>OY728133.1:741533218-751533218 GCA_963277665.1 Viscum album | reverse complement strand
AAATTTGAATGACTACATGGGACATTTCAGAAGAAAAATAGTTTTTCTTTGAAATAAAAATTTGAAACATTTTTTTTCTTAAATTAATTTAATTTTAAAATATCCTTCAGAAACTATAAAAGAATTTATAAAAAATAATTTGAAACATTTCTTCTAGAAAATATCTATTCCATAATGAAAAAAGAATTTTTATGACATAAAAATATTTCCAAATTCTATTCACATGGAAATTATTTATTTAAAACATAGAAAATTACCAAATATTAAGGAATGAATTTTATTTGATAATAAATTTGAAAACATTTAATGGAATATTTGAATCATTGAGATTACATGATAGAAAAAAACATTGTTCATGTTGTGGATGTTAAAAACTAAAAATAATTTCATATTTTAGGTAAAATCCAAACAATCATTGTTTTGGAAAAAGACATGAAGATTCCATTAATTTTCATGGAAACAGTCAAACATGGGTAAATTATTTGTTTAACAATAAAATGAAGATAATATTATTTTGAAATAAATTTTTAGAAAACATGGTATTTGATGAAAATAGATTTATAATTGAAGAGTGAATTAATGTCATGTTTTATTAAAAAACAATTTCTCTACTATATTAAGTGTCAAAGAGTGTGAAAATGGTATTGTCAAATGATTATATCAGGAATAACAAGAGGATAATAAAATTCATGAGTTTATGTAGAGATTAACCACAAGAATATATCATTATAAATGTAATCATAAACAATCTTAATAAAAAATGATATTGTAACAAAAAATCGTTACCACATTTATAACTTCGAATCATAAGACCTATAAAAGAATAACAAAAAATATAGCTTAAAATACCATTAGTTTAAATAAATTCATAATATCACATGCCAAAGGATTTTTATATACACCCCATTAAAGAATACAATTTCTTAACATAACATACAACTTAAAGAATGAAAAATGACAAAAAAACTTTTCTGGTTGAGTAACTTTTGAATACTAAAACCCATGAAATAATAAAATAAATATAAAAATATAATATAATTAAATTAGTTATATTCATAATATATAATTTCATTGGGTAGTATATATACCATACAAAATAAACATGTGGTGAATAGAGTGTAAGTCTCTCATAAATACGCGTCAGACTAGAAATACCCATACCGTAAGTCTTGACATACTTTATAATTATTCGATCCTCATTTATACTAAGTTTAATTTTATTATAAATCAATTATAAAACCATAATTATAATTATAAAATTCTATATATGATATACTTAGGTGTATTTATTACCTGGTTTTTAAGAATTCATTATCAAAGTCACATTTTCGGGTAATAAATCCATTGTTTTCATACATGTTTTGATATGTTATTTTTCCTATAACTTAAATCACTATTCTATAATATTCGGATTTTTTACCATGATATAAATAGCATATATATTCATTATATATGTCTTTATAGTAATGTTTAAAATTTAGTGATGTAAAATGAAATGCACCGTTCATAGGGATAGCAGACCGTACACATGGATAAATGTTTCTTCCATTTTTTTATATTTAATAAAATAATGGTAAATGTAATATTATAATTAATAAAAAAAATTATTTCTTATATAATACATGTTTTAATTAAATTCATTCACTAATACCTTCCATGAAAAGTGTGAATGATTCACATCTTTTCACAAGATGATAGTCCTCCGTACAAAAGAATAAATGTATCGTATTCCAAAAAAATAGAAAATATAAGGGTATGCATGATATAATAATTCCAAAAAAAGTTAATAAAAAAAATATATTATAAATTAAAAATATATCAATCATTATTTCTATCCTAGAGAGGTGGTAATGGAAAAAACCAATGACATCAGTTCGTGATGTGGTAGTCTGCTATACACACAAAAGATGATTTCATAGCCCATTTGATGTAAGTGTAGATGGTTTTTGTCATGAAATTAACATAAAAAATATTATTAAATGTTATATATTGAGGTTATTATATAATAATTATACAATATTAATTTACTATGGTGGAGGAAGAAATAAAAAAACACTCCTTGATGAACATCAACTCTTTTTCAGTTATCAACCATAGGATTGCACAAAAATCCCTATATGTTAAATTTTTTATCACAATAATATTTCTAGGACTAGGTTAGAGAATTTGGGAATTTTTTTTTGGAATGTATTTTACTAGAAAAAATGTGTGAAGGTTTAAATAATAAAGTAGTGGGGGTTGCATATTATAAGTAAGGGTGGGGACATACTAGGTATTTTTGATAATAATTGAGTGCACCCACATTTTCAATATATACAAAGGGTAAAGATTAGGGCAGTATATAGCCTTATATATTTAATGGTGTAAATAGGTAAATAAAATATGTTTAGACAATTTATAGGTCATTTTTCCAATATCATTCTTATTTAACACCCGATAAATTCGTTTTTACCTTTACCTTGATTATTAATTTTTACATTATTCACTAATAATTTTGGTAAAAAATTTTGTTTCACATATTAGATACTAAAAATTAATTATTTTTTTAAAAATATGGAATCCATTTCTCCAAATTCCATTCATAGAAGTGATAAAAATTATTTTAAAATAAATTTCATTTATGCGATGAGAAAGTGAGTTTTTTAAAGAGAAATATTCAAAATTTTCCAAATATTTTATATCAAAATTCAATATAAATTTTATTCCAATGAACTAAACTGTGTTAATGTATATATAATTGAAATAATTTATATTTCAAAAAAATTTAAAATTTATTTTTACTTTCTAAATAAATTAAATGAAAATTCAGTTTTAAATTTAAATCTTGTTATTTTTACTATTCATCAAAATGTGAAATCATTAGGAATAAAAAAATAAATAGATTTGAGATAATATTTATATTCCAATTTCAAAAATTATGTTTATTTTATCAAATTCCATTTATAAAATTAATAAAATTTACTTATAAAATAAGATCCCTATAAAAAGGTAAGAAAACTAATTTTTTGAAAAATAACAGTTTTATGAATAAAATATGATTTAGTCTAATATCTTATCTATAAATCTCTTAATATGAATGTTAAATATTTAATTTAATATATATAATATAAAATTTTTATTAAAATTATTAATCAAAAGTTGTTGGTTTATTATTTTGAGGTAGAAAAATTTTGTTTTCATGAAAACATATTTTTTGAAGAAAATGATTTCTTTAAATTTCAAATAGTTTTTTTTCAATTATAACAAAATCATAACAAAAAAATATATTATATATACATGTTTAGACTATTTTTTAAAAATTTATTCAATCTTATTCATACAATAAATTACAACATCTAAGTGATATCTCTCTTATTAAACAACAATATTGTAATTATATGAAACAATTTGATAAAAATTTGTGTTTTATGTAACAAAAGCTAAACTTGATATTATATGTAACATAAAAAACATAATATTTCATGTAATGGTAGATAAACTCGCCATTAATTATAATGAAATACCAAATTAGTTCTTCATGTTAGATTAAATATCAGAAATATGAAATTTATTTGAAAAATAATTTCACAAAATCATAGGGTGTTATAGATTATTTTATAAAATTCCATAGTAAATGAATGTAAAACCAAATAATCATATGATAAAAGATTATATTATTTATAAAATTTAATAATCAATAAAAAATATTACTTTTTTATAAATTCATGAAAAGAAATATTATTGGAACCAATTTCTCTGACTAAGGCAGAAACATAATAATCATTCAAAAGAACGAAAAAATATTCTATTTTGTAGTAAAACACCTTCCTAAATAACTAATATTTAGGGTATTGTATCTCATGGATCTTGGTTATAATTAGACAAATTTATTAATTAAATTATGGTTTTAAGGGTATTAGGTGAAATATAACTGAAGGAACATTTTTCCCTACTCATATGCTCAATAAGAATGGGTGTATCAATGATTTAGAGAGATCATGCTTTCTTTTAGTCCGGATATAACTATGGTTTTATTCTAAAGATATTTCTATATTGTTTCTATAAAATATGAAAGATTTAAACAAAATTTAACAATATTTTCTATATGTATTTTGGATAGGTTATCTAGGAACAGTATTATTGGGTTTTGGTACGTTATTGATTGTAAAAATGAGTAAAAGTTCAAACTGAAAGAATAAAAAAACATTAAAAGGTGTAGTAATTAATATTTAAATAGATAGTAATAGATGTTTTAACCTAAAAGAGATTTTAAAATAGAGAGTAATTACTTGCATAGGATAGAATAATCTGAAATAACTAATGGGGTTTATGTTACTCCATGGTGAGTCCATGTCAAATATTAGTTTTATAGAAACCAACCTGTTGATTTTTTATGGGCATATGTAACCAAATATATAATTTTTAAAAATTATAAAAATAAAATAGTTTCAAAATTAGATAAATAAATTATGGAAAATTTATTTTTCATTCAATTTTTGTGGAACCTTTTTCTATTGTGCATATTTTTAATGAAATATTCTATTTGATTATCAACTAGATCAAAATAATGGGTGAGTGTTATTTTCACATTTATCTTATATGATATGTGAAATTATTTATTAATAAATATTTTTTATAAGTAAAATTATATTATTTTCATGTTTTATGATTCATCAAAAACATTAACATGATATAATAAATTTTATGTAGATTAAAATGCTTTACGTGACAAAAAATATTTTATCCAAGACATTTGTTAAAATATGGGGGAAAATAGTCTCCACCACTTTGGAGATGCATATTTAAAAGAGTAGAGTCTTTATTTTTGATTAATTATATTACTAAAGAGAATATAATATATTATATAGTTGTTAATAGTATTTTTTAAAATAATCCCATGAAAAGAAAATAAGTGTCATTTCCTAAACACGAATGTGTTTTTTATCATCATATAATATTTTGGAGAGAATATATTTTTTAAGAGGATATAAAGAGTATATTTGACTTAATAATATTTATTTTATTGTAAATAAATATAATACTAGTATAAATTAATAGTGAATGTAACTTAAAATCTTTTAAGAGTTTATGATGAGATGGTATATAAAGAAATTGAAAAGAGTTACATTTAGTTTCCAAAATGATCAGATAGAGCTTTCTTTAAAGGGAATGTTCTAATGGACAATGATGATGAACTTATAAAGAGTTGTAAGAAAATAAAAAATTCATTAATAATGTAACATTTTATATTTTAAACTAAAAGAGTTCGAATACTTATTCAATGGGTTTTACAAAAGTAATATTATTAGTAACCTCTCAATTATTCAAACTAGGTTTATTCATTAATGTTACCCAATAAAAGATATTATTGAGAATGTTTTTCATAACTTGGTAACATAGAGATGTGTAACTAATTATATCAAGGTGTAATGACTTTAAAAACCCCCTAAAAGTTTAGCAAACATAAGGCCTCTCTAGTGGTGTATGAAATGAGATGTGATTATATGGAAACTTATGTATGGTTTTGCTATTATTTTTAAAAGAGTTTAATAATATAAAATTTATCAAGTTATACAAAAAAGAGAATCTCCAATTTATCATTCGATCATGTTTCATTTATATATTTCATAAAGTGGAATGATATTTGATCACTTAATGTATGAATTTGAGCTATCCCTAACATATATTTTCCTTAAAGTATTATAGTTTGTGGAGAAATTATATGGTATTTTTGGGTAATAATTTTTGAAAATATTTAAAACATTCCCCTAAAATATAATTATTTTGGTGTATTGGATGACCCAAAAAGTATGCTACATGTATTCTCATACTCAATTATTTTGTTATAATAGGGGTTCATGTTTCATATTTGTACATCACCAATACTTATGGTTAGACAAGATAAATTGTATAAAAAAAATTCATACTTTGACACCATTCCTATGATAGATATGATTCTTAGCTAAGTAGGGGAGGTTGTGTATATTACTGATCATTTAATTGATTTAGTTTAATAAAGAAGGGAATTTTCAACTCATTTTATAAGTATGATATTTGGTCCCTAGTTTGAGTTAAGTTATGGAGTGTAATAATTTATCTACAAAAGATAAGTGATGTGTTTTTATATTTTATGAGTGATACATGATGTTCTCATTTATCATGTTGAATGATATGTGACGTGTTTATTCATCTATTTAGTCTAAAATCAAAGATTCAAGAATATATGAGTTTCTATATGTGATAGATGTACTCTATTTATTGGGGTTACTTTATGTCATGGATAAAGTAATTACATTAAAATGAATTCTTATATATTATACATCTAGTGCACACAGGTATAGTGATACATGTGTTTAAAGGAGACTATTCTAGATCCAATTATATATTGTGTAGGAGAAATCCTTTTTTAGAGGTTCATCTTTACTTAAATGTATGAATTTCGGAAATCATATTTTTTTCAATTGTTAAAAATCCCCATAAGTCATACATTTTTCTTTTATGAATATGGATTGATTTTAAAAAACTCTAAAAGATACTCTAAATATGTTTAGAGTCTATCCAAAAGGTGTTCCAGATAGAAATTCACCAAAAATTGAAAATTATGTGATAGAAAATGACGATGATGATATATTGACAATTATTTTGGAAGATACCTAGAAATTGGGTTTATATATCATTTAAAAAAATATTGAGTATGATATAATATAAGGTGTAATGGTATAAAGTCTTTGTGGATTGAGTGAAAGTGCATAATTTATGTTATCATTCCCTAAATATCAAGGAATATTTAATATATATATGTATATATTAAAATATATCATGGTGTATGATATAAATATGTCTTATAGTACAAGATTATTTTTTATAGAAACTTATAACTAGATCCCTCATCCATGATAGTTTAACATGAATGACATCAAAGTCCTATTTTCTTAACGTAGGCAGTCACCTTGGATTCTTACTAGTAATGATTTAGAATTTTTTTAGTCAAGTGGAAGGGGTTCAAGCTCACCACACCCTTTTCAGGGGATTACTTCCAACTCCATGATCTTCTAACTGATTTGATATATGTTTGAGAATCCTTTCAAAATCTTAGTATGAGACTGGTTAACATTATGTTAATGATTTTATTGAAACCATGTGTCAATGTGAACATATTTTTGTGTTATATGTTCTTGATGTTGTTCTTACTATTCATTGATTCTAATGTATAAATACATATAGTTTTTCACTAGAGAATTTATCTTCATATTGGAAGGTGGTCGGTATTCTGGAGTATAGATGAATCCCATAAGAGGAGATTTTTATATATCCATATGAAGGTAATAAAAACCCACATAGTTTTATTTTGATTAAAGGGACACATAATACATTTTAAGGACATAAAATAAAGATTTATTCCATGAATTTTAATTTCATACAAAATGTAAAATAAGGAAATATGGTCCATGTATTGGATGGTGTGAGAATTATGCATGGGTTTACTTTTTTGGTTCACCATCATTGTTAGTAACTAAGAAGATGAAGGTGAGTTTAGGGACTATACAATTTATAATTCCCACATTATATTCCACATATAAGGCTATGATGGAGTCTCATTATTATCATATGATTTATAATGGAACACCCATTTCTCATTTCCAAATGTTTACCAAGAACATCACTTGAGGAATTCCTTTCTCTTCACCAGATAAATATGAATCATCTTATTAGTTTTAATACAAATAGATCCTATACTCATCACAATGCTGGAATACAACCTAATTTGTGACATAAAACTAATATGAGTACTAATCTATTGAAACAAAGAGAAGTATCTGGAAACTAGTAATATAATGAAAATAATAGGAGTATCTCAAATCAATGTATATGTGAGGAACCAATATGAGGATCTTTTCTCAAGGAATATTCTTATATATATCACATAAGGAATCTGATAATAATGACATAAGAAAAGATATATCTGATAATATTAGGATTGAACCTGTGAGAAGAATCTTATGTAACATGGTTAATAGGAATAAAACCCCATGTAGTTCACGTTTCATAGTTTGAGTAATATGAAAAGATACATGAATGCATTTTAACCTAATGTAGTCAAAAGGTGCACTAAATTGTTTGAATTCATGAGTATATGACTTTTAGGTGATCTATTCTCCTTTAAAATCTCAATTATTCTATGTAATTATCAACCAAATAAACTAATCTCATTTGAGTCATTCTCAATGTTATAATGAATAGATAATTAAAGATGAATCATATTGAATGTGAGTGCATGTTAGATGACTGAAAGTGGATTAGGCATAAAATACTGCTGAGTTAAGGCATATACTATATAGGAGACTGATATGGGAAGAATTTGTTATACAAGGGGTGAAATATTATACTGAGTGGGGCTTATGAATTAGATCTTTCATTTGAGTTAGTGTTGGGGATTACACCTATAAGGTGTCCCATATATTACGAAACCAAGAGGACTATTTCTATTAAATCTATATTAGGAAACTTATAGGAGTATCTAAACTTAAATTTTTTTTGAATCCATGTTATGTATCTCTACTTAAGGAATTTTCTTGGAATGAGGTTGGAATCCCATGCTTTGCAACCTAAAATATTCTTAAACAATCTTAAAATATTTAAGACGAAACACGAGTTTTTCATGTGGGGTAGTGATAGTATTAAAGGGATGGCATCATAGGTAGGAGATCACATCCCAACAGTAATATTGACTAGAGATGTGGGGGTAAAACCCCTATGGTATAGACTAAGTAATATCTCATATATAGTTATATGTAATGGTTTCTCTATGTTGTAGACTCCATAAATAGATCTTGTAGAAGAGGATCTTTGAAGGGAGTTTATAGAGGGAGTTTGTGTACACGGGTCTCATGTAGGGTGTCTGCATATAATGGTATCATAAATTGACTTCATAGAGGGATATTCAATTTTTTTTTCATGTTATGGAATCCAGTAAGCCATAAACATGTACGACTGTCATGAATTCAAGGATTCATATGAGATTTGTGATACTGGAACCAGGAATGGGCCTTGAAAATCCATCCCACATATAAAAATTAAAAATTTCCTTTTTAGGAATGTCCTTGTGAATGGAATTCATGCGTACTAATTTTGAAAACTATGTTTATATTTATACTTCATGTAGTAGCCTCTATGGCCCTCCATGAAAAAATATTCCACCTTTTCTCAGTTTAGATTTGGGAATTTTCAGACCATTCTCTTGAGGAATCTAGTTTTATTCATCATGTATATTATAAACTAGGTTGATTTTATTTGTAGATAGTGATGCTAACTGCCTACCTAAAATAAGAAAACACATGGGTATGAAAATCATTCATTAAGGATGATAGTGAAGTTATATCAGGAATGTGGAATAGTAATGGGAACTAAAAAATGAGGATCTATAATGGGAGCTAAGAAAATGTTTCTCTTCAAAGAGAGATGAAAAATGATTTTATGTGAAGGTAACTCATAAAAGATAATCTATAAAGAGAGTTCACACATGGAGTGATCATAGTGATGTCATTCCATAAGGTATCTATTTAACACTGATCAAAAGACACAACAACATCACATATGATTCCCATGAATGTGGAGTTATTATGTGAGAATAGATGTATTTTTTAGTCCATGAATGGATCTGAGGTCTATGAAGTGATAAAAAAGTGAAATTTCTTTTTCTATTATCTCAAAATGAAGTACAACTTAAAATATCCTTAAATTTTGATATATATGAACGTTTTGTATCTAAAAAAAATTAAATACTATAAACTGATTTATAACCCTAGATAGTATTTTCCTGTATATAATGTGTTTTATGAGTATATAAAGTTCATGGAGGACCTTAAAAAGTGAGTTTTTTGGCTTCCCCCTCCCTTTTTACTAATAATGTGAGAAATCCATGACCTAATTATGTAAGGAGGTTCACAATACCATGTCACCAAATTGGGAATCATTTATAAGTAACTAACATGTCTTTGTGTGTGAGTAGACTTACATCATATAGAAATCACATTTTCTTCTTTGGCCATGGATATAATTTTTTGTCGAATATGATTTGTGTTTTCTGAATGAGTACTATAGAATAAAATATGTGATAATGTTTGTCGAATTAACATCTCAGTTCCAATATATATTCATGTTATAGAATTTATGTTATATACACTTTTTTGGTATATAATTGCTTATGATATGGGTATATCATAAGGCATGATATGTTGATATCATGAAATTTACTCGATTATTCATAGTGCACAACAAGGGGAAAATGTAATACGTATATATTTTATGATAATAATATAAATTTATATGGAATGTTATAGATGATAAGAGAAGAAGGATATTAAATATCAATATTGGTTTATATTCTATATAAGATATCATTTATCATAAACATTTCATATGATGAAATATATTGTAAGAATATCAAAAGAATTTAAGTGTTAAGTTAATTATGGGTAAAAGTTTAAAAAGAATTTATAAATAAATGTGATTACTAAAAAAATTTATACCATTCATGTAATTACCATGAAAACCCTTGGTATATCATTAATTCCAATATAATATATTAAAAAATCATTAATATGGTCTTAAAAGTGCTGGCAGTGTTCTATTGATAATCTCCAAATCTCTTTATCCCATCTTACATTATCACCTAAGAGGTATGAAAATACTATGGTTTCAAGGAATTTCCTTCCAATTGAGTTATTTAGGTCATACCAAGGATACATAATAGAGGAAAGATAAATTTTACCACTTCTATTTACATATATTATATTTGGAGATAGGTAATCCAACCAAATTTTATGTAAGTTACACATGTATGTTCTTTATTTTTTATATATGTTTTCTATAGTAACTTGGTAAACCCTCATTGTGGGAAAATTTCGATGTTAGAAGGTTTTATCTTTTTCCATCTGGTTAGTCCTTTTCTGGTAGACCCTGTTCCCTTTTGAGGAGAAATACTTATTAAACCAAGCTCTTATCTTAATAATTTTTATAATTAAATAACTAACATAAATATAAAAACATAAACAACAAGTCACACATTAATGGTACTTAGTTCACCTATACTAAAATACATACAAATAGTGTTCACTCTATATTATAATTATTTGAAAAAAATACCCAATAATTCATTATTTTCTTGGATACCAGATATCAGTGAAGTCACTCTTCTCCAAGGCTCACTATCCACTGTAGTTTGGTATGGTAACTTTTCAACAAGACCCAATCTCTATTATTGTCATCAATACACTACTTTGGTGAAGGAATTTATATATATAAAAATTGGCATCTTCATAATTTATTAACATTAATTTCACTCTAGGTTTAATATGAGTAGACTATATCATAGTTTCAAAAATATAATGTTTCATTGTATATATGTATACTTCTATCAAAATTATAGTAAAAATATAAAAAAATATTTAATATAAGATTCAGGTATTTGATCTTTAATTAATCATCAAATAGTATAAATACATTACAAATAAATTTAGTACCAAAATAATTATTTTTATTGATATTTTTGAATATGAAAATAATATCCTAGTTTGATATTTAGTATATTTATTTTCAGTAAAAAAACAATCTCTCTAATTCAGATATAAAATAATTTCATGTTTCTCAAAATTATTATTCTAACATGAACACATAGTTCACCTCTTATATTTTATTTATATCATTTTGATATATGTTATAATTATTTATTAGATTCCTCACAATAATTTATATTATATATCATGAGAATTTGAAATTTAAATTTAGGAAATCAACTACCATTAAACCTCTATATTCCTGGAAATAATATTCATCATTAGAATCTCCATCAAATATATATCAACCATCGATGTTTGATTAGGTAGATAATGGACATATTGAAAACAATAAAACTTTCTTGTTCCTTTCAAATAATCAAATCTATTTAAATTCCTATAGTTTACACTAGTCATGAAAATAATTATTTCTTATTAGTGTGTCATATAGGTTTCTACATTAAATTATATAATAATAGAATAAATTATCTTATCTCCATTGATCCATAAAAGAAACAATATTAACTTTACCTGTTTCACTCCCACATTGGTAATATACATGTTACTATATATTTATATGATAACTAAATATATTATTATACCTCAAAAAATTATAAAATATGAAAGATTATTCTCAATTCATATTCTATTTATATCATTCATTAAATTGAATCTGCCTTTAAAAATATATAGTTCTATCAATAATTTATTTAATATTATAATAACATTGAGATTATATCAACCATTCCTCTTAATTATTTCAATTTCAATCCACTATTGATTTCTATATTATTCTTCTCAAGTAATTACCATGAGTAAATTTAACAATTAATAATGTGTTATAAAAAATACTCTAAGACTACCAAGTTAGAACTCAATGAAGGAAACACAGGTCATATTCAATAACTAAAATTATTTCCATATAACTCACATAAATTTCATAAAAATTTATTGATTGATAAATTTAATTCCTTCAAAAATAAAATTCTCATGATCTCAATCACATTCATACAAAAACTATTAGTCCATACGTGGTAAATAAAAATCATGAGAGGCATTCCAATTGTTAAATAAGTTAATAATATAGGTTTATGATAAAATAGTGATACCACATGATGTTAGTTATATTACTTCTTTTATATGTATTATATATTATTGTATGAGCCTAATAATCATTTTAATTCTCATCATAAATTTTGATGAATTTTTTAAAATTTTGAAATTATTAAAATTTTTATTTTCAGTATAGAAAAACCCCTTATTGTCATATTTTATAAATAAAACAATTAATCCTACATGAATATCACATATTATAATATATTTTTTCCTTATATTTATTACGAGACTACCCCCAGTAAGGCCTTATAGAATTAGTATAATTCTTGAAGTGGATTAATACCAATATAAAATTATAGATTTTAATTTAACTCCCATTTTACTTAAAATTAAAAACCCCACCCTCTTTAATAACTCCTCTCATTATTTTCACCTAGATTCATCATTGATTTTTCCCGGTGGCTCTTTGATATCACTTATGGTCATGCTTGGTTTTGAAATAGCATGAATATCATCAACACTTAATCTTTTTTACCAATGTTTATACTACTATTTTAGAATAAATTCAATATTTCTCCTTCCAACACCTCTTGTTGTGTTTTATAGAATGTCAATACAATTATCTTCTTTCAATTCACAGAAAATTCATATTACTAATGGATTGTATCTCACACTAAATATTATATTAATAAAAAATATAAAAACCTCTAAAAGTGGGGTATCTATGACATCCTCATATAGAAAATTGTGGTTGGTATTTTTACCCAATACATTTATTCTATAATTACTTCATACCATCTTACTGGTTTTCCATTTAATTTTACCACTAATGAATTTTTCATCATGAGTCTGTTATTTTTCTCCGTATTAAAGTTATATTTTTATATGCACTCCCAGTGTTGATATATTTTAAATGATTTTGTTTATACAAGATTCATTCAATTTCCTAACAATACATAATCCACCAACAATATTTCTTTCAGGCACATTATTTATCTCATTAAGAGAATATTTCATTTTCATCAATATTTTTTACTATATATAAGGATATATTTATATTTCATCTTAAACCACGACAATTTCCCGTTTTTATTCCATTAAGGCCACTTTACCCTAATGACCTTTTATATCTTAAACACATCCCTTTGATTTTATTTCTTATCTTTCCTCATGCAGATGAATATGATCATTAATATAATTATGTTGTATTTTATATTGTCTTGCATTCTTGTGGTCATAATAATTTTATTCATTTTCATCATACGATTTCTTATTTTCATATTAGAATACCATGAAATATATCCTTTGCATCAAAATTCATTAATTTTTTTAATGTAATGATCACTTCTTATTCTTATCTTCCATGGATTTTATACCATGAGTTATATTATGAAATAATTCATTAGGTGACATTATTGTCCACAAAAAAGACTCCAAATGTGTAAATTTTATTCCTTTGACTGGTAATAACCTTTATACTAAATTGTTATTATATTATCATACCACCAAAACTACTATTAAAATGATAAAAATCAAATAAATATTATTTTTACCATACTTATCATGGAAATAATGACATTGATATTATCTTAATTTTATTGTATGAAATAATTTCATTGTAATATTTACAAAATATAACTATATAGACATAAATCCTATAATATAAGTATAAAATTTCATGCTTATATCTTTTAATGTACTTGATTGATTAAAAATATTCTTTAAATTTTTTATATTACATACTTGCTTAAACTTTTTGAACTCTAATTATAGCATTATTGATATTAACTAGAGGTTTCTTGATTTAATTGTATAATGATATACTGAACATAAAAAATTATTTTCCCACAATAGTTGGTTTTTAGTTTTAGGATGCTCTTTCAATATTATTTAATACTCAGAAATTCTATATAGAATTTGTTTATTTGATTAAATTAAGCCTTTAATAGTTTGTAAATTTATCTCTATACCGGGGAACATTAACTTTATATGATCTATTTTTTTTCTAAAAAATATTTTACATTATCATGATATTCTATTTTGAGAAGATTCAATCAAATTTTATTTCTTTATTATAAAGATACTAATGAACTTTCAAGTGGATTAATACTTTTTACCTTAACATCAAACCATGCATTCGGGATGGTTATTCATGATTTTAATGATCTTTCCACTGAAGTAAATTTTTCTTCAAGATTATTGATTGGACATTTCTCTCTAATGGAATTATTTTCATTGATATATTGATAAATTAAACATATTATATGAACTTGTTTCCCAAAGAGATTATTATAATTCCTTAATATAATATCCTTATATTCGCTTAGGAGTTCTATATAGATTCGATATTTTTCTAATGTTATTACTCATGGACCTTCCCAGAAACATTGGGCATATCTTCTTCATCAGTACTCAAATTATATACATGAGACTATTATTCATTTATAAAGACCCTATATTGTTTTTATTCAAACAAATCATATTATAAGGGACCTGAAGAAGTATTATTTTAAATGACATCAACTTCTTCATCAAGGGATATAATTATATTATTTTATAATTTAAAATAAAAAATTTTACATTATATTACCTTGTCTTGTTCTTCTTCGGTTTCAGTAAAATAAAAATTATATTTTTAATCTTGATAAATTGAGTGATGATTTAAAAATTATATCATATTAGCCTAATTTTTTTAACATAGAAATAAGGCTTCTTTAATAAGTAATATAATATTATGGAATTTATTTAGAAGAATATATATTTATTTAAGAGGTCTCTTCATCATGATTAGAAAATCCCTGCCGTTTATTCCCATCTCAAACAATTATCTCACCCTTTCAATATGTATTAATAGTAACAATTCGATAAATTTATATTCATGATTGAATTCCAAAAATAGAACAAAATTTATGATTAGATAATTTTTTTCCTTAATCCATAATTTCTTGGTTGAATCCATAGCATCACTTACCCGCTCTGATACCACTTATTGTAACAATTGACACTATAATAAGTGTTGGGGGTGATTTGGGGAATTAAAATATTTAAACATTTTCTATCCTACGAATTTATTTTCCTCTATATATTTTTTCATTAATATAAGGAAGAATTATTTTACCCATATCTTCTATTATTAATATTTCTCATCAAAAAAATAGACATGATAATGTAAAATGAAATGCCAAAAAATATTTTAATCAGTTTACCCACATAGGGGTACATACAAGGAACATATACTCAAAATTATATCAGTGTTCAAAAATATACTATAACATACTATTATTATGGATACATGATTTATTTATAGTCACTCTTCCACAAGGCTCACTACATATACTAATTTAGGTATGAACACTTCTCACCAAGGGTAACTTTTATTATTATCTTTTATGGATTACATCTAGAAAGGTATTCGTTTATATAAATCTAGGTCTATTTTAAATATATTCCCAGTATGATCACTCCTAGTTCATTATGAGTAAATAACATCATAGTTTCCAAAACATCACACTTCAATGTTTAAAATTTTTCATATTTTAAAATTCATTACAAGATATAAATAACTATTTGATATAATAAATTTTATTTGATCCTAAATTCATCTTCATACAACTAAAATAATTCATATAATGATTCCAAATACTAGATTATTTTTGTACATGCTCTTCAATTATATGCCGAAAAAGATCCAAGTATTATCTTCTATATATTTATGTTTATCAAAATATAATCTTTTTAATTTAGATATTTAATAAGTCCCTGTTTCAGATACTTCTTCTTATCACATAAATACATAATTCCCTATTCATATTTCTATACATTAAATATCCACAATGAATCTCTATTATATTACTTATAATAATTATACTTTCATATCTTAAGAATTTGAAATTCAACTTTAAAAATAACATTAATCTTACAACTTCTTCTAACTTAAATATATCCGTTGTATATTCCTCAAAATTTTCCCATAATTGGAAGTAGAATGTGTAGTTAGTGGATGTACCAAAAACCTCAAAAAAACATTGATTTTGTAAAATTATCAAATCCATTTTAATTTCAAAATTTTTCTCTAGCCACTCTTCGAAGAGCTTCCCCTAAAATTTGTATAGTTTATTTTGAATGGTCATCCATTTTAAGATGAAATGATGTACTCATTTTGAATTAAGATTCAATCACTCTTTTCAATCCTCTAAAATTTTTTAAAGTGAAATTAGGGTCCATATGTGATATAATTTTTTATGTAAATCCAAAAAAATACAATTTAATCTATATATAACATAAAAAGGTTTTCTTTATTGAACATTTCTAAAATTGAAAAGGAATGTGATTATTTTATAAGTTAGTGTATAATCACTAAAACAAAAACAAGTATACATAGTGACCTAGGTAAATAACGAATAATAAAATTTATAAAATTATCTTATTTATAATTTAAAATAATAAAATATTTAAAAAAATACAACATGTCACAGATGTTCGACATTCAATAGTTGAAAAATAAATATTTTAATATAAAATTATCTATACCATTCTTCATTTCACCCATATGAATTTCTCATTAGTTTCGTGATACATCATTTTTACATAGGGTGAACTTCACAACATGAATTATAATTTTTTTCATGACTTTCATTTTAAAACCTGAATAATCCATTAATTTATATATGAAATATTTTATTAAATATATCGTTACATAGAACTCGTAAACGATTTCACAATAATTTATGATATAACATATACTATTAAATTCAATATCTTTTTATTTCTACTCCTTAAATAGATCTACTAGTGAAAAATTAACATCAATCAGATTTAATACTATAAGGGTTCCCTACTTATGAACCATTCAATGCATTTCCTCCATAAATGTCATAAAAAACCATACATATTTTGATTCCATTATCACCTGAGTGTTCCGAATCACGTAATATATAATATCACTACCATTGATTGATATAAAATCTATTTGATAATAAGTAGTCCATAGATACCAAACCCATATTATTTTCTTAAGGATTAAATATCTTTTGGAATATATATGCTTCAAACTCTTATTATTTTTATACACCACGAATTATTCACTGAACAAGTAATGTATCTTGTGAATGGATGAAAAAATAATAGAAAAATATTCTAAGGGAAATATAAAAGTATTTTATATTTTAACTATTTCATGTTATATGTTATATGTTAAATAAGGCATATCTAATTCCTTGTAAATGGTATATTGCAATACATGAATATTCCTAAACGATTAAACATCCTCAACCTTTTATAGATTATGAAAAGAAGATGTCATTGGTATTATGATTCATATATTATGATTCATATTATTCATATAATTTATTATATAAATTTAATGTTAATATTTAATATTGTAATCTATTATATACAAGCTATCATTTATGTTTAATAAGATAAAAAACATTGGTAATTAGTAATGGTTAAATGGTTACAAGGAGATCTAACTAAAATTCCATTTACTCTTATGTTTTGAATGTATGTGTAAATTCATCAACAATTTGGGGTGTCTCGAGGGATATATTAATTGTAAGTACTTATTTTGATGGGGTTTTTTACCTATTACTTGGTTATTATGATTTTCTCTCCTGGTATCTTTATTATACTTTATATATTTAAAGAGATACTAGTATATCATGGATGTGATATGAATCCCACCAAAATACAAGGTCATTATGTATATTGTTGGATAAACCCCTGAGGGAGTTTGCTGGCTACCTCTTAGTGATCTTCATCAATAGAATGTTTGAAAATATAAGGGGTGGTATCCATCATTAGTGTAAAGTACATGGGTTATTCATTTATATTTATACATAGATTTAATTTCATATATAGTGATACCAGTTTTTATATATATTAACATCATCCTTAGTAATTAATATGCATGGTAAAATTACTAGAGACACTTCAGTGTTATTAGGTCCTTTTCATGTTATTTGATTCATTAAATCATGTTTTTATATTAAGAAATTTATATATTAAGTTTGATGTAATTAAAAATGAAATTTAATTTACTTTAAAATAAATATATCATAATGGGAATCATGAAATACAAAATAGAAAATAATCTATTGTCAATCTTACAATATGTAATATTTTATGATTTGATATTGCCATGGAATTTGATATTAGATATCATTCGAGAAAATAAACATATGATTACTTGGTTTGTGAAATAATACATCATACAATATGAGAAATAATTGGATATAATGGTATTTATATGAATTATTCGTGTGATATAAAACAAATAATTGTATCACAATGATGATTTTCATGCTTATCAAAAAATATAACTCCACATCACTAATGATCATATCATAGGCTACTGACATAATAAAAAATAAAAATATAATATTTTATTACTTATAATAGGCCATGACATATTTATTATATTCAACTATAGCCATATCCATGATTACAATTTTCCTAATAACATTAAATATGACATGAATACATTTTTTTTCAATTACAAATTGAATTATAAAATTTATAAAATGTTATAAATTATTGATAATGTATTTTTTGATATTAATTTAATATATAAAGGTAATTATAAATAATAAAATTATAATGTGTTTATAAATTTTTATTATGTGATTATGAAACATTTATCAACTAAATATTGATAATATAAAATAAAAATTTTAATCACCTTGTGAAATTATATTGACGACCTACAATTTGTAAATAATTGATATATATAAAAATTATAAGGTTATTATTATTATTTTATAAATTATAAAATATTGAAAAATATAAAGGGATTTATATAAACAATTATGAATTTTTAAATTTTTTTAATTTAAATTATAATAATTAATAGGCCTAATTTGAACAATTATTTAAACCACATCAATATGTGTTTTTGTTATTTGTAGGATCAAAATTTAAATAATATTCAATGTGTGATATTATAAATGTTTACATAATATATGAATTATTTATATATATATAGTTTATATTTTAGATATCATTTATTTAAAATAAATTACATATAAAATGATAATATAAAAAATTTATTATTAGATATAAATATAAAAAAATTATTTTTATCATGTAATGTCCAAAATTCATTAATAAATTATAATGATCTCATAATGTCATTAATTATAAATTGTTCATAAATGATTATCTGATCACAAATTTAATTAATTTATCATTTCTTTATGTATTCCCTTTTTTTCATGAATTTTATTTTATTATATTGTGAGTGGATGTTTAATTTAGTTTAAATGCGTTAAGAATTTTTTTTTAAATTATTATACATACATCTAGGCCTTATATTCTAGGTATGATGACTGATTTAGTTTTCTTATACCATGATGTTGGATAATAATAGGTTATGAGATTAGTTCAGGGATATGATTATATTTTATACATATAATGTGAATAAATTATAATGGGATTTAGGAATATCTTGAGTAAATTAACATTGGTTTGATTGTCATTATATCAAACTTGTCACTATCCTAGAGGCATATGCATTGTAATAAAAAGTGGGGGCTAGATACATGTCACTGTAAGCTTATTATTTTATATAATTTATATTTCTTATGAATGTATGAATTTAAATAAATGGGTTTTATATACCGTATCCATGGGATACATTTGGATATGTATAAGTATAATTAGATATCAATTTGGGTTAGAAACACAAGATATGAGATGTATAAAGTTTGACACATCAATATAGTTAGAAAATATTGATAAGGTTGAAATAATATGGTTTAAAAATAAATAATAAGAATCATGAATATATATAAAAAAATAAAAAGAGATCAGATATTGAGATTATATCCCATTTAAAAATAATATGTGTTATATTCCTTCCAAGGAAATAACTTTTCAAGGCCACAATCATCCAACCAGGTAGTCCATATAACATATGGGTTCCCCTATATGATTTTGTATAAGGAAATAAAGTAATAAGGTGGATCTAACATTTATGTGCCACATTTTTGGTTTTTGATTTGAGTTACACTTATTTGATAAACCCAAAACATTAGAAATCAATAGGAATTGACTTAGTATAATCTATATGATAGATTAGAATGGGGTTTTCAATCAACTATACAAGTTTAATATATTATATGATTTACATGATTGTATAAAAGTTATAGTTGGGAATTATTTAAACTATTTACTAGTTTATATCATGAAGAAATATAGAACATGGACCATTAATGAATATAATGAACTTTCAAAGTCGTAACGATATTAGTGATAATTGTTTTTAAAAAATTCGATATTATATGAATTTACAACATTATTAACATATAATTAGATATTTTTTATTGATATAATAAAATCATCATCATAAAATTTTATTTTTAGATGAAAAATTGTAAAATAAAATATTAACATTAGTGATTTCATATACTGGTATAGAAATAAAAGAATCATTCTTAAGAAAAAAGAAATATATATTTATTTTTAAAACACCTTATTGGGTAACTAAATATTGATGTGATTAAAAACATGGATCTACATAGTCATAATAATAATATAATAATTCAAATAATTTTTTAAATGAATCCCATGTGAAATTACTAATAGATCATTATAATTCACTAATATAATCAATATATTTTTGTGTGACAATGACATAGAGAGATAGAAGGTATCGTGTAAGAATTTATTTATATATGGAATTCATTATGGAATTCGTTTTTTAAATGTTTCTAAAATTTTAATGAGTTAAATAAAATTTTTCCCTATTTCCTCAAAGTGTTGAGGCTAGATGATCCTGACCTATGATGTCTATGATCTAAAATATTATTGATAACACATGAGAGTAAAGGTATGATCCTGATAAAGAAGACTATAATTATTCAAAAACTAGAGCAATTAATTATAATCGTAACGATTTTTCAAAAAGGAGAAGTATTGATTCTATATATGATGGGATTATCTAGAATACCCAAATGATTTTATGAAACATCGTGGAGTGTCCATGTTAAGTATCTATGTTATGGGAAAAATTATTGTTTTTATGGTTATATGACTCAGAATTTAAAATTTTCAATTATTATAAATACACATGAGTTAAAAATCATGGTAATAATTGACTGAGCCTGTAGTTTACATTCAAATAATGGAGAAAAGGGTTTCTGAATCCTAGATTTTGGATAAAAAGAATATATCATGTATAGATAGATCCAAATAAAGGAAATATGATTTTCTTTCATATAATAAGATATGGTTTTCATTAAAAATGAGTTATTATGTATAGTATGAGAAGATAAATTAAATACATTTGGTTTATCATTCATCAAACTATATAAAATTTCTGAGAAAAAGATAATGATGAACAAGTTTTATCTAGGATGAAAAAGTTCATCTTTTTTTAAAATATAATATATGTGATCCCACAATCAATCACTGAAATATTTTATGGAATAAAATATATTTTTTAATATTATTTATCTAAACTCATGGAATTAAATATATGATATGGATATAATATTTTATTTTAAAAATATTATCACAAAAAATAGGAATAATATCCAAACAAAAATGGTTAGTGAATCATAACATGATACTAAGAAAGTATATAGATTATAAGAGACGAGAGAGAGTATGATTGTTTATATAGAAGGAAAACAGTTTACAAATAAAGGATCATGCCAATAAAAAAATGGATTTAATGTCACATTATATACTGAATGAATTTACAATATTCTTGTAAATAAAAATGTAATGATATATATTGTTACTAAAAACATGTTAATGAAAAATTCTAACAGATAGGTTCTAGGAACGATTATAATGATGATATTATATGATTTATAAATAGAATGTAGATTTTATTAATATTCAAACATTGTAAATTGTGAAGTAAAATTGTTTGAATACACTCTTAATGAGTTGGTCATTCATAATATGAATCTTACGTCTCACCATTATTCAAACTATATTTATTTATATGTGTTATTCACTAAAAATTTCAGTAGGAGGAATTTATTAGGTGGTCTTATAAAGATGTGTTAGGAATTAAAGAGAAATACAATGAGTGTAAATGAGCTCTGAAAGTGAATAAAACATAAGCATGATTTAGCTATCAATCATAAGGCATATGATTATATCAGAGATTATATATGGTTTTGTGAGTATTTTTAAAAAATGTTTAATAATATTAAATGTATCATGCTAAAAAATGAAAATACATACATAATAATTCCTTCATGTGGGATTATAATATAACATGAAGTTAAATGATAATTGACTTCTCAAAATATGGATTTCAATTATCCCAAAACAATGTTCAAAATAATAATTATAGATCGTGAGAAAAATTTAAGGTTAGTGTTGGTAGTGTGACACACTATACTCTCACTCATAGTCCTGGTGATAATAATATATACATTACATTCTAGTTTCGATACCATCTATGATGACCCATACCTACACTCTAAGGTCTGGTTTTAAAATAAATTATTTACACATATTCTTTAATTCCGAGTGAGACTACTTAAGTATAATCCACATATATTTTACCCAACTTATAAATTATGTCTCAAAATTTCAAACAAAATCCATGAAACCTAATATTTAGTGTCATTACATATTAGCTATATAAAAATACTATTTCACATAATTTGTTCCAAATATCTATCTATATCATTATTTAATACCTTTTCCTATACATAATATAATATATAATCTTCAAGTGAGATGGAAAACATTGGAAATTGGTAATCTCAACTTATTATTAAGGGAAAACATATCAACTGGTCATAAAGGATAAGATAATAATCATAGGATAAAAATGAGTATCATATAAGAATATGATTAAAAATAATAAGGAACAATATGATTTTTCCATATGTTAAGATAAAAGAAAATGTAATCTAAAATAATCAAACATATGTCTTAGAATACGAATTTGGAAACATAAAATAATAAACATGATCCATGGATAATAATCATAAGAATATAACATATAAAATGTGTCATGTAATAGAAACATATAATGAAATGAAACTATGGAGAAAATCAAGTCATAAGAAAACATTAAATAGTGGCCCAAGAATTATAATATCGAGACCTATTATATAGTGGCTTAGATATTAATTTTTCTGACCTATAATATGATAGATCATTTATTACTTCTTAAAAAACATAATATGAAGGCTATGGATATACTTCCTATGAAACTTTATATGGGAGTTAGAACATCAATTTCTATAACTTATTAATGACTTAAGAATAAATAATGAGGTCCTATTTTTCTCTTATGAGATATATCGATTTAAATAACGAATTTGAGGGTGATATAAAACCCCAACCATAATACAATAATCACATATACATATGTGTTCCATATGAAATCTATAACATATCATATCATGAAAAACCCTAGAATAAAAATTTTTTTCTTAACATTTCCAAATGATATCACATAAAATGACAATAAGAATTTGATCAGTTAATATAAAAAATTAAAGAAGCCAAAAGAAGCATTTCATAAGTTAATTAAGATCTCCATTCATTAAAAATAACTCTAAAATAGATAAATCCTTTATATATAAATAGGAAAATAGAAGTAAAATCACATGAAGATATTTTATAGATCATATTAACATTTCTCTAAAACTACGAAGTTATGAGTCACATTCAATTTTTTTTTTCAAGAATATAATATAAAAACATATTTTAAACAACACATTAAAATAAATCCAAATAATGGATCCTTGAAAATAAAAATTGCTAATTAAAAAAATGTGTATTGGAAGATAAAATATACAAATGTGAAAAGATTTTTTTTATATTTTCAAATACATTTATTCAAAACTACATCATAAAAAGCATTGAAAAACATCCTTTTAAAAATGTTTAAAAATAATTATATTGATCAAAATTTAAATTCCATATTATTATTTTAATATAATAAAGGAATGAATTTGTGTAGGGAAATAATATATTCATATAAGATAAAGATCCATTAAAGGGATTCTAATTATTCATAACAATATCATACATTTAAAAAGAAATAAATCCATGAAATAAGAAAACATTGACATTTAAGTGTAAATTCCTAAGAAAAATAAAAGGAAATAAAAAAATTATCATTATATAAAATAAAACAAAATTTTAATATCATTATCAAATAGGTATCATTTTGGATCATATAAAATAGTTGATTTAATAAAACCCCTTATCAATTTTGAAATATTCTTATAGAGGTCCCTTGAAAAATAGATATTATATTTTATTTATAAATATATTTATTTTTTAAAAAATATATGATAAAATTAATCAACAGGGACATATATACACAATAAATAATAAATCAAGGGGTGAATATGACATATGTCTCAATGAAATAAAATTGATATGAGTAAACCATAATAGATGACATAATCATGAATTAAGATTCATTTTAAAATATTTTTTATGAAAAAAAAATTAAAATAAATAGAAAAATAATATTAATTACAATATAATTAAATCATTATTTATAATTTACCCAATCTATAATAATAAATTAAACAAGAATGATCATAACCAAATGAATAAAAATTGAGGTAACAAAAAATAGTTAAATTTACTCTTGATTTACATGAATGTTCTTTAACCATATGTATAATAAAAATAAGCTTATCAATAACTTAACTAATAACTTTAAACATGTAGAATATGATTTAAATACTTTAATTATAATATTTAATTATACATTTATTATTATATTATAGTTAATTATCATTATTAAATCCTAGTAATTTTAATATTTTTATCCTTTTATGTAAGAATGCGGTTATTGTTTTTGAGGTATGAGTTTCTTCTTTTCCTTTTTCCTTAAGTGTTTTCAAGAAAATAAAGAAATGGGGAAAATCCCAAATTTTGTGGGTACACGCCATGTACTTTTCTACACACCGTGTACTTTGGTCGTGTGGGATGAGTACACAGGTCGTGTAGCCCTGTCGGTGATGAAAGGTGTAAAAAACGACAACACGTCATGTAGTGGGTATTTACACGCCGTGTAGTTAGTCGACAGGTGAATAGTAAGGCGGTGGAAGTAGCCGCCAACTGAGCGATGATATACACCGTGTATTCAAGAATACACACCGTGTACTCATGTCAACAGATTAATAGTTTGGTCGTGAAAAAGTAGCCACCATAGGAATAGTTAAATGAGAAAAGTACACACTGTGTACTTGAGAGTACATGCCATGTAGTTTTTTTTCACCTAAATTAGGCAGTAGCCTCCTTTATTCAAAGAGGATGCTTATAATGACGGAGGAGAGCGGGAGGGACAGCCGGAGCTTGGAGGATCTCTCGACGGCACACTGGGAACACAATTCCTACGCCGTCAATCTCCATGGAACCGCATGGGTAAGCTCTTACTTCTCCTAGAGCCTTTCATACCAATTATTTCATGAGGGAATGTTATTTGATTTTGAATGGGTTTATGTTCATCTCATATCTACTCTGTTCTCGTTTTTTTTTTCAGGAGGAGTCGTTCATATAAACCGATCAGGGGCGATCGAGGTAGGTGGTCTGATGTTTAAATTGAAACTGCTGTGCGTTTTTGTGTACCATTGTACTACGAAACATGATTGTGGTGTCGTATGGCTGAGGCCTTTTCTGAAAAGATATCTGGAATTGTATTGATAATTTAATGACAAGTTTAAACCACTGCTTGGGATCGCTGCTTGGATCCAGGACCACCCCTGGTGTTTGTTCCTCTGTTTAGCTGTTGGGCCAAGTCACCCAAGGGTATACTGTAAATTTTAGCATGTTTTAAATTACATTGAGAGGAATTGTATATAAATTTTTTGCTTATATATTGTGCATTGCCCCATTACTTGTTTAGCCTGAGGGTAGTTTTGTAAATAGCATGTGGGCAGTGTTCTGTTTAGCATGAGGGAAAAACCTTTCGTGCCTGTGGGTAGTAGATTCTGTGCCTGTGGGAGACACATTTTACGCATGTGTCCATTATTTGATATACCTATGGGAAGACTCCTTTGGGTTTGGATTCTCTTTACCTGAGGGTAATGGTTAGCATGTCTGAGGACATTGATTGTTTACTTAGAATATTCACTATGGTTATTTTCATAAATTGAGTGAAAAAATTAATATTAAAATGGTATTATAACTGATAGTTAGTTACTTTTGTGTACTTCTTAATTTATTGCATTTATCTTTACACAGTACTGTTGCACTTTTTCATGGACAGTTAGGCACGAGCCTTTGGTGGATGCCTATTGGGATTTATTTCTCACACCCTTTTTGGGTCATACCGTCGGCCCAAAAAGACTATATTGTTGAGGTGTAGATAGGGGCATTGGTCCCCACACAGGTACATGATTATGGCAGAGATGTAGGAGAGCATGGGACCGAGTCTAGGCTTGCGATGATGCGGCGTTTTGTGTACTCTGCTTTGGTTTTATTTGGATGTACCTTGTACTAGACATATATTGTTTTGTATTGAAGTGTATCATGTTCTGGATATGTTCATAGAATAGTGACATGCTGTATCTCATATATATGACTGCTGGTTCTATTTTATATCAGTTATCCATTTCAGTTATATATTGTTTACTACTTCCACTGTTCTATATTATATAATTCTATTCCACTGTGCTAAACATTGAAAAATGAGGGCATAGTTTCCCCACTATCAGACCTGGGCCCTCGCTACTAATCGGCAGGCTCTGGCATTTGGGGAAATCCGCTTAAGGTCATGTGACCAACCGGGTTCGGGGTACCCGTTGAGTGGCCCCTGGGTTCGGGACGTTACAAACTGGTGTCAGAGGGGGTTATTTTCTTTGACATACTGTTAGGAGACTATTGTCAGGGCTATGACAGAAATGGTATTTGGTAATTAGCTATGCCCGGGAGTAGCTAACCCGTGTACAGGGGAAATCCAATTTTATCTCGTGTTGCAATTTTTCTGATTTTGCACTTTTACAGTTGATTTTATTTTCACCGTTGGGTGATGCACTTGGGGTGTGTTGTTATATTTTTATATTGGGTTCTATTTAGTTGCATCCTGATGAGATGAGGGTATGCCATATCATGCATCATATAGGAACATGTTAGAATCACATGTCATGCATTGTTTCCATTCCATATAGGTGCATTAGAAACTGCATGCTGTTGTGATAGATGTTGGGCTAGTAAAAGCATGCTGTGGTGATAGATTCCTCCGTAAAATACCATCTATTTGATAGGGTATTGTTATGTAAGTTTTGTGGAATGAATGCCAAACTTTGTTTCTTGAGGAGTGTGAGCCCTCATTAAACGAAATTTTATGGATCATTGACTGTTTACATTGTTTATAACACGTATAAGATGCCATTCTTTGTTTCACGAGGAGAATGGGCCCTCACGGATCGGAATTTGGCACTTAGTTGTTCGTTTCAGTGTTTCCTCAGCTTCAGAGTAGTTTCTGAGGCTTACTGTCCGGAAAAACCCAGAATACATGCCGTGTAGTTTTGATTACAAGCCGTTTAATCTTCTATTCAGATAGAAAGAGAATAAATTTGAGTACACGCCATGTACCCTAAGTACACGTCGTGTAGTCTCTTCCCATGTCATATGCCGTGTGGGTGGGGAAACGGGGTAGGGAATGGTTTTGGAAAACACGTCGTGTACTAGTTGTACACGTCGTGTAGTATTGACCTGAAGACCACCCGTGTAACCAACAACACAGACGGAAAAACCTTAAGAAGTACACGTCATGTCCACCTCAAACACGCCGTGTAGTTTGACCAAGGTACCCAGCCATGTCACTAACAACACGGGTCAGTGTTACCCTCCCTAGTACACACCGTGTTCATGTGGGACACGTCATGTAGTCTTGACCACTGAGAGACTGTGTGGACTTAGCCGTGTGGATAGGGAAAACAGGATGGTGTACACGCCATGTGCGGGTGTAACACGCCGTGTAGTGTCAGCCGAGTAGTAAGCCATGTCAAAAATGACACAGGCAGTTGGAAATTAAACCATACATGCCATAAAGATTTTATACATGCCGTGTAGTCTTGTTCAGAAGAGAGCCGTGTGCCTTAGCCATGTAGAAGGACCCGGGCAGGGAAGGTGGATTCAAGTACCTGCCCTGTAGTCTGAGGACATGCTGTGTGCTTGTGGTGTTACATGACCAGTTTTAGCTGGAGTTCACGCCCATGTAAATGGCTTGTGAGAACACTCAGTGTAGTTTTTATACATACCGTGTAGTCATGTTTTGAAAATATTGAATGCTTTCTTTCTCCTATTCCCTTCTTGGTCTCCTTGTTTTCAGTCTTTGATAATATTGATCTAAGGTGTGCGTTTGACCTCGTAGAGTCATTCCACCAAGAGGACCACCGGTTTTTCACCAAGAGAGTGGTGATGATTATACTCTTAAGATTGTAGGCCATGGGCTACCAATGGATCCTATAGTAGTTCCAAATGCGATTCCAGCCATTATACCAGACAGAGGCCCAGATGTGCAGTTCCATGAAGGCTTTATTTGGTTCATGCAGACCTTTCAGGGAGCATCATTTGTTTCCAAATCTATGTAAGAGCTGACTCGTGTATTCCAGCAGTAGCATCCACCTATGTTTTAATGGGATGTCAGACCACAGGCTGCGAAGTCTTGGCTGGGGTCTATGCAGACTATTTTCGAGCATTTAGAAATGCCTCTAGGGTGGAGGGTCAAGCTCGCTACATATATGCTATGTGATTCCGCGAAGAGGTAATGGGATGTTACCACCCAATCTGAGCATCACAGAGACATGGTTTGGGAAGTTTTTTAGATAGACATTTATTAATTCTTTTTCCCAGAGATGCTGAGGGAAGATTGAGCTTGAGAGCTCATGAATCTGCAGCAGGGAGCTATGTCATTGATGGGTTATTCTTCCCGGTTCACCGAGCTTCATCATTTTTCACCCGTTCTGGTGGGTGATGAGACATTGAGGTACAGATGCTTTGAGGATGGTATTTGATATGAAATCTGAACACTGATGAATGCTTTTAGGTTTCCTATTGTCCATGCTATTATGAACCAGACACTGATTACCGAGCTGAACCTGCAGGAAGCTAATGGTGTGGGACAAGGCGGTTTGACACCAGTTTTTAATACTATTTCTACCGGTAAGAGGAAGAGACAAATAGATTTCTCTCACGGTGGCAGTACTGGCCAGAAGAATACATCAGGTGTCCAGGTCACGTGATACCAGTGTGGTAAAGAGGGGCACAAGAGACCATAGTGTCAATGTGACCCAGTGGAATTTTGAGCTTGCGGTATGATGGGTCATCTGCAACACTTTTACAGGGCATTTCCACTAATGGCTAGTGAGGGGAGTTTTGTATAGACTCCATGTGCGGGATCAGGACTGGAAGATTCTTACTAGTTGGGAAAATGGAATACGTTAGGGCATGTAGGAAGAAATGGTGGTCATGACCGTGGTACCCAGACACCAGAATATCAGGGGCAGCAGGGTGGGTCAGCTCAGGGTAGTCAGGCTGTGTCGCAGGGCCACAACACTGGGCAGGCATATGCAGTGCAACTGACCCATTAGGGGCAGGATCCTGGATCTTCAACTATCAGAGGTACTATTCAATTTGCTTCTGTTTTATCTTCTGTACTTTTCGATACGGGTGCTACATATATATTTATATCTGTGCCCGTTGTGAAGATCCTTGGCCTTTGTGTTCCTACTTATTTTGATGTTATGAATCTAGACACTCCGTTGGGAACTAGAACAGTTGGTGTGCGTTAGTGTAGAGAGTTCCCCCTTGAGGTTGTTGGGTGTTACTTTTTATGGGACCTCTACATCCTAGAGATGATGAGCTATGATGTTATTCTCGGGATGGACTGGTTGGTACCCTTTGAGCATTTTTACATTTCTATCATCGTAGGGTGAGTTTCACGTCACCAGAGGATATAGAGTTTCTATACAAGGTTGAATGGGATGTTCAGGCGAGTCGATATGGACCAGAGAATCGTGGGCGAGGAGTTGTGATACCCAGATTGCGAGTTTGTATCTAGATGATCAGGAAACTTTTCAGAAGGATTTTCCTCCATTAGTTTGTCATTTTAGGGATGTCTTCCCGGATGACTTTTTAGGGAAACATCTAGAAATAGTGGTGTATTTCTCTGTTGATCTTGTTCCAGGAGCATCACCGGTGTCCATTCTTCTTTATAGGATGGTTGCACCTATGTTGCAGGAGATCAAGAGACAGTTAGAGGAGTTGTAGTCAAAGTGTTTCATCTAACCTAGTACTTCTCCTTGGGGTTTTCCTGTCCTATTTGCTAAGATAGAAGACGGTACCCTTAGAATCTATGTGGATTATCAGAAGCTGAACCAGTTGATGATTGAGAACCGATATCCCTTTCCAAGGATTGATGATCTTTTTAATCAACATCGAGGATCACAAGTATTATTGAAGATTGAATTGAGATCTGAATATCATGAGTTACACGTTAGACCATCAAACATACCACTTTCAACTTTCCGGAGTAGATATTATCTATATGAGTATTGGGTTATGCCGTTCCGACTCACGAATTCGCCAGATGTTTTCATGGCTCTGATGAATCATGTGTTCCATCCTTTTCTGGATTATTTTGTGGTGGTATTCGTGGATGATATCTTGGTGTACTCTCACAATCAACACGACCATGCCACCCATCATGAGATTGTATTGATTACACTAAGAGAGAATCAGTTATATGGTATTCTCTCAAAGTGCCACTTTTGGATGGACTAGATATATTTCCTGGGTCACATAATCTCAGAGGAAAGAGTTGTAGTAGACCTAGAGAATGTGAGATCAATAGTTTCCTGGGAGTATCCAAAGAACATTTTTGAAATATGGAGTTTCTTGTGGATGGATGGTTACTATAAGAACTTTAAAAAGGAATTCTCCTTCTTAGCAGTTCTATTGTCTGGTTTGACTAAGAAGGGTGTGAAGTTTTTTTGGTTAGAAGCTTGTGAGACAGCCTTTCCAGAGAAGAAGGGAAGGTTGACATCAGCTCCAATCCTGATACTTCCAGAGCAAGGGAAGAGTTATACAGTTTGCTATGATAGATCAGGTATTGGGCCGGGAGCTGTTTCAATATAGGTTGATCGAGTTGTTGCGTATGTGTCTCTGCAGTTGAGGCCACATAAGAGGAATTACCCGACACATGATATCAAGTTGGCTGCAGTTGTTCACGCGTTATGCTGTTGGAGAAATTATCTCTTGGGAGAGCATTTTGTGGTTTCACCAACCAAAAAAGTCTCAAGTACATATTTACTCAGCGTGACTTGAACCTAAGACAGCGAAGGTGGGTCTAATACCTACAGTACTTCGACATTGATCTTGCCTATACACCCGGTAAAGGTAATGCAGTAGCTGATGCACTGAGCAGGAGGACTCAGATACAGGCAGTTTATGAGGCCAGTGGTGAGTGGAAGCTTATGGATTTGTTCTTTGAGATGCATTTGGAGGTGCATGATAGTTAGGGGAAAACTATCTTTCTTCCTTAGCTATGAGTTCTACCCTCTTGGATAGAGTGATGATGAGACAACTATCAAATTCAGAAGGCCTAGTTCTGTGGGAGTCAGTGGAAAGTGAGGACCTTCTTCCTGGATGTACGATAGGTGATGATGAGGTACTGCGTTTTGGACGGGTGTGGGTTCCTAGGGATTTATGTGAGGAGATGATGCAAGAGTTTCATGCTTCAACTTGGGCAGTTCATCCTGGAGTCACCAAGATTTACTGTGACTTGAGACGTTAGTATTGGTGGCCAGGTATGAAGAGAGAGGATGTTGGTTTTGTTACATGATGTTTTACCTTTCAACAGGAGAAGGCGGAGCATCATAGGCGAGCTGGAATTTTACAGAAATTACCCATTCCGGAATGGAAATGGGATGATGTCATGATGGATTTCGTGACTGGGTTGCCGAGGTCACCTCGAGGCAATGATGCAGTGTGGGTTGTTGTGGACAGACTTATGAAGATATCTCACTTTTTTCCGGTCAAGGAGACCTACGGTGTCAACGAGATTAGAAATTTGTATATTCGAGAGTTTTTACATCTACATAGGGTCCCTCATTATATCATTTCAGATAGGGACACCCTCTTTACTTCTCATTTCTGACAGGGTTTTTAGAGGGCACTAGGTACACAGGTGCTTCTGAGCACAGCTTACCACCCTCAGACTCATGGCTAGTCAGAGTGTACTATACAGGTGCTAGTGGAAATTATGCGTTCATGAGTCCTTGAATTTGGGGGCTCTTGGGAGAAGCATTTACCCCTGGTTGAGTTTTCCTATATAGAATAGTTTACAGGAAACTATTGAGATGGAACCTTATGAGGATTTATATGGTAGACTGTGCGGATCACCATTGTGCTGGATGGAGCCAGGTGAGGCAGCTTTACTGGGACCATGTCTCATGCATGAGACTTCAGAGAAGGTCCAGTTGATTCAGAAGTGGATGGCTAAAACACAGTCTCGTCAGAAATCTTACACTGATAGCCGCAGATGACCCTTGTAGTTCGTTGTCAGGGATCACATTTTAATGTGTGTTTCACCGAGGTTGGGACACACACAGATCAGATGATAGGGTAATCTTTCACCGAGGTATGTGGGGACATTTGAGATTTTGGAGACACTCGGGATGGTTACCTATCAATTGCAGTTACCATAGAGGCAGCGGGTCATGCACGACGTCTTCCATGTATCTTAGTTATGCCATTATCACTCAGAAACATCTCACGTTATTCAGCCTTAGGTGGTTGAGATTTAGGGTGAAGCATCATTTGAGGAGAATCTGATTCATATTATTGATAGGAGCACAAAGGTTTTATAAGTCCAATTAGTTCCTCTCATACGGGTGCTATGGCAGCATGGCCGAGTGCAGGACAAAACATGGGAGCAGGAGACCGATGTACGTGCTCAGTGGCTAGAGTTGTTCTGAGCATTATCTTCACCACCCTTGGGAGGCCAACTAGGGGATGAATTGCTCTATTGGGGGATTTTTTAAGAACCCGGTTCTTGTTTTTCAGGTATGTGATTCTTCTTTTCCTTTTTTCCTTATGTGTTTTTGAGAAAATAAGGAAATGGGGAAAATGCCAAATTTTTTTGGTACATGCCGTGTTCTTTGGCAGTGTGGGATGATTACAGAGGGCGTGCAACCCTATCGGTGATGAAAGGTGTAAAAAAGGACTATACACCGTGTAGTGGTTATTTTCACGTCATTTAGTCAGTCGGAAGGTGAATAGTAAGGCTGTGGAAGTAGCCACCAACTGAGCGACAGTACACACTTTGTATTCCGGAATACATGCTGTGTACTCATGTCGTCAGATGAATAGTTCGGCGGTGAAAAATTAGCCACTAGAGGAACAGTTAAATGAGAAAATTACTTGCTCTGTACTTGAGAGTACATGAAGTGTAGTTTGTTTTTTTTTCTTAAAACGGGAAGTAGCCTCCTTTGTTCACAGAGGAAGCTTAGAACGATAGAGGAGAGCGGGAGGGATGACCGGAGCTTGGAGGATCTCCCAACCACACACCGGGAACCCGATTCCTACGTCATCGATCTCCTTGGTACCGCACGGGTAAGATCTTACTTATCCTAGATCATTTCTTATAAACTATTTCCCAAGGGAATGTTATTTGAATTTGAACGAGTTTATGTTCATCTCAGATCTACTCCGTTCTCATTTTTTTTGGGAGGCACCGTTCATATATACCGATTAGGGGCGATCGAGGTAGGTGGTCTGGTGTTTAAATTCCAACTACTGTGCATTTTTGTGTACCATTGTGCTACAAAACCATGTTTGGGGTGTCGTATGGCTGAGGCGTTTGCTGAAAAGATATCTAGAATTGTATCGATTGTATAATGACAAGTTTAAACTGCTGTTTGGGATCACTTCTTGGATCCAAGACCACCCCTGGGGTGTGTTCCTCTGTTTAGCCATTTGGCCTGGTTACCTGAGGGTATTACATAAATTTTAGCATGTTTTAAATTTCCTTGAGAGGAATTGTATATAAATTTCTTGTTTATATTTTGGGAATGGCCCAGTTACTTGTTTAGCCTAAGAGAAGTGTTGTGATTAGCTTATGGGCAGTGTTCTATTTAGCCTGAGGGAAACACCTTCCGTGCCTGTGGGCAGTAAATTCTATGCCTGTTGGCGACACCTCGTACGCCTGTGGGAATTATTCGATATGCTTGTGGGCAAACTCCTTTGGGTTTGTATTCTCTTTACCTGAGGGTAAGGGTTAGCATGTCTGAGGTCACTGAATGTTTACATAGAATATTCACTATAGTGATTTTCTAAAATTGATTGATTAAATGAATATTAAAATGGAATTGTAACTCGTAGTTAGTTACTTTTGAGTACTGCTTAGTTTATTACATCTACCTTTCCACATTGCAGTTGCACTTTTTCATGGACAGTTGGGCATGAGCCTTTGTTGGGTTCCTATTAGATTTATTTCTCCCACCCTATTTGGGTCATGTCTTCAGGCCAAATAGACTATATTTTTGCAGGTGTATATAGGGGCATGGGTCTGCATACAGGTACATGATTGTGGTAGAGGAGTTGGAGAGCATGGGACCGAGTCTTGGCTTGCGATGCTACTGTATTTTTTATACTTTGCTTTGATTTTATTTGGATGTACCTTGTACTAGACATGTATTGTTTTGTATTGCACTATATCTTGTTTTTGCTATTTTCATATAATAGTGACATGTTGCATCTCATATATATGATTGCTGGTTCTCATTTACATCAGTTATCCATTTCAGTTATATATTGTTTACTGCTTCTGCTATTATATGTTATATACTTCTTTTCTCCCATGCTACACTTTGAAAAATGAGGGAATAATTTCCCTACTATCAGACCGGGGCCCTCCCCACTAGTCGGCAGCCTCTGGCATCTGGGGAAATGTGCTTGAGGTCATGGGACCAAACTGGTTCAGGGCACCCATTGATTGGCCCCTGGGTTCAGGACGTTACACATTATATAATTTTGATGGTGATAAATATAATTTTATACTATGTTAGTCATATACTGATCATTTATGGTTCCGGAAAAGATTTTGTATAATAATTTATAAATTTTAATTTAATTCTATGAGACTTATAATTAAGATTTTTGAAGGTAAAATCGATGACATGTTTGTTCCAGTAAACATTAACGATTGAAAGGTTAGATCTTAATAATGAGTTAAATATGAATATTATAATTATATAATAAAAAAATAATTTAAATATTAAAATTATTTTTTATCAATAATTATGTTTCCATAACAATTTTCAATTAAAATTTATACCATTATTTATATAGGTTGTTAAACTGACCATGATTAGAAAATGTTATAACGAATGGATGGGTATAAAATAGACTTTATTACATTATCATAATTATAGAATAATAATGATATAACATAGATTTTATTAACAATATAAATTATAATTAATATTATTTGGATGAATAAGATCGATAATAAGCTATTTGTTACAAATAAGATAATTCTTTTCTTCTTGGTATGCTCTTTTTGTGTGGGTAAATTTACATTGATAACCTATTTTTATTATTATGAGAATGATTCCTAATTTATCTTTGTATAATATTATTTATCACCTAAATATCATATTTATTTATAAAATCTATTTTTATAACCATCCATGAAAGGTGTTGAGGTAAAATGAAATATATTTCATGGTGGTGGTAGACTATATATAACACATACTATGTTTTCATTTTCCATTGGATGATAGAAATGTTGAAAATATATATTCCATTAATATAATAACATTTAATTATAATAATTATAATAATTTAATTATTTTAGTATGGTTAATATATGTTCATTGAAAAAATATTGAGAATTAAAGGATAGGGAGTCAATAATACTACAAAATATATATTTTAAATAGAGGAATTTGTAAAGATTATTGTAATAGGGGATCAAAAAAATTTAATGGGAATATAGAGGAGATTAATTTTTATAGTTTAAAGGGTATTTATATGGATATATTTGGACTGAAGTGGGTGGAAGTGAAATCCTTTTATAGGTGAAAAAGAAGGGATTTTCCAAGGAAACTAAATTTAAAAGAGAGGTAATGATGGAATCACATGGTTGTTAGGTGAGAAAATGTTAGTAAAAAATGTGGTAATGAGATTATCAAAAAAAATTCTTTTATATGGTCTATGTTTCATGATAATTTATCCAAATATGATCCACATTAACTTACCCCTTTTTACCCTTATTAACCATGATTAAATATTTACCATCGTACTTATTCATTTACTAGAAATAAAATATGAGACTTATTACTAAATTATTATATTATGATTCTGATTTTGGAATCCATTTAATCTCATTCAGTTTCAAAATATGTAAAAATTAACAGTTATATTAAAACATATGATATTGAAAAAAATTATATTTTGTAGATTAATGTAATTTAATATATTATGGGTTTTTATTTTAACATGATATCAATTCTCACATAAATTGGTGTTAAAAAATTTGTTTAATATTTAAAAGTCAGATTAGATTCATAAAGTGCTGTTAATTTATTAATATATAAATTACACAGATTTTATAAAAAAAATCAACGAAAAAGATATATTATGTCATGGTAACTAATATTAACATTGGAAAATTAATTTTATGTTAAAAATGAAAATGAATCTATTAAAAATTTTCGCTAATATGATTTAAAATATTAAAACCATTTTATTAGTCTCATTTCCTTGAGTTTATAAAAATAAAATTTTATAAAACTACACATAAAACATAATAAATGTTCTAAAAAACAATAGTTTTTAAGTATAAAAATAATTATTAATATTCCATTCCATGTAAACATAGTTTGATAAAAATTAATATATTATATATTATATATTTTTAATATATTATATTTTATGCAATAGTGATCAATCGTTTTAAAAATACATAATATATAGAAAAATTATTTATCTTTGCAAAAAAGTCTTTTATCACTAAATTATTTTATTCACAATCATTAATGATTAATTACTATTTTATTAACTATGAATTTAATTTTTTCTACTCATTAGTATTAAGATATTTATTTTAATATTATAAATATAGAAAATAATTCTTTAATTAATAATAATAATAATAATACATATGTAATTAAATATATATTTGTAATAAAATGATTTAATTAATAATTATTTTGTTGGTTCGCAGTGGAATTATTTATTTTTAATTTGTCCATTATAATTTTCATAAATTCAATGTTCAAAAGTCCATATGTACATTTACCAAATTTCCAATGACCATATAAATAATGGGAATATTACATTCTTATACATAACCTCGCATGTGTTACACTCTCCCCCACTTAAATAAAATTTACCGATGTTGTTTTATTTATCAGTCGCTAGTGAAAATATCTAAGGGTATCCATAACATGGGCATGACTCAAGAACACATTTCTAATGTGATTCCTGCATTACTATCTTATCCAACACTAGGAAATATATCTTTTCCATTATAATTAAAATTTACCTAATATTGAGTTACTCTCGAAACAATTATGGTAAATACTTATCATGATTGGTTATTAAAACCTATATAATAGAAATAATTTTCTTAGAGTGTTCATTTCCTGTCTTTTAATGAAATCTAACCATTGCTTGATTTGGAATATAAAAAATAATTTCACTATTTTGGTAATTAATATAGATACATGAATTAAATATCCAATTTATTTCTAAAAATCAAATCAAATTCATATAAAGTAAGAATAATAATGTCTTCATAAAGTACATTCCCAAAAACAACCTCTTAAGACATAATATTCTAGAAATTGAATGTTTTATATGATAATTAAATATCAATATTCTGGGGTGTCCATTTGATTCTATTTAAAAACATTCTAGATATACTAGAGTGGATATATACAAATTCTAAAAAGAAATCCAGAATCTAGGGTGGGGGATAAATGAATTTTTATTGCCATGATCTACTTCAGTGGTAGTCATTACATAGGATCTTGTTTTTTTCTTTGGTCTTATAGGTTGGTGATGTTTTTTATAATCTTAATCCCTCAGGTCAGGGAACCAATTTTCATAATTTCCAAACTCCATACATTTAAAACAGTGAATTTTCAGTGGTACGACCTAAAGAACATTATTTTTTTCTATTAGTTAATCTAAACTTTTTATCATTCCTCAAGAGGTTACTAAATTATGAACTCCTTAACCAAAAATCATCTTTTGGTTACTTTTAGATATGTCCATGGGTGATTCTTATATCATTATTAATAAATAATAAATTGAATCTTCTTTCCTCTCTGGTCTTTTTCACTTGATCTTTTTTGAAAATTCTTTTTTCACTTTATGTTGTGTTCGAAATTTAACTATGTTCAAATGGTAAATCATAATATTATTCAAAGAGGGATTAACAAGAAGGGTGAATTCAAATTACAGAATAAAAATTTCTATTTGGAAAATGAAAAATTCAAATACTCTAAATTTAAAATACTGGTCCAGTTTTCAAAAATTACTGATATTTGTAATGTTATAATTTAAAAGATTTTTTCAAAGGCTCTATAAAATCCTTGTTAAAAAATTAAAATTATTTTATCTTTGAAAATAATATACTTTCTATTAAAGACAATATATATATCACTTGTATTTGAAAACTATCAGAGTATATTTTTATAAAGTTAGTTTGCAAACTACTCACTAGAAATCAACAGTTATAAAATGATTTTAAGGTGATTTTAAAAACATGTAGTTAAAATAAAATATCTCACACATACACAATGGAATAGAATAAGGGGTTATCTATAAGTTATATATTAGTCCAACCCAGTTAAAAATAAGACACTACTACACACATTTATTAAAAACCATTAAATAGATCCACAACTTGGATCAAGATTTTACAAAAGAAACTACTCACATGGCCATCCGTGATATAAAACTCCTCTTCTAAAGTTACATGTTGGATAATTAAATGATAAGAAATATGTTAAAATAGTATCAAAGTACTCATAAATATAGTGTAAAAGATGTTGTTAATAAATATTCAAAAAATAAAAGGACAAATCAATATGTAAAGAACAAAAATAGATAAAATAGATCCTATAAAGTCTAATATAGCTCAATATATAATAAAATTTTTGTTTTTCAAAAAATTTATCCTGTTTTATGATTATTTATTAGGATTTAGAATGATTTTTTAAAGGACCTAAAACCACACTACCAAAACCAATGATAAATACACAAACTTTAGGTTTCATAATTTGATACCAATAAACATTACCTAATTTTTGGAATCCATAACTAACTACATAAAATGGATATAATAGATCACTTATATACCCAATGAATTTGTATGTTTATAGTTTTAAAGAATTTGAAAAAACACTTAAATAATTAATACCCATGACTTAATGAGAGTTTCTTTCCTATTATACCCAAATTTTCAGATTCCATATTAAATCTTCATTATCTATTATAAAATTATTCACATAATAAAAAAATTTATATGAAAATAATTTAACATCATTATTCATAAAATAGGGAATATGAAACATAAGAATTGTTAAATCAAATTATTAGAAAGTGAAAATAGAAGAATTAACCGGTGAATGTCATTAGTGAGAATAAGATGTATGGGTATAATGAAACAATCAATGTGAATTAGAATAACAAAAGGAAATTCAAACCCATTAATGCCTCTATTTTTTTAACATGAAACATATAATAAATATATAATAAGGGAAAGTATCATTAGAATCAATAATCACGAATAATGTTTTATTAATATTGATCAAAGAAATAATTAAAAACACATTTGTTGAAAAAATAATACATGTTGGTATCTTATAAACTTCTCTTTATAGAACACTTATAGAACCCTAACAAAATGGAAAAACTATATGGTCAACTTCTAATATAATTACACAATGAATTAGATATCTATCTGTGTGCACCAATCATTGGTTTATAGTATAGCCACTCGTCCTTAGTTTATAATGGCACCACCAAAATCGTAAATAGTATCAATGAACTAGAACATGAATAAAGTATGTATAACTTCCATCTCATCATAAAACTAATAGAAAAAATATATTATTCCTTTTATAACTTTATTAACCTATGAAAATAAAATGGATGCCTTGAAAATATCTTTAAAATAATCATCATCAATCTAGAGAAATAATTACGATAGTATCATTAAAAAATATCCCTTGTGGATCATAATTGACATTATGTGTTTTGGTATTGATGAATGAAAATGACATTATAAGAACATGAAAAACGTTCTTAAGGGAAAAAATTATTTTTAAAATAAATTTTTAAAAATACCTAATATGTTAGGAAAATAATTTTATTTAAAAATAATCATGGAAAAATATAAATTAAAATTTAAGGAAAATATTTCCTTGATGGTGTGAAAATAAATTCTTAATTTAAATTTTACACATAATGATTCTTTTAAAACATTTCTAGTGTCAAAAGTGTTCAATTTGAGAAACATTATGAAATTTACATTCAAAACCATTTAAAAGAAGGTAAAATATCATGTAAAAAAGATTTAAGAATCCATTTATATTTATATAAGAAATTATTATTAATGTTTTAGAAAATATGGATATGGAAGATAAATATTCCCAATCTAAATGAAAAATACAAGATCAATATCACACAAAAATGATTTTCCTGATGTTTCTTTAATCAATAAGGTATGACAAGTAAATTAAACATATAAGACACATTTATAAACAGAGGATAAAAGATGATATTTTTTTAATTACATATAATCATATTATTTTCTCCTATGGAATATTTAACATAATCAATATCGAAAAGAAGGAAGATAGTAAGATAAAGCCTTTTCCACTTTAGTAAATTTTTAGTTGTCATCCCTATGAAATAATAACATTAGATGAAATGTTAAATATCATAAACATAAAAATATTACTTATATAACATGTTAAATGGTAAATATATACACCTTATATAAGAATATTGGTTTATATCATAAACATATATCCCAAAGAATGAGTATTATAGATGAATAACCCTCACAAAGATCATATCATTGAATTTAGAATCAATTTATTGAGTGGTTATTTCTAACAATTATAAATCAATAAAAGGTTAAATATATTATAAAATATTTGAGAGATAGATTCACAAATAATAAACTCATAACAATGCTATTGAATAAGTTTTATAATCCATTGAAAGGAAATTGAGTAATGCAACCCTTTAAATGTTGGTAAATTTCAATACAAATCCCCTTGGATTAAATAATTATAATTGAAACATAAAATACCATGTTGTTTAAAGTATTAGTAATATTACATATAAGAGGTATGTATGAAGACAATATAAATGGGATTAGGTGCATAATAATAAAATATTCCTTAATGAATGAAAATTGAGATTAAATACCTTACCTCGAGTCTAGAATTTCTATATATGTTTTCTCAACACTTGTTAAATAAACTCATATAAATTATATTATTTCATGAGAAACTTTTACTGGTTTAACAACTGATCCTTAAAACATTTATTGTGTAATTTTCAACTATAATATATTACTAAATTAGTTAAGTCCACATCAGGTTATTGGGAATGTTCGGTCTATAATTTCAAAATAGCTTCGGTGTGTTGACAGATGACAAAGTATACACTATTCTATAATATATATAATACTTGTCAGAAAAAATTTATAATTTATATATATATCATTTATTATTTTAAAATCAATCATGAATGATGCTTATAAAAAATGAACCAGGTTATAATCATAGAGACAGTAGATCGTACATAATCCTAGATAACATTTCTATTTTTCAATGATCATTATGGAAATAAGGTAAGAATTGTTTTATCTTAATATAATAAAAATAATACAATAAGTACCTTATTATTTTTTTAAATAATATGAAATTAATAAGATCCTTGTGATATGGTGATGAAAAAAGAATCACATGGCATCGTAGAGGTGGTAACCAACAGGTAGGCACGAACAACATTGTCATTTGTGATTATATATATATTTAATTAAATATATGATACATTATTTATAAAAAATGATAAATATGTCATTAATATCAAATTTATATTTATATCGAAAATTATAACCATATATGAGATATGGTGATGGAAAAAAGGATTACACTGGTTCACAGGTTGTAGTCCCCCATTCACACGAATGATTGATTCATTTCCTAGTTGATGAAATAAGAGATGAATATAAGCTATAAAAATAAAATAATAACAGATAATCATATTATAGATATTTGTGTAATTATTTCAGCATTTTTGGAAATTAACTGCTAGAATTGGAATAATAAACAAACCAAAATGTTAGTTTAAGTATGAAAACTAATCATCGGATAACCTCTAATGGTTTACACCAAAGTATATCATTGGTTCGTTTTCTGATCAAAATCATTCTTCTATAATGTTGGGGGGGATGTAAGGAAATTATTAGGGTAGAAATTGAAATAAAAAAATGGTTCTTTAAGTGTAATGAAATGTGAAAAGGAGTCATTGTTTTATAAGAGAGGGGAGGGAAAATCTTTGAATTTCTTAAAATATTAAATTAATATAAAATAGTTATGTTGTAAACAACTCTACAAATTTATTATATTCAAAGATAAGATGATTATTAGTGTAAAAAATCTCTTGAAATATAATTTTTTTAGGTTAAGTCTATACTTTTACCCTTTTCATTTTTTAACCATCCATCAATCATTTTTACAACTACAATGATATCTATATTTTTTACTATCAATGGGATAATATAATTACTAAAAATATACAACATTTCAATAAATTCACCATTTTGGATTAAATAAGCACTATACAATTCATATGGATGAATATTTTTTTATTAAATTTATATCATTGAATAAATTATTATTTATTACGAAATAAAATTCATGCCAACATTGCAATAGTTCAATTAATTTGACATAAAAAAAATGAAAACTAACAATAAAATTTTTCTAAAATGATTCTAAAAAATAAAAATACTTATTTATTATATAAAATATTCATTACCAAAAAATTCACTCACATAATTTTATTTTTACAGTTTTTAGTATCATTTTATGGATTTTTTACTCCATATACAAGAATTGTGTCAGTGTTTCATATGAATTTAAGGCAATTATACCATAACTACAAAATATAAACAAATTAAAATGATAAAAAATATTTTATTTTGGTAATTAATATTTATAACTGATCATATCCCCTATTTATCATAATGGAAAAATATAGAGATAATTAAACAAATAGAATTATACTTTTTTCATTTTTATATAAAAAAATATAAAGGTTTAAATCATGAAAAAAACAAATATATTTTAATTTTGAATGATTATAAATGATATTTAATAATAAAATAAAATTATTTTAAGGTTTATGGACAATTATTAGTCATTATAAGTTTATTTTTAACCTTAATTAACTTAATTACCCTTTACATAGGTAATAAAAATTACAAAGGATACTATATATAATGTGAAAAAATAAATTGGGGAATAATTAAAAAGATTTAAAAAAATGATTCTAAATTTGGAATCCATTTATCTATATTCCAAATATATAATTGGTATAAGTTAATTTGACGTTAAATAAAAAAACATGATGAAAAAGAGTTTGTCAAAAAATTCATTTTTTTTGTTATAAAACGTTTTAATATTATATTAAATTATAAATTTCATTTAAAAACCCATAGTTGGTTTATTTTACATAAATAAGACCAAATTATATTTTAATACTAATCCAAAATAAAAATTTACATTTTAAATACTTGAAAATAACAGAAATATTTTAATTAAAATGTGTATTTTTTACTATTAATTGAAAAATAAATCCTTCCATTAGATTATAAAAAATTAATCTTAATATAATTATTTTACTATTAATTGAAAAATAAAATTAATTTTATCAATTGAATTATTTAAATTTTCTTGAAATTAATTATATTATTCTCTCAAAAAATGAAATAAATACTTTTTTGAGGAAAATGTATTTTCGAAGAATAAAATGTCTTTACATAAAGTTGAGTGATAATTTTCTATGATTTCATTGATACATTTACATTTATTATTACATTTTATATGTATTTAGTAAATCATTTAATCCTCTTCATACCCATTATTTTTATTATTAAGTTATAATAGTAATATTTAAATAACAATATTTCACGGTCCGTTTAAGCTTGGTGCTACATATTTTCACTCTAAAAAACATAGTATGTATTTAAGAATATTAGGATATTAAATTCTACAGCACATTAAAAAATTAAATCCCTAAAATATTAACTTGGTCTTGATTATTAAGATTTTAATATTTGAAAATACCTTTTTTGATATATGACATTATAAATATGGTTTATAAAACTTCCCCTTAAAATGTACAAAAGGGGAGTACGAAGGTCATTTGGAATAACACATAACTAGTTTTTTAAATATCAGATCATTATAGGGAAGTGATTACATGTACATGGATGAAAATTTAATATCAAAATAATTATGGGGAGTGATATAGATCATTGATCAAAATATATAAACTATTAACGATCACAAAACCATAATCCAAAGAATGGTGAAAAAGAAAATTGATTCATTATAAAAGAAAGTAATATGATAATTTTTTTTGTTTCAAGAACCTTTTAATTACATGAATAGAATAATTTCATCCTTTAATCTAATCATAGTACAATATAATCTTTTCCTCCAAATGATGAGGGTTCAAGATGATTTTAATGCCTAAATACAAATGGAAAAATTTTAAGGGAGCACATTATCTATTAAAGGACAGAAATATATTATTATTATATTTACACATTAATTATATCCAAAATGGTTAAAAGAAGATAACATAATTCCTATAAAGAATAAAACTTCACACAAAGTAATAAAACATTAATCTCTAATGCCTCAATAACAACTCCAAAAGTTCTATATAGATAATTCAATAAAAATTTGACCATAATGTTCTTCAAAATATTCAATATTAAGATTGAAATGAAAATATTTAGACTCATATGATCATATATTGTTCTATGATAATTTAATATTTATCTCCAAATTAGTAAAATCATTCTTAATGTATTATATAAAAAATCTATTTTCCATAATCACATAATCTCTAAGAAGTGAAAACTATTACCATAACTAACCTGAATAACTATAAAGACACATAAAGATCATATATTAATTAAAATATTATTCAATATGGACTCCTAATATAAAATACCATAATATCACAAAATATTCCACAGTATTACCATGATCTTCAAAAATAACAGTAGTCACTGATCCAATAAATCACTCTTCAATAACATGGTTATCTATATGATAAATCATATACTTCCAAATTGTAATAACCCATACCTATATCAATAAAAACTATAATATAAAACATAGTGGTTTCAAATAAATATTGCACTTATGTTCAAAAAATGTAAATTCATTCTTCCAAAATTAATACTTCATTTCAATCCTAAGGTTTATACATTCTTAGACCTAATAAAATGTAACAAAAAATATCATCAATCACCTCAAAATTTCTTCACTTAAATCAAACATGGTGTTTAAGACTTCAAAATTTTGATAAAACTCAAAATTATAATCACATGATGGTATCTATAACTGTTATTATAACATCACATAAAACATAAAAATATATAAATTTATCTCATCTCATCTCATATAACAATTGAAAAGGCCCTGAACCGAGACTCACAGATTTGGTGCTAAAAACATAAACTTTATATATCATGATTTGAGAGCGATAGATGTGACCCAAAAGTTTTTTGTCCAATACTTACAACATACAAGGGTTTTATTGGATCACTTACATATCCAATGAAATTTTAGGTTTATATTTCTAGAAATTTTGATAAACTATTAATTTATCAATAACTATTACTTCAAGAGAGTATCTTTCACAATATCCTATGATTTTCATATTCTATATTATGTCTTCAACATCACCTATGAAATTATTATCATATGAATAATTTCTATACATAAATAAATAAAAAATCATTTTTCATAATCTAGGGAATAGGAAACATAAGAAGTGTGGACTCAAATACTCTGTAAGGGTAAACATAGGCATTACCAATTTTACATCATCAATGAGAATAACATGACCACAAGGTTATGATGACCTAATTAAAGTGAATGAGAATAATATAAGGTAATTTCTACCCATCAATACCTAGTTCATCAATCATGAAACATAGTTAGAGTTTTAACAAAGAAATGAGTCATTAGATTCAATAATCTAGAGTCATGTGATGATAATCATGAACAAATGGAATCATTAAAAACTTTAATCAAGCATAATGTAAATTTTTTGGTAGCTTTTAACATTATATTTATAAAACCATTATAACAACCAAAAAAACTGTAATTACCATAAAGTCAACTTACACTGTAATTACCCAAAGCATTAGAACTCTATCTAGGCACACCAAACCATGATTCATTATATAACCAATCGTACATGAAATATAATGTACTAAACAATTAACATAAATAATTTCCAATAATAATAACATTAATAATGTAAATATATGTTTTATCTCATTATATAACTCATATAAACATCTATTATTAATTTCATAATAATATTAACATTTAAAAAAATAGTTTATATGATAATATATTTGGAATAGATATATTAAATTCAATGAAATAATGAGGATTATATTATTAAAAAACATTCCCTGTAGAGCATAAGTAACATCTCATTTTTTTGGAATTTATGAATAGAAATATTATAAAAATAATTTCAAAAAATTACCTATGGAAAACACCATTTTTATTTTGAAAATCACATTAAAGATTAAGAATTCATAAAAAATTATTGAAATTATTTTATTTAAAAATAACTTTTAATAGTATAAATGAGTATTTAATGAAATTAATGGCCATGATAGTGGAAAAATCTATTGATGTTTTAAATGTTAAAAATAAATATTCTTTTCAAAAATTTTGTAAAGGGACTTAAAAATGACCCATTTAGAATACATTAAAAAAATTGATTTTAATTTTTTTTAAATAAGGAAAAAGTATATTAAATTAGCTTCAATAAATAATTTATATTTTTAGAGGAACATTTTAGAAAACATGGATATGAATGTGAAATATTATTGATATGAAGAAAAATTGCAAGATCAATATAACTTTTAAATGAATTTATTGATGTTTTATTAATCAATAAGAGTGTAATTTGAAATTGAGCTCTTAAAAAAATATATTCCAAGTATAATACAAGATATGTGGTTCTATAAAATAAGAGAATATGATTTCATTTATGGAACATTGAACATAAAAAATCCTAAAAAATTATGATTATAACATAAATCCTTTCCCACAATGGTAACTTTTCAATCCTATGCCTCCTGAATGTATAACATTAGATAAAATATAAAATATCATGTTAATAATTAGATTCATAATATTAAATTTAAATGGGTAAATATATTTACATAATAAAATAATATAGGTTCATATCATAAATGTATGTGCCAAAGAATTTTTATTTGAGATGAATTACTTTTACAATGATCAAATAATTGAATTGAAAATTAATCAGTATAGAGATTATATATAAAAAATATAAATCTACATTAAAAATGTTTAAATATATAATAAAACAATTTATTGATTGATTCACACATAATCATGGAATAATAGGGTCAATGAAGAAGTGTTATAACCCTATAAAAGAAAATTTAGTTATGAAACCCTTAACCATTGATAAATTTCAAGTTAAATACACTAGAAAAAATAATTCAAATTGAAACATAAAATATCATACTGTATGAAATATTCACTATATAATATGAAATAGGGTATTATATTCACCATATAATATAAATTAGGTTCATAAAAATAAAATATGCCTTAATTAGGGAATATTGAGATTAAATCCCTTACCTTGATTCTATAATATCTATATATGTCTAATAAAAACTATATAATAAAATAATTTCTATTATTTTATTTCTTAATAAAAATTTATAGGTTAAATAATTTATCCTTATTTTTTCATTTATATTAATGACATGTTTAATTACTTAATCAGTTAAATCCAAATCAGGTATTTTTGGGACGTTTAATCCATAATTTCAAAATAGATTTGTTGTGTTGAATGTGATAAAAGCTATTATTGTTCAATCATACCCAAAAAAATAATTCTGAAATATTTATAATTTTATAAATAAATCATAATTATAAATCCAATCATGAAATATTGTTTTGAGAAAACAACAGAAGTACAATCATAGAGATGGTAAGTTGTATGTTCGAATGAGAAACATTTCTTTTTTTCAAAGACCATTATAAAAAGCAATTAAGTATTATTTTATATTTAAATAGCCATAATTTTAAAATAAATAACACATTGTTTCTTAAAAATACTTAAATATATTATCCATGTGATATGTTGTTGAAAAACCAATAACATCACTTTGTGGAGGTGGTAGTCCACACATACACATGAACATGGTTATCGTTTTTCACTGTATCGTAATTTATAGAAATATATGATATATTATTTAACAAAAATTATATATGTTTCAATAATGTCATCTATAGAAATATAATCCATTAATATTACAAGCAATCAGAGACACTAATGGAAAACAAATTACATCAGTTCGTGAGGCGGTACTCCTCCTTACACATTAATGACGATTTCATTTCCCATTTTATAGAATATTAAATAAGTACATATTATTATGTTTTTATAATAATATATAAGTGTATTTCATGTACTAGTGTTATTATTTCATCATGGATGAACAATATTTGATAGAGTTGGAAGAAGAAATAAAACAAAAACATTCGGTTAAGAACAATACCTCTTCTTTAAATAACCTCTTAATGCTTACCATCAAAGTCTTCAAAGGTTTGTTTTATGATCAAACTAAGGACTATATGATATTTTAAGGGATGTAAAGAATGGATTTGGGTAGGTATTGGTGAACCAAATGGTTCTTGATGTATGAATAAATGAGAACAATATGTTCCATTTTATAAGGGATGGTAAAGACACTCTTGGAATATCTTAAAATATTAAATTAAATAAAAACTAATTTTGATAAAAAAGGATAAAATTGATATTAATCAAAAAAATATGATCATGAGTATAAATAATCTCATCCAATAGATTTTTTAAATTTTTAAATAACATATGTACCCCCAATTTTTTTATTCATCCATTAACCCTTTTGACATTTGCGGTGATATAGATGTTTTTTACTCTTAAAAGTTTGATGTAATCACTATAAAAGGACCAACTAACCATTAATGGACCACAGTTTATGTAATAAAATATATATTATTCACCTGGGTAAATATAATATTCTTAGTAATTATAAATCATTTAATAAATGATTTTTTATTATAAAATAACATTAATGTCAATTTTGGATGTATTCAGTTAATTTAATATTTTAAAATACAAAAAAAATAATATAATTCTAATAAAATGTAATAAAAACTATCTAATAAGTAAATTTTATCTAAAAAATTGTGTAACATAGTAAATATATCAAATAATTTTATTTTTAGAATTTTCAAAATCCTTTTATTTAATATTTACTACTTTCATAAGAATTATGTTAGTGCTGCAGATGCATTTAAGGTAATTATAACTTCAATAAAAGTTATATATAAATTACCATTTAAAATATATATATATATATTAAAAAATAATATTTATAACTGATCACATCATCTTTTTATCATTATTTAAAAAATATGATATAATAAAAAATAAAATGGAATTTTTTAAATTTTCATTATTTAAAATAATATAAAGGTCTAAATCATGAAAAAATGATAAAAAAGCCATATATTAACTATTTTTATGAATATGGAAAATATATAATCATAAAATAATAGTAAGGCAAGTGTTTGAGACATTTTAGGTCATAATATTTTACTTTTTAAGAGAATTTCTTCTTTTACCCATACCGTAGTAACAAAAATTACTACGGTTAATATTCCTAATGAATAAAAATAAAAGGAACATATTTAAAAATTTGAAAACAATGATAAAAAATATATAAATAATTAATCAATCTAAAAAACATATAATTAGAATAATTGGACTTAATATTAAACTGTTGAAATGTAATGAAATGATTTTTTTCGAAAAGTTCAAATTTTAATTATAAAATATTTTTATACTATATTAAAGTATAAAATTATTTAAAAAACCCATAATTGAAATATTTTATTTTAATATGAACTAATTTTATATTAAAACTGATATAAAATTGTATTTTACTTTAAAAATACCTGAAAAAAATTATAATATTTATTAAAATAAATATTTTCACTATTCATTGAAAAAGAAATCATTTTAAAAAATATAAAAAAATTGTATTAATATAATTTTGATATGAAGAATAAAAAAAATTAATTATATCAAACAAATTTTATATAGTTTTCTTAAATTTATTATATTATTCTCTCACAAGAAACAATAAACACAAATCTTGATGAAAACATAGTCTTGCTTAATAAAATGAATTTACTAAAAATTATATGATTATTTTATGATATTTTTTCAATAAATTTTTATTGTGTAGGAAATTTATATGTGTTTAATAAATTAGTATTATCTATTCATACATGATAAATCAATGGCTTCATTATAATATTCATCTTTATATAATAATATTTTAGGGCCTGTTTAAGATTAGCATTCCATATTTTCTTACTATGAAACATAGGACATTTTTTAAAAAAATCTAGAGATATTAATATATTATAGTTAATAAAACATTAATATTATTTTTTTAAAATTTATTCTCAAAAAATAGTATTATATTTCAGTGAAAAATTCTAGATTAAAGCATTAGTACAACACATATTACTTTCATGAGGGATTATTCCTTATATTTAAAGAGCCTTATATAAAAATTAGCTATTGATGAATGATCATTACTAGACTAAAATATCGAAAATTCTCTATGAATACTAATTAAATTAAAAATATATCCATCAATAATTTTAATTTTAGCCTTGGTACATTTGTCACTCAATATAGATTTAGAGTAAACTTGCAATAGTTTACTCTGTAGTAAGCTTCCTGAAGCTAAAAATGGTAATGTGGCCAATTGGGTTTAATCTTGAGTTCACATAATCCATAAAGATGTGGTTTCATGATTTATTTTTCATTGTATGTTGGAAACATAATGTGTGGTAGACTGAAAGTTCAACGTGTGTTCACTCGAATTTTTGACATGTGGTCCCTTGACTTTCTTCATGTGATTTCTAGGACAATAATTTTTCAGATTACTAGAACATTTATTTGAAATCCTTTTTAGTAACTTAATATCTTAATTCTATTAATCCATGAACTCTTTTAGTCACTCGAACATGTAGATAAATTTATCTAAGATCACTTCAGTTCTCATATGGTCTCTTAGATTATCTTATGATCAATAAAAGTATTTTTTGGTAACTCCACCACATTGAGTAATTTTATCTTACTACTGTGACTGTGTTATGTGATAAGTAGTCTATATTTTTGTTGTTTTATCATATAATATGTGATATCTTCCACAAATATCCAATTTACAAAGTTTTTCCTAAAAAATAATTTATTAGAAAACAATACATTATTCACTAAAATAATAAGAAAAGTGATTTGGTATCATTAAAATTGCGAATTATTAGAGTAATATAATAATATCACCCTTTTGACAATCAAAAGTTATTATAGGATAAAATATCAAGGTAAAGAACAAATGAGAATGAAATTTATTATTTAATGCTTTATAAAAATATATAAGCATTACCATTAAAATTTTACACCTTTATAGGATTATAAAAGTGGTAGTAGATGAAGAAAATATTCATCACATAATATAATATAAAAAACATGGATCAAGATAATAATAAAGATAATATAAGTAAGAAAAAAATTCAATTAATATAACAAAAAATTTAATTTATTTAGAAGAATATAGATATAAAATCATAGAGGCCATATCAGATAACCAAATCAAAATATGAATCAAAATATATATTTATAGGATCTTTAAGATCATGATATTATTTTACTTTTTCATAATTGGGTTTATATATAGGATAAAGGGTATTTTTTCTTTTAGATGAGTAATTTCAAGAAATGATAAATTCTCTTGAAAAAGGTCTAAAATGTTGAACAATATGAATTAGAGTGAATCCAGAAAAGAGGAATAGAGATTTATGTAGAGGAAAGAAGTGAATATGTATGCATGATAGAATCTTAATTCATAGCTATAGCAAATGGGACAACAATAACACTCTGGGAGATATAGATAAAAGATCCATTAGGTGAGTTATATAATTTAAGGCTAAGTATCTTTGCTACATGATAGAAAAAATCTAGCTTATCTTTTTCATGATGATTTCCAAAAAAAGGTTTATAACATTTAACTTATCCATTTTATTTTTTAGGACCCTGGTGATTGGAGGAATATTTTTCTCACCAGTTAAAGATCTAAAAAGATAGTTTTGATGAAATTTTGAAGATATTCATCCCATATAAAGATAAATTTCTCTTTTAACAATTTCTTTATCACTTCCAACATACTAAAAATCATTTATGACTTCCTTAATGGTTTAAAAGAAATAATATAAATCCATAAATCACTATTTCTCATTTCTCTAGAAAATAATCCCGTGAAACTTTCATGTAATTTATGGAAATCAATCTAATAAGATTTTGATTTTGGTAATCTTTTACTGGGGGAGAAAAAGGTTAAACTAGAGGAGGAGCAGGTGAACTAGAAGAGGTGTCTTAAAACATTACATTTAAATACCCCTGATAAAGATTTAACATTATATCATTCCATTCCAATTGTAATGATCATACTCATACACTCAAAATACAAATCTATTGATTCATATGATCCGTATTTTGATACATAGTTTCATATATTTGAGATATAACAAGTTAAATAATCCTGTAAATATTTTTATATATGGAAGATCGAATGGAAACACTAAATATCATAAATAATTATTTAGAAAAATTTATAAAATAAACATTTAAGTCATATGAATACTCCTTGGGAATATAAGAATAAAAAAGAGTAGGTGGATAGTGTGTAGATAGCTCAAGAGATTAAATTTTTTTATCCATTTAATATATATGAGGGGAGTCTCTTTATTAAGAGGCACCCTAACAATTTCATCAATATCCTTTATTAGAGTAGGGATAAACACCATATCAATTTTTTTAACTAATGAATTAATCTGACATATAGGAATAATTTTTCTAGGAGAACACAAATCAATATTTTTTCATGATTAATTTTATTATCAATAGATCCATATTTATCCTCAGATAAAATAGATATGGTAGTTCCTCCATGTCCAGGTGGGATACTAAATCATGATCATCAACAGAATTTGAACTTTATTTATCTCCCAGAGTAGATTATTCCCATTAAATGAGCCCTAAATTATTCTTAATCACAAATCTTTTTATACAATCACTATTTGAATGAGTTGAGATCTTATAATATATTTCTTCTACACAACATTATTCACTACTTTCATTTTCACATAAATTATCAACCACATATTAATAAATAACAATAAAATGGTCATTCAATGAAAATTCAGTTTCTTCCTCAAATTCATCTGTATTTATTTTCTAGAAAGTAAGATATTGTGATGGTTTTGGAGAGACCAAAAATATTCCTTCAAGAGTAGAAACTCTGCCATCCACTTACTTATGGAAGTCTATTTATTCTTCATATGATTCCATAACATCATAATTCAAACCCACAATACTCTCAAATTTAAATATGTGAATAAATAATTTTTTCTTATATTTATTTTCATATTTATGTTTTTTATTCAATACATTATTCCTTGGAATAATAGTCCACTATTTCATGTATATCTAGGATTGTGTCTTATTATCCTTAGATATCACATAATTCATTACAAGATTATAATTTTCAAATAGTTTTTTATTATTAGGAAAATATTTTCTCCTCCATGGACTCAAATTTAACCTTATCCTCTTCCAAATAGTTTTATTTCAATAAACTCCCCCAAAGGCTATTAAAATTCCCTCCCATGGGGAACAAGTTTTTTTAATAAAAAAAGATGAAATATACTTTTATATAATAAAGAATTAAACCTAGAAAATTATTTTTACAAATCTTCTATATTCCTCATCAGATACCAAGGTAACTTAATATATATCCCATTCCCAATTAAGCAGGGAAACAAAATATCTTGATATACGATGAAACAAAACTCACATTTCCTATGTAACTGTAAATGTTGGATAACATTACTAACACTCGATATTCACCAGCAATCTCTTTAGCTGTAGTTTTACAATGGGTTCCATCACTAGTTATCTCTAGGATATTTTTTTATACATGAATTTTGCATGAACGGAAGGATAATAACTATAAAAACCATCATAATACCTTTTATGAGGCACCTTTAAATGTTGGTATGATATATTAAGAAAACAACCCTTTTCCCACTTCAATATTTCATGATGACATCATTCACTTCACACATTTCAAAATCCATATTTTAAAAGAATGAATTTATTAATCTCAAATTAAATGGTTTATTGTTCTCACAAAACCTTTTATTCCATCCTTAATTTTTAAAATACTTCTAAACTAGAGACTTACACATACTTAACAATTAATAATTTAGTTCCATTTTAGGCATGATCGTTTTATATAAGATATAAATATTTCCAGGTTTGAAAGGTGCAATAGATGAAGATTTACTTCTCTTCAAAGGAGGTGATACTTTAGAAGAAGAAAAATAAGTAGAACAATTCATCCTTAACATCATCATTAGGATTTAAAAATTTGAAGGATAATGTTTGGTTTAGAGAAAATATTGAGGGATGAAGGTTCAGAATCAAGTAATTTTAGTTCTTTTAAAGAGTTATTCTATTAGAAAATCTATTTAAAGTATTTTAATTAATTTATGTAAAAAACAGTAATATATAAGAAGCCAACATAAATATATATTAAAAATTATGCAGATAGATATGATAGATTGGAAATCATTGTAAAATTTTCTATGCTAGCTTTGATAACTATGCACCATAGAGGAACATTAGATAACACAATATCATAACCTACCACATGAGTAAATGTTAATGTAATCTTGAGTTAATCTAGTGTCTTGACCTAATACACAACCAAGCATTATAAAAACCTTCGATGTCACAATTTCATGACCTATTGAAATTTTTTTCATTAAGAACACATAATATATATTTTAAATTATTCCCTTTAATGGTAGAAAAACTACTAGATTAAGCATAAATAAAGAACATAAAAATAGGGAGTCATTATTTAAACTAAACTATTTTCAGATATAGTTCAATTTGTCATCGTTCAAAGGTCTTGTGATAAAATATGTGAACTAATGTTCAATACCAATAAATTCAAGAGTGATATCTACTTTTTGAAATTGATCTCTTAAAAATTTTGTGTAATATATCATCATTTTTAGTCAATGAATGAGATATATATTTTTTTATAAATATTAATCACACTTGTATTATTCCAATTTATAGGAATATATCGGAATTCATAACTATCATATAGTAATGTGTGTTTAATCAAAATAATATTCATACACCAACATCCTTCAAAAATGTAATCATCTTTAATTGTATACCAAGAAACATAATTCAACTATCTTACTATGTAAATAACTAAATAATATCCTAAAAAGTCGTATTTTCTAGTGGGTTTTTCTATTTATCATACAACAACAAAGTTCTATTTAAAAATAACAAACCAACTCAAATTGATATCCTTTAGAGTAATATAATCCAAAATTCACTGTATTTTTAAGGTATTTCAAAATTATTTTAACAACATTAAAATTATATTCTTCAGGGTTTTCTTTAAAATGTGCATGCATTCACACACTAAAAATTTTATTAGGTTGTTTAGTCGTTACGTTTCATAATCTCTCAATCATAACTTTGTAAGCAGTTTAGTCAATCGATTTTCACGTTTCTCCCAAATCTAATTTTTAGCATATACTCATTGGAGTATCATTGTATTTCGTGTTTTCAGAAACAATACATTTTAAATGATATTTCTTATACTCAATTTGATTTAAAATAATTATAATTTTTTTGAAAAATTTTAAAATCAAGGTTGAAATTTAATTATCCCATTAAACTAATTTCATGCTCATTTTTCATGAGGATAGAAAATTCAATTCATAAATTGTTTTTAAATGAAATAATGATGATTTCATCAACATAAATTTATTCAATTAAAACATATTTTAATATTATTTTGATAAATTAAGTTGGATTCGCTATAGCTCTATAAAATCCATTTGAAATAAAAAATTAGTTGAGCCTACCATACAATGATCTAGGAGCATGTTTTAAACCATAATATTATTTTGAATGTTTGAAAACATAATTCGGTAAATGTGAGATTGAAAATAATCTATTTAACAAAAAAATAATTATTAATATATATTTTTTAATAATTTACTCTTGATATCTATTTAATATTTTTTGAAATTAATATGAGATGCATAAAAAAGTCATATTATAATTTCTTCAAGTCTAGATAATGGTCAAAAGGCTTCTTTATAATAAAAAATATCTTCTTGAATATATCATTTTGAATCCAATGTTTATTTTAATTAATATATTTCTGAAAACATCAACATTATATTTATAAAACCATTTAATACTAATAAAAAGGTTGTTTTTAGGTCAATAAATTAGTTTCTAAATGTTATTTCTTTCACACTAATGCAAATATTTATTTGTATCTACATCCAAATTATTATGATTAATTTATTTTATGATTTTAGATAGTTTATATGAGATTCAAAAGCTTTATGTTTAACTTGGTTTCTAAGAGAGTCTTAGGTTTTAGTTCCCTTATTCAAATATCATATAACAACTACGAAATAACGGTATCTATGGGTCCTAGTGGATTTCGGAATCCATTACATAGGTATTCCATGGTTTCCTTATGGTCTAGTTGGTCAAGATGGCATATAGAGGGATATATATGAAATAATTCATCACTATGCTCAATGGTATTAAAGGTTTTATTTATATTCAAATTTAACATACCACCCAAATGGTTTTCTACAATAGTTTTGAGTTCATATGGAACTGTTTAATCAAATAAAACTTGTATATATTCTTTCAAAATCATAGATTTCTTATTAAAAACTCTATTTGATTTACTTATGTCCTAATAACCCAGTAAAATTCCTTAATAACTCTTTGGTGATGTTTTTTAGATTATATATGATATTTATAATAAATACATGACTTCTAATAATGATAAGGTTAATGACTTTTGGTTTTTGACCATTCCATAATCCATAAACAGTCTCTAACAACCCAAAAACTAGTATCCTGAAGCAGATCTGCGATTTATTATAATGACATAGATACAATGGGTATAATCCCCAAGGACATACCATTATATTAGTTTTGGAATAATGAATACATACCAGATTCCCATTTCACATTGGAAAACAAAACAAAACATAATACAAAATAACATGAAATAAAATTCATTTTTGAAAACTCCTTCAATGATATATCTTGTAAGAACCCAAATTTTCAATCAATTATATCTGTATTCTATTTTATTATTTAACCCTTGTTGAGTTTTTATTTCTGTTTTATACCCTATATCGGTCATGGTCTTTTTGGTTTGTTTTGGGAAATACCTTGAGCTTTACACTATGTGTATATAATTTACATATTTGGTAAATACCAAACTTCTGTATTTAAAATCATAGGTAGGGAATCCCTCTATCTGAGAGAACCTCACCCCTCCCCTCTCCCCCACATAAGAGAACTCAAGGAATCACTAAGATAGGTTTTGGTATCATTTCGCCATCCAATCTATAATTTCAGATCTATTAATCTCATTAGATGCATGTTAGTATGTTCTTCGACCATCTTGTGCTATTCATCATTTGTATTCCTATCAATGAGTCCACTCTAAAGCAGAATCATATGCCCTATTTTCTGGGTGCTGATCCATTCTTTATTTTTCTCCTAATCAAGCCAGAACTAAGGGTTGATACTAGATGAGTAGAGTACTAGAGGCATAAGGTAGGCGGTCTAGGACTCACCACTCAAGTCTCAACATTTTATAAACTACCTTCACTGTGCACACACTTATTACATTATTTATTTCCTATTTAATTCTCATTCCATTCTTATAATCATAATTATCGTATTATATATCCCTTTACATAATTAATCCTTACAATGATAGAGTTTAATAACTAAATTCCTTCCACCCTAGGTAGGGTGATTCCTTAATTATGCCTAGGTAACCCATGTAGGTTTACCTATTCCAACATTCATGTGTGTCTTGAAATGTCCTTGATATAGGTAGATATATAATTAAATGAATGAATTGTTAATGGATATTACATGTGTACTATCACCTGACCCTTCTAATGTATGTGTTTCAATATAATAAATGTAACTCAATTTTAAATGGGAAGTATAAAATATTTATCATGTATCTTAACTAATGTAATTGAATGACTTAGTTTCATGTCAATATAACACCTTGGTATGCTTATGGAAGTTATAAAAGTTAAAATAATTAATGGTTAAGTAATTAAATAAATAAATTTTTGAATTTCATTCTTATAGCTACCACTTAGTATGGAAGAAAATGGAACAAATATATTGACATATTAAAAGGAATGAGTATTTCATGGCCTAAATTAATTAATGGGATATATATATGGTGCCTACTTGATAAGGACTATTTTTTCTTTATATGATTCATGAGAATTGGGACAAAAATGGATTCCAGAGGGAATGCCTTGGGCACACAAAGGATTCCATTTTAATTAAAAGATACACACTCCCAGGGAGATAACCACCTTATAACATCAATATGGTTTACAAGTGGATGCATAGAATGACATTGGAGAATACCTTCACAATCATCTAGATATTAGGAAGCCTTGGATACACTATATGGATATAGCATGATATATTTGGACACATGGACCCATGAATACACCCCATTGGACACTGTAATGCTTAGACTATTTTACATTAGATTATATCCTTGGTCTTAGTGAGAATCTATTATAGTGGAATGCATTTGAAAATTCCCCATTGATTACACTTAGACCCATTATATCCATGTTCCTTGTTTTTACTGAGTTGGATTGACCCCTATTGTAAACGGTGTATTGGATATTACCATGGATCCTTTTTATCATCATCTTCATCAATGATTCCTTATTATTCCTTAGATCCTTTATTATTATTCTCACGATCTGATGTGAGTGATGGTTACACATGATGTGACTTATCTATAAAAACTAAACTTAAATTAATTAATTAAATGATCTCATGTACAGAGACATTAACAAATGAGGATGAAGCATGTTTCAGGGTATTTTTGTTACTATACTACAATAATTTTATATATGACTAAACTTTGTCTCAGTTTAGATTTTCAAGACTATATTATATAGACTTTGTTAGTGGTAACCTTCAAATATTTTATCTCACACCCTATATAGGCTACCATTGGTACTCATGATGATTATATGCATGTAGATGTTGATAAGGGGCAGAATCATCATATAGACACTAGATATTTATTGGTTGATTAGGATTGATCATCATATAGGATGACTGGGCTAGTGCACTAGATTCTTAGACTGTTTTTAGATTCTTTTAATATAGTATGCATAGTACTACTTCTTCCTTCTTTTTATCCAAGTTTTCTAACATTATAGAGACATAAAATAAATTACAATCCCTTGAATATTTTTCATATTTTTATCACTATTATTATATGTTTGTATTTTTATATCTTATTTCATCAATTTATTTATTTATATCATGATTCCACAATTCCACATGTTATTATTTTATCAGCAGTGTTTGAAACACTGATATTTTTTATGAAATATTTTATTTAATAATTTTAATTATATAATAGCTTAAATTTAATGAAAATGAAACTTTAAATTAACCATGTGACTCCATTAGTATAAAATTATTGAATTAACCTAGCTATTAGGTTAGCATTAAGAAATATTACTAACTTATGAAAATGAATGATAAATATAAATCAATTTTATATTTTTATTTTGGTAAACTAATCTACAATTAGTAATTTGAAATAATTAAATATATATGTTATATACTTAATAATATATTTTTATAATCATCCAATAAAAATTTTATTCATATGGTATTTATAAACCCTTTTTGATGTATAAAAACCAATTTCCTTAAGAAAGGGTAATTTTTTGCCTCTTAATGGATATCCCTTTTTAAATCAATATTTTTACATATTAACTAATATTTATATAACAACATAAACATGTTATTTTGAAGTGGTATATAAAAATTTACTTTTGATGAATTTAATATATTTTTATGTTAACTTTCATGTTTTGATGAATAGTAAAAATACCAAAAAAATAACTGAAAACAACTTTTTCCATCAAAATAATTTATATGGTTAAATTAAAAAAATTTAATGGTTTAAAAGTATAAATAAAATATATTATTATAATTAAATATTATTTCGGTCATTAGAATTAATTTTACATTGAATTCAGATGTAAAAACATTTCAATCTTATTTAATGTTTTAACTTTTAAAACCCATTCCCATATTCTGAACACAATATTAATGATAATTTAATCAATGTAAATTCTATGTTTTGTATTTTGAGAAATAGAAACCATATTTGTAATTATTTTTCAAAATCCTGTATGTAGGTTTATTTTATTTTTGGGAATTATGAATAGTAACACCAGTAAATTTAATTAACATAGTAAAGGATAAATCCGGTAATTAAAGGTAAGAATAATATTAGAAAATTATCCAAACACTTGTATTAATATCATTGGATGAGTATTTTTCAACCTAAATCATCTTTGGGTTTAAATGTTATCCATTGGGATCCACTTGGATGTTATTATGAAATTTAATTTATTTTATTTAAAGAAAAGCTAAATATGTATCAATAAAATATAAATAACTAAATAATTTTTTATATATGTTTATACAGAACATAAATTATATTATAAATACTCATTTTAAAGATAATTTTTATATCTATCATGGTAATTTTATTTGTCATTTTTGGGAAATATTAATTACCTTAAATACTTATACTTTGATGATATAAAAATAAAATAATTGAAGAGAAATTAATAGAATCTTTTTTATTAAAATTCTAATAAATGTGACCATATTGGGCATTATATAATAGTTTGTGATACATATATTATTGTATTTAATGGAATGTTAATGTTTTCTGTTTAATAATTTAATAAGTATACCTGTTTAAATGTTGGATTTTCTAGAAGATAAATTCTACTAAAAGTATTATTCTAAGAGATAGAATATTTATCTTCATTATAGTATTTTTATTATTAATTTTATTTCAAAATATAAGTATATTAAATAATTATACAAAAAGTTATTTAGTAATTATTTTATGAATTGAGATAACAAATAAATTTTATTAAAAATATTATAATAAATATAATTTGGGATAATAAACAATTATATTGAATTATATTGATGATAGTGACTTCTAATGAATATAATAAAATAGTTGTTTAGAAGTTAATGATTTATCTTAGTATTTATAAAAATCAATGAATTGAATAGTGTCAAAATTGACACTATTGATTGTTTATCATAATATATTTTTATGAAATTACGTAAAAATCATATTTTTAAAAAAAAATATAGACCAATTATGATGTGGTCTTAAATCTTCAAAGGTACATATTTATGGTGTAATTGAAAAAATAATTAAATATTTAACCATTTTAACATTGAAATGTTTTTATATTAATTAAAATAAAACAGAATGACTATATTCTAATTTAGTTAATAATTTTTTAATTGATAGAAAAACTTGTAAAACATTTATTGGTTTATGAAATTATAACTCTATATCATCTCATCTTAGAAATTAGGACATTTTTGAGCTTTTAATAGGGTTCTATTTTATATTAAAAATATATTTTTTTTGGAGATCCAAAAATTTCCCCCCACATAAATTATAAAAGGGAACCTCTTACCTCACCTCTTCACATAACATTGAACATTAATGCTCATAAATACCCTATAAAGTTTCTTTATAAACTTCCAACGTTATATTATATTTGTTATTTTATTCTTCAAAGTCCAACTCTAGTGCTCTAAGAAAAGATTTAGAGGGAGAATGTCAAAAAAGAGGTAATCTCCTCTACTAATACTTTAAAACTTATTTATTCTTGTAAATCCTATTTATGATTTCCTTAATTATAAATTAAAAACATCATCATCCATTTTATACTGACATGTTCTAATGATTATGAAAAAAACAGATTCCATCTGCTATTCATCCTATGAAAAATGAAATCACTAGACGTGCGTATGTATGACTTATCATCTTCCCACTGTGGTATAATATGTTTTTCACCACCAACTTATTTTGATTTGTATAATGATGAAAATAATAACTATATATGACTATTATACCATGATATTGACTCTGAAATATTGCCCACCATTCATCAATTATGGGAAAGATATCATCGCTCGTGCGTACGTACGACCTACCGTCTCCACGATGCGATGCAATTAATTCAACAAGATAGTAATTAAATAATTATAATATAAATTTAGAGAATGAATAAAAATGATATATATAATTTCCATATAATTTTAGTAAGATATAACTATGACCTAAGAAGGAGAAAAAAAACTTATTCGACAAAACATGCATAAGAAATTGAAGTAGTTAATACCCGAATAACAAGTAATAATGAAATGTTATTAACAAACAGATGATAAAATGTTCATATATGTTACTGTAAAAATGAATATGAATCTTAAATAAACCAATGAAATTATTTAATTAATTATACAATATGTTCAGATACATAATGATGAAATCTGACCTAAGGTAAGGAATAATTTCACAATCTCATTATTATTCAAGATCATTTATACGGAATTATTTACTCGGAGTAAATTTATCACCCACATCCATATTTCATAAATATGTATCCCAAAATATTATATTTATACATATAAAATTTTTTAAAATCAATTTTACCCATTGGTTAATTTTTATTAAATGGTATGAAAGGACTATTTTGTTGTTTTTTGTAGGAGGTACTTTTTGACATTATGAAAAAAATACGAGAAGAATGTTATCTTTTACCTTATATATCAGGAGCATAATTTTATTCTTTAATAATGAATTATTTAATAAATATTCCTTTTTTACAATTTCATTATTATTTTCAACTAAATTATTTTCTTCTAAATTTTTGAGGCATTTAAAAAAATTTCTTTGAATAAAAAACAAAATTTTCCTCAAGAATTAATTTTAAGTGTTTTATAAAAATTATTTTCCTTGTAAGATGTCATTATTTAAATAGGGTTATGTTTTTATCTCTATTTTTACTATGATTTGACTGTTTTTATAAAGGAATTATATTTATTAAATACCTTTTTGATAGGGATTATGATTGAATGATGTTTGAGAAACCCATTTTATTCCATTGGTTATGTTATTATGAATGATTTATGTTTTTTTGGAACACATAAGAATGAATTAATTATAAGATTGGTGAGAAGTATATATCCATATAATTCACTTGTTAATGATTTTTATCTCATGATATAGCCATGATATGAACAGAGATTAAATATGGTTGTATAATACAGGGATGGAATGAGGTTTGAAATGAGTTCAGTAATGGAAATTTTCGGCTATGATGTTCTTGTCTAGGAGCTTTGACTAATATGAAATGATTTAATATGATTATGTGTATGCCAAAAAATTTTATGTTTTACGGTATGACTTTTGGAATTATTTTGTTTTACTTTTATGAACATTTATTATTTATCCCCTAGCATGATATCACGATCTTTCATATACAGGATAAGATTTTCAAATGTTATGTACTTATGTTTTAATTATTATGATATAATTTATAGAACCTTTATTTTCCCTTATTGAGAATCATAGCTCACCCTTTCATATGTTTCTTTTCCACATGTCATGAATAATGGAATTAAGTAATATATGTCAAAAAAGGGTTTATTTATAAAGAAATATGTGTGAGACAATGAATGTGTCTTATGAACTAGTTGTTTATCTTTCTTAGTTTATAAGGACAGTATACCTATACCATATTATTGTGGATCTATTATATTTTATAATGAATATTCTTTAATTTTGACTTAATATCTATACATGTAACGTTTGGGTCGTTATAGTGTTTCACTATTTTAATGAGGGAATAGTGTCTCCATGGAAATGACCAAGGTTATTACTGCTAGTCAACAGCCTATGGTATACAAAGAGGCACATTTGAGGACATCTGCAAAATCATGTTTGGGAAATATTTGAGTGTCACCAAGGATGGGATGTTACAAATTGTTATTAGAGCTTCTTTTCTTACGTTAATATATTAAGATAGTATATAAGTGATTAAGAACAATTTGAAACTCAGTTATAAGACATACTTGGGATTTGATTGCACACATTCAAGGTAAATACTGCGTTTCCTAAAATTAGGACACCTATTCTATATTGTTTCTTATTACAGTTGATATCCTTTCATTGTAGGGTGGCACATATACTATGTGATTATTATTATTATTATCATTATTATTGAGGATGTCATTTTATCCACTGAATGGTGATATTAGGTCATGATATCATTGTTACATTAATCATTATAGGCACCTATAATTCAAATTTAATGCATATTTAATGCCATATAGGTGCATTTTCCTTCCTGTGTTTGTTGTGTTTCCTGGGATTGTTGAGTGATACATAGTTGTTTTATATATTTCGGTGCTATTAAAACCTTAAAAAAATATAGTTTGTTATATAATGTATCAACATCAATATAAATAATTTATTACAATATATGTTGATGGTGACGTCTTAAATAGCTAGTTTTTACCAATGTCAGCTTTATACCTATAATTACACGAGTTGTTCTTTGGTTGTGATTGAGTGGCTAACAGTTTCAATTCATGATGTGTATGGGATCTCATGTATTGAAATTGGTAATTTAATGAGTCAATCCACAATATATTACCCCTTACATTTTTATACCCAATATAGATGGGGTTAAACATGAATCAAATGAGTCTTCATTTTAGTGATAAGTTGTGTGGAACCTTATTCACGGGGAATGGAGACCCATTTAAATTTAACCTTGATATATGTATATAAGAAAATATGAAACTAAAATGTAAGACATGACATATAAAATTATATTTTTTCTAATAAATGAAGTTGAAAATTGTTACAGAACCTTCACCTATTATAACCTCTATAAAATTAGATTTCAACACTTACCAATGCCCCGGTCCTATAAGTGGGTAGTTGGGTAGTACCTTGGGTAGTGAGCTCTTATCTTTATGTTATACCCCCTTTATGTATTCTATCAACTTAAAATGTTTTTTTGAGGTATGTCCTTGGTATTTATAGAGCTATTCTAAAATGATTTCCTCATGTCATGCACAAGGAAGGTGGCGATGGCCATGGTCCAAATTTAGTGGGCCTTAATCCACCAATAATCCCTTTAATATTTTTACCTAAGGAATATCCTATTATACATGATTGGAAAATAGATTCTCTATTTTAATAGTGTATTGTACATATAATTCATCCCATATAGGATTCTCCATTACCTACACCTACATTGCATGATCTGGATTTTGAGTTGTAGAAGAAGCATCTTATAACCTTCTTTAGGGATGGTAGTCCCAAAGCAACAAATACTGTGATAGAGATCACTCTATATATCTTTGAGAATATAGAGATGACTCTAGAGAGGTGGGTCAGTCTTTCTACCTACATGTTATGTGATTCGGCCAAGCGCTGGTGGGATGTGATTACCCAGGCTGGACATCATTCGAGATTGTTCTGGGTTGACCTGAAGACTATATTTTATGGGTACTTATCTCCATAGACACTAAGTGCTGATTGAGACAGAGTGTTCATGAATCTGGAACCTAGTACTATTTATTTCATTTATTATTTAGTGAGTTTTATTGTGTTACATAGTTTTTCACCGCTTCTAGATAGTGATGAATTATATACTTATCGATGCTTTGAGGGTGGTATTAATTATTCCATCAATAATTAGGTTAATTAATTTCACCTACATAACTCTTTTGATAACATGAACTAGGATTTTATAACATAGCACAACATGAGGGAAGATAATAGTTCATGATATAGTGGTTTAGTACTGAGGGAGGCTGGTAGTTCTTCTGGTAGAAGGAATTATTCCCTCATGGTTATTCATCTAATGAGTGGTTGTAAAATTATCTGCACTAGAATAACTATTACATGTCTTCAGTATGGATGATATGGAAATCTAAAACCTCAGTGTGATATAGACCCAAAGGAGTTCCATTCTTCAGGCTATATAAGGAATCTTAGTAATTTCATTAGACCTTACATCTTCTTCTTATGGGAGATGATATGTATTATCTCCAACATCAGGGGAAAGATCTTTTTTTCTACATTACGTAGGGTTTTGGAGTTTCACCAGTAAGACAATCCTAAGAGGAGGTCATGGTCTTAGTATTTAGAATGCTGAGCACTAACACCAGTAGAGAAATCATACTCATGGTAGTCTAGTTGAGGCATATGACCATGGATCTGGTTAGTTTCATGATTTTCAACCATTACTCAAAGATCAAAGTTCTCAAACATCTATTGTATGAGGTATTATTCTAGTATCATCCAATATAGTGTCTCTCTTATTTGATATTGGTTCCTCAAACTCCATTAATTCCTTATCAACTTTGGGAAGTCTTGGGTTGGAGATTAATAATTATTATGGTGTGATGACTTTGGACACGCCATTTGGAATGTGTTCATAAAGAATAAACTAGTGCAAGGTTTTCTCCTTGAGGTAGGCTCGTATCCCTTCTTATGAGGCCTATTTACTCTTGAGATAAATGGCTTCCATTTTATACACAATATGGACTGGTTGGATCCATATCATGCCTATATGGACTGAAATTTCCATAGGGAGTTATTTAAATCACAATAGGTATGTAGTAATCATTACAAGGGTGAGTGGTATGTACAGTCTAAAAGATATGGACTAGATAATCATGGGATATTAAGATTTACCATCCATATTGTTAGTCTTCTCATAGACGATCATAGAATGAATCTTTCAAATTCCCCCCGTAGTAGATCATTTCAGGGACATATTTCCAATTGATTGTTTTGTCTAACATCTTGAGAGAGAGGTATATATTATGATAAATATTTTCAAAGGAGTATCTACACTATCCATTTCTTTATATAGAATAGATCTTTATGGGATCCATGATCTCAATATGCAGTTTGAAGATCCAGAATCTAAATTCTTAACAAGTTCTAGAACATCCTCTCGGATGTCAACCATGATTTTTTTCCAATAAGTTAGATGCAAAAAATTGGAATTTTGGGGGTTATAGATCATTAAAATAGCTTATGGTTAATAATTGTTATCAAATTACTAATATATATGATATATTTGAACAGCTCTGAGGAGTTAGGCTATTATCTAAGATCGACATGAGATCATGATATAACTAGGTGTGAGTTTGGCCTTCTAGAATACCTCAAAAAAAATTTCATAGAAGGTATAGTATTGATGAGTATCTTGTTATATTTTTTAGTTTCACAAATGAACCTATAGTTTTCATGTTTTGGATGAATTGGGTTTTCCTTCAATATTTGTGTTTTTTATCATGGTATTTTTGGAAGTGATCTGAGTGATTTCTCATACTCGTAGAAACCATTCAAAGAATCTTGAGATCATTTTTAATAAACTCATATTGAATAATATATATAAAATTATTTCTAATTTCCAATTTTATATCGAAAAATATCACTCATTGGGTCATATTATCTCAGAAGCATGAATATTTGTTGGCCCAGATAAGGTGACTGATATGGATTCCTTGGATAATCCCAAGAATGTATTTAAAATATGATGTTTCATGGGGTTGGATAGATATTATAAAAATTTAATATTGGAATTATCAATCCCTTATTAACAACATATTGGTCATACAAAGAAGGGTGTAAAATTCCTATGGTCAGAATAGTGCGAGAAATCCCTACGGGAGTTGAAAGTAATGTATATTTCGACACGTATTCTGATTCTGTGAGGGCTTGGAAGAGCCTATATATTGTTCTATGATACATCAAGCATTGAACTAGGTGAATTGATTATTCAGGGGGATATATTCATTAATAATGGATATCAATAGTTGAGGCCTCATTAGGGAACTTATCCTTTGCATGTCCTTGATTTTGTGGTTGTGGTCCATTCCATACACTACTAGAGACCCAATTTGATAGATGATTGCTTTGTGTTGTATATAGGGAAAAAGATCCATAAATTTTTATTTATATAGAATGACCTAAATAACATACAATGAATATGTGTTGAATATATTTAGTCCTTAAATTATAACTAGCAGACACACAAAGAAAAGGAAATACGGTAGAAAATGCGCTTAGTAAGAAAACTAAGGAATATACTATATATGAAGCCAGTGATGAAGAAAAATTGATGTCTCTCATTTATAAGATGAATTTTAAGTTTCATGAGAGTCACAAGTAATCTAATATATCAATATTAATAGTTATATCTTCACTTATTTATAGGGTAAAAGGTAAAAAAATTACATCCTAATGGTTAGGTTCTTTGGGTGACTATTGATAATGAGAAGTAAACAACATATCGGTCAGCTGATGGAGATGATATTATCTATATTCATGGGATTTTATGGGATCCTATAGATGTGATAGATGAACACATTCATGATTCCTATGATTATAAATGGTTATTTAATATAGGAATCTCTAATATTTGTTGATATATGCGATACTAGTATTGGTGGCCCGAGACTAAATGTCTGATAACACGATTTATGACTAGGTGTTCCACTCTTATGTTGGTGAAGGCGGAGCACCAATGATGTGTGGGATTGTTATAGTCACTTATATTCCCAAAATGGTAATTGCAACATGTTTCTTTAGGGACAACAATAGGGTCAACACCCATACCATTTTCAACACATCCATCATACTAGTCCTTTGGTTGACCTCTTGTGCTCCACATAGTCAATTGGTTGAATTGGTTTGACTGGTTAGTCATTTAAAGAATTTAAAAAAAGGAAAGGAGGTGTTTCTTTATATTATTTATTCATATTATCATTGTTTCCTCAACATAAAAATAAACTTTGGGTAGTCATGGATCAATTGATAGAAGTATCCCACTTCCTTTCTATCCGATAAAATTTATCAGTTGATAAGCCATGAAGAATCTATATCCATGGGATAATATCTCTATATGGGGTCCCTTGGACTATCATTTTAGACATGGATTCTCATTTTACATCATGGTTTTGGCAGGGGTTATGTGGAGATATGGGTATATAGAAGATTATGAGCAGAACTTTCCACCCTCAGACTGATTGCCAGTCAGAACATATGATACATTTGTTAGAGGACATGCTATGACCATGCATCCTTGATTTAGTGGTTCTAGGAAGATTCATGTCCCTGTCACTGAGTTCTCATATGGTAATATCTTTTATTTGATGATTTAAATAAATACCTATGAGTCCTTATATAGCATTCCATGCCATTTTCCCTTGTGTTATTTAGGGGTAGGAGAGACAGTTCTACCATGTCCTCATCTCATATAAGAGACATCAGAATAGGTTAGATGATCAGAATGTGTATGTATACTATTCATTCTAGAAACCAAATCTTATTATGATCACCACTAGTGACATGTGGAGTTTGAGTCTTGGGATCATATTTCCCTAGAGGTATCACCCATGATTGAGAATATATGGATATAGATGCAAGGGATGATATCCCATTATTATTTTTGGATGTTCTAGATTCCGAATTTAGTTAGACTGGTAGCCTATTAGTTTTTATTACCTTGGAGGTACTGTTCCATGCATTTTATATTTAACATATCAGAGCTTCACCATTTCCATGTTGACTCATCCCATATTTTTTGATATCGAGTAGGTTGAGTTGGATGATGATTATTATTTTGAGAATCTGATAATAATTTTTTAACAAAGGATGGAGGATATCCATGTCTGATCTATCCATATAGTGTAGGTATTATAGAAATATGTTCGTGTACAAGATGATACTTGGGAGAGGAATGTAGACGTACAATCCCAATGAATGAATTTGTTCTTGGAAATTGTTTTTCTACCCATGGAAGGTGAAACTTGGGATGAGTTGCAATAAGTGGGGAAGACTATAAGAAACTGGTTTTTTCAATTAGGTATAGATCTTTTAATTTTCTATTTTATCCATTTTTGAGGTTTTCTGTTTAGTCTTAGACCATTATTTGGGTCGTGGGACGGTTTGGTAGATTTGGAAAAGGAAGAGGCAAGATGTCTATAGGTTGGTTGCCGGACAATTACATGTCATGTAAATGAAATACATGATGTGTATAAATTAGTTGACGTATAATGTTTTGGGTAGAACCATTCACATTGTTTAAGTATTTTTCACTAGGGGAATACCTCAATCATTACATGACATGTAAATCATTTACAAGCAGTGTAAAATCATGAATTTAGTTTTTAAAATAGGAGGTATGGTCTCCCTTTTCCATAAATAACCTCACCCCTCACACTTTCACATACAAGAGAACCCAAGGAAGCCCTATTCCTAAATTTAGCACCATTTAAATATCCATCCTCTGATTATAGATATGTCTATCTCACTGGATTTGTGCTGGTATGTTCTTTAATTATCTTGAGTTGCTTATTGCTTGGATTCTTCTCGATGATGCTATTTTGATGTTGGATCATATGCCCTAATTTTATAAAATTGATCCATTATTTACTTTTCTTCCAATCAAGGCCAATATTAGGGCTAATACTCAATGATAAGATTACTACAAGCATAGTCTAGGTGTTGTATGACTCATATCTCAACTATCTCAATTTTATAAATTGCATTCATTTTATGCATGCCGATTCAATTGGGAATTTACTATTTAATTAATATTCAATAATTATAATACCCATTCTCATATTCTATATACCATTACATAATTTGTACTTAAATTATATTCTATTTATATTTCAATGCCTTCCACTAAAAGTAGGAAAATTCTTTAATTGTGACTAGGTAACCCATGCGGGATAAGATATGACATGTTCAAGTGTGTTTTTACATGGCCTTGATAAAGGTATGTGTATAAGTAAATGAATGAACTGTTAATGGATATTACATTTATAATATACCATGAACCTTCTAAGGTATGTGTTTTAATATAAAAAATGTGCTCAATTTTAAATGGAATGTATAATATATGTATGACTTGTCCTAATTGAATGGAATTGAATGACTCTGTTTCTTGTCCATAACACACCTTTCCATGATTATGGAATTTAGTAGAGTGAACCTTTATAATTTTTATGTAATTAAAGAACTAAAAGGTTCCATGAACTTCTCATCTATTCCACTTATTATGGAATGTAATGGAATGAACATTTTGAATTTTTTAAAGGCCTGAGTATTACATGCTCTAAATTAATTAATCGTACAAGTATAATGTTCCTATTTCATATGGATATTTTCATCTCCTTAAAAGTGGCCAGACATATCCCAACCTCGAAATTTCTAGGGAATGGCCTAAGCACTCATAGGATGCAATTATGATTCAATGATCATGTTTCTAAGGGAGATACCCACTGTGGAACATGGTTGTTTTCTAGAAGTCAATTCCCTAGATGATGCCCTAGGACCCGTTAACTATATTACAATTTTTAGGATTCTTTGGGTATACACCTTCGATCCATCTCGATGTCTTTAGACACGTGGTTCTGGGATTAACCCCATTAGGCACTATCATTATTAGATATTTTTACCTTGAATGAGATCCTTGGTCTTGGTTAGAATCAATTATTTTGGAATTCCTTTGAATATTCCCTCAATATTAAACTGAGACACCTTATAGTGAGGCTTCATGTTATTACCAAGTTAAATAAACCCATGAGGTCACATATTCCTTGGTTTATTACGTTGGATCCTCTTCGTTATTATAATTATCATGGATTCCATTTTATTCCATTGATCCTTTAATAATATTATTATTATCATTATATGATGTCACTACTTGTTACACCTCACATGGATTCTCTATATAAAATGAACATAAATTAATTAATTAAATGATATCATGTATAGAGACATTACCATCTGAGGATAAAACTGTTATCATTTTATTTAATATACTCTACTATAATTTTATATATACGTAAAAACTGTTTAGTTTATGTTTCATATATTTTCTGATATATACACCATTGGTGGTGGAATATTAGGATTTTATCTCACGCCATATCTTGGGAGCCATTGGTACCCATGCATATTATAATATTCAGGTGTTTATAAGGGTAGTCATCCAAATATAGACACCTTATCTTTCTTACTTTATTAGGATAGATTTTTTAATCATATGACCAGGATAGTTCATATGATGCTTGCACTGTTTTTTCATTCTTTTTATATAGGATGTATAACACTCTTTCCCACTTCATTGTATCGATGTATTTCGGCTTTATAGAGACATGATATACATTATCATCTCTTGTATATTATTCAACTTTTGAGCATTATTATTAGATAAATGAATGTTTATATGTTCTTCTACTGTGTTATTCATCTATATCATGCTTCCACTATTCAATATTTTATTATTTTATCCACTATGTTTTACATTGGTAATGAGTTAATAGTCTCCCCATGGAAACACCATATGAAATTTCTTCTAGCCAGTAACATCTTGTATATGGAGAGGAGTCCTTGAGTCCAAGTGACCAACCATTTTCATTGCTCCATTAAGTGTCACCTATGTCAGGACATCACATATTCTTCTTATCCTAGGGAAAGGAAACAATATAAGGCTGAGCTCAAATTCTCAGTAAGGGTAATGTGAAATATAATCTTTTAAGAATCACTAAAGAATAATCAAAATGGAAATCTAAATAGCTCAGTAAAAATTCAAGTTACATAACTTGAATGCATGAATAAATAAATCATATTTAATATAGAAATTTTAATAATTAAATCTCATTCAATTTAATCAATAAAATCATATTGAAATCTACCGAGAGAAAATATCATCGTGAAAATATCATGGATAATAATAATTGAATTATTAATGATGGAAATGATTAATGATTGGACTTCTTGATCTCAAAAATCATGATACCTCTACTGCCAAGAAATTTTATAGGATAGTTTAAATACAATATGTATTGCCATATTTAATTTGTAAAAATTAATTAGTCTCATTATATCTACCGATGCATCATGGTACTATATTATATTGGGCCCTGACAGCCACAACAGGTCCAATAAGTCATCATATAATAAATAATTAATTTAATTCATGAATCAATATGACTTATCATCAATTATTTGTATTGAGTAAAAGATAAAGATTTATCATTATTTACCCTGTTAATAAAATAACTTTTAAATTAAAAACCATATATAAAATTGGTATATGATTTAAAAAATAATAATATGAATTGTTAATGAATATTTATGTTTAATATAAATTAAATTTTTATTGAAAATTTATTATAAGAAAGTTTTTTTTTCTAGATAAATTTAACAATAAAAAATGAATGTGATATTATATAATAACATTACCAGTTGGTAATTTTCAATACAAATCCCCTTAGACGAAATGATATAATGTTAAACTAAAAAACCCTACATTATGAATGAATCAAGATTTTATATTTCTAAATGGTATGTATATACACCACATAAAATTTCATTGATGTATAAAGATAGTTAATTATCAAGGGAATGAAAATTGTGATGAAATCCCTTAAATCTAGATTCCTTTTAGTTGGACATTCATATAAATTATATATAATGGTATAATCATGTTATTATTTTATAAAATAACAATATTAATATTTTTAATATCATATATTTTCTATTTATTACATCATATCACCCATTCATTAAAATTATTTCATTATTTTAATTTTTGGGTTTTAATTGCATTGTCTTCTTATTCATGTTTTCTCATTAAAAATAAGGTTCATGAAAATATTACATAGTTTAATAATATCTAGAATAATAATCATGAAATAATAATATTTTTCTTAATTTTTCTTTTAAAACCAATTAGGAATGTTTCTTTATGAAAAAATGAAGTGTGTTACTATCATGGAGACGACGAGCTACACATACGTATGAGTAACGTTTCAATTTTCCAGTGATCATTATGGAAATTAGGTAATATATAATATTTATGGTGACAAACGGGTCCCAGTGACAGCACAACCACCCCGCCTTAACATGGCCGTCGGGTCCTTGCCCACCAGGTACCACCAATTTCCCTATATTATGAATGAATCAAGATTTTATATTTCTAAATGGTATGAATATACACCACATAAAAATTCATTGATGTATAAAGATAGTTAATTATCAAGGGAATGAAAATTGTGATAAAATCCCTTAAATCGAGATTCCTTTTAGTTGGACATTCATATAAATTATATATAATGGTATAATCATGTTATTATTTTATAAAATAACAATATTAACATTTTTAATATCATATATTTTCTATTTATTACATCATATCACCCATTCATTAAAATTATTTCATTATTTTAATTTTTGGGTTTTAATTGCATTGCCTTCTTATTCATGTTTTCTCATTAAAAATTAGGTTCATGAAAATATTACATAGTTTCATAATATCTAGAATAATAATCATGAAATAATAATATTTTTCTTAATTTTTCTTTTAAAACCAATTAGGAATGTTTCATTATGAAAAAATGAAGTATGTTACTATCATGGAGACGACGAGCTACACATACGTATGAGTAACGTTTCAATTTTCCAGTGATCATTATGGAAATTAGGTAATATATAATATTTACTGTGACAACCGGGTCCCGGTGACAGCACAACCACCCCGCCTTAACATGGCCGTCGGGTCCTTGCCCACCAGGTACCACCAATTGCCCTACAGACACGTGGGGCCCACCCCAGGGTCCACCCACATGCCTGAACAGGTCATCTGAATAATGAATGTCCCCACATGCCAACACATGTCCTTTCCAGTGTGCTTTGTCCTCACTCACACACACCCTGGGAAACATCCCAGAAGGTCACCCATCCTGATCACTACTCCAGGCCAAGCACGCTTAAATGTGGAGTTCTATTCAGGCAGGCTCCCGAAAAGGAAGGTGCACCTTGTTGACAAGAGTCATATAATTTATCCATTTAACCCTTTATCATTTGGGGATGTTACAATCACCCCCCCTTTAGAGCACAATGCCCTCGTTGTGGGCCCTACATATCAACCCAGGTAGTGCACCGCACTTAAGGCTGGGTTCCAGCTCTAATACCAAATGTGACAACTGGGTCCCGATGACACCACAGCCACCCCACCTTAACATGGTCATTGGGTCCTTGCCCACCAAGTACCACCAATTGCCCTACAGACACGTAGGGCCCACCCCAGGGTCAACCCACATTCCTGAACGGGTAATCTGACTAATGATTGTCCTCACAGGCCATCACATGTCCTTTTCAGTGTGATTTGCCCTCACTCACACACACCCTTGGAAACTTCCCAGAAGGTCAGCCATCCTGATCACTACTCCAGGCCAAGCACGCTTAACTGTTGAGTTCTACTCAGACAGGCTCCCGAAAAGGAAGGTGCACCTTGTTGAAATGAGTCATATCATTTAGCCATTTAACCCTTTATCATTTGGGGATGTTACATTTACAGAATGATCATAATTTTATATATTTTAATTTATATAATTATATATATATAACCAATGTGGTGTGGTGATAAAAATTCAGTCATTCCACTTCATAAAGGTGGTAGTCCACATGTATAAAAACGATGTTATCATCTTTAAGTGAGTGAAAATGTGAGATATTAAATGATATTCTATCTTAAAAAAATGATAAACATGTCAATAATATCATAACTATGCCTTTACTATAACATATAATCATTAAATTTATCCTTATCATATTCTAGGTAATGTATAAGTGATAGATAAGTCACATCACTTAATGAGGCGGTAGTCCACTATACAAATGAGTGACATTATGGTATCCCCAACAGATTGGAAAGTTAAATGAAATTTATTAAACATTTAATATAAAGATATAATTATGTTATAAATATCATATATATAATTTATATCCATAATCATATAGAACCATGAGAGGTGGTAATGGATGAATGAATGACATCAGTTACTATGATGGTAGTTTACCATACACATGAAAAATGATTTCATAAACCATATGATGAAAGTGGGGATGGTAATAGGTAATTAATTAATTTATAAAAAATCTAATTATAAGGATGATACAGTGGTCATTATTTCATCATTGGATAGTAATAAACTAAAGAGGTTGATAAAGAAATAATATATAGATGCTCATTGAAGAACATTACCTCTTCTTCAGGTTTCCTCCTTAGGTTTTTAGAAATTCCTTATTATGTTGTCTTTAAGAATAAAATAATCCATCTAGAATGAGAGTATTTATGTTTTGAAGATATTTTTTTTGGTAGTGTCTGATCCAAATTGGTTTTATGGTTTGAAAAATAGAATAGAGGGGGTGTCCAATTAAAATTAGGGCATAGGACACACCTAGTATTTTTGGAAATAATTATATGATACCACTTTTTTTCAAATGTAAAAAGTGTCCAAACGGATCTATTAACGAACCTCAAAGGTGGATTTTTATAGAAAATATCTTTTAGATAAGTTTATATGTCATTTCCATGCTTATATTTTTAGTTTAACATCTCGTTATAGCCATTTTTACCTTAACCATGGAAATTAATTATTACTGCAATCACTATTCATTTTGGAAAACCATTAAGGTGAAATTATTATAAATTATAAATAATTAAGATTCTGAATACAAAATCAATTTTTTGAAATTAAAATCATATAAGTTGAAATTTTTAATATTAAATTAATCTCATTTCTACGATGAGAAAGTAGGTTTTTAAATAGAAAAAGTCCAAAATCTTTAAAAAATTATATCAAAATTCAATATGAAAATTATTCTAATGAACTAAATTGGGTTAAATATTATAAAATTTAACTAATTTAACTTCAAAATAATATGAAACAATATAATGTTTTTTAACTAAGATAATGTTTTCAGTTAAAATTCCCTATCTTCACACCAAGGAATCGAGGGCTCGCTTCTCTACCAGCTGTCCCTATCCCACTATCAGCCTCATCTAGGGTTTTTCCCAAAACCAATTTCTCTCCAGGAAAGTAGTGTGTCTAATCACCATTTCCCCTCATTCTCTTCCTCACATTCTTCGATTATTTGTTTCTCTCACATCCTCAAGCCTTTTCTCATTTAACTTCTTTATGCACCGATTCTCTCTAGAGGCGTGATTTTTTTTGGGATTCTTTCGTTGCTAGGTTTATTATCTCAATGGTGGTGGTTTTTTATCCCCCGACCACTACGTCCCTTCTAGGACCTAACATTACATACCTCTTATCAAGGTTTGATCTGGAGTGTTGGTTACTCCATGGTATTGGGATAATCGAAATGGTGGTCGATGGATTTCTAGGTGCTTCAATGTCGGTATGATCTTGTTTTTGGATTTTGATTTTAGTTCAGGGGAGATTCCGTCTCAGGGAGGCACTGACTACTCTTATACCTGCCTAACCCCAAGGCCCTATTCTCTTCATTAATATGGAGTTATAACAATGGATTCTAAAAGGATTTGGGAGTTGGGATCTGGTGGTTGTTAGTGATTCTTGAGTGACTTATTTCTCTATGTTTCGATAAATATTTGTGTGTTCCTTATATTGAAGTGAATTTATATAAGTTTTTTTGTGATATTTTTGGCTTTGGCATATGGTAAGGTATTATTATAGCATATTCATGCCTCAAAATTGGTGTTATTTTTTTTAATAAGATGATGATAGTGGTTTATATGTTTGTGTTATGTTTTGTGATTCATGTATGAATAGAGACGATGTAGAATTTTTTGATGGAAATTGTGGTGGCAGACAATAGTAGAGATCATCGGTGATCTAGTTTTATGATGATTGGGAAACTATCTCATTTGGTGTGTCAATCAAGTAATGGGGTGATACTTGAGGTGATGCATTAATCAAGGTTACTCAATTATATTAATGGATAGTGATGCCCTATGTTTTGAATTCTAAATTTTTCTAATCTTTGGATGGTTGTAGTGGTAGTAGGGTTTACCAGGATTGGATTTTGAACATGGAATTTAGAATTTTTTAGGTTATAGGTTTATCATCTATGTGGGTAAGTGAGGATGATATTTGGAGGTTTTTCTCGTTCCCACTTTACCAAAAATTTTCTTTCTAAATAAAATAATGGATTACAGTATTCACTTTTTTTCACAATTCATCAAAAAATGAAACATTTAAAAAATTCCCAAAATTTTACCCTCAGACAATTTTGGTATGTTTATTTCAAAAATGAAGTTTGTTTTTTATATAAATTTTATTAACATGGTAAAAAGTAATTTTAAATAATTATTGGGAAGTATGACTATGTTTAAATAATATATTATCATGTCTCATTTAATCTCTTCATTGCAAGCATCACAAGATATCAATGAAATTGGATTTCTTTGTACATGAGATTTTTTGTAAATTAATTGGGTGTTATATAATCACCTCCTAAAAAATTTAACATCAAAAGGAAGTTTATTTTAACTTCTAAATAGATGAGGGTAGTTCTTATTCATAACATCCTCCAGTTCCCATGATGCTTCCACCATTTTATAATTTCTAAAAAGTACCATTACCAGTTAAGTAGTATGATTTTTTAAAACATTCCCTATAGTATGAGAAAATGTATTGGTTCTTCATATTAATATATATCATGTTAAAAATATCTTTCATCCAAGATTATCACATGTGTTTGGTACAAAATTTAATTCCCTAGAAATCATATATGAAACACATCACATAATTTTGAGATATTTAAAAGCATTTCCAACCAATAAGAAACAAATCCAATTATTTTAATAATTTCAAAGGGCCTAATATACCCGGGGTTCTATTTACCATTCTTATTGTGCCTTATAACACCCTTTCATGGAGATACATTCCAAAAATCATGATCTCTCACTTGGAACACCAAATTCATCCTTCGATTATCAACATAACTCCTTTGACTACATTTTGAATATTTAATGTGATAATAAATATCCATTAAATTATTTATTTTCTCTTCAAGAAGTTCTATTCTTATAAGTTTCGTTTCACCAAACTCATCCAAAAAGGTTATCATGATACATTTCTTCCCATATAATGAATTATAAAATTCCATTTGAATTCTGTAATAGAAAATGTATTCATTGAAAAAATATACCAGTGTTAAATAATTATTTCACATTCCGTGAAAATTAGGTTTGAATGACCTCAACATTTCATAAAATTTTTAATCTTCCTTTTTTACTAACCATATGTATGATTATGGAAGGATGTTCACAAATAAATCCCAGTAATAAGAGATTTTTAAGGACTCTTCTTGACTTTTGATAAAAAATGGGGATCTCAATTAGACACAATTAAACATGATGTTCCATGAATTATAACCACTTTTTTTAATATAGATCATTGATATTTGTTCAAGAGGTATATAATCTATTACATCCAAGAAGTTTGAATGTATAGTCATCATATCAATGATAACCCATACCCTATCATTCATTCAAGGTGTCTTTAACAGTCCTTTGAAAAATGACATAGTATTATCTTCTCATTTCCTCACAGGGATAAGAAAAGGTTGAATGACTGTACTATGATGCTACCTCAATACTTTCACTTATTTAAAAATCAAAATTTTTGACACATAATCCACAATTTTCTGCTTCAAGTTATCCAAACAAATTGTTCCCTCAAATCTCTATATATCTTTACGCTACTAGGTTTCATAGAGAAATTAAATTTATGAGCATCATCCAACAATTCCATTTTTATATTAGTAATATATGTTACATGTAATATCTTTCCAAATTTCAATACACCAACTTAAAAAATGATTTCTACTAATATATTATCATTCATAAGTTTAATTTTATTTAGAATGTTATCGTTATCATATTGAGAAGTTTTTATCCTTTCTAATAAATATTGTTTTGCAACTATTTAAAAAATGAGAAATGTCTCCCCTTAGTTAATGATTCTTATATCCCGGATTAATAGATCAATGAACATATTATCCCTCTCAATCCTCATTTGGAATAGAAATCCATGAACTTTTCTACTCAATTCATTCAATACTTTATGTTCTTTTCCAGGGTGGTAGAGTATTGAGAACTAACAATCCTTAAGTAGATCAAGCCAATTCACTTACATCATGTAGATCACTTTCTATGAAAATATGTAATTTAAAATTTTATGATATATTTATATTGAATATAATTAACCATAGAAAAAATGTCTCTATACTTTCAATGTAATGATTACAAGAACCAATTGAAGATCATGGGGTTTATTGTTCATTTTGATGGTATTCAAATGTCATGATGCATATGAAATAACATCATCATTTGTTATTAGGAATCAACCATGCATTTTCTTTGATTAATCAATATATATAAGAAAACTATCACTTCTAGATGGGAGAGTCAAAATCAGAGGATTGAACAATCTCTTATTTATATCATACAAACATTATTCACATTTGTTTTCCCACAAATCATAACCCCTTTATATGTATGCTTTATTAATTTATTATACAATATGAAAAAATTCTCAATGAATTTTTGATAGAAACCTTCCAAACCAATAAAACAAAATACCTTACTTATGTATGTTGATATATTCCACTATATAAATTCCTTTGTCTTCACAAGATCAACTAAGATTCCATTGTAGGATACAACATGGCAAAGAAAGAAAACTTATTGAATCCATAAATCACACTTAATAAATTTCAAAAAAATCGTAGATACCCTGGTACTATGATACCCAAACCATCACTGAAATATTTTAAAGGGAATTATCGATCCCCACAAGTTGGTGAGTAGAACCTGGCATCATGCAATAAAAAATGGGAACAAAATGTTACTCAAATAAAGTGTAAGAAACATATAAATATCATTATGATCAATGAATACAAAAATATATAGAACCATAAAATAACAAGGTATATCAAAATCCCAAATAGTTTATCCACAAATTACTAGAAGTATAACAAAAAAACTCGACATCCAAAAGTACATGTCACTCTATGTACAACCACCTACTCTATGGGGAACCTTCCATTTACTAAGACATGGTAGGTGAAAATCTATAAACTCCCAAAATAAAAAAGAAGGGTGTTAGATAGAAAATCCTAAAAGGGTCTCACCAAGTGTTTCATAATAAGATACCATATTAATTAACCAAATCATGTTTTAAAATTTTAACTAAACATGAATGGAAGTACATTTTCATATGTAAAACAAAACATTATTTACATTTCAAATGACGTAAAAAATGCCAATAATGGATTAAATAAATAGTTTATATAAAATAGTTTATATAAACTATTAGGTATGAGTAAAATAGTTTAATAATCATTGGAATTTATAATCAAAAGAGGAATAATAATCACCATGTTCATATTCCATGAGGTAAGATGATTTGAAGTTATGGTATCATAACACATCTCAGATCAGTGATCGTGACATGTATGTGTACACAACTCCATTATGATCACTCTAAATAGGACACATCAACATCCCATCAGGGATATGATATGTCAAAATAGGTTTTTTTAGAGTTTTAAATCATCAATATACTACTATGGAATTACCATCCTAGAATGTATATCCCAAATAACCTACTAAATACCAAGTCAAAGCTAAGATCTAATTCGCATCAAAACCAAAAACAAAGGTTTTCATCATTTCAAGGATTTTAAAATATAAAAAAAATCATGGTTTATTCATCAATTAAATTTAACCCATTTTCCAAAATCAAATCTCTAAACAATTTTAAAATTATCGTAATTTTAAATTACACCTTGAATTCCAATTCCATTGGAATTGGGGGTTTCTCTCAAAATTCCATGCCAAGTCAAATATAAGATCTAATTCACATCAAATTGTTTTTTCAAAAATAAATTGAAATAAATGTAAAAACCTGATAAAGTCATGGTTTAATCAATTGGACATTTTAAATGGAACCACAAACCCTTTTTATAGAAACATAATGTCCGCAATAGGATTCAATAATGAATAATAAAGGGAAAATGATATAGAAAGTCAATTGAGAATCATTATTCCACAACACATAGTTTATATCTTTAAATCCCAATATATACTATCAAACTCAAAGAGGAAAGGAGAGAGAGATAAAGTGATAAGTATACCACTTATACAAAGAGAAACACTACAAAAAACATGATGTTCGATCATTGAAAAATGATCTGGAAGTATTGGATATCTCCAAAGACACATAGTGATGGATCTAGGTCGAGAGAAATAAAAATTGGAGGAATAAAAGAGGAATTTTAGCTCAGCCACAAACTTAAAACTGAAACATCAGATTTTACATGGCATTTTACCCAATTACATGTTATAGAATTATTGAGTCCCATTTATTCTAAAAACCCATCTCATTTTATTAAAAAATAAATTTTTAATATTCACACATTTTTTATTCTGTAAATGACATATAACCTCTCATGTTGTCTACCCATTTCATATAATATTTTCAGCGATGATTAAACATCTTTTAAACCAGTTACACGGTGTGTAAATCCTTAGAAGAATACAAAAATAACATGCTTTATGCTGAAAATTCCAACAAATAATTGACTTCAATATTATTGGTATCCTTCAAATTTCATTTCGACATTAATCTACCAAAAAAATGGGAAAACCAAAATTAATGTCAAAAAATACTTGTTAGAAAGGTTATGAGGTGTTACAACTATAATGACACTGTCTTTTAATTCATTAACATTACATCATTTTTTGTGAAATATATAAAACATGTCACAAACGGGCTCCCAAAGACCGTATTAGTCAAGTTCCATTGGAAACATGGAAACATAAACAATAGTATATAAATGAGATACATTATCACCAACTATATTCATCATGAATAGAAACCTTCTTAGAAACACCATACATAAAACACATCTTCATAACATAGGGAATGAAAAATATGATGATCTAAAATGCACAGTAAGGGTAAAAAATGGAGATATATTGATATAAACATGAGAATAAGGGCATGATAATGTTATCATGAAATTATAAGATCACCCCATTTATATAAAATATCATAAATATGAATAATGGCATAAATATTGGTCATACCTAAAACATGAATCCTAATAAAATCAAGAGAATAATCAATGGATGTATAATATGGGAATAAGAAATAATATTTTTGAAGAGACATCAACAAGTAATATCAATACCTAAATGTCAAGGATAATTTTCAAAGCCTCATAGGGCTTTTCAGGGGGACAAGACCTACTAGGTGGGGCACACCACCATCCCCAGTGAATGTCCTTTCCTTGTAAGGTATTAGTTTCCTATATTCCTATCGTGGATCGGGTTTCCCCATCTTCCATAGTGGATCAATCCAATAGACATGAATCCCATCATTATCTCAAGATATAAAAATATTTACCCAATTCATTGTAGGGAGATATTGGTCACACCTATCTCATTATGAAATAATACATTCCTATTCCACAAAATCATAAAAAATAAAATCATAACCCAAAACAATTAATGGGATTCACAAACATGTTGTCATATATTAACCTGTGGAAAACAATAAAGGTTTAATAATCATCTAATTAAAGCATAACCGAAGAAAATAACCAGGTTTCATAGGTATACAACCCATTAAATATAAATGGAGTTCATAAAAATTATTTCATCAAATCATAAACCCTTTAAAGATTTAATATTTTTAGAAACTTTGGATAATTTCCCATAAAGGAAAGAGTAACACCAATGGATGTCATATTAGATAGAAAATAATTTCCAGATATCTTTTAATAACATTTATTGAGAAAAATATCATTTCATATTTCAAAAACAATTTTTTTAAAACTTAAAACATTTTCAAGAACTTTTTTCAATTTTTTTTTAAATATTTGGAAATTCTATTTATTTTTTTTAATTATTTTTCATTATTACTAGTCTGCAAATATTAATAGCATGTGATTCTGAGGCTCGGTGTGCCCAAAATATAATTTTTATCCTTTTTAAGCTATATTCAGTAAATGTACGAACATTGATTTCTATCTTTTAATCCAGTTCTTAGAATTGAAATATTAGAGAACTGTTGAATCTGTAGCACTGGGATTCACTTAAGGGTTGATTAATTTCAACCAAAGTAATTTTGGGTTAGAAAGTTAGTTTTTGTGACTTTTAAAGAAATAATAAAATAAATTAATTATTATTTTATATCTTTCCTACCAGCTGTTGAGTGGCGGTGGTGGGACAGATGGGTTGTTAAGCCATTTAATGGCTTGAATCTAATGTTTTGTAACCGCACCATTAGAAATTAAGAGTTCAATTCATCAATTAACCTCATTAATTACTCTTTTCATTATTCATCCTCCCCCATTATTTAAATGGATCTTGATTTGGGGTTTTTGGAATGGCTTCATCAAGAGAGGAACCTATGGCAAAGTACTGTGCCTACTTCCATTGCAGAGGATTAAAGCTTGGGCGAAAACGATCTAGGATCGACGAACGAAGATGACTTCATCCATTGAATACTCTCTCCTTTCCACCTTCACGACGTCTCCAATGAATCTCAAGGTAGGGTTTGTCATTTAATTTAATAAATTCCAATGATTCTTTTCCTTGTTCATGAATTTTCTAGTGGTTGTTGCATGGAATTTAAAAGGGGTTTAAAAAATATCTATGTGTTGTTTATTTATTTATTAATGATTAGTTATGATGATAACCCCAAGAGCGCAGGCCAAAAAAACAAGTCTTGGAACCTCTACTACTTCATTTTGTTCTCTTTCTTCAGTGAAAAACATACAACATTATGATAATTTGAATCTGAGAGGTGCGCAACCACGAAGTCATCCCCGAAGGCCCATAGGTGCGAACAGAAGAGAAAATAGACCACCAGAGCTCACTTAATGGCCCACATAAGCTCTACTGACGTAACATCGGTGCAGAGACACTAGTGACCAGTGGTCGGTGCTCTCCGGCCGCGTAAGAGGGCTGTGTCGCTTGGTGCCATGGGGGACGAACTGGTGGCCGACTATCAGCCAACCATGGAGTTGGAGGCGGTGCACCATCGTACGTCGAGGATTTGAAGCCACGGTGAAGGGAGAGACCAGCTCTTGGCGAGTCCCATAGAATACTAGGTAGCGACACCTTGCACCGCCAATTAAGGAGCCGAACATCGCTTTGAGATGTACGAAAGGCGGACTGCGCGGCCCCCGTGCGAGCCACGACCTAGCCCAACCAAACCTATCTAGGTGAGTTCGCAGCCGAATAGGCCAAGGCCACCATGACCCAGCCCAACTGGGCGGGTCCAGGCTAGTTCGGGTTGGGTCGGGTCAGCCCACCCAGGTGAGACCGGACCCAACCCCCCCCCCCCCTTTGGGCCCAATTACTCTTAAAAGGTCGTATCATAAAACCACACGTCCATTTAACAAACCGCCTATGGCACTGGGATCCTTAAAGTGAGATGGTACTTTTGAGATACTCCATGAGAGTTTTGTAAATGTAGGAGTATGGCTGGGTTGGATCGACCCTAAATCTAACCAGCCCCTTAGCACTAAAATGCCAATAACTTTCAGATCAAGCATCTGGTTGACACACCGTTTGTTGCATTGGATCATTAATAAAGCAGTGGATCATTGGATAAAATCTTCATGGGACTTAGTTCTAGTTGAAAAAAGATTGATTGATTGAGGAGCTGTTTCTCAGGGAATCATGTGTGCTATGAGAGAGAATCCAGTTGTTGGCTATGATATGGAGGTCGAAGATAGATCATATGGAAGTTAGTACAGAGCGATCAAGTGTGGATCAAAACCAAGAGATCCTGTGTGGATCAGCACCTAGCGACCCTGTTTGGATAAAAATTCTAGTCACCCTATGTGTATCAACATTCCAGAGGCCCTCTATGGATCTGCATTCTAGAGACCCTATGTAGATCAGCAGTGCACGACTCGACGAGGACCATCCTTAGAGTGGCCTGTCATGGATCAATGACTTACCGATATTATGTGGGTCAGATCCTGTGTGGGTATTGCAAGGGTTACTACCTATCAACCATGTGTGGGTCAGATCCTCTGTGAGTCTTGTAGGGGTTAGTACCTATCGATCTTGGGCAGGTCGGATCCTGTGTTGATAAGCAGGAGTTAGTACCTAATGCTTTTTTGTGGGTAAAACTTTGTATTGTCAATAGTATTGCCTCTTTAGAGAATAATATTATCAATCCTTATGACTAATAATCGATAAATTTATACATTAGTTACACTTTTTTTAGCTGAGTCAATAGATTTGTGATATGTGATTGAGATCATGCCTTGTGGTTTTCTTTTGTTGAATTCTGAGAGACCATCAGGGGTCTCGGGGTCCCTACTGTGTATTTTTATACTCATCACTCCATGAGATTCACCTGCACCATGTTGTGTCTTGTGAAGATGATGGGTAGCCTTGACTGAGACTTAGGGATCTAGGACCTGATGGTGGATGGTAGTGACAGTTGATGTGGAGAGCTGTGGAGATGAGCTGTACCTACCCTTCAGGTAGGATCCTCAGTGGACGATCACAGGAGTTGTTTTCTATTTTTAGTTGTAGTTGTATCTTTTCATATGGGATTGTATTTCGGCCCCTTTACTTTCATTACACACCTTTACTACTTCAATTTTACTTCGTGGTTAAATTTTGTTGTGTTCTTGGGTAGTTTTTTGTACAAGTTTAAAGGAAATTCCTTCCTGTTTTAGGGATACGACTTTCCGTTGCTAGTCTTCAACCCCGTACCTATGGAAGGTAGGTGTGGGGTAGTAACAGAACGGTCCCCGGGGGATAGGTCCTGACAAATTGGTATCAGATGACTCAGTTCTACATAAGAACTAGGACTCTGATCATTCAAATAGAGCAATATAGTTAGGTGTTTTCTGTTTGGTTTTCAGTTCAGGGAGTCTAGTGTGGGTGCGGCGACCGACGTATCCATACACTAGGACCATAAATTTTGATTTCTGACTCAGTGCATGAAAATAGTGATTTCATGTGTTTTGTAAGTGTTTTTCTTATAATCTCTTTAGATTCATCTCACCATGTATATCTTATTAACAGCGGCACACCTGTTTCTCTTCAGGATGCCATCTCGTAGACAACCAGCAAGGATTCATGAGAGGGTACACGATGACGGACCAATGAGTGATGAGGCTTCGGTGTAGGTTCATCTTATTCTGTTGCAACCTATTGGTGTTGCAGCTGCAGCACCACAACCCATTGGGCAGCAGTTTCACCTGCCCCACTATAGGATGATGCACACTGACTGAGTGCATCTCATGAGTTCCAGCGGCAGAGGCCTTTGAGTTTTTGTGGCGAGACAAATCCCTAGGAAGCTAAGGAATAGCTGGAGGCTGTGGGACATGGTTTCTGCTGAGTTGGGACACCTCTAGAGCAGATGGTGATCCTAGATTCTAGTCTTTTCTTGGTAATGGTAGGAAGATGGTGGATCCTGACACTCGAGTTACATGACGAGGCGGCCCTCACCTGGACAAACATTGAGAGCCTCTTCTGGGCAGAGTTCATCCCAGTGACACTATGCTTTTTGCATATTTAAGAGCTGCTGCACTTATAGAATAGAATCCTGACAGTAGCCTAGTACTTAGTAAGATTCGCTGACCTCTCATGCTACTCAATAGACATGGTACGAGACGCATTCTTTAGGGCCCAGACCTTTGAGCATGATCTCCGTGAAGAGATCAGAGTGTCGATGATATCGCTGAATATCCTGACACAAGTTGGAGTTCTCACACACGAGTTGTTGGTGGATATCTTCTTAGATGTGTAGGAACCGATGGTGAAAGCCACCACCATATGAAAGGTAGTCGAGTCATCTTCAGGTGGTAGTACGCAAATGATGCAGAGGTCCAAGTAGGCCAGACCCTCTGGTGGACGACCCCAGAATGCAGGGTTAGAGTTATGGAGCTCGTGAGGTAGGGTTGGTCAGCTGGGAGGCAGAGTATGCTTCACATACGGTGGGTAGGTCTACGTGGTTTGAAACTACTCGACCCTCTATACTGATGATCAATAGATGATCGAGGGACCACTGACTTAGAGATATAGATTTGAGCAAGGTGATCTGCAAGGCGATGAACATGGTAGAGGAGTCGGTCATACAGTAGGCTATAGGTGGCGATTTGAGGTTTTACTGCCACCACCACCAGGTGGTGCACCCCAACCAAAGGGAGCATTTGGATAGGGGAAGATACAACTACATGCAATAGAGTCCTACACCCATGGCACTGAAGAGATGATTAGAGGTACGATCTTTTTCAATTCCACCCTAGCTACAGTACTTATAGACACAGGTTCCAATCACTCCTTCATTTCCATGACACTCGTTTAGAGCTCAGAGATTCTGATGGAGCCATTGGATCGATCCTTGGGATTAGAGACTCCTAAAAGAAAATATTCGATGATTACACACTGGTGAAGGTAGTTTGAGATCACTCTAAGAGGCATGAGCTTCATCTGGGATCTCTTAGTAGAAGCATCGAATCTTTACGATGTAATCTTGAGTATGGAATGGCTATCCACATTCCATGCTTATATCAACTTTTTTAGGTGCAAAGTGAGGTGTTTCCATGTGTATGGGACTAGGTTTTCCTTCAAGTGTGGGAAGGGAACCTTTTCAGCATAGTATGTACTTACTTGGATTAGATTGAAACCGTTCACTCATCATTTGGCAATCCTTCCCCTCAGAACAGTTGATGTGAGGAGTCAGAGTTATCCTATAGTGGTGGACCATTATGTTGATGTCTTTCCTGATGATGTACCGGGACTACTTACTTTCTAATAGGTAGACTTATAAATCAAATTGTACCCCAGGACAACACCTATATCTATTCTAGCATATTTTATGGCACCTATGGGGCTTCGTGAGTGGAGGGTATATTTGGAGAACTTGCAGATGAAGGGTTTCATAAGGCCCAGTGTTTCTCCATGGGCTTTCTCAATTTTGTTTTCCAAGAAGGTAGATGGGAGTCTGAGAATTTGTGTCAACTATCAGTGACTAAACTAGGTGATAGTGAAGAACATGCATCTACTCTCGAGGATTGATGAACAATTCGACCACCTGAAGAGATCTTGATGGTTTTCAAAGATATACCTCAGATTAGGCTATCACCAACATAGGGTACGAGACAAGGATGTATAGAAGACAACCTTCAAATGTTGGTATGAACATTAGGAGTTCTTTATGATGCATTTCTTCAAGGCCAACACTCTAGAAGTGATAATTAGGATCATGAACAAGATTTTCCTTCCATACCTCAATCGCTTCATGTTGATCATTATTGATGGCATCTTGATATACTCAACATTAGAGGAAGACCATGCCATGAACCTACACGTAGTTCCGGATACACTCTAAGAAAAACAGGTTTCTGGAAAGCTCACGAAGTGTCGGTTTTGGATAAGGGACATCCATTTCCTAGGGCATGTTATCCCAAAGGTTGGAGTCATAGTGGATCTGGAAAAGATAGAGGCGTTGCATGCTAGGGATCCACCCAAGACTATGACCGAGGTGCGGAGTTTCCTGGGATTTTCAGGGTACTACCGGAGATTTGTACCTGACTTCTAAGGAGTAGCATCACCCTTGTCATCCTATATGAAGAAGGGGATGCCTTTATTGTGGATGGAGTAGTCTCATTATTGTTTTCTAGAGTGAGGTAGAGACTAACGAGTGCACCCACCTTGAGGCTTCCAGAAGAGGGAATTGGGTATGTAGTCTACTTTGACACATCAGAGACTAGACTAGGTAGTGTATTGATCCAAGAGTAAGTAGTGATAGACTACAGATCCCAACAATAGAGAAAACATGAACAAAACTATGCTACCCATGACCTGGAGTTAGTAGATGTGGTATTTCTGCTGAATATGTGGTGGCACTACTTGACGGGTGAATGGTTTACTGTTTACTCATATCACAAATGTCTCAGGAACATCTTCTCACAGAAGGACATGAACCCGAGATAGTGATGATGTTTAGAGTTCCTCCAGGAGAACGACTTTGAGATAGTATTCACTCATGGGAAGTGGAACATATTAGCAGACACACTCAGTATGAGGTTTGGTCTACAACTGTTGAGTGAGGTGACAGAGTAGCTAGTCGTGTTGCATATATCGTTCATGGATAGATATGGAGTAGCATACCTCTTTTCTATGATTATCACACCCCCTCTTCTACTGCGATCTAGGGAGGAACAAGGTGGTGACATTGACTATGAGGCCCAACGTGCTCAGATATCCTTAGGAGACACTCCTTAAGGATTTGTAGAAGAGGGGTAGCACGCCATCCTTTTAAGAGGATAAACCATGGTACTAGTGATGCTACGAGAGGAGGTGTTGAGGGAGTTCAATAAATCCCATTTAGAGGTACATCATAGAGTGGCAAAGATGTACCAAGACCTCTAACATTAGTATTGGTGACCAGGGATGAAGAAAGTAGTGGCATAATTTGTATCCCAATGCCTCACTTGTCAGCAAGTGATGGTCGAGCATCTGGTACTAGAAGGCTTAGCTCATCCACTTGAGGTACCAGAGTTGAAGTGGGATGGTATCTCCATGGACTTCAGAACAGTTATACAAGATATGTCCAGGGTCCATGATTCTATCTATGTGATCATTGACCAACTCATCAAGTCAGACCACTTCTTACCCATCCGAGAGCACGGATTAGTTGAGGGATTAAGATGACACTACGTATAATAGATTTTACGACTTCATGGGGTTCCATCAAAGATCATCTCGGATCAAAAAACACATTTTACATCCCTCTGGTAGAATGGATTGCAAAAGGCATTCAGAAATCACTTACTCTTGGGCACCGCCTTCCATCCTCAAATAGATTGTCAGATGGGGCAGACTATACTGACACTCGAGGACATGATTCATGCTTGTGTTGTCGATTTTGGATGCAGTTGGGAGGACCAACTTCCCATCGTGGATTTCACATACAACAAATGTTATCACTCCACCATCAGCATGGCTCCATTAGAAGCCTTGTATAGATGACCATGCGGATCACCTCTTTGGTGGATAGACCCAGGGGGTCAGTAATTATGGGTATAGAGTTTGTATGGGCAACCATAGAGATTGTGAATATCATTAGGTAGCATATGAATATTGCACAGAGCTGGAATAAGTCATATTCCTACAAAAGATGGAGACCAATGGAGTTTGAGGAGGGAGATCATGTCTTCCTAAAGGTCCCACCCCAATGAGGATTTCAGAGGTTTGACTGGGGTGAAAAGCTATATTTGAGGTTCATCAGATCTTTCCAGATCCTCAGTAGAGTAGCTGAGGTGGCATACCATCTAGATCTTCCCCATAGATACACCGGTTGCATAATGTTTTCCACGTGTCACAGTTAATGAGATACGTGCATGAACCATCACACTTTATCAACTAGGGAAAGATGGACATCGACGATGGGGTGACATTTACGGTGTTCCTAGAGGAGATAGAGGATCAACAAGAGCAGGTCTATCTTGGTCAGTTGATTCATATAGTACAGGTTTGTTGGTAGCATAGGAATCTCCACTAGAGGACCTGGGAGAGGGAAGCTAAAAAACTTGCTTAGTACCCCTATTTTTTCCCGAGTTTTGATGTATCTTCAGGGGGTGAAAATCCTTAAGTTGGGGAGAATGTAATGATCCAAAAATTCCATGAGTTTTTTTTAATTATTCGGGATTATTACGAGTCTTCAAAAATTGATAGTGCATGATTCCAAGGCCCGATGTACCCAGAATGTAATTGTTGAACCTTTTAATGGTACGTTCGGTAAACCTATGGGTGACATTTTATAACTTTTGAACCAGTGCTTGGAATTGAAATATGAGAGCACCATTGAATTCGCAGCACAGAGATTCGCTTAGTAGAGGCCAAAATTGGACCGTATTAGGTCGGGTGAAGAAGTTTATTTTTGAATATATTAATGAAATAATAAAATAACAAAATTGTTATTTTATTTTTTCCCTAAAACATGTTGAGCGCAGGTGGTGGGACCAATGGGGTTTCAATCCATTTAATGGCTTTACACTCATATTTTGTAACAACACTGTTGGGAATTAAGAGGTTCATTCATTAATGGACCTCATTAATTTCTCGTTGTGTTACTCATACTCCCCCACTATTTAAATGGTTCTTGGGTTGGGTTTTTTTGCACGGCTTCATCAAGAAACGAACCTCAGGCATAGTAATATGACATCTTTCACCAGTAGATGATGTAATCTTGGGAAACAACAATCCTGGATCGACGAATGTTGATGTTTTCATCCATCAAAGACTCTTTACCCACCACATCCGCGATGACTCCAAGGAATCTTGAGGTAGGGGTTGTTATTTAATTTAATGAATTTCCATTATCATTTTTCTCATTCATGAATTTGTGGGTGGTTGTTGCAAGGAATTTGAATGGGTTTTAAACAATATGTATGGGGTGTTTTTTATTTATTACTCCTTTGTTATGATGAAAACGCAGAGGATGCATGCCAAATGAATAAGGCCTGGTCCCTACGATTCATCATTTTTGGTCTCTTTCTTTTGTGAAAAATTTCAAACATGATTGAAATTTGAATCCGGTAGGCACGCAGTGATGACGACATACTAAGAGGCCCATAGACGCAAACCGAAGGGGAAACAGACCACTAGAGCTCATCCAGTGGCATGAAGAATCTCAACCAGTGTGACACTGGAGAGCTGACAATGATGACAGACATAGGAAGAGATGGTGACAGTTGGTGCTCGCCGGCCGTGGAAGAGTGCGACACCACTCGACATTGCGATAGACAAACATGCAGCTGACTCTTGGCCAATTGCGGAGGAGGGTGGCTGTGCGCCAGCGCACGCCGCGAAAAAGCTGAATGTGGATTTGAAGCCAAGGTGATGGGAGGGAACCACTCTCTATGGGTCCTGTAGACACCCAGGAAGCGCCAGTTGGTGCGGCCAATTAATGATCTGAATTGCTCTTTGAGCTGTTTGAGAGGCAGACATCGCGACCCCGTGCAGATCATGCCAGCCGGCGGGCCAGGCCGGGCAGGTACCCTTGCCAATGGGCCAAACCCGCCGCAGTCTTTCCCAACTGGGCGGGTCCAGGCCAATTTGGGACGGTCCAGGTGGGGCCCAGACTAGGTCGTGCTGAGTCGGTCCGATCGGGTCAGACCAGAACTGAACCCCCCTTTTTGGGCCCAAATACACTTAAAAGGTCATATCATATGAACCAAACATCTGTTTGATGAACATTATATGGAACAATGATCCTTGGAGCAAGACAATCATTTTGAGATACTCCATGAGAGTTTTGGAATAAATTGGAGTATGGCTGGGTTGGATCAACCCTGAATCCAACAAGACCCTCAACACTACAATTCCAATAACTTACAGATCGGGCATCCAGTTGACACATCATATATTGTGTTGGAACCCTTATAATGTGACATTTAATAGGGTAACTTCTTCATGGGACTTCGTTCTGGTTGAAAAACGACCGACGGATTAAGGAGCAGTTTCTCCTGGAATCAACTGTGCAATGAGCGGGAATGTAGTGGCTGGATAAGAGATGTTGGTTGAAGACAATTCATATGGACGTTACTACCATGTGATCCCATTTAGATCAACACTGATAGATCCTATGTGAATCTGGACAAAGAGACATTAAGTGGATCAGTATTCTAGAGACCCTATGTGAATCAACGTTCGAGGGACCCTGTGTGGATCAGCATTATAGTGACCGTATGTGGATCAAAATTCTTACAACCCTATGTGGATAAGAATTCTAGTGTCCCTATGTGTTTTTACAATAAAAAACGTGACAATGACCATCCTTAGAGTGGCCCGTCATAGATCAGCGACATACCAATCTTTTGTGGGTTAGATCTTGTGTGAGTATTGATGGGGTTATTACCTATAGATCATGTGTGGGTCATATGTTTAGTAGGTCTTACAGGGGTTAGTACCTATCGATCCTAGGCAGGGTAGATCCTATTTGGATCAACAGATGTTAATACTTACTAATTCTATGGGGGTCAGATTCTGTATGGTCAGAATAAATTCCTCATGATAGAATAAGATGATCAAGTTTTACAAATAATCATGTGTAATTTTATACATTAATTATAGCTTGTTTTGAGCTGAGTCTTTTTTTTGTGACATGTGTTTGAGATTAGTATTTTTGGTTTTCCTTTGTGAAATTCTGAGAGACCTTAATGGGTTTTAGGGTCCCTACTCGGTATTGTTATACTCACCCCTGCACGGGCTTCACCTGCACATTGTTTTGTCTTGTGCAGATGACGAGTAGCCTTGATTGAGACTCAGGGAGCTAGAACCTGATGGTGGATGGCAGTGCCGGTTAACGTGGAGAGCTGTTGGGATGAGTTGTACCTACCCATTAGTTAGGATCCTTGGTGGATGATCTCAAGGGATATTTTTTGTTTTTAGTTGTAGTTGTATCTTTTCAGTTGGGCCTGTATTCCAGCCCCTTACTTTCTGTACACAACATTACTACTATAGTTTTACATTGTTGTAATTTTTTTTGTGTTTTTGTGATATGTATTTGTACAATTTTAAATGAAATGTCTTCCTATTTTAGGGATACACCTTTCTGGTTCATGTCGCCAACCCCTATCCTATGGAAGGCGGGATTGGGGTAGTCATGACACGGGCCCTGGTGGACGTTTTATGGTAGAAAATATATTTGAAAACTTATAAAGGACACTTCGGAACCATAATTTTAAGAAAAACATTTTTCCTTAAAAATGAGTTTAAAATATAATCATTAATCTTTTTTGAAAACATTTTTTTTTGAAATTCAGGGCATGTGTCTCAAAGAAGTCATGTTGAGAAAAAAATAATATTCCAATTTGGTAACATGTTTTACATAAAAACATTAATGATAGAAAATAAATTGGATATGTAAATAGAAATACATTTAATAATAATGGTCATATATATATATAAACACCACAAAAAAGAAATTAGTGGTGAATACAATATTAATCTAATGGGCATAAATGTGGGACTTGTAATACCCTTGCCTTATTTTTTGACTATCATTATACTTATTCAACCCTACTATATAATAAATAATTTTTTTATAAATATAACACATAAGGATACTCTTATATATAATACCATTTATTTCTTTATATTACCCTCTTTTTAAAACATCCATGTTAAGGTCTCATTTCTTGTAATATCAACTATATTTTTCACATGTGTGTTAATTTTTCTTATTTTTGGTCCTCATACTTATATCATGATTTAAATAATGTAAAAAATGATATGAATATCATTTATATTAATTAAATATGTATTTATAATAATATATTATTGATATAAATATGAAATGTAATAAACTGTTCATGGAGATGGTATGCCATACATGCGTATGAACGATGTTTCGTTTTAATTATTACACTGAAAATAAGAAATTAAATGATATATATGTATATATATAAATAATAATTATATTAGAAATATTATTTCATATATATCATATAATTTTACTAAACCCATCGTTAAAATATTCCATGTAATGTTTGAATGAATCATATTACTTTGAGGAGGTGACAATCCACACTTACCCAAACAAAATAATCATATTTACACAAAATGGAGATGATGAAGTTATTTTTTATATAATAATTAAATAATAATAAATACATCATAAGTATCATATATATCATATAAAATGATATTTTCCATTATAATTCCAAACCATGAGTAGTGGTCAAGGAAAAATAAACAATAACGTTTCATGAGGTGATAATTCATCTTACACAAGATTGAAACGTTTTTTACCCACTGGATAAAAGTGTGTTTATGTGTAGTTATAACCCTTCAAACAGAAAAATATAATTATAATAATAATATTGAGGTTATTATATAATCAAGAAATAATAATAGATTAGGGGGTGGAGAATGAAAAAACAAAATAGCTCGTGGAAGGATGTTACCTCTTTATTGGGTAACTCATTTTGGTTTGCCAAAAAGGTATAACTTGGATGTTTTTTTCCAAAATATAAGACTCTAGGATGAAGTTAAGGCTATTGGATATAGATTTTTGATGATTCAAAGTGCTTGATATGTATTAATATGTGGGATAGGTGGTTCTTTTTTATAGTGGAAGAGCAATGGCATTCTTGTAAATTTTTGTTAGGAGAATTCGACCCAAGTTTTTCCTATGTAAATATGCTCCAATAATGGTCCCAATCTGATAAAAGGGATTATAGGGTAAAAATATTTCAATAAAAATTATTTTGGAAAAAATTATAGGTCATTTAGGCCTTTAAGGGTTAGTCTTCTATTTTTCTAAATTTTCAATTAATTTCTATAATTAATATCAATCACTTTCACTATTATTTTTGGAAAAAAAATATGCTAAAAATAATAGAAATTAGAAATTATGATTAATCTAAAAAATTTAATAATTTTTTTAAAATGATAGTCAACTAAGTGGTAGAAATTAATTTAAAATTAATCTTATAGATGTGTCATGAAAGCAGGTTTTTTAAGAAAAAATATTTAAAAGTTTGGAATGTTTTTTGTCTAATTTCAATGTAAAATTGGTTCCAATAACCTAAATTTGATTAATGAATAAATAATTTATATTATTAAAATTTAAAAGCTAATTAAAATATAATTAAAATATATCAATAAAATATATGAAAAATAATCTTTGAATTAAAATTTGGTATTTTTCACTATTGATCCAAAAATGATGTTTTTTAGAAAAATCCATAAAATTCTCCAAAATATAATTGTAAAATTATGAATACAAAAATTAGTTTTATTTTATCAAGTTGAATTTATATAATTTTCTAAAATTAACTTTATTATTTTTCAAAGGAGGACATAAAAGAGAGTTATTTTAAGAAAATATTATTTTCAAACAAACAAGGACATTACTAAAAATTATATTTCTTATTATCAATATGAATTATATATATAAAACCATTATAAATTATATTTAGATATTAGTTATTACTATCGATATTAAAATTTTTAATGGCTATGTTATAACTATCGTATTTAAATAATTATAATAATAACATGTTGTTTAGAAGAAAATTAGTGTTTCTTTTAACGTAATCTAAATCTATATTTCATGTAGAATAAGCTTAAAATGGGATAGATTATAAAGGGAGGTTTACTTAGTGTAGGGTGTAACTAAATACATCAATGATAATTAAATTATTCAAGAAAAAAAGTTTTTTAAAAACAGAGTGTTTAACATTCTAACCACCATAAAATCAATTTTGTAGTAAAAATTCAACATTATGATAAAAAATGAGGATACATATGCCTCATAATATGCTCATGTTCCCACATTTCTTCCTATAATTTGTGATTTTCACACAAATCACTTCCCCGCCGAGTGTTATTGCTTCATATGACTTTCACTGTATGATCCATAATTTCAATTGGGTTTTCCTCTTAAAAAAATATCCTACTCCAGTAATATGAATTTTGAGTTTTGAACACATCAAGGGTCAATTATGTAATTATTCAGGATTGATACAGGTAACACATCATGGACTAGAGAGATCTTTTCAAGAAGTTCCAAGTGATAGGATACCATTTTCAATTGTTCAAGAATATAAAAGGTACTAATATAACTAGGTATTAGTTTTCCATTTATACCAAACCTCATAAACTTCTAAAATGGTGAAATTAGTTGAAACACCATCTCACCAACATTAAATTATTGGACAAACAATTTTAATCAGCATAATATTTCTTCAAAATTTAATCTTCCTTGAAATGATGTTGAATGGTTCTAAGCTTCATTGATATTTCTTCAGATATCTCAGGTCTAAATATCTTTCTTTATCTAAATTCATTCCATCAATTCATAGCTCTAAGTTTATTTCCTCCTAGGTATTCACAAGGATCTTTCTAAATTCTTGAGTGAATCATATTTTAATATAAAAAATCAACAATAGGAAGGTTCTGATCCCAACCACCTTTTAAATCCAACGAACATGATGACAACATAACCCCTAGGGTTTGAATTTTTATTTCAAACTGGCCATCCATATATGTATGATAAGTAGTGACAAAACTATATTATGTATCAAGAACTTACTGAATAATTTTCCAAAACATTAATGTAAACTTCCAATCCTATTCATATACAATGGAAATTGGTACTCCATGCAACCTTACAACTTGATTAATGTACATCCTAGAAAGATGGTCTACAGAGAAGTCTTATCTGATAGAAATGAATTAAAATCACTTATTATGTTGATAAACTACAACCCATATATAATCAAACCATTTAGTGGATTTGGAGAGCCAAAAGAAAAATTCCATAGTGATTTTTTCCCATTTCCATTCAGTTATGGGTATGGAAACAACATCCCATTAGAATTTGTTTCCTTATTCCTTAACCTATGTGTATACCAAGCACCAATATATAAACTCCCCAATTTATCTCTTCATGTAATCCCACCAAATGTATTGCTTCAAATCTTAATATATCTTCAAACATCCAAGATGAATAGTGAATGAAAAACTATGAGCTTTGTCTAATATATGCTTGTTCAAATCCGGTATGGAAGGGACACATACACGGTACCTAAACCTTATAATCTCACCATGATTATGGTTAAACTCAAAAACATTTCTAACATTATTTAATATCGAAACATATTTATTTTACGCCTCTTTAATCTACACTTAGATAGAGGGATAAACATTCAATTAAATAAGATAATATTTACCTCTTACTTTAGGGTTTTTAGATCCATTCTGCAGAAATCTAGAAATAATCGATATTTTAACATCCTCATCATAGATAATCTAGCATGATCCTATCTACTCAAAGAATTGACCACCTTATTCACTCTGTTATGGTTTTTATAACAGTCCAGAATTTGTTCAACGAAATTTACCTTCTTATAATCATGTAATATTGTATATTTCACATAAAAAACACATATTTCAAAAAATAAAAACATTAAAAATGAATAATGAATGAAAAAGTAAGTATTTACAAAAATTAAGGAACCTAAACACAAAAAATAGTAACATGAAATTTGAAATTGTAATGCGACCATTAAGAATTGTAACCCAACCTATAGAATAATAACCTCACCTATAGAATAAAAAAAATTGTTTTATTTTGAATGAGAATATGATATATTTATATCATTGTATATGTATACAAATTTTTTAAAAATGATAAATTAATTGTTGATATTTCTTTAAGTCGTAAATATTTGTTTTCAACTTTTTAATAAATATAATTATTTAAAATACAATTTATTTCCCTAAAATAGATTAATATATTAAATATTTGTTCCTTTATTAATATAATATAATATCATGGGACGTTAATTTATTTTTTCAAAGTGTTATAAAATCATTTATAACTTTAAAATTAGTATTTTTCGTCTATATGATGATTTTATTTAAAAATTAATTTTAACATATTTATAAAATAATTTTAAAAAAATGGTGTTTATTAAGTCCACTTGGAATTTCACCTGAGATGGCTTGACATAAGACCCAGAGTGCATTTCAGATCACCACAAGCTAGTTTCAATCACTTCAGTATCATTATAGAAACAATGGGAATGATTTCACCTTGAATTAAAACGTAAAATTTCACATGTATAATAAGAAAAAAAATAAAAACTCTAGTAATATCTGGGTGAAAAAGTATAAAATATGCGACATAAAAATAAATACTTACAAAATGAATAGAAAAAAAATATAAGAACACAACCATGTATCCATGTGACTGTGTGTAATTTTTATCTCAAATAACTTTTAATGTGGTATCAAAAACACGAATTTTCTATTCTATATGCTCCCCTTTCCCCTTAATTGTATCTTGAAATACGAATTCTAAAAATTCCCGAAGTAAAATGTAGTGTGTGAGAACTAAAATCTAATATAATAGAATGAAATGATCATTACAATATCAATCACCATGAAGCTATTAGTTCCATGTTTAAGACAATATAAGATTGTACATAAATTTCTATATGATAACCATTTGTAAACCATATTTTTATTTAATTTAAAAAAATTCATATTCAATGAAAACAGAATATAGAGATTAACATAGATGATAACATAGAGGCTGTAAGTAAAAACCACCTACATCTTAATGGAAAACCATGTGAGTAAATACATATTGTACAAAAAAGAAACCAAGATAATATAATCCTAACCGGGAGTTCCATTTCTAAAGGTCAAAACCAAAATATAACCCTATGATAAAACCATCATGAAAAATAGATTCATGTAATAAACCAAGAAAATTTTGTCTCTAGTCTATACCAATACATACCAAAACACACAGAAGAATACTATGTTTTTCATTATGTGAATCCTACTGATGTTGATTCTTTCTATAGCCAATTGTTATTATAACAATAATCCTTAGTGGTTCCAAACTCACTACGGTTTTCATATATCCATAATGAAACTCACCTAAGATTCATAATGTGATATGTTTTCCAAAAAATTTGTATAAAACAAGAGCATAGTTCAATATATAATTTTCCTTATTGAATAATTACCTCCCCCATGCATGAAAATCAATAAATATTTATATAAGCATTATCCCATCTTAGCAAACATCATCATAGAAAATAATAATTTACCTTATTCTTGAAAATCAATTTTGGAGTCAAAATCATCATTGATTTATTTCATCAAACACATAATTTGTAACACCCCAAGCTTCCACAGTGCGTTTCTCTTTGTATAATACAATATCTTGTGTTGTACGCAACTTTGAGTTCTAGCACACCACAACAAATAAAACTAGCTGTTATGAATAGTTATACTGAATTTTTGAAATTTAATAAATTTTATTTTTTAAAATGGACTTCATTTTTTGGATTTGGAATATCAAAATTATCTTAGTGTGAATTTTTTGTTTTTTCTAAAAACATTCAATTTTTGATGAATAGTTAAAAACTCTGCGTTATTATTTAAAACATACTTTTTATTTAAATAATTATTTATATTATTTAAAATTATTTTAGGTAAAAATAGTTATATAATACCAATATAAGTGTAATGTAATTCATTTGAGTCATTTTATAATACTATTAGATATATAAAATTTTATTTAACTTTTAACGTCTTTTACCCACCTTCTAGGCACATTTCCAAATTTGCATAAAACATAATTATACCACTTCAATGAATTGAAATTCAAAAATTCGAAAGCGATGGTTTAAATTAGTAAGTAATATATATGGTTCAATATGATGAATTTTGTTTTTTGGTGAAAAATAACTTTTGAATTTTATTTACCACAGTTAAAAGTAAATAGAGAAATTTAAGGTAAAAATGATATTATAATTACCATAACACATGTACAAATTCTATTGGATGAGTTTATTTCGACCAAAATCATCCTTAGAAATAAAATATGATCCTTTTGGTACACTTGGATTAGATTAGTACATTTATTATTATTTTATTTAAAGAAGAGTTGAAAGTATTAAATTCAATGTTTATTAACTAAAAGTTTTTAATATAGGGTTATACATAAGATAAATTTGAGTATAAATATTAATTATAAAGCTAAAATATTTCCTACATAATTTTATTTTATTTACAATTTTTAGAAAATAAATAATTAAATTTATTTATGACACAATGATGATTCAGTAATTACGTTATTTTTGAAATCTTAAAATGACTGATATTATAAATATTAATATAAATTTAAATTGAGACTTTTGATGTATTAAATTAATTTTATAAGTTAATATGATATTTTAGGGTTGATTAAATAAATATTTGTTTATGTAATAAAGATTTCATGACTTTCACAAAAGCAATATTCTAAATAGTGTCAAATTGACATAATGGGTTTTAAAACAAATACAAAATTATTAAATGATATAATATTCTTCAAAATATAAGGATCAGCCAAAGGGATTATAGAGGATTTTATATATCAATTATAAACCACTTGGGGTTCCCTTGTCTTTTTATAGAATGTTTATTAACTATTTATTATAATAATATATGAATACATGGTAAAAGTTAAACTTTTTAACTAAGAGTTAAATCTAAAAGATAAGGTTAATAAGGTGACCTAAGCCTGTATAAAACCTACTTGTTTTGAGTTTTTACACCTATCCCCACCTAATCCACAAAATCTATCCTTTTTTATCCATTATAAAATGAATATTATTGTATAATAAAATAATATTTCAAGCATTTTCCTAAAGTGACCCTCACCTCTCTTATATAATAGTACTTCGACTTATCTCAAGCTCACACATCCAATGCCATTTGTCTTGGCCAAAACCTGGTCTAATATCTTCCCAACAACCATCATTTAAAACAAAAGGCCTTACTTTGATCAGAAAGCCATCCTTATGAGCCCTTTTGATCAATTCAAAAGGAAGAACCCGAGGAAGAGGTAATTACTTCATCACCTCATTCAATGTTCTTTTATTCTTCCACTTCCTCTTTATTTATTGGTTCCATACCAAAATAGTAACTCCAATACCTTCTAAATACTGTGATTTTACTATAAATATGGTATAACCATATTCATTATTCTATCCATCCTATGAATGAAAAAGTCACCAAACATGCGTATGTACGACTTACTGTCTCCACATTGAGTTGTAGTTTTTTATTCAACACATCATTATTTGGATGGGTATAATAATGAGTATAATTTATGTAAATAAAAATATAACATGTTAATAATTTTATATATATGATATACCATCCAATTATATACCATTTCCCCATCAATATAATGATATTGATGCTCATGCGTACATACGAATTACCATATCTATGAAGGTGATGAGATTCATTCCCCATCATAACCATTCAAGAATAATTTTCATTTTATGATTAAAAATAATTTTTAGGAACATAATATAATTCTTGATATGAATCAAATACATCTCATCCATAAAAAAGTGGCTCAAATAACAAATAATATAAAGGAAAACAAATTAGATAAAACCTGAAACAATGATACTAGTGAAATATTATTAACAAATCAATATTTTAAGATCATATATGATATCATACTTATGTATGTGGTTCTTTTATAATTTAATAACAATGATTTCTCTATTATACATGAGGTTAATGTACCCTCGACCAAGGAAAAATACAAAGTAAGGGTTAATTCGATAATCATCTTCCAATGTCTTGAATGACTTCATTTTTTATTTATTTTTAATAATCCACCTTTCCAGGGGTGAGGTGGAACCCTTACAGGGCTTGTAGGCATAATTATTACATGGACCATAGGCCTTAGAATAATTCTACAATCACATCATTATCTGAGGTTGTTTATACTTAAGTATATACTAGGACCTCTTTATCGTCCACATCCTTCTTTCTTAAAAATGTATTTCAAAACACATTTACTATTTATTACAATATGGGATAAATTCATTTATACCCTTGTATGAATTTTTATATAATTTCTCTAAATTAATATTTTCATCTTTTTACAAACATGGTCATTTACGACCATTTTTAAAAAATTAAGGAATGAATGTTTTTTAACTTATATAGTGAGTGTGAATATTTTCCACCATTATAACATCTTCGAAACATAACTTACAAGATTATAAGAATCTTTATGAAATAAATGTTTTCTTTTATATTTATGTTACATTTAAATGATTTCAAAATAGAAAGAGATATTTCTTTTTAATAGTTTTTGATTTCATCTATGTCAATATCTTTTGATAGATTTTACACTTGTTTGAAGTTGATATATTATGATAGAATCATCCATAAGGTATTAAAGGTTTTGTCATATGTTTGAATGCGGATGTGTTATTTTTATACCATTCATCGATTATTGTTAAAATATTAACATTTTGTATGCTAGTTTTAATATGAATGTTCATGTTATGTTTCAACCTTTTCGTATAAGGAATGAATTGGACTTAGTAAGTGATAGGTAGATCCCACTATAGCTCCTCGATGAATCGGTAGGTCTCATGAGAAATACCAGTGTCTTGGCACATGTCCTTGACAAAATCTCATTTTTAGTCATAGTGTGAGGCCTTGACTATGTGGTTATGATGTCTGGAATTATGAATTCCATCATTAATGAAATTGGCTATTGATATTACATGTGACAATTAAACTAGTAGAATATCCATGTGAATATGTAAATGGAATTATTTGATTTATCTTGCCTATATTATTCTGAATTTTAAGTTTAAAAGGCATGTGTTTTACTCTTATACATTGCTTTAAATGTCTATACTTATTTATGATATTTTACTCTATATTTCTATCCTTATTGAGTATCTTACCTCACCCCTTTATATGTTTTATCTTTTCCAAGATGTGAAGAAGTAAATTATGATTAACCTGTAGGAATATGCTAAGGGATATGAGTGTGTTCATAGGGGACACAATGTTTTTGTTTTTCCTATTTCATGATGTAATGTAAAACTTATGCATGTATCCAGAACTTAAAAGTCAACTAAACTAATCGGCCTTTTGAGACATTATCTCTTGGGATCATGCCAATGTTATGTAATGATGCACTGACTCTGGGTAACTAGGGTTGGGGTGTTACATTTGGTATTAGAGGAAGTTTAGTACAAACCATGGAAGCTAGATTTAGAAAAACTCTGATTAGAGAACATTATCCTAAGATTGGATTTGAAGATTAGTATATAAGAACGTCCTATAATTTTAGTAATATATAGATTTTTTGTCTTTTCCAACCAATACCTCCTTGTCTAGACACGTGAAGGTAGAGGCAGCTATGGAACAGATGTACCTAGGAGTGAAAACTATAACAAGGAGTTTCGGGCTTGACGTAGGGTATCCTGGTACATGACAACATGCCTTGCTTCAATATTGGTTATGACACTCCTGGGGGATATGCTTAAGATAATTCACATTTTATTTTCATACAATTATGAAGTATTTATGAGTAAATTCCTCTCAAATAAAACAATTTTTTTGATTATGGATTATATTGATAAACTGTTCAATTTATGTTAGGTATTTTAGTAGTTTGGAATTATGTATTACGATTCATAAACTAATCTAGTGTATTCCATTGTTTGGAAATGGTACCTAGTGGAAGGAATTGAAACTGTATCAATGCATGTAATCCATATATGGATTTCCCATCTAATCAAGATAATTATAATCGTGTTGTTGATACAACCTGTGCTGAACAACTTGTTACCATACTAGGACAACTCACTGAGGTTATGACTAATAACCTTACCTGTATGAAGCACCTTAATCCACAAAGTAGAGGATCAATGTTAGATCACTTCATGAGGAAAAAACCACCAACATTCAATGAGACTACAAATCCATTTGTATCTGTGGAATGCATAAATTCCATAGAAAAATTATTTCTTGATTTGGGTAGTAGTGAAAGGGAAAAAGTTGTCATGGCATTTTATCGCCTCACGGGAGATGCAGATCAATGGTGGTCATTAATTCAAAACACAAAGGAGGATAAAAAAGTTTCAAATATGGAATAGAGGAAGTTTAAAGAGATTTTTATAGAAAAATACTTTCATCAGGACCATAAATTGGATATATAAAGACAATTTCCATGTCTGAGGAAAATGTAGGATGAGAATGTTGCAAAATATGAGGCTAACATTACAAGGTCATCAAGGAATGCAGTAGATTATATACATAACACAAGGAATAATATTGATCAATTCTGTGATGGGTTAAAACCATTTCCCTATTGAGCATTAGTCTCACAATCCTTCTCATCATATGAAGATATTTTCTTATGTGCTATCAAGATAGAAAAAGAATTCCATATGTCTTACAGCTTTATAGAAAAACAAGTGATGAAGAGCCCTACTTAACACTCTAGAAATGGAAATAAGGGGAATAAAAGAAAATTTTAATTTCTATCCTATAATAAATGTGGGAATAAACACCCCTATACTTACCTAAAGGGAATGGGTTACTGTTACAAGTGTGGTGAAAAAGGCCACTAAGCTCATGATTGTAAGGTAAAGAAATAGGTTGTCAATGTTGAATTAAAAAAATTGTAGAGAAATGGGGAATTATGAAAATTAATTTCTAAAGAACCAAGGAAACTTACCTCATAAAAGGATAATGGATCATAGCCAAGATTATGAGATCAGTACTGTAAAGGTAGAAGCTCTGAATGATGTAGTGGTAAGTAATTTAATGGTTTTCCCAAATTTATCAAATGCTTTATTTGATTTAGGATCATAGTATTTTTTCATATCTTCCATGTGTTATAAGAAATTATATATTTCTAATTTGATTTAACAAGGTTTTTTAGTCAAAACTAATAAGGTAAGTATAATTGAAACAATGTTTTGTGAACCAGTTCCCATTATGGAATATAAATGTTATTTATCTATTGATCTCATCGTCATACCCATGAAGGAATTTGATATAATCCCTAGTATGGATTGTATTTTGGACCATGACGCAAAAAATTATTTTAAGAAAAAAGAGGTTACAATTTTCAATGTTGATATAGAGTACCTTATCTTTAGAGAAGAAACGTCACCACCTGATTCTTATCAAGGTCCACCCCTAGTAGATCTACTAAATTCAATTATTGGGGGCAAAGAGAGTGAAATAACTATGTCTAGGGAAGGGAATTTTCAAATATAGGACATACCTATTGTGTAAGAATATGTTGATGTGTTTCTATAGGATTAACCTATACATCCTCTGAAAAGAGAAATTGAGTTTTCCAATGATTTAATTCATGGTTGAAGGCCCATATCAAAGATCCCTTATAGAATGGACACTATAGAATTAGTGGAACGAAAGAAACAACTATAGGAATTGATTAATAAAGGATTTATTTTCCCTAGTCTTTCCCCATGGGGAGCCCAGGTTCTTTTTTTAAGAGGAAGCATAAATATATGAGGTTGTGCATTAACTATAGCAAGATAATTACTATAACAATAAAGAACAAGTATCCCCAACCTCACATTGATGATTTTTTTGATCAACTTCTTGGAGCTCAATATTTTTCAAAGATTTACCTTCGATCTGGATATCATCACTTGTGTGTGTAGAAGGAATACATTCCGAACACAACATTTCGAACCAGGTACGAGCATTACGAGTTTAATGTAATGCCTTTTTGACTAACTAATGCACCCTCTGTTTTCATGGATCTAATGAATATAATTTTCAAAGAATATTTTGATGAATTTGTAGGGGTATTTATTGATGACATCTTAGTATACTCCAAAATCTATGAAGATCATAAAATTCACTTGTACACTATTCTAAAGACTCTTAGAAAAAATTAATTATATGGGATGTTTAACCAGTGTGAATTCTGGCTTCCAGAGATTTTTTTCTTGGCCATATTGTCTCTAAGGATAGATTCTCTATTGATCTAGATTAGACAAGAGCAATAGAAGAATGGCCAGCACTGAAGAATATAACTGAGGTACGTAGTTTTATTGGTTGGGTAGGATATTATCAACGTTTCATCCAATATTTTTCCTTATTGGCTAACCCATTAACCAAGATCACACGTAAAAGGGTTAAAGTAGTTTGGAAAAAATATTGTGAAGAATGTTTTGAAGAATTGAAGTTAATATTAGTCAATGATTCTTTCTTGACAATACCGTCAGGGAATAATGGGTTTGTTATTTATAGTGATACTTCAAAGAAATGACTTGATTGTGTCTATATTCAGTATGATGGAGTTATTTCCTATGTATCACAACATCGAAAAATTAATGAACAAAACTTTTCCACTCATGATCTTTTGTTACCAACTGTAATATTTTCTTTGAACATATGGAGACACTATCTCTATGGTGAAAAATGATAGATATATACTGATTACATGAGTTTGAAGTATAGAATCTCACAGAAAGAACTCAAAATTATGCAAAAAATATGGCTTGAACTACACATGTATTTTGATATCACTATACAATACCACCAAGGGAAGGAAAATAAGGTGGAAGATGCCTTGAGAAGAAATGATATTGTAGTTTTGAATAAGATGAGAGTTGAAAGGGATCTTATGTTAATAGATCTAATAAAGATGGATATGAGAATAATCATGGAAAGAGAAATGTCAATACATTACCAAATTGTTTTTAAACCATCATTACTAGAAAGTATATAATGTTCTCAGACTGATAACGAGGATCTTCAAATGAAAATTAATGCTGTGAATGATAGAATATTGATCAACTTTGTAAATGAAGACGAGATTTTAAAATTTGGGAAACAATTTGTTTTCCTCATATACCAGATCTAAAAAGGTAATTATTGGATATTGGTCATAGCTCCAATTTCTCTATACAACCTAGTAACACTAAGATGTATAGGGATTTGAAGAAATATTTCTGGTGGGACAACACGAAGAGGGAGATTGCTGATTATGTGTTAAGATGTATGGTTTGTCAACAAGTTAAGGATGAAAGACAACATCTTGGAAGAGTCAAGAAACCTCTTCCCATTCCTAAGAGTAAATGGGATGATGTAACGATGAACTTTATAATGGGGATACCAAAGACTCCTAGAATGAATGATGCAATATGGGTTATTTTTTATCGTCTTACCAAGTCAGCACATTTTCTTACTATGAGTGAATATTTTACACTTGAACGTTTATCAAGACTATATATTAATAACGTTTTAAGACATCATGGTGTACCCATATCGATTATTTCTTATCGTGATCCCCATTTTACATCAATATTCTGAAAAATTATTCAGAAATCCAGGGGTATTGAACATCGTTTTAGTACTTCTTACCACCCCCAAACTGATGGACAATCAGAACTGACTATTCAAACCTTAGAAGAAATGTTGAGATCTTTCTCACTTGACATTCAAGGTATGTGGGATCAATATTTTTTTCTGTTATAATTTTCCTATAAAAATAGATTCCATTCAAGTATTTAGATGGCACCATATGATGCTTTATATGGAAAGAGAAGTTTCACACCAACTTGTTGGGATGATATTAGTGAAATAAAACTCGTAGTCCCAGAAATTGTTGAGGAAACAGTGTAAAATGTGAAGATTATCCAAACCCACACCAAAGCATCTCAAAGTCGGCAACAGAGCTATGTTGATAACTGAAAGAAGGATTTAGAATTTAATGTAGGAGATCATGTTTTCATAAAGGTATCTCCATGTAAGGGTGTTTTACAATTTAGTAAGAAAGGTAAATTGAGTCCCAGGTATATCAAACATTTTGAATTTCTTGAACAAATTGGAGTTGTAGCTTACTGTTTGGAAATTATACCAAGTATCTCCAAAGATCATGATGTGTTTCATGTATCACTATTGGGAAAATACATGCCAACCCCAATGTATGTACTCACCTATGAAGATATAGAACCAGAATCCGATCTCTCTTATTATGAAGAGCCCGTTAAGATTCTTGATACTAGAGAACAAGTGTTGAGAAACAGGACGTCTCATCTGGTAAAAGTTATGTGGAGAAACCATAAGATGGAAGAGGCAACGTGGGAACCCGAGGAACTTATGATGAAGAAACACTCGAATATTTCCTTCTAGTAGTGTTCTATAAATTTCAAGGACAAAATTTTTTAGAGCGAAGAATCTTACACCCCAAGCTTCCATGATACGTTTCTATTTGAATAATACAATAGCTTGTGTTGTACGCAACTTCATGTTCTAGAACACCACGATAAATCAAACTATCCTTTATGAATAGTAATAACTACTTTTTGAAATTTTATAAATTTTATTTTTCAAAATGCACTTCATTTTTTCTTTGTAATATCAAAATTATACTAGGGTGAATTTTTGGTATTTTTCTCAAAACATTCAATTTTTGATGAATAGTAAAAACACAACATTATTATTTAAATCCTAATTTCTATTTATTTAATTAATTATTTTATTTAAATTTATTTTAGGTCATAATATATACAAAATACCTATATAAGTATAATTTAATTCATTGGATTCATTTTATAATAAGATTAGATATATAAAATTTTATTGAACTTTTAACGTATTTTCCCCACCTTCTAGGAACCTTTGAAAATTTTCCTAAAACATTATTTTTCCGCTTATATGAATTAAATTTCAAAAATATAAGAGACACAATTTACACTTGTATGTAATATGTGGTTCAATAGGATGAAAATATTTTTTGTTGAATAGTAACTTTTGAATTTTATTTACCATGATTAAAAGTAAATAGGGTAATTAAAGGTAAAAATGATAATATAATTATCCTAATTCATGTCCAAATTCTATTGGATAAGTTTATTTTGACGAAAAATAACCTTTGAAAAAAAATATGATCCCCTTGGTCAACTTGTATTAGATTAGAACATTTATTGTTATTTTATTTAAAGAAGAGTTAAAAGTGTTAAATTCAATGTTTAATAACTACACCATTTTTAATATAGGGTTATACACAAGATAAGTTAGACTATAAATATTCATTATAAAGATAAAAATATTTCCTACATAATGATTTTTTATTTATAATTTTATACATTAAATAATTAAATTTATTTGTGACACAATAACGATGCAGTAATTACCTTATTATTGAAAGATTACAATTATTGATATTATAGATATTAATATAATAATCAATTGAGACTTTTAATGTATTCCACGAATATTATAGGTTAATATGACATGTTAGGGTTGATTGAATAAAAAAATTAGAAGTTATAAAGTGGTTATGACTTTCACAAAATCAAAATACTAAATAGTGTCAAGAGTGAAATAAATGAGTTTTAAAACAAATAGTATATTATTAAATGATATAATATTCTTAAAAATATAACATTCATCTAAATGACATAGATAATATTTGATATATTTATAATGAAACACTTTGGGTCTCTTGGATTTTTATAGTATGTCTATTAACTATTTATTATAATAATATAAGAATACATGGTAAAAGTAAACTCTTTAACTAAGAATTAAATCTAGAAGACAATTTTAGTATTGTGACAGAAACCTATATAAAACCTATTATTTGAAAGGTTCTAGACCTATCCCAACCATAGCATCCAAATAAATTCTTTTGGAGCTATTATAAACTGAATTTGATTGTATAATAAAATAATATTTCATCATTTTCCTAAAGTGACCCTCACCTCTCTTATAAAAGGGTACATCCCCTTCACTCAAAATCACACCTCTAAATCCATTTGTCTCAGACGAACCCTACTAAAATATAATCCCAACTACTCTCACTTCCAATTATAGGCCTTAAATTGATCATAAATCCATCCTATGGATCCGTTTTGATCAATTCAAAAGGAAGAACCGGAAGAAGTGGTAATTACTTCATCACCTCTTTCAAAGTTCTTTTCTTCTTCCACTTCATATTTCTTTGTTGTTTCCATACAAAAATAGTAACTCTGGTAACTTATAGATATTTTGATGTTATTATAAATATGTTAATTCCATATTCGTTATTCTATTCATCCTCTAATTGACAAAGTCACCATACATGCGTACATATGGTTTACCATCTCTACGTCGTGGTGTAGTTTGTTATTCAACACATCATTATTTTGAGGGTATAATAATGAGAATAAATTATGTAAATAATAAATATAACATGTTAATTATTCTTTATATATGATATAACATCCAATTACATATGATTTCCTCATCAATAAAATGATATTGTCACTCTTGCGTACGTACAGATTACCGTCTCCATGAACTCGATGAGAATCATTCCCCATCATAACCATTCAAGAATAATTTTCATTTTATGATTAAAAATAATGTTTAAGAACTTAATACCATTATGGATATTAATCAAATACATCCAATCCATGAAAAACATTTCTTCATTAACAAATAATATAGTGGAAAATGAATTACTTAACACCCGAAACAATGATACTAGTGAAATATTTTTAACAAAAAATATTATAAGATCATATATGATATCATATTTATTTATATGCTTCTTTTAGAATTTAATAAAAATTATTTAACTATTATATAATAGTTTAATATACTCTTGACCAAGGAATAGTACAGGGTACAGTTTAATTCTACAAACTCTTCATTATCTGAGGTTGTTTATATGTGAGTATCTACTAGGACCTTTTTATCATCCACATCCTTCTTTCTTAAAAATGTATATCAATTTGTTTTACTATTTTATGGACTATGGGTTAATTTCATTTATAACCTTGTATAAATTTTTATATAATGTTTATAAATGAATCATTCAAAGTTTTTCCAAACAAGGTTCTTTAATACCTTTTACACAAAATTAAGGAACGAATGTTTTTTTAACATATATGGCGAGTGCGGCTATTTTCTGCTGTTATAACATCTTCTAAGATTCCCTCAAAATGTTATAAGAATATTTTCAATATAAATATTTTCTTTTATAATTAAGTTACATTTAGATTATTTCAAAATAAAATGAAATAATTTTCTCAAATAGTTTTGATTTCATCTTATGACAACATCCTTTGATGGATTTTAACTTTTTATGAAGTTGATTTATTATGACAAAATCTCACATATTATATTAAAGGTTTTGTGATATGATTGACTATGGATGTGTTATTTTTATTCTATTCATGGTTTATGGTTAATGTATTAACATTTCATATTCTAGTTTTAATACGATGATTTATGTTATGTTTCAACCTTTTCATATAATGAATGTATTGGACATAGTAAGTCAAAGGTGGATCCCTCTATAGTTTCTCGATGCATCGGTAGGTCTAATGAGAAGAACTAGTGTCTTGTCACAAGTCCTTGACAAAATATTATTTGTTTCTTTGGTAGGAGCCCTTGACTATGTTATTATGATGTTCGACATTATATATCCCACCATTATAAAATTAGATATTGATAATACATGTGATTATTCAACTAGTATAATATCCATGTGAATAGGTAAATGGATTTATTTGGTTTATATTGGCCATATTATGCTGACGTTTATGTTTAAAAGGCTTGTGTTTAATCTTATACATTTCGTTAAATGTTTATACTAATTTATGATAGTTTATGTTGTATTGTTATTCATACCAAGCATATGAAATAACAGCTTTATATGTTTTATTTCTCCTAGAATGCAAAGAAGTATACAATAATTAACCTAAAAGATTATTCTAAGGGATATGAGTGTGTTCAAAGGGTACACAATTTTGTTGTTGTTTTTTCATTTCATGTTGTAATTTAAAACTTATGTATGTATCTAGAACATCAATGGATACTAAACTAATCGGCCTTTAGAGAATTGATATCTTGTGATCATGTCACTGTTATGTAATAATGAACCAAATCTGGGTTACTAGGGTTGGATGGTTACATAATTTTCCTAAAATATGTTTAATGTAAAACCTAATTTAAAACCACTTTTTATTCCACTTGATATTTTCTCAAACACATGACGTGAAAAAAAATATGTTCAAAGTGAAACCCACACTAAAACCCATTTTATAAGACACATATTAATAAATTCTATAAAAAACAACTTTCATATCAAATAATTACTTTTTTAGTAGAAAAATATGATTAAATAAAAATGTGAGGTAATTCATGTGATAAAAACATTTTAGTGAGATAGTAACATCAAGAATAACAAAACCCTCATCGCCTTGAAAAATGATTATTGGAAATAACATTATCAAAGTATCAAGTATATAAATCTTTATGATATGTACATAGTTATCCATTCCACAATAGATTTAATTATTTAGACTCATAAGGGAAAAAAATGAAGAAAAAACAGGAATTCGAATTATAAGTTTTTCTCTTATTAGATTATGTAGAATGGAAGACAGAGATTTCAATCAGCTTCAAGACTCACAAATGAAATGAGATAGAGATTCTAAATCACAACCAAGTAGTATTTATTATGATAAAATACATATTAGACATTAATTAGAGGGTTAAATAAGTTAAAAATAGGTTTTGAGGAAAGAAAAATACAAAAAATACCTTATTAATCCATTTGTCCAATTATGAGGTCCATTCCAACATCCATTCTGGAATGTAAAAGGATTTAAAAATAAATAGGTATTTGGTGTTGTAATTCACATTTATAACATGTAGGACATCATGGAATAATGACTTCATTTTTCAACCTTGCTCTATTCCATTATCCTTGATATTTTAATTCATAACACATCCTAATAACCCCAAAGCGCAGGAAATAAATATACCTATGTTCCAAATATATCAACATTTGAATCAAAACATATAAAACAACAAACTATATATGAACAAAAAATCACCAAGGGAATAATGATACTAGAAATATGAGGTCTCCCTACTGTTAATGGTTTCCTTAAAAAATGTCGACCAGAATCTGTTAATTGTTGAGTCAATGAAAATGGATCCTAAAAACACCCAAATGATTTCTATAAAAAGTCTCCCTAAGGTTGTTTCCTCATTTTAGTCTTCACATCCCATGTTTTTAATTTCCCAATAAATTACCCTGTGAGCAAACCTCATATTTTGAGAGTTTAAAAATGATTGAGGTCAAATATCTGAAACCTTGTAACCCATACTTTTTATCATAGGATGAGATTACTTTGGTTAAATGTATACTTTATTCTTCTATGATATTAATATACCATAATGTTTTCTCCCTGTCGGTAGTTTCACCATGTTCCAAGTGAATTTACATTTAAAATCAATTGATGATCACAATGAGATAGATTCATTCGTTGAGTGTTTAATTAGGGAGATCCTAAAGCCATCACCCATTTTATAACCTCAAGACATTCCTAAATTGTTATAGTAGGTTTCCTAAGACCAAATGATTGTACCTTGATTACATGTGTATTTAATGTATTGTATATTAATTAGACATGTTATGACATATTGTTCATTAATATGCATGGGATTAATGTAACAATGTCCTAGAGTGTTTTTGTTATTGATAAGGTCATAACAGTTCCCATATATGATGACAACCGTGAAGTGATATGTAAATATTCTTAATAATTTTCTATATTTGAATACAATACTATTATTAGACACATATTATATAGTCTATTTTGTGTGAGTACTCATAAGAGGATGAAGATTCTTCTCAGGAATTTTACACTTGGTAATCTTCAAGATGGTAGACTATGATAACAATACCTCATATATGAATTCTGTATTATTTAGTGTCATTAGATATTACTATATGAAAGCTTGTCTAATGGTCCTTATACGTTTTAATTATCATTTTTGCATGTCATGTATCACACACATAGATTTACTAACAAATAACATTATGCTATATGTTGGTGGAAAGTGGTCACATTGGGGGTGTCATGATTTCCATGACATTAATTGTTATGTCAATGAAGGATTGATGCCCTCCATATTTTTGGGAGTTTATATCTCATCCTATTGATAGGAACATGACTGTCACTTAAATTCGATGAAAAATATGTAGCAAATTGTTTATTTTTGATAGTCAAATAAATACATATCAAGAATATTTATTATTGACACTCTTGTATAACCTACATAATGAGATATTACCCATTGATCGTTTTCATGTGTTTTTTGGAATTGTTATAAAAAAATTTACTTCCATATGTTCCTTAACTCATTGGTAGACAATAATCTTGGAACTGAGGTATGGCAGCCCAATTTCATTGATAAATATTCCTATGGGGTCTGACAATAAGTGTTTCTACTGAAATAAATTAAATTATAATTTTATTATTTTAATGGAATAACTATTATTTGAAGATTTATGAATAATTTTATTCATTTTATATTGATCAAATATATTAAATAAATATTTATCCACATGCATGTACACATAAAAATATATTTATTTAGTTTATTTAAAATATAATAAATATAAAATTTTTTATATGTGAATGAAATATTTGTTTATAAATAAATTATTTATTCATATTTTCAATACAAACACAGGATATAGAAAAAACCACGACTATGCCCAGTGATAAGTAATTATTTCTAAGATGATAAATATTATTTATCATTTGCAAGAGATGGTGCAAGACACATGATAAGGATTATATTATTATTTGGTATCATGTGGTTTATTAATGATTTTAATATTTTTAAGGGTTGGAATGGAATTACACAATATTATAATCTAAACACTAAAATTATAAATATCTTATTATCTCTATTGTATAACTAATAAAAAAAGAGTGAAAATCATTGCATGAAAAGAATTCCCTTTTGACTCTTCCATCTCTCTACCTCTCAAAAACGAAAATAGAATAGAGTTTTCTTCAAGACCAAAGAACTCATGACTATGAAGGTTCAACAAAAGACATTAAATTCACTGTTATTGGACAATAAGATTGAGTGAAATTCCTCATATATCATTAGAAGTATTTGGGGATCACCACTAGAAGGGTTCTCCCCTAGATCCTTACAATCACAATGAAGTAAATCTAAAAGGGTATTTTTGGATGACCAATATCGACTATGAAGAAATAAACATAAGGAGATGTAATTGATTTCTTCAAATATAAATAAATAAATAATAAATTTAACATGAAAGATACTATATTGGGGTTCTGAGAAATTGAAATTAAAATAAATTTAGTTATTCCATCACCAAAAATGTGTTTCCACTATGCCTAGAACCCTCATCAACAATATTCTAGAGTCTTCAAAGTAACACCATAATGTTCCAACATGGCTTTGTATGAAATAAAATTGGAGATGAAGTTGAACCAACTTCATTAATTTGAAAATAATTTCATGTTCTATATTATTCAGCATGGGGATATAAAGCAACAAAAAACTAAAATTGGTCATCCCATAATTTATATTTTATCTAAAATGGTGTGACAACAAGACATGACTTCGATATGATATAACATCAATATGGAAATTAGGGTTTCACATTTCATACAATGGAATACACCAATATTTCTATCCAAAACCCATGATAATTATATGGAAGCTTAATGTATTACCAACCAAGAGAGATATATTTACAGAAAATTAAAAGAATCCGACATTAAGAAATAATCATAATATTGTCATGTAAAACCATACTAATGATCATTAACAAGGAACAAGCTAGATCACCAGTTTCACAATATCTCACATAAATAATAGATGGGTCAAATTATTTCATTCTTCAAGATGAGAATTCATGGAACTAGCCTTGGTTTATGAATCCATATCTACGGTAACCCAAGTTTAGATATCTCAAACCTAGTGTTCCCACTATATATCTAATAAAAACATATCTCTAATTGATCTCTCATCAAAAACTGTCATGAAACTAAACATTAGTACCCATGGATAAACCACAGATTCATTAATTATAGATCACAATACCAAAACCCATGCCATAAATTTCATAATAATTCTATCCATAGAAAAAAAATTCATAAAGAGAACCAAAATAATGAGGAAATAATAAATTAGATATGTCCACTTCTCTCAATAGATATGTATTTGGAATATATCAAAGTTTACACCTCAAACAAGGCCATCCCAAAACAACAAAAACTCTATTTCTATATAGAGAAAACATTAAGGGATCAGAAAATTGATCATAGAATACACACATGATTATACTATTCCATGTTACTATAAGAAAACCAAGTAAATTTTTCCTTAACAACCCACCTATTCAACTGAATATATAAGTTTTTATTATCAAGCGACAAAAGGACATCAATTTGATTTACCTCGTGGCCTTCCACCACTAGAACATTGAGAGGAAATATATATAACCATCCATTCTCTTTAGAGTCTATGAAATTTAATGATAAGTGGAAAAATACCACTCTTAATGAAAAAATCACACTCCAAATAAATATCTCTAAGGACGAATCAATCAATCCAAAAAAGATGAGAAATACATCCAATAATTTCATTTAGAGAAAATATGATAACCCCTATATAGAATAAAGATTTAATAGAGTCATACAAATTAGTTGTTAAGAAAAACCTTTTTAGATAGATTTTAAAATAAACCCACTCAGGGGTTACAAACCATCCTTAAAAACTATACATTTTGAAAATTTAAACCCAGTATTTCTAATAGATTTATACACAAAACACATTTAAATTTAAAACAATTATTCATTACTTTAGAAACTAATCTAATTTATAATCATTTCAATAATACTCTATTAGAAGATAATACCACTTAACATTCATTCCAAAGCATGAAAAAATGATTTTCATTTTAACATACATTATTTATGATTTCATTTATTTAAAAAGAAACCATTATTCATGTTATAAAATTTTTTTTTTCACGAAATATGAATTCTAATATTATTTTTTCATTATACAATCAAAACTATTTTCTCTTCTAGATAACATGCTGAATAAAACATGCGCTTTCCCTTTAAACAAAAAAAAAATAAACATGAAAACTTAATGATAAAAACAATTTCTTTCAATAAATTTAAACCTTAATAAAATATCATTAAAGGTTGTGCAATTCATTCTTGAAAATCATTAATTTGTTTTAAAACAAAACTCATCTTTTTCCAGGTTTCCATTAATAAATAACAATATCATAAAAATATGTTCTAAAAACTAATAAAAATTTTATTATAATGTAATGAAACATTAATTTTGAACTAAAATAAATTTTCATGAAATCCATTTCCACATAATAAAATTGTTATAACATACCAAGAGAACCATATCATTTCATAACAGTTAGTCAGATTAGTTCATGAAGTCAACAGATCCAAAAAACCATATTGATTCTTTCCCATCAATGAGAGTCACTCAATGAATCCAAGAATCACGGGTTCTTGATAAAAAATGAAATTTGTTTTAGAGTAATTTATGACATATCCACAATTATAAAAACCATGTCCTATGCTTTTAGTAACCCACTTAACACATTCAAAACAAAGTATCTAGTCACTGAATGGTTTTGAAGGAGATCCAAGCTGACTACACACCTTGATTATTCTTTTTGTTTACAACCCAATTTCTATACAACCACCAAGTCAACCAACACATTCCAATGAATATAATATACAATCATACCAAACTATAACTCAAGAGAAACAACTAATGGAAAATAATGTTCGATTTCCCATTGTAAGTCGGGTAGTATCACCAAAGGTGGGGATCAAAAACATAATCACTATATAAAACACAATCACTGAAATGAACTAACTTCATTATACCAAAATTCTAACCAATCCAAGGTATTGTTATCAAAATTTTATCTTGGTACGGATCTAATACCATTTTTTGTGTAAAACAACTTGGTTAACCTAGAATGTCACTCAAGTTTGTTTAATTGAATACCAGAGAAGCTTTCCCAATCTCTGTGGGATAGTTCCAGGCACTTGAGTATCCACATAAAAATATGGGTAATGATTTAAAACTATGTTAAAATGTACATTTCCCATTTATAACATGAAAAAGGTAACAACCATAACATAATCAAAAAGAAAAGTCACACAGCCATGTGACATAACAATAAATCCATATAAATAGATCCCAAAAAAACAATCCCAATCCAAAATGAATTCTATATATGACTATATATCACCTCCTTTACAAATCATTGTAATGGTAGTATCAACCTCAATAATATTTCATACCACATTATTTACCCTTCCCTTTACCAGCATTATGAAAAACCATGATTAAGATCTCCAAACGAGAAAAGAATACTATGATCACTAAAGTCCATTAAAATAAAACCAATGAATCTATACAATGTACATCATAATGAAACAATTAGTTCTATATTTAAAAATCAATTTTATAAATATATTTCCAAATTATAATCATTTTTAAAACAGACTTTGGTTTCTCTTAATGTAATACATAATCAATGAAATAATAATATGGAGATAAAAATGAGTGGTAACGAAGAGACTAAAATACAAAGCATCTATGAATCAAAGGAAATCCATGTGAAAATACAAAATGTGTTACAAAAAACAATCCCAGATAATATAATGTAGTCTAATAGTGCCATGTCCACATTCCAAAACCCTATGACAAACATGTTAAAAAACCAACTTGAATCAATACCATTATATAGTAGATCAAGAAAAAATTATGCTCTAGCCTATGGGAATATGTACTATGTCATGTTATGAATCCCTAATTATGATATAATGTGTAACCTATTGATATTGATTCCTTATATATTCTATCTACATCATAAGAATAACATCTAGTGTCACCAAACAACCTATTATTTTAATATTTCCATAATATTATTCCCTCAAGGCTCCCAATGTGACATGTTTTCCAAAAATATTTATATAATAATATCAATCAATTTTTTAAAACATTTTCACTAGAAATACAGAACCACCCCCATGATATAAAATTAAAAAACATATATATGACCATTTTGACATTTTATAAAACATTTTCAAAGAAAAGAATCATCACCCCTATGATTGAACATCACTTTTAGTGTAAAAACTATCATTGATTAATTTCTTCGAAAACATAATGTGAATATAATTTTTTTAAATTAAAACACATTTTTATTCCATCCTATATTACATCAAATGAACTAAGTGTAAACATATGGATTAAAAGGGAAAATACATCTAAAAACTATTTGAGAATTCACCTAAGATTCAATTTCATAAATCATATCTATTTTATATCAAATAATTCTTTTTCATGAATGAGAAAAAATTTAAAAACAACAATGTTAAGTAATTCATGTGGTAGAAAAATTATAGAGAGATAAAAACCAAAAGAGGGATGGAAATATCATCACCTTCAATAACTCTGAATGTAAATAAAGAGATCAGGTCACCAAAATCGAAAATTTCTTAGAAGCATAAAAAGTTTTTTATTCAATTCTAGATCCAATGATCTAATTTCAAAAGGATATGATCACAAGAATCAAGATAAGTGAAAAAATATTAGAAGTTGTCCCTTAAATATATTATGATGAACAAATACAAAAAAACTTCCATTGGAACAAATATTTTCTAAAGGTGGGAAATAATCAACATCATCCGCAAGGAGCCCCTAATTCAAAGAAATTGATATTAGGATTGAGGGACATTATTTGAGAAGTTAAATGGTGGTTTTAGGAAAGAAAATATATAAATCCATTAGTAATCCATATGTATGCTGAAATCATAGTATTGACACTAGAATACACAAGCTAGGTGGTAAAAGTCCACCATCTTGATAGTGGAAGTCCACCAGTTAAGAGGTGGAACTTGATGAATATATAGATTCTATAGAGATGCACCGTCTAGTCGATGCCCTTAATTAGCCCATCGATGTCAACCATCAACCAAAATATTCCAAAAAACCTCTCTCAACCTATTGATGAAATATAATATGAATTGAAAAATATAAAAAGTGTATCGAACCTATTCCCAAACCCAAGATGTGAAATGAACCCTTATGCTGCTGTAAAATTCTGTTTTACCCTTCCAAATTCTTCAAGATCATGGGATTTCACTTACACAACCTCATTAAATGTGGTAATACCTTTATAAATATTTCCACAATACACATAAACAAGTGGAACATCATATAAGTATTTATAACACACTTATGATATTTAATCAGGAAAAAATTAGCTCAAAATTCCATAAATATTCTGACCTAGTTTAAACATAAATTTTATAAATTTTAAAAATAACTCCAACAAATGATTTTCAAGATAGAAATAATTTAATTTTATGGAATTTATTTCATGAAAAATATATTTACAGAAAACAATTTTATGTATAATTTTGAATCAAGGATTTAATAATAACATTTAGAACATTTATTATAAAATCATAGAAATTATAGTTATAAAAAATTTAACCTTTATACACACTAGAAAAATCATTTCCTTTAAATAATTAGAAAAATTACCACTTCCACAAAATTTAACCAGCATCCATAATATATTCAAATAAACAATGTTTTCTAGAAAAACATTAAGTCTTTTATGAAAATGATGTCGAAAACATGTATTCAAAATAGGCCATATCATGGATATAGTGGAGTTTCATATGTTAAAATGTTGCTAATGATGGTTCATGGTGGACACCGTTACAGATTGAGTCTGTTCTAAAAAAGCCTTAGGAGAGGTTACGGTATCCCATACATGGAGTTAATAGTACACCATGGTTCTTTTCAATTGCATATATATTTCATTTTTTGGACCTTTACCTCTATAAAAGTATACTTGGAGTTTATATCCCATGTTAACATTTTATATAGTTTATTTGAAATATTTTTCCGTTGGTGTTGTTGGATTTTATTGTATAATAAGGATGCATTGTTGTTTCATGTTGATAAATTCTAATTCTACCCTTGTATGTTAGTCCTTCTTGGTGATAGTATGTATCCCCTAACATATTGGATGTAGGGTTGGTCTTACACACTTATCTATCAACAGATTTGGGAGGGTCCCAATAGATAAGGCTATGTAACCTAACACCAGATATATTATAACTACTTCTATAGTGATTGATCATAGAAACACATATTGAAACAAATATTAAAAAAAATTATAAAATCTACAAATTTCAATAATCAGTAACTCTCCAAACATCCATTATAAACTTCATTTTAAATAATTCAATTGCATTCTCTACACACAACAATGAGTTCAATCCCCCCATAACTAATAAAACAAACTATTTAAAAAAAGGTTATGAATAGTATTAACATAATTAAAAAACTTAAAATTTATTTGTTTTGTGTTGACTCCATTTTCAATATGGAATAGAAAAATTACCTTATGGTGAAAATTTGGAAATTTTATGAAAAGTTTCAATTTGTGGTGCATCGTGAAAAATACTGCATTATTGTTAAAAAACAAACCTTTTCATTAAAATACTAACTTACTTTAATTTTATTTTAATTTAAAAATAGATCCATAATATATATTAGTTAAATTTATGTTATTATAATCATTTTTATAATAGAATTAGATAGAAAAAATTATATTGAACTTTTAAACGTCTCTTTTACCCGCCTTCTAACAACATCTGTGAATAATAATTTAATTAATTTTACTACTTTGGTGAATAAAATTTCAAGAAATATAAATTCATGGTTGTAATAAATACAAAAAATTTGGTCTAATAGAATCAAAATAATTTTTTTGAATAGATACTTTTGAGTTTTTTTTACCACAGTTTATGTTAAATAGGGTTATTAAGGGTTAAAATAATATTATAATAATATAAAATTACCATAAAAATTATTATAAAATCATTAGATAAGTTATTAATGATAAAAATCATACTTTTGTTGAGAATATGATCTTTTTTAATCCACTTGTGTTAGATTAGGAAAATAATTATATTTTAATAAAAGAAGAGTTAAAAATGTCATATTCATATTTTAATAACTATATCATTTTTAATATGATGTCATATAGGTGATATGGTCAACTATAATTATTATTCATAAAAATAAAATTATTTTCTACCTTATAGAAAATTATTGATAACTTTTAGAGATTAAATATTTACCTTTATGGATGACATAATGGTGAAGTAAAAATTATTTTATTAATAGAAATATCAAATAAATAATATTAAAAATACTAAAATAAATATAAATTATGTTAATTAATGACATAAAAAAATTTATAGACAACATATACATGCTATAGAAAAATTTGATGAATTTTTTTGAATTTATATTATTGGATTAATATTTTTTGAAAATGATAATATTGAATAGCATGAAACTTGACATAAAAAATACTTTAAAATAAGTAATATTTTATTAAATGAAATAAAATTATTAAAATATAAGGATTTCCCAAATAAATATTATAATTTTAAATATTTTATAAATAATCCAATTGGGTTTTTTTTCATTTTATAGTAACTATATCGACCATATAGTGTAAAAATACAAGTAGACACAGTATGGATTAAACTGTTTTATTAAGGTTTAATCCAAAATGACAATGTTAATTTTTTGACCTAAACTTGTATAAAAATAATTTTATGATATTATTTCATACCATTATAATCATATACTATAAATAACTCACTAAGGTCCTATTTTAAACATATAATAAATTAAAAATAAATTAATAGTTTTGGGGTTTCCAAAAGTACCCCTCCCTTCAATTTAAAAGGGAATCACTCCTTATCTTTTATTCACACCTCTAATGATCTTTTTCTCAGAAAAATACTACCCACATACCCTCCAAACATCCATTAATTAATCTTATATTCCATTATTATGGCATAGTTCCATCCTAATGAGTCCTTTTGTTCTAATCAAAATGATATTCTTGAAAAAGAGGTAATTGTTTTATCATATATTTCAATGTTATTTTCTTGTTATACTTCATATTCATATGTTGTTAACATAAAAAAATAATAAACATAGTTATATATAAATGATTAGATGTTATTATAAATATTTTATAACCATATTTAACTTTTTATCCAACCTATAAATTACTATATCACTAGGTGTGTGTATGTACGACATACTATCGCCACGCCGTGGTGTAATTTTTAATTCAACACAATTTTATTTGTATGGGTATAATGATTATTATAATGGATATAAGTAATTAATATAAGATGATAATTATTATTTACTATTAATATAAAATCCAATTCAATACTTTTAAACCATTAATGGAATAGTATCATCGCTCGTGCGTACATACAGTCTCTCGTTTCCATAGAGAGATAAGATTCATTATCCATGTTAACCATTCAAGAATAATTATAAAATTTTAAAAGGAGTAAAAAAAATAATTATTAACTTAATATGACTATTTATATGAATAATATATATCTTATTCATATCAAACATGGCTTACATGACAAAATAAGAATGGGGAAACGAAGCAGTTAACACCCGAAATAGTAGAAATACTAAAATAATATTAATAAAATGATATAAGAGGAAAATAAATGATATAATAAATATGGATATGTAATTTTTATAATTTAATAGCATGTTTTAACCATTATATAGGATGTTAATGAACCATCTACTTAAGAAAATTATAAGTTAAGTGTTAATTTCACAATCTCATTATTATATGAGGCTGTTTATATGTAAATATCTAATGGGACATCTTTGTCATCCATGTACTTTTTCTTAAAATGTATTTCAATTTATCATTGAAAATTGTACAACTTATTATTTACCCAAGTTTTACATTGTATAAAAAAATTTAAACGAATATTTATCTTATTTTACAAATAAGGTATTTTATGAAATTTTTGACTAATTAATGAAAATAATGGGTTTTTAACTTATACGGCATGAGAGACTATTTTTTTAATTTATGACACCTTTGTATATTAAAGCTTCCCTTACAATATTATAAGGTTATTTTTAAAATAAATTTCTTACTTTATAGTTTTTTTCCTTTTAAATGATTTCAATGTAAATAAGGGATATCTCCCCCAAAGAGTTTTAAATGATTTTATTAGACTATTTCATCTATGTACACATCCTTCCTTAGATTTTCTTCTTAATGGAGGTTGATATATTAGGATATAATTTTCAATATAGTATTGATGGTTTTATGATATTTTTGAAAATGTTTGTTCTATTTTAATAGAATTCATTATTTTGGCTTATAGTATTTACATTTGGTATGCTAGTTTTAATAATAATTTTTATCTTATGTTCACCCTTTTCGTATGAGCAATGCATTGGACTTAGTAAGTGATGGTAGGGGCTGTTATAGCCTCTGGAAGAATCGGTGGGTCTCATGTGACAGACTATTATATTGTAATAAGGCCATGATGTTAGGGTTTTGAATGGTCTTTGAACAAGGCCTTGATTGTATGATTATGATATGCAGAATTATGCAGTACCTCAACATGAAATTAGTTATTAATATTACATATAATTATTTGAATATAATAATAACCATATAAATGTTTAAATATAATTATTTTATTTATTATTTCCATAATATTCTGACAATTATATTTTAAAAGGGTCTTGTTTTAGTTTTATACCTTGTCTTAAAAGTTTACGCTTATTTATGTTCATTTCCACTATATGGTTTATCCTAACTGAGCATATGATATCACCCCATTCCTATGTTTCATTTTTACCTAGTATGTGAAGAAAAATTTTATGACTAACCTATAGAGATAATCTATGGGATATGAGTGTTTTAAAAGAATATATTATGTTGTTTTTAATTTCAATATGTAATGTGAAACATATATTTGTATCTAGTTCCTCCAAAGCTACTAAACAGATATTTCCCCCAAGATTTAAATTTTTGTGATCAAGCCAATGTAATAACAATGTACCAGCACTCGGCTTCTTGGGTCTGAGAATGGTACTTTGTATTAGAGTAAGAGTAGTAAAAACCATGGAAACTTGTTTTAGAAAAATAATGTAATTGGGGTTCGCTATACTAAGATAGACTTTTGGGATAAGTATAGAAGAACATCCAAAAAATTTGATAATGTATATATTATGGGCATATTACTAGAAAATACATCCCTGTTTGGATATTAAATGTGGATGTGGTTCGGGAATAGATGTTCCTTGGAGTAATAACTCTAACAAGGTGTTCTTGGCTTGTCTCCCAGTAACGTGGTACATGGCAATGAGCATTACTACACACCTACATTGACACTCATAGGGGATATTCATAGGATAATTCATATTTTTTTTGAAAATCTTTATGAATCATTTAAAATGAAAAATATATTCAAAGAAACCAAGTTTGTGAATATGATATTATATATGGATAAATATTTAAATTTGTGTTATTTATTTATAAATTACACATTATGATTCATAAACTAATCTAGTGAATTCATTTATTTAGAAATAGTGGCTAGTGGAAGAAATGGAAATATTATCAACACACGTAATCCATGTAGGGATTTTTCTCTTATAAAAGAAAATGATATTGAACCAAGAGTAATGAATGGTGTTGTAAAACTTATTACTATACTAGGAAAACTAACTAAGGTTATAAATAATAAAATATCACGTATAGGGCAGCCTAATCTATAACTAAGAGGATCAATGATAGATCGCTTCAGGAGGCAACATCATCCAATATTCAATTGGTCTAAAAATACATTTTTATCTAAACAATGGATAAGTTCCTTAGATAAAATATTTCTTGCCTTGGGGAGTAATAGAAGCAGTAAATTTTGTAGGGCTATTTATTATCTCTCAAGAGATACAGATCATTGGTGTTCATTGATTAAAGTATTATAAGAATATCAAGAAGTATAAAATATGGAATGGATTGATTTTAAGGAAATATTCTTTTAAAAGTACTTTAATCATGAATAAAGAGCTGATATTGAAAGGAAATTTCCAAGTCTGAGATAAGAGGATGATGAAAATGTGGAAAAAACATGGGGATAACATCAAAAGGTTAAAAAGGTGTATGACAAAATATATACATAACACAAAAGTAAGGCAGATTGATTAATTGATGGCATAAAATCACTCCTTCGATGAGAACTATTCTCAAAATATTTTTCATTGTACAATGATATAGTCTAATGTCCTATCAAGATAGAGAATGAACCCAATAAGTATTATGACATTAGAGTAAATAATGGGAAGAAGAGGGCCGCTAAACCCTCAGAAAAAGGATATTATGGGAAGAAGGGAAAATTTGGCATTCCACCCTATGTTAATTGTGGGAAGAAACCCCATGGTGCTTGCTAATGGGAATGGTATTCTATTACATGTGTGGTGAAAAAGTCCACCAGGCTCGTTATTTCAAGTGAAGAATGAATCTGGAAATGTTCAATGGTACACTTGTAAATAGATGAGACATTATAAAAATTATTTTCCAAAGAGACTAGGAAAAATTCCTCAAAAAAGGCCATGGGGAAAGGCTAATCTTTTGTGATCGCAACTACTGAGTTAAATTTTCTTAAGTGGTGGTATGTATTTTTTTAATTTCTAAAAATTTATCATAAATATTATTTGATCATTGTTCTTCTCATTCCTTTATATCTTTCTCATTTTCATAAAAAATTAGATTTTTACAATTCACATTAACAATGTAGTTATCAGTTAGCACTCCTAAGGGAAGAAACATTGCATCAAAGATGTGTCAGGTAGTTACCATTATAACATATAAATATGATTTATTTGGTGAATTTATCATAATACCTATGGTGTACATTTATATAATCCTTTGTATGGAATGACTATAAAAATATGATGCAAAAAATTATTACAAGAATAAGGAAGTTATGATTTGTTAGGAAGATATAGAGTCTATTATCTTTAAAGAAGAAACATAATCATATAATTGTTATCTAGATCCACCTTATGTAGCTCTTTAAAATTAAATTCCTATGGAATAAGAGAAGATAAAACCAGTTATTCATCAAATTTAGGATGGATGAATTTTACAAGAATAAATTGTTGTATTTCTAGATGATTTTCTAGGACATCCTCAAAAGTGGGAGGTTCTGTTTTCAATTAATTTAATCCTTGATTTAAGGCCAATATTAAATTCTCTTTATTGAATGTCCACTAAGGATTCATTAGAGCTGGTGAAACTACTATATCAGTTCCGTAATAAAGGATTTATTTGACCTAGTGTTTCTCTATGGGGATCCCTAGTTATTTTTGATAGGAATACATATTGATCAATAGGGATATGCACTGACTGTTGATAAAAAATTATATTAAAATAAATAAGAACAATTCCTTAACTTGTATTGATGATTTTTTGATCAATTTAATAAAGATAAATATTTTTTAATGGTTTAAAATCATTCAAGATATCATCAATTGTGTGTAATGAAGGAATATATTCTACAAACGATATTCCAACCATGATATAGGCATTACAAGTTTATAGTAATAATATTTGGATAAACTAATACACCCTATTTTTCATGGATGTAATGAATAGATTGTTCAAGAAATATAATGATGGTTTTTTTATTATATTTATTGATGATAACGTTGTAAACTCCAAATGCTACAATGACTGTGAGAACCACATGATGATTATTCCCAAGTCTCTTAGAGGATATGAACTCAATGGGTAGCCTATGTGAATTATGGATTCAAGAAATTTTATTCTTGGATATATTTTCTCCAAAGATAGAATGTATGTTTATCCTCAATAAAAAAAAGGAATTCATGAATGGCCAACCCTGATGATCATAAATGAGGTACACAATATTATTGGTTATGTAGGGTACTATCAATGTTTCATCTAGAACATTTCTTGATAGACTGCCCCATTAACCAAGATCACGCGTGAAGGGGATAAATAATTTTTTACAATAGAGTTGGAATAATGTTAGGATGAATTTAAGAGAAGATTATTCAATGGTCATATCTAGGCATTAATATGCAAGAATGAAGGGGTTTTGATTTATAGTGATGCATACTTGGTTGAGTCCTAATGAAAAATGATGGGTTATTGCGTATGCGTCAAGGAAATTAAAAAATACTAAAAAAAATATCCAACTCAAGATCTTGAGTTAGATGCTGTAATATTATCTCTAAAGATATTTAGGAACTATCTCTATAGTGAAAGATGTGATTTATATACTGATCCCAAGAGTTTGAAATATATTTTCTTACAAAAAAAATCAACATGAGACAAAGGAGATGGCCATAGCTACTCTAGTATTATGATTGTATAATACACTACTACCCAAGGAAGGAAAATAATATGGAAGCATATCTGAGTAGGAAGGGCATTAGAGATCTGAACAGTTGGTTAAATGAAAGGTCTATTATGTTTATGGATATATTAAAAATGGGATATGGTAATTATCATGGAAGTTGAAACATCACTACTTTTCCCAATGTCTTCCAAACCATATTTTTTAGAAAGGATACAATGTTCGTAGTCTGATGATGAGTACTTTAAAAGGAAAATTATTGCAGTGAATGATGGATTATTGATATACATTATATATGAAGATGATGTATCAAAATTTGGAAAGTGGCAATGTCATCCATCTATACCGAGCTAAAAAGATAATTTTTGGATGACTCGCATTCCTCTAATTTCTCAAAACAACCTGGTGGAAAAAAGATGTAATGGGGTTTGAAGGAACATTTTTTGGGAAAACATACAGATTTTGATTATTGATTTTTTGTCAAGATGTTTGGTTTGTCAACATGTAATGGTTGGAAGATAACATCCTAGAGGAGTCAGGAATCTTCTTCTTATACCTGTGTGGAAATGGGATTATATTACAATGGAATTTGTAATGGGGCAACCAATGACTACTAAAATAAATGATGAGATATGGGTTATTATTGGATATCTTAAAAAATAATTGCATTTTATTTCTATAAGAGAGTATTTAACACATGAACGTTTATAATGTCTTTACATTAGTGATGTTTTAAGACTACATGGTGTACCCCTATTGATTGTTTTTTACCATGATTCCCATTTTTCATCATGACTCTAGAAAAATCTTCAGAGATCCCTAAATAATGAGATTCTTTTGAGCAATTTATAACACCCTAAAACTGATTGAAAATCAAAACAAACTATTCCAACATTAGAATACGTGTTGAGATCATGTTCAATTGACTTATAGGGTACGTGTGATCAGTATTTACCTATGGTAGAATCTTCCTAAAATAATTTCTTCCATTCAAGAAATTATATGGAGCCATATAAAGTGTCATATAGATAGAGATGTTATACACCAACTTATTTGTATTATGTTAGAGAAATAAAACTCATAGTCCCTTAACATGTTGAGGTAATAATATAAATGTTGAAAATTATTCAATCCCATATCAAAATAGATCAAAGTAAGAAAAAGAGCTATGATGATAACTGAATAAAAGATTTTAAATTTCAAGGATGGGATCATGTTTTTTTGAAGGTATCTCCATTGATGGGTGTTATTGGATTTAGTAAGTAGGGTTAATTAAGAGCCATGTACATTAGACCTTTTTAAATTTTACAAAAAAATGGAGTTCTAGATTAACATTTTGCAATGCCACCATGTCTCTCAAAAGTTCATGATGTGTTCCACATATCAATGTTAAAGAAATATATGCTAGACCCAATATATGGACTAACATAAGAAGAAGTATAACTAGAAATAGATATGTCTTACTATGAAGAGCCTATTGATATTATTGACAGTAGAGAAAATATGCTAAGGAACTGGATGACATGAATGGTACCATAAAACGGAAGATGCGATGTGGGAACTTGAAGAAATTATTAAGAAGAAACCATGATCATTCTATGATATTATATTCTATAAATTTCAATGAATATATCATTTTTCTTAGGGAAGAATTTAACACCCCAAGCATCCACGGTACGCTTCTTTTTAAACATTTCAATAGATTTATCTACATACAACATCGTGTTCGAGGTCACCATAACCTATTAATGTAGCCGCTTAAATAGTGGGTATGAATAGTATTAACCACATTAAATAAAATTATAAATTTTGTTTTTTTATAATTGAATCCATTTTTAATTCGTTATATCAAACTTACCTTGGGGTAAAATTTCAGTAATTTTATGTAAAGTTTCAATTTTTGATGAATTGTTAAAAATAATACATTATTGATAAAAAATGACCTTTTCATTGAAATAATTATTTTAAATTAAATATATTTTAATGTAACAATATATACATAATACATAGATTATTACAATGCAGTTAATTGGAATACTTTTTATAATAGAATAAGATATATAAAAAATTATTGTACTTTTGAACGTCTCTTTTACCCACCTTAGAACCCCATCTACGAATAAGAAAAAACATTGTTTTACCACTTATATTAATATAATATCAAAAAACATACATAAATGGCTGTAATAATTATAAAATATATTGTATAATAGGATAAAAATAATTGTTGTGAATAGTGACTTTGAATTTTACTTACCACGATAAACGTTAATAGGGTTATTAAATGTAAAAATAATATTATAATAATATACAATTACCCTAAAAATGTCCTCATATCATTGGATAAGTGTTTTATAACCATAATACACCTTATTTCAAAAAAATGATCCTTTTTAAGACACTTGTGTTAGAATAAGACATTTATTATATTTTATTTAATAAATAGTAAAAATTGTAATATTCAAATTTTAATAATAATATCATTATTAAAATGAAGTAATATAAGCGATATGGTTGACTATTAATATTATTTAGAATTAAAAAATATTTATCTAATTGTAGTAATTTATTTATAAATTATATTGATTAAATAATTACCATTAATGATGACACAATAGTGAAGGAGTAATTATTTTATTAAATGAAATATCAAATAAATGATATTAATAATATTAAAATAAATGTAATTTGACATACTTAATGACATCCAGGAATTTAATAAAAACCATAGACTTGTTAGTGGCATATTTTAATTATTGGTTCAAAGTAATCATGTTGGTTTGATATTTTTTAATAATGAAAACATAGAATAGTATGAAAATTGACATAAATGATACTTTAAAATAAAATATATTTTATTAAATGTTTTAAAATGTATAAAAATATAAGGTTCTACCAACTGAAAATTATAGTGATTCATATGCTATAAATATTCTGATTCAGTTTATTTTTGAATTTTACAATGCTATATTAACCCTATAGTATAAAAATACAAGTACACACGGTAAGAGTTAAACTATTTAACTAAGGGTTAATACCAAAAGATAAGGTTAATTTGGTGACCAAAATGTTTCTACAAATCATTGTTTGAGGGTATTTTGACCCATAATCATCTTATCTTATAAACAACTCACTTTAGATCAATTTTAAATAGAAAATAAATTTATAATAAATTAATAGTTTTGGAGATTCCAAAAGTGCTAATCCCCTTCATTTTAGAAGAGAGTTTCTTCTTCTATTTTAGTCACATATATAAAGCACCTTGTTTTGGAAAAAACCAGAAAATGTATCCTCCCAAATTCCATCAAATCATCACAATGTCCATATATTTTTATGAAATTCAATATATAGAGTCCTTTTGTTCAAATCAATAGGAGAGACCGAAAAATTGTTAATTGTTTTATCAACTATTTAAAAGTTATTTTCTTATAATAATTCTCATTCCTATGTTGTTCCCATAAGAAATAAATAAATAAAAAATCATATACATTTTGAGATGTTATTAAAATTATTTAACAACCATAATACTTTTTATCCATTCTATGAATAACAACATCACCTTGTGTGCATACGTATGGCTTACCATCTCCACATCGTGGTGTATTTTTTTGTTGAGCAATTATTTTATTGTATAGATATAATGATGAGTACAATGGTCATAAATAATCAATATAACATTATAATGATTATGTATAATTAATATTCCATCGAATTATATACTATTTAAAACATTAAAGGAATGATAACGTCACACATGCATACATACAGTTTTCCGTCCCAATGACGCGAAATGATTCATTCTCTACATTAACCATTCGTGAATGATTATAACATATTTATGATGAGTAAAAATAATATTTATGAACATAATAATACTATCTATATAAATAAAATTTATCCTACTAATATATATTATTAATTACATGACAAATAATGGGATGGTAAAACGAAGAAGTTAACAACCAAAACAATGGTAATATTAAAATATTCTTAAAAAAATGATATAATAGAATTATATATGATATCATATATATAGATATGGTACTGGAATAATATAATAAAAAGTTTCAACAATTATAAATGAGGTTAACACACCCTAGAATAAAAAAAATTATAATTTAAGGGTTAATTTCAGACTCTCATTATTATTCGATGTTGTATATACACAAATATATATTGGGAAATAATTAACATCCATGTCCATGTTTCTTAAATTGTATTTCAATATATCATTGACAATTTTTTAATGTCTTTTTTACCCGTGATTTAATTATTATATAACGTTTTGAAAATAATTTTTCCGCCATTTTCCAAATGCGGTAATTTATAACCTTTTCAAAATAAAATATGAAATAATGTTTTTTTAGCATATATTGCAGGAGGGGGAATTTTATGCTGTTATGATAAATTCATATTTTTAAGCTTCCAGTACACTAATATAAGGTTATTTTAAAAGTAATTGTTTTCTTTTATAATTTTTTGACTTTTAAATGATTTTAATGTATAAAAATTGATATCACTATCAATATTTTTTAATGATTTTATTAAATTATTTTCAAACATTCCAACATAATTTGTGGGAATTTGTGCTTAATTTTGGTTGATTTATTACAATAAAATCATCCATATTTTATTCATCATATTATGATATGTTTGACTTTGTATGTTATATTATTATAACAATCATGATTTATGATTAATGTATTAACATTTCACATGCCAGTTTTAATATGAATAGTTATGTTATGTTTTACCCTTTTCATATGAGAAATGAATTGGGCTAAGTATGTGACGGGTGGGGCACTCTATAGCCCCTAGATGCATTGGTTCATCTCACAAGACAAACTGGAGTCTTGTAAGAAGTCCCCGACATTATGGTTATGTATGGTCTTCATACAAGGCCTTGATGGCATGCTTAGGTTGTCCAATATTATGAATTCCACCATTATGTGATTAGTTTTTGATTTTAAATGTGTTTATTCAACTAGTTGAATTTCAATGTTAATTTTTAAATGGAATTATTATATTATTTATTTTCATAATATACAAATTATTATGCTTTAAAAGGCTTGTGATTTAGTTTTATTCTTTTCCTTAAATGTTTATTATTATTTAGGTTAGCTTCAGTTGTATTGTTTATCCTTACTGAGAATCTAATCTCACCCCTTTCTTATGATTCATTTTTCCTCAGGATGTGAAGAAGAATATTTTTAATGACCTATAGGGATAATATAAGGGGTATTAATTCTTTTGAAGTAGACACTATGTTTTTTATAAACTAAGGATGCAACGTAAACCTTTTGTTTCAATCCAGTTTTTTGCGACGCTACTAAACTGATCGGACCATCGGGATTTTGTTTCCTGTGATCATTCCATGGTAATAAAAAATGCCCTAGATCTGGGATTCTGGGGTCGGGGAATTACATAATCTCTCATCTATCTCTACTATATTTTAGAAACTACCTTGATGAATATTTATATAACACCACATGATTTTAGTATGTATTTCCTCTAAAATAGATCACGAGTGTTCAAAAACATGTGGTATATGTGACACCAAACTAAAATTAATAATTAATATTTTCATTATAAAAAATTTTATAATAAAATGAATGAAATTACAAGATAAGAAAATGAAACATAAATAGTAAAATTAAAATATTAGTGAAGTCATATATATATATATAATTACTACCGAGTTAAAATTATCTTAATCATAGTATGTCATTAATATTATACCGTTGATAATAAATATATAAATAATAAAACAAATTATTAATATGATAAAAATATTGAAAAAATTATAGAATAGGATGAATGATTTTAGATAAGTATATAAGGAAATATATATTAATGTAATATGACCATTATATATATAGCCATTGGATATATGGTCATTGAATATACATGAATCCAATAGGAAGATTAAATTTGATTACTTTTAATAGATTATATCAAATTTAAAATTATATAATCAATATATAATTAATAATTTTTGACTGAAATAAATAGTTGATAATAAACTAAATATATTATTAGAAAAATATATATTTGTATTTGTTAAATAATAATATTATTAAATAATGATCAAATGTGTATGTAAAATTCAAAGAAATATTATAGTACAAATTCATTGCTAAAATTTAATTATTAACAGATAAATAAATAATTTTAATTGGATGTGATTAAAATCATTTAATGTGAGAAAGTGTTATTTTTCCAAGAATCGTTTTTGAAGTGTTTGGTATTTATATGATAATAAATTAAATTTATCTCTTTTAATAAATGATTATAATAAAATTTAATGTTAATATGTATATGTAAATAGAATAACACAATATTTTTTATCAATTGATATTAATTAATATTAATTACAAATAATTTTTTAATTTTTTTTATAAAAATAGATTTTTCTACATATTAAATATTATCACTTAAAATATAAATTTATAATATTTATAAATTGAATTAGATTAAATTGATTAAAAAATTAGTAAATATCAGAATTAAATTTGGAAATGGGGTTCTTCTAATATATTTACTAGTAAAATAATTATCATAAGAAATAATTAAACAATGTTAAAAAAGGTGATTGAAAATGGCATGTATTTTGTGTAATTAACATGAATTTAGACAATATATAAGTTCTTTCTTAAGGATTATTTTTCTATTATAAATATATCAATCATAATTCCTAACCTAACACAATTAACTATAATGTGATTCTATCCATACCCTTCACCGAACTTATTATTCTAATGAAATTTCCCTTATTTTCGTCTGTAAAAGTAGCTATATTCCTCCCCTTCCAACCCACTTATATCCTTTAATTTTCATTGAATATGAACCCAAATTTTCTCTTATAAATAATTTTTATACTTTTATATATTATTTTTTCTAACAGGATCACTATGTTCTTAATTATGGTGTAATAAATTATGGAAGGATTGGTTCCATCAAAATAGGAAGCACATATTTTCACATGTTTCCACTAATATTCTCATATCCAATGTTACCAAATCTTATTCAGCACTATAATTATGTAATATTAAAATCCTAATGATTCTATAAAAACTAAATTACAACCATATAAATCCATAATCACACTATTTCATTCATTATAACACATTTTTATTTGTGTCAGTTCTTCCACTAAATGAATTGATGTTGTAATGCTTATATAATGAATTATTAATATAAATTATTTTGTGTTAATAATGATAAATTTAAGATAATTTTTAATTTATTTAATCGTAATATATAAAAATTTCATTAATAAAATAAATTCATTTTGTTGATTCATTATTGATAAATAAAAACTGTTTCTTTATAACCATTTCATAAGAACATTCACCATAACTTCCATGAAATAACTATGGGACTCCATAAATATATACAAAATAGTCCTAATTAACATTTCAGGATTATGAAAACATGATCTTGGTGCAAGTAATGCTTGTTACATACTAAAGACTGTGTGAAATAAACAAAACAATTCACACTAGAATATTAATTTTAACACTAAATGATTAAAAAAATGGATTATAATAAAATATAGATGAATAATAATGATAAACATAAATTAGTATAATTATATAATATTAAATAATAATAAACCAAATAATTTTCAACTTGTTTCTAGAGTGAATCTAACCATGTGGGAATCCCAGGTAATAGAATTCTTCATATCAATTTCCATTCTTTGATACATGTTTCAAATTATAAAACTATTTACAAATACATGGTGTATATAATACCTGTTTTACATATTTTATCATCATTATATATTTATTCATTGAATTTATTGTTCCATTTCATTTTATCTCTTTCATTATCAATTTCTTTATTCATTATCAAAATCATAAAGGTTTTGGTTTACTCAATATGTTTTCATTGAGTTGTGATCCTTCATCTTTAACTATGTTCTACCATTATTGTTTTATTATGAGTGATATATATTATATTTCATTATCTTTCTTTTTTGGAAGAATAATTTTCAATATAAAAATAAACTTTTTGATTTATTTTTATTTGATAAAGACATATCATTATAATAAAAACATTTCACTATCATTTTTGGTATTTTCCATCTCTGTCTATATTCAATATTACCAAAAAATGTTTTATTTTCTTATTTGTAATTATAGATATTTTTTCTCCTCTATATCTTTCATATCTCAAATTATTTATTTTTCAAAAAAAATATAATAATTATTATATCGATGTGTTTCATTAAATATGTAATAATTTTTAAAATGGTATTTATTTTTACTTATTTGTATTTTGTATCATCCACTCTAAATTTATTCTAATTTAAACTTTTTATTTTTTTTCAAGGTTTTATTACCAAAACCCGAACTGTTAAATTATTTAATATATTTTAAACCTTTTGGAAGCAACTTTAAACAGTGTTTTAAATCACCACTGAAAACATTAATAAATCTACTTGAATGATTTATATTTTATTTTTCATTATTTCTTATAATGATTCATTTTTAATGACATTATTATATTTTATAGCATATATAAAATGTATTTATATATATATATTCTTATCTCTATGAAAATTACAATTGAATCTATTCAAATATATATTTATTAATAATTTAAAATTATATAAAATATAATAAAATGTCTTCTTAAATATTGATTAATTCGTTATCATCATCTTATAAGGTTTTTTTATTATGTGTATAAATTTTTGAATATTCATTAGTTTGTATTTCCTATGATAATAAAATTTCACAATAATATAATATTATTATGTGTCTTGATAAATGATTCCAATTATTGTAGTTATAATAAAATGAAATCTCAATGAGAGGAATGATCCATCAGAGCCATTATATTTCATTTTTAATATCGTTGGGTATAGAAATCCTTTATTTTAATTCCTTTCATTTTAATTACCATACAATTATTTCTTCTTATTTATGTTTATTTTCTTAGATAATCATACATTTGATTTACTTAAGTTTTCCATTATCATAACTGCATTAATTTATGATATATATTGGTAAAATTACTTATAATTCATTATTTTAACTAAAGGGTTCTTACATAGGTAGAATATAAAATTATTCGGAAAAAAATTGACATTATAAATTTTTATATATATAATCTCTAATTTTTGTAGGTTTATCATTTTATGACTTTTTATTTTTTATCTAGCACACATACATATGGTTTATCATAATGTGATGAGTGATTTTAATATATTCCTATAATTTATTTAGTAAAAATTTATACCTCATGACATTAAATATAAATGAATAGGGAGTGAACTCGGCCCACTATATTTATAGATATTGGGATTTAAACTGATCCAATAAATTATGGGAAACAATATACTATGTGATTATAACCATGTTAGTGAGCCTTGAAACAAAACAATAACTTATATTATTATACTTGAACCATATTTCTATGTTATATTTTTATTTCTCATGATTTTCGACACATGTTTCCTCGCTATTATGACCAATTAATTATATTGTAGTAAAAATTATATGTTATTATTTAGGATTTATGATTGAGGTTTTATTGGGTGTGATTACCTTATGATATATTCATGAATGAGTTACTGACTGAAAATTAATATTTATTATTTAAATATGAACTTTTTGCGAAATACATGAACCCTCAATGAATATGGGACATGAATATAGTTAAACCTAAAAATATACGACAAGACCATTATTAAAAATTTAATGAGTATTAGAATTTTTTTCACTATGTATGATCCATTAAATTGAGGTTATCGTCATGTCAGGTTATTCCTTGATAAAATCCTATAAGTGGTGGGCCATATCATCTAAATTAAAAATATATTCATCCAAATTGATTTTCCCTTTTTTAGGCCTCATGTTAATATACAATAATGATTTTTTTTATCCAAAAGTATTACTACCCATTCATAAAAACTCAAAGATCATTTAAAAAAAATTATTTTCATTCTCATGTGAAAATTTTATCGAGAGAACCTCTTCCAACATCTCTTCCTCACAGTGATGAATGGTAATCAAGAATATTTTCATCAACTTACACAATTCATGCCTACTTTTTCACACCAAATAACGGTTCATATTTCTGATACACTAGTTTTTGAATTTGGTTGACCCCATGAAAATTTATTTTTGTAAATAATCTTATTATCTACCACATCCAAGGAGTCTTCTAGAACATTTTTATCGACTTCATTTTTGTCACTATTATGAACTTATAACATAGAATATCCCTTGGTGTCCTCACTTTCCTTAATTGTTTCTTTGGGATTTTTATCCCTTTCTATGCTCACTATGACTCCCACCACCTTTTTATTAAGGGTATATTCATGGATATTTAGAATGTGTTCCTTTCTCACCATCTTGTTAGTGATTGGTCGGTGTTAAGAGGGGTTTTCATTTCAACATTTGGTTTTCTTCGATTTTTTAATAGGGTATTATCCCATGTCGAGACCCCCCTTCATTGATATTTTTTATCACAAAAATATATACATCTTAGGAGTACTCTTCACATTTAAAGGATGCAAGACATTATTCTACTTCCCCATGAATAACCTTAGAAGAGTTGGGTCCCTCTAAAGAACCATGATAAATAAATAATTAGTGTGTGGAATCAAATTATTCTACCGTAAAAGGACATAATTTCTTTCTTTTATATTTTCAGGGTTTCCAAGGTTTAAATCAAAATTTTCCATTATCTCACTTTATAACATCTTAAAAAATTTATTGAAATTTACTCATGATCTCACCTTATTGATGGAACCATTACAATATTTATAACATGTTATAAAAAATTTATAATTTGAAAAGTGGGTTATAGGGCTAGACTTCTTATTTTGTGATAACAAAGTGAGCTCCACTAGAAAGGATCCAACATGGGTTGCAGTTCAAAGATATGCATATACCTGACAATGACCATAACCCAAATCAAGGTAAGGATCTGGATAAGTGTTGAATTCTATATCCATGACTTAAACATTTTATATGGAATTAGAGCATTCTACTGGTTGAGATTCCCCTCCCCCCATAAAAATATCATGGATATGGACATGAGTAGAATTTCCTAGATCGAAATCCATATATGTGTTTCTATTTCAAAACACACTAGGTAAATACTTCACGATTTGTAAACAGCTGATATATACATATTATGAGTTTAGTCCCATAACAATAGAATATTAATTGACATTAAAATAATAAATAAAATAATATTAACATTTAAAATCATTTATGGAATCTGGGATGAAATTTTATGTCTTCTCTTATAAATGAGGACGACAATAATGTTATAGGTGGTGCAACTGAAAATAAAATGAACAAAAATTGGACTATGTATTAGTCACTAATAACTGATGAAATTTTAAATCTTCACCCACCATGAACTACACTAATTCAACAAAAGACTGGTATATTTATATATACACACAAATTCAGGGAGTAATATGGTGACACAATGATCTCAAATAATCGTAAAAAAAAATCTTCTGATGATGCTAATAAGTATTTGATATATTAAGGGTTTCTTTTGGGTAAGGATGGAATTTTAAAGATAACCCAGTTCTCTAGGAAAGGGGAGTCATGCATCCATTTAAATTATTAGGACCATGTTAATGTTAAGAACAAATTAACTTTATAAGAATGTTGTCCCATGGAAAATGAAAATTTGATCTCAGATGCACTGTTGATGGAAAGAATAAAATGATAGGGATCATGCATTTCAACGAAGATAAATCACATAGAGGACAAGAATAATTGATGAATCTTTTGATTCAATCATCCATTGGGAAAATCATACCAAAATAAGCCACTAGGGAGAACCAGTGAAGAGATGACACCTCAAATAACTCTTAGATTGAGAGAGAAATTATCAATTATCGGGGACCAGGTGAATAGATAAAACTTTTTGGTTAAATAGATATAAAATATGTCAAGGATAGGGGAGGGGATAGTATACGGGGGTGGGAATGGTGAATGTCTCCCCTTTGTGTAGATGGGAGGAAACATGGTGCAACTATCACCACCACCCGTAGTGTATCTCTACCACATGGTAGGTTCTAATTCTGTCTCCCATAAGAGGAATCATTTATGATATATTAAATTTAATTGATTATATTATCATAAAAATATGTTCAAATTATTTTCACTTATAATATTTGATTTATATCTCTAATGGTCACCCCTTACCAAGCATCTGGGATCACCATTTCTTATGCTTCCTTTCCCTGGGTTGTGAAGAATATTATATTATTTGATATGTATAAAAGGTGGTCATGTGTAGGGTAATATTGGAGTAAAGTTTACAATGTTGTAATATAATATATTTATATATCTAACATCCAAAACACTAATCTTATAGATTTTAGGGGAGAGTATTATTGTGATATAAAATTGATATTAATGTAAAATGGTATATTATTTATATATGTTATTGATGGGTCATCTGACATGGTACTAGAGCTTGTAGGTAATGAGTTTTATTTTTAACACCCAATATGAGAGTGCATGATTTTCGGTATATTAGTTGGTAAAAAATTATTTTCATGTTAGTTTGGGATTTAGGTTATGAATAATTATATGTCCAAAACTAAATATTCTTAGGTGTAACCAAGAGAGAGTACCAAAGATTATCCCAAAAAAATATATAGATTAAACCTAAAATGTTATGGGGTAAAATAAATGCTTAATTATTTAGTAAATATTAGGATTTATTTTCCTTATCATATGATTTTTTACTATATTTATCATTCCTTAAAACAAACACTATCATTTTTTGTTTTAGATAATATACAGAACATGGAGGAACATATAAATAAATGAGGGAGATCGAAAATTAAATGAATGTCCTAATGTTAAAAAAACTAGAAATGAGCTAGAGAGAAATTTATCATGAGGTTTCAAAGACAAAAATCTCATGTTGTAAATAATAACATATAAAAAATTCATGTTCCTAAAAAAATCAATTAATGGAAAAAATCCATTGTGTCCTCCATGCATAAACAATCGCCCACCATTATTGTGTTTTTTTAATCTATTAAATTTTTACTAGTAAATAAAATAAACAAAATATAATTTTCAATATCCAATGCATGGTGCATAGATTTTATTAGATTTTTATCCTTTGTAAGGTGAATATTATCAATGGTGATGTCTCAATAAGAATATAAAGGTAATGGAATAAATAAACACCGTTGAATGAGAGAATATAAAAAACAAATTCAAAAAATATTTTTTTTTTCTGAACTCTCCACATTGAAATGCAAAGATAATTATTTAAGACAAAGAGAAATGTGGATAAATAAATTGGTACCTATTAATAATACTCAATGGTAACTTAGGGTACACTTCATGTTTTATCATTAAACTAATAAAATTTGTGTATTTTTTTTATGGGATACAAAAAATACACTAAAAATATTTATCATTATGGGAATTTGATATATGTGAAAAAATTAGTCAATTTTCTGTTAAGTTTTGGATATAAATTGAATATTCACTACAATTAGGCTTTTGGGGGAAAAATAGATGAAATTATAGTTTCAAGGAAACTCAAAAGGTAAAACCTATGTATTAAATAAGATTCACCTTCTCATATACTAAAAATGTGGGTAGAAGCATTGTGGGGATGGGTATATCATACGTAGTTTGGATGGTCCTTCAGGTCATTTTATTGTCATTGTACCTCTAGGATATCGCATCATGTAATGGGCCTCATTCCATTGGGCTTACACGTCATGTGAGGGTTCCCTATCAACCTAGTTAAAAACGGAATTTTCCAAAATTAAATAAAAATTTCAAGGCCTTTGGTCCATTCAGGAATGAGCCTAAAAAACATAATGGAATAGAAAAAGGTCCAACCAAATGCACAAATTTCTTTTCATTTCCTTTCATATAATAATATTAATAATTATACAAACCAATGCACTAACCCGAGGGTCTGGGGGAAAAATAATCATTGGAAACCTCCAAATTCATTAGATAAAGAGAAATATTGTGAAATAAAAATGAATTCAGTGGTTCATGAAAATGAAGAGGAGAAAAGAACACTTATCATCCACTGAAGCACTAATAATTTCTTATTTCACTAGGTTTATAATAACTCTTTCATATACGAATATTTTTCTAAAATAATTGATTTAATAACAAATAAATTCAACGTGTAAATGTTATATAAAACACCAAGTGGTGTAATGGATGTGTTTCAAGTCAAAAAATGTTCTCAGATTGAGGTTTGTAGAAATATGATACCTATAAATTTTTTTACCCTCAATTTGGTAATATATGACATAATTTTGTTCATGTATTGGATCTCTATGCAAATATTCCATGTCAATTGCAGGGTGTTAGAAATAATATTTTATATCCTAAATTCTTCCATGATAATCTACTAATGAAAGGTTTAATATGAACTCCCTATGGAAAATAAATCCTTTATATGTGTCTAAATCCATAATCATGAGATATATTTAGCTCAAACAGTTAAGGAGAAACTCAACATTAAAAATATAATAATTTTAAAAGATATTTTTTGTAATATTCAAACTATTTCATAGTCAATTCCTAGATAATGAGGTAACATTTTCAATTAAACTCATAACAGGTACCCTTCCAATGTCAGTGAATCCTTATAGAATGACTTCGATTGAATTAGAGGAAATAAATATGTATCTTCTAGATAATATTGAAAAGGGTTTATATTCCCAATTGATTCACCATGTGGTGAAATATTCTTATATGTTATAAAAAATGATAGATCATTGCATCATTGCATTTATTATCATGAACATAATAAGATAATAATAAATAAAAAGTATCCTCCACCACATATTGATAAAATTTTTAATAAAATCCCACAAGTTCAATATTTTTAAAAGATAATTATATCATCTAGATATCATTAATTAATTGTTATTGGAGATGATATACTTTAAAAAATTATTCTTATATGATTTAGACACTCTAAATTCTTAATGATGCCATTCAAATATAAAAAATCCCCTTCCATCTTTATGGTTATAATGAATAGTGTTTTTAATTACTACCTAGACCAGTTTATGTTAGTCTTTATAAATGATATTATCATATTTTTTTAAATGAAAGTGCATAATGAACATTTGAGTATTTTTATAAATACCATAATAAAGGAGAAATTGAATACCAAATTTTAAAAGTGTGAATTATTTCTTAAAAAATTATCATTTATAGTAATTATAATCATAAGAGAGGGTATATCTATGAACACATAAATGATAGAGGTGATTGATGAATTTCATAGAACAAAATTTATAATAGCTATTCATAGTTTTTTGGATTTTCATGACACCATCAATGCTTTGGGAGAAATTTATAATAATTCTCAAATACACACACAAATTTACTTGAAAAGGAAGTTATGCTTCTCAAAATAGATAAATGTGAAGAAAATATCAAGTGATAAAAGGAAGGTTATTCCCTACACTAATACTCAGACTAACCTATAGTGGATTTGGATTTGTGATATATAATGATGCATCAGTGAAGGGATTTATATGTGACCTTATAAAAAATCTAAATGTGGTATCTTATTTTTTATATAAATGAATGGTCCATGATAAATATTTCTCTAAATTTTTTTTGGTGAAATAAATAGTAATATTTTCTTTAAAATATAGTTTCACTATATATATTGTTAAAGGCGATATAGATATTGATTAGTAGAGATTAATTTTTATATTCACATAAAAGGAGTTGAAAATGTGTCAACAGATATAGTTGGAGTTGATCCAGGATTATGAATACACAATTTGTAACCTCACTAAGAAGGTGAAAAGGTAGATAATTATATGGGAAGGATTTTCTAGAAAACCATATCTCTGTTGAGGATTAAAAGTGATCTAATATTCATGTATTTAAAAATTATAGGCCTAGAATTGTGAAGGGAAAAAGGGAAATAATATCTTTCCTAAATGGTTCCACAATCATCCATTCATGGGTTGATCAAGGAGGTATAGAATGATGATATTGAGATATATAAGAAGAAAGGGGAAATTATAGAGTTCAGCATAGATAATGATGGAATTATGATATTCCAAAAATGAAGAGATGTCTCCTAAATACTAATATTGAAGAAGGAAATTTTAGACGAATCACACATCTCATCATTCCCTATCCATCTTGGAAGTAAAAAGATATATTGAAATATAAAATTAAATTTATAGTGGGGAAATATGAAGGGGGAAATTTTAGAGTAAAAATTATAATTCTTATTCTCCTAAAAACGTATAGACACATATTAGAAGTTTTAGTGGATAATAAAACCATCACACATGCTTGTATAGAAATGGAAGAACATTACTCTGGATTTTTTTATAGGATTTACAAATAATTATAATGGTTAAAATTCAATTTGGGATATGGTTAATAAATTTATGATGTTTGTGTACTTCATTAATATTATAGAATATTTCTTTCATGATCATACATAAAAGATACATTTAAAGGAAGTGGCAAGTCTACATAGAATGAAACCCTCAATTATATATAATTGATACAAAAGATCTACATAATGTTTTATAGAATTATTCAATAATAATTGGATATAACCATTATTTTTTTATATCCTTTCAACCTCAGACTAATGATATATTGAAAGGGACTCATAAAACTCTATAATATATAAAAATATCCTATTGAGAAATTATAATGGTGGTTGGGATCAATATCTTCTTCAAGTAGAGTTCTTATAGAACAATAGTTTATATTCTATCATTCAAATAAAAATATATGAGGCTATTTTTGGGAAAATGTACACACAATATGTTGTTTTAAATTTGTAGATCTAAATATATTGGTACTAGAGAATGACCATAAAATATCAAAGAATATTCAAGATATTTATGGATATATCAAAAAAGATTAATGTTAACAGAAGATATAAACATATAATAATTGGTGGGATTTGGACTTTTAAGTTAGACACAAGGTATTATTACAAATAGAAACATGAAATAGTGTTATTAAATTTAAGAATAAGGGAAATTTAAATCCTTGATATATTGACCCCATTGAGATCCTTTAACATATGGGGATGATAACTTAGCACCTTATACTTTAACTAAACCTATCATATGTTCACATTGTGTTCTGTGTACAAAATTTTAGTAATTAAAAACTAGATCCATCACATATAGTAAGAGTAAATGACTTACAACTTGATACTGATCACAATTTTGAGGAATAATTAGTTAAAATCATGGATCATAGATAAAAATCACTGTAAAAAAATATTACTCACTTCGTCAAAGTTCATTGAAAAAATCATATGTTTGAGAAAGTAACATGGTAACCTAAATATATAATTATGTAAAAGTAACATCATTTCTTATCATTAGGGTAGAAGATTATTTTGGGTGAAATTATTTTCAGGGGGTAAAATGTGACATCTGATGATTTTAGTTTTCATTTCCATATAAATTAATCACATTTGTTTAATAGATTGTGATAAACACAACAAAAAACTAAAATGATCAATTAATTATTACATTTGGGTTGAATATTATAATAAAAAATTAAAAACATTACATGACAAATAAATGAAAAATAATTAGTAAAATTATGAATGAAATGAAATATTACATAAATTAAAATACTACAAGGTTGAAATTCTAATCATTTCTATCTCAAATGAAGATCATATTACCTATAATAAATATAGAAAAATAATATCACAATATAAATTTGATAAATAACTTGAAAAAATTAGAGAATATGATGAATTATTTTATAGATATATCTAAGGCTATATATAAGAATATAATATGATATTTACATTTTTAACGATTTGTTTTATAGTTATTAGACATATGAATATTGAATATACATTTATCTAATATTTACATTTAAGTGGATTAATTATCATAGAAAAAAATTGAAAATAATATAATTTACCTAAAAGAAATAATCTTTAATTGAACTTAAATTATAATAAATTACTATAAAAATATGTTTTTTATTAATTACATATTATCATCACCACTGCCATCATCATCATTAATAATAATAATGATATTATTATTATTATTATTATATAAGGATATAAAATGATTATGTTTTATAGGAATGATTCTCTTGAGATTTTGAATTTATTGATGGGAGATTAGGGGGATTACCTAATTTTTTAGGGTTTTTATTTGTAAATTAAATTTACTCAGGTACATGGATTCAATATTGAGGTTGTTTTATATAACAACCCAAATATATATGAATAAAATTTACTTTATTTTAACAAAATCTTTTATGGATATACACATGCACTCCTTTAGTTTTCTTATGCTGAATTGGATTTAAATGAACGTTATGTATCCTTATAATTGATAATTTAGCCATTGAACAATGATCACACTACTTGTATAAATATAGGGTTTTAAAAATCCTTTTATCACAGACAAATGAAGTGATTTCCACAACCAATAAGATCGTACGCTATGAATCCAATTTAAAAGAGCTTCTAAGGGAGATATCAATTATGGGCTTTCCCCAAGAACAATCCCAAGCTGAGATCCAACAACATAAACATGAGAGAATCTTTTTAATGGATAAGTTTATGCTCATTGAGATCATATCCCAAACCATGTTCATCGAAAAACCGCATAAAATCCCCACCATCACACACCTTACTCTTATGGTGTATGCTAGTGTAATGAAAGGATAAGTTACAAGTCCATATCATGATTATTATGTGAATTATTGTTGTATAGAATACTGAATATACACTCATTCTATTATTGTTACTTTTTTAACGTTTTTAAAAGAACAAATAGTATTTTTGGTTAATATTCAAAATGAATTAAAAAATCTATTTTGATGAATTAATGTATTTCTTAATTAAATAATATTTTAATAAAATTATATTTTTGAATTAAATTTATTAAATATAAATTATTATATATTTTTATTATTTCAAATGTATTTTTTATTAAGGTTTGAAAACTATTTTTCCCAAACATGTCAATTTTCAATAAATGTTAGTTTTTAATTTAAAGTGAAAATTAACAAATTTAGAGAATTATTTTGAAAAAATTAATAATATTTTTTGGATTAGGATGTCCAAATATTCTAATGGTGAATTTTTTAGAATTTTCTAAATTCACTATATTTTTGGGTAAAAATTAAATACCGTGTAAATATATAAGGTGTTTCATGAAATCATAATGATAAATAATAGTGATTTAATAAAATAAAATAAAATGTATATCCGTCCAAATAGATATTTTTTCCATAAAATAATTTAATTTTAGATTTATTAAATTTATTTTATAACCTCTTAGTGAATCCTCCAAGAGATACAAAATATTTTAAAATTTTAAAATCATTTCTTTGAAAGTGTGACTCACCTCCACATAATAAAGGGAAATGTTTTAATACCATAGGACCTTAGACATATCAAAAAATTTATTTCACTATACGTTTCTAGAAACAATTGGCCAAAACCATGGTATAGTTTATGGTGTTTAATATTTTATTTTATAGTACACAAAACCAAAATAATAGTGAAATCTGTATCCTTTCTTATATAAACCCACCCATGATCTCAATTCCCTTCACTAAAGATCTTTTATGCTTGAACATACTCCTTAAAATACTCCCTAGAGTCCTCACATGGTTACCACAAGCTTCTATGAAGCCTTTCCAATCCTCTGGGATTACACATCCAAGTATGGGATTCCTCTCTTCCTCTTCAAATTCAGGAACCTTCATTTTGGGTAGTTATTTTAATTTCAATTGTCTTACATGTAATTCATTAATAATAATTACCTTAATTTTAAATTTATGTTATTTAAATGAGTTATCATTTATCCTCCCCCATTTGGACCCTTATATAATCCTTAAATATGCCGAAATTCTGTAGGGTATTTCTCTTTTCTTATTTCCATTCAAGAATTTATTTTATATGATGTATATAAATTCCATTTCATATGTTTGTATATTATATTACAAGATCAACTTACCATATATTTCTTGTGTAAATTATGAGTAACCCCTTTCACTCTCATCATCCAATTTCCTGAATTTCTATTTAATGACGTTATGCTGTCAAAATTGCACCGCGATTTTCCATACCGAAATCATCATGTAGTGAATAACATAACCATTACTCTATCAAGGGTATTCAATATTATAAACATATACATGTTCATAGAGGGATTAAATATATTTATTCCACATTCCATGATCATGGAATAAATTATTGTGTTGAATGACTGCATGTTATACAATCTATGTGTCACACTTAATCATGAGATTGAAATGATTATGAATGGTGTACCCTGATAGCACTCCAATGCATTGGGTAATGATTAGTATCATGATACACCATGTGTAATGAGGGTTCAATCATGATAATTCATGTGCAATTAGGGTTGACACATGATCATTCATGTGAATGAGGTTTTAATCATGTTAATCCATGTGTAATGATCCTTTCCTCATTCCAATATCATGTTTTATGTTGTTTCCACATTTCAATGTTATAAATATCATGCTACGTCATGCCTTTATGTTTATTTTTTTTCACTACATTGATATTCCTATTAAATAAATGTATTTTATTCCTGATATTATTCCATGTTTATTTCCTTATTATAATTATATCACACCCTTTTATTATGTATGCCCTCAGGTAGTCCCATGCATTGCTAAGTATGAAAGAATGTTTGGGTCATGTGAAAGAAGATTTCGGTAAAAATGAGTACATCATGTTGTAAGTTGTTATGTAATGTTCCTAAACCCCAAAGACACTATAACTCTCGCTCTTATTTGTATTATTAGGTAAAATTTTATGTAATAAATCATGTTTAATTGTGTAATAAATAGAAGAGTTGTTATCATTGGTATTATAGGATATGTTTAGTTATTTTTGGGATTTGGATTAGAAAACTCTAGTGAAAGACTTTGCGATAATAATAAGTATAAGAAAAGAATAAATAAATCTAGGTGAGTACAAAGTAATTGGTTTATCATTAAAATATATCCTTATATGGGCATGAACAAGTTGTGGTGGCTCTCTTACATATGTGTCTATGTGTAAAACCCGAAAAAACTTCTTTGAGCTAGACTCAAATGGTAACTGGTGCACGAAAATAGCAAATTCATCACTATTGTTTTGACACCCTCAGGAAAAATGTTTTGGTAAATTCATATAATTTTTAAGAACCATTTTTAACGTAATGACCAAAATACCCCAAAAATATATGTTGGGAGGTAGATCATGGATAACATTGATCAAATCATTGTAATTCATAAGTTAAGAAGATAAATAAAATCTATATATTAACGTTTTTTGTAATTGGATTCCCCTTTTTTGTTTTATTGTTTAAAATACTTACCCTACTTTTTACTTTTATTATATTAAATGTTTGGTAATATGAGGAATCAGGTTAAAAACTAATGTGATTATCAATGTGATGACTACTATAATGTGGTTCCCAATCCTATGAAAGTGGGAACTGTAGAATTTGCAATGATAATCTATCAGTTAGCTCTTATTTTGAATAAAACCATTGATCAAGAAGAATTTACAACCCCACCAAACACCCCCATAATAAAGAAAAAGTTTCAATTGAGAGCTTTATGAAAAAAATGACTCCTATAGTAAATGCATCATTTAATCCCTTGATCACTGAACAATGGAAAAAATCCTTTGAGAATATATTCTCCATCAATTATTATTCGGAAAAATAGAATGTTCTTCTAGATATATATTTCATGGAGGTTGAAGCTGATCAATGGTGGACATTGATAAAAAAATATAGAGTCTGGGGAAGAGATCGAGGTGATGGGTTGGAAGGACTTCCAAAAACAATTGATAAATAATTTCACCACATCCTCTGTCTTAAGATGGAAAAATATTTCCTTGCCCTCATGAAAAGGGAAATGAATCTATTTAAGAGTATGAGAAAACATCACAATAATTTCATGATACACATCTATTTTTTACATTAACCCTAATGAAAAGTTGACTGCTTCTTTGGTGGTCTAAAATCTAGTCTATGAATATCCTTTGCAATTCGTGGCATTGATAGATATGGGGAAATTGTGAAATATTCCGTCAATGTGGATATAGAGACCACTGAGTCTTTGAGGTATTAAGGGGATAAGAAGTGGAAAGTGGAATTTATTTCTAGGGGACCGATAGATAAATCTAATGATCCTATGAAATTTCCACATCCTGCATATCAAATGTGGGGAAGGAAGCAACCCAATAAATTGCCTATGGGGATTTAGGAAATGATATAGGTGTGGAATAGAAGGGAACATGGATAATAATACCCAACACGAGTAACCCCTAAATATGAAAGAGGAAATTAATGCTTTGGTTGACCATCAGTGCGTTGTTCATTGCTACTACAAGGAACCAGGTCACATTGTGAACTACTTCCCTAAACCAAGGGTAATTGGAGGTAACCAACAACCTCCAAGGCCTCAAGGGAAATATTTTCATATCACTACCACTGAAGTAAATCATGATAATGAAGTGGTGGATGGTATGACAGTTATTCAATCATGAATATAGAATTTACTTTTTGATTATGGTTATATGCATTATTTTATATCCTTAATGTCTAGTAGAATAATCGAAACACCACCACAAAGACTAGAAGTAGAGGTTTCTGGGAAAATGAGAATTATGATAATTATTGCATCCGATGTATATAAAACATCCTCTATCACAATTTATATGTTGAAATTTCTTATGAAACTTTTCGTACTCACATTGATGGAATTTGATTCAATTTGTGGCATGGATTGGATTTCCCAATATAGATCCAACATAAATTTTCTATAAGAGGGAAATCACTCTCTATATGGTGAATTGACCCCTAATTTTATACTAGTGCATGGAGAAGTATAAATATTAATTTTATCCATTATCTCTAGCATGGATATTACTACCCTATAAAAATACACAACTTTCTCAAAATATTGAGTCTATGTATGGAACTATCCTCGAAGACATCCCTATTGTGAGGGAATTAATTGATGTGTTTCCCGAGGAATTGTCTAGTCTTTTCCATATAAGAGTTGTTGAATTATTGACTTATCTTATAACTAGGTGTTTCCAATATCTAAGACTCTATATAGAGTGGAAAATGTGGATCTTGAGGTTCTAGAGAAATAACTACAAGAGAATCTAGATAAATGGTTTATATGTCTAAGTGCTAGACTATGGGGTTCACCAATCATTTTCATTAAGAAAAATGATTGGTCAATGTGCATTTATATTGATTATTGTTACCTCAAAAAACTCACAATAAATAAAAAGTATCATTTTCCTTGAATTGATGACATTTTCAATCAACTACATGGAGAAAAACACTTCTTCAAAGTGGATCTGTGGTCGTAACATAACCATGTTAAGGTGAAGAAGGAGGACATCCCAAAGGATTTTTCTCATAAAAGGTATGAGCAATATGAATTAATAGTAATGACTTTTTTACTAACTAATGATTCAAAAATCCTCATGGAATTGATGAATATTGTCCTTATATATTATCATGAAAATTTTTTGGTAGTCATTATAGATGATATTCTAATATTCTATAGAACCACGGAGAAGAATGATGAGCATCTAATCGCTATACTAGAGACCTTTTAAAAGGATCATCATTATGAAAATTATAGCAAGAGTGAGTTCTGGATAATGTAAGTCTCATTATTGGGGCATATCCTCATAAAAAATGGGATATCTATGTATCCGTAAAAAATGAAAATGAGGGATGACTGAGGAAAACATCTATAACAGATTTCTATAGCTTCCTGGGGTTAGATGGATATTATTGTAGATTTCTGAGAACTTTATCTTCATTTTCAAAACCTCTTACCAAGATAACTTGGTAGGGAGTCATGTTTTCATAGAATCGTTAGTGTGAATAATGCTTTATACATGTGAAGAAGTGTCTTATCAGTACCCTTATGCCCACAGTTCCAACAAGTGGGGAGGTTTTTATAATTTTCAATGATGCTTCGATGAAGATCTTGGGTTGTGTATTGATGCAGAATAAAAAATTCATTACCTATGACTCAAGAAAGTTGAAACTCTTTGAGGAAAACTATCCCATACATGATATAGAGTTGGAAGATATGAGAATTTTTTAAATTTTTTAGAGCATTATCACTTTGGGGAGAAGTGTGATATATATCTGGTTCACAAAAGTCTCAAATATATATTCACATTGAAAGAGGTAAATTTTCACAAAATAAGATTATTATAACTCATCATGGATTACAAATTATCAATTTATTATATACCTAGGAAAGAAAACAAAGTTGAAGATTCTCTAAGTAGAAAAGACCCGAAAATTATATCACTCATGAGAACTGAAAAGCATCAAATCTTCTTAGATTTGATAAAGGTGGACATGGGAAACATAAATAAATTAACATCATCAATCCTTTCCATAATGATTGTTCAACTAAATCTTATGGAATTATTAAAGTATGCTAAAAATGATGATGTGAGAATTTATAAAAAACTAAGAAACTATCAGAAAATAGAAATAAATGGAGTTAAATGTTAATGAAGAAGGAATTGTGAGATTTGGTTCAAGAAAATGTATTCTATCAAATCTATAGTTAATGAATGATATTTTACATGATAGACATAGATATAATTTATCCATTCAAACAAGAAACATGAATATGTATTGAGATCTCTAGGTGATGTATTGGTGGGAAAAATGAAGAAGGAGATCACTAAATACACATCAATGTGCCTGGTATGTCAACAAGTGAAAGATGAGAAGAATATGTCTAATGAGATGATAAAACCATTACACATAACAACATGGACATGGGTAAACATCACCATGGACTTTGTCACCGGACATCCAAGGACATCCAAAGGAAACAATTCTATCAGGGTTATTGTAGACCATTTTACAAATATTACACAATTCATTTCAATTTGAGAGGATTTATGTTTGGATAAACTGGAACAACTATACACCAAAGATGTGGTAAGCCATTATTGAGTACCAAAATCAATTTTGTCAAATTGTGATCCATGATTCACCTCTATGTTCTAGAATAGTCTCCAATAAGATCTAAAAATTTAGATGAACAACAACATGACCAATCACCCTCAAACTATTTTCCAATATGAGTGGACTCTATAGACAGTTGAGTACATTTTTAGAGATTTCTCAATGGACTTAAAAAGTGGATGGGACAATTATCTTTTTTTGGGTGGAGTTTCCTTAAACTATAGCTTCCACTCAAGCATCCAAATGCCTCATTATGACTTTTTTTGGAAGAGGTTCATAACACTAGTATTTTTGGGTAAATTTAGGGAATGAAATAATCCATATCTTTAAATGGTCGAATAAATGGTGTATATGGTTAAAACTATCTATCAACACATCAAAGCCGCTCAGAGTAGACAAAATAGCTACGTTGATAGTCCTCGAAAAGACTTAGAGTTTGATGTTGGATAAATGGTTTTCTTATATATATCTCCATGACTGAGAGTTATGAGATTTTAGAAGAAGAGAAAGCCAAGTCCATGGTACATTGGCCATTTTGAGATCTTTGATTAGATTAGGGTAGTGGCATATCGACTAGCACTCCCACCGAACCCGGTCCCAAGTACATTATGTGTTCCATGTATAAATCTTGAGGAAGTACATACTAGACCCATCAAAGGTACTCATTCTAGTGGTGGTACCATTCCTGAACAATCTCTCCTATGAGGATAATATGGTGAAAATCTTAGATTATAGATAAAAATTTCATTGAAACAATACAATACCCATTCTGAAAGTTTTGTGGAGAAACAACCAGTTTGTAGAAGAGATGTGAAAACCAAAGGATGTGATGAAGTAGAGTTACCCTCATATATTTTATTGTGTAAAAAGGCATTTTTTGGGTGAAATTTCATAAAGGGGAAGGTTATAATTATTTGAATATTTATGAATAAAATTCTCTTTCTTTTAATTAAATGTTTTATGGATATTACACATACACTCCATATTCACCGAACGTACCCATGAAATCCACACATCGCACACCTTTCACTTAGAGTGTATGCTGGCATAAAAAAGGGATATATAACAAGATCTTATAATTATTATTATTTGAATTTGTTTTTGTATAGAGTCATGTATATACTTTCATTGTATTATTGTTACTTTTTAAATAATTTTTATTGCACAAATCATATTTTTGATTAACATTACAATCCCATTAAGAAATATAGTTTGTTGAATTAATGTATTTATGAATTAAATATTATTTTAATAAAATATTATTTTTGAATTAAATTTATTAAATATAAATGGTCATATAATTTTTACGATGTAAAATTTAGTTTTTTATGGTTTGAAAACTTTTTCTTCCAAAATATGTCAATTTTCAATAAATGTCAGTTTCTATTTTAAAATTGAAAATTCAAATATATAGGCAATTATTTTAAAAAAATGAATATTATTTTTTTAATTTTGATGTCAAAATTATCCAACCGTGAGTTTTTCATAATTTTTGAGACATTCTAATTTTTGGGTAAAAGAAACATACTGTATAAATATATAATGTATTTTATGACGTCATAATCACCCAATAGTAATGAAATTAAATACAATAAACGGTATCATCGTCCAAATATATTATTTTCCTTAAAATAAAGTAATTTTAGGTTTATTTGATTTATTTTATAAAACCATATTGAATCCTCTAAGACATATAAAATATTTTATGATTTTAAAATCAGTTCCTTGAAGCTGTGACTCACCTCCACAAATGCAAAGGAAATATTTTAATATCATAGGAACATAGTCACATTAAATCTTTTATAAAACTTCCCTTTTATATAAACAATTGGAAACATACATGGAATGGTTTATGGTTTTGAATATTTTATTGTGTATTGTCCAATACTAGAATAATACTGAAATTCACATCCTTTCAAATATAATCCAACCCAAGATCCCATTTCTCCCCACTAAATCTCTTCGAAGGTCAACCAACCTATCCCCCTACAGTCTAGTGTCCACCCATGGCACCCAAAACTTTTAATAATCCACCCCAAGCCTTACTGATCAAACATCTAAGTAAGGTATTCTTCTCCTCATCTTTGAATTCAAGAACCTTCTTTGAGAGTACTTCATTTAATTTCTATTTGATGCTTTCAAATTTGTTTGTAATCATTAAATTACTATCCAGTTGATGTTATTTAAATTATATATCATTTATCCTCCCCCATTTGGCCCTTAATTAAGATATTAATATGCCAAAATTCTGTAAGGGATTTCTCTCTTCTCATTTCTAGTAAAGAACTTCTTTTATATTATGCATCTAAATTTCATTTCATATGTTTTGATATTATGTTACATGATACCCTTAACAATACATTTCATTAATAAATGATGATATACCCCTATCACTCCCATAATCCCATTTTATTAATATCTATCTGACATCATTATGTTTCCAAAACCCCACCATGATTTTTCATGCCAAAATCTTCATGTAGTGAATACAATACCCATTTCTCTATCAAGGTTATTCAATTTTATGCACATATACATGTTGATTGGGGAAATACAAGTATTTATTCCAAATTAATTAATCATGGAATAAATTATGATGATGAATTGGTCCATGTTATATGATCTATGTGGATGAATAAATCATGATATTAATATGATTATGAAGTGTGCACACTGATAGCGCTTCAATGCATTAGGTAATGTTTAGTATCAAAATAATCCATGTGCAATAAGGATTTACTCATTATAATTCATTAAAAATGAGGTATTACTCATGATAATTCCTCTGAAATGAGGGTTTACTTGTGCTAATCCATATGCAATTATCTTTTGATCAGGTTAATATCATGTTATATGTTGTTGCTACATTTCCATGTTTTGAATATCATTCCATGTGAGGCTTTTATTTTTGTGTTTTTTTCACTACATTGATCTTAAAATTAACTAAAATGTATTTTCTTCCTCTTGTTATTCTATGTTTATTTCAATACTAGTCTTATATCTCACCATTTTTTATTTATGTCCTTGATTTATCCCATGCACTACTAAGTATGAAGGAATGTTGTGATCATGTAAAACATGTTTCCAATAATGATGTGAACTTCATGTTATATAATTTTATGTGATGTTCCTAATATCCAAATACCCTAGTCCTCTCAAACATTAGAGTTATATTAAGTGAATGTTTATATCATAAATCAGTTTATATATGATATAAAAAGTAGGGTTGTTATATTTTGGTAGGTGAAATATGGGGTGTTCATTTTGAAGAACATGAGATGAATGGACCACTAGGTAAGGATTAATGTTCGGTTGAAGATTGTTCACTCATTTCCATTTTATTTTTGAATAATGGAAGATTCTTAAAAGTTTAATTGAAGACACATGTTATTGTAAACATTATTGTAATTTGAGAGAGCTTGAATATAGTTAATCATTTATTCGTTTTCCATCTCATTCGAATAAAAAACTAATACTACAAATGTTATACCAAATTATATGTCACATTTAATTGATATGGGGTTTATCTAATTTTAAATTTATAAATCTTGGTTTGACATTTTTTAATTACCTATTCACATTGGGGGATCTCAAATTTTTGGCATGGATTTTTCGATCCTTTTTCTTGATGTTAGGATTAATCCTATTTCATAAGCATAATCGAATTGTGAATTTTTTATTTTAGATAAGAATTTTAAAAGTGACATACCCAGTAAATTAAATTCAATGAAATTAATAATGTTATAATATGGAATAAGAAATGAGATACATAAATTTCATCAAAAATTATTTACAATATAACCACTGTGGTGGGTGTTTTATTCCAAGTTCATAAAGAAAATGAATCATCGAGTTTGGCCATTTTTCAATGTTCAAATTTGATATTGATTTATGTGTGAATTTGAATGATAATTTTTTTCTACCAACTAATAATGATGAAATTAAATTTAATATTGAGTCATAGAAAATAAATTATTATTATGTTGGTAATATTATTATTGAACATAAAAAAATTTACATAAGAACATGATATATTTTGATTTATCATTATAGGGTATTGTTTCTAAGTATTTTAAAAGGTAAAATAACAAATAAATAAAATAAAATAATTGTAATGTTGGAATAGGTTCCTATTGTAGATTTAAAACCTTACTATAATGAGAATATGAATGCCAGTTCTTCAATAATGTTACTCTATTAATAGTAAATATTGGTTATTTAAGTTTGAAGTTCACTATAGGGTCACCCGGATTTGAAGTGTCATGTTTCTATAGATAAATCACTAAATATTTCCTAGGGTCATGTTGTTAAAGAGGGTAGGACGCGGACTGTACATGATTAGATGAATATGTATTATAATACAAGGTAAATTTGTAGTCCGGATATATAATCCTTATAAGATGTTAATATTGAAAAGGATATTAAATTATTAGTTCAAATTAATTTTTTTATAGATTAATAATGAAGATAACGTTTAATTTAGGATAAGAGTAATAATAATTGGTTTTAGGTAACTAGGAACTCTAATCAAGATGGGTTAGAATAGGTTCTTATTTGTCCGGGATCTGCTTAGGGGATGTCATTAGCTATAATGGACTAGAATAAGATCTCATATTCTATATAGTAACATGTTCATGGGAATGTGACATAGGGTTGTTTGGTTTGTTTCTGAAGTATCGGGTTTAAGGAAATCCACTGATTTACTATTTGGGTTTACGAGGTAAGGAAACTAGGATTTATTAAAAGACTAATTTTGATTCACATCTAAGAGACTTAGTTTGGGATGAGGATACTATATATCATCTTGGAAAGTATGGAAGTGACCTTCAAGATGATATTGAATTTTTTGATGATAGTGGATATAATGACTTTGGTATATTAATTTTATAGAATCTTGAAACCTCCATGGATGGTTAATATTTTCTATGGTAAGCTAGATATTTATAGCATGATTCAGAAAGATTGATAAGATCTAGTTCAACAATGTAAGACAATATTTATATTCTTATTTTTTCTATGGATGGAGTTTTTGATCACGAGAAGGTTTTTAATGCATATTAGGATTAGTTATAGACCTTATGGAAGGAAACTCTTTTTTTAGTAGGTTAGTAATTCTATACTTTTTAGTGTTTATTATAGCACTTCCACTCAACATGGACTATCTATTATATATAAAATTTTGGAGTAGATAAATCTGTAAATGTAGTTTAATAAAATTAAAGGTACTTGGGAGGATATGAAAGAAGAATAAAATAATAATAATTTTTTTAAATATGTATTTGAGAAATATAAAAAGGCAATGGATAATTATGAGTATTTCCCATAAGTAACTTATATAATATCTGTGAGATTGGGGGGCTATTATGAAATATAATGAAGCACAATTGAAAAGTAAAAAAAATAAACTTTTACTACTTAGATTCATATTATGGATGAAATATTTTGAATGGGATGAGGAATTATCATCATTAATGTATTAGGTATATATATTTTTCTATTTATAGTGGCCTTATGTAATGTATCCACCCTTCTTATTTTTCATTTGTATTGTTTTATTCTCTTCAATAATTGGGAAAAGAGACTTTGACTCTTATCTTGACCTTTTCCAATTATTATTTTTTTATGAATAATTTTATGTGTTTATAATGCCTAAAAATATATTTTAATATTTATGTATTGATACAATTAAATTGTTAAGAGACAAATAAGAAAATTTAACTATATGTGCTTGAAATCATTTAATGCGAGGAAGAGTTATTTTTAAAATAATTATTTTATATGTTTTTTATAATTTTATATAAATAAAATTAAAAATCACTTTAAAAGAATAATTATAATAAAATATATTTCTTCTATGTATAAAATTTTTTATTAACACACATTTTATTAGTAATTAATATAGAATAAATTAAAAACATTTAATTTTCTAAAATTAATTTTTTTTATATATAATCAATTTTTCAATATATTTTATGCTTTCATTTAACATATAAAATATTAGTTTTTAAAAATTTAATTAGATTAATTGTTTTAAAATATTTTATTATCACATAAAAATTAGGATGGATAGGTTATCATGTATCATCAGTAACAAAAATTTATAGTAGTAAATGATTAAATAACATAAAAAGTGGAAAATAAACATAGATAAAATTTTGTGTAATTAAACTGAGATTTATAAATTATATAACTACATAGTTTTGGTTTGGAGTCAATAATACATTTCAATCAAACATTTACTTACATAACTCACCTATGTCCAGCGTATTTCTATCATTATCATTCACCTAACTCATGCTTCTAAATAAATGTTCCTCATTTTATCCTATAAGAGGAGCTATATTTCACCCATTTCCAACCAATTCTATCTTTTAGTTTTTTGGTTTCATGTGATAATATCTAAAATTAATGGGGGGGGGGGATTGGATTGACTATATTTATGACTTGGAATAACATATTAAAATTAAAAAAAAATACATAATATTTTTTAATTGTTTTGATAAAAAAGACCACATATATAATTTTCACACCCTTATTATCCTAAATATGTATTAAATTATCTAAAATTAACTGATGTTGCAAGGGGATTGATAACCAAATTAAAAAATTCCTAATCCAGTGGAATCACAACTTGAAACTCAACCTAATTTTTAAAGGGAAGTCATAACCGAATTACCAACCCACATATTTCATGGATGTATAGACAATAAAAAAATAAATTTTATAAGAGAAAATAATAAATAATACAAAAATACAGTGAAACATGATATATATATGAATTACAATTTAACACTATATAACCATCTGATAAAATAATAAGGTTTAATAGTTATATTAGGTTGAATGTCTTGTAAAAAGTTAATCTATTATAATGAATAATTATAAATTATTACTGTAGTAAATTGTAGTGATCATGAAATAAAAGTTATTTATTTTATTATCTTATCTCATATGTATCTCGAATTTACTGTAACTTATCTTATAGATTCATCTTCCTTTTATATACGAATCTATAGTAACTCTACAGATTATAAGCATTAGTATAGTTTAATCATAAACGAATAAAAACAATACACATTATTCTCACAATGAACATAGATTGCTAATAATTAGTAGTAAATATTGGGTCAACTTTCCAAAAAAATATCTTTTAATAAATAATCACTTTAAAATTGATTAATATTTTCTTAAATGTATTGATATTTTTAAATTGAAATGAAATAATCTCTTTAATAATGAATATAATAACCAACCATTGACCATATAATGAACAATGAAAATGAGGACTCAAAAATTTAAAATTTAAATTTAGTTTTCAATAAAATATAGGATTATTCCTATGAAGAAATTCACATAAACATTACCTCATGATATTATATAACATGCTATTTTGACTTGTAATGTATCCCCAAAATTATCATAATCAAACACCCGTGCATGTAACATAGCCTTGAAATATTCTTGATAGCATTTCACACACTATCATATTATTATATTTAACACCTAGAAATATGTGTCTCTAACATACTTCCATTGATATATTCCTCATAATTCATTGAATTTTGTTTCAATTACACATCACATTATGTTCTTTCCAATAACAGATCAACATATAATATTTGGATTTTACATTTTTTTTAAAAATTATAGACCTTCATAAAATGAAAATTGGGATTTCCACTCAATAAAACATTCTATAATATAAACACCACTTCAATATAACTATGAAAAATTCATTAAAAAATAAAAATATTTTATCAAATGATAATTTTTCAAGAAAAAGAAATTATAATATTTAGTAGATAGAAATATCAAACTAATAAAAAAACAGAGTATTTCAACACCAATTATGTTATCATAACTAAGTATCCTCACATTGATAATATAGAAGATGTTCACATCATTGAAATATTGAAATATAACATTAACAAGCATTATATTCTGTATCCTACCTCAATATATATCTATATATAATGTTTATTAGAAATAATAAGTTTGATTTCAAATTTATGTATATATTCTTTTGTTATTATAACATGAAAAACTGATGCATATCCAATTCAATTTATATTTTAATTTCAATATTAAAATCATAAATTCCAATATATAGGTATCATAATATCAATTATAAAAAATGATAAATAAAAATATACCTATTGTTCAAATAAATAACTCACACAAAATGAATACATAATAAACAGATACCGTCTTATGAATATAAAAAATATTAGAATATCCCCCTTAATCGAATATTCTTCTCGAAATGATTATATAATGAATAAAAAAATTTAGAATTCAACGTCTATAAATAAGAAGAAACCTAAAATCCATAGAGTTAGTAATTATATTCAATGAGTTAAAAATTATTTATAATTAAGTAAAAATAATCAAAAAACTAATTATATAGTTGTAAAATATATAATAAAATAAAAAATATATTCTTATTATTCATATTCTCTTATAAAATAATATAATAGGGCTCATTATGACATACTATATAATAAAATTATAAAAGTGTATGAATGCTGGACATATGAATTATATATCACCTAGAAATGTGAAATAATGTAGAACTAATTGTATTTATATAAGAACCTTTATTAAACCTTGTTGTATAATAGTTTCTCAATTTAACACGGAAGGAATATTTAGATAAAAAGGATATATATTAATTGATAGATTGAACAAATATTATTGAATAGTCACTTGTATAATTACCAAAAAAACAAAATTTGATACAATAAGTAGAATAAATAAATTCCTTTTTAAATTTCAAAAAATGGTTTATAGACATAAAAATCAAGTGCCCATCATAATAAATAACATCTTTTATTTTATACTTTACGGTTATCCATTTCATTCTCATAAACTCATAAATATTTTCTCTTATAATTGTAAATTTATATAAACCATCCTTCAAACATTCAGTTTTATCCATCCACTTATAATTAATTTTTTAAAACCTGAAAATATTCAAATACCTTGTCATTAGTGTGGGAAGAAATGTTCTATATTTTTCCATTCTCTACCATTAACTTTTCATTAACCTCATCTTGTTTTGAAGCATTGTAATCATCATTCCTTTTATATTATATCACGTTCTTATGATCCTTCCTCAATATTATGTAGAAATATAAAATAGTAACCACACTATATTGAAACTAAATCACCTTATTTTATAACTCCTTAATAATATTATTCTCATATTGAAAATCATGTTTAGAGTCATAATAAGAATCATATCTTTAATTAGTGACCTCATCCATGATATCCATTGAAAAAATATATCTAGGGTTCTTTCAAATTAACCTAAGTCACTTGAAGATCATGAGTGAGATGGTTGAAATGGAAATTTATTATATTTATCTTTAAAACCAAGATAACCAATTTCTTCAATTTTATATTTATCATTTGAATATAAATCCTCACTTTAACTCTATGAACCCAATCCATTTTTTTCTTTCTTATTGATATTATTGTCATTTGTTTAATTATTAAACCATAGATATAAATTATTGATTTTTCCTTTCTTCCTACACTTATAATGATCATAGGTTTAGTCTCCACACCCCACTACTCCTTGAGAAGTTTTTTATTCACTAATATAACCACAATTTTGAAGGATATCCAAAACCCAATTACAAGACCAAACCTTTTATAGAGGAATAATAACCAAAAAATAACTTTGATAGGGAAAATAATAAAACAATATAAAATTACTACATAGTAAAATAGATATCAGAAATAAATTCAAAACCAAAAAACCAATCAATGAAACATGTGGTTTAATATTTATATTAGCTCAAAAAATCATTGGCCACTGAATCTAGTACATTGATTATTTATTTCATGTATTATAGAAGAAATAAATAATGATCCTAAAAATAAATTCATCTATGGTTCTTTTTTATTTCTTAGATATCTCACATCCTCTCAGGCATTGGTTGTATATTTGGACTCATTTAATATATTAATATTTTGTATCTATATATAATAACAGTTAGTATAATTTAAACATAAAATAATAATAAAATTACCCATCATTCTAAAAATTAACTAAATCTTTTGATAATCAATTTTTGATACCAAATACACTTTTAAAAAAACATATCATAGAATAAAGAATGGATTTTCATTTGTCTAATCTTTATTCAAGTCCATTATGATTATTTAATGGATTTAACACAACTACTATAATAACTACCATAATAAGCAACCTCTTACCATATAAGAATCCACAAAATATTCTTATTAAAAAAATGTGATTATGAAAATAGTTATCTATAATATATAGAAAGCATCCTAAGAATATTTTCTCCTTAATATATCCTCATGATAACACTGAAAAAAGAGTTGTGATTTGTAACATATCCTATGAATTATATTTACTATACACCAATGAATGTAACATATCCTCAACATCTTCTGAAAGTACATCAACAACTATCATATGACCTTGTTTAACACTCAATAGTATATTTTTGTAATGTAATATCATGGTTATGTTATTGAGAATGCTTTTTCTTTAAAATAAATTTTGTAGTCTACTTCACATTCCATTCATCCCAAATACAAATACCCATAAAATTTGAGATATTATGACATATATAACATAATATTAACCATAAAAGATAAAATATTGGTATTTACCTCGTTTTAATAATTCAACATTGAAATAAAAAACATAAACACCTATAAATAACCTCATTATAATATAAAAATTATTTACAAGTTTATAATCTGTCGAGAAAAAACTATAATGATTTTCAGTAGATATAAATTTCAAGATGTTAAGAAAATTGACTATCACAATGCCAATCACAATTAATGAACTCTATATGGTCATGTTGATAGTATATAATAAGTTAGTATATCTATAACCATGATATCTAATTTAAAAATTTTCACTTAATTTAATCTCACGGTACTAATGTACATAGAATTATTTAGAAATCAAAATATGGGGTTCAAACATATGAATTAATTACTCTATCATTGTAACATAAAAATATGATACATCATGAATTTATTTTATATCACAATTTATTGATTAAAATAAAAACTTATGATATTTATATATCATAATCTCATATATAATGTTAAAGTGTATATTACTGTGACCCTTTTAACATTGATGATTTTCAATACGCAAGATTAATATCATTAGAATGTTATATTAGAAAAAATAAGAAGAACAAAACAATAAAAAATTTAAATAATTGATATAATTCTAAAAATAATAATTTGGAAAGGACCCACTAAAATATTGTTTAATTAATATCTAACCAAATTTACTCTCATAATGTCTTATTACATGTTTATTAACTTCAATTCTAAAAAATTATTCCCAGTTCATCTATTTTGAGGATAAATGTTGCAAAAAGAACCAATTATGTCCAAGAAAGTAAGGAGTTCTTTCACATCACGTTCCAAAATTTTCTCATTATCTCTCTTCCAAAATATTATTCACCACTCTAATTATTTAATATTAACACTATTTCAGTAAATGAAAAATAATATTATAACCAATAATTCCAACTCATACTCATTTGTTTCTTATAACATACTATTGTTTATGTCAATTCTACACTTAGATGAGTGATGTTATATCATTTGAATCATGATTGATTAAAGAAACTTTTATCATAGATATATGTGTTAAAAATTATAAATTTAATATGTATTTTTCAATTATTTAATAGAAATATATAATTATTTTCATTATTAAAATTAATTCCATTAATTGATTCATTATTCACAAAAAGGAGAATTTCTGGGCTTTTATAATAAAAAGGTCACCTTAAACTAATGATATGAACATGGTACTATGAAAACATATAAAAACATATATTTTATCCCTAATGAAATTATGGAGGTTATAAAAACATGCGTAAGAGGTTAAGAATAGTACAGCGACAGAAAAGAAAGTGTGGAATGAATGAAATAGCCACACATGAACATTAATTTTAAATATGAATGATAAAAAATAAGAAATGTAACAATATAAATTAGTTCCATTGAGAAATTTTAAAATGAATTTTTTTTATATTTATGTATATTAATCCTAAATTTACAATGTATGTTATTATAGTGCCTTCAACCAATAAGTAATCCACAGTAATCTGTTTTCTCTATCTTAATTTACCTTCTTTGAGACATGCTTCATATAATAAACATATTTTAATTTATATTCTTTATATTCTACTTATTTTATATATTTTATAATAAATAAATTTTATTCATGGTATTTGAAGATCCATTTAATTTTATCATTTTCATTATTAATTTTTTTATTCATTATGAAAGTTATAAGAGTTTTTGTTGAAAAAATATTCGTTCATTTTGACATTAAAATTTCTCATTGAATATATTATTCAAGGTTTTTTATATTTTGAAATTTATTTATCTGATATGGAAATTTATCTTTCTTTATTGTGGAAATATATAATTTTTCAAAAAATTAATCTTTTTAATTGATTATTTACATTATAAATATGTTCCATTATAACATATATCACCAATAATAATATCCCATAATAAATCAGGGTAACATTTAATTAATGGTTGTGAATAATTTCTAATTTTAATTTTCCATGATTATATGATATTTTTTAATAAACATTCTGATGAAATTAAACAGTCCCATGATAAAAAATATCAATAACTTGGGAAAATATTGGTTAAAATATTATTAGAATTAACTTTTTAAGGAATGAATCATATAAAACATTTAATAATTTCTTGTATGAGGTACGAATTTTATTATTGTGTTTATTTGTTGAAAAAGACAATTGAAAAATACATGTAATAGACTGACCCATTCCAACAAATCCATACACCTGAGTCGATAATCACATGGTGAGGTGATGTAAGAAATCAAAACAAGTCTTGAATATTAAAAAACAAGATATAACACATGAGTGCTATGTGGAATAAAAAAGATAAAATCAAACCAATGCAATCTAAACCCACTCAGATAAACATAAATATGTGAATAATGAAAGACCCACCATTCTTCATGCATTCAACAGTCACCACTAAACCATCCCAAATCAAAGGAAAATATCAATTAATATACCAAAATTATAAAATATTCACTTCATATTACCTATTTTTCTATAATAAAAAATCTACAACAACAAAAATAAAAAATTAGGGTGTGAGAACAATTCCTAGTAGGCCAACTTCCCAAAGTCTACAATAGTATTAACATAATGAATGTAATTGTTATGAATTTTAAAAAAATAGTTTTACAATGTAATTTTATAAATATAAAATGCATTTAAAAATATTTTATTGTGTCCATAAAATCATTTCATATTATTAAACTAGAAATATGATAATTAGAAGTGATATAACCAACAAAAAAATCTATTCATCAATAGGTAAAAAAATACACACATATCAAAGAAATAACCTATCATGTGAATCTATGTGATAACACCTCATATAAAAACATATGTGAAATAATACATGTTAAAAGAAACAAATAAATAAATAGCCATAAATGGAAAATAACCTCATATTTTTCCCTAGACAATATGAAAATACATACAAGACATTCAATATCCTAAACATTAAAATTGTTAGATACAAAAAATATTGAGTCTCTCAATAGTCCATAAATATCAAAAGGATACCTCCTAGTGGTACCACAAAATCTAAGGCTACTCGTGTCTCTTTCTTGAGGCACCCAAGGTTTCTAATATTCCAATTTTCAAAATAAATATAAAAAATGATCCCAATTTTATAAAAAAATACAAAGACATGAAAATAAACTTACATGCTTGAAATCCCATTTCTAAATCCAGAAAATCTATTTTCAAATAAAACCATATATAAAAAAAATATTTCTAATAAAACCTTAGAAAACGTATATCACTTCAAATAAATGAACAACCCAAAGGTTTTCATCAAGAATAAAAAGAAATTCTATGAATAAACCATTTTTTTAGAAACACCTACTTTAAACTGGTATAACATAGACTTTTCTATAGTAGTGACTGGAATCCATGAGAATTGTCCTTTTAATGACAAGGCATAATAAGAAACTGTAATGGATTGGTAGAAAACACTATCCAATCACAAATATGAACCCTAACAATAACCATCATAGTATATAAGACTGAAGGAATGAACAAAAAGACTGAATTCATACCCAATGAGATGAAATCCATCCACAATGGAGTTTATTCCCTCAAAAGAGTGATTCAAATGGAGAAGAGGTCTCTAAAATATTCTTTGGGAGCCTTTTGGTCGATACAGCTAAGGCTATAGGTAGAATGAAATGAAAATCATTTGTTCACCGTGCTAAATAAACAAATCATGATGAATACACAATTTGTAATCCCTTTACATGTTTTATAATTTCTAAATCTCAATGATGTCGAAAACCCCATCAACTCTTTGTTCAATATGCCAATTTTAACATTACCTAATGTGAACTAATTACATGTGATGTAAACCATCCATGCCCAGAATATATTTCATGACATATCTATAATGAACAATACATGGTGTTTAATTCATTTACATTTTGTATAATCATCTAGAAGATATAAAATAACCCAATTTATAGTAGAATGACACCCAATTACCTAGGGAATCCTCATAACTTGTCGACAACGCATCATAAAAACAAATAGTTTTACACAAAGAATATAAGTAACCGACATTAAACAATTTATATAATATTTTTTTACCTAGAAATCTAATTCAATGATATTTTTTATAGATGTACGGAATTAGGAAAAATCCTACAATGTAACCCCTTAAATTACAATTGGACACTTTTACTCTGAAAAGCTTATTTATAATAAAGAATTATAAAATAAATCATGGTTTTTTCCGTGATTATTCCTCAAAATATATCATATTGTCCTCATCATTTACCCTAATAATTCTTTATCCCAATGAGAAACATATTTCAACATGTGGAGAGAACAAAAAGCTCATTAAATGATATAAAAATGAAGAAATACTTTACTCTTGTGAAAAATATGAAACCCATTTATTTTTCTATGATTGAATGAAAAAATTAATATGAAAAACACTCATATGTTTTTCCCAATAAAAATAATTAAAACCAATAGAATGAAATTATAAACTTTTTGGGTGACATAGATCATAATATACCTAAAACCTAATCAAAACATCTTCAATTGGTATAATCATACGTCCTACTTACAACATTATTATTACCCAATTAATAGGAGACATATAATGGGGTTCAACTTTAGTATAAGCTATATCGGTCTCATATGTGAGCTACAATAGGGATCAACCCACGGTATAAGCTGTATTGGGCTCACATGTTTGCTATAATGTGGATCAACCCTTCATATTATACATTTCTGGCTCGTCCATTTCATATAATTCTCATGTACCATTTCACGAATAAAACACTGTCATCATAAAACATTTTGATAAACACCTTTAATCGCACATGAAAAACACTTTCAAATAAAAATAATGATTCCTAAAAACCCATATTAAAAACCAAAAATCATAAAAATAAGGGAATATTGGTATTAATTTTTTGAAATATTTTTTACATGAAATGAAAATTAGAAAATAAAAAATAGAAATTGTGGCTAGAAAGTCGGTGTCCTCATGTACATTAAGTACAATACCTTTATTTTTTCATTTCCTTAAATGTTCTGTATAAAACACATAAATATATTACTTTTGAAAATTCTTGACTTTAATAAAAAATAGAAATAAAATTCACTTTATAATCCTTTTATTTACACATATATAAATATGAAAGGTAATATCAATAATATTGGTATGAGGAAAAAGATTTGATAATTAAATCTAGAAACATTCAAGGTATCCCATACCAATTTGAATATTAAAATCATAAAATCCCGGGAAGAATAAAATTTATCCAAAAATTAAATATAATTTTGATAAATTAATGATATTATATAAAAAATTTGTCTTTTTATATACCTCATAAAATAAAAAATGTTCATATCATCAAGAAATTCCTTAATGAACTGAGATTGAGACAAAGTCCCTTACCTTGAGTCTAAATCGTCATATAAAATATTAATATTCATAAATTATGAACATATATTAATTTTTTAAATTCTAGAGAACCATTTTCATGTTTATTAATAATTTTATATAACTTATTAGAATGTTATATCAATTATTTAAATACTTAATTTCACATGGAGCGTTTAGATGATATTCTGTACTTGAGTTCAAACTAACTTTCGTATGATGTCAATATTCAAAGTGGTTATTAGTCCATAATCTCAAGAATATTATTAATGAATTAATAAAAAAATTTATATATAAATTATGCTTTTAAATCCTTCTATTAAATTTGGATATAAAAAATTTAACTAATATGCAATCAAGGAGAGAGAGAGCCATATACACACATGAGTAACGTTTCCATTTTTCAATTATCATTTTGTAATGAAGTTAATTATTATTTTAACTTACCAGAATTATAATTCAAATAATTAATATCATATTAATTATCAATATATATATATAATTCATGTTATGTGGTGTTGAAAAATGAATCACATGTCTTCATGGAGATGATCGTTCACACGTACGCATATACAATGTTATCATTTTATTGTTAATGAAAAAAATAATAATGTAAATGATATATTATTGTTTAATAATTTTATATATTTAATTAATATAATAAATAAACATTAATTAAAAAATTATAACCAGTATTGAGAAAAGGTGATGGAAAATGAATAGTATGAGTTCGTGAGATGGTAGTCCTCTGTGCACATGAATGATTAATTATTTTCCCATTTTATAGAACTGGATGTGGATTTGGAGGATGATATAAACATTATAAAATCGAATTTTAATTAATATATTTGATTTATTATTTCATCATGGTTGATGAAGATTTTAAGGAATTGGATGTAGAGATAAAATAGAAATACTTGATTAAAAACAATACCTCTTCCTCAGACCACCTCCATTGGTTATCGCATTAGGACCACTGTGGATGGTTTTATGCAAAAAATAAGAGATATAAATTATGGGTATGGATTTTATGAGTGTATTTGGTTAGTTATTTTTTTGAACTAAATAGTGTTTTATGTGTGAGGAACAATGAAAAAGAGCTAACCTATTATAAGAGAGGAAAGAGGCACTTTTGGAATTATTTAGAATATTAAGTAAATATAAATTTAATTACAATTAAAAATAGAACCTAATATATTTATTTAGAATATGAGATTATTTTATTTCTAAATAAATTCATATAATGAAAATTCAATATGTTTTGACAATTTTTTAATCCCTATCCTTTTTAACCCCTATTTAACCTCTTTATTTCTTACCATGAAAACATGTGTTATTATACTTTAATGTTTATAAGAGTTAATATATAATTACAAACGAACCATAAATGGATAATTGATGAAATTTAAAACCTTATCCCAATTAGTTGGTCTAACTATATAATTTTATGAATTTTATGTCATTTAATCATATGTTATCAATTTTAAAATCCCATTATTTTGTGTTTTGACAGTATTAAATAAATGAATTTTTAGAAAAAATCATAACATATGTTGTATTTGAGAAATTATTCTAAAAAAATTCAATTTCATCGATAATTTTTTTGGAGGAAATTATTTATTTCAAATTATATTTATTTTAATTATTTCGGTTACATTTAATTTATTTTTACATTAAATAAAAAATTATCACTTCCTCATTATAGAAGTATATAATTTAATTATATCATAACTAACAAGTAAAAATATATTATAATTATGAAGATAAATATATTATATATTAAAATAATATTTATATTCTAATATATACCATATAAACCCAAATTGAAAAAATGATCATCTTCAAAACAAAAGTATAAAAAGCTTGACTTTTCTTTGAATAAAAATACTATAAATCGATTATTTTCATTCAAGTGGCTCCACGAGATAATTAAATTTTTACTAGGATTATTTACATTGAAAATAAATCAACAAATAAAATTCATAAAATTTTAGGGTAGTTTTATAATATTTATAATATTATTTTTACCCTAAATTACATGATTTACCCTTATCTATAGTGATATTGAATATTCTATTGTTACTGTTCAAATTGTCCAAAAATAAAATTAACATATTCACTAAATTTTAACCTTATTATTCCAAATACCCAATCCATTTTTCATAATTAGAAACATGGAACTAGATATAATAAGATTAAAATTTATATCACTAGTAGAACAATAAAACATTTTTTTAATCTAAAAACGTTCAAAAGATTTGATTGTTTTTATATCCAAATTCAATGTGAAATTGTTTCCAATGACCTAAATTGTATTAAAATATGAAAACACATATGTAATTATTATTTCAAACAAATTAACAATATAATTTATAATTATAAATTATTTGGATGAAATATATGTTTTCAATTAATGTGAAATATTTTTTTCACTATTTATCAAAAAATGAAAATTATCACAAAAAATAAAAAATAAATTTTTATAGTCCTATTTTAAAAGGGTATTTTAATTTTTCAAATATAATTTATAAAATATTCAAAAACTATATTTCAAACAAGTTCACCATTAAAAGTCTGCAAAACTATCTTTTTTCAAAAAATGCATCTTGTTTGCTAAAAATTGGATAGGTCTTTCATCTTGTTGAGAAGACACATAATATGAATTTTAAAAATTAAATTTAATATTATATATAAAAATATCAATAATATAATCCCAAAGAGTGATTTGTTTTTATTTATTAATATATAAAAATTATGTGCATTTAAACGGTTTTTCAGCAAAACACATCCATTTATTTCAAAAAGGGTTTTATTTTATTTTAAATTAATTAGACACAAAAGAGTTAATTAAATATAGATTTATAAACCATAAATTGATTTTTTAATTTATATTGTTCATCCCCTCTATTCTACCAACTATTATATAATGGTTACATTTAAATAATAATATTCATTTGTTCTCTTAAGCATTATGTGGTTTAGCATGTATGCTATTGAATATAAAATTTATTTTTTAAAATTCGAGGATGTTACCTTTTCCCCCATTTTGAAAATAGTGCCCTCTTAATTTTTAATTCAGGCTTAGTAACTAATTTTATAATTTCCAAGACACCATTATTGAAATCCCATATAAGAAAAAGTATTATTGAAAATTCAGCTTTAAAATTAAGGAGGGAAAATACAAAGGTCAACTGAGATAACTGTCACAGGGGTTTCATTTAAGAAAACAAGGAAGTTAAAGTTAAAACTAACTATCAAGTTCTGATGGATAGTGATATAGAACATGTCCATTAAAAAGTTAACAACTAAAAAACCATAAATATGTTATTGGTTAAAAGGTCATTGATTTCTCAATAAGAAATGTAAATAAATAACGATTTTTATTCAAAATAGTATTCTTAATGTTGAAGAATTAATTTAATATATAGAAACATAAGTAATATAATTACTTGATATATTTATATTCTATAACTACAATTTTATCCTCATACCATTCCCAAAGTTATTATGTACATACATAAAAATAACCATCATTATCAAAGATCATATAAACCTAATGGTTATCAAAACCAAAAACTCATAAAAAATGTAAAGTCATACATGTAATTAAACAAAATCATTATATAAACATAAACCCAAAAAATATCTCCCTAAATGGGCGTTAATAAAATATGATCACATCAGATAAATCCTCATAACAAGTGTCCAAAACCATGATTTTATGGTAAATATTTGAAAAATGTGCTCCGTGGAGCTTCCATCACTTAACGAGTTGCCTCAACATAGAACAAAGTAGTAGAAACAAAATTTCACACATATTTTTTTATCATGATTATTTCCCCCAGAGTAAGTAACATTGTCCCTATATTTGCATAGTTACCTAAGTCATTACAACTAAATTAGCATATTATCTAGTCTCTTTTTGTTAACGTATTATCAGATTGCTCAGAACTCTTTACTTAACAACCATAAACCTTATGACCAAAATTACCACAATGGTAACATTTTATATATCTTGACATAAATTCCCCATAATCTATTTTACCACACATGGAAAATGTTTTAGGATTACCTATATATTTTATAGTTGGCTGCATCTCAATTTCATACAATCTTTACCATGTCTTAATATTTTCATGTTATGGCACATAAGTGTTGGAAAACTCCATATAAAATTTTCATCACAGTGAACAACATTCTCACAACATTAAAATTATAATGAGTCAAATATCTTCATAATTTTTTTTTCAATCATATGTAAATTCCTTGAAGATTACTATCAATATCTTTATTAGAATTTGGAACATACCATCCCAATATTTTGATGTATTTCTCCATAGGAATCCACGAAATCATAATCATTTTTCTTCAATTTTATGAATTGTTTTTCCATCATAAGTTGAACATCCTTTGGGAAATATTTCTCAAAGAATAAATTCTTTAATGTTTCATATTACATTGAATAAATATAATCTCTATCTCTGGAAATTTTAAAAAAATACTATTATTGGTATGATTCACCTTCAAAATGATAAACATAAAGAGTTACCTTTTGTAATTCATAAAATCCCATTATATTAAATATATTCTATAGGTAATTGATCCATCCTTTGGACACCCCTATGTCGAATGATCAATTGAATGATTGGGGATGTCTCCTCATGAAATTCACCACTATAAACATATTACATCATTCTATATTAGGTTCTTCTATAGCAAGGATACCTCCACCATTTATATCGTATGTCAACTGATCTATCACTATAATAAACTATTCTATTCCAATTCAAGTCATACCAGGATAGTGATTTGGAAGGATGTTTTCCTCTCAATGAATTCCCATTATAGCTTTCTTATCTATGCTTTGGAAAATTTATATGAACATAAATATTTTAGATAAAGCATAAAGGTATTAACAATATGATATCTTATATCTACATAACATTAAATTAAAATCTTCTGAGAGAATTCTATTAACATTATCATAACCTCAATAAATTACTAACCCATCCTTTGATACTAACTATAAGGACCTGGCCAGAAACAATAAATATTCTAGTGTTTTTGATCTATAATTAACATTCTAGGATCTTTTTAGTATATAGTTTTGGAGAATTATGAAAATATACTACAAAGTAGGACCATACATCATAAGATGAGACATTTACATTATATACATTTTTTCACCAAACAAGACATTTTAAAATTAAACATGGTTTCTTTCTATGATATAACATCACAATTTTATTATTTCTTTCATCCTTGTCCATAATCATCCTTTAAACCTATGAATAATGTTTAAAACATTAGGTGAGCACAAAAATCTCAGTAAGGGACATAAAAATGATGGAAACCTTTTGTTTAGATAAAAACATGAAAACAATTTTTTTTTTCTTTGATTGAATAGAAGAAAATATTTTACCATGATAATCACTCATATTTTTTTTCCCAAAGAAATTCATAAAAATCAATTCAAATAAATAAAAATTATTTTATGTGACTTAGTTATTCATATATATAAAACCATTTCAAAACCTTTTCAATTTGAATAACCATATTCCTAACTTCTAATATTATTATTACCAAATTAATTGGATATCTATAATGGGGATCACAAATAGTATAAGTTATATCAAGATCACCCATGAGTTATAAAGGAGATTAACCCTTAATATTACCTATATTTGGACCACCCATTTCTCATTAGAGATATTGGGTAAAACCCATGAGAAGTAATGGGGATCCACCATTCATATTAGCTATATTAGGATCACCCACTTCTCATGTAAGATAATGAGTCTAGACTATTCATATAAACTATATTGGGATCACCCTTAAGCTATAATGATGTTGAACCCTTTTTATAATCTGTATGGGGAACACCTATTTTTTATAGTTCTCAAGTACCATTTCATGAAGAAAACACATTCATTATAAAACTCTTTTCAAGAATATTTTAATCTCATATCAAAAACAATTTAATATAAAAATGAACTTTTCTATTAGAAACCCATTTTCAAAACCAAATATACTAAACATAAGGAAAAAGGGTTTTTAATTTATGAAATCATGTATTCTTTAAAATTAAGATTGAAACTAAATAATTTTCATAACCATGGGATTGTCATTATCGTTGTGTATGTTAAGAAGAAAAAAATTTCATTTGTTGTTGGTCAAAACGTTATGTATAAAACAAAAAAATATTATTATTTAAAAACAATTAATGTAATTAAAAATAGAAATAAAATATCATTAAAAATTTATTTATATCCATATAAATATATATGTAAAATAATATCAAGAATATTGTCATGAAGAAAAATATTTGATAATTAAATATTTAAACACTCAAGGTATCCCATACCACTTTGATTGTTTAAATCATAATCCCCATGGAATAATAATTTTTTAAAAAATTAAATAACATGATAATAAAGTATTGATAAGATATATCAAAAGGTAATCTGTATACCCTTAAAAAATGAATAAAGGTGCACATCATCAAGAAATTCCTCAATGAAAGGAGATTGAGATGAAATCCCTTACCTTGAGTGAAAATCATCACATAAAATCATTATATTCGTAAATAAAAATCATAGTTAAATTATTAAATTTATTGGGGACTTTTTTTATATTTATTATTCCTTTTATATAACTTATTAGCATGTCATAACAATTTTTTAATCATTTATGTTCATGTCTGACGTTTTTGAATATAATTGGTACTTAATGACCAAATTCACTTTGGTATGATGTCAATAATCAAATTGGACATTTGTATACCATCTATAATGTAATATTTATGACATAATAATTAAATTTATAAATTTATTATACATTTAAATACATTTATAAAATATGGATATAAAAAATGAACTACCTTACAATCATTGAGATGGTAAGCCGTAAGTACACATGAGTAACGTTTCCATTTTTCAATGGTCACTATAGAAAGATGTTAAGTATTCTTTTATCTTACCATAACTATAATAATATAATTAATATAATATCAATTACTTAAATATATTTATAATTATTATTCATTGATGTGGTGATGAAAAATGATTCACATCACTTTGTGTAGGTGATCCCTCACAAGTACGCATGAGTGATGTTATAATTTTTATGTTCATGAAAAAGTTGGAATTTAAATTATATATTATTCTTTAATAATGATAAATATTTCTTTAATAACATATATAAACATTGATTCCACCATTATATCTAGTCATGATAGATTTTGATGGGAAAAAAATTATATCCGTTCACGAGGTGGTAGTCCTCGGTATACATGAACTATTAATTGTTTTGCCATTTATGGAATAGGGGATGAATTTTTGTGAAAATATTAACATAATAATTTCATGATATATTTAGGATATATTTTTTTATTTAATAATGTTTGAATAATGTTTGGATGAAGTGAAATATAAAATAATTCAAAAATACTTGATTAAAAATGATACCTTTTTCTCAGACCACCTCCACTGCTTATCACCTTAAGACCACTAAGGATGCTGTTTTGACTACTCTCGGAGATATAAAATGTGTAGAGGTATTATATTCATGTATTTTTCAAGAAAATGGATAAACAAAACATGTTCTTAAATATAAGGAATAGATAATAAGTTGTTCTTTTTTTATAACAGAGGGAAGGGGTACTCTTGAAATTATTCAATATTTTAAATTAATGTAAATTGATTTTATATTAAAAATGGTTCCAAACTAATTTATCTCTAATATAGAATTATTTTGGGTATAAATAAATTTTTATAATGAATATTATAATTTTTGGACTATTTTTTAGTCCTTATAATTTAGTTTTAAGCCTTATTATCCTTTTTCTATCTTACTATGACATTGTCAGTTTTTACACATTAAAGGTTAATATACATACTATAACATTCCAAAAGAACCATAAATGGTTTATTTATGAAATTTTAATCCTTATCCCAAAAATTTTGAAATATTTTAGTATTCATTTAATTTTTATCATTTATAAAATTTTATTTATTTTAAAATACCATTTATGCTAATTTTTGGACTATTCATTACATGATATTTAAAAAATATCATGACAATATATATTTAATGAAATTAAATTAAAATAACCTTAAAATATTAATTCCATCCATAAAATTACTCTATTGCATTAATTATATCAAATTATATTTATTTGAATATTTTTAATACCATTTATTTGATACTTCCATTAACAAAACAATTATTGCTTCATCATTGTGAAAACTTATAATTTAATTATATCTTATATAAAAGTTGAAAATAATTTAACTTGATGAATATAAATACATTATATTTTAAAATAAGGCTTATATTCTATCATATCTTTGATGTCCTGGTCCCAGATTCCACTTAGAAGTTCCCAAGCCCGGTTGGACACGTGGACTGAAGTGCGTCTCCCCAAACATTTGAGGGTGTTGACAAGAAGTGAGGGCATAGGGTTTGTCCAGGGGGAGATTATAAACTCATAACCAAAGAGTATTATAGAAGTTAAATATATTAAGAATTATTAATCCACATATAGAATATCTTATGTAGATTGGGATAATAAACAACTAATGAAATTGATAATCGTATAAAAAAATTATTTGATGATATATTTCATGAATATATTAAGATATAAAACATGGTTTCAATGCTATGTAAAATAAATGATATAAAAAAAAGAAATCCAAAACTATACCCAACATCCAAAGATCCTACTCAGTCATCTACTACAATATACATCCTAAACAAGACACCAATCAAGTGTCTGTATCGGTACACTTACCTTTGTCGACACCTGCATACATGCGATTTGCATAGTTCCAAATGATGGCCCGAATAAGGTGTAAGATATATTTCAGTATACCACTAATTACAGTGTATATAAAATCCATTTTGTGTATTATAAACTGAAATAGTGTGCTAGAATGTTAATATAAAAGTAAATAAACACATTAAAGTGAATACCAATGTACCTAATTTAACCCTCATATTGTATTCGAAAATGTAACAAGTAAATTAATTAATTATTTTAAAGTTTATATAAATATGTCACATGAGGTTATCAAATTACAAACAACCTGAAATAAGGATAATCATGAAAGGATCCATGGTATAACAAGGCATCCTAAGGATAATAATAATATTGATATGATAAATTATATGATAAAGCATCCTCTAATGTTATTAATAATGAAGGTTTATATGATAATCCAGAAGGATTCCATTACCTCAGGGGTTAATGAAACTCAGTAGTATCCCATGACCAAGATAAAGGGTAAGAGTGTATTCCATGGAGCATCACCCAAGGATTACCTAATACTGATATTTTAATTGACTCCAAGGAAATAAACCAAGCTAAAATGGGATAAGTAGTGAATTGGCCCAAGGTATTATAACCAAGGAGCCTCATGTCCATAGAATTCATGTGGTTCCAAGGATTGTATCAAAGGTTTCAAATTATAATAATGAAGGAGGGATCCTATAGTGTTATATTGGGAATATAGTTATAGACCATTATCGATTTCCAAAGCAGATCCCACCCCTGGAAAACGGACATCTCTGAATCAGAATGGCGTCTGTGAGTGATTTTGGAATTCCCCTTTGAATGAAAAAAGTTAACTTCATTTTAACCAATACTCTAGTATTTTCATTGTCTGTATATAATAAAACTTATAATTTATTCATTTAATTAATTAACTATATGTAATTACTCATTCAATTAGATAAGTTAAGGGTTCAATCCTTTTCCTCCCATTACTATGATAATAATAATTACTTATGCAAAGGTTTAATTAATTTATTTAATTTTTAATATTTTATAAGGTTCACTATGATACCTTACATTCGACATCAAAAGGGGATCTACAAATATGCAATCAGGCCATTAATTTATAATCCATTTGGTGAGGTAATAAATATAATTTTTTTTTCAATGTAACCATTTCTGATTGATTAATCATGTTGAATAACATACCTTAGGAGGATAAAGTCGGAATAGGCATGATATAATCCATTTATCAACTATGTGATTTAATTAATCACTCAACCTTAATGAGGTCAACTCAAGGTACACCCGAATATTTGTGTACACTATAAAAAAAACCAATAATGGAAATATTGGTTAAAACATACTATATGGGGATGTATTCATTATTGATGTAAACACCAAATATTCATATAATATTTAAAAATGGCCTTAGAACATGGTTCTAGATACTACAAGAAGGACGTATAAAATAAATAGGATGTTCCTAATGAAATCAGGGCGCAGACAAAAAAAATTATAAAATTAAAATTCATAAGGGATGATTTATATACCACCTACCTCTTACTTGTAAGAATACCATCATCCATTATTAACTTATTGTTTTGATAGGATCAGAATAGATCAAAAGAGAGGATCAATGCTCTAAAAATAGGGAATACAAGCCTTTATCGAAACAACATCTTTGATATAAAGAAGAACAGCGAATGACTACAAAATAATTAAGAACACACTAGAATTGATCCAATAAGAAAAATGGTTCGTTGATTGGATTATATATGGATTATCAAAATAAAAGTCTTATAAAGAGGGATGGAGAGCTCCCAAAATGAAGGTTTAGAGGGTGATATTTGATGGAGTGAGAAAAGATGGAATGAGGATGTTTAAAACCTAAAAATTAAGATATTTTTTCATAAAATCACTAAAAAATTGTAATCGCATTATTTGGCCACAAATATTTCCAAACCATGTGCCAAAATTGAACCATCTACTATACGGAGGGGAATTTATCAAGGTTGGGCCACATTATTTGGTACACCATTGCTAACCATTCAAAACACATCAGCAACATGTCTATAGTTTGTGGAATGATAATGTTCTCAAATTGAATGGTTTTCTTACCATGTGACATTTAGGAATAGACTATCTATCCTTGAACTTTTTGGACTAACCGTGGTACCATCCCCACAAGGTTTCTAAAAACCCTATGATATGACCTTTTCTCCCAAAAATTTGTGCTCTGAGCTCCGACCCGACCCCAAACACCACCAAGACACCCATAAACTCATTTAGAATCCACATTATATAAAAATATATATAATTACAATTAATTTAAGAGGACCCATACCTGATTCAAAAAACATTTTCATTGAATATCCCTTATATAACCCCATATTAAAAATATTTCACTTATTGAAACAAAATGTACGACATTGTTGACTTTTCAATGAATGAAAGAACTATAAATGGATAAATGACATTCAAGTGGCTCCAAGATCTCATATATTAATCACATTAATGAGTCTGGTAGAAAATTTATCATCCAATAAAATTTGGACAAGTGTTCGTGTAATTTTATAATATTTATAATATTATTTTTACCATTAATTTCCTTGTTTACCCTTAATCATTTAAATAATAATGTTATTAAGGTTACTATTTATGTATTCTAAAAAAGGGACCTAATAAAAAAATTTATATCTTATGATTCGAAATATGGGATCCATTTTAACAAATTCAAATCATATAATTTCCAAAAATTTATTTAAAATTAATTCCCTTGATTAAATGAGAAAATATTATTTTATAGTGAGAGTGTTTAAAATATTGAATTGTTTTCGAATTCAATTTCAATGTGAAATTTATTGAAATAAACTAAATTGCATTAAATTATTAAAAAAATAAAATTATTATTTTAAAAATAATAAAAAAATATAATTTATCATAATTAATTATTTAGACAAAAAAAAAATTCAATTACAGTGCCATACGTTTTACTATTCATCAAAACCTAAAACATAAGAGGAAAATACACAAAATTAAACCAATGTAAATTTTGATAATTTTATTTAAAATATGAATTTTATTTTTTCAAATATAATTATGAAGGTTTCAAAAAAATATATTTTAAATATTTTCTCCATCAAAAGGTGTAAAACCCAACATTTTTCAAAAATACTTCTTATGCATAAAATTATATTTGGTCTTAAATCATTTATAGATAACACATAAGATTAATTGTAAAAATTATATTGAATATATTATATATAAAATTCATTAATACATTCTATGTGGATTTATTTTCTTTATTTGTTGTAATAAAACACACCTGTGCACATTTAAAAAGTTTTTTAGAAAAACATTCACATTTATTTGAAAAAGATTTTTATTTTTATTTATATTTAATTAGTCATGAATTTATTAATTATATATAAATATGTAAATAATATTTTCATAATTAATTTATTACTATTTATTCTCTCCATTATAATGGCTAGGTTATGATGGTAACATTATGTAATAATATTCAGTTTTTCATTTATTGTCGATGTGTAGTATCATGTACACTATCAAACATTGTATTTTTTTAATAAAATTTGGATGTTACAAAAAATTATTAATTATAATAATCATATATCACTGAACATATGTCATTTTACACACAAAAGTATCTCCATCTATGAAGAGCTAGAAAATTCACCCAAAGAAGGGTGATTGACAAAGAACAAACAAGGATGTACCTAAAAAGCATAACAGGGTGTTACAATTTATTTGTGCATAATACTATTATTTTGTTCTAAGATAATGAAATATTTTATATTGATAAATTTAATTTATATTTTTCATTTCTACATACCCTAAATATTTAAATTAAAAATATATATTTATTAATTATTTCAATATGTTTATAATAATTTGAACATATAATTAAAACATTAATGCCTTGTTGACCAATTCACTACATCATGTCTGGTTTGATTCAAAAAAAACAATGTCATGAGAAATGGATCTATAAAAGGTAACAACATTAATAAAAAATTACTAGAATCTATAGGCTCTACATAGTAAAAACTACTCTATGAGAATGATAATGTCATTTCCAAGATGTTTTTTTGATAAAAAGGAGATAAAATGTTAACCATTTTTATATCTTAATGGTTTTATTAATTAAGACTCTACTATTTTAAATTATTAATCAATTTATTTTTTTTATTAATTATGCTTTTCAATAAATATTTTATAAAAATACAAATTGTTTTAATTTGTCTCTCATTCCAATATAATTAAATTGATTTAATTAATATAATTGAATATATATCATACTGACTGTATTAAATTTTTAATAATGTAACTAGTTTAATAAATCCAATTAATATATTAATTAGATTATGGTATTTTGAATAAATACCCATTAATATATATTTTATACTTTTTCAAATTAAAAATACTTTTTAATAAAATCAATTATAATTTATTTAACTATATTTTCATAATTTTATCATCAATTTAATATATTTAAGAATGAGATAAATAATGGTATTTTTATTTTTATTATGTCCTAATCAAATTGAGAACTAACTAATAACCCAAATATGTAATTTCAGTTGAGATAAAATAAGTGTGAATATAAATTATAAACATTGATACCATAATAAAAAAACATGACTCTCATATGGAGGTCAAATTTTAGAATTTTTGTTAGTGTCTAAAACAAAATATACAATATTAATTTCTTTTAACCAATTAGATCATGAAATTTATCAAGTATTTAGGTTTTTACTTTATTCTACTTACACTCATGGTAATTTTTATTTATCATTTTCATTATATTTTACTAGTGCATAGGAAAGTATCCTATCACTCAATCAGATAGAGTTGAAACATACAAAACCATGGACTATATTCTCAATATTGAGTGAAATAATTTCATAAACCTTCTACAATCATGATAAAAATTGAATCCTCTAATGATAAATAAATTATTTGTGGGTATTAACCCTAATCCTTCCCTAAAAATTTAATAACTACCCCAATAATTAGATGTAAAGATCATAGACTATAATTTTTTCCATTATGTTTCTTACCCTAACATTGTTTAACAATCAATTTAGGAACACCACATTTAAATTAATTCTATTTTTCCAAAAATGATTCAAAACATGGAATAATTTGGTGGAATACTACAAGAATATAAACCTAATCATTAGTAATATTTTACATATATATGTTTAAATTTTAACTTCAATATAATACATAAAATTTAACAAGGTTATGGGAATTTACATATTTCCAACTATGATAAAGCTAATAATTGGATGACTATATTATTGGTGGGATCTACTACAATATTAGACATGATTTCCAAGATATTTTTAGGTAATTTCTTTTGACCCTTAATGATACTAATGTTAAGTAATGACATCCAAATATATTTTTAATATAGTTGGAAATCAAATTCTATGAGATAAGAGATATTTAATGTTATGCTATATAGGTTCACACATCTTGGATAATATATTTAAATCCAAATAAAAACATATTTAATATGGATAGAAACCAAATGAAGGGATCCTAAATGATGGTTATATAGATACAAGGTTTATGTTTATAATTTTATACCCTGTTGAAAATAATCTCGATTAAATATTACATAGTGATGGCCTTGGAAAAATTGGTTCTAGTCTAACACAAATAGGTATCCATTAGGTTAAAAAAATATCTTCTTGTAATATCAAGTGGGAAAAAAATTTATGAAACTTAAAGCATTGAAATTAGCTACCATAATAATTATGGTACCCAATAAAAAAACAATAATGTGAGATGTGCATGAGGACACATTAATTCCATGATTGTGACCAAATATTAGAAGACAATATTCCACATGGATATAATTATATAGTTATTAAAATTCCTCCTAATAAATTCTTCAATAATTCTAAATCAATCATGGAGAGTGGTTACTCATAATATGAATTAGAATCATCACAATAATGAAAAATCTTATTTGGGGGGACCCTCTCTCTATATTAATATCTTAGAACTACAAGATGATGAATAATAATGATTCCATTTTAGTGGAATAAAATAATATCATTTAGTAAATTAAACAATAAAATGGTCATATTTCATCACATATATCAATGAAATTTCTCAGAACACTTAAAAAAACACTGAGAAAAAGAAAAGAGATGAGGACAAGGTGGGGATTCCTAAAAAAAGTTAGAAGTATTTTTTCACAAATCCAAACAGATTTTGAACAAATCCTTGTACGTAAATTAAATATATATACACAAGATGAAAGATATAAATTAAACCAAATAATAAATTATTATAAATTCAAAGAAATATGACATGTATAGGGAAAATAAAGGTGAAAGGACTGAGTTATATTTCTTATTTTTATCATATAATTTAGAAAATGTGTTCCCTTTATTTTGAAATTTATAGGAAAATATCCCATTTTATTTTCTATTGATAATTTATCGAATAATAAATATATTCATCTTAAAATTTTAGTTTATTGAATAGTTAATTTATAAAAAAATGACGACCTTGAAATTCTTTTGTTGTTATATTTCTAATGATGAATAAGTTATTAGAGTCTGGTCCAAGTGCCAGGAGTTGAATATATAAGAGGAGGTGGAGGGAATAAACCTATATAAATTAATGGTATATAGTCATTATTTTAAGTGACAACTCATGTTATATTGGAAATATAACCACACACATAAACCATAAATATAATAGTAAATTATAGAATGAATTCATTATTGGCAGTACACTATGTGTTTTTACGAAATAAGATATCATGGAAAAATATAATATCATGTCATTATCCCATGATACAATAATTATTAAATTGTTATAATATCATCAACAATTTTAGATGTTGTCTCCAAAAAAACTTATCATAAACTATGATAGGAAAAAATCAAGGGGGAACAAGATACAACTACTTATGATTTAATTATATAGAAAATAATATATATTTTTCTATTGGTGGGGGGGGGGTAAATGAATAATTTCTATGTTTTCAATCGTTACTGATAACATCATTGTACAATATGTAATGATTTTGGTTGGAATGTATATAATTGTTTGAAAAATTAAATTAGATATTTTATGTAATATCCATAATAGAAAAAAAATCAAGGGAAATGGAATCCATTATCCTCTGATATATCAATATAATTTATGGTGTTACAATATATTGACATATCATTGGTCATAATTGGGCTTTATCAACAAAAGATACTTGATAACTAAAGTACAATTTTGTATATCTCTAATATGATATCATTATATATTATACCTCAAGGTATAATATCAAACACCATCAACCATCACCCATAAATTCCATAACAGATATATGTACCTCATCATATAAATTTTTGACATATCAAACATGTGGAGTAATCTAATTCCTTAATTGAATCCAACCATCAATGAAGAAACAGATTCATATTGAGAACATGAAAAAATATATAGAGAAAAATTAAAGTCAATACAAACCAATCTAACTAATTTCTGTAAGATTATATTCATCTAAAATGTTTTCCACTCAGGTATAATAGATAAATAAATAGAATAAGATCTTTCAAAATGGTGTTAAATCCTATGTAATTTAATGGAATAAAAGAAGCAAGTTTCATAAGGAATTATAAAATATCACATGAAATGTGGAGAAATATATTTTGAATCATGTGTACATGGGTCATAATCTCAAAGAATATAAAATATATCCAAGGAAATATAACCTTTACATAAATATTAAGACTCCCTAGATAAACATTTTGATCCCATATAGATTATAATAGGATTCTAAATTCATCAAGATCATATTAGTTTTTCACATATAACCATATATTTTTATTATATAATATATGTTATCTTCCACCTTTAATGTAATCTATGTAGTGGTGGAAAAAAATATTGTTATCATGAAGTATAATACATCATGTTTTCTATATTTCATGATGATAATACTTCTGTTATTCTTATTTCATTTTCCAATCAATGATTCATTGTTGTTTGTAGTGGGGATCTTGTAACAGTTCTACCCCATTTTATACACTGTATTTTCTCTCTAAATTGATGTTACACACAATTATTCCCATTATATTATAATCTAGTATATATTTAGGGGAAAATGGGATTTTAGAGATAGTATTCCATTTATATGGCTATGTGATCTATTATACACTATATGAGACTCTGTCTCTTGATGAATACATATATTGACATATGATATGTTGAGTAGAGAAGACTATGGTAACCACTATAAATTGTAAATATTTTAATTCTAGTCTAAAAAGAAATATATAAGGATCTATATACATTATAAATAAATTCATTAATTTTTAGAAGTGAACATCAAATATGTCTAACTAAAATAGGGATTCAATTGAGGTGAAATACAATAAAGATAATAATTTGGAAATACCATTGGAATAGAACTTGTGATCAAATGAAGAATAAGATACAATTAATCTGATCACTCATTTTCATTATCATTATATGTTAATTGTTTTTATAAAGGTTAAAACACAACACACCATATTCCAACATTCAAAATAAGAAAAAAAATAAAAAATATTACAAGTGATAATTAGAATTACTATGTGGAATTTTGTATTCCATTAGATAAGATCCCATGGTCATCCACTATATGAAATTCATCGGGGTTCTATAAATATTAAATTATTTATGTATTATGATAATATCCATTTAGAATTTATAATTATTTTTGGGGAATTTAATATATTTGACAAATTTTTCATTCATTTTTTTTATTCCTTTTCAATTTCTTATATGTTTTGTTATTTAAACATTATACTACTATTCAAAATAGAATGATAAAGGGATTATAAAATTTATAATTTTTTCACATTTTTAGATATTACGGACACTATCCTTGAAATTTTTGGTAAAATAAAAAAAGGAATTCCATATACCATGAGTAAGTGGTAAATAATACTTAGCTTCATAATGGAAACAATATAATTTTCTGATAACACTAAAAGATAGAACAATGATAATTGAATAATAATTTCCTAGTGGAAACATCATAAAGAGACCATTTTATCGAGTTTATAATGATTGATATTTATATGTTTCTACTATAATCATTTAAAATTACCAACGAGGGGGTGAATTTGGGTGTATAATATTATTCTTAACATAATATGGATCTTCTTCCACCATCAAAAGAGTATGTTGAACCTCTAAAAACAATTATACATCAAACTCATCCTAAGATAATTTACAGAAAAAGTGATGATGTACAAGATTAATCAGTATATATTTTATGTGACTACAATGTTTCTGTAAGGATCAATACAAAAACAAGGTCTATTTCCTCACTGATCAATTCTATTAAATGCTTAAAAAAATAGATTATGCACATTTGATTCATAATTAATATTAAAAAAATATTACAACACTTTTCATTTATGGTGTTCATTATTGTGCGCTAACCTTTATTATCAAATTTGAATCATTTATGATTTTATTTGAATATGATAGCTTTTATTTTATAATTTATTATATCATGAACAAACCCAGGTTACCCAACTACCTAGAACCTAATTTAGACCTAACCTAGCTAAAGGGTATTCTTGATCCCCACACACTGGCTATATGGTGTAGGGAATAAAGAAATACCTTTGGTAATAAATTTTCCCCAAAAAATATAAAATAGGATAACATGAATAAATGAATTACTGATAAGAAAAAACATATCCAAAGTGGAAAATAAATTTATGTTTGAAAAAAACTTTTTTCCAAAAACCCAAATAACAATCCTAATACATATATAGAAGAAAACCAAATCCATGTGATTTATAGTCACTAATAGACTCCCAAAACCTAATAATGGAAAAAACTTCTGCCACCCTAGGACACCATTCCTTTCCCATAATAGAGAAAACTAAATCTATGTATACCCAAATGTATATGAAAGGTTTTAGAAAAATGATATAATTAGGATCCCAAAAAGTGTTTCATAAGTATATTTTATAAAATAAACAAGATTTTCTCAAGTATAAAAATAAAGACATGAAATAAAATTTACATAGTAATATAAAAAATATAAATCAACCCCCTTTTAATGTTTATAAAAGTACAACAATTTATTTTCAAATAATTTACATAAACATTCCAAATATATATTCAGTACTTATTCCTCAATAAAAAACATCCCCTCGTGATAAAATTACTTATATTTTAGTGAGTATCCTCGTACCATTATCTTGATCACTAAGCCACTTGGCGTGCACATTACCCCAGCAGAACAAAATAGGGTATAATATTTCACTCCATAGAGTGTATTCTTGTAAAAAAAATAGGCTACCTTATTCAGACATTACCCTAATAGAATAGACCTAAGGGGTAAGAGTTCATTCATTATGATGAAAACCTACCTTATATTTGATCCCCGAATGTGCATAAAATCATTGAATCATTCGAAAATAATTTTAGCATTGAATTCATAAAAGGATACTATTAAAACATTCCCATTAACAAAACAAGAAAGAAAATGCATTTTCATAAATATTACCATGATTTGTTTACAAATCATACCATTAAAACCATTCTAAAATCCAATATGAAGATAAAGAAATAAACCATGGCTTCTAACTATTTTAGAGACCAATTTCAAGGATTTAGAAAAAATGTTTATTGAACAAATCCAATTCATGAAAAAACTTATCTTGAAATACTTGAAACAAACCTTCACGTGAAATCCACAAGATAAGATGAACCACGTATCATAGGAATTGATGAATGACCCTAAATTATCAATTCACAATCAAGAATCAAAAAATTTTCATTTTTCTAGAAAAATGGAAATGATGGAAAACAATCACCTTGAGGATCCTAAAGAACACAAAATAAAAAATTACGATCCAGATAATAATATACAATTCCATGAAATATTAATAAAAAATTATTTAGATCATGTAAAAAATATTAGATCAAATATAAATAGTATTATCCTAATATTACATTTTTGTATGATTGAGTTGATCTAGAATATCAATTAATAATAGAAAATTGGAATTCATATTTCATAATCTTTATCAAACACCTAGGTATCAATTCAAATTGATTACCTAGGGACAAGGAATCTTTAAAATCTTCAATAAGAGTCTCCAAGGGAAATATCTTGTAAACATGGAAGAAAAATGATGTGAATCAAAGGTATTTTAGGTGTTTTTTTATTAATTCAATTACATTGGACGGTTTTTGAAACTGTGCATGTATCATTCACCTATATCTTCTATACATGAAGAGACACATAGTTTTCCCACATGGTTTGAAAACCCATGTTCTAACCATGAAAAAGGATTGTATCCCATGATTCACAGTTTCATGGTTATGTCAACATAGTTTTTAAAAACCAAAATGCAAATTGTAATACCTCATTTCGAACAAAAAATTGGTTTAATGGTTTCTTGGGACGAGGAACACAATTTTCTCCAGCTATTCACCAACTATGCATAGGCCCAAGAGAACTCTAAAAACTCTAAAATTATTCCTTAAATGACCCCAAAATATATTTAAAATATATATATTAAAAAATATGATATATATAATTGAATGTGATGTTGGTATGTTACATAAGATGGGAAATTAAACTCCATCCCTTCAGAATTATGTCATTCTAAAAACCAAATATTCATCATTAAGTATCTTCAATTTGTTCTTTCAAATTATTCCACCATTGAAAAATACATGTTATCCATGAATTTTTCTGTATATTTATCCACAAAAAACGAATTAAATTCAATTAAAATGTTTCTATCCCTCACTACATTATTGAATTTAAATAAATTATTTCTTAAAAATTTCCACAGTTTATAGTGTGGTAATTTCACACCATGATGTGGTTCAATTTTTCTTTTAACATGATCTTGAAAAAAATTGATTAAAATTAAACACACTAACTTTATTTCTCCATTTTTCTATAAAAATCTTTATATATCACTATAATATGTTTTTTTGTTTAGTTAAAAAATATGGTGTCTTGCCTAATTTAAATACTAAACATATTAATAGAAAAAACAATATCTATGACCACCAAAATAGTTTTTTCCTATGTTCGATAAAATGGTCACCTAAAATTTTAATCATAAAACATTTTTCCAAATGCTTGAATAGATTTAGTACATATATAATATCAACATGAAAAATATTATAACATGGTCTAAAATAGCTACATATTTTCCATGTCAAGAAAGGATACAAATATTAATTATTATTCAAAACATGAGGGCTTTTTTAGTTCTAAAATAGCCACAACCATTACAATAAAATAGTTTACTACCCACAAGACTCTATGTATTTTTATTAAAAATTCATCTTCAAATCGCATTCACCAAATGCCAAAATACATGAACTATTTAAACACTAAAACATGGACTAAATGAATTACGATGTGGTTTAATATCATTTAAAAATCCATTTCAAACTATTCCAAGTATTATATGCTTTTTATGCTCTTCAAAATGTCAGATATAATGCTAACATGAATTTTTTAGCCTTGGATTGATAAAAATAAAAATTTAAATCCCTGACTTTGAAACCAACTCATACATAGAGAATTATATCCCAAATGTATCACAATTAAAAAATATGTTTCTAAAATGACTAAAAATTATTCCATTATTCCCCTTTTTGATTTTTTGGAAATCCGAAGTTTTTTGAGTAAACACAGTTAAATTGAAAACCAAAAATACTCTATAAAATAAATAAAAATTGTGTTAACCATTGACAAGTCCTTTTTAAAGGACATATTAGAAGATATTTTAGTACCTAATGTGTGTAACCTCATTTTATAGCCTAGGGTTATCTCTAAAGGAATTTTAAATTTTAACCACTATCTTTCAATTCTTAGTTATATATGTTGTTATTGATATTTGAATAAAAATATATGAAAAGGTTATGATGGTAATATTTGTATGGATACAATTCTACTAAAAATGAATATAAATCGATGTCAATAGGAAGATAAAGGTTAAGAAGAATGTTGATATTCCATTAATGTTAGACTATACAAGATTATCAAAAGTTTATTTTAGTTGTTTTAATTTTATTCAATGGTAATAATTAAAATTCATCACCTTCATACCACAATTTTTGTATTTTAATGAAATTAAATTAAAACAGACAATAGTAAGACATGTTTCACCTCCCCTATGGTGTATGGGTGGTGAACATTCCATCAATATGAAATATAAATCCATTGTATTTCATTCATCAGTTAACTCACCCAGTTACAATATATAATGGAAGAGGAAAATGAATGAGGGAGATAACATTTGATAAAGGGTGGATTAATTTTTAGAGTGATATGGGTATATAGATAAATTTTATACCAAATCCATTACACCATCAACACCTCATATTAAATAAAAATAAAATTTAAAAGAATTAAATAAAAAGGACTTTGTAAGCCCTTTGATATCCCTTATGGATCAACACTTGATTTATCAATCTATAAACATAGAGGTGGGAGATCACACATAAAAAATGAGAAACACAAAATCTTATTAAAAATATAATGAAATGAAGATATGTTATGGAAAATCCCTATATATGGGAAACCCTCTAACATGTGCTTGGGTTTTAATTTATAGTAATTGTTTGAATCTTTTATAATTTATATAGATAATTTCAATCCACTATTTATAGATTCAGAAAACCCAATGATCATCACATGACCACCTTATCCCTTTTAGCTTGTTCATTATCCACATGTACGCTTTATTTCAAATTTACTTAATTAAGATAGGTAAGTTCATACAAGGACCTTGTTTATTTAAACTATATGCATGTGAACACCACATGATGTTTGGATCTTGTTTTTTTGTTCAATCATACCTAAGATTCTTCTATCTTTTATATATATCATGTATTGAAAAATTATCGGAATATATATTCCTTTAGATATCTAAGATTAATGAAATTATAAAATTCTTGATTTAGTTTCCATTATTAATAGAATGATACATATCATATTAATGATATTATGTATGTCATCCTTAGTATATATGTTTTTTATATACTTCAACCGCAAGACCTGATATATGTTTTGAAAATTCCCCAAACCTATCATAGAAGATGAAAACTCTTTATTATATACAATAATTTTTTGACCGTAAAGGATATTAATAATTCATTTGATTTAAAATATATATTAATTGATCTTTATCCCATATATATTTCATGGTGTAGTGCTCATAAGGTTTTGTAGCCAATGATTGTGTTTCATGGAATTGGATTTCAATTTTTTGTAAATATTGAATCATTATTTGGTCATGATACATATAAGTCACATTGTAATATGGACGTCACTAACTAAAATTTTCCATTTTTTTATATTATGATGTGGGAATATTAATATACATTCATATTTCCAACACCCATTACATGCTAATTTGCAATGCTATTTTTTATATAGCTTCTTTCTACAACACACATATATTCTTGACCTCGTATCTCATGTATAATTGTATACTAAGTATGATTACTAGAATAAATTGTATCAGCAATTCCCCTAAATATTTATTTAATATCTTATACTCATTTATTTTCTATCTATCCATCTCAATCGTCATATGTTTTTCTAATACACTGCTCTTGAACGACTCTTGAAAAGTATTTTCTACTATCCCATTCATTTGATAATTTTTTAGCATTCCAAAATATACATAAAAAATATATTATGAATTATAAAATTCTTGTATATTTATCACTAATTTCCATTATTCTCAACTTCATCTATTCATATCACATAGCTTCCTGCTAAATTTTTCTTTGTTTCATTTTTTTGTAACAACCAGGGTTAAAATAGGTTAGCATAGGATGTTATTGATTCATGGACATAAAACCCAATATTTTATTAATTTTCGACGAACATATGTTTTAATATATTTAAAAAACTAATCCACTTTATATACTCCCTCTGATGACATCCATATTATAATTAATGATATTTTATTACAATTCATTTCTCCCAACCATTGGTGTGAGTGTAATAACCGATCTAAGAATTGAATTTTGAAATTCTAGTTCCAATGTGGTACTATTATGTAATTTTATTGATTTTTGTGAATTGATTCAATGTAAAATTTGTATCATTGTGGATCTATTTAAACATGGAATTTAGAGAAATGTTTAGTGATGGCATGAAACTTTTTGATTTTTTAACAAAAGTTGAGTAGTTGAATTTCACTATTGGATTAAATTATTATTTTTAACATTTGAGGATGGAATTTAGGTTTTTTTATATGTGTTTATATGTTTTTTAGGTGATATGGTGGTTGGGGAAGTTTGGATTAGGGTTTCACCTATAACATTTTGTTAAAGATGAAAATGAGTACTTAATGATCCGAGATGAGTCGAGGGTTCCCAAGAGGTTCCACAATGTACATGGTAAAGCCATACTAGTTTATTGTGGGTGGGGGAAGATTTGTTATATTAATTTGATTTTTTTTAAACAAATTTTGTGGAATCTAGACCTTAATTTCAATACCCCCATAGGATCCCCACTTAATGATCTTTCATTCATTATACCTACCTCCTTCAACTTATTGATCAAAGAGCGTTTTTGATGGGTATTTAATAAGGAATCTTAAAAAGATTGAAAAATATTATCCTTTTATTTACTTATATTTTTATTATTTTTATTTTTATTTTTCCTAGATTTAATTTTGGATTTCTATTTTACAAATTCATAGTGAAATCATCTCGTGCTATAAAGTTCCATCATTTTCTTGTTTGAAAATGATCATATAGGTCATTTTTTCAACTATTACTCACAACATTGAGATAAATTAATTATGTTATAATTTATTTTAAGGTTTATTGGATTTATGAGCTTAGTCCAGGTATTCTATGGTTAATTATAATCCATTATTTCTTTCAAATTATGGTTATAATAATTTCAATGTTATTTTTCTTAGATTATTTTTAGGTTTTCCAAGAGTTATTATTGTTGTTATTTTTGATCCATGGTTTAATGGTTATGGAATGATTATTTAGTGATTTAATAATATGTTAAGGTACTTTTGAAGCATTATTCTAGAATCATTATAAGTATAAATATCACAATCTATTTTGGAACAGTGTATTCAACCATTCGATAGACTTTTAGGATATTCCTAGTATATTTTTGCGACTTTTTTTCTTTTAAATCAATAATTTATCTTAATTTTTTTTGTATTCCATGAAATGGTGTTTTAAATATATTTCCATATATAAAGTGTGATATAATATTAATTAAGTTTCAAGATATTTTATAAAATTGTCTCCAAAATTTCCTTTAATCCCTTAATTCACTATTTTATAAATAAATGTATTTTGATTTGGATTTAATTATATATACTACTATGTTTATATTGAGTGCCAATATTCCACTATTTCCTAATTTTTTGAAAAATATTTGACTACATCATTTAAATTTTTCCCTTTATTTTGGTACCATCCTCGATCTTTTGAACCTTGTTATGTTTTTTTTCAAATGATTCTATTCCATGACATGTTCTATGTTACTTAATTGGTGGTTTCACTTAATTTTTATTTACCATAAGATGTAATATTATAATATTAAATCTAAACATAACATTATTTATCATATAAATTTAGATATCCAAACCATGTTTTATTAGGGTCTACATGTTGTTACATTACTATGTTTTTTTAAATGGTATTTTTAAGACACTATGACTTGAACGGGTTAAAATACAATGATTCAAACTAAATGTCAGTTAGGAGTTGCATGAATGGAAAAAATATTAACAGAATTTTTATGGAGAAGGGTGTGACTATGTTTGATAAATTCTTATATGCTTAATCAATTTTTTAAATAAATGAATCATTGAGTTTTAAATACTATATAAGGGACCACATATTTAGAAGAATAATCTTTGTACCAGTTTTGAGGTGATCTAAAAATTACATACAAAAATATTTCATCATATTATATAATTACTCATTAAATATTATTATGATATATAGCATAACGATAAAGGTTTTTTGGCCTTATAAACATGGATACAGAATCAAATGGTTTATAAAATATCTACATAATATCCTGTTATGTTCTACACAACTATAACCCTTCTTATACATATCATACATAAACACATTTTCATATCCTAGGGAATATGAAAAATAATAAATGGTGATCTTATATTTTAATTAAGGGAAAAAGATAGGGATATAATTCAATAATCACTTTTAATATTCACATGATCATATTTTTAAAAGAACATGACCATAACATTTGGAGCTATAAGTTTCACTGGAAACATAATCTTCCTGTTGCGGTGATTTGGGTAGGTTTCCCAGGCCCGCCTTTTCCATTCCAAAATCCTACCATTCTCAAGATATTTGGTAATCTAGTCAAGAGATTCATAGCCTTTGGTGAGCATTCTAGATCATTATTCCAACCAATTACTCACCGTATATGCATGGAAGTGGAAATCTTGAAGCCTTCGGCTGAAGCTCTATAGATTGTGGTTAGTGATGAATTGTGTTTCCTTCAATCTGTGGCATTTGAGAACTGGTTCGACTTTTTTTTGTAATATTTTCATCTTGGAAATATACATATGGATTTTCATATGTCTCGCAGCTCGATCTCGAATGGTAGTTCTTATGGAGTTCTCCCAGTTTAAGCACTCTGTGATGAGCCTCCTCGATTGGAGGTAGGGTTGTATCTTCCTTCTTCGATAAATGAGGTTCCTACTAGTTGTGGTTTTATTTTTGATCAACTATCATTGCCATTAGAGGGTGTGGCTTCTAATACTCCCTCCTTCTCTCAAATTGTCACGGCTGGGGGTGTGGGCAGCAAGTGGCTTCAGGTGTCTGATCTCCCCCTATTGAACTAGTGGAGAAAGTGGTTGAACAAAGGGTTGACGACCATAAAAAGGAGAAGATGGTGATCTGGATTCCTGAGGTTCTATCCCAACATAATATGTTTGAATGGGAAGTTCATATGGGTATTGGAGAAAGACTTATTGTGGATCCCCAGGCATAGGGAGGTTCTTTCGCTAGCAGGGTCAATAGTTATCCAGAGGGCTGTGTGAAGGTTTTAGGCATGGTGTCTCCAAAGAGTTCCTCACCACCCATTACCCAGTACAACCTCTTTGGAGACTTGGGGGATTCATTCCTGGCTCTATTACCTCATGAACTGGGCTTCCAAAAACCATTACAAGAAGATAATGATGATCATTCCAGTAAATTCTTTATGGACTGTGTGGAGGGAACACGAGTTAGAGAACTTCACAGTCCAAGGAAGAAGAAAGGACTAAAGGGGATCTTTGATGCGGGGGGTTGCATTGTGATTAAAGGGAAGAAAGAGAAAGGTTGGAAATACTATTCCCAGCTTCCTAATCCAATTTAAATAAGATTTTCAAAAAGGGACAAAGATATGGAAAGTGTATCTACAGTTCAAGAAAAGAATCAAAAGAAGTGATCCGTCCTAAACAGTGGAAAGGGTAAGGCATGGTGTGAATCCTCTAAGGAACAAGGGATGGGTGATACGAGATGAAAGGACAATGGGGGTGAAAATACATACCTCGAACTTATTCTACATTCTAATATTGTGGTGTCGTAAGGGGTTTCTTAGATAAATGATTTAGAGGAGGATTTTATTAGAATTTTAAAAATATAGGTTCATAAAGATGTAAACAAGGAACAAAAGTCATGGGTTGACCAACAAAATCACATTTTGGAATGAGGCTTAAAGGAAGGGAGGATAGATGCGGAGGAGTACATCCAAATGTGGGAAAAATTGATTGACCAGTTTGAAGATTTAATCATGAAGGATATGCATACGATGGTTAATAAACTTCAGTGGGAGCTATACCAGGTAACTGAATACAATAATCTTAGCCTTGTTTTCAATGATTTTATGATTTCTTACTGTGCTCATTGATTTTATATTTTGAACTTGTGTGGTTTCCCACCTTTCCATAAAAGTGATTTTGAAATAAAAAATTTAATTTTTAGGTCAGTTTCAATAATAGTTCATCATGAGAATCATAAACCATCCAGAGTAAGAATAAATATGGAAACACTAGATCATATTCACAATTACTAATAACTAACATTAATGGATTTTTTTAGATGAAAAATCATTTAAAATATATTTGAGGCTTTTCATGAGGAAAATACCATTTTCATTTTAAAATTACCTATTTAAAATGTATCAATTTCGAAAATAATATGGATAAATTTTTGTCTGTAAATAAACATGGTAACTTTTAAAGGACTATTATAATCATATATTTTTCATGATTATTTGGTAATAGTTTTATGCATTTTACATTAAAAAAATATTTCATTTAAATATTTATGAAAAATTAAAAGTACCTCATTCATAGATTGAAAAAATGATTCATTTTATAAATTTATATAGTAAATAAAACATGGGTAAAAATGAATTTAATCAATAATTGGAGATTATTAAAAACATTCTCGAAATCAAATTACTGAAAATGTGGAGGTGGAAGAAAAATATTCATGGCCTAATAAAAAATAATATTGATTTTTATTTAAAACATTATTTTAGGATTTTATGTAAACAGAGAGATGAAAATAAAAGGAAAACATGAAATGTTAAGAAATAAATAGAAGAGAGTAAAATACATAATATTCATTGGAGTTAGATTATATATTTTCATCAGTATAAATTTAATAATAAATAATATTAGTAAAAAGATAGATTGTGACATAAAACCCTTACCGCTTTGGTGAAATTTTAATCATAACCCCATGAAAGAAAGTACTTTAAATGAAAATGTAAATATAATTAATATAAATATATTAATTATATAACATATCAAATGGTTTTTAGATACACATAAAAAATAATATTGGTGTATAACATAACATATATCTTAAAGAAGACAATTTGAGGTGATATACCCTGGCCACCTTAGAATCATTTAATTAAAAACATTTTGAATGAAATAATTTTAAGTATAAGTTTAAATATATTTAATTAATAAGGATACATGACATAAAATTTCAATATATTAGTATATACACCTCATAAACATAAATATTTTTATGACATCAACCAAACAATATTGAGATTAAGAACACTTACATCAAGTATATCTTACTTCATAATCTCTATAAACCAAGTATAATAAATTTAAATATATTAAACCATATTATTTCCTATAATACAATATATGTACCCTTATAAAATTCCAATATCAACTTATAGATAATTTTTTAATAAATTCACTATTTCCCATTGTTTACTATTTTATTTGTCATGTTTGTTTCGGTTCGGCAGTTTTGGTTCTCAAAAATTGATCATGGTTTCATTATCTCTAGAATATTAATAATTTCATAATTATAATATCAAATCAATATATACACTTTAATAACCATCTATATAATGTAGTGATGAAAAATAAATTACATCACTTTGTGGAGATGATAGTCCGTAAGTACACTCGGGTGATGTTTTCAAGTTTTTGATGGATGTAAAAAAGAAATTAAAATAATAACTGAAATTTAAAACATCAACATTATATAATTAATATAATATATTTACATTAAATATATCATAATATCCAACAATTAATGACAGTGATGGAAAATAAATCATATCACATTGTAATGGTGATAGTCCACATGTATGCATAAGTGATAATTTCATTTAATAATTGATGGAGAATAGATAGGGGAATGATTGTTGAATCACAATAATATGATTTCACAATATATATTATACAATAATAATATTTTTTATGTATACATTAGGTTTATATAAGGTGGAATTGGAAATAAATTTCAAATATCCCTGTCTAGGTTTATACCTCTTCCTTGAGAGACCTATTGAGCTTACCAATTAAACCATAAAAAGTTGATATTAGGAGAAAACTAGTACTCACCCATGATATTAAACAGCGTATTATATTATTGGTTTTCATTTAATAAGAGAATAGTATTTATAATGTATGAGATGAAACAATAATGTTTAATAAAAACTAAAATATGAGTCAAACATAAGACAATGATTGTAGTATTGAAACTGAGAAATATGAAAATGATTGAATTAAATAACCCAACATGAATAATAAGGATAGTAAAATTAAAAATGAATAAGATGAATGGAAAATAATAAATCTACGTTTTACAATTAGGAGATAATAAAATGATACATATTGTGAAAAAATAGAACTGTTAATAGTAGTCTATTTATTTGTGTATTTATTGTATATTTTACACACAAATTCCATTTTCTTAAGAAATTATATTTAAATAAGTGAAAACCATATAAAAACCCCTATATATCATTAACACAATTTCAAGTTTTAAATTAATAAACATTATTATTGTAAATGGTTAAAAACAATGTTGATACATATACATCCGAAAGAGAAATCAAAATAGAACAGCAACCGATAAAAAAAAGGGAGACCAACTAGAACAACCTACAACGAATCACAATGGAGACCAAATCCACTAGGTTTGATTTCATATTATGCCAAAACTTATCATTCAGTGAAAAACTAAATCCTCTGATAGTACTTGGTGGAGGTTTTCCCTTTAGGGGAAAAACATCAACAAACATAAAATTAGTAAATATCCTCGTGGAATTAAATCACACTGAAATCAAGAAGAAGAATGATGAATCTGCTGGAGGAAAAACCAAATCCACCGATCCAAAAAAGGTAGAGTTGTCAATAAATATGATTGACCATTAAAAAACAAAATTTCTGGAATCATACTGGTATTCCCCATCAATCTACATGAGATTTGGGGCCTCTTAAAGAGATATTGGTGGTACAGAAACCACCACATTAAGCATTAAAAAGCCAATGATGCCTCATACTCGATGCTCAGATGGGTTTCATTATTAGGCATCAAGGGCCAAAAATAGTTTATAATATGTATAGTTGTATCTTTTGTAGTATTCATTTTCCAGTTTAGACGTCTGAATCCATCCCCAACTTTTCCAACATGAAATATCCTGTTATGTTCTTTTTGGCCTAGAATATTTTCATTTGGTGTATTAAAATAATCCTTACATGATAACCTACATAGATAATGTCAATAATTGACATATTATAATATAACTATTGGATGAAAATAAATAATATTGACGATGAGTAAAATAAATAAAAAATAGTGTGTGGAAAAATTCAGGGAGCAAGAATACATAATATGTAAATAAAAACTAATAGATATCATTGACGTTGAATTATTATTTTGAGAAAAGTTAAAAGTTATATATTTTCAAAGATGAATATGTATTATTCATGTGCTAGATATGAAATATTCATTGGAAAATACATAGCATACAGAATAGGAATAACCCAAATATACTCTATATATTATGCATATTCATATAATAATGGATTTTTAAAATAAATAACAAAATTAAGAAAAAAGGGAAGATGACAAGATAATGCACCTATTGTGGAGATTTTTGGAAGGTAAAATGAAAAAATCAGAAATCTTAATTAACCACCAAAACAACACAATAACACCTTGTCCAAGAAGTCCACAAATGTTAATTAACCACCCTTAAAAATCATGAAATGTATTCCTTGTTTAGTACCTCATGATCCTTCCATCTAACCCAAGAATAAACCAAAAATTGTGACTTAATATCAATAGATCCTATTAATATTACCCAGGAACTATCTGCATAAAAAAAGTTGTTTCAGTATATGTTCTATGGTTGTTATACAAAAATATAATCATAGGATCTGAGTATTTTGTATTATCATATAATTATAGGTTTTAGTTAAAGAAATCACCAAGAACTAAATAGAATAAAGATATAGTTAATAACTAGAACATGATAATATTTTAATAGTTGGTTTCTTGTGAATATCTTTACCAAATATATGTATACAATATTCATTCTGGGGATCAACAATCAAGAGCACGGTATATAAGAGGTGCTAGAATTTTACAGTATCCCTGAAATTATTTATTCAACTGTATTCGCTTGAGATGTATTCAGGAAATCCCAATTGAAACTAATTCAAGATAGGAGCCCTGAATCAATAAGGATTTTAAAATATGAATATAGAAACTTGAAGAGATTCATAAAATAACAAAATATTAATTATGTTTTTCACAGTAGAAGATGACAATACAAACACCTAATTGCACTTATTCTTTTGGTTCCAAGGAGGTAAGATTAAGGAAAAGGGAAATGAGTGATAATGAGACATGATAAGATCAAAACATGTTTGAATTTATTCTCAATCTTGCCTCTTCCATTTCAAAACCCTTTGATTCTCAGATCATTTCTCGGATGAGGGATCCTTCTTCTAGTCTAGTAGATTGTGTAAATTTTTTCTCTCAGTTAAATAATAGATTATAGGGATCCAATTCTACTGGTGTTCAGTGAACCAAAAACACCGTCTTCTATTATTGTAGGTTCTCATTTTTATGGGTAGTTTGAAAGAAATGATTAGCTAGATAAATTATCTAAAAACTGATACCTGTATAAACTTTTAAAAGTCTGCAATTTTTTATATTGAATGTACAAAAAAGTGTTCTAAATAAATATTTAAACCAATATATGTGTAGTGGAGATGTATGAAATATGATAAAATATAATTTTTTCAAAACTTTATTAGGTAATAAAAACAAACCCATGCTGAAATTTTTTTTAAGGATACACAACTCGAAAACATATCAGCACTCCCATTTCCATAATTATCAGATTTCTACAAATTTTAGTCTAACTCCAACATGTGACCTAGTATGTTGGATCAAGACCATCCACTTACAACTTTTACCCATTGTATAACAAAAAAATAAACCAAAATATGATGCCACGTGACATTCCAAATCAAGAAGGTTGGTTTAATTAATGAAAAATGTAAAAATATAGGCAATCCAGTGAATATTTTGTGCTAAAAATAAGTTGACTGTAATCATAAGAACTAAATTGTAAATGGGAAACAAAATACCCAGTTCCAATGCAAATAATAGAGAAGATATAAACCTCTCTATGAGTTATCCTAGAAACAAGGAAGTTGTGCATCTATATCCACTGAAAATCTAGAGGCAGTGACAGCATAAACATGCAGTGACATTGCAGAGGGGAACATAATGATCATCATATAGGTCTCTTAGTGATTTGGGATAGGTGGGAGGATACAGAGTACATAGATGATCCCTTTGTGACTTGCATATTTTAGGGAGGATTCACTACTTTATCGCTTCAAAATCCTACAATTTTTTTAAATCAGAAAAAAGAAATAGTAATTTTTTTTTATGAAAGACGATTATTTAATTTTTTATCTAATGATAAAAATTGCATTATTTATTCATATTAACATATAGAGTAACAATTACACACTATCATGGTTATTAAAAGAAACAATTTACTACACCCATGTCTCTTAGTATAGTTAAATTTTAAAAGGAGGATTGACAATTTAAATCAGTAACTTATAATTTTTTTTTCTTATAATAATCAGTGCTAAGAGAAATGATTATGGTATCCATTTAATTTCAAATTATCAATCCCAAAACTAGATAAATATTATATTACTTGAACCTTATATCTTAACGGTTTATTTCCATCAACCTGATCCCTAACCAAATAATTCTCAAACTAACCATATCACTACCCAGCCCATTCAACTACCTTTCCCTATTGATCTAAACCCGAACCAGAAGACCATCTTTTCTTGGAGTAGGGAATGAAATTTTCATCTACACTTATATTGAATAGAAAAACCTATTTTGATAAATTAAACTATGCATATTCAAAATGGTCTTAATCATTTCACTATGGTATTCCCATAGGAGAACCAGTTTTGAATAGAAACACCTAAAATAATAATCATGAGCTCCAACATATTATTTGTATGAATATAAGAACTTGTCTTGAAAAATAAAAATGTGCATATTCAATCAAAATATGTATTGAATGATGGAAAAAATATTTATTTCTTTGCATGTATACTTTAATCTAAAACAATGAGAATATGATGACACAAATCAATTATAAGATGTACTGGTTGATGAATAATTACCCAACCATTGAAGGTTTCCATCCACCTTCAGGAACATAGAATCTGTCCATGATGAATCAACTATAGAATCCATGTATATCCAAAAAATCATGAAATGTTCTAATGATGTGGATTAAAATTAACATAGTAATGAAAATATAGGTTTTAATGGATCCCTTTTCTTAATGGGTCACAAATGGATTCACAATAATACATATGTGCATGGTGGATCCATAGGTCACAAATGAATCATTGATTAGGTGGGGGTCAGTGGGAATCTCTATAATGTTAGTTAAGGGTCAAGGTTTGAAGGCAACGGTTAATTTATATGATAAATTCTATACTTCAATTTTAATATATTATATTCATAAATAATTTCCACAATCAAAGAATTGTCTATGATAAATTAATAATGCAAAGAGATCAACCATGCAGACCAAAGGGATCAAGTAAATAATGATTGTAGATCATGTGAGGAACCCTACTATTGATGGCTAAGTGGGGTAGTGTTAATAAGTTCATAAATTATTAAACTAATATAGAAACAATCAATGTTAGGTATTGAATAAAATAAGGTAGGCACACCCATGTTATACAATCTGATGTAATGCAATAGAATGTTGTCTATTTTGCTATCGAATCAAAAGTAGCTCACTGTTTTCACCAGAGTATTTGTATTGGATGAAGACATAAATAACATAGTGATAGGATTAAAATAATGCTAATCCATGTTAATTGTTTGTCAAGTAAAATATATGCATATCATTGTATTGTTATTAATAATTTTCCAAAACATGATCATATCAATTATTTAATGTTATCAATAAATCAGGGGGATTAAAATCATAAATAATCAATGAGGCTTTAAGAAAATCTATTTACTATAGTGCATGCTATTACCAATGATCAGTGACACGTTTAGGCAGAGAGGGTGATGTAGAAATGAAATTTGAGTCCATTACATGTTTGGTTCAAAATGGAACATGAAAATAATGTAATCCAAAAATGACTAACAAAACTAGAAATAACTAGACGCATAGTGATAACCGACATTCATGTAAACAAAAAAAAATAAAAAGGGGGTGATTTCATTTTTTCTTGACTTCATGAATCCTGATTGAAAAATTAAGACAATCACATAATGATTTTTTTAATCTGCAAGTGAAAATGAATTTCAATCATTAGTCTTGATCATGAAACATTTATAAGAGAGTTTACAATTCAATGCAAAAATCATAATATTTTATACCTTCTCAAAAGAACATGAGACGAACAATGAGCCAGCTTCGGATTAAGGATGGACCTCTTGGGCAAAAATGCAACTACAAAGAGATATGACACATGAAACACAGAAAGAAGTAATAATCAAATCCTAGGAAGGTTCGAGACAGAAACATGGATTATGGAAGCAAAGAAAACATAGGATTCAAAATCATACCATGGATCATATTGAAAGGAAAAAACGAGTTATAAGGAAAAACCTAAAACATTTTTTATACTAACAGACAACCTGTATTGTTAAGCAAAATGAAACATATTATATAATAATTTTGGATAGAAACCAGATAAAAAGACAATCCAAAAAACAAAAAATAACAATTTAGGTTGTAAAATTCAATCATTCCACTACATGTAAACAAACAATTCTTATAACGGTGCATACCTCTAGAAAGTACATTTGTTCCATGATTTCTTCATGAATGAAATCTTGAGGCATTTCAAATACTGTGACAGTTCATAAACATCAACAAATATCAATCTCTCAGAGGATGAACACATGTATATAGGATAGTTCATGAATCCCAATGGATGATAAGTTGCAGCTGGGAGGCTTACCGCTTGCATCTGTCTTCTCCTTCTACCTTAAAAATTTAGAGGACTATTGTCACCTTCTCTTTTCCTGCAGCCAACCCATGAAAATCTAGAATCATATTGAAGCTATGTTTCATTACAAGCAAAATAAAAATGATGACATATTCCATGACAATCTCGAATCATATTGAACTTATGTTTCATTGAAAGATACATACGAATGGGGACATGAATGCATTAAAAAATGAGATCAACATAGACATGTGTGATAAAGTTAAAAACCTCTTATGTTCATAATATTGTTTCTAGAAATGATATTATTAAAAAAAGAAACTACTTGAGATTTTAGGGAAAAAATTTCCCTTCTAATATACTATTACTGGAAATATGATGGATATCCAAATTGCTCCAACATTGATGTTAGGGTGCATGAAAAATTCAATGGAGGACCTTATTATCACCAAAACTATAGGGGTAAGTGGTATACCTGGGATCTCCAAGCAACCCAGTTAGATGGGTGCCTCAAATATCAATGTTAACAATGATGGTGCTTCATTAGGAACTCCTGGCCCTACAGGTTTTTCTACATAGATAATAAAGATCCATATAGTACTGCATAATATCTAAATGAATATCTTGAAAAGATAAAATCTATAAGTTTTTCTACATGGATAATAAATATTCAAGCAGCTGCAATTGATTTGTTGAAAAAAAGTTTGCTAACTTGGGGTTTACTACTTCAGCGTATTGAGAGTTTCTAGCTGCGGCCAGTTTGAAAATGCTCTCGACCTAGTTACCGAGAAAGAATCATCAGATCCATGATCATTAATGATGCTTCTTGTTATTAGTATTATGTTCAAATATGTAACAGGAATAAACCAATCATTTTCTACTAGTAAATTGAAAACGAAGACATTTCTATTGTAGAGAATCGTTAAGGGAGCAGTTTCTGGTATGCTTTTAGCCAGATGCCTGAAAATTAGAAAGCGAGAACTGTTTCACCAAAATAGATTTCATGAGAATGTCGAGTAATTAATTATGATTAGAAAAATATCCAAACTAAAAATGAATACACCAATTTTTTGAGGAATAGAGCATCCAGTACCCGAGCATTGGATTTATGAAGGGAAAAACAGGAAAACAATGCCCATCGCTGCTCAGAGGGAAGGACACCAGGAGTGATTTTTTTGAGGCATCTCCCACAGAACCCAAGGTGATGACTATCCTTAGAATATCAAGATTGATCTTCGAACTTGATCTTGGAATGACAGCATGAATATGAAAATTAAATCACACATTGGTCAACCAGAAAAAAAAACGAAAATAGATACAAGTCATCGAAATATGGATTGAAGAGAATGAACAACATAATTATCTCTGGAAATCAAAATTATTCTACACGCGGGTCCGGATGGAGTATGTGGTTTGAAGAATATCTATAGGCAGTGCACGCGGAGGCAGATGTGTTGATGAATGGTGTGGTTTGTGGGAACCCTATGTTGAGTTGTGGGGTATCGCGAGTGGGAAGAGAGTCGGGAGGGAAATCGTGTTGTGGTAGTGGGAGGGAGTGAAGCATGCGGAGGTGGAGGAGCTAAAGGAGGTCAGAGGCGGAGGAACCAAAGGTAGTAGGATGTGGAGTTGGAGGCGAAGCAAGCAGAGGTAGAGTGGCTAAAGGCAGAGCACACGTAAGCGAAGGAAGTGCACGCAGAGGTGAAGTCCAAGCACATAGAGGTAGAGGAGCCGACGGCAGAGCATGCGAAGTCAAAGGCTTGTGGTCTATGGGAACCCTAGTTCGAGGGGAGGGGGTATTGAGACCAGAAGAGGGAGGGAAAAAATGAGAGGGTTTGAGGGGAGTCGAGGGCGTGAGGTCGTGAGGTCGCGATATGTGATACTAAGCGGGAGCGGGAGAGGGAGGTGGTGAATTACAGTGAAACCGCGTGGAGGGGCAGCATGGAGTAATTGGGTAATGCCACGTATGGGACAAATAATGTGGAGGAACGTGACATTGACATATGGAAGCTAGAAAGACAGCATTAGTATATATATTGATAAGGTTGAGGATGAATTAATGTAATATTGGACTATTTTTTAATAGGTCTTGGTCATGTTATTAAGCTAAAATTATTTGACTATGGGAGGGGAATAGAATCTCTTTTATAAGTAAGGGGTGGTAAACACATGAGAGGACTTAAAATATTTTAATAATTTATGTTAATTTGCACTATAAAGTGAATAAATGGACATAAATTCAATAATTTGATAATATAAGGTCTAAATATATTCCAAATATAACAAAAATTAGGCCTGTGTTTATGGAATTATTACCATTTTATCTTAGTTTGAACCATGATAATGTTGTTTTAAAAATAATCATTGTACCAAATATTATATTAACCTATTAAATTATATTAATTATAATGACTAAAAAATGGAATCCATTTTACAATAATATTTTTTAATAATTTTCCTAAATTACTTTTTAAATAATCATGAATAACATAATGAATACCCATTTTTATAAAGTTTCATTTCCAACATGAAACTAAATTTACATTTATTTTCCTTATAAAAACCATAAAATGATTCTTGAAATATTTTATAGAATATTTAATATAAATATTTAATTAAAACCATTAATTAATATATATTCATTTAATTTACTAAGATAGAAATTCATTTTGTGTTTAAAAACTATTATTAGAAAAATGAGTTCTTTCGTCCTAAAAATGAACTTCTACCAAAACCATGTATAATACCAAATAATATATTTAAACATTTTATTTATAAATATTGGATTATTATTTTTATTTAATATCATGTTCAAAACATAATTTTAATTTTAATGTAATTAATTTAATAAAAATGATAGTTTTTAGAAAATATGTAATTTTAATTATTAACTGAAAAATAAATATTTTTATAAAAAAAATCATAACAATTTACCCAATAATTTTATTGAATTGCTGATATAGAAATTTATATTCATTCTATAAAATAATATTTACAAAAATCTTAAAATTTAATTTTTATTTCAATGTATAAACTGTAATACAAATCATTTTTTATGAAAACATATTTTTAAAGAATACAATTACTATACATAAATTTGAGTTATTAGTTATTATGAATTAATAATTAAATATTAATTATTAAAAACCATTGTATATATTTTTTAGAATACTATTATTACCATTTTAACCTTCCAAATTTATTGGAAAGGCTAAAACAATTACATTTAAATAATATTATCTTTATAGTATTGATAGTTCTCTTAAAGCTCAATGTTGCATGTTAAGAAAGATATTAGGCATATTATTGTTTCAAACTACAATTTTGGTGTGTCAAATTTTCCACCCTTAAATAAATTATGTAATCTAATTTATTATCTCAATAAAAAAGGGTTTAATATTTCCAAATACCATTGTTGAAAAAACACATTTTAGAAAGGGATAATAAAAATTCCTTTGAAAAGGGTTAGTTAGAAACATAATGGTTACCATAAATAAAACATAATATGGTTCCTCAATAAAGAGAAAATTAATGGGAGGTTAAAATATATATATGGAAGAGGAAAATAACATCCCATGAATAATAAAGATTGATATAAAACATGATTATGAGAAATTTAATGACCAAAAAACCATAAATCAGTAAGGGATAAATAAGACTGGAAATGCATTAGATACAATTATAATAATTAAAAAAAATATTTTGAAGAATAATTTTATTAATTTTTTCGAATTATTATACAATAGAATATGAAAAACTATACATAATTGGTTTCATTTAAAATATAAAAATAATTTTATCTTTCTTTTGCACGTTTCAATTAATTTCCACAAATTTTCGTCCTTGATTTTAAAAATGAACGAAAATTAGGAAATTTTCATGTATGAAACAATAAAATAAACTTCTAATAGATTAAAATATCTAAAAAATGATGATAATGCATTCCCCGTGTCTCTATTTAGATACTAAAACAATTTCGTTATTAATTCCGAATATAACTAATGTAGTTCATGATGTCATATATCGATCATGTGAACCCCTCAATCAGGTATTATCCTAAAACATGTTAATAACTTGAATCACCAAAAATCCCCATAGAAAACATATATTTTTATAAAAATTAACTCTTTACTCATTCCATAAATATCATCATATCCCATTTAAAATATTCTATGAATCCAAAAATGTAATAAAATTCACCAATGGAAACATAAATCACTTTGTCATAAAATCACTAATCAATTTCAAGGTCTCCAATACAATAAAATTTTATTTATCATAACAAATAATTGATATAAAAAATAAAAATTATAATCTATTTATTTTTAACTTTTTAAGGGATATCTATCCACCAATCATGTGTTTTCAAAAAATATGACTATACCACTAAATTACATATCATGGTTGTTAATACTGTCCATTATATTCTTTAAAATACTTAATGAAAAACTATTTTATGAAAATACTAATATGTTTTAGGATTCATTTAACTATAATATCACTGATAAATCACTATTAAAACATATTCAATCCTTCCACATCCTTATTAACCCATTTAATATGTTTCATCATATTATTCCCTAATACATACTTCCTATAATATGAAATATAAATCCTATTTTAAGATTTATTAGCCTGAATAATATCCTATTCCATAATTTTAACATAAAAAATATTGTTAAAATAAATCATACCATTCATATAAAATTCATATTATCCTCATTAATATTGTTAAAACCATTACTCATATAACATTTCCAGTCCATTTTTTGAGCTTTCCACCTTTGACATCGATTTTCATAATGTCCATACATTCCACATCTGGGAAATTCAACTAAAAAAGACACCTTATGTTAACCATTATTTCCATCCATTTCATTAACTAAAATTTTAATTTGTCCTTGAAAATTAACCTCTTTATGATCTTCTTTCTTACACATAACATACTTTCATATCCATTAAGGAAATTTACTCTAATTATTCTTCTACCTTCTCAACTTATATGAAGAATAATCCTATTTCTTCAATGGTATTCATGAAACTAAATTTTTCAATTATTTGATTCAATTAAAAACTAACCTATGATTATGTCATTAATCACATATCATGATTATTGAATATTTATAATTAGATTCATTTTCATTACATCTCCAATTTGGTTTGGTAGATTTTTTGGAAAATCTTTGCATATTTCATCATATTTCTTGTAAACATGATTCCTATAAAATCCATAAATTAACAAAAAAATTCATAGTGTGAGAAATATTAGTTCGTAATCGTATAATAATGAAAAATCAATCCTGGCGTGTCTAGTTCATGGCACTATCTCTTCAATATATGAAAACATTGGTTTAAATGAGTACATACTTAGTCACTATCTTTTCAAATTCTTCATAATGATTTAGAATGAAAATTTGATTTATACAAAGAATATCACCGAGGAGTATTTTTATAGGTGTATAGTCTTAGGAACACTCATCATACATAAATGGAAATTAGGTTAATATATAATAAACACCGTTTACAATTATTACCCTTTACTGTATCTATGAAAAAACCTAATCCACTTTCTTGTATCCAGATAAGGAATCATTTTCTTGGAAAACCATACTCAATTTTTTTCCGTAACTAATGATGTTCTCAAATAATTAAGTTTATTGTAAGGGTTTCCAATAAATTTTTCTATCCTAGTTCCAAAAATAATTAAAAGATTCTGTAATACCAATTGAGGTGGCTGAAACCTTATATACATAAATATAATATGATATTAGATGAATACTAATTATATATCATTAAAAAGAAATATAGAAATATAAATGATTAGTTTATTTGGAAACTTGAAAACAAAAACAAATGATACATAAAATATCTACACCATCTAAGATTATGTTATTAATAACTATCACCCTTCTTAAACATAGCATACATAAAAAATTTCTTTATATCCTAGGGAAAATGAAACATAATAAATGGTGACCTCATATGATCAGTAATGATAAACAAATATAATATCAATAAATAATAATTTTTAATCCTAAAATGTGAATAAGTGTATGAAAACCAAAAATTAACATTTTAAAATCATACCAAACATTTTATAGATCATAATATTTAGTCATGGGATAACATTGAAGAGTTCAAATGACATGAATCATAAAATATTTAGAGAACACAATCCATGAGAAAATATCATTGGAATAACATAGTATCATAAAATTGTCTCATAAATCACATCATAATCAAAACTGTATAACTCCTATGTTATGTATACCTACTAATACAATCATCACATGTTAGTCTTCAAATAACCACCCATATACCAACATTAGGATTGGGATAAACTCCCTTGTACACTTTGTTGGGATTGGGGTGATATCCCATTTACCCTTTGATCTCATAAAACATTAATAATTACCTAATTATCTAAAGGGATATAAAAATACCACCTATCACATAATCATGATTTATTCTTATATATTCCATATGATCATGAAAATATTTATCATTACATAAAACCTTAACTCACAAGAAATAAAAAATGATTTATCAATATTTCATTTTCATAATCATAAACTAGTAAAAAATCATAATTATGGTAACATTAGATAATATTACCAACAAAGCATTATAAATATTAAAGGATTCTTATGATAACCCTGCTTTTATTACAAATATAAACTTGATTGATTACATAAACCATTCACATGAGATAACATGGATGATCGAGAGGTCTAGTGTCTTTGGGGATTAGGATCATTACATAACAACTTAAAACATCAAGTACAACATCTTTATTGAAAACTTCCTTTACATGACCACTACATTCCCTCATACATAGCATTGCATTGGATAAACTGAGAACATGCATAAGAAAAGGGGTGAGCTATAGATCCCAATAAGTGAATAAACATGGAATACATGAGGAGTACAATACATTTCAGACAATAGGAATATCAATAGAGCAAAATATAAAAATGAACATAAAGGCACGATAATGCATGATAATCATAACATGGAAATGTGGCAACAACACTTAACATGGAATTAGCATGAGCCAAGGCTCATTGCGCATAGAGCATGAGAAAATCCTCATTGCACCTGAAGCAATAGTAAACCCTCATTTCACTTTAATAATCATGATTCACCACTCATTTCACATGATGTATCATGATACAATACTTTACCCAATGCATTGGAGCGCTATAAGGGCGCACCCTTCTTAAACATTTCATTTCATGCATAAGTGTGCCACATGGATCATAAAACATGGATTCATAAAACATAATAATTTATTCCACAATAAAGGAATGTGGAATTAATACATGAAACTTTATAACCAATAAGTTAATGTGCATAAATTTGAATACCCTTGATGGAGAAATGGGCATTGTATTCACTACACAATGGCATTGGCTTAGAAAATCAGTGTGATTTCGGCAGCATAACTGCGTGACATAAAAATTACTAAAAAAATTTGATGAGAGAGATAAGGGGTTAATAATCATATTTACATGTAATGGACTGTAAGGAGGTTATATAGATATATGTCCCAACAATTTTAATGAAATTTAGATTCCCGATACAAAAGTATTGCGTGAATTTAAAAGAGGAGAGAGAAGTTCCTTTCAAAATTTTGGCATAGTAATGGGTGTACATGGGAGGAATTTAACGAGAGAGAAAGGGGTCTCCTATCATTCAAACATAAATAAGGCAGTATGAGGGAGGTGCGAAACCATACCCCAACATTCATAATAGAAATTAAAAGGGAAAAACAACTTAAGGAAAATTGGACAAAAATGAGAAGGGAAGAAAAAAACCCTTTCTTGGAAGTGTGCTTCCGAAGGCTTGAGAGAGGCTTGAGAGGGGATTCTTGGGAGCTTGGGGAACCTAGAGAGGATTCTAGAGAGAGTAGGGAAGAGGTTTGATGAACTGAAAAGGCTTTTAGTGAAGAGAAAGTGGGAGCTTGGGTGGGTTTATATAGTTAATGTGAGGGAATTCTTTATTATTTAGGGTTGGGACCCCTTATATAAAATTAATCTAAACCACAAACCGTCCCATGGTTTTTGGCAAAGGGACGAGGAAAACAATATTTTATAAGGCCAAAGTCTGAACTTCTTGAAATAATAGGGTTGATTATGTGGAGGTGAGTCACAGTCCCATCGAAAACAATTTTAAAAGACATGGTGTTTAATAAGTCTTGAAGGGTCTATTAATGCTTTAAAAAGGAAGTCAAAAAAACCAAAAATCACATTAGTTTAATTTTAAAACATATATTTGCCGAAAATAAATCTTATAGTATTTTATTACATCACTATTTGGTCATTATGATGTCATAAAACACATTATATATATAAATAGTATTTAATTTTTAACCCAAAAATTGACAGTCTCAGAAAATTATAAAAAATTCACCATTGGATAATTCCGACATCCTGATACTAGAAATAACATTTATTTTATCTAAATAATTTTCAAAATATGTTAATTTTTACTTTTAAAATAAAAACCTACATTTATCGAAAAATCACGGGTTTTGACAAAAATGGCTTTGAAACCTTAATAAAAATTACAATTATATTCATAAAATTATATGATAATTTATATTAAATAAAAATTAATTTTAGACTAATAATATTTTATTAAAATATTATTTAATTCATAAATACCTTAATTTAATAAAATAGAATTCTTAATTAAATAATAACTAAAAAACTATTTGTACTTTAAAAACTATTTACAATGTATCAATAATGACAAGAAAGTATATTCATTATTATATACAAAAATAATGTATATGAACATAGTACTAGTGATTTGTTACATAACCCCTTCAAAGAGACGCATAGGACCTAAGGATATGGTGTGTGATGGTGACATACTCTTGGGGTGGCTCGAATAACATCGCTTGAGTAGTAATTTCTATCAACTTCCACTTTTCCCGTAGACGGTCACGTTTAAGCTTTACATGATGAAGCTCAGCTTGGGCTTGGTCAAGATCGAAGCCCAAAGATGCCACCTCTTTTCCATGCTCTGACAAATGGGTTTCCTATGGTGCAATTCTACTGGATGAGGCCATCCCTTCCTTTGTCTGAGTAAATTGGGTTTGTTAAAGCCTTATATTTATACTAATCATGTGATCACTGTTCAATAGCTATAAAAGCAACGATCACAATTCTTTACATAAAACCAAAGAAGTTGAAATTTTATATAAACATTTTTATATAAAGAGACATTTAATTAGATGAAGAGCGATTTACATTAATGAAACTTTGGGTCATTACAATATTCCCCCCTTAAAAAATTTCACCCTCGAAATTTTCTTTTCCCACACAAAAACAGATGTGGGTAACTCAGCTTCATCATTTCCCCCGATTCCCAAGTCGCTTCTTCAAACTTGTGGTTTCTACACAACACCTTGATGAGGGGAATTGTCTTATTTCGTAGAACTCTTTCTCTACGATATAAGATCTACACTGGTTGCTCCTCATAAAGAAGATCATACTCCAACTGTACCACATCAGAAGAGAGTACATGTGAAGGGTCCGGTATGTACTTTCTTAAGAGGGATACATGAAAGACATCATGTACTTTTTCCATAGTAGGTGGAAGTGCTAGTCGATAGGCCACAACCCCAACACGGTCAAGAATCTGGAAGGGGCCGATGTACCTTGGACTTAACATCTCTTTCTTTACAAACCTCATGACCTTCCTCCACAAAGATATGCGTATAAAAACCATGTCTTCAACTTTAAACTCAAGGTCTCGTTGATGATTATCTTCATAAATCTTCTGTCGGCTCTGGGCTGCCTTGATATGCTGCTGAATGGTTTTCACCTTCTCCACCATTTCCTTGACCATTTCTGGTCCAATTAGCTTATGTTCACCGAACTCATCCCAACATGCTGGTGTTCTGCACCTTTTCCCATACAGGGCTTCATATGGTTCCATTTGGATGCTCTAGTGGAAACTATTATTATAAGAGAACTCATCCAGTGGAAGATGTTGATCCCACCCTCCTTTAAAGTGCATTCAGCACCCTCTAAACATATCCTCAAGTGTTTGGATAGTCCGCTCGGATTGGATAACAATTTGATGATGATAGGCTGTACTGAAGTTTAGTTTAATATTCAAAGATTTTTGGAGACTCTTCCAAAACATAGATGTGAATCCTGGATCTCAATCAGACATAATAGATAGTGGAACTCCATGCAGCCTTACCACTTCCTTGATATATATCCGTGCAAGTTGATCCAATGATAAATCCTCCCGAATAGCAATGAAGTGTGCATTCGATGTAAGATGATCCATAAAAACCGAGATTGTATTGTTGCCTTTGGATGTCCTTAGAATTCCGGTGACAAAGTCCATGGTGACGTTTTCCCATTTCCATTCTGGTATGGTCAATGGTTGCATCATCCCCTTATACTTCTACCTCTCTGCCTTCACTTGCTGGAACACTAGGCACTTTGATGTATATTCAGCGATCTCCTTTTTCATATTATCCCACCAAAAGTTTTCTTGGAGATCTCGATACATCTTTGCGCTCCCTGGATGAATAGAGAAATTTGAACAATGTGCATCATCCAAAAGATACATCTTCTGCTCTAGACTTGATGGAACACATAGTCTTTTCCCAAATCTCACAATTCCTTCTTCATTAACAATAAACTCTGAGTATTTACCCTTTTTGATAGCATCCACTTTTTCTGCAATTCCCACATCATATTTTTGAGCATCCTTTAACCTTTCCAAAAGAGACGGTTGAGCAATCATTTGTGAAATTATTGATGATATTCCCTTCATTATGATTCCCATGTCCATATTCATTAGGTCTAAGAATATTGGATCCTTCTCAATTCTCATCATTGATAGAATCGTTGGGTCCTTTCTACTTAGGGCATCTTCTACCTTGTTCGCTTTCCCAGGATAGTATGTATTAAACTGTCATAATCCTTGATGAGATCTATCCATCTTCTCTGGTACATATTAAGCTATTTCTGTGTGAATATATATTTAAGACTCTTGTGGTCAGTATATATCTCACATTTCTCCCCATAAAGATAATACCGCCAGATTTTCAAGGCAATGATCACCGCCGCCAACTCCAGATCATGTGTTGGATTGTTTCGCTCATGGATTTTCAACTACCGTGAGGCATAGGATATCACTTTATCATTATGAATTAGTACACATCCTAATCCCATCTTCAAAGCTTCACTGAATACCACAAAAATTTCCCCAAATGTGGGTAAAGTGATCACGGGCACAGTGATAAGCTTTTTTTTCAACTCCTTGAAGCTTTTTTCTCATTCATCACTCCAAGAAAACATTACCACCTTTCGAGTTATCTTGGTAAGAGGGTTGGACAATCGTGACAAATTTCTCACAAATTGTCGATAGTATCCAACTAAGCCTAAGAAGATACAGATATCTGTTACTGATGTTGGCATTGGCCATCCCTCAATTGCATCTGTTTTAGAGGGATCCATAGATATCCCATTGTTAGTAATGATATATCCCAAGAATGAGAGTTCCTTTAACCAGAACTCTCACTTGATGTACTTTTCATAGATCTTATCCTTGCACAAAGTCTCCAGTACGGTTCTTAAATGCCTCTCATGACCCTCCTTTGTTTTAGAGTATATTAGAATATCATCTATAAAGACTACCAAAAAATTGTCTAGGTAATCTCTAAAGACTCTATTTATCATGTCCATGAAGATTTCTGGAGCATTGGTGAGTCCGAAAGGCATTACTATGAATTCGTAGTGCTCATATCTTGTACGAAAAGTAGTCTTGGGGATATCTTCCTTCTTCACCCTTCATGATAATATCCCGACCGCAAATATACCTTGGAGAAGTATTGTGCTCCACACAGCTGATGGAATATGCCATCGATCCGTGGCAGAGGATACTTGTTCTTTATCGTGATTTTGTTAAGTTCACGATAATCGATGCAAACCCGCATTTACCCATCCTTCTTCTTGATGAAGAGGACTGGTGCACCCCATGGTGAAGCACCTGGGCGTATAAACCCTTTACCCAGATTCTTCTATAGTTGTTTCTTTAGCTCTTCATGTTCCATGACAACCATTTTATATGGAGTATTGGATATTGGTAGCACCCCTGGTATATGTTCAATTAAGATTTCAACATCTCTTCTAGGAGGAAGACCAGGCAGTTCCTTGGGAAACACTTCAGTGAATTCCCTCACAATAGGAACATATTTAAGGATGGATTCATCCTTGGACTCCATTATCTAAGCCAGATATGTGTGCTTATATGGTAATAATATCCATGCTTGAGTTGATGGAGCTAAAATAGATTCATCTTCCACCTTACACTTGTAATGAATCATGGGTTGATTTTCCATATGGAGTGTGATTTCCCTCTCTCGATAATTTATGTTGGATCTATATAAGGAAAGTCAATCCATGCCAAGAATTGCATCAAATTCCACCAGAGGTAGTATGACAAGATTCGCTGGGAAATTCAATCCACAGATTAAAATAGGGCAGTTCTTATATTCATGGGATGCAATGATTTCCCCTTTCTCTGTACTCACATACATCTTCACTTCCATGATTTGTGGTGGTGCTGAGATTGTTCTACTGAACTTTCGAGATAGAAAAGAATGCGTAGAACCTGAATCAAAAAGTATGACTGCTATTCATGAATGGATAACTAGTGTACCTATCACCACTTTGTTTTCGGGGTTCACTTCAGCAGAAGTGATGGAAAAAGCTCTTCCTTTCTTCCTTGATGATTTTTGGTTGCCTCTAAAAACCTTTAGATTAGGGCATTGATTTGCAAGATGCCCCAGTTCTTTGCATTTGTAGAAATGAACAACACGTTGAGGTTCGAACGGAGCGGTCCTCTCCTCTATCTTAGCCATGGATCTTTCTTTCTAATAGTTAACAGCTAGGTGCCCTTCTCTTCCGCACATAAAGCATTTCCTCATCCCCTTGAGGTAATTTCCAAGGTGCTTCTTTCCAAACTTTTGGAATGTGGGGTGCTGGATCTTCTTAGAACCATTGGATTTATCCATCGGACCACTAGCATTGAAGTCCACCTTAGGCTTCATGTCCCCATGATACCCCTATGATTCCTCGATCTCCATTTCGATCTTGAGGAACATCGTACAATTTCCACATAGTTGTCGAAGTCACGGATCGTTAATGCCTTCCACAGGCTAGGCTTCAACCAAACCAAGAAGTGGTCAACCTTGAATTTAGGGGTAATGAAAAAGCCGGAAGCCTATCGTACAAGCCTTGTGATGATTGTCTCATACGATCCAACAGATTCTACTTCTTTTTTCTTAAGACAATGGATTTCCCTTTCCATATTAAGATGGAGGGTGTGCAGAAAATATTTATCGAAAAACATCTTCCGGAAATCCTTCCATTCCAACGCCTCGATATCCTCCTCAGGATTTCTATTTTTGATCAACGTCCACCATTGATCAGCTTCACCCTCCATATGATAAGCCACCTGGAGATCCTTTTCTTTTTCAGAACATTGAAGGATAGAGAAGATCATTTCAATGGAGTTTATCTATTTTTCAGTGATCGTGGGATCAGATGATCCACTAAAAGTAGGAGGCCATTGTCTCATGAAGCTCTCGATAGCAACGTGTTCCTTCTTAGGGGGGTTTAAATGTTCCTCTTGACCTATGTTTCTATTCAATCCTTGAGTTAGCTGAGAGAGAAGCATGACAAAGTTCACGATTCCCGCTCACATTAGATTGGGCATCTCATTAGTACAGTCATCACACTGATCTTCACACTGGTTGTTAGCTTGAGTCCTCCTATTACCGACCATTGGCTAGAATAAAAGGAAATTTAGGGGGTAACACATAAAGGGTAATCCAAAAACAAAAGTTGATGACTTACAAATAAACATCTATTTCCTTTACTCATGAGTCTATTGGCTTCAACATAGGCTTTTAACATATATTCTTAGGGTCATTTTTTTAATTCCCTTAATAAGGGTTCATACTAAGCTTGTGAATTTATCAAAACTTATCCCTCGGGAGTGTCGTAACCAAGAGTGCAGTAAGGCCCATTGTCATGCTCCAGTTCTCATTTGAGTCTTGCTCAAAGCGGTGTCTTCGGGTTTTACCCCAAGGATGCATCTATGCCAGAGCTGCCTCTTCCTGCTCGTATCCAGATAGGGATGTATTTGTTTGATAAACCACATAATCAGTACTTACCAAAATATTGGTATGTTTTTATTATACTTAGTGGTAATGACCAGGAAATTTCTAGGAATTTTTTTTCCTTTAAATGATTTGTAATTTTACGAGTCTTTGGCTTCTAACGGAGCTTGATTCTGAGGCCCGGTGTTCCCGGAATCAATTTTTGAATTTAGCTCGGGTATGTTCAGTGAACAAATGAGTGGGTTTTTCTAAATTTTTAACCAATTCTAGGAATTAAAATCGGAGGACACCGATGAAATCGCAGTGCCTGTATTTTTTTAAGGGGACACTTACCATAGTTTCATTCGCAAAGGACGAGAATATAATTTTTGGAGGTTTATTTAAGAAGTAAATAAAAATTGTTGGAACAATTCTTATTTCATGAGGAGGTTTTCCCTCACATGGGTAGTTAAGGTTGGGAATCATGGTCACTTAACTACCCAAGTGTGGATGTCAAGTAGGTGGGGCCCACACAAGCCCCACCATTTAATTTCCACCAAACAGATTAGTAAACCCCCCATTAATTATGGAAAACCCCCATTTAACTACCAACACATTTAATGATGGATAACCTTCTCCCTCCCATATTTAATTAATTGAAATCACGTTTTATTTAATTTGGTAAGTTATTTTGGGAGAGTTTTTTTGCGTGATTAATAGATTAATAGGAGGAACCTATTTTTTTATTACGGGGGTAGATCTTCGTTGTGCGACGAAGAACGCCTGCCTCCAACGAAGAATGATGAAGAACGCTGGTTCCTCGGAGATCGACAACGCGCCGCCCTTCCTATTCTCCGTGACATGAAAGGAGACATCACTTCCTCTTAGGTGCACGCCGACAATGCCTACGATCCTCTTCCACAAGACACCGTCTACCGCAACCCCGACGATCGCCTTCCTTGTTGATGTAGGGGTTTTTGTATAAATTTCTTCTTTTGATCGTTATACCCTCAGCATGGAATGCTTTTTGTTTGGTGCAGACTATCCTGGTGGGTGAGGACTAACGAAAAATTCCAAACCCACTACTACTTTGTTCTTGTTATGCGGAATAATTGGCGACAATGAAGCAGAACCAAATTGGCATTTGGAGGCCGTCACAGTAATGTACGGGTCCCAGACCCCCCCCCCCACTTCGGACCGTTTTCGGTCTATTTCCCATAACATGAGATAAGAACCACATATAGATGTACCAGTAGTTGGGTAGGAATCCTTGGATCAATATGGTCATTTTGGTATATTACATTTGAGGTTTCAGTAATGTTTTTGTATGGAAGGGTTGGTTCGAACATGAAACCAATCAGGCCCTTGGAGCGGAAATGCATATAACGTAAGGACCGAATGTCCATTTGAAGTTCCGTCAACTGTGTTCAATTCCTCTTGATGAGACAGTCCTTTTGGATTAATCTGCTTGAGGATTGGATGTAGCTGGAGTATGGTCGGGTTGGTTTTAGCTTAAAAATCAACCGGGGCCCTGGGACGGAAAAGCCAATAACTCTCAGACCAAGAGTCTGATTGATGCACCGTCTGTTGAGTTGAGTTTCTTTTGAAAAGATGTAACATTGGGATACATCAACTCTGGACTTCTACTATTGATGTATCAACTCTTTTTCTCAGGAAGCAGACCCTCCCAAAATCGAGCATGCTGTGTGCGGGCACCCTAGAGCTGGTTGCGACTGCATCGACTACTATACTGGAATCCTCTGTGGGTTCGACAGTGACGACTACCGTACTGGAATCCTCCATGGGTTTTACAGAGATGAATAATGTTTTTTATCCTATGTGGGTCTGGCAGTATCGACCTCTGCACTTGTATCCTATGTGGGTCCGGCAGAGTAACTGGTCTTGTATCCTGTGTGGGAGCGATAACTTAGCTGGCCTTGTATCCTGTGTGGGTCCAAGAGGTTAGATGAATTTGTGGATACATCTAATCATCTCTATCGACTTATGAATTTTATACCAGTGTGAACAGAGTCTTGATTCTCAATCATTATCAATGATGTGGTTGACTTTTTTTCCTGTGTGGACTGGGTTATGCTTTCCTGTGTGGACTGGGTTGTGCTTTCCTGTGTGGACTGGGTTGTGCTTTCCTCTGTGGACTGGGTTGTGCTTGGGATCGGGAGCTGGATCTGAACTGTAACTGATGACTTAGGTATATGTATGGGAATATATCTAAGTAGAGTTGTTTGACACTTCATGATTGCATCATTCCTTTTTGGTTTATCCTACGTGGATTCTGAGAGACCTTCAGGGGTCTCGGGGTCCTACTGAGTATTGTATACTCACCCCTGCATGGGATATGCCCGCACTACATTGTGTTGGATGCAGACGACAGACAACACTGATTGAGGTGGAGGGTTGTGGAGCTGGACAGTACCCAGAGGTGGACTACTCGTGGGATGTACACAGAGCAGACATCCGGACCCGAGGAGCTGAGGAGACTGTCTGTACCCACCCTTCAGGTGGGATCTCTGAAGGATGACTCGGTGTTGCTGTTTTACTTAATGATGTTGTATATTCCTTTCAGTTGTACTGTACTTACAGTTCAGTTTGTATACTAGCCCATTTAATTTCAGCACTTACCTTTTACCTAGTTTCACTTAGTCCTTTCTTCAATTGCATACTCTGTTGTGTTTGTCACTTCATAAAGGCAATGCCTTCCCTTCTTTTGGGATTTATGCCTTTGGTGCTAGTCACCAGCCCCTGGCCTATGGAAGGCGGGTTTGGTGTAGTCACAGCACGGCCCCCGAGGACGGGTCGAGACATATTGGTATCAGAGGAGTCAGTTCTACCGCAGAACTCAGGACTATAATAATTTCTTTTCTTTGAAGCAATAATGTTTAGAGTGATGAGTGTGGTTATTAGTCCAGGGAGTCCAGTGATGGTGTGGCGGCCGACGTATCCATACACAAGGACACATACTTATGATTTCTGACTCATTGCATGAAAACATTGATTGCATGTTTGTTTCAAAAGTTTTCTTTGGGATTACTTTGTGTCAGCTCACCAGGTATACTATATTAACCGTGGCACACCTATTTATTTTTAGGATGGCCCCACGATGGTAGCCAACTAGGGTTCCGAGCATTGAATGGGATGGCATCCCACCAAGCAACGAGGCCTAGTTGTAGGGCCCCATTACAGTAGAGGCACCGGCGGTACCTCTACCCACCGAGCCACCGATGCTACCCGCCCCAGCGGCGGAGAGTGCACGCAACCTTAGCACGTTGCATGAGTTTCAGAGACAGAGGACACCGAGGTTCTGCGGAGAGACAGATCCTCAGGAAGCTTAGGATTGACTGGAGGCTATTGTCATAGACTTCAGGATGGTATGGACACCTGCAGACCTCATGGTGATCCTTACCTCGAGTCTCCTGCACGCAGCAATAGGTAGATGGTGGATCATGATGCTCTAGGTGCATGATGAGGCATCTCTACATTGTACGGACTTTTAGAGCCTCTTCCACTCGGAGTTCGTTCCAGCCACCCTCCATGCGGTGCGCATCCAGGAGTTACTATAGCTACAGCAGGGAAACATGTCAGCAGCCCAGAACTCGGCAATATTTACCGACCTCTCGCACTACTCCACAGACATGGTACGAGACCCATTCTTCCAGGTCTGGACGTTTGAGAAAGGACTGAGGCATGAGATCAGATCTTCGATGATTCCACTTAGCATCCTAACGCAAGTGGGGGTGCTGGAGCGAGCCCTGTTAGTGGAGAAATTTCTCACCGAGCAGCCATCAGTAGCGAGACCCACCACAAGACGACACTGAGTGGAGTCTTCTGTAGCCGGCAGTCGACACATGACACAGGATTCCAAGCGGACCAGGTCGTCAGGTGGCAAACCATAGGATACGGGTTCAGCTGTTAAGGGCACACGACGTAGAGCCAGCCTTATGAGGAGCAGACAGTGCTATACATGCGGCGGGCAGGGCCACATGGTTTGTGACTACCCGACCCACCAAGAAGATGAGCAGCAGATCATGGAGGGACATCCCAGTTAGAGGCATAGGTTCGACCGTGGAGGTTCGTAGCGAGAAGGCGGACAAGGTAGAGGAGCTTTCCGAACAGCGGGTGGTGGAAGACGCTTTGAGGCTCTACCACCACCACCCCTGGGAGGTCCACCCTGACCATTGGGAGCTGGCGGGCAGACGCAGGCTCAGGTCTAGGCAGCGGAGGCTTACGACCACGACACACCCGAGATGATTCGACGAACTATCTGTGTCTACTCCACCCTTCCTGGAGTTCTTATAGACACAGGTGCGAGTCATTCTTTTATTGATGATGCCCTTGTTCAGAGCTCAAAGAATCTGACAGAGCCGTTGGCTCGATCCTTGCAGCTAGAGAATCATATGGGAGTAGGCTCGATGATTAGACATTCGTACCGAGAGTGTGAGCTTACTCTAGGAGGAAAGAGCTTCGACTGGGATCTTCTTGTAGTGGCGTCACGGCCTTACGACGTCATCTTGGGTATGGAATGGTTAACTACAGTCCATGCTCAGATCGACTGTATTAGGTGCAAGGTGTGGTGTGTCTGCATGGATGGGACCAGGTTCACCTTCTTCAGCGAGAAGGGAGACTTCACAGCCCAGGATGGACACACATAGAGGAGTGGGTAGCCTATCACACATCAGTTGGCTAGTCTCATCCTTGGAGTAGTTGACGTGCAGAGTCCGAGTTTTCTTGTAGTGGTGGATTAGTATGCGGACATTTTTCCTGGCGATGTTCGAGGACTACCTCCACACAGGGAGGTACATTTCTACATTGAACTATACCCTAGGACATCACCAGTATCCAATCCAGCATATCGGATGGCTCCAGCCGTGGTTCGTGAGCTGCGAGTACAACTAGAGGACTTACAAGGGAAAGGTTTCATTCGACCCAGTGTTTCACCCTTGGCATCGCCGGTTCTATTCGTCTAGAAGGCAGATGGGGGCTTATGACTATGTGTCAAATACCATCGCCTGAACCAGGTGTCCGTGAGGAACAGGTATACGCTTCCGAGGATTGACGAACTCTTTGATCAGCTCAAGGGAGAACTTTGGTTGTCGAAGATAGACCTTAGGTCAGGCTATCATCAGCTCCATGTTTGGGATGAGGATGTGCAGAAGACGACCTTAAGGTGTCTGTATGGCCACTATGAGTCTTTGGTCATGATCTTCGGTGTGACCAATGCTCCATTAGTGCTCGTGAGTCTCATGAATAGGATCTTACAGCCCTACCTCGATCGGTTTGTTGTAGTCTTCATTGACGACATACTGATTTACTCGACTACCGAGGATGAACATACCAAACACTTACGGGATGTACTGGATACACTCTGAGAGCACCAGCTTTATGGTAAGCTATCGATGTCCCTGTTCTATCTTCGAGAGGTCCACTTCTTGGGGCACATCATCTCAGAGGTGGGTGTTTCAGTGGATCCCGCGAAGGTCGAGGTGGTACTTTCTTGGGAGCCACCCAGGAGTGTGACGGAGGTGCAGAGTTTCCTAGGTCTAGCTGGGTACTATCTTTGAATTTTTTCAGACTTCTCTATAGTTGCAGCACCGCTTACAGCATTGAAAAACAAGGGGAAACCCTTCGTGTGGTTAGATAGTTGTTAGTAGAGCTTTCCAGATATGAGGCAGAGATTCACCAGTGCGCCCATCTTGAGGCTACCGGAGGAGGGCGTAGGGTATTTAGTTTACTGCGATGCATCAGGGACTGGAATCAGGTGTGTCCTGATGCAGGAGTGAGCAGTGATCGCTTACAGTTCACGGTAGTTGAGGCCACACGAGCTAAACTACGCTACCCATGACCTGGATTAGTAGTAGTGGTATTCACCAAGAATATGTGGTGACACTATATGATGGGAGAGCACTTTACAGTCTACTATGAACACCAGAGTGTCAGGTACATTTTCTCACATAAGTACTTGAACCTGAGACAGTGGTGATGGCTCGAGTTATTCTAGGATTATGACTTTGAGATTTTCTATACTCCTGGGAAGGGGAATGTTGTGGCTGATTCTCTCAGTAGGAGATCAGGCATTCAGCTACTTGGAGAGGTGACAGAGCAGTTAGTTGCTTTGTAGATATCATTCTTGGATAGAGATGGGGCGGTCTATCTTCAGTCCCTCGCAGTCACTTCTCCACTACTTCGGCGGGTCAGAGAGGCACAACATGGGGACATTGACTATGAGGTGTGACGTGCTCAGATATCCTTAGGGCTATCACCCGATGGATTTTCTGAAGTTGGGGAGCATGTAATCCTCTTCCAGGGATGTACCAGGGTACCAGTTGCACTACAGGAGGAGGTGCTAAGGGAGTTCAAAACTTCCCCTCTAGCGGTATATCCAGGAGTAGAAAAGATGTAATAAGACCTCAGATGACAGTACTGGTGGACAGGTATGAAGAAGTTTTTGGCAGAGTTCGTTTCTCGATGCCTCACTTGTCAGCAAGGGAAGACAGAGTACCAGGTACCTACAAGCTTGGTATAGCCCTTAGAGGTCCTGGAGTGTAAGTGGGATGGGATATCCATGTATTTCGTGATGGGTATTCCATGTACATCCAGAGTACATGACACCATCTTGGTGATCATAGACCGACTCACCAAGTCGGCCCACTTCCTACCGATCAGAGAGCATGGCTCAGTATAGAGCTTGGGAAACCTCTACATTCAGGAGATCATATGGCTTCATGGTGTTCTATCATCTATCATCTCCGATCGAGATGATCACTTTACTTCCTGGATTTAGAAGGGGTTGCAGGAGGCTTTTGGGACGCAGCTACGCCTGAGCAGTAACTTTCACCCTCCGACGGATGGCCAAACAGAGAGGACCATTCAGACACTCAAGGACATGCTCCATGCATGTGTCCTTGACTTTGGTTACAGCTGGTAGGATCCCCTGTCCTTGGTGGAGTTTTCATACAACAACATCTTTCACTCCACCATCGGGATGGCACCTTACGAGGAACTGCACGACCGACCATGCAAATCACCTCTATGCTGGAATGACCCTGGGGAGTCAGAACTCGTAGGACCAGAGATGGTTCGAACTACAATGGAGAAGTTAGAGGTTATCTAGGAGTGGATGAGGACTACAATGGGAAAACAGAAGTCCTATTCTAATAGGAGACAGAGGCCACTGGATTTTGAGGATGGCGACCACGTTTTCTTATGGGTCTCATATCGGCATGGGTTATGGAGATTTGGTCGGGGCAGCAAGTTATCTCTGCACATCATCGGGCCATTTCGGGTCCTTAGAAGGGTAGGCGTGGTGGCTTACTGCCTGGCCCTTCCACCTCATTTTCACCGAGTGCATGACGTCTTCCACGTATCTCAGCTGAGGAGGTACGTGCACGACCCGACCCATGTCATCGACCACGGGGAGCTGGACATCGATGACAGAGTGAATTTTTTGGAGGTCCTGGTGGAGATCGATGATCGACAGGAGCGAGTCCTGCATGGATGGTCGATACCTCTGGTGCCCATTCATTGGTAGCACAGAAACCTCCTGGAGAGCACATTAGAGCGGGAGGCTTAGATGCATTCTCAGTACCCTCATTTGTTCCCCTAGTTTATGTTGTATCTTTATGGGGATGCAAATCCCTGAGGTGGGAGTAATGTAAAGACACATAAATTTCAAGGAAATTTTGTTCTTTAGATGCTTTGGAATTTTATGAGTCTGTGACTTCTAACGGCGCTTGATTCCGAATCCCGGTGTGCCCAGAATCAATTTTCGAGGTTTATCTCGGGTACGTTCAGGGAACGAACGAGCATGTTTTTCTAACTTTTGAACCGGTGCTCAGAATTAAAATTTGAGGGCACCGATGAACTCACAGCACTGGTATTTGATTAAGGGTACACTTACTGTAGTTGCGTTCACAAAGGAGAAGAAGATAATTTTTGGAGTTTTATTTAAGAAGTAAATAAAAATTGTCGGAACAATTTTTATTTAATGAGGAGGTTTTTCCCTCCCATGGGTTGTTAAGGGTGGGGCCCATGGACACATAACTACCCAAGTATGGATGTTAGTGAGGTGGGTCCTACATGATCCCCACCATTTAATTTCAACCAAACTCATTAGTAAACCCACCATTAATTTTCCAAAACCCCCATTTAACTACCAACGCGATTAATGATGGGGAACCTTCTCCCACCCTTCATTAATTAATTGATACCACATTTTATTTAATGTGGTGAGTTAGTTTGGGAGAGTTTCGTTGCGTTATTAATAGAATAATAGGAGGAACCTATTATTTTATTAAGGGGGGAGAGGTTAATTGTGCGACGAAGAATGCTGACCTCCGATGAAGAACGATGAAGAATTCCAGTTCCTCGGAGATCGACGACACACCACCCTTCCTCTTCTCCGAGACAAGAAAGGAGACGCTGCTTCCTCCTAGGTGCACTCCAACAACACCTAATTTCCACTTCCCCGCGATGCCTTCTACCATGATACCGACAATCTCCTTCCTTGTTGAGGTATGTGTTTTTGTATAAATTTCTTCTTGTGATTTTTATACCCTCGGCAAGGCGTTCTTTTGGTTTGGTGCGGACTAACACAGTGCGTGAGGACTAACAAACATGTCCAAACCCACCGCTACTTAGTACCTGATATGCGGAATAATTGGCAACAATGACGCAGTACCAAATTGGATTTTGGAGGCCATAGTAGTAGTGTACGGGTCCCGATATGACCGCAGGCGCAGATAGGAGGAGAATCAGACCACCAGATTGACTCTGGTTGCTCGTTGAAATTTCTGGCGGCACGGGTCCTCGGCGGCCCGCACCGTCCGGCCGCCCGGAGTAGGAGGTGACCTGGCGCGCTGTGGGCAGGAGCCCAACACGGCTGAAGCCCTGGTAGTGGGGGCCGGATCCCGTGGCCATGCGAGATCTGGGGGAGATGCGGCATCGGTCGCCGCATCCGCGGAACAAAGGGTGGACATCGTCCCCCCTGCTTGGCCCGCTGGACGAGCCAGCCCACCCCCTGGTCATGCCGGGGTGGGTCGCGCGAACTGGGTTGGGCTGTTCCTAGCTAGTCTAGGCTACGCCCTATCGAGCCAGACCCAGATTTGGGTCGGGTCAACCCAGGGGGGGGGGGGTAGGGCCGGGTCGGACCGGGCCTAGACGCCAAACTTCAGACCATATTCGGTCTGTTGCCCATAACATGAGCTATGAACCTCCGATCGATGCACCGTCAGTTACGTATGAATTCATGGATTTATTCAGTCCTTTTGGTATATTACAATCTCGGTTTAGGCAAAATTTGGCTATGGCTGAGTTGGTTCGAACTCGAAACCAACCGGGCCCTTGGAGCAGAAACGCTTATAACTTAAGGACTGGACGTTCATTTGACATGTCGTCAACTGCGTTGAATTCCTCTTAACGATATGGTCCTTTTGGATTACTCCTCTTCAGGTTTGGACACAAGTAGAGTATAGTCGGGTTAGTTTTAGCTTAAAAACCAACCAGGCCCCTAGAAGGGAAAATCCAATAACTCTTAGACCGAGCGTCCGATTGACACATCGTCTATGACGTTGGGTTTTTTTACAAGATGAAACTTTGGGATACATCAAATCTGGACTTCGTGACAGTTGATGTATTGAATCTTTTTCTCGGGGAGCGGACCCTCCTGGAATTGATCATGTTGTGTGCGGGAACCCTAGAGCTGGCTGCGACTGCATCGACTACTGTACTGGAATCCTCTATGGGTTCGACAACGACGACTACCATACTGAAATTCTTCGTGGGTTTGACGGAGATGACTACTATTCTTGTATCCTGTGTGGGTCCGGAAGAGTAGCTGGTCTTGTATCCTCTGTGGGTCTGACAGCTTAGCTGGTCTTGTATCCGGTGTGGGTCCGACAACTTAGATGAATCAGTGGCTACATCTGATAATATCTATCGCTTTACAAAGTTTATACCTGTGCGAGTTGAGTCTTGATTCTCAATCATTATCAATGAAGTGGTTTACTTTCTTTCTTGTTTGGACTGGGTTGTGCTTTCTTGTGTGGACTTGGTTTTTCTTTCCTGTGTAGACTGGGTTGTGCTTTCCTATGTGGACTGGGTTGTGCTTGGGCTCGGGAGCTGGAGACAAACTATAACAGATGAATTACGTATATTTATGGGCATATATCTAAGTAGAGTTGTTTGATAATTTGTGATTGTATCTTTCCTTTTTGGTTTATCCTTCATGGATTCTGAGAGACCTTTGGGGGTCTCGGGGTCCCTACTGAGTATCGTATACTCACCCTTGCACGGGCTATGCCCACACTACGTTGTGTTGGATGAAAACTACAGACATCAATGATCGAGGTGGAGGCTTGTGAAGATGGATGGTACCCGATGGTGGAATACTAGCGGGACGTACACGGAGAGGACGACCAGACCCGAGGAGCTGAGGAGACTGTCTGTACCCACCATTTAGGTGGGATCTCTAACGGATGACTCATTGTTATTGTTTCACTTACTGATTTTGTACATTCCATTCAGTTTTACTGTACATTCAGATTGTTTTGTATACAAGCCCATTTACTTTCAGCACTTACCTTGTACCCAGTTTTACTTAGTGCTTACTTCACTTGCATACTATGTTGTGTTTGATACTTCATAAATTCAATGCCTTCCTTATTTTGGGATTTACGCCTTGGTGTTAGTTGCCAGCCCCTGGCCTATGGATTTTGGGCTTTGGGTAGTATCAGCAGGGGCCCCGAGGATGGGTCGTGTCGTTAGACTTGTCTCTAATGATTTACTAATCCTATTCCCTAAAATAACTGAACCAATCCTCTAATACCAACTATGACAACCCTGCTTTTATTAGATATTTAAACATGATTTATTACATAATCCATTAACTTGATAAAACATGGATAATAGAGAGGTCTAGTGTATTTGGGGCTTAGGATCATTACATAACAACTTAAATCATTAATTACAACATCTTTATTGAAAACATCCTTTACATGACCACTACATTTCCTCGTACTTAGCATTGCATGGGATAACCTGAGGACATGCATAAGAAAAGGGGTGAGCTATAAAGCCCAGTAAGGGAAAAAACATGGAATAAATTAGGAGTACAATACATGTTAGACAATAGGAATATCAATAGAGAAAAGAGAAACATGAACATAAAGGCACAATAAAGCATGATAATCATAACGAGGAAAATGTGGCAGCAACACTTAACATTGAATTAGCATGAGCCAAGGCTCATTACACATAGAGAATGAGTAAATCCTCATTGCACATGAAACACGATTAAACCCTCGTTACACTTAAATTTGAATGAGTCAACACTCATTGCACATGACGTAACATGATACTATACATTACCCAATGCATTGGAGCGCTATAAGGGCGCACCCTTCTTAAACATTTCATTTCATGCATAAGTGTGCCACATGGATAAAAAAACACGAATTCATCAAAAATAATCATTTATTACACAATAAAGGAATGTGGAATTCATACATGATACTTTATAATCAATAAGTAAATGTGCATAATGGTGAATACCCTTGGTGGAAAAATGAGCATGGTATTCGCTACGCAATTGCATTGGCTTAGAAAATCAGTGTGATTTTGGCAGCGTAACGGCGTGACATAAAAATTCATATAAATAGTTGATCATAGATAAAGGGGTTACTAATCATATTTAAATGTAATGGACTATAAAGGAGGTCATATAGATACACGTCCCAACAATTTTAATGGAATTTAGATTCATGATACAAAAGTATTGCATGAATTTAAAAGAGGAGAAAGAAGATCCTTTCAGAATTTCAGCATAGTAACGGGTGTACATGGGAGGAATTTAATGAGATAGAAAGGGGTCTCCCATAATTCAAACATAAAGAGGGATGTATGAGGGAGGTGCGAAACCATACCTTCATAATAGAAATTAAAAGGGAAAAACAGCTTAAGGAAAATTGGACAAAAATGAGAAGGGACGAAAAAACCCTTACTTGGAAGTGTGCTTCCAAAGGCTTGAGAGAGGCATGAGTGGGGATTCTTGGGAGCTTGGGGAACCTTGAGAGGATTCTAGAGATATTAGGGCAGATTTTGTACAAATTGAAAAGGCTTTTAGTGAGGAGAAAGTGGGAGCTTGGGTGGGTTTATATAGTTAATGTGGGGGAATTCTTTATTATTTAGGTTTAGGACCCTTATATAAAATTAATCTAAACCACAAACCATCCCATGGTTTTTTACAATGGTTTCTGGAAAATGGAAGAGGAAAAAAATATTTTATAAGGCCAAAGTCCGAACTTCATATAATTATAGGGTTGATTATGTGGAGGTGAGTCACACTCCCATGGAAAACAATTTAAAAAGACAAGGTGTTTAATAAGTCTTGAAGGGTCTATTAATGCTTTGAAAAGTAAGTAAAAAAAACCAAAATAAAATTATTTTAATTTTAAAACATATATTTTCCAAAAATTAATCTTATAGTATTTTATTACATCACTATTTGGTCATTATGATGTCATAAAACACGTTATATATTTAATTTTTTTTTATTTTTATCCCAAAAATTGACTTTCTCAAAAAATTATAAAAAATTCACCATGGGAGAATTTCGACAACCTGATTCTAGAAATAACATTTTTTTATCTAAATAATTTTCAAAATATGTTAATTTTCACTTTTAAAATAAAAACCTACATTTATCGAAAATTTACGGGTTTTGACATAAATGGCTTTTATACCTTAATAAAAATTACAATTGCATTCATAAAATTATATGATCATTTATATTTAATAAAAAATAATTTAATACTAATAATAATTTACTAAAATATTATTTAATTCATAAATACCTTAATTAAATAAAATAGAATTCTTAATTAAATAATAACTAAAAAACACTATCTGTACTTTAAAAACTATTTACAATGTATTAATGATGTCAAGAAAGTATATTTATTATTATATTAAAAAATAATGTATATGAACATAGTACTAGCGATTTGTTACATAACCCCTTAAAACAGCCGCATAAGACCTAAGGGTATGGTGTGTGATGGTGACTGACTCTTAGGGTGGCTCGAATAACATCGCTCGAGTAGTAATTCCTATCAACTTCCACTATTCCCGTAGACGGTCACGTTTGAGCTTGACGTGATAAAGCTCAGCTTGGGCTTGGTCAAGAGCAAATCCCAAATATGCCACCTCTTTTCTGAGCTCTGACAAATGGGCTTCCTATGGTACAATTCTACTGGATGAGGCCATCTCTTCCTTTGTCTGAGTAAATTGGGTTTTTATAAAGCCTTATATTTATACTCATCATGTGATCACTGTTCAACAGCTATAAAAGAAATGATCACAATTCTTTACATAAAACCAAAGAAGTTGACATTTTATATAGAATTTTACATAAAGAGACATTTAATTAGATTAAGAGGGATTTACATTAATGAAACTTTGGGTCATTACAATATTCACCCCTTAAAAAATTTCTCCCTCGAAATTTCCTTTTCCCACACAAAAATAGATGCGGGTAACTCAGCTTCATCACTTCCCCCGATTCCCAAGTCGCTTCATCAAACATGTGGTTTCTACACAACACCTTGATGAGGGGAATTGTATTAATTCGAAGCAGTTTTTCTCTACGATATATGATCTACACTGGTTTCTCCTCAGAAAAAAGGTCATCCTCCAACTATACCACATCAGAAGAGAGTACACGTGAAGGGTCTGGTATGTACTTTATTTAGAGGGATACATGAAAGACATCATGTACATAGGCCATGGTAGGTGGAAGTGCTAGTCGATAGGCCACAGCCCCAAAACGGTCAAGAATCTCGAAGGCGCCAATGTACCATGGACTTAAAATCCCATTCTTTACAAACCTCATAACCTTCCTCCACAAAGATATGCGTATAAAAACCATGTATTCAACTTTAAACTCAAGGTCGCATCAACGATTATCTCCATAACTCTTCAGTCGGCTCTAGGCTATCATGATATGCTGCTGAATAGTTTTCACCTTCTCCACCATTTCCTTGACTATTTCTGGTCCATGTAGCTTACGTTCACTGACCTTATCCCAATATTCTGGTGTTCTGCACCTTTTCCCATATAGGGCTTCATATGGTACCATTTGGATGCTCAAGTGGAAACTGTTATTATAAGAGAACTCATCCAGAGGAAGATGTTGATCCCAACCTCCTTTAAAGTCCATTGAGAACGCTCTCAACATATCCTAAAGTGTTTGGATAGTCCTCTCGGATTGGCTAACAATTTGAGGATGATAGGTCGTACTGAAGTTCAATTCAATATTCAGTGATTTTTGAAGACTCTTCCAAAACATAGAGGTGAATCTTGGATCTCAGTCAGTCACAATAGATAGTGGCACTCCATGCAGCCTTACCACATCCCTGATATATATCCGTGCAAGTTGATCTAATGAGAAATCCACCCAAATAGCAATTAAGTTTGTAGTCTTTGTAAGACGATCCATAACAACCCAGATTGTATTGTTGCCTTTCGATGTCCTTGGAAGTCCGGTGACAAAGTCCATGGTGATGTTTTCCCATTTCCATTCTGGTATGGGCAATGGTTGCATCATCCACTTAAACTTCTGCCTCTTTGCCTTCACATGCTGGAACAGCAGGCACTTTGATGTATATTCAGTGATCTCATTTTTTATATTATCCCACCAAAAGTTTTCTCAGAGATCTCGATACATCTTTGCGCTCCCTGGGTGAATAGTGAAATTTGAACTATGTGCATCATTCAAAAGATCCTTCTTCAGCTCCAGACTTGATGGAACACATAGACTTTTCCCAAATCTCACAATTCCTTATTCATTAACATTAAACTTTGAGGATTTACCCCTTTTTATAGCTTCCACTTTTTCTGGAATTCTCACATCATTCTTTTGAGCATCCCTCAACCTTTCCAAAAGATACGGTTGAGTAATCATTTGTGAAAGGATTTATGATGTTACCTTCTTTATTATTCCCATGTTCATCTTTATCAAGTCTAAGAAGATGGGATCCTTCTCAATTTTCATCATTGATAGAATCGCTGGTTCCTTTCTACTTAGAGCATCTTCCCCCTTGTTCGCTTTCCCAGGGTGGTAATGTATTGAACATTTATAATCCTTGATGAGATCTATCCATATTCTCTGGTGCATATTATGCTCTTTCTGTGTGAATATATATTTAAGACTCTTGTGGTCAGTATATATCTCACATTTCTCCCCATAGAGATAATTCTGCCAGATTTTCAAGGAAAAGATCACACCGCCAAATCCAGATCATGCGTTGGATAGTTTCGCTCATGGATTCTAAACTGGCTTGAGTCATAAGATATCACTTTATCATTCTGCATGAGCACACAAACTAAGCCCTTCTTCGAAGCATCACTGAAAACCACAAATATTTCCCCACTTGTGTGTAAAGTGAGCACGGGCATAGTGATAAGCCTCCTTTTTAACTCCTTGAAGCTTTCTTCACATTCGTCACTCCAAGAAATCATTACTCCCTTTTGAGTTATCTTGGTAAGAGGGTCGGAAAATTGTGAGAAATTTCTCACAAATTGATGATAATATAAAGCTAACCCCAAGAAGCTACGGATATCCGTTACCGATGTTGGCCTCATCCATCCCTCAATTGTATCTATTTTGGAGGGATCTATAGATATCTCGTTTCTTGTGATGATATGTCCAAAGAATGAAACTTCCTTCAACCAGAACTCACACTTGTTTTAATTTTCATAGAGCTTCTCCTTTCGTAAAGTCTCTAGTACAGTTCTTAAATGCTCCTCATGATCCTTTTTGGTTTTGCAGTATATTAGAAATCATCTATAATGATGAAAAAATTTTGTCTAGGTAATATCTGAAGACTCTATTCATCAATACCATGAAGATTGATAGAGAATTTGTGAGTCCGAAAGGCATTACTATGAATTTTTAGTGCCCGTATCTTGTACAAAAAGCAGTCTTGGGGACATCTTCCTTCTTCAACCTTACTTGATAATATCCCGACAACAAATCTACCTTGGAGAAGTATTGTTCTCCACGTAGCTGATTGAATAATTCATCGATCTGTGGCAGAGGATACTTGTTCTTTATCGTGATTTTGTTAAGTTCAGGATAATCGATTCAAAGATGCATTGACCCATCCATCTTCTTGAGGAAGAGGAATGGTGCACCCCATAGTGAAGCACTTGGGCATATAAACCCTTTATCCAGATTCTCCTATAGTTGTTTCTTCAGATCTTCATGTTCCACAACAGCCATTCTATATGGAGTCTTGGATATTAGTAGTGCCCCTGGTATAAGTTCGATTGAGAATTAAACATCTCTTCTAGGAGGAAGACCATGCAGTTCCTAAGGAAACACTTCAGCGAATTCCCTCACAATAGGCATTTCATCAAGGATGGTTTCATCCGTGGACTCGGTCATTTGATCCAGATACACATGCTCATAGGGTAGTAATATCCATTCTTGAGATTATGGAGGTACAAGAGATTCATCTTCCTCATTACACTTGTAATGAATCGGGGGTCGATTCTCTATATGGAGTGTGATTTCCCTCTTCTGACAGTTTATGTTGGCTCTATATAAGGAAATCCAATCAATGCCAATAATTGCATCAAATTTTTAGTAAAATTTCAAAATTATATTTTTCAGAACAAAAGAGAATATTCATTTAAAAGTTTATTTATAGAAATTATAAAATAGTAAAAATTTATTTAATAGATTATTATATAATATTAAATCTATTCTTGAAAACATTTTAAATAAAATATGGACATTAAGGAAGAGAATTATTGGTAGAATAGAAAAATATGGTTTGTATTTCTGAAAAAATAAATTCAAACATTAGAGTACCTAAAGAGAGAAAAAAGAAAATAAAAAATTTAATAAAAAAATAACGAGATTAGAATAAAATATATGACATTTATAATAGATGTATTTTATAATCTCATTATCATAAATTCTATCATAAATAATTATGGTAAAAACTGTGATTTTAAAATAAAACCCTCACCTATTCGAAAAACTTTTGAATCATAACCCCCAGGAAAGAAATAATATGGATTAATATTTAAATACCATTAATATAATTATATTATATATAAAATAAATCAATGGTGTATTATATACAATTTATAAAATAATATAGTTGTATAAAAAAATATGTCCCAATGAAAGACAATTTGTGATGATAAATCCTTACAATCTTTGTATCATTTGGATGAAAACCCATTGGAAGAAATAAATTTATTTTAAATTTAAATACCTTTAATTAACATTCATACTCAATATAATATATCAATGTTTCTATATATTCACCACATAAACAGAAAATGGTTCATAACATCAAACATGCCTCAAAAAACTATATTACGACGAATAACCCTTACCTCAAGTCTGAATTATAGGGAAATCACTATAATACACTATATAATTAATTTAAATATATTATTAACATATAATGTAACCATATTAATACTGATATTACTCTATATGTTCATCTTGAAATATTTCAACACCCATTTATTAACTATGTTTTAATAAAATTGTCATTTTTGTGTGCTTACTACTTCATTTTCATGTATGTTTCAGTTAGGAAGTTATAGACCATGAAATTTGATCATGTTTACATAATATAAAAAATATTAATAATTTAATATATATAATTTTTAATAATTATATAGAATTTTTTAAAAAAATCATATAATACTATGATGAAAATTGAATTGCATTATATCGTGGAGATGAAATTCCTCACGTACACTTGAGTGATGTTTTCAAATTTTCAATGGATGGAATAATATATTGTTAAATAAAATTTTAAATTTAAATAATAATTTTTATATAAATAATATTATATATATGAATTAAATTCATTATAAAAACTAACTATAAATGATTGTGATGGAAAATCAATCATCTCATTACACAGAGGTGGTAGTCAACACATATGCACAAGCGATAATTTCACATTGGATGTGAATGATGTGGGAAATAGTTATTAAACCCTCATAGAAATATATATTTTAATTTAGAAATTATTTTCATATAAATAAAATTGAATTAGTGAAGGTTTAAGAAGAAATAACATTGAAATTGATCGATTAATATTTTTTCCTATTCTTTGAGAGATCTCATTTGGATTACAACTTAATCCATAAAGATTGGTTTTATGTGAATAAAATGGGAACAAATATTTAGTTAATTAATATATTAATATTATTTACTTGGTAGTTTATTAGATATAACACAAAAAAAAATTGAATAAGGGAGTGGAAGATGATGTCTTTTACCTGTGAGGGGAGGGACACACCAAGAATTATTTATAATATTTCAATAATGTAAGGATAATTTCAAGGGAATGTAAAACAATATGACCCTCATTAAAATATAATGTAATATAAGGATGATATGACATCCAGAATTAACAATTATAAAATTTTAATGATTATTATTACCCTTATATCTTTATTTGATAAACAAATTAAACCACATGTACATTAAGTGTGGGAATAAAATTTTATAAATTGTATTATTCATTATGATAAGAAATTTAGTTGATCATATTAAATTATAATAATTATGATGATTAAAAATATGTAAAACATTTTAAAATAATAAAATTAATTAATATTCAAAAATTTATTTTAAAATTAACAGTAAATACATATATAAACTCATTATATAAAAATGATTTTATAATCATAAAACATTATATACTTATATTATTTTCATGGTAAAATCTATGAAATAAATGGTAAAATATTTTACTGAATATATAAAATTTATATCTCCTTAAAAAAATAAATAATTTTAAATTATTTAAATTTAAAATGATAAAAACACATTGTTCTCATTAATACTATTTTTAGATTAATGTGGGTTTATACTGAAAAATGTTCTTTTCCCAAAATAAAATATAATAATGATTCTTATGAAATTAATAAGATTATGTATAATTAAAGGTGGATAATATCACTATATAATATAATTAAAAACATATTATTAATTTAAATAAATCTATTTAAAAAAAGAAATGACAGTTATACAAATATCAGTATATTAACAATTCACTGATAAATTTTTTATTAAAAAATGATATACAATCATAAGACTAATATATTATTTAAATTTAATTACAAAAATATATTCATTCCTATAATAAAATATATAATTTTTTAAATTAATTATTATCATTGTGCACAAAATTCAATAGAAATCAATTTTGAGGAAAACACTATTTTGAGGCATAAATTGACTTTAACAGAAATTGAGTTCTTATTTATTATATATCAATAAAAAAATTACCATTTATAAAAATTATAGATATTTTTTATAATTTTTTTATTATTATTCAAACTATACAATATAACTACTAGTTTTTAGTAGTCACATTTAAATAATATTATCATTATAGTATGTCACTATACCCTTAATGATTGATAGACCACATTAAGAATTATTCTAAGAATTGTTTTATTTTAAAATAAATTTTTTAAATGATACATGTTGATTAATACTTATTATGTAGTATATTAGTTTTTATTCCAAAAAAATCTATTTCTTGAAAACAAAATCTCACTTCCATCTTAAAAAATATTTATTTTTCATATATTACTAAACCTAATTACTAAATAAAACATAAGTTAGGGGGAGTTATTTTACTATGTATGAATATTTTTATATAATGAACATGATTTTTTATGTTTTATATTTTAGGATTTAAAATAATATTTTTTAATTAAAATTTCACTTGAAAGGGTTAACATTCTTAAAAGGGGGGTTTTGCTAAACAAAAATTATTCTAAATAAAGAATATATTATTAAAATATTTTATTTTAAAAACTAGTACAACATGTTATACCCCTAAATATATATATTTTTCATATGAGTTAGAAAAATTTCATCATTACCTTTTTCTTGGGTTATCCTCAGTATATATGTCTGACCACTTAGTGACCCTCTGGGAATTTTTTTTGGCCCGAAATTACTAAAACATGGAATATCGATCGTAACTATACTTATATTTTCTACTTTAAAATAATTTTTATACTTATTTATTATTTCATTCTTGAATTTTATATTGTGTACTTGGTTGTAATTCATGGTGTAGCATATTTAGAAAATTAATATGAATAGCCAAATAGATTTTTTATTGTGGTATATTTGTTTTAAAACTTAACAATAAATCATAGGATGTTTTTGGGTTTGTATTTTAAGAATATGGGAATGTTTTTTCGATGATTGAAAATAATTTTTGGTTATACAATGATGCTTTATGGTGATGTTTTAATGTTATATAATTATGGGTTTGTGATGCAATAAGGAAAGGAATTTACTGAGAATGGTTTCCCTCAAACCCAAAAAGTAGCTAAGTGTTGAAATCAATTTGTACATAAGATAATTGATTCGTATATAAAATATTTTAGAAATAAAAAACATAAATGAAAAATATTTTATCACTTTATTCATAATATATTCTCCCGAGTTCACTATAAATTAATAAATTACAGTTCTTTCATGCATATGTAATATCATTTATAAATAAAACACATTAATTATTATATATTGAGAATAAGGAAATAAAAAAAGGTAGGTAATATGTAAGGTATTTATATATTTTTAAAATTATCTATGAATATATCATATAAATTGTATAAAGGGATAAATATTATTTACATCTCTTATATCTTTTGATTCATGCCAAGATATTTTCTAGATGAAGTGGACATGTGTCCAATGGATAAAGGAGATTTAATATGTTTTACTATAGGAAGATATATATGTAAAAAACCTTACACATCATGTAAGATGTTATAAACATATATGAATATGAGCAAGAAATTACTTTTCCTAGGTGTGTTTTATCAGTTAAAAAATCTAAATTATATAAAGGTGGATTTGAACATTAATTTTGATAAATGTTGGCTATATTTCATATTTTAAAATATAATATTTTGTTTAATAATTCCATATTCAAAAAATATTTCTGAAATTATATTAGAGGATTATTTTATTATATATTTTGGAAATTTGAGATGGAAATATTATATTTTTTATTTCGATCAAAGATTTATTTTTTAGGGGTTATATTGACCATTATTAAATTTATATTTTTATAATATATTACAATTACAAAATTTTACGGAAGTTATTATATTTATAATAATTTTTTGTAAAATATATACAGTTGAAAACTAAAGAATAATTTGGGGTGTGATGATTTTGGTATTAGTTTTTTAATATGTTGTTTTAAATAAAGAAAAGAAGGCTTATAATGACCTGGGATTGAAACTACTCTAATCATATATCTCAAGGAAAGAGAATATGTTTAATATTATCTAAATTATTTCTAGTTAGAACAAATAATATTTTTTTTACTTCCATGATCAAATGTTAAAATAACTTTTTTGAGAATTCAAGGAGAAACGCCAATGTTCCTGATGCTCACATGGACTTGGTTTGGTAGTCAAATATCTATCTTCAGAATGAATATGTTATTAACTAATGTAGAGGTATTTATAATTACATTGAATACATTTTTCACATCCAATGGTAATAGATGACTTCTACTTCCAATATAATCTCAATTGAGTTATTTTTATTTGGATTTTTACGATACCTTCCCAATCCTATGTGTGTTTTATAGTAGTTAATACATTAGCACAATAATATAATAATAGAAAATTAAATTGTTATAAAATCATTGTCACAATAACAGCCTGAACACAAGAAAGATTAGGTAACCACATTTGGATAAAACCTTGTAAAAACATTCTTCATTGTGATATTTTAAATTATATTTTACTTTATTAATGGATATATTGAAAGTGTGTGGATTTATAGATTAAATATTCATTGAAGTTAATTTAAAAAATAAATTTTAAAATATTTATCACTGATCCAGGCCCCTACTAAGTTGTACATTAACTAGGGTGGGATCTTTATGTGGTTCAAGTGAAAACCACATTTCCCCTTCGATCATATTAAATCATGAATTTTAAGTATCAAGAATATTAATTATTTCCACAATAGAGGTGTTTAATTTTTTTATGGTAATTACATTCATGGTAGCAATAATATGATTTTTTTATATATTCTTTTACAAGTAAAAGAAGTGAGTGATGTTATTATAGTGTGTTTCTTTGTGATACCACAAAGTCACACTCCCTGATCTGGATCCATAATCTCATACATTATACACACATTGATTCCAGCTATAAAATACAATATATAAAAATCCTCATATACGTACCAAATTTATTATTGCATCTCTTTCATTCTGAGGTTGTTTTTAGGTTTATATGTTTACAGAATAAGAATACATAATAATTGATAAATCCAATGTTCATTGTATCAAATGGAATGTCTCATCATTATATATGACAATAATTAAGCCATGATAATTATTTAACATCTCCTGTAAATTATTTTTCAAATGTTTTGCTTCAAAAAATTTAATGCGTACTAATTTTCACTATAACTAGGGAAAATGGAAGCATAATAATGGGTGAGATCAAACACATCATAAGGGAAACATATAACTGAAGCATTAATATCATAAATAGGGAATAAATATTATGGAATGAATCAGTATAAAACATAATTTGATAATGAAACTAAAATTTGGAGCATGATATTTCAATAAAAATAAATGAAAACTAGAATATTAATAAGCCTAATTTCATATTGGTGGAATTAAAAATGATGAACATTTAAAATAAAATTTCAATGCATTGTTCCATGATATATTACTTGTAATCAAGATCATAGTCATGATATATTACTAAATTTGATTGACATATTCAAAATAAAAAAAACATTTTTTCTTATGAGACATGCGATGCATCGAGGGGTTATATAATTGTGAGCCCCAACAATCACATGAATAATTCCAATTCCACCACCATAGTATTCATACAAAACAATCAATCCATTTCCTAAGTAACATATTTCTGAATAAAATTTATATTTTCAAATAATTAATTATATTGACTATCAATATATGATAAACCAACGTATGCTATTATTAATAATAATGAATGAAAATTATTTTCCCAAAGTCAGTAAAAGAGATATCATAACAATAAGAGATCTAGAGAAAAAATGTGGATGGTTAAAAAATAAATAGTCGTTTTAGAAATATTCATCTTCAAGGGAATAATAATATATTTAATTCTCATAATTTTCCCCAAGTACATACAATACCATTACTTCTTAGTGACCATCATCCAATATAAATTATGAAAAATGTGGTGTTTACAGTGTATTGAAGAATTTTTTAAGAGTTATGTAAATAATTAAATTACTTGATAATAAACCATCTATAGGAATAAGGTGGATGGTTTCAAAAGTATAGATATGTAATTTAGTAATTTAATTGTATATGGATGTTGATATAGATAAAAAATACATTTTAAATGAATTATTTAAGGATTCCACCCAAGAAGGGACCATTAATTAGATTATTAGGTATTGTGTGTTTACACTCTTAAATGATATATATATATATATATATATATTAGTATATAAATAGTGTGACATAAACACGATTATGGTAAATACTATTAAAAAAGGAGCAAGGTAATGGAATTGAAAACATAATAGAGTCTTTCCATTTTTTATTAATGACCTAAAATAAAAAGTTACGAGTCACGTTAAAAATATTTTTCAAAGGGTGATTTGAAAACCAATATTGTTTTATCAAAAAATGAACTATTTTTTATAAGAAATATGGATCCAAAACATTTGGTTATGAAAGGTAAAATTTTAATTCTTAAAATTACTTTAGGTGAAAACGAAAATTGTGAAACAAATAGAACATTATTTGTAAAAAAATTTAATTTTTCCCATTTGGATTATAAAATAACATAAAATAATTTCAGGAGGGAGAACACATGAATTGAATAACAATATTCATGATAAAACACTATATCTCAAAGAGGGGGATTTGAGATACAATAATTCCTAACTATCGAGGAAACAACATTATCAATATCTAATTTAACAAGGGAACCAGATATTTATAGAAAATCCAATGAAATAAAAACCAAATGATATAAATATATCAATAGTATTTGAATATAGCATAGAACAAAAACATTGTTCATAACATGTATCATGTCTCAAAGAATCAGATTTGAGACCAAGAAAACTCATGTAGCTTGGGTAACAAATTAATAAAAACACCTTGAAAGTGGGGAACTATAATTAATTTTAATATACCATTACTAAAATATAATTAATTATATTATATTTAAAATATTTTTTAATAACCCACAAAAAATAAATTAAGTACATAATACCAAATATATATCAAAGAGAGAAGTTTTAGATGAAAACCATTACTTATTATTCTTGAATTCCATGAACATAATTTAAAATCCTTTATCACAAAAATATATATATTAATCACATAATCCATAACTATACAAATATCAATGTTCGTTTATAATTTTCATAAAAAATCATTATCTACATGAATTATTTTAATTTTCCACATCAGGTGGTTATAGTCTTGTATGATTTTACTATTTTTATAATAGTTGTGTTTTTCTTCAATCTTCAATAAAATTTCCCCATTAATATGTAATTAATTTTAGTATTATGAATTTCTAAAAATAATATATGATGTTTTAAATTCTTTTTAGGGGTCTTTCAGAACTTATCCATGAAGGTAAAATCGATTACAAGCATGTTTCAGTGATTCTTGATGATCAAAGTGTTTTTCCTTAATTAATAAATTAAATATTTATATAAAATATATGAAAAAAGTAATAATTATTTGAAAAATTTATATAATATTATACATATAAATATGTTTTTGTAGTCATATATGATATATATTCAAGGTATTGTTCAAGTTAGTGGTTAAACTAACCTAAACATGACATACCCTGATTTAATGAATGAATAAGAATAGATTTTTTGTAATATTGTTATTCTAAAAGAGTAATGATATTATTTAGTGTGTATTATTTGATATAAAAAATTAAAGTTTTTATAAAAATAATTATAAGAAATGAATACATATATATGATTTTAATACTATAATACCCTTTTAGTATGCTTATTTTAAACGATTAAATTAACGATGATCAATTTTTAATAATAGTTATTCTAGGACTTATATTCTAGGGAAAAATCTATAAAATAATAGAAAAAATTGGTTTCAAAAGTTTCATGATATAACCTAACTTAATTAAAAACTGTCATATGTATATACCTATTACATTTCCTTGATCCAAAAACTATATTTACAAAAAAAATAAAATAAACTTACCCTCCCTAAAAATGCGTGACATGAAAAATTGGATTTTGTTTTACAATACTCCATAAAATAAATCCAAGAATATAAGATCCGAAAATAAGGATATGATTTCTAAATCTTAGTTACATAAATAATAAAGCCTGATTCTAGGTTCATCCAAAGGTTCCTCCAATTATGATACCTAGAAATCCAAACTTCCAGAATGACCCCATCCATCTCTACTTAATAGGTAGCTTATATCACATTATGTTTAGATAAGAATAAAACATTAGAACTGTGAGATTTCATAATGAAACCCCTATATAATGAAGTTCCTGGATTCTTCTCTGATGCACCATTGACATTAACCTTGATTGATTCATTAAAAAGTGTTTTCCAAATCACAGAATAATAGCCTTTTTATATTTTCATATTTACTTAGAATTCAAAACCAATCCATAATTGAATGGTATTTGATGGAGTTTTTAGAAAGCCAAAAATTTATGGAGGCTTGGAAATTTACAAAAGTTTGGATTAAACTTATAGCAATGTGCATGTCAATTCTCTTCCACTCATGGTTTCTTGAGTTTTTTTTTCAAAAAAATAAGATGGAAAACTATAGAAACCTAAATCATAAATAAGTTATGTAACTATATTTAACCATTTAAATGTGTATAATAATCAATAATTCCAAATAAGTGGAGATCCTAAGTGATTTAGATTCACACCTGGATGAAATAATTCCCCAAATCATATTATAAAAATTTAATTGAAGGAATACATGGTTATATTTATCCTCCTTATCCTTACAGGAACTTCACATGGAGAAATAATTTTCTATATATTTCATGAAGTTTATATCAGTAGGGAGATTTCGGTAAATAATCATCCATATTAGAATAAAACAAGGTGGAATCATCTTTGATTTACTAAAGGGATTCATATTGTGGTCAATTCTATTTGGTCTAATAGTATATTAAATGTAATATATCCCACTAGTAAGTTCCCCATGTTAACCAGGGATCCATGGAAGATAATCATATTTTGGCCTGAATTTATAGGTCTGTATGATCTTCTAAACAGATGAATGTATATGGTCTAGGGGTTGGAATATCTTCTTTAGGATAATCACTTGTAGGATTAGAATCAATGATTATGAATCATCATATAAAGGAAATTCAATATATTTATGTTTTCAGCACATATGTTTTGAATTAAGGGATCAAGACATTGGCTATTCATCATAACCACCCAATAAATTCTATTAATAAAAGTCTAAATTGTGGATAAAATAGAGAGGTGATTTCTATATATGATCATATTACTAAATCTGTTCTTCAAAACTATTATAATTGATTGTTAAAATCTTCTAAAGTTATTGAAACTAAATGGTACCATTAAAGAGATTAAATTTTTCAAGACCCATGACTCTATCTTGTAATGATTTAATGTGTTTCCATTTAAAAGTGATATTTTCTATCTCAGAAATATATTCACTCAAGACATTGTTTTTGATTCATTTATTCCAAGTATTTATTATTTAAGAGGTCCATTTCTAGACCATAAAAGAGTTAACCAGCTATGGAATGGAAACTCCTTTAACTAGATATATTCTCTTAAAAAGTGTCTCAGATCTCCGTTTTTAATAATTGATATATATTTTTACAAACTAAAATATTACCTTACTGTATGAATAACTAGACCTATTCCAAAAGGGGACTCCCAAAAAAGTAATGTTCAAGCTTCCATCACAAATTCCTAAAATTATTTCAACATTTATACTTCTCATATTATTAAATTTATGGCTAAATATATTTTTGTATTAATCATTAATTACATTATAATCACAGATTGGTTTTAATGTTTAACAGTAATTTTCAAAACCTCAATGCACTACCTTTATCCTTCAATAATTATAATTAAGTTAATATCATTGAATTATTTGGATATTCCCTTTAAACCCCTCTCACTTTATATTTCTTTAATATTATCATGGTCCACTATATCAATAATAAAACTACTTAATTAATATATAGAAATTATAAATATAACATTAGATAGGGGATCACCCAATATAAACCCACATAAACAAGAGAAGTATCCCATATGCATGATATAGAGAGTTATAAAAAGATTAACATATTTAAAAAATCATGATCATACCAATGAAGAGACTACAGAAGAAAAATATTTGAAAAAACACTATCATAAAATCCCAAATGACAGTGTCAAAATCTTTCATAATATAATGTTTAAGGGAAAATATTCCATATTTAGTAGGATTCCCAAAAATATTTATGCATTCATAAAAATGTAGATAAAATTCATGTATTCTAATACCATGAAAAAAATTGATTGAGAGATTCCCCCTTACCAATGAAATTAGAAAGTATGATAGAAATGATTTTTCTCAATATTTTGTAAATAGAGAAACCTATAGAAACAGTCTTGAAAGAAGTGAAACTATCACCATTATCAAATTTAGTAATGAGAATATCAAATTGGGAATTCATCCAATATATGTATTCCATTATTGGAGAAAATAGAAATCATTTTTGTGAGATTATGATAAATAATATTCCAATATACAAAAAGGAAAAAAATAAGTGAATCCATTCTAAAAAAAGAATGTACTAAATTGAGAGATAATGTGGAAACCTTAAGATACATAAATTTTGGTTCCATTTTTTGCATGATGTTGTTCTTGTAACATACCTCATTTTGGCACTATCTCATGTGACAAAAATAGGATAGTTAACGGACCTCAAGAGTTCTTCCCTATATGACAAAGTCTAATGAAAAGTAGTGGGGTTATTATGAGAAAAGTTGGGAGATTATACCCCTGGTACTGAGTCACATCCTGGAATAATAATCGAGTAATAATAACATCAGAGTAATGAAGGAAAATCGAAACCATATTTCAAACAACTTGAAAGTAAATGAGAAACTAATAAACCAATAATTATTAATCTTATAATGAAAAATTGGGATGAATCTAAATGTCAAAATGAAAATGATACAAATCAAAGAACCCACTAACCCAATATAAACACAAAAGACCTCGGTTAAAAATCATATTTAATACCCATCCCTAAAATCTATCTCATGTATTAATAAAACAATTTGGAACAAGATCCCATTACCTTTTCCAAACCTAAAACCATTTAATCTACTCAGTTACCATAATACAACTCAAATACTGTGTGAGTTAAAATCATTAGGATGACCCCAAAATCTATAATAAAAAAAGTATAATAATAAGTGAATGAAATAAAGTGATAAATAGATATATTAGTTAATTAATTATTTTAATACCAAAATAAACCTACATTTTTACTATGTTATAATGTATTTGAACATGTAGTGTTACCATGCCAACAATAACCATAAACCATGCCATAATAACATGAATAGAAAAACCCCTATGTATAATCATTTGAACTTTTAGGCATAGACCAATATATACCAATTTTAGAATCGTAGAGAAAATATCTATGTATAAGAATTTATATATCACCATGAATAGCACTATATATAAAAACTTTAGCTTGGATCACAAAAATATCCCACTATATAATCATGAAAACACTTATCATGGGGAATATATCTTTATATAATCATTACCGCATGTACCAGTAGGTAAATAATGCTATATAATCATTTTAGTATCACCAATAATATACCTATATACAATCACTTCATAATCAACAATCATATCCCTCTATATTTTCATTCCACAAACAAACTAAACAGCTCATAAAAGTAAGGATATCACAATATCACAACACAAGTCTCAATGGTTAATTAAGAAAATCAACATTTTTGTTTGAATTTCCTATCCATTAATTTATCAAATAATCTCCAGTAATAACCATATCCTCTAAGATAATACCTATGTGATTTTATATCAATAAATCACCTGTAATATCATGTTATGTTAAAAACACATTAAAACATTATCTAGGCTCCTATTATTAAAAGTCTCACTCATCCCAAGGGAAACAATAAGCTAGGTCACTTCAATAATTAAATCAAATGGTATCCCGCCAATATTATAATCAATTATTTTCAATTAACCAAATAATAAATTAATTAGATATAATTTTATGTAATCACAATTGTAGTATTTAATAGACTTGACAATTAAACTGACCATTGGGTGAGGTTAAGACCCCCAACCTTAATCGTATGATTATGAAAAGCTTCCAACATGAATCATCAACAAGTAAGGAGGTGGGGAAATTCACAATAAGTATCATAGATCATAAAGAAAAAGATAAAAATGATTCCATTATCGAGATCAAAAGAAAAATATATTTTAAAAGTATAAATAGGAAAGGATAAGAAACCCAAAAGAAAATAAGCCTACTTGAGGTCAAACACAAAACCGTGATGTTAAGAGGTGAGGAAAAAACTCTATAGTTGTTGGGAGTCACCAAGGGATTTATAGGAGGTGTTTAAAAAATAGAGGAATGATAAAAAAAGGTTTACGAAACTACTTAAAACTGCTTCCCATGAGAATTACATATAGTGTAATCCAATTACACATTATGTATTTCATCATAATGGTTGGTGCCAAAAAAACCCATCACATCAGGTTAATTATAACTCTTCTTTAACATTACATATCATGTAAAATATTCATGGTGTTTATTCACTTCACATCATTAAACTGATTCACATCTAGTGCCTGGGAATAACTACACATCATGAAAAATGTACATGATATGTTAATTCTATGCAGGTACTTTCTATCATACCTTCTACAAAAGTGATCGAACCACCTCTAAAGCCTTAAAAACCCATGAAAACCCCTCATAAGACCATTTAACTTGTCTATACCCATACTAAATTAATTCAAACAAATATACAATCCTAAATATGAGGTCATTTTCCAAAAAAGGCTCTCCATATATGAATAAGACTTATCCACCTGAGTTTAATGAAAATGGAAATCCAAAATAATGACATTTAATGGAAAAATAGAGGGATGTAACTATATAAATATGGGATCTTAAAATGTCCCCAACATATAACATCACATCCCAATAATTCTCTAAGAATCACAGTGGGGTCTTGGTGACCATGTTTTTCCACTATCCTCTCACATCATACTCCCTCTTTCTAGGTCTCTTCCTAAACATGACCATGAAAACACTATAATATAAATAGAGGTATGTTCATACCATATAGATACATTTTAATATAGTCCAAGATTCGTATTAGTTATCACCAAAGGATTAATCAACCAAAATCTTTATGTACTCTCTGTCTACTAAATGATAAGAGTAATGATAATATCTCCAAAATTGTGTCATGTGAAAAACACTGCATTGTGGAAGTGCTAATCGATATTCAACATGACTGAACCTATCTGAAATACCAATTGGTTCGAAAAAATTGGGCATTATCTCCCTTGTTTTTTGATATAGATTTTTCATTATCCAAAGTGACACCTAAATAAAAACAAGATAACCAACAATTAACTAAAGAGATCTTCTCCAATGGTTAGGTATAATTTATGTATGCTCTGTATAGTTCCCAACCCCATTTGCATCAACTAAACTTCTCATATTTATCCTAAATGATACAAGGTCCAAGATGAATTAAGTTACCTTCCACTAACCAATAAAGTAGGGAATGGAATGACCTTATATTCAATGCAAAAAAATGGTTCCATATGGATCAATTTCTAGAAGCTGTTATTATATGAAAACTCCAAGAGTTCCATATGATTCTCCCACAAAAAATAGAAATTTATAACATAGGATCATAAGATTTCATCCAAAACCTAAATTTTCTTCTCAAATTTACCTTCAATAACAGATGATAGGTCATTATCATAAGAACAGGTGATGGAAAATATTTCTGAAGACCCATGAAAAAATTGGGGTGTGAAATGAGGATCTCTATCGAAAAACAAACTCCTCAGAACACAGTGAAGCCAAACTATATCACATACATAAGAACTTCTCAGATCCTTGACAATGAAGGTCCCCTTATAGGTAACTAGTGGTTAAATGTCATCACACAATCCACGATCACCCAAACTGCATCACTCTCATTAGTTGTCTTTGGAAATCCCATCACAAAATCTATAGTACCTTCATCTAATTTCCTCATAAGAATGGGAAAACATTGCAATACCCCACCTGGCCTCTGATTATCTGATTACACATTCTGGAAGGTGACACGTCTATCCACATATCCCACTACCTCCTTCTTTATTCCTAACCACCAATACTATCTATGGATATCATGAAACATATTTTTTAGAATAGAATATACCTCCCATCTATAGTATTGAAAATCTCTCATTATCTCCCCACACAAGCTCGTAAGAATCCATACTAGCCCAGAATAAAGTATAGAGTTGCTGATACCATGAAAACATTTTGCAGGTGGATGACCATCATATAAATTGTCTGTCATAACTAAGACCTCAAGATCAGATAACTATTCTACCTAGATCTAGTCCAAAATAATTGGTATAACCAATTTCAGAGTCATATCTACTCATCCATAGGATTCTTGGACATCTTGATGCATGTCTACAAAAAGTTCCATTATCCTAAAACCATTATAAGACTCCTGAACTATATTTTTATTCCTCTTCTAGATCAAATAATCTTCAAAGTTGTGTCCCATTCATAATATACATTCCTATGTGATGATTAAATCCTATAGATTATTGACCCACATCCTCTACCAAAATTATAGTTCCCATTGAAAAAATATGTACCCAAGGATCTTTTGATCCATGTAAACCACAAACCCCTTACCAAATAAGATAATTTATCTTGATTCCTTAGGAATATACCACTTCGTCCAACACTAGTTCTTGAATAAGTAAATTTCAGTCTTGTGGTATCATCTACTTGGAGTCATTCACCACTAATAGATCCTTCCATATCGTAATATATAAGATTCCTACTCTAATTGAATCATTTTACTATATATATTTTTTACACCATATAGGTAATTTCTATATAGGTTCAATTGTTTTCATGTTATTTATCTCTTGAAAATATCCCTTGTAATCATATGACTAAACAAAATTCACCCATTTGTTGGTCATCCCAGACATCTGTGCTATGAGAAAAGAGAAGTCCTTCATAAGATGACAGTAATAACCCACAAAACCTAGGGAACTCTGAATCTCGAAGACATGTGTGGGTCTCTCCCAAGACACTATAGCTCTAACATTCAATGGGCCTACTCAAACACCTTCCTCTATAATGACATGACCCAAGAAGTGTAATTTATAAATCCAAAAAATTTAATTTGGTTATCTTGTAATAAATATGATGTTATCTCAATGTAATCAAGATGATTTCAATATGTTTGGAATGATCTTCTACTAGCTGAGAGTACACTATGATTTCATTAATAAAATCCCCCAAAAAATGTTCTATAAAAGGATGAAGAATCGGATTCACCAAGTCCATGAATAAAACTAATACATTCATGAAACCAAATGGAATTACTATGAACTATACAATCCATATCTACCTCTAAAACTAGTCCGTGGTATATCCTATAGTCTCACCCTTTAATGATGGTATATATATCTAAAATAAACATTGGATAAGATCTTAGAACCACTTATCTACTCAAATAGAACATCAACGTATAGAAGGGGATACTAGTTATTGACATTCATCTAGTTTTGTGTCTGATTATCCACACACAAGTGAAATGTACCATCATCCTTCATGGATCAAAGAACTATAGAACCCCATAGAGATGTACTAGTTTGTATAAAACATTTTTCTTCTAACTCTTGTAAATTAACATTCTACTCTTGAATCTTTATTGGTGACAACATATATAGAAATATAGAAATTGGATCTTCTCCCTATAACAATTCAGCCATAAAATCTATGACTCACTTTGGTAGTCATCTATATAACTCATAAAAAAATACATCCTAAAAATATTCTTCCACTACATGAAAATAATCCTTATATGTTCATCCATAATCTATGAAAATAATTTCTATATGACTTGTGAGACAATCTAGCATGCACTGTATTATTACTAATAAATCCATACTAACAATCAAATGAAAAACTATAATTTACATAATGAATTGTTTACACAAGAAATGGAAACCACTGATCTATAGAAAACATGCCTTGCAAAGTTTGATATTCTTTTACCACAGTCCCAAAAGGGTATCTTTTATTAAATAACCATCCATGATATAAAAACGAAGAAAATATTGTTTTAAAAAAGATAATAAAAAATTAATTTGTTATTTCGATATCAAACCTAATGCCAGAATGTGTAGATGATATAAAAATTGCACCCATGAAGGTATAGGTTCTCAGATCTATAACAGCTGGAGTAGTTTTCATAGCATGAAGCTGAATTGACCTTCTACCCTGGGATCTATCATGAATGATATAACCATTTCCATTAGCCTATTACTTCCACCTTTTCACAATGAAAATCAATTTATATATGTATTTCATCATGGATAACTTGTCATTTCCCATAATATAAGCATGACATGATGTATCATTGAGAATAGTCTAGTATATTATCATTACAACATGTATAACCGGAAATATCCCACAATAAAATAATTAAAATATCACCTAGAGGAGACCTATATATAATAATTTAAGCTTCACAAGGTATAAAAACATATATAATAATTTCATCATCAAACTCAATAAGTTATAACAATAGCTATATCACAATATCACATCATAATCATGAATGATTAATTATGAAAATAACAATTTTCTTTTCAATTTAACATTCATTTATTTATCAAATTACCTCCAATAATTACCATATTCCATAAGCTATTGCCCATGTGATACTATATCTCTATATCACGTATAATATCATTCCCTAAAAAAATGTTAAACCATTTACCTTGTTCTAATTATTCAATAGTTCCCTTACCCAATGGGTAGAAATAATCAGTGTCACATCAATAATAGAATCCATGGGATTGAAAGAATTTTTTAATCTGCAATTTACCATTAATTAACGAAGAAATTAAATTAAGTTCACATTACGTATTTATAATCACAATATTTTATGGACTTGATAATTAATTAGAGCATAGGGTTAGGTGTAGAACCCCTACCATAAATATAAAATTAAGAAAGTCATCTAACCTTAATAATAATGAAGAATAGAGTGAGGAATATTTCTAGAGGTAACCTTGATCACATGGAATAATATCAACAGGATTCCAAAAGTAAGTTAAAAAAACTATTTTAATGGATGAACATGTAAGGGATAAGACCAAAGAAAAGAGACCTTCTGGGGGTCATGCACCAAACAACGACATCCGGTGGGGATGAAATTACTAATGAATTACTAGGGGTGCCTTATGGATTGAGGGTAGGTGCTTCGAAAATGGAGTAATGATAAGATAGGTGTTCATTTCAACTTAAAACCCTTTCTCGCAAGAATTATATGGTTTTTAAAATATTTAAACATCATGTATTTCTTCATATTGGTTTATACTAAAAAAATGTTGCCTCAGGCTAATTTTTACCATCACTAATTATTAAATTTCATATAATAGATTCATAGTGTGTATTCCCTTCACTTCATGAACATGGTTTGAATATTATTCCTAGGAATAGTAACACATGATGTTAAATGTATAAGGTGTGTAAATTCCCTCAAGAATGTTTCTAGAAAAAAATTTACAAAAGAGCTTGAACCACCTATGATGCATTCCAAATATAAAGAATACTCTCATAATCCCATTTAACAAATTTTTACCCAGATTAAATTAATTAAAATAAAAACAAATTCCTAAGTATTAGGTAATTTCTTTAGCAATGTATCTCCATCTTGGAATGAAATTCCTCCACTAAGATTTAATGAAAAAGGAAAACCTAATAAAATATATTTTAAAAAATATCCAAGTGGGAAGTAACTAAAAAATATAGAATCTTACTGTCTATATGATAAATAAAATTTTGTGTGACTTTCATAACATCATCAATATAGATAGAACGCCCCTATTAACAATATGTTTGAAATATTGGAAAACATGAGCCCTAATATATATCCATTCAAGAATGAATTCATTCATTTTCTTAAAATATGCAAAAGGGTTTAATGATTTCATTATTCTCTATAATCTATTGAAATATGTAGTGTTTTTTCCATTCTTTTATCTATAAATTTAAAATTTTTCATGAAGTGTCGCCTCACTTATAGAGAATTGTTTCATTCAGACTTGGGGAGATCTCAACCATCTTATTTAAAAGACTATTATCAAATATATCATTCAAACTATTTTGAAGGTCCCAAACTCCTTTTATATCCTAGAAACCTCCTCATAAATAAAAAATTCTATCTTGAAATATTAACCCCAGGTTTAAGGTTACTATGTTTATACAACCAAGCATAATGGTCATCTAAATGGTCAGTGAAATCCCACACTTCCTGAAGAATATTTGCATGATCTGGATTCTTGATCGATGTATTATTAAATCAGAAAGGTAGAGGTAACCTCTATGTTTAAAAATAATGGAGTTAATAATCACGGGATGACAATATTTGTTGTTAATGAGGGTTCTTAGTTGAATTTCATCCCATGTTTCTAAATCCCAAAAGTTATCAATGACTATATCATATTTAGTTTCCACAATTCTATTCTGAGATTTTCTATACCATGTAATTATATCCCCATGGTTCAAATATTCAATTATTTTTTTAGAATCCATGAGATCCTAGAATAATTGGCTAGAAATGTAATTCCTGGTTTGGCCCCTACTTTATCACAATTTAAAATAACTTTTATCATTTTAATTTTTACTAGGGAAAATAATTTTATACATTAGTAATTAATTTTAATTAAAAAAAATTAAAATTTACCCCATTAACTTTTTTTGAAATTTATTTTTTTAAATTTGAAACAATTTTATCTGATAAAATTTATATATATATGTGAATAGTAAATTTTCAAAGATAAACCCAAAAAAGGTAATACCATTTTTAGAGAAATAATTTTTTTAAGATTTATTTTATTTATATGATAAAATTATTTTGGATACTTATTTTAAATTTATAAATTTATTTAAATTAACTTAATGATATCTAGAATCCTTCTAGGTAAAGCTAAAACTGAACCTCACATTGAAAATAAATTATTTATTGGGAAGGCCATGAATGATTTCTATATTAAAATAAAATTTTACAAAAGATCTAAATACCTTTTTCATATGGATTTTATGTACAAATAATATATTAAAAATAATATTTTTATTCTTTAATTTCATATTTTATTAAATTAATGATTTTGGGAAAAAATATTTCTTATCTTGACATTGTGATAAAATCATAGAAATTATAATTATTGAAAATTCTTCATTTTGGGACTAAAAATCAACCTTTTGGGAAATGATCAAAAAAAATAGTAGGTAAAGTATGACAGAAGGGATTCAGAAATTAATTTTATTTTGATTAATTTAATAATAAAATACTTATAAATAAATTTTTTAAATAAAATCATAAATTTTAATAGAAAACAAATTTATTGGAAAACAAAATTTTCAAATATTATAAATTTTCATTCACATTACCAAAAAATTTAGTTTTAATTAATTATTAATATAAAAAATATTATATATTCATTAATCTAATATTTCTTAAAATATGAATTCATATTACATAAAAAGTCAATTTTTTAAAAATGTAATTTTCTAATAAATAAATGAATTTAGTAGTAATTTTAGGTAAACTAATTGATTTTCATTCATATTAAACGTATTAGTTATTTTATTCATACATATATTTCATGATTTTGTTACTATTTTTCATTCCCACTAATTTAATGGATATATATTAATGGTATTAATTAAAAATTTATAAATTATCTAAATATATCATGGTATCACTTAAATTTGGTGTCATGTATGAAGTAAGCTATTGAACACAGTAAATTTTTTGATAGTAATCATATTTTTTAATTTTGGGGTGTTAAATTGTACTCTTAAGTAATTTTCATCCTCATAATTTATCACATTACATCAGAGTGATTTATATAGGGAAATCATTATTAACCATACATCTCAATATGATTAAGGGATTATTAAGTATGTGGAATAAGATTTATTTATCAAAAAAAATTATAAGTTCTTTATATCGATAGATAACTAATTCTTATTTTATTATATAATTCTATTAAGGGATCTAAACGTAGATCTATAAGGAAGAAATTCCAAAACCCTAAAAATTATTTATATAAAAATCATACCAATACAGGGTTTTAATTGTAATTCAATATTCAGTAGTTGGTGAAATCTTACATGAAATATGACAATTGAAAATCTAGAGTGAAAATTTTCTATTTGTTTAATTACTTCACTACTATAAGTAAGGCCTTTAACAATGCTAAAATATTCCTCTCTTAGTGAAAAAAGTGATAAAAATCTGAGTGTGATTAAAAGACTAGTATTTTATCAAATGGTTTTATTTAGAAATGATAAAGGTACCTTTTAGTAGTGCTAGGAAATGATACAATAAGGGATCTATTTATCAATGTTATTTCTAATTATCATAAAGGTGGAATAATACTATTGTATTGTTAAAATGATAATGCAATGTAGTAGATAAAAACAACAAAAAATATTAGAAAAATGAATTATGGACCATTTTCCTAAAGATTAAAAACAATATGAACTAATTTTTTCTGTTTTGGCAGTTTTATATGTGTATTAAAATAAAATGGAACTTTTTTATTGAAAACACCCACTCAGAGTCATATCAAACACATTCTATGTCGAAATTATGTGTGGCTCATTGATATAAGGAAAAAATGAATTGTGGATCATTTTCATAGAGTTTGGAAACAATATGAGAGTATTGGCATGATTTTTTGCTATTTGACGTGTGTTTTGGCAAAATATTGAAGTTTTGTATTAGAAACCCTCACTTCGAGTCATATAAACCACATCTTATTTTTGATTTGTGTGTGGTCAATTATTTCACGTAAAAATTGACGTACGGATCTTTTTACAAATGTTTAATAACATTCCATGTGTAATGTCTCAACCTGGGATCCACTTAACTAATTCCCCAAGCTGATGGATCACATTGCCTTTTGTATGCCTCGTCGTATACTAGAGGTTACCGACTAATAACGTGGGTGTAAAAGTGGTACAGTGAAGAGACTGTATGCTCATATTAGAGTGAAACAATGAGTATATTAACAAACATAAAATAGAGGAATCATATATAAATAGACAAAATAAATAAGCTACATAAGAATAAATACCTAAAAAACTAGATAATAATAAAAATCCATTGGGTAGAATCATATACATGAATTTATGACATGCTCATATAAAAAAGCGGAACATGGGACGAGCATATATAATAAAGATTTAACATTAGTAACAAAAATGAAAAAATTAATATATTATGATATCCATCATGTGCTCAGTCCTCTATTTTTTTCTCTATCTATAAGTAATGAATATCAAGGATCTGAAGAAAGGAACTTGTGTTTATCCATACCTGATGTCATAAAATGTTTTCAAGAACCAAATAACGATTGAGTGGGGTGTGATATTAATTCCTAGTTGGCCACCACCCACTATTTATAGAAGTAATCCATATAGTTCCCATATCTATATATTGTGTAGGTACAAATGATAAAATTATAAAAATATAGTAAATAAATAATAGTCTGCTCGGGTTTCTATAGGACACATGGTGGATCTCCCAGATTCAACTAATGGTTGGAATGCATGTATGAAAATTCACTATATATAGTAACAATATTTATTTAGTTTAGTTTTATTTTTTAACCATCTATATGAACCATGTACGTATAAAATTAAGTGTCCATATTCCAGGAATACATGGTTCCAGCAAGACTAAGTCACAACTAAGTTATCCATAACAAGCCTGAATGAGCCTATAAGATCATGTAATATGATAAATTACCTACACCTCATAATGATTGGAATATTCCATGCACATCACTCGATAAGGGGAGTATACCATCATGTCAATGCTTGAAACATTGGTCTTGGTGCATCATTCCCACCATCCATATAGTGTTAGTGGTGTGAGACATTATGCTCAACACCTAATGATAGGTAACATGTTGTTATCATTCCCAATAGATACGTTACCATCGAACGATAACCTATAACATGGATTAATCATATTTATAATATATGATTGTGGAAATACCTCTCATGCATCTGGTTAGTCTAGCCCGACTATTTATATGGAATTATAATTCATATAATCATGTTCATAATTATAACATTTGAGTCATGGCCTTACCATTCCATTCCATTTTATTCATTTCTAGAAATAATAAAGTTTTTCAGTGGGCCCTTCAAAGTCTGTAACCAATTTAATACATTTCCTTAAACTAACTAATACATGGAAATTGAATTTATAATATTCAAAGGGGAACTTAGTAGGTGTAATTATTGAATGGAAAGTTTCATATATGGGAAACACCACTTATCGGTTGGACCATGCACTTTGGGGGTTCCTTTTTTTCACTAAACAATTAAATAACATGGCTCAAACATTTTATAATCGAACTAGAATTCTTAGAAAGAGATACAAGAAATTATACAATTAATTATAAATGGAAATTCAAGTTGGTGCACACATGTGGTGTGAAAACTAAAGGAAACATCCTCAAACCTACCAAACAATGATCAATAGACATGAATTAAGGGGAATAAATAAATTTAATATAAAAAATAACTAAAAGTCAGTGTGTTTAAAATATTCGAATTATAAAAAGAGGAAAATATATGAAACAATTATACTTTTTTGAGAAAATGATGAGACCATCTACCTTAGGGACTTTGATGACTCCTCATCTGTTTTTGGCCTTAGATTTCATGTTTGTTTGGTGAAATTAATGAAACTCTGCAATTCCCCGAATATTGAAAAATGATCATGCACCAAAAAATTGAAAAATTTCAAAATATAAACAAAAATAAGAAGGGAGAAGATTTTAGGTGTTACCAATATTGATCAGATGGTTTTTACAGATCTTGATTTCGACTTCATAAGTGTGATTTACTTTAGTGCCAAGGTTAAGGGAGAAGAAAACCTCTAGGATAAAGAGAAATGTGTTACACACTGTAAATCAGAGAGAGAAAATAGAATTTAGATTTAACGATTAAATATGTGAAAATTTAATTTCTCCCTTAAAACAGGTTCCTTCATCACATTTTTTATAATGTTTGGAAAATGTCATGACTCAAGATCTAGTTACCTGATTCCCCGAGTTGATGGGTGACATGACCTCAAGTGCACCTCCTCGTATGCCAGAGGTAGCCGACTAGCACTGAGGGTGAAAAGGTGGTACAATGTGGTCATAATACCATAATATTATATTAGAACAACCAGTATAAGAACAAACATAAATATTGGAACAATATATAAATATACCATATAAATAAGTATTTAAATAATAAATAATGGAACAACTAAATAATAATAATAAAAATACAATTCTTTTGTAAAGAACTCACACAGTTTCTCGAACCATATACAAACTCTATGAAATTCCATTGTTAGATATCTAATGTTTCTAGCATGTTAAGGTGGTTAGAGTCTCATGGATTCAAACAACCCGAACAACTCCTAGTGCACTATTGTTTTTTCCTACAAAGTTAGTAGTGGATATGCGAGTTTGGTTATACGGTTTCTACTAACCATGCATCTAGGTTTATTTTCTAAATTTTTAGGGTTTTGAGATTTTGACAAGCCCAGACACCCTCATGACCCCTATGACTCTAATGGGAAACATTATAAGGTAAGTATAATGTAATTTTAACAAAAAATATCCATACATTCTTAAGATTTAATGTCTTTACACCATGCCTATTTTATTAGTTCTAGCTTCATGGTTAGTGTTTTAAATTAAAATGGTATTCTTTATTGAAATCCTGAAAATATAGTCATATCAAACACATTATGTGTCATAATGTTGTGAAGATATTTACTACGTATCAAAAATTAATTATGGACTATTTTAGTACCATTTTTAAATAATTTAATCTTTTTTTCATGGTATTGGATATTTTATTCATGTCTTAAACTAAAAAACACTTTTTAATTGAAAATATTTCATTAAGTTACAACAACAACATCGAGTGATATATTGACATGTTGGTAAATTCTATAGGTCAAAAATGAATTATTTTCCATATTATTAATTTTTTAAAATAAAAGAAATCTCATTTGATTGATTTTTTCTATGTGATGTGTTTTAAACTAAAATGAATGTTTTATATTAAAAACACACACTTGAGGTTGTATCACCAATATCATGCGTTGGATTTTTTTATAGTTCATTAAAACCCATTACAAATGTAATATAGATCAATTTACCTAATAATTGAAATCAATATGAGATCATCTTCACAGTTTTGAGCATATAACACACATTTTAAACTAAAATGGAACTTTTATATTCAAAACATGTATATAGACTCATACCGACAACATCATGTGTCACATTGACAAAACATCAATACCCACACCTCAAAAATTTATTATGAATCATTTTTATACTGTTTGAAATCAATAATAACTTCTTTTACTAGGGTTTTTAATATGATTAATTTTTAAACTAAAATGACACTTTTATATTCAAAAGACCCCCTATGAGTCATACTAATCACATCATGTGTCATAGTGAAGTTTAGTTAATTTATACACATAAAAAATAAACTTTATATCATTATATTAATTTATAAAAACAATCATATCTCTTTTTTTTCCTTTTTGGAGATATAAGAATCATTTTAAACTAAAATTATACTAATATTGAAAACAATCACTTTGATTAACACTGAACACAATGTATATAAAAATGACATGTGGTTGATTCGTATATGTCACAAATGAATTATAGATCACTATCCTAAAATTGGAAAATAAATCAGGATCATTTTGACCTTTTTGGTTATGTGAAACATGTTTTAATTGGATATGGAATTTCTATATTTTAAACATGCACTTAGATTCACACAGATGAAATCACATGTTAAATTGATTTGTTGTTGATTCCTACATGTCAAAAAATGAATTATAGATTACTTTAAGAATGTTAAAAAATAATCCATAAAAAATTCTTATTTTAGGCTATGTTATATGTGCTTTAAACAAAAATTAAACTTATATTAAACACATTCACGTCAATTCATATCGACCACATAATCTTTAGGATTGATTTATGGTCAATTAATACATCTGAGAAATGAATTATTGATCATTTTCGTAGGGTTTGAAAAAAAAATGAGCTCATTCCCTTGGTTTTGGTAATATGACATGAATTTTAAACTTAAATGAAACGTTTCTATTGAAAAAACATACTAAAACTTGTACAGAAGACATGTTATCTCAGAATGATTTGTGGTGGATTCAAAAACCACAAAACTAAATTTCAGATCAATTTCATTATTTTTGAAAATAATATGATCTTTTTTCCCTGTTTCTATTATTTGAAGAATGTATTAAAAACTGTATTCTTGTTTTGAAAACATGTACATCGATTCATGTGTCCCACATTAGGTTTCATGTTTTCATTCTATCAATTCGTAAAAAAGTAAAATAAATTGTGGATTGTTTTCCTAAATTTTGAGAACAAGAGTTGATTTTTTTCATAGTTGTTGTTTTGTGACGTGAATTTTTAACTAAAATGATTGTTTTTTATTTAAAAGATATAAATCAGGTCATACCGACCACATCATGTGTAGGATTTGAATTCAGTTGATTCTTACATGTGACAAATGAATTATGGATCTTTTTCCTATAGTTTGAAAAAAATCCAATGTTGTTTACTCGGGTTTTTTTTGTGAAATGTGATTCAAACTAAAATGATAATTTTGTATTGAAAACATTCACATTGATTCATAATGTTCACATACTGTGTTGGATTGATATGTGGTCAATTCCATCACATCAATAATGAATTATAGATCACTATAAAAAATTATCCAAACAATATTAATTTTTTTCTTGTTTTGAACATGTCATCGGAATTTTGTACTAATGTGTTCATTTAAGAAATTAAGTATCTGAAAAAATGATATGGAATCTAACTGAAAATATAGATAAAATGTTGAAAAAATATCTAAATAATTAGTAAGAAGTCACCTCTTCAAGATGTCTGTATATATTCCAACACCATTTATTCTGGCTATTACTTTCTAAATAAATCAATTTCCTCCATTATAAATTTTCCTAAGAAACATAAAAAAATATATAACCATTATGATACTAATTATTAACACCCCAAATATATTTACAAGATCATAGTTCTTAAAACATCAAACAAATATTAGGTAATCACTGTTTTTTGGAAAACATTCCGATACCATGTATGCTTCTCCCTCATCTAAAAAATGAACATTCTTATGAGTATATAGGTTGTTTGAAATATTGGTAGTCCTGATAAAATAAAGACAAAAAATGATTAATAAATATTTTAAATAACATTGTAATTACCTTTAAAAATTACCTTTTGGGGATATATATTTTTTTATGGTATATTATATCTTTCATCAATTTTCAAACACAATATCCACAATAGTTATTGTTATATTTCATGAAACACTATATAAATGTTGATCATAATATGTAAATTGTTTTGAAATATGTTTTTGTAATTAAATATGTCAATATATTCCTTAATTATTTTCTATTATATGTAATCTGAATGTTTTTTATTTTTTATTCACCAACCTCATACCATGATTTAGCCTTTGTTTTGTGATCACTATATCATATTTTTTTGTTAAAAAAATTAAAATATGAAATTCTATATTTATATATAATATATTTAGTTCATTGCATTAATAATTCACAATACACATCACATGTGGTTGGTTTATTGGAAATACATGCATTGGTTACAAAAAATAAATACTCTTATTATCCAAATTGATTTTGATTACCATCTAGTGCTATTGAAAAAACATATAAGTAATGAAAATCAATAAAAATTTATTTTATATAATTTGATTGTAGAGTTTTACCCTAACAATTTAGGCATTAGAAGAGTCTATCATTTAACATTTTCTTCTCCAATTAATTATTTATATCATGTTTTTTCATATCATTTTCTTTCAAATTCAATGAATTTTCATCCTTAGAGACAATAAAAATATCATCATATACAAACAAAGATTCATAGTTTTTTCCCTTTATATTGTAATAAAATAATCTCTTGTAAAAATATAAATAGTTTTTAACATTAATGAACAAATTAGATACTTATTTGGACATAAATATAATGAAAAAATACCTTATGTATGTATTAATAACTAACACTCCCTACTATTCAACCATAATAATATCATTTATACTCTCGAGAATAATGACATATGTAATGATAGTTCCAAATAATAATTATTAATATGAAATATTGGATACATATTCATCATTGAATGTGGTATTTGCAAGAAGTTGTAATGATAATGTATGTTGATTTGGAACTGGCATGGATATCGTTCTCTTGGATGGTCTTTTTGTTTTCTAAAATGATTCACTAAATTTTATTTATCTCACCATCCATTTCTTCATGATTTTATCCATATATATTACCATACCACAATTCAAACCTTTGGTCATTAATTTGTGTATGTTTTTCATTTGAATTAATTTTATAAGAACATTCTTTATTTATATTTATAAGATTATATGGCCATGATATGAAATTTACAATAGAATAACTGACCATTTTAATATCTGGATCAACAAGTGGAATATGAAACTTATTGCTTAGCTAATTAGCTACTTCAATCACCACTCTCATGTGATATTTTCAGAGTTAATTTTTTTACCATTTCTCTTGGGACATTGTACATGGTATCTCTCAAAATTAGGTGGTGCAAGAGTATTAATAGATAAAGATTCCATAAAAATTTACCTTACAGAATTTATAGAATATTAAGTTGTAAAAATTTATTTGATTCTCATTTAGGATAATGCGTAATGAAAAATTTCATTACCTCTTGTAAGATATTTGTTTTAGGGTAATACCTAGCCTCAAATATAGTGGGTTTATTTTATTTCAGGTGATGATCTTTGTACTATTAATGGTAAACTTTGATCATTTCATATATATTAGTCTTCCAAACCAGAATAGACAATAATATCATTCAATTCATCTATTTTCACCTGGTTCCTTTTCATGACCTGATATGTTTCCTCCTGTTGTATTGTTTTCTCAAAGTATATTCATGAATCCTCTCTAAAACATATGCCCCAAATGTGATCATATTGTTCTAAAAACTTTAATGCTAATGTAGGTTGTTTTCCTCCAATAAATTTTTTTTTATTCTTGTGTATAAATAATATGAAAAACATATAAAAATAAATAGGTATTTTCAAGTAATGTTGATATAAAACATAATGAATTATAGTTATCTCATACTTACACATAATTCATATACTTATTTTTTCTTTTCATAAAATAAAAAAACTTCTTTATTTATAGGGTCCTCCATTCATAGATCATAACATGAGATGGTAGTGGCTTCAAATTTTGATTTATCCATATTCATTTTAAAAATTAAACAAGTTTTATTTCATCTCATATAAAACTATTATTAATCATTTTAAATATATACCATTTTATTCCCTTATGAATCATACCCCATCCTTACATTGTGATAGGTGTATATTTGTTTTGATTCATTTATATTATTTTAATCACCCTTTTTTGTTTCATAAATTAACAATTTTGAATCATATTGTATAAAATAAATAATTTAAAATATTATATTATCGACTAAAATGCACTTGAAATTAATTTTCAATTCAATGAATGGTCAAATAATTATATGTTTCAAAATTTATAATGTGGTCATAAGTTACTAGTGGTTGGGGAATTACTTTCACATCACCATCCCTAAGATTAGAATTTGTAAGAATAGTCTGAAATCGTCTATGGGATTTTCAAGCATGTATTAAGACATATTACTATTAGAAATAATCTAAAATAAATGAACACTACACATAATAATGAAAATTAAAGAAAAATTTCATTACATAATTTTTTAGTAAAATAGAGAAATAATATCATAACATTACCGTAAAATCTTCTTAAAGGGTTTCCTTTATTTAAGGTTGGACATGGAACCATAAATCATTGTTAATTAGAATGTTAAAACTCATTATGACCCCAACATAACTTATTAATATTGTCTTGATGGGGTCAACAGGTTGTCCATATAGATTCTAGCCAACAAAAAATTTATACCCTCAATTTTTTATTTGATAAATTTAGTTAACACGATGATACTCTTTTGTTATTTTGTTTTCATCAACAGGGTGTTCATCACCTAATAATTATGTAGTTTCATCATCTACAACCTATTATTCCATGATGTTTGTATCATAATCTTGTGAAGAAGTCATTTTATACATTATTATTAGAAAATTTAATTAAAATTATATAAATACAGTATATAACACATAATATTATGGGTAAAATCACAGTCTATTAAAACAAATTATCCTTCTCATGGAACTCTCTTTCTTTTCTTTAAAGGCTGAAGGGATTTTTGTCTTTTATCATGTATAAAAGTCCCTTATTTTTGGTTCCCTCTAATGTATAAGTCATTTTACATTTTAGGACTACCATGAAATCTTTATGATATCCCCATGAATAGGTCATCCTTGATTGAATTTTTCTTTTTATCCTATAGTTTTTTAGTCTCCTGTAGGATAATTGAGGAATTATTTTTTCCTGGATATGATACATAAAATTCCAAAACATCTTGTGATTCCATTATAAATGGATCATTCTTTTTCCCATACACAATTAAATTCACCTTCATGAACACCATTTTATTAACTTTCTCTACACCTCTATTGTTAATAAATTGGAATATAAAATAATAGTTGAAATGATTTATAATATAAATGTTTTATCTTTATGATGATTCTGAAATATTATATATTCTCATAAAGTATATTTATATCCTTGGAAATTTATTTGGGCATCAATTTTCTCACAATCATCACTCCACTATTTATCATCATACTATGGTAACCATTTTATTTAAATAGATAATACAATGACTAACTAATAAAAATGGTGCATGATATAACATTTCCTTTCGGTCTCTTAGTTATCCATCAAAGTAATTTGACAATTGAATTTGGATTTCAAGATATCTCCATATAAATATGTTATCAAAACAACCCTATAAAATATTGATTATGTGTAATTGATATCCATACTTTAGGAATTGATGGGTTAACATTTTTAAAAATTAATTTTTGGGATTCAATGTTTGCATAAAAATATTCACTTTTTTGTAAAATGAAATGTTGAGATTTCTCCCTCTATGTGATGGTATTCATAACAGCCCCTCTTTTAAAAATCTATTTCTCTATATAGAATACACTATGATGAAACTTCAGGTGACTGATGATATAAATTTCTGATATTTAATCATTATACAATTCAGTAGTTTCTTCCAAAATATTTCATTCTTCAATACAACCTTCTTGACTATTTTTATTTATGATGTACCATTGCAAAAAAATAATATACTGTTTAATGGAGTACATCCATCTATAGTGGACACGACCCCCATAGTTTAACCTCTCTGACCAAAGGTACACTATGGTGAACAATTATATTAATAAATTCTAGTGGTAAAAACATCTAAAACTCACATAATATGAATGAAATATCCTAATTAATGACTAGGGACTTCATCATGCCTATAATTTTACTTCATATTAATTTAAAAAAGAAATATATTTTGGTGAATGTATAGTGTACATTCTTAGGAAGAATGAAATATATAGTGGAGGGTATCAAATCTTGCCTCAAAACATAGATGTCATGTGATTTTAGTATCTATAACTTCAAATTCGTTATTAACACAAAATTATTTGTATTTGATGAGTACCCCTTCAGAAATCATAAAACATTATGGAAGATGTAAAATTTAAAATTTGTTGTACAAATAGAGGGTGATATACAGAAGGTAAAAAAGTGTGAATTTTAACATTCAATAATAACAACCATTCCATAGTCATAATTTCAATCATGCCCAACCATTACATTATTCCACATTTTTTCTAGGAAAATTTAGTAATACAAAAATTATAACATTCCATTACCGATCTATTAGGAACATTTTCAAACTCACCATGGTTATCCTTTTTCCTATTGTTTTCAAAGTACTAAGAATGAATTAGGAGGATACCAATAATGGTGAAGTGTGATATCTTTTGGAATTTCATCTTTAACCATATTTTTTTATTGGATACAGATGGTTTTCATTTTGTGTAACTGGGTTACATGTCGTGTACCTATTTCTGGGTAAAATCCATGAAAGGGGATTCACACTGTGAATTTTTACTCATCGTGAAGAGTGGTTTCACATCATGATTTATTTAAAAAATATATTTTTAATCTGAGGTGATATAATTTATAAAATACTTGAACAATGAGGATTTCATGGTGTGTAACTGTATAACACATTGTGAAATAGCCCATAGACCTTTTCTTAAAATAAGTGAGAAGGTATTTTGATTTCAGTTATTTTCTTGATGCCCTTGGATATTGACTTAGTTATCTTCCAGGTGATTTAGTGACACTCTATTCCATCTAGATAAATATTCTTGATGTTGGATCTTAATTTCGGGTGTGGTATGTCTCTTCAGGAAAATAATAATTTTTTTATTCACTGATTTTAATCATGGTGGTTCCCTAGGTTAATGTTATCAAAATCAATGGCCTATGCTTGGTGATTATTTTTTTATTCTCCAAGATCTTATGAGAGATCTCATTTTAGAATAAATTATTTGGTTTGATGTAGTGTGATGGATTTCCTTCCTTTAAGTATTTGATGTTTTCCCTTTCTTCTAACCCCTAGTTTTCTATGTTAGAAATATCATGAGGTGTGGATTGGATTCTAGGGAATTGGTTGTCATCATTGGGTATTAATTATTAGTAGATAATGAGGTGGGCATGTACAACACGAGCTTTGAGGTAGGTGGTTCTATCTTTGGCCTATTATAATTATCCAAATTTTCTCACGCATTATAAATTTATTTATCAAATTAGCCTAGATTTTTGTGTGTGTTGTAAATAGTTTTTTAAAGAGAGATGATTTTCCTTGGCTTTTCATAAATCAAAAGGATATTGGTACTTTCTAAAAAATGAAATTGAATAGTGAAAATGCACACAAGGGTTACCATATGTACTTTGGTGGGATATTTAACATGAGTCCATCATTCATGTTTTGTGATTATCAAGAGGTATACTCATGGGGATTTACTCTATTTTCTAGGCACATAGTTATAGGGGATGTATATTTACATTGGGGGGGGGTACTCATGTGTTATTACATAGCTTCATAAGTTTGTGTTCAAGGAACTGAATTTTGTACATGATATATTGTGGTATGAGTAGGCTTCTAGTATGGTATATAGTGTTCCTTGGTACTGATACCTATGCGGAAACTTCTATTTTTGTACTACTTGGTTTCTTAGGTTAGCTTTGATTTACACATTGTAACTGCTTTTTTAGAACTATAAAAGGGTAATGTTTACCTTGTTTTCTATATGATTATTTACTGCTTATCATTCCATGTTTTATTTAAAATTAGCATTCAAAACTTGTTATACTTAGAAACCATATGGAACACTATGGTGGGATTCAACGAGGGCTATTATCTAACACCATGCACACATCCTCAGTCTTGCGTGGACTTTTTATTTCTTCCAATGCATGGAAAAAAAGGTGTCTTTGTTAGGAGGTGAGGTTCGTGTAAGATAGTTTTTATTAGCATGTGGTGAGATTGTGGGTGTTCATCCATGTCATTACCTTAATATGTTTTTTGGTTTTGGTTTATTCAGTTGGACTTTTTTCAATTATTTGAATAATTTTGTAGTTGTTCATTTATGTTGTATCTTTACTAATATATCTTATTTTTTTTGTATTCCAAATTATTTTTTCATTTTGAGAGTAAATATATTCCTTGTGTTAGAGCATATTGGGTGAAATAATTACCTCTACTGTTTTGTTCAATTCTGGAGTTTTTATCACCAGCTCATTGGGATCAGGAACTTCCTTCGGCTTTGTAATGGAATGGATCGGGTTCCATGTTTGATGGTAACTCGAATCAGTTTTTCACAATTTGGTATCAGAGGTGGTTTTTCCTCTAGTTTCATTATCTTCGGAAATCTATTAAACTTTTGGTATACAAAATTGGGGCATCAGCGGTTTTTTGTGATATATTATTAGCCAGCTCTAGTCGCTTTGAGTTTTAAGTGTCCATGGGATGTTGGGATGTGTGTCTCTAATATTGGGTTTATTTTTAAATCTCAGTTTATCATTATGTGTTTTCTAGTTGAATTTAGATTTATTCTGTTGTCTGATTGTTCTTTGGTTCTAGTGTGCAATAGTATGCCTCTGTGGCATCTTCCATGAGTTCCTCAGAAGGGTGTAACTGATGCTCTTCAAGTTAATCAACCTATAGATTATAATCCCATCCACAATATAGTACAAGACGTTCATTCTATTGATCAGAATGCACCACATGTCTAAAAATGATGTTATTGAGGTAAAACTAAGAGACGGAGGATAGAGCTCTCTCATGATAATTCTTTCTTTAGAATCCACCATCCATTAATGGAACTAATGAACCTAGATAGGTGGATTACTGGATGGATAAGATGGATCAGATCTTCAAAATTATGTAGACACCTAGGAATGTCATGTTAAAGTGTGAAGCATTCATGATTGAGGATTCCTTTATGCTATGGTGGGATTCAATATTCCATAAATATATACACGTGGACTGGGATTGGAAGGGGTTCATAACCCATTTAATTCACTAGTTTTCTCTAGGGTCTTTGATGCTGGAAATGTCTTTGGAGTTCCTATCTTGAAAATATGGAGACAATTCATTATCTACATACTCCAATTGTTTTTTTGAACTTGTCCATTTTTCCAGGACATGATGAGGAATGACCAGATAAAGGTTCTGAAGTTTCTACAGGGTTTGCGACTGGAAATCAGATCACAAGTGTTTATATTGAAACATTCTACCTATGGGGTGACGATAAACAGATCTATGGTGGTAGATATGGATATGGAATGCAATGATGGTTTTTCAAACCATTATTTACCATCTAGTGGTAGTTTTAGTGGCCTTCATTGGGAGAAAATTAAGTAGCCTAATCATTATAGAAGTGATGGGGGTGGGTCTCAACAGTGGGCCTCCTCTACACCATCCCTTGATTCTAGTAATGTGCCTTTAAATTGATTTTACTATGGTATGGGGGGACACACAATACGTTTTTATATTCCTGTAAAGATGTGTGATAACTGTGGACACATTGGTCACTTACAATGCTTCTGTTAGGCAATGAACATGCCTCATTATGGTTAGGATTCATTGGCTCTAATTTATTCTATGATGGATTCAAGCATTTCAATGACTGTATGAATCCATCCATAGGCCATGGGAGTGAGGCATTTTCATATAGTAGATGATTGGCTCATCGGTATTAATTAAATTATTTGATATTGGTTCCTCCCACTCTTTTATTCCATCATGTTTACTTGATATTATTAAACATTAAGTGAAAATTATGTCATTTACAACAAAGTTAGTGACAACTATCAATAAGCAGAAAGAGCAGGGGTTTTGATTTCCTTCTCCATTATTTATTACTAATACGACATTGGTCTGATATTTTATAGTTCTTGATCTAGATCTATTTGATGTCATCATCTGTATGGATTTCCTTGTCACTCATAGAGATGAGTTCAATTCATATTTTCTGTGTGTCTCATTTCATGCTGCGGAAGGGAGCTCCCATTAGTTTCAGGGGGATTGGTATTTGAGATCATGTCATGTAGGGCCATCACACCCAGATCTCATGAGTTTTGTATCTACTATTCTGTTTAAGCCTGATGAATTCTATAAAATTATTGATCTTCCCATCATTATATAGGTATTTTCTAACGTTTTCCTATATGACTTCTCTAGTATTTCCTTAGAGAGAGAGAGGTAGAGTTTATTGTTGACCAGATGTCTGGTACGCTGCCGATAAAGATACATTCTTATCTTATGGCATCGATAGGGATGAAATAAGTAATGTTTCAACTAGATGGCCTATTGGAAAAAGGTTTTGTTTTCCCTAGAATTTCAACATGGGAATATCGTGTTATCTTTTATAATATATTTTATCATTTTCATTGGTTATGTTTCGACTATTGGAAGTTTAACCAAATGATGGATAAGTACAAATATCATTTTACTCATAAGAATTATTTTTTAGACTAGTTTAAGTTGGAGACGTGGTTATGGAAGATTGATCTCCAGTCAGGTTATCATTGGCTTAGTGTTCAGGGGTCTGATAAACCAAAATAGCTTTCTGGAGAAATTATGACCACTATGAATATATTGTGATGCATTTTGGTCTCACTAACACTCTTATAGATTTTATGGATTTGAAGAATTAGTTATTCCACAAATATATTAACACTTTTGTGTTAGTGTTCATGGACGATATTCTATTTTATTTGAAATCTAATAATGAGAACGAGAACTGTCTAGGTTTGGTTCAATAAATTATGAGAAATCATTTTTTATATGGAATTATTTTGAAGTTTAGTTTCTTTATTCAAGATGTAATGTTATAAGGGAATATGATTTTTTATCCTGGATTATCATTTGAACCTGAAAATGTGTTGGTTGTCTCATCTTGGAAGGATCCATGACATGCCTTTGAGATATGGAGGTTTCGTGGAATTATTGTGTACTACCGACAATTTTATGAGTATTTCTCTATGTAGGAAACACCTTTGACTAATATTACCAAGAAATTGGTGAAATTCACATGGTTTGTGAAGTGATAGTCTTCTTTCGATGACTTATGGTACCTGCTCCTATTCTAATCTTACGTGATCCAGGTAAGAGATATGTGGTGTTTATTGATGCTTCAGGTAATATTTTGGGATTTGTAGTTATGCGGGATGACTATGTGGTATCTTAGATCTCTTTTTAGCTTCCACCACATGAAAATAATTTCACCACTAGTGATTTAGAGCTTTCCACAGTCATCTATGATCTCAAATTGTTGCGAAATTATATTTTTGGGGAAATGTTCGCTGTATTTTCTAATCAGAAAATTCAGATCTATATCTTTTCTCATAAATTCATTAATCTAAAACATATATTATGGGTTTTATACCTTTATAGGTTTGAATTCTATATCATCTACTACCAAGGAAAGGGAAATGTCTTTGTTGATGAATTTAGCAAGAATTTACAATCACAGGTTGTTCTGGAATCGAAGGGGGAGTGGAACATTATGTGACTTGTCACTCATTTTTTGTTGGATGTTTCAGAGGATGTTTCATGAATGGGTATGACCAATGTTTAGTTATCATCATCTGTTATAGAGTCTATATTTCTGAGTCAATAGTAGGATGATGAGTTTTAAAATCCACGAGAAATCCTTTATGGTGGGGGGATTGTTTTAGTTTTTTCTTTTTTATCAGATGTCTTTCTCCACTTGTGGAATTGGTTTTTGATCTCAACATATGTATGATGTTTAGTACTATTTGATTGGAGCATATCATCATGGGACATTCATACAGGCATAAATAAGATTTATGATTACATGAGGTGGTGATTCTGGTGGATGGGTATGAAGCGTGAAATTGAAGAGTTTGAATATCGTTGTTACACCTGTCAATGGATAAAGGCTGAGCACATGAAAGATTATGGTTTACTTAAACCTCTTTTAGAGATAATTTCGAAATTGGATGAGGTATCCATGTATTTTATTGTTGAATTACCAATAAATCCTCGATAGACTAATTATATTTGGGTGTTTGTTGATCATTTAATGAAGTCTGAGCATATCATTTCAATCAATGACACCACTAAATCTGATGATCGGGGTACACTGTATGTGAAAGAGATTTTAATTTTACAATGGAGTACTTCTCCTATTATACCAAATATGGATCCTAGGTTTACCTTGAGATTCTAGAGGTGTCTATAAGGTGAAATGGGAACTCTGGCCGTGTTGATCACATCTTACCACCCATAGACAGATAGTTAGATGGACCATGTGATTTAGATCCTAGAGGGTATGCTACCTGCATATGTCATGCATTTTAGATAACAATGAGATTTCCATTTCGGACTTTTTTAGTCTGTTTGTAACAGCAGTTATTAGTCATCAATTAGAATGTCTCCCTTTGAGGAATTGTATTGTCACCCAAAAAGATAACCTCTTTGTTAGGAGGAGGTGGTAAAACTATCATTAGTTGGACCATGTTTGGTTCAGGAGATATCAATGAAAATTTATTATGCGCATCGACATCTAATAATAGCCCAGGGTCAATGGAAATCATATGCCAATTAGCGGATTTGTCATTTGGAGTTTTCAATGGGTGATTAGATTTTCATTAATTCTTCTCCTCAGTTGGGTCAGTATCAACTTGGAAAGTATGTAAAGTTGGCTCTCAAATATGTTATAACATTTTAGGTAATTAAGAGGCTTGTATAGGTTTCCTATCATTATGAATTTCTTGTTCATTTGAAGGGTATTCCTAAAGTTTTCCACATGTCTTCACTTTGAGAAAACAATCCTGATCCCCCTCATATTCTATGTTGGGATGAAATTGAGTTAGAGAGAGATGATTATATTTTTTTCAAACCATTTGAGATCATTGAATCTCAAGTGAAAGGATTCTATTGTAAGTCGATTACATTGGTTTGAGTTCTATGGAAATAAGGATTAGATTCTCATGAGACTTGGGAACATGAGTCATTGATGAGGGAGAAGTGGCCTCATATTTTTCCAATAATTACATCTTACACAAGAATTCCTAGGTATAGAAATCCTTTAGGGTGTAGATTTTGTGACATCCTATTACGAATCCCTTTAGTACATTCATGAACTCATCATGGATATCTTGTTTCTTATTTTATTTAATGGACTAAGAAGGAATTGGTAGGATATATATGACAGTGAATTCAGATATTTGTTGGTATTTTAACGTTGACCATATTTTCTATAGGATGCAGAAGTATTTTATTCCGTTTAACTAGATTACACTTCATTAAACTATTGCAGTTTATAATACGTGAAATGGTATTCATGCTGAGAAACTTTACACATCGGGAACATGGGTTTCACATTGTGACATTGTTAAATAAAAGATTTTTAATCTGAGGTGATTGATTTTTTTTGCGTACTTGACCAATGTGGATTTCATAGTGTGTAACATTATTACACATCATGAAACGGACCACATAATGTTTTATTAAATGTGATAAAGATTTTTGGTTTTGGTTTTTTTCTCCATTCCCTTTGCTCTCGACTAATAGTTCTTCTTGGAGATTTTGGAAGAATCTTCTCCATCTAGATAGAAATTTTTGACATTGGATCATCATTGTGGTTGTGGTGCATCTCTCTGGGAATGTAATATTTTAGCTTGTTCAATTATATTCATCAATGAATAACCCAAGGGCTTTGTTATCATAGATGGTGGCCTATTTCGGTGATTCTTCATTTCTTCCTCTAGATCATTTGGGTTATCTCCTTCTAAAGGACATAATTTGGTTATCTATGGTGGGACGGATGTCTGTTCTGAAGGTATGAGGTGTTTTCCCAATCCTTAAACCCCTTTTTCTATTATGGATCAATATTGTTTTGTGGATTGATTTTTAAGTCCTTCATTTTCAACATTGGGATTTAGTTGTTTTTCAATCCCTTTGTGGGAATTTATTACCCGAGCTTTGAGGTAGGTGGTTCTGTCTCTAGCATCTAATAATAAGTACAATTTTCTCTTTCTTTATAAATTGATTTAACAAGTAAGAAAGACTATTTATATGTTTTGAAGAATGGGTTTTAAAGAGAGTCTGGTTTCCTTGGTTTTTGGTAAATGATAAGGATATGAGTACTTTTGAAATAGTGAAATTTATTTGTAAAAATAATAACTAGGTTATCTTTGGTACTTAGGTGGAAGGATTAGATTGATGCCATTTTTTCATGTTCTGTGATTATCAAGATGTTTTGTCATGGATATTTTCCCTATTTCATTGGCCTATTGATCTAGGGGACATATATTGAAATTTCTGTGGGGTTTAGTCATTGGCTATTATTTTGATTCCTAGGTATGTGTTATAGGAATAAGATTGTGGACTTGATTTATTATGGTACAAGTAGTGTTCTAGTATTAGATATAGTGTTCCTTAGTATTGATTCTTGTGATTCTACTTCTTCTTTGTACTGCTTGTATTTTTGAGTTTGTATTGATATGCATGTAGTAACATCTTTTTTTAAATTAAGAAAAGGGGTAATTTTTACCATGGTTTCTATAAAAATAATTTACTACATATCATCCCATGTTTTATTTAAAATGAGCATATAAGAATTTTTATACAGATACATGATATAGAACACCTGGGTGGGATCTTACTGGCCCTATTAGCTCAAAACCTGCACACCTCTTCAGTGGTGCGTAGAAAATTGTATGTCATCGAATATAGGGTAGGCAAGGTGATGTCTTGAGGTAGTGAGGTTTGTGTCAGTTGGTTATTTTTATCTAGTGGTGAGATTGTATAATATTTTCCATGAAATCACATAGAAAATCTGTTTGGTTTTGGTCTATGATTTCAAAATTTATTTCAAATATTTTATATCTTTTTTGGTTTCCCATTTGTGTTGTGTTTTTATAATTATGGGACATATTTTTCCTTAGTATTCCTATATATTTTTTATTTCTATTTGTACATATATTCTTTTTTTACCAGGTTGTGAGAAAGAATTCACTTTGGACTATTGTATAATTATCTGGTACTTATCTTCAAGTCATGGGGATTATAAACTCCCTTCTATTATGTAACAAAACAGGTCAAGTTCATGGTTTTATTGTAACCTTGGTCAATTCGTAACAAAAACGACACTATCAAATATGTTTTATAAATTCATTACATCAAGAAAATTTCTGTTGTACAAAACATTATAGTTCGGTAATTCATTGAAAAATTATCACTTTTTCTCTACTAATTTAATATGGTCTACTGAAAATGGTTTACAAAAAAATATTTTCAATATCATTTACTTTATTGAAACATCATTCACTCATTAGTGGAGATGCTTTTGTACCTTGTTTTCTATTACCATAAACATTATCATCAATGATCGTTATTTATGTCATCAAGGTAAAAATTTATGAGGTCTTAATAAAATTTGTTGAATACTTTTTTAACCAATCTATGTGAAGTAATTCTTTACAAATGGGACACCCGAACATTCCTTTAATTTTATACGCTGAAAAAATTCCATAAGAAAAAAAGTAATTTTCCATCTTGTACAACATGTACCTCAATGTGAAATATTAACTTCTATGAGTATCAAATATTGTAACAGTTATATCCCAAATCAAATTCAGATCTCTAAGAAATGATCCAAATAGACATCAATATCCTTACTGGGTATTTTTTGTCTAGATATTAGTATAGACAATGTAATGTATTTTTATAGCATGTGTAACCATGGAAAAAATTTTAAATTTGCAAATATAATAGGATAAGAACTGTGAGAACTACTATTTACACCAAAATGATTTTTTCCATATATAGATAATGCATTACAACAGTTTATAAACTAATTTTCAAATTCATGATACTCATAATCAATTTTCTTCTACTGAGGAGTGTATACTATATGACATTGTTTCCCGTATTTAATTATTTTATATGCTTTCGATGTTAATTGTCTTGTGATTTCCTAACATATATGCATTTTTATAAACAATGTAATTACAAAAAATTACCATATATATTTTTATGGAGTTGATTAATGTTTCTTATATTGATTCACACCACAATTAGAGTGTTTTATGAGTGATTCATGGTCCTTAATTAACAATATGCAATCATTTGGACACAAATTTATTTTTAAATATCATACCCATTGAACAGAGTATTTATTTAGAATCATATGTTTTAATATTAAGCTCATTTATTTATAGAATGATATCATTCATAAGACCAAGATGTACCATAATATTGGTGCCAATCCATCCTCTCTTAGGTTTAAAATTATATTACTTAAATGCAGTATACAATTTTTTGTATTAAGTAAAACATGTATACAATATACTTTTATGAAAATTATTTATCTTCTAAAACATATTTGTAAAATTATAAATGTAACATTAAATTTCAATTTTTATATATTCCCTATGATCACCACCATTATTCACACTTGTATTTATATCAATTGACACATAAACCTCAATGTCACCCCAATTAGTGTATTTTTTTTGTTGTTCCATGGGTTTATTCCAAATTTATAGATCGAATTAATTCCATGAAAAATAAAATATTCGTCCAACTCTTTGAGAATAAATTTTCTTGAATTACAACAATGTAAAAATATTTAAATGATTTTATAGGGGTTGTATGCATACTCTATTTCAAACTTGTTGATCACTTTTACTCATATTCATAATATTTTTTCATCCAATTAGAGTAAATCTATTTCGGATTCATATTAATCATATTAAATTCATAAAATATTCATTTATTATAAAAAATAAAAAAATACACATCAGATATTCTTAATAAATGGATACATATATAGATAATTTTAATAAGGGGACCCCAAAATATGAATGTTATCTGTTATGATTCCAAACATGTTATCATTTTACACAGTCATGATATTAAAATAAACAATTGAGGGTATACATGAGTTTGTTTCTCAAATTTCTCGATTTGATGTTGTTTGGGGAAAAGGTGTTAATAAATATATTGGTAAACCAAATTTAGTTATTATTAGATGGATTAATTACCAGGGTAATTATCGTTCTTTCCTATCATTTAATTGTGACATGGTTTTCTAAATTTGTGTAAAAATTTCTTTCCTCAGAACATATATGGTCATGTATTCCCTGGATTTTGAAAAATGGACATGGATATTGGAATTTTTTGATAATAAAGGATGAGAATGTTATTGATGAAATAATTCAAGTTGGATTCCAAAAAATATATTTGTATTATAACCCACTAACATGACCTTGTTTCTACAATTCTTGAGTTATAAATCTTAGGTATATTTCACATATCCTATAATATCGAAGTGTTCTATTCAATTTCCTTAAAAACACTACAAGTAATTTAAATTTATTGAAATTCCAGAAAAATCCAATTAAGATGGATTTTACATCATTGATATCTAATACATTCATATTCCACCTCTTAAAATGAAAAAAATCACTATAATATATCGTTCATGTCTTCTAATCAATACAATTAGTGGTATGTTCAAAAGAGTATAACAATTATTAATAAAATCCACATCATAGGTATCGTTTGTGGAGATTAAATTAATTTTTTTAAAATTAATCCATTATCTTCAAATCATGTATGCTTTAGAGATAAATTTTACTTAATTTAGAACTTTTTATGGGTGATACTCAAACCATTCAAAATGATACAAAATATATCAAAAAACATATAATATTGTGAAGTTCGATTCTATGTCAAAAATAATTATTTTTTTATTAGAAAAATGTATATTGTATTTTAGATAAAATTAATGGCACGTGATTTAAAAATATATAATTCCCTAACACATAATAATGCATAAAAAATTAATATAATATTAATTTATGGAATATCAATAATTATATTAAAAAATTAATAAAATCTCTAAAAAATAATCATGAAGACCCCATTTATTAATGAATCATAAAATGATCTTTTCAATAATATTAAATGGAAAATTAGAGCATAATGAAATCATATTTCAATAAATGTTTGTTTTTTCAGTTGAAAACAATATTAAAAGGTGATACTATAATATTAAATAAAAGTTAAATGCATAAAAGAATGAAAAGTTTTAAAAAGACGTTATTGTTTTTTTTATGGGAGTAAGAGGGATACATAGAATGAAATAGGATATTTTAAATTTTAATATATGGGGGAAGGAGGGATACCTAAAATATAGAGTAGGTACCATATGTTCACGAAAAAACACTACCAACAAATCATTTTCAATCACCACCTTGATAAGTGGGATGTTGTTTCTGTTCATAGAGAAGAGATCTATGTAATCAGAGTGGGAAATATTTATGAATGAGTGAAAATTAGCATAAATTTGAGGGATAGTGTGAACCAATAATAGCTCAAGGAAACATAGATTGAATAGCGAATGAGAAATGTGGGTTGAGGAGAAATAATATCACTCTATTTTGAGCTGTTCAAACCATTTTGGTAAATTAAAAAAAATGCGTTCGAGGGGGAAAAAGGATTACAAGAGATCACATACCTTGATTATAATATATCACTATAAATTCAATATAATAAAATTAGCTAAAATTTAATCTATGTAAAATATAATTAATCTCATTTATTTATAAGAAAACCTTTAAAACCAAAGAAACAAATAAATATTTTTTTTAAAGCCTTAAAACATCATTATTCTTATTAAAACATCCCCAAAAAGAAATGAATATATAAATAAAATTTATAAACACTTACCAAATCATTCAAATATTATATTAGTTAAGAATTTAAGTATATATTAATATAATAATCAGTTTAATATATGAAAATGTGAATTTATTTAATCATAATTAATTTTTCTCACATTTAAAATACAATGTATAATTTAATTGAAACAACAACCAACATAAACTCTTTCTTTAAATCATTTCATTGTATAATAAGAATCATTAAATAAATATTTATGTATTCTTTATACTAAAAATGATTTGTTTTTAAAATCACTATACAAGGAAATCATAAAATTTTGATATATATTTTAAAATTATATATATATATATATATATTAATCAAAAACTTCTAAACATTTAAAATAAAAAAACATGTTAATCACTTAATGTTTCTTGAATCCATTTGTAAGAAGAATATTCTAGAATAATGATCTGTTCAAAGGGAGATTTATTTTCAAGACATCAATTTTAAAAATTAATATGAAATGATAGAATGTTATATTTTTCTCATATACACTAAAATGATATGATTCAAACTTCTCAAAATAAATTTGGAAATCATAATATCTTTAAAACTGGAAACCACCATAAGTGGTTTTTGGTAATTTTGAATGAGAATTTGGAAAAAAAATCCCATACGTAAAATGAATCTTCTAATATCTAAATATTATACAAATAAAACTTTAACTTTCAAATAAGACACTAATAAATCCATAATGACTGAATATTAACATTTAATTTTGTTGAGGTTTTTTAAAATAACAAAACATAATGATTATTACATCTCACCATCATTAACCATGGAATTTGAATTAAATTATTAATGTTTATTTATTCTAACTATAATAAGTCTAAAAATATACTCAATATTTTTGTAAGTTCTAATTCTTTATCACTGCCTACAAATTCAATAATGATTAATTTTTTTGTTTCTATTAATATCCTTTATAATTATTAATGTATATCATATTAATTATTCACGTAGTAATACCAAGGATATTTATTTTTTTCATTAACCATAACATTTTTAATATGATAAAATTTCTTATTCAATTCACATGTTATTAAACATTTTTTATAAATTTATAATGTTGATTAAATGACCATATTGTACCGTAGCATGCTTAAGTAGAGTTGAATTGGAAGAGAACCAATATGGGGTATTCTTAAAGAGCTCCTATAATTGGTTTACACTAAGACTAGGAGGAACCAATTTTTTTGGAGTGGGATGGAAACTAAAAAAACAAAACAAAGCACTATGAATCGAATGTCATCATAGAAGAACCTATGAGAGTTGTAGTACGGTAAAATCAAGAATGCCAATACCCATAAACAAAGAACCATCAGAGGAGGATGAATGTCAATGGGGACTTTATCGATAGGGCACCTAATCATTAAACTGAAACACCATTGAACCAAGATAAATCAATAATATCAGAAAATATTAAACCCAAACAACTAAGAAATGAGAGAAGAAAAAAATAACAAACCTTGGGTTTGATTGTTGATTCGTTCGAGGGAAGATCAAGGGATAGAAGCTACATATATGATGTTTCGTGAGTTCTTGATTGAAATGACAAAAATTTGTTGGTTTAGGGTTATTTTAAATTATCTACATGTTTTTTATGAGTGCTTTAAACAAAGCGTTGATAAACAAAGGATTTATCAGTGCTAAAATAATCAACAATGATAAAATTCCTATTTAGCAAAATTTCATTTTTACCTATAAAGATATATCTTTATCACTACTAAACAATCACTAATAAAAATTTATGATTATAAATATTATTAAATATATTAATATATATATATATATTTAACACATATAAATGTAAATGTAAATATAAATATATTAAATATATTCATTATTTAAATATTCTTATTACAATTTTATAGTTATTTAAATATATATATTTTTTATAATTTTATAAATACTTTTTTAAAAATTATATTGTTTTATTTATTATTATTAATATATAATTTTATAAATATAGTATTTATGCTTTTATAAATATATTAATAAATATGTCTTTTCATAAATTTATTTATGATTAATTATTTATAATAATAAAAATATTTATAACTGGATATGTATTCATATAATTATATATATATAATGATTAAATATAAATATAAATATAAATATTGTAAATATATTATTTATTTAAATATACTTAGGATAATTATATATAGATATAGATAATTATAATTATATAGATATATATCATTATATACCATTATATAATTATATATATATATTTAAAAAATATATAAATATCAATATAAAAATATTAATTATATTCAGGATCTAAATATATTTATTATAATATTATAATTACAAAAATATATAATTTTTTATTTATAATTATATAGATACATTTTTTTGAAACATATTTTTATTTATTTATATTTATAAATGTAGAATTTTTTAGATATATTAAACATACATTTATAAATATATTGTTTTATAAATAGTTAGTTATAAATATATTTTTAACATTATTAATGAATATATATTATTAAATTCATTAATGTTGAAAATAAATTAAATTGAATAAATAAAAATGAGTAGTATTTTAAAATATTGATAAGTAAATAATTTTTATTAATTATACAAATTAATAAAAAAACTAGAATAAAGATTTATATTGAAATAAATATGAATACATATTAAAAATATTAAAACCAAGTGAATAAATACGTTTAAATAAATATTGTAAAATGATTAAATTTTAATAAAAAAATATAAAAATATTAATGTTGAATACACAATCCTAAATATAACAATATTAAAAATAAATAAATAACAATTACTATTAAAATACATAATGTATTGAATATATTATGTTTCTAAATGAAATTATAAAATAAATATTGAAATTTGAATGAATTACATAAATATTAGTTGTTTCTGTTTCCATATATGATTTCACTAATTAGATAATATTAGTGTGTGAGAAATTAATTTATATATATATACAAGTGTGATATTTTTTAAATTGAATAATGACATTATATAATATGTAGCCATTGGTAATGAAAATAATAATAATAATAATAATTAATTAATATTAAAAATGAAAAATTATTGTTAATTATATAGATACATTTAGAAAAAAAATTGAATAGTTATATATTTTAAAATGGAAAGAAATGAATATAAATTATATAAATTAAAACATTATTAAAAACTATAAAAATTAACGAATAAACATGTATAGATAAACATTGAAAATTGATAAAATTATAAACATATTGAACAATGAAAAATTCAAAATGAAAACATTAAAAAATATTTAGAAAAACTATTATGTTTATTAATTATTTAAAAATGTTAAAAAATGAATATTTTTTTAAAATATTCAAAATTAATAAACATTATAATTTAATAAAAATACAAAAAATTAAAAATTTACCAATTTGAAACAAATAATATATTAAATATTTTATGTCAATTAATATAATTCTAAAATAAATATTCATAATTGAATATATTGTATAAATATTATGTATGTGTTCATGGTATATAAAAATATATTAATTACGTATATGTATGTGTGAAATCAATGTAACACACATTTTATATATGTTAATTTGAAAAATCAAATGAAATTGAATGAAATTCCCATTACTTGATACAATTTTCTAGCATTTTTTATAAATATTATTTTTTTTATTTTAAACCATTTTCACTAAATATATGACTTATATAATGTAAAAATAAATATTATTTATAACATAAAAAATATTTTTGGAAATGTTATATATATATTTATTTAAATATAGATATATTGATATATATATATATATGAGTATATTTCTCTATTAAAAATATTAATTTTATTAATGAATAATTATTTATAAAAATAATTAAAAATTAACAGGATATTAATATATTTTTAATTGTTACATTTTATTCATTTTATATATTTATAATCAGTATATATTATTTATTACTATTTATAATATATATATATATTAAAATTATTCATTTTTATTAATATTTTTTTCATTAATATTTATTTTCATAATTACGTAATTTATTCATTTCTATTTCATTTAATTATTATGATTTATTTATTTTCCAGACAAATATTGAAATTATATTTATTTATTAAAATTGTTAATATAAATATAAATATATGTTTATATTTAATTTATTCATTTTTTTAATTCTTATTTTATTATTAAAATTTTATGAATTTTTATTAAATTTTTTCAATTTTAGTTATTCTTATTAATTATTTGAATTTATTCATTTAATATATATATATATATTTAATATATATCATTCAATGAATTATATAACATATATATATTTAATAATTTTTTAATAATTTTTAAATTCATAATTTATTTAATTTTTTTTAATTTATTCATTTGTAATTTTTATTTGTTTAACTATTTCAATTTTTTAATTATTTCAAGAATTTTACTTATTTTATTGGTATATATAAAAAATAGGTCCAATGGGCCATATAGCCTAGTGGGGAGGGTCGTGCATAGGCCCAGATGAGGGGGCGGGTTGGCTAAGTCATGTAGGACCCGATTGTATGATTGTCCTTGGTATAAATCTCACAAGAAGCATATGGTAACACAAGGCCCGTGCAGGCCCCTTTGTGTTGGGCCGAGTGTATATGGGTTGGGGAGAGTGCATGCGGGAGCCGATACCCATAACCAGCTTTTGATCTTGGAATGCGGTGGAATCGAATATTAAGAAGTAGTCGATCATCCTCTATTTTTATGTGGGAATCACTTGCACGATCGAGAGCATTATCATTAGTATAAAATGTGATGATAATTGTTAACCTTTATCGGTGGTAAAAATAATTTTTTTATAAAGGTACCATTTATCAATGCAAAGAAATGCTCTCAAAAAGGGTAACTTTATTCATCTCATTTTTAGCACTACTAAATGGTATCCATTATTTGCACTTTCTTATCAATGTTAATGGTATCCTTTATTTGTACTTTTCACTAGTGCTAATAAAGTCCAACATTGTATATTAAAGGTTTTGTAGTAGTGGAAGTAGTTGCATAGTATTTTCCAAGTCCTCATAGTGGTTGGTGACTAGGTCCCTCATTATTCTATAGATTGGGACATTGAGTAACATAATTCCCCACTATCTTGAAAATTCAGCCATAAATTTTAGTTTTTCTCTACATTACTAATGCTTGTGAGTCTGATGACCATTAACTCAACACATATAACACATACTCCCAGGTTTCCTCCAATTTTGTTACATGTATATGATTGAATATTATTTCCTATATCATCTTGGTCACCCAATTATTTATAAGATTTTATCCTCCATCCCTTTAGGATGATAACTATTTCAGTAATGTTCACATTGCTAATTAAAATTCATGATATCTAGTTTGGCATAATTTTAATATTTACCAATTTATAACACTTTCATACTAGTTTGTAATTCTTACTAATAAATATGTTTTAAAGTTGACTCAACCTATATCATCCTTTATTTAACATATATCATTCTTGGTTCAATATATTTTACATTGAGGTGGGATACCTCATATTTATTAATCATATCCTTTAATAAAGATCCCAAATTACAAATAAATTTCTTATGATATTCTAAAACAATACAAAATTGAATTTATTTTTCCCAAAATCTAACCAATTCTTCCTCAAACGACATTAATCCTTCATACAATCATATTACCACATATGTATATAACATAGTAATATAGGATCAATAATATAACATCCCCAAAACCTATTTTAATATGCAATACATTAAGCCACAATAAGATTATTTATTCCTCCAAAACATAACTCTAAATTTAACCCTTAGATAGAAGTAACTACTTGTTCATATGGTTCTACATTAGTCGCTACATATCATAATCCCAAAAAATGAGATAAAATTATTCAACAATAAAATCAATCAATTATCAATCCCATGGTTACCAATTACTATCCAACTGAATTTTTCAAAATCAAACCCCCTTCATTATCTCATCATCATGAGTATACTAAACAAAAGAATTATAGATACCTCAATCATGTTTTCTATAATATTATTCCCAAAATATATATCATTTCCATAAAATAAATTTTCAAGGTTATTAATTCCATAAATATTTGTTTCCATACCTTTAAATTAGAATTATTGAAAATAATACCAGATGTTTCACATAAACCATGATTACATTTAGAATGTACCAAAATGTTATCAATAAATATCAATCGACTAATTAAAATATTTAAGAGTATCAAGAATTAATTTTTATTATAATATAAACCTCACTACCATAGGTAATACTTGGTAACTAACTGTCTCCATTATTATAGGCATATCCTTAAATTCATAACCATTTACAAATTCTACCTTATTCAGTTACGATACATAGTGCATTCTAGAAACATACCATTCATTACTTCATCATCTTGATCCCATTTTAGTCAAAAAATCAAACTAAAATGGTTTTGATAATATCAAAAATATGTATATAAAAACATTAATATGAATTGTTCGTCTCTTACTACACAATTATTTTTAACATGTTATCTTTTTAGATAAACCTATGACTGTTATTTGTTCAATCTTGGTTATCAATGGTTATTTTTCTATTAGGTTCTATAATATAATTAGTTATGATAATTATTAAATCATTCATAATTCACTAATATAAGGAAAAGATTAAAATGTATATCCCCTTGTTGTGTCTCCCAAGGCATGTAATATTAGTTATACTTATCATACATTTTTTGTGATAATTGAGTTATGGCTCAACCATCCCTTCTCAGGGTGATTGGACCTCAATACATCTATTCTATATCCAAATCGACTTTCAAGTATACATATAGATATGTATTTCGTTAAAAACCACATAATAATTTCTTTACCAAAACACCAGGATGTTATCCAAAACATAGACTTGTTACTAGTATTTTAAGAAAACATTTCTTATCCTTATCCCTAAGTGAAATTTAAAGTATTTCCATAACATTTAGTCATATAATTTTCTAAAGGATGGTCGATACCATTAAAATGATGTCCAATCTTAACTTTTGAGTCCTTAAATTATCCTAAATAAGCATATTAATGTCCAAAGTTATCTAAATCCATCTATTGATACCTACTATGATTCCCCACACCATCACTCCCAATTCTGGTAATGAAAGACTCATGGTTTTTATACAGGCATTGATACTATATATAAAAGACTATATATAATAATAATTATATAAATAATCAAAAAGATTATGTCATGTCTTAAATCCCGAATGATATTATTTGTTTTAGAGATTTATAGAATCAAGAAACAACATAATATGATATACCCTAATCATTATATCAAATGTAATGTTTTAATGTTATATATGAAACTAAATAATTCATCACAATTCATAAATGTCTCCAAAAAATTCATTCACACATGTTCTACATTTAAATATAGGATGAGTACTAGTTTTCTTTATAACCTGAGGAAATGAAAATATAATAAGGTGAGTGATGAAATGATCATAAAGTGAATCATATAAGTTAAGAAATCATCATATAAATAAGGAAGACATAATATGGAAGGATATTCAATCCCCCTGAATCCATAATAAACTTGAAATTGAGAGCATGCTATATCTATGAAAATAAATGAAAACATGAATACCAATAATACAGATCTCATACTAATGTAATCCATAATGTTGTGTATAAAACATATACAGCAAAGTCTTTGTACCAAGACACACTACATTTTATTGAGACTGTAGTCAAGACATCTAGTTAAATTGGTTTCGCATATAAAAAATACCCAAACCGGTTTTATCTCATTATACATGTTGATTCATCAAGGAGTATACAATATATTCCCACCCATCACTTGATTAACACCAATTATTTAATTATAAGAGTTATCAATACCTTTTATATCCTTCATTAAGGAACCTCTTACTGAATAAGAGAATGTTATCAATATAATAATGTATATGGAATATGAGAACATGATTCTCTTTCCTTATAAATCAATAATTATAAATAATTCTAATACATTTCCCCGTGTTAATAAAATGGAAAACATGATCATAACCTTTCTAGATAATGATAGTGGATGGTTGAACAACACAAATTCAACTTTCTAATAGTCATCCATATTGGAATAAAAATATTTGAAAACAATAATACATTCCCCCATGTCAATATAATCACATTACTTCTAGGTGAACATCATCTAATATGAATTATATAAAATGTGATGTTCAAGTCATATTGATAAATGAGTGTACATAAAATTCAATACTTGAATAACATGATCATATGAGATCCATAGGAAGAATATGGAAGGTTTCAAAATAAAATATCCCCATTTAAATAGTGGAAACCTATGTAGTAGTTTAAAAAGATGAATAAAATCCTTGAAATCGTACACATGAATAGTACCACCCAACAAAGGACCAAAAATTTTATTATGTAGTATTAGGAGTGCATTCCTAAGAATTATATATATATATATATAATAACTTATAAATAATGAAACATAAACCCTATTAGGAAAATAAATTGAAAAATGAACAAGGAAATTGATGTGAATACTTAAAAAAGACTTTTATAAATTATTTTTACCATTGACATAAAATAAGAAGTCATGGGTAACCAAAAATACAAATTTTCAAAAGATTATGTGAAAAAACATTGAAAATCATTATTTTTAAATTAATCCCCAATAATGGACCATTGTAATTGGTATACAATTTTTATAGGAAATGTGGATCCAAAACGTTTTTTTCTGAATGAGAACTATTTAATACATCAATTAACATTGTTGAAAACCCACATTGTAAAAAGAATAAATCGAAATTTCTTTTAGTAAATTATAATTTTCCAAAAGGGACCTAAAAATATCATATAATAAAATGTTATGTTGGGAGAACCCAAACACGGAAGAACAGTGTTCAATATAAAATATTATAATTTATAGAGGGATATTTTAGAAACAAAATGTCCATTACACTTAGTATTCAACTATATAAATGGAAAATTGAATAAGGAAAATTATTTTACACGTGAATCCCATGAAGTAAAAATAATATGATAAAAATATATACATGGGTAGTTGTTGCACCATAAAAAACATGGTGCATAACGTTTAACATTTATCAGATAAATATGATTTGAGGCAATGAAAACTCTTGAGGATTGGGAAAAACATTAATAAAATTACAATGAATGTGGGTATTGCAATTGAACATAAAATTTCATGATTAAAATATAATCTTGGATATGATATTTCAAATAAATTATACATACACCAAAAACATGAAATTATGTGCATAATAGAAAATAAGTTTCAAAGAGTTGATTTTGAGACAAAACCCCTTAGTATTGTTAATATATTTCATGAATTTACTTTAAAATCTTATATCACAAAATATATTTCTTAATAAAATAATTAAAAATCATAATAATATCATTTTTGTTCATAATTTTGATAAATATTCATTCTCATCCTGAATTCTTCTGATATTCCACATCAGGTATTTATGGTCTTGATCTTTTTTACTAGTCTCATAATAGTGCTGTATGTGATCATTATTTTGTAAAATATCCTCATTTATATGTCGTGAAATTTATTATTAAGAATGATTATTAATATTTTATGACATTTCAAATTCTTTTCATGAGTGTTTTATAATATATCATTGGAGATAAAATATATATCAAACATGTTTATTTGTTTCCTTATAATCTATGTGTGTTTTCATACTAAATGAATTAAATATTTATTTAACATATCCATAACCAATTAAACTTTTAATTTACACATTTATATAATATTATACTATTTAATTAGTCTTCAGTGGCATCAATGGTATTAATTCATGGTATTTTTCAAGTTGGATGTTTAACTGACCCAAAAATGAACATACCCAGATTTAATGAATAGATATAAAGTGATTTTGTGGTGTTTTAATTATAAAATAAAAATAATGATTTTTATAGTGTTTATTAGGTCAATATATTACAATTTGAAGGATTTATATGAATTATTATTTGATATGAAAACATTACATAACTTGAATAAAATATTTCCCTCTTAGTATTCTTATTATAAACTATTAAATTAATGAGGATTTCTTATTGATCATATCATTAATATCTATATAAATATGTAATAAAATAACAATAATTTTATCATAAAAATAATTTTTGTATTTTAATATTATTCATAGATAAATCCTTCTATAGTGTTGAAGGAAGTCAAAATATGTATTGCAGAGGCGGTAGTCCGCACAAGGCCTGAAAGACAGGTTTGTTTTTTAAGGGATTGGGTGTATGAATAAATAGTCACAATACCCTTAATAATGTTACAATATAGAATACAAATGATAATAATAATATTATATTATTGTTCTTAGGATAAATATTAAATAATATAATTAAGAGGGAACACTATTATGTTGATAAAAATTACATCACAAACTTGAATATTCTTGGGATGTCTCCATTGAATTGAGGGGATTATGCTAAATAATGTTGAAAAAAATACTTTTAAGTGGGATTAGGTTTTAATGGAATTAATGTTTTATATTCATAATGATAAATTATTACTATAAGTGAATCTTGATGTGGGGAATTTGTAGCCCTTTTAAAAATTAAGGGAAGGGTAGTTTGGGAAATATCTATTGAATTTCAAAATATTAATTTCACTATTAATGGTCCAAGGGCTTAAAATGGGAAATATTATGGAAGGGGGTGGGGTATTGTTGGTAAAATCCTCAAGAATCTATTTTTATACATTTTTTTAAAATATTTTATTCTCGTTCTCGTAGTATAATCCCTTTCATTATTTTATACTTTTCACCTGTGTAATTAAACGTTTAGCATAGTCAATAATTTTAAAGAAAAATTTTAAATTTACAAGATTGAATAATTTTGAAATTATTATTTCAAATCTTAAGACCATTTTCTCAAATAAAAATTATAATGTATGAAATGTTAATTTCATAAAATAAACACTTAAATGAGTAAATCCATTTTTAGAGAATTAAATTTTTGCAATTTAAATTTATATATATAAAGAAATTAACATTTTTATTATTTTTAAATTCATAAATTAATTTATTATGAATGAATAAATGGTATTATTATTCAATAAAAATAAAAAACTAATGATCACCATGAAAATAATTGATTTAATCGGAAGGTGAAAACAATTGTTATATTAAGGTAACATTTTAATTATGATCTAAAAATGTTTATTAAATGTTTATTTTTAAAAATAATTTCTAGAAAAGAGAAATTATTTTCCATAAATTAATATCGTATTACATTAATGGGTTTTAAATATTCTCAGTTATTTTTATATAATGTAAATTTTTTGATATAATTATTTTCAAAAATATTTAATATTTCGACAAAAAATTAAAAATTATAAAAATTTATAAAAAATGTATACTAATCGATTTCTGATATGATGAATTCAAAGAAGGAGTTAATTTTATTAATTAAAAAATAAAAACATTAATAATTAAATTTCTAAATGAAATCCTAAAATATAAAGAAAAGTTGTTTTTATTAGAATATGTTAGTTTAAAATAATAAAGACTATTATTATTATTTCTAACTAAATTTTGTTCAAAATATTTTAATATTTAAAAAAAAATCATTAATTATATGTTTTATAAAATAAAAATTGATATCAGAAAAAAATAATTTTTTAAAAAATATTTCTATAAGAAAAAAATAATATTATTATTCAATTTAAATAAACTAATTGAATATCGTTAATATTAAAAATATTATTTATTTTTTATAGATATATTTCATAAAGTGGTTATTCATTTTCATTCTCATTAATTTAGTCGATAGATTTTAAAAATTTTACATAAAAATTTGTATTCTTATTTAAATATATAATCTTTTCTTTTAAGTTCAGTGTAATATGTGGAGGAACAATTCAAACATATTTTCTTATTTAAAGTTTATTATATATTAGAATTTTAGTGTTTTACAGATTCAAAACTATTGATAAGTTCATTGATTAAATTTTTAAATAATAAAAAAATAGATTTTGATAGATAAGACAAAAAATTTATTCTATCATCATTTTCTGAAAACGTGTATACTAAAGTTATATGACTCAAGAGAGCTAAGTAGGTTTTTTATATGATTGACAATTTTTTAAGGGAAATATCAATGTTAAGTAACTCAAATTTTAGTTCTAGATATATGTTTTTGAATATTTCATAATGGATGATGATGAAATAACAAATGGACACTTCACACAATTAAATGATATATTTTTCATAATTAGGGATTTAGGGAAGGTTTGGATGAATAAACCATTATTATGAAATTAATGTATGAATTTTACTGACAGTTTTGATCCAAAAATATCATCCTTGAAAGAAAATAAATAATATCCCCTTGATTAGTATTATATAAATTCCCAAAATTATGAGAATTGGAAAGATCCTATATTCAAGAGAGGTTGAAGGAGGAAATAATATTCAAGGACATAAGACAACTCAAAATCAAGGAGATTGAAATTGAGACATCATTTGAACAAGAAGAATATGAAGAACAATATGAGTAATACCTGGGAATAATGGATCTCATTTCAAAAAATATAAAAAAGTTAAAGGAAAAGTATATTGTTAAACATGCATGAACATTCATTAATTATAGTGGATTTTGGAATTTTGTAGCTAATTTTCCATGAAATAAAATAGTATAGTAAAACGTTATGGAATATAATGATTTAATTTAATGGTAGAATATGTAAATCATGTATAATGAATTTAATATATCTGGTGAGAATTGAGAAAATGATAAAAAAATAAAAAAAAACTAAGATTATTAATCAAGGAATCTGATTAATTCTCCACCTCAAGTAGCCTTTATCACGAAAGCTATGTTTTAGGACATGAAATTCTATAACCTCTTATCTTATATTGAAAATCATGAAAAATGTTCGTGTATCTAAAATTTAGAAGGGTGATACATGGAATTTATGATGAAATATAAACTTGAGTTTTTATGGAATGAAACCATAACCAAATAGGGTAACTAAATCCGTAAATAAATATGTTTAATGAATATATAAAATCTATTTTCATGACAATGTGAATATCTATGTAGATTAAACCAAGTATATCGAGGTAAAAATTCAAAATATCAACAAAATAATTGAAGAGTTTGAGAAAAATTATAAAGATAAAGAAAAGTTATTTAACATGATAATTTTCAAGTGTTTTATAACAGAGAAGACCCTTATCAAAATGATAGATGAATATGATAGGATGTGGAAACACAATCCAATAGATCACAATAAATTAACAAATGATGTACATAATATCTTATAAAAACGTCACCTTTGATTAAAATATGTTTTAAAAATATGTTTTATTGAATTTAAAAGTTTTAAAAGACTATCTGGATAATATTGGGTTGAAAAAATCTTTAATATGGTTACTACCACATCAAAGGGGGATGAATTAATCTTAATAAGGGATTGTTACATAAATTCAATAAAAATGTTGGAATGAAATTTATCTAGATAACAAGAAGTTTTTATAGATAGACCCAAAAATATTATGGAAAACACTCGTTAGAGGATACTATTTGTATTTTATAGTTTTTTACATAAGTAATATGATTTCTGGTGTGGCAGTTCATTTATAAGGGGTTATTGGAGGATATATTTCAGTGGGATATACATAATAAATAAGATAATACAATCTGGAAAAATGAATAAATATAAGAACTCTAATAAGGAAACATATTCAAAATATATTTGAATTATTTTAGGAAGTATATAGATGGTGTGACATAAAAGATCACTTTGGTAAGAAATGTATGACCATGTTTTTCAGGACAAACACAAAATTCTATTAATGAATGAGAAATTTCACACCTTGTTGAAATGGATCGTAAATATCGAAATAGGAAAAACGTGTATTATTGAAATTGGGTGCTCATGTGATTGATGTTTTCAAAATAATAAAGTACATTAAAGATTATACTAGAGTCTCCATCACTTTGGGGATGAAATATCTTTAAAAATAAATGTATTTGGTTCAGTTGAGATTGAAGCCCAAAAATTGATGTATGAAGATGTGTTGTTTTTTATGGTCTTAAAAGCACATTAATGAGTTTGAGTTGGATCCATATTGAATAAAATCATGTAATTTTATAATTAGAAAATAGATTTAGCATGATTAAAATATTAAATATTAATTAGTAAAGGTGAAAGTCTACGTAGTGATCTATTTTAGATAATTGATCAAATAAATCCCATTTACCTTGGTAAAAAAACAAAAATCATATTTAAACTGTAAGACTTAGAAATCTCATTTAAAAACATTTAAACTATATCTAAAAGTAAAACTATATGAGATATCTGAAAAAATTAAATAAAGAAATAGATGTTATTTGTAAATATTGTTAAAAGGAGAAGATGGTATAAAAAATAAGAGTGGAAATGAAATATACCAAGCCCCTTTAATTAATTCACACATATATAAATGTCCAATAATAAATCTATCCACTAGAGGAGTCCTATATTTTATCAAATCCATTGATTTATTATAAATAATGAATATTTTAATGTTTTTGAAACAAAAATCAACGATAGAGGAGTTGTTTAACTTTATCATAAGGTAATATGAAAGAGAGTTAGAGGGTACATATTAGAAAATCGAGAATTGGTAATATAAGGGAGTTTGGTAGGAATTATTATAAATATTTTCCAAATACACTTGGTATTCAATATCAACAAAACACCCCATTCCACTTCTAGTAGAATGGCGCTTCTAAATGAATGAATATAATTTTGTAATAATTTAGTAAAAAAATGTTTTCTAATTTTAATTTGTAAATATGTTTCTCTAGAGGAAATGTGTTCACATATTTTTATATTCAATGGATGTGTTTAATGATAACTAATTCATACATGAATTTTTATGATATGTGGTATAAATGTAACCATAATACGAAAAAAATTAGTGTATTTAGTTGTACTTTTTTGATAAAGGAAAAAACATAAATTTAGGAAAATGTAATGAGAAATATGAGGAATGTATCATTCTTAGATTCTCATTATATAAAAAAGATACCAGTTATAAAATAGGCATCTTCTTAAAAAATCTTATTTTTTGTGATGTAAACGATTTTTAAATTAATCTAAACATTATTGTTCCAAATAAATTATATTTTATATATTTTTATGAAGATAATTATTATATTTATTTTAGAATATTAATGATGAATAAAATCCAATGAACAAAAAATTACTAATATTGAGTCTAACCTAATCAGTGATAATGAAGAGGCTATAGAAGTTGGGAGAGTGAAATATCACAATCTAAATAAACATGTGGAAGTATTATATATAAATATTTAATATAATAAACTACTTAAAACTAAAAGGATGTTGGTATGTGACAATCAAACTTACTATATATCACAAATTGAACCCCATTTTGTTTCTAAGACTAGAAAACACAAAAAAGGGTAGAGGCGATGAATTATGAACTATATTAGATTGAAATAAATTAAATTTAGGGCCATGTACCTATACTAAATCAAAAAATATTATTTGGGAATATCTGGGAATTCAAAAAAATGGAAAACGATATACGAGAATTCATAATGAATAGGTATACGCTTATATATAATGGCAATTCACAAGTTGAAGGATTTGATTTTGAAGAGGCCTTCCATTCCATTTCATGACAGAAATCTATAAAACTTTTCAATGAAATTCAATCTCATAAGTATTATAGAATTTAAAAAATTAATGTGATTTCTTAATTTTTGATTATATAGTTGCAAGGGGGTGTTTATATTCATTATATCATTGGATTTGTTATTAATAGTGGTGAAAAATGATATATATGCTAAATAAGGCATTCCATGGGTTAAAAATATCTACTAGAACATGGTATTTTAAGTTGTATTGTAGCAACCTATGATTTTACTATATATTCTTCCTTAAATTCATAAAATGCAAAATATATTTAATCATATAAAACACAAAATTATATTTAACTATGATATATTTATAACACAAGATAAACATTAATACATCATCAGAATAAAATGTGAAATATCGATAAAAAAATATTAGAAGAGTTAAACATGAAATAAATAAAAACATAGTTTTAATACAATATTGAAATTCCTTAAACATTATTATTATTATTATTTTAATGAATATTTTTTGTAGTACCAATTAGTTTTTAGAAAACTTGTGGTTAGTTTTGATTAAAATAATTCATTTTTAAAAGTCTTATTTTCATAAGATTTACATTTTATCTATATAGTATGTATTTTTATCTTAAAAAAATAGAATAAATACTATTTTATGGTCATTCTAATTAAGTATTCTAATGAAAAAAATATATTAACACTCATTTAATTAGTAAATGATATGAAATATTATTATAAAAAATATGTTTAAAAATCAATTTTCTTCAATAAAAAACCATTTTTATTATATTATAGATTTTAATTTTAAAGTTAAGTTTTATAACTCTAGAATATTAATTTGAAAAAATATTACATTCTCTGTAATTAGGAAACTAAAATTATCTTGTTGTCGAAATTTTTTGGATTTTTCTATGTTGATTTTTAGGGAATTCTAAAAATTATAATATATATGAATATAAGAACTTTTATGTCCTCATTATAATCTAAGCATGAATTACAAATTTATATAACCTTATTTTTAACCTAAATATATTTAATGTGTAGAGAAATTATTTCAATTTTTTTTTATTTTTTAAACATATATTTATTATTTTAAAAAATATATTACATATTATTTTAGTAAAAACTAAATAGTTTTTTTATTCTGTCATTTAATAGAGTGGTGGGGAGGTAAAATTAGGATGTGTAACGAATTAAATTTCAAACAACACTAAATTTAAAATTATAATCATATTAATTTTGTGGGATTCAATTCCACAAAAAAGTATGCATATTATATAATAAAATAATAAATATTTTAAGACAGGAATAACCCCTTATCAAGATTAAATACACTCACAGTCTCCCATTCATCTCCACTATAAATCCAATAACAATTAATTACCTCATATTTAACCTCTCAAGAGTATATACATAGATTTTATGGTTATAAAGTTTAACTATAAATATTTATGAATCTATTTTTCAATGTAAGGGTTCCAGACCACTTCTCAACCATTATTTTTTATGATCCTTCATTTTTTTATTTTTAATGAGAAATTTTATAAGGATTAATTATTTAAAATTAATAACTATAAATAATATATCAAATATAAATAAAATTATACTTCATTCATAATATTTTATAATTATATAATTCCCCCATAGCCATATAACTTTACAAAATATTGGTAAAGTAAAAATGTTTGGGTTTCTTAATAATTACATCTGTATCTACATATGAACAAGTTGATTTTTGTTATGTTTTTATGAAACTAGGGGTAATAAAACTAAATCATATTGGTTAGGTAATAATATATTCATCTCATGGTGCATGATAAGAGAGCCTAGCTATACACCAACTTTGAAACTCATGGCGGTTATGCTTTGGATAATTATAGAACTCTATATGAACCATAATGAATGTTAATTCTATATTATTATCACATACATGGACTATAAGTGTATATTATGAAATATAAATTTATTTTTATGTATTATAATATTATCTACATAAATGTAAAAAATAATAAATCAAAAAATCTTGAAATCAAAACAAAATTGGATAATTTAATAAAAAAATTATTCATTTCATTCTATTTTCAAAAAAATAGTAATAAAAAATTCATTGATTATAACTAATAAAGATTGAAAAAAGAATATATTTTACTCAATATTAGTATTTTAAAAAGAACATGTTCATTATATATGATACAAAATATGAGAAAATACAACAAGACCAATGATAAGGGGTTTTTTTATTAATTTTGACTCCTTGAGGAATGTTTTTTATTACATAAAAATTTACTTTTATATGTTGGAAATAATGGATTATTAACGTATTTTATCACAAATAGTATGTTATTATTGTTAGTTTTAAATTTATTTATGTTATTCCCTCTTCTTTATCCATTGATTCCTAGAATACATAAGTCATTAGAGTTTTCATTAAGTTAATTAACTTTTATTATGTTTTAACATTTATTCATGAAATTAACATTCCAAGATTATTTTTACTCACCATATGATTGTATAATATTACATGAAAAAATTATATTGTTTTAATTCTTATTGAAAATTTTCTTCCTTTGGTTTATAATTAAATTAAAAGGTTGATTTTATGTGGACTCAACCTTATCACTTCCTTGTAATAAGGAATATTTTATTCCATTTCCATCTACATTAATGTTTTTTATAATTTCCCTCTAAATATTAAAAAAAGTGGTTAAATTAATTGTATATACTATATTTAAATTTATTTATAAATGTTTAAAGTGTACTATTTTTAAATTTTTCAGCATTGTCCATTTTTGAAATAATTTCTAAAATGTGAAAAAATGTATTCTATACCATATTCTATGTGATCAATTTTTACCATCGTGAGGAACATTATTAATAATTAAAATTCCTCTCTAATTTTCAATGGGTTTTTAGTGAAATTTTAAATCGCATTATTTTTTCGAAAATTTCTTATAAATATAATTTTTAATATTTAGGATGAACAAATAAAGATATTTTATTTCAATTATATATATTTTTATCTTCCACATAAAGTTTAATATTTTAAAATTAATTTAATTTCAAGGTTTCTATTTTATTAATTATTTTAAATTCTAGGTTTTCTATGTATTATTTTCAACCCCTTGAAATTAGATTTTTGTTGTGACTAATAAGTTTATTTTTAAAACCATATTACAATAATTTATGAAATTTATATTTTGTATTTTATGTCTATTTTACTCCTAAAAAAATATTTTATATATCTCTTTTGATGTTTTGTATCTTGTATTAATAAAAAAAACCAACATATGTCAACTATAAAAGTCACCCAAAATCAGTCCACCTCATGGTTAAATATGAATTAAGGAATACAAAATACGTCAGATTTGAAACAAAAAATGGTATAGTATCAGAGTTTATTAAAGTAAAGTGATAAACATCCATGATACCAATAAATTAAATCAAAAAAGGATAAACTAGAATGAAAGAAAAATAAAAGTCTAAAGAATCTCCTGTGTGACTATCCATCACCACCAACCCATCTATATATAATGATGTCCGATAAGTCATATTGTGAATAATTCATTACTTTTTATATAAAAAAATTTATTTTAAAAATGATTTTTGAAAAAATAATCTATTTTGTAAAATAGTCTTTTTGGTTTTCAAAAAAACATACCATACATACACAATTAATGAATATGTCAAGAAATGGGGTAAGCATCCATGATTACACCATAAGATAAGCATGTGTAAAATATCCATAAAATATAACATCATGCAATAATCACTATAGAAATGACAAAGCACACCATTTCAGATCTAACCTTTTGGTATATTCTCTAGAAATGAAAGAAAATTATAAATCCATAGATAAGGGGAATCCAACCAATATAACCTCTAGTGGGATTAAACACACTAATGATACATAAAATCAGTAATGGGATTTCACACATGAGGAGTGAAAATTCTATTTTGTATGCTACCAATGTTACCTATTGTGAAAAGTCGTTCAAAATACATTTCAAAACCAAAACAACCATTTAAATCATTAAATCATATAACTGAAGTGTGAAACACGTTTGTAATGAAAATTTTTCATAAAAATGTGTATTCTTTAAAAAAATTCCATTCCAATGTAAATTCATTCATTTTCAATGAAAGAACCCAAAATAATTGAAAAGAACATAAGAAATTTTATTAATTTGAAACAATTGTATATATAGACCTACAACAAGAAAAAAGTATCCTAATTGATTTCAAAAAATATAGATTGGAATAAAATAGTTTGGCCTCCGAAAAACAAGAAACAATGTAAAACTGTACAGGATTCATATTATAAGGACAAGAACTTAAACATTACATAATCTAGTAAATTCATTTAGAATTCACTTTCTTACATTACCAATGTTATTTTTGGTTTATATTTTAATAGAATTTGGACATAATTTAAATATATCAACCCACAAGAATACAAAGTGGTTAATAATAAAATAGTATCAATTTCTTGCATAATTAAAATGTTTTAAATTAAGAATAAAATATTTTCTTGAAAAACAATTGGCATGGTTTATTCATTTCTCTTACTCATTCTAAAACTCTATAAAAAACATTTTAAAACATGGGATGAGAACAAAAAGATAAGTAAGGGACATTGATAAAAGGAATGATAATGTTATTTCATTAAAACATATATGCATATTCAATCATTTCCACAAAGGGTTGATTCAAACCCAAAAATTATCATATACATACCTTTTGAAAACAAGGTATTTCAATAAAAAATAAAAAATGTAAATAAAAACATAAAGGTAACTTATACTATAACATACGTCATATTGTAACCCTCATGGATACCATATTATTTGTAACCCTTATGGATACCTTATAATGTTACCATCAATGATACCTTACGATGTAACCCTTGAGGATACCTTGTGGTTTAACCATTACAGTTACACTTGAAATAGCCATTACGATCAACTTCCAACAAAAACATACACAACTCATTAGATGGAGATATAGTTCACAAACTATATTTTATAATTACCTAGGTTGTTAAATTCTCTCCCTTCTATAAATTTCATCAAAATTTTTATTCACATATTAAATTAGAGGGCATGTCTTTCCTCGAAATAATTTTCATAATTTAATATTGATTCTTCAACTAAATGGTTTCTCCATAAATCCTTAACATAATGAATTTACTTATTCTGTAATACTTACTTTCTACATACAAAAATTTGAACATGATTTTCGTCATAAGTAAGTTTCTAATAACGATAAAATACTTCTAGTCTCAAAACATGTGATGAATCTGACACATACTTTCTTAACATAGAAACATGAAAACCATTTTGTACCTAAGATAAAATCAGATGCAAAGATACTCAGTAGTCAACTTGTCCGAAATTATCCATAATTGCATAAGGTCCAATGAATCAAGTAATTAACTTGTATTTAATTCGAAAATTCAATAAATTTTTTCAAATAATATATTTTAAGGGATAAATGATCAGCTAACTAAAAAGAAAATTCATTCCTCCTCATATCTTCATAAATTATCATCCTGCTCTGTAGTATCCTAATCTTTTTCGGGATATTCTCCACTTTCATAGACACCTACTCCTATAATTATGGTCCAATCAACTTCACTTCCTTGACTTCTTCGAAAACTGATAGAGTTTGACAACACATTCCATTTTATTATTTAAACTGTTCTCTACGTATATTGGAATGAAAATTTTTATAATAAGAAAAATCAACTAGAGAAATTTGTTGAACACAACATCCCATGTAATTCATTTTACAAGAATGTAACATTTCTTCCTATGCATGAATGTTTCACTCTTTCTATCTATTATAATATGGATTAAAAGATATGATGAAATTTATTTCTATTTTCAATGACTTCTAAAGGCCATTCCAAAAGTTATTTGTGAATCTGGGATAACGGTCAGATACAACAGAGAGAGGAACTCCATGTAAGTTGACAACATAATTGAGGTACAATCAAGAAATATTTTCAACATAATTAGTATCTCGAATAGGAAGAAAATATTAATATTTAGTCAATTGATCAAAAATATCTCAAATATAATTATTACCTAAATAATTATTTGGTTTCCCTACCACAAATTCCACATTTTAATTTTTGAATATCAATTCTAGTACTGGAAATAGATGAAGCATCCTCTTTGGTAGTTTTCACTCAATATTAACCTATTGAAAAGTCAAAAAATTTATTTTTATATCATAAATATATCTTTTTATTCAGTAGTACCATTAATACTGATGGAAGTATCTTAACAACTTAGTGTTGCCAGGATGAACTGAATAAAAAGAACTGTCAGCTTCACTTAACAATTATTTCTTATTTTGGGAATCACAAGGAACACTTAATCTCTATCCAAATCTCAATACAAAATCATTATCAACATTAAATCCGTGAAACAAACCTTCCTTAAATAAATCTCAATTTTTGTATAAATCATAGTCTTCTTTCTACTCTTGATTAATAATTTTTAAGAGAGACATCTTTACTGAAATGTGAAACAAAATAGAGGAATTTCATGCACCATTAAATTCCTTGAAAAGATTCATCAAATCCTAAACTAATGGGTCATTTTTTAAATGTATCATGGTAACTGATTCATGCTATTTTTTACTCAAGGAATCAACCACTTTTTTTCTAGGATGATAATTGATCTTGCAATTATAGTCTATTATTAGATCCATCCATCCTCTCTACCTCATATATAATTCCTTCTATAAAAATATATAGTTTAAATTTTAATGGTTAGTTTATATTTCACAATTGGATCCATATAAATTATATCATCAAATTCATAATGAGAAAAAAAAGAGTTTTTAATTCTAGATCATGTGTTGTAAAATTTAACTCTCGGGGTTTCAATTATCTTGAAGAATAGGGAATTACCATATCATTCTACATCATATCAAAACAAACTCTCTTAAACGAAACATCATTGTAGATGAAATACACCTCGATTATAGAATGCTATGAAATAACGTGAAAATTCACCAAAATTAATTTCAGATCATGCAAAAAATCATTGCCTTCTATAAAAATATATTTTACCACATATCAAGTAAACTAAGTTCGGAAGATAGATAACCATGAAAAGTTTTTAACATACCATAAGTTATTCCGCACTAATCCAACAAATATTAGATCCTCAAAAACATTTTCAGCTATTTTCTATTCATAAATGTTTTTTTGTGGGTTAGACTATTATTCCATTATTTTCAAAATTGTTCCCAATAAAATAAATTTTCTCTAAACCGAAATCAAATTTTATAAATTTACCATATAAGATCATCTATTTATGTGTTTGTATAAAGATCCTCTGATGTTTTCAAGATCCTCATAAATTATTGAATTAAAAAAATAACATCAATAAAATCAATAAAAAACATATCAAATAATTCATGAAATATTCTATTCATAAGATCTACAAATATAATTTGGGAATTTAAAAAAACGACTAAAGATACTTATAATGTGCATATTTAGTTCATAAATCAATTTTCATAATTTCATCAGCCTCCACCTTCTACTAATTGTACCCAGATCTCTTGTCAATATTGGAAAAATACTGAGCTCCCTATAGATGATCAACAAATTAATCGATATGAGGTAATGGATTCTTATTCTTAATAGTAGTGTTATAATAATTTCTACAATCAATACCAATACTCTCAGAATAATAATTATTTTTATCAAACAAAATATGAGAACCCTAGGATGAAGTGTTAGGATGAACGTAGTCATTATCATGCAACTCGTGAAACTTATTTTTCAATTAATGATGTTCTAATTGAGCTATTTGATAAAGGGGTCTCAAAATTCACTTATCATCAAGAACTAATTCAATTGTAAATTAAACATTCCAATCAGTTATAACCCTAGAATACTCATCCGTGAAAACATTGAGTTATTCATTTACCATTGGAAAATAATTTGTTTGAATAATTCCCTTATTTTCAACAATATCTGCTAGATAACATTGATTTCTATATTTTAATAGTTTTTAAGATTCTCAATAATTTTATGAGTCAATTCCTGTATATCCTAAAACACTTTTTAGAATTTCATATTCTTGAGATCTATAATCAATCTTAACATGATAATCATAAATCCAATCCATACCCTGAATAACATCGATCTGAAATAAGGAAAAACAACTTCAATTGAAGGTAATTTATTTCAACAGACAATAACAAGAACATTCACATAAATTTTTTTTTCTCTAATACTTTTCCCTAGTGTTTTAACAATATGTTTTGGATTCATTTCTTGTGGTGAAATTTTCAATTTTATATTAATGTTTATTGAAATAATGGAATGTGTGTACCCTGTATCTAATAAGAAATTAAAAAAACATGGGTAAACAAACAATGTGCCTGATACCACTTTATTTGATGGCAAAAAATCAACAAACATAGTTGAAAATGATTTCAATTCACCTTTATACTAATAATTTGGATTACTTCCAGCACTGAAATATTGCTTTGAGAAGGTATTTTCAAAATTCCTCATCTCACCACATTTAAAACAGTTTTCAATTTTCTTAACATAATTAAACATTAGAACATTTTTATTGAAATATCATGAAATATGTACAAACATACCGCATTAAAAACACATCCTAGATTTATTAATTCATTCCCCAAATTTTTTATTGTCACAATTTTCATAAAATTGAAACTTGATTTTCTTAGCTATATTTATCGTTAAATTTATTAATGACCAATTCCTCCCATCTAGACCTTTTTCTACTTATTTTCAAGGTAACATTTTTCATCAGAAAACTGCATTTCCACCATTTCAGCACATCAAAAAATATTCTCATAACTTTTAAATTTACAAGAGTCCAATTCCATTCTATATCTTAGCATCATACCTGAGTAAATTTTTTTAATTTTACTAGAAATACCCTAAATAATATTTAGAGAATACCCTATAAAATGATTAAATTTTTCATAATACATGATAACTGAATCATCCTATTTTTTTCAATTACAAGAATTTATTTTCCATCATATTTTTGAATACTGTAATAAAATATTTTTCAAATAACTTATTCTTAAATTCATCTCCTTCAAGGAATAAATATCCTTGCTATATCTAACAATCTTGACGATTGACCATCACTGGTTGACATCCCCTTTTATATAGTAAATAGAAAGTCTAAAATTTGGATTATCTGAACATCCCATGATATAAAATATCTTTTCATGGGATTTAATATACCCTTAATCCTCTAATGGATCAAAAGATACTCTAAAATCATGAGGGTGGTGTCTCATAAAATTTTCTACTATCATCAAGTTCCATTGTGGTATCTCTTTATATTTTCTTACACGGATTCCACCACAATTTATTTTCCATGTAATCTGATCCATTACTATCACAAATTACATTGTTCCTATTCACATCATTATGGGATGTAGATTAAAGAAATATATCATCCCCTAAATGTCTTCCAACTTCAAATTTCATGTTTCTTATGCAGAAAACCATTCTCAGCAGACATATCACAGATGAAGCAACATGGAAATCATCAAATTCTATATCATTTCAACATAAAAATTGGGTAAATATTATATATTTTATTATATTAATATAATTATACCTCTTATAGTTATCTAAACCATTCTATGATTCCAACTATAAGTACCCATCCTAAAATACTATATAATCTTGTAAATTTGTTTTGAATTTAATTTCTTACAGTCACAAAGAACATTTGGGTTTAATGTTTTATAGAAATAAAATAGAAATAATACATATAAAAACACAAGAATACAAAGTGTGTACTATAAAAATACCAATTTCTTCCATAATAATTTTTTTAATACAACATTATATATTTTCTTGAAAAATATTCATATCATTCATCTTGGATTATTCTTTTCTCTTACTCATCCTTAAACCCTGTTATTTTTTTTAAAACTTTGGATGATCAAAAAAATCATAGTTAGGGAGATAAAGAGAAGGAAATAAACCCTTTATTCATCTATACTTATAAAATATGAAATCATTTTAACAAATATATATTTCTCACCCATAATGTATCATATGCATTTTTTTTGAAAACAAGAGAGTTTCATCAAACATAGAAAACATAAATAAAACTATAAAGGTTACCTGGGGAATTAATTAATTAATATTTTAACACTAAATAAGACCATATGATTTTCAACCCTTAGGGATAACATATAATGTCACCTTCATAGCAACCTTATGGTGTAACCCTCATGACTATCTTGTGGTGTAACCATTACACTTACACTTAGAATAACTGTAATGATAAAATTACAACATAAACATAAAAATGAATTAGATGGAAATATAGGTTCCACCACTAATCATAAAAAATTTCCAATAACTATACCATTATCTTAAAACATGAATAATTTCATCATCAAAACATTCAATTTGAATTTTGTAAAAATAGAAATTTAAAAGTTGTTTTTTTAAAAAGTACATTACATTTGGATTGAATTCCTTAAAATTTTATCAAAACTATTGTATTATGATTTAAAAAGTGTTATTGATTTATTAAATAACTATGTTCATATTTTTAATAACTTATTTGAATTTTTTAAAACAATTTTAAACCCATTTATAGAAAATATTGTGTTAATTTTATTTTTTTAGGTACATTTATTTCATGGTATTTATGTTTGGTTCATTATGGGTTTTATTGTCGAATATAAGAAAAAAAATTGAAGTGGAATATAATGTTATTTATATGTCTCCATAATTTTAAATGATACCATATATAATTTGTTTCCTATTTCAGGATGACTCATTATATAAAAAATTAATGTTAAATATTTAATTTATTTTTGTGGTTTTTACGAGAAACAAAATTCTATATCATTCAATTTAATATCATATTTATATATTGGTTAAAAAAAATAATATAACTTAAAATATATATAATAAAATCTTATTTATCAAAAATAATGGTTTTATGACGATCATTGAGGGTGGTAAAAGAAAATTAAAATACATAATCCACAATGATGGTAAATCGACACAACACAGAGTATGTTTTAATTTTTATAAAATAAGAGGAGAAGTGGAGAGTGATCATGGTTTCTAATCCATTAACATGATATAATTACAATATATTTATGACAATAAAGCAATCAGATCACTTAAATGAGGGGAGGTTAAGGGAAAATGTGAAAACAAAATTAAATAAATGGAAAATTGAAATAAAAGGATAACAAATTAACTATTGAACTTCTTCTCCTTGAGAACCTCCATCTATAATGCGATTTTTGATTTTTAATGAGAATAGAAGGAATTGGATGTGTGTGTGAGGCTTGGGAAGGAAATTTTATAGAAATTAAAAAATATAAAGGCTTTGGAGATGTAAGTAGAAGAGGTGGTGAGGGGTGGTATTTATAGAGGAGAAGATGAGTATTTTTTATTATTCCATTCATTAGATTATTATTTTGGATCAATACATTTAATAGTTTGAACCTTATAAATAAATATAGAAAAATATTATTAGAGAGTTTGAGAAATTGAGATTACATCAGCCATATATCATGTATGACTTAATAATTCAAGAAATTTGTTAAATACAGCAAATTGTTGTATTTCACTAATCACCAAAAAATAAACTATTTTAGAAAAATAGAAAAAAAATAACTCTAACCAATTTTTTATTTGAAAAAATTAATACTACAATCCAATTTGTGAAAATAATTTTCTAAATAAAAAAAATTAATTTTTTATTCAAATCTGCATTTACTCGAGAAATATTAATTTCAAAATTATAACTGATTTTAGGACAATTTGAATACTTGATTAATGTCTCCAAAAATTATCTTATAATAATAAGATATAAATTTATGAAGTTATTAATATATTTTAGGAAGTTAAATTTTTATTTAAATAATTATATTAATTATATAAATTTTAATAAAAATTTATCTGCCAAAAAATTCGAACACCTAATTTAACAATTTATAAACATTTATTTACATATTACAAGATATAAATATACCATATTTTCACTTATAAGTTACATAAATTTTTCTTATAATTTCATAGGAGAGGTTTCTATTTTATTGGTATATATTTCTAAATTTATGTAACTACAACATATTTAATTATACATTTTTAATGAATTAAACAATTTATTTGCAAAATGAATTGAAATTATTTTTTAAGAGCAAGGGTAGTTATAGATTGAAAACTCTAACTTATCACATCCCAATCCATAAATGTATCATACTCCACTATTTCTATAATCGAATATGATGAAAAATGAAGAACACTTACCAAGGAGAAGTGACCCAACTGTCCTTGTTGTCAAAGACTAAAAGAATCGATCTGGAGGAGGAAGATTCTCCCAAAATGAACTCAGTGTAATCTGGGGATCGATGGTTAAACATAAATGCATTGAATGAGTGATATTAAACATACTTTGTGATATAACATGCTGGGACAGATTGATTTACAATGTAAATCATTTCTTTATGGTATGAAAATATCATAACTCATATACGATGAAAAATAAATCACCTCAAGATAAATTTATCTTAATTGATGATATTAAGAGGAAAAATATGATCATACGATGTAAAGTTAAGTAATGTTTTAATATTGGTTTTTATGGCTTGAAATATTCACATTTTTCAAATAGATTCATAACCTTTTCCTAGTGATGGAATTATGATGTGATATATACATTTTCAACACAAATGTATCATATAAGAAGTATTGAAAAAACCCTACATAAAAGTCATAGTAACATTTGAAACCACATGAAGGCCTTTTCCAATTTATACATAGACTCGGCTAATTGAAATAAACATATATCACCTGAAATTAGTTCATTTTCAATAGAAAATGATCCTTATCCCTGGAAAGCATTCAAGACACAAAATCAATTAGGGGAATAAAAAATATCCAAATAATACCTGAAAGAATGTAAAATTGTGTTTATATATCCCCACTATAAATGATTTCTATCTCCATACATTTAATAAGATCTTGGACTCAAAAAAGTTGAGTCCACTGCTACCTCATCAATAATTTCCAGCCCCACATCATTTGGATATCTATTGAATACTTCTATAGTACATGGACTAAATGAATAATTTTATTGTATAATACTTTATCGTGGAAATCTATAACATGAAGTAGTTAATCAACCATTGTGGTGTGAGATTTAAGATCAATATCCTCTCATTCAATCGTTTGGGAAGGATCTGGTTGATACATCCTCAACTGAGAAACATGAAACACATCATGGATAGAAGTCAAACAATATGGTAATTCCAACCAACACACCATCCTTCTAAGTAATATTATGATATCAGTGGGGCCAAAAAAATTGGTGTGAACATGTCCAACATTCCTACAAAAGTTTCTACAGTGTGGTGAAACTTTGAGAAAACCCCAATCACCAAGTGTGAAGTCCTACAACTAATGTCGATGGTCCACATAATATTTATAAAAACTCTATTCCAGGATCAATATATTCTAAATCAACTTAATATTTTATATCGTTTCTTGAACCAGACATGGTCCAACCAAGGACTACTCTCCAAAATCTTCCCACCAAAAGGGATATCTATATGGATCCAATACAAAGCCTTAAAAGAAACCATTATTTTCAGTTACAGATCAATATTTTCATTTTAAAACAAAATTAAAGGGAACATCTTTTAAAAAAACTAGTTAAATAAAAAACACATGATCGAAGTATATAATCAAGATGCTGGATATTCCTTCTAATCTTTCTATCCATCCACATTTGATATGTCATTTAAGATTTCAACTAGGAACCCATCAAAACTACCAAAACATTCCAACACCTTAATGTGATCCATATTTCCCTATCAGAAACTATAATATAGGGAACTCCATGAAGTCTCATAATCTCTTAGAAATATATTCCCCTAATCTACTCTTCTTTTTAAACTCCATGATATGTAATAAATATTCTAATTTCATAGTAACAAGATGTTATAAAAAATATACCTTCCCACTTGGAGTCCATGGTAAACTGAGTGTAATGATCATGAAAATTTCATCGATTTTGTATACCAGAATGTCTAAGGGTTGAAATAAATAATTAGGTCTATGGTGTTATTACATAATTCTATAACAAGTAAGACACTATGATCAAAAATTAGAAACCGAGCATCTCATCCCTAGAATAAAATATATATTTCTATAATCATTATACACCTTAGATGCACTAGGGTTCATAGACCAATAAGAATGTAACTCATTCCCAAGAGAAAAAAGAACAAATAACCTACTTTGAAAACATATATCTCAAATGAGAGACCTAAAATACTCACCATAGGCTCCCCACTATTAGGTTTTCCACATGAGAATTGGAACATTGTTTCATATAATTTCTCAAAATAAAATCTATCATAAAAAATGATTTTTCATTTATCAGAACAAAATATTCAATCCCACTAGCTTCTTTTATTCCCTTGCTCATCTCAACAATGAAACACATTAGACACCGCACTTCTAATGGCTCTTTCACTTCATTAAATATAAATTTCTTCCTCCATGCATTTATGACGACATTACCTTTCTAGGAGTGTAATTTTTTTCAAAATTATAAGATTAGAGATGCTAAAAATATTTCTACTATTTAATGTTTTGATCAATATGGGTGAAAATATACATTAAAATTTTATGATTATAATATACAATTAACCACTCCCTATAGAGATTTTGATGCCATAGTTTGAGTGCATTCATAATCGCAACTAACTCAACATTTTGGGTAGGGTAATTCTTCCCATAAGCGAATTAATGGGGAGAGACATCGGCTATTACCATTTCCCAAACATCAAGACACTCTCCAAAAACATTCCATAAATATCATATAAAACATTAATATGACTCCCTGAAACAAGTGACCCAGATTCAGTGAATTATTACATAACATTGGCTTGATCAAAAGAGATCATGTCTCGAAATGCCGATTAGTTTAGTAGCCTTTCATGTACTCAATACATACATAAGTTTTACATTACATCATGAAAAAAAACAACATTGTTTCCACCTTTAACACACTCATATTCCTTTTTCTATTACAGTAGTTCAATCATAATATACTTCTTCACTTTCTGGGAAAAGAAACCATGATAAAAGGGTGAGCTTAGATTCTCAATAAGGATAATAATATAGAGGAAACTATCATAAATAAGAATAAAAATTTAAGGAAATGTAAATGAATAAAACACAAGTGTTTTAATCATAAAATTCATCATAATACTCCAATGATAAATAAAATAATTTCATTTACTTGTTGACATGAATATTCTACTAGTCAAAAAATCACAAGTAATATCAATAGAAAATTTTACAATGATGGAATGCATAATGTCATAAATAAATACCACATAGTCAAGGAATCATGCCAAGAATATGAATAATATTTTTTCAAGGCCTTTTTCCAAGACAATAGTTTTTCTAATGAGACATACCAATACATTGTGGAGCTATAGCAGACTCCACCTGAAACTTACTATGTCCAATGCATTCCCCATATGAAAAGTTTTAAACATAACATAATCATTCATAATAAAACTAGCATATGAAATGTTAACACTTTAATCATAAACCACGAATGGTATAAAAATAACAAATCCACAGTCAAAAATATCACAAAACCTTCAATATAATATGAAAGAATGTATCATAATAAATCAACTACAAACAAGGGTAAAATCTATCAAAGGATGTCAAAACAGATGAAACCAAAACTATTTGAGAGAAATATATACATTTCTATTTTGAAATAATTTAAATTCAAATAAATTTAAAGAAACATTTATTTTGAAAATATTATTATAAGACTGTACGGAAATCTTCTAATTTGATATAGTAGTGGGAAATAACTGCATCCTCCATATAAGTTAAAAATAATTTTTTTCCTTATTTTGTTGAAAAGGTCATAAAGTACCTCCTTTGAAATGTGATGGAAAGATTCCATTAAAATGTTCTTATAAAAAGTAAAATGGGGGTATAAATGGATTTAAACCATAGTCTAGTAAATATTAAAAAAACGTTTTGAAATTTATTTTTAAGAAACATGCATGTGAATGGTAAAGAGGTCCCAGTATATACTTACGTATAAACAACCTCAGATAAAAAAGAGATTATAAAATTAACCCTTTACTTGAAATTTTCCTTAGTTTAGGGTATTTTATCCCCATTTATAATGGTTAAATAATTTTCATTAAATAATACAACAATTTACATATATAAATATGATATCATACATGATCCTCTAATATTTCTTTGTTAATAAAATTTCGGAAGTATCATTGTTTCGGGAGTTAACTGATTCGTTTTCCTTTATATGTTTTGTTATGTAAGTCATGTATATTATGGATTGGATGTATTGTATTAATATTCATAATTATATTTATTTCTTAAAAATTATTTTTAATCATAAAATTAAAATTACTTTTGAATTGTTACGATGGGGAATGAATCTCATCGCATTCATGGAGACGGTAATCCTTATATACGCACAAGTGACAATACCATTCTATTGATAGTGAAATCATATGTAATTTGATTATATATAATATATAATGATTCATTTACATGTTATATTTGTTATTTAAATCAATTATACTCATTATTATACCGATCAAAATAATGAAATGTTAAAAGAAAAACCACACCACAACGTAGAGACGGTAAGCCGTATGTACACACGTACGATGAGTTTGTCATTAATTGGATGGATAGAATAATGAATATGGTTGACCATATTTATAATAACATCATAGTATGTAGAAGGTACTGGAATTATTATTTTGGTATGGAAACATCAAATAAAGAGGAAGTGGAAGAAGGAAAGAACTTTGAAAGAGGTGAAGAAATTATTACCACTTCGTTGGGTGCATTCTTTTTTAATTGATCAAAATGGATCTTTAGGTTGGTTTTATGATCAACGAAAGTCCTACAGGTATAAGTGAGGTTATTTTGAAGGATAATTGAGTAGGTTTTGGCCGATTTAAAAGGAATTGGATGTGTGAAATTAAGATAAGGGGAATTAACCTTTTCTAGGAGAGGTAAGCGGCACATTAGGAAAAGATTAAACTGTTATTTTATTAGAAAGTTGTTTTCTATTTATAATGTATCTAAAAGAATTTATTTCGATATTAAGGTGGTGATGGGTTTAAAACCTCTCAAACAATAGGTTTTAAACAAGTTTACGTCACCATATTATCCTTATCTATTAGATTTAACTCTTAGTTAAATTGTTTAACTTTTACAATTTCCTATTTTATTATTATAATAAATGGTTAATAAACATACAATAAAAAACCAAGAGAACCCCTAGTGGTTCATTATTGAAATATATATCCTTATATAAGTACTTTTTCTAATCCTTATATTTTTAGAAATATTCTATCATTTAATAAAATAATATTTGTCTTAAAAACTCATTTATGTCAATTATAACTCTATTTAATATTTGTTTTTTTTGAAAATAATAACAACTTTATAACATAGAAAAAAATTATTTAATCAACTCTAACTTGTCATATAAACCTATAAATTCTTTTAGTGCAAAAAAATCCAAAATTTTCATTTTTTTAACATTTGTAATATCTATTATTTTATTCATTAATTAATAAGGTAATTAATGCATTATCATTGTGTCATAATTAAATTTAATTATTTAATGGATAAAAATTATAAATAAAATAATTTTTTATTGGAAATATTTTTATATTTCTAATTAATATTTATAGTCTAATTTATCTTATGTATAACCCAATATTAAAAATGGTTTAGTTATTAAAATTTGAATTTAACACTTTTAATTATTCATTAAATAAAATAATAATAAATATCTTAATCTAATCCAATTGGATAAAAAATTATCATATTTTATTTATATGGTTGATTTATTCTGATATAAACTTATCCAATATAATTAGGACATGTGTTAGGGTAATTTTAATATCATATTTACCTTTAATTACCCTATTTACTTTTAAATGTGGTAAATGAAATTGAAAAGTTACTATTGACCATAAATTATTTTCATCCTATTGAACAAAATTTTACATACTGATTTCATCTCCATCTCTAATAGTTTTGAAATTCAATTCACAGAAGTGGTAAATTTTAATTTTATGAAAATTTTCAAATGTCCTAGAAGGTGGGTAAAAGACAGTAAAAAGTTCCATAAAATTTTATAGATATAATAATATTGTAAAATGAAATCAATGAGTTAAATAAGATAAATATGGGTAATGTGTATCTATTTTAACATTAATATAGATTTAAATTAAATAATAATTACTTAAACAAATGGTCAGTTTTAAATAATAATGTAGTGTTTTTTCACTATTCATCATAAATTAAAGTTTTTAGAAAAATAAAAAAAAATTCACTTTGATTTTTTTAATTCAACAATAAAGTCAAATTTGAAAAATAAAATTTATAATATTTCAAAAAGAGTGTATTTCCATTCATAATAGCAAGTTTTATTGGTCGTGGTGTGCTAAAACTCGATGTTGCGTACAATGCAAGTAATTGTATTATTCAAAGAGAAGCGTACCATGGAAGCATGGGTTGTTACATTATTTACACCTTCAAATAATTTCATCCTCGAAATTTATAGAATATTACTGAATAAAAATATTTGGGTGGTTCTTCACCATATGTTCCTCGGGTTCCCACATTTCCTCTTCCATCATATGGTTTTTTCATATAACTTTTACAAGACGAGTTGTCTGGTTTCTCAACAGTTGTTCTCTGGAATCAAGAATCTTGACATGCTCTTCATGATAAGAAAAATCAGGTTCTAGTTCAATTTTTTCATAGGTGAGTACATTCTTTAGGTTGGGTATGTATTTTCTCAATAGTGATACATGGAACACATCATAAAATTGGGAGATACTTGGTGGCATTGCCAAACGGTATGCTACAACTCGAATTCGTTCTTGAATTTCGAAAGGTCTGATGTACATGGGACATAATTTTCACTTATTATCGAATTGTATAACACCCTTCCATAGAGTTACCTTCATGAAAACATCATCACCTTCTTGAAATACATAATTCTTCCTTTTCTTATTAGTGTATCTCTTTTCCATAAATTGAGCTTCTTTGATGTGGGATTTGATGATATTCACCTTTTCCATTGTTTTGTCAACAATTTTTCGGCCAACAAGTTTTCTTACACCACCATCATCCCAAAAAGATGGTGTGTGACACCACTTTCCATATAATACATTATATGGTTCCATCTGAAAAAATCAATGGAATATATTTTTATTGGAAAATTATACTAGAGGTACATTCTAATCCCATATACCTTGAATATCAGGTGACAAATATCTCAACATGTCTTCTAAGGTTTGAATAGTATGTTCTGATTGTCTATTAGTTTGTGGGTGGTAATCAGTTCTTAAATTAAGCTTAGTATCTAGGGATTTCTGAAGACTTTTACAGAATCCTGATGTAAAATGGAGACCACGATTAGAAACAATCGATAGGGGTACACCATAAATCCTTACAACTTCATTAATATATAGCCTTTCTAAACTTTCATGTGATAAATCTTCTCTTATAGTACGAAAATGTTTTAACTTGGTAAGATGATAAACAATGACCAATATTGAATCATTACTTCTAGGAGTCTTTGGTAGCCCCGTGACGACATCCATCTTAATATCATTCCATTTCCACTCAATCATGGGGAAAGGTTTCATGACTCTTCTAGGATGTTTTCCATTAGGCTTAACATATTGACAAACCATACATCTTGACACATAATCAGTGATCTCCCGCTTCATGTTGTCCCACCAAGAATGTTCTTCCTAATCTCTATACATCTTAGCGATACCAGGGTGTATAGGTAAATTGGAGATATGAACATCATCCAACAATGACCTTTTTAGATCAGTTATGTTAGGAACATGAAGTCTCTTCCCAAGTTTCAAAATTCCATCTTCATATATGAATTTGATCAATATCCCATCATTCACAACTCTAATTTTCTTTTGAAACTACTCATCATCAGTCATAGATCTTTTTATATTTTCTAGTAAAGATGGATTGGAAACAATTTGAAAAATAATCAATGTTTCACGTTCTATGATTATTCCCATATCCATCATTACTAGATCTATGAACATAGGATCTCATTCCTCTCTCATCTTGTTCATAACTATATGATCTTTTCTGCTCAAACATACACCACCTTAATTTACTTCCCCAGGTGGTAGTTTATTGTGCAATCATAATCCTTAAGTAGTTCAGTCCATCTTTTGTGCCACATTTCGAGTTTTATATTTGAAAAATATACTTCAAACTCTTGTGATCGGTATATACCTCACATTTTTCACCATAGATATAGTGTCTCCATATTTTCAAAGAAATGATTACAGATACTAACAAAATATTGTGAGTAGGAGTGTTTTGTTCATGAATTTTTAGCTGTCGTGATGCATAGGAAATAACACTATCATTATGCATAAAGACACAACCCAATCCTTTCTTTGAAAAATCACTGTAAATAAAGAACCCATCATTCCCTGACAGTAGAGTCATGATAAGTTCATTGACTAACATTCTATTCAGTTCATCAAAACATTCTACACACTCTATTTTCCAAAAATGTTTTACCCCTTTATGTGTGATCCTGGTTAATGGGTTCGCCAATCAGAATTTTATTTGTATGAAACACTGATAATAACAAGCTAAACGAATAAAACTATGTAACTCATTTATACTTTTTTGTGGTGTCCATTCATGGATTTCTCTTCTCTTCTAAGGATAATAGAGCTTCCATCCTTATAGACAATATAGCCAAGAAAATAAATCTATTGAATCCATAATTTACACATGCTAACCTTCCCATATAATTCATTTTTTCTTAGAGTCTTTAGAATAATGTGAAAGTTATTTTCATGATATTCATAGATTTTGGAGTATACCAAGATATCATCAATAAATACAACTACAAATTCATCATTATATTCCTTGAAAACTTTATTCATTAGATCCATGAAAATAGAGGTTGCACTAGTCAGTACAAAAGGCATTACTGTAATCTCATAATGCCCAAACCTGGTATGAAATATTGTCTTTATAATTTCTTCCTTCTTCATGCAAAACTAATGATATCCAGATCAAAGGTAAATCTTTGAAAATTATTGATCTCCACGAAGTTGATCAAATAAATCATCAATTTTAGGTAGGGTATACTTGTTCTTTATTGTTATATTATTGATCTCCTCGTAGTCAATTCACAACCTCGTAGATCCAGATTTGTTCTTTACAAAAAGAATATGGGCTCCCCAAGGAGAAAAGCTAGGGAAAATAAATCCATTATTACTCAATTATTCTAGTTGTTTCTTTACTTCCCCTAAATCTACAGTTTCCATTCTATAAGGGGTCTTCGATATGGTCCTTGAATGAGGAATTATGTCAATGGAAAATTCAATTTCTCTTTCTATAGGATGTCTAGATAAATATTATAGAAACACCGGACTATTTAATTAAACAAAAGGTACATCATATATTTGAAAATTCTTTTCCTCACCCATAATTATTTCACTCCATTCTACCACAATAATTGAATTTAGTAGAACTACTAGGGGATGATCTAGATAAGAATCTGATGGTGACGTTTTTGCTCTAGAGATAAGTTATTCAATATCATCATAAAAAATGTAACCTTCTTCATACAATAATTTTTTTCATCATGGTTTGAAATCCAATCCATACAGAGGATTATATCAAATATAATCATGGTTATAGAAATATGATCATCATATAAATCACATTTATATTCTATAATGGTAACTGATTGAAAAATATCTGTTACAATGAACCATCTATTAGGTGTTTTGACTAAAAACTCCCTTGTAAAATCAAATTGGAAATATCTAATTTTCTTAGAAAACATAGATGATATGAATGAATGTGATGATCCATAATCAAATAATGCATTGGTTAAATTTAAGGAAGTAATTTTAGTGCCTTCCACCATGTCCTTCAGAGATTCAACCTCACCAGTAGTGATCGCATAAGCTTTTCCTTGATCCCTTTACCTTCTCTGAGACAGGTTTCATTGGTGATTAGGACATTCATTTTTGTAATGCTCCAATTCTCTACAATTTTTGCATTGAACATTGACAGCCTCTTTCTTTCCATTGCAATCACTTGATAGGTGGACTTTTTGACAACACTTATAAGTAACTCCCATTCTCTTTAGGAATGTATCTGGCTGTTTCTTCTCACATTCATTACAGGATAGAAATTTTACTTTTCTCTTCTTCCCATTATTTCCATTTTCAGAGTTTTCACCAGATCTCTTCTTTTCTTTCTTTTCTTTAAAGTCATAAGACTTGGAGAATTTTTTTCTGTCTTGATTGAACATGAGACTATATCTTTGCACGACTAGATGGATTGCAAGACTAAGGCTCAATGGAGATATTGTTTTAACCCATGAATAAATAGATCAATATTACTCCGTGGGTTATGTATATAATCTGCTGTAATCCTTTATAACCTTGTAAAGTTATCCCCATACTTTGTGACATTATCATCCTCTTTTTTCCTCAGGCTTAGAAATTACTTGTCTATATCCGCTCCATGTTCATGAGGAAATTATTTTTCTATGAAAAGAACATTAAACTCCCTCTATTCCTTATTTTATACTTCCTCATCCTCCTTTTTGTTTTGAATTAATGACTACCTTTGATCTGCATCTCCGATGAGGCGATAAACTGGAATGAATACTTTTTCTCTGTCGTTACTCCCCAAAGCATGAAATATTTTCTTTTAGGAACTTATCAACGGTTCAAGTACAAATGGAATTGTTTTCCCATTTAATTTTGTTGTTTGTTTCCTCCTGAATCAGTCTAACATTGATCTTCTGCGTTGTGGATCAGGGTACTCCATACGGGTAATGTTATTATTCATAACCTGAGTGAGTTTTCCTAGTATGGGTATAATCTATTCAGCACCAGTTGCATAACAAGTTCCACTATAGTTATCTTAAGTAGGTGGTAAATCCCTATATGGATTATGTGCCTTGATATAATTTCAATTCCTTCCACTAGGCACCATTTTGAAAAAATGGCATACACTAGGATAGTATATGAATCGCAGTGTATAATTCTAAACATGAAAAATACCTTACATAAATTGAACTGTTTATACATATAACCCATAATCATAAAAAAATTATTTGAGGAAGTATGTACTCATAAATCCTTCATAATGGTTTATAATGAAAATCTAAATTATCCCTAGCATATACCCTAGGAGTGTTAATAGAAAGAGTGCAGAGATGCCCGTTGTCATGTACCAGGATAACTCGGGTCAAGCCCAAAACTCCTTGTCGGAGTTTTCACACAAATTTAAATCTTTTCTAGAGCCACCTCAACCTGTTTGTATCTGGATATAGATGTATTTTCAGGGAAAATTCAGAAAAAAAAATATATATTACAAATATTCTAGGATGTTTTTCTATACTAATCCTCAATGTATATCGTAGGGTAATGTTATCTAATCAGTGTTTTTCTAAATATAGTTTCAATGGTTCGAACTAAACTTTATCTGATACCAACTGTAACGCCCTGACCCTATTTACCCAGAGTTGGTGCATTATTACATAAAATTGGCATGATCACAGGTGATCATGTCTCGATGTACCCATTTGCTTAGTAGACTTCGAAGTATTAGATACATACAAAAGTTTTATATTACATCATGAAATAAAAAACAACAGAATTATTTCCCCTTTGAACACACTCATATCCCTTAGTCTATCCATGCAGGGCAATCATAATATACGTATTCACATCTTGTAAAAAAGATAACATATGAAAGGGGTGATCTCAGATTCTCAATAAGAATAACAATATAATAGAATATATCATAAATAAGCATAAACATTTAATGAAGTGTCTAAGACTAAAACACAATCGTTTTAAACATAAACATTAGGATAATATGGAAGGGATAAATAAAATAATTCCATTTACTTATTCACATGGATATTCTACTAGTCGAATAATCACATGTAATATAAACAACTAATTTCATAATGATGGAATGCATAATGCTGGACATCATAACCACATAGCCAAGGCCTCATTCTATGACTAAAAATAACATTTTTCAATGCCTTAGGTGAAGAGACTAGTTTGTATCATGAGCCCTACTAATGCATCGATGTTCTATAGCGAGCTCCACTAGTCACTTACTAAGTCCAATTCATTCCTCATTTGAAATGGTTAAAACATAATATAAATATTCGAATTAAAACCAGCATACAAAATTTTAATACATCATAAATTTTATAAAAGTAACACATCAACATTCAATCATATCACAAATCCTTTAATAAAATATGGAATATTTTATCAAAATAAATAAACTTCAAAGAAGTTTAAAATCTATCAAAAGATGTCTACATAGATGAAATCAAAACTATTTGAGAGAAATATCTCTTTCTATCCTGAAATCATTTAAAAGTAACATAATTATAATAGAAAATATTTTTTTGAAAATATTCTTATAATCTTTTAAGGGATTATTTGACAGTTTTATAATAGTGTAAAATAGTTGCACCTGCTGTAAAAGTTAAAAACCATTCTTTCCTTAATTTTCCAAAAAGGTCATAAATTACCTTGTTTGGGAAGCGATAGAAATATTCCTTTCAAACCATTTTATAAAAATTAAAATAAGGGTATAAACAACTTCAAGCCATATTCTTGTAAATATGAAAAATGTTTTTAAATAAATTTTTAAGAAACACATATGTGGATGACAAAGAGGTCCCATTAGATACATACGTATAAAAAACCTCAAGTAAAAAATATATTGTAATATTAACCCCTACATTTCAATTTTCCTTTGAAGAGTGTAAGTTGACCTCCTGTATAATGGTTAAATAATACTTATTAATTTATACAAGAATCTTCATACATAAATATGATATGATACATAATCCTCTAATATTTATTTGCTAACAATATTTCAGTCGTATCATTGTTTTGGGTGGTAACTGTTTCATTTTCCTTTATATGTTTTGTTACTTAAGTCATGTTTATTACAAAACAGATTTAATTTATTCATATATAGAATGATATTATGTTCTTAAACATTATTATTTATCATAGAATAAAAATTATTCTTGAATAGTTATGATGGGGAATGAATCTCATCGCGTTCGTGGAGACAGTAATTTGTATGTATGCACGGGCGAAAATATCATTCTATTTATGGTAAAATTGTATGAAATTGGATTTTATATCATATATAATGAATAATTAACATTTTATAATTATTATTTAAATCAATTACACTAATTATTATAGCTATCCAAAAAATGAATGTTGAATAACATACTACACCACGGCGTGGAGACACTAAGTCGTACGTATGCATGTATAGTGACTTTTTCATTCATAAGATGGATAGAATAATCAATATGGTCATACCATATTTATAATAAAATCAAATTATGTATAAGGTACACGAGTTATTATTTTAGTATGAAGAAAACTATGAAAACTGAAGTGGAATAAAAAGAGAACATTGAAAGAGGTGATGAAATTATAACATCTTCTTCGGGTGGTCCTTTTTTATTTGATCAAAATGGATTCATAGGATGGATTTTTTATCAAATTAAGTCCTCTATGATGAATAGAGGGTAGTTGGTAGGATATTTTATTAGGGTTTGGATGAGAAAAAAGGCTTTGGAGGTGTGAAATTAAGAGAAGGGTTAGTACCCTTTTATAAGAGAGGTGAGGGGCACCTTAAGAAAAGATTAAATGATTATTTTATTATAAAGTAATTTTTGGTTTCTAATGGCTCAAAAAAGATATATTTCTAGGATAAATTTGGGATGTGCCGAAAACTTCTCACCCAATAGGTTTTAAAAAGGTTTAGGTCATCATAATTAACCATATTTGTTAGATTTAACTATTATTTAAATAGTTTAACTTATATCATGTCTTCATGTATTATTATAATAAATGATTAATAAACATACTATAAAAAGCTTAAGGAACCACAAGCTGTTTATTATTGAGTTATATAGCTTTACATAAGTCCTTTGGCCGAATAGTATGTTTTTAGGAATATTATATCATTAAATTAAATGGTATTTGCTTTAAAAAACATTTATGTATATTTTGACATTACTTATTATATGGTTTTTTTGAAATTCATAAAAACATTACAAAGTAGAAAAAATTTATTTAATCAACTCTAACATGTCATATTAACATAGAAAATTTGATTAAAGCATCAAAATTCTAAATTTATATTTATTTTAATATTTATGATATCAATTATTTTAATCATACATTTATAAGGTAATTACTACATCATCATTGTGTCATAAATAAATTGAATTATTTAGTGTCTAAATAATAAAAATAAAATTCCATGTTGTTTAAATCTTTTTAGCTTTATAATTAATATTTATAGTCGAATTTATATGATGAATAACCCTATAATAAAAATGGTTTAGTTATTAAAATTTGAATTTATCACATTTAACACTAATTTAAATAAAAAAAATATTAAATGTACTAATCTAATACAGGTGTATCAAGAAGGATCATATTTTATTACTAAGGTTTATTTATGTTGAAATACCCTTATCTAATAAAATCAGAAAATGTGTTAGGATAATTATAATATCATTTTTATATATAATTACCCTATTTGCATTTAATCGTGGTATATAAAATTAAAAAGTTACTATTAAATATTATTTTCTTCTTATTGAACCACATTTAACATTTTGATGTCAACAGTGTCTCTCTTATTTTTGAAATTCAATTAACCGAAGTGATAAAATTACGTTTTTTGCAAATTTGCAAATATGCCTTGAAGGTGGGTAAAAGAGTGTAAAAAGTTCAATAAAATTTTTTATATCAAATATTATTATAAAATGAATTTAATGAATTGAATTGAATTAATATATGTATTATGTATCTATTTTTAATTTAAAATAAATTTAAATTTAAAAATAATTACTTAAATAAAAGGACAATTTTAAACAATAATGTAATGTTTTCACTCTTAAACAAAAAATGAATGATTTCAGAAAAATATCAAAAATTCATCCTAAGATTATTTTGGTAATCCAAATCCAAAAATGAAGAACATTTTGATATATAAAATTTATAAAATTTCAAAATGTGGTTATTACTATTCATACTGATGAGTTTGATTGGTTGTGGTGTGCTAGAACTCGATGTTGCGTACAATACAAGCTATTATATTATTCAATGAGAAGCGTATCGTGGAAGATTGTGGTGATACAGTAATAACCCAATCATTTTTGTAGAAGAATAAAAACTAAATTTGATTCAGTCTTACTTTCATATCCTCAAAAGATCTCTAAAATTTTTCATTCAACAAAAAAATTACACCATTCTGGGTTAATGGTTTAACCATAGATGAAATATTAGAGAAGTCCTGAACAAATTTCCCATATTAATTAGTGAACCTCTAAATTCATAATTTGTCAAAAAAATTCTAATATGATCCTAGGAAATAACTACATTTACACTTTTAGGATCCACATAGATACCCCTCTTAGATATATCATTCCCTAGAAACAATACTTCTTGAATCAAAAAAATCACATTTAGAAATATTACCATACCATTTATATTCCATAAAAGTTATAATAACTACATCTAAATGGTCCATGTGATCCTCCTATGATATAGAGTAAACCAAAATATCATTGAAGAAAATGAAATCAAAAAATTCAAAGAAATATTGAATTTTCTTGTTCATCAACATTGTAAAACCCTAAGTGATTTTGTGAGATTTAATAGAAAAAATTGAAACTCAGAATTTATTTACTAGCTTTTAAATGTGGTCCTAGGTATATGATCTTCTCAAACTATCAACTCGTGGAACCCTGAATTATGGTCAATATTTGAAATCAAATAGTCCCTATAAGATGATTAGAGGAAACAGAAATCTTGGGAAGGGATCTTTGTTCTTGATAGTCCCTGGAATTAAATTTCAATAATCAATAAAAATTTTCTAACTCCTGTATACATTATTATAAAACATGATAGGTGAATCCCATGATGACATATAAGGATGAATAAATCACTCAATCTCAAGATTTGTAATATGGATCTTTAATTATATCAACTCAGTAGGTTTTGTATGATAAGATTGTGTATAAATGCGCATCATAATGGTGAGAAGGTCTATGGAATATTCATCCTCTATCTGTGGAGGTAAACTAGAGAAATTGTATAGAAAATACTTGGTCATTTATTACCCTACATAATGAAGTGGAATTATCTAATAAGGATCAAGGATATCATGGAACATTTTCAACAATTAATAGGAGATCAACCAACCGTAAGGAACTATAGGCCCCACTCTCCCTGTCCTAGAGTCCCACAGACCCTGATAGAGCTGAATGATTCCATCCATTGATAAAGAAAATTAGTCAAATTAATTAATAATCAATCTGTGCCTTAATGTTGATCAACCAATCTAGTATAATAATTAGGTCAATGATATCAATATCAACCACCAAGAAGTCTCACTCCACCCCTTGGTGCTCTACCCTCACTCAACCTGACGAACACTTGAAATTGTGTTCATAACTCTTTCTCAAAGATGTTTAAATGTCCAAAATGAATGGAATTTGTTCCATTATCAATCCCAACATAAAAACTAACATTTATGATATAAAATAATGACCATCACATGTATTAGAATAAGATATTATCATACTATATGAGAAAAACATTGTACCTCAAATAGTATCCAACCATGCTTTAGATTCCACTAGTTCATACTCCACAACATAAGGATTTTTGAGATCAACTCCTCCTTATACTTTCTTACCCACGTGAACATCATAATTATCTTGAGGATAATACCCACCACACATGGAATCATATGTACTAACATGAGAACCCTTTTTGAGAGTAGATCCAATCATCCATCCTTTGGATATCCTTTAAAAAACACGAATTATGGCTTGATTTTCCATATTGATGAAATTTTTTGGGAGGTTCTTAAATATTTTCATTTTATGACCAACCCATCTAAATTGATGTAAATTAAATTTATATTATCTTGACAATTCCCATAAATTATATCTTAAAAAAACTAGGTACATTTTCACTTCATTAAATTTTTAGATGATACACCCTGGTAAACAACAGTACCAACTAATGATCTTCTGAATCATATTTTTCTAGATATATCCACCAATACTCAATATTCCTTATCAACTACATGGTCAAATTTTAGAGGGAACATGAGTGTTAACATAGACTAAATATAATCCCTCATATCCAACTAAAAACTTCTATCCATTTGGTAATCATTTGTAATTAACCCTAGTTCCATGTACAACAACATAGAAAAAAGAGTAGAAAACTCCAGAACAGAACACACCCCATGATATAAGGTCAAAAAATCCTGGTAATTTTTACATCATAGTGTCTCAAGATAAAACATTTAGTTTAATATTTTCTTGAAATACACCGATGTGATATATTCATGCTATATATATTACACTACAGAGTCCTACCATTTTCTTATCTACCCATTAATAATATATGTGAAAACCCCACCTTAGATTACATAGGACTCTTGAAAAAAGAATGATCATTTCAATCTACTCATTCCATTCTTCATATTCCTAGGGTAATTTGTTTCCAATGGATATAGGTGGATGATACATAGTATATTCTATTTGATAATCCAATATACTTCATGAGTTCTTGAAACCTAATTAGCCCGTAGTTTGAATAGTTTAGATTACAACTTCTACTAATGATGGGTCTATAGAAGGGTTCTCCTATGGAAAATATCTCCCCACTTCGTCATTTGGATTTGGAAGATCACTTTATGAGGAATTTTATAATAACCACAACATAAAAACCAATAAATCATGAGAAGATTCCAAAATCAATGGACCAAATTTAGGTATCCTTATCAATTATGTAAAACAACATGAATTTAATGAAATTATGAATTCTTCGAACAAAGACTAAGAAAAAAGATGGAATATATTCATTTTTATAAACCTTATATCCCTTTTATTAAAATAACCTCAACTACCAAATCTTAGGATTGTAAAAAATCAATGGCCTTCCATCATGACTCGGATTTTTGCATGAATGTGAGATGGCTAGGCCCCATTTCCACACTGAATACCTGATTTATGATGAACCTAATTCTAGTAAAACTAAACAGAAAACTACACCCGTGAATTTTCAAAGCACATCAAGAGGAATATTCCCTTGAATACAAATTTTTAATTAACAAACCATGGTCAACTATAAAATCCACTTAAAATTGGTTAGCCACAAGGTGATGTATAAAACATGGAACAAAACATTTCATCAAGTGAAGAAAATAAGTCACACAACTAGATTATAGCACAAAAGAGTGATAAAAAAATCATGATATTAAAAAATTTATGAAAAATAGGATAAACCATAATGATAAAACGAGACATTACCAAACAATCTATTATGTGACAACCTATCACCACCATCCCATCAAATTGTGAAGACGACCAACAAGAGAAACTAACATGCTACACAATTCCCCTATTTTTACCAAAGTCTTGATGAAAAAATCTATAACTACCTAAATCATAAATTATGGTGAAGCACAATTACTAGTAGTATACCTCCAATGAATCTATAGAAGTCATAATATATAGAATTCATTAGTTTTAGCATTAAAACACATCCATTTTTCAATTAATTTTTGAAAAATAAACCATTATGTAAAATATGACATTGATTTTTTCATAAAATATACCATATAAAACAAATCATAAAATATTTCAAGAATAGATAGAATAATCCATGATCACACCATAATATAACCGTGTGTAAAATAACTATGAAATATAACATCATGTGATAAAAATCCATGATGGAAAAAAGAATACCATTTGGGCTTTGACTAATTGGAATATTGGATGGAAATGAAATATAATCCCCAATCCAAGATTAAGGTGGTTCCAACCAATATATCATTGAGTGGAATTATATATAGTATAGTGAAATAAAACCTCTTTTGTAATTACACACACAAAGATAGTAAATTTGATTCTATATAATCCCATGGTTACCAATGTAATATGTTTTTCAGAATCTATTTCTAAAATAGAACCACCATTTAATGAATTTAATAAAATATGTGGTGTGAAAAAAATCATTTTGAGAGAAAATACCTTTAAAATTATCTTTTAGAAAAGGCTATTCCATTTAAAAATAAATAAATTTATATAAAATAGAAAAGGATTTGAAAAGAACATAATTTAATTAATGAATTGATACCACGTGTATAGATTCACCTATCTTAGTAACAATGGAAACCCAATTGGATTTGATAAGGAAGATTGAAATAATTCATATTGGCCTATGAAAGACAAGGCATAATGGACAACTCCAAAGTATTGATATATAACCCAAACCAATTAGAAACCGATCCATAAATGAGAATTAGTCCACTCCAACTACCAAAGGTAGATAATAAGATGTAAGAGAACATACCAAGGTCATGTAAAATAATTCCATTATGAATCACAATGTAATGACTCAGATTGTTCCATTTTAATTATAATAAATTAATTGATAAATTTACATGACCAACCACGAAAACAACATGTTATTCTGAGGCCCGGTGTGCGAGGAACAATTCATTGAATAATTATCAGTTTTAAATAAATCGCATTAGAGGTTTTTCTTTAAAAATGGAATAAAACAAAAATAGCTGCCTGAATCATAATTTGGAGGGCACTGTTGCATTCAGAACAAAAAATATACTTCTAGTGGAGACTAATAATTTTGGCGTGGGCCAGGCATGAAAGCTAGTTTTCGATGAATCGGTAATAAAACATTTAATAAAAATATTTTATTTCAACAAAATGACTCTATTTATTTATATTGGAGTCTTCCCTGAATCCAGGTTTATCAACCTAACCCACGAGTTTTCCAGAGATAAGGAGAAGAAGGTTCTCTTGACTCTAACGATGACTTGGAGATCAGAACCATGATTGAACATTGAAGAATCGACAAACGACGACGATGGAAATTCTCCCTTCATCAATGATCGATCCAAATTCCAGGTTGGGATTTTTTATTTATGATTTTCTCCCTATATTTAAATTCAATGATTAACATGGACCAACCCAAGAATAGGATGATTTGTGGTTGGATCCATTGGGGGTGGTTGTTATGATTGCATTGATTTAAATGGAAGAGATATATTTGTCATTGCTTCAATATTCATGATCCATATAACAAAGAAATGTTTAGGCCAACATGAAAAATCCCATGATCTATCCATCATGTGTTATTGTGCTTGTCTATTTACCCTATTTTTCTTCGCATTCTTCACCATATTTATGATTTTATGAGCAGACAATTGTTGGATATAGATTTGTGGAGAAACATCCTGAGACTAAAGATTAAAAACCACAACAACATTGTAGAGGTACGATGAAATACACTATGAAATTAGAGTGATGTAATGTCTTACGATGGTGCAATATGGCGGCATATGGTGGCGGCGGATCCTGCCGGTTCAGGTGTGGTGGTGCGGTTCAAGGGGCTAGTCCAGGTTGATGTTAAGCCGGTAGAAAGAGGTTTTTTGTGGGCAGAGGTCACTGGAGGGGCGGCCGGTAGAGACAAAATGTTATAGGGAGGCCACGTTGGGGATGTCATGGCTAGTGGGTGTAGTCGATGGCAAGAAGTAGTGACGTTGACTGGGGGTCACGGTGAGGGGATTATGTATACACCGAGGTGAGATTGGATTTGGGTCGATTCCATGTTAGAGGACACATTGGCGGACAGGCTGTAGGAAAGGCAGTGTGGAAGACTGGACCCGTGAAACACAGTGAGACACTATATCAATACAAGAGGCATGCAGTTGGGGTAGACTGCTAGCGGTGCAGCAAATCGGTCTATAGTGCTAGATGGACTAGGCGAAGATGGGACAATCCAGCATCCCTACTAGATGATCCCAATGTTTTGGGATGGTTTGGTCCGAACTAGACCTGGTCGAGTGGGTCCATATCTGGGGGGTTGGGTAAAACCCGGACTAGAACTGGGATCGACATTTTTTTATAAAAATTGTTGTAACATTCAAAACCTATGTCTATTTAATGAGCTGTTAATGGCATTTGGACCCTTGTAATGAGACAGTTGTTTTGAAATAATCTCTGTGAGTTTTTATGGATGTTGGAGTGCAGCGTAATTTCATGATTATTGGGCTCATCCGAAACAACCATGCAAGAGCCTAATCATGTGGCTGGATGTGACCTAGAATATATATGACCAAGAATCCATGTGACCTAAAATCTATGTCACCTAGAAGATGTGTGACTTAGAGCTTCCGTGTCTTACGAAGTTTGTGTGTCTTACCAATACTGTGTGATGTATTGATACTATCTGTCTTAAGGATACTTTGTTTCTTATATTATTATATGTCTCATGGAGACGGTGTGCCTCGTCAGATCAAGTATATCTGAAAATTCAATGAATATATGCTATAGATACATACTTATGGGTCTGACTACATTTGTGTATTTTTTTGGAGGTATTCTTCATGTTTTTTTTGCGGTGTAATTCATGTATTTTTCTTTCGTGGTATTCTTCATCTATTTCATTGGGGTATTCCATTGGGGTCTCAGGGTGTCCTACTAAGTATTGTTTTAAGTAACCCCTTCACGAGATTTACAAACATGTTTCACGACCTATGTAGATGATCGATGCTTTAATGGAGTCCTACGTGGGTCAAGACAATATGGTGCTTAGTGATATCAGATGAGGTGTGATATTATATCTTTAGGAAACTATCTTACACCTACCATTCAGGATGGTTATAAGCAGATGAGTTTTAGGAACATGTGAATTTAGTATTATTGACTCATTCTTTGGTGGGCCTGAATTTTAGCCTTGTTTACATTCAAGCTTCCTAATATCATACTATGTGGTTATTATATTAGTGAATTCATGAATTACCTACATAGATATTTTATATTTCATAATTTAGGATTGGAGATGTGTGGTTGTGTACATGTTTCTAGGAAAATGACTCTCATTTGGGAGATATAATTACTCAGTGCTAGTCATGTGCCCCTGGCCTATCGGAGGCGAGGTTCGGGTAGTCACAACATGGTCCCCTCTGAGATGGGTTGTGACTGAGTGATATCAATGGGGATCAGTTTTACTTAAGGATAGAGAGTGTGTCTGGTTGGTTTGAGTAAAAAGTGTTATGTGTCTTGAGTTCTGATTAAAAAACAAGGAATCTAGTATTCGTGTGGTCGCTGATGTCTCTATACATTAGGGATTTGAATTATAATTTTCTACTCAATACATGAAAACAGTTGTGGTGGGGAAAATAGTGGTACATGCATCATATAGGCGTTCATTCTGGTCATATGCCCGTAATTATTCACCTGACCAGGTATACTATATTTTTTGTGGTACATCATGTTTCATTTCATAATGGCTCAACGCACACAACCATCCATGATTATATTGAAAGATTATGAAGATGATCCGCATATTGACGAGGTGTTAGTATATGGGGATGAACTAGTGATAATCCTTTAATAGGAGATATAACCTTTAGGTGGTGTACTAGTGATACCACCACCAATCGAGTAGTTGTGACTAACAATGCTACCGGTTGAGGAAGAACATAGGCTGAGTGAATTTTATGAGTTCTTGGGGAAGTGGAATCCCAGGTTTTGAGGTGATATAGACTCCCAGGTAGCTTCAGATTGGATGGAGGTAGTTACACAGGTCTTTTGCCTAATGAGGAGACCTTTCTAATAGATGGTGGTCTTAGCTGCGAATCTTCATTAGGGATCAATGGGGCGATGGTGTAGACTAGAGACCTATACACATGCTATAGTGACTCTATATCGGGAATATGTTAATCATATATTTAGGGATAAATTATTTCCGGCTACGTTGTGATCAGTGTGCATCCAGTAGCTCTTACATCTGTAGGAGGGAAGTCAAACTGTGGGGGAGTACTCTGCGCATTTTATAGATATTTCTCACTAATCCACTAATATGGTGAGAGACACAGTATTCATTACACATATCTTCAAACATGGGATATCCCTGGAGAAGAAGATTCTTGCAGTGGGAGCTACAAGTAGGCACCTGTTAGTTGAGTCTTCAGTAGTGGGTAGCTGACAGCAGTCACATGGCCTCAAGTGCATCAGGATCTACAAGGGAAAACCCAGATACACATGATTTGATGTGTATGTCTCTCAATGTATAGAATGTTTTTTAGGATATGTTGTGTTACTCAGTTGGTGGTAAGGGACATATGGATCGAGATAACATGAATCGTCATACAGATGATCATGATAAGGTAAAAGGGACCATCGACGCAGAACAAGAGGCTTGAGTACGGTGTGGGGGGGGGGGTGTGTTCCCTAATTTTTAGGGGGGACTTAATTTACTCCCAGAAATTATTTTCATATTATATTATGGTTTCAATTTTTTTTTCTTTTTTCATAATTTAGTTTCTTTATAATTAAACATTTTGATTATTTTTTGAATTTACATATAAACAATTACTTTTATAAATAAATATTGTAACATATTTATGTATAAATGTACTTCTAAATATAAAAAATGAATATTTTTTGTTCCTTTTATTTAATGTACTAAATTATTTATTTTAATTGGCTTATAAAAAATGAATTTATTGGTATATATATACATATATTTTTGATTAAATAGAATGATATATATTTATATTATTTTATAGTATACGTAAATATATGTAGTATATAATATATTTTAATAAAAATTATTACATATATATCAGACACACCAACATATATTTTATAAATTTATTTAAAAAAATTATATTAGTATAAGACTGGAAATATATATTTTTAAATATATATATAAACTAAAATAAATATCATGAAATAGACAAGAAAACAACATGGTGTAGTTGTAATGGTGTTTTATCTTCAATGGAGAGGTGTAGGGTTTCAATCCAGGTTGGCAATGAGGTTGGATATTAAAATTGGACTAAAAGGGGTGTTGGGGTGAAAATAAGTGATAAAGGGGGTGGTGGAGCACTATTAAAGAGGTTTTGGAAGCACTGATAAAGGGGTTGAGTTCATATATGTCTGAAAAAAATATATATTCACCACTTTAGTAGTGTTAAAAACACTATTAAAATGTCCTTTTAAATGTGAAAAAAATAGAAGATAATAGGGTGATTTATCTGCAAATTTTTCATGATGATAATAGAGCCATTAATTTGTTATTTCATAGTACTAATAAAATATTATGGATTTTAACTGCACTATGATAGTATGTACTTTTTTACTAATGATAAATTCATGTTATAGCACTGTTAGAAGCTTGTTTTATTGTAGTGTTTGTTCTTCGCTTGTGTCATAATTTGTTATTTTCTAGACCCCATACTTATATCACAATATCTATAATGTAAAACAACATATAAATATAATGTATATTCATTATATATTTATTTATAATAATCTATAATATAATGAAATTTGAAATGGAATACACCGTTCATGGAGAATGTAGGTTGTACGTATGCATGAACACTATTTTAATTTAATTATTATATTATAAGAAATAATGTAAATGAAATATATGTATATATGTATATATAATAATTTACATAGAATTATTTTTTCATATATATAATATAATTTTATTGAACCCATCATTTATACATTCCATGTAGCATGTGAATGAATCATATCTCATTGGGGACACAGTAGTCCACACATTCTAAAATGAAATTATCATTTTTATACAAAATGGAAAGCATAGAGTAATGTGTTATATAATAATTAAAGAGGCATAAATAGATCCTAAATATCATATGTATAATACAAAACATAATTTCTATCATAATTTTCATCAATGATAGGTGGTTAATGTACAACAAAAACATTATTTCATGAGGCGATAGTTCTTCATACTAACAATGTTAAGTTTTTTACCCATTAGAAGGAAATTTGTGTATGTTTAGGTAAAAACATAGAATAAAATATATCATTATATATAAGATACTAGTTTTATTTTATAATCATAGAATAAGAATAGTTGAGTGAGTGGATATAAAAAAAGCATCAGACCATGAAGAATGACGTTTCCTCTTCATTGGAAAACTCTTTTTGGTTTTCACCAAAGGGAATTTTTGGATGAATTTATTATTAAAGGTATGATTCAAGGATAACTTTTGGTATTCTAGGATGATATTTTTGATGATTTCTTATAAGACAATGGGATTTAGAGGTGTGAATATGTTCAAGGGGTGACTACCTTTATATAGTGGAGGAGGAGTGTCATTCCTATATGTTTTTGAAAAGGGAATCCCACCAACATTTTTCCTATGAAATGTAACACCCCGAGCTTCCACGATACGCTTCTCCTTCAATAATGCAATAGCTTGCAATGTACGCAACTTCATGTTCTAAAACACCGCGACTAATCAAAGTATCCGTTATGAATAGTAATAACCACTTTTTAAAATTTTAGAAATTTTATATTTCAAAATGGACTTCATTTTTGGATTCGGAATATCGAAATTAGCCTATGATGAATTTTTGGTATTTTTCTGAGAACTTCTAATTTTTTATGAATAGTGAAAAATACTTAAAAACAACTTTTTTAATCAAAATAATTTATAGTGATAAATTATACTATTTAGTGGTTTTAAAGTATAATTAGAATATATTTTTTACCATTTTATCCAATGGGGGTCATTAGAATTAATTTAAAATTGAAATTGGACATAAACAATTGTCAATCTTTTGATATAAATTGTTTCTTAAAAACACGCTATTTGTTGTGACAATGGGAATTAATTATAAAATTAATTAATACAACTTATATGTTTGTAATTTTGTAAAATAGATATCATTTTTGAATTTGTAATATCAATTATAGCTTACGGTGAAATTTTGGCATTGTTCTGAAAAACATCAATTTTTGATGAATAGTGAAACCACTAAGTGGTAGTAAAATAACTGATTTTTTGTTTAAATGAAATATTACCACTTCTGTGATTTGATTTTAAAAAATCCGACATACATGGTTTTCATTAAGAAGTAAAATGTGGTTCAATGAGATTAAAATAATTTTTGCTGAATAGTAACTTTTAAGTTCTTAATCGCGATTAGAGGTAATTAGTGTAGTTTAAGTTAAAATTAATGTTTAAATAATATGAGATGAGCTTGTAACATGTCCTACCCTCATTGGATGTTCCATGGCCGACCAAGACAATCCATGGGTAAACTTGGGGACCCCATGGAGCCACTTTAGTTGGAAAATGACATAAATACCTTTTATTTAATGTTAAAGTAAAAAATGACACAAACATGAAATGTTTTACTAAAACAATTTTTACATGGGGTAATAAAAGTAATATTTTTGACTATAAATAGTAATTTGAAAGATAAAACAATTTCCTATATCATAGTATCTTTTTTATAATTTTTAGACATTAAATAAATTAAATTATTTATGACATCATTATGATGCTGAGATGACCTCATTATTTAACGATTTTAATAAAATTAAAAGATAATGTACAATCCAAGGCTTAAACTTGTCCAAAGACTATTGGATGGGTATATTTCGAACCCTTATCACCTTATCCATGAATTATATAAGTGTGGGACATTTATAATCCGAAAAGAATTGTATAATAATGTAAAATTCTCTTAATTTCCAAGAGTGCCCCTCCTCTCCTCTTATAAAAGGCCCCCACCTCTACCACCTCATTCACACTTTCAAGCCATTTGGATCGGAAAACCTCTACACAAATACCCTCCCAACTTTCCTCCCTTACTCCTAGAAGCCTCACTTTGGGCATAATTCTTCCCAAGGAAGCCTTTGGCTCAAATCAAAAAGAGTTACCCGATTTTTAGGTAATGTCTTCTCTAATGTTGTTTTGTTTTATTTAGCTTCTCCAACCCCTTAAACTCTTTTTATTCATTTCTTTTGTAACAAAACCAGTATCCTAAATATACTAGTATTTTGTTATAAAAATTATTCGAGCTACACTTACACACACCTACATCTAATGGTTAAATAACATACAGTTTCTGTGGATGGTGAATTTCTGCCTCACGAATCGATGATTGTTCAACACTCATATAACACCTTCAAATCTGGCCATTAAGATGTCACTATATTTATATATGATATATAATCTGTTTATGTTTTCCTTATGCTTCTGTATTTCTCATTTATGGCATACTTTATTATTTCCATTATGGGTAAACGTGATAATTTCATTTTAGGAAGTGCGGACTACCGCCCCCTCAAAGTGATGTGAATCGTTTATGCCCTATGTGGGATGTATAAAGGATGGAGTAAATGATATTATATATGATATTATACTGGAACTATATTTTACCTTTATATAATTATGATTTCATTCCATTAAATACGAAATAGAAATTAAAGTAGCGTTCATGCGTACATACGGTTTACTGTCTCCATGAACGGTGCATTTCATTTCTTACCTCTAAATGTTATGTAATATTATAAATGCATGTATATACTGGATATATTTGATATATATGATATCTACATCATGAACATAATTCTGGATATAATGGATATATCACCACATGAACAACTTGTAATTATAAGAATTTTATTTTTGACTCAAGTACCTAAGATCGACAAAATGACCGTTATAAACTTAAATAATTACATAATGTTAATAACATGGTAATAAGGGATATAAAAAGAATAATGAACATGAAAAAGGTTCTTAAGTAAATAGAAATTAACTCTAGTTTATTATTCAGGAGGTTAAAGAACGGTCGAGTCAGGACAAGACGCAAGGTAAGGGAACTTCTTAACCCAATTTCCATTCTTTGGGTTAATCTACTACTTTCAAATTACGTCATGGTATTATTATGTCCTATCTTGTAGTTATACTTTCACTATGTGTAATTATAGTGAATACACATAATAGATCTATTTTATTTAAAAAATTATCTTTGTAAAGGACTTCGTCTCAACCTCCTTTCATTGAGGCATATTTGGTTTTATACACAACTTTCTTTTATACAGTGTATAAACCCCTTTGAATTTTACATTTATTCAAAAGGAATCTTCTTATACAAAGCATTTACTAAACGACCAAAGGGAATGTTTTTGTCGTACATATGTGGTGACAACGACTTCTCCGACGCCATGACCATTATTTGAGTTTCGGCTTCCTCTACAAGCCATCATTTTTTTAATGAAAAATAAATACAAAGTTTTAACTTTCTTTTATTTTGGTATTAAAAATGGGTTTGAAAGAGTTTTTATTATATCAATGTGTTGTATTGAAATCTTGTGATTGAAATGTGGAAATTTTATGTTTCCTTTATGCATGTTTTATGTGATACGATTATGTTATGGTTTATGATATGTTTAAACCTATTCATATGAGGAATGCATTAGACTTAATAAGTGACGGGTGGAGCCCGCAATAGCTCCTCGATGCATCGGCAGGTCTCATGAGACAAACTAGTGTCTTGGCACGAGGCCTTGACAAAATATTATTTGTGGTCTTGGCACGAGGCCTTGGCTACGTAGTTATGATAGTCTGGCATTATGCATTCCATCATTATGAAAGTGGTTATTGATATTGCATGTGATTATTCGACCAGTAGAATATCCATGTGAAGAAGTGAATGGCATTATCTCATTTTAATTTTTCCATATTATGTTGAATTTCAAGTTTAAAAGCTTTTGTTTTAGTTATACATTGCCTTAAATGTTTATGTTTATTAATGAAAGCTTCTGCAATATTGTTATCCTTACTGAGCATCTGAGCTCACCCCTTTCAATGTTTTAATATTTTCCAGGATGTGAAGAAGTATTTTATGAATGACCTGCATGGATAGTCAGAAGAGGATATGTGTGTGTACTATGAAGACTTTGTTATTAGTTTTTCACTTTATGATGTAATGTAACATTTATGAATGTATCTAGTGTTTCCCAGGCTAATAAACTAATCTATCTTTCGAGACTTGATCTTTTGTGATCATGCCAATGTTACGAAGTAATGCACCGACTCTAGGTAGCTGGGTCGGGGCATTACAGTTGGTATCAGAGGCAGATTTAGTACTATCCTTGGAAGCTAGATTTAGATAAACTCTGATTAGAGCACATAGCCCGAAGATAGACTTTGAGGATTAGTATAGAAGAACTTCCTAGAATTTTGGTTTTATAGAGATGTTTTGATTTTTTCAAGCAATACATCCCTGTCTGGATACGAGCAGGTAGAGGTGGATCTGGCACAGATGTACCTAGGGGTAAAACCCAAAAACACCGCTTTGAGCTAGACTCGAACGGGAACTGGTGCACGACAACGGGACTTGCTGCACTCTTGGTTACGACACTCCTAGGGGATATGCTTTTGATAATTCTCATTTTCTTTATAAACCACTACGAAGGGTTATGAGTATATACTTCCTCAAAGAAAACATTTTTATGTATTATATCCATAAATAGTTCAATTTATGATAAGTATCTTACAAGTATGGAATTATGTATTTTGATTCATAAACTAATAAAGTTTATGCCATTGTTTAGAAATGGCACCTAGTGGAAGGAATGGAAACCGTTTCAATGCATGCACTCCGTGTAGGGATTTCCCTCCTGCTCAAGATAATTATTTTGGAGAAGGAGATACAACTGGTGCTGATCAACTTATTACCATACTGGGACAACTCACTCAGGTTATGAATAATAACCTTACTAGTATGGAGTACCCTGATCCGCAACGTGGAGGATCAATGTTAGACCGCTTCATGAGGCAAAAAACAGAAACATTTAATGGGGGTACAAATCCATTAGTAGCTGAGCAATGGATAAACACCTTAGAGAAAATATTCCATGCCTTGGGGAGTAGCGAAAGGGAGAAGGTTATCATGGCAGTTTACCACCTCACTGGAGATGCTGATCAATGGTGGTCATTGATTCAAAATACAAAGGAAGATGAAGAAGTATCAAGTATAGAATGGAGAGTGTTCAAAGGGATTTTCTTAGAAAAATACATTCCACATGACCATCGAGCAGATAAGGAAAGACAATTTTTGAGTCTGAGACAAAAGGAGGATGAGAATGTCGCAAAGTATGAGGCCAACTTTACAAGGATAGCGAGGCATGCTGCAGATTATATACGTAACCCAAGAAGTAATATTGATCGTTTCTTTGATGGTATAAAACCATTTCTCCGTCGAGCATTAGTCTCACAAACCTTCTCGTCATACGAAGATATTGTCTCGTGTTCTATCAAGATAGAAAAGGAATTCTATAAGTGTTATGACAACAAAGTAAAGCAAGAGAAGAAGATAACGGTGAAACAAGAGACAGATAAATGGAAAAAGGGAAAGAAGGATTTTCCATTATGTGATAATTGTGGGAAGAATCACCCTGGTACTTGCCTAAAAGGAATGGGAGTTTGTTATAAATGTGGAGAAAGAGGTCACCAGGCGTGTGATTGCAAGGGAAAGAAAGAGGCTATCAATGTTGAATGCTACAACTGTAGGGAAATGGGGAATTATGCAAATGAATGTTCTAAGCGTCAGGGAAACTTACCTCAGAAAAGGCCAAGGGATCAAGGACAATCTTATGTTGTTACTATAGTTGAAGCAGAATAACTAATGTATTGGTGCTTTTGGACTCATGGATTATATTGTGGTTATTAGAATAATGTGATATATATAAGGATTTTACTGCAGTACTTGTTGATTTCAGTAAGGTTTTAATATGATGAAGGTAATTATATTTTTATTATATGACAATAAGAGAAACTTTACTTTGTTTGGGGAATCTGATAAATTGATTTTGGAATTAAGAGACCTTTTAGAGAAAGTCTGGACAGAGGTATTTTGGATAACTATAATGGTTGGAGTGGATTAAGTTGATCTTTGGATAGTATTATTTAAGGTTAAAAAATTTATGAATATTATTTTTGGAATATTATAATACTATAGTTTTAGAAAAAGGACAACCTACAGGGTGGGGTATAACCCGTCGCGTCGGACAAAGCTGCAGGAATCGAACCCACAACCATAGTGCGACAGGCCTTTATTTCCTACCACTAGCCTACAGGAAGTCCCTGGTTGTTACAAAATAATTATACTAATCTAAATAGTATGTGTTAACATTTGGAACCTTATACAATTAGGATAAGTATAATATTTTTGAGTTCATTATCTTTTTGAGTGAAAGATGAGTTGAAGGTTGAAACTCTAATTGTCAAGCATAAATATATATATACCTATCTCTTATTTAATGAATAAATTAATTCTTAAACTTTAGTAAAGGGATATTAAAACAAAAAATGTGTTATCCTAATACGTTATGTCTTGTTGAACTGATGATATTTTAAATCAACATAGATTGTAGGCTTTGAGGCCCTCAATTTGACAGTTGGTTGTGATTGATGACCTCAATCACTCCCTACAAATATTTACGTTTTTCCTCCATTTATATGTCTCTAATTGCCACCAATGTTCTCCTAATTGAGATCATAATTGGGTGGTGACTTTTTCATTTCCCTTTCCCTCTTATTAAGGCTAAATTTTATTAATCTTATTTCCGATGTGGGTTTTCCACAAAGGTATTTTCTCTTTTCAACCTTTTATTTTCAAATAAAAAATTTTCAAATTGTGAGGACGCAATTTATTGAAGTAGGGGAGAATGTAACACCCCGAGCATCCACGATACGATTCTCATTCAATAATGCAATAGCTTGCATTGTACGCAACTTCGAGTTCTAAAACACTGCGACTAATCAAAGTAGCCGTTATGAATATTAATAACCACTTTTTAAAATTATAGAAATTTTTTATTTCAAAATGGACTTCATTTTTGGATTCGGAATATCGAAATTAGCCTATGTTGAATTTTTGGTATTTTTCTGAGAACTTATAATTTTTATGAATAGTGAAAAATACTTAAAAACAACTTTTTTAATCAAAATAATTTATAGTGATAAATTATACTATTTAGTGGTTTTAAATTATTATTAGAATATATTTTTACCATTTTATCTAATGGTGGTCATTAGAATTAATTTAACATTGAAATTGGACATAAACAATTGCCAATCTTTTGATATAAATTGTTTCTTAAAAACACGCTATTTGTTGTGATAGCGGAAATTAATTATAAAATTAATTAATGAAACTTATATGTTTGGAATTTATTAAAATAGAAATCATTTTCGAATTTGTAATATCAATTATAGCTTAGGGTGAAATTTTGGCATTGTTCTGAAAAACTTCAATTTTTGATGAATAGTGAAACCACTAAGTGGTAGTTAAATAACTGATTTTTCGTTTAAATGAAATATTACAACTTCTGTGATTTGATTTTCAAAAATAAAGTATACATGGTTGTCATTAAGAATTAAAATGTGGTTCAATGAGATTAAAATAATTTTTGGTGAATAGTAACTTTTAAGTTCTTAATCGCGATTAGAGGTAATTAGTGTAGTTTAAGGTAAAAATAATGTTTTAATAATATGAGATGAGATTGACATATGTCCTACCCTCATTGGATGTGCCATGGCCGACCAATAAAATCCATGGGTCAACTTTGGGACCCCATGGAGCCACTTTAGTTGGAAAATGACATAAATACCTTTTATTTAATGTTAAAGTAAAAAATGACACAAACATGAAATGCTTTACTAAAACAATTTTTACATGGGGTTATACAAGTCATATTTTTGACTATAAATAGTAATTTGAAAGATAAAAATATTTCCTACATCATAGTATTTTTTTTATAATTTTTAGACATTAAATAAATTAAATTATTTATGACATCAGTATGATGCAGCGATGACCTCATTATTTAACGATTTTAATAAAATGAAAAGATAATGTACAATCCAAGGCATACACTTGTCCAAAGACTATTGTATGGGTAGATTTAGAACCCTTTTCACCTTAGCCACGAATTATATACGTGTGGGACCTTTAGAATCCGAAAAGCATTGTATAATAATGTAAAATTCCCTTACTTTCCAAGAGTGCCCCTCCTCTCCTCTTATAAAAGGCCCCCACCTCTACCACCTCATTCACACTTTCAAGTCATTTTTCTCGGCCAAAATCTTCCCAAATACCCTTTCAACTTCCCTCCCATACTCCTAGAAGCCTCATTTGGGGATGAATTTTTCCCAAGGAAGCCTTTGGCTCAAATCAAAAAGAGTTACCCGATTTTTAGGTAATGTCTTCTCTAATGTTGTGTTGCTTTATTTAGCTTCTCCAACCCCTTAAACTCTTTGTATTCATTTCTTTTTTAACAACACCAGTATCCTAAATATACTAGGATGTTTTTATAAGAAGGATTCGAGCTACACTTACACACACCTACATCTAATGGTTAAAGAACATACGGTTTCTGTGGATGGAGAATTTCTGCCTCACGAAACGATGATTGTTCAACACTCATATAACAACATCAAAGGTGTCCACTAAGATGTCACTATATTTATATATGATATATAATATGTTTATGTTTTCCTTATGCTTCTGTATTCCTCATTTATGGCACACTTTATGATTTCCATTATGGGTAAACGCGATAATTTCATTTTAGGAAGTGCGGACTACTGCCCCCTCAAAGTGATGTGAATCGTTAATGCCCTATGTGGGATGTATAAATGATGGAGTAAATGATATTATATATGATATTATACTGGAACTATATTATACCTTTATATAATTATGATTTAATTCCATTAAATATGAAACAGAAATGAAAGTAGCGTTCATGCGTACGTACGGCTTACCGTCTCCATGAACGGTGCATTTCATTTCTTACCTCTAAATGTTATGTAATATTATAAATGCATGTATATACTGGATATATATGATATCTACATCATGAACATAATTCTGGATATAATGGATATATCACAACATGAACAACTTGTAATTATAAGAATTTTATTTTTGACTCAAGTACCTAAGATTGACAAAATGACCGTTATAAACAAAAATAATTACATAATGTTCATAACATGGTAATAAGGGATATAAAAGGAATAATGAACATGAAAAAGGTTCTTAAGTAAATAGAATTTAACTCTAGTTTATTATTCGGGAGGTTAAATAACAGTCGAGTCAGGACAAGACGCAAGGTAAGGGAACTTCTTAACCCAATTTCCATTCTTTGGGTTAATCTCCTACTTTCAAATTACGTCATGATATTATTATGTCATATCTTGTAGTTGTACTTTCTTTATGTGTAATTATAGTGAATAAACATAATAGATAAATTTTATTTAAAAAATTATCTTTGTAAAGGACTTCATCTCAACCTCTTTTCATTGAGGCATATTTTATTTTATACACAACTTTCTTTTATACGGTGTATAAACCCCTTTGACTTTTACATTTATTCAAAAGGAATATTTTTATATGAAGAATTTACTAAACGACAAAAGGGAATGTATTTGTCATACGTATCCGGCGGCAATGACTTCTCCGCCGCCATGACCATTATTTGAGTTTTGGCTTCCTCTACAAGGCATCATTTTTTTAATGAAAAATAAATACAAAGTTTTAACTTTCTTTTATTTTGGTATTGAAAATGGTTTTGAAAGCGTTTTTATTATATCAATGTGTTGTATTGAAATCTTGTGATTGAAATGTGTAAATTTGATGTTTCCTTTATGCATGTTTTATGTGTTACGATTATGTTATGGTTTATGATATGTTTAAACCTATTTATATGAGGATTGCATTGGACTTAATAAGTGACGGGTGGAGCCCGCTATAGCTCCTCGATGCATCGGCAGGTCTCATGAGACAAACTAATGTCTTGGAAAGAGGCCTTGACAAAATCTTATTTGTGGTCTTGGCACGAGGCCTTGGCTACGTGATTATGATAGTCTGGCATTATGCATTCCATCATTATGAAAGTGGTTATTGATATTGCATGTGATTATTCGACCAGTAGAATATCCATGTGAAGAAGTGAATGGCATTATCTCATTTTACATTTGCCATATTATGTTGAAGTTCAAGTTTAAAAGGCTTTTGTTTTAGTTATACATTTCCTTAAATGTTTATGTTTATTGATAAAAGATTCCGCAATATTGTTATCCTTAATGAGCATCTAAGCTCACCCCTTTCAATGTTTTAATATTTTCCAGGATGTGAAGAAGTATTTTATGAATGATCTGCAGGGATAGTCAGAAGAGGATATGAGTGTGGACTATGAAGACTTTGTTATTATTTTTTCACTTTATGATGTAATGTAACATTTATGAATGTATCTAGTGTTTCCAAGGATACTAAACTAATCGGTCTTTCGAGACTTGATCTTTTGTGATCATGCCAATGTTACGTAGTAATGCACCGACTCTAGGTAGCTGGGGTCGGGGCGTTACATGAAAAGCAACTTCAATATTGTTCAAAAAAAGAGAAAAGGTTTTATACCAACCCAATATCAATATATAATGGATTTTGTAACGTTTTATACTTTATTTTGGTCCTTATTTTTAGTGTTTAGTCTTTTGTTAAGTAAATTTTCCTCTTAATCACAATAATAAAATTGAATCCCATTTTAAAAAAATGATTTTAAAATAATACATTTACATTAATAAAAATTATAAATTAGAATTATTATATGGAATGTCACGACCCGTCCCCCAGGGCCCATGTCGTCACTACCCCAGACCCGACTACCATAGGCCAGGGGCTGGAAAATAGCACCAAAGGGGTAAATCTCTAAACTGGGAAGGCATTGCCTTTATAACTGAAAACATACAAAACCAGAGAACAAGCGGAATAAAACTTACGAAAAAAACTGAATTTAGAAGAAGTGCTAGAATGTAAAAGGGACAGAAATACATACCCAACAGTAAAGTACAAGGAAATGACAAATAGGTACAACTAAAAAGACAAATAGCTGGATGGTTCCAAGCCGCACCTGGATTATCCACCACAGATCCTATGAAATGGGTAGGTACATATAGCCTCCTCAGTGCTCCACGTCTATCCGTCTCTTCCGGGTACTGACAGGTCATGTGGTCCACCTCCGGGTACCGTCTATTCCTCGTACACTCCGCCTCGATCAGTGTTGTCCATCGTCTGCATCCAACACAACGAGGTGCGGGCATAGCCCGTGTACGAGTGAGTATAACGATACTCAATCGGGACCTTGATACCCTCATGGTCTCACACAATCCACAAATGATAAACCACAGTAGAAAGATACAATCACGAAGTATGAACCGACCCTACTTAGTTATATTCTCATACATATAACTATGTTATCAATCACAGTTCAGCTCCAACTCTCGAGCCCAAGCACAAACCATTCCAAAAAGAAAGTAAATTCAATTACTACATTGATAATGGTTGAAAGACATGACTCACCTCACAAAGGTATACAACTCACGAAGAGGGGTAGAGATGATTAGATGAAGCCTCTGAATCATCTCCTCTGTCGAACCCACGTAGGATCCTTGAACAATATCAGCACTGTCAAACCCACGTAGGATCCTAGAACAGAAGTCGTCACCGTCGAACCAATGTAGGATTCCAGTACAGTAGTCATAATTGTCAAACCCACGTAGGATCCGTGTACAGAAGTCACTGCTGTCGAACCCACAGAGGATCCCGGTACAGAAGTTTTCACTGTCGAACCCATGTAGGATTCCAGTATAGTATTCATTGCTATCGAACCCATGTACGATCCTGGTAAAAAAGTCACCGCTGTCTAAACCATGGAGGATACCGGTACAGAAGTCATGGCTGTCGAACACACGGAGGATTCCGTCATCTCAGTCGCAGCCAGCCTTAGGGTTCTCGCACACAACACGCTCAATTCTAAGAGTGTCCACTCCTCGAGCCACGTTTCAATACATCAGATATCATTAAGTCTTGAGTTTATGTATCCCATAGTTCCATCTCATCATAATGAACCCAACTCAATAGACAGTGCATCAATCAGACGCCCGGTCTGAGAGTTATTGGCATCTTCGTTCCAAGGGGTCGGTTGTATTTTAGGTACAATACAACCCAACCATACTCAAAACTAATACGAATCCATTGTGGAGTATTACAAAAAGACCATCTCATCAAGAGGAATCCAACATAGTTGACGACACATCAATTAGACGTCTAGTCCTTAAGTAATAAGTGTTTCTGCTCTGAGGGCCCGGTTAGTTTCGGGGTTGAACCAACCTGGCCATAAACAAACTTCGCTAAACCCATAAGTGTAATATACATAAATGACCATCTCGATCCAAAGAATTATATGCAACTAATGTTGCATCGATCGGAGTTCTGTATCTCATGTTATAGCGAAAAACTAAAAGTGGTTCGAAGAGGGGAGTCTGGGTACGGTCCGACCCAGCCCAACCCGCCCCAGGTCGGCCCGAACCGGGTCGACCTGAGCTAGATCCAGGTCCGGACTAGTAGGGTGTGGCCCAACTTGGCGGGCGGGGCCTGACCCGATGGCTGCGACCAAGCTCACAAGAGGGCATCCAGGCCCGCGCGGTAGGCAGCTCGTCCCGCTCGGCAGGCGGTCCCACCTACGCGGCCGACCGTGGCTCGACACTTGTATGGTGTGTGGGGCAGACAGGGGGGGGGGGGGTGGCCCACAACGGCAGTTCCAGCTGGGGCCGCCCGGCCTTCCCGGAACCCACCGATGCGGGTTACGCCCCACCGCGACGGCCATCCGCCAGTGACGTGCGAGGGGCACCGTCGCCCCCACGCGGTTGGCCGGTGCTGGCGACCCACGCCGCTGCGCTCCTCCACGGGCCACCGGAGTCATTCCGGTGGTCCGTTTTTCCTCTCAACTGCGCCTACGACCTCCTTGGATAATGTTCATCACTTAGACGACCTCAAATCAGGGTTTTGATTCCGTTCACCTGTCACCCATAAAACCGCGCATCAAGAACAAATTGGGGGAGGGTCCAGACTTTTTCGTTAGCTCGTGCCCTCCGCATTAGAGGCTCAAAAAGTAATACATCATATAATTGAACCAGAAAAAACCCCAACTTAATCTCTAACCCACCCCGCAATGAACATCCATTTTTCGGATCAACATGTTCGGGGTTCAATCCGAAGTTGTTGTTTTTGTCAAAGGGAGAAGAAGAACATAAAAGAAAGGAATTCAAACTTGAATTCAAAACCCTGCCTCGATTTTTTTACCGTTTACCAATCGCAAAAAAAGGACGTCGCAGAAGACGGACGTCATTCCATTTACATCAGAAGGAGTAGAGCCCGGTGTAGTCGAGTCGTGTTGACACTGTCAGTGTAGTGGGCGGTGGTGCTTCCCTTCCTTGTTCCAGTTGAAGAAGGTAAAAGGTGTTTCTTCACGTTCATCAAGACTTGGAGAATTCTTCATTGAAGAACAACGTTCTTCGTTGAGAGAATATTATTTCTCCAAGAGTTCCTCCCAGTTCTTCACAAAGTTCCACTCCCAAACTAAAATAATAGGCTCTCCTATTATTTTATTGTTGACACGATTTTGAAAATATTTCAAAAGCTAGAATTATTTAAATTGAATACGTTTAATTCATTAATTAGATAGTTGGAACACATAATGATAGGAGGAAGGTGGAGAGTTCATCCAAAATAAATGAAGAGTGGTGGTTTTAATTAATTCAAGGGGAGTTAAAGGGGTTCAGGGAAAGTTGAGGGGTTAGGTGCTCGTGTGGGACCCACCACATAATATCCTCCCATGGGAGGTTATGTAGGGGTAGACCCCCTCCCCAACTTGGAATTGGAGAAATTAACAACCACACATTTTAGAAAAAATTCAACACACATTTTTTTATTAAACTTAGAAATCCCCCAAAAATTAACTTCCACTCCTGATAAAACACAACTACGGTGAAGGTCTCCTTAAGTGAATACCAGAACTACGAGTTCAATGGTACCCTCATATTTCAATTTTGAGAACCAGTTCAAATGTTAAAAAAATCTTTCACGTACGTTTACTGAACGTACCCAGACAAAACATCGGAAATTGATTCCAAGCACACAGGGCCTCGGAATCTAGTGCTGTCAGAAAATGTGGACTCGTAAAATTCCCATGTATTTATAGAAAATATTCCCTGATATTTCCGGGTCTTTACATTCTCCCCATATCAAGGATTTAAATCCCCGTAAGCTGCACCACATACTAAGGGAACAAATGGGGGTACTGAGAATGCATCTGAGCCTCACGCTCCCATGTGCTCTCCTAGAGGTTCTCGTGCTGCCAGCAAACACACACTAGAGGAATTGACCATCCACATAGGACCCTCTCTTGTCAATCCTCAATCTCCACTGGAACCCCTGTGTAAGTCGCCTCGTCATTGATATCTATCTCCCTATGGTCGATGATGTGGGATGGATCAGGTACGTATCCCCTCAGCTGAGATACGTGGAAGACGTAGTGCACCCGGTGCAACTAAGGTGGAAGGGACAAGCGGTAAGCCACCTCGCATACCCTGTTGAGGAACAGAAAAGGTTTGAAGAATCGTGGAGATAACATGCCTCATAGAATTCTCCGTATAACTCATCGAGGTGTGACCCGTAGAAAGACGTGGTTGTCGTCTTCGAATTCTAGAGATCTCTATCTCCTATCAGCATATGACTTTTAACAGTGTTGCATAGTCTTTATCCACTCCTGGATGACCTGCACCTCATCCGTTGTGACTCGTACCATCTCTGGTCAGTAGGAAGTTGGCTGACTTGGTAAGTTGGTCGACGATCACCCAAATTGAGTCATGTCCCCTGGACTTATATGGAAGACCTGTCATGAAGTCCATGGATATCTCATCCCTCTTTCACATTGGGACCTCTAAAGGATGAACCAAGCATGATGGTACCTGATGCTCCAACTTCACTTTCTGAAAAGTGAGGCATCAAGAGAAAAACTCTGTTATTGCCATCTTCATACCTGGCCATCAGTGCTACCATCGAAGGTCCAAGTACATCTTTACCACTCTTGGATGTACTGATAAATGGGGTGTGTGGAACTCCCACAACACTTCCTCTTGAAGTAAAATTGGTACTATGGTATGTCCTTTGAAATGAATGACAAGCTCCCCACCTTCCGAAAATCCGTTGGGTGCATGACCTGAGGATTTATAAGCACGTCGTGTCTCGCAGTCAGAGTCCCCATGTTGGGCCTTCCTGACTCGATGAAGAAGTGGGGAAGTGACTGTGAGAGACTGTAGAAAGGCTGCTCTGTCCTGATCCACAAAGGATATCCACAACGCGGCCAGCTACTTTATCACCTCTCCAAGAAGCTGAATTTCTGTTCTTTTACTGAGAGCATCAGCTACAATGTTCCCATTTCTAGGAGTATAGATTATCTTGAGGTCATAGTCCGGGAGGAATTCAAGTCATCACCGCTGTCTCAAGTTCAGGTCCTTCTGAGAGAAGATATACCCGAGACTTTGGTGGTCAGAGTAGACTATAAATCATTCTTCCAATGAACTATGGGTGAGACTAGCAAATTTAAAAGAACTTGTCTACACCCTTATTCTCCTACGTCCTATAAGAGATGATAATATTTCTCATTTTCCAAAAAGAGAAATCTGATCTCATCCCCTGGATGAACCATGCCCATTGCCTAATATAGTCTATCTTGACATGATCAGTACTAATTCATGCCATGGACGACATTATAAGGCCACGACACTATTACCAAGAGATCCAACTATTACTCTCACCTCCAAGGGTTGAGTCACACAATCAGCATCAGTGTTTGGTCACGGGTCTCCTCCATTAAGAATCTCGAATGTGAGGGTCAAGTCAATGGTTTTATCCGGAATCTCATAGTATTATCCACACAAAAGGATGTAAATAAAACATCACAAGGAAAAGTGTCTTTTATTAATATAGGTCAAAGTACATTAACACAAAGCAACCACAAACAATGACATCAACAAAGCTAGAAGATTCATGAAAAAAGGAACCTATGACTGGAACTAGTCCCGCTCTTGTCCACCTGTTCCCAGAGCACTATGGCCGTAGGCCTCTGCTTCTTAAAGATGAGATCTCCACTATCCAATTGTTCCCTATGGTCAGGGTGGACCACTTGCTGGTGGTGGTAGTAGGGCCTCGAAATGTCATCTGCTACCCACTACTCGGCCAGCTCCTCTGCCATGTCCGCCTACTCCCGGAGGACCACCATGGTCAAACCTTTGCCTCTACCTGGGAGGTCTCTCTACTGCTTTCTGCTCATCTGCATGGTCGGTCGGGAGGTCTCGAGCCATGTGACACTACCCACCGCATGCATAGCATTGACTGCTCCTTGTATGGCTAGCTCTGTCTTGTGTGCCCCGCACAACCGAACCTGAGTCGTGTAGTCGGCCACCTGTGGGTCTGGTCCTCTTGGACCCCTTTGTCATCTGTCTATTGCCAGCTACAGAAGACTCTGGTGAATTTTGTCTAGTGGTGGGTCTCTCTACTAGAGATTTCTCAGCAAGGAAACTCTCCACTTGGAGGGCAAGCTCCAATACCCCCATCTGCATCAAGATGTTTAGGGAGATCATCGAAGCCCGGATCTCATGCCCGATTCCCTTATCAAAGGTCTGGACCCTGAATAATGCGTCCTCATACCATATATGTGGAGTAGCGTGAGAGGTAGGTGAACCTAGATGAGTGTTGTGCTACTGTCATGCTTCCCTGATGCAAATGAAGTAACTCTTGAATCCGCACCGCACGAAGGGTGGCTGGTACAATCTCTGCCCAGAATAGGATCTCGAAGTCTATCCAGAGTAGTGATGCCTCATCATTCACCAGGAGCATCAAGCTCCACCATATGACTGGTGTTTCCTGCAGGATACTCTTGGTAAGGATCACCTTGAGGTCGGATGGTGTCCCTACCAATATGGAAACTCTCACAACAGCCACCATCCAATCCTCACCTACCTGTGGGTCCGTCTCTCCCAAGAACCTGGGTGGTCTCTAGGGCTTGATCTTATGCAACACATTCAGACAGCATGCACTCCCTATTGATGGAGCTGGGGGTATCAGTGGCCCAGTGGGTAGTGGTACCGATGGTACCTCCACTGTGATGGGGCCCTGCAATGAAGCCTCATCACTCGGTGGGCTACCTTCTCATACGAACCTCAGAACCCTAGCTGGCTGCCTTCATGGGGCTGTTCTGAAAAGAAACAGGTCTGACATAGTTAAAACAATATACCTGGTGAGCTGACACAAATTAATCATGAGGAATATTTTTCAAGAAAACGCACAGGAAATCACTGTTCATGTGCACTAAGTGAGAGATCAGAATTCAGAGTCATAGTGTATGGATACGTCGGACACCGCACCAACACCGGTTTCCCTAAACCGATAACCACACTCAAAACACATAACACTATTTCTGTTAAAAGAATCAGAGTCCAATTTTTGTGGTAGAACCGACACCTCTGATACCAATTTTTCATGACCCTTCCCCTGGGGCCTGTGTCGTAACTACCCCACGCCTGCATTCCATATGCCAGGGGCTGGCGACTAGCACCAAAGGTATAAATCTATAAACTCTGAAGGCATTGCCTTTATAACTAAAAACAAACAAAACAGAAGAACAAGAAGAAAAAAACTCTATGTAAAAACTGAATATAGAAGAAGTGCTGGAAAGTACAAGGGCCAGAAATACAAGCCCAACAGTAAAGTACAATGAATGGAAAAGCATGTATAACTAAAAACACAAATAGCTGGAATGTTCCTAGCAGCTCCTGGATCGTCCACCATAGATCCTACCTGAAGGGTAGGTAAATATATCCTCCTCAGTGCTCCACGTACTTCCATCTCCTCCGGGTACCGACTCGTCGTGAGGTCCACCTCTGGGTACCATCCAGTCCTCGTACACTCCGCCTCAGTCAGCGCTGTCTGTCGTCTGTATCCAACACAATGAGGTGCAGGCATAGCCCGTACAGGGGTGAGTATAACGATACTCAGTAGGGACCCTAATACCCTCAAGGCCTCACTAAATCCACAAAGGATAAACCATAGTAGAAAGATAAAATCACAAAGTATCTACCAACCCAACTTTGGTATATTCCCATACATATACCTAAGTTATCAATCATAGTTTGGCTCCAACTCTCGAGCCCAAGCATAAACCATTCCACAAAGGAAGTAAATTCTATCACCACGTTGATAATGGTTGAAAGACATGACTCTTATCACATAGTTATACAACTCACGAAGAGGGGTAGAGATGATTAGATGAAGCCTCTGAATCATCTCCTCTATCTAGCCCACATAGGATCCTGGAACAATATCAGTGCTGGCAAACCCATGTATGATCCTGGCACAGAATTCGTCATTGTCTAACCCACATAGGATTTTGGTACAGTAGCCATCGTTTTTGAACCCACGTAGGAGCCTGGTACAGAAGTCACTACTGTCGAACCCATAGAGGATCCCGTTACAGAAGTCATCACTATCGAACTCACATGGGATTTTGGAATAGTAGTCATCACTGTCGAAAACATGTAGGATCCTGGTATGAAAGTCCCTACTTTTGATCCCATGAAGGATCCCAGTAAAGAAGTCATTTTTGTCGAACCCACAGAGGATTTCGTCATCTTAGTCGCAGCCAGCCCTAGGGTTCCGGCACACAGCACGCTCGATTCCGGGAGGGTCCTTTCCTCAAGACAAGGGCGAATAAATTAACTATCATGAAGTCCCATGTTGATGTATCTCATAGTTCCATCTCATCATAATGAACCCAAAGTGACAGACGGTGCGTCAATTGGACGCCCATTCTGAGAGTTATTGGCATGTCCGTTCCAAGGGGCCAGTTGGATTTCGGGTACAATCCAACCCAGCCATAATCCAAACTAATCTAAATCCTATGTGGAGTATTCCAAGAGGACTGTCTCATCAAATGGAATCCAACGTAGTTGACAGCATGTCAATTGGAGGTCCGTTCCTTACCTTATAAGTGTTTTCGCTCTGGGGGCCCAATTGGATTTGGATTTGAACCAACCTGGCCAAACAAAAACTTAAAAAAACCTTTAGTATGATATACAAAAACAGTTGTCTCAGTCCAAGTAATACTACGCAAGTGAAGGTGCATCGATCGGAGGACTATATCTCATGTTATGGATGAAAAACCAAAAGTAGTCTTAAGAGGGGATCTGGGTCCGGTCCGACCCGGCCCAAGCCGCCCTGGGTCGACCTGAACCGGGTTGACCTGACCCAGATCTAGGTCTGGCCCTATAGGGCACTTCCTAGCCTACGTGAGGGTGGCCCAGCCCACCCAGCAGGTTACCTGGCCTGCACGGTAGGTGGCCCGAACCGCACAGCAGGCGACCCAGCCCGCACGGTCGGTCGCGGCATGGCATGCGCAAGACTTGCGGAGCGGGGGGGGGGGGGGGGGGGGGGGGGGGAGGGAGGGGGGCCCAGTGTCCCGTAACAGTAGTGCCAGCTGGTGACGTCTGGCCTTCCCGGAACCCACGGATGAGGGTTCCGCTCCACCCTACATGGTCGGTGCCACGACGGCCTTCCCCCAGCGACGCGTGAGGGACGCCGCAGCCCCCTGGCGGTCGGCCGGTGCCAGCTGCAGCCTCCAGTTGTCGGTACCACCACGCTCCTCTGCGGGCTGCCAGAGTCGTTCCAGTGGTCTATTTTGCCTCTTGATAGTGCCTACGACCTCTTCGGATTCTTTCTTCACTGTGACGACCTCAAATCAGGGCTTTCATTCCATTCACCCGTCGCCCATCAAACCGCGCATCAAGAACGAATTGGTGGTGGGTACGGACTTGTTAGTTTGCATGTGCCCTCTGCATTAGAGGCTCAAACTGTAATCCAGAATATAATTGAACCAAAAACAAAGCCCAACATAATCTATAACTCATCTCACAATCAACATCCGTTCTGAGGATTGACATGCTCAGGGGTCGATCTGCGGTTATTGTTTTTATCCAATAGAAATGAAGAACATAAAAGAAAGGAATTCAAACACTAATTCAAAATCCTACCACGATTGTCGTTGACTGTTGATGAGTCATGAAAAACAGACATCACTGAAGATGGACGTCATTCTGTCTACATCGGAAGGAGTAAAGCCTGGTTAGTAGAGTCGAGTCGACACCGTCGGTGTAGTGGGCGGTGGTGCCTCCCTTCCATGCTCTAGTTGAAGAAGGTAGAAGTTGATTCTTCACATTCTTCGAGACGTGGAGCATTATTCATTGAAGAACAACTTTCCTCATCTAGAGAATATTATTTCTCCAAGAGTTCCCCCTGTTCTTCTCAATGTTCCACACCCAAACTAAAATAATAGGCTCTCCTGTTATTTTATTGTTGACAAGATTTTCAAAAGTTTCAAAAGCTATAATTATTTAAATTGAATAAGTTCAATTCATTAATTATATGGTTGGTGCAATTCATGAGAAGAGGAAGGTAGAGAGTTCCCCAAAATAAATAAAGAGTCATGGCTTTAATAAATTCAAGGGAAGTTAAAGGGGTTCAAGGGAAGTTGAGGGGTTAGGTGATCATGTGGGCCCCAACACATAATATCCTCCCATGGGAGGTTATGTGGGGGTGGGACCCTCTTCCAACTTCCCTTTGGATAAATTATCCAGCACACATTTTTAAAAAAATATTCTACACATATATTTTTTAATAAACTTAGAAATCCCCCAAAAATTTACTTCCACTCCTGATAAAATGAAACTGCGGTGAAGGTCTCCTTAAGAGAATACCAACATGGTGAGTTCAACTGTGCCCTCGGATTTCAATTCTGAGCACCGGTTCAAAAGATATAAAAATCCCACTGGTACATTTACTGAATGTTCCTGAAAAAATATTTAGAAATTGATTCTGGGAACACAGGTCTTTGAAATCAAGCGCCGTTAGAAACTGCGGACTAGTAATATTTCTATGTATTTAAGAAAAAATTTTCCATGGGATTTCCAGGTCTTTACATGGAATCCATTTTTTCCAATTTCAAATAAACAAAGATGAATAAATTAATTTAAAATAAATCCATCAATTGTGTCACGACAAAGTGATTGTTTAGAAAAAAAAGTTTAATTGTTTGGAATGTTTTGATATCCAATTTGAATGTGAAACTAGTTCCAGTGACCAAAATTGGATTAATTTATTTAAAATTAGTCTCATTACTATTTAAACCTATATTGATATATAATTTAACTATAGAAATAAATTATATTAAAAACATGTTTCCAATTAAAATTTAGTAATTTTTAATATTTAGTAAAAAATGATTTTTTTTTTCCAGAAAAATCCCTAAAATTCACCATAATGTAATTCAGACATTATGAATTAAACAATTTTTCTTTCAAATTGAATTTATAAAAGTTTGTAAATTAATTTTTTTTTATTTTTTGCATAAGGATATAAAAAGAAGTTCATTTATGAAAATAGTATTTCCAAACATATATAAACATTACAGGCATTACATTTCTTATTATCAACATGATTTATTTATCTAAAACAATTTTAAATAATATTATAAAATTAATTATTAATATTCATATTACTAAGATTAAAAACTATGTTATTTCTATCTTGTTTATGTAATTATAAAAATGAAATGATGTGTTGTAGAAACTCAGTGTTTTGTGTAATGGAAGACAAAACAGTGCTGAATTTAGTGAAAGATTATCTTCATGCAGCATATAATTTATATTTAAATTAATGTATAGTGAAATATAGGACCTCAATGAAAATTATTTTATTCAAAAAACGGTTTACAAAATACATGGGGTGTTGATTCCAACAAACCATAAAATTAATTTCTCCCTCAAAATTCATTATTATAATAAAAAAATGAGGATATTAATTCATCATCATAACCTAATGTTACCACAAAGCTTCCTATAACATATTATTTCTCCACAAAACATTGATCGGGTGAGCGGTCTTGTTTCATTGAACTTTCTCTTCACAATCTAAAATTTCAACAAGTTGTGCATCATAAGAAAGATCCTTCTCTAGTGGTATGAAATCTATGATCAATAAATGGGAAGGGTTTTGTATGCACATCTTAAAAGAGATACATGGAACACATAATGTACTTATGTGATATTTGAAGAATGTTCCAAGAGATAGGATATCGTTCCGATAAGATCAAGATTCTCAAAGGAATTCATATACCTAGGGAATAGTTACCCTTTATTATCAACCCTAATAACCCTATCACTAGGATTGATTCCTAGAAACATCTTCTCATAAAATTAAAATTATAAATTATACTGACGGATATCTGCAAAAAAAATTCAAAATTATGATGCCTTAATCAGATTCTGAATAGTTCTAACATTCATGTCCATTTCTTGAGCTATCTCACGTTAAAATAGATTTATTTCTCTTATTTCATCACAAAAAATTGGTGTTCTACATTTCCTCCTATATAGGTCTTCATAAGGATCCCTCTGAATTATATTGTAAAAACAATTATCGTAATAAAACTCAGCAAGAGGAATGTGTTGATCCCACAAACCTTCATAATTGAGTGAAAAAGATCACAACATAACCTTTAATATTTTAATTGTTCCTTCTGATAGAAAATCCATTAATGAGTGATAAGTTTTGCAAAAACTCAATTTTTTATGTAGTTCTTTTTTAATACAACTCTAGAACATTAGGGTAAACCTTGGATCCCAATCAGATATAACTCAATGATGTACTCCATGGAACCCTACAAATTCTTTAATGTATATCCCTGCAAGGTAATGTTGAGATAATTATTCTATAATGGGAATGACGTGTGATGAAATTGTATGAATATTGATGAAAACCCATATAGAATTGAAAAATTTATAGGATTTTGGGAGTCCAACAAAAAATTCCATAGTGATGTCATCCAATTTCCATTATGGTATAGGAATTGATGCAATATCACCATATAATTTTTCCTTTAATGATACAATTTCATGCATAACAAGAACTATAATACAATATCAACAATATCCCTCTTTATTCCCCCCCCCCCCCACCAAGAGTTTTAATTCAATTATATATAAAATTTAGTACTTCTGGTATGGATAGAACACTTACATGATTCATGAACGCTATCATTACATCCAGATCAAGGATAAATTCAGTATTATCAATAACCTTCTTTTGCATCTCTACATATTTGTTATGTGCCTTTTTGATCATCACCTAAATAGAGATATGAACAGTCAACAGATAAAGATAATATATTCCTATTCCTTTATGATATCAAGATCCATCCTTTTCAAATTCAAAAATATTGGGTCTTTTTAGATCCTAATCATGGATAAGATAACATGATCTTTCTGACTCATAATACCTTCCTCATTTTACGATTTACTAGGGTGGTAATATATTAAGGAATCATAATAATTTTTCACCTCTAACCATATCCTCAATTACATTTTTGACAACATTTGTGTGAATATATATATTTCAGATTTTTATGATCAATATATATGAAACTCTTTTCTCTATAAAGTTAATACATCCATATATTTACATTAGAATGTTTTTCTAGTAAATCCAAATCAATAGTTGGGATTTTTTTCGTGGATATTCAACTATTTCAATGAATAAGTGATAACCATTTTATTCTATATATGAAGACATCCCAACACCATTTTGAATGCATCACTATAGATTAAAAAAACCTTTTACACTATAGGGTAATGTAAGCCTCGGGGTTCCGAATAACCTTCTCTTCAATTCCTTGATATTTTTCAAAAATTCATATTTCAAGAGTAACTTAAAACCCTTCCATGTTATCTTTATTAGAGGACTGTATAGTCATGAATTTTTTTTACAAATTATAGATAATATCGAGCAAGAAAAAAAATAATTGGTCTTCATCCTCGTGGTCGGTCCTGAGTACCTTTCAGTAGCCTCTATCTTTGATGGATCTAATTTTATACAATATCCTAAGATTAAATGTCACAAAAATAAATTATTTTTCCAACAAAATTCACCCATTGGAAATTTTTCATAAAACTTTTTCTTCCATAGGGTCTTTAGTGAAATTCTTATGTATTCATCCTACTCTTCCTTTCTCTTTGAATATATAAAAATATCATCTATAAAGAATACAAATGATTGATCGATGAAATCACTAATGATTATACTCAACAATTCCATTAATATACCGAGAGAATTAATAAGAATGATATATGTCATTGTATATTAAAATTGTCCAAACCTAATATGGAATTCCATCTTGAGAATATCCTTTTTCTTGGACCTCAATTCATGATATCTATAACGAAGGTCAATCTAGTAAAATTATAGATCTATCATAGTGGATAAAATAAGTCATCAATATTTGGATGGGAAAACTTTTTCAGGATCATGACCTTGTTAAAATCCGAATAATAAATCCAAATTCATTGTAATTCATCCTTATTTTCACAAAAAATACATGTTCACCCAAAGGTGATACACCTAGCTAAAGAAATATATAATAATGGTTTTCATGGAGTTTCTTTTTTATTTCTTACAACTCAATTGGGGAAACTCTATTAGGAATAATCAAAATTGGTTTGAAACCAGGTATGAGCTCTATCAAAAACCGAACAACACATTTTTGTGTGTGTCTATAAAACACTTCTAGAAAAACATCCAAAAACACTTGAAAAGTAGGCATGTAATCAATGTTGATTTTCTCCCCAACCATTTGAGATAAAAAAATCCCATTAGAATGGGAATTAAGACACATTCACTAGAGGTAATCTCCACAAGAAGTTCATAATTATGATCACATGGATAGATGATTATATGATGGTCTTAAATATATATGATAAATTGTTTCCTCAAAAATTGATGTGGAATTTATGCAGATAAACCCAAACCATGCCTATGGTTACATTAAATTCAACCAGGGGAAGAATGAAATGAGTTTATGGATGTAGGATCCCACAAACTCCTACATGATAGGAATCATATATTTGAGATGTAATCATCACGCCATTATGTGTTTTTACTATAATACACACATATAATTCTGTGTGTGGAATCTTAATACCCTTGGAACAATACTTATATATGAAAGTGTTGGTAGATAAAAAATCAAATAAGACATTAGTAGTTATAAAGCTGACGGTATGTGAACCTTTCACCACATCATTATCACAACACTTGTTGGAAACTGTTATCAAATTGAATTTACCTTGTCCCTTAGTTTAAGTGGTTTCAAACTCCAATAATTATCACAAACCCTTGGGTTTGGGCACTGGTTATCATAAATCCAACCCTCTTTACAAATCTATCTCTGATATTTGGGAGATGTAATCTGTGATTATTTTTCTCTATTTTCATAATTGACCAACTTCTTCCCATTAGTATGTCAATCAATTGCATGATTTAATTCTATTCTTCTAGTAGAACACTTATTTTACCCCATAAGTTAATTCCATCCATGATTTTTCAACATATATAACTAATGGAATTTTAATCTTCTTATTTCCATGGTTTTTATATTTTCCATTAATCCCTATCTTCCTTTTTCTAGTTAAAAAAATTTGATTGATGCAGAAATACAACCTCCATTTCAAAACTTATTGCACAATTCACAATATCTTCATAAATTCTAAATTTTATAATGGGAAACTCCATTCAGAGACTAGTCTTTAAGACACCCAAAAACCTATCAACATTAATTTTAGGTTGAATGATAATTCCAGAAGCATGAATTGAAAGTCATGTGAAATTATCCTCATTGGATCGGACAGATTCATCACCTGTTGTCTTCAAGACAATGATGTTCATTTCAGACTTTTATGAAGAACATTAATGATGAAAATATTGAATATTTTTTTATTGAACTCATCCCAATCCATGGATTAAATTTCACCTTTCTCCCATGTAATCATGATTAGAGTCCACCCCTAGTATGGTTCATATTTTAACTGATAAATTTCTAGAATGACTTTCTCATTTTCTAACACTAGTGAATGGGGAATATCTACAAAGTGGAATTGATCTAGTTTTGAACAAATGGTAGATAAAAGAACCCGCTGAAATATGGTGGAAATTTCTTTATAAACAGATCAATAGAAAATTGTTTCGTCTTATTCTCATTTATAATCTTAACATAATTCACATCTTGAGAAAGTTAGGTGATCATAGAAATTATAATTTTCATTCTATATCTTATTAAATTCAAATTATTATGAGGAATAAAATTTTATTATCCATCTCAAACACCATTAACGATGTTCTTATGGGTTTATTCCATTGATTAAAACCATAATTAAATGTTAATAAATAGTTTTCATAGTGAATAACAACATAATCATGTAAAAAACACTTATAGTATATCTTAATTATGAAAACTTATATAATCTATGACACCATAGTTTTATCCTATGTTATTAATTTCAAAATTATTTTTAATCATTCATGATGGTTTTTGAAGATTTTGTGAATTCCCAATGAATATTCCCTAGGAGTGTCAATCCATGAGTGAAATATGCCCTGTTATTATGTACTAATTTATGATCGAGTCAGGACCTACACACCTTGCCGATGTTTCCACTCAGAGGTAAATCCATTCCAGAACCACATCCATTTGTAATATTTAGACATGGATGCATTTATATAAAACAAATTGATCTATCCATTATCAAAATTCTAGTATATTTTCCTATTATATTTTATATCCTTATACTTATCATTACACATGTCCTTAGAGTTATCACTATGGATTTCTCATCCTATTTTTAAAAGGTTTACTGAAATTTGTTATTATACCGACAATAATGCACCCTAATTTTAATATATTTACATAACATTAGTATTGAGAAATTCTTAATAAAATACACAAATATATTCCACATGATTGTGTTCTAAAAGTTCCTTTATATGAATGAAAACATATACACTAGTACATAAGTGAGCAACATTGTCTCCAACATGGTTCTCCATGACTATAACCCTTCTTTGAAACATCATACACAATAAAAATCTTTATAAACTGGGGAAGAAAACATTAAAATGGGCTATCATACATTCTCATTGAGGTTATATAAGGGAGAAATATAAGAGTAAACATTATTTTAATGGAATGAGAATATTATCATAAAAATATAAAATCATGCACTTTATATAAAAGATCATAGATGTAATTCATGGAATAAAGATTAGTATTTCAAGAGACATGAAATAAAAGGGAATATATATAATGATCCATTAAATTGTAACATATGAATAAGACATAGAATTGTGAAAAATAGATAAACATGTAATATAATTCCCTATAATTTCGGGAACATTTCCAAAACATATTAGGGAACTTAATAGGGACTACACTAACAGGGCGGGAAACACAACCATCCCCAATTGTAGTCCATTATTTATAACGTATATGTTTTCCTATATTCTAATAGTTGATCAAGTTTCTCCATATTCCTATAGTAGATCGGCTTTCCCATCTTCCCATAGTGGATCAGGTTTCCCCATTTTTCCATTTTCGATTTGGCATCCCAATATTCCTATAGTGGATTTAGTTTGCCCATCATGGAATAGCGGATCAGGTTTTCCCATCCTCTAATAGTGAATCTGGTATCTTGATCTTCCAAAATGGTTCAATCCCATCCACATGATTCATATCATTAACTAATGTGATTTAAAACTTTACCAATTTCATTGGTGGGAGATATATGTCTCACCAATCTTATAATGAAATCATACATACATGGGAAAAAATATCATAAAAATAATATCATATCCCATGAAATTAAATGGGTATCATAAACCTATAATAATATCATAACCAATGGAAAAATATTTAGGTTTAATAATCATTTTATAAAACTTATAACCCTTGAAAAGAAGTCAGTTTCCAATACATATAACCTGTGTTCAAGAAGCATTTTTAAAATTCATTTAAAATGTGAAAGATAAAATGGTTTCATAAAAAATATGCCATAAAATTATAATCTATTTAGATAAAAAATATGAATTTAAACTTTTTATAACATCCCGAAAAATGAATAATTAACATCAATGAATTTCATTTTATATGAAAAATTATTTAGAAATATATTTTTAAAAAGTTTCCGAATGAAAATATAATTTCATCATTGAATTTTATTAAAACATAAAACTATTTTAAAACAATTTTCATTGATGATAAATATTAAAAAAATATGGGAATATTGAAAATTTTATGAAATATATTTCATTGAAAACACTTTCAAATAGAAAAAGGAAACTTGAATTTTTTTTGAAAATCATTTATTTGAAAAAAAAACTGAAAACATATAATGTATTATTTGAAAAAAAATCATTGTTAATTAATTTTTAATTGAAAATAAGATTAAAATACAATCGTTAAAAAATTCTAAAACATTTTTAAAACATTTTTTTATTTTGAAATTCATGGAATGTGTCTCAAAGATAGTAAATTTAGACAAAACTACTTTACCGATTTGGTATCTTTTGTAACAAAAACCCCATCAAAAAGAGATAAAAAATCGATATATAAATTCCCTTATATTTAATGATCAAAATAATAGAATATATATATGTAGTTTCTATAGACCACACAAAAGAAATTATGGGTGAATAAAGCATAAATCTCATTGAAATAAAAGATAGACAAAAAATCCCCTTACCTTGTCTTGATTGTCATCGTACATGTACAATTATATTGTATACTAAATATATGTTAATTATATATCACATACATAAACATGTTCATATATCTAATACATTATATGTATTTATATCACCCTCTTATTAACAATTCCATGATTGGGTTACGTTTCGTTTAATATCCACTTTGTTTGTCCCATGTGTCTTATTTTCTTATATTTTTTATCCTCATACTTATATCAAGATTTAAAAAATGTTAATCATTATATAAATATCTTTTATATTTATTATATTATATTTTATAATAATATATGAAATATGTAAATGTGAAATGAAATACACTATTCATGGAGACATTAGGTCATATTTATGCATGAACATTGTTTTTGTTTAATTATCATATTGAAATAAAAAAAGTAAATGAAATATATTTATATAGATATGTATAATAATTAAATTTTGACTGTTATTTTATATATCTCATATAATTTTATTTAACCCATCCTTTATACAATGAACGTAGATTGTGAATGAATCACCTCACATTGAGGAGGACGTAGTCCACACATCCACAATCGAAATTATCAGGTTCACACAAAGTGGAATGAATGAAGTTATGTGTTATTTAATAATTCCACACTCATAAAATAAACCATATATATCATAAATATCATATATATATATATATATAAATTTTCCATCATAAATACCAACCATGATTTGTGGTAAAAGAAAAAATAACAACATCATTTCAGGAGGCAATAGTTCGACTTACACTAGAATGACAAGTTCATTGCAAATTAGATAAAACTATGTGTCACTGTAGGATTAACCCTTGAAATAAAAAATAACTAATAATAATTAATATTATTATTTTATTGTATAATATTTAATAAGAATATTTTAGTTCCTGAAAATTGTAAATAAAACAAAAGACCTTGAGGAAGGATGATACCTCTTCTTTGGGAAAAAAATTTAGTTTCGAAAAAGGGAAAGCTTAGATGGATTTCTTCACAATGTGGGTCTTATAGTATTATTTTGGGGATTTTTTAGGATATTCATTATTATTTTTTCAGATCCAATATACTTGGGAGTTGTGAATAAGTGGTAGGGGAGAGTTCTTTTTTATTGTGGAGGAGGAGTGGGATTCCTTTAAATTTTCGAAAATGGATTTCCACCATTATTGTTTATTTGAAAACTGTCTCCAATAATGTTACAAAAACTATAATTTGGGGAATTGGTTAGGAATTTTTGAATCCATATACTTTTTTAAATTTTATTGGTCATTTGGGGACTTAATTATATGGTTTGGTCCTTTATTAAACTAATTTTTCACTTAATCTTTATATTCAATTTTAATCACTTTCACTAATATATTTTTTTAAAAAAAATAATTTGAACATATTTGAAATGATAAAATACGATTATTATATATATAGAATAAATTTTTCAAAATTTAAATCACATTATTGTCGAAAATTAATTTAAAATGAATCCCATAGATGTGTTACGACAATGATGTTTTTTATCCAATCAATTTATTAGTTTGGAAGGTTTTGATATCCAATTTAAATGTCAAATTGGTTTATATAACCAAAATAGGATTAATTTATTTAAATTTGTTCTCATTAAATATTAAAAAATATAATTAAACTATATCTGAAATTCATGAAATAGATGGTTGGAGTTAAAATTTAGTATTTTCACTTTTCATCCAAAAATGTCGCCTTTTCGAAAAATCTGTAAATTTCACATCAAGATTATTTAAAAACTTTAAATTAAAAAATAATTTTAATTTTATAAATTTTAATCTGAAAAATTATATAAAATTATCTTTATTGTTTTTAACACAAGGACAAATAAATCTGTTCATTTGAGAAAATCATATTTTCTTACAAATAATTACTTTTCTAGTTTTAAATGTTTTATTATAAATATATCTGATTTATATAGAACCATTATATATTATATTTAACGATATTTTAGTACTAAAAATACTACTATTTTTAATTAATATTTTATAACTATATTATATAAATAATTAAAATAATAAAATATTATTTCGTGGAAACTTAGTGTTGCATGTAATGCAAGCCAAGCTACTGTTGCGTGCAAAAAAATATTATTTTTATATAGTTTATAATTATCTTTTTACATAGTGTATCATTGAATGAATGAAATAAAATAAAATTAATTTATTTAAAAAAACGGACTTACACTCTCCATTTTATGGGAATACAATAACGTCAATCATGTGCACGATTGACATCCGCCTCACGAAGCAATGTGATTCCATATTAATTTCCATTGAAGTTAATATGATTGAATTTCATTAAATTATTTTGTAAATAAAACATAAAAATGATTCTATAATATTAATATATGCCTCAACATTTATTATTTTAGTCCTACAAGAAATTGGAATCAGTGTTCATACATACGTATGTCCTCCCATCTCCATGAACGATGTTTTGAAATTTATATCACTAAATTTTAGGGATTACTCTAAAGACATATATTCATAATATTTATGATATTCATATCATGTTTACTATTTTTGAGATTCTGAAATCATGATCAATGTAAGAGGACCAAACTAATTAAAAATCAAAACATATAGAAAAAACAATGCATTTACTACCCGAAACATAACTTTATCATGGAGTTGTTAATAGAAAGTTAATAAAAGGTTATAAAGACAATATAGGTAATATATATATTAAACATATAATAAACATATATTTATTATATAGTAATATTTAATGTGCATAATGTAAGTCCATACTTATGGTAAGGGATTTCTTTCTTAATTTTCCATTTTTGAGATGTATGTTATGTTTTTCAATTATATTATTTCATGAGGTTTATATACAGACCATTATTCATATAGTATCATGAGTTAATTTATCCCCATGATATTTCATGTTCTATTTTATTTTATTCCATATTTGGGATTACTATTCAATGATACTAATGTAGTAATGATTTTATGTTACATTGTCATAGTTTATCGGTATATTTTTCTAATTAGTTTTCTGATGATAAAATATTAATAAAATATTTTATAAAACTATTATTATTTTTTCCTATTGTTATTGATGATATTTTAGTAAAATAGAATTATTTCTCTACACTTTTTTAATTAAAATAAGTGAGAATATTTATTAATGAAAATCCAACTATATCTATATCTTCATTCAGAAATTGGTTTTCTTCTAAGAAAAATGATCTAAAAATGTCTTCAAAAATATATTATTATTATTTAAAAAAATTTAAATGACATTATTACTTATTTTTACTATTTAAAAAAAATTCTGAATGGAAACTTCATTTCATTTCCCAACCAATGCATGTTTGGGTTTTTTCAAAAATGTGAATGGTATATTTATTTTAATGTGTGTGACATGAATGAAACATCTGGTTATAATGAACATTATTCTATTTGAATATTAGTTTATAAATTTCAAAGGATAGTTTTTAAATAAATATATTTTCTAAATGTTCTATTTTTTTAAAATATTTTTTTGAATATGAAAAATTTATTTATTTTAAAAAATGTTTTAAACGATCGATCAAAATAATTTTACATATATGATCACTTATTTTGATGTTACCTATGCCTTAAAAGGGATATGATCGAAGGATGATAATATTTTTCTTTCTCTTATGGGTTTATGATTAAGATGACATGATTACTGTGAAACATGTTTCTCTTCCACATATTATATGATGATATGATTCTTATGAAATAAGCTTCTTTTACCATGTGTTATATACTATGATTATTATGTAACCTATTTATATATCATGGGTTGGGATAAAATGAAATTATTATTAAAACAATTTGATTTAATGGGTTATTAATGGATTCAAGTTTTATTATCTTTAGGAAAACATATGTATTATTTCCATTATCTAAAATATGGGACATATATATCCCTCCAATGAATTGGGTAATAATAAATGTATATGAGATCACAGGGTATAGGGTTAGTTATCCCAAGCCTGAAAAGTAGTGTAGATATGTGGATAAACTACACCCAAAATGTAGTATACACATGTAGTTATTCTAATCCAAAAAATTTTATATGGGAAGTCATACTAAGACCAAAGAAGAAACATGTGTGGTTAGAACAAGCCTAACATGTTATAGAAGTCTTGGTATGTATCCTAGATATGAGATTTAACATGATTATGTGTATGAAACAAATATATGTATTATGCCATTATCATTCCGTCATGAATAATGTGCTATGATTTCATTATGATTCATGAATTATGAATTACCAATATTTGTTATGTCCCTCAAGATTACAATATTTGATATGTAGGTTATGGTTATTTGATTTTAGTCTCATTATTTATACCCTCATAATCTTGTTTTCATTATATATCTTCTTATTTTACACTTAATGATAATCTGATCTCACCATTTCTTATGTTTACTTTCCCCCAGATTATGAATATATTTACTATAAATTATTTTTATAAGATGGTTTCTAGATATGATGATCATAGTGGTAGATGATTCAACACACTAGTGTTTTGATTGTTTTTGTTTCTCAATTTCTAATGGCACTAAACAATTGTAGTCCTCAAGAATGTGTTTTTATGATGCTAGGGATATTCATAAAAAGTTATATAATTTCTATGAATGATAAAGATAGTTATATATAGATGGTACAATAGGATATTTTTAGTTATCCATTGGAAAATAGTATGAGAAACAAATTATGATATCCTAATGGAAATTTCTAAGGAAAATTTTAAGAATGAATATAATTATAGGAAAATGTCCAGGAATTTTTGTAAAGGATAGAACCGGTGGTTTACAAGAAATTTCATTACTTTTTACATACTAAAAGTGGATATGGATCTAGTACAGTGTATCCAAGGGGTTAAAATGTCAACAAAGGAATACTGAGCTAAACTTTATCATGACATGATATATGACAATGATCCTTGCAGCATACCTGGTTTGACATCCCTAGGGGATACACTCTAGAAATTAAGAAAATATTTACAAAAACATCATGATGGATTTAAATAGATTATGACTATTAATAATCATGGAAAAAACTGTAGTATCTTATATTAAATAAATTTTCATGATTTTTACCAATTACAAGTTATTTTTCTTTATTTTTTTATTCCCCATATTTATTGTTATATCATTCACATTTGTTTTTTAGTGTTAGTAAATAGATGGAAGTCAAATGAATCATGATAATGATGATTTTGATGAAAAATGAAATGATTCTTTTCACGAGAATACAAAACTTATGTGATTTGGAATAAAAAATATCATTTTTATACGCGTACGACATTATATAGGTATGTATCATGATACATTTAAAAATTTACAAAGGACGGATTGACATAATTTTTAGTCTTTTAAAAAGAATCTTTCAACCTCTTTCAGTGTGTATTTTTATCCACTAGTCTCTAAACAATGGATAAGTACCACTAAAAATATATTTATCATTATCCATTATTTGGAATAGTAAAAATTTATTTGGTTTTTCTACCATTTTTAATACAAATAAGATTAATGTGATACCTTTATCAAGAATATAAGTCAAAATGTTAAAATTTACTAAATGAATTGGGGTGGGTTTGAGAACGTATTTTTCAATATGTGTGTTCCTCTTATTCTTTGTATGAAGTTGGAGAAGGAGTTCCTTGAGCTAATGAAAAATTATGATTAATCTGTTCGTACATATGGGGAAAATTTAAAGACGTCTTTGGTATGCTTCTCATATTATCATCCTACCTGAAATTCAATTTATTATTTATTTAGTATCATAAAACCATTTCTTCGAAATAATTTATCCATAAGAGACTATTGTTGTTATTGAGACATTGTATGAAATGCTATCAATATGTAAATGAAGGTTGAAGTTAGGTATCAATCTAATGATTTTGATAAGAACAAAAAATGGAAATAAAAGTATATTCTTGGGATCACTATGAGAAAAATATGTGATTTATATTATTCTAAAAGCATGTAATGAAGTATAGATACAATTTTGTTAAGTTGACTAAAAAATATATTATGTTTGTAAGGTAAGGTCATCATGAAATTTATTTCTCAAGTGATGGGAAAATGTTATCTAAAGATGTGAATAGATAGAAAGATATATATAGTGACCCATCCACACTACAGTTTTTCAAATTCATGGAGTAATGGAATTATTCTAATAATTTCCCAAATATGAGGTTTAATGTGGTGATTAATACTAATAGCCTCATAAGACAAGTTACATATGTAAATCTCACGCGATCTATGATTTTTATAAGGGGTGTGATAATGATGTGTTGAAAGTAACATTTACTATCCACTATATAAATACTAATGTCTTCTTTTACTATATAATGACACATTATTTCTAATGTAAAGAATATTATAAGGATAAAAATATTCCACCCAAATTATTATATGTATAATTATTAGTGAAATAACCTAAAGGTATGGTAATTTTAAATCATGTATTTGATTCCTATCCAGTTGATGTTGGTTGAATTATTCATTAGGAAAATATTATCATTCATCCTCTAGTGTAATTTGATGATATATTAGTCATGGATTGGATTTCACTACAATAATAAAAAATTAATTTTAGAGGAATGGAAGTTAAATTTGATATCCTAAACCAAAATATGATCATTTATCAATGTGAATATAAGTACTAACATTCAATGGAGATAAAATCCATTGTAGGGTGTTAATATCCATTTAGAAGGGGTGTTTATCTGATATGGTTGGGGAGAAACATTATATTGATGGGAAGCCTATTATATGGGAAATTTTTTATTACTTTATAAAAAAAATTCAATGCATTCTAGAAAAATTTTAGGTTGAGTTATCAATATAACTCATACTTGTTGACACGCCAATTTCAATGACTCTCTATATAATTCCCCTGATTGTGTTATAGGAATTGAAGAAGTAAGTCCAAAGAAACCTAGATAAGGTATTTATTCATCCAATAGATTCACCTTAGGGATGTCCATTTTATTTTTTTAGAAATAAATACTAATTAATGATTCTCTTCATTTACTATAAAGAGATGAAAAATATCAAATTTGATAACAAGTTTTGTCTTCCCTATATTGATGTCTTGTTTGATCATTCGTTCGGAGTCCAATACTTTTCCATGACTGGCCTTTATTCTATATTTCATCAATTTATTGTCAATAAAGGGATATACCCAAGACAAAATTATGTTAAATGTATTGAAGCTACGAATATATAGTGATTACATTCAGTATTACAAATTCAATTTATCTTAATATATTTATCTAATAACATATTTAGTGATTACCTTGATTAGTTTTTGGTAGTCACTATTGATGATATTCTTATATACTCATAGGGTTCGGAATAAAATAAATATCAATTGATAATTTTACTGATGAACTTGAGTAAGTATAAACTATATGAAAAATTTCAAAAAAGTGTGAATTTTTTAAGAAAAATGTATAATTTTTGGGTCATATTATCTCAATATAGTGTATAATAGTAGATCTCTCAATTACTGAGCTTATTGAATTTTTTCCTAGACTAACCACAGTGATAGAGGCATGAATTTTTCTTTATTTAGGAAGATATTTTTCATAGTTTTAGAGAATTTATAATAAATATACAATCCTCTAACTATTCTAACATGAAAGGGATACATGTTCTTCTTAATAAATGAATGTGAGGAATCTTTCAAGGAACTGAATAAAAGATTATTCAGTAAACCATACATTACCCTATAGTGGATATGGGTTTGTAATATATAATTATGAATCCAAGAAGGTATATGTATTTTTTATTATGTATAATGATATGGTTGTATCTTATTGCTGATGACAATTTTTGATTCATGAGAAGAATTATCAAACTCATTATTTAGAGTTAGTTGCGACATGTTTTGGATTAAAGGTAGAGAGGAATGATCAATATGGGGAAAATTATGATATATATACCAAAAATAAGTTATTATTTATATATTCACATATAAATAGTTTAATATTCTCCAAATAAAATGGATATTCTTAGTTAGGGAATATGACTACTCATTAAATTATCACCCTAAAAAAGCGAACAAGGTGGATGATTATTTGAGTCGAATGGATCTTGATATCTTATCTATGATGATTATTAAAAAAGATCCAATATTTATGTAATTGCAAAATATGGAACTAGAAATCCTGATAAATGAAAAAACATATAGTCTTTATAAGTTGAATATTCAACCATCTATCTGAGAAAAAAATTAAAGAGTTGTACAAGGAAGATTGAGAGTTGTAAACAAAGGTCAGAAATGTTTCATAGGTTCACGTTAATCATAATTTAATTACTAGGTTCATAAATAATGTATGTTTTTGATCTATACCATATTTCTGGAATGATTTGTTTGAATAATCTCATAATTTATCGTTATATATTAATCGTAGATATATAAATATATAAGGATATTTTTAAGAATTTTTTTGGTGAGATTCCATAAATAAATATATCACAGAGTTTGAATCTCAGTTCATGGTATGTTATAAGGATAAGGTTAAAATAAAAAATTCTAATGGGATTTCACATTGATTACCCATACTAGAATGGATAAAGGAAAATATCAGCAAGGATTTTTCCATTGGGGTCCATAAACAATCTAAAGGGTGTAATTCAAGATGGTTTTGTAGTCGACCATCTTACTATGTCAGCACAAATAACAACTATAATATACTAATTTACTGTAGATTGTATTTATATGATATACATTTATTAATTTTTATGGTTATATGGATTAACACTTTTTGTTTTATTTGATTGGGATCTGAGGATTACATGAAATACTTGGATAAGTGTTCATAAATCTCTTGATTTAAAGTTGAGTTTCATTTAAGTGAATCCCTCACAAACATATAGTTTATCTCAAAGAAAAATTCAAACCATAGAGGATATATTTAGATCCTATTATTTGGTTTCCAAATGTGTTTGTGATCACCACCTCCCTCTAGTTGAGTTTTCCTATAGAAATAACTTTCACCTAAGAATTAATGTAACGTCTTGAACCCAGATGCCACCTAAAATGATGCCACAAGCTCAATTGGTCACATGGCCTCAATATCATCTCCCCAAATTCCATAGGCTTACGAATAGTATGTCGGGCCTAGTTGAGTTTGTAGGGAGACTATGCCCTCATTACCAGAGTATCACCAGAGAATTCAAAACATGCAATAGCAGAAACGAATAAATAAACAAACAACATAATGAACGGAAAGTAGGAAATACATATCAATATTAAGAAGTCACTTATATACAAAATGATGCACATGGTTAAAGTATCAAGAAATCATCATGAATAGTACATGGTAAATAGTACAGTACAAGTATCCCTAACAGAATAAAAGATCAAAAGGTATCCCAGCATCGCAAGCCACAACTTGGTCTATTGCTGCAGTTCTCTAAATCCACAATCAACATCTTGTACTACGGAACATTCTCGTATCATCACCTGCAACAATATATTCTATTTGGGTCCCCAAGGAGTCCCAAATAGGGTGTGAGATAAACATCCTTATAGGAAAAAACCCAGGTCTATATAGTTCTAAAAATTATTCTAAAATGGCTCAATCAAGTGTAAACAACTTTTAATTAAGTTAATATGCCCATGGAATAAGTCCACTATAAAAAATAAAACAAGAATCCCTTAAGGAAACTTGGAAAAGAGAGTCAGCTCCTAACAACACAGCTATAACCATGTAAACAAACAAGTCACATGGCCACACTGTACATCCATCTATATCAAGCAATCCATTGACCTTATGTATAGGGAAGTCATGTATACCATGAACATGCTATATGGTGAATAAAAAATATCACACAACCTCACCGTATTGTGAAGTGTAGACAACAATTTCTGAATCTATGGTGTCAATAGGGCAAGGAATCCATGTAATAATTAACTATACCATAGAGGGTTGGATCTAACAAGCATGTACAAGTCATCCAATAGAGGTCCATGGGAATCCATGGTTGAAAATCAGTTACGCACTGGTTGGGGTCCAAGGAGCATGACAATAGAAAGTCCAACGTGTGCCCAAGAAAGTCGGATACATGAGGTTGCAGTGCCCATGGAATCCCACAAAATCAAGACCCAAGGGGATGTGTCAAACCGAGGAATCCACTACCATATTCTAGATCCATGGATAGTAGTCCATGGAATCTATAAAACCATTCATTCATGCATTCAAGAATTCAAATTAAACATTAATAAACATGTTAGTATACCCAATCAAATCAACAAGAATCATCCATGAGTATACCCACTCATGAAAACCATATATCATTTTCCAAGCATATGGGACTACCTTCCCACATAGTCAATTTAACATGGAATAAATAAATTCATATAGGTATACCAACCCACTTTATCTATTTAACATGGAAAACTATCAAAATAGATGAGGCATAACAAGATATTCATTAAACAAAGAGATAGTACATCTATTAAATAGTCTATTCAAGATATTGAGTTATCTATGTGCGTCCTATAACTAGGGAAGCGCAAGAACTCACCCCTTGGGTGGTTTAAATAGGAATAAACATGATATTTCATTAAGGCTCACCCCTTGGGTAACCTCGAAATGAGAAACGTGTGCCAACACACCTAATTGGAACCTATGATCAACCTCACTATGTCCAAATACAACAAAGAAAAGATACTCCCTCCGAAAGAAGACCTCACTGAAATGTCCTATGGATAGAGTAATGGATAAATGCCCAAAAACACCAAGAAAATCCAAAATCAAGTATAGACCACCTACCTCGCCTTGATAGTAGACAACTCATCCATTATCAATTCTCGATTCTTCTTGGTTTTGTAGAAATCTGAACAATGGATGAAGAATGGATTTTTAGGGAATATTATCATAAAAAATAGTGTATTCATTGTTCAAAATAATAAAGAACAACTAAAATGGAAGTGAATACTTATCGTATCATATTCAGTGAGATGATCGACGATCAAAACAAAGATCAGACGTAGACTCTGGCTCAAATCCTATGTTAGGAGCCTCAAAGGAGAGCTCTGAATGGATTATGTGAAATAGAGGAGGCACACTAATTGGTTTTATAAATAAAATTATGTTTTTAATTTTAAAATTAAGAAAACCAATATAGTTGGGTTGCATGGTTTACCCACACGATATCATAAACCATGCAAAAACTGATCGCACCTCACTACCTTGGATGGTAACTTTTCACAGTTTCCCTACATGGTTTGTATAACCATGTGGTAACCATTTTGAAACACTCTTCCCAAAAAACAATCACTTTTCAAACCTCTCACACGGTTTGGACTAACTGTGTGCCAAGTCATTTCCTACACAAAACTTTCTTTTGAGCTATGAACAATCCTTGGACACCTCAAAAAACCAATGATCATGTCAAGCATTCACATAATGCCATAACATGGCAATTAAACTGAAATGAAAAGGAACAATACCCCATACAAAAAATCAGGTTCTTAGAATCATCCCCCGTAAATAAATTTTTCACCGAATTGATCTGAAAAGGGTGGTCAAGATTCGTCTGATAAAAAATTCGCCCACTGAGCACATACATCAACCTCCCTCTCCCAATTCTTACTCTGTAAACAACCATGATTCCATTTTACTTGTACTAGAGGAACTAAATAGCCTCATAGATCCTTCATACTCCTATAAACAATACGAATCAGATACTCCTCAAAAAATGTATCATATTGAACTTATCCTCCTCAGGCTAAAAAACATGATATGGGTCTGAGTGATGGAGAAACATCTAAGATAAATTGAAGATTTCGTGCATGGCTTGGTATCACTGAGGTAACTACAACTGATAGTCAACTGACCCGACTCCCCAGAATCTCTAACAACACAACATATCTCGATGATAGTTTACCCTATCTTCTGATCCACCTATTTACCAACCTCAATGAAACACATAGTAAATCTCGATCCCTAACCTCGAACTCTATAGGTCTCCTACTGTGATAGGCATATGATTTATTTCAAGGATGTGCAGTTTTTGACAACTTTTGATCCAACTGTACCTTCTCATAAGTCTCCTCTACAAGATGTGGTCCCAATAAATCTTCCTCCCCTTCCTCAAGCCAACAAGGGCTAGAACGACATGGATTACAGTATAAATCCTTGTATGGTGCCATCTGTATAGTCGTCTGATAACTTTTATTTTAGGTTAAATCAGCCGGGGGAATGTGCCTCTCCCAAGATCCTCCAAAATCCAAGATGCATGCTCACAGCATGTCCTCTAGAACCTGTATCATATGCTCGAAATGGACATCAGTATAAGGGTGGTATACTATTTTCTAAAGCACCTATGTACCCAAAACCCTTTGAAAACTCTTCCAAAAAAGAGACGTAAAGTGATTTTTCTTATCTAAAACAATAGTGTTTGGGACCCCATGAAGTCTTAAAACATCTCAGATGTATAAATTTCTGAGGTCATCAACACTGAAGGTCTCCATGATCATCAATAAATGTGATACCTTCATAATATTGTAAAAAAAACTGAAATGAAATCATTACCTTGAGGAAATCATGGAAAACCAATCACAAAATCTATCGCGATATCATCCCCTTTTTACTATGGAATAGACAACTTCTGTAAAAGGACCGCTTTTCGCTGATGTTCTTCCTTCACCTACTGACAGGTAGAACAACTCATAACAAATCCAGTTACCTATCTCTTCATTCCCAACCACTAGTACTATTGTTGCAAGTCATGATACATCATCGTTTTCCCCGGATGCATTACCCATATTGAAGCATGAAACCCCCGCATAAACTCCTCGCATAGTTCCATTGGAACCCAAGCATGTCCATGGATACACAATATCTCATGATCTATTACCTTCAACCAGGAGGAGGGTCCTCACCTGCCACACCTACCCGTAGATTTAGGCCTTCAAAACATGATATCTACCTTATCCTAAATCTATAAGGATGAAATAAATGTTTGTCCCTATTTATCGTGAACCTCAAGATGCATCTTAGAAGACAATTCCATAAGCTATCACTCACTACTGGCTTGTTGCACTGCCTATATTTGAGTCCTCTTGATCAGTGAATCAGCCACTGAATTACCCATACCAGGAATGTAAGAAAGCTCGATGTCAAAGGACTCTAGCTACTCTATCCACCTTCACAACCTCAAATTTTGTTCACTCTACGTAATGATATACTTGAGGATTTTGTGGCCCATTTACACCAAAAAATGATCTCTAAGTAAATAGTTCCTACAAAATCACAAAGGGTGAACAGCTGCAGCTACCTTGAGATTGTTTGTAGGGTTGTTCCTCTCATGAAACCTCAACTGCCGAGACCCGTTTGCCACAACTCGATCTCCCTACATCATCACTTCCCCCAACCAAATACATGAAGCGTCACAATACAACTTTGTAGATCATGCCCTGCTCTAGTAGTATCAGGACATGTGGTGATGTTAACCACCATTTTAGCTCCAAACTGGCTATCTCACATGATTCAAACTAAAAACAATTCAGACCCTTCTTAGTCAATCCCTTCAGCGGCACTTCTTAGCATGAGAATTCATGAATAAAACTCTTGTAGTAGCCAGATATCCCCACAAAACTCCATATATCCAAATTCTTCTTGGGATATTTCAAGGAAACTATAGCTCTCACCTTCTCTATATCCACTAACACTTTTGTCTCTAAGATAATGTGACCTAGGAAGTAAATCTAACCCATCCAAAAGTGTCACCTTTCAAGCATAGTATATAATTAATTATTTCTTAGTGTATTCAAAATGATTTCAAGATGGTTGGAATGGTCATGTAGATTGTGAGAATACACCAAGATATACTTCAAGAAAACCACTACAAAAGAATCCAATTATGGATGGAACACTTAGTTTATCAGCTCCATGAAAACCACTGGCATGTTCTTGAGATAGAACAACATAACCCTATATTCGTATAACAAATACCTTCTATGAAAGGATATATGAGGTATGTATCTGGTCAAAAATGCACCTGGTGATAACCTAACCTCAAGTCGGTCTTTGAGAACACTCAAGCTTCTTGATCTGGTCAAATAGGCCATTTATCTATGGAAAAGGATATCTGTTTTTAACCATCAGATAGTTCAGTTTCTGTTATTCTGCACATTGCCTATGATTTTCATCAATATTTTTTGTAAAAAGGACCGGAGAACCCCACATATTAGTATTGGGCCTGATAAACCCATTTTCCACCAAATAATCTAGCTTCCTTTTAACCTCTGGCATCTCCATCATTGCCATCATGTAAGTAGAAATGGATACCAGTGCAACTCCTAGCACTAGCTCTATGAATAAATCCCCCTCTCTCTCAAGTGATAAACTAGAAAAGTTATCAGGAAAGTGTTCCCTAAAGTGCTAAACCAATGTAGGAATATCTTCCTGACTCACTCCCGGATAATCCAGAACGAAACTAGCAATCTGGGCTATCATCCCATCAAGCCCATGATGCTCGGGTCTATCTCTTCTCTACTAGAAATCCCATTCACCCTTTGGAATAACCATTATAGCCTCATGTGATGTGAATTTCACCCTATAAAAATAGATGTCAACGTATGCATCATAAGCCACAATCCAGTTCATTCTGAGAATGACGTCAAACCATTTCAGCTTAAAGACATAAAGGTCCTAAATGAAGTGACACCCTCAGAACTCAAGGGGAAACTCCATACACAATAAAACATCAATATTTAAAACTCCCAACACTGTGTCTAGTGTAAAAACGCCTTCAGAAAGAAAAAAATAATCCCAAGTCGTTTAAACACTCATAAAGAGATAAGACATGGAGAAAAAACTCTAACGAAAAGAGTGGATGAAATAGTAGAAGCTACTAAGATCATACTTATCACTTTAGACTGTATGGGATCTTGTTCCTATAAGGTCTATTTCTCTGCATTTGTCTGTCTTTTACCATAGCCATGTGACCTTTCCTACCCACCTTGAGTAGACCCCCTTGATGTATTTGAGAACTGCCTGTCTGGATACCATGACCACAACCAATAATGCCCTATCCAGACCAACATGCCCTGCACCAGCTCCCTACTTAATGTGAAGCTAAAGAACCTTCCTCAGAACCTGTCATTATATTTTAACCCTGCCACTCATATCTAGAGGGAATGTCTTGAAAAACCACTACATGTGCCCCATACTGCCGCCATCTCGACACTCAACTGGGGTGCGACCGCAATAATTTTTCATGTGGCCTCTACTACCAAATTGATGGAAAAACACCAAGATGCCTACACCCATAGACTCACTATCACTCATGTTGTGTGGAGCCTCGAAACAACACTTCCAACCTAAAGACTTAGATCCACTGTGGTGAGAAATAAAACTCCTCTATTTTGTACCCCAAGCTCTCCTCAAGTTCCACTCTATAATTAGCACCTATTTCAAAATCTCAGTGATAGAAGGAAACCTGAACACATAGACCTGAGATTTGATAGCATGTTTGAGACCTTCTTAGAAGTGCCTTTCCCTCAACAGCTCATTATTAAGATACATCTGTTCAAAATGATGAATCTTTGTAAAGTGTTCCGAGTATTCCCCAACATTCATCGCGACCTTCTCCAGACGTATAAACTCAGTTTCCCGCTCTTCTTGCAGATTTGTTGGGTAAAAGTATTCATAGAATCAGGTTTGGAATGCATTCCAACCCATATTATGAAGCTCATCATCATGGTACAAGACATCTCACTAGCGCTTTGATGCTCAACGTAGCATATACATCATGAGCTACACCCTCTACACTGGAGGTGTCTCCTGATGCTCAAAAATGGAAAATGTGGTCTCTAGCCATAGATCCACAGGCTTTGGTCCACTATCCCCTAAAAACATAAAAGGATTCATCTACTAGAACACCTATGTCAACTCCTCCATTGTCAAGTATGGTTGTGGTTCTCCCTGGAAAGAATTTTTATATCGAAAGAAATCCTCATATTACTATTCCTCAACACTTGTGTTTGGAATATCCTTAGGCGGTGTAGCTATAACTATAGAAGGATCAACCAGTAGCCTATGGCCCACCATATCCGATGTATGGTCGTCGCCTATATTGTTGTGTACCACTAGTGGTTGGCGTAGTGATATGTCTCTAAAATTCCAAACACACTCCCCAAGAATGAACAACATCAAATAACAAAGATCAATACTGTAGGATAGGTCAAACCCTCCATGAAAACCAGTCAAACCCAGAACCTACTCATAAATCCATGACTGTATAAGGAACAATCAACAAACCACTATAAACTATGCCTCATCCCACTCAAAAGCTGGGTCTAGGTCAAGTTTATTTCCATTAGATCAATTTTATATTACTATTTCACATTTATTTATTCAAGAAAATCAACCAAGGGTTTACAAATTCTTCAATACCTGAGGGCCCATAATACCTCATGAACCCAAAACGTGGTTCCCATTAAAAAAATAAAATTTAACAAGTTATTTAAGAATTTATATTACCTCGATGTGTCATTTCCAAATTAATATGGTCCCACACTCATTATGGATTGGAAAATAATGTTGTACCATTATCTACTGCACCAAGATAACACAACAGCAGGCACAATTATCCAATCAACTATCACAAAAAAACATGCAATATATATTTCATCCTTTATGGAATGACATAATACAAGGCTTGTGATTCTAACAAATGTCTATATGATGAATGAGATGGAACACCCTCATATTAATGGGTTTCAACTGAAATAGAACCCACAATTGAATCAACAGAAAAATCTGGAAATCAAGTGTGTCAATTATCTGTGAAATAAAATTAACTGTAATCATCAAAATCGAGAAAATCAATGCTCAATTTGAGGAAATTTGGTTTTCCCTATATGCCAGGTATCTACTCCTGAGGATGTTTTTACCAAATTCCATTTCATTCATATCCTTATCTAATATCTCCAAATAGTATGTGAAAAAATAATATAAAATTACTTTGATATCACTTTGAAACACCCTGGACCCAGATTCCACCTAAAACCATGCCCTGAGCCTTATTGTTTACAAGGCCTCAAGCACATCTCCCCAAATGCCAAAGGCAACTGACTAGCAGTGAGGGCTAAGGTATGTCAGTGGGGAGACAACTCCTTCATTACCAGAGTATCACAGGTGAAGTCAAAATCATGCAACAGAGGAATCAAATAAATAAGAAGATAATGGAAAGTAAGACATGCAATAATATACATATTAATAACAAGAGAGTCTCATATAAAAAATGAAGTAAATGATAAAAGTATCTAGAAACCAGCAAGAACAGTACATGGTAAAATATGATATTTTAATTGTCCCAAAATGAACAAAAGGCAACATGGTATCCCATCATTTCAAGCCCCAACTTGGTCCTATTCTCCCATAATCCAAACCCACAATCAACAACCAATATTAGGGCTCTTTCCCCTATCATCACCAACAATTGTTAAATCTGTTTGGGTCCCCATGGATGCCCAAATAGGGTGTGAGATAAAAATCTTAGTAAGCAGCCACCCAGGTATTTATAGTTCTAAAAACAACTCTAAAAGATGATAGCAAGTGTAAACCACTTGTAAGTAAGATCATATTCCAATGGAATAAGAAATTTTATTAATTATAACCAAACATACCGTAAGTATAACTGCAATAGAGGGTCATCTCCGAACAAGGAAGCTATAGACAAGTAAACAAGAAACTCCCACGACCACACCGTACATCCATATTTATTTAGAAATACACATCCATACTGTATAGAGAAGCTATGTATCCCACGTAGAAACTATATAGTGATGTTAAAAATCTCACAGCCTCTCCATATAGTAAAGTGTAGAACAAAAGGGTCAAATTCAAGGTATTAGTCGACCAAGGCATCCAAATGAAAATTATCTATACCATAGAATAACTAATCCAAGGAGCTTGTCCAAGGCATCCGATGGAGTCCCATGGGTATTCCTGGTGGAAACTCTGTTAGGAACCGGTTGGGTACCTAGGATCATGACCACAACAAGTCCAACGTGAGCCCAAGCAAGCCAGATCCATGAGGTAGCAAGGCCTGAGGTATCTTGTAAAATCAAGACCCATAGGGCAGAGTCAACCCAATGTGTCAACTAACATGTTTCAAATACATGGATATAAGTCCATGAAAACTATCTAACCATTAATTCAAGCATTCAAGAATTCAAATTAAATAATAATAAACTTGATAGTATACCCACTCACATCTACAAGCATCTTCCATGAGTATACCCACTCCTAAAAAAAATTTATCATTTGCCAATAATATGGGAATACCCTCTCATATAGTCCATTTAACATTACATTAGTCATTTCATATAGGTATACCATACCATATTATCTATTTAACATGACAGACTATCAAAGTAGATGAGGAATAATATGATATTTATTATGCAAGGAGGCAATGCATCTCCTAAATAGGTTATTAAATCTTTCAAAGAGTCTAAAAACACCTTTTAACTAGGAAATAAAATAAAAACACCCCTTGGGTAGTTTAAATAGGCAAAACAATCTATTTCATTAAGGATCATGTCATGACCCGTCCTCGGGGGCCCGTGCTGTGACTACCCCAGGCCCACCTTCCATAGGCCAGGGGCTGGCTACTAGTACCAAGGCGTAAATCCAGGTAAAGGGAAGGCATTGCCTTTATAAAGTAAAAAAAACAAACAACACAGAGTAAGAAGGCAGAAGTAAACACTAAGTAAAAACTGGTACAACAGTAATTGCAGAAAGCAAGTGGACCAGAATACAAACCCAAACTGAATGTAAAGTACAACTCGAAAGGGAAAACATCAACTAAAAAGTAAAGCCGCAACGTCGAGCCATCCACTGGAAGTCCCACCTGAAGGGTGGGTACAGAAAGCCTCCACTGCTCCTCAGGTCCAGCCGACCTCTCCGAGTACGTCCCGCCTAGTGGTCCACCCCCAGGTACCATCCTGCTTCGCAAGCCTCCACCACGATCAGCGTTGTCTGTCGTCTGCAACCAACACAACGTAGTGCGGGCATAGCCCATGCAGGGGTGAGTATAAGATACTCAGTAGGGACCCCGATACCCCCGAAGGTCTACCAAAATCCACAAAGGAATTTACAAGATTCGCAAACTCCTACCTCAAACGGATGTTCGAAGATTTGTCGCAGAAGAAGCGTCGCGGAGGGAGAATCGTCGGCGTCACGTTGTCGATCCCCGATGGGCCTGGCATTCTTCGTCGCCTTCGTCGGAGGCCGGCGTTCTTCGCGAAGGAAGAGGAAGATCTTTAGAGATTCTCCAAAGGTTTAACACAACATTTTAGAAGGTGTGTTGGCCTTATTTTAATAACATGCCAACAAATTGAAAACATGTTACGAAATGAACAAAATTAATTCATAGAATAAATTTCAACGAATAAAATGCCCAATTAAAAGGAACGTTTAATAGTTTAAGAAACGCCCCAGTTGACTTTCATTAAAAAGGGTTTTCGCGGGTGCGTTACTTAGCGGACAAGAAACGGTGGGGCTTATGCGGGCCCCACATCACAAATATCCTACCAATAGGGTAGGATATTTTGGGTTCCACTATATCCGCTTCAACTCAGCTTATGAAGCTTAAAGTGGATTTTAAGCATCTTTAAGTGAAATAAAATAAAGTTTGTCGTACCACATTATTTTATTTCTTAACTTAAAGCCCAAAAATTAAAAACCACACCCGAGAAAACGCAACTCCAGAAGAGACGTTTCTAAGAAAATATCGATGCTTCGATTCCATTGGTGCCCTCAGAATTCGATTCCGAGCCCCGGTTCAAAAGTTAGAAAAACCCGCTCGTTCATTCATTGAACGTACCCGAGCCAAACTTCGAAAAATGATTCTGGGCACACTGGGCCTCGGAATCACGTGCCGTCAGAAACTACGTTCTTGTAAAATTCCAAATAAAATTAAGAAAAAAATTTCCTTGAAATTTACAGGTCTTTACATCACTCCCACATCAGGGCTTTACGTCCCCATAAAGATACATCATAAGCTAGGGAAACAAATGTGGGTACTGAGCACGCATCTGAGCCTCCCGCTCCCAAGTGCTCTCCTGGAGGTTCTTGTGCTGCCATCTGATGCGCAATAGAGGAATCAACCGTCCACGTAGGACCCACTCCTGTGGATCCTCGATCTCCACTGGGACCTCCGTAAAAGTCACCCAATCATCAACTTCTAGCTCCCCATGGTCAAAGATGTGTGTCGGGTCGTGCACGTATCTCCTTAGCTGAGATAAGTGGAAGACGTCATGCACCTAGTGCAACTGAGGTGGTAGAGCCAGGTGATAAACCACCTCACCAATCCTACTGAGGACCTGGAATGGTCCGAAGAAGCATGGAGACAATTAGCCGCCTCGGCCAAATCTCCGTAGTCCATGTCAAGGTGAGACACGCAAGATGACGTGGTCGCCATCCTCAAACTCTAGTGGCCTCCGCCTCCTATCAGCAAAAGACTAATGCCGGCTCTGAGATGTCCTCATCCATTCTTGGATGACTTGGACCTTTCTGGTTCTACAAGAGCTGCTGAGATTTCTTCTTTGTCGATAAGAGAAATTCTGTTTCATCCCCTGGATGAACCATGTTCTTCTCCTAATACAGTCAATCCCGACATGGATGATACTATTCCATACCAAGGATGACGTCATAAGGCCTCGACGTTACTACCAAGAGAACCAACCGTTACTCTCACCTTCAAGGGTTGAGTCACATTGTCAGCATCAGTGTGTAGTCACTGGGTCTCCTCCAGTAGGTATCTCAATGTGAGGGCCAAGTCAACGTTTTTTAAACCGGAACCTCTTAGTAACAACTAAAATAGAGGACTGTAAGGTAAACGCCACAAGGAAAGTGTCTTTTATTACTGCAGCTCAAAATACAATACACAAAACATCTACAAACAAACATCAAAAACGCTAGATGTAGCATAAACAAAAGTCTCCAGGGCTGGAGCTAGTCCCGCTCCTGTTCTTCTGCTCCCGGAGCTCCACGATCATAGGCCTTAGCTGCCTAAAGCTGAGATCTCCCATGTCCACCAGCTCCCTGTGGTCAGGGTGGACCTCCTGGTGGTGGTGGTGGCAACACCTCGAAGCGTCGTCCACCTCCAGCTGCGTGGCCAGCTCCCCTGCCACGGTCTCCTGCTCTATGCGATACTCCTCAATCGAAACTCTACCTTTGCCTGGGAGGTCCTTAGTTCATCTGCTGGTCATCTGTATGGAGGGTCGGACAGTCATGAGCCATGTGACCAACCCCGCCACAATAGTAACACTGTCCGCTCATGGTAAGTCGTTGTCCACCCAGGGTGCCTCGCACAAACGATCCTGAGTCACACGGTCGACCACCGGTAGGTCTATTCCTTTTGGACCCCTACGTCATCTGTCTATTGCTCATTGTAGAAGACTCTGCCGTATGCCGGCTAGTGGTGGGTCCTACTGCTGGAGACTGCTTAGCAAGGAAACTCTCCACTAAGGGGGCTCTCTCCAACACTCCTGTATGCGTCGGAATGTGGTGAGAAACAACTGAATCTCTGATCTCTCACCTGAGCCCCTGCTCGAAAGTTCGGGCCCGGAAGAATGGGTCTCGTACCATGTCCGTGGAATAGCACGAGAGATCAGTAAACCTCACCGCGTACTGGGCTACTGTCATGCTGCCCTGCCACAGTTTTAGTAGCTCCTGGATGTGCAACGCTCGGAGGGTGGCTAGGACAAACTCTGAGCGAAAGGGGCTCTCAAAGTCCGTCCAAAGGAGTGATGCCTCGTCATGCACCTGGAGCATCAAGCTCCACCATCTGCCTGCTACCGCATGTAGAAGACTCACTGAGAGGACCACCATAAGGTCAGATAGTGTCCTCACTAACCGGAAAACTCGCACAACCGCCTCCAGCCAATCCTCGGCTGCCTGGGGGTCCGTCTCCCCGCAGAACCTGGGCGGTCATTGGCGTTGGAACTCATGCAGTGCACTAAGGCGACATGCATCGTCAGCGGCTGGGGCTGGAAGCATCGGTGGATCGACGGGTAGAGGTACCGTCGGTGCCTCAGCTGTCAAAGGGCCCTACACCGAGGCCTCGTCGCTCGGCGGGCTGTCGTCACGTAAAACCCTCGGAACCATAGTTGGCTGCCGTCGTGGGGCCATCCTGAAAAGGAACTGGTGTGCCACAGTCAGAATCGTATACCTGGTGAGCTGATACAAAGTAATCACAAAGAAAACTTGAAACACACATGCAATCAGTGTTTTCATGCATTAAGTCGGAAATCATAAGTCAGGGTCCTGGTGTACGGATATGTCAGCCGCCGCACCAACACTGGACTCCCTGGACTGATAACCACACTCAATATGCTCAACACTATTGCTTCACATAGAAGAATGATCAGAGTCTACGGTAGAACCGAACTCCTCTGATACCAATTTGTCACGACCCGTCATCAGGGCCCGTGCCGTGACTACCCCAAGCCCGCCTTCCATAGGCCAGGGGCTGGAGACTATCACCAAGGTGTAAATCCCGGTAAAGGGAAGGCATTTCATTAGTAAAGTAAAAAAAAACAAACAACACAGAGTAAGCAGACAGAAGGAAACACAATGTAAAAAGTTGTACAACAGTAAGTGCAGAAAGCAAGTGGGCCAGAATACAAACCCAAACTGAAAGTAAAGTACAACTCGAAAGGGGAAAAAAGCAACTGAAAAGTAAAGCCGCAACGTCGAGTTGTCCACTGGAAGTCCCACCTGAAGGGTGGGTACAGCAAGCCTCCACTGCTCCTCGGGTACAGCTGACCGCTCCGAGTATGTCCCACCCAGTGGTCCACCTCCAGGTACCGTCCTGCTCTGCAAGCCTCCACCACGATTAGCGCTGTCCGTCGTCTGCAACCAACATAATGTAGTGCGGGCATAGCCCGTGCAGGGGTGAGTATAAGCTACTCAGTAGGGACCTCGAGACCCCCGAAGGTCTCCCAAAATCCACAAAGGATAAACCACAAAGGAAATATACAATCACGAAGTAACATCCGACACAACTTAGGTATATGCCCATACATATGCCTATGTCATCAATTCTCACTCGGCTCCAACATCCGAGCTCAAGTACATACCGGTCCACAAAGGAAAGCAAAACATAAATCCACACAGGATACCACAACACAATCCAAAAAGGAAAGTAAAACGGATTCAGCTCACACAGGTATACCTCTTCATATGACGTTAGAGATGATCAGATGTAGCCACTGATTCATCTAAGCTGTTGGACCCATAATGGATCTGTAGGTAATAACCCCTGTAATGTCCCACATAGAATCGATCATTAAGTTGAACCCAAAGCTATTGGGAAACTCCTTCTCCATCAAGTACAGTGGTTATGCCGCTACAACCAAGCGTTTCCCTCTTACCTTGGACTACTATAGTACTCCACCTATCGAGTACTGTGGGCCTGATGCTACAACCAAGCGCTTCCCACCATGGGTCTGCCACTACAACCAAGCGCTCCCCCTCATAGCCTCTAGAGGTACTCCTTCTGTTGAGTACCACAGGTCAGCCGCTACAACCAAGCGCTCCTCCGTCGTGGGTCTGCCGCTACAACCAAGCACTCCCCCATGCTGCTACAACCAAGCGCTCCTCCGTCGTGGGTCTGCCGCTACAACCAAGCGCTCCCCCATACTGAAACAACCAAGCGCTCCTCCGTCGTGGGTCTGCCGCTACAACCAAGCGCTTCCCCATGCTGCTACAACCAAGCGCTCCTCCATCCTGGGTCTGCTACTACAACTAAGCGCTCCCCCTCATAGCCTCCAGAGGTACTCCTTATGTTGAGTACCGCGGGTCTGCCACTACAACCAAGCGCTCCTCCACCGTGGGTCTGCTGCTACAACCAAGCGCTTCCCACTGGGCTATCTGTAACACACCGAGTCGTTAGATCAGCAGTCGTCAAGTCTCAACCGGCTCTAGGGTTTCCGCACATAGCATGCTCGTTCCGGGAGGGTCCACCCCACAAGCTAAGAGGTCGATGCATCAACTGACTTGTAGTCTAGAGTTGATGTATCCAAAAGTTCTATATCATCAACAGGAACTCAACGCAATAGACGGCAAGTCAATCGGACGCCCGGTCTGAGAGTTATTGGCCTTTTCGTTCCAGAGGCCCAGATGGTTTTTAAGGAAAAACCAACCCTACCCTACTCCAACTGCACCCAAACCTCGGGAAAAGTAAGCCAAAATATCCGTCTCACTTAGAGGAATCCATCAAAGTTGACGGTTCGTCAATCGGAGGTCCGGAGCTCAAGTTATAAGCGTTTCCGCTCTGAGGGCCCGGTTGGTTTCGTGTACGAACCAACCTCGCCGAACTCAAAGTATTCTGAAACCTTGAGTGTGATATACTGAAACGACCGTCTCGATCCAAGAATCGCATCGCCGCTGACGACGCGTCGTTCCGAGGCCCGTAGCTCACGTTATGAGCAAAATACCGAAAAGGTCCGGAAACGGGGGTTCTGGGCCCGGACCGACCCGGCCCAACCCCCCTGGGTCGGCCCGAACCGGGTCGACCCGACCCTGGTCCAGGTCGGGTTGGACCCGGACCCGGGTCGGGTCAACCCGGTTCGGGCCGACCCAGGGGGGTTGGGCCGGGTCGGTCCGGGCCCAGACCCCCCGTTTCCGGACCTTTTCTGTATTTTGCTCATAACTTGAGCTAAGGGCCTCCGAACAACCTGCCGTCAGCGGCGATGCGATCCTTGGATCGAGACGGTCGTTTTGGTATATCACACTCAAGGTTTGAGAATACTTTGAGTTCGGGCGGGTTGGTTCGTACACGAAACCAACCGGGCCCTCGGCGCGGAAACACTTATAACTTGAGCTCCGGTCGTCTGATTGACGTACCGTCGACTTTGATGGATTCCTCTAAGTGAGACGGATCTTTTGGCTTACTTCACCCGAGGTTTGGGTGCAGGTGGAGTACGTTCTGGTTGGTTTTTCCTTAAAAACTAACTCGGCCTCTGGAACGAAAAATCCAATAACTCTCAGACCGGGCGTCCGATTGACGCGCCGTCTATTGCGTTGAGTTCCTATTGATGATACCAAACTTTTGGATACATCAACTCTGGACTACATGTCAGTTGATGCATCGACCTCTTAGCTCGTGGAGTGGACCCTCCCGGAATGAGCATGCTGTGTGCGGAAACCCTAGAGCCAGTTGAGACTTGATGACTGCTGATCGAATGACTCGGTGTGTTACGGATATCCCAGTGGGAAGTGCTTGGTTGTAGCAGCAGACCCACGGCGGAGGAGCGCTTGGTTGTAGCGGCAGACCCGTGGTACTCAACATAATGAGTACCTCTCGAGGCTATGAGGGGGAGCGCTTAGTTGTAGCGGCAGACCCACGATGGAGGAGCGCTTGGTTGTAGCAGCATGGGGGAGCGCATGGTTGTAGCGGCAGACCCACGACGGAGGAGCGCTTGGTTGTAGCAGCATGGGGGAGCGCTTGGTTGTTGCGGCAGACCCACGACGGAGGAGCACTTGGTTGTAGCAGCATGGGGGAGTGCTTGGTTGTAGCAGCAGACCCATGACGGAGGACCGCTTGGTTGTAGCGGCTGACCCGTGGTACTGAATAGAAGGAGTACCTCTAGAAACTATGAGGGGGAGCTCTTGGTTGTAGCGGCAGACCCATGGTGGGAAGCGCTTGGTTGTAGCAGCAGGCCCACAATACTCGATAGGTGGAGTACTACAGTAATCCAAGGTAAGAGGGAAACGCTTGGTTGTAGTGGAATAACCACTGTACTTGATGGATAAGGAGTTTCCCAATAGTTTTGGGTTCAACTTCATGATCGATCCTATGTGGGTCATTATGGGGGTTAGTACCTACAGATCCTTTGTGGGTCTGATAGCTTAGATGAATCGGTGGCTACATCTGATCATCTCTAACGTCATATGAAGTAGTATACCTATGTGAGCTGAATCTATTTTACTTTCCTTTGTGGATTGTGTTGTGCTTTCCTGTGTGGATTTACATTTTTCTTTCCTTTGTGGACTGGGTTGTACTTGAGCTCGGATGTTGGAGCCGAGTGATAATTGATGATTTAGGCATATGTATGGGCATATACCTAAGTCGTGCCGGATGTTACTTCGTGATTTTATCTTTCCTTTGTGGTTTATCCTTTGTGGATTTTGGGAGACCATCGGGGGTCTCGGGGTCCCTACTGAGTAGCTTATACTCACCCCTGCACGGGCTATGCCCGCACTACGTTGTGTTGGTTGCAGACGATGAACAACGCTGATCGTGGTGGAGGCTTGCGGAGCAGGACGGTACCTGGAGGTGGCCCACTGGGCGGGACGTACTCGGAGCGGTCGGCTGGACCCAAGGATCAGTGGAGGCTTTATGTACCCACCCTTCAGGTGGGACTTCCAGTGGACGGCTCGACGTTGCAGCTTTAATTTTCAGTTGTTGTTTTCCCCTTTCGAGTTGTACTTTACTTTCAGTTTGGGTTTGTATTCTAGCCCACTTGATTTCCGCACTTACTGTTGTACCAGTTTTTACTTAGTGTTTACTTCTTCCTGCTTACTCTGTGTTGTTTGTTTTTTTACTTTACAAAGGAAATGCCTTCCCTTTACCGGGATTTACGCCTTGGTGCTAGTCACCAGCCCCTGGCCTATAGAAGGCGGGCTTGGGGTAGTCATGGCACGGGCCCCGAGGACGGGTCGTGACAGATCACCCCTCAGGTGACCTCGAAATGAAAAAAAGGTGCCAGTACGCCTAAACAGAAACTATGGTCAACCTCGCCAGGTCAAACTACAGGTAATGAAAGAAAAATTCTCAAAAAAGAGACCCCATATGAATGTTCAATGGATGGAATAATGAGAAATTCCCATAAAACACTTAGAAAAGTGTAAATGAAAGTATATACCACGAACCTCACCCTAGTTGTTGATATCTCATCTAATATCAAGTATTGATTCGTCCTATTTTGGGAGAAATGTGAAGAATATATGAAAAACATACTATTAGGGAATATGAGCCTAAAACCAAATATCACAGTCGTTGTTCCGAAGAATCAAGAACAACTAAAAAGAAATCGAGGATGTACCGTTGCAGATCTTATGAGATGATCACCGATTAAAATAGAGATTATATAGATACTAAGGATCAAAGCCAATGTTAGATGCCTCAAAGGAGATCTCTATAGGGATGTTGTTCGATTGGGGAGGGAACCCAAATAGTTTTAAAATGAAAATTAGGTATTTAATTGATTTTTTTAAAACCAATATAGAAGGGTCATATGGTTTATCCACATTGTTTCCCAAACCGTGCGGGAACAGTGTATAGCTCACTGACTATGAGGGGCACTTCGTATGGTTACCCTGTAAGGACTCACTAACTCTGCGGTAACACTCCACCCAAAAACATAAACTTTTTATACCTCCCACATATTTTGGACTAACTGTGTGCGGGCTATGAAAAAACTGTGCACCATGTCATTTTCAGCAAAGAACTTGGTTTTAATCTCCAAACAAACATCAGAAACATCCAAAACACCTGTGATCAAGTTATGCATTAACATAAGGTCATAACATGACAATTAAACTGAAAGGACATTGGAAAAATACCTCATATGAAAACCCGTGTTCTTACAATTAATATGGATCCTTATGAATCCATTTGTGTAAGGAAATGTAGAGAACCAATGTACGTGAATGATTTTGGAGATAAAATGCTATTAGAACCTTATATAGATGATGAAATTGATGATAGGATTATAGATATAAAGTAAAAAATTAATGAGGAATGGATTTTGTAGAAAATATATACTAAAAATCACTACAGTGATCTAGAATTTTAATTTTATGAAACGGTGTTTCTAATAGATTCTCCAATGAATAAAGCTTTGATATTTGGGAATAAATGGAAGATAACCTTAGGTATATCAGTTTCTTTGATTTTTTTATAATATTATAACAATTTCATATAACATGGTGCTTCCACAAAAACGTTTTCAAGTCCATGATGTGTTCCATGTATCTCTCTAAGGTAATTAAATACCAAAACATTTATATGTATTGAACAAAGAGGTCATACTATTTAGAAACACATTTTATATGAGGAAAAATTGGTAGATATTATGGATCATTCATGTAATTTTATATAAAATAAGACCACGCACATGTCTAATGTTTTGTGATGAACCCACCAGTTCGAGTAAGGTATATGGGGACCTGAAAAATTGATGAGGTAGAAATATCCTCATTTATTTGTGTCATACTGAAAAAATTAGGGGTAAAAAGTCATGTTATGGGGGATATAATGTAACACCTTGTGTTTTTATGTTTTTTTAAAATTGATTAAATTTATTTTATCACTATAATTACACAGAACACAATTCTAATATTTCACTACTCATAACACTTAGTTAGCTTTCATTACACATGATACTGTGTTTTAAGAAAACCACGATATATAATTATTATAATTATTTAAGCATGGACAATATAACAAATCTGTTAAACATATAAACATGAATAGTAATAAATAGTTTTTAATATTATTTATAATGGGTTTTTATAATGAACACATATTGATAATAAAATAAATTATTGTCGATAAAGTATTCATATTATTCCAAAATAGTGTTTTCCCAAAAAAATAATTTTGTGAACAATAATAAAATTATTTATTTACACATTTATATAATTAATTAGATAAAATAAAATGAATTTTGGAAATAATATTGTAAAAAATTCTTTATGGTGAATGTTTTATAATTTTTTTGAAGAATACATTTTTTTATGAATAGTTAAAATATTGAATTTTAAATGAATACTTTATTTTCATTTATTTTTTTAATAAATTTCAATTTTATTTTAAATTTTATTTAATATAAAATTATTTCAATTATACTTTCAATAGACCAATTATTTTCCACTGGTATAATTTAATTTGAATTTTTATATAAAATCATTTTAATCTTTTGAATATTTTCTCTTTAAAAACTCGCTTTCTCATTGAGTTTTTGGGATTATGTTTTTAAATTAAATTTTGTCAATTATAATAATGGAATTTTGAAATCTAGAAACCATATTTTAAATAATACTTATTTATATTATCTAATATGTTCAATATAATATTTTACCAAAATGAATAGTAAAGACATATGAAATTATTTTCCGCGGTTAGGGAGAAAATTAGTTTAACCGGGGGTAAAATAAAAATATTAGGCTTAAAAATAACAAAGAAAATTTCCGAAATACATTGGAGTAAAATATTTTGATGTTATATTTTTTAGGCACAATAATAATCAATTTTGGAGCCTTGTAGAATGAAAAAACATAGCTGTAATTCATTATTTCAAATATAAAAGGTTTGGGACTCACCACACATATTAACGGCCACCCCTTATCCTCTCATAATAAAACAATTAAATCCATTTTATAAATAAAATATCTGACCAAATAAATTCTCAAATTATATATTATTATCATAGAATTTTTATATTTGATAAAATTTATCCTAGGAAGGGTTTTGGTTTAGATCTAAGAAAGATACCTGAAGTATAAGTAACATTCATCAACAAGATTTTTTGTTTTATTTATTTATCCAATTATTTCTTTTATTATTTTTATTCAATCACTGTATAAAACTTTAGAATACAACATATACTAATATTTTTTTATATTATGGGCATGAATTATCATTATATCTACTTATTTAAATGGGTTACAAAATCATTCTTCACGTGTAATGAGGAGTATCACCTCACAAACATATTTCATAAATTCTTCCATTTTACCTTATTAATGATGAAAATAATGATGGATTTATTATTTATGTTGTATATATATGATATTATTATAATTTTGGAATAATTATATCACACATAGCTTCATCCTCACCATTTTTTTGGGAATACGATAATGTCGCTCGTGTGTATGGTGGAATACCACCTCATGTACCAATCCGAGTCGTTTACACTTTAAATGAAATGTAATAAAGATTATTTTAATGATAATATGTGAATTTTATGAAAAAGAATAGTTTAGATAATGATTATATATCATTTAAATACAATTATATAAATGAAACAAGAAAATAGAAACATCGGTCATGTGTATGGATGACCTACCATCTCCATGAACGGTGTATTTCACATAATATCGCTAAATTTTGTAAATTATACTAAGTATATATATAATTAATATATAATATATTTATATCAGGGATAAAATTCCACATATTTTTTTGTCATTTTCATTGTAATAGGATCAAAGAAATATCAAATCAAAACATATATGAAATGTTAATCGATCATTACCCGGAATGTGAGCTAACATAGAATTTTTATTAAATGTGTAATAAATGATCATAAGAAAATAATATATGTTATGATATATATAATTACTATTACTTAATATATATATATATAATGAACATATATTTATTATACATGAGGTTTCAACTTATATGATTCAATTCAATACTTAAGGTATGTTATTTTTATCTCAATTTTACTTATTTGGGATGTAATTTATGTTATGAAATGATATTAATTCCTTAGTGGTTTATACATCCCCTTTGACAAGTAATATCAAGAATTTATAAATCCACATAGAATTTTAAGTCCAATTTTATTATATTCGTATTTGGGGATTACTATTCAAGGATAACAAAGTGGTAATGATATTATGTCACAATCTCATAGTTCTCTTAACCAAAAAAGACCATTAAAAGTTCTAAATGGACTTCATCAGTGCAAGAGAAGCGTTGAATACTATAGATAGAATAAAATAACAAGAATTTAATGAGCACTAATAATGTTTTGATAAAGGGGTCTTTTATCATCTCTTATTGAAGTGACGATAAAGGTGAATATGGTAGTGTTCTCTAACATCACAATGCAAAATCAATGTAGTGTCCTGTAATAGCAAACCGCAACACCAAAAACACAAATAAATTAGAGAGATCAAGTAATAATATATTATTTATGTTATAAAATATTTAAAAATACAAATACAATAAAAAATTTATTATATAAATTTCAAACATTGGTTTATAAAATTACATAAGTATAAATTATTACATGCATTCAAAAACAACATTCTTTATTTTTCATTTAATCCAAACCCTTAATAGAGAAAAAAATCATATGCATAAGAAAATAATTCTTATGTTAATAATAATATAAAAAAAAAATTTATATAAAGTGTTAATTTTAATCTAAACATTGATTCAGTCAAGGAAATCTATGTATCAGATTGAGTTTCAGTAGGTTCTTGCATGTCATGCCATTTCTTGTTCTCCGTCAAGGACTACATTGATGAAAATTAACTACATAGGTATATGATAAAAATGATAAAGAAATTAAATATTTAATAGAAGACAGAAATATGAGAGAATAATATCGGATCATTGTCTCAGTTTTAGTGATGTGATGTGCATTCTAATCTTACATTATACTTATATATTTAAAAGATTCACTTGAAATCATACTAGTCACACTGTGCGTCATATTGAGGTGCAGCTGATTTTTACATGTCTCAAATTACTTATGGATCATTTTCCTAATGTATCAAAACAATATTAATGTGTTTTCTTAGTTAATAGTAAGTCACTTGTCTTTTTTTTCTAAAATGTCATTTTACACAAGAAACTAACACATTGAATCATACAAGTAAAATCATGTGTCATTTTTATGTGATATCAATTATTTCATGTCAAAAAAATTATTAATCATTTTAAAAATTTATAAATACAATTTGAGTGCATTTTCCCAGTTTTCTATAAGTGACATGGTTGAACTAAAATATCTATTTTAAACTAATAATGGAAAACTTGAGTCATATCAAACACATCATGCATTAAATAGGTGTATATATAATTTCTACACATTAAAAAAGGATTATTTATTGTTGTTCTGAAGTATCAAAATAATCCTAATGTGTTTACTCAGTATTTAGTAGGTCAGTTGTCCTCTGTACTATAATTATTGTCAAATTTCAAAAAATGAAACACATAGAGTCATATCGGTCACACCATGCATCAGATTTATGTGATGATAATTCCCACACCTAAAAAATGGAGTATGGATATTTTTCATAAAGTGTAAAAACAGTATGAATGTGTTTTCTATGTTTTGAGTACATCCTTCCTTTGTTAATATAATTACATTTTAAACTAGAAACACTCACTTCGACTAATAACATTTACATCATGTGTCATTTTGATGTGGGACTGATTCCTACAAGTCAAAAATTACTTACAAATAGTTTTCCTAAATTATCATAAATATATGAGAGCTTTTGGTGGATCTCAGTGAGTGACAGTTTAGGAACTAAATGTTAATTTTAAACTAATTACTGACACATTGAGTCATACTGGGAACATCAATTATTAATTTTAGGTAAGGATGATTCCCACACATCAAAATTTAATTTTATATTTTTTCCATAAAGTATAAAAATAATATGAATTCATTTAATATGAGACACATTGAATCAGATTTAGGCAATGAACAATACATGTGACACCTTATGTAAATTAAAAAAAATGCCCACATGAACAATACATGTGACACCTTGCATCAGATTTAGGAAATGATTATTACTAGATGTCTAAAATGACTTCTGGATCATTTATCAAATTTATTAAAAAAATATGAATGTGATTTATAGTTTTGAGTACATCACTTTTTTTCACTAAAATGTCATTTTAAACTATAAAAACACACATTGACTCATACATATCACTTCATGAATCAATTTAATGTGATACTAATTTATACAATCATGAATGACTAGTGAATTTATGTTATTTATTATCATAAATTTTTTTCCCATTATCTTTGTTTTCATTCTGATTATTTTTTTGAACTAAATTGTCGATTTTAAATTGATAATGGACACATTGAGTCATAGCGGTGACACCATATTTCAAATTGAGGTGGGCTGATTCATATATGTCTTAAATGGAATATATATCATTTTCTTAGTGTATTACAATAATCAAATCATTTTTCATGGTTTTTGGTTATGTAAGTCGTCCTTTTTACTAATATTAATGTCGATTTCAAATTAAATGAAGCACTTAGAGTTATCATGGTCATGTTGTGTGTATTATTTTGGTGTGAATAATTACGACACATCCTAGAGTCTAAAAATAATCATAACTATAAATTTTTTCATTTTTTTATAGTATTTATATTTCAAACTTCCAACACATAAAATTGACACAATTTTTTTAGCTTAAAATTCATTGTCATTGTTGATGTTTGGAAGATCAGAAGAAGCTCACATGCCCATTATAATATGGGAATCCACCACAATGGGAACATGATCTTCCTATAGTCTTATGTATTTCAATAATTCTAATGGTTTTATATATAATAACACTAAATCAATAAGTCGTGTTGGCATTTAAAAAAATATGGAAAATTGAAAGGTAACATTTGGTAACATTGGTAGATATAATCACTTGACATATTTTGTGTCTTGTTGTAGATAGTTGATAGAGAAATAAGAAATCCCAAAATATTTGTGAAAAAAGATAAATAAGACATAGATAAAAATGGTAATGAAATTAACATAGAAATATAAGACAACATGTTGAAAAAATTCATTATATAAGTAGTAGGAATTCACCTTTTTCTAGAGGTCTTATGAATACTTCATGCATTTACTTTTTATTATTATCTCATTTGTAGGCTCAAATACCAATCCCTAACAAGAATGAGATGCTTTGAAATAACCACCCCAACTCAAAAAAAATCAATTTTACAAAAATACTATTATTATATAAATAATAATAAAAATAAACAAATTAAGCCTAAATAGAAAACAATATATTAATTCTATGGATAATTATTTTATGGTTCAATCATTTTTAAAAGTATAAATAGATTTTTTGTATAGAAACAATTATCATATAAGATAATTAGACAATTAAATATATAAAAATGGTTGTTTTAAATGTTTTTATAATTAAAAGAAAAAATTGAAAGATATTTTTTAAACATTAAAATAAAGAGATTCATAATAATTAAAATTATAATAAAGTATCAGATGAAATTAATGTTGAATTGAGTAGCATATGGGGAAGAATACTGGATGGAGGTAGGCTCAAAATAAGACATTGATAGTGAGAAATGTGAAGAGGGATTATAAACTAAAATAAATACAATCAATGCTAAAATCAATGATTAAAATTTAATTAGTGATAAAATAGTTTGGTGAAAAATCGATTGAGTAAGACTCTACAAATAACATCATTTTTGACCAAGTAGAACTTAAATAATTTAGGGAGGCATGAAAGGATGATAATTGGATCAAATCTATTCATGTCAAGACTGATATAAATATGAACAATGTGACGAGGGAAATTTTTCAATGGATAGAGGATATAAATATTATTACAACCAAGTGGGTGTTCAGTAATAAAGTCATAGTCTTTGGAGAAGTGGATCAATTTAAATAATGGATAGTGTTCAAGTGGAACCCTTGGAAAAAATAATTTTTTTTATGATAAATTTACTATACCATAGACAAGTTGGAATATATTTTATTTTTTGGATATTTTTTTGAAATTTGAGATTAAAGAATACCAAATGGATATCAAATCTATGTTCTTTAATGGAGTTGTTAAGATGAGATGTTACATTGAGATAATATATAACTTTATTATGGATGAAAATGAGAAAAATATGGGATAGTTAATGAATTGTTTATATAAGATAAATAAATCATTGAGGACCTGGTTTTTAAGTATGGATCAATACCTAATAAATATTGGTTTTTATAGAGGTAGATTTGATTACACCCCTTAAATAAAAAAAGGATAACGATCAAAGTATTTTGGAACACAAATATTTCTATGAAATAATATTTTATGATTGTAGAAATCACAATGATTTTTTTGTGGATCATATGAGGAAAGATATCGAGTTGTCTATGATTGGTGAAACATTTTCCCTTAGTTTATCAAAAAATCATGGAAATCATAGAAGATTAATTTACCAATAAATATAAGGTAAAAATGTTCCCATGTTATTTGAAATGGAATATTCAAATCCAATGGAAGCACTGACTTTTATATTAATGAAATTTTCAAATGTTGATGATTTAAAAGAGATAATTGCCATGGATTATTGGTATATGAATCCTATTATACCTCACAACAACATGATTAATTAAACTAGTTCATGAATTATAAGATGATGTAATAAAGGGATGATTCATTCAAAACACATACATGTATAAGAATAATAACACTTGAGCATGCATGTTATGTCATCCGTTAAGATGATGGTCATATATTATATTACAAATTTCATTCATGATTTTATATTCTCTTTTCATACATGACATGATATTTTTAATTATTTAAAACATACAATTAATAATAAAAAAATGATAATAAATTTTATTTATTATAGAGGAATAAAATAATAACATTTATTATTTTAAATATAAACATATATTTTTATAAAAATATATCAAATAACAATAACAAGAAAGACTTTAATATATTTTTATATTATATTATAAAAATAAAAATATACAACTTTATATAAAATATGATTTAAATTTTATTATCTTAATAATAATTTCATATACATATATCTATAAAATATACATATATTTACTTGATATTGAAATTGTTTTCTGATATATATAATACCTTCAATAATGAAAAAATAATCCCTTTTAATTACATAATCTAATAAATAAATTACTATATAAAATTATATTAATTAGAATCAAATATCAATTTTATAATAAAAATAAATTGAATAAAAAGTTTTCCTATGAAAAAAAATCCCTTCTGAAAAAATCATGTTAAAATTAATAACCAATTAATCTTTTTGAATGATTATAATTTTAAAAAAATATCATCATCAAAATTAATCATTAGAATAGAAATAAATTTCCTTAAAATCGAAATTTTAATATAAAAAAAAATGGATAACATCCCTCACATGATTGTATTATATTTTTTATTATTTTTCTAGTAAGAAAACCTCACTTGTAAAACTAACTCTCCCTCACTAGTATTTGTTTACAACATACCTGAAAGATTTTAGGAGGACTTATAGCACCAAAAATAATTATGAATTCTAAGAAAAACCATCGAGAACGACTCCAATTTATTGCCTAATGATAAAAAATTGATTATATTTTATTCATTCATTAATCATGCATCTTTCTGAGAAAGATGTTATTTGTTCCACTTATATGCATTTTTATTTTTCATTGACATTTATTGAATAGAAAAAAAGGTTAATTAGAGAAAAAAACAGATATATATATATATATATCGATTAAAAGTGTTAATGTTTTCTACCTTATTATCATTTAAACAATAGAGGCTTCAACAAGAATCACAAACCTCAATAAAAAGAAAAATACAATTAATTTTAGGTTGTTTTATTTAGTATAGTAAAAATAGAATTGTTGGGATACATAGATGTGGGATGAGACGGTTTAGGGGATAAATGAGGAAAATTAGAGTTATCAAAAAACCTTGATTTTGTTGAAGCCTTGGTTTCATTAAACTATTGTATCGCTTGAGCCATAGATTCGAGCCTCAGAATAGTTGGAGCCTTGATTCTATAAATAAATGACTTTGGATTCAATAATGAGGATCTTTGATAGCAGGTTTCTTCCACAAAGAGTTTTATATATCACGAAGTGCTTCGTGATAGTTGGGGGTCTTAGAATCATGACACTTTTATCATTACTTCCAAAAAAGTACTCATAAATATACATTTTATCACCACTAAGGTAATAAGCATAGATAAAATAAATCTTTATTAGTGATAAAATTTTAATAGAGATAATGATTGATTTTATCTTTACTTTTTATGAAGTGATAAATCTATATGTTTATAAGTGCTAAAAAATAACTGACAAATACTAATAATACTTTAGAAAATTCATTTAAAAAAAAGTATAATCATTAAATATAATTAAAATATTTATAATAATAATATTTATAAACTAACAATTTCATTATTTTTTTAATATATAATTATTTACTAACAATTATCTAAATAATTTTTAAAAATAATATATATATATTTATTTATTTAATATATACATTATTTAAATAAATTTACAAAGATTGTTTAATTATTTATTTATAAATTTATATGCAATTTTTCTTAAAAATATTACTTATTTCATTATAATTATAAATATACAAATTACTAATGATTGATTTATAAATATTTCTATTTATAAATATTTTTTTCAAATGTATTTTTAATATTATTAATGTATATTTAATCTTAAGTGCATTTATGTTAAAAATGTGTAAAATTTTTACATTAAAAATGAATACAATATTGAAAATTTGGATATGTTTGATTAATAAAAATTATTAAAAAATTGAAAATATATTTAAATAAATATGAACACATACTGAAAATATTAAAACATATTAAATAAATTTATAAAAAATAAATAATATTGATTGAGTAAATTTATAAATAAAACTTAAATGCATATTAATATAAAAATTCATTAATTACATATATGTGAAATCAATATAATGCGTTTGATCTATGTTAAAATGTGAACGATTGTGGGTGTGTGTGTGTTTTCCCTTTGGCTAAATTACCTGGGTTTATGAAATGAGATATAAAGAATGATGAACCATTGGTTGGATCACTTCTTATAATGCCAATGGTAGATCATAATGTTTGGCCTCTTGTGTTAAAACCATATACCTTTGTATATGCATATTCATAATTCGACATACTCTTAAACCATTCATATGATTAACTCCATATGCCATGAAATGTGGTTATTACTTTGAGCCCTTAACCATTTTCCTTCAAAAAAATTCATTCTATGTTTATTAAGATTGAGGCTTTCATCATGTTCCAAGTATAATGGATTGAACTGAATTCTACGTGGTGGAAATCTTGTTAGCTTGGGATATGGAAATTATAATGTTTACATGTGAATGACCACTTTCTATGATGTTTGGATTATGGACCTTACTCATGCCATGTACAATTTTGTGCTTTTTGATAAAACCATATTCTGGGATTAGAAAAAATGCTATGTTTGTTAAATATTAATACCGTGATTTAATTGAGAATTCCATGATGAAATATAGTTGGTGTAATGTTAACACCATGTTCCTATGGTTTGATTTTATTACATAGAGATTTTATCTTTTAGATAATGCGTGATGCCTAGCTTTTTTTACATTGTAATTATTTATCCATTGATATATGAATTATTCCATTTTGTTTTGATTAATTGATTAGATTGAATATCTTGTAAGATTTTTATTGAGATGTTAGTTGATGGGTGAAAATTATAGATAATTTTCCTCGATTATATGCCTTTTTTGGTGTGGTTTACTTGATACAGACTAGGAGAGAACAAGAGTCTTGTATTAAGGATTTCATGGATAGAATATCTGTGCATGGTCGGTTATGACTCATGTTCTAGGGGTGATTATTTGGCATTACAAGTATGGGATTCTTGTGTAGTTTACTTATACACATCAGAGAGGTTGATTCCCTAGGGCAGTAATAGAGGATAGTACCATTTGGAAAGATGGTTTTTCCATTCCTTAAGAGACACTAGGTCCCCTGTGTGGGATATTTGGAATGAATTGAGAGTTAATATCCCTACGTGAGACAATTGATATCGTATGGGTCTTCTTGGATGGGCTCGGTGATATTGGGTTATGTTGCATGTTTCGTTGTGACCCATGAGATTCTTCCAAGATCACCTTGGATAGACTCAGACTCTAGAAAATGGATTTGATAGATTGAATTATTTGTTAATCATATAAGATTCATATTTATTATTATTATGTGAAACGTTATTCACTTGTGATTACACTCCCATTCTTTACTATAATTTTAATGATGACATGATTTTAGACCCCAAGACGAACCACGTTCTTAGAGGTATTCATTTATTGGGTAGACTTGGTTACTATGGGCTCTTTTATACATTATTTTCTTTGAATAGGTAATTTTGATAGACTACTAAAATATCCCAAAGTTGGTGATATGGGAAGGGTATCAATTTTGGAACCAGGACCATTGTTCACATATTTATTATATATTTCCATTCCTTATCTTCATTTGGAACACTGATTATTATCTTTTTTATGAAATGGAAATTTCAAGACACTATAGCGTACTGATATTTATATCTCACACCCTGCTCAAGAAGTGTTTGGAACCGTATTAGACATTATGAGTGCAAGTTTGGATAATGGATAGTCTGCTACTCCCAATGCATGATTTTCTTGCACATTGGGATGGAGATTTGGGGGGCAGAAAAATGAACCATTGATCAAGATATTGTGTAGAATTTTTTGTTTATTTTTTAGTTTGTGATAATAATTCAGCATATTTATGTACCCTTATTCTCTTGTAATTATTTTTTTCATTGCATCATGACATGGAAATCATCATATTGTATCTATTTTTGATTATGTACTTATTTCAGCTTCAAATTTTTTTGCATGCATTTTTTATTTACGTTTTCTACTGTCTATTATTTATTACAATTCCTCTATTTATTGCCTATCATTTACCACTATACATACTCGATCTATGAGGGAATAGTCTACCTAGAGGCACACCCTAGGTCCTCTCTGCTAGTCGGTAGCTTCTAGCATTCTGGGGGATGCACTTGTTGTCATGTGGCCAACTGTATCAAGGAACTTTTGAGTGGAACCTGAGGCATTTCACTACACAAATGAATTGGGTATTGTTTTATATAATGTTAGATAAATAGGACCGGAATAGAGAGTGTACCGAATTTAATATTGGACTCTGTCCACTATGACAAATCTCTGAGGGACCCTTGATAATTATGATGCTTTGGAGAGTGAATGAATTCCAGTATTATAGACTTGGTAATGATCCTTTAACTATTATGGAAATTGTTTTATATAATACTTGTATGCCTTATATATATTCCATATACCAAGGTTATGTAATCATAGTTCATTTTATTTTATTACACTATGATTCATTTCTTATGAATTACCAAGATTTATTATATGACTTTTATGATATGTTGATATCTCTATTTTTTACACTTAATGAGCATCTAATCATTCCATTTCTATGTTTTCTTTTCCCTAGGTTTTGACGAATGGTAATATGTATGATATTTTTAAGAAGGGTTATAGTTATGAAGATAATATAGGGATATGTAGTAGCTCACTTGTATAACAATTGTTTGCATGTCCATATTTTTAAAATCTCTAGGATATAATGATTCTGACATGGATCATTATGATATGTTATGAATTTTCATATATATATATGTAATAATTATGTACGAGACGTTTTGGTCTCTACGTGGAGCATTATTCTATGACTTCATCATTATACCTGAACATTCTGTCGATATCACCACAATGTGTTACCATGGGGGACAAGAGATATATGTGTTTGGTTTAACTATTGTAAAAATCGGGATTCAAATTTAATACATTAATCCAATTTATGATAATCACTCACTATACGTTTGAATTATATACTCAAGGAAAAATAAAATATGCCATACCACCAAACCATTAGAGGCATTTAACTTAAATGGATAGTAATAAACACAATATTGGGATTATGGTTATTATTAGGTAATATAAGTGATTAATACATCATTATAAAATTATGGCTCAATTCATATTTGATATTTTCCTAGATAACATTTCTAGTAGGTAATAATTTAAATTATGAAGACATATATAATTTAGTGGTATAATATAACAACTCAATATTTTACTGTATATTCTATTTAAATAAATAATATATTTAACAGTAGGTTTCACACAATCTACATATGTAAAAAACCATGATATATTTTTAATATTATACATGATTGTAAAATTATATGATATAAATTTAAGTAACAATAACACAAAATTAAAAAAAAAGATTATGAAATTACACTAGGGGGGAGAATTATTCCATATAAAACCCATTTTTCTTAACTCATAAGGGTGGTCGCATTGATAGTATTATCCCTTGAACGATCCCAAGATGAACGTGAGAAATTATAATTTGAGAGAAACTATATATTGGATAAGTTGATGCTCAACGTGATTTCCACAAGATCTATGTTAGATGAGCCTCCTCCCAATGTTGTATCCAATACTTATTTGATTCTTAAGCCTTTTATGTAGATCATAAGAGGTTATGTAATTTTAAATTAGAATTATATAAAAAAGGAGTAAAATATTTATATATATATATACATATCATGACATTTTATAATTTTTTAAAATTCATTTTTTCTAAATAGACATTATGCATGAACACATGTATTATTAAAAAGTAGGAATTTTATATCAAGTAACTCAATTAATTTGGATTGGATAATAATAAGATACATCCAAAATTAATTAATTTTTAATTTATACAAAAAAATATTGTTAATATACCAAAATTTATTTTTTATAAAAAAATTGTTATATTTTATTTTTTAAAATAAAAATACATTTATAATTTATAGGATAATTTTTTAAAATTAAATTAATTTTTTTTGTGATTTATCAAGTCAGTATTATCTCAAGATAGTTTTTTTCTATTTTTCAAAAGGATTGATATTTACATTAAATGATGAAAAATACTATCTTTATAAATAACACAAATTGTATGACATTATTTGTATCAATGTATAATATGAATATTTATAAAACCTTTTTTAAAACCAAATATGTATTTTATAAGTGAATTTGTAATTATAAGAAAATTTGATTAATTTATAATCCCATATTTGACATTTTAGATTTTAATTAATCATTTTGAATTTTTTAATACATTATATAGTTAGTTTTTTAAAATAATTTTTTAAAAAATTTGAAAATTTGAAAATTATATAAATTTATTTAAAATATATATTCATTTTTTTGAAATTATATAATTAGAATCATTTATTTATATATATAAAAGGACAAATTATCTAGGAAAAAACTAGTCACCATGGTGATAACTAAAATGGTATAACTGAGTAACCTACGAGGTAATTAAATTAATATGTTAATGAAATGTTTTTAATTTAGTAGATCAGGTGTAGAGAGACCCTATATCTTTTTCACTCAACTATTTTTCAATTTTATATACTTTTTATTGAGTGTAACATCCCATTATTGAATTTATTTTGTATTAAAAAATGACATCACTTTTAACATATAAAAGGGATCGTCTAACCTCACTTATCCACACAATAAAACCAATTATAATTAGAGAAAACTCTAATTAACCCTATCATCAACACTAAAACACTCTTTAAGGGGGGTTTTAACATCTCTAAATTCAATATACTAATGTTTTAACCCCATTCACATAGGATATAATCCCAGTAGTAAGGTATTGATTTTTTACCGCTAATTCATCTATGATATTTCATTATGTGTTTAATTATTTATAAAATTTGATTTCAAGATTTTATAATGGTAGAATAAATATCATTAATGTAATTTTATGATATTCTAATGATGGAACATGAATTAACCACCATCCTAGCATGAATTTATAAAAACGAAACCATGAATCATGCATTGTGAAAATGACCACCTCCATGATGAAACCAGTTCTATTTTCCATCCCAAACTTACATGTATAGTTCTCATAGGAAATGTAATATATAATTAATACATTTAGTACATATTTTTTTATTTTACAATTTTATACCATATTTATCATTTTTTTAAAAACATTGAAAACTAAAATTTCCACTATGCATATGTGTTGGACTATCTCATCTATGGTACAATCAATTTATATATTTTAATTCTTCGCTGCCTAACATGGATTGTCATGATGATGGATTTAAAGGATAAATATTATTCTTATAACATGTATACCAGTTTTTCAACAAAAAATAAATAATATGATAATAATATTAAAGATAAACAATCATTTTGAAATCAAATGTGTCCAACAAGAATGCTAGTAAATGAAAAATAATCAATTTATTCATATTTTTTAATATTTTACAATGTATAAATAATTCTTCCATATAATTAAAATTATGATATATCACACTAATAAGAACAAAATATAATCATTATGATTATGTTATAAATATTTTTCATCTAACTCAGCTCATAGTCATGCATTAATACTAGTATAATCATGTTAGGGTGGACTTGACCTCCAACGTGATAAGTGACCCAAAATTATATCATGGATGAATATGAAAGCATTATTAATTATATAATATGATATAACTATTTAAATTCAAATTTTTATGTTTATATTTTTTATAAATTAATATTTAAGATAACAATTATGAAAACATATTTCGTTTGTTAAAAAATAAAAAAAGTGTGTCTATTATAGATTTCAACTTCAAGGATAATGAATGAAAACCCATAAAGAGAAAATATAACCTAATAAATAATTATAATTTCTAGGTTTTAGTAACATTAATGAAATTTACTTGATTAAATTTGGGATAAAACAAATACATTTATCGCTGTAATGATACATCTACAAACACTCAAAATTATAAACACTTGATTTCGTAAAATAGGTAAAAAGTAACTCGCAAACATTTAAATGATTATTATAAATAAAAATAAAAAATAGTTTTATGTATGAATATTTTTAGTAAATTAGTTATTAATATATTTGTGTATTTTATTGAATATATTAAAGCACTTCATATGAAGTCATGTGTATTGTTAAGAGATTATTGGTATCATTTTCAACTCATTGGGAAATTTTTTGTGAACTGTAACATATTTTATAGGTTTTATTAACTAAAAAAGTTTCATTATAATATTAAAATATATTCTATTTCATGATATTATAATTTTTATATTATGATCTTTCTCTGAATATCATTTGATTCATACATTATAAATTCTGCAAAAGTTTCATTGAATCAATTTCTTATTCATGTAGAAGTATTTTTCCTACATGAATATACTTGTAAAATTTTCAGATATTATACCCTTATACTATTATACATAGTAATTCTATATTTTTTTCTTTTAAATTTATTATTATCATCATTAACCAATTATTTGATGTAGTTTTTTCCATAATAAATGATTATCAATGATAAGAATAAATCCCATTTTTAATAGTGAATATTTATTTTAATAAACATGTTTTATTTCATGAAAATATTATCATATATTTTTGGGAAAGATTATACCAATTACATTATTTGAATATTATAAATCTCTATAATACTTTTCATAATTAGAGTCCTATTTTTACGATTTTAGTTTTGAAAAAAAATGAACAACAAATTATTAATGAAAATGATTATATATCATTAAAAATGAAATGATTTATCTTACAGTCAAAAATTTTTGATTAACATTATTTCTTTAAATGGATGTTTTATTTTATAATTTTTATTATAAGGTTTTTAGAATTCATCTCTTTCCATCTTAAAAAATATTTTTGAATTTAATTTTCACTTCAACTTTTATATCAATGTTTGAAATGTTTTATGAAAACAATTATATTTTCAATTATATTTTTCCTCTAAGATTAATCTCTCTGGTAGTGATGTTCCAATCATACAATATATTTTATTATAATATGATTACTTTTGGAAATTAAGAATTTGGATACAGTATGATTTTTTATGTTTATGGTATTTGATGTTCATAGAAATTTTAAGAAACCCATTCTATTTGTATGGGTTAACTAAGATATGATTATGATTTATTTTCAATTGAAAACATATGTAAGTATGATTTGGGTGGGATCCAATATCACCCAATAATTCATTTCATTATGTATATATATCATGATATTTTTAGTCGCAGATTTAATGATTTTGTTTGCATAATAATGTAGATGATTTGTTTACACACATTTTCAAGTGTGGACATAAATGGTTCATTCACATAGGCATGATTATAATAAGTTTTTTCAAAAAATGGTTTCTCATAATTGTGGTTATGACATATTTCAATGTTGTTTATAAAGTTATGTAAATTTGTTAACATGATGTTTTATAACAAACCAACATGATTTAGCTAGATAAGTCACCCGAGAAGGACCTTCATGGTGACACGGTTCAAAACGATTATTGAGAAAAATCTAATATAAAACAAAAAAACATACAACAAGAGTAAAAAATGGAATTAAGAGAAAAATAAAATATCTATAAAATCTAAGAAGAAAATGAAAAACTAGAGTGTATGACAAGAAAAGACCGACGAGTTTTGTAACGCCCCGACCCCAGTTACCTAGAGTCGGTGCATTATTACATAACATTGGCATGATCACAAGAAAGATCAAATCTTGAAAGACCGATTGGTTTAGTATCCTTTGAAACACTAGATATATTCATAAAGTTTTACATTACATCATAAAGTGAAAAACTACTACAACAACATAATGTCTCCATAGTCCATACTATTATCTCCTCATAATATCCCTGCAGGTCATTTATAACTTACTTCTTCACATCCTGGGAAAAATAAAACATAGAGAAGGGGTGAGCTCAAATACCCAGTAAGGATAATAATATAGCAGAAACTTTCCAAAATAAGTATAAACATTTAAGGCAATGTATAACTAAAACAAAATCCTTTTAAACATGAACTTCAACATAGTATGGCAAAAGTAAAATTAAATAATTCCATTTACTTATTCAATGGATATTCTAATAATCGAATAATCACATGCAATATCAATAACCACTTTCATAATGATGGAATGCATAATGTCAGACTATCATAACCACATAGCCAAGGCCTCGTTCCATGACTACAAATAAGATTTTTCCAAGGCCTTGTGCCAAGACACTAGTTTGTCTCATGAGACCTACCGATGCATCGAGGAGCTATAACAGGCTCCACCTGTCACATATTAAGTCCAATGCATTCCCATATGAAAAGGTTTAAACATAACATAAACATTCATATTAAAACTAACATACGAAATGTCAATACATTCACCATAAACTATGAATGGTATAAAAATAACACATACACAATAAAACATATCACAAAACCTTCGATACAACATAGAATTTTGTATCATAATAAATCAACTTCACATAAGCATAAAATCCAACAAAGGATGTTGACATAGATGAAATCAAAACTCTTTTTCGAGAAATATCTCTTTTTATTTTGAAATCATTTAAGAGCCATATAAAATTAAACATTTTCTTTGAAAATATTTATATAAGCTTGTAAGGGAATCTTTGACAATTTTATAACAGTGGTAAATAGCCGCACCCACCGTATAAGTTAAAAAAACATTCTTACCTTAAATTTGTCGAAAGGTTAAAAGTGACTTGTTTGGAAAATGACGGAAAGTTTCCTTTAAAAACACATAAGGGTATAAATGACTTTAACCCATATTCTTTGTAAATAGTAAAAATGTTTTGAAATACATTTCGAAGAAACATGGATGTGGATGATAAATAAATCCCAGTAGATTATTACGTATAAACAACCTCGGATAATGAAGAGATTGTGAAATAAACCCTTACCTTGTACTTTTCCTTGGTTGGGGTAGGTTAACCTCTTTTATAATGGTGAAATAATTTTTATTAAATTATACAAGAATCATATACATTAATATGATATCATATATGATCTTTTAACATTGATTTTTTAATAATATCTTAGTATTATCATTGTTTCGGGTGTTAACTTACTCGTTTTCTTTTATATGTTTTGTTACGTAAGCCATGTTTGTAATGGATAGGTTATATATTATTCATATCCAGAATTATATCAAGTCCTTAAACATTATTTTTAAATATTCAAATGATAATTATACGTGAATGGATAAGATGGAGAATGAATCTCATCGCGTTCGTGGAGACAGTAGTCCGTACGTACGCACGAGCGACAATATCATTCTTTTGATTTTAAAATAATATATAAATGGATGGTATATCATATATACAGAATCATTAACATGTTATATTTATTATTTACATGAGTTACAAAACATTATTATACCCATCCAAATAATAATATATTGAATAACAATTACACCACGACGTGGAGACGGTAAGCCGTACGTACGCACGTATGGTGACATGTTATTAAAAGGGTGGATAGAATACTGAATATGGTTGTAACATATTTATAATAAAATCATAGTATATATATATGATACTGGAGTTATTATTTTAGGATGGTAAAAACAAAGGAAGAAGAAGTCGAAGAAGAAAGGAACTTGGAAAAGGGTGGTGAAATCATTACCTCTTCTTCGGTTTCTTCCTTTTGATTTGATCAAAAGGGATCCTTAGGTTGGATTTATGATCAAACTACAGCCTCTAGGTTTTAGTGACGGATGTTGGGAGAGTATTTGGTCATAGTTTTGCCAAACAAAAAGGCTTTGATGGGGTGAAGAAATGAGAAGGAGGAGTTTCCTTTTATAAGAGGGGTGAGGGGAACCTTTGGAAAAGCTAGAAATATTAATTTATAATAAATTAATATTCGGTTTTTAATGGCTCCAATGTTTATTATTTAAATTTTAAGGTGGGTATGGGTCGAAAACAACTCAACCAATAGAATTTAGACAGGTTTGGGTACTAATAATAACCTTATCTTTAAGTATTAACTCTAAGTTAATTAGTTTCACTTTTACAGTGTCTCTTTGTATTTTTATATTATATGGTTAATAAACTTACCATATACATAAAAGAGACCCCCAAGTGGTCCATTAATGATACATCTATCATTATATAAGTCTCTTGGCCGAACATTAGATTTTTAAGAATTTAATATCAATTAATAATATAATATTTGTTTTAAAAACTCTTTTATGTCAATTTTGACACTATTCAATAGATGATTTTTGTGAAACTCATAACAGAATTATTACTTCTAAAAAATTTAATTAAATCATTTCTAACATGTCATATTAACTTATAAAATTAGTGTAATTCATAAAATGTCTCAAATTCTATATATTTGTTTATTTATAATATCAATTAGTTTAATTGTTTACTGTTATGACAATTACTGCATCATCATTGTGTCATAAATAAATTAAATTATTTAATGTCTAAAAATTATAAATAAAATATCATTATTTAGTAAATATTTTTATATTTATAATGAATATTTATAGTAGAAAATACAACATATATAACTTTATGTAAAAATTGTTTTTCTAATAGATATAAGCTTGTGTCATTTTTGTACTCATTAAAATAAAGTGTCCCTATCACCTACAAGTGGCTCCATGGGGTCCCAAAATCGACCCAAAGATGCCTATGGTCGAACATGTATCAACCAACAAAGTTTGGACACGTTTTAGGGTAATTTTGTATTATTATAATATTATTTTTTAACCCTTATTTACCAGATTTACCCTTAACTATGGTAAATAAAATATTTACCGAAGTAATTATTCAAAATGTCTAAAAATAAAAGTAACATATTTACACAATTTGAACATCCTTATTCCAAATATGGAATCCATTTTTCAAAATTCAAAACACAGTAGTGGCATAAATTAATTTAAAGTTAATTCCCATTGTTAAAACAAAAAGCATGTTTTTAAGAGATAATAACTATCAAAAGATTGACACTTTTTTATTCCGGTTTAATTGTAAAATTATGTCCAATTACCAACATTATATTAAATTGTAAAAATATATTCTAAATATACTTTAAAACCACTCAAATTAATAATTTATCACTATTAATTATTTTGATTAAAAAGGTTGTTTTTAATTAAAATTTAGTAATTTTCACTATTCATCAAAATATTAAAGTTATCCGAAAAGTACCAAAATTTCACCTTAGGCTAAATTCGATACTCCGAATCCAAAAATGAAGTCCATTTTGAAATATAAAATTTATATAATTTCAAAAATTAGGTATTATTATTCATAACGGCTAGTTTTATCGGTTGTGGTGTGTGTTAGAATTCGAAGTTGTGTACAACACACACTACTGTATTATTCTAAGGAAAGCGTACCATGGAAGCTTGGGATGTTTCATTTTAAATTTTTGATGTCCCCATTTAGTCAAAAAGTTTAAAATATTGTATTTTAAAAGGGTTAACTATTAAAATTTGATAAAAGTGCAATACTGAAAATGAATTTGTTCTTGCATTATATCTAAGAAACTCATAATATGGATTCTAAAATTATAAGGATTATATAATGTTTAAAATTTAGTTAATACTATTCATAACCTCTTTTGAATGAATTTTTTTGTTAAGTCATGGTGTGATTGAACTCGGTGTAGTGTTTAGTGCAAGTTATTGAGTTATTTGGAAGAAATAACACGCTATAAAGTCTTGGGGTGTTACATTCTCCCCTACTTTAATAAATTGCGTTCTCGAAATTTGAAATTGTTCTTCGAAAATAAAAGGTTGAAAATAGAAAATATATTTGTGGTAAAACCCACATAGAAAATTGGGTTACTAAAATTTAGTCTTAATTTGAGGAAAATAGAAATGAAAGGGTCCCCACGAAATTATGATCTCGATTAGGAGGACATTGGTGGCAATTAGAGACATATAATTGGAGGAAAAACATAAATATTTATAGGTATTGATTGAGGTCATCAGTCACAAACAAGTGTACAATTGAGGTCCTTAAATTCATTAATATATGATGATTTGAAATACCATCGGTTCAACAAAACATAGGGTATTAGGATAACACATTTTTGACGTTTCAAAATATCTTAGTTGAAATCCCACATCGAAAAATGAATTAATGGGGCCTCTATTTAAAATAATGATTTGAAAGTATGAAAATTACCAAAAATAACACATACTAGGGTTCCATGTGGGAAAATATGGATATGGAAGAGAAATATAACCATCAACTATCTGATGGAGAGTGGTAGAGAACATGGCTATGAAAAGGCCAACAATACCAAAGCCATAAATTAGTGATGATTTAAGGTACCATCTAGGACAACATTTTTGTTCTAAGTTCATTTTCTTAATGTTGAGAAATTTATTTATGAGATTGGCTAAGATCATAAGGATATATACTTACTTTAGAGTTTTATCCATTAATAAATATCTACCAGAAACTCATCTTTCACTCTAAAAGATAATAGAACGTAAAAAAAATTCTATTTATACTATTCGTATAGGGTTCCAAAATAAACGAATTTATAATTCATCTACCAGATCTTTTAAAAAAAATACATTATTTAATCCAGGACATCTTGTGGGCCCGTGGAAGGTGATACACCCTTGTCTCCCTTCCTTTGAGGGTTCAAGTCTCGCGGCCTTGCCAGTCGCGACGGGTTGTCGCCCGACCTCCGGGTTGTCCTTTTATGGGAATCCAAAATAATCCAAACTAGAACTATCCAAAATACATTAGTCCAAAATTTATAAGGAAGGTAAACACAATGAAGATCCCTTTTCTCGCGTAATAACATGTGATCACCTTCATCATGTATTCTTTTAAAACACTGCAACATCCTGAATAACCATAAAACCTTATTGATTACATTCATGATCCCTTATTCCTTATAGAATAATAGATATACTCCTTTAATCCAAAAATGTTGTAAACCCCAACAATGATGGAATATACAATTCATTAATCAGTTTCAAGGTAGTCATGAATATCCAATATAAATTATCGAAAACAATCATGTATTATTCTAAAATCACTACCTCTGTATCAGAACCATATTATGGTTTATCTTTCTCTTAACCATATATTTTCCAAAAATTTAACCTGCTATTGAGTCACAATTCTTTGTTCCACAAAATCTCAAGTCCATAATGAAATAGTACTGCAGTACAATCCTTATATACTCCATAATTATTATAACAAGTACATTGTTGATACAACACTCAAATGACATAATCAACATAAGAACTCCAATCATTCCTTTTCATCTGTGGTAGTATCAAAACTTGATTATTATCCAATACCATCATTTGTGGCATAGTCTGATTACTGGTACATAGGTTCGCATAGTGTCCAAACTCCTTGCAAATGAAGCATTGTACATTTGAAACCATTTTATTACCCTTGCATTCACGTAGTTTGTGCCCTTTTCCTCCACACTTATAACAAACTCCCATTCCTTTCAGGCAAGTTCCAGGGTGTTTCTTTCCACAGTTATCACATATGGGAAGATTATTCTTTTCCCTCTTCCCTTTATCCATCTTTCTCTCTTCCATCCTTTTCTTCTCTTGCTTCCCTTCAAATCTATAGGATTTAGTAAACTCTTTACTAATCTTATCAACACATGATATTATTTCTTCATATTATGATAATACATGCGAGACTATTTCTCTTATAAATTCTAGCTTAAGACCATGAAATATATAATCCTTATTTATCTTTGTATCATGTGAATTGCTGGAGTTCTCATTCCTTCTACTGGGTTCCATTTCTAAACAATGGCATACACTAGATTAGTTTATGAATAACAACACCTAATCCCAAGCTTGTAAAACACATAACATAAATTAAATAGTTTATGGATATAATCCATAATCATAAAAATGTCTCCTTTGAGGAAGTATATACTCATAAACCCTTCATAATGGTTTGTAAAGATGATGAGAATTATCCTAAGCATATCCCCCGGGAGTGTCGTAACCAAGAGTGCAGCAAGGCCCGTTGTCATGCACCAGTTCCCGTTCGAGTCTAGATCAAAGCGGTGTTTTCGGGTTTTACCCCTAGATACATCTGTGCCAGATCCGCCTCTACCTGCTCATATCCAGACAGGGATGTATTGCTCGGAAAACTCACAAAATCTCTACAATGGAAAAATTCTAAGAAATTCTTCTATACTAATCCTCAAGGTCCATCTTAAATCTATGTGCTCTAATAAGAGTTTATCTAAATCTAGATTCCAAGGTGTGTACTAAACTTCCTCTTATACCAACTACAATGCCCCGAACCTAGTTACCTAGAGTCAGTGCATTATTACATAACATTGGAATTATCATAAAAAAGATCAAATCTAGAAAGACCGATTGGTTTAGTAGCCTTGGAAACACTAGATATATTCATAATGTTTTACATTACATCATTAAGTGAAAAACTACTACAACAACATAATTTCTCCATAGTCCACACTATTATCTCCTCATAATATCCATACAGGTCTTTCATAACTTACTTCTTCACTTCCTGGAAAAATAAAACATAGAGAAGGGGTGAGCTCAAATGCCCAGTAAGGATAACAATATAGCGGAGACTTTCCAAAATAAGCCTAAACATTTAAGGCAATGTATAACTAAAACAAAAGCCTTTTAAACATGAACTTCAACATAGTATGGCAAAAGTAAAATGAAATAATGAAATTTACTTATTCACATGGATATTCTACTAATCAAATAATCACATGCAATATCAATAACCACTTTCATAATGATGGAATGCATAATGCCAGACTATCATAACCACATAGCCAAGGCCTCGTGCCAAGACTACAAATAAGATTTTGCCAAGGCCTTGTGCCAAGGTAGTAGTTTGTCTCATGAGACCTCCCGATACATCGAGGAGCTATAGCGGGCTCCACCCGTTACATATTAAGTCCAATGCATTCCCATATGGAAAGGTTTAAACATAACATAAACATTCGAATTAAAACTAGCATACGAAATGTCAATACATTCACCATAAACTATGATTGGTATAAAAATAACACATCCACAGTAAAAAATATCACAAAACCTTCGATACAACATTGAATTTTGTATCATAATAAATCAACTTCACATAAACGTAAAATCCAACAAAGGATGTTGACATAGATGAAATCAAAACTCTTTTTGGGGAAATATCTATTTTTATTTTGAAATCATTTAAGATCCATATAAAATAAAACATTTTCATTGATAATATTCTTATAATCTTGTAAGGGAAGCTTTGACAATTTTATAACGGTGGTTAATAGCCGCACCCACCGTATAATTTAAAAAAAACATTCTTACCTTAAATTTGTCGAAAGGTTAAAAGTGCCTTGTTTGGAAAACGACGGAAATATTCCTTTAAAAACACATAGAGGTATAAATTAATTTAACCCATATTCATTATAAATAGTAAAAATGTTTTGAAATACATTTCGAAGAAACATGGATGTGGATGATAAAGAAATCCCAGTAGATTATTACGTATAAAAAACCTCGGATAATGAAGAGATTGTGAAAGAAACCCTTACCTTGAACTTTTCCTTTGTTGGGGTAGGTTAACCTCCTGTATAATGGTGAAATAATTGTTATTAAATTATACAAGAATCTTATACATTAATATGATATCATATATGATCTTTTAACATTGATTTGTTAATAATATCTTAGTATTATCATTGTTTCGGGTGTTAACTTACTCATTTTCTTTTATATGTTTTGTTACGTAAGCCATGTTTGTAAGGGATAGGTTTTATATTATTCATATCCATAATGATATCAAGTCCTTAAAAAGCATTTTTAAATCATCAAATGATAATTATACTTGAATGGATAAGATGGAGAATGAATCTCATCGCGTTCGTGGAGACGGTAGTCCGTACGTATGCACGAGCGACAATATCATTCCTTTGATATTAAAATAATATATAAATGGAAGGTATATCATATATACATAATCATTAACATGTTATATTTATTATTTACATGAGTTACAAATCATTATTATACCCATCCTAATAATAATATATTGAATAACAATTACACCACGACGTGGAGACAGTAAGCCGTACGTACACACGTATGGTGACATGTTATTCAAAGGGTGGATAGAATACTGAATATGGTAGTACCATATTTATAATAACATCACAGTATATATATGATACTGGAGTTATTATTTTAGAATGGTAAAAACAAAGGAAGAAGAAGTGGAAGAAGAAAGGAACTTGGAAAAGGGTGGTGAAATCATTACCTCTTCTTTGGTTTCTTCCTTTTGATTTGATCAAAAGGGCTCCATAGGTTGGCTTTCTGATCAAACTAAAGCCTCTAGGTTGTAGTGCGGGAAGTGGGGAGAGTATTTGGGCAGAGTTTGGCCGAACCAAAAGGTTTTTAAGGTGTGAAGAAATGAGAAGGAGGAGTGCTCTTTTATAAGAGGGGTGAGGGGCACCTTTGGAAAAGCTAGAAATATTAATTTATAATAAATTAATATTCGGATTCTAATGGCTCCAAAGTTTATTATTTAAATTTTAAGGTGGGGATGGGTCAAAAACAACTCAACCAATAGAATTTAGACAGGTTTGGGTAGTTATATTAACCTTATCTTTAAGTATTAACTCTATGTTAATTAGTTTCACTTTTACAATGTCTCTTTGTATTTTTATATTATATGGTTAATAAACATACCATATACAACCAAAAGACCCCCAAGTGGTCCATTAATGATAAACCTATCATTATATAAGTCTCTTGGCCGAAACTTATATTTTTAGGAATTTAATATCAATTAATAATCTAATATTTGTTTTAAAAACTCTTTTATGTCAATTTTGACACTATTCAATAGTTGATTTTTGTGAAACTCATAACAGAATTATTACTTCGAAAAAATTTAATTAAATCATTTCTATAATGTCATATTAACATAGAAAATTAGTGTAATTCATAAAAAGTATAAATTATCTTTATTTTTGTATTTATAATATTATTTATATTAATTGTTCACTATTATGGTAATTACTGCATCATCATTGTGTCATAAATAAATTAAATTATTTAATGTCTAAAAATTATAAATAAAATATAATTATGTATTAACTCCTTTTATCTTTCTAATGAATATTTATAGTCTAAAATACAACATATATAACCCTATGTAAAAAATTATTTTTCTAAAATACATATGCTTGTGTCATTTTTGTACTCATTAAAATAAAGTGTCCCTATCACCTACAAGTGGTTCCATGTGGTCCCAAAATCGACCCAAAGATGCCTATGGTCGAACATGTATCTACCAATAATGTTAGGACATGTTTTAGGGTAATATGTTATTATTATAATATTGTTTTTTAACCATTATTTACCAGATTTACCCTTAACCATGGTAAATAAAATATTTACCGAATTATTATTCAAAATGTCTAAAAATAAAAGTTACCTATTTACACAATTTGAACATCCTGATTCCAAATATGGAATCCATTTTTCAAAATTCAAAACACAGAAGTGGCAGAAATTAATTTAAAATTAATTCCTATTGTTAAAACAAAAAGCGTGTTTTTAAGAGATAATAACTATCAAAATATTGACACTTGTTTATGTCCGGTTTAATTGTAAAATAATGTACAATGACCAAAATTATATTAAATGGTAAAAATATATTCTAAATATACTTTAAAACCACTCAAATTCATAATTTATCACTATTAATTATTTTGATTGAAAATGTTGTTATTAATTAAAATTTAGTAATTTTCACTATTCATCAAAATATTAAAGTTATTCGAAAAGTACCAAAAATTTCACCTTAGGCTAAATTCGACACTGTGAATCCAAAAATGAAGTCCATTTTTAAATATAAAATATATATAATTTCAAAAATTAGGTATTACTATTCATAATGGCTAGTTTTATTGGTTGTGGTGTGTGTTAGAATTCGAAGTTGTGTACAACACACACTACTGTATTATTCAAAGTAAAGAGTATCGTGGAAGCTTGGGATGTTTCATTTTAAACTTTTGATGTCCGCATTTAGTCAAAAAGATTAAAATATTGTATTTAAAAAGGGTTCACTATTAAAAGTTGATAAAAGTGCAATACTGAAAATGAATTTATTCTTGTATTATATCTAAGAAACTCATAATATGGATTCTAAAATTATATGATTTATATAAAGTTTAAATTTTAGTTAATACTATTCATAACCTCTTTTGAATTTCTTTTTTTGGTAATTCATGGTGCGATTGAACTCGGTGTTACGTGTAGTGCAAGTTATTGAATTATTTTGAAGAAATAACACGCTATGAAGTCTTGGGGTGTTACAAGTTTCCATGTGACAACCATCACCTCCAAACCAGCCTGACATTAAGGTAATGAAAAAAAGAGTAGACCCAATGGTACACAATATATTCCCTTTACTTTGATCCTATAATGAAACATCTATAAACTTCTAATGGAAAGAACAGGGTACGTGCACTAATCCCTGTAGGATTCCACCAAATTTTCTATACAAGGTCTAATATTAAGAATTCATCAATTCTAGATTAAAAAAATACAAGTTTACAAATAATTTATATAAATCTAAACCATTTTTCAATCATCCTTTTGTTTTTTTCATAAATGATTTTAAGATCCCCAAATAATGGAATAAGAAAGGTGATGAAGAATAAAATCCTAATAAATACAATCCATCAATACAACAAAAGGAAAAAATGTAATGAAATAACCATGATTGATTCATCATTTAAAAATAAGTGAAAATATTAATATTACCAATCCATCATGTTAAAAAAAGTGATAATTGATATAAAAAACAATTTGGGCTCTAGCCTATGGGTATACGTATGAAACTACAGTAAATAATAAACCCAAAATATTTTGTTACCAACTAATATCTATTCCTTACATAATATTTCAAAATCCAAAAATCTATATTGAAAGTTAACACACTAAAGTGAAAGAAACATCAAGTGACACTACACACAATATGAGTGGCAAGTATATTTCCAGTTCACCTACGGATCCCAATATTCTTGTTTTTAAATATAATCTAAATACCATACTAACAATTTAAAAAAATTAAAATCCAAGCCAATCTTCTTTGTGGATTGAAAACCCATTTTATAAATTAAACCCTTATTCATTAATTTATTCAAACACTTAGTGTCCACTAACCATTTTTAAATATAATACTCATTAAAATTAGGATTTTTCCTAGAAAATAATTTTTATTCACAAATAAATTCAATACCATGATTAACCCAACATAATTTACTATATAAATATGTTATACATAGATTTTTTTCATTTTATAAAAAAAATACTTCAAGAAAGGAGGAAGAAATATCATCCTTTGAAAACAGTCATTGAGGAAAAATATATCATCCCCTCATGATCCTAGATACACATTAAAGACATGAATAGTCCAGAAAAAATCATAAATCTAGAATAAAAATCACATTCTAGTTCCATGTGATGATAGGAGAAGAGATCTAATGAGAATTTAAGAATAAAATGAAAAACTGGATAAAAATGAAAAATTCCTTGAGTTGGTCCACCATGAATGAAGGAAATATTCCTAGAATCCCTTTGGATAATTCTCTAAACTACTTGGAAAGGAATAGGTCAATGAGATATGATGTTAAGTTGTAATCAATAGTTAAATTGGGGTCCTAGGGATTTAAAATAAAAAATTCAACACATTAAATACTCACAGACATGGTTTTCTGGAGAGGCTAGATGGTTAGCATCAACCATGTACATTAACTATGAAATCTATGTGGAGATAATTTTTGGAGTGTATGGTTTGGACACATGGTTACTTTAATATATCACCAACTATACATAACCCCTCTTTATAGGTGTTCATAGTTTGGAGGGGTTTCTTCACATTGTGCACAAACCATTCACCCCCTTATAGAAGGCCATTCATGGCATCACAATTTATTAGGACAAAGAACATTGTTTTATATAGTATTTCACCAAATGTTCATAATCCCATGGGATTTCAATGATTCTAAAAAACTACCAAAATGAGTCTAAAATTAAACCAAACCAATCCATGAATAAAACAAGGGAAAAAAGAACCTACAAAAAAATTAACACAACATTATAATATTCCCACTATAAATTATTTTTCTCCTAAAAATGCCCAAGATTCTAGACTCACAAAAAGGGATGTCCATTAATACCTCATAAATTATTATCACTCCCATGTATCATGGTTATTTAATCTATACTTCCATTTAAGCCAGAATATTGGAATCGTTTTACAATTTATTACCTTACCCGATGATCAATAATCTGAACTAGTTTCGCAATAATGATGGTCTTAGGATCTATATCTATATCCTATCATTCAATCACATTGTAAGGATATGGGAAACATGAAATTTTTTGATGAATAATAGTCATGAGAGATGGTACGTCCAATCAATATCCACCCTTTCCAAGCCACTACATGACCTCAAATGGGCCAAAAATCATTTATGCTACCTTACCCTACATACCCAATTGACAATGTACCAATTTAGGTAAAACTATGAGAAAAATCTGAAAAATAAACTAAATATATATCTACTAATGATGTTAGTCTACATAATATTTCTAATATTTATGTTACGTGACCATACTCTAATGAATCAACAGAACCTTTTCATTCATCTCTTGAATGAGACCCAACCAAAACAAAGAACTATGTACCAACTCTTCTCAACATAAGGGAGATGTACAAAGCCACCCATGAAACACTTCTAAGAAGACCATATTTATCAATGATTGATAAATAATGGTATAGGGAAATATAAGCATAGAAACATTATTTCCATAAAATCAACATATTCATGAACGTTGTAACGAACCAGGTATTTATGGTATAATAAATTTTCATATATATTAATATTTATGAATAAGATATTAATTTTATTTTAAATATGCAATTTTTTGATGGTTTACTCAACACACAACAACAATTTTCTTTGAAATATTACGTTGCACACAACATTGAGTTAGTCTAAAAATTATTATTATATTATTATTATATTAAAGGATAGTTAAATCCATGAAATTGTATTGAAGTGAATAAATATAAATAAATACCATATTATCATTAAATTTATTTACACTTATCCAATAATTTATAGAGCCTTAAAATAATAATGAATCTAATATTTAGCATGAAATTCTCTAATATTTTAAAAAAGATCATTTTACTGCATTTTAATGGGGAACCCTTCCTAAATCTTGCATTTTACACTTTTATGTTTTATATATGACAAAATAATTTTCTTCTATAGAATAGGGACATCAAAATTTACATTGGATGAAATTTTTGGTATTTTTCTGATAATGTTCGTTTTTAATGAATAGTGACAAATACTAAATTTAAATTCCAAAATGCATTTTAATCTAATTTATTTATATAGTAAGATTATACTTTTAATATGTTTTAATATGTAATTGGATTATATTTTTAAAATGTAACCCCATTTTTTTCATTTTATGTAATTTCACTTTGGAACTGTACATAAATGCATGCTAAACTTTTTTTAGTTTTTACTTCTTAAAAACATGCTTTTTGGTTTTGTCAATTTGAATTAATTTTAAATTGTTTTCTTCAACTTATGTGTTTTTAATTTAAAAAAATGTATTCCATATTAGGAATCAGGAGGTCCAATTGTGTAAATAGGTAAATTTTATTTTTAGACATTATGGATAGTAACTTCACTAAATATTTTATATAACATGGTTAAAGGGTATATCTGGTAAATAAGTGTAATAATTAATATTATAAAAATATTAAATTACCCTAACATAATTCATATCCCTATTAGATGCAATATGTCTAACCATGTTCATCCTTGGGTCGATTTTAGGACTCCATGGAGCCACTTCTGTGTGAAAAAGACATTTAATTACTTTTATTTTAATGTTAAATAAAATATAACATAAATATATATATTTTAGTGAACCAATTTTTATATAGGGTTTTATAACTGATATATTATACTATAAATATTCATTTGAAATATAAAACAATTTTTTACATAATTCTGTTTTATTTATAATTTTTAGTCATTATATAAATTAATTTAATTATGACACAATGATGATGAAATGATTGTTTCATTAATAAATGATTCAAATAAATGATATTATAAATGATAAAATAATTGTAATTTAGTTATTTTGATGTCACCCAAAAAATTTCTGGATGATATTAATATGTTATATTTGTATTAATGAATTCCTTTTATCAAATAACTTGTTTTTTATTTTTAAAGAAGTCTTGATATGAATTGTGTCAAAATTAAGATAATTCATATTTTAAAATATAAAATATTTTATTAAATATTATAAAATTCCAAAAAAAAAATATAAGATTCAGTAAGATTCTTATCTTATATTTAAAATTTCATTATTGACTCTTTAATTGGATAGTTTTTAGGTTTTGGTAACTATTTTTATTCACAAAGTGTTAAATGCCTGATAAAATGGTAAGAGTAAAAAGGGTTAAATAAAATTGATAAGGATCAAAAAATATACAATGCTTGTATAATTTTTATTTAAAGATTTTAATTCTAATTATATTCATATTATATTAGAAATAAATTAATTTTGACTCATTTATAAGTGAAATACAATTAATAGTAAAATAATAATTCAAGATATTTCTTTAGTTCCCTTCTTCCCTCTTATTAAAGGCCACCACCTCTAACCCTGACTCACACCTTTCATACCCACTTGGCTCATCCATTATCGGACAAAATAAACTCCCAACATCTTTATATTCTTTCCAGAAGCCTTACCTTTTGACTAAGACAATTAAATAAAGCCTTTTGACTCTAATCAAAGGGAGTTTCCCAATTTAGAGTTAACATCATCTCTCAAGTTCATTTCTATTATTTCCCTTATCCACTACCTATTTTATTCTTATTTACTGATTAAAAAACAAAAAATTATCCTAAATATTCTAGGACGTTTTTTTGATAATAATTACATCTACACATATACACACCTCTATTTAATGGATTTGGAACATATTATTTTTGTGGATAGAGAACCACCACCTCACAAAACGATGATTGTTCAACTATCTCCTACTACCTCCCATGGTAGCAATTTTGATGGAACTATATTTAAATATGATATACATAATATTTACATTGTCTCTATTCTACTGTATTTTTTTAATCATACCTTTATGCTTTCCATAACGCATAAATATGATAATTTCATTTGAAGAAGTCCAGACTACCGCCCCCTCAATGTGATATGACTCGTTCATGCTATACAAGGAACATATAAGGGATGAAATTAATGAACTCTTGTAACATATAAAACATATATATTATATTTTAACTATAATATACCTATTTATTTTTTAGTTTTCATTCCTTTAAAAATGAACAATTAAATAAATGTAGTGTGCATGCATACGTACGGCTTACCGTCTCCATGAACAATGCATTTCATTTTCTTATATCCAAATGTTATGAACTATTATAAATAAATACATACTTGATATAAATACTTATTTAATGATATATATTATATTTAAATCATTATTAAAATTCTATAGATAATTTACTTTTTACCTCATGGATAATCTGTAATTATAACAAGTTCATTTTTGACTCAAGTACTGAACATCGACAAAAAGACGGATATGAACTAGAATAAATATATTATTGCCATAGAAAGGTAATAAGTGATATAAAATGAATAAGAAACATGAAAAGGGAAATAAAGAAATTATAATTAAATTACTTTTGTTGTTGTGGGAGATAAATATTGAACAAGACAAGTAAGATGTAGGGTAAGGGAATCTGCCACCCTCCACTTTTAGTCAAAGTCATCTTTTATGTTATGTCCTTTAATTTCAATTTTCATATGCTGGGATATTTTATTATTTTTAATTATTGATGTACATTTTTTTACACTTTATGAGAGGCCCTTTTCTCTCCCATCAATAATTTTCTATATTTTGAAGTGACGTAGTTAGACTGCTGAATTTTCATAAGGGACTACGTCTCAATCTCTTTTCATTTATTCATATCTTAATATTGTGCACCATTATTATCCTATAATATTTATATACTACCCTTAAAAATATTATATCATGAATCTATTTATTCTGATGATATTATATATTTCTTTTAATGTTATTCTTTAATTATTTTTATTTAATTATTTTCTCAAGTTGTAAATGACTCGTTAACAAAAACATTATTTTAAATGTTTGAAAGATTTATTCTTATAAATATTTATAATTAATATACATGTTTTAAAAATAGTTTTAAATATTAATTTATATAGGCCTTATTGATTTAAAAAGATAATTTTCTTTAAAATCTTCAATTAGGCATGGGACACATTGATTAAAAAATATCTTTATCAATTGTTCTAAATGGTTTTGGAAATGGATTGAATATTTCAATATATTGAATTGATTTATTCTAATTTATTAGTAAAATTTTGATAATTTAAATCTTTTATGAGTTATGATTATGTAATTTTACTTGGACATTTGACGGGTGGTTACATGATAAACCAAATATGGGTGGTTCCGTGATAAACCTATGGCGGGTGAGCCCGAGGTAGCTCTCCAATGCTTTGGGTAACGTGATGGAGGTAAACATTAATGTTTCTATTAAAAGATTTAGTGAATATACCATGATGGGTATTCCAAACGTAACTCCATATATAGCTATGAAATAAAAAATGTATGTATGTTATGGATTCCACCAGTTACCTTTATGATTTAAGATTTCATTTTGTTATTCATAAATCATTTGGTTTCATGAGGTAAGATAAAGAGTTTTTTTATGATTGAAAAATGTGATTTCATTGATTGAATGCATTTATGGACTAATGTTTTCTTCCCTTATTTTATAACCCTTACTTAGATTTTTATGCTCTATCCATGTTTTGAAATTTTTTCATAGGGTATAACGAAGGGTAAGGGGAAGGAATAATTCGATAAGATTTATATCAAGAAATGATTTCATTTTTATCTAAGAGTATTATTATTGTGAATGAAATTGTATATAGTAGAAGTATCTACTTTGAAATATTTTGAGATATCTCGTAATATTTATGGCATAATTATCTAAAACTCAGTCCCTGAAAAGATACCCAATGTGAATTCTTGAATTAACTCAAGATTATGTAAAATTTAAGGTGGGGTCTGTATAGTTGGTATTAGAGGATAGTTTAGAAAATATTAGGTATTAGGATAAGTTTTTAGACACAAGGTTAGTCATCATTTCTATTCTTTAAGTTAAATACTTTTTTGTAACTTTTTTATATCACAGAATGTATGTTACAAATGGAAGGAGGAGGATCTGAAATGACATTCTTATCTTATCCCGATGTCTTTCTTGGAATAATTATTACGAAGTCATGTCCAGAAGATTCTGAAATATTTTCTAACATACAACTCACTTGAAATCAATTGTTTGAGATATCAAATATCTCCGCTATACCTCGATACCATTTTAGATCATGGGTTGTATTTAATCAATTCTTATTTTCTAACTATTCTCATATTTTCATGAAGGTAAATATTATCAAGGAATTTTCAAATATTTTACCTTATCCCATTAATTTTATGCATATTAGGATTTTAAAAAAGGTGATGAAGAACCAGAATCTTGCAAAAAAACTATTTAAATTATCTTATAAATTATAGTCTTTCAAAACATAATTATGATATTTTAAAAGGACCATTGATTGAATGTTTCAACTGAAAATTTGTCTGAATGATTTATAAAAATAATTTTTTATCAAATGTTTTGAAATTATATGGCATAAAATATTATTTTACAAAAATATTTTTCTATGAACACCCATAAGACCCATGAAGTACGAGGAATATTTGGATACATAACGAAGATGATTTTGAAGGATCTCTAAATCATTTTTGCAAATCATGGACCGTTGATCTACATGAAGAAGATGATAATGAAACAAGGTGGACACCATGATCAAGGTATGATGTTCTTTATTCGAGAATAGTGTTATTTTATACAAGTAAAAAATTCCAATATATATAAGACTCCATGAATTAACTTATTGAGGGCATTATGAGTTTTGATGAAAATGAGAGGTATAAAATAACCATTAAAGTTATAACTTTCTAGGGTTATTTTTTAGTTTTATAAAAAGGGGCAGAATTCAAGATGGGTGAAAACCCATTGCGTTTGGAAAGACCACTAGAATCAAACCCACAACTGAAGAGTGACAATGGAGAATCGCATACCACTGGACTACGAGATATTGAAGGTTAGTGTGACTTATTTATTTTAGATAAATGTTTTTTTATCATGAATAAGTTGATTTTGGATCATATGATTTATCAAATTGATATCCTTATTATAAGAAAATTATTTGGTGATTTAGAGATAATGGGTATTTTGGAAGACGTTTTCTCTTTTGGGAAAATTATATGCCTAAAGAAAATAGAATACTATGTGATTTTATTTGAGGAGTAATGGTAGTTTTTTTAGTAATCTAGGTGTTTATTGTGAACATATAGTGATTTATGTTATTAATGGAAATTATTGACATATCCTGGAGAATATATGATTAGGTTAATTACTTTTCATAATGATACTTTAAGAGTAGCCTATTTTATAAGAAGATAATTGTTAAGATTTTTTATAGAAGACTATGTGATAAAATCCTTCTGAATTTGGGGTTTCAAACATAGTTTGTATTATTTTGAATAATTTTAAGGAATTTTTTTATTGAATGGTATTTGTTGAGCATTGGATATTGTTTTTTAAATATTGGATATTAATAGTAGTATTTCTTTTTTATAAATTATTATTCTTTTTAGGGATTATTTGAACTTGTTTAAACAGTTTTGGTTTTTGTTAATCTCTAAAGACATTGAAAATATATGGATCATATTTTTTTGGATAATTTTATTCTCTAGAAGATGATTCTAGAGATTTATATGTGACCATGACATCTTGAATAATAATCTTTTATAGAAAAGATGAGTTTTTGGTAGAAACTTATTAAAGGATGAGACTTTACTTGAAAATTAAGTATATTTCTTTATGTTCTTAGCCAATATCATAAATAAAATCTCCAAAATTATTAAAAGGAACCAAAAAAACTTCATCTGTTTAATTTTCTTATTGAGAATTAAATATCATTTAACATATCACAAGTTTGTGGGTTTTTGGAGGTTAGCTTTCTCTTGACCATGTTTTCTATCACTCACCATCAGAACATGACAGTTAGATTCTTCTCCATATCCATATTTTCATGGAATACTAGTATGTGTTATCTCATTTCACATTGGAAGTTCTATTTTTTTATTTTAATGTGATTTTTTATTTTCTCTTTTTCGATGAGAGACTTTCAAATACGTTTCCAAATCCAGTTTTAAAATTTTGTGGACTCAATTTCAAAAGGTGGAAAGTATGTAACAACCCAAGTATTAATAGAATAATAAATTTTTATATCTATTAATATTTATGAATAATATGATAATTTTATTTTCAAAATTTTAATTTGACAGATATCATATTCAACATGCAAACAATTAGTTTCCTTGAAATCTTACATTGCACACATCTATGCGTTTTTGCAAAAAATAATATAATCTTATTATTATTTTAAATGATAGTTAATGACCAGCTATTTTATTAGAGGAAATGAACATAACTAACTACAATATAATTATTAAATTTAATTACACTTTTACAATAAATTTTATAGTCTAAAAATAATAATTAATCCAATTTTATGCAAGAAAAACTCTAATATTTTTAAAAGGTCATTTTACTGCCTTTTGATGGTGAACCATTTTTAAATCTTGTTTTTATCACTTTTAGATGTTCTATTAGAAAAATTAATATTATTATTTATAATTGCGATATAAGAAGTTACATTGGAGGGAATTTTGGTATTTTTCCAAATATTTTCATTTTTTAATGAATAGTGAAAAATACTAAAATTTTATTCAAAACATACTTTTAATATAATTTATTTATATTGTTATATTGTACTTTCAAATTTTTTTAATTTTTAATTGGATTATATTTTTACAATTTAATCCAATGTTCATTATTTTTAGCCATTTCAATTTGAAATTGGACAAGAATACATGGGAATCTTTTGGTAGTTTTTTACTTTTAAAAAACAAGAATTTTGGGTTTTCCAATGAGAATTAATTTTAAATTAATTTTATAAACTTATGTGTTTTTAATTTGGAAAAATGGTTTCTATATTTGGAATCATGTTGTACATATTGGGTAAATAGGTAACTTTTATTTTTATACATTATGAATATTAACTTTATTGAATATTTTATTTACTATGGTTAAAGGGTAAATCTGGTAAACATGGGTAAAAAATAATATTATAATAATATTAAATTACAGTATCACATATATTAACCCTATTATATGAGATATATATGACCATAAGAATATTTGGGTCGATTTTAGGACCCCATGAAGCCGTTGGGGTGTGAAAATGACATTTAATTACTTTTAAATTAATGTTAAGGAAAATATAATCTAAATATATATCATTTAGTAAAAAAAGTTATATGGGGTTATATAAGTGATATCTTCGACTATAAATATTAATTTGGAAGATAAATAATTTTCCAAAATAATGTTTTTTTATTTATAATTTTTATACATTAAATAAATAAATTTAAGAATGACCCAATGATGATGTAGTGATTGCTTCATTGATAATGGATTCAAATAAATGATATTAAAAATGTTAAAATGAGTGCAATTCAGTTATTTTTATTTCATCCACAAATTCTATGGATGATAATTACATTTTATATTCATATTAATGATATTTTTTTCGAATCAAACAAGTTTTTTGGATTTTTAAAAAAAGTCATGATATGAATAGTGTCAAAATTGACATAATTCATATTTGAAAATATACAACATTTTATTAAATATTTTAAAATTTTAAAAAACTCTAAGATTCGGCCAAATTGTTATAATAAGTCAAAAAATTTATTATTGGCTATTTAATTTGATATTTTTCATGTTTTGTTAACTATATTTCTTCTCAAAGTGTTAAATATTTGATAAAATTGTAAGAGTAAAAATTGGTTAAATAAAAAAGATAAGTATTAAAAAATATCCAAAACCAGTATAATTTTTATTTGATGATTTTATTTAAAATTAAATTGATCTTATATCTGAAATAACTAAATTTTGAATCATTTATAATTGAAATATAATTTATAATAAAATAATAGTTCAAGATATTCCTTAAATTCCCCTCCTCCCTATTATAAAAGGAAATCGCCTCTAACCCTTACTCAAACCTCTTAATCCCCCTTGGATCATCCATAATATACCCAAATAAGATATCAAAATCCTTATATTCTCCCTAGAAGACATAAATTCGGTAGAATGAAATTCAATAATGCCTTCTTGTTCAAATCAAAGGTAGTTACCTAATTTAGAGGTAACGTCTTCTCACAAGTTCTTTTCTTTTATTTTCCTTACACACTCCCTATTATATTGTTATTATTTGATTTCATAACAAAAATTAAATAATCAATGTACTAGTATGTTTTTATGAGAATTATTCTCACCCAATTTAAACACACCTCTATCTAATGGATTTAGAACAAATAGTTTTTGTGCACGAAAAACTAATGCCTCACGAAACGATGATTGTTCAATTATATCCTACGTCCTCTCATGGTGACCATTACAATGGAAATATATTTATATATGGTATATATAATATTTATATTGTCTTTAATCTGTTTTATTTTTCATTTACATTAATCCTTTATACTTTTCATTATGTGTAAATACGATAATTTCATTTGGGGAAGTGCGGACTACCGCCCACTCAAAGTGATATGACTCATTCATGTTATACATGGAATGTATAAGGGATTAAATTAATGAAATTATGTAATATATATAAAATATATATTACAATATAATTATAATATATCTATGTATCATTTAGTATTCATTACTTTAATAATGAAAATGAAAAGAAAGTAGCATTCTTGTGTACGTACGTTTTACCGTATCGATGAATTATGCATTCAATATTCTTATATCTAACTATTATGGAATATTATAAATAAATATATAATGGATATAAATAAATGTATACTGATATATATTATATTTATATCGTGAATGAAAATATAGATATTATGGACTTTTGAACACATGGACCGTTTGTAATTATAAAAAGTCCATTTTTGACTCAAGTACAGAACATCGAAAAAAAGACCGATGTGAACTTGAATAATTATATGATTGTTATAGAAGAGTAATAAGTAATATAAAAGGAATAATAAACATAAAAAATGTTTTGAAGCAAATATTATTTACTTAAGTTTATAATTTATGGAGATAAAGAATGAACAAGACCAGTCGGACATAAGTTAAGGGAACCTTTCACCTTCCTCTTTTAGTCAAAGAATTATTTTATTTTATGTCTTTTAATTTTAATTGTCTTATGTTTGGATAAGTTTTATTTATCATTGTTGCTGAAAATTTTATTTCCTAGTTATGAGATACCCTTTTGAATCCCATAAACACATTTTCTAAATTATGAAGTGATATCGTTAGACTGCCAAATTTTCGTCAGTGACTTCATATCAATCTTCTTACATTATGGAATATCTTGATATTGTGAACCTTTATTATCCAATAAGTTGTATATCTTACCGATTGAAAATTATATCATTAATTTCTTTATTATCATGATATTATAGGTTTTTAAAGCTACTTTTTAATTATTTTTATTCATGTATTTAATTATTTGGCGAGGGACTCTTTAACTAAAACATTAATTTAAATGTTTTAATGATTAAATCTTGTAAATATTTCTTATTAATATACATTTTTTTCAAAATGGTTGTTAGGATGTATTTATCTAGAAATTAATGTTTTAAAATTTTAATCCATTTAAAATCTTTAGAGTGCTATGTAACACTTTTATTGAAAAATATATTTTTCAAATGTTTAAAATGGTCTAGGAAATGGATTGAATATTTCATTATATTGAATTTATTTATTCAGATTGATGGATGAAATATTGATAATTTTAATCTTTTATGTGTTATGATTATTTAATGGTACTTTTAAATTGGACGTGTGGTTATGTGTAAAACCAAATACTTGTGGTTACCTGACAAACCTAGGGTGGGTGAGACTGAGACAGCTCTACAATGAATTGGGTAACGTGATGGAGGTAAACGTTAATGTTTATACTAAGATATTTAGGGAATATACTTTAATGGGTATTCCAATCATAACTCCCTATGTTTCTGTGAAACCTATAATGTATGTATGTTATAGATGACACCAGTTAACTTTATTGTTTATAATTTTTATGTGTTATTCATAGATCTTATGATTTGATGAGATATGTTAAAACGACAATGTTTTATAATTGAAAAGTATGATTTAATTTAATATATGTATGGATGGGATAATGTTTTCTTTCCTTATTTTATAACCCTTACTAATATTTTTATGCTCATTAGTTGTTTTTGAGAAAAAATACACATGGTATAAGGAAGGGTAAAAGAATGCAAGAATTCAAGAAGATTAATATTAGGAAAAAGTATTCTTTTTTATTTAATGAGTATTATTAATTTGAATGAAATTTGATAGTGTATAAGTTTCTACTTTGTAATGTTTTGAGATGTAATGTAATATTTATGGCATAATTCTCCAAAACTATAAACTAGAAAGGATCCACAATTTGAATTATTGAATTAACTCAGGATTATGTAATGTTTATGGTCGAGGCCTTATAGTTGTTATCAGAGGTCGGTTTAGACCAATTTAAGGATTAGGAGTTGTTTTTAGACACTTAGTTAGTCTCTATGCGTTCTCTTTATGTTAAATCTTTATTATATAAATTTGTAAGATCAAGGAATGTAAATTAAAAATGGAAGTAAGAGGATCTTAGTCGACATTCCTATCACTTCCTGATTACTTTCTTGAAAACATTATTACAAAGTCTTGTCCAGATGATTCTGAAACTTTTTCTAACATACAACTCACTTGAAATAAATTTTTTGAGGTATCAAACACCTCCTATATAACTTTATAGCATCGTGCATCATGGGTTGTATTTAATCAAATAATATTTTCTAAAAAATGTCAGATTTTCGATAAAATGTAAAAATGATCATGGAATTATCAATTATTTTACCTTATCACATGATATTGAAGCATACTATGATTTTGAAAAATGTATTGAAGAATTAGACCCTTGAAAAATATATTTATATTTTTTTTAAATTATAGTCTTTCAGCACATACTTATGGTGTATTAAAAGTACCCTTAATTTAATTTTTCAAACTAAACTCGGTCCGACTATATTATAAAAAGCATGTTTTATTTGATATATTGAAATTATATGTCATACCTGATTATTTTTCGAAACTATTTTTCTATGAATAACCCGATGACCCAAATTGTACAAGGTGTATTAGGATAATGGAAGAAGATGATTTTGAAGTATCTATAAATTATATTTGCAATGCATGGACTATTTATCTATGTGACAAAGATGATGATGTATCCCGGTGGAAACCATGAAGAAGGTACAATGTTATTTATTTTGGAAGAGTCTTATTTTATATAGGTAAAAATGTAAATATAAATAAGACTTCATGAATTCAGATATTGAGGTAATCATGAGTTGGGATGAAAGTGAGAGTTATAAGACAACTGTTGAAGTTAAATCGTGTTAGCGTTATTTTTTTAGTTTTATAAAAAGTTACAACATGCAAGATGGATGAAAACCCATCACATCGAGAAATGCTATAGTAATATAACACACAACCGAAGGGTGAAAAAGGTTCAACGCCTTCACTAGCCTACGTAAAGCTACTTGTTAGTATGGTTGAATATTTTTATTTAAATTATTTTATTGATCATGAATATGTTCTTTTGGGATATTTTATTTTATCAAATGGATGTCATTAGTATATGAAAATTATTTTTTAATTAAGTTATAAAGGTTATTTTGGAAGATGTTTTCTATTTTGGGAACACTATATTCCTATGAAAAATAGAATACTATGGTATTTTATTTGAAATGTAATGGTAGAATTTGTTTTTGGAAGAATCTATGTCTATATTGTGTAAATATAGTGATTCAGGTTATTAATTGAAATGATTTACCTATCTTCAAGAATAAGTGATTAGGTTAATTACATTTTAGTACAAGAATTCAAGAGTAGCTGACGTTTTTTAGAGATATATGTTATGATTTTTGTTGAAGACTATGTGAAGAAATCCTTCTAAATTTCGGGTTTCTAACATAGTTTGGATTATATTAAATAATTTTAAGGACAATTGTGTACTAAATAGTCTCTTTTATTTTTGGTAATTGTTTTTTCAATTTTTTACATTAAGAGTATTATTTCTTTATTATAAAATATTATCATTTTTGGTAATTATCTAATCTTTTACTAACCTTGTTGAATTTGGTTAATTTATAACGACATGGAAAATATATGGTTTACCTTTTTCGGTTCATGTTATTATGTAGAGGACAATTCTAGCACTTAAGGTGTGACCATGATAACTTGAATACTCATAGATTGAATAAAAGATGAGTTTTTGGTAGAAACTTTTTAAAGGATGAAATTCTACATGAAAAGTAAATATACTTACTCATGTTCTTAGTCAATATTATAAATAAATTATCGAAATTTATGAAAGGTAAGATAAACAAAATCTTTTTCCATTTAATTTTGGTACTGGGAATCAATGTATTTTTAACATATCACAAGTTTGTGTTTTTCTGGTGTTTAACATTCTCCTAATCATGTTTTCTATCACCCTCAATCAGAATATGACACTTAGTTTCTCTTATATATCCTTGTTTTTATTGAATAATATTATTTTTTAATTCGGGTGAACATTGTAATTATATTAATTTCATTTAATGTGATAGTTTTATTTACTATTTTTTTGATATGGGACTTTAAATGATGTTTCCAAGCCCAATTTTAAAATTACGGGGACACAATTTCCAAAAGGGGGAGGATGTAATGACCCAGGTATTTATAGAATAATAAATTTTTATATATATTAATATTTATGAATAATATATTAATTTTATTTTAAATAGGATACTATGTCCTATAGAGTACTCAACACACAACAACTGGTATCATTGAAATCATATATTGCACACAACAATGAGTTATAGCAAAAAAATAATATAATAATATTATTACTTTAAATGAAAGTTAACACCTATCTATTTTATTGTAGATAATGAATATAACTAACTTCAATATGATTATTATATGTCTATATACTCCTCCAAAATAATTTAGAGGCTTAAAATAAGAATGAATCTGATTTTAAGCATGAAAAACTCAAATATTCGTAAAATTTCGTTTTACCACCTTTTGATGGAGAACTATTTTTAAATATAGATTATTTCACTGTTATATGATTTATTTGAAAAAATAATATTTTTCTATAGAATCAGGACATAAAAAATTTACATTGGTTGAAATTTTGGTAATTTTCTGATAATGTTATTAATTTATTGAATAGTGAAAAATACTAAATTTTAATTCAAAACTATTGTTAATATAATTTATTTATGTAGTTATATTGTACTATTAATTATTTTAATGTGTAATTGGATTATATTTTTATAATTTAATCCAATTTTTATCATTGTATGTAATTTCACTTTGATTTTTTACTTAAACACATATCAATGTTTTGGTAGTTTTTACTTCTTAAAAACACGCTTTTTTGTTTTGACAATGAGAATTAATTTTAAATTAATTTATCTAACTTATTTGTTTTGAAATTGGAAAAATGGATTCAAAATTTGTATTCAATATATCTATATTTTTTAAATGGGTAACTTTTATTTTTATAAATTATGAATATTGACTTCAGAAAATACTTTATTTACCATGATTAAAGTGTAAATCTGATAAATAAGGGTAAAAAATAATATTATAATAATATTAAATTTCCCGAAAACATGTTCTAACCCTATTAGAAAATATATTTCCTACCATGATCATACTTGGGTAGATTTTAGGACCCCATGAAGCTATGTTTTAGTGAAAATCACATTTAATTTATTTTAATTTAATGTTATGGAAAATATAATCAAAACATATGTCTTTCTCTAAAAAAATTATATGGGGTTATATAATTGATCAAATAAACTGTAAATAATAATTTTAAATATAATTTTTTTTATATTTTATTTTTAATTTTTAGTAATTAAATAAATAAATTTAATTATAACACAATGATGATGCAAAGATTGCTTCATTAAAAAAGGATTCAAATAAATGATATTATAAATGTTAAAATAATTGTAAATTTTTTATTTTGATGTCATCCACGAATTTTATAGATGATAGATACATGTTATATTTGTATTAATAAAATGTTTTCAAAGCAATCATGTTGTTTTTAATTTTTATAAAATTCATTATATGAATAGTTTCAAAATTGACATAATTCAAATTTTAAAATATTTAATATTTTATTAAATATTATAAAATTTGACATAAAATAAAATTTCTCCAAATCATTATCAATAGTCTAAAATTGTATTATTTAATCTTTAGTAAGATATTTTTAAATTTTTTCTAACTATTTTGATTCTCAAAGTGTTTAATGCTTGATAAAACAGTAAGAGTAAAAAAATGTCACATAAAAAATAAAAGGATTAAAAAATATCCAAAAACCATTCCCTTTATTATTGGATGATTTTATTTCTACTTATATTCATATTATAATCTAAATAACTGATTTTTTAGTCATTTAACATTGAAATATAATTTTTAATAAAATAATAATTCAACATATTTTAAAGTGCCCCACCTCCCTCTTATAAAAGGTCACCACCTCTAACCCTTACTCACACCTCTCAAATACCCTTGGATCGTCCAATATGTCCCTAAATAAGCTCACAAAATTCTTATATTTCTCCAAAAATACTTTTCTTGGGAAGAATTAAATTTAATAAATCTTTTTGGCTCAAATGAGTGGGAGTTAACTGATTTAGAGGTAACATATTCTCTCAAGTTCTTTTGTTTTATTTTACTTCTTCACTCCCAATTATATTTGTATTAATTAATTACATAAAAACACCAGTATCCAAAATATACTGTGATTTTTTTGTTATAAGGATTCTAACAACACTTACACACACCTCCATCAAATGGATTTAGGACATACTTTTTCTGTGGACAGTGAACTACTGCCTCACGAAATGATGATTATTCAATTATCTTCTATCGCCTCTAATGGTGGCCATTAAGATGAAAATATATTTATATACAGTACATATAATATTTATATTGGCTTTATTTTTCTTTATTTTAAATTTAAATCATATCTTCATGCTTTCCATAATGCGTAAATATGATATTTCTATTTGAGGAAGTGCATACTATTGCCCCATCAAAGTGATATGACTCGTCCATTATATACCTGGAATGTATAAGGGATGAGATTAATTAATTTATGTAACATATATAAAATATAAATAATATTTTATTGATGATATACAAATTTTCCATACATTTTTAATTCCTTTAAAAATAAAAATGAAATGAAAGTAGCGTTCATCCGTATGTACAGCTTACCGTCTCCATGAACGGTGCATTTCATTTTCATATATCAAAATGTTATTTACTATTATGAATAATTATATACTAGATATAAATACATATATAATGATATAAATTATATTTAAATCATGAATACAATTTAGTAGTTAATGGGTGTTTGACCACATGGATTATTTTTAATTATAACAAGTTCATTTTTGACTCAAGTACCAAACATCAACAAAAAGACTGATATGAACTTGAATAATTATATGATAGTTATAACAAGGTAATAAGTGATATAAAAGAAATAATAAACTTCAAAATGGTTCATAATAAAGTATAATTAACTTATGTTTATTATTTATGGAGAAAAAGTTTGAATAAGACAAGTCAGACAGAAGATATGGTAACATTTCACCCCCCCCCCCTCTTTTAGTCAAAGACTTCTTTTATGTTATGTATTTTAATTTCCATTTTATTATGTTGTTATATGTTCTTATATATCATTATTTTTATAAATTTTATTCCAATGTGATCAGAGACCATTTTCTCTCCCATCAACTCATTTTCTGAAATTTGATGTGACATCTTTGGGCTACAAAATTTTCGTAAGGCACATCATCTCAATACCCTTTCACTAAGGCATATCATGATATTGTAAAACATTATAATCCTATAAGGTATATATCTGACACTTTTACAAATTATACCACGAATATCCTTATTCTCATCATATTATATGTTTCTTTTTATGTTATTCTTTAATTATTTTTATTCAAGTATTTTCTAATGTGGTAAGGGACTCATTAATTAAAACATTATTTTAAATGATATAAATATTTAATATTATAAATAATTCTCATTATTTTCTATTTTTTAAAAATTTATTTAAGGAATTATTAATATGAATAGTAATTTATTAAAATTTTAATTTTTTTAAAAGATTCAAAGTGGTATGGGACACTTTGATTCAAAACTATCTGTATTAAATGTTTTAAATTGTTTTGGAAATGGATTAAATATTTCAATATATTTAATTCATTTTCTCTAATTTATGGGTGAAATGTTGATAATTTAAATATTTTATCTTTTATGATTATATATTAGTACATGGAAATTTGACGGGTGGTTTTGTGATAAACAAAATACAGGTGGTTCTGTTATAAACCTATGTATGGTGACCCTGAGATAGCTCTACGATGCATAGTGTAACGTGACAGAGGTAAAAATTAATGTCCATCATAAGATATTTTGGGAATATACCATGATGGTTAATCCAAATGTAACTCCCAATGTAGCTATGAAATCTACACTGTATGTATGTTATAGATTCCACAGGTTACATTTATGATTTATGATTTCTATGTGATATTCATAAATCTTATGATTTCACAAGGTACGTTAAAGAGATTATTTTTTATGAGTGAGAAGTATGATTTCATTGATTGTATGTATTGGTGGAATAATGTTTTCCATCCTTATTTTATAACATGTAATGATATTTTTATGCTCAACCCATGTTTTTGAGATGCTTTGCATAGGGTATAATGAAGGGTAAGAGAAAGGAAGAATTCACAATGATTTATATCAAGAAAAGAATTTTGGTTTTATTTATAGAGTATTATTATCATGAAAGAATGTGGATAGTGTTGAAGTGTATACATTGTAATCTTTTGAAATGTAATGTAATATTTACAGCCTAATTTTCTAAAACACCACACATGAAAAGATACTCAATTTGAATTCAATAATTATATCAATATTATATAATGTTTAAGGCTGGGGACTTATAAATGCAATCTCAGATAATATCCCTAAGACATAGGATAGTTTTTTTATCTTTCCCTTTGTATGTGGATGATAATCCATGAAAAATTTCTACTAGGAACTCATCACCCCTTCCAAATTATTTGAATACCTATAGGTTAAATTTATATTCCTTTTAGATTAGTCAAAAAGCGAATATCCTTAAGTCTCAAAATCTCTCTTACATATAATAAAATGAGCTGTTGGAAATTAACTATCTCTTTAATAAGTAATTAATGTGCTCATTTAATAATTAAATCAATGATTAAATAAATCTAATATTTTTCACATGAAATACATTGATACTTAATGATTATGTACATGGAATTATCAAAATACTTCCATACAGGAATGGAAAAATCTTGCAATAGACCAGTTGGTGTCTTGTGTTCCCCTACATTCTTCTAAGAAGTATAACATAGTGAAACAAAATCTATAATAGACCATCTCATTCCTAATTATCAATAGTAATGTATTAAGTCATTATAAATAATTTCATACCAACTTTATATAGAACAACATGATCGGTGACCACATTTCATCAACTCCTACCTCATAGAAATCATAATAACCAACCTGCTATGGAAGCACAAAATTACAATAAAAGATTGAGACCTATCACCTGAGGTCTCCCACCATAAATTATTTTTACTAAGCACTTTAACTCAATTTCTATTACCTATTAGAACCTAAAACTGTCCTAAAAATATTATTCTAATTTTATTGATTATATGAACACCTTTCCCCCAACATCTTTTACTCCCATGAGTCTCTTAGTATAATACACATCATAAACCACTCCACAAGAGATTCCAACACAGCTTGTGTTGGTAATATTATGATCAATGCAATAGAAACTAGATTTCCTTTACTAAGAGTGTATGCCATTTGAAAATCATAATTCTGAAGATACATCACCCAATGTCTTTATCCTAAGTTCATATCCCTCATGGTAAAAATATTTTCATCCTCTTGTAATTAGAATAAACTATAAATAACTCACCAAATAGATAATGACCCCAGATCTTCAGTTCATGCATAAATACTAACAACTCCTGATCATGGGTTGGGTAGATTATATCAAGAGGGTATAACTTCTAAGAGCCATATGCCACCATCCATTTCTACTGCATCACGACAAATCTTATACTCATACCAGAAGCATTGGAGAAAATATAATTTATTGAACCCTGTTCTATAAGAATCAAAACTGATGATGAAGTTAACATCACCTTTAGAACCTAAAAATATCATAGAAATATGTTATTACATTTATCCTTTTTTCCCTTATAAGTTAAATTTATCATCGAAGATGGATGATTTGAGAAATATTGAACAAACTATCTATAATAACAAGCCAAAAAAATAATCTATGAATCTCAAGGAAATTTATGGGTTGATACAATGTCATAACAGCATACATCCGTTTAGGGCCCACTAATACACCCCTATTAGGTATCACAGGCCCACAAAATTTCTTTTTGCAGATCCAGAACACACATTTAGAGATATTACCATATAGACGATGTTATTTTGATGTTCGAAAAAGGATATCAAAATAGTTTATATTCTCATCTTGTAACTTGGAGTAATCCAAAATATCATCCATGAACACAAAAACATAATAATCAAGTAATTGAATAATGATTTCATTATTGAGAGCCAAAAATACCGCAATATTGTTAGTGAGACTAAATGGCATAACCAAAAACATGAAATTCCCATACCAGGTATTAAATTTTTCCATTATAATATTCTAATAAATTCAAATAGTACTTTTATTAGTTAAGTTTTTATTTTGTTTATAATTTAAAATAAATATTTTCATAAAAACACTTATGTGACAAAATTATTTTGTCTAAAAATATAAGATATTATATCAATTTACAAAATATTACTTCTCATTTTAATAGATAATATTTTTATATTTTTAATTCTTGTAAACTAATAAATTGAGAAAATAGTTTTTTTAATATTCCAAAGTTATTTATTTAAAATTATGTTTTAACTTTAAATATTTCATATATATATTTATATATTTTAATATTTATTTTAATATATAATGTATATTTTGTTTATAAAATCCATTTTTATTAAATTATATTTATAAGTTGAAAATTTGATTTTTACTTTTCATCATAAATGTTTATACTAGAAATAATATTAGCATGAAATTTTATTGCTTATTTTTAATTAATAAATGAATTTCTCTTACTCACCAAATATTTATTAATTGATATGTTTTAATACAATGAAATTATTTTCATAAATTGTAAAATTATTTATTTATAACTTTTGTTGCAATAAATAAATTTTAAGAATTTTAATTTAAATAATAAAATGATTTATAATTTTAAATGATTAAAATTCGAAAAGAATATGTAAAGTTAATAATAATAGTAATAAAAAAAGAATAATAATAATATTTATTATGTTTAAATAATATTTTTTCAATAAAATTTTTATTATTTATTTTAAGATAAAATGTATTATAAATATATGAAATAATAATTATATTATTATAAATTACAAATAATTATGTATATAAATTTTAAAAATGATCAATCAAATAAATAAAATAAAAATGTAATTGATATATAATAATATAATAATATGTAATAATAGAAGTTACATGAACTTTATAAAAAAAATATTATAATACTATTATTAACTTGGAAAAAAAGAGTGAAATCCTAATAAAAAAAAGAGATTGAATTGAGAGTTAATAAACAAGAAAAGAAAACAAAATCATTAAAAATATGCTAAATTTTTTTAAAAAAATTAAAACCAATAAAACAAAAATAATGATGAAAATAATTAAAATATGATGATATTACTAATGTATTGTATAATAATTGTAACTTGACAATAAAAAAGAGATATAATATATAATGTATGAAAATTAATAACATGCACAAAAAAAAGTGATAATACCTTATATTATTAGGTTATAATAAATTTTCAAGTGACATGACAAATTGACTTAAAGATAGAGAAACATTAGGAGAAACAAAAAACAAAAAAATAAAGATTCGCATTGTGAAGTCATAAATAGGATCCCCATTGTTGAATTCATCAATCCTATTTATAAGAATATGAATATAAATATTTAATGTACATATTATTTTTCTCATCCTTTCAATTTTATGTTAAATAATTTGTTCATATATAATTTTTAGATTATAAATTGGTATATCATTCTGCCTCTTGGTTTATCAATTTTTTTTGAGTTCTCAACACCCTTCTCTTATTTTACATGCCTGCATGAGCCTTGTACTACCTTATACACCCTTTCTGCTTCCTTTAAGTGTGTCGAACCCTTGATCATAACGGTTTTTGGTTCATTTATTTTAACCAAGGGTTTGTTTTTATTTTTTAAAAAAATCTACCAATTTATTTTTTAATTATTATTTTGAAAGGGAGTTTACTTCTATAGAGATATTTTTTATTATAGGGATTTAAATTAAAAAATTATATTTCATTTGAATTTAAATTCAAAATGGGAACTGATATTATTATATTTAAATATATATCGATGCCTCAAAAAATCTATTCCTTTTAGATTCAAATAGATTCTTTATGAATATATGTGTATGTGAATATTTTTCAATTCTTCAATGAATAAAGTATGTACTATGTTTAAAATTTTCATTTATTGTAGTCAATTATTAAAAAAAATTGAATAAGGGTTTTTATACCTTTTATATATTTGTATATATATATATTATTTTTACATTCCATGTTTTTATTCTTCATGTAAATATTTATATATGTACTCTATTCAAAAAAAATAGTTCATGCAAGTATATATTAATTTTCATATTTTATATTATAAAAGTTTATATATTTGTATTCTATATTAAAAAATTCAATTTTATACATATATATATAGTTTTAAAATTATTAATTATGGTAAAAATATATTATTTTTAAACTATTTTATATTTATAAACATTTTTATACATATATATCATTTTATGTGAATCATCTTCTACCTACACATTTTCCTTTTATAAAATCATTTCCAATATTTAATGAACTATAAATATGTAACTATGAATGCAAGAGATTCCATTAAATGGATAAAATTATTTTTTTAATAAAAAAATGTCTCTTTTAAAAATATATTTATTCATATATATATATATATATTCATATATCTACAAAATATATACATCATATCATTTATAAAGAATTTTACATTCAATCCATGTTATAGAATTCACAAAATTAATGTCTAAGTTAAAATTATTTTATTTTATAAATAATAATATGCATATTTATAAATAAATATGGCATTTTATACAATACACTTTATTTCTAAAAATTATATTCCCATATATATATATATATATAATTTTAGTTAAAAATAAATTTTTACTACGGTTTCAGTAAATTAATGTATATAAATGTAAGTACCTATTTATCAATTAATGAAAAATATATTTATTTATGGGATGATTATATATATATGTAAATAATTGTATATATATACAAGTGAATTTATAAACATATATTTTTATTATATATTTATATGTGTATGAATAGGTAATCATGTTTCATTATAATATCAATATATATATAAATAATTATAAATATATGTATCTTTTTATGAAACTATTATTCATATATATTTATATAAGTGGTTAAATACATATATTATTTCAGTTAAAATTACTTTTATCATGATATATAATTATTTTTATGAACTGTTTGTCGATGTACATGTTTTTTAAGGATATTTTCCATTTTATGATATGAAATACATTATAGCATGTTATTAAAATGCTAAGAATTTCACTTTTATGGGATGGGAAGTAAACAGAATCCCTTACGAGACATATTCCATCTATGTAATAGGTGCACCTAGATATCACCAGGTGATCCTGTTATAGCATACACGATGGGTATGCCCACATATCAGCCAAATGCATTGGGTAATATTTGAAATCTCATGATATGCCTGGTATGGCATGGGGAAGGTTATCTTATGCACATTATGAAATTAAAAAGTAATCATAATCCATCAAGGAGAAATGTCCACCATTTTTTATAGTTTCAAGAGTAATGTGTGAAATTATATTACTATTCAACATGACTATAACAATTATATATGATATTGACTTTTCAAGAAAAATATTTATTATTTTTTGAATAAATGAAATGGATTTTTGAAAAGGTTCTATATCATGGAAACCGCTATGAAAAGTGGTTATTTTCCAAATTACTAATGATTTATATGGTATGCATTATAAATATTAGAAAATTTTTCTCTCTCATGTTGAAATGAAAACTATGATTGGTCATCACTTGTTTTGAAACCCCTTATTGAGATTATTTCTCTTATCTAATGTTTCAAAATGATTTTCATAGGTAAATTAGAAATTCAAAGAGGCGATATCACTTATGGAGTTAGTGCACATGAAGCATTTTAGTTTTTTATTATTTTGTTCTAGTTTGATAAATGAAATGTATGTGTCTAATCATCTAAAAAATGGCCAAAAAGGGTTTTCAATGTAAAATTATCTTTCTATTTTTCATCTATCTTTTATAATAAAATAGAAAACATTTTTATGTGCTAAACCCAGATTTACGAGTTCATGTCTTTATAATAGGTATTAGGGAAACAACTTTGAAAATATGATAGATTAGATGTTTTTGGTAGTGTATATATGTTTATCATTTCGTGTTTTTAAAATTATAAAGTTGAAAATTATGAATTTTTTAGAGTCCGAACAAATTGTTAGGGCACAATTATTTTAATCCAGAAGAATATAACATCCCAAGAAATTCAAATAGTTCTTTTCTTAATTATGGATTTGTTATTCTTAATATTTTAATGAAAAATTTTTAATAAAAATTTTATAAAACTAATTTATTTTTTTAATAAACATTATATTTTTATCTAAATTATAAAATATTTATTTTTATTTTAAGAGAATTTATTTTATATCTTAAATTAAAATAAAATAATTTATTCTTTAAATAAATGTAATTTTGAAATATGATAATATTATTTAATTAAAATTATGTTTTAATATTAACTTTTTGAGATATATAAATATATTACAATAAAAACTATTTTTATGTAAAGTTTATTTCCTTTATAAATGCCTTTTTGTTTAAAAAATATAAGTATAATTAAGTAATTTGATTTTTTTCATTCTAAAATTTTAATATTAAATTTAATCCTAGCACGAAATAATAATGATTTTTCAAAATAAAAATTTTATTTCTTCTAAGGGATGAAATATTTATTACATTATTTGTTTTTTACAATTATTTTTGTTCACAAATTATCAAAATATTTGTGTTTATAGATTTTTTAATAAATAAATTATAGGAATTTTAATCTAAATAAAATACTGATCTATATTTTTAAATGATTGAAATATAGATATATTAATTAAATTTAATAATAACAATAATAATAAAGGATAAAACATATTCTTCTAATATAAATATTATAATTATTTTTTAGATAATATATTTATTATATTATATGAAATTATGATTATAATTGTATAAATAAAAAATGAATTATATATATATTGTTAAAAAATTATAAAAAAAATAAAAAAATCATGTTGGGATTGATATATAATAATTTAATAATAGGTTATAATAGGCATGACCTGACTAAAAAAATTAGATATAATATAATACTATATTTGAATTGGAAAAAAAGTGTGAAAAATGTAAGAAACAAAAATATAGAAAATTGAGAATAATAAACATGAAAAGAAAATTTGAGGTATAATAAATGTTACCTATTTAAAAAAAAATAACACATTAATGAAAATAAAAATGTAAAAAATAATAAATAAATTTTAATGAAATAATTATAATAATTCACAATAAAATTAAAAAACTAACTTCACAATCAAAAAAAGATATAATTTATAATGAAATAATTGTAATAAGGTTACTAAAGGAAATAAGAGATAATAATATATATTACGAGGATAAAATTAAAATAGATGTTATATGACAACTTGACACAAAACATAGAGAAACATGATAAGAAAAAAAAATCATGGAAACTCTCAGTTTGTGAAGTCAAAAAGGGAAACCCATTATTGAAGACATCATGCCTAATAATGGGAATATTGACTTATATATTTAATATAAAAATTATGCGTGTATTTAGTTTTTATATTAACTAGAATAATTTACTCTTATATAATTTATATATTGTAAATTTATTTATCAATTTTCTGATCTGTGTATCAAATTAATTTAGTTCAGCAAACTTTGCTCTTGTTCTGTATGCCCACATGAGCACTATGCTTCCTTTTACACCCTTTTTTCTATCTTATCGTGAGTCTAATCCTTAAGGATATGTTCTGTTGGATAAATTATTTATGGAAAGGGAATGTTTTTATTGTATTTATAATTTAACAATTTATGTTTTAATTATTATTTTATAAAGGGATTTTATATTTATAGAGTAATTTATTATTTTCTAAATATTTTAATGTAAAATTTATATTTTATTAGAATTTTAATTTTACAGGGGAACAGTTATCACTATACATAAATCCACATTGATGGTTCATAAAATCTATTCTATTTAGATTCATATAGTTTTTTATGAAAATATTTGAATGTGAGTATTCTATTCCCTCCATGAATGTATAAAGTATATATTGTCTTTAAAAAATTAATTTATTGTAATTGATTACTATTATTTTTTATTAATTAAATTTTTTTAGGATATATATATATATATATTATTTTAAATTTTCAAGATCACATTAATCAAGTATATATATGTGTGTGTGTACTCTATTCTAAATTTTTAGTTCATAAATGTATGAATTCATTTTCCTTGTTTATATTATTCAAGTATATATATATATTTACACTATCTTCTTAAATTCAATTTTATACATGTATGTATTATTTTTAAATTATTAATTATGTTGAAATTATACTCTTCTAAAATAAGTATATATGTATAAATATTTTTATGTATTTTTATATTTACCATTTTATTTAAAGAAAAATTTTCCCACACATATGCCTTTGTTAAATTTATTTCCAATGATTAATGAACTCCAAATATGAAACTATGAAGGCAAGAGAAGTCATTAAATGGTTAAAATTATTGTTTCATTAAATAAAGTTTATTAAAAAAATATACATATATATATTTATATATGAATATGTGTCTATAAAATATATACAACATTTCATTCATAATGAATCTTAAATTCTAGTGAAGATTCCGATTTTTCAAAATTTATGTCTAATTTAAAAGTGTTTCTTTTTCTAAATATGTATATGTTAATATATATATATATAGACATAAATATATCATTTCTTATGATAAACCTTATTTGAATCACATACATTTATATATATATATATATCATTTAATGAAGAACTAATTTTAGTCAAGTTTTAGTAAATATATGTATATAAATATAAGTGTACGTGTATGAATTTATGTAATTTTTTTATTTCTGATAAGATTATATATATATATATATATATATATATATGTATGTGTGTGTGTGTGTGTCTAAATAAATTTATAAATATATACATTTCAATTTGGGTAAAAATATTTTTCTTATCTATGTATATTTTTATGAAAACGTAATCATGTTATCATTCTAATATCAATATATATATAAATAAATGTATGTATATTTAAATGTATCATTTTACAAAACTGTTATGTATATATATTTTTATAAGTAATAAAATACATATACAAGTTCATGTGAAATAAATATTTTAATGACATATAATTCAATTTTAGGAAATGGATATTCATGTACATAGAGTTAAAGGATCAATATGGTTTTATGACATAGAATAAAAGATACCAAGTTTTCAAATGAAAATAATTGCACTCAGATTGGATGGGGTGTATACCCAAACTATAATGGGACTTTGTCCAACCATGTGAATGGTGCACTCTTTAAGCACTAGGTGATCCCATTATATCATACATTATGGGTGCATCTAGATAGCACCCTAATGCATTGAGTAATACTATAAATTCAATGAGATTCCATGTATGTTAAGCAAGAGGTTATCCATAGAACATTGTGGTATTAGGGAATAAAACGAATTGGTCAAGTGACTATGCCTACCAAGTTATCTAGTATCAGTTTTAAACCAAGACTTTATATTATGATTCAACGTGCCTTCAATAATTATGTATGCTAATGTGTTTTCAAGAAAAATATTTATTATTTTGCGAATTAATGAAATGCGTTTTTCAAAAATATTCTATATTTTTAAAAACACTAGAAAATGTGTTTATTATCAAAATTACAAATAATTTATATGGTATTCATTATCGATCTGATAAAATGTTTTACACTTATATTAAATTTTAAACTCTGTTTGGTCTTCACATGCATTGAATCACCATGCTATGATTTTTTCACCAATCAAAAATTATAAAATTCTATTCGTATGTCAATTATTAGTTCTAAGATGACACTTCATTAATGGAATTAACACATGCAAATAATTTTAGTTATTTTATTTACTTATTTTGTATAGGATAGATAAATTTAATTTATATGTCTAATCCCCCAAAACATAGATTAGAAAAGGTCATGGAATGTAAAATTATTTGTGAAATTTTTACCTATAATTTATAAAAAAAATACACATAATTTTTATGTTTGAAACTCAGAAGTGTGGGATTGGGACTTTATAGTCTTAGATATTTCATATTTTTTGAATCTTAATTGGTGTTACCTTAATAAATGTTAAATCATTAAAAAAATCTCATTTAATTTGGTCATAGAGATTATTAATCATAGGAAAATAATATTTTTATTAATAGTCACCCCATTTAACATTAGATAATCCCTTCAAAGAATAGACTCCTATATGACTTATTGTTAAGGAGAAAAGGTGGATCCTATAGTGACCCATTAGAAATAATAAATCAATTACTGTCTATGTCCTCAATATTGACTTTATGTTCCACCATGATATAAGTTTCCGTTCAATGTTATAGAATTGAAATGTGAATCATACCATAGAGTGGGTTAATAGTAAAATCAACCTCTATCTAAGTTGGAAACCCCATAAATATATTCCAGAAATACCTTGAGGTATGAAAAAACAGACACATAATTTAGACTACCAAAAAAATGGTTATTTTTATATAGAATAGTATTTTAAAAAATTCTAGGTATCACCCCAGTATAAAGAAAAATTGTACATAACCTTTCTAATCTAGAGTCCCAACCACCCAAATAAACATGATTGACCTCATCAGAATATAAAAAATAAACCGATTTATGGGAAAAATAAATCCAGTCCTTAATGTTTATCATCCAATTCATACAAGAATTAGGTTAAATATTTCAATATCTAGAACAAAAAGTCCCATATTACCTCATGGTTCTCTGTTATCCCTCAACACACAGGACACTTGAAACCTTCTTCAGAAATCATTCTTAGAAGGTATTTAATGATCTTACCATTACGATATAAGTTCCAAACGTAATTCCAAAACCTCAACTAACATTGATGATATAAAATAATTAGTGTCTCATGTATCAAAAAATATATAAAAATAGAAGATTAAATAAACACCACACATATAATAGTATCATGCTTAGGTTCATATTCCTCTTGTGCATACTCTTAAAAAAAATTCATCTAGTATTACCCACATGAAATTTCCCCTTTTCCTAAGGATTACACACACAACCCTTGGAATCATCGGAACAGACATGAAAAAACTTTTTCAGAGTATATAAAACCCTACTTTCTTATGATATCCTATCACAAAACTACCAATGATGACCTGATAGTCTACAATAATTAAAATTATACATATATTTATTCTTGGAATAGACACAACGCTAAAATTTGTAGAAGGAAAAAAATCTACTTCCCTAAGAATCCACTAAAACTAGTTATGAGGAAAACTAACCACCTTTGTGCATCCTTTCTTATTCAAGAGAAACACACTAACAAACAACTATATTGATTGAATTTCCACTAAAAACATTATTTATAGCAATGTAGGATACATTCTAAGTTTCTTTTTCTACTACACCCTTAATGGTCATTGGTAACATGAGAATCAACATAGACCAAATACTTGGCCTTAGTCTCAACAAAAAAATATGAGACTTTAGGTACTCATTAGTCATAAGATCTGGAGCTAGATAAAATTACATATAAATGTGAGTGGAATACTCTAGAAATGTATTATACCCTTACTCAATGGTAAAAAACTCATGGGTATATTCAAAAAATATCATATCAGGGGAAAATATTTTATTGAAATTTTATTGTAAATAATTATATTGAAGATCCTTATAGAACATACCTTTCCCAATAGATTCCCACTATATCCTTTGCATCACCTCAAGAATGATACATAAAAACACACATTATATTCTTTTGGATTCCTTAAGAAGGTACATATGTTATAAATAATATTAACCCACTACTCATATTATTTTGGTCCCTTTTCCACCATGGAATATGGGTGGATGTTGGTTACCAAATATGGATCCAGATCCACTACTCGTCCTGGGTTTCAACCACCAACATGACTCATAGTATAAATTGTGTGGATTATAGATTCATGTAATGAAGGTCCCACATGAGGATTTTCAGGGGGATCATGTCTCACATATTCCTATCATATAATTAGAATATCTCCTTTTAAGCCATTTTCTATTTATAATAAGACACCAATCAATCAGATTTTGAGAATATTCCAAAATCGTATGACAAAATCTATCATTTCAATTCAATGATGAGACACGTAAAGAATTCATATAATTTATGAATTAAAAATAAAAAAATTAAGATGAAATATATTCAATAAAATAAACTCACCGTCATGTTTATTCAAATGACCCCAAACTCAAATTCTCAAACTAGAAAAAGTTTTTTCTGACCACCCATGGTAAATCTAGTTCAGGCACAAAATTGAGTTGGTCAGAAAACCTCTGACACTTACTAACTGAATTCTTATAGTCCAATATTTTATCTAACCAAGAACGAAAACCTAAATATTGAAATGTCACCACACATTAGGTTGTGAATCCCACTAATAAGATTCTATAATAATTCAATCTGGGTTAACTATTCCAGACACTCTTGAAAGATTATCACAGTGGTGATGTTCAATAGGTAATTAAAAATAAGTCTCAAATTAAAAACAATAAATAAAACCAAAGTAAAAAAATATAAGAAAGTGATACATAAAATATACATATAATCTCATCCAAACTCCAATACAAGATAGTATGACATGAATGGAACTATGACTATCCATGTTATAATCCATTACCTCCAAACCGTCTATCTATGAATGTACATATGAAAAGATAGGATAACAATCTACAAGGCTTCATTCCCATTATATAGGTCCTGCAAAACAAAGTCAACCCCTACCTAATGAAAAAAGTAATGTGTGATAAAAATACCATGTTGAATTGAACCATTGATTCTATACGAGTTATAATATAAATAATGAATCCATTGTACATTTAATAAAGCTAATGTTTTATAATTCATTTTCATATATCAAAATTAGTTATAAATCAGCCTTTGGATTTTTCATATATTATTTTCATATTATCAATGAAAAGAATATGAAATGTGATAAATAATGAAATTAAAATCAATATCATCCATTAATATTCCATAAGGTAAAAATTTAAGAAAATATCCAAAACCAATCCTTCTTGTTAAAACTTGTGAGAAAAATACCATGACCAATCAATCATGTGAAAAAATGTGTTAAATGTAAAATAACACCATTTGGGATCTAACCTATTGGTATACATTCTAGAAATTACTATAAATCATAAACTCAAGAAATATTAATTACAACCCATATTGATTCATTCCACAGTCGATTTACACCCTAAAACATCTAGTGGAATTTCACACTCTAATGTGAAATAAAATCTCAAGTGACATTACACACACTATATGTGACATATGTATTCATGATGTGCCCAAGGTTCCAAATGTGATAAGATAATCAAAATAAATTTTAAAAACCATGACAAAAATTTATAAAACAAAATTAAAATCCAAACTAATCCCCATCGGTATTTGAATACCCATTTCTGAACCAAAATAAAAATTTAATAATTTAATCAACCACTTTGTGTGAACAATCCATTAATAGATAAAATACTATCAAAAAAACAAGATTTCATTCCAAAAAAATAAATTTTAGTCACAAAATAATTAAATTTAATGATTTATGGAAAGTAATTTAAAAAAAATATTGTAAATTCATAGAATTATCTCATTGTATTGAAACAACTACCTCAATAACAGATTTTTAACTATTCACCTTTAACAATGGGAACCAGGGAAGATTAGATCAGATCCTCATGATCACAGATCCACAAGAATCACATAAATCTTCTGTAAATACCCTTAAAACAAACACAAAAAACCCCTTTGGGTTCCACAATATGATATTATTTAATATCGATTGAATTTAAATGAATACATTGAAAAACATGATAACAGTACAAATTACCTTGTGTTGAGATGAAAAGAACAAAGAAAATATTCCTACAATCATAATGGAGATGCCTATAGACCAATGGGAAAGAATTTTTTCAAGCCAATATGAGTTTAGGGGGTTGTTAAAAGTTAATACAGGGTCCCATTGATTTTATATTAATAATTCATAGCATTAAAAACCATCATTCATGGTTTTATGGAGAGGCCACACAACTTGGAATAACCATGAATCTTGACCATGCACCCAAAATATTGATTTTATTTAGGGTAAAAGTTTTTCTACTTGTTTACTTTGACAATTCACTACACATTCATATTACATCATATCCAGGTTGAATGGTATGGACAGGTGGACACTCCATTTTGACATAACAGGTTCCCCTTTTAGAAGACAATGTTAGGATGCACAGTTAACTACTAAAGACCAAACCATTTTACCTAAGCATGCGCCAACCATGTACATCCCCATGGGATTCTGATTTTCTTTTTTTTAAAAATTTCAATACTAACAAAAACCATGACCTAATAAAATAATGGACAATTCAAGGGACAAGAAGTAACTATAATAAATTAAACATACATTAGAATTGGATTTCCATAAAATTCCATGATTTTGTGATTACACCTTATTTTTAATGTATTCCACACTTTTATACCACCTTCATATGTTCTATTATTATTGATATGTACTTTGACCTATGTTTATATTTATTTTATTCCATAATGATATAACTAGGATATTGTATTTCTATATCTTGTTTTATGAATATTATCTATGAGTTTATGTTTTATTATTAATATATTTATGTCTTCTTCATGTTTCGCTTCATGTATATGATCTAAAATATCATAAAATGTTATTACCTTATTGTGAGTCTCTTATCACCCCTATTTATTTTTTCTATTCCTTAGGGTATAAATATGAGTATAGCATGTGAGATGAAAATAAGATGTTTAGAGGATAATAATTATGGATAATTTTTTTTCAGGTGCTAAAAATAAACATTTTTGGTAGTTAATATCCAAGAAACAAAAAGTTTTATTCCTTGGGTTGTGAGAGTATTTATGGGATGTATTATTTAATTCTTGAATTAATATATTATTTATGTCATTATTAGCTTGGTTCACTTTAGCTGGTATGAGATCTGATTATAGATATTTTTAGAGATTAATTTAGTTACTTTTGGGATTAGTTTAGAGAACCTTAATGAAAACCCTATATATGAGTCTATATATATGTTCATTCCCTTAAATATTGGTACGGTCATGAGTGGATGGTTTTTAATAGATGAAAAACCATATATGTATAATACACATAGATACAATATCAAGAATATATGCACCCAATGTGTAATAATCATGAAAAAGGATGTTATGGGTATGAACTCAATCACCTGGTATAAAAAAAGATAACTAACATCAAACATGGTTTTATAGCCTCCTAATATTTGATATGGTTGATCATATTCTATTTACAAGCAACTATGATAAATTTATTTCATAGTTAATTTGAGGAATTAGGTTGATAAGAATAAGATAACTCAATATAAAGCAACCTAGTTCAGTATAAGATTGATATAGGTTGAATAAAATGAACTATGTGATCATGTAACAACATAAAAGAGCATGACATTTTATGTTTTAATTCTATTTATGATTATGAATATATCACAATATTGGTAACTTTTTTTCACTAACATTCATCATTTTAGTTTTATTAGTTATTATAATTATAAGGAACCATTGGTACGAGCAGTAACATAGATGTTACCTCAATGAATAATCAATCATAATGGGAGTTGGGGTGAAAAATCAGGGGATTATTCAAAACTACCTATTATAAAATATGACAAAAAATGTAAACATAGTTGAATTACATAACACACTAATGAAGATAATTATGGAATCTAATTCCATATCATTTGACGAAGATAATAGAGGAAAAAAATTCTCAATTTAATATATGACAAAAATATTGAAATCACCTATAAAATTACCTCAAGGTGAAAGACGTCTCTTTACATGTGGGATAGGGTGTCCTTGAAACTAAATCTTTTTTGAAAAAACAAAGAGGTCTAATAACTTGATTGGAGTGAATAACATGTGTCAAAAATGTCTAATAGTAGAAAAATGAATTATGTGTGAAAAAATTGACCTTATTTATTTTAGTTTCACAAATAAATGCATCATAAGATTGATATAAATGATAAATAACCACAACATAGTGAATAAACTAAATCCTATTTAATTACTACTGATAATCTAGTTTTTGATAACTAAATCCACCACATTTGAAATTTGAATGTGGGATCTTTATTCAACCCACTCAAATTTTCTTAGATTGATTTAAAAGTGCACCATATTGATATTTAATTTATCAAATAAAATATATTTTTGTACGATTTTTTCATTTTTAAATTTATATGTATGATAATATAGATTTTAGTATAGTCCTTTGGATAGATTTTACATAATGTATAAATTATTTCAACATAGAATCTATATTAACTTATAGTGGATAGATTAACCAAAATATAATCATAATTAAAAAATGGATGAAGGAGAAAATAATAAAAATAACACACCATAGGTATATCATAAAGTTACTGTAATATAAGATGATAACAACAAATCGTCTTTAGCATTATCTATTAATGAACCATCACGGAATATTTCTCGTGATTATTCTAGATATGTTGGAAGCACCATTCTAGTGAAGAGTGTTAAATACAAACCCCATAACCACAACTTCTACATTACATAGTTGATTAAAAATGGAATCCTCCTAGTGACCTCTCGGATTGGAGATTTTCAAGAATCATATTAAATTCCCCAAATAATGTGATCCCATGAATATTGTGTAAGAAATAATATATTTATTTGAAGGCCCCAAATGATAACATGAAGATACACTTGGAGTAGACATGGTAGGGTGTCCATCCCATACCATCCTTTGTCTAATAGGGTTTTAGAGAAAAAAATTATAATGATTGGAACTTCATGTAGTATAGATGATGGGTGATTATAAAATTAAAATGATGATGTATGTGAGGGATAAGATTGAGAGGGTACATAACGATGAATTAGAGGACAATACATAAGAAATGGATAGGATTTGATTGAATGTAGATCTCAATAATCCTTATAAGGATGACGAGGTTGAGAATTCTTCAATTACTACATCATCTGTTCAAAACATTTTTCTGGTATCACCAAGGTGAAGAACCATAGGGGTTGAGAGATAGGTGGGTGTGTTGTAACTATTTTAAAATTACATAATCATTTTTCATAACATAAACTATTTTATGATGATCAATCAATGTATGTTTGAATTATAAACTCATGTAAAAATAAAATTCATCATAACACCTGTAACACCCCAAGCTTCCACGATACGATTCCTGTTGAATAATGCAATAACTTACGTTGTACACAACTTCGAGTTCTAACACACCATGACCAATCAATCTAGCCATTATGAATACTAATACCTACTATTTAAAATTTTATAAATCCTTTTTTAAATGTAATTCATTCTTGGATTCATAATATCAAAATTATCTTAGGGTAATTTTTTGGTATTTTTCTGGAAACATTCAATTTTTGATGAATAGTGAAAAAACATTGTGTTATTGTTTAAAGCAGAATTTTATTTAAATAATAATTATTTTTATTTAATTTAATTTTAAAGTAAAAATAGATATATAATACTTATATTATTCTAATGTAATTCAATGATGTCATTTGATAATAATATTAGATATTTAAAATTTTATGGAACTTTCTACCGTCTTTTACCCACTTTCTAGGAACATTTGTAAATTTACATAAAAATTAATTTTACTGCTTCCATAAATTAAATTTAAAAAATCTGAGAAACATGGTAGATATCAGTAAGTAAAATTTACTTTAATAGGATGAAGATAAATTTTTGTGAATAGTGAATTTTGAATTTTATTTACCACGGTTAAAAGTAAATATGGTAATTAAAAGTAAAAATGATATTATAATTAATCTAACACAGGTTATAATAATATTGGATATGTTTAGTTCAACCAAAGTCAAAATTTGGAATAAAATACTATCCTTTTGACCCACTTGGATTAGATTAGGACATTTATTATTATTTTATTTAAAGAAGAGTTAAAAGTGTTAAATTGAAATTCTAATAATTTTTTTAATATAGGTTTATAAATAAGATAATTTTTGTTATAAATATAAAATAAAAATATAAAAACATTTCCTACATCATTGTATTTTATTTATCATTTTGTGAAATTTTATAATTAAATTTATATAAGACACAAAGATGATCTAATAATTTCCTTATTAACAAAAGATTAAAATAATTTATATTATAATTATCAAAATAAATTTAAATTGAAACTTTTAATGAATTCCAAGAATTTTCTAGGTTACTATGACATGTATTTTTTGATTAAATAATTTTTTTTCTAAGTGATAAAGTGGGTATGACTTTCAAAAAAACAAATACTAAATAGTGTCAAAATTGACAAAAAGGAGTTTTTAAAACAATTACTATATTATTATATGATATAATATTCTTTAAAATATAAGGATCAGCCAAAGAAATTATATAATGATATATGTTTCATTAATTAACCACTTTAAATTCTCATGTAATTTTATAGTATATTTGTTCTCCATGTAATTTAAAAACACAAGAAGACATTATAAAAGTTAAACTATTTATCTAAGAGTTAAATCTAAATGATAAGGTTAATATGTTTACCTAAACCTATCTAAAACCATTTGGTTGAGAGTATGTAGACCCATAACCACCTTATCCATTAAATAAATTAATTTGGATCCATTTCAAATCTAAAATGATTTTATAAGAAAATAATTTTTCAAGCTTTCCTAAAGTGACCATCACCTCTCTTACAAAAGGATATTTATCCATCTCTTAATTTAATACCTCAAATGAAATTTGGATCGGACAAAGCCTACTCAAATATCCTCCCAACTACTCTCAGTTTTACATAGAGGACTTACTTTGATCAGAAATCCAACCTAAGAATCCCTTTTGACAAAATCAAGAGGATGCACCTCAAGAGGAGGTAATAATTTCATCACCTCTTTCAAAGTTCTTTTATTTTCTTCATTCTTTTTATTTGTTGTTTCCTTACCAAAATAATTTCTCTAGTACCCTCTATATACTTATATGTCATTATAAATATGGTCCACTCAAATTAATTACTCAATCTATCCGATGAATGATAATGTCACCATATGTGCGTACGTACAGCTTATCGTCTCCACGTCATGGTGTAATTTTTTATTCAAAATTTCTTTATTTGGAATAGTTTAATAATGAGTATAATTGAGGTAAATAATATATATAACATGTCAATTATTTTTTATATATGATATACCATTTAATTTCCTACAATTTAAACACTAATATAATGATATTGTTGCTCGTGCGTACGTATGGCTTAACGTCTCCACGACGCGATGATATTTCATTTCCCATCGTAACCATTTAAGTATAATTTTCTTTTGATGATTAATAATAATGTTTAAGAACTTAATATCATTCTGTATATGAATCAAGTACCTTCTATCCATAACCAACAAGACTTACATAATAAAACATATAATGAAAAACGAATTAGTTAACACCAAAACAATGATACTACTAAAATATTATTAATAAAGCAATACTAAAAGATCGTATATGATATCATATTTTTGTATTTGGTTCCTGTATAATTGAATTTAAATTATTTAACTATTAATAATGTGGTTAACGTACCCTCAACCAAGGAAAAGTACAAGGTAAGGGTTAATTTTCCAATCTCTTTATTATATGAGGTTGTTTATATTTAAGTATCTACGGGGACCTCTTTATCATCACCTCCTTGTTTCTTAAAAATGTATTTCAGAATTTTTTTAATATTTACGAGACTATGGGTTAAAGTCATTTATACCCTTATTTTAATTTTCTTAAAATTTATGGAAATGAATCTTTTCATCTCTTTACTAATAAGGTACTTTATGACCTTTTTGAAAAATTAAGGATATAATGTTTTTTTAACTTATACAGCAGGTGTAGATATTTTCCACTATTATAACACCTTTGAAGATTGACTTAAAATATTATAAGAATATTTTGAAAATAAATGTTTTTTTATAATTAGGTGACATTTAAATGATTACAAAATAGAAAAAGAAATCTTTCTCTCAAATAGTTTTTATTTCATCTATGTCAAAATCCATTATTGGATTTTACATTTGTTTGAATTTGATTTATTATGTTAAAATCATCTATATTGCATTGACTTTTTTTTATATGTTTGAATATTTATGTGAAATTTTTATACCCATCATGGTTTATTCTTAATGTATTAACATTTTGTATACTACTTTTAATACGAATGTTTATGTTATGTTTCAACTTCTTCATATGAAAAATGCATTGGAAAATAAACAATGATAGGTGGAGCCTGCTCTAGCTCGTCGATGCATCAGTAGGTCTCATGGGAAAAAATTGTGTCATGGAACAAGGCCTTTAAAAAATGTTTTTTTAGTCTTCGCACAAGGCCTTGACTATGTGGTTATGATGTCCAACATTATGCATTCCATCATTATGAAATTAGATAATAATATTACATGTGATCATTCAACTAATAGAATATCAATGTGAATAAGTAAATGAAATTATTTGAGTTATCATTTCCATATTATACTAAATTTTATGTTTAAAAGGATTTTGTTTTAGTCTTAAACATTGCCTTAAATGTTTATTCTTATTTATGATTGTTTCTACTATATTGTTTTCCTTACTGAGCATCTGAGCTCACCTATTTCTTATGTTTTATTTTTTCCAGGATCTGAAGATGTATATTATGATTATCTTATAAGGATAGGTCAAAGGATATCAGTGTTTTCATAGGGAAACAATTTTGTTGTTTTTATTTCATGATGTAATGTAAAACTTATGTATGTACCTAGTACTTCCAAGGCTACTAAACTAATCGGTCTTTCTAGACATGATATCTTGTGATCATGTCAATGTTATATAATAATGCACTGACTCTGGGTAACTAGGGTCAGGAGTTAAAGTTGGTATGATAGGAAGTTTAGTACAAGCCTTGGAAAATTGATTTAGAAAAACTCTGATTAGAGAAAATTACCATAAGTTAGCCTTTGAGGATTAGTATTGATGAACTTCCTAGAATTTTGGTAATGTAAATATTTTGTGAAACATCCAAGAAATATATCCCTATCTGGATACGAGTAGGTAGAGGAGACTCTGGCACATATGTACCTTGTAGTGGAAACTCTTACTAAGAGTTTTAGGATTCACCTGGGGTATCCTGTTACATGAAAACGGTCTTTATTGCACTCTTGGTTACAACACTCCCAACGGGATATGCTTAGGATAATTCACATTTTCTTTACAAACCATTATGAATTATTTATGAGTAAATGCCTCCTCAATGATTTTTCTTATTATGGATTATATCCATAAACATTCCAATTTATTTTAGGTATTTTACTAGTTTGAAAATACGTATTGTGATTCATTAACTAATCTAGTGTTTTCCATTTTTTAGAAATAGTGCTTAGTGGAAGTATTGGAAACCTTATCAATGAATGTAATAAATGTAGGTATTTACCTCCTACTCATGATTATTATAGTAGTCCTTGTGATATAACTAGTTCTCAATATCTTATAACCACACTCGGACAACTAACTCAGGTTATGAATAAATACTTTACCAGTATGGAGCACCCTGATCCAGAACACAGAGGATCAATTTTTGATTTCTTTATGAAGGAAAAACCACCAACATTCCATGGGACTATAAATTAAATTGTATCTATGAAATGGATAAGTTACATAGAGAAAATATTTCATGATTTGGGGAGTAGCGAAATAGAAAAAAGTCGTCGTGGACATTTATCACCTCATAAGAGATGCATATCAATGGTTGTTATTAATTCAAAACACTAAAGAGGTTGAAGAAGTATAAAATATGGATGAAGTTACTTTATTGATATTTCTTAGAAAAATACATTCCTCGTGACCATCGAGCGGATATGGAAATACAATTTCTATGTTTGAGGAAAAAGGAGGATGAGAATGTCAGAATGTATGAGGGAAACCTTACAAGGTTAGCAAGGCATACAACATATTATATAAGAAACCCAAAGAGTAATATTGATCGATTCTTTGAAGGGTTAAAACCTTTTCTTCATCAAGATTTAGTCTTATAATACTTTTCATCATATGAATATATTGTCTATTGTGCTATCAAGACAGAAACAAAATTATCTAAGTCTTATGACTTTAAAGAAAAGCAAGAGAAGAATAGATTTGCTGAACACTCTGAAAATAGAAATAAGGGGAAGAAGGGAAAAGTTTAATTTCCATATTATAGTAAATGTGGCAAGAAACACCCTGGTACTTCATGAATGGAATGATATTTTGTTACAAGTGTGGTAAAAAATGCCACCAAGAACGTGATTGAAAGGGAAAGAAAGAGGTTGTCAATGTGGAATGATACAATTTTAGCGAAATGGGGAATTATGCAAATTAATTTCCTATGCTCCAAAGAAAACATACCTTATAAAAGGAAAAGGGAGAAAGGAAAAACTTATGTGATCAATATTGCTGAGGTTGAATCTCCAAATGATGTGGTGGAAGGTACTTTAATCATTTCCTCAAAATTATGAAATGCTTTATTTGATTTTGGATCATCATATTCTTTCATAACTTTCCAGTTTTCCATGAAAATTAGATATTTCTAATTTTATTTAAAAAGAGATATGTGAATCGAAACTATAAGGAATGTATGATTGCAATAACGTTTTTCAATTAGTGACCATTATGGTATATAAATGTTCTTTATCTACTGATCTTATTGTCGTACAAATGATTAAATTTGATATAATTTTTGGTATGGATTGCCTTTTAGACCATGATGTGAAAATCTATTGTATGAAAAAGGAGGTTACGATTTTTGATGATGATAAGGAATACCTTATCGTTAGAGTAGAAACATCACCATATGATTTTTAATCTAGATCCAACCATAGTAGCTTTAATGAATTCAATTATTTAGGAGGAAGGTAGTGAAATAACTACGGGTGGGGAAAATAATGTTCAAATAGAGGATGAACCTATTCTGCAAGAATATGTTTATTTTTTTCCAAAGGATTTACCTGAACATCCTCTAGAATGATAAATTGAGTTTTCCATTCACTTAATTCCTCGTTCAAGTCCCATATTGAAGACCCCTTATATAATGGTCCCTATAGAATTAGTGTAATTAAAGAAACAACTATAGGAATTGAGTAATAAGGGATTTATTTTCCCTAGTGTTTCCCCATGGGGAGGACCATTTCTTTTTTTAATGAAGAAATATGGAACTTTGAGGTTTTGCATTGACAACAGGGAGATTAATGATATAACAATAAGGAACAAGTATCCCCTAACTTGCATTGATGATTTATTCGATAAACTTAATGAAGTGAAATATTTTTCAAAGATTGACCTTTGACTGGATAACATCAGTTGTTTATGATGAAAGAAGACATTCCGAATAAAACATTTCTTACCAAGTATGTTAATTATGAGTTTATCATGTTTACTTTTAGATTGATTAATACACCCTATATCTTCATGGAAATAATGAATAGAGTTTTCAAGTAATTTCTTTTTAACATTGTAGTGGTATTTATTGATGATATATTGGTATACTCGAAAACCGTTGAAGATCGTGAAAATCACTTGCGCACAATTCTATGAAATCATAAAATATATTATTTATATAGGAAGTCTAACATGTGTGAATTATAGCTTTAGGAGATTTCATTTCATGGAAATATTGTCTCTAATGATGGAATCTCTATCGGTCCATCAAAGACAAAGGAAATCCCAGAATGGATAGCACCGACATGTATAATTGAGGTATGTAGTTTTATTAGCATAATAGGTTATCATCGGTGCTTCATCCTGAATTTTTCCAGATAGAATAACCTATTAACCAAGATCACACATATAGGGGTTAAATATTTTTTTTGGAAAAAAGAGTGTAAATAATGCATTGATGAATTGATGAAAACACTAGACAATTCTCTTAAATTAACTCTACCATTGGGGAATGATGGGTATGTTATTTATAGAGATGCTTCAAATAAAGGACTAGGTCGTGTCCTTATGTAGAATGATTGGGTCATTGCATATGCATCATGACAACTAAAGATTCATGAACAAAAATATCCCACTAATGATCTTGAATTAGCAGCTCTAATATTTTCCCTGAAAATATGGAGTCACAATATCAATTTTAGAAAATAATAGTTTTATACTGATCAGAAGAGTTTAAAGTATATTTTCTCACAAAAAGAACTGAACATGAGGCAAAGGAGATGGATCAAACTACCTATGGATTATGATTTCATTATACACTACCATTCGGGGAAGGCCACTAAGGTAGAAGATTCTTTGAATGGAAAGCATCAGGGAGTTCTAAACAAGATGAGAGTTGAAATGGATCCTATGTTCGTAGATCTAGTAATGTTGGATATGGGAACAATAATGGAATGTGAATCATCAAAAATTATTTCAAATGGTTTCCAATCCACCTTTACTAGAAAGGATAAAAAGTTTTCAAACTGATGATGAGGGGTTTCAAAAGAAAATTAAAGCATTTAATGATATGAGATTGATTGAATTCGTATATGAAGATAAAATTTTAAAATTTGGGAAGAGACATTGTGTTCCTAATATACATGATCTAAAAATGGAATTGTTATATGATAATCAGGGCTCTAATTTCCCTATAAACTATGGTATCACTAAGATGTATAAATATATGGAGGAACATTATTGGTGGGACAACAAAAGTGGAATATTTTACATCATGGGACAAGATGTATGGTTTTTCTACAGGTTAAGGATGGAAGACAACATCTTGGAAGAGTTATGAAACCTCTTCTAATACCTGATAGAAAATGGGATGATATTACAATGGAATTTTTTAGGGGACTACCAAAGACTCCTAGATGGAATGATGGAATATGGGTCATTTTTCATCATCTTACCAAGTCACCTGTAACGTCTTCGTTCCAGAGGCCACATAAAGGCTCCCCGTACCATACTGGACACATGGCCTCAAGCACATTTCCCTGAAAGCCAGAGGCTATTGACTAGTAGCGAGGGCCTTGGGTGTGATATTGGGGAAAATATTCCCTCATTGGCAGAGTAGCACAGTGGAAGTAAAACAAATATACAATAACCTAAGTAGTAAACATACCAACAACAGTAAATAGTGGAAGACTGATGAAATAACAAGTAGGGCACATATATATAAATGATACATTATACATATGTCTAGGAAAGCATCCAAACAAGTCACAATTCAAAAATAAATTACTAACAAAATTACAAATAATGAAATAAATAGCTTCACATCATCACAATCCTACGATCGGTTCCATGCTCTCCAGCTCCAATGTAGTCAAGTTCCTAAAGTAGAAGGAAGATTTCCCTTATCTATACCTTCAACAATATAGTCTGGTTGGGCCAAAAAGCATGGCCCAAACTAGGTGTGAGACTAAAGACTAGTAGGCAACCACCATGAGTTCTGTGCCTAATGTTAGTGAAAATATATAGCAGGAATGAAGTAAATAAAGGCAATAAAAAAGAATGTACTCAGTAGTAATCATTCCTACGGTTCAATTTTATTCAAAAGAAACCTTATACCATGTATGTAGATAAACATAGCAAGAAGATAACACAACAGTTAACCCTCTAGGAAGTACTCACAACCACTCCCGTCTAGTCATACCTAGCAAACACAAGAAAATAGATAACCCAACATGTAATCCTCTAGGAAGTACTAACAGCCTATCCCCTATGGTCCTAACTAGAAAACACAAGCAACCCTCTCAGCAGCACACTCAATATCACCCCTTTGGTTCAGCTTAAGCAAAGACTCTCTGAGGAAGCACTCACAGTCAATTTCTTCTATAGTATCATATCAGTAACTAAAGGCGATCTGGGGAATCACTTAAATCACATTCCCCCTATGGCCCGCATCGAGGAACTACAAACACTTTGAGGAAAAACTTACGTCAATTCCCCATGTGGTCTGACTTAGTATGTAGAAAAATACACTCTGGAGAAGCCCTTACATCCATTTTCTCTATGGTCTATTACACCAGGTTCTCACAGACCTGTGTAAGTCAAGCTAGTACAACAAAGCATATCAGTCCAAGTAAACCTTAAGAACTACATGGCAGAACATTCTATATCATATTAGCATGTCAGAAAAAATATTCTATCCTATAATACTTGACATGGAATGTAGAAAACTACCTAACATGCAAACTAGATCCAACGGTCAAAACAAGAAATCATGCATGTTCAAACACTTCCAAATCATAGCTATTAACCCTATTCACAATCAATTAACCTCTATTCAAGCATACAAGCATAACAAACAATTATTGGGGCTAAAATCATAAACACACAATACCTCATTCATGGTTATTTGGCACTCTTTCACATATTACTCAATTGACATCCTACTAAAAGGAAAAAACCACCTACATCAGTGTTGGGAGATCATTATATGTGAACTTAAAACATTTAATTTCCCAAGAACACCATAGATCTACAAAAAGTCTCAAAATGCTCAACCAAGGATAACTTGAGAAAGAGGAGGAATCATGAAACAAAGCTCTAGAAGAAGGAAGAGCTTACTGAGGTGATCCCAACACAATCAATGGTGGTAGATTCATAGGATGGGTGCTCGATCGAGGGCTCAAGGAACGGTTGTGGCCATAAGAGTGCTCTCGGAAGAACCATACCTAGTATGAGATGGTTCTCTCCATCAGACGTGACCCCGGTGCATTTAATGTAAAAATAAAGTATACAGCGTGTACTTTGGAAGTAAACAAAGTGTACTTGCCTTTACTAGCCCTCGCATTAGGCGGTCTCCTGGTCACTACACACGGCCACGTGTATGGTCGTTACACGTCCTGCACATGGAAACCCGCGGTAACTGAGTACACGGGGAGTACTTATAGAGTACATGCCATGTACTTTTAAAATTTCTAGATACTCCTATTTTTTCCCAAAAACACCAAAAAATATTGAAATGTATAAAAAAAGTTTAGGGTCTTAATAAATTTCCCCCTTATTGAAATCTTTCCCCAAATATCCCTAGCAAGGCAGCGTATAAGAAGAAACCTTGGACATCTCCAACCACTATGATCATATGTTGGCTTCCCTCTCCCAAGTCGCATCCAATACTCTCCCGTTCTACCATAGCACTAGTACCAAAGGAACAGACCAGCCATAGAGAACCTTCATACTTCGGACAAAAATTTGGATAGGATACTCCTCGAATAATGCATCCACTTCTAACTCAACCTCCTCGGGTTGGAAGACATGAGACGGGTCTGAGAAGTAAAGTCGAAGCCAAAAAAACCTGGAAAATTTCATGAATATCCTAGTACCTCTGAGGTAACTACAACCAATAGGCAACCATACCAACCCTATCGAACACCTCAAATGGCCCGACGTACCTTTTTGAGAGCTTACCCTATCTCTCAATCCTTCTATGTCCCAACTTTGGTGTGACACCAAGGAAAACATGATCCATGACATCAAACTCCAGAGGTCGTCTCTCCAGATCAGTATAAGACATCTATCGAGACAGTGCAATATCCATCCTCTTATGAATCAACTATATCTTCTCTGTGGTCTCCTAGACAAGACAATGTGAGGACATAGCTTCCCCTCCTACCTCCATCCAAAATAAGGGTGATAGGCATGGAATTCCGTAAAATACCTCAGAAGGTGCCATCTAAATAGTTTCTTGAAAACTATTATTGTAGGCCAACTTTGCACGATGTATGTAATTCTCCAAAGTACCTCCAAAATCTAGGATGCATGAACGATGCATGTCCTCAAACACCTGAATTATACACTCAGACTGGTCATCCATCTGGGGGTGGTAAGCTGTACTCAAAAGTACATGTGCACCCAAAGCCTTCTAAAGCCCCTACCAGACCTGAGAAGTAAAACATGAATCCTTGTTTGAAACAACAGAGTGTGGAGCCCCATGTAGACATATAATCTCAATGATGTAAAACCATCACATATCATTAACACTGAAGGTCTCCTTGTTTGGCCAAAAGTGAGCATCCTTTCTGAGTCTCTTAATAACAACCCAAACTGCATCATTCCCTTGAGGTGACCCCTGCAACCCTATCACAAAATCCACCACGACATCATTCCACTTCCACTCGGGAATGGGTAACAGTTGCAAAAGCCTCGCTTGTTGCTGATGCTCTACCTTTACCTTCTGACAGGTGGAACACCTCATGAAAAAACCAGCAACAACTCTCTTCATACATGTCCACTAATACTAACGAGGTAGATCACGATACATCATGGGGACACCAGGATGAACTTCCCAAACTGAGGAGTGGAAGTCTCGTATCAGCTCCTCGTGTATGTCTTCTGACACCCATATGAACCCAAGAAATCGCAAGATCTCATCATCACCCAAGGACCATCCGGGAACAGGGTCCTCTCCTAACATAAATTCATGTAGGACCTGACCATTAGAAACTGATAGATGCCTCATTCACACTCGATCAAGAAGATAATAGGTAAAAACTACTAAAGAAATAAACATCCTCCCATGTCTGTCGCGAACCTTTAAATTCATCATAGAGAATAGATCCATAAGCTACCACTCACTACCGGCATCCTAAACTTCCTGAATTTATGTCCTCCAGCTCAGTGCATCAACTACTAAGTTTCCCTTCCCAGGAATGTAGGCAAGATCGAAGTCAAAATACTGAGGGTATTTATCCTACCATTTCTATATCAAATTCAAGTCATGCTGAGTGAAGATATACTTGAGAATATTTTGGTCGATGAAAAAAAAAATTCTCTCCCAATATATAATGTTTGTAATAGCATAAAGCATGAAAAACTATAGCCAAATCGATATCGTCTGTTGGTTAATTATTCTTGTGTGGCCTCAATAGTTGAGACCCAAAAGCAATGACTCCTTCTCCCTGCATAATTACAGTTACCAGCCCAATACCAGAAGAATCCCTGTAAATAGTATAGATCTTGCCCGGCTCTGGAAATACATGTATTGGTACCAAATTCAGTCTTCCTTTCATCTTGTGAAGGGCTGACTCACAAGAATCTGACGACAAGTCCATCACACCCTTCTTTCCTAGGCCTGTCAATGGTGATGCTAAGCGTGAGAAGTCCTGTATAAAATGCATGTGGTATCCAGCCAGCCCTAGAAAACTCCGTACCTCAAAGACGTGCTTTGTATGATCCCATGAAACAACTGCTGTCACTTTCAATGGGTCTACTGATACTTCTATCTCTGATATAACATGACCAAAGAAGTGAATTTGGTCCATCCAAAAGTGGCATTATGAGAGTTATCATATTGCTGATGATCTCTCAGTGTACTCAAAATGATCTCAAGATGTGTGGGATGGTCCTTTCGAGTGTGAGAGTACACCAAGATGTCATCCACAAAGACCACCATGAAGAAATCCATGTATGGATGGAACACTCAATTTATCAGTGACATGAAAATTAAAGACGCGTTTGTGAGACCGAACGACATAACCACATACTCATATAGACCATACCCGCTCTGAAAGGCTGTAAGAGGTATATCAGATTGTCTAACGGGCCAATGATGGTAAATGGACCTCAAGTAATCTTTGAGAACACCCAGGATCCTCGATGCTGATCAAAGAGATCATCAATCCTTGGCAAGGGATATCAGTTCCTGACCATCAACTGGTTCCGCTCTTGATAATCCACACAAATTCAGAGGGTACCATCTACCTTCTTTGAAAAGAGGATAGGAAAACCCCTCATAGAAGTACTAGTATGAATAAAACCCTTCTCATGCAACTCCTCCAACTTCTTCATGATCTCCTATAACTCTAGTGTAGCCATCCTATAAGGAGGAATGGACACCGGTGCCACTCTTGGCACGTACTCAATAAAAATGACTACCTCTCTCTCTAGAGATAAGCCTACAAATTCCTCCGAAAGGGCACCCCTAAAATGATCCACCACTGGAAGAAAGTAACACTGTGAACTCTCCTAGTCATCTAGATATAAAATAAAAATATGGGATATAAAACTTCCAAAACCATGATGCTTGGGTCCTGCTCTGCTCACCTGGACATCCCATTTTCCCTTATGAATAAACGATCCACCCTCTGGTGATTTAAAACTGTCCCTATGAATATAGAAATAGACAACATCCTTGAAGGGAACTAACTATTTCATTCCAAGAATGAAATCATAGCCTGTCATCTCTTGGATATAGAGGTCCCAAAATAAGTGACACCCACCAACTACAAAGGGAACTCCTTGAACTGATGTACTCTAGCCGTTCTTTTCTGCAACAGAGTATCCAACGTCATGAAATCAACAGAATAAAAGTTATAGTGCCCAAGGATCTAAAAAATAGCAACAGATTTAATGTTATGGGTATCCCCTATATCAATAATAGAAGAAGCTAAAAATGAGGCAACTAACATCGTACCTCGAACTGTAGAAGGTCTGGGATCCTTCCTTTGCTGGGTCTGCTCCCCTACAGAAGTATAAGCTGCACCGTGGCCTTGTGACCCTGCCTGACTACCCTGAACTGATCAAACATATTGTTGCTGAAAACATGGTGACTGACTACCAAGAAAACAACCACCTCCTCGTCTTAAACGGTCGTAAGAACTCAAGTTCCCATGCTGATAAAAAACTGGTGGTGCTGCTTCTGCATGTGGAGCCATAGAAAACCCCCTATCACCATCTTTTGGTTTGAATAAATAACAAAATTTTTGATGTTGGCCCATCTCTCCACATGATCGGCACTCCACTAGGTCTCTTAGGCAATTCAGCCTTGTATTCCCACTCTTCCCACATTGGTAGCACACCACATGACTACTAGAAGTAGCATCCCACCTCCTCAAATCCCTGTGTGAGGACTCCTTGTGATGATTCCTAATGTTAGTAAGAGAGATTCTAACTCTAGATGTCAATCCACCCTGGTTCACAACTCCATAATCACTCATATTTTTCTCCGTTATCAGTTCCTGGTTGACTATAAAAGTGATGGAAGTCAACCTGAAGATGTTCACCTATGATCAGATGTCCTGCCTCAGACCATCCTCAAACATCCTTTCCAGGAATAACTTGTCACCTATAGGAATAGGTGTGAGGCACTGAAGATTAGTAAAGAGAGAAGAATATTCTATAACAGAAAGATTACCCTTCTCCAAACTCATGAACTCTCGGGCTCGATCGGCCCTCAAAGACTCTGAGTAGAAGTAATCATAGAAGGCATGCTAGAATTCGTCGCATGCCATAACATGTTAGTGTCCCGCCTGTGCGATCACATCCTACCATATCTTGGAGTAATCCCAAAGCATGTATGTAGCGAGAATGACCCTCCCCTTTATAGGCATATCATATTCTTGAAGATAGATATGATGGCTTCTTACCATTACTTTGTAGCCTGAGGCCCTCCTTACCATGTAAAAGTGGAAGGATGCTACTGTTGGAAAACCCATGTCAAATCTACCACAGATGAGGTAGGATATGGTACACCTAAAAGGGACTAAATTAACCTTGTGAAATCTTCTATGAATTGTGCATTAGCACCTATGTCCTGGATAATGGTTGGTTCCAAGACTGGCACAATTGGAGGATATACTGGAAGTCAATGATCACCCATGTCCGGTGTCTGATCGTTTCCCTGTAACTAGAGTACAACTGGAGAACATCTTGGTGGAATGATGTTTCAAGGTAAAGCGCACTCCTTAGATTAAGATAATCAAAGACTAAAATATAGAAGTGCATGAAGTGAACATAAGAATTAAATCTTTAAAGTTTAACAAAGTAAGAATACATGACATGTATATCCACTACACAATGTGTACATGAATCCTCTTCCCCTACTTGAGTTCCCCTACATGGATAAACCACACTATTCTATTTAAAACGATACTACACAGCATGTAAGTGCCAGACACGTCGTGTACTAGACAAACATCACTAACCAGATTTGTTAGTTACACGGTCGGTTACACAGTTGACTGTACACAGTTTGTTCCAGATGGACACGGCGTGTAATTGGAGTATTTCACCGAACTGTGTTATTATTTACATGTCCGGATCCAAGGGTAAAACAACACTGTGTGTTCAATACTGAAATAGTATGTATAAACTTTGTTTTATCCCTCCGTTTCGTTAGTCAAACGGGTAAACTCATGGTCTAAACAAACAGTGTGTACATCTGGTACACGGTGTGCTTCCCCAAGATTTTCCCAACCCCGTGTCTCTACCCTCACAGCCAGGGAAATAGTTTGAGACTACACGGCATGTACATACATTACACGGCGTGAACTTAAGGAAAATAGTTTCTTCCTAAATAAGAGAACACATGGCATGTATTCATAAATACACGATGTTTAGTGTAGGTTTTATTTAACATAAAACCTCTGAAACTACTCTGGAGCCCAGAAGAACAATGAAATGAACATTAATGTTCCAAATTCCAATCTGTGAGGGACCATAATCCCCGCTAATCAATAAATGGCATCTTATACAAGTTAAAAACAAGGATAATAGTGAAATGATCCACAAATTCCAGCCCATGAGGGCCCATAACACCTTAAGAACCAACTATTGGCATTCATTCAAGAAAACCCATACAGAAAACAATTTCTTATCAAATAGTAGGTATTACATCATGAAATATATCATAAAAGAATGAATTTATTGCATGACATCTATCACAATAACCTGCAATTTCTCATGCGCCCTAAATGTCATGGAAAGAATTCATGACATTTGATTTCTAGCAAGTCCTTATATGATGCATGAGATTGAATAACCTCATCTTATCGGGTTGTAACAGAAATAGAACCTCAGTAAAAACAATGATAACAGCAAAATACATGTGAGTCACCAAATGGTGAAAATCAAATCCACTGCAAAATTTAAATACCAGAAAACATGCAATATATGAGGTAAATTGGCTTTTCCCTGTACACGGTTTTGCTACTCCTGCTCACAGTTTATTACCAAGTACCTATTCCTTCCTATCTTTAGCTAAAGGCTTCGAGCATTAAATCAAGAAGAAATGAAACCCTTTGATACCACTTTGTAACTTCCCGGTTCCGAAAGCCACCCACAGCCTCCCTGTTCCCAATTGGTCACATGGCCTCAAGTGTATTTCCCCGAATGCCAGAGGATGACGACTAACAGAGGGGTCCATGTTTGTGATAGTGGGGAAACTATATCGTCATTGATAGAGTAACAGAGTGGAAGTAAAAATATATACAATATCATAAGTAGTAAACATACTACCAACAGAAAACAGTAGAATACTAATGAAATAAAGGTTGGAGCACATATATAAAAATGATTCCTGATACATTTGTTTAGGAATGCTACCAAACAAGTCACAATTATGAAATACAGTTCTAAAACAAAGTACAAAAAAAGTAATAAAATCTCCACAGTATTGCAACCATAAGGTTGGTCCTATGATCTTCTACTATAATGCAATCAAGTGCCTGAAGTAGAAGTGATCTTTCCTTTACCTACACCTGCAATAATATAATCTGTTTGTGTCCAAAATCATGGCCCAAACAGGGTGTGAGACTAAATCCTAGTAGGCAACCGCCATGAGATCTATGCCTAGAAGTCAGTGAAAATATATGGCAGGAAAAAAACAAATAAATGCAGTAATCATAGATGTACTTAGCAGTAAACATTCCTACAGTTCAATTGCATTCAAAAGAAACTACATACCATGTAAGTAGATAAACACAAGAAAGCATATAACACAATCGATTATGGTAGATTCAGAATATGGGTGCTTGATCATGGGATCCGAGAAAGATTGAGGTCATACAAGTGCTCTCGAATGAACCAGCCCTAGAAGTAGATGGTTATGTCCATCAAACGCGACCCTGGTGCATTTAATAAAAAAAAGTACATAGCGTGGACTTTGTAAGTACACGAAGTGTATTGGACTTTACCTACCCCCACATTAGGTGGTGTCCAGGTCACCACACTTGATTGTGTGTACGGTCATTACATGGACAGTACACTGCTTCCCACTACAACTGAGTACACGACATATACATAAAAAGTACACGGTGTGTACTTCAAAAATTTCTAAAAACTCCTATTTTTCCTCAAAAACACTAGAAAAGTAAGACATACTTAAAAAAGGATCCAGGTCCTTACATCAGCACATTTTAATGCTATAAGAGAGGTTTTAACACTTTAATGTTTAGCATGACTGTATATAAATGAAGTTTTAAGACTTCATGGAGTACCCCTATTGGTTGTTTCTGATCGTGATCTCTATTTTATATCAAAATTCTGGAAAAGTAATCAGAATCCCCAACATACTAAACTTCGTTTGAGCACAGCCTACCACCATCAAACTGATGGAAAATCAGAACAGACTATTCAAACCTCATAAGACATGTTGAGATATTTCTCACTTGACTTTCAAGGTATGTGGGATCTATATTTACCTCTGATATAATTTTTTATAACAATATCTTCCATTTAAGTGTTCAGATGCCACCATATGAAGTGTTATATGGAAAAAGGTGTTTCACACCAACTTGTTGGGGGTGATGTAGGCGAACTAAAACTCATATGCCCAGAACTTGTTGAGGAAACAATAGAAAGGGTAAAGATTATCCAATCCCGCATCAAAGAAGCTCAAATTAAATAAAATAGCTATGTCGATAACTGAAGGACGAATTTGGAATTTCAAGTAGGGGATCATGTTTTCTTGAAAGTATCTCCATTGAAGGGTGGTGTAACATTTGGTAAGATATGTAAATTAATTCATAGGTATATCAGACCTTTTGAAATTCTAGAACAAATTCGAGTTGTAGATTGTCGTTTGGAAATGGTTCCAAGTCTCTCCAAATCTCATGATCTGTTTCATGTCTCACTGTTGAGAAAATACATTCCCAACCCAATGCATGCACTCACTATGAAAAAATAGAACTAGATTCCCATATGTCTTATTGTAATGTGCCTGTCAAGTTCCTAGATACCAAAGAATAATTACTGAGAAACCGGATGACTCTTATGATAAAAAATCTATAGACAACCATAAAATGAACAAGGCAACGTCAGATCCTGAGGAACTTATGATGAAGAACCACATGAATCTTTTCATATAGTAGTATTCTAGAAATTTAAATAATGAAATTATTTGAAGGAGGTTATAATGTAACATCCTAAGCTTCCACGATATGTTTCTCTTTAAATAATGCAATAGCTTTCTATGTACGCAACATCGAGTTCTAGCACACCACGAACAATCAAACTAGCCATTATGAACATTAATACCCGCTTTTTAAAATTTTATAAATTTTATTTTCTAAAATGGACGTCATTTTTTGATTCAAAATATCAAAATGATCCTAGGGTGGAATTTTGGAATTTTTCTGAAAACTTTCAATTTTTGATGAATAGTGAATAACACTTTGTTATTATTTAAAAAAGAATTTTATTTAAATAATAATAATTTTTATTTAAATTTATTTTACAGTAAAAATAGATACATAATACCTATATTAGTCAAATATAATTCATTAAAGTCATTTAATAATAATATTAGACATATATAATTTTATTGAACTTTTTACCGTATTTTACCCACCTTCTAGGCACATTTGCAAATTTGCTTAAAAGGTAATTTAACCACTTATGTGAATTAGATTTAAAAAATACAAGAGAAACGGTTTACATCGGTATGTAAAATGTGGTTCAATAAGATGAAAATATTTTTTGGTGAATACTAACTTTTAAATTTTATTTACAATGATTAAAAGTAAATAGGGAAATTAAAAGTAAAAATGATATTATAATTACACTAACGCATGCCCTAATTCTATTGGATAATTGTATTTTGACCGAAATAAATATTTTGAGTAAAATATGTTCCATTTTATACATTTGTATCAGAGTAGGATATTTATTATTATTTTTATTTAAATAAGATTTAAAAGTGTTAAATTCAAATTTTAATAAATAATTTTTTTTAATATAGGGTGATACCTAATAAAACTTCTATTATAAATATTCATTATAAATATATAAAGATTTCCTATATCATGGTATTTTATTGATAATTGATAAAAATTAAATATTTAAATTTTTATATGACACAATGATGATGTAGTAATTACCTTATTTAAAAAATATTAAAATAAGAGATATTATAAATATAAAAATAACTATAAATTTAAACTTTTGTTGAATTAGAAGAGTTTTTTAGTTTTATATGACATGTTAGGGTTGATTAAATAAATTTTCTTGGAAGTGATAATGTAGTTATGACTTCGACAAAAACCCAATACTAAATAGTGTCAAAATTGACATAAATGAGTTTTTGAAACAGATACAATATTATTAAATGATATAATTTTTTTTTTAAATCTAATGTTTAACCAAAGGACTTATATAATGATATAAGTATCATTACTGAAGTAATTTAGGTTTTTTTGTCATTTTATAGTATTTTTATTGACCAGGTAATATAAAAACACAAGAAGACATTGTATAAATTAAACTATTTAACCAAGAGTCAAATCTAAAATATTAAGTTAATATTATGAGCTAAAAATGAATAAAACTTATTTTATGAGAGTATTTCATCCCATCCCCACCTTATCCTCTAAATGAATCTATTTGTAGCCATTATAAACCTAAATTTATTTTATAATAAAATAATATTTCATGCTTTTCCGAAAGTGACCCTCACCTGTCTTATAAAAAGGGTAATTTCACTTCTCTTAATTTCACACCTAAAAAGACATTTGGATCTACCAAACCCTATAAAAATATCCTTCCAAATACCCTCACTTAAGTATATATTCCTTAATTTGATCAGAAACTCTACTTATGGATCCCTTTTGATCAAATCAAATGAAAGAACCCGAAGAAGAGGTAATAATTTCGTCATCTCTTTCAATGTTCTTTTCCTTTTCCAATACCCCATTATTTGTTATTCCCATAAAAAAAATAACACCAATACCTTCTACATGCTATGATGTTATTATAAATTTGGTACAATTATATTAATTATTCTATCGATCCAATGAGTGAAAAATTCCCAGTACGTGTGTATGTACGGCTTACCGTCTCCACATCATGGTGTAGTTTTTTATTCAACACTTTATTATTTGGATGGAAATAATAATGATTATAATTGATGTGAATAATAAATATAACATGGTAATAATTATTTATATATATTTTACCATCAAATTACATATTATTTCACCACTAATAGAATGATATTGTCGCTAGTGCGTATGTATGACTTACTATCTCCATGACCCGATGAGATTTTGTTTCCCATAATAACCATTCAAGAATAATTTTCATTTTATGATTAAAAATATTATTTACGAACTTAATATAATTTTGTATATAAATAAAATACATCCTATTCACAACAAACATGACTTATGTGACAAAACATATAAATGAAAATGAATCAGTTAACACTCGGAACAATGATACTACTGAAATAGTATTAACAAAGCAATATTAGAAGATCATATATGATATCATATTTATGTATGTGGATCATATATAATTTAATAACAATGATTTAATTATTATAAAGAAGTTTAAAGTACCCTCTACCAAATAAAAGTACATGGTAAGGGTTAATTTTACAATCTCTATATTATCTAAGGTTGTTTATATATAAGTGTCTATTAGGACCTCTTTATCATCCACATCCGTGTTTCTTAAAAATGAATTTCAAAAAAAATTACTATTTACTAGACTGTGGGTTAAAGTCATTTATACATTCATTTGACTTTTTATAAAATGTTTGAAAAGAATTCTTCCATCACATTCCAACAATGTACTTTATGACCTTTTCGACAAATTAAGGAAAGAATGTTTTTTAATCATATACAGCGGGTGTGGCTATTTTTCGTTGCTATAGCATATTAAAAGATTTCCTAACAAGATTATAATACTATTTTGAAAATATATGTTTTCTTTTAAAATTAGGTGACTTTTAAATGATTTCAATATAGAAAGAATTATTTCTCTCAAATTGTTTGGATTTCATATATATCAACATATTTTGTTGGATTTTACGTTTGTTTGAAGTTGATTTATTATGAATTAACTTAATGTTAGGATTATTCTTATTATAATTTAATATATTTGATTGAAACCTAGTCAAAAAATAAAATCTCAAATCATATTATAGATACCCTCAAATAACTTTTTTGTATGTAATACCAAAAATTACTAGGATACAATTTATTCATGAGGAGAATGAAATGACCGAATATTTCACTATATATTATCCATATAAATATAATAAATTAAATATTTTGTTTCAAAAAATGTACCTAAATTAAATGTAAAACCATGATATAATTTTAATTTTAAATATGATCATTAAATTAGAAGGTATAAATTTAAGAAACCATATCACAGAATAATTATAAAAAGTAAGTAGAAAATGATTATGAATGTGGAAGTATTACTTGGGGCGATAATTTATACAGATAAATATGTGAGATAGATTCACTTGGGATTTTCATTTACCAATCCCTATAAAAATGGAAAATTTTGATTTGATCAAGATTGAATATAGGAGTAGTTGATGCTCATGGATATTTCTAAAAGATCTACACTAGTTGAATCATGATATGATAATAGAAACATATATTATTAAGTATTATGTGCATATCATAAGTGGTTATTTAAGGTGAAATTATAATTATATCAATATATAATAAATGTTTTTTATATAATGTTATATCATTATTTTTATACATTTCAAAAAAAAATTACAAACTCACTTTTGGCATAAAAATATTTTGTTTTCCTGAAATTAGAATCTAATTTCAAGTAACTAAGTTCATGTTTATTGAGTAATTAAAATATATAATAAAAAATATTAATTTTTAATTTATTTGAAAATTATGAGTCAATATTATAAAATACGTTTTTATATGGAATCAATTTTAAAAAACCATTTTTTGAAAATAAATTTCTATTTTAATTGATAATATAAAATTTTAAATTATTTTTCTAAATTTTTATACCCATATTTTATATTTTATACGTTAAGTTATATTATTAAAAAAATTAATATTTTTAACATTTAATAATTTAAAAATATTTTTGGCATATTCAAACAATGTAAAACATAAAAAATGAAAATTAAATATTATTATTTTTTCCATCCAATATAATATGGAAAATTTTATTTTTGAACATAAAATATTAATTACCTCAGTAAAAACTAATTTTTGGGGGAAACAACATGGTATTAATGGGTAACCTTAGAGGTAAAGGGAAAATCATGTTAAAATCATGTTTTTAATAGATTGGGAGATTCATTTCATATACCTTATCTCTTATTCACTCATTTATTTCACTATTTGGAATCCTTTTTTCTATTATAGTGTCTTCCCATTATTGAAAGGATTTTGGATTTTTTTTAAAAATACACCCCTTTTCACTTATAAAAGGGGCACTCCTCTCTTCACTTAAACTCACTAAAACCCATATAAATTTATCCCAAAAACTATAAAAAAAATATTATAAACACTAATAACCACCTTAAGGATATTTTTCTTCTAAAAAAATTATCCCTCAAGGTTATAGTCTCCTCCATTGGGGAGATAATCCAATTAGTAAAGTACAGATTTCAATTTGATCTGCCCTCTTTACTATTATTTTATATGTTTTTATTCTTCATAAATTTTCTTTTAAAAAATTATAATGATATAATACACATAATTATTATACTGGTATGTTATTATAATTATAGTAGAAACATTAACCACCCTACACTTTTCCCATTAAAAAAACATGAATTCTGTGTTTTGGAAACTACCACTTCAATGACACAATGTGTTTAAATTTCCATCACTACAATACAAGGATAATCCTAATTGGGAAATTAATAAATAATTAAAATGTTTTTCTCACATTTTATATTATTAAATGATAAAATATATTATTATTTTTTGGATTCTTTAGAAATTAATTTGGCAACCTCACGTACGTGGAGACTACTAGTTCCATAGACGGTTTGATTTCCATTTTTCATTACATCATCGTATTAAACGGATGGTCATGCGAATTTTTTTAAAGGATAAATATTATTTCTATGATATGTATATTTTTTTCCAATAAAATTTGGTTACTTATGACAAATATTATTTATAAATAATTTCTTTAAAATAAACCATCTAAAGGAAGAAAAATAAAAGAAAAAATGAATTATTTGTATTATTTAATATTTTCTCATACATTAAATCTTCTTTTACATCCTTCCAATTATGATATATCACACTGATAGATAGTAAATATGATAATCATGTTTCTATTATAATGATATTGTATCTAAATCACCTTATAATCATCCATTAATCATTAAATGTTAATGTGTGGGACTATTTGACCAACTACTTGGACAATAACACCCAATTATATCATGGATGAATATGAAAAAATAATTTCTGGTATTATATGATATAAATATTTAAATATATATTTTTTGTTTCTTGAATGGATAAATAACTATTTTTTACAATAATTGGGGGAACACATTTTATTTGAGTAAGACAATCTCTAAAGTGTGTGTATTGTCGATTTGATATTCAAGTATAAATAATAAGACATTCATAAAATGATACAAAAATATCAAACGTATTTATAAGTAACACATAAAATTAACATCATGAATTATTTTGATGAAACTTGATAAGAAAAAAGAAAGCTGACATCGCTCTTATAAAACTAGTACAAACAGTCAAAATTATAAAACACTCAAAAATAAAAAATTGTTAAAAATTAACTAATATAAATGTAATTAATGATTATAAATGAGAATTATAAAAATTTATAGGTATAAATTTGGTTATTAATTTAGTTAAAATGATATTTATTTTTTTATACTGGAGGATAAATAACATTCATGGAAGTCAATAGTAAAGGTAGGAGTGTATTTTTCTCACATTTTACTCCAAGAGATATGTTTGATATTGTTAACCATAAATTATTTTATAATGTGTATTCTATAAAAAATTTAACTAAGATAAAAAAATATCATACATTTATTTTTATTTTTATTTCCAATACATGAAAAATTTTCTAAGATCCTTTGGTTCTTTAGTTTCAAATTCTGTATGAGTATTATCAACTTAATTTCAAATTTTTTGGGTCATAAATTTTTTTCATGTGTTTGAAATTAATGTTTTCATTTATATTATCCCATCATTTTTTTATTTTGTATTTTATTTGGTTTCATAAGGAAATTACATTTATTCATCAATCACCAATTCATAGATAAAATTCAGCCAAAAATAAAAGTTTATTGTTGGTAAGAATAACTCTCATTCTTACTAAGGAATATTTTCTTCCTTGTATATGAATTCCATTACACCAATGTTGTCCGATATTTTTTGGAAATCTAATTTGGATTATTTTTTTAATTTTAGAAATACTCTTTACCCAATTTTAAAATTTATGTTTAATACACTTTTTATGATATGAGTTTTCATATAAAGTTATTTCGAAATATTAAATAAAATGGTTATAACTAATTTCAAAATAAATTGTTTTATCTTCTAATCCACATTTTTATTAAAAGTTATGAATTTTAAAATGTATATTATCGATAAAATTTTATTATAGTATTTTTAAAAACCATAAATTTCCCATTCTAATCATGTTTTTGAATGTAATTTACTCTATTTATTTAATAACAATATTTGAATGGATTTTTGATTTTTTATTTCATTTGTATATATATTTTCTAAAACATGGTTAATCTACCATGAAGTGATTATTTTTTCATATTATATATTATATTTTTTTTATTACTTTTATGAAATTATATTTTTGATATACAATAATCATTTCAGTTTATGTTTTTGGATGTTTTTGGAATTTTCATGCAACCCTCCCTTTTTCCATGGGTTCATTAACATATGTATTTTAATAATTTTGATTATAACTTATTTGTATGGATGATGATAGATGGGGTTCTTCATTTTCAACCAATTCAATTTTTTATGTTTATATCGTATTAAATATTAAAGAATGGATTCAAAGAATTTTCTGATATAGGCATAAGCATGATGGTTTTGCTCACATTTTCAGATGTGGATATAATGAGTCGGTTCACCTATTATATGGAATAATAGGATTTCCCATAATGGTTTTACTATGATTCTTTTTATGTCACTTTCCCATGTTTTTTATAATGTTACACAAAATTATTAGGATGAATTTTTATTCAATAAAATTTCATGTTTCATGATGACGCTTAATTTGTAATGTGTTCCATACTTTTATATCATGAAAAAAATTGAATGATTATTAATTTATATTATTACACATTTTATAATTTTTTTCACATCCTTAATGATACATTTACGATATTATTTTTCATTATATTTTTATATGTCTACGAACTATTGTATTTTGACTATTTTTATGATATTTTTGTCTCCTAACATTCTCATATTTTTTATGATCTAACACATTAAGATATTTTTTCCATTAGTGAGAATTTGATGTCACCCCTTTTTTATGATTTCATTACATAGAGTAAGAAGATGATTATATTAGGTGGTATGTTTATAAAGTGTCTATAAAATAATTTTTGGGGATAAATGTTGGAATTACATTAAAATAATCGGTTTTTATAGTTAATATCAATGAAACTATAACTTTATATCCTTGGGTTGTTAAACTATTAATGAGATATATTTTATTTAATTAAATATATTAACTTATTATTTATGTTATATTTATCTTGGTTAACATTAGATGAGACAAAACTCATGGATTGTCGAATAATGTGCACAGTATAGTGTTGTTGTTAAACTCTTAGTTATTGTTGGCATTTGGAATGTTGCTCCCAAATGACTCAAAATTCCATGACTAGGAAGTGCATTACAGTTTTTATTTGAAACATAGATGGTGAACCTGAGATGAAATCCTTACCCATTAAAGTGATCAATCAATCAATCAATTACTTTTTAATTATTTAATAATGGGTTTATTTTTTATTTATACTATTTTTCAAAATTTTGATTACCCTTGATAGTGTTCCCTTCAATAAAAAAATGGAATAATTGAAGAATCATATGTCTGTTGAGATTCTATAATTTTTCTAGACCTATATAGTCGGAGTATGTTGTCACTAATTCAATGTATATAACATCATGAAACCAAAAATTTGATTTGGTAGTATCAAATAAACAATATTATCACCACTATTGAGGGGTACATGGAGAACCATGAAGAATAAGAACCCCATATATTGGCTCATCAAAATAACACAATGGAAACAGTAGTGTTTGTAATCTACAACTATGAAAGATGAGAATTATTATCTCTAGATCGAGACAACACCAACCTCCATTGTCTAAGGATGATGGATGATGTGTAATGTTTTGTTCTCACCAAGGTCCAGATGATACCAAGGTAGGGTTCGAGTTAATCACCAATGACACCAATTCCAAGCTAACCTCACTCATCATGTATCATTTTAGGAGGCATCCCAGGAGAACCATGTTCTAGTCACATATACCCAACAGCCAAGGGGGGACTCTCTTTAGGGGAAACATGATATCAGAATCAGAGAACGTTCCCATACACCCATTTAGTCTGAATATTGAAATAGTAAATAATGGGAATGACTATATTTCTAATCATTCAAATATAGACTGCTAGCATACTCTATTTCTATAAGAGGAATGATGATTGAATACTCTGGTGAAATTCAATGATGATTCCCATATCCTTTGCCTAATGGACAAGGCATGTCAATATATTCAATTGAAAAATTATGTAATAGACTTGGATAATATCCCCACTCCCACTGAACATTATGCCTATATCTTAATTCCCCTGGAATAATCCCATTCGTCTATTCTAGTGAAAGTCGATGTGTATAATTATAAAACTACACATGCACTATTTAAATATTATTATATCTTGTATGAGGAACTAGAGTTCTATCATTAATAAGTTCTTTTAAAAGGTTGGTAGGCCCACCATCCAATACTCGCCACTAGAAGATCCCATTGGTACAATTTGATGATTACTCAACGTGGAATTATTTTCCATTCCCATTCAGGGGAAATCAGTGTTACCTTGTGAGGAATAAACAATAGTATAATTTTCATATTACTATTTTAAATATAAATTTCGATTAAATCCTGATAGCATATTTTTTATAGACTTATATCCCTTACAACCTCCTAGTATCTCAACATCACGAGAAGTAAATCTCATAGAATTTGGACCATATACACACTCCCAAATAGTTCAAGGAAAGGCATCAGTATATCCCATGGATAAAGAAGATGCATAATTATATCCCCACTATTCTTAGAGAAATCAATTGGTATATTTTGGAGTTATGAAATAGGAAGGTTGATATTTATACCCAATCTCATGAAGCTCAATGGTATTTTCCAATGTTAACATGAGAGTCTCTAAGTTGGTATAACACCATTAATTTTCATTTTACATAATTCACAATCCTAATTTCACTACCAAAAAACATTTAAAATGAAATAATTCAAAAGGATACACTTAACCTAATAGTGACATCATATGCCATCCATTATAAATTATTATGTACTTAAGACCCTTTAATAAATCTTGAAATTATGTCAAAAATCTATTAGATTTAAATTTAAATGATAATGTACTTTCATTTATAGAATTAATTCAAGTAGAAATATAAAGATCGTGCAATGGAACTCTTCTGTTGAGGTGAGCTATGAAATTCCTCATTATAAATGGGTGTTCAATCAAATTCATTATCTCTACTTTTTAATCTGTAAAAATTCAATAACCATGAATTTATTTCTAGTGGAAACAAATACATCCACCATATAGGTCCCCCAAGGGATATATTATAGAGGTTTTACCTCTAGTTAGATATCAACAAAAATGTATTTCCTACCCATGATGGAGAATATGATAATGGCCAATGAATTCCTCCTAATGGAATTTTGAATGAAGGTCCTCCTCAGAGTGATATCCCCCTACAATATAAAGGTAATATACTTGTCCAAACTAATCTAAGAATGACCTCATAATGATTTTCACTCAAAAGACTAAGGCATGATGCATTATGAACCTTATCACTAGATATTTCTTCCTCATATCAGATAATGGAAGCTCTAAAACAACATTTATCATATACACCACCATTGGATTGCATATCCTTTGATAAAATTTGAGAGAATAAAAAATCATGCCTTATTGATAAAGAAAAAGGGAACATATAAAGATAGTTAAATCAAGTTGAGGAATAATTTTTTAATAACCTATTATTTTATTTTATTAATGTAAATAAATTTAATTACTATGATATATTACGTTACATACAAAACTAAGTTTTAGTGAACTACAATATACACTTTATATTATTATTTTAAAATACCAATTATAACCTAAAAATTGAACATAATGGTATAAATAATAATAAGAATCATTTAAATATAAATTTTATAGGTTTTATATAAATATAAACTTATTGATAAAATTTTCTTAATTTTTAGTAAGTAATTTAAATGTTTTAAAAATATATTTTTCATTATTTGTTTTTATTTCATTTTTGAAAAATAAGAAAATAATTTTTATAGATTTTAAAATATTTATTTTAAAAAATAAACTTATTTTTATAAATTGACATGTAATATTTATTTTGACTGAATTTTTAATAATGTTATGAAAATTTTAATTATTAGATGAATAAAATGGAAATACTATTTTTTAAAAAACTTACGTTTTTATACGAAGAATTTTATATCTTAATTTTAATTTATATTTGATTTGAAATTAATATTAGTATAAATATATACTTATTAATTAAATATAAGCAATTTGAATCAATATTATTTTTAATTTTGATACTAAAACATAATATACTTATAAAAAATTTGGCATTGGAAAACTTTTAATTTGTCACATTTTTGGGCTTAATTTCCAATTATATTTTACTACTTATGTGAATGGTATTTAGAAAAACAGATTCCATATTTGGAATGAAAATAATAAATACTATATAGTATATTGATATTTATTTTTGGGCCAAATGAATGATAAAAGAAATGAAGATTAATTACCACTATTATGGTTAAAATGGGTTTTCCAGGTGTCAAACTAAAAAATATATGGTAAAATGACATATAAACTAGTCAAAAAACCATTTTCTAGAAATACTTATACCTTATCACATATAATGATTAAAAATGATCCAATGTTTATTATTTTCGAACATTAAATTCATTGGTACACAAAATTATTTTAAAATTTTCCATGTGTATCATCTCCCCCAATTATAAAATCCCACCCCCTCTCCTCTCCACTTCAAACATCCAAAAACCTTTGGATCATCCAAGAATACTGAAATATTTTATTTTAATTCTACCCCATGTTATTGAGACCATAGACTGATATGTAAATCCTTATATGAAGGGAATAGGTATAAACCTAAATAGACTCATTATAGAAGAGAAAATCCGAACGTGCATGAAAGAATTCAATACTTACAGTAAGGGATTTTCATCCCACTTTTTAGGGTAGATGTGATTCATTAACTACTTATTTAATTTTTGCATTATATATATGAATTATTAATTTATATTAATATCATTATCATGATAAAAGTGGGATTTACACATCCATATAATGTTCTTACTTTCATGGAAATTATGATTCAGAAGACACCAAAGTTGTAAATATTTAATGTTACAATCTCATTATTTAATGTGATTGTTTAATATATAATTGAAATGGTAACATATTATTATCTAAATATCATGATAATTGTTTCTTTTCTTCTAATCTTTGTTTTGTAAGAAAATAATTGTTTTCTTTTTTTATTTTCCTCTCTTAAAATATTATAGGGACCAACTGAATATTATTATGTAAAATCATCTATATTTCTCCATTTTTATTCCATATCCATGTTTTCATTAAATAATTCAATGAATTTTTAATATTCTTAAATTATTTTTTAATTACATTTTTACCCATTCTTTTCATTATAAAATAATTATTTTAAAAGAATATTCATATTGTTTTCCAAACATAGCCCTTTTAGATTAAATTGAAGTGAAAAAGGAATATTCATTTAAAAATGTATTATTAGAGAGAAAAATTTCATTATTATGAATGATCAATAATTTTAAGATGACATTATAATATTTTATTATTATTTTCAAGGAAAAGGATTTTGGAAATGTTTTGTGACATTTTATTTTGAAAATTTGTTTTTCAATAGGAAAAAACTATTATCCTCAAGAGACATTCCGAGTGATCTTTCGAAATCATTTTCCATTTCTAATGACTTGATTAGATGTTACATATTATTTTTTTTATTGTATTATCCAATTATACCATCCTTATTAGTTTTTTCATGGCGGTTTACGATTATAATGATTGTATGTTTAAGAAAACCAATAACTTTTCATGGGTTATGCTATGATGAATTGATGAAATGATTATGATACCCATTTATATTCTATGGGTAATTATATAATGTAATGTTTTTTGAGACCCTTATATTTTCAAAGGTCCTGATATGATGAATTTTTTCTGCCATTGTAGAACACATATGTATGGTATTCATTATATAACGGTGGGTCCAATATAAAAAAGGATGGAGGTAATGTTATAAACAAGGATTGAGGATATGATATAACTAAGGATTTTGGTCACATTATAAATAAGGATGGGTGGGATCTATATCAACATACAATGTATTTGGTATATATTTATATGAAATGAGATAAAAAATTAGAAACAAGTTGATGAGCTTGATCCGTAATGGGAAAATTTCTGATGGGATTGATCATCAATGGGAAATAGGATGATGGGATTGATCAACCATGAGAAAATTATAATGTAGAATTATTCAATATTTTTAATCTTCTTTGTAGTAAACCTCTTCAAATTAAATGGATTAAACACATATATTGGAGTGAAACTCCTATGACATGAGCATATGGTTCATGAATTATGACGATTTCACACATTTATGTATCCAATCTTTTGTTAAGATATTGTTTTATTATATGAATATCATATATAACAGGTTTGGTATGTTATGTTCATAATATCATACCCTATATTATGATTTTATATAATCATATAATGTTATCACCCATCTTTTCCCTTGTTGAGAATCTGAGCTAACCCTTTCATATGATTATTTTCCCTATGTTATAAAGAGGGGTTTTAAGTAGGGTTTGTTTATAAAGGTTAACAAAAGAGAATATATTTATGGGAAATATATAAGATCATTATTTTAATAAAAATATTTTTTTCTTACATCAAAATATACTAACCAATTATGGTCCATTAGTTTTAATTTTTCAAATGTATTGAATATTTAAATAAAAAGATATGATATTTATGTATCAAAATCCTTGGATTTTTTTAATTTATATCTGAGGAAGGTTTATTTAACCTTTCAAAATAAGAATGAGAAACCATAAGTGAGAAACCTTTAAATGAGACTGTGTTAGATAACATCCTAATGAAATTTAAGGAATCAATTATGTGGTTTACCTTGAAATACGTTTCTCTTTAGATACCGTAAGTGGATGTGGTTCTTGAATAGATATACCTATGGGTAATAACTACAAAATTGATGCATTGATATTGAATCAAGAATCACTTATTATATAAAAAAGGAACTTGATACAAACCGGGCTTTACTCATCTATTGTATATTCACTGTTTAATTACAACATTTTTACAAAACAACATGAAAGATCTAAATAGATAATGAACACAGATGACTTAATTTAAACCTAATGTGTTAACTCTTTATTTACAACACCTATAAAATTTTCTTCATTATTTTGTGATCTCCCACTATGATTACTGTTTCTAAAGTTATGATTTTTGGTTTAATCAATGTATAGATCCCAAAAGAATCATGTTAATTTTAAATGAAATGGAAATTGAAACTATATCATCCCCAAAAAACAAATTTTATGTTATGTAGAATGAATAAATCTTGTTACAACTCTCACAGAACATTCTCAACCTATAAATTATGTTTACCGTTCTAATGTCAAAAGGAGGGAACAACTTTATGTTGATTACTTGATGAAGATATTCTCAAATTATTTTAACTCATATGATGATCCACTATTTGTTAAGAAATGGATGAATAATACTAAATGAATATTTTCATTCTTCCAGTGTTCAATTTAAAGAAACATTATTTCAAATTTTTTCATCTAGAATGTGAAGAATATTATTTGAAAAATATTATAGAGAACATGATGGAAAAAAAATAAATTTTTTCTACACCGAGGGATGAGTTTTAGAACATATTTTTCAAAAATTAAATTCTTTATTTTCTTCACATAAATATATATAATGAATTCAATGATCTCAAATTGATGGATGATAAATATGATGGTACATATGACCTAGCTTTTACCAGAATTTCGAGGATTACTTATGGTATTGTCTTCATCACATATGAAAAAAATGTTGACTGATTATTCAGTGGCTTCAAAACATTTCACCAAAGTGAATCATCCATAATGTAATTTAGATGATATGAATAAATAAATTATTATTCTATATAGGTGGAAACATTGATTCGATTTATCTATCAAGAATATGGTTTTAATATGAAAATAATGAATAAATTCATTGTAATCTCTAAAAAATGGCTAAAAGTGGATAGTATTTAAATTATGGTTAATATATATATAAGTAAACATAGAAGAAATTAAATTATGAGTAATAATAATTGTTTTATGTTTGTAAGGGAATTTAATCAAGTAGTAGAATGACTATGTGATGGGAAAAAGATAGATAATAATTTAATGAGATAGAAATATACACATAATGTATAACTCACACTCAAATGATTCATGTGAAATGTGTTTTGGAATTATGTGATTAAATTCACCAATCCAATGTCTAATGAAGATGAAAAGACATAAAAAACTTTTAAGTAAAAGTAAATTATTTTCTAGTCACAAACGATGATGTGAATCTTGATAATTATGGAACACTTATCCTCCACTCCTTAGTTGGAAATTTCATGTTTGATTTTGTATTATTAGTAACTTTAAAATCTTATTATTCATCCTTTTAGGAAATCATATGTGTTCTGAACATTGGTTATCTCCCTCTAAACAAATTTTGGAATAAGGAAAAAACCTTGATTCACTTTCGATGAAAGAATTAAAGTAAGTATCCAAAAGTGACTATTTTGTAAAAGCTATGATCTTATTTATGAAAAAATGATAATAATAATTTGGAAGCGTATATGTATCCATTTAGTATTAAATTCAGAGTAATGAATACCATCATGAGTTGATGAGTTTAAGGTTGATATGTATTTAAAATCCTCATATGCCCATTTTCAGATTTTATATGATGGGTGATTATTAAGATTAAAGGTAGTTTGGGAGGTATTTTTGGGAATAAAACCCCTTGTATTTTGATATTCTTTAGTGATAATTTTTTTTAATAGGAATACCTTAATATTTTATTGAATTAATATTAATGATAATCGTAGCTTTTATGATTTAACCCAAATATTACATTAAGGTAGTTATGGGTTATTGAAATTTGAGGAAATTATAGGAAATAGATTAATATAGTTTTGAAAAAACATATATTTCATTCTAGGTGAAAAAATTTCACATATAGCAAGGTTGTGAGGCTTGAAACCACAACTGTTGGGAGACAGGAGTATAATTCCCACTATTAAACTATATGAAAAATATGTCTATTAGTTAAACATAAAGATAGACAATTATTACTATATATCATAGTTATTGTATTGTAATTAAGATAATGTTGATAAGAAAAAGACCTACGGTATTTTATGACTATTACCCATACCATAATCAAAATGGGATAACATCTCTACAGATTTTGTTTTTGGGTTTCCCAAAACATCTAAAGGGAACAATGTTATATGGTTTTCATTCAACCACCATATAATGTTTGCACATATAATTACTAATATAAATTATTTATCTCTATATTTTCAACACAGACAATGAATTAAGTAAGTGGTATGTTTGAATAGATTACTGAATTTCATTATATCCAATTATGATACAAATTTTACCTTGAATTTTTAGTCATTTATTATGAAATATCATGATAAATAACTGATTTTCAGAACTGCGTATTAGCATTATATTTATATTCAGTATGAGAGATAAATTATTACCCTAAAGGAAATTATGAGATATTTTTTATGGATTTTAATGGGGGTTAGGATCAACAGTTTTTCCTAGTTGAGTTTTCTTACAACAATAGGTTTCACTCGAGTATTCAGATGGATTATTATGAAGATATCTATTGAAAGAAATGAATAACTATTATGTAATAAGATAAATATGTAGAAATAAATCTATTGGGACCTAATCTAGTGGGATAAATGACTAATAATGTTATATTGTTTTAGTAAAATATAAGGGAAAAACTAGGATGAAAAAAAGTTATGCAGACAATCAAGGACATGATTTGTAATTTAATGTTTGTGAGAAGGGGTTTGTGTGAATTTATACATCGAATAATGTTATGAGTTATTTGAATAAATGAATTCTAAGACATTGTTATATTTTCCCCTTAGATAATCTTTATCAAATAGGGATGGTCCTTTATCACAATGAAACTTCAACCAAACCTCTCCCAAGTCCATGAAGTGTTCCATATATTTCACCTGAATAAGTAGATTTAAAATCCTTCATATATAATAAATTAATATGTTTTATTATTATAACATTAATTATCATATGAATTAAAACCTATGATTGTTCTGGAACATAAAGATAAAGTTCTAGTTTACAAGACCACTCCCCAGGTCAATGTTTTTTGTCGATACCACAAGATTGTAGAAGATAAGTGGGAACCTAAAGATGTAATGAAGCAAAGGTATGCTCATTTTTTATTCCAATGTTATAGAATATTAATGGAAAAATTTATTTTAAGGGTGGTATGATGTAACACCCAAATATTCTATGATTTTTTAAATAAATTCAATTACTTCGATATCTTGCGTTACATGAAACCCAAAGTTATAAAAAGTCAAAATATATTATTTATATTATTATTTAAAATTAACCATTATAACCAAAATGTTTAGAAAGGTGTTATTAATATAAGTAAATAAATTTTCAATTTTATTTATAATGCTATTATATAAATAAAAAATATTTTAAAAAATGTGATTATTTTCTAGTAAATCCCATATATGTTCCAAAAACAAAAGTATATAAAAAATATATTTTATTGCATTTTGTGAAAAAAGAATGAAATTATTATCTAAAAATTTTATAAATTTAATTTAATAAAATAAAATTCATTTTCAAAATCTATTTCTGAAAATTCTCTTTGGGTGTAATTTTTTATAAAATGACAATGTTTGTTAAAAACATTCTTTTTGTTTAAAACTTTTACATGATCATTTTTTTAAAATGGTTGTATTGGTATATTTACATCATTTTTATATTTATAAGTCCAATTTATTTTATTTTAATTGAATTTATAATAAATTTTAATATTAAATCTTTTTAAAGTTATGAAAATTTTCTATTTAAAATTTTTATTTTCATCTCATTTGAAGTTTTAATTTTGAATTAAAATTTTCTAATAAAATGAATGTAATTTATAAAACTAGAATACATATTTCGAATTATTATAATTAATACTATATAATAATAATTACATAAATATAGGTGAAAATTAATTTTAATAACTATAAAAATTAATTACCATAGTTATTGTTAAAACAGGTTTACCCGGGGTTAAACTAAAAAGATAATGGATAAATTAAATGATAAACTTGTCCAAAAACCATTTAATAAACATTTTTATACCATATTCCATATAATTTTTGTAAATGGTCTATTTATAATTCATCTATATTATAAATTACATGGGTATACATTATACTTTTCAAAAATTCCATGTATTTCTTCTCCCCCACTTATTAAAGTCCACCCACACTTCTGTACTCTCCACACATCCAAAACCTTTTGGATTGGAATATATGATCCCAAATATAATATTTCAATACATTCCCACATCCTAGATTCATTATTTTTTAAACCCTTTTATAATGTCTTCATGTATAACATTAAAGAGGTTCTCTATAGAAGAAGAGATTCGAATGTGTAAGAAGGAAGTAAAGACGTAAGGTAAGGGTTATTCAACAAAGATTTGTTTATATGGGACACAAGAATATTACATTAATAATTTATTTTGAGTAGTGTATATACTAACCACCAATGAATTTTAAGATACTTATCAAAATAATAATTGGGTTTATGTATCCATCTATCGTTGTTGCATTCATGGGGTTTACAATACAATAGATACCATTTTTGTAATGTTTTAATGTTAAAATATCATTCGATAAAGTGATTGTTCATGATATAATTACAATGATAAAATATTATATTCTTACTCATAAAAAATTATTATTATTTCTTACCCTTTAATTATATCTAAAAAATATACGATGATCATTCATTTTGATCCCATAAAGGATTAATGAGATGAGGACAATGTCTTTAAGAAAAATCATCTTTATGTTTCTTTTTTGTCAAAAAACATTTTATTCCATATACATGTTTTTTCAAAATATTTTCATTAATGTTTTCATTATTCTAAAAATATATTTTAAAAGATATTTATACCTATATTTGAATTTTTTTAAAAAATGGATTAATAGTAATATTTCTATAATTTTCCAAAAAATGGTTTTTTTGGATTTTACTGAAATGTTCCATAAAATTGGTTTCATAGCGTTTGGAATGATTAAAATTTTTCACAGTCAGGATTGATCAATTATTTATACATTTTTATATAATTTTATGGATATTTTCAGTCAAAATGATTTTAAAATATATTTTGTGGAATTTTAGTTTTAAAATGTTATTTTTAAAGTTGAAAAAGATATTATCCCAACGAAATATTTAAAGTGATATTTTAAAATAGTTTTCAAATTAAGATAAATTCCTTTTATGCTAGTTATTATTTAATTAGGATATCATCCAAGTGTACCATTACTATTAATTTTTACGATAGTTTGTGACTATGATGAAGAGATATTTATGAAACATGGTTCATTTTCCATGAGTTATTATCTAATGAATTTCTGAGATGGTTATGAGACCCATTTCCTTTCAATGGGATATGCTATGATGAAATGTTTATGAGACCCTTTTCTTCTCAAGGTCTATGAAATTATGAATGTTTTATGACCTTATGGTGAACTTATGAATGATTTTTATTCTATGACAAGTGTTATGATATAAATAAGAAGGGTGGTAACATTATAGTCAATGATTGTGGTTATTTAATAACAAAGGAAAATGTGCATGTTATAACCAAGGATTAGTGGGACATATATCTCTCTTAAATTAATTGGGTAAATATTTATATCACATGAGATAATAATGCAAAACAAGTCGATGGGCTTGAACCATCTTTAAAAATAGGAAAATGGGATTGATTTACAATGGGTAACAGGCTAATAAAATTGATACATAATAGCAAACATGTAATGGGGCCTAATCCATTATTTTTATGGTCATGGTTGATACACAAAAAATTTTAAATGGTTTCTTTACCTATGTTGGTGCAATAATTTATATGACATTTACTTATAGTTTATTAAATATGATGAATCAAAACCTTTATGGATCATGAATTTTTGAATGATAATGATTTATACCATGAATAATATTTATGATATACAATTAGATAGTTATGAACATTGATTGTTTTTATGATATTGTGCACCTATTCTGGTCCTACAAATTTATATGACCATAAAATGATATCTCCCATGCTCACCCTTAATGAGTATTTATGCAAAACATTTCTAATGATCACATTCCCCTAGCTATGAAAAAATGATTTAAGTAGTGAATGTTTATTTAGAATATAAAGGGGTAATATCATTATGGTAAATTTTGATGACCCATCATTAAATATGTAGATTATACATCTAGTAATCAAATACACTAAACCATTACCGTCATCAAGACTGTATTTTTTTTAATTGTGCTAGATATTCATCTAAACAATTGTAATATTTTGTATAAAAATATTCGGATATTTTCCTTCTTATAAACTCTATATAAAAATATGTTATTGAGAAAATAATTCATCAATAAAAATATATCTAAGTGTTATGTCTGATAACTTCCACTCAATTTGACATCAAAGAGACATTGAATAAATAATTCATACAATATATTCACCTAAATCTCAGTACAAATTTATTCCCCATACAAAAGAAATATTTTAATAGTATTTAATATAAAAAATCCACAATTTAAATATGAAAATTTGATACTAGATTGACTTTTCCACTCTTTCATCTACATAACACACAATAGTGGGAAGTAAATGATCTGATCTACAGTTGGTATGACTCAACATGTTAAAAACAAAAAATAGTTATTCACTGATGATCCACTTAGCATAAAATTCATAGGGTGTGGTGATCATAGAGAATTTCATTTTCTCCCACTATGTATCTATTAGAGTCCACTAAGAATGATATTGAAAATTTTCACCACTATACACTATGTTACATGTCTGATACCATAGAATAGATTCTTTTTCTATAAGAACCTTTATATAATGGGTGATGAAGAATATAATACTTGAAATGATTGATCCATTGAATAGATGTTATATTAGACTATTATGAAAGGAAAGTGAGGCTCCCATTTAAGGACAGTTAATCACTCAATCACAAAACAACCTCCAATGAAAAGTGGATCATGTTTTTAATGAATGATGCATCTGGAAGATGATTATGATAAGGTAATGAAGATCAATATGGTATACCCAATAACACATAAATGAATATATATGATCATCCCCAACACTTAGCCTTGGTGTTATTTTTATCACTATCACTGTCACTGGGATCACTAAATCCCTAGAATACCTAAAATTCTATATTTTGGGATACATTTAAAGAGATTCCATCAATGTTTCTTCCACTATGTGATCGATCCTCCTCGTTGGTGACGTTTTCAGTGAAGATCATTCCTGGTTACCATCAAAAAAAATTTAAATAACTTCTTGGGGGAAAATTGGGGATATAAGATAATAAATCACATGGGTTTTTAGTTAAAATGGACCATTATGAATGATAATACTAAGGATAAATGGGATATATCTGTTAAAAGATACACATAATTAGACATATCCATATACTTTTCTAATGAGGATGTGATTTGTGATGACCCAAACCTATTCTCCCAGATCTGGTGCTCCTAAAAATTTATATTACTGTTTTTCTTTGATATATACTATAAATTCAAATATATTTCCATCCATAAATATAAAATCGACAATAATTATTGAGTCCCTAACATCTGAAAGATATTTTTATATTTAAAGATTTAGATAGTTTGGGAAAAAAGGAAAATGATAAATCTCATGTTTATTGTATCAAATGGAAATTTTATGGCTATGTGTGAAACTACTTAATTCACCACAAGTATTCAACATCTCCCAAAAATTCTTTAACATGTGTTATCCTTATAAAAATGTCACATTTAAAATTTTCGTCATAATTTGGGTAAATGGAAACATAAGAAGTTGTGAGATCAAAAAATCAATAATGGAATCCTATAAATTATTTAGGTAGGGAATAAACTAGGAATATGTACTATGGAATGAATAGTTAAACAACATAAATCCATTATTAACTTAAAACTGGGATCATACTATATCAATTTTAAAAAATTAAAACATGAATATATATAATAATAATCTTATACTGCTGGAATTCAAAGTCCAAAATCAAGATATCTTTTGGAATTTGATAGGCATACAATAAATACCCAAACCAACTTTTTCACATGATACAAGTTGGTAAATCAAGGGACTATATAATTTCTTAATCATCTATAACATAATTGTTTCCAATTCATTGACTATAAAATTCATCATGACCTTTTATGGCATTCCTTGAGGAATTTATTTTTACATAAAACTTGGCTATTATTATATTAATGTATACATAATATCAATAATTGATTAACCTTTTTTGGATGTCAATAATCATGAAGAATGATATGTTCTATATAGAAATTATTATAAAACCAATTATATACGTGAATAAAATAATAAAAATCCATCTGTAGGAAGATGTTTTATGGTTTCCAAAAATATATATTTAGTGTAAAAATGGAAACCTAGATGTATGTTGACATAGAAGAAAAAATGTTTAAAAATTATTCATGGATGATACCACCAAATAACGTATCATTAATTATATTTTTTTCATGAGTTAATTTAGATAATATATATATATATATGTGATATAGTATAAATAGAGAAAAATAAACTCTATTAGGGTAAATAATTTTGAAAAATAATAAGAAAATGGAAGTTAGAATATAAAAAATATTTTATAATTTTTTAACATTAATGGAAGAGGGGAAGTTAGGGGTGACATTAAAATGAATTTTTAAAAATATGAAGTTAAAACACATTTAAAACAATTAATTTTAAAACAATATCAAATAATAAAGACTTGAAAATGAATATTTTTTTCTATACGAAATGTGGTTCCAAAATATTTGATGATGAAAGGGTAAATTTTAATACTTGAAACTAGCTTCATTAGAAAGACACAATATAAAAAGAGTAATAATATTTTTTTTCGTGAAAATTACATTACCCAAAATTATAATAAATACAATACGTTATTATTTTTTAAGAATCCAATAATAGAAGAATGATGTTCAATATAATACATTATCAGTCCAAGAAGGGGACATGAGTTATTAAAAATCATTACAACCTAGGAAAAAACAATATAAACTCAAACATGAATAATGGAACATGTATTATCTAGTAAAAGTATTTAAATAAATAGGTTATGATAAAAATATTTCCATGATTAGTTAAAACTCTATATTAAAAAAATATTGTAATTTATGAGTCATATATCTCATAGAATCAAAATTGAGACCAAGAAAAATCTTGTGGTTTTGAGTAACAATTTAAGAAATAACTATTGAAATATTGTTCTTGTAATTGAACATTAAATACCTTGATTAATGTATAACTAATGATATGATATCTCAAAAAGGCTGTATAAACACAAAATATATGAAATTAAATTCATAATACCATGCATGTCTCCAAGAGAATGTTTTGAGCTGAAAACCATTACCACATGTCCAGACATCTATGAATGTACTTTAACATCATATAACAAGAACATATATATATTAAAAACCTAATTTTTGACATTACTCATATCTATTATCCTTCTAAATTTTTAAAACTATTCATCCCTTATATAATTTTTTTTTGATTTTACACATCGGGTATTTATTATTTTGATCATTAGTACGAGTTCCATAATAGCATTATCCATAATAATAATTTTTTAAAAGTTTATCATAAATATGTTAGTATAATAAATGTTATGAATGATTTTAAACAATTTATTATGTTTTTTACTATTGTAGTTATTGTCTTATTCTTTATACAAGAAGATGAAATTGATGACAGGCATATTTTAGTGTTTCCTGATGATCGAATAGTTTGATATTAATTGATGAATTCAATTTTTTAATAAAATATCCCAATTTTTTTTACACATTTATATAATTTTATACAATTGATAATTTTCCAATATTATTTCATGATAAAAATTTATAGTGTTGTTCAATTGGTTTGTTAAACTGACCCAATCATATACATACCCTGATTTAATGAATGATTATGAGGTGTTTGTTTTTGTAAAATAATTATACCAGAAGAATAAAGATATTATTTAGGTTTTATTATTATTATATATTATAATATGAAGTAATTATAAGTGGAGTAAGTTTATATTATGTTATTAAATAATTTGAATAAAACATTACCCTACTAGTAATATTATTTAAAACACATAAATTGATAATGATCCTATATTGATCATATAACAAATAGGTTCTAAAATTTGTAAAAAAAATATTATTAATAATATAATAAAAATCATAATTATCATGTAATACTTTCATATTATCCATCTCTATATGCTGATAAAGGAGAAGGAAACATGTTACATTTTTTAAGGAGTAATCTACACAACCCACGAATGACGATTTTTTTAATGGATGGGTTATATCTGTAAAAAAGTATATTAATATTAAAATTTTATCATTGAAATATATTAATGACACTAATAAAATTATATTAATGTGTATATAAAAATTTATTATGATGAAAATTATGGTGAAAACTATGTAGTTGATTATACTCACGCCATGGACTTGGATTTTCTTAAGAAGTCTCCTTGAAAAGTGACATCATTATACAAACTAATTGTGACCAGAATCCTTAAAATGTTAGAGAGGGTTCGAGTTTGAAAAAAATTAATAATTTCAATAGATAAATTTAAAGTCTAAATGGGTTAGGAAGTGGTTAATATGTTACCATTATGTATGTGAAAAAAAGCATAGTTAAAGAAATACCAATTTATATTAAACAATTTAAAATCAATATTAAATGGAAAAGGGATTTAAAAAATGGAAAATGAGGTAAGTGGGTGAGGTTTGTGGAGAAAATAATCAATCACGCATTTTTAATCATGTTTTGACAAGTTTTTCCCATTCCTCTTTTGTAAAATACCTTTTACCAATTTTAATCTTTAATGAGGAACTAATTCTTTATTTTTGTAATTAGTTTTAAAATAAAATTTTAAAATTAATCACAATACCTAATTTAGAAAATATAATTTAAAATATTAAATCCATATGATCAAACAATGTTTTTATAGTTATGAAAATTTAAATTTCAAATATAAACACTAAAACTATTACACCGATTTTTGGAGAAATTATAATTTTATAGTTTAAATTAATATATAATATCAAAAAAATATTTTTTATTTTTTTAAGCCATTAAATGATTAATTATGAATTGAATGAAAGTCATGATGCTTCCATATCAGAAAAAAAACCTAACCTCGCCATAAAAATACTTTATTTTGAGGGAGGCCAAAAAATATTTCTTATATTAAAGTAACATTTTTCTTTAGATTAAAAAATCATTGAAAACATATTTCAATATAAAAAAAATATTTATAAACTTATTATTTTACTCATAAAATTTATATTTTATTACATTATGTATTCTAGAATAATGATAAATTCATGGAATTTTTAATTTTTGAAATTCATGTATTTTTTGCACTAAATATAAACCCTTTATTATATGATAAAAAATTTGAACTAATTCAATTTTGATATGAAGAGTTAAAAAATGAGGTTAATTTTATTAATATAAAATTTCAAAATTTATAATTTTTTTTGATAAAATATAAAGCCAATTCATTTTAAATGAAAATGGCATTCTCTAATATTATCAATTATTATTACCAACTAAATTGGTGTTAACCGATTATTAATATGAAACATATTTTGTTTCCATTAATTATATGTATCTTAAAAATAGAATTGTATATCATAAAAATATAAATTTTTATAAGAATAATTTTCTACAGAATAAAAGATCTTATTAGTAACATTAGCTAAACTAATAGTTTTTCAATAATATGAAATGTAATTTGAGTTTCATATATATATATATATATATATATATATATATATATTTCATAGAGTGGTTATTCATATTTATTTCTTCCAATTCAATGGTAGATTTTAATGCCTATGTAAAAATTGTTGTACTTAAACTTCTATTTTTATCCCAATATTTGACGGCTTTGTTTGTGTTCAGTGCCTATGTGGATAAAGCTATAAAACCCATTGAAATAGTTATATGTAATAATATATTATAATTTTAGGGTGTTATATGAGTAAAAAAATATATTATGAAGTATATAATGACATTATAATTGGACCCGTAAATAACTTATATCATGAAAATGGTACAGAACAATAAGATTTGAACATATTTATTCTAAATATAGAACACATTGAAATATTTTATAAAGGAGTGAGAACTCGATATCAGAGGAAAAACCAAAACCAATATGATCTTAAAAATAAAAAACTACCACCTCTATAGAGATATTTTTACATGGAAAAAGGGAATACCATGACCACAAACAACCCACTATCTAAAGAAACTTAGGCTACCACTATCAAAGAAAACATTATTAGTATGTAGTTGATTCAAAATAATTAATGTGAATCAACCCTAGATTAACTATGGGAAATATTCCTTCAATGTATAACTACCCGATGAAGATCAATATTTACCCTACAATAGATATTCCCCATCCTAGGAAAACAACTCAAACCATGAGGGGATACTCCGACCATCTAATAGACTTTGAGACTAACAAACTTTTGTATGAAAGTCTAATGGCTAGAAATTATTATGAATTCTTTCCACTAAGCTAGAAACTAGATCCATGTCATTTAATCTACTTCTTTATGACTTTTACTAGATAACAATAATAGAAACTGGCAATTTGACTATATTAGGCACCACCTCAAACCTCTGGTCAATTATCTGCCAACCCAAGATTCCTTCCACAACTTCATAACAACATCATTTTGATATATACTCTAACAATGTACATTTAAGGGTGATGTGAAATAGTTAATCTATATAGAAATAAATATACATTGTGGGTGTATGTAACCCCTTTTCCACCCAACTATGGGAACCCTGTATTATTTTCATAAATGGAACCAGAGATCCAAAACAATATCTGACCAACTTTGTGTCTTAGTGTGGCCTTGTCATAATAAGAAGGAACCAAACTTAGGTTTTTTAGAATATAAAAATACTAACATTTGTCTAGTTTACAAACCATTAAAATTTTCATTTTTATAGGTCGAGAATAACTTCTTCAATAATTCCCCATTCAATTTAGCACAATTTTAAGAATAAAAATTATCACCATTCCAATAAATTTGAAACATTGTAAGAATTATCAGGTCCTATATTTCATTTCTGGATTGAATGATTAATCTCCATTCGTGAACAAATAACTCTTGTGGTATAATGTACAAGATATTTTTATATAGAATCTAAATAATTTTTTATTAAAACCATTGATCCCATTAAAATACCCATTGGATTTTGGGAGTCTCTGGTAGGTGAATCATGATATGAAGATTATATCTCATATAATAATTATTTTTTTGGATAAAACCATAATACTTAGGATATGATACTATTATAGTAGAACCTAAAACGGTTATAATAAAATCACCATGATATAAACTCTCGATAATCACAACCCATTTAATTTGACATAGTGCATCATTGTGAATTAAAATTGAAACAAAAACACCCATGTTAGGAGGGAAGGAAAGATCCATGTATCCCCAATATTTTGATAAAATTAATAAGGCTTATTCTTTACAAAATATAAAATCATTGGTTACTTCACCACCACTATAGAAAATAACATCTTGAAGGTTCCCATGACTACAAAAACCAACGATGTTGGTCTCCAAGATAGTATGAATTATTTCCTCTACCATCAGATGTTTGTGAACATTACCTTATGATTATTTTTCGTTAAATAAATCTTCAATATGATTTTTTGCCATTGGGAAAGTAGAATTTTAAAAATAACCGATATAGGTGACTCTTGTTTCTTCTATCCCACTAAAGATGGAAATAATTTTCTATGAAATTATAAGTAGAGGTATGATTATATTTTACTAGTGGAAGACCAAAACATTGGTTGAATAGGAAACTTCCATACTTGGGGTTTAAATGAAACAGTCTATTTCAACATCAGATACCTTTATATGGATTTATCTAGCTTCATCAACATTACAGACTCGGAAAATTAGGTTTTATAAGAGCCAATGTAACCAGAAGAACCAGAATAAGGTATATGAGGAAGAATATCTATTGACTCCATACATAGTTCAGAATGATCAGGATTTCTATCCACCATCATTAGTAAGATAATAACCATACCTCCATATGATTTAACTGGTATCACCCCCACAAAATGGAATCCTTATATAGTGATGAACCCTAATATAATTCTATCAATGTTATCCACATAACAGATCCACTATCCACCTATGTTGGTATATGAAATCCAATGATTCCAACCCATAATTAAGGATGATGGGGTATTGGTCATTGGGTAAAGTATTTTGAGTAATAAAATATCTAAATGGATTAATTATTTCTATAAATGTGTCCCCTGAAGACATATATAATGTAGATACTAAGAGAAAAGTACTTCTGTTGGATCAATAAGGGCACTGATCATGTCCTGAATCATCATGATCCTATTCAAATATAAATATATTGGATGATTGGATAGATAATTTTCAATTTTAAAATAAAAATTATAATTTAGGTTGAAAAAATTAGTCTAATCAATATTTGAAATAAATTTACAAAAATTTTGTTTCTAGGTAAAATTCACTAACATGGCATTGAGAAGAACACATTGTGTCCCACTAAATCCATTCATAATTTGATGATGGAGTTTTTCTGGATGAGGTGAATAACATATAAACTAACTTCTTTGATTTCTATACAATCATATACTTCACATGATAGGACCAATGAGTTTCTATGCAATGATACATCATCCCCTTGTATTGTTTTATCCAGACAAACAAAATCATCAATTATTGGGATATAATTGATAGCAAATCTAAATTAAATCTCATATTGGTGTAGGACCTCCTATTATTTGGGTATAAAAAATCTGAATTTTCTCTATCTATCTTGAAAATACAATTATATCAAGATAAATATTAGAATACTATTGATATAGAAAAACATAGAGACCAATTTTGAGACCTCCACTCTAAATCCACGTTCATGGTTGTCAACTAAGAAATAGCTTTAAATACACTACGATGGAGTTTGTGGATAAATAAGCTTACATTAGTGATTCATTATACTATAAATATATCAAATACTGCCTCAATGGGAATGTTGGGTTACAGTAATGTGATACCTCACCCTTTAAATCCTAGGATTATAAATTCACAAATGTAGGATTCTATAAAATAGAGGGGAAAAACAAGTGTTATACAATGCCATCCAAATAAAGTTATAAAATAAACATGAAAGAGATTATTATCCTATTGAAGAAACTATGAGAAAAATGAGTGTTTATTAATAATAAAATTTTTCAGTTAACATTATGTTTTGACAGTCACCAGGTTATGAATATACTCTTTGAAAGGATAAAGCATCGAGTCATATCTCTATCATATAGATCTTCATGACTAATTCCGCACTGAGATACAACACCTAATAGAGGATAAGAAAAAAACATCCACATTTTCCACTATTTTTCATGACTTCCCATACATGAGGTAAAGTTTTAATGATGAGTATATCAAGTATCCAAGTTTATTAAATAAAATCAACAATAAACCTTAATGAAGGAGATGACCATGACACCGAGAAAGGTATATTACTATTATTTAGATATTTTTAATTTAAAAATTCCCATGGAGTGGAAGAATTTTTCTTGTAAAAGATTACTAATTTGTTGAAAATAATATTTCCTCAATTACCTTTTAACCAAAATATTCCTCCACATCATTACATTTTATAGCGAAAGATTATTCCCAGCCATCAATATGAGTAGAGAATGAAAATAAATTATCTTATGAAGCTAAATATTTCTACATCAAATATACCCCTAATAATAGTATGGAGGAAGAATAAAATATATAAAATTACCCCATAAAACCCTGATATCTAAATATATTATTACCTTTAAAAAAGATAATGTGTCAGACAGATTTCACCGCACACAATAATGAACATAACCAAGACAATGATATATTTAGATAATATATAATTTTTCAAGTGTGAAGACTAAAACTAATCCATTAAATTGGAGAGAATTAAAAGGAGTATCATCTATATGAAATATATGAATAAATGAAATAAATACCTCTTTTAATATGAATGAAATTCCATAAGTTTACCTAAAATGATTAATATGATCATTTAGAATTTAGAAAACTATTATTCTCAAATATTATTTTTAAGTAATATGAATTTATTTATCAAGAAATATATTATAAAACACAAATAATATATTATATAAATAATTTCTTAACACCATATTAGTCATTAAATTATATGAAATAAGAATAATAAGAGTCAATATTAGAAAAATGACATCTTCTAATAGAAGTACTGATCATAATATTTTATGATTTTCCTTGAAAAAATTATTTTTTTTATTTTTTATTAATAAAATTTAACAACATTTTATAATTCCTCATTTTAAAAATTAATTATTTTTAATTTTTATCATTTTTATAATAAGATTGGGTTTTATTCAAAAAATATGGGTTTCGTTAACCATGAAATTTTTATGGATTTATAGTTATATTATAATGATCTATATGTTTGAAAACAATTTAAGTGATCCCATAAGGATATATTGAATAAAATTATACATTTTAAAGCATTAATTGATCTTATAAATCTTATGTATTGTAATATTTTAACTAAATTTAATTGTTATTTTAATATAAACTGATTTTAGTCCTTTTTTAAATTAAATATTTTCAAGGTGGGTTACGATTTTGAATTGACATGAGAGATTCAAAAAAACATATTATTTTTATAATAAAAAAAATTATTTAATAGTGATTTTAAATTTTAATAAATATGGACTACACATAAATTTTATGTGAATTTTTTTTCAAAATACTATTTTTAGACGTATTTTTCTCAAATCTAAAACATAAATATTCTAAGCCATCAAAATTTTATTTGATAAAATTATATTAAATACATAAAATAATATTGTTTTAAATAGTAAAATGACTTTATTTTTTCATAAATATTAATTATTGAGGATAAAAAAATAACTACCAAGGTAAAATTAAATATGGGTAAAAGATAAAAAGGTTCACAAAAAAGCATTAAAATACTCACATTGTCTCTTGAATGAGGGTTCGAGGTGGTTTTCAACCCAAAATCTCATTAAATTCCCATTTTTCCATTTTTATCCACTAGAATTTGAATATTAATATCACATTATCGAAAATGTTAAACTTTCTCCCAAAAGTGACCTTCTATTCACTTATAAAATGGTAAGATTTCTTCCACATCAAGACTCAATTTCCATTCAAAAATGTTCTTGATACTATTCCATTTCTCTACACTTAGATCTCTATAACATTTTCAAAATCAAATGTTCAGTATTATTTATCATAATTCCTCCATTTTAGTGGATAATTGTTTGGAAAATTTAAGTATTTAATGTGCATTCATAAAAAACATAACATTTCTCCTTAAATATATTCATAATCATTTATTCTGGACACATATATATAATGATATTAAAATAATTTCTACACTTTGTTATCAATATATTAATGTTAATATCAAAATATATTGATCAATACCCTCCATTAATAAAATATAAATCATCATTCACACATATGATCTAACTACTACCAAAATGAACAAATAAATTTATTTTATTCGCCACACATAATTGATGGTCCCCAGATTGGTTTAGTAGAAAATTAATATTTATTTGATTTCATTAATATTATATAATTAAAAATTAGAGAATATGATTATGATATTACTAAATAAATGATAGTCATTAAATAAAAGTATAAAATAAGTGTGCTAAGGGGAAACTCTTTTATTCAAAACATCTTATATTTTCATATCCATTACTTATTTTTCATATTAATTCAATATTTTGATATATAACACTGATAGGAAAGAAATAAGCTGATTAGACCTCTGGTATAATGATATTACAAAAAAAACACCCCATAGTCATTCATTAAATCAAGGAATGTTCATGTTTATATTGGTTTAACAACTAAATTGTAAAAAACTAGAAATTTATATCATGAATCACTATGAGAATGTAACAGCCGAGATTTTTATGAGAAATATTTTGTTTTTATGTTATATAAATCATCAAAGGAATCATTTACTACACACAACACTAGCTTGGATTTCTTTATATGGAACTGTGGCCTTCCTCAATATCTTGAGTTGTACGCAATACCGAGTTTGACTAAACAACGATATGCTATTAAAATATTATTAAAACTAACCGTTATGAATAGTAATACCCACTTTTTGACATTTTTTTAAATTTATCTTTCAAAATTGACTTCATTTTTGGATTCGGAGTATCGAAATTGGCCTTGGGTGAAATTTTGGTCTTTTTCTGAAAACTTTCAATTTTTGATGAATAGTGAAAACACTGGATAACTATTTAAAAACTGACATTTTATTTAAATAATTATTTATTTTATTTCAATTTATTTTAGGTAAAAATTGATACATAATACCTATATAATTTAAATATAATTCATTGGAGTAATTTTATAATAATTTTAGATATATAAAAATTGTATTGAACTTTTCACCGTCTTTTACCCACCTCCTAGGAGAATTTGAAAATTTACATAAAACATAATTTTACCGCTTCTATGAGTGGAATTTCAAAAATCCAAGAGACAAGGTTAATATCAAGGACTAAATGTCATTCAATTAGATGAAAATAATTTTTGGTGAACAGTATCTTTTTACTTTTTTTACCACGGTTAAAAGTAAATAGGGTAATTAAGGTTAAAAATGATATTTTTATTACCCTAACACAAGTCCTAATTCTATTGTATAAGTGTAATTCGACCAAAAACTACCTTAGGAATAAAATATGACCATTTAGGCCCACTTTTATTAGATTAGGACGTTTAATATTATTTTATTTGAAGAATAGTTAAAATAGTTAAGATCAATGTTTAATAACTAAAAAATTTTTAAAATAGGGTTATACATAAGATAAATTCGACTATAAATATTGATTATAAAGATAAAACGATTTAATACATAATGGTATTTTATTTAAAAATTTTATACATTAAATAAATTAATTTATTTTTGACACAATGATGATGCAGTAATTATCTTATTAATGAAATATTGATATAATGGATGTTATAAATACCGAAATAAATGTAATTTGAGACTTTTTAAGAATTAAACTACTTTTATAGGTTAATATGACATATTAGTATTGATTTAATTAACTTTTTTCTAACTAATCATGCTGTTATGATTTTCACAAATATCAATTACCTAGTAGTGTCAAAATTGACATAAAATAGTTTTTTAAAAAATATTATATTATTAATTGTTATTTTATTCCTAAAAATCTATGTTTCGGCCAAATGACTTAGATAAGGTTATATATATTAATAATAAACAACTTTAGATTCTTTTGGCTTGTTATTGTATGTTGATTAACCTTATAGTGTAAGAAAACAAGAAGAGACGGTAAAAGTAAAATTATTTAACTTAAAGTTAAATCTAAATCATAAGGATAAAATAGAAACCTAAACTTGTCTAAATTATATTTTATGAGATTATTTCGACCCATCACCACCTTAGCTTCGAAATAAATAAATTTGGAGCTATTAAAAACCGAATATGACTTTATAATAAAATAATATTTTTAGTTTTTCCAAAGGTGCCCCTCTCCTCCCTTATAAAAGGGAACCTCCTCCCTATCCTCCTCACACCACATTGAGCCATAAATCATGACCAAACCCTGAAAAATTATTTTATCCACTTCCCTAGAAACATCCTAGAGGTCCTGGTATACTTCAATGACCAACCCTTGTGCCCTAATAAGAGTTTAAGAAGAGGTGCGTCAAAGAAAAGGTAATAACCATTACTGATCCTTTCCAATTTCTTTCTTCTTCAACTTCTTCTTATTTAGTTGTTTCATTATGAAGTAAAAACATCTGTATCACTCATATACTGATATGTTATTATGAGTATGAAACAACCCTATTTCACCATCTATCCATCCTACAGAAAACGAAATGACCGCCCGTGCGTACGTACTGAATACCGTCTCCACGTCGTGCTGTAATCTATTTTCCACAACCACCTTACATGGATGGGTATAATGGTGTAAATAATTACTATATATGATTATTGTAAATTGATATTCATTCTGAAATATTATAAAAACACTCCAATACAATTCCACGATCATGGGAACGATATCATCACTTGTGCGTACGTACGGCCAACCGTCTCCATGATGTGACGCGACTCGTTCTACATGATATTCATTGCATAATGATTATATAAATAAATTGAATGAATAAATATGATATATATTACACTATTACCATTATAGAAATGAGGTATCTATAACCTAAAAATAAGAATATGAATTTATTCGACAAAACACGCATATGAACAAAAAGTAATAAACACCCGAATAACAAGTAGCAATAAAATATTACTAATAAGAAGCTAATAATATGACCATATATGATATCATAATAATTATTATGATTAATGAATAAGTAAATTACATTATTTAAATCATTATAGAGGAGGTTCAGACACTTATTAAGCAAATCAGACCTAAGGTAAGGGAAAATCTCGCAATCTCAATTTTTATACAAGATTGTTTATACATCAGAATTTACTGGGGAATATTTATCATACACATCCATGTTTCCAAAAAATTTAATATTATTTATATCCTCCTAAAATTTTTTAAATCCAATTTTACCTTTCGGTGAGTTTTTAGTAAAAGATATGAAAGTAATCTTTGGTCGTTTTTCGTACGAGTTACTTTTTGACTTTTCCAGCCAAAGTACGAGAAGAATGTTTTTTACATATACGGCCTGAATGGATTTTTAGATCATTATTTCCATGAATATTCCATACAAGTTTTCAAGTTTATTTTTAATCAACTTATTTTTTAAAAAATTGTATGACATTTTAAGAAAGGAAAAATGTTTTTTAATTAGAAAGGATATATTCCTCAAGAATGAAGTTCAAGTGTTTTATCAAAATAATTTTCCATCTAAGATAATATAGGGTTCTGTTTATATCCCTATTTTTAAATTGAATTGATTGTGTTATGATGGAATTATATTTATGAAGTCCTTTTTTCTTATATGGATTATGTTATGATGGAACGATGTTTAAGAAACCCATTTTTATTACATGGGTTATGCTATGATGTATGATTTATGATTTTGTGGAACACATAAGAATGGTATCATTATGAGATGGGTGGGACCTATATCTCCCTCCAATGCATTGGGTAATGATTTATATATCATGAGATTGACATTGATGGAACAGACGGTTAATCCGATTCAGTGAAACAGGACTAAAATGAGGCATGTACTTGGTTTAAAAATGCACATTGTCCGCTAAGATAGTCTTGGAAATGAGTCTTGACTAATAAGAAATGATTCTCTATGATTATGTGTGTATTCCACAAAGATTAATGTTTTATGTTATGATTATTTGGATTACATTTCACTACTATGAATTATCCCATGTTATGAAATTATGATCTCTTTTTCCGGATAAGATTTCTAAAATGTTTTGTTCTTATGAATATGATGTGATTGTTATTTATTTTGTTTACCCTTACTGAGAATTTGAGCTCACCCTTTTGTATTTTTTCTTTCCCCAGGTCAGGAAGAAGGTCATTATGTAGGATGTTCCAAAATGGACTCTAGATATGATGAAATAAATTGGAGATAATGTAGATGATTTATTAACCAGTTGTTTATGTTTCCCAGTTCTTAAAGACACTATACGTCTACAGTCCTTTCATGGTTTTGTTATATGTTGTAATAAGTATGATTCAATTCTGATGTAATAACAATATATGTAAAGTATGGTTTGTTATAGTTGGTATCAGAGGAAAGTTATAGTCAACCATTGGAAACTAGGATGTGAAAGCCTTAGTAAGAACCCTTAGGATATGTCTAAGGATAGGAAAAAATCTTAGTGTCTTAGAAATGTCCATGAACAACCTATGTTAAAACCTTAAGTGTAAAATTTTATTCTTTGTTCTGTGGTTTTCCTATTATAATTAGTGTTTCTCACACTATTCTTCTTGGTTTTAGTCAATTGCTGGAATCCGAAAGAACCGTGTTAATGCGGAATGCGATGAGGAATGCAATGATTGTCCCCCTGAGAAACCAAATGTTATGGGAGATGGAATGAAAAATCTTGTAGCCATGCTCACACAACATTCTCAATCTATGAATCATACGGGACTTCCAAACGAGCAAAGGAAGGAGCAACATTCTGTTAAATCTTTCACGAGTCAATGTACACCCTCATTCAACTAAACAATGGATCAGTACCACTGAAAAGATATTTTCAGTTCTTCATTGTTCTGAACATGATAATGTCATCTTACCAGTATATCATTTGGAAGGTGAAGCTGATCAATGGTGGAATATTATCAAGAATACGAGGCAAAGGGATGAAATTGAATCCATGTAATGGAACGAGTTCAAGAACTTATTTTTCAATAAGTACTTCCCTCGTATTCTTCGAACAAATAAGGAGAAGGAGTTTCTTGAACTAAAGAAAAAGGATGATGAATCTGTTGGTACCTACGAAGAAACTTTTACAAGACATGCAAGGTACACTTCCAGAATAATTATCCAACCTGAGAGTAAGATCGATCGATTCTTTAGTGGCTTAAAACCAAGTCTTCGAAGGGAGTTAGCCATAATGGACATCAATAGCTACGAGGAAATCATTCTATGTGATCTCAAGGTTGATATGGAGATAGAGTAACCCATTAGTCATATGAATTTGATAAGAAGAGGAAAATGGAATTCAAAGGAAAATCTAAAGAGCACACTGAAAAGAAGATGAGTTTTTCCTTATGCTCAAAGTATGGAATAAACATGGAGGGAGTTGTCTTAAAGGGACAAGTAAATGTTTCAAATGTGGAAAAGAAGTTCATTAGGCATTTGAATGCCGCAATGATGGGAAGAATATGCCTAGTGATGCAAACAAAGAAAAGGCTACACAGGGTGCACCTCCTAAATTTCAATGTTACAAGTGCAAGGAAATGGGGAATTATGATAATAAATGTCGTAATCCAAGGGTTGTTGATGATGATCGACGTCAACAAACTCTTAAGGCTAAAGACCAAGGAAAGTCACATGAAATTTCTATCAGCGATGTGGAGTATGAGAACGAAGCGGTGAAAGGTACACTTACCATCCACTCTAAAGTAGCAAATGTTTTATTTGATTTTTGATCCACACACTCTTTTATTTCTGATCAATTTTCTAAGTGTATCGTCGTATTACCTCAACAATTAGATATTGAGCTAGCTGTGACAACCCCTAATGGCACAACAGTCGCATCAAAAGTTTATAATTCTTCTCCGATTGATGTTTATGGGAAAGTGCTTCCTGAAAATCTTGTGATCCTTCCTATAGTTGAATTTGATGTGATTCTTGGCATGGATTGGCTTTATTTATATGTATCTCATGTCAATTTCCAAATAAGGGAAGTCACATTTCATATTCCAGATCAATATATGATTGTCTATCGATGTAAGGATGAACATAACCTTCAAGTGGAAATTTCTTCCATATTATGGGTCTTGATTCCACTAAATAAAGGTTATTTATCTCGAATGGTTGGTGAGAATATCACGATTAAGAATATTCCCACTGTATGGGAGTTTTATGATGTCTTTCTAGAGGAATTGTTGGGTCTTCCACCAAATCGTGAAGTTGAGTTTTCAATAGAACTCGTATCGGGTTCTTTACCTATTTCAAAGACAAATTATAGAATGGCCCCAATTGAGTTGTAGGAATTGAAGAAGCAACTACAAGAGAATCTTGATAAGGGATTCATACACCCTAGTGTGTCACCTTGGGGAGAACCTTTTCTGTTTTTTAAGAAGAAAGATTGATCAATGAGACTCTGCATTGATTATCGAGAACTTAACAAGATCAATATCAAGAAAAAATATCATCTCCCATGCATTGATGACTTATTTGACCAACTACACAGAGCTCAATACTTTTTCAAGATTGATCTTCATTCAGGGTATCATCAATTAAGGCTCAAAATGGAGGATATACTAAAGACAGATTTCCGTACAAGGTATGGACACTATGAATTTATAGTGATGCCATTTAGTCTTACTAATTCCCCTGCTATCTTCATGGATCTGATGAATAGAGTCTTTAGAGACTATCTTGACTAGTTTGTGGTAATCATTATAGATGATATTATTGTCTATTAAAAGAGCAAGTAAGAACATGAAGATCACTTGAGAATTGTATTGAAGACCCTGAGAAAGGAGAAGCTTTATGCCAATTTTACCAAGTGTGAATTTTGGCTTCAAAAAGTTTCATTTTTGGGTCACATAATCTCAAAAGAGGGGATATCTGTGGATCCAGAAAAAACAGAGGTTATTGAAAGATGGTCGAGACCAACAATAGTAACTGAGATCCAAATATTTCTTGTTTTGGATGGATATTATCGAAGTTTTGTGAAAGATTTTTCACGATTATCTAATCCACTCACCAGGTTGACTCGAAAATGAGTTATGTTCATGTGGACGGAGGAATGTGAAGAGAATTTCAAGGAGTTAAAAAGAAGGTTATCTAGTGCACCTGTGCTCACACTCCCTTGTAGTGGAGAAAGTTTTTTGATCTATAGTGATGCATCCATGATGGGATTGGGGTGTGTTCTCATGCAAAATGATATGGTGATAGCTTATGCCTAACGACAGTTGAAAATCCATGAGCAAAATTACCAAACTCATGATTTAGAGTTAGAGGTGGTAATATTTGCATTAATGATTTGGATTCCTTATCTTTATGGTGAAATGTGTGATATTTATACCAATCATAAAATTTTATAGTATATTTTCACACAAAAGGAGATGAATATGCGCCAAAGAAGAAGTTTGGAGTTGATTAAGTATTATTACTTCTCAATTCATTATCACCCTGGGAAAGAAAACAAGGTGGAAGATGCATTAAGTCGACAAGACCATGCTATCTTATCCATGATGAGGATCCCAAAAGAACCAATATTTATGGATTTAAAAAGGATGGATCTTGGAATTATAATGGAAGGGGAGAATTATTATCTTTATTAAATGAATGTTCAACCATGTATACATGTGAAGATTAAATAGGCACATAAAGAAGATGTAGATTTACAAAGAAGGTGAGAAATGTTCCTGAATTCAAACTTGATTGTGATGGGATAGTAAGGTTTAGGAATCATGTTTTTGTTCCTCTCATCCCATAATTAAAGAAGGAGCTACTTGATGAGGCTCAAAGTTCTTCATTTTCTATTCATCCCGGAAGCATGAAGATGTATAGGGACCTGAAAGAGTACTTCTTGAGGGATGGAATGAAAAGAGATGTTGCTGAATATGTATCTTGATGCTTTGTTTGTCAGCATGTTAAAGCTGAGAGACAGAAGTCTAAGGGGATGTTACAACCATTACGCATACCCGAATGGAAATGGGAAAACATCACTATGAACTTTGTCACTGGACTGCCTAAAACATCCAAAGGAAATAATGCTATCTAGGATATATTTGATCGTCGTACAAAGTCAGCACACTTCATTGCTATTATAGAGGATTTCTCTGTGGATCAGATTGCCGGGATATATGTAAAGGAAGTGGTATGATTGCATGGAGTACCACTTTACATTATATCTGATCGGGATCCGAGGTTTACCTCAAAGTTCTGGCGAAGTCTTCAGCATAATCTGGATACAGAGTTATGTTTTATCACTACTTATCATCCTCAGAAAGACGGTCAGTCTGAGAGAAAAATTGAAACTCTAGAAGATATATTAAGAGCTTTCTCTATGGATTTCAAAGGTGGTTGGGATCAACATATACCTTTGGTGGAATTTTTTTATAATAATTTCTTTCACTCCACTATTAATATGGCTCCTTATGAAGCTCTCTATGGAAAGTAATGCCGAACTCCAACTTGCTGAGATGAAGTTGGGGAAAGAAATCTATTAAGACCTGATCTTGTTGATGAGATGGAAGATAAGGTCAGATCTATTCAACAACACATTAAAGCAGCTCAGACTCGACAAAAAAGTTAAGCTGATAATCAATGAAAAGACCTAGAGTTTGAAGTGGGTGATAAAGTGTTCTTATGAATATCTCCATGGAAGAGAGTAATGAGATTTGGAAAGAATGGAAAGCTGAGCCCTAGGTATATCGGTCCATTCAAAATACTGGATTGTTTTGGGAAGGTAGCTTACTGATTGGCGCTTCCACTGAATCTCTCTCAAGTTCATGATGTGTTCCATTAATCTCTCCTGAGAAAGTACATACCTGATCCTTAACATGTACTCAGCTCAGAAGTTGTACTACTGGAGCATGATCTTTCTTCTCAAGAACAGCCGATAGAGATTTTGGATGGTACCAAAACATTTCTACAGAACAAGACCACTCTCTTGGTGAATGTTTAATGGAGGAACCACCAAGTAGAGGAAGGTACATGGGAGCTTGAGGATATGATGAGGGAGAGGTATCCTCATCTGTTTGTTACGAAGTGAATAATTTCGAGGGTGAAATTCATTTTAAGAATGTAACACCTAAGATTTTTATGAGAAATATTTTTTTTTATGTTATATACATCATCAAAGGAATCTTTTACTACGCACAACACTAGCTTGGCTTTTTTTATACGCAGTCGCGGCCTTCCTCGATAGCTTGCATTGTACGCAATACCAAGTTTCACTAAACAACGATATTCTATTAAAATATTATTAAAACTAGCTTTTATGAATAGTAATACCCACTTTTTGAAATTTTGTAAATTTTATCTCTCAAAATGGACTTCATTTTTGGATTCGGAGTATCAAAATTAGGTGAGGGTGAAATTTTGGTATTTTTCTGAAAACATTCAATTTTTGACGAATAGTGAAAACACTAGGTTACTATTTAAAAACCGACTTTTTATTTAAATAATTATTTATTTTATTTAAATTTATATTAGGTCAAAATTGATACATAATACCTATATAAGTTCAATGTAATTCATTGGGGTCATTTTATAACAATTTTAGATATATAAAAATTTTATTGAACTTTTGACCGTCTTTTAACCACCTCCTAGGAGATTTTGAAAATTTACATAAAACATAATTTTACCGCTTTTGTGAGTGGAATTTCGAAAATCTGAGAGACACAATAAATATCAAGGACTAAAATTTGGTTCAATGAGATGAAAATAATTTTTGGTGAATAGTAACTTTTTACTTTTTTTTACCACGGTTAAAAGTAAATAGGGTAATTAAGGGTAAAGATGATATTATTATTACCCTAACACATGTCCTAATTCTGTTGGATAAGTGTAATTCGACCAAAAACAACCATAGGATTAAAATATGACCATTTAGGCCGACTTGTATTAGATTAGGACATTTAATATTATTTTATTTACAGAATAGATAAAATAGTTAAAATCAATGTTTAATAACTAAAACATATTTAATATAGGGTTATAAATAATATAAATTCGACTATAAATATTCATTTGAAAGATAAAAATATTTCATACATAATCTTATTTTATTTATAGTTTTTAGACATTAAATAATTTAATTTATTTATGACACAATGATGATGCAGTAATTATCTTATTAATAAAATATTGACAAAATTGATGTTATAAATACCCAAATAAATTTGATTTGAGACTTTTTATGAATTACACCAATTTTATAGGTTAATATGACATATTAGTATTTATTTAATTGCCTTTTTTTGAATTAATCATGCTGTTATGATTTTCACAAAATTCAATTACCAAATAGTGTCAAAATTGACATAAAATAGTTTTTAAAACAAATATTATATTATTAATTGTTATTTTACTCCTAAAAATCTAATGTTCGGAAAAATGACTTACATAAGGTTATATATATTAAAAATAAACAACATGGGGTTTTTTTGGCTTGTTATAGTAAGTCTATTAACCTTATAGTGTAAGCAAACAAGAAGACACGGTAAAAGTAAAATTATTTAACTTAAAGTTAAATCTAAATTATAAGGTTAAAATAGAAAGATAAACTTGTCTAAACTTTATTGGATGAAAGTATTTGGACCCATCCCCACCTTATCTTCGAAGTAAATCAATTTGGATCTATTAAAAATAGAATATGACTTTATAATAAAATAATATTTTTAGTTTTTCCAAAGGTGCCCCTCTCTTCCCTTATAAAAGGGACCCTCATCCCTCTCCTCCTCACACCACTTTGAGACATCAATCTCGTCCAAACCCTACCAAATTCACTTCTCCACTTCCCTAGAAACATCCTAGAGATCCAGTTATTATTCAAAGTCCATCCCTAGTGCCCTAAGAGGAGTTTAAGAAGAGGCGCGTCAAAGAAGAGGTAATATCCATTACCGATCCTTTCCAATTTCTTTCTTCTTAAACTTCTTCTACATTAGATGTTTCATTATGAAGTAAGAAAATCAGTATCACTCTTATATAGATATATTATTATAATTATGAAACAACCCTATTTCACCATCTATCCATCCTACGGAAAACAAAATAACCGCAGGTACGTACGTACAGAATACCGTCTCCACGCCGTGGTGTAATCTATTTTACACCACAACCTTACATGGATGGGTATAATGGTGTAAATATTGACTATATATGATTATTGTAATGTGATATTGATTCTGAAATAGTATACATACACTCTAATACAATTAACGATCATGGGAATGATATCATCACTCGTGTGTACGTACGGCGTACCATCTCCATGATGTGATGCGACTCGTTCTACATGATCTTCATTGCATAATGATTATATAAATGAATTTAATGAATAAATATGATATATATTACACTAATACTATTTTTGGAAATTAGGTATCTATAACCTAAAAATAAGAATAAGAATTTATTCCACAAAACACGCATAAGAACAAAAAGTAATAAACACCCGAATAACAAGTAGCAATGAAATATTACTAATAAGAACCTAAGAATATGACCATATATGATATGATAACAATGAGTATGATTCTGGAATAAGTCAATGACATTATTTAAATTATTATACAGGAGGTTCGGACACATATGAAGCAAATCGGACCTAAGGTAAGGGAAAATCTCGCAATCTCAATTTTTATACAAGATTGTTTATACTTCAGAATTTACTGGGGAATATTTATCATCCACATCCATGTTTCCTCAATATGTAATATTATTTATATCCTACTAAAATATTTTAAATCCAATTTTACCTTTCGGTGAGTATTTAGTAAAAGATATGAAAGGAAACTTTTGTCGTTTTTTGTACGAGGTATTTTTTGACTTTTCCGGCCAAAGTACGAGAAGAATGTTTTTTTAACTTATACGGCCTGAAAGGATTTTTAGAACATTATTTTCATGAAGATTACTTTAGAAGTTTTCAAGTTTATTTCTAATCAACTTTTTTGATTAAAATTGTTTGACATTTTAATAAAAGAAGAATGTTTTTGAAGTAGAAAGGATATTTTCCTCAAGAATGAAGTTCAAGTGTTTTATCAAAATTATTTTTCATCTAAGATAATATAGGGTTCTGTTTTTATCCCAATTTTTACATTGATTTGATTATTTTATGATGGAATTATTTATAGGAATTCCTTTTATCTTATATGGATTATGTTATGATGGCACGATGTTTAAGAATCCCATTTTTATTACGTGGGTTATGCTATAATGTATGATTTATGATTTTGTGGAACACATAAGAATAGTATCCTTATGAAATGGGTGGGACCTATATCTCCCTCCAATGAATTGGGTAAAGATTTTTATCTCATGAGATAGATAAGGCTGGAACGGTAGGTTAATCTGGTTCAGTGAAACAGGACTGAAACGAGGCATTAACTCGGTTCAGAAATGGACTTTGTCTGCTAAGATAGTCTTGGAAATGAGTTTTGACTAATAAGAAATGATTATAAATGATTATTTGTGTATTCTACAAAGTTTCATGTTTTATGTTATGATTCTTTGGATTACATTTAACTACTATGATTTATCCCATGTTATGAAATTATGATCTCTTTTGCAGGATAATATTTCCAAAATGTTATGTTCTTAGGAATATGATGTGATTGATATTTATTTTGTTTGCCCTTACTGAGCATTTGACCTCACCCTTTTGTATGTTTTCCTTCCCATGGTCAGGAAGAAGGTTATTAAGTAAAATGTGACAAAAGGGACTCTATATATGATAAAATAAATGGGAGACAATGTAGATGATTTATGAACCAGTTGTTTATGTTTCCCAGTTTCTAAAGACATTATACCAATACGGTCCTTTCATGGTTTTGTTATATGTTGTAATAACTATGCTTCAATTTTGGAGTAATAACAATATATGTAATGTATGGGTCATTATAGAGAACATAAATACATCTATATTATAATATATATGAGTAAATAGTAATTTTCATATTCACGAGATGTTGTATTAGTATTTAACTTATTAGTTAAGAAATCTCACTTTAATGGTCAAGAATCCTCAAAACATACTTGCTATCATTTTTATCTTCAAAGATAAACACTAAAAACCTAATGAAAGGAATTAAAAAATCATAAAAAATTTTAAATCATACTTTATTTTAAATTTAACTATATAGTAATGTAATTTTTTTTAATAATAATGAATACAGGTACCTTTGTTATGAAACTATCTAGTACAAATGATCAAAAATATAAAATCATGATATGTGAAATTAGTAGAATTCATATAAAGAATTAATATTGATGAATATTATAAATGAATATTGATATGATTAGGTTTCTTCATTAAGTGAATAAGATATATATATATATTTTTGATACATTAGGTTAATGTACGTTCATGTAATTTAAGACAAGATATTTGGATTTTCATCTCAAATTTCATCCTTTCAGACACGTTTTGTATTATGCTCCTTATTTCATTTATATGGTGTAAATAATGCATATTTAGGGATTAATATCATGAATTATATTTTAATAATTTCATTTTATGTTCAATTATAAGCCTTATCATTACATGTATGTCTATTCAAATGTCTCAAAATATGTAATGGTTTATTAGGTCTCAAATCTAGTTCTCTGAGAGATAATTTTTTTTGCACCATGTTAACTTAGTATAATGTATTTAATACCAATGGATATGATATTATGAAACTCCCCTTATTTTATGGGATTTATAAGCCAAATAAATTTACCTTATTCAAGTGGGTACTTATTCATTTTCCTTAGTTTTTAATATTTACATTAACTCAAATTTTATTCATTCTATTATAATAATTCATTGTTCTTATTTAATATAGGTTGTGTACATTGTAAAAATTGATTTTAGTTTGTGATATTACATAATTATTTTTTAAGGATATAAATTCATACCTCATAAACCCTTTGATGAATAATCTTCAATTCATGGATTTTGTTCTTTTATAACATCTATCATCCTTCTTGGGATGAATTATGAACATGTTATTTTGTTATTTACAGAGTGGTATACCCATTTCACTATATTGTGTTATCATCACATTTTATTTAATTTATATGTGATGGTATTCGTCTATATAAAATTTTACTCCATTTACACTACAAAACTTATTATCATTTCATATAACATTTTTCCAAAATCGATGATTGTTGGTAAGTTGTGTATGTGTTGTTTAACTATACAATTTTAGTATACATATGGGTTATGATTTTTAGCCCTTTTATTAACATAGATAACATATTGGAATTCCATTATTTGTTATTCAAATACATATTATTACTATAAAGTTGACTATGTTCTAACTAATGATCCACTTTGTGTCTATAATGAGTAGCGATCATGTTATTAATTTTATTAACTTGGGGAAAATTATTGGAATAATAAATATTTTAATTCAAATATAGATGGTAATTAAAAATTCTAACGTGCATTGTTTTACCATCTATGTTCATTATAATTATTGGTTATGATCATGTAATCCCTTTATTGACATGTTTAATTGACATTATTTGTTATTTTGGTCTCCGAGTGAATGTTAAACTTGAATTTAAATACCATATTATAAGTAATATGGATAACCATGTTATTATTCATCCAGTGGTTCCTTAAAAAATAATATGAATTGTTTTGTGAATCTTAGAGTTAAATCATTAGAATCAATCATGTAATGGGTGTGGACCATAATTATATATTCCATCAATGCATTGATTTGTCTTATGAATCCAAATTGGCTATGTTATTGTTTATACCTCATTGAATATCATGATATTAATTGGGATAAGGCATTGACAACCTGCTTGTTATGTATGGAATTTTTCATTCCATCCATATGAGATCAATATCATTGATATCCATATTTTCATTTATTATCATGGATATCATACGCACCCTTTTTCATTTTATGATGGCATTATTTATATCATTCATTACTACCATATTATAAATACGATTTTTATATCTTCTAGTACTTTTTTCTTTTATTGAGGCTTGGATATTACCCCATTATTATGTATCCATTACCTATGTTTTTAATACAATTAGTACACATGAAATTTCTAGGTCGACAAATTTAATGGAATAATTTATTATTGATGTCAAAAACTTACTACATATTATATAGTTTCATTTAATAAAAAAAATTGACCATTAGTTGTGAATTATAGGGTCCCTATTAAATTATGATTTGTACGAATTCAATACAGCTACAAACATAAAGATATCCTTGGGATTTAGGTGATTCATCAATCATTGTTGATATTATAATTAAAAATGGTCATATACAAGCTTTTATAGGTGGTATCAATGTGTATATATAAAGAACATGTTTGTGGAAGTTGTTCTTGGAGCACGAGTTTGTGGAATTATGGTTGGAATAAATGAAATGGTTTAAATAACATTGGATATTAGGATGTTAGTTGAGAATTATTTTAGGGTTAGTAATCCAAGGGTTACAATAATATAATACCCTTTGGAATAGTATACGATTTAATTCAAATGAAATAATGTACATATAATTTCAAATTAGGATGGAGAATCATTATTTAAATCTATAGGGATAATTCTATGTACAAGAATACATCTATATATTTTTATAAATTTTTTTACATGTATTTTGTACCATTTTCATTCATTTCTAGATATTATAAATTGGATGTGGCTATAGTTTAGATGATATTGGTGTAATCACTCTGAAAGAAGATGGTAGATAATTGAATCAGTCTTTACAATGGTGTACAATGAGCGGGGATAAGATGAAAACTGTTATAGACACTCATTTTATATTCTATTTGTCTAATCACTATCTCTTACGGGAACATTATAAATGATTTAATATTGAGGTAAACTGACCAATTTAAAGAACCTATTATAAAAATGAACATGGATATATATTGATTGAAAAAAATATTCATATCTTGAATAAAAAGTATCATATGTCAAAAGTATGGTGTCTAGTGGAAATAAATATTCAGATTGAGGATTTTGTATTCTAAATGTTTTTGTTATCATGACCATTTTTGTTTTATTATTTAGGTAAAATTTGATCATGATAATAATGATGATTTGATTATATATTTGGAATCCACTATGCCTTAGAAGGTATATAATTTTATTACATGCCTGTTATGGTGAAAAAATTTACTTTCTTAAACATACCAAAGGTAGTGAGTATTATGTGAAACATATATGGAATGTTCTTTAGTATTTTTACTTTAATAGTTTGTAAAAAATAATAAATTTTATCAATAACCTTGAAATGTTATTATATTAAAGGTTATATTATTGGGTATAAAAAATTAAGAAGAAAATTTTAAGATATATATAAATATTAGGTTTAAAATATAATTATTATTGTGGTCATGAATGGTTTATTTTTTTGATAAAAGTGAGTTAGGTAGTACGGATAGCCATAGAATTAATTGATTTAATGATAAAGTGATACATAATAATTTTAGGGGGTCTGTATAATTTTTATGATTATGATAAGTAATTATAATTGTGTGAACTTATGAACTAATGGATAAAATCATTTAATGGGAAAAAATAGTGATGCGTTGTATAATAATATATAGTTTCAATATGTTTTAACATCAAAGAGATTCAAATGGTTTTGGTAAAGGTATGTTATTGGGATTATATAATTATGATATATACATCCTTGGATATATGATTTTATTAATTATAAATGTTGTTTAAAAAAGTATAATTTGGATGTGGAGTGCATATATTTCAATGATTATTGGGAATTGAATATTTTAAAACATTTCATAGTAATTTGTGCTCTCTTTTTGAAGGATTAGTTTAGTAAGCATGAGATAACCAAACACAAAATATCATATATTGTATCAATAATTATATATGATAAAATAATTATGATATATATAGAAGAAAGTATAATAAGAGTTTAGTTGTAATAACTATATTCTAAAATTATAGTGTTATAAATTTATACATCTTGAAGTTAAAATTTTTTATATTTATTTATGATAATTGTATTATAATGATCACCACTCATGTTATCTCTTTTGGTTTTATTAATGTATGATTACTTAATGAACCAATTAAACAATGGATTCCATGGACAATAGAGAAAATACTCCAATAAACAACTATATCAGTAAAGGGATGGAGTGAGAAATATTTAATTTATACTGAACTGTATATAAAGAATTATGATTAACAATATAAACATAGTTGAAATTGTAGACATAGAAAAAAGGGTATAATATCATATAAATTTTATACATACATATGATTAAGGAAATAAAATTTAATTTCATAAATGTTGAAAATGTTGGATGAATCATAATGTATATTTTTTTAATGTGATTGGAAAATTAAATAAATTTGAATATTAAGTTCCACACACTCACAATTGTAATGGAAATATAGAATCTACAATATTTAGTTGCATCAATTTGAAAGAGTTGGGAATTATCCAGATCAATTTCCCTATAAGAGGGTTAATAAGGTCGATAGTCACCAAAAACCATTCAAATAAAGAAAATCATATGACAATACTAATAAGATATAAGATGGTTATTTAGCACTCAATATTTAAGTATTTCCAATTTCATGCATTCCTTCACCAATTGATGGATATTATGTTATAATTAAAAACCATACTGTTGTGTTATAATATAAATATTTTTTATGGTTTTTTAGAAGATATTCATTATGGATCATGATCATCTTACCACAGTAAAATTCAATTTAAAATATTTAAGGGTACGGATACTTGTTTCGGTGCGGATGTGTGTCGGGTTACGCTGTTCCGCCAAGACGTGTTCGCGCGTGCACCCGTCGACCCGAGGGGATGGGCGCGCGGCTTGTGGTCCCGCAGTCCCGCTTTCAAAGGGCGGGCGGCATCCATCCCTTATTCAGGGGCGTCTGCTCCTTGATCGAAACCGGGATGATGGGATGTCGGCTCCTCCTTTCGTGGACGTCTCCTCGGAACTCGTCGCCTAATCCAGGTCTCCCTCATAGATTTAAGAATGTTCGTGAATCTCGTTCCCGGCGCCATATCTTCATGGACACCTGTTAATTACGCTGCATCCGCCCGGACGCTCCAAGGAGTCTGGTCGGGGCAGCAACCTGCGGTGAGGAGACCGGGTGGCTCTGGGTGTCGGGGGCGTGTCTTGACACTGCGACTCTGCATGTCTGTCTTCCGTCCCTAATAGGGCTTCTCGAAGGCGTGATGGCCTGAGGCATCCCGCACTAGGTGCGGGGAACTGTGTTACCTGAGGTTTTCCTCAGCTTCCCATGTTTAACACGGGGTATGCCGCGAGTTTAACGTCCAGCGGGGACGACATCAGACTGATCAACACGAGAAGTGGATCAGATGACAGAACCCCTTGCGGGGAACCTCCGACGCTGGGGCCAGCACATGGGCGGCTTCCCGAGTGAGGTGGAGTGGAATGAAATGGCATGACCCCACCGGGATGTGGCGGCCCGGGTAAGGATCAGTATGGATGATGGAGTGAAGAGCTTGGACCCCATAGGGGCTTCCTACGTACCGCGCGTTAGTGCGGATCAAAGTCAGCGTAGTTCGGATATACAGTTTAACGTCATGTTGGACGTCGGCAAGCCGACCCACAGAGAGATCGAGGCCGCCGGGCGGAGGATTGAACCGAACCACCTCGCACAGAGGGGGATGGAACGGCCGGGTGGATCACAGTTTCACGTCATGCTGGACGATAAAAGGAGAAATGAGAAAAGGGGTTGTGGGGAGGCACAGTGGAGATACACACGGGTAGTCTCCCACAGGGGCGGATTCATAGGTGAATCGACGCAAGCGTGAACCCTGGAGGGGTCCACTGATGGACGAACCGACGTGAATACGACCGGGACGACCAGGTGGTGGGCTTGAACCTCAGGGAGGCTTCCTACGTACCATGTGTAGAAGACAGGGATCAAAGTCCACGTAGTTCATTCTGTCAGGACTTACGCACTTGAGGCAGCCCGGATACGGCAAAACTCAGTTGGAAGGGACTTGGACCGAAAGTAGGAGACACCTCGATCCCAGTCACACCCTCTACTGGCTTCGGCAGTGGGGGAGCGCAATGGAGATACACATGTGCAGCCCCCCACAAGAAATTAGGGGTTTGTAATACCCTACCCCCGTAGGGAAAAGCCGCTCCCATTAAATCGTCCCTAAAGAGGGGCAATCCCGACATCCCTGCAGAGACGAGCGGGTGGGGGCCACATCCAAACCGGGGGGACCCTGCGTGCGTAGCACGGGATCAGGATGCGGACGGTTTAACGTCTTGCCAGACGAAGTACAGTTTAACGTCGTGTGTTCAGGACGAAGGTGCTTAGTAGTTTAACGTCTTGTCGCGCGGACGAATGCTAAACAGTTTAACGTCTTGTAGCTTGGACGAAGTGCAGTTTAACGTCGTGCGGCACGTATGCAGTTTAACGTCGTGCAGGACGTGGTGCAGTTTAGCGTCATGCAGGACGATGAAGCCGCCGGTAGGTCCGTGTCACTTCGCGCGAGCCTAGGGGGGGGCCGCACAGAAAGATGACGCACGGTGCGGGCACCTGCGATGAAGACCATCGGGCGCCACGTAGGCGGGTACCTAAAGGGGGTCAAAGGGGGCGACCCTGGTGGTTTGCGCGCAAAAGAGGAGCTTTGCGTGCAAAACCGCGGGTCGGCGCGCAAAAATGGTGGGCCGGCGCGCAATTGGGCCAGCGCCTTGCGCGCGGAAGGTTAAGATTGCGCGCACCGGGCTTCGGATAGCGCACGGGGGCAACGGCTCATTCTCTAACGAACGGCCACTTTGAAGAGGGGGGTGCGCGCAATCGGGCCGGATTGCGCGCACCCCGGGGGAAATTGCGCGCAAGAGACTTCTTTTGCGCGCGAAGGCCTTCGGGTTAAGGATTATTCAAAGTAAAGGAGCCAAGGGGATTACGCGCGAAGGCGAACCCCAAGGCTCGATTGCGCGAAAGAAAGGAGGTTACCTGAAGATCGGCATTGCGCGCGGAAGGGGTTGGATTGCGCGAACGAGCGACGCTTCGGATTCTGGAAACCTCCAAAACGTCGGGGTCGCCTTATATTTATAGGCAACCCTGGGCGCGGAATTCGGTCTCGGGCGCGGAATTCCCTTCGCGGGCGCGGAATCAGGGCCCGGCGCGCAAGGGAGCCGCGCAGGCCACGGGCGCGCAAAATCGCGCGCCGGCCCAACGCATTGCGCGCATCCCGGGAGGATTGCGCGCCGCGACTCAACTTTGCGCGCGGGCCTCTGAAATTTCGCGCAAGTCCTCCGGGCCCTCCGGAACGTGCCTCTGACTCCAAATATCACTTCGCTTTCCGCATCCGGAGCTTCGTTTGGGAACAACGGACTTTTCCGGCGTCTACAAAAGCCCCCCCTCGGAATCTGATCGGCGAGGGGTCGCAACGATCGGGTTCTGAGGGAGACGCCGGAATGCCGAAGTCCTGGATGGCGCGGGACCGTGGCGCGCAAAAAAGGGTGCCAGGCGCGAAATTCGCCGCTGCGGTCGCGCAAAGCGCTTTCCGCGCAGCGCGGACCTCGGCCGCGCCTATAAATAGGGGCCATGGGTCCCCCACACCGTACACTGGCTTTCCGCGCAATAAGCCTCTAAGCTCTCGTGCGCGAAATTGCCTTTTCCGGCGCGGAATTCGCCCGTTCGTCGCGCAATCCTGCCCGGAATTCGGCCTGCTTTTGCGCGAACAGCCGGAGTTTTACGCGACGGACTTCCCGATTGCGCGCCGTCCACTTGGATTGCGCGCCAGCCTTCAAACTTCTCTACCAGCCTCGTCCGATCTCGCACGCTTCATCCCTTTACCCGCACGACTCTCGGAGCTTCTGAGATGGCCGCGCATCAAGGAAATGAGGGGGATGCCGCCATTCGCAGAGCAGAGATGGCGGCGAACGAGGAGGTTTACGGAGCCAAGGAGATTGTTTCCAACAATCAATCCCTGTTCGACTTGCTGACGCCGGCCCAGAAGACATATCCACTGTCGGACAACCTGCCGCTCTGGAACTTCGGCATCCTGGATGAGGTTCCGGTGCCAGGGTTCGAGATTGATGCGCCGTGGACCTGGGTGACCCGGGAGGACGAGCTTCTCCGCTATAACATCACCAACAACGGGCATCCTGCCAGGGAGACCAGACACTTGGATGTCTATGTCCTGAACCCAAGGACGTGAACCATCGTCGGAAGCGAGCCTACTGCGGAGAACTCTCCAGCCCTCTACTCGAGCAAATATCGCCAGAGTGTCACGGACGACACCAAGGGCTGGCTGAAGGACTGGGACTTGCGGTCTGGGGGCAATTTCACCAGCGAGTGGGCCTGGGCGTTCTGGGTACGCCACACTTGCGATCACTTCGTGGAAGAGCTGCGGTACATCGGCCTGTTTGAGGCGGTGTGGACGTCGCAGTTCCATTTCTACCAGCAGTCTGAGCTCGGGCCGGATCTGTTCACCCGATGGTCCCCGGATACCAACACCTTCCATCTTCACCATGGGGAGGTCGGCATCGGTCTGTGGGACATCCACTGCATCGGAGGTATCCCGCTGGAGGGTTACCAGTACGATGAGTTCCTGCCACCGAAGAACACCTGGGAAGACAGGTCACAGACTCCCATTCTGACCTGGCATTTGCTTGACCTGGCTACGCAGCGGCTCGGGATCAAGGACTTCCAGAAGGACATAGCCTACAAGGAGTTGTTCGGCCAGTTCTTGGAGCATGACCCGGCGGTCAAGATGCCAGGCAGGGGGAAGCGGTGCCCGACCGCGGCTCAGAGGAGCCGGAACGGGTCGTACTGGTGGGTCCTGGAGACGGGCGACTACCGCTCATGGGGGTATCGCGTCATCGAGGCTCGGGACCCAAATGTCTGGTACGCGGCGTTCCTGGCCGCCTTTCTGAGTGGGTGGCTCCTGCCAGTGCGGGACGCAAGAATGGGCGTTCGCCCGGCGACTCTGGCGATGGCGGGTGCTATGGCCGCCAACAAGAGATACAACCTCGGGGTCCCAGTGTTGGCGAAGGTGTATGCCATCCTGGGACGCATCTCACGAGGGGGGTCGCCACGAAGGATCTGTGGGCCCTTCCAATTCTTCCACGGCTGGGTGGCTGCTCACCTCGGCGGGTACACATTTCCGAACGCCATCATTCCTCCGGGCAACGGCCTGCGACCCTCCCTGCTGAATATTGCGGGGGTCTCTCCGATGACCCTAAGCGAGGAGGGCGTGAGGATTCGGATTGGCAATCATGCCAATTTCAACTTCAGCCCGTTCCCCACTCCCGTTGGCCAAATGATCGACAACGGGCAGGGTCCGCTGGAGCAGCACGAGTACTTCCTGAACATGCGGGGCGGGGTGCTCGTGGCTCGAATCGACGGGAAGGTGATCTGCGAGCCTTACGTGCCAACCCGGTTCGCCAGGTAGTTCGGGTGCCTTCAACGGATGCCGAAGAGGGTATTCACTGCTGTCCGGGAGGAGACGAACCCTGGCGTCCTTCGTCAGATGTGGCTGATGTTTGCCGATTTCGGCTCTGGCGACGTCATCACTCTCCCTCCTACCGGAGTCGACGCAGGCTTGGCAACCGAGTACGCCGAACACTGGGCCATTGCTTACCCCGAGGGGCTTCTACGGAAGCCGGTTCGGCGGCTCGAGGTCACCCGTGCGGAGACCGGGCGTCAAGGAAGGAGGCGAGGCGCCGCCACACGGGGGAGAACGGAGGTGCGCCAAGCAGCGGAGCCGGCGCGAGCAGGGACTTCGGCGGCGGGTACATCGCAGGCTGCTGCTACGACCTCGGCGCCCAGAGAGGGGGCGCGTGTGGTGGTCGAAGAGCGGCCCGGGAAGCAGGTAAGGCGTCTGCTCGAACCCTCCCACGATGCAGTCTTCCCGGCGCTGTGGTCGGCCTGGATGACCCTGCGGCAGTCACTGGGGACCGACGTCATCTGGCGAAAGATACTCAGAGAAGGAATCTATCTGCCAGAGGTCGGGCGCCTCTAGATCGCCGACAGGGTGGACTTCAACCGGCAGAACGCGTATCTGACGGCCATGGACGAGTACGCGCGCCAACGTGGTCAGCGTGCGGAGCCATCCCTTCTGGTGAAGGTGATGCTCGGTCTCGAGCCCGCTCCAGAACAGATGCCGCCGGGAGAAGATGACAGTAACGACTCCGAGGAGGAGGAGGAGACGGGGGAGGATGAAGGCTCTGAGGGAAGGTCCCATCGGGGGAGCCCGCGGGAGAGCGGCGAGGTGGCCGGCTTTGACAATGTTGATGTCACTGAGCTCCTCGAGGTCCGCTTCTATCCCTACTCAACCCGCTTCATCCATTCTCTTATGCAGCTTCTAACCCATTTCTCCACCTTTCTCAGGAGCACACGGATGTTGGTCAAGCGTCCTCAGCGGGAGTAGGAGAGGCGCCGGCAGGACAAGGCGGGGGCCAGACGCCCATCATTGAACTGACAAGCGCTGAGGGGTCCCCTGCTGCAGCTGTTCCTGCGGCGGCTGGGGCAGCGGAAGATGACGCTCTGAACCCCCGTAAGTCTCCATACTTTACTGCTGGTGCTTGCCATTGACGATCCGTGACTAACCACGGCATGCCTTGCGCAGTGATCTCAAGACTGGAAGCTCGTCGGGCTACCGAACCCGGGCCATCTACGAGTGGACCAGTGGCAGACATGCCGCCTGCTCCGGAACAGACTTCCCAAACCGAGCCGGCCCCACCAACTGCTGATCAGGGGGCTACGGACGTCGGCGGTGCTGCCGTCGGAGAGATGTCGGGGGATGACGAGGGTGTCAACGCCGCTGGGGCGGGAGAAGAAGGTCCCCAGATGTTGGGGAACCTATCCCCCGTGAGGACATCCCAGGGGCGGACCCTGCAGCAGACCTGCTGGCTGCCTTCCCTGCCTACCGGCCTGCCGACCCCGAGGAGATGGATGACTCGGACGCGGAGGCGGTTGAGGAGAGCTGGATAGCGCGCCGAAGGGGGTGGAAGTGCATCCAGCGCTTCCTCAAGTGAGACCCATCAGAGTGGCTGGGGCGCATGGGGTCACTCCAAACCTGGCTGCGCTTCCTGTGTGCCGGGGGAGCTGATGCTCAACGCCTCCATTTGACGGTCCGTGATTTCATGGCCGAAAAGATGCGCGAGAGCCGCCAGCGTGCCGACGTCGCACAATGTCGGGACATGTCGGAGAGCACGCGGGCGCTCCTCATGGCGGAACAGGAAGTCCGGCGCCTCGAAGGGCAGGCAGCAGAGAAGGAGGCCTTCGTCGCAACGTGCACCGAGCTTGTGGAGCAACTAGCAGCCCAGCTGGTTGACGCCCAGGTACAGTTGACGGAGGCGGGCCAACAAATGGTCACAATTCAAGTCAAGCGGGAGCGTGCACAGGCCAGAATCGATGAACTGTGTGCTGCAACCGCTGACGAGGAGAGGGCACGCAGAGAGCGAGAAGCAGCTCTGGAGGCCGCCAGCCAGAGGGTAGCGGCGTTAGAAAGGCTTATCCAGCACGCTAATCCTTAGGGGCTTTGTTTTTGCCACTCCCAGAACATTTGCTTCCTCTAATTTGATCCATTTGTATGAACCAATGTATTTATCTGCATCTTTTGGCTTAACATGCTCGACCACAATTCGTTGTCTTGTGGGAGCGTTAACCAAGCATCAGGCATCCATAATTGGGCCTGAATTTCTGGAGAAAAGAGGGAGGTCCTTCCTAGGAAAGGAGACCTCAGACCTAATCAATGTATCATCCCCCCAACTTGTTCCAACACACGAGCGGGACAACGCTAGGGGCGTTGAGATTTTATCCGAACATAGGGAAATGAGAAAGGGTGAATCGCGTGTCCCGAATCCAGACATCCACAACGGTCGGCCTTCCAGGAAATGCCCAAGACGGTAGGCGGACAGTGGATCGACCATAACAACTGCAATAGACGGACCGCAGGTCATCATTCATATTGCAGGAGGCGGACCACATGTCATCATGAATACCGCTTTGGGGGTTCCTTCAGACACAAGGGTGGAAATCCAGATCAACAGGGCACGCGAAGCGTGGGGCGAAGTGACGATTTGTTCGGACAGAATCCAACGCTCTCAAAATTACGCCACCGTGGGGAAAGCGTATTAGGAGGATGCACTAATCTGGCCGTGAATCACCCCAATCCTCAGACAGAACCTCCTTGACGAGGAAACTGTCGCTTCCTATCATTGCGATGGGGCATCCCGAGCTGAATCGGGGAGAATATTACGACTGCACCACTCTACCCGAAGTCCGGCCAGACGGCCGGCGACGAGGAGGGGCGGGACATAGCGATCCCTGAGGCTGGGCCCGAGTCGAGATGCCCGGGCGTTCCTACGTACTCCATCAGGCTGGAGATCAAGCCACACGTAGTTCTGAAAGTGCAGTTTAACGTCATGCGGGACGCAAAACCCCGTTTGGGGAGATCTTAGTTTAAGGTCGTAGAGCTCGGACCGTAGTGGTAGATCTTAGTTTAAGGTCTTAGAGCTCGGACCATAAGGGTGGATCTTAGTTTAAGGTCTTAGAGCTCGGACCAAGGGGCTAGATCTTAGTTTAAGGTCTTAGAGCTCGGACCATAAGGGGAGATCTTAGTTTAAGGTCTTAGAGCTCGGACCATAAGGGGAGATCTTAGTTTAAGATCTTAGAGCTCGGACCATAAGGGGAGATCTTAGTTTAAGGTCTTAGAGCTCGGACCATAAGGGGAGATCTTAGTTTAAGGTCTTAGAGCTCGGACCATAAGGGGAGATCTTAGTTTAAGGTCTTAGAGCTCGGACCATAAGGGGAGATCTTAGTTTAAGGTCTTAGAGCTCGGACCATAAGGGGAGATCTTAGTTTAAGGTCTTAGAGCTCGGACCATAAGGGGAGATCTTAGTTTAAGGTCTTAGAGCTCGGACCATAAGAACCTCAAAGTACGCCACATCGTGGCCCTATCCCCTGGATATGCGAAGATGCACTCAGGGATAGTGTCAAGAGTGTCGAGATTCTGCCTGGTCAGAATGGGGGGTGGAAAAATGTGAATCATGCGGCCATTCACTCAAGGACTGGGGGCACCGGCGTAACGATATGGGAGTACTGCCGACCGTGGCGAAAAAGCAGCCTCAATATCGCACTAACCGTTGATGGAATGAGGCAGCAAACGAGCATCGACCGCTCAATCGCAGGATTCATATCGATTTGCTGCCCAAGGCCATTGGGGGCACCAGCCCGAGTCGGTGGGAGAGCACTGAGGCATTGTGTCCAAACCGTTCACGGGGGCTCCACCCAGGGCGTAAGCGATGGGTCCGAATGAAAGGGAGCATGAAGCCTGAAAATGGAAGGAACCTGACCAAGCTGAACCTGACCCTCCTGGCAATAAACCAGAGTACTCTTGACACCAGTGGACCACTGCAAGGGGTCGAGGGACACGCCTTGAGGGTGGCCTGAAGGCGGCGGATTCCCCAGAGAAGGGGGGAATCTTTAAGAGGTGGGGGGCTGGACCCGGAGTTTCAAACATCCGGGCGTTCCTACGTATCCCATAAGGATGGGAATCAAGCCACACGTAGTTCTTGAAGTGCGGCGCAACACAATCGGGCACCAGCGCGGGGAAGGGTGCGGGTCTGACCCTCGCACACAGAAGAAGCGGTATTTGATATTTCTTGTTTGTCCTTAAAGATGGATGGTTTTTCTTTGTGCAGCGACATGCCTGTGACTAAGGAATCTCCGGCGTCGCCACAATAATCAAGCCATGAAAGGCATTGATGAATGGCGTGGTTATTAACCAGCGCCCAACGTGAGTGTCCCCTGAGGAGAACATCACGATGCAGTGCCGTTTCTCGTCGGGCGGCCAAGACGATCACAGTTTACGGTCGTGTGGTAGGACCAGACAACACAGTTTAAGGTCGTGTGGTTCGGACCATTGAGGAATCCGCGTATTGCGATATGGCGGACTCAGCGGAGGTGGGAACATACCCAGCCCTGCGGTCACGCACGATTCCAGGAGAAGGATCCTGGGATAGGGGCATGCGTATGTCCATCACCCGTGGGGCAGAGATGCTAGCCTCCAGATATACTGGGCCCAGAACTCGATTGTTCGGGCGACTCCTTCCTCCTTATGGGGACGAGGGTCCAGCTACGCATGGCCCTTAGGGAGGACATCAGCGTATATCCTTGGCGCTCAGATCATGGGAGCCTCGACAGATACCATTACCCTGGTTGGCCTGCCTAACGTGTAAAGGTGTACTGAAGGTCAGTATAAAGAGAGTGTCAAGATTCCACTACAACGCACAAAGGCGGAGTGTGATGAGGACCGCGCAACCAATGTTGGGAGCCTAAGAGAGCCGACATGGCGATCAAGGATGTTGCTGACGCATTCGCAACACAACATCCGATCGCGTCAGCCTAGAACGGGGCAAGCAAACGAGCATCGTCCGCTCAATCGCAGGATTCATATCGATTTGCGGCCCAGGACCCACCGGTAAATCGACCCGGAGCGGTAGGAGAGCACTGAGGCATCGTACCCAAACCGCTAACGAGGATCCCTTTGAGTGAAGGCTCAAACAAGAGGAAGCGTGAGGCCCGACAAGCAACACAGGACTTGTCGGGATTGCATCCGACACTACGGGTCATAGACCAAAGTACCCAAAACATGTTAACAGATCACCGGAAAGGGTTGGAGGACTCATCCTGAGAGAAACCGAAAGACAGTAGATCCACGTGATCAACCAAGAGATGGGGCTGGACCTGAGACACAAGCGCCCAAGCGGTCCTACGTATCCCATAAGGATGGGAATCAAGCCGCACGTAGTTCTTGAGAGGCAGTTTAACGTCATGCAGGACGATGAGGGGTGTGAGGTAGTCTCACACACGGGGGAGGCGTATGGCGCGGTCAGTAGACCGACGTGAATGAGGACATAATCCCCCGCTCACGCTACACGCCTCGCACAAAAAAGGGGAACTGGGGCCAGAGGCCCAACGCGGGATAGAGATTCCCGAGAAATGGGGCTGGGCCTGAAACATGAATGTCCAGGCGGTCCTACGTATCCCATAAGGATGGGAATCAAGCCGCACGTAGTTCTTGAAGTGCAGTTTAACGTCATGCAGGATGAAGAGAGAGAGAAAAAAGGGGAGCAGGAGGCATCCCCAAACGTGGGGGGGCGTACAGCATGGCGAGCAAACCGATGTGAATGAGGGCGTAGCCCCGCGTCCACACCATACGCCACATACCCAGAGGCAACAGGGCCAAGGGCCCGAGGTGGGATGAAAATTCCCGAAGGATGGGGCTGGGCCTATGTTCAGGCGGTCCTACGTATCCCATAAGGATGGGAATCAAGCCGCACGTAGTTCTTGAGAGGCAGTTTAACGTCATGCAGGACGAAACACTTGGCAGTTTAACGTCTTGCAGCTCGGACGCAGAACAGTTTAACGTCATGTTGGACGAAACACTTGGCAGTTTAACGTCTTGCAGCGCGGACGATATGCTAGGCAGTTTAACGTCGTGTAGCTTGGACGTATGAAGTTTAACGTCGTGCAGGACGTGGTGCAGTTTAGCGTCATGCAGGACGAACGCTGAACAGTTTGACGACTTGTAGCTCGGACGTAGTACAGTTTAACGTCATGTTGGACGAAACACTTGGCAGTTTAACGTCTTGCAGCGCGGATGATATTCTAGGCAGTTTAACGTCGTGCAGCTTGGACGTATGCAGTTTAACGTCGTGCAGGACGTGGTGCAGTTTAGCGTCATGCAGGACGAATGTACACTCAGGCAAAGTACTGCTTGAGGAACCTAGCGTTGGTGGGAGGAGTGACACACTCACCATCCATAGTCGCTAGGGAGTACGCGCCATTGGGGTAAACCCTGTGGACGACAAGAGGTTCCTCCCACTTGGGCTCCAACTTGGGTGGATTCCTGCCGGGGATCATTGGCGCTCTTAGGGCTAGCACTAGGTCACCCTGCAGGAAGGAGCGGAGGCGAACCTTCTTATTGAAAGCTCGAGCCATTCTGCTTTGATGCCTCTCCAAGTTGTGCAAGGCGCGAAGTCTATTCTCATCCAGTGCTTCCAACTCGACTAGACGGGCTTCAGCAGCTCTGTCTGGAGCTTGCTGGTCGTAGACCGCAGTGCGCAAGGATGGTAACTGGATCTCGATGGGCAGGACGGCCTCAGCTCCATACACCAGGGAATAAGGGGTCATCTGGGTGGAATTGCGAGTCGTCGTCCGATAAGCCCAGAGGGCGTTGGGGAGCTTGTCCGGCCAACTCTTCTTGTTCTGACCAACCATCTTTTGCAGAATGTTAGAGAGGGTCTTGTTAAACGCCTCGATCTGTCCATTCGCCTGCGCATGATAGCGAGATGTATGGTTCGAGCGAATGTTATACTTGGCGTACAACTTCTTCAACTCGGCTGCTCGAAAATTGGCTCCGTTATCCGTGAGGATAGCGTGAGTCACCCCAAATCGATGAATGATGTTGGAGGTCACGAAGTCAGCGATCGAATAGGATTTGACCTCTCTGAGCGGAATCGCCTCTGCCCATTTGGAGAAGAAGTCCGTGGCGGTCAGAATGAACCGGCACTGGCGAGCCATCGCCGGCGGGTAAGGTCCCACGACGTCTATCCCCCAGACTGCAAAGGGCCAAGAATACCTGGTGGTATGGAGAGGCTCCGGCGGCCGATGCACAAAGTTCGCATGAACCTCGCACGCATGGCACCTTCTGGCATACTCGATGCAGTCGTGGATCATGGAGGGCCAGAAGTATCCCAACCTCCGAATCTGGTGGGACAGCTTCGGTCCGATCTGATGGGAACCGCATGAACCAGCATGAACCTCTTGCATGACTCGCGGGATCTCAACTCCCTGAAGGCAACGGAGGAGAACACCATCAAATCCGCGTCTATATAGGATCTGCTCCAGGCCGGGACTACTCTGGAGGACAAACTGCGATGCGCGGCGTCGAACTCGCTCGCGCTCGGCCCGATCCGATGGGAGAATGCCATGTTGGAGGTACTCAACCAAAGGCGCCCTCCAATCAGGGGCTGGTTCGACTGCCACATCTGGGGTACTCGGGGCTCCGGGCACAGGGGCAACCGTGGTGAGATTACTTACCGACGGGCCGCGATCTCCCTCCGGGATAACAGGAGTGATGAGCCTGCGGTGCGTCACGCGGACGATCAGGTTATCCTGTTCAGGCTCTGCAAGTGACGCAGCCAGGCTGGCCAAAGCATCTATTCGACCGTTCTGCGACCGGGGAATATGGACAATTTCTGGCCGAGAAAGGAACCGGGCCATCAGAAGGAGGGGGCACTCCAGCAACGGCACAAGTTCCGGCTTCCTGACAACATAGTCGCCATTGATCTGCTTAACCACCAGCTCGGAGTCCCCTTTCACACACAGATGGGGCACGTCGATCTCGAGAGCTAACTCGAGGCCAGTGATGAGGGCATGGTATTCCGCCTCATTGTTGGTACAGCCCTCTGACAATAGGAAAGAGTATGGCAGCACGGCTTGCTCCGGGGTGATGAAGACGATACCCAAGCCCACTCTGTTGAGCTTAGGATTATCGAGCCTTCTACCGGTGGGGCTCCGGGAGGCACCGTCAAAGTGCATCTGCCAGCATGGACCGGCTCGATCGACCGAGAGGATGGCCTCATCAGGAAATCCTAGATCCAGCGGCTGATCCGCGGAGGTTGGGTGAGCAGCCAGAAAGTCTGTCAACGCTTGCCCTTTGATGGCCTTCTGAGACACATACCTGATGTCGAACTGCTGGAGAATCACAGCCCACCGCGCTAGAGGGCCAGTCAACATAGGCCGGCTCAGGATATATTTCAACGGGTCTACCCGAGAAACCAACTGTACCTCATGGTGCTGCAAGTAGTGCCGTAATTTCTGTACGGAAAATACGAGTGCCAGGCAGCTCTTCTCAATGGGGGAATATCTGACCTCCGCATCGAGGAGCATGCGACTGATGTAATAGAGGCTATTCTCTGTTCCCTCGTTGTTCTTCTGGGCGAGAAGGGCGCCAAGGGACCGTTCCAGGGCGGTCACATAGAGGACCAGCGGCTTCCCGGATACAGGCGGCATCAGAACCGGAGGTTGCAGCAGGTACTGCTTGATTTCCTCGAAAGCGGTCTGACACTCTTTATCCCATACATAGGTGGCACCTTTCTTCATGAGCCGAGAAAAGGGCTTACACTTGCCGGCCAGATTCGCGATGAATCGGCGTATATAGGCTAAGTGGCCTTGGAACCCTTGTAGTTCCCGGATGTTACCTGGGGGAGGCATCTGGCTAATCGCCCTGATCTTCTCTGGGTCGATCTCAATACCCTGGTATCTTACCACAAATCCAAGGAACTTTCCGGAGGTGACCCCAAAGGCACACTTCAACGGGTTCATCTTCAGGCAGCGAGACCGGAGGAAGCCGTACACTTTCTCAAGATCTTTGAGATGGTCCTGACGCTGGCGCGATTTGACAACCAAGTCGTCGACGTAGCATTCCACCAGTGTGCCAAGGATTGGCTTGAATATGCGGTGCATCGCCCGTTGATAGGTGGCACCTGCATTCTTCAGGCCGAAGGGCATGACCCGGTAGCAAAAGGTACCTTGGGGGCCCTGAAGGCAGTGAACTCCTCATCCTCAGGGGCCATCCGAATTTGGTTATATCCGGAGTATCCATCCATGAAGGAGAGGGATTGGAACCCTGCTGTGGCGTCAATCAACAGCTCTGTCACTGGAAGGGGAAAATCATCCTTCGGACAGTGGCGGTTGAGATCGCGGAAGTCGATGCAGACTCTAATCTTCCCGTTCTTCTTCCGGACCGGCACAATGTTGGCCAGCCATTTGGGGTACTGGACTTCCCTCACGAAGTTGGCTTTGATAATCTTGTCAACTTCGGCCTCAACCATGGCACCGTGGGATGGGTGCATCTTCCTGGGAGGCTGCTTGAACCCGCGATGGTTCGCCGGGAGACCGAGTCGGTGGACGGCTACCTGAGGATCCAGCCCCGGCATCTCGTCATAGCCCCAAGCGAACACATCACGGTGCTGCCTGAGAAAAACCACGTACTGCTGCCGCTCCTTAGAGGGCATGGCGGCACTGACCAATGTGGGTCTCGGATCTGCTTCGGTTCCAAGGTTCACTTGTACTAAATCATCGACCTTGGCGGGGACGCCCTCCTCAAAGGCTGGGGGTGCATCTTCCACGTCCTCTCCACTCGGGGAGGGATCGTCCACGGGAGAGACTGCGTTGGCAACTGCATTGGGGCTACCAGATCTTGCTGGGCCGCTGGTGCTGGCATGGGCGGTCGCGGTCATCTCATCAGGAGACTCACAAGCCGTCGAGACCATAGCTACGTCCAACCGTTGAATCGGGAGGACGTAAGCATCATCCAAACTTGCCCAGGGATCACTTGCAACAGCGACAGGCTCGACCTCACCCGCCAGGATCTGCTTATCCTTGCTCTTGTAATAGTCCGCGTCCAGATAACGGGCTTCACATGAGGCAAAAGGAGAGGAATCTCCTTGAAGCATGCCTACTCGACCGTCAAGGGAGTATTTGAGGCATTGGTGGTATGATGAGGGAACCGCCGCATGAAGGTGGAGCCATGGCCTTCCTATCAATGCGTTGTATGCAGTGTCTTGAAAGACCACCATGAATTCGGTGTTGGAAACCAAGTCACCGAACTGGGTCTTCAAACGTATCTTGCCGACCGGAATTTGCTCGGTGCGGTCGTACCCCTGGATCCTGAGGTCGGAGGGAATCAAGTCATCCTCAGACAACCCCAATCTCCGGAGCGTCCGAGTTGGAATCAGGTTAATCCCGGACCCCGTGTCGACAAGACAGCGCCGGACTTCAAGGCCATTGAACTGGCCGGTAACGTACAGCGGACGAATGTCCCCCTGTATAGGAGGGTCTTCATCCTTACCAGAGAACGAGATAACTGCCTGGCATTCGGCGTCCTCAATCGTTTCGGCGTGAAAGGCCTCTGCAGCCGCAACCTCTGTCTCAAACTGGAGGGGGCTCTTCAGGGCTTCAGCGAGTGCCTCGCGCATCTCAGATGACATGCGCAGAGCCTCAAGGATGGAGAGTCTCACTGGGATGTCGGCCAAGTGCTTCAGGACATCATACTTTTTGGCCAAGCGCGAGCCCCTGGTTGCAGGAGGTTGCTCTGCGGTTGGAAGCATGACGGGCCTTGCCGGTTGGGCCGGCGGCCGACTGGTACTTGGCGCATCTCGCTGTTCATTGGCTGCAGTCCGGGAAATAGTCACCGTACTGGGGTCAGGAGACCGGGATGGACTCGCGGCAGGGCGGAGCTGATCGCGACGCGGCTGAGGCGGTTCTACCTGGTCCCATACCACAAACAGTGGCGGAGGCGAATCCGTCATCCCCGGATGGGGGGCCTGCGCACGCTGAGCTCGATCTTGAGCCTGCTGCCTAGTCTCAGTGGCGTGCACGGCCTGGCTGGAGGTACCAACTGCTGTGCCCCGGCGACTCCTGTTGTTGCGGCTCCTCCGACGGTGGCGACGACCGGGGACGCTAGGGAGGTCCACCTGGTGTTCTTCAACGTCGGGAACCGAGAAGGGATTTACCAGCTCGACGGGATTAACCGAAGCATACCCAATACTGTCATCGGACGAATCATTCACCACGGGGTGGATCTGAGGAGGGATCCCCATCTCCGGGGGCATGAAATCTCCGAGAGTGCGGGATAGTGGCGGAACCGGCGGGGCGCGCTCTTCCTTCTTGCGCCGCCGCCGTTTGCTCTTCCCGGAAGAGGCAGGCTGGGACGACGATGCCGAAGCAGCACCCGCAGCTTCTGGGGGATCAGGCTGATTCAAGCGCGCACGAATTATTCCATGGGCGCGAATGATCGTCTTGCGGGCCATCCAGTTTTTATACTTCTGGGACCCGCGGTCGGAGACCAGCTGCCATTCGTCCTCATCGCCGCTATCGTCATCTGATCCCACGAACACGCCCGCCACTTGTGCTGGAGCTGGGCCCAACCTGATTACATTGTTGTTGATCTGGTCTTGGAGCCAATCCTTAAACACATAGCACCGCTGGATGGTGTGCCCCAGGGCCCGATGGTAGGGGCAGTAGCGGGGGTTATCCGTGAGATGTGCCTCCTCTGGCCTCCAACACTCAGGCAGTCGCACAATCCTCTGCTCCAGGGCACTCCGGAAATAACCGGAGACCTGATCCTCGTGAAATGAGTAGGTCAGGTATCGCGGGCCCCTGGGAGCGTGGTCTTGACGAGGGGCTGGAGGGGCCTGCCGAGGAGGTGGATCCTGATTATCTCGCCTGGGTTGTGGCGGTACATTACGCGGAGGGGCCGGCCGGTTCTGAGGCTGCCGCTGCTGGGCCGGGAACTGAGCCCGTGGAGGCGGATTCCTGTGAGGCTGTGGAGCTGGTCTCGCCGGCAGCAGCTCCAACGGCCTGTGGGCCTCTATCTGGGCCACAGCAGTGGGCTCAGCCCTGCTGGCTCTCCTTGCAGGAATCATAGGAGGCAGCGGGTGTGCCTGGTTGGCCTGTTGCAGGGCTTCCTCAAGACGTTGAGATTTGTCTGAGAAGTCCCTGAACCCTCCGGGGTAATTCTGAGTGATCAGGGAAGGGACCAGCTCGGTCTTGACGTTCCCGACGCACATTGTCAGCAACTGCTCTTGAGTCAATGGCATGTCAAGGGAATACGTGAGACCCTTCCATCGGGCGACGAAGTCCGCGACTCGCTCATCAGGCCTCTGCTTGCACTTGAAGAGGTCTGCGATACTCGTCTTCCGGGTCGTGGAACTGAACTGGTAGAGGAATTGTCTACGAAGGTCCTCCCAGCTAGTTATCGACCCGACGGGGAGCTGGCTGTACCAGACAAATGCTGGCCCTTCCAGTGTCTGGACAAAGCAGCGAAGCTTAGCGGCCTCTTGCTGCGCCGGAGTCCCCAACATAGGCCCGCACCTCGAGTTAAAATGGGCCAAATGTTGTGGCGGATCTCCAGTCCCGTTGAAGGGGGCAAAAGTGGGATTCCCGAATCCCGGAGGCGCCGGTATGTCATCCACCCATGCTGGGTATGGCTTGCCGTCCGGTGGGATTGCCACTTGCCGAGTCTCCAAGGCTTCCAAACGGGAAATGAGTGCCGCCATCGGATCGTCCGGACATGGGTTCCAGTCCTGGCGAGGATCTCTAACCACAAGCGCATTGCATGGCCCTTCAATCGGGTCGTCGACCGGGTCGTCGAACTCGGCAGATCGTGGGATGGTGGGCGGAGCGGCCCTTGGGGCAGCGGGAGGAATCCGAGCGGGGTCTCTCAGGTAGTCACGCCGCTCGGGAGGGTGTGGTGAAACATACCGCGCCCTCTTGCCATAGGCGATGGCCTCTCTCCTGTCGGCGAACACGGCATGATCATGGTTGCCCGGGAGAGCCTCATCGAGGGGTGGTTGTTCCTGTCCCTGCTGTCCTGGCCTAGGATCACCGTAGTCAGGCCGCTGCTCTGCAGCGCGCTCAGTGAGGAGCTGGTCAACTAGCTTCTTCTGCTCGGCGAGCTGTTGGCGTAGCATAGCCTTCTCGGTATCCTCATCTGCCCTCTGCGTGGAGGCAGACGGGTCGGCGGGCTTTATAGCCTCGCTGTGCTCTTTACCTTTGCTGACGTTTCGGCTCAACGTCAGTGCTTCAGTGGGTGCGGGGAGCCCCAGGAGGTTCCTCTGATGACGAGTAACTCTCACCGATGGATCCAGCAATTACTTGTCTTCGGGGGGAGAGCCCCCGTCGAGAAGTTCCAAACCGTTCCCCTCCCCCGACAGGTCAGCCATATTGACCGTTTCCGTCCCTGGGGATATACCCTCAGGGCCGCCCAGCGAATCGGGCTGTCGGCGAATCGCACTGAAGCGTAGGGCAGCGTACTGCCCCCATCCACGGATATACACGTGGGGAGTGGCTTCCTCGATAACTTTTTGGAGTACTTGAAAACACTCAACGCATCGTTGTTGGAGGGCCTCGTGGTGCTCAAATGACCCGGGGTGCCGAACCGCGGGGAGCGTGGCCAGGTCAATTTGACGGCACTGCTCACCAATATCCTCCAGGTGCACTTGACTCCCGGGATATGGCATTTGTAAGCGGTGAAGACGGGAGTGAGTCTCCCGGAGAGTTCGGCGGAAGCATTCGAACTCATCTGGGGTGAGCGATTCGGGTGCATCAAAGTCCGGTCCTGCGACTGGCCAAAACTTCTCAGGGAAGTGGCCCTCTGCAAGGACGGTCCAGAAGCTCCACGACTCAAGCTCGGGACCCAAGTCTCCTTGGTCCTCTTCAAAGACTGGGAATGGACGGGGAACCGGCAGTGGTGCCGAGGCGGGCCGCTGGGCCGACGGGCTGGCCGGCGGTGAATACGGCGAGCAGGCCGATTGGCCTCCATATCCCGGGCCGCCCTCTGAGGGTGGCGGTGCCCTGGCTACCACATCACGATAGGACGGGCCGGCGAGCGAACATCCTGCCGTAGCGTCGGTGCTCGCCGAGGGTGCACTAGATCGTGGTTCGGCCGTCGGTCCCCAGAAAAAGTCTCCGGGTTCTCCGATCGAGGCAGAAGGCGCTTCCGGAGGGGCCGGTACCAACCGCAAGTTTGATCCTTGGGGGTCTACCAGGCCCTCGCTACTCCGGATATACCTTCGGAGAGAAGCGGGGATCGTGCCGATCTCGCTCTCGGGAAGTACGAGGCTGACGTGCCGCATTCCTACCCCTGCCCCTGACTGGCGGGATTGGGGGAAGGGCTCTGTCGCCGAATCATACTCCGCCTCTGTATCAGAGAAACGGACCGGTCGGATCTCTGTCCGGAATTCCGCAACATTCTTCCCCCGGCGTCGATGCCTCACCCTCCTGCCCCTGGGTGGTTCTTCGGGGCACGACTGATCTCCACCCTGGCGTCCTCCGGGCGCACTGGTGCTGGGGCCAAGAGGACTGGAAACCAAGGTGCGAGGAGCACCGGGACAGATATCAAAGGGGACGCGGGGAGAGATGATTCCGGGCAGGCCTCCAGTCCGGGATCGGAAGGTGGGATGACCCATACCTCTTGGATCGGCCACACGGAATAGCCCCTGTTGGCGAATAGCGCTGCCGCGAGGTGGTCCGCAGTGGCTATTGTCTGTACCAGCAACCGGGAGAGTCAACCCAACCTGCCTTTGGGGCGGTCGGGGCCTCGATCCGGGTCGGGCATAGAAGTGCCCCTGCTCAGGATGCGCAGGGGCCCGGTAACTGGAGCCAGTATTGGCTTGAGCCAATGCGGCCGCTGTTGCTAGGGCCCCAAGGTGGGCATCCTCTTCCGCTCGTGCCTGACGTTGGCGTCGAGACAGACGAGTCGGAATGAGCGGCGCGGGCAGGTGGAGAGCCTGTTCCTCGACTTGAGGGGCCTGGCGGCGATGTCGTCGTGGCCTGGCGGGAGCCCTTATCGTGGATCCCTGGAGCGGACCTTGGATAGGGTAGTCCCGGGCATCTTCCACTTCATCCTCATAGGGGAAGGAGTTGTCGGAGCGCTCCGGGGATAAGCTCCCAAAGCGGTTGGACGTCAAGGTGGGCAGCGGTGCCTCCCTGCGCGGCCCTCGGGGGCGGCGTTGGCGGCGAGGTGCAGCTCCCTCGAGGTCTAGGCGAGCCATGTCCCTGGTGGGGATGACTCCCTCTTCCTCGTATCTCCGCACCAGGGTGTTGATCACCCTTCTCTGGATGACCTCCGAGGGGGAGAGATGGCGTGGTCGTCCCGCAATTGCGGCTGTCGGGACAACTGTGGAACGGGCGGGACCGCGCGGAGTAGCCGCGTCGGTGTTTCCCCTACCCCCGCGCCAGTGGGCGGGTGGTGATCGGGCACTGGATTGGGCGACCTGATTTCTGAAAGCAGGGAGAAGAACCCATTAACACTGACAGGAAAAGGAATCGACAACCAACCATTAGTGCCACGACGCCTTCCGTGGGGGGGACCCAGGCCCTCGACGTCACGAGACGGAGTGCCCGAGTTCCCTTCCCCAGCCCCTGGTGGGTAAAACTGAATGCTCGGTCGAGCAGCATGCTGGTCTTCCAACACCTCTGAAAGCCATCGGTCTTCGTATCGAGGAGAAGACATTCACGTCGGGTTCACCATTTTTCTGTTTCGGTGCGGATGTGCGTCAGGTTACGCTGTTCCGCCAGGACGCGTTCGCGCGTGCACCCGTCGACCCGAGGGGATGGGCGCGCGGCTTGTGGTCCCGCAGTCCCGCTTTCCAAGGGCGGGCGGCATCCGTCCCTTATTCAGGGGCGTCTGCTCCTTGATCGAAACTGGGATGATGGGATGTCGGCTCCTCCTTCCGTGGACGTCTCCTCGGAACTCGTCGCCTAATCCGGGTCTCCCTCATAGATTTAAGAATGTTCGTGAATCTCGTTCCCGGCGCCATATCTTCATGGACACCGGTTAATTACGCTGCATCCACCCGGACGCTCCAAGGAGTCTGGTCGGGGCAGCAACCTGCGGTGAGGAGACCGGGTGGCTCTAGGTGTCGGGGGCGTGTCTTGACACTGCGACTCTGCATGTCTGTCTTCCGTCCCTAATAGGGATTCTCGAAGGCGTGATGGCCTGAGGCATCCCGCACTGGGTGCGGGGAACTGTGTTACCTGAGGTTTTCCTCAGCTTCCCATGTTTAACACGGGGTATGCTGCTAGTTTAACATCCAGCGGGGACAGCATCGGACTGATCAACACGAGAAGTGGATCAGATGACAGAACCCCTTGCGGGGAACCTCCGACACTGGGGCCAGCACATGGGCGGCTTCCCGAGTGAGGTGGAGTGGAATGAAATGGCATGACCCCACCGGGATGTGGCGGCCCGGGTAAGGATCAGGATGGATGATGGAGTGAAGAGCTTGGACCCCGTAGGGGCTTCCTACGTACCGCGCGTTAGCGCGGATCAAAGTCAGCGTAGTTCGGATATACAGTTTAACGTCATGTTGGACGTCGGCAAGCCGACCCACATAGAGATCGAGGCCGCCGGGCGGAGGATTGAACCGAACCACCTCGCACAGAGGGGGATGGAACGGCCGGGTGGATCACAGTTTCACGTCATGCTGGACGATAAAAGGAGAAATGAGAAAAGGGGTTGTGGGGAGGCACAGTGGAGATACACACGGGCAGTCTCCCACAGGGGCGGATTCATAGGTGAATCGACGCAAGCGTGAACCCTGGAGGGGTCCACTGATGGACGAACCAACGTGAATACGACCGGGACGACTAGGTGGTGGGCTTGAACCTCAGGGAGGATTCCTACGTACCCTGTGTAGAAGACAGGGATCAAAGTCCACGTAGTTCATTCTGTCAGGACTTACGCACTTGAGGCAGCCCGGATGCGGCAAAACTCAGTTGGAAGGGACTTGGACCGAAAGTAGGAGACACCTCGATCCCAGTCACACCCTCTACTGGCTTCGGCAGTGGGGGAGCGCAATGGAGATACACATGTGCAGCCCCCCACAAGAAACTAGGGGTTTGTAATACCCTACCCCCGTAGGGAAAAGCCGCTCCCATTAAATCGTCCCTAAATAGGGGCAATCCCGACATCCCTGCAGAGACGAGCGGGTGGGGGCCACATCCAAACCGGGGGGACCCTGCGTGCGTAGCACGGGATCAGGATGCGGACGGTTTAACGTCTTGCCAGACGAAGTACAGTTTAACGTCGTGTGTTGAGGACGAAGGTGCTTGGCAGTTTAACTTCTTGTCGCGCGGACGAATGCTAAAAAGTTTAACGTCTTGTGGCTTGGACGAAGTGCAGTTTAACGTCGTGCGGGACGTATGCAGTTTAACGTCGTGCAGGACGTGGTGCAGTTTAGCGTCATGCAGGACGATGAAGCCGCCGGTAGGTCCGTGTCACTTCGCGCGAGCCTAGTGGGGGGGGGGGGGCGCACGGAAAGACGACGCACGGTGCGGGCACCTGCGATGAATACCATCGGGCGCCACGCAGGCGGGTACCCAAAGGGGGTCAAAGGGGGCGACCCTGGCGGTTTGCGCGCAAAAGAGGAGCTTTGCGCGCAAAACCACGGGTCGGCGCGCAAAAATGGCGGGCTGGCGCGCAATTGGGCCAGCGCCTTGCGCGCGGAAGGTTAAGATTGCGCGCACCGGGATTCGGATAGCGCACGGGGGCAACGGCTCATTCTCTAACGAACGGCCACTTTGAAGAGGGGGGTGCGCGCAATCGGGCCGGATTGCGCGCACCCCGGGGGAAATTGCGTGCAAGAGACTTCTTTTGCGCGCGAAGGCCTTCGGGTTAAGGATTATTCAAAGGAAAAGAGCCAAGGGGATTACGCGCGAAGGCGAACCCCAAGGCTCGATTGCGCGAAAGAAAGGAGGTTACCTGAAGATCGTCATTGCGCGCGGAAGGGGTTGGATTGCGCGAACGAGCGACGCTTCGGATTCTGGCAACCTCCAAAACGTCGGGGGTCGCCTTATATTTATAGGCAACCCTGGGCGCGGAATCCGGTCTCGGGCGCGGAATTCCCTTCGCGGGCGCGGAATCAGGGCCCGGCGCACAAGGGAGCCGCGCAGGCCACGGGCGCGCAAAATCGCGCGCCGGCCCAACGCATTGCGCGCATCCCGGGAGGATTGCGCGCCGCGACTCAACTTTGCGCGCGGGCCTCTGAAATTTCGCGCAAGTCCTCCGGGCCATCCGGAACGTGCCTCTGACTCCAAATATCACTTCGCTTTCCGCATCCGGAGCTTCGTTTGGGAACAACGGACTTTTCCGGCGTCTACAATACTATTATATTTTTATTATAATACTTTATTAGATAGATAAATCTCATTCTACATCATAAAAAAACCCATGTTAAAATAGTGGTTCATGGTCAATTATGGGTTTCTTATAGAAATTACAATTATTAAAAATATGTGGGAAAAAATTATTTATGGTAGGTAGAATTTGACACTCCTATAACATAATATATGTTAACCATTAAATAAGTCAATGTGTCGGATACCCTGCACTACATGAGAAACAAAACATCAATAAAATAGTTAAATATTTAGAAAAAATATAAACGTTTAATGGTGATTATTAAAACATAACTATTTAAATAGATGGAATGAATAATATTGGCAACTATATGAAATATATATATATATATATATATATTATGACTACTTTTAATATGAATGATATTCATTTTCTACCTAAAATGAAAAATGATACTTTGTTGTTTTGAGTAGTGTTTTTCAAAAATTTCTTTATTATACAATATGTATTTCTATTTCAGTAGATATATTATTAATGTTAATTTATGTTTAATATAAATAATTGGATGATTTCATTTTCATTATAATTGATATGACATAATAATAATAACTGATAATATTTGGAAATTCCATTTTCAAGAAGGGTTTTCAAATATTTTGTGATTTTATTCTAAAATTTTATTTATAAATTTTGTAATTTTAAACGAATGGAAATTAAAATCATTATTAAATTCATCATATAAAAATTGACTTCTTCTGAATTTTTATATCTTTTTAAAATGGTTGGGTTTCAATTTAGAACTTCATTATTCAAACGAACATGTTATTTTTATGAATTTTTCATTCAAAATGAATGATCTATATTATTAAAAACCATTTTTTGCTAAATTATGAATCTATGGGATGAAATTATTTATTTATAAATATTATATTGTCTTTTAAAAACTATTACCAACAATTTTATAATTAATTTAAAATGTTGGTTTAACAAAAATTATTTTCAATATTTTATTTTAATCAAGTAGTTTCTAAGTGAAATTCATATTTATAATTACATTAAATAGTATCACATGTTTCAAACAAAACAATTTAGGTCATGGGAATTGATAATTTTAATAATGATGGATTACAAAAAAATGTATGTTTATAAAAAAAATTTCTCTAAAAACTAATTTTACACATTATGTTCCATAATCCTAAAATTATCTATACAAAACCATAGAAATTTATTTGATAAAATTAATTTTAATTTTTAAAATAATAATTTTTAAATTAGGTAAAGGGTTCATTGTTAATTTTATCATTAATATTAATAACTATGTATAAAAAATAATTTCCAATGAGAAAATAAATTGGGGGTAATAATTAAAATTTTTAAAAGAAAAAAACATAAATATTGAAATTATATCTTAAAAGAGTGGTTGTGGTGAGTTGAAACTGACACTCACTATCCCCTCATCATGTTTCTACTTTGGAACCATTGAAATTATAATAGTAACATCACAATATTGATAATTATAATTTTTTTTAAAAAATTATCCTTCTCTTAACTGATAACAAGGTAACCAAATTCCACTAAAATTCTCTCTTTAACTTTAAATTTCTGCATGAAATACTATTACTTTTCTTGTCATAGAATTCTCTCCTGCATTAAAAATATTCTGGCCACCATTTTTTCTCTTAAGTTTTCAATATCCATTAATTTTTATAATTACTTTATAATTATGATATATAACAATAATAAACACCAAATTGGATAATTATTCTTCTAGTATAATGATATTACAAAAAAACCACCTCATAATTATTCATTAAATATTGGTTTATTCATTTTTTGGTAGGCTTAACCACCTATATGAAAAATAATATAAATGTATATCCTGAATAACTATGAGAATATAATTAATTTTATAATATAATATAAATGGATAAATACTGATTTGTTTTTGATAGTGTAGCTATTATATACATATTCTGTTAATTAAAAAAAACACACCCTTTGATCATCAAGAATCATCAAAACATGCTTGTCAATAGTATCAAATTCAAGTATAAAGACTAAAAAATTCATGTAATGAATTTTGAAAATCATAAATAATTATAAATAATCTATTACAGTGGATTTAATGATATTGTAATAATAAATTTTTGAATACTAAGGATTTCAAATATCACAACTATGAAAATAGTAAAAATGATAAAAAAAAATATAAATTTATGATGTATAAAATAGGTCGAATTAATATATAGAATGATTATTAATCAAAAGATTAAAAAAATGTATAAGATTAATATATTGAATTAATTGATTAAGATAACTAAGTTCGTGAGACCAAATGTTAAATTATTATCATTGAATTCATGAAAAGTGTTAATGGTTTCTTATTTCATATTCATCTCTTTGATAGATTGTTGGTATTCTGCACATAATTTTATTTATGTGGTGTATATAGTTCCTAATTGATTTATAATATCATGAATTAAATTTTAAATGTGGTATTTTATGTCCAATTTCAAGTACTTTATTTCTAGGGGGAGTGAAAAAATGTTTATATATGTGAAAGGGTTTTATTTTCCTCAATTTTAACTCATTCAAGAATAATATACTTTTTATACCGTGTTTCCTTTTTATAGTGTATTTAGTTGACATGGATATATATTTTTTATAATACTTTTATTTAAATTAATTTCAAATTTGAATCATTTTATTTTATTGATGTGGCAATTGATTCATTCATTCCCCTAGTAGTATGGATTTTTTATCTCAATTTTCATTCTTTGAGTTATGATTGATATATGAAATTATTTCATATATCATGGGTTCATTACACACTTTGACTATTTTATGTGGTGTTTTTTACAGTTATTTGGGGATATACATTCCAAAAATATAAACCATATGATAAATATTAATGACATCATAGGTTATTTTATTTTACGACTGTTCACCTTATTTCTCTGGATGACTTATGATATTGTTATTGTGGTATTTACTAATTTATATAAACATTATTATATAATATTTTAATATCACATTTTACATTATTTATATTGAATTATATTCATCTAGAAATAATTTTTTCATTAGTCATTTAGAAAATTATATCAATTCTATAAATTGTAATTCTAATACATATGATTATTGAAAATTTGACTACATATTTTTTGACCATCCAAATTTATTCTCTAGAGGGATAAAGATCCTTTTATCCCTTTTCATGGTGTGGGAAGAAGTATTGGAATTTATTATATTGTTCTTTCAATATAGATTATTCGTTTAATGTTTTCTATGCATTGTTTTATAGACAACCTTCATTCTCTGGATGGGTAATAATTATGTCATTCCTTTTATTAAAAAAAGGAAAAGTGTTTGTGTCACATATATTGTTATTACAATAAAAAATATTATTGGAAAGTTAGTAATATATTATATGACCATCCACATTATTTCACATGATGGTTTATGATCATGTTATCCTTTTATATACATGGGAAATGTATTGAAATTATTAATGATTAATTGATGCTAATGTTGGTCGATGATGTTTATATATTTTGTTCTATTCATTATACATATAACCATGTTTTTATATAGCAAAATATTCCTTATCAAATGTTATTAATGTCCTAATTGTCTTTTATATAGAATGAATTGAATATAATAATGTTATGGGTCTGCGAATAATTTAATTATCACCATGATGTTTCAATAGGTCTCATAAAGAATAATATTTTTCTGTGTATACCACATAAAATTAATAAGATAGTGTCATAGTATAGGGATTTGAAAACATGTTTTTGATGTTTGAAATTATTAATTCCATTAATTTGATATTAGAATAATTAATAATATTGATTTAATTTATTTTTAGGATCATAAAATAATTTTAGTTTCAATTTATTCTATGATAAAATATATTATTTATTCATTAGATATTAGGCATTTGTTTTTACAACTTTAGTTACATGTTTCTCATACTGATTTTTTGAGATCATCCTATTCATTTCATTCTATTCCATAGGCTATGAAGAAACCTAGTTCATGTGAAATTCTTAGATTGAGATATTGTGTTGAATAATTTATGGGGATTAATGACGTGTTAATATCAATTTATTAGTTTCATATATACAGCTTTAGTTACATGTTTCTCATACTGATTTTTTGAGATCACCCTATTCATTTCATTCTATTCCATAGGATATGAAGAAACCTAGTACATGTGAAATTCTTCGATTTAGATATTGTGTTGTATAATTTATGGGAATTATTGACGTGTTAATATCAATTTATTAGTTTCATATATACAGAAAAAAATCAATTATTTGGTAAAGACATAAGATTTATTAGTATATGATTGGTAATAATTCAATAATTATCTAAACTAGAAAATTTCTTTTATATGTTACTAATGAATTAATTATTATTGATTTTTTATTATGTATGGTTATATTGAGGCCTTTATAGTTGGTATCAAAGAATGTATACAAGGTATGTTTTTTGCGAAAAAATATGAGAGCGTGGGTCTGTGGTATCACAAGCCCGATAATCATTTATATAAATCATTATCCTCAGAATCAAAACACATGAGTTATTAATTTAAAATACTTATAAATCTTAAAATATTGTCTCTAGATCCAAAATTTCATCTTCCTCTCCCAATTTCAATGCTATTAATGTGAAGCATGTAGAGTAAAAAGAACTCAAGGATACTCATCCAACATTAGATGAAGGTATATCTACCACTATTAATGAACATATAAAATTAAATCTAGGTAAAGTGGAAGTCCCATGATCCATGTTAATTAGTGCCACTATGTCACTCATTATCCAATAAATGTAGATCAGTTTCTAAAAATATCGTTGGGGTTGAATTCTCTTGGAACATTACATAAATTCTTTATTTATATCACATTCTTCGTATCATTAATTTAGGTTTTCTCGATGATATTTATTATTATAATTAGGTACCCCAGAGAATAAATCAAAACCATTCAACATTATTTTAAGAATAAGATGATAATATCATTATTTATAAAATTATTTGAGATGTTCAATACCTAAAGCAGTGGGAGAATATTATACCCATCAAATATATGAATGAGAACATTTTGGTCATAATTGACTATAAGGATGTCAAATGGAAAAACAAAATGGAAGACATACTATTCATGATCATATTGGTTCTAAATGATGAAATTATGGGTTCATATTCTCTCTTATTTATAGAAATGGATTTAGTAGACAACCAAATCTGTATGGCCCAGGAATAAGAGGAGGGCGTCACTTTTATGGAACCCCAAAGTGTATATTACTATCATGAAATACTATTTATATTAAGGAATAATGTCACATAAAACAAATATGATATATAACATTTTATGAATCCCCTTTTTGAAAAAAAAAATCGATACTACATAGGTGACTTATTGGTAAAATTTCAATGATGCTGTGATGACCTTTTTGACCATGAGAATTCTTTTGATAAACTTCAACAACATTAGTCAAATATAATCCCCAAATATATTTTTTAAGTGTAACATCATGGAAATTCTTAGAATTGATTATTCATTATCAAAAAAGAATAATCTATCTAAAATATATATATGAAATCCTTGACATTACACCTACTCGAATTCTCAAATAGTTGTGAGGGATTTATTGAATCCTAGACTACATCAAATAAATCATAACTTATCATTTGGGAAATTATTTACTCATATCATGGATGACTAATATGTGAGTCACCTATCAGTGGGATGGATATTATTTGATATAATTTGATGATATTAAATAATATATCTAGATCCAATCATTGTTTTTTCATACCTTATATAGAAATCCATTTATTTTTTATGTGAAAAATTAAGAGTGACCACATTTTGACCATATTACAAGGAAAAATTGTATAGGGAATAAGAATAGTTGTTTCTATCTTAGTAATAAAACTATGGATACCCAAACCAGGCATATTGATATTGATAATCATTTAATTTCATTAATCATGGTGATATAGATTCTGTGGCACTACCTGAAGCATTATGATTTCCACATAGTCATCTTAATTGATTCACTGTAATTTATATACTAGCTAGACATCTATAATGATTGGTGGTAATTTCGTACATGTTATAAATTCATTTTTTACAATATTAAAAGTTAGAGGGTTGGTGCTGGCATATTTTCTAGTAGTATACCTCACCAAAGAATGTTATCTCATTAATAATGATCTCCTCAATGGGAAAGGTTACTACATAAATAATGCTTTATAAATATAGTAGATTTATTCTTATTTTTTTCTAGAGTCTTGATATGATGAATAATAGAAACCTCTATGCTCATAGGAATGACTTGGGAATTATTCTCATCTTAAAAATGAAAAAGATTCTTCCCTATAAATTTTTTAAATAAAAATTTCTCACCAAAAATGAAGAAGAATGTTATTCGCATATTAAAATCTTGGAAATATTACTATAGATAATACTGGATAATTTAAATATCACAAATTAATTAGAAATAATTCAATCATAAAATGATCAATCATATATAATGTGAGAGTCGAAAAATTATTATTTTTAAAATGGAGATGATGATTCCTTATTTTCCAAGATATTTTATGGTCTCATGTGTATGTTTGATACTGATTGGGAAAGATATTTTATTGATAATGTGAGAGAATAAAAGGAAAAAGAGAAATCAATCTCAAAATATTCATTGTTTATTTATTCAAATTATGTTTGAAGAAAATGAATTTCATTTTCTAAAGTTCTATCTAAATTGAATATCTTCGATTATATAAATATAATCCCAAATATAATGAAACTAGAAGATGTGGTGATATATGTTAAGGATTATCTAAATTATTTTTACAAAATATTTGATAGATATATTATTTCTATTCCACATTGAATAACATACATAAATAGAGATAAAACATTGTCCAATGCATATTTTAGGTTCTAAATTTTTCACTATTATAATTTTAACAATTAGAGTTTAATTTCAACAAGAAATGGATAATATTATATCATCATAGAAATAAAGAATGACCTTGAATCTATGAGAAATATTGGGAGTATTAATCTGAAAAATGTATTTATGATAATATTTTAATGGTATATAAAATTGGATCTATTTGATTAAATGCACTTTACGTCACATGTTTTGATCAGACTTCAAGGCATTCTTTTGGTGTTATTATATCAAAAAATACTTAGTGACTTTGAATCATGTATTGGTACTCCATTAATAATGGATCATCACACTCTGAATGGGGATATTGTTTTATATTCAACAATTCTTGTAGACGTTATTTTAGAATCTAATCCTCTTGTTGTGACAAATCTTATTGTTAATGATAACCAAATTAAATTTTATGATGAACAAAATTTTTTATATCAATTCTGTGAGATATGAATGGTTTTTTGGAATTAAATTTCCATCGTTTGAGTGTTTATCATGTAAATATAATCTGATCATGATCCATAATAATGTGATGTGGAAAACATGATTAGGAGAAAAAGGATTCAATGATTGAAAGGGATGACCTGGTTATAAAAAATGATCACATAATGTTGTTTAGGATTCAACCTTTGTGTACCACTCTTGGAAGATCGCATATTGATTTTGTTGAAAATAAAAGAAAGAGAAATCATCCACATAATGTAACAACCCATTTTTTGAGCCAATATAATTTTCATGGTTATTTTAACTTTTTCATTTACTGGATGGGGAATTTTTGGAACCGATATTCAACAAAAAAAATTAAGATCTGGAAAACAAAAATGTTTTTTTGACATTGATGAAGGCCTGAGAGGTTTCTCCTGTATCTTGTCAATTTTATTTTGCATCTTCGTTCAGAAATAAAACTATTTAGGGCTCTGAATAGGGTTTAGGGTATGTATGAATCCATGCGGACCTCAGTAGAAAATTGTGCGGCTGCAAAACTGAAGGATAAATTCCCCCCACATGAGGCACCTAGTTTTTCCAATCCATGTTCTTCTTTGACATGGGTAGTTCCAAAAGGTAGTTCCATTTCATGATTCATTTCATAGTTGGTGCACAGTTAGGGTAACCATGAGGCTAAAACCATGCGAGGTGGTTTCCTAAGAAGTTTGTAACATCCCATGTAAGTAATTAATAATAGATATTTTTATCTATGTCTATTTATGAATTAGATAGTGTTTTATAGGATTAAAATGAGAATAAATTCAATCTTAAGCATGGAATACACTAATATTTTTAAAGGATTGTTTCACTTCCTTTTGATGGAAATCCTTTTTTAAATCAAACTTTTGAAAATTTTATAATCTCTATTTTGTCCGAATAAACATATTCTTTATGATTGTGACATTGAAATTTACTTTGGATAAATTTTTGGTAGTTTTCTGACAATGTTCATTTTTTAATGAATAGTGAAAAATACAAAATTTCTTTTTAATCTAATTTAATTATATGGTTAGATTATCTTTTTAATTGTTCTTAAATTGTAATATTAATATATTTTTACCATTTAATCCAATGGTGGTCATTATGATTAATTTCACTTTGGAATTGGGCGTAAACTAATGTAAAACTTTTCATGGATATTGTTTCAAAAAAACCCGCTATTTGTTTTGACAACGGGAATTATTTTTAAATAAATTATTGAAATTTAAGTGTTTAGAATTTGGTAAAATGGATTACATATTTGGAATCAGAAGGTCCAAATTATGTAATCAAGACTCTTTTATTTTTGGACATTGTGAATAGTAACGACGGTAATTATCATTAATTATCTTGATTAATGAGTAATCAGGTAGTTAAGGATAATAAAATAATATCATAATAATAAGAATATGACATCAACATGTTTTCTAATGCTACTGGTTTTCTCATGTCCGACCATGGGATGCCTTGTGCCAAACTTGGGGACCCCATGGAATTACTTTTGTGTGAAAGTGACTTTTTATCTTTTTATTGTTAAAGAAAGTTAAATATAACAAAGAATGTATCACCTAAGTAAAACATTTTTAATTTTGCCTACATAAATGATATTTTGGACTATAAATATTCATTGGAAATATAAAACAATTTCCTACATAATAGTATTTTTTTCATAATTTTTAGACATTAAATAAATTAAATTATTTATGACATCATGATGATGCAGCGATTACCTCATTATTTAACGATTTAAATAAAATGAAAAGATAATATAAAATCTAAGACCTACACATGTCAAAAACCTATTGAATGAGTATATTTCTAACCCTTATCACCTTATCCTCGAACTACATCAATTTGGGACCTTTAAAATCCTGAACTCATTTGAAAATAAAGTAACATTTTGTAACTTTCCAAGAGTTCCCCTCCTCTCCTTTTATAAAAGTCCTCCACCTCTACCACCTTACCCACACTTCCAAAGCCTTTGGATCGTACAATGCCTATTAATTTTGTTTCTCCATGTTCATCTCTTACTCCTAGAATCCTCACTTTGGGATGAAGTCTTCCCAAGGACGCCTTTGAGCTCAAATGAAAAAGAGTTACCCAATTTTAAGGTAATGTCTTCACTTGTGTTCTTTTGTTTTATTTTGCTTCTCCAACCCCCTAAAATGTTTTTATTCATTTTTTTTGTAACAATAACAGTTTCTTCCATATACTAGGATGTTTTTATAAGAAGCGTTCGAGCTACTCTTACACACACCTACATCTAATAGTTAAAGAACATATTGTTTTTGTGGATGGCGAATTTCTGCCTCATGAAACGATGATTGTTCAATATTCTTCTAACACCTTCAAAGTTGGCCATTAACATGTCACTATATTTATATATGATATATAATATGTTTATTTTTTCCTTAAGCTTCTGTATTTTTCATTTATGGCATACCTTTATGGCTTCCATTATGGGTATATGCGATATCTTCATTTTAGGAAGTGCGGACTACCGCCCCCTAAAAGTGATTTGATTCGTTAATACCATATGTGGTACATATAAAGGATAGATTTAATGATATTATATATGATACCATACTGTAATTATAATACTATTATGTATCATTATGTTTTAATTCCATTAAAGTATGAGATCGAAATGAAAGTAGCATTCATGCGTACGTACGGCTTACCGTCTCCATGAAAGGTGCATTTCATTTCTTATCCCCAAATGTAATGCACTATTATATGTACATATATATAATGGATATATATGATTTATGTTACATCTAAATGATGAATATAATTCTGGAATTAAAATATACATATCTCTCATTTAGTTTTAATTCCATTAATATGACATAGAAATGAAAGTAGTGTTCATGCGTACGTACGGCTTACCGTCTCCATGAATGGTGAATTTCATTTCTTACCTCTAAATGATTATGTAATATTATAAATGCATGTATATACAGGATATATATGATATATATGGCATCTACATCATGAATATCATTCTTGAGATAATGGATATTTGACTACGTGAACAACATGTAAATATAAGAAGTTCATTTTTTGACTCAAGTACCAATGATCGTTAAAACGACCGTTATAAACTTAAATAATAACATAGTGTTCATTAAATGGTAATAGATGATATAAAAAGAATAATTAACTTGAAAAATGTTTTTAAGAAAGTATAAATTAACTCAAGTTTATTATTCAGGACATTAAAGAACGATCGAGTCAAGTCGGACCCAAGGTACGGGACTTCGTCTCAATCTCCTTTAACTGAGGCATATTTTGTTTTATACACAACTTTCTTTTATACTATGTATAAACCCTTTTGACTTTTATGCATATTCAAAAAGAATCTTTTTTTATACGAATCATTTTACTAAACGACAAAAGGAATGTTTTTTTGTCGTACGTATGTGGCGACAATGACTTCTCTGCCGCCATGACCATTATTTGAGTTTCGGCTTCCGCTACAAGCCATAAAATTTTTTTTGAATAAAAAAATAAATACCATGTTCTACGTTTCTTTTATTTTGGTATTGAAAATGGTTTTCATGATTTTTTTATATCAATGTGATCTATTGATATCTTGTGATTGAAAAGTGGAAATGTTATGGTTCTTGGGCATTGTTATGAAGACGGGTGGTTCTGTGATAAACTAAGGGAGGGTGAGCACGATATAGCTCTCCAATGCATTGGCTAACATGAAGGAGTTAAACGTTAAGGTTTCTATGAAGAGATTTAGGGAATATACTGCGATGGGTATTCCAAACGTAACCAAGAGGATTACTCCCTACGTAAGAATGTTATGAATGCCTCAAGTTACCTTTATTTCTTATGATTTCTATGATTTATTCATGATTTTATGAGGTATGTTAAAGTGCTTATGTTTTATGAGTAAAGTATGATTTCATTGATTGTTCTATATACATGTACTCATGTTTCCTTTCCATATTTTTATATCCCTTATTAAGCTTTTTATGCTCATCCCAAGTTTTTGAAATGATTTTCACAGGTCAAGGGAAAGGTACATGATGTGATGATAGTGTCAAGGGATTGTCAAGAAAGAATCCATGATTCATTTTAAATATGTTTCCATCGATGGGGAAAAATGAATATTATGTTTTATTTTAACAACTTTGTTTAAATGTGGGATGTAATGCAAGTTTTATGATCTAATTCTCTAAAACACTAAACCTAAAAATATCCTCAAGGTGTAATCTTGTAATAACTCAAGATTTAGTAATGTTTAAGGCTAGGGCCTTATAGTTGGTATCAGAGGTCGGTTTAGATGACTTTAGGAGTTAGAATTCTATTAAATGATTATCCAAAAATATTTTTTATATGGTCAAATTGAAATGATATATCATTTGAAGATTACCATGTTTCTTCATCTAAGACATGTTTGTTCAGAATGGTTTTCTACAGAGGAAACAGGGAAGCAGTGCTAGGAAGGCATACAGAAGGAAATAACCATCTGAATCAGCATCCTGAGATGGTTAGAATTGGAACTGAATAGTTTGTTGTAGTTTTGGCGCATTTGACTCAAGTGATAAATAGTGGTGGTATCCATGCATGAGATCAGCCAGATCAACCGTAGAGGAACATTTTAGTGGTGGAACATTTCATGAGGCAACATCCCCCATCATTCAGAGGATCATCTGACCCTGTGCTAGCTGAAGGGTGGATAAAAGCACTGGAGAATATTTTCGATGTCAAGGGGTGTTTAGAAAATCAAAAGGTTAGTCGTGCTATTTACTGTTTGGAGGGTGAAGAAGATCAGTGGTGGTCGATGGTTAAAAATATCAGGGACGTTGATGAGATTGATGCTCTCATCTGGGATGAATTCAAAGGTATGTTTCTTGAGAAATATTTTCCTAAGCCTATACGACTTAGGATGGAAAACCATTCTTGGAATTGAGGAAAGAGTATGACTTAGTGGCTGCCTATGAAGAAAGGTTCACTTGATAGGAAAGGTATGCTCCAAATTTTATCCGAGACCTTGATGGTAAAATAAATCGTTTTTACTCAGGATTAAAGACAAAATATCGAAGGGACTTAGCTTCTCGCGAGTTCAAGATTGATGAAAAGCTTTATTAATGTGCTGAGAAGGTGGAAATGGAGTATTCTGATGATCAAGTGTTCTATAACAACCAATAGAAGAAGAGACCGAGGTGGCAGGAGAAAGGGAATAATTCTTCAAAAAGGTCTGATGGTAAGAAAAATAAGTTTATAGTTTGTGATAAATGTGGTAAAAGGCATGTTGGGGAATGTCTTCTGAATTCTAAAAAGTGCTACCGATGTGGTAAGATGGGACATAAGTCTCGTGATTGCACTGAAAAAGATCAATGTAATGGTAATTCCAAATTTGATTTATAGTTAGTGAAATGTTTTAAGTGCAATGAGATGGGTCACTATGCAAACAGTGTCCGACAAAGAGCTCGAGTGATGGGAAGCAGTTAGACTACAAGCTGAAAGGGGTGGTGAAATCCTTTGCAACTAATTCAGCAGATGTCGGGCCAACAAATGAAGTTGTATCAGGTACTTTGTTTTTTCAGATTATTCCAGTGTGTTGTTTGATTCAGGGTATACACATTCTTTCATCTCTGAAATCTTTTCTAGTAAAATGGGAATACCATCTCAAGAAATGACTCATGAACTTTTGGTAAAAACACCTGGGGGAAATGTTGAGGCAAAAAAATTTTATAAGAATCTTTTTATCCTTATCTGTGGAAAAAACCTACTTGCGAACCTTATTGTTTCACCTCTAGTAAAGATTGATGTTATCCTGGATGTGGATTGGCTCTCTATTGACCATGCTAAGATTGACTGTAGAGCTAAAGAAGTTTCTTTTCAGAATGACTTTCAGTTTTTGTACAAGAATGAAACCTTACTGTTGATAATATATCAAGAGGCCGAGAAACTTGTAAAAGATGGAAATGAATGTTACCTTGCACACATTGTTGAAAACAATGGAACTGTTCAGATTAATGATGTGCCAGTGGTAAATGAGTATCCTAATGTTTTTCCTGATGTGTTGCCTAGAATATTACCAGATCGAGAAACTGAATTTACTATTGACTTAGTTCCTGATGCTAAGCCAATTTCAAAACCCCCTTATCGAATGGCTCAAATTGAACTTTTAGAGTTGAAGGAGCAATTGCGCGATTTATTAGAGAAAGGTTTCATTCGACCTAGCACATCACCATGGGGTGCTCCGGTTTTATTTGTTAAAAAGAAAGATGGTTCAATGATAGTTTTCATTGATTATAGTGCCATGAATAACATCACTATTAAGAACAAATATCCTTTGCCTCATATCGATGATTTGTTTGATCAGCTCTAGGGAGCTCAGTATTTTTCAAAGATTGACCTAAGATCGGGGTACCATCAGTTGAAGGTAAAGGAAGCAGATGTTCTGAAGACTACGTTTCGTACAAGATATGGCCATTATGAATTTGTAGTAATGCCTTTTGGGCTAACCAATGCACCTGATGTACTCATGGACTTAAGGAATAGAATTTTCCATGAGTTCTTGGATAAGTTTGTGGTGGTTTTCATTAATGATATTTTGGTTTTTTTCTAAAAGTAAAGAGGAGCATGAAAGACATTTAAGGGTTATTTTGAAAACCTTATTAGAAAATAAATTGTATGGGAAATTCATAAAGTGTGAGTTTTGGTTGCGACAAATTTCCTTCCTTGGTCATAATGTTTCTAAACATGGGAAAACTGTTGATCCTACATAAACAAAGGTTGTTGATGAATGGTCAAGACCCAAAAATATAACAGAGGTTCGTGGTTTCCTTGGTTTGGCAGGCTATTACCGAAGGTTTGTTAGAAATTTTTCACGATTATCTAGTCCAATGACTAAGCTAACTCAGAAGGGTGTAAAGTTTATCTGGACAAAAGAATGTGATGATTGTTTTCAGGAACTGAAAAGAAGATTGGTGAATGCTCCAGTTTTGGCACTACCTTCCAGGAATGGTAAGTTTGTTATCTACAGTGATGTTTCATTGAAAGGACATGGTTGTTTCCTAATGCAGAATGATCAGGTAATTTCTTATGCTTCACGTCAGTTGAAAAATCATGAGGTAAATTACCCTACACATGATTTGGAATTAGCTATTGTTGTTTTCGCTTTAAAAAATTTGGAGGCATCATTTGTATGGAGTACTGTGTGAAATATATACCGATCACAATACTTTAAAGTATATATTCACTTAGAAAGAATTGAACATGAGATAGAGGAGATGGCTGGAATTAATCAAGGATTATGATTTTACAATTCATTACCATCCGGGAAAAGAAAATAAAGTGGTTGATTCTTTGAGTCAAAAAAGTAATGCTTCATTAACAATGTTGTGTTTGGAACGTGATCCTTTAGTTAAAGATTTGATGAACTTTGGCATAGAAGTTATTGGTTCAGTATGTCCTTCTATTTTGTTTCAGGTATCAGCGAAATCTTCTCTATCATACAAAATCAAGCAAGCACTGAAGCAAGACAATGAGTTGCAGAAAAAGGTAGAGCTGGTTCAGAAGGGTAAGTTTCCTGAATTCAACATTGATAATGACTGTGTTTTGAGTTTTGGGAAGAGATTGTGTGTGCCTTGTGATTCACAGTTGAAGAGATATTTGTTATGTGAAGTTCATAGTTCTCCGTTTTCAGTTCATCCTGGCAGTACTAAGATGTATAGAGATCTGCGGTAGTATTACTGGTGGGATGGAATGAAAAGAGATATTTCTGATTTTACTGTGAAGTTTTTGACCTGTCAACAGGTTAAAGAAGAGCGGCAGTTACCGAAAGGGTTGCTTCATCCTTTACCAGTGCCAGAGTGGAAATGGGAGAATATATCCATGGACTTTGTTGTGGGATTATCAAAGACATCTCGAGGTAATAATGCAATCTGGGTTATTGTTGATCGCTTGACTAAATCTGCTCATTTCCTTGCGATACGAGATACTATTTCCCTAGATCAACTTTCCTGTTTGTATCTTAAAGAGATAGTCAGGTTACATGGAGTTCCTCTCTCCATTGTATCTGACCGTGATCCCAGGTTCACTTCTAACTTTTGAAAAGGCCTTCAGAAGTCGTTGGGTACTGAATTAAATTTTAGTAAAGCTTTTCATCCTCAATCAGATGGGCAATAAGAAAGAACCAATCAGACTTTGGAAGATATGCTACGTGCTTGTTCGATGGATTATCAGGGAAGTTGGGACCAACATCTTTTTTTGGTTGAATTTTCATATAATAACATTTTTCATTCCATTATGTAGATGGCACCATTTGAGGCATTATATGGGATGCAGTGTCGAACTCTAGCTTTCTGGGATGAAGTGGGTGAAAGGAAGCTGATGGGACCAACATTGGTAGAAGAGATGGTAGAAAAAGTTCAGCTGATACAGAAACACATGAGAACATTTCAGAGTAGGTAGAAGAGTTATGCGGACAATAGGAGGAAGGATCTCTCTTTTGACGTAGGTGATCATGTTTTTCTCAAAGTATCACCATGGAAAAGTGTGATGCGATTTGGTAAGAAAGGAATGTTGATTCCAAGGTTCATTGGACCATATGAAATTTTGGAGAGAGTTTGATCAGTTGCATACCGAGTGGCTTTACCTCTGATTTTTTCTTAGGTACACAAAGTTATTCATGTTTCGATGTTGTGAAAGTATATGCCAGATCCATCTCATGTTTTGAGTCCAGAGGTAGTTCAGCTGGAAGAAAATCTATCTTATGAGGAACAACTGGTTTATATTCTTGATCACATTGAGCAAGTGTTGAAGAATAAGGCAATTCATCAAGTAAATGTTTTGTGAAAAACCCATATGATTTAAGAGGCAACATGGGAATCTGAAAATGCAATGAGGGATAAATACCCCCACTTATTCGATAAGTAAATAAATTGTGGGGATGGAACTTTCTAAAGGGGGGAAGGATGTAACATCTCAAGTAAGTAATGATTAATATATATTTTTATCTATGTCTATTTATGAATTATATAGTGTTTTAGAGGATTAAAATGAGAATAAATCCAATCTTAAGCATGGAATACTCTAATATTTTTAAAAGATTGTTTTACTGCCTTTTGATGGAATTCCAATTTTAAATCAAACTTTTGACAATTTTATAATATCTATTTGTCAAACTAAACATATTCATTATTATTGGTACATTGAAATTTACATTGGATAAATTTTTGGTATTTTTCTAACAATGTTCATTTTTTAATGAATAGTGAAAAATACTGCATTTTACATCAAAATTGATTTTTCATCTAATTTAATTATATGGTTAGATTATATTTTTAATTAGTCTTAAAGTGTAATCTGAATATATTTTACCATTTAATCCAATGGTGGTAATTATGATTAATTTCACTTTGTAAATGGGCATAAACTAATGCGAAACTTTTAATGGATATTGTTTCAAAAAAAACCGACTATTTGTTTTGACAACGAGAATTATTTTTAAATAAATTATTTCAATTTCTGTGTTTGGAATTTGGTAAAATGGTTTACATATTTATAATCATAAGGTCCAAATTAAGTAATCAAGACTCTTTTGTTTTTGGACATTATGAATAGTGACGACGGTAATTATCTTTAATTATCTTGATTAATTAGTAATCGGGTAGTTAAGGATAATACAATAATATCATAATAATAAAAAATGAACCAACATGTGTCCTAATGCTACTGGTATTCTCATGTATGACCATGGGATGCCTTTTTCCAAACTTGGGGACCCCATGGAATCACTATTATGTGAAAGTAACTTTTTATCTTTTTATTGTTAAAGAAAGTTAAATATAACAAAGAATGTATCACCTGATTAAAACATTTTTAATTTTGTCTACATAAATGATATTTTGGACTATAAATATTCATTGGAAAGATAAAAAGATTTCATACATCATAGTAGTTTTTTCATAATTTTTAGACATTAAATAAATTAAATTATATATGACATCGTGATGATCCAGCGATTACCTCAGTATTTAATGATTTAAATAAAATGAAAAGATAATATAAAATCTAAGACCTAAACAAGTAAAAATCTATTGGATGAGTATATTTCTAACCCCTATCACCTTATCCTCTAAATTTATCAATTTGGGACCTTCAAAATCCTAAACCCATTTTAAAATAAAGTAACATTTTGTAACTTTCCAAGAGTGCCCCTCCTCCCCTTTTATAAAAGGCCCCCACCTCTACCACCTTACCCACACTTCCAAAGCCTTTGGGTCAGCCAGCCCCTACTCATTGTGTCTTTCCACATCTCTATATTACTCCTAGAATCCTCAATTTGTGAAGAAGTCTTCCCAAGGAATCCTTTGAGCTCAAATCAAAAAGAGTTACCCGATTTTAAGGTAATATCTTCACTTGTGTTCTTTTGTTTTATTTTGATTCTCCAAACCCCTAAACACTTTTTATTCATTTCATTGGTAACAATACTAATATCTTACATATACTAGGATGTTTTTATAAGAAGCGTTCAAGCTAAACTTACACACACCTACATCTAATGGATAAAGAACATACTGTTTCTGTGGAAGGCGAATTTCAGCCTCACGAAACAATGATTGTTTTTTATTCTTCTAACACCATCAAAGGTGGACATTAAGATGTCACTATATTTATATAAGATATATAATATTATTATGTTTTACTTAAGCTTCTTTATTTTTTATTTATGGCCTACCTTTGTGGCTTCCATTATAGGTATATGCAATATCTTCATTTTAGAAAGTGTGGACTACCACCCCCTCAAAGTGATTTGATTCGTTAATACCATATGTGGTACATATAAAGAATAGATTTAATTATATTATATATGATAACATACTGGAATTATAATACTATTATGTATCATTGTGTTTTAATTCCATAAATGTATGAGATTGAAATGAAAGTATCATTCATGCGTACGTACGGCTTACCGTCTCCATGAACGGTGCATTTCATTTCTTATCCCCAAATGTAATATACTATTATAAGTACATATATATAATGGATATATATGATTTATGTGACATATAAATGATGAATATAATTCTGTAATTAAAATATACATATCTCTCATTTATTTTTAATTCCATTAATATGACATAGAAATGAAAGTAGCGTTCATGCGTACGTACGGATTACCGTCTCCAGGAACGGTGAATTTCATTTCTTACCTCAAAATGATTATGTAATATTATAAATGCATGTATATACTAGATATATATGATATATATGGCATCTACATCATGAATATCATTCTTGAGATAATGGATATTTGACTACGTGAACAACTTGTAAATATAAGAAGTTCATTTTTGACTCAAGTACCAATGATCGGTAAAACGACCGTTATAAACTTAAATAATAAAATAGTGTTCATGAAATGGTAATAAATTATATAAAAGGAATAATGAAATTGAAAAAGGTTCTTAATCAAGTATTAATTAACTCAACTTTATTATTTAGGACATTAAAGAACGATTGAGTCAAGTCGGACCTGAGGTATGAGACTTCGTCTCAATATCCTTTCATGGAGGCATATTTTGTTTTATACACAACTTTCTTTTATACGGTGTATAAACCCTTTTTAATTTTATGCTTATTCAAAAGAAATATTTTTTTATACGAAGCGTTTTACTAAACAACAAAAGGAATGTTTTTTTGTCATACGTATGCGGCGACAACGACTTCTCTGCCACCGTGACCATTATTTGAGTTTCGGCTTCCTCTACAAGCCATAACCTTTTTTTGAATAAAAAAATAAATACCATGTTATACTTTTCTTTTATTTTGGTATTGAAAATGGTTTTCATGATGTTTTTATATTAATGTGTTGTATTAATATCTTGTGATTGAAAAGTGGAAATGTTATGTTTCCTTTATTCATGTTTTATGTGATACGATTATGTTATGGTTCTTGGACATTGTTATGAAGACGGGTGGTTCCATGATAAAATAAGAGAGGGTGATACCGATATAGCTCTCCAATGCATTGGGTAACACAAAGGAGTTAAACGTTAAGGTTTCTCCGAAGAGATATAGGGAATATATTGTGATGGGTATTCCAAACATAACCAAGAGGGTTACTCCCTACATAAGAATGTTATGAATGCCTCAAGTTACATTTATGTCTTATGATTTCTATTATTTATTCATGATTTGATGAGGTATTTTAAAGTGCTTATGTTTTAAGAGTAAAGTATGATTTCATTGATTCTTATGTATACATGTACTCATGTTTCCTTTCCATATTTTTATATCCCTTACTGGGCTTTTTTTGCTCATCCCAAGTTTTTGAAATGATTTTCACAGGTCAAGGGAAAGGTACATGATCTAATGATAGTGTTATGGTTGTTTCAAGAAGGAATCCATGTTTTATTTTAAATATGTTTCCTTTGATGGGAAAAAATGAATACTATCTTTTATGGTAACCACTTTGTTTAAATGTGAGATGTAATTCAAGTTTTATGATCTAATTCTCTAAAACTCTAAACCTGAAAAGATCCTCAAGGTGTCATCTTATAATAACTCAAGATTAATAAGGTTTATGGCTGGGGCCTTATAAAGGGTGTGATGCATGATTGTCACTTGGTCTAGAAAAATCATTAGGCTAAAATGTGTGATGGTTGGTTTTGGGGTGAAATTATGTTTCTTCACAAAATGAAACATTTTATTTAATTTTCTTTATTCCTATTATTTTCTTTTCTTCCTCCCACGTGAGACCTCCTCTAAGATCCTTGGAATTATCCTCTAGGACTACCCTAGGTTTTATGATAACTCCTCCCATCAAAGACAAATTTAGGTGATGTCTGTCATTATGGGTCAACAACAGTACTATCTTCATTATTTTTGTGTCTCATTACTCAATTAGTTCAGTATAAGTTGTCCTATTTTTGTGGAAAATAATTTTCCCTGTTTTCAGAGAAAATTTCTCTTTCATTGATTTATTCCGAACTAAATCAAATAAGATATTAGTATTAGACAAGTGATACATTCTAAGCCTAATGTAGGTGGTCTATGACTCTTCCTTCTTATTTCCAACATTTTATAGATAGTTTTATGTCCCTTAAACTAGCTAATGCTATGTGTTTCATTATAATTGGTTCATTAATATCAAATCGAACCTTGAACATTATTATATGCATGTTGAACGATGTTTAGTTATTTAAAGGATGTGGATATCATTAATGGAAACCCTATGTTTGTGCCAAGAAAAACTGTGAATTTAACAAAAAAATCAAATTCTCAGCCATCCTTATATGTATTTGGCTATAAATGTTTGATTTTTTTCCCTTTTAGGATGGAACTATTTTATAATATCACTTCTCATGTGTAATTTTTAGCTTGTTAAATTACTGTCCATGAATGATGCCTCCCTAAAATTACTCTCCTTGACAAATGGAGTCGTGAATCTTTTATTTGAGATTTAAATTGTGCTAAATTATATTGTGATTATTAAATGTGAATAAATGAATTATTTAAAATCAATGTAATGTTTTTATAATCAAGCCACTCAACTAAGGTGACCTATATTTTTAATTATAATGTGATGACTACTAGTTTATAACATGCTTGGCCTAATTTCTTTGGTTCTTATTCTATGAATTGATGTCGTGGTATGATATATGTAATTTTGAGACGTGAACCTTATTGATGTTATTGAATTAATTTCCCTCTTCTATATAAATAATCAAGGATTCAAATAACCTTTAATGTGTTTCCCATGACATAATAAATGAATAGTATGGATCGCTTCCATTTAAATGACCCATGGACTAATAACCTTGAAAGAGCTTGGCTTGCATAATTAATGGGATTTCCCACATAAGTAATTTCTAAATTAGACCATGGTACCTTCTAAGTACCTCATTGTTCCTTGATAAAAAAATTTCCATGATTTGTTAGATATAATGGAATATTGTTAAGTGAGTAGATTTTTCAGGATGGTTGTCTCCCTCTTAAAGGATTTGGATTAATTGAATTGAGGGAATACTAAAGAAGATTTTCCTATTTAAAATGGATTAAATGAATGACTTAATAAAATGGTATGGTCGTCCCCTTTGTTTATGATTTAATTATGATTTTGATGAATTATAATTCATTGAATGTAATTGAACTTAACAAATGTGCATGTGAGTTATTTTAAATCTTGTGTTATATTAAATTAATGAGTATTCTCTACATAAATATATCGGTGTATTAAATACATTACATGAGAGGTTTTTATTCATTCCATATATTAAAAATTAATTCTCCTTTATATGGGTAGTTGACCATGGTAATGGTTACTCATAATGGGGGATAATCACAGTCACTTACATCAGGTGTTGAGTATAGCATCTCACACTAGTGATAAAATATGGAAATTGGGATGAGGTGGCACATTCCATGATTATGGTGTTTCCATGACTGCCCTGTCACAATCCTAAGAATTATAGTATGATGTATCTCAATCTATTGAGATGTAGGTGATGTACCGTATTTCATGATATTATAGTCTCATTTAGACTAGTTATGGATGTCTGAGTTATGTCCCAGCCCATCCATCTGCTAGTATTCTAGGTATATGACTGTTAGAAATCCACAGACACTTGCTTCATATTGGTTGATTCAATATACAAATAAACTATATGTATAATATTTGATATATATTTATCGACCATACAATTATTCTAGCTATGAGATGAAGCATGTATAGCTGCCATGAGTCCCTTAGGAACCTGGGTGGGATGTTGTTAATTTACATGGAACAAATTGTTTATCATTATACTTATACCTGTGTAGTATTATAAATTATATTTTATTAACTGGATTAATTCATAGACACTATGGGTGGGAACGAATTAGAATTATTATCTCACAATCTCTTCAGGATAACACTATACTAGGGGTACCCGAGTAGACATTATATTTTCAGGACAATAGTTGAATTATTAAGATATTTAAATTATACCAGGGAGATACAAACACATGAACAATCAGGGGCTCAAGATCTCATAATGATCACCCTTGTGGATTCATCCTTCTTTTTTTTACTATTTCCTGAAGCATGTTTTATGTTTTCTATTTTTGTTATGTATTTTCATCAATAAATACATACATCGGTTGTATAATGGACTTGACCATCTCTTTCATTATTCTGCTGATTATTTTTATTCTTCAATTACTCTATCTTTTATTTATTTAATACTCCCATTTTCATCTGATGATTATTTATATTATACTATTGTACAAATCTAAAATGAGTGTATAGCATCTCCACTATACAAATTTAACACCATAACTTCTAGTCAACACCCTCTGGTGTATGGGGAGGTATAATTGAGGGTATGCGACCCATCATTCTGGTCATTGTATTAGTCGTCATTCGAGTTAGGCCGTTAAAATTTTCAATCAGAGGTTATTCCATTTCCTTTTTAGTACTATTTTGGATTGGTTGAAAAGATATTGGTTATGATTGGGTTCCTCTAAAATACTAGTGTCTTGGACTGATAACCCCGCACATGGGAAAAAGTGCATGTGGCCAGTATATGGATTTTTATTCATGTTGTTTGCAGTTACATGGGATTTTCATTTTAACACGATTGAGTGTTTTACATTATGATGGTTACTGATTACTAGAATTTATGGTATTTTACACTTTTACAAGTATGAAAAATTGAATAATTACATGAATCATTACAGGCATAAGGAAATTCACACGTCATTCAATGTTTTTGACATGTAGTTTTATTTATAGATTACATGCTGGTTTGATTGTGATTCATGAGTTCAATTTTGTTATTATTTTTCTATAGTATTCTTATATTTGTGACATGACAAGGTGATAATAACCCATGCCCCATGTTTATTTGTCATGTTATTCCATTATTTTCCATACTTATTTCTTTATTATATCATGTACTTTTATCCTTAAATGGGAACAAATTTTCAGTGGTAAGGTGTATCATCACCTAATAATTGTGAAAATGTAACCCCTAAAATCGAACCATAAATAGTACATTTAAATATAACTAAATTATAATGTTAAAAAGTTACAGAATACTAATGTTTAAATGGAAATTGAATTGGATAAAATTAATTTGATCCAAATGCTAGTCTGTAAAGTGCATGGGTTCTCTATGGATTAGAAGAGGGACACCCATATAACTAAACAATTAAATATGATTAATATATATATATATATATTAGGATGGTTTTAAATTTTATAGCTATATAATATTAATCTAATGTGTGTTGATTAAATTTTCAATTTCCCAACTAGACACAATAATATCAGTTGGTCTATATTTCTTATACAATAAACCTTTATGTGTGTTTACAAAATTAATAATTAGAAAACTGTTATTGGGTTGAATTATGATGAACCCAGATTGTCTTAAAAAGACCCTCATAAGTCTCCTTATCTTTTATTAACATAATAGTAATTTAAAAGTTAAATTTTGTAATTTACGATGGGATTTCAATAAATGATTATTGTTTAAAAATGATGTTTGATAAGATATTTCCACATTCATTGGTGGTTTGTTAATTTTTTTTGTAATGTTTAAATATTGAAGGTAAATTAACATAATGGAATAAAATTGGAAGCTAAATTGGTGTAATATATTTAATACCTCATGTATGGGTAGTTATGATTCCCTTTGTATAGTCATGGAACAGAAGCATGAGTATTTTATATAGACTGTTACTTTTTATGATGGATTAATGATAGGCATATGGCATAGTGAAATCTGTTTTACTAACCTAGTGATATAGTCAATGGTTCTTCCTTCATAAGGGTATAACTCATTGTATGTGTCACATATAATTTTAAAATTAAATTCAAAATGCAATGATATTTCTATCTTTTGGTACTATTTGGTCTCCATTGTCCCTAGTATGACACTTTTAGTCTCTAAATGATAGCCCTGTTCGGATGGGTTGTTAAGGTATCCTGGAACCCTGATACGGTCATGGGTGTTGATTAATTATTAGTTTCAGCAGGTTATACATTCCAAGGGTACATTTAGACTCCTCGTAGGTCTCTTGACCCAATTCTCTTTCCTAATGTGGATCGATAGGTCATCGGTTTATTTTATAGTCATATGATATAGAACACCATTGATATGGTTTTTCTACCTAGGACATTTTATGAATGAATTGAACGGTATGAAAAACCCAGGGATAATATCAAGGATGTTCCACATTACTTCTAAAATCTGATAGTAATTTTCATTGATATCTGTGGTACCAGTCATGTTTCTAAGTGGTGTAACGAACTGGACGAGTTAGGTGGAATTGTTGAGCGTTGAGATATTAAGTATGTACTCAGGTCATCTCTATAGTATATTTAATTTTGAGATGAAGGAAACACGTTCGGACCAATTATCGATATGAATTTATAACAATATCTACTATTTTGACATGCCCAACTGGTTGGTTTTGTATTTCCAACTAAATGCTCAGATGTTGTGATGTGGTGTTCATTACTCAAAGGAGAGACACACGTACATTTAATTTTGTTTGATATAGTGTGCTTCTGATAGGCTAGTCTATCCCTTATTTCAACAACTAATACACTTCTAAATGACAAGATCGTCATGTAAGTTCTAGTGGTTATGTGTGATTCCATGTAGAAGGAACATAACAAAAGAGGACCATTTGAAATGGTCGATCTAGCTTGAATTCCATTGAGGCATAGAAGTTTTAATCTTGTAAGTTATTTCGCGTCACATGATATTGATATAGTTGGAGGTTTATAAAACCACTGATAAATAGCATTGGTCTTTGATGAGTTTCTTTTGTTAATCATAAATTTTTATGGAGTCCCTTATGTGGTTATGGAATTTTTTTTTGGTTTGTGTTGGTGAATTCGTAGATGAAGTCGAGCTTCTTCCAAGAATTCAACCAATAGTGGTTAGACATTTCTTCCTTTTTTTCTTGGTTTCCTCATTGTGTACTCTTCTGAAAATGAATATCATGTCCCCTATCATTAGTTTTTCATTTATTTAATATGTGAACATAAATTCTACGCTGCGCTAAAGCATTAAAATTTTTTGGGTTGGTTTGGTCACCTTTCTCAGTGTTGCACTATAAAAATACAGTTCTTATCAAGATATAGTTAGTATAGAGTAGACCTATGTTACAATGTAGGAATTCTTTTAATGAACTATTGGACCCCATCCTCTTTACCTTTACTTTACTACTACGCAGATTCCACTCTGGGATCAATCAATTATTTAGCGTGGATGTATTTTCCTTGAACCGAAATCTATTTTGTAAGGATTTAGACTACCATTGGTATATTCCTTGAACACCTATTTATTGAATCAATGGTATTCCATGATTTTTTGTTGGAAATGAATTTGATGATAAATGGGTAATGATTTCTAGGTGGTAGGATTAAGGTTACCCCGTGTTCATGATGAGGAATATCATTTTAAAAGAACATGGGATTCTTTGATCACAGAACATCACTAGAAATCTGTTATGGGATTTGGTGAATGTTGTTGTTATAGAATATATATTCTATTGGGAAGGTATTGTGGTTAATTTTATTAATACTAACTTTCTAATGCAAGTATACTGAGAAAATTTATCTAAAGTTGGATCGAATGGTTTTTCTGCTTGTCCGTTTAATACGGCTGGTAAAGAACCAAATTTTGACGCATTTTAACACATGGAGAAATGTGTGGTATGTTTCGGCCTGGGATATTCAAGAAAAAAAAGATGAACCTATATAATTTAGATCAGTTGGGAATAAATCGTATGAAAATTTTAAAATCACTCTAGATCATCATTATAATTTTTATGGGCATGATTTATAATGAAATTCCACCAATGGAGGTACCGTGAATCAGAATTGGACACATCTAATGTTAATTTTAAGGTTAGGAGAACCTTGGTATATATGTTTAATTATATGATGTGATCAAGTGTCTAGATAAATGGGATCGAGTAATCTCTTTTTTGGTGTTTCGATTGGAAAACATGCATTGGATCGAGTTTTAACGACTTAAGTGTTGTATGCTTAAAAATTTATTAAAGATGTGTAGTGCATTCAAAATAAAACTTTACCATTTAAATGTATCAAAATGACCTGTGTAGGTCAAATGATGTTTTTTTGTTCCTAAATGATTCTAGGGGATGAGAAGTAATATGTTGGGGAGGTAGTGATGACCCATGTTTTGATCCAAGGTAAAATTCAAGGGAATTTGGATATTATCATTTACTAGATGAGACATTTTGGAAACCAAGAATCATAATATAATTTATAGATATATGAAACATGAATGTGTTTTTTCACTTGGGAGAATATAGAGTGGTTTTTTGGGTGGCTCGTTAGGTTTTTAGTTTTCTAGGTTCCAAAAATCAATGGTCTGGTTGCTCTGAACTAGAAGTATGGTGTATCTGAAATCATGCATCCCTCAGTATAAAACAGTGTAGCTACAATCGGGGATCATAAATTCCATGCTTGGATTATACCGATATTGTCAAAATCCTATCTCTATTTTACATGGCTAGTGACACATTGTAATTACACTCATACTATTCATCACATGGTAGGTGCATGTTTTGGTTAATCATGTGGCTCAAACCTTGTGATGTGTTTTCTTATGCAGGGAATGACAAATGATTGGCACACAGTTTGGCCAATCATTTTGAACAAACCATGTGAACTAGGTTTTGGGGTGAAATTTTTCATTTCCCCTTAATAAATCGTTTTATTTTGTTTTTTATCTTCCTCTTCATTTTATCTCCTCCTTCTATAAGTTACCCCATATAAGTTCTGCGGGCTTCTCCACCAAGCCAAAATTAGAATTTATGATAACTCCTATGTAAAAAAAAGGATTTTACCACTGTTAGTATTTATGGATCCACATTGGTAATCCCTTCATTTATTTTATTCAATTTATCATTTAGTTTTGTATTGGATGTGGCATTTTGGTGCGATCTCATTTTTTCTATTTTCATGTAAAATGAATGTTCCGTCGACCTACTCAAAACCAGATAAAATTAAATCTTTTTATTAGAGGAGTAACATTTATTAAGATAAGGTCATTTGTATATGAACTTTTCTTTCCAATTACATCATTTTACGATCAGTGTCATGTTCTACATTCTGACCTTTTTATACATTACTTTATTATTGGTTCCATATTTTAAAATTCACCATTGCACATTAATTGATTCATGTTGAGTCTAGTATAATTATTAGGAGTGCAATGATATCTTTAATGGACACACCATGGGTTTTCCATGTCAAAATGGTCCTTTAATATAAATTATTAAACGATAAAATTGACTTCAAGTAATTCGGCTGGAAAATTAAGATGATGTTTCCATGAATGTTATGCCAATTTGATAATATCACCACTCGTGTGTTATGTAAACCTTGGTAAATAGTAATGGTGTCTCTAGAAATTGATTGTATTTGATGAATTGTTTGGTGAAACTTCTATTTTAGATTTAATTTTTTTCTAAATTATAATGTGATTATTAAATGTGATTTAATGAATTTTTTGTGACCAATGTCATGTTTTTATAACAAAAACCCTTGAATAAAGTGTGTTGTATTCAAAATTATATTATAATGACTAGTGGTTTATAACATTCTTGTTCTTTTTTTCTTTTTTCCTTCTTCTACTCTATGATTTCATGGTATGGTATATGGTATGATGATATATGTCCATTATTGATGTCATTAAATTAATTTCACTATTCTATATAAATAAACAAGGATCCAAAGTATCTTCAGACTGTTTCTCCATTCTTAATAATTGAATGGTTTCCCTAGATTCCATTTGAATGACTTATGGAATGATCTCCTTTTAAAATATTTCATTTTTTAATTAATTGTATTTCGAATGTATGTAATTTCACAATCAGTATATGGTACATTCTAAGTACCTCATTGAACATTGATTAGTGAATGTTCATGCTTTCTTAGATCCAATGGAATGTTTTTAATTTATTAGATTATTCAAGATGGTTGTATCTTTCTTAAATAAGACAGAGGAAATTAATTTAAGGAATATGAAACAAGGCTTTCCCTATTAAATATGGATTAGATGAATGACTTATGAGGATTGTAAATCCATACCCTTTGATTATGATTTATTTACGAGAATGATAAATTGTAATGCCTTGGATGGAGTTGAACTTATAGAATGGGAATATGAGAGGTATTTTCTCATGTATTATGTTATAAATAATATCATTATTTACTTATATATGTGGGTGTAATAAATAAGTTTCATGAGAGGATTTCCCTCATGACTTATATTATAAATGAATATGCTATTATAAGGGTTTTGGATGATGGTATGGGGCGTTGATCGTGAAGGATAACCACACTAATGTTAATCAGCTGTTTATTATAACATCTCACACTAATGATATTATATGGACATCACACATAGGCACCACATTCCATGACTAGAGTGTTTCCATGGTGGCTCACTCACTATTTCATGTGTTGTAGAATGAATTCTATCACTCTATTGGGATGTAAGATGTGTACCCTATTGCATGAACTTATAGGCTCATTTAGATTAGTCATGGATGTCTGAGTTAGACCTCAGTCCAGCCAAAATTTAGTATTATGGGCAAATGACCATTATGTGTCCACACACACTTGGTTCATATAGGTGTAAGATTTATATAATAAACCATATGTATAATTATTATTATCATATACATATAGTTACATATCAGACACTTATATTGGATATGATCCAATATAGGTATAGCCTCTAGGTGTCCCATATAAACCATGGTGGGTTGTTTTTTATTTATTTAGCATTGCTTTTTTTTCTTTTTTTCTTATACCTACACATGTCTTTATGTTATATTTCATTGAATGGATTGAATCATAAACATCATGGGTGGTAACCTATTGGGATTATTATCTCATACCTTGCTCGGGCCACCATTTCATTGAGGTACCTAAGTAGACCTTAAATTTTTAGAACTATGGTAGATTTATAGAGTTTTTTAGCTAGTACCTATGAGTTAGAATAACAAAACTATGCTCGATCTAGGGATGTTCATTGAGATCACCATTGGGGATTTATCTTTCTTTTATTTATCTTTCTTTAATGTATCTTCTATCAAGTTTTATGTCTTTTATTTTCAATATTTATCATCATCATGACATGAATGAATCAGTTGAATATTGGATTTGACCATCTATTTTTTTATTCAGATGATTTTTAATATTCTTATACAATGTTTCTTTTCAATTATTACTGCTTCTACTATATTGTAATGGTTATTTCTATTATATTGTTATTCTACTCTGGTATAGGGGTGTTGTCTCCCCATTATACCATATTTAAAACCTCCTCACCGATTGTAGCTAGAATCTAGAATAGGTGAGGTGCACTTGAGACCATGTGACCCATTGGTACAACTACATTATTAGTGATCAGTTAGGATGGGATATTACACATAACACCTCTATTGAGATGTGTATAATGATCATGTCAAATAAAGGAATGAAGAAGGTTAGTTAATCCACATATGGGAATGGCATAAACACTCCGAGGATCTATAGAAAATATTAAAACATCCTACAAATGTTTATGTTAAACAAATAAATTTCATAATTGTTGATTTGGTCAATAATATTGGAAAATTAACTAATGGTGAATCTGTTATAGTTTGGTATAAGAAATTATTTAAATAATTAATTATAATAGCATTAATAAAAATAAAAATATCATTTTGGTTTAAGAATTTACTACTACACCAATTAATGTGGTATAGATTCTAGAAAAGCATAATGACATATCTAATAGGTTTAACCATAAATGTCATACTTTTGATGTTAGGAATGTAGAATGTACTAGAAAATCATATATATTAAGAAGATTAAGTGAAAAAAGGTGGTAATGCAACCCCAAATCTAAACTAAATGAAAAATTTATTCAAGAAGTCTCATGGTATGGTGAACACTAAGACTATCATTTATTTGAGGATTTTAATTTATATTAAAAAACTGATTTGGTTGGGTTTTATGAACTCAAAAAAATCGTTCACTCTCAATTGTGATTCTTTGTAAAGTTGGTTTTATAATCTATTGTCATGAACAAGTCTCCATTGGTTGAAAAAAGGATATATGTTCTAGTTTATAGGTGGCTTGAAGAACCATCTATTTTTAGCCTTAGTGGGATGATTATCACATGTAGTTTTAAATATGATGGTATGAAGTATTTTTTTCAAAATCTATTTCTTTAACATTTTTCTAGATATAAGCCTTTTGGGATAGAAATATTATCCCTCTCTACGATTATAAAAATTCCATGGAATTTACTTGGGGATTTGTACAATATATTCAATACCGATAATAGACTATAAAATAAGAATATTTTAACTTATTCAATAGATTTTAGATCTTTCATTGAAAATAGTAGTCTTTTAGAAGTTAATATGGTGGGTGATAAATATACTTGGTATATGAGTATTATATAATGAATAGAGTCCAGTAATATTGGTTGAAATTTTGTTAATGATGCTTCCTTGAATTATTAGGGATCTATTTATTTTGACACATTTCTTAAATTAATTCTTATCATCATCTTATTTTAATTAAATTCAATGGGAAAGGTTAATATTCTATTAACTCTCATATATAAAAATATATGGTATGTTAACTATAAGGGCATGAATCTTGTTAAGGATATTTGGACCCCAATAAACTCCATGGAAAATGTCATGTACATAAATTTAAAGATTAGTTTACTCAAAAGGTAGATAAAAGAATGGAGAAGTTCCATTTTAAGTGACATAAAAATTCATATTTCATCTCAACAATAATATCTAGCTTATAATGGAGGGTTGTTCCAAAAAGGATTTCACTTGAGACCTAGATAATTAATTTGAGGTATTAACAAGGATTAGTTATCTTATTAGTATTAATGAGAGAAATCAAAAAGACAATTTTAAAACTTTTTGAGGGAAAAATGGTAATAACAATACAAGATTATTAAATTATCTAAAAATATCTAGAAAATTCAATGGTATTTCATACCTCATAATAGATGGTGATCAAATTTTCTATGAGATGATAAATCTTAATGATCATCTGGTTTCCTTCTTTTTATATCTTTTTCATGACACTACAATGAACACAGATATAAAAAAAGAAATTATATCAAGATTAGTAACTGAAAATTATAATACTATTCACACATAAATTCCTCATGAATTTGATATTAAAGAGGTAGTATTTGGACTTAATGTTGGGAGTTCTCCTGGCCTAGATGGATTCACTAGTTTTTTTTACTAATTATTTAGGGATATTTTTCAACATGATGCCTATAAATTAGTTATTCATTTTTATATATGATTATCTCGTATGAATGATGGAAAATAAAAATTCATTTTTGTCATTTCAAAAGAGTAAAATGAAAATTATATTCGTTTTTTAGGCTTATTTCTCTTGTAAAAACCAATAAAAGGATTATAGGTATATTTATCACTAATATTCTTTCCAAGGTATCTTTTTATATAATTTATTAGAGTCATATTAGTAAGGTAAAAATAATAAAAATAAATGATTATCTTGTCACTGCCTTAGAATGTGTTAATATTATTAGGAAACATATTCAGGGTTGAAACATTACATTGAATATTGATGTCAGTAAATCCTTTGATGCGATGTATTCGGTATTGAAATTTAAAGTTCACTACAATTTTTAATTTGACATAACCATTATGAACTGGGTAAAAACATTTTTATCTCATAAAATATTTATATTCTCATGAATGCTCTTTTTAAATGACACTTGACCAACTATATAAGAGTTATACAAGTATACCATATCTTTTCTGTTATGTTCTCAATTCTGGAGGACATTCATTGCAGATTTTTTTAAAAAAAAATTGGAGAATGGTCACATGAAACTCATTGGTGTTATTAGAGGTTGATTTTCTTATTCACATTTTATTATTATGATAATATTATTTTATTTTCCAAATGGAAAAAAATAATATTAAAAATTACCTTATAACTTATAAAAGTGTTTTGAGAAATGAGAACATCTGGAATGTATCATTTGTCTATTTTGCTAAAACCATTTCATCTGCCAAAAATGAGAATTATAAATTATTTTTGGAATCAGATAGAGGTACATAAAATTCAATTACCATGGACTCCCTTTATTTTGAGTAAGAAAAAAAGATAGAAATTTAAATCCTTTCTTGGATCAAATTATAAGTTCAATAGTATCATAAGAATTTAAGGTCATATTAATGGTGTAGAGTGTGTTTCTTTTTAAAGAACATCATTGTTGATAAATTGTTTTTTTATTTTTGGTGTATGAATTCACTGTTTTTTCAATTTAAAACAATAATAAACTTATTAGAATAATTTTATGGAGTGGATTCATTCTTGAAATGAATATCACGACCTTGTCTTGGAAAAACTGTTGTAAGCCTCTTGATTCTGGAAGACAAGGAATCAAGAATCTATGTAGCTTTAGTCAATACCTCAAAGACTAGTTTATTTATAGAATTATAAATTAGAATTATGGTTCTATTATATATCGTAGATCTATATTTTTATGAAATATTAAATCCTATATTATGAGTTCAATTGAATCCTATTTCTATTAATCCTTCAAAATGTTTCTTTCCAACAAATCTATAAATTCTAATTGGATCATTAAAAAATACTTTTCATTGAATATATTGCCTAAATAATATAATTTTTTTCTAATTTTTTATCACTTATCTTATACTTAAAATAGTGTTAACATCTGTGTATACATCAATGAGAAAATATAAAATCTAGATAGTCTTCCTCATAATATAATATGTGATTCACTGAACCATTACTTTTTTAACCATGATGATATTTTGAATTGGGAACCTCCTACACATGAAAATCCAAATTTAATATTATTCTAAAAACTTTATACCTATGTATTGGTGCACAATTTTATTGGTACTATATGTATGGGATGTAACAAGCCCTCTAAATTCACTAAGATAAATTTTTGTTACAATCAAAATTACATATTGATGCCTACCCACAATCGATAAGAATTTATTTTTTCTCCATATAAAGTTTATGTTATCATTATAATGAGTATATTAACCATATGTTTGTAAGATACAATACAACTTCTTCTCTATATAAAATGTGTTCTAGATGAATTAAATTACCTCTCCTTATAAAGCTTCAATGCTTAAAATTTTACAATTATTCTACATCTTGGATCTTTATCATCAAATGATAAAACAATTCATAGTTTCAAGTGATGAATTGATTATTATCATGTGGTTTAAAAGAAACTAATGAAGTCATGTTCAAGATCAAATTATTATACAGTCATCCATTTGTAATATAATTATATATGTAATAAATTAAAATCTTATGGTAATTGTGAAAATTCAATCCATGATTTTACAAATTGAAAACATTTTGATATTTCAAGTAATGTTTTCAATGTATAGGTAATCTGTATGTCAATTTAACGTTCTTGTTATTTTATAGATAAAATGAAACAATAACTATGCCCCAAGTTGAAATCTAGGTTCTACTAGTTTAAATTCTTTTATGTTACTATTATGAATTTTTTTATGGAACCAATGTTATTGGATCATCTTTGGAGGTAGAAATATTGACATTAATCAAGGAAGAGAAGATATAAAAACATATTGGTAACATGTGGTTTGAGTGTGACTCAACCACGATTATTCAAGTTATTATATCTAGTAATAATCAATTATATGGGAAGGTGATTGGCCAAAGGATTGAATTTTTTGATACTCATTCAATGATTAACTACTTCATTACACTTGTTTTTTCTAAAGGAAAATTTATTTACCGATGGACTTAAAACCATGTGGGTGAGAATTGATGACCACATTTCATCAAATTTTCTACATGATGAACCAATACCCTTCTCATGATGATATTTTTTATATAAGTCATTCCATTTCAATTTCATATTGTGTTTTTTTCAATTTAAGAATCATGTCTCTATGGGGTGAGCTAATTTCCATTAAGATGTATCATGTTGACTTATAATTGGTGATAAAACGTATTAATGGTGAATATATTATTAATTGGTAGTAATGTAACCCTATACTTTAATATGTTTGTGGGTTGATAGAAAAATTACCATATCACCTAATATTGTCTCATATCCTATATCTGTAAAATGTTTGTGTAAATAAATTTTTTATTATAGCAAGAAACCTGAACAATATTGACTGGATTTAAAAGGTCATGCACTTCACACATAATAGAGTGGTATCTCAATTCATACTAAATGATATAGATGAAAGAAATTACACCAATGTTATTTGGAGTAAGTAAATTGATATCTATTCCAATTGACACTACAGTCATTTTAATGCCCCCACGGTAGACCACATCCAGAGTATAATTATTATATAATATCAATATAAAAAAATACATATCTAATATTAAGTGGTAAATTTATTCTTCTATAATGGATGAAATTCATATAATATCTATAATAAATGGGGCCTTGATAGCTTCATCGACATATATATGGAAGGACAGGAGACCATTTATATTATATAGGATGTCCATATGGGTGCTTGTGTTTTTCATAATTTTGGATCCAAACTCCCTCAAAAAATAATGAGTCTTTAATAATTCTATACAATTACAAAACAAGAATAAATATAGCTTACTAGTAAATGAATCACTTTCTATTTATATGCCAATTCAACCATCAACCCCAGATTTTATTGCATACAACCAAATATTCTTGGCCATTTTCTATTTAGGTAATAGTTTTTATGTGGAAATTTCTTCATTCTATATCATGTTTGTTCAAATAAATACTTACTTAAACTAACTTATTATATGAATTTTCCATGTAAATATACTTAATGAAAGTAGAGAAAAAATTTATCATTAATTTTTTGAAGTTAATCACCATACCTGATTTAGTAACAATCACAAAATATTAATAGACAACGACACTAATTTATGAATTTTGTATTATTTTTTTTATCAAGATAATATTATTCGTTATAATAAATTATTCTTCTACCATGTTGTTAAAAAAATAGATTGATGGTTTCGATGAGACTTTTTCTAACATATTTTTAAAAATAAATAACAAAAAAGAGAATTATTAGATATACAAAATCTAACATTTTTTGTGGGATTATCTCACCCCAACCCTAACATATATATGAGATACCCTATATTTTCTTGAGTATAGTACATATGTATTCCTAAAAAATGAGTTAAAACTACCATCATGTTTCATCATGATCTATAATTATATTTTTAATTATGGTAATCCCTATAATCAACTAAATGTTTCAGATGAATTAATTTGAAAATGTTGTGAACACTAAACAAACAATAAATCATTAGTACTTGATCACATGTGAATTCAATAAGTAATTTCTTCTATGGTTATTTTAAAATAGATAATTGGTTATATCACTTATTACTATTATGATACAAGGATAGAAACCATTTAATAATGAACCAAAATCGGAGATAACTTATTTAATAAAAATGTTATTGCCTAATAGATCCTACTCCCTAACCATAATGGATGGAGAGAACATCAATCCAGATGAGAATTTAATATTTCTGAATAATTATTTTCTATAAATTCACATTGGGTTCACCGTATCCTAGAAACATGAAATTAAACAGCATTAAGTAACTTATAATCAATACAAATTTAAATTTCATTGTATTTAGTCCCTTGTCACATAAAATGCATTGATACGAAAACATCCTTGTTGTATGAATTGAAACATAATGATGTGTGTCAGACATCAATACATGACATGTGACCACATATGATATGAGTAATATTCCACTTTCCTCATGTTTCTTGAAGAAAGAATGAGTCATGTGAGTGTAGAGGTCTCAACGGATTTCCCTGATTAGAATGATTGTGATACCACATGTTTCCATATAAGGAACCCATTTATGGGTACATAATGTTAAACTAAATGACATAAGGTCCACCATATATAACATCTTATATTTTTATAGAGGTTATGTGAGAATTTTTCTATCTACACGAGAGTTAGACCCATGCAATAGTTCTTAGTGAGTGTTTTATTCCTGTATTTATTAATCGAGATAGATATTAAATAATTATACAATCAAAACTATGTGTGAATCGATTCCTATTAATATAAGATATGTAGTGATTTCGAGACTACTATACCCTATAATAAGAATTATCCTTAATATTCCCCTACTTATCCTTTGTGAAAAAGAACACATTCTATTCATATTGGTTTCCATTGTTCAAAAATATTTTGAATAGATCCAATTTTCCCCAATAAAATAAACTATGTCTATCTTGATTTACATTACTTGGGACACATAGTGTAACAAATATCACCTTTTCTATTTATATCAATAGATTTTACATAAATTAATTATACCTTAGTGGTGACACCCTTACTAATTCTCATTATTTATAGTGCATCCTTTTCTGATTAATGTAACTATGTATTTTCATCCTCTACTTATATATATTATCCAAATAAGAAAAAAGATACTCATATAATAAAAAAAATATGAATGATTATTTTAAAAAAACAAATCTATAAATTCCGAGATTACATACCTTAAGACCAATTGAAAGTTTACGTTACTTCAAATACCATTATTGTTACATGAGGTCCAGATTCATACAATCATACTTGGTTGGTGGTCCATTTCCCTATTTATCAACTAACACAAATTTCAAATTCCCACACATGTATTATAAAAATAGGCATGGTTTTATTCATATTACTAAAGGATTCAAAGTGGTGCCCAAATTTCTAAAACTTGTCCTAACATTAAATTGAAATCAAATACTCAATCTATATACATGAATTATCTCTATTTAGATTAGGTTTCCCCTTAATTGGACCTCCATTGAGATGAAGCCATTTTATTTTAAACAAAATCTAGATTTTCTCATGAATCCTTTATAAATTCCTTGTTTCATGAAGATAAACTACACAATAGTTTTCAAATCCTACAAGATCGTAAACTGAATAGATTTTCCAACCTTGTGTGAGTAAACATCATGAATGAGATCAAAATATATGCATGATACTCACTAGCACATGAATCCACATATATGATTCTATGTTGATTTAAAAATTTACATCCCCTATATAAAATCTATATCTATGTAGAAACCATTGATATGGAGTTATATATCCATGAACCAGTGCCAAAACAAGTCCCATATATAAAAAATATATTTTTTGAAATTAAATATATATGTGGTATTACTTCCCTCTGTTGTTGTCATATTTCACCTAATATATAACCTAAAATATGAGAAGAATATAATAACTATTTGTGGAATGATTTATATTACCTTTGGATATGTAGTGATGCCTAGATCACCTATCTAATTAACTATCCACAAATACAAACAAATTTTAAAACCATTATTATCACAGTAATTGGGATCCAATAAATTCATGTCAGATTTTTCCTCTAGCCTCTTATACTATGACCAAGGACCTATTCTAAATGAATATGCTATAAATTGAGGAATTTCTAGTTTTACGACATCTATTATTAAAAAGTTGATTCATCCTTTTATCTCAGTGCTTAAACAGAATTCACAGTGGATTATTGGAAAAAGTGATGTGAGCTTTTGTTTCCAAAACTGGCCTGGGTTAGTCTTCAGTTTCCCGTAATATCATTCTCCTTTTATCAGGTTCAGAGAATCATATGCTACTCTTGTCTTCCTTATCTCTATTTTAGACGTTAATCAGATGTTATTTTTTTGACATAAAGAGTTTTCTACTAACCAATATTGTTGTATCTTCACAGGACCCATGGGGAGATTCTATTTGGTATAATTAGAAGACATTAATGTATTTATTTCTATTTTTTTGGGTCCGAAATAATTCCATTCCAATAGTGGAAACATTCAACATTGTGGGATCAGTATAGATTATAAGTGTTTCTATTAGTGGAGGATGAATTATGATACCCTGAATAACTTTTTTATTAAAAGCTATTGGGAGACAATGTTTTGAGGGAATCAAATCGAATTCACTCAGTTGTCTGTTAGTGTGATTTTTTATGAATATTTTCCTCAGAACTAGTTCCAAGGGGCCTACAGGCAATGTTTTTTTATAGAATTTTAGAGTTATTTATCTTATTACAATATGTTGGGTATTATGGTTATCCATGAATTCGGTGAAACATCGGTCTCTTCCTATAACCAGTACGAGTATTCTCTATCAAATCAGTTCATTAGTTCTAGAGTATGGTAGGATATGGAATGAGTTTGTTAATGATTCTTCTCTCGTGGCACTTAGGCTCTTAATCCCTTCCACAAGAATTATCATTTTTTCTTAGGTACATTGGTTCAAGTGGAAGCCTCCTAGAATGGTGATTAAGGTCAACATTAATTGGTCATGCTTCATGGGGTTTATGAGTAGAGGTGGTGTTTTTCGGGATCCCCATGGGTTAGTTTTGGTGGCCTTCTCATGTTTCTTTAGAAATGGGGATTCCCTTCATGTGAAGTTTAATAACATTATTTCAATTTTTCTCCAATGTAATAAGATTAATGTTATTATCTAATAGATTGAGGTTGTCTCTCTTATCATTTTCATGGATTTATCTTACAGAAGTCTTATTCCTTTGAGTATTGAATATTCTATAAAAAAGTTCAAGATGATTTTGTATAGTCAAAAGTTCATCCTTCATATGTGGTGTGAGGATAATGTGGTTGCATATTTTCATTCTTCTAACAAATATTTGGATGATCGTATTTTACTTTTCTCTTTTCTTGGGACCTTCCATTCAGAGGTCTAAATCTTGTTCTTGGATGATTTACATAGACTTAATTATTTTATCCCCTCCAATTTCCTCATGGTAGGATTTTTCCCAATTATTTTAATAAAATAAAATGTGTTTCCTTTTGTTTTATCTCCCTTAACTATTCAAGAACCATAAATATCCAAACCATGGTTCTTTTAGAAACAATATACTTCAAAAAACTCTTAGATATTACCTTTCATATGTCACACTTCAAGACATATATTTTTTAATCAACATAAATCTTTCATGGCTATTTGTAATGATTATATTATAATTCCTTGGACTCCACTACTTATTATTTTCAAAAAATCTATATTCAACATAGCCAAAAAAAGGAATATTAGTCATAAAAAGTGTTTCCTCTAATATTCATACTCATTTATGATATTGAAATTGAAAAAATTATTTGAATACCTTTTGTAATTTATTCTTGGCATACCTGTCCAATTTCAAATACATGATTGAAATACATGAGATTATCCTCATATTTTTTATTCACCCATTTAAGGTGTTGGTAATATCATAGATTTTGAGCACATGTAGGTAATCATGTCATACCTCATACAATTTTCTAATCACCACAACCAGATATTCTATGTAACCATTTTTTAAATGGTCTACAATATCATTGGAATTTTTTAATTCACATATATTTTTACAAAAATCATACAATATAAATTATCTCATAATTTTATTCATTGCTATATAACCTTAAACTGCAGCCATAATGGTCGAATCACTATAAACCAAAACTATATTTATCTCTTTTTGGTGGTTAAATATTTGAATTTGGATCGTAATTAATATTTTATTTCAATATGAACTTGTAATTTAGTCTATCTCTCTATTTTGGTTAAATTTGTACAACTTTAAACCTTAGAAACATCTGGTAAATTTCCTTCAAACATAAATTATGGACCCAATATTCTATATTAGACAACGTTATATCAATAGAATATAAAAATAAAAGAAACCAATGATATTAGAGACTAAAAAATGTGTTCTATAGATAATTAATGTCTCTACTCATTAAGAAATTTTTTTAAAACTAAGAAAACAATAGAGTCTCAAAATAATAATTCATAAAACATATAGGTTCCAACATATTTCATATGAAAAAGACATGTTATTCTCATTGTACCCCATTTCACAAGAAAAAATTTGATAATGCATTATATTTTTATCTCCTACTTGAATATCATATCCATTTTCATTGGAAACATGTTTAGTACACAAATTTATAACCTTACGGGTAATTGAAACATTATTCAATATCATTATCTCCAAAAGAATACTTCATTACATATTTTTTTAAAATTCATGAACAATTTATTTGAAACAGGTAATAAATTTATTTCACTAAAAGGGATACAGATTCTTGGTAATGTTCATTCCTCCATACTCGTTATAGATAACTTGAGCTATCTTAATTCAAATAATAAGACCCAATAATCATGGTATGAAAAAAATAGAAAAAAATCCATCATTATAATGTCTTTTATATACATATCCCATGTGCATATTCCATAAATTTATCTACCTATTCAAATACTTTATTTTTTTATTGGTTTCTTCCAACATCTGACCATTCAAGTGGTTTCAAATACTCTTGATGCTTCAAATTCATGCATCATACACATTATTAATTAATGGGTGTGACATTTTGTTATTTATAATTCATTAGCCTTCGTCACATGACCCCATACCGAATGAAATATTGGTCCAAACACTATGATCATAAACTGGAGGCACCTATCCATGGGATTTTCTATAATTGAATTGCACACTCCATTCACATAGATTTGTCTCTCCCTTGATGGATATAATTGATCATGATTTGGTAAAACTATATGACTATAAAAATCAAAAATAACTATCATTATCAAATAAAAATATATACACTCTTCAATTATAATTTCTATAATTTTGGAACTGGTAAATCATTCACATCAGCATTTGTATTACCCTCACTACAGGGAATAACACATTAACCCTTTCTCATATTAGACTAACATTAACTAAAAGCTATATTCATCTCACATGGATGAAAAGAAACTAACTAATAAAACATATGTAGAACTTTTAGATTCCAAACCATTAAAAATAAGTCTTAGATAATGTTATGTTACCATCAACTAAGCATACAGATTTCATGACCTAGAGAAGACTGTGTATATAGAGGATAAAGAAGTTAAAAAACTAATAGGATGAAAAAATGTAAAGGGAAACATGATCAAAAGTTCAATAACAATATCTTATTTTATAGATATGGGTATTTTTAAAAAGTTATGGTTAATATAAAGAGATAAAGTGATCACAAGATCCACCTTATAGCACCATGAAATAGAAATCCCTTATCTGTGTGTCTTTTTACCAGGGAAAAAAATATATCTCCCACCTATTTATCTCATATATCAATCCAAATATCCAATTTTAAATGAAAAATTTGTTATTTTTGGGTACTCGATCTCTTTTGAATATTGCAATATGCATTCTAAAACTCCATTTCATAGTTATAGTCATACCGATCCATTCAATTACATCATATCTAAATAGACCAACATAGTATACTATTATATTATTTTTGTTACCATCCTTATCCCACTAATTTCAATACAATATAATATATTCATGATAGAACCACATAACATAACCAACAAAGATAAATAGTATTATAAAATGATGGTACATATTCTTTTATATATTTTCCTCCTATACCCATCCAAGTGGTCATTCCCTAGAGGAATCAAATTTATATCCGTTTATATTTATCAATAAACCATGTAAACCATGATGGTATACATGTAATCATATTCAATATATGTATTCCATTACAAAGGAAAGTTTCTCAAAATTGTTGATCACTTTACATTTCATTATAGACTCATGTTGTTTTGGAGGTATGCTCAATTAATTTCTTAAAAGGATTAAATTATCTTATATTTATTATCTGTAATATTATTCATTTCTTATATCCATATGAGGAATAATTGAATATTCTTGAGACTCGCTAATAATTTTAGAGAAAATGAATCCTATTATTTAATAATTCATAGGAATAAAATCATCCACAAATTACATTCACTATATATGAATTCTTAAAAACAAATCTTACTGAGACTTGAATTTCATCAATTAATTTTCTATCTTTATCAATTTTGTCTCAAATCCTAGCTACATGGTATCTATAGACTCCACAACTATGTGTAACTCTTCCAATTTAGCTCTATCAACCACCCCAACAGTCTTTGTATGATCAGAAAAATTATGATGATATGTTTATCTTCCTTTATCCATATTCATCTCCCAAAAGATGTAATATACTATATTTAAAATTTAATCATCTAGAAATTGTCCTTATAAAGAAATATTTTCATAGTGAGAGGATTTATTAATTACAAAAAAAATTATAGACCATCCAAATGTTTTATGAAATATGATTTAGGGAGATGTAGTCATGCAACATTTTATTGCACCTATAAATAATTATTTATTCAAATATTGTATAAAGTTACTAGTAATCAAAACCTTTACATTTCCAAATTATGAATAAATAGAAAATCTGAAACATATTTAAACTTAGATCCTCCATGCGAGTCTTATGAATTATCTATAACCAAACAACCCATGAATTCATCTGGGAGTTTTGTTAAATGTCTTAAAACTCGTTATCTATACTGGAGAGGTTCCCATAAATTATGATGTCTTGTAAAAAAATTCACAACGATGGATGAATTTTCCATCTCCCTATGATCCCAATTTAAATATAATAACCACAGTCATTATGCAATCTTGCTACTACATCTGGGTATTAGAGCCTTTGTGATAAGAACTTCTACATGTGATTACAATGCTAGAAATGGTGAAAGGGAAATACATATGTCAATAGTTCCCACTATATCTAATATTAATAACTATATATACATATCCATCTTTATTGAATCCCTCTCTACATAATGTTTTCCTAATTTTTTAGTCAAAGCATATGTATCTACCTCAGTATATGATTTATCATTTGATGGAATGGTTGTTCCAGTCATCAACATCACCCTTTAATTTGGAATCATGGATAATTCCTCATCTAATATTATAACATGTTATTCTATGGAATCCTCTCCCTATCCACCATTGGTTACCTCATTATCATATTATACAGAATGATCTCATTGAGGCAAACTGTTAGAAGAGTGTTCATGGCCTGCCTTTGACATGAATGTTAGAAAAAACTTCTCTAATTTAGGACCTTTTGAACATTATAAATAAGGATATGATATATTTATATTATCTCAACAATTTATTAGCTTAATTATTCTCTTTTTATATTGTGTTAGTTAATTTTATATTTCAGAAACACCATATTATTTTGGGGAATGATTTGATAAAGATAAGTGGACTTTCAACCATCCATTAAAATATTGAACTTGATAAACACTTCAATAAAGGTTTTTCGGAATTGGAAGTGATTAATAATATTACAATGATAAATATAATTCACTAAAGGATAGTTGAAAGGGATCCACAATTATATATTTTAGCAACAGAGGCTTGGTTGAATAGAGGTCCCATATCAATAGGGTTCACTCAAGAGGAATTAAAGAGGAAAAAAATAGAGCAACCCCCTCTATTAATATAATTTAACATCCTTAACACAGAAAAAATAGCCTTATCCATCTACTAGATACTAGTGTAAAATATACAGCACTTGCAAACATAAACACATGTTTCCCTCAAAGGAATTGTTTATGCTACAACCAAATCTACATTAGAATTAGACCCTATCTATTCCAATAAGATTTTTTTCTATGTATGGAGATTTGTTGGTGATCCCCTCATTTTTTACATAAACTGATTTGATGAATACCTTTGTGTATTGAATTACTAGTTCCCTAGTACAGGGAATCTTTTCAATATAACGTAGTATATAATCCTAGTTGGTTCAACAGGTTTCCATTACATGGTTCTCTGGTTATCTTCTAATATTCTCATTATTCTAACCCATGTTTATACTCCATGACCCATGATGGTTATTCGAGGATGTGAAGACAATTGACTAGAACAATCCAACCCTACGTGCAAGTGGAATTCTTCTAAGAAGCCATGGGCCATCTATACTCCCAGGTTTTACATGGCCTATGTATAAACATAAATGGGTTATCATTTCCATCCTTTTAGTGTGGAATAAACTACTACTAAATCATTAATTATATAAGTGGTATCTACCCCCTCCCCCATGTGGGTTATTAAACATAAAACTGATGAGAATAATTAGGATATTGTTGAAATTGATTTACTTAAGGTATTACCATACTTAATCATTCAAATAATAACACTTCGACTATTGTCCTCTAAAAATATGGTGAATGAACCCAAAGAGAGTTTCGCACTATGGAAATACTCACCTAGATCCCCTTTGAGCATAAAATTTGGGTGTTACTTCATCATAACATTCCCTTAGGTTGAACATTCTCTCAATATTCATACTAGGGTGACCAGTTTCCCTACGTTAATACTAGGGAGGCCATTCACCCATTATCACAACTAGTGAGATCGCATTATATTAGAGCATTAAAAGGACGAAGCATTCTCCCAATCCTATAGTTGGTCAACATGTAGAGATACATTACAACATTGTAGAAAATTCATCTTATTCTCCATCTTGGGTGATAATTCTCCCAAGAATCCCACTTAGGAACTCCAATATTCCAATAAAATCCTTTGGGAAGCAATGCGTCCTAATATATCACTAGGGAGACACTTCATCTGAATCTCCCACTAGGGTAACACTTGTGCATAGTCTCCCTATCATGTTACCCATTATCCCTAGTCATCATCATGCGGGAATATCTTCTTGGACTCCCTCTAGGGTAACACTTATCCTTATTCTTCTACTAGGGTTCCCTAATTTCCCATTTCTCTTATTACGGTGAAAATTTTCTTAAGCACCCAAGCTCATTTGGTATCCACCTAGCTTACTATAAAACCCCATTTTAAATATACTTTGTAATTTTTTTAAGTGTATCATATAACATAACAACATTTCCAAAATTTCTTTATAAACACTCATTATATCACGTCGTTTCATTACTAGGTGGCACGCCCCCATGAGTCCTCTAAGGCCTATATAGATAAATGATTTGATTGTGTAAATCAATATGAACCTGTTGGATTATATATTCCCATGATAAAATGAATATTCAAGGATTTCCATCAAAATCAATAGAAACCTCAATAGATTCACAATTATATACACTATTGAAAATGTGTTTACCTTTTATAAGGATACTGATCAGACTTCCCCTAGCTCATGATGCTCAGATTGGCAATTGAATTTTCACATTGGTCAACCTAATCGAGTGAATGAGCCTTGAATTGGTGGGAATCATTCCTTGGAATAATAAGTCTTCAAGTTCCCATTGATAGTTTCATCATTAAAATATATCAATGATGAATGTACATGTATATATGTGTAGTCGATGAATAATTCCCTACCTCTTTCTTGGGGATATATTCCCTAGTGGTTTAGTAGTCCTTTTATCTTATCTTCAATCAGAAAAAATTATATACTAACATCAGAATATAATTTGGTGTAAGATTCAACATATCTCTGAAGGAATTCCTACTTGTTATAATCCCCAAATCCTACCTCATTAACATAATTCTGTGAACCAGATTAGAATTTATGAAAATAATCTATTCATTAGTCACATTTAATATTTTATTTTCTCCCCTTTTGTGGTAAAAATAGTCTAGTCGCATAATGAAATACTACACCAAAATATCTATATCATCTCAAATTAAATGACATGGTATAGTTATATCACATGACCTTAAATATTGAAAATATAATTACATGGCCACTAATTCATGATAATCAGGTTTCTTAGGACTCCTCTCAGAGTTTCAGAGAAAATATCTATTATATAATATTTTTATGATATATTCCCTAGAAACTCCTCCTAAATTGACTATAATCCCTATGAGACATCATCCTTATTAGGCCATACTTCCCAAGAGAAAACCCTTTAACATTCAGATATTTCCCCTATGAAAAGAACCATGAGGGTCCTATCATTGGCACATCGCTCACCCACCAGCACATACAATTTGATTATAGTATTTATTAGGTACTAGATGTATGAACATAAAACTCATATCTTTTGATCATGGATATACAACCTTAGAAGGAACCATATTGGTCCTTGTTAATTGACCTTAAAATTAGTGTTGTTCCATGTTATGTGAAACCAAAAAACATGGATTTAGATTCCCTTCACAAGGATACATAATAACAAATTATCATGGGCCTAATCTTTAATCCACAATATATATTACCTCTATGGATAGAGTTGAACTCCAGAGTGACAATCTATACTTGTTTAGACCTATTATTAACAAATTAGTTATATACATATAATGAAATCCTAATATATATATATATATATATATATATATTGTGTCATCAGTTTATATTATCTGATACCTACAGAGAGTACCATCAATAGTTTATCTCAGATACATACATTTGTCAACAATGACACATGTTTTTGATCGAATCAGTAGATTTGGAACCCAAACCCTTAGCAGGTATTGAGAAGTTTATTCAAAAATAACATAAATACATAAGATATACATTGAGTAAGTAATAAACCTCCTTGAAGGGGTGAGATAATCGAAATATATGATCCTATTAAATATTTTTAAATCCATTTTGTTCGATGTAAATTATCATTGACCACTTTCCTTTAGAAAGTAATACTTTGATGACTCAAAATGTTATTGATGGGAAGTGTAATGTGGTTTCCACATCCAATGCACATAAATTCCATATTTTTCATATCAAATCATCCATAAATAAAAAAAATAAAAAAACATAAATAAATCTAACAAGGGAACTAAAATAATGAATAGACAAAAAATCATGTTTATTGATCCTCATGGGACCCCTTTTAGCCGAGAATAAACAATCCGAATCTTACAAGGACAAAATCAAAAATTCAATAGTGAAAAAAACATCAAAATATAAATAAAATTTCAATTAGTAAATGTAAGAGAATGAGATTAGAATGTTAAATTAAGATGGAAAAAATCATTAAAAAAACAAAACACTTTCAATCAAAATAGATTACATTTTTTAAATGGGTTAATATGAAAATAAAAGAATCTTGACATCCCTTTATTCATATATTCCAAAAAATGAAGAATATTGAATAGGTTTAACATGTTATATGATACCTAAATGGACATAAAACCTAAAAATTAAAAGTATTTCCATTACAATGTGCCCCCTATGGATCACATGGTGATACCTTTACCAGAAACCCCTCATGGTATATTCCTTTATGCCATGACATGTCGGAAGACCACTCATCCAATACTGAAAATCATGCATCACATCCCGAGGTCATGTCATAACATGACTATTTTCTTTTTGATATAATTACATTATAATGTCCACACTATATGGTTTGGTCATCTTCCTAATATAAAAAAACATCTCACTATAAGCTCCATCATATCAGAAACATGGGTTTAATGGATCGACACCCAGCCTCTAGGAACAACCATATCTCTCATAACCAAGAATTTTTAATCCTAGAATGAACTTTTCTATACAATGAATATTCTTATCAATGACTCATAGTGTGATAACCTTTATATAAAACAATATATATCATATATTTTCAACATATACCATGGTTCGTGACATGAAAAACATTCAACATGAGAAATTTCATTTATACAAACATAATATTTTAAAAAATGATATGTAAATATTTTCATCATGGAGTGACACCCTATAACCATTGTATATTCCTAAAACCGTATAATTAACCATCACATTGAACTAAACTACTCTTAAATAATCAATGAAATTTTATGAATTGTATTTATTCAATGTGAATTATTCTAACATGAATGATATTTACTCTCACATAGACATCTATCATGATGAAACACTTCCAAATTGTTATGTGAGTGTCAAATTCACACCTATTTTAATGATGTGTACCTTACCATTTAGGATGTGATGGCCTATATAGAATTAATATTTATTGATGTGTAACCCTTAACATTATATGAATATCACATCATCACATATGGCAACTCTTGGGTATTTAAACACATTTGAAACACCTCTTATATATTTTATTATTATCATAATCTTGATCTAATACCCCATTTTCAACAATAGATATAATAAAAATTATGAAATTATAATTTCTCATAATTTTACCAACCCATAAAAAATTAGAAGTAATTAAACATTTTCATGAATAAATTGATCAAAGTTGTTTAAAAATCATAGGAAATTTATAAGGGACAAAACTTATTTATTGGTCATCATGTTAAATTTCTAAAGGGTTTATTTCTTCAAGCACCCCCACTATTGTTTTATAAAAATGTTTTTAATTATTTCAATAATTTATTCAGGTAATTTAGATACTTTAGCTCTCTCACACATCTAAAATTGGTTAAATAATTTATTTAAATTTATTTAAAAAAGCTATTAATTTTTTTATTTGGATAAATATCATAATAATCAAACATGTATTGAAATAACAATAAATTTGGTTCATTTAGCTATTTTAATCCTTCATAAATATTATAAAACATAACTTATGTTTAATTATTAGATATATAACTCTTAAATTTTATTTTCACAAATATTAGAATAAGCTTGTTTATTCCTCTTCATCAATATTCAGTAACTTTATATCCTTTTTAGTGAAAGATAACTCTATGGGATTAGTCCCTATAATTACTTGTATAGAAGAAAAAACATTCAGTGATACAGATTATAGATTCTATCTGATTAGTGTTTTATACACCTATTCATTGCATTCATCTCTTAATGAAAATTAATTTATATGTACTGAATTCTCTATGTGAATAACCTACCCTAAAATTTTTTATTTGGAAATATATTTTTTATAATACCACTTGTTACAAATACAAAATCCCAATTACCCAGGTGGATAAGAGTAAAAGTTCCTTTTAACTTCAAACATATATTATTCCCCTATTATCGATAACAAATTAAACCTATGAAATATAGACCCACATAAAGATAATCCAAATTATTAAAGTAAATTCACATCAAAAATAATAATACCTATTTAACAAAAAAGTGAGAATACAAGGAGAATACACTGATGATGTTTGATTGTACTAGTGGAATCATAAGACTTTGGTTGTTACTAAAACTTTTAGGCAGGGATTAATAAGAAAACATACTCTAATTTATATATCTTTAAATTTATGAATTCATTCAATATATATTATAATAAAATATATTTTATGTGGGTAGCTCAAAATGAATATCCAAAAAAAGTAAAATACTAATAATAGGTGGAGTTCATTGTTATACTCCGGCCTTTATGATAAAATATGAATAAACAATTATGTTCTTTAATATTGATATATCCTATTAAAAAATTTATAATTTTTAATCAATCATCATATGTTTTTAAAATTATCCCCTTCCTAAAATTCTAATATTCTACCTCATGTATCATTGAATTGCAATTCTGAATCAGTTCTCTATAATATTGTATGGGGTAACTATCAATTATTTATTAAATACATCAAATCTACATGAATTAAAGTTAGAAAAAAATTTATATCCTTAAAGACATTAAATATATATGAATTTATTCATTTTAAAATCAATTAATGATTAGGTAATAAACATTCCCATGATTAAAAATATAATGTGGTGTTTATTTATAAATGTAAAAGTCTTGTCTAATTGAACTGTATAAAAAATTTCCCCCAACAAACATTTTCCATTACCACAAAAATAGATTTTTCCTATATTTCATAAAACAGAAACCTAAAAGGCATTTTTAGGCCATATTTACCGTTTATAGAATAACTCCAAAACTTCTATTATCCCAACATGAACACCATTATTTTATGGTATAAAAATAGAACCATGTTATTTATGTTATAGAAAAAATTCATGATCAATCATTCCATACAAAATGAGGTCATCCACAATATGGAATCAAACCGTGATAACTGCCATGTATTGTTACTATATCACATGGGTTCTAAGTACTTTTACTAATTCTTCTGCCAAATAAATTCACAAAAGTATTGAGATCATGGATTTTTTTTACTCAATAACATGGACTAGAATAATTTTATTATAGTATATCCCACATTATAAAAAACATCTTTTTACCATTTGAATATTTATCCATTCCTATCAAATCTATTTTTTATGTAAAATATCAATCCTAACTCATAATTCTCATCCATGGATTTAAGAAACTAAAATAATTGACAACCATGAGATTATACTCAACTCTTTCTTAAATTATTATGTTACAAAATTCCCTCATTTATCAATATAGGTAATATCATAGGGGATGAATTAAAAGATGAAACAATTTGGGAAGATAATTTTACTTTGATATCATTTTGTTTTTACTTTATTCTAGATAAATTTAATATTAGTATGCTTTATTGTAGCTTTTTAAATTTGGGACTATTCTTTCTTTTCATAAATGAATAGAATTAGGAGATTAGATTACAAATTGAGGATCACTTAATAATTATCCTTGAAGATTAAGAGGAAGGTGGTATGATGATAATGATGAATGATTAACATTATGACCATGAAGAAGAATAAGGGATACTTCATGATGTTGTAATTACATCCTCAAAGAATAATTTTTTACCAAAAATTGAAAATGAGGGTCTTTGAATGTAGTTTATTATGAATATCTTTATATTTACCAGGATTTGGAGGTTCAAATAACATAAAAAAATACCCTCCATATGATTTTTGATGAACACTCCCACTGACTAGTTATAGGCAGTGGAATTGAAAAACATATTAGGGTATACTATTCATTTTTCCTTTCCATTCCCATTTAATTTTCATTTTATTTTATTAAATTTAAAATCAATTTATTTTCTTATAATAATTTAGCAATGAATATACTTTTCCTATTTGTATCATGAGTAATTATTTGTTTATATGTATACTTAATATTTTATTGATTACTATCCTAATCATGATGTACATGCTACTATAATCATGTTTTAAATATAATGAGTACTAGTAATTTTTTTGTCTCACTGTATAATTACTTTACAAGATTTGTGTTAACGTTTTTTTATTTTTTATTATTTTTTAAGAAAAATAATATTTTTTTAGATTAAATATAATATCCAAATTCAATTTTGGATACTCATCAATGTTTTAGAGAATTTTTTATTTTACAATTCATATATAAATGATGGATGATATATTTTTCATACATTTGTAAGGAATTCATAAAATCTACCATAGTTTTGAAAAATCATAGAAGTATATACCCTTAAAACCATCAATGTTTTGTTATTTTACAACTAAGATTTGTATTCTAACCCGACATTACATAATCATTAAAATACCTATTTTTTATGATGGAAATATGATTTTGGATTTTGTATTTCATAAATTTTTTAATTATCACTTTGGTACTATTGAGATCATTAGTTATTAATTAATTATTGAGGCACTTTTTTAAAATCTGTTGTATCTATCGGTGATTTCCATTATATATTTAAACACTTTTCATGTACATGGAGATCATATATAATTGATTAATGACACAAAATATGAGACCATAATTCCTTACTAACCTAAATATTAGGCACATTTTCATTAATATGATTCCAGATATGTTGGGAGATAGAGTTGTTTTGAAGGATCTTATTTAGGATAATTTCTATTTAATTAAATATTAAGGGAGTGTTTATTCGGTTTTGGGTAGGAAAAATACCAAATTAAAATTTTATTATGGTAATTTTAACATATTATAATCTCAAGTAAAAAAATTTATACGGGGAAGCATTGTAAATAAAAAAATTGAAAAAATATATTAACTTAATATGTAGAATAATTAAAATGATTAATTCGCTAAATTAAAATATATTAAATTATGAATTTAGAGAAAAATTTAGAATAATAGTGTGATGGGTTTCTACCATAAAATTGGAGGAGTAATGAAATATTAATTAATATTATATTCCATGAACATTACTAAAAGAGATACTATACCGTTTGATCTTTTTATTACAACATAAATTCCTACTAAAGCTTATCATTAGAAAAATCTATGGGAATTCAACTTAAATAATATAAAATTATGTTTTTGGTGAATAATTGTGAAAAAACAAAATCATATGGAATATTTCATGTATTATGATTTATAAAATCTATACAAATCAATTTCTCTTGAATGAGTTGGAAAATCCTATAGAACAGTAGGTTGTAATGGGCTATAGATGGAAATGAAACGTCAAGATATATTTTTATTAGAGAAAAATAATAATTAAAATTAATATTAAATGATTAATGATATTTTAAAATTTTTGTATTGAATAATATTCTTAGCAAAAAAATGATTGTTTGAACATGGAATTATATAAAATATTTTCATTTCAATTACATGATAGTATTTCCCAAAGGTCTAGTAGATAAGTGTGGGGTGTGATTTATCCAATTCTTTATAATTTATATCCATAAATGTAGTGAATATATCCCTTCCATTTACATGTTAAAATTAAAAATAATATCTTTTAATATTAATTTTAATTTCAGTAAATAATTAATAAAATAACCTTAAATTAGTATTTTGTTGTGTTATACTTAAATTTGAAAATAATGGAGAATCTAAATACTGGTTCTTATTAATTGATGATGATAATGTTATTCAAGGTTAATATATCCATGAGGATAATGGTAATAAATGTAATGGTGAAATAAATCAACCTTTCCTAATTAATGATATCGAGATATTAGTAGATGTGATGGATTATTAGAGATTTAAAACTGAGTTGTGTATATTAACTAAGGGTGTTATACTCCATAAATGTCTTCACATACTAAGGAAATGGTTTTATTTAAATTTATAAAACATTAGTATATTTTTTTATATTTTTAACATACAATGGAAATAAGATCCTCAAGATTAAAAAAATTAGAAAATTTGTTTGTTTTTAAAATATCCATCCATGTATTATATTTCCACCAAAATCTAGAGGGGAGGAATCTATAATTTTTATGTCCTAGATAAATTTTTTATGACAGAATATTTGGGGTTTAATTTTTTTCACCAAAAACATGATGAACCAAAAACATTATGGGGTCAGTTTGGTCATTTTTGTCTCATTTAATTGATTTTTTTGTTACCTCTTCTCAAATAAAATACAAGATCACTAAACGTCCTCTTTGGATGATTCTTGAACCCATATCCTTTGATACATTGTGGAATCATGTTAAATATTTTGTGTTTGTATTCAATTTTTAACCACAAAACCTCATATTATTTTATTTATTATTTTTATTACATCACTGACTCTATCAACTATAAATCTATGAAATTATAGTTTCACCTCATTTATAAAATTCTATTAATTGAGATAATTTTTTTCAAGAAATATTATTTTGTTGGGATTTAAAATTTATGATGTTAGTGTTATATAAATTATTCCAAAATTTTTTATTTGTTTCTTATGTTGTATGGTATATGGGAATATGTGGGTTAGTGTGATAATTTCAGAATATATCCATATAATTTTTCTTGTTTCCAGAGTGATGAGTATGGCAGATCTAATACATGATATAACTTTTGAATCCATTATATTATATCCATAATAACGGATTTTTATTTTTTGTTAGTAAAGTGGTTAGTAACACTATAATTAGAACCTACAAGGGGTTTCTTTTATTATAATTTTATTTTGGACAACTTATATAGTGTTGATGGGCATTAATTGAAAGTATGAGAAATACATATAGCTTATCATAGTTGTTACATAGAATTATGATGGGAAATGTATGTATGTTGTTCTAAATATAGTATGACCCTTTTGAAATTAGTATTTTTAGGATTAAAATAAATTACTTGAGGAGTTTGGTCTTAACCCTCGTGTCTTAGGGGTGAAATGTCAACGGAATTGGTAAAAAATTAGGTAATTTGGATTAGTGTAACTAATTTCTATGGAGATATATTATTCCACATTCATGTGATTATGAATTAAATTTTTTATTATTAATGAAAAATATCCATCCATCCATGCATGTGTTATATTTATTAGTTATTTTCCCCTCACCCTTCATTAGATTATGTTTATTATTGATTAAACATTTACCTTTTCTAATGTTATTTTTTTTGTAATTATCCATTATCCCCTTATTATTCTATATATATTGATGATTATAAATATACCCTTACATATGATAGTTTTCTTATTGATTATAAATTTACCTTGTTTATTTTTATGTCATTTGTGACAAATAATTTACCCAAATTAAAAAAATAATGATTACTCAGTCAACATTTTATGTTATTGGAGTGGTGATAACACATTAGAACATACTTTACTGTTAATATTTATAACCCATTAATATTTATGTTTATTATTATAGTGATAAAAAATTCACCAATACATTTTTTTTAATGATATTTACCACTAAACATTATGATTTTGTTGTTATGAAAATCCATTAAATGTTTGTGTGATGCTAGAGAGAACATGATCCCATTAGATTGTTCATGAGGGATGAATACCCATTAAACTGTACTAATGTTCTTAGATGTGATATTCTATTAACCTATGATTTGGATGGTGATAACCCTTCTTCTTTATGTTTTATGTTTTTATGAATAAACATTTTACTTTTAATTGATTATGGGAATGATATGTTTATCTTGTTTTTTATTATAGTGATTAATTTTTTTACCTTGGTAATGATTACTGTGATGACCTATTCATCTATTCTATTCTCTGGAATGGTAACGAATCCATAACCCATAATCTAATTTAATGAGACTTATTTAATCCATAATATTATTGAGAGAGGTTATAAACCACTCACTATTAGTTATTATTAGATTATGAGAGCACCCATACCATTTTGGTGTTAGTTGAAGTATGTGTTATCATTTATGTGGGAGGCTATTTCATAATACAATTATTTATATATATATATATATACATATACATATTTGATTTTTGGTTTCAAAATATTATATCATAAATGGTCCAATATATTATAGGAGTTATTTTGAAGAATAGTTGAATGAGGACTATTAAGTTTTATACTCACACTGTATTAGTGCACCAATATTGATTTAAAGACTAGATAACTAGGGATTCGGGAAAAGGGAATGGAAATAAGGTTAATGATTAAACTAGGATTCATGTATGAATTGTGATACATGACAGAGAATATCTACATACCTTTATTATTATTGTTGTATGTGTTATTTTTTATTATTTAGATATTTATTATATATGATCATCCATTCAGGTGATTGTACTATTGTTTTATTCTATTAATGAAAATATTAATGGGGGATTTTTTATTATAGAATATGATGATTCCGTATATATAGATTATAGCTAAAATGAATAAATTTTTCATTGATTTTTTATAATAGATTACTATTATTTGTATCAACATTTCAGGGGTAGTATGTGATATTTATTTTCTGTTACTCCTTACCATGTTTCTTCCACAAATTGGTTGAACATAAATTTTTAAACCTTTGGGATTATACAGTATATGGTTAGGTAATTGGGATGTTATGGAGGGAGTATTCCATGATAATTGATATTTGAAATTGGGTAAATTACATGGGACTATGTTTTTTGATGAATACATACACTGATAATGTATTTTTTGAGTGAAAAAACCTAGGGTAATATAATATATTCTTTATATTTTTAAGCAAATCCACACTATAAGATATAAGTATAGAATACATAAAAAAGTAATTAATTGAGTATTACAAGGGAATATAAGAGTTACCAGACAATTATCCAGAATTCATTGAAGAAAAGTAAAACAAGGATAAACATGTAGAAATAGTGATGGAATAAAACTGGTGATCCCCCACAAAAAAATACACAACTCATCCAAACACTCATTTTCATTTGAATTTAATTTAGTTTACATCTATTAAATTGGAATCCCAACTACATTGTTTATTATTTTTGACATCATTTTTTTAGAAAAGATATTTAATGGAACCAAGGATTTATTAGAGAATGAGGAACTGCATTTGGTTTTCTTGGTACCTAGTGTAAATTTAGTTTACCATGTAATGATTTTATATGGTTTCAAGAAACTGTTGTAATTAACTATTTGGAAAAACATTTATAGTTGTTTTTTTATTTCATTTCACTTTTATGGTAGTTTGATAAACTACTAAATTACTATGATTCATTTATTAATTTAATATATTATTCTTTTGGTTTTTATTCTTTATTATTTTTTAATGTTATTAATTTTATTTAATTTTTAATTTTTTTTATCTAGGACCACCATGGCTTGAACCACAATGGTTTATCCAAACATATTCTAGTCTACTTCCGACCTATCCTAAACTGGTGCCACCATTACATGATCAACCTACAATGAAAAAATTATAAAACATATGGGTACGGTATGGCTCACACCCCGACCTCTTTGTTATTTTGTAATGTCCTCACAACTCCACTAAGTCCTTTATCTAATAATTAAATAGATGTTAATATATATATACACTTTTAAGTATATGAAAATACATATATATTCATGCATATTATTATTTATATATTTATATTTGGATTTATATTTTAATTTATTAAAAAATTTATGAATATAGGATAATAATAATTTATTTACTAATTATAAATATATATGTAATATATAAATAATCATAAATATATAGATACATATATATAAAAATAGATAAATATATATATAATAAAAGTAAATAATCAAATATATAAATAAAAAAAATTATATAAATATTGTTAAAAATATAAGAATATCTATAAATATCTATTGCTATATAAAAATAAAAATAAATATGTATTAATATATATAAAAATAAGAAATTTAAAAAAAATTATATATAATTTATATAATAATATAAAATATGTATATATAAGTAATTTTATATAAATTAAATAAATAATATAAAAATATATTTATATATAGTTATAAATATTGTTTAATAGTGAGTATAAATTAATAATTAACATATTAAATGTATATTATTAATTAATATTAATTATTCATTATACACTCTTTTCTTGGTTTTTTATTCAATGTTTTTTACTTATAAATTTTAATTCAATTATTTATATTTATATTAATATATTAAATTAGTACGTATCAATTATTATTTAATATTTTTAAAATATGAAATAATTAATCTTAACTATTAATAATGAATTATTTATTTAAAATTACATATTATAACATATTTGTATTAATCCTTTAAAAAATAACTAATAGTTATTAATGAAAAATTAATATATATTATTTATTAATTAAAACACACATAGAACTGTATAATTATTTCATTATATATTTACATTTAATTATATATTTATATATGTCTCTGTTGAAAGTGAAAAATGTTTTTCTTGCACATTACTGTGAAAGTTGGGAGGTGATTCTGATTTAGATTATATAAGCTATTTTTTAGGAAACAATAATATTTTAGTATAAGAAAAATGTGAAAATGATATCTTAATGTGTTTTTCAATTTCACATATACTATGAAATAAATATTCTTTAGAAACATAGTTTGATCTCTTTGTGTGGAGGTGGAACATGTTATTGGAAATTTTCCTTAGATTCAATCAAAATATTCTAATGCATTTTTAGGACTTTAATGAATTATTTTAGTCCTAAAAACATAGGAATGAATTGAACCAATAATTAAATAGGGAAATCATTCCATTGTATTTGATATTAAATATTATGGAGGGAAATATGATTCATGGATGGGATATTATGGTTGTGTTTAGATGAAAATTGTTATGTAGTGTCACGACCCATCCTCGGGGCCCGTGTCGTGACTACCCCAAGCCCGCCTTCCATAGGCCAGGGGCTGGCGACTAGCACCAAAGGCGTAAATACCAATAACTGGGAAGAAATTGCCTTTATAAATGTAAACAAAACACCACAGAGTTCAAGAAGAAGTAAAACACTAAGTACAAAGTGAAGTACTGAAAGGTAAATGGGCCAGAATTCAAACCCAAATGAAATTACAACAACAGCTGAACAAAGTACAACAGAAAAAGACAGCAGCTGGAAGGAAGGAAGTGGCTCCTGGGTCGTCCTCCTCGGATCCAACCTGAAGTGTAGGTACAGATGGTGCAGCTCCTGGATCGTCCACCACGGATCCTACCAGAAGGGTTGGTACAGATAGCCTCCACAACGCTCTCGCCCATAAACCTCCTCCAAGTGTCGTCTCGCCGTGAAGTCCACCTCCAGATACTGACTCGTTGTGTAGTCCACCTCCGGGTACCATCCAGTCCTCGAACACTCGGCCTCTGTCAGCACTGCCCGTCATCTACAACTAACACAACAAGGTGCGGGCATAGCCCGTGCAGGGGTGAGTATAACGATACTCAGTAAGGACCCCGAGACCCTCAAGGTCTCACTAAAACCAACAAGTATAACCACAAAGAATATCTCAACAGATAACCTCTACTTAGGTATATGCCCATACATATACCTAAGTTATCAATTAACCCATCTCAATCATGAGGAAGCAAAAGGATTATTAAATCAACAGATAACCACTACCTAGGTATATGCCCATACATATACCTAAGTTATCAAGTGACCCATCAAAATCATGAGGTAAACACAAGATCATAGGCTCAGCTCAAACCAGGATTTTCATTATCGAAACTGTAACTGCTGAAGAGCCCCGTCTCAAGAGTGTACAGTGGTCATGTCACGACTCCGAGGTATTGCTCACTAACCAAAGACTGTTGAGGTACTCCTCATGTCGTGTACCGTGGGTCTGCAGCCAACTACCGGTCGCTCCGTCCGCTGTGGTTCTGTCGCCAAATACCGGGCGCTCCCCCTAATAGCCTACAGAGGTACTCCTCCTGTCGAGTACCACGGGTCTGCGGCCAACTATCGGGCGCTCCGTCTGCCGTGGGTCAGTCGCCAAATACCGGGCGCTCCGTCCACTGGGCTAGTCGACTCATTCCAAGCCGAGTCGGTCAAGTAGTCGTCAGGTCTCAGCCGGCCACACGGTCTCCGTACTCCGCACGCTCGTCTCTAGGAGGGTCCACTCCACGAGCTACAGGTCGATACTCCAAGTATCACAAAGACCCACGAAGAAGTATCACAAAGAACCACCTCGTCATAGGGGTCTCAACGCAATAGACGACGCGTCAATCGGACACCCGGTCTGTGAGTTATTAGCCTTTTCGTCCCAGGGGTCCAGTTGGTTTCGTGTGCGAACCAATCCGGCCGTATCTCAACTGAACCCCGAACTCTCATAGGGTATACTCATAGAAACCGTTTCTCAATGTGATCACTAACGCCGCTGACGGTTCGTCAAACAGACGTCCGGTCTGAAATATATCAGCTTTTCCGTTCCAAGGGCCCGGTTGGATTTTGGGTTCAATCCAATCCGGCCATACTCCAACTGTGTCCAAACCTCGGGTGGGGCATGCCAAAAGTTATGTCTCATCCAGAGGATTCCAATAATGTCGACAGCACGTCAATCGGACGTCTGGTGGTCAAGATATACCTGTTTCCGCTCCGAGGGCCCGGTTGGTTTCGTGTACGAACCAACTCGGCCGAACCCAAAGTTCTCTGAAACCTTGAGTGTGATATACCTAAACGAATGTCTTTATCCGAGGATCGCATCGCCACTGATGGTGCATCAATCGGAGGTCCGTAGCCCAATATATGGGCAAAAGACTGAAAACGGGCCGAAAACGGGGGGTCTGGGCCCGGACCGACCCGGCCCGACCCCCCGTAGGTCGGCCCGAACCGGGTCGACCCGACCCGGGTCCGACCCGGCTGGGCCCGGCCCGGCCCGGACGGCCAACCGCGGCTCGGCCGGCGCGGCCGAGCGGAAGCCACGGGCGGGGTGTGCGGCATTCCCACCCTCGCCGCTAATTGAAGCCGGCGGCGACCGCCGCCGCCGGCCCTCCGGCGACGCGCTGCCGCCGCCTTCCGCAGACCACCGGACGCACTCTGGTGGTCCGTTTCTCCTGTCTTCTTCGCCAATGGTCCTCCCGGGACCCGACCTTCACTGCGAAGGGATTCAAACACCATAGCGGCCTGCTTCGTCATCGTCCTTTGATCCGCACATCAATTAACAAAACGTGACGTCTTCGTGGTTCTCCTGCGTGACGCGATGGATCCGCACCCCTTATCCATGACCCGACTCCGTCCGTGGATGTCTTCGGGTTTCTCCAACGCGGCGCGACGGCGTCACACCCTTGTTCATTTTCACGACGCGGCGCGACGGCGCCACACATTCCTTTCCACACGTTTTTCACGGTGCGACGACACCACGCCATCCCCATTTCAATCCACAAAAGAAACCCACAAGGATAAGGAGGGGGGTCGGTCGTGTTTCTGCGGTCCGACCCCCTCCCATTAGTTGATAGCAAATAGTCATATTTCACAAAGAACGTCAAGGTAATAATCACGAACAAATTAAATAATAATCCTCAACGTCAATCTGCATGAATGTACAATCTGTGGATCAACCTGGAATTGGTTGGTCTATGCTCAACGTTCTTTTCTCAAAAGATAATAGAACACCAAAATAAATTCCCCTACCTCGAGCATCGCCGAGCGAGGGTTCATCGCGGATTTTCTCATCGTGGAAGAAAGCGTCGCGGGAAGGGGATCGTTGATGTCAGGTCGCGGGTCGGTGTCGCGGAAGAGGATTCGTAGATGAAGATGGAGGTTGTCCAAGGTGGAACGGCGTCTCCCTTCCTTTGACGTGGAATGAAGATTGAGGGATGGCGCGTCGTCGTTCTTCAGAAGAAGGACATGACGACGTTCTTCGTCGGAGACCGATTCGTTCTTCACGTTCTTCGTCGTTGAAGAAGATGTTCTTCAAGCGTCCCAAATCCACCCAACGGGACAAGACTCTAACAAAAAAATAAAATAATCCCAAGTCTTATTTTATTAACACAAGATAAGGAATTGAAATTCAAAAGAAATGAAATGAACAACTAATTCAATGAATTAATTGTAATGATTTAACCGCCCAATTAATGAGGCATTTCTTAACCAGAAAAACTCACGATTGACATTCATTAAAGAGGGGTGTTGTGGGTGTGTTACTTAGAGGAAAAGAAACGGTGGGGCTTATGCGGGCCCCACCTCACAAATATCCTACCAAGAGGGTAGGATATTTCAGATTTCACCCTATCCGCTTCAGCCCAGCTTAATTAGCTTTAAGTGGCTTTAAGCAGCTTTAAGTGAAATAAAATAGAGTTGTCGTACCACATTATTTGATTTCTTAACTTAAAGCCCAAAAATTAAAAACCACACCCAAGCAAACGCAACTCCGGAAAAGGTGTTTCTAAGCAAAAACCAGCGCTGCAATTTCATCGGTGCCCTCGGAATTTAATTCCGAGCACCAGTTCAGAAGTTTGAAAAATCCGCTCGTTCGTTCACTGAACGTACCCGAGCTAAACTTCAGAAAATGATTCAGGGCCCACCGGGCCTCGGAATCAGGCGCCGTTAGAAACTGCGTTCTTGTAAAATCCAAAAAAAAATTATAAAAAAAATTCCCTGGAATTTTTACGGGTCTTTACATTACTCCCACCTCAGGGATTTACGTCCTCGTAAAGCTTTAACACAAACTAGGGTCACAAAAGCGGTACTGAGCACGTATCTGAGCCTCCAGCTCTCATGTGCTCACCTAGCGGTTCCCTTTTTCGCCGAACAAGGAAAACCATTTCCAACGTCGTAGTTAAACCACAGCCTTTTGCCTAATACCATCAATTTGTGTATGAACTGTGATTTCCCAGTCCCTACTCAAACCAACGTCATAAGGCCTCGACGCTGCCACCAAGAGACTCCAACCGAAACACTCGCCTCGAGGGTCTGACCACACTGTCGGCGTAAGTGTTATTATCGAGTCTCCTCCCAAGGTATCTCCAGACATGAGGGTCAGGTCCATGGCTTACCAGAAACTCTAGGTCTGGGACAAGATTTGTGAAAGCAAGGAATGATTCATATCAACATCTATTACTACATCAGCTAGTAGTGGACACAGAAAGTACCTTGAATCATTTTTTAGAGCCGTTGGGTCACTCTCCCTGACCGCATGTAGTCGCACTCTCCCTCCGCCCTCCATCTCCCTGATCCTGGCGGGGATAACTAAGGCGGGTGGTTGTAGCATGTTACGATGTACACCACCTCATGCTGCTCTCCTAGCTCTGACTACACGTCTACTGCTTCGCGGACTCATCTCTCCTTAAAGATTCCTCTTATTGAAACATTTAACGTGCCTGGGTTTCTAAGACTGACACCAGTTTCTAGTTTCTTACTGCACTGTGCAGTCTTCATCTGCTCCTGGATGATCTGCACCTTCTTTGCCTACGATCTGAAAGAGCTGCTAAAATTTCTCCTTTTCTGAAAAGATAAACTCGGTATCATCCCCTGGATGAACCACACCCATTGCCTAATATAGTCAATCCTGACATGAATGATGCATTCATGCCATTGATGACATCTTAAGGCCTCGACGTAACTACCAAGAGATCCAACTGTCACTCTCGCCTCCAAGGGTCGAGTCACACTGTCGGCATCAGTGTGAGGTCACTGGGTCTCCTCCAGTAGGAATCTCGAAAGTGAGGGTAAAGTCAATAGTCTTAACTAGGACCACTCAGTATCAACCAAACAAAAAGGACAGGAAAGAAAACATCACAAAGATAAGTGTCTATTTATTATTGCAGCTCATAGTACAAAGACACGAAGCATCTACAAACAAACATCAACAAAACAAGAAGCAACATGATCAAAAGCCTCCAGGTCTGAAGCTAGTCCCGCTCCTGTCTATCTGCTTCCGGAGCTCCATGACCACAGGCCTCAGTTTCCTGAAGCTGAGCTCTCCCATTTCCTCATGTCCCCTGTGGTCGGGGTGGACCTCCTGGTGGTGGTGATGGCAACACCCCGATGTGTCGTCCACCTCCAGCTGCATGGCCAGCTCCTCTGCCATGGCCGCCTGCTCCTTGCGGTCCGCCCTGATCGAACCTCTGCCTCTGCCTGGGAGGTTCTTCATTTAACTCTCGGTCGTCTGCATGGCGGGTCAGACAGTCATGTGCCATGTGACCAATTCCGCTGCAGGAGTAACACTAACCACTCTCAGCACGACTGGCTCTGACTCCACCCCGGTTCCCCCGCACAACTAAACCTGAGTCGTGCAGTCGGCGGCCGGTAGGTCTGGTCCTCTTGGACCTCTGCGTCATCTTTCTACTGCATGCTGCAGAAGACTCTGCCGCACGCCAGCTAGTGGTGGGTCCTGCTGCCGGAGACTGCTCAGCAAGGAAACTCTCCACTAAGAGGGCTCTCTCCAACACCCTTGTCTGCGTCGGAATGCTGTGAGAAACAACAGAATCTCTAATCTCTCACCTGAGCCCCTGCTCGAATGTTCGGGCCCTGAAGAATGGGTCTCATACCATATCTTTAGAGTAGCACGAGAGTTATGTGAACCTCGCTGAATACTGCGCCACTATCATGCTGCCCTGCTGCAGCTGAAGTAGCTCCTGTATACGCACTGCTCGAAGGGTGGCTGGTACAAACTCTGCCCAGAACAGGCTCTTGAAGTCTTCCCAAAGAAGTGTCGCCTCATAATGCATCTGAAGCATTAGGCTTTACCATATTCCTGCTGCTGCCTGGAGAAGGCTGGCAGCAAGGATCACCATGAAGTCTGCTAGCATCCCCACTAGCTTGAAGACTCTCACCACAGCCTCCAGCCAATCCTCAGCCACCTGCGGGTCCGTCCCTCCCTGGAACCTAGGTGGCCTCTTGCACTAGAATTCATACAGTGCGCTCAAGCGACGTGCACCCTCTACTGCTGGTGCTGGTGGAATCGGTGGCCCAACGGGTAGTATTACCGCTGGTGCCTCCGCTGGTCCCTCAACGGGGATAGGGCCCTGTACTGAGGCCTCGTCGCTCGGCGGGCTATTAGTACGTACCACTCTTGGGGCTCTAGCTGGTAATCCACAGGGAGGCATCCTGAAAGAAACAAGGTGACATAGTCAAACAATTTATACCTGGTGAGCTGACCTGGTTTGAGCTGAAATTTAAAAACTTCTGGAAACACACACGCAATCAGTTTCTTCGTGCACAAAGTCGGAAATCAGTTTTTAGGGTCCTGGTGTATGGATACGTCGGCCGCCCGCACCAACACTAGACTCCCTGAACTGAAAACCACACTCCGTACTATTAACACTATTGCTTCACAGAAAGAAAAGATCATAGTTATAAGTTTTTCGGTAGAACCGACTCCTTTGATACCAATTTGTCACGACCCGTCCTCGGGGCCCGTGCTGTGACTACCCCAAGCCCGCCTTCCATAGGCCAGGGGCAGACGACTAGCACCAAAGGCATAAATCACAATAACTGGGAAGGCATTGACTTTATAAAAGTAAACAAAACACCACAGTGTACCAGAGGAAGTAAAACACTAAGTACAAAGAGAAGTACTAAAAGGTAAACGGGCCAGAATACAAACCCAAATGAATGTACAACTACATCTGAACAAAGTACAACAGAAAAAGACCGTAGCTAGAAGGACGGAAGCGGGTCCTGGGTCGTCCTCCTCAGATCCTACCTAAAGGGTAGGTACAGATGGCGCAGCTCCTGGATCGTCCACCATGGATCCTACTAGAAGGGTAGGTATAGATAGAATCCACAACGCTCTCGCCCGTCAACCTCCTCCGAGTGTCGTCTCGCCGTGAAGTCCACCTCCAGATACTGACTCGTCGTGTAGTCCACCTCCGGGTATCGTCCAGTCCTCGAACACTCGGCCTCCGTCAGTACTGCCCGTCATCTGCAACCAACACATCGAGGTGCGGGCATATCCCGTCCAGGGGTGAGTATAACGATACTCTGTAGGGACCCCGAGACTCTCAATGTCTCACTAAAACCAACAAGGATAACTACAAAGAAGATCTCAACAGATAACCTCTACTTAGGTATATGCCCATACATATACCTAAGTTATCATGTAACCCATCTCAATCATGAGGAAGCACAAGGATTATGAAATCAACGGATAACCACTACCCAGGTATATGCCCATACATATAGCTAAGTTATCAAGTGACCCATCTCAATCATGAGGTAAACACAAGATCATAGACTCAGCTCAAACCAGTATTTTCATTATCGAAACTGTAACTGCTGAAGAGCCCCGTCTCTAGAGTGTATAGTGGTCGTGTCACGGCTCCGAGGTACTTCTCACTAACCTAAGACTGCTGAGGTACTCCTCCTGTCGAGTATCGTGGGTCTGCGGCCAACTACCGGGCGCTCTGTCCGTTGTGGGTCTGTCGCCAAATACCGAGCGCTCCCCCTAATAGCCTACAGAGGTACTCCTCCTGTTGAGTACCAAGAGTCTACGGCCAACTACCGGGCGCTTCGTCCGTCGTGGGTCAGTCTCCAAATACCGGGCGCTCCGTCCACTGGGCTACTCGACTCACTCCATGTCGAGTCGGTCAAGCAGTCGTCAGGTCTCAGCCGGCTACACGGTCTCCGTACTCCGCACGCTCGTCTCTGGGAGTGTCCGCTCCACGAGCTACAGGTTGATACTCCAAGTATCACAAATACCCACTAAGAAGTATCACAAAGGACCACCTCATCACAAGGGTCTCAACGCAACAGACGGTGCATCAATCGGTCGCCCGGCCTGTGAGTTATTAGCCTTTTCGTCCCAGGGGCCCGGTTGGTTTCGTGTGCGAACTAATTTGGCCATATCTCAAATGAACCCTAAACACTCATAGGGTATACTCATAGGGACCGTTTTTAAATGTGATCACCAATGCCACTGACGGTTCGTCAAACGGATGTCCGGTCTGAAAGATATCAGCTTTTCCATTCCAGGGGCCCGGTTGGATTTTGGGTACAATCCAATCCGGCCGTACTCCAACTATGTCCAAGCCTCGGGCGCGGCATGCCAAAAGTTCCGTCTCATCAAGAGGATTCCAATAAAGTCGATGACACTTAAATCGGACATCCGGTGCTCAAGATATACATGTTTCCTCTCCGAGGGCCCGGTTGGTTTTGTGTACGAACCAACTCGTCCGAACCCAAAGTTCTCTGAAACATTGAGTGTGATATAACTAAACAAACGTCTCGATCCGAGGATCACATCTCCACTGACGGTGCGTCAATCGGAGGTCCGCAGCCCAAGATATTGGCAAAAGAATGAAAACGGTCCGAAAATGGGGGGTCTGCGCCCGGACCAACCCCCCCTAGGTCGGCCCACCCCGGGTCGACCCGAACCGGCCCAGCCCGCTCGGTCTGGCCCGCCCAGCCGGCCGCGGCTCGGCCAGCACGGCCGAGCGGAAGCCGCGGGCGGGGTGCGTGGCATTCCCACCCTCGCCGCTAATTGAAGCCGGTGGCAACCGCCGGCGTGGGGCGCCCCCACCGCCTTCCGCGGACCACCGGACGCGCTCCGGTGGTCCGTTTCTCCTACCGTATTCGCCAATGGTCCTCTCGGGACCCGACCTTCACTGCGAAGGGATTCAAACGCCATAGTGGCCTGCTTCGTCATCGTCCGTTGATCCGCACGTCAATTAACAAAACGCGCCGTCTTCGTGGTTCTCCGACGCGCCGTGATGGCACCGCGCCCCTTTGTCGTGGCCCTAATCCGTCCGCGGATGTCTTCGGGTTTCTCCAACGCGGAGCGACGGCATCGCGCCCTTGTTCATTTTCACGACGCGGCGCGACGGCGCCGCGCATTCCTTTCCGCACATTTCCGCGCGGTGCGACGTCACCGCGCCATCCCCGTTTCAATCCACAAAAGAAACACAGAAGGATAAGGAGGAGGGTCGGCTGTGTTTGTGTGGTTCGACCCCCTCTCGTTAGTTGATAGAAAATGGTCATATTTCACGAAGATCGTCAAGGTAATAATCACGAACAAATTAAATAATAATCCTCAACATCAATCCGCATGAACGAACAATCCGCGGATCAACCTGGAATTGGTTGGTCCGCACTCGACGTTATTTTCTCAAAAGATAATAGAACACCAAAATAAATTCCCCTACCTCGAGCGTCTTCGAGCAAGGGTTCATCGCGGGTTTCTCGTCGCGGAAGAAAGCGTCGCGGGAAGGGGATCGTCGATGTCACGTCACGGGTCAGTGTCACAGAAGAGGATTCGTAGACAAAGATGGAGGTTGTCCGTGGTGGAACGGCGTCTCCCTTCCTTTTATGGGGAAGGAAGAATGAGGGATGGTGCGTCGTCGTTCTTCGGAAGAAGGACGTGACGACGTTCTTCATCGGAGACCGATTCGTTCTTCACGTTCTTCATCGTTGATGAAGATGTTCTTCAAGCCTCCCAAATCCTCCCAACACGACAAGACTCTAACCAAAAAAGAAAATAAGCCCAAGTCTTATTTTATTAACACAAGATAAGGAATTGAAATTCTAAAGAAAAGAAATGAACAATTAATTCAATGAATTAATTGTAATGATTTAACCGCCCAATTAATGAGGCGTTTCTTAACCAGAAAAACGCACGGTTGACTTTCATTAAAGAGGGTGGTTGCGGGTGCGTTACTTAGAGGAAAAGAAACAACGGGGCTTGTGTGGGACCCAACTCACAAATATCCTACCTAGAGGGTAGTATATTTTGGATTGCACCCTATCCACTTCAACCCAGCTTAAGTAGCTTTAAGTGGCTTTAAGTGGCTTTAAGTGAAATAAAATAAAGTTGTCGTACCACATTATTTTATTTCTTAACTTAAAGCCCAAAAATTAAAAACCACACCCGAGCAAACTCAACTCCGAAAAAGGAGTTTCAAAGAAAAAATAGGCGCTGCGATTTCATCGGTGCCCTCGAAATTTGATTCCGAGCACCGGTTCAGAAGTTAGAAAAACCCGCTCGTTCGTTCACTAAACGTACCCGAGCTAAACTTCAGAAAATGATTTCGGGCCCACCGGGACTCGGAATCAGGCGCCGTCAGAAACTGCATTCTTGTAAAATCCCAATGAAAATTAGAAAAAAAATTACCTTGAATTTTTACAGGTCTTTACATGTAGTGTTTCTAAATTCTGATTAGTATGCACTCTAATGAAGGTTGTATGCATGCCCTTTTTTATGGGATGTATATGCCCTATCAAAGTCTGTGTTTTCTATTTTTAAATACCACACCCACCATTTTTCAATCATTTATGTTCTACCTACTAAGGATCATGGATTCCCTCTTCCATTCTTCCATGTTCACACTTGTGAACTACTATCTTCCAACTGTTGTTATGATATAGAAACTGAGATTTTAATAATGTTACAACACAATGATGGTTACCCAAAACGGGTTGTCTATAAAATGAACCATGAACTCTATTTCTTATTTATGTACAGACCATGATCCAATAAATATATACCCCATATAACTTATATCAACGAATAATATCTTACACACTGATGATTTTAAAAACACACTATAAGGTAATTTTCAAAGTAAAAAAGAAAAGAAAATTAGGGAATCTTGGGCCAACAAAGTGTTTTGGAAACTAATAACAATAAAAAATAACACTTCCCATAGTCCTCTATTGAGTATTTGGAAAATGAAACCCTTCATGGTATCTCTCCAAGAGAAAACATAGATGAATGATTGCAACAATTATCAATCCATTTGGATGTATGATTAACCTCCATGGTCTAACAAGAGAACCCTATTCACCCAAACTCATTCTATATAAAGCCTCAAATAATATATAATTCCCCACTTGGTCACCCCACTTATCTTGGTCTAATATTTGGTCAATTTTTCCATTTTACCTATGTTTCCCCCAAAACCCCTATAGAACCAAATCAACTGATCTTATTCAAAAATAATGGTTTGGATTATCCCTCAAAGAATACCAAGTCCTAAATCTTTCCTTGGACACTTATATGTATGAAACCTTTCCATTTATCCTATGTTTCACCATTGGCATTATTGGGTTCACATTGACTAAGACTTTCCCCAAAAAAAGTGGCATCTCCCAATCATATACCAATGTGTTGTCATCTTGATGAGAACCCTAATACCTTAAACTAGATCATCTACTAGGGAAAACTAAAATGGGTCACTCAGGATAAAGTTCCACACTAAACCATTACATTTATTCAATTCCTTGAGATACTTTTCATATAGTATTAAATTAGAAGACATAATGGTCATGGAGATATGAACATAAAAATAACATAATGATACCTCCTTCATGAACCAAAAGGCACACCATTGGTCATGCATGCATGACATGAAACGACACCACATTGACCCTTATCTAATGACTATAAAAATAAATAAATTCCTTATTATATGTCAATAAATTACATGGTTTTTCATTACACTTACAAGATTACGTTATAATCCATGTTTATGGGTATATTTCCAAAACTATAACACCTTCCACCCCGAGATGGTGTTAACTACCACATTTACTTCTTACATGTTTTTAAACAAAATAGTTATAAATATTTTTATTGAATGTGATATGAACTAATTCTAATTTTCCATATACTTTTAAATGCATAATATCAATCAAGGAATTTCATAGAATGGTTAATCATTATTGTTAAGGAGAAGGATTTTAGGAATATTACTAAATCTATAACAAATTTATAGACTAGATTAAAAAATCCTAAAATTGGTGAGTTAACATCGCATCCTCTTAATCTCGACATGAATGAGGAAAAAACCAAATGATCTCCATAACATAAAAAATCATATATAATTTGTGTGTACATACATAATGTTATTTATATCTATTTGTATGTATTTGTATATATATATATTTTTTAGACATTTATACAAACATAGTATATATATATATATACACCTAATTATATTTAATTAGTAATTAATAAATAATATTAAACAATAAGTATACAGACATATATATTGATATATATATATATATATATTCACACACACCCTCAATGCAATTATATAACTATTGAAAGTGCCATTTCGGGTTGAGTGGTCACCCTCAGAACTGAAACATCCACTCTGATGTTTCAAGGAGAAATAAAAGTGACATTGGAGGTTGTTAAATTCAAATTTAATTAATTTTGATTTTCCTAAAACCCCAATAGATGATCATTCAGGTAAAATTTATAGTCCAATTATTTGGATATTTTTAAATGATTACCTCGTCTTAGGATCCTTAATTCAATGATATCATTGATCACATGAAAACCCTTTTATATTACATTCATTTTTAAATAAGGATTCAAGTGTATAATCTATCTAGAATTGATACACACATGTTTCGTTGATCAATGAGAAATGATAATTCTTTTATTTGTTATAGCATGGTGAATATAATGTATTTCATTGTTCATGTTGATCACTCAAAGATTCATCAAGCTTAAATAAGTCCTTAAAAATATTGGGATGAAGAGAAGATGAATTTGAGTGATAAAGAGATATGTCGATTATGTGAAACGATTCCCTATTCCAATTTTTTGAATAAATCTACCCAATAGATATTTATCTGATTCTTGATTTAGGGTTTTTGTAAAATTATTATTGATTTTTGTACTAAACATTATATAATACAATAATCTATAATAAACCATAGGCTAAAACAACAATAGTTATGATATTATTTTTATAGAATGTGTGATAACTTGTAAAGTAGTAGATGTTATTTTTCCATCTTGTAAATTAATATTTATCACTAAAAATGGTTTTGGTATACTCAAACTTTATAACATTGACTGAATAGGAAAATAAATAATAATATTTTTAATAAATCAGTAAATATTTTAGATCGATAAAACATGAATAAAATTACTCCCTAACAATGAGAATATTATTTATTAAGTCATTTAAATTCTAATAGAATTTATTCAAGGTTAATGGAAACACTTAATTTATGACCCTATATTATTTATTCCCATTGGAAATTTGTGGGATCACCTAATTTCATAGATTATTGTCTTGTAAATGGTCAAGGCACCCGAAATAATGAGACTAATGTCCCAATGTCAAAAACAACATATGAGTGATAAATGTGTAACAGAATCCCTTTTCACAATATATTATCAAGCATAATTCATATCTATACTAACAACATATATGCTCTATATGTATTTATTTGAATATCATAAATAAACAAATTATTTCATCATGACCATAGAATTTAACAAGATAGTTATATTCCAGTCAATGTTTTCAAATATCGACTTCCATAAATATTTGAGGGACAAATGGTTACCCCATTTATCCATTCATAAAATTTCATTCACAATGTACCCAACATACCCTAATTCTCACAAAGATATATTGTGATGATTTTGGTTTGTATCCGTAAATTTCAAGACTTTCATTAGTGAAAATTTTAAAGTCTATGGACCGTTACATACATTTGAATATAGTAATATCTGATGAAACCAAAACATGAAGAATTCCTACCAGAAGATCTATACTCATAATATCCCATCATGGATATTACCATGTGAATAATTAATGGGAATAATCCCCATATTAATATGAGTAATTTCACATGAAATTAAATATACCATGTGTCTTATTACAATACCTTACCCAAACACAAAGGTATATTTATTAATATCAACATATCACTTCATGATTCTCATCATAGTAGAAAAAATCACTAACTTTATCAGTGTGATAGTTACCCTAGGAAATTATTACATTAAATTCATAAATAATAATGAAAAGTTTCTAATATGATATTTTATTAATATAAAATTCCTTAAATATACATGGAATCAATATATAATCAATTATTCCTTGGACACCAAGTCCAGTATACCCACACTCTGACTAGAGGAAACTCCCTATAACATTCAATTTTCATAAAAATATATAAGAATACTGTTTCTTCTGAGTCAATGATGTAGCCAAGTGTTCTACCAAATTATCTACTATGTAAATACATCAGAATTAAGCCGAACAACTCTATGAAAAATCTATCAATAAATTATACTTTTGAAGTAAATACACCATCTGTTGAAGTGACCATGACTACTTGGAAAGGGCCACATCTATATTATTTATCATAATATAGTGTGATATGATATTTACAGATAGGTACAAAATCAGTCTCTTAGTTTAATTTATATATCCAAAATACATCTTTACCGGTTTCTAAAACTACAGTATAATCAAACTCTACTATAGAATCTATGAGCATAGCCTGCATTATGCACTTCCATCTCACAAGAAATCCATTCTATATAAAGATTTATCCTGTTTGTAAATACATATCACATTGATATATTTTTAATTTAGCATATTCAAATCTCTCTAATTTCATGTTCCTCATCTCCATAATATACAAAGAAAATGTCATTTATTTTCATCATATACATAATGATAGTCTTTACTAACAACCAATAACGGTCACCATGTCCAGCGTGATATCTCTCAACCACACATAAAGAGTGAGAGATGTTTATACTAGTGAATATAATTTAATATAGGGATATTCCAATCACCAAGTAATATAGATTCCTTATGATTCATTTTCTTTCTCTAAATGTATGTGGAATAATTTTCTTGGAAAGATGAATTCCATGTGAAATTTGAAAAAATACCCTTATGGATTGTTCCATACGGACCCTCTTTAGTATATTTGAAATATATTTACCTTAATATTGGTCTATCAATCTCATTGAACTATACTAAATGATTTTAATCACAAGAATGTATGCTTCCTCGCCTAATTAATTTATGGAGATCCATTTGTTCAATTAGAACTAAAAAGACTATAATAACGATAAATCATTTACAATAAGTAATCTCTCATAAATATATAATATTAAGGAAAAATATATCCCAATTAACCCCTTATAAACTCATGGATCAAATTCTCTATTTATGAAACCAAATTCTATTATGGCCTCCTCAAATCAAATATTCCATGTCCTAGATGCTTGCTTTGATCGATTAATGCAATTTTTCAATTTATATATCTTGTTTTCATACTTTGAAGTCATAAATGCACTAGGTTGTTCCATATATACATCTTCATTATGGTTCCCATTATTGAAGGATATTTGGGCATCTATTTTCCAAATCCCATAGTCATGGAAGGACACGATGTGAAGTAGAATTATGATGTATTCTAACTTTGAAACCGGTGAAAAGGTTTGGTCATAGTCAATGCCTTAGTTTTGTGTAATCCATTTTTCAACTAATAAATAATCATAGTCACTGACGTGACCATCCATATATAGATATTTTTCAATACAAATTTATAACCAATGGGATTAAAATCTATTAGAGGATATACCAAAGTATAGACTTGGTTTTGTACATTGAATCCATTTAAAAATTGATTTATTCCATCAAAATGGAACCATTTGTGTCACTTACAACTCCCTTATAGTTTAAAGGATCATTGAAACCAAATAATCATGTGTCACCATCCTTGGTGACTAATATACCACACTGTTTGGGTTCTCTATCCTCTCTCGTACTCTTACACATTACTTGTCTCTCTATAACTTCTTATTCTATAAAGCTTTTTTGTAAATTATTTCTATATGAACTCCTTTATACCTTGAAATTTTCCTTTATCAAAGTCTACCTATCACCAACTCTATGTTTAGGGATGTTATTCTTGTAATGGCTCAGACCTCTCCGGCCCATTCCTTTGTCAAAAAGAAGGTAACGAAGTGTTCTGGAGGGTAAAATGGACTTTTCCAACACTTTTCAGAATTTTGTAAGTACACGCCCAGTAGTGAGAGTTCACACCATGTACCCCCTCTCCGGGTATACCCCATGTTGAAGGTCGTGTCCTTTCCATGTGAAATAAATGAGTACAGGTCGTGTACCCAATACTACACACCGTGTAGTCCCTCCCCACGTATGTGTTGCCCTCAAACTGTGTGTTACTAGTCAACAGTCATGTGCCGTGTTGGAGTCGTTTCCTTGCTGTGTTAAATAAATGGGTACACGCCATGTAGTCCCTCCCCTTGTATGCATTACCTTCAAACCATGTGTTGACCAGTCAACGGCCGCGTGCCGCGTTGAAGGTCGTTTTGGAAGCCGCGTGGTGGCCATGTAAAATGGCCAAGTACACGCCGTGTACCGTAAAGTACACACTGTGTACTTTTTTTTCATGCCTATAAAAGGAGGGGGCCTCTGCTCCTTTTCAAATCACCCCTTTCCTCCCCTTTCCTCTGAGCAGATCTCTCCCAAGAGACTCAACGGCTCTTTTTCTTCCATAACTTCTTCGTCCGAACACCGATTTACGATCCGTCAGCGGCCACAGGATCGTAACAATGAGGCGGAACTTCTGATCTTGGATTTGTTGTCTTTAATTTGGCCTTTCCTTTCCAACTTCCGACTGAGGAGGTTTTTCCAGGATTTGACAGAAGTGACGGACACTGACAGACATCTTCTAAAGTTGATCCGAGGGAGCATTGTGATCAGAACCTGTTGAGTTAGGGATCTTACCTTCGTCTCTCTAAATTATGCATCATGTGGGGTGTGTATCCTCTTGTTTTCATGAGAAATGGTTGAACCTTTAAACGAAGATAATAACTGGTTAAATAATGGGGATGGGGAAGTTATTTTGTTTATCTTTATATCCTGTGATTTAATGATGCGAATTGAATAGGCTTATGCCTACTGACACGGTCGTTGGGGGCCTTTTCTTGCGCAATTAAATGTTGCCCTATCTTTCTAGCCCGTTTAATGATGGAAACATCATGGAATGTGGAAATTGGTTAATCACGTAATGTTGGCTGATTAAATGAAAATCTGGAACCCTTGTGTGATCACCCCGGTTGAACTAAATTGAAATAATAAACATGTGGGTGTTGTTGGGGTTAATTTATGTGATGGTGGTGTTTTGTGGGTTTTTGTGGATCGGGTGAGTAGCGGGGCTGTAGTTTCCTTTATTGTGGGTTGGTGTGAATGCGATGTCAGTGATTGGAAGCGGGGATGCAATAAACGGTGTCAAGGGATGATGTTGTATGGTGTGGTTGTGGTTGTGGTGGTTGGAAGCGGGGATACAGGGATAGGTTTGAATGTGAACGAACTTTGAGTTGTGATTAATAAATAAAAAAGGGAGAGTTAATGAATGGTGGGGCATGGTAATGGAATGGGAATAATAATTAATGGGGTTAGTTGGTTAATAAAGAAGGACTTGATTATATTGCTTGTGTTTTCCTAACATGATTTGTGGATGGCAGGGATATGTTTTATGAATGATCGATGTGGTTGGTTGTGGATAGTTGCCCACTAGTTAAGGAACTAATAAACTGATTCTGTTGAAACATGAAAATATAAATGGGGTTGGGGTTGTTTTTTTATGCATGCTTCATAGTAGTAGTGTCGAGGCACATTCTCAGTTCTCTGTTTAAAATCCATAGGTTGGGTTGAGTGTTTGGTATATATATATCTGTATCATTGTGTTTTATCATACCCCACACATGTTGAGAACTTAGTGCCGAACACTCCCATTTTATGGGAGAGGGTTTTTTCCCCGTATTTACTAGCTCATTACAGCTCCTTCTTCCCAAGGATGTGATGGCTAGAGGCGACCTTACACCCAGGACTCTTCGGGTAGGTTTCGATTGGGGTGGTTTAGCCCATGACTCTTCGGGCACGTTTTACTATTTCCCAAGAACCTTCCGGATGAGGCCCAGGTGTGTGCAGGCGGGATATGGGGTTATGAGGCCCAGGTGTGTGCGGGCGGGATACCTAGTTGTGAGGCCCAGGTGTGCGCGGGAGGGATGCATGGCTGTGAGGCCAAGGTGTGTGCGGGCCGGATCCATGGTTGTGAGACCCGGGTGTGTGTGGGCAGGAAGAGTGTGGTAGCGTCAAGACAATCGCCATTAGGAATAGCAGTTAGCTAGTGGGGGAAAATGGTGCAGGGTACCCAATACTCTTGTTCTTATATACTACTACCTGTTGTGATTGTGTTTTTTGTGAGTGTGGCTGGTGAAGTTGGGTGGATAGATGTAACAACCCGAGATTTTATGAAAAATATTCTTTTTATTTCACTAATGTCTTGTGTTGTACGCTACACCAAAAGGAGCTTGCACAACACGCATCCTTGACTTGCCTTGCATTACATGCAATCGCGACCTTCCTCGATAGCGTGTGTAGTACGCAATAACGAGTTTCACTAAACAACGATATGCTATTAAAATATTATTAAAACTAGCCATTATGAATAGTAATAACCACCTTTTAAAATTTTAGAAATTTTAGCTCTCAAAATGGACTTCATTTTTGGATTCGGAGTATCGAATTTAGCCTAAGGTGAAATTTTGGTACTTTTCGGATAACTTTCATATTCTGATGAATAGTGAAAATTACTAAATTATAATTAAAAACAACTTTTTTAATCGAAATAATTAATAGTGATAAATTATTAATTTGAGTGGTTTTAAATTATATTTAGAATATATTTTTACAATTTAATACAATGTTGGTCATTGGTTGTAATTTCACATTTAAACCAGACATAATCAAGTGTCAATCTTTTGGTATATATTGTTTCCTTAAAACACACTATTTATTTTAACAGCGGGATTTAATTATAAAATTAATTAATGAATCTTCTATTTTATGAATTTGGTAAAATAGACTTCATTTTTGAATTCGGAATATGAAATATATATTAGGAAGAAATTTTGGCATTAATCTGAAAAACATCAATTTTTGATGAATAGTGAAACTACTAAGTGGTAGTTAAAAAAACTGAATTTGTCATAAAACTTAATTTTACCTCTTCTGTGAATGGAATTTCAAAAATCCGAGAGACACGATTTATGTTAGTATGTAAAATGTGGTTCAATGAGATGAAAATAATTTTTGGTGAATAGTAACATTTTACTTTTATTTACCACGGTTAAAAGTAAATAGGGTAATTAAGGGTAAGAATGATATTAATATTACCCTAACACATGTACTAATTCTATTGGACAAGTGTATCTCGACCAAAAACAACCTTAAGTGTAAAATATTATGATTTAGGCCCACTTGGATTAGATTAGGACATTTATTATTATTTAATTCAAAGAAGAGTTAAAAGAGTTAAAATCAAAGTTTATTTACTAAAACATTTTTTATATAGGGTTTTACATAAGATAAATTCGATTGTAAATATTCATTAGAAAGCTAAAACGATTTCCTACATAATGGTATTTTATTTATAATTCTTGGACTTTATATAAATTAATTTATTTATGACACAATGATGATGCAGTAATTACCCTTTTAAGGAAATATTAACATAATTGATGTTATAAATGCTCAAATGAATGTAATTTGAGACTTTTTATGAATTCCACTAATTTTATAGGTTAATATGATATATTATTGTTGATCTAATCAACTTGTTTCGAACATATAATTCTGTTATGACTTTCACAAAAATCATATATCAAATAGTGTCAAAATTGACACAATAGTTTTTAAATCAAATATTATATTATTAATTGTTATTTTATTCCTAAAAATCTAAGTTTCGGCCAAATGGCTTAGATAAGGATATATATATTAATAATAAACAATTTGGGGTTAGTTTGGCATGTTATAGTAAGTGTATTAACCATATAGTGAAAGAAAACAAAAAGACACGGTAAAAGTTAAATTATTTACCTTAGAGTTAAATCTAATTGATAAGGATAAACTAATACCCTAAACTTGTCTAAATCCTATTGGTTGATAGGATTTCGACCCATACCCACTTTAGCTTCGAAATAAGACCCTTTGGAACCATTATAAACCGATTTTGACATTAATATAAAATAATATTTTGAGGTATTCCTAAGGTGCCCCTCTCCTCCCTTATAAAAGGGCACCTCCTCCCCCTCCTCCTCACGCCAAATTGAGCACTCAAGCTCGACCAACCCCTGCAATATTCTCCTCTCCACTTCCCTAGAATAATCCTAGAGTTCCTGGTCTTCTTCAAAGACCAATCTTAGTTCCCTAAGTGGAGGATTCAAAGAGGCGTTCCAAAGAAGAGGTAATATCCATTACCGATCTTTTCAATTTCTTTCTTCTTAAACTTCTTCTTCTTTAGTTGTTTCATGATAAAGTAATAACATCAGTATTACTTACATACTGATATGTTATTATAAATATTAAACAACCCTAATTCACCTTCTATCCATCCTACGGAAAAATTAAATCACTGCGCGTGCGTACGTACGGAATACCGTCTCCACGCCGTGGTGTAATCTATTTTCCACCACCACCTTACAAGGATGGGTATAATGGTGTAATGAGTAACTATTTATGATTATTATAAAGTAATATTGATACTGAAATAATATACATATACTCCAATACAATTCCACGTTCATAGGAATGATATCATCACTCGTGCGTACGTACGGAATACCGTCTCCACGATGTGATGCAACTCGTTCTACATGATCATCATTACATAGTAATTATATAAATGAATTGAATGAATAAATATGATATATGTTACACTAATACCATTCTGGATATAATGTATCTATAACCTTAAAAGAAGAATAAGAATTTATTCGACAAAACACGCATAAGAACAAAAAGTTATAAAGACCCGAGTAACAAGTAACAATGAAATATTACTAACAAGAAGCTAATAATATCACCATATATGATATAATATCAATATGTATGATTCTGGAATAAGTCAATAACATTATTTAAACCATTATACAGGAGCTTCGGACACATACAAAGCAAATCGGACCTAAGGTAAGGGAAATATCACAATCTCATTTTTATCCGAGATTGTTTATACTTTGGTATTTACTGGGGTGTATTTTATCATCCACATCCATGTTTCCTCAATATGTAATATTATTTCCATCCCCCTATAATTGTTTAAATCCAATTTTACCCTTTGGTGAGTTTTTAGTAAACGTTATGAAAGGAATCTTTTGTCGTTTTTCATACGAGGTACTTTTTGACTTTTCCGACAAAAGTACGAAGAATGTTTTTTAACTTATACGGCATGAATGGATTTTTAAAACATTATTTCCAAGAAGCTTCCTTTACAAGTTTTCAAGTTTATTTTTAATGAACTTCTTTTATTTTAAAGATGTATTACATGTTATGAAAGGAAAAAATGTTTTTTAAGAAGAAAGGATATTTTCCTCAAGAATGGAGTTCAAGTGTGTTATATAAATTATTTTCCATCTAAGATAATAAAGGGTTATTTTTCTATCCCTATTATTACATGGATTTGATTATGTTGTGATGGAAACATTTTTATGAATTCCTTTATCTTATATGAATTGTTTTATGATGTCATGTTGTTTAAGAATTCCATTTTTATTACATGGGATATGTGATGATGTATGATTTATGATTATGTGGCACACATAAGAAAGGATTCATTATAAGATGGGTGGGACCTATATCTCCCTCCAATGCATTGGGTAAAGATTTTATATCTCATGAGATAGACATGGCTGGAACAGAAGGTTATTTCGGTTCAGTGATACAGGACTGAAACGAGGAGTGAACTCGGTTCAGAAAGGGACTTTGTCCACTAAGATAGTCTTGGCAATGAGTCATGACTAACAAGAAATGATTTTCCATGACTATGTGTGCATGCCACAAAGTTTCAAGTTTTATGTTATGATTATGGGGATCTCATTTTCACTTCTATGATTTATTCCATGTTAAGATATTATGATCTCTTTTGCAGGTTTTGATTTTCAAAAAGATATGATATGATTTTTATTTCCTTTATTTGCCCTTGCTGAGCATTTGAGCTCACCCTTTTATGTTTTATTTTCCCCAGGATATAAAGAAAGGTTTTAGGTATAAAAAAAGGGATGATCTTTATGGGAGATATTGAAGATCTTTCACCACGATTAAGAGATTACGTTCCGAGTTTCCAAAGACACTAAACTATTACGATCCTTTAGTGTGTGTTTTTGTTATGTACTAAGTATTCCGCAAAAGTAATGTAATGTCAATGTACGTCAGGCTTCGGGTCTTTACAGTTGGTATCAGAGGAAGGTTTAGTCAACCTTTGGAAACTAGGATGTGAGAACTTTAGTGAGATCCCTAGAGATATTTCTAAGGTATGTCTAGGGATGTCCCTAAGGTTAAGTATACGTATAGGTTATAGTACTAGAACTACGCTAACGATAATAGAATTAAACCTAAGATGTTAGATATTGAAGGTACTCCCCCTTTATTATGTTGTTTTCCCTAGCATGATTTTTGCCTCTCACACTATTTTTTTGGGTTTTAGAAAATGGCTGGAAACAAGATGATTCACGATAATGGAGGATATGATGGACAATGGAATGATATTCTTCATAATGAAATGGGATTTGGAAGTCCAAACATCATTATTATGCCGAATCAGCAATCTCATAATATGATCAATAAAGTAAAATTTGGTAAGTTTCCTGACTCGGCTAATAAGAGAAAGATGGAGTTTCATGATGATCATAGAGGAAAGAAAGTTCAATTTCCCCTATGTAAATCATGTGGGAAGAGGCATCATGGAGAATGTTTCAAAGGAACTGGAAGATGCTTTGGGTGTGGAAAAGAAGGACACAAAGCAAGTAAATGCAAAGGAAAAGGTTCATTTAACAACATGGATGAGGATAATGGTATTGCTACGACATCAACAATGGTTAAATGTTTTAAATGTGGAATGTGCGGGCATTATGCAAACCAATGCCCTAAGGGAAAGTCTCATGAAGATAATCAGTATGGTCGTATGGGAAGTATTTATGTGGATGATGATGAAGAGACTACAAATGATATGTGAGATGAAAGAATTTTTGAAGCTCGGTCAATGGTTTAAGAATGTAGTGGAATGATTACATGTTTATCATGTGTAATGTTGTATAAGTAATCTCATGGTACTGTAGAATAAAAAGACATGTAAGGATTGTTACACTGTCGTCTGATTAATGTTACCAGTATCCATGAAAGGTTATTCAGATATTTTTGGAATGTAGATGATATGCGCATAATGTAGGGATAAGGAGAAAATTAAATGTTTGATAGTATTCATGAGCTCATGACTAATATAAGGAGAAGGTTATATTATGGTTTGAGTATATAGAGTTTTTGGATTTTGGTATGTGGAAAGTGTTAACTTTTAATAGTATTCATGATTTCACTAAGGTTCAATGGGTATTCAAGAGAGTACAAGATTAAGGCCTTTGAATGTTTGGAATGTGACCAACAAGATATATCTTATGATATATGGGGATCAACGATGGTATTAAATCTCTGGTAATCATTTTCACTATGTTATGAGAATGGACTGCAGTATTATGGATAAGCCTAATGATTGGAATGGATTATGTTGGACATAAGTTAGTATTGTTTAAGGATAAAAGTTTTTTCGATATTATTGATGGGATGTTATAGTAATATAGTTTTATAAAAAGGACAACCTGCATGACGGGCGACAGCCCATCGCTTCGGACAAGGCTGTGGGAATCGAACCCACAACCGAAGTGCGACTGGCCTTTATTGTCTACCACTGGCCTACAGGAAGTCCCTGTTTAGTAGAAACTAGTTTTATTATATTAAGCAGTATGATATATGACGTATAAGTCCATATAGATCGACATATGTATATAATTTTTGCTAACCTTTTGTTTGAGACAGATGGAATGACCCATCATTCTATCACATGATCTGCTAACACTTCATGAATAACAAATTCAACTTCATTTATTTAAGATATGAAGTGGAAATTGTTCCAGGCATGAACAACAGTGAGATTGTACCAAAATAAAGAAAGTATTTATTCTAATTCAAATTTTCAACTTTAGGGAAATGATCTTGAAAACCAAAAATGTTGTCCTAGTGATCTTATACCTGATGAATCAGATGGTACCTTAGATCGTCACAAATTTATGGATTTGTGATTACTGGATTTTCCATAGCCATGTTCTCTACCACTCTCCATCAGAACATGATGGTTAGATTTCTCTTCCATATCCATATTTTCACATATGTGGACACCCAGTGATTAGTTTATTTGGGTAATCGTTACATTTCATACTTTAGTTTTTAAAGCCAAGTTTTGGTATTCCTTTTTACGATGTGGGTTTCTATTAAAGAAACTTTCGAATAGTAAACCATTTATAACCCTGACGAATTTCGAGGGCGAAATTCATTTTAAGGGGGGTAGAATGTAACAGCCCAAGATTTTATGAAAAATATTCTTTTTATTTCACTAATGTCTTGTGTTGTACGCTACACAAAAAGGAGCTTGCACAACACGCATCCTTGACTTGCCTTGCATTACATGCAATCGCGACCTTCCTCGATAGCGTGTGTAGTACGCAATAACGAGTTTCACTAAACAACGATATGCTATTAAAATATTATTAAAACTAGCTGTTATGAATAATAATAACCACCTTTTAAAATTTTAGAAATTTATCTCTCAAAATGGACTTCATTTTTGGATTTGGAGTATCGAATTTAGCCTAAGGTGAAATTTTGGTACTTTTCGGATAACTTTCATATTCTGATGAATAGTGAAAATTACTAAATTATAATTAAAAAACAACTTTTTTAATCGAAATAATTAATAGTGATAAATTATTAATTTGAGTGGTTTTAAAGTATATTTAGAATATATTTTTACAATTTAATACAATGTTGGTCATTGGTTGTAATTTCACATTTAAACCAGACATAATCAAGTGTCAATCTTTTGGTATATATTGTTTCCTTAAAACACACTATTTATTTTAACAGCGGGATTTAATTATAAAATTAATTAATGAATCTTCTATGTTATGAATTTGGTAAAATAGACTTCATTTTTGAATTCGGAATATGAAATATAGCTTAGGATGAAATTTTGGCATTAATCTGAAAAACATCAATTTTTGATGAATAGTGAAACTACTAAGTGGTAGTTAAAAAAACTGAATTTTTCATAAAACTTAATTTTACCGCTTCTGTGAATGGAATTTCAAAAATCCGAGAGACACGGTTGATGTCAGTAAGTAAAATGTGGTTCAATGAGATGAAAATAATTTTTGGTGAATAGTAACATTTTACTTTTATTTACCACGGTTAAAAGTAAATAGGGTAATTAAAGGGTAAGAATGATATTAATATTACCCTAACACATGTCCTAATTCTATTGTACAAGTGTATCTCGACCAAAAACAACCTTAAGTGTAAAATATTATCATTTAGGCCCACTTGGATTAGATTAGGACATTTATTATTATTTAATTCAAAGAAGAGTTAAAAGAGTTAAAATCAAAGTTTATTTACTAAAACATTTTTTATATAGAGTTGTACATAAGATAAATTCGATTGTAAATATTCATTAGAAAGCTAAAACAATTTCCTACATAATTGTATTTTATTTATAATTCTTGGACTTTAAATAAATTAATTTATTTATGACACAACGATGATGCAGTAATTACCCTTTTAAGGAAAGATTAACATAATTGATGTTATAAATGCTCAAATGAATGTAATTTGAGACTTTTTATGAATTCCACTAATTTTATAGGTTACTATGATATATTATTGTTGATCTAATAGACTTGGTTCGAACATATAATTCTGTTATGACTTTCACAAAAATCATATATCAAATAGTGTCAAAATTGACACAAAATAGTTTTTAAATCCAATATTATATTATTAATTGTTATTTTATTCCAAAAAATCTAAGGATCGGCAAAATTACTTAGATAAGGATATATATATTAATAATAAACAATTTGGGGTTCGTTTGGCATGTTATAGTAAGTGTATTAACCATATAGTAAAAGAAAACAAAAAGACACGGTAAAAGTTAAATTATTTAACTTAGAGTAAAATCTAATTGATAAGGATAAAATAATACCCTAAACTTGTCTAAATCCTATTGGTTGATAGTATTTAGACCCATCCCCACTTTAGCTTCGAAATAAGACCCTTTGGAACCATTATAAACCGATTTTGACATTAATATAAAATAATATTTTGAGGTATTCCTAAGGTGCCTCTCTCCTCCCTTATAAAAGGGAACCTCCTCCCCCTCCTCCTCACACCAAATTGAGCACTCAAGCTCGGCCAACCCCTGCCATTTTCTCCTCTCCACTTCCCTAGAATAATCCTAGAGGTCCTGGTCTTCTTCAAAGACCAATCTTAGTTCCCTAAGTGGGGGATTCAAAGAGGAGTTCCAAAGAAGAGGTAATATCCATTACCGATCTTTTCAATTTCTTTCTTCTTCAACTTCTTCTTCTTTAGTTGTTTCATGATAAAGTAATAACATCAGTATTACTTACATACTGATATGTTATTATAAATATGAAACAACCCTAATTCACCTTCTATCCATCCTACGGAAAAATGAAATCACCGCGCGTGCGTACGTACGGAATACCGTCTCCACGCCGTGGTGTAATCTATTTTCCACCACCACCTTACAAGGATGGGTATAATGGTGTAATGAGTAACTATTTAGGATTATTATAAATTAATATTGATACTGAAATAATATACATATACTCCAATACAATTCCACGTTCATAGGAATGATATCATCACTCGTGCGTACGTACGGAATACCGTCTCCACGATGTGATGCGACTCGTTCTACATGATCATCATTACATAGTAATTATATAAATGAATTGAATGAAAAATATGATATATGTTACACTAATACCATTCTGGATATAAGGTATCTATAACCTTAAAAGAAGAATAAGAATTTATTCGACAAAACACGCATAAGAACAAAAAGTTATAAAGACCCGAGTAACATGTAACAATGAAATATTACTAACAAGAAGCAAATAATATGACCATATATGATATCATATCAATATGTATGATTCTGGAATAAGTAAATAACATTATTTAAACCATTATACAGGAGCTTCAGGCACATACAAAGCAAATCAGACCTAAGGTAAGGGAAATATCACAATCTCATTTTTATCCGAGATTGTTTATACTTTGGTATTTACTGGGGTGTATTTTATCATCCACGTCCATGTTTCCTCAATATGTAATATTATTTCCATCCCCCTATAATTGTTTAAATCCAATTTTACCCTTTGGTGAGTTTTTATTAAACGTTATGAAAGGAATCTTTTGTCGTTTTTCATACGAGGTACTTTTTGACTTTTCCGACAAAAGTACGAAGAATGTTTTTTTTAACTTATACGGCATGAATGGATTTTTAAAACATTATTTCCAAGAAGCTTCCTTTACAAGTTTTCAAGTTTATTTTTAATGAACTTATTTTATTTTAAAGATGTATGACATGTTATGAAAGGAAAAAATGTTTTTTAAGAAGAAAGGATATTTTCCTCAAGAATGGAGTTCAAGTGTTTTATAAAAATTATTTTCCATCTAAGATAATAAAGGGTTATTTTTCTATCCCTATTATTACATGGATTTGATTATGTTGTGATGGAAACATTTTTATGAATTCCTTTATCTTATATTAATTGTTTTATGTTGTCATGTTGTTTAAGAATTCCATTTTTATTACATGGGATATATGATGATGTATGATTTATGATTATGTGGCACACATAAGAAAGGATTCATTATAAGATGGGTGGGACCTATATCTCCCTCCAATGCATTGGGTAAAGATTTTATATCTCATGAGATAGACATGGCTGGAACGGAAGGTTATTTCGGTTCAGTGATACAGGACTGAAACGAGGAGTGAACTCGGTTCAGAAAGGGACTTTGTCCACTAAGATAGTCTTGGCAATGAGTCATGACTAACAAGAAATGATTTTCCATGACTATGTGTGCATGCCACAAAGTTTCAAGTTTTATGTTATGATTATGGGGATCTCATTTTCACTTATATGATTTATTCCATGTTAAGATATTATGATCTCTTTTGCAGGTTTTGATTTTCAAAAAGATATGATATGATTTTTATTTCCTTTATTTGCCCTTGCTGAGCATTTGAGCTCACCCTTTTATGTTTTATTTTCCCCAGGTCAGGAGGATGGATATTAAGTAGAATATGCTAAAAGGGACCCTAGATATGATGAAATAAATGGGAGACACTGTAGAAGATTTATGAACCAGTTGTTTATGTTTCCCAGTTTCTAAAGACACTATACCTATACGGTCCTTTGTGGTTTTGTCATATGTTGTAATAAGTGTGCATCAATTTTGAAGTATTAACAATGTATGTGAAGTGTGGGTCGTTATAATAGAATTCTTTTTTAGGTTTTGGTTTCTTCTATTGTTCTCATGGGACATTAGGATATCTCCCCACTTGTGCACGAGAGCTTTAGGTTTCCCTACTGAGTATACTTCTATTCTCACCCAACGTTTACTTTCAGGTTTCCATGAGGACTACCAGGGTCGTGCGGGACCCTACTAGTCGGGACAGTTGGAGTTTCTGCAGTTTTTTGTACTTGTTTCTTTTGGTATTGTACTTTTTGAGCTTTCTTGTACTTTTACCTTGTTTCAGAACTATTTAAACATGCATGTGGGATTTGTTTGGGTTTATTTCTATACACTTGTTCTTTTCCTTTTTGGTGGTTGAATTGTCCTATCTCCCTATCTTAAATAATAAAAAACGTAATGCCTCCCATATTTGTGAACACTCATACCCTTGGTGCTAGTCGCCACTCCGGGGCCTACTAGAGGCAGGACTCGCGGGGGTCATTATCTCCCTTTCCCCATTGCCAGCTCATGAGGGTCATCTTTGGTGGGAGGGGGTCATGACAGAATGGTATCAGAGGTTGGTGGCTGAGAGATAGGATGGAGTCTGGAGTTAGGCATAGTGAGGATTTCATGGGATGTTAGGGAAAATATGTTTGTTAATATTGGTGCGTGACATATGCCAGGGAAGACTGGCTAGGACAATGGATTTTAGGGCCCCCTGTGATCCAATGCAAGGACTCTAAGCCTACCGAACGACCAAGTGAGGCCACATTGATTGCAGGGTAGAGACCCTAGGGAAGGTACATGCATCATCATGATTGTGTTTTAATTGATTTGGGAGTTCTGGGAAAGAAATTGAAATAATGTGATAAAACAAAACCTTGAGAAATTTCCTTAATACTTGGGATTAGGCGATCCTTGTTTACCGTACAGCTATGGCACCTAGACATCGTCCCCGGGTGACTCAGAAAGAGGAGGCCCAGCAGATTCAGGCGGTCGATAAGTTGAGGATTGACTGAGAAGAGGAAGATAGCTAGTGGCAGAAGACTCTCCGTTCTTTCTAGAGGCAAAACCTTAAGAATTACGATGGTAGAACTTTGGATATGGAGACAGAGGGGTGGCTTGAAGAGCTAGGGATCACTTTTTACTTGATCCATGATCTGAGGGAGTACTGGGTTCCCCTAGCAGTCAGTCAGCTGAAAGGTGCAGCATGACAGTGGTGGATTCTCTACCTCGGGGAGAGGATAGAGGCAGAGGTTCTATGGTATGACTTTGAGAAGGAATTCCGCGGGGTTTTCTTTTCTTCCATGATCAAGGCAGAGAAGCGACAGGAGTTACTCTCCCTCCAGTAGGGGAGTATGTCAGTACGAGAGTTGGGGATCAAGTTCAAGTATCTCCTACGCTTTGCTATGGATCTCTTTTCGGATGAGGATTCTCGGGTGAGACATTTGGAGGAGGCGCATCATCCTTCACTCCAGTATGTTGTCACCCCCTTCACCCATTTGACGTATTTGGTAGTACATAAGAAGGAAGAGGTTGTAGAGAGGATGCAATCGCTGGGAGGTGCAACACGTGAGGGGTTTTAGCTAGGTCCGTCGAAGGGGAAGGCAGTCAGCAGTAGTTCTCCTGCGACGGGACCTTCCAGGTTCATGCCAGTGGGGAGCAGGCCCCCACATTTCCAGTTCAGATCTTCATGTCCTCATCCCTTTTCCATTAGCCCAGGACCGAATTTTTTCTCTTGTGGAGGTTTCGGGAACATTCAGAGTCGGTGCTCGACCCATGCTCGGTACGGTGGAGGTGGGAAGGTTCAGTGCCCACCTCAGCAGCACCAGTTGCCGGTGAGGCCCTTCCAGCAGCAGCAGGACCATGCTCCTCCGAGGGCAGAGTTTGCGGGAGGAGGCCAACCTCAGTGTTCTCCTCAGGGACCTTGACCAAGGCGTGGTCGGGGAGTTGGACGACATCAGAGATGCAGAGGAGCTGGGCATGGAAGGTTTCACACATCAGAGTTCGCAGCTCCAGCAGGACCAGAGGTTGTGCGAGGTCCGATTTGTTTTTTCAGCACTCTCGATTCTTCTTTGTTCAATTCAAGCGCTTGCACTCCTTTGTTTCACCTGGTCTAGCCCATGCTTTGGGACTAGACAGAGAGAGAAATTTCATACCACTGGTGCTGAGTACACCAGTTAGAGTCCAGACCAGCGTATCTTGTGTTTTCCAGGGATGTGGGCTGACGTTGGGACCACATCGATCTAGTGGGGATCTCCTTTTGCTACAGATTCACCTGTATGATGTCATCCTAGGCATCGACTGGTTGTTTTCTGTTAGTGCCGTTATCGACTGCTTCCGAAGAAGAGTCGTGTTCTACGACGTGGATAGGCAGCGTGTATATTTTTTTGGTGAGGGGAGCAATTAGGTGGGAAGCCGGTGTGTGGAGCCTCTCCATTCTTTGTTAGGCGGGTTATCACTGGTTCCAGCTGATACGAAGATGATGGATGTCCTGGAGGTTGTTGGGGAGTTCCTTGATGTTTTTCTCGAGGAGGTTGGGACTCTACCCCCCCCCCCCCCCCCGACGTGATGTTGAGTTCGTGATAGACTTATAGCCTGGTGCCCGTCCGATTTCAATGTCCCCTTATTGGATGGAACCTTCGGAGTTGCGGATTTAGATTGACGATCTGATAGATAAGGGTTTTTTTCGACCTAGCGTGTCGCCATGGGGTGCTCCAGTTTTTTTTGTGAAGAAGGCAGATGGTGGTCTCATGTTATGCATAGACTACTGAAGGTTGAACCAGGTAACGGTCAAGAAATCTTACCCCCTTCCAAGGATAGATGATCTCTTCGACCAAGTGAGGGGAGCAGGATGGTTTTCTTAGATTGATCTACAATATGGATATCATCTGCTGAGGGTGAAGGAAAGTGACATCTCGAAGACGGCATTCAGGTGCATGTATGGGCACTTCGAGTTTGTAGTGATGCCGTTTGGAGTTACAAATTCACCAACTGTGTTCATGGGACTTATGAAATTTGTCTTTAGAGAGTTTCTGGACCGGTTCATCGTTATGTTTATCGATGACATCTTGATCTACTCAAGATCAGAGGAGGACCACGTTGAGCATCTCAGGGCAGTCTTGGAAGTCCTTCAACACCACCAGCTTTATGGTAAATTGTCAAAGTGTAAATTCTTGACACAAGAAGTACACTTCATTTGGCACCTAGTGTCTCAGCATGGAATGTCAGTGGACCCGTCGAAGGTGGAGGCAGTTGTTTCTTGGGTAGCACCCAAGAGCATGGCAGAAGTTCGTAGTTTCCTAGGGTTAGTAGGTTACTATCAGAGGTTCGTTTCAGAATTCTCTCGAGTTGTTGCTCCATTGACAGCTTTGACTAGGAAGAACCGGGTCTTCCTATGGAGCGAGCAGTTCCAGAAAGATTTCGACTACCTGAAGGAGAAGTTGGTCAGTGGTCCCGTACTCAGGTTTCCAGAGGAAGGGTTGTTGTATGAGGTGTTTTGTGATGCTTCTAGCCTAGGTTTGTGGTGCGTACTGATGCAGAATAAGGGTGTGATTTGTAATGGGTCTAGGCAGTTGCGCCCTCACGAGCGTAACTATGCCACCCATAACCTAGTTCTTGTAGCAGTAGTGTTCGTACTGAAGTTGTGGCGAAATTACCTCTTGGGGGAGCACTTTGTGGTCTTCTCAGATCACAAGAGCTTACGTTATATCTTCTACCAGTGTGACCTGAACTTGCGGCAGCAGAGATGGGTCGAGTTTCTCCAACACTATGACTTCAAGATCTCTTACAATGAAGGTAAGGGAAATGTTGTGGCTGATGACCTGAGCAGGTAGTCACATAAGAAAGTGGTTCGGGAATCCACTGATGCTTGGAAAGCGATGGGAGAGTTGGATGCCTTGCACTTGGATGTAGTGGTAGAGGGTGTTAGAGGCTGTTTGTTTCAGATGACGGTGTAGTCCTCCTTGTCGCAGTAGGTGGAAGAGTCTCAGTGGGGGGACTCCAAGGTGGAAGTGATGCAGGATCGTATCAATCAGGGAAACGCTCTAGAAGGATGGTCAGAAGACATCCGACATCGGATTCTTTTTCATGGAAAGTTGTTTGTTCCGGAGGCGATGCGTGAGGGATTTTTCCGTGAGTTCTATATCTCAGCCTTGGCACTACATCCGGTAGTTTAAAAAATGTACCGAGGCCTGAGGGAACAGTTTTTGTGGCCCGGGGTGAAACGGGAAGTGACGGAGTTTGTGGCTAAATGCCTAGTGTGTCTGCAAGTGAAGGCTGAACACTGTGTTCCCAGTGGTTTGTTTCATCCTTTAGATGTCCCCGAGTGGAAGTGGGATGACATATCAATGGACTTCGTCATAGGACTACCCAGTGCTCAGGGAGGTTATGATGTTATCTGGGTAGTGGTGGATTTTCTGACGAAATAAGCTCACTTTTTAGCAATTAAGGAGTCGGGCCTGATGAGTACCATAGCACAGAGGTACGTAGACGGGGTGGTGCGTTTTCATGGAGTTCCGAAGACTATCGTCTCAGACTGGTATACTTGGTTTACCTCACGAGTCTGTAGGGGGTTACAGCATGCTTTTTTCACCCAGCTACGCCTTAGCACTGCTTTCCACCCCCAGACCGATGGTCAGACAGAGCGGACTATCCAGACATTAGATGACATGCTGCGAGCATGCATTCTGGATTTTGGAGGATCATGGGTATAACACTTTCCTTTAGTAGAGTTTTCCTACAACAAAAGCTTTCACACTACTATTGGCATGGCTCCATTTGAGGCTTTGTATGGAAGACCATGTCGTTCACCCATTTTCTGGGCAGAGGTTGGTGAGACAGGTGCTCCTGGGCCAGAGGTAGTGCAGAGCACCACAGAGAAAGTCCAGCTTGTACGTGAGAGGATGAAGGCGGCTCAGGACCGACATAAATATTATGCTGATCGTTGGAGGATTCTCTTGGAGTTCAAGGTGGGAGATCATGTGTTCTTGAAGGTTTCCCCTCGACGGGGACATATGAGGTTTGGGAAGGGGAGTAAGCTCTCCCCTAGGTTCATCAGACCTTTCGAGGTGTTGAGGCGATTCGTCGAGGTGGAATATCAGCTGGCCCTTCCACCTCAGTTAGAGAAGGTTCATGACGTCTTCCACGTCTTCCAACTTCATCGGTACTTACACGATGACTCTCACGTTATCTACTAGGGAGAGTAAGATATGGGAGACGACATGACCTTTGAGGAACGACCAGTCAGAATCGAAGTTCGTAAAGAGAAGGTGCTCTCTGGATGAACCATTCCGTTGGTTCGTGTGTTGTGGAGGCATGGCGGCCTCGAGGAGATCACTTGGGAGCAGGAGACCCAGATACACGCTCAGTACCGGGATTTTTTTTGACTTGTGTTTGCTTTGTTCTTCTAAGATTTTTTATTATGTTATACTCTGTACCTTTGGTATATGGAATTATTGGATTGTCAGTTATGAGAACTTTTTGTTTTCTTGTTCTCTAGAAGTGTGTAGCATGTTTGGATGTGTGGGAAAAAGGTAAAACCTGACCCTTAATCGAGACGCATTAATTCAGATGTGATTAAACCCGTGCGGGCGAGTCAGTGCTGCCTAAAGCGGATAATATCTTGACATAGGAGAAGGAATTTCCCCAAACCACATGTTCGGGCAGTGTGTTGGTTGTGTGGTGTTGGGGGTAGTGCAAGTTGAAACATCCTAATGTATGAAAGTCGGAAGACCCAATTCTTAATCGAGACACATTAATGAGGATGCGACTAAACCCGTGCATGTGAGTCAGTGCCACCTAAAGTGGATAATATCTCGACATAGGAGAGGGAATTCCAAAAACATATGATTAGGGTTGTGGTTGGGTTCCTATTATAACAAGGTCTCTAAGAGGTATTTTGTTGGGTACCTTTGGGTTGGATTTTGAATTCTCAGGGACGAGAATGTTTTAAGAGGTATCTGATGTAATGACCCGGACCTCTCCAGCCCATTCCTTTGTCAAAAAGAAGGTCACGAAGTGTTCTGGAGGGTAAAATGGAATTTTCCAATAATTTTCAAAATTTTGTAAGTACACGCCGTGTAGTGTGAGTACACGCCGTGTACCCCCTCATTGGGTATACCCCGTGTTGAAGGCCGTGTCCTTGCTATAAGAAATAAATTGGTACACACCGTGTACCCAATACTATAGGTCGTGTAGTCCCTCCCCGCGTACGCGTTACCCTCAAACCGTGTGTTGACCAGTCAACGGCCATGTGCCATGTTGGATCTGTGTCCTTGCCGTGTGAAATAAATGGGTACATGCTGTGTACCCAATACCACTCACCGTGTATTCCCACCCCGCGTATGCGTTACCTTCAAACCGTGTGTTGACCAGTCAATGTCCGCATGTCGCATTGAAGGCCGTTTTGGCAGCCGCATGGTGGCCATGTGAAATGTTCAAGTACACGCTGTGTACCTTAATGTACATGTCGTTTACTTTTGTTTTTCATACCTATAAAAGGATGGGTCCTATCCTCCTTTTCAACTCACCCCTCCCCTCCCCTTTCCTCTGAGCAGAGCTCTCCCAAGAGACTCGAAGGCTATTTTTCTTTCATAACTTCTTCGTCTGAGCTCCGATTTACAATCCGTCAGCAGCCACGAGATCGTAACAACGAGGAGAAACTTCTGAGCTTGGATCAGTTTCCTTTCCTTCAGACTTTCCTTTCCAAATTCCACCCGAGGAGGTTTTTCCGAGATGTGACAGAAGTGACGGACGCCGACGGACGTCTTCTAAAGTTGATCTGAGGGAGCGTTCTGATCAGAACCTATTGAGGTAGGGATCTTACCTTCATCTCTCTAAATTGTGCATCATGCGGGGTGGGTAACCTCTTGTTTTAATGACAAAAGGATGAACCTTTAAACGAAGATAATAATTGGTTAAAGAATGGGGATGGGGATGTTGTTATGTTTATCTTTATATGCTGTGATTTTATGTTGTGAATTGAATAGGCTTATGCCTACTGAAAATCACGGTCATTGGGGGCCTTTGCTTGCGCAATTAAATGTTGCCCTATCATTCTAGACCGTTTATGGATGGAAACATCATGGAATGTGGAAATTGGTTAATCACGTAAAGTTGGATGATTAAATGAAAATTTGGAACCCTTATGTTATCACCCCGGTTGTACTAAATTGAAATAACAAACATGTGGGTGTTGTTGGGGTTAATTTATGTGAAGGGGGTGTTTTTGTGGGTTGTTGTGGATCGGGTGAGCAGTGGAGCTACAGTTGGATTGGTTGTGGGTTGGTGTGAATGCTATGTTAGTGATTGGCAGTGGGGCTACGATAAACGGTATCAAGGGATGATGATGTATGGTGTGGTTGTGGTTATGGTGGTTGGTAGCGGGGCTGCAGGGATAGGATTGAATGTAAACGAACTATGAGTTGTGATTAATAAATAAAATTTGGAGAGTTAATGAATGGTGGGGCATGGTAATGGAATGGGAATAATAATTAATGGGGTTGGTTGGTTAATAAATAAGGACTTGGGTGTGTTGCTTTGTTTTCCTAACTTGATTTGTGGATGGCAGGGATATGTTTTATGAATGATTGATGTGGTTGGTTGTGGATAGTTTCCCAATAGTTAAGGAACTAATAAACTGATTATATTGACAGATGAAAACCTAAATGGGGTTGGGTTTGTTTGTTGTATGCATTCTTCGTAGTAGAAGTGCTGAGGCACATGCTCAGTTCTATGTTTAAAATCCATAGGTTCGGCTGAGTATTTGGTATATATATATATATATATATTTGTATCTTTTTGTTTTATCCCACCCCACCCATGTTGAGCACTAAGTTCCGAACACTCCCATTTCATGGGAGAGGGTGTTTTCCCCTTAGTTACTAGCTACTTCCTGATCCTTCTTCCCTAGGTTGTGATGGCTTTAGGCGAACTTACACCCAAGACTCTTCTGGTAGGTTTCAATTGGGGTGGTTTTTCTCAAGACTCTTCAGGCATGTTTTACTATTTCCCAAGAACCTTCGGTATGAGGACCAGGTGTGTGCGGGTGGGATGCGTGGTTGTGAGGCCCAGGTGTGTGCCAGCGGGATACGTGGTTGTGAGGCCCAGGTGTGTGCGGGCAGTTGTGAGGCCCAGGAGTGTGCGGGCGGGATATGTGGTTGTGAGGCCCAGGTACGTGCGGGCGGGAAGAGTGTGGTAGCGTTAGGATGTTTTTCGTTAGGAAGAGCAGCTTTAAAGTGGGGGAAAATGGTGTGGGGTACCCAATACTCTTTTTGTTATATACTACTACCTTTTGTGATTTTGTTTTCCGTGAGTGTGGCTGGCGAGGTTGGGTGGATAGAATTCCTTGTTAGGTTTTGGTTTCTTCTGTTGTTCTCACCGTACATTAGTATGTCTCCCTAATTGTGCATGAGAGATTTAGGTTTCCCTAATGAGTATACTTTTATGCTCACCCTACGTTTACTTTAAGGTTTCCAGGAGGACTACCTGGGCTGTGCAGGACGCTACTAGTTGGGACAGTTGGAGTTGCTGCAGTTTTCTGTAATTGTTTTTTTGGTATTGTACCTTTTGATATTTCTTGTACTTGTACCTTGTTTCAGAACTATTTAAACATGCATGTGGGATTGGTTTGGGTTTATTTCTATACACTTGTTCTTTTCCTTTTTGGTGGTTGACATGTCCTATCTCCGATCTTAAATAATAAAAAGGGTAATGCCTCCCATATTTGTAAAAACTCAAACCCTTGGTGCAAGTCACAACTTTGGGGATGACTGGAGTCAAGACTTGAGGGTCATTATCTCCCTTTCACCATTGCCAGCTCAGGAGGGGCATCTTTGGTGGGATGGGGTCATGACAATTCTGTTCAATTAATATGTCATATACTTCAAATATAACCATTTTTATGAGGGTACATCTAGGTAATATCCCCTCATTTCATTAGGGTATCCTAGAAATGTACAATTCACACATCGAGGGTAATGTTTTTTAATAAATAGGGATTAAGAAATGATTTTACTCCACAGACATGTAAGTTATATGACATCGTTTTTATTCTACTCCAATGTTTTTATAGAATACCACTTATTGATTTTTTATGTACATGGTTCGGTATGTGTGATAATTTATTTAAAGGGTATCCCAAAAATGTTAATGGAAGAATATAATGACTACTAATTGATTTCCCCATGTCTAACAAGGTGTGTTTCCTCTTTCACTTATACCATTCCACTAAGGATTAGTGAGTATATATCTAACACAAAAATCACAAAAAAATCAACTAATTCTTGATTAAGATATTATCCACCCTGGTCAATGTGGAATTTCTTAATCTTCTTACCAAGATAGTTATCAAATTCATTATTATATTTTTTGTATTTATAATAATAATTATAATTATAAATATTCAAGTATACATAACCATATCTAGTAAATTCTTTTTTAAAAGTTATTAATTGTGAGTACCCACCTTTTAATACAACCGAAAATGGTCTACACACATTGGTTTGAACTTATTCATGTATCTATTTGGCCCATTCACACATTCCACTAAATTGAGATTTTTTCATTTTTACTTGTAAAAATTCATGATATAAACCAAATATATTTAGTTTAATATATTATAAAAATATATCTTTTTGTAATTTATTGAAGTATTTTTATTTAAATGAACTAACTGGTGATGCCAAAACCGGTTATTGTATTATTCATTTTAAGTAATATGATTATCAATTTTCTTTACTTGGATTGAATAATTCAACATATATAGACCATTATTTAGAATTACCTTACCATAAAAAATGTAATACTCACAAAAAAAATCTCTTATTAATTGATTTTAAATTAAATCCATCCAAATATAGTCATGACAGAGAAATATTATTTTTTTGGTAATGGTAGAAACATAATAATAATTTTTTTTAAAACCAAGATCATTAATGTTTACAATGTGAGGTGTTAGTCACCGATTGATAAAAAAAATTATATCTTTAAATTTTTCTCATAGATATACCTCCCCATAGCCAATACGTATAAATCAACATTATTCCATTATTTAGATACATATGTGAACCCCATAAGATATCTCTAATACCCAACTTATAGATTAAGTAAAATTATACTCAATAATAAATACCCTAGAATATTTCCATTCCATCTTTGGATTGGTATAATTTTTTTCTAGCGACCCTTATTTCAACATGTGACACAAACCAAATCTTTATCCCCTTCTTGTACCTTGGTATTTCTATTTGTGAATAGTGTAAATAACCTTCCATCTTAGAGTTGTTTTAATTTAATCTTTGTTTGTTCACCAATAAGTAATGATAGATTTTTTCAAATTGCATCCTTATCTATTTGGCTACTAAGTGTTATTATATCTTGGAGAGAGATTTCAATGTTTTTCATATTAATGTTTTTAATATTAAAATTTTAAAAAATAGAGAATATTTGAGGGAATAATGTAATACTGAGGTCAGTGTATAGTTCTTTAGTGAGTTAAAAACCTAAAACCACCAGGTGCTAAATGTATCCAATGATCATGACTATGTGAAGCCTATATGATGAATGATTTCAAATATTTCTATAAAAAAGTTCAATAAAGATGTCAAACCACTATTTTCTAGCTCACCCTGATATAGGACACTAATATGCTTGATCACAATATATGTATCCATGTTTTCATGAGACATCATGAGTTCAATAGATATAGTTGATATTATCAAACAATTAAAGTAAATCATATCATGAAAATGTTTTAAATATAAAGTAACTCTTCATAACATGTATCATTAGTTGGGGAATCATGCAATGAATATTCTAGTATTTAATATTTCAGTTTATTACACAGTATAACATAAAGGCCTCTGAAATGCTCTAAGAAGATACTACTAGGGAAGAGATTGTATTTCTCAAATATAGATCATAAGGATTGTTTGGATCATGATATTTCCATCTTATTAAATTATAAAAGAATATTATTATTAATTTTATTGAATTCTAATTATATTATATATAATAGAATTATGTTTACTAAAACTACTGCTGTTTTACCAAATCTTAATATCCCACAACATTGAACATAGATCGTCTAGTAGCTTGTACATCTATTGTCAAGGATCCATGTTCCCCTTTAGATAATCTAAAAAATTGTTGGTCAATCTATTTTGAAGGTAATTATATATGCTAATATTTTCCAAATGTGGGCATATAGACACTGATCTGTTGAGTGGATCCGCCAATATTAAAACTCTACTATTGAATTTCTCAAAACTTTCCTCAAAATTAAATAATTTATAGAAATGGTTACTTCTATTGATTTAATAATTTAAATCCAACATAAAACCATTGTAATAAATCCCCAACTAATTAACCTTTCTGGATAAAAAATTTAAGGACAATCAATTTATTTATATTCTGTTTTTTCAAAATAATTCTTTTATTCATGTGATCATGTCATTGTATAAAAAATTAAATAAATTATTGATAGAAATAAAAAAATGATAAATTAACCAATCATGATCTCAAAAAATTCATTATTTACTGTGAGGATAATAAATCAACTTATGAAATAAGGGGTAACTCATTATAAAGGTCTTGGGATAACTTACAACATTTCACCAATACACTGGTGCATGGCCTTAGTAAGATTCATTATTATTGTATATTGAATATCCCCTATACACCTAGTGAAAATATTTCATTTAAAAGTATTTATAACTCACATAAATGTTATGGGAAGCTAAAATATTAGTTAATTGTGATTATATAAATTTTCCAGGAAACATAGGTCCTATATAATACAGGAAGGAGAGATAACACACAACCCATAAAATTTTGTTTAAAATTATATTAATTACAATCTATGAAATAAGTTAAATTAAAAAATCTAGCACCTAATAATGTCTTGGTCAACTCATGAATGTTTATACATGAAACATATACACAAAATGAATCCTATTAACATTCATTTATATTTTTCCATCATTACTAATATAACCACACATTCAATAGTTATGAAAATAATTCACATTCATTGTAATGAATATCAGAATTATCATGGAGATACCAATGACTAAAATAAGTCAAACCAAGTAAATGACAGTACAAATGCTGAAATCATATTATAATTAATTAATAGAAAAATTAACGATTCTTTAAAACCATTATTAAATTGTCAAAAACAGTAGGTTGTATTCAACATAATAATATTTTTTAATACTAAATTAATAAATTTATAGTAAATTTTTAAATATTGGGAGAATACATGGAATCTATATATGAGATACACACCATGTACAATGGTTTAGTGTTTCTAGGATTCATGATTATGGATTTTACAAGCACCCCAGCCAGACAACACGGTGTGTACTTCCTGTTAAATGCCATGTTCTCTACTTGGTATAAAAACATTCTAACTACCAAAAGTCTTTGTGTGATCATCAGATGAGAGAATTGATGACATGTATAATCCAACTACACACCATGTATCCATATGATATATGTCACAATAAATCAATGACGAACCCATCATTTATTGAATATGATAATATTAAATAACTGTACACTGTGTAAGCTGATTGCACTTCATGTACTTCATTAATGACACAGGATGTCAATATCACACAATTTAACAATGTATTTTACTATATGATTTGTGTCAATTGAACTAATAATGTTTACAGATTAGATGATGTACATTTTAGCTACATTTAGTTTAATCCGATTTTCCATGTGCTAGTTTGGCCCAATCTACATGTGGTGTTTAATAAATACACCATTTGTTATTACTATTTTGAATGTTGTGTTTCCCATCACAGATCCAAATACATCCCACTCAAGGAAACCGTGTTTACTCTAGCAACACACCATGTAATCATGTCTTTCCAACCATAATTCTTGGAACTTCTCTATCGAACTTTGGTCATTCATTATTAAAATGAAAAAAATACATTTTGATTATTAATGTAAAAACAATTTAATTAAATTTCTATTAAATAATTAATTACTCTTCGAAGAAATATCTCACCACTATTGTGCATAAATATATAATATAAAATAAAAAATTATAATGTTGCTACATAACATAGATCTCATACCACTTCAACGCTCCCATCACAATAAAATAACCTTTTTGGGAATTAAAATAAAATATCATATAATTTATTGTTTCATAAAACCCCAATAAATGATTTTGACTATAAATTTTTTTTGTAATTTTTTTTTGATCTGTATAAATGATTATCTCATCTTACGATCATTTTTTGAGGACATTGTTGATCATGCATAAAACCTTTTAGATTACCTACATTACACTATTATGATTCAATTGTATATTCCCTCTTGTGGTGATCCATATATGCTACATTGATCTTCAAGGAGCACCGCATGATTTACACATGCTAGGGTGGTAAATTAAATGTCTCGAGTTGGTATTCCTGATCAATCCAAGATCATTTCATCATAAAATATTCATTCTCATTCATGATAGGCAGCGGAGGGGAATTAAAGAGGGCGATAGAATTATTTTGTGAATAATTTTTCTCTATTCTCAAATTTCCAATGACCCTACACAATATAGGTATCCATCTATATATGTAGCTAGGATTTAGGTTAAAATATTGTTTATTTTTATAAGTTCAGTTAAATAATATAGTAATGTTTAATATAACCAAGTCAATTAAAAATAAAAAATAATAATATTTTATGGAATGAATGAAATATTTCACAATAACAAATATTATTTTTTCATCTTGTAAGTTAGTATTGATCACTAGACGCAAACTTTATCTATTGAAACTCCTCCGTTTTTATTGAATGCCTAAATAGTTTGATAAATATTTTTTTCATCAATAAATATGTTAATTGATAATACAAGAATAAAATTATTCATCAGCCTTGAGAAAAATATTTATTCAGTTTTTTATATTAAAATAGAATTCAATCGAGATCAACGGAAACAATTTGTATGTTACCCCATAAGATTTTTTCTCATTGTAATTAGGTAGGATATCATAAACTTCAAGATTACTATCTATAAATGTGTTATGTTGCCCAATAAAATGAACATTATGTCTCAATGACAACAACCACATAAAAAAATATCTTATTGTAATATAATCTCTTTGTCACAGTATCTCAGGAAGTAGGTTGAACATCCTTGTATCCATCCTATATTCTCTGTATATATTTGTTTCTATAGAAAATAAAAAACATTCTTCATCATTTCAATAAAATTTAATATGATAGTTCTATTCCAGTAAAAGTACCATAATATCTAGTTCTGTGAATATGGATGTGGGAAATAATTCATCGACATATCCATTAATAACATTTCATTCCTGATGCACCCAACATACACCACTTCTTGAAAACAAATGGAATAATAGTTTTGGTTTGTAAATATATGTGTGTGATTCATAAAAGTAATCAATGATAATCATAATGTATTATAGATGTTATAAATGATTGTGTTTAGAAATATATTATAACACCAAAACATGCAAAATTCTTACCATTGGGTTCATTCTCATAATCTCCCTTCTTATAGATTACCACGTGAAAACTTCACAATAAGAATCACCATCTTCTTATTAGTACAAACACATGATAGTCTACACACTATATTCCCTATAATAGAATCACATCCATCCATAGAAAAATATTTAGGAATATCATCATAGAACATCATGGTACTCTTCATAGAGGGAAACTTCTCCGATATTATCAACGCAATAGATAAATTAATACTTTATTACAGTAAATTCATATAGAAAAATAAAAAAATATTTAATAAACTATTTTATTAATATTAAATTCATCGGATATTCTTGTAATCAATGTATATTGATTTTCCCAGGACACTAACTCCAACAAATTCAATTCTATAAATATAAACCAATAAATACAAAGAACACAATAAATTGTGAAGAAACATCAACTACCCTCACCAGTTTTCATGTCTTATGTGACATGAAAAAATTTTCAATTCAATAATGGGATTTCATCATCTAGTAAAAGGTAGAGGCATTTGTCATTTTTTTTAATATTAGTTCCCTAATTACAAGGTTTTGATCAAAGAGAAAAATATGAAAATCTATATATATAATAATCAATTCTAATCAAGAGAAAAACTAGTGTATAAGGACTTTACTTAGGCCCTATGGTGTATTTTCCATTTTGATTTGGCACTCTACTCCTATGTCAACTCAATATAAAATTCATTAATATTATTACATTATTTATATGGTTATTTTCCAAACCGATTATATGTATCACCAATTTTAATAATGAATCATTTTTTTAAGAAAGAATATATTTCTTGGCCTTTATTACCTCAACAATCTCTCAAAATAATATGAAATCGTCTATAAGTTTAAAATGATTATATTATCGCTTATAACTCCTTACCTTAGGGTAATTATTAGACTCAATTATCACATAATCCCCATTTCTGGGTGAATTACCACTCCCCTTAAAAATTTACCTTATTACTTTCCTATTTTCACTGTCAATTTATTTAAATTGAAATAATATTTTTTATGAATATTTTTCTTTATATTTTTGTGGACTGCTGCAAAAAAATAATTCTTCCTATCTTTTCATTATTCATTACAAAAAAAATACTCATCATCCTATTTTTCCTCTTAATATTTTGAAATACATTGGGAACAACCATCGAGTCATTTTACAAATTTTAGTGAGATATCAAGTCATGTGTTTCCATAAATTTCTTCTTCAAGGATAAATTATGGGGTTATATAAAAACATTTTCCCTTCTTTTATCTGTGATAATCTTCTTTTCATCCCTCATTTAATTTTATTTACCCTAGTATTATTACAATTTTTTTTAAAAAATTTAATATTTGAACTATTTATAGGCGGTTTTATTGAGAAATATTGGAGTCCATATGAACTAGTTACTTTAAATGAACATCATACTCATTATCCACCTGAGACAAGCAATAAAGGAACAGTGAGACAAACATTTTCCTCCATGAGGTCCTTTAATATTATCAACACTCGTTCATTCTCTATATTGAATTAATAATTCTAGGTACTATCAAAACTATCCCCATTTCATTTGAGGACTACCTTGGGTATGTTGGAATTCTCATGTTTATCCCTAATCTATACATGAGCGATTTTCTTATTACATTTATCCATTGATGAGCCTCCATCCCATAATGGTGGTGCATGAGCCAAACCAATACCCTTAGTGGGGACACAACTAGTAGAATAGACTCTAACAATGCGGATAAAAATATTATAATAAAATTTTTCTAAGTGTTTATTAGTATTGCATTCTGAAAAGTGATTCAAATAACATTTATCACTTAAAACTTCTTTTTTTATCATCCCTATTATCTGATCTTAATGATTTATGAATGTATATAGACTCCAAAGTATTTTTGTGAAAATAATTTCTTCAATATATCATTCTTGAAAAGAAATATTTTTTCCCTCTATACTATTGTGAATTTAATTACTATATGAATATCACACCAATATTAACATCACCTATATGATTAAATATTTTTTTATCTTAAATCCAAATAGAAATTTAACCAAGATTCATAAAGTATGTATTTTTATACCTATAATTTTCTTAGATTATAATCAAGACAAAAATTTTAGGGGTATTTGAGAGATTATACTCTACATATTTGAAATTTTAAATTAGTTGGCACACTAATTGATTCCTTTTGACTGATTTAAGAAAACAAAAAACTAGATTTTCAATCAATGAAGATCGTTGGATTATCTAAGCGGAGTGGTAGACATAGGATTATTACTCATGTAAATAAATAATAAAAATATGAAATTTTATAGATTTTGAATTATAATTAATGTGGATATAAGTGAAATTATTTAAATATGTGAATAAATACAAACCTCAAAAATGTTATGAAGTATTTTTCAGAAGAATGTATTTAAAAAAATTATAATAATGAAGACTGACATTGATATGTTTATATAGTCCCAATAATTCATTAAAAACTACCAAGAACCAAGGTTCTAGGTCATTTGTGAAAGGATTTCACTATTAGATATTTTTTTATGAAAGTATAATTCTACCCTGAAATTCAATGAAACTATCGACAGTGAAGGATCCCAATTGAAGAAGTTGATGACATTACCAAACAACAAAATAATAGGAAATAATATAATTGGTTTTGGATATTTAATGAGGAGATACCCATGAGGAATATCCTTACAGGGAAAAGGGTGAGTTTCATAAAGTTCCCCCTTGATATGTGATGGATTATAGTAGTGACCATTAAAATTCCACTGTTAAATCCCAAACCTAGTACACAGTCATATTTATATTTTTACATGAATTTTAAAATAACTATATATTTATATGAATTTGTTAAATTATATTTATTTTAAATGATATATATATATATATTACTATATTTATATGTATAGTTTATTATATGTTTATATTCATTTATATCATAATATTATTATTAATCATGTACAACATATTACTAATCTTAATTGTTAAATAGAAATTATTGTATTACTTATTACTAATTATTTTTAATCTTAATAATTTATTAATTACTAGGAAATAGTTAATAGTTAATAATGTCTAAATATTAACTATAAAATTGTAATAATAATATTGTTTTAATTTTTTATTAAATATTAAATATAAATTATTTATTCCTAATTAATAAATTATTTATAATAAAATTCATAATATTAATTTTAAAAACATAAAAATTTAAAAATACACCTTAATTATTATTAGTATTATTATTATTTATATATTATTATTATAAATACATTCAGAAGTTGTTCTTAAAAAACATTAAAAAAATATTTTTTTGTTCTTCTTTATAAATATTTTTAATTTGTGTAAAAAATATCTATTAAAAAAATATAACATTTTCCAATTGTTTTCAAAATAATAACCAACATGTTTTTTCCTATAGTGTGAAAAACATTACGATTTGTTGGCTTCCTTGATATAATACATTGTAGTATGCCACTTTTCTATATCAATGTGTTGTTTATATATATTATTTTATGTGATGATCATGAAAATACTATATCATGAAAACATATGATAACCATATTCTATTCCTGAAGTCTATAAGGAAAGATAATGTGGAATGTCTATGAAAAATGTTCATAAACTTTCAAACAACTCTACATCAATATTTATTTTTAGAAAAAATTTTGATAGATTTCATTGTATAAATTGTTTTCAAAGGATATCTTGACCAACTAAAATGATTTATATGATTATGTAATAATATCATTTATTAAATTTTTCTATACATATATTCAAAGGAGGATACTTCAAAATCGATAATTTCAATAGAGCATCTCTATCAATTAAACATTAGTTTCCAATAATTTTGGAAAATAATTCTATGAATTAGGGGATAATATGGACTTCATTCACTATATTTATTTAATATTTTACCAATAAGAAACTCAAATTAATAATAACATCATAGAAAATTTTTATTCTATTAGTTAAATTTACACATGGAATCCATGTACATTTTCCTATAAAGGCTGACAAATTAACATTCCAACTGAATTTATAGTTTTAAAAGTAAGGGAAGATGGCGAAATTACAATAAATGTTATAAGACCCCATATTAAAAATATAAATTTTTTAATTTAATAAAATATGGTCTAATATATATTTATAGTTGGAGGAGAATATGTAAATTTTGAATCAATGCCAGTTCTAAATCTTCAAACTAAATTAGAGGATTACCATAATATTTTTAAATTAAGATGATTAGTCTGACACCAAATATATTATTATAGAGTAAGATTTATATAATTATATATTACTTGATAAAATAGTGTAAAAATATACAAGACACTGTATCTTAGAAGAAGAGGAATAATTTGAAGCACAACAAAAAAACACTTATCAAGGGACTCATTCTGTTATTTGGTTTCTTAAATAATCAATCCAATACATAAATAATTAAATTAAATAATAAATAAACAAATATACTAAATTTTTTGGAGATTATGATACATTACCAATTATAAATAAGGAATATTTGATTCCAGGAACAGAAATTCAATTAAATAATGTATTCTGGATGAGGAATAAATCAAAAGAACATAACATAATGGATATCAGATTCATTAATTCTTCCCTCCGTTTATAATAAAATTATTATTAAAAGATTAAATAGTCATTCAACTATAAATAATATTTACATCATTAATGATGGATTTTCTAATGAATGAGTTTATTAAACTGTTGGATGCATGTATTATTTTTCCCATCTCTTAAAGAGAATGAGTTAGTCCATTAAATGTAGTTCCTGTGAAAGGTGGAATGAATATGCTAATTTTTTCATTAAGTGTTAATTTTTATTTAGATATATATTAAATATAGTGTTTTCATAGAATATATAATTTTTAATGAAGCAATAAAAAATAACCAATGTTTAATACATTTTATTAATCAACTACATGAAATACTAATCAAATACGAGTATCTTCATTTTTTATGTATTCTCTAGCCACAAAAAAATTTCACTAGCTAATTAAAACCAAAAAAACCTTTTCAATTACACATGGAACCTTTTCATATATGGAAATGTCACTCTATATAAGTGATAAACTAAATTACATTATATAGTAGACAAAACATTCCAGTGCAAAATAGAAGAATGGTGTTACAAAAGGGGTAGGGGATAAATATAATCATTTAAACTAATTATATAAACATAAACAATTTTGAGTAATATAATGGAATTAATGATTGTGAAATTTACACATAATAAATTCTATAATGTATGTGTGAAAATTTTAAGCAGTAATGGAAATAAGATAACAATAAAATTTATTCTAGTTTAGACCCACATGATCCTCTGTATACTATTTATAATCATAAATAAAATTTACGGATATACAATATATATACCCTTTTATAATGGTTATATATTAAAATCATAATATTATATGTGAGTGGTCCAAACATTGAATTTTACCAACGCGGTTCCCCAACACATAACTTAACAAAGGTTCTGTCCCAACCCCAACACAAACTTTAAAGAAGTGTATAACAACCCCATTCTTTCTATGGATATTCTACAAATTATTCTTTTATTGATTATAATATTTCATTTGTAGTAAATAATGTGTCAATATGTGTATGGAAATGTTGGGATTGATGTTTTGGTGATGATTAATGTGGTGATTCTTAATGTGATGTGGTTGACTCAGTTAAAAGCCCACTTTGATTATGAATTAGATGAGCTAACAAGTACTGTTAATATTTTTTGGAGAAAAATTGTGACCAATGATATTGTAATATCTCATTGGTATCAATATGATTATGTTTTTACCAAGATAATGATGCCTGGAGAACTGTTATGTATTCATATCATTGGATTCCATGCTTGGGAAATTCTTCATATTATCAAATTGTATGAATGATTGAACTAGTCCTAAGTTCTAATACATGTGTCATTGGAAGAAAATTTGTTACAAAATTTCAAGAAGGCCATGAAATACTAAATTTCGTGATGACTTAAAAAGATTCCTAAAATAGCTTCTAATTTGGTGATGTTGGGGAACCAAATCAGATGATTGATTTTGCTGATCTTCAAGGGCCAAGAAATGTGTTATGTAAAACACATTGTTTATGTAACATCCCAGGTAAATAAACAATATTGAATTTTTATATTTATTAATATTTATGAATAAAATTTTAATATTACTTTAAAGGTAATGCTATGTTCGATGGCGTACCCCGTACACAACAACGAGTTTTTTTAAAATCTTACGTTGCACACTAATAATATAATAATATTATTTTAAATGGTAGTTAACTCCTAGCCGTTGTAATGTAGGGAATGGAAACAAGTAACTAAAAAATTATTATATATGTTTTCTAAATATTTCTATACTTATCCAATAAAAGTTAGAGGCTTAAAATAATAAAAGAATTCGATTTTAAGCATAAATATTCTAATGTTCTTTAAAAGGTCGATTAACCGCCTTATGATGGTGACCCCTTTTTAAAAATACTATTTCAATTTTATAAGTTATATTTGAAAAAATAAAATCCTTCTTTATAATTGGGACATCAAAATTTACTTTGTGAAAATTTTGGTTATTTTTCCGATAAAGTTCATTTTTTAATGTGTAGTGAAAATGTTGTATTTTAACTCAAAACCTCCTTTTATTATAATTTATTCTTATAGTTAGATTATCTTTTTAATTGGTTTTAAAGTGTATTTAATTTTTTTTATAATTTAATCCAATGGTGGTTATTGGAATAAATTACCATTTGAAATAGTACATAAACAAGTGTCAATCTTTTGATAGATATTGTTTCCTAAAAAATGCTATTTGTTTTGACAGGAGGAATTAATTATAAAATTAATTAATGAAACTTCTATGTTTTGAATTTGGTAAAATGGATTCCATATTAGGAATCAGAAGGTACAAATTATGTAATTAATACTCTTTTGTTTTTGGACATTATGAATAGCAACGACGGTAATTATCTTTATTTATCGTGATTAATTAGTAATTTTGTAGTTAAAGGTAATAAAATAATATCATAATAATATAAAATGACCCCAAAATGTGTCTAAATCCTCTTTTTTGAGTCATGTCCGACCATGGGAAGCTTTATACCAAACTTGAGGGCCCGTGGAGTCACATGGGTGTGATATTGACATTTATGACATTATTTTTTTAAAAAGAAGAGAAATATAACAAAGGTTTGTATATCCTAAGTAAAAAAATTTATTTTTTTAACATAAATGATCTATTAGCCTATAAATATTCATTGGAAAGATTAAACGATTTCCTACATCATGGTATTTTTATATAATTTTTAGATATTAAATAAATTTATTTATTTATGACACCATGATGATGCAGTGAATACCTCATTAATGAAGGATTTAAATAAAATGAAAAGATAAGGTAAAATCTAAGACATACACTTGTCGAAAACCTATTGGATGAGTGGATTGTGAACCCTTATCACCTTAACCTCTAAATATATCACTGTGAGACCTCTAAAATCCAAAAACGATTTTATAATAAAGTAACATTTCAAGACTTTCCAAAAGTGACCCTCCTCCCTCTTATAAAAGGCCCCCACCTCTACCCCTTACCTGTTGGGTACCTGGATGGTCCAGTGGATGCTGGTGGGCCAGGAAATTAAAATTTTATGCTTCACCAGAGTGACATAACAATGTTAACTATAGAGATCGTGTCTTGGCTTGGTCTGAGGATCTCGCAAGGTTTAAACAGAGCATGAAAAATTAAACTGAACATTTACCTTGTTTTAAATTGACGTGTCCAAGTTTTCCGTAGGACACTGGAAATTGTTGCTTGAAGACTCCAACGTTGAAGCCCTCTATATCGTCCACACATGCCTCGTGAATCTGCTCATGCACCATTCATCAAGATCCAGGTGCTACTGTGGATCCTCAATGATTACTTCAATGCAGCGACGATCACCACAAAGGAAGAAGCTTCAATACGAGAGGGATGATTTTAAAGATCTTTCTTTTCTTAAGAGACTTTCTCTCTAGATTCTAGGAGGAGAGAGAAGCTCTCAATCTTGAAACATGAATAGTATTATGGGAGATCCTCTCTCTCACATATATAGGGAGTGCTTAAAACACAAGGTATAGGTTCTCGGCCACTGTGTAATAGACGTCTGCTATATAAGTGATATAAATAATTATTTATGACAAATAAAATTATCCCATAAATAATATTTATAATTTATCACTTACATGTAATATATAAATATATTACATGATAAATTTTAGTATTTAACTCGACTCATTCCTCCTTCTACTATTAAACGAGGCTAGGATATTTAAATCCATTCGAATAATATTAATACTTATATTTACTATATAACTTGTAAATACAGGTTATAAATACATCCAACGAATTATTCTAAACTCAAATAATTAATTAATTTATTTATTCTTTGGTGATCCATAGAACATGGATAGTGCTGAGACCATTTGGCGGGGCCCACCAAGTTCTAAATTTCTATTCCCAGAATAGGGCAGATTCTCAAGGTGCTATTGTGTGCGACCATCTAGGCCCTTATCTCAATAGTAGTTAATAATACCACTGACCTAGAGCAGGGTCTCGCAACCCATCGATGCTCTTATAGAGATAAGTCAAAGTCATAGCAACGATTGCCTCTCTATGAACACGGTCCGTGAAATATAATCTCTTCGTCATCGATATCTCAATAAAGAAGAATGCATACTACTATCATCATTCTTAATTTTCTTTATTTTGTTTGTTGTTTTGTCTGGATGGTCTTACATTTAACAACCATTGCAATGGATTTATTGAAGGTGAAACCATCCTAATCAACCAAGCCTAAGATATCTCTTCCTAAACTCAGAAGCGACAAATCCTTTCTTGATCATTCAATCAATGTCATGCCATTAATGAAGTACCCGACACAAACTACCTCATCATGACTTTGTCGCAATGGTTTTCACCTTATATCAAATGTACATAATAAAATGACATTCATTGATAATGATCTAAAGTCCAAAGACCATTACACATGTCCATAGATAGGAATGACCAATGACACCTTAAATATGTGGTATTCCTATTAAGCGGGTCTATCCTCGTGATCTCAATTACTAGAGATCATCAAGTGCGAACATCATGGGAATAAGTTTCAATGCTTATGATCCCCCAACACCTGATGGTCACACATCATCTGTGTCTTTTCAGAATGATGTAACTGGACCATATGACATTACTTTAAGATTATTTTCATGGCATCTAAGAGTTCTCATTATTACCTGGGACCTACTATAACCATTTGATGCGACGGGTAATCTTACGACATTTCCATTAACAAAGTGGATGTAGAAGTATCTACACTATCATGGAAAGACAAACACATGTATAAAAAAAACTTAAATCATACAACAGTAATCAAATTACAATACAAGTTGGGTCTAGGGAACCCACTTTCTACACTCCCACTTGGACTAGAACCAACTGCCAATAGGTTTCAATCCGCTAGCTCTCACATGTGAATCTTGCTTCTGCTGAGAGATGGCTTTAGTCATGGGGTCTGACACATTGTCCTCTGTGGCTACTCTGCTAACTGTCACTTCACCTCTTTTATTAAAATCCCTCAAGAGATGAAACATCCAAATAATATGCTTTGTCCACTGGTGAGACATGGGCTCCTTGGCAAGCACCACTGCAACAGTATTATCACAATATATTGGAACAGTGTTTGCACTGCTAGGTACAACACCAATGTTTGAGATAAAGCTACATATCCATACTACTTCCTTTACTGCATTGGAAGATGCAATGTATTCGGACTCTCCTATAGAATCATCAACCACAACTTTCTTTGAGCTTCTCCAGCTCATTGCACCACCATTCAGGCAAAAGATGCATCCTGACTACAATCTCATATCATCATGATCTGTCTGGAAACTAGAATTAGTGTATCCCCTAACAACTAGTTCATCATCTCCTCCATACACCCGGAACATATCATTAGTATGCCTTAAGTACTTTAGGATTGTTTTAACAACTTTCCAGTGCAGCTCTCCTTGATTGGATTGATATCTACCCACCATTATTAAAGCAATGTCAAGATCAAACCTAGTATATAGCATTTCATACATCATAGAACCCACTGTCCAAGCATAAGGGACTCTGCTCATTCTATCAATCTCCTCTTATTTTTGTGGAAACATTTTCTTGGAGAGACTTACACCATGGGACATAGGTAACAATCCTCTCCTGGATTGTTCCATAGTGTACCTTTTGAGTACCTTGCCAATATTTGTACTTTGACTTAGGCCAAGCAGCCTTTGAGATCTATCTCAATAGATCTTGATCCCTAGAATGTAGGCTACCTCACCTAAGCCTTTCATGGAGAAGCATTCATTTAACCAAGTCTTAACTGACTGTAAGACTTCCACCTCTTTTCCCATGATTAATATGTCGTTAACATAAAAAACTAGGAAAACAATATCATTCCGTTCAACCTTTTTATAGACACAAGGCTCACTTTAATTTTTGAAAAAACCAAAATCTCTTATGGCCTCATCAAAGTGAACATTACATGATATTGATGCCCGCTTCAATCCATAAATGGATCTCTACAACTTTCATACTTTATTGGCATTTTTTACTTAACAAACCCTTCAGATTGAGTCATATAGACGTCTTCAACCAACTTACCATTTAGAAAAGAATTTTTGACATCCATTTTCCAAATTTCATAATCATGAAAGGATGCTATTGCAAGCATTATTCTGATGGATTTTTTCATTTCCACTGGTGATAAGGTTTCATCATATTCAATGCCTTGGCGCTATCTGAAACCCTTTGCAACTAGTCTTTCTTTAAAAGTATTAACCTGACCATCCATGTCCAGCTTCTTCTTGAATACCCATTTGCATTAAATGGGATTTATATCAGCTGGAGTGTCTTCCAAAATCCAAACATGATTTTGGTACATGGACTCCATCTCAGAATTCATGGATTCTTTCCATTTAGTATCTTTTTTTCCTTCTACTGCTTCCTTGTAGATTAGATCATCATCATCCTCAAGGACAATTGTCTCACCTGACTCGGTGACAAGAAAACCATAACTCTCTGGTTATCTAACCTCTCGTGTAGACCTACGTAGTATATCTGTCTCAGGAACAATTTCTTCTTCTACTTGTTCTTGTGGAGATTTTTCCTCTACCAACTCTTGTGAATCTGGAGTATTAACTTCATCGAAGTCAATCTTTCACCCTCTATTTATAATATAAATGTTATCCCTTTCTTGAAATGTGTTGAATCTTTCCACAATGACTTTTATATATAAAGGGTTATATAGGTAGTATCCTCTAGTTTCCTTAGGATAACCTATAAAGATGAACATAGTGCTTCTGGATGCTAATTGTTCACTTGGTAAAGTATTGAAAAATTCCTCACACCCCCACACACTCATGTGTGTCAGATTGGGTTTCCTTCCATACCATAACTGATATGTAATCCCATCTACAGATTTAGTTTGTACTCGGTTAAGGGTATATGCTGCTGTCTGCAATGTGTATCCCCAAAAGGATAATGGAAGAGTTTTATGACTCATCATTGATCTAACCATGTCAAGAAAGGTTGTATTCCCCCTTTCACTAACACCATTCCATTGTGGTGTATAATGAGGAGTTAGTTGGGATATTATCCCAAACTCCTTCAAGTGAACAATGAACGCTTGGTTTAGATATTCTCCACCTCGTTCTGAGTGATGTTCTTTTATCTTCTTACCAAGTTGGTTTTCTACTTCATTTTGGTATTCCTTATAAAACGAAAGGAATCAGACTTATACCGCATTAAGTAGATATATCCATACCTACTATAATCATCGGTAAAAGTAATGAATTATAGAAAACCACCCCTTTCCTTTATGAGAAATAGACCACATACATCGGTATATATTAATTCCAGCACTGCATTGGCCCTTTCTCCCTTTCCTGAGAAGGGTGCTCTGGTCATATTTCCTTGTAATCAAGTTTGACATAAATCTAAGGGTTCTAATTGTACCGAGTATAGATACCCTTCTTGATTTAATCTTCGTAATCGCTTCTCGTTTACATGACCAAGACTAAGGTTCCACAGGAGAGTATTATTTGAGTCATGTTGGAAGTTTTTGTCATTGATTTCCATTACTGATTTATCTAGTTCTAGCATATATAAACCATTGTTAATATGTGTCATACCATAACATATGTTATCCCTATAAAGGAGACAAATTTTATTTCTAAACATGAAATAAAAAAACATAGTTTCTAAACTTGACATAGAGATAATGTTCCTGGTAACTGACGGTACATAATATCAATTGTTTAAAACAAGAACCAAACCAGTTGGTAATGTCAAGTTATAGTCTCCCACTACCAAGGCTGCCAGACTTGCACCATTTGCAGCTCAGAGATCCACATGGGCTTTTGAAATCTTCTTCAACCTACATGGTTCCTGTATATGAATACAAATGTGTGAACCACATGCTGTATCCAATACCCAACTTATAAATAAGGATAGATTTCATTCAATGACAAAAATACCTGAAGTAGAAGCGTCGACTTGTTCTTCTTCCCAACTCTGCAAACCTTCCTCCCGTGGCCTTTCTTGTCACATCCAAAGTAGACAGCTTTTTTCTCATTACTTTGCCTCTGAATATTTGGCTTCATTGAAGGATGATGCATTGGTGTCTTTGTCCTTGACTTGTCCTTAGACCCCTTTTCCTTTCCCTTGTTTTTCTTGTTCACCATAAGGACAGTTGAATTGGTGATTTTCATGTCCTTATCAGCTTGGTGAACTAAATACAAGAGATTTGGGAGTGAATTTTTCACATCATTCATATTATAATTGACAATGAATGTCGAGAAGCTTGAAGGTAAAGAGGAAAGAATGAGATCCACTGATAGTTCTTGGTTCAATTTGAACCCAATGGCTTCAAGCCTCTTAATATACCCAATCATATTGAGTATGTGAGGACCGTCTTGGTACCCTTCTGCTATTCTGCATTTATAAATTTCACTTGAGATCTCATACCATTCTTGCCTAGCCCTCTCCTCATATAGTTCTTGGAGATGCGAAAGCATCTTGTAGGCATCTTTTTCATCATGCATTTTTTGCAATTGGCTGGATATGAATGACAACATTATGCATTGTACATCAAGCACATCGTCTAGATGCTTTCTCCACTTACTTTTTCTGTCTTTCTTTCTCTCTGAGGAGGCTTAGCATGAAATGGGGATTCCAGCACATATAACTTCTTTTCTTGGCATAGTACTATATGCAAGCGCCAGTACCACTCCTGGAAATTATTGTCAGTCAGGATATTTTCTTTATCCAAGATCGATCATAGTGATAAAGTACTTGTGGTGTTGGTGATTTCCATTTTGAATCTACAATAGATAAACATTTAGCAGTTAGTACTTTGTCTTGATTACCTTTTGACTTTTTATGATTAATAAATTATTATATCATTTAATGTCTCACACTATTTTAACGAACCTTAATAACCCTCACTATTAGATTCGGTATACTCTATCGCTTGATCATCCGAGTGGAAAGGATCCTTGAAACCTCTCTCGTATTCTATAAGCTAGGGCTACGACACTACTTGGAGGGTTTCAAGGTAGGTGCTATACTGGCCAACCACCTGTTCTTGTAGTTCCTTTTGTTGTTGAGTAAAGTCCCAGTTTATTGAATCTAAACTTGATTCCCTCAACCTCTTACATCTAAAGTGATATCAAGTTATCTAAGGCTAATCCTTGACTACTCACTTTAGTTATGTCGACCCATTTCTCTCATGAAAACGCCCCGGTAGTAAGAGGCACTCTCAACTAAGGCTGACGAGCAACCAACCAGCCGGTTTTGTTTAGATGTGAGAAATTGAAGTCATTTAGACTTAATATATCTTTCAGGGATTTTTAATATTAATTAAAGAATATAATTATTTTCTATTTATTATGTTCAAACTGGGTTGTCACGCTCACAACTAAACATGCAATTGAATATTATTCGTCACATCTTTATGAATTTTATCTTGTTTTTTATTCTATGTGATCACGCAATAATCACGCAGATTCATAAAATAATAAACTATGCATAATGTAAATCATGAATTCCAACTGCCCTTGAGAATTCTCTAATGATCGATCGATAACTGATCAATCATCACCTAGGGGCATCCATACCTAAGTTAATACATGATCGTGTCGCTTCTGGCCCTAGTGAAAAGCACCCAACTCCTGTCTGGACTACCGCCTCAACATGGAGAGGTCTTCCTCTCGGATCATCACCATATAATTAAAAATACACTCACATGCAGGCGAGGGGGTCTGGGGTACAAAATACAACTAGTGAAATGGACGCGCAGACCCTTATACATATTTGAATTAAAATAAGATTCGATGACCGTCAATTATCTAATTAAATATTACAATCATCACACGCAATGAATAATTAATGAAATAAATTAATAAATGTCAAACATATACTGGTCGGTCACTTGCTCAAGACCAATCGTGGTAAAAGTGCAATAAAATTAAATTGAAATAAATTTAAATAATGAGAGGGTGTTCTAGAAAATTAAATGAATATGATTAAATTCAAATAATTTATTTAATCGGTTCATTTGTTTAATTTAATTTTAATTCTGAAATTAAATCAAATCATTAATTTAATTATATTATTAAATTAAATTAATATTTCAGATTAAAATAAAATTTAAACACCTAAATTAATTCAAATTAATTTAATTTAAAAAACTAAATTAATTAAAATTAATTTAATATAGGGTTACCTCTAGCCGGAGAGGAGTCCGGTAGGACTGCGTACTGCTATGGGATGTCGTCCGAGAATAGGGTACCACGGCTTGACCGCGGCATTACAGCGCTGTGACCGCGTCGTGACCACGGCATGACCACGGCGTGACCACGACGTCAATGCGGAATCCAACGACTCCAGAGGTGGCTGCATCTTTCGGCATGGTCCGAGGCGGGCAGGAGGAGGTCGGGAATGGAATCGGCCAGCCACACGACCGATAGCCCACTGCTCCAGTGAGCCAGCAAGACGGCAGCCTGGTCCGGTGCGGGCTTGGTTGGTGAGCTCGGGGCGGCCGACAGGAGGCGTTCTGGCATGGGCTCGGGGCGATCGGCCGGTGCGGGCTCGGGTGTCCAGATGAAGGGGTTCCGACATGGAGGAGGAGGTTGGCACGAGATCGGGCGGACGGACGGAGGAGTTCCGGTGTGGAGGAGTAGCCCGACGAAGGATCGGGCGGCAGGACAGAGGGGTTTTGGCACAGAGGAGGAGGCCGGCGCGGCTTGGTGTCTGGGCGGCCGGCTGGACACGGTCCAACATGGAGGAGGAGGCCGTTGCGGCTTGGGGTCGGGGCGGCCGGCCGGAGGAGGTATGAAGGGAGGGGAGGCTGGCTAGGGTTTGCCTCCCCTGTGCACCGCATGAGAGGAGAATCCTTTGGGGTCTTCCTTCCTTTTTTGTGTCTTTAGACAAAAGAAAGGCACCCCTTTTTTTAAATAATGGGATAAGAACCCATTTTGGGGTCTTTGTCTTCCAATTTTTTAATTCAACCAAAAAGACCCCAAATTTGGGGTCTTGGTCGTCCTCCCTCTAATTTTTTATTATTATCAAATATAATAAAAAATTTATTATAAAAAAATTTATTATAAAAAATTTATAATAAAATATATATTTGATGTTGATTCTCAATTTGAGATAAACATCAAATGAACGAAAAAGCATGACGACAATCCGATTAAAAAATTGAAATGATCGTAACTTGATCATTAGTAAATGAAACGAAGTGCGGTCGAATCCAAATGAACCGTTTTAACACCCCTCACTTAAATTCAATGAAATTTAATTTTGTTGACTTAGAATAACATTTAGTTCCCTCTGATACCATTATTGGGTACCGGGACGGGGCATCGAAAGCTTGTGGGCCGAGAAATTAAAATTTGCTGCTTCACTAGAGTGACATAACCCTGTCAACTCTAGTGATCTTGTCCAGGCTTGGTCTGAGGAACTGGAAAAGATTAAACAGAGCACGAAAAATTAAACTGAACATTTACCTTGTTCAGAATTGACCTATCCAAGTCTACCGCAGGACGTCGGCGATCATTTCTCGAAGACTCCAATGTCGAAGCCATCTAGATCTTCCACACATGCCTCGAGAATCTTCTCACGCACCGTTCTTCAAGATCCAGGGGCTAGTGCGGATATTCAATGATTACTTCAGCAAAGCGGCGATCACCGCAAAAGAAGAAGCTTCAATCTGAGATGGATGATCTTGAAGATCCTTCTTTGGTTGAGAGACTATCCCTCTAGATTCTAGGAGGAGAGAGAAGAACTAAATCATGACACATGAATAGTAGTATGGGAGAGCCTCTCTCTCACTTATATAGGGAGTGTTTAAAACATGCGGTATAGGTTCTCGGACCCCTTGTAATAGACGTCCTCTATATAAGTGATATAAATTATTATTTATGACAAATAAAATTATGCCATAAAAAATATTTATAATTTATCACTTACTTGTAATATATAAATATATTACGTGATAAATTTCAGTCTTTAACTTGACTCATTCTTCCTACTAATATTAAACGATCCAAGGATATTTAAATCCATTTGAATAATATTAATACTTGTATTAACTATATAACTTGTAAATACATGTTATAAATAAATCCAAAGAATTATTCTAAACATGAGTAATTAATAAATTTATTTATTCTTTGGTGATCCATAGAACATGGATAGTGCTCAGACCCTTTGGTGGGGCCCACCAAGCTCTAAATTCCTATTCCCAGAATAGGGCATATTCTCAAGGCGTTAATGTGTGTGACCCTCTAGGACCTTATCTCAATAGAAGTGAATAATACCACTGACCTAGAGCGGGGTCTAGTAACCCATCGAGGCCCCTATAGAGATAAGTAAAATTCATCGCAACGAATGCCTCCCTACGAACATGGTCAATGTAATATAATCTCTTCATCATCAATATCTCAATAAAGCAGAATGCATAAAGCTGTCCTAATTATTTATTTGCTTTATTTTGTTTGTTGATTTGTCCGGACGGTCTTACCTTCAACTACCATGTCCATGAATTTATTGAAAGTGCAACCAACATAATCAACCAGGCCCGAGATATCTCTTCCTAAACTCAGAAGCGACAAATCATTTCTTGATCATTTAATCAATGTCATGCCATTAATGACGTACCCGATACAAACTAACTCACCACGACTTTGTCACCATGGTTTTCTCTTTATATGAAATTTACATAATTAAATGAAATTCGGTGATAATGATCTCAAGTCAGGAGACCATTACACATGTCTGTAGATAGGAACGACCAATGACACCTGAAACATTTGGTGATCCTGTTAAGCGGGCTTGTCCTCATGATCTCAATTACTAGAGTTCATCAAGTGCGAACATCATGAGAATAATTCTCAATGCTTATGAGACCCGCAACACCTGATGGTCACGCATCATCTGTGTCCTTTCAAAATGATGTAACTGGACCATAAGACATTACTTTAAGATTACTGTCATGGAATCTTAGGGTTCTCATTATAGCATGGGTCCTACTATAACCCTTTGATGTGATAGGTAATATAAGGAAATTTCTATAAACAAAGTGGATGCAAAAGTATATATAATATCATGGCAAGATAAACACATGTGTAAAAACAAATTGAATACATGTAACAGTAATCAAAGTACAATACAAGTTGGGTCTAGGGCACCCACGTTCAACATTACCCAAACCTCTCAAGCACTTGGATCGTCAAATATCTACTTATATTATCTCTCAACATCCCTCTCTTACTCCTAGAAGCCTCAATTTTGGAAGAATTCTTTCCAAGGAAGCCTTTGGCTCAAATCAAAAAAAGTTACCCGATTTAGAGTTAATGTCTTCTCTTCAGTTTCTTTCTTTTATTTTACTTCTTCACTAACCACTAACTTTTTATTTTTTGATCCCATAATAACACCAGTATCCTAAATATACTGTGATATTTTTATGATAAGGATTCTACCTACACTTACACACCCCCCGTCTAATGGTTAAAGAACATACTGTTTCTATGGGTGGCAAATTACTGCCTCACGAAACGATGATTGTTCAATATTCTTTTAACACCATTCATGGTGGCCATTATGATGGAACTATATTTATATATGATATATATGATATTTATGTCCTCTATATTCTTTTGTATTTTATATTTAATGCATACCTTTATGCTTTCGATGTTGTGAAAATGCGATAATGTCATATGAGGAAGTGTGGACTACCGCCCCCTCAAGTGATGTGACTTGTTATTGCCAAAGATGTAACTTATAAAGAATGTAATTAATGAGATTATGTTACCTATATAACATATATATTATACAGTAAATCATAATACATCTATGTCTAATTTATTTGGAAATCCCATTAATATGACAAAAAATTGAAAGTAGCGTTCATGCATATGTACGGCTTACCGTCTCCATGAACGGTACATGTAATTTTTTATCTCCAAAAATTAATGAATATTATTAAATACATATATACTGGATATATATGATATTTAAATCCTGAACACCATTCCAAAGATGATGTACTTAAAACTACGTGGACAATTATCTTCAAACAAGTTCATTGTTGACTCATTTACCAAACATCGACAAAACGTATGATATGAACTCACATAATTAAATATTTATTATAAAATGATAATATGTGATATGTATTGAATAATAAACTTTAAAGTAATTCCTTAAGCAATTATAAATTTACCAAAGTTTATTATTCATGAATATAATGAAATGAACAAGGCAAGTCGGACTTGAGCTAAGGGATTTCTTATTTCACTTTTAATTGCATGAGATTTCCATTGTTCGCCACTTATTTATTTTATGTTGTGTATTTTTTACTATCATTTCATATATATTATCATGATTCATTTTATATTCATGGTATTATTTTATTCATTTGGTGGTTATTATCTTTTGGTCATACGACTCGATTGATTACAACGAGGTAAGGGGTTTTTCATCTAACTTTTATTCCTGGGAGATTCATGCTATATTTGTCACTACATCCTTTGAGTGGTGTATGTACTACCCATTATTCTACTCTTTGTCTATTATATTTTTTATGGGTATTTACATAAACGTTGTATAGTCCTTCTTTCATGTGGTGTACATTTCGATAGTCACCCAAATCGGAAAGGGAACCTTTCACCCTTCTCTTTTTAAAAGACTTATTTTTGTTAGGTCATTTAATTTACATATTCTTAATGTTTGGATATGTTATTATATATCCTTATTGCTATAAATATTATTCCCAAGTGATGATATACCCCTTTTATGTCCCATCAAATCATTTTCTAAATTTTAAAGTGACGTCGTTTGGCTATCAAATTTTAGTAAGGGAACTTCTTAACCCAAATTCAATTCTTTGGGTTAAACCTCTAATTTTTTATTATGTCGTGTGTTGAATATGTGTGGATGACCTCTGATTGTTTTAAACTTAATATTCACTTATATTGAGTTTATTTATATTTTTCACACATAATTATGTAATTGATTTATCCTTAATCTAAGGATACCGTCTTTATAAGGGACTTCGTCTCAATCTCCTTTTATTGAGGCATTCTTTGATTTATACATGACATTCTTTTATATGGTGTATAAAACACTTTTGAAATTTCATTTCAATCAAAGTAATCTATTCTCTACGATGCATTTTACTCAATGACAAAAAAAGAATTTGTTTTTATGAAAGTGGTGACAACGACCTTTTCCGCCGCTATAAGTATTATTTGATCTTTAACTTCCTTAACAAGCCATAATGTTTTTTTAAAAGGAAAATAAATACCATATAATCTTTTTAGGTATTTTGGTATTAAAAATATTATTTATAATGTATTTATTATTTCAATATCTTAAAATGTTTTATTGTTATTGTAATGTGTGAATGTTATCTTTCCTTTATGATTAAGTTATGTGCTATGTTTATGTTATAGTTCTTGGGAATTGTTTATGATGTCAGGTGGTTCCATGATAAGCTAAGGGTAGGTGAGCCCAAGATAGCTCTCCAATGCATTGGGTAATGTGAAGGAGTTAAATTTTAAGATTTATCCGAAAATATTTCGGGAATGTACTACAATGGGTATTCCAAAAATAACTGTGGGGGTTACTCTCTATGTAAGAATGTTATGAATACCTCAATTTACCTTTATGTCTTATGATTTCTATGATTTATTCATAAATCTTATGATTTCATGAGGTTTGTTATAGTGATTATGTTTTATGATAAAAGTATGATTTCATTGATTCTTTTCTATACATGGACTAATGTTTTTATTCCGTATGTTTATATCCCTTACTGAGTTGTTTATGCTCATCTCAAGTTTTTGAAATTTTTTCCACAGGACTTAAAGATGAATAGGGTCAAGGATGAGATCAAGGAAAGACATGTTGTCTAAAACATGGAACTAGTCATGTTTTTTAAAGAGTCTTTTTTTTATGAAAAAAATGGAAACTGAGTAGAAGTGTATACTTTATAATCTTTTGAGATGTAATAGTTATGTCTTAATTCTCTAAAACTCTAAACTTGAAAAGATCCTCAATGTGAGTTATTCATTTAATTTAATATTATATAATGTTATAATTTGGGTCCTAATAGTTGGTATCAGAGGTCGGTTTAGACAACTTCAGGGATTAGGAGTTTTCTTTAGACACATGGTTAGTCCCTATGTGTATTATTTCAGTTAAATATTTGTTTTATAAATTTTTCAGATCAATTAAAGTCAGTTACAAATTGAAGGAGGAGGATATCAAATGGAATTTCTATCTCTTCTTGAGGACATGCTTGTAATAATTATTACAAATTCATGTTCAGATGATTGTGAAACATTTTATAGCATACAACTCACTTGAAAGCAGTTGTTTGAGATATCAAACACCTCCACTATACCTCGTTATCATCGTGGATCATGGGTTGTATTTAGAAAAAATCCTATTTTCACAATATTCGCATATTTTTTAGAAAGGTAAATATTATCATGGAATTTTCAAATATTTTACCTTATCAGAAGATTTTGAAGCATATTATGATTTTAAAAAAGGTTCTAAAGAAGGGGACCGTTGCGCAAACTATTTATATTTTCTTTTACAATATAGTCTCTCATCACATACCTATGGTATTTTAAAAAGATCATTAATTTAAAGTTTCAACTCAAATTAGTTCTGAATATTTTATTGAAATCATGTTTTATCATATGTTTTGAAATTATATGTCATACATGATTATTTTCCAAAACTATTTTTCCGTGGACACCCATATGACCCATGTTTTACAAGGTGTATTTGGATGGAGGAAGAAAATGATTTTGAAGGATCTCTAAATCATTGTTACAATGAATTGACCTTCTACCTACGTGAACAAGATGACGATGAAACCAAATGGACACAATGATCAATTTATAATGTTCTTCATTTTGGGGATTGTTTTATTTTATCTTATGGTGGTGAAATAAGAATTCCTGAATTAAGATGTTGAGATCATAATGAATTTTGAGGAAAATGAGAGGTACAAGGAAACCATTGAGGTTAAAACATGTTAGGGTTATTTTTGAGTTTTATAAAAAGGACAACCCATAGGATGGGTGACAACCCATAGGATGGGTGACAAGCTGTCGCATCTAGTAATGCTGCAGGAATCGAACCCACAACTGTAGGGCGAAAAGGGCACATCGCATACCCCTGGCCTAATTAAAGTCCATGGTTTGTATGACTTATTATTTTACTAAAATGATTTTATGGAACCAGAATAAGAAGATTTTGGGAATTTATGTTTTATCAAATGGATATACTTAGTATAGGAAAATGGTTTAGTGATTACGTGATAAAGGTTGTTGTGAAAGACATTCTCTATTTTGATGAAACACTATATCCCTAAAAAAGATTAGAAACTATGGGATTTGAATTGTGGAATAATGGTTGAAATTTTTGTTTGGAAGAATATATGTTTTTATTATGGACATATGATGATTTGGTTTATTTATGAAAATGATTAATCAATGATGGAGAATATGTTATTAGGTTAATTACTTTTCAATACGAGACATTGTGAGTAACAGATGTTATTTGGAGATAAATGTTGTGATTTATCTTGGAAGACTATGTAATTAAATCCATATGAGATTTGGGTTTCAATTTTAGTTTAGATTACATTTGAAGAATTTTATTGATAGTATTTTATTGAATGGTCTTTATTGAACTTTGGGTTTCTTTTGAAAAACTATCAAGATTAATAATAGTTTTTACTTTTTTAAAAGATTGTCCTTTTGGGGAATTATCTAATCTCGTACTAAATTTTTTGGTTTTGGTTAATGTCTAAAGACATGGGATATATATAGTTCTCTATTTTGGATTAGTTTATTCTCTAGAAGTTGATTATAGCACTCTTAATGTGAACAATTCATCCTAAATACTCATCTTTTGGGGAAAATATGAGTTTGTGTAAGAAATCTAGTAAGAGATGAAAGTCTACATGATTGGAAAGTATGTTTCCTTATGATTTAGTAAAGCTCATAAATAAGTTCCTTAATGAAAAGTAACTTAAAACAAAAACGTTTTCTGTTAACCTTTCCTACTGGGGAATCAAATATCGTTTAACTCATTACATGTTTGTGATTTTCTGGTGGTTAACTTTCTCCTAAACATGTTTTATATCACTCTTCATCAGATCTTTACCCTTTGTTTTCTCTTCCATATCCATGTTTTCATGGAATCCAAATATCTGTTGTCTCAGGTGACCTTTGTACTTTTCATTCATTCTTTTAATGTGATAGTCTAATTTACTCCTTTTCTGATGTGGGGCTTTCAATGAAGTTTCTGAGGCCAATTTTTAAATTGCGAGGACACAATTCCCAAAAAGGGGTGAAGGAAGTAACATCCCTGGTAAATAATGAATATGAAATTTTCATATTTATTTATATTTATGAATAAAATGTTAATATTACTTTAAAGGGAATGCTATGTTCGATGGCGTACCCAGTACGCAACAATGAGTTTCTTTGAAATCTTACATTGCACACAAATAATATAATAATTTTATTGTAAATGGTAGTTAAGGCCAAGCCATTGTAATGGTGAGAATGAATATAAATAACTACAAAATTTTTATACATATTAGTTAATTATTTTTACACTTATCCAATAAATGTTATAGGCTTAAAGTAAGAAAAAAAATTGATTTTAGGAATTAATATTCTAATGTTCTTTAAAAGGTTGATTAATCACCTTTTGATGGAGAACCCTTTTTAAAACTGATTTTTTCAATTTTAAATGTTATATTTTACTAAATAAAATCCTTAATTAGAATAGGGACATCAAAATTTACTTTGTTTAATTTTTTTTTATTTCTCCGATAATGTTCATTTTTTAATGAATAGTGCAAATGTTGTATTATAATTCAAAACCTCCTTTTAATATAATTTATGTATATGGTTATATTATATTTTTAATTGGGTTTAAAGTGTATTTAAAATATATTTTTACCATTTAATCCAATGGTGGTCATCGGAATTAATTTCACTTTGAAATTGGACATAAACAAGTGTCAATCTTTTTATAGATATTGTTTATTAAAAACACGCTATTTGTTTTGACAGTGGGAATTAATTATAAAATAAATTAATTAAAATTATATGTTTTGAATTTGGTAAAATTTATTCCATATTTATAATCATAAGGTCCAAATTATGTAATTAAGACTCTTGTTTTTGGACATTATGAATAGTAACGATGGTAATTATCTTTAATTATCATGATTAATTAGTAATCGGGTCATTAAGGGTAATAAAATAATATCATAATAATATTAAATGACCCCAACATGTGTCAAAATCATATTTTTGAGTCATGTACGACCATGCAAAGCTTTATACAAAAATTGAGGGCCCATGCAGTCACATGGGTGTGATAGTGACATTTATGAAATTATTTTTTTAAAAAAAGAAGAGAAATATAACAAAGTTTTGTATATCCAAAGTAAAATAATTTTAATTTTTTTTACTTAAATGATCACTAAACTATAAAAATTAATTATAAAGAGAAAAAAAATTTCTACCTCATGGTATTTTTTTTATAATTTTTAGACATTAAATAAATAAATTTATTTATGACACCATGATGATGTAGTGATTACCTCATTAATGAACGATTTAAATAAAATGAAATGATAAGGTAAAATCTAAGACATAAACTTGTATAAAAACTATTTTATTGGTTTATTTCGAACCCCTATCATCTTATCCCTGAAATATATCATTTTTGGACCTTTAAGATCATAAAACCATTTTATAATTAAGTCACATTTAAAGACATTCCAAAAGTGACCCTCCTCCCTCTTATAAAAGGCCCCCACCACTTACCCCTTACCCAAACCTCTCAAGCACTTGGATCATCCAAAATATGCTCATTTTATCTCTCAACATCCCTATCTTACTCCTAGATGCCTCACTTTGGGCAAAAGTCTTTCCAAGGAAGCCTTCGGTACAAATCAAAAAGAGTTACCCGATTAAGAGGCAATGACTTCTCTTGAGTTTATTTATTTTATTTTCCTTCTTCCCTAACCACTATCTACTGATTATTTGATCCCATAATAACACCAGTATCATAAATATACTAGGGTGTTGTTATTATAAGGATTCAATCTACACTTACACACACACACCCGTCTAATGGTTAGAGAACATACTGTTTCTGCGGCTGGCGAATTACTGCCTCACGAAACGATGATTGTTAAGTCTTATTTTAACACATTTAATGGTAGACATTTTGATGGATATATATTTATATATTATATTTATTATATTTATTTCCTCTATATGCTTCTGTATTTTATATTTAAAACATTCCTTTATGCTTTGCATGTTGTGCAAATGTGATAGTGTCATATGAGGAACTGTGGACTACCGCCCCCTCAAGTGATGTGACTCATTCATGCCAAACATGGAATTTATAAATAATGTAATTAATGACCTTACGGTACATATATAACATATATATTATACTAGAAATTATATATATCTATGTCTAATTTAGTTTTAAAGTCCATTAATATGACAAAAAATGAAAGTAGCGTTCATGCGTACGTACGACTTACCGTCTCCATGAACGGTACATTTCATTTATTATCTCCAAACATTATGGAATATTATTATATACACATATACTATATATATATTATATTTAAATCATTAACACCATTTCAGAGATGACGTACTTATAACTACATGGACAATTCTCTTCAAACAATTTCATTGTTGACTCATGTACCGAACATCGACAAAATATATGATATGAACTCACATAATTAACTATTTATTATAATAGGATAATATGTGATATGAAATGAATAATAAACTTTAATGGAATACCTTATGAAATTATTAATTGAACAATGTTTATTATTCAGGAATATAAAGAAATGAACAAGACAAGTTGGACTTGAGGTAAGGGATTTCTATCACACTTTTAATTCTGTGAGATTTCCATTGTTCACCACTTATTTATTTCATGTGGTGCATTGTCTAATGTCATTTCATATATGTTATCATGATTCAATTTATTTTAATGGTATTATGTGATTCGTTTGGTGGTTATTTTCTTTTGGCCATACACCTCGATTGATTACAACGAGGTAAGGGGTTTTTCATCTCACTTTTATTACCATGAGATTCGTGTTATATTTGTCACTATATCATTTTATTGGTGTATGAACTGCCCATTATTCTACTATTTGTGTAATATACATTCGTTTATGGGTATTTACATAAATGATTTATAGTCCTTCTTTCATGGGGCGAACATTTTGAATGTCACCCAAATCGGTAAGTGAACCTTTCACCCTCCTCTTTTTAAAAGACTTCTTTTTGTTAGGTCATTTAATTTACATCTTCTTAACGTTGGGATGTGTTATTATATATATTTATTGCTATAAATTTTAGGTCCAAGTATTGAGATACCCTTTTTATCTCTCATCAACTCATTTTTGTAATTTTAAAGTGACGTTGTTAGGCTGTCGAATTTATGTAAGTGAACTTCTTGACCCAATTTCAATTCATTGGGTTAAACCTCTATTTCTTAATTATGTCATGATATGAATATTTTTGGATGACCTCTGATTTTTTTACACTTAATATCCACTTATATTGAGTGTATTCATATTTTTCACACAGAATTATGTAATTGATTTATCCTTAATTTAAGGATACCATATTTATAAGGGACTTCGTCTAAATCTCCTTTTATTGAGGAATCATTGGATTTATACACGACATTATTTTATATGGTGTATAAAACCCTTTTGACTTTTCATTTCATTCAAATAGAATCTTTTCTCTATGAAGTGTTTTACTAAATGAAAAAAAGGAATGTTTCTTTTTTTTATGGAAGCGGTGACAACGACCTTTTCCACCGCCGCGAGTATTATTTGATCTTTGGTTTCCTTAACAAGTCGTAATGTTTTTTTTCAAAGGAAGATAAATACCATATACTCTTTTTACATATTTTGGTAATGAAAACAGTTTTTATAATGGTTTTATTATTCCAATATCTTAAAAAGTTATATTATTATTGAAATGTGGGAATTTTATCTTTTATTTATTCTTAAGTTATGTGATAGGTTTATGTTATGGTTCTTGGGAATTATTTATGAAGTCGGGTGGTTCTGTGATAAACTAACAGCAGGTGTGTCTCGACCCGTCCCTGTGGGGCCTGAGCTATAACTCCCCAAGCCCACCACCAATAGGCCAGGGGCTGGTGACATGCACCGAGTAGTCATGCTACTATCATGGGAGGCATTGCCTATAATCCTGTACACACGCACGCACATCTCTAAGCCCACAAAGCTAAAAAGTAAAAACTAATAAAGATGGAAAAGATGCATGCATACACTAAAACCCAACCATATAGTATGACAGGGAATTAAATTATAGTAAAGTAAAACCCCAGGCCAAAAGTATAAGCCCACAAAAAGAAAGTCTGCAACAAAGTCTAACCTATAGAGAAAGGTACTGGGACTGCAACCTGTCGCCGAAGGAACACACCTCGGCCTGTCTGATCTCACTGGGCACCATCCTATCCTGGCCCGCTTAGAATCTTATCAAAGGCTCGCTCGTCTTCCCAAGACATGACACGTGCGGGCAAAGACCGTGCAGGGGTTAGTATAACAATAACCAGTAGGACACCCTGAAAACGACAAAGGAAATACAAACAAGGAAAATACAACAATGAAAGGTACAGTCAGCTCTACAGAGTATATGTCTACAGAAAATATAACAAGAATATACAGATATACTCATACACAAACAACCTTTGTGATACCGCCACTAGGATCCAGCTCAAAGATTCCACTAAGAATACCATCGGGAGAACACAATCCTAGGTCTGGAGAGAGAGACATGAAGTACTCGTTCTGGGAGAACACACTCCACAAGTACCCTGGAAACAAGGTGCTCAAATGAGGATCACAACCATGTCATGCAGTGATTCTGACAACTCAGTCTGAGCTAATCCGCTAGGTAGAGGATCAGTGCCCGGGTAAGGTAGGTCACATCGATAGCAAGAACTCTACCTAGAGTATCAGGAATGAATAGAGGATCCATCTCTAAGTCTCACAGAGGGGATTCCAACAACTCTATTCAGGGAGTTCTATTTAAGGGATCATACTACTATATAAAGGAATTGATACCAGAACCTTCAGAGGATTACCAAGGGTACGAACCCTAAGAACTAGTCCAAGTCACAGAAGGCAAGTGGCTCAAGCCATGAATAAAAAGTTACACGGCGTGTAGTATGCTTACACGCCGTGTTCCTTGACCCTGGGTACTGCCCGTGTAAATGGCATGTGTCCTTCTTTCAATCCATGAAAAACCAAACTACATGGCGTGTAGTAAAGTACACGTCGTGTTCCTTGAAACTAGGTACTGCCCGTGTAAACAGCCCATGTCCTTCGGCTTGTCGAATACAAAACAACTACATGGCGTGTAGAAGAAATCACGCACTGTGTTCAAGCGCCTGGGCTCGCTTTGTGTATGCTACCCATGTGCCCGTACACGGTCTTTGCCCATGTCTATGTTGCCTGCCCATGTACCAGTACACGGGGTATCCCGTGTATCCAGCTGGGTCTGGCCAGGGAGGGGTATACATGGTGTGTCCATGGCCGTGTACCCCCGCCCGTGTCCGTGTACTCCTAGAGTACATGCCAGGTCGTTTGCCAATGAACACACGCCGTGTAGCCCATACTACACGGCGTGTAGTCGGGATTTTTCCAGAAACTCCGTCTTCCTCCGTGCGCCTCGGCTATTCCTCCAGAAATCGATTCAGCCATCTATTTGCCGCGAAACTCAGTATGTTGGATCGCCTCATCATCTTGATGCCGAAACCATGGGTTTTAGGCCTTCAATCAGCTCCAAAATCCGATTCTGGTCACCCGTGCATAAATTGTTTGAAGAACGATTTCTTCCAATCCACTTTGATCCATCTGTCACCACTGCAGCCACACCTCTGTAGGGTCGTACCAGTGCTAGATCTTTAATTTTGGACCGTTGCATCGCACAATGGGTGCACAATGATCCATTGTTCATCATCCAACAAATAACGTGAAGAACACTCACGAAGAACGCGATAAAATTAGATAAGAGATGCACAAAAATCGAGAGGGATGAACCTAGACCGATGTTCATGTCGATCTTGGTCCATCACCGTTAGAAGGTTGAACGAAACCAAACAATATCAAGAATCAAATCCCCAAAATCCCCACAAAATCCCATCCCACAACAACAATCGATCCGTGGGCTAATCTGTTCGTGGATTAGTCCGTGTTCATCGTAGAAATCAAAAAGGGGAAGAATAAAATCACAACGACATCCTACCTGGATCTCGGTGTCCATTGGCAAAGATCCATTCGCTGCGTCGTCGTTGCTGACGAAATCCATCACGAGTGTCGTTGTCGTGTTGGGGGTTTCCTCCAAAGCTTTCCTAGAGCCTCCAGGGGAAAATCAGGGTTATGGGGATTGTAACCCTGACCCTCTGCGTAATCTTTATTTAAAAAGATAAGTGATATTTGACGTAACATGGTTTAAATAAAATATTTTAATTAAATATTTTATTTCTGTTGCTTCCAAAAACCAGATTTCACCACCGACCTGAGCCGGCTGATGTTAGGCCTCGCCTTAGGGAAAATCACTTTTCTGAATGCAATAAATCCTTCAGATTTCTGATCCGACCACCTGTTCAGGAGTTCTTACACTTTTTCAGGAAAATCACACACGCGCATAATTTAAATATTAAATTAAATTCAAACATTTGTTCCGGGCTCACTGGGCCTCGGAACTGCACGCCGTCTCAGAGCCTGGTCTCGAATTAATTCCCATATAATATTAAAATAATACATGGAAAAATTTGGGACATTAAATCACACCCACCTTAGGGCTTTTACATCTCCGAAAAGCCGAAACAAGGGAGACTCAAATAGATGTGGGTACTGCACGCGAATCTGAGCCTCCGGCTCCCATTTGCTCTCCTGGAGATTCCCGTGTTGCCACCAGACACGCACCAAAAGAATAGATGGCCCACGAAGGATCTTCTCCTACCGATCCTCGATCTCCATTGGGTACTCAGCAAAGGTCACTCCATCGTCAATGTCCAGCTCACCCCAGTCGATGATGTGCGATGGATCATTCATGTACCTCCGTAGCAGCGACACATGGAAGACGTTGTGCACCCGATCCATCTGAGGAGGTAGAGCCAAGCGATACACCACCTCTCCAACTATACTTAGAATCTGAAAAGGGACAACGAACCTCAGAGATAGCTTGTCACCTTGGCCAAATCTCCGCAATCCCAGTCGGGGTGAGACCCAAAGGAACACATGGTCTCCTTTCTTGAACTCCAAGGGCCTCCATCTCCGGTCGGCATAAGTCTTTTTCTAACTCTGTGCAGTCTTCATCTGCTCCTGGATGACCTGCACCTTCTCTGTAGTATCTCTCACCATCTCTGGGTGCATGAGTGCTGACTCTCCCGGGTCTGTCCAGCAAAGTGGCGACCGGTAAGATTACCCGTATAGAGCCTCAAATGGTGCCATACCAATAGTGGAATGATAACTGTTGTTATAAGAAAATTCCACCAGTGGTAGGTGATCCTCCTAGCTACGACCGAAGTCAAGTATGCAAGCTCGTAGCATATACTTCAGGACATGGATGGTCTGCTCTGTCTGACCATTAGTCTGGGGATGAAACACTATGCTCAAGCATAATTGGGTCTCAAAAGCTTCCTGCAATCCCTTCCACAATCAGGATGTGAAATGAGCATCACGATCTGAGATGATCGTGGATGGTACTCCATGAAGTCGAACTATCTCCTGCATGTAAAGGCGTCCCAATATCTCTACTAAACTCTGCTCTCCTATGGCTAGGAATTGGGCCAATTTTGTGAGTCGATCAATGATCACCCAGATGGAATAGTGTCCCCTAGACGTACGCGGTAAACCCATCACAAAGTCTATGGATATTCCATCCCACTTACACTATGTAACCTCAAGTGGCTGAGCCAAACCTGCTGGAACCTGGTGCTCAGCCTTTACTTGCTGACAAGTAAGGCACCGAGAAACAATCTCTACCACACTCTTCTTCATTCATGGCCACCATAACTGACGTTGGAGGTCCTGATACATCATTTACACACCTGGATGTACTACCAAAGGGGATGTATGAAACTCCCTCAGAACCTCCTCCCAAAACGTCACTGGTACTACCGTGCACCCTCTGAAAAGGGAAACGTGCTCCCCACCTTCTAAATATCCATCAACAACATCACCTGTGGATATCTGAGCACGTAGAGTCTCACAGCTAGCATTATCGCATTGTGCTTCCCTGACTCGCTGCAAGATTGGAGGGGTAACAACCATCAACTGAAGGCAAGATCCCTTATCTCCATCCAAGAAGGACAACTTCAAAGAGGCAAACTGCCTTGTCACCTCATCTAGAAACTGTGAACAAGATTTCCTATTGAGAGAATCTGCCAACACATTCCCCTTACCAGGAGTATAAACGATCTCAAAGTCGTAATCCTAGAGGAAATCAAGCCATCACCTCTGTCTCAAATTTAGATACTTCTGAGAAAAGATATATCTGAGACTCTTGTGATCAGAGTAGATGGTAAACCGTTTGCCCATCAGGTTGTGCTTCCACATCTTCAATACGAAGACTACTGCTGCCAACTCAAGATCATGGGTCGCATAGTTCTGCTCATGTGTCCTCAACTGACGTGAGCCATAGGAAATCACAACTTGCCTCTACATCAAGACACAACCAAGCCCGGTTTTTGATGCGTCGCAGAACACTACGTACTCAACAACCTCCTCCGGTAATCTCAAGATCGGGGCACTCGTCAGACTCTGTCTCAACTGATGGAAAGCCTGCTAGAATCTCTCGGTCCACATGAAAGGCTGTCCATTTCAGGTCAAAGCTGTCATGGGTGCTGCAATCCTGGAGAAATCATGGATGAATCTCCGATAGTAGCCTTACAACCCAAGGAAACTCCGCACCTCCATCACGCTCTGGTGTGGCTCCCATGGTAGCACTACTTCCACCTTTGTTGGGTCCACTAATACACCATCTGCTAAGATAACGTGCCCTAGAAAGTGGACCTCATATAACAATAACTGACACTTCGAGAGTTTCCCAAACAAATGGTGCTTCTGCAGTGTTTTCAGAATCATCCTTAGGTGTCTCGCCTGCTCCTCTTCGGATGTAGAGTACACAAGGATATCATCAATGAACACCACTAAAAACTGGTCTAGATAAGGCTAAAAATCCAGTTCATGAGTCCCATGAACACTACCGGGGCATTCATCATGCCAAAGGGCATCACCAAGTACTCATAGTGACTGTAGCGACATCTTAAAGTCGCCTTCAGTATATCCTCCTCCCGTACTCACAACTAGTGATAGCCTGATCATAGATCAACCTTCGAGAACCATTGTGCCCCTCTCAACTAGTCGAAGAGGTCATCGATCCTCGGTATTGGATACCGGTTCTTCACGGTCACCTGATTTAAGCACCGGTAATCCACACACAGCCTCAAGCTCCTGTCTGCCTTCTTGGAAAACAGCACTGGGGCTGCCCAGGGTGAAACGCTAGGTCTCACAAAGCCCTTATTCTGCAAGTCATCTAGCTGTATCCTCATCTCATGAAGCTCTGCAGGATTGATCTGATAAGCCGATGGTGATATCAGGGTCATCCCGAGTTGCAACTCAATGCAGAAATCTATATCTCGATGGGAAGGTAGCCCGGGGACATCCTCCGTAAAGACGTCCTTGTACTCATCCACCACTACTGGAAACTGGAAACTTGTAACATATACTGTGCCAAGGGCTAGGCTAGCCAACTAATGTGAAATTGCTTGTGCCCTCCTATGCACGAGTCCATCCTACGCTGTCTGGGTCTCTCTTTCACTGAAAAAAGAGAACCTCATCCCATCACTGCGGACACACCACACCCTTCACCTAAAACAATCAATCTGGGAATGAACTGTGGATAGCCAATCCATACCAAGAATGACATCATAAGGCCTTGATGCTACCACCAAGAGGTTCCAACTGAAACTCTCGCCTCCAAGGGTTAGGTCACACAACCTGCAATGGTGTGTTATCTCTGAATCTTCTCAAGTCGGTGTTTCTAAGCGTAAGGGTTGAGTAAACGGCTCAAATGGAATCTCAAGGTCTCGATCAAGATAAGCAGCAAAAAAGGAACGACTAGCACCTGTGTCTATCAATATGGCATCCAAAGTAGAAAAGACATGGATAGTACCTCTAATCATTCCGAGAGTACCAGGTTCATAAGCCTCTACCGCCTGCAACTGCCCCTGCCACAATCCACCAGCTCCCTGAGCCTGGGGCGGTCCCCCAGGGGGTGGTGGTGGTAAAGGGTCAAAATGCCGACCACCTCCAGCTGCTCTCCCAGCTCCTCTGCCACGTCTTCCACCACACGGATCTACCTGATCCACACGTTGCCTCTACCTCAGTGGTGCATCCACTACTCATGTGTCAGTAGTTCGGAAGGTCGGAAAATCTCGAGTGAGATGTCCCCTGCTGTCACATGAATAACATTGCCTCTCTCGAGGCTGGTTGGATGTGCCCTGTGAACCTTGAACGGCTGATCCACTATCCTGGGATCTCCTCTAGAAATGTCTCCCATGCTTGGGTCCCTGACGTCGACTACCTACCGTTGATTTCTCTGCACCAGCTCACCCACTACTGACAACTACCGGCTGTCCCTGCTCTGCCAGGAATCTCTCGACCACCAAAGCCCGCTCAAGCAGCCCAACATAAGTAGGAATTCTCATAGGGATGATGCTATCTCATATACTTCTGCGCAAGTCCCACTCAAAAGTTCGAGCTCTGAAGTACTGATCTCTGACCATATCTATCGAGTACCGTGAGTGGTCGGTAAACCTCGATGAATAGTCGTCCACCGACATGGTTCCCTACTGAAGCTGAAGAAGATCTTGTATGCATACTACTCCCAGGGTAACAAATGAAAACTCCTCTATGAATAGATCCTCAATCTCCATCCATTCAATAGTCACCTCGTCGTGAGTCTGGATTACCAAACTCCACCATCGCCCTATCGAGCCCTACAGAAGGCTCGCTGCCAGGATCATCATCTGGTCTGATGGTGTCCTGACCAACCGGAATACTCTGGCCACTGCCTCAAGCCAGTCCTATACTGCCTAAGGGTCAGGCTCACCTTAAAACCTGAGGGGTCTCTGTCTCTGAAAATCGTGGAGTGCGCTCAACCCGCGCTCTTCCTTCCACTGGTACAGCGGGTGCCAAACACTGCCCCACAGGTGGCGGGATAACTGGCACGCCACTTGGTGGTAGAACTGGGGGATCTGGTCCCAGTTTCAAAGCTTCATCACTGAGGGGGTTATCTGTGTGATCAGGCTGCTGGATCCTAGCAGGTTCGGGTCGCAGAGGCATCCTATTTAAGAAACAAGATGTATCACAATCAGTGATTATATTTGGAGAGATGACTTAAGAAAGACATGGAAACCACATCCCATTCCTATATTATGCATGTAACATTATTTTCCCCCCATGAAACTAGTGTTTAAATGTTCCTATTCGAAAAGCAAGTTATCAGAGCCCTGGTGTTTGGATACGTCGGCCGCTACACCAACACTAGGGTCCCTAGCCTGAGAGCCGAACTCGAAACACTTAACACTATTGCCCCTAACCAACTCACAGACTCTCGTTTCTAAGGTAAAACCGACCACCTCTGATACCACTCTGTCACAACCCGTCCCGGTGGGGCCCAAGCCGCAACTCCCCTGGCCTGCCTCCAATAGGCCAAGGGCTGGTGACTAGCCCTGAGTAGGCATGCTACTAACATGGGAGACATTGCCTATAAACCTGTACACACGCACACACATCTCTAAGTCCACAAATCTAAAAAGTAAAAACTAGTAATGATGGAATAGATGCATGCATACACTAAAACCCAACCACAGAGTATGATAGGGAAATAAAGTACAGTATAGTAAAACCCTAGGCCAAAAGTTCAAGCCCACTAAAAGAATGTCTGCAACAAAGTCCAACCTGTAGAGAAAGGTACTTGGACTACAACCTGTTGCCGAAGGAACACACCTCGGCCTGTCTGATCTCACTGGGCACCGTCCAGTCCTGGTTCACCTAGAATCCTGTCAAAGGCTCACTCGTCTGCACAAGACACGACACGTGTGGAGAAATACCGTGCAGGGGTGAGTATAACAATACCCAGTAGGACACCTCGAAAACCACAAAGGAAATACAAAAAAAGAAAATACCACAATGAAAGGTACAGTCATCTCTACACAGTATATGTGTATGGAACATATAATAAGAATTTTCAGATATACTCATACACAAATGACCTTCGCGATACCGCCACTAGGATCCAGCTCAAATATTCCACTAAGCAAACCATCGGGAGAACACACTCCTAGGTCTAGAGAGAGAGACATGAAGTACTCATTCTAGGAGAACACACTCCACTAGTACCTTGGGAACAAGGTGCTCAGATGAGGATCACAGCCATGTCATGGGGTGATTCCGAAAACTCAGTCTGAGCTAATCCGCTAGGCAGAGGATCGGCGCTCGGGTAAGGTAGGTCACGTTGATACCAAGAACTCTACCTAGGTTATCAGGAATGAATTGAGGATCTGGATCCAAGTCTCAGAGAGGGGATTCCAACAACTCTATTCAGGGAGTTCTGCTGAAGGTATCATACTCCTGTATAAAGGAATTGATACCAGAACCTTCAGGGGATTACCAAGGGTACAAACCCTAAGAACTAGTCCAAGTCACAGAAGGCAAGAGGCTCAAGCCATGAAGAAAAAGTTACATGGCGTGTAGTATGGTTACACATCGTGTTCCTTGACCCTGGGTACTGACTGTGTAAACGGCCCACATCCTTCATTCAAGCCATGAAAAACCAAACTACACGGCGTGTAGTAAAGTACATTCCGTGTTCCTTGACACCAGGTACTTCCCGTGTAAATGGCCCGTGTACATCGACTTGTTGGATAGAAAACAAATACACAATGTGTAGAAGAAATCACATGCCGTGTTTGAGCGCCTAGGCTCACTCTGTGTATGCTGGCCATGTGCCCGTACATGGTCTTTTCCCGTGTCCGTGTTGCCTGACCGTGTACTAGTAAATGGGGTATCCCGTGTATCTGGTCGGGTCTGGCCGTGGAGTGATATAAACGGCGTGTCAATGGTCGTGAACTCTGCCCGTGTCCGTGTACTTCCAGATTACACACCAGGTCGTTTGTCGACGAACACACGCCATGTAGCCCATACTACACGGCGTGTAGTTGGGATTTTTCCAGAAACGTAGTCTTCCTCTGTGCGCCTCGGCTGAACCTCCAGACATCGATTGAGCCGTCTGTTTTCTACGAAACTCAAGATGTTGGATCGTCTCATCATCGTGATGCCGAAACCATGGGTTTTGGGCCTTTAATCGGCTCCAAAATACGATTCTGGTCACCCGTACGGAAATCGTTTGAAGAACGATTTCTTCCGATCCGCTTCGATCCATCCGTCGCCACCGCTGCCGCACCTCTGTAGGGTCGTGCTGGTGCTAGATCTTTAATTTGGGACTGTTTCATTGCACAATGGGTGCGCAACGAATCGTTTTTCCTCGTCCAGTAAAGAACGTGAAGAAAACTCATGAAGAACACGATAAAATTAGGGAAGAGACACACACAAATCGAGAGGGACTAACCTCAATTGATGTTCGTGTAGATCTTGGTTCATCACTGTTAGAAGGTTGAATGAAACCAAACAATAACAAGAATCAAATCCCCAAAATCCCCACAAAATCCCATCCTGCAAGAATGATCGATACGTGGGATAATCTGTTCGTGGATTAGTCCGCGTTCGTCATAGAAATCAAAAACGGTGAAGAATAAAATCACAACAACATCCTACCTAGATCTCGGCGTTCGTTGGAGAAGATCAGGTCGATGCGTTGTCATCACTGACGAAATCTGTCAAGAATGTCGTCGTCGCATTGGTGGTTTCCCCCAGAGCATTCCCAGAGCCTTCAGGGGAAAATCCGGGTTATGGGGATTGTAACCCTGATCCCCTACGTAATCTCTATTTAAAAAGATAAGAGATAATTGACGAAAAAGGGTTTAAATAAAATATTTTAATTAAATATTTTATTACTATTGCGTCAAAAAACTAGATTTCACGACCGACCTGCGCCGACCGATGTTAGGCCTCATCTTAGGTAAAATCGTTGTTCTGAATGCAACGGTTCACTCAGATTTTTGATCCAAGCACCCGATCGAGATTTATTCCACTTTTTCAGGAAAACCGCACACGCGTGTAATTTAATTATTAAATTAAAGTCAAACATTTGTTCCGGGCTCACTGGGCCTCGGAACTGCACGTCGTCTCAGTTCCTAGTCTTGAATTAATTCCTATATAATATTAAAATAATACACGGAAAAATCCGGGACATTATAGGGTGAGCCTGAGTTAGCTCTCCAATGCATTGGGTAACGTGAAGGTGTTAAATGGTAAGGTTTCTCCGATGAGATTTATGGAATATACTGCTATAGGTATTCCAAACGTAACCATGAGGGTTACTCCCTATGTAAGAATGTCATGAATGCCTCAAGTTACCTTTATGTCTTATGATTTCTACAAGTTATTCATAAATATTATGATTTCATGAGGTATCTTAAAGTGCTTATGTTTAATGAGTAAAGTATGATTTCATTGATTCTTATGTATACATGGACTATTGTTTTCTTTCCGTATTTTTATATCCCTTACTGAAATTTTTATGCTCATATTATGTTTTTGAAATGTTTTCCACATGACTTATGTATGAATAGGGACAAGGATGGGATCAAGGAAAGACATGTTGTCTAAAACATGGAAGTAGTCATGTTTCTTTTTGAAGAGTTTTTATTTTATGAAAAAAATGGAAACTGATAAAACACTATTTTATTGAATATTTTATTGATAATAAATGATATAATTTCCTCACATTATGTTAAATATGTTTATTTATAAAATATTTGGGATTTGATCATTCATTTGAAAATTTGGTGAAAATTCCAGTTTTACCCTTAATAGTGCACTGTATTATTTCGAAGATAAATATTTTTATATTTATTATTTGAATTTTAAATTTTGTAACAGTGTTCCTAACTTTATTATCTACAACTTTTATTCAGGACACTAAAGCTAAAGAGTTAATTTGGTTGTTGAAATTGGGCCATGAATTCAAAGTTGGGCTGGGCTCTCCAGAATGGAGAAGGTTCTGTATTTGGGCCATATCCTCTACATACGGGATTGGATTGAGCCCAAATTTTGAGGAAAACTCGGGGACATGATGTGTCACAAATAATCCTTCTGGAAGGCCGGTCAATTCACGCGTTTTAGTGGTCAAATGGGCGGTGCAAGTTTCATTAAAATATTTGGCCGAGATTTTGCATTCACACTTGAAACCACTTTAAACCTAGCCTCCCCTCCACTCTATAAATTAGTGATTTTCTCATTTGGAGAGGCTGGTTCGTGCATTGGGAGATTGGAGGAAGAGGAGAATTGGTTTCAACCAAATTCTCCAACCATTGTAAGAGAGGTAGCTCTTGAAGCAAGGATCCTCTCATCGAAGCCTCCTTCTCTCCTTCATGTTGTAATTGTTTTGTTTGTGTAATAAACTTCTTTGTTCTTCTTTTATTTCTTCTCTTTTCCTCTGTTTTATTTAAATTTATTCTTCTCTTAATCTTCCTCTTGGGTCTGGAATTCTTGAGTAGAAGCGATATTGGGTTATACCCATTATAAACCTTTGCACATGCAAAACGCTTCTACGATGATTACGCCACCCATGGAAGAGTAATTTTTAGTGATCGATCTATCTTCTACCCTCTTCATTTAATTATTTTGAATCATTGAGCCTACTGTAATTCACTTAATAAGATCCATGAATTATGTTTTTAAATTTTAAGAAACTAAGCAAGCAATTGAACAATTAATACAAAAACACGCGAGGTCGAGATTTTGTGTAAATTGTGAGAGTGCGATCTTAATCGGTAATACAAGACCACTTGGGATAAATTTGTAGAGTTCAAATATAATCCCTAAACACAACTCATCCTCATTTCCAGAATGGATTTGTGCTCTAATTAACCACTGACCATAAGCTAACCTTAGAACAACAATCAAAGCAGGGTTCTGCGATTGCATGTTCCGAAGCTAGCCGAGGGTTTAAGTAATTCCATCTTTGTGGTTAAGTTAACTCTTGTAGGGTTCGAGGGTTAACAAATTAGAGGATCATAATTAAGTGGATATTCATTTAATTGATAATGATTAATATGTAAATGAAGAGGTAGAGTTAGATCGATTATGCCTTTTAAAATATTTTCTAAAAAAAACATCTTCTTGTTGTGTTATTTTAATCGGAATTCATTTCAAAACTAAAAACAAAAAAAAATACAATCTTCTTCCAGCAAACTTCTTCTAGATTCATAAACTATAAACAACCCCCATCCTTTTCTAGTAGTGTTTTTATTCCCTTTTATTTTATTTTTAGAATACCTCTAATAAGATGTTTTAATTCACTTCCTCCTTTGAGAGACGACCTTGGTTAGCCCCCTATGCTACACCAAGTAAACTAAACATTAGCTTCATAGAGTGTTGTGCTTGGAGTTTTATCCAACGTAACTCACTTTTGAAGTTCTTTTGAGAGCGCGTGCGACAATGCTCTTTCAAATTGGCGCCGTTGCCGGGGAGGCAAGTAATTATTTCAACCAACTAGAGGTATTTATTTTATTTTACATTTTATTATTTTCTTCTCTTCTTTCTTCCTTCTTTACCCAATCTGATTTTTCATCCTCTTCTTTTATTTTCTCCTACTTCTTTGTGGACCATCAACTCAAACTTCTCATTTTTATTTTACTATGGTCCACCTTCTTTCTTTTCATTTTTATTTGATCTATGACACGAACTAATCCCGAAGATCTCTTAGATCTTGACCCTGAGATTGAACGTAGCCTTAGGGCACGAATCAGACATTCTCAGTCTACGGGAAGTTTCAACATTCAACCAGTTGGAGAATTACTCCAATATCAGAACATTGAAATTGGAAGCAATTCAAATTCAAACATAAAAGAGGAACCAATGGCTGATAATAATGGAAATGAACTTAATAGAACCATTCGAGAATTGGCTGCACCTGATATTAACTATCAACCAAATTGTATTGCATACCCAAATCTCGAATCGGACTTTGAACTAAAATCAGGGTTAATTCACTTACTTCCAAAGTTTCATGGCCTCTCTGGTGAGGATCCGAATAAACATTTGAAAGAATTTAATGTGGTTTGCTCAACCCTAAAACCTAAAAATGTCTCTGAAGATCAAATCAAACTAAGAGCATTCCCATTCTCACTTGATGGAGCTGCAAAAGATTGGATGTATTATTTACAACCTGAAGATGTAACTTGTTGGAACGATTTGAAACGACTTTTCTTGCAGAGATTTTTTCTAGCATAGAGGACCACTTCCATTCGTAAGGAGATCTCGGGGATCAAGCAAGCACAAGGGTAGTCCATGTATGAGTATTGGGAGCGATTCAAGAAGTTGTGTGCAAGCTGTCCACATCACCAAATCAGTGAGCAACTCCTCATTCAGTACTTCTATGAAGGACTCACAGCTATGGAGAGAAGCATGGTGGATGCCGTAGCTGGAGGGGCATTGGTGGACAAGACACCAATAGCCGCACGTGCATTGATTGACAAGATGGCCCAAAACTCCCAACAATTTGGCGATAGAGGTACACTACATGTCAGGGGAGTACATCAGGTAAGTCCTTCTTCTCTTGAGAGTCATTTGATTGATACCAAGTTAGAAGAATTGACAACTATGGTAAGGCAGATTGCTTTGGCACAAAAGACATCTTTACCTCCTCCTTCAAGGCCTTGTGGTATTTTCACTGAGACAAGCCACCCAACTGACTGTTGCCCACAACTCCAAGAAACAGAAGATTGTGCAGCAGTGTTCCCTGGGAGACCATATCAGCAGCAGCAGCAACAACCATATCCCCAGAAGAAGTTCGATCCAACATTCAACCAAGGGTGGAAAGATCATCTGGACATGAGGTATGGCTCTGGACAACAAAAAAGGCCCCCCTTTCAACAAATCTTCCAGCAGCCTCCACCTTACCAAAAGGGATTCCAACAACCCCAAAGGAGATTTGAAGCTCAAACATCAACAAGTCAGCAACAAGGGAATCTCCAACCCAAGGTAGACTCTAACACTGATGATTTTTTGAAACAAATTGTTCTTAATCAACAGAATGAGCTGAAAAGTCAAGGTTCGGAGCTGAGGGAGTTGAAGACTCAAATGAGCCAGATTGCCACCGCCCTCCATGAACTTGTAAGTAAGAATTCTGGAAATCTACCTTCCCAACCCACTCCAAATCCAAAGGGGAATGTTAGTGCCATAACATTGAGAAGTGGGAAGCAAATTAACGATACAGCTGTACCTACTATTCCACCGGGATTCACCTCAACTTCAGAGAAGCCACATTCCATACCAACTGATGAACAATCCAAGGAGAAAGATAAAGGTAAGAAAAAGATTGATGATGTTCCTCCTAAACCACTTCCTTTTCCAAACAGGGTTGTTCAAACCAAGAAGATGGCTGAAGAAGCAATGCAAAAGGAGGTTTTGGACACATTCAAGCGTGTGGAGATCAACATTCCTCTACTCGAAGCCATTAAGAAAATCCCAAGGTATGCCAAATTCTTAAAAGAACTTTGTACCAATCGAAGAGGGCTCAAGGGAAATGAGAGGATCAACCTTGGAAGGAATGTCTCAGCACTCATTACACCAACTCTAGCAATGCCAACAAAGTGCAAGGATCCCGGGACATTCACCATCCCATACACCATAGGGGAGTTTCACTTCTCTGATGCTCTTTGTGATTTAGGAGCTTCAATAAATGTGATGCCTCACTCTGTTTTCTCTTCATTGCAGATTGGTGAGCTCAAGCCTACAAGGGTAGTGGTGCAGCTAGCGAATAGAGCTACAGCATATCCGGCTGGTGTCCTTGAAGATGTGTTGGTAAAGGTAAAGGACATGATCTTCCCTGCTGATTTCTATGTACTAAACATGGAAGATGACCAGGTAAGTTCTCATGCCCCTATCATTCTTGGTAGACCCTTCCTCAAAACTGCTAAGACCATTATCAATGTTCATGAGGGTACTCTTTCCATGGAATTCGGGGATGAAATCGTGAGGTTTAAAATCCTGGATTCTATGAAGTACCCACCAGAGGAACACTCAGCATTCTTTCTCTCTCATTCTGAGTCTCCATGTGATAGTCCCTCTATTTTTGATTCCCAATCTCTTGGGGACTATTCACTTCTTAATGAAATAATGAGTATTGGGTCCAACTTGATGTCTCATTCTACTTCATCCCCTTTAATTCATGATCTTTCTGATCTTGGTATTGGTTCATTTGTCCAATCATATTCGAATTCTGAGCATGTATACTCTGATTATGATATGGCTGCTAATTTTTCTGATGGATTTGATGCATTGTTCTCTCATTCAGATGATATGTATGATTGTGCACAGATGTCTACGCCACTCATGCTTCCATCCATTCAGCAGCCACCATCACTGGAACTAAAGCCATTGCCACCAAATCTCAAATACTCATACTTGTTAAGTGGTGAAAAATTACCTGTTATCATTGCTAACAATATCTCTTTTGAACATGAAGAAAAACTTTTGAATCTTTTGAGGGAGAACATCAGGGCAATCGGGTGGACCTTGGCTGACATATCAGGTATTAGCCCCTCCATTTGCATGCATAGGATTCTTTTGGAAGATGGAGCTAAACCGATGAGGCAACCACAAAGGAGACTCAATCCAACCCTTCTAGAGGTTGTTAAAAAAGAGGTTGAAAAATTGCTCGAGGCAGGTATAATCTATCCCATTTCAGATTCTCAGTGGGTAAGTCCTATTCAGGTTGTGCCTAAGAAAAGTGGTGTTACTGTTGTTAAAAATGAGAAAGATGAGTTAGTTCCAATGAGGGTACAAAACAGTTGGCGCGTGTGTATTGATTATAGGAAACTAAATCATTCCACTCGCAAAGATCATTTCCCCCTCCCATTTATTGATCAGATGCTTGAGAGACTAGCTGGGAAGACACACTATTGTTTCATGGATGGATTTTCTGGATATTTTCAGGTTCCTATAGCTCCGGAGGATCAGGAGAAGACTACATTCACCTGTCCCTTTGGGACATTTGCCTATCAGAGGATGCCATTTGGACTTTGCAATGCCCCAGGTACCTTCTAGAGATGCATGGTGAGTATTTTTTCTGATTTTATTGAGACCTGCATGGAGGTATTTATGGATGATTTTACAGTGTATGGATCTTCATTTGATGAATGTCTAAGTAGTTTGGAAAATGTGTTGAATCGTTGTATTGAGAAGAATCAGGTCCTAAACTTTGAAAAGTGTCATTTCATGGTAGAGCATGGCGTTGTCTTAGGGCATGTAGTGTCAAAACATGGGATAGAGGTTGATAGATCTAAGGTAGACATCATTTCATCCTTACCCTACCCTTCATGTGTGCGTGATGTTCGATCATTCCTTGGACATGCTGGATTTTATCGACGCTTCATCAGAGATTTTAGTAAGATCGCTCTACCCTTATCTCGATTGCTTCAAAAAGATATTGACTTCAATTTTGATGATTCATGCAGGGTATCATTTGATGAGCTAAAGAAGTGTCTGACCACTCCACTGATCATACAGCCCCCACGGTGGGAGATTCCTTTTGAGCTTATGTGTGACGCCTCCAACTTCGCGGTTGGAGCTGTCTTATCTCAGAGGGTGGAGGGACGTTCACATGTGATCGCCTATGCATCGAGGACACTAGATTCAGCCCAATCAAACTACACCACAACAGAAAAGGAGTTTCATGCTGTTATATTTGCTTTAGATAAATTTCGTTCATATTTATTGGGCTCTAAAGTAGTTGTTTTTTCTGACCATGCAGCTTTGAGGTACCTCCTAAAGAAGCCAGATGCAAAGCCACGACTTATCCGTTGGATGCTACTTCTTAAAGAGTTTGACCTTGAGATAAAGGACAAGAAGGGGTCAGAGAATTTGGTGGCAGACCACATGAGTAGGCTTACTCACACACTAGAGGGTGACACCTTGGACCAGGTACCACTTCGGGACACTTTCCCCGATGAGCATCTCTATACCATCTCAGGTAAGCATCCTTGGTATGCTGATTTAGTTAATTACATTGTTGGCTCTGAAATCCCAGTAAATTTGAAGAAGCATCAAGTCCAAAAATTAAAAAGTGAGTCTAGGTATTATGTGTGGGATGATCCATACCTCTGGCGCATGTGTAGTGACCAAGTCATTAGGAGGTGTGTTCCCGATCATGAGTTTGAGTCTGTTTTGCATTTCTGTCATACACTTGCTTGTGGTGGACACTTTGGACCCCAACGGATAGCTAGGAAGGTTTTAGACTCAGGATTATATTGGCCTAGTTTATTCCATGATTCCCATGTATTTTGTAAGTCATGCTCTCGTTGCCAACACACTGGAAACATTTCAAGAAGACACGAGATGCCCCAACAACCCATTTTATTCTGTGAGATTTTTGACGTTTGGGGAATTGATTTTATGGGACCTTTTCCTAGTTCATTTGGTTTCTTGTATATCCTTGTTGTTGTCGATTATGTGAGTAAATGGGTGGAGGCCAAGGCCACCAGGACTGACGATTCTCATGTTGTTGTGGATTTTATCAAAGCACAAATTTTTTGCAGGTTTGGAGTACCAAAGGCCATCATCAGTGACCAAGGGACACACTTTTGCAATAGGAATTTTTCTTCCCTCCTTCGGAAGTATGGGGTGACACACAAAACATCAACACCATACCACCCCCAAACAAATGGCCAGGCTGAGGTTTCAAATCGTGAGTTGAAACAAATCTTGGAGAAAACCGTGCAGCCAAATAGGAAGGATTGGAGCAAGCGCTTGGATGATGCATTGTGGGCTTATAGGACAGCATACAAGACCCCCATTGGTATGTCCCCATTTCGGATTGTTTTTGGGAAAGCGTGTCATCTCCCCGTGGAAGTCGAGCATCGGGCATATTGGGCTATAAAGAAATGTAACATGGATTTGGCCCAAGCTGGAATTCAAAGGAAGTTGCAAATTCAAGAGCTTGAGGAGATTCGCCTGTCATCATATGAGAACTCAAGGCTCTACAAGGAAAGATCAAAAGAAGCTCATGACAAAATGATCCAACAAAGGGAGTTTCATATTGGAGAGAAAGTCCTTCTCTATAGTTCACGACTGAAGTTGATGTCTGGTAAGTTGCGTTCCAGATGGTTAGGTCCTTATATTGTGTCTAATGTTTTTCCTTATGGTGCAGTGGAGATCACACAAGAGGACACTGGAAGGAGCTTTACAGTCAATGGGCAACGTTTGAAGAGATACATTGAGGGACATCCTACTGATGCAGTGGATTTTATCACACTGCATGACCCCATCATCACTTGATCACATCAGGCTGTTCCTAACCCTTTCACTTTTATATTATTTGTCCTATTTAAAAATTATGCATTTCATGTGCATATATCATCTCACGGGTTCACATTGAGGACAATGCAATATTTTAAGTGTGGGGGAGGGAACCTTTTAGTTTAGTAATTTCAATTGTTTTCCTGTTAAAAAAAAACCAAAAAACAAAAATTGTGTGTTTTTCAAAATTTGTGTGTTTATTTTACAATTTTCTGTGTGTTTTTGAATCTTTTGAGCTGAAATGATTCTCATCACCATTTTTAAATCCATATCAATAAGTGAAACAATTTACCCCTTGAAACTAAGCTTAAATGAATGCTGAAATGACTTTGTTTCAAGTTCAAATATTTAGTAATTTCATGCAAAGTACGCTGAATTTTGAATCCCATGCCAATCTCACTGTCTTTATATTTGAAATCACTTTCCTGTGAGGCTTCTAAACCATTATTTTCATATTCTTTACATTCACCTCACTTCTTGAGAGAGCCAAACCATACTTGATTTAACCAGAATTTGATCTATTCCTGTCAAAACTTGAGGGTTTGAGGTACTTGTGTTTAAATGATTGAGGCATTTGTTTGGTATTAAAACCCCTATTTCAAATAATCCTTTTTTATAATGGCCTACCTTGAATATTTAATCCTTGTAGCCCTTAGAAGCCATGCACAGCCTGTTAGGTTAAGCCACATAACAAGCCAATTTTCCCTATCCAACCAACTCTTGAAGTGAAATTGCATAATCTAGTTGAGCTTAAGTGTGGGGGAAGCTGTCTTGTGTTGTGCCACCACATTATGTGATACTTTGGGTGGAAAATTAAATTCTGAAGAGATGTGTTTGCTGCTAAAGAAAGTCATTATATTGAAAGCTGTGCCTTTTCTGGAGCTTTCATGACAAGTGAAGCTGTGCCTTTTCTGGAGCTTCTAATTGAGGTGGAAAGCTGTGCCCATCTGGAGCTTTCAAGAAAATCATGTTTTAGAAGATTGACATTTTTTATGCTGAAATGATGAATGGTGTAAACCTTTCATGACTTTTCATGATGATGGAGCTGAATTGATACTATGGGGATTGAAGAGAAGACCATATTTTAGTGAAAATTAGATTAATGCAATTTTGCTTTAAAAGAGTCAAGCCCTCCTCATTCAGCCTCAGAGTTTTTCACATCTTAATCCTACCAACCGAAATCCACAGAACAACCCTGAAAAGTCCTCATGATAAACATATGTCCTTGACTCACATCGGGTAGCGATGTAAGAATCTATCAAGCCTATGGTGACCCTTGTATGAGTTTGGATGAGAAAGACATTGCAAAAAAATTGATATTTGAGTGATGAGAGAAAATTCAAGCGAGGTAAGTGTTTTGTGCATGGGTGGATAAATGAAGTGGAAATATATTGAATTATATAAATGGAGAACCTGAAATAAGGTTTTTTATGAGGCATGATATCTTTTTTATTCTTGGTGTGAAATTGATTGATCTTAAAGATATGTGTTTTAAAATTGGTTTTGATTTGATATTGATGTTTACTTGATATGAGGTTTTGCCCAGGTGTGCAAAAGGGTAAGTGTGGGGGAGTTGATAAAACACTATTTTATTGAATATTTTATTGATAATAAATGATATAATTTCCTCACATTGTGTTAAATATGTTTATTTATAAAATATTTGGGATTTGATCATTCATTTGAAAATTTGGTGAAAATTCCAGTTTTACCCTTAATAGTGCACTGTATTATTTCGAAGATAAATATTTTTATTTCTATTATTTGAATTTGAAATTTTGTAACAGTGTTACTAACTTAATTATCTACAACTTTTATTCAGGACACTAATGCTAAAGAGTTAATGTGGTTGTTGAAATTGGGCCATGAAGTCAAAGTTGGGCTGGGCTCACCAGAATGGAAAAGGTTCTGTATTTGGGCCATATCCTCTACATACGGGATTGGATTGAGCCCAAATTTTGAGGAAAGCTCGGGGACATGATTTGTCACAAATCATCCTTCTGGAAGGCCGGTCAATTCACGCGTTTTGGAGGTCAAATGGGCGGTGCTATTTTCATTAAAATATTTGGCCGAGATTTTGCATTCACACTTGAAACCACTTTAAACCTAGCCTCCCCTCCACTCTATAAATTAGTGATTTTCTCATTTGGAGAGGCTGGTTCGTGCATTGGGAGATTGTAGGAAGAGGAGAATTGGTTTCAACCAAATTCTCCAACCATTGTAAGAGAGGTAGCTCTTGAAGCAAGGATCCTCTCATCGAAGCCTCCTTCTCTCCTTCATGTTGTAATTGTTTTGTTTGTGTAATAAACTTCTTTGTTCTTCTTTTATTTCTTCTCTTTTCCTCTGTTTTATTTAAATTTATTCTTCTCTTAATCTTCCTCTTGGGTCTGGAATTCTTGAGTAGAAGCGATATTGGGTTATACCCATTATAAACCTTTGCACATGCAAAACGCTTCTACGATGATTACGCCACCCATGGAAGAGTAATTTTTAGTGATCGATCTATCTTCTACCCTCTTCATTTAATTATTTTGAATCATTGAGCCTACTGTAATTCACTTAATATGATCCATGAATTATGTTTTTAAATTTTAAGAAACTAAGAAAGCAATTGAACAATTAATACAAAAACACGTGAGGTCGAGATTTTGTGTAAATTGTGAGAGTGCGAGCTTAATCGGTAATACAAGACCACTTGGGATAAATTTGTAGAGTTCAAATATAATCCCTAAACACAACTCATCCTCATTTCCATAATGGATTTGTGCTCTAATTAACCACTGACCATAAGCTAACCTTAGAACAACAATCAAAGCAGGGTTCTGCGATTGCATGTTCCGAAGCTAGCCTAGGGTTTAAGTAATTCCATCTTTGTGGTTAAGTTAACTCTTGTAGGGTTCGAGGGTTAACAAATTAGAGGATCATAATTAAGTGGATATTCATTTAAATGACAATGATTAATATGTAAATGAAGAGTTAGAGTTAGATCGATTACGCCTTTTAAAATATTTTCTAAAAAAAACATCTTCTTGTTGTGTTATTTTAATCGGAATTCATTTCAAAACTAAAAACAAAAAAAAATACAATCTTCTTCCAGCAAACTTCTTCTAGATTCATAAACTATAAACAACCCCCATCCTTTTCTAGTAGTGTTTTTATTCTCTTTTATTTTATTTTTAGAATACCTCTAATAAGATGTTTTAATTCACTTCCTCCTTTGAGAGACGACCTTGGTTAGCCCCCTATGCTACACCAAGTAAACTAAACATTAGCTTCATAGAGTGTTGTGCTTGGAGTTTTATCCAACGTAACTCACTTTTGAAGTTCTTTTGAGAGCGCGTGCGACAACGCTCTTTCAGAAACTGAGTAGAAGGGTCTACTTTATAATCTTCTGAGATGTAATAGTTATTTCTTAATTCTCTATAACTCTAAACCTGAAAAGGTCCTCATCATGAATTATTCATTTAATTCAATATAATGTAATGTTATAAGGCCAGGTCCTTATAGTTTACAACATATTTTACATTCATCATGTTTCAATGCATGAGGAGTTGAAAAATAGTTCCATCCATGGTTGGATTAAGAAATATGAGTGAAGGTCATTGGAATTACAATTCCAAAGTGAATTTGGGACTTAATGGAATGGCCATGGAAGGATAGGATCCATGTATAATGGTATTCATAATGCATGAAGATGGGTGATTGAGGTTCTTTGGAATCATTATTCCAAAAAGAATAGATGAAAAAAGTATGAAGGTTGAAGATGAAGAGGGGTTGTGAATGGGTGCTAGTATTTAATGGTGGGTTTGAATTGTAAGGTGTCCATTCATTTTATTCTATGTTTTTCTGTGGATCACTAAAAAAGGGGCCACCCACAAGCTAGTTGATCATGCTTGACCCCAATACTTTTGGGACTCATGGTCAACTACGTTGAGAGAAACCAGCCATGGCCAACCTGAAGGAGGCCTAGGTTAGGCATAGACTGCATCAGAAGGTCATGTATAAAGAGCGTGAGTGAATGGGGCTTAGCTCACACATAGCTTGGGTGTAGAGAGTGACTGCAAGGGAGCATAGATGGGCGAAAAGTGCGCCTGTAGGGTGAACTATGTTTTCAGTGGTACCGTTAGGGGAGAGGGAGAATTATGAGCGTGGTCTGTCGCAACATGATACATAAACCACAAGGATCCCACATCCTCATTTTGGTGTGGGTAAAGTTTTAAAAATGAGAATGTTATCTCTGCCATCCATATGATCTCAAGTGAGATCTCAGCAGCACACTCCATTACACATCCCGTGACTTAATCTAGAAAGTACATCCATATTTGTCACATCTGTTTAAACCTAGAACATCTAATGATCATGAACTGTGTCATCTTTATCATTATATCATCCCAATACCACATATTTTTACATACAAATGCATCTCCTCTATTTTGAGAATAAACACAAACATGTGACATGTTATCTTGAACCCTCACCTATATTTCTTGAGGATCATTCTATGGTATATAATAAGTTCATTTAAACCCTTTTTTTACTATACGAATACTGAACCCACGAACCATTCCGCGAGACTGTGAAGAATATCCACACATACCTTATGTGTGAAGAAGAAGAACATGTGCTCCCTGATTTGCACAATGAAAAACGTGAGGCCTCATGTTTTCAAAAAATGAAATACATGGATGAGAGGCCGAGTCTCTGAAAAGCTGTTCAGTGTGTTGGTGCCTGTAAATAAAGAAGAACCATTCAAGATGTAAAAACAACACTTATTAAACCCAAATTAACCCAAACCATTTCCATTCAACAGAAGAAAAATATAAGAAGATAAAGAAGGGAAAATGTGTGTGTGCTTGAGAGATGAAAAATAAAATGATGGGAATTCGGGTCTCTTAATGTCCTATTATAATATACATGCACCCATGCATTCCCATAGACACATAAAAACGGAAATTCACAACATACTTATACATTGAACCCAAATAAAAGGAAAAAGTGTGTGTGTGAAAAAGATCAAGAGATAAAGAACGTGAGTTTTTGCATAATGAGAAATAAGAATCACGTTGAAAGTGCATGTGTAATAATACACGATAAAAAATAATTGAACCTAAACTATTGATACAATAATGGTGTTTTTGGAGTTGACAAGAAAATTTTTATAAATTCATGCAATCATGCATGAACGCATGATTCTGTGAAAAGTATTGAGATATCCAAAAATAATAAGTTTGGATGCGAGGAAATCCATGTAGGAAGTGAATGTATATTGATACTAAAGACATACAGAATTCAAAAAGATATTATATCTGAGTCGATAGTGTTTGAGAATCCAAGAAGTAAGACAGAGTAGATATTTGGCAAAATTATTCTTGCATTATTGAAGAGGTTGTGTGTACCATTTTCAAACATAATGGTGAGATCAGTTCTTAATAAAAAAAGAATGATTTTCCCAAGCATTGTTGAACTGTGAACTGTTTAGATAAGTGATCAGAATTATTTATTAAGGCCAACAAGCCATACTAAATGCTATTGAGGATTCTTCAAGATATTCACAAGAAAGTGTGATTTAGAAATCCTCTATGGCAAGATCATCAAATCAATAGACAGTGAATCAATAGATAACTAAAAAGGAATATTCTCATGGGGATCGAGATCTAGAAGAACCATGTGAGTCTGGGAGGAGAAAAAGACTTCAGGGAGACTCTGGAGCAGGACAATGGGACTGTGGTAACACTGTGGGAAGTAGTATAAAGTCCCTTCTGTGGGACTCATGAAAGATATATTGGGACTATGTATCAACCATTTTAATTTATAATAATATTATAGTGTTGAATCTTTGTTAGGGATAATATCCCACAGATTTAAGATTATTACTTTGAACCAAACCTTGTAAATCCTTGTGTTCATTGCCTCTATATTTACAGCATCATTCAAGGTAAGGCTAAGAGACAAAAGAAGAGTGAATTGAGGTTTTAACCAGCCATAACAGTTTAATTGAAAAGAATCAATTATTAAAAATATTTAAATGGATAACTAATTCACCCCTATCCCTCTCAGTGATTCACACTAATCGGGGCTCTGTAATTGGTATCATAGGGAAGTAACCTCTAAAATATCCATGGGAGTCTTTATGAAGAGAATATTATAATAAATGAGTGAGAAATCTCAAATAAGGATATATTAAAAGACTTGGAAAAATAGAATGAATAGACAGTCAAGAAGAATAAGAAGAATCTTACTACTAATGGGGTGACACCTTCTACAGAAGTTAATATAAAAGGTAAAACATGTGTTAATATGTTTATTATTATGACTCTTCTAATGAATTACGTTCAAGATGTGATTTTGATTGATCAATTAGTGATCCTAAGTGTGTACTCAAAAAAAAACTGAAGAATATTCTTAGAGAAGTATAAATACTTATTTCTACAAGTATCAATATTCTTCAAGATGAAATATTAATGCTGGAAGAATAAGCTAATGCAATGATAGAAGCATTGGCTAAAAGGGTTTCCATTTCCAACACTCCCAAAAAAAACTAGTGAAGGAAAATGAAGAAGAAGTTTCTATTTTTAATAAAAGTCATGTTCATGTTACTAAAGAATTTAAAAGAAGTATTTGTTAGAAATAATTCTTTGAGATCATACTTGTTGAAGCATTTCATAAATTTCAATAGTTTCACAATGTCTATATGGTTGTCAAATCTGCTCAACTAAAAGGAAAAGACAACAAGGTTAAAAAGCATGAAATATCCTTGAAAAAATTGAGAAATGTTAATGAAGAAAAAATGGAGAGGAAGAATGAAAATTGGGAAAGTGAGTTGAGATCATATAAGGATGAGAAAACTCCCTCAACATGAAATATTTATTGTTGGAGGTGAAATTTAAGAATCTGAAATAACTCCAAGATTAAACATCCCAAACAAATGAAATAAGAGATGATTACACTCAATAATGAGTTGAGAGGTACAATTCCTAGTGGGATATCAAATCACCCTACAATTCAATGATAATATCCTCCATGAAGAAGGTATCTTAGAACATAGTTATTTCTGTTTCTACTAATACAGTCGCATATGCATGTATAGGTTCAATTCTAAAAGGTGGGAGGATGGGCATTGATAAAAATGATGATACATCCATAAAAATTTCAAGTATGGATGTTTGGATGATTAAAAATAATATCTCCAAAATGGATTATCCAAAGAAATAGAGGCAATTCCATAAACAACAAAGCACTAGATTTAGCCATACTGATACTATAAGAAAAAGATTAAGATTTGAAGTCTACTGTTAGTGTAGTTGAAATTTTAAGCATCATCCCAATGATTCCTCGAACAATATGTCAGAAAATAAAAATTATGTAAGGACTACATTTAGGGAAATTATATGTGAGGAAATGAAGTATCCTATAATGAAAAGGTATATAACATAGATAAAAAGAACTTGTTTATTAAGAACATTATTGAATAGATTTAAGACTTATGTGATAATTTCAATGGAAGTGGGCATTGTAATGATGAGTGTTGGTTTAGTCCTACCATGGATCATACATTTATTGATAAGGAGAATAGACCACAAAAAAGGTAGGATAAAGGGAAAAAGAGTTTAAGAGTATGCCATTTGGAATATGGAAAACAATTAATTCAAGAAAATAGTGAATTAAATTATTCATAAAAAGAAGGTCAATCTAGATTCCAATAATGCCATCTCAACGAAGAAATGATTCATCTACTTTAGAAAGAAAGTTCGTACCATGGATCATTTAAAAAATGCCATGGAAATGAATTTAAGAAAGAAAAAAACTAAAAGTAGAATCAATCAAGAAGAAGATTAGACTGACTAGTGACATTAATGAAGATAACTTTCATAAGATTGCTAATAAATGTAACCTGAAAACATTTAAGAATCCATGTGGAATCACAGAATTAGAAAATGATAAGAAGGATTGTTTAGTTATCTAGCCTAATTAATATCTCTTTTCTAGTCAACTAAAAATAGTAAAAGATTATGAATTAGGTAAAGTAATGGAAAAGGTGAATAATTTCATTACACATAATGGAAAAATCGAATTTCATGAGATGTTGTCAGCACATGACAACCCAAGTTTCTCACAGCTACTATGTCTAAGGTGCATGAAAGATAGAAATCATGAAAATAAATGTAAAAATATTTTAATTGGCCAAATGAAGATGTATAAAATTGAAAAAAATGTACCATTGGAAGTTACGTCACTAATGGGAGAAGTAAGTACAAATAATCCACACAAGTATAAGGTGAATGGAAAAAAAGTGTCCATGATTACAATGGAAGAACAAATTATCAAATGAGAGGAGTCACCATCATGAAGAGTACTAGTCACATTAGAGCTATAAGGAAACGTGTTCTTGGGTTGAGAAAATTTTTTATCCTTGATTATTCTATTAAAATATCACATGTGTTACATATTATTCCCTTATATTGTTGTTGTATATATGTGATTGCATTGTAGTGAATTGAATGTGAAGGTAATTCTAAATATGTGAATCGGAAGATCAAAGTGGAGAACAACATGTTGGATTAAATATTCATGATTTGATAGTTACATGAAGTGTTCCACAATGGAAGATTATCAATATGAATACATTCAAGATTATGTGATGATATTTTCCCCCATGATAAATCAAATGGATTTCACCACTTCATGGGGAGTAAATATGAAAGAGATTATATTATGGATTATTTCATGAAAATTTTGAAATTCATATCTTCTCATGAAGTTGAAACATGAGGTATTCCAATCAAACATTCATTCATTGTTCGTAATTGTATCTATCATGTTAATTCAGTGGGAGTGTTTTATTGATGAAAAATATGGGATTAAAGGGGGAGATTTATCTTTTCACTTGAACTTCATAATATTTATGGTGAAGTATGTGTAGGATTTAGCATTCATTGATAAATTTGACTATTTCCAACCTCTGGGATAAGAGTTGATACATTCTAAGCATTATATAACATGTATTGTTGTTTATGGATAGTATTGAAACCCTTGGTCATATCTCTCTTGTTTTCTACATCGGGTTACCCAAAGAAGACTTAGAGTTCAATAACTAAAGGTTCTTTTCTATGTGAACCATGTGACATAATCCCTCTCTCAGAAATTTTCAAGAAGTTATTTTATTAATGGAGGAGAACATTTTTTAATAGACTCCACTTATCCTTTTAATTTGGTTACCAAAAAGGGGGAGAAAATATTATCACACATATTGACTCATTAAAAGTGTGCTTAGGTGATACTGACAAAAAAGGGGGAGATTGTTGAGAATAATGTTTCATTTGTTTCAATAAGGTGTCAACATGTGTATGAAAAGTTCATGATTAAATTTGGGATGATTGTTGAAGTGGTGAGGCTTAAAGTAATATTGTTGACTCTGGGAAAAAATCACCTTTATTATAAATTATATCAGTTGACAAGTACTGTCAATAGTTGTTGGATGGAAATTGTGATCAGTGAGATGGGAGTATCTCATTGGTTTCAATTTGATGAAGTTATCAGAAAGATAAATATTCCCAGAGAATTGTTATGGATTTATGTCTTTGGATGCCTTACTATGGAAATGTTCCAAATGTTCAAATCAGACAATTGATTGAACTGATTCTATGTTCAAAGACATTTTTCATTGGAAGAAACTTTGTTACCACATACAACAAATTCCAAGAAATACAAAATAGCATTATGACATTAAAATATCCATTCAATAGCTTCTAATTGGATGAAGTTGGAGAACAAAATCAGATGATTGATTGTGCTGTTATTCAAGGACCAATACATGTGTTAAAGAAAATACATTGTTTACTAAATTGTTTTCATGCATTGTGTTTCAATGCATAATGAGATGAATAAGAGTTTCATCCATATATGGATTACGAAAGATGAGTGACGGTCATTGGAATTACAATTCCAAATAGAATTGAGGACTTAATGGAATTTCCATGAAAGGATAAGATATATGCATAAAGTTATTCATAATGAATGAAGATGGGTGATAGAAGTTCATTGGAATCATAATTCCAAATAAAAATAGAGGAAAGAAGAATAAATGTTGAAGATGAAGAGGACTTGTGTATGGGGAACAGTATTTAAAGTTTAGTTTGAATTTTAAGGTGGACATCCATTTTATTATATCTTCTTGTGTGGCTCACTTAAAAATATGGGTCACCCTTATGGTAGTCATGCCAGCTCAACCCCAACACTTGTGGGACTCAAGGTCAACCACGCTAAGGGATCCAACCCTGGCCGGCTGATGGTGGCATGGTTTGGGCATCGCCCGCATGATCAGGTCGTGTATAAGCCACTAGAGCACATGTGGCATAACCTGCACATAGCTTTGGTGCAGTGCGCACCCACAAGGGAGCAAAGATCAGGGAAAAACGCACCCGCAGGGTGAACATGGTACGGGGCTGTACCCTGAGGGGATAAAGAGAATTATGAACGTGCGTTACCGCAACTTTATACTTAAACCACAAGGATCAGCCTTACGCATTTCAATGTGGGACAAGTTTTTAAAAATGCAGAAGAGATATCCATTGTCCATCTAATCTCACATGAGATCTTGTCCACATGCTCCATACCATGCTCTGTGATATAATCAGTGACATCCATCCATAGGCATCACGTCTTCTTCATAATGGGCCACCAAATGATCCTGATCTGCATCGTCTTCATCCTAGGATCATCCCGATGCCACAGCTCACCGAAGATAAATCCAAGTCCTCCGAGATTGAACTACGGCCATCGTTGATGATGAAAACTCATGCATAAGATTCAGATGGACAATACAAACACATGAACACAATTTTATATTTTTGCATGCATCAAAATAATGAGATCTTACGTGTTTAAAGAAACCAAATGTGTGATGCCACGTCATAAGGATTGAGTTCTCAACGAGAATCCATGAATGAATTCTTAACTGCATGAACGTGATGTTTTCATGTGAATGAAGGAGTCAACATTAAATTGAAACAAGCCACGATTTTAGAATATCATTTATCCGTGTATGAATATTTCAAAGTCGTAGATCAAGGGAATTCAAAGCTGTGAGTCCAATAGAATATTATAGAAATTTGAAAGTGCATCCTCTTCCTATAAAAGAAAGAGTCCCTTGACCCATTCAGTGGCTGAAAAAATTGAGAAACCTCTTGTTTCTCTAAAACAGAGCACCAAACCTAGGGTGTTTCCATGCAGATCTTCTACGCGAAGGAGAAAAAGATCCCACAGGCATTCGACAGGTGTTACACACTCTCAAAGCTTTCTCGCGACGAAGAAGAAGTTCCACCCTTTGTGCAAAGAAGAATAAAAAACATGTGACAATTTCCCTTGGACCCTCGACTGTATTTATTAAGGAACATCCCACTGGTACGCAATATGTACATTTTCAACCTTGATGTACCTCACGAAGACAAAACCCATGAACCATTCCTTATTTTTGTGATGAAGATCAATTCATACCATGTACGTGATGAAGAATAACTCACGATCCCTACTTTTCACAAAGAAGAACCCGAGGACTCGTGTTTTCACAAAAAGTAATACATGTGTCACGTCCCATCCTCGGGGCCCGTGCCGTGACTACCCCAAACCCGCCTTTCATAGGTCAGGGGCTGGCGACTAGCACCAAGGCGTCAATGCTGTAAAAAAAGGGAAGGAATTGCCTTTGAAAAGTAAACAAGCACCACAGAGTAAGCAAGCAGAAAAGTAAACACTATGTAAAAACTGTAACAAGCTGTGCTGAAAGTAAAAAGGTGCCGGAAATACAAGCCCAACTGTAAAGTAAAACTGAAGGGAAAAACAGCAACTGAAAAGAAAAGTCGTAGCGTCGAGCCGTTGTCTGGAAGTCCCACCTGAAGGGTGAGTACAGAAAGCATCCACTGCTCCTCGGTCTAGCTGTCCGCTCCGAGTACGTCCCGCCCAGTGGTCCACCTCCAGGTACCGTCGTGCTCCGCAAGCCCCCACCACGATCAGCGATGTCCGTCGTCTGCAACCAACACAACAAAGTGTGGGCATAGCCCGTGCAGGGGTGAGTATAAGCTACTCAGTAGGGACCCCGTGACCCCCGATGGTCTCCCGAAATCCACAAAGGATAAACAACAATGGAAAGATACATTCACGAAGTAACAACCGAAACTGCTTAAGAATATGCCCACACATATACCTAAGTCATCAATCCCCGTTCTGCTCCAACATCTGAGCCCAAGAACAACCCAGTCCACACAGGAAAGCAAACGTATACCCACACAGGATAGCTCAACACAATCCACATAGGAGAGTAAACCGTAAATCCACACAGGATAGTTCAATACAATCCACAAAGAAGAGTAAACAGTAAATACACACAGGATAGTTCAACACAATCCACAAAGGAGAGTAAACAGTAAATCCACATAGGATAGTTCAACACAATCCACTAAGGAGAGTAACAAAAGATTCAGCTCACACATGTATACTTTTTCGGATGACGATAAAGATGACCACTGATCCATCTAAGTCGTCGGACCCAGAGAGGATCGATATGTACTAACCCCCGCAATGACCCACACAGGATCAATAGGTAACTAACTCCCGCAAAGACCCACACAGGATCGGGCCCACACATGACCTGTAGGCGCTGGCTCACACAGAACCGCTGAGCGCTGACCCACACAAGATCGGATCCACACAGGATCTGTAGCAGTGATCCACATTGGATCGCTGAGTGCATTAGTCGTCGCAGTCCACAGAGGATCTCTGCACAGTCGTCGTCGCAGTCACAGTAGCAGTCGCAGCCAGCTCTAGGGTTTCCGCACACAACAAGCTAGTTCGGGAGGGTCCGCTCAATGAGCCGAGAGGCTGATACATCAACTGACACAAAGTCCGAAGTTGATGTATCCAAAAGTTCTGTATCGTCAACAAGAACTCAACGTCGCAGACGGCGCGTCAATCGGATGCCCAGTCTAAGAGTTATTGGCTTTTTCGTCCTAGGGGCCTGGTTGATTTTTAAGGCAAAACAAACCCAACTGTACTCCACCTGCGTCCAAACCTCGGGCGGAGTATTCCAAAAGATCCGTCTCACTTAGAGGAATCCACCAAAGCTGACGGCACGCCAATCGGACGTCCATAGCTCAAGATATGAGCATTTCCGCTCCGAGGGCCCTGTTGGTTTCGTGTACGAACCAACCTGACCGAACCCAAAGTATTCCGAAACCTTGAGTGCGATATACCAAAACGACCGTCTCGATCCAAGGATCTCTTTTCCGCTGACGGCGCATCGTTCGGAGGCACGTAGCTCACATTACGGGCAAAAGACCAAATCGGTCCGAAGACGGGGGTCTGGGCCTAGGCCAACCCAGCCCGACCCCCTTGGGTAGGCCCGAACCGAGTCGACCGACCCGGGTCAGGGTCGGACCCGGTTCAGCGCGGCCCGGTCCGACCAAGGCGCAGCCCAGCCGGTCGGGCCGGCCCGGCTCGGCTCGGCCGAGCGAGGCTGCCGCGGGGCGCCGCCCCCACGGGAAGACAGTGTTGCGGCCCCGCGTGGGACCGTGCTGGAAGCAACAGACGCGGCAAAGGCCGCATCCCATGAGTGTGAGCCGGACCCGTGCGGCCGCGGGTCTGCTGGGCACCACCGCCGCGGCTTCAGCCGCGGCGCGCCGGGGCGCCGCCGCCTCCGGCCGCCGGCGACCCACGCCGCCGGAGACTTCCACGGGCCACTGGAGTTGCTCCGGTGGTCTGTTTTCCTTCCCATCTGCACCGTTGATCCTCCCGGGTTCCGTTCTTCACTGCGGGATCATCAAAAATCTATTGCGTCACATTTTTTCGTTGCCCGCCAAATCCGCACAACCATGAAGAATGGCAGAGGGTTGTCGGGTCATGATCATTTGGCCCACACCCTCCGCGTTAGATAAAAACAACGAGAGAATTATTCAACACATGAATACATAACCGAAAACAATTTTTAATGAATTAAAATTGTTTTCATGAACCGGGTTCTTCATTTTGAACAGAAACAATCACGGCAATATAAAACATCCAAATAAAATCCCTACCTCGTTAAGTGTCGCACGCGTGTTCTTTGTGGAATTGATATCCACGGAAGGAGGCGATCGTCGCGTTGCGTAAGGCGTCGTGTCGTCGCAGAAGGGCGTTGCATCGTCGCGGAATACGGTGCGCGTCAATGAACTCAACTGATGATCGAAGATTTTTGTTGCGGATTAAGGAACGTCGCCGAAGTACGTCGCGGTAGAGGAAACGTCGGCGTCACGGCACACGGCGTCGCGTCGTCGATTTCTGTGGATTTGGCGTTCTTAGTCAGAGACCGGCGTTCTTCGCGTTCTTCGTGTTCTTCGTGAAGGAGGATGAAGAAATCTTGGTTTCTATCAAATCCTCTCAACGAGTATTTTTCCAGAAGTCGTGCATTGGTCTTATTTTATTATTACGCCAACGGATTTCAAATAGGTTAAGAAACGATTAAATTAATTCATAGAATTAATTAAACGAGTGAAACCGCCCAATTAATTTGGTGCGTTAAGAATTTAAGAAAACGCGTCAGTTGACTTTCATAATGACAGGGTTTCACGGGTGCGTTACTTAGCATAAAAAAACGGTGGGGCTCATGAGGGCCCCACCCCACAAATATCCTACCAAGGGGGGTAGGATATTTTTTGTATAGCACCCTATCCGCATCAACTCCGCTTAAGCAGCTTTAAGTGGCTTCAAGTGTCTTCCAAGTGGCTTAAGTGAAATAAAATAAAGTTTGTCGTACAATTATTTTATTTCTTAACTTTAAGCCCGAAAATTAAAAACCACAACCGAGCAAACACAACTCCGGAAGAGGCGTTTCTAAGCAAATATCGGCGCTGCGATTTAATCGGTGCCCTCAGAATTCGATTCCAAGCACTGGTTCAAAAGTTAGAAAAACCCGCTCGTTTGTTCACTGAACGTACCCTAGCCAAACTTCGGAAAATGGTTCCGGGCACACCGGGCATCAGAATTAGGTGCCGTCAGAAACTGCGCTCTCGTAAAATTGTAAAGAAAATTAAGAAAAAAAATTTCCTTGAAAGTCACGGGTCTTTACATTACTCCCACCTCAGGGATTTACGCCCCCGTAAAGATACATCATAAACTAGAGAAACAAATGTGGGTACTGAGCACGCAGTTGAGCCTCCCGCTCCCAAGTGCTCTCCTAGAGGTTCCCGTTCTGCTATCTGATGCGCACAAGAGGAATTGATCGCCCACGTAGGACCCGCTCCTGTCGATCCTCTATCTCCACCGGGACCTCCGTAAAAGTCTCCCCATCATCCACGTCTAGCTCCCCATGGTCAATGATGTGCGTCGGGTCGTGCACGTATCTCCTCAGCTGAGATACGTGGAAGACGTCGTGTACCCGGTGCAACTGAGGTGGTAGAGCCAGGCGATAAGCCACCTCGCCAATCCTGCTGAGGACCTGAAATGGTCCAATGAAGCATGGAGACAACTTGTCGCCTCGGCCAAATCTCCGTAATCCACGCCGAGGTGAGACACGCAAGAAGACGTGGTCACCATCCTCAAACTCTAGTGGCCTCCGCCTCCTGTCAGCATAATACTTCTGCAAGCTCTAAGCTGTCCTCATCCGCTCCTGGATGACCTGGACCTTATCTGTCGTGGCCCGGACCATCTCTGGTCCCACAAGTGCTAACTCCCCAGGGTCTGTCCAGCACAAAGGAGATCTTCAAGGTCTGTCGTACAACGCCTCGTACGGTGCCATCCCGATGGTGGAGTGGTAGCTATTGTTGTACGCGAACTCCACTAAGGGTAGGTGATCCTCCCAGTTGCGACCAAAGTTGAGGACACATGCGCGGAGCATGTCCTCGAGAGTCTGAATGGTCCTCTCCATCTGACCATCTGTCTGAGGGTGAAAGGCGGTGCTCAGACGTAGCCGCGTCCCGAACGCCTACTGTAACCCCTTCCAAAGCCGGGAAGTAAAGCAAGCATCCCGATCGGAGACGATAGATGATGGCACACCGTGAAGCTGTACAATCTCCTGAACGTAGAGACGCCCCAAGCTCTCCACTGAGCCCTGCTCTCTAATGGGTATGAAGTGTGCCGACTTGGTGAGTCGGTTAACAATCACCCAAATAGAGTCGTGACCTCTAGAAGTGCATGGAAGTCCAGTCACGAAGTCCATAGATATTCCATCCCACTTCCACTCTGGGACCTCCAAGGGTTGTACCAAGCCAGCTGGTACCTGATGCTCTGCCTTCACCTACTGGCAGGTGAGGCATTGAGAAACGAAATCTGCCACAGCCTTCTTCATGCCCGGACACCAATGCTATCATCTGAAATCCTGGTACATCTTCGCCACTCCAGGATGTACCGCCAAAGGAGAAGTGTGAAACTCTCTCAGCACCTCCTCTCGTAAAGGGACTGTTACCAAGGTACGTCCTCTGAAAAGGACGTAAGGCTCTGCTCCAAGGGAGAAACCATCAGGTGCCTGTCCTGAGGATATCTGTGTACGCCGTGTCTCACAGTCAGCATCCCCACGCTGTGCCTCTCTGACCCGCTGTAGAAGTCGAGGAGAGACTGTGAGAGACTGAAGGAAGGTTGCTCCATCCCTATCCACGAAGGATATCTGCAAGGCGTCTAGATGCTCTGTCGCCTCCTCAAGTAGCTGAATGCCCGTCCTCCCGCTGAGGGCATCGTCTACTACGTTCCCCTTCCCAAGAGTATAGACTATCTCAAAGTCATAGTCCTGTAGGAACTCGAGCCATTTCCGCTATCTCAGGTTCAGGAACTTCTGAGAGAAGATGTACCTGAGACTCTGGTGGTCAGAAAAGACTGTAAATCACTCGCCAATCAGATAGTGCCGCCATGTCTTCAGAGCGAAGACCAATGCTGCTAAATCCAGGTCATGTGTAGCATAGTTCTGCTCATGTAGCCTCAATTGACATGATCCATAGGCAATCACAGCCTGCTCCTACATCAGGACACATCCGAGTCTGGTCCCTGATGCATCGCAGTAGACTACGTATCCAACTCCCTCCTCAGGCAACCTCAAGATAGGTGCGCTGGTCAATCTCTGTCTCAGCTCCTGGAAGCTCTGCTGACATTTGTCTGACCACACAAAGGGTTTCCCCTTCTTCTTCAAAGCAGAGAGTGGCACCGCAAATCTGGAGAATTCCGGCACAAATCTCTGATAGTATCCAGCTAGTCCCAAGAAACTCCGCACCTCCGTCACGCTCCTGGGTGGCTCCCAAGGTAGCACTGCCTCGATCTTCGCGGGATCCACTAAAAATCCCACCTCAGAAATGACGTTCCCCAAGAAGTGGACCTCACGTAACTAGAACTGGCACTTCGAGAGATTTCCATAAAGCTGGTGCTCTCGGAGTGTGTCTAGTACAACCCGCAAGTGGTAGGCGTGCTCCTCCTCCGTGGTCGAGTACATCAAAATGTCATCGATGAAGACCACAAAAAATCGATCGAGGTATGGCTGGAAGATCTTATTCATGAGGCTCATGAACACTGCTGGAGCATTGGTTACGTCGAAAGGCATAACTAAGAACTCATAGTGGCCATACCGACACCTGAAGGTCGTCTTCTGCACATCCTTGTCTCGAACTCTGAGCTGATGATAGCCTGACCTGAGGTCTATCTTCGAGAACCATCGTGCTCCCCTGAGCTGATCGAAGAGGTCATAAATCCTCGGTAGCAGATACTTGTTCCTCACTGTCACCTGGTTCAGGCAATGATAGTCGACACACAGTCGAAAGCTCCCGTCCGCCTTCTTGGTGAACAATATCGGGGAAGCCAAGGGTGAAACACTGGGTCGGATGAACCCCTTGCCCTGCAAGTCCTCCAAATGTACCCGTAGCTCTCGAAGCTCAGCGGGGGCCATCCGATATGCTGTAGTGGATATCGGGGCTGTCCCGGGGTACAGATCAATATAAATGTCTACCACTCTGTGAGGAGGTAGCCCTGGAACGTCATCGGGAAGGACGTCTGCGTACTGATCCACCACTACAGGGAAACTAGGACTCTGCACGTCAACTACTCCAAGGATGAGGCTAGCCAACTGATGAGTGATGGGTTGTGCTCTCCTCTACATGAGTCCATCCTGTGCTTCAAAGGCTCCCTTCTCATAGGTGAAGGTGAACCTGCTCCCGTCGGTGCGTAAACATCGCACCTTGCGCCTAAAACAGTCAATCTGAGCATGGGCTGTAGATAACCAATCCATGCCCAAGATGACGTCGTAAGGCCTCGACGTCGCTACAAGAAGATCCCAGCCGAAGCTCTCGCCTCCAAGAGTAAGCTCACACTGTCGGTACCTATGCGTAATCATCGAGTCTGCTCCCGTAGGAGTCTCTAGCCGTAAGGATCGATCCAATGGCTCTGTCGGAATCTCTGAGATCCGAACAAGGGCAGCGGCTATGAAAGAGTGACTCGCTCTTGTGTCTAAAAGAACTGCAGCAAGGGTGGAATAGACACAGATCGTACCTCGAATAATCTCTGGCGCGCGGTGGTCGTAGGCCTCCGCTGCCTAGAGCTGTGCCTGTCTCTGCCCGCTAGCTCCCTGTGGTCGGGCCGGACCTCCCATTGGTGGTGGTGGCCGAGCCTCAAAGCGTCTCCCACCACCTGCTGCTCGGCCAGCTCCTCTGCCTTGTCTGCCTCCTCCCTGCGGACCACCACAGTCGACCCTCTGCCTCTGCCTGGGTGGCCCCTCCACCGTCTGCTTCTCCTCAGTACAGCGAGTTGGGCAGTCACGAGCCATGTGGCCCTGCCCGCCGCAGGCGTAGCACTGCATGCCTCTCGGAAGACTGGCTTCGCGCTGTGTGCCCCGCACTGCTGAGCCAGTGTCCTGAGGTCGTCTACGAGAGGGTCTGGTCTGCTTGGAACCCTGAGTCATCTGTCGGCTACCTGCTGCCGAAGACTCCGCTACCTGCCGCCCTGCGGTAGGTCTCGCTGTGGACTCAACCAGAATTCTCTCGATCATAAGGGCTCTCTCCAGTACTCCTACCTGGGTCGGGATGCTGAGGGAGATCAGCGATGCCCTGATGTCGTGTCTCAATCCTTGCTCGATGGTCCGGGCCCGGAAGAAGGGGTCTCGTACCATGTCGGTCGAGTAGCGAGAAAGATCGGTGAACCTCGCCGCGTATTGGGCGACCGTCAAGCTGCCCTACCGAAGCTGAAGAAGCTCCTGAATGCGCACCGCACGGAGGGTGGCCGGGACAAACTCTGAGCGGAAGAGGCTCTCGAAGTCTGTCCAGAGAAGTGATGCCTCGTCGTGCACCTGGAGCATCAAGCTCCACCATCGGCCCGCTGCTGCATGTAGTAGGCTCACCGCGAGGATCACCATGGGGTCTGTTGGTGTCCTCACTAGCCTGAAAACTCGAACGACCACCGCCAGCCAGTCCTCGGCTTCCTGGGGGTCCGTCTCCCCACGAAACCTGGGTGGTCGCTGGCGCTAGAACTCGTGTAGAGCTCCGATGCGACGTGCATCATCAGCGGTAGGTGCTGGAAGCATCGGGGGCTCGGAGGGTAAAGGTACCGCCGGTGCCTCTGCTCTCAACGGGCCCTGTACCGAGGCCTCGTCGCTCGGTGGGCTGTCGTCACGCTCTACTCTCGAAACCCTAGCTGGCTACCGTCGTGGGGCCATCCTGAAAAGGAAACACGTGCGCCACAGTCAGAGCAGTATACCTGGTGAGCTGACACAAGTAATCACAAAGAAAACTTGAAACAAACATGCAATCATTGTTTTCATACATTAAGTCGGAAATCAGAAGTCAGGGTCCTGGTGTACGGATACGTCGGCTGCCGCACCAACACTAGACTCCCTGGACTGATAACCACACTCAATACACTAAACACTATTTCTTCACATAGAAGAAAGATCAGAGTCTACGGTAGAACTGACCACCTCTGATACCAATTTGTCACGACCCGTCCTCGGGGCTCATGCCGTGACTACCCCAAGCCCGCCTTCCATAGGACAGGGGATGGCGAGTAGCACCTAGGCGTAAATCCCGGAAAAAGGGAAGACATTGCCATTGAAAATTAAACAAGCACCACAGAGTAAGCAGGCAGAAAAGTAAACACTAAGTAAAAACTGTAACAAGCTGTGCTAAAAGTAAAAAGGGGCTGGAAATACAAGCCCAACTATAAAGTACAACTGAAGGTAAAAACATCAACTGAAAAGAAAAGCCGCAGCATCAAGCCGTCGTCTGGAAGTCCCACCTGAAGGGTGAGTACAGAAAGCCTCCACTGCTCCTCGGTCCAGCCGTCCGCTCCGAGTACGTCCCACCCAGTGGTCCACCTCTAGGTACCGTCCTGCTCCGCAAGCCCCCACCATGATCAGCGTTGTCTGTCGTCTGCAACCAACACAATGAAGTGCGGGCATAACCCGTGCAGGGGTGAGTATAAGATACTCAGTAGGGACCCCGAGACCCCCAAAGGTCTCCCAAATTCCACAAAGGATAAACCACAACGGAAAGATACAATCACGAAGTAACAACCGACACTGCTTAGGTATATTTCCATACATATACCTAAGTCATCAATCCCTGTTCGGCTCCAACATCCGAGCCCAAGCACAACCCAGTCCACACAGGAAAGCAAACGTATACCCACACAGGATAGCTCAACACAATCCACCAAGGAGAGTAAACCGTAAATCCACACAGGATAGTTCAACACAATCCACAAAGGAGAGTAAATAGTAAATCCACACAGGATAGTTCAACACAATCCACAAAGGAGAGTAAACAGTAAATCCACACAGGATAGTTCAACACAATCCACAAAGGAGAGTAACACAACATTCGGCTCACACAGGTATACTTCTTCGGATGACGATAAAGATGATCACTGATCCATCTAAGTCATCGGACCCACAAAGGATCGATATGTACTAACACCCGCAATGACCCACACAGGATCAGACCCACACAGGATCAATAGGTAACTAATCTCCTCAAAGACCCACAAAGGATCAGGCCCACACAGGACCTGTAGGCACTGGCTCACACAGAACCGCTGAGCGCTGACCCACACAGGATCAGATCCACACAGGATCTGTAGCACTGATCCACGTAGGATCACTGAGTGCAGTAGTCGTCGCAGTCCACTGAGGATCTCTGCACAGTCGTTGTCGCAGTCCACTGAGGATCTCTGCACAGTCGTCGTCGTAGTCACAATAGCAGTCGCAGCCAGCTCTAGGGTTTCCGCATACAACAAGATCGTTCGAGAGGGTCCGCTCCACGAGCTGAGAGGCTGATACATCAACTGACACAAAGTCCGAAGTTGATGTATCCAAAAGTTCCGTATCATCAACAGGAACTCAACGTCGCAGACGGCGCGTCAATCGGACGCCCGGTCTGAGAGTTATTGGCTTTTTCGTCCTAGGGGCCCAGTTGGTTTTTAAGGCAAAACCAACCCGACCATACTCCACCTTCGTCCAAACCTCAGGCAAAGTATTCCAAAAGATCCTTCTCACATAGAGGAATAAACCAAAGCCGACGGCACATCAATCGGACGTTCGTAGCTCAAGATATGAGCGTTTCTGCTCCGAGGGCCCGGTTGGTTTCGTGTACGAACCAACCCGGCCGAACCCAAAGTATTCTGAAACCTTGAGTGTGATATACCGAAACGACCGTCTCGATCCAAGGATCGAGTTTCCACTGACGGCACATCGTTCGGAGGCCTGTAGCTGAAGTTATGGGAAAAAGACCGAAGCGGTCTGAAGACGGGGGTCTGGGCCCAGGCCGACCCGGCCCGACCCCCCTCGGTTGGACCCAGTTCGGCGCGGCCCGGCCGGTCGGGCCGGCCCGGCTCGGCTCGGCCGAGCGGCCGAGCGAGGCTACCACGGGGCGCCGCCCCCACGAGAAGACAGTGTTGCGACCCCACGTGGGGCCGCGCTGGAAGCAACGGACGCCGCAAAGGCCACGTCCCGTGCGTGTGAGCCGGACCCGCGCGCCCGCGGGTCCACTGGCCGCCACCGCTGCGGCTTCAGCCACGACGGCCTTGTCCGGCGGTGCGCTGGGGCGCCGCCGGAGACTTCCACGGGCCACCGGAGTTGCTACAGTGGTCCGTTTTCCTTCCTGTCTGCACCGTTGATCCTCCCGGGTTCCGTTCTTCACTGCGGGATCATCAAATCGCCCTTACGTCACGTTTTGTCATCACCTGCCAAATCCGCACAACCACGCAGAACGACGGAGGGTTGTCGGGCCGTGTTTGTTTGGCCCGCACCCTGCGCGTTAGATAATAACAACGGGAGAATTATTCAACACATGAATACATAACCAAAAACAATTATTAATGAATCAAAATTGTTTTCATGAACCGGGTTCTACATTTTGAACGGAAACAAACACGGGAATGTAAAACATCCAAATAAAATCCCTACCTCGTCAAGTGTCTCACGCGCATTCTTCGCAGAATTGATCGCAGTGGAAGGAGGCGATTGTCGCATCGTGGAAGGCGTTGCGTCATCGCGGAAGGGCGTCGCATCATCGCGGAATACGGTGCGCGTCGACGAACTCAACTGATGATCGAAGATTTTTGTTGCGGATTAAGGAACATCGCTGAAGTACGTTGCAGGAGAGGAAACGTCGGCGTCATGGCACACGGCATCGCGTCGTCGATTTCTGCGGGTCCGGCGTTCTTCGTCGGAGACCGGCGTTCTTCGCGTTCTTCGCGAAGGAGGATGAAGAAATCTTGGTTTCTGTCAAATCCTCTCAATGAGTATTTTTCCAGAAGTCATGCGTTGGACTTATTTTATTATTACGCCAACGGATTTCAAACAGGTTAAGAAACGATTAAATTAATTCATAGAATTAATTCAACGAATGAAACCGCCCAATTAATTTGGTGCATTAAGAATTTAAGAAAACGCGTCAGTTGACTTTCATAATGATGGGTTTTCGCGGGTGCGTTACTTAGCGAAAAAGAAACGGTGGGGCTCGTGCGGGCCCCACCCCACAAATATCCTACCAAGGGGGTAGGATATTTTTTGGATAGCACCCTATCCGCATCAACTCCGCTTAAGCAGCTTTAAGTGGCTTCAAGTGGCTTCCAAGTGTCTTAAGTGAAATAAAATAAAGTTTGTCATACAATTATTTTATTTCTTAACTTTAAGCCCAAAAATTAAAAACCACAACCGAGAAAATGCAACTCCGGAAGAGGCGTTTCTAATCAAATACCAGTGCTGCAATTTCATCGGTGCCCTCAGAATTTGATTCCGAGCACCGGTTCAAAAGTTAGAAAAACCCGCTCATTCGTTCACTGAACGTACCCGAGCCAAACTTCGGAAAATGATTCTGGGCACACCGGGCCTCGGAATCAGGTTCCGTCAGAAACTGCGCTCTCGTAAAATTCCAAAGAAAATTAAGAAAAAAAATTTCATTGAAATTCACGGGTCTTTACAAAATGCATCCGGCAGAGGCATTGAGAAGTTGTTGAGTTTTCATGCACATGTGAAGAAAGAAGAACCATACTAGTTTAAAGAAGAACACAAAGAAAACCCAAGGTAACCCAAATCTTTTGCACGCAAATGATGATAAATAAGAGAAGATAAAGAGTAGAAATTTTGCGTGCGCTTGGGAGAAGAAGAATAAAAGGATGGGAATTCGGGTTCCTTAACATCGTACCAAAATATATGTGCACCCATGCATTCCCAAGAACACATAACAAATGAAATGCATAGCACACTTATACATTGAACCCAAATAAAAGGAATAAGTGTGTGTGTGTGTGTAAAAGAACAATAGATAATGAAATTTAATGTGTGTAAATTGAGAAAGAATAATCATGTGTACATTACATGTGTAATCATACATGATACACTCTCATTGACTATAAACTATTGATATGTGAACAGTGTTTCTATGTCAGTTTACCAGAAACATATTATACATGCATGAAATCATGCATGAACACATACACATGTGAAATGTGTGGAGATATCAAAAAAAAGACATTTAGAGGCCATGAAATCCATGCATTAAATGAATGTATGTTGATACTGAAGCCAGATAGAATTAAAGAGGATCTTATATCTCAGTTGATAGTGTTTGAGAATCCAGGAAGGCTGATAGAGATGATATTGTGTAGAATTTTTCTTGCATTATTGAAGAGGTTTTGTGCACAATTTTCACACACAAAATTGTTGTTGGGTTTTAATAAGAAGAAAAAATAAATGCCCGACCATTGCTGCACTTATGAAGGATCATACAAGTGATCAAAATTATTGAGCAAGGAAAACAGACCTTACCAATGGTTGTTGAAGATTTTTGATGAGATTCATAGGCATGTGTGATTCAGAAAGCTTGTGTGGAAAGAGCATGAGATAAATCTATATTGAATCTATAGCATCCCAAATTTTTCATACTTTACTATAACATCAATTTAAAGATAAAAAACATAATATAATTACACATAGAAAATCCAAAGGTTTGGTGTCTTAGGAAAACTAGGACCATACATAACAAATACAACATCAAGCATAAAAATTCATTTAATTTTTTCTTCTCTAGATTCTTATTGGAACATGTCCTCTCCATAGTACATGTAGCCACCTGAGGATATACATCGAAAGGGGTGAGCTAAAAGCCCAGTAAGAGGATAGATAACAAAGAATATAGCATGGGGTGAGCATAATCATGACATAGTAAAAAGATCATGAACATGAGAGAAGCATAAATAAAAGACTTGATATGTGACAATGCATAAAAATGAAACATCATGTCTTAGTGGTTAACTACCACACATACTTGTGAACCAAGATACCATCTTTTTCACAAATCATTTCACATATACTCATGTGATTAATCATTTTACCCAATGCATTGGAGCGCTGTATAATTCCGAGCGCACCCGTCACCTTTAAACATTCAAATTGCGCTATATAATTCCGGGTGCACCCGTCACATCATAACATTATCATTTATCATTCATTCCCTAATGAACATATAAAATAAATTAACATAATGAACCCATGAAAAGGAATGGGTTTCATCTCATATGAACACATTCATCAACATTGGGTTCCCAAAAGAATGAGGGAATAACTTCCATGTTACATGAACTGTCAATCTTGAATGAGAAGTAAAGGGTGAGTTCTTGAAAGAAGAGTTCTTTTGGAAAACATTTGGACTCTCATAAATACCAGTGACAAACATGTATATCCCAGAAGAGTAAAAATATTGATGAAAAAATGATCTTTATGGAGTAACTATATCAAAAATGGATTGACAGAGAGAGAACCCGAAGGATGAAAGTTGGGTTCGAGAATTCCCCCTTACCTTGTTTTTGAATGCTTACTTCTCTTTAATGTCCTGTATAATGAAATTATATTCATTAATTAGAAGTTATAGAACCTTTTATAGATTAATAGGGTTCATTTTGGTTTCATTATTTCATTTTATGTTCTTTTGGATGACTTATAGAGTTTAAAAACATTTTTCGGGAATGTTGGTTTTTATGGTTTTTCTTGGGTGGCTCACTTGTATTCATAAATTGAAGTTCGGGAAGAACATGAGTAAACATTCAGAAATGATATTACATTTTACTAATGATATTAAAGGAGTTTTAATGATCTTATAATAAATTCTATTAGATCCATGTGGGTGAATCAATAGATAAGAATTAAATGATGGTTATTTGGGTCAATTTGGGCGGTTTTCCGATCACAATGAACTTGTTTTAACTTATCACATAGTAATATGGCCATAGATTATTACCAGAATAGTAAATAGGAAATAATACATATAAAATATTCTGGTTCAACCGTTAAAATGGTTTCATTAACAGATCTGAAGGTAGAAATGTATGAAGAAATCATGTTGTTCTTGAAGGTGATAAATTAACACCTCACGAACAACGTTCTTTTTAATAAAATAAAAGGAAGAGGGAAAGGCGGTTGGATGATATAATATCCAATTAGAATCAGAAAATTAAATTATATTTATAATAATGGAGTTAAAATACCATTTGGATGAAGATAGGTGGGGAGAGATCAAGAAATGAACTTGAACATGAAAGGAAATTAAAGGAAAAGAGGGAGAGAAATTACCTCTTGAATCCTTCTCTTGAGAACCTCCTTAAGGGCCTAAGCTTGGTCTTTTGATGAGACACAAAGCTCCTGGACGTGGGGGAGGTGCTAGGGATGTTTTTTGGGTAGAGTGTAGAGAAGTCATGGAGCTTGACAGGTGTGAGGAAATGAGGGTGTGAATGGTGGCTTTTATAGTGGAGATGAGAGGGGTTTCCTTAATATAAAATTCATTAGATTATTAATTTCCCCTAAGACAAGGAATAGTGATCCTTGAATGAACAGTAATAGTAATTTTATCATTTGATCCCGAACCAAGTAGGATTACATCAGCAGAGCATCATCAAAGACTCTATTAATCCATTATTTAGCATTTATTGTAAATTATCGAATTCTAATATTCATAAAAAATTCAAGTATCTCAGAAAAATCCCAAAAATTTACCCCAACCATTTTTCAATGTGTATAATCCAAAAATGAATTCCTTTTTTTCAAAAATAATTTTTTAAATGTTATTAATTTAATATTTAATTAAAATCATAATTTACTTAAAAAACAGTTTTTATGATTAAAACTGATTTTATAGTGCTTTCAAAAATTATATAGGGTCTTATAAAAGTATCTAAAAACTATAAGACATTGATTTAATAATTTTTTAATACATTATTGGGAGATAAATTTTATTTTAAAATAATTAATTATTTATAATTAATACCAAAACGTTTACTAAGGTCAAATCGTCACTTTCTAAGATGTCTAAATTTTATTTAATTATTCATAGGTAATGTAACTCTTATGTTGGATGATTTACTATTAATAAGGGTCATATTACTATTCATAAGGGTAGATCGCTATTCACCAAAAATTATTTTTGTTTCATTAGACTCCAAAAATCATCTTGAACACAACCATGTATGTGTGATTTTCAAAATTCAAAACACAAAAGTGAAAAATTGATGTTTAAAGGTCACTTATCACTTATTAGTTCATTATGTTGTCTTTTCATGTTATTTTATGACATACATATAAGAAGGTAATTTTCATTGAAAAGCTTTGGGTCGTTACATTCTTCCCCCCTTAAGAAATTTCTCCCCCGAAATTTCACTTTACACAAACATGGGATGGTGTTTATCTTTCATTGCCTCTTCTGGTTCCCAAGTTTATTCCTCAAACTTATGGTTCCTCCACAACACTTTTACAAGATGGGTTGTCTTGTTGCATAGAACCTTATCTCTCTGATCCTGAATCTTTACTAGCTTCTCCTCATAGAAGAGATCATCTTCCAGCTGCATCACCTCTGAGTTTAGTACATGTGAGTGGTCCGGTATGTACTTCCTAAGTAGTGATACATGAAACACATCATGAACTTGTGCCATATTTGGAAGAAGTGCAGGACGATAGGCCAAAGCTCCTATGTGGTAAAGGATCTCAAAGGGGCCAATATACCTTGGGCTTAACATCCCTTGCTTCCTGAATCACATGACTCTCTTCCATGGAGATATTCTAAATAAGACTTTATCTCCAACGTCAAACTACAAGTCCCTTCAACGGTTGTCAGAATAGATATTTTCCCGACTTTGAGCAGCTTTAATTTGTTTCTAGATGACTTTAACCTTCTCTGTCATCTCTTGAACAAGATTAGATCCAAGTAGCTTTCTTTCTCCAACTTCATCCCAACAGGTTGGAGTTCTACATTGCATTCCATACAGAGCTTCATATAGAGCCATCTGAATACTCGAGTGGAAGATATTGTTGTATGAGAAATCAACCAATGGGAGATGATGATCCCATCCACCTTTTAATTCTAGTGAGTAGGATCATATCATATCTTCAAGAGTCTGAATAGTATTTTTATACTGGCCATCAGTTTGGGGGTGATAGGCCGTGCTGAAATTTAATTCAGTACTCAAAGCATATTAAAGACTCCTCCAGAATTTAGATGCGAACCATGGATCACGGTCGGAGACAAGTGAGAGTAGAACACTGTGCAGTCTCACCACTTCCTTCACATATATCTTTTCAAGTTGTTCAACTAATAGATCATCCCCAATAGTAATAAAATGGGCAGTCTTGGTGAGTCGATCAACCACAACCCATATCGCATTATTTCCCTTTGACGTCTTCTAGAGACCTGTGACAAAGTCCATAGTAACATTTTCCGATTTCCACATGGGTATAGGAAATGGATGCATCATACCTTTGGACTTTTGACGCTCATCTTTAACTTTATGACATACCAAGAACCTCATTATATATTCTGCAATCTCCTTCTTTATGTTATCCCACCAAGAAGTGTTCTCGGAGATCACGATAGATCTTGGTACTCCCAGAATGGATAGGGAAAGTTGATCTATGTAAAATTTCCAATAGCTCATTCTTTATCCAGGGTTATGAAGGCACACAGAGCCATGTTCCAAACCAAATCACACCATCATTTTCGATATGGAACTCTTGCAGCTTCCCTTCCTATACTGTATTCACCCTATTTTGTATCTCCACATCAACCCTTTGTGCTTCCTTAATCTTCTGCAGGATGGATGGTTCAACAATCATTTAGGAAAGGTAGGATGTATCCCCTACCCTTTTGATTTCCAAATCCATACTTTGAATATCTTTGAAGATAGGGTCTTTCTCAATCTGTAACACGGATAGAGTAGCAGGTTCTTTTCTGCTTAGAGCATCAGGTACCTTGTTCGCATTTCCCGGATGATAGTGAATAGAGAAATTGTAATCCTTAATTAGATTTGACCATCTCCTTTGTTGCATGTTGAGATCCTTTTGTGTGAATATATAATTTAGGCTCTTTTGGTCGGTGTATATGTTAAACTTCTCACCAAAAAGGTAGTGCCGCCAGATTTTCAAGGAAAAAATCACGTCTGCTAGCTCTAGATCATGCATCGGGTAGTTCAACTCATGGATATTCAATTGTCGTGAGGCATAGGCTATCACATTTTCATTTTGCATGATTACACAACCCATGCCTTTTTTTGAAGCATCATAGTATATCATAAAAATTTCTCCACTTTTAGGTAGTGTGAGTACAGGTGCAGTGATCTGCCTTCTCTTTAGCTCCTTGAAGCATCCTTCACATTCTTCCGTCCAGACATACTTTACCCCTTTATTTGGTTAACTTAGTTATCGGGCTTGACAATCGTGGGAATTTTCTCACAAAACAACGGTAGTACCCCGCTAATCCAAGAAAAATATAGATTTCTGTGACACTAGAAGGCCTGGGCCATTCCTTAATTTCCTTTGTCTTTGAAGGATCCATAGAAATTCCCTCACTTGTGATCACATGTCCCAAGAACATGACTTGCTTCACCCATAAGTCACACTTTCTGAACATGGAATAAAGCTTCTCCTTTCTTAATGTCGCCAACACAAGGCTTATATGTTCTTCATGTTCCTCCTTTCTCTTGGAGTAGATGATAATATCATTAATAAACAATACCACAAATTACTCTAGGTAGTGTCTAAAGACTCTATTCATCAAGTCCATGATGATTGCAGGGGCATTAGTAAGTTCGAAGGGCATCACCAAAAGCTCCTAGTGCCCATACCTTGTACGGAAGGCAGTCTTATGAATATCTTCCTTCTTCACCTTTACCTGATGATATCCAGAATGGTGATCCACCTTTGAGAAGTATTGAGCTCCTCTTAATTGATCAAACAAGTCATCAATCCATGGGAGGGGATACTTGTTCTTTATGGTGATATTATTGAGCTCCCGATAATCGATACACAGCTGCATTGTTTTATCTTTCTTCTTCACAAAGAGCACTGGCGCACCACAAGGTGCTGCACTAGGGCGTATGAACCATTTGTCCAAATGTTCTTGCAGCTGCTTCTTTAACTCCTCCAGTTCAATAAGAGGCATCCTATAGGGACACTTAAATATAAGAGTATCTCTTCGTATAAGTTCAATTGAGAACTCTGCCTCACAATCTGGGGGAATTCCAGGTAACTCTTCAAGAAATACATCGCTGCATTCCCTCACGATGGGTATTTCATCAAGGTTGGAACTTTCCTTCAACTCAACCATTTTGGTGAGGTATGCTTCTTCACAGGGAATCAACACCCACACCATTGAAGGTTTTTTCAAAGGTGACTCATGATCGTCCTTGCATTTTTAGAGGAGTATGGGATGATTCAGAATATTGAATGATATTTTCTTTTCCCGACAGTTGATATGTGATCTATATAACTAGAGCCAATCCATTCCCATTATAGCATCGAATTCCACCAAGGGAAGTATTACGTGATTTTCCAAAAGTATCTTCCCACATACGGAAACATGAGAAGATTCAAACACTTGGGTTACAATGATTTCAACACTTTGTGTTTTTACAGATATCTCTACTTAAAGGTTTCGGGGCTTCAATTCTATAGTTCTAGCAAACTTGAAAGATATAAAAGAATGCGTAGAACCAAAATCAAATAAGATGTTTTCCATTCTTAAGTGAATAGGATGTGAACCGTGTTCGACTTCATTGTCATGATCCACCTTCCTAGTAGTGATGGAATAAAATTTCACTTGTTCCTCTAGATTCGGTGTCTTCTGACACTGATTACCCTTTAGAGCTCTTGGTTTTGTGCACTGGTTTTCATAGTGCCCTAGATTCCTACAGTTGTACCATTGAACCATGAGTGGTTATCTCCATTCATCAGCTACATTCTCCTTCTTTTTTGTGTCCTTTAGACACTATTGAGCATGATGTCCTTCTTTCGCACACTTAACGAACATCCCCATCCCTTTGAAGTAGTTCCCATTGTGCAACATTCCACATTTTTGGCATGCAGGTCATTGAGTTTTCTTCCCATCCTTATCATTAGACCCACTGGCTTGAAACTCCATCTTTCTTTTCTTATCTCCATAGCCATGGGACCATTCTCCAAACTCCATGTCCACTTTGAAGGCACATCGAACGACTTCTTCATAACTCCCAATGTCTTGAATTTGAAGATCCTTTTAAAGGTGTGGTTTTAATCCACTAAAGAATCTATCAATTTTGCTATCATTGTTGATAAAAAAACCTGATTGTTACCTTGCTAGCCTCGTTAAATTCGCTTCATAGGTTGTGACAGATTCTGCTTCTTTTTTCTCAAGCTCTATGGATTCTCTCTCCATCTTCGTGTGAAGAGTTCTTGGGAAATAATTGTTAAGAAACATTATCTTAATGTCTTTCCATTCCATCTCTTCAATTTCCTCCCTTGGCATGGTGTTCTTAATCAATCCCCACCATTGATCAGCTTCTCCATCTAGATGATAAACGACTAGAGTCACCTTATCTGTCTCAGAACAGTGAAGCAGTGAAAAGATCTTCTCTATAGAGTTGACCCACTATTCCACAACTAGTGGATCAGAAGATCCACAAAACATCAGTGGTCATTGCCACATGAAACATTCGATAGCTAGTTACTCCCTCTTTGGTGAAGGAGGATGTTCTCCATTATTATTGTTATTGTTCATAACTAGATATAAGTGGGTAAGAATCGCAATGAAGTTTTGAACTCCACCTCCCAAATCATTGGGGATGTTGTTCGTGAAATCGTTGCATTGGCCCTCACACGAGTTGTTAGCCTGATTTATCTCGGTTCCCACCATTGTCTAAAATAGAAAAGATTAGAACAATACATATGAAAACATGTCATTAATAACTTATTCAATTAAACAATTTATAAAAAAACATAACATATGGGATCCCTAGGTAAATATTATTGTGTGCATATTTGTACTTAGTCTCATGATATAGGTTTTCTCTAGGGTTCACTAATCCTAATTCCCAAATTAACTAAACCTCCCTTTGATACCAACTATAGCATCCCGAATTTTTCTTAATTTACTATTACATAATTTAAAAGATAAACAACATAATAGTATTAAACATAGGGTACCCAATGGTTTGGTTTCTTGGGAAAACTAGGACCATACATAACAAATACAACATCAAGAATATAAATTCATTTAATTTCTTCTTCTCTAGCTTCTTATTGGAACTTGTCCTCTCCTTAGTACATGTAGCCACCTAAGGATATACATCAAAAGGGGTGAGATAGAAGCCCATTAAGAGGATAGTTAAGAAGAATATAGCATGGGGTGAGAATAATAATGATATAGGAAAAAGGTCACGAACACGAGAGGAGCATAAATAAAATACTTGAAATGTGGCAATACATTAAAATGAAACATCATGTCTTAGTGGTTAACTACCACACATACTTGTGAAACAAGATAGAATGTTGTTCACACATAATTTCACATCTACTAATGAGATTCATAACTTTACCCAATTCATTGTAGGGCTGTATAGTTTTGGTCACACCCGTTACATTTAAACATTCATATTGCACTATATAATTCCAGGAGCACCTATCACGTCATAACATTATAATTTTTCATGCATGCCACAATGAACATATAACATAAATTAACATAATGAAACCATGAAAAGGAATGGGTTTCATCTCATAAGAAAACATTCATAAACATTGGGTTCTTAAAATAATGAGGGAATAACATACATGTTACAAGAACCATAAATTTAGAATGAGAAGTAAAAGGTGTGTTCCTAAAAGAAGAGTTCTTTTGGAAAACATTTGGTATTTAATAAATACCAGTGAAAAACATGTATACCCCAGAAGATTAAACATAATGATGAAAAAATTATCTTTAAGGAGTAACCATATCAAAAATGGAGTGAAAGAGAGAGAACCCGAAAGATGAAAGTTGGGGTCAAGAATTTCCCCATACCTTGTATCTTAATGATTCCATCTCTTTAATGTCCTATATAATGACATTATATTTAATAATTGGAAATTAAAGAACCTTTTATACATTAATAGGGTTAATTATGGTTTCATTAGGTCATTTTATGTTCCTTTGGATGACTTATAGAGTTTAAAAACTTTGTTCGGGAATGTTCGTTTTTATGGTTTTTCATGGGTGGTTCACTTGTAATCATAAAATGAAGTTTGGGTAGAACATGGGTAAACATCCAGAAATGATATTACATGTAACTAATGATATTACAGGATTTTTAATGATCTTATAATTAATTTTATTATATCCATGTTGAATAATCATTAGATATGAATTAAATGATGGTTATTTATGTCAATTTGGGTGGTTTTCTGATCACAACGAACTTGTTTTAACTTATCACATAGTAATATTGCCATAGATTATTTCCAGAACCTTAAATAATAAATAATACATATAAAATATTCTATTTCAACCATAAAAATGGTTTCATGACCAGATATGAAGGTAGAAATAGAAGAAGAAAGCATGTCATTCTTGAAGGTGATAAATTAACACCTCACGAACAACGTTCACTTTGATAAAATAAAAGGAACATGGAAAGGGGTTTGGATGATATAATATCCCATTAGAATCATAAAATTACAGTATATTTATAATTCTGGTGTTAAAATAACATTTGGATGAAGATAGGTGGAGAGAGATCAAGAAATGAACTTGAACTTGAAAGGAAATTAAAAGAGAAGAGGGAGAGAAATTTCCTCTTGAATCATTCTCTTGAGAACCAACTTAAGAGCCTAAGATTGTTCTTTTTATGAGACCAGAAGCTCTTGGACATGGGAATGTGGCTAGGGAAAGTGTTTGGGCAGAGTTTAGAGAAGGCTTGGTGCTTGAGAGGTGTGAGGAAATGAGGGTGTGAAGGGTTGCTTTTATAGTGGAACCGAGAGGGGTTTCCTTAATATATTATTCATTAGTTTATTAATTTCCCTTAAGACAAGGAATAATGAGTATTGAATGAAAAATAATAGAAATTTTATCATGTGATCCTGAACCAAGTGGTTTTACATCAACAGAGAATCATTGATGACTCAATTAATCCATTATTTAGCATTTATTGTAAATTATTAGATTCTACTATTCATCAAAAATTCAAGTATCTCAAAAAAATCCAAAAAAATTACACTAACCATTTTTCGACATGTAGAATCCAAAAATTAAGTCCATTATTCAAAAATAATTTTATAAATGTTATTAATTTAATATTTAATTAAAATCATAATTTAATTAAAAAAACAGTTTTTATGATTAAAACTGATTTTATAGTGCTTTCAAAAATTATGTAGGGTCATATAAAATTATCTAAAAACTATATGAAACAATTAAATAATTTAAGAATAAATTTTAGGGAAATAAAATTTTATTTTAAATTAATTATTTAATTATAATTAATACCAAATCATTTACTAAGTTTAAATTGTCACTTTTTAAGATCTCTAGATTTTATTTAATTATTCATCGGTAATTTTACTCTTTTGTTGGATGATTTGCTATTCATAAGGGTCATATTACTATTCATAAGGGTATGATATTATTCATAAAGGTAGGTCACTATTCACCAAAAAATATGTTTGTTTCATAGACACCAAAAATCATCTTGAACACAACCGTGTATGTCGGATTTTCAAAATTCCAAACACAAAAGTGAAAAACATATGTGTAAAGGTCACTTACCACTTAGTAGTTCATTTTTTTATGTTTTGATTTTATTTTATGACATAAATATAAGAATGGAATTTCCATTGAAAAACTCTGGGTCGTTGCAGAATCAATAAATAACATAGAAGAAAGCTTCTCGTGTCACCCGAGATCTAGAAGAACCCTGTTAGATTCAGGGAGGAGAAGAATAGTTTAGTCAGACTCTAGCGTAAGGCAGTGGGAATTTGGTAACACTGTGAGAAGCAGTATAAAGAAACCTTTTTTGGGACTTAGGAGAGATACAGTGGGACATGGTATCGACCATTTTAATAGATAATAAGATTATAGTGGGGAATCTGTGCTGGGGAGAATAAACAACACAACAAGTAGTTATTCGTTGAACCCTACCTTGTAAATACTTGTCTTCAGTGTCTTTATATTTACAACATCATTCGAGGTATGGCTGATAAACAAAAGGAGAGTGTATTGAGGCTTTAACCATCCATAAAGGTTTAATTTAAAAGAATAAATTAGAAAAAATATTTAAAGGGATCACTGATTCTCCCCTCCCCCTCTTAGTGATTCACATTGATATAGGCACTTCAACCATTTATTTGAACACAAATAATAATTGAAACTACGTTTTTAATTGGTAGAAATCCCAGTCCATACCATTTAAGGTCAGTTTAAACAATGTATGTGAACATTATTGTGTACTAAAGATGTAAAAAATTAATTAAAACCCTTGGATGTTTTAATTGAGGTATTTTATAAAAACATGATCTATGAACATCGAAATATGATATAGTGATGTAGCAACAAAAATCCATCGAAATTAGTTTTTCAATGGTTCAAAAAATTATGATCAATCAATATAAGTCATGAGTGTATACTACTATAATTTATTCTAATAATTTTAAAATCTCTATAAACAATGATAATATCCACTTTATAGTCTTTTAATGTGAAATGATAATCATTGCATGGTAATAACCCGAAGAGTTGAATAGAATGCACAAAAATACTTATATAAATTCAAATCCACATTTATATCATCACTAAATATTCCTATAGTAATAATAACTATAAACATTGTAATATTTTCTAATATAACATGGAAAACCCCATTAAAATTCTATAAATTTTAATTTTAATATCATTTCCTATGTATTAACATCATATATTTATATTTATTTAAATATTCTCATCCTTGACATAATCTCTAGAGTAATAATTAATAAAAAAAATTCCAAAAAGTTAAAAATTTTATACTCTTAATGATACATCCTTACGTGAAATTTATTCTAATAGTTATCTTTATAATACATCGAATAATAATGTATTCTCATGATAGAAATCCATATTACATTTAATGAAACATGGTCTCATGGTAACTCAAAATATTACAATACTATGATGTCATATCCTCAAGTAAACACATGAAAGGAAATTTTGTGGAACATAAACTGAAGAATCTCATGCTAATATATGAATATTCTATCCAAAATTTTATTAATACCATAATAAAACTATTTAGAATCACATATTATACCATCACAATAATATTAGTGTAATTTCAATAATGATTAAATATAGAAAAAATAAGATAAATCTATTGTGGATAAAAATATCAAAACCATAGGGAACATATTATGAAAACACCAATTATGTTTTCACACCTCAATAATATCAAAATGATTTACTGTAATACATTGGAATCATTATAAAAATATATTTATACAGGATAATTCATTGGAAAAAACATTACCTTTAGGTAATAAAATTTTAGAGTGTTACTGTAATGTTTTCATATAAACCTTCAACGTATATTCTCTTCTATATATATCATAATATCTAATTCTAAGTTAAGTGTGTGTTATTTTTCTGACATATAATGAGAATCATATGTGCCTAATTCTCTACTAAAATATTAATTTCATTTTAATTCATACCATCATTTTATCTAAAAGAATATTCTCATGATCTAATCAACATCATTATTATTTTTTGAAGAAGTAGTGTCAGATTTAGGTATAAAATATAAGAATATAAGAAAAATACCTTTTAATGATATATAAATGAAAAAAACATGATAAATGAATTAGAAAGGAGGAAATAAACATTCCATCAATTTTTAAAATTTCAAAATCATCTCAAACAATGAAATATCAAACTATATCAATTCCCCCATAAAACTAATCAACCCAAACAATATCCCTCTTTTTATAAGAATAATAATTCAAATATAATATGAATCTGTAAGTTAACACACAAATAAAAAAAATCTCTCTAAAATATTATAAAGTATTAAAATAAAAAATGATCATGAGATTGATTAACCAGAAAAAATATATACAATACACTTCATGCTCAATAATTATTTAGAAGAGTAACTCCCTGATAGAACATGAATAATAAAATTATATCAAAAAAGAAAGGAAAAAATTCCACTAATTCTATGATTCCACTCCCTTGAAAATATAATATCATTATAGTATTTCTTGAAAACTCATCCCATGTAAATAAAATTATAAATAAATAAATAAAGTGTTAATGATATTCAACGAATTAAATAATATTTGTAAATAATTAGAAGAATAACCCATATTTTATAACATTTTCTAGGAATCAAAAAAAATAAATAATTACACACTATCCAAAATAGAAAAAACAAAAACATATCATCATTCCAACAAACATGATAATGATAATAAAAAGTCAATACAATCATTTCTTGTGAAACGTTATTACCATTGAATATAAACAATATTAGGTTTGACTGGAATGAAAAATGATCATTCATGGACCAATGCTAACAAGGGGATATAATAGTTAACAATGGATGTAGATTTAGAAAAAATGTTATTCATATTGCCAAAATGTTGAATGATTATAAAGGGTATTCACATTGATAATAACCAAATAATCCAAACATAAAACAATTAAAATAATAAAATACATTCAATTTTATAAATAACAAAGCGAATTTTTTACATGTTTGGTCATTTTACATCACAACCAATGCTTTTTGTATTCTTCCAGGTAGTAGTAATCTTTTGAAACATATAAATTAATCCAAAAATTTCCTTTCTGATTGTACATTTTTGTTATACATCCTTTAAAAATTCTCCCTCACCATTTAGATTACCATTTTCTTTTTGAATTGATTCCATATCTTTTTCATATTTTCCCATTATCATATAATGATATATTTTTTAAAATATAATTTACATATTTTCTCTAAGTCATTTCATCCATAATATCATTTAATTCCCTTTTCCCCCTAAATAATTTTTTATAAGTAGTGTCATTGAAGCTTTCATTTCTTATAATTTGTTTTTTACATTCCTTCAAAGTATTATTTTCATTACTCAAATTCGTTTAAATTATTTTATGATTTTAAAATTTACCATGATTCTATTAATAAAATAATTTAAATTTTCATTTACTGTATTATTACAAAAAAAAAGAATCAATGAAAGTATAACAAGAATCGAAATAAATATTAATAACCTTACTCATATCCTCCATGAAAACAGGGTTTACAGCCCCCATATCACTTCTAAATTATTCAATTAAAATATAATTTTCTGTATAGTTCCATGAAATAGCCAATTGTTTTTTCAATTTATTTTTCTTATATTTTTATTCTCTATCATTTTTCCTCCTTGAAAATTCATATTTTTAATGTTCAATTTTTTAGTATCAAACCATCTTATTTTTTTAATAATTATTAATCTTTATTATTTTAAATTTCTAATTAATTTATATACTAATTTTTTTCCAAAATTACTTGACACATTTTACATTATTTCTGTATTATTAAATAAGAATTTAACTTGACATATCTTTTTATAGTTTTAAATACTAAAGGATCATACACTATTATAATATGAATCAGGAGATATATTTTTAGTAGATTTGAAATCAATTAACTTATTCTTATCATTAATGTTATTTTTCATGTTCTTCATCTTGTTCTAATATTATAATAATGATACAATACTCTCTACCATCAGAAAAATATGATACTTTCTACAACAATGACCTTCATGGAATTCCACATTTTAGATTATGATCATATATTTATTTTAATTAGAACATCATTCTTCAATTCCTCACTATGAGAAGTACTATTTTTTATAATCATAGAAATCCTATTATACATATTAGTAATACATTAATGCTCAAATATCCATTATTTTTGAAATTCATCCTTACAAACATCATTCTTATTTTATTAAAATTTTTTGTACCTTAATGAGTGAATTTTAATATTCTAAAAATAATATATGATGTTTTACAGGAGGAAATATTAATATAATCAATTCAACTTATAGAACAATGATGTTAAATCAAAAAATTATAAATAAAAATGAATATAGTAACATTATTATTCAATATTGTATCAAGATAAATTTTTAATAGTTTATGAGATCTAGCCATGATTGTAAAATACTAAACACCTATATTCTTTAAAAAACCATCATATCATTTTAATAATAATATTGGTTGAAATTGAAAAGTTATGGCCTTAAGGGATTCAAATTTTCAACCTCTTGATATGTAATAATAAAATATATCTTTTGATTATACATATAAGTATATGAAATAGTTTAGAAATAATAATATATCCAAATATTACAATGCTCTTATAAAAACTATGTGATATTAGATAAAATAAATGACCAGGACAATACATATAGAAATATTATATAATACTGAATACTTGGTCCCCACTAGGAAGAAGAATGTACAAGAGGGAGAGGGGTGTGATTTATAATCCTTTAAAATAGTTTACCTAGAATAAACTATAATTTATAATTCTGTTAAATTCTAGATCAAATATCTTAAGAATAAAATATGTGAAACGAAAGTGTAATGTGTGTATGAAGTACGGTGAATATGATAACACATTGATTTATAAATTTTTTGATCCATGTGATCCAATATCTACACTTTACACTCTTAACCTAATAGCAGTAATATCCACTATAAATATAGGATTTTAAAATAGTCATTGACCAAACCCATAATTCTATAAGGGATCAACCGTAACATGTAATTTAAAAAATGGAGGAGCCCTATCATAGGATTTTATAAAGGGATAACTCTAAAACAAATATAGACCTTTCAAGGGTTTATATAGAATCCTATTTTGTTAAGGATCAACCACAACTTAGTTATTTTTAATAATACTAGAGACAATATGTGCAATTATTATTTGGTTAAGTAGAAAAATTTGTTGGAATATTTTTAGGGTACCACAAAACATATAAGTAAAAATATATACTATATAGAAATACTAAAATAATAAAAACTGTATAAAACAATTAATGATCAAGATGAGTTGTAGATATTGTAATGTGATCTTTGACCAACACAATTGATGTAATTAGGATTCAAATAAAGACTTGTAATTGTAGTTTTTCTATGATTCAATAATTCTAGTTCAAACTATGTAAACCTAGAGTGTGTAATTGAATAGATTTAGTCCAATTTTATCATCCTCACAACAACGATTATAATCTCTACTCGATCTTGCTTTTATAAACTATGATAATTTTTATATGGAAATAGCATGTAAATATAATCCACCCTTATAACACATTGAGTGAATAATTATAATCAACATTAAAGATATCATTAAATACCCCCATTATAATAATCGTTAAAACCTTCAAAATAATCCTAGATATCTTATCAAACAAAATCATTTTATATTTTAAGAAATTGAATTTGAATATATTTCTCAAATATAAAAATCCATTGTTTATATCTCATAATTTATTTTTATTCCTCAAATAATAATGCAAAAACTACATAAAAATATATTTTGAATTAATCATAACATCAATATATAGACAGTTGTACATCCATATATCCAATGTATCCGCAAAATCATTTTAATAATACATCTCAAAATTATGTAGTTCATGAAAACACCAAGTAGTGAATTTCCTAGAATTATAGTCAAATTGTAACTCTCAACAATTTATTTCCATCACGAGGGTTTCTTAAATAAAAACACAATAATACATTTTCTGAAAAAATAGCCTCAAGAATCTCTAAATTAATTACAAATATTATATCCTATAAATTATTCAATCTAAAAAAACTCATTGAATGCTCTTCAAAAACCATCATTAGAGTATATGTGTAATTTTTAGAAAAAAAATATATATTTAAAAATTAGATAAATCTATAGTAGATTCATATATCAAAACAATATATAAAATGATTATCATAATTCCAATTACATCTCCATAATATCATATTTTCACATAGTTACTCCAAAATATGTTTCCCTCTATGTAACTGTATGTTTATACTTGAGAACGCATAAGACAAAATGCAGCATTGAGATGAAAAATAGATATTTAATTATTGTGGAAATGTCATGTAAAAATTTAACACAACTTCTTTTATATAAGATAAAAATACAAATTTACAACTTAAGACACCATCCTTTTATTTAACATATCAATGGAACTTTAAGTAACACATAGTCAAATAAAATCATCTTGTCAAGTTTAGGATTCTATATCCATTAATCTAAATATATAATCTCAAGATTAAGTCAACATTATTCCTTTCTTCAAATATAAATTGATACTTTTAACATAAAATATGAGAACAATTAAAAATATATATGAGATAGATATGTAATTCTAGAAAACAATAAGTAAATAATATCCACGTAAAAGAAATATATTATTCATTATATGGTGAAAGAGTTTCTATAAATTTTTATTAGTGAATGCATTGTATATGTATTATCATTTATATCATGAATTATAAACCTTGAAATGGTTTTAGAGTTATCTAAAGAGACATTCATTATTCCTATCAGGGAAAAGTTCCAATTAATTTTTATACCTAGGAATATAATTAGCCACCATATTTTTAAAATATTTCTCTGATATTTTTCCACAACATACTGGTCAATTATAAAATGATGTTCCATTTACTTTTGATAAGTTATATGAGGAAGAATTTTAGAAGATGAAAAAGAATTTAGTGGCCTTTACATGAATGAAACCTTTCAATTATGAGAAAAAAATTATTGTTGATGTGTTATACTATTGACTATTCAGTGGGTAAACTCTTATATAGAGGTTTGATAACATATATTTGTTTGAACCATGGTAATATTGGCATGAATTGGAGTATGGTTTATGTTTGTTGTCAATCTTTATAAGAAGTTCAGAATGTGTGCCATCAAAGTGCTCATACAGGTCAAGCAGATTACAGTATTGAAGGTGGCACCATTTTCCAGTTTTTACCAAATTTTTGGGTCTGAAAATCGATGAATAGAGAAAAGTGTTTTTGGAATATAGACTTGCGCGTTGTGTACTTGAAAGAGAGGAAACTTTCGTGCCACATGTTTTTCAATATCAGAAAATGCAAAAATGGAAAAGGGATAAGGGCCGCACAAGTTTTGGGCTGGTCACGCAAGTGACTTGGGCGCTAAGAAAGGACTTGAGCGCCGATGCCTAGGAGGTTGGAAAGTAGTGCGCCTGTTGTTATTCGAGATCAGAGCATCATAATATGGAAAAGGAAAGTCGGTCACTCAAGTATTGGTGTGGTCGCACAAGTGAGTATAGCGATAGAGGCTAGGGCGGTTGGAGCTGCGCACCGGGACTTGCGCACCGTGAGGGCACTTGCGTGCCATCGTGCAGGGGGTCCTGTTTTCCTATAAATAGAGGACCAACCTCCTCATTTGATAACATAGTTCATGTATTATAGATTTTTCGAGCTCCCGTCACACAAGTGGTAGAGTCGCGCAAGTGGTAGTTGGGCCGTGCAAGTAGAGGCTATGCTCCGGAGGTTAGCTGCGCGTCCAAATTGGTTTGAGAGTTAAAGACATTGAGTTGCGCAAGTTTGGAGTTGAACGAGGTAGTGTTGAGAAAGTGGGTTGGTGTTAACTGTGCTCTGAATTTGTACTATGCAGGTGACTTGCGTGCTGGTCTTGAAACATGCGCGCCAGTCTTGGAGAATCATGCCTGGTGAGGTTGAAGTATGCCCGTCCTTTTTGGAGCTGCATGAAAGCTAGAATATTGCTCTGATACCTTTGGTTAAAAGTGATATTAGTCTACAAGTGAATGTTGGACTTCAACAGAGAATCTACATACAATAGAAAATGTATTCTTTTTAAATGATGAAGAGATCTTCACGTCTATAAACAGATTGTGACTACATCAAGGGCCGTGAGCTAGGGGGAGTCAACAGAAGTGACATGATGGAAGCTATGTGATATCCATGAACCTTTTGTAAAGGCAGTGAGCCTAGGGCAGAGTGACTGTGCCCAAACCTTTGTAATCCATAGCTAGTGAAATTTAGTGGAATTTTGTACGACCGACAACCTGTCGGCATATCCTCCTTGGAAGTAGCCCTTAGTGGTGAACCAAGTAAAAAGTGTTGTGTCATCTATCTACATGTGAATGTTTTTTTTCTGTTCATCTCCATTATACAGGTTTAACAAGTTCCTACCAATGTGGGAATAAGATCCATCACTTTAAAAGTAAATGTTGACACCCTGATTCACCCCTCCCCTCTCAAGGTGTCCCAAGGTCCTACAGGTGGTATCAGAGGGTAAAGGTTCCTGCTGTTGAATCTTTCCTTTGTCATCATGGAGAATGCAGTCAATGTCAAGGGATTCCCTCTCTTTGATGGAAGTAATTTCCAGATCTAGAAGAATATAATGAGATCTCATCTAAGATCCCTTGAAATGGAATTTCGGTTTTCTACTGTACAAGGTATTAATGTTTCTGATCCAACAGGGATGGCTATGACTGATACAGATAGAAAAATTCTTGATGCAGATGCTAAAGCACATAATTCTCTCACTATAGCTCTTTCTAATCAGATTTATCTAAAATTGATGAGTTTCATCTCAGAAAATTCCATGTGGGATAAACATGAAAATATTTGTGAAGGTGAAAGAAAATTGAAGGAGGCGAAACTACAAGTGCTACACAATAGGTTCGATGATCTGAAGATGCATCCTGATGAGAATGCAGACACCTTCTTCAATCGAATTACTGAAGTGGTTGGAGCAATTTAGGGCCTAAGAGAAGAAATGAGAGACATTGATATTGTGATGAAAATGTTGAGAAGAGTACCATCCCTGTACAATTAAAATTTGTCATTCCTTGAGGAAAGAGATCTTTACAAACTTTAATTAGATGATTTGTTGAGCAGCTTGGTGGCATATGAAATGAGAGTCAAACCAGAAGATTCTACTACACGAGTAAGCAAGTAAATGGCATTCAAATACATTGAGAAACTGAAATTATCAAATGATAGTAGTGGTGAAGATGATGAGGAAAATGAAATTCTCTCTCTCATTTCTATGAAGTTCCATAAGGGAAAAGGTAAATTCAAATGGAAGTTACCTCTAGCTTTCTTTCGTTGTGAAAAAATTGACCACATTGCTTTTCAATGCTTAAGAATGATCGATGATGATTATAGAAATGATGAAAACATTGAGAAGCCTCAGAAAAGGTTTTCCAATAAAGGAGACTTCAAATCTAGAAAGAATGTTCTGAAGAAGAGTTTTGTATGTGAAGAGGAAAAAGATGATAATGAATTCTGTGATGAAGAATAACCAGAATTTAAAACTGGGAAACATAATTCCATGATGGCCACTATTGAAAAATCAGATGATACTAGGGGAGAAAATCAGTTAAAAACTATTGCAGATCCCGAGTTGCAATTTAATGATGCTTTTATAAATCTTAAGATTAAATATAAGAGTTTCAATATGTGGAAATCAATGGTAAAAGAATCAACTGAATATTTCGATCAACTTGAAGCTTAAATTGAATGACTAGAAGAATTTGTGAAAGTACAGTCTAAAATTCTTGAATGAAATGATGATGTGGTGGATATAAAGATGAGAATTGAAGAGCAGAAAAAGGTCATCAATGACCTCACCTCCATACTAGAATAAAAATTCAACACTGTTGAGGGTCTTTATTAGGAACTTTATACTCTTAGGAGTCAAAATGAGACTGAATTGATTTCAAAATAATCAAGGAAGAAAATACAGTTTTGAAGATTCTCATATGCACAATTACTAGAAAGAGCTAAGAGTGGTTTAGATGGGGTAGGAAAAATCTTGTGTGATAAAAGACCCGCATTAATGGTAAAGAGTGAAATTGGCTGTGAAGCTAAGACATCAACTGGTGGAAGTAAAGAGAGACAAATGAAAGATAATATGAATGTTGGACATGTTGAAACATTTCCTAAAGTGCTGAAAAAATAAACATTTAATCCAAACTAAAAGAAGAACTGAAAATTACCCTCAAACATTCATATATTATTGGAAGTCCAACTATTCTCCCAAGGAAGAATGTATGAGGAAAAATTCAAGTGGGAAGACATTTCCTCTAATGAAGTGTCAGTTTTGTGGCTATCTGGTCCATACCATGTCCTATTATGAAGAGGCAAGGAGGTATCTAAATGGGGAAGATCTTGGACATCAAAAAAGGATACTGACTTCATATCCTCCATCTTATCGAAGATATAGTTTCTATGGATACTATTTTCATTACTCTATCATTGGTCATAAGGCTGTTAATTGCAGTCAGATAAGGGACATGGACACCTCATACCAGAATTCAAGACAAGTCAGATCTCATCGACAAGATTGTGTTTCTCTTTCAAACATGTTTTTTCCTCTTGAAGAAGACTTCAACTATGAAGAAAAAATGTACACTAATGAGATAATTGGAAGGCCATAAGTGTTCTATACTCATTGTAATGTCTCATGGAAAGAAAGGAGGAAAATTGAGAATTGAAACCTTGCAGAGGTGGCCCTCAAAGCTACAAAAAGAAATAGTACTTGTATTTTGGATACTAGTTGTTCATCCCATATGACAGGTAATTCTGTCTTGTAGAAATATATCAATAGAAAGGTTGATGGAACAGTTGGATTTGGTAATGATGGAGCTCTAAAAATAAATGGCAGTGGAAGTACTGAATTAGCTAATAGAGTGCTAAAGAAGGATGAAGTCCTTTACGTAGATGGCCTACGTCATAATCTACTCAGCGTGAGCCAACTTTGTGGCTCGGGAATTATTGTTACTTTTAATTAGAAAGGATGAAATATCAAGGGAAAGACATGAAATTCACTTATGAAAGGATTCACAACAGAAAGCAACCTGTATTAGGTTGATAGTAAAGAAAATGTTTTCTACATGGCTGTTGAAAAAGAAAATAATTTATGGAATAAGAGACTGGGTCACATCAATAAAAAATACACAGATAAAATACCAAATTTGAGGATTGTCATGGACATTCCTACCCTGAATCATGAGCGTTAAAAATCTTGCCATGCTTGCATTATTGGAAAGTTGTTCTATTGTTCATATCAGCCAAAGAAGAAAAGGGAATCTCATCTTCTTGATCTAATTCCTACATATGTATGTGGGCTGATAAATGTTGTCGGAACTCATGGAGAAAGGCACTTTGTCCTTTTCATTGATGATTACAATATAATTTCATGTGTTATGGTCATTCATAGGAAACGACAAGTGCTTGACTACATGAAAACATTTCGGCGATTCGATGAGAATGATACAAGAAAAACAATCAATGTTTTGCGATCTGATAATGGAGGGGAATACATTTTCATTGAGTTTGATAATTATCTTGAAAAACATAGAGTACAACATGAGGTAGCTTCTGTGAGAACACCACAGAAAAATGGATTTGTTGAGCACCGGAATCGACAGGTCAACAACATGGACAGGACTATACTGATTGAGAGTTGTATCTCTCGCCAATACTGGAAGGAAGATGTTGAAGCTGCAGTGCACATTCAGAATCAAACAGGGCTTTATATGGGAGAAACGAAGACACCATATGAATTGTTTCATGGAAGGAAGACTTCGTTGAAATACTTTAGTGTTTCTAGAAGTAAATGTTCATTTTAAATAAAGAAGGAAATTAAGGGATGTTTGGTGACAATGCTGATGAAGGAATTTTTCTTGGATATCCAATTAATAGAAAATACTACAAGTGTTCCAACAAGCGATTAGGAAGGATTGTGGTAAGAAGTGATGTTAAGATAATTGAAGATAAAAACACAAATTCTTCAAGAACATCATATGATGATATGATAGAAAGTGAGGAAGAAAGTGAACATGGAGAAAATACGAATATAGAAATAGAGGAAGCTATACAAAACACTCAGCAGTCACATAATGATGTTGACTGAGAAGTAGAATCTAAAGAAGAAATTATGGGTAAAGAAAATGCAACTGAACCACACAGAAGAAATCGTAGAGCTGAGAAGGATCCATCTAACATAATTTGGGACAAGAGTGCACCCACTAAAACAAGGAGGATGAGAACTAACACACAATCATCATTTCTGTCAGTTCTAGAGCCATCCTCATTTGAAGAAGCTGTAAAGGATGAGTCATGGGTGAATTCCATGAATGATGAGTTAGATCAGATGGAAAAGAATCAGAGTTGGGATCCTGTCTAGAGACCTGAAGGTCACAATGTGATTGGTAAAAAATGGATCATCAAGAACAAGTTTGATGAGCATGGAAGTGTTATCAGAAACAAGACACGACTGGGTTATAAGGGATATTCCCATATTAAAGGAGTTGATGTTCAAGAATCCTTCGCTACAGTGGATAGACTGGAGTTAATCAGGCTCTTCCTTTCCATGACACACCAAAGAAGATATAAAGTATATCAAATGGATGTCAAGACATCATTCCTAAATGGTGTACTCGAAGAAGAAGTCTACATTGAACAACCAGTGTGTTTTGTTCTTGGTCCTGATGAAACCATGGTCTGCAAACTGAAGAAAGATCTATATGGTTTGAAGTATGCACAACAGGCATGGTATAGTGCAGAAAACGTTATTTACATCACCATTTTTTACATCGTTTATATATAACTGACGTGAGAATCTGTGAAACGTGGTTTTTTACGTCGGTTATTTAATAACAGACGTAACAAATGCGTTGTGTAGCTTTTTAATGTCGATTATTTTAATAACCGACGTTACAAATCACACGTGTTCGGTTTTTACGTCTGTTATATTATAACCGACGTAAAAAACCAAAGCGCAGGGGTTTTTTTACGTCGGTTATAAAATAACCAACGTAAAAAATGAGTTACCTACGGGTTTTTTAACCGACATAAAAAACCCCACGCACTTCGGTTTTTTACGTCGGTTATAAAATAACCGACATAAAAAACGTGATATCTACGAGTTTTTTACGTCGGTTATTTTATAACTGACGTAAAAAACGAAAGCGCAGGGGGTTTTTTATGTTGGTTTTCAAATAATCGGCGTTATAAATTTCAAAAATAGTTTATAACGTCGGTTATATAATAACCGACGTTATAAAACATTTAAAAATTTTAAGCCTCGTGGACTGTCATTTATGTTTTTTTGATCGATAGTTCGGCGGCTCATCTCTCTCGCGTGGTAAACCCTAATCGGCTCATCGATCGACCTGCGTTAAACTCATTTTGGCATCATCTTTTATCATATTTAGTCTCCACGGATCTATCATCTCAACTCGCAACACTCAAGTAAGCATTCCACGAATTTATTTCGTTTGTTTTTTTCCCGGATATTCTATATTTATGTTTTGCGATTTTTTTGTTTAAATAGGTTAGATTCTTCCATTTCGAACCCTATTACATCTTTTTTAATATCATTGGAACCAGACATTCGTTATTATCTTGAGTGTCTTGTTTTTGTATTTCTTTATAAAACAAATTCGGATATATTACCTTTCATTTAATGACTCAAAATCCTCCTATGTTTGAAACATATTTGGGGTTATTTATTGAAGGACTATGGCGCGATTAAGGAAAGATTTGGAATATTTTTTGATTTGACCGGTTTGAATTTCATTTTCAAAAAGAAATTTGAGGTATGGTTGATTCATCCATTCCTTTTATCCTATATTTCATTTAACGCTCAGGTTCATCTAACAATTTTGTAGTTGGATAACCGATAATGTTTATGTGATTAGAGAATTAAAAGAAATTGTCATCATATATAGTGAAACATCCTTGTTGAGTGTCTTATCATAGAATAGGAATCAATCATCCTTATTGAAGATGCCATTTTTTTAGAAAACAAAAACCATTAATGTAAATCATTTATCATACATTAATTGAACTAAAATAAATATTTACACATGAGTTATAATGGAACATAATAAAATAAATATTTATCATTCACCCTCATAGAGTCTAATAAATCTATGATAAACCATTTGTTTTCTTCAATGGAAACAAATTCACTTTTACCCACTTTGTATTTTTAGAAGAGACTAAACTCCCTTATAATTTCACCCTTCTGGGAAGTATTAAACATCATTATATCCCTTTAAAAAATCTAAATGTCATAGAAATATCGTGCATCCATTTTGTCTTATAGGACTCTACGATAGATAAGTATACCATTTTTATATATTATTATTTATGATAAACTCTATCATAACATCATTAATATATGTTTATAAAAATGGGAATATCACAATTCTCATGATTTTAGTTGAGAATAATTATAATGTTTTTTATTAATGATAATATAGACACGGGTAATTTTACAAAAAGAATGTGAACTTGAATAATGAATGTTACTTATATGTATTTCACAAGATTTTTTGATTTTATGTCACAAAACTAATTGATGATCGAATACAACAAATAATTGCACCCCAACCAAAGTGAAATTAGTGTATTATTCTATTTTAGAAATTCCGGATTCAATCAATGATATTGTGATTTATTTATTTTTTAGAGTTTCTGAATCAAGATACTAGATTCTATTTCAAATGGGTATTTGTTTGTTTTTTGATGTTTCATGATTTTATTTGATGTAGGTTTTTCTTTTTCATGGATTACTTCATAAAGTGGTCTCGGTTCATTTGATATTGTGTTTCCTTTGACACCATCCCCCCTTAATGACTATGATCTCTCATTTCCAGTTTTCTCTAATTGTTCTCTCATGCACCTTTTGGATTTGATGGTTGATTACAAACATATTTATTCAAATATTTAAGATGGATTATATGCATTTTTTAGGACTATATTGTTGTTTTATGCCACTTTATTTATTATTCTATCCAATATTAAGACCCTTTATAGTAAGAAAAATTTCACAAGAAATACGATTGGACTCTTCATCATATTTCGTGAAACGTTTTTAATAATGTCACGTTTTAAAAAAAATATGTTATATCAAAGATGTGGAATCGGGTGGTGTCCAGGGGGTGTCCAAGGGGGTGGGTGGCTGTGAGTGGCTATCCACGGGGGTGGGGGCCTGTCCAGAGGGTTTTGGGGGTTGTCCGGGGGGGTGGGGGGCAGTCCAGTGGGTTGGGGGGTGTCCAGGGGGGTGTTGAAGGGGTAGGGGTAGGGGTGGTGTCCAGGAGGGGTGGGGGTGCTGTCTAGAGGGGTGGGGGCTGTTCAGAGGGTTGGGGGGTGTCCAGGGGTGGTCCAAGGGGGTGGGTGGGAGTGGGGGGCTGTCCAAGGGGGTGGGGGCCTATCTAGAGGGTTTTGGGGGTTGTCCGGGGGGTGGGGGTGATTCTCAGGTTTACTCCATTTTCTCCAATTTTCTATCAACTATGTAGGCGGCATGGTTTTCTTTGATTCAATGAAATTTAAAACTCTTATATCTAACTATATTTTGTTTTAAAAATAATATTCAAGAATATTTTCTTAAATACCCATAGATTTGTTTTATATTTTAAATTGTTTTAAATTCAAATTATGATCTTTTTCATATAAACATATATTTGTCTTATCTTAACACTACGGGAAAACCGCCGCGAAATGCGTTTCGGGCCGGCATTTCACGGCGGTTTTTAAAACCGCCGCGAAAAAACCGCCGCTAAATGGCAAAAATTTTTTTAAAAATTTTATTCGATGATTAGTGGCTGTTTTTTTAAAAACCACCGCGAAATAGCGGCGGTTTCAGTAAAACCGCCGTGAAATGAAATGAAAAAATAAGAAAACACGAGAAACCCCGAAAATCACTAAAACGACCATAACTTTTGATCCGGGTGTCCATTGAAGCGCCACGACCAGTCAAATCGAAGCTCATGAAGAGATCTAGAGAAACATATAATCAAAACCGTGAGACAGTTTAAGGTATAGATGATATTAGAGTTATAATAAAGTTGAAAAACAGTTCTCCAACTTCAAACGGCCATAACTTTCGCTCCGGGTGTCCTTTTGGGCTCTACCACATATCAAATCGAAGCCAGCGAAGAGATCTACGCACCAGATCGACACAACTAAACTTCTGTCATGTTTTTTGACCCCAAAACCCCTCCGATGGCCTCAAAAACCTCATTTCTGTCACCGGTGTCTCGTCGAACTTGTCTTCAAACAGACCTAACTTCGAACCGCGTGTCAGTTCGGTCTCCTCCACCTCCCAGATCATAACTCCTTCCATGAGCTTCTGTTTGACTGGTCATGGTGCCCTCATGCACACTTAGATCATATGTTATGGCCTTTTTAGTGGGAATCAGGTTTGTTATGTTTTTCAATGCCTCGTTTCTAGCACCCGTTCCCCGTCAGCTTTTTTTTAAATGGTCGTAACTTCCGATCCGCCTATCCAATCGGACTCTTTCACCTTTCAGGTTGAATATCGTTTCAGGATCTTTGATTTGACAGGTCGCGGATCTAAAACGGACTCTCGGATCATAAGTTATCTTTGTTAATATGAGTCTGATGTTTTTGTCTCTTTATGACCGTTTTGACGGGTTTTAACGGTAGCTCCATTTATTACTGTTTATTTGGGTTTCTATGACTTGTTATCCTTATCAATGGCTTTTTGTGGGTTATTATGATGATTATGTTGAATTATTAAGGAGTTTTCCAGAGTTGTCATGAGTTTTCATGCGTTCTCATTCTTTCTAATGCCTCATTCTTCATATGCTTCTCCATCATTTTTCATACGTTTTCTTGATTTTTCATCCCTTATCACGTCTTTTCATACTTTTTCATGTGTTTCCTTTATTATTTATTATTTATTATTTATAATATACTTTAATTTATTTATTATATATTATTTGTAACTGGTTATTTATTATTTATTATTTATTATTTATTCTTTATATTTATTAATTATTTATGTTTATTTATTATTTATTATTTATTATTTATTATTTCTTATTTATTATTTATTATTTATATTTATTTATCTTTTATATTTATTTATTATTTATTATTTATTATTTATATTTATTTATTATTTATTATTTATTATTTATTATTTATATTTATTTATTATTTATATTTATTTTTTATTTATTATTTATTATTTATATTTATTTATTATTTATTATTTATATTTATTTTTATTTTTATTTATTATTTATTATTTATTATTTATTATTTATCTTTATTTATTATTTATTATTTATTATTTATTATTTATTATTTATTATTGATTATTGATTATTGATTATTTATTATTGATTATTGATTATTGATTATTGATTATTGATTATTGATTATTGATTATTTATTATTTATTAATTATTAATTATTAATTATTATTTATTATTTATCCTTATTTATTATTTATTATTCATTATTGATTATTGACTATTTATTCTTTATTATTTATTATTTATTAATTATTATTTATCTTTATTTATTATTTATTATTTATTATTTATTATTTATCTTTATTTATTATTTATTATTTATTATTTATATTTATTTATTATTTATTATTTATTATTTATTATTTATAATTATTTACTATTTATTATTTATATTTATTTTATATTTATTATTTATTATTTATTATTTATGTTTATTTATTATTTATTATTTATTATTTATTATTATCGAGTTTATATCTATTATTTTTGTATTATTTGTTTTTTCAATTAATATATATAAGTATATTAATTTCTGTTTATTAACCACATGGCGAGCTTGCTGGAGTGGTAAAGTCTTTGCAAAATATGCAAGAGGTTAGGGGTTCAAATCTCACCAAACGCAGAATTTCTTTATATTGCATGGGCATGCATGTGCATGTGCATGGGATGTGCATGCATGGATAAATAAAGTAAATAAAATAATACGAAATAAATAAATAAATAAAATAAATAAATAAAATAAATACGAAATAAAATAAATAAATAATAAATACGAAATTAAATAAATAAAACAAATAAATAAAATAAATATGAAATAAAATAAATATGAAATAAAATAAATAATATAAATAAAATAAATAAATAAATACGAAAAATAATTAAATAAAATATATATATATATATATATATATATATAAAATAAAAAAAACAAAAAAAACAAAAACAAAAAAAATAAAAATAAAAACCGCCGCTAAAAAACCGCCACGAAACATTCTGCGACGGTTTTGAAAATCGCCGCGAATAGTTTCCCGACGCACGATTTAGCGGCGGTTTTTGAAAACCGCCGCCAATCGATTTCGCGGCGGTTTAAACCGCCGCGAAACGAAAGAAAAACCGCCGCTAAATACCTTTTTTGCCGTAGTGTAAAAATATATATTTTTGTTGATATTTGTTATAGGTAATAATGAGTCGAAGTTGGATTACGTCACATCGAATGAGCAATGAATTTGAGGAATTTGTTGATGCCTTTTTGGAATTTGCAAAATGAAATGTTCCAAGTAGTGACATTTTTTTCTGTCCATGCCTGAAATGTTTGAATATGAAGAAGTTGAAAAGTAGAGAGATAAAAGATCATCTGATTTGTCATGGTTTTAATCCAAGTTACAACCCTTGGATTTGGCATGGTGAAACTGGACGGAATGTCACTGATGATGATGATTCGCAAGATGGTAACTCTGATGGAATTGAACAAATGATTCGTGATATTGTAGCAGAACAAATTGAGATAGAACTAACAGTTGCGCGTCTATATGGTGATGCTGAAAAACAATTATATCCTGGTTGTACAGATTTTACGATTTTTTCGGTGGTGTTAAGATTGATTAACCTGAAGGTGAAACATGGATGGAGTGACAAAAGTTTTACAGAGCTGCTACAATTGATGAAAGACATTATTCCAAAAGATAACGATCTTCCAGATTCAGATTACAAAGCCAAGAAAATATTATGCCCGATGGGATTGGGATACAAGAAAATACATGCCTGTCCGAATGATTGCATTATATATAGGAAGGAATATGAATTTCTGTCAGAGTGTCCTAAATGTGGGACATCAGGGTATAAGGTGAAAGAAAAATCACAGGCTGGTGTAGAGATTACAAAGCTCCCTTCAAAGGTATTTTGGTATCTTCCTATAATTAATCATTTGAAATGTTTATTTGCTAATTCACATGATGAAAAAAGGTTATGATGGCATGCTGAAGAGTGGGTATGTGATGGGAAAATACGTCATCCAGCTGATTGTCCACAATGGAAGAAAATTGATGTGCAATATTCTACATTTAGAAATGAAATTAGAAATCTCAGACTAGGGTTGTGCACAAATGGAATGAATCCATACCGAACCCTCAGCAGTATACATAGTTCATGGCCTGTTTTATTGGTAATTTACAACCTCTCTCCTGAAGTTCGTACGTTGCGCAAATATTTCATGTTGAGTATAATGATCTCTGGTCCAAAGCAACCCGGTAATGATATTAATGTTTACTTGTCACCGTTGATTGATGATTTGAAACTGTTATGGGTTGATGGTATTAGATTGTATGATTCTTATAAAATGGAATATTTTCAACTGCATGCAGTGCTTCTGTTCACTACAAATGACTTCTCAGTGTATGGAAATTTGTATGGATACAGTGTTAAAGTGCATAAAGCATGTCCAATTTGCGAACAACAGATGCCATATTGTCAATTGCATCATCAGAGGAAAACAGTGTACATGGGTCATCGAAAGTTTTTGCCTATGGAACACCCTAATAGGAGACTAAAAAAGGAATTCAATGGATCACAATAATTTGATACTTCTCCAAAACCATTATCCCCTGATCTGTATTTTGAGAGGGTGAAAAACCTTGATGTGACATTGGGAAAGACACAGAAATCTGGTAATGATAGACATATTTGGAAGAAAAGGTCAATTTTTTTTGAGCTACTGTATTGGAGGTATCATGAAGTTAAACATAATATTGATGTCATGCACGTGGAGAAGAATATCTATGATTCTTTGATTGGAACATTGTTAGATATTAAAGGAAAGACTAAAGATGGGTTGAATGCAAGATTAGACTTACTATCAATGGGAATATGTTTGGAGTAAGCTCCCACTCCTAAAAGAAGATGAACATTTCTTCCCCCGGCTTGTCATAAATTATCGAAGAGGGAGAAAATTAGCTTCTGTCAGTGTCTTCATAAAACCAAAGTGCCTCAAGGTTATTCATCTAATGTAAAAAATTTTGTCTCATTGAAGGACTTGAAGTTGATAGGTATGAAATCACATGATTTTCACATCACGATGCAACAAATTCTACCAGTTGCATTGCGTGGAATATTGCCCATTCGTGTCAGAAAGACTATAATGAAGTTGTGTTATTTTTTCAATTCAATTTGTAAGAAGGCGATTGATGTGAATGCTTTGAATTTTTTTGAAAAGGATGCAATTTTTATACTTTGTCAATTGGAAATGTATTTTCATCCAACGTTTTTTGATATAACGGTGCATTTAATGATTCATCTGGTTCGAGAAATAAAGCTTTGTAGACCTGTATATCTTCATTGGATGTATCCTTTTGAAAGGTATATGAAAATATTAAAGGCGTATGTTACAAATCTATATCGACCTGAAGCCTCCATTATTGATATGTATATTTCTGAGGAGGTAGCAGAGTTTTGTACGAGCTACTTGGTTGCGGCGGAACACATTGGTTTGCCTCCATCTCGCCATGAAAGAGTTAATAATGAGGGAAAGGGGATTCGCGGCTTGAAAGTCAAATCATTGTCAGCTGAATAGATGAAGATGTTAGAATAATACATCTTGAATAACATATCTGATGCTCAACCGTATATCACATTGCATATTAATTAGTTGAAACAATGTCATCCAATGAAGAAAGAAATGTGGATTTTGAATGAGCACAACCGAACTTTTTTGTCATGGATTAAAAAGACTTTGCTTGGTAGATCAGATGTATCAGAGACATTAAAATGGATAGTGGGTGGTCCATGTTTAAATGTGATAACATGATCCGGTTATGACATTAATGGTTATACATTTCATACGAAAGCTCAGGACAAGAGAAGTGTAGTTCAGAATAGTGGTGTATTGGTGTTTGCAGAAGCAATTCATTTTTCGAGTGCTAAGGACAAAAACCCAATTTCTACATCAAGTGCATATTATGGAGTGATTAAAGACATATGGGAGGTTGATTAATTTAAAATTAAAGTTATCATTTTTAACTGTAAATGGTTTAACGGTAACAACAGTGTTAGAAACGATGAATTTGGAATGACACTTGTTAATCTGAATAGATTGGACGACACAACTGATTCTTTTATAATGGCAACACACGCAAAACAAATTTTTTATGCAGTAGATCAATCAGATATGCAGTGGGCTGTTGTTTTACAAGGGAAAAAACAATATGTTGGTGAGGATGACGTTGATGAATATGCTGATTTATGTGAGATCCCTACTTCCATGGAAAGATTAACAGAACATAATGATGATCATGTTGAAGACATAGTTTGTGCCATAAGGAATGATCACAACGAAGGAATTTGGGAAAACAATCCATTTGTACATTCCTAAAATTACAGGTAACATTTGTTTATTTCTTGTTTACATTTATTTTTTCTATAAATGTTAGATATTGTAAGTTTTTTATTTATAAAAACATGTTTTAAAAGAAAATAAGTATATGTTTTTGTTTGTTTTATGTTTGTTTAGTTTACTGTATCATTTTTATAACCATTACATGAATTATATATCTATTATTTTTGTTCACTGACAATTACTTTACCATGTTTACCAGGTTTACTATTTTTACCATGTCTACCATCTTGACCATCTTGACCATCTTGACCATCTTTACCATCTTTACCATTATTTAACATGCTTACCATATTACCAATGTTTACTATTATGTATCTTAGTACACTTTTCTATTTTCTGAATTTAGTAGTATTAAAATGTTTTAATTTTTATATTTGTGAACTGGCATTTGTTTTTTTGATGTGAAGGATAATGACAGATCATTCAGATGATCAACCACATGATTTTGGAGAGGAGCATATTGCTGGTCATACCTCTGGGGATGAACATTCACATGCTCCTATTACGACAAAGAGTTCAAAGGTTGGTAAACGTGGGTGCACACGTTTACCGAAATTATCATTTGCCCGTATGTAGGATCAGAGGATAGTCGTTGAGTTTGATGATGATGATATTCCTAGAGGTTCGAATGAAAAAGATTTTAAGAGTTTTGTAGCAACTCAGGCTAAGAGCAATGTAAGCATTCAGTATGATGATTGGAGAAGTGTGGATAAAGCGATTATCTCTCAGTTGTGGGAGATGATTTTGGTAAGATATTTTGTCATTGTTTGACTATTCTTTTAATGTTTCTAGTATATATAATATGTTTAACCTCTTCATTATCAGATGAAATTTGATATTCCTGACACTGGAGGAGTCAGGAAGAAATGCTTATCGTTGGCTTCCAGGAGATGGAGGGATTTCAAATCAACCCTCTCATCTGATTTCATTTATTGTCATAGGAGTCATGACAATCCATGTCGTATATATCCTTTCATAGATGAAGAAACATGGAGACAGTTTTTTGAAAGTAGAAGAAAAGAGTCATTTCTGGTAAGGGCAATGTAAACTTTTATAAACATTCTTATATAAATGATTTTATTAATGTTTTGTTAATGATTTCTTATTCTTAAATTACAGCAAACAAGGAAATATCATCAAGAGATCCAATATAAAAATCTATACCCTCATTGTTTATCTCGGGGAGGGTATGCATTATTGGAAGAACAAATGATGGCGGAAAAATTTCAACAACTAAGAGCTGAGTCTTCAAGCTCTGGAGAGGTGGCCCCTCCATCCCCTCTATCTAGACAAGAAAAATGGAAGAGAGCTCGGAAGGGAAAAAAGGGAAATATCTTTCGGAATAATCGAGAATTGTTGCTGAGAGGATTGTAAGATATCTATTTTATTTATTTAAGTTAACTATTTTCTTCATATAATTTCAATCATTACAAAAATGTTCAATTAATTAATACAGGACTCTCTTGAGGAGCAGAGTTTAGAGGGGACATTTACAGCTACTGGGAGGGAAGATATTTTATTTGTTGCATTGGGAAGGCCCAAACATCCTGGTCGTGTAAGAGGATATCCGGCAGGTGTATCGGTAAGAAAAGTGTTTCCACATTCTTCAACTTCTATCATTAAGGGGGTTTATATAAAAAAAATAGAATCCTTGGAGGTTGAACTTCATAATATTAATGCGAAGATGGAGGACAATATTAGAGAGTCGGTGCAGTCTATGTTTGCAGAAATGAAAAGACAATTTCAGATTGTAGCTCCCACTCCTCCACCTCCCCCTGCAGACCCCATTATTTATCATCCACCTCCGCCAGTATCTCCCACTCCCCCACCTCAGCCTGCGGACCCCATTTTTTATCCTACACCTCTCCCGCAGCTTCCTACTTATTTCGAGTTGTATTTTGATGATTCTCAACACCATATAGTAGCATATGGGTTGGTATATTGTATAGGAGATACAGTTCATCATCAAAAATTTGAGGTAGAGAATTAGAGGGTCACTATACAGGATATTATAGATAGATCAGCTTGGGTACCAATACCTACAGATAAGGTGGCAACAGTTGGACAGAGTTTTAGCCATTTTTTAATTTAGCCATCCAGACTTCTTCGACTCATTACCATAGAGGTATGAATGTTATATCTTTTTTTTTATTAAAGTTGTTTTATCATTTGAAAACTAATATTTTTTTCAATTTTTTTTACATGAATACTTCAAAGGTAAAGAAATACTGTATAGACAACAACAAAGAAAAATGGATATGATATCAGATACAGATTCAAATGGTCTTGAAAGACTGTTAATATATTCACATTTTTTGTCGGGTTATTATGAGTTTCCAATGGAAGCTCATGTTTGTGGACGTGAAATAAGAGTGGGGATTATAAAAACTGATATCATGGAGCTTGTTACTAGAGATAAGTTGGGCATCAACATAGTGCAAATTTTTTCCATGTAAGTTTTAACACCTATTCCATGCGTTATATTTATTAAAAATGTATACTTATGTATGTTTTGTATTAGGTATCTTTATAAAATTTGTGAGAGGAATGAGCTGATAGAAGTATATGGATTCATGGACCCTCAATTGATTTCCCCTGAAGCATGTGCATTAAATGAGGAAGAAAGAATGGTTTATATTTCTGAAAGATTTGAAAAGAATATAATTATATAATGTTGGATGATGCCTTTTTGTGAGAGGTATGAAACACATTTCTCTCAAAGAGTTAATTATCTTTTAACATAAAAAACCACTAACGTCAAATTTCCTTTTATCAGTGATCATTGGATGTTAGGGGTTTTTGCCCAAGGGAGAAAGCCCTTTATTGGATATGCTCTGTCCATGGTGATGTGCGGGATAGTTTTAAGAATATATTGGAAAAGTAAGTTTCACTTTCTCAATAGTTTTATATATTATAATGAATTTTAAATTTACCCCATTGGTATTATTTTCTAACAGTGCATGGCCCTACATTTGAAAAAACACAAAGAAAAGAGGTGCAAAGATCAAATATGTAAATGTGAAGGTAAATATCCATTTATAATTTGTAATTTTTAATTTATTACATAAAAATAATATATTGAATTTACACTCATTAAAATAGAATTGTCATGAACAACAAGGCCTCATCGAATGCGGATATTATATGTTAAGATTTATGTATGAAATAATAACAACTGGGACAGTTGTGAATTTTGACCTGGTACGATTTCCTCTTAAAATTTTCCATAATATTTTAATTTGATTTATTCATTATACACGTTAACTACTTTCTTTTTCATTTGTAGCTTTTTGATGACCCTAAACCCTATACTGCTGAAGACATCAAACACTTACAAGTGGAGTGGTCAAATTATTTTACAGGTTTGATTGACTTTTAGTTATTTATAATGTAAAATGTAATTTTGAATATTGTCATTGTAATTGTGTATTTGGTAGTTATTTTTGTTGGATTTAGTTTTTTTTAAGTTTACAGTGTATGTTTTGAATGTTATATAATTTAATGTTTAATTTTTCTCTGCTTCTTGTTTTGGTTTACTTATGATGCTTTTTCTGGTATGGATTTGGGTCTGTGGGGGAGGGGTTCCAAGGGTGTGGGGGTGTGTTCGGTGGGGTTGGGGGTGTCCAGCGGTCTGGGAGGGCTGTCCAGTGGGGTTGGGGGATAGTCCAGGGGGGTCGCAGGGCTGTCAGGGGTGTGGGAAGGCAGTCCAGGGGTGTGGGAGTGCTGTCTAGGGGTGGGGGGGGGGTATACATGAGGGTGGGGGGTTGTCCAGGGGTGTGGTGGGGGCTATCATGTGGGGTGATGGGGTGCTGTTCATGCGGGTGGGGGGTTGTCGAGGGGTGTTTGGGGCTGTCCGGGGGTCGGGGGCAGTCCAGGAGTGTGGTGGGGGCTCCAATGGGGTGGGGGAGGGTTGTGTAGGGGGTATACATGAGGGTGAGGTCTCCAACGGGGTGGGGGAGGGCTTTCCATGGGTTAACATGAGGGTGGGGGATGTTTAGGGGGTAATTTTTATATGTTATCAAGGTAAATGCTTAATTTTGATCTACTTCTGTTTTTGAGGTACGATTTCTTGATTTGTTTTCTGGTTGATTCTGGTGGAGAGCAGATGACAGCATTCATTTTTTTTAAAAAAATTGGGTTTATCATGTCAGTTATTTAATAACTGATGTGATAATAGACCTGGGAAATGGTTTATCACGTTAGTTATTTAATAACCGAAGTGATAAAATGCCTGGAAAATTGTTTATCACGTCGATTATTTAATAACCGATGAGATGAAAGTCATGGAAAATGGTTTATCACGTCGGTTATTTAATAAATGACGTGATAAAAGGACTGGAAAATGGTTTATCACATCGGTTATTTAATAACCAACGTGATAAACCACCTCCCCCGGTTTATCAATTTGGTTATTTAATAACTGACGTGATAAACCCCCCTCACCCCGGTTTATCATGGCGGTTATATAATAACGGACTTGATAAACCCCCCTCACCCCGGTTTATCACAGCAGTTATATAATAACCGATGTAATAAACCCCCCTCCCCCAGTTTATCACGTCGGTTATTAAAAAACCGACATGATAAACCCTCAGCCCCCCAGTTTATCACGTCGGTTGTTTAATAACCGACGTGATAACCCCCCCGGTTTATCATGGCGGTTCTATAATAACCGACCTGATAAACCCCCGACCCCTGGTTTATCACGTCAGTTCCTTCATAACCGACGTGATAGACCATTTCCCCGTCCTTTTATCACGTCGGGTTTTTAAGAACCGACGTGATAAACCATTTTCCAGGCCTTTTATCACGTCAGTTGTTAAATAACCAACGTGATAAACCCTTCCCATTTTATTTATCACATCGGTTCTAAAATAACCAACGTCATAAAAATCGCGATTTTATGTTCTTGACGTTGGTTTTTAAATAACTAACTTCAAAAACGTTATTTATAACGTCACCCGTATTAACGTCGGCTAGAAACGGACGTAAAAAATGAAAAATAACCAACGTAAAAAACGTTTTCTACACTAGTGATACTTTCGGCTGGACTCTTATCTCAAGAAGCTGGAATTCAAAAGAGGAGGAGTAGGTCGAAATCTCTATCTAAAGAATTCTCCAAAAGATAAATTCATGGTTCTTGTCTATGTTGATGATATCATATTTGGTGGCAGCAGGAAGAAATCAGTTGGTCAATTTTCCAATCACCTGAAATCAAGATTTGAAATGTCTATGATTGGGGAGCTCACATATTTCTAGGGGATACAGGTGATTCAAAAGAAGGATTATACTTTCATTTCTCAGGAAATTTATGCAAGAGAACTGCTGAAGAAGATTAATATGCAAGACTCCAAACCATTGTCATGTCCGATTGTAGTTGGAACTAAACTTCGAAAGCATGAGGTTGTGACCTCTGTAGATCCCACTATGTACAGGAGGATCAATGGAAGCTTACTATACCTTACAGCGACACGTACAGATATTGTTTTTGCCACATGTCTTGCAGCTCGCTATCAGAGTAATCCAAAAGAGGAAAATATGGCAGTAGTAAAAAGAATCATGAGGTATATTCAAGGTACTCACAATTGTGTCTTATACTTTGCGGCAGAAAGGAACAATGAATTATCAGCATTTTTTGATGCTGACTGGGCTGGCGATGTTGTGGATAGAAAGTCCACCAGTGGTAGAGCATTCTATATTATAAATAAATGTGTTGGCTGGTTGAGAAAGAAATAAGAAAGTAATTCTTTTAGTACTGCTGAAGCTGAGTATATCTCCGCCGCAAAGGCGTGCACTCAACTGCTATGGATGAAGCAACGATTAACAGATATTGGTGATGAGGTGAAGCAACAAATGATGATTTATTATGATAACAATAGAGAAATTGATCTTACGAAGAATCCGGTTCAGCATTCTCATACAAAACATATTGAAATTTGGTATCATTTTATCAAAGAAAAAGTGGAACAATGCTTGATTAGAATGGATCATGTGGGAATTGATGAGCATGTGGCTGATATCCCGACCAAGACACTTTCAACGGCTGTATTTTTGAAGCATCGGTTGAACCTCAGTTTTCAACCACCTCCCAGTGCATAAGGAGGTTACACAATTCCTCTCTCCCTAGTTATGTTAATTTCTTTTAATCTGTTTTCAGATGCGATGTAGGTTTATGGGGGAGATACTATCCAAGGGGAGTGTGGTTTGAGTTGATCACTGAACAAATCCCCATCATTGGATTTATTTTCAATGGGGGATAAAGGAATAAATTTAGGACGAGAAGGAAATAGAAACCTAATTCACGCTTTCTCTCTTGTTTCCTACACCGATAATTTCTCATGTAGACTTAGAGTGTTGGCTGACTAGATTATTGCATTTTTTATAAACATGTGGATGGTGATCTATTGAATTTATTTTTCATTACCAACAATCCAAAAGGGGGAGATTGTTGGATCCATGGTCATCTTGGCATGAATTGGAGTATGGTTTGTGTTTGTTGTCATTCCTTAGAGGATGTTCAGAATGTGTGCCAGAAAAGTGCTCATACAGGTCATGCAGATTACAGTATTGAAGGTGCCACCACTTTCCAGTGATTGCCAAATTTTTGGGTCTGAAAATCGAAAAATGGAGAAAAGTGTTTTTGGAATAGAGACTTTCATGTCGTGTACTTGAAAGAGAGGAAACTTGAGTTCCATGTGTTTTTCACGATCAGAACATAGAAAATGGAAAAGGGATAAGGGCCACACAAGTTTTGGGCTGGTTGCGCAAGTGACTTGTGTGCCGAGAAAGGACTTGAGTGCTGATGCCTAGGAGGTTTCAAAGTTGTGGGCCTGTTGTTCTTCGATATTAGAGCATCAAAATATGGAAAAGGAATTACAGTCGCGCAAGTATTGGTGTGGTCGTGCAAGTGAGTAGCGTGACAGAGGCTAGGGTGGTTGGAACTACATGCCGGGACTTGCACACCGTGAGGACACTTGCGCGCCACCGCATAGGGGGTCATGTTTGCCTATAAATAGAGGACCACCCTTCCTCATTTTATAACATAGTTCAAGCCTTATAGATTTTTCAAGCTCCCATCATGCAAGTGGTAGAGTCACGCAAGTGGTAGTTGGGCCGCGCAAGTAGAGGCTGTGCTCCGGAGGTTGGCTGCGCGTCCAAAGTGGGTTGGGAGTTAAAGGCGCTAAGTCGTGCAAGTTTGGAGTTCAGGGAGGTATTGTTGCATAAGTGGGTTGGTGTTACCCACGTTCCGAATTTTTACCGCACAAGTGACTTGCATGCCGGTCTTGAAACTTGCGCGCTGGTCTTGGAGAATCACGCTAGGTGAGGTTGAAGTATGCCCATCCTTTTTAGAGCTTCACGAAAGCTGGAATAATGCTCTGACACCTTTGGTGAAAAGAGAGATTAGTTTACAAGTTAATGTTAGACTTCAACAGAGAATATACATAAAATAAAAAATGCATTATTTGGAATTGATGAAGAGACCTTCACGTATATAAACTGATTGTGACTACACCAAGGGCCATGAGCCAGGGGAGTCAATAGGAGTGACCCGAGGGACGCTGTGTGCTATCCCTGAACCTTTTGTAATGGCAGTGAGCCTGGGATAGAGTGACTTTGTCTGAACCTTTGTAATCCATAGCTAGTGAAGTTTAGTGAAATTTGGTATGACCGACAACCTGTTGGCATATGTTCCTTGGACATAGCCCTTAGTGTTGAACCAAGTAAAAAGTGTTGTGTCATCTCTCTGCATGTGAATGTTTGCTTTATGTTTATATCCATAATACAGGTTTAACAAGTTCATACAAACGTGGGAACAATATCCATCACTTTAAAAGAAAAAGTTGGCACCCTGATTCACCCCTCCCCTCTCAGGGTGTCCTGGGGTCCTACAATATTCTGAAATATACTATGAATGTAAAACCCATTGAGAATACCCAAATTAATTAATTTATTATAGAGATAAAATTTATAGCAATGATGTATTTTTTTCATTCGTTTATGAACCATCACATTCTCTTCAAATTATAGGTCTAAATTAATTAAAAAACACCCATGTACTTTTTTTCTCAAGAATGATGGTAATAAATTATTGATTTCGTGGATTTTTATACTGAAAATTTTTTATATTTTAATAAATGAAAATTCATTCTTTAAAAATTAATCTTTTGATCACTTATCGAGGATTGAGATACTACAAATGGATTTTATCAAGAGGTAAACTCTGATGTTGAGTTCTTAGATGAATCATTATTATACACTCACTACATCAAAAAAACTATATACAACACTGTACATTATCATCACACTTTAAGATATGATAAATGATACCCATTATTAATGATTTTTTATCACAGATAACGGGTACCCTTTATCTGTGCTTTAATTTTAGTGCTGATAAAGGGTACCCTTAATCAATTTTTTAGCATTGATAATGGTTTCCATCATATGAAAAGTCTCACATCGAAACAACAGATGAGAAACCCCATCTTTATAAATCATTATTTCACATCTAATTATTAGAATCGCACCATGAGGATGGGCTACCACATTCACCAACCAAACATATATGAGCACTCCATGAGCCCTAGTGGGCCTTATCCCACCTTATTCATAACTTGGGCCATATCTCACCTTTATATTCATGTCTTACATGCCCATTCCTAATTTTATATATTCTTAAATGGTTTAAAAACTGTATTAATAATTCAACTATTATCAAAAATAAAAAATTGAAATAATTCAGAGAATTGAAACTAAAAATGAATAAATTTTAAAAAATATAATTTATTTATTTAAATAAATATTTATAAATTAATTATATATATATTATATATATTAATAAATATAATATATTAAAAACAAATATATAAAATTAATAAAATTAAATAATGAAACAAATTAAAATTAAAAATTTGTAAACAAGACATTATTAATAAATTTATTAATTAAATTTTTATTGACAAAATTGAATTAATGTAATATACTCATATATAAAATATAAATACAAATATGTTTTATATGTTAAATATAGATATATAGAATGAAATTTTTTAATAAGTTAGTAAAAAACTTAAAATATATAAATTATAATAATTGAACAAAAAAATAAATATATAAAATTACAAAATTATAAAAAATATTATGAATTAAAAAATTATTGAGAAATATTAATAAATTTAACATATATATATAATAATTATAAATATTAATAAATAATAATCTTAAATATATAAAATGAATAAAACTTTATAATTAAAACATATGAATGTTTTTTTTATTTTTAAAGTGTTTTGTACATAATTATTCATTAATACAGTTAATATAAAAATAAATTCATATATATATATATAATATTTCCCAAAATATGATTTATATAATGAAAAATATTTACGCTTATATTAAATAAGTCATATATTTAGTAAATATTGATTTATAATTAAAAATTAATATTAATTAAAGTATTGACTAATAATGTTGAGTGATGGACTATAATTGAGTGTCATTTTATTTTTCAATTTATCAAATATCCATTATGAATTACATAGATGCACCAACATATATATATATATTATTAATGTATTTTTATATATAACTCACACACAAAATTTTTTATGTAATTAATGAAATGTTATATAGAAACACATAAACCTAATATTTATGTAATTTATTAAAATATTAATATTTTTTTTTATTTAGTAACATGTTATATTTAATATATTTGGTTTTTAACCTGTATATTTTATATATTTATTTTTAATATTATTACAGTTTAATATTATTTATTCAATTTTAATATTTAATTTTTTTTCAAATTTAATCATTTTCAATGTTTATTCATATTAAATTATCTACAATTTTTCAATATTTCAATATTTATTCATATTTATTTTAATATATATAAATGGTTTGAAATAATTTATCTTAAATTTAATAAAACTCATCCATTTTTTAATATTTTTAAATTGTACTAATATTTAATTACTCAATTTCACTCATTTTTAATATCCATTCATTTTGGATTATTTATAAATTAATAACATTAAATATATATATATTTAAATATATATTTATAAATAAACTTACTTAAAAATGTATTTTTTCAAGAAGGGGGTACCGAGGGGGTTTGGAGCGCAAGCTTCAGGGGAATCAATGGTGATGATGATACCCTATTTTTCAAGGGTATGTTGATCATGATGGATCTCAATTCATCATCCTCATCTCTTCTGCACTACCATAGAAACGTTCTTCTGGTCAGCAGTGCGGTTCCTCCAATGAATGGTGTGCATCGATAGGGGTTTGGTGTAGGGCATCAATCTACTTCCGTTCTTTCATGTTGATCAGTTTGAAATTTTCCCAGATCTTATAGGGAAGCTGCTATGGCTATGAATCGATATATGGATGTGAATTGATCTATTTTTATAATGATTGCTCCTAATAATCTAACTGGAATGCATCATGCAGAATTTAGTTTATCAACTACAGGTTCACCAGGTGAGCTCAGATCTGGTGTACTGTCAACTAGTATGTGGAAGAGAGGTGTGAATCTTCTTTGGGTTCATCATTATACTAATCCCTTGAATCCAAGTGCAGATGTGCACCATGTTAGTTTAGAGCTCTGATCTAGTGTGGATTTTTGTTGGCAAGTTATGGCTCCGTTTAGTTTTCATAAACCTACTATTGATGTTAGTGGCTAAACATAGAGGCATTTAAGGATTATGGATTTGGAAAAATTCACTGAAAGGGATCAGTAGATCATTTGGAGGCGAAGCTGATTTTTTTGTTGATAGGATAGTAATTTGGAAAACATCCCTATTTATGTGACTCATGTTTTTAAAGGGAGAAACTCCATATATGTTTGAGGTATTCACCCATGATATTTCTTTCTTATGGGGCTTCTTTTATTGGAGGTGTGTTTCCCTTGGTAGAGGTTTTTTTCACTACATTTTTTCATCGGATGATGATATGAATCGTGTGTGGAGCATTGGATCTCTACTTTTAAAGTCTGGTTGGCTGCATAATCATGATAAGTTGATGGTATTAAATGTTTCACAGGCATGGAATACATTTTTTCAGGTATGGATTCATATTCAAAAACTCAACTAGATACTCATGCACCTAATGATTCTTCAGGATATTGATAAAGAAATTGGGACCCTTATTGATCTTGAAAAAGATACAAAGAATGTTTATTTTGGACACATTTCTAGGTTGATGATGGAGATCTATATTCACTCCACCATACTTTATAAGTTCTTTCTCTCCAATCCAACATTTTTTTTGATGTAGAGTATGACAAGAAAGCATTGTTTGGTGAATTGTTTTTGGCTGTTGGTCACCTTCCAACTTTTTATCAGATTAATGATTCGTATGAGATGTGTGGAACGAAGGAGGAACTCACTACCCACCTTTGAAATAATTTTGAGATGAAGGGATCATATTTGTCAAATCCTTGTGGTCTTACTTGGACTATGTCCATTGTTGATATGTGGGTTTCTGAGAAAGAGAATTTTCGGCTTGACAAAGGGATTATGAATGAACAGCTGCTTGTTCTGATAGGTATTGGACATTTTAATTAGGTAGATATTGTGGATGTGCAGGATGATCAAGAAGTAATTTTATAGAAATATTATTGGAATTCTGTTTGAATTTATAAATCTTTTAGGGATGACATAATCACTACTATGTAAATTTCTCAAGCATGGACTCTTCTGTATCATGATAAGGCTAGAATGTTGGGGAGTGGTGAAGTTGAGGAGACTTTCTCCAATGTGGTTCATGTGCTTGGTTTTTTTGAGAACGTTCTTGGACATAGTTTTCCCATGGATATTACATTAGTTATTCCAGACTAAAACATTGAGCATGAAGATGAAATTACAGAGCAGGACAATGTTGATTTTGTTCTTGTTTCTGATGATTTGGTATAACGTGAAAATGTTTTTCATGATGATTTTTACAATGAATTGAACCATGAAAAATCATAGAATTCATATGGTATGAAAGGTAAGGATAATATAGTTTTGTATTCTCATTACCTTGAGAGGAAGGATGCACCACTACATCTGATATTGGGCGATCTCCCCTACTATTGGGGAGGGAAGAATCTGGTAGGGATTAGAACCAACCTAAGACTTGGAAGTTTGGTCATTATCCCAAGAATCTTGTTCGAGGATGTGGTCAAGATGACTAGGCGAGTGGGCGTGGCCAAGTGTCCACTGGTTCATCAACTAAAGGGCTCACTCTAGAGCAAAAAAAGATTAGGGAGTTGAACTCTATGATTTTTATTAAAAGTAACTCACAATTAGAGAAGGAATTTATTGATGACAATGATGAATCTGACCATGATTATGGGAATGATCCTATTATGGATCTCTAGTTTTCTTGTTTGGATGATGGCATGTCCTTGTTTGACCCCACCTCTCCTCTTTTCTCGATGATTTTTATTTTTCGAATAATCTTTTTAGGAGTGGTCTCACCTATCTTCTAAGCCTTTTGAGTATATTTACTATATTTATAATTTTATAAATATAAATAAATAATAATTTAAAAAATTCATTTATATAATCATTAATAAATAATTATATATATAAATAATTTTAAATAATAACAAATGTATTCAAAAAATGTTTATGTATACAACATTTACATTTTATATTTATATCTATATTTATATGTATATTTATATTTACATATTTATTTCATATATGAAATTATATTAATATATATAATGATATAAATATATTCATCATTACAGAATTATAATTAATATATTGAAATAATGAATATATTTACTATAGGTATACTTACATATATATATATATTAAATTTATATATAATTATATAAAAATATATAATAATATAATTGTATTAATAAATATAAATAAATTATTATAAATATATATCTAAATTTATAAATTTATATTTACCTTTTATATAAAATTAAAAACTTATAAACTAAAATAACTAAATATTTTTTAAACAACTTATAAAAATATAAATATATAATTATATATTTAAATAATTATAAAATTATAATAAATATATTTATATAATGAATATATATTATAAATTTATTAAATATAAATATATATAATTATATTAAAATGTATAATGATAAAAATAAAATTATAGTCATATATACATATTTATAAATATTTTTACAAATTTTTTATTTATTATTATAATTATATATCATTTATTATACCTAAAGATGAATTGATAAAAAAATCTTTTATCACCATATATTATTTTAGCGTATTTAAATGGTAAATATATCAATTTCTTTTGGAAGAACACCTAAAACCCTCCCCCAAATTTTAAAAAGAACCCTAACGACACTGATTTCAGTCACTATTCTCAATCATTCGTTGAAGTTAAATGCTACTGGTGATCCTACTTGAATTTTTCTAAATGAATCAATCCTCAAATCTATGGTATTTTCCCTCCTCCCTAACTACATGATTTTTCGAGTTATGGGTTTTACAATCCTAGATGATCACCCCTCCCTTCACGTTCAACGAGCCCCATGAAATTGGTTTTGGTTCCTTCCTTAGGAAATTTATGCCTGAAATCAAATCATCCTCAACGTCTGATCTTCAACCTCATTTTATGATTCTAGATCAAATTTGGATAGACTGTGTTTATTCTTCTTCTCCCTTTCATTCAATTTATTTTTCCCCAAGTTTTCACCATCTTCCTTATTTCTCACACATCAGGATAAATCGTAGGGGGATTTGGCTTCTGATTTTTATTATGGATTTGATTTCTATATAAAGTGTTCTTCTCTTAGAGTCCTCCTTTCTCTGTTCATCACAGTATAATCCTTTTCTCTTGGCCAATTTATTTTTGAAAAATGATTTAATATTACATTTTAAAACCGTTGATTTCTTTATGCATATATTAGTGTTTTAATTATTTAGTATTTGTATTAATATATTCATTTAGTATCTTGGGATGAAATTGGATCTTGATGTAGTTATTATAGAAAAATGGTTTTCCCAATCTATAAATAATTATTTAAATATGGATTCTAGTGACTCACTCAATAAAATTTCATATTGGCCCTTTAAAATTGAATTTTCAATTTAAAATTTTCTATTAGGCTTTAGAATTATGTTTTTTAATGATTCTTCAATGAATTTAAAGTGATACATGAAATTATTTACATTGTGAAAAGTTTTTGGGATTCATTTTAATGAAATTGTGTGTTTACTAAGGTTTTATACTATAACGCCTCGACCCCACTTGCCCAGAGTTGGTGCATTATTTCGTAACATTGGCATGATCACAAAAGATCAAGTCTCAAAATACCGATTAGTTTAGTAGCCTTGGAAACACTAGATTTATTCATAAGTCTTTCATTACATCATAAAGTAAAAAAAACTACAATAACATGGTCTTCATATTCCACACTCATATCCCTTTCTGACTATCCCTGCAGGTCATTCATAAAATACTTCTTCACATCCTGGAAAATATTAAAACATTGAAAGGGGTGAGCTCAGATGCTCAGTAAGGATAACAATATTGCGGACGCTTTCAAAAATAAACATTAACATTTAAGGCATTGTATAACTAAAACAAAAACCTTTTTAAACATTAACATCAGTATAATATGGAAAAAATAAAATTAAATAATGTCATTTACATACTCACATGGATATTCTACTAGTGGAATAATCACATGCAATTTCAATAACCACTTTCATAATGATGGAATGCATAATGCCAGACTATCATAACCACGTAGCCAAGGCCTCGTGCCAAGACCACAAATAAGATTTTGTCAAGGCCTCATACCCAAACACTAGTTTTTCTCATGAGACCTACCGATGCATCGAGGAGCTATAGCGGGCTCCAATCGCCACTTATTAATTCTAATGCATTCCTTATATGAACAGGTTTAAACATATCATAAACCATAACATAATCGTATCACATAAAATGTGCATAAAGGAAACATAACATTTCCACATTTCAATCACAAGATATCAATACAACACCTTGATATAATCAAAACCTTATCAAAACCAATTTCAATACCAAAATAAAAGAAAATTAATACTTGGTATTTATTTTTCATTTAAAAAAAGTTATGGCTTGTAGAGGAAGCCGAAACTCAAATATTGGTTACGGTGGTAGAGAAGTCGTTGTCGCCGCATACGTATGACAAGAAAAACATTCCTTTTTTTCGTTTAGTAAAACACTTCGTATAAAAAAATTCCTTTTGAATAAATGTAAAAGTCAAAGGGGTTTATACATCGTATAAAAGCAATTTGTATATAAAACAAAATATGCCTCAATGAAAGGAGATTGAGATGAAGTCCCTTAAAAAGATATTTCTTTTATATATAAAATAGATCTATTATGTGTATTCACTATAAGTAAATATCCATAAAGTAAAAATACAAGATGAGACATAATAATATCATGACATAATTAGAAAGTAGGAGATTAACCCAAAGAATGGAAATTGGGTTAAGAAATTCCCTTACCTTGCGTCCTGTCTTGACTCGACCGTTCTTTAACCTCCTGAATAATAAATTAGAGTTAATTTATAATTTCTTAAGAACCTTTTTCAAGTTTATATTTCCTTTTATATCACTTATTACCATGTTATGAACATTATGTAATTATTTAAGTTAATAACGGCCGTTTTGTCGATCATTGGTACTTGAGTCAAAAATAAACTTCTTATAATAACAAGTTGTTCATGTGGTGAAATATCCATTATATACAGAATTATTTTCATGATATAGATATCATATATCTCATATATATCCAGTATATACATGCATTTATAATATTCCATAATGTTTAGAGGTAAGAAATGAAATGCACCGTTCATGGAGACGGTAAGCCGTACGTACGCATGAACGCTATTTTAATTTCTATTTCGTATTTAATGAAATCATAATGATATAAAGGTATATTATAATTCCAGTATAATATCATATATAATATCATTTACTCCGTCCTTTATACATCGTCACATATGGCATTAACGATTCAAATCACTTTGTGGGGGCGGTAGTCCGCACTCCCTAAAATGAAAATATCGCTTTTACCCATAATGGAAACCATAAAGGTATGAAATAAATGAAAAATACAGAAGCATAAGTAGAACATAAATATATTATATATCATATATAAATATAGTGACATCTTAATGGCCACCTTTGAAGGTGTTATATGAGTGTTGAACAATCATCGTTTCGTGAGGCAGTATTTCGCCACCCACAGAAACAGTATGTTCTTTAACCATTAGATGAAGGTTTGTGTAAGTGTAAACCAAATAATTATCATACAAACATACTAGTTTATTTTATATACTGGTTTTTTTACAAAATAAAGGAATAAAAAGTGTTTAATGGGTTGGAGAAACAAAATAAAACAAAACAACATTAGAGAAGACATTACCTTAAAATCAGGTAACTCTTTTTGATTTGAGCCAAAGGCTTCCTTGGGAAGACTTATGCCCAATGTGAGGCTTCTAAGAGTAAGGGAGGGAAGTTGGGAGAGTATTTTGGCAGTGTTTGGCCGAGCTAAATGGTTTTTAAGGTGTGAGTAAGGTGGTAGTGGTGGGGGCCTTTTATAAGAGGAGAGAAGGGACACTCTTGGAAAGATTGAAATGATACATTATTATGAAATGATTTTTTAGATTATAAAGGTCCCGAACTTATATATTTCTAGGATAAGGTGATAAGGGTTCGAAATCTACTCATACAATAGGTTTTTTACAAGTGTAAGGCTTATATTTTACATTTTATTTTCATATTATTTAAATCGTTAATTAATGAGGTAATCGCTGCATCATAATGGTGTCATAAATAATTTAATTTATTTAATGTCTAAAAATTATAAAAATATATCATTATGTAGGAAATATTTTTAGCTTTCATGTGAATATTTATAGTAAAAAATCTGGCTTGTAAAACCCCATTTAAAAATTGTTTTAGTAAAACAACTCTTGTTTGTGACATTTTTATTTTAACATTAAATAAAATGTTATTTATGTCATTTTCATAGAAAAGTGGCACCATGGAGTCCCCAAGTTGACCCATGGATTTTCTTGGTCGGCCATGACACATAAAATAGTGTTAGGACAAGTGTAAAGCTATTTTCATATTTTTATAATATCATTTTTACCATAAATTTCACTAATTACCTTTAATCACGATTAATTAAACTTAAAAGTAACTATTCACCAAATAATTATTTTAATCCCATTGAACCAAATTTTACTTCCTAATGACAACCATGTATGTCAGATTTTTGAAAATAAAATCACAGAAGTGGTAATGTTTCATTTAAACGAAAAATCAGTTTTTTAACTACAACTTAGTGGTTTCACTATTCATCAAAAATTGAAGTCTTTTAGAACAATTCCAAAATTTCACCCTAAGCTATAATTAATATTCTGAATTCAAAAATTATGTATATTTTACAAAACTCCAAACATATAAGTTTCATTAATTAATTTCATAATTAATTCCCGCTGTGACAACAAATAGCATGTTTTTAAGAAATAATATATATCAAACGATTGACAATTGTTTATGTCCAATTTCAAAGTGAAATTAATTCTAATGAACACCATTGGATGAAATGGTAAAAATATATTCTAATTATACATTAAAACCACTATATAGTATAATTTATCAATATAAATTATTTTTATTAAAAAAGTTGTTTTATGTATTTATCACTATTCATAAAAAAATGGAAGTTCTCAGAAAATTACAAAAAATTTAACTGAGGATAATTTCGATATTACAAATACAAAAATAAAGAACATTTTGAAATATAACATTTCTATAATTTTAAAAAGTCGGTATTACTATTCATAACGGCTACTTTGATTAGTTGCTGTGTGTTAGAACTCGAAGTTGCGTACAATGCAAGCTATTTCATTATTGAAAGAGAGGCGTATCATGGATGCTCGGGGTGTTAAATTCTCCACTCCTTCAATAAATTGCATCCTCACAATTTGAAAATGTTCTTCAAAAATAAAAGGTTGAAAATAGAAAATACCTTTGTGGAAAAACCACATTGAAAATAGGGTTAATAAAAATATAACATTAAAAGAAAGAAAGAGAAGTAAAAAGGTCACCCGAGATAGCCCATACTAGGATTATATGAAAATATGGATATGGAGGAGAAAAAAACCATCATGGTATGATGGAGAGTTATAGAAATCTGGATTAGGAGAAATTTAACCACAAGAAAATCACAAACTTGTGATTGGTTAAACAGTCATTGAATCCCCAATTAGAACAGTTAACCGACAATGTTTTTGTTTTAAGTAACCTTTTATAAAGTTGAGGAATTTATTTAAGAGATTTTCTAAGAACATAAGGAAATATACTTACTTTTCATGTAGGCTTCCATTCTTTAATAAATTTTTACCACGAACCCATCTTTCACTCCAAATGGAAACTCAAAAATATTCTATTTATCCAAATTGTATAAGGTTCCAAATATTACCACATACCATTTAGATTAGGAAAACTATTTTGTAATAACCAGGGACTTCCTATAGGCTAGTGGTAGGTAATAAAGGCCAGTCGCACTATGGTTGTGGGTTCAATTCCTATAGCTTTGTCCGATGCGATGAATTATTCCCCACCCTGAAGGTTTTCCTTTTCCTAAAACTATAGTTTTATAATATTCCAAATATAATCTTTAGAAATGTTTTAACCTTAAACAATACTATCCAAAGACCAACTTAATCCATTCCAACCATTATAGTTATCCAAAATACCTCTGTCCAGTCTTTCTCTAAAAGGTCTCTAAATTCCAAAATTAATTGTAACATCAGATTCCCCAAACAATGTAACGTTTCACTTATTGTAACATACTAAAAATATTTTTACCTTAATCATATTAAAACCTTAATTAAAAAAAAAACAAGTATTGAAGTACAATCCTTATATATATATATCACATTATCCTTATAACCAGAATATAATCCTTGAGTCCAAAAGCACCAATACATTAATTATTCTACTTCAACTGTAGTAACTGCATAAGATTGTCCTTGATCCCTTGGCCTTTTCTGAGGTAAGTTTCCCTGATGCTTAGGACATTCATTTACCTAATTCCCCATTTCCCTACAATTGTAGCATTCAACATTGATAGACTCTTTCTTTCCCTTGCAATCACGAGCCTGGTGACCTTTTTCTCCACATTTATAACAAACTCCCATTCCTTTTAGGAAAGTACCAGGGTGATTCTTCCCACAATTATCGCATAATGGAAAATCCTTCTTTCCCTTTTTCACTTTATCTGTCTCTTGTTCCACCGTTATCTTCTTCTCCTGCTTTACTTTATTGTCATAAGATTTTGAGAATTCCTTTTCTGTCTTGATAGCACATGAGACAATATCTTCGTATGATGAAAAGGATTGTGAGACTAATTATTGGCGGAGAAATGGTTTTAACCCATCAAAGAAGCAATCAATCTTACTTATTGTGTTAAGTATATAATCTGTAGCATGCCTCGCTAACCTTGTAAAGTTATCCTCATACCTTGCGACATTCTCATCCTCCTTCTGCCTCAGACTCGGAAATTGCCTTTCCATATCTGCTCGATGGTCATGTGGAAAGTATTTTTCTAAGAAAAGATCTTTGAACTATCTCCATTCCATATTTGATACTTCCTAATCTTCCATTGTGTTTTGAATCAGCGACCACCATTGATCGGCATCTTCAGTGAGGCGGTAGACTGCCATGACAACCTTCTCCCTTTCGTTACTCCCCAAGGCGTGTAATATTTTCTCTAAGGAGTTTATCAATTGCTCACCTACTAATGGATTTTTACCCCCATTAAATTTTGTTGGTTGTTGCCTCATGAAGCATTCTAACATTGATCCTCCACGTTGCGGATCAGGGTTCTCCATACGAGTAAGGTTATTTTTCATAACCTGAGTGAGTTCTCCCAGTGTGGTAATATGTTGATCAGCACCAGTTGTATCTCCAGATCGACAATAATTATCTTGAGCAGGAGGGAAATCCCTACACGGAGTGCGTGCATTGATACCGTTTCCATTCCTTCCCCTAGGCGCCATTTCTAAACAATGGCATAAACTAGATTAGTTTATGAATCAAAATACATAATTCCATACTTGTAAAATACCTAACATAAATTGAACTATTTATGGATATAATCCATAATCATAAAAATGTTTTCTTTGAGAAAGTATATACTCAAAACCCTTCATAGTGGTTTGTAAAGAATATGAGAATTATCCAAAGCATATCCCCTGGGAGTGTCGTAACCAAGAGTGCAGCAAGGCCCATTGTCGTGCACCAGTTCCCGTTCGAGTCTAGCTCAAAGCGGTGTTTTCGGGTTTTACCCCTAGGTACATCTGTGCCAGAGCCGCCTCTACCTGCTCGTATCCAGACAGGGATGTATTGCTCGGAAAACTCACAAAATCTCTTTAATACCAAAATTCTAGAAAGTTCTTCTATACTAATCTTCAAAGTCTATCTTCGGGCTATGTGCTCTAATCATAGTTTACCTAAATCAAGCTTCCAAGGTTAGTACTAAACTGCCTATGATACCAACTGCAATGCCCCGACCCCAGTTTCCCAGAGTCGGTGCATTATTTCGTAACACTGGCATGATCACAAAAGATCAAGTCTCGAAAGACCGATTAGTTTAGTAGCCTTGGAAACACTAGATACATTCATAAGTCTTTCATTACATTATAAAGTAACAAAAACTACAATAACATGGTCTTCATAGTCCACACTCATATCCCTTTCTGACTATCCCTACAGGTCATTCATAAAATACTTCTTCACATCTTAGAAAATATTAATACATTGAAAGGGGTGAGCTCAGATGCTCAGTAAGGATAACAATATTGCAGAAGCTTCTGAAAATAAACCTTAACATTTAAGGCAATGTATAACTAAAACAAAAGCCTTTTTAAACATTAACTTCACCATAATATGGAAAAAATAAAATTAAATAATTCTATTTACTTACTCACATGGAAATTCTACTAGGCGAATAATAACATGTAATATCAATAACCACTTTCATAATAATGGAATACATAATGCCAGACTATCATAACCACGTATCCAATGCCTCATGCCAAGACCACAAATAAGATTTTGTCAAGGCCTCGTGCCATGACACTTGTTTGACTCATGAGACCTACCGATGCATCGAGGAGCTATAGCGGGCTCCACCCGTCACTTATTAAGTCCAATGCATTCCTCATATGAACAGGTTTAAACATATCATAAACCATAACATAATCGTATCACATAAAATGTCCATAAAGGAAACAAAACATTTCCACATTTCAATCACTAGATATCAATAAAACACCTTGATATAATAAAAACCTTATCAAAACCATTTTCAATACCAAAATAAAAGAAAATTAAAACTTTGCTTTTATTTTTCATTTAAAAAAAGTTATGGCTTGTAGAGGAAGCCGAAACACAAATAATGGTTATGGCGGCGGAGAAGTCGTTGTCACCGCATACGTACGACAAGAAAAACATTCCTTTTTTTCATTTAGTAAAACGATTCGTATAAAAATATTCCTTTTGAATAAACGTAAATGTCAAATGGGTTTATACACCGTATAAATGAAATTTGTGTATAAAACAAAATATGACTCAATGAAAGGAGATTGAGACGAAGTCCCTTAAAAAGATCTTTCTTTTATATATAAAATAGATCTATTATGTGTATTCACAATAAGTACACATCTAGAAAGTAAAATACAAGATAGGACATAATAATATCATGACATAATTTGAAAGTAGGAGATTAACCCAAAGAATGGAAATTGGGTTAAGAAATTCCCTTACCTTGCGTCCTGTCTTGACTCGACCATTCTTTAACCTCCTGAATAATAAACTAGAATTAATTTACAATTGCTTAAGAACCCTTTTCAAGTTTTTTATTCCTTTTATATCTCTTATTACCATGTTATGAACATTATGTAATTATTTAAGTTAATAACAGTCGTTTTGTCGATCTTTGGTACTTGAGTCCAAAATAAACTTCTTATAATTACATGTTGTTCATGTGGTGAAATATCAATTATATCCAGAATTATATTCATGATATAGATATCATATATCTCCTATATATCCAATATATACATGCATTTATAATATTCCATAACGTTTAGAGGTAAGAAATGAAATGCACTGTTCATGGAGACGGTAAGTCGTACGTACACATGAACGCTACAATCATTTCTATTTCGTATTTAATGAAATTATAATGATAAAAAGGTATATTATAATTCCAGTATAATATCATATATAATATCATTTACTCCATTCTTTATACATCATCAGATATGGCATTAACGATTCAAATCACATTGAGGGGGCGGTAGTCCGCACTCCCTAAAATGAAAATATCACGTTTACCCGTAATGGAAACCATAAAGGTATGAAATAAATGAAAAATAAATAAGCTTAAGTAAAACATAAATATATTATATATCATATATAAATATAGTGTTATCTTAATGGCCACCTTTGAAGGTGTTATATGAGTGTTGAACAATCATCGTTTCGTGAGGCAGTATTTCGCCACCCACATAAACAATATGTTTCTTACCATTAGACGAAGGTGTGTGTAAGTGTAAAACAAATACTTAACATAAAAACATCCTAGTATATTTTAGATACTGGGTTTTTTATAGAAGAAAGGAATAAATAGAGGTTAAGGGGTTGGAGAATCAAAATAAAACAAAACAACATTAGAGAAGACATTACCTTAAAATCAGGTAACTCTTTTTGATTTGAGCCAAAGGCTTCCTTGGGAAGACTTCTGCCCAAAGTGAGGCTTCTAGGAGTAAGGGAGGGATGTTGGGAGAGTATTTGGGCAGAGGTTGGCCGAGACAAAAGGATTTTAAGGTGTGAGTAAGGTGGTAGTGGTGGGGGCCTTTTATAAGAGGAGAGGAGTGGAACTCTTGGAACGATTGAAATGTTACATTATTATAAAATTCTTTTTCGGATTATAAAGGTCCCACACTTATATATTTCGAGGATAAGGTGATTAGGGTTCGGAATATACTCATCCAATAGGTTTTTGACAAGTGTAAGTCTTAGATTTTACATTATCTTTTCATTTTATTTAAATCGTTAATTAATGAGGTAATCGCTGAATCATCATGGTGTCATAAATAATTTAATTTATTTAATGTCTAAAAATTATAAAAAAATATCATTATGTAGGAAATTTTTTTAGATTTCTAATTAATATTTATAGTAAAAAATATGACTTGTATAACCCCATTTAAAAATTGTTTTATTAAAACAACTCTTGTTCATGACATTTTTATTTTAACATTAAATAAAAAGTTATTTATGTCATTTTCCTACCAAAGTGGCTCCATGGGGTCCCCAAGTTGACCCATGGATTGCCTTGGTCGGAATGACACATCCAATAGGGGTATGACAAGTGTAAAGGTATTTTCATATTTTTATAATATCATTTTTACCTTAAATTTCAGTAATTACCTTTAATCGCGATTAATTAAACTTAAAAGTTACTATTCAACAAAAAATTAATTTAATCCCATTGAACCACATTTTACTTTCTAATGACAACCATGTATGTCGGATTTTTGAAAATCAAATCACAGAAGTGGTAATGTTTCATTTAAACCAAAAATCAGTTTTTTAACTACCACTTAGTGGTTTCACTATTCATCAAAAATTGAAGTCTTTCAGAACAATGCCAAAATTTTACCCTAAGCTATAATTGATATCCCGAATTCAAAAATGATGTATATTTTAAAAAATTACAAACATATAAGTTTCATTAATTAATTTCATAATTAATTCCCGCTGTCACAACAAATAGCATGTTTTTAAGAAACAATATATATCAAAAGATTGATAATTGTTTATGTCCAATTTCAAAGTGAAATTAATTCTAATGAACACCATTGGATAAAATGGTAAAAATATCTTCTAATTATACTTTAAAACCACTCAATAGTATAATTTATCACTATAAATTATTTTGATTAAAAAATTTGTTTTAAGTATTTATCACTATTCATAATAAATGGATGTTCTCAGAAAATTAAAAAAAATTAACTTAGGATAATTTCGATATTACGGATACAAAAATTAAGGCCATTTCGAAATATAACATTTCTATAATTTTAAAAAGTGGGTATTACTATTCATAACTACTACTTTGATTAGTTGCGGTGTGTTAGAACTCAAAGTTGCGTACAATGCAAGCTATTGCATTATTGAAAGAGGGGCGTATCGTGGAAGATCGGGGTGTTACATATACCCCTTTTCGATCATGAGATTAATTAAAGAATCATTTATCTATCCATTAGAATTTTTATGATATCTAACCAAAAGTCTTGTTGGGAACGTCTAGAGATTATTATTAAAATATGATTTGTTTGAATAAGGAATTCTAGTTGATTCTCAATAGGGATTTCAAAGACAATCACTCATGATTTATTTATATAAAATTTTGTATTTAATTGTTTTTAATGGAATGACTCCTCGTCTTTCATAATATAGTTTAAAATTTCATTAATAGTTATAGAACCTTCTTGATGCTAATTCCGGAATAAATTTTATGCTACATGAATGATTGGAATTGTTTTTTCTTTTATGATATTTGATTAAAATATTTTTTGATAAATTAATAGTACCTTAATTTAATTATGAATGAATCCATGAGAACATCAATATTTAGGTAGGTAGTTCAATAAAATTACCTTAGGCACATTTATCTCTACCTAACAATAGAATGTATAATGGCATCACTAACTAAACATTCTTGATAAAGGGAGACACTTTTAGTAGTGGAAACCTACACCCTAGGCCCATATCTCTAGAATAGTGTTCACACCAGGTAGCGATGGTTATTGAAAGTGTGAAAATACATTATTAATGACCTAACATACCTGAGAAAAATTTTACCATGATGCTAGGATTTAAATTGTTATTTTACTCCTGTCTTCTAAGAAATGATTTATTTATGCCAAATTTAAAAAATGTTTTTGAATTGATTAGTAATTGGGAATTTTATTAGATTGTGTGGGGGTGTACTAATAATATTCACATTCAAGTGTATTTTAAATTTTATTTTAGAAAAAGGAAATATGGTTATTAGAGTAAATTTTTTTAAGGTAAAAGACAAGATTTTACATAAAAAATGAAAAAATGGATTCATTGTCTTGAAACTCATGAGGTTATTTCAAAGTTAACATATAATGTTTTAAATGTTCCAAAATTTATATCTTTAAATGGAAACATTTTTAAACTTATAATTTATTTTTCATTATTTTTTAATATGATTTTTAAAGTTTTCACATGATGCATATATTTTTTTAATGATAATGGGTTTCATATCCCATTATGTTTTAAAAAAAAGATTTATTTTTATTTGGAATTAGAAATATGTATTCCAAGTAAATTTTTGAAAAAAAAAATATATATTTTTCAAATTTGATGGTAGTTTTTAGATTAGATTTATATGTATACCTTATGATATGTTAATTTAAAAAAATTATGTCTCTTGAAATTGTTTTTTAAATAGGTTAGTTACAATATGGAATTTGGAAAATATTTATAAAAAAGTGTTTAGTGTTAAAAAATGATTTAGTGATTTTTTGAAGTGACTTAGAAGACATGTATAAAAAATGATGGTTTAATGTGATGTATTAATATTGACTAACCATATTATTGTTAAGGTTTGTAATATTCAATTGTTTTTTATTTATATTCTTGTGACTCTGATTGGTGTTGTGTGTTGATAATATAACCATTGTTAAAATTCGTTTTATGAAAAGAAAACTATTAATGATTTAGTAATTTTCTATTCAAATTTCTTTTAGTGATGTGACATGAAATATAGATTTAAATACAATTATTAATTGGTGAATTGTTTTTTAATATTTATATTCATAATATACTATTATTTATTAATAAAATATGTCCTTAATATGAAATATGTCTTCAATAATGATAATTTATATATATAACCATTAATAATTTTGTAAAAAAATGAATAAAAACTCATTAATAGAAAAAAAATACATTCTTTTTTTGAAATAGAATGAATTACATGAAAATATTTTTTATAAATTCTTGGGATAGGGAATCAAAATAATAATAAAATATTATCCACACAATGAATTATTAATCATGTAATTAAAATTTAGAACAAAAAACCCTTATATCAGCTCATTTTCCGGACCATTGTGTTCTTGGGAAACATTTATTCTTTAGGAATCAAAATGGGAAATGTTTTCTGGTTATTTTTTAATTCCCAGCCAAGGAATATTCGTATATAAGGATAAAACTGTCATCCTTATCATAATCATCTCTTGAGTAGTTAATATTGTATTTTATTTCTTATCGATCAACCCCTATATCTTATATACAAGAACTTATTCTTATTGAATCAATATGAGTAGTAATAATCACATACTGGGTACGAGTGATCATTTTGGGTTCCCCTTATTTGAATTATCTTTAACATGTACAATTTTTTATGATTATATTTTTTATATATTTTTTACATAATTAATATTCTATAAACCAAATAGGATGGATATAAATCCAGGATGGTTGGACACAAATCATATGGAAAGAGATCATGAATACAGAGTGAATGATTTTATCTTTTTTGTAATAGACCATTCATATGAACAATATCAAAACCCTTTTCCAGGTTTAAATTTAGGTTATTCAAGAATATGTAATCTCGAATAGTTATAATAACATTTAATTTTTTATAGAATATATTATATCTATAAATGTTTTTCTAAACATGGAAAAAACTGAGTGTGCACACCGATTGTGATGATATTATGATTTATGGATCATTTGATATGAATACTACTTTTATTAATGATTTAGATTGTGTGGACAAAATGAAAAATGAAATTGAATATGAATTTTTAATTTACACAAGTTTCTTGAGAAGTTAAACTACTTTTATAGGATACTGTTTTATTCTGATTGTACTAAATACACAATATTTTCAGCTGTATTGAACTTATATAATTTGAATAAGGGAATTTGATGGAGTATCACCGACTTTAAAGAACTACATGGTATCTTTAATGAAATACTACCATAATAAAATAAACCCCCTTTTCAATAATATGACTTTATATGAATAATATCTCAAAAATATATGATTTTCCAAATGATGGAATATATATTCTCAAAGACCATGAATCACTCGTAAAATGACTTATGTAATGAGTGGATAGATACAAGAATGCTGAATCCAGACATTAAATATTGTTATGGTACTTTCCTATCATTAAATGGTTTATAAGAATATATAGATATCTGGAAACAATGAAACAATTAACATGGAATTATTTTAGGAAAATTAAATATAGTAAATAGTTTCATCCAATACACCCACCTTAGTAGAGGATAATAGATTATGATTATCCTAAATTTATAAATGAGATAAGAATTGTTAATCTTGTGTTATCTATAGATGGATTAAATCCTTTTGTTTTATAGAGTAGTTCGCGCATTATATGGATAGTCATATTGGTAAGTTATGACTTTACACCATGAATTAATACATTATGTTATCTCTTCTTATATCTGGTACCAAACAACCTATTAATGATATTAATAACTATTTGGATACTTTGACCGATTATATGAAATTGATGTCAGATACAATGTGTTATAATGTATGTTTCTTATAATAGTGAATAGTTTACATTAAAGGAAATGTTGTATGGGATAATAAATAACATTCTAATATATTGAAATTCTTAAGGATGAATAATTAATGAAATGTTGGGGTGTACCATTTATTATGAATGCACACACCCAGTTAGGTTAAAACATTTCCTCTAATGATGTGTTTTTATGACATCAATATTTATTCGTCGATGACAAAAATACTTATCCTGGAAGATAACATTCTATGGGAATATGAAACAATATACATCCACATCTCTAATAATGGGTCATCAACTATATGATAAAGTAAAATATATTAACACTATTTTCAGTAAACCATTTTCAAAAAACATTATAAAATGTGTTTGGAAAAAAAGGGGAATTTTTTTGAATTAACAAATTGGAATTGTTTGTACTTCATAAATTTTCATAATGTCATGTATGTAGAAAACAATTATTTTATAATGTTAATGGAACGTTACTAAATAATCCTTGAAAAAAATAATGGCATCAGTGCTACATTATAATTTATTGACATGGGTAAAAGGGAAGAGTTGGCATCAATGAAGATTAATGTGTGGACTTTTCTTCTTATAGAAGCTTACACACTAGTTATACTTGAAAATTTTAGTTTTTTATGTTTCTAAATGAGGTAAAAGTATCATTGGGGTTTTAATCAAATAGAAATAATTTCTCTTTAATAAATAAATTGGTGTGATAAGGACGAAAATCACATGAATGTCTTGGTTTAATGCAATATTTGATTCCCATCACTTTAAATTTTATTCTTCCAAAAAAATTATGAAATACATTAACCAAATTATGCTTATTTTTAAAAAGTCGTATGTAGTAATGTTATTGACCAGATGATGATTCCAATCATGAATAATGGGGTTGCAGTTATATTATGTGAAATAGAGGAATTTTTATCACTATAATTGATTGATATAACAATCAAACATATAATTCACTCGGTTACATTGGTTTAACTACGTGGTACACTCCATTATAGATGCATGTACCATGTTCAATGATTTATGAATATTATTAAAAGGTATGAAAAGAGTAAATGTTGTCTAGATAATGGAATTTCAAAACTCCATATGGTTGAAGAAGAAATTTAATTCTATAATGATTATGTATTAGATGCTGATATCATTTTATCCCAAAGTTTAATCAAACATGATGCCTTATTGGAAAATTTATTACTATAAGATATGTTGATTCAATTACCATCATAGTTTGGGAGCAGGAAAGAAATTACCATTTACATAATAGTGAAGATTTCTATCCGCACATTGAATCTCACAATGAAATTATAATAGATTTAAATCCATCTAGGGATGATGGATGGATATTATCATTACATAATAAATAGTTTATAATATGGTTTTGAGATCATATTTATAAGGAGTTATCTAAAAAATTGAATTTAATTACTAAACGACATCGATGGCTATCCATGTGACCAAATTCAATTGTTATATCAAACATTGGTTATGTATTAGGTGGTATGACATTATATACAAAACATAAATTGGGCTTGTATTATGATGAAAAACATTAGAGTTATGCTTATATATGATGTGATTCAGATATCAAATATTAATAATTGAAATCCAATTTATTCAAATTGTCATATTTCAGAATTATGGAATAGATATAAGAGTTGGATTATACAACATTTCATGTTCTTTTTATCTATTTAAAATGGGTTGACAATCAGAGTGAAATAGAAATTGACCAAATAGGTTTCATGAAGGTGTATTTCAGTGTAGAATAGGAAAATGATTATCCGTTCATAATGGAATCACATGTAGTGAAAGTATTTTATGTATCAAATTTAGAAACCAAGAATTTTTTAATTATCACGATAAAGACTAAAAAACTATTAGGTCAGATAAAAATTCAACTAAGGATAGACTTTTTTTTGGGAGATCAAAAACATTTCATGGAGGTTCTAATGTAGAGAATGAATTTTATGTTTGATGGTACCACAAATAGGGGATTTGGATTCTTAAAAAAAGATACAAATCACTTTAACATTTAAAAAATGAGTAGTTTTATAAGAGAAGGTCAATGCTTTTTTAATATAATTTGATTTTACTTATAATATTATATATTCTCAATTGTATTAACATAATATAAATTAAATCTTTTACTAATCATGAAACACTATTTTCTAAACATGATTATGTAACCAATCCTAGGGATGAAATGGTGGTTGGTGTTAAAAATATAAACCTATTAGGTGATCAACAACTTGTTGATGAAAATAATAACAACGTGGTAACATTAGAGGGTTTAATTTAGTTATCATGGAAATATGTAAGGGACTAAAACATGAGGCTAGTTATTCCCATATTCTACATACCTTAACCAACATAATAATTTTTTTAATTAATATCTCTCCAAAATATCAATCAAACAACTTATCGATGTTTTATATTACTTAGATTATGTAGGGTAAAGTTATATGTGATTTATCTCTATAAACACCCATAAAAAAACTAGTTGTGATTGGTACAATGTATAATGTCATGGGAAAAAGATACGTAATAAGAAACTCACAAAAGATCACATGATAATGTAGGATGTGGTAGGTCAAGATCTATCCATTGAGTATTATATTCCACATGATGATCCATATATTAAAATTGTTAATGATGTTATTGGAAATTTCCTAGCATGATCTTATAATATTTTAATGATATATGTGTTATATCTTAAATAAATTAAATGAAAAACCTATAATGGTTGATAAAAAATGTACAAAATGAGGTATGGTATTAAAAATTAGATAAAGTGATGGAGAAACAAAAGGTCATATCAATACAATATAAGGAATCATTCAAAAAACTAGTGGACCTTTTGGGAGTACATTCTACCCACCAGTTCCACTACAACATTTTTTATCATTAAAAGTTCATGCGGAGTCCAATTTTAAAGATATATATATATATATCTATTAAAATATATATGAGGAATAAATATTTATTTTTTTCATTAAAGAATCAATTTGTCTAAACAATATTAATTAGATTCTCAAGTTAGAATAACATGGAGTCTCATTTGAGAATATATACCTATAATATGTTTTCATAATATATACATCCATAAAATGGAAATATATGTTTTTTAAAGTTAATAAATATACATATTTTATATAAATATGTATTAATATTATATATACAGTAATGAATGTGAATCATGATTTGGATTCATTAATCCATATATTAATTCTACCATAGAAATATTTTTGGGGAAGTAATAAGTTAATAAGGAAAAATTAAATCTAAATAAAGAATTTGAGAAAGAAAATAATAGATTAAATATTATTTTTGATGACTAAAATTCATGGGTAAAACTATGAAAAATAATCATATAACTTTTTTACATTTTGTTTGTTTATTAGAAAGAACTGGATGTAGATCACAATCAATACGGATTCCCTAAATATTTATTTTGTTATCTAATGCATGGATATCAATCAAACTAACCACACATGTTGTGTATTGTGAATTTTAATGCATCTAAATCTACATTTTATATATATATATATAAAATTATCTGTTTTAGGAGATGTTACAATAAAAATATTATTATGATTGGGTGATAACATTGTATATTATAAATCATGGTATAAAGCAAGGTTCTGAATTTAAGAAGCCTATGGATTATTTAAAATGGATATATATTAAAGTATATATAGAAATTTTTAACTATAAAAACATAATTAAAATTCATTTAATTATTTCAGTCAATGTTTTTACACTATCTGAAATAAAAAATCATAATGATTGTGGATATTCTGTCCAAAAATTAATGACAGAGACCATAAATCATGAAAAAAATTACATCCCATAAAAACTAATTTATAAAGGTAAATAAAATATCAAAACAATTATTTTTAATAATTATTTTTTTATATTTTATCTATGCTACAAATATTACATACATCCTTCAGACTCCAAAGAAGATGTAAATTTAGTAAGATATGAGTGGGTCATGTACATAGTGTCTAAATGTTTTATGACATCAAATATAGGTCTTTACCTATTACATTTGTAATCTAGTATGATCTAAGCCCGTAGAATTATATTTTGAGTGTGAAAAATAAGTATCAAAATTATTATTTACTATTTTGTTATGTATCTCCAGGATAAGTATAATATATTAATAATTTTTTTAGAAATAAATTAGCATAATAAATGGTGGAAATATGTATATAGAATCGTTTTGAGATGAATTCCAACTAATTTAGTTAAATTTATTATAATTTAGTAATTTTTGTAAATAACCATGTAATCTTTATCAGATACATATTTTTTTAATTTTACACATTAGTTTCAAACACACGTGATATGTTTGAAATCAAGAAATCAAGATCTATTTATTTTCAAACAATAAAAAAATCAATAATTCATTTGACACATTTAGGAATTGACCACATGCTAATATGACATAGGAAGTGGCCAGAATGTCCTGAAGTACATGTTTACAATAAAAAGTTTCATTTTGGTTTAAAACATACATCAAACAGTCAAAATCAATGAAATGATCTTATATTGTTTTTAATATTTATAAAAATAATCCATAATTAATTTTACATGTTTATGAATTGACAGAACATCAACCTGCATCTGGATTAGGTGATTATGACTCGATGTATGTGTTTCCAATACAATATTTCATCTTAGTTTAAAACAGATATCAAATAGTTAAAACCATGTAAACGAGATCATATTGTTTCCAGACATTATGGAAACAATCCACAATTCATTATTCACATGTAGGATTTGAACACACAGAAATCTATGGTACGATTTTGTTGATATTACCCAATTATGTTTAATCATTAGAAATCCACCATTTTAATTTAGAATTCATTTCAAAATATTAAAAATTGAAAAAAATTATTGGATTGTTTTCAAACTCTAAGAAATAATTCAATAATATATATTCCATGAGTATAAATTGACCCCTCATCAATTGGATAAAAAGTGTTATAAAAGTAAATCAAATATTGTTATTTGAGTTTTCAATTGACATTAAAGTAATAAAGATAACTAAAATAATAAAAACATATAAAAATAATTTATATTGTGTTAATAATTTATCAAAATGATCTATTAGTAATTTCTTACATTTTTGAATCAACCATATGGTAATCTGATATATAGTGTACCTAGTATGACTCAAATTGTGTGGTTTCATATTAAAATTGAAATTTTATCAATATATTAATTCATATTTATGGTTAATTTGTTTCTTTATAGTATTAGAAACATAATATTTTGTCTCTATATAAGGGAATTCTTTTATTTGAGTCAGGGTGGTTTTTTTGAATAATATTTTGCTTTTTAGTGATTAGACTTCGAGCCTATAATTGGGATAAGGAAAAAACAGAAATGGGTAAAGAACATATATAGACGTCTTGAAAATATGAATTTATACAATTTATTTAGTTAATTTTTTTCACCATTTCATATACTTATTTATTGTTAATTTGGTTTTAATTTATATCTAATATGAATTTGGTATTTTTCTAAGATTCTTTGAGAAGTCATATTTTTCTTCCAACAGTGTGAAATAAACCAAAAAAGAGATAAGATTTTTATTTTGGATGATTCGTTCTATGTAGCATGGGGTTTCCACTTACATTCAAATGAAATATCTCTAATTTATTTGTTTATTCAGACAATTTAAATAAAAACACACATATTTTAATCAATAAACCATCCCACAATCCTACATACAATGTGCTCGGTATGTCTCCAAGTGTGTCTTTTTATATAATATAGACATTAATTTTTTTAAGAAAACAAGTTACATACTATGAACTGAGATATTTTTATTGTTTTGATTATTTCTAGAAAATATATCCATCAGTCCTTTATTTATGTGTCTTTTTATTTATAATTGACATTAACTTTAGAAAAAAATATAAGTGACATACAGAAAATAGAGAAACATAATTTGATTATTTTGATACTTTAGTAAAATATTTCACCAGTTATGTTTTAGGTGTGTGTATCTTCTACACCTCAATTAAATATATGGTGTTCTCAGTAATACTCCATGCATGTCTTTTTATTTAACATTGACATTAATATTTGTAAAAAGTCAAGTGACATACTCAAAACTGAGAAAAATCAAGTATAATCATGTCGAGACTATGAAAACGATCTATATTTCATTTTTAAATTTTTGGAATCCATCACACCTTAATTTGATAGACAATATACTTGGTAAAACTCAAAGTGTCTCTTATAATTTTAAAATTGACATTTTAGTAGGATAAGTGAGCCACTCACTCAAAACATAGAAAATCCTCTCATATTGTATTTATAATTTAGTAATATAATTCATAAATAATTTTGTTATTTTTTAGGTTAATCCACAATCTAATAAACACCTGATGTGACTGGTACAACTCAATGTTCATGTATTTTATTTAAAATGACAGTTTGGAAGAAAAAAAAGACAAGTGGCATAGTCAAATCTAAGATTTTTTTTTAAAATATATAAAAAATATCCCTATGTATTTTTTTACTTTTATAAATATGCCTCACTTCAATCTAAGGCATAATGTGGTTGTTATGGATCCATGTGTCTATTTTACTATAATATTGACATTAATTTTATTAAATATGGGAGGTGACATACTAAAAATTTGGAAAATGAATTCAGATATTTTTGAAACATTAGGAAAATAATCCATAAGTCATTTTTGAAATGTATTAATCAGCCAAATCTCAATATGATAAATGGTTTTCCCTGTATGACTCCATGTGTGTCTCCTTATTTCAAATTAACATCAATTTTATTAAATAACACAAGTGAAATTCTCATATCCAAGAAAATTATTTCCTATTATTTGTATTATTTTTAAAAATTAGTTATAAGTTATATTTTCATGTAAAATTAATTCATATTAACATTAATATGATACAAAATTTTCCTATTATAACTAAAATATTCAATTATCAGTTTAAAATTGACATTTTAGGTCAAAAATTGTGTCACTCATTGAAAATTGAGAAAAATTAGTCAAATTGACATAATAATATAAGAAAATAATTCATAATTCATTTTTAAGTGTAAAAATCTATATAATTTAAAATTAATAGACTTTGTGATTGGTATTACACCGAGTTCAATTTTTCTGTTAAAATGTCTATTTAGTAAAATAGAAAAATGACATAGTCAAAGTTTAGTAAACATACATATATTATATTGATAAATCATAAAAAAGGATCCATAAATAATTTTTTGGTGCATCAATTTACGTCATAAGAATATGTCTCAAAATGTGGCTGATATGAATCCAAGTGCATCAATTTATTTAAAATTCACATTAATTTTAGTAAAAGTAAAATTTGACATATTCCAGACATAGAAAACACATTAAAATTATTTTAATATTTATATAAAAGTGATCCATAATTCATTTTATATTTGTATTAGTTAGCTCCAAATCAATCTGATACACAATGTGCAAGATATAACTCAAACTGTCTAGTATCATATTAAATTAGACATTTTGGTTAATAAATTTCACCACCCACTAAAAAATGGTAAAACATTCTTGTGTTGTCATGATGATTTATAAAAATTATTCATAAATAATTTTTGATTTGTAGGAACTAGTCTTATATAAATCAAACCCATTCTGTGATCGGTATGAATCAATGTGTGTGTGGGTAGATTAAAATGACATTTTTATAATTTTTTTATCATACTCAGAACAAAGAGAAAAAAATTAGATTGTTTTGATACATTTGGAAAAACATCTATATGTCATTTTGATGTGTCTAAATCATTTTCACTTCAATCCAATTCATGGTGTGACTTTTATGACTCTTAGTGTGTCTTTTAATTTTAAATTTACATTAATTTAAGTAAAAATATAATTATTATTCTAAAAATTGATCAAAAAAATTTTAATTTCTTTGATAAATTATTAAAAAATATAGAAGTCATTTTTGACAAGGATGAGTTATCCTAAGCCAATCCAACACATGAGTTCCTTTTATGTATCAATTTTCATGTTATTAGTTTAAAAAGGATATTTTCATTCAAAAAATGCGTCACTCCCTAAAGACCAAGTAAAAGTACTTATATTTTCTTTACAATTTAGGAAAATGATTCATAATTTTTTTGTTACAGTTAGGAATTAGTATCATGTCAAAATGACACATGATGAGACCGTTATGTCTCAAAGTTCATGTTTCCAATTTAAAATTACATTTCACTAACAAACATAAATAAAATACTCAAAACCTATTAAACACTTTCATATTTCATTGGTAATTTAGTGAAATGTTTTCTATGTCACTTTTTGAAATGCCCCGACCCCAGTTTCCCAGAGTCGGTTCATTAGTACATAACATTGACATGATTACAAGAAAGATCAAGTCTTAAAAGACTGATTAGTTTAGTAGCTTTGGAATAACTAGATACATTCATAAAGTCTACGTTACATCATAAAGTGAAAACTACTACAACAACATCTTTTCTTAATATCCCCTCATATTATCCCTGCAGGTCATTCATAAATTACTTCTTCACATCCTAGGAAAAATAAAACATTGTATGGGGTGAGCTCAGATGCTGAGTAAGGATAACAATATATCAGAAACATTCATAAATAAACATAAACATTTAAGGTAATGTATAACTAAAACAAAGCCTTTTAAACTTGAAAATCAGCATAATAGGGCAAAGATAAAATTAAATAATTCCATTTACTTATTCACATTGATATTCTACTAGTAGAATAATCACATGCAATATCAATAACCACTTTTATAATGATGGAATGCATAATGTCAGACTATCATAACCACGTAGCCAAGGCCTCGTGCCAAGACTACAAATAATATTTTGTCATGGCCTCGTGACAAGACACTAGTTTGTCTCATGAGACCTACTGATGCACCGAGGAGCTATAGTGGGCTCCACCCGTCACATATTAAGTCCAATGCATTCCTCATATGAACATGTTTAAACGTAACATAGCCATTCGTATTAAAACTAGCATACAAAATGTCAATACATTCTCTATAAACCATGAATGGTATAAAAATAACACATCCATAGTTAGAAATATCACAAAACCTTCAATACAATATGGATGTTTTGTATCATAATAAATAAACTTCAAATAAGCTTAAAATCCATCAAAGGATTTTGACATAGATGAAATCAAAACTATTTGAGAGAAATATCTATTTTTAAATCATTTAAAAGTGACATAAATATAAAATAAAACATTTACTTTGAAAATATTCTTATAATATTGTAAGGGAATCTTTGATGATTTTATAATGGAAGAAAGTAGCCACACCCGCCGTATAAGTTAAAACGACATTCTTACCTTAATTCTGCCGAAAAGGTTAAAAAGGACCTTGTTTGGAAATCGATAGAAATATTCCATTATAAAGTTCTTATAAAAGTAAAAAAGTCTATAAATGACTTTAACCCATAGTATTTAAAATAGTAATAATGATTTCAAATACATTTTTAAGAAACATGGATGTGGATGATAAAGAGGTCCCTGTTGATAATTACGTATATACAAACTCGGATAATGAAGAGATTGTGAAATAAATCCTCACCTGGTACTTTTCCAAAGTCAATGGTATGTTAACATCCAGTATAATAGTTAAAACATTGTTATTAAATTATAAATGAACCATATACATAATTATGATATCATATATGATCTTCTAATAATGCTTTATTAATAATACTTTAGTATTATCATCGTTTTGGGTGTTAACATACTCATTTTTTATATGTTTTGTTACATAATTCAAGTTTGTTATAGATAGGTTGTATCTTATTCATATCCAAAATGATATAAAGTTTTTAAAAAGTACTTTTAATCATCAAATAAGAATTAGTTTTGAATGGATACGATGGGGAATGAATCTCATCGCGTTCGTGGAGATGGTAGTTTGTATGTACGCACGAGTGAAAATATCATTCTTTTGATATTAAAATAATATATAATTGGATGTTATATAATATATACAGAATAATTATCATGTTATATTTTTTATTTACATGAATTACAAATCATTATTTTACACATCAAAATAATAATATATTGAATAACAATTACACCACGACGTGGAGACGGTAAGTCGTACGTACGCACATATGGTGACATGTCATTAAAAGGATGGATAGAATACTGAATATTGTTTTACCATATTTATAATAATATCACAGTATATAAGAGATACTGGATTTAATATTTTAGAATGGTAATAACAAAGATATAAGAAGTTGAAGAAGAAATGAACTTGAAAAGGGTGGTGAAAACATTACCTCTTCTTCGGGTTCTTCCTTTTGATTTGATCAAAAGGTCTCCATAGATTGGCTTTCTGATCAAAATAAGGCCTCTACGATAATGTGTGGGATGTTTAGAGAGTATTTGGGCAGGTTTTGGCTGAACCAAAATGCTTTGAAACTGTGAAGAATTGGTTAGAAGTGGTGTCCCTTTATAAGGGGGAGGAGGGGCACCTTCGGAAAATCTAGAAATATTATTTTATAATAAATTAAAATTCGGTTTATAATGGCTCCAAAGTTGATTATTTATAGGTTAAGGTGGGGCGAGGTCGTAAACCACTCAACCAATAGAATGCAAATAGGTTTTGGTTATTATATTAATCTTATCTTTTAGTTTTAACTCTTAGTTAATTAGTTTGACACTTACCATGTGACTTTGTATTTTTATATTATATACTTAATAAACGTACTATATACATTGAAGAGGACCCCAAGTGGTCCATTAATGATACAACTATCATTATATAAGTCTGTTGGCCGAACCATAGATTTTGAAGAAATTAATATCATTTAATAATATAATATTTGTTTTAAAAACTCTTTTATGTCAATTTTGACACTATTCAATAATTGATTTTTGTTAAAGTATTAACAACTTTATTAATTCAAAAAAATATAATTTAAGATATAATATAATTTCATATTAAGCAATAAATTTAATTGATATCATCAAAATTTTCAAATTATCTTAATTTTAACATTTATAATACCACTTATTTGATTCTTTCATTAATAAGGAAAATACTGCATCATTATTGTGTCATAAATAAAATAAATAATTAAATGTCTAAAAATTATAAATAAAATAATATTATGTAGGAAATATTATTAAACTTCTAATGAATATTTATAATCGAAAATTCAACATATATAACCCTATGTAAAAAAATATTTTTCTAAAGGATACATGCTTTTGTCATTTTTGTATTTACTTTAACTTAATTAATATAAAGTGTCCCTCTCACCTACAAGTGGATCCATGGGGTCCCAAAATAGACCCAAATATGCCCATGGTCGGAAATGTATCCAAAAATAATGTTAGGACACATTTTCGATTGATTTATTATTATTATAATATTATTTTTTAACCATTATTTACCGGATTTACCCTTTAACCATGGAAAATAAAATATTTAGCGAAGTAATTATTCAAAATATCTAAAAATGAAAGTTACATATTTACAAAATATGGACATAGTGATTCCAAATATGGAAACCATTTTTCCAAATTCAAATCACAGAAGTGGAAGAAATTAATTTAAAATTAATTCCCGTTGTCAAAACAAAAAGCGTGTTTTTAAGAAATAATAACTATCAAAAGATTAATACTTGTTTATGTCCGCTTTAATTGTGAAATTATGTCCAATGACCAAAATTGTATTAAATGGTAAAAATAGATTTTAAATATAATTTAAAATCACTCAAATTCATAATTTATCAATATTAATTATTTTGATTAAAAAAGTTGTTTTTAATAAAGATTTAATAATTTTCACTATTCATCAAAATAAAAAAGTTATCCGAAAAGTACCAAAATTTCATCCTAGGATAATTTAAATATTCCAAATCCAAAAATGATGTCTATTTTGAAAGATAAAATGTATAAAATTTCAAAAAGTGGGTATTACTATTCATAACGGCTACTTTGATTGGTTGTGGTGTGTGTTAGAACTTAGAGTTAAGTACAACACACACTACTGTATTATTCAAAGGGAAGAATACCGTGGAAGCTTGGGGTGTTACATTATCCCCTTCTTCAAATAATTTTGTCGTTGAAATTTCTATAATATTACTGCATAAAAAGACTCGGGTGGTTTTTCATCATAAGTTCCTCGGGTTCCCACGTTGCCTCTTTCATTTTAGGGTTTCTCTATAGAACTTTTACCAGACGAGTCGTCCAGTTTCTCAGCACTTGTTCTCTCGTATCAAGAATCCTGACGGGCTCTTCGCAATAAGAAAGATTGGGTTCTAGTTCTAGTTCCTAATAGGTGAGTGCATGCGTTGGGTCAGGAATGTATTTTCTCAATAGTGATACGTGAAACACATCGTGAACTTTGGAGAGATTTGGCGGCATTGCCAAACGGTAATCTACAACCCCAATTCGTTCTAGAATTTCGAATGGTCCGATGTACCAGGGACTCAATTTACCCTTCTTTTAACTCCCTTCCATGGAGATACCTTGAAGAAACATGATCTCTTACCTGAAATTCCCAATCCTTCTCTCGGTTGTCAGCATAGCTCTTGTGCCTACTTTGAGCTGCTTTAATGTGGTTTTGGATTACCTTCACCTTCTCCATCGTTTCCTCCACTAGTTATGGGCCTACATGTATTCATTCACCAACGTCATCCCAACAGGTTGGTGTGTGACATCTCTTTCTGTATAACACTTCATATGGTGACATTCAAATACTTGAATGGAAGCTATTGTTATAAGAAAATTTTACCAGAGGTAAATATTGATCCCACATACCCAGAAAGTCAAGTGAGAAAGATATCAATATGTCTTAAGAAGGTTTGAATATTCCATTCTGGTTGTCCATCTATTTGAGGGTGGTAAGTAGTGCTCCAATGATGTTCAGTATCCCAGGCCTTCTGAAGACTCTTCCAGAATATTGAATTAAAATGGGGATCTCGATCCAAAACAATCGATAGGGTTACTCCATGAAGTCTCAGAACTTCATTAATATATAGTCTTGCAAGACGTTCAAGTGGTAAATCTCCCCTTATAGCAAGAAAATGTGCTGACTTGGTAAGAATATCAATAACGACCCATATTGCATCATTCCTTCAAGGAGTCTTTGGTAGTCCCAGGACAAAGTCTAAAGTGATATTATGCCATTTCCACTCAGGTATGGGAAGAGGTTGCATGACTCCTTTAGGTTTTTTCCTTCTAGCATTCACTTATTGACAAAACATACATCTTGACACATAATCAGAAATCTCCCTCTTCATGTCATCCAACCAAAAAAGTTCCTTTAAATCTTTATACATTTTAGTTCTCCCAGGGTGTATAGAGAAATTGGAACTATGAGCATCGTCTAACAATTCCCTTTTTAAATCAGTTATATTGGAAACACAAAGGCACTTCCCGAATTTCAAAATTCCTTCTTCATACTAAAAGTCTATCAATCTGCCATCATTCACAACTTTACTCTTCTTTTTAAATTCTTCATCATCGGTCTGATAAATATTAATCCTTTCTAGTAAATATGGTTTGGAAACCATTTGAAAAAGTATCGATGTTTCACCTTCCATGGTAATTCCCATATCCAACATTTCCAGATCCATAAAATAGGATCCCTTTCAATTCTCATCATGTTCAAAACTCCATGATATTTTCTCCTCAAAGCATCTTCCACCTTATTTGCCTTCTCCAGGTGGTAGTGTATCATACAATCATAATTCTTGAGTAATTCAAGCCATCTCCTTTGCCTCATGTTAAGTTCTTTTTGTGAGAAAATATACTTCAAACTCTTGTGATCAGTATAAATCTCACATTTTTCACTATTGAGGTAGTTTCTCCATATCTTCAAAGCAAAGATAATAACTTCTAACCCGAGATCATGAGTTTGATAGTTTTTCTTATGAATTTTCAACTGTCATGATGCATAGGCAATAAAACTATCATTCCGCATAAGGACACAACCAATTCCTTTTTTCTATGCATCACTATAAATAACAAACCCATCATTCCCCGATGGTAGAGTCAATATAAAACCATTGAATAATCTTCTCTTCAGTTCTTCAAAACAATCTTCACACTCTTTTTTCCAAACAAATTTAACCCCTTTACGTGTGATCTTTGTTAATGGATTAGCCAACCGGGAAAATTTCTAGATAAAACGTCGATAATAACCTGTTAAACCAATAAAACTTTGTACCTCAGTTATACTCGATGGTGCAGGCCATTCTTGGATTGACTTGGTCTAATAAGGATCAACAAAGATTCCATCTTTATACACAATATGGATATGAAAATAAATCTCCTGAATCTTGAATTCACACTTGATAAACTTCCCATATAATTCATGTCTTCTCAGAGTCTTCAATATAATACGCAAGTGACTTTCATGATCTTCATAGCATTTGGAATATACCAAGATATCATCAATAAATACCACCAAAAAATCATCGAGATATTCCTTGAAAACTCTTTTCATTAGATCCATGAATACTGAGGGTGCATTAGACAATCCAAAAGGCATTACTGTAAATTCGTAATGCACGTACCATGTTTGAAATGTTGTCTTTGGAATGTCTTCCTTATTTACACACAACTGATGATATCCAGATTAAAGGTTAATCTTTGAAAAGTATTGAGATCCATGCCGTTGGTCAGATAAATCATCAATGTGAGGTAGGGGATACTTTTTCTTTTTTGTTATAGCATTGATCTCCCTGTAGTCGATACAAAACCTCATGGATCCATATTTATTTGTAACAAAAAGAACAGGGGTTCCCCATGGAGATACACTAGGGAGAATAAATCCCTTATTACTCAATTCCTCTAGTTGTTTCTTTAGTTACACTAATTCTACAGTGGACATTCTATAAGGGGTCTTCGATATAGGCCTTGATCCATGAATTAAATCAATAGAAAACTCAACTTCTCATTCTAGAGGATGTCCAAGTAAATCTTCCAAAAACACATCTACATATTTTCTCATAATAGGTACATCGTCTATTTGAACATTCCTTCCCTCACCCATAGTTATTTCATTCTCTTCCTCCCCAATGATTGAATTTTGTTGAGCTATAGGGGGTGGATCAAGATAAGAATTAGGTGGTGACGATTCTTCTCTAAAGATAAGGTGTTCCTTATCATGATCATCAAAAATCATAACCTCCTTCTTCTTACAATAAATCTTTGAATCATGGTCTAAAATCAAATCCATACCGAGGATTATATTAAACTCAACCATAGGTATGACAATGAGATCAATGGATAAAGAACATTTATGTGCTCTAATGGGGACTGATTCACAAAACATTGTTGCAATGATACTTCCCTTAGGAGTTTTAACTGACAACTCCCATGTTAAATCAAATTGGAAATGTATAATTTTCTTAACTAACTGGGAAGATATGAAACAATGCGGTGATCCAGAACCAAATAATGCATTCTCTGAACTTGAGGAAACCATTAAATTACCTGCCACCACGTCTTTTGGAGCTTCTACCTCAGTAGTAGTGATAACATAATCTTGGAATTCATCCCTTGTCCATTTCTAATCCATGTTCCCCTGACGCTTAGGACATTCATTAGCATAATGTCCCATCTCTCTACAATTATAGAATTCCGCGTTGACAAAAAATCTCTTTCCCTTGCAATCATGACATTGGTGGCCTTTTTCAACACACTTGTAATAGACTCCCATTCCTTTTAAGAAAGTACTGGGGTGTTTCTTCCCACATTTACTATAGGATGGATTTTCAACTTTTCCATTCTTCCCCTTATTTCCATTTCCAGATTGATCCTCAGATCTCTTCTTCTCTTTCTTTTCTTTAAATTCATAAGACATAGAGAATTCCTTTTCTGTTTTGATAGCACATGAGACAATGTCTTCGTACGACGAGAAGGATTGTGAGACTAATGCTCGATGAGGAAATGGTTTTAACCCATCAAATAAACGATCAATATTACTTCATGGGTTACGTATATAGCATACCTTTCTAACCTTGTAAAGTTAGCCACATTCTTTGTGACATTCTCATCCTCCTTTTGCCTCAGACTCAGAAATTGCCTTTCCATATCTAATTGATGGTCAAGAGGAAAGTATTTTTCTAAAAATAGTTCTTTCAACTCCGTCCATTCCATATTTGTTAATTCATCATCTTCCTTTTTGTTTTGAATCAATGACCACCATTGATCAGTATCTCTAGTGAGGTGATAAACTGCCATGATAACTTTCTCCCTTTCACTACTCCCCAAAGCCTGAAATATTTTCTCTAAGAAACTTATCCATTGCTCAGCTACCTATGAATTTGTACTCCCATTGAATTTTGGTGGTTGTTTCCTCATGAAGAGATATAACATTGATCCTCCACGCTATGGATCAGGGTGCTCTATATGGGTAAGGTTATTATTTATAACCTAACTGAGTTGTCCCAGTATGATGATAAGCTGATCAGCACCTGTTACATCACCAGCTCTACTATAATTATCTTGAGTAGGAGGGAAATCCCTACATGGAGTGTTTACATTGATACAATTTCCATTTATTCCACTAGGTTCCATTTCTAAACAACGGAGTAAACTAGATCAGTTTATGAATCAAAATACATAATTCCATACTTGTAAAACACTTAACATAAATTGAACAGTTTATGGATATAATCCATAATCATAAAAATGTTTTCTTTGAGGATGTATACACTCATAAACCCTTCATAATTGTTTGTATAGAAAATGAGAAATATCCTAAGCATATCCCCCAGGAGTGTCGTAACGAAGAGTGCAGTAAGGCCCGTTGTCGTGCACCAGTTCTCGTTTGAGTCCAGCTAAAAGCGGTGTTTTTGGGTTTTACCCCTAGGTACATATGTACCAGAGCCGCCTCTACCTGCTCATATCCAGACAGGGATGTATTTCTTGGAAATCTCACAAAATCTCTACAATACCAAAATTTAGGAAGTTCTTCTATACTAATCCTCAAAGTCAATCTTATTTCTATGTGATCTAATCAGTGTTTATCTAAATCTAGCTTCCAAGGTTTGTACTAAACTTACTCTGATACCAACTTTAATACCACGACCCCAGTTTCCTAGAGTCAGTGCATTAGTAAATAACATTGGCATGATCACAAGAAACATCAAGTCTTGAAAGACCGAATAGTTTAGTAGCCTTGGAATAACAAGATACATTCATAAAGTTTACATTATATCATAAAGTGAAAACTACGAAAACAACATATTGTATTCATATCCCCAGATATTATTCCTACAGGTTATTCAGAAATTACTTCTTCACATCCTGGGAAAATTGAAACATTGAAAGGGGTGGTCTCAGATGGTAAGTAAGGATAACAATATATCAGAATCATTTATAAATAAGCATAAAAATTTAAGGCAATGTATAACTAAAACAAAAGCCTTTTTAACTTGAACTTTAGCATAATATGGAAAAGATAAAATGAAATACTTCCATTTACTTATTCACATGGATATTCTACTAGTCTAATAATCATATGCAATATCAATAACCACTTTCACAATGATGGAATGCATAATGCCAGACTATCATAACCACGTAGCCAAGGCCTCATGCCAAGACTACAAATAAGATTTTCTCAAGGCCTTGTGCCAAGACACTAGTTTGTCTCATGAGACCTACCGATTCATCGAGGAGCTATAGTGGGCTCCACCCGTCACATATTAAGTCTAATTCATTCCTTATATGAACAGGTTTAAACATAATATAGACATTTGTATTAAATCTAGCATAAGAAATGTCAATACTTTCTCCATAAACCATGAATGGTATAAAAATAACACATCCACAGTAAAAAATATCACAATAGCTTCAATAAAATATGGAAGTTTTGTATCATAATAAATAAACTTCAAATAATCTTAAAATCTGTCAAAGGATGTTGACATAGATGAAATCAAAACTATTTGAGAGAAATATATTTTTTAAAATCATTTAAAAGTCACATAATTAGAAAATAAATCATTAAATTTTAAAATATTCTTATAAGATTGTAAGGGAAGATTCAACGATTTTATAACAGTGGAAAATATCCGCACCCGCCGTATAAGTTAAAAAGACATTCTTTCATTAATTCTGTCGAAAAGGTTAAAAATGACATTGTTTGGAAAAGGACAGAAAGATTCCTTTATAAAATTCTTATAAAATTAAACAATGGTATAAATGAATTTATCCCATAGAATTTAAAATATTAAGAATTATTTGAAATACATTTTTAAGAATCAAGGATGTGGATGATAAAGAGGCCCCAATAGATAATTACGTATAAACAACCTTGGATAATGAAGAGATTGTAAAATAAATCCTTACCTTGTAATTTTCCTTAGTCGATGGTATGTTAAACTCCTTTATAATAGTTAAAACATTGATATTAAATTATAAAATAACCATATAAATAATTATGATATCATATATGATCATCTAATAATGCTCTATTAATAATACTTTAGTATTATCATCATTTCGGGTGTTAACTTACTTGTTTTCTTTCAAATGTTTTGTCACATAAGTCGTGTTTTTTATGGATATGTTGTATCTTATTAATATCTAGAATGATATAAAGTTCTTAAAAATTACATTTAATCATCAAATGAGAATTAATCTTTAATGGAAACAATGGGGAATGAATCTCATTGCGTTTGTGGAGACGGTAGTCCATACGTACGCACGAGCGACAATATCATTCTTTTGTTATTAAAATAATATATAATTGGATGGTATATCATATATAAAGAATGATTATCATGTTATATTTATTATTTACATGAATTACACATCATTATTATACCCATCCAAATAAAAATATTTTGAATAACAATTACACCACTATGTGGAGACGGTAAGTCTTACTTACGCATGTATGGTGACATGTCATTCAAAGGATGGATAGAATACTGAATATGATTATAAAATATTTATAATAATATCACATTATATATTAGATACTGGATTTATTATTTTAGAATGGGAATAACAAAGAAAGAAGAAGTTGAAGAAGAAATGAACTTGAAAAGGGGTGGTGAAAACATTACCTCTTCTTCGGGTTCTTCCTTTTGATTTGATCAAAAGGGCTCCTTAGGTTGGATTTATGACCACAATAAGGCCTCTAGGTTGAATTGAGGGAAGTTGAGAGAGTATTTGGGCAGGGGTTGGCCGAAACAAAAGCTTTGAAAGTGTGAATAATTGGTTAGAAGTGGTGTCCTTTTATAAGGGGGAGGAGGGGCACCTTAGGAAAATCGAGAAATATTATTTTATAATAAATTCATATTCGGTTTATAATGGCTCAAAAGTGGATTATTTTAAAATTAAGATGGGGATGGGTCGAAAACCACTCAAGAAATATAATTTAGACAGGTTTGGGTCATTATATTAACCTTATCTTTTTGTTTTAACTCTTAGTTAATTAGTTTGACACTTACCATGTCACTTTGTATTTTTATATTATATCGTTAATAAACATACTATATACATCCCAGAAACCCCCAAGTGGTCCATTAATGACACACCTATAATTATATAAGTATCTTGGCCTATCCTTAGATTTTTAGGAATTTAATATCAATTAATAATATAATATTTGTTTTAAAAACTCTTTAATTTCAATTTTGACACAATTCAATAATTGATTTTTTTAAAGTCATCAAAACATTATTAATTCAAAACAAATTAATTTAATAAATCCTATAATGTCATATAAATCAATAAAATTCATGGATATCATCAAAAATTTCATATTATATTAAATTTAACATTTATAACTCCAATTATTTGATTCCTTTATTAATAAGGTACATACTACACCATTATTGTGTCATAAATAATATTAATTATTAAATGTCTAAAAATTATAAATAAAATACCATTATGGAGGAAATATTTTTATATTTCTAATTAATATTTATAGTCGAAAATCTAACATATATAACCCTATGTAAAAATTGTTTTTCTAAAGGATATAGCTAATGTCATTTTTGTATTTACTTTAACTTAATTAATATAAAGTGTCCATATCACCTACAAGTGGCTCCATGGGGTCCCAAAATAGACCCAGAGATTCACATGGTCGGAAATGTATCCACCAATAAGGTTATGACACGTTTTAGGGTGATTTATTATTATTATAATATTATTTTTTACCCTTATTTACCGGATTTACCCTTTAACCATGGTAAATAAAATATTTACCGAAGTAATTATTTAAAATGACTAAAAATAAAAGTTACCTATTTACACAATTTGGAAATCCTGATTCCAAATATGGAATCCATTTTTCCAAATTCAAAACACAGAATTGGCAGAAATTAATTTAAAATTAATTCCCGCTGTCAAAACAAAAAGCGTGTTTTTAATAAATAATAACTATCAAAAGATTGATTCTTGATTATGTCCAGTTTAATTGTGAAATAATGTACAATGACCAACATTGTATTAAATGGTAGAAATATATTATAAATATATTTTAAAACCCCTCAAATTCATAATTTATCACAATTAATTATTTCGATTAAAAAAGTTGTTTTTAATAAAAATTTAGTAATTTTCCCTATTCATCAAAATATAAAAGTTATCCGAAAAGTACCAAAATTTTATCCTAGGATAATTTCGATATAAAAATCCAAAAATGAAGTCCATTTTGAAAGATAAAATGTATTAAATTTCAAAAAGTGGGTATTACTATTCATAACGGCTACTTTGATTGGTTGTGGTGTGGGTTAGAACTCAGAGTTGCGTACAACACACGCTACTGTATTATTCAGAGGGAAGCGTACCGTGGAAGCTTGGGGTATTACATTTTTAAATTGTTTAAATTAGCATCACCTCATTATAGCATATTTTGTGACTAATATAACTCCATGTGTTTGTTTTTTATTTAAATATGACATTAATTTTAGTAAAAAAATGAAACGTGACATACTCAAAACCGAGTGGGCACATTTGTATAGTATTAATACTTGAGGAAAAACATCCATAAGCATTTTTTTGTGTAGGAATTAAAAATACAATAATCTGATAAATGATATTTCTAGTATGACTTAAAGAGTTGGTTATTATTTTAAAATTTATATTTTATTTGAAAAAGTTTATTACTCTATGAAAATAGAGAAAACATTATCATATTATCTTGATAATGTTGTACAATGATTCAAAATCATTTGTGATATGTATTAATAATTTTCATATTATTCCAACATATTATGTGATAGTTATAACCCAGAGATAGTCTTTTTAGTTTAAAATGACATTTTAGTAAAACACACACATTCCTAACTAAAAATTGAAAAAAAATCAGATTATTTTGAAACCTTTTTGAAATGATCCATAATTCATTTTTGAGGTATATAAATCATTCAGCCCTATTTATCTTCTTTTACTATTCTAATTTACTAATCAATTTTTTCTTTTATTTATTTTGTTATCTTTAGTGATTTGATTGTTGAATATGAATAATAAAATGTTAAGCATGCAAGAATCAATTACAAATCAATATAATACACAATGTTCTTGGTATACAAAAATTGTGTTTTCAGTTAAAATTGAAAAATTGTATTTTATTTATATCTTTATCATATTAAAAAGATTATAATTATTTTATTATAATTGTGAATTAATTTTTTCTAGATGGGGTGGTTTTTTCGGTAATATCATGACATGGGGTTAGTGGATAAAGACCAATAAACATTGATGTTTTTTGGATGTTTATAAAGACATTTATTTACAAATGTTATTTGAATTTTTATTGAAATGTCTATAATACATTTCTTTTTTCTAGTATTTTTTATTATTTTGTTTTTCCTTTAATTCGTGTATTTCAGACTTATTTTTTATTCTACTTTTGATGTTGTAGTGTTCTATAGAATTAATAGCACACACCAGTGTTCACATTTATGTACTCTACCAGAGGAACCAAAAAAGGTAGCTATTATCAAAACTATTTAAAGATATTATAAAAATCCCATTAATTATCATTTTTAGTTCTAATAAAGGGTCATATTATCAATTATTTTTTTTGAACGAAAACATGACCCCCTTTATCATTTCTTCTAGAATTTCTGGTAAAGGTTTCCTTTACTAGGGTGAAATAAAAGCACTAATAAATGTTGTCCTTTGTCAGCACTAAAGAAATATCTAATAAAGGGAACATTTATTGGTTATTTTTATAGAAATGATAAAAATATTCTTAATCAGGGTTTTTTTAGAACATAAATAATCCAAGGTATTTTAATCGTGCTCTGATAGCCAATGCTTATTTTTTATAGATAATGGACAGTTTTTACACTTTTAAAGTCCTATTTTTCAGTAGTTATACTCTCCCCTATTATTTATTTATTTAGTGAATTACATAATGAATTTAATATTGAACCCTCACTTCAAATATAATTTTTAGAATATGCTCTCTAAAATAATGAATCATCTCCATTGGGATAATAATTTATAGTTTACATAATGTTGATATTAAATTATTCGCTACCATGTACATGGGCCATAGGTATAGTAAATTCATGATTTTTTTCATTTATCTCCAAATAGTGGGAACTATATACTATATATTTTAGTGTAAATGACTTTGTAAAGTGGATTTTTCATTTCAAACATACACAGATATAATATAGTCTGCAAAAAATTATTTCACCATTTTTAAATAATTAGTAATATTAAAAATTTAAATAAAATTCCTTAACAACTAATTCATGGGGAAAAATAGATTGGAATTTTTGGAATTAAATTCTTATGACCAGTTTTGGTCAGCTTTAGTAATAACAAGAAACTTATGTTAATTGATTGTTTTTTTTAAATAACTGGAATTTGTGGAAACCTATACAAGCCCAATAGAAGATGTTTTCAAATTTCAATAGAAGAAAATATTATATCAATTTAGAGTACCTTAGTTAATCATTAGTTACTACAGAATAAAATTAAATTATCACATAGTAAGGGGTTTATTTGGGAAGTTTATAATTTGATACAACATGTATTAACAATATCCCAAAAAATGAAAGTGAAGATATAAAAATAAATAAAAAACTTTTTTTTGAGAAAACTATTAACTCAGGCCTTGAAAAAAATGAAGTGATAAATATGATTATTTTCAATAGTTTTAAAAAATTTATTTGAAAAATTTAGTGGTATATAAGAATTCTAATTGGTGTATAAGAAACCATTCCTCCTATGATATGATATTATTTATAATTCATAATAGGAATTAAATATTATGCATAGAAAAGAAAATAATTTTTTTAAAAAAATTAATTAATACATCCAAAATATGTTGATGTTATTAAGATAGATTCATATGAAAATTCAATGATTTATATATAAAATAAAAAATAAATGTAATGAGAAAAATAAAAAGTTATAATTAAATATGAGATACAATGTAATATTTTTAAATTGATGTTTAATATAGTTTCTAGGTAAAATCAAATCACACTAATTGGGACCTTAATGGGGATAAGCGTTCACCCTTAAAAAGAAATTGAGAACAAATGAGATAAATAAATATAATTCCCTCATAATAAGAAATATATAATTCATTTCCTGGATAATTATAAAAATGATAAAATTTGTTCAATCAAATAACATTGTATAAACAATTATACACATTTATCAACAATTAAAATGAATCAAAATGGTAGTAAACCATTATTTATCATTGAAAAATAGAAATAAAATTCAAATCCAATGAATCATACTAGATTTATTATATTTTTTTAACTTTAGGTTAAATTTTGTTATTGACTCCAACATAATTGACATTTAACTTCATTCATTCATTGTACAAAATTATTATTTGATGAAAAAAATATAGTTTATAATTTTGGAAAATTATTGAGCTCTAAATTGAGAAGGGAAAAAAATTTCATTGAGAAACACAACCTTGAAATTGAAATGATCTACTGTGCATACTAGAATTCCTAGAAAACCTCTTGAAAACCCAATCATAAAATCATAACATTAACCTTTACGCAATATTTTTTACCACAACCATTTCTCTAATCACCTTAAACCATAAAAACATTCATGTAGTCATACGTAGTGTATCTTTTCTTGATATAGAAATATATGTACTAGGATTAACCTAGGAAAAATATCGAAAATAAAATTTCCTAACACATTACTACAAAAATAAATACCCTAAATAATATATATTGACCAACATTGTGTAAAACTAAAAAATTTCATCTAATAAATACCACACTCTACCAAAAACCAACTATTACCCTAAAAACATATCATGATATAATCCAATATATTACATCATTTTGAAAAACATTCCTCATAATAAAAATTTAAAATAATAAATTCCCCAATTTTAGATACCTATAATTCTAAAATTACTTGGTAAAAAATAAACTTTGATGTGGGAAAATACTAAACCCCTAATTTTTTTTAAATGAATAAAAAACTATATCACAATTTAATGTGGGTTCTAATTTCATATAAATATGAATGGTATCCTTTTTATTAGTTAATGATTAATACCACAATATAGATATCTATAATTAAAAATGAATTACTTCTTAAATAGATATTTTAACAGTATTTATACTATATAAAATTCATAAATTCATACTATTTTATCTATAAGACCCTAAACATTGGCGGTGGGTAAATTAATGTGTTGATTTATTTTTGTCAAATAAAAAATGATTTTCTGTTTTCATGAATGAATTGATCTTGTGAAATAAATAAACAATCTTTATCCATAGATTTGAAAATTATTTAATATTATGTATGTATTTTACTTGGTTTTTCCAAAAGGGAATCATATAAGGGTCATACAATTATAATATATCATCATAAAAAGGAAAGCATAACACAATATATATATATATATTCAAAAATTGTAGTTTTGACTCTATTCCAAAAATATAGGTCACTCCCCCATTTACCTATGCACTCATTTCTTTAAGATAGATATATATAAAAATAATAAATCCATGATATGGTTTTAGAACAATGATATCAAAAGAAAAATTAAAAACCAACAATTATTAGGTTTTTCTCTTTATTTTTATCATCCAAATGAAATAATCCAAATCATCAATAAGTTTCATCGCAAAATATCTCATGAAAATAATATGTAAAATTCCCTAAATCATGGTTTGACATATATATACATATGTATATAAAAACCTATAATCTCCCATCTTAATCTCTCTAGTATGTTCTAAAAAATTCATCATTTTAATACAACATATGAGCCCTTTCTTAAATTGTGAAAAGATTCATAAATACTAAATCTTCTATCTATTTCAGTTGAACCACTTATCGTAAATTTATAAAGAATTAAATCATTATTATCATTAAAAATAGGCAAAACCACAGTATAAAATTATTATACTCATATTGGTTTCGTATTCAATGTGTTTTCTAGGAAAACAACACCATAATATTTTTATATCCTAAAAAATATTTTCTTTCAACACTTAAAATTTAATTTTTGAAAAAACACCACAACATTGTTATTTTAAAAACATTACATGGATTTATTTTCATTATTTTAGTATAATAAAAAATTAATTCCCACATAAAATATAAAACTATTTCTTAAAAAATTACTTGTATCATATTTTTTAATGTAAAATGAGAATTAAAATTTAAATTAAATATTCACAAAATAATTTTTAAAATGTTCTATTATTGACCATAGTTATCCATTACCACCATTACAATGTGTTTGGCACTATATTCTAGGTTTCCAACCAAATTTGGGAACCATTATTGTTTTTATATCAATATACCATTATTATCTACTCATTTTCAACATAATAATGATATATAGCTTGATGTGGATTTTAATCTCATAGATTCCATACATTTCAAACAATTTACTCTTCAAAAAATAACATCAACCGTGATTATGAATTTATTACTATGGGGTGGTCTGATAAGCCACAATTCTTTTCTTCCCCATGGTTTTCTTTTTAACTCCATTACTTTATAGTTTACTTCTCTTCAAGAAGTGTAACATTCAATATGTATATATGAATGTCAAGTGTTTGATAACCATTACATAATCCCCTATATTATGACAATGATTCCTAAATATTTTCATAAATCTTTTGAAAATTTACTTCATGATTATTTAATATTGATGTAATATTTTATTACAATTATTATTTAAATTTCATAGTGGTTGAAAACAAATAGAAAAATATTAAACCATGCATTTTCAACCAACATTTGCTTTACAATATTTTCCACTTCAATAGATCAGTTTCAAAAAAATTCCTCTTCTATGATTGTTGGAAATCTTATGTGAACTTTATGATTTAGTATCATCTAGTAAAAAATTAGTAATATAATATCTAAACTATAACTCAATGTATATATAGTCAATGTTTGTTTTATAAAATATGATCTTAAGAGAGAATTATATTCAATATTGCATAACTTATACATTAAGATCTATTAAACCATTTGTTATCGATTGAATTCATATATCTCATGTTTCTAAAACTTTCCTTCATCCATCGTCATTGATATTCCCCAAATATGATGTATCCTACATTTACTTTTAATAAAAACTAATCCTCATTAGTAATGTAGTTTCTTACAAAATATATGATAGTATTCCTCTAATCCCTCATGTGAAGATAAACCCATATTCATACTATTTATAATACTATAAAAATTTGAATTATAAAAATTGAATGATTATTTGATTCTACATATTACATTACATGCATTTTTATTTCCACTTCCACATGTTTTAAACACCTTGTTTATAAAACCAAAGAATAAAATACCTACAAATCATGATTAACCAAGTTAATAATAATATTTATATAGTTAGAGGGGATATGTAAATCATGTTAATGTTTTAGGGGATGAGTGAATAAAAAATTTATAAAATTGTTTCATTAATTCTGGTATGGATAATGTTTTTTTGATTATGTCAAAACATTATTACTTGTCTAAATATCAGATATTTTGACACTTCTTTAACAAATTTATATTTTAAAAAGTTACATGTTATCTGAATGTTCTTCATACATGAGTGACTAAATATGTTATTTATTATCTCATTATAACATTGGTTATATCAATATATCACAGTAAATACATAATGATATTTGCTAAGTTCATTTATCTATTGTCTAATAAATATAAATTATGTAAAATATTTCATTTACAAAGTATAATATTGTTGTATTGTTCTCCTAGATGTAATCTTTTTATTTTTGTTTATCCAAAAAAAAACAATTTTCCCAGAAATATTCCTCACTTTCATTAGAAATTTTCCTCCATAAATTCTGTATAAAAATTGATAGATGACTATTATTTTAAATCCTAGAACTTTCTGGCACCAAACATCATTTCATAACCAAGTACACCTTGAATAAACCTTTATAATTTTTTTACTATAGTGATATATTCTTATTTCAAAATACACTAAACAGTATATCAAAAAAAAGATTCATAGACAATCCCCAAACTCACAAATGCCTAATAAAATTGAATTATAATTAGTCCTCAAAATAAAGTATAATCAATGAATCTCTTATACACATTATCCAAAAGTACAATTACTATTTTGATTCAATTTAAAACTATATTAAAATATTTCATGTTAAACTTTTCTAGTAACTCAATTTCAAGTGTTTCTTGAGAAATAATCATATATTAAATATTTTAATTTCACTTAGGAATAGTAAAATTTGTGATTTCACAGATCATTATCATCTCATACTAACACAAAACAAATATTTATAGTATATGAAAAAATTAATTATTATTTCTGATAATAATCATGTTATAAATGTAAAAACCTAAAAATATTTTCTCAACCATTCATAGTATTATATAATGGTTATGATCGACACATTATCTATTGAAATATTGCTTCATTAATTAAGAATAAAAATTATAATATTAATCGTATAGATATTTCTATAAAAAATTAAAGGGTTATTCAATTGATACACCATTATATTATCATATCTTAAATGAAAACCAACTTTTTGTTTGTTATAGGGTTATTATTTTGGGATAAAATTCAATAATGTCATCTTCAAATATATTTTATATTCCTCAAAGCCTCATTGAATTTCAACTACCAAAAATATTTTAATCAACTAGATCCTTCCATAAGTGAAAGGTAATCATTCATATGTATTACTTCTATTTAAGAATAGGTATTTTCACACTATCTTACCATTATTACAAGAAAAATTTCTATGATTATAATATTTATTCTAGACTAAACACTTTATTTTTTTGAAATTATGATCCTTTTTTCTTTTAAAAAACTCCATTATCAAATTAATATCAATTTAGTCTTTCTATATGTTTATTATATTAACCCATTATTCATATTCAACTCCTTTATTAATTGATTTGAGCCTCAGAAATGATAATAGAGTAGTTTGATCACATCATTTGATTCTTCATGTTTGTATGGAGACTTTCTTATCTATAATGATATTAAATTAATTTATTTTCAATTTATTGTCTCTTACATATAGTAATTAATATATTTTATTTATCAATTATATGTTCTAAAAATTCTTTATTGTAATCCATATTATATTTTTTGTTTTTCAAACCTCTATAATTTTCATCAATACAATCTTTTCATTTTAAATTTCATTAAGAATAAATTAACATATATGATTTTAGATTTTTCATTAATCATTCTGACATTAATACTCTCTAAAGTTTTCAGCCTATTGCTAAAGAAGTTACAAATATCTCTATTGGTTTAATACCTAAGAAAAACATATTCATCCACAATAGTTACATACTTCTCTTGATTTAATTTATTCATTTAGATGTATCAATTACTTAAAAACACTCTGAATTATTTTAATGTTGGATTCCTCAAGTTATATGTCTAATATAGTATTTTATTTTATTTTATTTAAGTCATAAACCCTATATCGGGTGTAGAAACCTACAATCAGCAGTTCTCAGCTAATAGTTCAAGTAGATATCACTCTCAATGAGTGGATTTATTTTCTTTGTTATTCACTGTTGAATTTTATATTTCTAAATCTCAATTTCATATTGAATTGTAACTGATGAAAATTTATGTTTGATACCATGTATCTCAAGGTAGTTATCTATATCAATTATATTTTATTCCATAATATTTTAAAATTACAATATCTTGAACATAATCTATATTTCATTCAAAAACATTCTTTAGTGCCTTATAACTAATTTAATTTATTAATTAATATTCAGAATGTGAATAATTAGACATATCATTCTTCAACTATTAATAAATAAATATGAAATACCAATCTCTTTACTATCCATTATGTGTTATATGATCATGTAAATTATTATAAACTAGAAATTGTATATTCTGGCCATTTATACTTTTTTCTTATAGGGACCTATCACTATCTGTACACTTAATCAATCATTTGTTTTGTTTTTATCTCTATTTTATTACTCAAAATAACAATAAAAACCATAATATTTTATATATATTTCATAATTAGTTCATAAATCTCGCAATGTATCCAATTAAAGAAGAAATTAACGTCTTCCATTGAAAAGAATAATGTATTTTTTATTAGTGAATATAATTATTCATTTTCCAGCCAACATTGTATGAAAAAGTTTTCCTCAGTGAATTTGATTAGATATATCTTCTAATTAAATGTTAATTTGAGTCTATAATAAAAAATTAGACTTTTTATAAATTCATTTTTTTCAAATATGATCCATATAATGTATCTATATTTTAGAAATTCATCTCTAGTAAGCCTTGTTTTAAAAAATCCTTTGATTTTTAGAGATCCATCATTTCTGATATGAATAATTTTATCCACCAGAGGCATTAGATTATATAAAAAGATTATATTCTAAAACATTATGGATGAACTTCCACTATCTCAAATCCACATAACACTTTTATTATTTATGATAAGAATAATATAAAACAAAATAGTCCACCCCTTATTCTTTTTTTCATTCCATGATGTTATAGATTGAGTTAGTACATATGATGTTTTCTCCAAATTATTTTTATCTTGTGTAGTGATGTATCAACCCTCTTCTTCAAATTAGTAAAATTTATTTCCCTACACAACTGAATTTATTTATTTCTTCTCCATTATTTTAGATACCATTTGTGAGTTATTTTATATTTATAAAACCACTAAATAATATAATTATTCACAATGTTAGAGAAGTTAAAATATATACATAAAAATAATTTATTCTTTATAGAATAATATGTTTTTTCTTTTTTGTTCATTTACTTCTTCATTTCACATTATCAAAATTTATCCTTACCACATCCCAATAGATAATTATGTGTCCCATGTTTGTAAAACATTTAAACAACAATGGTGGGAATATCTTGTCTCCATTTCAACAAAAATTCAAAGCATCCAAGTATTTTTTTTATAATTTAAATTGTCTAGATGATTAGAATTTATCTTCATTCTTCTTATTTTTTTATCATTCTTGATTTCTTTATAAGCCTTACGCGATTGTGATTTAATTATAATTCAAATATTACTGATGTTATTTACACATAGATCATTAAAACCCTTATTTATTGTCCTCATGAATTGTCAAAATAATCATTTTAAATTATAAATTATTGAATTTCCCAAATTAGAGTTTCTTTTTGTAACATGCACATTTGATTTCTGATTAAATTTTTTATAATGTAAATAATTCTTCAATAAGTGTTTTAATGATATTTTATTAGTCATCAATACATGAAAAATGTTTTTTAAAAACTTATAATATGCACCAAAATTCATTTAAAAATAATTAAATCTATTATATTTTCTTATATAGATGTTTTATCCTCTAAATAATTATATAAAATAGTGTTTATGGATTAATGTTGATCAATAATCTCAAAAAAATACTTTTACAGTCCAATAATTATAATATTTTTCTTCTAAATTTTTTTTTATTCTCTCAAGGAAATTATAACAATATTTTGAGATCAAAAAAAAATTCATTTTGGTTTTATTTGATGTTTTTAGATTGATCCTTTCCCACTGTTTCTATATTATAATATTAGGATTCTAATTTTACCAATTATTAATCTTCTTCTAGAAAAAAATAATTTCCATAATTTTTTAGAAATCTAAACTCTTACATTGAAAATTTATCATGGATGACTTTATGGATTTCTTAATGTTCATTAGGGAATTTGTATTATCAATTTTTTGAGTAATCAACCTCATATTGATCACCATTAGTACTTGATGGACATATTTTAGAACTGTTTCCAACCATTCCAAAATTTAAATAAGAAAAATGGTATCTTTTCTTAAACACATCCTTTACCTCGATTATGTATTCATACAATCAGTGAGTTCAAATCACTACCCACATATTCGTCTAAAAATTCAACCTAATTGATTCCATTATATTCTATACATTTAAATTCCTTGTCCATTGATGAATGAATGATCAACAATTTTAGGATCCTATGAATTACTTATGCAAAAAAAGTGATCTATGAATCATTCTATGGTGTAACTCGGAATTTATTTCCTCAAGAAACAACATATTTGGATTATAAATTGGTTAAAACATCATAATGATATTTATCATAACCTCAAAATCTTTAATTTCTTCTTGAATTTCATTAATGAATCAAATGACATCAATGTTACAATTAAGGAAACCATAAATGATTTAATTTCTATATGTATTAAAAGAATCAAATTTACTATATAGTATTTCCCCTCAGATTCTTTTAGCTTTTTGTTTCATTCTTTATTATTAAAAAACATACAATGAATATATTTAAGGAACATGAAAATAAATACCTATATATATATTTTTTATTAGATAAATATTTTTAATGAGGAATTTTATAAATTTTAATTATTGGTTAGAATTTTCTAATAAGTATCATTCATAAACATATCTTTTGGATGAGTTAATATTATTCTATTAATTAAAGAAAAAAGAAAATAAATTCTAAGAGGTAATGGATGGGATCTCATTAATGGTTTATTAATCTAATAATATCATCCATAAAAGAGTTAAATTCATCAATTTATAATGAAATTCATGACGATAATGATAAATTTATGAAGAAATCACCATTTAATAACCATTTTGATTTGATATAACTTATTTCAAACACATATCCTAAAACAATAATGTGGAGGTTGGTAAAACCAAAGGGTGTTATTTAATTTTTCTTAAATATATATTTCCCTCAATTTGGAAAGAATATATTAAAAAATTAAACACTAATAAATAATATTTTGAATAACACATATTAATGACTCTTTGGATTCTAAAAAATTCATCCTGGTTCAAATGCATACGAATAGTAGGAATCCCATATTTTAATAAATTTAATTCTAAAAAAATACGAAATATTTTATGTCTCGGAATTCATTCAATGGAAATTCAGTAATTATAAAAATTTAATATAGTTTAATCACATTTAAAAACTATAATATAATTATAATTGATGAATGAACGAAATATAATTTATTTCTAGAAGGTAAAGAACCTATACCAAAGGAATAGTAACTTGTCCATTGGAATAGTAATGTAACCATTATGAATAGTAAATCAGACAATGGAATAGTAACCTCACTAATGAAATTATACATAAAATTAATCCATCTTATAAGTGACAATATGATATAATTATATCAGCTTATAAGTACATAAATATTTTAAATATTATTTAATAAGTGTGGTATTTCGGTATTTCATAAAAGTTAAATTATAATTTTATGACAAATTTAACAGTTTAAAAGGAATTTTTCACTCATCAAAAGTATTTATAAAATATTATTTCGATTTCTAATGATTATAATATAATTTTATGAGACCTTAGTTAATTTTTCAATGTTTTATTAAATCTGTTATAATTTTAAAAAATATATTTTCTAAGTAAATGATGATTTAAATTAAAAAAAATTCTCATATTTATAAAATTATTTTAATAATATAGAGTTAACTATTAAATTCTACACATTTGAAATTATTATGGTGAAATTTATTTTTTTCTAAAATACTTGAATTTTTTGCAAATACTAAAATACAATAATTTACGAAAAATGATAAATACTTGAATTATGGATTCGTATGTGATGTAATGCTAATTTAAGCCCATGATCAAGAAATACCATTCTCAAATTAATTAATTTATCCATAATAACCAACATTATTTCTTTTATTGGTCAAAATAATAAAATAAGTATGAAAAAAATCGAATAACATCTCCTCCTCCCCTATAAATATCACACCTCACCACCTATTACCTTCACACTTCCCACGACTTAATCCTTGCCCAAATCTTTCCCAATAATTTTCTCAAGTCTCTTATTAACATCTATGATCATTTGGTCTAAATAAAACACCATAATCAGTCCCCTATGAGGTTCTCAGTAAAAAGGAATTAAGATGTAAAAACCTATTCGTTTTCTTATAATTTCTTTTCAAGTTCATTTCTTTTCTTTTAATATCCTCAAATACCCTCATCCAAATGAAAATAAAATTATAGTGCCATAAATATACTATAATTTTATCCTTTTATGGAATAATTATTCATCAAAACACTTCTACTCTAACTTTTTCTTTAAGAATGAAAACATCATCTGTGAGATGTCGATTTACCACCTTCATGGATGATGTGTTTCATCATTCATTTATGTGTTAGTGGATGGAAATAAAACCCTTTTTTATTGAACCATATTTCCATATATTTATTATATCTTATGTAAGTTCATGGAATCATTTTTTACAAATAATATTAGTTTATAAAATGAAATGACTTTTTCCTGATCAAAAAATGCTAAATCAATCTAAACAATTGTATATAATGATTTATCTAATAAATCATCCTCACATTTAGAAAAAATTATTTTTTAATATTATATAATATCATTAATAATATATAAGTTCTTTTCTAGAAAAATATCCTCATTCTACTTGATTTTCTATATACATGTACAAATAAACGAATCACGAAAACCTATGAAATCGACACTCTGAAATAATTAAATTGAATATCATAACCCATAAGAAATCCATAAATGAACTTAATAAAGTTATAATAAATCAATTAAATGTATAAAAAGTTATTTAACTATTAATTATTGAGTCTAGTTTGATTATCTAGGATATTAATATCAAGTGAAAAACACCTTCCGACTTAAGGTAATGGATTCTACCCAAACAAACATTATTCCATCAGTTTATTATTTCTATCTTTTTACCCCAATGAAATTCTCTTTTATTTTTATGTTTTTATTATAAATTATGTTTAATTGTTCAAATATTATATTTCAAGATCCATTCATCCTTATTTTTTAGACATATATATAAATTTAAAGGTTTCATACTCAATTATTGCCAATAAGCATGACTGGTTTAATTGAACATCTGGAATTCTTACCCAAATTCAAGTGAACACTATAATATATTTTTAGAAAATATTATTTTTCTAAAATAAATCATTTTATTATATAAAATTTTCGTTTCAATCATGTTTTATATATAAGTTTATTCCCTTTGTTCCTCTAAACACACATTAATATTTTCCTCAAACTGCACTAAAATGTTTTGATTAAAATGTTTCTTAAAATACACTTCTTAGATGTCATCACTTCAGTTTGACATAAAAAATATTGATATATGCATATTTTACTAGATTAATTTCCATTTATTATTAAATTAATTTCTTTCATTGACAATTTTATGATATTCCCATTTATAATGCTTTATAAAGTGATTATGATACCAAATTAGTTCCACGGGCAACCCTTATGTTTATGATCGATTTATTATGTAGGAATATTTATGTGGAAACATAATCATGAACATGTTGTGATGGGTTCATTCAGATAGTGGTCCAATGAATTGGATAATTTTTAGTCTCATGAGATGTTATGTTCAATAATCTTGGTGGTCATCTTTGACTTGTTCTCTATGTAAAACAATCTTGGGGGATAACCATGACTCATGATCCTCTATGTACAAAACTAATTGACTCATTCTCTTATATGTTAAAAAAAATACTTGAATCATGAAAAATTTAAGATTTATTTCTCTTCTATATTTCTATAATTCATGATTATACGATCCCATGTTCTATATGTTATGATTGCAAAGGTTTAATCATGTTCCATGACTTTCTTTATAATTCTATTATGATTTTTAACCCATGGGCTAAGCATTGTTGTTATTTTTATTCCCTTACTAGTCTTTTTATCTCATCCCATTTTTCATGTTATCTCTAGGTTATCTTATGCATGTTTAGGGGATTAATGAAAGATAAGAGTAAATAATGAAAGATAAATAAAGAAATTCTTTTTAAAGTAATGTTTTTTGTTTTATGTACCAATTAATCCAATAAATTATAATTTATTATTTTTGTATTGAAATATGATTTTAAATTATTTTTAAAATCATGCAATGATATTTTTAAAATACTAGGTTTTCTAAAAAATATCATAAAATCTAAACTAACCATTGTGTGGAAACATCCAACATTAACTGGCTTCATAATTAAATAGTTTAACTCTAAAACCACAACCTTTAAATACGTATATATAAACAAATATATCTATTTACTTATTTATAATTTTAACCATACCATGATGTGGTACAACTCATTACAAATTAGAAATATTTCCTTATAATTACAGCACAACCAAATTGTTTTTCTAAAAATGAGAATTAAAACATTTATTTTAAAATGTCTTGTTTTAAAATTTTATGAACATTTTTCATTAAAATTACTAATTTAATCTTCATTTTAAATTTTCATTTACACTTTACAGTTCTTATCTGTTACCCATGATTAGTTTGAAAAATTGGAAACCTGTATCATCCAATTTTTTCAACCATATCTAAGGCCATTGTTTGTCTCCATTACTTCAACCTAGACTATCAACCCATTTTTATTAAATATGATATAAAACATGGTGTATTATTCATATCATAGACTCTATATATTTGAATAAATTTCCTCCTAAGAAATATATTCCATCATATTGGTTGTTCTAACACCAAAATATAGCTCATTAAAAATTATGTTTTTAGTCTTTATGGTTTTCTTTTGAACTATATATTGTCATTTATAACATCTCTTTATAAAGAAAAAATCTTAAAATAACTAAGAACAAGACATTGTTTTGATTATAATTATATTTTATACTATATTGTAGTTGGATTTATTAGTGTTTATCATGAACTTATTTAATCGTTGAGAAGTTGAACTAATTTTTCTTAAAGATTCAATCCATTACCAATTTAATACTTAATATTTAATTTTATAGTGATTAAAAAATATACAACAATTTTAATCAAGAAATTACCAAAAAAATTAATTTATTATATAAATATAGTGTTTAGTATCTTGGGTTTCAATATTGACCCAAAGATAGGTTCCACCATGAAACTATGAAATGTTGCTGATGTCCACGCAATTGAGTTTTTTTAGAAAAAAATGCCCCCCATTAAATACCTACCACAAATTGATCCATATAGTTATATTAATATATTATGGTTTGAAAAAACCATTAAATTAAAATAGCATATCACTAAAACATGTCATAACCAAAAAACCAATGCTTTACAAAAATCAAGACATGGTGTTTATATTTAAAAAATAATAATTCCTTAAAAATACCTATATATTATGAGTTCATCTGTAATAGTTCCCAAGAACATCATTTTCATACCCAGTCATCACCTAAAAAATCCAAAATAACCATTAAAAATATTAATTCTTCCCACATTCTTATATTAATAAGTATATTTATCCTTTGAAATAATTCTTATCCCTAGGACAAAACACTTTCTTATTTTTTAAAAATAAAACCATAGTACAACATTTCCCATTTTTATACAAATTATAAATATAGTGATAAATTTTAAATCATACCCACTATGTTTCATCATAACACCATTCCATTAAAGAGTCTATGTACTCATTAATATTCTAAGAGGATGAATCATATTAAAAAAACTCTAATAACTACTGTAAAAAATCTATAATTTTTTCTCCACAGACCCATATCCAAACATCATATCTACCCAAACCATATACTCATCCCCTAGTCCATTAAAAATCCTATTATAAAGAAAAATTTCAATATTTTGTACACATACTATTTCTGGATAAGATATACCATGATTTATTACATGAAATTTACATATTCCAACAGTAGAAATTAAACTTTGTAACGAATAAATGATTCCTACAACTGGTTTAGAGGTGCTAATATGTGATGTGTTGTGAATGATAGATTTAAAAGAAATGTGTGAATTCTATTCAGGATTATTTAAAAGTTATCATGTAGTATTTGATGAACATTATGTAATATAATCATAACATGGTATAATTTATACTTGGAGGATGCCTATTGAAGGTAAGACAATATGAGGATAGAGAAATTTTAGCTATATATTCAACGGAATTTGTGTTATCTCTTAGGTAATTTTATTTAAAAATGGATATATAAAAGGAAATAACATATCAAAAAGAGGTTCATAATTAATGATCCTCTTGTAAAGAACAATTTAACCACTTCTAAATCCCATGTCTCAATTAAATTAAAATTATTGATCATTCATAAAGCTACTACTTCTACTTGATAATATAATGTTCACATCCATTTCCAGATAAATAAATTTAATTTCATTATCTAATATTAAATCATATTAATACTATTAAATATTTTTAATAAATTTTGAAATAAAATTTTATAAAGAAATGTAACACAACAGATATGATAATAGGGTATTATTTCTCAAATATATGGATAAGAATATAGTCAGGTTTTAGATGCATATTGACCTTATGTGTTAGGTGAAATTCATTATATATATCACTTTAATATTAATTATATGGTAATGTTATAGAAAATATAAAATAAGAACATTGAAAAGGAAACTGATAAAGAGAGAGTGTAAAAAAATTGGGATTATTCTGAAAAAATTTGATTGAGACATTTACTCATACCCAATATGGGAAATAAATACCCCTTTATAGAATGTAATTAATACATCCTCTGTATTAAGGTAATAAGTGGCTGACAAAAAATAATTTATAAATGTTTTGAATATTATTAAAATGATTTAGATCATAATATGTGATAATATAGATATACCTCAAAAGATACATCTTATTCCATCAATATTCCCTTTAGAGTCCATAATAACAAAAACTATAAATGATTATTTATTAGTTGTAAAGGAGTATTCAGTTAACACTTGAGCTCAAAATGAGACTCATAAAATCTCGATACCATGTACAATATCAGTAGAAACATTTATAGATCCAAAAAAAATATTGTCCCCAAAAATCTCTTTCCTCTACATGCATAACACTTATTGTTAGTATACAAGAGATTTAAGAAATTTTGTAAAAGGATCGATCTTAGTTGGGATTTTTTCAAGGGAAATATGATGAGAATAAATATTAATGGAAACAAAAACATTATACTATTACTAGAAAATAAATATGTGCTTTTTAACATGGTAGTAATTAAATAAATTGGGTTAACAATCAGAGACCCAATGATTCAACCTCTAACTATTTAGGTGGATCTGACATCCAAAAATTCTAATAAAATATATTACTTATAAAATCTACCCTTACCACATAAGGTGGGCTTACCAGATTCTAAATTTCATGAGAATATGTAAAAAAATTTCACACAAAATTAACTAAATTACTCCATATAATAATAATACTGATTTCCAAATAGGTAGAATGAAAGAGAAAAATTCCAAGGAAGAAAATGATGACCATTAAGTGCAGTAGGTTTTATATTTATGCTCCTCTAAGTAAATATTTTAATAAGAACTAAAATATTTTTTTAGTTCCTTATATTATGTAATTATAAAAAGTAAAATGTACCTAAATATTGAAAAGGATCTAGGGAAAAAATTAAAAAAAATCTATTTAAACTAAGAAATATTATTTAATAATATTAAACTTTTTCCCCATTACTTTTAAATTTTCAACATAGATCAATTGGGACTCCTTCCAATGAAGTTAAAAATTGATAAAAATATTTTATATGGGTATATGATTGTGGTTAATAGTGAAAAAATCTTGAAATGTTTTCATTAAATAATTTATTCTAAAAATAGTCTTTAAATATAATTTTTTCTTTATACAACATTAAAATTTATGAGAATACTTTAATCCAATATATGATATATTATTTAATATATTAATAATAAACAATTTAATTTGATAGAACATTAATTAATTGAATTAGAGATATTTTTTAATTAATTTTTGTTAAAATAATTATTAAGTTGATCATTGATAAAAATATTTTTTTTCTAAATGAATTTCAATGAATGATAAAACTTATTAGTTTTTAATTTTTTTATAAGAACAAGTTATATAGAAAAGGGAAAAGAAAAAAAATTAAAAAGTTAAATGAGATATTGGATTGGCCATAATGTCTTAAATCCATCCATATATATGAATAAAATATCACAATTATTGTGAAAAGAATTTTATTGTTATGTATAGAGGTTTTATTCTGGGTTTGAATTATAAATAATGAATTAAAATGATTTTATCATATATATTTAAATAAAAGGAAATAGAAAAAAATTCAGAATTTCTGTTTGTTGTAAGATTATGTATAACTTAAATTAGATATCATCAAAATATCCACAATTGAATGAATAATTGGAGGATTTATTTTTTAATTATGAAAATTAGTAATGCATTCATGAATGATAATATTACCCTTTGACATTGAATTTATCTAGATATTATAATTTAAAAAAAATTATATGTACGTTTGAATACTTACGAATACATTTCATTATAACATGCATGATTCATTCAATTTTTTAATGATGATGATATTCTATAGTGATAGTAGTTATGATTTTATCAACAAGATAATATAATATTAAAGTTTGTAGAGTATTTATACTCATATTTTTTACATAAATAGTTATATGTATATTAATTATAAATGACCCAGTGGGTTTCCTGAGGTTTGACGAACTCTAAATTAGTAAATTGGGTTTTGGTAGATATGGTATGTGGATGATTTTCCAGATGTGATTTGTCTTTTGAAAGGGATTTCCCAATGTACAACCGGGAATTTAGATTCTAATCCTTTTGATTTACTGTTAAATTATATTGATTCCCAATAGTACTAAATGGGTTACAACTATTGACCCTTCATGATTGACTATAATATCCACTGGGTTCCTATAGGGAATGATTTTTTATCATACCATCAGTGATACATGGGTTCCATTATATTGAATCCCTTTGAAAGGATCACATGTCAAAAGTAATACATTGTTCCTCATGTGATAGTTTGGTATCCTTATAGAGAATTATATAGATGGACTCATTAGGATATTCATTATGTCATTCTTAGATGATAATGGGGTTCCCATATAGGATTCATGGGAAGGTCCTATAAGGGAATGTGTTTGTATTATGCTATGATTGAAACATGGAATCCTTTTTATGGAATACCTTGGTCATGATTAGAGGTCCATTAAAACTATATTTTAAATAAATTATTTTTTAGAAATGTACTGTATCATTTAGGAAATTTTTTAGTAATCTTTATGTATTTATATCTATAGACCTAAGGTCATATCCATGATTCCTGGTATCACCTTACCGCTAGACCACTATTATTATATATGGAAAACACAGTTCAACTTCAGTTCCTAGATAGTTCCACATATCTACATATATCTACATATATTTATTTATGTATATAGTACACACATATATATCTAAATATTTATTTTCAAATGTACATAGTGACTCCTTTTTCAGAGATATCACAACATAACATGATGTTGGTATCATCAATCTACGTCTTCATCCCATGTATCAACTGAAGAATTATTTTATTTATCATTTCTAATTGTTTCTTCGAAACGATGAGAATATTGAATGATTATTAAATTATGATAGAATATTATAGGTTCAATATTGGGGGTGTCCTTTTATATTTATTTCTCACCCCTATACATGCATATCACTGTGCATACAGACCTTATGACTTCTTTTGTATTTTAGAATGGATACAAGATTATTAGGATGATGTATATAGTTGCATAAGAGAAAAGAGATTCTCATGTGTATTTTTGATGATCGGGATGGAGGACCTCAATAGTGATTTAGAGACTGGGTATGTGGTTTGGGTCAGAGTTAGCATCAGAACAATGAAGTTTTATTTCATTTTCCTTTATATAAATTTTCATTTGTGATCATATTAGTGGGAAGTCAATTACGTTTTTATGAAATGGTTGTTCAATTTTTTACTAGACTCCATTTATTTTTTCAGCATGATTATCTTTCACTTTATTTATTTTTTCCACATACTATTTATTTAAAATTATGGAGGATATATATTTATATTCATTTTTTTACTCAAATATGTGGTAATTGTCTCTATAGAGACACGCATTAGGCCCATTTAACAAGTCAGTGGTGTTTGGCATATAAAGAGGTGATCTTGAGGAGTTTTTATAAACTATCTTAGAGTATTGGTCTAGTATTGTCTAGGTCTAGATGTTACATAGTGGTATCAGTGGTGTTATTTTTCTATTATATTAATATTTTGTGTATGATAGATAGGTGTATTAGGAATGTTTTAGAACCTATGATGGACATAATACTTGTGCATCGAGAAAAACTCTTACAATAGGAAGTCCATGTTTCCAAATATATGGGATTAAATTTTTTGATATGTGATCCTATAGTTATATATGACTCTCTCTGTGACAAATCAACATGTTTATGTATAGTTATGATTTATTTTTGACTTATTGATCGTATCCAATTGATTGATGTTTGTGATTGATTTTAAATATTGTGCAGCAAAAGAAGTTGAAAACTCATGTATCATATTCAACATGTTAAATTCACATTCTATATGCATCATATTGTGTGATTCTACATATGAATAAGGATTAGTGGATAAAGTGTCAATATAAATCTAAATAGTGTTTTCCTATATTGGATCTTGGTGGAATTATACCAAACAATAAAAACATATATTCATATTTCCTTCAAATTGCTGGTAAAATGTAACAATGATGAAAAATTTGATAGTGATGTTGATGGGTCAATACTTCAGCATGATAGGTGTAGTATCCTAATTAGGTCGATAGAGAACATGTTTCCTAGGTGTTGGATCTATTTTCTTTTATTTTTTCCTAGGTTTTTTATTTAATGTGTTAGCAACTACCTATACAACATTTTCCTACATAACATGGAATAGAATTCTACTTAATCAAACCATGAAAGTTATATTTTGAAATATACCATTGAAATTATTTTTTGTGTTTTTTTATTGACCCTATAAAATTATCTAGTCAGATACTCTTTTTTGATGCTGATAAAAACCTAAACAGTATTAATTTAATAGAAATCATGTTTTTATTGCCATATACAAATACCTGATGAGGGTTATTTATTCTTATTTTCATTCATATCATGATCTCCATGGTATAGTTCCTTTTTCATATTCTTGGAGTGGATTTGTTCCATTTTAGTCTTATAAGATTAAAGTGACGATATAAGGGCAATTTTTTCTACTTATTAGGTAATAAAGGTTTTTATATAATTGGAATTTGAATGACCTCTTATAAGGTTCATTTAACTATAAAATAAAAATTAATAAACTATATAACTGATGCTATATTGATAGTTTTGACCCTCATAGGTACCTATTTTTCTTTTTCTACCATAGAGATGGTTGATATGTTTTTTAGATGCCTTGATTTGAGATTATTTTCATAGGTTAAACCCTTTTTGATTTGAAATTTTTGAGAGGATTAACCTATGAGCTTGGTTGTGTTACCTACTTTACTGTCACGAGACTTAATATATTGGGATATGTTGGAGAAAAATATTTCCCTTATTTTGACACAAATCCATATTGGTCAATGTTTAGTTTGGTCAAGGGAAACATATGAGAATGGTTGTCTTAGGTTTATAGAATCCTTCTAGAAAATGATCTTGGTTATATGATCAATTGGAACTGATGAAAAGTAGGTTTTTTTGTTTAAATTTTTTTTCATGATGATTCATTTGGACATTGAGAAAGAATATTGGGTTCCAATGTTTTAAGATAAGCCTTTTTGAGAAGGACTGTTCATGTGCCTTGCCCATTTGACTTGTATTTTCGCGGTTGACACTAAAATATCAGGAAAAATGATGTCATGTGATGAGATGTAATGGAAATAAATCATATAATTTTAGATGTGCTCGATTCTAAATAGGTGTTCCAATGGATCCTTTTGATTAGTGATTAATATATTCCATGTAGCATTGTCATATTTTCCATGTGTTGGATGAATCATAAAAGAGTTGGTTTAGTGAAAATGGTACACATCTGTTAATGGATGTACTGTTTAAATCTTAAGTTGATAATAGAAATGTGTGTAATGAGGAAATATAGTATTATATAAATTATATTGGATTGGTTTCTTGGTTGTTGTGAAAAAATGATACATTTTCCTCCATGCTATAGGACACAAAGGGAATAAATACACTTTTGTGAGATGATTGATCCATGGTGGGACCTAGACAATCATTTTAAGGAGACATGGTTCCAAGAGATTGATAAAGTAAAGTGTATATTATTTTGATTAGAGCATGGATCATATATAGATATACATTCCTACAAATCGAATCTAACTAAACATTTTTATTTAGAGATGATCATTCTCTATATATTGACATGTTCTTGGGTATACTCAGAATGTTTCAGGTCCATGATGATCACATTAAATATATTTTCTGGTTTGATTGAGAGAACAAGTTGAGGTTGTACTTGAGGATTGGTATATGATATGAAATATGGTGGTGAGTGAAAAATTGGAATTTTTATAGTGTTGAACATTGTTATGTTTTTACATTCCTGGTTCCAATAAAATATATTCTCAAGAAGTGGGAATGTGCGACGTTGTATGGTTATGATAATGGTATTCTTGTAGTGGGAAGTATCATACAGTTCTTGGTTTAACGTAGTCTATAATGGTAGAGTTTATAAATCTGATAGTATTGTATTTATAATGAAGATAAAACATATTTGTGAAGATTCTCAACATTAGAGTATGAATTCATTTGACCAACAAGGCATTTTAGTGATGAGAAGACTTATGGAGGAGAGACTGTTAGGATTTGTCTCTTTACAAACTAGAATTTGTGATGAAATTTGAATTTTTTATTTCAAATTATTCCAATGGGATAGATTCTCATTTTTCTCTATTAGATGAATTTGGATAATTTCACTATCTGTAATGTTGGTTCCATAATAGGATGTTTACAATAGTAAATGAGTTTGGTTGGAATCCAAGATATATGAATTTTCATGGAAAATTTAATAATTAATTTTCAAGGAAATTCATTTTTTCCCACATTCTTTATGATATATCTATTTAATGAAGCATCAAAATTTAATTTTATTAATCTTCCATTGAGTTGAGAATGAGTGGTTTTTCCTAGGCAACGCTTAAAACATTAGTGGACAATAGGGTTAGGACCTTTTTTCCTTCTATTTGATCCTTTTTCTTCTCTTATTTTTTGATCCTTCTTCTTCATTTGAGTCATTAATAGTTCCCTAGTAGGATTCCATCCCCATGACCAATATAGAAGTGGGACATGTTGAAAGGGAAAGAGGGATAGAGGAAGGGAAGTGTTTCCATGATGCTCGAGTGGAGATTGATTGTCATGTAATATTGGTGGAACGTGAATACAGGTGAAGCATTAAGACATTCTGCCCAAGGGTAGGGAATTTTTATTTATCCACTCAATCCTAATAGAATTATTGAATTATAGTTTTAAATACCATTAATGGGTTCTAATGGCCCCCACTGTTTCGATCTATGTATTTGTGGGGAAATGTTTGGTTTGGATCCTTTTTGTAGAGGTTTCCCATCCAAGAATCCGAATCACGTGGCATGTAGTTTATGAAAACATGTCATGTGTTATTCATGTTAGGGTAAGGTTTCATTTTTTGATGTACATTCTATGTACTGGGTGTACACTTCATGTAGTCATACTCAACCTTGTAGATGAGTACATGGCCGAACAACCCATGTAGTGGAACATGGACTTTCATGGAACATGTGTGGGTGGAACACAAACTATTTAGTAGTATAAAACCAGATTTATTACATATCCAAGTACCAAATGTTGGTTGAATAGTGAGACCCCATGTGGATCACATTCTATGTAGAGGTACCTGACCAAACTAAGATAAATATACATTCCATGAGAGGTACACGGTCAGGTACCCCACACAGTCTAAACACATTTTAAATGTTATACCCACCTTTTATATGGGTTTAAATGTATGGATAAGGTGTAATTATATGTGGTAATTTTAAGGTACATGTTGTGCACTCATTTATACACACCATATAATCCTCCACTAGTTCCCTTTTAATAGTTTCTCCTATTTTTCATATATTTAAGCCAAAGAGTTTTTATTTGATGTATGATTTTTTTCCTTATAGATCATGACGATGAATCTCTTTAGGGGATTTGATGAATCATAAGAGGGGTTTTGGGGTGATTGAACTTTGATAGAGTGTTTCTTCCACCATCAATAAATTAATTCTATTTACTAAGAGTAAGAGCATGATCTAAGATAGCCCATGAGACATTTTCTATTACTGATTCATATGTATATCTTCCTCAAGTAAATATCCATTAAGATATGTTCCCTTCTCACCAATGAGGCTATAAGTTTAGTTGTTTCTGAGGATCCCCTATTGGAAGCCTCCACTCATATCTTAGCCTAGAGGATTCCATGCAGGATCCATCCCATTACATTTTCTAAATATCCCATGTGGGATTCATCCACTTATAAGTCATCATAGTGGTTACCAAGATGCATGAATCCACATATAATTATTCCTATTTGATACTCTATATAAATCATTTACATACTCATTCCAAGTATCTCATATAGTATACCGCCACATTCTTACAATTTCAATGGACCCCAAGATGGCTCCGTTCTTAGGTTTTGAATTATATGATCTAAAGAAGGATGAATTTACTTATGTGTGCGTGTGGGGATCCTAATTTTCATGCATTAATCTACTTAATCATTCAATGTATATTGTGTAGGATGCCTCTATTTACTTAATATTTTTTATTATCCCCGATATGAAAACTATAACTACATAATATATTTAAGGATAACAATAAGGATGCCATTATAGTGTTTTTATCTGAGGGAACAAGTGGGAACTTCGATGTTTGACTGAACCTAAACTAGTACATTGGATTTGGGTAATGATGGCATCAGGTGTCACGACAGGACCCATACCAAACATGTATGATTAAGGGGATGTAGAAGTGTTGATGGTTTTATGTATTCTTTTAATACAAATCCTCATTTATAAATTAACTTTTTTACAACTAATTAAGTATAATTTCCATAGGTTCCTCTTGGTTTATGGTCGATATATCTGATGTGAAGAAACATGTGACAAGGATTCCCTATGGTACCTTCTGGGATGTATCTTATGATCCTTTTTACTGATTGTGATATTTTTTCCCTGATGTACTACCTCAGGTCAAAACTTTTAGTATATAAGATTTTCAATTAGATAAATGTGATTACCATAAATACTTAATGGGTGACAAATTACTATGCATAGAGCAATACACGGGTTCCAATTTATTGTATGACTTGGATGGGCTAAGAGATCATATAATTTTTGTCTTACCTTGGGTGATACATGGGGTTTCATATGATGAATTACATGGATGAAATTAGAAGGATACTCTTTATACCTTTCCTTGGAGATACCAACGTTCCTTTATAGGGGGCTTGTTAAGGGACTTTAGGGGAATGGGTTCATAAATATTCCTTGAAAAATACTTGGTTTCCATTTTTACATAATGATTTGGATGGGATCATAGGTCGAATAAGATATACTATTTCTCAAGTGATACTTGGGTTTCCTTATGTGTAATTACTTGGATGAAATTGATATACTATTCATTATATTCTACTTCCAAGATAACTTTCTTCCATTGTAGTATTATACATATGGGCATGTAGAGGAATAGGTTCATATTTTTTCAAGAGTGATACTTGGATTCCTTTTTTACATAATGCCCCTAATGGGATTAGAGGTCCCTTGAAATTAATTTATCGATGAATTATTATCTATAAATTTCATTAAAAAGGTAATCCATTATATGGTAATCATGATTTATTTACTGATAGATACATTGGTTTATAGCCATGGGTTATATTATAACCATACAAATTGACCACTATAAATATATTTGGATGCATTAGTTATCTATCGGGTCCTAGCTAGTTCCACATGTGTGTGTGTGTCTACATAATTATTTATGTAAATAATAAATATATATATATATATGTGTGTGTGTGTGTGTACTAATTTGTGATCTTGCTAGTATGGTGACACCTTGTTTAGAGACTTGTCTTCATAGTTAAAATAAGGAATCATTGAGTATAGTCATGAACACAATGTTCAATTGTGGATTTATTTTATTTTTAATTTCCAATAGAGTTTCAGATATGTTTAGAATACTTCATGGGAACAATCCTATGAAAATAGATTATAATCTTATCATTATGGGTGGCATACTTAATTTTTTTCTCCCCCATGTACATGAACCTCAATGTGCATTCATACATTATGTCTATTTTTAGGTTCTTCATGAATACATGATGGAAGGGTTGAGACCCATGTTTAAATGATAATGTATATCCACATGCGTTGATTCTGATGATCAAGTTGGAGCATCTTGATAGTTTCCAAGTGATCACATATGTGGTTAAACATTGATTTATCATCAGATACATGTAATATTATTTCATATTCATTTATGCACCCATGTATATGTGATTGACCTAGTGGGTTATCAATGTTTTATATATGGAATGGTTGTTCAAGAATTTGCTTAATTACATTTATTATTTCAACCAAGTACTATTTATGTTTATTAATTGATTCCACATTCAATTTGTATACTTATTTGGAAAATATATATTAAATTCAGGAATTTTTTACTATGATGTGAAAGAATTGTCTCTCTAAGGACACACATTAGTCCCTCATTTCTAGTATATAGACTATGGTGTATCGAGAAGAAAGCATATTAGCTAGTGGAGAACTTATTTTGAGCACTAATTTAGTTGAATCAGGGCCATGGAATTATATGGATAGATGAACTATACCCAATGATGATAAAAATTAATCTGGTCTATGAAACTATTCATCCAACCTATCAAGACAATGAGAAAATGAATTTCAATTTCTATGACCAAGAAATCTCACACAATCTAAAAATAATTTTTTTAACCAAACTCTTAGGACCCTTGAATCCTTAATCATTTGTTATAAATGGTTTATAATGGGTGATTCATAACAAAATTATCTTTATCCCTAATCACATAGCATAAATAAACTTTTCATATATTTAATAATTTAATGCGCATGTGTGAAATTATTCCAAAATCATGGGACAAGGATAAACATCACACCGATAATGTTGTCTAAACCAACACGAATCTTCCCAAGAACAAGATCAAATGTATATAAATATCCATATTCCAATACTGTGACAGACCTACCTAAATACACTACAAAAAAAGTACTTAAATTAATTGGTATATACTTGAATGGTGTTCATAATCCACACTGGCTAACGAATAGAACTTGTGTAGAAAAAAATCACTGGGAATAATTTCACTGAACCTAATGTAGAAAACAAGAAATATTCATATATACACACACCAGTAAAGAATAAATGAATAGTAAAAAAATAAATATATGGTTTAGGAAAAAAGAAATAGTTAAATGGATACAAATCCATTGTAAGTAAAGAATATCCGATGTTAAGTCCCATTGAAATGAGCCACTATAATAGAAAGAATTACTCCATTTGATAGAATGTTTAAACTCCCAACACAACACGACTAGATACCTAGATAAAACTAACTAAAATATAACCACCTCATTATGGTGCCTTGTCTTTCATTGTACTGAAAGACATAACATGGTCTACTCACCATTTAATGGGTGTGTACGGTGTGTGATAAAAACCTTTAGTTGGATCCCACCATGGTGTTCAATAAGAAGTATCCATACAATAATCTAAAAAAGCACAAATTTAAAGAAAATAAGGCATGATGATAAGTTAAACTATTTTTATAAAAACATATTATAAAATATATCTCCTTTCTCCATGTTTTCAAATAATATAGGTAAAAAATTTTCAAAAAATATCACATGAATCAACAATGTAAAATAAAGTATCACATATCTTACCAAACCCAAAGTAATAAAAACCAATGAAAAGGTTACTCACACTAAGGATCAATTCCGTATAGGCTAGGAAGAAAAATCATTCCTAAAATAGATAATCCTATGGATCTTGTATATAGAAATATGAATCAAATCATAGATAATACGAAAACAAAAATAATTGAACCTCTCAACAAGTCTATTAATACCCAAAAAGGGCCTAGGTAGAATAGAATTCCCCATTAGTTAACCCCTCTATAGTACCAACATAATAGGCCTATTACCACACCATACACATAAGTTCCCAAAGCATCTAATGTTTTACATATTGTAGAAAATATCATAAAATCGTGCATTGAAAACAATTTCATCAATCCATTTCACAAATATTTGAAAATAAATTTTCATTTCTCCTACAAAAATTGAAAACTATTTTTCAATAAAACATTTTCCCTACATAATAATAATAATAAATCAAGACAATTAGTTTATAAAATACTTTATAAAATCATGCGCATTCATGGTTTATTCGACATAGTCAAGAGACATAACCACTTACCTCAAACTTATTTCATACACACCTGGAATGGGATTCAAGAAAAAAATAATTTTAAGGAAAAAATAGAATCTATATAATAAATATATACCTCCCTAAATCAGTTCTAAAGTTACAATGGTTGAGGGAGAAGATAAAATAAAAAACCTCAAGGAACATTCTTTCCACACTAAAACCAGTACTAAGGTCATCCTCTAGAGGAAAACACATTATTGTTCTTGAAAATATCAAGAAGAATAATAAATACCAGACTAGAATATATGAAAACAAAGTGAAACAATTATTCTTTTACCACTATCAATATATAAGTATAAATATGACTTACCCAGAGATACCCAATAAAAAACTCCAAATATAAATTGAAGAATGAACCAATTTAGATAGAGTGGAGATCCCAAAAATTTATTAGGAGAGCACCATGGTTTCAAGAGAGGAGGCTATACATTGAATAGAAAATAACGATACATTAAACACATAAAACAACCATACCCAGCACACATTTGAAGATGTGAATCTATGGTACATGAAATGAAATCCATAAAATGCATATACGTTGAAAAAGGAACCACATCGGTTTGTAAGAACACTGATCTCACTATTAATGAAATGAACTAGTTTCATGGAACGAAAACTTATAAAAAATTATACCATCTCAAGATGTTATCCCGGAAAAGGATTATATCATGTAACTAGTTCATGTTGTGAAAATTACAAGAAAACTAATATTTTAGAAATATTTAAAAAAATAACATGGGTCATCCCAGGCCACAAAGAACACCATCTTAATAAATTTTCACATTTAAACCCATGTTCTTTTAATTACATAGAACATTAATACCATGAAATTAGGTTGTTTCCCCCTAAAAAACACCATATTTCCTCAAAAGTCCCAAAATGTACCCCAAAAAAAGAGGGAAATGAAAAGAGAGAGAAGAAATACCTATAATAATGCAACGAGATGTTATAGATCAAATGTATTTTTTCTTAGCTAGAGGGGAATTGTATTTTATTTCATGATGGGGTTATACACACTTAGGTGCATCAGATAAAAACTACTAGAGGTGTAATATCATACTCTGCTTCCCCGATGGGGTCCTCTACAGATCTGTTGAAGATAGATATTATTCCCACACTGATACAATAAACTTGGTGACTCTGGGAATTTTTTTCAGTGTTTATGGTTTCCCCAAATTACAAGTACACCAAAAAATTACACCATTATGATGTAACTAGAACTTTATCTAATTAATAATGTGTTCCCAACCATAATAAAAACATTACTTCTCTCAAATCTTTTTTCGGCCCGAAGAATAACTATAAAATCCTCCTACCACTAAAGATGCACTATTGAGACTAGTGAACCATACTAAATCTACCTCCACCATCTTTTCCTCATTACTAACATCATCATATATTGGTTGAAAAATAATAGAAAGCCTCAGCAAAACCATGGCATTCAAGGCCATTTGGAATCCCCATTTCATGTTATGGTCATTCATGATATGATCAAGAGGGAAATAAACTAACTCATATAAATGAGTGGAATAATCTAATAAATAATGAATCCCTTTATCCAAGGTTGAGAATAAATTCTATGTTTTCACTCTCGGTGTATGTGGATAAACCTATTAATTAATAAAATTCTAGAATCTGTCTAGGATGAGATCCTAATTCAATATGGCCTATAGTATACATTCTAAAAACATGAAACTAGGCCCTTTGAATATATATGTCGAATAGTTAACTCTATAAGTCTCTATGGTGTTATGTAATTTAGTGTTATGATTGGTAATTTTGATGCAACCCTTAGTAAATAAATTATCATTATCACCACGAAATATTTTTTTTATTTTTCATTGTAACCTCAATAAAATGGTCCACCATATGAGACTAATCAGTTACTCTCTACTAATGAAAAAACTAAATGGTATCAATGACCAATTCAACAACATAGATATCAACTGGATATATAAAATATAGGAAGTGATTAAAAAACTAATTCATTCAAAACATTGTGGACTTCCAAATATTCAAGATCTATAAAATAAATGTCTTAAAATCAATTAATATGAAGTCCCAATTCAAAAGTCATCAACTAACATATAAAACTCTATTAATTACTTTTAAATAACTAATATCACCATCAAGGAGAATTATACTTTCTAAAAGGAAAATACCTCTATTTTTATCATTTTACAAAAGTGAATTCTTTGGTTGAATGGTCTGAAAAACCCTATACCAAAAATGAAAAACATTAATAGATGGTTTTTTAATTCAGTTCCAGGGTTCTGCTATGTTTTCCACTAAGTATGTTCATATTATGTGTGCCTCTGGATCACTTACACACCTTACCTCAAAGTACAAAATTTCTTAAATAACCATGTTGTTTCATTATAACAGTAATAATTAATCACAATCATTGTCAAATGACATCAAAGATGTTAGAAATAAGTCTAAAATAGAATAAATAACACTGTAACAATAGGGAGACCCAATATTACATACATAAATATTACATCTTATTAGATGAATATTCATTACATATTATTATAATAAAAGAAAATTTAATGTTCAAGTGTCCTTGGAATCATGGATACCTACCAAATATGTATATAAATGATCTTAATCATATCTAATTATCATGATAACACGAATCACCCTTCATAGATAAATCATACATTAAACCTTACTTAATGACTAGAAAAATGGAATTAAAATATTGTGGGTGGTTAGATAAATAGAACTGAAAATCATGGGAGATATTAGTTTACTATTATAAGTGAGTATAATATATGAATATGTTTACAAGATCATTAAATTGAAATTTTATAATAATACCTGATAATTCATAGATTATAACATGAATCATAGAGTAATTATTTGGTAGTTCACACTACATGAAGCATAAGAGAAAAAAACCATTATAGAATAGAATATAAATTGGTAATAAGAAAAATTTATAAAATAGAGTAATAAATTGTTAATACTACATAAAAATATAAATATTTTATCAGGGTTACCCACCATGACATTCATCACATGTTATTGATGCTATTACCACCCATGTACCTATTACTGGAATGGAATAACCTCTAGTATACCATATTTTATTATTTGAATAATCTTTTATGAACCCAATAATAGGATTGGAGTAACCTACCATATATCCATTCATCAAAAAAGATTTCTTTTTTACATAATACATTAGATGGATATAACAGAACCACCCTTTAAATAATCATAATCTATTCAATATCTTCCACTTGAACATACAAATGGCCTATTATCAAGCCTTCTATAGAAAGAAGTGAAAAACTATGAAATAATATGATGATTCTTTATATTGTAAGCTACATGTTAATATGATAGTTATAGAAATGCGATATAAGGCTATAACCTTTCAGTATCCCATCAAGGCTTCTCTATGTTTACCGAAGAGGTATACTAACTATCATTGGTGATATCTTCAATTCGATGTATGTGAGAAGGTATTCCATTGAATTCATCCATTAATGAATGTTATGAGATTTAAGATGAATGGATGGGGCATCAAAATATATATGAACTCATTTGAGATTCTTTATTTGAACTAGAAGGTTTTTCATCAATTGGTACTTCCATCAAACCTCTCTGAGGTTCACAATGTCTTCCATTTATCTCTCATGAGTAAGTACATACATAATTAATTACATGTAGTAAAATAAATGGTTTTACCATTGTATAAAGATCATTATTATGAAGAACAATGAATAGAAATATTAGATCATAAATATTTTTCTATACAGAGTAAATCACTTCTCATAGATAATGTTATTTAGAAGAATCAGAAATTACAAGATGCTATATGAGGACCCAAGGATGAGATAAAGAAGATGTATCATCATTGTATTATATTTTCAGAATGAAATTTTGAGTTAAAAATTCTTTTATTGGGGTATAATATAACTCCCCATAAATTATATTGTATTTCCATCTAAATAAACTGGAGGTATTTGATTACTTTCTTTACACACAAACCGTAGTCTTAATAAAAAGTGATATAGAAATCCATTATAAAAAAATAATTGGATTGGAATGTATGAATAGTATTAACCATAATATTAAATATTGAATATTTTTATAATTAATAATTATTTAAAATTTTATTTGATATGATCTCAGTTTTAATGAAATAATTAAATTATTAAAAGCCCAATTTCTTGATGAAATGTGTTTTTATATATTGTATTTATTTTTATCAAAAAAATTATATTAGTCACTATTAAAAATATATTGGAATAAAACAATTTAAAATATAAATAAATTAATTAACAATCATTAATAAATTAGTTATATAATTGTTAGTAATGATGATAGAATCATTTAATGGTAAAAGAGTTATTTTTTTAAAAAATAATTTTTATATACACAAAATATATTAATCATAATAAATTATATAAATCATTAATAACTCTTGAATCTAATGATGTAAATTGATAATATATCAACTCAAATATTTCTACATTCATCTAATAGTTTTCATATTAAAATAAAATGATGTAAATTTAGTTTCAAGCCTAAAATACATGTTTTAAAAAGGGTTTTCCATTATGTTTTTCATGCATAAATAATATAAAATTCTACAGGTTATAGAAATTGAATATATTTAAATGAGTTCCATATTTGGATTATGGATTATTAATATGATTTAATATGGTAAAAATAATTTTTTATTAATGAATAATTAAAATATTAATATTTTGTTCCCATGATTATTGTTAAAATGTGATTACTGGGGGATTAAATGATGATATATGTTAAATAAAGTCACTTAAAAAATTATAAATATTATTGGTGGAATATATTTTAACTATATATTAAATAATATTTAAATCAGTGTCTTTTATCATCTTTATCATTCATCATGAAATTAAATTACTGACATATATTAAGTAATTCTATGTGTGTCCCTCCTATCACATATTAAAGTGATCCTCTTCTCCTTCATTATTCACAAAATTTTAAACTTCTATCTCAGAAAATACTAACCCAAAAAACCTTCATAAATTCCTACCCTCCTTCATTAATACCCAATTACTCTCTTATTATTAATATATCATCACTTAATATGTAAACTATATGAGGTGTCTCAAAGAATAGGTATAAATCTTAACCAAGGTCTTTAAATTATAATTATTATTCTATCACCTATAAAACAGTTGTATAAATCATAAAATAATTAACACAGTATAATATATAAATTGAGAAGTTCTTAGGACGATTTCTAATCCATTTACATTAGAATTCATTAAAATAGTAAATGAAAGTATCACTCATGTGTGTGTATGGGACTCAGGCTCCCCATAGTGATATTATTAATTTTACCTCTCCATAATTCATGGTTGTTTATTATGATGTATTTAATTTAACTATATGATATTTATTATTTAATAATGATTTTTAATGTTGAATTATTATTTACCCTTAATTTATTCTATTAATCAAAATTAAAATAATTAGTACCTTGTAAGGATGATTTTAATAAATAATTATTTATACATTTTCTTCTAAATGTTATAAGTGAAAAATATATGGTATTTTATGTCTTGATATGGTTCCATTATATTATAATTATAAGTGTAAGTTTATTAAATTTGATATTGCTGTTCTTACAAAGCATGTCATATGTGATTTAATGGGATCTTAATCTCAATATTTTCTTCATTGAGACATATTCTATGTATTTCACCTATTTTTGTTTATGAGATGTATAAACTATCCATTCACATGTTATATCATTGATATTATTAATTCAAGGTATTTATATTTAAAATTTAAAATATTCCATCTATGGGTTTTTATTCGAAATTTATTTGTGTTGTCTGGGTTCTTCATCTAAAAATTGTTTTGGTGAAACATGTTTGATGATATGACACTTATTTATATTTATGAGGTGTATACACAAAAAATTTGAAATGTTATATAATGGATATGCCTTAATTCATTGTATTTAATGTTATAGTTAAAAATAATTCATCTAAGGGGGTTTCATTCATAATTTATCATGTGTTAAGGGATTAATATATAAAATTAACTTTTTTGGGACATTTGTTATGTTATACCACAATCATATTTTATATAGTTGATGTAATACACCTTGGATATGTTTTATCTTGTGTATACTGTTTTCATTGAATTTAATGTTTAATTTAATGTCATTTTTTCATGGGGATTATGAATAAAGAACTACAAAAATTAAATGGGATTTATGTTAAAATTTCATTTATATCAGGTTTATTTATGATTAAAATTTTTAGGATGAAGTTCTAGGATTTGTCACTAATAAATATTATTTATTTAAATCTAGAATATTTTTTTCAGAATCATAGGTTATCAATTAATTTTTCAAACTCTAAGAACTCAAGATTATGAATGTATTTTTAAGGAAAACCATCCATATTTTTTTCATCTCCTGAGAATATATTTCTTCCATTTTCAAATATTATTTTAAAATAATTAATAAATTATTTTATATTTACTAATGATTCATTAAATTCTATGTTAACTATGTTTATTATTTTTAGAAAATGTTTAAAATTAATTTTCTTTTCATTTTCGGAATGGGGAACATCTCACCAACTGTGTGATAACAATATCTATTTTAATATATTTTCTCTACATGGATTTTACCAACATCTGAAATATTATTTAAATTGAATTTTAGATTTAATTATAATGAGGTTCAATTCAAATATAGTTTTTTGTTAATATTGTTAATATTTTTTAATTTCAAATAAGTGATCTTAAAATGAAAATGGTATTTTTGTTAAGAAATATTTGCGGGATATTTTAAATAAATTTTAATCTGTTATGAAATCCTTAGATATAAAATATTTTTTATTGAGGATATGATCCTATGATACCATCCCTATTAATTGCATAGATTTTGATAATTCATCAGTAATGTCATCATTTCTGGGTAATAACTATTTTGTTTTTTATTGATTGAATAAATGTTATGAGTAAATAATAATTCGACATTGAAATCTAATTTTTCAACAATAAATATCATTAATGTATATTAAATCTATCATAATAACCAACCCTGAATGATGGTGATTTATAATGAGTCACTTCAATACAAGGAGTTGGTAGCACACAAACCCATATGAGTTATACTTTCATTTACTATTTTATTGAATAGGGTTTCAAATGGATGGTACATCATCATAATAACATATCAATATATTTATCATACTAGGTTCATCCTTCTATTATGGATACAATAGGGTTATAGGATATAAAATAAGAAATAGAATTTAAAAATCTTTGTTAAGAAATATACCTCTTGTTTGAGTGACCTCTTATGATTTACATAGTAATATTGATAGACTTGTATTAAGAGTGAAATTGAGGATCAAGGGTGGAGGGTAGAAATCTATGAGGGTTTTTATCAGTAGGTATTTTCATATTTATAATGCTTAAATTATGTGAATAAGGGAGGATAAGATGACCTCTTTTATAAGTGAGGGGTGGGACACATATGGAATTACATAACATATTTCAATAATTTAATAAAAAATTTAATGAAAAAGTGGAAAAGGGTTCCAATGATTAAAATATTGAAAAATATATGGTTGAAATATATTAAAATAATAATAATAATTCTATTTTATGTGATAACCCAAAACATATCTCCTTGTTTAATCCCCCTAATAAAAACATTATAACCTTAACCATGGTAACAAAATTTTACTCTTTTAACTATTCATTATGATAAAAATTATGTTGAACATATTAAATAATATTAGTAATTACAATCTTAAATATGAAACTCATTTTAATATTTTAAATTTCAATACAATGTATCATTTAATTTTATGTTTGCATTAAAAACACAATGAAAACTCATTTTTAGAGAACAAATTTTAATCTTAAAAATAAATTTAATTCATTAAATTAAAATAAGAAAACAATAAAATTAATGTAAAAATATTTGAGTACATATATGATAGATACATTTAATTATATTCATTAATAAATAATAATTTATATAACTTGTTTTGATAAATACATTTTTTTATTTAAAAACAAAATTTTGAGAAAAAAAATCAGATTTCCATTAAATGATTCTATCGTCATTCTGAAAAATTAGATAACTAATTTATTAGTGATTATTCATTTATTTAGAGAAATTATAAATAAATTTTTTTAATTAATTCCCCAACAGTGATTAATATAATTTTGGAAGAAATATTTAAATAAATATAAAAAATACATTTCATCGATAAATTGGGCTCTTAATCATTATATTTTTTAATTAAAACCATGAGTTTATAAAAAAATTACAAAACCCTATAATTAAAAAAATCATAATATGTTCAATTGAATTTAGACCAACCAATCAAATCAATTTGTTTATAATATATCTCTATATCAATATTTATTTAGATATATAATTGTGTATAATGCAACCTATCGAATACCTAGTGTTTTTTTTCAAGAAATATATAAAAATTATCGGGGATTTACATTATACCCCCATAAATTAATTTTTAACTAAAAATTACCATACTAAAATATAATAAAATGAGTATTCTGCTTCTCCATATCATCCTTGGATACCCAAGTTGCTTCCTGAAATTTCTGATTCCTCAAAGTAACTATAACCAAGTGAGTAGTTCTGTTATGCAGAGTAAAATATCTATGATTTAAGATTTTTATTAGTTCTTATTCTTAGTAAATATCATTATCCAATTATTAAACCACTTATTTCAGTTCATATAATGGATTATGTATGTACTTCTTCATAAGATATATAGGGAACACATTTTGAACTTGAGATAGGTTCGATAGAAGAGACAAGAAATAAAAAAACATCGATATCCAATAATGAATATAAAATGAGTTGATATATCATGGGATAACACTTCCACTATTCTTGAATATTAGAACCTTAATCCATGTAGAAAATCAATGGAATACCATATCACATACATTGAATTATAGATCTCTCCAATGATAGTTATTATACCTCTTCTATCAACTCTGAGATGCCTTGATGTGATGCTGAAGAGTTTTTTACTTTATTTCTCATTTCCATAGATATAATAATTCCTTCTATCTTCGTTTTCATGATTCATCATAGTATTTCATAGTTTTCTGGGTCTTTCCATAGAATTATTCATAAGGATCCATATGTATGCTTGAGATAGATCTATCTTTATAAGAAAATTGAACAAGTAGAAGGTTTTTTTCACAAATTGATTTTAAATATATTGAACATGATCACATAATGATATCTATGGTTGGAATAATTCCTTCATTCTAACCATATCTATGAGGATGATAAGTAGTTGGGGAACACAATATTATATCTAGATCATATTAGAGACATCATCATAACATTGAGGTAAGCCTCATTTCTGGATCAGATATAATATAATGTCATACTCTTTCAAACATTAAAACTTTATTAATATATATTTAGCCAAGGTAATTCAGAGTGAAAAATTCTCTAAAAAAATAATGTGATATGATATCATAAGGAGATCAACTGAAACCCAAATAATATTATATGTTTTAGAAATCATGTGTGGTTTAATAATGAATTTTTTTATTATCACATCTGTATTCCGGTATGTGTAAGGGTTATAATATCCCCTCATAAATATTTCTCTTAGGTATAACTTTTTTACATACCATGGACGATATACATACTATATAATAACTTTATTCATGTTATACTAAACAATTTACTTCTTCCTATCTCTATATATCATAATATTTTCATGATGGATAATGAATTATGATCAATGAGAATATTCCAATATATTATTATTAAAGTCCATTTTTGATGAGATCCATACTCAGTTATTAAACCAAATCATTTCACCCCAATCAATGTTAAAGTCAATAATTTCTCTCATTATCTTTTGTAGCTCAACATCCTATTTTCATGCTTCTGTATTTGTCACAATGATATATGGCTGAACACTCACACAAGAATGAAATGATTTATCCCCATCCATTAATATTTCAATGTGAATTCATTTAATATCAATCAATATTGGATCTTTTGTGATTATTAAAATTAATCAATCACATTGGAATCATAGATAAGTATTCAAAAGAATGATATTTTCCAAAATTCATTTATTAATCTGAGTTGTACACAATGAATAATTAAATGATAAAAAATTTATATAAATATTTAATTTACATGAGAATTGAAAAACCAATTACATGATTATCACATATTTATTTATAATCAATTTATTTACATAAATAACTACATTGTAATGATTTTTTATTTATGGATGAATTCGGAAATTCATATACATTAGACTGTAATTTAATTATAAAAATTTAGTATAGATTTCATATGGTGGTGATCCACATGTGATTTATGAACCTATATATGATTATGTAGAATTTTTTGAGTTCTAGTTTGAATTATCCTAATGATTTCATTATTCAACTATGTTTACTGCAAGAATGAATTTAAGAAGGAACCTCCTTGATCTCTCTATAATCAAGGTTGGTGGTGGAGTAGAATCGCTCTCTGTTAATGAGATAAATCTTAGAGAGGATATCTCTAGGGATTAATAGGAATATATAAAGTCATTATGAACAATAAAAACAATTGGACACCATTTGTATGGGTGATAATATAATAGGTTATAAATATTTTCAGGGTTAGAAATCATTAATTACACCGATATCTTTTTAATTTATTTATTCCCCAAGAAACCACATGTATATAAAAATATTATTCATATCACTAAACATGAATACATCTATATAATTAATAAAATATTATTTATAGAATAATTTATCAAATATTTATTCAAATAATATTTATTACTTATTATTTAGCACCAATATTTAAAACACAGACCAACATTTTTTTCAAATATGTTTAGATACATAAATAACGATTAATAATTCGATATAAATTCCACTGCATTATTTACTAATAAATTAATAAATAAACATTATAATCACTAAATAGAAACTAAGTAGTCAATAAATATTATACTCATAAATATTCTTTATAATAACACATGATTGAATATATATTATCAATAAAACATTAACATTTATAAAAAATCATATGTTAATAACATTTATTAAACATGTTAGTCAAATAATATTTAATATTTAACTATGGTTCTAGATGAACTTATTGTGTGGCCCTCTTGTCCCGTCTCATAGATTCATTTTCTTTAATTGACCAAAGATGGTGGTTAATAACTACTAAAATACCGAGGAACCCATAGAGAATGAACCTACCGACACAGTGACCTGAAACCTAATACAAAAACTTATGATTTATATAATACCTTTATCTTTTTATATTTAAAAAATAATTTTTTATGCTGGTGTCATTAACTTATGTGATCGATATATATTTCATTGACTTTTTTTAAAAGAAAACGACAATAGATTAACATGGACATGTATTTATTTAGGCAATCTCATTCCCATCAAAGGTCCTAAACTATTAAAATTTTTTAAACAATAGAAGGGTAAAAACATACTTTCTCGCACTATTATTTAATGATGTATTAATCAGGATATACCCAATATGTCCAAATTCTCCACGAACATATATTTTAATATCCGATTATTCTTTAAGGTATTCTTAGTTCTTGGTTTTTTTGTTTTTAGGATTTTATAAAGAAAAATTTATTTTTTATACCTGGTAGTTGATTAAAAGTCATGTAAAGGAATTATAGGCCATGGAATGTTCACCAGGTAGATTCTTTGAAACTAGTATATATAATGAAATGACTACACACCATGTATGGTGTCCACGATATGAAATGGAAAAGGAATATTATAATACAAAGGATATTCATTTTTCCGGGTAAATTCCCTTCAAGGATTTCAAATTTTGTAACAGGAATACATAACCTATAAATCTCACTACTTGTTGGTTTTAGGTGTAGGTTGGATAATTTTTTATTCATTCTAATTGTATAATTGCCCCTCTTGACCCAGATCCATCTTTATGAATCAATGTACATCTCTAATCCATCTTAATCATTTGTTCAACGATTTATCATCATGTTGGTCATGGTGGTCCTTACTAGTTATTCAATATTCCTATATCTTTTGTTATCTCATTCCATCCTCCTTGTATTTTGATAGGTAATCTTCTTATATATGCATCTAAAATTCATGATGTTGAGTCTGGATTCTAGGTTTTTCTCCTAGTAATGTATTTTCTTTATCTTTTCATTGGTGAGTCCTATTGAGTGTGTTGTGTTCTGTGATAAAATGTAGGTGGTTCTTATTGGGATGCATGATATAAAAAACCTTGAATTGACTAAATTTATTAAAATTTATTTTCATTTAATTGTGATCACCCAATTTAAGGTGAATTAAAATTAGAGATTGAACTGTTATGGATTTTGGTAAAACCAACAATTCGAATGGGATTAGAATTTTGGGAGTATTTTGGAAATTTTTGTAATTGGAATCTTGATAAGAGAATTGGGAAATTGAATTATGAAATAAGATTAATTTTAAATAAAATGATTTCAACTTTTCAATTGATTTATTGAGAATGTGTGAACTTGAATAGTTAGTTTCTTATTTGGGAGAATAAATCTAGAAATATAATTTATTACCAAAATATTTAAAATGAAAACTATAATAAAAACCTAATTTATAATATTTTATCCCCGATGAAATATTATGAATCTTATCTAGCTTGAGAATGAGGTTAGTGTGTATACATAGTTCCATGATCTTTGATATGAGAGTGTTAAAATCCTATACCTAGGAACTATTTTACTATATTTAATATGACTGTGGTTCTTTGTATGATTATTTTGATTAAAAATGACACTAATTTAGAACTATTTTACTCATGCATGCAGATTTATATAAACAGTTTAATATAAAATGTTTATTTAGACATGTTTGAAATGTTATTCATCATACTAAAATCAATGATTGTTTTGTTTTAAATTTTAAATTGCATCACCATGTCCCAATTTATTTAAATAAAAATAATTATTTGGTTTATTAGTGTGGTATATTATTATGGAACACTTGGCGAGACCCTATTGGGTTTTTAGATCACACTATAACTTTGGGTTTATGCATTTGAAATTATCTTCCTCTAGGTCCTACAAAAGAAATGTACCTCTTACTGGAGGTGGGTTTTTTGTGATATTTTATCTTGGATTATTGATTTACTTGGTATTTTTTATTTTATCATGTTTTCATAGGAGTAATTTGTTGATTTACTATTTGTGTTTGAGTTATACCTTTTATGTGTCGGGTATTATCTCCCTTTTTTGTTTTTAGCATTCTAATATGTATATGTTATATTATAATATTCTTATTGAATATTAATTACCATATTTTTTTCCATGATTCCATGTGATAGTCTCCAAACCATAGGGATTAGGATCTCCCTTCAGTTCGTGTCAGCAATAGAGTAGGTATTATAATACTATGGTTTATAGGATAGATCATGAAATTGTTGTATCAAAGGAAGGTTGAGATTACCTTTTGATGTTTTTATGCAATAAAGAGATCTATTAGACACCTAATAGGTAGTTGTGAATAGGTTCTCAACCATCTCTCATCATAATGATCCTTAAGTCACCATGACTGGGTTGGGAAAACAATATTAAGGATTAGTTATTTTATTTTACATTATTTATTTTTGGATACATTGAAATCCAAAACATATTTTCTTATCTGATGGGATAAATTCTCCTGTTTCTATTATTCGGGAGATTATATATGCGCTCTTATGATGTCTTTTTTGTTGTTGGAATAGTTTTTTTAGCATCATGTCTATAAAGACCTCGAATTTCCATCTAAAATTCTTTTTTAAAATAAATGGGAAATTTACAAGTCCTTGAAAATTAACGGCACGTGATTCCAAGGCTCGGAGTGTCCAGATTGAATTTCTGAACTTTTGTACAGGTACGTTCAGTAAACATACGAGTAGGGTTTTATAAATTTTTAACCAGTGCTCAGAATTGAAATCTGAGGGCACTATTGAACTTGCAGTGCCAATATTCACTTTAAGATACATTCACCTCGATGGTAGTTGGTTGAGGGTGGAAGTTATTTTTTGAATTTTTTGTGAATGAATAAAAAAAACAAAGTTGTGTAACTTTTATTTTTTATTTTTTTGTTAAGACATCCATTCAGGAGTTGAAAAGTGGTGACCACCAGACCTTAACCTCTAATGGGAGGTTATGGTGGTGGGGACCACTCGAGACTAACCTCCCATGAGAGGTTATGGTGGTGGGGACCACCCGAGGCCTAAACCTCTCAACTCCATCATTAAATGTTGGAGAGACTTTTCAAATATTCCAATATAAATTGTGTCAACCCTCATCTATAATAATTTATCCAACACACAACTTTAATTGTACAAACCTATGAGATTAATTAACCCAATTTTAATTATATTCCAACAAACATAATAGATCACATAATCTATTATTCTGGGGAAACCATTTCATTTTGGTGGATTTGGGAGAGGAGGAGCTTTGGGAGAAAAGCTATACAATAAAGAATTCCTCTCCTTCGATGTTTTCTTCTCCAAACTCCGTCAAAGGATCTCCAATGATGAATGAAACGACAATCGTGGAAAACGCCGTTGACACAGATGTCCATCTTTTCCCAATGATTCATCGTCTTCCTTGTGACCTTGTTGATGTCATAAAGCAAACTAGGTAAGGGTTTATTTCTATTTTTTTCACTTCCCATGTACACCCCTTCGATTTCTTTTGCAGGTTGGGAACAATCATTGCGGGAGGATAGGATTTGATGTTCATGTTCATGTTTTTGATGAGCCATATGATACCACCCAAACGCGGAGGGCACAGGCGAAACCAACATGGCCTGACCCTTTCAAAAATCATGTGGTGTTCTTCGAAATGGAGGATGATGGCAACCATCCATGGTTAGGGCATGAGGACAGTAGTCAACACCACCACCGGCCATGATGAAGGTGGTGGAAAAACAACCCCACTCCGTGGCCGCAGTCCACGGCTCTGCACCGCCCCACGGCCGAGGCATCATTCTGCGGCCAAGGCACTGCCCCACGGCCATACCACTGCCGCAAGGCCAGACCGATGCCCCACGTCCGGAGCACCAACGTGCGGCTGAACCGCCACCCCGTGGCCGAACCGCTATCCTAGGTCAAGACTCCCTGCGGCCTCACACACTTGCGGAACCTTCTACAGCGTTGCGGCCACTAGTAGCCCTTTGTGGCCTCTCACGTCCTGCTAGGCTGGACCCAGCAGGCCGGGCTGCCCAGCGGGCCGGGCTAAACCCAACAGGTCGGGTCGGACCCAGCGGGTCCGGCCGAGTAGACTCAAACCGTATCGGATTAGGCTGGGTCGGGCCGAGTCGGTCCGACCGGGTCAAACTATACTCAGGACCACTACAACCCAATTACATGCTTTTGGCCATAACATTGGCATCAGACGTCTGTTAGAAAAACCGTCAGTATTGTTGGAAACCATGGAGCAAGTTGGTCCCTTTGAGTGATACCCTATTGTGTTTTGGATTAATATGGGGAATGGTCAGGTTGGATCAAGCACGAATCCGACCGGGACCTAGGGACTAAAAGGCTAATAACTCACAGACTGGGCATCTGTTTGATCTGCCGCATGTTATGTTAAGACCCCTATGAAATGGCAGACCATTGAGATAATTTATCTTGGGATTAGTGGTAGTTGGAGTATCGAACAATAGCTTGTGGAGAGGATCCTCTAGGAGAAGAGAGAGAATAGTGTAGGAACCTAGTGGCTAGATGAGACTTAATGACCACATACTATTTTGACTCTGAGTGACTTTACAGGCCCAGTGGGGAGCGCCTTGGTGACATTCCAGACCCACGGTGGGGAGCGCCTTGGAGATGCTGCAAACCCACGACACTTATCAGGAGAAGTGCCTCGGTAGGACAAGAGGGGGAACACCTTGGTGACACGGAAGACCCACAGCGGGGAGCGCCTTGGTGACGCGGCAGACCCACAGTACTCGACAGGAGGAGAACCTCAGTATTCCAAGGTTAGTGGGAAGCACCTCTGTTTCACACGGCAGTCCCACTGTACTCGATAGAGGAGGACTTATCCAGAAGTCGAGGTGTTCGATGTTGTGACTTGGAATGTTACTTGACAATACACCTATAATAAATCTTGGTGTGGTCTGAGTCAGTATCTCTGTGTTTTCGTCATGATTGACATGGATTACATGATAAATTATTTATATGTATGGGTATATAACAATGTTGCGTTATCTATTGATTTCATACTTTGTGGTTTATTCTTGGTGGATTTTGAGAGACCTTTAGGGTATCAGGGACCCTAATAAGTATTGTTATACTCAGCCCTGCTTAGGCTATGCCGACACCTTGTTGTGTTGGATGCAAATGACGGACAGTACTGACTGAGGCTGAGAGCACCAGGACTGGACGGTGACTGGAGGTGGACCTTATGACTATTTGGTACACTGACGAGACATACGAACATTGAGTGCTGAGGAGGTGATCTGTACCTACCCATTAGGTAGGAACCTCATAGGATGACCCAGTAGCAGTTTTCCTTTTTCTTCATTTGTACTTGTACTTTCAGTTTCTTGTACCTTTATTATTGGGCTTTTATTTCTGGACCCATTTTACTTTCTGCACTCTTTTGTTATACAATTGATTTTTTTTCGTATCTTTGTTTGTGCTTGGTTGAGTGTTTTTACAAGTTAAAAAGGATATGCATTACCAATTTTGGGGATTACGCTTTTCGGTGCTAGTCTCCAGCCCCTGGCCTATGGAAGGTGGGCTTGGGGTAGTCACAGCCCGGGCCCCAGGGGACGGTCGTGACAAATTGGTATCAGATAAGTTGGTTCTACCACAAAACATAGGAATCTAATCATTCTTTTTAATGGTAATAGTGTTAAGTGTAGTGAGTGCGGTTATCAATTTAGGAAAACTAGTGTTGGTGCGGCGGTGAACATATCCATACACCGAGACCCAGACCTCTAATTTCCGACTCAATGCATGAAAACACCGATTTTTTGTGTGTTTTCAAGAGTTTTCTTTGCTATCTTTTGAGTTAGCTCACCAGGTATAACTTACTAACTGTGGAGAACTTGTTTCTTTTTAGGGTGCCTCTACATAGATAGCCAGCTAGGGATCCGAGAGTTGTACGCACTGATAGCCCACCGAGCGTTGAGGCCTCAAGTAGAGGCACCCAGGGAGGCACCAGCGGTACCACTAGCCATTGGGCCACCGATGCCACCAGCCCCAGCAGCAGACAGTGCACATAGCTTGAGCATGTTGCATGAGTTTTTGTTCCAAATGACACCTAGGATCAGGGGAGAGATGGACTCGCATGCAGCTGAGGATTGGCTGGAGGATGTATAGAGTGCCTCCAGACTGATAGGGACACCAGCTGATCTCAAAGTGATCCTTTTCACCAGCCTTCAACCGGAAGCAACATGCAGATGGTGGAGCTTGATGCTCCAGGTTCACGATGAGGTGACGCTTCTCTTGGCAGACTTTGAGAGCCTGCTTTGGGAAGAGTTTGTCCCAGCGACTCTTCACGCAGTGCACATACAAGAGTTTCTTCATCTGTAACGGGGCATCATGACTGGGGCTCATTACTTAGTGAGGTTCACTGACCACTCAAGCTACAAAACATATATGGTGTGGGACCCTTTTTTCAAGGCCCGAACCTTCGACCAGGTGCTCAGGAGAGAGATCAGGGCTTCGATGATCTCACTCAGTATCCCGAAATATGCTAGGGTATTATAGAGATCCCTCTTCGTGGATAGTTTTTTTGCTAACAAGTCACCAGTAGTGAGACCCACTACCAGCAATCATGTATCAGAGACTTCTGCAGATGGCAGAAGAAAGACATCAGAGAGGTCCAAGAGGACCAGACTTACAGGTGGATGACCATATGACTCAGGATCAGTTGTGCGGGGAACCCGAGGTGAAGCCAGTTATACCAGCAGTGGGTAGTGTTTCTCATGCGGCATGCAGGGTCACATGGCTCATGAATGTCTGACCCGTTGTACGAATAATCATCAGACTATCAAAGGACTGCCCAATCAGAGACATAGGTTCGACCGAGGAGGTCTGTAAGGAGCAGACATATGTGGTAGGGGAGTTGGCCATGTAGCTAGTGGTGGGAGAAGATTCTATATGTTACCTCCACCACCACCAGTAAGTCCACCCAGACCGCAGGGAGTAGGTGGATAGAGGAGAGCTCAGATGCAGGCAGCTGAGGCCTACAATCACGACGCTCTGGAGATGATACGAGATACGATCTATGTCTACTCTACCATAGCTGCAGTAATTATTGACACAGGTTCAAGTCATTATTTTATTTCCAAAACCCACGTTCGGAGCTCGGAGATTTTAATGGAGCCATTGGATCTATCCTTATGGCTATAGAATCTTACGGGAGAAGATTCGATGATTACAAACTAGTGCCAGCAGTGTGATCTTACTCTATGAGGTGAGAGCTTTGGCTAGGATCTCCTAGTAGTGTCGTCGAGACCATACGATGTCATCTTGAGTGTGGACATGTTTTCTACAGTCCATGCTCAGATTAACTATATTAAGCACAAGGTGTGGTGTGACAGCATAAATAGGACCAGGTTTACCTTCACAGGTGAAAAGGGAGCCTTTGCAGCACAGAATGGACCTACTCGGAGGAGATTGTAGCCAATCACTCATTATTTAGCTAGCCTTACCCACGTATTTATTGATGTAGAGAGTTTGAGCTATCCTGTAGTGGTGGACAAGTAAGAGGATGTTATCCTTGATGATGTTCTGGGACTACCTCCTCACAAAAAGGTGGATTATTACATTGACTTGTACTCCGGGACAACACCGATATCTGCACCATCATATCAGGTGGATCTTGCGGAGCTTCGTGAGAGGTCGGTACAGTTAGAGGACTTATTGGGAAAGGGGTTCATCTGGCCCTGTGTTTCTCCTTGGGGAGCCTCAATTCTGTTTGCCAAGAAGGCGGATTGGAGCTTGAGGCTTTGTGTTGACTATCGGCTCCTGAACTAGGTGACTGTAAATGAACAAGTACCCACTCCCAAGGATTGAAAACCTCTTTGATCAGCTGAAGGGATAACGGTGGTTCTCAATGATATTCCTTATATCAGGATATCACCTACTCAGAGTATGAGATAAGGATGTGCAGAAGATGACCGTCAGGTGTCGGTACGACCATTATGAGTTCTTGGTTATGCCATTCGGTGTGACCAACACTCCACCAGTTTTCATGGAAATAATGAATAGGATCTTTCAGCCATACTTTGATCGCTTTGTAGTGGTCTTCATTGACTGCATTATAATCTAGTTGACTTCTAAGTAGGAGCATGCCTATAATTTACAAGTAGTACTGGATAAACTATGAGAGCCCCAACTTTATGGTAATATCTCGAAGTGCCAGTTTTGGATCTAAGAGGTTCACTTTATGGGGCATGTCATATCAGAGGCTGGAGTTATAGTGGATTCAGCAAATATTAAGGTGATATTTTCTTTATGAGCCACCCAGGAGTTTGACGGAGGTACGGAGTTTCCTGGTTTTGGCTGGATATTACCGGGGGTTTGTTCCAGACTTCTCCAAAGTTACAGCACCACTATCAGCATTGAAGAAGAAGGGGAAACCATTTTTTTGGTCGGAGAAATTTCAGCAGAGTTTTTAAGAGCTGAGGCATAGGCTGACTAGTGCCCCCATCTTGATGCTTCTAGAGGAGGGTGTATGGTACATAGTTTACTATGACGCATCAGGGACCGAAATCGGATGTGTCCTATTGCAGGAGAGAGCAGTGATCACATATGGTTTTCGATAGCTGAGAAAAAATGAGCAGAACTACACTACCCATGACATGGAGTTAGTAGCAGTAGTCTTCGCCTTGAATATGTGCCATCACAATCTGGTGGGTGAGCGTTTAACCGTGTACTCTGATCACAAGAGTCTCCGAAATATCTTCCCCCAGAAGGACCTGAACCTGAGACAACAACGTTTACATGAGTTCTTCTAGGACTCTGACTTTGAGATAGTCTATACTCCTTGGAAGGGGAACATTGTAGCAGATGCACTCAGTAGGAGGTCTGGTATACAGTTGTTCGGTGAGGAGTTAGAGCAGTTGGCTGCTTTACAGATATCATTTATGGATAGAGATGGAGCATCTTTTCTTTAGTCCCTTACAATAACTCACCCACTCATTCAGCGAGTTAGAGAGGCACAACATGGGGACGTTGACTGTGAGACACGATGTTCTTATATATCCACAGGACATGCACCTGATAAATTTTCTGATGTTGGGTATCATGTCATCCTCTTCAGAGGACGTACCATGGTACCCGTGTCACATAAGGGGGAAGTGTTAAGGGAGTTATGCACTTCCTATCTAGAAGTACATCTTGGGGTATCGTAAATGTACCATGATATTTGATGATAGCACTGGTGGAAAAGAATGAGGAAATCAGTAGCAGAGTTAGTATGTCGGTGCCTCACATGTTAGTAAGTGAAGGTGGAGCACCAGGTACCAGCATGCTTGTTTCAGCCTTCAGAGGTCCCAAAGTGGAAGTGGGATGGGATATCCATGGACTTCGTGACAGTACTTCCACGTACATCTAGGGGACATGACTCTATTTGTGTGATCATCGACCATCTCACCAAGTCAGCCCAGTTTCTACCGTTTAGAGAGAATGGTTCAGTAGAGAGCTTGGGATGCCTCTATGTACAGGAGATTGTGAAGTTACATAGAGTACCCTAAAAAATTTTCTTTGATCGTGATGCATGTTTTACTTCCCGGCTATATATGGGGTGAAGAAGGCTTTCAGGATGCATCTTTGTTTGAGCACCACTGTCCATCCTCAGACAGATGGTCAGACTGAGCGGACTATTCAGACCCTTGAGGACATGTTGCATGCTTTTGTCTTCGACTTAGGTCGTAGTTGGGAGAATCACATTCCTTTAGAGGAGTTTTCATACAACAACATATATCACTCCATCATTGGTATGAAAAATTTTGAGGCATTGTACGAGTGACCTTGTAGATCACCTTTCTGTTGGATGACCCAGGCGAGTCAGCACTAGTGGGACCAGAGAGGGTACGGTCTACCACAAAGAAGGTAAAGATCATCCAGGAGTGGATGAAGACTGCACTGAGTAGGAAAAAGTCATATACCGACAGGAGATGGATACCTCTAGAGTTTGATGATGGTGATGATGTCTTTCTACAGGTCTCACCCCAACGAGGTTTGTGGTGATTTTGACGAGGCATAAAGTTATCTCTGATATTCATCGAATCTTTTCAGGTCCTTAGAAGATATGGAGAAACAAAATACCTCAAAGCTCTACCACCTCAGTTTCACCGGGTGAATGAAGTCTTCCACGTATCCCAGCTGAGGAGATACATGCACGACCTGTCTCACATCATCGACCATGGAAAGCTGGACATTGATGATGGAGAAACATTTACGGAGGTTCCAGTACAGATTGAGGATCGATAGGAGCGGGTCCTTCATGGATGGTCGATAACTATGGTGCACGTTCTCTGGTAGCATGGGAACCTCCAGGAGAGCACATCGGTGCAGTAGGCTCAGTTGTGTTCTCAGTACCCCCACTTGTTTTCCTAGAATGAGTTGTGCCTTATGGGGACATAGAGCCCTGAGGTAGGATGAATGTAACGACCTAGAATTTCAATGAATTTTTTTTAAATAAATTGGAATTTTACGAGACCACGAAAAATGACGAAACATGATTCTCATACCCGGAGTGCCCAGAATGAATTTCTGAACTTTTTTTCGGGTACGCTCAGTAAACTACGAGCGGGATTTTCTAACTTTTGAACCGGTGCACAGAATTGAAATCTAAGGGCACCACTGAACTCACAGTGCTGTTATTTGCTTAAAGAGACATTCAACTTGACAACAGCTAGTTGAGGGTGGAAGTTAGTTTTTGGTTTTTTCATGAATGAATAAAATAAGAACATTATTGTGTAACTTTTATTTTTATTTTATTTGTCAAAACCTTAATGTGGATGTTGGGAAGTGTGGAACACCAGGCCTTAACCTCATATGGGAGGTTATGGTGTTGGGGACCACCCGAGACTATCCTCCCATGAGAGGTTTTGGTGGTGGGGACCACCTCATACCTAAACCTCTCAACTTTGTCATTAAATGTGGGAGAGCCTCTTCAACTCCTCTAATATAAATTGTGCCAACCCTTCTCCACAATAATTAATCCATCACACCTATTTAACTATGAAAACCTAGGATATTAATTAACCCAATTTGAATTATATGCCAACAAACATAATAGATCTCAAAATCTTGTATTTTAGGGATAACATTTCATTTTGGTGGAGTTGGGAGAGGAGGAGGTTTTTGAGAAAATCTCTCCAATGAAGAACACAAATTAAGAATGCCTCTCCATAGACGTTTTTTCTCCAAACTCTGTCAAAGGATCTCCAACGATGCAAGAACCGACAATAGAGGAAAACAACGATGACACAGATGTCCATCTTTTCCCAACGATTCATCTTATTCCTTGCAACCTCATTGACATCATCAAGCTAATGAGGTAGGGGTTTATTTCTATTTGTTTTATCACTTCCAAGGTACACCCCTTATACTTCTTTTGCGTGTTGGGTACAATAATTGCGGGAGGATAAGATTTGACATTCATGTTCATGTTTATGATGAGCCATATACTACCACCCTAACACGAAGGGAAAGGGACAAACCAACATGGCCTGACCCATCCAAAAATCTTGTGGTGTTCTTCACAATGGAGGAGGATGACAACCAACTATGGTTGGGGCATGTGAACGGTAGTCAACAACCCTGTCAGCCGTGATGAAGGTGACGATGCAACGGCACCGCCCCGCGATGAAGGTGACAACACAATGACGTATAGCTATGTGTCCACCACCACAGCTCCGCACCACCATGTGGAAGAGGTGATACCCCGTAGCCAGACCGCGGCCCCGCAGCTGGAACGTTGCCCTGTGGCCTGACCACCGTCGCGCCACCGGATTGCCGCCCGATGACCGTACCGCCACCCTACGGCCATACCGATACCCCGTGGCTAAATAATCATCTCTGACTGAGCCGCCCCACGCCCTCGCGACACCCTTAGTGGCCTCACGGCCAATCACAGCCCTCTGAGTCATGGCGGGCTAGACCCTGTAGTCCGGGCCACCCAGAGGGCCAGGCTAAACCCAACGAGCTGGGCCAAACCCAGCGGTTCGGGCCTGGTCGACTGGACCCAGGCCCACTATGACCCAATTAAATTATTTTGGCCATAACATTGGCACCAAATGTTTGTTGGACGAAGCTTAGGCGGTGTTGAAAACCTTGGACCAACTCGGTCCCTTTGAGTGATACCAAACATTGTTTTGGATTAAGATGGGGAACGACCTGGTTGGATCGAGCATGAATCCAACCAGGAACCCTGACTAAAAGTCTAATAACTCAGAGACCGGGCATCCGATTGACGCCCAGTATGTTACGTTGAGACCCCAATGACATGGCAGACCTTTGAGATACATCTTCACTGGACTTCATGGCTGTTAGATTATCGGGCAGTAGCTCATGGAACAGATCCTCTTGGAGACAAGTGAGCATAGTGTGGGAACCTAGTGGTTGGATGAGACTTGATGACTGTTGACCGTTTCGACTAGGAGTGACTTGACAGGAACATTGGGGAGCACCTTGGTGACATGCCAGACCCACGGTGGGGAGTGTCTTGGTGACACGGTATCCCCACGATACTCGACATGAGGAGTACCTCAGTTAGAAATGATGGGGACCACCTTGGTGATGCGGCAGACCCACACTGGTGAGCGCCTTGGTGATGTGGCAGACCCATAGTACTCGACAAGAGTAGTACCTCAGCAGTCCAAGGTTAGTTGGTAGTGCCTCTGTGTGATGTGGTAGGTCCACTATACTCGATAGAGGAAGATTTATTGAGGAGCTGAGGTGTTTGACATTGTGACTAGGAATGATATGTGATACTACCCCTAGAATAAATCCTAGTGTGGGATGAGTCAGTATCCTTGTGTTTTCCACATGATTGAGATGGATTATATGATAACTTAGGTATATGTATGCGCATATACCTAAGTAGAGTTATCTGTTGATTTCATACTTTGTGGTTTATTCTTGGTATATTTTGAGACACCTTGAGGGTCTCGGGGTCTCTACTGAGTATCGTTATACTCACCCCTGCATTGGCTATGCCCGTACCTTGTTGGGTTAGTTGTAGACGACGGACAATGTTGACTGAGGCTGAGAGTACCAGGACTGGACTGTGCCCATAGGTGGACCTTACGATGAGTTGGTACACGGAGGAGATGGATGCAAGTGGAGTGCTGAGGAGGAGATCTATACCTACCCTTCAGGTAGGAACCTCGGAGGACAACACAATAGCTTTTTTTCTTTTTCTTCAGTTGTACTTTTACTTTCAGTTTCTTGTACCTTTATTATTGGGCTTGTATTTCCAGCCCCATTTTTACTTTCACCAATATTTTTTTATACAGTTTACCTTTTGTTCATATCTTTATTTGTGCTTTATTGAGTGTGTTTACAGGTTATAAAGGCAATGCCTTATCAGTTTTGGGGATTACATTTTTCCGTGCTAGTCGCCAGCCCCTGGCCCGTGGAAGGCGGGCTTGGGGTAGTCATGGCACAGGCCCGGGGGGGGGGGGGGGGTCGTGAAAATTACTATGATAATGTGTTTCAATAGGATCTAGTGGGAAGATGTTGATGAACCACAATGAGTGAATCCTCTCATGGAATATAAACAAATTGAGGTTATTGTTCATACAATCCATGCTATGGGAATGTCACCCACACCTATTCATATTCATGCTCCAACTATGGAACTATATAGGAATGAATTTATAAGTAATTATGGGGAGTATTCTCCTCAAAAAAATCACTAACACACCTTGGTTCTACTAATGTTAAACATCCTGATTATTGGATGAGAAACATAGAGCTTATTTTTGGAGTTCTTATAAATGATTGAGTCAATCACGGTGATATATTTAACCTTCATGCAGGAAGGAACTATAGAGATATGGTAGGAATCGATGGTGATGGAGAAGATTCTAAAGGGTTGAGAGGGAATTAATTCAAGGTTCTCTTCAGTAACTACATATATTTAATATCTATGGTGACGTCTATGGCTATGAAGTCTATGAAACCTAACCCGGTTGACTAGATAGTGACATAGTATGAAAACCTATTTATAAGATTTTGTAATTTCCCCAAGATATAGTATATGTCAAAGTCGACAGATTTTAGGAATTTCAACCATATAAGTTTGAGTTATATCTTCTATACAAAATATTTTATTCTACACATGTGGAATTGGGTGGAGTACACAAAATATATTCACATTCACATAAAATATAATTTAGGGGATAAGAATTTAATTTATGATGCTTTGAGAAAGATTCTTCTCACCCCATCCCATCTATAGAATAGTGGAAATTGACTGCTCATTTTTCATGGATGTGTCAAGGAGTTTTAGAAACAAGGAATACAGTAGTTATGGCTAGTGTACAGTTGAATTTTTCTCTTCTCAATATTATTATTTTTTAATAACATATTGATTATGAATTTCATAGAACTCGAGACACCCTTAATATTGGGGATACTGTTTCTAAGTGGCCATTCTATTTCAAGGGTTTTTTTGGTTTTTAGAATTGTATTGTTGTGATGTAATCTATGAGAAAAGCTATGATGGGGAATTTCTATAATTTAGAATGGGTTGTGTGCCTTGGGGAAAAAATATGTTTTATGGTTTGAGGAGTCGATTCTAGTGGGCATGAATGTGATGGTAAATTATTGATTTTTCATTCATTGATATAAGTTCCAACAAGTCAAGGATCAACAACAAAGACCTTCAGGTTTTCTTTACGCACTTCAAAATATGTAACACACCAAGAATTATTAATATTTACCATTTATATTAAATTTTTTTCCAGAATTATTTATATGCAACACCATGTTAATCATACACTATACACAACACTGATTTATCTAGTGTTACAAGCATGAATGACTTTGTTTGACTTCATTATTTACATGCAATACATTTTTTAACCAAACAAAAATATATTATGAAAGTATTATGATGTTATATAATAACATATAAACTAGGTCTAAAATTGTTTTTTTTCAATTATTCTCTAAATTATAAAAGTATATGGTTGAATTTAATAGTTAACAAAGAATACGAAATTAATAAAAAAACCGACTTAATATAAAGGAAATGTTTCTATAAAAAAATATTTTTCCCCAATGTAATTTTGACATAAGATATTAAATTAATTAATATAAGTTAATTTAATTAATTAAATATATATTATATATGGAATAATTGTTTTTGGATTTATTCCAATTTATTCTACTAACATAATTTAGGAAAAAAAATATAATTTTACCCATAAAAAGCTGTATTTATTTAAAAGAAAAACATTCCACCTTTGAATAGCCCAAATATTTAAAAAAAAATATTTTAAAAAACTTTATAGTTAAATAAAATATATATTTTTGAAATCAAAAATTAAAAATAATCATAGAGTGAAATATTTGGTAGTTTTGTATGATGTTTTTGTGACGAATAGTGAAAAAAACTGAAATTTAATATAATACGAATTTATAATATAAATAATTAATAGTGATAATTTATATTTATAATTATTTTTAAGTATTATTAGAAAATTTATAAATATATTAATAAAATATATGTCATTTTAATCATTTTAATATTGAAATATATAAAAACATATGGTGATCTTTTAAACCATTTCACTTTAAAAACCTATTTTTCCATCTTGTCTGTGAGATTAATTTTAAATTAATGTCATGTAATTATGTGATTATAATTTGGAAAAATATATCAATATTGGAAATAAAAATAGTTATGAATTTATAGTATATTAGAAATTGTTTGTGACCAAAAATATTAGTGAAGGAAATTAAAATTAATTATTCTAATTAAGGTATAAACAGTTTTACATTATGGTTAAAGATTATTATAAAGTGTACAAATAACCTATAATCATGTACAAAACCAATTTTTAAGCAATATTACGAACATATACACCATTTTATATAATTGGGTTATTTATATGGGGCTCTTTATTTAAGGGATTCTTAATAGTGTTAAACTTTTTTCATTTAGAATAATTCCACTCCTCCACCACTACAAATAGTCACCCACCCCGTACATCTTAAATAACAAAAAACCATTTATGTCACAATAAAAAAGACTAAATAATATCCCAAAATCACTAACATCAATCTAGAAGACTAATTCATGTATGAAAATGAACCAAAGAAGTCTTTTGATATTAAAATATAGTTAACTAAAAAAGGGTTAATATTCTTCAATGATCACTTTTTTATTCATTTATCCACACCATAAATTATTCTAATAACATTATTTTATAATAAAATCAGTAACCTAAACATAATTATAATTTTAATTCTACTATTTATACCTTCAATTTCATACACTTAAATCAAATGGGACACACAATCATAGTTCAAGTGTACAAAAAACTATCGCCTCATGAACTGATGTTGTTTTCCCTTACTTTAGAAACATTAAAGGTAAAGAATAATGATGAATTTATAGTTCATAAATGATATATATGATATTTATAATTCATTTATGATCCCTTAATTTTTATATAACACATACCTTTATTCATTACATTTTGTGGGAATACCATAACATCGTTTGTGGTCGTCTGGACAACCGCCTCCTCAAAGCGATGTAATTCAGTCACACATTAGATAGAATATATTAAGGATGGTTTTGATAAACATATTATATGTATATAACATAAATATTAAAATATAATGATAACATATTTATATATTTATCACTTATTAAAATAGGACATGGAAAAGATGTAGCGTTCATTCTTACGTACAACTTACTGTCTCTAGGAACGGTGCATTTTATTTACTATCTCCAAATTTATTGTGTTTTTATAAATACATATATAATGAATATATATGATATATATATCAGGTATTAAATCATTAATATAACAAAATATTTACTGGAAAAAAAAATAATTAAACTAACATGTCACGAAATACTAGAAAACATTACAATTTACACCCCAAATTATTAAAAAATAACAAATTATTGACAAAAGGGTAACATGATATTATAATGAGATCATATAAGATATTTTTATTGTTATTTTATATTTTAATTACATATTTATATCAATTATATATGATTATAATATGAATTTAACCAAAAGGATTTGTAAGGTAAGATATTTCTTTTCAGTTTACATTCCATTGAGACTTATTTGTTTTTGTGAAAAAATTCACTTTAATGTGGTGCATATACTTCCCTTTTTTTCATTTATTATCATGATCCAATCATATATCATGGTATTAAATGTTACTATTTTAATAATCTCATCCTGGGGTTCTGAATTTAATAATTCTTATGTGGTTTAATTTATTATTGCAATCTCACATTCTTTTGTGATTGTTAAATTTCTCTTGAAACAATCACTTATGAAACTTTTCCACTTGAAAATGAATTTATTTAAAATATAAATAATATTATATAATTTATTTAACTATTTTCTAAATAATATTTCATTTATCATATGGTTCGCATTTGGAAATATATTTGATCATCTAGAGAAATATATATAAATATATATCTTTTAATCAATATAGTTATTTGATAAGGTACATTGTTCATGAATTAAATCGATTAATTGATATGTGAGGAATGCTTTGTACATGTATGAAAAAGGTATATATGGATGAATCAGTCACCTCATGAGATAAATCATTTGACTAATCAAATGGGTTTTTATCCAACATGTTAAACCCATACTGTGAACGGTATTGACGGTAAAGGTGCAATGTACATAGGAAGCATAGAATACAATAATTAACAATTACCTTTAAATATACTCAGATGTTATTTATCCATGATATTTTAATGTTGAATGTATATATAGATGTAGTTCATTATAGGTTTATTGATTAAATAGAGAATGTTTCAGTTACATACCTTCCAATATTGATTTTTCTTTATCTAGTAATTTCAATGGATTGTGTTCTTTGTTATTTAACATTCAATGTTTATTATTATAATTAATTATTTAATTACACTATTTTACATAAAATTACTAATCATTGCATCTCACCAATATTTTTTCCATTCATTAGGATATGAAGAAGAAATATTTGAATGAATGGTCAGGGACCCTTTTCATTTAATTTTATTATGTATGATTTTTTACTTTTATACATCCCAATGTAATATAGGCATCAATTATATAATATTGTTTTCCAAAACATTTAAACTGATCTATCCTTTTGGATCCGATTCCTTGCAATCAACCTATTGTAATAATGTAAGGAATCGACTCTCGAATTCTAAGATAAGGGTGTAACAGTTTGTATCAAATGAATTGTAAAAGAAATCCTATAAAAATGATTTCAGAAAACAATGATTATGGAACAAAATCCTAAGTTATAATTTGAGGATAAGTTATATTAAAATGTTATTATTATGGTAAGGTATAGGTTATGTGATTCATCATATAAATATATCCATGTATGGATAATACATGTGACATGGTTCTAGAATAGATGACCCAAAGGTTAATAAATCTAAAACGGTGAATGATGCATAAATCTAGCATAACCTGTTACATAAAAATATCCCTTACTACACACATAGTACTACACTTATATAAGATATTTTAAAGATAGTTCACATTTTCATTTAAAATAATTATGAATGATTTAAAGGTATTATTATCCACAAAGAAACCATGTCTATGATTATGATATTAGATATGGATAACTTTTTTCAATTTACGTTAATTTTTATACCATATTTATAATTATACAATGTTTATATATTTTTTCTAATCTATTGTTTACCATTTTTTAGAAATGTAACCTGGAAGGAAGAATGGTATCAATACTTATGCGTAATATAGAGGTTGACCTATTCAGAGATTTGAAAATGGTGATATTGAAACTGAGCACATTATAGATATATTAGGTAATATTAATCAGGTTATGAAACATAAAATTTCATGAAGGGGGTAACCTATTCAACAATGACATTCTATGATTCCTGAATACTTTATATGATATAGGCCACCATTAACTCATAGTACAACTGATTTGATGGTAGCTGTGAAATGGATAAAGTATTTGGACAATATATTTATGGAATTATGATGGTTTAAAATGGAAATGGTTACAATTTTGATGTATTTTATTAAATTATATGTTGATCAATAATGGTTTTTTATAGAGAATACTAGAGAGGAAGATAAATTTGAACTAATGGAATAGAATTTTATTATGGAATCATACTTGACAAATATTTATCTCACAAGAATAAAACCAAGATGAATAGAAAATTCCTTAGTTTAATGAAAAATAAGGAAGAAAATATTATACAGAATGAAGCTACCATTATAAGGTTATGAATGTATTCTCTATATATTTCATATATAACATGAAATTAATGATTAACCATTCATATTAATATATTATGCTATGTCGTTGAAGGGAACTAGTGTCTGATATTATTTTTAATATGATGAAATATTTTTATGTGCTATCAAGATAGATAAATAGTTCCACATGTCATATGGATTCAAAGGGAGAAATAGAAGAAGAGGATGTAAGAGAAAACAACGAACAAAGGGAAGAACAGAATGAATGATTTTCCGACATATGATAAATCTGGGAAGAATAACCCAAGGAAATGATTGAAGGGATTTGAAGTTTGTTATATGTGTCAAGAAATGGGCCACAAGTATCATGAGTACATGAGGTAGAAAAAACCAATTATGTCCTATGTTACAATAATAATATAATGGGACATAATGAAAACAAATCTAGAAAGACTTCGGGTAATCTACTATAGTAGAGGCGAAGGGGATATGGACATGTTTGTGCTAATGATATATCTGAAGTGGAATGATTATTTTTATCTTGTATCTGGATCCATGAATAATTTTATAAGATTAAAAGATTGATGATATCCCAATTATAAGTAATATGGAATGTATAAGTATTTTACAATACAACTTTTTATCAAGGATTTAAAATCATGTGTCGATCTATATTGATTACCAACAATAATGAATCAGAAACAAGTTCAAATTATGGGAAAACATATTATTTATTGGAATAAAATCCTAAATATGTTTTTAATGACGAGATAATGATTTTTGGATAATGAAATGATTGATATGTATAAATTAAATTGAATATTACTGACTACCTAATAATTGATTAATGTTTTATTGAAAATGTGGTTTTTTTATCAGTGATGGAGTTTACAAAATTTTTTAATTTAAAGAATATATCAAATAATATATGTTTTATTTGAAGAATAAGGTAGAATGCATGTTTTCAATATGCTTTTTTATTAATTCAACTTATTAAAATGTTTCAAGAGAATACAGGATAAAGGTGTTCACATATTCGGTATGTGATGATTAAATAGCTACATCATGTAGATTAAAGGTTAGTTATATGTTAATTTTTGAAATTCATTGTCATTCCTTTAAAGTGTTGTATCATAATATTTATAGAAAATATACCCATTCATGAAATGGTTTATGTTTATATTTGGGCATGGTTTAATAGTCAAATGTATTGCTTGACCATATGATGAAACCTATTCCAAGAGATTAATAAAAAATAGTTCGATGAACAAAAAAATGATAAAATTGTGTTTATTAAATAGAAATGGGTCAAGTACATATATTTACTTATATTCAAGGAGATTGCAATAATTTATCAACTCTAGGAAAATGGTATTGAAACAAAAATGAAATCCCATTATTAAATTAATTTATGATATCAATGGATTTTTAAGACCGATGATTTATATATTTATTGTAAATACATTTTCACAAGAACATATTTTTTATCACTCTCCATCAAAAAAATATATTGATTTATCTTCCATTTTAGTGTTTTCACTACTGATATAATATTAGAATTCCTAGGTTTGATGTGAACTTATTATTTCTCTTTGAAATTATTAATAAGATATGTTTTTAACACTATTTATGATATCTGTTTTTATAAAATAGTATTATCAAATATCAAACCCTATTTTACCAAAATCATGTTTAATTGTGAGAACAAAATTTATTCAATGTGGAGAGAATGCAACACCCTAATACATTACAGTATTTAAATATTGGAATAAATTAAATTAAATTTTTTTATTTTTTATTACGCAACACCATGTTCAAAAAAACCATGCTCTTTATTACACATTAATACATGTTTTATTATATAATAATACACCTAATAAAACCTAGAGGGTAGATAGGTCTTGTGTCTTTGGGAAATCATGTACATTACATAACAAATTAAAACATTAAAATAAATATCTTTATTGAGAACATATTTAACATGTCCAAAAAGTTTCATTGTACTTAACAATGCATGAGACAACTAAAGGACGTACATAATAAAGGGATGAGCTATAAAGAATAGTTTTGTAATAAAAAGGGAATGACATGATGAATAAAATACTTTTTATACAAAAATAATTTCACTAGAGTATAATAATAACATGAGTAATAAGGCATTATATCGCATGATAATCCTAACATGGGATGTGTGGCAACAACTTGACACACTACGTAACAAATAAATCAAAGATAAACCCACCAATACCCTATGATGAAAAATGACTCATAAAGAAATTAGGTACAACTCTATCCCAAAATGAAGTATCATAATACTAACTATTACCCAATGCATTGGAGGGCTATCCCGGTGCACCCTTCAGAATCATTTTTTTTCACGCATAAGTGTGACACATAGATCATATAACAACGGTTCATTAGACATAATAATTTATTCCATGTTCAAGGAATGTTGAATAAATACATGTATCTAAACAATCAATTATATATGTGAATAAAGGTGGATATACTTGATAGAAAAATGGGTATGGTATTCAGTATACAATTATTTTTTCACAGAAAATCATGGTGCAATTTCAGTAACATAACTTCATGGGATAGAAATTCATAAAAATATATTAATGAGAGTGAAAGGGGATCCCATAAATTAGACATGATATATACATAATGGATATATTTAATAATATATTCCAACATAGGAACAATTGAAAATGGAATACATAACAGAAAAGGAATGCTTGATGTATGTGGTGGGAAGAAGATTCCATAAAGATTTTTTGCATAGTGAAAGGTGTATATATAGGTTAGTAAGAGGAATAAATTAGATTTAAAGGAGGTAGCATCATTTAAACATCAAATTTATTGTATTTTGGTATGTATGAATGTATCCCATCTTAGGAAAATGAAAATTAAAAGACATATCATAAATGAGATTCTTGATAAAAAGAGGATATAGATAATACCTTACTTACATGGGTAACTACAAAGACTTTTTAAAGGCCTATTGTGAGATTAGTACATCAATAGTGGACTCTAGGAAATTCAGGGAAGAGTTTTTACATGAATAAATGAGTTTGAGTGAAGAGAAATGGGAGATTAGGTTAGATTATATATGAATGGATGGTGATTTATTAATTATTTAGGTTTTGGACACTACATAATAAAATATTAAAAACCAAAAACCATACCGTAGTTATTATACATATTTTTTTGACAAAGGGAAGTGTTATAAATTATTTTATAAGTCCAAAGGACTAGTATAATAAATTATTTTCTTTTATTTTGTGGAGTTGATTTACATTTTAAAAGAAATGATTTTAAAATCCTAAAATATATTATGAGTCGTGGTGGATTCACTAAGTAATTATAAAATAAATAACATAAACCCAAAGAAATAATATTTTTAAAATTATAAAACATATATTTTAATGATTATACCTTTTATAGTATTTATTACATTATAATTGGGTCATTATGAAGTTAGAAAACACACCGTATTATTATCAAATATTTAATTTTTACTCAAAATTTTGACTATCTATTAAAATCATGAAACATTAACCATTGGATAATTTTGAAGTCATAATTCAGAATATAAATTTCATTATACATTAAAATAAAAAAATGTGAGTTATCACATTTAAAATAAAAAACAACATTTATTGGAAATTGATGAGTTTTTTACAATATGTTTTTTCGAAAACTAATAAAAATTCCACTGGTCTTTATAAAATCATATTATCAGTTATATTTAATAAAGTTTATTTAATAATAAAATTTTATAAAAATATTATTTATTTCAAAAATCCAATAATTCGTCAAATTTAATTTCTTAATTAAACCTTAATATTAACTGAAATACTATTTATTCTTTAACAATTATTTTCAAAGTAACAATAATAGGATGAATATATAATAATTTTAATAAAAAAACAATGTACCTATTCATATATCTACGGGCTTTATACATATCCCTTTATTAAACAAGAATATTCTCTAAGAGTAAGGTGTGTGATGGTGGGGCTATTAGGGGGCAATTTGGTGAACATTTTCTTGGGTCTTGATATCAATGAGCTTGAACTTATCTCGTAATCGGATTTTCTCACACATAAGTTATTGGATCTAATATTGGTATTTTTCTAGAGAAAATAATATAAATTCTATCTCCCTTGGAAACTATGATAAGTGGTCTTCATATGGTATGACCCTACAGATTAAGGCCACCACTTCCTTTGCCTATAAAGAATGGATTTATTAAATCCCCAAATTTATACTAGTCATGTGATCACTATTTAAAGGTTATATTATCAATGATAATGATACTAAAGAGTAATTTAAAACGAATTGGATAAAATAAAGTACATGTGTTTTCTATAACCATGTGAAACATAATTAAACCAAAAATTGGAACTTCATTCATAAAACTTATGATAATTTACAATCATCCCACATTTGTAAATTACACACTTGAAATTTCCTTTTTCATCGGTTAAAATAGATGAGGGTAACTCTACATAATCACCTCCTCATGTTCCCACAATGCTTCTTAAATTTTTTGGTTTCACCAACACACTTTTACAAATGGAATTGTCTTATTTCATTGAGCTTTTTCTCTATGATCTAAGGTCATCACATACTGCTCTTAAAAAGAAAATTCATTCTCCAATGGTACCACCTTTGGATTGAGTACAAGTGATGGGTCTGGTATGTAATCTCTTAATAGAAATACATGGAATAAATCTTGTACTTGAGAAGGGTATGGTGGGAGTGTTAGGTGATAGGCCAATGCTCTAATGTGATGAAGGATCTCAACAGAACTGATGTACCGTGGACTAAGAATTCCCTTCTTACAAAATCTCATCATTATTTTCTATATAGATATGTAGATGAATAAAATATCACCAACATCAAACTCTAGGTCTCATCAACAATTTTCAGCATATATCTTCTAACAACTCTGAGAAGAAAATATATGCTACCAAATAGTTTTAATGTTCTCCACAATTTCTTAAACCATTTATAGACCTATAAGTTTTCATTTGCCAACTAAATCCTAACATGCTTGTGTTATGAACCTCTTCCCATAAAGGCCTTCATTGGGAGCATTTTGGATGTTTGAGTGAAAAATGTTTTTTTAAGGGAACTCAACTCTAGGGAGATGTTGGTTCCATCCAACTGTGAAGTCTATTAAGAATTCTCTCAACAGACCCTCATGTTTTTAAATAGTCTTCTTGGATTGGAAATTATTTTAACGGTGATAATTAATATTTAATATCATCTTTGTTTTTAGAGCTTGTTGTATGCTTTTCAAAAACATAAAGGTGAATAATGGATCTCGATTAGACAAAATAGATAGTGGTAATCCATACAGCATTACGAGTTCTCTAATTTATATACGTGCCAGTTGATCCAGTGTGAAATCCTCTTGAGTTATAGTGAGTTGTGTGGTATTTTCATGTAGGTCCACATCAAACCATATAGAATTTTCCCTTGGATTTATTTGGAAGTATGGTGACAAAGTCAATGGTAGTGTTTTCTCATTTCCATGTTTGTAAGGGTAATGGTTGCATCATCTCCTTGGACATTTTCCTTTCTTCCATCACTTATTGACATATCAAATACATTGATGTATATTGAATGATCTCTTTCTTCATGTTATCTTACCAATAGTTCTCTTAGAGATCTAAATACATCATTCTGTTTCATAGTTGGATGGAGGAAGTCCAAAAATGTGCATCATCCAATAGCTACTTCTTTAACTCGGGATTTTATAAAACACAAATTATTGACTGAAATATCACTATTACTTCTTCATTAACATTAAAATATGAGTATTTACCTTTTCTTGAATTTTCCAATTTCATCTGAATTCCCATGTCAAATTTTTGAGCATATTTTTATCATTAAATAATAGATTATTGAGATATAATTTGTGGAATGATAGATTATGTTTCTTCCTTTATGATTCCCATGTAAATTCTCTTCAAATATAATAATAATACATCTTTTCTAATTCTCCTTGATGATAGAATTATTTTATCCTGTATACATAGAGAATCATCCACATTGTTTACATTCCAATGATGGTAGTGGAATGTTAATTCATTATCCTCGATGATCTCTAACCATCACTGTCGGTGCATATTAAGGTATTTCAGTGTGAATATATATTTAATACTTTTGTGATATGTATATATGTCACACTTATCCTCAAAGAGATGATTCTTTTAGGTTTTTAACAGAAAGATCACAACTACCATCCCTAGATCATGCGTGGGATAACATTGCTCAGGAATTTTAAAATTCCTTGAGGACTAGAAAATGACATTGTCATTTTTCATCAATACACATCACAATCCCGTCTTTGAAGCATCACTAGAAATTATGAATATCTCCTCACTTGTGGGTAGTGTGAGTATATGGGTTGTGATAATAAATCTTTTTAAATCCATCATTACTTATTCACAATCATCTATCCAAGAAAACATGACTCTATTACATGTTATCTTGGTAAGCATGTTTGAAAATTATCACAAATTTATTACAAATTAGCGATAATACCCAGGTAACCCAATGAAGCTACAGATATCTACCCCAGATGTTGACTTCAACCATCCCTCAATTTCTTTTTTCTTTGAGGGATCCACTGATATCCCACTTCTTGTGATGATATTCTCTAAAAAACGAGACATCTTTAAACGAAAACTCACACATTCTATAACATGAATAGATATTATACTTTTGTAATGTCATTGGCACTGTGATCATACGATCCTCATGCTCCATCATGGTTTTAGAGTATATAAGAATATCATCTATAAAGAATGCCTTATATTTGTGGAGGTAATCTCTAATGATTCTATTAATCATGTCCATGAAGATTACTAGGGAATTAATGAGTCTGAATGGAATTACTATGAATTCCCTGTGCTAGAACCTTTTACAAAAATTCTTCATGGGGGATATCCTCACCGAACCCTACTTTGTAATATCCTTGTCACAGATTCACCTTAGAGAAGTATTGTGCTCCACCTACATAATCAGACAAGTCATCAATTCAAGGTAAGGGATACTTGTTCTTTATCATGATATTATTAAGCTCATGATAATCAATGAAAAGGCTAAATGACCCATCCTTAATCATGATGAAGAGGACTGGTGCAACCTAGGGTGAAACACATGGGAATATAAATAATTAATCAAGATTCCCCTACTATTATTTTTTAGCTTCTCAAGATCCACAAAATCCATCCTAGATAGAGTCTTGGATATTGTAAATGATTCAGGTATAACCTTCATTTGAAATTTGACCTCTTAGATAAGAGGAAGATCACGAAAATCTTTAAGAAACACATCATCATATTACCTCATGATAGTCTTTTCTAGGAGGAAGTTCCTTTCCATGGACATAATAATCTGATATATATATTCATTCTCAAAGTCTAACAATATTCATTCTTGAGATGATGGTGCTAAAGAGGATTCATCCTCCTCCTAGAACTTGTATATAATCTAGGGTCAACTCTCCATATAGAGATTTATTTCCCTCTTGTTGAAATTTATGTTGTCTCTATATAGAGAATGGTAATCCCTACCCAAAATTGCATCACATTAAAAAAATTTATGTATGACATAGTTCTACTATTATTTTCAGTCTACAAACATTGATAGAGGAGGATTATAAAAAGAGGATAAAATAATTGTACCATTTTCAATTTTCAACAATATCTCTACTTCCATTTCACATAGTGGTTTTTGGATTATTATACTAATGTTTCATGATATAAAGGAATGTGTGGATCCAAAATAAAAATGTACATGTTCTATTATTGAAATAATATCTAGCATACCTACCACCACTCCATTTTTGGTATATACCTTAGTTTTAGTGATTCTAAAATCATTCCATTGATTCCTCAGAGGTTTTTTGTTTCCTTTAAAAACCCTTAGATTAATATACATGATTTCAAAGTGGATTGGTTACTTGCTATTTATGTAGTTAACATCGTGTTGATAGTTGCTAGAATCATTTTTTTCTTGGTCACATTGGCGGGTTTTCCAAATAATAATCATTGGCGCAATGCCCATATCTTATGCACCTAATGCATTTTATTGTCCCCCTAAGATAATTTCTATGGGGATTCATACCAAACAATTAAAAGTGGAAAGATGAAATTTTTTAGCACCATTAGAATTATCCATCAGACCTTCAAAGTTAATTTCCTATTATTACTTCTTATCCCCATGATTACATTGAAATTCAGTGATATCCAATTTGAATTTGAGGGAATATCAACCAATTTCTTCATAGATTTAAATTTCATGGATTGAAAATACTATTCATAGACTAGGCTTTAACCTAGAAAAGAAGAAGCCAACCTTGTATTTTTTTAGTAACAAAAAAAAGTTGTGTAATGTGAAAGTCTTGTGATGTTTTTTTCATACCCCCAACCAATTATTAGTCTTTCTTCTTGAGGTCAAGGAAATATGTTTCCATTTTATAATGGAGGGTTTGAGGAAAATATTTATTCAAAATGTTTTTTAGAATCCCATCCACTACATCACTTCGATATCCTCAGGATTTTTATTCTTGATCAATGTCAGACAATGATTAGCTTAACCCACCCGATGATAAATAGTTTGAATAACTTTATGATGTTTGGAACATTATAGGATGGAGAAGATATCTTCAATAGTGTTTATCCATTGTTCCTTGATTAAGGGATCGAAGGATCCTTTTAGTGTAGGATGTATTTGTTGTAAGTATATCTCAACTGTGGGTAGATATCTTTTAAGGGGATTAGGAATTCCTCATTATCCATGTTTTGATTAATTAGTTGAGTTAGCTGAAAGAGTATCATGAAAAGTTTTTTGATTCCTACAACTATCGATTTGGGCATCTCATTTTCGTAACCATTACACTTCCCTTGAAATCATATGTTACCACGATTCCTCAAATTTCCATCCAATGGCTAGAATAAAGGGGAAATTAGGGATGATTATTCAAAAATATTAAACACAAAAATGGTAATCCAACGATTATAAAGGGATAAAATATAAATTATATTTATCTCTTTAACATAGGAGTTTCAAGGCCTCAATCTATTTTATTCATGGTCTAATTCCTATTATATGTTATTATGGGATTTTTTTAATTTATTCTTCATTACCATAATAATGGTTTGTTAAGAGATTATTAATTTACCAAAGGATATTCCTAGGGAGTGTCAAAATAGGTGCACAGTAAGGACCCTTTTCGTGTACCAGGTTACCCCGATTCATTCCCAGAACACCTTGTCAGAGTTATTACTCATTTGTAAATTTGTGCCAGATCCACGTCCACTTGTAGTATCAAAACAAAGATATATTTTATTTATAAACAACTTAATCTATACATACAAAATTTATGGGATATTTTATTATATGTTGCCTTATACCTAAGTAATTCTATTTAGTTCATTAACACTAAGGCTTTCAATGTAGTTTTCTAATCATAATCCCAAAAATAACTAAATGTATGGTCTGATACCAACTATAACAACCATACACTTTATAACACTATAATTTATATTTAATTTCATTAAAGAACACATAATTCAACCTAGAATATTGATAGGTCTAGTTTATTTTGGAAATTAGTTACATTATATAACAAATTAAAACAAGAAAAGAAACATCTTTATTGAAAACATTTTTAACATGTCCAAAACGTTCCTTCATACTTAACACTACATGGGATAAACTGAGGGAATACATATGAAAGGGGAGAGATATAAATCTCAGTAAGGGAATAAATAATTCATAAAATGAGGAATAAAATACATGTTAGATAATATCTAGTTCAACTAAGAAAAAAAGGAACATGAATACTAAGTCATGATATACCATGATAATCATGACATGGGATATCTATCGAAAACATAATATAATTCATCCTAAATAGATCAAGGCTAAACCTTCCAAGACCCCATAGTAAAGAAATTACCATAAAAGAAGCAGGTAAATCCTACTCCTAACATGATGTATCATGCTACTAAACATTACCAAATCAATTAGAGCGCAATGAAGGCATTACCTTCATAATAATTTCATTATCATTCTTAACTATACCACATAGATTATATAACATAAACTCATTCAACATAATAGTTAATTAAATGATCAAGGAATGTGGAATAAATACATGTCTGTCCCAAAAAAATTATTAATGTGATCATAATGGGGAATACCATTGATATAGAAATGGGTATGGTATTCACTACAAAAAATATTTTGGCATGGAAAATCATGGTGCAATTTTTGCAGGATAACCACATTATATAGGAATTCATAAAAATGGGTTGATGAGAGTGACATGGTATATCATCATTTTGACATGAAATTAAAATTAAGGGGGATATTTAAGAATATATACCAACATAAGAAAAAATAAAATTATAATACATAACATAAAATGAATTCTTGATAAAAGAGGTTGGTGAAAGATTCTTTATGAAATTTAAGTATAGTAACATGTGTATATAAGTGTTAATAAGAGAAACAAATGAGAGTGAAATTGGCTCCAATAATTTAAAAATAAAATGAAAAGTAATGTTGGTAGGTAAGAATATATTCCAACTTAAGAAAATGAAAATTAAAAAGAATTTCATAAATGAAATGCTCGATAAAAAAGATGGAAGAGAATCCCTTACATGGATATGTGACTACAATGGGTTGGGAGAGGCCTCTTGAGAGTTTGGGGGCACCTTAGGAGGACTATATGGAGTATAGTAATAGTTTGGACGTGTTCCAAGGAGTTTGAGTGACAAGAAATTATAGATTGGGTGGGTTTATATTGGAGTGGAGGGGGATTTCATTATTATTTTGGTTTTGGACATTATTAAATAAAATATTAAAAACAAAAAACCATCCCATTATTTTTCCCATGGTTTCTTCCAAAGTGGAGTCGTATACAATATTTTATATGAACAAGGGATGAATATAACTAAATGTTGGCCCTTCTTATGTGGATGTGAGTCACACATTCAATGGAATGATTTCAAAATAGTAAAATATATTAAATCTCTTCGAGGATTCAATAAGGCATTATAAAATCAATTAAATAAACCTCAAATCTAGTTATTTTTAATGTAAAAAAAATATATTTTTTTGGGTATACTTTTTTTTGTATTTGTTACACCACTATGGGGCCATTATGATTTCATAAAATAGACTATATATTTATAAAATATTGAATTTTCAGCTAAAAAATTTATTATCTTGGAAATTTATGAAAAAATTAACCATTGAATAATTATGAAAACCTGAATCCAAAAATATTTTTTTTATATAAATAAATTTTAAAATATTTGAATTCTCAATTATAATATAAAACTGACATTTATTGAAAATTCACATTTTTGACAATAATAGTATTATAACCCAAATAAAAATTACATCTGACTTCATAAAAATTATTTGATCATTTATATTTAATAAATTTTTTAATGATATAATTTATTTAAAATATTATATATTTAAAAATATATTAAATCATGAAAATGTATTTCTTAATTGAAAATATATATTAACAAAAATACTATTTTGAATTAAAAATAATTCATAATGTAACAATAATATGACGAAAATATATTCATTATTATATAAAAATAATATACATATTATTATTTCTTTGGTCCTGATACATATCCTTTTATTACACTAACATACACCCTAAGAGTAAGGTGTGTGATGGTAGATCTTTCATGGTGATGTTTAGTGAACATGTTTTGGATGGTGATATCGATGAACATGAACTTCTCCAGTAAACAATTTCACTCTTTCTTAACTTGTTGGATACTAAACTTGGTTTAGTCTAGGTCAAAGCCTTGATATTTCTATCTCCCTCAAAATCTATGATAAATGGGCTTCATACGGTAAGATCCTATATGTTGAGGTAATCACATCCTTTTTCTGTGAAAAATGGATTTGTTAAAACACCATATTTAAACTAGTCATGTGACCATTTGTTCAATTACTATATAATAAATGATAATGATACATGATGGTAATATATGTCCAATTGGATAAAACAAAAGAAGTGAATGTGTTTTCTATAACCATAAAGTATTTAATTAAATCAAAAGGGGGAATTTTATTCATAAATATTATCTAAATAAAAAATTCCTACTTAATATACACAAAATATAAAGTTATCTTACATTATATTTAGAATTATTTGGTTCAATAGCTTTCTTAACACACAAAAAAATGTTTTATTGAACATACTATATATTATCAAAATATTACTATATAATATAATCAGATATAACCTTTCCATTGAATTTGTTATTATGAATAGGATTAACATAATTTATTAAAACATCTTTCTAAATTAAGTGGATACTAATTAATTACAAATGAATATAAAACCAATTTAATGTATATGAAATTCTCCTATAAAAGAACTATTTTCATGCTCTCAAAGGCATTTTGTCCTAATAAATTAAATTAATTAATTTTAGTGAATTATATTAATTAAATATATATTTTATATTCAATAAAAATATTTTTGACATTAATATAATATATTTAACTGACATTATATAAGAATAAATCCAATTTTACCAAAAACACTATATTTATTCTAATGTCCGATTTTTTCACCATTTAATAGTCCATCTTTTTTAAGAATAAATTATAGAAAATATATTATCATTAAAAGTAAAAATAGAAAAATTCAAATGTTATAATATAAAAAATATTGTAGGGTGATCGTTTTTATATTTTTATGTGAAGTTTCATTTTGTGATGAATAATGAAAAATACCAAATTTTAATTGAAAAGTAACTTTTTATGTAATTAATTTATAGTGTTAAATAATATTTTTAGTTTTATTTAATTTATTTATAGATAAAATTTACAAATATTAGTCTGATATATGACATTTTAATAATTTTTATATTGAATATAGATATAAAAATGCAGGGATCTTTGGAATATTTTCACATTTAAAACTAATTTTCCATCTCATCACTGATGTTAATTTAAAATTAATTTATATCTATTAAGGGATTGTAATATTTAATGATGTATTGAATAATTTATGTAATCATAATTTTATTTTTTATAAGGTTTATTTTAGTTTTTTACAATAAATATTAGTGAAATTAAATAACATTAGTTGCAGCATTTAAAGTACAAAATGAGTTTACAGAGATATTAAACATTAATCATAAAAGGAAAAATTACATAGAAACTATTAAAAAACCTAATGGATAGAAATATTTATAACATATTATCCCTTTTATGTAATTGTTTCCATTATTTGAGTCACATGATGTAAGGGAGAGCTCCCAATATTGTTTAACATTTTATATTACTAGAATGTCACTCCTCCACTAAAAAAGCAAACCCCCACTTATTCACACCTCTCAAGACATTTATCAAATCCAAAACCTTCCCAAATAATCATGAAACATCATTCTACTCATCCTAGAAGCATATATTGGGTTAGAAATGAAACCAAAGAAATATTTTGGTATAAACCAAATACATTTACCCAAAAAAGATGTAACATTTTCCAATGTTCACTTTTGTTTAATTTCTTTATCTTATCCTTAAATTATTATTATATATTTATTATATAATTAAATTGGTATTCTAATTATTTTGGCATTTTATATTCCATGTTTTTTTAACTAAAATTTCAAACATATTCGTCAAATGCGATACACAATCATCATTCATGTGTACGACAGACTCCCACCTTGCAAACCATTGTCATTCAATCTTCAATAAACTTGTTTAAAGGTTGTGAATAATGAAGAATTTATTATTTATATATGATATATATAAAAATTTATTCATTTTTATTTAATTTTTATAAAACACAAACCATGATTCTTTTCATTTTTTGAAAATATGATAACATCATATATGGACGTGTGGACAACCACCTCCTCAAAGTGATGTGATTCTTTCACACAATATAAGGAACGTATTAAGGATGGTTTTAATAAACATATGTTAATTATAAATCACAAATATAAATCTTTAATGATAATATATATATATCAATTAATTTTTGAAATATGATATGGAAATAGAAGTAGTGTTCTTGTGTATGCATAACCTACCGTCTCAATGAATAGTTCATTTTATTTCCCACCTCCAAATTTTTGGATTATTATAGAAACGTATATACTGAATATATATTGTATTTAAATAATAGTATAAATTCTGTATATTATTAAATCATTATCTTCATAATAAAAATAGATGGAAAAACATACTCGAAAAACATGACATTTAACACCTAAAATAATCAAAATAATTAATGATTATTAACAAATGAGTAAAAAGATATTATTAAAAAATAATATATGATATTATTATTCTTTATTTGTCATATAATAACATTATTAAAACAATTATACTTGTGTTTGAAGGAAGTTAAACCAAAAGGGTGTGTAATGTAAGAGATTTCATCTCAATTTAAATTTTGTGGAGAATTATTTTCTATTATGGAACAGTTCAAACTAATGTGGTGTATAAAATTACCCATTTTCATTTAATATAATTTTTCAATAATACCTCAAGGTATTATATGTTTCAAATTGAACTATTTCATCTAATTAGTTTTAATTAAAAATTTCTAGGTGGTAAAAGTTATCTTTTCAATCTCAAATTCTTCTATAATTATTAACATTATATTGAAACAATCACCTATTTCTAACTATTTTACATAGGATACTAATCTCATTTTAGATATTCATACTCTTATGTGATTTCTTTAATTACTTCCTAAACCACATACAATTTTATCATACATTTCACCCTTTTGAATATATAAGATTATCTAGAGGAATATTGATAAATATATATGTTTTAATCAATATTGATATTTGACAAGGAATATTGTTCATAAATTAAATTGATTACCCAGTATATGAAGAATGATTTACATAGGTAAGAAATGGTTGGGACCTAGTTATAGATATCCCTTTGATGTATTGGTAGCCTATTTAGATGAATCATTTAACCAATAAAATGGGTTTATATAAAATAAGTTATCAACCATCTTGTAAAAGGTCTTGATGGTAAAGGTATCTTGTACTTAGGAAACATGGAATCTTCTAATTAAGAATTTATTTCATTCAAAGTAAGTTATTATTTCTCCATGATATTTTCATTTAAACATTATATAAGGATTTAGATTATTCTCAAATTATATATCAAGTGGAATATGTTTTAAATACATAGATTGAAATATTTATTTTGTTTTATTCAGTTATATAAATGCAATGTTTTCTCAGTTATTAACCACACTATGTTGATTATTCTCATTGATTCATTACTTCTTCTGATGAACTCACCCATACTATAAATTTTATCTCATCCTTATTTTTTTCTATAAATCTAGGATATAAATAATAAATCATTGAATAATTATTCAAGGATGTTGTTCGTTCAATTTTTTTAAGTATCATGTCTTATTTTCTACGTCATAATGTAATATGGGTGTCATTTATATAATAAATTTTTCCAAACTACTAATTTGATTGGTCCTTTCGGATTAGATTCCATATAATCATGGAAATGTAGTAAATTAAGCCACCAACTCTAGCATTCTAGGGTCAGTCATTAGAAGCTCTAACATGGTTGTGGGATGAAATCAATATCGAATTTGTAGTTTGTTTTCTTTGTACCCTATGGATGAGGAATCTAATATGGGTTTTGATCGACTGGCTAACCAAATCAAATGAATTTATATCCATTCATGATTTTAATGAAGGTGAGGATCTGGGAAATTTTTATGTGAGGTTGTTTGTTCATTTTCATAGAGTTTCATCGAACATAGTCTCTGATAAGGATCCTCATTTTACTTCTCACTTCTCGAGAGGCCTTCAAGATGAAGTGGGATATAAAGTTAATTTGAGCATGACATATTATCTGATGATTAATGTATAGAAGGAGAGATAAATATACATTCTTGAGGATATTATTCATGATCAGTTCCTTGATTTTTGTGGAGCATAGGATGATAATTTTGAAATTTTCATGTTTTCCAATAACAATAGTTTATTGTATATGATTGGAATAGATCCTTTTGGGGCCATTTTTTCTTATCCTCATAAAACTAAATTTTTTTGGTTGTATAACAATAAAAGTACCTTTGTTAGACTGATCTTGGTACAAGGGTTGTCTGTAAATATTTAGTTTATTCATCACAGGTTGTTGACGGTATATAGCTTATATAAATCGAATGTTTACTGTTATCCAATATCATTGTAGTTTCATGTTGGGGAAAAGTATTCATCAAAGATTCACCTCATTTTAGTTAAGAAAATTTTTTGGATAAAAGGAATGATTTCTCCTAATTTTGAAAATCCTTTTGAGGTTTCTGTATAGGTGGTGGAATGTCTAAAAAGATAGAAGTTCATCTATAGTTTATGATGATACATACCATGTTCCATGTATCTTAGCTATGAAAATATCTTTCTAATCTACCTCTGGTTTTCAGTTGGAGTGATCTTGATGTTGTGAATGATTTATCAGTGAATGATCCTACAATCTAGATAGTTTATTCTTATACCAATGGAATTTTCGGGACGAACATACCTTTTTGTATTTCTACTATATAAACATGGTTTTTATTCCCAAGATTCATGGGAGTGAGAGGCACTGATGAGATAACATTTACCTCATCTCATTGGTATTGAAACTTCTTGACATGATTTCTATGGGTAGAAAGTATCTATGATGGGATGTTTACAACATACCATTATGGTTTATGATATACCTTTTCATTTGGATTTTGGATTATGGGATTTTATATATATTATGGACATTTTTCTATCTTTTGGGATATTACACACCATGTAAAGGAATTACACAATGTTTTATTCTCATTGGAAAAAATCCTTGAAACTAGCACACACAGTGAAACAATTACATGTAGTATACAATATATAAGATGTGAAATGAAAATAAAGATATTTAAAAAAAATGAAACACATTTTTTAGTCTAAACAACCATCAAGGATTGCATATTCTATATTAGGAATACACAATATGTAAATATCATGACATGTAGGTTTTAGGTGATGGTATGCTGATTTGTTTTTCAATCCACTAGAAGACTTAACCAACACAACCGTAGGTTATTTTAGATATCTCTAATCCCTCTATATCATTCATTTGGTTATTAATTTTCATGTTGGATGTAGTGAATCCCATCGATTAAGCAGTCATCCTATCTCTTCCATTCAACCATTCCTTCCTCTTGGCGATTGATAGATCATATTAGGATTGATGGATCTAAACGTCATGTTATTGAATCATTATTCTATGTTATGTTCTTAGTTATTCTATGCCATTATACATCATTGGTGAGCCTTGTTATGGGGTTTTTTCCCTTTATAAAAGGTAGGTGGTTCCATTTTGTTTGCACCATAAAATTAAACAATAAATTTCGTGATATGATATAAATTAATATCAATTGAAATGTAAACAACCAATTTAATGCCAATTTTAATTTTAATTTATATTTTATGGATTTTGGTAAAATCCCCAATTCTAATGTGATTGGAATTTGGGTCATATTTTGGAAATTTATTGAATTTGTAAATTGATCTGAGAAAAGGTTTTAGTAAATGTATTAAATTGAATTGATCAAATCCTGTGATTTATTTCTTTTAAAAAGGAATCAAATCACGAAAATCCTTGTTTTTATAAAGTCAATTGGAATTATAAAAAGGGAAAGAGTGAAATTGAGTTAAGAAATCTGATTAATTTAAAACTAATTATTTTTCCTGTTTCAATTTATTGGAAAAGAAAATGTGATTTGGGGTAGTTAGTAGGTTATTTGGGACCAGAACATTAGGATGAATATTCCCTACAGATGGAATGACGATTCATATTATATCAAAAACCAAGTTCAAAATATATTATCCCTGATATGATACTGATGATTCTTATTCAGACATAGCTTGAGGGATGTGTGTAAATATAGTTTCCACAACCACTAGTATGAGATTGTGAGGGTCATATAACAGAAAATATCATACCTCTGGGAAGATATCCCTAATACTTGTTTTGATTATTTCAATTATAAATTCTAATGATATATAAATTTTTTACTCATGTCTAATAATTTATATATATTATTTTATTTAATATTTTTACTAATCAATGTTCGAATGTTTTTCTATCATTTTGAAATGAAAGAATATTTTATTTTAAATATTCATATGTATCACCATTACATGATTTATTATAAATTAAAATATTTTTTGGTTTATTATTTGTTAATATTTTTATATAAAACCTTGTGATACCCTCCTAGGATTTTAACCTCACACCCTACCTTTTATTTCTGGTGTCTATACGTTTTTTTCATCCTGGTTTGAGCAAAGTTAATGTCCCTCTAGGAGGATATGTATCTTAATGATCCATTAACATAGAGTGTTTATTACTTTTGTATCTTCGAGTTTATCCTATCTTCTTTTGAGTACTTTGATGATATACTATTTGTTTTTTTATTATACCTGTTTGGTTTTTGGTACTGTACCCCTTTTGTGTTTTGAGAATAGTGATATATATCCATCATCTTCATCTGTTATTGTGGAAAATTCATTAAAACATTTTTATTACATGATTCAATGTTCTAGTATAAAACCTATGGGGATCAAGAATCCCTATTGGGCCATGTCAATGTCATGTACCTAACATGTTAAAGGAATAGATGAAATCTAGAGTAGTGTATAAAAGGTATTAAATGATTATGTCCCCCCATAGATGTGTATGAGATGATACTCATTCTTTATTTATCATATTTTGTATGAGGATAAATTATCAAATATAAAAGCATGCCATATAAAATTAGAAACAAGAATCTTTGGGATTATTTTACACAAAATCTCTATAGTATAGAGTCGATTTATATACCTTCAATTAGTCTAAAAAACTCTTTTATCTATTACTAATGATATTAATACCTAGAATTTAGGCTACTTCAAGTATGTCATTCATGGACAAGAAGATTCTAAACTCAACAGTGAGTACCTGAAAGGTTAGTATATATTTTATAATACATAATATGATATCATTTTATACTTCATGGATACCTTATTCAATATAACTAATCTTCCTGCCAAATTGTGGTATAAATTTATTCTTAATAAAATGAAACTATTGTGTATCTTAATCAAACATAATTTTTCTTGACCTACTCGATTTCTTCAAACCATTAATTAATCTATATAACTTGAACACCCATTATTATTACATGGAGTCACAAACCCTTATAATTGTTTCATATATCTTTCTAATGGTTCCCATTAAGGAGATTTATTCTTATATCCATCAGAAAAATTTTATATTCATGATAATCTTCTATAGAATGTATAATTTTAATGGATTTAGACATAGAAAATAAATAAAATGAATTTTATTGTAAATTTATGGAAAATTATGAAACACTTTATAAAATAGATGTGATATATACATATTTAAAATAATTTCCATGTCAATTTTTATCTTCAACACTCATTTTTAACCAATATGATTTACAATAACAAGATGATCAACTAAATAAAAACTCGAATACGACCAATAAAATCCACCTCAAAATTCAACGTTTCCCACTATCATGATGATTTTTAGCCTTATACTATCTATTTATAGAATGTCAGATCCTTAAAATCAATAAATAATGAGAAAAAATATTCTATGACTGTAAAACCATATCTTTATTTTTCTCTTACATCTCTGGTACTCCTATACAGTACGTGTGTTTTAGGTTAAGATTTTATCTATAGGGACCTATGAAATCTATTCCTAAACCAACTATTGTGTACCTTGACCACTAACATAATAAAATCTAGTCTTTCTACAACTATCCTTCTTAAGGATGTTGTCACTCTCTTGAATGACAGCATATCTTGAAATAGTCACTTTCTCATGTGAGGTTATCTATAGATAATACACCATGGTATTCTTAGGGTATCATATATATATATATATATATACATTTTCTTCCTCAGGATGTTAGCATATTCTAAAGGTGTCCTTAAAAAATTCCTCACATCTATAGAAATAGGGTTCTTTACACTCTATTAATCCAATACAATTAAAATTTTTATTCATTGGGTACTCAGTTTAGTGTGTATTAGGAGGATTGTAATAAATATCCTCTAAAAGATAATGACATATATTCACAACCCATAACTGGAATTGAAATGTTAAAAAAGAAATTACTCCGCCATTCACTAACACCATTCCTATGTGGTCTATAAGATTGAGTTAGCTGTGATATAACCCAAAAATATCATAGAAAATCATTAAAAACATTGTTAAAATTTTAAACATGTTAATGAGTTATAAAATTTTTTATCTTTTGGAAAAATTAACTCTATACATCGTTCATTAACTCTTTGAATTTCTGAAAGGTCAAATACATATACCTCATCAAGTAGACATAATTGTATCAAATCATGTAATCAGTAAAATTTATGGAGTAAGAATAACCAAATTTAAATTATATTGGAAATGTTCCTCAAAAAATAGTGTGTAGTAATCCTAGAATCTATGTGGCCCTTTCGCATTATCCAAAGAATTGCAGTTCGGATAAATTTTCATACAAATAAGAATGGAATATTTCAAGTGGTCTCACATCAAAATATTATAAATGAAAATCATTATAGGTAATTTTCAGATTCTTTTCATTTACTTGAAAATTATGGTTATGTTATATCTCAGCGTTAAATGAGTTTTCAACCATGACTTGTTATCTTTTTCCAATATTTTTTATTATATTATAACCCATAATAACTGTGATTTAGTTTATCTATACCATGACAATTCCAAATTTCAAAAAGTGTAATTATTTACTTATATATTTGATATTTAATCCACCCATGTTAAGAAAATATAAAAATATGATGTTCTCAATAACACAAGGAAGAAAATAAAATAATATTTAAAACCAAAACAATACCATTTTATAGTAGGAGGTGGTAGTCTTTTATAAACAATGTTGTGAGTTATACTCTTTTGGATACCAAAACTACATCTCTCCACTAACAATATTTCAAAAACTATTTAGATATTAAATTTGGATACATATTTGAGTACAATAAGATGTATCTAATACCAAATCGATATATGTATAAGGATTTCAGAAAATAAAAACTGAAACATTATCTTCAGCTTGCTTTTGGTTCAAGTTCCTGTTACAATGGAATGGGTTTTCATATTGAAAATATAATTAATCCATTTTCTCCACTGATATTGGGAAAAAATTATTCTCAGAGAAATGGTTCTTTGGATATTTATACATTGTATGATTATTTGTCCCCTTTAACTTCTTCTTACTTTTATTGTCCAACATAAAGACTACAAGTTTATCATTTTTTACAAGCATATAATCATGGTGAATAAGAGTAATAAACAGTTAATGTGTCTTCTTTTTTTATTCAGATAGTAATTCTTAATGAAACTTGAAAATAAATTAGGAATAATGTAAAGGTTGTGATAAGTGTGTATCACTTAATTGAATATAATTCCCAAGATGTCAATGCACTGTAATAAGCCAATTATATTTAATACATGATGCCCAATAAGGTATTACTCTCCAACTATGTAGATAAATAGTGAATTATAGATCTCATATCTTTTATTACTCTCTTGACATGATAAATGTCCAAAGTTGACACATATTTTTATATGAATCCATATCCGTGTGTTTCATTAGAAACTTGTTTGACATGTTTGATGACTTGAAACATTCAAAATCTATTTCATAGCCATGATTTTTCACGTACACTAATAATTTATCCTCACTATCCAAATGAATTTATTCTTCATGATTGGTGTTTTCAATCATATATTATTTCATTTCATGGATTAAGATAATGCACTAGCTCCATTTCAATTCTTAAAAATTAATTACATTGATGAAGTGGTTGTTCTCAAGTATGGATTATAGGGATATGGTTAAATTTATGAGGGTGTTTATTTCTATTATTAAGAAGAGTATAATTTTATTACATTGCAATATTAAAAATATTATATAATAAATCATAAATTTATTAATCACTAACTATTTTATTTAATACCAATAACCCTCACCATTGGTTTTAGAATATCCCATTATGTGTATATTCTAGTGGAAAATTATTATATTTCCCTTCTCATAACTCTTAATTTATCCTGAAAATTTTATTTGAGGGGCTGTATGTTTGAATAACTTTTCCAATTAAATTAACTCATAATTCACTAATATGGTGAGTGAACCCAATAATATAGAAATCCCCATTTTTTATTTACTCAATATATTCTTCATAGTTACAATAATTCCTACATTTTTAATCAACCTTTTATGTGAACTAAGTTATGTCAACCAAAAAATAAATTAGGAATTTAATAATAATTGAAGAAAACTAAAATTTGGATGGAAAATTACACTGAAATATGGTCTAATTTTAACATAATTAATGGAATTCTATACCATCATAATATATATATATATATTGTAAAATTTAATTTTTGAGAATATATTTTCTATTTTATCATTATTACATTCTTATTAATATTAAGTGAATTTAACTATGTGATTAACAATGTCTTAGATAAATTTTCATGTAATAAAACTTACATTGATTTTATGTTTTTTTATTTTATGTTTATTATTTAAAATTATCATGATAAAACAAATATAATGAAATTAACTATTCTTGCATAAAAAAATAATAATTTTGGTTGTATGATTATACTATTTTACATTATAGTAACTCTATCAAGTGGATGATAAACTAAGAATCAAATGAGGGAAAAACACTAGGAACTATTATTTTTTTATGTTATAACATTCCAAATTTCATCCCATATATTTATTGGATTGGATTAACATCATAAAAAAATTTCAATAACCTTCACTCACATAGGAGCTTAATCAATTACATAAGATTTTTGTCACACATTAGTTAAGGGAACCAATGAATTGGTTTAGGTTGTTTATAAATATAATCCAGTATTATAGAGGCTCTTACATAATGAGAGGATAGATAAAACATATGATAGTAATTTAATATAATAATAAATTAATATGAAATGAATCACATATAAAGGTTCGTTATTTTTTTATTATCATACACACATATTCAACAAATAGAAATTATGATAAACTAAAACTCATTCCCAAACATTATTATTTAAGATAGATCATGATTATATCAGTTAATTTTAATATTTAATTAAACAATTATTTTATTTTAATTCTTATCCGATCATTCTTCAGATTCTCATCAATCATTATTTCAAATAAACTTCATAAATTATATAATATTTAATAATTAACAAACATGTACCTTGGAGACAACACATCGAGTACTCGTATGAACTATACAACATTTATGATATTCATAGACAATTTATTAGTGTAGAAAATATGAAACAAAAAATTTCATTTTATTACCTAAAATGTAATGTCAAATTAATGTCACACAAAATCAGGTTATTTATGTAGTGTGTTATGTATTATTTCACATTGAGTAATTTTCCTATTATAATTTATATCAAAAAGTTGTTCATAATACTATTAAAAAATTAGGTATATATTTAATATACAAAAGACCTATCACATGGTTTATATATGAGAAAAAAATTGAAAAAAAATATATGTTTTTAATGTTTAAGCAGTGTAATACATTAATTGTAAATTCTAAGTAATCAGGTGATACACATGTTTTGTACTATCCTGCAATATATCATGTATAGTTCATCACTCATTATCCAAGATGAACTCCAAGGGTCTATGTGTGTTGTTATACTATAGAAATTATTTGATTACATAGTGTTCACTTATGATACACATCATGTAGTATCATAGTTAAATAGTTACCAGTGGGACATTCCATGAAATAATCACATGGATATTCATTAAATTATGAAATACACATCGTATACAAAACATACATACTCTATATTCCATCTTACCATTTTCCAGGATAGTCCATTTAATTCATCATGTTTATGAATCATACACAAAATAAAATAAATGCAAGGACCATTGAATTAATTCACTTGTCCTCTCATTGAATTAAACATATGAACCTGATGTATACCTGTGGGGTACATATATATTAATAAAATAATATTTAATAATATTTTTTGGAAGATTCAGATGATTTTAGTGGATGTTTTATCATAATTATTCCACTTTTTTATTGTATTTGTGAGAATTAAGAGGAGTAAGAGGTGGCATATTTATTTGGATTTAAATAATGATATACCATAATTGAAAACTATTTATAAATGAGTTAAATAATATATGATCTTTAAGTAATTAATTTTTTTTATACAGTTACTTTGATACCTCTTAAAAGTTATGGGTTATATAGAAAAGCTTTTAAGGGATGGCCAATACAAATTTTTTTGAAAATTAATTATTAATCCATGTTGTAGATGAAAGAAAACATAGTGATAAAAATAATTGTATCATAGATTAATTTATATGGGACCTCGAGAACCTAATGAAAAATAATCACAGAATGATTGATAATTAATAGGTGTATTAAAACAGTACATTTTGATGTATTATTTTCATCATTAATGAATATGAAAAGTCCTCTATAACTTCCCATAAAATAATCATAGGAATCATGTGTTGATTCCCTCCAATAATGATTTACATGTGTGTAAGAAACCTCTTAGAAACTCTTTAGGTTTATCCATGTGCTTGCATGGAAGATCTAAACTATTTCATGTGACATCTATGATATCATCAAGAAGAACATCAATAAGGACTCTCCATGATCTCACTATAATTGAGAGTGGTGTTAGAGGAGGGTAACCATTCATTCTTGAGCTTCTTCACAGAGATGAGATCTCAAGGGTTTGAAATTACTCTACGAAGTCATTGTTTATAAAAAAAATGCCTAACATTAAGGATGAAAATAACATATCTTGGTTTAAATACTGTTCGGGTTAAAAAATAATAATTACACAAATGCCTTTATTATTTTCTAAATCCAAAAAGAACCCCATGTATATAATTATAATATTCTGGATCCTTTACTTCCTAAAATCAAATAAATTAATTAAATATTATTTATTGAATATATAATTTTAAAAAATTTCTATTAATATTTATTATATTTAATTTCTCACCATTAATTAAAACTCGACAAACCATTACTTTAAAATATTCATTAGGCCTTGAATAGGTATTATTTATTTAATAAAATAGTATCACTACATTATTCACTAATAAATTAATAACTATATGTTATATTCAAAAAATAACAAATAATTGTTTTTCAAATATTTTATTCAAAAATATTCTTTCAAATAACTTGTCCCTGAATATATGTGATTAATTAAATATGAATAATTATTAAACAATATACAAGAACAAAATTTATTCAACATGTTAAATAAATAATATTTAATACTTAACTAAGGTTTTGGATAAATATAATGTGTGACCCTCTAGGATTTTATCATAGTGGAATTAAGAGGATCCACCCAAATTCTATAGACAGTATCAAAGAACACACTAAGGTATATATCAAGAAAATAAATTTATTCTAAAATGGTAACACCTTAGTATTTTGTATTATAATTTTTGATACATTATTTTAGAAGAATAAATATTTTTCATTAAATATTTTTTTATTAATAATGTAAATTATAAATAATTATATTTTAAATCTATATCTTTCAAATTAATTTCAAATTTCTGTTTGAAAAACAAATACTATTTTATAGTAATATTTTTTGTAAAAGAATATTTTAAAATGAATATATGTATTTGATTATTTTTATTAAAAAATTCGATTTTATTTATATATTATTTAATTAAATATTTTAAATGGAGAATAAAAATACATATAATGACTATTAAAATTATTTTTTTAAGTACTAAATTTTGTTTTGAAAACATTCACTATTAATATGACATCCCAAGACATTATAGTATGTTTATTATTAAATATTTTCTATTCATTAGAAAACATCTTATGCAGGCAACATTGAATCTATGTGAAACATATATTTGTTAAAAGAGATAGTCATAACCTTTCCATTAAACCTAATTTTGTATCCTATGTGATTTGAATTTTGAAAAACAGACTTAAACAGCTGTTTTTACTAAAATATTTATAGTCTGATATGATCAATATAATTTTTGGTGAATAGTGAAATTCGATAATTTATGAAATATGCTAAATAACTAAATTTCTACATCATGATTGAGTCATGGATCATGTAAATGGAAATTAGTTCAAAATAACATGCAATTATTATTATTTTTAGTTACAATAATTAATATTATTCATATTTTTGAGCCAAAATAATAAAATAATTATGAAAAGTATGGAAAACCCTCCTCGCCTCCACTATAAAACCACCCATGACTCCCTCTTATCTTAACACTTATAACCAATTAATATTTTCATTGATCATAACAAATAATTTTCCCCAGTTCCTCCCCACATCCAGGAGCCCTTGTTGTTGAGAAATTTCGAAAACCGTTTTCCATTAAGGAGGTTCGCATGGAGGTTTTTTCAAGAGGTAAATCGTCTTCCTTTTTCATTTAATTTAATTTCAATTGATCTTATTTATTATTTTCTTATAGCCACATCTGTCTAATTGATCATGATAAATATAGTACCAAATATATTCTATAATTATAACATTTTAATTTAACAACCATTATCATTCGCTTTACTCTCCCTCTTTTATTTTTTAAATGAAATCTTCGTACAGGAGGTGCCAATTTACGACCTTCAAGGATGAAGAAGTTTAATTATTAAAATTCATCTTCAAATATTTTCATGAAACCATATTAATGGTGAGATAAACTAACAAATAATTAATATATCCTTTTATATGTTCTACATGTTACATATTAACATAATACTAAATTAAAAAACAAAATGAGTTCTTTATGATTAATAACCACCATAATAATGTCAACAATTATCACTAAATGACATATCTAATGATTCATCCACATACCGAGTAACAAAATGATATACATAACCAATTAAACATATATATGTTCTATAAAAATATATAAATTTTATTCTATAAATTATATAAAATCCACATGAACTTTTATACTCATACACAAGTATATTGATCATGAGAACCATGGAAATGAACACTCTCGAGTGATAAATTTGTATCGTATTTTTCATCCAAAAGATTATAAATGAACATAATAAAATTATAATAAATAAAATACATATAGATACGTTTTTTAATTAATTTAATATTTGATGTAATATGAGTATTGAGGACAATAAGATCATGTGACAAACACATTTTCATATAAGGTAATGTTTTTATCGTCTCACTTTTATTTACATAAGATTTTGTTGGGAAAAAATCCCTCAAGGTAACATTGTAGTATTTTTGGGTTGATTGTGTTTGTTGACAAAGCAGGTTTCCATGGAGAATTGTCGAGTTCCCGAGAAGTTGTTGACATTCCATGTTGACAAAGAACTTTGACAAAGGAAAGGACGATCTGGAGGCGGTACAAAAGAGCAGTACAAGGTGGCGCCGTTTTCCAGTGTTTGCCAAATTTATGGGCCTGAAAATCGCCAATGGAAAATGGAGTGATATGTTGTTGGCGAAGGTTGAGGAGAGAGAAATGAAGGAGGTGTGCGGAAAAATTAAGCGTGGCGCGCAAAACTAGTGGGTTGCGCGAAATCTTGAAGCGTGGCGCGCAAAACAGCGGGTTGCGCGAAATTGTATTTCACGCAAAAGATGTTTCAAGGCCGAAAGCTTGAAAATCGGTAAAGGCATGAGGCGCGCGAAATTTTGGAGGCGTGCGCGGAAAATTGAAGCGGCGCGCGAAATAGCGGATGAAGTATTTCGCGCAAGAGGTGTTACGAGGTCCGAAGCTCGTAAAATGGCAAAGGCATGAGGTGCGCGAAATTATGGAGCAGTGCGCGGAAAATGGTTGTGTGCGGAAGATTTGTATTTCGCGATCAAAGCGGATTACGCGCTCAAGGAGGGTTTTTCGCGCGGGGTCGATTTTGCCTATAAATATGAAGTGACCCTCCTCCATTAAAAAGAGTTCAAGACATAGAAAATACCTGAGCTCTGGTGCGCGAAATTGAAGTTAGAAAGGGTGTTGCGCGTAAACTTAAAGTTTGAGCGTAAAGTCAGCTGTTGCGCGAAAAGCTAAGGCTGCGCAGAAAGTTGGTGTTGGCGCGTAAAAGGAAGGTTGCGCGAAAAGGGGATATCGTGCAAAAGCAGTGAATTGCGCACAAGGCAGTTTCTAGGCTGCGCGTAATATTTGGAGGTTGCGCGAAAAAGGAATTTCGCGCAAACCATAGAAATTGCGCGCAAGGCACCGTAAGGGTTGCGCGTAAAAATTGAGGTTGCCCGGTACATCCGGTGCAAAGTTAGATTCATCTGCGGGTGAAAGTTGGACTTCAACAGAGCATCTACATATAGAGGAAGATGCATTCCTTCATGAAAATGAAGAGACCTACAGGTCTATAAACTGTGAGTGGATTCCTTCCAAGAGCAGTGAGCTTAGGAAGAGGAAGAAGGTGATCCTCTCCACCGGCAGTGAGCCAGAGAGAGAGAAACAGGGAGTGACTCTTGGGAAAGCAGTGAGCTGACCCTAAACTTTGTATAGGCAGTGAGCCTGGGCATAGAAGTGATCTAGCCCGAACATTGTAATCCACAGCTAGTGAAGATTAGTGGACTTGGTACGACCGAAAACCTGTCGGCGTATGCTCCTTGGACGTAGCCCTTAGTGGTGAACCAAGTAAAATTGTTGTGTCATGTGCTTGCTTTACTTTTTGTTTATTTTGTGCAGCAGGAAAGAGAGAGAAGAGTGTTTTGCTTAACAGCGAAACAATATCAGAAAGGGCTTTAATTTTTAATTAGTCATACCCTGATTCACCCCCCTCTCAGGGTATTCAGCCTAGTGGACCTAACAGATTTACATTATTAGACACTTTTTTATTGAATGTGATATATGTATTCTTCCAATTTACATATAATATCATGATTCATTTCATATTAATGGTATTGAATGATTTATGTGAGGATTATTAAATTTTGGTCCTAGGATTTGATTGATGACAATGTGTTAGGGGAATTCATATTAATTTAAATTTCATTAAGACTTTTATGGGAATATGAACCAAATCATTTTTATGTGGTGAATATACAAGCCCATTCTAAACATTTTAAATTGAAATTAAATTTTTGTTAAATATCCATTTTATTGTATAATATATATGATTATTTTATTAGAATTATACACTTTTTCATACAGTTTTTATTTAGAGTATTGTTTTAACTGTGGAAATATTGATAAATATGTATCCTCTACTTAATATAGAAAATGATAAAGAAAATTGTTATGGAAATAAATCATTGTATATGAATTATTCGGATTTTATATCATAGTAGGGGACCACTATATCTGCTTAAATCATAGACAAGTCTCATGAGACAAAATAGTTGGCGACAGACACATCGAGTTTGTTTCCAAAACATAATCAAACGAGTTTCTACCCATAGAATTATTCCGTCTCAATGGTATGATAGTTCATTTTCCAAATAGATGTCATCAAAATAATAATAATTATCTTTATTCATTATTTGGTTATTAATTTCCATGAGGTTTTTATTATGATAAAATCTATGTATGCTCTTTCATTCTCAGTTTATTGATGGCATGTGTTTTTAATCATTCACCATGACATATTATTTATTTCTTGTTGATTGCGATACACTTATTATAGATTCATACTTCATCCATATGAAACCCTTACTGAGAATTTGAGCCCAATTATTTCATTTATGTTCTTTCCCCATGACATGAATAAGTGGTCATTTATTGAGTTTTCAAGGATATTGATTGCAAGATTTTGTAATTTATTATATGTTATTTTATTCTACCAATGTAAAATGGGTTCTATATATACATAGAGTTTATCCAAGACTTTTAATCATCCAAATTTAATAAAATAATGCATTGCCTCTAGGTTTCTCGGTTCAAGGTGTCAAAATTAGTATCAGAGGAAGATTAGTAAAAACATTGGGAATTAGATTTTGCAAACATAGATTATGGAGCACAACCCAATGATAAAAATTGATGATAAGTATAGAAGAACAACCAAGAATTTTTTTAAGGTAGAGATTATGTGGGTATTCCTAGAAATACATCTCTATCGGGATAATAGAATTTGACGTGGTTCCAGCATAGATGTAACCTAGAGTAAAAACAAGGATAGGTGTTCCAGGCCTAACTTGGGGAAACCTGGAACCCAGAAAGGGCCTTACTACGCACCTAGATTGACACTCATAGGGTATATGCTTTTGATAATTCATATTTTCTTTATAAACCATTATAAAGTATTTAAAATTAAGTAGAAACCATGTTTATTATTAGGATACTAGCTATTCATAAACATGGTTATTAGTGAAATGTTCTAGAAAAAATTAGAGATTAGTTGTTCTCATCAAAACTATAGAGTCTTGACATTTAGCGGTCCTGGTGTTTCTCAATTCAAAATATATAAATTTAGAAATTTTTTTATTCTAATAAACAAATTGTGATTAACAAATTCTATTGAGGAAGAAATAATGTAAAACCTTAATAATTTTTTTTATTAATTTAAAAAAATTATGTTAAAAAAATTATTAATTTAAAATTCTCTGTTTTTGATTAATAATAATACTTTTAAATAATTACATTTCAAATTTATAGATTTCAAATTAATTTTAAATTAATTTTATTAAAACAAATAATATTTATAGTATTATTTTGTGTAATAGAATATTTTAATATGAATATATGTACTAGATTGTTTATATTATAAATTCATTTTTATCATAATAATATTTAATTAAACACTTTAAATGAATAAGTACAATATATATTGACTATAATAACTATTTCGATAAACCATTAATTATGTTAATAATATATTCACAATTAATTCAATACCCTAAGACATTATTCTATGTTTCCTAAATAATTTCAATTCATCTAATACCTTAATTTGGATGCAAAATTGAGTCTCTTTGAAACAAAACATTATTATAGAAGATAATCATAACCCAACAATTAAAATAATTTCTCCACTTATGTGATCTGAATTTTGAAAAATAGACATGTGTGGTTATGTTCAGTAATATATTTAGAGTCTAATATGATCATCTTAGACTTGGTGAATAGTAAAATTCAATAATTTATGAAATATGCTAGATAAATGAATTTATGCCTCATTCATGATTCATGGATGATGTAAATTACAATTGGTTCAAAATCACATACAATTATTTCTATTTTTATTCATAGTAATAAACACTATTCATTTTCTTGAGCCTAAATAATAAAATATTGATTAAAATAATGAAAACCCCTTTTCTCCTCCACTATTAAAACCACCCATCACTCCCTCTTCTCTTTAATCCTCTAAGACTTGAATATTCTCAAAATTCTACCCAAATACTCTTCCCTAGTATCTCCACACATATAGTTTCCCTTTGTCATACAAAAAAAAACCCTTTCCCATTAGGAGGTTCTCAAGGAGGTTATTTCTATAGGTAAATCCTCTTCCGTTTTCATATAATTTCATTTATATTTAACTTCATTTATTATTATCTCCTAATATTTTCTATACAATTTATTATGAAAACTATAGTATGATATATATACTATAATTAGATCATATTAATATAATAAACATTATAAATCTCTCTATTCTCCCTCATATATTTTATAAATGAAATCATCGTCCGGGAGGTGCGAATTTAAAACCGTCGTGGATGTCAAAGCTTCATTCTTGAAACTCAACTTGAAATTTGTACATAAAACCATTTTAATAGTTTATAGATATTTAAAAATGTGTAATATAACCCTTTTATGTTCTGTAAGTAACATAGTTACATAATACCAAACAATAATGAAAAATGAGTTTTTTATGATCAATTACGGCTGTAATAATCAAAATTATTATCACCAAATAAATTACATAATGATCCATTAATTTAAACTTTAACAAAACGATATGAATAACCATTTAAACTTATTCAATTTCATTAATAATCTATAAATTCAATTTTGGAAATTTATATCCATTCCACATGAACATCTATACTCATACAAAAGCATTCCTATCTTGAAAACCAAGGAAATGAGCACTCAAGAGTGATATATTTGTATTTTGTAACACATCCAAATGGACAATATTAAACATAATAAAATTATACTAAATTAAATACATTTATATTAGGTTTTGAATTAATTAATTAATGTATTTAAAAAAGATTATTCAGTACATTAAGGTCATGTAAATGAATATTTGGGCATAAGGTAAGGTGTTTCTCATCTAACTTTTATTTTAATGAGATTTCCATTGTTCACCATTTATTTATTGTGTGTGGTGTATGCATGCTACCATTTTATATTTAATATCATGATTTTATTTATATTCATTTTATTCAATGATTCATTAGATGATTTTTTTTATGATCCAATTGATTACAATGTGGTAAAGGACTTTATCTGAATTTCTATTTCTTTAAGACTTATATGGTATTATGCACCGAATAATTTTTATGGGGTGAATTTACTTCCCCTCTATGATAATTATTCATTTTAAATTACACCCCAATTAAAAATAAATATTCTTTTATAATTTATAATATTTTTTTCTTAGTTTTATACCTTTTAACATAAAGTGTTTATATGGAATGTTGTTTTATCTGTGGAAATATTGATGAATATGTGTCCTCAACTCAGTAAGGATATTAATAAGGCATATTTTTTTTGAAAATTAAATATTTTTATAGGAATGATTTGGAATTTCACTAATAGGCGGGGCCCACTATAACTCCTCGATGCATCGACATGTCTCATGAGACAAAATAGTTGGTGACAGAACCATTGAGTTTGTTTCAGAAACATATTCAGATATGTTTCTACCCGCATAGTTAAACAATCTCAATGGTATTATGGTTCATGTTTCTTATACATGACATTAATAAAATTCACTTTATATAGTATTGGGTTATTACTTTCTATGAAGTTTTCACTATGAAAGAAAAATCTACTCATGCACTTTCATTCTCATTTTATTGATGGCATTTGTTTTCAATCATTCACCATGAGATATCATTTATTTCTAATTTATTATGCATAATTTATTATTGATTCATGATTCCCCTATATGTAGCCCTTACTAATTATTTGAGATCACCACATTCATTTATTTTACTTCCCATAGTTGTGATGAAGGGATCATTTATTGAGTTTTAAATGATGCAAATTATTGTCTCTTGTTATGTATAATATGTTGTTTTCTTCACCCAATGTAAAACGGGTTCCATGTGTGTATCAAATTTCATCAATATTGAAAAATTTATTCATTCTTTGGGATTTTATTCCATATTATCATTCCAATGAAATAAAATAATGCAGCAACACTGGGGTTTTTGAGTCATTGGGTAACAAAAACAAAAAAACCCTCATTACAATTCATAATAAGTAATATAATACTTTTATCATGATATCTCTTATCAAGATTATTTCATGATGGTTTCATTAAAATATGTTCTTGATGACTATTTCATTTAATTTATAGAAATTAACCTACCCATTTTATAAATTATCCATATATTTATTTTTTCTGGTTCAGTCCCATAATGTGGTCTTATATATCAACAATTATTAAATATCATAAAAGAAATCCATTAAAATATTATTTATTAATGAAATATCACTTGTGATGCACCCAACACATCCTACAACACCTCAAAAAAATTTCATTATAGTTTTCATCAACAAATCAAATTAAAAAATTAATAATATATCTTATTAATAATATCAAAATATTTTTATCATTACACATGTCCATGGATATGAATATCCATGGACACATCTAAATTTGGATTTCCCAGTAACGGTTCATGTTCTCATAAAAAGTTTCACTATAAATTACCATGGACCTCTATAATAATAAAATACCTTAAAGTACTATGATTTTCATCCCATGAAAATCTATATCATTTTTGTCCAATAATATGGTATCATCCACCTATATAACATATATATATATATAATTTAATAATAATATTATAGAACTTATAGGTTCTAATCATGGCGAGAAATTTCTTTGAACATTAAGTGTGATAGTTACTCTTAAGACATTATCACATACAACATCATCCATTAGAAAAATCTTAATGTGATAACATGTTGTTTAATATTCAATAAAATGAATACATATAATTATAAAGAACACAAAAGTTTGTTCAATAGAATGAAATCCAACATCCTCGTCAAAGATAATCTAACATGATACTCTCAAGACAAATCATCAACCACCTTTTTTCTCTAGGCTGGTAATGTATTGTGTAGACACTAAATATAAAGAAATAAAATTCCATTAATTTTTTTTAAAATTAAATGGATTTATTATGAGTCTGTCAAAATTGACAGAAATAGATTCTGAGGACTAGAGAGCCCAAAATTGAATTTTAAACTTTTTGTAAGGTACGTTCAGTAAAGGTATGAGTGGTGTTTCCTACCTTTTGAACCAATGCTCAAAATTAAAATCTGAGGCCACCTATAAACTTAAAGTGCTAGGATTCACTTAAGAGAGTCTTAACTTCGACCTCACAAGGTCGGGTGAAAATGATAGTTTTACAGACCTTTTAAAAGAATAATAAAATAAAATAACATTTTATTTTATTTTTCAACCACCTCTTTGAAGGTGGTGGTGGGGACCATAGAGTTTGTCAATCATTTTAGGAGGGACATTAAATGCATTGTTACACATAGATTCTTTAACAACCCATCTTATAATTAATAAGGATCGTTAATTAAATCACATAATTAAATATTAATTTAATTGAGAGTTAATCTCTTAACATAACCTTTAGATTATTAAAATGGTCATGAATGTAGATTTGGGGAATTGTGGGAAAATATTTGATGAAGAACCGAAGAACTAATTTCTCCTCCAATGAAGAACGGAGTCTTAAATGATGACATTGGATGAATCAATATAGAAACAACAAATGTCGATGGCTTTAACGAACGTGGATTCCTCTCCCACAATTGTGACACCTCTTACAAATCTGAGGTATGGGTTTTTTTTTAAATTCAAGTGATTTTGATTCTATCTATCATCTTTTAAAAACTCGACAGACACAAATTAATCAAAATAAATGAATATGTGATTTGTATAAAATTTTGGGTGTTTGTTGCTGGAGTTTTGAATGGGGTTTAGTCTTCTCTCGATGATGTTTGAACTCTAACCCTTGTTATATTGCTAACGTAGAGGGCATGGGCCAACCGAATAAGGCCTAGAACATCCGAATTTGTTTCTTTGATTTCATTATTTGTGGGAAATAGGAAAATATGGTAGAAAGATGAATCCGGGATCCACATAGTGTTGTCAGTATCCTAGGAGGCCTGTAGGCATAGTAGGAAGGGAAAATGGACCCCTAGAGCTCACTAGGTGGCCCGCGGAATCCCTGTGGGTGTGACAGTAGCCTGCTCTCACTAGTCGCTGAGGAAGGTGGTGCCCAAAGGCTTCGTGTTAGAAAGCATGGGAAGTCGACCCTTGGTAAGCTACACTGGTAGTGTGCAACGCGCTGTCGCGCGCTGCAGAGGGAGGTCACGGCTTCGAGCCATGGCTGAGGGGGACCCGTGCACCATGGGTATCGTTAACAGAGGGGGAGGTGCCACATGGAATTTATGTTACAAACCGAATAGAATAATATACGTTCTGGAAGGGGATCCAACCCCACACCGCACGACGAGTCGTGCCCAGCCATGGCGGGCGGGTCGAGTCGGCCCAACCGTCTCGGACAGGACCCAAACACATTTCGACCCAGTTTCGCTTAAAAGGTCGTATCTCACAAACTAGACGTTCGTTTGAGAAACCATCTATATCACTAGATTATATGTAACTAGATGTTTCTTTTGACACACTCTACCTGAGTTTTTTTGAGAATGATGGAGTACGACCAAGTGGATCGAACCCAAATCCTACTAGGCCCTCTATACTAAAATGCTTATAACTCAGAGACCAGGCATCTGTCTGATGTACCACTTATCGTGTTAGGACCGTTACAACATGTATGTCCTTTGGGTTACTCTTTTGTAGAACTTCATGACATTTGAGGCATAACCGATAACTTGAGTATTAGATTATATGGAACTCAAGCACCCTTAGTGTGGGAAATCCTGTGGCTGGCTGTCTATTGAAGAGAGACCCTTTGAGGATCATCATCAATGAAACCCTGTATTAATTGGAATTATACATATCCTATGTGGATCAGAATTAGAGTGACCATGTGTGGATCAACATTGTAGAAACCCTGTGTGGATCAGTATCATAATGACCCTCTATGGATCAGTGTTATAGCGACCCTATGTGGATCAGCTATGCATAACCCAACGAGGACCATCCATAGAGAGGCCTATTGTGGATTGATGATATACGGCCTGGTGTGGATTGACAATTGAACAATATTTTGGGGTTTAGTTGTGGAAATTTATAAATTAATAAATTGATATATCTTAATACTAATCATCTTTATTAATGATCTGTGAGTTGTATATCTGGTGTAAGCTGACTTATTTTCATGCATTGTGTTTGAGGTCCCGCTTGGGGTTATTCCTTTATAGATTTATAAAATACCATTGAGGGATTTGGGGCCCGACTGGTTATTGTTATAATCACCCCTACATAGGCTTCATCTGCACTTTGTTGTGTCTTGTACAGATGACGAGGTTCTTGGATGACACATTATAGAGCTAGGGCCAGGCAGTACACAGAGGTGACTGGTCAATGTGAAGAGATACATAGAAAAGTTATACCATCCCTTCATGTTGGATCCTTGGTGGATGACTCAGAAGCTATTTTCTATTGAAGTTATATCTTTTAGTGGGTCTTATGTTCTGGCCCCCTTTACTTTCAGTGTACACTTTTAATACTAGAGTTTTATTACGTCATTTACATATTGTCTCTTGTTGGTTTGTGTGTTTGTAGGATTAAAAGTAATTCCTTCCAAATTTCATTGAAATTTCTTTCAGGTGCTAGTCTCAAACCCCTAGTCTATGGAAGGAGATCTTGGGGTAGTCACAGCAGGGACCCTAAGGGATGGGTTGTGACAAAGTGTTGTTAGAGAAGTCATTTATATAGGAGAACAAGGACTCGATTCTTTCTAATAAATCAAAAGTGTCAAGTGTTTTGAGTGTGGTTTACAGTTTGGGGAGTCCAATATTGGTTTTGCATCTGACATATCCGTACACAAGGACCCCAAATTCGGATTTCCGACTTGGTTCATGAGAACACAGATTGAGTGTGTTTTAGAAATGTTTTAATTTTGATATCTTTTGAGTCATCTCACTTGGTATAACTTATTAACTATGGAGCACATGTTTTTTTTCAGGATGCCTCCACATACACGGCCGTCTAGGATTCATGAGAGATTTCATGATGATGGCCCACTGAGAGATGAGGCTTCGGTGTAGGGCCCTCATTCAGCGATAACACCTTTTGGTGGTGCACCAACAACACCACTACTCGATGGGAATAAATATCCACCATCCCCACTAGAGGGCGGTGCACGTCGAATGAGCATGTTTCACGAGTTCCAATTGAAGAGGCCTCTGAGGGTTTGAGGCGAGACGGATCCACAGGTAGCTGAGGATTGGCTGGAGGCTGTGGCTAGAGTTTTTCACCTAATTGGGACACTAGCTGAGTAGATGGTGATCCTAGATACTAGTATTTTCAAGGGCATGATAGGGAGATGGTGGAGCCTGATGATTCGATTACACAATGAGGTTAACCTCACATAGATGGACATCGAGAGCCTCTTCAAGGTAGAGTTTGTTCTAGAGACACTTTTCTATGTCCTTATTCAGGATCTTCTACACTTATATCATGAAAACCTGGCAGTGGACTAGTACTTGGTGAGATTCACTGACCTCTATCGCAACTCCACAGACATGGTATGCAACTCTTTTTTCAGGGCCCAGACAATTTAGCAGAGTCTCTAAAAGAATATCGGAGCATCAATGATATCTTGTAATATCATGATGCATGTTAGAGTACTCGAGTAAGCACTAATAGTGGAGAGCTTCTTAGCTGATCAGGTACCAATGTTGAGAGCCACCACCATATGACATGTAGCTGAGTAATCTGCAGAAGGCAGTAAGTAGATGACACAGATGTCCAAGAAGGACAATCCTTCCAGAGGAAAACCACAGGATGTAGGGTTGGAGGCGCAGAGCTCATGAGGTAGAGAAGGATATCAGAGGAGAAAACAGTGCATCATGTGGGTGGGAATGTCCCCATGGCTCGTGACTGCCCGACCCACCATACCGCCGATCAACAGATAGTTGAGGGATTACTAAGGCAGATGCAGTGATTCAGGCAAGGAGGTCTGCATGGCAGTTTGTGTGGCATAGGAGTAGTTCTTGTAGTAGTGGGTTGGTGGAAATTTGAGGTTCTACCAGCCCCACCACCAGGTAGTCCACCCCGACCTCATGGAGCAAGAAGACATAGATGAGCACAGTATCAGGTAGTTTATTGCTATGACCAAGTTGCTATTGAGATGATTCAAGGTATGATATATGTCTACTCCACCCTAGCTTCAGTACTTATAGACACATGTTCTAGTCACTCTTCTGTTTCCACAACTCTCTTTCGGAGCTAGGATTTTCTGGAAGGTCCATTGGCTTGATCTTTACAATTGAATACTCCAACAAAAGAATATTTAAAGATTATACACTGGTTTCGGTAGTGTGAGATCACTCTAGGAGGAGAGAGCTTTAGCTGGGATCTCATATTAGCACCATCGAGGCCGTACGATATCATCTTGGGTATGGACTGGTTATCCACGGTCAATGCTCAGATTGGCTATTTTAGGCGCATAGTGTGGTACATCTGTAAGGATGTGACTTTTTTTCATTCAACAGCAAGAAGGTAAGCTTTTCAACTCATGATAGACTTTACCAAAGGAGGGTGAAGAGGATCACACATCTGTTGGATATCCTTACTCTTAAAGCAGATGATGATAGGAGTCCAAGAAATATTATTGTAGTGGCAAAATATATTGATTTCTTTCCTGAGGATGTTCTATGAATACCTCCTCATAGATAGGTAGACTTCTACATCGACCTCTACCCCGAGACAACATCTATATCTACTCTAGAATATTGGATGGCTCCCACAAATCTTTGTGAGTTGCGAGTACATCTAGAGGACTTGCAAAAGAAGGGGTTCATAAGGCCCATTGCTTCTCATAGGGCATCCTTGATTTTGTTCCCCATGAAGGAATATAGGGGTCTGAGTCTTTGTGTGGACTATCGGTGCCTAAACCAGGTGTCCGTGAAGAAAAAGTATTCACTCCGGAGGATTGATGATTTGTTCATCCAACTGAAAGAAGCTCAATTATTTTTGAAGATAGAACTATGATAAGGTTATCATCAGCTCAGGGTAGAAGATGATGATGTACTGAAGATGGCCTTCATATGTTCTTATGGGCACTATGAGTTATTATTAATGCCTTTAGGTGTGACCAATACCCGAACAGTGTACATGTGACTCCGGAACATGGTCTTCCATCTTTACCACGATCGCTTCATGATGGTCGTCATTGATGGATTCTTGGTTTACTCAGCAATAGAAGAGGATTATTCCTCTCACCTAAAGATAGATCTAGATACACTTTGAAAGAACCATCTTTATAGTAATCTCTTGAAGTGCCAGTTCTGCATACGAGTGGTCCACTTTTTAGGACATGATATCTCAGAGGCTGGTGTCACAGTGGATCCAGCAAAGATAGATGCAGTACTTTCTTGAGTGCCACCCCGGAGTGTGAATAATTTGAAATGTTTTCTATGGTTGGTAGGGTACTGTTAGATATTCGTACCTAATACCTGTAGAGTTGTGATACTTTTTTCATCATTGACATGGAAGGGACAAAACTTCATGTTGATAGAGATGTGTTAGAAGACTTTTCAAGAGCTGAGGTAGAGACTGATGAGTTCCCTCAACTTGAGGATACCAAAAGAGGACTTTGGTTATGTAGTCTACTGTGAAGCATCAAGGAATAGTCTAGGATGTCTTCTATTTTAGGAGTGATCTGTGATTGGCTACAACTCACGTCAGCTGAGTCAACATGAGAAGAACTACATTACCAATGACCTGGAGTTAGCAGTAGTGGTCTTGACCATGATGATATGGCGACACTACAAGATGAGAGAATAGTTTATTGTCTTCTCTGATCACAAGAGTCTCAGGTATATCTTCTCATAGATGGACCTAAAGGTGAGACAATGAAAATTTCTAGGGTTTCTCAAGGACTATGACTTTAAGAGACTACACTCCTATGAAAGGGAACATGGGGGAAGACACAATAAATAAGAGGTATGGTGTACAACTATTGAGTGAGGTGATATAGCATCTTTATATGTTGCATCTATCCTTTTCAGACAGTAATGAAGCAGCTTACCACTAGTCTATGTTAGTTAATACGCTATTCCTTCATCATGTCAGGGAGGCACAACTTAGGGACGTAGACTGTGAGGCCCAACGTGCTCAGATATCATCTGGAAAGGATCCTGATTTATTTTCTGAAGGTGGGGAGCACGTCAACCTTTTCAAAGGATGCACCATGGTACAAGTGATGCTACGGGATGAGGTATTGTGAGAGTTTCATACATATCCTTTGGCGGTCCTGGTGTGGTAAAGATGTATCAAAGCCTCTGACGTCTGTACTAGTGGCTAAGGATGAAGAAAGAAATCGAAGTGTTTTTATCACGATGCCTCACTTTTCATCAAGTGAAGGATAAGCGCTAGGTTCCAGTAGGCTTAGCACACCCACTTCAGGTACCAGAGTGGAAGTGGGATGTTTTTTTCATCGACTTCATGATAGGGCTACCACGTATTTCCATGGGCCACAATTCTATCTGGATGATCATTGATTGAATCACCAAGTCCACCCACTTCATACCCATACAAGAGCAGGGAACAGTAGACGTATTGGGACATCTCTACATATAGGAGACTATATAGCTTCATGGGTTTACATCAATGATCATCTCCATTCATGACACTCATTTTACATCCTGATTGTGGAAGGGATTACAGAAGGCATTCAAGACTCAGCTACATTTGAGAATAGCCATCCATCCATAAATAGATGGCCAGACGGAGTGGACCTTACAGACCCTCAAGTACATTCTTCATTCTTGAGTCCTTGATTTTGGTCCCAGGTGGGAGGACCACCTTCCACTATTGGAATTCACATTCAACAACAGTTATCACTCCATAATTGGTGTGGCTCCGTTTTAGGCGTTGTATGGGAAAATGTGAAGGTCACCTCTATGCAGGATAGTCCCAGGGGAGTCAGCACTTATGGGTATAGAGTTGGTACATGCTACAACTGAGAAAGTACAGATCATCAATGAGAGGATGTTGACTAAATAGATCTAGCATATGTCTTATTCCGACAAGAAACGGAGACCCTTGGAGTTCGAGGAGGGGGATAATGTATTCCTAAGGGTCTCACCCTGATGAAGATTGCGGAGATTTGGTAGGGGTGTCATGCTATCTTTGAGGTTCATTATACCATTACAAATACACAATAGAGTATGTGAGGTGGCGTAATATCTAGCTCTTCCCCCCACAGGTCCACTCGTGCATAATGTTATCCATGTGTCGCAGCTGAGGAGGTATGTGCATGATCTATCACACGTTATTGACTGAAGCAACATGCGGATTGACAATAGGGTGAATTTCAAGGAGTTCTTAGTAGAGATAGACGATCTATTATATCATGTCCTATGTGGATGGTTGATTCCTCTAGTGTGAGTTGGGTTGTAGCCTAGGAACCTCCATAAGATCACATGGGAGCAAGAGGTTTAGATATGTGCTCAGTACTCTGATTTTTTCCCATGATTTTGTAATATCTTTTGAGGAAGAAAAGAAATAAGGTGTAGAGTATGTAAAGACCCAAAAATTTCATGTAAATTTTTTTTAAAATTAAATTGAATTATTATGAGTCTGTGAAAATTGATGGAATGAGATTATGAGGCCTGAAGAGCCTAGAACAGAATTTTGAACATATTTAAAGAACGTTAAGTAAAAATATAGGAAAAATTTTCTATCTTTTGAACTGGTGATTAGAATTGAAATATAAGGGCACCATTGAACTCACAACACATAGATTTGCATAAGGGAGGCTTAACATCGACCATTGAAGGTTTGGTAAAAATGATAGTTTTACAGACTTTTTGAATGAATAATAAAATAACATAATGTGTTATTTTATTTTTCTACCACCACTTGGGTAATTGTGGTGGGGACCATGGAGGTGGTCAAGAATTTAATTTGAGACATTAAATGCCTGGTTACACATAGGTTCTATAACTACCCCTCATATAATTAATAAGGTTCATTAATTACACTAAAACAATGATCCATTAATTGAAAATAAAGTTAAGCTCTTAACATATCCTTTAGATTATTGAAATGGTGGAGAATTTAGATTTGGGGAATTGTGGGAGAATTTTTGACGAAGAACGAAAGAAATAAATTCACCTCCAATGATGAATGGAGGCTTATACAACTAAATTGGAGGAATCAATTTTGAAATAATGAACATCGACAGCTTCAATGAATGTGGATTTTCTCCCACAACCACGAAATCTCCTATGAATCTGAGGTAGGGGTTTTTGTTTAAATTAATGTGATTTTGTATCAATCTATCATCCCTGAAAAATGTGACAAATGTGAATTAATAAAAATAAGTTAATCCATGATTTATAAGAAATTTCATGTGATTTTTTCAAGAGTTTTGAACGGGGTTTTGTCATCTCTCGATTATGTTAGAACTCTCACCCTTGTTATATTGCTAACACAGAGGGTTCGAGATAACCGAATAAGGCCCGAACCATTTTCCATTGTTTCTTTGATTTCATTATTTGTGGGAAATTGGATAATATTATGGTAAGATAAATATAGGATCCAAATAGGGTTGGCAACATCCCAAGAGTCTTGTAGGAGAAATCATAAGGGAAAATGGACCACTGAAACTCACCCGGTGGCCTGAAGAAGCCCCGCCTGTGTGTCACTGGTGTGGCAGTGCCTGAAGGTGACATAAAGGACAGTAGGGGTGTTTGACACTTGTCCGACCGTGTTGGCAGAAGGCGGTGCGTCGTCACACACCATGAAGTTATGTACGGCTTCGTGCCTTAGTGGAGGGGGACCCGCGCCATGCGGGTCCTACTGACAGAGGGGGCGGCACCGTGTGGCATCACCGTTGCAATAAAAATAAATTAATGCCAGTTTCGAAAGGGGATCCGACCCCCGCACAACCTGGCGGGTCACGCCCAGGCATTGTGGGCCAGGCCGGTCAGTGGCCCAGTGGGGCGAGCCTATCGCGGCCCAGCTTGCTCGGGTTAGCCCAGTCTGTTTGGGATGGGCCTGGTTGAACCTGGGTCAACCTGAAATGGGTCAGGTTGGCCCATGTAGGGCGGGTCAGGTCGGTCCGACAGGGTTGGGCTGAACCCAAACGTTATTGACCCAATTTCCCTTAAAAGGTTGTATCTCACAAACCAGACATACATTTGACAAACCATTTATGATGCTGGAATCTATGGAACAAGACGGTCCTTTTGAGATACCTATCCTAAATTTTTTCGAAAGTTGCGGAACAAATAGGTTGGATCGAACCCGAATCCAACTGGACCCTCTGTACTAAAACTTTAAAACTCACAGACCAGACATTAGATTGATGATATGTCTATCATATTGGGACCCTTAAAACATGGTTGTCCTTTGGGTTATTCTTTATGGAACTTTGTGGCAGTTGAGGCACAAATGATATCATGAGGAGAAGATTCTACGGAAATCTAGTGCACCGAGTTCGGTGAATCCTGTGGTTGGAAGTCAATTGAAGTGTGACCATGTGTGGATCAACATCATAAAATCCTTGTGCAGATCAGCATCATAGAGACCCTGTGTTAATTAGCATCATAGTGACCCTGTGTGGATTAGAATCATAGTGACCCAATGTGGATCATGATCTTGGTATCCTTGTGTGAATCTGTAGTGTTTGACCCAATGATGACTAGCCTTCGAGCGGCCCGTCATGGATCAACAACATAAGACCATGTGTTGATCGAATATGGAAAAAGTTCTTTGTGTTTCAGTTGTGGAACATCCTAACAGAATAAAATCATAATGCTTAAAAATAATCATCATTATTTTTGATCTCTGATTTTAATACCTCGTGTAAGATGGATTTTTATTGTGATTTGTTTTTTAGGTCTTGCTTTGTGGTTTTTACTTTGTAAAATTCTGGGAGACCTTTGGGGTCTCAGGGTCCCTACTAGGTTTTGTTATACTCACCCCAGAAAAGGCTTCTCCCGCACCTTGTCCTGTCTTGTGCTGATGACGAGCAGCTTGGATGAGAGTTTAGGGTGCCATGGAAAGGCGGTATACGGAGGTAATGGGTTGAAGTGGAGAGCTGTAGTGACGATTTGTACCTACCCATTAGGTAGGATCAATAGTGGATGATCTCAAGAGAGGTTTTATATTTTAGTTGTATCTTTCAGTTGGGCTTGTATTCCGACCTACTTTACTTTCTATAAACACATTTACTACTATAGTTTTACAATGTAATTTTCACCTTGTCGTGTTCTTGGTTTGTGTGTTTGTTGGATTAAAGTAAATTCCTTCCCAATTTTAAGGAAATTCTTTTCTGGTGCTAGTCTCCTACTACTATCCTATAGAATGCAGGCTTGGGTTGTCTTGGCATGGGCCCCAGGGTACGGGTTGTGACATTATCATTAATAAACTCTTAACATATTATTGGGATCATATTCAACTCTTTCTTAGTGAACAAATATTTGAAATTTTTATGACTAGTGTATATGTCACACCTTTATCCTTAAAGGCATTTCCTCTACATCATTAAATAAAATATTAATGTTGATTGCTATAAATGATAAGTAAATTTTATCCAAAAAATTTAACATTATTGAGGCATAACTATAAATTTTAAATTTTTCATAAGAACACTATCCAAGACCCTTATTTTATGCATTACTATAAATCACAAACCCTTCTCCACAATAGGGTTGTTTTATAATAACTGCACTGACCAACCTTCCATTTTATTCCCTTAAAAACTATTTACCTTCATTAGTCCAAAGGAACTTGAATCCTTTCCTGGTTAAATAGATGAGTGGGTGAGATATCCAAGATAAATACATTGCATTAATTGATACTATATAAGTAATCCGTGGAAAAGATAGAATTTAGACACTGTGGTTGGTCTGTGCTGATGTGCAATAATATATTTCTTAGATGTATCCATCTATTTACCCTCTCTTTATATTATTTGACCTAAAAATGAAACTTTTTACAATCATAACTCATAGTTTGTAAAATTTTCATATATATTATTCATTCATAGGTTTTTATGAACAATCCTCAAGTGAACATTGTACTCTTACTTAATCTCTGAATATATATAAATATCATCTATAATGACTACAGTTAATTAATAAAAAATATCTAAATACTCTATTAATTAAATTGATGAATATAAAAGTTGAATTTGTAAGATCAAATGGGTTCAAACTAAATTAATAGTGTTATAAGATCTACACCATTTTTGGAGTTGTCTTGGGCTCATTTACATGTACCCATTTTTTCATGTATAGAGTATATCCTTTTTCGGTATTACCTTGGTGAGTTTTTGGGTGAAATTATAGATTTTTTTAAGGAATTGGGGAAGTTCATAATAATAACATGGTCTTAAGAAACTGTGATCCCAGACCATCAAATCATGTGAATCCAAATATAGTGGATTCACATGGATGGTACACGATTTGTCAAAGCATACACCTCATATAAAAAACTGTTCTATTGGAAATTTAATCCCCTTATAATTCATTAACAATTAATAAACATTTATTTTTTATCCCTAAGCACTCTATATGAATCCTAAATAGATTTTTATTATTTTTCAAGTCTCCTGAACTAATTGTAAGTCTTTAGAACCTCTGTTCATGACAAACTAACGACTCATTGATGGATTTTGTTGTATCCTTGTAAGATATTCTCATCTGATAATATTTCCTCACTCTTATGTCCTTCATTCAGTATAAAAAAGAGACAATTTTACTCCAACATGAGATGAAAAATGTATTTATGTTTTGGGTGTCCTCAATAACATTAGGGTTTATGTGGTTATGTAAAGAATAATTGATTTTGTAAAATGTTTACCTTATTGAATGTAATTTATTCTTTATACAATTTCATACAATTTTATTGAATGGATATTATTTTAGACACCATTTGTGGTGTCTTATTGAGTTGAAATCTAATGATCCAAGATTCAACTATATGGAAATTACATTTATTTTGTGGAATACATAATACATTACAAAAAATTTATTCCAAAAGAATGTATTATAATTGTGTCTTTGGAAACTTACAACATAATCTTCTAACTTGGTGAAAGATCTTAAACATCCCTTATAAATATCTTCCCATTTTTCCCCTACCAAAAACATTTCCTTACATCCTCAGGAAAATAAAACATAAAAAGGTTGAGCTTAAATGCTCAGGAAGGGTAAACATAGAGAACATAAAAAAACCAAAAACATTTGAATGTAAAAACATAAACTTAAAGATTAAACATCAAAATCTTGATTCATGGAATAATTCTTGTCAGAACATAAGGCATGGATCATAAAGGAACTTTATAATAGAATAGGAAAAAATATGAAATTTTGGAAAATAATTAATCTCATAATATGATTTCCATAGTGGAAAAGGCATTGTTTCCAAGACCATCATAGTTGACAAAGTCCATTACCAAACCACGTTTACTTGCTGTTCTAGCTAGGTATTACTAAACCAGATTTAGTTTCCATTATAGTCCGGTATATATCATGAGATATATATCTTTACTCAATCCACTAGAGGGAGATATAGGTCCCACACATTTTATAATGAAATTATTCGTACATGTGCCACAAAAACCTAAATCATTTATCAAAGCATAACCTATGAAATAAAATTGGATTTTTAAACATCATTTAATCATAACATAATCCATATAAGATAAATAGACATCATAAAAATAATTCAATCATATACACAATCCACTCAAAGTAATATCAAGGATGCAGACATAAACCTATGTCATCTTAGATGGAAAATAATTTTGATAAAACACTTGAACTTAATTCTTGAGTAAAATATCATTTCTTTTTCAAAAAAGTTTTCTATTCTCAAAATGTCGTACAATTTCTAACGAAAAGAAAATAATTAAAAAAAATATAAAATAATGTAATGTGAGCTTCATGTAAATAATGTGTTATGAAAGAATAAAATACATTCATGCCATATATTTTAAAAATACATTCTCCTCATACTTTTGTTTGAAAAGTCAAAAAGTACCTTCTATGGTAAACAAAAGAAAGATTTATTTCATACCATGTAAAAAATATAAAAAATTGGTAAAATGACTATAAAAATATATAAAAGAATTATAAACATTATATGATAACATTATATGAAATGTTGGACATGGATGATAAATACATCTCATGTAAATACTTATGTATAAACAACCTCAGATAAAAATGAGATTGCAAAATTATCCCTTACCGTAGGTCTGATAATGTCTATACAAGTCCAAGAGTCCTATATAATGTTTCTAAACATATTATTAACATATAAAAAAATCATAATACCATTAATTATATCATATATATTTTTTAGGACTTCAACTTATCAATTTATTAACAATTCCATGTTAATGCAACATTTTGGGTAATATCGCTTTGTTTATAGTACTTGTTTTGAATATTTATTCTTGATCTTATAACATACATAAAGATTTATTTACTTATATAATGTAAAAAAATATTTATATTTAATATATATTAGGAATATAAAAATATATATTACTAATATATAAATGAAATGGAATACACCGTTCATGGAGATGGGAGGCTGTACGTACAAATGAACAATGTTCTTGTTTCCTTATTAAATTAAATGGAAGTATGTAAATGAAATATATATATACATAAATATAGTAGAATTTTTAGGTCTTAAATTTCATGATTATTTATTATATATAATTTATAATAATTCTTGAATGGTTAATTCGGAGAATGAATCTCATCGCATCGTGGAGACGGTAAGTCATACGTACGAACAAGCGATTATATCATTCCCATAATTGTTTAATAGTATTGAAGTTGATGGTGTATAATATCTCCAAATTAGTATCATGTTATAATAATCATATATAGTTATTTTTTACACCATTATACCAATCCAATTAATGTGGTGGTGAAAACAGATTACACCACAACATGGATACGGTAAGCCCTACGTACGCACGCGTAGTGATTTTTTTTGAATCTGATGGATTGAGGGTGAAATAGAGATGATTTATATTTTTAATAATATATAAGTATATAAGTTTTAATTATTTTATTACTTTATAATAAAACAAGTAATTAAAAACAAGTATTAGAAGAATGAAATTTCAAAGTATCGGTAGAAGAGATTACCTCTTTCACGATGTGCCACTTTTAATTTTCCTCATAGGGCACTAGAGTTGGACTTTTGAGTTGACCCACACCTCTAGAATGTAACTAAAAATGTTTTTAAGATAACTTTTTAGGGTTTTTAATGTCTTGAAGGCTAAAAATGGTTGAAGAGCGAAGGGAGGAGGTTCTCTTTTTTAAGAGAGGTGAGGGGAACTTTAGGAAACTCTCCAAATATTAATCTATTATAAATTTTATATTGATCAAAAATGGTACGAAACTAATTTAATTATAAATTAAGATGATTTTGGATCCAATAACCATCCTCCAATAATTTTTAGAAAATATTTGCATATTTTTTTGTCAATATCATTTTAGATTAACCTATATTTTAACAATTTAAATCGTATAGTTATATCATGTTATTTACATATTGTGGGTTAATTTAATTCTTATATCACATAAAAAGACCAAAAAGAAGTTATTTATGATATATTTTGACTTTTATTAAAAATTTGAATGAATATTAGATTTTATTAATTTAATATAATTCAATAAACTATTTTATGTTTTATGTTATGAATAATGTCAATTTGGGACACTTTTCATACTTGATTTTCAAAAAAACAATTAATAACAACAATATTACTTAAAACCAAAGGTATTAAATCATACATAATATTTCGATGTCATATAAATTTTTTTTGGATAGAATCAAACTGTTCAAATTAAAATTAAATTAATATTTGTAAATTCATTTATTTGAATCTGTCATTAAATTAGGTAATCTCTACATCATAATTGTGTCATAAATAAATATATTTATATAATGTAATAAATTATCTATAGAATACCATTATATAAAAAAATATTTTTATATTTATAATGAATATTTATATAAATAGATATCTATTATATAACCCTATATTAAAATTGATACTGTAAAAGATATATTTTTATGTTATAATTATATTTACATTAAATAAATATTTTTAAAATGTCATTTTCACATCCATGTGAATTCATGGGTTCCCAAAATCGACTAAAGACTTTTCGTGGTCAGAAATATATCATTAAGTAAGATTATGACAAGTTTTAGGGTACTTTTATATTATTAAATTGTTATTTATTTTCCCTTAATTACTAGATTTTCCATTTAACCATGGTAAATAAACATAATTACTAAATTTACAATTCATAATGTCAAAAAATAAAAGTTATCTATTCACACAATTTGGAAATTATAATTCCAAGTATGGAATAAATTTTTCAAACTTCAAAACATAGAATATTCAGTAATTAATTTAAAATTCCCAATGTCAAAACAAAAAAGCGGGTTTTTGAAGAAATAATAATTATCAAAATATTGACAAGTATTTAATTCCAATTTAAAAGTGAAATTATTACCAATGAGAAAAATTGAATTATATGATAAAAATATAACCCAATTAAACATTAAAACCAATTAAATGTATAATCTAACAACATAAATCAATTATATAAAAAGGTAATTTCGAATTAAAATGCAGTATTTTTCACTATTCTTTAAAATTTGAATTATATCAGAAAAATACAAAACAATCAAAAACAATTATGTTTTTATGTTCCTTTTCTGAATAAGAAGCTAATTTTATCAAATTTGAATTAAAACGTGTTAAAATTGAGATTTAAAATTTGTGCACCATTAAAAGGCGGTAAAATTGTATTTTATGAAACATACATCATTTATCTGAAAATTGATTTTGTTCTCATATCATGTTATAGAAAATACTTAAGATTATTGATAATGTTTTAAAATATTTGAAATAAAGTTAATAATATTTATAACAGCTATTTTATATCCCATTACATAATAATAATTTAATAATATATCATGGTTTAGTGAAACTCGGTGTCGCGTACAACGCAAGATGCCGAGAAAGGTATTTCTTTCATGAAACACAAGCCAAGTAAGTCATAGTGTATTGAAAGATTCCTTTGGTGTTTTATTTATCATAATACTAACTTATTTCATTTATACATTGAACAAAACCTATACTCAGTGTTGCGTGAATGAATTCTATCAAAAGAACTTGAAATTGTGTGAAGCACAATCAAAGAATATCGTTGCATATAATGCAAGCTAATACGGTGTTTTGTATTGCTCAAGCTAATATTTATGTAACATAAAACACAAGAAATCAATGAAATTAAAAGAATTTATCTCAAAAAATCTCGAGATGTTACATTCTACCCCCCCTAAAATGAATTTCTCCCTCGAAATGTGTCGTGGTTATAAATGGTTTAGTACATGAAAGATTCATTCATCGAATCCCACATCGTAAAAATGAATACTAAAACTTAATTATAAAATATAATGTTAGGGACATAATGGATTCCAAAGTAACTCATTTTTGGGTTTTCACATAAGATAACATAGGTGGGAAGTGAAACCATGGATATGGATGAGAAATCTATCCATCATGTTCTGATGGATGGTGATAGAGAATAAGGTTTGGAGAATGTATACTACTAGAAATCCTTAAAAATTAAACTCTTTAAGGGACCATATGATTCATCAAAATAATGGTACTATGATATAAATTTTTTATTCATGAATTTTTTTTCTAAAGTTTATGAATTTTTACATGAGGAGAAATACTTATATAATTTTAGTACAATATCACCATTGGTCATTCCTTGAACAATTTACATTTCGCCTATTATTTAAATATATGACGTAAAATTTCTCATTCGTAAACCGTTTGTAGATCATGTGATAAAGTGATAGGTAATTCCATCTATTTCAAAAAAAGGATAGAATATGTTATCAAATATGCAGAAGTAAACATGTATTGAGATAATACAAACTCCAGCTGGAATATAACATATACTATCAATAAATGGATAACCTACAATCCTTCCAAAAACTAAAAATATAAAACATTTGAAAGAGGTGAACTAAATCTACTTATCTTTTTTCTCCCATATCTTATTTGGATGTTCTTGGTTGTGACATTCCAAACATTTTAATACCTTAATCATGTATACACTTTAAATATGATAATAAAATGAATTACCATAGAACCTTAGTGAAAACATGCATTCTTTAATAATTAACTCTTCCCACACCCAAAAAATACCATAAATTATATATACGCAAACCATGATATACGTGTTTCCTTTTATCAGTCATGATGTCATTAATACTATCAAACATATCATTATCTCTTTATCCCTTCATTATGAGCATATCAGGTTCTTTCCAAAAATATTTCAGTCACATTTTATGGTTACTAGTACCGTATAATTATGGAAAACCACAATAGTCTAATACATAGATATTCCAATATTCCATAACAATATAAAAGAGTTTCAACAACTTTATTTTTGGAATCATGTTACAAAAAGACTGAATCATTCCACCACTTCGTTGGCATACTCAACATCCCTAATAGTGATTTCATTTCATTTTCATTTTTTCAATAGGCTAAAAATATTTTTGGAATTTATAATCATATATAACCCTTGGACTAGAGAATTGGTTTGAATAACGCCCCATGTTTTACACTTGTAACCCTAATTTGTGGGAGGTTAACTCTTTGGAAATTTTTGTTAATTCCTATTACTTATACAAAAAAAATGCTCAATATCCTTTTTTCCCACAATGAAAACATTTATCAATACCCTTAAGACAATTTCTTCCATGTGTCATTCCAAACATTGAGCATAAAAAATCTAATATTCTTTTTTCCATTACTTTTATAGTTTATTTTGAATTCCATAATTCTTTTCTTATCATAACCAAGGGATAGATGAGAAACTACGATCTCCATTTTTGTAATAATAATACAAGGAAAGTACATACTGAAAAATATGTTCTTGAACTGATCCTAAGGCATGGAGTAAATTTTATATTGTTTCCCAATATTATTGATAAAGTTCCACCCAACGTTCACTTTACCTTACAAGCAATAAGTTCCCAAATAAACCTTTTCGAAATTCTGAAAAATAGAGAATGAAAATTATCTTTTAAACCATACAAATCCATTCTTATTCAACTAGTAGATCAGTCATTCCACTAAAATAACGTGGATGAAGCCTTAAAAAAGATTCAAGAGAACATTGTTCCCACCTTTGGTAATTTGGAAGCCCAACAGTATTTGTGGTCCTAGAAACAAAGTTATTTATTCAAGATCCTATAACATTATGTTTTTTAGGATCAAAATCAATGAATTTCCCATCGTATCCATCTTTAATGTGGTTCTTTTGGGTTCCTTCCATTAAATAAAACATAAAATGAATCGTGTGAGAGGCCAAAATAATACTAGTAAAACAACATAATCAAGGAGGATTACATTCAATCACTAAAATCTTAGGTCCAATTATAGTTTACTCAAGATTTTTATCATTATTCTAGTATTTTATCAAATAATTATACTTAACCTTAGGTATATCCCTAGAAGGACTGTGGAAATATCTCTAAGGATCTCACTAATGTATTCCAATTCTAGTTTCTAATGGTTGTCTAAACCTTCATTATGATACCTACTCTAAAGAACCAAGAATGACGTATATGGGCACTAAATTTCTTTTTCGAAAGACATAATACATTAAAAATATATATGACAAAATATTATATTAGTTTAGTGTCTTTGGAAACTCAGAAAATAATCTTCAAGCATAGAGAAAGATCTTCAACATATCCCATAAAGATTTTCCCCTTTTGTTTTCCTATCTAGGACATTAATTTATATCCTATTGAAAGAAAAAATAAAGAGGGTGAGCTCAAATTCATAGAAAGGTTAAAGAATAACAACATAAAACAAACCATAAATATTAGAACGTAAAACATGATCATAATGTTTAAACATAAAAATCACGATTCCAGAAATAATTCTTGGAAGAACGTAAGGCATGGATCATAAAGGAACATTAGAATATTAATGTCATAAATCCAGTAATTGTGGAAATCAATTAAGAACATAATATGATTTCCATAGTAGGAAATTTATTGTTTCCAATACCATCATAGTGGACAAAGTACATTACTAAACCCAGTTTACTTGTCATTCCAACCATTTTTTACAAAACCAGATTTACTTATCATTATAATCATGTCTATCTCATGAGATATAAACTTTTACATAATCAATTAGTGGGAGATATAGGTCCCACCCATCTCATAATGAAATCATTCTTACACCTGCCACAGAAACAAAAAAATCATTATATCATAACCCATGAAATAAAATGAGATTCTTAAACATCATTTCAGAATAACATAATCCATATAAGATAAATAGACATCATAAAAATAATTAAATCATAAAAAAATAAAATAAAATAAATAATTGGAATAGTTTCATAACCCTATATCATATTAGATGTAAAATAATTTTCATAAAATACATGAACTTAATTCTTGAGGAAATTATTATTTCCTCTTAAAAGATGTATTATTTTTTCAAAATGTCATGAAATTTCAAAAGAATGTAATTTAATTGAAAATAATATTGAAATCTCATAAAGGAAGCTTCGTGTAAATACTTCATTATGAATGTTTAAAAATCAATTCATTCTAAATAAGAAAAAAACATTCTCCTCATACTTTTTTCAAAAATTACAAAAAGTACCTCATATGGTAAACAAAAGAAAGATTTATTCCATACCATGTTGTAAAAGTCATAAAAAATACAACTGTATTTGAACATACATAGAATAATAATAAACATTTTATAATAACATTATTAGAATACATTTAAATGTATGATAAATATATCCCTAGAAAATACATATGTATAAATAATCTCAGATAAAAATGGGATTGCAAAATTATCCCTTACCATAGGTCTGATACTCTCTATACGACTTCAAAAATCATATATACTGTTTTTAACATATTATTAACGTATATCAGAATAATAAAAATATTTATTATATCATATATTATTCTTTTATGACATTATATTATCAATTTATTAACAATTCCATGTTAATGCAACATTTTGGGTAATATCACTTCATTTATCGTATGTGTTTTGACTCATTATTATTAATGATATTACATATATCCTGATTAAAATACTTACATAATGTAAAACATAATTTATATATCATATATATTCAGTATATATGTATATAATTCATAGATAAATTAAATGGAATACACCGTTCTTGGAGATAGTAGGTCGTTTATACACATGAACGTGGTTTTCGTATCCTCATTGAATTGAATGAAAGTAAGTAAATGAAAGATATATATAAATAAATCTAGTATAATTATTTTGTAATTTATTTCATGATTATTTATTATATATACACTGTAATCATTAATTAATGGTTAACATGGAGAATGAATCTCATCATGTCGTGGAGACGGTAAGCCATACGCACGCACGAGGGATGATATCATTCCCATAATTGATTAATGGTATTGAAGAGGATAGAATATAATATTTCAGAATTAGTATCATGTTATAATAATCATATATATTTATTATTTCCAATATTATACCCATCCATGTAAGGTGGTGGTGAAAAACAAATTACACCACGACGTGGAGAAGGTATGTTGTTCATACACACGTGCACTGATTTGGTTTTTCGTAGGATGTATTGAAGGTAAAATTTAGATGTTTCATATTTTTTTAAAATTATAAGTATATTATTTTTACTGATTTTATTATATTATAATTAAAAAACTAATGTATAATAGGAATAAGAAGAATGAAATTTGAACGAATCGATATAAGAGATAACATATTTCTTGACGTACGTCCTTTAAATTTAGTTAGGGCTCTAGAGTTAGTCTATTGAGAAGACTAGATCTTCTAAAATGTTACTAGGGAAGTTGAGAAAATAAATTTCTAGTGTTTTTTTGATCATGGAGGCTCAAAATGGAGTGAATAGGGGTGGAAAGAGGTGACCTTTTATAAGAGAGGAGAGGGGCACTTAGAGAAACTCTCAAAATATTAATATATTATAAACTCAATTTTGCTTAAAAAAGGTCCACAACATATTTAGTTATTAGATAAAATGATTTTTGTTTTAATTACTATCATAAAAAAAATTTAGGCAAATTTTGAAAAAAAATTATCCTTATGTTTTTAGTTTTAACCTTTATTTACCCTTTTTTATCATACTATGATATCATGTTCATTGCACATTGTGGGTTAATATAATTACCATGTAATGTTTAAAGACCCAAGAAAAAGTTTTTTATGAAAAATTTGAACTTATATTAACATTTTATTTGAATATAATATTTTTTGGAATTTAATATAATTTAATAAACAATATTAAGTATTAATTTATGAATTATGTCAATTTTAGACACATTTCACACGTGACTTTTTAAAAAATATTCACAACAACCTGATTCCATAAAATCAAAACAATTTACCCATCCCTAATATGTCGATGCCATTAATATTTTATTGGATGGAATCAAAATTTGAAAATTAAATTTATTTTAATATTTATAAAATAATTTATTTAAATCATTCATTATTGAGGTAGTCACTACATAATAACTTTTTTACAAATAAATATATTTTTCTAATGAAAAAAAATTATAAATAAAATAACAATATGTAAGTATTTTTTTATATTTATAATCCCTATTTATAGAAATTGAGATATGGTATATAACCTAACATTAAAATCATTTTAGTAAAACATATATTTTTATATTATAAATATATTTACTTTAAATTAATTCTTATAAAATGTCATTTTCAATTCCATGTAAATCCAATGGGTCCCAAAATCAACTATAGGATTCCAATGGTCGAAAATATATCATCTAATATGATTATGAAACGTTTAAGGGTATTTTTAGAGGATTAAATTATTATTTTTTACCCACATTTACTAGATATACCCTTTAACAATGGTAAATAAAAGTAATTACTTAAGTTACTAATCATAATGTCCAAAAATAAAAGGTACCTATTCAAAAAATATAGATATTTTGATTCCAAATTTGGAATACATTTTTCCAAATCCAATGTTTCATTAATTTATTTAAAATCCCCATTGTCAAAACCAAAAATCATGTTTTTAAAGAAGTAATAACTATAAAAAGATTGACATGTGTTTATATACAATTTAAAATTGATATTACATAAAATGACCAAAAATGGATTAAATGATAAAATATATTCTAATTAAACTTTAAATTCATCTAAAATTATAATATAAAAATATAAATAATTAGAAGAAGATGCAGTTTCGAATTAAAATGCAGTGTTTTCACTATTCATTAAAATGTGAATTTTATCAGAAAAATGCCAAATATTCCACAAAAGTAAAATATTATATCTTTATTCTAAATAGTAAGTTTATTTTGTCAAATTTAACTTTTAAAAGTGTTAAAATCTATATTTAAAATATTTGTGCCATTAATAGTCGGTAAAACTCCATTTTGGTGAAAGGTACTTATTTAATCCTAAAAAAATGTTTTTGTTCTCATATAATGTTTTAGAAAATGTGTAAGATAAATGATTATATTATATAAAATTAAAAATTTAGTTAATACTATTTATAATGGCTAGTTTATATCCCATTAAATAATATTATTTTAATAATATAACATTGTTTAGTGAAACATGGTATCACGTACAACGCAAGCTATCATGGAAGGTCTATCATCCATGTAATGCAAGCCAAGTTAGTGTTGCATGTAGTGCAAGATTACATTAGTCTTTTGTATAACATAATACAAAATTAGTTCATTTTTACATTAAGAAAAATCAATACTCAGTGTTGGGAGATTTAAATTCTTTCAAAAGAACTTGAAATTCTGTGAAACACAAGTGAAAGAATACTATTGCGTATACCGAAAGCTAATACAGTGTTGCAAATAGTGAAATCTAATCTAGGTATAGCATACAACATAAGAAATCAAAGAAATTAAAAGAATCTATCTCATAAAATCTCGGGGTTTTACATGTACTCACAACCTACATGTTCTTGTTGACAGGTACCCAAATAGAAGATCTGGTTTTCTAGAAAGGTTAAGTGAAAGAGTCATATTTAAGATGGATGAGTTGGGATGGAGAATGGCTGAGAGAACCATACATGATTCGAGGCCCTCTTGGGAGTTTTTAGTTTCTTTATTTATTTTGGGTTTTATATATTGACAATTTACATGTATTTTTCAATGGAATATATACTTTTTAGATTTTTATATTTTATTTTTGCGTTTTGTTCATCCGGTGATACTGGTTTATTTCTAAATATTTAATCATATTTGGATTATTTACTACCAATATTATGATATATTGAATAATAGGTTATGGTCCCCTCATGATTGATATGAGACCATCTCTCCCAAACAACAACCTCTAGAATATGGGGAGGTGAGATTGAGGTCATTTAACTGAATGACCCAGGTGTCGGTGTGTGAAACCAAGGTTGGGGCTTTGCAATGTGGTATCCTATAATTTTTTTCTTTTATCATACAATTTAGAATGTTAGCTAGGATAATAGGACGAGTCATTCCATGGTTAATATCTTGTGCATGGGAGTCTCTAACCCATGTACAGGGGTAAAATCCATGTACCTAGGATGGGATTGTTATTGTTAATGTGTTTTGTTACAATTGAATGTTAGTTGGCCTCAAGTGATGCACAGAAGGTGTGATTTGATAATTTTTTCTTAGGGTTATATAAATTTAAATGATGTCCCAATATGGCATTAAAGTTATTAATTGAATCATCATTATAAAAAATCATGATTTGTTGTGACATGCATCATTTTTAGGATCACATGGAAAAATAGGTTTTGGAAAGTTGTTAAAATTTCAAAAAAAAAACTTTTATTATGTAATCGAACTGAAGGAATGTTCCTTATATGAAATTGGAAATTTTAATTGAATACAAATGTGTAAATTGTGTTTTTAATAAGAAAATTGAATAATGAGAATTTTTAACCCTTTTTAACCAAGTCCCAGAGGTAGAGATGTTATGGGTAGTGGTAGTGCCTCAGTTTTTACATTCTAGTGGGACTAGGGGAATGAATTGTTTTAGATTATTGTTAATCCATGCTACATAATTTTATTAAATCTATTTCATGTTTCATAATACATGTTCTTTGAATTTTAGTGATATTATTCCATGACGATTTTTGTTAATAAGAATAATGTTGGACATTCATAAAAGACTCCTTCCAGTTGTGGAACCCGAGGCCACAATAGTGTTGGGTGCAGGATCAACATAGTAGTTCTATGAGAACATTTCCCAGTTTTATCAGTATATATGGCGATAATTAGAGTTTTTTAAATAGTATGTATGAATTTACATGGGAGTTTTAGTTGAAGATCCCTCCAAATCTCACTAGAATGTGTGGACCTCTGGTAGGAGAGTTCTGGATTGAGTATATCCATGTGATACATGACCACCTAGAGAATCTTACTAAGAAGATAATTAACATATATTATTACATGATACAAGGTTAAGAGATGTGTTGGTGGGACATCAAGACTTATAAAGAAAAATAGATAATATGTAGGGGAAGAACATTTTTGAGATGTTTATGGATCAATTTTATCCTGACATTCTCACGAAGGAGAGAGGAGAAGAGTTTATGAGGCGAAATCCCAAGATCATTTCTATGATGAACTATAATGGATACATTACTTACTGTTAGTTCATTATTACAGTGTTTTTGGGGGATAATTCTATATTTGAATAGTAGTTTCAAGATGGTTTAAATGTAAAATTATTTCTAAGGTGAATATATTCAGGCAAAATATGTTTTCAAACATGGTGTATCATACTCTCATACTTGGGGGACCTGAATGAGGCTTCTGGTAGAATATATTTGTTTTTTTTGTATGTTCAAAAGGTATGCAATTTGAAAGTATGAAACATTATTAGGAAATTGTTGACTTGAGATGTGTAAATAGGTGTCTCAAAGGGGATGAATAAGTTTCACAGAACCTTACATGGGTCACCTATCACTAGTTTGGTAGGCCAAGTCACATTTTTAGACAGTACTGCCCTAAATCATGTAGAGTTCCAATCATTTGGTACACTGGGACACCTACTTATGTTATTTAGGAACTTATGAAAGATGGATAATGATAGAGGATCCTGAAAAAACTAGATTATTGGAAGGGGTTCTTTTACACCGTAACAATCTGGCAGTTGAAGTTCTACTAAAAGTGGCGGTTGACGTAGTGAATGTAGTGGCTCTAGGTTAAAGCACCAATACTAGTAGAGTGGTGTACCTCAAGGGACTCTGACTATATTTCAAGGAAGAGGGATATAAAATTTCAATGCCATTCATCCAATACTTGTGGATATCATGTTTGTTCTGTCAATAGTGAGATGTACTATAATTTTTGCTTCAATTTTTTCTAGTCCCTTATTTGATACTTGTACCAATCATTCATTTATATTTTCAAAACATGTGAGTGGTTTGAGATTGGTGGTGGAGTATTTGAATGGGGTTATGATGACAGATACCCTTAATGGGAGTACAGCTGAGGTACATTTTATTATGCAAGGGGTGTTCTCTAGAGGTGGGGGAGTATCATTTGAGTTGGGATTCTTATATTTTTTATATTTCATGAGTTGACCTAAATAGGGGTATGAAGTGTTCATTAGTATACCATGACCACATTGATTTATAACAAATGGGAGTTACCTTTATATCTATATATGGCGTTAATTATGTTCACTATATAGAATGGGGTATCTAGGTAGGTCATGCATGGACAGTTAACAATAGCGGAGATCACCATTTAGGTTTCTAGTTTGGTATAGGATAATGGTGGTGAAAATAATGGTTTAACTTCACCTATTTAGGATAGGTTTTAGGATGTGTTTCTTGAAAACATCATAAGGATCCCTCGTGAAAGATATATAGAGTTTGCGATTGAACTAATGTTGTGGTGAGGCGGTTTCTATTAAACCATATAGGATGACACTAGTATATAATCAAGAGAGAAATCATCATATGGAAGAGTTTATTGATAAAGGGTTTATCTACCTGATTATGCCACTTTGGCGCTCATCTATTTTTATACAATGAATATTGAAGAGACGCTGAGAATGTATATTTATTACTAAATTTTTAACTAGATAATAATGAATAAAAGACATCCTCGTCCATGGATAGATGATATTTTTGACCAGTTGAGGGGAGATTGTGTTTTGTCCAAATTCTAATTGAGATCTAGGTATCATCAATTGAGAGTTCAATCTTCTGACACACATTAGAATGATTTCAGAAGTGGGTATGGATCTATTAGTTTGTCATGATTCTGTTTTGATGATGAATGCGCTGATAGTTTTAATGTCCTTGATGAACCGAATATTCCACCCATTCCATGATCAAATTCTAGTTGTGTTTGTGGATGAAATTGAAGTGGACACCAAAACACATGACAGTCATGCCCAACATCCTTACATCATCTTTTCTACACTGATAGAGTATTAGATTTATTAAAAGCTATCTAGGTGTAATTTTTTGATTGATTAGGAACACTTCTTGGGTTACATCATCTCTGAGTAAGGTGTGTCTCTAGATAGAGCTAATGTTCATGCAGTTTTTTCTTGGGGGGATCCTTGTAATTTTTTTGATATCAATATCTTTATTTGGCTATAAGGTCATTATCAGAGGTTAATCTAAGACTTTTCTTGATTAGAAACAAATAATTAGGGCTTGACCAAGAAGTGGGTTATGTTTGAATGTTATGGATCATGTGATAAGTCTTTTGAGGATCTGAATAAGTGTTTGACTATATAACCAATATTTATACTACTGGATATAAGTGGGGAGTATATGGTGTTTTTTAGTCGCATGTGATCGATCTTGGAGCAATGTTGATGCAAAAAGATCAATTTTTGGCATATGGTTCATGGCAGTCAAGTCCAAATGACCTGAACTGTATGACATAGGACTTTGAGTTAAATTATTAGTTTACTCTTTGAAGTGTTGGTTTCATTATTTGATAAGAATGTTTTTTATAATTTATAATGATAAAAATGTAATAATTTATATATTTTACCAACTATATTATAATCTATATCTATGGTGGTGGGATGATTTTATATAGTTCTTCAATTTTTTTCAAGCTTATACAACTAGGAAGGGAAAAAGGTTCTCTGATTCTTTAAGCATGAAAACTCAATTTTAGTCAGTTAAAAATCCTAATTCAGAGAAGATGATGATGAAATTTATATATTAGATCCATTTTAAGGCTAAATAAATCCAAAATAAGATTAAACTTGTATCAGTTTCAGTGTATTATATACATTAGAGTTATATTATATAGAGGTATAATGAAGATCTAGTAATTTGTTGTTCTTGAATGAAGTCCTTGAAGGTGGAGAGAAACCTTTAGATTAAATATGAGATCATCTATATCTTAAATAATATCATTGTTCCTATGAATATTTGGGAGGATTTGATCAAGAATTTCAATCCTCATTATGGGATGTATATACTGGTTTGGCAGAAATGTATCAAAACCTATTTTAGTAATATTGGAGTCTGTGTATGAAAAGGGAGACAGTAGGGTTTTTGACATGGCGCTTCACCTTTCAACAGGTGAAGGAGGAGTTCCAATTATTAGGTGGTTTACTACAGTCATTACCCATTTTGAAATTGAAGGGGTATGGTGTTACCTTTGAATTTTGGTGGGACTCTTGAGGTTGTCTTAGAATAATGACTCTATTTGAGTGATTTTGGAATATTTGAAATAGGTATCTCATTTCTTGCTTATACGGGTGGATTTCTATTTGGATCACTTTGAATATTTTTCTTCTCGTGTTATATCACATTTACACATTGAGACAAAAAGTTTTTTTTTCTAAACATGATTTTTTTTACTTAGTGCTTCTAGAAGGGAATGAAAAAGGATCTTAGTATGTAGGTTTTATTTTGTATGTATTTCCACCATTAGAAAAATGTGTAGTCAGATCATATGATACCAAACATAAGGATATGCAATGATATTGTGTTTTAGACTTCAGTGGGTCTTGAGAGAAATGCCTAGATATTTTTTAGTCCACCTATTCCAAAACATATCAGGAAACTATTTGAATATAACCATATGAGGCTCTTTATGGTAGGCCATGTATATCCCCTCAATTTTGTATGGAGGCATGCAAATTATAGATTTTTAGACAGAGTGTTTTGATGGAAAATTTGGTGTATGCTTTTTTGATTAGAAATTGTATGGCTATAGATTAAACTAGAAAAAATTATTATAGTGACCTATAATGATGACCCCTAGAATTAACAATGGGTGTTCATGTTTTTTATTAAGTGTCTCTATGATTGGCTCACCACATGATTCAGATCCATATAATGCTAGTACATAGGATTGTTGGCCCATTTGATATTGTAAATATAATAGGGCCATTGGAATATTGATTTTATCTTTCAAATAGGTAAAGTTCAAGGAATGTTTTTTTATGTTTCATGGAGTAATATGTTTCACCCAGACCCTTCTCATGTCCTCAATATGGATGATGTTGACCTACAGACTGATGCATAAGGAGAATCTAATACGTGTGTTTGATCATAGTGAAAAGGTGTTGTGAGGAATGACCTTTCTAATAGTTCATGTGTTATATAAACATGTTCTTGTTCAAGAGGATACAAGAGAGAGAGAAGTGGTTATGCGGGCTTAGTGGCCAAATCATTTTAACTTAGAGTCTTAGAGTTTCTTGGGAGTAAAGCTCAAGGATCAAATGTTATAAGGTGGGGATATTCTGTTACCTCAACTATTTTTGGAGACATATAAAAAAATAAAGTATTATTTTTTATTTTTTTAGTTTATCTCATTTTGGTAATACCATGGGGAGTTATTTAGTGAAATTAGAGAAATTTGGAAGGACGTGGGGTAGCACACAGTTGGAAAATAGTTTTCTCAAATCGTGAGTGAAAGAAAAATAAATGTGTGAACCAAAACAAATAAGATTTTCATGAATAACACACATATTTTCAAAATATTCTCCCTTTTAATAGAAACCATTGGAATCCCTAAGATGATGCTCACATTTATAAACACATCTTGGGAAAATAGTGCACCTCGAATAGAAATTGTGCACGTTGAAATTTAAACCTCTAAAAAATCATTAATTTATTTGTAACCCCTGCCTTATATCACTAAACAAACTAGCTTTATCATGAATGAATTTCTCTTTTTTAGGCTTCCAGATGAATTCCAATGATTTCCAATATTCATTCTTGATTAATCAAATATTTTTTGACATATTTTCACCTCTTCTGTTAATAGATTATCATCCTTTCTGGTTTCTACTATATTCCATCTATATTTTAGAATAAAATATTTTATGCTTTTCTACTATTGTATAGGGTTATCGATATAGGTTTTCTGGATATTGATTCTCTTGATTTCATATCTAGTATTTGGATATAGGCCTCATTCTTCATCTTGATATTGGTTGTTCTACTTCAAATTGATGTTTTTTATTAGTGAGTGTTTTCAATCAATCTCAAATATCATGGTCAAATTAAAAATCCCATAGTCTTCATTTAATAACATGGATGTAAATGTGTAATTTAAATTTCTATGATTGGTAAATTTCAATGAAAACCGAATTGACTTAATTGAATTTCTATGTGATAATGATTTGGGATAAATTGGGGAAATCAAGGTTGGTGGAATTGGATTAATTAATTGGTCCACTAATTAATGGAATTATTGTGATTAATTAATAAATGGAATATTTTGATTTTGTAATTTATTAAATAATGTGATTGTGAATTATTTTAAAATGTGATTAAGAGATTGACGACTTTACATAAATAGATTATGGAGTTATATGATTAAATGTCGATAAATAGTTAATGTTGAATTTTTTTAAATTAATAAATCATTTTAAATTTATGAACCAATATTAAATTGATGATTTATTTTGTAACTCCTGATAAAAATACTTGAAAATGAGGTTAATGATAATAAATATTGATATTTACAAAATTGTGATATTTTTAATATTGTAATGATTGTGAGTTTTTGATATATGTGTGTAGGACATGGACTAATGCTTCAAAACACCACATGTGATTTATTTACATATATGTGGGTGATATATATTGATGACGTAAAATCCCATAGTGATATATGGGTTTGAGGACATAGTATGATGCTTTAAATAGGCACAAGGTACTAGACATGGAATTATAGTCCCTAAATATTGGCATTCAACTACTATTCCAATTGGCCAAAATATGAATTTATGTGAATTGGTAAATGACAATAATTTTATTATGATTTTTGATTTCCCTTGGGGATAGTTCAAACTAAAATATGGGCCAAAGAAGGTGGTGATAGCTTGGGTTTCCTTGAGAACCCAAGGGTGTCTGTAGAAAAGTAACGATTAAATTATTATGTAAAATATTCACCTTATTGAAAATGTTTTATTATTTACAAAACTGCATACACTATTATTAACATGATATTATTTTAGATGTTGTTGGTGATGGATTACTGATTTGTACTCACACCCTACTTAGGATGAATGATCGGTGCCTGAATAGACATCATGTTTGTAGGACATGATAAGAGTAATAGTCTTATATTATGTTGATGAGTTGGGATAGAGAATGTATGAGCGAACCAGAAATGATTTGAGATTTTATTTTTAATTTTTATTTTATTTATTTATTTGGTGTTTTGTATAATGATATTTGAAATGAATTTGGTGTGATAAATCTTCTATTTGGGTTTACAAATTTTCGTTCCCTATTGTGGTCATCATGTGAAAAAATTATGGTTCTATTTCAAATTATTATATTAGATTTGGTTTATTTACTACCATTGTTGTGATACTTTGATAAATAGGGAATATTATCCCCATGATTGATATAATACCCTTAGCTTTAGATGGATTCCTATGGCGTATTAAGAGCCACACTTGAGGTCATGTAACTAACCAGTGTTTGGCACCTGGGTCGGGACATTACATGTGTCCATACCACAAAAGGAAGACTATCATAAAAGATTATTAACTTTTAACAACCAACTAATAGTATCCATATGTAAGATCAATCCTAAAAAATATATCCTTGTAAAAGATAAAAAATCATCAATATGCGATACAAGATACTTATTTATGGTCAAGATTATGTTATGTTACCAAAAATCAATTTAGAGTCACATTGATCAATCCCATTTATTAATTAAAAGAACATATACAACCTATTGTGAAACATATAGATGAATGAATTCTTTATTCATATTTATAGGACATTATTCTGGTATTCTTGACCTCGAAAATGGTAGTTCCTTATGTAGTATTTCAAATATGTGCTTTACCAGATATGATTTCTATTGAAAACACTTCTTCATTATCCAAAGGAAGCCAATGAAATAGTTTTGGAAATACATCAATGAACTCTAATACAATTTTAATATCTTTGATATCTATTTTTTACACAACTATCTATAATTAATGACCCGTTTGAATAGTAACCAAGACCCATAAAATGGATGTAAATAACATTGGGTGATCATATGTTTACTCACATTGTTAAATGATCATACCTTGTCTCAGAATATCAAATTTCTTTTGTGTTTTTAAACAAGTATTATGGGATACATATAAATAAAACTAATATATTTCCAAAATAACATCAAATTCAACTTGAGTTTTAATAATTAGATCTATAAGAAGTAAATTCCAACAAACATCAATTGGAAAAAAAATTCTACATGAGATACAATTATCGTACAATTAAGATTATTTAATTCAAAATCCAAATCTAGTTTTTATAAATATGAGTTAACATTACAAAGGGTTTTTCATGATATAATTGAATTCATATATCCAAGATCAAATTATATACTTCAATAACTGAGCACATCCATCACCAACATGACCCTATCATTCTTTCTTCAATCCATAAATAAAATAAAAAATATTATTATGGAAATCAGTTATCATTAATTAGAGATAAAAATCATGTATAATAATTCCATTGATATCTAAACAATGATGAATTTAATTCAATCAATAACACCTTAAGATTAACCTAGGTCACTCACGGTTATCAATATTTAAAATTATTTATAATAGTTTATAATAAAAAATATGGATTAATCCAATAATATACCCCTTGTAGTGTATTTCCCGGTGTTTAGTATTTGGCCCACATATCTTGAACTGATGATTGTCAAGTTAAAACTTAATCCTACACATTAGGTGTGGATAGTCAAAGGTGAATTCTTTCCCTAGCTATATCCATTATCTCAATATCTAGATAGAGATGTATTTTCTTAGAAAAACCATCTCCTTTATTTATCATAATATAAGATTTTAACTGATAATTAAAATTATTCTAGGTGTTATCAGTAAAGATTTCTTATATTAGTTTATAAAAATACCAAAACATTACTCGGATATAAACCATAGTGGACCAAACATTACATACATACATATTACATATTATTATAAAAATATTCATTACATATAATTACAATCTATTACAATAACAAAAGGGTTTATTATCCTTTTTTGAAAATTGGATACATAAAAAAATTATACATAAATGATCTACAACCTATCCTATTAACTTGTTCCTAAATAAATCCCTTCTTGAACATATCATACTTTAAAAATTTCTATATAACTTGGGGAATGCAAAGATAATAAAGGGTTATATTCGATGATCAGAAATAGTAAATATGGGAGATATCAATAAATGATCATATGTGAGCATTAGATATGAATAATTATATTAGAGAATTAAATTAACAATATAAAATTATAACAGAAAAATCATTGATCATAAACATTAAATGTGACATAAATAAATAAAAATCCACAAGGAAAGAATGATAAAAAATTAAAGATCTTAGTCTAAGAGAAAATTATTATTTTATGAAAACCATTAATAAAAGAGTGTAATAAATTTTTATATAATTATAATCATATAAATATTATATCATGGATAAACAACAAGACATTCAATATGAGTGAGGTTATCTATAACCATTCTTGTACATATTTTTTGAATATATATAACCTATAGTGTACCCTATTTTGTACTTAGGATGACCTCTTGAGTACTCTATTGGGGCATGGGATAAACTCATATGTCCCACCAATTACATAATCATAATACATTTATATTTTTTCCAAAATATAATGAAATAATATATCATTTCATCATATCTTAACATATGGAAAAGTAAATTGGTGTCGTCAATATTTCATCAACATCATACTAAGCCTTCGACCAAATTATAAAGATTGATAACATTGAATCATATCCATATATAAGCACAACACCAAAGGATGTCATCATAGATGACAAATTTCATTAAATAATTATTATAATATTTCTTGAGGAAAATAACTTTGTTTATTTTGAACTAACATATTTATAATATATAAATTTATAAAATATTAAATAAGAAATTTTCATTGATAATAACCATGGAAAAATGTTTTGGAATCCTTATGTAAAAGATTAATCATGAAAATGGGAAACATTCTCATGTGGTATTAATAAAAATTATTCCACCAACACCTTTTTTTAAAAATAACCTCATTTATAACATAAGAAATAGTAATTTTTTTAAAAAAAATATAGAAATTCATAGAGTTTCAATAATTTATTTAATAAATAATATTATAATAGTAAAAAATCTTGATAATATTTTAAAGTAAATTTAGATTTGGGTGATATAGGTTCTTTCCCAAATTAAAAAATCAAGGTAAGTTTTCAATATTCATTTTGGATTTTGAATACTAAGATAGTGGAAACTGAATAGAAAACATATGATTAAAAAAAGTGGACATTTTATTTATCATTGATAGATAATATAATCTAACTATCATAATTCTAAGTTTAAATGATCATTGAAAATGATAATTTAATATAAAACCCATATTGCTTTGCTAACTTTTGATTCATTGCCTCAGTGAAATAAATAACATAAAATGAAACATACAACTTCATGAACATAAGTTTATTAATTATTTGACATATTAAAATTCAATTAGATAAAAATAATATAATAATATTTTTTTCTAACATAACATATGTCCCATAGAAAGAAATTTGTGACACTAAACCCTTACCACATTGATAACATTAAAATTAAAACTCATTAGAAGAATCCTTTTGAATTATTACATTAAATAAAATGAATTAGTAAGGTTACATGATATGATTTTTAAATTGGATATTATATACAAATAATAATCTTAATTATGTGCATAAAACAAAACATGGCTCATTGAAATAATTTTTTTGATGAAGAACCCTTACCACTTAACAAACATTTGAATCCAAACCGCTTAATGAATTTTTTTAAATTGTAACATTACATGACCTAAATTATGTAGCATCCATTACATACCTTTTCAATAGGGTAGTATATAAAAACTGTAAATATAAATAGGTTTATAACATCAATGATGTCTAAAATAAATACTTTTGTGAATAAAGAACCTTTGTTTTTGTATGATATACATTGTAAGTTTTCTAACCACTTGTATAATGAATTATAATTTATTATAATTTCATTCCAAAACTAAATTCATAACTATAATACCATATATGGGCAATTTATAACGTTTAAACTCATATTTATTAATAATTCATTTTTAAATCATTATTTCTAGGCGTTAAATCCTATTTTTCATGAATGTTTTGGTTCAATAGTTCTTATTATTGAACTTTGATCAAGGATTAATCATATATAAAATATTATTAATTAAATAATTATAATATTTAACCATTAAATTAACATTTATAAAACTTCATATAATTAATTGAGGAAAAATGAATTACATCACTTCTAGGATATGATAGTTCGTATGTAAACACGAGTGATGTTCTCCACTTTTCAGTGGATGGGCCGAAACATGGGTAAAAAATAATTCAACATTATATAATAATAATTATTTCATAAAAAAATTTATATATTAAATACATCATAATTACCAATCATGAATTCTGGTTATTGGTATTGAATTATATGATTACACGGAGCCGGTAATCCAGAATTATGTATGGACAATACTTTCACTACAAATTTGATGTAATGTAGCTGGAAAATGGATATTACATCATAATAATAACATATTAGTATATTTATGATACTCTATTTATAATTTTATTTTAGATAAAATAGATTTATATAATATAGAAAATAAATAAAATTGAAATATCTCACTTATGGTTTATGCCAATTTTTTGACAGACCACATTTGGCTTACACATTAAATCTTGAAATATTATAGTTACAAGAATTCAATGGTATCAAGGATGAATGAGATTTATATTGTATGGACATGGATTATGTATTTTCTGATCTAGAATATCATATTGGGTGAATAATATAGTATAAGAGGTTCTCTTTTATATGTGAGTTGATGGACACCAATGGAATTACCGAATTGATTTAAATAATATAATATCACAGTTATGGGAATGTGAAAAACATGTCCATAGATTTCATTATAAGATAATAAAATGTCTAAATACAATCATAAATTAATAATTATTCAATTTTTTTCATCGTTCATACCCTTATTTTGTAGTTTAACAAACTGTAAACATGTTTTAACCATAGAAAATTATTGAACTTTTAGGTTTGGAGTATTCATTTTGTCTAAAAATAAAGTTGTACCAATTAATGTATATTAATTATAATTATTAAAAAAATGAAAAACATTTTATAATATATAATTTATTTTTTAAAAAATAAATTATCTTTAAATAGCCTTATAAAACAAAATAAAAATACATTTTTTAAAAAATGAATTTCTAGGCATAAAAATGAATTTCTATCCATTACATGAATTTAAAAAATATCGAATTAATGTCAAAGAATTTGATTGAAAATAAAATTTATAATTTTAATTAAAACCATTAATCAATAATTACTTTTTTATTTCAATATGATAAAACCCATTGCATATATAAAAATAGTTTTCTAACAAATAACTTCTTTTACCTTTAAACGATTTTATCCTCATTCATAACCATTAGATAAATAATTTATTACTTATTGTTAGTTTAACTTAATAAAATATAAATATATTTATTAGTGTTAGTTCTAAATAGTTATCTATATAATTTTATAGAAAATAACTCATAAAAATATTGAAAATTTCATTTTATAAATTTTTTTATTCTAATCCTTTAATGATTTCACTAAAATTTAGTACCTATCAAAACATAATAACCATAAATAAGAATTATAAATACATTTCAAATCTCGGTTAATCATATTGATTCCTTACAATTCAATACCTTGGTTGTGAAGGATTTTTTATAACCATTTATTTACATTTAGGGTTGTTTTTAAAGAAAGTTTTCAAATACCGCTATTTTAATTCAAATGAGATACATATAAAATAATTGGTGTATTATAAAAAACCTTGGAAACTCAAGGTTATACCATGATAACAAATTTATAGGAACTTCACAACACATACCTATTGACCTCAGATGACTGTTACCCCATTATAACCTCACTAACCCAATAACAAGTGTATGGTGATGGAAATTTGAAAAAACCAACTCAGTTCAGCATGAAGTATCACCCAAGATGGATTTAAATAAGGCATGATGTGAATTATATTGCACAATGAACTGTAGAAAATAATCAAGATATCAAAATACAATCATTGGGTATAGATTCAACCTCATAACTTAAATAAACACCAAACAGTTTACCCCTAGAAATCAGGCAATACCAAACTATATATTGGGTATGCACCCAATCATGTAAATATTTTTTAAATATAAAGGCCAAAAAAAGAGTAATAATTTTTTTAATAATAATAAATATTTCAAAATTATTGTACCATAAGAATATTAAAAGAAAAATAACTTATATATATAATAGGAAACAATGTATTATCGTGGCCAAATATGTCGACACACCCAAAATCATTGAGTATCACAAAACACTCCACTTGGGTCTCTCTATTGTGACACTCACATTTATACAATAAAATTAAATAACTTTGGAAAAATACCTAAAACATTATAAAAAAATAACCCCAGAGACTATATTATCCTAGTGCCTTTCGAAACATGGAAGCATAAACATTGTTACATTAGTGTGATACATTATATCCCAAGGGAAGGTGACGAAGATGTTTAAGTAGAAATATGATAATATGGGTATGTGAATGCTATCCAAACATTAAAAGATCATAACATGAATATCAAATACCATAATCATGAATCATCACATAAATATTGGTAGTTCGTAAGACATGAATAATAAGGTAGAAAAAATTGACATGAAATCATATCATAATAATAAAACATGGATATGTATAATATACATAAGGATATAAAATGATTTCCATAGTTGTCAAGGCATCAATACCAAATCCATGTTAGTCATGTGGGTTCAATATACATACCATCTTGGTAGTCATGGTTCACTACCATGGACACGATTGTATTATTATTTCACTCACCAAAGCATCTTTGTAGTCATGGTTCACTCACATGGGAATCTAAGTAGTATGAGTTCACTCCCTATTCCATCTTGGTTGTCCTGTTTCACTCCCATGGCTATCTTTGTAGTGAAGGTTCACTCTCAAGACCAACTTAGTCTGTCAAATGAGATAGAAATAATTTCACAATGAATTAGAGGGATATTTTGGTCCCACCCATCCCATAATGAAATCAAAAATAATGGAAAAAAATCATAAACAATAATTTGATAACCCATGAAATGAAATGGGGTTTATAAACATGTAATCATATGTTAACTGTGGAAAAATATAGGTTCCGAAATTATTTCATAAAATTAATAACCCATGAAGATAATTGGTTTTCATAATCATAAAACCCATGGAAGAGTAACGGATTTTATAAACATATAACAAGGGAAAGAGAAATAGGTTACATAAACAACATTCTATCAAAACATAAACCATTCATTATAATAATATGAATGGAAACTTTGAATCATATCCCCATAAAGGAATGAGTAACACCGAAAGAAGTCATATTATATGGAAAACTATTATTTAATATCTTTCAAAAAACTACTTGAGTGAAATACCCTTTCCTATTTAAAAAATGATATTAAAAACATAAAACCTTATGAAATCCATTTTCATTTCATATACATTGAAACTTAGAAATATTTCTTGAAATCATTTTTTAAAAAATTTCACCTTTACAAATTATAAGATAATATTGAAAACATTTTGAAAACCATTATTTTTGAAACATAATAGAAGAATCGTTAAATAATTTGTAAAATAATTTCCTATTAAAATAATTTGAAGAATTTTACAGGAATCATTGAAAATATTTCCTTTGTAAACAACATTTTGAAATCCCTTTTATATTTAAATAAACTTGATAACTTATAAAGAAAGATTGAAAATGTTTTTAAAAACATTTATTTTAAATTAATTTGAAAACTTATAAATAAATTTTTAAAAAGTTTTTAAAACAATTTATTTAAAACACTCTCTAGACTAGTAAATATGGATAAAAATATTTTGAAAACCATTTCGTTGAAATCACTTTGAAAACATATAACTTATTATTAAAAATTTATTTAAAAGCATTTTGAAATAAATTTAAAAAATATATATTACTGTTAAAAATATTTGGAATGCCCTTTTATAAACCATGGTTTTGAATGAACATGGATTTTCTCTAACACCCCAAGCTTCCACAGTACATGTTTTTTGAATAATTCGATGTCATACGTTGTATGCAAAATCAAGTTCTAGCACACCATGACCAATCAAACTAAGAGTTATGAACAGTAATACCCACTTATTGAAAGTTTATAAATTCAATTTTTCAAAATGAACTTCACTTATAGAATTAGAATATCAAAATTTTTTTAGGGTTCCTTTGTGGTATTTTTGTTTGAAAAATTTCAATTTTTGATGAATAGTGAAAAACACTATGTTGTTGTTTAAAACCGTCTTTTTTTTACGTAATAATTATTATTATTTAAATTTATTATAAAGTCAAAATTGATAAATAATAACTATATTTGTTCAATGTAATTCATTGGAGTCATTTTATAATAATATTAGATGTATAAAATTTTATTTAACATTTTAATGTCTTTTACCCACCTTCTGACACATTTGAAAATTTTCATAAAACGTAATTTTACTGCTTATGTGATTTGAAATTCAAAAATATGAGAGACACGGTTGAAATCCGTAAGTAAAATGGGGTTCAATAGGATGAAAATAATTTTGGGTGAATAGTAATTTTTGAATTTTATTTACCACGGTTAATAGTTAATAGGGTAATTAATGGTAAAAATGATATTATAATTACCCTAACACATGTCTTAATTCTATTGGATAAGTTTATTTCTACCTAAATCAACCTTAGGAATAAAATAAGAACATTTTTTATCAACATGGATTAGATTAGTAAATTTATTATTATTTTATTTAATGGAGAGAAAAAAGTGTTAAATTCAAATTTTAATTACTAAACGATTTTTAATATTGGGTTATTCATACTATAAATTAGACTATAAATATTCATTAAAAATATAAAAAAATATCCTACATCATAGTTTTTTATTTATAATCTTTAGAAATTAAATAATTAAATTTATTTGTTGAACAATAATGATGTAGTAAATTCCATATTTATTAGAGATTAAAATAAATAAAACTATAAATATTAAAATAAATGTAAATTGATACATTTAATGCATTCCAATAATTTTACTAGTTAATATGTCATGTTAGGTTTGGTTAAATAATTTTTTTATGTGATAAATTTGGTATGATTTTCACAAAAAAACGAAATACTAAATAGTGTCAAAATTGACATAAATGAGTTTTAAAAAAAAGTACTATTTTATTAAATAATATAATATTTCTAAAAAAATAAGGTTTGGAAAAAAGTCTTAGATAATGTTAGATATTTCAATAATGAACCACTTGGGTTCTATTATCTTTTTATAGTACTTTTATTTACCATTTATTATAATAATACAAGAATACATGGTAAAAGTTAAGCAATTTAACTAAGAGTTAAATCTAAAAGATAAGGGTAATATGGTGACCTAAACGTGTCTAAAAACTATTGGTTGAATGGTTTTCATCCCATAATTACCTTATAATCAAATTAATCCTTTTGTATCTATTAGAGACCAAAAATTAATTTATAATAAAATAATATTTCAAAATTTTCATAAGATGCCCCTGACCTCTCTTATAAAATGGAACTTCCCCTTCTCCCAAATTCACACATCCAAAGCATTATGTCTTGGACATACCCTGCTCAAATATCTTCCCAACTACCCTAAATTCATCCTAGAGGCCTTACTTTGATCATAAATCTAACCTACGTATCCCTTTTGATCGAATACAAATGAAGCACTCGAAGAAGAGGTAATTATTTAATCACCGCTTTCAAGTTATTTTGTTCTTCCACTTCCTCCTGCTTTGTTGTTTCCAAAATTAAATAATAACTCTAGTAAATTTTATAGAATAAGATTTTATTATAAATATTTTACAACTATATTCATTATTTTACCCATCATATGAATGAAAAAGTCCCCATACGTGCATACGTACGGCTTATCGTCTCCACGTCATGGTGTAGTTTGTTATTCAACACATCATTATTTGGATGAGTATAATAATGTGTAAAATTGATTTAATTAATAAATATAACATATTTATGATTATATATATATAATATACCATCCAATTACATACTATTTAACCACTAATAGAATTATATTGTCACTCGTGTGTAAGTACGGCTTATTGTCTCCACGACACGATGCGATTTCATTCTCCATCATAATCATTAAAGAATATTTTTTATTTGATGATTACAAATAATGTTTAAGAACTTAATATAATTCTGGATATGAATCAAATACATCCTATCCATAACAAACATAACTTACATAACAAAACAAATAAAGGAAAAAAATTAGCTAACACCTGAAACAATGGTACTACTGAAATTTTATTAAAAAAGCAATATTAGAGGATCATTTATGATATCATATTTATATATGTGGATTAATATATAATTTAATAAAAATAATTTAAATATTATAAAAGATGTTAACATACCCTCAACTAAGTGAAAGTTCAAGGTAAGGGTTAATTTTACAATCTATTTATTATATGACATTGTTTAAACATAAGTATCTACTGGGACCGCTTTGTCATCCACATCTGTGTTTCTTAAAAATATATTTCAAGACATTTTTACTATTTAATAGACTATGGTTTAAAGTCATTTATACACCAATTTTTTTTTCATATAATATATTGATATTAATCTTTCAACCACTTTCCCAAGAATTTACATTTGGACCTTTTAGACAAATTAAGGAAAGAATTTTTTTCACTTATACATCGGGTGGGACTATTTTCCTCCATTATAACAATTTCGAAGCTTCCCTCACTGGATTATAAAAATATTTTCCAAATAATTTTTTTCTTTTATAATTACATGACTTTAAAATTATTTCAAAAGTAGAATGAGATATTTCTCTCAAATTGTTTTAAATTCATCTATGTCAACATATTTTGATGGATTTTAGACATGTTTGCAGTTGATTTATTACGATACAATCTTCCATTTTGTATTAAAGGTTTTGTGATATGATTGATTGTGGATTTTTTATGTTTATACCATTCATGGTTTGTGGGTACAATATTAACATTTCGTATGATAGTTTTAATATGAATGTTTATGTTACCTTTCATCTTTAACATATGAGGAATGAATTAGACATAGTAAGTGAATGGTGGATCCTACTACAGATCCTCGATGCATCGGTAGGTATCATGAGACAAACTAGTGTCTTGTCACAAGGACATGACACAATCTTATTTTTAGTCTTGGAATAGGCTTTGACTATGTGGTTATGATGTCTGTTATTATTCATTCAATCATTATGAAATTATATATTGAATTTACATGTAATTATTAGACTATTAGAATATCTATGTGAATAAGTAATTGGAATTATTTGATTAATCTTTTCCATATTATGCGGATGTTAAAGTTTAAAAGTCCCGTTTTTTAATCTTATACATTTCATTAAATGTTTATGTTTATTTATTATAGTTTCCACCATATTATTATCCTCACTAAGAATCTGGGATCACCCCATTCTTGTGTTTTCATTTTCCAAGGACGTGAATAAGTAGATTCTGATTGTCCTACAGGGATATGCAAAGGGATATGAGTCTGTTCAAATGGGGACACAATGTTTTTGTTTTATTATTTCATGGTGTAATTTAAAAATTATATATGTATCTAGTACATCCAAGGCTACTAAACTAATCAGTCATTTGAGACATGATATCTTGAGATCATGGAAATGTTATGTAATAATGCACCAACTTTGGGTAACCAGGATTGGGGTGATATAGTTGGTATCTGAGGATGTTTAGTACATACCATGGAAAACAGATTTAGAATAAATATTATTAGAGAATTTTACCCTATGATTGACATTGAGGATTAATATAGAACAACTCCCTAGAATTTTGTTATTGTGATTTTGTGAATGTTCCAAGAAAATAAATCCATGTCTAGATACAAACAGGTAGTGGTGGCTCTAGCACCAATAAACCTAGGAGGGAAAACTCTGACGAGGAGTTTCGATCTTGACCTGAGGTATCCTAGTACACGACAACGTTCCCTGCTGTACTCTTGGTATTGAAACTCTAGGGGGACACTCTTAGGGTAAATAACATTTTATTTATAAACCATTATAAATAATTTACGAGTAAATACATCATCAAAGACATTTTTTTATGATTATGGATTATATTAATAAACTATTCAATTTTAGTTATGTATTTTACAAGTTTGGAATTATGCATTGCAAACCATAAACCATCCTAGAGTATTCCATGTATTAAAAATGGTTCCTTGTGGAAGGAATTGAAAATGTATCAATGCATGTAACACATGTAAGGATTTCCCTCCTTCTCAAGATAATTATAGTGTAGTAGGTGATGCAACTAGTACAGAACAACTTATAATGATACAGGGACAACATACTCAGGTTATGAATAATAACCTTACCCATATGGAGCACCCTAATCCACAACACGGATGATCAATGTTAGACCACATAACAATAAAAAAACCACCAACATTAAATGGGACTACAAATCCATTTGTATCTGGACAATGTATAAGTTCATTAGATAAAATAGATCATGCTTTGGGGATTAACGAAAGCGAAAAAGTTATCATTGAAGTTTATCGCCTCATAGGAGATGCAGATCAATGGTGGCCATTAATTAAAAACACAAAAGATGATGAAGATGTATCAAATATAAAATGGAGTGAGTTTATAGAGCTTTTCATAGAAAAATACTTCCCTTGTGAACATCGAGTGGATATGAAAAGGCAATTTCTGGGTATGAGGAAAACTGAGGATGAGAATATCGCAAAGTATGAGGCTAAAATTAATAGGTTAGCAAGGCTTTCTATTGATTATATACGTAACCAAATGAGTAAGATTGGTTGATCTTGTGATTGGTTAAAACTATTTCTCTGTTGAGAATTAGTCTCACAATTCTTTTCGTGGTATGACGATATAGTCTCGTGTGCTATCAATACAGAAAAAGAAATCACTATATCTTACGACATCAAAGAAAAGGAAGAGAAGAAGAGATATTCTGAACACTTTTTAAATGAAAATAAGGGGAATAAGGGAAAAGTTTAATTTCTATCCTATAGTAAATGTGGGAAAAAATCCCAGGTACTTTCTTGAAGGGAATGAGAGTCTATTATATGTGTGGTAAAAAAGGGCACCAAGCACGTGATTGCAAGGGGATGAAAGAGGCTATCAATGTTGAATGCTACTATTATAGAGAACTGGGGAATTATTCAAATGAATGTCCTAAGATCCAAAGAAACATAACTCAAAAATGTCCAAGAGAGCAAGGCCAAGCTTATTTGATCACTACTGATGTGGTTTAATCCCCGAATAAAATGGTGGTAGGTACTTTAATTATTTCTTCAAATTTTACAATGATTTATTTTATTCTAGATCATCCCATTCTTACATATCTTCCCAGTTCTCCAAGAAAATTTGATATTTCCAATTTGATTAAACAAGGGAGTTCTCAGTCAAAAATCCTAAGGGAAATATCATTGCACAATTGTTTTGTCAATTAGTTTCCATTATTAAATATAGATGTGATTTATCTATTGATCTTATTGTCATAAACATGATTTAATTTGATATGATCCTGAATATAGATTTGATTTCGGATCATGATGAAAATATTTATTGTTATAAGAAAGAGGTTAATTTTTTTATATTGATAAGGAATATCTTATATTTATAGCAAAATATTAACATATGATTCTTATCTAGATCCACCACCAGTATGTCTAATAAATTCAATTATTTGAGGGTAAGGGAGTGAAATAACTTTGGTTGTGGAAAAGAATGTTCAGATAGAGTGTGTATCTATTGTTAAAGTATATGTTGAATTGTTGCTAGAGGATTTTCCTAGACATCCTATAGAATGAGAAATTAAATTTTCCATTGACTTAATTCCTGGTTCAAGGCCCATATTGAATACCCGTTATAGAAATTCCATTGTGCAATTAGTATAACTAAATAAACAATTAGAATAATTGGTTAATAAATGATTTATTACGCCTAGTGTTTGTACATGGGGAGCCCATGTTCTTTTCTTTAAGAAGAATGATGGATCTATGAGAAGGTTCATTGAATACAAAGAGATCAATGCTAAAATAATAAAGAAAACGATCCCCTACCTAGAATTGATGATTTATTTGACCAAAAACATGGAGCTCAATATTTTTTAAATATTGACCTTTGATCTGGATATCATCAGCTGTGCATGAAGAAGGAAAAATTCTGAAGACAATATTTCATACCAGGTATAAGCATTATTAGTATTCAGTAATTCCTTCTAGACTGACTAACACACCCTCTTTTTTTCTTGGATCTAATGAATATTGTTTTTAAAGAATAACTTGATGAATTTATATTGGTATTTATTGATGATATCTGGGTATACTCCAAAAACTATGATGATATTGAAAATCACTTGTGCACTATTATAAAGACTCTTAGAAAAAATGAATTATATGGGAAGTTTAGAAAGTGTAAACTTTGGATTTATGAGATTTTTTTCTAGGCCATATTTTCTATAAGGATGGAATCTCTATTGATCTTTCAAAGATAAAGGCCAACCAAGAATGGCCAGCACTAATGAGTCTAACTAAGTTATGCAGTTTTATTGGTTTACGATGTTACTATCGGCATTTCATCCAAATTTTTTTTCATACTGGCTAACCCATTAACCAAGCTCACACATAAAGGGGTTAATTTTTTTTTTGAGAAAAGAGTGTGAATAATTTTTTGAAGAACCAAAGAGATGATTGGCCAATGATCCTATCTTGAATCTACCATTGAGGAATCATGGTTTTTTTATTTATAGTGACGCTTCAAAGAAAGGACCATGTTGTGTACTTATGCAGAATGATGGGGTTATTACCTATGCATCAAATAAGCTAAAATTTCATGAAAACAAATACTACTAAAGCGCATGAGTTAGCATCTATAATCATTGCTTTGAAGATATAGAGACACTATCTCTATATTGAAAAATGGAAGATATATACTGATCACAAGAGTTTGATGTATATTTTCTCACAAAAAGAATTCAATATTTGGCAATGATTATGGCTCAAAATACTCAAGGATTATGATTGCACAATACAATACCAAACAAGGAAGGGGAAAAAGGTGACTGAGGCTTTGCAGAGAAAGGATTATGGAGTTCTTAACAAGATGAGAGTTGAAAGAGATCCTATATTCAAATGGTTGCCAACCATATTTACTAGAAAGGATAAAAAGTTCACAGACTGATGATGAAGAGTTTTAAATGAAAATTAAAGATGTTAATGACGTGAGATTTATCGAATTCATATAAGAAGATGGAATTTTGAAATTTTGGTAGAGAATTTGTGTCACTAACATACATGATCTAAAAAGGGTATTATTGGATGAGGTTTATAGAACCAATTTCTCTATACACCCTAGTAGCAATAAAATGTATAGAGATTTGAAAAATCATTTTGGGCGGGACAACAAGAAGAGGGATATTTATGATTATGTGTCAAGATGAATGGTTTTTAAATAGGTGAAGGCTAGAAGACAACATTATATAAGAGTAATGCAATCACTTCCAACACCTGAGTGGAAATTTATGATATTGTGATGGAATTCTTCATTGGGATCCAATGTATCCTATAAAGAATGATGCAATATGGGTCATTATTGATCGTCTTACCATGTCAGCGCATTTTCTTAATATAAGAGAATATTTTCGACTCGAATTTTTATAAATTCTATATATTAATTAAATTATAAGACTTCATGGTGTACCCCTATGGATTATTTATGATCATGATCCAAGTTTTACATCAAGATTCTGGAAAAGTCTTCAGAAAGCCTTGGATACTAAACTTTGTTTGAGCACTTCCTACTGCCCTCAAACTAATGGCGAATCAGAACAGAATATTTAAACCTTAGAAGACATGTTGAGATCTTGCTCACTTGAATTTAAAGATATGTGGGATTAGAAATTACCTCTGGTATAATTTTCCTATAACAATAGCTTCTATTCAATTATTCAGATGGAACCATATGAAGCAATATATGGAATGAGATGCCGCACGCCAATTTGTTGGAATGATGTTGGTGAAAGAAAACTTGTAGGCCTAGAACTTGTTGACGAAACAATAGAAAAGGTAAAGATTATCCAAACTCATATCAATGCAACTCAAAGTAGGCAAAAGAGCTATGCTGATAACTGAAGGAAGGATTTGGAATTTCATGTATGAGATCATGTTTTCTTGAAGGTATCATCATGGAAGGGTTTTATACGATTTAGTTAGAAGGGTAAATTAATTCCTAGGTACATAAGATCCTTTGAAATTAGAGAACAAATTGGAGTTGTACCTTACCATTTGGAAGTGCCCCCATGTCATTCCAATGTTCATGATGTGTTCTATGTATGACTATTGAGAAAATACATGCCAAACCCAACGCATGTACTCACCTATGAACAAATAGAACAGGAACCTGATTTGTTTTATTATGTAGAGACTTTAAATATTCTTGATACCAGAGAACAAGTGTTGAAAAACTAGGCGACTCGTCTGGTAATAGTTCTATGGAGAAAACATAAGATGAGATAGGCAACATGGGAACCCAAGGAACTTATGATCAGGTACCACCCAAATCATTTTTTGCAATAATATTCTAGTAATTTTTAGTATAATTGTTTTTTATGATGGGAAGAATGTAGCACCCAAATCTTCCATGATACAATACACTTTGAATAATGCAATAGCTTATGTTTTATGCAACATCGAGTTCTATCACACCACGACCAATTAAATTATCCATTATGAATACTAATAACCACTTTTTAAAATTTTATAAAATTTATTTTTCAAAATGGACTTCATTTTTGGATTTGGAATATCAAAATTAGCTTATGAGTAATATTTGGTATTTTTATGAAAACTTTCATTTTTTGATGAATAGTGAAAAACCCGCGTTACTGTTTATAACCGACATTTATATAAATAATAATTATTATTATTTAAATTTATTTTGAAGTTAAAATTGGCACATAATACCCATATTAGTTCAACTTAGTTAATTGGAGTCATTTGGTAAAAATATTTGATGTATAACATTGTGTTGAACAATTTAACATCTTTTACCCACCTTCTAAGAACATTTACAAATTTGAATAAAATGTAATTAACCACTTCTGTGATTTGAATTTAAAAAACATGAAAGACATGGTTGAAAGGAATTCGTAAAATTTCGTTCAATTGGATGAAAATAATTTTTAGTGAATAATAACTTTTGAATTTTATTTACCACGGTTAAAAGTAAATAAGTTAATTAAACGTAAAAATGATATTATAATTACCCTAACACATGTACTAATTCTATTGGATATGTGTATTTCGGCATAAATAAATCTTATTAATAAAATAGAATCCTTTTTGATCCACTTCGATTAGATTATGACATTTATTATTATTTTAATTAAAGAAGAGTTAAGAGTGATAAGTTCAAATTTTATTTAATAAACCGTTTTTAATATAGGTCTATACATAAGAAAAATTTGACAATAAAAATTATTTATAATGCTAATAATATTTCTGACATTATGGTATTTTATTTATAAATTTTAAAAATTAAATAATTAAATTTATTTATGACATAAGGATGATTTTATAATTACCTTATTAATGAAAGATGAAAATAATTTATATTATATATATTAATATAAATTATAATTGAGACTTTTGAAACATTCCAAGAATTTTATAGTTTAATATGACATTTTAGGGTTGATAGAAAAATTTTATGTGATAATGTTATTATGGCTTAAAAACAACCAAATACTAAATAGTTTCAAAATTTACATAAATGAGTTTTTAAAACAAAAACTATTTTGTTAATTGATATAATATTCTGAATAATCTAAGGATCTGCCAAAGGACTTATGTAATGTTATATATGTCAATAATGAAGCAGTTGGGGTACTATTATCTTTTCATAGTATGTTTATTTTCAATTTAGTATAATAATAACAGAATACATGGTAAAAGTTAAACTATTCTACTAAGAGTAAAATCTAAAAGATAATGTTAATATGGTGACATAAACTTATCTAAAACCTATTTGTTGAATGGTTTTTGACCCAGACCCACCTTATCCAAGTAATAAATCCTTTTGGATCCATTAGAAACCAAAAATGACTTTTTAATAAAGTAATATTTCATTCATTTCCAAAGGTACCCCTCACCTCTCTTATGAAAGGGCACATCCCCTTCTCTCAAAATCACACATTGAAAGCCTTTTGTCTCATCCAACCAAATCTCAAATATCCTCTCTTCTACCCTAAATTCAAATATCTTAAGGTTCCCCTCACCATGTCATGGTGTTGTTTGTTATTCAACCCTTCATTATTTGGACGGGTATAATAATGTGTATAATTGATGTTAATAATAAATACAACATGTTAATGATTCTATATATATAATATATCGTCCAATTACATATGATTTCACCACTAATATAATGATATTGTCACCCATGTGTACGTATAACTTATCATCTCCATGTTGCAATGAGATTTCATTCCACAACTTAACCATTAATGAATAATTTTCATTTGATGATTAAAAACAATTTTTAAGAACATTATATCATTCATTTATTGAATCAAATACATCCAATCCATAAAAAACATAACTTACATAACAAAATATATAAAAGAAAACATATTAGTTAACACATGAAACAATGATACATCTGAAATATTATTAAAAAAGCAATATTAGAGGATCATTTATGATATCATATTTATGTATGTGGATTATTTTATAATTTATTAAAAATTGTATAACTATAATATAGGAGGTCGATCTTCCCTTTACAAAGTAAAAGTGTATGGTATTGGTTAATTTTAAAATCTCTTTAATATTTGAGGTTTTTTATACATAAGTATCTACATGGACCTTTTTATCATCCACATCCGTGTTTCTTGAAAATGTATTTCAAATAATTTATTCTATTTACTCGACTATGCGATAAAGCCATTTATACCCTCATTTTACTTTTTATAAAATGTTTTAAAAGGTATGTTTCTATTTATTTGAAAACAACTTACTATATGACCTTTTTGAAAAATTAATGAAAGAATCTTTTTTAACTTATATGGATGGTGTGGTTATTTTTTACCATTATAATAATTTATATGCTTCCCTTACAATATTAAAATAAAATTTTCAAAACAATTTTTTTCTTTTATAATTAAATTACTTTTAAATGATTTAAAAAAAAGAGATATTTCTATCAAATTGTTTTGATTTCATCTATGTAAACATCATTTGATTGATTTTGCACTTGTTTGATGTAGATTTATTTTGATACCATATTCCATATTGTATTGATGGTTTTGTGATATGTTTGACTGTGGATGTGTTATTTTTGTACAATTCATGGTTTATGGTTACATTATAAACAATTCATATTTTATTTTTAATACGAATATTTATGTTATGTTTCAACCATTTCATATGAATAATGCATTGAACTTAGTAAGGGATGGGTGGATTCAGCTATAGCTCCTGGATGCATCGGTAGGTCACATGAGACAAACTAGTGTTTGGGCACAAGACCTTAACAAAATCTTTTTTATAGTCTTGGAACGAGGCCTTGACTATATGGTGACGATGCCAAAAATTATGCATTCTATCATTATGAAATTAGAAATTGATATTACTTTTGATTATTTTACTAGTAGAATATCTATGTGAATAAGTAAATGACATTATTTGATTTATATTTTCCATATTATGCGGATGTTTTAGTTTAAAAGGCTTGTGTTTTAGTCCTATACATTGCCTTAAATGTTTATGTTTATTTATGATAGTGTCCTCTATATTCTAATCCATAGTGAGAATCTATGCTCACCCCTTTATTATGTTTTCTTTTTCCCATAATTTGAATAAGTATATTATGATGGACCTGCAAGGATATGCTACGAGATATGAGTGTGTTCTAAGGGGAAACAAATGTTGTTGTTGTTTCTATTTCATGATGTAATGTAAAACTTATGTATTTATCTAGTAATTCCTACAGTACTAAACTTATCTGTATTTTGAGACATGACCTCTTTGATCATGCTAATGAAATTTAATAATACACTGACACTAGGTAACTTGGGTTGGGGCATTATATTTTCGACCAAAATGAGTGGTACAATCATGCTATCTTAAAAAAACTTTCTTAATCATATTGTGTAATTTTTTTTTGTAAAAATGGTACCAATACTTGAATATAACATGAATATAGAAAGGAGAATAAAATTCATGAGCTCTCATGATATATGGATAATAATATTTCTATAATATATGAATAATCCTAAACAATCTCTATGGATGATGAGATTGTTTCAATAAACTCTTTCAACATGGTAACTTTGAATTGTACTACCCATGTATGAGAATGAGTTTTTATGAAGCGTAGAATATATATTATTGATATATTTTCCTGATATAATAATTAATTTCTAGTATATTAATCTCATAGACAAATGTAGGTGTAAAAAATGGCCTATGCCTCAAAGAAGGGAAATTGAGTAAAACATAACATTACCAATTTGGTAAAAATTTAATCATAAACCCCATGAAATAAAATAATGAAATAGATAATTAAATAATCATAAAAAAAACTAAAATATTCAGAAATTACATCAATGGGATTTATATTAACCACATATAAGAAATATTATGTGGACATTCCATGTATGTCATAAAAAAAATTAGATAAAATTTCCAGACATAATTTCTTGACTTTATTCTTACTTGTACAAACCTCCTCTATAATAAATAAAAGTTTATTATACATATTATAAAGATCCAAATTTTTTATTCTGATAATATATATGGTTTCATTATGAATTTACATTTGATTCTTATTAATGATTCCATGTTATGATTTCTCTTCTGGTAATATCTTATATGTTTTTTTCATGTGTCTTAATTAGTTATATGTCGGGTCATCACACATATATAATTATTTAAAGAACATAAATCATGATAGAATTATAATTTATAATTAAAATATATGAATTTATAGTAATCTATATTATAATGAAATATTAAATGAAATACACCATTCATAGAGATGGTAGATTGTACGTATACATGATAGATTTTTCGGATTTTCATTGTAATATTGAAAGAAAGAAAGCAAGTTACTCATATACAAATACATATAATATCATTATAGTATAATTACTATTTCATATATATCATATAATTTTACTAAAATCAAATTTATTAAATTACATTTATAGAGTGAACGAATCGAATCACATTGAGGACACAGTAGTCTACACTTCTGTAAATGAAGTTATCATATTTACACAAAATAGAAATCATTAAGTATGGACTTATATAATAAATACACAATAACAAAAAGTTCATTACCAATTATGTATATCTGTGTGTAAGTGCAATACAAACCATTATAATAACAAAATTTTTGTATATGGAGGATAATGTTGTTATTATATGGTAATAGAATAATAATAATTGAGGTGGTGGAGAAAAAAATAAAAGAAAAAAACATGAGGAAGGATGTTACCGTTTCTTGGGGTAGCTGCATTTGATTTGAAAAAAACATTTTCCTTGGTTAGATTTATGCATAAAGGGAGACATGAATAAATAATTTAGGGATGTTGGTATTATTATTGGGTAGATATTTTTCAAACATAAGGGTCTTGGAAGTGGTATATAGTGGGAGAGTTGGTGGATTTTTTTAGTGAAGGGACGAGAAAAACTTTTAATTTTTAAAAACAATTTAGGTTTTCCCATATTTTTACCTAAAAGGAAGTCATAAAAAATAAAAACTAAATAATGGAAGTTTTATAGACTAAATATAGCCATAAAAGTTATTTTTACGAGCCTATTGGTCATTTGGGCCCTTAAATTTAAGGTTTATTCCCTTGTGAATCTAAATTTTACCTTAATCTATGTTATTAATCTTAATCATTTTGACTGTTGTTTTTGGTAAAAAATTAGTTTTCATTATTTTAATATATATACCATACTAATTAAACCTATTTATGCTAATTTTTATAAATTCAATTCATCAATTCTTCAAAATTATGATTAATGATAATCGTACAAGTGTGGCGAGAAAGAAGGGTTTTAAATTGAGAACATTAAAAAGTACATTAATCGTTTATATCTAAATTCAATATAAATATATCCCAATCAACTAATTTGGATTAATATAAGAATAAATGATCTAATTTTAATTTAAATCCAATATAAAATATATCATAACCATATAAAATAATTAGATGAAAAAAAGTAATTTTGAATTAAAATTCAGTATTTTTAACTATTCATCAAAAAATGTAGTGTCTCAAAAAAATCCAAAAAATTCACCCAAATATAATGTAGAAATTAAAGATTCAATAATTATATTAATTTTATTAAAATAATTTTTTATATGTATATAATAATAATTTTAATATCATTCATAGAGGAACATAAAAATCAGTTCTTTTGAGAAAATGATATTCTTAAAAATTTAATGATTTTACCCAAAATTATATGATTCATTATCACCATTATAAATAATATTTAAAAATTAGTTATTTCTATTCATATTATTTATTTAAATGTATAGTTTCTCATTATCATATTCAAATAATTATAATAATTTAATGATGTTTCGTAGAAACACAGTGCTGTGTGTACCACACGCCTAGACTATGTTGTGTGTAGTGAAATCCAAGATGTTGTTGCGTATAGTGAAAACCAAGTTAGTGTTTTATATATAAAAAACTAAATAAGTGTTGAATATTACCCAAAATTATCTTTGGGTATATTATGATAAAATCATAACATGGACAAGCATAAAAGAAAATAATAACATGGTTCTTTCATATTACACAAGCTATATCCAGTGTTGTCTGAAATGAAAAATGTAAAAAAATATAAAATTAATTAACAATGAATATATTTCACAATATCTCGGGGTGTTAGATTAAACCCCCCATAAAATTAATTTCATTTTCTAAATTTTTATGGGTTATCAAAGGTGTAGTACTTTATGTCTCATTTATAGATCCCACATTGTAAAATGATTACTAAAACATCCTTTAAAAAAAGAATGTGGGAAACCTAATGGTTACCCGAAGTAACACGTAACTAGGTTTACACATAGTAGAATGTAGGTGGGATGTGAAAACATAGTCATTGAACATAAATATAACTATAATGTTCTGGAAGAGAGTGTTATAGAACATGGTCAGGATAACATTAACAATAAAAAGCGTTAAATTTGTAATGATCCAAGGGACCATTTGATTAATCATAAAACAAAGTACCGGGATAAACTTTTCATTTTTCTAGAATCATTACCTAATGTTGAATAATTTTAATAAGATTTTATGATCACCTGATTTTATTCCATTTCATAAGTAAAATGTCACCCTTTGGTCATGTCTTGACCAATTTTCACTTCACCTCTTTCTCTAATATTAAAAGGTAATTTTTTAGTCATAATGCACTTACAGATCATCGATCGAGGATAAGTAATGCCATGTCTATTCAGTTACCATCAATAATAGGTTTTTATATATATGAATTCAGATCTTTTTTCTGGTATGGATCTTATTTTCAAGTTGTTTTTTCAAAGAAAGGGAAGATGTAAAGTCATTGGAGCACACGCCGTGTACCTCCTTGTACAATTCATGTACTATTTCATCAAGTCCAGGTCCTATTTGGTCATTTCATGGACGGGTACATGACCGTGTGATGACGTGGAAAGTCTTCTTAAAGTGGGACCCAAAAAAAGCATATACATGTCATGTATCTCTAAAGAACACAACATGTGTTTTTATTTTTATTTGATAAATCGAACTATGGTTTCATCTCTTCACAGAAAACACTCCTTCTAATGTCGTCTCATCCAGGACTGATCGAATATCACAATTCTCCTCTGAGCCCCTAGTTGACTATTTTTTCTCCGAAACAAACACTGTCGATTGTGTTAGAATTTCATCGGGGAGATCTTCCTCCTTATTGAGCCTCATATATTGTTTTCTCCACTTTCATGAGTTATACTTTATTGATGGTTTCAGACATTTTTGCAGATATATGGAATTATAGTTTGATTTAGAGGATGAGGTTAAACTATATCTATCGTACAATGTCGAGGTAGGTGGTTTGTGCCTTTCTGTATTTTCTCATTGAATTGTATGTGCAAAATTTACCAATACCCTAGTTCAGGGTATTGTGTGTTTAGGGAATTTATCTTTTTTAATTCCTTATATTATTTTTTTCTTGTGTAGGGATGTTAGATTGTGAAAATGTTTTACTTTCTGTGCTAAGGAAGTGTTTTCCCATGTTTGATTGTTTTGGCTGTTGGGTCTAAAATGGCCTATTAGGATTATTGGTTTTCCCATCCTAGTGTTGTTAGGATGGAGTGATCCTATCTGATATGTTGTGTTTTTCTTTGTACATGTTTATCCAAGTAGTATTTAATGATTTACTTGGCTGATAGATATCGTTTGTGCCGGAATTTTTATAGAGGGTTGTGGGAAACTGGTGTATTTAGACCATATGGGGAATGGATGCTGAGGGACTCCCTAGAGTGATAGTTATACTCTAGACATTGTAACACCATAGGGGGAGGAATGTACGTGCTCCCTCAAAGTGTCTGTATTTACACATTGCGAGACCACAGTGGGAATTGGACATCGATTGCTTCCTCAGAGAGTCAGTATTTACCATTATGAGGCCATTGGGGTAATTGATGGTGAGTGATTCCTCAAAGAGTCATTGGATAAGCTGAAACAAAAGGGTCATCCTGTGAGTACATCATAGAGGTTTAAATATGGATTTTTGGTTGTTTATTTGTAAATGTAACATAATATAGCATGAACTATAGGATTTTTTACATTTTAGTACTTCATTGTTTATTAATTCATTTGGCATATTTCAAACTATATATGTTCACTAAAATAGATCTCTACGTGGTTTCGTAATGGGATTCATCTCACACCCTATTTGGTTTATGATTTTGGGCCCAAAGAGATTATATTACAGTAGTTTTAGATAATGAAAATCACCCTTCAACTTTGAGTACATGATTTTTGTAGAGTTAGAGAGCAAGGGACCATACCGAGGCTTGAAATTCTATTGGGGTTGTTTACATTTTTCCCTTTGTAATTTGGTTTATTATTGTATTTCAACATTGTGACTTGTTTAGATTCTTTCCTAGATACTTGTGTTCAGAATCATTATATATATATATTTATACTGTAGTTTTTTGTTTATTTTCAGTCTTCCACTATTTACATATAGTATGGTATTACAACTTACACTACCGTTATCAATTTTTTTCTTCTATGTTACTCTTCCAATTAGGGAATATTTTCCCCATGATCACATCCAAGGACCTCTCATCTAGTCGCCATGCTGTAGCATTCAGGAAAATGCACTAAAGGCTATGTGATCAACTTGGAATGAGGCACCTCTGGGTAGAACCCATAACCGAGACGTTACAAAGTGGTATCAAAGGCATTAATTTTTTCTTGACTTACTATTATGAGCCAATAGATATGGATTTGAAGGAATAGGTAGATGGTAGTAAGCTATATCATGGATTATCTGTCCCATGTATAGGGAAAATCTAATTTACATCGAATATTGCAATATTCCTAGTTTTGAAAATTAATAGAGTTGATTTGAGTTCACTATTAGGTCATTCACATGTTTGTGTTGTTATTGTTGATATTAATAAGGTTCCATTTCTATTGAAACCTGATGAGATGAGGGTATTCCATATCATGCATCATATTGGAACTTCTTATAGATCATGTGTCATGCAATCTTGTCATGCCATTTCAGGTGCATTACTAATTTCATGTTGTGGTGATAGATGTTATTATTTATATGCATGTTGTTGTGATAGATGCATTGATAGAATACCTTCTATTTGATAGGGTATTTTGAATATGTAAGGTTTCTTTTGTATGAGCACCAAAATTTGGTCCCTGAGGTCTTATGTGACCTAATAGACTGTAATTTGGTGGATCATGTTATTGGTTGCCCGATTATACTTTTATGTACTTCAATAAGTTGAAAATATTTGATTCTTGGGGAGTATGGGCCCACACGAATCATAATTTGACACTTTAATGTTAGTTTCAATGCTTTTATGGGTTTCATAATTGTTTCTGAGGATTACTATCTAGAAATACACAGAATACATGGTGTATATTGATGAATTCTCTCCATTTATCCTTCTATTTTGGAAGGAAAAACTTTTCATATGTACACACCGTGTACTTTGAGTAAACTTCGTGTAGTCATTTCCCGTGTGACTAACTATTTGAACAAAACCATAGAGTTTGGAAACCATTGGTGGAACACGTTGTTTACCTGACGTACATGTTGTGTTATAGATTCCATGTCTCTAACCATGTGACTAATGACATGGGTCGGTGAAATATTTCTATCACACATTGTTTCAAGCACAAAGATGCCATGTAGAGTCAACCGGGTCTCTAATCATGTGACTAATTACATAAGAGGTTGGAACATAAGTCATACACACCGTGTTTAGGGTGAAATACATTTTTTTTTGTTCTAGGAAAACGGTGTGGATTATCTGTGTAGGGGAACTCAGGTAGGGAGGAAATGTTCAAATACATGTCGTGTCCTTTGCAAGAACATGTTGTGTGTAGGGGTGTTACCCGACTAGTTTTGGAAGATGTGCATGCCCATGTAAAGGCTTTTGTGAACATTATGTGTTGGGGTAATACACACAGTGTATCCATGTTTTGAAAAACATGATGGTTTTCTTTCTCTTGTCCCTTTATTTCACTTCTATGTTTTGGTCCTTGATAATATTGATTGAAGGTGTACGCTTGACCTTGCAGATTCATGCCACCGAGACATCCCCATGTTGTACGCCACATACAGGGAAGTGAGAAATCACCGGAAAAGGCTGTTCATGGACTACTAGCAGATCCTCTAGTCATGCCTTTGGCACTAATTTTCATCCCAGATACAGGTGCCGATGCACTATTCATAGAAGGATTCATGTGGTTTTTGTAGATCTTTAAGGGAGCACATCATCCTGCCCCATATATGGGAGAGTTGAAACGGGTATTTCAATAGCAGCATCCTCCCACATTCTCATGTAATGGTGGAAATCAAGCTGTAGAGTCATGGATTGATGCCATGTTGATTATCTTCGAGCATCTGGAGATTCCACTATAGAAGAGGGTGAAGCTTGATACGTAACTGCTTTGGGAATTCCACCAAAAGATGGTGGGATGCGATTTCAAAGGCAGGGTGCTAGTAGGGTATGGCTTGGGATGAGTTTCATAATTCCTTCTATGATTACATCTACCTAGAGAAATTGATTGTCGATCGTCCCTGAGAGTTCTTGAGTTTCGAGTAGGGTACTCTCTCAATCATGGAGAATTATTCTTGCTTCACAGAACAACAGCGCTTCACCCCCATTCCAGAGGGTGATGATTTATTAATTGCTAGAAGTTTTAGGATGGTCTTAGGAATGACATACTATCTTAGGTGAACATCTTCATCTTGACTTCCATCACTTCTATAGTCTACCAGATGCCGATCTAAGAGCACAACCTAAGATATTCTGGAGCTGTGAGCCAAGGCGATTCGACATCTGAATTTGGTACCCCTTCGACTAACAACATGAACCGCCATAGGGAATCCATGTGTAGAGATCCAAGTATGTGGAATACATCTTCATGAAGTCAAGTGGTAAGCTACCAGTGCAATAAGAGATGGCATACAAGGCTACATTGTTCGAGAGATCCAATTGAGTGACGATTTTTCGATAAGATGGGACATCTTCAACATTTCTGTCTGTTTTTCTCACCAGTACCTGGTGAAAGAGGTTCGTCATGGAATCCTCATTTCGGAGTAGAACCACCAGTTCTTCATCTATTTGGGAACTGGAGTTTTTCTGGTCATTCAGGATGAGAACGAAGACATGGACATGGAAGCCAGTCACCAGGTTTTCAGTGACAAGAGGGTGGATCATCTCAAGGATTGTTGACATCTTCAATGGGTAATGGTGTAGATCATGATTTTTCTATAGAGAAGACCCATCAAGAGAATGATATCATACCCTCTACAGTTAGAGGTACAATTCTATATTCCTCAGTTTCAGTGTCTGCACTTCTCGATACTGGGGTTTCCTATAGTTTTATATTTCTTTTTGTGGTGGAGATATTCGGGCTCTATATCTTTACCTCTATTGATATCTTGATGCTAGACACACCGTTAGGGACTAGAACGGCATGTGTACATCTGTGCAAGTTGTTCCATCTGGAGTTTGTTGGGTGTCACTTTTTATGATACCTTTATGTCATGGAGATGACGAGCTATGTGGCCATTCCCAAAGTGGATTGGTTATTTCCCTTCTAGGATGTTGTGATTTCTATTGTTGTAGGGTGAGTTTCGCATCACCATAGGGCAGATCATTTCTACATAAGGGTGAATGGGGTATCTAGGAGAGTAGTGAAGGACATGAGAAACATGGGTTGGTATGAGTTATAGTCTAGATTTCTAGTATGTATCTAGATTACTAGGGGACTTCACATATGGACTTTCCTTCATTGGTTGATCACGTCAGGGGTGTCTTTCCAGATGAATTTTCAAGTATACCTTCAGAACAAGAGGTGGAATTTTTTATTGAGATTTTCCCAGGAGTGGAATCGGTGTTCATTCCTCCATATAGGATGGATACACAAGAGTTAATAGAGCTCAAGAATTAGTTATAAGAGTTAAAAATGAAGGGTTTCATCTTAAGCAGAACCTCTCCTTGGCGTTCGCCTGTCCAGTTTGCGAAGATGGCGGGTGATACCATCAGTCTTTTTGAGGATTATCATAAGCTGAACCAGTTGAAGGTAAGGAACTAATATTCCATAGTTAGGATTGATGATCACTTTGATCAGCTTCAAGGAGACTGGGTGTTCTCAAAGATTGAATTCAGATTCAGGTATCATTAGTTTCATGTTAGACCATCTAATATACCTCTTACAACCTTTTGAATGAGGTATGATCTATATGAGTATGTGGTTATTCCATTTGGTCTCATAAACATGGATGTAGTTTTTATGGAACTAATTAACTTAGGGTTCTATCCATACTTTGATTCTTTTCTTTTAGTCTTCGTGGATGACATCTTGTTGTACTCTCACACTCGACATGACCATGCCACAAATCTTAAGATCATTTTGAGTACACTGAGAGAGCATCAGTTATATGATAATCACTGAAAATGCCACTTTCGGATGAACATTATTCACTTATTAGGTCATATTATCTCATAGTAAGGAGTATCAGTAGACCCATAGAATGTGAAAAAAGTTGTTTCCTACGAGAATGCAAAGAATGTATTTTACATAAAGAGTTTTCTTAGGAAGGCTGGTTACTAAAAGAATATCATACAAGAAATTTCACAGTTAAGACCCTAAATAACAATCCTGACAAAGAAGGGTGCGTAGTATCTGTGGACAGAGACCTACGATTCGGCCTTTCAAGAGTTGAAGGGGATTTTGACTTCAGCACTGATACATGTTTTTTTAGAGATGGGAAAGAGTTATATTGTTTACTATTATGCATCGGGTATCAGGATGGGAGCTGTGCTTTTTCATGGGGAATGACTCATTGCATATGGTTCTTGGTAGCTGAGGAAACATGAGAGGAACTACATGGCACACAATCATTAGTTGGTTGCAATTGTTCATGCTTTATGTTTTTGAAGACATTATTGGTTTGGTGGTAATTTTGAGGTTTTCACTGACCCAAATTTTTTCAAGTACATCTTCACTAAGCAAGATCTGAATTTGAAACAATAAAGGTGGGTTGAGTACCTTCAGTCCATTGAAATTGTGATTGCCTACATGCCTGGTAAGGGCAACACAGTGGATGATGCATTGAGAATGAGTACATAGATAAAGAAAGTTGAGGAGGCCCGCATTCAGTGACAGTTTATGGCTCTTTTCTCAAAGATGTAGTTGGAGGTGCATGACAGACAGGGGAAGAACATTATTTCTTGTCTATTTGTTACCTCTACTCTTCTTGATCGAGTGAGAATAGAGAATCTATCATATTCTGAAGGCCTAGTTATATGTGGGAGTGTATCAGGAGACTTACACAAGGAGCTGATGTAGCATATTCATTCTTCAGTTTTGGTAGTTCATCCTGGTGTTACCAAGATGTATCAAGATCTTAACAATCAGTATTGGTGTCCATGTATGAAGAAAGATGTTGTTGATTTTGTGATGAGGTGTTTCACCAGTCAGTAGGTGAAGGCGTAGAATCAGCGACCAGCGGGGCTTTTGTAGTTGTTAACCACCCTCAAGTAGAAGTGGAATGATGTTGTGTTGGACATTGTGACAGGTTTACTGAGGTAACCTCATGGGAATGATGCAATTTAGGTTGTCATTGATAGACTCATGAATGTTTCACACTTCATACCGATCAAGGATACCTTCAGTGTAGACGATATGGTAAGGTTGTATGTCCGGGAGATTTTAAGTCTACACGGGGTTCTACACTCCATCATTTCAGACAGGGACACTCGCTTTACTTCATGGGTCTGGCAGGGACTACATAGGTATTTGGGTACACAGGTAATTCTGAATACAACATACCATCCCTAGATAGATGGACAGTCCGAGCATACAATTCATGTATTAGAGGACATGCTTAAATCATGATTCCTAGATTTTGGAGGTTCATTAGAGAATCACATACCTGTGGTAGAGTTTTCATTGAATAATAGTTTTCAAAAAACTATTCAGATGGAACCTTATGGGGATTTATAAGTTATGCCATGCCAATCACCCCTATGTTGGTTGGAGGGAGGAGCGGCAACAATGTTGGGACCTCTTCTTTTCTAGGAGAGCACAATGCAGATTGAGTTGACTCAGAAGAGGATGGCTACTACACAGTCACAATAGGAGTCTTATGATGATAAAAGGTGACGACCTCTATATTTCAAGGTCAGAGATTAGGTTTTCTTATGTGTCACACTGATGATTGGATACTGTAGTATTAATAGAGAGGGTTATCTTTCACTGAGATACATCGGTCCGTTTAATGTTTTGGAGAGATCTGGCCAAGATTCTTATCGGTTGCAGTTACCTTAGAGGTATTGTGATAAAACGAAGTATTCCAAATTTCTCAACTATGATGTTACTTCTCAGACCCTTATCATGATTTTCAACCTAAGGAGGTGGAGTTGGAGGTGAACACATCATTATAAGAGAATCCTATCCAGATTGTTGATCACAGCGCGAAGGTTCCCCATGGTCAATTTGTTCCTATAGTACAGCTGCTATAGAAGTGTGGGAGAGTACAAGATAAGACATGGGATAGGGAGACAGATGTATGATTGTAGTGTCTGGAGCTATTCAAGGATCCTACTTCTACAACACCTTGTTAGAGAAATTTGGGGATTAATTTCTTCAGGGGGGAGTTTTTAAGAACCTGGATCATCTTTCAGGTATGGATCTTGTTTTCAAGTTATTTTTGAGGAGAATGATAATAAGAAAAAACTTTATGTGTACACTCCGTGAACGTCCTTGTACATGCCATGAACTCTAGAACCGATTCTAGGCTGTGTTTGGTCGTGTCATAGCCGTTTATGAGACTGTGTGACGATGTGGCAGGGCTACTTAAAGATGGACCCGAAAAAGTCATATACATGTTGTGTATCTCTAAAGAACACGCTTTGTATTTTTATTAATTTTTTGAAAAATTGGACCATGTTCATGTCTCATTCACACAAAAAACTCTTAACATTGTCTCGTCCAGGAGTGACCAAAGATCGCGATTCTTCTATGATCCCACGATCGACCATTTTTTGATTCGAAACATACGCTGCCAATTGTGTTGTAATTGCATAAGTGAGTTCGTGCTTCTTCTAGATCATCATCTCTTTTTTTATCATCCTTCATGATTTATCCTTTTTTGAATGTATTAGATGTTTTTGTAGATCTACATCATTCTAGGTTGATTCAGAGGTAGAGGATCAACTATATCAATTGTACAACATCGAGGTAGGTGGTTTGTGCCATTTTTTAGTCTGTATTTGAATTGTATGTGAAAAATGTCCCAATACCCTAGTTCGAGGTATTGTGTGTTTAGGGAATTTAACCCTGTTAATGCCACTTATAATTTGTTTACATGATTTGGGATTTTGGTAGGTGAATTGGGTTTATTTTCAATGCTATGGAAGTGTTTCCCTAGGTTTTATTGTTTTGGTCAATGGTTCCACAACTGCCTATTAGGATGCTCATTTTTCTAACCCTTGTGTTGGTTGAATGGAGTGATATTTTCTGATATGTTGGGATATTATTTTTAGTTTTTTAGCCATGTAGTATTTTAATATTTACATTGGCTAATGGATAATGTTTGTGCACAATTTCTTATACAGGGTTCTGGGAACCTGGTGTAGTTAGACCATTGGGGGAATGTATGCTGAGGGATTCCCCAAATTGTCTGTTATACTGTTCATGTTGTGAGACTAGTGGGGGATGAATTTAAGTGCTCCCTCGGAATGTATGTAGTTCAATATTGCGAGACCTCAGGAGGAATTGGACGTTGAGTTATTTTTTAGAGAGTCTGTAGTTACCTTTATGAGACCATATGGGGAATTGAATGTGAGTGATTCCATAGAGAGTCTTTTTCAAAGCTGGACCAGAGTAGTTAGACTATGAGTACATCCAAGAGGGTTTCTTATAGAAGTTTTGTTGTTTATTTGTTACTATACCTAAATGTAGCTTGAACTATAGGATATTTTACTTTTGATTACATACTTGTTTATTACTTCATTTTTCATATTGCTTGCTATATATGTTCACTAACAGGTAGGCATAGATCATTGGGTGGTTTCTTACTAAGATTCATCTCACACCTTATTTGGGTTATGTTTTTCAGCCCAAATAGATTATATGGTTGTAGGTATATATAAGGAAAAGTTCCATTCTACTTCAGGTACTTGATTACTATGGAGCTAGAGAGCATGAGACCCAGCTGAGACTTGCGATGCTATTAGAGTTGTTTACGTGTTTCCCTTTGTACATTGGTCAGTACTATATTTCAGCATTGTGATATGTTTCGCTTCTTTCTTAGATACTTATGTCATGCATAATTATATATATATGCTGCAGTTTTTTATTTATTTTCATTCTTCCATTATTTACTTATTATATGGTATTACTGCTTCTGCTACTAATATTTGTTTGTTTCTGTTGTGCTACTCTGCCAATGAGGGCATAGTTTCCCCACTATCATATTTAAGGCCCTCGCTTCTAGTCGAAAGCCTCTAGAATTTTGGTAAATTATCTTTAGGCCAGGTGACCAACTAGGTATGGGGAACCTTTGGGTGGCACCTAGAACTGGGACGTTACCTTATAGAAATTAATCCAATATGAATAAATCTTCATGTGGTATAACAATACTATAATCTCAAAAACTTCATCCAATTTTTAAATTAATAATTCCATAACTAGTTAACCTTATAACCCTTATGAAAGATGAAAATACAAAACTTTATAAATAATTTCATGAAATATTCTTGACATTGATCTCCCATATATCATAATGTAGCTCCTGGTTGTCACATTTCAAAAACAAGAATACCCTCATCGTAAACTCTTTTGAAAAATGGAAACAACCTAAATTTCCATAAATACGTTTAGAAAATATGAATTCTTTGTTAATAAAAATATTACTAGATATATTTCTCAAATCCAATATGCTGAAAACTTCACCCATAGACTACTTTGTCAAAAAAATCCATTATATGTTTCTAGGTAAACATTACAATCCAATTTACTTATTCTTATCCAATATATCTTTATCCAAACTAAATTATATTAACATAAGGCACATATTAAGGGTTATCTTCACTTATTAAAAATATCACCTTCCATTAAATCTCTTTTCTAGTCCATCAGAATCATACAACATAGTCTTATTAATCCAGAGAGAAAAAATCTGGGAAAACCATGTATATTTCACAATTAATTTAAAATAATTCTTGAAATCATATCAATTTATCCACAAGCCATAATAATTTTACCTCAACCTAATTACTAATTCATCCTTCATTATAGATTTCATATTTAGTTTTATCATCATCAGAAATATGAAACTTACTTATACCACTATGCTAATTATTTTCAAGGCCATTACCTATATGAAATAGATTTTTAAAATTAACATTCTTTACACACATAAAGAATTTGACTTTTTATGATTTCTTATAAAGGCTTATATATCCTTTCATTAAGTTAACCAAACCCTTAATTTTTTCTTTTTTAGTTACTTTTTTGTGTCCTTCATTTCCATAGTCAAAACATTTCATTATTCCTCTAAGACATCAAATTGTGGGGTTCATTACACATTCATGAAAGAGAGTGAACTAAATCTTCTTTACCCCATAGTCTCCATTAACCTAAATCTCAGGGATCTCCTGCCTTCGATTTCTTTGTGAGTCAAATAGTTAGTTCAGTTACACGTTTTTGATCACATTCTATGAAAAATGACAAGGAATGATCACAATATCCTTCACTCTAGAAGCTATTCCATTTGAATGTTTAATAGAAACTTTTCTTTCAGATTATTTTATAACCAATTTTTTTTTAGTACCATCCATTGAATAAAACAATAATAATATAGTAAGACAAAATTATCCTAATAGAGAACCACATATCATATAAAACCCATTTATAGGATCTCTAAATTATGACCCCTTATTTAATTTATGACACCTTAGTTTATCCTAAGTTATTCATATAAAAAATATTTTTATTTCCTTTATAATGGTTCATGAATTGTTTTTGAATGACAAAAGGATATCCCATGTCAGTAACTAACTATGTGTGTAGCAAGGCCCATGGTCATGTACCAGGTTACACTGAGTTAATCCTGACACACCTTTTTGGAGTTATTACTCCAAGTTACACCTGTTACATAGCCACATTCACCTATAGTCTCCAGACAAGGATGTATTGCAAGGAAAAAAAATTTTCTATCCTTAATTTAGATTCCCAGAAATTTTCCTAAATGATAACTCATCCAAATATTTGTCTTTAGAGACTTCCCTAGACACATCCAAAGTAATATACCTAAGGATAACACTAAATATTTCTCATCTTTTTTCAAATTGTTGAAAAAACCATTTCAATGATTAGAACTATATAGAACCCCTACATTCACAAATTAACATTAAATAAATTTTTAATAATACTTATCACATAATAAAAAAATATTCCCAAATACTATATTACTCTACAGATATTGGAAAAATGAAAATGAAAACATTGTTAAATGGATGAGATTCATTATCTCCCACTATGTTCACCAAGACCAACACCCCTATAAGACATATCAAAGCTAGAATATATCTTCATAACAATGGGAATGGAAAAAACGGGTGAGATCATAAGCTCAGTAAGGTTAAATATGAGATATATGTAATCATTAACATGAGCATAAGGGTTAGATAATGTGATCAACACTTTTAAAGATCATAAACTATATATCAAAAAATATAATCATGATTCATGGCATACATATTGAAATTTGATAAGTCATGAATCATAAAGAAGTAAAAACATATTACACAGAGGCATAATATATTTATAAACCATGGAATTGTGGAAAACATAGAAGTATATAAAATTATTATCATAGAAGTCAAGAAATCACTTCCAATGCCATCATAGTAGTGGAGGTTCACTCCTCATACTATATTGGTAGCCATGGTTCACACCCATGGACATATTAGTAGTTTTAGTTCACACCCCATAACAACTGCATAGTCATGGTTCACTCTCATGACCATACTAGTATTATGTGTTCACACCCCATATCATCTTGGTAGACATGGATCACTCCCATGGAAAGAATTGTATTAATGGGTCACTCAAAATACCACATTACTAAATCTCATGAGATATAAATATTTACCTAATTAATTGAGGGAATCAAAGGTCCCACACATCTCATAGTGAAATTATAAATTCATGAAACATGACACTATAAACAATCACACCATGAACCATGAAATGAGTTGGCTGTAATAGAAATGTAATTATATATTATCCTCTAGAAAAATAATGGTTTTGAAATCACTTCATAAAAGAATAACCAGTGATAAGAAGTTGGTTTCAATACTAATAACCCACAAAAGAGAAACATGTTTCATAAAAAATGCATACAATACATGAACTATTAAGTGAAATATTATTAAAGGAAACATTGAATCATTTCCATAGAATGAAATTAGTTACACCAAAAGATGTCATTATAGATAGATTTTTTTTGAAATATCTTTTAAAAGAAATTCCATTGAAAAATAACCTTTCCTCTCTGAAAATTAATTTTTAAAACAAAAAACCATTTGAAAACCAATTTATTTTAGAATACATTAAAATATAGAAATAATGAATGAAATAATTTTGAAACACTTTTTAATTTTAAAATTTATAAAATATAATTAATTTATTTAATTTCTTTTCAATTGAAAACATAATAAATAATCCTGAAGACATTTTAAAATCATTTCCCTTAAAATTACATAGAAAACATTAAAAATAAACTTCAAAATCATTGAAATAATTTTCTTTAAAAACAACCTTTTCAAAAAAAATTGATTTAAATTTAATAATAAATGTTAAAAAGAATTTCTGAAAACATTTTGAAACCCATTTCTTTGAAAAAACATTTAAAACATATAGATAAATAATTAGACTATTTTAAAAAATATTCTTTTAAGAAACATTGAAAAAATTTAAAGGAGGCCTAAAAATGTTTTGGAAACCATATCATTGAAGACACATTGAAAAAATATAAAGGATTATTGAAATTTTTTGTAAAAGTAATTAATTTTAAAAAATTTAAAAACATATACAGAAATATTGAATATAGTTTTAAAATAATTTTTGAATACTTGGTTTTGAATAAACACATTTTTTCAACCGAATGTAGAGGTAATGTTGGATATTCTTAAAAGAGCTTTGTTAATAATATAATGTACAATGAAATTGAAAAATGGTACCAATACATTAATATATCAATATTATAAATTGTATAGGAAAATTCATGAGTTCTTTTGAGAGATGTATCATAGTATTTCATTAATGGAATCTTAATCATAAAGAATATCGTTAAACGATGAGATTCTTTCAATAAAATCATACCACATGGTAACATAGAATTATACTCCCACAGTAATAAAATATAATTAAATGAAGTATAAAAATATATAAAATATTATTTGATTAATTATTTAACATATAAAAGGTCTTATATGTAAATCATTGAATAATATATTGGCAAAACAAGGAATGTGTCTCATAGAAAGAAAATTGAGGCAAAATTACTTTTTCAATTTTGATACTTTGGAAACCAAAACCTCATGAAATAAATATCATCGAATGGATATTAAAATAACCCTAAAAATAATTACAATAATAAAATATTTTATTGATGATAATTATACACACCACATATAAGAAGTTCTGGGTGAACATGGCATGTCTCTCACAAAAAAAATTGAGATGAAATTCCCTTACCTTATGTCTTGAACCTCTTTGTACTCATAGAAACCTATTGTATAACAATTATATGTTTATTATACCTATTTAAATGAGACATATTATTTTTTATAATACCATATATTGTTTTATTATGACTTTTTATTACCTTATAAATAACAATTCCATGTTAAGGTTTTGCTTTTGGTAATATCCACTTTGTTTTTCGCATGTGTCTTAAAATGTTATATTTTTTTCATCATTAACATATATTGGTTTATATAATTTAAAACATAATATAAATATTATTTATATTATTTATATATGTATTTATAAAAATCTATATTGTATAAAAATATGAAACGAAAAACACTATTCTGGGAGATGGTTGGTCGTACGTATGTGTGAACATTGTTTCAACTTTTATTTACAATTCTGGAAGAAAGAATGTATGGAAAATATATTTATGTGTATGTATAATATAACATATAATTTATATAAATCAATATTTATTAAAATCCTTGTAATATTTGAATGAATCACATCACTTTGTGGAGGCTGTAGTTCACAATTATACAAAAAAAGTTACCATATTTACACAAAATGGAAATCAAGAAAGATGGATTTATATAATAAAAAATAAGTATAAATAAATATTATACATCATATATATCATATAAAAATATATTTTAAATCATAATTCCAAACCATAAGAGTTGGTAAAGCTAAAATAAACAACATCATTTCGTGAGGCGGTAGTTCGCCGTACACAGAAATTATAAGTTCGTTACAAATTAGATTTAAGTGTGTGTAAGTGAGGGTATAAATCTTATAATAGAAAAATATAAGAATAATGAGGATATGGGTTCTATTATATAGTCTTTTAATAAAAATAATTTCGGTGGTTGAGAAATAAAATAAAAAAAAGGGGAATGGGGAAGGATGTTACCACTTCATTGGACTAATCATTTTTTATTTACACAAAAATAATTCCTTGGTTGAATTTATGACAAATGGGAGTCTTCAAGGATTAATTTACTGATTTAAAAAACTGAATTGGGAACATATTGGCATAACATAAGTTTCTTGAGAGGTTTGAAAAATGTGGAGATGCAGTAGAAATTTATAGGGAATAGAGGGGACACACATGGCCTTTCTGAAAACATGTTATGTGTTCCCATGTTTTTGACTGAAAAAAGATATAAAAAATCAACAAAAATAATTAATGGAAGGTTTATTTACGAAATATGACCATCCAATTTGTGTTTATATGTTTATAGTTTATTTAGTCTCTTAAGTTTAAGGTTTATTAAATTGTTAATTTTAATTATAGCTTCATCGATGTAATTAATCTTCATCACTTTAACAATTATGTTTGATAAAAAATAAGTTGATTATATTAAACTATAAATGTAATACTGATTAGAAATATTTATATACATTTTTTGAAATTAAATTCGTATAAGTGGAATAATTATGTTTAATTCAAATCTTTTTGACAAAAAAAAAGCAGGTACATAAAGTGAGCAGGTTCAAATGTTCACTTAATATTGTATATCTAATTTCAATGTATAAAGATTAGAATAGAAACAATTGGATTAATTGACATTCAATTGATTTAATTTTACATTATAAAAAACTTAAAATATAATTTTACTATATAACTAAATCATACAAAACAAACATTTTGAATTGAACTTCAATATTTCACACTATTCCTCTAAAAATGACGTTCCTTAGAAAAATACCAATAATCACCATAATATAATTTAAAAATTATGAAATTAAAAATTATATTTATTTTATAAAAATAAATTTATATAATTTTATAAAATTAGTTTCATTATTGTTCATAGAATGACATATGAGGCATTTTTTGAGAAAATTGTATTTTTAAACATTTAATGACTTTAAAAAAATTTATATATTTCGTTTTTACCATTATAAATCATATTTGAAAAGTAGTTATTAATATCCATATTAAAAAAATATCTAGTAATAATATTATAATTTCAATCATTATAACAATAAAATGACTTTTTGTAAAATTTCATTATTGTGTGTAATGTACACTATATCGATGTTTCATGTAGAGAAATATCATTTATTGTCATTTGTACTGAATGCCTTGTTGGTGTTTCATGTTGTTCAATAAATCTTGGTGTTTCTTGTATTGTAAAATAATTTAGTGATTCTTTTATCATAATAATATCTGTATGTATTGTATAAGTAAATATTAACATGATGTTTCGTACTATGAAATAATAACATGGTTATTTCATATAACACAAGCTATATTATATATTGTGTGAAATGTAAAAAATAATATGGAAAATATTAAATTTATTCAAAACAATTTATTTCAAAAATACCTAGGTTGTTATACTAGACATCTCATAATCCATTTTACCACCAGCAACATTCTGTGGAAGGATATAAAATGTCAAGAAGTGCCACTATACTACATGTAACCCTTTTCATTACCTTTACATAAAAATGAAAAATACTACATAATCTTAGAGACATATATTGAGAGTGAAAAAAATCCTAGTATAGTAAGAACATGAATATAAATAGTGTCTTTATTAATGGAAATTGTTTGTCCATTTTTGAAAACAGCATTCAAAATACATTTTATTTTAAAATGTTAAATAAATACAATTTGTTTTGTTATGAATATGAATACCTTTTAGAAATGTGATGAAGTGGAAAATAAAGGATTCTATATAAAAAAGGAACAAATATAATATATATCCAAATAGTTAATGGGGCATAACAAGTCACATATCTTAATCAAAACATACATGAAACTTGGGATTAAACCTATGGGTCTACAAAAGCTGTATCCCACTATGGGAACTATAGAAAATTTAAATAAAAAGGTTACCACATTACAAGGCCTCTTCGGGTATTTATGAACATAATTAATTCCATTGGATAATATAATCCATCACATTATATAAATTGGTAAAAATTGAAAACATTCCTTATCCAATGCATAATCTATACTAGGGATGATTTTTTTAGGTTTATCAACTCACCCAAGGAATCCCTTTTGTAAACCATTAAAAAAACATATATAATCGATTTACGTAATCACATAAAAATTAATGTATCATTATAAAGAGGAATCACATTTGAATAACCCTTTCAAAATCCATTTGTGTATACAATCATCTTAAAAATAATTTATAAAACACCAACAGTGAAAAAAACTGATTTTCGAAGAAAAAACTATTTCAAACCCCCATTTAGTAAAACATATATTGACTACGTCAATATAAAATCAATAAATATCTTCAAATAACTTATATAGAAAATAATCATAAAATTTAAGTCAAAGTAAATTTAAAAACCAATGGTGATCCCAATGAAAGATACACTAGTAAGAGGCACTGATAATAAATAAAATTAAATATCACTATATTCATCTAAAACTACTATAAATGGGTAGAGGGGTCCTCACTATATGAAAAAAACAATTAGTGTCATTAACACATCATACCTAGCCATATGTTCATCCAATAACATATTATTGGGTTCCAAAATACAAAGTATCTATAAGAATAAGGGAAGGGGGATAAAAATGGAGAAAACTCAAATAAATAAATCTTTACCTTGAATAAATTCCATAGAAAACAAAGCTGAACCCTCAAAAGAAAATGAAATGGAGGATCCCATATCTATAGAAAAGTATATATTTTAATGAAAAAAGTTTGAGTTAGAAATAGGATAAATATTTTCAAAGTAATTATGGATGATTTTCATTTTTATGTGAACTATTTGGGTCACTTGTTTTGGCCACATTATTTAAAAAAAAATACCCCAGCCATGCCGGTGAAACCCGATTTACAAAATAGGTTACGCATTTTTACTAGGTACTAATCATGGATAAAAAAACCATGTTGTAAAAATTAAAAATTACTTTGTTCCCTCTAATTCAAAACATTCATAGTTGGATGCACCTTTCATACCAAACATACATCCATCACGAGCCTAACTTATTTCCTCTAAAACATGCAATTTTACCTCCAAATTCTACTAACATAAAAATGATAAAAATGAAAATAAATGTAATAGAAATTTATACTAGTGGTTATATTATTTTCACATGGTACTTATTTGATCATTATTAATTCATTATATCAAATTCTCTCATAGATATATTACTTTTACCACTTTAAAAAAGAGAGTTTTGTTTGTGATAAATTTCTAATACATATCCTTTTATATTTTTCTTTTTATTGAATTTATCAATAAATTTTCTCCTTATATCAGGAATAATAATTCCCTTGAATTAACATATCAATAAATTCCCTTAAAATAGAATCATCATATTCATCTCATGGGTTATACATTATGGTATATTAAAACAAATGAAAAATTAAAAACATTATATATTTAAACATCTCGTCTTTATTTTTTTGTTAAATCATAAGCAATATAAATCATGTTTCTTTTATTATTAAAAATTAATATAATTTATAATGACTTTTTTTAAAAAAATAATACTCAAATACCCTAAGAAATAAATCCACATATAATTAATATTAAAATCAATTATGTATAAAAAATTAACATTAAATTTAGGTTTGTTTTTACTCATTTAGAAACCTAATTAAATTATAAAAATAGAAGAAGGGGTATGAGATAATATCTCAATTCATAGAGATTTTTTAAATTTGTAAATAATTACACCCTTTTTTCAAATGTATAGTCAACAATAATTTTATTTCATTATTTTTATTAAAATTAAATTCAAAAAACCTTCTCAATTACCTTGATTCCATAAGAAAACTTTTATAAAAATGATTATTTTTTCTACTATTATAAAGTGAATGATAAACTAAATTAAATATATACTTCCTCTCTTGTTTACTATAAAACATTTATCTATCCTTTTGTATATGTATATTTATATTCACCCAAGGTGTTTTGGTATAACAAATTGTAATTTTTTGTTACCAAATATTCCAAAACTCCAATAAAATCCTTGAAGGTTTATTTTTTAAAAAACTATCATTTTTCATGGTTTTATATCTTCTTATAAATATAAATTTTTTTAGATAATAATATATATTTGGGAAGAATATAGACATTGGATTTATGAAACATGTATTACATTTTTTCACTATATTTTTTATTCCCATGTGAGCGCACAAATTATAGATTAAGTCTTTCTTTAAGTCTTATAGAAAATGAATTTCTATTCTTCTTGGAAGAAATTTTAATATCTTTTCCTTATGAATAACTCTCACCTGGACATGATATTTTTATTTTAATTCTTTTTCTTATTCAAATTATTATAAAATAATCTTTTTTCCCACATTTTTCAACCAATTTAAATTTGATCATTTTTTCATGATAAATAATTTTGCCATTCTTCTTAAATTTGATTTTTATAATAGATTTATTAATTCATGGTTTTAATAACATCATACATGAATATGTAATGATTAAAATCTCTTAATATCTAATGGAGTGTTGCTTTTGTGAAATTAGGAACTCAATATGTTTGCTTGATGCCTCCAATATATTTCCTTTATATTTAAATATAAATAATTCTTCTTTGAATTGAAATAGCAATGATTACCATATTTTTATAACTTATTATTATACATATAACTGTATTTCCACCTCAAACATATTTTATGGAACCAATAAAATTGAAAATATAATGACTTATTGTCCCATGGTCTGACAATGAATAATGTAAGGGGGGAAATGTAGTTTATAAAAATATAAAAATTATTTTAATCTAGATGTATTATTTTAATTAGTTTTTATAATTACCAATTAAATTTAAAATAAAAGTAACAAAATAATATACTATATAGAATAAAGTTAATAAAATTGATATAAAATGATCAGTATTTTACTTATTATTGATGATTGAGTCAGAATAATACAATTTATTTTAAAAATAAATACATGAAATATTAGTTATAAAACCAAATAATACATTAAAATGATATTATTAAAACAACACTTTTAATCATAAGTGAATGGTGGATATGTCTCCCAGATCCAAGGTATCCACAACTTTGAAAATGTTGATTAGAACTGTCGGTAGTAGCATACTTAAACGCACCATAAGTACTTGAGATATGTGTCCATAATAACAAAATACATCAATTAGGTGATCAAAAATTCATATGTCTTCTTATCCATGAAATCCATTGAACACAGAGGATAATAAAAAACTAACAATTTAAATATAAAATTATAAGAGCTTTATAATTTTAACCTCACTGTGGTATATATCAATATAAGTAGTCAAAAAGAAAATGAATACCAAAATCAGAACTTATCTGATAAGAAAGAATCATCAAAGCAATAAAAAGGAAAAAAACTCTCATAATCATCAATATTGATGTTCATTATTGTGTTTTTTTCTGACATAAAATGTGAAACTATATTTATTAGGGGAATTGTAACAAACTCCACTAATCATATATCATAAAACTCATAGTTATTCAAAACTTCATAAAAAATGACATCTTAATCTAATAGAGAACTTATAATGTTACTTAATAGAACAATGTGTTATATCAACACTGTAATATTGACTCAAAATTCAATGAAGTTAGTCTGCAATAAATCATCAGATCATTGAATTTACATACAAAAATTACTTCTCTTGTTTTCAATTTATAAGATGTTAATTCTATATATGTATAATGACATAAATAAAAATACATGTTATATTATTATCATATAATGTGTATTTTATGTTCATTTTAAATAAATTTATTGAGTCATTAACTCAAAAATTATCAGCTTTTATTAAATCACAAGAAACACAGGAAAATTTTCAAATAATTTCTGAAATTATATCTAAATATTTTTTTAGTCTTTATGCTTTAGTATTTCTCTCGTATATTATTAAAAAAATTAAGAAAACTACAATACAATAAAAAATAAATATACTACACCTTAAAAAATAATGATTAGAAAATTTAAAAATTTAATATATATAAACAATTATTTTTTTTAAATTTCTTCCCAATTGCGATTTTCAAAAATAAATAAAAATATAAAAATATAACTGGATATTAGAAGTTGAATTGAATTTGGTAATTATTAAATCACATGTTTTGGAATCTTTGAAAACATTATTATCTTCTCATGTTTTTAAAAAACATTCTTTGAGCATAGTCATAGTATTAAAATTAGACTACATAAATTCCAATTCAACCTTGATTTCTTAGGTAAAAGAACATCTTATAAAATAAGTTCAAGTTGAAATTCATTTTTTCCACCGGTCTATAGGATCTTATCATGAGTCTTCATATAATATTGGACATGATCATACATTATTATACATCGAACATAACCTTCTTCACCAATGATCAATGATATTTCATCAAATACATCCCATGTTAATACTATATTAGTGATATAAGCTTCTAGATTCACAAATAGGCCTCTGATATTTTTTCTTATAAGCTCATAGAAAACAATGTTAAAAAGATAAAAAAATTCATTATTAAAATTATAAGATAGATAAATTAAATGTGAAAAAGGTATGATATTTCATTCCTTATATAGGTATTTATGGTTTCTCTCGATAAATATATTTTAATATTTTTTCATGTTTTTCTAACATACATGTAAAACATTTAAGGCCAAAACATATGTCTAGAATATTTTTTTAAGAATTAAATATAAAGTTTTGTTGAATGATAAAAAAAGGTATCCTTTTTGAAAAGTAATAAAAACTCCCCTATAATAATTAATTTATTATATTTATGATGTTTTACCATTTCCACATTTATGAAAGTAAAATATTATAAATTGTAAAAGGAAATGTTAAAAAGATTAATCCTCATTTATGTTATCTTCCAGAAACATATGGATGGTCATCTTATTTTAATGATGTTCTAATAAAAATTTTATCAAAATATGTTTTTTTTACAAAATAATAATCTTGAAATATTAAAAAAAAATTAAAAAGTTATTTTTTCAAAATAGATAAGTTTGATGAATTGATTGGTTTGAAAAAAAGATAATTTAAAAAAATAATTATGTGTAAATACAATTTCTCCCATATTTTTACGAGATAATTTTTTAATGTAATAATATAGATGAAATAAGAAATTAATTCAAGATAATTTTTGTTTAGCCATTCCAAAAATTAAATATTACAAATTCAAATCTATCAGAAGTAATATGTTTTTAAAAATATTTGAAATATTATTTTCTATTCACACGAAGTTAGAATAATATTTTTTTTATTTTGTGATCCCTAATGAAATAGTGTCTTATATATATGTTTATTTCTCATGATTTATTTTTTGTGTTTCAGGACTTCTAAATAACACTTTTACTATCAATAAGTTATAAAGATAGTGTAAAAATAATACTAAAATACATGATTTTGTGTTGTATCCACAACACTAGTGAATAGTAATTCTAATGATTACATGTTCCACATGAGTAGTGAAAGGTTCTACAAAAATTTGTCTCTCAAAATTCTAAGAAACAAATTATTTTTATAAAAAATGAATGGTTATAAATGTTTATTTTTTTTACCAAGCTCCAATACTTGACTTTTTACATATATGTTACTTTTTAAAAAATAAAAATTATGAAAAAATATAATAATCAATGATTTTATGTACTATTTTTATACCAAAAAATATATTTCTTCAATTTTAAAAAAATAATTTGGATTTTTATTTGTTTTAATAGTTTCTATCTTGTTGATTTGTCAAGATGTTGTTCATATAAGTTTTATAAGAGGTCGAGAGTATTGAATTTTTTACTAGTACCCCACCTATCTGGTATAGGGAAACCTTATTTCAGTTAGATTATCTAGGGGAATGGGAAATCTATCTGGACCCAGGGAAAACCTAGTGCAATCTAGTAACTAGATGGTGGTCTCTTGGGAAATTGTTTAATGGATTCCCGTTTTTTAATTTCACAAGAAACCTATATTTCACCCCCTCTTCTGATCATTTTATATTCAATTGATTTCATAGTTATGGAGGATTATTTTTAAGGTATTTTTCTCTCCTTAACTCAATACTCTTATAAATTTAATATTTAATGTTTTAGTGGGTTCTTCCATTTAAACCGAACACTATTCTAGCTTTGAATCATTGTTACTCTATCATTTAATTTTTTGGTATCCCAAAATCTATGAAATTTTGAGTATTTTTCAGGATTCACAATGTTGGTATTATTGTGTATAATGATTTGTTTAGTCTTTACACATCTAAGGTTGTAAATCCTTCACCATTTTACTATGTTTACATAATGTTGAATGTATGATTCAATTTTCGAGTGCATAGGTTTCCCATGAGAGATCCTCTTAGAGTACCAGGCATCCATTTCAGATCATGTGGATATACTTTACCCCCTAATATATGGGAAAGGGGTTAATGGTTGGTTAGAGTGGAAATTACAATTAACATTATGGTTGATATAATGGATGTACACTTCAAAACATTAATTTTAGTGGAGTCATTTGTGCTCAATTGAGGTCACTTTAGCCATTATAGATGGTTGATGATAATGAATGGAATTTATGTTTTATTTTTACCATTTATTGATGAATATTTTTTTTTTATAATAGTTTATTATGATAACATCACTTGAACTATTGGTATGAGTTGGTGGGATATGTGATGTCCTTCTAAGAACATTATGGATCACTTTGTGGGATATGTGATGACCTCCCACAAACTTTCAAGATGGGTCAGCATGTTTGAGATTGATTTCCCATGTTTCCTCATAATGGTTTTGGGGGTAGTTATGGTCATGAAATCTTGAACAATAATTGTATGTGGACTATATCTTAGTGCTGACATTCTTTCCTTCTACCATAAAACTAAAACAAGAAGGGTTGGGGTTCATGGGGGCTAGGGTAGTGTATGATGACTCGATGAGGATATGGGTTAATTATGTATCTATTTTTTATAGATATATATAGAATATTATTTACTTTTTATATTTATTTAAAGGTTCCATTACTACTGGTAAAATTTGGTTATTCTCAACAACAACATGGGAATGTTTATGTGTATGAAATGTTTTTGATCTAGTACTTGACTAAAGGAATGGGGCCCACACAATATTGGTAAGTAACTGTTGGTGAATGGGTGTTTATAAGAAACCATGAAATAATATACGAACTTTAGTAACAATTCATCTATTATTAGTTTTCTCATTTATTCCTTTGTTATGATGATCAACCACTTGTGGGGATCATTGTTTACTACTTTGAATGACTCTAGATATTGTATATCAACTTGTTTCTTTACCTAATGTTGATGTTGATGATTCTGTTTTTTGATAATCTATGAATAAATACTGATACTTTTTTTGGTTATTGTTTATGTTTTATGATCAATTACAGTATACACAATATATTGAGAGCATAGTCTCCCCATGTGTTTTAATGCCTCACAATTGTTTGGAAGCCTCTTGCATATGAGGAAGAATGAATGAGGTTACATACTAGCTCTACCTATATAAGGTTTTTTGGTTTGTGGTACTACAAAATGCTATGACTGATTTTCCTTGAAATATAGTTTGGCGATCAAAATAATGTAGATTACTCAAATGGTACTCTGGTAGGGGTGTAAAGATTTTTCATATCCATCTCATGAGTAGTGAACTTTGAGTTGTTAGATGAAAATAGGATTGTTTTAATTCGATGTGGGTTACAATTTCATGTTATTATTTTGTACTATTTTACAATTAAATAATAATGAATTTTTTATATTGGGAGATTGGATTGAGCGGGTGAGTTCTTGAAACATGAGAAATAATATTGGTTCACATTCCATATGCATGATTTATTATGATTGATATTGGTCTAAATTATTTTAATGTTGGTCACAAATATATTAATTATTTTCCAAAAAAATTCTTGAAGAAATATAATTAATGTAACATGATTATACCTATTATTTTCTTATTATATAGTTTTGAATAGTGTTTATGTAATATAATACAGGATTGGGCTTATGGTAAGGCCTAAGTGGGTTATAACTTGTGGTTAAGAGTAGCTCTAGGATAATTTATATATAAATTGTGTTTTTTGTGTTCCTACCAACTTCTTATGTATTTTAATGTTTGATCTATTTATGTTATTCAGATCTTATTTTTAAATTTTTAATAATGATACCTCGTCGATGTCCCATGGTGATACCTTGAAATCAAGGTTAATAAGATCTTAAAGAAAATAATTTCACATTAATAAAAGTATAGAATCATGATGGAAGACCTAATAATTACATACATGTTTGACTCTTATTGTTCAAATAGAATATCCTATTTGACTAGATTTGTTCCACATCATGATGTAGGGGTATTAGTTCAAAACATGTAGATGCATCCATTATGTATTTAAAAAATTACAACCTCTTACAAAACCCTCTAGCATTCTTGGGAATCTGTGTTCCCAATATGTAGAGGATGGGTTCAAAATAATTTCAAGTATATTTGACATAGTTTTATCTATTGATGTTCACTAAGTTATACTAGTAATGCTTATATTTTGAGGAACGACTAGGAGGTGGTGCGTAGTGATGATCAATATTGTGATATGTATTTATTTGATATAGAAAACATTAAAGCGTCTCGTCTTTGAAAGATTTTTTCATGAGCCTTTTAGTCTTGATATATTTCATGAGTTTATGGATCTACATTAGGGGATGGTATCAATGGTTGAGTTTTCAATAATTTTTGGTAAATTTATTCATTTTTATTCTATATTTTCACTTAATGAGGCTTAAAATACTATAATTCTCAATAGTGGGATTCATCTAAATGTCATGCGTTAGTTCCATAAATTTTACCTGAAATCATATAAGGAAGTGGTTAGGAAGGCTCTTTCCATTGTAATGTGATTGGCTGAGGATAATGCATTTGGGTTTTGTCCCACTTCTAATATTTTTTTGGAGTGGAATGTGAACTCCTTATCCTGGATATACGTTGTTATCTGATAAGATTTTCCATGGTAGCGAGATACTCTCATATTAGGGGAAGGGTTTTTATTCTTCCATATTTTCTAGGGACTCCACCCTTGTGCTCCTAGTGAAATCATTTGGGGAAATACCATAATTCAATTACAAATTATCCAACAGAGTTCTATTCCTATATCAAGATGGGGAGTCTATTAAATTTTTGTTTGAGAATTTCTTAGTATAATGTGGAAATAGATTTGGGTATGACATAAGCCAAAGGAATTTATTATGATGAACTCATGAAGATAGTTGTAATTATTTTAGGTGGTCATCGAGGAGACCATTCTAGGGATCTTAGTATTAACAACTATAAGTTTCATAAGGTTTATTCCCCCATGTGAGATAGGTTCACAGGGGTCAGGATATAGATATGAAACATGGTGTATTCACTGGGTCATGTTTCAACTAATTATTTGGAAGGACCATAGAAGGTGACAGGTAAAATTATTTAACCTCCACATTTATTATAGATTTGTTTAATATAGGGGTTTCACAACACATTTTTATACTCATGGTGCTTCTGGTTTGAGGTTTCTAGTGGAATTTTTGAATATTTTATTGACGCATGATAAAACTCTTCAGAGAAATCAAGATATTGTGAAAAAGTTTCAAAAATTTGCTATAGTGGTCATTGGTAAGAATAATTTTTAAGATTTCATAGTCCGTGATTTGGTATGTTTTGATGTAATATATTTGAATAACTTGATGATCAACTATAGATATCCAATATAGGTGTGGAAGATGATTTTTTCCGTCCCTAAGGGTGGGGTGTAGGAACTCACGGGGGAGTGGAATTGGGGGAAATTATGGTAGGATCTTAAATATTCATGATTCAAACTATTATAGTTCTGATAGTGGGTTTGATTCTAATTTTAGACAATGTGATATATCCTGACATTTTACCTATGGTTCTAGACCATTACCTATATGAATTTTTGGATTATTTATCAGGCTTTCCTTATAAGAGGGTGTAGAGTTTGATATCAATTTAATTCCATGTTTGGACCATATATTTATTACCCTATATTCTATAGTAGAAGAAAAATGTATATAAGCTAAGGTGTTGTAGGAAGAAATATAGGATAAATGATTAATTCACTTAAACACATTTACATTGGGTTATCATATTATATTCTCCACAATGAATATGGTAGTACTAACTTGTGTGTGAATTACCTGATGATAAATTTGGTTACATTGAAAAAAAAATATCTACTACTTAGAATTTGTGATAGGTTAGTTCAATTTATGGGATATTGGGGTTATCTAGTGTTAACCTATGATTAGTGTATCAACAGTTACGGTTCATGGATTTGTATACACCAAAGATAACATTTAGGAGAAGGTATGGGTTATATAAGTATCAAGTCATTCTATTCCAGTTCCAAAATACAAAAGTGTCTTTCTTGGATCTAAAAATACATATTTACTCAATTTCATTAATTCTTTTATCAAAGACATTATTAATTATACTCATATTCCTAAATACCATAAATATTCATACTAGTAAACATCAAGTCATTTTAAACACACTCTTAGTGTATCATCATTATGGAATGTTCTCTAACTTCCATTTTTTTGATGATATATGTGTGTTTCCATAGATAGTTTTTCAGTAGGGATTTAATTAGAACTATTGAATGTATAGGGTGTCATTTCGTGGCATCGGTCTAATAATTTTGTAAATATCTAGAATTTCCTCATGATGGACATACATGTGTGAGGTGATCATCCAACAATTCAAGAGTAAGTCGTTGTCTGATCCATTTTATATTCAACTAGACCCAAGTATTGGGTTTATTGTTTATTATTATTCTTCAAGTGTTTTTATATGGGTTGTTCTGATGTAGGGCGAACAAGTAGTCTTTTATGGGTGTTTCATCATCAACTCAAATAGTAGAAAATCCCAGCAAATGACCCTTAGTTAGCTACTATGGTCCATTTGCTATTTTTTGAACCACTATATCTTGATGTGTGGGTTTTCATATAAAATAACCAAAAAACCTTATGATACATATTTCTATCAGTAATAAATGAACAATCCCTATAGACAATAGGTAGAGTACATCCAAAATATTATTTTGAGTTGGCATATACCCTGTTAAAGGATAATATTGTGGAATATTTCCTCACTATGAATTCATAAGAACTAAAGATGTTAAAATAAGTAGAAGAGTATAACATCATTATTATTCATGTGGATTGTAATATGTATGTTTTGGTTGACTAAGATGATTTTCAATATACTCTATTGGTTATCGTATGAACTATCTTACAATCTGATATCGAAAAACAAGAATAAAATTTAGATTGTCAGGTCATGTGAGTGATATTAGTGCGTGGTAAACCTATTCCATGATGGTTCATGAATTGTAATAAAGTAATTATTATGCATGGTAGAGTTTTTATTCCCACATGTTTGAGAGAATAATTTATAAAATTATAACAAACTTCATTTTTTGTAGTGAATCATGGATCAAACAATATTTACCTAGATATAAAATTCCCTTTCTAATGGATGGGCATGAAGAAGGTACTTTAACGATCCCTTGCTCAATTTAATATCTATCAGAGAGTGAAAGTAGAGCACCGATGACTATATGGGATGCTTTATCCTCCTCCAATACTGTCATAGAAATTGTATGTGGTGATAAATAATTTTTATGGGGTTATCTTGGACTCAAATGGGTTGAGATGTTGTGTGGGTGGTAGTAGACCATTTGATGAATGTTGCAATATTATGTCCTTTTCGAGAGACCTAGTTAGTGGATGAGATGTGCATGATCAAATTTGAGTGATAATGTGGAAGTATGAAATTCATGAGAGCATAAAATAAAATCAAGAAACTCATTTCACATCATGATTTTGGTAGGCCTATAGAAGACATTGATACATACCAATTTTTTTGAATACAACATATCACTAATAGATATATGGAAAATTTTAAAGGACAATTCATATTACAACAGATATGATCAGTGAACATGTTCTTTATTTTAGTGTCACATTGGATAACCACTGAGCCTTGGTGAAGATTGTAAATTTGTTTAGATTCTGAATCTGATTGTAAAATTAAATGTCTCTTATGGTTGACCACATCAATAACAGTTGAGTTGTCAAGATATGGGTGAGTTTGTAGTGATTTAACTAAGTATGGGGATGGATATTTCAAATAAGGTTCAGCTCATTTATAATTGTTTGGTAACCACAAATAACAAGCAATGTTCTTAATCTTACTAGAAGCGATAACCATTAGAGTTCATGATGAAGACCTAGTATTCTTGTGGGTGTCACACCAAGTTGGGAATTAATGTTTTAGGAAATATGGGAATCTATCATCACATTAGATTATCTTATTATAGATTATAGAGTGAATTAGAATTTTAGATTAACAATTTGACATTCCCCCAAAACCTCATAGTATGAAAAAATTTGTTTCATGTGACAAATCATTAGAATTTGAATCCAAATGTTGTTCACATTTTTGAAATCGAGGATATGATGTTTTCAGAAGATGAATAAACTTGAGATCTTATTTTAAAATTCATAGACCAACGTGATAATGTGTTGCATGGTAATGTTTTTTCTATTTTCAAGTTACATGGAATCATGGGTGGATAAAAAGGAAATATGGGACTAAGAATTAGATGTAATAGTGGAGCAGCTTCATCAACTTTTCATAGACCCATAGGATCTCTTATGGGGGAAATAATACCATAAAGGTAATTTTTATAATTCCCCATAATAATTCAAGGTCTGATAATTTTTAAATAATTTTTCTGATGTGTTTTAAAAGTTTATTGACCATTAAAAGGGTTTATGAAGATTTATGGTGAATTATTGGTGGAGATTGAGAATACATTATGTTATTGAAGGCCCTTCATCAAGATTTTGTCTTGTTTAGGTGTATATAGAGTTTTCTTCAACCCACCAACTATCCAGTAGAGTCTTATAGTTAATCGATTGGATTATATGCTGATTCTTAATGGATGAAAACATTATAATTTCACAAAAACCCGTTATTTCACATCCTCCTACTCTCCAAAGAGTATTCGTTGGATTTTCTAGTGGGGGTGATTCTTGGGGATTTATTTAGAACTCTTAACCACATTTATTCATTGAATCAAACATATTTTTTTGGTGGGTTCCTATGAGGTCAATTACCACCTCAAACAGAAGATGGTGATTTAGGCTAGGAAGTTTCAAATACAGTAAATATATAAACATACATTTTATACTTTTATTTTTTTGGTTTAATGGTTCCAACTAGATGAAGTTTGACTAATGTTTCAACACAATAATTATGTTTTAGGGACTTTTAGAATAAGAAATTATGATTAAATCATTAATATAATTATGTTTTTTTAAAATATATCACTCTATTTTTTCTTGAGAAATATGAGAACTAGGGGAAAATTATGTTCTCTTTTCATTATTATTTCAAAACAAAATTCATACATTTGAAAATCATTTTCTATATATTTAAAAATTATTAATAAATATATGTTAATGTTCAACCAAAAAAAATTTCATCAACATATATTTTATCAGAAATGGTATTTTTGAATTCATTCATTGTTCTTTTTTTTGGATCAGTACATCCACAAATAAAAGTTATTTTGAAGATTATATAATGTATGTCTTCCATAAAAAGTAATTTTGGATTGTTTATTTCCGTATAGTTTTTTATTATGTTCAAATAATTTTCTTTATAATTTAATATCCTGAAAAATATGTCTTTTTTGACAGAAATATCATTATAAACATAACCTGTAAGGAAACATAATTTCACAACAATTTAAATTAAATGAAATTCACATGTGATGTGAAAGTTATGAATATTATAATGTATTCTAATATAGATATTGATGAATTTTATTTATAATAAGCACTATATTTTTGTTTAAAATAACATTTTGAAACCAGTCTTCCATAATTATAATAACATTTCCTTTTTGTTCATATTTTGTTTTCTAAAAATAGTTGTTATTCTAATTACTACCAGTTCTACAAGGCATTCAACTTGTCTCCAAACATAGTTCCATTCAATTTAGATGATCTCATCCAACATAGATCTTAACCAACATTAATATTATTATAATAAGAAATTATTGTCAAATTTTTTATAGGAAAATTCTCTTTTTAACCCAATTACATACAAATTAAAAATTATAATCCAACATATTACTCCTTATGATCGACTATTTTTTGGGAAAAGTGGTAGGATTATCTTCTATAAATAAATTTCTATATACAGTTGAAGAAATTTTTAGATATTTAGATTATTCTTGTATTAAATATAAAGGATTTAATATTAATATTATTAAATTATCATCCAACAATGTAATCATGTTTTTTTAAAAACTACATCATAATTTTAAATTTTTCAATAGTTTACAAAAAAGAATATGTTTCATGATATTTTGATGAACTGTTTCATTATCAAAATTGGTTATTCTATTAAAACACTATAATACATACTACTTATAGAATAACACATAAAATTTAAATTAAAGTTTATTGGAGAAAAATTATGTTACCAAAATTTTGAATTTTGGAAGAATACTTTACACTGAAAATATCTGAATTAAGAAATTTTTTTCATTCAATGAGTCTATAATTAACATTTATTTTTATTAAGAACCATTATGAATAAAACTCTATTAATAGTATAATAATATGTACTCATAGCTTGAAACCCATAAAATTTAAAGAAATTGACAACTCAATTATCAATGTGTGAGTTATTTCATGTATAGTTATACGTCATCATTCATATTAACCATTTTATATCAAACAATTAGTGTAAATAAATTATGTGTACTTATTTTTGTGTAAAATAATCTATCAGAAAATAATTCCAAAAGCTTATAACCATGGTCACACTTGATATTAACCAATGGATGGTTTTTATAATTTTTAACAAAAGTACGATGTACCTTATAATTTTTAATATATTCAATTTTTATTTTGTGAAAATTTACCCATGTAAATCTAGTGTAATTATTATTAATGGTTTATATATAGTATTTTACAAAAATAATTCCTTTTTTATTGTAAAAAATAAATTCTTGTGTGATAAATGTAATGATTTTTTACTTGAACGTTCACTTTTAGATTTAAAATATGACTCATGTATCTCATTAAATTTAATTATTTTTATGTCTATTAATAAATAAAAAATTAGAACCACTTAAATATTAAGCAATAAATTTATATTTCATTATTATCACAAGATAACCATTAACAAGGTACTAAATTATGTTGATACAATTGTGATTAATTACTAAAACATATAAAACATTTGAAACAAATGTTTTTTCAAGAAAAGAAACGTCATCAATTTTGATGATTTAAACTTGTGAATTATCACCAAATATTGATCATCCTCCATTATAGTTATTTAAATTAGATAAGTTAGAATTCCATTAATCTAGATGATGAGAATAACCATTGTTTATATATAATTTTATTTTTTAATTCTTGTACTATCTTTCTTTTATTAATAAATTTAAAATTTATTTAATGGTACGCACAAATTTTATGGTCTAATTAAGTTAGAAAGTAACATTTTAAGAACTCATATCTACCCTACTCGTTTATGTTGTATAACATATAGTTATTCTAAAAAAAATTTATGTAGAAACTAATATAATGAATTTTATTTTAGGAGTAACACTTACTGTAGGGGCAACTAATTTTTTACATTAGTATAAAATGGTACACTTTTTAGTAAAAATATTTTGATTGAATATATATTTTTTCAAATGTATAACTAATTCCATTTTATCATTTTGGGAGTTTTATTTATTTATATATTTTATTAAAATTACATTTATTAGAACCAAAATTTGATAAGAATTATAAGAATTTTTTTTGACTATCTAAATTTTAATCAATATAAATATGTTCATAAATATTATGATCATGATAATTGATATAAGAATTATCTTCTTAATCTAAATACATTAAATGTTTTTAAATATTAAAATTTAATTCCAAATTTAAATTATTATATTTATTTAGTTTTTCTTATGAAAACTCATGTAATTTTTAATTTATGATTTTCTTCATTCAAAATAGTTCTATATCATTTTATTTCAACTATAGTAGTTAATTTTTATTCATCTCCTGATGATTTTACTTTTTAAAGATATGATGTATTGTATATTTCATCCTCTAAGGAATCCAAGTGATCATATTCAGTATTATTAGTGAATTAAAAATATAAACATAAATTTTTATTTTCTTTTATAGTAACCTTTTTCATTAATCTTTATTATTTCCTTGGAATATTTTTATAGTGTAAAACTATTTTCCATATTTCTATTACACCATCCATTGATAAACTATATAAAGATGTATCACATTAACTTGTGATCCAACTATCTAAATAATTTAAATATTTATTCTATTTTCTTTTAAAATTCCATTTGTATTTCAATTTTTCTTATTTATTTTTTCAAAATAAATAATTATATAACCTTCGTTCCTACGTCCATAGAAAATTATTTTTAGGATTCCTTTTTTATCAATCATTTATGTTATTTATTATGGATGAAAATTATAGAAAATTTTGTTATAAAAAATCTTATTCATTCATATTTATATTTAATGATTTTAATTTTTATTATCATTTAAATCACATTTATTTAATTTATTACATTTCCCCATTAAAACAATTATGTATAATTTTTAGTTCTAGTATTCAAGTTACAAAAAATATTGTTAACTAATGTAGAGTTGAATGATACTTTATCCATTATTTTATATTTTTCATCACCACATATATTTCAACTCTTATAATAAATTAGGGTTTTAAGTAAGTCATTTGATATTAACTATTCCAAAGGATTGGAATTTCATATTTCATGTCATTGGGACTACCAATATTTCTTAATAATAACATAATACTTTCAGTTATAGTTTTACTAAGAAGTTAGAAAAAGGAATTATTATCAATAATTTAGATATCTCTTCTTGTTTCTAAAACTTTGGATGTTATATTTTTTTTTTCTAAAAAATCATTCCAATTAATAATTTTTTTAATTGATGATATTTAGATATAATTTTTTTATCTATAGAATAAACTAATTTATTAAAAACTATATGGTGTAATATATATTCTTTTTTCTGAGATATTTGAATCATATCCTTCTCTAAAAACATATAATTTCATGTCTTCATGATAAATTTATAAAAAACCGTATTATTGATGAGGGATTTCATATGGTTAGACTAGTAATTATAACTAGCTAGATCAAAAATATTTGGTCGTATCGAATTTATGTTTTAGAGTGTTCCAACTAGTTCTCTTTAAATAAAATATATATTTTCTCTTCATACACTGTTAATGTAATGGAAATGAGTTAAAAATTTGAAAAATTGATAGAGATACTAGATAAAGCAAATGTTTTTCAACAATTCATCGAATCATAGTACTAACGTTAACGACTACCAAATTTTATCAAGAGGTATAATTACAAAAATAATATAATAATGGGTAAATTATACATTATAAAATATACATCCTAATTTCATCATCCACATATACTATGTTTATCATTTTTTAGAATAACAATCTAATTTAAAAATAAGAGTAACATAATAATAAAAAAATATGAAAAATAGTTGGAATAATGGAAATAAAATTATTAGTATTTTAGAAAATATAATTTAAAGGGTTAATAATACAAATTGAAAAATAATATATGTATTGTTGTTTGAAAAACAAAATAAACCTTTAGAATTATATTATTAAAACCAAAATTTTATTCCCAAGTTATATATAGTAGTTCTAATCAAATTCAAGGTAACAATGACTGTAAAACATTCAAAATGTATCCCTAATTTTATACTTATCATAATTTCTATCCTTTTATAAATAGATAACCTCGACTAGACCGAGATATAGTCTCAAAATTCCACACACAAAAAATACATCAGCTCTATCTTCCTAGAAGTGTTTGTCCTTGATCAGATGATCTAAAATTCCTCTCCCTACCTACAACTATAATCTGTCAATCACATAGGAATAGAAGAACTAAAATTACTATCAAAATTTATATGATATATATAATTCAATCCATACAATGATATATCATACCCAAAAGACAGAAAAACAATATTATTATTTTAATCGAAAGATATCTCAGCAAAATTAATTTGAAAATATTCAAAACAAATAAAAAAGTCATAATTATCGAGTTAAATGTTCATTAACATGTCTTTTTATTATGATTGAGGTGTGACTCAATTTATAGGCATCACTGTAAAAAAATCCAATGGTTAGATTCCCTAAAACGTTGATTTAGTGGTAACTACCATTGTTATTATTCTTCAAAATATGATTCATACAATCATGAATGAAACATCATATAACTATTTTTTCATATAATTGTATTAGTTAGTAGGTATTTTAATTACTATATTTTCATTATCCATAATAATAATGACTCAAAAAATAATTTTCAATAGGTTATTATCATGTAAATTTAATGTTGTTTTTAATACAAATAAAAAATGTGATTCATTGACCAAAAAATAACATTATCTACTTTTTAGTAATGTAAATTTCATGTTTTTTTAAATTCCTAGATTTATACCCAAGATTTTAATTCTTATAATATAAAATAAATACATCATTTTTATTTTATAATTTTAAAATAAAAAAATGTTAACATATTTTGGAAATTATTGTAAAAAATATTCATATTCAATATAGAAATCAGTAATAGATTAATATAATGATTTTTGACCATATAATTCACTCACATCATATTAAGATAAATATACATGAGTGATTAAATTCACTTAATTATCTTGATTCGAAACAAAAACATTCAAACAAAAATGTGGAAAACCACATTTTTTTTGATTTATTCATTAATTGCATTTTCGACACCCCAATGAATGATTTGTCTCATTTATAACATAGGAAAGATAAAACATATTTTTTTTTATCAAATTTGGATTTAAAAAAATAATTATATTTTCATTTTTATTAATATTTCTCATATTATTATGTGAAAAATTAATATATTATCCGTCTTTTCAATGTGTATTTTTTCAAGTATAAAATCCCATGTAAACATTCTGAAATATGTAATTCGTATCCATTTTTGGATCTTATAGAATGAAATTAATATTTGAAGAAATGATAAAATTTTAGATTCAATTTAAATATTTTTTATTAACATACATAAAAAAATAGCTAAATATAATAAAATTATTATTCTTTAAATATACTCAAATCATATATGTAAGTGGAATAAATTTTTTTATTACATATATGCCCCAAAAATGGAGGATAAATAGATAGGGGTGGTGGTGATTGATTATATCCCATTTTTATAATATTAATTATATTATATCAAACAATTAACTCCATAAAATTTTTTTAAAGACAATATATGTTCATCAATTTTTCCTTATAAAGAAAAAATCCATTCTCAAAATCTGTTTTTCTCCCACACATACACAAATTTATTAAATATTGATAAATTCCATTAAATATGTGGGTTTTTACATGGTTCACCAATCTATGACATTGGATATCCCTTATTGTAAAATGGATATTTACTATAAACATATTGTTTTACTCTTTTCTTCATGTTATAAAACATTTGAAAAATAAATATTTCTAAACCATTTATAATTACACCATTTAATGTTTTTCATGTAACACACAAAATATTTCATAATAAATTTGTTCTCATATAAGAACTAATTATGAAGAAATCCAAAATTATTAATTAAATAAATTTTTACTAGTAAAATGATGATGATACATTTATGGTTTGATGTTAATGGATCATAATGGTAATTATGTAATTTCAATTATTTAGTTTGTATTGAATGAATTATTGAAAGAAAACTTTCTAAAATATAGTATAGTTTTATTAATATTCTTCAAATCATAATGAATTTTTCATTTCTATAATGGTTGAACTCTAAAACAAAATATTAATACAATGTATAGATATGGATTAGAATTTATAATTAACTATAAATATCTCCCCATTTATGTATCATATTTATTTTCTATTCAATATATATAGAAAAACTCCATCATATATGGATATTATTTATTATTAATTACTACAACAAATCCTAGTAATTATTCATCAAAAATGGGTATATTTGTTGAATTTGATGATGCATTATTTTAGGTAGTTACTTTTAAAAATATTTTTATCTTATTAATCACTCTACTATACCTGATATCAGTAACTGTATTTAATGACATTATAAATCCCATGTGAGGTTGGAATCTCATAATTATAATATAAATTAAAGGTGTTGTGTTGTAATGTATCTACTGCTATTATTATGATGTAAGGTCAGCTTGGAACATACACTAAATGTGATAAATCTATCTAGTATCTATAAAAACTCATACAAATAAATCTCCTTTTTTTCAGAATTATTGAAATATATTAGATTTATTTCTTACAAAAATTCAATTTATTGAGTAGATCACCTTCTCCAGACTCACATATCTATTTCTATGGAATAGATTTTCTTCATTTGTATTTTATGTAGCATAAATATTAAATTATTGATTTATTAAAATAAACTAAGTATATGATTCACTCAAAATATATATTTTATTTATTAGATATATGTTTCATTAATAGTGCTACCAATTATTTTTAACACCTCACTCATATAGTTAGTTAAACATGCAGCCATATTATACTCATCTCTTTAGAAAGAACAATATTTTACATGAATCTTGATTCTTCCAATTATGTTTTAAATAATTTCTACTATTTCAGATGAATTTCTTTTCTAGTGTAGTCTCATGAAACTCAATATATTACTATTTTCATCATTATCTAATTTATACAATTTTAGTGCACAATTTTTTACATTGAAGATTTTTCCTATACATAAAAAAATTTAAACCTTTTTATTAATATTATAAATAAATAAACAAACCATTAATGAGATTATTTTTATAGGGATTTATAAAATCCAAAAAAAAAATTAAGAAGAACTACCAAACACCATTTAGACCTAAATATATCTACAAATTTGGAATACAAATTAATAATAACATTATAATGAAGTCTATTACATCGATTAACAAGATCCACAAAATAACATTTGATGTATATCATTGGGAAAAAATGATAGGTTTCTATTTTCTTGGGTATCCACAAATCATTAGAATATCCAAAGACTGATGATGGAACTCTCTTGACACCACAATATTCTAGAACCTTGTTTAATTGTGATAATGAAATGAGGGATAAATTATTTCATATCTTAGTATTTATAATAATTAAAATTCCTTATATAAAGTCCAAATTGTCTTATATTAGCCTAAAAATCTCAATTTATTATCATATTGATTGTACATTTAAAAAACAATTCAAAAATTTCTACTCATCTTAAATGTATGGGTCAAAATCTGTAGCAATTATTTAAAATTTAAATGATTATTTATGAAATTAAATATCATAATATTAATCGTCGTATAATGGTTATAACCCCATATGATAGCTAGTGCATAAGATATTGGATGATCTATGTATTAACAAAGAACAATGTTAATCAATTATATAATTTCTAAAACATAATGTATCACACTTTGTCATGCTCACATAGGCATAAAATATTAAAAAATGTCTTCATTAGTGCTACCATACCAAGAAAATTGCATCCCTTATGTTATATAATGAAAAAAAAATTCATAATCATATCAATCTCACACTTTCACTAAATTCCCTAATAACTTAGTAGACATTCACCTTATATCACATCATATGTAATAATTTTTGAAACTGTATCCAAAACTCATTTGGAAAATTTTAAACAAATATTTCCTTAAAACTTATTATAAATTTTCATCACATGTTAAATAAAATAAAATAATTTTTACACATATCTCATCTAATTATTGTTGATATCCTCTAAAATATTTTTAGGGTAGCTCCCAATGTTTCAAGAAAAATTCCTCATTTACAAAACCAAAAATTACGATATAAAGAGCCTTTATACATGAAAAAACAATTACTACCTCCTGAATAATAAACATTATTTCATGAGTGTCCATTATCAAAGAGTAAATTCAACTCAAGCTACAATTGGATTAGTTGATCTCTATCAAACACATATTTCATCAAACTTTTTTTTCAAACTGTATCATATTCAAGTATTTATAATTTTATAATCTTATTCTCAGATACATTGAGTTATCATGGGATATAAAGTATGAATATAAAATATAGATAACTCATATTTTTTCAATTCCCTAGGTATAAACCACCTAGGTCTAGTGATACATAAAATTTCATCTTTCCAAGAGGATGATATCATCACATATCTGTCACCCGACTAGATAAGAAAGTGGCAGAGAAATTGTCTTATAATAACTATACAATTTCATAGTCCATCTTATTAAAATGATAATATATCATAGTCATCATATGAGAGGAAAAGTATCATATTGACAAAACTATACTGATGACATAATTTTCAATGTACCCAACCACCCCTGATTATATAGGTCTCAAGGATTTGAAAAGAGTGGTGAAAGGTATGACAGTTCTCATGTGATGTATCTATGTAAACACAAATATAGATAACAATTTGAAAAAATGAATCCATATTATCCCAGAGGTGATGTGTATTAAATTGTATGTGGTATACTTGGAAAATCATCCAATTCATAAAACACTATTTATACTTCATACACAAATTATGTAACTGTATAAGATATCATGCCCTTGATAAAAATACATTTATTCAAAAACTAAATCACTCCATGATGAAAATAATTCAAGGAAAACTCGAATTCATACTTTAGAGGTTAATTATAATTTTTTATCATGTAATGAAACCATCCAAAATGAATGATAAAATGAAGACTAACTTTTTTAAGACATTATTAATATCATATTTTTAAAAACTTTTATAAATACTTGAAAAACATGTACTATAATATATATACTCGCATCCAATTTGAAGGACCTTAAAATATGAATTATGTATGTAACAATTTTATGGTCTTCTTCATTAAATTAATTAATTTATAACTTCTACCACATCCCAGTGTGACCATTTAATTTAAATCTATAAATTATTAATTTACCAACTATTATTTTAAAAAATTCTTTTCGATATAAATTATTGTTCACTATATTAAAATAATAAAATTTAAATCTTTATGTGTATATTTATCATCATACAATAAAAAATTAATGATATTAAGTTACATTCACATTAAATTGTGAAAAGAGAAATATTTTATCCCTTATACTTTGAAATCCATAGGTTGATATAAAATCTAACTAACATATAAGAAATCATATTATCTTTATAATATCTTATTATGGAATGTAAAATTTAAAGAATATAATTTTATATGAAGTCTCAATAATTTTTAGGAACAATATTTTAGATGGAGTGGTGAACTCATTAATCATGTGAAATGTAGTATACACTTTTTAGATACTTGACCGAAGAGTTGTTTGAATAACAATTAGTCCAAACTACTCTTTTTTTGAAGACTTTTCCCATACAGAACATCGGTGAAACGATATCTTACATTAAACTATGTATCCATCACTTCTATGGGTGGTCGATTGAATTAATAATAGTATTAAAAACTAAACTAAACCACTTCCTATATTTTGGATGTAGAATAACTATAATTAACTAAATTATATTTTTTTCCTTATTCATGTTAAATAAATTATCATGGTTCCAAATGTCATCATTCAGTACATAAAAAATATCATGTCCTCCTTTATCATTGAAGCACATTATGATGGGAGATGACATTGGGCCTAATGGGCATGTATTCCTAAGAAGAAATATGGAGGTAACATAAAATTGAATATTTTCTTGGATACAATGAAATTGTTTTAATAAATAATAGATATAGAGGTTATTAATGGCCGATCTATCTAGGACAAGATTATTTTTGGTATGTATGGAATGGACCTATATTTTCCAAATTGGAGAGTCTCAAAGTGATAGAATTTACATAAATGATATATTAATATCATATATAACCACACTCATTTGAATTTTTGTCAGGTAGAGATCATCTTGAAGAACCACAATTGGGAAGGTGTTAGGCTGGGGAGCTTGGGTTCCTAACTCTATATCATACATTCTATCAAGTGAGGAGCCTTCCAAATTTCATACCTGGAATTTTGTTATAGGAATAAAATGATATCATTTACATTATATTTATGTACAATGACTTGTAAAATTGATCGTTATATATACCATTGAAGCAGTTTCTATTATAATGGTGTTTTATAATATTTTTCATGGATCCCATGATCATGATGATTGGGGTGGAATTTTTTTTGGGTAGATAAAACCCCACTAATTACAACTTATTAGTTTTTCATATATTTAAAATCAGTCTCTCTAAGCAGGAAGAGGGTAAACAAAAGTAGATTATGCTCTCTTCCAGGTACCCATGTTTCTAGAATCCAATTGAAGTGTCAACCTATCCTATATTATTTGAAGAAAAATGGTGGTATAGATTTGGTTCTCCATTAATGGGTTTATGAGGTTGGTGTATGAGAAGTATAGATGTAGGAATTTTGACCATATTTTTTCTAAATGTGTGTGAACTAACAATACAAAATCTAAGGGAAGTGATACTCTTCCTGGAAAATACTGCTGGTTCATTTTAAATATGATAAATAAAGATCACTTCATTGAGTTTCTCAACTCGAGATTGGATATAGTTTCTAGGGACAGGTATCTTTTTGCTGGTTATTCAACCCTTTTAATAATACAAGAGATTGGTCCACACCTATGGAATGTCATTTTGAAAATTATTCCCCTTGATATTGAACAAGGCTAAACCCTCACATCCATTGGATATATTGGATCCATCCCAATTTGGTGTTAATTTAATGTTGAATGATCCTTCAATATTTGATCTTATGTGGTAGTGGCATCATCCATGTCCCAATGGGATTAATTATCATTTTTTTAGTTAATTCAATGAGATATTCAACTTTCTTATTATAGAGTCATGAACTATACTTATTGGGATTCATTTATATAGAGAGAAAAATGTAAATTTGATCTCAATTGAAACAGAATCTCTATCAATCTCTAACTCTCTTCAATAGCTTAACATCATGTCCTGGTTTACTGCAAACGATATTCATATATGATAGAACGTCATCATATATGGGAATTATTTTCTCCATACATGTCATGAGGGAAAAAAATTTCTGATTTATTTACTTTTAGGTCTACCATATGTATTTAATTTAAATCATTCACTATTATAGGATCCCTCCCCCAAATTACATATATCTTATAAGTGGTGACACTCTTGGGTTGATTTATATATGGGCACCTTCATCCCTGAGATCTTATACCATTAAAAATTATTCATATATATGGATTGATAGAATATATATATATATATATTATTTAAGTCTATAAATTTTTCAAATAATAAATTACAATACAAACCCATGATTTATAAACACTTTTCATTACCACTTGGATGAAAACTACAAGAATTATCAATTATTATCTTGTTTTTATACTCAAGTACATATACAGAAATTGTAAAATACAATTTCAGTTTTATAAAACCATAAAAAATTTAATTTTCTAAATTGAATAGGAGACATGGAATATACATATTGTTTCTCTATCCACTTTAGTTATTTTTCATAATTTAATCATTTTGGAATTGTTTATCCTTTCATGACACCACCATTAAGTTTCAAAAACATTTTATGTCTTGTTAATAATAATTAATGGAATATTCAAATCACATTTATTATTTTAGTTTTAAGTTTTACCAACATTAACTATCAAATTGGTCTAAAACCTAGTAATATCATGCATATATAATCTACTCTTCTCAATTCGAGAAAATAAATCAAACAATTTGTTCATCAAATAAATTAATTATATTGAATATTATTATAAACAATCCTTTAGTCTTCCCAATTCATTGAGAAACAATCACATTGAACGTATTATTGTTTACTAAAGTTTATTTTTTATTTCTCACATAATGAATTTTGTATCCAAAATTTCATCCATCAACAGTTCTAAAAAGAATATAGATATTCTTGGAGAAATAATTTTATATTTCTGTACTTAGTAGGTTATTACTATAACATATATAATTTTCTTTTTTTCTTAAGAAAAAATCATCTCTTTCAAAACCAGTCTATAATATTTCTTCCACTATGTTTTTTTCTTAACTAATATTGATCTAATTATTAATCCAAATTATTAAAATTCCACTATATATATAGTAGAACATTTTATTATAACAGTATCTTGTTTCACATATATCTAATAATGATTTTTAAAAATGTTCTCCTACTAAAATTTTGAACACTTTTAAAATCCATCGATTAGTGGTCCAAAATCCATATTTCAACCTAACATACTCATTTTATTAATGAATATAATTCATGATGTTATCTGGTAGAAAATAATTTCTTTCATATAACATAAGAATTTTGGATTTAGGGGTGGACAACTAATTTCCTGATAAATAATTTTTTTATTCAACTATACCCCTTATTTATCCCAATGGGTTGGGTTTTCAATATAACTATAACCAATATAATACAATAAAATTGAGTCACCTAACTGTTCTGGTAAACTTATTACATCATTTCATTATATAATATATTATAGGGGACCCTAGATTTCTCATAACCAACCAGATTAGATGCTCATGGTACTGAAAAGTTCCTATTTGGAATAAAACCATCAATTAATATTTTAAATTAGATTTAATTTCACAATATTATATATTCTATTCACTTTAGATGTATTCGTTATTCTAATTATTTATTAATGATTCCTACTACTTCCACTGAATCAATGTGTTTGAAATTTTTTATGTTTAATCCTTTACATAGCACATATGTTGTGTTACTGATCTGAAAATAAAGTTATTTATAATTATAAATTTCTAAATAAATCTAATAAATATGGTATATAAAAATATTTTAAGAAAATTATTATAATCAAATATAATAAAAATCCAATTAATTATAATCATTTTGTATTATGTAGTCGACACCCAACTTTGTAGAAAAGTCATAACCCTCTAGGTTTTTGAGTACTCGGATCCAATGTCCCTTGACCCAGGGTTCATTACTCAAGAGATATTTCAACTCCATTACATTTTTAACACCTAATATATATAAACATTGATTAAGTTACCATTTTAAACTCATAACCCAGTAAATAAAAAATTTATGGTATAAAAAAAGTTAATTATCATACACTACCAATTTCTTCTTAAAATAATGTATGATAATTTAATTAATCAATTGAGTGACTTTAAAAGAAAATTTATATCCATTAATGAATAAGTGTGTAATAATACTAAAAAAATGAAAATTTATAAAATTTATACTTGAGATATATATTTATAAATAATTTCAAAATAAATTATAAACACATTATAATTTATCCATGAATGATAATTAATAATAACACTTTATCCAATATAAAAATTTAATGTTCTCATTTACAATGTATTAATATGAACTACTGTATTTTCAAAAATTTCAGACATTTTAAGAACACATTTATTTTTGAATCGTACAAAAATTTAATATTTTATGATCTTTGGGTATATTTTTTATTTTATATATTTTATTTCATATTATCCATTAATCATTTCTTTAGAAATACAGTTTATATTAGTCTAAAAATATTTAAATATAGAATAAATATAAACCTTTAATATTTACATTCACTAACAATTCATAAAAAAGATTAAAAAATTTAAATTTTAAAATATTTAATAACATATAAGATCTTTTTAAATTATTGACTATGTCAATCCACTTTAAATATATATTTTCTACAAAATAATTTGAGTTTGGTTTAGATTCCATCTTGGATATGGCACAATCCCATTGATGATGTATTTTTAGAATTTCAATAAAAACTATATTCATTAAGATTATAAATAATATACATTTAACAATGTTATTGTTTATGTTTTTCTGGTCTTATGTAAATTCTACAAACCAAGCCCATTTTGGAATATCCTTTGAATAATTATCAAAACAAGATAATGGGAATTTTGGGTACACATTTTTAAGAAGAATATATTTTACATTGGTCATTTAGGATAGACTTTGGGCATTTATTATGAACCCATTTCACATAGTCTATTAATGTAAGGGTTTACATGTAATGTTGATAAATTTACAATACGAAGTCGTTGTTATAGCGTTCAAGATTTTTGAGTCAGATTAAAAACAACTCCCGATTTTATCATTTCAATTAGAAAAATTGAAACATTTTGTTTCATTGATTGGAAATCAATTCCGAGAGTTCTATAAGATTTATATTCTGGTTTTTGGTTATTCTAGCGGCTTTTAGAGTTCCATGGTTAATTTTAGTTTGGTTTTGGGAGCGTCAGATACCAAATGACCAGTTTTGGGTTACTGTGAAATGGTACACAATTTACGATAAACTGTGTGGCCCCTTCGAACTAACTCCATGAATCTTTTTTTAACTACTAAATGGTTTTGGTAAGCCATTCATGGAGGGAGAGATACTGTACAGACTCCTCTTCAAACATTGTAGAGAGATACCTTATTGTTTTTGCATGATAATTGAAAATCGTGTTTTAGATCTCATGGGTACTCCCACATCAGTAGTATATATGAACTGTATCTTGCACAATAATTTCCTGGTTTCGAAGACCATTCATATAAACAATTTTTCCTAGTAAATGAAGCAAAAGGACATTTCCCCCATTTTAATTTTTATTATTTTCCACTTTCTACTCGCATTATTCTTTTTAGTAACTTATACAACTTGGGGAGCCACACCTTTCTCTCGTCCCTATATTTGATCCATTTCCTTCCACATTTATCTATTCTTCAATCCATTAGTGTTTATGGAACCCCTTTAGTTGGCTAATTTCACTCTCCCTACAACTTCATTTGACATTCACCGCATGGAGTGCTAAATCCATTTGAGCAATTTCTATCTATTTTTAAGTAATATAAATTCAACATAGATATAAACCATTAATATTTGAATTGGAGATCTATATTGGACATGCCATCGTTTACGGGTCGAAGTTAAGTACTAGATGTCTTAATTTATGTTTTTGAGTACTTTTGGGTGTTTCATCTTTTAGTGATCCTTTGTGAAATTGGGTGAGACCCCCATTCATCATATTAAATTGATTTTTAGACTATATAGGATGCCTCTAGGAATTTCTTAGCATGTTTCATATGTGTGAGCCAGTGTTAGAGGTCGTTAACCACATTGGGGGTTATGTTAGGGTGTGTTTTTTGGTCTAAATTGAATTGTTTTTTAAATTTGGAAATGTGAAATTAAGTTACATTGAATTGGTTTATATTTTTGATATTATTTAATATATGAATTTGAGTTATCCAATTTATATAGGTTGGTTAAGAGTTTTCAATGTAATTTTAGAAGTTAAATTAAACTATATTTAATTTATATCTATTTAAATTGGTTTCAAAATATATATAAATGCTTGTGATGGGATAATTTCATGAGATGATACCCATGGGGTTGTTATGTGATTGAATCGGGATGATGTGAGGTGGTTAGGACATCAGAATGGGGTGAGTTTGATCATCAAGTTGTCTTTGTCCCAGAATACTTGAGAGGATCAACCACATGATTGGGAATTTAGGATATTATTTGAGGAAGATAAACCATCAGGTTGGGAATGGCTCTTGATATTGGGGTGGTAAGGCCATTAGATGTGAGTTAAAATGTCTCCAGGGTACGAGGTTTTGGTGGATATGGATTAAGATAATTATTTGTTCATTCCCTCTCATTCATGATGGGAAAAGTAAAAAATTTATTCATGTCCACACATGATGACTTTATTGATGAAGTGGGATTGGCCACTCGAATCGGTAAAGGTCCCCAGTAGTGGAATATAGTAAATCTTTGTGGGTGTTTTCCATTGAAATCCATGTGGAGGGAGAGAAGACTTCGATTGATACTGATGATTCTATCGGTTGGGGGTCGAGGCTTATTGTGATAGAATTCATGGGCTTGGATACTTATTTGAGGATAGGTACCATCATTCTTCTAGTTGTTGGGATTTGAGAGAACATATTCTTTTGAGTAGGTGTTTGATGAACCTGATTTTCTTCCATAGTAATGCCTTCATGACATTGGTACTTGTTGAGAAACGAGGTATCATGAGGCATGAGGTCTTCGGTTACTTGAAAGATGTGGAACTGAGGTTTCACCTGTAATATGACTTCGAGGTACCTTGGGCTATGAGCTAAAGAACCTATTCACTTATGAGATTTCTGCTTTTCTGAAGCAGGTGAGACATCATGGTGGGTGTTGAAAACTATAGAAGTTTTTTGTTTCATTCAAAAAACATTTGACTACTTTTCTTATTTATTATATCGGTCCTTCTTAGACACATATTTATTGAAATAAACATTATGTATTACCCTACAGAGATTCATCTCACACCAAACATGGGTCCTTCAAAATGATTATAAACTTTATGAATTTACATGCACGTAGTGGATCATCCATAGAAGACGGATCATAGAAGCTACATACATGGTGTTTTGAATGGTACATTAAGTTCATGCCCATTTGGAATTTTCCTTTTGTTTAGATTTCATTTAGTTTATGAATGGTGTTTTTTATTTTATTTTATGTAGCTATAGTGGTTATCCTTGTGTACCATTTTTTAATCTATCTATATTCCCTACTATAGATTCATTTTGTTTTATTAGGCCAATAAAAGTTTTCTCTCTAGCATAATGGCTTGCTTATTCACTTTCCACTATTTCTATTTATATTCCATCTATTATTTATCTAATATTTTCTATGATTGTGCTTTGAATGACTAGTTAAATTCTATCTTGTCTTATCTTCCTACTGCATGATAAATTTTATACTCGGACCAGTATTATTATCTATTACTAGAGCGTATAGAATCCATGCTTTTCCTACTTACACTGACACTATTTTTCGGCAACCTTTGTATTTTGGGGGAGCGTGCCTGAGGCTAGAGTAACATGAACTAATAGCACTATTCATGTGGTTATTTAGGATATAGATGCTAAAAGTAGTATCATAGGAGTTATTGGTTGTGAATTAGTAGTAGATTTTGAATGAAAACAAATGAGAGCAGTATTTCCTCTTATTTTATGCAAGTCTAACTATTTGTGTTATGGTAGACATAATATTATGTGATATTGTATTTGGGTTTAGAGATCATTCATGGGTTCCAACGACCTCATGTACGAGGCACGAACCGAGTTTCCTTGGGTGGGAATTACCGTTCTATTTTACTCAGAATACAATTTATACAATTTCCTCCTCGGTGGCATAATTACAATGCAGCTGCTATTGGATGGGACATGTTATCCTTGGTATGGTGAGGCAAGTATTATATATAGGCCATGTCTTGGTGAGGAAAGGTGTTTTTTCTTACTATTTAGGATTTTGATAGGAACATTTTAGGGTATTTTAAAATTTTAAATGCATGTATTCTTTGTAAAATAATTATACCATGTGATCATTATAAAAGGCCTTGATAAATTTTATAAGAATTTATATATAATTGTTTATGAATTTTTTAATTTTACATTCCGTGATATATATATATATATATGAAATTTCCAATTATGTGGAAAATGGTCCTAACTCTTATAATGGAAGGAACAAATCATTGCATGGGGAGATTTTAATCACCAGGTTAGGAGACTCAGTCATTAGATTGAGGAAACGATGGTTATCGTGGAGAGAAATTCACAAGGATTATATTGATAAATTGATTTGTTATGGGTGGGTAAGTAGTCCATAAGTCCAGGATGCCAATGGGAAATATTTCAATGGGGAGGGGTAAGGTTAGTGAGATTGCACATCCTTTTACTACTTTAGATATTTTTGTGATATATATATATATATGATATGGGTTGTGTGGATATTTTATGGAATTAAATGGATTTATACCTTGAAAATGGATATGAAAAAATATAATGGTGAGGATAGGGTGTTGTTAAAGAATGCGTAGCTTCAGACCACTGAGTGTCTGGTAGATCTGGTATGGGCTTAGGGGTAGGGACAGGCTTAGGCTCAGTTTCTATTGGAGGTGTGTATACCTCCAAATTTCATTGATTTTCGGTCATGGATCGATAAGATTCTTTGATTTATCCAAATAGATATCTTTTAGGGGTTCGACAGTGGTGATGATGGAACAGATCCATAAAGGGAATACATGACTAGGGATTTTCCATCACAACACTAAACAATTTTTTAGGGTGAGTGTGTTCCCCATGCATATGAGAAATGGATCAAGATCATGAATACGATCTTCGAGAAGCTCAATATGCCTCATGGGATGAGGGTGATGAGGGTGATATATATGCCTAGAGGACAAGATCACCATTGGTGGGATGTGCAGGTTTATGCCAGTAGATATGAGGGACTGTCCTGAAAGGATTTTAAGGATGAGTTATTTGAGAATTTATTTTCAGAGAGGCTGAGCGGGGAATTATCTCTATGTTGTTGAGCCTTCAGTAGGGCAACTTGTCTGTCATGGACTATTAAGTAAAATTCCCTATGTTGTTTCACTCTTGACCTGGTATGATCAATAATGACATCTCTAGGGTGAGGCACTTTGAGGATGGTTTACGGCACACCATTCAGGTGTAGGTAAACATATTTATATAAAAATAATTCTAAGATGCAGGAACCCGGGCACTCATAGACACAATAAAAAATGAATGATATGTCATATTCATTCTAAGAAGAAATTTTAGGTGACATCAGTGGAGATTCTTCTGATATAAGTAAGTAAAGACAAGATGAGTTCTAGTAGGGCAGTTAGACCAAGAACTTAAGAAGATAACCTCGTAGTAGATCACCTATAGTTTTCTTTTAGTTTTGGAAGTCAGGACATGTTCAGAATCAATAAGAGTGACCTATACAGAAGTTTTGGGCACACGAAAACACCAAAAATATAGATAGGTTCAAAAAGAGATTTATTATTCATCCAGTTATTAGTTTCAGGGGTAAAATTATGCCTCTGATGTTAGTTCGAGATCGATACCAGTTGAGGGTAGTTTAGGTTCACATATACATGATATAGATAGTAGGACCTATACATAGGGGTATGGGATGGTTGATGGATCAGCACTATAAAGATTTCAGGCATCATATTGGCATGTCTTGAGCTATGTGCATAATGTGGATCTTCTAGGGGATGAATGAGTTGTTGAGATGATGATAGTCCTAGGAAAACTATGGGTGTGGGTATGATTTCTTTTTTTTTTTTGGCATGGCCTCCTATTGAATGTATGTTTTAGTGTATGAGCTGCATGATCAATGCATATGGACTTACTAGACAATGGTTAGTGAGTTGGGATCATATCATATGAGTTATATACTAATGTGTGTGTGTGTGAAGTTATAGGCACTAGGTTTTGAAATTGAGAATCGATGTATACATGATTATAGGGTACTTGGAATTGTGATCATCGATGGGGGTCAGTATATGAGGTGCTTTGGCATCAAAAATTGAGGATGAAGGTTACATGAGGTGTGAGTCATATGATCCCCATGACGGTGGGGTACTTCATTCAGGTATGAGGCATCGTGAATTTTTTTATTATTTTTTGTGTTGTGGGACCTCATTAATGTCATGTGTGGTAGGGGCTCTAGGTAGGAACCGATGTTCTATGAGATGTGAATTAGGTATCTGGTGTGACATGGTATCACATGATTTGGATTGGCAGTGATGATGTACCATGACAGGACCATGGTTTTGAGAAATTGGTTGATAGACATTTGTTTTAACTGTGTTTTGGGTCGGTTGAGACTGAGTTAGGAAATTCTTAAGGTGGGTAGCCACTCCTTGGAAAAGATATCCAATACCTTTCAGACTAGGGTAGTCCTGGTTAGCATTTACTTGGTTGGGTATGTTTGGTATAATCTTCCAGTTATCTTTGATAGATCAAGGACGATCTATTTTAAGGTTTTATGATTGAAACATCTTTGGTTTTTTAGTCAGTTCGAAAATCACTCCCCATTTGAATATTTTTATCAGCGGTTATGATACCTTTTGTTATGTTGACTAGAACACAATTACCAGAGTTCCATAATCATTATATGATGGTTTTTTGTTAGTATAGAGCCTTGATGTGAGAATCAGGTCATTTTGGTTTTGTTTTGAAATAATTAGAGGAAAATGTCATATTTTGTGTTTAAGGAAAAGGGAGCAAGATTTATGGTAAATCATTCAACACCATTTAAAAAAACCTTTCATCACATTTTTAAACTACCTCACAATTTTGGTAAACCATTCGTGGACAGTGCACGACTGTGCAAGCTCATCTATAGGTGTCACGTAGAGCTACCACATGGTTTTTCTAGGGTAATTGAAAACCATGTGGTAGATCTCATGAGTACTACCCTTAGGTAGTACATATGAAATGGAGCTCACCTGATTATTGCACAGTTTTAAAAATCATTTTTGTAATCCGTGCATCTTAATAAATGTGGAAAAATTGAAATTTTACCCTTTTTAATTTTTATTTTATTTCACTTTATCTTCTCTTTCTTCTTCCATGTCGGACACATAAAAATGGTAGTCACACACTTATCTCTTCCATCATATTTGATCCATATCTTTCCACAGTCATCCTTGCTTCGATCCATTTGAGGCTGTATAACTCAATCGGTAAGGCTAACCTCATCCACCCATCCACTTTGTTTTTCTTACGCCTCGTGGAGCTCTAAATCCATCAAATCTGAATTGTCCTATTTTCAAGGCATATGATGTAACAACCCAATATTTCATAGCATGTTATCTCATTAAAGTAATTTAATAGCATGCGCTACACGCAACACCGAGTTCGAGTACACCACAACTTATCAAACTAGCCGTTCAAAAAAAAATTATGAATAGTATTAACTGCATTTTGAATCATATATACTCTATATAATTTTAACATACATATTATGTGTTTCTTAGACATAATATAAGAAAAATTCATTTTTTCAGATAAAAGAAGTATTAATCAAAAAATGAAATTTTACCGCCTTTTAATAGCGATCCCTATTTAAAACAAATATCTAACACTTTTATATATTCAATTTAATTTAATTAAATTTATATTTAGTAGTGGGACATAGAAATATAGTTTGGATAAATTTTTCGTACTTTTATGATAACTTTAATATTTTGACGAATAGTGAAAAATACTATATTTTAATTGAAAGCATCTTTTTTAATCAAAATAATTTATAGTGTTATATTATGCATTTGAATGGTTTTGAAGTATAATTAGATTATATTTTAAACATTTAATACAATGTAGGTCAATATAAGTAATTTCACATTTAAATTTGACATAAACACGTGTCGATCTTTTGATATACTTTTTTAAAACCTATTTTTTGGTTTTGACAACAGAAATTAGTTTTAAATTAATAAATGCAACTTAGATTTTTTGAATTTTGTAATATAGGCTTTATTTTTGAATTCCGAATATAAAAATTAGTTTTGGGTGAATTTTTGGTATTTTTCTAAAAACATTCATTTTTTGATGAATAATGAATAACACTACGTTATTATTCAAAACCAACTTTTTATTTAAATAATTATTTATTTTATTTAAAATTATTTTAATTTAAAATTGATATATAATACCTATATAAGTTCAATGTAATTCATATGAGACATTTTATAATAAAATTATATGTATTAAATATTATTGATCTTTTTAACCTCTTTACCCACATTCTAGGAGAATTTGCAAATTTGCATAAAACATAATTTTACCGCTTCAATGAGTTAAATTTCAAAAATATGAGAGACAAATTTGATATCAGAAATTAAAATGTGGTTCAATAAGACGAAAAATAATTTTTGGTGAATAGTAACATTTGACTTTTATTTACAACGGTTAAAAGTGATTAAAGTAATTAAAGGTAAAATGATATTATCATTACCCTTACACATTTATTAATTCTATTGGAAAAGTGTATTTCAACCAAAAACAACCTTAGGAATACAATTTGATCATTGTATTCCACTTGGATTAGATTAGGACATTTATTATTATTTTATTTGAAGAAGAGTTAAAAGTGTTAAATTCAAAGTTTAATAACTAAACAATTTTTAATATTGGGTTACACAAAATATAAACTCGACTATAAATATTCATTAGAAATATAAAAATATTTCCAACATAATAGTATTTTATTTATAAATTTTAATCATTATATAATTAAATATATTTATGACACAATGATGATGCAGTATTTACCTTAATAATGAGTTAATCAAATAAATGGTATTATAAATAATAAAATATATATAATTTCAATGTTTTTATGAATTCCACAAATTTTATAGGATAATATTACATGTTAGGGTTGATTAAATGTATCTATTTTGAAGTTATCAATTTGTGATGACTTTCACAAAAACCATATACCAAATAGTGTCAAAATTGAAATAATTTATTTTTTTAAGAAAATACTATATTATTTGTTGATATAATATTCCTAAAAATCTACAGTTTGGCCAAAGGGATTAAATAATATTATATATGTCATTAATGGACCAATTGAGGTTCTTTTTTATGTTTAGTGTAAGTTTATTTAGCATATATGTTAAGAAAACAAGAAGACACAGTAAAAGATAAACTATTTAACAATGAGTTAAATCTAAAAGATAAGGTTAAAATGGGATCCTAAACTTGAATAAAACCTATTGGATGAAGTAATTGTGCGCATAACCACCTTATATTTGAAATAAATCATTTTGGAGCCATTATAAACCGAAAATATTTTTTATTATAATATAATATTTCAAGCTTTTCCTAAAGTAACCCTCATCTCTCTTAAAAAAGGGAACTTCCCCTTATCTCAAAATCACACCTCCAAATCCATTTACCTCAACCAAACCCTACCCAAATATCCTCCCAAATTCCATCACATCAATATAGTGTCCTTACATTGATCCGAAAGCCCACCTATGGATCCCTTTTGATCAACTCAATATGAAACACCCGAAGAAGAGGTAATAATTTCACCACCCTTTTTCATGTTCTTTAAATCTTACACATCCTCTTTCTCTGTTGTTTCCATACCAGAATAAAAACACCAGTACATCCTACATATTCTGATGTTTTTTTAAATATGGTACAATAACATTCGTTATTGTATCTATCCTCTAAATGACAAAGTCACTATACGTGCGTACATACGACTTACCCTGTCCACGTCGTGGAATAGTTTGTTATTCATTAAATTCATTATTTGGATGGGTATAATAATGAGTATAACTGATGTAAATAAAAAAATAACATGTTAATTATTATGTATATATGATATAACATCCAATTACATATGACTTCCTCTTCAATATAATGATATTGTCACTCGTGCGTACATACAGATTACAGTCTCCACGGCACGTTGAGATTCATTCCCTTGTTCACCATTCAATGATGATTATAAAAATATATATTATCAATAATTATGTAATATATGAAATAATAATGCTACTATATATATATATGTATATTTATGTAATTACATATATCATATTCACTTACTTCTATTCAATACGATATGAAAACGAAAACAACGTTTATGCGTACGTATGACATACCATCTCCATAAATAGTTCCTTCCATTTCATATATCTATCTATTATAAATATTTATATTCTAAATATATATGACATATAAATCAATGATTATATTCTGGAAGTATTTAAATCATGATCTAATTGGTATGATAATAAATAACTAGTTGAAACACGTATGATAAACAAAGTGATTATTACCCAAATGTTAATTTAACAAGGAAATCATTATTAAATGGGTAGTATAAAGTCATAAATGAATAATTTATGATATAATAAATATGAATATGGTTCTGGTATAATTTAATAACAAACTATTTTCATTATACAGGAGGTTAAACGTACCCACTAACCAAATAATGTTCATGGTTAGGGTTAATTTCACAATCTCATTATTATCTGAGGTTGTTTTTATATAATTATCTACTGGGACATATTTTTTATCCATTTTCATGTTTCATAATGGATTTTTCAAAGGGATGTTTTTTAAGGTACTCTTTTATTAAAACATCATTTTAAATGTTTTAAATATTTATTCTTCTAAATAATTCTCATTAATGTCCATGTTTAAAAAATGTTTTTAAGGATTTATTTATATGGACATTAATGTTTATAAAATGTCAATTTCATTGAAAAGTTTTAAAGTGTTATGGGATAATTTTATTCCAAAATTTATATAAATGTATTCCTTTATAAATTGTGTTACTTTTAAATGTTTTCATGAAAAAGGGATATTTCTATCAAAGAGTTTTACAAATCATTTACATCTATGTAAACATTCTTTGATTGATTTTAAACATGATTGAAGTTGATTTATTATGATACAAATAATCCATATTGTATTGAAGGTATTGTGATATGTTTGACTGTGGATGTGTTATTTTTATACCATTCATCGTTTATGGATACAGTGTTGACATTTAGTATGAAAGTTTTAATATGAATGTTTGTGTTATATTTCAAACTTTTCATATAAAGAATGTATTTTACATAGTAAGCGACAGATGGATCCCACTATAGATCCTCGATGCATTGGTTGGTCTTATGAGGCAATTAGACGTGGAATTGGCTGATGCCTTTCCTAATTTGATATATGGTTCAGTTGAGGCCTTAATCATTTTAAGACGTCTTGGATGAGGCCTTGAAAAATGTTTCTGAATGTCTGGAATTATACATTCCCTCATTATGAAAATAATATTGATGGTTCATGTGGTTATTCGACTAGTAGAATACCCATGACTATGTTTTATTATGGAATTATTTACTGAGTTCAAATTTCTACCTTAAAGTGTTCATGTTTATTATTTGAAAAGTCATGTGTTTTCAATTATACAACATGACTATTGTTTATGTTATCTTCTTCTAAATTGTTTACCTTTACTGAGCATCTTAGCTCACCCCTTTCTTATGTTTTATTTTCCAAGGATTTTCCAAGAAGTGTATTATTATTGACATGCAGGATTAATCTAAAAGGGAATAATGATGTTCTCAATGAACTATCTATGCTATATTTTATGTTTGAAACTGTAATGGGAAGTTTCGGTATGTAATCTATTTCCAAGACTTCTAAAGTGATCAGTCTTTCAGGACATGACTTTCTGGTATCATGCCAATGTATTAAAATAATACACTAACTCTGGGTAACCGGGGTTGGGGCATTACAGTTGGTATCATAGGATTCTTGGAAAAAACCTTGTAAATATATTTAGATAAACTATTATTAGAGAACATTAATCTGAGATAGACTTTGAGGATTAGTATAGAAGAACTTCTTAGAATTTTGTAATGTAGAGATTTTGTGTATTTTCCAATAAATACATCACTGTCTGGATACGATCATGTAGATGCAGCTCTTGCACAGATGTACCTAGGAGTGAAAACTCTAACAAGGAGATTCAGACATGGCCCGAGGTATCCTGGTAAATGAAAATGGGCCTTGCTTCACTATTGGTTGCAACACTCTTGGGGGGTATGCTTATGATAATTCACATTTTCATTACAATCCATTTTGAAGGATTTGAGAGTAAATAGTTCCTCAAAGAAAATATTTTATGATTATAGATTATATGAATAATATTTTCAGTTTATGTTAGGTATTTTACATGTTTGGAATTATGCATTGAGGTTCATAAATTAAACTAGTGTATTCCATTGTTTAGAAATGGCGCCTCGTAGATGGAATGATAATTCCAGCAATACGCATGATTGAAAGTTTTAGAAGGATCATATCTTTCATGGTATTAAGCCCACATCTAAAAAGGAAATAGTCTGCAATGTATTCTAATAATTTGAAGAAATATTACCATGTGTTAATAAGATAAGTAAATAATTCCTTGAGTGCTATGGATTTGAAGGGAAGCATGAGAAGAAAAGGATGGAACAGATAAAGATTGATAAAAGGAAGAGGGGAAAGAAGAATTTTCCATATGTGATAACTATGGAAAGAATCGCCTTGGTAAATGCATGAAGGGAATGAGAGATTGTTATAAGTGTGGAGTAAAATTACTCCCAATATAATATTTCAAGGGTAACAAAAAGGATTCAAATGTACAATGCTTCATCTGTAAGGAGTTGGGACACTATATGAAGAAATGTCCAAATCATCAGAGTATACCCCAAATGATGCTATTTGATATTAATCAAGTTATGATACTACCATAGATGAAAGGTAATTATTTGATTTCATATGTTGTTATTAATTTATTGTGTCATTTGAGTATTTTATTAATGATGTACATGTTATAAGAATTATAGAGCATAAAAGGATTGTACTGCAGTACTATTTTATTAAGGATTTGATATTGTGTAGAACCAAGAAAAGTGACTCAATAGAAAGTTAAATTTTTTGGAAAACTCATGGTTGGAGGAAAGATAAAAATTTAATATGGTCCTGATACATAGTTATTGATTTTTGAATAAGAGATGACTGATTTAGATAAATTATGTTAGCTATTATTGACATCTTTGGAACTGATTAACGATTTGTATATTCCATCATTTTTGGAGTTTACATCATTTTTGGATAGAAGGTGTATATCCAGTATTCCATAAGGAATAAGGGAGCATGAATTTAATCAATATGGTTTTATGGTAATTCATGGTGTTATAGTGTATTAAAAGAAAACATGAAGAAAGTATTCACATTTTATTACATGGAAAAAAGGATCTTCATTGTGTTTACCTTCCTTATAAATTTTGGATTGTGAGTTTGGAAAAATGTATTTTGGATAAGTATAAATGTTTTAATAGATTAATTTTGACATTGGATAATATTTTTAAGGTTCAATGATTTCTTGAGATTATTTTTGGATTGTCATAAAAAGGATATCCCGGAGGTCTAGTGACAACTTGTCACATCCGGAAAGGCTGCGAGACATGAACCCGCAACCGAAGGGAGACAAGGGTGGATCACCGACCTCTAGCATAAATTATTTCTTCATTTGTATAATTTAGTTTTTTTAAATAGTCTAAAAAATTAATTATAAATTCATTATTTTTTGAACCCTATACGATTAGGATAAATATAATATTTTTACATTCTGTTATATTTTTGAGTGAAAGATGAGTTTGTGTTAGGAATTAGTTGAAGGATGAAACTCTACTTGTCAAATATATTTTTCTCATATTCTATGAATAAATTATCTCTAAAACTTTAGGGAAGGGATATTAAAATAAAAAATGTGTTATCATAATACATTATGTTTTTTTAACTAACGATATTTTAAATCATCATAGATTGATGGATTTAAGGCCCTAAATTTTACACTTGTTTGTGAGTGATGACCTCAATCACTCTCTATAAATATTTACATTTTCACCCAATTATGTGTATCTAATTTCCACTAATGTTATCCTAATAGAGATCATAATTTTGTGTTAAATTTTATATTCCCTTTCCCTCTAATTAAGACTAAATTTTATTTACCCAATTTCGGATGTGGGTTTTCAACAAAGGTATTTCTTCAAGTTTTAGCCTTTTAAATTTAAAGAATAATTTCAAATTGCGAGAAAACAATTTATTGAAGTAGGGGAGAATGTAACAACCAAAAATTTCATAGTACGTTATCTCATTAAAGTAATTCAATAGCTTGCACTACACGCAACACCGAGTTCGAGTACATTACAACTTACCAGACTAACCGTTCAAAAAGAGGTTCTGAATTTTATTAACTGCATTTTGAATCTTATTTAATCTATATAATTTTATCATACATATTATGTGTTTCTTATACATAATATATGTAAAAAATCATTTTTTCAGATAAAATAAGTATTTTCCAAAAAATGAAATTTCACCGCCCTTTAAAGGTGAATCGGTTTTAAAACTCATATTTGACACTTTAATATATTAAATTTAATGAAATTGAATTCTTCTTTTGCAGTGGAAAAAATTTAGTTTGGATAACTTTTTGGTTCTTTTCTGATAACTTTCATATTTTGACAAATAGTGAAAAAATACAATGTTTTAATTAAAAAAACTTTTTTAATCGAAATAATTTATAGTGTTAAATTATGAATCTGAAAGGTTTTGAAGAAAGATTAGATTATATTTTTATCATTTAATACAATTCAGTTTAGTATATGTAATTTCACATTTAAATATTACATAAACACATGTCAATCTTTTGATAGTTTTTACTTTTTAAAAACCCACTTTTTGGATTTGACAACAACAATTAATTTTAAATTAATAAATGAAAATTATATGTTTTGAATTTGGTAAAATAGACTTAATTTTTGAATTCAGAATATCAAAATTAGTTTTCGGTGAATTTTTGGTATTTTTCTGAAAACATTCAATTTTTGATGAATAGTGAAAAACACTACATTATTATTTAAAAAGGACTTTTTATTTATTTAAATATTTATTTTATTTAAATATATTTTAAGTCAAAAAAAAATATATAATACCTATATAATTACAATGTAATTAACTGGAGTCATTTTATAATAAAATTATATGTATTAAATTTTATTGAACTTTTTATCCTCTTTTACCCACCATCTAGAAGTATTTGCAAATTTGCATAAAACATAATTTTAAAACTTATTTGAGTTGATTTTAAAAAAACCATGATACCCAATTGATATCATTAAGTGAAATTTAGTTCAACAAGATTAAAATAATTTATTTTGAATAGTAACTTTTGTCTTTTATTTACCATGGTTAAAAGCGAATAGGGTAATTAAAGGTAAAAATGATATTATAATTCCCCTAACACATGTACTAATTTTATTGGATAAGTGTATTTAGATAAAAAGAACCTTAGGAATAAAATTTTATCCTTCAGGTCTACTTGGATTAGTTTAGAACATTTATTATTATTTTATTTAAAGAAGAGTTAAAAGTGTTAAATTCATTGTTTAATAACTAAACCATTTTTAATATAGGGTTACACACAATATAAATTCGAATATAAATATTCATTAGAAAGATAAAAATATTTCCTAAATTATGGAATTTTATTTATAATTTTTAGACATTAAATAATTAAATTTATTTATGACACAATTATGATGTAGTAATTACCCTATTAATGAAATAATCAAGTAAATGGTATTATAATATTAAATTAAAAATAATTTAAAAGTTACTATGACATCCACGTATTTTATAGGTTAATTTCACTTTTTAGGTTTGATTCAATTTATCTTGTTTGATGTAATCAAATTGTGATGTCTTTCAGAAAAACCAAATAACAAATAGTGTCAAAATTGACATAAATTAATTTTTAAAACAAATACTATAATATTGGTTGATATATTTTTCATAAAATTAAAAAGATTGGAAAAAGGGCCCAAATAATATTATATATGTCATTAGTGAACCACTTTAGGTTCTCTTGGAAGTATAGAATAAGTTTATTATCCATACAGTGTTAGAATACAAGAAGACACAGTAAAAGATAAACTATTTAACTAAGAGTTAAATCTAAAAGATAAGGTTAAAATGGTAAACTAAACTGGTCTAAAACCTATTAGTTGAGCTTATTTAGAAACATAACCACCTTATTCTTGATATAAATCATTTTGGAACCATTAGAAAACGAAAATTATTTTATAATAAAATAATATTTTTGGTTTTTTTCAAAATTGACCCTCACCTCTCTTATAAAATGAAACATCCCCTTCTATCAATATCACACCTCCAAAGCCATTTGGATCGGCCAAAACCTACCCAAATATCCCCTAAACTTATCTCATATAAAAATAGAGTCCTTACATTGATCATAAAGGAAACATAAGGAGACTTTTTGATCAACTCAAAAGGAAACACCTGAAGAAGAGTTAATAATTTCTCCACCCTCTTTCAAGTTCTTTTCTTCTACCACATCCTCCTTCATTGTTTTTTTCCATACACAAATAATAACTCAAGTAAATACTACATACTATGATGTTATTATAAATATTGTACAACCATATTTATTATTCTATCCATCCTCTAAATGAAAAAGTCACCATACGTGTGTACGTACGACTTACCATCTCCACGTTGTGGTGTAGTTTGTTATTCAAACACTTCATTATTTGGATGAGTATAATAATGAGTATAACTGATGTAAATAATAAATATAACTTGTTACTGATTCTTTATATATGATATACCATCCAACTACAAAAGATTTCGCCATTAATATAATGATATTGTCGCTCGTGCGTACGTACGGATTACCGTCTCCATGACGCGATGAGATTCACTCCCGAGTTCACCATTCAATGATGATTATAAAAATATATATTATTAATAATAATTTCATATATGAAAAAATAATACTACTGGATATATATATATATATATATGTGTGTGTGTGTGTGTGTGTGTATTTACTTACATATATCTTAGTCATTTACTTCTGTTCAATACGATATGAAAATGGAAACAGCGGTTATGCGTACGTACGACCGACCGTCTCCATAAACGGTGCATTAAATTTCATATATCTATCTATTATAAATATTAATATTCTTAATAAATATGACATATAAATCATGGTTAATATTATGGAATTATTTTACTCATGATATAAACGTTACAATAAAAAATAACTAGTTAAAATGTGTACAATAAAGAAAGCGATTATTACCCAAAATGGTAATTTAAGATGGAAATCATTATTAAATGGTTATAATAAAGTCATAAATGAATCATGTATGATAATATAAATATTAATATGGTTATGTTATAATTTAATAACATACTATGGTCATCATACAAAAGTTTAAACGTACCCTAGACTGGAGGAATGTTCAAGGAAAGGAAAAATTTCAAAATCTCTTTATTATCTGAGGTTGTTTTTATGGAAGTCTCTAATGGGACATATTTTTTATCCATTTACATGTTTCATAAATTATTTCTGAAGGGGATTTTTTTTACGTTAATCTTTTATTAAAACATCATTTTAAATTTTTTAAATATTTATTGTTCTAAATCATTCTCATTAATGTCCATGTTTTCAAAAAAATTAAGGATTTTTTTATATGGACATGAATGTTTTTAAAATGTAAATTCCATTAAAAAATTTCAATGTGGAATGGTAAAATTTGATTCAATTATTTCTATAAATGTCTTATTTTATAAATTTTGTGACTTTTAAATGTTTTCATGATAAAGGGATATTTATCTCAAAGATTTTTACAAATCATTTTCATCTATGTCAACAACCTTTGATGGATTTTAAACATGTTTGAAGTTGATTTATTATGATACAAATATTCCATATTGTGTTGAAGGTATTGGGATATGTTTGACTATGGATTTTTTATTTTTATACCATTCATCATTTATGGATAATCTGTTGACATTTCGTATTCTAGTTTTAATATGAATGTTTATCTTATGTTTCATCCTTTTCATATGTGGAATGTATTGGACATTGTAAGTGACGGTTGGATCCCGCAATATCTCCTCGATGCATCGGTAAGTCTCACAATACAATTAGACATGTAATTGGGCGAGGCCTTTCCCAATTTAATATATGTTTTTGGCCGAGGCCGTAATCTTTTTTAGACATCTCGGGTGAGGCCTTGACAAAGTGTTTCAGAATTTATTTCATTATACATTCTCTCATTGTGAAAATAATATTGATGGTTCATGTAGTTATTCGACAAGTAGAATACCCATGACTATGTTTTATTGTAGAATTATTTACTCATCACATATTTCCTCCATAAAGTGTTCATTTTTATTATTTGTAAAGGCATGCGTTTTCTAATATTCCCCTTGCCCATTGTTTATGTTTTCTTCAGCTAAATTGTTTACCCTTATTAAGCATCTGAGCTCACCCCTTTCTTATGTTTCATTCTCCTATGATTTCCAAGAAGTGCGTTATGATTGATATGTAGGACTAAGCTAAAAGGGAATAATATCATTCTTAAAAAACTATCTATGAAACATTTTATGTCTGAAATTGTAATGTTTAGTTGATGTATGTAATCTATTTCCAAGACTGCTAAATTGATCGGTCTTTCAAGAAATGATTTCCTTGTATCATGAAAATTTATTAAAATAATGCACCGACTCTGGGTGACTAGGGATGAAGAGTTTCATATGATGTAAACACATATATATTTCAATTGATATTGAATTGGAGTTTGATATCAATCATTCTTATGCCTATGGGTCCAAGTTGTGTGGTTTATGTATTGATTGTTTGGCAAAAATTATGGTGGCATGCCATTAAGTGAGACTATAGGAAATTTAATGAGACCACATGCCTCAAATTAATTTGATCTTTATACTATTTGTGATGCCTCTAGGCATTCCCTAGCCTTCTTCATAGGTGTGTGGTTGGGTTAGAGGTTGTTGACAACATTTAGGGTTATGTTCGGGTATTGTTTTTATCTAAATTGAATTGTTTTTTAATTTGGAATTGTAAAATTAAATTACATTGAAATGGGTTTCTTTTTAAATTGGATTTATTATATAAATTAGAGTTATTGAATTCATATAGGATGATTAAGAATTTTCCCTATAATTTTTTATGTCAAATTAAACTATATCAAATTTCAATCTATTTAAATGGGTTTATATATGTATATATATATATGCTTGTAATAAGTTAATTGCATGAGATCATAACCATGTGGTATTCATGGGCTTTCCTTGGGTTTATTTGAGGTGTATAACACATTAGACTAAGGTCACGTTGATCATCTAGTTTGGAATTTCCCATATTTCAGGAGTGGGTTGGCCATAGGATTGGTTATTGAGGACGTCATTTGAGGTGGAAAGGCCATAAAGCTGGGAATGGCCTATGATATTCTAATTTAGAGGCCATTAGAAGTGAGTGAAAGGATTTCATTGGCATGAGGTGTTGATTGATATGGCCTAGGATAAATATTTTGTAAATTAAGCTCACCTGTGATGGACAAAGAGCCAAAGTGAGTCCTGTGAACATAGGATGACTCCATTGGTGAGGTGGTTTTTACCACTCAAGTGGGTAAAAGTTTTAGATAATGTGACATTAATAACTCTTTTAGGGGTGTGTGTCATAGAAACTCACATGGAAGGTTATGATTCTTTGGATGATAGCGATGAGGCTATCAGTTGGGGGTTAAGGATTTCTATGATTAAGTCCATGACCTTCGATATTTATATGAGGACTTGTATCATTGTGCCACTAGATGTTGGCCTTTGTGTTAGCTTGTGATTGTTAGTAGGGTATTCAGGGACCAGATTATATTTCTTCAGAATTTCTTTAGGATGTTGGGACGTGTTGAGATATAATGTTTCGAGAAGCAGAAATTGTTGGGTGAATTTATGGAGGTGTAACCTTAGGGTTCACCTTAGATATTCTGTTGAGGTACCTTGGTGTATGGTCCAAGGAAACCCTTCAATTATGATATTCCTACATTGAATGAATAATGTGACTCTACTTGGTGGTTGTGGATACCAATAAACATTTTTTTGTTTCATTTCAAATATATCAAGCTAATTTGTATATTTATTATAACATGGAAACTTAAACACTTTTTGTTTCTGTGTACCATTTGGTGGTACGTAACTTAGATTCATCTCACACCCTTCATAGATCAATTAGGATGCCTGTAGGCATTATGAATTTACATTCTTGTAAAAGATTATCCTTAGTAGCTTGATCATAGAAACTTACTTCATGGTGTCTGAAACCATACCTTGAGTTCTTTGCTAGTTTGAGTTTTTAATTCATTTCGAATTATTTTAGTTTTATCATGTTATTTTGTGTATTGTATGTAGTTATTGTGGACATCCATGGGAACCATTTTTATACATGGGCTGTATGACCTATTATAGATGTATGATTTCTAATTTGGTCAATACAAGTGGTGAGTCTAGCATACTTTATTGAATATTCAATTTCCATTACTTCTATTTATATTTCTTCTAATATTTATCCAATATTCTATAGGATATTACTTATTGGGTCTAGTTTGAGTCAACTGAGTCTTACCATCAAATTTCATGATATATTATTTACACTAATCAATGTTATTATCTATCTACATATGTTATATCCTTGACACTATACCTTGTAACACCCAAAATGCGAGTTAGTAGCCTTTTCTGTTTGGTGAGGTTTTCCTAAGGCCAGTGGAAGCCTACCCAATATCACTTTTCAGGTGGATATTCCGGTCTAGGAAGCTAAAATTATGCTATATATTCCCCTAGGGTAGAGATAGACCCTGGTAAAGATATCGACAATCTATTAAACAGTGTAACATCATTAAAATCTCCATTCAAAATTAATTTTATCATTGCCTCATAATGACCATTTTCAGTTCACATTCCCATGGTAATGAAAAAATAACAACCAATAATCCTATTTTTTTGTGCACTATTACATAGTTTAGTAAAACTTAGATCCAAAATGATAATTTCAGATTCATCTAATACATGTTATGTAGTGATATACTTTTCAAGAAATATGTTTTTATTAAAAAATACATCAAATCCTTGAAGTATCTACTTTGTTACTATTTAATTGTTTTAGATGGATTCATTACATATTAAACATATCAAAATAAAAACTCCAAAATATATAAGGACAAGAAGATGTTTATGCATTGGAGTGAATAATTAAATATAGAATAGAATAACATGAATTTCAATTATTGATACTTGTCTCAAATACACATTTTATGTATATCACTGAGGAGTAACCAATGGATTACTCCATTCCAGAGTATCCCGAGATCATGGGAATCTCCCAGTCATAATGATGGAAACTATAAAAATTATGATGGATTAAAAACTTATTTAAAGAGTTGAGATAATTAAAATATAAATTATTTTAACTAAAATAATTTCTAATGACTATATAACCTTTCATATGGATCAAAACACATTATATTGGCCTTAAGGAACTATAAATATTTAGTATATTCGGTACACATTTCATTAATTTTTTAAAAAATTCAACTCTTTCTAAATGTACTGATAGATTCAATTATTAATCATTTAAAATTTAATTTATTATATAAAACATTAAATATCCATGAAATCATTTCCATATGATTATTATAATCTATCATGATCACTAGTGAAATAGATGGTGACCAATCCAATGATTATCATACAGAATGATAATCTCATGCACAACCAAGATGACATTTTGTTTTAAATTGTGTTATGGTGCACATATTGATAGACCACACTGTAATGTATGTGATGGTTCTCCCCCACATTGGCAATGTACTATAGTATGTTCTAGAATTTCTCATTTTAGAATATAATCTCATCAAAATGAGGTTGTTTTCATAATTTATATACAAAAACCCAATTGTTTAGGATCTTCCAAATTAAAATTATTGCATGACATAAACTCTTTGTGTTAGTATTCACTGAAGCATAGTCATAAATCGATTAATATATTTTTAAATAAAAAATATTTATTGTCTACAAGTAATTATTATAATAAAAAATGAAAGTCTTTTTGATATCATGCACCTTGTTTTCTTCTAGAAAACATTTCATGGGATTTTCATGGGCATCATATACCATACATTATCATAAAGATATTCTTGAACAAACACCGTCATATAATGTGTGATTCATCTCATGATAACCAGTATTTCATGAATCCTTCTTATTAGGGATTCATAACACCCCATTTTTAATATATATATATATATATATATATATATATTTGTGAGTGTGTGGGTGTGAGTAATCATTTTTTATTATTCATATTCATCATATCTAATTATCTTTCTTCTTTATTCATATCTATAATTCATCATCACTGTCATCAATATTCACTAATGATAGACGTTATTGTCTTGATCATGATTTTTTATTCTTCAAAAATAATTTAATAAAAAATCTCCCAATGATTTATTTGATCAATTCTCTATTATGTAAGATAAAAATAAACTACATGGTTACTTATTCATTTTTAAAGTCCATATTTTTGTTTGAATCAACTCATGAAATCCATTGGATCGTCATATAATATTTGTAAGATTAAATGCATGTTTATGGTACTCACTTTATCATTTAGAATTCTTCATTTATTTCTTACCCATAGATATATTATATTTACTATAACATAGGATAAATTGATATTTATTAATAATTCTATCATTCAATAAGGTATCATTTTTTATTTATAGGATTTCTCAATCGTATTGAACCTCATTTATGGGAGTCAAAATGTTTATATACTAGATTTTATATTATGATATGTTGATACACATTAGTTATTTCTACCAAATGTAATCAATTTACAATTTTCTTTCAAATTAAATTTATAAAGATCCTCTTATCTCACAATGGAAAACTTTTATGTTATTATTGGAGGAACAAAAATGAATAAGAGAGAGAGATATATATATATAATACATTATATATAACATAATAGGTCCATATTTTTGTTATATATTCTATATTAATAATTTTATAGGTGTCTAAAAATTAATAAATATATTTTAAAATTTAATGTTTCTCTAGTATTTATATATAATTGTTAGTAATATATATTACAATATTTTACATTTTCATCATTTGTTGCAAGTGATTATTGATGGACTAAATAATAATATTAAATTAACTATATATCACATGATTTTTAATATCAAGATAATTAAATTTTAGAAAAAAGATCATTATCGTAGGATATTCCAGGTTACCATGATATCACCTCATATGATATCTAATAATTTAGACAATGATATTACATAATATTTATATGTTATATGAGTCTGTTATGTTCATAAATATTTTAATCCATAAATTTTAGTAAATTCACAAACATTATAAATGTTTTATAATAAATTTTGAAATAATATTCATACAACATTTGATAAACTAGCTTAAATTCCAATTGTTTGAAAATAATTTTTTACTAAATGAAAACTTATTCATAAAAAATTTTAAGATGCTGTTGGAATTTATTGAATTGATATTGATTATAATTTTATAATATTTAATTAATTAAAAGAGGAGTTTTTAAAAAATATTCAATGTTAATCAATAATCAAATTGACATATCACGATATGCTTCATTCATATATATATTTATACAAATATATGAACTTGATTTACCTCCATATATTATATTGAAAATTATAATGTCCAATTATGAAATACATGATTAAAAACCATATGTTATGAAAATTTTCAATATTGAACTTGACAACTCAAACATATTAGATTATTTTGAATTAAAATAACAACTCAAATATTAATATATGAACCAAATGTACTTCCATATATTAAATTTATAATTATATAGTCTAATATTTGTAATAAATGATGTAAAACCATGATATAGTGTTATTTTTTATCTTGAACAAGATAACTCAAGCATTTTTAATTATTTAAATAAATCAATTCTCGAAATTAATACATCACATAAAATTTATCCAATAAATTTTCAATATATATATTAATTAATTAAGAATTAATATTCAATTCGTTATGGAAATTCTTAAATTAGTATCAATGACACTGTAATAGGCAATGATGGAAAATATTATATAGGTTAAAAACCCAAAAGTTGATAAAAAGTATACCTAACAACCACTTATTATCTCATATGTAAGGATGACATAAAACATTGTATGGTGGTTTACATGTCAAATAACTTTTTAAACTCTAATGATGAAAATTAGTTAATTATATATATCTCTGGGTATATAAATATTGAAATTATGACATAATATATGATATAATTTATAAACAAAGTCTTCAAATGTATCTATACAATTTTATCATGAGTGGATAAATTTTCCCTATTTAATCCCCGACTCACACTAATGTTAATATTCATTCATAGCCACTGAAATATCCTAAGAAATATAAATTATAACACATAAATATTTTTTTACATGGATAATCATCACTATATTCAAATATTATAGATTTAATAAATATTAATTATTGATATAGTATAAAATTAAATTAGTAATAAAACCATTATACATTTTCAAATCTTGAAAAATTATAAAAAATTAATTTATTTTGGTCTAAATATAAACAAATAAATTTACAAATATTCATAGATATATCAATACCTAATTATTTATTATGTCAGACTTGATTTTAAAATTATAGTGATTTTTTGATGAATTTAGAACATTATATTATTTAAGCACATGATAAATTTTTTACATTGGAGATGTCAAGGATTTCTCTAATGAGATGATATTTAGAAGAATTTATTTAGTTTTTTTGAGTCTACGGTATCACTGAATGCTTGATATATTTATTGTATTTAAGAATAACCTCCACTTAGAAGTATATGTTATTTAATAATACTAGATTAGTAATGAACTTCATGATATAAACAATTTCCTTCAAAAAAATTATTTATAAAAAATTTATACCAGAATCCAAAAAATAGGTATGCTAAAAACTATACAATAAAATAAATCATAATATACAGATAAAAAATACATAGTTATGATCCAGAATCATGATTTTCATTTTGAATGATATCACAGGTTTATAAATATTTAATGATTTATTTCGTATATTTTTAATACCAATTACAAATAGAAATTCTATACCTCAATCAAGTAATTCTGAACTAGATTTGGTTAGTATCGACTTATTAGGGTAAAATTATATGATTCATTATTTTGAGTGAGAAACATAAAATAATTTATATAATTATGGAATCATATTGACTTTTATTCATGTTTCATCATTTTATCACTATAGAAGGATATTGAGACTCTAAAATACTCACAACATATAACAATTGTAAAAACCTATTTTAATAGTTCTTTATGATATTCCTCTCCAACATTTTACCATTATGTGTATTCTATCTTGAAATAATATACCTATTTAAATATATCTATATAGTTATTCATACCAATTATATATTCCACATCACCCATTTTATTAATTACAAATAAATGTTTGAATACACCCTTTATAAATATTAATGAAGTCATATCACATAATATAAATAGTATGTTTATAATATAAAATGCTCAAAATAAGTTAATGATCCCCCTATACTACATATATGCATAAGACTCATCTTATTTTTTAGTGAAACTTGTTATTTTTATTATATAACAATGAAATAGTCCATATTTGTTATGTTTTATTTGTTCCTTAAATACCCCATTGTAACTTTCATAACATGAAATCCCCTCCAAGATCCTAAAAAAATTTAGATATAAAAATAAACATCCTAAATTATATTTTTGATAAGGAATATACATTTAACATAAATTTGGTATATCCCATAAACATAATAATCTTTTATGGATATTAATATAATAAATAAAATCATCAAAACTACTAAAGAAAATTGTACTTCATAGTCAGCACATTGAATCTATAATAAAATTTCATAACCTTGTAAGATTTATTGGTAATAATTCTTCAATATTTAATAGTTTTCTTCTTATAAAACCTATAGAGTCCCAAGATTAACATACATGTATATTACATCATTTTATATTAATATTACACACATTAGAAAAATAAATTCCAAATAACCATAATAGTTTATTAAAATAGGAAACATGGAAACATAATCATCTATTATGGTAAATATTCATTAACATGTCCCTTAAAGATATTCCCATTTAGTACAACTTTTGAAAACCTTTCTTCACAACCTAGGGAATGGAAATATAAGAAATTTGTGATCTCATATTCTCAGTAAGGGTATAAAATGATGATATGTAAACATAACATGATCATAAGCATATGAGAACATGATGAAAACATTAGAATATCATACCCTAAATATCATATATCATAATGAATACAAATGGAATAATGATTGATAGTCCATAAGATGTGAATCCTATGGGAATCAATAGCATAATCCATGAGTGAATAATATAGGAATAAAAAATATAGTTGTGGAATACATATAATAATTGAACATCCAATATCAGTGAAGCCAACCAAGATAATCAAAACTATTTATCCTTAGGATAATCACACGTGTACTTTATTTGATATTGAGATTTCCTTGGTACAATATTGTTTCAGGATTTGGATGCCCGTCCTCTTACCCTTCTATTTCAGTCTTGGGATGATATCCCATGTACCCTATTTTTTCATGATTGGATGCCCTCTTGTGTAGCTAATTGTTTCAGGTTTTGGACGACCTCCCATGTACCCTCTTGGTTCAGGCTTGGGATTCCTTTTCATATAACCTTTGTTTGATGATTTGGATGCCCTCTAGTTTACCCTATTGTTTTGGGCTTGGGATACCATCACATGTACCCTCCTATTTTCAGATTGGTGTGATCCACAGTACCTTATTTTTTAATTCTTGGGATTCCCTCATATATACCCTCTTTTTTTGGGAATAGGAATCCCTCTTGTTCACCATGTTTTTTTGAGTATAGGATGACCTACTGTGTACCCTGTTATTTCAGGCATCAGATGTACCCCCATTTACCCTCTTGTTTCGTGCTTGGGATTTCATTCCTTAAACCCTTTGATCTTATAAAACATTTATCACTAAATAATTCATTTTGATGATATATATGTACACCATTCACATAAATAAATCAGATATGAATGTGCAAAAATATAAAAAATAGTAATCATATCATGACCCATAAACTTATATGTGTTTCAAGAATATCATATGATATCCCATGAAATAAATGGGTGTTATATCATATCTTAAATTCTAAAAAGGATATAGGTTTCATAATTATTTCATCATAGAATAACCCAAGAAAGGAAGTGGGTTTCATAATCATTTTATAATTGTATAACCAGTAGAAGAGAACCCATTTTCATAATGGAATTTTCATCATAATCATAAAAAATTCAAATAAAGAATAATAATGTTGTACTTGGATCATATCCCAAGTAAAAAACATAACTATAACAACTAATGTAAATAGAAGTGGAAAAGTATTTATAAATATCACATAAAATATTTCTAATGTAAATAATATTTTTATTAACATCATTTTTTAAACATGAAATATTTTAAAAATCAATATCATTAAATGCATATTTGAAAAAAAAATTAAAGTATGATTTTAAAAATTATTCAAAACAATTAATAGGAAAATATAATTTCCAGATTGAAAAACTCTTTTTATATCTTTTTTTGGACATCCTTTTTAAAAATAACCTTGAAAACTTATAAAGAAACCTTTCATATCATTTAAATCAATTTTATAAAAATAAAAAAATTAACCTTTTTCCTTGATAATTAGTAAATGAAAAAAACTGTAGAATATTGGGAAAATAAATTTCATTAAAAATAACCATTTAAAGAATCAATGGAATCATCAGGGAAATAATTTTCATGACAGTTGGTAAATCTATACCGATTGAAAATTCTTCCTTCACTAAAAAAAATATTAGAAAAGTTCTTTGATCAAAAAAGCAAGGAGCATCTATTTGAAGTTATATTTTATTCAAATTGAAAACAAGGGTAAAAGTATCTATTAAAATAATCATAAAACGGTTTCAAAATTTTTTTACAAAGACATTGTTTTGGGGGAAAATAGACTTCCGATCGAAAGGAGAAATTAAGATAGATTTTCAAAAAAAATATTAGTTATATTAATTATAAAAGAGTGGGAAAATTAAAAAAAATTCATCAATATATCATGAAAAAAAGGGGAAAATAAAATCATGTGAATTATGGAGAGATTTTTCCTAATATTTCATCAATGGAAGTGTAATAGTAAACAATAATGTTAATTTATGAGATTATTTCAATAAACACATACCACTTTGGTAAAATTGAATAACAACACAAATGTTTGAATGAAATTACATGATGTGTAAAATATCATGAAAAAAAAGAGAATATTTAAATAATATTTCAAAGCATAGAATATACAGCATGTAAAAAAGTGTAGGTTCATAACATAACATGTGTCTCAAAGAATGAAGATTGATATGAAGTTACCCTACCTATATGGTAACTTATGAATCGTAACAACCATGAAATAGATATAATCATATTGATATGTATATAAAAATAAATTTAATTATAATAATCACATAATACATTCATGGGTAGTATATACACCCATAAAAGGAATGAGTGGTGAATAAGGCATGTATTACAAAGATGAAAAGGTGGTATTAAATTTAATAACTACATGAGTAACATTCAAATCATGAGGTCTGAGATCGAATAACATAAATTAAAACCTAAATAATTATTACATAATGGAAATTATTGATATAAAAATTAATATAAAAGTATATAAGTCAATAAACAAGAATAAATGGTGAATTTTGAAAACATCTCATTGAAATAATGGTGAGACGAGAAAAACCTTAACATAAGTTATGAATTTTTTCATACTTGTAAAAAAATATTTTATAATAAGAAAAATTTTATTATAAATATACCACATAACTATATTACTATATTTAATACTATATATCATTGGATTTTTACATTATATTTCCCATTCATTAATGATCTCATTTTAATGTTACGTTTCGTGTAATATGTACTGTTTTTCATATATGTTTTAACATGTTATTTGTGATCCTCATAGATAGATCATGATTTAATTACTTATATAATGTAAAATATTATTTAAATATCATATATATTCATTATAAATATATTTATAATAATTCATTAATGATATAAACATGAAATGTAATAGAGTTGTCCGGGAGATGGTATGTCATATGTAGGCATGAATGCAGCTTCAGTTTTCTTGTCATATTGGAGGAAAGAAATTAAATAAAACATATGAATATATATATTTATAATATCATTAATCTGTCATAAATATCATATAATTTTACTAAAATCATCCATAATGCATTCCTTGTAATGTGTGGATAACTCATGTCGCTTTGAGGAGGTGATAGTCCACATGTCCACAAAAGAAGTTATCATATTCAAAAAAAATGGTAATCATGAAGATATGTGTTGTATAATAATTCTAGATGATTAAATAGATCCTACATATCATTCATATCATTTAAAAATAGAACTTCCATCATTATGTTCAATATTGATAGGTGGTAAGCGAATAACAAGTGTCATCGGTTAGTGAGGGAGTAGTCTACCATACACATGAATGATGATTTCAAATACCACTTGATGGATGTGTCTGTAAATATAAAAAGGTATACAATATTGATAGGTCTCCCTTATATCACGTGTCTCCACTAATGGACCATTTTATATTAAATGGTGTATGTTGTCAAAATAGTTCAAGAAAATGTATTTTTTAGTTTTTTCTAGGTTATTTTAATACTTAAGTTAATTTTTAACCACTAAGTAAACCCAATGTTACCATAATCAATGTAATTGATTTTGATTAATTTAGCTAATATTTTTGGTAAAAATTAAATAAAAATATTAAAAATTAAAAATTATTCTTATTAAAAATGTGAAATAAATTTTCCAAAATTATACTAATATATATGGTAAAAATTAATTTAAAATTAATCCTCCAGATGCGATGATAAAGTGTATTTTAAAGTAAAATTTTTTAAAAAGTGAAAGGTTTTTATATCAAATTCAAGGTAAAATTGGTTAAAACGACCGAAATTGGATTACTTTATGTATAATTTATCAGTATACACATTAAAACCCATTAAAAATATAATTTAAAAATATAAATATATTATACTAAATAGCAGTTTTCAATTTAAAATTTATATTTTTTTATTATTCATCAAAATATGAAACATCTATGAAAAATAAAAAAATACATCCAAAGTGAATAATTTATATTATTATGAGAAAACTGATGTTTATTTTTTGAAATAAAAATTATAAGTTTCCAAACTTTGTTTTAAATTTGGTTCATCCTTAGAAGGTGGAAAAATTACATTTTAGAAAAATATATCTCATTATTCATAAATTTGGATTTATTCTTAATTTATGCCTATAATAAAATTTTGATGAGTGTAAAAAATATTATTTAATATATTATTTATAAATTTTATTAAATACATTAATACTGGGGGTTTTAAATAATTTAGGTGAAATGGTGTTTGAACACTGTTTCTTGGAAAACAAATTTACTCATTTTCAAATGGTTTTTATCATAATTTCTAAATAATTGATTTCCAAAATATTAATTTTATATACATGTGTAAAACATATTTTCAAAACCTAATTAGTCATATTGATAACATCAACTCCATCATCTAGGTGGTTTCGTTAATAATTTTTTTTAAAAATAATAATTATAATACTTTGTATTTAGTTAAAAATAAATCTTACCTGCAACACATGATATAGAAAGAATACAAAATTGTTCAAAACACATGAAAAATAGTGTTTCGTGTACCAAAATCTAATAAGATTTTTTTCTATAGTTTAATATTTACTTTGTGTGGTGTAAAATGAAATAATATCTCTGTAATTTGATATGACATTTGACTATACAGTGTTGCATGAAATGGAAAATATTGATAAGATTATATTAATTAGATAAAAATATTTCAATAAATCTCAGGGTTCTATTTTCTACTTTCCATAATATGAATTTGTCCCTTGAAATTTTTATATGTTATCAAAGGATTGATACTTCAATGTTCTATTCATACAATACCACATAGCAAAAATGAATAAAATATCTTCCTTTTAAAAGGAATCATATAATAATAATTGTTACCTAAAAAAGCACATAACTATGTTTTAATATAGGAGAACATAGGTGAGATGGGAAAAAATAGACAGAAGAAAAGTGTAAACAATCATATATATTGATAAATATTACTAATCACAAGAAATTGCATGATCAAGATAATGCTAAAAATCCCAAAACCATAAACTGGAGAAGCCTAAAAGTGTTCATTGATGTCATAAAAATGATGACAATTTGACAAAATTTTATTTCAATACCGTTTTATTAAATAAAAATAATTTATTCTCTATAATGTGTAATTTCTGGACTTAATTCCCTTTCATATAAAAAATCTAGTTTTTCCATGATAAATTTCCACTTTATCTCTCAGTCCAAGAATAGATAGAGAATCTTTTTGTTCTTGAAGAACTAATAGATCATGAGATCAATTATGATGAATCCCATGTATCCTCATTTATCATCATAAAAAAGTGGTTATAATTGGTTATCCAATATGAATAAGTACTCGTATGGTGAGATAATACATTAATCTCAAAAACCTCACCTGATGATTAACTTAAACATTCCATAAATATTCAACCTTATAATCATATTATAAGTTAAAAATCACAAAAATTTGACAGAGGGTCGCAAAATTTCACAAAAGAAGATTAGAATTATTTCCCCACATAGATTTTCTCATGGTTTTGTCATACCAAACAATTGAATAACTTCATCTTATTTTGTCTCGAAATGAGGTAATAACATGAATTACATTCCATACTTATTGAAAACATGCATGATTTATTATTCCAAATATTATTATGTATATTTTTTAAATCACAAAAAAATTAAACTTCATCAGAAATAACATATACATGTTTTTCAAAAAATAAATAATCATTTCATTTATACAATCCAATTTATATTTGTCATTTATATTTTCTCTCTATCTATAAGAGATAAAATTTTATCAACATCTGGAACACATTAATAGTTACCTTACCTTAAGACATATATTCTTTCCATTAAATCTAATTTCTAGGTCATTAGAATCATTCAACAAAATTGTTAAAATCCTCAGTGAAAAACATATACTTCATGATTCATATAGCATAATTCTTGAATTCCAATACAAATACACTTCAATCATAAAAATTTATTCTTAAACCAATACCTATGCTTCATAATCAAATTCCTTGATAACACTATCCTAAAATATTAAATAAGAATCATCTATTAGGGATAATCAATATAAATTTAGACATTCTTCTCACTTTTAATGTAATCATTACTATTAGAAAATTGAATCCCTTAAACATTTCTTTCACGGTCTCTTTATCTTCATTAGTATAACAAATTACTATGCCATCATACTGATTCTCATCATGAGATATTCCCTTAGGATATAGATTTACATAATATCCATAAATTACAAATCTAAAACATTAAATGTTAACCTAATTCATTATTGTTACATCCATTGACCAAAACTAGAAAAAATAAGGTGATAAACACTTATCATAGAATAAAACCACATAATCATGAAAAATTACATATATGATGTCTAAATCATGAAAAATTATTTAATATCATACACTTTAGGTTAAACCTAGGTCATTTATAGTAATATAATATTTAAATAATTCATAATGTTTTGAAAAAAAGTTTTTAACATCCCAATAATATCCCTAAGTAGTGTCAAACCAGGTGTACAGTAAGGCATGTTGTTATACATCGGTTCTAGATCGAAGCTAAATTAATACCGTGCTTTTAGGGTTGTTACCTCTAAGTATATCTATGACATATCCACATCTAATTTTATTATGAAAACACAGGATTATTTCTAAGAAACCATTCACTCTATCTATTACTGAAATTCTGAGACATTTTCCAAAAATATAACTCACCATTCGAATTATGCATATATTCAACCCAAGAAATATCCTTAAAAATACACCTAGGGATCTCACTAATTCTTTCTCCTCCATGATTATAAAGGATGTATAAACTATTCCATTTTTAAAAAAATATTGCAACCTTGGATTTGTATACATGGATATTATATAATTTTATATTCACATTCATTACATTACAAAAAATAAATTCCATATCACCATTTTAGTTTATTATCTATGGAATAAAGCAAACCGAGTCATCTACCTTGGTGAAAGATCATCAATATCTCCATTAAATATATTCCCCATTAGTAATACTATATAAAATATTGCTTTATAACATGGGGAAAAGAAACATAAGAAATGAGTGACATCATTTTATTAGTAAGGTTACAAAAAGAGATATGTAAGCATAAAATGAGAATAAGGATACAAAAAATGATCACAAATTCATAAAATCATACCCCATATATCAAATATCATAATTTAGTGTTATAGAATAAGTATGGATAGTTATTAGGACAAGCAATATAAGGTATTGTAGAGCATAATCAATGAGATCATAATAGAGAAATTAGATAGGGAATCGTAGCATAAGCACATGAATTGAACGTCATATATCAAGGCTACATACTATTACCTTAATAAAATATTTGTCTTATCTAATCAATTATTTACCTTCTTCAAGCATGGTATGACTGCTAACGTGACATATTATTTTTAACATGTTATTCCCTCCCACGTAACCATATATATCATAAAAAATTTATTGTCTCCCAATGACTTGTAGGTATATAAAGGCTTCACCGACCACATAATTAAATCCTATATGAACATTATAAAAGATAACAAAACATTCAGCATATCATGACCCCTAAAAAGATGGGTTTCATAAATATCATGTCATAAAAAATGAAATGGGATGAGTATTATAATAATTCCATCATATAAAAAATTTTGAAAATGAGAAAAGTTTCATAATTATTTAATTATAGAGTAAATCATGAATGGAAGTAGGTTTAATAATTCTTTTATATTAGTATAACCCATGGAAAAGAAATTTGTTTCAAAAAAAATGTAATCCCCAACATAAAATATTTTAATAATGAATAAGAATTTTTGACATGAATTATATCCCCTATAAAGAATAAACTATATCATAGTTTTTCAACTTATGTGGAGATGTATTTTGAATGATCTTAAGGATTATTTCTTATGGAAAATAATTTTTCATTGAAAATCATTTTTTAAAACATGAAACATTTTTAAAATATATTTCTTTAAATAAAAATATGAAAAACTTATAAATTAATATATTAAAAATAAATTAAAATATTAAGTGATTAAATAAATTTTCTATTTTGAAAAACATTTTTTAAATGATAAAACATTCCAAAGTCCTTCTTTGAAAATAAATTCAAACACACATTAAGGAATATTTGAAAGTTATTTGAAATAATTTTTTAAATATAAAACATTATAGTAAACCTGTTAATTTTAAAATTAAATTTAAAATATTGAGTTTATAGTATATTAATATATATTTATTGTTTAAAAATAACTTTGTAATCATTAAAATTAAGATTCAAGGAAAAAATGGTCAAGATAGTTGGTAAATCATTTCATACTGAACATTTCTTTTTCAATATAAATAGTTTCAAAAAGTGACTTGAATGGAAAATGACAATGGTATTCCTTTTAAATCCATTTTTATAAAAGAAAATTATAGGATGGGTAATCATGCCTTTCTAAAATCATAAAAAAACAATTTTGAAGTCATTTTTAGATAACATGGTTTGTGGGGAAAGTATATTTCCAACAAATAATTGAATGAAAGTCATATTTTCTTAATAAAATTCATTGTTATATAAAGTACCAAATATTGGAATATGTGTATCAATAAATAATATATCAAGAAAAAATTATGGTAATACAATCGTGAGATTTTTTGAGAGAAGGATCATAATATTTTGTTAATTGAATCATAGTAGTAACCAATCCCAACAAATGATGAGACTATATAAATAAAATCATTCTACGTTAGTAAAATTGAATCATAATACCAAAGAGAGAATGAAATTACATGAAACACAAAATATAATAAAGATAAGTATATTCATGATATAACTTGTCAAGGTGTATTATAAACACCTTATAGGGAATGTAGGTGAATAATATAACACATGTCTCAAAGAAAGAAAATTGAGGAAAAATTAGACAACCAATTTAGTAACGTTTGAACCATAAACCCAATGATTTAGATATCATAAAATGTATATTAAAATACCCATTAATTTAATTATAATAATATAATAATACACTTATTGTTAGTATATTCACCACACAAAAGGAAGGAGTGGTGAATAAGGCATGTATGTCACGGATATAAAGAGGGGACATTAAATTTCTTTAGTACATGACAAACATTTGAATGATGAGGTTAATTAAAAAACAATACAATTTAAAACTATAAAATTTATAAAATTAATAAAATTTAATGTTTAAAATTTCATATTTAAGAGTATAATACACACAACATGGATTAGTGGTGAATATAGAATATATCTCATAGAAATAAAAGTGAGCCGATAAAACCCTTATCTTAAGTCCTAAAATATTCTATACACATTAAAAAATATTATACAATATGTATAAGTTTATTATAAATATACCACAAACCATATTTTTTAATATTATACCATATTTTTTTTATTAATTTTAATTACCTATTTCATAAAAGTTTCATTATAATGTTACATTTTGGGTAATATCTTCTTTGTTTTTCCAATATGTATTGACTTGTTATTCATGATCCTCTTATATATATTGTTATTTAATTATTTCAATAATTTAAAGATGATATTAATATAATATATAATATGTATATAAATATTAATAATATTCTATAAAATATAGAAATATGAAATGGAATACACATTTTATGGAGATGATAGGATATATGTACGCATGAACAATATTTCAATTTTCATGTCATATTGAAAGAAATAAAATAAATGAAAAAAATAGATATATTTATATATATATAATTTGGTACAATTATTATGACATATATATCATATAAATTTACTAAACATATCCTAAATATATTCAATTTAAAGTTTCAATGAATTACATCACATTATGGGGGTGGTACTCCACACATCTAGACAGAAATGTAAATACCAGTAAAATTCAAGGAAATTTTTTTCTTAATTTTCTTGGGAATTTTACAAGCATGCAGTTTCTGATGGCACCTGATTCTGAGGCCCAGTGTGCCCGGAATCATTTTCGGAAGTTTATCTCAGGTACGTTCAGTGAACAAACAAGAGGGTTTTTCTAACTTTTGAACCGGTGCTCGGAATCAAATTACAATGGCACTGATGGAATCGCAGCGCCGATATTTTTTTAGAAATGCCTTTTCCAGAGTTACGTTTGCTCGGGTGTGGTTTTTAGTTTTTGGGATTATGTAAAGAAATAAAATAAAAGTGGTGCGACACTTTATTTTATTTCACTTAATGCCACTTAAGCTAAGTTAAGTGGATAAGGTGGAACCCACAATATCCTACCCACTTGGTATGATATTTGTGAAGTGGGGCCTGAACGAGACCCACCTTTTCTTCCCTCCTAGTAACGCACCCGCAACCCCCCCCCCTTTAATGAAAGTCAACTGTGCGTTTTTCTGGTTAAGAAACACCCCATTAAATTTGGCAGTTAAATTATTATAATTAATTCTTCGAATTAATTGTTCGTTTCTTATCTTTTGAATTTCAAAAGCATAGGTTGATAATAAAATAAGTTTTCGACTTATTTTATTATGGTTGGGGTTGTGTTGTGATAAACCTTTGGGAGAACAAAGAGAGGATTCTTCGTTCTTCGACGAAGAACGCGAAGAACGCTATACCGCCAACGAAGAACGCCAACCTCCGATGGCGAGAGACGCCTTCCTCAAGGATCACCCAATGCCAATACCGAACCTCTTCTTCCATGGTGATCCTCTTATTCTGCGACAAACCTCTTCTTCCATGATGGTTAATTCTGCGACGAACGGTCGTTCGACGACAGCGTTGAGGTAGGGATTTTTTATGCATTTCTATTTTGTGTTTCTCTTATGTTGTTTTTTTCTCCTTTCAATTGAACCACCTGTTATCGCATTAACGGGAGGAGGTCAGACTGCACGAAATCAGCCGACACACCTCCCCCTTTTGGTTGTGGAATTTTTATGCGGCGAACAAGGCAACGCGGTGCCGAAACACCGCGCGGAAATTGTAAAAGGGAGAGCGGAGAAAGGCTCCTCCACCGCACCGCGCCGTGGGAAGCAACAAATCCGCGGTGCCATTACGCCGCACTATAGAAGATGAACAAAGGACACGACGTCGTCGTGCTGTACTGGACGGACGAAGGATGCGGCCGGTTCCGGGCTGCGGCGGAGTAGGGGAATTGGCGGCCGGTTCCGGGCCCCCGACGTCGGAGTGAGGGGACCAGCCCCTGCCGGTCCCGTGATGGCGGCAGTCGGCCGGCCAGCCAGGCCGGCCGGTTCGAGGAGAGCGCCAGGGGTTGTAACCCTTGGCTGGCCAGCTGAGTGGCCCCATTAAAGGGGCCGCGGTTTACTTCACGCGGGGGTAGCGCCCCCCACCCCGAAACGGTTTGGCCGTTCGGTCGAACCCCTGGTAGCGCGCCGGGCGACTGCCCTGGCCGGTCCGCCGAACCGGACCACCTGGCAGGGCCAGGCCGCGCCGGCCGGACCGGGCCACGCCCAAGTGGGCCGGACCCGGACCCGGATCGGGTCGACCCGGTTTGGGCCGACCCTGGGGGTATCGGGCTAGGTCGGACCAGGCCCGAACCCCCTTTTTACCGAACCATTTTCGATCTGTCGTCCATAACATGAGCTACGGGCCTCCGATCGACACACCGTCAGTTGCGATGCGATTCTTGGATCGAGATGGTCGATTCGGTATATTGCACTCAAGGTTTCGGAATACTTTACATTCGGCCGGGTTGGTTCGTACACGAAACCAATCGGGCCCTTGGAGCGGAAACACTCATAACATAAGATTTGGACGTCTGATTGACGTGCCGTCTACTCTGATGGATTCCTCTAAGTAAGATGGGTATTTTGGATTACTCTGACCGAGTTTTGGATGCAGGTGAAGTATGGTCGGGTTGGTTTTGACTTAAAAACCAACTGGGATCTTGGGACGAAAAAGCCAATAACTCTCAGACCGGGCGTCCGATTGACGTGTCGTCTGTGGAATTGAGTTCCTGTTGACGATACCAAACTTTTGGATACATCAACTCTGGACTATGTGTCAGTTGATGTATCAGCCTCTCGGCTCGTGGAGCGGACCCTCCCGAACGAGCTTGCTGTGTGCGGGAACCCTAGAGCTGGATGCGACTGCGACGACGACGACGACTGTACATAGATCCTTAGTGGATTCGACAGCAACGAATTCAGCACTCAGCGATCCTACGTGGATCATTGCTATAGATCCTGTGTGCGTACGATCTTGTGTGGGTCAGTGTTCAGCGGTCTTGTGTGGGCTAGCGCCTACAGATCCTATGTGGGTCTGATCCTATGTGGGTCATTGTGGGGGTTAGTTACCTATCGATCATTGTGGGTCAGATCCATTGTGGGTCATTGCGGGGGTTAGTTACCTATCGATTCTGTGTGGGTCCGACCTTGTGTGGGCCATTGCGGCGGTTAGTACCCATCAATCCTTTGTGGATCTGACGGCTTAGGTGAATCAGTGGAAATATCTGATCATCTCTATCGTCTTACTAAGAGGTATACCTGTGTGAGATGAATCGTGTTTTTCTTTCCTTTGTGGATGGTGTTGTGCTATCCTGTGTAGATTTACGTTTTGCTTCCCTGTGTGGACTGGGTTGTACTTGGGCTCGGATGTTGGAGCTGAATGTGAATTAATGACTTAGGTATATGTATGGGAATTTACCTAAGAAGTATCGGATGTTACATTGTGATTGTATATTTCCTTTGTGGATTATCCTTTGTGTATTCTGGGAGACCTTCAGGGGTCTTGCGGTCCCTACTGAGTAGCTTATACTCACCCGTGCCCGGGATATGCCCGCACTATGTGTGTTTGTTTCAGACGACGGACAACGCTGATTGTGGATGAGTCTTGGAGAGAAGGACGGTACCTGGAGGTGGGCCACTGGGTGGGATGTACTCGGAGCGGACGGCTGGATCCTAGGAGCTGTGGAGGCAATCTATACTCACCCTTCAGGTGGGATTTCTAGTGGACAGCTCGACGATGCGGCTTTACTTTTAGTTATTGTTTTCCCGTTTCAAGTTGTACTTTACTTTTAGTTTGGGTTTGTATTCTGGCCCACTTACTTTTCCGCACTTACTGTTGTACTCAGTTTTTTACTTAGTTTTTAATTCTGCTTGATTGCTTTGTAGTGCTTGTTGTTTACTTTACAAAGGCAATGTCTTCCCTTTATACCGGGATTTACGCATTGGTGCTAGTTGACAGCCCCTGGCCTATGGAAGGCGGGCTTGGGGTAGTCACGACACGGGCCCCGAGGACGGGTCGTGACAAATTGGTATCAGAGGAGTTTTCATCTACCGCAGAATTTTAGACTCTGTTCTTTTTTTAAATAAAGCAATAGTGTTAAGCGTATTGGGTGTGGTTATCAGTCCAGAGAGTCCAGTGTTGGTGCGGCGGCCGACGTATCCGTACACTAGGACCCTGACTTCTGATTTCCGACTTAATGCACGAAATCATTGATTGCATGTGTGTTTCAAGATTTCTTTGTGATTACTTTATGTCAGCTCACCAGGTATACTGTTCTGACCGTGGCGCACCTGTCTCTTTTCAGGATTTCCCCATGACGGCAGCCAGCTAGGGTTTCGAGAGTTGTGTGTGACGACAGCCCACCGAGCAATGAGGCCTTGGTACAGGGCCCTTTGACAGCTGAGGCACCGGCGGTACCTCTACCAGCTGAGCCACTGATGCTACCAGCCCCAGCCGCTGATGATGCACGTCGCCTTAATGCACTGCACGAGTTTCAGTGCCAGTGACCCCCCAGGTTCCACGGGGAGATGGACCCTCAGGCAGCTGAGGACTGGCTGGAGGTAGTGGTACAGGTTTTCAGGTTAGTGAGGACACTAACAGACCTCATGGTGATCCTCGCAGTGAGCCTCCTGCACGCGGCAGCAGGCAGATGGTGGAGATTGAGGCTTCAGGTGCACGATGAGACATCTCTTCTCTAGACGGAATTTGAGAGCCTCTTTTGCTCAGAGTTCGTCCCAGCCACCCTCCATGTGGTGCGCATCCAGGAGCTTCTACAGCTGCGGCAGGGCAGCTTGACGGTCGCCCAGTACTCGGTGAGATTTACCAATCTCTCGCACTACTCGGCATACATGGTACGCGACCCATTCATTCGGGCCCGGACCTTTGAGCAGGGACTGAGGCATGAGATCAGGGCATCACTGATCTCCCTCAGCATTCCGACTCAGGAAGGAGTACTGGAGCGAGCTCTTCTTATCAAGAGCTTTCTTGCTGAGTCTACACCAGCGGCGAGACCTACCGTAGGGCGACACGTGGCGGAGTCTTCTGCAGCCGGCAGTAGACAGATGTCGCAGAGGTCCAAGCGGGCCAGGCCATCGGGCGGACGACCACAGGATACTGGCTCGGAGGTGCGGGGCACACGCAGCAGAACCAGTCCTACGAGTGGAAGACAGTGCTATGCATGCGGCGGGCAGGGCCACATGGCTCGTGACTGCCTGACCCACCATGCAGAGGAGCAGCAGACAGTTGAGGAACAACCTAGGCAGAGGAAGAGGTTCGACCGTGGTGGTCCGCGGGGAGCAGGTGGACGAGGCAGAGGAGCTGGCCGAGTAGCAGGTGATGGGAGACGCTTTGAGGATCTACCACCACCACCACAAGGAGGTCCACCCCGACCTCAGGGGAGAGCACAGCTTCTGGAAGCTGAATCTTATGATCATGGAGCTCCAGAAGTAGGTGGAAAAGTGCAGGTCTAGCTCCAGGCCTAGAGTCCTTTTCCCATTATGCCTCTATCTTCGTTGTGTGTGTTGCCTTTTGTCCTTGTACTTTGAGTTGAAGTAATAAAAGACACTTGCATTAGTGACGTTTTCTTTCTTGTCTTTTGTTTGTTATTACTAAGAGGTGTCGGTTGAAAGCTGTTGACTTGACCCTCACTTGCGAGATTCATACTGGAGGAGACCCAGTGACCACACACTGATGCCAATAGTGTAACTCACCCCTTGTAGGCGAGAGTAACGGTTGGATCTCTTGGTAGCAGCGTCGAGGCCTTACGACATCATTCATGCCATGAATTAACTAATCATGATGGGATTGACTGTATTAGGCATGGAACATGGTTCATCCATGGGATGAGACCAGATTTCCCTTTTCGGCAAAGGAGAAATCTTTGAAGCTTTGCAGAATGTTAAGGAGGAAGGGGCAACCCTTCGTGTGGTTAGACATATGTCAGCAGAGCTACCAGGAGCTGAGATAGAGATTGACCAGCGTTCCTATCTTGAGGTTGCCAGAGGAGGGATTAGGGTATGTAGTTTACTGCAATGCATCAGGGATTGGACTCGGATGTATCCTGATGCAAGAGCGGGCCGTGATCGCCTATGGATCATGTCAGTTGAGGCAGCATGAGCAGAACTACGCTACCCATGACCTGGAATTGGCAACAGTGGTCTTTTCTATGAAGATGTGGCAACACTATCTGATGGGCGACCGCCTTACAGTCTATTCTGACCATCAGAGTCTTAGGTACATCTTCTCACAGAAGGAACTGAACCTGAGATAGTGGAGATGGCTCGAGTTCCTCCAAGACTATGACTTTGAGATAGTCTACACTCCTGGAAAGGGGAACATGGTAGCCGATTCTCTCAGCAGGAGGATGGGCATTCAACTACTTCAGGAGGCGACATAGAAGCTATCTTCTTTGCAGATATCCTTTGTGGATAGGGATGGAGCAGCCTTCCTTCAGTCACTCACAGTCACTCCTCCACAAATGCAGAGGGTCAGAGAGGCACAGTATGGGGACGTCGACTATGAGACGCAGCGTGCCCAGATATCCTCAGGACAGGCACCTGATGGATTCTCTGTAGAAGGAGAGCACGACATCCTTTTCAGAGGACATAGCTTGGTACCAGTTGATTTACGGGAGGAGGTGCTGAGAGAGTTTCACACTTCTCCCCTGGCAGTACATCCTGGAGTGGCAAAGATGTACCAGGATCTCAGACGACATCACTGGTGGCTGGGCATGAAGAAGTCTATGGCAGAGTTCGTTTCTCAATGCCTCACCTACCAGCAGGTGAAGGCAGATCATCAGGTACCAGCAGGCTTGGTACAGCCCTTCGAGTTCCCGGAGTGGAAGTGGGTCGGGATATCTATGGACTTCGTGACTGGTCTTCCACGCACTTCCAGAGGTCACGAATCCATTTGGGTGATTGTTGACTGACTCACCAAGTCGACTCACTTCTTACACATCAGAGAGCAGGGCTCAGTGGAGAGCTTGGGACGTCTCTACGTTCAAGAGATTGTACAGCTTCATGGTGTGCCATCATCTATCATCTCCGATGGAGATGCTCACTTTACTTCCTGGCTTTGGAAGGGGTTGTAGGAGCTGTTCAGGATGCAACTACGTCTGAGTACCGCCTTTCACCCTCAGACAGATGGTCAGACGGAGAGGACCATTCAGACTCTCGAGGACATGCTCTGCACATGTGTTATCAACTTTGGTCGCAGCTGGTAGGACCACCTACCATTGGTGGAGTTTGCGTACAACAACAGCTAACACTCCACCGTCGGGATGGCACCATATGAGGCGTTGTACGGTCGGCCTTGCAGATCACCTCTGTGCTGGACAGACCCTGGCGAGTCAGCACTTGTGGGACCAAAGATGGTCCAGGACACGATGGAGAAGGTCCAGGTCTCTCAGGAGCGGATGAGGACAGCTCAGAGCCGACAAAAGTCTTATGCTGATAGGAGGCGGAGGCCACTAGAGTTCGAGGATGGCGACTATGTCTTCTTGCGGGTCTCACCTCGACGGGGATTACGAAGACTTGGCCGAGGCGGCAAGTTTTCTCCACGCTTTATCGGACCATTCCAAGTTCTTAGCAGGATTGGCGAGGTGGCTTATTGCCTGGCTCTAACACCTCAGTTGCACCAGGTGCACGACGTCTTCCACGTATCTCAGCTGAGGAGATACATGCCTGACCCGACACATATCTTTGACCATGGGGAGCTGGACATTGATGATGGGGAGACTTTTGCGGAGGTCCCGGTGGAGATTGAGGATCGACATGATCTTGTCCTATGTGGATGGTCGATTCCTCTAGTGCACATTAAATGGCAGCACGGGAACCTCTAGTAGAGCACTTGGGAGTGGGAGGCTCATATGCGTGCTCAGTACCCACTTTTGTTTCTCTAGTTTATGATGTATCTTTACGGGGACGTAAAGCCCTGAGGTGGGAGTGATATAAAGACCCGTAAAATTCAAGGAATTTTTTTTCTTAATTTTCTTGGGAATTTTACAAGAACACAGTTTCTGACGACACCTGATTCTAAGGCCCGGTATGCCCGGAATCATTTTCTGAAGTTTAGCTCGGGTAAGTTCAGTGAACGAATGAGCGGGTTTTTTTAACTTTTGAACCGGTGCTCGGAATCGAATTCTGAGGACACCGATGGAATCGCAGCGCCGGTACTTTCTTAGAAACGCCTTTTCCCGAGTTTCGTTTTTTGAGGTGTGGTTTTTAGTTTATGGGATTATGTTAAGAAATAAAATAAAAGTGGTGCGACACTTTATTTTATTTCACTTAAAGCCACTTAAGCTAAGTTAAGCGGATAAGGTGGAACCCACAATAACCTACCCACTTGGTAGGATATTTGTGAGGTGGGGCCTACATGTGCCCCACTGTTTCTTCCCTCCTAAGTAACGCACCTGCAAACCCCCCTCTTTAATGAAAGTCAACGATGCATTTTTCTAGTCAAGAAATGGCACATTAAATTGGGTAGTTAAATTGTTACAATTAATTTTTCGAATTAATTTTTCATTTATTATCTTTTGAATTTCAAAAGCTTAGGATGATAATAAAATAAGTGTTGGAATTATTTTATTATGGTTGGGTTTGTGTTGTGATAAACCTTTGGGGGAACAAAGAGATGATTCTTCATTCTTCTATGAAGAACGTGAAGAACGCTCTACCAGCAACGAAGAATGCCAACCTCCGACGGCGAGAGACGCCTTCCTCGGAGATCTCCCAATGACAACAGTGAATCTCTTCTTTGACGGTGATCCTCTTCTTCTGTGACAAACCTCTTCCTCCGCGATAGTTAATTCCGCGAAGAACGCTTGTTCAACGACAGCGTTGAGGTAGGGATTTTTTATGCGTTTCTATTTTGTGTTTCTCTTCCGTCATTTTTTTCTCCTTTCAATTGAACTGCATGTTATTGCATTAACGGGAGGAGGTCGGACTGTACAAACATGGCCGACACTCCTCCCCCTTTCGGTTGTGGATATTTGATGCGGCGAACAAGGCAATGCGGTGTCGAAGCACCGCGCGGAAATTGTAAAAGGGAGAGCGGAGAAACGCGGCGCCGCCGCAACGCGCCGTGGGAAGCAACAAATCTGCGGTGTCGTCGCGCCACACCGTAGAAGATGAAGAAAGGATGCGGTGCCGTCGCGCCGTGCCGGATGGACGAAGGCCACAACCGGTTCTAGGCCACGGCAGAGCAGGGGAACTGGCGGCCGATTTCGGGCCGCCGGCGTCGGAGCGAGGGGACCAGCCCCTACCGGTCCCGTGATGGTGGTAGCCGGCCGGCCAGCTGGGCCGGCCGGTTCGAGGAGAGCACCGGGGGTCATAACCCCCGACCGACCGGCTGAGCGGCCCCATTAATGGGGCAGCAGTTTACTTCACACGGGGGCAGTGCCCCCCGCCCCGAAACGGTTCGGCCGTTCGACGGAACCCCTGGCGGCGCACCGCGTGCCGGGCGGTTGCCCTGGCCGGTTCGCTGAACCAGACCGCCAGCCCGGGCTGGGCCGCGCTAGCCAATTCAGGCCGCACCCAAGCGGGCCAGACCCAGACCCGGTTCGGGCTGACCCTGGGTTTATCGGGTCGGGTCAGACCGGGCCCGAACCCCCTTTTTAGCGAACCATTTTTGGTCTGTCGCCCATAACATGAGCTACGGGCCTCTGATCGACGCACCATCAGTTGCGATGCGATCCTTGGATCGAGACGGTCTTTTCGATATATCTCACTGAAGGTTTCGACATACTTTGGGTTCAGCCGGGTTGGTTCGTACACGAAACCAACCAGGCCCTCAGCGCGGAAACACTCATAACTTAAGCTCCGGACGTCCGATTGACGTGACGTCGACTCTGATGGATTCCTCTAAGTGAGATGGATCTTTTGGATTACTCCACCTGAGGTTTGGACGTAGGTGGAGTACGGTCGGGTTGGTTTTGTCTTAAAAACCAACCGGGCCCCTAGGACGAAAACACCAATAACTCTCAGACCGAGCGTCCAATTGAGGCGCCGTCTGGGACGTTGAGTTTTTGTTGACGATACGGAACTTTTGGATACATAAACTCTGTACTATGTTTCAGTTGATGTATCAGCCTCTCGGCTCATGGAACGTACACTCCCGAATGAGCTTGTTGTGTGCAGGAACCCTAGAGCTGGCTGCGACTGCGATGATGACGACGACTGTACAGAGATCCTCAGTGCATTCGACAGCGATGACTTCAACACTCATCGATCCTACGTGGATCAGTGCTACAGATCCTGTCTGGGTCCGATCCTATGTGGTTCAACGCTCAGTGGTCCTGTGTGGGCCAGCGCCTACAGATCCTTTGTGGGTCCGATCCTGTGTGGGACATTTTGGGGGTTAGTTACCTATCGATCCTGTGTGGGTCAGATCTTTTGTGGGTCATTGTGGGGATTAGTTACCAATTGAACCTATGTGGTTCCAATCCTGTGTGGGTCATTGCGGTGGTTAGTACCTATCGATCCTTTGTGGGTCCGACAGCTTAGATGAATCAGTGGCAATATGAGATCATCTCTATCATCTTACGAAGAAGTATACCTGTGTGAGCTAAATCCTATTTTTCTTTCCTTTGTGGATGGTGTTGTGCTATCCTGTGTGGATTTACGTTTTGCTATCTTGTGTAGACTGGGTTGTACTTGGGCTCGGATGTTGGAGCCGAACGTGAATTAATGACTTAGGTATATGTATGGGCATATACCTGAGCAGTATCCGATGTTACTTAATGATTGTATATTTCCTTTGGGGATTATACTTTTTGGATTCTGGGTAACCTTCGGGGGTCTTGGGGTCCCTACTGAGTAGCTTATACTCACCCCTGCATAGGCTATGCCCGCACTACGTGTGTTGGTTGCAGATGATGGACAGCGCTGATCGTGGTTGAGGCTTGCGGAGCAGGACGGTACCTAGAGGTGGGCCACTGGGCGGGACTTACTCGGGGTGGACAGCTGGACCCTAGGAGCTGTGGAGGCCATTTTTACTCACCCTTCAGGTGGGATTTCCAGTGTACGGCTTGACGATGTGTCTTTACTTTTAGTTGTTGATTTCCCGTTTCCAGTTGTACTTTACTTTCAGTTTGGGTTTGTATTCTGGCCCACTTACTTTTCTGCACTTACTGTTGTACTCAATTTTTTACTTAGTGTTTACTTCTACTTGCTTTCTCTTTGGTGTTTTAGGTTTACTTTATAAAGGCAATGCCGTCCCTTTTTACCTGGATTGACGCCTTGGTGCTAGTCACCAGCCCCTGGCCTATGGAAGGCGGGCATGGGATAGTCACGACACTGGCCCTGAGGACGGGTCGTGACAAGAAATTTATTGTATTTCCAAAAAATTGAAAGGATAATGGTATGTTTTTTATTATAATAAAAGAGTCATAATTAAATCATAAATATAAATTAATAAAAATAAATTCCATAATTATTTTCAACATATATAGGTGGTAATTGAAGAACGAACGAAATCAGTTTGTGAGGCAGCAGTCCACTGTACACAATAATGATTATTATTTATCCCATTTTATTGAAGTGTGAGTGAGTGTAGGTATAATAATTAACATAAAAAATATGAGAATATTTATGATCCAGATGTTATTATATAATTATTTAAGAATAATAATTTAGGTGGATTAAGAATAAAATAAAATAAATGTCCTGGTTGAAGGATATTACCTCTTCTTTGGGTATTTCTTTTTTGTTTGTGAAAAATGAAAAAAATTCATTATATTTCTAAAAAAATTAATGCGTATGAGGTTAAGGGAGATAAATTTAGTACTTTTTTGGATGGTATTATATGATCCTGTTGGTCGGAGTGGACACTCAAGTGGGGGGTGAATTTATTTCCAATTAAAATTTCTGTTAAAATATTGTCTATTTAAAATCCCCTGATTTATAAAATAAGTTAAACTGTAATGAATTTATACAGATTGTAAATGTCCACTTAGCTTCTCAAAGATTGATTAGGTGTCAGTTAATTTAACCACAAGATCAAACTAACTTTTGAAACTAATCTACTGATTTACAATAAGTGTGAACACTTTCTAATTTAACTATCAAAGTAGCTTGAAAATAGTTTTGTATTCAAAGTAATAGCAGCAAAATAAATAAGATATATGTAGTGTAATTTGAACTTAAATTATATATGCACAACAGATATAACAAGAGGTTCAGTATCAAGTCGAGACTTAGTCTACTAAAATTTATATAAATTTGATCCACACCCTGGATCAGGGTTAACAACAGTTTACAAAACTATCCAGGCCATAGAGGGACCTCCACCACTGTTCTACATGGGAAATAATACAAAGAACAAGCCACACAAAGACTTCTTCCATAGTTGATGTGGGTAAACAAGAGTTAATAGATTTGGAGTGAGGATTTTGATATCCTCCAGTTCAATACAGGAGACAGTGTGTGTATAGGATATACAGAGTACACCACACTGCTCAAAAATTAATAAATAAATCACGTAGTGAAGATACATGAGAGTTTAGAAAGATCTAGTGATTAACAATTTATCTATGGACTCGTTGGATTCAGCAGGAATGATTCTGAGTCCTTCTCTGGTTTTCTGTTGAAAAACAGAGTGTCGTAGTTATGATTGTGTTCTTCAGGAGTGAGGTTGATCTCTTGATTCGTTGTGTGTTCTTTAGAGGTGTTGGATTGCATTCATGAGATTTCTTTGAATGGCTTGCAATCTACTTATTGTTCAGGATTTTTCTTCTTGTTCAGCATAATGCTCTCAGGTGTATGTAAGTTCTTCTTGTTGTATATTCGCACTTGCACATTTTTCTACTGTTCTGTATCTTGTACTCCATCTTAAACTTCCTTATATTCCACGAGTTCTAGTGGTAGGAACAATTCACTTTTCATAGGTACGAGATACGTTTTCCTAACATGTCAAAAACTGTCATTAAATAACATTAATTTCATTAAAAACATCAAATATGACAGTTAGCATTATTTAAATAATATTGACAAAAAATTAAGAAACGGTGTCACAATGATTATGTAAACGATGTCTTCTTCATGGTATGTGGGTCACGGTATCAGCTTCACGGTATGTGCTTCACGGTATGTCCATGTCACGGTGTCTAGTTCAGGGTGAGTCCTTCACGGTGTCTGGGTCACGGTGAGTCCTTCACGGTGTCTGGGTCACGGTGTGTGCTTCACAGTGTCTGGGTCATGGTGAGTCCTGCACAGTGTCTGGGTCACGGTGATTCCTTCACGGTGTATGGGTCACGGTGAGTCCTTCACGGTGTCTGGGTCACGGTGAGTCCTTCACGATGTCTGGGTCACCGTGAGTCCTTCACGGTGTCTGGGTCATGGTGAGTCCTTCATAGTGTCTCCATACTTAGACAAATATCTATATTTGGACTTAGACAGTAATATACAGGATATGGATTAAGTTTAATCATTAGAGAGTAAAATATCTTGAATCATAAATATAAAGGTGTGATAATATATGTGAGATTTGTGATCATGCATAAGGCTTGTAAATAATAAAGAGAGTAATTAACATCCATAAGATTTTTTATCATTAAAACATGATGTGTAGTTATTATTGAGATTGAAGAGCTTTAGCAAGATGTGCAATGAAGATTGAGATTAATTAATGGTAATAGGATTTGTGATCATTAAATCAGGAGTAACACATGAGGATTCCAACAATCTCCCCCTTTTTGATGATCACAAATCAGATATAGTCAGAATATAAATTAAATGTAACATTAAAGAAAATAGAATATTAGAATAGCAAAAATCATTATAGTACTAACAATTTGTTATACTTGGAGTTTTCTACCCCTTTTGGGATTATCAAAAAGTAGAGAAAAAGAAATGGAACACTGCATTCGGCATTAAAAAGGGTTCAGAATAGAACATATAGGAGAAGTACAAACAGTAAAAAAGAAATGACATCCCATCTAAAAGAAAAACAGTCCTTGGACTCTTCAGGGATCCACCTTGTCTTTGCCTTTATCAGTAGCAGGAGCTGGTGCTGAAGTAGAATAAGGCATAGATGTGGTAGACCAAGAGGTTAAGGGTAGACCTTCAAAAAAAGATGGAGCCAAAGTGGGAGTAGTAGAAGATCTAGGCTGTGGTTGGTCAAGAATGATTGACCAGATCTGAAAAGGAGCTTGGCTAACTGTCATTACAGTTGAGGCTAAGGTAGGTAGACCAGGTCTAAGGGGTGCAGCAGCTGGAGATACTATAGCAGTGCTCTGCACATGAAGATACGGCTTCAAAAGATTAATGGAATCAGTAATTATTTCTCCACCATACTGCATAGCCTTTTCAAAATCATCATTATTCTCCAGAAATCAGTCCAACAATCTGGTGAACTCTGTATGTTTCTGAACTTGAGCTTTAAAATCTTGAGTAACTGGAGGGATTCTCAAAATTTTAACTAGATATCTAAAGTGATCTGTCATATCAATTTTAGAGAAAATCTAGGAGATATACAAATCTACTTTCTTGGTGATCTCTTGTTGAGAATCATTGCCTATCTTAGAATGAATTATAACCACGTCCAATGCTCTATCACTATTCTTAACCACTTCTGTCAAATAGGATAGATCCAAGCCACTGAAGGAACTCTGAAGTTCTTCCTTGATTATGGATCTCAGAATAGAATCATCCAAAGAAGGTGTGGAGGTCTGACCAGAAGCAGGTGAAGCCTTGAAAGCTTCGGTTAGAACTTTGAGTTGTTTCAGAACTTTTGGCAGGCATCCAGTGTATTCATCTGTAAGCTTATTCAGATTTTCCACAAGATCTCTCATGCGTTCCAGCATCTTGGTGTGTCTTTTTTCGAATATTCTTATAAAAATATAGTATGTATGGATAAACTTGAGACACAATATCCCTACCAAGGAGGGAATCAGATGGCTCAGGAGAAGAAGCAATAGGTGCAGGTGAAAAAACCGGAGCAGGCACTGATCTCAAAGATAACTCATTCTGCAAACTTGCTACCATACTTTTCAGATTTGCAACATCAGCACTCAGCAGCTTATTCTCCACTCCGACTTCTTGAATTTCTTGGATCATCCTATGTTTAATATGCAAGATAATATTTTCCAAGAGAATTGATGCATCTTCTTTACGTAACTGAGTCACTGGACGAGGTTGAGTGGAGACAATTTTCTCAACTCCAGCTAAAAAAGTCTCTCCAAAAATTTTTAGATCATCTTTGGTCACAATGGAGTGATGCTCAGGTAAGGGTGTAGGTAAAGGTAGTGGTTCATATTCTGGTTGAGGTTCAGAGTCATCATCAGACTTAGATTCTGATTCAGATTGAGGTTGGGGCTCTGGTTCTGGTACTGGTTCTGGATGAGCTAAAGACTTTAGTTGAAATAGAGATGAAAGACCCATTCCATTTACAGTCACTTACTGTGACTCATTCACATCATAAACGATTTGGAATTCGTACTGAGTGTACACAAAATATGTGACAGATGGTTGAGGAGCTTCATCATGTCCAGCTTCCACAATATCAAGGTTTTGAGGTTCCTCCACCTCAACTTGTACTTCCCTTCCATATTCTTGAGGTTCAGGAACATGGAAAAGATCCACAGGATCATCCCTAATCTCTTCAGCAAACTCTTGCCTTACCAGATCAAAAGAAAATTTCCATCCTTTATTCAGCAAAGAGAATTATCTCAGGAACCAATTGTTCCACTGGTTGAGCTTCCAGACATTCTTATTTCTCAACAGAAAGATCCTCTTCAACAGGATTTTCCTCTAAGGTTTTTTTCTGTTCTGAATCAGTAAAAACCAATTTCCTTGAAGCATTAGGATGAGCTTCTGGATTTACATCTGTACTATAAGTAGGAGCTTCCTCTTCTCTCAAACTAACACCAACTTCCTCTCCTTGAGGTATTTCAGCAGGGATAACAGCAAGGATAACAATCCTTTATTTTTCAATAGGAGATGTTTCCATTGGAGGTCTTCTAGCTTCTTCTCTAAGAGATACTTCAGCTGTTACTTCACTTCTTCTTCTTCTTCTGAATACTCAGCCACTTCATCTGGTTCCAAACTAGGATCATATAGATTTTTAGGCCTTCTTGGATAGTCAACAAGATTAAACTTTTTATACAGTTTATCACTATCCTCAACCCATTGCTTTTTTCAGGGATTCAAGCTAATCTTCATCCTTCTTATGATAGGCATGGATAGTCAGTAATCAAGGTCATCTAACTTTTCTTCATTTGGTACAACCATCCCTTTTGCAACTAACATAGCTGAAATCATCCTTGAGTTAAACAGGGTGGTGGATTTGGAAGTGACTTTGATCAGCTCACAAATATGGTTGATAACATACTTACAAAGATTGATCTTATGGCCATTCTTCAACAGGTGAATCTGGAACACATCCTGATACTTTATCACAGCAAAATATCCTTTTCATGGACTAATCATATTCTGAACAAACTTACACAGAAGTCTAGTCTCCCCATCTAGTTCAGCAGCTATGGCCCTTCGCTTGGTGCTATTTCCAGTCAGGATCTCCAAAGAATTATATAGGTAAAAAATGTCGATTGTTAGAGGAGGGTCTCAATGGTAATCTTCACAAACTCCTTTATATGGAATCCTTAGGCATGCAACCCACAACCTTGAAGAGAAAGAGCACTTCTAACCATATATCCAGCTTGTAACCATAAAGCTTTCTCCAAAATCAATGGAGAACTTCACATACTGATAGAATTAAGATACTAGTCTCGGGTAAATTGGTCTATTCTGTCCAAGGAACCATTCAATCCATCCTTCTTCTCTTAAAACTTTCAAAACTAAAGATCTTCTATACATCAGCCACTCTGGGCAAACCTCCTTTTTAGGTACAACTGTACGACTTACCAGGTTCGTGTTTAGAGGTCCTTCGGGAGAAATCCTCGGTATCCTCTTCTGTTTCATAGAGCGGCGCTTCTCAGACGAAGGTGAGGATGGACGCTTCATCCTTGGCATTCACTGAAGGTTCGAGTCAGAGGGAAAAGAAGGTTCAAGAGAGAGTCCGTGTAAGTAATCGAATGAAACCCATAAGTTTTATCATTTGGGAATGTCAAATGTCATAAAAACAAAAACGTGGGAAAAAAAATAGCAGTGAAGTAAAACTAACAGCGTTACGAGTTATAATAAATAAATATATATATATAAAATCTTCACGGTGAGACCGTGAGTAGTCATTACGGTGAGATGAAAAATAGTCATCACGGTGAGACAGTTGGTAGTCGTCACGGTGAGACAGGGAGCATTCTGTATAGTCACTGTGAGATAGTGAGTTGATAGATCGTGAGCATAAAGTCTTGACGGTGAGACCGTGAGCATAAAATAGTAACTTAGAAATAGTGAGTATGAAACTGTAATGTAAAGTATAGTAAAGTATTAAACATTAATATCAGTAGGATATTTATTTGTGATTAATCATAGAAAGATCATGTATGATGTAGTCTAATCTTTCAGAATTTAATGGTTTAGTGAATATATCAGCAAGTTGATATTCAATACCAATAAGTTCCAAAGTGATATCACCTTTTTGATAATAATCCCTCAAAAAGTGATGTCTTACATCAATATGTTATGTTCTAGAATGAGAAACAGGATTCAAAGAAATGTTAATAGCACTTGTGTTGTCACAATTTATTGGGACATGTCTGCATCGATATCCATAGTCAAGTAATGTGTGTTTCATCCACAAAATTTGTGCACAACAACTGCCAGCAACTATGTATTCAGCTTTTGTAGAAGATAATGCAACCAAAATTTGTTTCTTACTACACCATGATACTAGTGACTTGCCTAAAAGGTGACATATTCCAGAGGGTCTTTTTCTATCTATGTTACATCTAGAAAAATCAGCATCAGAATAACTAACTATTTAAAATGATTGTCCTTTGTGAAAGAACAGTCCTAAATTGGGATTATTCTTGAGGTATTTGAAAATTCTCTTTACATCATTTAAATGTGACTCTATATGGTTTTCTTGAAAACAAAAAACATACACACACAAAACATAATATCAGGATGACTAGCATTCAGGTAGAGTAGACTTCCAATCATTCCTCTATAAGTGGTTTGATCAACGGATTTACCATTTTCATCAAGATCCATCTTACAGGTGGTACTCATGGGAGTGTCACTACCTTTTGTGCTATCCAATCCAAAATGATTTAAAAGATCTCTACTATATTTACATTGAGTTAAGATAATTCATCATCATTTTGTAAGATTTGAAATCCAAGAAATAATTTCAGTTCACCCATCAAACTCATTTCAAATTCATTATGCATCATTTTAGAAAAATCAGTACATAATGTAGTTTTTGAAGATCCAAAAATAATATCATCTACATAAATTTTTACAACTAAAACATGTTTTTATATTCATTTTATAAATAGAGTAGGATCAGCTATTCCTTTTGTAAAACCTTTAGAAATTAGAAAAGTACTTAATCTATCATACCAAGCTCTTGGAGATTTCTTTAAACCATATAAAGATTTTTATAATTTCAAAATATGATTTGGAAAATGAGGGTTCGAAAAAACAGGTGGTTGTTCAATAAAAACATCCTCAGCAATATATCCATTCATGAATGCACTCTTGACATCCATTTGATAAAGTTTGAAATTTAGAAGTGCAGCATAAGCAAGTAAAATCCTAATGGATTCTAATCTGGCTACTGGAGCAAAAGTCTCCTCATATTCAATACCTTCTTCTTGACTATAGCCTTGTGCAACGAGCCTAGCTTTATTTCTAACTATGTTTCCAGATTCATCTACTTTATTTCTAAAAACCCATTTTGTGCCTATTGTGAAAGTGTCCTTAGGTCATTCAACAAGATTCCAAACTTTATTTCTTTCAAACTAATTGAGTTATTCTTTCATAGAAATTACCGAAAATTCATCATTAATATCATCATCAATGTTTTTAGGTTCAAGCTGTGACAAGAAGGCTTGATATTCTACCTGAATTCTAATAGAATCTCTAGTATGTGTCCCTCTATCAAGATTTTCTACAACAGCATCTAAAGAATGATTCTTTAGAATTATATTTGATCTAGTAAAGGTAGGACTAGAAGCATCAGGATCTTTTCAAGGTTTAGGTTCATTTGGGGAAAATTCTGGAAGAAGTCCAGAACTGGTTGTATTTATAGTAGGTTCATTAGATTTGTCATTAAGGTCCAGAACAGATAAATCGTCTTCAAGATTTTAAAGAGAGGTTTTAGGCTCATGTGGATCAGTTTTATCAAACTTGATGTGAACGGATTATTCCACACACTTGGTTCTTTTGTTGAAAACTCTATACGCCTTTCTGGTTAAAGAATATCCTAAAAATATTCCTTCATCACTCTTAGAAGAAAACTTATGAAGATTATCTTTTGTATTAAGAATGAAAACTTTGCAGCCAAAGACTCTAAAGTAGATAACTTTAGGTTTTCTATTGTTCCACAACTCATATGGGGTCTTCTAAAGAATAAGTCTAATTAAGACTCTATTAATAATATAACAAGCTGTACTCAAAGCTTCAGCCCAAAAGTAAATAGGCAGGTCAAATTCATTAAGCATAGTTCTAGAAATTTCTTACAGGGTTCTATTTCATCTTTCTACTACACCATTCTGCTGAGGTGTCCTATGAGAAGAAAAGTTATGACTATAGCCATTGTGTGAGAAATATGATTCGAATTCATGATTCTCAAACTCACGGCCATGATCACTTCATAGAGTTTTAATCTTAATTCCACTAAGATTTTCTACATATTTGGAGTATTTAACAAAGTAAGAACAAGCTTCACTTTTGTGAGATAAGAAGTATACCCAATTATATCCAGAAATGTCATCTACCAGGACATAGACATAGTGCTTATCATATAAGCTAGAAAATCTAGATAGTCTAAACAAATCCATTTGAACCAACTCGAGAGGTTCATTAGTTGAAACTTCTTTCATTGATTTAAAAGAAACCTAATGTTGATTTCCCTTTTAACAGGGATTACTAACTTTTTCATTTGGAAACTCAAGATTAGGTAGGTCTATGACTATATTTTTCCTAGTTAGTTTTCTAAGTGAGTGTATATTGAAGTGTCCTAATCTTCTATGCCATAACCAAGATTCTTTTTGAAAAGCATGTAAATAGGTAACATTTTTCTTGGGTAAGGAATTTAAATCAACTACATAAACATTTTCATTTCTTAATGTAGAAAAGACTAAAACATTTTTAGAATTAAAAACATTACAAGAATAATTTTCAAACTTCACATTAAATCCATCATCACATAATTGAGAAATACTTAACAGATTATATTTATGTCCATCAAAAAATAAAACTTTAGAAATCAAAACTGAATTAGTGTTACCAATTTGGCCTAGGCCGATGATCTTTCCTTTAGAATTATCACCAAAGGTGACATGACCTCTATCAACCTTTATTAAAATATTGAAGCATGAGTAATCCCCAGATATATGTCTTGAACATGCACTGTCCAAATACCATGTCTTCTTGTGGGAAGTCTTCAAGCAAGTTTCCTACAAAACAGATTTAGATACGAAATGATTTTGGTACCCAGATCTTCTGGGGTCCAGACAGGTTAGCAATCAAAGCTTTCGGTACCCAAATTTGTCTTATGGGTCTCATATAATTTACAGAATCAAAATATTGTGAAATACAAACTCTATTAGATTTATACCTGTGCGAATAACTAGTTGAAGCATATGAATGCCCAGAACTAGAAATAGAAGTATTCTGTCCATATTTAGGAATAAATCTATTCTTTGTAATATGTCTCTGTCCAGGTTTGTAGCCTATTCCAGTAGTGTATTTTGGTGCAACTTTCTTTCCTAGCATTTGAGTTAGTGTATCCTTTCCATTTGTGAACTTCTCTAAGTATTTTCTAAGTTGCTCATTTGGCATTTTTAGTTCAATGTTCTCCTTTAACAGTTGATCATTTTTCTCTTTTTCAAAAGTTAGTTCAGTTTTAACAATAGTAGTGAGAGTATGTCGTTTCTTTAATGATTTTTATTTATCCTTAAGTTAATTTCATGTCTCTTCCAGCATATTACAATATTCAAACAATTACTCAGTAGTCATGTTTTCAGAATTAGAATCAGATTATGCATCATCTTCAGAATAATAAGAATTTAAAACATGAGTATCTAGGGTTCCCTCAGATGTGTTTTGTCATGAAGCACATGTTGGAACAATTCTTTTTAGAATCAGACATTTCAGATTCACTTGTGCTATCTTCAGAAGCTTTCCAGGTATCTTTCATAATTTTTTTGTACTTACTGTCCTTGTAATCATATTTCTTCTTGAATTTTATCTTTGGGCAGTCTAATTTAATGTGTCTTTTCCTTTTTCACTCATAAAAAACAACTTCATTACTTTTATCTGGAATTTTCCAATCCTTCATCCAATGTCCCTTATTGTCATACTTTCCTTTGTAATTTTATTTTCTAAAAAATTTCTTCTTCCTATAAAACTTCTTAAACCATCTAGCTATCTTAGCCATTTCAGCATCACTATCAGAGTCTTAATTTTCACTGGTTGAACTATCAGTAAGTATTTGAGCTTTATCTTTGTCCTTGGCCCTTGAAGCAATAGTCTTCAAAGCCATTGATTTCCTCTTTGGTACATCATCTTCATCGTTATTCACCTTGAGTTCATCCTCATACATCATAATCTTACCAATGAGTTCTTTGACAGGTAGAGCAGAAATGTCACATGACTCTCTGATTGAAACAGATGTGCCTCTCCATCGGTCTGGTAAACATCTCAAGATTCTCATAATTTGTTCCTTTGCTGGAACAACCTTACCATGTGAATTCATTATATTGAATATCTCATTAAACCTGAGATACATATCAAAAATAGGTTCATCAGTCTTCATTTTAAAATTTTTATATTTAATAGTATAAGTATTTAATCTCATTTCTTTAACATTGGTTCTTCCATCATGAGAAACACCCAAAGTATCCCAAATTTCAAAAGCAGTTTTGCAAGCTGAAATTTTGTTAAACTCTTCATCTCCTAAATCACAGTACATGGAATTCATAGATTTACAATTATTATTGTAAGCAGTCTTTGTAGGCTCATCCCAAGTGGATCTATCAGTAGTGGGAATTTTATATTCTGATTCTATGGCAGTCCAAATATCAAAACCCATGCTTTCTAAATGAATTTTCATTTTCAGCTTCCATTGAGCATAGTTTGTACCATTGAAGAAAGATGTCATGTTAGTAGCAGCACCCTCTACTCTATTATCCATAACTAGATTTTAGAAAGATAATTTAATGAGATAAAAATTTAGAAATAACAGAAATTTTAAGAACTTTAAAATACAACTAAAATCAAAGTTGAAAAAACAGAGTATTTCAAAAATCATTAAACAAAAACTAAACCTCTGATACCAAATGTTGGTCAGAGTGGACACTCAAGAGGGGGGTGAATTGAGTTCCAATTAAAATTTATGTTAAAATATTGTCTATTTAAAATCCCCCGATTTATAAAATAAGTTAAACTATAGTGAATTTATACAGATTGTAAATGTTCACTTAGCTTCTCAAAGACTGATTAGGTCTCAGTTAATTTAACCACAAGATCAAACTAACTTTTGAAACTAATCTACTGGTTTACAATAAGTGTAAACACTTTCTAATTTAACTATAAAAGTAGATTTAAAATTGTTTTGTATTTCAATGTAATAGAATCAGAATAAATAAGATATATGTAGTATACTTTGAACATAAATTATAGATTCACAACAGATATAACAAGATGTTCAGTCTAAAGTCGAGACTTAGTCCTCTCAAATTTATATAAATTTGATCCACACCCTGGATCGGGGTAAACAACAGTTTACAAAACTGTCTAGGCCACACAGGGACCTCCACCATTGTTCTACGTGGAAGACAAAACAAAGACCAGGTCACACAAGGACCTCTTCCATAGTTGATGTGGGTAAACAAGAGTTAAAAGATTTGGAGTGAGGATTTTGATATCCTCCAATTCAATACAGGAGACAGTGTGTGTATAGGATATATAGAGTGCACCACACTGCTCAAAACTTAATAAATAAATCACATAGAGAAGATAAATGAGAGTTTAGAAAGCTCTAGTGATTATCAATGTAGCTCTGGACTCGTTGGATTCAACAGGAATGCTTCGGAGTCCTTCTCTGGTTTTTCTATCGAAAAACAGAGTGTCGTAGTTAAGCTTGTGTTCTTCAGGAGTGAGGATGGTCTCTTGATTCGTCGTGTGTTCTTCGGAGGTGTTGGACTTCATTCATGAGATTTCTTTGAACGAATTTCAATCTCCTTCTTGTTCAGGATTGTTCTTCTTGTTCAGCACAGTTCTCTCAGGTGTATGTAAGTTCTTCTTGTTGTATATTTGCACTTTCACACTTTTCTACTGTTCTATATCATGTACTTCATCTTAGTACTCCTTATATTCTATGAGTTCTGGAGGTAGGAATGATTCACTTTTCATAGGTACGAGATACAGTTTCCTGACATGTCAACAACTATCATTAAATAACATTAATTGAATTAAATACATCAAATATGACCATTATCATTATTTAAATAATATTGACAAAAAGTTAAGAAATGGTGTCACAGTGATTATGTAAACGATGCCTTCTTCACAGTATGTGGTTCACGGTATGAGCTTTACGGTATGTGCTTCACAGTATGTCTATGTCACGGTGTCTAGTTCACAGTGAGTCCTTCACAGTGTATGGGTCACAGTGAGTCCTTCACGGTGTCTGGGTCACGGTGAGTCCATCACGGTGTCTGGGTCACGGTGTGTGCTTCACGGTGTCTGGGTCACGGTGAGTCCTTCACGGTGTCTGGGTCACGGTGAGTCCTTCATGGTGTCTGGGTCACGGTTATTCCTTCACTGTGTCTGGGTCACGGTGAGTCCTTCACGGTGTCTGGGTCACGGTGAGTCCTTCACTGTGTCTGGGTCACGGTGAGTCCTTCATAGTGTCTCCATACTTAGACAAATATATGTATTTGGACATAGATAGTAATATGCAGAATATGGATTAACTTTAATCATTAGAGAGTAAAAGAGCTTTAATCATTAAATATAAAGGTGTGATAATATATTTGAGATTTATGATCATGAATAAGACTTGTAAATAATAAATCGAGTAATTAACATCCATAAGATTTGTTATCATTAAAACATGATGTGTATTTATTATTGAGATTGAAGAGCATTAGCAAGATGTGCAATGAAAATTGAGATTAATTAACGGTAATAGGATTTTTGATCATTAAAACAGGAGTAATACATGGGGAGTCCAACAAATCCAAATGGCATGAGAGTTGTGAAGAAAGGAGGGGGTGAGTTCCTTTTAATAGTGTAGAAGAAGTGGCAATCTTGTAAATATAAAAAGGTAATCAATATTGAAAGGTCTCCCTTACATGAAGTTTCTTAAATTATGGTCCATTTTAAATAAATGTTACTATATAATTTAAATGTTTCATAAACCTGGATTTGGACTTCTTTGTAGGTTATTTTCCCACGTATGATAAAGGTAAACCACTAAGAAAACTCATTTTTACATTAATCGTTCTAATTAATTTTAATTAATTTTGCTAATAATTTTGGTCAAAATAATAAGTTCAAATTATTATAAATTATAAATTGTTAGAATTAAAAAAAATCAATCAATTTTTTAAATTATAATCACAGATGTGGAAGAAATAAATTAGGAATTAATCCCATATAAGTGATTGGAAAACAGGGTTTTAAAGTTAAAAGGTCGAAAGATTGAAATGGGTTTCTATCCAATTTCAATGTGAAATTGGTAATAATTACCTAAATTAGATTAATTGATATATACTAGATCTAAATATACATTAAAACCAATTGAACATATTATTTAAGAATATATAATAATTAGATGAAAAATGATTTTCAATTAAAAATTCAGTATTTTTTCACTATAAATCGATATATGCAACATCTCTGACAAATAATAAAAATTATCCTAAATTAAATATTTATATAACAATTAAAAAATTAAGTTTATTTATTCAAATAAAAATAATTAAATTGTCAAAAAATATATTTAAAATGGGCTCTCCATTAAAATGTGTTAAAAATTGTTTTTTGAAAAATACATCTTTGTATTTATAAAATTGGATTTATTCTTATGTTATTATTATCAAATATAATTAACGAGTTTAGAAAAATAAATCTAATAAATAATATAAAAAATTAATTAAAAACATTCATAAATTTTGGTATTTTAATTTATTTAGATAAAATATTTCTTGTACATAGTTTTCAAATAAAATTAATTTCATTATTTTCAAATAGTTAATAACATTATTTCTTACTAATTCATAACAAAAGGATTCATTTTATAAACAAGTTAAAACCGTATTTTTATAATTTAATTAACCATTTTTATAAATCCAATTACAATAGATAGGTGGTTACAATAATAATATTTTAATAATATTATTAATAGTACGATGTAGTTTTGTAAAATTAGGTCTTGTGTATAACTTATGATATCGAAGGGACTCATCATTATGTGTAACATAATCAAAACATACTGATGTGTGTAAAAAAAATTAATAGAAGTGTTTAATGTATCCCTATATAAAATTTATATTGTGTATGAACAAAATAATAACTTGGTGCAATATAGAAACACACACTATATTTAGTGTGTAATGAAATGAATAATATTAAAAAGATTTAGTTAATTTGAAAAAAAATATTTCACAAAATCAATTTGTGCTAAAAGAAAAACATATAATAAATATGTTCTATATAATTACATGTTTCCATTATTACACACCTATATCATAATGTATCATTAACTTTAAATTATTTAATCTTTCTGATAGCTTTCGCCATACATAACACATAACCTAAACACAACCATGATATATTAATATAAAATATAAATATTTAATAATGGACATTAAACCCAATCTATTTAATTAGGGAGAATTAATATGTGGAAACATTTTATGAAATATATATTTGAATAAAATATGTAATACTTTTAGTATAAATTGAATTCAATTAGTTTTCATAAAGTGGCTATTAAGATCATTTGTTATTTAAAAAAGTGATTTTTAAAAAAAAATCTTATTTATATCAGATGGATTTCTATTTTAAGAATAATTTTATTAATGATAAATAATTTCTGATATATTTAATTTCATAACACCAATATTTTTTTAAAATGGTATTAAATAATAACAATAATTGTTAGTAATTGAAATATTGATTTTCTAAAAAATGGGTTTTCATTAAAAAAAATTTACTTATATTCCAAAATTGAATTTTTGAATCATATAATAAGAAATTAATATAAATATACTTAATTTATGAAATAATCATATAAAAATTGTCTTAATATGAATTATTTATATTTTCCAAAAATTGTTGTCATTTAGATGAAAAATATGGTTTTAGTGAATCTTTTAATTTTTAGGACATAATTATAATATAAGAATGATTTATAAGGTTAAAAAACAATTAAAATGGTCAAATTCCAAACTATATAATATAATTATTCATTATAAATTATTTTTTAGCATACAAATACTATTTCCAACATTGTTAGATCTTATAAAAATGCTCATTTAAGATAATTTATTTGTATTATTTTTTTAATCAATTTTTTTCATGCTGAGATTTAGTTTTATCTTTCCCTGAATGCCTCATAAATTTTATTTTTTTATATTAAAAAAATTTATTTAATTAGAAATGATGATTAAAATAACTATGTATTACAATAAAATATTATTATGAAAATTACAAAAAAAATGTTGAATTTTTTTTTACATGTTATTTGTGGTTATCATAAAATTGACATTTCAAAAATTGAAAATTTAATTTTATAATATTATTTTAGGTTTAAAAATCACAATGTTAAAATTAGGGAAATGTAAAATTCTAAAATGTTTTCATCAATATTAACCACATGGTTTAATATTTAATTATAATGGTAATGTTGAATAGGGTTAATGTAATTTTTTTTAAGAAATTGACTTAAAATACACATGTTTTATAAAAAATCGATGGATTAAGAGAGTTTGAACATAAAATAACATCAAACTATTATTTTATAAATTCTTGATCCATTTACCTTGAAATAGTGACATCATATTATTGAAAACATTAAAGGTGATTCAAAAAGTTTCTTTATCATCAATTATAAAATAGTAACACTTCCCCCACATCAAGACACACATTAGCCTAGAATTTATACTTGGAACACTTCAAAATTTATCCTCCTCAAAATATTAACATATCTTATGGTAACCATTATTTTGTATATTGAATTCATTTCCATGGTGACTTCGAAGGGATGTTCAGGTCACTTATATGAGTATTATAATAAACATATCTCTTTTCATGAACTGTAACATCACAACCTTCCATGATACGTTTCTCTTTGAATAATGAAATAGCTTGCGATGTATGAAACTTCGAGTTCTAGCACACCCTGACCAATCAAATTAGCCATTATGAATAGTAATAACAAAATTTTCAAATTTTATTTTTCAAAATGGAATTCATTTTTGGATTCGGAATATCCAAATTAGGTTAGGGTGAATTTTTTTATTGTTCCGAAAACATTCAATTGTTGATGAATAGTGAAAAACATTATGTTTTTGTTTAAAACAGAATTTTATTTAAATAATTAATATATTTATTAAAATTTATTTTATAGTAAAAATAGATAAATAATACCTATATTTTTTCAATTTAATTATTTTGAGTCATTATATAATAAGATTAGATATATATAATTTTATTGAACATTTAAAGTATTTTACCCACCTTCTAGGAAAATTTTCAAATTTGAATAAAATATAATTTTACCACTTAATTGAATTGAATTTAAAAAATCCTAGGGACATGGTGGAAATCTATATATAAAATGTGGTTTAATAGGATGAAAATATTTTTTGGTGAATAGTAACTTTTCAATTTTATTTACCACGGTTAAAAGTGAAAAGGGTTATTAAAGATAAAAATGATATTATAATTACCCTAACAAATGTCTTAATTCTATTATATGAGTGTATTTAGAAAAAAAATTAGGAATAAAATATGATCATTTTGGACCACTTGGATTAGATTAAAACATTTATTATTAATTTATTTAACGAAGAGTTACAATTGTTATATTCAATGTTTAATAACAATCCAATTTTTAATATAGGGATATACATAAAATAAATTCGACTATAAATATTATTTAAAAATATAAAAATCGTTCATATATAATGAAATTTTATTTATATTTTTTAGAAATTAAATAATTAAATTTATTGATGATACAATGACGATGGAGTAATTACCTTATTATTGAAAGATTAAAAATAAATGATATTATAAATATTAATATAATTATAAATTTGGAAATTGGATGTATTCCATGAATTATCTAGGTTAATATGAAATGTTAGGGTTGAATATATAATTTTTTTCGAAGTGATAAATTTGTTATGAATTTCACAAGAACCAAATACTAAATAGTGTCAAAATTGACATAAATGAGTTTTTAAAACAAAAAATATTTTATTAGTTGAAATAATATTCCAAAAATGTATGGTTTGTAAAAAGGACATAGATAAGGTTAGATATATCAATAATGAACCACTTGGGTATTCTTATCTTTTTATAGTAAGTTTATTAACTATTTATTATAACAATACAATTTACATAGTAAAAATTAAACTTTTTAACTAAGAGTTAAATAAAAAAGATAAGGTTAATATGGTGACAAAACCTATCTAAAACCTATTGGTTGAGTTTTTCTCAACACATCCCCATATTTTCCTTGAAATAATTCTTCTAGAACCCTTATAAACCGAATATGACTGTATAATAAAATAATAATTCTAGTTTTTCTTAAAGTGGCCCTCACCACTCTTATATAGGGGTACTTCCCCTTCTCTCAAAATAACACCTCCAATGACATTTAGATCATCCAACACCAGCTTAAATATTCTACCAACTATTCTCAATTCAATCTAGGGGCCTTACTTCGATCAAAATCCAACCTAAAGATCCCTTTTGATCAAATCAAAAGGAAGCATCTGAAGAATAGGAAATAATTTCATCTCCTGTTTCAAAGTTCTTTTCTTATTACACTTCCACTTTTATTATTGTTTCCATACCGAAATAATAAATATAGTATCTTATAATTACTTTTATTTTATTATAAATATGTTCTAACCATATTCATTATTCTATACATCCTATGAATGAAAAAGTCACCAAACGTGCGTATGTACGGCTTACCGTCTCTACGTCATGGTGTAGTTTTTTATTCAACACAACATTATTTGGATTGGTATAATAAAAAGTATAACTGATGTAAAACAAAAATAACATGTTAAAGATTATTTATATATGATATACCATCCAATTACATAAGATTCCACCATTAACAGATTGATATTGTCGCTCGTGCGTACGTACGGATTACCATCTTGAATAACGCAATGAGATTCATTACCCCTCATAATCATTCAAGAATATTTTTTATTTTATGATTAAAAATAATGTTTAATAACTTAATATCATTCGGTATATGTATCAAACACATCCTATCTATAAGAAACTTGACTTATATAACAAAAAAATATAAAGGAAAACAAATCAGTACACACCTGAAACATTGATACTACTGAAATATTATTAACAAAAAATATTAAATGATCATATATGATATCATATTTATAACCTCATTTTAATTTTTATAAAATGTTTTGAAAGGAATCTTTCCATCTCTTTCCAATCAAGGTACTTTATGGTCTTTTGACAAATTAAAGTAAGACAATTTTTTAAACTTATGAAAGATTTATTAGTAAATACCTCCTCAAAGATAGGCTTCAGATACATCTTATTTTCATTACAAACCATTATGAAAGATTTATTAGTAAATACCTCCTCAAAGACTAATTTTTTTTTATGATTGTAGATTATATGCATAAAATATTCAATTTATATTAGGTATTTTAATAGTTTGGAATTATATATTGTGATTCATAAACTAATCTTGTGTATGCCATTATTTATAAATGGCACATAGTGGATGGAATAGAAGTCGTATCAACACATGTAATCCATGTAGGAACTTTCATCCAACTCATGATTATTTTAGTGGAGCTGGTGATGCAACCGGTGCTGAACAACTTATAACCATAATAGGAAAACTCACTCATGTATTGAGCAGTAACCTTAACCGAATGGAGCACCTTGATCCATAATTCCGATGATCAATTTTAGACTTCTTCATGAGGCAACAACCACCAACATTAAGTGAGACTAAAAATCCACTTTCAGATGAGCAATGGATAAATTATTTAGAGAAAATATTTCCCACTTTTGGTAGAAGCGAAATGGAAAAAGTTGTCATGGAATTTTATCTTTTCACGAGAGATGCAAATCAATAGAGGTCATTAATTCAAAACACAAAAAAGATGAAGAATTATCATATATAAAATAGAGGTAGTTTAAAGAACTTTTCTTAGAAAAATATATTCCTCATGACCATCAAGAAGATATGGAAAGAAAATTTCTAAGTCTGTGGAAAAAGGAGGATGAGAATGTTGCGAAGTTTGAGGCCAACTTTAAAAGGTTATAAAGGGATGTAGAAGATTATATACATAACTCAAGGAGTAAAATTGATTGATTATTTGATGGGTTAAATCCATTTCTCCATTTATCATTAGTCTCATAATCTTTCTCATTATACGAAGAAATTGTCTCATGTGTTATCAAGACAGAAATGAAATTCCATAAGTCTTATGACTTTAAAGAAATGAAATAGAAGAATATATCTTCTGAAAACACTGGAAATACAAATAAGGAGAAGAAGAGAAATGTTTAATTTCCATCCTGTAGTAAATTTCAGAAAAAAAACACCCAAGTATTATCCTAAAGGGAATGAGAGTCTGTTACAAGTGTGGTAAAAAAGGCCACCACGCATGTGATTGTAAGGGAAAGAAAGAGGCGGTCAATGTCGAATTCCACAATTGTAGAGAAATGGGGAATTATTAAAATAAATGTCCCACACGCAAAGTAAACTTACCTCAAAAAAGGAAAATGGATAAAGGAGAATCTTATGCAATCACTACTACTGAGGTTGAAGATATGAATGACATGGTGGCAGGTAATTTAATGGTTTCCTGAAAATTTATCCAATGTTTTATTTGATTCTGCATCAACACATTGTTTCATATCATCATAGTTTTCTTTGAAAATTAGATATTTACAATTTTATTTCACAAGAAGGTTTTTAGTCAAAACATTTAATGGATGTATCATTACAATAATGTTTTATGAATTAGTTCTTATTAGGTCATATAAACGTGCTTTATCTACTGATCTCATCGTCCTAACCATGATTGAATTTGATATAATTCTTGTTATGTATTGGATTCGTACCATGATGTCAAAATTTATTATAAGAATAAGGAGGATACAATTTTTGATGATGGTAAGAAGTACTTTATATATAGAGAAGAAATGTCACCATCTAATTCTTATCTAGATCCACCCCAAGTAGATCTACTAAATTCAATTATCGGGGAGTGTGAAAATGAAATAACTATGAGTGAGGAAAGGAATATTCATATAGAGGACGTACTTATTTCGTAATAATATGTCGATGTGTTTCCTTAAGATTTTCCAAGAAGTCCTGCATAATGATAAATTAAATTTACCATTGACATAATTCCTTGTTCAAGGCTCATATTAAAGACCCCATATAGAATAGACGCTGTGTAATTAGTGGAAATAAAGAAATAACTAGATAAATTGCGTAATAAAGCTTTTATTTTCCCTAGTGTTTTTAAATGGGGAGCCCCTGTTCGTTTTGTTAAGAAGAAACATGGATCTTTGAGGTTGTGAGTTGACTATAGGGAGATCAATGATATAACAGTAATGGACAAGAATATTATACCTCGCAATGATGATTTATTCAATCAACTTCATAGAGCTCAATATTTTTCAATGATTTCCCTTTTATTTGGATATTATTAGTTGTTTGTGAAGAATGAAGACATTCCAAAGACAACATTTCAAACTAGGTATGGGAATTATGAGTTTACAGTAATGTCTTTAGAAAAACTAATACACCCCTTGTATACATGGATCTAATGAATAATGTTTTCAAGGAATATCATGATGAACCTATAGTGTTATTTATTGATGATATCTGGGTATATTCCAAAATCTAAAAAGATCGTTAAATCACTTCTGCACTATTCTAAATACTCTTAAAAGAAATGAATTATATGGGATGTTTAGAAAGTGTGAATTCTGGCTTTAAAAGATTTCATTTCTAGGACATATTGTCTCTAAGGATGGAATCTCCATTGATCCTTGTAATACAAGATAATTACAATAATGTCTAGCACCGATGAGTATAACTGAGGTAAGCAGTTTTATTGGGTTAGCAGGTTATTATCGGTGTTTCGTTGAAGAGTTTTTCTGATTGGCTATCCCATTAACCAAACCAAAACATAAATTGGTTAAATTTGTTTGGGCAAAAGAGTGTAAAAAACATTTTGATGAACTGAAGAGAATATTATGAAATTATCCTATCATGACTCTACCATCGGGGAATGATGAGTTTGTTATTTATAGTGATTCCTCAGTGAAAGGACTTGGTTGTGTACTTGTGTAGAATGATAGAGTTATTTCCTATGCATCACTATAGCTAAAATTCATGAAAAAAATATCCCACTTTATCTGGAGTTAGAAACTATAATATTTTCTAAGAAGATATGGCTACACTATCTCTATGGTGAAGAAATGTGAGATTTATACTGATCAAAAGTGTTTGAAGTATATTTTGTCACAGAAATAACTCAACATGAGGCAAATACTATGTCTTGAACTACTCAAGGATTATGATTACAATATACACTACCACTCGGGGAAGATAAATAAGGTGGCAGATGCATTTAGCAGAAAGGATCATGAGTATTGAACAAGATGATATTTGAAAGAGATATTATGTTCATTGATCTAGTAAGGATGGATATGGGAATAATCATGGAATGTGAAACATCAATACATTTTCAAATATTTTCAAAAAAATATTTACTTGAAAAGGTAAAACGTTCTCAGACTGATGATGAAGAGATTCAAAAGAAAATTAATGTTGTGAATGATGGGAGATTTATTGACTTCATATATGAAGATTGAATTTAGAAATTTGGAAAGAGACTTTCTGTTCCTGACATACTTGATCTAAAAAGATAATTTTTGGATGATGCTCATAGATCCAATTTCTTTATACCCCCTGGTAGCGCTAAAATGTATAGAGATTTGATGGAACATTTTTGGTGGGACAACATGATGTTGGAGATTTCTGATTATGTGTTAAGGTGTATGGATTTTCAACAGGTTAATTCTTGAACAAAACATCCTTGTAACACCCCGAGCTTCCACGATACGCTTCTCATTCAATAATGCAATAGCTTGCATTGTACGCAACTTCGAGTTCTAAAACACCGAAACTAATCAAAGTAGCCGTTATGAATAGTAATAACCACTTTTTAAAATTATAGAAATTTTATATTTAAAAATGGACTTCATTTTTGGATTCGGAATATCGAAATTAGCCTATGTTGAATTTTTGGTATTTTTCTGAGAACTAATTTTTTATGAATAATGAAAAATACTTAAAAACAACTTTTTTAATCAAAATAATTAATAGTGATAAATTATAATATTTAGTGGTTTTAATGTATAATTAGAATATATTTTTACCATTTTATCCAATGGTGTTCATTAGAATTGATTTCACTTTGAAATTGGACATAAACAATTGTTAATCTTTTGATATTAATTGTTTCTTAAAAACACACTATTTGTTGTGACGGCGGGAATTAATTATAAAATTAATTAATGAAACTTATATGTTTGGAATTTTGTAAAATAGACATCATTTTGGAATTTAGAAGATCAATTATAGCTTAGGGTGAAATTTTGACATTATTCTGAAAAACTTCAATTTTTGATGAATAGTGAAACCACTAAGTGGTAGTTAAATAACTGATTTTTCGTATAATGAAATATTACCACTTCTGTGTTTTGATTTTCAAAAGTCAGACATACATGGTTGTCATTAAGAAGTAAAATTTGGTTCAATGAGATTAAAATAATTTTTGGTGAATAGTAACTTTTAAGTTCTTAATCGCGATTAAAGGTAATTAGTGTAGTTTAAGGAAAAAATAATGTTTTAATAATATGAGATGAGCTTGAAACATGTCCTACCCTCATTGGATGTGCCATGGCCGAACAATACAATCCATGGGTCAACTTGGGGACCCCATGGAGCCACTTTAGTTGGAAAATGACATAAATACCTTTTATTTAATGTTTAAGTAAAAAATGACACAAACATGAAATGTTTTAATAAAACAATTTTTACATGAGGTTATACAAGTTATATTTTTTACTATAAATATTAATTGGAAAGCTAAAAATATTTCCTACATCATAGTAGTTTTTTTATAATTTTTAGACATTAAATAAATTAAATTATTTATGACATCATTATGATGCAGCGATGACCTCGTTATTTAACGATTTTAATAAAATGAAAAGATAATGTACAATCCAAGGCATAAACTTGTCCAAAGACTATTGGATGGGTAGATGTAGAACCCTTATCACCTTATCCACGAATTATATAAGTGTGGGAACTTTAGAATCCGAAAATCACTGTATAATAATGTAAATTCTCCTTACTTTCCAAGAGTGCCCCTCTTCTCCTCTTAAAAAAGGCCCCCACCTCTACCACCTCATTCACACTTTCAAGCCATTTGGATCAGCCAAACTCTGCCCAAATACCCTCCCAACTTCCCTCCCTTACTTCTAGAAGCCTAACTTTGGGCATAATTCTTCCCAAGGAAGCCTTTTGCACAAATCAAAAAGAGTTACCCGATTTTTAGGTAATGTCTTCTCTAATGTTGTTTTGATTTATTTAGCTTCTCCAACACCTTAAACTCTTTTTATTCATTTTTTTTGTAACAACCCCAGTATCATAAATATACTAGGATTTTTTTATATGAAGGATTCTAGATAAACTTACACACACCTACATCTAATGGTTAAAGAACATACTGTTTCTGTGGATGGAGAATTTATACCTCACGAAACGATGATTGTTCAACACTCATATAACACCTTCAAAGGTGGCCATTAAGATGTCACTATATTTATATATGATATATAATATTTTTTGTTTTACTTATGCTTCTGTATTTCTCATTTCTGGCATACTTTATGATTTCCATTATGGGTATACGTGATAATTCCATTTTAGGAAGTACAGACTACCGCCCCCACAAAGTGATTTGAATCGTTAATGTCATATATGGGATGAATAAAGGATGGAGTAAATGGTATTATACACTATATTATATTGGATTTATATTATACATTTATATCATTATGATTTCATTCCATTAAATACGAAATATAAATGAAAGTAGCGTTCATGCGTACGTAGGGCTTACCGTCTCCATGAACGGTGCATTTCATTTCTTACCTATAAATGTTACATAATATTATAAATGAATGTATATACTATATATATATGATATATATGATATCTACATCATGAATATAATTCTTAATATAATGGATATTTCACCACATGAACAATTTGTAATTATAAGAAGTTTATTTTTGACTCAAGTACCAAAGATCGACAAAACGACCGTTATTAACTTAAATAATTACATAATGTTCATAACATGGTAATAAGTGATATAAAAGGAATAATGAACATGAAAAAGGTTGTTATGTAAATATAAATTAACTCTAGTTTATTATTCAGGAGGTTAAAGAACGGTCGAGTCAGAACAAGACGCAAGGTAAGGGAATTTCTTAACCCAACTTCCATTCTTTGGGTTAATCTCCTACATTCAAATAATATCATGATATTATTATTTCCTATTTTGTATTTTTACTTTCTTTATGTGTACCTATAGTGAATACACATAATAGATCTATTTTATTTTAAAAATAATCTTTTTAAGGACTTTGTCTCAATCTCCATTCAATGAGGCATATTTGTTTTTATACACAACATTCTTTTATACGGTGTATAAACCCCTTTGAATTTTACGTTTATTCAAAAGGAATCTTTTTTATACGAACCGTTTTACTAAACGACAAAAAGGGAATTTTTTTCTTTCCGTACATATGCGGTGACAATGACATCTCTGCCGCCGTGACCATTATTTGAGTTTCGGCTTCCTCTACAAGCCATACCTTTTTTTAATGAAAAATAAATACAATGTTATACTTTTCTTTTATTTTGGTATCGAAAATGGTTTTGAAAGCATTTTTATTATATCAATGTGTTGTATTGATATCTTGTGATTGAAATGTGGAAATGTTATGTTTCCTTTATCCATGTTTTATGTGATACGATTATGTTATGGTTTATGATATGTTTAAACCTATTCATATGAGGAATGCATTGGACTTAATAAGTGACGGGTGGAGCCTGCTATAGCTCCTCGATGCATCGGTAGGTCTCATTAGACAAACTAGTGTCTTGGCACAAGGCCTTAACAAAATCTTATTTGTGGTTTTGGCACGAGGCCTTCGCTACATGGTTATAATAGTCTGGCATTATGCATTCCATCATTATGAAAGTGGTTATTGATATTGCATGTGATTATTCGACCAGTAGAATATCCATGCGAAGAAGTGAATGGAATTATCTCATTTTACTTTCTCCATATTATGTTGAAGTTCAAGTTTAAAAGGCTTTTGTTTAGTTATAAATTGCCTTAAATGTTAATGTTTATTTGAGAAAGCTTCTGCAATATTGTTATCCTTACTGAGCATCTGAGCTCACCCCTTTCAATGTTTTAATATTTTCCAGGATGTGAAGAAGTATACTATGAATGACCTACAAGGATATTATAAGGGGATATGAAGAGAAGATTTAGTAGTTTTTTTACTTTATGATGTAATGTAAGACTTATTAATATATCTAGTGTTTCCAAGGCTACTGAACTAATCAGTCTTTCGAGACTTGATCTTTTGTGATCATGCCAATGTTACGAAGTAATGCACCGACTCTGGGTAGCTGGGGTCGGGGCGTTGCAGTTAGTATCAGAGGCAGTTTAGTACTAACCTTGGAATCTAGATTTAGATAATATCTGATTATAGCACATAGCCCAAAGATATACTTTATGGATTAGTATAGAAGAACTTCCTAGAATTTTGGTATTATAGAGATTTTGTGAGTTTTTCGAGCAATACATCCCTGTTTGGATACGAGCAGGTAGAGGCAGCTCTGGCATAGATGTACGTAGGGGTAAAACCCGAAAACACCTCTTTGAGCTAGACTCGAACGGGAACTGGTGCATGACAATGAGCCTTGCTGCACTCTTGGTTACGACACTCTCGGGGGATATGCTTAGGATAATTCACATTTTCTTTACAAACCACTATGAAGGGTTATGAGTATATACTTACTAAAAGAAATTTTTTTTTATGATTATGGATTATATCCATAAATAGTTCAATTTATTATAAGTGTTTTCAAGTTTGTTATTACGTATTTCGATTCATAAACTAACCTAGTTTATGACATTGTATAGAAATGGTGCCCAGTAGAAGGAATGTGAACTCCATCAATACGTATGATCCAAAGAGTAAGAAGGATCATATCTTTCATGGTATTAAGCCAACATTTAGAAGGGAAATATTCAACCATGTGTTATCAACATATGAAGAAATAGTATCATGTGTTAATAAGACAAGTAGAGAATTCCTTGAGTCTTATGGATTTGATGGGATGAAAGAGAAGAAAAGTATGGAAGAGAGAATGATGGATAAAGGGATGAGGGAAAAGAAGAATTTTCCAATATGTGATAACTGTGGGAAGAAACACCTTGGAATTTACCTTAAGGGAATGGGAGTTTGTTATAAGTGTGGAGAAAAAGGACACCAAGTGCGTGACTGCAAGGGTAAGAAAAAGGTTTCAAATGTACAATGCTTCATCTACAAGGAGTGGGGACACTATGAAAACCAATGTTCAAATCATCAGAGTATGCCCCAAATGATGTTATTGGATAATAATCAAGTTATGATACTACCACAAATGAGGAGGAATGATTAGATTTCTTATGTTGTTATTAAAGAATTTTGTAATTTGAGTGTTGTATCAATGATGTACTGGTTATAATAATTATGGAGTATATAAGCATTGTACTGAAGTACTATTTCATCTAAGACTTGAGATTGTGTGGAACCAAGAAAAGTGACTCCACAGTAGGTTAAATTTTTGGAAAATGTATGGTTGAGAGAAAGATAAACCATAATATGGTTCTGATACCGAGATAGTGATTTTGGAGTAAGACATGATTGATTCAGATAAATTATGTTGGATATTCTTAACATCCTTGAAACTAATTAATGATTTGTATACATTTTTGGATATAAGGAGTATATCTAGTTTTCTATAAGGAATAAGGGATCATGAATGTAATCAATAAGGATTTATGGTTATACAGTATGTTGCAGTGTTTTAAAAGAATACATGATGAAGGTGTTCACATGTTGTTACGCAGAAAAAAAGGAGCTTCATTATGTTTACCTTCCTCATAAAATCTATACTATGAGTTGGACAGAAGTATTTTGGATAACTATAAAGGTTGGAATAGATTATATTTTTCATTGGATACTATTGTTTTTGGATATTTATAAAAAGGACAACACACAGACCGAGTGACAACCCATCGCATCGAACAAAGCTGTGGGAATAGAACCCACAACCATAGTGCGATTGGGATTAATCGCCTACCATTGGACTACGTGAAGTCTCTGGTTATTACAAAATAGTTTTTCTAATCTAAATGGTATGTGTTAAAATTTGGAACCATATACAATTAGGGTAAGTATAATATTTTTGAGTTCTAATATCTTTTTGAGTGAAAGATGAGTTGAAGGTTGAAACTCTAATTGTCAAGCATAAATATATATATACCTATCTCTTATTCAATGAATAAATTAATTATTAAACTTTAGTAAAGGGATATTAAAACAAAAAAATGTGTTATCCTAATACCTTATGTCTTGTTGAACTAATGATATTTTAAATCAACATACATTGAAGGCTTTGAGGCCCTCAATTTGACAGTTGATTGTAATTGATGACCTCAATCACTCCCTATAAATATTAACGTTTTCCCTCCAATTATATGTCTCTAATTGCCACCAAGGTTCTCCTAATCGAGATCATAATTGGGTGGTGACTTTTTCATTTCCCTTTCCCTCTTATTAAGGCTAAATTTTATTAATCTTATTTCCGATGTGGGTTTTCCACAAAGGTATTTTCTCTTTTCAACCTTTTATTTTCAAAGAAAAATTTCAAATTGCGAGGATGAAATTTATTAAAGTAGGGGAGAATGTAACACCCCGAGCTTCCACGATACGCTTCTCATTCAATAATGCAATATCTTGCATTGTACGCAACTTCGAGTTCTAAAACACCGCAACTAATCAAAGTAGCCTTTATGAATAGTAATAACCACTTTTTAAAATTATAGAAATTTTATATTTCAAAATGGACTTCATTTTTGGATTCGGAATATCGAAATTAGCCTATGTTGAATTTTTGGTATTTTTCTGAGAACTTCTAATTTTTTATAAATAGTGAAAAATACTAAGAAACATCTTTTTTAATCAAAATAATTTATAGTGATAAATTATACCATTTAGTGGTTTTAAAGTATAATTAGAATATATTTTTACCATTTTATCCAATGGTGTTCATTAGAATTAATTTCACTTTGAAATTGGACATAAACAATTGTTAATCTTTTGATATATATTGTTTCTTAAAAACACACTATTTGTTGTGACGGTGGGAATTAATTATAAAATTAATTAATGAAACTTATATGTTTGTAATTTTTTAAAATAGACATCATTTTTTAATTCGGAATATCAATTATAGCTTAGGGTGAAATTTTGGCATTGTTCTGAAAAACTTCAATTTTTGATGAATAGTGAAACCACTAAGTGGTAGTTAAATAACTGATTTTTCGTTTAAATGAAATATTACCACTTCTGTGTTTTGATTTTAAAAAACCCGAAAAACATGGTTGTCATTAAGAATTAAAATGTGGTTCAATGAGATTAAAATAATTTTTGGTGAATAGTAACTTTTAAGTTCTTAATCGCGATTAGAGGTAATTAGTGTAGTTTAAGGTAAAAATAATGTCTTAATAATATGAGATGAGCTTGAAACATGTCCTACCCTCATTGGATGTGCCATGGCCGACCATGAAAATCCATGGGTCAACATGGGTACTCCATGGAGCCACTTTAGTTCGAAAATGACATAAATACCTTTTATTTAATGTTTAAGTAAAAAATGACACAAACATGAAATGTTTTAATAAATCAATTTTTACATGAGGTTATACAAGTCATATTTTTTACTATAAATAGTCATTGTAAATCTAAACAGATTTCCTAAATCATATTATTTTTTTTATAATTTTTAGACATTAAAAAAATTTAATTATTGATGACATCATTATGATGCAGCGATGACCTAATTATTTAACGATTTTAATAAAATGAAAAGATAATGTACAATCCAAGGATTACACTTGTCCAATGACTATTGAATGGGTATATTTCGAACCCTTATCACCTTATCCACGAATTATATAACTCTGGGACCTTTTGAATCCGAAAATCATTGTATAATAATGTAACATTTCCTTACTTTCCAAGAGTGCCCCTCCTCTCCTCTTATAAAAGGCCCCCAGCTCTACCACCTCATTCAAACTTTCAAGCCATTTTCCTCGGCCAAACTCTTCCCAAATTACCTCCCAACTATCCTACATTACTCTTAGAAGCCTCACTTTGGGCAGAATGCTTCCCAAGGAAGCCTTTGGCTCAAATCAAAAAGAGTTACCCGATTTTTAGGTAATGTCTTCTCTAATGTTGTTTTGTTTTATTTAGCTTCTCCAACCCCTTAAACTCTTTTTATTCATTTCTTTTGTAACAAAACCAGTATCCTCAATATACTAGGATTTTTTTACAAGAAGTATTCGAGCTACACATACACACACCTACATCTAATGGTTAAAGAACATACTGTTTCTGTGGATGGCGAATTTCTGCCTCACGAAACGATGATTCTTCAATACTCATATAACACCTTCAAAGGTGGACATTAAGATGTAACTATATTTATATATGATATATAATATGTTTATTGTTTTACTTATGCTTCTGTATCTCTCATTTGTGGCATACTTTATGATTTCCATTATGGGTAAACGCGATAATTTCAAATTAGGAAGTGCGGACTACCGCCCCCTCAAAGTGATTTGAATCGTTAATGCCATATGTGGGATGTATAAAGGATGGAGTAAATGGTATTATACACTAGATTATACTGGAATTATATTATACATTTATATCATTATGATTTCATTCCATTAAATATGAAATAGAAATGAAAGTAGCGTTCATGCGTACGTACGGCTTACCGTCTCCATGAACGGTGCATTTCATTTCTTACCTCTATATGTTACGTAATATTATAAATGAATGTACATAATGTATATATATATTATATATATGATATCTACATCATGAATATAATTCTGGATATAATGGATATTTCACCACATGAACAACTTGTAATTATAAGAAGTTTATTTTTGACTCAAGTACCAAAGATCGACAAAACGACTGTTATTAACTTAAATAATTACGTAATGTTCATAACATAGTAATAAGTGATATAAAAGGAATAATGAACATGAAAAAGGTTCTTAAGTAAATAGAAATTAACTCTAGTTTATTATTTAGGAGGTTAAATAACGGTCGAGTCAGGACAAGACGCAAGGTAAAGGATTTATCTTAACCCAACTCCCATTTTTTGGGTTAATCTCCTACTTTCAAATTATGTCAAGATATTATTATGTCCTATTTTTTATTTTTACGTTCTTTATGTGTACCTATAGTGAATACACATAATAGATCTATTTTATTTTAAAAATAATCTTTTTAAGGACTTCGTCTCAATCTCCTTTCATTGAGGCATATTTGGTTTTATACACAACATTCTTTTATACGATGTATAAACCCCTTTGACTTTTATGTTTATTCAAAAGGAATATTTTTTATACGAATCATTTTACTAAACTACAAAAGGGGATGTTTTTCTTTCCATACATATGCGGCGACAACGACTTCTCCAACGCTGTGACCATTATTTGAGTTTCGGCTTCCTCTACAAGCCATACCTTTTTTTAATGAAAAATAAATACCATGTTATACTTTTCTTTTATTTTGGTATCAAAAATGGTTTTGAAAGAGTTTTTATTATATCAATGTGTTCTATTGATATCTTGTGATTGAAATGTGGAAATGTTATGTTTCCTTTATGCATGTTTTATGTGATACGATTATGTTATGGTTTATGATATGTTTAAACCTATTCATATGAGGAATGAATTAGACTTAATAAGTGATGGGTGGAGCCCGCTATAGCTACTTGATGCATTGGCAGGTCTAATGAGACAAACTAGTGTCTTGGAACGAGGCCTTGACAAAATCTTATTTGTGGTATTGGCACGAGGCCTTGGCTACGTGGTTATGATAGTCTGGAATTATGCATTCCATCATTATGAAAGTGGTTATTGATATTGCATGTGATTATTCGACCAGTAGAATATCCATGCAAAGAAGTGACTGGAATTATCTAATTTTACATTCACCATATTATGTTGAAGTTCAAGTTTAAAAGGCTTTTGTTTAGTTATACATTGCCTTAAATGTTAATGTTTTTAAAGAAAGCTTCCGCAATATTGTTATCTTTACTGAGCATCTGAGCTCACCCCTTTCAATGTTTTAATATTTTCCAGGATGTGAAGAAGTATACTATGAATGGCCTGTAGGGATATTATAAGGGGACATGAAGAGAAGATGTAGTAGTTTTGTTTTACTTTATGATGTAATGTAAGTCTTATTAATGTATCTAGTGTTTCCAAGGCTACTAAACTAATCGGTCTTTCAAGACTTGATCTTTTGTGATCATGCCAATGTTACGAAGTAATGCACCGACTCTGGGTAGCTGGGGTCGGGGCGTTACAATCCTAGAGGATTCGTGAAACCTCTTCCAATACCTGAGTGGAAATGCGGTGATATTACAATGTACTTTATCATGGGACTACCAAAGACTCCTAGAAGGAATGATTCAATATGGGTCATTATTGATCGTCTTACCGTGTCAGCACATTTTCATGCTATAAGAGAAGATTTACCACTTGAACATTTATAAAGAATATATATTAATGACATTTTAAGACCTCATGGAGTACCCCTATCGATTGTTTCTGATCCTGATCCCCATTTTACATTAAGATTATGGAAAAGTCTTTTGAATAACCTTGATACTGAACATTATTTGAGCACTTCCTACCTCCCTCAAACTGGTGGACAATCAAAATGGACTATTCAAACCTTAGAAGACATGTTGAGATCTTTCTCACTTGACTTTCAAGGTATATGGGGTCAATATTTACCTCAAGTAAAATTTTCCTATAACAATAACCTCCATTCAAGTATTTATATCACACCATAGGAATCATTATGTGAAAAGAGATGTTGCACACCAACTTATTGGGATGGTGATGGTGAAAGAAAATTTTTGGGTCGAAAACTTGTCGAGGAAACAATAGAAACGATGAAGATTATCAAAAACCACATCAATGAATCCCAAAATAGAAAAAATATCTATTCCAATATCCAAAGGATGGATTTAGAATTTAAAGTAGGAGATCATGTTTTCATGAAGGTTTCTCTATATAGGGGTGTTGTATGATTTAGTAAGATGTGTAAATTAAGTCCCAGGTACATCGAACATTTAGAAATTCTAGAACGAATTAGATTTATAGGATACCATTTGGAAATGCCTCCAAGTATCCCCAACATTCATGATGTCTTTGTTATTTCACAGTTGACAAAATACATGCTCGACCCAACACATGTCCTCACCTATGATGAAATAAAATCAGAACCTGATCTGCTTTATTGGGGATAGCTAGAAAAGATTCATGATGCCAGAGATAAAGTGTTGACAAGCTAGATGACTCTTATGGTAAAAGTTATATGGAGAAACCTGAAGATGGAAGTCGCAACGTGGAAATCTTAGGCACTTGTGATGGAGAACCACTCAAATATTTTTATGCAATAGTGTTCTAGAAACTTCTAGGATGAAATTATTTGATGGAGGGAAGAATGTAACACCCCAATATTCCATGGTACATTTCTCTTTCAATAATGCAATAGCTTGCGTTGTACGCAACTTCGAGTTCTAGCACACCATGTCCAATTAAACTAGCCGTTATGAATATTAATACCCACTTTGTGAGATTTTATAAAATTTAATTTTCAAAATGGACTTCATTTTTTGATTTTGAATATCAAAATTATATTGGGGTGAATTTTTTGTATTTTTCTAAAAACATTCAATTTTTGATGAATAGTGAAACATTGTGTTATTGTTTAAAACCGAATTTTATATAAATAATAATAATTATTGTTTAAATTTGTTTTAAATTCAAAATAGAAACGTAATACCTATATTAGTTCTAAGTAATTTATTAGATTCATTTTATTATAAGATTTGATATATAAAATTTTGTTGAACCTTTAACGTGTTTTACTCACCTTCTAGGCACATTTGAAAATTGGAATACAAGGTAATTTTACCACTACTATGAATTTAATTTAAAAAATCTTTGAGAGACGGTTGAATTAATTAAGAAAAATGTGGTTTAATTGGATGAAAATAATTTTTAGTGAATAGTAATTTTTGAATTTTATTTACCAAAGTTAAAAGTAAATTGTGTAATTTAAAGTAAAAATTATATTATAATTACCCTAACACATGTTGTAATTATATGGGATAATTGTATTTCGACCAAAATCAACCATAGGATTAAAATATGATCCTTTCGGTCCACGTAGATTAGATTTGGACATCTATAATTATTTTATTTAAAGAAAAGTTAAAAGTGTTAAATTCAAATGATTAATAACTAAATCATTTTTAATATAGGGTTATACATAAGACATATTTGACAATAAATATTTATTAGAAATATAAAAATTCTTCCAACATAATGGTATATTATTTATAATTTTTAGACATTAAATATTTAAATTTATTTATGACACAATGATGATGTCGTAGTTATCTTATTATTAGATGATTAAAATAATTGATATTATAAATATTAATATAATTATAAACTGATAATTTTGATGTATTACCAGAATTTTATAGGTTAATATGACATTTTTTGGTTGGTTAACTAGTTTCTTCCAATGTGATAAAGTTTCTATGACTTTTTAAAAAACCAAATACTAAATAGTGTCAAAATCGACGTAAATTTGTTTTAAAAAAAATTATTAATTGGTATAATATGCTTAAAAATATACAATTTTGGAAAAGGACATTGATATGGTTATATATATCAATAATGAACCACTTGGGGTTCTCTTGTATTTTTATAGTATGTTAATTAACCATTAATTATAATAATAGAAGAATACATGGTAAAAGTTAAACCATTTAACAAAGAGTTAAATCTAAATGATATAGTTAAAATGGTAACCTAAACCTATCTAAAGCAAATGGGTTTATGGGTTTTAGACCCAAACCCACCTTATCCTCGAAATAAACCATTTTGAGCCCTTATAAACTGAATTTAATTGAATAATAAAATACTATTTCCAACATTTCCTAAAGTGACCCTCACCTCAGTTATAAATGGATACTTCTCCTTCTATCAAAATCACACCTCTAAGGCCATTTGGCTCAGAAAAACCCTTTTCAAATATCCTCCCAATTACCCTCAATTTAACCAAGAGGCCTTACTTTGATCATAATCCATGTTAAGGAGCCATTTTGAAGAAATCAAAAGGAAGCACCTTAAGAAAAGGTAATAATTTATCACCTCTTTCAAAGTTCTTTTCTTCTTCCACTTCCCTCATTCTATGTTGTTTCAATACAAAAATAATAAATCCAGTACCTTATACATAATGAGGTATTATTATAAATATGGTACAACAATTTTCATTATTCTATCTGTTCTATGAATGACAAATTCACAATACATGTGTATATATGACTTATTGTCTCCGCGTCGTGGTGTAGTCTGTTAGTGAACACTTCATTATTTGGGTGGGTACAATAATGAGTATAATTGATGTAAGTAACAAATATAAATTTTTAATTATTTTTTACATATTATATACCATCCAATTACATATGATTTCTCTATCAGTAGAATTATATTGTCGCTCGTGCATATGTACATATTACCATCTCCACAAGCGCTATGAGATTCATTCCCCATTGTAATCATTCAAGAATAAATTTTATTTTATTATTAAAATAGTGTTTAAGAACTTAATATCTTTATCTATATGAATCAAATACATCCTATCCCAAACAAGAATGACTTATGTAATAAAACATATAAATGAAAATGAATCAGTTTAAACCCAAAACAATGATACTACATAAATATTATTAACAGAGAAATAATAGAAGATCATATATGATATCATATGTATGTATATGGTTCTTGTATAATTTAATAACATTAATTGAACAATTATACAATAGGTTAACATGACCTTGATCAAGTAAAAGTAAAAGGGAAGGGTTAATTCTACAATCTCATCATTATCTGATGTTGTTTATTCGAAAATATCTACTGGGACCTCTTTATCATCCACATCATCATTTCTTAAAAATTAATTTCAAAACATTTTAACTATTTACTTGAATATGGTTTAAAGTCATTTATACCCTAGTTTTAATTTTTATAAAATGGTTGGAAAAGAATTTTTCCATCACTTTCCAAACAAGGTACTTTATGACCGTTTCGACAAATTAAGGTAAGAATATTTTTTAAGATATATAGAGGGTGCAACTATTTTATGCTATTATAAAACATTCGATGTTTCCCTTACAATCCTAAAAGGGATATTTTCAAAATAAATATTTTCTTTTATAGTTATCTGACATTGTAATTATTGGAAAATAAAAATAGAAATTTCTCTCAAATGGTTTTTATTTCATCTTTGTTAATATCCTTTAATGGATATTACACTTTTTTGAAGTTGATTTATTATGATACAATCTGCCATATTGTATTAAATGGTTTAAGATATATTTGAATGTGGATGTGTTATTTTTTTAATATTCATGGTTTATGGTTAATGTATGAATATTTAGTATGTTATTGTTAATAATAATGTTTATGTTATGTTTCGACCTTTTCATATGAGGAATGCATTGGACTTAGTATGTGATGGGTGGAGCCCACTATATCTCATTGATGCATTAGTAAGTCTCTTGAGACAAACTATTGTCTTGGAACAAGGCCTTCATAATTTTTTTTGTAGTCATGGAATGAGTCATTGACTATCTGGTTATGATGTTAGCATTATGAATTCGATCATTATGAAATAATCTATTGATATTACATTTCATTATTCGACTTGTAGAATATCCATGTGAATATTTAAATGGAACTTTTTTATTTAACATTTCCATATTATGATGAAGTTTAATTTTAAAATGTTTCTATTTTAGTCTTACACCATGCCTTAAATGTTTATGATAATTTATGAATGTTTCTGCTATATTTTTATCCTTAGTGAGCATCTGATCTCACCCCTTTCTTCTGTTTTATTTTTCCTAGGATGCAAAGAAGTTTATTATGATTGACCTGTAGGGATTGAATATGGGAAATGAGTGTGTTCGAAGGAGACACAATGTTGTTTTTTATTTCATAATGTAATTTAGAACTTATGTACATATCTAGAACTTCCCATGCTACTAAACTAATCGGTGTTTCGAGACTTGATCCCTTGGGATCTTGCCAATGTTATGTAACAATGCACCGAATCTGGGTATCATTGGTCGATGGGTTACAAGAACATTCGTAATTAAAATTTGTTATATCCATTGAAATTTAGTAATATTTGTTTAATTAATGAACCATAATGTATTTTTATTGATGGTATTATCTTATTCTATTCCACTATACACTTCATGAATAAAAAATAAACTGGAATCTATGTATCTGTGTCGACTACCTCTACTATGAGAAATGAAATTTATATTCATGAACCACCCACAATTGATGTTTTCTAAAATAATCAAATTAAGAAATATTATTTTTATTACATCGTTGAGGTTATTGTATGAAAAATTGATAAACAATTAATTTTATGATCAAATAAATTATCACTATTAATTCAATTATTTCAATCAAGAATGCAAAGGGGAAAATATTTTATTCAGAATTTTAAATATTTTCATATCCATTAACTATTCTTATATATACGTTAAAATTATTGTATTTTATAATAAAATAAAATGAATAAGATAATTATTCATCTCTTATACTGATATTATAACAAAACCAGCTAATAATCATTCATTGAGTTAGGGTATGTTCATGTTTACATAGGTTAACTACCTACATGAACACTAATATATATTTGTGACATGAATGACTATGAGAACATAATTATAGATATAATATAATATAATTTTTTAAATGAATATTTGTTTTATATTCCTTATATGTTATACCAATATTTAATTTATCTATATTGAAAACAGATTTTGATTGACAGGAATCACAGAAGCATGCTTGTTATCGATTATTTCATGAAGGATACAGAATTAAAAATAGATTAAAGTAACATAAATAGTCATAAATAATTATATATATTCCAGAATAGTAACTTTAATGATTTTTTAATGATTATATTTGGAAGAGCAATTAATTCATACCACAATACGATTAAACTAGTAGAAACAATAAAAAATATAAAAATATGCTATTGAAAATTAATAGAATTAATTTATAGAATATCTATTTATAATGAGTATAAATTAATATGGGTATAATTAAGGTCATTAATTAAGTTATTAATGTATCACTACTGGAAATATGACTTTTCCCAACACTTCTATACCAATGGTATGTAAAAATCGTTGGTATAGGTCCTCTTTCCCAACGGTTTAGCCAAACCGTTTGGAAAACAGACTTTGAGGTCACCTTTCCGAATGGTTTTGGAAAACCATTGGGAAAGGGTATGGATTTCCCAAAGGTTTGGCCAAACCGTTGGGAAAATATCACTTTTTGGCCACCTTTCCCAACAGGTTGGCCAAACCGTTGGGAAAGCCATACCCTTTCCCAACGGTTTTGACAAACCGTTGGCAAAATTCCACTTTATAGACACCTTTCCCAATGGTTTGGCCAAACCGTTGGGAAAGGGTATACCTATCCCAATGGTTTCCCAAAACCTTTGGGAAAGGACCCCTATAAACCAACCTTCCACCCAGAATTCAATCCAGAATTAGGACCTATACCAATGGTTTTGACAACCGTTGGTATAGGTCCTTTGAATTTTTATCCAATCTTCTTACCGAGAACATTATATAAATCAAAATTTAAAATAATTATGACATTAAATATATTTATTTTTGTAATTATATTCACAAAAGTCATGTTAGGTTACTGGTTAAGTCGTTCAATGATAAACTAGGGGTCTTGGGATCAAATCCCAGCGAATGTTTTTTTCTAAATACATATACCAACAGTTCTATAACCATTGGTATATATTTTCATATTACATATACCAACGGTTTCCAAAACTATTGGGATTGGTCTATACCAATGGTTTTCCCAAAACAGTTGGTATAGTCTTTATCTTAACGGCTTACTTAGCAACGGTTCTCCAAACTGTTGGTATAGGCTATACCAACGGTTTGGAGGCATATACCAACAGTTCCAAACCATTGGTATAAGTTAGTTTTCCAGTAGTGTATATATATATTTTATAAAATAGGATGTTTCATTTTTGTAAAACTTGTGACAAGAGGTAAGGGTTTTGGTATTAAATTTATCTCTTTCAGATACAATTGATATTATGACCATAATTTCAAATATGTGGTCCATATAAAAATTATTTGAGATATAATATTATGAATTATATTTTAATCATATAAATTTATGTTCAATTACATTCCCTCTCATTAAAAGGGCATTGATTTGAATATCTTAAAAATAGTAGGGGTTTTCTTTGTCATAATTCTAATTCATTGAGACATAAATCATTTTATGGAACATTATTTCCTTTGTATCATGAATTTATAAACCAATGTTTTATTTTCATCATAATTTATATATTTAATTGAATTTACTAGCTAAATAATTTTTTTATATTCACATAGCTATTGATTAATTTTTTTGGTAGTAATGATTTTTGGTAACTCAATATTTAATCGTTTGGTTATGATCGTTCTTTGAAAATATTTCATTTTAATTGGGTAAAATATTTGCATGTATTGTATTATATGGTATTCACTAACTATTATTCAGTTATAAACACTCCTACCACATAACAACATTGATGAATATCCCTCACTTCTTGGGTTTTTTTCTTTTAAAACTATTCAACTTCTTTCTCTAGATTAAACATGGTCATGTTATTGTATTATTGACATATATATACCCTTTTATATATATAATGTGAATATCAAAATATAGACAATTTATATAGTATGTTGTTAATCTAGAAAACATTTTATTCTAGTGACATGAGAAATTTTATTGGCTTTCCATATATTTTTATTTTAATTTGAATGATTATTTTGAAGTTAACTATGTTTTTTTCAATCATCAAACATATTTATATATATAGGTTATGATAATGTCACAAATATTTCCAACATGTTGAAAATATTGGTTTACCATTTTTTTATTCTAATATAGATGATTATAGACATGTTTACTATGTATTTCTTGACCATCAACCCACTTTCATAGGATGAGTTATGATCATGTAATCCATTTATTGATATGTGTAAATGTATCTTCATTATTGGTGCTTATTAGATTTTAATTAAAGTTAATCATGTATTGATATTTTTTATTATTCATTATATAGATATAAATTTTTTATTGAGTTAAAAAATCCTTTGTAATGATATGAAAGTAATTTTTAAATCTAATAGTGAATGAATTGGATATAATCAGGCAATTACTGTGGCCTAGAATTATATATCCCATAAATGTATTTAATGGTCTCATGAGAATAAAAAAATTTGGTTTCAATATATACTTTTTCCTGTAATAAGACAATATCATGGAAAAAGGCCTATTTAACATGGTTTTAATTTATAGTGATATTCATTTCATAAGTGTGAAATCAGTATTATTGATATAAATATTTTCATTTATTACTATGTATATAACATGATATTTATTTTACTTGATTATGGACTGATTCATATTATTTATTTTTTCTATATTATTCTTCTTTTTGACAAAATCAATTACATCTTATCTTTACTCTTCCTTAGACCTAACACTTTTCTTTCTCTTCAATTCTTTATGTTGTGATTAAATGTAGTGAAAATTATATGATTATATAGATGAAAAATTTTGAAGACTTTTTGATAGATATTAAAGACATAATTATAATTAAGTAGTTTATTTTATAGTAGAAAATTTTCAATTAGTTGAAAAGAAAAGGGATTTATTAGTTTATGATATTTTTTAATTCTCAATTGACATTATCCTAAAAATATATATGGGATAAAGTCATTCATTAATTATTATTAAATTTAATTTAATGATTGTTTTAACTATGATTTTCAAAATGGTATCAAATTGACTAGGAAAATTTAATGTTATTAGAATTGGATCTGTGAGTGTAGGTATGTGGAAACATAGTTGGTATCAATGGAAAATTTCAAATAACATTGAAGATTATGATGTTTGTTGAAGGTTATTTAATCGATGATAATCTCTAGATGATCATAATAGAAAACCCTTTATAGTAGTATATGATTTTATTCTAAAGGAACAATACAAATTATAATAGTGGATTTAGATGAGAGGAATAGGTTTATGTGTTAGACAACATCATAATGTTTTTCTTAAGACTTTTATTGTCTTATTATAAATCAATCCCTTTTTAGACACTAGAATGTGGATGAAACATTGTCAGAAATTCACCTACCGGTTATCACCATAAAAAGGGATGCTTGTGAATTTAATCGAGCTTCACTATGGTACATGATGATTTGACCAATGAATTCACTCCTGGTTAGACACTTCTGATTTATATTATGTGGTTAATCACATTCTCAATAAAGATGGTTATGAGGAGTAAATATTGTTGCTATTTAATTAGGGTAGAGAACTGAATTAAAAAATGGCCATGGTTATGTGAGGATGTAAAAAAGAAATACATTTGTTGAAACAAAATACTTTTATGTTAAAAAATAAGACATCATTGGGGAATAAATATTCATTTTATTATTTACATACTAATATTTTTTATTTTATCATAACTATTTTTCTTTTATTATTTGGTTAAAAAAGATCATGATGATAAATTTTAAAGTGTTTTGTATCCATAAACAACCATGTCTCAAAAAGTTTACAATTTTAGTAGAGTGTAGTTATGATTAGAAATTTGAGTTTTCTAGTATTTACTAATATAGAACATCAAATATTTTCTTGAATCTATTTGTCATTTTAATTATTATTTTATATATATCAATGATATTCTTGTAATATTATACAATTATTTGGTTTATGTGAAAAATTTAAAGAATTTTCTTCATGAGTTTTAATTTAATAGAATTAAAATATATATTAAATGGTATAAATAATATTTAAAATTTTTTATAAGATTTTTATATTTTTGGGGGTAAATAATTAAGAACACATGATTGAGTTATGTAAAATTATTTGGTTTAAAATATGATTTATATTGTGGAAATAATAAGATGATTGATTATGAGAAATGTGATTTAGATAGTATTAACATCGTTGGACGTGATTATTGATTTAATAAAAAAATGATCCATGGTATTTTTTTTGAGATTTATTGATTTTTTTGGATTGTGATAGATAATAACTAGTGTGTGACATTTTAAACTATTGGATAGCATTATTTGAGGATTAAATATTGTTTTAATTTCTAGAATAATCTATACTTTCACTATGGATTTATGTCTTATATATTGAAATGGTTTTGGTAAAGTAATGTTATTATAAATATATGATTAGGGTATATACATACATGATAATATGATTTTAGTAATGATTACTATTGTTTAAAGAAGGATGTGTTCGATTTTGAAAGCATATATATCAATGATTTTTGGGTTACATCATATTTAAAAAAAATTCAAGGTAACATAGGATCACAATATTAAGGATTCGTTTAATAGTATTAGAGTACACCACTCAAAATAAAAAATGATGAACCAGTATCAATATATATTAAATTTAGAGTGATATAGGTTGGATTGAGTCTAATATAAGTAATGTAACAATAATTGTAGAACAAAATGAAATTTTTATAATGTTATATATCTTGTGTTAAATTTTCATGTGGTTATTTATAATAATTATCTTATGATGATCATATCTCACTTTAACTATTTTGGTTTTAGTAAAGGTTTAGTCCTAATTTAACTAAGATAATAATGGATGTCATGAATAATATAGAAATTATCCCAATAAACTAATTAACAAGTAAAGCGCTAGAGTGATAAATCATGTCAATTTTCTAAAATAAAAATCAGTAATCATTGTTATAAATGTAAACATAATTGAATTCCCAAACACACCAACGAAGAGATTTATATTATCTCATTGAAACATTGGCGACAATGATTATGTAGGAATGAATATTAAACATCTTAAACATGATTTTTTTGGGAAAAAATGGGGATATCACCTTCACTGGATGGGTAAATGCTCTTAGATTAGAGAAAATAGTCATTATGAAAACATGTGGAAGGGAAAGTGAGATGGAACAAAAAGCCATTGTTTTAATTGTAAGAGTGTTGGGAATAATGTGTTCAAATATCCAATCCAAGGGGGAAAGGGAAGCTAGTAACCAATAACCATTAAAACAAGAAATGTCCTTTGAAAATACTATTTATTTTTTCATATTATATGTTTTCAATTTGGATTTGACAGTCTCCAATTCCTCGTAGGTTTTTGAGAACTTCACGATATTGAGTTATAAATAAATCCTATAATGGTATTATTGTAATATAAATCATTTTAAAATATTTTGAGAAGTTATTCCTTTTGGATAATTATCTTATTCCATTAGTGGAATTCATTATAAAATTGGAAATGAATTTTATCACATTATTAGGCTCTTTTATTATTTTTTCATACAGAGAAATCTAATTCCACCCCCAAAATAATCCGTTGAAGATCTATAGGTTTGTGTATAATTTTATGTTTCCTATATAAATTACTATTGTTCAAATTTTGGGGAAACATTTTATTTAATGAGCTGTAATAGAAAGTAACACCATGATATTTTAATATATGATTACCCTTAAATAAATCAATTTTTCCACTAGCCCTCACTACACACATTACCAAGCATAAATGAGTATGTGATATATTTCAATTAAACATAAATATTTATGTATGAAACAAAAAACATAGCTATTAAATTAATGATTAAGGATATGAGTAACCATATTATGAAACTTATATATAAATTAATTAAAAAATTCTTTTAATATGAATAAATTTCTATTAGTTTACATAAAAGGACTAATAAAAATATTTATTTTTAATAATAGTGTTTTTCTAAATATTTTTTTTTTTGAAAACATGCATGTGTATTTTAAAGAAATACAATATTAAAGATATAAAATTTTTTATAATTACAATTAAATAACAATATTTTTTTGGCCAAAAAATATGAAATGAGAATAAAATCTTTTACTACTTATATATTCAATTTTCAATACAAACCTTTTATCATTATATTTTTTGATTTTCTTTTAACATTTAAATTTATATAATTTTAGAATTTAATATAATAAAATGAACTGGATTTTTTATTTCATTATATAAAAATTGACTAATTATGAATATTTTTCTTCCTTTGAAAAGGTTGGATTGTAGATGAAAAATATGATGATCAAGAAAGATTTTATTTTTTATCATTATATCAGAATTATATATAAGAAAAAGATTCAATTTCAATAAAATGTTAATATATTTAATTAAATAATTAATTGTAAAATATTTATTTATATTATAATTCATTGGTCCTAAATTTTTAGAACTAAATTAAAATGATATTTTAATAACAAAAAATTTATTCTTTTATTTAAATCAAGTATTTTCCAGGTAAGGATCAGTTTTATTTGATAAAATTTTTATTCAATTTGAAAAACACAAGGATAAAATTAATAAATTCATTAACCCTTAATTTTATATTAATAATTTCTATTATTGATAAATATTAATTATAATGGTAAAATTAAATAAGGGAAAATTTTAAAAGTATAAAAGAAAATAAAATTTAATGATCAAGTTATTTCTCAAATTAGTGCAGGAGATGATTTAAAAACCACAATATTTTTACCCTCCACATTTTCCTATTTTTCATCCATTAATCATAGAATTTAAACCTTAAATTATTTAAAAAGATTATGGTGCTTAAAAGACCTCTCTCCACAATAATAAAATTGTTTCACCACATCCACTTCAAGACTCACATTCCCTTCTAATTTTTCCCTAATACTTTTCCACTATTCTCCTTAAATAACCCTTTAACAAATTGAAAATATTATAGTCATAGTTAGTTAAAATAAGGTCTTTAGTTACAAGGTTATGTCCAGTGAATATTAATGACCCCAACATGAGTATTATCCACTGGGTATCTTTTCTCCACAATTATCACATATACTAGTTATAATAGAAAAAAATATAATTTTATTTTTATCAATTATATATGTTAATGTTACTTTATTATGGTTATTACAATTATAGTGTCATCTATACCCACTATTTAGAAAAACTATAATGTTATTCATGTGTATCTCTAGACTAATGCTACCATGGTTGATAAAATTCCTTTTTCATCACTACCTAATATTAATGGTTTGATGAATCTTTTAATGAGAAAATATTATTTTTATATACAATTGATGTTATTTTTTTAATTTTATAGAACTTAATAATGATATGATAATGTAAACTATTACCAATAATTTAGTTGTTTAAAAAAAGTGGGGAAAATATTTTATTCAAATTATGTAATATTTTAATGTCCATTACTTTTTATTTGACATGATATGTAAAGATAACATATTTTACTATTTTTTTAAATAAGATCATTATTCATTATTTGTAATGATATAACCATAAAACCACCTCCTAATAAAATATTATATTAGGCTATGTTATTTTTTCATCATTGTAACTTCCTAAAGAAACAATACTATAAATTTATATTACATATGAATATAATAACAAAATTAATAGTTTAATATAAGATAAAAGTATGAATAATTATGTTATATTATTTTAGATACTTAATATAAATATTTAATTCTTCATTCAATAAAAACCCCTTCAGTCATCATGAATCTCCAAAAAATGCTTATTAAAAACTTCATATCCAATTATACACACTAAAACACTAATGAAAAGAATTAAAAACATCATTAATATTTTTACATAATTCTTAATAGTAACTTTTATAATGTTTTAATGTTAAAATTTTTACGAATAATGAATATATAAACCACTACTATAAAACTAGTACAAACAATAAAAACTATAAAAAGAGAGGTGGAAAATTGATAGATTTTATATATAAAATGACTATTTATTAATTATATAAATGAAAATCGATTTTATTAAGTCCATGAATTAATATGTTAATATATATGTGTGTGTGTTTTTGATATATGAGGTTAATGTATGTTTTTTAAATATAGGATAAGTGGTATGGGTTTTATTTCAAATTTATCTTTTAAAAGATGTTTGGTATTATGCACATAACATTTATTATGTGGTAAAAATAATACCTATTTGACGTATCATTTTTTCAAATATATTCTAATAATGGTATTTTATTTTTAATTATAAGATATAAAATTCAAGGGGTTTAGATTCAAAACAGTTTTAATCTCTATTGGTTTTCTTATTCATAATACTAATTCATTGAGATGTCATACCACTTGTGAACCATTTTTCGTATATATGGTGTATTTACTGCTTATAGATTTAGTTTTAAAATACTAATTTATGTCTTGGGATTTACTAGAAAAATCATGTTTTCTTATTCAAGTTGATATTCATAAATTTGTTTCTCTAGTAGTGATGATTTTTGGTACTACAAATTTCATTATTTGCTTAATAGTTCTTATTTGAATATATTTTAGTTAAATTTAGATTATTCTTCCCAATTATTTTATTATGTGGGATTATGTCATTATATTATAGGGATATAAAATCCTAACACATAAATCATTTCCTGATTATTCCTCACTTTTTCGGTTATGTTATTTTATAGACATCCACACTCTTTCTCTAGGTATTTTATGATAATTATATTCCATTTCTCACTCATTAAATTACATATTGATCTATACAGTGTAAACATAATTTTTTTTATATTTTTTATTGTATGTTTTTAACATAGATAAAATTTTATTATATTAACAAGGGGAAATGTTTTTCCAATCAATGTATTGTTATTCCTATATAAATTAATATTTTAATGTTACCTATATATTGTTTTAAAATCTAACATATTTCTCTCGATGGGTTATAATCATGGTCTCTCTTTTATTTAAATGTGGAAAACTATAATAAAAAAAATATATTTTTATTTTGATATAGACTAATTTATTATGTTAGTTTTGTATTGTTTGACCATCTTCCTTATTTTTCTGGAAAGGGTATGATCATTTTATCCCATTATTGTCAGAGGGAAAGTTATTTATACTCTTTTTGATTATCTAATGATAACACATGTTTGTCATGTATTAATATTTCACATACTTTACTATATAAGAAATCGTGTTTTTATTAAACCAAAAAATTAATTGGGAATTGTATAAATTTTATTGATAAGAAAAATGGTTATTAAATTTGAGTTAATCTAATAGAAACTATGGAGGAATATAATATTTCCCCTTTATGAATAAACAAGTCTCATGGGACAAAAAAGTAGGATTTTTGTGTATACCTCTTTTTATAATAGGATAGTGTGTTTGAAAATGGGCTTGAAAACATGTTTTTGTTTTAAAAAATTATGAATTCTATTAGTATGATCTATATATTATTGATATAAATGAATTAATTTTATTATAGATATAGAAAAATTTATTTATTATTTGATAATGGATTTATTCATATTATATTTTCATTTTATAATTATAATTATGTTTTTGAAAACTTAACATCCATGTTTCCCTTACAGAGATTTTGATATCGCCCTTTTTTTTCAATTCTCTAGTTTATAGATAAATTTTTTACTCAGTGTAGGTTTATATGTATAAAAAATATGGAATAATTTATTGGAGATATTAGTGTAATACTATAGATAAGGTTCTATCCAACATATTATAAAATTTTCTACCAGTTGTGAAATACATTTGATTTATTAGCTTCTGATTTTACATATTTTCCTAACTCTCTAAACCTAAAAATATTCTCAAGATATAAGTGAAACATTAGTATGTATTAATTTTTTTATATATTTATGGTGATATCCAAGATTTTATAGATGGTATGAAAGAACATATTCCCAATTTATATTTAGGGAACCCAAATTGGGAGCACAGATTGAGGTTATCCCATCAAATAATCTCAAATATGATTTGTGTACATGGAATTTATTTTTCATTACATGGGCACTATCAATTTATAAAAACTCTTAATCTATATATATACATGGGAAATAGAAATTTAATTTGTTATAAACTCAACTATGTTAACATTTTCCATATAAAATCTTTTTCTATCAGGATCAAGATGAATCCCAATAGACCTACACTACTCTTATGATATTTATTTTTTCTTATTTTCTGTAAATCCTAATAGAATTTACTCATACTCCATCTCTAGAATTATTCATATTTAGTTTTCTTTATTTATATTAAACATAAAAAATATGGTACTAAATAGTTGGTTAATATATTCCTTTTCATCAATTAGTTTAGTTTGATCACCAAGAACCTTATGAGAAGCACAATGATAGAAATTATATTACCATGTTTTATTGAGATACATAATAAATATAAATTTTTATGATTTAGAGATAGGTTTTTGTAACCATTATTCCTCATGAAGTCCTCACTACTGAAAATTTTGATGAAAGAAAAACTATAGTGCTTTCTGATCCATATGTTATATTTTTTCATTTTCAATTCCATTGAGATAATGTCTGAGGTGGAAAAAAGTATCACGTTCATAAATATTACATAATTTTATATTAATATTCAATACATATCATAGTAATACATAGCCAATAATCATAATGTTTTAGTATATTTGGATATTATATACATAATCATCATTTTTAATATAAGATCGTTAATATCCCCCACATATTTCTAATATTGTACACTTGAAAGGCATACCATTATTAAAACCATTTACCATAACCTAGAGAAAGGATACAAAAGAAAATGTGAGATCAAATTATTAGCAAGAGAAAAAATAAGAGATATAAGTCAATAGTCAAAATTGGGACTAAGATATTAATCAATTTATGAAAATATGACCACCACATACATGACACTTACCCAATAAATCAATTATCCTTAATCATGAATCAAAGAATAAGATAGTGTTATAGAAAAATAAATGATTTATAATAGTATATAATCATCAATATTCACTAATTTTAACTAAAAACAAATCATATATACAAGTCATTGGTCGGTGGGATGCACATAATCAAAGAAAATAAATTCATTAATCTATGATCATTTACAAAGATATTCTAGCGGATTAGGTTCACATCCAATTTAATATTTATATAGTAAAACATCACACCTGTGACTTTCAAAATAAACAATTTTTCATACTAAACTATGTTCATTCCACATTTTTTCATACTATCTCATGAGATATCAATTTTACCTAGTCTATTGGCGGGAAATATTATTTTGGACTCACCAATCACATTATTGTAATAATAAAAATGTATACCAAAATATCCTAAACATATTAATCATTTAATCATAAAATAAACCCTATAAAGGTGAAATGTTTCGCAAACAAATCATCATTTAATAATATCATAACACAGGGAAATAAAAAAATGATTCACAAACCATTCATTATTTTAACATATCACAACTTTTTTCAATGAAACATGTGTTATAAATATTTTAGTACAACATGATTAACTCTTCAAAAATAAAAGGGTTTCAGAAAAAATTATTTAAACAATTATCATCATAATCCATCTATTAAAATATGTTATATTGATAAAAATAACATATCAATAGTAAATCACAAAAATGCTTAAATGACATTTTTATAGAATATAAATACCTTTAGAATGTCATTTTGATCATTTCTTAACAATTGAAATATTACCCATTTCATTCAGTATAATTTTCATAAACAATTATCCAAATATTGAGAAAATTTATTTATTTTATAATTAATAATGATATATATAATTTAATATAAAAAAATATTCCTAATGGTCAGAAATTTTTTTCATCATGTACCCATTAAATCATAGATACCTTTCATACCTTTCTTTAAAAAGAGTGAAAAATAACCTACTTGATAATTTATGAAAATTATGATTTAAGGAATTGAAAGTAAATTAATATATTGTTTTAAAATATTTTAAATGACAATATCTTCATATAAAATGATATTTTGAAAAAATTTTATATATCAATGACATGAAGAAAACATTCATACACCCATGTTGAAATATAGTGGGTTTTTTCGCTAAATTTTTTTTTTATCATCTTAACTAAGAAAGAGAGAAAATGTAAATAATACATAACGTTTTTATAGATAAAATAATAAATTAAAATTATTTTGGGTTTATTATATAATAATACTATAATTTACATCAATATAAAATTATCATTGATAATCTAGAAAAGAGACGAGATTGTAACATAAACCCCTACATCAACTTCTATCTTGCTTCACAACCATGAAAATATCCTATATTGAAAATATATTTTTATTATATATATCATAAAAAAATATTCAAATATAAATTAATATTTATTATTAATTTTTAATTTCTAAATTTTCTTTTGTTAATATGTCTACCTTAATAGTAATAGTTGTGTCAGACTTGGTATGTTTTCCTTTCATATTTTAGTAAGATAGTTATAATAATTTGTTATTGGTCATGGTTTATTCATATAAATAATTTTAATTATGTTTTAAATATCATATTTAATCAATTTAAACACTTTTATAATCATTCGTATAAATTAGTGATGAAAAATGAATTACATTAGTTTGTGGAGAAGGTAGATTTTATATACACACAAGTGACATTTCATCTTTTTTATGGATTGAATGAAAGAAATTTAATTAATAAGTAACATTTAAAAAATAATAATTATATCATAAATTTAATATATATTTTTTAAAGTTATGTTTTTGTCTATACATGTAAATTGGAAACAAAATATGAATTACATCGTTTCACAGATGTGGTATCCCACATGCACACACATGTGGAAATATCATTTCCCAATAAGGATATAACATTAAAATATAGTTATATATGTATAGTAAATATGAATATTAAGTAATGTTAATATGGTATTAGAAAATTCATATGAGGTGTAAGAAATAATAAACTTGAAAAACAAGGGTAGGAATAAGTAATACTACTTTGGGTATCCTCTTTTAAAAAGTACCTTATGGAACCTAGTATAGGTATTTTGGGAAGTATAGAACCTCAAGGCCATGTATAAGGATTTTAAAAGTGTATTGGGTAGATCATGGATGAGATAAAGTGCTCACATGGTGTGTAAAAAAGTGTAGAAGATGTTCCCTTTTTTAAGTAAGGATAGAGTCACTCTTCTTAATACATATAACTTTAAGTTATAATAAAGTCATATTCATTAGATATTGGCCCCAAATAAGGCCGAAATTGAACATAAGACATTGTGTGTTGAAATAAACATAACTAATATTTCTTATAATAGTTGTTACATTATTTTTACCATTATCTATATAGTTTAAAAACTCACCATCCCATTTAACTCTTCTTGATCTAAAGGATTTATAGCCTATATATTTTTTATAATGGCTATAAATATAGTTGAACTCATTAAAAAAATTTCAAACAATATTTCAAAAGTTACTATAAAAGTAGAATCCATAGACCAAATATGTTCCCATTATTTAGGTGGAAATTTAATTATATTATTTATTAAATAAAATTTTTATATAATTTACCATTTATAAATAGATGCTAAAGATACTATTAAATTAATCATAATCATATTTATTATGTTCTAGATATATAATATTGACAGGATATAGATGATTTATGGCTATTTGTTTTTGGGGGATCATAAGTATTGGAACTTATTCCGATGATGTTGCACCTTATGATATGATGTATAAAAGATCATGATAGAATACCCTCTAATATAAATATTACATTTTTCAATTGATATTGTTTATTCTTATCTATGGGTATATGCATTATTCTCTTGAAATAAAATCATTATTAATGTATACCATTTTATGGAATGTAATAAATAAGGAGGAAAAACATGGAATCAATATGATGGTGAGGTAGAAGAAATTTGGTTTTTCATTAGAAGTATGAAATTGGTAGAATGTTCAAGATTTAATTTGTCACTTTTAGAAAGAAAAGATATCTCAAGATTAGTTGATGTGGAAGGAAATACCTTCCTAAATCCATGTCCATGTAAGAAGAAAATAATTCCTTCCAATAATGTAAATGAACAATAATTAAATAAATGATTATTTCATGAAGTTTTCATCCCTCTTTGGGTGATATCCTAACAGAAATATTTTTTATTACACAATTTTTGTCCTTAAGTGGTTTTCATTGGTTTGACTAAACCTTATCTCTTTTGTGGAATTGATGAGTTTATAAACACTACTACTTTTCTGTGATTAGAATTAACATATCATTATACATTTATCTTGAGGGTAAAATACAATTTGTATTCAGATAATTGGAAAATTCCAATGAGTTGGAGGATAGGTTGTGGTGGGACCCCTCAAAAGGACTCATCAATATCCAAGTTTGATCAATCATATGAAAGAAATTAATTAACCACCCTTAAATTTTACAATAATTTTAATTGAAATTATACATTAAATGTATTCAAAAGATCTAAGTGAACAGGAGGAAGAAATATTTTATGAATGAATAATATTTTATTGATGGTTTGTTAATATATTAATGGGATAAGAAATTTAGGTAAATAAGTCATATTTTATTATGTAAAATATTTTTGATATACAAATAATGTAAAAAAATATAAATTAAGTTGTTGACATTTTTAGTTTTTTATTAGTGTCATGTAGTGTATATATAATAGGGTAATCATTTTTGAGGTCCTATGTTCAATTTTTGAGAGTTAACTCTACTTATATAAGCTAAGAGGATCTCACTATTTGATGAACTATCTATCATGAATTTTTTTTGGATTATCCCCCATGCCTCCTACATCCTAGATAGAAATTTAGTCAATGTGAGCACCACAGTATATTAATACTCTTTCAATTGATTCAATGGTGCTCTCATGATCACCTTATAATTAAGGATGTATTTTGTTATCCACACTAGCACTCAGAAATTGGTGATCGATGCATCCTTAAACATCTAGAACATGTGTGGATGATATTGGGGGGTTCTATGTTTTGTTGCTTTGATAGATGGTATATGAAAATTATCAAAACACATTTCAAATCAAAATCAGAAGTGGTATAGTTTGTATTTACATTTTAGTGAATATTTTTAATTACACAGGATTCTTGGGTTTTTATTCTACTGTTATTATCCTAAAAGAGATTTTACGACAACAATCACACTATGAAATTTTTTAAATGCATAATTTTTTTTCCTCTTCCAGCCTAGTAAAAAATGGTATAAATGTCACGAACCAACCTGGGTCGACCCTGAACCGGTCAACCAAGCCGGCCTATGAGATGGCCCAAGGGGCGTTTCCGATCCCCACGGGCTGGCAACTAGTGTTGGGCATCAAAACTAAACAAGAGGGAACAATTTTGCCCAATAAAAATAAATAAAGCAGTGGAAAAGCGGAACAACATAATGTAAATAAATGAAACTGAAAAGAATGTATGGACAACAACAACCAACTAACCTGACCATGACCAAAACCCCTCGTGACTTCGAGAGTCGCTCACCAGTCCACAACCAACTCTCACCCACAACGAGCAAGCTTGAGTCAAACCTGAAACATAAACTAAAAATAGGAAAATACTATAGTCTTGGTTATTAAAACTCTGTAGGCGTGCCCAAAAAACCTCTTCCCAATGCACTACCTTTAAATAAATAAATTTTCTAATTCCAGGTTTGAACTAAGTTATAAAAAATATGGGTTTTTACACAAACACATCCATTTCTAAGACAAGTAATAGTCTATTTCCCTTTTAAATTTAAAACAAGTTTAATGTTTGAAAGGAACAAGTGTATTGCATTCTAAAACATTTCCGATAACAAGTTAGAAATTCAAATTTCAGTTGTTAGTCAAGGGGGAAAACCACACACAACACACACTAAGGGAAACAGAAATGAAAAGTTGCACACATGGACCAGCAACCGAACTAGATCTCTCAATTGTTCACCACATAAAAATAAACACTAAAGGAAACATTGGTCGATCCTAGGAGATCGTGAACAATCCAGAATGTACTATACATGTGACTCGCCCTGAAGGAATTCCCTAACTCGATGATGTCATAACACCCTGACGCCCAACATAGCACTACATGGCCCAAACAAGGGCCCCAATCCCCATAGCAGAAATAACTCAGTATTCCCCTCCAATGGGGCCACTAGCCAGTGTGTATTCTAAACTAGTGCAAAAATCGTTCTCAGAAGATTCACTCACTATGCCAGGTTCCCATGTCAACACATGCAATAAAAAAGGGGTGTGTCCACAATTAAAATCAATTAGTCATGATACACAAACATCACATACAGCTCACGCAATAAACGCACACCAAAGATCACCCCTGAATAGGTTTTACAAAATAATTTATTTTATTAAAGTGACAAACGAGCCTTCACAAATTTTAAAGCAAAACCTCATTTCTCAAGAATAATCAAAACGCTTATTCAGAAGAAATAAATTATCATTAAAACTAGAAGTGCATTTGAAATTCCGTGAATTAAGTTTAATGTCCAAACTGGCATTCTTTCAATACTGGGTGTCCACTCGTGAAAAAAAATGTTTCAAGTGTTCGGCATAAAATAAACAGCTCTTTTCACACAAAATAACAAGTTAAAAAATTATTTATCTTATATTATTTCTTATTCATTAAAATTAATAAATCATAAAGTAATTAGTAAATTATAAATTTAAAGGTGAGTGCAATGGGCGAACTACCTCAAATCGAAAACCAATCACAATGAAACGATATGCCTCACAATGAAGTGAAAACAGACGATTGTAGGGCCGTGGAAAAACCTTGTCAACGCGCTACAACCACAATGATAAAAAAAATACATAAACACAGACTTAAAATAATTCAAACTAACAAACAACGCAATCACCACCTCAACATGCATTCAAAACACAACACACACCATCTATATTATTTAATGGACTGCTTAAACCATTTATAAAACCCCACTATGTGATGCATAAGGCATTACACCAAGAACATGACTTATTTTATATAAACACACTACTTTAAAGCAAACACATATTCAACACATTCAAAATACCACTTTCGTGCATCTAAATAATTCAATAAATCATTAAACTGTTTATTAGATCATTTCAAGAAAAACCAAAAAGACTTCACTCCGAAATACACATAAAATCCCCATTTTGAGGCTAAATGTACACCAAGAACCATTTCACGCCCGAATCAACATCACATGAATGACTTGATAAATTATTTAAACAGCTCAAAGAACATTATTAAAATAATTTAAAATAAATTTCAAGGGTGCACAATAAGTCAAACACACCAAAATAATAATTTCCCTCTTGAATGCATGTTAATACTATCAAGAATACATTTCGCACCAAAAAATTTGATCATAAAACACATTTTTGAAACCAAATAACATAATAAATTAATAAATTGCTACAAGGGTATGGAACCACATACCTTGAGATAGAAAACATCAATATCTCGGTGTGAAACCGAAAACACATGTGAATCACACCACTAGAAACCAAAAATAAACCCTGAAACAATGAACCGAACCAAAATTATCAAGAATCAACATTAAATTCGGACACTCTTCCCATTAGAAAACCCAAACTCCAATAAAAAAACTAAAACCTTGGGAGGAAGAAAGAGGAGACTACCACAGGACGATGCACTAGAAGAGGAGTAGGTGGCTGGGGTCACGGTTGTCAGAATAGGTGTTGGCAGCAAAAAGGGGGGTCCTATTACAGAGCCGACCATCCGGAGGGGTGTACGTTGGTCGCAGGAGGTGATCGCGGCTGGTGGAGAGCCGATCGAGAGTGGCCATGGCTGGCATTCAACGAGGCTGAGGGAAGGGTGAGGACTGCGGAGGGTGAGGCGGCCAAATCATGGGGAGGGGGTGGCTCACGCTGGGAGGCGTTACTGCGTAGGGGGTAAACAGGGGGGAGTAAGGAGGTGGTCTGAGTGGGAGCCAGCGGTGGAGACCTACTGCATTGCACCGCTAGATGGAGGGGGGGAAGAGGTATGTTGTGCCACTGGGAGGGGAACAGAGGCGACGAAGAGGGGGTCCAGGGGTGTCTGGTTATGGCGCGTCAGAACGTGGAAGAGGGGGGGGCAAGGGATTATGTAAGGTTTCATTTCTCTTTTTTTAATAATAATACAATAATTATAATAATAATATAATTCTAAAAAACATATTATTATTGTTATAATTATTAAACAATTTATAAAAAACAGTTTAATTTAATTTGACATACACTATTTTATTTATTTATATATATTTTTCCCCATTTACCATTCAAATCAATTTATTTATTTACTTCAAAAATTGGGGCAGTTGCACTGCTCGCCTACAGTCCGACACACTGCTGGGAAAACTATCCCCGAACCATGCCACCCGGTACAACCCGATTACAGGGTCAAGTCACATGCTCTCCGCGCGGTTCAATAAATTTTTCATGAGTCACACACCATAACTCTGACACACCCGGGAGTCCGTGTGGGCACCACACTGTAACTCCTAACCACGCGGGATGATCGTGGAACAATGGAAAATTTTCTAGAACCCAAAGTAATAATTAATGTAATTAAAAATAAAAAATTTGTGAGGTTGGGGTGTGATAATAAAAGAGACCATGTATTAAATTAAGTATAATTAAAATTACATTTTTATATGTTATAGTATATTGTATTACAATTTCCCTGATAATGTGTTGATTCATTCATCCGAGATTAGATCACCATGTTTTTGTCATCCGATGACCGATATTGAAATTTTTCGGCCTTAATTAAATGAATTAATGATTATCTAGTAGATTATTTCAATTTTATTAAGAACGAATATTTTAATAATCAGGTGAAAAATAACCCATAATCCATTTTCAGGACTAGTCACTAGATACTATTCATGTGAACTATGTTGAGGTGTTTTCCAAATCATGGTGAAAGATAAATAAACAATATTAATATATAACTCTATGTGTTAAAATACGTATCAAAATATATAGAGTAGAAATAATTAATATATATAATATATATAGGCTCATATATATATATATATATTGTAACACCTGATACTTTTATGTTATATAAATCATCAAAGGAATATTTTTCTACACACAACACTTTCTTGGCTTGCTTTACACGAAATCACAACCTTCCTCGATAGCTTGCGTCATATGCAATACCGAGTTTCACTAAACAATGATATGCTAATAAAATATTTTAAAAACTAGCCATTATGAATAGTAATAACCACTTTTTGAAATTTTATAAATTTTATTTTTCAAAATGGACTTCATTTTTGGATTCGGAATATCGAAATTATCCTAGGGTGAAATTTTGGTATTTTTCTGAAAACATACAATTTTTGATGAATAGTGAAACCACTAAGTGGTAGTTAAAAAACTGAATTTTTCATAAAACTTAATTTTACCACTTCTGTGAGTATAATTTATAAAATCAGAGAGACACAGTTGATGTAAGTAAGAAAAATGTGGTTCAATAAGATGAAAATAAATTTTTGGTGAATAGTAACTTGTTACTTTTTTTACCACGGTTAAAAGTAAATAGGGTAATTAAGGGTAAAAATGATATTATTATTACCCTAACAGATGTTCTAATTCTATTGGACAAGTTTAATTCGACCAAAAACAACCTTAGGAATAAAATATGACCATTTAGGCCCACTTTGATTAGATTAGGACATTTATTATTAATTTATTTAAAGAAGGGTTAAAATAGTTAAAATCAAAGTTTAATAACTAAATCATTTTTAATATGGGGTTATACATAAGATAAATTCGACAATAAATATTCCTTAGAAAGCTAAAACTATTTCCTACATAATGGTATTTTATTTGTAATTTTTAGACATTAAATAATTTAATTTATTTATGACACAACAATGATGCTCTAATTATCTTATTAATGAAATATTGACATAATTGATGTTATAAATACTCAAATAAATATAATTTGAGACTTTTTATGAATTACACTAATTTTATAGATTAATATGACATGTTAGTATTTATTTAATTAACTTTTTTCGAACTAATCATTCAGTTATAATTTTCACAAAAATTAATTACTAAATAGTGTCAAAATTGACATAAAATAGTTTTTAAAACAAATATTATATTAGTAATTGTTATTTTATTCCTAAAAATCTAAGGATCGGCCAAATGACTTAGATAAGGTTATATATATTAATAATAAACAACTTGGTATTCGTTTTTCTGCTTATAGTATGTTTATTAACCTTATATTATAAGAACACAAGAAGACATGGTAAAAGTAAAATTATTTAACTTAATGTTAAATCTAAATGATAAGGTTAAAATAGGAACCTAAACTTGTCTAAATTCTATTGGATGAGAGTATTTCGACCCATACCCACCTTAGATTAGAAATAAATCATTTTGGTGCTATTTAAAACCGAACTTGGCTTTATAATAAAATAATATATTTAGTTATTCCAAAGGTGCCCCTCTCTTCCCTTATAAAAGGGCACCTCCTACCTCTCATCCTCACACCACTTAGAGCCTTCAAGCTCGGCCAACCCCTGCCACATTCTTCTCTCCACTTCCCTAGAGACATCCTAGAGGTCTCAGGCTTCTTCAAAGACCTATTTTAGTGCCCTAAAAGAAGGTCTCAAAGAAGCACTTCAAAGAAGAGGTAATGTCCGTTACCGATTCTTTCATATTTATTTCTTCTTCCACTTCTTCTTCTTTAGTTTTTTAATTATGAAGTAATAACATCAGTATAACTCATATAGTGATATGTTATTATATGTATGGAACAACCCTATTTCACCATCTATCCATCCTACGGAAAAAGAAATCACCGCGCGTGCGTACCTACGGAATACCGTCTCCACGCCGTGGTGTAATCTATTTTCCACCACCACCTTACTTGGATGGGTATAATGGTGTAAATAATGACTATATATGACTATTATAAAGTGATACTGATTCTGAAATAGTATACATACACTCCAATACAATTCCACTATCATAGGAACGATATCATCACTCGTGCGTACGTACGGAATACCGTCTCCACGATGTGATGCGACTCGTTCTACATGATATTCATTTCATAATGATTATATAAATGAATTAAATGAATGAATATGATATATATTACACTAATACAATTCTGGAAATGAGGTATCTATAACCTAAAGAGAAGAATAAGAATTTATTCGACAAAACACACATAAGAACAAAAAGTTATAAACACCCGAATAACAAGTAGCAATGAAATATTACTACTAAGAAGCTAAGAATATGACCAAATATGATATCATAAAAATAAGTATGATTCTGGAATAAGTCAATAACATTATTTAAATCATTATACAGGAGGTTCGAACATGTACAAAGCATATCAGACCTAAGGTAAGGGAAATATCACAATCTCATTTTTATCTGAGATTGTTTATACTTTGGCATTTATTGGGGTGTATTTTATCATCCACATCCATGTTTTCTCAATATGTAATATTATTGTCATTTACCTACAATTGTTTAAATCCTATTTTACCCATCGGTGAGTTTTTAGTAAAAGATATGAAAGGAATCTTTTGTCGTTTTTTGTACGAGGTACTTTTTTGACTTTTCCGACAAAAGTACGAGAAGAATGTTTTTTTAACTTATACGGAATGAATGGATTTTTAAAACAATATTTCCTAGAATCTTCCTTTACAAGTTTTCAAGTTTATTTTTAATCAACTTCTTTTAGTAAAAAATTGTATGACATGTTAAGAAAGGAAAATTGTTTTTGAATTAGAAAGGATATTTTCCTCATGAATGGAGTTCAAGTGTTTTATAAAAATTATTTTTCATCTAAGATAATATAGGGTTCCGTTTCTATCCCTATTTTTACATGGATTTGATTATGTTGTGATCGAAATATTTTTATGAATTCCTTTATATTATATGAATTGTTTTATGATGTCATGTTGTTTAAGAATCCCATTTTTACTACATGGGTTATCCAAAGATGTATGATTTATGACTTTGTGGCACACATAAGAATGGTATCATTATGAGAAGGGTGGGACCTATATCTTCCTCCAATGCATTGGGTAAAGATTTTATATCTCATGAGATAGACATGGCTGGAATGGTAGGTTATACCAGTTCAGTGAAACAGGACTGAAACGAGGAGTGAAATCGGTTCAGAAATGGACTTGGTCCACTAAGATAGTCTTGGCAATGAGTCTTGACTAATAAGAAATGATTCTCTATGATTATGTGTGTATGCCACAAAGTTTCATGTTTTAAGTTATGATTATTGGGATTACATTTCACTACTAAGACTTATCCCATGTTATGAAATTATGATCTCTTTTGTAGGTTAGGATTTCCAAAAGATATGTGCTTATGTATATGATGTGATTGATATTTCTTTTGTTTATCCTTACTGAGCATTTGAGCTCACCCTTTTGTATGTTTTGTTTCCCCAGGTCAGAAAGAAGGTTATTAAGTAGAATATTCCAAAAAGGGACTCTAGATATGATGAAATAAATGGGAGGCAAAGTAGATGCTTTATGAACCAGTTGTTTATGTTTCCCAGTTTCTAAAGACACTATACCTATACGGCCCTTTCTTGGTTTAGTTATATGTTTTAATAAGTGTGCTTCAATTCTGAAGTAATAAAAATGTATGTAAAGTATGGGTCATTATAGTTGGTATCAGAGGAAAGGTATAGTCAACCTCTGGAAACTAGGATGTGAAAGCCTTAGTAAGAACCCTAAGGATAATTCTAAGCATAGAACTAAATCTTTGTATTTTAGAAATGGCCATGAATAACCTAGGATAAGATCGTAAGTGGGAAATTTTATTCTTGATTATGTGGTTTTCCAATTATAATTAGTGTTGCTCACAATATTCTTCTTGGTTTTAGTCAATGGATGGAACACGAAGGAACCATGTTAATGCGGAATGCGGCGGGCAATGCAATGATTGTCCCACTGAGCAACCAAACGTTATGGGAGCTGGAATGCAAAATCTTGTAGCCATGCTCACACAACTTTCTCAAGCTATGAATCATGCAGGACTTCCAAATGAGTAAAGGATGGAGCAAAATTCTGTTCAATCCTTCATGAGACAACGTCTACCTTCATTCAGCGGGTCTACTGATCCATTAGTTGCTGAACAATGGATTAGTACTACTGAAAATATATTTTCAGTTCTTCAATGTTCTGAGCATGATAAAGTCATCTTAGCAGTGTATCGTTTGGAAGGTGATGTTGATCAATGGTGGAATCTTATTAAGAATACGAGGCAAAGGGATGAAATTGAGTCCAGGGAATGGGACAAGTTTAAGAACTTATTTTTCAATAAGTACTTCCCTCGTATTCTCCAAACAAAGATGGAGAAAGATTTTCTTGAACTGAAGCAAAAGGACGATGAATCTGTTGGTCCCTATGAAGCAAATTTTTCAAGACTTGCAAGGTACGCTTCTGGTATTATTATCCAACCCGAGAGTAAGATCGATCGATTCTTTAGTGGCTTAAAACCAAGTCTTTGAAGGGCCTTAGCCATAAGGGACTTCAATAGCTGCGAGGAATTCATTCGATGTGCTGTCAAAGTTGATATGGAGATTTGAGTAACCCATCAGTCATATGGGTTTGATAAGAAGAGGAAAATGGAATTCAAAGGAAAATCTAAAGAGCACACTGAAAAGAAAGTGAGCATTCCCTTATGCTCAAAGTGTGGAAAGAAACATGGAGGGAGTTGTCTTAAAGGGACAAGTAAATGATTCAAATGTGGAAAGGAAGGTCATCGGGCATTTGAATGCCGCGATGATGGGAAGAAGATGTCTAATGATGAAAACAAAGGAAGGGATACACATAATGAACCTACTACACTTCAATGATTCAAGTGCAAGGAGATGGGACATTATTCCAATAAATGCCCTAATCCAAGGGTTGATGATGATTTTTGACGTCAACAAACTCTTATGGCTAATGAAAAAGGAAAGTCACATGCAATTTCAATCAGCGATGTTGAGTACGATAACGATGTGGTGAAAGGTACACTTACCATCCACTCTAAAGTAGCAAATGTTTTATTTGATTCTGTATCCACCCACTCCATTATTTCTGAAGAATTTTCTAAGGGTATCACCGTATTACCTCAACAATTAGATGTTGAGTTAGCTGTGACAACACCTAATGGAACAACAGTCGCATCAAAAGTTTATAATTCTTCTCCGATTGAAGTTTGTGGGAAAGTGCTTCCTGAAAATCTTGTGATCCTTCCTATAGTGTAATTTGATGTGATTCTTGGCATGGATTGGCTTTCTCTACATGGATCTCATATCAATTTCCAATGAAGGGAAGTCACATTTCATATTCCAGATCAATCTATGATCGTCTATCGATGCAAGGATGAACATAACCTTCCAGAGGAAATTCCATCCAACATATGGGTCTTAATTCCACTAAATGAAGGTTATTTATCTCAAATGGTTGGTGAGAAACTCACAATTAAGAATATGCCCATTGTACGGGAGTTTGATGATGTCTTTCCGGATGAATTACCGGGTCTTCCAACGAATTGTGAAGTTGAGTTTTCAATAGAACTCGTACCGGGTGCTTTGCCTATTTCAAAGACACCTTATAGAATGACCCCAATTGAGTTGCAGGAATTGAAGAAGCAAATCCAAGAGAATCTTGATAAGGGGTTCATACGCCCTAGTGCATCACCTTGGGGAGCACATGTTCTGCTTGTTAAGAAGAAATATGGATCAATGAGACTCTGCATTGATTATCGAGAACTTAACAAGATCACTATCAAGAACAAATATCCTCTCCCACGCATTGATGACCTATTTGACCAACTACGTGGAGCTCAATACATTTCCAAGATTGATCTTCATTCAGGGTATCATCAATTAAGGGTCAAAAGGGAGGAAATACCAAAGACAGCTTTCCGTACAAGGTATGGACACAATGAATTTATAGTGATGCCATTTGGTCTTACTAATGCCCCTGCTATCTTCATTGATCTAATGAATAGAGTCTTTAGAGACTATCTTGATCATTTATTGGTAGTCTTTATAGATGATATTCTTTTCTATTCAAAGATCAAGGAAGAACATGAAGATCACTTGAGAATTATATTGAAGACCCTGAGAAAGGAGAAGCTTTATGCCAAATTTACCAAGTGTGAATTTTGGCTTCAAAAAGTTTCATTTTTAGGTCACATAATCTCAAAAGAGGGGATATCTGTGGATCCAGCAAAAACAGACGTTATAGAAAGATGGTCGAGACCAACAACAGTAACCAAGATCCAAAGTTTTCTTGGTTTGGATGGATATTATCGACGTTTTGTGAAAGATTTTTCACGATTATCTAATCCACTCACTAAGTTGACTCGGAAAGGAGTTAAGTTTGTTTGGATGGAGGAATGTGAAGAGAATTTCAAGGAGTTGAAAAGAAGGTTATCCAGTGAACCTGTGCTCACACTGCCTTGTAGTGGAGAAAGGTTTGTGATCTACAGTGATGCACCCAAGAAGGGATTGGGGTGTGTTCTTATGCAAAATGATATGGTGATAGCTTATTCCTCACGAAAGTTGAAAATACATGAGAAAAATTACCCAACTCATGATTTGGAGTTAGTTGTGGTAATCTTTGCAATAATTATTTGGAGGCATTACCTTTATGGAGAAAGGTGTGACATTTATAATGATCATAAAAGTTGAAAGTATATTTTCACACAAAAGGAGCTGAATATGCGCCATAGAAGATAGTTAGAGCTTATTAAGGATAACGACTGCTCAATCCATTACCACCCTGGGAAAGAAAACAAGGTGGCAGATGAATTAAGTCGACAAGACCATGCTAGTTTATCCATGATTAGGATCAAAAAAGATCCAATATTTATGGATTTACAAAGGATGGATCTTGGAATTATAATGAAAGGGGAAAAATATTATCTTTCTCAAATGAATGTTCAACCATCTATACATTTGAAGATTAAAGAGGCACCGAAAGAAGATTTAGAGTTACAAAAGAAGATGAGAAATGTTCCTGAATTCAACCTTGATTGTGATGGGATAATAAATTTCATGAATCGGGTTTGTGTTCCTCCCATCCCCGAATTAAAGAAGGAGCTGCTGGATGAGGCTCATAGATCTTCATTCTCTATTCATCCTGGAAGCACGAAGATGTATAGGGACACGAAAGAATACTTCTGGTGGGATGTCATGAAAAGAGATGTTGCTGAATATGTCTCTCGATGCTTGGTTTGTCAACAAGTTAAAGCTGAGAGACAGAAGTCTAAGGGGATGTTACAACCATTACCCATACCCGAATGGAAATGGGAAAACATCACTATGGACTTTGTCACATGACTTCCTAAAACATACAAAGGCAATAATGCTATCTGGGTTATAGTTGATCGTCTTATAAAGTTTGCACACTTCATTTCTATTAGAGAGGATTTCTCTCTGGATCTTCTTTCCATGATATATGTAAAGGATGTGGTAAGATTGCATGGAGTACCACTTTCTATTATATCTGATCGGGATCTGAGGTTTACCTCGAAGTTCTGGAGAAGTCTTCAGCATACTCTGGATACAGAGTAGAGTTTCAGCACTTCTTATCATCCTCAGACAGACTGTCAGTCTGAGAGAACAATTCAAACTCTAGAAGATATGTTGAGAGCTTGCTCTATGGATTTCAAAGGTGGTTGGGATCAACACCTACCTTTGGTGTTATTTTATTATAATAATATCTATCACTCCAGTATTCAGATGGCTCCTTATGAAGCTCTCTATGGAAAGAAATGTAGGACTCCAACTTGTTGGGATGAAGTTGGGGAAAGAAAGCTATTAGGACCCGATCTCATTGATGAAATGGCGGAAAAGGTCAGATCTATTCAACAACACATAAGAGCAGCTCAGAGTTGACAGAAAAGCAATGCCGACAACCGAAGAAACGACCTAGAGTTTGAAGTGGGTGATAAAGTGTTCTTACGAATATCTCCCTGGATGAGGGTTATGAGATTTGGAAATAAGGGGAAGTTGAGCCCTAGATATATTGGTCCTTTCGAAATACTGGATTGTGTTGGGAAGGTAGCTTACCGATTGGCGCTTCCACCGAATCTCTCTCAAGTTCACGATGTGTTTCATGTATCTCTCCTGAGAAAGTACATACCTGATCCTTCACATGTACTCAGCTCAGAAGTTGTACTGTAGGAGCAAGATCTTTCTTATGAAGAACTACCGATAGAGATTCTGGATCCTAGCGAAAAAGTCCTATGAAACAAGACCACCCGATTGGTGAAAATTTTATGGAGGAACCACCAATTAGAAGAAGCTACATGGGAGCTTGAGGATATGATGAGGGAGAGGTATCCTCATCTGTTTGTTATAAAGTGACGAATTTCGAGGGTGAAATACATTTTAAGGGGGGTAGAATGTAACGCCCGAGACTTTTATGTTATATAAACCATCAAAGGAATCTTTTTCTACACACAACACTTGTTGGCTTGGTTTACAGGAAATCGTATCCTTCCTCGATAGCTTGCGTCGTACGCAATACCGAGTTTCACTAAACAATGATATGCTAATAAAATATTATTAAAACTAGCTGTTATGAATAGTAATAACCACTTTTTGAAATTTTATAAATTTTATTTTTCAAAATGGACTTCATTTTTGTATTTGGAATATCGAAATTATCCTAGGGTGAAATTTTGGTATTTTTCTAAAAACTTTCAATTTTTTATGAATAGTGAAACCACTAAGTGGTAGTTAAAAAACTGAATTTTTCATAAAACGTAATTTTACCACTTCTGTGAGTGGAATTTCGAAAATCTGAGAGCCACGGTTGATGTAAGTAAGTAAAATGTGGTTCAATGAGATGAAAATAATTTTTTGGTGAATAGTAACTTTTTACTTTTTTTTACGACGGTTAAAAGTAAATAGGGTAATTAAGGGTTAAAATGATATTATTATTAACCTAAAACATGTTCTAATTCTATTGGAGACGTTTAATTTTCCCAAAAACAACCTTAGGAATAAAATATGACCATTTAGGCCCACTTGGATTAGATTAGGACATTTATTATTAATTTATTTAAAGAAGGGTTAAAATAGTTAAAATCAAACTTTAATAACTAAATCATTTTTAATATGGGGTTATACATAAGATAAATTCAACTATAAATATTCATTATAAATATAAAACTATTTCCTACATAATGGTATTTTATTTGTAATTTTTAGACATTATATATTTTAATTTATTTATGACACAATGATGATGCAATAATTATCATATTAATGAAAAATTGACATAATTGATGTTATAAATACCCAAATAAATATAATTTGAGACTTTTTATGAATTACACTAATTTTATAGATTAATATGACATGTTATTATTGATTTAATTAACTTCTTTCGAACAAATCATTCTGTTATGATTTTCACAAAAATTAATTACTAAATAGTGTCAAAATTGACATAAAATAGTTTTTAAAACAAATATTATATTAGTAATTGTTATTTTATTCCTAAAAATCTATGGTTCGGCCAAATGACTTAGATAAGGTTATATATATTAATAATAAACAACTTGGGATTCGTTTGGCTGCTTATAGTATGTTTATTAACCTTATAGTATAAGACCACAAGAAGACACGGTAAAAGTAAAATTATTTAACTTAATGTTAAATATAAATGATAAGGTTAAAATAGGAACCTAAACTTGTCTAAATTATATTGGATGAGAGTATTGCGACCCATCCCCACCTTAGATTTAAAATAAATCAATTTGGAGCTATTTATAACCGAACCTGACTTTATAATAAAATAATATTTTTAGTTATTCCAAAGGTGCCCCTCTCCTCCCTCATAAAAGAGCGCCTCCTCCCTCTCTTCCTCACACCACTATGAGCCTTCAAGATCGGCCAACCCCTGACACATTATCCTCTCCACTTCCCTAGAGACATCCTAGAGGTCCTGGTATTCTTCAAAGACAAATTGTAGTGCCCTAAAAGAAGGTCTCAAAGAAGCACTTCAAAGAAGAGGTAATGTCTGTTACCGATTCATTCATCTTTATTTCTTCTTCCAATTATTCTTCTTTAGTTGTTTCATTATGAAGTACTAACATCAGTATCACTCATATAAATATGTTACTATAAGTATGAAACAACCCTATTTCACCATCTATCCATCCTACGGAAAAAGAAATCATCGCACGTGTGTACGTACGGAATACCGTCTCCACGCCGTGGTGTAATCTATTGTCCACCACCACCTTACTTGGATGGGTATAATGGTGTAAATAATGAATATATAAGACTATTATACTGTGATACGGATTCTGAAATAGTATACCTAAACTCCAATACAATACCACGATCATAGGAATGATATCATCCCTCGTGCGTACGTACGGAATACCGTCTCCATGATGTGATGCGACTCGTTCTACATGCTCTTCATTTAATAATGATTATATAAATGAATTAAATTAATTAATATGATATATATTACACTAATACCATTCTGGAAATGAGTTATCTATAACCTAAAGAGAAGAATAAGAATTTATTTGACAAAACACGCATAAGAACAAAAAGTTATAAACACCCGAATAACAAGTAGCAATGAAATATTACTACTAAGAAGCTAATAATATGACCAAATATGATATCATAAAAATAAGTATGATTCTGGAATAAGTCAATAACATTATTTAAATCATTATACAGGAGGTTCGGACATGTACAAAGTATATCAGACCTAAGGTAAGGGAAATATTACAATCTCATTTTTATCTGAGATTGTTTATACTTTGGTATTTACTGGGGTGTATTTTATCATCCACATCCATGTTTCCTCAATATGTAATATTATTTACATTCACCTACAATTGTTTAAATCCTATTTTACCATTCGGTGAGTTTTTAGTAAAATATATGAAATGAATCTTTTGTCGTTTTTTGTACGAGGTACTTTTTTGACTTTTCTGACAAAAGTACGAGAAGAATGTTTTTTTAACTTATACGGCATGCATGGATTTTTAAAACAATATTTCCAAGAATCATCCTTTACAAGTTTTCAAGTTTATTTTTAATCAACTTCTTTTAGTTTAAAATTGTATGACATGTTAAGAAATGAAAAATGTTTTTGAAGTAGAAAAGATATTTTCCACAAGAATAGTGTTCAAGTGTTTTATCAAAATTATTTTCCATCTAAGATAATATAGGGTTCTGTTTCTATCCCTATTATTACACGGATTTGATTGTGTTGTGATGGAAATATTTTTTTGAATTCCTTTATCTTATATGAATTGTTTAATGATGTCATGTTGTTTAAGAATCCCATTTTTACTATATGGGTTATGCAATGATGTATGATTTATGATTTTGTGGCACACATAAGAATGGTATCATTATGAGATGGGTGGGACCTATATCTCCCTCCAATGCATTGGGTAAAGATTTTATATCTCATGAGATAGACATGGCTGGAACGGTAGGTTATACCGGTTCAGTGAAACAGGACTGAAACGAGGAGTGAACTCGGTTCAGAAATGGACTTTGTCCACTAAGATAGTCTTGGCAATGAGTCTTGACTAATAAGAAATGATTCGCTATGATTATGTGTGTATGCCACAATGTTTCATGTTTTATTTTATGATTATTTGGATTACATTTCACTACTAAGACCTATCCCATGTTATGAAATTATGATCTCTTTTGCAGGTTAAGATTTCCAAAAGTTATGTGCTTATGTATATGATGTGATTGATATTTCTTTTTCTTACCCTTACTGAGCATTTGAGCTCACCCTTTTGTATGTTTTGTTTCCCAAGGTCAGGAAGAAGGTTATTAAGTAGAATATGCCAAAAATGGACTCTAGATATGATGAAATAAATGGGAGGCAAAGTAGATGCTTTATGAACCAGTTGTCTATGTTTCCCAGTTTCTAAAGACACTATACCTATACAGTCCTTTCTTGTTTTGGTTATATGTTGTAATAAGTGTGCTTCAATTCTTAAGTAATAACAATGTATTTAAAGTATGGGTCATTATATATATAAAATATATTCTCATATATATTTTTGTGCACGATTATATATATAATATATATAAATTTTTGGTATATTATATATATAATATGTGAATTTGATTATGTATAAAATATATTTTGGCGTATGAATATTTTTACATATATTATATAATGGAATGATTATATATATAATATATATATATTAGCCTTGGATAATATAAATATAAAATCTATAGTGCATTTAATAGCCTTCTTATCTCTAAATGTTTTTAAAATAATGTAATGGTGTTCAGAAGTTTCATTTTTCTTATAAAAAGTAAACACAAGGAAAGGCCCCAAGCATGGAATATGGAAGGTTAGTGGATACACTTGAAAAAATAAAAACAAAAATAATGTTTTCCCCTTATGGAATTTTTTCGCAATGAAGTGGTTTTCCCTCCTTTTCGTGCACTCAGAATGACCCATCCCCCCTATGGGATGATGATAAATTGATGCAAGAAATGAATGTGTTGATGATTACAATTAACACATGTTTATTGAAAGATATTTCATTATTATTCTATACATACCACCTTGATATTATTTTATCCATATTACTCATATTACATGTCATATTATAAATAGTATTAAGAGAAAAAAATCATTAAATTTTATGATAATGTTCATTAAGAAGATAAGAAAATAATGAAAAATAATTTTAGGTTCTTAAAGGGAAAATTTTGATTAACATGGGGATATAAAAATTTGAAAGTGTGACTCCAAAAAAACATCCCAAAATCCTTTATGTTAAAAAGGATAAAAATATTACAACCATATATTTTCATTATATGTCTGAAGTTTGGTATATGGAGGATAAAATGAAATGAAAAGATATTGAATCATAAAAAAATAGTCCACATAGTTTATATTCTTCCTTGAATAGGATTTCTCTATTTTAATTCACGTTTATTACATACTATATACTATTTAAACATATTTATCTTATTATAATAAATAATTAGGTATAGAAAAATTATAGAAAAAGGTTACTTTTCAATGTGGCTAAGATAGGGTGATTTATAAGTGAGTGATGAGAAGTACATGACTTCTAAATTTAACAATTAATGATTCTAGTTTATCACTTATTGATTAATAGAAAATATATAATGAATATATAATGACATTAAGAAATATTCAGTTGTGTCATAATGATTCATGGTCTAGTTAAAATGAATTAGTTCCCAAATTTATATCCACTATAGTATTTAGATGATTTAGAGATAAAAAACATATGTATTATCGACAATAATTAATATCTAGTCCTTTAAATGTTATGGTAAGCCCAAAATCATTCTGAATTAGTATAGATAAGAGATCAAGAACTATAATGGGGATAGAAATGAGGTAAACTAATATACTTTATAGGATTCCTTCAAGAATTTTATGGAGTATAAAATTAATTAAATGAATATAAATGGATAAAATATATGATTTTTGTTATTTAGTGAGATGAATAATATCTCAAGCCTGCATTCATCGATCATTATAATTATAGAATCAATTTATTTCTAAACACACATTAACTTATTAAAATCCCAATTATGATGTTATTAAAAGTAAGATCAATGATGAGACTTATATGTATACATTTTTAATTAAAATTTATCATGGGGAAACTATTAAGAGAAAATTTTATTATACACATCAAAGATAGTGGACAAATCGGTGGGTTACATGACCGGTGGGTCACATAACCTCAAGCGCATCTCCGTGAATTATGTAGGCTTCTGAAAAAAGCAGAGTCCACTAAATATATTATAATTGTGGAAGATAAATAAATGAAACTAGTTATAAAATGATTCCATGATATTATGTTTATGCTTATGAAAAAGTATGGCAAACAGAAATACAAGAATACAATTAAACAGAAAGAGAAACAACATAAAAGAAACAACTTCCCCTCAAAAAAAGGATTGATACTCTACCCCAATATCTATCCTAAGAAGAAAGGAACACTGAAGCACCATATGTGACATGATTCCTGTTATCTATACATATGAGAATAATGTCTAGTTGGGTACCAAATGGTGCAGAAGTAGGGAGTGAGATAAAATACCAATAGTCTGGCACCCACAATGTCTAAACCTCTCTAATTTGTGATGTAAACAGTATTATTGTGCCATATATATATATATAATAAATTCAAGAAAATAAATAAGTAGAAAAAAATAAATGTAACATGGTCTAGTTTACAAAACGAACACCCCTCACATACCTCCTACTTCGGCTTAAGCAGGAAATTTGAAATGTGTACCTATAGGAAACAAGATGTATATATATATATATATATATATATTATACTAGAAAATAGAAGAAAGAAAAATAGGGAACACCCCCAAGTTTTTTTCTTTGACATGGGTTCTAATTTATGTGTCAACAAGGGATGCTTCAAGAACGTGAAAAGTATCACAATTCACAAGGAAAATAATGGCTGCATAAATAAACACATTCCATGGATCGTCATTATTATTATTTCTAAATAGTAAAGTTGGAGTCTGTGCCTATCCCGAATGTATCGCTACAATACATCCTATAATTAATCTCATAACACTGATCCCCATCCACGGAAATCATTTTAAGAACCATGTATCACTCGAGGCATGACATTACCATGACTCTGTCCCGATATCGCACTGATGGGATCAATTATCACATGTGGCTTGTCATAGAAACTCACCCATGGTCCTTCCTCGATGATACTATAAGGAAGTGGTGTCACCCAAAATTATATAGAAGGGACAGGGAAGTAATTTTAAAGGAAAATCATAAGACACCACCCCCAACGGTCCATAACGGTGACCAGTCAGGAACTGAGAGTTCAAGAGAGAGTTATTAATACAAGACCTCACTCAATCACTACCCTAAATTTAATTAAATGTCATAGAACAAGTATCATATAGTTTAATTTTTAATTTCAACTAAATAGTATAGATAACTGTACCACAATAAATGATAACTTAAACCGAACAGCTATAGCCAAAAAATATTTATCAGAAAAAGAAATAAAAACACACATATTAATTTTTAAAGGGAAAACCAGAAAAAAATTGAAAAAATAAGTAATTAATTAGGCAACAATTAAACAAAATATTCCATTATCATTTTTCATAATTACCAAAAACAAATTAAGTAAACATAATAAAATAGATCATGCAACATTAGAATTTAATTAATTTAATTAATTGGGGCTAATAGAATAATGCACAAGAATGTAGACACACCCAAATGTGTATCCAATGATGTTGGAAAAATTTAAATGAGTTAAAATGTATCACACAATGGTTCAATGTTTTAGTAATCAATTTATTTAATTTAGATAGGGTAAAAATTAGACCTCACCGTTATGCGCCAATGAGTGGCCCAATGTGCGATTTAAATGGAGAAACTAAATGAAGGGCAAAGAGAAATCACCCTATATTTTTCTCATAATAGATCATAAGATCCATGACGTTCATTGATTTGACTGAAAATGGAAGAAATAAGATGATTTTAGAAAAGCCCTAATTTCAGCTAGAAACCAACCATGGAATATCGTAAGAAAGATAGAGAATGTGATCATACGTTTCATGCTGTTTGAGTGAGCATTACTAAGATATTTACTATAAAACTAATGGCAATGAAATGGGATAAAAAATTAGCGGCATTGGCCTTACGAAGTGGGAATTAGGTGGACCCCACCACCTTGGGAGAGGGGTGAACCACACACAAGAGGGGGTGGAGAGGAGGAGAGGAAAAAAAGAAAGAAAAAAAGGAAAAAAAGAAAGAAAAAATGAATAAGGGAAAAAGGAAAAATAAAATAAAATATAAATATAAATAAAAAAATGGGAGAGAGAAAAAAAATAAAAAAAAATAAAAATGGTTATACCGATTTTTAATTCTTTTTATATTTATCCCATTCCCACTTTAGAATTTATTATTTATTTTTATTCCCTTTCTATATCTTTTAATTTATTTAGAATTACATTAACTATTTTAATTATTTATAACCTGAATGATATGCTAGGGAGTGACATAATAATTTTACAAAAATCCTGAAAAATTATTTAATTAATTTTAATAGCTTCTAGGAACCTGCAATAGTGTGCGCAAGTATGCGCCCTAGGTCTACTTAAAGATTTGGAAAAAATAATAAATGTTCCTCACCATGATATATTTCAAGATGATACAAGAATTTTTACGGGAAATTAATAATGTTTTATCTAACAAAGAAATCAATATTCACCGATATACTTAAACATGTTATAAACATATAGGCATAAGTATATTAATATACATACACCCACATATGTATATATAACTACGTATATATATTTAATCTCGGTATATATGTGTATACCATATATATATATACATAAATTTTTTTCTCCCAATATAATAATAATAACTATAATTAAAAAATTTATAATTTTATATAACCCATCAATGACACTATTAATATTTTAATAAAAACATCAATTAACAAAGATAATAGTTATTAAATTAATATTGATTTTTCATTTGTATTAAATTATAACAACTAATATTATCACATTTATTATATTGACCAAATATTATTTACACCGTGATATGATTTATTAATTGCAGAACAAAATTTTCAGTTTTTTATATTTAATGAAAATAGTAATATTAATAATAAAACTATTATTATTATTTCTAACTACCCAAAAAAATTATAACCCAAATAAATTATCATTGTATGTAATCAGACAAATCATCTAATGCTTGTAACAGTTATACACTTCCTAGTGTAAACCCCACGCCCCAGACCTAATGATGTCCTTGGATTTATGATAAGATTCACCCTTTAAGAGAAATTAATTATTTATTATTAATAAATTGTAGTAATAAATTGGGTATTATCACATGAGATGTTTCCAAACACCCGACGTGCATAAATTCTACACCCTTCTTAGGCTATACCTGGAATTCCAGACTGAACTATTGCCTCAGATATCTCATACGATGCACTATTTGAGATTTATTTCATTTAAAAAAACAAAAATTCATATGATGAAAATAAATTTAATATTTTTATTCTATCAGCACTGAGATACTATGGGTCTCAGAATCTCGTGCTGACTCAGCGTTTATCTATGAAAATATTTCATAAAATATTACAATGTTCTGAATATGGTTTGTACCTATCAATTAATTTATATCCCTTCTAATTTTAATTTCATTAATTGAATTTAATTCCTTAAAATACATATCACATCATCAACTCTCAAAAAGAAAAAGGTTATGATGCTTGATTTTAAAACCAGTATGTCCAGCTAATAATAAAATTAAATTTCCTTATCTTTTTCATCTGGTTCCAAACATTGGATGTTATAGTCCTAATGTTTGTAAAACGAGCATCAATTATAAAATTTAACAACTGTTGAAAGATCATCAATGATCTATCATTATATGGTTCTTAACCCATAACCATTTATGTCCTATAATTAAAAAAGGATATCCCATGATTAATAAAATGAATAAAATCCCTTACATAGTAATCTATATGATAATATGAAAAGAGTTTGTTAATGATTGGTTAATAAAAAACATGAATCATAAATAAAAAATGTGCATCTAAGTTAATTATCCTAATATTTTCTAATGAAATTATAGAAACCCTTGAGAATGAAGTTTTATGGCCATTTTATAGACTATATTTCTATAAAAGGTTGAACATATTTATTTATTAATGATGTGGATTGATTGATAGGGTAAAATATAAGGATTGTGATACAAAATTAGTTGGTATATGAATACGTTCAACAAGAACTCATGGAAAAAGATTGTTTCAGAGATAAATAAGATATATTTATGTTAAAACCATAATGGTAGTTTTATATTCACCATAGTTGATGAAACTTTATTCAATAATAATAATTAATACTAAAAAATATGTAAATGAAAATCACATGGGTTTAAAAATACTATATAAATTTATGAAAATGTATTCCATGTACCAATGTCATATTTTTATTTTTGTAGTTTCTCTAATTATTAGAAATACTTTGGTGGTTATTTAATATAAAATATACAAGGGTTATAAAAACATGGTATCAATAAAGCTCTATTAGTTATCCCAAATATTAAGTCTTAATTAAATTCAATTTATACATTCCATAATAATTTTCTAGGATCATCACATTTGGGATTGGATATCAATACTACCAATATTGAAAGGTGTCTATATGATATAACCAGAAATGGTTGAGACACAAAATAATGTTAATAAGAAATGAAAGTTACAGAGATAGATTTATTGATTTATACGATAATTGTTATTATATATTATTATTTTCGAAGAAAATAATTCTAGAAGATAATAAAAGGTTATTGGTAGATCCATAGTTTTCATGTAAAACATATTTATAAAATAAAAGAATATATTTTTAGTATTAAAATTTGATAAGACTAGGATGAAAGAAACACTTTGAATATTGACATAAACAAGTAAACCATGTTCTAGGGAAAAATATTTACCAAATTATATCAATTTATTACTTCAACAAGTCAATATAAATATAATAACAATCTATTGGGTAAATTCAAGATAGAAATATTTCCATTATACCATTGAATAATAATCCCTACGAAATCCTTTATAATACAATGGAAGAGATAAAAATAGTGATTATAATCACAAAATCATATATAATGGATCTATAACATTTAACATCACATATACTAGATATTTCCAACATATAATTTATGATCAGATAATATAAGATAAGTCAATTAGAATTTCTTATGAATAATTCAAAAATATCTCAGATTTCTTGACAAAATACAAGGAATTTATACCTAGTACTTGGAGAGGAGGGAACACTAGTCATAAGGAGAAACAAATTTCTATTATTATAAAAAATATATAATAGGACATCATTGTGATTCTACAATAATAAGTAATAAGATCCCTTTTAAGACAATTGTATACATATCTAAAAATAATTATAAAATTTCTGCTTATTATACGATTGAATAGTATTGTAAGATTCACAAAATTTTATTTCATTTGATGTAACGAACCAAATAAGTAAAGTATTATCGTAATTAAGATAATATTACTAAAATGGATATATACAAGATGTAATGATGATATACAAGAAAAGATAATATATTAATGATAATATACCTTGAAGAGTCTTACTCAAGTAGGTGAATTAGTAGATAGAAAAGTATCCATATAGTGAAACACTATGAGCCAACTAACAATATCCATAACTACACAGAAGAATTATCTAATCTTATAATAGATAATAGGATGATTATCATAATGTTTTATGTAGGTAAAGTGGGAGTTGGTTCCCAATACCTAACTTGTACATTATTTTTTAGTTACCCTATCATGTATACAATAAGTTATTCACGAGGAATACATAAACTAATAGTGTCTACAATTATGCACCCACAATTTACATAGTAATATCCTTAATTTATTTATTACATAAAAATATTATGGGAGGTCTCATCTATAATGATAACTTCACAATACTATGACATTAATATTAAAACTATTTAATATAATATATATATATCATAAAAAATGAACACATGTGTTGTTTGACTATTAGGTGTAGGAGACTCATAATCATAAATACATTTTATCATGATTTTCACATATTATGATCTCATGTATAGTGTATCATGAGGAAAGAACAAAAAATATGATCACCACATGTCTTGACTTTCATTAGTTGTTCTCATATATGAACATGGGTATTGGTTTATCAACTTGAGATAATTATAAATTTATACCATTGTATTTATTGGTTTAATTCAAGATGAAACCGATGGAATATACGTTTGGTTGAGGAATATTGTTTTGGTTGTGACATTTTTTGTTTGATGATGGTTTAACGGTCAATATATAATTTTCTATTTCTGAAATAAAGAGACATCTCATGCCTAGTTTATAAGGACAAAAATCTATTTAAAAATAGATAGACAAGGTAAAAGAAGGCTTGCTCATCCACTAAGATCAATAAATTATGAAGAAATGAAATATGATTACATGAATTTTGAATCCTAATTTAAAATACTTTTCATGATAGAAAGATTATATTACAAAATTCATGTAAGAAAGTGTTTGTCATTGTTATGAGAAAAAATTATCTCTTTAGGGGAAGTTCTGAGTTTCTAGTCCATACTCGTGGTCTATAAGTTTAAATCATTATAATTGAGATATTTTCCTAGATGGTCACATAAAAATAATATTCAAATTATTAGACAAATCTAATGAATTAGATTTTAGGGTAACATGGACCCCGAGGTGGGGACCAAGATATATCATTGTTTGATCATTCAAAAGAAATAATTAAATTCAATATTGTAAAATTTTATATTGATATTAGTGTATTTATTTTCATGATGTTTAAAAAAGTGTTAAGTGAATGTAGGAAAATATAATATAAGGTTTAATAATTATTTTATTATTATTATTAAATTAATGGGAGAAATGAGTCAAGTTAATGTCTTTGATTTTGTTATTTAAAACATTTTAGATTTTCTGAGAATCTAAAAAATATATATAATATTTGGATGACATGGTTAGTTAAAAATTAATTTCTTTTAGTTTTTATTTACGAGGTTAAATATTTGTATTGTCTTAATTAATATTTTTAATAATGCACCCATTCTATATAAGTGGAGGGGAGGTCACTACATAAAGGGATATACATCCAGTGATTTTGAGATTTCCTCTATAATCTCAACCAAGTCATTGAGGTAGAATAATTCAATCCATCAAACATGAAATACGTATCCTACAAATATCAATGTGATGGGTCTCCCAATATCATCAGATCATTGAAGGCATCTTAGATTATCAATGACAGAAAATGTAAATCATTGATCAGTACTTTTTTAAGTATCTATAAATTGTTTAGACAATCAAGAGGGTTTTGTTATTTGCTACTTTGAGTGATGATATCCAATGATGATTGAAAAACTTTTTCTAATAAAAATGATAGAATTATTGTTTTCATAATGACCATGTCATTTTATAGAAATTTTTACATTATTTTCATAATAATTAATCACCAAATATGAACCAAGGATCCTAAAGTTTAGTTTATTTGGATGATTTCGTACATGAAACTGAAGAAATTGAAATATAAAAACCATGGTAATACATAGGCAAAATAAATGAGATGAAAATTCTAGTATGTAAAAAAATTTAAAAATAAATCATAACATATGTGTCAGAAGGCATAACATGAAGAAATAAAAAGAAATAAAACATGAAAAAAATGAAGACATATCACATAGAACACAAGATCATGTAATCATAGAATCATAGGAATTTGGAAACAACATATAACATGATATAATAATGAGTCAAGACTATCTTCCAATACCATTTCACCTGGAAAACAAAGTCCCACTAATGAATCAGGTTCACTACATGTCCCAACATGACATCGCATGACACAAAATATTGCCTAATGTATTGGACAACTATATGTTTGAACCCATAATTATATTTTGAGGAATATGTGTGCCACATATAGAATCATACATATGAAATAAACCTAACGGTTACCCATAGATATATTGGGTACTATCATCATATCACAAGGAATGAAAAATGGTTGTATCAAAAAGGTTTCAATGAAATAATGGATTTAAATAATACATGGACCTTAGTAGAGGAAAATATTAATATACCGTGAAATGTGATGTCACTCTAAATTGAATACATGTTAGATAGTTTTTCCAAAACATTACAAATATTCCAATTTTGTGTTGTTTAATGGAATCTATAAATGTGTCCTTAAATAAGAGATAAAATATTTCATTCTATACAATTGAAAAGCGAACTAAGATACTTTTTCCAGATGAAATTATTGATTCACAAAAATAATGGTGGCTTAAAAAAGATTATGGGGTGTAGATGAAAATTGAAATAAAATTGGTAAGTCCTTGTTATCTGGGCTTTCTTATCGATAATAATTAAAAAATAAACTATATGAAACATGTATTTATTTATAAAAAATTAAATAATATAACTAGGTACATATATTTATATAACCAAAAAATTTAGGTAGTGTAAAAAATATTAATTAATAATTACATTTTTGAAAAAGGAGAGAAAGCATAACGAGAAGGAAAAATTGGGGTTTGTAGAGAATCCTTCACATGTTGAGTGAAACTATTGCAAAATTGTACTTAATGTCATGTAAAATTGAATTAAATACATTAATTAATTAATTTACAACATATTATACATTTATTTAATTTATTATAATTTTATATGGGTCATTTCTAGTAAATTTGTGACATATAGTGTATAATTTCATTATTTTTGGAGTGTTTATATCAAGATAATATGATAATTTCCTCATGTTTAGTTACGTTATTTTATTATCAAATAAAATCAAAACTAGAAAATTTTAATTATATGATATTTATTCCCATCTATATATTCAAATGGTACGCTATATAATTTTATTTTTATATATAAGAACGATTCATTAGATAAAATGTTAATGATGAAAACTAGTTGGTTTTTGGTTAATTTTCGCTCATTAGGAAATTGTTTTGTTTTATTATTTAATACTTTCAATATAGATTATTTCTGTAAAATAAAAAAAATTAATATACATTTTAGAATCTAGTTTGACTATTATAATATTTTTACAATCAATCTTTAATGTGTTAATGGAAGATAAAAGCACATCATCCATGATGGCAGTAAATCATTACATCATAGATGTTGTAATTGTTTTAGAACAAAATGAAGAAGGAAGATATTGATGATGGATTATTCCATTAAAATAATAATATTTTTTTTATATAAAATATATTAGAGTTATCCTAACAAATTGGGATAGGGAGGTAAGGAAAGGATAACTAAATAAAATAAATTGAAAAGAAATTAAATGGAAATGAAATAGGGTTTTACCTAATAAATTTAGTTCCTTTGAGAACATCCTTTTAAAAATTGTCTTTAGTATTTTTTGTAGACCAATGGCTCCTAGAAGTGGGGATATAGTTGGGAGTATAATATGGTAGAATATAAGAATGCTCCATGTCTTAAAAGGTGTGAGGAGAAAATATGGTCAGGGATTATATTTATAATAAATGAGAATAGATTTTTTTGATTACTTTATTATTATTATTATTATTATTTTGATCAAGAAAATATGTAGTGAGTATTTTTATGAAAAAATATAGTAATTACTGGATGTGAGTTCTAACTAATAGTGATTACATAAAACATATATCATTCATGAATTATTAGTTTAATATTTCAATAATACCAAAAATTACATTATTAAACTAATCTCTAAAAAAGATAGTATTTTAAAAAAATCTCAAAAAAATTAACCTTAATATTTTTAAACATATATATTATATGAAATGACTCAATTTTTGAAAATAATTTAATTAATATGATATATTTAATTTTAATATAAAATCATCATTTATTTAAAGAATATTGATTTTAAAATTATAAGTGATTTTATAACACATTGAGTTTTTTTCAGAGGTCGTAAAATTATCTTATAATCATAAGAAAACAAACTATTAACTTATAAATTTATTTCTTGAAAATAAATTTTCATTTAAATAATATTATTAATTAAAAATTATAAATGATCATTTTATTTTCACAAAAATATCAAAAATTAATTATTCTTTTTCAAAACGTTTATTTAACTATAATTTGATATAATTATATCAAAACTTATTTTATATGAAACCAAAATATTATTTATAAATTCATATGTGAGGTTATTGTTATATTTTCCAATTTAAAATTCCTAATGGTCAAATTAATAATCTATTTTTCAAGTTACTATTTCATCGGTATAAGTTTATTTATTTATTGAAATACATCTTATTTCATTTTTTGTTCATTTCTGTTGTTTTCATTCTGTTCTAAAAGTTATTATGTATTTTATACTACATGAAATAATTATAATAAAGGAATTTCCATTGATTGAATTCTACATTGTTACATTTTCCCCCCATATGAAATTTTACCATTGAAATTCCATTTTTAAATTCTAAGTTGAAAAAATGTAAGGGTAAGACTCATTCATCGCTTACATCAGTCCCCAGGTTGCCTCCTCATACATATGGTTCTTCCATAACAAATTGAAAATCTGATTAGTATTTTTGTGTAGATATTTTTCTATATGATCCCATATATTCATCAAATTCCCTTTGTTGAGAGTTCATTCTCCAATTATACCGCCTCCATATTTCTTACATGCGATGGATATGGTGTGTGAATTATCATGATGGATACATGGAAAGAAATCATGTACTTGTGAAATGTTGGGTATATGTTATAGTTTATAGTACACAACTCTATCACAATCATGAATCTTGAAGGGGATGATGTACCTTAAAATTAACTTTCCATTCTTCCCAAATATTATGATCCTATTCCATAGAGATAGGTGGAGGAATAACTGAAACCCCAAACTCAAGGTCATGTGGATGATTTCTTTATATATTTTATATCAATATTGGGATACCTTGATGTTCTTATAAATGGATTCTAAATTTTCTACCATTTCATCAACAATTTCAGGTCATATAACCATATGTTTACTTAGTTCATCCCGACATGCAATTGTTCTACATCTCTTCCCAGAAATAGATTCTTGTATATACATTTTGATGCTCGAGTGGATCATTTTTTTCTATGTGAACTCAATAAGAGTTACATGATGGTACCATCCTATTTTTATTCCCATAAATCATTCTCTCAACATTTATTACAGTTTATAAATAATTGAATCATACTGGCCTTCAGTTTTTGAATGATAAGATGTATTGAGGTTCATCATAGTTTTTTGTGAATATTGAAGACTTTTGTAGAACATGGAGGTCAATATCATATCTTGATCAGATACAATCAATAGTGGTACTCCATGCATCCCAACAACTTTCCTAAGGTATATATGTGCAAGTTGAATGAGTGGAAAATCCTCTCGAATTGTGAAAAGATGAATTTTCATTGAATGATGATCCATAATGACCCATATAGAATTAGTTCCTATTGATTTATTTGGATTTATAGTAAAAAAAATTATGGTGTTTTTTACTTCAATATTTTTTTGGGTATGGTTGGGTCATCCCATAGAATATTTTCTTTAAGAATTCACTTGCTGACAGACAAGTCACTTTTATGTATATTCACTGATTTCCTTCTTTATATTATCTGAAATATAGTCTCTCTATGATATCAATAAATCATTGTGCTCCATGGTAGGATAGATAATGTTGAGCTATGTGTATCATTCAGAAGATCTTTCTTTAACAATAGATTATATGGTACACATAGTCTAGACCCAAATATAAATACTCTTTCCTCATTAATTTTAAACTTTGAGGATTTACCATTTTTGATAACTTCCCGCTTTTTCTGAACTTCCACATCATTTTGCATATCATCCTTTATTTTCTCTATAATAGATGGTGGAACAATCAATTTAGAATGGATTAATGATACTCGTTCCTAGTTTATTCCCATGTCCATCCTCAAAAAATATAAGAATATTGTATCCATCTAAATTATAATCATTGATAATATTTCAGGATCGTTTCAAATTAGATCATCTACAACTTTATTCTATTTATCATGATGACAGTGAATTGGGAATTCATAATCTCTGATGAGCTATAAACATCTTTGTAGATGCATATCTAGCTCCTTCTATGTGAATAAATATTTGAGTCTTTTATAATAAGTATATATCTCACACATCTCTATACAGAGATAATGCCTCATGAAATCTAATGTGAATATTACGGGAACTAACTCTAAATCATGAATTATATACCTTTTCACTTTGATTTTCAACTTCCTTGTGGAGTAGAGTAAAACGTTATCATTTTCTATCTTTATATAGCTTAATCCTCAGTTTGAAGCATCACTATATTCCATAAATTTTTTTCCACATGTTGGTAATGTGAGTAATGGTGTTGTGAAAACTTTTTTTTCAACACTTTGATGCATTATTCACATTCTTTATTCTAGTAAAAATTTACAGCCCTATGAGTTGTCTTGGTTAGTGGGTTTGGAAATTGTGAAAAATTATTCAAAACTCATTGTTAATATCCCTATGGATTATGGAAACTGTAGATCATCGTTATAGATATTGTCCTCGGCCACTCTTTGAGTTTATTTGTCTTGGAATGTTCCATAGACATCACACTGTTGATTATAACAGGCCTCAATAATGATTCATCCTCATCCATAACACAAATTTACTATAATTTTCATATGTTTTATACCTTTTGAAGTTAATTAGAAAAAAATTTAAATACTCATTGTGTTCCTCCTAACACTTAGAGTACATTAGAATATCATTGATAAAGATTATAAAATCATGGTAATTTTCAAAGACTGTATTTATTAAGTACATTAAAAAATATATATAATAAGTGATTCTGAAAGGAATGACTATAAACTCATTGTGTTTATACATTGTTTGAAATACATCAATGGGAATATCATCTGTCTTGGCCTTTAATTTGTTTGATCCTGAACAAAGTTCCACCTAATACGAATAGTTTTCCCCACTTAGTTTATCAGACATGTCATCTATTAATGGTATTCAATACATGTTATATATCATTATTTTGTTGAGTTAACAATTATTGATGTAGAGGTTCATTGATCCATCATTCTTCTTGAAAAGATGAATGGTGCACCCCATAGTGAATCACATGGGTGTATAAAACCCTTATCTAGATTCTCTTTTAAATACTTCTTTAGTTCATCTAACTAAATGGATGAAATTATATAATGCATGTTTGATATTTTGAGTGATATAATAATATGTTTAGTTGGTAAATAAACCTCTCTGTTAGAATAAAGACCTGAAAATTCATCGTGTAACACAACAGTGTAATCTCTAAAATGGGCTTGTCTTTGAGCAAGATTCTCTCATTAACATAATCATTTGAGAATGATATTTTTTCCAGTAAGGTAATAATATCAAAAATTGATATTATGATTCTAAAAAAGATTCATCATCATCATTATAGTTGTATATAATTAGAGGATTCTTTGGGATGTGAAGTGGGATCTCCTTGCCCAAACAATTATTGATGGATATATAAAAAGATAGTCAATCTGTTTCCAATATCGAATCAATCTCCACAAAAGGAAGTTTTGCAATACTTCTTGTGAGGTTGAGGCCAAAAATATTTACTTGGGAGGATTTTTATACTTTTGGTTCAATAATTTCCCTATTTCATATTCCCAAAAACATCTCAACCATTATATTCTAAGGTGGAGTTTGAATAGTTCTACTAAAAATTCAAGGTAATAAAGAATTATAAGAACTAGAATCAAATAATATATTCACTATTATTTAATGAATAACAAGAATACCATTCACCCCATCAATTTAGAATTCACCTAATAAGTTGTGATCACATATTACCTTCCATGATTCCTTGGAGGATGTTGTTATTGATTTCCTCTATGAAAAATTGTCTTTGAGAATTTGTATGCAAAATAAACATGTTTCTTATAGATGAAACATTGAAATTCATGATGAGTGTTTATCTAGATCTTATGTTCTTCGTCCAAATTTGTGGGATTCTTTATATTACATTAGATGTTATTATTCATATTCCCTTCCCTTTAACATTTGATGAAAATTCATGTTCCTTATAGAAATTTTTTAGGATTATTTATCCTAAAATTTTCCCACAATAGAAGTTGGGTTTTCATTCCATCATAGGATTTATTTTTCGTTCCACACATATTAAACTCCATTTTCATCTTTTTATCTCCTAGACCATGAGAGCACTGAGAGCCTCCAATATCCATTTTAACTTTGAGGTATCAATAGAGATTCTCTTCAAAGATGTCAAAGTCTAACATTTCAAAGGCTTTCTATATACTAGGATTTAGTCCACTAAATAATTGATCCACCTTAATTTTAGTGTTCATGAAAAATTCATAGTTATTTCTTGAAAATATTGTGATGTTTCCTTCACATTCCCTAATAAAATTTTCTTTCCTTTTCTTCAGTCTGAAAAAATCCCCCGCCATAATAAGATAGAGAGATTGCGGAATTTATTTATTAAAAAATATTTTCTTGAAATCATACAATGTTGTGGAATTATTTTCCTCCATAGAAAATGATTTCGTGATCTATGTTTAGCACTTATTATATTTCCCATAAAATTGATAAATCGATTGAACATCTTTCTCTTCTTATGAGAACTAGAGTAAAGATAATATTTTTTCGATTGAGTTAATCCAATGTTCCATGATGTTGGGATTAGATGATCCACTAAACATCAGAATATGTTTTCTCATAAGGGATTCAACTGAAACATTCCCTTTCATTGGAGAAGGAAGGGACACAAAAACATTCATGTTATTATTCATAATTTGATACAGTTTTTCATGTACTATCATGACATTTTGAACTCACATTCCTATCATATTTGGAATTTCATTTATGAAATCATCAAATTCCATGTCATATTCGTTATTGGAATTCTTTCTGCTATTTCAAAGCATAAAAAAAAGAATGTGTGATTTGGGTGAATTGAAAAATCTGTTAATAATAATATAAAAAGTAAAAACTGAACAGAGAAGTAGAAAACTGTAATGGGAATTTATATAATTTCTTTTGATTCCCTATATTTCTATAAAGTTAACTAGGATGATAAAATTATCCCAAATGTTATCCATATTTTTTTCTAATAATAAAATCCAAAAAACAATCTTAAATTTCTCAAATAACAACATTAATGTATCTATCCATTTATAGAAATTATTACATGATTTTAAGCATAAATAACTAACAAATACAAACCCTGTATCATAAAGACTAGTTTCTTTTGATGATTAGGTATATAAAACAGGAAAAATGTAAATTGAATAAAAAATATGTATATTAATCATTCATAATGAGATCCTAACCTCTATGGAGTCCTTATATGTATGTATGATATCATTGGGTATACATTGAAAAAATGGATGAGTTGAAAACCCCAGTATGTGAATAAACATAGGAATAAAGCATATCACATAGGTTATAAGGCAATACATGATGACATAAAATGGAATAGAATATGAATAATTTTTTTTATGAATATCACATAGAATATGGGATCATGTAATCATGGCATCACATGAATGTGTAAATAAAATAAAACATTATATAATCAGTAGTCAAGGCTAACTTCCAATACCATTTCACATGGCTGACAACATCTCATAAAGGAATTACATTCACTCTATATTCTAACATTATGCCTCATGATAATAAATGTTACCCAATGCATTGGAGTTCTATTTAGTTGCTACCATCATAACATTTTAATTAATATATGTTCCATATTAGGAATTATAAATAAGGAATAAGTATAAGGGTTATCAAGGGATGGTATTAGTATCATAATCATGCCATGAGGCATAAAAAATGGGAGTATCATAATAATTTCCATGAAAAAATTTATTTAAATAATAAATGGGAATTTATTAAGTAAAATAAGAATTTATATTAAAAAAAATGTCAAATTGAGTATAAAACATGAAAAATAGTGTTTAAGAAACCTTATAAATAAACCACATTGGTGTGGCTCAAGGGAAAATGTAAAAGAGTCTTTAAGAGGGGAATTTATATTTGCATTCATAAAAACAAAAAGGCACTATGTTTTTTTTCATGATGAAATGGATGATTCTAAAAAATTAATTGGGGATTAATACAAATTAATGAGTGTATATGAAAATGGGTATGAAATTGGGTAGCTCTCTTTAAAAATAGTTTTCGTACCAGGAGGAAATGAAAAAGAAACTTATAACAATTGTATTTCATTATCAATGAATGAAAAATTGAGCTAGGTTAATATATTTTGAGAATAAACATATAATTTTTTCTTAGTAAATAAAAATAATTACAAATTAACATGATTTAAATGGATAGAAAGAGTAATGCAATAGAAAAATGGGGGTTCAGAGAGAATATCATACCTTATATATATAATTATTCTCAACCTGTACATAATATCTGGAATAATCAAATTTAATCCCATAATTAATTAATAAATAACCTATTAATATTTTTTATTTTATTTTGATATTCTTAGTTTCTTTTATGGTCATTTATTTGAAAAATAGTGTGTTATTTCATCATATTGGTAGTGTTCGGATCATGATTTTATGATTGATTCACTTGATTTTAATCATCGAACTTCTTTTCAAATAAAATAAAAATATAAGAAGTAGAATTATAGGATACTCATTCCACATAAGAATTTTAAATGGTGTCATATGTCATTTTATTTTCATATTTAAGATTGAATAATTAGAAGAAGAAAAAATTACTGATGAACCACTATTTATTTTAGTGAATTTTCAATCATCACAAACTAGTTTTTCTATAATTTTATATTATTTACAGATATTAGTTAAAGAACATAAAAAAGATTTAATAAAAATTTTAAAATACATTCTAATCATTATAATGGTTATTTTACTATCCTTAAAGGATTCAATGGAAATTGAAAACACTTAGTCCACAAATCCGGTATGTCGACACATCAAATACGGTTTTTTCAATTTATAATAAAAGGAACAGGGAATAGATCTTATGATTTATTATTCTATTAACATAATTAAATTACAGTATATAAATGATAATAGAGTTATAATTTTAAATTGGGACTGGAAGTTGAACATATGATAGTGAGAGATAATATATTAAAAATATATTAAATAAAAATGAATGTGGATTTAACCTCTTGAACGTATTATCCTTGAGAACCTCTTTATAGAATTTGGGTATGGTTTTTTTAGATTAAAGGCTCCTATACTTGGTGGAGAGACATCAGAGAGGAATTAAGAAGAATGTAAGAAATATCCATGGGTTAGAGGCTCCTAGACTTGGTAGGATTATGACAACAATAACATTTTATTTAATGTAAAAAATAAAAAAAAATCATAAACATGTCTCTTATTATTTATAAAATTTTAATATGGTGTTATATAAGTTATCTATTTGACTATAAATATTCATTAGAAATATAAAAATATTTCATACATCATGGTAATTTATATACATATTTTAGGAAATAAATAAATAATTTTATTTATGACACAATGATGATGAAATAATAGATTTATTAAAGGAAACATCAAATAAATGATACTAATAATAATACAATAAATATTATTTTAAATATTTTAAGCCATACACAAATTTTGACGTGACTATGAGATGTTAAAAGTCTATTAAATGGTCTTTTTGATGTTATATATCTGTTTATATTTTATTTAAATTCAACAAAATGAATAATGTGAAAATGACCCTAATTGATATTTTAAAAAATAATATATTATTAAATTATTGAAAAATATTAAATACCATTTAAAATTATATAGTGGATATAATAATTTATAAAAGTTCATAAATTTTATAATTAATGGTTATTTACCCCATATATGTAAAATTTATATCCTCTTGATATTTAAAATGTTGTTACTATAATTGAAGTTAAATGAGAGAAGTTAAGGCTAAATAAAAAAATGAGGTTTAAAATAAACTCAATATATGTATAAAAATTAATTTATTATTTAATTTAGAACATTAAACATATAATACTAGACAAAACTCATCTTCGAATAATTTTAATTGAAAATTAATTTATATTAATTTAATATTTTAAGAGTTTCAAAGAGTGCCCCTCCAATATCATATAACAAGGTACACACACTTCCCTAATACTCAAACTTCAAAAACCATTTAGTTCCGCCAAAATCTACCCAACCCCATTGTTATATTCCCTCCCCACATTCTTGAGGTGTTATTTTAGGGATAACACCATTCTTATTGGTGAAAAGATGTTCTTCAAAGGTGATCAACTAGAGAAGAGGTATCATTTTTAACTGTTCCTATTTTTTTCTTCTTCTACTCAATAAATGATGAAATGACATCTATATTATAATAAATATATGTAGTTTTTATTATGTTTATATCATCACCTAAATATTTATCCTATTTAATGTAATGGGACATGAACATTTCGTTTGTGTGTATCACGGACTACCGCCTCACAAATTAATAAAGTTATTTTTTTATTACTAGCAATAAAGACTAGTTATAAGGAAGTAGACAAGGTTTATATATTATATTAATGAAATATTAAAATTTTTAGAAGGCTAGTATTATAATTATACTCTTACTTTCCATACCCATAAAAATGATAATGTAGTTCGTCCATACATGTGAGCTATCACCTCCATGAAGTAATGTGAATCATCTTTATTCACCACATCACATGTATGATTTATATAAGTATAATTAAATTATTATTATGATGTTAATAATATTATAAATCATTCTAGAAAGATAAATTAAGAATTATATTATTTTCTTAATGATCAATTAATAATGGAAAATGTTTCTAATGCGTATGTACGACCTACCATCTCCATGAATATAACATTGATCATTTTTCATACCATAAATAAATGTTTTTATTCACCAGTATAATTGATGTTTAAAAGTTAATATTATTTCATGAATATTATTTTGGAATTGATGGACATATGAAAACATGGGAAATTTATATCTAAACAAGTTCATTTTCAACTCAAGTACCGAATATCGAAAATAAATCTCATATTAATTTAAATAATCATATAATTTTTATAACATGGTTCTCAGTGATGTAAAAGAAATAATATAACTGAAAAAGTTTCTCAATCAAGTTGAAATTAACCAAAGTTTATTATCCATAAATACAATGACTGTACATGACGAGTCGGTCTCAAGGTAAGGTACTCCGTCTTAATCTCCTATCATTGAGGAAAATTTTGATAATAAATAAAAATTTATGTTATACTATCTATAATAAACCACTTTAACTTATAATTTAATTTAATGGTTTTAAAAATTAAACTTTTCTTTGAATTATTTTACTAAATGACAAAAGGAATTTTTTTTGAAATAGGTGGTGATAATGAAATTTCCACCACTATGATAATTATTTTATATTTGGCCTCCTCTATAAGACATAATGTTTTTAAAAGAAAAATAAATTCCATTTTCCATTTTCATGTATTTTTTTGTATTAAAAATAGTTTTTATAAGGTATTGGTTATGCCAATATATTGAAATTATATTATAAAACCCCAAATATTTAAAAATAAAATGAAATACCTGAAACATTAAGTCTCTACAGAATGAAACATTTTTTAAGAAGGTAGTTATAAATAGTTGTTAAACATAATTTTTACTCTTCTATGATTTGAATTTCAAAAAGTAGAATTCTAATATTGCAATTAGCTAGTTATTTATTGTTTCGTAAACCTAAATTATTTTTTTAGTGAATAGTAATAGGCACTAATGAATAGAAATATTAATAGTAATATAACCCTTATTTATATAAAATAGTATTATTTTTTTATTTTTTTAAGGTTATAAGATAATGAGATCTTGATTAATTTTTAATGGTGATATAAAATTAGTTATACTTATAAAATTCTAATTTTTAGAATAAATTAATATTTTATTTAAAAATGAATTTTCTCATAATTAGATAATTATTTTGATAAAATAGAGTAATTCTTTTAACTTTACATGTTGAAATATGGTTAGGGTGAATTTTAGGGATTTTTCTAAAATACGTGTTTTTTTATGAATGGTGAAATATGGTAAATTAACATTTATATAAATTATACGTTAGATGCAATATTCCTAGAATCATCGATGATGTAAGAACACTAGTTTAGAACTAACATTCTCTCATTACTATTTTGGGTCACACGAATTAAAACTATTCGTTGTCTTGAGAAAAATTATTATACTATTGATTAAAATATTAGAAACCCCTCCACTCTTCCAATACGAAGTCAACCACCACCCCTCTTCTTCTCTCACATATCATGCTTTGAGCATTGTATAAATTCTACCAAATACTTTTCCCATGTCCCTTTCCCCCATACATGTTTGGATGGTATCACTAAATGTCCAATACCAAATTCCTTAAGGAGGATCTCAAAAAAAGAGATCTAGAGGTAAAAATAAACTTTTATTTTCTTGTTTTTTCTTTTCAGTAATTTTCTTTTTTTATACTCTATTCACCTCTAGTTATCAAAGAGGTGTGAAATTTCTAGTATTTTAGATATTATAAATTTTAATAATTTTTATATAAAAATCCATCATTAGTATTCCTACACTCTTCCTCTTTTTCTAAAAAATAAAAACATTGTATGTGATGAGTCGATTTTCCGACATTGTGGATGATGTGTCTTCAATTTCTATTACTTCCTTAAAATATAGTTGTAATACAATTTTAAGTCAGATAAAATATTTTTAAATTGTATTATATGACCTCTATTATGTTATGTAATTAACTTATTTACATAATATTTATGGTATATGATGAAAAATGTTTCTGATTATTGAGGAACCACCAAACTGATATCAACAAATATCAATAATGATTCATTAAATTATTCATCTTTATACCATATAACCAAAATGAATAATAAATTTATTTAATATTCTTGAAATATATTAACTCCGTCTCATTCCACTTCTGGTGTTTCTCTTCCATATGAAAAGAAAAGCCTTTTTGAACAGACCAATGAAATCATGTAAAGTACACACCTGAAACAATGTAAATTAGAAAATATTATTAATAAATGGGTTGAATGATGTTATAAAATAATAATATAATGTGTTATAAACATTATTATTCTTATTTAAAATACAAATAACACCCTTTAAACCATTATAAATGAGTTTTAAACTATTTTTATGTTAGATGAACCTGAGGTTATGAAATTCATTACCCAGTTTTTATTATTCGGGTTAAACATCTACTTCATTAATTATACTCAATCAAGATAATTTTTATAATTTATATTATTTATATTATAATATATAATTTATTTTTATAGTTTATTAATATAATTCATTCATTATTTTATATCTCTCATCAATTATATGATATTTGTAAGGGATATTCCTTTAAAAATCCCCTTTAAAAATTCTATTTTATAAAATTCAAATAATGTTTTTATGAAATTATCCACGTATTATGACTATGTTTTGGTTTTGAAAATTTTTTATGATTAAAGGATTGACTTATATCTCCTTCTAATGAATTATGTATGCGTATGTTGGTGGTTGGTTATATGGTTACTCCAAGTGTAAATGTGATGGTTACACTATATGGTAATCATGGGGGATACAATGATAGGCAGTCGTGAGGGTTACAAACTGTAGGGTTACCACAAGGGTTAAATTAAATTTATATAATTCTTCAATATACCCTTATAGTTTTATAAATTTTGTTTAATATTTTATGGAAATCTCATGTTTCACAAAGTAATTATATATGGGTGAGAAGTATGTCTTTGTGAAAATAATTTCATATGTTTATAAGTATTCGTGGACTAATGGTTTTTTATATCACTTAATGAAAATTTTAGGTTCATACCATGTTTTTAAAGGTTTTTCAAATGTTATTTGGATTTTTAATAGAAATAATGTTGTCATGTTAAATGTTATGAACATTTTTCAATGAAATCATGCTGTTGTTTTTTGTTTAATTTTTTATTTTTTTGACGAAATTGATACTTTTTTAATGGTACCCATATTGTGTTCTTATGGGTTAATATGTATGATTTATATCGTATATTTATAAAAATCAAAACCAAAAATTTATTTTTTAATGTTAATAAGTGAAATTTAGTTTAAATAACTAGATTGTGTATTGTCTATGTTCGGGTCCTTATAGTTTGTATTAGATCATGGATTAGATAATATTATAGGTTAGGATGATGTTTATAGAATACCATAAATTATTTTTACCTTATTTTAATGTTGAAATAGTTTCGCATTTAATTATTTCCATGTTTTTTCTTCTATGATATGTCTCTTCGGAATGGTTTTCCATATAAGAAACAAGAACTAATAGTTGGAAAGAACCGAGAGGCAGATATCTTTCTGAATTTGAAACTGAGAATGGTGTGAATTGGAATGTAGAAGTTTGTGACAACAATGGAACAAATAAAATAGGAAATAAATGGTGGTGTCATCAATGGAAGAGAATAACCCGATATACCATAAAGTAACATGATGATAGTGGCACATTTTATAAGGAAACACCCTCCATCTTTCAGTGGATATTATGACCTAATTGTGGCTGAAGGATGGATTAAAGCCATTGAAAATATATTCTATGTTACGCAATTTTTATATAATCAAATTTATAGTCTTTCCATTTATCATTTTGAAGGATAATATGATCAGTGGTAGTTAATGGTCAATATTATCAAGGATTTAGAGGAGATTGAAGCCTTATAGTGAGATAAATTTAAAATTATTTTCATTGAAAATTATTTTCCTAAGGTGGTTAAAATTTTGATGGAGAATATAATACTTGATTCGAGGAAAAATGAGAATGATTCTGTGGTAATTAATGAAGAAAACTTTACCTGACTGGTATGGTATGCTCCAAATATTATTAGATATCTTGATAAAAAAACAATCTCTTTCACTCAAGATTGAAGCCAAGATACCATAGGGAATTGGCATCTTGATAATTCAAAAGTATTGAAAAACATATATGATATGCTAAGAGTGTATAAATGGAGTTTTATGATGATCATGTGCACTTTAATGACCAGAAGAAGAATAAGTCCAGATGGAAATCAATTGGAAAGAATCAATCAATGGGTTCTGATGGTAAGAAAGACCAATTTTTAATTTGTAAAAATTGTGGTAAAATGAACGTGAGGGAATGTCTTACCAATCCTAGGTAGTGTTTCGATGGGGTAAGTTTGTATATGTGGCTCAATATTGTAATGAAAAATGATCTTAATATCATTTATTATAGGAAAACTATAATGTGTATCAAATTTGGTGAGATGGGTCATTATGAAAATTATTGTCCAAATAACGATCTGAGTGATGGACAGTAGCCAGACTATAAGCAGAAAGCTATAGTGAGATTATTTGTGACTATTTCAGTAGATGTAGGACCATCCAATGAAGTTGTATCAGGTATTTCCATTATTTATTCAGATATTTCTAATGCCATGTATGATATAGGGTCTACACATTGATTTATTTCTACGAAATTTTCTAGAAAATTGGAAATAACACTTCAAAAATGATACCAGAACATATTTTTAAAACACTAGTGGGAATGTTACTACAAAAGGAATTTTGTGAATCTTTTTATTTTTTTAATGAAAATACATGAAAGCCTTATTGTTTTACCTTTAGTATAGTTTGATGTTATTCTGGGTATGGATTGGATTTCTCTTCATCGTGATAAGACTGATTATAGAGATAATGAATTTGTTTTTTTTGAAAGAATTTTAGTTTTTATACACCAAATAAGCTATACAATTGATAACATATCGAGAATATGGGAAACTATTGAAAAAAATAAATTAAGGTTATCTAGATCATATTTTTAAAAACAAGGTAACTCTTCAGATTAATGATGTGCTAGTGGTAAATTAATACCTTTAATTTTTACGTGATGAGTTAACTGGTGTAATACCTGATCAAAATTTTTAATTTATAGATGACTTAGTTCCTGATTCTAATCCAATTTCAAATAACACTTAAATAATGTCTAAAATATAACTTCTTTATTTGAACAATTAGTTAAATTATTTTTTTAATAAAGGATACATTTTTCCTCGCACTTTGACATTGGGGGATCGTATTTTTTTTAAACATTATGATGGTTACAAGATACTTTGAATTGATTATAGAGCTTGAAATGCCTGGATCGGTTGTGATCACTGAGAGGGGAGGGGTGAATCAGTGATTACTTTTTCTTTTTATGAATCGTTCCCTTTGGATTATCAATTCAACCTCTGCATCTGGTTAAAGCCTAGATCTACTCTTTTAGTGGTGCAGTAATAATGAGAGCACGGAACACAGAGATTTACAAGGTTCGGTACAAAGACCTTCTCCTTGCCGTGTTGGTTACACCCCCCAACATGGATTCTTCACTATGCCAAAATATGATTACACAGTAATTGGTTATACCCCCCAATTACAAGTTGGTTAAACCCCCCAACTCCACAGCATCATCTTCATCATGGCTCCACTTCACTTCTTGAAAGGTGTTGTTCAAAACTTCAAGTAGCTTCAACAGTCTTCAAAAGATCTCGTTGGTCTTGCTCACCAAAAACCAATCACTTAGAATGATCAGTTCTTTTGCATTCACACACTTAAGTGTGTACACCTCTTCTTCATATGATTTGTCACTCTTTTTCACTTGTGCACACATACACAACTCATTTTGAATGTACTCAGATGGGTACAAGACGAACCTCGGCCTCTTCCTTTCTTTGCACACTCACAAGCCTCGGGCTCTTCACTTCACGCACACTCAAGGGGTGTTCTTCACTTTGCACACAAGGTGCAAGCCTCCTCACTTGCTAAGCACACTCATGCAAGCCTACGGCCTTCTTCCTTCATTGCACACACACTTGGTGTGGTTTCCACTTGGTGCATACACAAGGTATAGTCTCGGCCTTCCTCTTTTGTTTAAGCACACAACCTGTAGGTGTTTCTTTCCACTTAGCACACACACTGCCCGTGTACTTCTCCTCTTCTCCACTGCCGCGCAAGTCTCAAGATTCAAGGGCGCGCAATCCACAAGTCACCTCAGCCGCGGGGCACGCAAGTGCCTTGTGCACAAAGGCGCGCAAGGTGCACTGCCGCGGGGCGCGCAACTGCAACACCCGCGGGCACTTCCTCCTTCCGCACAAGTATGCGGGTAGTGAGGGTGCCAATCCCCGAGCACGCAGATTCAAGCGGCTCAGGATCTTCCTGATGCGCAAGTGAGGTGCACATGGGACTCCTTCTAAGCCTCAGGTGGCTCCGGAACAAACTGCCGCGCAAGTGGGATGTGCGGGGCTCAAAGCTTCGCAAAGCACAGGGTGCTCACGGGACACTCTTCAAATTTTTCAGCAGCACTCCTCGAGGGATCGGCCTCATTTTTATAGGCAGAGGAGAGAAAATGGATTCCACGGGGAAATACGTTTTGAATGCCCGAAATCTGCGGCGTCTTTGAAAACTTCAAACGCGTTAAAAAGATCTTCTGCATATCACGTTCTTCTTCACTGTATTAATGCGGGTTTTCTCACTTTTCTCCTCTTCACGTGCATGCGACTTAGAACGCATGCACGGCCTTCGTCTAAGGTCCAAACCATGCAAATTACCAACCACGTGGCCTCGGCAGCTTTGCTTGCCTCGGCCTCGACCGAAATTCCTCACTGCTCTGCATGCGTGCTTCTTTCTTGCATGGATGTGTTCGTTATGCTTAGACGATCTCAATGGAGTCTTCGGATCGAACAATGATGGCCGGAAGCTCAAATTTTGTCTTCGGGGAGGCTCTGGTTCAGCGGCGGCATGCGGGTGGCTTCCGGTGGCCTTCGGCTGAGCTCGAGGGAGGAGACGATGCCGGGGCCGTCGGATCAGATCTTTAACGGCCTAGATCAGATCATCTCGCCGCGGATCAGATGTGCGGCTTAGATCGTCCGCGCGATCAATCGAGCGGCTCAGATTCGCTCCCGGGAATTTTTCCGCGTCCCACATCTAAACGGGGCGCGGTTTTCTTGCGGCTTATCAATGTGCCGCTACCGCAACTCACCAATTGAACTTCTCCCCTCCCGGTGTCGCCCCGCACCGGGTTCTCTCTGCCGGCGCGCTCTGCGCCCACTCTGCTCCCTGCGGGCACGCTCCTAGCGCCCACTATGCATCCTTCGGGCGCGCTACTGGCGCCCATGCTGCATAGGCTTGACTCCCTGCGTGGCCCGGGCTTTACACACGCCCCCTGCCTCTCGGGCTGGCCACATGGGATCCCCCCTTGGGCGTGGCGCCTTAGGCCCACATGTGCCTTGGGGGTTGAACCCTTAAGGCTGGCCCTTGGTGGCTAATTTTTTGCAAGTATAGAACAAGTCCTTTGTGTAAAAACAAAGTGACCAAGTTCAAATGCCAAGTGCCAAATGCCAAATGCCTCCTCCTCTATTCTTCTTATCTTCTCTTCTTCATATCTTCTCATCTTCTTCTTAAGAATTCCATTACTTCTCCTCATATGATCTTCACTTAGGATATGGAATTCAAAAGGTTTCTTCTTAATCTTCTTCATCTCCTCTTCCATATGTGTTCAATACTTAGGAGGGACTTCTTCAATTGAATCTCATGAATCACACATGTTCTTCAACATTCTTCATTGATCTAATCAGAGATCAATTGGATCTTCTTCTGATTCACATGCACTAAGTGATAGTGCATGGACTTCTTTCAATCCACTCCATCCACTCAGTGGTTGTGGATGGATCATATTCCTCTCCTCATGCATTGTCAATACAATGCATGGTCTTCTAACTTTGTTGTGACTTTGTATCCAGTTGATACAAGTTCTTAGAACTTAAAGATCAGCTCAACAATCGTCAGATTTAATGCTTCTGTAATCATCAATCTTCAAGATGTACTTCATCAGATGGCACACCATGACAAGTTATTGACAACAAATGCAATTACTTTACATGGGCACAACAATCTCCCCCTTTGTATTTGGTTGTCAATACTCCGAAGCACCCTGAGAGAATGTCGTGTGCCTGATGATTTCTCCCCCTTATTGGCCAACAAATGCAAAGGGATGAATGAAAGCCATACTCAGAGTATAGAGCTTCTGGAACCTGCACATCTTCAACTACCAATGCTCCCCCTCAGGGGATGCACTCATCTCCTTCAATTCCCTGCATGTCAGTACAAGAATAAAAAAAATTTAAGGAATAAGGAGGGACCTTCTTCTTCCTCAAGTTAGAGGAGAAGGCTGAACATGAAGATTCAGCCTTAGCTCAACAATTTTTTCTGTAGGCATAGCTTGTATCCATTGTTCAACTGCTTCAGCCACTGTGTGAGGTTCAACTTGAGAAACCAGTGCAGTCTGATCTTCCAATCTCAACATTCTTCTAGTTATTACTGAGGAGTGTGGGTCACCTAGGACATTTTCTGTGTCAGTAGGTTTCTTCAATTGATTGTATGTCCTTCCACATTTATTACCTTCCTCTTCATCACTGGTGTATTCAGATTTGATCTCAATTTGAAATAGGTTTCCAGTGGTTCTTCTTCCTTGAGTGATGATCTATCCATCCCTCGAGCTCTTGATGATGCATGAATCTTTCTTGAACAGTACTTCATGACCATCATCACATAACTGACTTACACTCAGCAGGTTGTGTTTCAATCCTTCGACAAATAGCACATCATTGGATTTTAGATTTGTTGTTTCAACCAGTGCCTTTCCAACTCCCTTGATTTTCAGAGAACAATTATTTCCAACCACCACAGTTCCTCCTTCATGACTTTCTATGTTGTTTAGAATTTTTATATCACCAGTGATGTGTGATGAGCATCCACTATCAAGAATCCATGACTTGGTTCTGCTGCTGGCTTTTGGAGCAACTTCAGCAAAGCATGTGATTTCTTTATTGGTTTCCTAAATGCCTTTCCCTTTCATGTCTTTGACTTTTTGTTCGGGAAGAGTAGTCATACATTTATCAGCTCTATGACCTTGTTGGTCACATTTTCCACAAGCTTCACTTAGGCAGTCAAATGTGTTCTGAATTGGAGGTTTTGATACTTTCTGCACAACACTCTGGGATTCAGGATGTCTCCCCCTTGACTCATGCCTCATTCTTGGAAGAGACATGTTATACCAGCATGCATAGGCCTTATGACCAAACACACCACAACACCAGTAGTAGCCTCTAAACTTTGACCTTTTCCGCTGATAAGAGTCATGTTGTAATTTCCTGTCCAAGATTTGAGTAGTCCTTCCTGAGGATTCCCTTTCTTCCACTGAAGATGATTTTGAACATGTTTGTTTATGACATGTTTGTCTCAATTTTATCTTTGAACCTGCATAGTTAGAAATACCAGATGTAAATTGAGATTTACTGAGTGGTGAGTCGACCTGCCTCTGAGCACTAGTGTGAGATGATTCTGCCTTGACCTCAACAGCCTTGTTAAAGTCTTCTCTCATCTTTTTCAAGTTATTTTGTGCTTCAACCCACTTGGACTATGTTACTGATTGTTCTTCTTCTTTGAGGTGAAGTTTCTCCTCAAGATCTTTTTCTATCTTATCCAGCTCAGCTATCTTCAGTTTGTGTCTCTTGATTTCATCAATGTACATTGTCTCTTTCTTCATACATTCTTCCAACTCCTCAGTCATCCTTTTGGTTTCCTTTTGTAACAATCTCTTCTCTTTCTTGAGTTTAGTGTTCTGTTCAAGGCAAGCCACTAGTTCATCTTTCAACATGTGTTCGAGCTCTGTTCGTTCATTTTCATCATCTTCACTGCTGCATGTGTCAAACCCTTTTTCCACATGATCCATAAAATTCGTTTCTTCTTCTGATTGACTGGCTGAAGTGAAGTCTGATTCTTCCTCTCTGCTAACATAGCTTCTTCTTTTACCTGGAACAAACCTTTTCTTTCTTGCACCGGATCTGTTTCTTTCTCTTGGGTATCTACTCCATTTCTTATTTTGTGACATATCTTCTTCAACTTCCGGAGCACTAGATCTTTTCTCGGGACAGTTAGCAGCAAAGTGTACAATGTTATTTCAATTGAAACACCTCGATGGTAATTTCCCTTTTCCCCTGAATTTAGTTTTTCCAAACCATTTAGATAAAAGAGAAATAACCTTGTTGAGATCTTCATCCTTTTCTTCATTGTCCGACTCATTTGATCCTAAGACTTCGTCATCTCTTATCTTGAGTTGTCTCATGGCCTCGAAAGCCATCTCATCCTTGATCTTCTTTTTGAATACTGGAATCTTCCTCATTTCATATGTAATGATAATGTTGTGAAGTTCATCAAGAGAGAGATCATCTCTGTCTTCTAGTGCAGAGACTTTGGGATCAAACCTGTCAGGAAAGTTTCTCATTAGTTTTTTAAGAATAGTTGAGTCCTCCAACTTTTCTCCAAAGCCTCGAATGTTACTGACAATTTCATTGACTCTTGTAAAATAATCGTCAATACTTTCTTCTTCTCCCATATTAATATCTTCAAACCGACTTCTCCAAATTTGTAATTTACCTTCCTTGACTTTCATGTTTCCTTCATAACTACTCTCCAATTTGTCCCAAATTTCTTTGGCATTCTTGAGTCCCATGACTTTTGTGTAAACCTTTTCTGAGAGAGACATAAGAATGGCATTTTGAGCTTTACCATCAACTTCCATATTTCTTTTCTCAGCAGGTGACATAGCAGCATCATCAGCATGAGGAGGGAATCCAAATAAGGCTGCATTTCTAACTTCAAGGCCGAGAGATAGAAGGTAGGGTAACATCCGATTCTTCCAGCTGTGGTAATTCTTTCCATCGAATGTAGGAACACCCCTACTATTAACAGAATTTAGATTGTCCATTTTCTCAGAAGTAGATCCTAACAGAGGTAACCTCCCTCTGATACAACTTGAAATGCCTGGATCGGTTGTGATCACTGAGAGGGGAGGGGTGAATCAGTGATTACTTTTTCTTTTTATGAATCGTTCCCTTTGGATTATCAATTCAACCTCTGCAGCTGGTTAAAGCCTAGATCTACTCTTTTAGTGGTGCAGTAATAATGAGAGCACGGAACACAAAGATTTACAAGGTTCGGTACAAATACCTACTCCTTGCCGTGTTGGTTACACCCCGCAACACGGATTCTTCACTGTGCCAAAAGATGATTACACAGTAATTGGTTATACCCCCCAATTACAAGTTGGTTAAACCCCCCAACTCCACAGCATCATCTTCATCATGGCTCCACTTCACTTCTTCAAAGGTGTTGTTCAAAACTTCAAGTAGCTTCAACAGTCTTCAAAAGATCTCGTTGGTCTTGCTCACCAAAAACCAATCACTTAGAATGATCAGTTCTTTTGCATTCACACACTTAAGTGTGTACTCCTCTTCTTCATATGATTTGTCACTCTTTTTCACTTGTGCACACATACACAACTCATTTTGAATGTACTCAGATGGGTACAAGACGAACCTCGGCCTCTTCCTTTCTTTGCACACTCACAAGCCTCGGGCTCTTCACTTCATGCACACTCAAGGGGTGTTCTTCACTTTGCACACAAGGTGCAAGCCTCCACACTTGCTAAGCACACTCATGAAAGCCTACGGCCTTCTTCCTTCATTGCACACACACTTGGTGTGGTTTACACTTGGTGCATACACAAGGTATAGTCTCGGCCTTCCTCTTTTTTTTAAGCACACAACCTGTAGGTGTGTCTTTCCACTTAGCACACACACTGCCCGTGTACTTCTCCTCTTCTCCACTGCCGCGCAAGTCTCAAGATTCAAGGGCGCACAATCCACAAGTCACCTCAGCCGCGGGGCACGCAAGTGCCTTGGTTCACAAAGGCGCGCAAGGTGCACTGCCGCGGGGCGCGTAAGTGCAACGCCCGCGGGAACTTCCTCCTTCCGCACAAGTATGCGGGCAGTGAGGGTGCCAATCCCCGAGCGCACAGATTCAAGTGGCTCAGGATCTTCCTGATGCGCAAGTGAGGCGCACAGGGGACTCCTTCGAAGCCTCAGGTGGCTCCGGAACAAACTGCCGCGCAAGTGGGATGTGCGGGGCTCAAAGCTTCGCAAAGCACAGGGTGCTCGCGGGACACTCTTCAAATTTTTCAGCAGCACTCCTCGAGGGCTCGGCCTCATTTTTATAGGAAGAGGAGAGCAAATGGATTCCGCGGGGAAATACGTTTTGAATGCCCGAAATCTGCGGCGTCTTTGAAAACTTCAAACGCGTTAAAAAGATCTTCCGCATATCACGTTCTTCTTCACTGTATTAATGCGGGTTTTCTCACTTTTCTCCTCTTCACGTGCATGCGACTTAGAACGCATGCACGGCCTTCGTCTAAGGTCCAAACCATGCAAATTACCAACCACGTGGCCTCGGCAGCTTTGCTTGCCTCGGCCTCGACCGAAATTCCTCACTGCTCTGCATGCGTGCTTCTTTCTTGCATGGATGTGTTCGTTATGCTTAGACGATCTCAATGGAGTCTTAGGATCAAACAATGATGGCTGGAAGCTCAAATTTTGTCTTCGGGGAGGCTCTGGTTTAGCGGCGGCATGCGGGTGGCTTCGGGTGGCCTTCGGCTGAGCTCGACGGAGGAGACGATGCCGGGGCCGTCGGATCAGATCTTCAACGACCTGGATCAGATCACCTCGCCGCGGATCAGATGTGCGGCTTAGATCGTCCGCACGATCAATCGAGCGGCTCAGATTCGCTCCCGGGAATTTTTCCGCGTCCCACATCGAAACGGGGCGCGGTTTTCTCGCGGCTTATCAATGTGCCGCTGCCGCAACTCACCAATTGAACTTCTCCCCTCCCGGTGCCGCCCCGCACCGGGTTCTCTCTGCGGGCGCGCTCTGTGCCCACTCTGCTCCATGCGGGCGCGCTCCTAGCGCCCACTATGCATCCTCCAGGCGCGCTACTGGCGTCCATGCTGCGCAGGCTTGACTCCCTGCGTGGCCGGGGGCTTTACACACGCCCCCCTGCCTCTCGGGCTGGCCACATGGGATCCCCCCTTGGGCGTGGCGCCTTAGGCCCACATGTGCCTTGGGGGTTGAACCCTTAAGGCTGGCCCTTGGTGGCTAATTTTTTGCAAGTATAGAACAAGTCCTTTGTGTAAAAACAAAGTGACCAAGTTCAAATGCCAAGTTCCAAATGCCAAATGTCTCCTCCTCTATTCTTCTTATCTTCTCTTCTTCATATCTTCGCATCTTCTTCTTAAGAATTCCATTACTTCTCCTCATATGATCTTCACTTAGGATATGGAATTCAAAAGGTTTCTTCTTAATCTTCTTCATCTCCTCTTCCATATGTGTTCAATACTTAGGAGGGACTTCTTCAACTGAATCTCATGAATCACACATGTTCTTCAACATTCTTCATTGATCTAATCAGAGATCAATTGGATCTTCTTCTGATTCACATGCACTAAGTGATAGTGCATGGACTTCTTTCAATCCACTCCATCCACTCAGTGGTTGTGGATGGATCATCTTCCTCTCCTCATGCATTGTCAATACAATGCATGGTCTTCTAACTTTGTTGTGACTTTGTATCCAGTTGATACAAGTTCTTAGAACTTAAAGATCAGCTCAACAATCGTCAGATTTAATGCTTTTGTAATCATCAATCTTTAAGATGTACTTCATCAGATGGCACACCATGACAAGTTATTGACAACAAATGCAATTACTTTACTTGGGAACAACAGAGCTTTCAATGACAATACTATTAATAATATTTTTCATTTTCCTCACATTGATGAATTGTTTAATTATCTACAGATTGATCAGTATTTTTCCAAGATTGACTTGAGATCCAGGTACCATAATAAGAAGGTGAATGATAATGAAATTAAAAAATATATTTTTCAAATAGATATGGTTCTTATGAATTTTTTGTTATGTTATTCAGGTTAACTAAGGAACCTATTTTATTTATATATGTTAGGAGTATAATATTCCATGATCTCTTCTATATGTTAGTGATTGTTTTTATTGATGAAATCATAGTATATTATAAATGTTATGATGAGCATGAAAAATATCATAGGGATTTTTTGAAAACTATAAAAGAAAATAAACTGTATGGAAAATATAAAAAGTGTGAATTTTGGTTGATGAAAATTTATGTATATGATCACATTGTTTCTAAAGATGGCATAACTGGTGATCCTACTTAAACAAAAGTTTTTGGAGAATGGAAAGGACCCTCAAATATAACTGATATTCATAGTTTTCTTGGTTTGGAAGGATATTATAAGAGATTTATTGAAAACATTTCATGATTATCTAGTCCACTAACTAAGATAACTCAAAATGGATTTAAATTCACCCTGACATAAGAATCTGATGATTATTTCTAGTAATTGAAGTGAAGAATGGTGAATTGTCTATCTAAGACACTAACTTCAAGAAATGGTATGTTTTTCATCTATAGCGATGTTGTATTAAAGAGACATGATTGTGTATTGATTCATATTGAGTAGGTAATTGCTTATGCTTCATGAAATCTAAAATCCCATGAGTTAAATTAACCCACACATTATTTGGGATTTGCAACAATGTATTTATCTATGAATATTTGGAGGAATCATTTATAAGGAACCAAATGTGAATTATATAGTGAAAAAAATTTCTAAAGTATTTATTCACTCAAAATTAATTAAACAAGAGGAAGAGAAGTTGGTTTGAATTGATAAAATATTACGATTTCATTATCAATTACCACCATGGAATAGAAAAAAAAGTGGCATGTGGCTTAAGTCGAAAACATTAGGCATCGTTAACTATGTTACAGGTAGAACAAGACCCTTTTATTATTGATTTGATGAATTATGTCTTGGAAGTTTATAGTGTAGAAAATACCTCTGTTTTTGTTTCATGTTTCATTGCAGTCATCGTGATGAGAAAGAATTATAGAAGCACATACGAAAGATAGGTAGTTATATAAAAAGGTATAATTGGTTGAAATGAGTAATTTTATATAATTTAATATTGATAAATATTGTGTTCTATTATTTTTAATGAGATTATGTATGAAATTTTATTCTCATATAAAGAAAGGGTTATTGTGAAAAGCTTATGGTTCTGGACTTCTAGTTCACCTTGGAAGTACTAATATGTACGAATACCTTCATGAATATTATGGGTGGGATGGAATGAAAAGATATATTTCCTAATTTACTGTGGAATATTCGACATGTCAATAGGTTAATGTAGTGTGGCATCTTTCGACGGAGATGTTTCATACATTAACATTTATAGAGTGGAAATGGGAAAATATATCCATAGACTTCATTGTAGTCATACCAATGACTTCTCAAGGTAGCAAGACAATCTGGGTTACCATTGATCGATGGAATAAATCTTATCATTTACTTCCCCTTAGTGATATTATGTCGTTATACCATCCCATTCAATTGTACCTCTATGATATTGTTAGGTTACATGGATTCACTATTTCCATTGTATCTGACCATGATCCCAGATTCAGTTATATCTTTTAGAAAAGTCATCATATATCATTGGTAACAGAAGTAAATTTCAATACAGTTTTTCATCCTCCTTCATATTAGAAGTCAGAACAGAAAATTTATAATTTTGAGGATTTTCATTGATATTGATGAATTTATTATTAGCGATGATGGGATCATCATATTCCTTTTGTTGAATATTACTATAATAATAGTTTCCATTAGTTTTTTCAAATGGAACTATTTGAGAAATTATATGTGAAACAATGTCTAACTTTTGTTTTTCGGCATGAATTAGGGGAAAGGAAGTTTGTGGGTTTATAATTAGTAGAGGAAGGGTATGAGAAAGTGAAGTTAATCTAGAAAACATGAGGAAATATCAACGTAAGAAGAGAAGTTTTGAAGATAATAGGATGAAATAAATTTCTTTTGAGGTAGGTGACTATATTTTTATTAGAATCTCACCATATAAAATCGTTATGTGTTTTGGTATGAAATGAAATCTGATTCCATGGTTCATTGGAAATTATGAAATCCTAGACCAAGTATGACAGTTGGCCCACTGATTTTCCTTTATTCAGATAGTATCTCTGGTACACAATGTTTTTCATGTTCCGATGTTGAGAAAATATCTTCCAGTTTCCTCTCCTATTTTTAGCCCCAAAATAGTTCATCTAGAAGAGATCCTTTCATATAAAAGGAAACCTATTCAGATTAATAATCAAAGATAAAAAGTATTGTTGAATAAGTTAATCATCTAGGTAATGGTTTTTTGGAGAACCCACATGTTTAAATAAAAGAAATGGGTTTCTAAAAATTTAATGAGGAAAAGGTACCCTCACTTGTTAAATATGTAAGTAAAATTGGGATGACTAAATTTCTAGAAGGGGGTAGAATGTAACACCTAAAAATTTTAAAAATAAATATAAATGCATGAAATATTATGTCTCTATATAATGAAACTTTTATTAAGGATATATTTATAAAATGTCCTCTAAATATAATTTTTTTCTTCTATGATTTGAATTACGAAAAATGAACATCTATTGTGGTGATCATTAAGCTATTTAGAGTCTAATAGAACCAACTTGTTTTTTGTGAATAATAACATACCCTTATGAATATAAATGTGAATAGTAATATGTCCCTCCACAATAGTAAATAATATTATTATCTTATTATGATAAGGTTATTAGATAATGAGATCTTGATTTATTTTTTAAGGTGGTAAAATATAAGATATCATTTTTATTTTTTTATTTTGTGAATAAATTATGATTTTAATTAAAAATTATTTTTCTCATATATAGACAATTATTTTTATTAAAGTGAGTTTATTTTTGAATTTTACACATAAACAAAGTCTAGGGTGAGTTTTTTGCGTATTTATGAAATAATCAAAAAAAATTATGTATAGTGAAATATGGTAAATTACCTTATAAATACATTAAATGTTAAATACACAATTTCTAGCATCATGGATGATGTAATAACATTTTTTTTGAAATTAATTTATCTTGTTAATTTTTTGGGTCACATTAATCAAGACTATGTATAGTCTTGAGCAAAAATATTAAACTAATGATTATAATAATGGAAAACCCCTCCTCTCCTCCACTATAAATACCACCTACACCCCTATTCCTGTCACCCCTATCTAGCATTGAGAGTTGCCTAAATTTTAAAAAATCTCCTTCCTAAGGATCTTCCCCACATTCAAAATCTTTTGGTCTCACCAAAATGCAAAAACATAGGCCTTAAGGAAGATCTCAAGGAGAAAAGATCAAGAGGTATAAATACTCTTTTATTTTCCTATGTTTTCTTTTCAATTATTTTTTTATTATACTCTCTTAACCCCTCCTTATCTATGAGGAATGAAATCTCTATTATTATTTATAATCAGGATTTTTATCATGTTTATGGAAGAATTAATCATCATTTTTTCATCTTTTATTCAAATTATTCTATAAATAAAAACATAGTCTATGATGTGTCGATTTACGAACATCGCGGACGATGTGTCTTCAATTTCATTTACATCCTTAAAATATTTTTGTAAAACAATTTTAATGGTTGAAAAATATTATAAATTTTACTATATTACCTCTATTATGTTTTTTAATTATCTTATATGAATATTATTAATGGTATATGATGAAACAAGTTTGTGATTATCGAAGAAATGACAAAATAATCTAAATGAATATCTCTAATGATTCACCTAATAAATCATCATCCTACCATATAAAAAAGATTAGTTATTGCATAATTTAATATTTCTAAAACATATTAACACAAATTCATACCACTTATAGATTTTGAATTCCATTCGACAAGAAAATCCTTTACGAAACAACCATGGAAATCAGGCGAAGCATGAAACTGAATCAATGAAAATAACAAAATAATATTAATAAATGGATCAAATGATACTATAAAATGATAATATATGGTGTTTTAAACATTTTTATGCTTCCTTAAAATATTTATAAAAATATTTTACACATTATAATGGTGGTTTAAATAATTTTAATGAATGAAAAACCTGAGGTATGTCATTTTTTAACCAAATTCTTATTCTTTGTCATAACCGTATACTTCATTAATTATGTGATAAAAAGATTATTTGTGTAATTAATATCATTTATATTGTAATATATTATATTTATTTATATTTTATTTGTATAATCATTTAATTATATAAATCCTCACATCAATTATATGATATTTCAGGGGATATTCCTTCACAATTTCTCTTTCAAAATTCAATTTTATGAAACTCAAAATAATTTTTTTTATGCAATCATACATGTTTTAGGATTATATTTTGGTTCTTGGGAATTGTATATGGTAATGTTTGGGACCTATATTCCCCTCCAATAAACTAGGTATGTTTATATCTGAGGTCATCCATATGGTTACTCCAATTGAAACTGTGATGGTTACACCATAAGGAAGTTGTAAGGGTAACATTGTAAGGTAGTTGTGCAGGTTAAAAATTATAAAGTAGCCACGAGGGTTACGATATAAGTAATTGATTCCCCCAAGATAGTGTTATGGTTTTATATAAATTATTTAATATTTTATTGAAATGTCATGTTTTAAAAAGTAAGTATATATTGGTTCGAAGTATGTCTTTGTGAAAATGATTTAGTATGTTTATAAGTAATCATGGAATAGTGGATTCATTCCATCATTTTATATTACTTACTGAGATTTTTATGATCATACTATGTTTTTAAATGTTTTTCACAAGTTATAAGGATGTGTATAAAAATGAATAACGTCATGTTAAATGTTATGAATCTCTTTTAATGAAATCATGTTGTTGTTTTGTGTAAAAAATATTATGTTTTCAATGAAATGGATATAGTATTAATGTAACACACATTGTATGCTTGTGGGTTGATATGTTTGAGTTGGGTCCTAACATTCTACAAATATAAACCAAAAATATCTTTTCAAATGTGAATATGTAAAATCAAGTTGAAATTTCTATATTATGTAATGTTTATGTTTAGTTACATATATATATATTATGATTGAAATGTGGAAATGTTATTTTTCATTTATGCTTGTTTTATATAATTTATTTATGTTATGGTTCATCGAAATAATTTATTTATATGGTTGGATCCCTGATAAACCGAGGGCCAGTGATCCCATGATAGCTCTCCAATGCATTGGGTAATGATATAGAGTTAAATGATAAGGTTTCTCCTATAAGATTTAGGGAGTATTCTATGATGGGTATTCCAAATGTAACTATGAAGGTTACTCCCTATGTAACTATGAATCATAAAATGCAAGTATGATATGGATTCCATAATATAATTTAATTATTTATAATTTATAATAATTTTTTTATGAATCATATGATTTCATGATGAATCTTAATGAGATCATGTTTGATGGATGAAATGTATGATTTCATGGGTTTATAAGTATTTAAGGAATAACATTTCATTTCCTTATTTTATGTTTCTGTATTGTGATTTTTTTTGTAGTCCCTATTTTTCTAAATGTTTTTATAGGGTACAAGGATGGGGAAAATAATTGAAGAAGTCCAGATTAATGTTATTAATATTTTTATCAAGAAAAATAAATCAGGTTTTTATTTTAAATAGTTTCATTTTTTGAAAAAAAAAATGGATAGTGATTAGAAGTGTCAACATTGTAATATTTGATATTTTATGTAATATTTATTGTGTGATTCTATAAAACTCAAAATTTGAAAATATCTTCAATTTTAATTCCTGATTTAGCTCAAGATTATGTAATTTTTAAGGTTGTGTCCTTATAAGATGTGTGCCTCAAGATCATGGAAACTTTCATGTTTTCTTTATAGAATATACAACATAAATGAAATTAGTTTTTTTAATATTTCATAATTTCATCATATTATAACTAATTGAATGAAAATTGGTTTCAATTTTTTTATCAATTCATCATTGCATGATCAATGGAAACAAAATGAGTTTTATAATGATTTTATCATATCAAAATTATCCTATGGAAAATAAAGAAAGTATCATTAGATCATAATTATAATATCACCGTCATAATAATCAATCCAGAAAGATAAATTGGATGATATCATAAGATAATAACCATATTAAATTATAAAATTCTTAAATGAAAATAACAGAAATTATGAATACCTTTATAATCTTATTTGTACCTTTTTTTTGAAAACTCTAAAAAGCCCATTTCTTTTTGTATCATTATAAGATAAAAATTTATAAAATATTGAGAAAAGTATTTTCATTGAAATATACCATTTATTAATTTAAATGAACCATTAAATACACTAATGGGAATATGATCTATACAAACAGTTTTGGGAAAACCATTGGTATAGGCCACTAATTTGGACATATACCAACGGTTTTGGACAAAAGTTTGGTATAGGTCACTTATATGGACCTATGCCAACAGTTTTGGCCAAACTGTTAAAATTGGTCCATAATGGAGACCATATACCAACGGGTTTTCAAATACAATTGGTATTTATCCCTCCAATACCAACTATTTGTCTAAAGCTATTGGTATAGGTCCCAAATTCAAAGAATCTACACTGACGGTTTTTAAAACCGTTGGTATAATTACATGTATTTTTTATAGAATCTTCTTATAGAGAACATTAAATAAATAAAAAATTAAAATATTTATCATAATACATATATATATATATATATGAAATTATGTTCATAAAATTCTAGTTATATTAGTGGTTAGGTCGTTCAATCATAAACCGAAGGTACTGGGATCAAAACCAATAGAATGATTCCTTTTTGAAATACATATACGAGTGATTTTATGGAACTGTTGGTATAGATTTTTCAGATTACATATACAAATGGTTTTGAAAACCATTGGTATTGGTCTATACCAACGGTTTTTCCAAAAACATTGGAATAGTCCTCTTCCCACGGCTTACTATCCAACAGTTCTCCAAATCATTAGTATATCCTATACCAACAATTTGGAGGCCTATACCAACGGTTTCAAACTATTGGTATAGGGTATTTTTTTAGTAGTGATATTTTATTGAATTGAATTTGGTCAAATAAATTCATTTTATTTATGTTAAAACAAAAATTCCTTTAATACATTTTATAAATTGTCATAAATAACATGCTTGAATAATATTATTAGAAATCCTTTTAAAAATTGTTATAAAAGTAAAATATTGTTTAAAATAAATTTAAACAATCATTAAACAGTACAAATAAACAATTTTGATAATATTTAAATGAAATTTACATGGAGGAAATGAATTATCAACCAAAATGGGCATAAGGATTGTTTTTTTGAAACGTTTTATTGACATTTTTAAGTACCAAAGAGAGAATATCATACTAATACATATTATTTTCAATATCTGGAGTATAATTAAATATTTTTTGTTTGCAAGGATATGGATCATATAAATTCTATCAATATAAATTTTTAAAATACATTCCATGAAAATAACCTTTTAACGTAAACAATGACATCAAGTCTCCTCTTGCTTCATATGCATTAAAAGGCCCACTAAAGTAAATTTAAATATATTAAAAATATAGTGTAAAAACATATTAATACAGAACATAATGTTGATTATTTTTTATATAAATTTGAATAATTATTTTATTAACAATTCTTTATTTAAATGAACATTTGGGTGAAAACATGTCCATTTTTATTGTATTTTTAACTTTAATGGTTTTAGTTCTTTCACCATGGTCATGGTTTCATCACATATATAATAATAATCATTTAATTAGTGTAATATTTAATTATTATATGAATTTTTATAACCATTCTTGTAAATTACTAAACAAATATGTAATTGCATCACTTAGTGAAGATGATAGTCTATACGTACACATGGGTGATATTTCCACTTACCGATAGAGGGGGAAAATAATGGTGAATAAGAATTAACTATTAAAGAATAATAATTATATCATATATATCATATATAATAATTCAATATATATCTTCAAGACTAACCTTGTATTTAATAATTGTATAACAAATTACATTGCTTCATGGAGGTGGTATTCCCCACAAATGTAGAAGCGAAATTATTATTTATGAATGGATGAGAAGAAGATAGAAATTGGATATACCATTATCATGATAACATTTAATTATATTTATTATAATTATTGAATCATTTAAATATGTTTTTTGGATATATTTATTTCTAAGAATAAATCAACATAAAAAATATTAGTAAGAACAGATACCCCTTCATTAGGTATTGTAATTTGAAATACACTTTATGGATTCTTGGATGGGTTGGTTGGGAAAAAAATACCTCAAATAATTCATGATGATGCTTAAAAATACAAAATCAAAGATATGATATGTTTGGGATGAAATAATCCTAAAAATATAGTTTAAACACATTTTTAAGTTATTTAATTCTTTTATATAATTTATAACCCTTCAATGACCCATATAATATTTACCATAGAAATGAATTTTTATGGGTGTTACTACTCAAGGTGAAGAAAAATGGAAGGTGAATCATTACCAATTTTGAAATAATGATTCTAAATATGTAAACCATATTATAAGATTCAATATGAATAAGTGTAAGAAATAAATATAAAAAATTAGTGTGCAACATGCAAAGAATGTTTTTAAAAAATAAATCCATTTTATGTAGAAAACTAGATTTACACTTATTATTTTCTAATTTAAAAAATAGATGAATTTTAATTCTATTTATTGATTATATTATCTAATTTTTTACTAAAAGAAATAATAAATTGTAATCAATTTAATTTATAAATACACATTGGGGGCATAAAAAATTATCTAGAAAAATATCACTTTTTACCTATATATATTTTATATTAATATATAACAAATTAAAAAACAATTACTTCATTTTTTGAATGAATAAAAATAACATTTAATAATTTATTAGGGCTTATTCATACCAAGAAATATAAAAACTTGTTGAAAATAGTCACATTTAATAATAATATTTCAATACCTTATTGTGGATCATTGAAAATTTGTGTTGTGTGTAATGGAGGTTATAAAATAAATTAAACATATTTATAGAGAAATATATCATAATATCAATAGGTTTTACGATGTTTTAAAATTATAAGATCTCTATTTCAATATTATAATCTATAAAATAATATGGAAGGTTAAATTGAATGTTTATTGATAAAAATATATCCAAAAAAATATGATTCCAGCTTTTATAAAGTGAAATCATCTAATATATAATACTAGGAAAGATTTTTGAAAATATTATAAAATATTTTAAATTTTAAATAGTATCTTGAAACTTTGTTACTGACATTTATATGACAATGATATCTTAATAATTTTACCTATTATTATATGATTATCATTTTTGAGAACCATGAACATTTCAATGATTTAATACATTTTCTATAAAATAAAAAATCCATGTTGAAAAAAGTCATAATTAATTTTTTTAAAGTATTATTACCACTTTTTTATATTTCACTCATTACACCACATATATCTCTATATATCATGCTCATCAATCCACTATCTATTTTAACACTTCAACTAAAAGTGGATTTGATAAATTTTCTAGAAAAATAATAGTCACATTTATTAAATACATCAAAATGTAATTATTCTTGAGAAAAATATATAAAGATTCTTTGGATGTGTTCTTTATTTATATGTGAAAGGTTATAATGCCCAAATTATGTGATATTTAAACCAATTGTTATGAGCATCCTATTTTGATTCATAATTACTCGACTATCCTTATAAACAATACATTAAATGTTCATATTTTTTTAATTTTATAAAATCATTCAATCATGTATATAGAAAAAATATTTTTCTTAATAAAAAATCATTTTCTATCAAAAAAAATGCTGAAAATAAAATTTTTTCTTATCAAAATGACATAGTAAAAAAGTTTTGAATTCTATAATTAATCTATATTGACATTGAATATCATACGTTACTATAACTAATTCTGAAAATAATAATCTATATTTAACACCTTTATATTCATATCCCTTAATCATTTTACTTTCATTTAAATTTTTATATTATTTAGTTAAATGTATGTTACATTACCATTATCAATTACAAATGAGTCAGAATTTGATAATTTTAATGGTATATTTTTAAATTTTCATAAAATTATTATTATTAACACTTTACATGTTATCATAATAATTTATAGTGAATTAAAAAATGAAGTGTGTGATTTGTAATTTTTTTTAAAAAATTGATATTTATCAATTTTTAATGTATTCAGTAATAATTTTTATCAAATATAATCTAACTGAAATTATGAACACATAGATCATGTCTAATAGATGTCTATGATCCATATTTATCCAATAATTGAATTTTCATTGGGATTTATCTCCTAACACATAAAATTATCTAATAATATATAAATGTTATTAAATAAAACACTTAAAAATTGTATTAGGTGAAAACATTTCCAAATTCATCTTATAAATTGCCTAAAATATATTCTTTATACCATATAATCTTATTCATATCACCCATCGCAGTGAAACCCAATGAGTAAATTTATATATATGGGAACTTCGTCCATTTTTGGGTCACTCATACCAGGAATATACTATAAGAAATTATCCAGGGGAACCTTGTTTTTTCATGGAATGAAAAATTAGATAATCATGGTCCTGAAATTTTTATAGAATATAAAAAAAATTATTTTTATGCTTTAAAATCATCTCAATATTTTTTATATACATTTCATGAGTTCATTTTTGTTTATAACTCCATCTCAAGATTTAATTTACACATCTAATGATGTTATATAAATTATATAGTTTTTTCAAAATAAAGGCATAATCATATGTAATTAATAATTTTTATAGTAATTATTCCATGAAAAATATAATTTTATTATTTATTATACATCTTTGTACATCCCTTTAATAAGAAACAAATGGTTATTTCATATAATAACTTAATATTTGATGAGTAAAATATTACATAAAATCATGTATGGTAAAATTTTTATTCAACCCAAATATTCTCGATATAACCATGTTCCTTAATCAAGTAATTTTTTTTCATTAATGTCCCACTCTCCATAGATTCATAATTATTAAGGATCTTAATTCAAAAAAACTTGAAATCATAAAATATTATATAATAATTTTCCAATTTGAAAGTATTAAAAAACAAAAAATTAATATTAACTAAAATAAATTAAATATTATTTAATTCATAAGATGAAATATTTTAAATGCATCAAAAAATAATTTTATAAGGCCATTAATTTTAAGTCAATGCGCAAAAATATAAAAAAAGACACAATTTATACACGTTAATGAAATATTGGGAATAAAAAAAATAAAAAAAATATCAAATATTTATTATTAATATAATATATTAGTATTATTTAAAATAAAGAATAATACAATAACAAAAAAATCATATATTCAATTATAATCAAATTACATTGGCTTATTATTATTATTATCATTTAATTTTTATTATATAATCTAATTTAAGTAAAAAATATACTTTATTTATATAACCAAAACAATTATCAATAATATTGTATAACAAATAGGTATATCCATTCTATCTCAATTAGCACCATCCTATATCGTTGTATATAATATTAACTATAACATTTATCACACATATCACTCTAACCTTTCTCTAGCCATTATTTATCAATATTGTAACCCCTGATTCACATGAATACTAATATCCCTACATAAAACATATCACCAATTTATATATATATATAGTAAAAATTGATATATTTATAGATATTCTTACGATTTCAATAAAACGTGACATTTACAGTAAATCAAATATATTAATATCCTCATATCATGGGTTAATGTGATTATTTTTTTAAAATATATAACCAATATTATTCATGAAAAGTGATATCCTTTATCATTTCCTACACAAATATGATGAATTCATAGGATTGGGATACATTTTTCTAATAATAATATAGACTAATTAACATAACCTGTAGTTATATTATTGTAAATGATATCAATATATAACTATTTATAATATCATTTACTCTATATTTTCCATTATTTTCATATTAAAATAGTTCATTAATCAGTTTATTATTATATTTATGATACTAATGAAATTTTCTGATTCTATTATACTTATATAAATGTTTTTAAACTATACCTCTAATAATCATTGATAATTTTTTAGATAATGTTGATAAATTAATTTAATTGTAAAAAAACATACCTTTTCCAATAGAATTATCTCATTCAATTTAAATAAAAAAATTGTTAAAAATACATTGGTTCTTGTATCTAAAGTAAATATACGTAATGAGGTATGTAAAAAAATAAAATTTAATTGGAATTATTTATCTAACATACATTTTGTTATTTCCTATAAATTAAGGAAGAAAAAAATATGAATTAAAATAATAAAAAATGTAATGGAGTTTAGTGTCTTATAAATGAATCATAATGCTACTTTTCTCTTCCCCTAAAATAAAATAAAAGATCCTTTTATTGTTTAATATTTTCCCAAATGCATAATGAAATCTTGGTCCTTTGCGTTATTCTCTTTAATGTTTTTTTAATTTATTACAATTTATTATTGAATGAGTGATAAATCCTAATTTATTAGTTATATCATCACTTGGTATTTAGGATGAATATGAGTAAAGATTATAGGATTTATCCATATCTTACTCTTTCCCATATCACAGGGACATCTCCTTTTATGATATCGCATATCATCAACAATGATATATCTTAATTGTTGAAATTAAAAAAATTAGGATATCTATTTAACTCATTCGTATATAATTGTTGTATATCCATCTATGATAAATTAACAATTTATGAAATTTATTTTCCTTAAATTAAAATTTTATTATTTTTTTCTCTATAGTAAACTTGATCAAAATTCATTTAATTATAAAGCTAAAACTTTTGTATTTTTATATGTATCATAAATATATTATATATCTCTATAAATAAATATTATATTTATTAAAAATACTCTGAAAATTTCACAAATATTACAAATGTTGATATTAATAATTTTATTAAGCCTTCAAATATGAAAAAATATGGAAATATTGGTTGATATTATCATCATTGTTAAAATTTGAATGTTTAATTATGTTAAATCTATATACATTACACTCCATTTTGGAATTGAATAGTTTTTCTTTGTAAATATTTTTCAATTACAACATGATTAGTAGATAAATTCATTTTGAGACCCCCCAATAAAAATTAGCATTGCATTTACTTGATATAAAAAAAGTATATATATGAAAATATGTAGGCTGAGTCACCCACCATATAGAATATTTTTGGTATTTTTTCTTAAAAGAAACAGAAATATGATGATATCTTCTCTATTTTTCTATAAATAATAAATTTATAATTTATAATACTTGGTATAAAAATAAAAATGTTTAAGAAAAATTGTATTCAAATAAATTAAAATTCACATTTTTTAGTAAAAAGTAAAACCATTAATGAACTATTATGTTGATGTTTTAATTCCGTCTAATTATAGTGTTTCCCATATTAATAAATCAATTGGGTTAGTAAAATATTTTATTAAAAGATCGAGTAAATTTCTCAACCATTAATATTAAATTATAAATTAATATAATCATTTTCTTATACATGGTACACATGTTGTTCCATTTACCCTCATACAACCAATTTATTAAAGACCAATTTAGCTCATAATTGGTCAATAACTACATGTTTCACATCTTTGAGGATTTGCGTGTGATGTTCAGAGCCCTAAAGAACCATAAAAATGAACGAAATCAGATCTTTAATATAGATTATGTACTTAAAATGGGATTCACTGTCCATATATTGTTGAATATTTCTAACCCTTAATAGGATACTTATTTAATATTTTATTTTTATATTTTCATTTTGATTTAAAAAAATTTAATCATTTTAATGTAATAGTTGATTTTACCTCCCTAAAATACAACCTCACTTAAAAATAATAAAATTAAAATAGTCTATATGTTCATAATTAAATATGAAAAGGTGTTTTTTAAAGAATTATTATTTTAAAATAAAAGTAAAAAATTATATGAATTCATTCTTGAAAAGGAAGTGGAAAAACAATGAAATCATGTTATAAATTTTCTTCAATGGGTTTTCTCAAAAATGGATATAATTTAAAGCAAGTAGAAGTCAAAATGAATTACATAAATACTTCATGGTATGATGCTTCCAAATGTACCACAAATAGTAAAAGTAATTTCTAATAATGGATGGATAAGGATGTGAACAAAAAAATGAATAGATAATTTTTTTAAAAATAACGTGAGACCTTTCCTTGAAAAGAAAGGCTCGTTTATTAAAATAACAATTCTGACTTACATGATCCTAAAAATATGAGATTTATCCCAATCCATTTTCATGAGGGGAAAAAAACCTCAGGGAGATAGTCATACCAAATGAAGTCAGCACCTTTAACTCCTTTTTTGGTCAATCCATCTGTGACAGAATTTGCGTCCCTATAGACATGGGTAATGATATAATTCATAGATTGAAGGGAGTTTAAGCAGTTAACCCACCTATTATGAATTTTCTAGGATATATGACATGAACCAACCCTTATGGCAGAGACAATCCTAGTCGAATCACTCTCCATCCAGATATTATTCCAACCACAATTTTTGGCTTCTTCCACTGCAATAATAATACCCATCATCTCAACCTCAATTGAAGAGGCAATACCACAAGAGACATGAAAACAACCAATCACCAGTCCTTTATCATCCCTGAACACTGAACCATACCCAGAAGTACCTGGATTCCCTTTTGATGTGCCATCCAAATTAATTTTAAGCCAACCAACAATAGGATCGTTACGTAGAACATCAAAAGTGCCATATAATGGTTTATAATTACCTTTGACACCAATTCAATCAATAACAGAGAAATATTGAATGGAATTGGTTCAATAATGATTTTTAGGTAGGCCTGCCACATGCATCTCAACAAGAATGTGTGAGAAAGCAGAAGTGACCGAGAAGGGCTGGTTCTTATGAAGAATATAATTCCTAGAGAACCATTAACAATGTAGAAATTTAGAAGCAGCAACCTGAAATAAATCCATCAATTGTGAATAAATATCAAGAGAGTTCCATCTTTGAATAAAGTCCACAATGGAGGTAATCATAGGAAGTTATATTTCAAAGACGTCTGCTAAATCCTTCTACATTGAGGCCGCAATGGCACAACAAAAGAACAAATAATCAGAATCTTATCTGTGTTGATGGAAAAGGACACAAGATTAACATAAAGAGATACTACAATGTTGAGGATAATAATCAGTTGGGATATTTCTATGAGCAATTCTCCAAAAAAAATTAGAGCGAGATAGTCTGATAAAGTTTTTATGCTATTTCCCCATCTATTTGGTACCAAAGATGGAATTCAAGGAGAACTCATAATAAAGATTTAAAGAGATAATACCATTAGCCACATGCTCACATTCCCAAAAATCATTCTTTTTTGAGAAACTATAATTGTTAACAATTCTAACAATGTTTCTTGGAAGACTTTCCAAGGCTTCAAGTTGATCCTTGATGGTAATATCCAGATCCATGTTTCTTTCATCCATCACCAACTCTATCAGGGGACTATCATTCCATTTAGTTTTCCAGAACATAATGGATGAGTCTTTTCAGACTAACCATCTATAATTAGAATCAATTAAGCAAAATATGTTCTTGAAATCCGACCAAACAAGGGAATCAAGAAGATTAAAAGACCCCATCTTTAGCCTATTCATGAATGTTCCCCGAAGGATGTGTGAACTATTAGAGTTGTTGTTAAAAATTACCCAAATGAAATAAGCCTGCAAAGAATCATTAAAGAGAACAAGATTATGTACACCCAATCCCCCACCATCATATAGTTTTCACCAATCAAACCAAGAAGCTGTAGCCATCTTTTTTTTGAAGATACTGCCACTTCAAAATATTTATTAGGATGAAAAATTTACCTTATAATGACTATTTTTACCATTTTTTGGTCACCTAAGGTTAGTCTTATATGAAGAATTAATGACAAAATTATATATTTGTATGGTAACATTGATTATTGTATTAATATGAAAATTTTTAAATGATTCAATATGAAAAAATAATGTTAAGAGTATTGAGATTTTATTAAATTAAAATTTTTAAATAATTATATCAATTAATTAATGTAGATCATTTTCATTATAACCATCGGATTATGTATTTTAAATTAATTTTTTTTTTAAATTACATATCTTTTTAATTTATTAATTTATTTTCATTAAGATTTAATATTAAGTTTTCATTACAATAACATATGTTAATTATTTTATCATTATTAGGAATCTCAATAACCATTAAAAGTTAGTAAATTATAAAAAATAATTATAAGTGAATAATGTGTAAGTTCATAAGTACCATGTCTTTGTAAAATTGAATTTATTATGTATCTTATTGGATTTTCGTACTCAAATATAGCTTTTGATATGAATCAATTTTCATGATTTTTACCACTTACTATATAAGGTCATTACAAAAAAAACTTAATACATTTTCCTACTTATCTTCATAAAATACTAATTTATTCTTTTTCTACTGTAGAAAAAAAAAGTTTTTATTGTTTTTAGTTTCAATAAAAAACCAATTCACTAATATGAGACTGCACATCCAAAAATCCTCAAATAATTAGTACTATGTAATGTTTAAGTATGAACTCTTTTATATATAATTCCCCTAAAAATTACATGAACTAAAATAAGGACAAATAAATAAAAAATTACAAATAAATAAATATAGGAAGGAACAAATAAAAGACTGGAATTTGTCCAAAAATAAAATTCCCAATTACACATGTCCCTTCAATCTCCAAAAAATCAAACTATTTAGAGAAATAAATATAAGATATGATAATTAATATCTAAAAAAACATATAAATAAACTATATCTATTAAATTCATATATATGTATAAATTTCTCCATGAGGTTAGTCATATAAAAAGGTAAGTCCCTAAAAATAATTTTCAAATATCCCATGTGAAAAATTAGTCTAACTGTTTTGATTCACTTGCATATCTAACGTAAATATTCCATTATATATTAGATATTATTAATCATGGAATTGTATATCTTTTTATATTAATAAATAATTTCATTATCTATTCAAGAAAATGATATACCTATAGGTTTTGTGTGTAAATAACTCCCAAGAATACTACTATATTCCCTAATCATCCCTTTGTATTGAATATTAATATTCTTATTCAAGTGTTATAGAATTGATTTATCCTCCCACACTATATAAGTTATTAATTTTTTCAATTAATTAGAAAATGAAAAAATGATCATGGATTTTTAATTTTAATTAATTACACATCCACTCACACAACAGTAAGAGGGGAAATAACATAATTGTTTCTTGCCTCATATAAAAAATTGATCATATATATCATCCTTACACATATAATGAATAAGGCCTCAAAATAAAAATGATGATAAAATCAAATGATCTTGATAGGGTAAAGTATTGAGATAAACTTATTTGTTCAATGTGATAGAAAATAAAAATTCAATCTCACATAGAGGAGTCATTGAGAAAAAACATGGAACTAACCTCAAATGAATAATCCAACATATAAATACTTATATAAAATCAAAATATTGAGATAAAAACAAAAAATATCTAGATAAAAATATATAAAACAGACATAAAATTGATGTTTTTACATTTCATGCTCTTATCCATATTATGTGTTATAAGCTAGGGTTAAAGTAATTACTTCACAAGCCTCACATTTTTAGATACACTCCTGGTTTAAGTATACGAATTTCATTCTAACATTCCCATTTTATACTTCAATATCACCCATCCAAATATATATATATATATTACCAATACATAAAACAATATAGAAATATTCATTCATATAATGAAATTAAATAATTATATTTATATGAAAACATAAAATAACACATATACCTATGCAACATACTCATTTACTCAAATAAAGGTAATCGTGATCATAATTATCTATCATAATGAAAAAACTTTTTATTTCTTAGAATACCAATTTATAATGAATAAAAAATTATTTCAATCTCAAAAAATACAATAATAAATTACATCATTTCAAACATGTCATTTCATACTTGAAAAATAATTCATCATGCTTCAGAAAATTTAAGATTTATTATCAAAATGTAAGTTTAAATATTTCACATTTAATTAGAAGTAATGAATACATTAGAAATAAAATTTATTCATGTTACTACATTTTAAAAACAAATTTCTTTTTTTATTACATGATAAACTCATAAAATTGGTGTAAAAAATCAAATAAAGTATAATTCAATGTAAAAAATAAAATAACCATTCTATTAACTCTCATATATTATCTAGAAATAATTTATTTATGTAGTTATGGAATTATTTTCTACATTCCATCATATTCTCATATAAATGTTTTTTAGTTTAGCATGAATCATTAATGAATATATTTATTATCTGGATTGTAATGATTTAATTACATTCAGGAACTATATTAAATTTTATAATAACATCAAATGTACATTGTTTCCTATCTTTCCCACACCTTTATTATTTTATATCTCACACCTGTAAAAAAATATACTATTTTTAGTACATTTAAATGTGCGATTTGAAAATGAGAGGATGATAAGTTAGTTAATTCAATGGGTGATTTTTTTTTATATTATATAATTTACATACAGATTAATGTATATTAATAAAATCATTTATGATAAAAATAATGGTTACAATTTTAATTGTAGTGATCGATTAATATTAAATCACTCAAAAGAATAATTCATATAGATTTTATCATCTAATATTTAATAAAAAAGGTATTTGGGATTATTAATTAAAATACTATTAAAATCCATAACTATAGACTTTGACACACTTAAGAAATCATAGTAATTTTTAAATGTTACAAATGTTTCATAATAATGGTATTGGGTATATAGTGGTATTTCTATTTATCTCTAAAAGGGGAATCAAAACCCCTATAGTTCGGTTCCATAGAATAATTCCCTATGATTAGGTGGTATACCTAATTATTTTGGATGTATTTTTATTCAAAATTAGAAGGTATTACATTCTATTTTATGTCATACAATCTAGGTATTTCATGCTATTTATTGTTGTCTATTAAGGATAATGTGTCATAAAATTCTAGGTCCTACGAAAATGGATAATGTGTCTTGATTATTTAGGTTAATAAATAAGAGGGAATATGTTGTTCCATTGTAGTCTATTTGACAATTAATATTGTCTTCTTGTAGTTCATGGACATCTTATGTTACAACATAAAATGAGAAAATATTCCGGTTGGGTAACATGCTTAGTTCTAGAGTAGGATTATGTGTGTATTTAGAATATTTATGTTGACCAATTTTTTTGGGGTTGACTAGGGTGATAAAATTTATCTTCGAATCCATATTTTTATGAATTGGAAATGCGGGATCATGATCTAAATCACCCAAGGAGGAAAAAAGGGATTAGTTATTGTTAGAAGAGAAAGAGGTGTAAAGATTATAACATTTCCCCTAAAAACAATATTATATGACTTTTGGGTAAGTTGGTTGTATTTATGGGTATAGTATAAGAATACATTGAGCTAGAGAATATTTATTCTATTTACTAGCCCAAGGATATTCTTATGGGTTTAGAAGGTCATCTCAATATTATGGATGGATGGAACTCATAGTGGTTGGAGATTTATGAAGCTGACCAATCACCAAAGATGGATTTTTTTTCATCACTCCAAGGTAGAGAATTTTGGAAGATAATTTGAAGTAAAATCATTATGGAAAGATACTAATTGGATCTATATAATGAAAATAATTTTAAATACTAATAATGATCAAAAGGAATGGATTTAATGTCAACATCATATTCTTATCTATGCTTTTGATGAGGATATGATTTGTATGGTGGGATACATTAAGATTATTAATGAGACAAAAAATTGATTCAATGATCCCTTCTATAGAGTGTCAATATAGAATAGCTTTTATATTGAATAGTTAGGATACAAAGATAATGTATCCCACTAATTAAGCTTATTTTTTTAATTGCTCAATAGTTACCATTATGATAAAATCTCCATTATATTGTTATAATTTTCTTGGGTTCCCATTTACTCTTTCTTTTAATAAAAATAAAAATATAAATTATTATGGTGACATTTATAAATGATTAATTGTTGTGTAAAAAATCCTAATGGGCACATTCATTTATTGCAATTAGAGTTTCATTAGTGAAGGGAACTAATGGAATAAACCCTTAAAAGGATTATATATATATATATATATGATTTTGGAATATGTGGGGATTATAACGGATAGGTATCTCGAGGATAGTGATTTCTACAGGGATAATCATGATAGTATCATGGTTTAGAAAGAATTCAATGGGACATCATGAAGATGGATCATTAATATACAATGGTAATAAAATTTAATACAGCTTGAGTATCTAGTGTTAGAATAAGAACACGATGAGAAATACTTCTATAAGATGAAATATTAACTTTATTCAAGTGGTACATGAACGTATAATACATATGAATATTTGAATATTTACAATCATTGATATAGATTTGTAAATGATAGGGGTTGAGTAAATATTACCTTTTATGGAATGGGTATATTTGAAATGTATCCATCAATTATTATAGTGCCACTTGGGTGAAATTAAGGGAATTTTTTCAGGCAGGTTACTAGGTAAAGTTGGATCACATAAATATTGGATAATGGATTCTGATTTTAATTTAATGTAGAATGTATCCAAAAATATTTCCTTATACTTATTTATAATATAGCCAGATGGCTTTTTTCATCCATAATTTGATTAAAAACCCTATAGAAGTGGTACATAAAGAATATATCATGTATGATATATTCCAATAAACTAAATTCACCAATTTTTATCTGTTCCCCTAAGGTTTGGATTCAAAAATCCCATACTAATGTTCATTAAGGATATTCACACATATCCTAGAGATTCTTTCTGTATCTATCCCTCTATATATCTATCTATATCTTTACTCTTATCATATTAATTATCAATTTCTTCCACCTTACCAAATTATAACATCTATTGTTCTATTTGTTAGAAAATTACTCCTAGACACATATCATTCATTTTAGAAATATCAACATTGAGAATGGTGTGCATTCATCTGTTATAACGCAAACCCACCATTCAGCATGGAACACACAATTCCATATTATTAAGGATCTCTAATATTTGAGTTGGACACACCATTCCTATTTTATTAAAAACTCTTAAAACATTTACTTATTTATCATATGTTTTTTTGGAGAATATTTTTATCATCAATGAATTTTCTACAAAAAAACTAAATTAATTTGGGATGAAAATTATATAATCATAATGAATTAAGAATAAAATATGTGTTTTTTAAATTAAAAACCAACCTGAAAAGTGAAATTTAACCATTATCATTCAAAATATATGGACCTATATTAGATAAGTATTATACTCACCTTGTATAATCTTACATAGAGATCTATAACATTTTACCTATGTTTTTTCAGAGTGTAAATATCATTTTTTATAATTTAGAGTTAATACTTTTGTCAATCATACCTTGGAATATCAAGTTTAGAAAGCATGATCAAAGGAAAAAAATAATAACTTCCCCATAATTCATCATTTATTTCCCTCAATTAAAAAATTTATGATTTTTTATGAAACAATATATCATTTTTATCAAAATAAAATAATTATTTTATTATGTTTTCTAATGGAAAATACCACATTTCTTCACATTATGCTATTAATGATTCATATTAGGACTATATTAAAGTAATAAATAATAAAACAAAACTTCAATATCTATATTTCTATATAACATATGCTTATATTTTAATAAAATATTTACATGAGATTATAAAATTATTAATTATCTAATCACTTATCATTATATAGTTTTGTGATGGTTGTTGATGAATGAATTATATAACAATAGAACAGTTGGTAAATATCTTTATTTTATCACTAATAATGTCTAAAAAGTGTGTATATATTATCCTAAATACTGTAATAAAAGTTGGTAAAAATTTTATTCTAGGTGATTAAAGATTGATTTTATGTTATAATATAATGTGAGGGAAACCAAAGTGGAATTTTACTCAGAAATAAATTTTTTAAAAATTTATGGGGATTATGGGATTTTAAAAACATATATATATTCCCATACATTCCATCCATTAAATATTAATTATATTATCCCCATAAAAGAAATTATTTTTCAAATATTATATAGGAATTTATGATCTGGTCTATAGGATGTACACAAGATTAGTGAATGACCAATTTTAGGAGACAGATATGGAAAATTACTTTTAATCATTAATACTTAAATGGAAGATCAGCAGAAATTATGATTGGTAATTTTTTTAGAGAATCATCAAAACTTTTGATGATCCCTTACTAATAAAAAATACAATTTTTAAGTGTAAATGAAATAATTTTTTTAAAAAAATGCATAACGGGTATGTTTTAACAAGTGATCTCGAGGGAGAACTCTCAGTATTGGGGTATTCACTATTAATTTTTGGTCTTATCTATATAAGGATTTATAGGAGAGTCAAAAACAGATTATCAATAATGAAATATTTCCATAATTAAATTTTTATTCCGTTATAAAATTGTTATTACGTTGACATATAATGGTTTTTCTCTATTCAAAAACTTTTATGATGCATGTACATTCAATATAATGGAATAACTAATCTAAAAAATATGAATTAATCTCTATGTAACTTTTTTTACAATATCTATCAATATATTTAGCATGTTTATTATAGATAATTCTCATTTAATCTATTGGGACCAAAATAATTTATATGGAGGGGTTACTACCCAAATTAAGACAGATGATTTTTAGAACATGTTTGAGATTTCTTCGTTCTATTTTAGTAAAAATAATAAATGTTTTTATGTAATATTTAAATGTTATTTGAATCTTATAAAATAATTAGTAACCCAAGAATAAATTCCAAAAAAGCATAATTCTTTATGAAAAAATAAATACCAAGTCTATTGTGGAAGATAATTCTGGGGGTAATAAAAAATGATCATATAATTTATTTTTAAAGATCAATATTCTACTCACATTGTTCTATTTTGATATAATTTGTAAACATAGTTGTTCTTATTTATTTACCTAATTATTTTTATGTATAAAAATATATGTTTGATACACAGTTATTTAATAAAAACAATAAAAAATCTGAATTGAGATTTTTGTGACATGGGGTTTTATTATCTAAACCATTAAAATATTTCAAATAAAAATTTTACTATTTGTATTTTATTTGTTTCTGAGTTTTTAATACTAAAGATCCTTCATATAAATTATATATTACAAATAATGTATTTTTTTAGTCCACTGATGTAAATGAACATGAATATGAATTTCTTTGTAACTTTAACTCATTTATTTTGATAACAAAAACACCTACTGTAATGTATAAATTTTTATTTGATTTATATATAATTACATTTTTGAAACACCACTCTATAAAATTTAGAGATCAAATGAAGTGATATAAAGGTCTTTGTAGGATCTTTGAATGTTCATATGTATGACATTTAATTGATATGTTCTTAAATGTATCTCGTTTTATATGCCAAATCAAATTTTCAATTAGAGAATCCAAATGTACCATGATAAAATATGTTAATGTTTTAAAGAATAATTAAATGAAAATTTTTGGAGTCTTTATGAATGTCTTAAACTCATAACGATATGTTCCATAATAAAAATAAGGATACAAATGAATTCTATATAACCATGTTGAAGTTTTTCAATAGTAGGCTGAACTTAGTAATTTGTGCCGTATGGACATGACATCTATTCTAATAAGAGGATCTGCAGATATACGATAGATATGGACTATCTATATGGTAGAATAAGATAGTGTGAATTTTTCATCCATATGTCTATCAGCTAGTTGGTGGATCATTTGGGCTAGTCAGTGTAGTGAACTATAGTAAATACACCAACTACCTAGGGTTAACCATAATCCACCTCATGGAGTTAGAATATTATATAAAAGATCATAACTATTGTTGAACCTATAACTTTAAATTGTTGTTTGAGGATGTTTAAAAATAAAATGTATTTCAAAATGTTTCTATATCTATTTTAGGATATGAATATGGGACCTTTGAGGGTAACATTATATAACAGTAGAAGAAATAATAAATTAGATTATTCCAATGAAGAATCAAAATCCTTAATCAACATACCTATAAATGATCTCTCTATATGATAATATAAATTAATAATTTTTTAGAATCTCATTATATATTTTTTAATATATATATATCTTATCTATTTTACAAATCATTTTTAGAGATAATATATTTTCTTTGTAATTTTTTTAAAAAAATATAAATTTTCTCAGATTAGTTAATTAAGGAATGCTCACAACCACAAAGCAATGGTAAAATTTTGATAACTGGAAAGTGAGGGTCCTTAATCTATATGTTCTAACTACCAATAATATAAGTGTAACATGTTTCTTTCTAAGTCTTTTAAAATAAAAATGGGAAATTTATTACTCAATATCTGATAAAATCGAGGTAGTAATACGACAAAATGCTCAACCAGAAGCGAGGAGACATTGGGTATCACACTAAGCAATTTCTAAACTCCATTTTCATGTTACCAAATATCCTTTTACATTATTCATTGCAACATATTTTTTAATTTAAGTGAGTAATCACATAAATTATATATTTCTATATTGGATATACATTCTCATTTAAATATATTTGAAATTATTTTTTTTATTTTTTTTCCTAATAATTGTGATCTCATATCCCATTTAATTAGTTTAATCATGTTTTCATTCTTATCATATATCATTATTATTATTATGTGAATTCATAAATTAAATACTTTTGAAACATTATTATTCATTAATTTATATTTATCGAACACGTATACTCAATACTTTTATTATTGTTTAATTATATGATTTCCATCACACTATAATTGTTAATATTTATAAAGGAAATTCACCTTTTTTTCCATCCGAACATAAACCTTCAATTATCGTCATATCCAAACCTATTATGTTAAATATCTACATTTTTGTTAAAATGTAACTAATATTTTATTTTACTCTTTTTCAAATTCTCATATATTTTATAACACAAATTATTCCCACTATTAAAATAACATGTCAATATTCCTTTATACCAAAGGTTAAGCTATCTAGAAAATGCATATTCATACATATACACCCTCTAAAGAACAATAAGGTAAGTATAATCTTGATTATCTTAAATTAATTTATCATAATTTTGATTCCATGATTTCTATACAATTTGATCATAATATACATGAAGTTAATCATGTTTCTACTCAAAAAAATTATAATAAAATATGAAAATTTCTCAATATCACCAATGATGGAACAAAATAAAATAGAGACACTAGATATGAAATGTATACAAAATTTGTTTACAACATTAAAATGAATCTAAATAAATACAATACTATTTTTAGATAGTTTACTGATATATAAAACTATTAAAATTCTCTTGATGATAATTTTTCTATATAAATCAGAATAAAACATATACACTGGATCATGTCAAGAAATTTTGAACCAAATCTCACAACTATACAAAAAAATAAATTAAGAAAATAGTGGTCACAAATCCTATCAAATAGTTACTCATGTATTAAATTATTATAAAGAGTCAATAATTAAATGATACATTGAAGATAATGAATCCAAAAAAAATTTCCTTAAAATAAATTGACTGTGATGATTCATTTGATAATGATTATGAAGTTTAAAATATAGCTAATAAGTTGAATAAAATCGTGGATAAGGAGAAATATACTCTCCATTTCCTGAATCAAAAGGACAATGTAATGGATGTTACTATATATTAATGAAGAAATAATTTAAATATTATGTTAAAATTCCCCATCTAAAAAATAAAATGATGTAGTTGTGTTTTCCACCATTTGGTATCCCCAATGATCCTACACCCAAAATACCTAAGATCAGATTCTAGTTGGGTATTATTTCTGAGTTACTATAGAAATATTATAGAGTTACTATAGATGTGAAAATATTCATTAAAATTGTTATTTTAGGCCAATGAAATGGGCCTTTGGCCCATCAATGGATTTTGGGCCATAGAGCCTCTGAGGCAAGAAGATGAAAAGGCCTATGAGACACATGGCCTTTATTTAATTAATAGAGAGATTTGGGCATTCACAATGATGTTGTTTCAATCTAATAGATATCATGACGATTAAAAGGTGGTTTATGGTGATCCATTGGACACAGGAGATCCTTTGTGGAGAGGCTATTATAAACCTATTGAATTCCCTTGTTAGGGGGATTGTAATGAAAATCCCCATATAATAATTTTTTGATATCAAATCTAGATAAAATGGATAAAGGGAGATAGTAAGGTTCTATTATAGGGTGTTTCCAAAGGCTTAGGCATTTTAGGATATAATGGTATATGTTTCACTCAGCCTTAGAGATTGTTAATTTATGTGTATTTGGCCCATGTAAGGGTTCTCTCTCAATCAAGTTAAAAATATAGATTATGTAGTAAATAAAAACATATAATTTTTAGTCTATAAAAATAATATTAATGGAAATAATAAGTTTATTAAAGCCCTTTATATCTCAACCTGTATTCTAAGTGAATATTCCCTAACTAAACCTTATAAAGTAATTCATCTTCCAAATGCCTTCAGTCACTTCTCATGGTAGGTGAGGAGGTTAGTTAACTATTTTAATGTTATATATCTAACTCACATTTTAATTAATCTTCTACCACTCGTTCATCCTCATCTTCATGCATTTTCTATCAATCAAAAAAACTTTATAATTTCTATAAAAACTAATTTACAATTAAAAATAACCCCAAAAGAAATATAAATAATCAATTTTTTAAAAATATCATCATTTCAATGAAAATTTATTTATCTCTAATGAAAAGTATAAAATATTTTTATAAATTTAATTATTAATGTATCTTTGTGATTTTAATATACCAAATTAATGGTCATAAAAGATCTCAGTTTAATAATGTTTATTAATAATTTAATATGATTTCGGGTACTCATTTATGATTATAATTTTAAAAATCAAAATGCGAGAGACCAAAATCCATTTAATTTTTTATATTTTTAATTTAATATCTCATTATAAACATGTTTGGTTTTATAAATTTGTGTTATTAAATTTTTTCGGACCAAATTACACAAGTATACTAAAAGACACTCACAGTTAAAATTTTGAACAACTGCACCACAAAGACTAATTTTCATATAACATGGCATTGTTTAATATATATAATGGAATAAAAAACTTATAATTTTTTTTTCAAAAAATTTGATAATCCAAGAATCTTGAATATGTTTTTTTGAATTTCATTAAATTTTTCAAGTAAGAACTAACTATTTAATAAAAGTAGAGATGATTTGTTATTATAACATTTCAATATTAATTACATTTCTATATTATATTTTATTTTTGGACAAGAAAATAATTTTATACCTGGTGCTTTATACCAATATCATTTTTCTTATATATTAAATTATTTTTGAGTTAAAGATTAACTTAATAGAAGATTATTGCAATCATTTTATTATACCTTTCTTCAGATGTTAAAATATGGGGAGTTTGCAAATAAAAATTGTTATAAAATTTTTTAAATTTAAATTTATGATTATATTTTGAAGAATTTATCTTGTTATTTCTTGATAATATTTGTTTTCTTGACTTGTTCTTGATATCATGAAATCATTGGTTTATATATTAACCATATAATTGATTATTCAATATATAATTATTGATATATTATCATCTTACAACTTCCATATATTTTTTTGTGTAACTATCTCTAGTTTTGATGTTTTAAATTTCCATTTGATTTCACTACTTGAGTGAGAGGATATATTTTGTTAAAACCATTGAATTTTGACAGACAAAATTTTAATATGGGGAAAGGTTATTAGTTTCAAATTCACACTTATATAATTTATTTCATTCGTAAACATAATTTTATACCATAGATATATATATATCAACCTTTTTTATACTAGCTTGTACATTTGTGACAATATTTTAGAATATATGTGAATAAAATGTATGATATAATATTCAAATGTCGGTTTTACAGTTATTTCCCCATTTAAAATTATTTTTCAAATATTTCAATTACTTTTTAGTTAATTTTTCAATTTTCTTCATATGTTTTTAATTTATAATAACTCTCATGATATTTATAAAAAAAATTACCATTTAGATTTATCTTAAAATTTAATTTCATATTTCACTTTTAATTATGAAAATTACTTGAATTTTAATTTTTGTATTATCCTTATTATTTAAAAAATGTTATTTAATTTTTTTATAGAAAGTATTTTTATTGTTACTATAAGTATCATGAAAATATTTGATGAGTTATTTTATCATAAAAGGTGGTATGTTATTGTATTTAATATTTTTCTTGAAATTTTCTTCCACATACATCTGATTCATTCTTGATTTATTCTTATTTATCTTTTTGATAGTTCCAATGGTTAAGAGAAAATTAAATTAAATAAACATGATATGTTCTTTAATTTAATGTTTATGTGATCATTGAAAATATAGAGACCATTATACCTATTTATTTCTCTCATGTGTTTTGATGATAAAAAAAACTCAATTTTGGGTATTTTTTGTCTTTTGAGTGATTTATAGTTATAGTGATGAAACATCAATATATTAAATTAAATGAATAAATAAAATGTTCTAAAGTACATTATTGGATATTTGAAGGTTTATATTGATGTCACTTAAATGATATCATAAAAAACCTATCTAGGATTAAGTACAAAAAAAAGTTAAAATGAAGATATAAAGTGAAATTTGGAAGATCATGTAAGCTCATTAAGGAATCATTAATGGAATATTTTTGAAGCCATGATGAATGTGCTGGAATCCTGAAGAGATAGTCCAAGATAAAATGATAGAAATCAAGTAATTATATAATACAATGTGGAAGTTGTGTAATGGAATTTGTCCTAAGGTATCTAGTTCCATGAGGACTGTTTTTCAATTCCTACCAGACCCCACTGAAAATATGGTAGATAGAAACTGACCAGATGATATAAGAAAAAAGTTGTAATAGTTCTACCATAAGTCCACTGACTAGATATTAGACCACACCATCTATCTGGTGAATAATTATAAAATATAGTGACCTCTAGTTTGCACACTGGCTAGTCAGTGGTTGCCACTAACTACCCAATATAATTTTAATAGCATATCAATGATCTCAATATTGGTGGGACCTATATATATAAAATTATTTTTGATGAAGAATAATAAATACCAAGGATTATTGATTGTTTTTAGAACTATAAAAGGATATAAATATAGGACATTAGATTCTTTAATGATATAATAGTGTAGTGAATAGAAAATTAGATCGTTCTAATGATTAATAAAAAGTTTTCATTCAAACCATTCACATTAATATCTCAATGGAAAAAAATAAGTTCATAATCTATTATGTCTCATCATATCCTTTCTATCCATATCTATAATCAGTTATTCAAATCCATCTAAGAGATAGGTGAGTAATTTTTAAACAAATTTTTTTCTAAGAAAATATATCTTCTCACAACTCTCTTCTCACATGGGTGGAAAACACACTATGTAAGGGATGATTTGACATAACTAAAAAATTTATGGATAATCATCAACATGGGCCTACTCTAATTTTATTAATATATGTGGTATTCTCACTCAAAATGTGAAATGGAATGGGTAAATACATTATTTTACTTCCATTGAAATCATGGGAGGAATAAAAGATACCTACAAACGAGATGCAAGGAGAAGTTGGGAATGACATCAAGAAATTTTCAAACTCTCTTATAAAATCCCCATCTCTCTTGTTCTTCTTTTTATTTCATTATTTCATTTAATTTTACTATCCGATTACATAATTTTATAATTTCAATATGGATATTCCATCTATGGTTACTCACATTGTAAACATTCAAATTGTTATTTTTATTTTAAATCAAACATATAAAAATCTTATATATTTCATAATGATTTCATTGTCAATCCAATCATACGATATATCAAATTAATTATTAATTAAATTCATTAATTAAATTCCGTCATGAAATTATGATTATTTAATTTTATATATTTTCTGTATATATACTATATAAATTTGTTATTATTATTATTATTGATTATCATCTCAAATATATTGATCATTTTTATATGGATTATTGAACCCACTATTTCAAAATTTACCTTATACTACAACATTTTATTAATATGTTCTTTATATTGGAATATAGTTTTTGATTTTTTCTAAGGGGTGGATTAATCATTATTCTAACCATGGTCCTCAGGATTGGAACATCACAAGTGAAATAAATATATCAAGTTAATTAATTGATTTTAATTTCTTAAACTCTGTCCTTCATTACAGATATATTAAACCTATCTCTCAACGGATAGTATCCATAGAATATGTATTGATATGGGTGTGGGGGAGAGTAGATTATTTTTTTTTGAAATTAATGACATTGAGTTCTGGTGAACATAATAATCAACGAATCATCATTGGATCTCAGAGAGAATGAGAACCTCATAAATGAGAAACCTTATCATAAGGTTGGGTAATTTATTTTCATATTTATATGTTCATTTTAATCATGATGACTAAATTTTTTCTTCATATTTTTATATAATATACATAAATCATTGAATTTTCCTTCTTTTTTCCCTGAAAAATATATTCAACACAACTTTCTATCAATTCATCTCTATGAGTGGATCTGCACCTAATGAATAGTTATTAGACCATCACTATAGAACTAAATTACACTATTCTTCATTATCATCGTCATTTTACATTTTTATACCAGGGTTTTAAAAAATGTCCATCACCATGGATGATTGTGTTATTAATTAGATTCAAATCATCATGTAATTTATATATGGGTCTTTTAAATTGTGTCTCTTAGTGAAGAGGTAAAGAAAAAACTTGGGGGATTGATGGATTGTGATGGAGGACTAGTATTCGGAGAATAAATAGAGAATACGAGATTTAGTACATCATGAAACCATTATTTTTTGGTGTGATAGTGTTTTTCCTGCTACGAAAGTTAGATTCGTGGTGTGGGTCTTATTTAATGTTGTGAAGTGTTGATCCAAAACATGTTTTTATGTTATTTATTGGGGTGTAGGTCCTAGGAGTAAAGAACACTTATAACAATATGTGGTATGATAGTTATAACATGGTGGGTTTATTCATAGTTAGAGTGAACTTAAATATAATTATCCTAAATAAATTCCTCTTATATATTGAACTATTACATTAACATATTCTATTACCATTTTTTTGGTCATGACATAGATGGTGATGGCCATAGCATGAATTTCGTTTTTATAAATATGAATGGATTTGATAATAATGGGAAGAGTGTTAGTTATGACGTGTGGATCTTTATCTCAATGTGGAATGTATTAAGGTAAATAGTACACATCATGTATTTGAATATTGAACACCATGTATTTACTATTCTGACACACCCAATGTGTACATGGAGTTTCTTCTATGTATACCCATTTTTGAAGAATATATGTATCCTCTTATCTTACTTCTCATTAATCTAATTTACTATCATTGTTAGTCCATCCTATGTTTTTTCACACTAAATAATATATTGATCTACTTATTATAAAGAGAGGTGAGACGTGTGTTGATGTAAGAATATTAGTCACATCTACTCCATGAGGAAAATTATGGGGATTGGGTGTGGTTATCATAAAATTCATGTTGTATGTACTCCTATAAAAATGTATTCATATATGTGTGAGGGTAACATGTATCTATGATATTGTTAAATACTCCGACACAAATTCGAGTATTTTAACTTCTATTTATTCAGATATTACTCCTTTATCAACTATATTAGACAAGGCTTGTGTCCCTTGATACAGTGAGTTTGTCCCTCAATTTATACTAATCCTTCACTAAGGCATGGGTCCTCCAGTATAATTCCACATAGCTTATGTAAGTTTCTAGGTTAGATAATTCTCGTTCTTGCAGACGCATGGTAATTCTTCCATGGATTTCCTATGAATATTGGGATTCTCTCCTACATCATAGGTTATCTTTTCTATGGTATATTTTTGTTTTTGTTATGAGTTATTCTTTCATTATTACCACTATTGTTTGAGATAAGTATTAGTATTAATATGTAATTCTTTTTGATAGGGACTCTTATTAGGATTTTATATACACACCCACACTTTGGAATCTCCTCCCAAATGTTTCATGTCATATGTAGTGATGATAAATTTTGGGTTTGACATTGGGGAAAAGATGTTGGTGGAGTTTAGTGGTCCTGATAAGCTATATTAAGGGGTTATGTTCTTGTATGGACATAAATCATTAAAGGTACCACTTAATTTTATTTATTTAGTTGATTATTCTAATTAGGTTATTAGGTTTCTATATTTTACCTTTTAATTATTAATTATGTATGAATTTATCATTTATGGATCTTTTCATTTGTCAAATGAATAATATGTTATTGTTATCATTATTTATATCTTCAATTTTCCCCCATTTTTGAAGTTGGATGTTGTCTTTAGTTAAAGTTGGACAAGACAATCCATCAATTATTTTATGGATACTTCATTCTAGTCGCAAACATTGGAATAATTAGATGCAATCATGGGGTGGGACACTCAACTCACTATCTCCATAAGGGGAACCAAGTGGGATGAATAATGTCAGAGTGATATTAGATCCGTGTACATAGAAACAATTTTAAATATTTATGGATTTTATGGAAATGGTTTTAAATTTTCTCAAGTTCATATTTCATGCTATGGAAACCAGTATTGGTGTAGTGAATGATGTATCCATTCACCTAGACTTAATTAACAATATATTTGACATGGTAAATTGAGGGACAAGTTTTCATGAATAAATAAAGGATACATGGATTATATTGAGAAGGATAATTGATTTCAATATAATTATGGTGTCAAATATCTATATAGGATTTAATTATTCTTGTAATTTATATGAAATTTCATGATTTCTATACATAAATAATAATCTATGATCCATTGACAATGTCATGAAATGAATGTACATGTGGTTGACCCTCCTTTAATCAAACAACTGAGCGACGAGGCTTTAATCAAATGATTTCGTCATTAGGTTATTCAGCTATACATGCTGGGGTATTTCGTATATATTTTATGTAGTGAGAAGATCAACCTCCCTTAATATAGAATCATGTTCCTCCACCTAAGGTGTAACATATTATTCTATCAAGGTTTAGTAATGATACTTGAAGGAGTATGGAACATCACGAGTTATAGGGATAATTACATTCCACACCCTAAGGGTATTTTAATCCGCAAGGGAATAAAAAATGGATTTAGATGTTGTTCTGAGAATTAATCCTTTTTTATAACCCTATCCATCATATGTAATTTCTATTACACAATATTATTTTTGGGCGATAGTGTCGCTGATAAAGATTGATCATCCTAACCCCTGATGAGGGGACTCTTCAATAGAGATAGTTCAAGAAAAGTTTATATGATATATAATACCGTTAAAAATTATTCTAACTTCTTAACAAATAGTTGTTTTAGTTATAATATAGAAACATGTGTGATGATGATTATGCTTCAATATTCATTTATCTCATGAGGTACTATGACAACACGATTCATTAGAGATTCTTTCAAACACAATCTTTCCAAACACATCTATACTAGTGTCATTCACATTTTTATCCTCACATATAATGGTTATTTAGGAGAGATCGTAGATGATATGGATAATATTGGTAGAGGTATAAATGATAGTGGTTTATTGTTGTGGTCTTAACAAATCTATTTCATCTGATGTGACTGTATGAAAAAATACATCAATTTCATGACACAAGAGTCATTATAATTTTCCTCTCAGACCCATGGATTAGTAGATCAGATGTTTTACAAGAGATACATTATTCAAGGGTAAATAATATTTTTATGAATTTAGGGGATGAGTACATTTGGAAGATAATGAAATAATAACCCATGTATCCTAGTGTAGTTATGGAGTTGATGAGCCATCATTATAGAGGAAACTACATGATCAAGGGAATCTTTGAGGAAAAATTGTGGTCCTTATGGTGGGATCTTTGGAAGAGGAGTTGAAAATGCATCTGATGTAAGAGATAGAGGAGAATATCACTATGATCTACTTCCACCACCACCACCCCCTGGTTGTCTATTACAAGCCAAAAGGAATAGAAGATAATGATGTTCCAAGATGTAGGGTATATGGAGTTATGCTTATGAAATTCTTAAAATATTATGGGTTCAACATGTGTTTACTACCATAGAACATGAGTTTATAAATAATTGAATGAGATACCACTATTTTTTTAAATCCAAAATTTTGAGTGCTATAGATTCTAACTGAGCCCCAACCCAACCATTGTTGTTTGATACTCAAATTAGAAGTGATCACATATTCACCCACATATAATGATGATATGAGATTTCAGTTAGTGGGTTGATTTTTTTCATGAGACTGTATTGTAGATTTTATGGAGCAATATAACATCATCATTAGTATGAATTGTATTTCCTCAATTTATGTATAGATAGATTACTACAATTAGATAGTGATGTTCTTAGATCTGATGGATAAATATTCTGAATTATGGGTCACTGTAAACATAAGACGTGATGGGAATAAATTTTCATGGGATATTAAAATAGGATACCCATTTTTTTGAATGATTTTCTCCAAGTGGAGTAGATACATTAGATAATCATGTTACAATAATTATATTGGACTAAATTCATGTTTTTCTCCAAGATATTCCACGCTTACCCCATCATCAAGAGTTTAAATTCTATAATGATCTAAACAATAAGAGCACACTAATATTATTCATATATTATAATATAGAATCAACGAATCTTAATGATATGGAGGGGAAATTTTAGTGAATTTATATAGATGGGTTTATTGAGAATTAGTGTGTCCATTAGACTATTTTAATGTTGTTCACCAATATGGCATATGATATTTTGAGGCATTGTATTGACTACCATCACTTAAAACATGTTATAAGATATAATAATTTAGCTATGGTCATGATCAATGACTTATTCAACAGAATAATATGAGGTAAGTTGTCCTTATAGTTTAATCTAAGGTATTCCATTAATTAGATTAATATTCACAAGGGTGATATTTCATAAAATGTATTTTTAATACTACAACTATTATGAGATTTAAGTGATTCCATTCAGTATTTTTAATTCCTTGAGTTTTTATAATTATTTTTTAAAATAGAAAATTCATCCTATATTGGACTAGTTTTTTGTTTTCTTCATCAATCAAATAAGAATTTATTGATCAATGTATAAAAAACACACTGATTATTGTAGGTTTATTTTGGAATTACATTAGAATCCCTAGGTGTGTAAAAAATAATAACACGATAGTTAAATATTTTATAGGTCCAATTCCAAAGAAATTTCATCATAGAGGATGGGGTTATTTTGGAACTTATGAAGATAGAGGTAGTGCTAACTTATGAGACACCCAAGAACATGTTTGATGTGTAGTGTTTTATATAATTGGAAAGATGATAAAGTGGATTTCTGGAAATATTCTCCAAGAATATTTTCCCTATAACTACCCATACATGAAAAGGACATATATTTATTTATTCCAAGTGATGCTAGAGAGATTTCAAGGAGGTAAAATAGAGGTCGATGGGTAATACTATTCCATGATTTCTAGAAGATGGAGTAAAATATGTTGTGTTTTATGATTCCTCTAGATATTATCTAGTTTTTGTGTAGATGTAAAGGTATATAGTGATTACATGGGGTTCTAGGAAATTTATTCACCCTGAAAATTATTATGCGACTCATGATTTGGTGATGACATTGGTAATTTATCTTTGAATATATAGACATATTACACTCTTGGAGAGTGCATTATAGTTTATACCTACTATAAGAGTGATACTAGAATCTTGAATTAGATGGATATTAACATGAGTTGAAGGTATTGGTTAGAGTTATTATAGGACTACGAAATTATGATTTTCAAAACTATAGTAATGCAAAGAACATTGGTTGATACCCATAGAATGATGTCACGTTATATTTTAATGGGGGATTTCTTTTGAATATTTTTAATTTTTTATGTTACCCATAATGGATGGGGGATAAATATATTATTATTTATTGAATATTTGAACCCCATTGAACTTTGGTAAATGTGGGAGTCCTAATTGAGAGACATCACTTTAGAGGTTTTTTGTGATTGGATTTAACTAAGTAATACATTGGACGGATATTTTGAAGGTTTGATTCATGAAATATTCTCTCAAGGATGGACAAAAGTTACAGTCATGTCATTTGAGAAGTCGTCGGGATAGTTACATGCTTAGAATTTAGTGATACGTCATGGAGTTTAAAAGATATTATTTTATATTAAGAGTTATTTGTCAAAGTTATATATAAAGAAAATCATCACTAGGTTTATCATGTAATTCCTCGACTATAAGTAGGTTTTGGTGGAGAAATATGTTCTCTTTTTTTCCAACATCATAAATATCTTGATTATAAAAAAGAAGGGAATATAGATAGATTTCAGTATGTGAGTCACATAATCATTGTAGGGTCAGAATTGTATCTATGTGGTCGTTGAATGAATTACCAATTTAGCTTTATGTATTTTTATTCAAGAGATGATTTAGATGGAGAGATTGAGAAACTTGTATGTAGTCAAGCCTATTTGATTTCATGGTGTTCCCTTGATGATTTTTTTAATATTATCAATTTGTATTCCGGTTATGGGTGATTTTCCAGTAGGAACATAGGACTAAGTTTCGGTTTTGTACCATGTTCTACCATTATATTGATGAATAAACCCAGAAAACAAATTATTTTCTAAGGGATGTGTTAAGGATTCATTAATTTTATTTTGGATAGATTTTATTTGATCACATTAATCTAGTTTGAATTTCCTAAAAAAAAATAGTTACCACTCATCCACTTCCATTGAATCCTTCAAGCCCATATATATTGGACCATACAGGTCACACCTATATTATACTTAGGTATGATAGTCATCACCGATTAGGTTGGATTTAGAGATGTTAATGATGAATATGTTTTAAGTCACCCAAGGTTGGTTAATAAATACTTAAAGATATAATTCTCTAATTTATACCAATAATAGAGTCTCTTGTAGTTTATAGAGGGAGATAATATTTTCATAAACTATCTCCAAAATACAATTATTAGATATTTAGTTTTGGGTAGAAGTTGTACATTGGGATTATAAGTATATTAAAGATCATACGCATCATGGGAGAGGTTTATTAGAAAAATATCCCTCATAATTGAACATGATGCACAATTTATTCTCTGATTTGTATCAAGGAAGATATATACATGAACTAACACTTTTCATTGACAGGGGTTAACTCAAAATAAGTGGTTGTTCCACCTTCCCAACCTACAGTATAATGATTAAGGATTAACAGTAGATATCTTATTTATATGGTATTTTCCCTTAGTTATTGTTTAAAAGTATAATGGTAACTTTTAAGAGATCATGGGAACTAGATACGGGGTTAGTAATCTCCATGTTTTAGTAGTTTTTAATTTTCACGATGAAAACCATTGAACATGGGATGAATTAGTGACATTGATTTTGTGATATAAACCATTAAACTATTTAACATTATATTACTAATATGTGACAAAATATAATTCTATAGTTATAGACATCATTGAGCTCTGATAATAATAATAAATATTTAATAATTTATTATATTTAGTATGTGCACACACATTCATCCGAATAAGTAATTTTATCATAAACAGGGCCTTTTATGGGGAATTCATGAGAAAAGTTACATCCAAAATGTGGGTATTATCATAAGAATGGTAAATACATTATTTTCATTATGTTTCCTTGGATCTGAATATCATTTGTGTAAATAAATAATTGAAAAATTGAATTAACTATGAATTTAAAAAACTTATTATCAACTCTAGCCCTAAGTATTCTTTTATGATTATCTAAAACATCTCAATATAGTGTTAGTCTCCATAAAACATAACTAGATAGTTTTATATAAGGATAGATAGAGATGGATTTATCATTTAGATAATTAAGACTATTTTTTTTAATTTACTCATAAAATAATCACCAATGGATCTTAATGTGAGCACAAATATATTCAATAAGGGATCTAGTCACAAGGTAGTTGTTTATGATCTAATATTTTTTCCGTTCACAATAATTATCAGAATATAATTTCTCTAGGGATTATTTTTGTAATTACATCATCCATTAACATTACATTATTTTACTTTTTGTCAAAATTTAGGATTCTATGATTCCTTCCTCTTGTTATTTACTATTGGAATATCCAAACCTGATAAAAGGACTTCGAACCATCTCCCTAGGAACTATATAAGGACGCGACCTTATAACATTACATAATATTGAATTAAATGAATAATTCACATTGAGGATATTTTCAGGTTTAGAGTTTTAGAGAATTATGATATAACTATTACATATCAAAAGATTATAAAGTAGAAACCTCTACACAGTTTCCATTTTTCGTGAAATAAATACTCTAAACAAGAAACATGGCTAGTTCCATGTTTTAGACAGCATGTCTTTCCTTGATCCCAACATATTCTCTATTCTTATTTAATCCCTGTGGAAAACATTTCAAAAACTTGGGAGAGCATAAAAATATCAGTAAGGGATATAAAAAAAAGAAAGAAAACATTATTCCATGTATACATAAGAATCAATGAAATCATACTTTTCTCATAAAACATAAACACTTTAACATACCTCATGAAATAATATGATTTATGAATAACTCTTAGAAATCATAAGACATAAAGGTAACTTGATTCATTCATAACATTCTTACATAGGGAGTAACCCTCATGGTTACTTTTACAATACCCATCACAGTATATTCCGTAAATCTCTTCGAAGAAACCATAGCGTTTAACTCTTTCACGTTACCCAATGCATTGGAGAGCTATCTCGGGCTCACCCACCCTAGGTTTATCACAGAACCACCCGTATATGTAAACAATTCCCAATAACCATAACATAGTCATAACATATAACACATGTATAATGGAAAGATAACATTTCCACATTCCAATATATAAAATCAAGATATTTAAATAAACAATGTTTTATCAAATCATTTTCAAAATAATTTAAAAAGAGATTTTTGAATAAAAGTGTCCAATACCACTTTGAAGATTTTAAATAATTACCATTTGAAAATATTAATGTTCATATAAATAATTCCTAATACCCATTTTGAAAAAATGGACATTAATGAGAAATATTTACAAGAATAAATCTTTAAAACATTTAAAATGATATTTTTGTTAAAGAGTTTTAACAAAAAGATAGATGCTTGAATATAATTAATTGAACAATAACTATAAATCAGAACATTATAATATCACTAGAATAAAGGGATTCATGATATAATATTTCAAAGGACATTATATACACCATTTGAGAGTGAATTGGTGCATAAAAACAGTGAAGTCTCAGTGGAAATGTAAATTGGGATGAAATCCCTTATAAAGATGGTATCCTTAAATTAAGGATAAATCAATCACATAATTATGTGTGAAAAATATAAATACACCCAATATAATTGGATATTTAGTGTAAAACAATCAGAGTTCATTAACATATATTTATAGCATGACATGATCAACAAGTAGAAGTTTAACCCAAAGAATTGAAATTGGGTTTAGAGGATCCCTTAAAAAAATTCGACAGCCAAACGACGTCACTTTAAAATTCAGAAAATGTGTTGATGAGTTAAAAAGTGTCTCTCAAAACATGGACATAAATTTTAAATCAATAAGGATATATAAGAACATATCCCAACATAATATGATGTAAATTAAAAGACATAACAAAAAATGTCTTTTAAAAAGAGGAGGGTGAAAGGTTCCCTTGCCGATTTTGGTAACTTTTGAAACGTACACCCCTTGAAAGAATGATCATAAAATTAAGATATAAATACCCATAAATTAAAGTATATTAAACGAAGAATACAATCACGAGTAGTACATACATGACACAATATGAAATAGTGGAAAATGTAGCATGAATCTCACAGTAATAAAAAGTGAGATAAAAACCCCTTACCTCATTGTAATAATTTGAGTCGTATGACCAAAAGATAGTAAACACCAAATGAATCTCAGAATACCATGAATACAAATATAATTTTGACAATATATATCAAATGTAAGTACACAATACACCACAAGCAATAAATAAGTGGCGAACAATGGAAATCTCACGGAATTAAAAGTGAGATAAAAAATCTCCTTACCTCAAGTCCGACTTGTCTTGTTTGTTTATTTATATTTCTGAATAATAAAATTCGGTAAATTTATATTTCCTTAAGGAATTACTTTAATTTTTATTATTCAATTCATATCACATATTATCATGTTATAATAATTAGTTAATTATGTAAGTTCATATCATTAGTTTTGTCGATGTTCGGTACATCAGTCAACAATGAATTTGTTTGAAAAGAAATTTCCATGCAGTCATAAGTACATAATATCTGGAATAGTGTGATTTAAATATCATATATATCCATTATATATTTATTTAATAATATTCCGTAATTTTTGGAAATAAGAAATAAAATGTACCATTCATGGAGACGGTAAGCCGTATGTACGCATGAACACAACGTTCTTTTTTCTGTCATATTAATGGACATTAAAACTAAATTAGACATAGATATATTTTAATTCCATTATAATATATATGTTATCTAGGTAACATAACTTCATTAATTACATTCTGTATAAATTCCATGTTTGGCATGAACGAGTCACATCACTTGAGGGGGCGGTAGTCCACACCTCCTCGTATGACGTTATCACATTTGCACAACATGCAAAGCATAAAGGTATGTTTTAAATATAAAATACAGAGGCATATTGTGGACATAAATAAAATATATATCATATATAAATATATTTCTATTATAATGGCCACTATTAATGGTGTTAAAAGAAGATTGAACAACCATCGTTTCGTGAGGCAGTAATTCGCCACCCACAAAAACAGTATATTCTTTACCCATTAGATAGGGGTGTGTGTAAGTGTTGGTAGAATAATTATCATAAAAACTTCCTATTATATTGAGGATACTGGTGTTATTATGGGATAAAATAATAAGAAGATAGTGGTGGGTGAAGAAGGAAAATAAAATAAAGAAACTCGAGAGAAGACATTACCTCTAAATCGGGTAACTCTATTCGATTTGAGCCAACGGCTTCATTGGAAAGACTTATGCCCAAAGTGAGGATTTTAGAAGTAAGAGAGGGATGTGGAGAGATAATATGAGCTGAGGTTGGACGAGCCAAGGGCTTTAGGGGTGTGGGTATGTGGGTAGAGGTGGGGTCCTTTTATAAGAGGGAGAGGACTGGCTCTTTTGGAAAGCATGAAACTAATATTTTATTATAAAATGAATTTTGGTTTCTAAAGGTCTGAAAATAATTAAAATTGAAAATAATGTGTCCCATGTTCGAGATAAAATCATCCAATAAGAATTGGACAAGTGTTGGATATTATTTTAAACATTATCTTCTAATTTATTTAAACTGTTCATTAATGACGTAAACACTGCATCATCATTTTGTCATAAATAATTTTATTTATATGATGTCTAAAAATTATAAAAAAACTAACATGATGTAGGAAATATTTCTAGCTTTCTAATAAAAATATTTAGTAAAAAATATAACTTATATAACCCCTTGTAAATTTTTTTAAGTAAAACAATACATGTTTGTGGTATTTTTATTTTTTACATTATATAAAAAGGAATTAATGTCATTATCATACCCAAGTGACTCCATAAGGCAGCCAAATTGACAAATGGATTTTATTGGTCATCCATGACTCATATAATAAGGTTAGGAAATGTGTCAAGGTATTTTTATATTTTTATAATATTATTTTTACCTTAAATTACCCTAATTACCTTTAATCACGGTTAATAAAACTCAAAAGTTACTATTCACCGAAAATTATTTTAATCCCATTGAACCACATTTTACTTAATAATAACAATCATTCAAGTTGGATTTTTGAAATTAAATTCACAGAAGTAGTAAAATTTCATTTAAATGAAAAATTCTGTTTTTAACTACTACCTAGTGGTTTCACTATTCATCAAAAATTGATGTTTTTCAGAAAAATACCAAAAATTTACCCTAAGCTATATTTGATATTCCAAATTCAAAAAATATTTCCATTTTACCAAATTCAAAACATATAAGTATCATTAATTAATTTTATAATTAATTCCCGCTGTCAAAACAAATAGCGTGTTTTTAAGAAACAATATCTATCAAAATGTTGACACTTGTTTATGTCTAAATTCAAAGTGAACATAATTCCAATGAACACCATTGAATTAAATAGTAAAAATATTTTCTAATTACACATTAAAATCAGTTAAAAAGAAAATCTAACCATATAAATAAATTAGATTAAAAGGAGGTTTTCAATTAAAATACAGAATTTTTCACTATTCATTAAAAATGAACTTTATCAGAAAAATAACAAAAAATTACACAAAGTAAATTTTGATGTCCCAATTCTAAAAAAAGATTTTATTTTGTCAAATATAACATATAAAATTTTCAAAAGGTATATTTACTAAGGGTTCGCCATCAAAAAGTGTTTAATCGACCTTTTAAAGAATATTAGAATATTTATGCTTAAAATTGGATTCATTCGCATTTTAGGCCTCTAACATTTATTAGATAAATGTAAAAATATTTAACAAAAATATATAATAATTTTATAGATAGTTCTGTTCATTACCGCCATTACAACGATTATACGTTAACTATCATTTAAAATAATATTATTATATTATTAGTGTGCAACATAAGATTTCAAAGAAACTCATTGTCACATATTGGGTACGCCATCGAACATAGAATCCCCTTTAAATTGATATTAATATTTTATTCACAAATATTAATAAATATGAAATTTCATATTCTTTATTTACTTGGGATGTTACATCCTTACCCCCTTTTGGGAATTGCTTTCACGCAATTTGAGAATGGGTTCGAAAACTTCATTGAAAGCCTCACATCGGAAAAGGAGTCAATAAAACTATTGTTGGACTCACCTGTTTTGATAATCCCAAATCATGTTTAAATATTGATCATGATATATTAAGTCAGTTTCTAATCATTGTAATCAACATTTATAATTATCTTATCCTGAAAAATGTATACTCTTAAGTCTCATGACTTTGTTGCATCAGCTTACAGTTTATACTTATCTAAATATAAGTTATCTGTTGAAGGCTACTGGTAAGAGCTTTCTGCTCATAGTCACCGTTATAGCTCACTGTCACTCTAAGTCACTGATTCTAGAAGATCACCGTTGAAATTTTCTAGTCACTGTTGGAAGCTACCGATACAAGGTTACTGTCACAAGTCTACCGACGATCTCCTTATCAAATCTCACATACAAAGAGATACTGACACAAGGTCATTGCTGTGACAAGGCTTCTGTTAGAAGTTCACTGTCAGATTCATTCTTCAGTCTTCTTTTGAGAACTTCACTGATCAAGTTGCAGTTGGAATGGTTACTGTTGAAGTATTTTGATGTTACAGAACTACCGATTAGAAGTTCACTGATAAGGAGTTACTGTTACCTAGAGTAAATAGCTATCGTTACAAGCCTATAGTCAAAGAGCCTACTGATGAAGTCCACAAATGGAAAGACCACAGTTGAAGTCTACTGTTTGACAGGCATCTACTACCAGTCTAATGATATTCTATTCTTTACTTTACCAATATTATTAATACTATTATAACGGTCAAGTCTGGAAAAATTAATGCACCTGACATTATTTAATGTTATTTACAGGGACATCAAGAAATAGTATGATGTACGAAGAAGACCACACGTTGGTGAAGCATCTTTCCTGTCGGCCCCTGATGAACCAAATCAAAAAGGCTGAAATGGAAGAGAGCATATATATATATATATATATCAGAATGACATTCAGAGATAAGTGACTGACATATGCATACAAAAACAAGAGAAGTGGCGTGGAGATATTGAATATAAATAAAACACTCATAAGATAGGATCATACACAATCGGAAGAAGAATCCTCAAGCTCACATTCAAAATAATACCAAGATTCAAGAGGATCAATTGAAAGAATCTTCTTCAAGCTGTCATGGTGTGCTGTAATGAGCTTAACATCCAAGAAGCTGATCATCTATACATCTAGAAGTCATAACCTGAAAGTTGCAACACTCTGTTTGGAGTCAACTTGCAGAGAAGGACCAAAACATCATCTCATTCATTCCAATGAGTCCAGAGATGATCTTCCAACACAACAGAGCATTCTAAACTCATCCCCATTATCTTTAGCTCTACTTTGTTTAAATACTTTACATTTGTGAGCAGTGTGTTTGAGTTACACACACTGACTCTTGTACATGAACTAAGGGATACTGAAAATCCCCATTATAAACTCTCTTTATTTTTGTTTCCCACGTATAACTTTGGAAGAATCCTTATGTGGCTTGGGAGTTTATTTTCCCACGTAGAACTATGGTAGAGGTTGGAAAACCTAGACAGTTTGTGAAAGTTGTTGTAAAGCCCGATACAGGCTGTGTATCACATTTAATATAATTGCTTCGTGGAAGGTGATCACCAAGTGGAGAGGTCTAGGCCTTGTCTTAAGATTGAACCTCTTGTTTAAATTGTTGTGTTCTCCTTTCATTACTCTAATTTATTCCTATCCGCTATTCTTATATTAGCAAAAACATAAATCTGTTTTTACATTCACTCTGATAGTTTGTTCTGGTTAGTGTGTATATCTGAGTTGTTTAGTAAACTTGTTTCAAAAGTGGAATTAGCTCGCATACTGACTCTACTAAGGTGTAATCAAACTTTGAGAATTTTTTTGAACAATAGGTCACTTATATCTCTACTGCCTTTATTAAATGGGCCATTTTAATTTGGGGGACTTTAATCCTATAAGTTTTTAACCGAAATTTTAAATTGGAACTCAATTAACCCCCCTCTTGAGTATCCACTCCAACAATAATTTAGTATCAGTGGTTTTAATTATTATTTGTATTAATATTTCCAAACCCTCTATTTTTCAAACTGTGATTTTAGTTTTATCTCAAAGATCTTAAATTTCTGTTAGTCCAAAATTTGCTCTCTTTAATATATTTTCTAAAATCTAGTTATGGACAATTGAATAGAAGGTGCTACTACTAACATTCCACCTTTCTTTAATAGTGTGAATTATGCTCAATGGAAAATCAAAATGAAAATTCATTTGTAAAGTATTGGTTTTGATATTTGGTTTGCTATAGAGTTAGAACATGAGATCCCCAAAACTGCTAGATCTACCTGGGATGGTGCTACAAAATCTGACTACAATAATAACTGTAAAGTTATGAATGCCCTTTACTTCACTTTAGGTGTTGAAGAATTTAACTGAATTTCTGCATGTAAAACAGCTTATGAAATCTGGGACACATTGGTTGTTTCTCATGAAGTAACAAATAACGTGAAGGAAATGAGATTAAATACCTATACTATGAAATACGATTATTTTAAGATGAGACCTGATGAACCTATTTCTGATATGTATCTTAAGTTTAATGAGATTTTCAACACCATGAGTTCACTGGGAAAAGCTGTTCTAGAAAAGGAGCAGATCATGAGAATATTGAGATGATTTCCTGACAGATGGAGAGGCACTTTTGTGTCTATTCGAGAGTCATGTGACATCAGTAAGCTACCTGTTAAGGAGTTTATTGGTAAACTAATGATATATGAAGAGTAACTGAACATGATAAAAGAAGATGATGATGAACCCAAAAGAATATCTATGTAATTCAAGTCTACTTCTTCAAAGAGAATTGAAAAAAATAAAATTCATATACCTATTGAAAGTTTAGCTAGTGAAAAATCAGATTCAGACAGTGATGAAGAAATGGCTCAAATAGCCAGGAGATTTACGAAATTATATAGGAAGGAGACGTTTTTCAGAAAACCAAACTACATGGCTGAGTATAATCAACAAGGTAAGTGGAAGAAGTATTGGAAGAAATCTGACAAGGAAGATGATATAGTCTGCTATGAATGCAAGAGGAAAGGACACATCAAGGCTGACTGTCCGAAGTTAAAATTCTAAAAGAAATTTGACTATGAGGACAAGAAGTATAAGTAAGCCATGAAAGAAACCTGTAGTGCTTTGGAAGACAACACAAGTGAATCAGAAGCCACTGATTCTGAAAATAATCATGCCAACATGTGCTTCATGACTAACATATCCAAGGTACATGTTTCCCCTATTCTAAATGATTATTACTCTGGAAATAACAGTGATTAAGATAATGAGGAAAATATGTTTAAGGATGAACTGTTTGAATATTGCAATATACTGGAAGATTCCGGCAATGAACTAAAATATAAATATAAATCTTTGAAGAAATAGAATTTTTTGACTAGTAACATTAAAACATATCTAAGTGTAGAAAAATAAAAGAATGATCAACTGTTGAAAGGGAACACTCAACTCAAATTCTCTAATGAATAATTAAGAAAGGATATTGAGAAGTTCAGTACTAGTAGGAAAACCTTGACACAGTTTCTAGGAAAACATATTTCACCAAAATATACAACTGGTATAGGATATCAGCTTGGACAGAGGCAAATTAGAAAAACCAAATTTGTTCCAAAATCGGGATAGTCCACTGCTAATTCTGGACAATATTTTGAGAAACAATTCTCTAAAAGACCGAATAAAGTATTTATGTCTCAAAATATGTTTGTTGATTTTAGAAAACCTTTAAATAAAATATGGGTACCCAAAGTTTTATTGGATAACCTTTCTGGACCCAAGAAGATCTGGGTACCAAAATTATCCCATGTTTAATCTATTTTGTAGGTAAGTTGCTTAAAGAGTTCTTGTAAGACCCTATGGTACTTGGAATATGGATGTTCGAGACATATAAAAGGAGAATATTCTTTCTTCAAGAGTCTAATTAATGTTGATGGTGGGCATGTCACCTTTGGTGACAATGCAAAAGGAAAAATAATCAGCTTAGGCCAGATTGGTAACCATGATACAATATTAATTTCTAAAGTAATTTTTGTTGATGGATTAAAATATAATTTACTTAGCATATCTTAGTTATGTGGTGATGGACTTAATGTCAATTTTTTTAATGATTCATACAATGTTTTCAATTCAAAAAATAATTTAGTTTTCACTACATATATAAATGAGAATGTATATGTTGTTGATTTAAACTCCTTAGCAAAACAAAATGTTTCCCGCTTAAATGATTTTCATAAAGAGTCTTGGTTGTGGAATATAAGATTAGGACACTGTAATGTTCACTCACATAGGAAACTATCTAAAAAATTTTTAGTTAGAGACCTACCTAAATTGGAATTCCCAAATGATAAAGTGTGTAATCCCTGTCAAAAGGGAAAACAACACAAAGTTTCTTTCAAACCAAAGAAAGAAGTTTCAAATTTTCAACCACTTGAGTTGCTTCACTTGGATTTGTTTTTACCATCAAGAGTTTGAAGTTTACATGGGAAACACTATGTTTATGTTCTTGTAGATGAAGTTTCTAGGTATACTTGGGTATACTTTCAAAATCACAAAAGTGAAGCTTGTTCCTACATTGTCCAATATTTCAAGTCTGTAGAAAACCTTAGTGGACTTAAAATTAAGATCCTGAGAAGTGATCATGGTCATGAGTTTGAGAATCATGAGTTTGAATCTTACTTCTCACACAATGGCTATAGTCACAAATTTTCTGCCCCTAGGACACCTCAATAAAATGGAGTTGTAGAAAGAAGAAATAAGACCCTACCAGAAATTGCAAGGACTATGATTAATGAGTATGACTTACCTATTAATTTTTGGGCTAAATATATAAATAAATCTTGTTATGTTATCAATAGAGTTTTAATTAGGCCTATTCTATAGAGGAACCCTTATGAACTATATAATAATAGGAAGCCTAAGGTTAATTATTTTAGAGTCTTTGGTTTCAAAGTCTTTATTCTTAATACTAATGATAATCTTGACAAATTTTCTCCCAAAAGTGATGAATGAATTTTTCATGGTTATTCATTTTCAAGTAAAGCCTATAGAGTGTTCAATAAGAAAACCAAATGTGTGGAAGAATCAATTCATATCAAATTCGATGAGACTGATCCACATGAGACTAAAACCTATCTTGGAAATATTGAGGAAGATTTGTCAAATTTGAACTGTAATGGTAAAAATAGTAAATCCCCTGTAAAAGTATCCAGTTACGGAAATTTTCCAGAATCTTCTTCTACTGATTCTAAACCAACAGACAGTAATGAAGAATCTAGTTCAAACCTTCCTAGAGGTTCTAGTACTCTTAAGAATCATCATTTAGATGCTGTTGTAGGTGATTTAAATATAGTAACACAAACTATAAATTCTCTAAGAAACCAGGTTGACCATCAAGCTTTTCATTCATAGCTTGAACCCAGAAATATTAATGATGCTCTCAATGATGAATTTTGGGTAATGGATATGCAAGAAGAACTAAATCAGTTCGAAAGGAACAAAGTTTTGGAATTAGTGGAAAGACCCTAGGACACATTTACCATAGGCACTAAATGGGTGTTTCGGAACAAAGTAGATGAATCTAGGAATATAGTTATAAATAAGGCCAAGTTAGTTGCACAAGGATATAGTCAAGAGTAAGGAATAGACTATGAGGAGATCTTTGCACATGTAGCTATATTAGAAGCTATTAGGATACTACTTGCCTATGCGGCTCATCTGAATTTCAAACTTTATCAAATGGATGTCAAAAGTGCATTTCTAAATGGGTATGTAGTTGAGGATGTGTTTGTTGAAGAACCTACTGGTTTTACAAATCCCCATTTTTTCCAATCGTGGTTTTAAACTATCTAATTCTCTATATTTCTTAAAACAAGCTCCAAGATCTTGGAATTTTAGGCTCAACTCTTTTCATATTACAAAAGGTTGTTCCAAAGGGATAACTGATCCTACTCTTTTCATTAAATGGATTTTTAATGATGTTTTGATAGTACAAATTTAATGTGGATGATATTATTTTTGGATCTTCTAAAAATTTATTATGTGTTGATTTTTCAAAAATGATGCAAAATGAATATGAAATGAGTTTAATGGGAGAACTCAAATTTTTCCTTGGATTTCAGATCTTTCAAAATAAAAATTGCATTATTTTAAATCAAAGTAAATATATTAAGGATCTTGTAAAACGTTTTTCTTTGGATGGTAGTAAAGGAAGTGACACACCAATGAGTACCACATGTAAGTTGGATGCTGATGAAGCTAGAGAACTAGTGGATCAAACCAACTACAGCGGTATGATATGGTGTCTACTCTATCTTGTAGCTAGTAGACCTGACATCATGTTTAGTGTATCCATGTGTTCTCTTTTTCATGAAAATCCAAAATAATCTCATTTAACTGCTGCAAAAATAATTTTTAAATATCTCGAACATACTCCTAACTTAAAATTATTTTATCCAAAAGGACAATCATTTGATTTGTTGAGTTATTCTGATGCTGATTTTTCCAGTTGCAAGTTATATAGAAAAAGAACCTTTTGGACATGTCACATTTTAGGAATGTCACTAGTATCTTGGTGTAGTAAGAAGAAGAATTTTGTTACATTATCTACTGCCAAAGCTGAGTACATAGCTGATGGAAGTTGTTGTGCTAAAATTTTGTGGCTGAAACACACTTTACTAGACTATGTATATCAGTTCAAACATGTCCCAATAAAGTGTGATAATAAAAGTGCTATTAACATTTCCAAAAATCCAGTATCTCCTGCAAGGAAAAATCATATTGATGTCTGACATCACTTTTTCAGTGATAATTATCAAAAGGGTGATATCAATCTTGAATTCATTGGCACTGAACATCAATTGACCGATATATTCACAAAGCCTTTGAATTATGAGAGGTTAAATTACATCAAACATGAGTTAGGAATGATTAATCACTTCACAGTTGAACCTCACAGTTGAACCCCACAGTTGAAACTCACAGAATAACCTCACAGTTAGACCTCACAGTTATACCTCACAGTTAGACCTCGCAGTTACACCTCACAGTTAGACCTCACAGTTAAACCTCACAGTTAGACCTCACAGTTAGACCTCACAGTTAAACCTCACAGTTAGAACTCACAGTTGGACCTCATAGTTAGACCTCACTGTTAGACCTCACAGTTGGACCTCACTGTTACACCTCACCATTGAACCTCACTGGTGTACCTCACCAGTACATCTCACTATTGGATACCTCGATGTTTGTCTTTTTTTCGATAATTCGAACCGTTTTTATTCCTATTTATTATTTATTTTTTATTTTTTTAATCCCTAAATGATAAAATCAGAGGAAACGAACATATCTCAATCCACCTTCCTCTCTCAATCTCGAAACTTTCTCTCGAAATTCCTAAACCCTAACCCTTCACCTGGGCTCTTGAACCATTCTCAATCTCTATAGCCAGAACAAAGGGACCCCCGACTGTCAATGAAGATGCGCTAAGACAAAAGAGGACTCAAGATGAATCCAGTGGCACCAGTAATACTCCAACGGGGCCTGTCAACCCGCATCTGACCAAGAGACAAATCTTTGCTGAGAAGGAGTTAAGTGAAGAATGGCTGCTGTCGAGCAAGTCATTAGTGCTGAAAGAACTAGATTCCCAAGGATGGAATGAATGTTTTTCCAACAACAATGGATCGTACTACCCAAATCTTGTGAAAGGTTTCTATGAATATCTGACATTCGAAGAGGAAGATTATGTGCATAAGTTAATATCCAAAGTCAATGGAAATGAAGTATGTTTCACGTCTAGTGAGTGGGATGCCTATTTGAGAGTCCCTCATGAAAGAGTGTATGCTTACTACTCTAGAGTGGGTCCTCAAAACAGTGCTATTTTTGAGTATGAAAAATCCTTGGAAGAACTAACAGGAGATGGAAAATCAAGAAGGATCATTGCAGCTGAGATAAATGGAGAAGAAAGTCTTTTATTCAAGTTTGTTCAGCACGTAATTAGTCCAAGGAGAGGAGATTTCGCAGTACTGAAGTACAAGGACATATTCTTGATGTACTTATTGAATCATGGAAAGAATATTAACCTATGTAGGTTACTGATGGCATGGTTGGAGGATATGACTAAGGCAAGCTCAATGTCAAATACCTTATTCCATGCCAGGCTTATTTCAGTTATGCTAAAGGTAAAGGGTGTGGCTGGAAATCAAGAAAAAATGATAGTGGCCAAGAATAGTGTCTGTATCTCCAAGGCGATTTGAATGTTAATGAAAAATTAGTTGTAATACCTAGAAGAAGGTGTGGGTGAATGATTAAGGAAAGGTGTATGAAAATTTTGACCCTACTACTCACCCATCTAGGCCAAAAGACAAAATAGATCCTGGCCTGAAGCCTGATGAGCTAGAACCAGTTTATTCTGATGAGGAGGAGGTTGAAGGAGCTGTGGACCCTCAAAGAGAGAACACCCCCATTGATGATGGGAGTGATCTTGACTTGCCCCACAGTCTTGTAAGGAAAATAGCTTTCGGATCACCTAGCCCTCCAAAAGATCTACCAAGAAGATAGACTATTCTAAAGGACAGTGACACTGAGACCACTGAGGAAGAAGAAGAAGCATATCAGAATATTGTCAAGGACACCTTTGAAGAGGATGAGGCAGAAGAATCTTGTGATAAGGATGAAGGAAAAGAGGTTGTTGCTGAAGCTGATGATGAGAACAATGAAGAAGAAGAGATTAGTTTGAGCCCTCTGATAGATAATGAAGACAATATAGTGTCTGATCAGGAAGCAGGAGTGCGATATACTTCCATTGATATGGGGGTAATTAATGACTCAGAGATGGATACAACTCACCCTATAGACCAAGTGGCTGTTGAATCTGCTAGAATTGCAGAGGAGGTTGTGGAGTTACCTAGAGCAGAACAGATAGAAGAGCTTCCTAAGGAAAGAGTTGTAAATGAGGGGGAGCATCTTGGTTTAGTTTTTGTGTTGTATGACATCAAAGGTTGGTCATCAGATCCAGGATACATTGTACTTGGACTCAATTATGGATATTCTGATGAGGAAGATCATCCCCAAAGTGATTCTGTTATCCTACCTGTTGTGGTTGACAATTTGGAAACCAAGGAGGACCTTGAGTCTTTAAAGGCTGAAATGAAAGAGGGAGTGAGAGAATCAGTAGCAGATTTGAAGAAAAGCCTGGTTGAAGAGCTAAGGAGTGTGGATAAATACTTGGAGCAATCTCTGGGATGTGTTGTGTCTAGTCCAGTGACAAGAATGATGGATGATGTTAAAGTGTGCCATACTCAAATTGAAAGTTGGACAAAAGATGTGGTTACTCTGAGACAATCAGTTGCTTCACTGACTGCCATGAGCAGTTCTCAAACCCAAGTGAATGCTGAGATTAGATATATCAAAGAAGTAGTCAGGCTGTTTGTGGTAGTATTTGAGGCTTTTAGGAAATCAGTCAAAGAACATTCGAATAGTCAGGATGCACTTGTTCAGAAGGTGATTAGTAACTTGACTCAGTCTTTCAAAGAGACAGTAGCCTTCTCGGTAAAACACCTTCCCTCATCCAGCTCCTTTGTGAACATTGACCAGATCAGAACTATGATTCCGGAATAGCTTGTTAAGGCCAGTACCAGTTGCACCTCATATTCTTAGATACTTTCTACCACTAGGGAAGTTAAAATATTTGTTTGTGACCACTTGTTGGAAGCTACTTCTTCTCAAGAGGCCATTAAGAATAAGGTAGATTCTTTCTTTGAGAAGGTCTATACCAAGCATCAAATGACCAACCACTTCAAGCTCTTAATTGAAAATATGAAGTTTCCTACAGTGACTCCAGAATTCAGGGAGCAGGTCAGCAAGATGAGAGATTTGACCCCATCTTTGGACATGTTCTTGAAGAATAAAGATGATTTCTTATCTGCGATGGATAGAGGAGGAAGAATTATTATGGATTTTAGAAACCTTCTTCTACCATTTCTCCATGAGGACTGCACCCCTGTCATCATCCCTCGTGCCTTACCTGCATCTCAACCCAGTGGTTCTTCCACCATGTATCCTACTGAATCTAACAGAAGCCTTACTCCATTGATCCTTCAATGAGCTACCCATTATAGACCCACAATAGCTTCTGTTGCTTCCCCTTCGGTCATTCCTGCAACAATTCCTAAACGTGCTAATCCACCAGCTCATCCTCCCTCTTCAACCTCCAAAGAGAAAGATCCCTAGCCTAAGGATGATATGGATTGAGTCTGTTTATGTCTTTTGATAGGGACTCTGTATTCTTTCTAGTCATGTACTAAACTATTTATTAATACAAGATTTCTATGTTCTCTCATTTTTCATTCTTTTTTCTAATCACTAAGGTGGAGAAATATTGTGTTAATATGAGAAATATTGTGCTAATTTGAGAAATATTGTTCTAATTTGAGAACCATTGTTCTAATTCTAGACATATCATATGATTGGGGAGAAATATTATACTATGCTACTATGATTCTATGTTGAATCATTTCTACCTTTCTCTCTGATACCATGTACTAATATTTTCTGGTTTTACACTCTTATTAATCTATGATACTTATCTTTAATACATACTAACATAATTTGTGAGTATCAAAAAGGGGAGATCGTTGGACTCACCTGTTTTGATAATCCCAAATCATGTTTAAATATTGATCATGATATATTAAGTCAGTTACTAATATTTGTAATCAACATTTATAATTATCCTATCCTGAACAACGTATACTCTTATGTCACATGACTTTGCGGCATCAACTTATAGTTTATACTTATGTAAATATAAGTTCTCTGTTGAAGGCTACTGGTAAGAGATTTCTGCTCATAGTCACCGTTATAGGTCACAGTCATTCTAAGTCACCGATGCTAGAAGATCACCGTTAAAGATTTATAGTCACTATTGGAAGCTACCGATACAAGGTTACTGTCTCAAGTCTACCAATTATCTTTTTATCAAATATCACAGACAAAGACCTACTAACACAAGGTCATTGCTGTGACAAGGCTTCTGTTTGAAGTTCACTGTCAGATTCTTTCTCCAGTCTTCTGTTGAGAACTTCACTGATCAAGTCTGCAGTTAGAAAGGTTACTGTTGAAGTAGTCTGATGTTACAGAACTACTGATTATAAGTTCACTGATAAAAAGCTATAATTACATAGAGTAAAAAACTACCATTACAAGCCTACAGTCAAAGATCCTATCGATGAATTCCACAGATGGAAAGACCACAATTGAAGTCTATCGTGCGACATGCATCTACTACCAGTCTAATGATATTCTATTCTTTCCTTTAAAAATTTTATTAATATTATTATAACGGTCATGTGTGGAAAAATTAATGCACCTGACATTATTTAAATTTATTTACAGGCACATTAGGAAACAGTACATTGTACGAGGAGGACCACATGTGGAGGAAGAATCTTTCCTGTCGGCCCCTGCTGAACCAAATCAAAAAGGCTGAACTGGAAGAGAGCATATATATATATATATGAGTAATTCATTCAGAGCTATGCAACTGAAATATTCATACAAAAACAAGATAAGTGGCGTGGAGATATTTAATATAAAAAGAACATTCATATGATAGGATCATACACAATTGGAAGAAAAATCCTCAAGCTCTCATTCAGAATAACACCGAGCATCAAGAGGATGAATTGAAAGAATCTTCATAAAGATGTCATGGTGTACTGCAAAGAGATTAATATCCAAGAATCGGATCATCTCTACATCTGGAATTCATAACCGGAAAGTTGCGACACTCTGTTTTGGAGTCAACTTGCAGAGAAGGAACAAAACATCACCTCATTCATTTCAATGAGTCTAGAGCTGATCAGCCAACACAACAGAGCATTCGAAACTCATCCCCACTATATTTAGCTCTACTGTGTTTAAATACTTTAAATTTGTGAGCAGTGTGTATGAGTTTCACACACTGACTCTTGTACTTGAACTAAGGGATACTAAAAATCCCCATTCACTACTGGAATTTGGTCTTTTCCCAACGGTAGTATACCAACGGTTTACTTAAACCGTTGGTATACTGAGCCTTTGCCAATGGTTTAAGAAAACCATTGGCAAAGGGAATTTCGGTGGACCCTTTCCCAACGGTTCCCTGGAACAGTTGGGAAAGGGTGCTAAACTCACACATTTCCCAACGGTTCACTGGAACCGTTGGGAAATGTGTGCCTTTGCGAACGGTTTTTATAAACCGTTGGCAATGGTTTCCCCCAAATTCCAGATCGCCATCTCCTCTCCCCATTCGGACAGAGCCCTAATCTATTCACTCCACTGCTCTAGCGAACCCCATCCCTCCAATGCTCTCACGAATCAGAACACTAGCACCCCCATCCCAATAGGTACACCCCCATACGAATAGGTAAAATTTGATCTCAACCATATTGTTGTAGTTGTTTTAATGAATAGATTTTTTCCAGGTGTTGGTGGTTTAATTTATTATTGAAATTAATATCTAATTAGGATATTGTTTGTGTTTGTGAAGACTTCTTTAATGTTTTTGTATTCTATGTTTGGAAGAAGAGTGTTCAAAACATGTAAATCAGAGTTGGGGGAGGCTACCGTGAACGTTTACATGTTTTGGATAATGGATTGTGGGAATTATGGATTGTGTTCAAACCAATTTGATATGTTTTGGATAATGGATTGTGGGGGAAGGGGGTGTCCACGGGGGTGGGTGGGTTGTCCACGGGGGTGGGTGGGGGTGTCCACGGGGGTGGGAAAGGCTGTCCACGGGGGTGGGCGGGGCTGTCTAGGGGGTGTGGGCTGTCCTAGGGATCTGGGTGGGGTGTCCTGGTGGGGGAGGGGTGTGTGGGGGTGTCCAGGGGGGGTGGTATGTCTAGGTGGTGGTGGTGGGGTTGCAGGGGAGGGGGTGTGGGCTATTTGGGAGGGTGGGCGGGGCTATCTAGGGGGGGTACGGGGTGTCTAGGGGGTATGGGGGTGGGCAGGTTGCCCACAAGGGTGGACGGGCTGTCCACGGGGGTGGTCAGGCTGTCAAGGAGGGGTGGGCGGGCTGTCCAGGGGGGGGTGGGTGGGCTGGCCATGGGGGGTAGGGGTGTCCAGGGGGGTGGGCGGGCTATCCAAGGGGGTGGGGGCTGTCCATAGGGAGAAGGGGTGTCGAGGGGGGTGGGTGGGCTGTCCACGGGGGTGGTTGGGTTGTCTAGGGGGTAGGGGGTGTCCACGGGGGTGGGCGGGGCTATCCAGGGGGTGTGGGCTGTCCTGGGGGTCTGGGTGGGGTGTCCTGGTGGGGGAGGGGTGTGTGGGGTGTCCAGGTGGGGTGGTATGTCTAGGTGGTGGTGGTGGGGTTGCAGGGAAGGGGGGTGTGGGCTGTTTGGGAGGGTGGGTGGGGCTATCCAGGGGGGTACGGGGTGTCCAGGGGGGTACGGGGGTGGGCGGGTTGTCCACAAGGGTGGACGGGCTGTCCACGGGGGTGGTCGGGCTGTCAGGGAGGGGTGGGCGGGCTGTCCAGGGGGGTGGGTGGGCTGGCCATAGGGGGTATGGGTGTCCAGGGGGTGGGCGGGCTATCCAAGGGGGTGGGGACTGTCCATAGGGAGAAGGGGTGTCGAGGGGGGTGGGTGGGCTATCCACGGGGGTGGTTGGGCTGTCTAGGGGGTAGGGGGCATCCACGGGGGTGGGTGGGTTGTCCACGGGGGTGGGCGGGGCTATCCACGGGGGTGGGAAAGGCTATCCACGGGGGTGGGCGGGGCTGTCCAGGGGGTGTGGGCTGTCATGGGGGTCTGGGTGGGGTGTCCTGGTGGGGGAGGGGTGTGTGGGGTGTCCAGGGGGGTGGTATGTCTAGGTGGTGGTGGTGGGGTTGCAGGGGAGGGTGTGTGGGCTGTTTGGGAGGGTGGGTGGGGCTATCCCGGGGGGGGTACGGGGTGTCCAGGGGGGTACGGGGGTGGGCGGGTTGTCCACAAGGGTGGACGGGCTGTCCACGAGGGCGATCGGGCTGTCAAGGAGGGGTGGGCGGGCTATCCAGGGGGGGTGGGTGGGCTGTCCACAGGGGGTTGGGGTGTCCAGGGGGGTGGGCAGGCTATCCAAGGGGGTGGGGGGCTGTCCATAGGGAGAAGGGGTGTCGAGGGGGGTGGGTGGGCTGTCCACGGGGGTGGTTGGGCTGTCTAGGGGGTAGGGGGTGTCCATGAGGGTGGGTGGGTTGTCCACGGGGGTGGGCGGGGCTGTCCACGAGGGTACCCAACTAATATGGTTATGTGATGAGGCATGCTCTGATGTGATAACACATTAAGTTCTTGTTGGTTTTATATTTTTTCAGTAACACGTTAGTATGTTTTTTTTTCACATGTGTAGTTGATACCATGACTATTTTCTTCCTTTATCGTTTACTTAATTGTATTTTCTATTAAAGTTCAATCCTATTGAATTGTTTATGACAAAATGACTTATATGAATTCTTTTTACAGAATGGATAGAAGTTGGATGTATGAAACCGATCGTATCTCAAGCGATTTTCAAAACAATTTGGAGAGCTTTATAGATTTTGCATTTCACAATGCTTCAGATAGTGGTCGCAGACACTGCCCATGTTCCAATTGTGTTGGTAGACCTTGGTTGAGTCGTGAAGAAGTCAGCTACCACATAACCAAAAATGGTTTTCAAGAAAACTACTTTGTGTGGTATCACAATGGGGAGAAAACGAAATCTCAAATTGGTGATGATCGAAATGAAAGGACTGGAATGAAGAATTTGTTAGATGATCGGTTTCCGTTTATTCGTAATCATGAAAAAGAAAGGATTTCGACTCAAGAAGACGTCGATATGAGGACAACTGATGCATCTAGTGAAAATGATGATATTGATAGGGTGAAAAAATTGAATGATGCTTCCACGACTCCAGTATATCGACAATGCGATAAAATGAAAAAACTGGAATTTTTAATCCGATTGTTTCATGGAAAAACTATGTATGGGATTTCTAATACAACAATCGATTACATTCTTACCCTCTTGAAGGATTTACTTCCAGATGATGCAGATATTCCATCAAACCACTATATGGCATGGAAGTTAGTTGAAGAACTTGGATTTTCTAGAAACAAAATTCATGCTTGCCCGAAAGATTGCAGTTTATTCTGGGAAGAAACCGATGAACGAAATGAATGTATAAAATGTGGCACATCTCGCTGGAAGTAAAAATCTGATGGAACACCATCCCGCGTTCCACAAAAAGTAATGTGCCACTTTCCATTGATCCCCAGACTCCAAAATCTTTTTATGTTTGATGACATATCAATAAAAATAAGATGGCATGATACCGAGAGAAAGAAGACTAATGATGAGTTGGTTCATCCTGCAGATGGATTTGCATGGCAGAGATTTGATGCTCGACATCCTGATTTTGCAGCTAACGTGCATAATGTGAGGTTGGGTCTTTCATGCGACGGTTTTAATCCGTTTGGGCAGATGCTTACTTCGCACAGCTCATGGCCAGTTTTTATACACATTTATAATCTTCCCCCATGGTTGTGTATGAAAAAATCTTTCACTTTCATGAGTATACTCATATTTTGTCCTTCTGATCTCGGCATTGATATTGATTTATACATGCAACCTTTAATAAAAGAGTTGAATCATCTTTGGGATGTGGGTGTGCGCACATACGATGCATGTTCGAAAGACATATTTCAGATGCGTGCTGCGCTTATGTGGACGATCAATGATTTTCCAGCTTATGCAATGATGTCTGGATGGCGCACGAAGGGAAAACTGTCATGTCCAGTTTGTATGAAGAATACACGGTCCAGAAGACTAAACCATCATTGTAGTTTCAGTTTTATGGGACATCGACGATTTTTTCCAAAGGATCATCCATATAGAATGAATCATCGAAGATTTGATAATACTATAGAGACCAATGATCCACCTCAGCGTATGTCTGGAACTGATGTGCTTAATGAATTGAAAGATTTCAGTTTTTCATTCGGGAAGGGTCAAATGAAATCTGGAAAGAGAAAGAATGTTTCCCCAGAAACCTGTTACAATTGGAAGAAGAGGAGTATCTTTTTTGATTTGCCTTATAGGTCAACCAATTTGCTACGTCATTGCTTAGACGTAATGCATATTGAAATGAATATATGTGAAATGTTGCTTTCAGTTCTTCTAAATGTCAAGGAGAAGACAAAAGATGATTTACGATCTCGACGTGACTTGGTGGATTGGGGCATCAGGCCAGAATTGCATCCTATGCGTATCAGTGAAAATAAATGGCAACTTCCATGTGCTTCTTATGTGATGACACCTACTGAAAAAAAAACAATTTTTGGAAGTATTAGAGACTATTAGAGTTCCTGATGGCTATTCAAGAAACATATCTAAACAGGTCAACAGAAGAGAGTTGAAGCTAAAATCTTTGAAGACTCGTGATTATCATGTTCTACTGCATGAGTTGCTTCCAATAGCAATCCGTCATCTTTTGTCCAATAATATAAGGCTGGGTGTTATTCGGTTGTGCCATTTGTTTAGAGATCTTTGTGCTACGAAGTTGTCCAAGTATTTCTTGCAAAAAATGTTGACAGATGCCCCATTAATTTTGTGTGAGTTGGAGAAAATATTTCCCCCAAAATTTTTCACATGCATGCTGCATCTGACTGTCCATATTCAAACTGAAATACTTCTCGGAGGACCTGTTTCTTTTCTTTGGATGTATCCAACTGAAAGAAATATGTTCACATTAAAGTCTTATGTTCGAAACAAGAATCTTCCCGAAGGTTCTATCGTGAACTGTTACTTAGCTCAAGAATGTATGGATTTCTGTTCGATGTATTTGTCTGATCTTACTACAAGAATGAACAGACCAATGAGAAATGAAGAAGAACAATATGAGAAAATTGAACCCAGTTTTCCATCACTTCCTCAAACAGGAGGAATTCCTGGATCATATACATTGAAAACATTAAGTCATGAAGAGCGGGAGATGGCACATCGCACAGTTTTGTTCAACTGTGATTTGTTCGATGACTATATCAGGTAACAAAATTGAATATGTATATCTTACATATATATCTGTTAAACTATTAATATTTTTTTATCTACAGGGAACATAAAACAATGATAAATAGGAAGCATCGTTCTTTATCTTTGAGAAGGGGAGAGACTTTTCATAGCAAAGAGTTTTCTGCTTGGTTAAAATTGAAGGTAAAAATATTACTGTTTAAATTAATTATTTCAATATTTACTTAAGTTTAACTGTCATTTATATTGCAGGTATTGAGTTTGTTTGCTGACTCTATCTCTGAGGAAATAAGAGCTTTGGCTTTTGGTCCCAATATCATGGTTCGTGACTGTAAATCAATTGTTATCAATGGGTACAGATTTATTGTCACTGAACGAGCCAAAAACATGAGAACACAACATGATGGTATTATGGTTACTGCCACAACATATTGTTATGCCAGTGCATTAGATAGTAGGCCGCGACTTGAAAATTTGGGTTATTATGGAGTTGTTGAGAAAATAATAATATTGGATTATTACTCTCATGGACGAGTCACAATGATGAAATGCCATTGGTTTGATTCGATGACGTGACATGGAAAATTTATTGATGATTGTGGATTTCGAGTAATTAATATGACCCGCACTCTTGCTACCGAAGAACCATATGTGTTGGCATCAATGGATAAACAAGTTTTTTATTTCAAAGATCAACTTCAACCTGAATTTGGTGTCATAGTTGAAGTAATTCTAAGACATATTTTTGATGGTTCTGATGATGGAATTGACACTGTCCCTATTGCCATTGGAACCAATCCATTTATTTATTTTGATGACTCCAATAGCTCAATTGTTAGAGTTGATTGTGAACCTAAAGTTGTTGTTGGAAATATATAGAATCATTCATCCATGTTCTCAATTATTTTGGTTTACCTCGAGTTGGGTTGTTAAGGTTGGTAATATTCATATTTATTTAGTATTGATCACAAATATGTTTTAGCTGACTTGACCGTTATGTGAATTTTCAATGTTTATTGGTTGCTGTTTTATTTGAATTGTATTTTCTAATTTGGAATTGAACTGTATTCAGACCAAATCAAACAATATTTCTAACTTGGTGAACGTTACAACTTGTATGTTTTATTAAATTCATTCAAGCTCTTCTAAAACAATTGATAGCTAAATTACCAATGAATCCCCTCCTTCCCTCATATATTTAGTTTTTTGGTTTACACATTAATTTTCTTTTTCTAATTAATTACATATTTGTTTTCAAATGCAGGAAATGCAGCCAATTGAAGAGAGACGAAGAAAAAAAAATGGCGGAGAACAATCATCGGATGGAGGAGATGGGCATTCCACCATTAGTGCCTACAGTGAGTACTTTATTTCAAATATATATATATATATATATATATATTTACAGAATATATAATGTCATGTGGTTAATTTTTTTTTGTAAACTTTTCTGTAGGATCCACCGTTACGTCGACAGTTATTCGACGAGGAGCCTAGTACTGGTCCTAGTACTCTGGCCAGTGGTACGAGGAGGGTTCATACTAGAGGTGGATTTAGAGCTACGCGTGGGCGACTAGACCCTGCCCCTCCCACTGACATTTCAGCCTTCCCACATACTGATCCCGGTGTGTCGTTAGGGACACACGGGGTATTTAGGCCTCCCATGTTTTCGCTACCTTCTGCATCTTCTGCCCCATCATTTTCACATCCCATGATGATTCCCACTCCCCAGTCAGCATCAGGTCAAACAACTGTTCCATCTTCTTTTCCTTCTACTTCTGTCTCTCCGAGCTTTTATATTCCATCGTCTTCGACTCCTGTTCCACCAGAGGGTGTTCCATCAGGTTCTGTGGATCCGGCGCCACTCATTGATCAGACTAGCACAGGTATATTTATAAAACCCTAACAAATTTTTATAGCAATATGTATTTTCATTATAACATGTTTTGATAAAATATTTGTTTTTCTTTAATGACAGATACATCTACTGACAGGAGGCGGGGGCGGGGTCGTACACGCATGCGTTCGGTGTGGAACCGTCGCACACAGGTTATGGTGGAATATAATGAAGACAATCATATGGTTGAGAAAACAGGGCAGCAATGTCGGAGTTTTCTGGCGACGCTTGCCAAATACTCCGACATCATTCCCGTCAGCCCGCTGTCGTGGAGACATTTTCCACATGAGGTCAATGATATAGCTTGGGCGGAGATATGGGTAAAAAAATCTGTTGTATTTAATTCCATGAATTATTTTTGTATTTATATGAATTAATATTTTGATTTCAGCTTCGATTTAATTTTCCTGATGGTGAGGGTGCACGACTGGAACGTCTAAAGGATTTAGGCGAGCTTTGGAGAGCCTACAAGCATGAGCTGTATATTGGCTGGCGTGCTAGAGTTGGCACTGAGTTAGAGGCGGTACCAGTCATGGATGATTGTCCTATAGATCAGTATCGTCAGATGATTACTCATTGGACGAGTACCCAGTTTATGGTATGAATTACATTTGAGGTATTTAAATAATAACTTTAAAGTATTTCATTAATATTATCCTTTGCATTATCAAATTTTATTTAGGAATCATCTGGAAAAAATAAAAAAACATTGATGCAAAAAAATACCTCCATACACTAGGACGCATGACGATGCCGAATCATGAGAGGCAGCAGGTATGACAATTATTTATAAGTTTTCTTTACGACTTACATTTTCATTTGTTTCCTCAATTATTTAATCATTTGCTAAAGTTTTTATATAACTTTTGTTTTCAATGTCATTGTAGTGGCAAGTACAAAATATTGAAGGGCGTGTGCCTCGAGCAAAACTGTTTTGCTCGAGTAGACGAAAAAGGGATGGAAGTGCTGTCAATGAAGCGACTCAGCAGTAGATTGTAAGTTTTAATCTGTTGATTTTATATTTTAATATCTATTTTGTAACTTAATAATATAATTATATTTGTAACAGGATGCTTTAGAGGCCCTCGATGCCCAAGAAGCAGACAATTTTGGGCCATCTGATCACTTACATCAGGTGTTGGGAGAGGATCATTCTGGCAGAGTACGCTGCCGACCTAGGATAGCCCCGATGAGGTATTGGCCTACCTCAGGGACGAGTTGTAGTGCCACCGAGCTGCAGCAAGTTAGGGCACATGCAGAACAAGCTGAGAAAAGGGCCACAGAGACGGCAGAACAGTCTGCTAGGGCAAATAGTGCATTTATGAAATTTATTGAAGTTCTACGTCCAACACTTCCAGCAGAGGCTATCCCAGCGATTGATGAATACAGGTCGTCGATACATTCTATATATGGTGCACCAGGTGGCAGTTCCAGTGGTGGTCAGGCCGATGTCCAGCTTGAAGATGATGATGGCGAGGAGTCTGATGCGGAAGAGGAGGGAGATGAGGAGGGCGAGGAGGAGGGCGAAGGTGAGGAGGAAGGCGATTTGGAGGGTGAGGACTATGAGGAGGACGATGGCGAGGGTGATGATGATGATGATGATGGTGATGGTGATGCTGATGTGGGACATATTGATCCGTTACATTTTTGACTTATATTACTGAGATTTGATTTTTAATATATTCTAGTTGTTGGTTTTATCTAGACTCGTAGTATAGTATTGGAGTTGAGTTATTTTTATATATTGTCTGTTTTTATGGATGTTGTTGTCTTTTAGTGGTTGTGTGTTTGAGAACTCCCTGGACAACCCCCCTCATTCTTGGACCCTGGACAACCCCCCCCCCCTCCCCCTTGGACCCCGAACACCCCCCAAACACCCCCCGGACAGCCCCGCGGACAGCCCCCTGGACAGCCCCCCGTACAACCCCCAACCCTCCACCCTGGACCCCGTATAGCCCCCGGACAGCCCCCCGGACAACCCCCCCACCCTCCCCCTTGGACCCCGGACAACCCCCCAAATACCCCCCCCCCCCCGGACAGCCCCCTGAACAACCCCGGACAACCCCCTGAACTACCCCTGAACAACCCCTGAACAACCCCCTGAACCACCCCCGGACAGCCCCCTGAACAACCCCAGACAACCCCCAGACAACCCCCAAACACCCCCCGGACAGACCCCGCACAGCCCCCCCACCCTCCTCCTTGGTCACCGGACAGCCCCCCGGACACCCACCGGACAGCCCCCCCCCCCCGGACAGCCCCCCGGACATCCCCTCCACCTTCCTTAATTTCATTAGCTCTGAAATGTTTCATAGCATGATCAACTAAAATCTAATCCATACTAAATATGATATTAAAATATTCTATATGAATTTCCATAAGATTTTAAGTGAAAACAAAAAGTGACATACGAAAAACTGACCAAACGCATTCGAAATGTGTTGATGCTTTAGGAAAAAGATCCATGGGTCATATGTGACGTGTACGAATCAACCCCGCCTCAATCCAAGGTGCGGTGTGGTCGGAACAACTCAAAGTGTATGTCTTTTGTTTTAAAAGGACATCATTTTAAGTGAAAAACATCAACTGGCATACGGAAAACTGGCCAAATGCATTTGGATTGTGTTGATACATTAATACAACGATCCATGGGTCATTTGAGACGTGTACAAGTCAACCCTGCCTAAATCTGAGATGCGGTGTGGTCGGGACCACTCTAAGTGACTTTCTTTTGTTTAAAATGGACAGTATTTTAAGTACATACGGAAAACCGACCAAACACATTCGGTTTCTGTTGAAACCTTAGGAGAAAAATCCATGGGTCATATGTGATGTGTACGAGTCAACGCCACCTCAATCTGAGGCACGGTGTGGCCGACACCACTCAAAGTGTCTCTATTTTGTTTAAAATGGACTTCGTTTTTAGTGAAAACAAAAAATGACGTAAGGAAAACCGACCAAACGCATTCGGTTTCTGTTGAAACTTTAGGAGAACGATCCATGGGTCATATGTGACGTGTACGAGTCAACGCCACCTCAATCCGAGGCGCGGTGTGGCCAACACCACTCAAAGTGTCTCTATTTTGTTTAAAATGGACAGTATTTTGGCCGTTTATGACACCAGAACTGCGTTGTCGGTCACCGCGGGCACATGGCACGTCCAATTGACATGTCGTCTGCTCAACCACTTCAGAAATCACTCACCCGTATTTGTCGTCTGATTTCAGGTCATTCCGACTTTTTTCGGCCCGTTTGGACCCCCCTCACACGCGTTTACGAAGCGCGTGCATCACTTAAAATATGAATATTGAGCCGTACCGCGCAAACCGCATGTCAGATTGATGTGCCGTCTGCGCGTACACGTCACGAATAATAATTAGAATTTTTCACGGTGGTTTCAGGTCAATCCGAGGTCTTCCTCATGAATTTGACCGTTTGACGCCCGTTTTGGCCGTTTATGACACCAGAACTGCGTTGTCGGTCACCTCGGGCACATGGCACGTCCTATTGACATGCCGTCTGCTCGACCACTTCAGAAATCACTCACCCGTATTTTTTGTCTTATTTCAGGTCATTCCGACTTCGTTCTTCTCTATTTGGACCCCCCTCACGCGGGTTTACGAAGCGCGTGCATCACTTAAAATATGAATATTGAGTCGTACCGCGCAAACCGCACGTCCGATTGACGTTCCGTCTGCGCGTACACGTCAAGAATAATAATTAGAATGTTTCACGGTGGTTTTAACTCAATTTGAGGTCGTCCGCTATGAATTTGACCGCTGGACGCCCGTTTTGACCGTTTATGACACCAGAACTGTGTTGTCGGTCACCGCAGGCACACGGCAAGTCCGATTGACGTTTCGTCTGCTCGACCACTTCATAAATCACTCACCCGTATTTGTCGTCTGATTTCAGGCCATTCCGAAATCGTTCAGCCCATTTGGACCCCCCTCAAGCGCGTTTACGAAGCGCGCACATCACTTAAAACACGAATATTGAGCCGTACCGCACAAACCGCACGTCCGATTGATGTGCCGTCTATGCATACAAATCACGAATAATAATTAGAATGTTTCATGGTGGTTTCAGGTCAATCCAAGGTCGTCCGCTATGAATTTGACCGTTTGACGCCTGTTTTGGCCGTTTATTACAACAGAACTGTGTTGTCGGTCACCGCGGGCACAAGGCACGTCCGATTGACGTGTCGTCTGCTCGAACACTTCATAAATAACTCACCCGTATTTGTCATCTGATTTCAGGTCATTCAGAAATCATTCGTCCCGTTTGGACCACCCTCATACGCGTTTACGAAGCGCGCGCATCACTTAAAACTCGAATATTGAGCCGTACCGCGCAAACCGCACGTCCGATTGACGTGTCGTCTGTGCGTACACGTCACGAATAATAATTAGAATGTTTCACGGTGGTTTAAGGTCAATCCGCGGTCGGCCTCTATGAATTTGACTGTTTGACGCCTGTTTTGGCCGTTTTTGACACCAGAACTGCGTTGTCGGTCACCGCGAGCACATGGAACGTCCAATTGACGTGCCGTCTGCTCGACCACTTCAGAAATCACTCACCCGTATTTTTCGTCTGATTTCAGGTCATTCCGACTTCGTTCGGCCCGTTTGGACCCCCCTCACGCGCGTTTACGAAGCCTGTGCATCACTTAAAATACGAATATTGAGCCGTACCGCGCAAACCGCATGTCCGATTGATGTGCCGTTTGCGCGTACACATCACGAAAAATAATTAGAATGTTTCACGGTGTTTTCAGCTCAATATGAGGTCGTCCGCTATGAATTTGACCGCTGGATGCCCGTTTTGGACATTTGTGACACCAGAACTGCGTTGTCGATCACCGCGGGCACACGGCATGTCCGATTGACGTGTCGTCTGCACGACCACTTCATAAATCACTCACCCGTATTTGTCGTCTGATTTCAAGCCATTCCGAAATTGTTCGGCCCATTTGGAACCCCCTCACGCGCGTTTACGAAGCGCGCGCATCACTTAAAACACGAATATTGAGCCGTACCGCACAAACCGCACATCCGATTGACGTGCCTTCTACGATTACACGTCACGAATAATAATTAGAATGTTGCACGGTGGTTTCAGGTCAATCTGAGGTCGTCCGCTATGAATTTGACCGTTTGACGCCCGTTTTGGCCGTTTATGACACCAGAACTGTGTTGTCGGTCACCGCGGGCACATGACACGTCCGATTGACGTATAGTCTGCTCGACCACTTCATAAATTGCTCAACCGTATTTGTCGTCTGATTTCAGGTCATTCCGAAATCGTTCGACCTCTTTGGACCACCCTCACGCGCGTTTACGAAGCGCGCGCATCACTTAAAACACTAATATTGAGCCGTACCGCGCAAACCGCATGTACGATTGACGTGACGTCTGCGCTTACACGTCACGAATAATAATTAGAATGTTTCATGGTGGTTTCAGGTCATTTCGAGGTCGTCCTCTATGAATTTGACTGTTTGATGCCCGTTTTGGCCGTTTATGACACTAGAACTGCGTTGTCGGTCACCACAGGCACATGGCATGTCCAATTGATGTGCCGTCTACTCGACCACTTTAGAAATCACTCACCCGTATTTGTCGTCTGATTTCAAGTCATTCCGACTTCTTTCGGCCCATTTGGACCCCCCTCACGCGCGTTTACGAAGCGCGTGCATCACTTAAAATATGAATATTGAGCCGTACCGCGCAAACCGCACATCCGATTGACGTGCTGTCTACGCGTACACGTCACGAATAATAATTAGAATGTTTCACGGTGGTTTCAACTCAATCTGAGGTCGTCCGCTATGAATTTGACCGCTGGATGCCCGTTTTGGCCGTTTATGACACCAGAACTGCGTTGTCGGTCACCGCGGGCACACGGCATGTCCGATTGATGTGCCGTCTGCTCGACCACTTCAGAAATCACTCTCCCGTATTTGTCATCTGATTTTAGGCCATTCTGACTTCGTTCGGCCAGTTTGGACCCCCCTCACGCGCGTTTAAGAAACGCGCACATCACTTAAAACACGAATATGGAGCTGTACCGCACAAACCGCACGTCCGATTGACGTGACGTATGCGCGTACACATCACGAATAATAATTAGAATGTTTCACGGTGGTTTCAGGTCAATAAATGGTTTTCCGCTATGAATTTGACCATTTGTCGCCCGTTTTGGCCGTTTATGACACCAGAACTGCGTTGTCGGTCACCGCGGGCACACGGCACGTCCGATTGACGTGCCGTCTACTCGACCACTTCATAAATCACTCACCCGTATTTGTCGTATGATTTCAGGCCATTCCGAAATCGTTCGGCCCGTTTGGACCCCCCTCACGCGCGTTTACGAAGCACGCGCTTCACATAAAACACGAATATTGAGCCGTACCGTGCAAACCGCACGTCCGATTGACGTTCCGTCTGCGCGTACACGTCACGAATAATAATTAGAATTTTTTACGGTGCTTTCAGGTCAATCCGAGGTCGTCCGCTATGAATTTGACCGTTTGACGCCCGTTTTGGCCGTTTATGACACCAGAACTGCGTTGTCAGTCACCGCGGGCACATGGAAAGTCCAATTGATGTGCCGTCTACTCGACCACTTCAAAAATCGCTCACCCGTATTTTTCGTCTGATTTCAGGTCATTCCGACTTCGTTCGGCCTGTTTGGACCCCCCTCACGCGCGTTTACGAAGCGCGTGCATCACTTAAAATACGAATATTGAGCCGTACCGCGCAAACCGCACATCTGATTGATGTGCCGTCTACGCGTACATGTCACGAATAATAATTAGAATGTTGCACGGTGGTTTCAGCTCAATCTGAGGTCGTCCGCTATGAATTTGACCGTTGGACACCCGTTTTGGCCGTTTATGACACCAGAACTGCGTTGTCGGTCACCGCGGGCACACGACACGTCCGATTGATGTGTCGTCTGCTCGACCACTTTAGAAACCACTCTCCCGTATTTGTCGTCTGATTTCAGGACATTCTGACTTCGTTCGGCCCGTTTGGACCCCCCTCACGCGCGTTTACGAAGCGCGCGCATCACTTAAAACACGAATATTGAGCCGTACTGTGCAAACCGCAGTTCCGATTGACGTGATGTCTGCGCGTACACATCACGAATAATAATTAAAATGTTTCATGGTGGTTTCAGGTCAATCTGAGGTCGTCCGCTATAAATTTGACCGTTTGACGCCCGTTTTGGCCGTTTATGACACCAGAACTGCATTGTCGGTCACCGCAGGCACACGGCACGTCCGCATGACATGTCGTCTGCTCGAACACTTCATAAATCACTCACTCGTATTTGTCGTCTGATTTCAGGGCATTCTAAAATCGTTCGGCCCATTTAGACCCCCCTCACGCGCGTTAACGAAGCGCCCGCATCACTTAAAACATGAATATTGAGCCGTACCGCGCAATCCGCACATCCGATTGACATGCCGTCTGCGCGTACACGTCATGAATAATAATTAGAATGTTTCACGGTGGTTTCAGGTCAATTCGAGGTTGTCCGCTATGAATTTGACCGTTTGACGTCCGTTTTGGCCATTTATGACACCAGAACTGCGTTGTCGGTCACCGCGGGCACATGGCACGTCCAATTGTCGTGCCGTCTGCTCGACCACTTCAGAAATAACTCACCCGTATTTTTTGTCTAATTTCAGGTCATTCCAACTTCGTTCGGCCCGTTTGGACCCCCCTCACGCGCATTTACGAAGCGCGTGCATCACTTAAAATACGAATATTGAGCCGTACCGCGCAAACCGCACTTCCGATTGATGTGCCGTCTGCGCGTACATGTTTCGAATAATAATTAGAATGTTGCACTTTGGTTTCAGCTCAATTTGAGGTCGTCCGCTATGAATTTGACCGTTGGACGCCCGTTTTGGCCGTTTATGACACCAGAACTACGTTGTCGGTCACCGCGGGCACACAGCACGTCCGATTGACGTGCCGTCTGCTAGACCACTTCAGAAATCACTCTCCCGTATTTTTCGTCTGATTTCAGGCCATTCCGACTTCGTTCGGCCCATTTGGACCCCCCTCTGGCGCGTTTACGAAGCGTACACATCACTTAAAACACGAATATTGAGCCGTACCGTGCAAACTGCACGTCCGATTGATGTGTCGTCTACGCGTACACGTCACGAATAATAATTAGAATGTTGCACGGTGGTTTCAGGTCAATCCGAGGTTGTCCTCTATGAATTCGACCGTTTGAGGCCCGTTTTGGCCGTTTGTGACACCAGAACTGCGTTCTCGGTCACCGCGGGCACACAGCACGTCTGATTGATGTGCCGTCTACTCGAACACTTCATAAATCACTCACCCGTATTTGTCGTCGGATTTCAGGCCATTCCGAAATCATTCGGCCCGTTTGGACCACCCTCACGCGCGATTACGAAGCGCGCGCATCACATAAAACATGAATATTGAGCCGTACCGTGCAAACTGCACGTCCGATTGACATTCCGTCTGCGCGTACACGTCCAGAATAATAATTATAATGTTTCACGGTGGTTTCAGCTCAATCCGAGGTCGTCCGCTATGAATTTGACCGTTTGACGCCCGTTTTGGCCGTTTGTGACACCAGAACTGCGTTGTCGGTCACCGCGGGCACATGGCACGTCCAATTGACGTGTCGTCTACTCGACCACTTCAGAAATCACTCACCCGTATTTTTCGTCTGATTTCAGGCCATTCCGACTTCGTTTGGCCCGTTTGGACCCCCCTCACGCGCGTTTACGAAGCGCACGCATCACTTAAAATACGAATATTGAGTCGTACCGCGCAAACCGCACGTACGATTGATGTGCCGTCTACGCGTACACATCCCAAATAATAACTAGAATGTTTCACGGCGGTTTTAGCTCAATCTGAGGTCGTCCGCTATGAATTTGACCGTTGGACGCCCGTTTTGACCGTTTATGACACCAGAACTGCATTGTCGGTCACCGCGGGCACACGGCACGTCCGATTGACGTGCCGTCTGCTCGAGCACTTCATAAATCACTCTCCCGTATTTGTCGTCTGATTTCAGGCCATTCTGACTTCGTTCGGCCCGTTTGGACCCCCCTCACGCGCCTTTACGAAGCGCGCGCATCACTTAAAACACGAATATTGAGTCGTACCGTGCAATCCGCACGTCCGATTGACGTGCCGTCTATGCGTACACATCACAAATAATAATTAGAATGTTGCACGGTGGCTTCGGATCAATCCGGAGACGTGGTGTGGCCGGCACCTCTCAAAGTGTCCATCTTTTGTTTCAAAAGGACGTCATTTTAAGTGAAAAGCATCAACTGACATACAGAAAACTGACCAAACGCATTCCGAATCTGTTGATAATTTATCCCAACAATCCATGGGTCATATGTGACGTGTACAAGCCAACCCGGGATGAATCCAAGTCGCGGTGTGGCCAGGATAAGTCTAAGTGGCTCTCTTTTGTTTAAAATGGACACCATTTTAAGTACATACGGAAAAACGACTAAACGGATTCGGTTTCCGTTGAAACTTTAGGAGAACGATCCATGGGTCACATGTGACGTGTACGAATCATCCCCGCCTCAATCCGACATGCGGTGCGGCTGACACCACTCAAAGTGTCCGTCTTTTGTTTTAAAAGGACGTCATTTTAAGTGAAAGACATCAACTGACATACGGAAGAACGACCAAACGCATTCGGATTCTATCGATACTTTAGCACAACGATCCATGAGTCATATGTGATGTGTAAAAGTAAACCCTGTCTTATTCCGAGACACGGTGTGGCCGACACCTCTCTAGCTCTGTCTCTTTTGTTTAAAATGGACATGATTATAAATGAAAAGAACAACTGGCATACGCAAAACCGACCAAACGCATTCTGAATCTTTTGATAATTTATCACAACGATCCATGGGTCATATGTGACATGTACGAGCCAACCCGGGATGAATCTGAGTCGTGGTGTGGTCAGGATTAGTCTAAGTGTCACTCTTTTGTTTAAAATGGACAACATTTTAAGTACATACGGAAAACCGACCAAACGCATTCGGTTTCCATTTAAACTTTAGGAGAACGATCCATGGGTCATATGTGACGTGTACAAATCAACCCCGCCTCAATTGGAGACGCGGTGTGGTCGGCACCACTCATAGTGTTCGTCTTTTGTTTCCAAAAGACTTCATTTTAAGTGAAAAACATCAACTGGCATACGAAAAACCAACCAAACGCATTCGGATTGTGTCGATACTTTAGCACAATGATCCATGGGTCAAATGTGATGTGTACGAGTCAACCCCGCCTCAATCTGAGGTGCGGTGTGGCCGGTATCACTTCAGGTGTATGTATTTTGTTTAAAATGGACATCATTTGAGGTAAAAATATATGGTATAGAAAAAACCGATCAAATTATGAATTGAATTTTGGATTCCACATATAATTGTCATCTAAATTTTAAATTGAATTCTATATGAATTATGTACTTTTATAATTACGTTATGAGTTCTAATTTAATTATGGATGTGTAGAGTTTCAGGATCCATTATATGTTAAATGTGTATGAATTTGTTCGTAATTGTATATGTATGTTTTATTTTATTGCAGGTACAATAATTGGATTGAAAATGAGGTCAAAATGAGGCCTGATGGAGAGGGGCCTAATGGACAGGGGCTATGCAAATTGCAGGCTGCTACAATTTGCAGCATAGGATATGCCAACGGTTTAAAACCGTTGGCATATAATCCTAAAGAGGTTTTTACCAACGGTTCATTGAACCGTTGGTAATTATCTCTTTTCCCAACGGTTCTATACCGTTGGAAAAGAGTTCATCCATGGGGATATCCCAACGGTTTGGGGAGAACTGTTGGGAAAACTATCCCAAAACTGATATTTCCCAATGGTTCTCCCAAACCGTGGGGAAAAACTATCCCAACGGTTTGCCAGAACCGTTGGGATAGGGTGGCTTTTGTGAGCCTATACCAACGGTTTCCAGGAAACCGTTGGGAAAACCTTTTCCCAAAAGCTTACTTCCCCACGGTTATCAGAACCGTTGGTATATCATATACCAACGGTTAGAGGGGCTTTCCCAATGGTTGTGAACCATTGGGAAATATTATATTTCCAGTAGTGATTCTAAACTCTATTTATTTTTTACCCATGTATAACTGTGGAAGAAGACTTGTGTGGGATGGGAGTTTATTTTCCCACGTAGAACTGTGGTAGAGGTTGCAAAACCGGGATAGTTTGTGAAATCTTTTTTAAATCCCGATACAGGCTGTGTATCACTTTTAATATAATTGCTTGGTGGCAGGTGATCACCAAGTGGAGAGGACTAGGTCTTGACTTAAGACTGAACCACTTGTTTAAATTGTTGTGTTCCTCTTTCATTACTCTTTTTTATTCTTATCCACTATTCTTATATTAGAAAAAACATAAATCTGTTTTTACATTCACTCTGATAGTTAGATCTGGTTAGTGTGTATATCTGATTTTTTTAATAAACTTGTTTTAAAAGTGGAATTAGTTCTCATACTGACTCTATTGAGGAGTAATCAGCCTTTAAGAAAACTTTTAAACAATAGATCACTTATATCTCTACTGCCTTAATTAACTGGGCCATTTTAATTTGGGGGACTTTAAGCCTAAATTTTTTTAATAGAAATTTTAAATTGGAGCTCAATTCAACTCCCTCTTGAGTATCCACTCTAACAAACAACTATCACTTTAATAGAAAGAAAAATAAGTACTATTGTCTGCTGAGAAAACCCATACTAGAATCCCATGAAAACATGGATATGAATGAGAAACTAAGTGTCAGGTTCTAATGGATAGTGAGAGAAAACATGATCAGGAGAAAGTAACTAATCTGAAATCCACCAACATGTTATGGGTTAAGAGGTATTTGATTCCCTCATAGGAAAAGTTAACAGACAATGTTTTTGTTTTAAGTTACTTTTAATTGAAGAATTTAATTATGATCTTATCTAAAAGATAAGTAAACATACTTACTTGTCATGTAGACTTTCATCTCTTACTATATTTCTAACACAAATTGATATTTTCTCCAAAAGATGATTATTTAGGATGACTTGTTCACATTAAGAGTGCTATAATCAACTTGTAGAGAATCACCTAATCCACAAAAGAGAACTATATATTTCCCATGTCTTTAGACCTTAACCATAACCAAAATGGTTAGTACGAGATTAGATAATACCAAAATGGGATAATCATTTAAAAAAATAAAATATACTCTTATTCTCTAAAAATTTTCAAACAAAACCTAATGTTCAACAAAGACCATTCAATAAACTACAGTCCATAAAAGTATTCAAAAGTAATCCAAACTAATATTGAAATCCAAATCTCATAAGGATCTAATTACATAGTCTTCCAAGATAAATCTTATCATTTTTCTCCAAATAACATCAGTTACTCACAAAGTCTCATATTAAAAAGTAATTAACCTAATCACAAATTCTCCATGATAGGTTACTCATATTCATAAATAAACCAAATCACCATATGTCCACAATAAATACATAGATTCTTCCAAACTAAAATCTAAACCATTATTCCACAATTGAAATCCCATAGTATTCTATCTTCCTTAGGGATATAGTGTTTCATCATAAGAGATAACGTTTTTCACAACAACCCTTATCACTTAATCTCCAAATCCATTTCCTATACTAAGTATATCCATTCGATAAATCATAAATTCCCAAAATCAAATTATTATTGTTCTATAAAATCATTTTACTAAAATAATAAGTCATACTAACCAGGGACTTCAACTAGGCCAGTGGTAGGTGATGCACCTTTATCACCCATTGGTTGTGGGTTCGATTCATGCGGCCTTACCAGATGCGACGGGTTGTCACCCATCCTACGGGTTGTCCTTTTTATAAAACTCAAAAACAACCCTAACATGTTTTAACCTCAATGGTTTCCTTATACCTCTCATTTTCAACCAAATTCATTATGATATCAACATCTTAAATATTGAATTCTTATTTCAACACATAAGATAAAATAAAACAATCCCCAAAATGAAGAACATCATACCTTGATCATGGTGTCCATTTGGTTACATCATCATCTTGTTCACGTAGGTAGAAGGTCCATGCATTGCAAAAATAATTTAGAGATCCTTCAAAAACATTTGCTTCCTCCATCCAAATACACCTTGTACAACATGGGTCATATGGGTGTTAATAGAAAAACAGTTTTGAAAAATAATCATGTATGACATATAATTTCAAAACATATGATAAAACATGATTCTTATAAAATAGTCGGATCGAATTTGAGTTAAATTTTTTAAATAACAGCCCGTTTAAAATACCATAGGTATGTTCTGAGAGAAGTTATTGTAAAAGTAAATATAAATATGTTGCACAAGGGTCTCGTTCTTCAGCACATTTTTTAAAATTATAATATGCATCAAAATTTTATGATAAGGTAAAATATTTGAAAATACCTTGACAATATTTACCATTCTTTAAAATATGAGAATATTGTGAATATAGGATTTTTTATAAATACAACCCATTATCTACGATGATAACGAGGTATAGTGGAGGTGTTTGATATCTCAAACAACTACTTGCAAGTGAGTTGTGTTCTAGAAAAATTTTCAAAATCATCCGAACATGACTTTGAAATAATTATTGCAAGCATGTCCTCAAGAAGGGATAAGAATGACATTTGAGATCCTCCTCTTTACATTTGTAACTGACTTTACTTGATCTAAAAAAGTTATAAAACAAGGATTTAACTGAAATAATAGACATACAGACAAACCATATGTCTAACGAAAACTCATAATACCTAAAGTTGTCTAAACCGACCTCTGATGCCAACTATACAGACCCAGCCTTATAACATTACATAATATTGAATTAAATGAATAATTCACGTTGAAGATCTTTTCAGGTTTTGATTTTTAGAGAATTAGGACATAACTATTACATCTCAAAAGATTATAAAGTAGACACTTCTTCTCAGTTTCCTTTTTTTCGTCAAATAAAAAATCTAAAAAAAGAAACAAGACTAGTTCCATGTTTTATATAGAATTTCATTCCTTGATACCATAATTGACCCTATTCATCTTTAAGTTATGTGAAAAACATTTCAAAAACAAGGGATGAGCATAAAAAGCTCAATAAGGGATATAAAAATACGTTAATAAAACATTAGTCCATGTATACATAAGAATCAATGAAATCATACTTTACTCATAAAACATAAGCACTTTAACATACCTCATGAAATGATATGATTTATGAATAAATCATAGAAATATTAAGGCATAAAGGTAACTTTAGGCATTCATAACATTCTTACGTAAGGATTAGCCCTCATGGTTTTGTTTGGAATACTCATCGCTGTATATTCCTTAAATCTCTTCGGAGAAACCTTAGCATCTAACTCCTTCGCATTACCCAATGCATTGGAGATCTATCTCGGGCTCACCTAACATAGGTATATCACGGAACCAACCGTATATGTAAACAATGACCAATAACCATAACCTAATCATAACATATAATACATGTATAAAGGAAAGATAAAATTTCCTCATTCCAATATATAAAATCAAGATATTGAAATAAACAAGGTTTTATCAAATCATTTTCAAAACCATTAAAAAATAGATTTTTGAATCAAAGTGTCCCATACCACTTTGAATATTTTAAATAAATTATAATTTTAAGACAATAATGTCCTTATAAATATATCCTAAAACCCATTTTGAAATCATGGAAATTAATGCGAAATATTTAGAAGAATAATTCTTTAAAACATTTAAAACGAAATTTTAGTTAAAGAGTTATTAACAAAAAGAGAGATTCTTAAATACAAATAATTGAAGAATGACATTCAATCAGAACTTTATAATATCATGAGAATAAAGGGATTCATGATATACAATTTCAAAGGACAATATATACACCATATGAGAGTGAATTAGAGCATAAAAACAACGATGTCTTAGTGGAAATGTAAATTGGGATAAAATCATTTATAAAGATGGTTTCCTTATATTAAGGAAAAATCAATCACATAATTTTGTATGACTAATGAAAATACTCCCAATATAATTTGATATTAAGTTTAAAACAATCAAAGTTCATTCAAAAATATTTATATCATGACATGATCAACAAGTAGAGGTTTAACCCAATGAATTGAGATTGGGTTTAGAAGTTCCCTTACAAAAATTTGACAGCATAATGACGTCATTTTAAAATTCAGAAATTTTTGGATGACATAAAAAGGGTATCTCATCACTTTGACATAAATTTTAAAACAATATGGATATAGATGAACATATCCTAACATAATTATATGTAAATTAAATGACAAAACAAAAAATGTCTTTTAAAAAGAGGAGGGTGAAAGGTTCCCTGACCGATTTGGGTAACTTTCGAAATGTACACCCCATGAAAGAAGGATAATAGAATGAAGATTTAAATACCCATAAATTAAATTATATTACACAAATAATACAATCATGATAAGTACACACACCACACAGAAGGAAATAGTGGCAAATGTAGCATGAATCTCATGGGAATAAAAAGTGAAGTAAAAACTCCTTACCCCATTGTAATAAATCGAGTCGTATGACCAAAAGATAATAAAAACCAAATGAATCTCAAAATAACATGAATATAAATAGAATCATTATACTATATATATCAAATTGTAGTATTCAATACACCACATGAAATAAATAAGTGGCTAATAATGGAAATCTCACGGAATTAAAAGTGAGATAAGAAATCCCCTTACCTCATGTTCGACTTGTCTTGTTTGTTTCTTTATAATCCTAAATAATAAACTTTGGTAAATTTATATTTTATTAAGGAATTCATTTAAAGTTTATTGTTTATTACATATCACAAATTATCATGTTATAATAATTAGTTAATTATGTGAGTTCATATCATACGTTTTGTAGATGTTCGGTACATGAGTCAACAATGAACTTGTTTGAAGAGAATTGTCCATGTAGTTATAAGTACATCATCTTAGGAATGGAGTTCATGATTTAAATATCATATATATCCTGTATATATATATATTTAATAATATTCCATAATGTTTTGAGATAGGAAATAATATGTACCATTCATGGAGATGGTAAACCGTATGTACGCATGAACTCTACTTTCATTTTTTTGTCATATTAATGGACATTAAAACTAAATTAGACATAGATATATCATAATTTGATTATAATATATATTTTATACGGGTAACATAAGTTCATTAATTACATTATTTATAAATTCCATGTTTGGGATGAAAGAGTCACATCACATGAGGGGGCGGTAGTCTACACGTCCTCATATGAAATTATCGCATTTGCACAACATGCAAAGCCTAAAGGTATGTTTTAAATCTAAAATATAGTATCATATAGAGGAAATAAATATAATATATATCTTATATAAATATATAAATATATTTCCATCATAATTTCCACCATGAAATATGTTAAAAGAAGATTGAACAATCATCATTTCGTGAGGCAGTAATTCGCCACCCACAGAAAGAGTATGATCTTTAACCATTATATGGGGGTGTGTGTAAGTGTCAATAGAATATTTATCATAACCACATCCTAGTATATTGAGGATACTGTTTTTATTATGGTATAAAACAATAAGATGATTGTGGTGAGTGAAGAAGGAAAATAAAAAAAAGAAACTCGAGAGAAGACATTACCTCTAAATCGGGTAACTCTATTTGATTTGAGACAAAGGCTTCCTTGGAAACACTTCTGCCCAAAGTGAGGGTTCTATGAGTTATATAAGGATTTGGAGAGATAATATGAGTACAGTATGTATGAGACAAGAGATTTAGAGGTGTGGGTAATGGGGTAGAGGTGGGATCCTTTAATAAGAGGGAGAGGAGGGGCTCTTTTGGAAAGCATGAAACTAATATTGTATTATAAAATGAATTTCGTTTTATAAAAGTCCAAAATTCATTAAAGTTAAATAGAAGGTGTCCCATGTTCAAAATAAATTCATCCAATATATATTTGACAAGTTTTGGATATTATTTTAAACATTATCATCTCATTTATTTAAATCATCCATTAATGATGTAAACACTACTTCATCATTGTGTCATAAATAATTTTATTTATCTGATGTCTAAAAATAAAAAAATAATTACCATGATGTAGGAAATATTTTTAGCTTTCTAATGAAAATTTATAGTAAAAAATATAACTTATATAACCCCATTTAAAAATTGTTTTAGTAAAACAATACATGTTTGTTGCATTTTAATTTTTACTTTAAATAAAAAGGTATTACTGTCATTATCACACTCAGGTGGATCCATGGGGCCCCCAAATTGACCCATGGATTGTGTTGGTCGGCCATGACTCATCCAATAAGGTTAGGACATGTGTCAAGGTAGTTTTATATTTTTATAATATAAATTTACCTTAAATTACCCTAATTACCTTTAATCGCAGTTAATAAAACTCAAAAGTTACAATTCACAAAAAATTATTTTAATCCCATTAAACCACATTTTACTTAATAATTACAACCATGTATATAGTATTTTTGAAATTAAATTCATATAAGTAGTAAATTTTTATTTAAAAGAAAAATTCAGTTTTTAACTACTACATAGTGGTTTCACTGTTAATCAAAATTGAAGTTTTTCAGAAAAATACAAAAAAAATCACCCTAAGATATATTTGATATTAAAAATTCAAAAATGAAGTCCATTTTACCAAATTCAAAACATATTAGTTGCATTAATTAATTTTATAATTAATTCCCATTGTCAAAACAAATAGCGTGTTTTTAAGAGACTATATATATCAAAAGATTAACACTTGTTTATGTCCAAATTGATTGTGAAATTAATTCCAATGACCACCATTGAATTAAATGGTAAAAATATATTCTAATTACACTTTAAAACCAATTAAAAAGATAATATAATCATATAAATAAATTAGATAAAAAGGATGTTTTTAATTAAAATACAATATTTTTCACTATTCATTAAAAAATAAACTTTTTCGGAAAAATAAAAAAAATTTACACAATGTTAATTTTGATGTTCTGATTCTAAAGAAGGATTTTATTTTGTCAAATATATCATATAAAATTGTTAAAAATTATATTTAAAAAGGGTTCTCCATCAAAAAGCGTTTAATCGACCTTTTAATGAATATTAGAATATTTAAACTTAAAATTGGATTCATTTGCGTTTTAAGCCGCTAACATTTATTATAAAAATTTAAACAAAAAATTAGCAATCATATATAATAATTTTTTAATTAGTTCTACTAATTCCCTCCATTACAACGGTTAGGCGTTAACTACCATTTAAAATAATATTATTATATTATTTGTGTGCAATGTAAGATTTCAAAGAAACTCATTGTTGCGTATTGGGTACGCCATCAAACATAGAATCCCCTTTAAAGTAATATTAATATTTTTTTCACAAAAATTAATAAATATGAAAATTTCATATTCTTTATTTACCCGGGATGTTACAAACCAAATATCGTCTTCCTAATTATCCTTATAATTTACACTATTATTTATAATCTCACCAATAAAAATTAAATTTAGATAATGAGTCAATCAGTCAGATTTAGATCGATAAACAATTGAGATCCAAGAATTTTACTAAATAGATTCGGGTTTAACATCATGGTTAAGGGATTGGATGATTGAAACCCAATTATAGAATATCACTAGGTGGAATTTAGACATGGGATTCCCAATTGAGTATTATACAGATAAAACATGGTTATATATGAATGATTGAGTCACACCATGTAGGGTTGATTTAGGTCATGATTTTTCAGTCATAGTTTGTTGTTTTTTTCACAACATGATGTTGATGTCCCAAAATGTGGAGGAGTCTATACGATATCAGAATCTTTTAATCTTAGTGAGAAATGAAGGTCACGAGATGGTGGGTTCTCTCATTAAATTTGGGGATTTGATTATAATTTTTGTAACGAAAAAATGGTTACGTATGGAATTATTACATTTTCATATTTAAATCATTGATTCCATGGTCCCAACAGATATAGTTTTGGTCTTGGAATAAAGCTCCTTGTTCGTAGCATGTTGTGTTTTTTTTATGGGATTATTGTTAGTCCTAACATATGGATCATGATTATGGAGGGAAATGAATTTCGATAAATACTAAATACCATACCCCCCAATGGTAAATAAAATGTATTATCTACACCAACCTCCACAATATATAGAGGGAGTGTATGCCATGTAACCAATTTTCCATAAATTTCTATATCATTTTATATCCTTTATCTCTACTCTGTTTTGGATGCATGATTAGTCTAAATTCATTTCTAGATAAAATATATTGGTGCAGAAGTCTTCATTCTATGAATTAATACATAAGGTAAAAAATAAATTTTACTCTTATGAGGTCCGTAGTACTGACATTTGGGATTGAGAATATTGATCATAGAATTCACATGGTAGGTATAATCCCAAAATCATTTTCACTTAAATTCAACAGTCTCACTCAATATTTATTGTGTTCATTAATACCACATATTCTCGAGACATGTGCCCTCTATTTTTGTAGCTGGTACTTTTCTATATAGGTGTTCGTGTGGAGATTGATTCCTCTGATTGGGTTATTTACTCCACCAATAGAAACATATCCACTAACATGGTCTGGCTACCCCATTGTAGTTATAGATAGGTTAAGTGGGTTTCATATATTGGTAATCCAGATTCTTTGGGATTCTTACTGATTCTCACTTGTGTGGGCTGTAAAGGGAGGGGATATTTCTTGTGTCTTAGGTTAACTCTTATAAATTAAATCATTGAATCTTTCTTATTTGTTATTCCTTTCTTCTTCCCTTTATTTTTTTAGATAACCAATCATTTTGTTATTAGATTAACAATTTGGGGAAATATAAAATATATATATATACACTTATCCCCATATTGTTTTCTTCCCTAGTATTGGTTATGTCCTATGTAGTTGAATGTTTTCTGGAAGTATCCTTGGTGGGAACATTGTTGGTGGTGTTTAATGGTACATGGTGTTGATATTAGAATTAAATATTTTTTATGGAGAAAGATCATTATAGGACCATCATCACATTATTTTTTATGTTTTTATTATAATTATGTTTTTGGGTGTGTATCATAACTTTTAGCATGGATTATGTAATGATTACTCAATTATGAATCATATATTTTGGCATATGAATTTTATATTATATCAATTTTTTTATAAATTCCCAATATTCATTTCCTTTGTATTTTTGTGTGTTGGTCACTAATTCATTACTCCATGGACTCACATATTTGTGATATGGGTATATAATTTTAGTCACCAAATCCTATCTTATTGGGCTGGGATTTTGGTTGGTCATTCACCACAACGCTTCCCATGGTGGGTCCTAATAGGATATGTCATATTTGGTAGCCCAAAACTATAGTATATATTTTTATAAGATGGTAATTTATCTCTCATTACACTATTATTAGTGGATACAAACATTGGGATTCTTATATATTATGATATAATAGAAATTAAATAATGTTTAGGTTCATTTAAAAATATACTAGAAGTCCATGTAAATTCATTATTGATATAGAAATAGGAAAGTGTTGAACTTATAGTAAATTAATTTGTGAAATGAAAATAATGGTTCCAATTCACCATAGGAATAAAATACAAAACCCTATTTATTATTATGAATCAAAGAACCAATATTTAGTGAAACTAAAGTAAGGCACTCTATTAAGAAAATGTAATGTGTGGGGGAAACCAAAAGAAAAATAATATTAATATTTTCAAAAAATAAAATTTTAGATACTTATCTCAAAATGGAAAATTAATATCGATACAAGACTCAAAATATAACAAGCCTAATAGGCCACCATTTGTAGGAAAACTAGGAATTAATGAAAATATTGAAGGATGTTTGGAACATATATTATTAATGTATATTGATTCCTTAAAATAATAGATTTATGGTTCCCACTAATTTCAATTTTTCTTTTAATATTTCTAGATTTAGAATCCATAATAGAGAATAAAATGAACCATTCAAAAAAATTAATGTATAACCCACCATTATAAAAAGGATAACATGTTTCATAAATCATGGTGACCAATAGATCATAAATTGGATGAAATACAAATAAGATAGGGATAAATATTCCAATGTAATAGATTTATGGTGATGACCTATAATGTATTTATTTCATTACTCTAAATATTACTGAAATCTTTTATCGTGATATTTATATAGAAAAAAAGGAATTGAGGACATTAATAGTATCTTTTAAAAAAAGAATTGGTAAATATTATTAGGTAAAGATTATATAATGGGTCTCCAACAACGGAAACCACTTTGTTGGCATGTAAGGAATAAATGGAAGTAATGATAGCACATATATTATAAATTTTCACCATTTATTTCATAGATATACCTTGTTTTATAGAAAATTTGTCTATATATGAATGATGATGGTTGTGGAATATTGAAATATTTTTCCTAGTTATTCACAAGATAGAAATACATCGTATATTGAAATTAATATGTATGTTTAATTACTGTTTTTATAATAAAATCGTTTTTAGTATTATTTTAATTTTTTTATCTTCAAAATTGAATTTATTTTGACCAAGTGTTGAGACTAATGGGGTAGATATATAAGACCTCCCTCTATAGACAATGCCTAAATATAAAATTTATAATAATGATTTCTAATTCTTATATATATAAGATCCTTTTGTTTTAGAATTTTTGATGATTATGTAAACAATTACTTATAAATTTTTACATTTAGAGAAAGTATTTATTTTCCTAAAAGACATGTTCTTTATAATGGTACAATTTTTTCGTTCAAGAAAAATCCCATATCAGGAACACATACTTTATAAAAATTTCAAATCATCTATAAAGCCTATGAAAACACAATTGAAAATGTTTTATCAAAATAAACAAATATCAATCAGGGGTATTAAATAAATTATACATGTTAGTACATTTATTTACCTCAAAAATCTATACAAAATTTTACTTTTTCATAATAAATATTGGGCCACAAAAATATGTATAATTTTATAGGGAGAAACTAATTTTTAGTATATATAATAAAATTTATCATATTAAATTATAAAAGATAAATAATATTCATAATATTTTCAAGAAAATGATCAAAGATCATGAATACATATCACTAAAAAACATTAATTTATTATTTAAATTATAAAAGGTCATAACATCTTTTAGAAACATAAACCCACTTATATACCTTTTGAGAATGTATATTTACATTATAAACCATTTCAACAATATAGTGTAGGTATGGCGGTAAATTATCTTTACATTCATTCATAGAATTACCATTGTAATGGAATCAGATAACTAGATTGTTTCTTTATATTGTAGGATTAATCTATAACCTGTAACATGTTTCACATTACACAAGTCATTGAAGAGAAATGACATCTCTACTCATTATTACACACTTAAACATGATTTATTACATAAAACCTTCACATGATACAACATATATGATCAAGAGGTTTAGTGTCTATGGGGATTAGGAACATTACATAACAACTTCAAACATGAAACACAACATCATTATTGAAAACATCCATTACATGGCCACTACATTCCCTCATAATTAACATTGCATGTGATAACCTGAGGACATACATGTGAAAAGGGTGGGATATAGAGCCTAGTAAGGGAGTAAACACGACATAAAATTATCAATAAAATACCTGTTAATAAATAGGCATATCAATGGAGCATAAACAAGACATGAAATTAAAGTCATGATATAGCTTGATAATCATAACATGGAAATGTTGCAACAACACTTAACATGGAATTAGCATGAGCCACATATAATTACACATAGATCATGAGTAAAAACTTATTACACTAGAGTATTTAGGGTTAAACACCCATTTCACATGACGTATCAGGATACTATACATTACCCATTTCATTGGAGTGCTATCAGGGCACACCCTTCTTAAAAATTAAATTTCATGCATAAGTGTGCCACATGAATCATACAACATGGAATCATTCATAGACATTTATTCCATGATTTGGGAATGTAGAATACATACAAGAAGTTTTATAATTAATAAGTAAATGTGAATAAAAGTGAATACCCTTGATAGAGAAATGGTAATGGTATTCGCTACACAATGACTTTGGCTCGGAAAATCGGTGCAATTTCTGCAGCGTAAAAGGGTGACATAAGAATTCAGAAAATGGTTGATGGGAGGTAAATGGGTGTCTCATCATATGTACATGAAATAAAAAGTAAGAGAGTCATATAGATACATGTCACAACATAGGTAACAGAACTTAGATTCATAATACAAAACTAGTGCTTGAATGTAAATGGGGATAGATAAATTACATACAAATTTTCGGCATGGTAACAGTTATACATTGATGGAACTGATGGGAGATAAAGGAGTATATAATCATTCAAACATAAATAGGACAATATATGGGAGGTTCAAAATTATACCCCAACATTTATAATTGAAAATAAAAGGGCATAAACATATTAAGAAACATGGATATAATGAGAAATGAAAGAATCCCTTACAAAATTTCGGCATGGTAACAGGTGTACATTGAAGGCATTAATTAGAGAATAATAGGTATATAATAATTAAAAAATATGGAGGTAATTATGGGTGAGGATAGTAATCAAACCTCCAAACTTTTTAATTGAAAATTAAAAGGGTATAACAACAGAATTAAATTTGGACAAAAATGATAAAGGAATAAATCCTTTACTTGGAAGTGTGATCCTAATGGATTGAGAGTGTCTTGAGAGAGGTTTATTTAGAGATTGGGGAGCCATGGGAGGATTCTAAAGAGAGTATTTCATGAATTTTATTAACTATAAAGGATTTTAATGAAGAGTATGTGGGAGATTGGGTGGTATTATATAATAAAGGAGAGGGGATTATTTATTAATTAGGATTGGGACACTACAAATTAAACTAATCAAAAGCACATTCAATCACATGGTTTTTGCCCATGTTTTTCTTAAAAGGGGAGTGGGAAAAATATTATATAAGTAAAATAGTGTAACATCGTAAAATAATAGGGTTGATTATGTGGAAGTGAGTCACACTATCAAGGAAATCAATTAAAAAATCTTAAATGTTTTGTATGTCTAGGTTGGTCCACTAAAGCTTCTTATATTAAATAAAAAAACCATAAAATAGAATTATTTTAATTTTAAAACATATATTTTCTGTGAATAATGTTTATAGTATTTTTTTACATCAATATTGGGTGTTTATGATGCCATAAAACACATTATATATTTTAAAGGTATTAAATTTTTACCCAAAAATTCAACTCTCTTAGAAAATTAGGAAAAAATTACCAATTGATAATTTCAACACCCTAATTTAAAAAATAAAATTCATTTTATCTAAATAATTTTATAAATATTTTAATTATTAATTTTTTTAAAAAATGACATCTATCGAAAATTCATGGATTTTGAAAAAAAAATCTATCAAACCTTAATAAAAATTTAAATTTATTTCATAAAATTATACTATCATTTATACTTAATAAAAATTAATTCATTAATAATAATAATTTATTAAAATAATATTTAATTAAATGATCAAATAATTTAGCAAAATAGATTTCTTAGGTGAATATTAACTAAAAATATTATTTGTGCTTTAAAAACTATTTAAAACATACTAATAATAAAATGAATGTATATTATTTATTATATACAAATAATAATGAACATAATCATATTATGAAGGTCTTGTTACATAACCTCTAATAACATGAACATAATTCCTTAGAGTAAGGGGTGTGATGGTGATAGACTCTTGGGGTGGCTCGGATTACATCACCCGGGTGGTAATCTCTATCAACTTTCACTTCTTCTATATGCAGTTCCATTTGATCTTAACATGATAAAGATTGGATTGGGATTGGTCAAGAGTGAATCCCAATGATTAAACCTCATTTCCAAGCTCCAAAAAATGGGCTTCATATGGGTCAAGTCTACTAGATGAGGCCACCACTTCCTTTGTCTGAGTAAATTGGATTTGTTAAAGACCTATATTTATACTAATCATGTTTTCACTCTTCAACAGCTATATTATAAATTGTCAAAATTCCTAAAGAAATATTAAATATCCAAAAACATAAAACCAAATAACTACATATTTTATATATTAATTATAAATAATAATAAATTTAATTATATCAAGAAAAATTTTAATTAATTTATGTTTGGGTCGTTACAATATCCCCCCCTTAAGATACGTTGCCCTAGAAATTTCATTTTCTCACACTAAAACAGATGCGGGTAACTCGGCTTCAACACTTCATCTGATTCCCATATCTCCTCTTCAAACTTGTGGTTCTGCCACAACACCTTGACAAGGGGAATTATCTAATTTCATAGAACTTTTTCTCTATGATCTAAGATCATCACTGGTTTCTCTTCGTAAGATTTATCATCATCTAACATTACTACCTCTGAAGATAGTACATTTGAACAGTCTAGTATGAACTTTTTAAAGAGGGATAAATGAAAGACATCATTTATTTTGGCCATAGTAGGTGGTTGTTCTATTCGATAGGCCACAACCCCGACATAATCAAAAATATTTATGGGGATGATGTACCTAGGACATAACATCCTTTTTGTTCCAAACCTCGTGACCTTATTCCATGGAGATATGTGTAGAAATACCTTGTCTCCATCTTTGAATTCAAGGTCTCATTTATGGATGTCTGCATAACTCTTTTATCGACTTTGGACTTCCTTGATATACTGCTTAATAGTTTACAACTTTTCTATTATTGCATCGACCATTTTAGGTCCTAAAATCTTACACTCACTGACATTATCCCAACACTCTGCTGTTCTCCACCTTTTCCTATAAAGGTATTCACATGGTACCATTCAGATGCTCGAGTGGAAACTATTATTGTAAGAGAATTCAACTAGTGGAGGATTTTAGTCCCATCCTCTTTTTATGACCATAGAACATGATCTTAACATATTTTCCAGTTTTTGAATAGATCACTCAAATTTTCCATCAGTTAAAAGGATGATAGGTTGTACTAAAGTTCAGTTCAGTATTTAGTGAATGTTGGATACTTTTCCATAACTTCTAGGTGAATCTCAAATCATTATCAAAATATATATTTAGGGGTACCCCTTGCATCCTTACCACTTCTTTGATGTATATCCATGCAAGTTGATCCAATGTGAAGTCCTCTCAAATCATGATAAAGTGATCTATCTTTGTAAAACTATCCACAAAGACCCATATAGAATTGTTTCATTTGGATATCCCTATATGTCCAGTGAAAAAGAACATGGTAATGGTGTCCTACATATATGTTCGTATCGGTAATGGTTTCATCATCCCCTTAGACGTTTTCTTATCAGCATTTAATTGCTGACATACCAGGCACTGTAATATTTATTCAACAATCTCCCTTTTCATATTGTCCCACCAAATTTTCTCTCAGAGATATCGATAAATATTTGTAATCCCCATGTGAATAGAGAAGGTTGAGCCATGTGTGTCAATCATAAGCGCCTTCTTTTTTTCTAGATTGGATGGTACATATAATCATGAGCCAAATCTCACAATTCCATCCTTGTCAACCACAAAATATGAGGATTTCCCATTTCTGATAGCTTCCACCCTTTTCATAATTTCCAAATCCTTTCTTTGAGAATCCTTTATTTTCTCCATGAGAGACGGTTGAGAAATCATTTGAGAAAGGATTTATGATGTTTCTCCCATAATGATTCCCATGTCCATCCTCTTAAAATCATAGAATATTGGATTCTTTTCCATTATCATCATTGATAATGATGCATAATATTTTCTTCATAGAGCATGTACCACCTTGTTTACCGTTATGGGATGGAAGTGGATCGAGCAGTCATAATCCATGATGAAATCTATCCATATTCATTGGTGCATATTAAGCAATTTTTGTGTGAATATATTTTTGAGGATGTTGAGATCATTAGATATCTCACACATCCCCCCATAAAGATAATGTTGCTAGATTTTCAATATAAAGATTATAGCTTCCAACTCTAGATCATGTATGGGATAGTTTTGCTCATGGATTTTCAGCTACCTTGAGGCATAGGCTATCACTTCATCATTATTCATCAACACACAACCTAGACGCTTCTTTGAATCATCACTGAATACAACAAAATTTTCTCCACTTGTGGGTAATGTGAGCGCCGACATAGTGATAAGACTTTTTTCAACTCAGGGAAGCTATATTAGCATTCATCACTCCAAGAAAAATTTACTCGCTTTCGAGTTATCTTGGAAAAAGGATTGGATAATCATGGGAAATTTATTACAAATCGGTGATAATATCTAAATAACCCCAAGAAGCCAAGGATATTTGATACCGATGTTTGTCTCGGTCATCCCTCAATTCCATTTGACTTAGAGGGATCCACAGATATCTCATTGATTGTGATGATATGTGTAACACCACAATATTTCACAGTACATTATCTTTTCAAAGTAATTCAATAACTTGCACAACACACAACATCGAGTTTGAGCGCACAAAAACTTACCAAACTAGCTGTTCAAAAAGTGTCTATGAATAGTGTTAACTAAATTTTGAATTTTATATACTATATAAAATGTTAGAATCCATATTATGCGATTATTAGACATAATATAATAATAAATTCATTTTTTTCATATAATTTTTTTTTCTGAAAATTCAATTTTACCGTCTTTTAATGGGGAACCCTTTTTAAATCCTATATTTGAAACTTTTATAATTTCAATTTGACAAAATAAACTTCTTCTTTAATATAGGGACATAAAAATTTAATTTTGATAAATTTTTGGTGTTTTCCTGATAACTTTTATATTTTGGGGAATCGTGAAAAATAATAAAATTTAATTGTAAATATCTTCTTTAATAAAAATAATTTATAGTGTTAAAATTACATTTTAATGGTTTGGAAGTATTATTAGATTATATTTTTATAATTTAATACAATTTAGGTCATTATAAGTAATTTCACTTTTTAATTTGACATAAACACATGTTATCCTTTTCATAGTTTTTACTTTTAAAAACCAGCCTTTTGGTTTTGACAACGGGAATTAATTTTAAATTAATAAATTCAACTTATATGATTATAATTTAGTAAAATATGATTTATTTTTGAATTAATAATATTAAAATTATCTTAGGGTGAATTTTTGGAATTTTTCTGAAAACCATCAATTTTTTATGAATAGTGAGAAACACTACATTTTTATTTAAAACCAATTTTTTTTTAAAATAATTATTTATTTTAAATAAATTAATTTTAAGTCAAAACAGATATATAATACCTATATAATTTTAATGTAATTCATTAGAGTTAAATTTATAATAAAATTAGATGTATTTAATTTTATTGAACTTTTTATCATTTTTTTACCCACCTTCTTAGAGCATTTGCAAATTTGCATAAAACGTAATATTACTACTTTTGGGAGTTGAATTTCAAAAATCAGAAAGACACGGTTAATATTTTTAAGTAAAATGTGGTTTAATAATATGAAAATAACTTTTGGTGAATCGTATCTTTTGACATTTATTTACCACGATTAAAAGCAAATAGGGTAATTAAAAGTAAAAATAATTTTATAATTACCCCAACACATGTCCTAATTATATTGGATAAGTGTAATTCGATCAAATACAATATTAGGAATAAAATATTATCCTATTTGGTCCACATGGACTAGATTAGGACCTTTATTATTATTTTACTTAATGAAGAGTTAAAAGTGTTAAATTTAATGTTTAATAACTAAAATATTTTTAATATAGGGTTATACAGAAGATAAATTTAACTATAAATATCCACTAGAAAGATAATAAGATTTCATACATTATGGTATTTTATTTTTAACTTTTAGACATTAAATAATCAAATTTATTTATGACACAATGATGATGCAATAATTACCTTATTAATGAAAGAATCAAATAAATGGTACTATAAATATTTAAATAAATATAATTTCAAAGTTTTTATGACATACACAAATTTTATATGAGAACATGAATTGTTAGGGTTGATTGAATTTATTTTTTTAAGAAATAATGTTGTTATGACTTTCACAAAATCCAAATACCAAATAGTGTCAAAATTGACATTAATTAATTTTTATAACAAATACTATATTATTGTTTGATATAATATTCCAAAAAATATAATGTCTACAAAAAGAGAATAAATAATATTATATATGTCATTAATGAACCACATGATGTTCTCTTGAAATTTTAGAGTATGTTTATTAACCATATGGTGTAAGAATACCAGAAGACACGGTAAATGTTAAACTATTTAACTAAGAGTTAAATCTAAAAGATAAGGTTAAAAAGGTAACCTAAACTTGTCTAAAACTAATTGTATGAGATTATTTTGTCCCATAACCATCATAAAATAGGAATAAATTATTATATAGACATTAGAAACCGAAAATTATTTTATTATAAAATAATATTTTAAGCTTTTCCTAAAGTGACCCTCACATCTCTTCTAATGGGCACTTCCCCTTCTCTAAAATCACACCTCCAAAGCCATTTGGTTTGGCCAAACACAGCCCAAATATCCTCCAAACTTCTATAACATCAACCTAGATTCTGTACATTGATCAGAAATCCAACTTGAAGATCCATTTTGATCAAATCAAAAGTAAACACTCGAAAAGAGGCGATAATTTCACTGCCTTCTTTCAAGTTATTAACTTTTCGCACTTCATATATCATTGTTATTACCATACCGAAATGATAAATCCAGTAAATTATACATATTATTATGTTATTATAAATATGGAACAACCATATTCATCATTCTATCAATCCTATGAATGATAATGTTACAGTGCGTGCGTACGTAAGACTTACCGTCTCCACGTTGTGGTGTAGTTTGTTATTAAAATAATTCATTATTTGGATGGGTACAATAATGAGTATAAATGATGTAAATAATAAATATAACATGTTAATTATGCTTTATATATGATATACCTTCCAATTACATACCATTTCACCATCAATATAATGGTATTGATGCCTGTGCGTACGTACGGATTACTGTCTCCACGACGTGATGAGATTCATTCCCACGTTCACCAGTCAACAATGAATATAAAAAAATATATTATTAATAAATATGTAATATATGAAATAATAATTTTACATTATATATATATATATATATATATCTGTGTGTGTGTTTGTGTACTTTCATATATCTTATTCACTTATATTTGTTCAATACGATATGAAAACCAAAACAACATTTATGCGTACGTAGGGCCTAGCATTTCCATAAACAGTGCCTTCTGTTTCATATCTCTATTTATTATAAATATTTATATTCTAAATATATATGATATATAAATCAAGGATTATATTCTGGAAGTATTTTAATCATGATCTAAATGATACGATCAAGAATAATAAGTTAAAACACGTACGATAAAGAAAGCAATTATTACCCAAAATGATAATTTAACATGGAAATCATTATTAAATGGGTTGTATAAAGTCATAAATGAGTCATGTATGATATAATAAATATTAATATGGTTCTGTTATTATTTTATAACATACTATGGTAATTATACAGTATGTTAAACATACCCTTGACCAATGTAAAGGGCAAGGTAAGGGTTAATTCCTCAACCTCTTTGTTATTTGAGGTTGTTTATGGGTATGTTTTTACTGGGATATATTTATTATCCATGTCCATGTTTTATAAAATATTTTCCAAATGTATTCTTTTTAAGGGACTCTTTTATTAAAACATCATTTTAAATGTTTTAAATATTCATTCTTCTAAATCAGTCTCATTAATGCCCCTATACTCAAAACGGTTTTTAAGGATTTATATATATGGAAATGAATGTTTTTAAAATTTTAATTCCATTAAATAGTTTCAAAGTTGTATGGGACACTTCGATTAAAAATTTATTTAAATGTATTCCTTTCTAAATTGTCTGACTTTTAAATGTTTTCATGAAAAAGGGATATTTATCCCAAATAGTTTTACAAATCATTTTCATCTCTCTCAACATACATTGATGGATTTTAAACTTGTTTGATGTTGATTTATTTTGATAAAAATATTTTATATTGAATTAAAGGTTTTGTGATATTTTTGACTACGGATGTTTTATTTTTATACCATTAATATTTTATGATTAAAGTATAAACATTTTGTATGCTAGTTCTAATATGAATGTTTATATTATGTTTCAACCTTTTCATATGTGAAATATATTAGACATCAAGAGTGACGGGTGGAGCCTGTTATAGCTCTTAGATGCATCATTTGGTATCATAATAAAATTAGATGTGGAATTGATTGTGGCCTTTCCCAATTTGATATATGGTTTTGGTCATGGCCTTAATAATTTTTAGATGTCTTGGCTGAGGCCTTGACAAAATGTTCAGAATGTCCGGCATTATACATTCCCTCATTATGAAAACAATATTGATGGTTCATTTGGTTATTCGACTTGAAAAATTACCATGAATCCAATGGCCTGAAGGCCTTCATATTTTATTTATTTTTATAATCCACTTTTTAAGGGGTAAGGATGAACCCTTACAAGTCCCATAGGCAGAAGTATTACATGGCCCGTAGGACTTAAGTAATTCATTGCCCATAGGCTTCAAACATTACATACAACCTAGACTAACGTTTTGGAACTACTCCTCCCCAGCATCTGAATTGTGAAATAATCTCTCCACCTTTGCTTGGATGTTCGACAAGGCTTTCCCATGCATTCATAGGCTTGTCCTGATGTCGTGTTCTATACCCTCTCATTATTACAATTTGATTAGCTTCTACAATAGTGAAATCTATTTTCTCCACATCTTTCTGAAGATTGTTCCTTGTAAGTTGTCTGGTTTGCATCTACACATATGGTGGCCCGAAGGCCTTGAGGTGGCCCGAAGACCTTATTTACCTGAAGGCCTAGGTGTCTTGAATTCCATAAGGGACTCAGGGACCAAATTGGTGGCCTGAAGGCTAAAACTGGTGAATATTCCTGGCGACTAAAGTGCTAAATAGTGCTTGCTACAGTTCCCACTACAGTACCTCATACAGTACTACTACAATATCTACTATAGTACTACTACAGTACCTGGTAATTATCCTATGCATGGATTTGATCTCAGGTCTCTTGGATACACATAAGGATTCCCAACCAACTTGGCAGAGGTTCATGTGAAGTAGAATACCCATGACTATGTTTTATTATGGCAATATTTACACAACTCATATTTCTACCATTAATTAATCATGTTTATTATATTATTAGGCATGTTTTTTCAATTATTTACCATCCCTAATTTTTATGTTATCTTCCACTATATTTCATACTCTTATGGAGCATTTGAGATCACCTCTTTCTTATGTTTTTTTCAAGGACTATAAGAAGTGTATTATGGTTGATATGCAGGATTAAGCTAGAGGATAATGGAGTTCTCAAAGGATCATTTATGTTTTGTTTTATTTTCTAAGGTGTAATGTAATGTTCATATATGCAATCTATTTTATAAGTCTACTAAATTGATCGTTCCTTTGGGATTGGATTCCTTGTAATCATTCCAATGTATTTAAATAATGCACCGGCTTCGGGCCTCTGGGGTCGGGGTGTTACAGTTGGTATCAGACTATGTTTAGCAATAACCTTGGAATCTATATTTATAAAATCTCTTATTAGATAACATTACCCTAAGATAGTCATTGAGGTTTAGTATAGAAGAACTTCCTAGAATATTGGTAACGTAGAGATTTTGTGAATTTTCAAATCAATACATCCATGACTAGATATAAGCAGGTAGACGCGGCTCTGGAAAAAATGTACTTAGGGGTAAAAAATCTGACAATTAGTTTCGGATGTGACCTGGGGTATCTGGGTACACGACAATGGGCCTTTTTTCATTCTTGGATATGACACTTCTGGGGTATATGCATTAGATAATTCACATTTTCATTACAAGTCATTATGAAGGATTTATGAGTAAATAATTCCTCCAAGAATTTTTTTTATAATTATAGATTATATGCATAATCATTTCAATTTACGTTAGTTATTTTACAAGTTTGGAATTATGAATTGTGACTCATAAACTAACCTAGTGTATGTCATTGTTTATAAATAGCACCTAGTATAAGGAATACGAATTCTAGAAATACGCATGATCGAAACATTAATAAGGATCATATATTTCATGGTATTATGCCAAAATTTAAAAGGGAAATATTCACCCACGTTATCTCAAAATATGAAGAAATAGTATCATGTGATAATAAGATAAGTAATTAATTATCTAAGTCATATGGATTTTAAGGGAAGCAAGAGAAGAAAGGGATGGTAGAGAGAAAGATGGATTAAAGGAAGAGAGGATAGAAGGATTTTCCCACATGTGATAACTGTGGAAAGAATCACCTTGGTAAATGCTTGAAGGGATTTTGAGTTTGTAATAACTGTGTAGAAAAAGGACACCAAGTATGTGTTTGCATGGTTAAAAGGAAGGTTTCAAATGTAAAACGCTTCATCTGCAAGGAGTTGTTACACTACGCGATTCAGTGTCATAGTCATCAGAGTATACCGCAAATGATGCTATTCGATAATAATCAAATTATGATACTACCATAGATGAAAAAGAATTACTAGTGTTCTTATGTTTTTATTAATGAATTATGTCATTTCAGTGTCGAATCTATGATACACCAGTTATATGAATTATGTAAATAAATATAGATTGTACTATAGTACTATTTCATTGAGGATTTGAGATTATATGGTTTTATGAAAAGTGACTAATCAAAAAGTTAAAAATTTTGTAAAAGAATATGGTTAAAGGAAAGATAAACCTTAATATTGTCTTGATACTGAGGTAGTAATTTTGGAATAATAGATTATTGATTTGGAAAAATTATATTGGATATTTTTGACATTCTTGGAACTGATTAATGGTTTGTTTATCCCATCATTGTAGGAATATTAAAAAAATGGATATAAAGAGTATATCTAGTATTATATTCGGAATAAGGGAGAATGAATGTAATAAATAGGGTTTTATGTTAATTCAGGGTTTTTCCATGTTTTAAAAGAATACATGATGATGGTATTCATATGTTTTTACGTGGAAAAAGAGATATTCATTTTGTTACCTTATAAAATTTGGAGTGTGTGTTTGGAAAAAAGTGTTTAGGATAGCTAAAAAGGTTGGAATGAATTAAGTAGTACATGAGATAGTATTTATTAAGATTATTTTTAGAATATTACAATACAATAGATTTAGAAAAATGATAACTTGCAGGTCGGGCAATAACCCGTCGCGTCAGACAAAGCTGCAAGAATAGAACCCATAACCATAGTGCGACAAGGCATTATGACTTAACAATAGCCTACAGGAAGTCCCTGGTTATTTTAAATTATTTTTCTTCATGGTATATGTCATTAACCATATAATATTAGTATAAATATAATATTTTTGAATTCAATTATCTTTTGGAGTGAAAGATGAGTTTGTTGTAAAAATTAGTTAAAGGATGAAACTCTACTTGTCATGTATATATATATATATATACTATTCTATGATGAAATTAATTATTAATCATTAGCTAAAGGATATTAAAACTAAAATGTGTTATCCTAATACCATATGTTTTGATGAACCAATGGTATTCTAAATCATCTTAGATTGATGGCTTTGGGGACCTCAATTTTACACTTGTAGTGATTGATGACCTCAATAACTCCCAATAAATATTTACTTTTTTCCTCTAGTTATGTTTTTATAATTTCCACCAATGTTCTCTTATTCGAAACCCCATGTTGGTGGTGACTTTTTCATTTCCCTTTCCTTCTTATTAAGACTAAATTTTACTAACCCAATTTCTGATGTGGGTTTTCAACAAAGGTATCTTATATTTTTTACCCTTTTATTTTTGAAGAACAATTTCAAATTGCAACACAATTTATTGAAGGAGGAAAGAATGTAACACCCAAATATTTAATAGTACATTATCTCTTCAAAGTAAGTCAATAACTTATACAACATGCAACACCGAGTTTGAGAGCACCACAACATACCAAACTAGCCTTTCAAAAAGCAGTAATGAATAGTGTTAACTAAATTTTTAATTTTATGTACTTTATAAAATTTTATAATCCATATTACGTGTTTCTTAAATATAATATAAGAACAAATTAATTTTTTTAGATAAAAGAAGTATTTTTTAGAAAATGAAATTTTACAGCCTTTGAATGAAAAACCCTTTTCAAATCCAATATTTTACACTTTTATATGTTAAATTTGACAAAATAAACTTCTTCTTTATAATCGAGACAAAAAAATTTAGTTTTGAAATTTTTTTGGTGTTTTTATGATAACATTTATATTTTGGTGAATAGTGAATAATACTATAATTTAATTAAAAACAACCTTTTCAATTAAAATAATTTATTGTGATTAATTTTACATTTGAATAGTTTGGAAGTATAATTAGATAATATTTTTATAATTTAATACAATTTATATCATTAAAAGTAATTTTAAATTTAAATATGATATAAACACATGTCAATCTTTTGGTAGTTTTTACATTTAAAAACACGCTTTTTGGTTTTGTTAATTAGAATTAATTTAAAATAGATAAATGTAATTTCAATGTTTTGAATTTGGAAAAATTGACTTCATTTTTGAATTGCGAATATCAAAATTAGATTAGGGTGAACTTTTGGTATTTTTATGAAAACATTCAATTTTTTATGAATAGTGAAAACACTGCGTTATTATTTAAAACAAAATTTTTAATTGAAAAATTATTTATTTTATTTAAACTTATTTTAAGTCAAAATATATATATAATAACTCTATAATTTCAATGTAATTCATTGGTGTCATTTTATAATAAAATTAGATGTATAAAATTTTATTGAACTTTTTAATGTTTTTTACCCACCTTTTAAGAGCATTTGAAAATTTGTATAAAAGATAATTTTACCACTTTTGTGAGTTGAATTTCAAAAATCTGAGAGACACGATTAATATAAGTATGTTAAATTATGTTCAGTAATATGGAAATAATTTTTGGTGAACAATAACTTTTAACTTTTTTACCATGGTTAAAAGTAAATAGGGTAATTAAAGGTAAAAATGATTTTATAAATACTCTAACACATGTCCTAATTCTATTGGATAAGTGTAATTAGACCAAATAAAACCTTAGTAATAAAATATGATCTTCTTTGGTTCACTTGGATTAGATTTGAACATTTAATATTATTTTATTTGAAGAAGAGTTAAAAGTGTTATAATCAATGTTTAATAACTAAGCCATTTTTAATATATGGTTATACATAAGAGAAATTTGACTATAAATATTCATTAAAAATAAAAAAAGATTTTATACATCATGGTATTTTATTTATAATTTTTAGGCAATAAATAATTAAATTTATTTTTGACACAATAATGATGCAGTAATTACCTTATTAATGAAAGAATCAAATAAATGGTATTATAAATATTAAAATAAATATAATTTGAAAGTTCTTATGACATCCACGAATTTTCTAGGTGAATATGAAATATTAGGGTTGATTCAATGTATCTTGTTCTATGTAATAATGTTTTGATGACCTTTAGAAATAAACAAAAACAAAATAGTGTCAAAATTGATATATATTAATTATTAAAACAAATACTATATTATTGGTTGATATAATATTCATTAAAATATAATGTTTAGGGAAAGGGTCTTAAATAATATTATATATGTTATTAATGAACCAATTGAGGTTATATTGGAAGTTTAGAGTATTTTTATTAACCATAAAATGTAAGAATACCAGAAGACACGGTAAAAGTTAAACTATTTAACTGAGAGTTAAATCTAAAAGATAAGGTTAAAATGATAACCTAACATTTATAAAACCTATTGGTTGAGAGTATTTAGACCCATAACCACCTTATCCTCGAAATATATCATTTTAGATACATTAATAATTGGAAAAAAATTATTATAAAATAATATTTTAAGCTTTTCCTAAAGTGACCCTCACCTCTCTTATAAAAGGGAACTTCCCCTTCTCTCAAACTCACACCTCAAAATCCATTTGGATCGGCCAACCTCAGCCCAAATATCCTCCCAACATTAATAAAATTAACCCAGAGTCATTACATTTATTAGAAAGCCATCATAAGAATCGATTTTGATCAACTCAAAAGGAAACACCCAAAGAAGAGGGAATAATTTCACCGCCTTCATTCAAGTTGATTTCTTCTTCCACTTCTTATTTCCTTGTTATTAGCATACCAAAATGAAAAATCCATTACGTTGTATATACTATGATGTTATTATAAATATGGAACAACCATATTTATTATTCTACCCATCCTATGAATGATAATGTCCCCATGCGTGCGTACGTACGACTTACCATCTCCACATCGTGGTGTAGTTTGTTATTAAAACACATCATTATTTAGATGGGCATAGTAATGAGTATTTTTTTAATAGAACCTATATTCGAAAAACTTTATATAGTCTATAACAGATTTAAAAAACCTCAACTAAAAATTATACAAATTTCAAAATAAAAAAGTCACAAAAAGTCATCAAACTGTTAATTGTCGTCGATCTCTCTGAACTGGCCGCTTGAACTCGCGTCCCAAAAGATCAAGAAGATCAACATGCTACTCCCTCCTGGAAAAAATGCAGGAATATTGAAACCAAAGTAGAGATACAAAAAAATAGACACAATACGAAACATCGCTGATACCACAGCTTGGCACCATCACAATCATCACGTCAACTCAAGAATCACTGTCATGAGATCATCAGCAAAACCAGCGCAGGACTCAAACCACAACCATTGGGATTCACAAGCTATTTCATTGAGTTGCAGATCATTCCTACTCCTCCATGATTCAAACAGGTTTCATGTTCAGGTCTTTCGAGCAGGAACAACCAAAAACAAACCTGGATATAACACCCCAAGCTTCTACGATACGTTTCTCTTTGAATAATGCAATAGCGTGTGTTGTACGCAACATCGAGTTCTAACACACTACAACCAATCAAACTAGCTGTTATGAATAGTAATACCTACTTTTTGAAATTTTATAAATTTTATCTCTCCAAATGGACTTCATTTTTGAATTTGGAATATCGAATTAAGCCTAGGGTGAAATTTTGGAACTTTTCGGATAACATTTATATTTTGATGAATAGTGAAAATTACTAAATTTTAATTAAAAATAACGTTTTTAATCAAAATAATTTATATTGATAAATTATGAATTTCAGTGGTTTTAAATTATATTTAGAATATATTTTTACCATTTAATACAATTTTGGTCATTGTACATAATTTTACAATTAAACAGGATATAAACAAGTGTCAATCTTTTGATAGTTGTTATCTCTTAAAAACACGCTTTTTGTTTTTACAATGGTAATTAATTTTAAATTAATTTCTTCCACTTCTGTGTTTTTAATTTTAAAAAATGTATTCCATATTTGGAATCAGGATGTTCGTATTGTGTAAATAGGTAACTTTTATTTTTAGACATTTTGAATAATTATTTCGGTAAATATTTCATTTACCATAGTTAAGGGTAAATCCGATAAATAAGGGTTAAAAATAATATTATAATAATACTAAATTACCCTACAACGTGTCCTAACCTTTTTGGTGGATACATGTCTGACTATGGGCATCTTTGGGTCGATTTTGGGACCCCATGGAGCCACTTGTAGGTGATAGGGACACTTTATTTTAATTAATTTAAAATAAATACAAAAATGACATAAGCATATATCTTTTAACAAACAATTTTTTACATAGTGTTATATATGTTCGATTTTTGACTATAAATATCCCTAGAAATATAAAATTATTTCCTACAAAATGATATTTTATTTATAATTTTTAGACATTACATAAGTTAAATTATTAATGACACAACGGTGATGCAAAAATTACTAAATTAATAAAAAATTAAAATAATTGATATTATAAACACCCAAATAAATAAAATTTCAGACTTTTGATGAATTAAACTAATTTTATAAGTCAATATGACATGTTAGGATTGACTTAATTAACTTTTTTCGAAGTAATAATTCTGTTATTATATTTACAAAAATCAATTATTGAATAGTGTCAAAATTGACATAAAAGAGTTTTTAAAACAAATATTAAATTATTAATTGATATTAAATTCCAAAAAATATAAGGATCGGCCAAGAGACATATATCATGATAGGTGTATCATTAATGGACCACTTGGGTGTCTCTATGAGGTATATAGTAAGTTTATTAACTATATAATATAAAAATACAAAGTGACATGGTAAGTGTCAAACTAATTAACTAAGAGTTAAAACTAAACGATAAGGTTAATATAATGACCCAAACCTGTATAAATTCTATTGGTTGAGTGTTTTTAGACCCATAAACACCATAAAATATAAATAATATACTTTGGAGCCATTAGAAACTGAATATGAATTTGTTACAAAATAATATTTCTAGCTTTTTCCAAAGGTTCCCCTCACCCCTCTTATAAAAGGGCACTCCACATTCTCACTAAATCACACATTCAAAGCCTTTTGGTTCGGACAACCCCTGACCAAATACTCTATTAACTACCCTATCTACATTTTATAAGCCTTATTTTGATCATAAATCCATCCTAAGGAGCCCTTTTGATCAAATCAAAAGGAAGAACCCGAAGAAGTGGTAATGTTTTCACCACCCTTCTTCAAATTTATTTCTTCTTCAACTTCTTCTTTTTTGTTATTACCATTATAAAATAATTAATCCAGTATCTCTTATATACTATAATATTATTATAAATATGGTACAACCATATTAAGTATTCTATCCATCCTTTGAATGACAGGTCACCATATGTGTGTACGTACAACTTACCGTCTCCACGTCGTGGTGTAATTATTATTCAATATATTATTATTTGGATTAGTATAATAATGATTTTTAATTAATTTAAAATATAAATATAACATGATAATGATTATGTATATTTGATATACCATCCAATTATATTTTATTTTAACATCAAAAGAATGATATTGTCACTCGTGCGTACGTACGGACTACCGTCTCCACGAACGCGATGAGATTCATTCTCCATCGTATCCATTCAAGCATAACTATCATTTGATGATTTAAAAATAATTTTTAAAGACTTGATATCATTCTATATATGTATCAGATACAACCTATCCATAACTAACATGGCTTACATAACAAAACATATAAAAGAAAATGAGTAAGTTAACACCAGAAAAGACGATAATTCTAAAATATTATTAACAATGAAATGTTAAAAGATCATATATGATATCATATTAATATATATGATTCTTGTATAATTTAATAAAAATTATTTCACCATTATACATGAGTTTAACCTAACCGAACCAAGAAAAAGTACATGGTAAGGTTTTATATCGCAATCTCTTCATTATCCGAGGTTGTTTATACGTAATAATCTACTGGGATTTCATTATCATCCACATCCATGTTTCTTAAAAATGTATTTCAAAACATTTTTACTATTTAAAATAATATGGGCGAAAGTCATTTATACCCTTGTTTGACTTTTTATAAGAGGTTTATAAAGGAATCTTTCCATCGTTTTCCAAACAAAGTGCTTTTTAACCTTTTCGACTGAATTAAGGTAAGAATGTTTTTTAACTTATACAGCGGGTGCGGCTATATTCCGCCATTATAAAATCATAGAATCTTCCCTTTCAAGATTATAAGAATATTTTCAAAGAATGTGTTTTATTTTTAATGACTCTTAAATGATTTCAAAATAGAAAAAGATATTTCTCTAAAAAGAGTTTTGATTTCATCTATGTCAACATCCTTTGATGGATTTTAAGCTTATTTGAAGCTGATTTATTATGAAACAAAAATTCCATATTGTTTTGAAGGTTTTTTGATATTTTTGACTATGGATATGTTATTTTTATACCCTTCATGGTTTATGGTGAATGTATTGACATTTCATATTCTATTTTTAATACTAATGTATATGTTATGTTTAAACCTTTTCATATAGGAATGCATTGGACTTAATATGTGACGGGTGGAACCCTCTATAGCTCCTCGATGCATCGGTTAGTCTCATGAGACAAAATAGTGTCTTAGCACAAGGCCTTGACAAAATCTTATTTGTAGTCTTGGCACGAGGCCTTGGCTATGTGGTTATGATAGTCTGGAATTATGCATTCCGTCATTATGAAAGTGGTTATTGATATTGCATGTGATTATTCAATTAGTAGAATATCCATGTGAATAAGTAAATGATATTATTTAATTTTATGTTTTCCATACAATGTTTAATTTCAAGTTTAAAAGGCCTTTGTTTTAGTTATACATCACCTTAAATGTTTATTCTTATTTATAAAATTTTCCTCTATATTGTTATCCTTACTGGGCATTTGAGCTCACCCCTTTTCTATGTTTTATTTTTCTCAGGATGTGAAGAAGTAAATTATGAATATCCTGTCAGGATAGTATGAGGGTATAAGAGTGTGTAATATGGAGACTATGTTGTTTTAGTTTCCATTTTTATGATGTAATGTAAAACATTATGAATATATCTAGTGTTTCCAAGGCTACTAAACTAATCGGTCTTTCGAGACTTGATCTTTCTTGTGATCATGCCAATGTTATGTAATAATGCACCGAGTCTGGGTAACTAGGGACGGGGCTTTATAGTTGGTATCAGAGGAAGTTTAGTACAAACCTTGGATGCTAGATTTAGATAAACTCTGATTAGAGCACATAGACCTAAGATGGACTTTGAGGATTAGTATAGAAGAACTTCCTAGAATTTTGGTATTGTAGAGATTTTGTGAGTTTTTCGAGCAGTACATCCCTGTCTAGATACAAGCAGGTAGAGGCGGCTCTAGCACTGATGTACCTAGGGGTAAAACCCGAAAACACAGCTTTGAGCTAGACTCGAACAAGAACTGGTGCATGACAACGGGTCTTGCTGCACTCTTGGTTACGACACTTCCGGTGGATATGCTTAGGATAACTCTCATATTATTTACAAATCATTATGAAGGGTTTATTAGTATATACTTCCTAAAATAAAACATTCTTATGATTATGTATTATATCCACAAATAGTTCAATTTATGTTAAGTGTTTTATATGTATGGAATTATGTATTTTGATTCATAAACAGATCTAGTTTATGCCATTGTTTAGAAATGGCACCTAGTGGAAGAAATGGAAACCGTATCAATGCATGCACTCCATATAGGTATTTCCCTCTTGCGCAAGATATTTATATTGGAGTTGGTGATGCAACTCGTGCCGATCAGCTAATCACCATACTGGGACAACTCACTCAGGTTATGAATAATAACCTTACCCGTATAGAGCACCCTGATCCACAGCGTGGGGGATCAATGTTACCTCGATTCATGAGGCAAAACCCACCAACGTTCACTGGGAGTACAAATCCCTTAGTAGCTGAGCAATGGATAAATTCCCTAGAGAAAATATTCCAGGCTTTAGGGAGTAGTGAAAGGGAAAAAGTTATCATGGCAGTTTACCACCTCACTGCAGATGCTGATCAATGGTGGTCATTGATTCAAAACACAAAGGAAGATGATGAATTATCAAATATGGAATGGAGGGAGTTCAAAGATCTGTTTTTAGAAAAAATACTTTGCTCGTGACCATCGACCAGGTATGGAAAGGCAATTTCTAAGTCTGAAACAAAATAAGGATGAGAATGTCACAAAGTATGAGGCTAACTTTACAAGGTTAACAAGGTATGCTATAGATTATATATATAACCCAAGAAGTAAGATTGATCGTTTCTTTGATGGGTTAGAACCATTTCTCCACCGAGCATTAGTCTCACAATCCTTCTCGTTGTACGAAGACATTTTCTCATGTGATATCAAGACTGAAAAGTAAATCTATAAGTCTTATCACTTTAAAGCAAAGAAAGAGAAGAAGAGATCTACTGATCAATCTGGGAATGGAAATAAAGGGAATAAGGGAAATGTTGAATATCCATCCTATGGTAAATGTGGGAAGAAACACCCTGGTACTTGCTTGAAGGGAATGGGTTTCTGTTACAAGTGTGGTGACAAATCCCACCATGCTTGTGATTGAAAAGGGAAGAAGGAAGATACCAATGTTAAGAGCTACAATTTTAGGGAGATGGAAAATTATGAAAATGAATTTCCTAAGCATCATGGGAACTTACCTCATAAATGGCCAAGGGATCACGACCAAGCTTATGCTATCACTACTGGTGAGATAGAAGCTTCGAAAGACGTGGTGGTAGGTAATTTAATGGTTTTCTTCAAGTTTAGCAAATGCATTATTTGATTCTGGATCATCGCATTGTTTCATATCTTCTCAGTTTTCTAAGAAAATAAGATATTTCCCATTTGATTTAACAAGGGAGTTGTCAGTTAAAACTCTTAATGGAAGTATCATTGCAAAAAAGTTTTGTGAATCAGTCCCCATTAGAGCACATAAATGTTATTTATCTACTGATCTCATCAGCATACCTATGATTGAGTTTGATATAATCCTCAGTATGGAATAGCTTTCAGACTATGATGCAAAGATTTATTTTAACAAGAAAGAGGTTGCGATTCTTGATGATGATGATAAGGAACACCTTATCTTTAGAGAAGAATCATCACCATCTAATTCTTATCTAGATCCACCCCAAGTAGCTCAACTAAATTCAATTATTGGGGAGGAAGAGAATGAAATGACTATGGGTGGGGAAAGGCATGTTCAAATAGAGTATTTACCTATTGTGAAAGAATATGTAGATGTGTTTCCGGACTATTTACCTAGACATCCTCCAGAATGAGAAGTTGAGTTTTCCATTGATTTAATTCCTGGATCAAGGCCTATATCGAAGACCCCTTATAGAATGGCCACTATAGAATTAGTTGAACTAAAGAAACAACTAGAGGAATTGAGTAACAAGGGATTTATTTGCCCTAGTGTTTCTCCATGGGGAGCCCCTGTTGGTTTTGTTAAAAATAAATATGGATCTATGAGGTTATGTATCCACTACAGGGAGATCAATGCTATAAAAATAAATAACAAGTATCCCCTACCACGCATTGATGATTTATTTGACCAAATTCATGGAGATCAATACTTTTCAAAGATTGACCTTCGATCTGGATACCATCAGTTGTGTGTAATGAAGGAATACATTCTGAAGACAGCATTTCGAACTAGGTACAGGCATTACGAGTTTACAGTAATGCCTTTTAGATTGACTAATGCACCCTCTGTATTCATGGATCTGATGAATAGAGTTTTCAAGGAATATCTCGATGAATTTGTGGTGGTATTTATTGATGATATCTGGGTATACTTCAAACGCTACAAAGATCAAGAAAATCACTTGCACATTATCCGAAAGACACTGAGAAGACATGAATTATATGTGATGTTTAGCAAGTGTGAATTCTGGCTTCAGGAGATTTCTTTTCTTGGACATATTGTCTCTATAGATGGAATCTCTGTTGATCCTTCTAAGACCAATGCAATCCAAGAATGGCCAGCACCGATGAGTATAACTGAGATACGTAGTTTTATTGGTTTAGCAGGTTATTATCGACGTTTCGTCCAAAAATTTTCCCGGTTGGCTAACCCATTAACAAAGCTCACACTTAAAGGTGTTAAATTTGTTTGGAAAAAAGAGTGTGAAGAATTTTTCAAAGAACTGAAGAGAAGATTAGTCAAATCTCTTATATTGACTCTACCACCAGGGAATGATGGGTTCGTTATTTATATCGATGTATCGAAGAAAGGATTGGGTTGTGTCCTTAAGCAGAATGATAGGGTTATTTCCTGTGCATCATGACAGTTGAAAATTCATGAGCAAAACTATCCTACTCATGATCTCGAGTTAGCATCTATGAACTTTTATCTGAAGATATGGAGGCACTACCTCTACGGTGAAAAATGTGAGATTTATACTGATCACAAGAGTTTGATGTATATTTTCTCACAAAATGAACTCCACATGAGGCAAAGGAGATGACTTGAATTACACAAGGATTATGATTGTATGATAAACTACCACCCAGGGAAAGCAAACAAGGTGGAAGATTCTTTGATCAGAAAAGATCATGGAGTATTGAACAATATGAGAATTGAAAGGGATCCAATTTTTATGGATCTAGTGAAGATGGAAATGGGAATAACCATGGAGGGTGAAACATTAATTCTTTTTAAAATGGTTACCAAAACATCTTTACTAGAAAGGATTAAGAGTTGTTTTACCGATGATGAAGAATTTCTAAAGAAGATTTAAGCTGTGAATGATGGGAGATTGGGAGACTTTGTGTATGAAGATGGAATTTTGAAATTTGGGAAGAGACTTTGTGTTCCCGATATACCTGATCTAAAAAGGGAATTTCTGGATGATGCACATAGTTCGAATTTCTCTATACACCCTGGGATCACAAAAATGTATTGAGATTTGAAGGAACATTTTTTGTGGGACAACATGAAGAGGGAGATTTCTGATTTTGTGTCAAGATGTATGGTTTGTCAACAACTGAAAGCTGGAAGGCAACTGCATGGTGGATTATTGCAACCACTTCCCATACCTGAGTGGAAATGGGATAATATCATGATGGAATTTGTCATGGGACTACCAAAGACTCCTAGAAGGAATGATGAAATATAGGATATTGTTGATCGTCTTAGAAATTCAGCACATTTTCTTGCTATAAGAGAAGATCTACCACTGGAACTTCTAGCAAGACTATATATTGATGATGTTTTGAGACATCATGGAGTACCCATATCGATTGTTTCTGATCATGATCCCCATTTTACTTCAAGATTCTGGAAAAGTCTTCAGAAAGCCTTGGATACTGAACTTCATTTGAGCACTGCCTACCACCCTGAAACAGATGGACAATCAGAACGAACTATTCAAACCATAGAAGACATGTTGATATCCTACTCACTTGACTTTCAGGGTATGTGGGATCAATATGTACCTCTGGTAGAATTTTCCTATAACAATACCTTCCATTCATGTATTCAGATGGCACCATATGGAGCATTATATGGAAAGATATGTCGTACACCAACCTGTTGGGATGACGTTGGTGAAAGAAAACTTGTAGGTCCATAACTAGTGGAGGAAACGATGGAAAAGATGAAGGTAATTCAAAACCACGTCAAAGCAGCTCAAAGAAGGAAAAAGAGCTATACCGATAATCGAAGGATTTGGAATTTCAAGTCAGTGATCATGTTTTCCTGAAGGTATCTCCATGTAAGGGAGTAATATGTTTTGGTAAGAAAGGTAAATTGAGTCCCAGGTACATTTGACCTTTCAAAAATCTAGAACAAATTGGGGTTGTAGCTTACCGATTGGCAATGTCGCCAAGTCTCTCCAAAGTTCACGATGTGTTCCACGTATCTCTATTGAGGAAATACATGCCTGACCCAATGCATGTACTCACCTATGAGGAATTAGAACTGGAACCCAATCATTCTTATTGCGAAGAGCCTATCAAGATTCTTGATACGAGAGAACAAGTACTGAGAAACCGGATGACTCGTCTGGTAAAAGACTTGTGGAGAAACCATAAGATGGAAGAGGCAACGTGGGAACCCAAGGAACTTTTGATGAAGAACCACCCGAGTCATTTCATGCGGTAGTATTCTAGAAATTTTGAGGACGAAATTATTTGAATGATGGGAGAATGTAACACCCCAACCTTCTATGGTACGCTTCTCTTTGAATAATGCAATAGCGTGTGTTGTACGCAACATCGAGTTCTAACACACCACAACCAATCAAACTACCCATTATGCATAGTAATACCTACTTTTTGAAATTTTATAAATTTTATCTCTCAAAATGGACTTCATTTTTGAATTCGGAATATCGAATTTAGCCTAGGGTGAAATTTTGGAACTTTTTGGATAACATTTATATTTTGATGAATAATGAAAATTACTAAATTTTAATTAAAAACAACTTTTTTAATTGAAATAATTTATTTTGATAAATTATGAATTTGAGTGGTTTTAAAGTATATTTATAATTTATTTTTACCATTTAATACAATTTTGGTCATTGTACATAATTTTACCATTAAACCGGACATAAACAAATGTCAATCTTTTGATAGTAATTATCTCTTAAAAACAAGCTTTTTGTTTTAACAACGAAAATTAATTTTAAATTACTTTCTACCAATTCTATGTTTTAAATTAGGAAAAATAGATTCCGTATTTAGAATCATGATGTTAATATTATGTAAATAGGTAACTTTTATTTTTAGACATTTTGAATAATTACTTCGGTAAATATTTTATTTACCATGGTTAAGGGTAAATCTGGTAAATAAGGGTTAAAAATTAATATTATAATAATATGAAATTACCCTAAAACGTGTCCTAACCTTATTGGTGGATACGTGTCCTACCATGGGCATCTTTGGGTCGATTTTGGGACCCCATGGAGCCACTTGTAGGTGATAGGGACACTTTATTTTAATTAAGTTAAAATAAATACAAAAATGACATAAGCATATATATTTTAGAAAAACAATTTTTACATAGGGTTATATATGTTGGATTTTCAACTATGACTATTCATTAGAATGATAAGAAGATTTACTACCTAATTATATTTTATTTATAATTTTTATACATTATATAATTTAATTTAGTTATGACAAAATGGTGATGTAGTAATTACTAAATTAATAAAAAAACTAAAATAATGGATATTATAAACTCCCAAATAAATATAATATCAGACTTTTTATTAATTAGAATAATTTTATAGGTTAATATGACATGTTAGTGTTGACTTAATTTACTTTTTTATAAGTAATAATTCTGTTATGATTTTCAAGAAAAATCAATTATTGAATAGTGTCAAAATTGACAAAAAAGAGTTTTTAAAAACAAATATTATATTATTAATTGATATTAAATTCCTAAAAATCCAAGGTTCGGCCAAGAGACTTATATCATGATATGTGTATCATTAATGGACCACTTGGGGGTGTCTTGGAGGTATATAGTAAGTTTATTAAATATATAATATAAAAATACACACTGACATGGTAAGTGTCAAACTAATTAACTAAGAGTTAAAACTAAAAGATAAGGTCAATATAATGAATCAAACCTGTCTAAATTCTATTGGTTGAGTGGTTTTCGACCCTTCCCCACCTTAACCTTTAAATAATACACTCTGGAGCCATTAGAAACCGAATATGAATTTTTTATAAAATAATATTTCAAGCTTTTTCCAAAGGTTCCCCTCACCCCTCTTATAAAAGGGCACTCCCCCTTCTCACTAATTCACACATTCAAAGCCTTTTCGTTCAGCCAACCCCTATACAAATACTCTATAAACTTCCCTCACTACAACCTAGAGGCCTTAGATTGATCAGAAAGCCAAAATACGGAGCCCTTTTGATCAAATAAAAAGGAAGAACCCAAAGAAGAGGTAATGTTTTCACCACCCTTTTTCAAATTCATTTCTTCTTCAACTTCTTCTTTCTTTGTTATTCCCATTATAAAATAATGATTCAAGTATCTACTATATACTGTAATATTATTATAAATATGGTAAAACCATATTCATTATTCTATCCATCATTTCAATGACATGTCACCATAAGTACGTACGTACGGCTTACCGTCTCCACGTCGTGGTGTAATTGTTATTCAATATATTATTATTTGGATGGGTATAATAATGATTTGTAATTCATGTAAATAATAAATATAACATGATAATGATTATTTATATATGATATACCATCCAATTATATATAATTTTAATATCAAAAGAATGATATTGTCGCTTCTTCGTACGTACGGACTATCGTCTCCATGAACGCGATGGGATTCATTCTCCATCATATCCATTCAAGCATAATTATCATTTGATGATTTAAAATTAATGTTTAAGAAAATGATATCATTAGATATATGATAATATGAAACCTATCCATATCAAACATGTCTTACATAATAAAATATATAAAAGAAAATGAGTAAGTTAACACCTGAAACGATGATAATTCTAAAATATTATTAACAAAGTAATGTTAAAAGATCATATATGATATAATATTAATATATATGATTCTTGTATAATTTAATAAAAATTATTTCACCATTATACAAGATGATAACCTACCCCAACCAAGGAAAAGTACAAGGTAAGGGTTTATTTCGCAATCTCTTCATTATCCGAGGTTGATTATACGTAATAATCTACTGGGATTTCATTATCATACACATCCATGTTTCTTAAAAATGTATTTCAAAACATTTTTACTATTTAAAAGAATATGGGATAAAGTCATTTATACCCTTGTTTGACTTTTTATAAAAGGTTTATAAAGGAATCTTTCTATCGTTTTCCAAACAAGGTGCTTTTTAACCTTTTCGACAGAATTAAGGTAAGAATGTTTTTTTAACTTGTACGGCGGGTGCGGTTATTTTCCACCATTATAAAATCGTCGAAGCATCCCTTACAAGATTATAAGAATATTTTCAAATAAAATGTTTTATTTTATATGTCTCTTAAATGATTTCAAAATAAAATGAGATATTTCTCTACAAAGAGTTCTGATTTCATCTATGTCAACATCCTTTGATGGATTTTAAGCTTATTTGAAGCTAATTTGTTATGAAACAAAACTTCCATATTGTATTGAAGGTTTTGTGATATGTTTGACTATGGATATGTTATTTTTATACCCTTCATGGTTTATGGTGAATGTATTGACATTTCGTATGCTAGTTTTAATACGAATGTTTATGTTATGTTTAAACCTTTTCATATAGGAATGCATTGGACTTAATATGTGATGGGTGGAGCCTGCAATAGCTCCTTGATGCATCAGTAGGTCTCGTGAGACAAAATAGTGTCTTGGCACAAGGCCTTGACAAAATATTATTTGTAGTCTTGGCACGAGGCCTTGGCTTTGTTGTTATGATAGTCTGGGATTATGCATTCCATCATTATGAAAGTGGTTATTGATATTGCATGTGATTATTCGATTAGTAGAATATCCATGTGAATAAGTAAAAGGAATTATTTCATTTTATTTTTTCCATACTATGTTGAAGTTCAAGTTTAAAAGGCTTTTGTTTTAGTTATACAGTTCTTTAAATGTTTATTCTTATTTATTAAAGTTTCCGCTATATTGTTATCCTTACTCGTAATTTGAGCTCACCCCTTTTCTATGTTTTATTTTTCCCAGGATGTGAAGATGTAAATTATGAATGACCTGTAGGGATAGTATGAGGGGATAAGAGTTTGGTATATGGAGACTATTATTTGTAGTTTTCATTTGTATGATGTAATGTAAAACATTATGAATATATCCAATGTTTCCAAAGATACTAAACTAATCGGTCATTCGAGACTTGATCTTTCTTGTGATCATTCCAATGTTATGTAATAATGCACCGACTCTGGGTAACTGGGGTTGGGGCGTTACAGTGGCTATACAATTCAACCAGTCTCTAGGACGATGTTATCATCAGATAAGAAAAAGAAAATCTCCTTCCAGATCGTGAAAAAAGGCTCCAACAAAAAAAATTCCCACAGGAAAAACCACCTAAATCAAGCCTCATTAATTTGAATCCAATAGATTAAAACTAAAACCATCCAATAAATGAACTAGATCGCATCTCAATACAGGAACATTAATAAAAAAAGAGACCTGAAACGTCTCGTGAAGCCATCCAGAAAAAACATCCAAAAAATGAACCAGATCGATACTCGAGATAGGAACATTAATCGATGAAAAGAAACCTGAAATTCCATGTGAAGTCATCCCGACTGTTGCAGAATGATGTTGTCTGCATCGTCGTCACCCATCTGAATCACCCACTGAAACACCTCACGAAGAAAACACTGATGCTAGAAACTCTCGGCCACTGAGGAAGCCGAAGGAACGTCATCCGAAGGAGTCAACCACCACATCTGAAGCACCGTCGTCTGAAGAAGGAGATAGTCACCGCAGCATGGACCATCGTCTGAAGGAGGCGCAAACCCTAGCGAGCTTGAGATCTCTCAGCCGTAGCTGAGTAATAATGAGTATAACTAATGTAAATAATAATTATAACATATTAATTATTATGTATTTTTCATAAACCATTAAATTAAATATAATTTCACCATAAATATAATGATTTTGTTTCTCATGCATATGTATGAATTACCATCTCCGCAGCGCGATGAGATTCATTCCCACATTCACCATTCAACGATGATTATAAAAATATATATTATTAATAAGAATGTAATATATTTCATAATAATTCTACAGATGATATGTATGTATGTATGTATGTATGTATGTATGTATGTATGTATGTATGTATGTATGTATGTATGTATGTATGTATGTATGTATGTACGTATGTATGTACATATGTCTTATTCACTTACTTATGTTCAATACGATATGAAAACGGAAACAACGTTTATACGTACGTACGACCTAACGTCTCTATAAATAGTGCTTTCCATTTCATATCTCTATCTATTAAAAATATTTATATTCTAAATATATATGATATATAAATAATGGTTTATATTCCAAAAGTATTTATATCATGATCTAAATTATAGGATCAAGAATTATAGGTTAAAACATGTACGATAAAGAAAGTGATTATTACCCAAAATGATAATTTAACATTGAAATCATTATCAAATGGGTAGTATAAAGTCATGATTGATTCATGTATGATATAATAAATATTAATATGGCTCTAGTATAATTTTATAGCATACTCTATTCATTATACATGAGGTTAAACATACCCTCGACCGAAGTAATGTGCAAGGTAAAGGTTAATTCCTCAATCTCGTTATTATTTGAGATTGTTTATGGGTTCATTTTTAATTGGAAATATTTTTTTATCCATTCTCATGTTTCATAAAACAGTTTTCAAAGGGATTATTTTTAAGTGAATCTTTTATTAAAACATCATTTTATATGTTTTAAATATTCATTCTTTTAAATCAGTCTCATTAATGTCCTTGTTTTCAATATGGTTTTTACAGATTTATTTATATGAACATGATTGTTTTTAAAATGTTAATTCCATTCAAAATTTTCAAAGTTGTATGGGACACTTAGATTCAAAAATATCTTTAAATGTATTCATTTCTAAATTGTGTAAGTTTTAAATGTTTTCATGAAAAAGGGATATTTCTATCAAATAGTTTTAAAAAACATTTTCATGTATGTCAACATCCTTTTATATATTTTAAACTTGTTTTATGTTCATATATTATTATTCAAATCATCCATATTTTATTGTAGGTTTTGTGATATGCTTGACTGTGGATGTGTTATTTTTATACCATTCATAGTTTATGGTTAAAGTACTGAAATTTTGTATGCTAGTTCTAATACAAATGTTTATGTTATGTTTCAACCTTTTCATATGTGGAATGTATTGGACGTAGTAATTGATGGGTGGAGCCCGCTATAGCTCCTCGATGCATCGGTAGTTCTCCTGAGACAGTTAGATGTGGAATTGGACCAGGGCTTTCCCAATTTGATATATTATTTTGGCTGAGACCTTAATCATTTTTAAAAGTCTTGGCCGTGGCCTTAACAAAATGTTTATAATGTCCGACATTATACATTCCCTCATTATAAAAATAATATTGATGGTTCATGTAGTTATTAAACTAGCAGAATACCTGTAACAATTTTTTATTATGGAATTATTTACTCATCTCATATTCCTGCCAAAAAGAATTCATTTTTATTTGTTTTTTAGTCATGTGTTTTCAATTATTCACCATGCCTAATGTTTAATTTTTCTTCCACTATATTTCATACTCTTACTGAGTGTTTTAGCTAACCCTTCTCTTATGTTTTATTTTCCCAAGATTCCAAGAAGGGTTTTATGTTTGATAGACAGGGTTAAACTAGGGGATAATGTCATTCTCAAGGAATCAGTTATATTGAGTTTTATTTTATAATGTGTAATGTAACATTCATGTATGTAATCTATTTTACAAGACTGCTAAACTGATCGATCTTTCGTGACATGATTCCTTGTAATCATGCCAATTTATTAAAATAATGCATCTTTTTTTATCTTCTGTGTTCAGGGTGTTACAGTATGGCCCACAAATGAGACCTTCTTCAACTATAACTCACACTTTCTGTAATTTTCATAGAGTTTCTCCTTTCTCAAGGTCTCTTGTATAGTTCTTAGATTCTCCTCATGTTTCACCTTGGTTTTGGAGCATATTAGAATATCATCTATAAACACTACCACAAATTATCTAGGAAATCCGTAAAGACTCTATTCATCATGTCCATTAATATTTTAGAAGCATTAGCGAGTCTAAAAAAATTACTGTGAATTCATAGTGCTCATATATTGTACAAAAAGCAGTCTTTGGGATATCTTCCTTCTTCACCCTTACTTGATAATACCTCGATTGCAAGTCCACCTTGGAGAAGTATCTTTTTCGACATAGCAGATCAAATAATCCATCCATTCATGGGAGAGGATACATGTTCTTTATCATGACTTTTTGAAGCTCACGATAATCAATGAAAAGGTGCATTAAACCATCCTTTTTCTAGATGAAGAAGACTGCTGCACCCAGTGGTGAAGCACATGAGAGTATAAACCCTTTATCCAGATTATCTTATAATTGCTTCTTCACCTCCTCAAGCCCCACAATAGCCATTGTATATGGATTTTTGGATATTTAAAATTCCCCAAGTATAATATTAATTGAGAATTCAATATCTTATCTAGGAGGAAGACCAGGAAATTCCGTAGGAAACATTTCAGTGAATTTCCCTCACAATAAGAATTTCTTCACAGATGGTTTCCTATATATACTCAATAATCTGAGATAAATAATCATTATCATAGGGTATTAATATCCATGATTTAAATGATGGTTCTAAAGAAGATTCATCTTCCTCCTTGCACTTATACAGAATTAGGGGACAATTCTTCATATGGGGAGTGATTTCCTTCTCATGGAAATTTATGTTAGATCTATACAAGGAAAGCCAATCCATGCCAAGAATTACATCAAATTCCACTATAGGGAGTATGATGAGGTTCGAAATGAAATTCAATCCAAAAATTATTAAAGGGTAGTTGTTATATTCATTGGATTAAATGATTTCCCCATTTATTGTACTCACCAACTTCTTTACTTCCAAGAATTGTGGTTATGTTGTGATTGTTCTACTAGACTTTCAGGATATAAAATAATGCATAGAACAAGAATCAAATAGTATGTTATCTATTCTTGAATTAATAACTAGAGTACTTAACACCACTTCATTATTGGGGTTCACTTCGACAGTATTGATATCAAAATATCGCCCTTGTTGCCTTGGAGGTTGTTAGTTGTCTCCAAAAACCCTTGTCATAGGGCACTGATTTGAAGCATGCCCTTGTTCTTTGAAATTCAAGCAATGAACAATGTGTTGAGATTCAAACATTTTGTTCCTCTCTTCTGTCATAGTTGTGGGTTTTAGTTTTTGGCAGTTAATGGCCTGGTGCCCTTCTCTTCCACACCAATATCATTTCTTCGTCCCCTTTATGAAATTTCCAGGGTGTTTCTTTCCCCACATTTGGAAAGTGGGGTGTTTTATTTTTTGGTACCGTTGGATTTATCTATCAGACTTCTAGAATTTAATTCCACCTTACGCTTCTTATCCCCATGATACCCTTGAGATACTTTGATCTCCATTTTGACCTTGAGGGCACATCAGACAATTTCATCATTGTTATCAAAGTCATGGATTGCTATGGTTTTGCATAGGCTAGGTTTCATCCCACCAAAGAAGTGGTCAACTTTGCATTCATGTGTAATGAAAAATCTAGAGAAGTATCGTGCATGCCTTGTGATTTTTTCCTCGTATGCTCTGATGGATTCGTTGTCTCTTTTTATTGAGGTAAAGGAAGTCCATTTCCATATTAAGTCAGAGGGTGTGAGAAAAAAATTTATTGAATTTTTTTTTCCAGAAATCCTTCCATTCAAATGCCTCAATCTTCTCTTTAGGATTTGTAGTTTGGGTCAATTTCCACCATTGATCAGATTCACCCTATATATGATAAGTAGCTAGAATAACCTTCTCTTGTACAAAACATTGAAGGATGGAGAAGATATTTTCAATTGATTTGATCCATTGTTCGGCAATTGAGGGATCATATGATCCATTAAAAGTTGGAGGCCTTTTTCTGATGAATCTCTCGATAGCGACTTGTTCATTCTTAGGGGCATTTGAACATTCCTCTAACCCATGATTCTATTCAAATGTAGAGTTAAATGAGATAATATCTTGAAAAAGTTCACGATTCCTACTCCCATCAGATTGGGCATCTCATTAGACCAGTTATCACATTGGTCTTCACATCGGTTGTTAGACTGAGTCCTCCTATTACCTTTCATTGGTTGGAATAAAAGGAAAGTTAGGGGTAACACATAAAGGTTAAACCAATGACAAAATAGATGACTTATAAAGTAATTTTATTTTTTTAACTTATGAATCTATAGGTTTCAATCTATATTATACATGATCTACTTTCTAACATATATTCTAAGAGGATTTTTTATTCCCTTAATGATGGTGAATACTAAGCATGTGAATTTTCCAAATCATATTCCTTAAGAGTGTCGTAAACAAGAGTGCAACAGGTCCCGTTGTTGTGTACCAGGATACCCCTGGTCAGGCCCGAAACTCTTTTTATGACTTTTCAATCCTATGTACAAATGTTCCAGATCCACCTCTACCTGCTCATAACTAGAAAAAGATGTATTTTCATTATAAACCACTTCCTAAATGATCACCAATACTTAGGGATGTTTTTATTATACTTAGTCTTATCCCTATGGCTTTACCTAGGGTTTTCTAATCCTAATACCAAAAATAACCAAACATTCCACTAATACGAACTATAATAACCCTGATCTTTATTACACACTTAAACATGATTTGTTACATAAAACCTTTACTTGATACAACAAAGAAGATCTATAGGTCTAGTGTATTTAGAGAATAATATCATTACATAATGACATAAAATTTCAAACACAACATCTTTATTGAAATCTTCTTTTTCATGACCTCTACATTCCCTCATACTTAGCATTGTGAGGGGTAACCTGGGGACATTCATGTGAAAAGGGTGAGCTATAAAGTCCAGTAAGGGATTGAACATGGCATAAAATAAATAATACAATACATGTTTGGAAATAAAAATATCAATAAAGAATAAAAGAAACATGATCATAAAGGCATGATATAGCGTTATAATCATCACATGGAAATGTGGAAACCACACTTAACATAGAATTATAAAGAAAAAAGGATCATTGGACATAGAGCTTGAGTAAACCACAATTGAATAGGAAGCAGAATTATACCCTAATTTTAATTCAATTATAATGAGTAAACACCCATTAAACATGACATATCATGATACTATAATTATCCAATGTATTGGAGCGCTATCAGGGAGCACCCTTATTAAACATTTTATTTCATGCATAAGTGTGCCACATAGATAATAAAACGGGGATTCATTAATCGTAATTTATTCCATGATAAATGGATGTGGAATACATACATGAAGATTTATAATCAATAAGTAAATGTGCATAAATATGAATCGACTTGATTTGGAAATGGGCATGGTATTCACTACACAATGACATTGGCTTGGAAAAATAGGTTCAATTTCAGAGCGTAATGGAGTGAAATAAAAATTCATAAAAACATTTTATGAGATAGAAAAAGTAGTCTAATCATATTTAGATGAAATCGATAGTATGGGGGTCATATAGATACATGTCCCAACAACGGTAATGGAATTAATATCATAATACAAAATAAATTCTTGATTGTAAATAAGGAGAGAGAAATTCCTTACAGAATTTCCGCATAGTAACTGGTATACATGGATGGAACTGATTAGATATAAAGAGGTATCTCATAATTCAAACATAAATAGTATAGTATAGGGGAGGTGTTAAATCATACCCCCAACATTTATAAGTCAAAACAAAATGGAATAAAAATATTATGAAACATGGATAAAATGATTGAAGGAATCCCTTACGAAATTTTGGGATGGTAACGGGAGTACATGGGGGGAATTAATGAGAAATAAGAGGACATTAATCATTCAAAAATAAGGAGGAAATTATCGGTGAGGTGATAAATAATACTCCAACATTTTTAATTGAAAATTAAAAGGGTATAACAACATAATTATGTTTGGAAAAAAATGAGAAAAGAAGAAGTCCCTTACTCTGAAATGTTATTCGAAAGGATTGGGAGAGGCTTGATAGAGGCCTCTTGGAAGATTTTGGGACCTTGGGAAGATTCTAGGGAATTGATGGAATATTTTTGATAAACTACAAAGGATTTTAGTGAATATTAAGTGGGATCATGGGTGGATTTATAAAGGAAAGAAGAGGGAATTCTTTATTATTTAGGTTTGGGACACCACAGATAAAACTGATCAAAACAAAAAACCAGCCCATTGTTTTTTACCATGTTTCTTCCAAAAGGAAGTTGAAAACTATTATATAAGGCCAATGTCTGAACTTCATAAAATAATATGGTTTCTTATGTGGAGTTGATTCAAACATTCAAGGAAATCAATTTAAATATATAAATTTTTTTGTAAGTCTGGGAGGGTCAACTAAAGCTTTGAAGAATAAATCAAAAAAACCTAAAATCGCATTATATTAGTGGTAAAAAATATATTTTCTAAAAATAATGATTATAGTATTTTGTATCATAACTATTGGGTCATTATGATGTCATAAACCACATTATATATTTAAACAGTATTTAATTTTTACATAAATAATCAACTGTCTCAGAAATTTTTTTAAAAATTACTATTGGATAACTTCAACATCATGATTCGAAAAATAATATTCATTTTATCTAAATAATTTTATAAATATTTTAATTTTTACATTTAAAATAAAAAATGACATTTGTCGAAAATTTATGGGTTTTGAAAAAAATAGATTTTGACACAAAATAAAAAATAAAAATCTATTCATAAAAATTATATGGTCATTCATACTTAATAAAAAAATTTAATAATAATAATATTTTACTAAATTATTATTTAATTCAAAAATTCATTAATCTATCAAAATATATTTCTTAGTTGAATACTAACTAAAAATACTATTTGTGCTTTAAAAACTATTTAAAATGTAACAACAATAAAATGAATGTATATTATTTATTATATAAAAAATTATTCCCATAATAATAGAGCTAATGTCTTGTTACATAACCCTTTATAACACCCACATAAGATCTTAGTCTATGGTGTGCGATGGTGATAGACTCTTAGGGTGACTCGGATAAAATCGCTCGGGTGGTAATCTCTTTCAACATCCACTTTTCATGTAGGCGGTTATGTTTGAGTTTAACATGTTGAAGCTCGGCTTGGGATTGGTCAGGACTGAATCCCAATGATTCCACCTCCTTTCTGAGAACAAAAAAATGGGCTTCATAGGGGGAAGGTCTACTGGATGAGGTCATCGCTTCCTTTGTCTGAGTAAATTGGATTTGTTAAAGCCATAAATTTATACTAATAATGTGATCATTGTTCAATGGCTTTACAAGAAAGATTCACAATTCCTAAAAATATTTTAAAAATAAAAAAACATAAATCCAATGAAATTTCATATTTTATATAACCATTTTACATAATAAGATGTTTAATTTGATCAAGAGGAATTTTCATTAATGAATGTTTTGGTCGTTACCAGAGCTATATTGGGATGACCCATCATTAAAGCTATATATCATTCATTTATAATTTAAAAGAAATATTACATTAATAAAAAACATATATATTTCTCATTAATAATTAAACCCATTTCTATTGATATTCAATCCCATATAGGTTATAACTTTCAATTATCTGATAAATATTAGAAATAGTTTTTGTCTCATTAGAAAAATATTTTTCAAATAAAAAAATTCTGCAAATATTTAGTGAATTTTTTTGATAAAAAAAAATTGAAAATTTTAACATAATAGTTCTTAAAATAATGGATATGATATCAAAAAAATGAACAAGAATTTGACTTCGGTAGAAAATATCAAAATGGACCATTTGGTAATTATTTAAAATATCACAAATTAAGATTTGAAAAAGAAATTAATAATTATTTTAAAATGAAATTTTATATAGTTTTAATTATATTTAATAAAATTATTTAAACATTTCATTTAACATTGAAATAGAAAAACTTATTTTTAATGAATACTTTAGAGTTATGTTTTAAAAAAAATATGTCTTACCTCATCTTTCCACTTGTCCCGAACATTATTTAGATTGAATATGTCAATTTAATTAGTTATTAAATTTCTTATGAACCTATTTTAGGTTTATCATATTATTATAATCACTTATAATTTATTAATTATCGTATCATATGTAGTTATCAAGTCGATTAAGATCATGTCAGACATTTTTAGGGTGTTCAACTCATAATCTACAAAAACATATGTATGTTGACCGAGGTGAAAGGGATAATTATACAATCATCTATATAATATTAACAATGAAATAATTAACATTTTATTCCTTTAATAAATTAATATAATCATCCATGATATATATATATGAAAAAAATCATCCCTTTGTGGAGGCTGTATTCCAGACCTACAGATAAGAAAAAATATCATTTTAACTATTGGAAGCGTAATAATGTAAGTAATATATTATATTTATAAAATAATAATTACATAAAAAATATTATATATTTTTATTCAATCCATAATAATAATTTTCATTCATAAGTTTAAGTGAAAAAAAAGAAAAAAATATTCATGGATGTGGAAGTCCACACGTACAGACAAATGATGATTTTATTCTCAATTATTTGTAAAAGCATATGAATAAGCTTTTTACACAAAAAATAAGGAAATTTCAATGTTTTATAGATACCTATGTTATTATATCATCAAATTTAACGGGATTTAATGTAGTTATTAAAAGAAATAAACATGAGCTCCTTAGTAAATAATTATATATCTTCTTTGGTAAATATCCCTTGGATTACTCATTAATCCTTCATAGGTTGGTCACCTTGTTCCTCAAAAAGCTCTAAAAAAATGGAGAGGTGTACTGGTAAACCACATAAGTTAATATTATATGGGATAGAGTGCTCAAAAATATGAGTAATAGTGGAGAGGATATTCCATTTTATAAGTGAGGAGAGTTAACACATTGAATTACATAAAATATATAAATATAATTAATGTCTTTGTCAAGTATCATGCATAAAACATTCATTTAATTTATAAAAAGTGTATAAATAAAACATTATATCACCAAATAGAATTTATATATTTTTCATAGTTATCTTAAATCTTATACTTATGTTAGACCCTTTCATTAACCCTTTCTAACCATAATCGTGCGAACAATTTTTTTTGATTTAACGTGTGAAATATTTTTATATATGTTAATATTTGAAAAAAAATTGAACATGAACAATATTTTAGACCATTTACCATCACAATATTCCACATTTATGTTTTTTAATTTTTAGCGATTTTAATAAAATATTTTCTTACAAAAAATAACATTAAAACCTTTTTTGGGACTAATCATTTATTTTGACTATAATGTCATTAAGATTACAAAGTATTTTGAATATAAACTATTTTAACAAAATTATAATTTATTATTAAAAATAAAATTAATGTAACATCATATGTCATGTAAAATATATTTCTTTTATTTTTTAAAATTCGTTTACAAGATTTTTCATACAATTTTTAAAAGCATAGAGTCGACATTATAAAATACTTTATGGTAAATATAAAATAGAAAAATTAAAAAAACTACCATCATAAGAATAATATATTTGTCTCAAAAATAAAATTTATATTCATTTATAATATCATTTTATCCCTTTGAAAACATATAATAGATATTAAACTAAAGACATAGGCATTTTTTATTTATGATGTTTATAATGTAATATAAATTATATAAAGAATGTAACATGGAAATAAATTAACATATTTTTAAATGTAGGATTTATTTTTATTAAAAAATCATAAATAGTATAATATCAAGATTTAGGGAGATTATTCGGTCTTATACTCTTGTTTTACCATATTGGTACCTAATTTACCATTACTGAGGTAGCAAATCTTTACCACGGTTACTATTAAGAACGAAAAAAATACAGAAGAACTATTTATAAAATATTAACCCCTTTATTAAAAATATTAATCCCTTTTTTCATGATTCATTTTATATGACTAGAAAAATATATTTTAATATAAATGTGTAAAATGAAACAAAAAACTGTTTAAAAATGAGTTTTATTCCCAAAAATGATATTACACCAAAATGATGTTTACTTTTTAATAATATCTAATTAATTTGGTAATTTATAATTTAATTATAATTATGTTACATAAATCTAATAATTAAAACATATAAGGAAATTTAAATTACATGATTTTAGAAAAAATTATAGTTTTTATAAACATTGGTATTTTTACACTAATGATTCAGAAAATAAAATTTTTAAAAATAAAAAATAAAATAATATTCATCATTAGTTCATTATGAAATTATTAATTAATATTTTTTTAATTTTTTTAAATATATTTTTGTAATTATTAAAAACAATATATTATATATGCAGTGAAAATGAAGTAACACTATTTTTGATTAAAATATATTTTAGAATCACAAAATGACATTATTATCACTAATAATTTAGTAAAAATTCCTTAATAAATGTTAATTAATTATATAGGATATGTTATTTACTTAATGTAATAATTTATCAATGATGATTAATTTAATCTATATATATCACAATACATTTCAAACATAAAAATAGTTTTATTAAAACTATCTTTATTTCCATTTAGAGAATTAATCCTAATTTCCAACAAATTAATAATAAATTTATGAACTATTATTAATTTGATTAATCAAAACCTGTCAAAATATATTTTATATAATGTTTTTAAATACTTATATATTTTAAAGAAACATCTAGATAATAACAGTCATATTAAAATAATAATATAGTATGGTTTATTTAAATTCGCTGTTGTGTGCCCCATAAACTATGAAATATATTTTTCAAATAAAATAATTTATAATATATTGTGGTATTTCATGATCCATCCACTATAATTTACCCATAAAAAATTGGGGTAGAATTAGAAAAAATTGTATAAAACATCTTCATGTTTATGTTGAAATCCCATCCATTATTAAATCACAAAATTATTAGATTTATCTTATAAATATTTGGAATGAATTATATATAGTTAATGGGAAAAAATAGAGTTTTATATGAGATATCCAATTTTCAAGTTGACAGTAAAGTAAAAAATATGACTAATATACTAATAATGTAGGTGGGAAACCATATAGGTATTTTATTAAACATATTAATATTGTATTTTATATGTATCTTGTCATTATCTTATGATAGGTTCCCTATAAAAATATGAATTTTCATATATCGTAGGTTGGGTCAAGCTGATAAGCATCAAAGACTGCAATAAATTATTTTTAGAATCATTCTAAGAATCTTCCTCAGTGTTAGTAAGACATGGTCTACCATATAAACATTTTGGTTTTAATTTATTCACTTTATATTCAATTATTTGGTCACTAAAAATGTTTTGAAAAGCATGAAATAAACACCACTATGTTTTTAATTCAATTATCCAGTTATTTATCTCTAATTAAGCCAGCACAACCATAATAAAAGGGCAACAAAAGAAAATCCCCTTCTTGTATTATACACAAATAAACAAAGGAAAGGGAATCCCTACCTGGAAGGGGTGTCAACATTATTTTCACAAGAAAAAATCATGTAACGGTCCACAAATCACCTATCCTCCAATGTCTATATCTATCTGATGATTTCGTGGAACCACCGCACGAACAACAACTGAGTGATATTATAAAGACCCGGGTTTTATGGAATAATAATTATATATATATATATATATATATATTTAGGAATTTTATATTAATTTTATATTAAATATAACACTTTTTTTAGAGCTTACTCAACATGCAACAAGGTTTTCATTGAAATCTTACGTTGCACACAACATTGAGTTATTAAAAAATAATTGTATAATTTTTTTATTTTAAATGATATTAAACACCTAGATATTTTATTGGAGTGAATGAACTAAACTAACTATTATATGATTAATAAATGTCTTCACACTTATCCCACATATTTTAGATGCTAAAAATAAGAATGAATCCGATTTTAAGCATAAAAAACTCTAATACTATTAAAATGTCGTTTTACCACCTTTTGATGGAAATCATTTTTAAATATTGTTTTTGTTTCTTATATTTGTTCTATTTGAAAAAAATTTATTCTCATTTAAAAGAATGACATTAAAATTTACATTGGATGAAATTTTGGTATTTTTCTGATAAAGTTCATTTTTAACGAATAATGAAAAATACGGAATTATAATTCAAAACATCCTTTAATATAATTTATTTATATATTTAGATTGTGATTTTATTCGTCAAAAAGTTTAATTGGATTATAATTTTATAATTTTATTCAATTTTGGTCATTGGAAGTTATTTTACATTGAAATTTGACATAAAGGCATGCCAATCTTTTGGTAGTTTTTACTTCTTAATAACACACGTTTTGTTTTTGACAACGAGAATTAATTTTTAATTAATTTACGAAACATATGTGTTTTGATTTTTGAAAATTTAATTATATATTTTGAATCATGAGTTACAAATTGTTTAAGTATGTAATGTTTATTTTTAGACATTATTAATAGCAACTTCAGTAAACATTTTATATACTATAGTTAAAAGGTATGTCTAGTAAATAATGGTAAAAATAATATTTTAATAATATCAAATTACCCTAAAACATGTCCTAAACCGATATTATGAGATATATCCGACCTTTTCCATCCGTGGGATGATTTTAGGACCCCATAGAGCCACTTGTGTGTGAAAATGTCATTTAATTACTTTTAATTTAATGTTAATAAAAAGATAACCTAAACATATATCTTCAAGTAAAATAATTTTTATATGGGGTTATATAAGTGATATCTTTGACATTAAATATTAATTTAAAAGATAAAAATATTTCCTACATAACGGCATTTTATTAATAATATTTAGATTTTGAATAAATAAAATTATGTCTGAGACAACGAAGATGCAGTGATTGCTTCATTAATAGAGGATCCAAATAAATGATATTATAAATGTTAAAAAAATGATTTTTTTTTATATTTATATCATTAAAGAATTTTATGGTTTCTATTTATATGGTATATTTGATATAAAGATGTTTTAACGGATCAATCAATTTTTTATGGATTTTTAAAATGTCATGATATGAATAGTGTCAAAATTGACATTTTTCATATTTTAAAATATAAATGAATTTATTAAATATTATAAAATACCCAAAAAATATATGATTTGAAAAAAAAAATTTATTATAATTCAAACAAATTATTATTGACTCTTTAATTAAATATATTTCATGTTTTGGTAATTATTTTTATTCTCAAAGTGTTAAATTTTTGATACTAAGGTAATAGTAAAAAGGGTTAAATAAAAAATATATTGATTAAAAAATATCCAAAACCTATATAATTATTATTGGATTATTTTATTTTAACTTATATTCATCATTTCATATATATAACCTAATTTGGAATAATTTATAATATAAATATAAATTATAATAAAATAATATTTCAAGATATTACTTAAGTGACCATTATTTCTCTTATAAAAGGCCACCAACTCTAACCCTAAGACACACCTCTCAAGACCCATTGGCTCATCCAAACTCTACCCAGATAAGATCCCAAAATCCCTATCTTCTTCTTGGAATCCTTAACATTGTAATAAGGCAATTTAAGAAGTCATTGTAGCTTAAATAAAAATAAGTTACTTGATTTAAGGTAATGTCTTCCCTTAAGCTTCTTCCATTTATTTTCATTCTCCAACCCCCTAAATTCACATTAATACATTATTTTATGAAAATAGAAGTATGTTAATTATACTAGGATGTTTTAATGAGAAATATTACAGCTATACTTCTACATACCTCCATATAATGAATATGAACATATTGTTTCTACGGACGATAAACTAATGCCTCACGAAACGATTATTGTTCAATTATCTCTTACCGCCTCTCTTGGTGGCCATTATAATGGAATTAATATAATATATAATATTTATGTTAATTTTTTTATCTATAAGCTTCTATAATTATAATTTATAACATACCTTTTTATTTTTCATATTGTATAAATATGATAATTTCATTTAAGAAAGTGCAGACTACTACCACATCAAAGTGACATGACTCATTCATGCTATACATGAAACGTATAAAGGATGGAATTAATGATATTATGTAACATATATAACATATATATTATACTAGAATTATAATATACCTATGTATCATTTATTTTTCATTCCATTAAAAATGAAATAAGAAATAAAAGAATCGTTCATGCGTACGTACGACTTACTGTCTCGATAAATGGTGCTTTTCATTTTCATATATCCAATTGTTATGAACTATTATAAAATAAATATAAACTAGATCTAAATAAATATATACTTTATATATATGATATTTAAATCATGAATACAATTATGTAGATAATGGACTTTTGACCACATGGAAAAATTTTAATTATAACAAGTTCATTTTTGACTGAAGTACTGAATGTCAACAAAAAGACTGATCTGAACATAAATAATTATATGATTTTTATAGCAAGATAATAAGTTATATAAAAGGAATAATAAACATGAAATATAATTTTATGAAAGTATAATTAATTTATTTTTATTATTCACAGAGATAAAAAACAAACAAAACATGTTAGACATAAGGTAATGGAACGTTTCACCCTCCTCTTCTTGTCTAAGACTTATTTTATGTTATGTATTTAAATTTCAATTTTCAAATTTTGGGATATGTTCATATATATCCTTATTACTTTAAATATTATCTCCATGTTATGAGAGACCATTTTCTCTCTCATCAACTCATTTTATGAATTTTTATATGACGTTGTTAGGCTGCCGAATTATCATAAGAGAATTTCTTAACTCAATTTCCGTTTTTGGGATAATCTTACACTAATAATTATTTCGTTCTATGATTATGTAATAAAAAAAATTTGATGTTGTATCATGTATGTTTACATTACATATTTGTACCTATAGTAAATACACATAATCAATCTATTTTATTTACATAATGATCTTTGTACGGGAACCTTTCAACCTCATCTTCTACTCAAAGACTTCTTTTATGTTATATCATTAAATTTAAATTTTCAAATGTTTGTATATGTTATTATATATCCTTATTTCTTTGAAGTTTATGTCCACATGATTAGAGACCATTTTCTCTCTCATCAACTCATTTGTTTAATTTTTATGTGACATCGTTAGGTTGTCGAATTTTCATATGGGAATTTCTAAACACAATTTCCACTTATTGGGTTTTATGAAAACTTTATGGATTATATTATGAAATTATTATGTGTGAAATAACTTTTTATTTATTAATGTTTTAATTTTCACTTTTCTTTATATGGATATACTATTTCTACACATAATCTACCCATTGATAAATTATTACTTCATTTATAAAATCTTTGTTAGAGATTACATCCCAATTTACATTCCATTGATACTTATTTTTTATGCACCAATTCACTTTTATATGGTGTATATACTACCCTTTGGAATATTAGATCATTAATCTCTTAATTCCCATGATAGTATAGGTTCTTTTAAATATTATTCACTGATTATTTTTATTAAATTATTTTCTCTACTGGTGAGGGTCACTTTAACTAAAACATCATTTTAAATTTTCTAAAGATTTATTCTTCCAAATATATCTAATTAATGTCCATGTTTTCAAAATGGTTTTAAGGATTTATTTATATGAACATATATGTTTTATTATTATAACACTCAAATTTCTATTAAAAATTTTTAAGTGGTATGGGACACTTTGATTCAAAATTCTATTTATTAAATGTTTTAAATGGTATAAGAAATGGATTTAATAATTCAATATAATGAATTGATTCATTTTTTTTGATAAGTAAAATATTGATAATTCTAATATTTTATGAGTTATGACTGTTTAATGTTACTTGGAAATTTGATGGGTGTTTATTTCATAAACCAAATAAAGGTGGTTTCATGATATTCTTAGCATGGGTGAGCCCAAGATAAATCTCTAATGCATTGGTTAACGTGCCAGAGGTAAACATTAATGTTTCTCCTAATAGATTTATAGAATATCCTATGATGGGTATTCAAAACGTAACTCCCTATGTAGCTATGAAAGAAACAAAGTATGTTATGGATGCCAAATGTTATATTTATGATTTATGATTTCTATGTGTTATTCATAAATCTTATGAATTCATCAGGTATGTCAAAGATCATATATTTTATTATTGAAAAGTATGATATCATTTATTTGTATGTATTGATGGGCGATGTTTTTATTTCCTTATTTTATAATCCTTACTGAGATTTTTCTGCTCTTCCCAAGTTTTTGAAATTTTTTTCACATGGTATAAGGAAGGGTAAAATAAAAGAACAATTCAAGAAGATTTATATCATGAAAAAGTTATTGTTTTCTATTAAGTTTTTTTATTTTCTGAAAAAATGGATACTGAGTATAAGTGCCTACATGTAATATTCAAGTTGTTATGTATAAGTTTGGACTTAATTCCCTAAATCTCTAAACGTGAAAATATCCTCAATGTGAATTATTGAATTTAGTCAAGATTATGTGATGTTTAAGGCTGGGGCATTATAGATACCACATTATGAATCATAGATAAACACATGCCATAGAACGAAGAGGAGATATGGAAGACTATTAGACCAATCCGAGGGGAACTACTAGAAACTAAAGGGAAGAAATACTATTATATCACCAATGTTCATCGAGACAAACATATCAAAGAGGGAGGAAGAGGGTTCAAACAACTACATGGGGTGTCTAGTGTTCTTTTTGAATGAGAGAGATTGTTGTATCAATAAGATCTGTGAAAGCCTGAGAAACTGAAATGTTTTAAAGCATTATAATATCAGGAGATTACATGACATGAAATTCTATTTCACTTCATGGAATCTCTTGAGGTCAACTTCCACCGAAGAATGAATCCCCTCTCGATTTTATTTATTTTTGAAACATTGAAATATTACATGTTGTGGACCTCTCTTTCATGCCATGTAAAAGCCTTCACATCCTGAAGCCTTCATAAAAATGCCCCGAAATAATGTTTCCCATCATGCAATATAGTTACACTGAATGAAATCCTCCATTTCCAAAACATTAGCAAGAGAACCTCTCTAAATTAATTAAGATATTCTCAAAACACTTTCAACCACCAAAACACACAATATAATAGTCTGGGAGGACATAGACTGTTACATTAAATATCTATCAAATGATTATCACCCTTGATAATCCAAAACCATGCTCAGAAAAAATAGGGGTCTGAAAAAACACCCTGCGATACAGCCCTCACGAATCCTGATTTGGTTGAAACACCACTTGTAACCAAACACATTAATGTTCAATTAAAAACATCCATACTCTATTCAAAATCATTATTGGAAACACCCACATCTAGGTAATCCTCCTCTGATAGCTGCTAACCAATAATAACAAGGAACAACATCTAATCACAACAACAATAGTGTCTGAACATCCAAATCATGGAATTCTATAATCCATATCACGATATTATCCGCTCGGGGTGTCACAGACTCGCCCAAATGGGTTTAATCATATTGCAGTTAATGAATATTGATTAAGAATATATTATTCCCCTTTTAAGATGTCATGAAATTATCACACATTTCACCACACACATCTCAAACCCCTAGAAAACAACTCATTTCAAAAAAAATGTTCAAAAATTACATTTAAAAATTAAAAAAATGCCAAAACTCAAAACCATTCTGAGTACTTGGAACACATTTTTTCCCGCTCCCTTGTACTCTCTTTCAAGACATCATTCTTCAAAAACACGTAGAACAAAGAAATTTTTTCATCCACACAATACCTTATTTATATGATCCTGGACCTCTACTGGCCAATCCATGTACGTTATTTCTTCCTCGATATACAGCTCTACCCTATCAAGGATATCAGATTCACCATGAATATACCGGTGAAGTTTTGAGAAGTGGAATAATTCATGGATCCTCTCAAACTATGGGGGCATTTCTAACTTGAATTACACTTCACAAACTTGTCCCAGCACCTCTAATGGTCCAAAACCCTAGGTAGTATGATAAATCCCTCTTCCAAACCCATGATAACCATGTTAAGGGGTAACCTTCAAGAACATATCTTCCCCAAATTCGAACACCAATGGTTTCCTTATGTTATCGGCATACAACTTCTACTGGTCTTACACTTCCTTCATCCTCTTTTGAACAAGTTGACCATTCTCTATCGTTCTCTACACAACATCTAACCCAAAAGCAAATGACTCCCTAACCTCTATCCAGCAAAAAAACGACATGGTATCTCATACAATGACTCAAATTGATCTCTTTCAATTGAATAGTGATAGATATTTTTATTATCAAACTCTACCTAGGGAAGGTGTTGTACCCAATATTCTATAAAGTCTAAGATGGACACTCGCAACACATCCTCAAGTGTTTGGATAGTCTACACTATCATGTCATATGTCTATGGTTGGAAAGCAGTGAAGAGGCGTAATTAGGTACAAGTAGCATGTTGTAATCCCCCAAAACACATGAGGAAACATGTGAATCTGTATTCGAGACAATAGACTTTGAACTTCTATGAAACCACACCACTTCATCCACATACCTCTTGGATAATTCATCCACTACGCCCGAATCCTTGATTTCTACGAAGTGATCCAATTTTGTTCTCTAATCCACAACCACCCAGATAGCATCATATCCTCCATGAACTATGTGTAAACCTATAATGAATCCATTTAGATGTCATCCCACTTTCACTTAGAGACATCCAATGGCTGCAAAAAACCACTGATAACACAGTGCTAGGTCTACCTGCCCCCAGACCCAGAATCATGCCACAAACTCTACTTCTACCCATTTCATCATAGGACATGAAAATTTCACCCTCATTACAATGTACACATTATAAATACATAGGCTTACAAAAAAATTTGAGTTATGAAACTCACAAAGAACTCCCTCACACATTTCTACCATATCATTAAATGTACCACCGAACAACATCTGGTTCTCACCATCCACAAATCATCACTGTAAAGCATCACAATGGAAATTAAAATAATGCAACACCTCTTCCACCAATTATCCCAAAAAATATTTCTTCACAATATGAATCAAGAAAATATAACACTATCTGCATGAAAAAATAGCCTCTTCCACTATTTATTCTAGCATCTAAGTGCCTGGCTACCAACTCATTTATCACATTTCAAGATTTTGTAGAATCCTGAATAACCTCCTTCAATGAAATTTATGTTAATGAATTAGCCACAAAATTTATATTTCTTGAGGTTTAAGAGATAACAAAATAATATTCCATAAAAAACTCCATCGACCTATAATTTTTTATATTCACATCATGTTGGGAAAAGATATACCTCAAGCTCTTGTGAGTTGTGAAAACCAAAAAGTTATCCCCAATGAGGTGATATCGCACCATCTTTAGTGAAAACAAGTCTGATTCTAACACCTAATCATGAGTGGAATAGTTACACTCATAGGGGAATATCTTCCTAGAACCATAAGAGATCACAAATCATTGTTGAATCAAGATATATCCCAAGACCATATGGGAAGCATCACAAAAAAACCTCAAACATCACTCCATTAACAGGCTACCAGATCACAGGAGTGATATCCATATTCCTTTTCAGATAACCAAATGTTACCTATAACTGTTCACTCAACATAAAAAACCTTTTCCTTCCTTTTGAATGCTGTTAATGGGGCTACAAATTAAGATAAATTGAGTACAAACTTCAGATAATGTAATATGAGACTAAGAAAACGACAACCTTCTGCCATACTCTGGGGTTCATCCCAATTAAAAATGAATTAATCCTTCAATGGGTCCACCAATACAAACTACTGAGACACCACATTCCCATGTAAGTGAACCTCCCATGTCCAAAACTTTCACATGGTCAACATTTCATAGAGCCGGAGTCATTGAAGAACATGTATGATGGTCCTGACATACATAGCATTCTTCTATTTTGAATTTGAAAATATCATGATATCATTGATGAATAGAATGAAAAACCAATATAGGATCCCTCTAAAGATAAATTTTATGTGTCTCATGAATACATATGGTGCATTCGTAACACTAAAATTCATGAATAAAAACACAAAGTTCCAATTACTTCATCTAAAATCTGTATTGGAAATATTTCTCCCCTTCATCTTCAACTGGTAATATCTGGACCAAAAATCGATTATAGAAAACAAAATTTCATCTCTCATCTAGTACAAAATATTTTATATCCTCAGAACAGGGTAATGTTACTTGACCATCACTTAATTTAACCTCTGGTAGTCTACACACAACCTCATACCACTATTCTCCTTCTTCACAAACAAGACTGGAGCACCCCACAAAGACACATTGGTTTGGAAAAATAATTTCTTCATTAGATCATCTATATAAATCCTCAACTCCCACTACTAGAAATCTAACATCTGATAAAGAGAAATTTAAATTGGATAATCACTAGATTACAAGTCTTTCATGTATTCAATGTCATGTTGAGGGAGTAGAGTTACAACCTCCTCTAAAAAAGAATCCATGAACTCCCCATCAACTATGGTAACCTTCACTATCCCAATGTCTACTAATTCCAATAACAGTTCATCCAAAATAGGAAAAATAGGGTCTATATTTCGACTACCCACCTGATATCTCCACTCACTAATGAGAACCACACTCCAGTAATCCATGTCAAAAAAATGAAACACTTCTCCAGACGTAGCTGATAATGGATTGCATAGAACACAACAATTCGATGTTGAGACTGAAATCGTATGGTTCCATTTGTAGTAAAAAAATATCTCAATAAGAATGACATGGTCCCATTATTAACCTACATTCCCACTCACATCAGTCAATGTGGTTTAACCTACTATTGGAATACTCAACACTATGGTATTGTGAACCCTCTCTACATCTAGTTTCAAAGCATGATCTACACTAGGAGCAACAATGGAATGTAAATCTCTAAAATCAAATAAAGTACAAGGAAGACTGCTAAACAAGATGATAATTTCTCTAACGATCTCTAATACCAATAGAACTAAAACCTTCATTTCATGAAACTAACTATCCATAGATTATCTTCCCATCTACTTACTAAAAACACCAAGAATGAACTAGGGTCGAGGTCCCCAAAGAACACCATTTGGTTGGCCTCTACTAGCTCTATATCCCCTTGATGGAGAATGTGCCTAATGTTCCAACTGCTAAAATAGCCTATATCGTAACTACTAATAATGATGGCACTGAACTTGTCCACCTCCAACATATTGAGCTCAAATGATAGGTAGGAATTGATTCTGAAGATGGATAAGAAACCACTAAAAAACACAGCGGCCCCAAGCCCCTAAAAAATCATTCGGATCAATAGCATGAGAAGGCAAGAAATAAAAATGAAATGACCACCTTCCTACCTGTAAAAAACCTCCAAGAACTCAGATCCTGAGATCTTTCAATAACATCCCAAAATCTCAAATAACATTGAGGGAACCCCTCTCTTGGAAGACCTCCTCATAAATGCATCATCTCAATCTCTTTCATCCTTTTTTGGTCCTCTAGATACATAGGAAATGTAAAAGGAGTAACAACATACTGGATTGAATGGAAGAGGGCCTTTTCAATCCATCTTGCATGAGAATATTCATTTGGAATGACATCTTGGGTGACGAGAAGAAGATCCATGAACATGATCTCATGTTCCCATAATAACATACTCCCCTACTAAATGGACAGTAGCTCCTTCCTCTCCATATCCATCATAACCAATGAAAGGAAATTCACCTGGAGATCCTTAAAAAAATTCAAACCACAACAGGTCTTCCACCTTACTCTCCCTTAGATAAAGTTTCTACAATTGATTATCAGCTCCTCGTATCTAACTAATCACTGAAGGAACCCAGTAATATGTCAGATCCTGGATCAAACTAATGTTGATCTCAAGATCCTCAAGCTATCTCTCTGTATTTATGTCCAAAACACTTCCCTTATACTTTTCTAAGGATTATCACTCGAAAGTAAGTAATTTTATCTGTCATTGGTCATCCTCTTACACTAGATCAACCCTTAGCCGATCAATCAGATCAATTTACCAAGCCTCATCCGACGGAGCCACATATGGACAATGAATGGGTGCCATAGCTGAACAATAAACAATGAATTCCTTATATTGAGTAGTTTAGAATTTTTATTTAAGATTTAGTTTAATTAATTCATTTCATCCTATCAATTTTACCATTCCAAAAACAACCCAACTGAGAAAAGAAAACAACTAATTATGATGAATTTACCTTTCATAGGTCTCTACCCTACAAACGGTGTATCCTAACTTGGACGTTAGGTAGGCACAAGGATCTTTCAGCAGATCTTAGGGAGCCCTAATATCCCATGTCCTAGTCTGTCTTCCTTGGACTATGTCACACACCAAGATCCTCTGACATTGTTGCCCTACCAACCCATGAAATAGTCACTATACCAAACTCCATCATATATGTCAACCATCACCTATGATACCATTATATCATTATCCCCACCCTCCAATGATTCCCCTCCTCGGATGATAATGAATAAAGGGAGATAATGCCCCCCTGAGTCCTGCCTGTAGAGGGACCCGTGGGGGCGACTAGCACTTAGGGTATTGAAGTATCAGAAAATGGGAATCATTTCCCTTTTTAAATAAACAATATTGTGAGATAAGATGTTTTATCACAAAAAAAATTCAATATATATATATATGATAAATCCAAATCTAACCCACATTCATGTTTATCAAAGAATTGATAAAAACCAAAAATTACCAAACTACGTACCAAAAGTATATCTAGGAATTGACACAACAACTATCATGATCTAGTCTATTGAAGTCAGACACACTCCTTGATGTCCTCCTAGAATCCTGAAAAAAAAATTATATACATAAGGTGAGCATTCAAGAATACTCAATAGTAAAAACAATGTTTGTTGTGCACAAGAAAAATAAGCACAATAATTCCCCTGTGAGAAAACAGAAGAACCAAACTGAACCTAAGCAGGTATACTAACCAGACCAACCTCAATAAGGCACACTCACCAAATAACACATGTCATGTAAATTAATATAATTAAAATTGAAAATAGGGTACCCTCCAACACTTTCCCATTGATTCTCCACTCTCACACCCTAACGACAAATTTTTTGGTTCTCCCACCTCTTTTAAAAACACCATAGGAAAACACACTTTCACAGACCTAGGCCACACAACAACTTAAACCTCTTAAACATCAGTGAAAAGTAACACATCACATCCCACCCAAAGACACATGGTCCATATACCATGCCACATACCTCTTGAAGACTCCTGATAAATCACAACACATATCATCTTGAAGACACCTGGGAAAACACAATTAATCTCATAACAGAGACATCTGGGAAAGCATAACAGGACTGCACACACATGGTCCCCGGAAACCCCAACCACCCTGAATAATCTAATTATACTGCTACCCAAATGAAGGAGCAAGGAAGGGAGGGTGTCCAGCAATCCATACTCCCACCATCTTGATTTGGAATGATATTATCTCCCTTATGATGGAGGCGTTCGACCCATAGTGAAAAAATAGGGTGGGTTCCTATTGAAATAAAAAACGAAATACATGAATAAATATAGATATAATAACCAATAGTCTTGTCCAACCGATGAGTTCTCAAACAAAAAACCAGCTCACAAAACTAAAAACATCACTGCTACCTCTAAATTTGAAACAAAAAATATCAAAAAACCCAAAACATAATTCCAACCAATATAATTTGACCATTATGAATCTTTATTAATATTATAATAATTCATCATATAAACCAACCCAAACCAATCTAGTCCCTAACAGTATTAATCACCAACTTCTTCATTCATTATACTACTATCCATAAAAATACCAAGAACATCGCATAAGAAGAAACATTACTGAGGACAAAAATGGAGAAACTCTGGGAAAATTACCCATACTGTAACAGCCCGAGATTTTATGAAAAATATTCTTTTTAATTTCACTAATGTCTTGTGTTGTACGCTACACCAAAAGGATCTTGCACAACACGCATCCTTGACTTGCCATGTATTACATGCAATCGCGACCTTCCTCAATAGCAATACCGAGTTTCACTAAACAACGATATGTTATTAAAATATTATTAAAACTAGCCGTTATGAATAGTAATAACCACTTTTTGAAATTTTTTAAATTTTATTTTTCAAAATGGACTTTATCTTTGGATTTGTAATATCAAAATTATCTTAGGGTGAAATTTTGGTACTTTTCAGATAACTTTCATTTTCTGATGAATAGTGAAAATTACTAAATTTTAGTTAAAAACAACTTTTTCAATCGAAATAATTAATAGTGATAAATTATTAATTTGAGTTGTTTTAAAGTATATTTAGAATATATTTTTACAATTTAATACAATTTTGGTCATTGAATGTAATTTCACATTTAAACCAGACATAATCAAGTGTCAATCTTTTGATAGATATTGTTTCTTAAAAACACGCTATTTGTTTTAACAGCGGGATTTAATTATAAAATTAATTAATGAAACTTCTATGTTATGAATTTGGTAAAATAGACTTCATTTTTGAATTCGGAATATGAAATATATCTTAGGATGAAATTTTGACATTGTTCTGTAAAACCTCAATTTTTGATGAATAGTGAAACTACTAAGTGGTAGTTAAAAAACTGAACTTTTCATAAAACATAATTTTACCGCTTCTGTGAATGGAATTTCAAAAATCCGAGAGACAAGGTTGATGTCAGTAAGTAAAATGTGGTTCAATGAGATGAAAATAATTTTTGGTGAATAGTAACATTTTACTTTTATTTACCACGGTTAATAGTAAATAGGGTAACTAAGGGTAAATATGATATTACTATTACCCTAACACATGTCCTAATTCTATTGGATAAGTGTAATTCGACCAAAAACAACCTTATGAATATAATATGACCATTTAGGTCCACTTGGATTAGATTATGACATTTAATATTATTTTATTTAATGAATAGTTAAAATAGTTAAAATCAAAGTTTAATAAATAAAACATTTTTAATATGGGGTTATTCATAAGATAAATTCGACTATAAATATTCATTAGAAAGCTAAAAAGATTTCCTACATAATTATATTTTATTTATAATTTTTAGACCTTAAATAAATTAATTTATTTATGACACAACGATGATGCAGTAATTACCCTTTTAAGGAAATATTAACATAATTAATGTTATAAATGCTCAAATGAATGTAATTTGAGACTTTTTATGAATTCCACTAATTTTCTAGGTTACTATGATATATTATTGTTGATCTAATCAACTTGGTTCTAACATATAATTCTGTTATGACTTTCACAAAAATCATATATCAAATAGTATCAAAATTGACACAAAATAGTTTTAAATCAAATATTATATTATTAATTGTTATTTTATTCCTAAAAATCTAAGGATCGGCCAAATGAAATAGATAAGGATATATATATTAATAATAAAAAATTTTGGGTTCGTTTGGCATGTTATAGTAAGTGTATTAACCATATAGTGAAAGAAAACAAAAAGACACGGTAAAAGTTAAATTATTTAACTTAGAGTTAAATCTAATTGATAAGGATAAAATAATACCCTAAACTTGTCTAAATCCTATTGGTTGATAGGATTTCAACCCATCCCCACTTTATCTTCGAAATAAGACCCTTTGGAAAAATTATAAACCAATTTTTACATTAATATAAAATAATATTTTGAGGTATTCCAAAGGTGCCCCTCTCCTCCCTTATAAAAGGACACCTCATCCCCCTCCTCCTCACACCAATTTGAGCACTCAAGCTCGGCCAATCCCTGCCAAAATCTCTTCTCCACTTCCCTAGAAACATCCTAGAGGTTCTGGTCTTCCTTAAAGTCCAATTTTAGTTCCCTAAGAGGAGGTCTCCAAAAGGCGCTTCAAAGAAGAGGTAATTACCGTTACCAATTCTTTCATCTTTATTTCTTCTTCCACTTCTTCTTCTTAGGTTGTTTCATTATGAAGTAATAACATCAGTATCACTCATATACTGATATGTTATTATAAGTATGAAACAACCCTATTTCACCATCTATCCATCCTACGGAAAAATAAATCACCGCGCGTGCGTACGTACGGATTACCGTCTCCACGACGTGGTGTAATCTATTTTCCACCACCACATTACATGGATGGGTATAATGGTGTAAAGAATAACTATACATAGTTATTACAAAATCATATTGATTCTGATATATTGTATAATCCACTCCAATTCAATTCAATATTTATGGAAATGATATCATCGCTCGTGCGTACGTACGGACTACCGTCTCCACGACGCGATGAGATTAATTCTCCATGTTAACCATTTAAGAATGATTATAAAGTATATATAAGAAATAATAATGAAATATATGACATTATAAAGCTTCTGGATTTATGTATATATATATATATATGTATGTCATCTACTTACTTCCATTTCAAGACAATAAGGAAAGGAAAACAGCGTTCATGCGTACGTACGGACTACCGTCTCCATGAATGGTGTTTTTCATTTTATTTATCTACCTATTATATATATATATATACTGAATATATATGATATGTAAATCATATTTTATATTCTGGAAGTAAGTAAATCATGATATAAGTAATAATGATGTCAAGAACAACAAGTCAAAACACCTACGATAAATGAAACGATTTTACCCAAAACGCTTCTTTAACATGGAATTTACAAAGGAACGGGTAATATAATGTCATAAGTGAACGATATATGATATCATAACAATGAATATGATTCTGTAATAAGTCAATAACATGATTTAAATCATTATACAGGAGGTTCGGACACTTACAAAGAAAGTCGGACCTAAGGTAAGGGGAAATATCACAATCTCATTTTTATCCGAGATTGTTTATTCGTAAGTATTTACTGGGGTGTATTTTATCATCCACATCCATGATTCCTCAATATGTAATGTTATTTCCATCCACCTACAATTGTTTAAATTCTATTTTACCCTTCGGTGAGTTTTTAGTAAAAGATACGAAAGGAATCTTTTGTCGTTTTTTTTCGTACGAGGTACTTTTTGACTTTTCCGACAAAAGTATGAAGAATGTTTTTTTAACTTATACGACATGGATGGATTTTTAAAACATTATTTCCAAGAAGCTTCCTTTACAAGTTTTCAAGTTTATTTTTAATCAACTTATTTTATTTTAAAGTCGTATGACATGTTATGAAAGGAAAAATGTTTTTGAAGTAGAAAGGATATTTTCCTCAAGAATGGAGTTCAAGTATTTTATCAAAATTATTTTCCATCTAAGATAATAAAAGGGTTCTGATTTTATCCCTATTATTACATGGATTTGATTATGTTGTGATGGAATCATTTTTATGAATTCATTTATCTTATATGAATTGTTTTATGATGTCATGTTGTTTAAGAATCCCATTTTTATTACATGGGTTATGCGATGATGTATGATTTATGATTATGTGGCACACATAAGAAAGGATTCATTATAAGATGGGTGGGACCTATATCTCCCTACAATGCATTGGGTAAAGATTTTATATCTCATGAGATAGACAGGGCTGGAATGGTAGGTTATACCGGTTCAGTGAAACTGGACTGAAACGAGGGTTACTCGATTCAGAAAGGGACTTTGTCCACTAAGATAGTCTTGGAAATGAGTCTTGACTAACAAGAAATGATTCTATATGAGTATGTGTGAATGCCACAAAGTTTCATGTTTTAAGTTATGATTATTTTGATTACATTTCACTGCCATGATTTACCTCATGTTATGAAATTATGATCTCTTTTGCAGGTTAAGATTTACAAAAGTTATGTTCTTATGTATATGATGTGATTGATATTTCTTTTGTTTACCCTTACTGATCATTTTATCTCACCCTTTTATGTTTTCTTTTCCCCAGGATATAAAGAAAGGTTTTAGGTATAAAAAAAAGATCTTTATGGGAGATGTTGAAGATCATTCACCACGATTAGAAGATTATAGTCTGGGTTTCCAAAGACACTAAACTATTACGATCCTTGTGTGTGTGTTTTTGTAATGTACTAAGTATTCCGCAAAAGTAATGTAATGTCAATGTACGTCAAGCTTAGGGTCTCTATAGTTGGTATTAGAGGAAAGGTTTAGTCAACCTTTGGAAACTAGGATGCGAAAACGTTAGTGAGATCCCTAGAGATATTTCTAAGGTATGTCTAGGGATGTCTCTAAGGTTAAGTATACGTATAGGTTATAGTACTAGAACTACGCTAACGATCATAGAATTAAACCTAAGATGTTAGATATTGAAGGTACTTCCCCTTTATTATGTTGTTTTCCCTAGCATGATTTTTGCCTCTCACACTATTCTTTTTGGGTTTTAGAAAATGGCAGGAAAAAAGATGATTCACGATAATGGAGGATATGATGAACAATGGAATGATATTCATCATGAGCAACCAAATGAAATGGGATTTGTAAGTCCAAACATAATTATTATGCCGAATCAGCAATCTCATAATATTATCAATAAAGAAAAATTTGGTAAGTTTCCTGACTCGGCTAATAAGAGAAAGATGGAGTTTCATGACGATCATAGAGGAAAGAAAGTTCAATTTCCCCTATGTAATTCATGTGGGAAGAGGCATCAAGGAGAATATTTCAAAGGAACTGGAAGATGCTTTGGGTGTGGAAAAGAAGGACACAAAGCTAGTAAGTGCAAAGGAAAAGGTTCAGTTAACACCAGGGATGAGGATAATGGTATTGCTATGACATCAACAATGGTTAAATGTTTTAAATGTGGAATGTACGAGCATTATGCAAACCAATGCCCTAAGGGAAAGTCTCATGAAGAGAATCAGTATGGTCATATGGGAAGTATTTATGTTGATGATGATGAAGAGACTACAAATGATATGTGAGATGAAAGAATTGTTGAATCTTGGACAATGGTTTAAGAATGTAGTGGAATGATTACATGTTTATCATGTGTAATGTTGTATAAGTAATCTCATGGTACTGTAGAATAAAGAGACATGTAAGTATTGTTACACTGTTGTCTGATTAATGTTACCAGTATCCATGAAAGGTTATTCAGATATTTTTGGAATGTAGATGATATGCGCATAATGAAGGGATAAGGAGAAAATTAAATGTTTGATAGTATTCATGAAGCTCATGATTGATATAAGGACTAAGTGATATCATGGTGTTAGTATATAAAATTTTGAGGATTTTGGTATGTGGAAAGAGTTAACTTTTAAAAGAATTCATGATTTCACTAAGGTTCAATGGGTATTCATTCTTCAAGGGAATACATGATTAAGGCCTTTGAATGTTTGGAATGTGACCAACAAGACATATCTTATGATATATGGGGATCAATGACAGTATTAAATCTCTGGTAATCGTTTTCACTATGTTATGAGAATGGACTGCAGTATTATGGATAAGCCTAAAGATTGGAATGGATTATGTTGTACATAAGTTAGTATTGTTTAAGGATAGAAGTTTTTTTCGATATTATTTATGGGATGTTATAGTAATATAGTTTTATAAAAAGGACAACCTGCAGGACGGGCGACAGCCCATCGCTTCGGACAAGGCTGTGGGAATCGAACCCACAACCGATGTGCGACTGGCCTTTATCGCCTACCACTGACCTACAAGAAGTCCCTGTTTAGTAGAAACTAGTGTTATTATATTAAGCAATATGATATATGAAGTATAAGCCCATTTTACGAACCATATATGATTAATCCCACTATAGATCGACTTATGTATATAAATTTTGCAAACCTTTTGAGACAGATGGAATGACCCGTCATTCTATCAGATGATCTGCTAACACTTCACGAATAAAAAATTCAACTTCATTTATTTAAGAGATGAAGTGGAAATTGTTAAAGGCACGAACAACAGTGAGATTGTACCAAAATAAAGTAAGTATTTATTCTAATTCAAATTCTTTAACTTTAGGGAAATTATCTTGAAAACCAAAAATGTTTTCCTAGTGCTCTTATATCTGATAAATCAGATGGTACCTTATATTGTCACAAATCTATGGCTTTTTGATTGTTGGCTATTTCATAGCCATGTTCTCTACCACTCCCCATCAGAACATGATGGTTAGATTTCTCTTCCATATCCATATTTTCACCTATGTGGAAACCCAGTGATTAGTTTATTTGGGTAACCGTTAAGTTTCATACTTTTTTTTAAAGATTGGTTTTGTTAATCCTTTTTACGAAGTGGGATTCTATTAAAAAAAACTTTCAAGTATTAAACCATTTATAACCCAGACAAATTTCGAGGGCGAAATTCATTTTAAGGGGGGTAGAATGTAACAGCCCGAGATTTTATGAAAAATATTCTTTTTAATTTCACTAATGTCTTCTGTTGTACGCTACACCAAAAGGATCTTGCACAACACGCATCCTTGACTTGCCTTGTATTACATGCAATCGCGACCTTCCTCAATAGCAATACCGAGTTTCACTAAACAACGATATGCTATTAAAATATTATTAAAACTAGCAGTTATGAATAGTAATAACCACTTTTTGAAATTTTGTAAATTTTATTTTTCAAAATGGACTTTATCTTTGGATTTGTAATATCAAAATTAGCTTAGGGTGAAATTTTGGTACTTTTCGGATAACTTTCATTTTATGATGAATAGTGAAAATTACTAAATTTTAGTTAAAAACAACTTTTTCAATCGAAATAATTAATAGTGATAAATTATTAATTTGAGTGGTTTTAAAGTATATTTAGAATATATTTTTACAATTTAATACAATGTTGGTCATTGAATGTAATTTCACATTTAAACCAGACATAATCAAGTGTCAATCTTTTGATAGATATTGTTTCTTAAAAACACGCTATTTGTTTTAACAGCGGGATTTAATTATAAAATTAATTAATGCAACTTCTATGTTATGAATTTGGTAAAATAGACTTCATTTTTGAATTTGGAATATGAAATATAGCTTAGGATGAAATTTTGACATTGTTCTGAAAAACATCAATTTTTGATGAATAGTGAAACTACTAAGTGGTAGTTAAAAAACTGAACTTTTCATAAAACATAATTTTACCGCTTCTGTGAATGGAATTTCAAAAATCCGAGAGACACGGTTGATGTCGGTAAGTAAAATGTGGTTCAATGAGATGAAAATAATTTTTGGCGAATAGTAACTTTTTACTTTTATTTACCACGGTTAATAGTAAATAGGGTAACTAAGGGTAAATATGATATTACTATTACCCTAACACATGTCCTAATTCTATTGGATAAGTGTAATTCGACCGAAAACAACCTTATGAATATAATATGACCATTTAGGTCCACTTGGATTAGATTATGACATTTAATATTATTTTATTTAATGAATAGTTAAAATAGTTAAAATCAAAGTTTAATAACTAAAACATTTTTAATATGGGGTTATACATAAGATAAATTCGACTATAAATATTCATTAGAAAGATAAAAAGATTTCCTACATAATGATATTTTATTTGAAATTTTTAGACCTTAAATAAATTAATTTATTTATGTCACAACGATGATGCAGTAATTACCCTTTTAAGGAAATATTAACATAATTGATGTTATAAATGCTCAAATGAATGTAATTTGAGACTTTTTATGAATTCCACTGATTTTATAGGTTACTATGATATATTATTGTTGATCTAATGAACTTGGTTCGAACATATAATTCTGTTATGACTTTCACAAAAATCATATATCAAATATTGTCAAAATTGACACAAAATAGTTTTTAAATCAAATATTATATTATTAATTGTTATTTTATTCCTAAAAATCTAAGGTTCGGCAAAATGACTTAAATAAGGATATATATATTAATAATAAAAAATTTGGGATTCGTTTGGCATGTTATAGTAAGTGTATTAACCATATAGTGAAAGAAAACAAAAAGACACGGTAAAAGTTAAATTATTTAACTTAGAGTTAAATCTAATTGATATGGATAAAATAATACCCTAAACTTCTCTAAATCCTATTGGTTGATAGGATTTCGACCCATCCCCACTTTAGCTTCGAAATAAGACCCTTTGGAACCATTATAAACTGATTTTGACATTAATATAAAATAATATTTTGAGGTATTCCTAAGGTGCCCCTCTCCTCCCTTATAAAACGACACCTCCTCCCCCTCCTCCTCACACCAATTTGAGCACTCAAGCTCGGCCAACCCCTGACAAAATATATTCTACACTTCTATATCAACATCCTAGAGGTTCTGGTCTTCCTCAAAGTCCAATTTTAGTTCCCTAAGAGGAGGTCTCCAAAAGGCGCTTCAAAGAAGAGGTAATTACCGTTACCAATTCTTTCATCTTTATTTCTTCTTCCACTTCTTCTTCTTAGGTTGTTTCATTATGAAGTAATAACATCAGTATCACTCATATACAGATATGTTATTATAAGTATGAAACAACCCTATTTCACCATCTATCCATCTTATGGAAAAATAAATCACCGCGCGTGCGTACGTACGGAATACCGTCTCCACGCCGTGGTGTAATCTATTTTCCACCACCACCTTACATGGATGGGTATAATGGTGTAAAGAATAACAATACATAGTTATTACAACATCATATTGATTCTGATATATTGTATAATCCACTCCAATTCAATTCAATATTTATGGAAATGATATCATCGCTCGTGCGTACGTACGGACTACCGTCTCCACGACGCGATGAGATTCATTCTTCATGTTAACCATTTAAGAATGATTATAAAGTATATATAAGAAATAATAATGACATATATGACATTATAAAGCTACTGGATTTATGTATATATATATATATATGTATGTCATCTACTTACTTCCATTTCAAGACAATAAGGAAAGGAAAACAGCGTTCATGCGTACGTACGGACTACCGTCTCCATGAACGGTGTTTTTCATTTTATTTATCTACCTATTATATATATATATATATATACTGAATATATATGATATATAAAAAATATTTTATATTCTTGAAGTAAGTAAATCATGATATAAGTAATAATGATGTCAAGAACAACAAGTCAAAACACCTACGATAAATGAAACAATTTTACCCAAAACGCTTCTTTAACATGGAATTTACAAAAGAACGGGTAATATAATGTCATAAGTGAACCATATATGATATCATAACAATGAATATGATTCTGTAATAAGTCAATAACATGATTTAAATCATTATACAGGAGGTTCGGACACTTACAAAGCATGTCGGACCTAAGGTAAGGGGAAATATCACAATCTCATTTTTATCCGAGATTGTTTATTCGTAAATATTTACTGGGGTGTAATTTATCATCCACATCCATGATTCCTCAATATGTAATGTTATTTCCATCCACCTACAATTGTTTAAATTCTATTTTACCCTTCGGTGAGTTTTTAGTAAATGATACGAAAGGAATATTTTTTCGTTTTTTTTCGTACGAGGTACTTTTTGACTTTTCCGACAAAAGTACGAAGAATGTTTTTTTTAACTTATACGACATGGATGGATTTTTAAAACATTATTTCCAAGAAGATTCCTTTACAAGTTTTCAAGTTTATTTTTAATCAACTTCTTTTATTTTAAAGTCGTATGACATGTTATGAAAGGAAACATGTTTTTGACGTAGAAAGGATATTTTCCTCAAGAATGTAGTTCAAGTATTTTATCAAAATTATTTTCCATCTAAGATAATAAATGGGTTCTGTTTTTATCCCTATTATTACATGGATTTGATTATATTGTGATGGAAACATTTTTATGAATTCCTTTATCTTATATGAATTGTTTTATGATGTCATGTTGTTTAAGAATCCCATTTTTATTACATGGGTTATGCGATGATGTATGATTTATGATTATGTGGCACACATAAGAAAGGATTCATTATAAGATGGGTGGGACCTATATCTCCCTCCAATGCATTGGGTAAAGATTTTATATCTCATGAGATAGACAGGGCTGGAACGGTAGGTTATACCGGTTCAGTGAAACAGGACTGAAACGAGGGTTACTCGATTCAGAAAGGGACTTTGTCCACTACGATAGTCTTGGCAATGAGTCTTGACTAACAAGAAATGATTCTCTATGATTATGTGTGAATGCCACAAAGTTTCATGTTTTAAGTTATGATTATTGTGATTACATTTCACTGCCAAGATTTACCCCATGTTATGAAATTATGATCTCTTTTGCAGGTTAAGATTTCCAAAAGTTATGTTATTATGTATATGATGTGATTGATATTTCTTTTGATTACCCTTACTGAGCATTTGAGCTCACCCTTTTATGTTTTCTTTTCCCCAGGATATAAAGAAAGGTATTAGGTAAAAAAAGAAGATCTTTATGGGAGATATTGAAGATCTTTCACCACGATTAGAAGATTATAGTCCGAGTTTCCAAAGACACTAAACTATTACGGTCCTTGTGTGTGTGTTTTTGTAATGTACTAAGTATTCCTCAAAAGTAATGTAATGTCAATGTACGTCAAGCTTAGGGTCTCTACACATACTAACTAGAACATTTCCCCAACACTCAACCACATACAACAACACAACTAACAAACAACTCAGTTATAGCCCCACTATATAATATTTATCATCCATTCCATAATCAATCAATCTCTTAACCCGAGATTCCATCCCACCTTTTAAACCATCCTACTATACACAACCATGAATCCCACACAGAACACACAAGTGTTATTACAATCGTATCACCAAACAAACCAAACAAAATATATTTCCTTGAGTTAGATGGAATATGTTATATAGTTTCTCTTGTTAATTCATTTGTTAACACAAAAGTTTTATAATCCTGGGCCATTCATTCGTTGTCCGGGTGTATGTTAATTACTAGTTTTCATTTTGGGTGATACCACAACAACAAAAACAAATGCAGCACACAAAAGAGATATAACCAACAGAAACAAAGACACCAATGGAAACCATTTTCACCATGGCATTTAGCTCGTATAATCACAATTTCACAAACAATAAGAAAAGATGTGAAAAACATGGAATAAACCCTTCTACACATATATTTCAATTTTCTAGTTCTTTATATTCTATTATTTATGGGAAACCATCAACCTACCGTAACAAAAGAAAAAAACCTCCTGCAATATTAAAATATTATGGGAGAAAAGGGAATTCATACCTCAAATGGGTGTTAATATTCATCGCATTAGAATGTATCACATAACATTTTTCTCATCACTAATACCGTAAGGTGTACATACATCTGATGATTCTACAGTACCACTGCACGAGCAAAAACCAAGGGATACCCTATTAGTAATCATGGATAAGCACACTTTATTTCATAATGAGGAGATGTAGATGATAACAACAAAAAACCAAGGAGAACTATTAAAAAACTAAGGGTGAATGTTTCATGAATGAACATAGATTGACCGCTAATGATCACTGAGATCAACGGATTGAAAAGGGAGTAATAGGGTTTGATGAAATCCTCGGGAAACCTAAGTATCAACAAGAACTGGAGATATAGATATAGACATAGGATTTTTTTTAAACCCAAGTGGATGTAATTGTTTAAAACATTATGACATCGAAATATTTCACCATGTGAAATCACCTTTCATGCTTTAAAATTCTTGGAGGTCCAATTTCACCAAAAAACATGTTGCCTCTCAATTTTATTTTAGTTTTCAAACTCTAAAATATTGCACGTCATGAATATCAACTTCCCACCTTCTAAAATATTTTACATTATGAATCCTTATAGGAAAATCCAAGAAACAAAGTTCTACATCATGTAATACAGTTACACTACGTGAAATCCCCCTTTTCCTAGCATTTAAAAACTGAACCTTTCCAAACTCCTTCTGAGCCTCTAATTAACACATAGAACCACCAAAACACTAAATGTAACAGACTAGGAGGGGATGGACCATTATATTATACCCCACTAAATGAGGGTATATGGAAATTCAATCATCTTCCCTACCAGTTTACCACCCTAGGATTTTATGGATTTGATTACATTGTAAAATAAACTACTATAAAAGTAATAATTACTGAATGAAAATGATTTTTTTCAACTATAAAATATTTTAGAATTAGTATTAGCATTTGATGCTTTTTTTTGTATATCTCGGAGCTTTAATACTCCATGATAAATCTCTTTATATAGTTGTGGTGATTAAACACTCTGATTTTACAAATGATTGGATAAAAATTTAAATACATATATTTTGAAAACATGAATTATTTAGAGGAAAATTTATAATTAATAATAATATAGTCAAGTAATTTGGTATGTAGTATGAGTAGATTAAAACATGTGAAAAGAAATATTGAATCATTGTTAAAATTTAAATTTTCATGTTGGAAGAAAATTGAAAATCTATAGATAATTCATTTCAATAACTATATCAACAGGAAGAGTCAATTAAAAAAGATTTACTATTATTTATATCAACATATTTTTTTAACTCTTCCTATATATTACTACATGTAAATTTCAGGTTTTTAATGTTCTATACCAAATGATTCATTAATAAAAATATTATTTATTGAAATTATTTCAATCTATTTATATAAAAATTCTCACTCATTTACTTCTAGTGAGTGTGAAACATCATGAGAGTTTTAATGAAATTATATATAATTTTTTTTAATTCTTTTCAAGACTAAATCATTTTTTCATTCCAAAAAAATATTTCATTTACGCAAATTCTATAAATTTGTAAAAGGTAAAATAAAAAAATCTACTAGAATATGAATGGTGGATAAATTGGTTAAATCATGGTTTTAAATAGTTATGATAAGTATAAACTAGTTTTTGGGGTATGATAATAATCTATGTAGTGTGCTATTATATGGGAATATAATTTCCATATGTAGGGAACACATGAAATAATCATGAATCATGGATATACTTTTATATGGATGATAAATGAGTTTTGAATTACTCTAGGATTTTGGCACATGATTGGAAATAGGGTGACCATATATGGGTACATGTACCATTATAGTTATCCTATGTATTTCATTTGGTTATGGGAGGGTTGTAAATATAATGTAATTGAATCCTTGAAGTAGACTTGATATGTGTGAAATAATTCTTATGAGGAACTTATGTAACCATAAATTATATCAATGTGCCTTTATAAGTTTCATTAAACCAATATATATGAGAAAAATGGTCTTATAATTTTTTCCATGGTCTTTAGATAATGTAACCATTGATTTAAATTTAGGACAAATTTCATTCTCTAAAATATTTTTATATATTAATTTTGAGCTCTAACAATTTATTGATCCATGAGAGGGTAATTTTTTGTCAGATAATACTTGAATTAATCATTGAACTCATAATTTATGTTTTTTTACCTTGAATGATATTATATATTTTTCTTTTAGTTTTCTATCATTTCAAAGTAAAGGATTTTTTATATAAGAAAATGACTTTAATTTTTCCCTCAAAAACCGTTTGGGAGTTTTAAATGGACATGTTCTTAATTATTTTTTCTTTGGAGAACTATATTTTTTCTATTATACAGTGGTTCGTAATTCTTGAGTGGAGACTTATCTTTTTCTGGGGTAACCCCTAATAAGATTTTAACCTAAAAAAATATTCCACATTTTTATTTTTGAAATCATTTTTTAAAATTAAAAAAAAAAAATTCTCAATTTTTATGGTTATATTACCAAGAATAAATTTAGTATTTATGTTTTAAATTAAAACAACATTGAAAAAAAATAGTTTTTTATTTTTTAAGGTCATATAAATTTGAAGAAAGTGTCACATAGTTTTTAATCATGTAATAGGTAACAAATAATAATAATGTAATTTTCTCAACTATAGTGAATTTTACAAAATGTTGTCATGGAATATTATTAGTTTGAATAACATTTATTTCCACACATGTGTATTATTATTATATTTCAATGTTATTCAACATGGTTATAAATGTACCTTTCTTAGAATGAATTTAAAAATCAACTTGAATGGTGAATAAAATGAAAACAAAACATCCATTATATCTATATATGAATTATTTTTTAATTCATAAGTTTCTACATTAATTGATAAAAGTTTTTTATAGTTTAGTCTCCTATCACATATAGAAAAAAAGGATCATAAATAAAATAGGGTGTATAAATTTGACATGATATGAGTGGAGAATCTACTAGTATGATTTTCCAGAAAAGATAAAATAATTAAATGAATACTGGTTAGACTAATTCGAAGAAATAAAATAAAATAGAAAGGGAATAAAATATAATAATTATTTTAATCTAGTTTTGAGAAACACAAACAATGATTTACATATATTTGAAATATTTTTTCTACAGTTATTTATTAAATTTTAAAACTAAAACCCTTATATATAAATAAGAAAAGTTTCCTTATAGATAAGATATATAACTATATTATTTTATAACACATGATGAATTTCATATATAAAATCTTCTCACACATGATTCTATTTTATTTTGATCATAGAAAATATCCATTATCATTGACATAGTAGATTTTAAACATAGATAATGGGTGAACTAAAAAACTTATTAATGGAAAAATATTATTATTGAGTCACAAAGAAAATATCACTAGATCATAAACTTGGAAGAAAAAAATCAAGTAAATGAAAAGTTTAATGGAATATAATAATGGAATCATATATAGTGATCAAAAATCATGACAGAATAATCATAGAATATATCATGGAAATATTAAATCTTTTAAAAATTATCTTCCAATAAAAAAGTTACCATATCACAAGAATATTGAATCAAAAGAATAATCATGATCAAGGTAGATAAAATGTAGGTACATAGTTCAAGTATAAGCATATAATATCATAAAATATTTCATTCCTGACTGAAATAATATCATTAAAAGGTGGATCATGAATCACTACCTATATCTAAAAACATATTTTCAATTGAATTAGTAGATATATCCCAAAACATGATATATTAGGATTCAATATCCATATCCCAAAATAATCTAATGATACATAAATCGTTTCACAATACATCAAAGAGATATATAATTATATTCTCTCTCATCAAAAAATTATAAAACAAAGAAATATATTCAAAATTACAACTATATGAACATCATATATTAGTTAAACCGTTGAAACCAAATGGGTTTGAAAATCATTTTCATAAGGTATCATTAAAGATGATATCAGTAAATAGATCAGATGTTGGCCAAAATACAATCACCCAAAATAAAAACAAATATAAAATTAAAATTAGTGGGTGATTTAAAAATGAAATTAAATAGTCATGGATGATTTCTCTTCAAGTGTATGAAAGAAAAAAGAAATATAAATCCTCCAAATTTTTTAATGAATTGCTAAAAATTTCAAAAAAACATTAATATATGTCTCTTTAAAATAATCATAAAAATTTTAAAACAAATTATTAAGATATTATTTTAAAATTATTAATCCTATTTATTTAATCCTATTTAATTTATATTTTTAAATATAATTAAATATGTTGTGTAATTATATGATTTAAAAATGTGTTTTGAAATAACATTTTAGTTGTTTTAATGATTAAATAAAGACAAATTCATAAATGCGATGCAAAATTTCATTTAGAAAATAGATAAAGAGAACATTGAATGTTACATAAGAGCAAAACTATTCATCTTCAAAAAAATCTAAAAAATGGTTTTATATAATGTATGTAAATGTGTACTAAAACACCCAAAATAAAAAAACATATGTTTTCCTTTGTTATAACATATCTTTCTTATATAAGAATCAATAAAAAATACTATTTATTAAATAAATGTAATATCTCAAATATCAAATAAAATACACATTTGATATATATGAGAAAAATAATATAGAAAATATATAATAACATATTTCATGGAGAAAGAGTATAACCTAATGAAATAGATATTTAGTCAATAAAAACCATTAAAAATTTGGTATTTTATGAATTAATAGACAAAGAATGTGTTAATATAATTTCAAACCTTATTAATCAAATTTTAATTACCATAATATATATATATGGGGCAGAATATATAAAATCATAATGAAAATAGGTTGATAAAATAAAAAATGTTTCAAATAAATGATATTTATATGAAAAATTCTTAAAATAATGGTAGTGAATGAACCAAAATTATAGGAATGTGAAAATAAAATTTAAAATCCCATAAAAAATTTACATATTGATAAAAATATATGAATTTGATATCATATAAACTGAAAAAAAAATATTTTGCATAATATGAAATATTTTTCAATGAAAGGGTATTCAGATAAAAAGGCCTTATGAATTTGGTATTTCTTAAATCAAAATTCATTTAATAAAGGAATAAAATTTCGAAATCATTGAATTAATTTTTCATCATGATGAAAGATATAGTTCAATAGAATATAAACTATCAAAATGGTGATATGTGTATAATACAAAAGATGCAATAACGAAAGGAAGTTGAGATGAAAATAAATTTTAAATTTGGCTAAGAATTAATCAAAATAAAAAGAATGATAGAATTATACATTATACTGTAAATCCTATTGATAATATTTAAATTCAATTAATGTTGTCAATATGGAAATATATACACCATAAAAAATCTGTATTATATGAAAAGTTTATTATATAATTGTTATTATATTTAATATATATATATATATTGGAATCCTTCTTGGTTGAACATGCTCTAACTTCCTTGGATTCTCACTTGATCAAGAGCACAATAGATTCATTGACGGTGTTTATACATCTTTGAAAAACTACTATCGTAATAAATTAATATAGCCTCCACATTATCATCAAAATATATATAATATCATAGAATATTTTATTATAAAAAATATTGGTATTAATTAAAGATAATTCAAAAGAAGATAAGTGGATTATAATGGGTGGATGAGAGGTGGTATTATAAATGAAAACAAGGAACATTTCTTTAGAAACATGTGTTAAGTGATTTATAAATATAGATTCACCTGAGAGTTATGATAGTAATATAAGTATCTATTAGTTTAAATTATAGGATTAACACCCATAAAAAATGATACCCAGTAATGCATCGTCGAAGAAAGGAATCTGATGTAGGAAAATTTTCTTATCTCCTAATCCATTATCACATCACTTAATAGTAAATATTTATACTTTTATTTATCATCTCATTATGATATTGCTGAAAAAATACACATGGATGACATTGATAATTTGAACACATATTGATTAGTTTCCCATATTCGGTATTGTTTAGTTTGGTATTTCTCTAAAACACCTTACTCTATCATAGATTTATATCAAGTGGTATACCTTTTTTATTATTTAATATCATAATGGTGTTATCAAATTGAAGAAAGACCATGAAGTGATGGTATAGGAATGAGATGATGATAACTGTAGGTGTATACTATATAGGCTTACATTGTTCCATGATACTGATTGTCATGATTTGGTATAAGAAAACATGACTCTTCCCCTAGAAATATTAGGATCATTATAAATAATTAAATATCGTTTCATGACCACAAAAATCATATAGGTCTATAAAATTATTATGTTTTTAATATTTTATAGTGTCAGTTTGTTTTTAATTAATCATATATATGTTGTAACACTACTTCAATTTTATGGTGGTGAAAAAAAGATTACATATATGGAAAGAATATATGGATTATAGAATAAATAAGATATTTGTATCCTAAAATTATAGTTCAAGGTGTTTTATTTTGTCATGAAACTCATAGGGATGATATTATAGTGTGTCATTATAGATAATGTCATGACATTTTTTATATCGAGAAGAAAATGACCCAACATAGGACCATTAAAGTGGTTTATATATCATTTCACCTGGGTAATGGATTTTTGTGTGGGAAAAGACTATCCTGAGTGTATAACACAAATAAATTAATTGTAATCCTCGTGTTGGTAGTAGGGGTGAGTTATGAGGTCATTTGTGTAGTTTGGTAAACCATTCTTTAAAGGGAAGATGAGAGGGTTTTAGTCAATCTAGTGGAGCTCTTTTATGGGTTTGGTAATGCTCTAGTTATTTATTAATGATAAGTCAAGGGTACTCTATAGGTTTATATGTTTTGAAACTATTATATATTAACTAGGTAAATACCACCAATAAATGTTTTTGGAATCATTGAGGTTTGTTCACTCTTTTTTATAGAGCTTGTTTTTCCGTCATATGTTAAAATTGTTTGACAGTGAGATTTTCCCCCAATAAGGGTTTAATACACCATGTAATGACACATGATTGAGATTTATGATTTAATTTTATTTACCATCATGTGGGACTTATTATACCCTCATGGTTATGAGCTATCCGGTCCATTGTTTATTTCTTCTTGGTTTTTGGGGTTTCCATCATAATATGTATATAGTAACCTAATGTTTCTTAACATGTAAGTAAAATATATTATAAAAATGGGAGATAGTCCGGTGGTTATTAAGGTGTATACAATCTTGTGGTATCCAGATCTTAGTGACAAACAATGATGACAATAATAGATGATTTTTGTGTTAGGTTCTTCTTCGTTGTAGATATATCTTCACCTTATTTGTTTGATACTGGTATTTTACATTCATATTTATGTTTGATTTTTTTCAAATTTTTAATTTATTTATCAATGAACTATTATCTTTTATGTAATATTTCATATTTCACAAGAAATAAATTTTTTATTTGGTTAATTTTCTCAAACACATTATTATAACCAATGCGGATATGTGATTTTGTATACACGTTCATTTAGATAATCCATTAAATAATCTATGATATGCCTATAAACTGTAAATCACCATCCCCTAGATTATTTTAGGAAGGATTATAGTGGTATACTAATCCTATTAATAACCCATGTGTGGTCAAGGAGGGTAAGGACATGATAGTGTTCCTTTATAGATTGTGTTCCCTTATAATGGTTTTTGGAGTTATGTGACTATGATTAGATGGATATATTTGGTCAATATTTTCAAAGATAATTGAGAGTGAAATTTAGGTTTTAGATTACATTTTTAATATAGTGTTCAATTCATTTATTTACCATGACTATGAGAACAATTTTTTATGTCTACAGAACAAATTATAGGGAACATATAAAAAGATGTATGTATCATATTTTTATTTGTTGTTGGTTTTCATGTCTTTGTTGAGTGAGAACAAAAATTATAATTTAAAGGATATGTTTTATCTTATTAAAACCAAAATTGCACTATGAGTACATAAATATAGGATCTTGAGGATTGGTCCTAACAAGTCTGTGCTAGTGAAAAATCCTCCTCTTATCGATATATTATGTGTTGATGATTCCATCACAGGACTAGAATTTGATTTCTATGAAACATGAGAGAATAGGGTAGATCAATAAACCATAATATTTAATGTATACATAAATCCAGTATTATTGGATGATGTTATTCCACCCACACATAAATTAAGGATTCTCATGTGATTTAATGAGGATTCATATAGAGTAAGTGAACTTCATGGATTTCTCTGACAAAGACCACCCATGTTCTAAGGAATTCCTAACTATCAAGAAGTTGAGTATTGGATAGAAATGGTTCTTATAGTGTTACCATTTTTTTTAAAACCTTATTATTATATGTTTGTGGTAGAATCCATGCTTTTCAATTTCATAATGAATTATCAGTGGACTATGATCATCCAAATCATTGACAAAGTGACTCTTCCACTAATAGAGTTTCAAAAAAAATCATAAAGAGTACTAACCAATTAAATTTATATATGTACATATCTAGGAACATTTTTTGATATATTTTTGTATAATTTAAATTTACATGTAGGGATTATGGTTTACTGACATGATGAGGTTCTCTACCGAGATTATTCAAGATAGATTTGTTAAATCTTGACCTTTATTGAGAATTTGAAGCTAATATTTTTCCATATGAATCCCCTCCAATGATGTGATTATTGAGAGGCCCATAATGATCAATATCTTATAATAGAGGATTAATGGGTAATTGGATCAGGTATATGTTATTCATATTTAATATAATAAATCTTGTTTGTCCATCAATTAGAATCATTTTGTGACATTAGAATCATACTCACGTAGGGGACATACCTTATGAACAACCATTTATGATTCATATAGAGGTTCCAAAAATTTAGAATATATATTTTTCTATTATTCTTTTCTAATATCCCTCTATTATCATGAATTCTTGACACAATTTTTACTAGAGGGAATTAAAGAGGTATTTGGACCATATATTTTGATACAATGACATAATTTCCCATGATGATGATAGATCAGTCCTTAGTGAGGTAGCTATATTAGGGGATCTAGAGGTGTTACAAGAAAATTATCAAGAAGTGGATGTTTATAAAATAAACATCCTCTATTTCTCTTTAGTCTTTCAATCATGGATCAAATAACTGGTGAAAATAGACATGGATAGATTAAGGTAATGAAGGGGTATGACTAGGCAATAACCAACATGATCCATGGTATGAAATATGTGGAATCAACGTTGGAACCCTTACACATATAAATATATGTGATCCATTCCTTTATTTTGACAATCAAATTTTGATATTCACAGTTCCTACAAGGTTATTTAGCATGATATATGTAGATTGAGACTCCTACTATAAGCAATCACATGCTCAAATAAATCTACCTACAATGATAGGTTGCACTTTGTGCGGAGTGGTTTTAACGATACCACATTTTTACTACGATGGGGACCTATGATTCCCTATATAATATCCTGAGATTATATATTTAATTTTATTTTGAAGGAACACATTTTTTGATAGTATAAAACACATATAATACCGAGTTTAAATGAAACACAATATATTAATTTTGATATATGACCATTATGAACTACTCATGGGTTAAAAGGGTTTCAATAAGAAAAATGTATTATTAAAAACTTGTATAATTTGATTAAATAATAAAACAATTAATAAATCTTATATTTATTATTAATTTTATGGAAATTCAAAGAAACATTTTTGATGGTAAAAAGTATATTTTTCAGGAAACATTTTTTTAGGAAATAATTTTGAATTTAATAGACTAAATTAGTTACTAATGGTAAATGATTAAAATAAAATATTTATTTTATATAACTATTTGTATTTAATAACATTGATTTAATTTTTTTACTATGAAATTAATAAGAATAAAGTCATTTTATGGTTCAAAAATACAATTTCATAAAAAATGGGTTTTATTGGATTTTCAAACACTAATATTATAATTAACAACAGATAATTTTATAAATTTTATTTTAAAAAATTTATATAATTCTTGAAATCATCTTTCAATTATAATACTTGGATTTATTATTTATATTTTTCAAAATAAACTAATTATTTAGTAAATATTGATAATTTTTGGATTTTCAAAAAACCATAATTCATTTTATTTATATCATGTAATTTAGAGGTCCCCTTTAATTTTGGATTTTTATTTAGATTATTATAATATTCTATTTGTTAAAAATAATTTAATAATTTATATATTATTTATCATTATATTTTATTTATATTTATGTTCATGTGTATTCCTATAAATACATTTTTTGGAAACTATTTTTTTTCTATTTTATATTCTTTTATTAAGGTAAATTTATTCAAATTAACGAAATTGAATAATGAAAAAAATGATATTTATTATTAATATTTTTAAAAATTATAAATATGAAAATTCATTTTTTTAGTGAAAATTAATAGCAACCATCCTAAAATTATTTAACCATGGGAATGTGTAAAATAGTATACCTAAGGATAAAAATGTTTGATAAGGTTTGAAAATAAACCATAAACATGAATACAATTCATTTTTTTGTTATTAATTGAAAAATAAGATTACATGGTTATAAGCTATTTCATTTTTGTTCAATGTTTCCTAGATTATGAAATTTATATAAATATCTCTAATATTTATCCATTGGGAAAAAAATAAAATTTTATTTTATTAAAATGGTTATTATTAATATGAATAAATTATTTTTTAATATATTCTCTAATTTTTAAAGATTGTATTATTTTCTTGAACTCCAATGCGATGTTCATGCAGTGCTTGTGCGAGTAGTATAAAAATTATATAAATGATTTTAAAAAAGATTAGAGTAATATTTTTTGGAATTATAATCATGATAAATTATTTTAATTAATTAATATAATTTATAGGCGGTTATTAATGAGTTTATATACTAATTCCATTTTCATCTTGATTTCTTTAAATGTTAGATATGTGAAGAGTTTCGAAAATGACCATATACGGTATCTTATTTTTAAATATTACTTTTAAATCATTATAAAATTATAGAAATAAAATATTAACACAATTGGATGGTAAATTTATGGCCCTATAAATCATGTTCTTAGTATGTTCCACTTGAAAATTTTAAGATAACCTTCATTATTGTTAATGAGTGAAATACTTCATAAAACTGTCAAGGTTCAAGAGGGTTAATATGGTAGAAATATCAACTGATAAGAATTGAAATAACATCTAAAATTGTATTGAATTTATTTTTTGATTATATATCACCCTTATAATATATATCCTATAGTATATGGTATTTTTGGAATCAATTTACAGGATTTATAAACAAATTATAAATTAAAATTTCATGTATTTATATGTTTCCCACCAACCTCTTTTATAAAAGGGAACCACTTCCATGCCCTTATTCACAAAATTTGAGCCACTTATCTTGAATAATACATTAAAAAATACATTCAAATCATTCTTCCATAAATTTTATATCTTCTTTCCTATCCCTAAGACCATACTCTCAATCCTTAATGTCTCAACCAATGGAAGTTTCCTAATAAAGTTATATAACTCCAATAAGAGTTCAATTATTTTATATATTTTTCTACCTCATTAAATTCCATTATATACATTATATTATAATAAAATAATTCAATGTTATTATAATGATTTTTTATAATGTTATTCATATTCTTATACATCAAATGGAAAATAAATGTGCCACTGATGCATACGTTCATACTACATTCTCCACATATTGATCAAGAACATTTTCCAAAACCACCTCACATTGATTGAAATAATAATGGATAAAAGGAATATATATGATAATTATGTGATTATTATGAATCTATAAATACCATATATTACTTAATTTCTTACTCCTTCTTTTATTGTATGATTATAACCATGCTCGTGCGTATGTAAGGACTACCACCACCTCGAAGAAATGTGATTCATTGTTCATTTTATATTTATATTGATGGGAACATTGTGAGATTTAATGAATAAGTATTATATATATGAAATAATAATTATTCTATAAAGTTCCATAATTTCTTTACTACTCGTTCATTTCATCTATCAAAAATTGGAAGCATCACTCATACATACGTAAATATTATCAACTCCACAAAGTTAAGTAATTGATTTTTCATCATTGACTTATCAGGATAGGTACAAATTTTTTGAATAATTTATAAATATTATTGTTATTTAATTGTTAATAATCATGAGATAATTAAAATATTACCTCTATTCAAGGGAAAAACCATGAAACCAAAACATATATGATAAATAGACCATTTTTCTCTAGAAATTTAATTTTAATAGACATTTATTAATTAATAAGTAATAAGATGTTAAAAGTGAATTTAAATGGTATAAAAATTATTAAAATATTTATAATATAGATTTATAATAAAAATAAATTTATTATATAGGGGTCTAGGAGCACAAATTTTGAATCTTTTCTTTATGTAATAAATTTCATTTACAAACTCAATTTATTTCAGGATAATTTATGTTCAACTTTCATTTTGCAAACCTGTTAGATTATAACCTATTAAACACCATCTATTTAATTATACTTCCATTCGATTCTATTTTAGAATTCTTATTTTCCATTTCTTTTTTTAGGCATGAATCATCACATATGTTACTTATAAGGGATAACAACCATATTTATTCTTTTTAATCAAGAATAACTATAATATATAAACATGTTCTTAAAATAAATTTGGTTTTTTAACTATATATGGTATATTATATTTAATTTTCATTAAAATTAAATTCATTTGAAATGGATTAGAAGTATTTTTTTCAAAGGTTTTTTGAAAAAATTACTTTCTTGAATTTTTTCAATATTGTAAAAATAATGTCTTATTTTAATGTATACAACATGTATTCTTTTCCCACAATAATAACCATTATTTTTTTAACACATTCTTTAAATGTTTTCAAGGATATTTTTAAATGAAACACATTTTCATGCATCCTATAAAGGGTTTCTTCCTGGAATGAAAACAATTTTTAATGTGATTTATAAATTCATTATCACACAAAAATGAAAGTTAGTTATTTTTACCATCATTATGTAGTTTTATTTTATAATTATAGAAAGCATGGTTTTACCACAAAAAGTCATTTTTTATTATTTGGGTCTCTTATTTCATCCTTAATTAATTCATTGATAAGTGATCATTACGTTTATCTTGATCATGCTAACTATCACTCTCAATCATTTCATTGGATATTATATTATTAACCATGTATATATTTTATGTATCATGGATTTTTATGATATGATTTCCTATATATTAATGTTGCATCATCCATATACAATTTCATTATATGGTATCAATTGAAATATTTTTTTATGAGTTTTATTCTATTGACTGTGGAAATATTATGTATTATTAATTCAATATATACAGTTATTGATTTATAGGGAATTTGAAAATAAATTATATTGATTATAAAATATATGAAAAATGTTTTTGGTATGAAACTAAAATATGTTTCCTTGTTAAATATATCCCCTCAATGCATTGATTGAACTCATGAGACAACATAGATGGAATTCTATATTAAATAAGTATCTGGTTTACACCCTCTAATTTATTAAGAATGTCTTGTCCATGTATATTATGGTAATATTATTGATATCTTTTCGTAGAACTTGATGGTAATATGATGAATGGCTCAATTTATGAATTTCCATTATTGATAATTCTGTTTTCATTTCCTAGGTGATTTATATGATGATATTAGAAATGAATATACTTTAAACTAATGTCATTGAGTGAATTTAATTTTTTTTATTATCCAATCCACCATATTAATTATGGATTATATTCTCTTGATAGAATCCATTTTTGATAAACCATACTAAGAATATGATCTCACTATTTATTTTGTTTTCTTTTCTTGACATATAAATAAGGAATTCTTGATTGATTCTTAAGGATGCAATAAAATTTATCTAGCTTCATATATAATTTCCAATAAAACAGGAATTCATGTTTGTATCTAGTTTTCAAAGAATACAAAAGAAAAATAAATTGTTTGGTGCTAATACTTATATTTGTACCAACGTAATAATGTGAACTATGGATCTCGGTTTCTGGATTTGAGTTGTTATAGTCGGTATCAGATAAATATTGGTAGGAATATTGGGAACTAGATTTAAAAAAAACATATCTAACATGGTAATTATAATCCCTTAGAATATTTTTCATTCATAGGTATTATTATTCCATGGATGAATATAAATAATTGTTTTTATATCAAATTATAAATTATTCATTACAAACATATCTTAGAGCAAGGAAGGGAATTGACTGTCATAGACAATATAATGATTACCGAATTGAGCATGCCAATACAATATGTGTTAGAGCTTTGAAGATCATTGACATATTAGTGAAAAATAATAGTCTTATTATTAATATAATATCCAATATTGATAAATCAGGTAAAATAGAATTCATAATGAAGGATATTATCATTATACCTAACTGATTATTTTAGGTTATGAAAAACTGCACGAACCTCACTTAATTTCCTAACAATTTTAGAAAAGTGGAGTTTTACGAATCTTTATATGATAATGATTATGGATGGAAATATATTATAAATTCTATGTGACAAGAATTTGGGAAGAAAACATGGAAAAAATTTTAAATGAAATGGGATTTTTCTACAATAATTGATAAAAAGGAAATAATTCATATAATTTCAATTTCAATAAATAATCTATTAATTTCTTTTCTTTAATTGTATAAAGACATGAAATTTGGAATAACAATTCTCGTAACATCATGTATTACAATGAATTTTTTATGTATTTATTAATGATATTTTAATATACTAAATGGGTTATTAGGAGCGTGAATAGAATTGGATAATCACTCTTGAAACATTTATACAAAAACTTGTTATATGATAAATTTAATAATTGTGAATATTGAATTTGGATGCTTATTTTCTTTTTAAGACTTATATTGTGGATGGAATATATATAGATCTGTATAAGACAAAAATAAACATAGAATAACAATTTTTTATGAATATAACCTTCATGGTTTTGAATATTGGTTAATTATGGTAAAATTTGAGAATAAAGGATTAAAATCTAGTGATATTTGTCAATTGATGTTTTTTATAAGGATTTATAGAAAACATATAAATAATAATTAAATAATATATAAATCTATGGAAATTTTTAGAAATGTGAATTTTACAAACATATTATGAATATTACCAATTATAATTATCCATGATATATCCCTCAATCTTGTTACCTAATCAAATTGGTTACTGGACCTCAAATACACCTCCCCAAATTCGGGAGCCAACTGATTGGAATTAGTGGTGTAGAAAAAATAGGGGTGATGATACCAACATCTATATAGTAGAAATATATAGGAAAATAAACAATATTGTAGTAACTGAAATAAAAAAATAATATATCATATAACAGGATGATATGGGATGGACCCTGTAAACCAAAAAATAACGAACTGTGTAATGTCATTATGAAATTTATCTAAATTAAATACCACTATTAATACAATAAAATAATAAAATAAAAAATATAACCACAGAATACCCCAGACCCAAACCCCATGGGGGTCCTATATACATGTACATACCCATTTAGAATGAAATAATTAACAACATTGTCCATTCCCTTATCCAAACCTGCATCAATAGAATCTTCTCGGGTACCAAAATATTTCCTGAATAGGATGTGAGCAAAACTCATAAGGTTGACAATGACATTTCTAAAAAATCAATATCATAATATATGCATAGAATAAATCTATAAATAGGTGTATTAATTAATCAATTAATAATGTATAGTAATCAACCTTATTCCCACAATGCCAAAATATCTCTGTTCATATAGGAAAATTATTCAAACCATATCTATTAGTACAATACATAATCAAATAAAAAAATTCCTTGATATATGTATTTGAATATTATTGAACCAAGTCCACTATATATTTATTTGAACATAACTAGTAAAATCCATACATATAATCATTTCTGCATAACTAGTAAAATCTGGTAATATAAGAATTTAATCATAATATAGAAAATTCATCTTATATAGAATTTTAGCATAACCATGAATAGACCCCAATATAAGCATTTTAGAATCACCGAGAATATCCTTTTATATAATAATTTCCATAAAACAGAGAAAATACATTAATATAATCCTTTTAGAAAAACTTGTAAGTTCTCATTTATATAATAATTTTGGTATCATTGAGAACATCACTTTATATAATCATTTTAGCATCACCCATAAAATACATTTAAATTATAATATTACTACAACTGGGATGATCCCATTATTTATGTATTTCAATATGAGTCACAACACAATTCCTATTGGAAAAAATAACACAACATAATATCATAGGCCAAAATATTCCATTTACACAATTTTCTTTTTCATTCAATTATCCATTCAGTCATTAAATATTACCTTAAACCATAATGATACATGTTAACTCACCCATTTATATCAAATCATCATCAGTCATCAAATCATTGAGGAATCCATTTTCTAAGTTCAATGTATCAAAATTAATCACTGGAGATTTTATTTCATTCTAAAATATATTTTTGAGCCAATATCTATTTTATTATTGAACCAACAAAGGCTCACCCTAAGGATAGATTTTGGCTAGGACTCAACACCACTGGATTAAATAGAATCAAATGAGTAGTCCCAATAGTTTATTATCATCACCCACTATATTCTGTATTTTATCATTTACACTATGTAAGTGAAATCACAAAATATTGGATATACATAAAAAAAATGACTTTACAGATTTTTTATAGATCACATACCTATAACATGAGATTAAATAAACATTTAATTCTTGTTACACCAACAATGAATAATTTTCAGAGTGATCATAAGGAAAACTAGAGATTAAATGATTGATAAATATGTTCAAAAATGAATAAATAACTCCCAAATTGACTGGAGTTTCCCTAGGGTTCCGAAGAAGAGGCTGAATGGTGGATGAAATTAAATCATATATAAATTTTGTTTTAAAACAGTGGTTTTTGAGATATTCATGATTTTAAATACTTTCACAATGTGAATTCCTGGGATTAAAAAATATTCCATAAAAAATATCCACTTATGTTAAAATAACCTTGATCAATCATTTCATGCTATGAATTAGTTTCACAGTTTGAAACTTTTCATGCTCCATACCAATTCACCACTTCTTCATGGAAATATTTTCATGGCATGTAACCTGTTCTTGATGTGAATATTTCTAAAAGAGAGCTTTCAACCCATCTTTCGTAGGAAAATATTGAACCACATATGAAGCCTTCCAATCCATGGGGAGCTATTGTAATCCCACAACACATTTATACCTAGAATCCATTAATTGAAAAAACATACATTCCATAACATCAATTTATTCTCCCTAGAACTTATCTCCCCATGAAAAAATGGACTCAACAGCTATTCATTAATTTTGGTGGAAAACCCCAAAAAATGGTTTAACAATAACTCAATGAGGGATGTACCTAGACCAAGACAAGATCATACAACCTCCCCACCATATAACAACTCATCCTTGGGCAGATATTAGCTAAAAATATGGGGTCTCTAATGATATAAATTTCAACTATGATCACATATCTAATTCCACCCTCTGATTATTCTCTTTAAAATGACCATGTTTCAACTCTACATGAACTAGACGTATTATTTTTACTTTGAGATACTTATCACTGCAGTCCGTAATCCGTATTAGATACTCCTCAAAGTGAGAATCTACACCAAGTTGAATGTCATCAATGTGTTCCATAATTATATGGTCTAGATGATATATATAAATCTAAAATAGGTGAAACAGGTCATGTGTTCCACTGTATTGATGTTTAAGGGACCATTGGTACATCACTAGACATACCATTTCCACTATATCAAATAGAATTAAAAATCGAGGTGTAAAAATTAATTGTTTCCCTATACGGTGTTTCCCAATCCTATGAGACACCCGAAGGAAAACCTGATCGCCATACTCATGCTTTAGAGCCCATCTATGTTAGTAACAATAATATTTCTTCCTTCTCTTTGTGATCATCAACCACCACATGATCAACTGAACCTACTCAGATGTCTCATGTATAAAACCAAGTCCAACAATTGTGGGCTCGCATTCCTATAACCAACAAAACGGAAAATTTTATATCCTTCAATGAAAATCTTTGAAAGTTTTATTTTGATATATGATTTGATGATATTATTACAATAAGAATTAATGTTTACTAAATTAAACTCCCATAAATAACAAAAATCCAAAATATTGGATGGTAATATTTCATTCATGATTTTAATAGTCCATTTATTTTGGTTGTTAATTTGTGGATGATAGGATATTATCATATTAGACTATGATGTTAGAACCTTTATAAAGGACCTTCTAGAATTTATATGTGAAATGAGGATATTTATCAGAAATGATATTCCTTGGAACGTTGTGCAGTCGATCAATCTCCCACATATAGTGGCCGCCCAGATCATTTGTAATGAAGGTATCTCAAATAAGAATTAAATTGGGAATCCGTTGATAGTGGATTTATAATCACCCATAACACATAATTCTTATGTGGTGTCTTGGTAAATACTATAATAAAATAAATTTTGAAAATATCCAAGTTCTACTATAGAATTGGAAGAGGATTCAAAAACACAACATTCTTCTATTGCTCAGCTTTCACCTACTGACAGGTGAAGCAACTATCCAAAAATATTAGTGTATACTTCTTTATTTCTAGACACCAAAACTATTTATAGATATCATTATACAACTTTTTCAAACATTGATATACCAACCATTTATAAGTAGGAAAATCTATCATCATTATCTCTCACAAGACTCTGGAATGTCATACTCGTCCATGGTAATGAATAGAAATTCCACTACCAAGAGACCATCCTGATGGTGGATCCCCACAATATAATATGTCCCTCATAAATAATCCCTCAAGATATTTTAACTACAGTATCTTTATCTGCTCAGGAATTATTGGTATAATAGATTAAAAGTTCAAATGCAGTCATATCTAAGACTTCTGAACCTCAAGATTCATGTCTATAAAGAGTTACATCATCGACAACTCTTCACAATACTCCCATAATGACTATCCACATATCTCAACTCAAGTCATTGGAAACAACATTTTCCTTTCTCAGTGCAAAAAACCAACATGTAGTTTAATGACTACAGATACACGACCCACCTCTTATGTTGAATTTTTAAGTCTCATTGATAAAATATATAACTGATTATATTGTGGTATGTATACACCAAAAACATTTCACCCGTAATATAATGTTTGTACCATTTTTGTGAATTTTCCACCATATCTATCTATAGATTATGGGTAGGATAATACATATAATGATATTATATATATATATAGATATAAGTAACAAAACAGTCCCCCTGCATCAGAATTGCTCTAAGTCTAACTTCGGAAGCATTATAGAACTTGGTATATTCCACGCCCAACATAGGTAAGGTGATGATCAGTTCATAAGTCAACCATAACTTCTGTTACTAAAAATTAATCATTCATGCATATGACCAAAAAAAATTCACTCTTTTCATGCTCATCCCGGACAATGGTTCTTTCAGATGAGAGAAGTTCTAGATAAAACGATGATAATACCCTACTAAACCCTATGAAATCCAAATCATGAGGCCATTATTTTTCCAATCCCAAGTTACGACTACTGCAACAATCTTGGGATCTATAGAAACCACATCGTCTAAGATAACATCGCCCATGAATTTAAATTTATTAATAAATAATTTATTTTGGGTTATCTAGGCCTAAAGACTATTCTAACTAAATATACATACAATGATACCAATTTTTTGGGAATGATCATCTTTTGACTGAACTAACACTAATAATCCCTCAATTAAAACCACCCAAATCATATATAATATAGGATTAATGATCTAATTTATTATTTCCATGAACACCACTATTGTGTTTATCAGACCAAATGATATCAGTAAGAACTCATACCATGAAAACCTTACACTAAAAGTAGTATAAGGTCATATAATGGTTTCACCCTCATCATATGGTATCTTGATATCATATCAATCTTGGAGAACATTCTAGAACCTCTCAGATGATTGAAGATATTGCCAAGGCAAGGAAAGGGATATAGGTTTTTATCTTTATCTAATTTAATCATCGATTGTCTATACATAATCGAAAATTCAAATCAGCCTTCTTGGAAAAAAGAAAGGGAGAAACCTTGGGTGACATAATAGGCTGCATAAAACTTCTATTTTCCAGATAATACAACTGAAAATTGAATTCTAAATTCTGTACTTGCCCTATCCTTTAAGGAAGAATAGAAATTTTCTTAGCTCTTGATACCAACTATCACACCCCAACCTCAGACTCCTGATTATTTTATTTTATGTTTATTTTTACTCGGTCCCGCATCATTTAGACGAGGTTTGGTTGGGTCTCGGTTTGAAATTTTGGAAGTTTGATGTTTTTGGTGGGTCTTGGGCCAATGTACGATCAACACACCATTAGCGGTGACCAAGCGTTTGGTCCGGGTGAATGCACGGTGGCGCAAAAAATCAAATAAATAATAAAATAAATAAATTAATTATGTTAATTGAAAGAGGGAGCTAATTAAAATTTTATATCTATAAAATAAGGTTGAAATAACTAATTAAAAAATGCTAAATATTTAATATTTTTTATATCTTAATATTTATTAGAGCATTATTAATATTATTATTATTGTTGAATTGATATTAATATTATTATCAATTAAAATAAAATAGATAAGAAATAATTAAATTTATTAGTTTTATTATTATTATTATTATTATTTTCAAACCCTAAGGCCCCTTTATTGTGACATGCGCTACACCTATTCCCCCCTGGTCCATCATGCATAGGCTCCTCTCCTCCTAAACCTAGCTGACTCCCTCCTGTAATTGTCCCAGCCGATCGTGATGCCCTCCTCTTGATGCGCCAACCGAACTGCAACGCCTTGCTCCTGCTCCCGGCGAAGTGGCTCGCCTTTGCTCCTCCCTGCTATATCCGACGACAGCAGCTTCAGCTCGAAACTGCTGTCTGACCACCACCACCACTTGGCCTCCTCATTCAAGACCCATGTCATGACCGACGTGCCTTAGTGAGGCTCTCTTGTGTGACCTCTCCCGGTGCACAGTAAGCTATGAGCCGATCCCCCTGGTAGATTCCCCCCTGTTTTCCCCCAATTTGCTGCGCCACACAAGCCTCCCTCGTGTTCCAATTTTTCTTGTGCAACAGTTCACCATGTCATCCCTCCCTTCAATGCCTCATGGCCATATCTTATCAAGGTTGCAGCCTCCTCTTGAAGGCAACCTACAGCAGGCACGCACGAGCCCCTAGTTGAGTTTCAGTGGAGTGTGACCTCCCTTCCATGATCTTTCTTCCAATCTCTTCATGTTTCACCAACAATTCATTGAGGTATGGCCCCTAGACACCTTATCTTTTATTGTGTTGGAAATTTGTTTCACATTTGGTACCCAGTTTGGCTTCAATCGGATCCCCAAGGTTGGGATGTTATGTGATTGTTGTGCTCTTTCTCGAATAAGTTATATGAAGACCCCCTTAGGTCTTCTTCTTGCGTGTTCCAACATCTGCCGCCGAAGGTGAAACAGATTGACTCTGTTTTGGTTCGTTTCCAATATCCAATGTATAGACATAGACCCGTTGTTTGGTTTCACACCTTTTAAGTGGTGTTCGATGGGTGTTTTAAGGATTTTGTCAATTGTTGTGTAGTGCGTTGAATCCTACGGTGCGTTTTGGGTTGTTTCCGATAAAAATGTAAAGCGCGGAATACTCGTCCTGGTTTTTCATTTGAGGTTGGATTCTCTTTCATCTCTCCTTTAAATTTAATATTATATCGATTCCTTGAATTTATTTTTTCAGACTCATTGAATAATAATTATTTATTCATTTTTTTTGAATATTTGGTTTGGGGATAAATTAGGTAGTTTTGGGGGATAACCTTTGTATGAAAAACGTAATTTTCTTATTTAAATTTAATCTTCTTGTTATTTGATTTTTATTTCTGGGAATGGTGTGTAAAAGGTCTATATTGAAGTTTAATGTGCATTGGTTATAAATTGGTATTTTTATACAAAACTTTTAGTGTATTTGGTGTTTAAACCCTTACTGTGTTCTTGAAAATATTTTATAAATTTCTTAAATTATTTATTGGATTGTGGAAGTGGTGGAAATTATGTTTATAAAAGGTTGGGGGCTTCGATCCTAGTTTTGAAAATATGTCTAGGTGCACATGTTTTTAAATGTTGATCTCACAGTGTCATGCAGTTCTTTAAGGTTTTTCACTCTAGTGTTTTCTTGAAATGACATGTTGTCTCTTTAAAATGATTAGTAAGTTATTTCGGCATTGTGTGTCTTTTGTAAGCACTTTGCAGATTTTTTTAAATTGGTTTAATAAGTAATGGTGATGGCATGAGTTGTGTTTTGAAAACATGTCGAGCAGGTTATTCTTATGTTTTTTATTCATTAGGATTATTTTAGGTTCTCATTTGTGTGTTTCTAGATGTTTTTCACAATTGCAGTGATTTGGAGAGGCTTTCCATGATGTTGCGGTCATCAGTAGGTTGCACATACTTGTGCGCGAGTGTGAGACGTGCATCGTCATCATAACCGGGCTATGAGTCGAGGTAGGTCCCCTACTGCACTCAACATTAAATTTAGAATTTATAAATTGCTTGATTTTTTATTAATTTTAATAAATGGGAAATAATATAAGATAACTAATTTTTAAATGATTATTTTGTGTAAAAAGAGCCGTTTATTTTATACAGAACATTCGAAATATTTTCTTGATGAATGGAAACTGAGTAGTAAAAGAATGAAAGTTTGGATTTTAATCATAATTCATGGAATTTCATTTATAGATCTGGTTTTAATGATAAATTATTTCTTCTAAAGCTTCAACAAGCATTTTGGTTCTTTTTAAAGTGGTGATTGTGAAATGTATTTAATGCCCATTTGGGACTTTATGGAAAATAATGAAAATGTTTTGATAAAAACCCTCCTAGGATAAGTCACCTGACTTGGTTGCAATTGATTGTTTGGAAGGTCGCGCTTAGAGGCTCCTGGGTAATTGAGTAGTTTAAAGGAAAGAGGATGTTCCATGGAGTGTGTCACGACCCATCCCCTGGGACCCGCATCGTGACTACGCCATTCTAGCCTTCCATATGCCAGGGGATGGCGACTAGCACCAAAGGCATAATTCTGTAAAAACTGGGAAGGCATTGCCTCTATAAAATGTAACACACACAACCAGAGTACAAGAAGAAGAAAACACTAAGTGAAAGCTGTATAACAAGTGTACTGAAAGTAAATGGGCCAGAATACAAGCCCAACTGTAATGTAAAAATACAACTAAAAGCAAGTACAACAAAAAGGACAAACAACAAAAAGGTGGAAGCAGCTCTTGGATCATCCTCAAGGGTTCCTACCTGAAAGGTAGGTACAGATAGCCTCCTCAGCACTCCACATCCATCAAACTCCACCATGTACCGACGCGTCGTAAGTTCCTCCTCCGGGTACCGTCCAGTCCTGGCGTTCCCGGCTGCCATCAGCGTTGTCCATCGTCTACATCCAACACAACGAGGTGCGGGCATAGCCCATATAGGGGTGAGTATAACGATACTCATTAAGGACCCTGAGACCCTCTAGGTCTCACTAAAACCAACAAGGATAACCACAAAGTATGATTTCAATGGATAACCATTAATTATGTATATTCCCATACATATACCTAAGTTATCAAGTAACCCATCTCAATCATGAGGAAAACACCAATGTCATTGAATCAGCTCAAACCCGGATTGTTTTCATGATGTCAAAACCACGGCAGTTGGAGAACTCATCCTCTATCGAGCATAGTAGTCCTATCGTGACTCTGAGGTGCTACTCACTAACCATAGACTACTGAGGTACTCCTCCATTCGAGTATCGCGGGTCTGCCGCCTCACACAGTAGCTATAACACCCAAGACTTTTATGAGAAATATTTTGGTTTTATGTTATAAAAATCATCAAAGGGACCTTTCACTACATAGAACACTAGCTTGGCTTTCTTTACACGCAATCACGACCTTCCTCGACAGCTTGCGTCGTACGCAATACCGAGTTTCACTAAACAACGATATGCTATTAAAATATTATTAAAACTAGCCTTTATGAATAGTAATAACCACTTTTTGAAATTTTTTAAATTTTTTCTTTCAAAATGGACTTCATTTCTAGATTCGGAATATCGAAATTAGGCTTGGGTGAAATTTTGGTATTTTTCTGAAAACTTTCAATTTTTGATGAATAGTGAAAACACTGGGTTACTATTTAAAAACCGACTCTTTATTTAAATTATAATTTATTTTATATAAATTTATTTTAGGTCAAAATTGATACATAATACCTATATAAGTTCAATGGAATTAATTGGATTCATTTTATAATAATTTTAGATATATAAAAATTTTCTTGAACTTTTCACCGTCTTTTACCCACCTCCTAGGAGAATTTCCAAATTCACATAAAACTTAATTTTACCGCTTCTGTGAATGGAATTTCGAAAATACTAGAGACACGATTAATATCATGTACTAAAATGTGGTTAAATGAGATGAAAATAATTTTTGGTGAATAATAACTTTTTACCTTTTTTACCACGGTTAAAAGTAAATAGGGTAATTAAGGGTAAAAATGTTATTATTATTACCCTAACACATGTCCTAATTCTATTGGATAAGTGTAATTCGACCATAACAAGCTTAGAAATAAAATATGACCATTTAGGCCCACATGGATTATATTATGACATTTAATATTAATTTATTTAAAGAAGGGTTAAAATAGTTAAAATCAACGTTTAATAAGTAAATCATTTTTAATATAGGGTTATACATAAGATAAATTCAACTATAAATATTCATTATAAAGATAAAACGATTTAATAGATAATGATATTTTATTTGTAATTTTTAGACATTATATAATTTAATTTATTTATGACACAATGATGATGCAGTTATTATTTTATTAATGAAATATTGACATAATTGATGTTATAAAAACTCAAATAAATGTAATTTGAGACTTTTTATGAATTACAATAATTTTATAGGTTAATATAACATGTTAGTATTGATTTAATTAACTTTTTTATAACTAATCATTCTGTTATTATTTTCACAAAAATCAATTACCAAATAATGTCAAAATTGACATAAAATAGTTTTTAAAACAAATATTATATTAATAATTGTAATTTTATTCCTAAAAATCTAAGGTTTGGCCAAATCACTTAGATAATGTTTTATATATTAATAATAAGCAACTTGGGGTTCGTTTGGCTTGTTAAGTATGTTTATTAACCTTAGAGTGTAAGAAAACAAGAAGACATGGTAAAAGTAAAATTATTTAACTTAAAGTTAAATCTAAATGATAAGGTTAAAATAGAACCGTAAACTTGTCTAAATTCTATTGGATGAGAGTATTTAGACCCATCCCAACCTTATCTTAGAAATAAATTAATTTATAGCTATTATAAACCGAATATGTATTTATAGTAAAATAATATTTTTAGTTTTTCCAAAGGTGCCCCTCTCCTCTCTTATAAAAGGGCACCTCCACTCTCACTTCCTCACACCACTTTGAGCCTTCAAGCTCGTCCAAACACTACCAAATTCTCTTATCAACTTCCCTAGAAACAAACTAGAAGTCTTGGTCTTCTCTAAATACCAAATTTAGTTCCCTAAGAGGAGGTCTCAAAGAGGTGCTTCAAAGAAGAGGTAATGTCGGTTACCGATTATTTCAACTTTATTTCTTATTCCACTTATTCTTCTTTAGTTATTTCATTATGATGTAATAACATTAGTATCAATCATATACTGATATGTTATTATAAGTATTAAATAACCCTATTTCACCATCTATCAATCCTACGGAAAATGAAATCACCGCGCGTGCGTAATTACGGAATACCGTCTCCACGCCGTGGTGTAATATATTTTCCACCACCATCTTACTTGGATTGGTATAATGGTGTAAAGAATAACTATATATGATTATTGTAAAGCGATATTGATTCTGAAACAGTATACATACACTCCAATACAATTCCACGATCATGGGAATGATATCATCACTCATGCGTATGATCGGAATACCGTCTCCACGATGTGATGCGAATCGTTCTACATGATCTTCATTTAATAATGATTATATAAATGAATTGAATGAATTGAATGAATAAATATGATATATATTACACTAATACCATTCTTGAAATGAGGTTTCCATTACCTAAAAAGAAGAATAAGAATTTATTCGACAAAACACGCATAAGAACAAAAAGCAATAAACACCTGAATAACAAGTAACAATGAAATATTACTAATAAGAAGCTTAGAATATGACCATATATGATATCATAAAAATAATTATGATTCTATAATAAGTCAATGACATTATTTAAATCATTATACAGGAGGTTCGGACACTTACGAAGCAAATCAGACCAAGGGTAATGGAAAATCTTGCAATCTCATTTTTTATCCGAGATTGATTATACTTCAGAATTTACTGGGAAACATTTATCATCCACATCCATGTTTCCTCAATATTTAATATTTATATACTTCTACCATTGTTTATGTCCAATTTTTCCCTTCAGTGAGTTCTTATTAAAATATATGAAAGGAATCTTTTGTCGGTTTTTCGTATGAGGTACTTTTTGACTTTTCCAACATAAGAACGAGAAGAATGTTTTTTTAACTTATACTGCATGAATGGATTTTTAAAACATTATTTCCATGAATCTTCATTTAAAAGTTATCATGTTTATTTTTAATCAACTTATTTTAGTTTAAAATTTTATTACATGTTAAGAAAGGAAAAATGTTTTCGAATTAGAAAGGATATTTTCCTCAAGAATGGAGTTCAAGTGTTTTATCAAAATTATTTTCCATCTAAGATGACATAGGGTTCTGTTTCTGTACCTATTTTTACATTTATTTGATTATGTTATGATGGAATTATTTTTATGATGTCCTTTTATCTTATATGGATTATGTGATGATGTCATGATGTCTAAGATTCCCAGTTTTATTACATGGGTTATGCAATGATGTATGATTTTTGATTTTGTGGCACACATAAGAATGGTATCATTATGAGATGGGTGGGACCTATATCTCCCTACAATGCATTGGGTAATGATTTTATATCTCATGAGATAGAAATGGCTGGAATGGGAATTTAAACTGGTTCAGTGATACAGGACTGAAACAAGGAGTTAACTCCGTTCAGAAATGGACATTGTCCACTAAGATAGTCTTGTCAATGAGTCTTGACTACTAAGAAATGATTATCTATGATTATGTGTGTATAACATAAAGTTTCATGTTTTAAGTTATGATTATTGCGATTACATTTCACTACTATGATTTATTTCATGTTATGAAATTATGATCTGTTTTACAGGGTAAGATTTCCAAAATGTTATGTTATTATGGATATGATGTGATTGAAATTTCTTTTGTTTAACCTTACTGATCATTTGAGCTCACCCTTTTGTATGTTTTCTTTTCCCAGGCCAGGAAGAAGGATATTAAGTAGGATATGCCAAAAAGGGACTATAGATGTGATGAAATAAATGGGAGACAACGTAAATGATTTATGAATCAGTTGTTTATGTTTCCCATTTTCTAAAGACACTATACCTATACAGTCCTTTTATGGTTTTGTTATATGTTGTAATACGTATGCTTCAATTTTGATGTAATAACCATGTATGTAATGTATGGGTCGTTATAGTTGGTATCATGGGAAAGGTATAATCAACCTTTGGAAACTAGGATGTGAAAGCCTTAGTAAGAACCATAAAGATAAGTCTAAGCATAGAACATGATCTTAGTGTTTTAAAAATGTCCATGAACAACCTATGATAAGACCTTAAGTGTGAAATTTTCTTCTTGATTATGTGGTTTTCCTATTATAATTAGTGTTTCACACACATTTATTCTTGGTTTTAGTCAATGGATGGATCCCGAAGGAACTGTGTTAATGCGGAATGTGATGGGAAATGAAATGATTGTCCCCCTGAGCAACCAAACATTATGGGAGATGGAATGAAAATTCTTGTATCCATGCTCACACAACTTTCTCAAGATATGAATCATGCATGACTTCCAAACGAACAAAGGAAGGAGCAACATTCTGTTGAATTCTTCATGAGGCAGCGTCCCCCATCATTCAGCGGGTCTTCTGATCCATTAGTGGCTGAACAATGGATCAGTACCACTGAAAAGATATTTCCAGTTGTTCAATGTTCTGAACATGATAAATTCCTCTTAGCAGTGTATCGTTTAGAAGGAGATGTTGATCAATGGTGGAATCTTATTAAGAATACGTGGCAAAGGGATGAAATTGAGTCCATGGAATGGGACAAGTTCAAGAACTTATTTTTTAATAAGTACATCCCTCATATTCTTTGAACAAAGATGGACAAGGATTTTCTTGAATTGAAGAAAAATGATGATAAATCTGTTGGTACCTATGAATCAAATTTTACAAGACTTGCAAGGTACTATTCTGGTATTATTATCCAACCTGAGAGTAAGATCGATCGATTCTTTAGGGGCTTAAAACCAAGTCTTCAAAGGGAGTTAGCCATAAGGGACTTCAATAGTTACGAGGAAATCGTTCGATGTGATCTCAAGGTTGAGATGGAGATTGGAGTAACCCATCAGTCATATGGGTTTGATAAGATAAGGATAATGGAATTAAAAGGAAAATCTAAAGATCACATTGAAAAGAAGATGAGTTTTCCCTTAGGATCATAGTGTGGAAAGAAACATGGAGGGAGTTGTCTTAAAGGGACAAGTAAATGTTTCAAATGTGGAAAGGAAGGTCATCGGGCATTTGAATGCCGCAATGATGGGAAGAAGATGTCTAGAGATGCGACCAATGAAAAGGCTACACAAAGTGCACCTCCTAAACTTTAATGTTAGAAGTGCAAGAAAATGGGGAATTATGCTAATCAATTCCCTAATCCAAGGGTTTTTTATGATGATCGATGTCAACAAACTATTAAGGCTAAATACAAAGGAAAGTCACATGAAATTTCTATCAGCGATGTGGAGTATGATAATGATGTGGTTAAAGGTACACTTATAATCCACTCTAAAGTATCAAATATTTTATTTGATTTTGGATCCACCAACTCTTTTATTTCTGAAGAATTTTCTAATGGTATCACCATATTACCTCAACAATTAGATGTTGAGTTAGCTGTGACAACCCTGAATGGCACAACAGTCGCATCAAAAGTTTATAATTCTTCTCCAATTGAAATTTGTGGGAAAGTGCTTCCTTCAAATCTTGTGATCCTTCATATAGTGGAATTTGATGTGATTATTGGCATGGATTGGATTTCTCTATGTTGAGCTCATATCAATTTCCAAATAAGGGAAGTCACATTTCATATTCCAGATCAATCTATGATCGTCTATCGATGCAAGGACGAACATGACCTTCCAGTTGAAATTTCTTCCATCTTATGGGTCTTGATTCCACTAAATGAGGGTTATTTATCTCAAATGGTTGGAGAGAAACTCACGATTAAGAATATGCCCATTGTACGGGAGTTTGACGATGTCTTTCTGGAGGAATAGCCGAGTCTTCCACCAAATCATGAAGTAGAGTTTTCAATAGAACTCGTACTGGGTGCTTTGCCAATTTCAAAGACACCTTATAGAATGGCCCCAATTGAGTTGTAGGAATTGAAGAAGCAACTCCAAGAGAATCTTGATAAGAGATTCATATGCCCAATTGTGTCACCTTGGGGAGAACCAGTTATGTTTGTTAAGAAGAAATATGGATCAATGAGACTCCGCATTGATTATCGAGAACTTAACAAGATCACTATAATGAAAAAATATCATCTCTCGTGCATTGATGACTTATTTGACCAACTACGCGAAGCTCAATAATTTTCCAAGATTGATCTTCGTTCATGGTATCATCAATTAAGGTTCAAAAGAGAGGATATACCAAAGATGACTTTTCGTACAAGGTATGAACACTGTGAATTTATAGTGATTCCATTTGGTCTTACTAATTCCCATGCTATCTTCATGGATCTGGAGAATAGTGTCTTTAGAGACTATCTTGATCAGTTTGTGGTAGTACTTAAAGATGATATTCTTGTCTATTCAAAGAGAAAGGAAGAACCTGAAGATCACTTGAGAATTGTATTGAAGACCCTGAGAAAGGAGAAGCTTTATGCAAAATTTACCAAGTGTGAATTTTGTCTTCAAAAAGTTGCATTTTTGGGTCACATAATCTCAACAGAGGTGATATCTGTGGATCCAACAAAAACAGAGGTTATCGAAAGATGGTAGAGACCAACAACAATAACCGAGATTCGAAGTTTTCTTGGTTTGGCTGGATATTATCGACATTTTGTGAAATATTTTTCACGATTATCTAATGCACTCACCAGGTTGACTCGAAAAGGAGTTAAGTTCGTATGGACGGTGGAATGTGAAGAGAATTTCAAGGAGTTGAAAATAAGGTTATCCCGTGCACCTGTAATTACACTTCCTTGTAGTGGAGAAAGGTTTGTGATCTACAGTGATGCATCTAAGAAGGGATTGGGGTGTGTTCTCATGAAAAATGATATGGTGATATCTTATGCCTCACGAAAGTTGAAAATCCATGAGCAAAATTACCCAACTCATGATTTGGAGTTAGTTTCGGTAATCTTTTCATTAAATATTTGAAGGCATTATAATTATGAAGAAAGGTGTGATATTTATACTGATCATAAAAGTTTAAAGTATATTTTCACACAAAAGGAGCTGAATATGCGCCAAAGAAAATGGTTGGAGCTGATTAAGGATTATGACTGATCAATTTATTACCACCTTGGGAAAGAAAACAAGGTGGCATATGCTTTAAGTCGACAAGACCATGATATCTTATCCATGATGAGGATCACAAAAGATCCAATATTTATGGATTTACAAAGGATGGATCATGGAATTATAATGAAAGGGGAAAATCATATCTTTCTCAAATGAATGTTCAACCATCTATACATGTGAAGATTAAAGAGGCACAGAAAGAAGATTTCGAGTTACAAAAGAAGGTGAGAAATGTTCCTGAATTCAACCTAGATTGTGATGGGATAATAAAGTTCAGGAATCGGGTTTGTGTTCCTCCCATACCCAAATTAAAAAATGAGCTGCTGGATGAGGCTCATAGTTCTTCATTCTCTATTAATCCTGGAAGCACGAAGATGTATAGGGACATGAAAGAGTACTTCTGGTGGGATGGCATGAAAAGAGATGTTGTTGAATATGTCTCTCGATGCTTGGTTTGTCAGCAAGTTAAAGCTAAGAGACAGAAGTCTAAGTGGATGTTACAACCATTACACATACCTGAATGGAAATGGGAAAACATCACTATGGACTTTGTCACTGGAATTCCTAAAACATCCAAAGGCAATAATGCTATCTGGGTCATAGTTGATCGTCTTTCAATGTATGCACACTTCATTGCTATTGGAGAGGATTTCTCTCTTGATCAGCTTGTCAGGAAATATGTAAAGGAAGTGGTAAGATGGCATGGAGTACCAAATTCCATTATATCTGATCAGGATCCGAGATTTACCTCGATGTTCTAGCAAATTCTTCAGCATACTCTAGATACAGAGTTGAGTTTCAGAACTGCTTATCATCCTCAGACAGACGGTCAGTCTGAGATGACAATTCAAACTCTAGAAGATTTGTTGAGAGCTTGCTCTATGGATTTCAAAGGTGGTTGGGATCAACACCTTCCTTTAGTGGAACTTTTTTATAATAATAGCTTTCACACCAGTATTCAGATGGGTCCTTATGAAGTTTTCTATGGAATGAAATGTAGGACTCCAACTTGCTGGGATGAATTTGGGGAAAGAAAGCTATTAGGACTTGATCTTTTTGATGAGATGGCAGAAAAGATCCGACCTGTTCAACAACACATAAGAGCAGCTCAGAGTCGACAAAAAATTTATTCCGACAACCTAAGAAAATACCTAGATTTTCAAGTGGGTAATATAGTGTTCTTAAGAATATCTCCTTGGAAGAGAGTAATGAGATTTGGAAAGAAGAGAAAGCTGAGCCTTAGGTATATCGGTTCTTTCGAAATACTGGATCATGTTGGGAATGTAGCTTACCAATTGGTGCTTCCACCGAATCCCTCTCACGTTCACGATGTGTTCCATGTATCTTTCCTTAGAAAGTACATACCTGATCCTTCACATGTACTCAGCTCAGAAGTTGTACTGCTGGAGAAATATCTTTCTTATAATGAACATCTGATTGAGATTTTTGATCGTAGAGAAAAATTCCTATGGAACAAGACCACTCGCTTGGTGAAAGTTTTATGGAGTAACCACCAATTATAAGAAGCTACATGGGAGCATGAGGATATGATCAGGGAGAGGTATCCTCATCTGTTTATTTCAAAGTGACGAATTTCGAATGAAAAATTCATTTTAAGGGGGGTAGAATGTAACACCCGAGACTTTTATGAGAAATATTTTGTTTTTATGTTATATAAACCATCAAAGGGATCTTTCACTACACACAACACTAGCTTGGCTAGATTTACACACAATCGCGACCTTCCTCGATAGCTTGCGTCGTACGCAATACCGAGTTTCACTAAACAACGATATGCTATTAAAATATTATTAAAACTAGATGCTATGAATAGTAATAACCAATATTTGAAATTTTGTAAATTTAATCTTTCAAAATGGACTTCATTTTTGGATTCTGAATATTGAAATTAGCCAAGGGTGAAATTTTGGTATTTTTGTGAAATCTTTCAATTCTTGATGAATAGTGAAAACACTAGGTTACTATTTAAAAACCAACTCTTTATTTAAATAATTATTTATTTTATTTAAATATATTTTAGGTCAAAATTCATACATAATACCTACATAAGTTCAATGAAATTCATTAGAGTCATTTTATAATAATTTTAGATATATAAAAATTTTATTGAACTTTTTCACCGTCTTTTACCCACCTCCTAGGAGAATTTCCATATTCACATAAACATAATTTTACTGCTTCTGTGAATGGAATTTAGAAAATTCGAGCAACACGTTTAATATCAAGGACTAAAATGTGGTTCAATGAGATGAAAATAATTTTTGGTAAATATTAACTTTTTACTTTTTTTTACCACGGTTAAAAGTAAATAGGGTAATTAAGGGTAAAAATGATATTATTATTACCCTAACACATGTCCTAATTCTATTGTATAAGTGTAATTCGACCAAAAACAACCTTAGGAATAAAATATGACCATTTAGGCCCACTTGTATTAGATTAGGACATTTAATATTAATTTATTTAAAGAAGGGTTAAAATATTTAAAATCAAAGTTTAATAAGTAAATAATTTTTTATATAGGGTTATACATAAGTTAAATTAGACTATAAATATTCATTAGAAAGATACAAATAATTCCTACCTAATGGTATTTTATTTTTAATTTTTAGACATTATATAATTTAATTCATTTATGACACAATGATAATGCAGTAATTATCTTATTAATGAAATACTGACATAATTGATGTTATAAATACCAAAATAAATTTAAATTGAGGCTTTTTAGGAATTAAAATAATTTTATAGGTTATTATGAGATGTTATTATTTATTTATTTAACTTTTGTAGAACTAATCATTCTGTTATGATTTTCACAAAAATCAATTACCAAATAATGTCAAAATTAACATAAATTAGTTTTTAAAAACAATTTTATATTATTAATGGTTATTTTATTCCTAAAAATCTATGGTTCGGACAAATAACTTAGATAAGGTTTTATATATTAATAAGAAACAACTTGGGGTTTGTTTGGCGTTTTATAGTAAGTTTAGTAACCTTATAGTGTATGAAAAAAAGAAGACACAGTAAAAATAAAATTATTTAACTTAAAGTTAAATCTAAATGATAAGGTTAAAATAGAACCCTAAAATTGTTTAATTTCAATTATTTGAGAGGATATAGACCCATACCCCCCTTATATTCAAAATAAATCAATTTGGAGCTATTAAAAACCAAATATAGATTTATAATAAAATAATTTGTTTAGTTTTTCCAAAGGTGCCCCTCTCCTCCCTTATAAAAGGGAATCTCCTAACTCTCTTCCTCACACCAATTTGAGCCTTCAAGATCAGACAAACCCTGCCAAATTCTCTTCTCCACTTCCCTAGAAAAATCCTAGAGGTCCTGGTCCTCTTCAACGACCAATTTTAGTGCCCTAAGAGGAGGTCTCAAAGAGGCGCTTCAAAGAAGAGGTAATGTTTGTTACCGATTCTTTCAACTTTATTTCTTCTTCCACTTCTTATTATTTAGTTGTTTCATTATGAAGTAATATCATCAGTATAACTCATATACTGATATGTTATTATAAGTATGAAACAACCCTATTTCACCATCTATCCATCCTACAGAAAATAAAATCACCGCGCGTGCGTACGTACGGAATACCGTCTCCACGCCGTGGTGTAATCTATTTTCCACCACCATCCTACATGGATGGGTATAATGGTGTAAAGAATAACTATATATGATTATTTTAAATTGATATTGATAATGAAATAGTATACATACACTCTAATACAATTCCACGATCATGGGAACGATGTCATCGCTCGTGAGTACGTACGGAATACCATCTCCACGATGTGATGCGACTCGTTCTACATGATCATCATTGCATAATGATTATATAAATGAATTTAATGAATAAATATGATATATATTACACTAATACCATTATTGAAATGAGTTATTTATAAACTAAAAAGAATAATAAGAATTTATTCAACAAAACACGCATAAGAACAAAAAGAAATAAACACCCGAATAACAAGTAATAATGAAATATTACTAATAAGAATCTTAGAATATGAAAATATATGATATCATAAAAATAATTAAGATTATATAATAAGTCAATGACATTATTCAAATCATTATACAGGAGGTTCGGACACGTAGGAAGCAAATCAGACCTAAGGTAAGGGAAAATCTCAGAATCTCAATTTTTATCTGAGATTGTTTATACTTCAGAATTAACTAGGGAATATTTATCATCCACATCCATGATTCCTCAATATTTAATATTTATATCCTTCTACAAATTTTTAAGTCCAATTTTACCCTTTGGTGAGTTTTTAGTAAAAGATATGAATGGAATCTTTTTTCGTTTTTTCGTACGAGGTACTTTTTGACTTTTCTGACATAAGTACGAGAAGAATGTTTTTTTAACTTATACGGCATGAATGGATTTTTAGAAAATTATTTCCATGAACCTTCCTTTACAAGTTTTCAAGTTTATTTTTAATCAACTTCTTTTAGTTTAAAATTGTATGCCATGTTAAGAAAGGGAAAATGTTTTTGAAGTAGAAATGATATTTTCCTCAAGAATGGAGTTCAAGCATTTTATCAAAATTATTTTCAATCTAAGATAATATAGGGTTCTGTTTCTATCCCTATTTTTACATTGATTTGATTATGTTATTATGGAATTATTGTTATGATGTCCTTTTATCTTTTATGGATTATGTTATGATGGCATGATGTTTAAGACTCCTATTTTTATTACATGGGTTATGCAATGATGTATGATTTTTGATTTTGTGGAACACATAAGAATGGTATAATTATGAGATCGGTGGGACCTATATCTCCCTCCAATGAATTGGGTAAAGATTTTATATCTCATGAGATAGACATGGCTGGAACAGCAAGTTAAACCGGTTTAGTGATACAGGACTGAAAAGAGGAGTGAACTAGGTTCAGAAATGGACTTTGTCCGCTAAGATAGTCTTGGAAATGAGTCCTGACTACTAAGAAATGATTCTCTATTATTATGTGTGTATGACACAAAGTTCCATGTTTTATTTTATGATTATTGGGATTAAATTTCACTACTAGGATTTATCACATGTTATGAAATTATGATCTCTTTGGTAGGGTAAGATTTCCAAAATGTTATGTTCTTATGGATATGATGTGATTGATATTTCTTTTGTTTACCCTTACTGAGCATTTGATCTCACCCTTTTGTATGGTTTCTTTTCCTAGGTCATGAAGAAGGATATTAAGTAGGATATTCCAAAAAGGGACTATAGATATGATGAAATAAATGGGAGACAACATAGATGATTTATGAACCAGTTGTTTATGTTTCCCAGTTTCTAAAGACACTATACCTATACGGTCCTTTAATGGTTTTGTTATATGTTGTAATATGTATGATTTAATATTGAAGTAATAACCATGTATGTAAATTATCGGTCATTATAGTAGAGCTCCCCGCCATGGGTATGCAGCCTCACACAGTAGTGCTCCCCCTAATAGCCTACAGAGGTACTCCTCCTGTCGAGTACCGCGGGTATGCCACCTCACATAGCAACGGTCCTCCGCCATGGTTATACCACCTCACATAGTCGTTCTCCCCACTGGGCTAGTCAAGTATCTCTGAAACAAATCGGACAAATAGTCATCAGATCTCAGCCAGCTACTACATCTCCACACTCCGTAAGCTCATCTCCAGGAGGAATTTCTCCACGAGCTACTTTTAGAAACTCCATGTGCTACAAAGTATCAGTTATAAGTATCCCAAAGTACCGCCATGACATAGGGGCCTCAACGCAACAGACGGCGTGTCAATCAGATGCCTGGTCTGTGAGTTATTAGTCTTTTTGTCCCGGGTGCCCGGTTGGTTTCGGGTACGAACCAACCCGACTGTATCTCAACTGTACCATAAACTCCCATGGGGAATAATCAAAGGTACCATTTCTTAATGAAATTAACAATGCCGTTGATGGTTCATCAAACGGTCTTCCGGTCTGAGAGTTATTGGTTTTTCCCTTCTAGGGGTCCGATTCGTTTTTATGATAAAACCAACCCGAACGTACTCCAACAGCGTCCAAGCCTCAAATGGAGAATTCAAAAAGTAAAATCTCATCAAAAGGAATCCAACGTAATTGACAGCACATCAATTGGACGTCCAGTCCTTAAGTTATAAGTGTTTCCGCACCGAGGTCCCTATGGGTTTTGGTTTCGAACCAACCCTGCCGTTTTTTCAATGTCGTCCAAAACTCACATAGAATATTCCAAAAGGACCTCCATGTCACGGGAATCCCTGTATCGTAGACAACGCGTCAATCAGATGCACAGTTGTGATGTTATTCACATTTAAGCGAAATGGGCCCGGGCTGTCAAGCCCGGTGGGCTGGCGTGTCAGCCCATTCTGGCTCTGTGGGTCCGACCTGGCTAGGGGGTCAGCCCGTATCGATAATACAAGGCCGGGATCAGTGGGGCAGGGCCCGACACGGTGCTTCCCATCCTGGTCGGTAGTGGCTCGGCCCAGCTGGCTGAGTGATGCAGGGGGGGGGGGGCGACTTTTCAAACCAGCGGCAGAAACCGGCGTCGCCCTCCTGTCTGGTCGGCTGAAACCGGCCTGTCTACCCAACATGAGCGGCCCGCCCGGGTGGGCTGTTGTTTCCTTAGCGTGGTGGCCTCTTGGAGCCGCAAGGTCTTCCCAGCCCGGCCGGCCAGTTCGTCTGTCGAGCGACCCGCAGAACGCTGGTCGTGGTCCTCCGTAGTGCGGCACCATGGGGCGTTGCGGTTCTTCCAGCCCAGCCTGCTACGGCCGGCTGGTTCCTCTTCGTCCGAGAGGCCCACGGTTGTAGGTTGGGGTTCTTCCGCACACGGTCGGTGCGAGACCGCTATTATCTCTGGTCTCCTTCGCATCTGGTCATCTTCTCCTCTCCATACACCACTTTGGTCACCAATAAAAACATGGATCTACGGAAGGTCATCAGGCTGTGTTTGTTCAGCTCGCTCCCTCCGCATGAGGCGATAACAAGAGGCCAAGACGATCACTTTCATTCAACAATGACAAGAGTATAATTTTATTAAACTAAAATTATAAAATCCCCCTACTTCGTAATTGACGTTGAACGTCGATGAGTTGCGGAAGACGAGCATCGCGGAGAACGGTGTCGTCCCATCAATGTTGGAGGAAGAGTCATTGTCGTGATGTGGAAAGATAATTTGAAGATGATGTAGATTCCTTGACATTGGGGTGTGTCCGAGGAGGAAGCGTCATTGGAAGAGGTTCTTCGCATTCTTTGTCAGAGTTGTTCTTTATTGATGAACGGTGTTCTTTTTTGGAGAGGAACACCTTGTTCTAATTCTCCAGAGCCTCCCCCACCAAAATATTTTCCAAGGAAAATATTATAACAAGCCTTCCTATTATATTATAATTTCCATGAAATTCAAAACAATTCAAAAATAATTTTTGACACCCACGTTAAATAATGTAGGCATTAATTATTTGGGTTGGCACATTTATGAGAGAAGAGGTGGCCTCATTATTTCATGGGAAACCAAGATTTTAAAAAAAGGGGGGGTGAAGAGTTAAGAGAGGGGTTAAGGAAGTTAAAGAGGATATTTGAAGGGGTTAGGGCTCATGTGCGCCCTACCCCCATTATCCTCCCATGGGAGGTTATGGGGGGTGTGGGCCCCATATCCAACTCCTCTTTGGAGGAAATAACCACCATCAAATAAAATTATGTACACATAAATTATATTATTTTTCTAATGAATCTCCAAAAAATTAACTTCTCCTCCCGATCAAATGAAACTGGTGTAAAGGTACCTTTAAGCGAATATCGGCACTGCGAGTTCATCGGTGTCCTCAGATTTCAATTACGAGCACCGCTTCACAAGATAGAAAAAACCCGCACGTACGATCACTGAACGTGCCCATACAAGAATTCAGAAATTGATTCTGGGCACACTGGGCCTCGGAATCCGGTGCCTTCTGAAACTGCGGACTCGTAAAATTCCAAAGAGTTTAAGAAAAAAATTCCCTTGAAATTTCCAGGTCTTTACATTACCCCCACCTCTGGGCTTTACATCCCCATAATGTTACAACACACACCAGGGAAAACAAAATAGGTACTGAGCACGCATCTGAGCCTCCCGCTCACATGAGCTCTTCTGGAGGATCCCATGCTGCCAATGAATGCACACTAGAGAAATAAACCTTCCATGAAGGACCCGCTCCTGTCGATGCTCAAACTCCACTTTAACCTCCATGATAGTCGTCCATTCATCGATGTCCAGCTCCTCGTGGTCAATGTTGTGGGACGGATCATGCACGAATCTCCCCAGCTGAGATACGTGGAAGACATCGTGCATCCAGTGCAACGGACGTGGAAGGGCCAGGTGGTAAGCCACCTCCCCTACTCTGATGAATAATTGGAGGAGTGACTACAGATAGGCTGCACCATCCCTATCCAAAAAGGATATCAGCAAATCGGTCGGTTTCCCTGTCAACTCTCCAAGCAGTTGAATTCATGAACTTCTACTGAGAGAATCTGCAACAATGTTCCCCTTCGTATGAGTATATACTATCTCGAAGTCATAATCCCGGAGGAACTCAAGACAACCCTGCTGTCTCAGGTTCATATTCTTCTGAAAGAAGACACACCTGAGACTATTGATATTGGAGTGAACCATAAACCATTTGCTCAATGAACAATGGGTGAGACTAGCCAATTGTAATAACTCGACTTCACCCTTCTTCACCTACGTTCTACAAGAGCGGGTAAGATTTCTCCTTTGCCGAAAGGGAAATCTGGTCTCATCCACTGGATGAACCACATCCATTTCCTAATGCAGTCAATCCTGACATGAATGATACTAATTCATGTCATGGACGACGTCGTAAGGAATTGATGCTACAACTAAGAGATCCAAATGTTACTCTCGTATCCAAGGGACAAGTCACACTGTCGGCATTAGTGTGTGGTTACTGGGTCTCCTCTAGTAGAAATATCAAAATTGAGGGTGACGTCAATAGTTTAAACTGGAACCTCTATGTATTAACCACACAAAAAAAAGAAGGAAAGAAAACATCACAATGAAAAGTGTCTTTTATTACTGCAACTCAAGGTACAAGGACACAAAGAAACCACAAACAATGACATTAACAAAGATAGAAGCATCAGGAACAAAGGCCTCTATTCCAGGAACTAGTACAGCTCTTGTCCACCTGCTTCTAGAGCTCCACAGTCATATGCTTTAGCTGCCTGAGGTTGTCCTCTCCCCTTTCCACCTGTTCCCTGCGGTCGAGGTGGACCTCCTGGTGGTGGTGGTGGAAACACCTCGAAGCATCATCCACCACCAGCTGCATGGACAGCTCCCATGCCTCGGTCTCATGCTCCTTGCGGTCCGCCTCATTTGAACCTATACCTTTGCTTGGGAGGTACTTCATCTAACTGTGGATCGTCTGAGTAGTAGGTCGGACAGTCACGAGCCATGGGACCCTGTCTGCCGCATGTGTAACACTGCCTGGTAGGTCTGGCTCTGTCTCTACCCTTGGTGCCCCGCACTATCGACCCTGAGTCAGGCGGTTGGCCACCTGTAGGTTTGGTCCTCTTGGACCTTTGCGTCATCAATCTACTTCCAGATGCAGAAGACTCCGCTGCATGTCGACTAGTGGTGGATCCCGCTCTTGGAGACTTCTCATCAAGGAAACTCTCCACTATGAGGACTCGATCCAATACCCTTGTCTGTGTCGGGATGCTATGAGGGATAAATGAAGCTCTGATCTCTCACATGAGTCCCTACTCAAATGTCCGGGCCCTGAAGAACGAGTCTTGTACCATATCTTTAGAGTAGCGGGAGAGGTCTGTGAACATCGTTGAGTACTGTGCTACTGTCATGCTGCCCTGCTGCAGATGTAGTAGCTCTTGTATATGCACCGCTCAAAGGGTGGATGGTATAAACTCCACCCGAAACAGGCTCTCGAAGTCTGCCAAGAAAAGTGTCGCCTCGTCGAGGACGTGGTGCGTGAGGCTCCACTATCTGCCTGCTGCTGCCTGAAGGAGGTTGGAAGAAAGGATCACCATAAAGTCTGCCGGTGTCCCTACTAGTATGAAGACTCTCACCACAGCCTCCATCCAATTCTCAACCACCTGTTGGACCATCTCTCCCCGGAAACTGGGTTGCCTCTAGCGCTGGAACTCATACAGCATGCTTAAGCAGCGTGCATTGCCTGCTACTAGGGCTGGTGGCATCGTTGGTCCAATGGGTGGTAGTACCACTGGTGCCTTCGCTGGTGCCTCAAATGGAAGAGTGACCTGTATTGAGGCCTTGTCACTCGGCGGGCTGTCAGTACATACAACTCTCGGGGCCCTAGCTGGTCGTCCACGGGGAGGTATCCAGAAAGAAACAAATGAGACACGGTAAAAAGACATTACCTAGTGAGCTGACCTGGTTTGAGATGAATTAAGGAAAACTTTTAAAAACTCACATGCAATTAGTGTTTTTTGTGCACTAAGTTGGAAATCAGATGTCAGGGTCCTAGGGTATGGATACATCGACCGCATGCTCCAACACTGGACTCCCTGAACTAAAAACCACACTTAGTACCCTTAACAGTATTGCTTCATAGAAAGAAAAATATTAGAGTCCTAGTTCTGCGGTAGAACCGACGTCCTCTGATACCAATTTGTCATGACCTGTCCCTCGGGGCCTGCATCGTGACTACCCCAAGCCCGACTTACATACGCCAGGGGATGGAGAATAGCACCAAAGGCATAATTACCTAAAAACTGGGAGGTAATTGCCTTTATAAAATATAACACACACAACCAAAGTACAAGTGGAAGCAAACACTTTGTAAAAGTTGTATAACAAGTGTACTAAAAGTAAAGGGTCTAGAATACAAACCAAACTGTGAAGTAAAAATACAACTAAAAGAAAGTACAAAAAAACGACAATCAACTGAAAGGTGGAAGCATCTCCCGGATCGTCCTCCGGGGTTCCTACCAGACGGGTTGGTATAGATGGCCTCCTCAGCACTCCATGTCCGTCAAACTCCACCATGTACCAACATGTTGTAAGGTCCTCCTCCGGGTACCATCCCGTCCTGGCACTCTCGGCCTCCATCAGCACTCTTTGTTGTCTGCATCCAACACAACAAGGTGCGGGCATAGCCCATGCAAGGGTGTTTATAACAATACTCAGTAAGGACCACGAGACCCTCTAGGTCTCACAAAAACCAACAAGGAAAACCACAAAGCATGATTTCAACAGATAACTATTACTTAGGTATATGCCCATACATATACCTAAGTTATCAAGTAACCCTTCTCAATCATGAGGAAAACAGAAAGGTCATTGACTCGGATCAAACCAGGATTTTATTATGGATGTCGAAACAACAGTTGCGGGATAACTCCACCTCTATCGAGCATAGTAGTCATGTCGCAACTCTGAGGTTCTAATCACTAACCTTAGACTGCTGAGGTACTCCTCCTGTCGAGTACTGCGGGTCTGCCGCCTCACACAGTAGCGCTCCCCCGGATAGCATATAGAGGTACTCCTTATATCGAGTAATGCGGGTTTTCTAACTCACATAGTATGACTCCTCTTCCATGGGTCTTCCACCTCACACAGTAGTGCTCCCCACAGGGCTAGTCAAGTCACTCCTAAATGAATTGGACAAGCAGTCATCAGTTCTCAGCCAGCTACAAGGTCTCCATACTCCGTATGCACGTCTCTGAGAGGATTCGATCCACACACTACTAGTCGATAATCCATGTTCAACGACGTCACAGGTGGAAGTATCTCAATGTACCACCATGACATAGGGGTCTCAACGCAACAGACGGTGCATCAATCGGACGCCCGGTCTGTGAGTTATTATCCATTTTGTCCTCGGGGCCCGGTTGGTTTTGTGTACGAACCAACCCTACTGTATCTCAACTATACCCTAAACTCCCATGGGGAATACTCAAGGGGACCTTTTCTCAATGAAATTAAAAACGCCGCCGACGGTTCGTCAAACGGTCGTCTAGTCTGAGAGTTGTTGGCTTTTCCATTCCAGGGGCCCGGTTGGATTTTAAGCTAAAACCAGCCCAACCATACTATAAATATATCCAAACCAAAAGTAGAGAATTTCAAAATAATCGTATCATAAAAAGTAATCCAACGTAATTTACATCACATCAATCGGACGTTCGGTCCTTAAGTTATTAGCGTTTTTGCTCCGAGGGCCCTGTTGGTTTCGGTTTCGAACCAACCCGGCCGTTTTTTCAAATTCGTACAAAACTCACTTAGAGTATTTAAAAAGGACCTCCTCTTCATGATAATCCCAGTGTCGTAGATGGTGTTTCGATCAGACACATGTTCGTGAAGTTATTCACATTTAAGCTAAACGGGCCCGACCCGTCAAGCCCGGTGGGCTGGCGGGTCGGCCCGTTTTGGCTCAGTGGGTCCGACCCGGCTAAGGGGTCAGTTTGGCTCATTAATGCACGGGTAGTCCCGGTGGGGCCTAGACCGGCCTTCCGGGGAGCGGCCTGGCCTGGCGTGAAGCAGACCGGCCCGGCACGGTGCTACCCAGCCTGGTTGGCCGCAGCTCGGCCCAGGTTGCTGAGTAATGCGGGGGGCACGACCCCCGGACCTTCCGAACCGGTGGTGCTGCCCTCCTGTCCGGGCTACCGTAACTAGCTAGTCTTTCTACTGTGAGCGGCCCACACAGATTGAGGCGGGGTTGACTTGTACACGTCACATATCAATTTCACTCAAAAAGCCTTCTACTTCAAAGCACATTTTCCATATCATTTTTCACATGCATAAACATGAAATACATGGCTAACTAAGAAAGATAAGTAACACAAAATAGGAAAATGGGTATTATAGTACCAAGGAATACTAAAGGTCTAGGTAGTAAACTAATCATACAATAAGAATCATGTGCAAAAAACAGATCTGATAACAACAACCCTATGAGGTAGAGGAAAACCCCAAAGTGGAAAACCAGGTTCAAAAATAGAGAGTTATACAGAATTCAAAAATATAATGGATCAATCTGCCCCTGATCACCATCACCATCACCACTGTCATCATCGGCCTCATCCTCGACTCCATCTCTGTCCTCGTCTTCGTCCTCATCATCGTCCCCATGATCATCGTCAGCCTCATCCTCATCCTCAGCCTCATCCTCGCCCTCGACACCATCCTTGACCTTGGCCCCACCCTCCCCCTCGTCCTCATCCTCATCCTCATCCTCATCCTCTTCAGCATCCTCGTCATCACTAGAATCGTCATCATCTTGACCATCACTAGAGATACTGCATGGTGCATTGGATGATGCACCCATCGATGACATAAATGTATGACAAGCTGTGCTGGCCTCTGGTGGAAGTAATGAAGATAATGATTTCATCAGTTTCATAAATTCTTTGTCCCTCGTTTGAACTTGTACTTCTAACTCTGTGACCCTTTTATCAGACTGTCTTGCATGCTCCTTGACCTGTTCCAACTTGGTGGTACTAGAATGAATACCTGTAGAGGACCAATACCACGTCGGGACAATATTCTTACCAAGTCGGCAGCGTACTCAACCATAGTGCTCATCTCCCAGAACCGGATATAAATGATCGTGTGGCACAAAATTTTCAGGCTCTTGGGAATCAAGAGCCTCTAAAGCATCTTGTTAAAAATATTAATAGATTATTAAATTTCAAAAAATATATTAAACTTTGAAATAAACAAATTAAAACTTACAATCTTTTCTTGGGTTGGTTCATTTACCATAGTTCCATCTTTTTTTCTTCTACTCGAGCAAAAACAATATGCTCGAGGGATACATCCTTCATTATTCAATTTGTGCTTCTGTAATGAAATTGAAATAATATAATGTGAAAGTATAATCATATATTCAATATTCAATAAATCACATAATTTAGGTAGGAAATAATAAAAAAGGAAAGTCCTAATGAAAAATTATAAACAACAATATCTTACCAGCTGCCTCTCATGATCTGACATAGTTGTGAGCCCCAAAGTGTGACGATATTGCTTTGAATCAATGTTTTTTTGTTTATTTTAAAAGATTCCTAAATATTTTTTAATAATAAATAATATTATATTAATGAAAAATATGAAAACTCTCAGTTAAATACCTCAAATGAGATTAATACCTTAAATTTGGCAGTCGCCCAATGGGTAATCATTTGGTGATATTGCTCTATCAGGAAATCATCCACGATAGGTAATGTCTTAACTCCATGCCCACTCTATCACACCAGCCAACATACAACTCATGCTTATAAGCTCTCTAAATATCTCCTAACTCTTTTAAATGCGCTGGTCGTACACCTTCGCCATCAAGGAAGTTAAACTGAAGCTGAAACCCAATAGATTAGGTCATATAAATACAAAAAAAATACTACCTTAAATCCAATAGATTTTCTACCCATATATGTGCCCATGCATTATCCTTGACTTCATGTGGCAGATGTCTCCAAGAGAGATGGTTGAACAGAATGATATCTGAGTATTTTTCTAACGTCGCCAAAAAACCCCAACATTCCTACCCAGATTTCTCAATCATTTGTCCATCAACATTGTATTCAACCAACAACTGTGTCTGCCGGTTCCATACAACATGCAATTAAGTACGCCCCATCCCTCGCCTCCTATCTGTAGATGAATATGTTATTAAATAAAAATAATATCAGTACAAGTTATGATAAAAATAAATTTGGGTATACATATTTGATAGAGTTATATAAATATACCTGTGGTAGTCGGATCAATGGGTGTCACTGGATGTGTAGAAGAAGAAGGAATATCCTTTACAGGTGGAGTGTCCCACAATGAATGCTCCTCAGCCACATACTGTGTCATAGCAGGAGTCAAAGATGGTGGAATATAATAACTCAGAGATAATGAACCAGAAGAAAAAGATGATGGCCTAGAGGTCTGGCCAACTGGTAGTGTAAACATCAGAGGTCTAAATATCCCGTGTGTACATGAAGACACGCCAGGATCAAAATGGGGCATAAAAGATACGTCTGTGGTAGTGGATCATCTAACTATCACCCCACGATCCCTCGTACCACCAGCCTCAGTACTGGGACCAATAGATGATTGTCCATCTCTAACACCACCCCCCTCCTACCACCAGCCTCTCTACTAGGAGTAATATCAGGCTCCTCGTTGGATATCTCTCGTCTAGGGGGTGGATCCTGAAAAATAGTTTAACACAAAAGTAAACACATGATATTATAATTTATTGAAATATTTATATTTGAAATAAAATACTCACAATAGGGATGAGTGGAGGAACACCCATCTGTACCTTGTGATGATTGTTTTCTGTCATCTTTTTTTGCCGCCTCTCTTCAATGGTTGTCATTTCCTGTAATGAAAACAAATATGGAAGTAATTAGAAATAGATAACTAATGTGTAACCCAAAAAAATATATAGAAGAACCATTTTGATAAAAAAACATAAAGAAACAAAAGATTTATGGTGGTTTGAAGGTAACTACTAGGATACACACTCTTAATGATGTAGGTGAAACATGTTGGTGAGAACACGACTGTATGATTCAATATATTTCCCATCACAACTTTGGGTTCACAATCAACTCTGAAAATTGAGATATTGGCGTCATCATAAGTAATAAACAGATTGCTTCCAATTTCAGATGGGATAGTTTCAACATCATCATAACCATCATCAAAAACATGTCTATGATTTACATAAAAAATTACACTGAATTTAGGATGACGATGAAATTTGACATAAAAAACTTGTTTCACCATTGATGCCAATACATATGGTTTATTAGTGGCAAGAGTACGAGTCATGTCAATAACTTGAAATCCACAATCATCAATAAAGGTGCCTTTCTTCTTCATTGAATCAAACCATTGAAATTTCATCATCATTACACGACCATGCGAGTAATAATCTAAAATTATTATTTTCTCCACGACTCCATAATAAGAAAAAATTTTAGAATGAGTTATAGTATCTGATGAACTAGCATAATAGTCTGTTATGGCAGTTAGCATAACAACATTATGTTGTGTTCTCATGTTTCTTGCTCCTTTAGTAATAATAAATTTGTATCCATTGATCACAGGTGATTTACAAGCACGAACCATGGTATTATGACCAAAAGCCAAAGCTCTTATTTCCTCAGAAACAGGTTCTATATGAAAACTCGATACCTGAAATATAATCAAATAGTAAACTTAATTAAATATTATTTTTATTTAGTGATTACAGATAAAGATTTACCTTCAATTTCAACCAAGTAGAAAACTCTTTGCTATGCAAAGTCTCTTTCCAAATCAAAGATAAAGAACGATGTTTTCTATATATCAATTCTTTATATTCCCTATAGATAAAAATAATAATAGTTCAACAAATATTTAAAATTACAAGAGATAAGATAAGAGATACATGTACGATTTATTTACTTGATATATTCATCGAACAAATCACAATTGAACAACATTGTGCGATGTGCCATCTCTCGCTATTCAAGGCTTAATGTCGTCAATGTATATGATCCTAGAATTACTTTTGTCTGAGGAAGTGATGGAAAAGTGGGTTCAATTTTCCCATACTATTCTTCTTTATTTTTCATTGGTCTATTTATTCTCGTAGTAAGATCATACAAATACATTGAGCAGAAATCCATTCATTCTTGAACCAAGTAACTCTTCACAATAGAACCTTCGGGATAATTCCTATTCCGAACATATGATTTCAATGTGCACATTTTTATTTCAGTTGGATACATCCAACGGAAAGAAACGGGTCCTCCAAGAAGTATTTCGGTCAGAAGATGGACAGTCAGATGTAACATGCATATAAAAAATGATGGAGGGAATATTTTCTCTAACTCACACAAAATTAATGGTGTTTCTGCCAATAGTTTTTGTATGAAGGATTTGGATAACCACTTAGCAAAAATATCTCTAAACAAATAGAACAACCAAATAACTGAGACTCTAACATTATTGGACAAGAGATGACGGATTTCTATTGGAATCAACTCATGAAAAAGGATGTGATAATCACGAGTCTTCAAATATTTTAGATTCAACTATTTTCTATTGACGCGTTTTGATATATTGCTTAAATAGCCATCATGAACATTAATAGTCTCTAGCACTTCTAGAAATTGATTTTTTTAATAGGTGTCATCACATAAGAAGCACATGGAACTTGCCATTTATTTTCACTGATACAGACAGGATTCAATTTGGTCTGATCCCCCAATCTTCCAAGTCACGCCGAGATAGTAAATCATCTTTTGTCTTCAACTTGAAATTTAGAAGAATAGAAAGCAACATTTCACAAATATTCTTTTCAATTTTCATTATGTCTATGCAATGACGTAACAAGTTGGTTAAGAAATACGACAACTCAAAGAATAAACTCTTCTTATTCCAATTGTAACATGTATCATTGGAAACATTTTTCCTCTTTCTAGATTTCATTACACCCTTCCCAAATGAATAACTGAAATATTTCAATTCATTAAGCTCATCAGTTCCATACATATGCTGAGGTGGATCTTTATTCTCCATGGTATTGTCAAATCTTCGACGATTGTTTCTATATGGATGGTTAATTGGCATGAATCGTAGACTTCCCATAAAACTAAAAATATGATGATATTTTAGTCTTCTCGATCGAGTATTCTTCATACAAACATGACAAGACAATTTTCTTTTTGTGCTCAATCCAGACATCATTGTATAAGCAGGAAAATCATTGATCGTCCACATAAGCGCAACACACATTTGAAATATGTCTTTTGAACATGCATCGTATTTGGGAACAGCCACATCCCAATGCAGTTTCAAATATTTTAATAAAGGTTGAATGTATACATATATATCATTATTGGGATTAGAAGGGCCAGATATCATTATACTCAAGAATGTGTAAGGCTTTTTCATACACAACCAAGGGGGAAGGTTATAAATGTGTATGAAAACCGTCCATGCGCTGTGCAATGTAAGCATCTTCCAAAATGGATTAAAACCGTCACATGAAAGACCCAGTCTCACATTATGTACATCAGCTACAAATTCAGGATATCGAGCTTCAAATCTCTTCCATACAAATCCATCTGCAGGGTGAACCAACTCTTCATTATTCTTTTTTCTCTCTGTGTCATTCCATCACATTTTTACGGATATTTAATCAGACAAGAAAAGGTTCTGTAATCCGGGGATCAATGGAAAGTGCCACATTACTTTTTATGGCACACAAGATGGTGTTCCATCATCTTTTGGCTTCCATCGGGAGGTTCCACATTTGATACAATCATTTCTTTCAGTAGTTTTCTTCGAAAATAAGTTGCAATCATTCGGGAAAGCATGATTTTTTTTGGGAATCCATGTTCATCAACTAACTTCCAGGCATATAGTGGTTTGAGGGAATATCTACATCATCTGGAACTAAGTCCTTCAAGAAGGTAAGAATGTAATCAATTGTAGTATTTGAAATCCCATACATAGTTTTCCCATGAAACAATTGGATTAAAAATTCCATCTTTTTTATTTTACCACATTGCCGATATGTTGGAGTCATCACAGCATCATTCAATTTTTTTACCCTATCAACATCATCATTTTCATTGGACGCATCAAGTGTGCTTGTATCAACATATTATTGGCTGGACATCCTTTCCTTCTCATGATGCCGAATAAATAGAAACCGATCATATATCAAACTCTCCAATTCAGTCCTATCATTTGGATCATCAACATTTTGAGATTCCATTTTCTCTCCATTGTGATACCACAAATAATAGTTTGTTTTGAAACCATATTTGGTTATATGATATCTAACTGCTTCATGAATCAACCAAGGTCTTCCAATATAATTAAAACATGGGCAGTGTATGCGACCACTATCTATAGCCTTGTCAAATGAAAAATCTAGAAATTTTTTCAAATTACTTTGAAAATTGGTTTTAAATCTGATCAGTTTCGTACATCCAACTTATATCCATTGTGTAAAAAAATTTCAATAAGTCATTTCAATGAAATTCAATAATATTGAAGTTTAATCAAAAAAATATTTAGGTAAATGAAAATTGTTTACTTTATATAAAAGAATAACTGACACATTACTATATATGATAATCATATTAAGAAATACAACGAAATACAGTTAATATAAGAAAATAAGGTACAAAATTTCTAATGCCTATATTCAAGGATTTCCCAGTAAGATATTGGAAGTGGATCAAGGAATACATAATCCTTAAGGATCTAATTGGGAGTACATGAGTTTTATAGTTTAACTTCTTTAGGGAGATCAGGATGAGGAGTAGGATGAGGATCAGGGGAGCGGTGGGACTATCCAAGGGGGGTGCGGGGTGTCCAGGGGGTGCGGGGTGTCTAGGGGGTGGTGGGGCCATTTGGGAGGTCGGAGGTGTCCAGGGGGTGGGGGGCTGTCTAGGGGGTCGGGGTGTCTAGGTGGATGGGTTGTCCGCGGGGGATGGTAAGTCTATCCAACGGGGTAGGGGGAGTCCAGGGGGGTGGGGGGCTATACAAGGGGGTAGGGGAGTCCAGGTGGGCGGGCGGGCTGTCCAAGGAGGTGAGCGGGGTGTCCAGGGGGTGGGTGGGGTTGTCCGGGCGGTACGGGGTGTCCAGGGGATGGGCGGGCTACCCATGGGGGTGTCAGGGCTGTCTAGGGTGTCTAGACTTTCCAGGGGGTGGGTGGGCTATCCAGGGGGTGGGCGGGCTATCCACGGGGTGTAGTCGGGCTGTCCACGGGGGTGGCGGCGCTATCCAGTGGTGTCGAGGTGTCATGGGGGTGGGGGGGGGGGGGGGCTTTCTAGGGGTGGGGGCATCTGGGTGGATGGGTGTGTTCGGGGGGTGGTGGGCGGGTGTCCGGGGGTGGGGTGGGAGGGCTGTCAACATGGGTAGTGATAGGTGTGGAAATTGTACACCAAGAGTTTGATGAGGAAATACTTATGAAGATGGATTGGAATCTTTGTAGGTTAATAAAGTGGGATGGTCCCTCTGAGTATATAAAATGTATTATGAAATTTTTTATGTAAATATAATAATCTTACAATGAACATGTCTATAAGTTGATAAAATTGTATTTTCATAGATGTAAGGTGGTATTTTATGGATTTTTTGGACTAAATTAATCTTAATTAGTTAATAGATATGAAGATGTTCTCTATAACAAATATTAGGAAAAATTGATCTGTTACAGGACATTTTGTTGGTTTCTATGGATTTATATCCTTAAAAATACCATTATTAATGGGTCATATAAAGAACCATTCCCAAGATTGAGTTTAAGAGTATATATGGTTTTTATTATTTTTTTTCTAAGACTTTTTTGTTGATAAACACTATAATTTTCTTCATAGATCTCATGAATATGATTTTCCATCAATATAATGTCTCTTTAATCATTATATTTATAGATGAAATGAAAATATAGTTTATGAAATTATTTTTTAATGATTGACACTCTGACATATTAATGATTAAAATTCAATAAAGTTTGATTTATAAAAATAATTTTTTGTGTCAATATTGGATACAACAGACTAAGAGCTATTGAAATTAGAGAATCGCCAGGATTTTGGTCTATCTCAATCTCAACATCATGTTAAGGGGGTATCATCACAACCACCTCATAAAAAACAAAAAAATAGCCTAACAACATTGGTATCCTCCAACATAATATCATTAATCTATTCTATAAAAGTATGAACAATCACATAAACTAGGTGGTCCACATATCAACTTCCCACCTAAAATTCCCACTCAATAACAAAAACTACAGTTTTTCTATCCCCATATGATTACACAACCCTCCTTTAGAAACATTTGATAAAAATATGTAAGGAATATAACTAGTTGATTCATTTGACGACATAGTATAGGTATATTTATATGAAAAGAATACCCCCACAATAATCATGTAGCCCTGTCATCAGTCTAAACCCCTAGAACACATAAAAGAAGCTAGTATGGACATTTACTAAAATATTTAACACCATAAGAATGAAAATACACTCTAAATATAGTTTGAGAGGATATAATGGTGTGTGTGAAAAAAATGATATTAAATAAATTTAAATGAATATGGAATAAATGAGGGTTTACAATACACTAAGAGTACCTCAAACAATCCAAAACCACTATAGTGCCACATATTCAACTTCATGAATCGGGACCTGGAAATCATACCTACGTCTTTACTGATGACCACCTAATTGGAACACTTTATTTATGGTGCTTGAACACAAGGAACAAACTATGTTTTAGTCTCTACCAACTCAATCACCCCTTATAGATCATAATATTGTTTCCCCTTATACTAAAATGGTATCACTGGAAACTACTTCTAAAGCTGGTCCTAAACCGTTCATTCTCCAAAAAACAATGATCAAAGAACCATTAAACACATCTTAATGACGATACAATCTCATCACATATAGGTTAAATCAAAACAGAAACAAAAAACATATACAAATCAAAATCAAAACTAAAAACTGAAATATCAGATATATTTCAATAAAAATAAGGTACCAGTTAAGAAAATACCTAATTTAGGATGGGTCTGATAAGATTCGGAAAGAGATTCAGTACCTTGGATGGGATAGAGGAAGAGGAAGCCGAAGGAGCTCCAAGATCGCCAAACTGCTCCCGTTTTGGGTTCTATATCGCGAATGGGGGAGAGGATGGGCCGCTATTAATTTGGGGGAAAGTTTTACCAATGGTTTTTAAAAACTGTTGGTATATATTTTCTAGCAAAACCTATACCAACGCTTCCTTAGAACCACTGGTAAAAACTCCCCTCAACCACACCTATACCAACAGTTCTCATTGAACCATTGGTAAAACCTCCCTAAACCACATCTATACCAACGGTTCATTAGAACCGTTGGTAAAAGCTCCCACAAACACAGCTATACCAACGGTTCTAGGGAACCATTGGTAAAAGCTCCCCTAAACCTTCCTTTACCAACAGTTTCATGAAACCGTTGGTATGGAAGTGTGGGGAAAAACCCACATTCCAATAGTGCTTTTTATAAGCATTTCAACATCCCTTGGAAATCCTTTTATATAATCATTTAATCATAATTGGGAAAGGATTTTTATATAATCATTCAACATGATTCACAAAACAATTCGTGAAGAAAAAAATAGAAAAACATAACACCGCCAGCCAAAATGGTCAATTTAGTTGTATTCCTTTTTTCATTAAATTATAAATACTTTCATTATATTATACCTTAATCTATTTTTGAGTCATGGTACACACCAATTTTTATAAAATCTTCACCAGTTATACAATAATCATAGAATCCATTTTCAAGGTATATATATCACACACAATCACAAGATATTTCTGTTCATAATAAAACATATATTAACTCATTTTCTAGTTCATTGTAGTTTTGGGGTAGTCTCCCCCTATGGGTACTCGTAATATATGTCTCGACACTATTGGATATGAAGGTATCCAAAGAGTATTCCAAACACATGATCATTATCACCCATTATTTTGATAGTTAACTATCATATTATTTTGACACAATCACACTATATTTCACACACATGAATAAATAAAAAAAGACTATAGAATGTTTTCTAAACCAGCTAACATTATCAGAATATTAATAAATTGAATCTAATAAGTAACTATAAAAAATTACAATAGTGGTAATTATCATAAGGAAAACTAAAGATTAATAATTTTATAGAGATATTAGGAGAGGATGATATTGCACTACAATCTCTGGGTGTCGCCCCAGGGTTCTAGTGTGCATGATGCATAGTGGATGAAATAAAATAATATTAACAACATGATCTTGAACATTTGATGTTGATATATTCAGAACATGAAACCCTTTAATGATGTGAATTCATCAATTTGTATAACACGATAAAAAACACATTTTCTCAAGATAAAATAAACCAAATCGACTATTTCATGAAAAAAAATGTTTAACGCCTTGTAAATTTTCATGATATGAACTAGTTCATGAATTTAACCCACTAAAAGTTTCATGTAATATAACATGTTCCTGACATGAAAGTTTCCAGTAGATTTCTTTCAACCTAGCTATCACAGGAATGGTTTGAACCACCTTTGAGTCCTTCCAAACCATAGAGAACCCTCATAATCCCTCGCAATAATTATAAATAAAATCAATTATTTCAAATGAACAAACATCCCTATACAACATGTCCTTTATACCAGAATATTATTTCCATCCAAAAAATGGGACTCAATGACAAATGATTAATGAACAAATAAATACCATCTAAAAGTAGCTCAATGAAACTCAAAGAGGTATATACATTGAAAAACTAGGGATCATACATGAATCACCTTGGAATGATATTTTTATGAATATGTGATGTTTTTTGAGATACTTATTGAATATTGAATAGATAGACATAATGGTTATTATGTGATATGGAAAATTGATCCTTGGTAAATTTTATTGATTTATTCATGAAGGATTCCTCAAGACAATGATGATATAAATCAAAGGATCAAATCATTAATATTTAATGGGTTCAAATATTATATTGAAAGTTTATCTGTTTTTATATCCCATTAGTAATAGAATCTCTAAAAATTAAGATACCTCAAGGTAAATTAATCATGTCTTATTTGTAATGTGGAACTCCACTACCAGGGTATTTTTTCTAAAACCCATTTGACTGTATTATTCTTATATATATATATATATATATATCTGTGTGTGTGTGTGTGCATAATGTATTTCATGCTCATAACCTATAATTGACTGATTATGATAAAATATATATATAATTTATTAATATGTTATAATATATTCAGTATAGAAATTAAGTGTGTAATTTTTGAAAAAGGAATTTTTGTAAGGTGGGGAGAATGTAAAACCCAAAAATATTAGTTTATAATTTTTTTAATAACGCTTTTTTAGAACATACACCATACACAACATGGAGATCAAATGAATGGTAATATACTAATATACAAATAAGAAAATTATATCCTAGATGTTTTTTTCAGAGGTGGGAAAAGGAATTACCACATAATGATATACCTGTAGAAATATTTTCATTTTTAAAATGAATAATCAGTCATTCAATGATTTTTAATTTGTTGAAAATTAAGAGAATATATTTTGTATGTAAATGACATTTTTTTAAAAACAATTATGTGTGCAATGTATTTTGATCATAAAAGTTTAAATTGTTTATTATTGATAAATAATTGAAATGTAATATTTAGATTATATATATAATGTACTGAATTGAATCTGATTTCCATATAGTTATTATTCATGTAATGAGAATTATGCCCTTTTATTTTCTAGAAAAACATTTTCATTAAAATTTGTTTTTTATTTCCTTTTTTCATAAAATTAAAACTGATTTATAAACTGTTATAAATTTGTTTTACATAGTAGAAATTAATTAGGAAACATTAATGTCATAATATTCTTAGTATTAACTTTTCAAATTTCTCTAAAATGAATATAATTTTAGTTAATAATGAAAATTATCGATTTTTCCAAATTATAATTTCTTTTTATTGAATAGATAAATATAAAAGTACAATTATATTTTAACATTTGTTTTTAATGTAAATAAACGAAACCTTTTATTAATAAATATCTAATTAATTCCTCTTAATCTATATTATATGTTATTTTACTATGTTTTGAGTTTTGGAATTAAAAACAAATATTTCTAGAAAGTATTTTCAATAAATTTTCATAGCCATATTAAAATAAATTTAGTAATATTATTAGAGTTGATTAAAAATAATGGATTTATAATTTGGAATTACGATGTTGAAATTTCCATTAAAATTCAATTTCAATTTTATTCCAAATAAATTTTAACAATGGTAAAAAAAATTCACCACAATAATGGGTAAAACATGTCATTTGTGTTTAAATCATTTTGATAATGTATCAAATTAATACTAAAACATTCCACTATTTAATTTAATGATTGAAATTTGACCATAACCATACTATATTAAAAAATATGTCATTTTCATGCCACTTTCCTTCGATTATAAATGCTATATTTATTTAGTTATGAAAATTTAAAAAATGTCACTCTCTTCCTATTAATTTGTATAATATATTTTCATTAGGATAAAAAGATGAAATGAATGGATATATGATTATTATTAATTTTAATAATTTTATTTTATTATTTTAATTTTCTAAAATTTTTATGATAAGAATTATTTCATTGAATTCTTACAAAACATTAGCATTGTTCTTGAGCATGTAGTAGAAAAATAAAACACTTTTTAAAAAACATTAAAAGTAATATATTTTGGATGACATATTGTGAGTAAATTATTTATTAGATAATTATAATGTAATATTAATGTTTAATTAATTTATATTATAATTAAATTGTTATATTGATTTCATTAATGTTAATATATTTGAATAGTTTTTAAAATCACCATAAATTGTATTTAATGTTTATTATTGTTTTTTAAATAATAATAAAATAAAACAATAATATATTGGCTCAATTTGAAAGAAAAGTTTCAACCATAGAATTGATTTATCTGTTATTTACAACTTTAATTTTTTACTATAACATTCATGAGTGTTATATAGTGAAAAAACATGTTACAGTGGTTCTAGTAAAACAATATAAATTAGAGGATTAATCAAATAGATAAGTTTTAAAATGAATCATAAACTTGTTTAAAACTAATTTTATGTTAATATAAATAACTTATCTTACATATACTAAAAAATATGGATGTTTTGTTTCATTTTATGTGATTTATGCACATATTATAAATTAATATTTCACATATTTGAATGTTTACCACTCACCTTATGTGTGGATATAATCCTCATCTCTATTATTATTCACAAAAACATACCCACATAACATGACCAATCCCTATACAAAAAAATTTCATGTTTCTTTCCCAAAATTCAATATCTTATATACTTTCCATAATAGCCTCCTATGAAAGATGAAGGTGTAAACCAAAAATGGATTACCAAGGAAGAGTTGCAACTCTTAACCGTGTTCATTCATTATATTTATTCTTATACCTCATTATATTATATATTATCAATCAAAATAAAATGAAATTAGTATCTAATATATTCTAAAATGCTATAATTTTTATTTATAAACTCTTTTTTAACTCATTTTCTATACAATGTAAAATTAATGCACTGCTAATTTGTGTGTACAGACAATCGTCTCCACATAGGTTAATTTTCCATCGTCACCTATTAGGGATAAATAAAATTATTGATTAATTGAATATATATGATATTATTCATTTTTTTCTATAAGGACTATATTTTTCATACTTTTCTTCCTTCAATATGATGGAAGATAATAACATTACATTTGGGTATGTGTGGAATACCACCTACATGTTGTGATGTGATTCATTTTTTCACATTATGATTATGTGGATTGGAATATTTATATATTTAATTAATATATATGATATATATGATATAATAATTATAACATAATGGTTAATTATTATTTACTATTCTTTGTATCCACCCATTAATAACTAGAAGCATCACTCTTGTATTTGTACAGACAACTATCTCTATGAAGTAGTGTAATTTATTTTTTATCACACCTTAAATGTATGGTAATACAATTTAATATAATGAATAAATATTATAATTATTACATGATTTTGATTCAGAATATATTGTGACTTTGACTAAGGTGTGGCGACTAAACCCATCAAACTACAGCATGTATGGGAAACCGATCGATTTTCCACCCAAATAATATTTTAATGAATAATTGTTAGTTAATGGGTGCTTATATATTATAAGTAAATCATATAAGGAATTATAATTACAAATATAGTTCATTTATATGATTATAATAAAATTAAAGTAATAAAATTAGATGATATGAGAATATATGTAGAAGTTTGAACATGATATAAGGGATTTTGTTTAATATATCTTTTTTCAGAATTATTTATGTCTATATTTCCTTTTGAAAAAGTATTTGATAGTAATATATTAAAACACCTATATTTTATTCTTCTATTAGTTATGTATTTATTTTTCTTTTTTATCTTCCATTAATTTTATTTACTTTTTTTGAATGAAGAATCATCATGTAAGTAACACATAAAGAAAACCAATCTTATTAATTAGTTTCAGTATAGAATCTTTTTTCAATATAAAAGATCAATAAATTTTTTATGGATATTTTTGAAAATAAATGAAATTTCTCCTTAGTGTTCATTTTCAATACCTTTGATTTTATTTAAAAAAAATTAAAATAATTTTTTTAAAAAAAATCAATCATGTCGTTTTCTTAACTCTTTACAAAAATATGAATTTTTTTTCATTTTATCATATATGTAATTAATAGATTTTCTTAATGTCATGTACACTATTTTACATTAATAATAATTTCAATTTTAACATAGATACATTAAAAAAACCTTATTGACAATATTAAATGAATTCTCAATTTTTAAAGAGACAACATAAAATGGGTTTTATTTTCTTAAAAGAATTATTAATTTTAAATTTTATTTATAACATCATTATTAAATAAATTTATAAGTGATGAGTATAGAATAAATGTGGGAATGTACAGATGGCCTATGCCCACTTGGACTGCTTGTGTCAGTGCTTGTGAGAATATTTATATGACCTACTTCTTTTAGTTGTAGAGGATTATATGAAGGTATTTTCTGTAGGTGTACCGAGATTAACCATCAATTGAATACTAATTTATATATTTATCTTCGCTGAGGGACACATTGATATATTCTATTACATATCAAATTCCTTGTCTGAGCTCAGGGATCTTACAGTTCTATTATAGGACCTTAATGGGAAATGTTTCTCTAAGCCATCTATTTTCCCTTGGGTATCTCTAATATTGTTCTCTAAGATGGTGGATGTGATCTTGAGTAATTTAATTCATTATCTCCACCTAAATCATTTTATAGTCTAGAATAAATGACCATTACTGAGGATTGATGTGGTTCTTAGCTAGCTAAAATTAGTATCATGGTTATTGATTATTGATTTTATGTTTTTATATCTCAATTTTCGAGACTGTATGGTGGATATATTAAATGTGTAATGTATGCCTCATAATTAGCACAATGAATTTCGAGTGAAGTCATTTCTTATTATGAGAAACTGAGTCGTGCTTATATTAATAGTGAATCTGATCACCTAGATAATACCTAATCAATTCTTATCTATCTTCATTAGTGAAATATCTATCTTCTTTATATTGATGGATAATAATTATATGTTTTTTAGGATTACTATAGAAATTTTTTCTATAGAATAGGTCTTGGGGTTGGATCTATATGTTTTTGTTTTGGATTGGAGTTGTCTAATTCTTGGTAATTCCATATTATATGGGTGTTTTTGAATGAAATAACAACGAAAAATGAATTAACTTCATGAGAGACAAAAAAAATTTGATATTGGTATATATATTATTTGGTAGGTAGGATACTACTTGATATATGTGAATAACTTCCCTTGGATTTCAACTCCCATGATTTCCCTACCTGAATGTGGATGTCCTTCAATTGGTCTATGTGATGACATCAATATTTCATAAAAATGAAGAATATATTGATGAATACACTCGTTTTTATGTTCCTATAGTATATGGTTTGGTGTGTTGTATTTTATATGTCTCTATATCTTAGTGGTAGTGTTTTGATGAAGTATAGGTAGGAGAAGATAGATTATGGTTTCACAAAGATACTACCAAATATACTAAACTACGTGACCAAGGATTTGAAACATATGATGGTATTGTTTTTATTGAATAATCATATACATTACGTTATTGTTGTGTGTTTCTTAGTATACATGGGATATAAAATCCTCTAAAATAACTTAACACATATAGATCATAATTTAGAATAAGGGTAGTAGTTTTAATTTTCACTTGTCTATGAATTTCAGAATGTCTACACACTATGGAAGGTAAATGTGGTTTATCATTCAATTAATAATTAACTCAAATATCAGTTTACTAATGTGGTGTAAAAATAGTGAGTGGAGATATACTTGTTCTTGATGATTAAGGAAGTGGTTAATTATATTTTATTAGTGGTGGTTTCCCCGCTCTTACAACATCCTATAAAGTATTCCCATTTGGGTGACCTCAATTTCATGGAACTACATGATATAAAATCCTTAAGCAATACACATGATGAATTTTAAGATTAGGAAGATAACTACATAATATTTAGAGGAAAAAAATTAGTAATTGTCATTTCACATCAATAGGTAATGACTGATTTAAAAACCCCATTAATAATATATTTTAGAGTGAAAAATATATACCAATACCAAAAATGTAATATTTTGTAGCCTTTATTGAAGAGGATCATTGTTGAGTTTCTATTGTGGTTCTCCATCTGTCAGCTAGTTAAGGCTAAGCACTGGGTTGCAGTAGGATTGGTTCAACATCTAGAGCTTATAGATTGGATGTCGTAAAATATATTAGTAGACTCTATAGTGGGAGTTCCATATTCAATAATCTATCACAATGTAATTTTTATAATCATCTAACAACAAACCATGTTAGATGACTTCATTTCAATTATATAGGAGCTTTTGGTGGAAATATTTGGATTTCTCTATTTGGATGTGAGAATCATGCTTTGTTGGATACCATATATAATGATATCTGACAATACTATTCATTTTTTGTTCCAATTATAGTGGATAATTAAACAGTGTTTTTTTACATAATTGATTTTGATTATGAAATTACTTCTAGCTGACACTGACTAAAATATGGATCTAGGGTCTAAGGGGGAATTTCGTTCTTTAAAATATATTTTCACTAAAATACATCCTCTTTAATGATATTATTTATTATCAATTTTATTTACAGATTAATGAAGACGAAATAAATGAATAATTAAAATTGATTATACACAATGATTTATAAAGGTTCTACTAATAGAAATCTAATAGAGCACACCAAAAAATTGATCTATGATAGCTTGATGATTTTTACAAGACAACATTTTTTTCATTGACATCAATACATTTTCAAGGTGCTACTGAACTAATATGAAGTATTTGAAACTTGTGTATGAACCTAGATATTCATTTTAGGTATGGATCATTATTTCAGGTTGTTTTTTGGGGAAAAAGAAAGATATGGGAGAATTTTATAAGTACACACTGTGTACCCATTTTCTACATGTATATGTGTAATGGCCTTCTAACAGACCAGTACATGGCTGTGTCGGTGACCTGGTAGACCGCCTAAAGTATGGGCGGTTTAGGCTAGTACACAACATGTACATTAAATGAACTCCTCACGTTCTTTTTTTAACTGATATATCCAAGTAGGGCCACATATCATTTTCATATGATTCTTCTTCTAAGCTTGGTTCATCTAGGAGCAACCTAGGAGAGATGATCGATGTTTGGGGAAATGATTCTCCATACAATGTCTGATCCGAACTCTTGTGGGTGTGTTGGAATCCCACCATTGAGTTCTCCCTTCTTTTTGATCCTTTCTTCCTTATTCCTTCTCTCTAATTAGTTATCGAGGGATTATCTTTTTTCACCCTTTTGTATATCTATGACATTTAAGGCCGATTCAGTGGCCAATGTTAAAAATTGTTCATTGTAAAACTCCAAGGTAGGTGGTTTGTGCCTTTTATTGACATTTTTTGGATTATATATGCTTAAAGTGTCTAATACCCTTGTTTGGTGTATTGTGTGTCTTGGATTTTAACCCTAGTTAATAACTGATAATTTTTTCTTGAGAAAGGATTATTGCTTATGAATAAGATTTTATACATTGATTATAGGTATATATTCCATGTTTTATTGATTATGGATATTCTATCTAGAATTCCTATTAGGATACTTTTTTTCATGCCACGTGTTGTTAGGATGGAGTTTTTGTTTATATGAGACGCAATGTGATTCGCATTGTGAAAGTATGACCAAAAGGAATTGGCAGTGATAGATTCAAGATTTTGGTTCATTTATGTATAAATTTTATTTATGTTGAGCAAGAGGTATTGATTATGAAAGCTTCCAGGTGGTCATAGATGAGAGGGGTTAGACCGTGAAGAGATACCCAGAGGGTTGTTATTAGTTAATTGTTAGACCCTAGGGTATTGACTGTGAGAGCTTCCAGGTGGTCATTATACTTTATTTTTTCTTTTTAGACCAAGGGGGTATTGATCATGAGAGCTACATAGGTGGTAATTTATAAATTATTAGTGCTATGTTAAAACACAGGGGTTAATCTGTGAGAGCTTTCCTAGAGGTTTGTTTCTGATTGATTGCATGATTGTGACGAGTCTGTCAAGCCAATGCACAGTATTAGACTCGATCTTCATAGATTGTTTAGATGGTATTATAAGTCATATGTTTCATATTACATAGGGGATACAGATCTTAGTGTAGATCTATGGATTTGATTATTCAAAAGTTTGAATAATTAATAATTTTAAATGAAGGTAATTAGAAATTGTAGGATTGGTTACATTTGAGTACATTCTAGTTTATTAATTCAACTCTACTTATTACCTACTATATATATTCACTGATAATTAGGAATAGATATTTTGGTTTTTTCCTATTGTGATTCGTCTCACATTCAATTTGGGTGATGCTTTTTGACCCAAACAGATTATATGATTGTAGGTTTAGGTAAGGGAATGTTCCCTTCTTCATCGGGTACTTGATTGATGTTTAAGCTGGAGGGCATGGGAAAAAGATGAGGCTTGTGATGCTGTTGGAAATTACAGCTTTTCTATAATTTGGTTTTAGTATTTTATTTCTATCATTGTGACTTGTTTGGCTTCTTTCATAGAAATATGTGTCATGCATCATTTATATACCCCCAGTTGTTATATCACTATCATTTTTCTCTGGTTTACTTTTTTATGGTATTATTATTTATAATTTTTTATTATGGTCATTCCATTGTGTATGCTCTTATAATAATGGCATAAATTCCCCCAATTTCATACCTTGTCTCTCTCTGCTAGTCATCAGCCTCTGGTGCGTGGGGAAATGTTCTTGAGGTTATGTGACCAACTAGGTCTGGGGCATCTATGGGAGGCACCCAGAACCTGGATGTTACAATGTGGTATCAAAGGAGTTATTTTCATATATTCCTTAATATTTGGTGCCTATATACTGGGATAAAAAGGAACAGGTAGTTGGTAATAAGCAATTCTTGGGAGTAACTAACTCATATACAGGGAAAACCCATGTTACCTCAAATATTGCAATTTCTCTAGATTTGCAATTTTTACAGTTGATTTGATTTCACCGTTGGGTGATTCACTTGTTTTGTGAAGTTATGAATTATATAATTGTGGTTTTATATCTATTGTAACCTAATGAGATGAGGGTATGTCATCTCATGCATCATATAGGGACATGATAGATATCACATGTCATGCATTCTGGACATGCCATTTAGGGTGCATCACTGATTGGATGTTGTTGTGATTGATGTTTTGTTGTATATGCAGGTTTTTGTGAAGTATTCTACTATATAATATCTACTATTATTATAGGGTACTTGTATATGTAATGTTTTATTTGAATGAACTACATGCTTTGGTCCCTAAGGTATTATGGGCCCTCTTGGATAGGAATTTAGTGGATCTTGTTGGACATTAATTGGATTCTGTCATGATATGACATGGAAAAGGATGCCAAAATATGATTTTTGGAGTGTATATGCTCTCATGAGTCAAGAAATTCCATGCATTGAACAAAATTTTATGTATTTTAAGGGTTTAAGAGAATTTTCAGAGGATAACTATCCCGAAACACAAACAACACAGCGTGTGTTGTTATGAACACACGCCATTAGTTGTTCTATTCGGGGAAATTTCCTTTTATTAAGTACATGTTGTGTACTGTGAGTACACTCTATATAGTCTTTAGCCATGTGAATTCCTATGTGAGCAGATACCCGGGGATGATAAATGTTTGGTAGAACACATCGTGTACTGGGAGTACACACTCTGTCATAAAGAACGACAGTTTAGCCATGTGACTAATGACATGGTGGATGTGGAATAATTGGCACATGTCGTGTCTAGGGTAATCACACATTGTAGTGTTACACCAAGAGAAAAAATGTTGTCCCATTAGTTTAGGAGGAAACCTGAGTTATTTAATATTGGTAATTACATGCCGTATAGATTATGTACACCTTGTATAGTTCTCTGTAAACAGAACCCATGTTAGTCTGGTCGTGTAGACGGACAAGGCTAGAAGGGAGGACTTGGGTACATGTTGTGTTCCATGATGGAACATCATGTGCCTGTTATGTTTACACACCTAGGATGGTGGGGGTACACACCTATGTAATAGGATGCATGTACACATAGCATTTGAGTTCTACACACTTTATAATCTTATTTTGTACCCATTGAGGGTTTGTTCCTATTTTTTCCCAGAAGTCAATTTTGGACCCCTTAGTAGTCATTTCTATGTCGTTTTCCCCTTATATCATGATGGTTGAACTTATAGAGCATTTTGAGGACTCCTAATAGGTGTTTTTGTGTTCTTTTCTAAATGGATAAGTTTATCCATCAGTTACTCTTTTTAGTTGTCTCATGGGAGTGAGACCAATGCATAACTGATCGATTGGGTGTTTAGACCAACCTAGTTGTGGCCATTGATTTGATATGATCTTGAAGCTATCTATTGTGGAGTTTTTATTTTGAAGATGATTCCCATGTGATTTGTGCCTTCTAGCCAATGATTCCATGAGACCTATTGCTTCTAGGGATCCCATAATAGTATCCCTCATCTGTGTACCATTTCGAGTATCCTTGTCATGGGATTCCCTTACTGTTTATCATTAAAAGATATTTTGTTTGATTATTCTACATATTTTAGTTAGAATGGGGTTTTAATTGAATTAAATACTTATGTGTTCAATATTTTTTTGGCTAAATAGCTGTTATTGGGTTGTTTTTTAGGACCTAGGTTGGTTTAACAAGATCCTTATAGGTTTCTTTGGTTATTAAAAATGATCTTACTTGCTGAATTCCCATTTGTGATGGAATGTTAGAGTTGTTAAATTTTTTAAAGTAAATTTGGAGAAACATTTCTATTTTACTTTTTGCATTTGAGAAAAGCTAGTTTCCCCTGAGATTTTTTAGCCTAGTGAATCTGTTTTGCGTAACCTAGTAGCAGAAGATGACGGTTGTGCTTCGTAAGATGCTAGTCGTTGTAAGTATCAGTATTAGAGCTGGTCGTCTTGTTTTTCAACTGAGATATTTTGAAATTAGTGTGGTCAAGGTGTTGTTTTTTTGTTGTAGGAATTTTGGTTTTAAATTACATCCTTGTTTGCAGGGTTGGTCATTGTTCCTTGACATTTTTGTGGGAACAAGCATGAGGATCGCTTGGTTCTTCTGGCTAGACATGCCTCACACATGGTCATCTAATAGGGGTAATGTAAAAATCCCTTTTATTTAGTTATGGATGACTTGTTATGTCGTCACCCAAGCTAATGGTTGTGTACATGATGTGATTTTCATCATGTTCTTGTGTGAGCCGTCTGGCACTAGGATACAAAGGGCAGACATCCTATGCATAGTACCCCATAATTTGTCACTGTTCTTGTGAACTCAGGGTATTGTATGTCAATATATGTGATACCTTTTGAGTGTTAAATGTTTAAATGAGCTGTTGAGTTCAGTTAGATCATTGAGCATTAAGATTTAGTGAATGTTCGTGGGTTATCTCTGGTGTAGAGTAACCTATGTGTTATGGAACTTTTTGTCCCACTACCTGATAGGACTTTCTCGGACTCGGGTGTTTTAACATGCCGGTCCGTTTACCTTTTTGACTTCATACCATGGGATGTGACATGGTGATCATTGTCCATGGAACAACACCCATTCATTTAAGTTACTTCTGAACTATCTTGTTTGACAGTGACTAGTCCTTGTCAACGTATAAGACACTCCATGGTTGGGAACATCATGTCAGTTCTGTTTCAAATTTTTTCTTTCCAGGTAGGTGGATGATAGAAAAGGACCACTTGGAAATTGTCATTTTTACTAGAATTATTTTTAAGCCTATGAGTCATGTTCCATGTTGCTGCTTAGTAGGTAGCACAACATTGTAGTGATCTGTTAAATGATGATGTGTCGAAAAGTAAAGTCGAGTTTCCTTTAAGAGGTCGACCAGTAGTGGTTCAAATATCCTTTTTTGGTACACTTTGAATTCCACTTACTGTTCTCTTTAATAAGAGGTGATCATGTCTCCAATATTGATTTCGCCTTGATCTCACTAAGAGAGTGTCTCTTATACGTCATGCTACAGTTGGAAGTCAATGGAATAGTTCATAATATTTTATTTGTTCCTTAGATGTGTAGTTTCAACAGAGGCCTAGTTAGTCTTGAGTGATTATTGGGTTCCCGTGTAAGAAATCATTGGAAAGACTCTTGATGCATACCACTTCCTTAACATGAACGCCAGAAAGATTCCTTTATTGGTTTAGTCTAATTTCTTATGTGGACTATTGGGCCTCACACCAAAGTCTCACTTGTATTCAGAATATGGACCTCCATTGTGAGTTCCTTAGAATCTGGGTTGATTCATATTAGGTTATCTCAGGCCACTTATTAGTCTTATATGCAATGCATAAAGAGGTAATAATTACATTGGGATTGATCTTGAATTATAATTTTATTCATGATGTGGCATGACCTTTTTCATGATCATGAGATGGTGTGTCATAGGAGCATCACCAAGAGACAGATGTTGGATTCATTTAACGAGTTCATTTTGAGCATTTAGTGCCTTGGGAAAAGATGTGTTATTTCTATTGCAATATTTCATCTTTCTAAGCTAGTATTTTCTAATATAATTCTTCTGGTGAGAGTTGGACTCATTATAAATCTTGTTCAGTGAGTATGGTTCATGTGAGACTATTTGAACACCCCACCAATTAAGGATGGGTGTTCTTTGACTATCTAAAATGTCTTCCAAGAAAGATTGTGCGACTAGTTTTGCTGATGTCATTTCTTATTTGACCTTTTCTTGATGTGAGGAGCTAGTTATGACCTCAGTTGTGTACGGGTGTGTCCATTTTGAGTAAAAAATTATTATTTCATCTCTAGAATAATTTGTGGTGTTTTTTATAGAGTTTTTCAAATTTTGGAGGTTTTATGGTAATGGTATTGTGTGACTTGATAGCAATAGACTCACTAAGGTTTCCAATTTATTTTTGATCATGGAACTATTCAGTGTTGACGAGATTGGAAGGCTGTACATTTGAGAGATTGGAAATTTTCCTAGGGTTTCGTAGTATATAATTTCTGACTGGGGTTCCTAGTGTACTTCTCGTGTTTGGTACGGACTATAGAGGGCTTTTGGTATATAGGTACTTCTGAGTACAGCTTACCACCCCCAGATAGATGGCCAATCCAAGCACACAATTCAGGTTTTGAAGTAAATGCTTCGAGCATCCATCATAGATTTATAGGGATCTTGGGAGAGACAGATACCCCTGGAAGAGTTTACCTATAATTACAGTTTTATGGTGACAATTCAGTTGGAACCTTATGAGTCTTTGTATAGTAGGAATGTTGATCACCCCTATGTGGGATGGAGGCTGGAGATGTAACTATACTATGACCTCATCTTTTCCAGGAGACCACTGAGAAGGTGGAGTTGATTTAGAGGAAGATGTCTACTGCAAGGTCTTGGATGAAATCTTATGCTGATCGATGGAGACGATCTTTAGAGTTTGAGGATGGAGATCAGGTTTTTCTATGTGTGACACCTAGGTTGGGACATATGAGGATTATGAGATAGAAGATTCTTTTACCATGATATGTCGGCTGTTTGAGGGTTTGGAGAGAGTCGGGTCGGTTGCATATATGTTGTAGTTACCTTAGAGGTATCGGGGTATGCACAACGTCTTCCATGTTTCTCAACTACGACAATAAATTTTAAACATGTATCCTATTTTTTAAATCGAGGAGATTGAGTTGGAGGTGGTTGCATCCTTCAAGGAGCACCCTATTCAGATTTTAAATTCTAGAAAAATGGTTCTTCGTGTCTAGTATGTTCATCTAGTATGGGTGTTATGGAAACACTGGCAATTATAGGATGAGACTTGGGAGAGGTAGTCTGACGTACGATCCCAGTGGCCAATGTTGTTTGATGTTTCTTCTTCACCACCCTTGGAAGGGAAATTTGGGGATTAATTACTTTAAGAGGGATGATTTTTTGAACAGAGATCTTTATTTAATGTATGATTCTTTATTTCAGGCTGTTTTGGGGAAAAATGAAAAAATGGAAAAATTTTCTATGTCCACACCGTGTAGTTTTGAGTACACATCATGTACTCGATTGAAGTGGGTGGTCGTGTACTGGTCGTACGATGGCTGAGTACATGGTTGTGTAGGTGACCAGGAAAACTGCCTAAAGTGAGGACCAGTTGAGGACAGTACACAACATGTAAATTAATTGAACATGTCATGTACTATTCTTTTTAATTGACATATCAAAGTGGGGTCAGGTCTCATTTATCGATCATTCTTCTTCTAACTATGGTTCCTCCTAGAGTGATCGAGAGTGTCGATTTTAGTCTGAACCACTGATTCACTATCCAATGTATGATCCAAACTCCATTGGGTGCATTTTAATCCCACTAGTGAGTTCTTCCATCTTCTTGATATACTCTTCCAGATTCCTTCTCTCTCGTGAGTTATCGAGGGTTGAATGTTTTTCTTAACTTTTTGTTGATCTACGACTTTCTAGGCCGATTTTAGGGCCAATATTGAATAGTGTACATCAGCCAACACCAATGTAGGTGGTTTTTTTATTTGATATTCTTTGGATTATATATTCTTAAAGTGTAAAATACCCAAAATTGGGGAATTACGTGTTTTAGAATTTAACCATGTTTTATACATAATATTGTTTGTTTTATTGAGAAAGGAGTATTGGTTATGAATAAAGTTTTATACCAAGATTATGGGTATGTTTCCTTTATTTGATTGATTAAGGATTTATATATAGAATGCCTGTTAGGACAGTATTTTTTCAAATAACTCATTTTGTTAGGATGTAAATTTTTTTTATATGAGGTGAATGTAATTCTAATTATAAAAGTATGACCTAGAGTAATTGACTGTGAGAGCTTCCCAAGGTAGGGTGATTTATCTATAAATTATTGTTATGTTTTCCCAGATGTATTGACTATGAGAGATTCCAGGTTGTCATAGACAAGAGGGGTCAGACTGTGAGAGCTACCAGGAAGATTTTTATTAGTTGAATGTTGTAGACTATGGAATTTACTATGGGAGCTTCTAGGTGGTCATAATAGTTTATTGATAATTTGAAGACAAAAGGGGTATTGACTGTGAGATCTTCTCCGGTGGTCATTTTTAAATGACTAGTGCTATGATAAAACATAGGGGTTAGACAATGAGAGATTTATCAAAGGGTTGTTTTTTGATTGATTGCACGATTTTGACGAGTCAATCATGCCAAAGAACAATCTCGGACTCTATCTTACTTGATTGTATATTTGGTCTTTTGATACATCTGTTTTTTATTACACAAGGGATATAGAGCTTAGGTAATATCCTTATATTTTAATATTCAATTGTTTAAATTATTAATAAATGTATGTGAATGTAATTAAAAACTGTTGGATTGTTTACTTTTTAGTATATCCTAGTTTATTACTTCATTTAAACGTTTTACCTGCTATATATATTCAATGATAGTTAGGCATAGATTATTTCGTGGTTGCCTGTTGGGATTTTTCTCACACCCAAATTGGGTTATTCTTTTGGACCCAAACAGATTATATGGTTATAGGTATAGGTATGGGAAAGTCCCATTCTTTATTAAGTACTCGATTTCTATTGGAGCTCGATAGAATGGGGCCAATCTAAGACATGTGATGTTGTTGGAGTTTACTACTTGTCTGTTCTTTAATTTCAGTATTTTATTTCCCACTTTTCGACTTGTTTGGATGCTTTCCTCGACATATGTGACACACCTCATTTATATATGCTTCAGTTGTTATATTACAATTAGTCTTATGTTGTTTACATTGTTTTATGGTATTACTATTTCAACTATTGTTTATTATTGGTTATTTTGGTGTGTATACTTTGCTAATGAGGACACAGTTTCCCCCAATGTCTTACCTTGTCCATCACAACTATTAGAGGCCACTGGTGTTTGGGAAAATTCAATTTAGGATATGTGAACAATCGGTTCTGTGGCCCATTTGGGGGACACCCAGAATAGGGATTGTACACCTTTGAACATCAGTATAATGAGATTCCAACAAGGCTTTAAAAAGGACTTACAAACAACAAGCATTAATATTATTTTATAAGGAACCTTTACCAAGAAATATAGAATATAAAAAATAGTTTGAGCTTATAGTTGAAAAATAATACCAATAGAAGAAAACAAAAACCCAAAGATACCCTAAGAATAAAGATTATATCAAGAAGAATTTTATAAAACAATAATAATTATCATTGATATAAAACATCTTTATATTCTAAACCATCATCTTATTTCCACATAAAATAGAGGGTCAGAAACTGATATTCAAGTGTGGGTTTTATGATGATTGTTCATGCACTTATTTTCAAATTAATATTTTTTTTTCAGATAGATACCTTACAAAAGATTCATGGGATTATTATATTTTAATGTCACAACATGAGATCCATAAAAAATAGGATTGGAAAATAAATTCCACATGTAATTTTCTTGAAAAATAACTCTTAAAAATTATTGACCACAAAATAATCCTTTTAATCTCTTACTTTATTGGTAAAATCCTATTATTATAAACATTGTTTCTATAAATGGATAATCCAAAAAATTGTGAATTTGTGAAAACATTAAATATCAACGAATGTACTCCAATAGTTGTGAATACCATGTAGAATATCGACATGCATAAAACCAATCACCATTTACCAGAATATTATATACATAAATTAATATTTCTGAATTGATCCTCATTTTTTCTTTATATAAGTGGTTATACATATAGATTAATTTATATAATACATAATTATTTTGAATATTTACTAAAATAAAACATCTTTAAGACATAGAAAAATTTGATATAGATGAATGAATTATATAACCATTTTGATACCACACCCCTAAATACAAAATATATCCAAATAAAGAAACAAAATTCATAATGTATCTAAATCATGTAGTTGAATACTCCATGGAACCCATTCATATGGTTGTTTGAAATATGTATCCAATTTATCATGTAGGAAATTCATTAAGAAATGTGATTTTTGAAAAGTTATTACCATGATGTATTCATCTAAAGTAAAAGAGTCCTTCACAAAGGTGATTGAAGTAATTTTTTTCTTGACATAGCAGTTTCTCCCCTTATAAAAATTTCTCATGTTTCTAGTTTTTCATACATAAGAAAACATTCACCATAATTCCAATAATTTTATACATAACAGTTTTAATAGTATATGGACTTAAAATAAAAATAAAACTTGATGGATACACATGAAATTAGTAATATGTGAATGGTATTTCAGATACACAAAATCTAATGTTCATGGTTTATGTTGGAACAAACATATGAGTGAAAAAATCTCCCCCTTTTTTGATCAAAAAACTAATAATACATTAAACCTGAAATTTCAAAAGGTTTAACATAATTTTATAAGGAACATAACGATACATATAATATTATTGAAAATGAAGTGTTTTGTCTTTTATTATCTCACATAATTACACACTTCTACTGTAAGATCCCAATATTTTGTGATTCATTTTTTATGAATAAATTTAATCTCAATTCTATTTCTCTTTACATGAAACTTTGATTTTATCTTGCACTATAAGTGACACTGAGTATAATGGAAAGATGATATACAATTATAATATTATTATTTAATAGGAAAATTTTATCCTAGATGTTGGTATAAGGGGATATGAATAGAATCAATGTTTTTTTAAAATATATCATTTTCACATGTAAATATAATTATTTCCTTATGGATTAATTAATTTTTAATTAAAATAAAACCCATTTAAGAATAAAATGAATCTTTTTTAAAGAACTATATTTATGTGTAGAATAATTTTTATCTCAATAAATTAAAAAATAACTTTTGGTGAATTATATCATAAAATTTTATATATTATATATTAAATGATGTGTTTATTATTTACCATCTATGTTTTCTAGACAACAGAAAAATATAAATCCAGTTTTACAATTAAAAATTTATATTAAAAAAATCAATGTCACTTTTTCTTAACATATTCTAGAATGAAAATTTTCTAAATTTAGATTATTTTTTGCAAAAATTTAATTCATTTTTAAGTGAACAATTCATAATTATCATTGGGTAAATTGTTTATAATTTTATTCAATGATTTTTTAAAAATACAATTTTTGTAAAAAAATTTCCTTTATTTTATAGCATTTAAAGACATCAAAATTTTTATAATATACTTTTGAGGGTGATATTAGTTTAATAATATATCTATTAATCCAATTTATATCAATATAATTAATTTCATATTGAATTTTGGTTTAAATGATTTTATACATTTGAAGATTTTCTCTTGGGAAACCATTTTATTCTTCACATCTTCATGATTAATTTATTATTATATTATTCCAGTTTTGTGAGTGGAATTTGTAAAAATATATTTCATATTTTGAATATGAATAAATTCTATTATCCAATAATAGAAACATATTTTTTGACCAGAATAAATAGTAAAAATAGTAAAAATTATTTACCACGCTTAAGGTAAAAATGGGTCCACTCGGGGTTAAACTAAAAACATAAGGGTTAGAAGTAACCCTGAAAAAGTAAGAAACTCATTTTATAGAAAATTTTAATCCTTATATAATCTAGTTTTTCTAAATTCTCAGTTGGGTTCATTTTGGTATGTGAAAACTTTGCGTATGCATTCTTCATTCAATGAATTACATGTGTTCCACTCACCCTAGAGTAAAATCCAACCCACTCTCTTCTACAATTTACACTTGAGAATTATCATCTTCATAAAAGAACTACATAGATACCTTAATTAATTCCATAATCTAATCCTTTAAAACTTATTTATTTTCATAAAACAAATCTATGAATCCTTTTTCCGAAAACCAAAGGATGTTTTCTGAAGTAGAGGTAACATCCCTAACCAAGTGTTTTACGTTATTTCTTATTAAACCTCACTAAATTATTATTTACCCTATTATAATAAAATAAAACATGTATAATAAATATAACTATATATTATAATGTTAATATAATGACCTAAATTCATCTTCTATTCAATTAAATGGTTAACAAAATCATTATTCTTTTGTACAGTGGACTACCGCCTCACGAACTAATGTATTTAATCTTCCATGAACACCTGTCAAAAATAGAAATAATTATTGATTAATTATCTTATATATCATATTTATGATATTATTTTTATTATTCAATCATTATATCATAATTTTATTCTCACCTTCCATTATGTGAGAATACGAAAAATTCGTTCGTGTATATGGAAAACTACAGGTTCGCAAAGCGATATGACTTGTTATATCATTTAAATGGATAGAGATAAATATGAGTTCAAAAAAATGATATATATTACTTAATAAATATTATATAATTGTAATATATTATTTACATTTCCAACATTTTCTTCACCAGCAAAATGGATACAACATTCATGCATACGTATGACCTATCATCTCGATGAATGATGTTTATTTTTATCTCAAACATTTAAGGATAACTATATGTACATATATACATAATATATATTATATTTATATCACAATTGAAATTTTTGATATTATTTAACAATGATAAAATGAAGGAGTCAAAAAATTAAAACATATATGAAAAACAAAGCAGTTATTTCCCTAAATGTGACTTTAACATGGAATTGTAAATAAACAGGTTATAATAGGTTATAAGTAAATAATATATGGTATGATAGGTAGAAATATTTTCATATAATATATTTAAATTAAATATATATTTATTATACAAGGGGTTTTTACATGTGAAAAATAAGTTGAGACTAATGGAAAGATATTTATGTCTCACCTTTATTTTATGTGAGACACAAGCCATATTAACAAAGAATTTCAATAATGTGGTGTATATTATACCATGAGAATTATTTTATAATGATTCTCATGAAAATTATTTTTAATTAAATATCCATTTTATGATCTATCTTTGATGTGGTTTATGGTTCAAATGTTTCTATGGTTATAAAAGTTTTATATCATTTATCAGAATGATTTATGTTTATTCTTCTGATGATGGAATATTATGATGCAAGTCTAAATAAAATCATGAAATAAATTTCCTATTTATTTAATGATAATAAATGTTATCCCCTAATTATCATCTCTTTATGTACTAAATTGTTAGAAATAATGATTTCTAAATAAAACCGATTTTATTCATCTCTATATCTGAAAATCCTTTTTCATCCAAAATATGGTTTTCTAAAAATGTTTTCAATAATATTTTTAAATAATATAAATGATTTCGAAAGGAATTTTTACCAAGGATTTATATTTTTTAAATGGAGTATTCATAACAATTTATAAAAATTCCCATTTGGAGTTTACATAAAATTTGAATGGAATATTTGTTTTAATGTGTACGAAATGAATGATATTTTTTTCATTATGACCAAATAATTTTTTAAATATTTCACCATCTGTATCACAGATTAGTTTAAAATAAAATTATTACAATTTTTTAGGGATTTTTTTTAAAAAACGTTATTTTTTATGTTAAAAGGATATTTTATTTTACGAATGTTTTAAAATTTTTTAAACATTCTTTTATAAGATTCCATGTTTATTTTTATAGAACATGATTTTGAAAATTTATCATGTTTTGAAAAGTGTTTTTAAAAATTATAGGATTATATTCTTCATGAAATTTTCTATTTGACCTTTAAATATGATTTTCCATCTAAGATGACATCTTTTGAGGTTACTTATGATTTATATGGGATAAGATCAAATGATTCAATTTTCATCATTCCTTGAGATGTACAATGATTATTTTTAAAAGATATTTAGGAATCCAATTTGTTTTACATGGGTTATGATATAGTTAATTTATGACATATTTTTGAAACAATTTTTCTTTACATAGGTTATAATGCGGTGATAAGAAGAATATTTTAGATATTTTGGGTCACATAAGTATGGTTTTTATTAAGAGATAAGTGGATATTATATATCCCTCTAATTAATTGAGAAATAATTATATATCTTGGAATACTATTGGAAAAAGTTTGATGGGACTCATAAACATTGGGAAACAGGTGCATCGTGATCAACTAAGGAGAATAAGTGCAATCTAATATACTATAAGAAAAAATATGACTATTCATGATCCACTATGTTGATGTTATTGGTAGTTAAACATGTAATATGATTTCTTTTATTTTTTTGTTTATGATAGTTCCACACATTTATGAAATAATTTTATTATTAATCATTGATTTATAATGACTTCTCACTATTATGGTCCATGTTTTTTGAAATGATAAAAGACTATTCCATGAAATTATGATCTATGAAACGTTGGGTATGAACCACTTAAGAAATATTAATAATCACATACCATTATCATTATCTAGAGATTTCATATGATAATTGGTTAATTTCTTCTGCGTTTACCCTTAATAAGAATCTAATATCATAATTTTTTTATGTTTTAATCCCCGGAATATGAAGAAATGTTTATATTGGGTATTCCTTGTATGGATATATGTGAGGAAGACTTTGTTGGGGATATTGAAGAACATTCATGAAATAATCATATTTTTTTAGTATCCAAATACTGAAACTATAATGTTATTTGGTAAACTTATTATGAAAAGTATTGAATATTCATCTAAAAATATGTGATATCAATGTACGAATATCCATGGCCTCTATAGGTGGTATTAGAGGAAATTTTTTCGATATTTTGAGATTTGGTTTAGAAAACAATTACAGGTATCTCTAGGGGACGTGCTAATTATATTTCTAGTGATATGTATATAGATATATCTAGGGATAAGCCTAATTATAATTAAATATATAGAAAAATTTATTGAAATTTTAGTGAGGGATAGAGGCATGAGATTCCATGAAATTACAAACCCATATAGACACTACAAGTTTATGTGGCTCTGGATCAATGTTACCTAAGGGTAATAACACTGAAAAGGGTGAATATATATATACTCAATCATCAATTGTAGCATGAATGAACATTGTTTAGCCTAATATGTCATCGATTGAAAATAAGTGTCATGATTTGGACATCCTTTATATGAGTTTCATCATTATGTAGTTTTCCACTATGATTAATGTCTATAGTAATATAATTTATACTTCGTGTCAAAGGATGGAACATGAATGAACCATGTTAATGGAGAGTGTGATGAAAAATGCAATGATTTTTATCCTGAGAAACCAAAATTAATGGGAGTTGAAATAATAAATCTTATTACTATTGTTACAAAAAATTCTAAATATTGGATTCATGTTGAACATCTAAATGATCGATTAAGGGAAAAAATTTATTCCTTAATGAGGAAACACCCAACATAATTTAGTGGTTATACTGATCCACTATTTTATGTGAAATGGAATAGTATAAATGATAGGACTGTATAAATCCAATGTATTGGAATAAACTGGGAAAATAAAAAATATATAGATTGGAAAACATTTTTAGAAGGTAGATAAGGTCATAGAAATTCAACAACATATATAGATAATACAATGTTGATATAAATTTTATACTGATAACCATTAAATTGATTTAGTATGTGATGTTGGTGAGATGTTCGTTCTAGGAATTTATCCACCTAAGAAGGAAGGGAGAACTAAGATCAAGGTATATCATTCTCTTTTAATTACATGATCATATCAGTACATTATCTTATCATTTTTCAATTCCTCCATACCCCCTCTCATGTTCATAATGTGTTTCATATACCTCTCTTGAGAGAGTATGTACATAATCCTTCACATGTACGAGACTAAGAGTTCGTACTTCTGGATTATGATCTTCATTATATGCAATAATTAGTTATCATAATGGATCAAACATTTAATGTAAAATGAAACAATACCACTCACTTGACCAATGTTTTGTGACAAAACCACCAGTTTGGGGAGCCTTCATGGGTACCTAAGGATTTAATTGTATATAATTCTCCTTAGTTGTTGGTACAAATGTTAAAATTTTCAAAGGAAAAATTAATTTTACAGAGGTGTACGGACCTGACCCGGATGCCACTAAACCGGTGCTCCGAGCCGGTTCGCCACAAGGCATCAAGCACGCCTCCCCATACGCCAGAGGCTTCCGACTAGCAGTGAGGGTCTAGGGTGTGAATGTGGGGAGACTACGCCCTTAAACCAGAGTAAGAAAACAGCAGAAATAACTAAGTATCATACACAGCGGAAAGTAAATAGAGTACAGAAGCAGTAAACAACTGAAATAGAACAAGCCGTAATAGTAAAATGTTGTAAAAGCCCGAAAAGCTATGCAATACAATACAACACTGGTCACCCACAGGGCCATCCATACAGATATAAGTACAAAAAAAACTGAAAGTAAAAGTACACGGCTCTGCTACTAACTCCGAGCTGATCCATGTACTCGATCTCCAGACAAACCGAACTGCAGTAGCTCAATCAGTAGAACCACTCGAGCAGCTCCACTCGATCATGCAACACTGGGCCTTAGCCCTATCCACCATGAAACTCGTGATCAACCTAAAAAGCAGACACAAGGTCTACACGTACACTGAGGTGCACATGCAGGGGTGAGAAATAATCCCAGTAGGGAACTCTGACAAGCAACCTATAATTGTGGTGCTAAAAGTGAATGCAACAAAAATGTGCTCAGTCTAGCTGGAACACAACAAAAGGAAGTAAACCAAACGTGCAACCACAGTTGAACTCAGGGTGTGTAATCCCTGTCAGCTGGGAAAGTTCCACCATGGATGTTCATATCTATATACATACACATGTATAGTCCCATACCTATACACCTATACATAAATATGAATATTCATGATGAAGTGATTCAAATAACAAGAAACAACATCAACAGTCGATCCTTGGGACCATAAGCCTGATCTCCTGGACATCCTATGCATGAGAATTCATTTGGAAATTGTTCCACTCAATCCATGTATCATTAAGTCGATCTCTAGGTCCATAGTCCCATCAACATGTCCCTGCTTTGGCCAACGCCAGAAATATTCCTCTGAACAAGATAAACAAAAACAAGTAATATAACGACCCATTTATTATCCACTAAATGTGGATAATTTTCATTGTCAATATACATAATATTCATGTTATTTATTATTCACAAACACCATTTTAGTGCATTTTACACTTTGAACATCATTTCACATTATGATTGCAATACCTTCTAAAAATACACTATTATGTGGTACATTTTTTAACATCATTTGAAGTACCCAATGATTCATCTAACATTAAGGAATATAATCATAAATATTTTAATTTGATATTCTTTTGAATTGGATATTCACTTCAAGGATCAATGAATGATTCATAAAGGATGATGGAGATATTTGAAAATGAAAGGAAGCAATTCGGGAAAAGGCAGATTGGACACTAGCCCAATGATGAGAATGTGGGTCCCAACATACAAGCCCAATGAATCCCCAATTTCGTGGTATGATAGAATACATGTATTGGAAGAAATAAATCTTCATGATCAAATGCTAATTCGGCCTCCATAGTGTCTATTTAGGTGTCCCAATTTAGAGATAAAATTCTGGTCCAGATTCTGAAGCCCATAAAAACAGCCCACTAATATGATCATATCTCCGAATCCAATACTCTAAATAGGTCCCAAAATTTACAGGCGGTTAGAAGACATCCGTAACTCCATTTTCTTCTTCTATGGACCACTCTGATTTTGCCATCTAGAAGGTATTACAAGAGCATTTGTTTGGTGAAGGAAAATGGCTGCCACCTCGGGTCAAGGGTGGAAAAATCAACTCTCCCATACTTTCCACCCACCTATGGCCTACCACAATTAATTGAAAAGACTTGGACTATTGGAGGCTCGACCCAAGGACTCAAAATGAATATTTAAGGTACTGTGTTTGGTGTACTGAAGGATCTTTGGTGCTTTGTTCAATTGTAATGTTATGCTGCAATTTTGTTGTCCAAAATTTGTCTTTCACATATAAGTTGTTCAATTCACTTTAGTTTCTTAATAAAAGTTATTATTATAATATTATTATGTTGTTATTAATATCACTTTGATACCATTGGATCAAGGTGTTAAATTATTCACACCAAACCTTGTGAAATTATTCACACAACGGTGGAGTGATCATTTATTTTTGTTGTTTTCTTTATTTCTCCATTTCCTCCCTCATGAGTCTACTTTCCGCTTCCATTGAAACCATGGTATAAATGGAGGGTTAACCCACTTATGGGTTGATCCAAGGTAGTATAAAGGGTCTGGATTGGATGTTATTTATCACCCCATTAATGTATAATCACTTATTTAATTGAGATTTTTATTTGATTATTTTGAAACTCCATCATCCTTGTTGAATTTAAGGCCACACACTTCAAGTGATAATACGAGACTTTACCTTGAAGTGCTCAGAAAATTGATCCTTAATGTGTATAGGTGATTAGTATTAGAGTTTGTAGGAGTTAAACCATTAAGTGATGATGTTGTTTTATCTCCTTAAATGAACCCATCTCAAATATAAGAAATTGAAATCATTGAAAAGGAAATACGTCCAATCCACACTGAGCGATAACCTAGGATAAACTCATTATTTTAAATTTAATTCACTTAAATATGTTAGTTATCCTTTAAAACCATCTAAAATCAACCCAAAGTTGGCCACTTAATATCCAAAATCAGTCCATATAATGTACATTTCCATAGGTTACTTCTTAGGTCTCTGAGGATTCGATAACCCAAGCTAAACTACAAGGACCGTTCTACCTTCATCTCTTGGGTAAATTTGAGCGAGAATCACATTTTGGCATCGTTTCCAGGGACCCATGTATGCAATATAAACACCCTTTCTATTCTCCCCCATTTCTTCTTTTCTTATCCAAATTCTCTTATCTTGTCCCTTTCTCATTTTTTTTCTTTTGGCGCATGTCCGCGTACACCTGCGATCAATCAAACCGTCTAGTTAGGGTGGATATTCTTAGGGTTGGGGAGTCAAGTACACCAAGGGAACTCTTTACATTATATCCTAATCTTCCTAACACCCCTGAGTCAAAAATTGAGCCCATTTCAATGGAATTTCTTCAATGAAACCAACTCATAAACCCGTGTGGGAACCAAAATGGAAACCCAAATGAGGCAGCCCCAAACTTGTGGAATGTGGTCGATCAAACCATGAATGACTACCTCACACCTTCTTGGACCAATTCCCCATCATGCATTAGACACAATTACCTAGGAGTTTCCAAATACATATTTAAACCCCATGTCCTAAACAATCTTCCCACATTCAATGGAATGGTGTCTAAGATGCCCTACCTTCACATTAAGGAGTTGAATGACATTATAGAAACCATGTGTCCCCCACATCAACTAGAATCAGCTAAGATCAGGCTATTTCATTTTTCATTAAAGCATTGAGCTAAAATTGGCTGAAAATTTTGAGACTATCATCCATCAACTCTTGGTACCAACTACAAATAGAATTCTACAAAAAATAGTTTCCCCACCATAAAACAATTGCACTTAAAAAGAGTGTCCAAAACTTTTTTGAAAAAGAGGGAGTGTCATTCTATGAAACATGGGACAGGTTCAAAGACACTCTAAACATGGTTCCACACCATGTTTTTTGTATCCCTGAACAGGTGAGAATTTTCTATGATGGGATGGGTTCGGGGAACAAACAATTCATTTACATGATGTGTAATGGAACCTTTAAAAACAAAGCCCCAAATGATGCTTACGAGTATCTGGAAAGCCTTTCTGAACAAAACCAAACATGGGGAACTTCACATTATATTGAAAATCCACAAAGAACTACTGGAATTAATACACTTAGAGAAGAGGAAAGCCTTAGGGCTAAACTCGCAGCACTCCCTAGGAAGGTGGAAGAGATAGTCCTTAGGAAATTCCATGAAATCCAAACTATTGACCCTGTTTGCACAATTTGTGACAAACATGACCATAAAACAGACAACTTCTCAACAATTCCATCTATCAAGGATGTTCTTTTAGGAGGACCCCCAGTGGAAGTAAATGCCTTGAACATTCAAAAGCCTTAATACCAAAGCAACTTCATCCCAAGGTATAATGACCACCTAGGCTTCCGCTGGAAAGATAACCAAAAACCTAACGAACCACAAGGACAAAATCCTTAACCCCATCAGAACTACCAAACCCATAACCAGTTCCAAACCCATCCTATCCAATACCAAAAACCACCAGTACATTTTCAACAAACCATCCCACCTCCAAAATATCCCCTGGGATAAACCAATCTTCTCAAGCACCAACCCAAACTGTTCCACAAAGCCTACTAGAACAACTGTGAAAACAAATGGAGTGGATAAACTCGGATGTCTCTTCCCTAAAACAAGAACTTCAAACCATCAAAACTGGAAAGGCACCCATGCCTACTAAGGAAGTGCCATCCTCAAATTCAAGGGGAGAGTCAATTTGTGCTCAAACAACTCATGAACAACTAAAGGCAGTGACGGTTTTAAGAAGTGGGAAATCAATTGAGAAACCTGAAAAACTAATTAAAAACCCACATGAAGATTCAAACTTGCAAGAAAATTCAATTGAACCGAATGATCAAATTGAAAAACATGATAACATTGTCAAAGAAACAACTCTTCAGCAAATAACCCCACAACCAGCACGATTTCCTCAAAACATGAGGGGGAAAACCAAGCCTGAATTGAGTGAAACAATGAGGGAAATCTTTTCACAAGTCAGGTTGAACATACCCCTTCTTGATGCAATACAAACCATACATGACTAATCAAATTACCTTAAGGACTTGTGCTCTTTTAAAAGAAAATTTTCACATAAAAACCAAGTCCTTTTGGCTGATAATGTGTGTACCATCATTCAAGGGACCATTCCTCCAAATTTAAAATACCCGAGTTCCCCTTTCATAATTGTTGAACTAGGAGAGAGAAAAGTTATCAAGGCCTTGTATGACCTAGGTACTAGTGTCAATCTCATACCATATGTTGTGTACTACCAGTTTGGCCTAGAAGAGATCCAACCCACATCCGTCACACTTCAACTTGCTGATCGTAGCATTATGGTTCCAAAGGGGATTTTAAAGTATGTTTTGGTAAAGGTTGAAAACATCATCTACCCTGCTGACTTCATTGTCCTTGACAACCATCCAAACATAGGAAATAAGGAACAAACCCCAATCATCCTTGGTCGTCATTTCCTTGAAACAATCAAATCTTTTATCCGAGTCTGAAATGGGAACATGACCATCACCTTTGGGAACATGAGTCTAGACATGATCATCTATAATTCAAGCTCACAAATAGGGGTTTACGAGGACATTCATGAAGTAAACATGATAGGAAGCATTGATAATGAATCTGTGGAACATCAAGGAATATTTAATGAATGTTTATGTCATGATGAGATTGATTTCATTTGTTACTATGAAGGAAGTTTATCTCCTTGGCTTGAATCATTTTCAAATTCCTCTTATGATGAATTCTTAGGTCAAACAATCAGTGAAACCTTTCCGGAAACCAATTTCATGGAGACCAATCAAACTTCCTTCCATAAATCTGATCAACCGAATCTAGTAGCTAAAACTTCTACATGTGGGGATCAATCCTATCTGAAACTCTAAAAAAGAAATTGAACTTGATCCAATGTCCCAATCTTCGGCTGAAATTCCAAACCAACCTGATCTTGAATTTAAGGAACTTCCCGCTACACTCAAGTATGCTTTCCAAGAGGACAATCAAACACATCCTATTGTCATTTCATCTTCTCTTGAAGCCAATCATGAGATGATGCTTCTAGATGTCCTTAGGAAACATAAGAAAGCCCTTGGTTGGACCTTGTCTGATATTCCTAGGATTAGCCCACTTATCGGGAATCATAGGATTGCTTTGGAATCTGATTCAACGCCATGTCATCAACCTCATTGGAAACTCAATCCTAAACTCATGGAGGTAGTAATGAAAGAACATATGAAATTGTTAAAAGCTGGTATCATCTATCCCATAGCAGAGAGTGAGTGGGTGAGCCCAATTCAAGTGGTTCCAAAAAAGGCTGGAATCATAGTGATAACCAATGAGGATGGAGAGATTCTTCCAACAAGGGTGAGTAGTGGATGGAGGGTCTGCATTGACTATAAGAAGCTAAACTCATTCACCAAGAATGACCATTTCCCCTTACAATTCATTGACCAAGTCCTTGGGAGAGTGGTAGGTCATGCCTTCTACTGTTTCTTAGATGGGTACTCGGGGTATAATCAATTATATGTCTCCCTAGAGGATTAAGGGAAGACAATATTAACATGTCCATTCGGTACCTTTGCCTTCACACGCATGCACTTTGGTTTATGCAATGCTCCTGGAACCTTCCAGCGGTTCATGATGAGAATCTTCTCAGACATGGTATGGGATTTTCTTGAGGTCTTTAGGGATGACTTCTCTGTGTTTGGGGATAATTTTGAATGTTGTATTAGGAATGTATAGAGAGTTTTGTCCAGAAGTAAAGAAAAAAATCTAGTCCTAAACTGGGAAAAATGTCATTTCATTGTTAAAGAGGGACTATTTCTAGGCCATCTGGTCTCTAGTAGGGGGATTGAAGTTGATAAAGCCAAGGTTGACATCATTTTTCACCTTCCATCACCCAAAACTATCAAGGAAGTGAGGTCTTTCTTCGAACATGTAGGTTTCTATAGAAGATTCATCAAGGACTTTAGTTCAATATCCCGTCCCCTTTGTGCTCTCCTAGTAAACGATGCTCCATTTTTTTGGACAGAAAGCTGTGAGGGTTCATTCTCAGCCCTCAAATCCTCTCTCACCTCTTATACCATTATGAAATCTCCAAATTGGAACCTTCCTTTTGAACTTATGTGTGATGCCAGTGACTTTACTATTGGAGCTATGTTAGGACAACGTTGTGATAAAACTCCTTATGTCATTGATTATGCAAGCCAATCCTTAAATGATGCCCAAATAAACTACTCCACTATTGAAAAGGAGTTACTTGATATTGTATTTCCCTTAGAGAAGTTTAGGTCCTACCTCTTAGGATCCCCCATCACTGTGTTCACTGACCATTCTGCACTAAAATACCTCTTCCAAAAACAAGATGCTAAGGCTAGACTGATTAGGTGGGTCCTTCTCTTACAAGAATTTCACCTCAAAATAAAGGATAAAAAGGGTGTTGAAAATGTTGTTGCTGATCACCTCTCTAGGATGGAATTCAAAGACAACTCAAATCACCTTTCTGTGTCTGATTCATTTCTTGATGAACACCTATACTCTGTGAGTGACTGTCCTTGGTATGCTGACATAGCCAATTTCTTAGTTACAAAATTCATCCCAAAATTCATAGGGACTCAATCTTGATGGAAATTTCTTTCTGATGCCAGACACTATGTGTTTGATGATCCATATCTCTATAAGTTCTACCCTGACAAAGTCATTAGGAGGTGTTTCCCAGAATCAGAACAAGAGTCCATCCTTAAATTCTGTCATAGTGAGGCATGTGGTGGTTACTTTTCCTCTAAGATAACATCTGCTAAGATTCTTCAAGGTGGTATCTTCTGGACTAACCTCTCAAGGGACTCCTACACATTATGTCAAATCTGTCCTAGGTGTCAACAAGTAGGGTCCATCACAAAAAGGAATCAAATGCCACTCACTCCCATCTTAGTAGTTGAAATATTTGACTATGGGGGAATTGATTTCATGGGTCCCTTCCAAAACTCTAGGGGATACCTCTACATACTCTTAGATTTTGATTATGTCTCAAAATGGGTTGAGGCCATTAACACTAAGTCCAACAATCAACAAGTTGTGATTCGATTTCTAAAAGATAACATATTTTCTTGATTTGGAATTCCTAGGGATATAATCAGTGATCGAGGAACCCATATCTACAACCGCCCATTCTCTTCACTCATGTCTAAGTATGGTATTTCTCATAAAGTGTCCACTACATACCAACCTCAAACCAATGGTCAAGTTGAGTTAGAGAATAGGGAGATTAAGCAAATTCTTGAAAAAACTATCAACCCATCTAGGAAAGATTGGCCCGAGAAACTCTTGGATTCTCTTTGGGCATATCGTACAGCATTCAAAACCATCCTAGGAATTTCCCCATATAGGTTGGTTTATAGAAAAGCATGCCATTTACCTGTTGAAATGTGCATAAGGCCTTTTGGGGAATTAAGAAAATGGATTATAAACTCTCATTGGCCAGAACAAAAAGGAAATTAGATCCCAATGAACTAGAGGAATTAAGGATGGAGGCTTATGAAAATTCAAGGATCAATAAAGATAGAGTTCAAGCCTACAAATCTATGAATATCAAGGTTAAACATTTTGAACCGGGAAAACTTGTGCTCTTGTAATGTTCAAAACATCTTTTACACCCAGGAAAGTTAATGTCTAAATGGTCAAGACCTTTCATAGTGCATCATGTGTACCCCCATGGGGAAGTAGAAATTCAAGATCCCACAAGTGGTTACATTTTCAAGGTCAATGGTTAAAGTATAAAACCATTCATTGAATCATTCAATAAACAAGAAATACATGTTGAGTTAACTGAGCAAACCTATGAACCAGAAAAATTTGATAGATTGAGGGTCCATGTCAGGCTAATGATGTTAAACAAAGCTATGTATGGGGGAAAACCCATGGTTTTCAACTTTCTTATAATTTTGTTGTTTTAATTAAATTTATATTTTAAATAGGATTAATTAATCATTTTTATATTAAAAAAAGAATGTTGAACTGTTCTTATATTATGAGTATGGATGGGTATGAAAGGGGAGCACCGTATTCATCCGTGTCACATGGTGTAATCCCTGAGTAATACCTTACCCAGAAAATTAAAAGAAGACAATGTATCATAATTTGATTTAAAAAAATAGAAAAACCGGAAAAACCATAAAAATGATGATACTTGGAATTAAATAAGTCATTGTGTTGTTTGTTTTGTCTGGTTTGTTCTTCTTTTTATGGTTCAGATACTATTCTGGGTGATACATGTTCAATCAAGGAGGTGCCTACATCCCCCAAGAGATCAAAGGACTAATTTGGAGCTGTAAGAACATCAACTTCAACCACCAGGTGATTTCATTCCATGATCGTCAGTTTCAATTTCCTTTTTGAACATCAATTATCTGCCTCTAATCCTTTCAAATTTTCATTTATTCAAACACTAGGGATAGTGTAATTTTATATTGGGGGGGGAGATAAAATAAAAAATTCTTTTATGTCAAAAAAATTATAAATGATTTGAAAATGAAATTTTGTGAAAATGGAAGGAAAAGTTCCTTTAGTGTAGAACATGGTAATACACATTGCACACTTTGAAATTGAATATCAAATAATTTAGCATACCCTGACTCTGATTTTAATCCTTGTATAATTTCATGAGCATAGATTTTGGAAAGTGTGGATGTCCAATGTGATATTTCATCGTTTATATATTCATCCAAATAAAAATATAACAAAGCACGTCCTTTGGATAGTGGGGTATTATTTTAAGTTAATGGGGTCCCCCAAATAAATAGCATAGGTTTGGTGATCATTTTAGTTTAATATGAGTATTCAAAACAATTAAAACAAAATTGCGTGTAGGGCACAGAAATGACCTAATGCGTGGATTTTGGCACTTGGGGATCGTGACTCCATAGTTGTCTGGCCCAGAGTTAGTAATTTTATCTCTATTTTTGGTAATTTGAATTTGATATTGATTGAGTTAACTCGATATGATGCCCGAGTATGTGGGCTTCACTTGGTTCCCTAAATTCTTTGAGCCTGGGAGTCATCAACAATGTCTCGCTACAGGGGTTGACTCTTTTGAGTGCAACGTCAATTACCATGGAAAAATTGAAAAAAAATAACAAAAAAAATAACAAAAAAATAGTAATACAATAAAAAAAATGAAGACTCATCTTAATTTTGAAATGTGATTCCACCTAGCGCTTCCATAATTCCCCCCTTGAATAAAAATGAACCCCCATGTCTATTGTGATGCACAACACATCCTCATACTTAATTGATATTGGATGAAATATGGAAATGAATTTGAACAAAGTAATGGGCTTGGGATTATGATCTTCTTATGACACTATATTGTATTAAAATATTTTTATGGGTTTCATGATTATTTGGTATGAGGGTTCTGGTGATCATTGTGTATTAAAATGTTTTTGGAAAAAGGATTTCGAATTTCATATTGTTGAGATATATTTTTCTCAAGACTATAAAAACTCAAGTTGGGGGTGTGATTAGCCACTAAATGAGGCTACTATTCATTGTTAATATACATAATATTCATGTTATTTATTATTCATACACACCATTTTAGTGAATTTTACACTTTGAACATCATTTCACATTATGATTGTAATACCTTCTTAAAATGCACTATTATGTGGTACATTTTTTAACATCATTTGAAGTACCCAATTATTCATATAATTTTAAGGAATATAATTATAAATATTTTTATTTTATTTTATTTTGAATTGGATATTCACTTCAAGGATCAATGAAGGATTCATAAAGGATGATGGAGATATTTGGCAATGAAATGAAGCAATTCTGGAGAAGGCAGATTGGACACCAGCCCACTGATGAGAATGTGGGGCCCAACATACAATCCCATTGAATCCCAAATGTTGTAGGATGCTATAATACATGAATAGGAACAAATAACTCTTCAGTACCCAATGCTGATTCGGCTTCCACTATGTCCATTTAGGCGTCCCAAGTTAGTGATAAAATTCTGGGCCAGATTCTGTGGCCCAGAAAAACAGCCCACTAATATGATCATATCTATAAATACACAACTCAAAATGAGCCCATATGTTATAGGAGTTTAGAAGATATCCGGAGCTCCATTTTCTTCGTCTATGTCCCACTCTTATTCGAAAATCTAGAAGGTCTTCCAAGTGCGTCTGTTCGGTGAAGGAAAGCTGGTGGCCACCTCGGATCAAGGGTATAAAAATCAACTCTCCCTTACTTTCCACCCACCTACGGCCTACCACAATTAATTGAGGAGACTTGGACTGTTGTAGGATCGACCCAAGGGATCAAAAATTTCTATTTAAGGTAGTGTTTTTGGAGGATTGAAGGATCCTTGGTGCTTTGTTCAATTGTAATGTTATGCTGCAATTTTGTTGTCTCAAATTTGTCTTTCACATGTAAGTTGTTCAATTAACTTTAGTTTCTTAATAAAAGTTCTTATTATGCTCTTATTATGTTGTTCTTCATATCACTTTGATACCATTGGATCACGGTGTGAATTTATTCTCACCAAACCTTGTGCAATTATTCACACAACGGTGGAGTGATCATTTTATTATTGTTGTTTTCTATACTTATCCATTTCCTCCCTCATGAGTCTACTTTCCGCTTCCATTGAAACCATGTGATCAATGAATAGATAACCCACATATGGGTTGATCAAAGGTAGTAGCAAGGGGCTGGATTTGATGTTATTTAACACCCCATTAATGCATAATCACTTCTATAATTGATATTTTTATTTGATGATTTTTAAACTCCATCATCCTCGTTGAATTTAAGGCCACACACTTCAAGTGCTAATATGAACCATTACCTTGATGTTCTCAAAACATTGATCCTTAAAGTGTATAAGTGATTAGTATAAAAGGGTTTAGGCATTAAACCATTATGTTATGATGTTGTTTTATCTCTTTAAATGAACCCAGCTCAAATATAAGAAATTGAAATCAATGAAAAGGAAATACGTCTAATCCACCCTGAGTGATAACCTAGGATAAAATCATTATTTTAAATTTAATTCACTTAAATATATTAGTTATCCTTTAAAACCATCCATGATCAACCCAAATTTTGTCACTTAATAGCCAAAATTAGTCCATAGAATGTACGTGTCCATAGGTTACTTCTTAGGTTTCTGAGGATTCGATAACCCAAGATAAACTATAAGGACCCTTCTACCTTCATCTCTTGGGTAAATTTGAGCGAGAATCACCCAAAATTTACATACATGGTTATTACTTAAAAATTTAAGCATAATTATTAAAACATATAACAAAACCATGAATGGAACGTATAGGTACAGTGTCTTTAGAAACTGGGAAACATAAACAACTGGTTCATAAATCATCTACATTGTCTCGCATTTATTTCATCATATCTATAGTCCCTTATTGGAATATCCTACTTAATATCATTCCTCCTGACCTGGGAGAAGAAAACTTACAAAAGGGTGTGGTCCAATGCTCAGTAACGGTAAACAAAAGAAATATCAATCACATCATATCCATAAGAACATAACATTTTGGAAATCTTACCTCGCAAAAGAGATCATAATTTCATAACATGGGATAAATCATAGTAGTGAAATGTAATCCCAATAATCATAACATAAAACATGAAACTTTTTGGCATACACAAATAATCATAGAGAATAATTTCTTAGTAGTCAAGACTCATTTCCAAGACTATCTTTGCAGACAAAGTCCATTTCTGAACCGAGTTCACTCCTTGTTTCAGTCCTGTATCACGGAACCAGTTTAACTTGCCGTTCCAGCCATGTCTATCTCATGAGATATAAAATCATTACCCAATTAATTATAGGGATATATAGGTCACACCCATCTTATAATTATACCATTCTTATGTGTGCCACAAAATTAAAAATCATACATCATTTCATAACCCATGTAATAAAAATGGGAATCTTAAACATCATGCCATCATAACATAATCCATATAAGATAAATAGACATCATAAAAATAATTCCATAATAACATAATAAAATCAATTTAAAAATTGTGATAGAAACAGAACCCTATATTATCTTACATGGAAAATAATTTTGATAAAACGCTTGAACTCCAATCTTGAGGAAAATAGCCTTTCTATTTCAAAAACATTTTTCCTTTCTTAACATGTCATTCAATTTTAAACTAAAAGAAGTTGATTAAAAATAAACATGAAAACTTGTAAAGTAAGATTCATGGAAATAATGTTCTAAAAATCCATTCATATCGTATATGTTAAAAAAACATTCTTCTCATACTTATGTCAGAAAAGTCAAAAAGTACCTCGTACGAAAAAACGACAAAAGATTCCTTTCATATTTTTTACTAAAAACTCAGCGAAGGGTAAAATTGGACTTAAAAAATTGTAGAAGGATATAAATATTACATATTGAGGAAACATTGATGTGGATGATAAATATTCCCTAGTAAATTCTGAAGTATAAACAATCTCGGATAAAAATTGAGATTGTGAGATTTTCCCTTACCTTAGGTCTGATTTGCTTCGCAAGTTTCCAAACCTCCTGTATAATGACTTAAATAATGTCATTGACTTATTAAAGAATCATAATTATTTTTATGATATCGTATATGGTCATATTCTTATATTCTTATAAGTAATATTTCATTGTTACTTGTTATTCGGGTGTTTATTGCTTTTTGTTCTTATGCGTGTTTTGTCGAATAAATTCTTATTCTTCTTTTTAGGTTATAGATAACTCATTTACATAATGGTATTAGTGTAATATATATCATATTTTTTCCTTCAATTCATTTATATAATCATTATGCAATGAAGATCATGTAGAACGAGTCGCATCACAACGTGGAGACGGTATTCCGTACATACGCACGAGCGATGATATCGTTTCCATGATCGTGGAATTGTATTGGAGTGTATGTATACTATTTCAGAATCAATATCACTTTACAATAATTATATATATTTATTCTTTACACCATTATACCCATCCAAGTAAGATGGTGGTGGAAAATAGATTACACAACGGCGTGGAGACAGTATTCCGTACGTACGCACGCGCGGTGATTTCACTTTCCATAGGATGGATAGATGGTGAAATAGAGTTGTTTCATACTTATAATAAAATATCAGTATATGAGTTATACTGATGTTATTACTTCATAATGAAACAACTAAATGAGAAGAAGTGTAAGAAGAAATAAAGTTGAAAGAATCGGTAATAGACATTACCTCTTCTTTGAAGCGCCTCTTTGAGACCTCATGCTAGGTCACTAAAATTGGTCTTTAAAGAAGACCAGGACCTCTAGGATGTTTCTAGGGAAGTGGAGAAGATAATTTTTCAGGGGTTGTCCGAGCATGAAGGCTCAAAGTGGTGCGAGAAAGAGAGGGAGGAGGTTCCCTTTTATAAGGGAGGAGAGGGGCACCCTTCGAAAAACTAAAAAAATTATTTTATTATAAAGCCATATTCGGTTTTTTATAGCTTCAAATTGATTTATTTCCAAGATGAGGTGGGTATGGGTAGAAATACTCTCATCAAATAGAATTTATACAAGTTTAGGGTTCTATTTTAACCTTATCATTTAGATTTAACTTTAAGTTAAATAATTTTACTTTTACCATGTCTTCTTGTTTTCTTACACTCTAATGTTAATAAACATTCTATAACATGACAAACGAACCCCAAGTTTTTTATTATTAATATATAAAACCTTATATAATTCAGTTGGATGAGACTTAGATTTTTTGGAATAAAATTACAATTAATAATATTATATTAGTTTTAAAAACTATTTTATGTCAATTTTGACATTATTTGGTAATTGATTTTTGTGCAAATTATAACAGAATGATTAGTTCTAAAAACATTAATTAAATAAATACTAAAATGTCATATTAACCTATAAAATTATATTAATTCAAAAAAAGTCTAAAATTACATTTATTTTGGTATTTATAACATCAATTATGTCAATATTTCATTAATAATATAATTACTACATCATCATTATGTCATAGATAAATTAAATTATATAATGTCTAAAAATTAAAAACAAAATACCATTATGTAGGAAATAGTTTTATATTTATAATGAATATTTATAGTTGAATTTACCTTATGTATGACCCTATATTAAAAATTATTTACTTATTAAACTTTGATTTTAAATATTTTAACCCTTCTTTAAATAAATTAATATTAAATGTCCTAATCTAATCCAAGTGGGCCTAAATGGTCATATTTTATTACAAAGGTTGTTTTTGGTCGAATTACACTTATCCAATAGAATTAGGACATGTGTTAGGGTAATAATAAAATCATTTTTACCCTTAATTACCCTATTTACTTTTAACCGTCGTAAAAAAAGTAAAAAGTTACCATTCACCAAAAAATATTTTCATCTTATTGAACCACATTTTAGTCCTTGATATCAATCGTGTCTCTTGGATTTTCAATATTCCATTCACATAAGCGGTAAAATTAAGTTTTATGTGAATTTGGAAATTCACCTAGGAGGTGGGTAAAAGACGGAAAACGTTCAATAAACTTTTTATATATCTAAAATTATTATAAAATGACTTCGATGAATTTCATTGAACTTATATAGGTATCATTTAACAATTTTGACCTAAAATAAATATAAATAAAATAAATATTTATTTAAATAAAGAGTCGGTTTTTAAATAGTAACCCAGTGTTTTCACTATTCATCAAAAATTGAATGTTTTCAGAAAAATACCAAAATTTCACCCTAGGCTAATTTAGATATTCCGAATCCAAAAATGAAGTCCATTTTGAAATATGAAATTTACAAAATTTCAAAATGTGGTTATTACTATTCATAACGGCTAGTTTTAATAATATTTTAATTGCATATCGTTGTTTAGTGAAACTCGGTATTGCGTATGACGCAAGCTATCGAGGAAGGTCACGATTACGTGTAAAGAAAGCCAAGCTAGTGTTGTGTGTAGTTAAAGATCCCTTTGATGATTTATATAACATAAAATCAAAATATTTCTCATAAAAGTTTCAGGTGTTACATTATACCCCCCTTAAAATAAATTTCGCCCTCAAAATTCGTCACTTGGTAACAAACAGATGAGGATACCTCTCCCTCATCATATCCTCAAACTCCCATGTTGCTTATTCTAATGGGTGGTTACTCCATAAAAATCTCACCATGCGAGTGGTCTTGTTCCGTAGGACTTTTTTGCTACGATCCAAAATCTCTATCGGTTGTTCTTCATAAGAAAGATCTTGGTCCAGCTGTACAAATTCTGAGCTGAGTACATGTGCAGGATCTGGTATGTACTTTCTCCGGAGAGATACATGGAACACATCGTGAACTTAAGAGAGATTTGGTGGAAGCTCCAATCGGTAAGCTACCTTCCCTACACGATCCAGTTTTTCAGAAGGACCAATATACCTATGGCTCAGCTTTCCCTTCTTTCCAAATTTCATTACTCTCTTCCAGGGAGATATTCGTAATAACACTTTATCACCCACTTCAAACTCTAGGTGTTTTCTTCGGTTGTCGGAATAAGGTTTTTTTTGACTCTGAGCTAATATTATGTGTTGTTGAATTGTCAGATCATTTCTGCCATCTCATCAATAAGATCATGTCCTAATAGCTTTCTTTCCCCAACTTCATCCCAACAAGTTGGAGTCCTGCATTTCTTTCCATAGAGAGCTTAATAAGGAGCCATCTGAATACTGGAATGAAAGCTATTATTATAAGAAAATTCCACCAAAGGTAGGTGTTGATCCCAACCACCTTTGAAATCCATAGAGCATGCTCTCAATATATCTTCTAGATTTTGAATTGTTCTCTCAGACGGACCGTCTATTTGAGGATGATAAGTAGTGCTGAAACTCAACTCTGTATGCAGAGTATGCTGAAAACTTCGCCAAAACATCAGGGTAAATCATGGATCCCGATCATATATAATGGAAAGTGGTACTCCATGAAATCTTACCACTTCCTTTACATATATCCGGGCATGCTGATCTAGAGAGAAATCCTCTCTAATAGCAATGAAGTGTGCGGAATTTGTAAGGCGATGAACTATGACCCAGATAGCATTATTTCCTTCGGATGTTTTAGGAAGTCCAGTGACAAAGTCCATAGTGATGTTTTCCCATTTCCATTATGTTATGGGTAATGGTTGTAACATCCCCTTAGACATCTATCTCTTAGCATTAACTTTCGGAAAAACCAAGCATCGAGAGACATATTCAGCAACATCTATTTTCATGCCATCCCACCATAAGTAGCCTTTCAGGTCCCTATACATCTTCGTGCTTCTAGGATGAATAGGGAATGAAGAACTATGATCCTCATCCAGCAGCTCCTTTTTTAATTCGGGGATGGGAGGAACACAAACCCGATTCTATAACTTTATTATCCCATCACAATCAAGGTTGATTTTAGGAAAATTTCTCACGTTCTTTTGTAACTCGACATCTTCTTTCTGTGCCTCTTTAATATTCACATGTATAGATGGTTGAACATTCATTTGAGAGAGTTATGATTTTTCCCCTTTCATTATAATTTCATGATCCATCCTTTGTAAATCCATAAATATTGGATCTTTTGTGATCCTCAACATGGATAAGCTAGTATGGTCTTGTCGACTTAATACATCTTTCACCTTGTTTGCTTTCCCAGGGTGGTAATGAATTGAGCAGTCGTAATCCTTAATCCGCTCCAACCATCTTATTTGGTGCATATTCAGCTCCTTTTGTGTGAAAATATTCTTTAAACTTTTATGATAATTATAAATATTTCACCTTTCTCTATAAATATAATGCCTCCAAATATTTAATGCAAAGATTACCACAGCTAACTCCAAACCATGAGTTGGATAATTTTGCTCCTAGATTTTCTACTGTCGTGAGGCATAAGCTATCACCACATCGTTATGCATGAGAACACACCGCAATCCCTTCTTGGATGCATCATTGTAGATCACAAACCTTTCTCCAATACAAGGAAGTGTGAGTATAGGTGCACTGGATAACATTCTTTTCAACTCCTTGAAATTCTCTTCACATTTTTATGTCCATACGAACTTAACTCCATTTCGAGTCAACCTCGTTAGTGGACTAGATAATCGTGAAAAATCATTCACAAAACATCAATAATATCCAGCCAAACCAAGAAAACGTCGGATCTCGGTTACTATTGTTGGTCTCGACCATCATTCGATAACCTCTATTTTTTCTGGATCCATATATATCCCCTCTTTTGAGATTATGTGACCCAATAATGCATCTTTTTGAAGACAATATTCACACTTGGTAAATTTGGCATAAAGCTTCTCCTTTCTCAAGGTCTTCAATACAATTATCAAGTGATCTTCATGTTCTTACTTGCACTTTGAATAAATAAGAATATCGTCTATAAAGACTACCACAAACTGATCAAGATAGTCTCTAAATACTCTATTCATCAGATCCATGAAGATAATAGAGGCATTAGTAAGACCAAATGGCATCACTATAAATTCATAGTGTCCATACCTTGTACGGAATGTCGTCTTTGGTATATCCTCTCTTTTGACCCTTAATTGATGATACCCTGAACAAAGATCAATCTTGGAAAATTATTGAGCTCTGCGTATTTGGTCAAAGAAGTCATCAATGCGCGGGAGAGGATATTTGTTTTTTATAGTGATATTGTTATGTTCTCAATAATCAATGTAGAGTCTCATTGATCCATCTTTATTATTAACAAACAGAACTGGTGCTCCCCATGGTGACGCACTTGGGCATATGAATCCCTTATCAAGATTCTCTTGGAGTTTCTTCTTCAATTCCTACAACTCAATTGGGGCCATTCTATAAGGTGTCTTGGAAATAGGAAAAGCACCCGGTACGAGTTCTATTGAGAACTCTAGTTCAAGATTTGGTGGAAGACCCAGAAATTCCTCCGGAAATACATCGTCAAACTCCCGTACTATGGGCATATTATTAATCATGAGTTTCTCTCCAACCATTTGAGATAAATAAACCTCTTTTAGTGGAATCAAGACCCATAAAATGGAAGAAATTTCCACTAGAAGGTTATGTTAATACTTTCATCGATAGACGATCATAGATTGATCTGGAATATGAAATGTGACTTCCCTTCTTTTGCAATTGATATGAGCTCCATATAGAGAAAGCAAATCCATGCCAAGAATCACATCAAATTCCAATATATGAAGGATCACAAGATTTGCAGGAAGCACTTTCCCACAAACTTCAATCGGAGAAGAATTATAAACATTTGATGCGACTGTTGTTCCATTAGGGGTTGTCACAGCTAACTCACCATCAAATTGTTGAGGTAATACGGTGATACCCTTAGAAAATTCTTCAGAAATAATAGAGTGGGTGGATCCAAAATCAAATAAAACATTTTATACTTTAGAGTGGATAGTAACTGTACCTTTCACCACTTTGTTATCGTACTCCACATCACTGATAGAAATTGCATGTGGCTTTCCATTGCCTTTAGACTTAAGAGTTTATTGGCTTCGATCATCATAAAAAACCCTTGGATTGGGTCATTGATTAGAATAATTCCCCATTTCCTTGCACTTGTAACATTGAAGTGTAGGAGGTACACTCTGTGTAGCCTTTTCTTTGTTCGCATCACTAGACATCTTCTTTCCACCATTGTGGCATTCAAATGCCCGATGAACTTCATTTCCACAATTAAAACATTTACTTGTCCCTTTAAGACAACTCCCTCCATGTTTCTTTCCACACTTTGAGCATAAGGTAAAAATCATCTTCTTTTCAGTGTGCTCTTTAGATTTTCCTTTGAATTAAATTTTTCTCTTCTTATCAAACCCATATGACTGATGGGTTAATCCAATCTCTATCTCAACCTTAAGAGCACATGGAACGATTTCCACGTAACTATTGAATTCCCTTATGGCTAACGCCCTTAGAAGACTTGGTTTTAAGCCACTAAAGAATCGACCGATCTTACTCTAAGGTTGGATAATAATACAAATTGTGTACCTTGCAAGTCTTGTAAAATTTGCTTCATAGGTACCAACAGATTCATCATCCTTTTGCTTCAGTTCAAGAAACTCATTTTCCATCTTTGTTTGAAGAATATGAGGGATGTACTTATTGAAAAATAAGTTCTTGAACTCATCCCATTCCATGGACTCAATTTAATCCCTTTGCCTCATATTCTTAATAAGATTCCACCATTAATCAGCATCTCCTTCCAAACGATACACTGATAAGATGACTTTATCATATTCAGAACATTGAAGAATTGAAAATATCTTTTCACTGGTACTGATCCATTGTTCAGCCACTAATGGATCATAAGACTCATTGAATGAAGGTGCACGCTGCCTCATGAAGGATTAAACAGAATGTTTCTCCTTACTTTAATCGTTTGGAAGTCCTACATGATTCATAGCTTGAGAAAGTTGTGTGAGCATGGATACAAGATTTTTTATTCTAGGTCCCATAATGTTTGGTTGCTCAGGGGGACAATCATTGCATTTCCCGTCACATTCCGCATTAACATGGTTCCTTCGGGTTCCAGCCAATGACTAAAACCAAGAATAATAGTGTGAGCAACGCTAATTATAATAGGAAAATCACATAATCAAGAAGAAAATTTCACACTTAAGGTCTTATCATAGGTTGTTCATGGCCATTTTTAAAACACTAAGATCATGTTCTATGCTTAGACTTATCCTAAGGGTTCTTACTAGGGCTTTCACATAATATTTTCCAAAGGTTGACTATACCATTCCTCTGATAACAACTTTAACAACCCATACTTTACATTCATGGTTATTACTTCAAACATGAAGCATACTTTTTACAACATATAACAAAACCATGAAAGGACCTAATAGGTATAGTGTCTCTAGAAACTGGGAAACATAAACAACTGGTTCATAAATCATCTACGTTGTCTCCCATTTATTTCATTATATCTATAGTCCATTTTTAGAATATACTACTTAATATCCTTCTTCCTGACTTGGGAAAATAAAACATACAAAAGGGTGAGCTCAAATGCTCAGTAAGTGTAAACAAAAGAAATATCAATCACATCATATCCATAAGAACATAACATTTTGGAAATATTACCGTGCAAAAGAGATCATAATTTCATAACATGGGATAAATCATAATAGTGAAATGTAATCCCAATAATCATAACTTAAAACATGAAACTTTTTGTCATACACACATAATCATAGAGAATCATTTCTTAGTAGTCAAGACTCATTACCAAGAATATCTTAGCAGAGAAAGTCCATTTCTGAACCGAGTTCACTCCTCGTTTTAGTCCTGTATCACTGAACCCGTTTAACTTGCCTTTCCAGCCATGTCTATCTCATGAGATATAAGATCTATACCCAATGAATTGGAGGTATATATAGGTACCACCCATCTCATAATTATACCATTCTTATGTGTGCCACAAAATCAAAAATCATACATCATTGCATAACCCATGTAATAAAAATGGGAATCTTAAACATCATGCCATCATAATATAATCCATATAAGATAAACAGACATCATAAAAATAATTCCTCCATAACATAATCAAATCAATGTAAAAATAGGGATAGAAACATAACCCTATATTATCTTAGATGGAAAATAATTTTGATAAAATGCTTGAACTCCATTCTTGAGGAAAATATCCTTTCAACTTCAAAAATATTTTTCCTTTCCTAATATGTCATACAATTTTAAACTAAATGAAGTTGATTAAAAACAAACGTGAAAACTTGTAAAGTAAACTTCATGGAAATAATTTTCTAAAAATCCATTCCTGCCGTATAAGATAAAAAAACATTCTTCTCATAGTTATGTGGGAAAAGTCAAAAAGTACCTCGTACGAAAAAATGACAGAAGATTCCATTCATATCTTTTACTAAAAACTCACCGAATGGTAAAATTAGAATTAAACAATTGTATAAGGATAAATATATTACATATTGAGGAAACATGGATGTGGATGATAAATATTCCCCAGTAAATTCTGAAGTATAAACAATCTCGGATAAAAATTGAGATTACGAGATTTTCCCTTACCTTAGGTCCGATTAGCTTCATAAGTGTCTGAATCTCCTGTATAATTATTTAAATAATGTCATTGAATTATTATAGAATCATAATTATTTTTATGATATCATATATGGTCATATTCTTAGCTTCTTATTAGTAATATTTCATTGTTACTTCTTATTCGGGTGTCTGTTGCTTTTTGTTCTTATGCGTGTTTTGTCGAATAAATTATTAATCTTCTTTTTTGGTTATAGATACCTCATTTCCAGAATGGTATTAGTGTAATATATATCGTATTTATTCATTCAATTCATTTATATGATCATTATTCAAGTATGATCTTGTACAAAGAGTCACATCATATCATGGATACGGTATTCCGTACGTACGCACGAGCGATGATATCATTCCCAAGATCGTGGAATTGTATTGGAGTGTATGTATACTATTTCAGAATCAATATCACTTTATAATAATCATATATAGTTATTATTTACACCATTATACCCATCCAAGTAATATGGTGTTGGAAAATAGATTACACCAAGGTGTGGAGACGGCATTCCGTACGTACGCACACACAGTGATTTTGTTTTCCGTAGGATGGATAGATGGTGAAATAGGGTTGTTTAGTACTTATAATAACATATCAGTATATGAGTGATACTGATTTTTTTAATTCATAATGAAACAACTAAATAATAATAAGTGGAAGAAGAAATAAAGTTGAAAGAATCGGTAACGGACATTACCTCTTCTTTGAAGGGCCTCTTTGAGACCTCCTCTTAGGGCACTAAAATTGGTCTTTGAAGAAACAAAGAACATCTAGGATGATTCTAGGGAATTGGAGAAGAGAATTTTTTAGTGGTTGGCCGAGCTTGAAGGCTCAATGTGGTGTGAGGAAGAGAGGGAGGAGGTTCCCTTTTATAAGGGAGGAGAGGGGCACCTTTGGAAAAACAAAAAATATTATATTATTATAAAGTCATATTCGGGGTTTAATAGCTCCAAATATATTTATTTCGAATATAAGGTGGGTATGGATCGAAATACTCTCACCCAATAGAATTTAGACAAGTTTAGGGTTCTATTTTAACCTTATCATTTAGATTTAACTTTATGTTAAATAATTTAACTTTTACCGTGTCTTCTTGTTTTCTTACACTCTAAGGTTAATAAACTTACTATAACAAGACAAAAGAACCCCAAGTTGTTTATTATTAATATATAAAACCATATATATTTTATTTGGCCAATCCTTATATTTTTAGGAATAAAATAACAATTAATAATATAATATATTTTTTAAAACTATTTTATGTCAATTTTGACATTATTTGGTAATTGATTTTTTTGAAAATCATAACAGAATGATTAGTTCTAAATAAGTATATTAAATCAATAATAACATGTCATATTAAACTAGAAAATTATTGTAATTCATGAAAAGTCTCGAAATATATTTATTTGGGTATTTATAACATCAATTATGTCAATATTTCATTAATAAGATAATTACTACATCATCATTGTGTCATAAATAAATTAAATTATATAATGTCTAAAAATTATAAATAAAATACAATTATGTAGGAAATAATTATATATTTATAATGAGTATTCATAGTCAAATTTAGGTTATGTATAACCCTATATTAAAAATAATTTACTTATTAAACTATGATTTTAACTATTTTAACCCTTCTTTAAATAAATTAATATTAAATGTCCTAATCTAATACAAGTGGGCCTAAATGATCATATTTTATTTCTAATATTGTTTTTGGTCGAATTACACTTATCCAATAAGATTAAGACATGTGTTAGGGTAATAATAATATCATTTTAACACTTAATTACCCTATTTACTTTTAACCGTGGTAAAAAAAGTAAAAAGTTACTATTCACCAAAAATTATTTTCATCTCATTGAATCACATCGTAGTCCTTGATATTAACCGTGTCTCTTGGATTTTCAAAATTCCATTCACAGAAGTAGTAAAATTATGTTTTATTTGAATTTGGAAATTCTCCTAGGAGGTGGGTAAAAGGCGGTGAAAAGTTCAATAAAATTTTTATATTTCTAAAATTATTATAAAATGACTCCAATGAATTGAATTGAACTTATATAGGTATTATGTATCAATTTTTACCTAAAATAAATTTAAATAAAATAAATAATTATTTAAATAAAGAGTCAGTTTTTAAATAGTAACCCAGTGTTTTCACTATTCATCAAAAAATGAAAGTGTTCAGAAAAATTCCAAAATTTCACCCAAGGATAGTTTTGATATTCTGAATCCAAAAAATGAAGTAAATTTTGAAATATGAAAATTAAAAAATTTGAAAAAGTGGTTATTACTATTCTTAACGGCTAGTTTTAATAATATTTTAATAGCATATCGTTGTTTAGTGAAACTCGGTATTGCGTACGACGCAAGCTATCGAGGAAGGTCTCAATTGCGTGTAAAGCGATCCAAGCTAGTGTTGTGTGTAGTAAAAGATCCCTTTGATGATTTATATAACATAAAAACAAAATATTTCTCATAAAAGTCTCGTGTGTTACAAGTAACCCTCTGGGAACTACTCACAGCCTATCCCCTCTAGTTCAACCAAACAAACACAAGGAAGAAACTAACACAACAGGTAACCCTCTGGGATGTACTCACAGACTATCCCCTCTGGTCCTACCTAGCAACTCAAGCAACCCTCTTGGCAGCACACACAGTCTCACCCATCTGGTTTAGCTAAAGCATAGACTCTCTGGGTGGCTCAAACTTGCAGACCCCTATAGTCAAGTAAACGTACAAAGGCACAGACACTCTGGGAAGCTGTCACCATCAATTCCCCTATAGTCTTGCAACGATTGCTACAGACTCTATGAGGAAGCACTTACGTCTAATTCCTCCTATGGTATTGATACGTTCGTAAAATAAAGACACTATTGGGAATCACAAAGTCCAATTCATGTAGGTCCTACGCACAAACTAATTTATAATAGACTCTCTAGGGTAGCCCTTAATCGTCAATTTTCTCTTTAGTCTACTGCACCAAGTTCACAGAGCCCTGAGCAGTCCAGTCGTGTGTAATCGACTGTCAGCAGTCCAAAGTATGTTCAAAAAACTACTTGGCTAATAGCTACAAAGGATCAAAAGCATATAAAACGTAGGAAATACATGTAATCAACTATATCAAGGCAAGCAAGCAATGGAACAAGGTCTTCCTCACAGGAAAACTAATCCAAACAGCGATAAACAACCAAAACAAGGGAAACACCCATGGGGTGATCCTCAAACATGATAACAAGCAATCATTATTCATCTGACATCCACAAGAATACAACCATTGCAAGGCAGATAATAAATCAGGATCAAAACCCTATCCCGAGATACCCGATGCATGGGTATTTGGCACTTCTGCACAAAAACTCAAAGGCATTTAACGTAAGGAAACAAACCACCTACTCAGGAAGATAAGGAAAAGTAGGCATCCAAACAACAAGAAAGATGCATCGCGTCAGGATCAGCAGCCACCAACTAGGAAGAACCTCTGGTAAACACTACAACATCAACAACCAAGTCAGATACAAACAAACTATGTGGGTGGCCCGAACGCCCAACCCAACAATACATCCAAAGACCCAAGTGATTAAAAGTTTGGAACGGGTTATAGGTGACACCCGATCACCATATCTACCTAAACCCAACATAGCAACTCAGGGTCAGTCAAACAACGGGCACCCACTGGGTCCCTCAGGTCAAACACAGAGGAGGCATCATACTCGGGATCCTCAAAGTAAACACGAATGAAGGCATCCTACGTGGGATCTGTAGAAAAGAGTAAATGAGGAATCCGTCATGGGATCCTCAAAGTAAGGACAACATAGACATCTCGTAACGTGGTTCCTGTCAAAGGATGAACGAGAGAGAGATCCTACAAGGGACTCCCTAGGTCAGCACACAAGCAAAGGCATCCCTTAGGGGATCCTTAGATGTTTATGGTCTCAATGCCTCATAGGCCAGAAGGGAACATCTCACAAGGGAAACATCCACTAAATCATGGGTTACAGAAGATATCTCATAGCTAATCTCCTATTATAGTTCTCAACAATGTTGGTTCTAACACCCAACCTATCTTCCACACCATGTCTCACTCTCAAATGACAACTGAACTCGATAAGTGGAGGAAGAACCCCTCCTTTTAGATATAAACCCCAAAACCTAATTTATATGACCTATAAAAGTAAAAAGGATTCCACCATTGTGATCTACATGGAAAAACTCTCAAAATTGACTACTCACACACCCAATTCTGACTTCCAGATCCCATGATATCTCAAAATTACTAAACTGAAGCAGTACATGGCCAGAGTACATGGCCAGAGCACAAGGCCTGCCTGTGTAAGAGTACACGGAGTGTACGTTACTGTAAATGATGTGTATTGTTCACAAAAAGTTATCCCATGTCCGTTTTCACACGAACACATGCCCATGTACCACTACACGGCGTGTACTTAAAGTACACGGCGTATAGTCCAAAAAAAGATGTTATTCCGTGTTCTACTCCACACGTACAGCCACACGACCACCCACTACATGGCGTGTACTCAAATTACATGGCGTGTACTTAAGGAAACTTCTTCTTCCCCTAACGGGAAGAACACATGGCATGTACCATTGGAATACACGCCCGGTATTCTTGGTTTTCCAATGGGAAAACCCTGAAAACACCAGAAACACCCGTTTTTGCCCCTGAAACATTAGATCCAGCCTTAAGAGACCAAAATAAATAAATATGAGGCTTAAAAGAATTAAAACGAAATGTTTAAATAGTATCTATGGAGAAAACATAAACAGCCCTACCTTCAGGTGGAAACCGCCGAAGCTTCTGTTGATCCCACGGCTCCCGGTTGCCGCACACAGACTCAGCGCGTCGAGAGCTTCAACTCGGTACCACCCTCACCTTCCTTCTCTCCAGTTTTCTCAATCTCCAAATTCTCCAATAGGTCATGGAAAAGGAGGATCGGCATTGGAGACGTGCGCAAGGAGGAGTAAAGAAGAGATAATAAAGGAATAGGATGGATGAAATGAAGAGGAAGAAAAAGGGGCCCGGGTGGGCCCTGGTGCCTGACATGAGTTTGTGCCTTCCCTAGGCTAAACTCCCCATTCCGGACACAACGACGCAGACAGAATCTCAATCCAATGCTTTTTTTAAAAGTTATTTCCAAGTGAACCTGTGCGAATAATTTAATATTTAATTAAATAATATTAAATATTTATCAAAAATTCGAACAGCTCAGATTTCCTCCAAAATCCTGTCCTAGGGTAAACTCCCTATTCCGGGACCAACGTAATTGTCAGAAAAAAATATCTGAGATCAGTTGGTAGGGTAAAATGGCCATTTTACCCCTCACGAGCATCCAACAGCAAAAAATCAAATTTCTGCTCAAAAAGACCGTCCGAAAAAACATGGGTTCTTACAAACTCCCCACCATAAACCTTCTCATCCCTGAGAATCCCAGTGAAGGAAAAAACAACCATGCTCATAACCTGAGCCTCAGCACAACCAATCTATCTAGACTATCCCATGTCCTGCCTTAGCATTATCCACCACCTTCTACATTGAAGATCATTAACTACAACAAAACTGATACTCTCCACCATAGGAATACCCTTGTTGTCGTCTTAAAAGAAAAGTATGAGTTCATAAGCCTAATGGAAAACACAGAAGTTTAACCTAAATAAGGAAAAACACCCTCAAAAATGGCCAATGGTGCACTCCCCCCCCCCCATATGGCTATCCTTACACCGATTCAAGATCGTAACCCGAATATGTTTCATCCTTAACAGGGAAGAACATTAAGAAAGAAAAAAGGAGCTCGATGTAGGGTCGAAGCTCTCTCTCAGCATACTCAAGATGAATCAAGATAGCACGTGATCACCTCTTACAGTAGTACACTACGATTTCACTGAAGGCGTGTCAAGATCCCTCCGAGCCATGCTAACATCCTACCAAATCCCGACCATGATTCAAGAACGGGTCAGCCATTTCATGATAACCAGTAATTTCATAAGGTCACCTCTACAACAGCAACATCAAAACAATGATCGAACAGGCCAGGAACCCGAACAGGCATGCTCATTGAAAGCAGTCGCAAAACAAACACCGCCAAAAAGGTATTGGAAAACGCTGGCCAACCATCTCACCCAGGTTTCCTGGAAACGGAATAGTCATCGATCGAAAGGTTTCGGGTCAAAACCCAGGGTCTCTAGGTCCTCCACCGATCCCTACAGAAAAAGCCTAACAACTGGGTCACAAGGCCTAACCACCTTGACCCAAAGATCCAAAACCTCTCAGAAGACGGTAAAAATCATAATGAACAAAGGAAATTCGAAACTAAAACACAACCTATAAGGTCCTTGATCCTCTCTGAGCATCCTCAGATGGAATGACTCCTTGGAGGTCACAATCAAAATAGAAGAGACAAGCTAAGCTAACACCCATTGGGTATCTGTATACAGAAATATCACAAGGAGGACCAGTTCACAAGAAAAGCCTTGGTATCTATCGATATCGATCTCAATGATTCGACTAGATAACCACAAACCTGAGAAACACCACCCAATAAGGGGTTAAAAAAAAGGCATCACATGCCATATAGACCAACTAGGGTCACTGCACCACCTGTGGAAAAGGAATGAGTCATCAGCCCCATCAAAAATGCCTAAACGTAGATCCACCTAACCTTCCATAAAAGTAGAATGTATGTTTAAGTAGACCCAAGGGTCTCAGTCGTCAGTAAAAACACACACTAGTAGGCCTATAGGCTGTGAATCCTACGTGTCTAGTATTATGCATGAGACGCCTCTTGCCTTTTCCATCCAAGAGTCAAAATCCATCCCTGGCATCTTACCAATGGCCAAGAGCCATAGATCCATAGTAAATCAAAACACCCCACAACAAGTGAGTCGCTCAAGGCGAAAATCAGATACAACCGTAAAACCACAAAATCAGAGCAACAATCCCAAACCCTGGAAAACAAGACTTCTTACCGGAACAAGTGTTCACGACGCACCAGCCCAATATCCATCACAGGTTTTGACACATTCCTAATACTCCTCTCTACCATATCACAAATAGTAAAGACCAAGAAGGTAAAATCCTCTAATACAACTTTGTAACGACCCGACTTGGAAGCCACTAAACCGGTGCTCCGAGCCGGTTCACCACAAGGACTCAAGCGCACCTCCCCATACGCCAGAGGCTACCGACTAGAAGCGAGGGCCTAGGGTGTGATAGTGGGGAGACTATGCCCTTATACCAGAGTTAGAAAACATTGGAAATCACTAAGTATCATACAAAGTGGAAAGTAAACAGAGTGCAGAAGCAGAAAACAACTGAAATAGAACAAGCTATAATAGTAAAATGCTGTAAAAGCCTGAACAGCTATGCAATACAATAAAACACTGGTCAACCACTAGGCTATCCATACAGATACAAGTACAAAGAAATTGAAAGTAAAAGTACAGGGCTCTGCTACATACTCTGAGCCGATCCACATACCCGATCTCTAGACAAATCCAAATGCAGTAGCTCGATCAGTAGAACCACTCGAGCAGCTCCGCTCGATCATGCAACACTGGGCCTCAGCCCTATCTACCATGCAACTCATGCTCAACCTGAAAAGCAGACATAAGTTCTACACGTACACTGATGTTCACATGCATGGGTGGGAAATAATCTCAGTAGGTCACCCCGACAAGCAACCTATAACTGTGCTGCTTAAAGTGTATGCAACAACAATGTGATCAACCTAGCTAGAACACAACAAAAGGAAGTAATCCAAACGTGCAACCACAGTTGAAATCAGGTTGTGTAATCCCTGTCAACTGGGAATGTGCCACCCTGGATGTCTATATCTATATACGTACACATGTATAGTCCCATACCTATACACCTATACATAAATATGAATATTCATGATGAAGTGATTCAAATAACAAGAAAGAACATCAGTAGTCGATCCTTGGGACCATAAGCCTGATCTTCTGGACATCCTATGCGAGGGCATTGAGCTGGATATCATTCCACTCAAGATGTGTATAATTAAGTCGATCTCTAGGTCCGTAGTCCCATAGACATGTACCTTCTTAGACCAACGCCGGAAATATGCCTCTGAACAAGATAAACAAAAATATGCAACCCTATAGAAATTAATAACAACCTATCCCCTCTAGTTTAACCAAACAAACACAAGAAAGCTATTAACACGACAGGTAACCCTCTGGGATGTACTCACAGACTATCCCCTCTGGTCCTACCTAGCAACACAAGCAACCCTCTGGGCAGCACACATAGTCTCACCCCTCAGGATTAGCTAAAGCATAGACTCTCTAGGTGGCTCAAACTAGTAGACCCCTATAGTGAAGTAAACATACAAAGGCATAGACACTCTAAGAAGCTCTCACCATAAATTCCCCTATGGTCTTGCAACGATAGCTAAAGACTCTCTGAGGAAGCACTTACATCTAATTCCTCCTGTGGTCTCGATACATGCGTAAAATAAGGATACTCTTGGGAAGCTAAAAGTCCAATTCCTGTAGGTCATGAGTACGAACTAATTTATAACTGACTCTCTAGGGAAGCCCTTAATCGTCAATTCCCTCTTTAGTCTACTGCACCAGGTTCACATAGCCCTGAGCAGTCCATTCGTGCGTAATCGACTGTCAGCAGCCCTAAGTAAGTTCAACAATCTACTTGGCTAATAGCAACAAATCATTAAAAGCATATAAACAGCAGGCAATACATGCAATCAACTATATCATGGAAAATAAGTAATGCAACAAGGTGTGCCTCACATGCAACCTAATCCAAACGGCGATAAACATCCACAACAAGGGAAACACCCAATGGGTGATCCTCAAAGATGGTAACAATTAATCATTATTTATCTAACAACCACAAGAATACAAACAGTGCAAGGTAGATAATAAAGTAGGATCAAAACCCTAACCTGAGATACCCGATGCATAGGTCTCCGGCACTTCTGCACAAAAACTCATATACATTCAACGTAAGGCAACAAACTACCTACTCAGGCGCACAATGAAAAGTAGGCATCCAAACAACAAGAAAGATGCATCGTGTCAGGCTCAGCAGTCACCAACAATGAAGCACCTCTGGTAAACACTATAACATCAGCAACCAAGTCATATACAAACAAACTATGCGGGTGGCCCGAACGCCCAACCCAACAATACATCCAAAGAACAAAGTGATTACCAGTTTTCCATGTGTTCTAGGTGACACCCAGTCACCATATCTACCCAAACTCGACATAACAACTCAGGTTCGGTCAACCAACGGGCACCCACTGGGTCCCTCAGGTCGAACACAGAGGAGGCATCATAATCTGGATCCTCCAAGTAAACAAGAGTAAAGGCATTCTATGCTAGATCCGTAGAAAAGAGTAAGGGAGGAATCCGAAATGGGATCCTCAAAGGAAGGACAACATGGGCATCCCATAACATGGTTTCTATCAAAGGAAGAACGAGAGATAGATCCTACAAGGGACTCCCTAGGTCAGCACACAAGCAAAGGCATTCCTCAGGGGATCCTTAGATATTCCTAGTCTCAAAGCCTCATAGGCCAAAAGGGAATGTATCACAAGGGAAACATCCTCTAAAGCATGGGTTACAGAAGATATCTAATAGCTCATCTCCTATTAATGGTCTCAACTAAGTTAGTCTGAACACCCAACCTATCATCCACACCATGTCTCACTCTCAGGTGACAACTGAACTCTATAAGTGGAGGAAAAACCCTTCCATTTAAATAGAAACCAAAAAACCTCCTTTATGTGATCTCTGAAAGTCAAAAGGATTCCACCATTGCGATCTACATGATAAAATGCTCATAATCGACTACTCACATGCCCAATTCTGACTTCCAAAGCCCACGATATCTCAAAATTACTAAACTGAAGCAGTACATGGCTAGAGTACATGGCCAGAGTACATGACCAGAGCACAAGGCCTGCCTGTGTAAGAGTACACGACATGTACTTTAATTTACACGGTGTTTACTGTTCAAAAAAATTTACGCTGTGTCTGCTTTCACCCGAACATATGCCCATGTACCACTACATGGCGTGTACTTAAAGTACATGGCGTGTAGTCCTAAAAAAGATACTATTTTGTGTTCTACTCCACACAACCCGCCACACGACCACCCACTACACGATGTGTACTCAAAGTACACTGCGTGTACTTAATAAAACTTCTTCTTCCCCGAATGGTAAGAACACATGGCGTGTACCCCTGGAATACACACCGTGTATTCTGGGTTTTTCGACGGGAAAACCATGAAAACACCCTAAACGCCCGTTTTCGCCCCCGAAACATTAGATCCGACCATAAGAGGCCACAAACAAGAAATATAAGGCTTCAAAGACTTAAATAAGACATGTTTAAAGAGGATCTATGGCGAAAACATAAAGGACCCTACCTTCGGGTAGAAACCGCCAAATCTTCGGTTGATCCCACGGCTCCCAGTTGCCGCACACAGACTCAGCGCACCGAGAGCTTCGAATCAGTACCACTCTCGCCTTCCTTCTCTCCCATTTTCTCAATCTCTAAATTCTCCCATAGGTCCCAGCCAAGGATTAGCAGCGTTAGAGACTTGCACAAGGAGGGGGAAAGAAGAGAGAATAAAAGAAAAGGAAGGAAGAAAAGAAAAGGAAGAAAAAGGGGCCCGAGCGGGCCCCGGTGCCCGACATGAGTTTATGACTTCTCTAGGCTAAAATCCCCATTTCAGACTCAACAGAGCAGACATAATATCAATTCGATGCCCCATTTAAAAGTTATTTCCAAACGAACCTACGCAAATAATTTAATATTTAATTAAATAATATTAAATATTAAATATTCCGCCAAAATTTGAACTACCCAGTTTTCCTCCAAACTCCTGTCCTAGGGTAAAATCCTTATTCCGGGACCAATAGAGCTGTCAGAAAAAATTATCCGAGATCAGTTTGTAGTTTAAAATGACCGTTTTACCCCTCACGAGCATCCAACAACAAAAATTCAAATTTATGCTCAAAATGACCGTCCGGAAAAACACGGGTTCTTACAGGAGGTTAGAATAAAAAACCCTATATAACTTCTAATATTTATAAGAATAAATTTATTCATTTTGAGTATTTTCATTACATGCAGTACCATGTGTAGCCTTCATTACATGGAACACTATGTTTTAACGAAACATGACAGACTATCATAATCCTATTACTTATTTGATAGTTATAATCTAGAAATTTGATTAGTGTGTATAAATGGGTTTATATAAATTATGAAAATATATGGTTTACACATGTATAAATAATGAATTACATAAATACCAATTAATTAAAAATGAAAATAAAAACCATTTGAAAATAAAGGGAATGTAGTTATAAACAACTATTTTTATGTGAAAAAAATGTTTTATATCAATAAATTAAATAAATTAGGTTTGGATTTTTTATTAAATTTATAAATTATATTATATATTAAGTTAAATTTTTAAAATTTTTGTTATTTTTTTCTATATAAGAAATAAAAATAAATCTACCATTATTATTTAAAAAATATAATTCTAAAATGTAGTTGTTTCTCTTTTTGCACACGTATTTTAAAATTTATTGTTTAAAATATAATAATTTTTTTTTTAAAAATTAAATTATTCTCGAAAATATTCATTTTTAATTTATCATAGATTTAATTTATGGGAATTTCCTACGTAGATAATTTTTTGATGAATAGTGAAATAATAATGTGATTTATTCAGAATTGGTATTACTTTTAATGAATTTAATGACATACAAACTATTATAAAAATGTTTTAAACGTAAAACAAGAAAAATTATATATATATTATAAAATTTATTTAATTTTAATCAATTAATTTGAAATATTTATATAAAACATTTTATGATTTTTAGTATTTTATCTTTGTAATACTACTTTCTCGTCATGTCTGTGGGGTGAATTTTAAAACAAAATTTTCCATTATTGTGAATGGAATATAGAAAAATGGATTATATATTTTAAATATGCATAATATATATTATCTTATAATTTAAAAATTTTATACCATAATTAATATAAAAATATGAAATATTATTTACTATGGTTGAGGTAAAAATGGGTTTACCGAGGGGTTAAACAACAAAGATAAGAGTTACAAATAACCCTAATCATGTAAATAACATATTTAATAGACATATTTATACCATAGATATTATATATTCAATTACAAATATTGTTTAGTATTTTCCAAGTGAGAAATGGAGGTATACCTTTTTAATTTCATAAACTACAGTTGTTCCACTCATCTTAGTTTCAAAAGGCCACCCCCGCTCATATACTGTTCATACTTATGAAACATTTTTACAATATCGAAATGTATTTTTGAAATTAACTAATATCAATAATGAATAATTATTTTTATTATAATGGTATCCTATGAATCTTTTATGTGCAAACCAAAAGAAGTTATCCAAAGAAGTGGTAATGTCCCTAACCAAGCGTTATATTTTCTCTTATCGTCATCCTCATTAAATTATTATTAAATTATTATTATATAATAAAAATATTAAATTAAATGTGTATATTTTTAATTATGTTTATCTCATAACCTAAATCCTTAATTTATTTAAAAAAAATGGGTTATTAAATTGTCATTCTTGTGTATAGGGGACTACCGCCACGAGAACTGATATTATTCATTTTCCATCACCACATATTATGTATTCATATACTGCTAGATTTTTCGATTTTAAATAATATTTATGATACTATTAATCTTATATAATCATTATATAACATTTTAATCCTTGTGTATAATTTCATGGGAATAGGATAACGACATTTGTGTGTACGGAGGACTACTTCCTCTCGAAGTGATGCGTTTTGTTTAGGCTTCACATGGATGGTAATAAGGATAGATTTAATGAAAATATGTCATATATATAGAATAAAATTATTCATTAATGTTAATATAAATTTTAATTTTCTTTATTTCTTTCCATTGGAAATATGGAAGCATCATCCATGCTTATGTATTACCCACTATCTCCATGGACATTGTATTTCATTTTTTATATATAATTTTAATGATATAACTTTAAATATAAGTATAATGAATATATAATATATTTATCTCATGGTTTATATTATTTATATTATGTAACCATGATCAAACTAATAGGACCTGAAATAAAAATTCAAAACATACACAAAAAACAAAGCAGTTATTGCCCAAAACAAGATTTTCATGTAGAATTATTAACAAATTTGTGATACAAGGAACTATGTAAATCATATATAGTATGACATATATAAGTAAGGTTATATAATATATTTATAATAAAATTATATTTATTATATTGGAGTTTTGGAATGTGTATGAAGGAATTCAATACTTATAGTAAGTGATTTCCATCACTCATTTATTTTCCATGTGAAAAATATCATACTGACCACATGTTTCAATTATGTGGCGTATATACATACCATGAATTTATTTTGAAATATTTTTCCAGATTTTTATTTGGATTTATATATCCATTGTTTTATCTCTCGTTATGGGGGTTTAATTTAAAAATGTTTCAAAAGTTGTAAGGGTTTTATGATACAATTTCATCATTCGATGAGATTATTTATATTTATGCTACTGATGATGAAATATTATTATCTATCTCTCAAAAAACACCCTTAATTAGAATTTTTTTATTATTTGATTATAATATATGGTTTCCCTTCATTATTCTCTCTTAAATAACTCTTTAGTTCCAGATAATTTGTTTTAATGAAAACAACCATTATTTATCTCTTCAAATGAAAATCATTTTTCTTACAAAAAATATGTTTTTTAATATGTTTTCAAAAATTATTTTATGTCCTCCAAATTATTTATTAAAAACATTACCCATTTTTTACCTTTATAATTTTATGAATGTAGTATTCATTTCGTTTTCCAAGAATTGTCCTTTTTTATTTTTTAAAAAAATGAGAGATGAATATTGGTTTTAGCTTGTATGGAATAAACAATATTTTATTAAATAATGAACAAATAATTATTTTAAATCCTCTATTATATGTCTTCTATTTTATTTTTTAAGAGTATTATTTAAAAAATTATTTATTAATTTTTAGTTTTAAGAAGTGATTTTCAAAAAGATAAGGATATTTTTTGGACGAAATTTGTTAAATTATTTTTAATTATTCCATTAAATGTTTTTATGAGAATATTAAAAATGTATTTTGAAATGTTTTTATGTTTTAAAAAATTTATTTGAATGATTAATGAATATATGTCTCATGAAATATTCAATGTGTTCTTTTGAAACAATTTTCCATTTAAGATGATTTCCTTTGGTGTAACTTATGATCTATAGAAGATAAACTTGAATGATACCATCCATCTTCTATCTATAGATGTCAAATTTTTTATATTGATAAAATAATTATGAAACCCATATATTTTTCATGGGATATGATATGTAAAATTAATGAAATTTTTATGAATCTCATTTTTATTACTTGATTTTTGATGTAATGAAATGATGAATTTTTATGACATTATTGTATGAAATATTTTAGATTTAAATATGAGATGGGTGGGACCTAAATTTCCCTCCAATTAATTGGGTAATTCGTTATATGTCATGAGATTAAAATGGGAAACAAGTTGTTGGGTTAGACCCACTATGGGAAATAGGTGCATCTTGATCAACTATGGGAAAGAGACACATCCTAATCCAATATAGGAAAGCGGTACATCTTGATCCAAAAGTGTAAACATATGATAACTCATAACCCACTTGGTTGAGGGTCATGGTATTTAAACATAACATATGAAATGGATTCTTCTATATATCATGGTTCAACACTTTTATGATAATTTATTTTTGTTAATGATTTATTTATTAATATTTCTCACTCTAATTATCCATGTTTTTTGAAATTATGATATTTTATTTCATAAACCTTATTTATAATCTATTAATGTTTGGGTACAAACTTTCTATAATTTTCCATGATCGTATACACTTACTCTTACTATATTATTTCATATTATGATAGATTGATATCCACAATATTTACCTTTACGAAGAATCTGATCTATCCCATTTATATGTTTTCATTCCTTATGTCATGAGGAATGGTTAAGGTATGGTATTTCTAATATGAGTACTATATTATATATTTTTTATAGTTTATTTTAATCACCATTCCTAAAATAAGAATATTGTGTTTCTATTATCTATAGACAATATACTATTACAGTCTTTTGGTTTATGTATAAGAAATGTATTGAATATTCATATTATAATATGTGATATCTATGTATGGAAATTCTAGATTTATATATCTCCCACTTGGAATAAACCTAATGAAAAATTCTCCCCCTATTATTAATTAATAAATAAGGGAATAGAGATTAAATTTACATATAATTTAATAATTTAATGTAATAACTTATTTAATTATAGTGTTGAGACTTAATTTGAAATTATTATCATAATGTAATTATATAATAAAAAAGAGATTAATTTTTTTATTAAAAAAATCACTATGAAAAACATAAAAATTTGAAAATTGGAATTTTATTAATTTTTTAATTTTTTTTAAAAAAATTCATCTACTCAACAACCAAAAAATAAATGTATGAAATAATACTTATAATAAAAGAGGTTGTGGATATGTTCAAACTAAGAAGGGAGCTTTGGTGGAGGTAACTTTAATGTAAGAGTGGTTTTAGAGGTAGTAGTAGGGTTCATCAAATGTGGCAACACAGATGTACCAAAATCTATTATAGAAATATATTTACTTCTAATAATAGATCCTTCTCTTAGTCACTAATCAAGAGTGCTAAGAAGTTATTCAAGATTACATTCAACTATACTAAAATCATAAGACCCTTTATTGAAAATTTCCAACATCTTTTAATGACATAATGGTGAAATTTATTTCAAAGATCATTCAGAATATAAATTTTTATCCACCATGGATTTAAACTTTTTATAAGAAGTTGATGGATCTAATACCACATAAAATCTTTATCTACTACCACAAAACATATTTGGAGGATTCATACATAGATTCATCTTTCATCTTACATTGAAAAATTCATCATCACACTTGCCAATTATTTTGATGATATATAGCTTATGAAAATCATGAATAATATTAGATTAATTCCAATGATTTTGAGATAATTATTGGTGGCCACTGTTTATGATTATCTTATTTGATTTAATCTGACTGGAAGTGAAACTCGAAGGATTAATTAATATAGGATTATGTTAAAGAAATGATGAATCATATGAAAGGTATATGAAAACTGTCAGATAATCTAATCCAAAAAACCATAAACACTAATTATTTATTCATTAATATATTTTAACTTTCCATATTTTATATTTAACCAAATAAATTTGGAAGTGCCTTATATGAATCAATGGATGGAGACTAAGACACTAAAGCACTAGCCGTAGCTTGAATTGGTTCAGGTGTAACTAAAACTAGTAATGTAAGGGAAAGTGAATAAATTGATTGTAATGAAGGGATATCTCTGAGAGGCTTGTAAATAATAATCTCTTTTCCTGTTATTAATACAAGAATTAATGGAACTTCCTAAGATAATGGGGAACTAAAATTCTCTTTTAATAACTCCCTTCAGCTTCTTCATAATTCATTACTAGAATAGATGTTATTTTTATAGTATCAACTTACAAGGATAATTAATCTATATAATATCCTAATAACATCTTTATAAATGTAAAATATCATTGTTATCTTTCTTCCATGATATTTTTCAAGTAAATCCACTATGTAATTCAATGAAACATCACCTCCAACTCAAAGTTGTTTAACTGATTTGATATTATATTGGAAATCAAAGATAATTGCATTCATGAAAAATTGGATCGGAATTAGTGTCAACAAATCACACCATAGATATTGGATCCAAGAAGACACATAAATCAACATAGATACCATATGAATAACCCCAAGTTTAAAATTAGATTCAATTTAGGGCACATATAAAGAAGAATAAGTTGATTGAAATATCTATTGGAATTAGAATTGACTGACAACTATAATCTTCAATGTATGAATGGTTTCCTTAATCTCAACCATAAATCCTTGAATTTCATTAACTGTATAATGGTACATGTCAGATTGAGCCATATAATCCTTTGAAGCAATTACCTCTATGATTAAACTAGAAAATAATGTTTATTGATCTCAAACATGGTAGCATAGATATGTCTCATACCAATCAATTGATATATTCCATCCTCAATACCTTTTTAACATATTTTTGGGGAAACTATTTTCAAAAGGGGAACTTATTTATGTTTCATAATAATATATGCTTGGGTTTTCATTTTCCTGATCAATTTACATTAATTATATATTGAAATTGATCATTTCTAGAGTTTTCTAATCAAATACATAGAATATTTCAATTTACCTTTCACCACATTATAATATCCTATAATATTATCAAACATAGTGAGTATAGTTGTATAAAAAGATTCTATTTCAAAACCATCAAATGTATTACTTGTAGAATGTGTGTTGTCATGGACTAGATAAGGTGATAGAATAGGTGGTGTATATGAATGGTCAACAGTATCTAAAACCACATATCCCTCTCTATATCCACTAGTAGGTGACCTTTGAATAAATGGATCCATTATTTGATAATAAACGTTTGTAGATTTTTATTTCGTTGAAACATAAATATTAGGCACAAATTTTACTAGCCTTTCCTCAAATACTAAAAAGATGGTCTCAATGACTAGGTCAACATGTTAAAATACTTCTACAACATCATAGTCTTTAAATTTAAATAGTACATATATAACATAAAAATATTATAAAAATAGAGCATTTTTTCTGGAAACCACTAACTTCTACACCTCCCAAGAAGGCACTAACTCTGTCAGTTATGCATCTTTAAGAGGTGAGGTTTGTGATAACACCCCCTAAGCCCCGCCTTACCTACCGAGAAGACTCAAACATTTTTAAGAGTTATACTAGTAGTAGATAATTGTTTTTTAATATAAAATAGTATTACTATAATGGCATTTCACATGCTCTCCCTCATTTTCATACACTTCATTATTCTATAAAACTAAAGATAAAAGCCTAACATAGGGGTAATAATTTAATATTCATTTTCCTTCAAAGGAGTGATTCATAAAACACATCATATAACTTCTGATATTCATCTTCATATTGTTCTTCCAGATATATATGACATATTATCCCTGAAATAACACGTTTTCAATTTATCCATCTCTTTGGGAAATATTAGTCTAACTAAAATGGAACATCCATTCAAATTTTACCTCTATTACTAGATTATTTTTAATAAAATAGTTCAAGATATGGACATGGAAGCTTCCTTTCATCCCACTAAGCTTGTAGAAAAACATGTTATCTCAAATGTAAATTTCCCCGCATGGGGGAAATGAAAGAACTCAACTATCTCAACCGATGAACCATGAATAACCTTTCCACGTACTTTTAATGAAATAAAAATATTTATTTGAGTGAACTTGAACATGAAATTATTTTTAGACACATTCACTTCTTCTTCTAACAAAAAAAATACTATTTTAATAAAAAAATTTCTAAACCATAAAATCGATAAAATATCATTAGAATAATCTTAGTGAACTTCAACAAATCCATGTTGATTTCTTTTCCTGAAAGAACCATGTATGATGCATCAATTTTTCATTCAAGGAAGAATACTATTTTACACCATATAGATTATTATATTTTCACATGGAATATAGGTTGGTTAGAGTTTGAGTGATTATAGGGAGGTAATGGGTGGAAGTCCAGCTTTTGAAGTAAGGAACGTAGCAGAAGGAAGAATGAATTGAGGATAAATTGGTATTGAGATTATAAACTGGATTGAAAATAAAGTCATAGACATATTAATTGTTTTAGGTCAATTCATACCCCAAAAAAATAAAATAAAATTACTTATAAATTCTACATTTTAAAAAACATAAATTAATATCATAGAATAAATATTGTTTTTAAATATAAAGAATTACATAACATTAATAAATTCATAAAATATAATTAGTAAAATTAATATTTTATTTAATTTTAATAGAATAAGATAAATTATGATAATTTAAATTAAAATAACCACAATTCTCTTTTAATAAATATAATACCACCACACACAAGAGGCTAAGAAAAAAATATGCTAACTGATTGAAAAAAATGTTTAAACTGAAGAGTAATATAACCAATTTGAGCATGATATCTAAAGAAGTGATTTCATAGTCTATATGAAATGTCCTAGAATGATTTATCATATTCTTTTAAATATTTATATCACTATTTTCATTACATTTTATTGATACATGATTATAATTGAATCCAATATTCATTAAGCTATGTTTTATAGAAAATAATGTGTGAGAAACAATAACCAACAAACTTTTTATTGTTCTTTAGTAATAGATAATTCAAAATTATGTGCTTTGTAGTAGACCTATATTCTATTTATTTAACATGAAAATGTTTGTTTCCTAACAAATTATTACTTTCAAGTGATATATCACCAATTGTTTTATATGAATATGATGTAAAATTAAAAATAGATGTTTTATTATGGTTAAGGATGTATAAATTTTTTTCATTTAAATATAATATTTTTTTAATATATTATACATAAAAATACTTAATATTTTCTTGATATATTGATCATAAAAATATTTTATGAAAACATTTCTGGTCTACTAGAATAATGATTAAACAGACACCTGATTTTTCCTCTTTATAGCTTGTTGGTAGATTGTTTCAAAAGTTCATCCAGGTCAAGCATTTCATTTAAAATAACATGAGTTGTCTGTAATTTATCATTTTTTATTCCCATGTTTTTAAGCAATTCATGTATGTATTTTATTTTTTATCACATTTCAAAATTAATTTTGATAGATCTCAAATACTTGAAATTAATTTCTCTCACCTATAATAATAATTTCAAAATATATTTCATTAATTTTTAAAATTCGTTATACAACTTTTTTTGTAAAACCAAAAATCACTTTATCTACAAATATATGAACATTAAAATATATGATCATGAGGTTTTCTTAAATATTTTGGGATCCTTCTTTCTAACTGAAAAACAACAAGATTGAATAAATGGAAAAACGAAGTAATACCATGTTCTTAGTATTTTTTGAGGGTATTAAATGAATTGAAAATTTTAAAAACTGAATTTTGGAAAATGAGGTTTTTAAAAACTAGATTGTCATTTAATATACAATTCACCCATAAAAAATATTTAATGAAATAACATGTTACATCCATATGACATAAATTAAAATTTATATCAAATATAATGTCTTGGAGAATAATTATGGCTTCTAATCTTCATACATGTTCAATGTTGTATTTAAAATCTACACCATATTATTTTTTGTACCCCTTGGAAACTAGTATTATACTATTTATTTTAATAATATAATTGTCATCATATTTATTCTTAAAATCACATTTTTTACTAATATAGGATATTCATTTGGTCTGTTAAATAATTCCAATAATGTTTTCCTCTTAAACTAGTTTAATTATTCTTACATAACTAAAACCAAACTCTCACTGTCTGAGTCATTAAAAATAGTCTTATGTTATAGTTTATATAAATATGGTAATAATTATAAAAAAATTTATAATTCTTTTATTCTAGATTCCTTTATCTAGATATCCTATAAATGTTATTAAGGGAATTCCTTTAAGGGTTCTGGGCTGTCTTGGTTTCACAGTTATGGTTCACTATCATCCATAAATTCAAAGTTTTTTTCGAAAATAAATTTCCATATCATTATCCTTTTTATTATAAAATATATTTTCATGTATCATGTTTTCAAAAGTATCACATATTTTATCAACATGAGAAATTTTTTAGTCAAAAGGATCTCTTTTATCAAATTTGAAATGAGTTTACTCCGCAAAAATATTTTATATTTTTATGAAAACAATATATTTTGTAAAATAATATGAATGTTCAACTAACTAAGATTCCTTTATCAGCATTTGGATCAAATTTACCAATATTAATAGTGGTGTTTTGAATATAAACCTTACATATAAGAACTTTTATATATCCAAATTAATTACTTTTATTATTCCATATCTCAAAGGGTGCCTTCTTAAAAATATGTCATATGAGATCCATATTTATGACATAACATGCATTATTTTTTTCTTCGTCCCAAAAAAATAGAGGTATGTTATATTCACATAACATTGTTATGGTAATTACATGAAAATATATATTCATTCTTTCAATAACACTATTCTATTGAGGTGTCATGGGGTTATAAAAATTTATAATTAACACCATGTTTTGAATAATCATAATTGAACAAATGGTTTTCAAATTACCCTCTATGTTCACTTTTAAAAAAAATAAGTTGGAATCATTAAACTTTTGAACATGTTTACAAACCCCTATAAGAAAAACTAGATTCATTCTAAACATATATATTGAAAACCTATATATGTACAAAAAAATAATCAATTAATACAGATAAAATATATTTCCCTCTTAGGATCAGATTTCAGGATACCCTGAAAAAAATCAAATGAATATGTTATAGGCGTCTAAAAGTAGAAACCTTTAAATTTGGTTTAATATATGAATTGATTTCATTCCCATTTGACCTGAATTATATATATATATTTTTAATTAATTTAGGTTGATGTAAATCTGACGCCAAATTCTATGTTGGGTAATTTTATTAAAGAACAAACATTACAATGTCATAATCTCTTTTTCAAAGTCAATTATTCATTTGTTTTGACGTTTTAAAATTTCAGTAGTAGTCTAGTAAATTATTAATATCTATGGTATGTTAATTATACATTCTATATTCATTAAATTTATGAATTTCATTTAAAACAAGATCATGAATTATATGAAGATTTAAAAAAAATTACAATCATCATAAAGCTCAAAAATATTTAAAATATTGTGATTTAATCATTCCAAATAAATAAATTCAATGATGAGGACTGATCTTGCATTCTCAACTGATCCAACTCTAAAAATATCACCGTTGAAATTTTCACCTAATGTGACAAAGATTCAATCTATTTTTTATAAGGATAAGAAATTAGAGAAATATCCACTCATGAACGATCACTAGATAATGTCCATATAAAATTTCTCATTTTCCTTATCAGTGCCTTTAACCAAAAAAATAAAAATCAAACATGAAATTATTTTTTTCCATATTCACATTGGTTCGATTATTTTAGTAACAAAAAATTATGGATCCCAAATCAGTTTGTACAGTCCATGAAATTTATAAATAAATTTTGAATAAAATTTTAGGAAAAAACATGATTGGATCCCAAAAATTGTGGATTTAGTAAAATGTAACTATTATAATATTTCCTTAATTACACATAGTGAAAAAGAAAATTTTCGGTTGTTTTGTTTACTTGAACAAGGCACAATATAGTTTTTAAATTCTTCAGTTTTTATTATTTATTTCTAATACCAAATTTATTTTTATGGGATTTTTTATATTTAATAATTTGATTCATTTAATTTTAAAAGTTTAGGAATACCCATTGAAAAACATTTATGTCTTGAAATTATTTATGTTAGCATTCAATAACGATACCCTTTTTAATACAAGATGCAATAGTATTTGAAAACATAGTTTTTGAATAATTTTTTATTACTATTTAATTCCCGTTTTTCATTTACATTAACATAATTAGAATTTTAAAGAGATTTATTTTACTTTTTCAAATTTTGGTACATAGCTGGTATCATGGTATTATAGGAATATAGTACCTCGTAATAGAATATTTCATTTATAGATTCAGATTCACATGCTGAAGAATAATAAAATTGTACCTTATCTATGTGTGCCATAAAATACATGTTTTACTTTATATTAGAATGTTCATATATTTATTCTGATGATGTGACATCACTAAAATCCTCTAAAGCACTCCATGTGACATATGTGGCCTTTTTTATATTCTTCTTATAGAGATCCTATTATAAATAAATTTTCATTAACTATTATTCATGTAGTTGTGGAAAATCTATTTTGATGCGTCTAGGATCATCACATTCATATCATCTAATAAGTATTGACTTTCAATCTTGTTTCTTGAACATATTGAGGGGTTTTTGGAAACATATTCTATTTTAATAAAATATTTTTAAATTACTAGAAAATTGAGAAATCACATTATCTAAATAAGAACTATTTATATTGTCTTCATCTGATGAATCATCCATTTGTATCAATTTTATTTTCATGTCATCATTAAAAGATGATATTTTTTTAGGAAAATTTTTACATTTTAAACAATCTATTTTCTCTATAATCAAACATAAATCCCATCCTCATACATCAATAGTGTTAAAATAAGATATCTTGTTTTAAAATTAATGTATATTGTAGATTTACAAATAGTTTTTGATATTCCACTCCATATTGGTGATATAATTCTACGGATTTTAAAAGTTTAATATGGTTTTGGAGTAGTTGTTACTAATGTTGATTTTTTTAAAACATCAGTAATTCTTTCATTCAACTGAGGGATTTTATCACCATCCATCATTATAAAGGTATCGAACATTATATAGACGTTATTATATATTATAACTCATACATTTTCTATATATTTTTAACTAATTAAAATATCATACCATATTCCATGATATGTCTCATAGTGTGAGACATTATTGATCTCATATAGACTTAGTCCCCAGATTATATTATTTATATCATTATATTTTTTGTTAGAAAAATATTTTGTATCTCCAAAAGGAGCCCAGATAACCTAATAGGGGGTGAATCAGGGTATGAATATTATTTTCAAAAAATATCATGTACCACTGGATCTTGAAAAATTTATTCTAAGGTTAAATTTTTTCATCTTAAATGTTAATTCTGATCTTCTTCTTTCCTTCTTTATCTAAGGTTAATGATTTGAATGTAATGCAAGAAATAAAGCATAAAGACAAAAATATTATTACCTGGTTCAACCTTAATGGGATAAATCCATGGATAATACAATAGAAATGTGCCGAAGTATCAAATCCACTTAAGATCACTACTATTTAAAAGTTTATGGGATCACTAGAATTCCTGGGCTCATTGCCTTTAAAATGTTTAGGGTTTTCTCACTACTTTCCCAAGAATCACTCTGTATATCTCTTTCTTTGGATCACTTCCAGTGGAAAAGGATCATTATCTTCCTCGTCCCTTTTTCATTACTTTGAAAGGGATCCACTAAAATTTTATGGACTTATATGTCCTTTCATTGTCTCTAATGAATGTAACCTTTATTTTAGGTAGATACTCTATTGATGTCCCACATTCTTCCACTGATGAATACCACCTTACCAAATATGTACATGGAAACTCAAATCATTCACGCAAACCTTACTTCATCATGCGCACAACTTTAATGACTTGCATGAAAACTTACACTTCTTTTTTATAAAAACCCCTTGTGCGCAACTTCAATATTATGTTAAAATTAAATCTTATGCGTAAATTTTTTAAGGTGAATGAAATTCAAATTATTTCAAACAACACCCTTTTCATAATACTATTACGCGATTCAGAGCTTGACTTTCATCTAATTATTGATCTTATTAGAATGAGGGGTCGCATCTTTTTTATAGGAATCAGTTACCCCTACACATAAGAAATGATGGGTCACATAAGATCCGCTTCGAGCACACAAACCCAAATTTGAGGTCTCATTGGGTGCACAAGTTCCTTTCATACAACCTCAACTTTTGTGAACACTTACCATTATTTCAAACACTTTATTCCATTACCATTTTTTGATGTTCGGTTCAAAAAACATTCCTAGAGCACTATTATCCATTCCACCTTCAATATTACACAGAAATTATTTTCCCAAAAACATGTTTTTCTATTTTCAGATTTTGAGGCCCAAAAATTAGGAAAACACTAGAAAGTAATTCCAAGTTATATCTATTCTTTTTATACCACCTACAAATAATTCATTCCATTATCATGGTTCTTTGTCAACATTGGTTGAAAAAAATATCTCTAGAATTCCACAACTAACCACGAAAACCCACATTTTCAATAAACACAATCAACCCAAAAATGATTCAATGTTTCCTTCAAGGATTTTTCCACAAAATATACCCCTTCAGATTTTTAAAAACTCTTTCATAATTTGATACCTCATTGATACTTCTTCCATATCCTATCATTCTTCACTTTTTGTGATTCTCATAGTGATCAATTATTTACTCAACAATACTCTAAGCCCACATGAGTAATGATCAGCATGAAAAATAACAATATAATGAAAATTTCATCAAGGAATCACTTCAATCCTAAAACCAATTCTGGAAACCATTACAATAATTTTATCATGTACCTCATCTATCATGATATATCTTCTTTGAATATAACTTCTATCATCGTCAAATTTAATTCTCCCATTTTCTTGTTGCTTAGATTATCGCATCTAGGATTGTATAAAGTTGTCAAAGCTAATCTTTGATAGTTTCCTCCTAACACAAAAAATTATTATCATATCGCTCCTCTTACCATCTTCTCCAACTCTCGTTCTTTAATCCCTCTATCAGGCTACTCCACCTCTTAACTTCTCTATATGTTATGAATAAGAAATTATATCCTTTTTCCCACAATTTCTCCCCCTTAAAGATCCATAATTTATCATTTTTTGTAAATGAACCATAGGTTCTTCTTTTGTGATCTTCAAATAGGTAATGAACATAGATTAGTACATTAGATAAAAACATACCATACCTCAGAGATAGGGGGTAGGTCCCACATCCACACTTTTTCAATTTCGATGAGTCTACTCAACATCTAAACCCATTCAACACCTCTCAAACACTTATTTGGGTAAATCCTTTTTCCGATTTTCTACAACATGTAGTTATGTTGGCAAATAATCCTAATTCACTGTCCCTTTACCCACCTTCTCCTTGATAAAATGATATATTATTTCAATGTGATTTTTCCTTGAGTGATGGACTATATTTTTACTGAGGTTTATAGAACATGAATTTTCACATTGGATTCCGATCAAAGACTTCACTTCAACACTCATATGTTTAATCTACTACTTCATCCACAATAATTGTGTGCACGTTTGAGTGGCCACAATATACATAGATTATACGGTGCTCAATGAAATGAAATATTGGTTAATTATTAAATCTAAAATACACACTCCACAAAAAATTTTGTCATAGTCATAAACTAGCACCAACATCCTTTGATTAGTGTCATTGTTATCATAGAGATTGTAATCATCTCTTTCTCTCTGAAATCCATGCTTCTTCAAATAGTGATCATGTCATGAATACTATTCTCTTTGTGATTGCTTCAAAACATATAGTTACTTAATTAGATAAAAAAATTGTTCCCATCTGCATTAATGATAAAATCATATGAATTGCCAAAACATACTACTTCTTCCAGAACCAAATTTAGAAAAGATGACATGACATCCCCTTGGGAACTCTGAACATTCATTGCACTGATTTGGATAAGAATAACCTAATTGTATCTACCGTTAGAACTAGGGAAAATGACTCATCAACATCTATGAGTTATATCCATGAGTAACCTTTTCACAATATTAGTGCTTTTTTAAGAACTTTTGTGCCATATTCATTCATCTAGTTATGAAATACCCATTTAGTTTAGATTGAATTCTTTTATGTTGGCATTGAATTTGTCTCCCATGTATGATTCATCTCAATTTGGTCAAGTTTTTTATTCATGGATTGAACCCAATTCTAATCCCCATCTGATTCACCAAAACATTTAGGCTCTACCTGATATTGTTATGATGCTTTCTATAGAGTCATCATCCTCCTCAACTACACTAGCATCGTCTGATCACCAGTTATGTGATGTCTATCATTTCAACTCTTATCGTTGATCTCTCTTCAGAAACTAATTTATCCTTATCATTATTATCATTTAAGTCTAATTCTAAATCATCCTCTAGAACTAGTGAATCTCCATAACTGATTATATCTTCATCACTATCTTCGAGTGAATGACCATGTATTTATTGAATATTTTTCTCATTTTCGACTATAGTTACATAATGGAAGTTAACAAACTTTCTTAGCCCTATGTTGGAACACTTCCAATATTCTCTCATAATATCTTGGTATGTTAAAATCAGTCACCTGATAATATATTATTAGATAAAAGTAGATAATCATGAAATATGTGAATGTTTATACTTGTCACCCAATTGGTATTCATGAATATAAAAATCAATACTTTATGTAGAATTGATACCATGCATATTATTAGGAGTTTTATTCTCTCTGTAATATGTGTAACTCTTCTAGTTTTTAGGCCTATTATTTACACCCAAAAACATTCTTATTCTAGAATTAGAAATGATTCATCATAAAAATCTCTAAGCTTACTGAGTTCGAACTTGGTGTTGGGAAAAATAGATATTGTTTATAACACCATTAATATCCCTAGTACTCAATTACTTCCATTCTTCCTTAACTATGGTAAAATATTTGAATCAGTTGAAATTATGGATCACATCACATCACCACTTTGAATCTTTTGACGCCACTTCCCCATGAATCATATCTCCACTTGAATTAAAAATACTTGATCATCATTTAATTGAATTTACACACATAGGGAGAGGGTAACCTTCGGAATCCTCAAGATGTGGATTGTGATAAATCTACATGGATTGACCATTTGATACATTCTTGCAAATCATTGTACTATTTTTGTGTGTGTTCTAACTACCTTGCCAAATTCAACCGTTCTATCAATATGACCAAGAATTATTTACCCACTTGTTGAGTGTTTTCATAATATTTAGATTCAATAGGCTTTATGTTTTTCAAAATTGGGGGTTTAAACCTACTAGTATGTATTTTCTTCTATTATGGACAATAAAGGTTCAATTTCTCATGATTATCTCTCTATGTAGAAATCTCTCTACTGATCATCTTCTCTTCATTCTTCTTATATTGGAGGGAAATTTCTTCTATCTTCACTTCTAAACATGTTCATGAAATACAATTTTTTCGATTCATTCATTTTTCATTTTTCTTTTTTCAATAATCTGATTCTTCACACTATTTCAAGATGGTATTGAGTCCTTCACTGAACATACATTATACTTACTCACAACTAGATTTGATCCTCCCATTTTCAACATGGTTTCTTCACATTATTTTCAAGAGAGATATTGTTAGTGTAATATATGATTTGTTTGATACACATTTCATTGAACTTGTTGTTATTCCTATGATGTTGAAAACATATTTCTCATCGTACCATGTTGTATTAAATATAGAATTTTTAATTATATGTTGCCTGTTTTGGGGATCTCCTTCAAGGTTTGTTTTCCTTCTCTAGTTTCATCATGCTACAATGCCTTGCCGAATGCCCATGATCATAACATATAAAACAAATTAAATTAAAGAAATATATCAGTTAATTATTTATAAACTGATATGTTGATTCATCCAAAGTACTTTTTTTATGTTAACCCTCAGGCTTCTTGACACATACTCATGGTGTTTCCCTGTTCTCCATATTAATATCATTCCACAACTGCTTTCCTTTGGTAGACTTTCCTTTTATGTTTTTCAAAAAGATTATTTCTATTTATAAATTTATAAATATTTTTTTCACATAAGGAAATGTATTCTAGAGACAATGAAGAATACATGATGAAACACTATGTGTTTCAAACAAATAGAACAGGCTTTCACTACTTCATTTAAATGCTTTGTTTGGTATGTCTCCATCACTTATAATAGGATTTTTCTTATCTTTGATTTTTTCACAACATTCATCATATAATGAATGGGAGGGGGGTCATCTTATCGAATACCAGATTTTCCCAAACTATATGGTCATTGAGATAAGAAAATATGTTCTTGTTTTATTTGAAAAATATCATATTTTCTTCCTGTTTCAACATCACTTACCGAATGATATTAAAAAATTTATTGCAAGGAATCCTTCATTTTAGGATTTCCATTAGAATTAGTTATCTCTTATTAATTCTTCAATAACTATAGATATTCACCAAATTATGGAATATTAATATCCCTTGACTCAAGTTGAGCATTAATTTTCCTCTTGAGATTATTCCCTCTACCCATATCTTTATTTAATTCATGTGTGAGCCTAGATAACATGTCACTTTTCTCATTTATTTTAAATTTTTCTTCAGAAACAGAGTTAGAAAAACATGAATTATCTTATTATATACTTTTATTCTTTTGAACTAGTTCATATATCTATGTAGCAAGATTATCATATATCGATTTCATATTTTGTATTTCATCTGAGTTTAGATTATTCCCCTTGTCATTAGCTTTGATCGTTTCTTACTTTGTTGAAACAATTTCAATTCATCAGTTTGGGAATCATATTTATCTATTTAGATATGTAGCCACAATAATATGCCTTTGATTAAATAATTGTATCTTGTTGACATCAATTTCTAGTTCTTGGATATGGATATTTTTAAATTAAATTTCTTCATCCAAAATGTTTGTTTCTAGGAAAACATCTACTCTTCATCTTCTTGAAGTTTCTTCATTATTTATAGTTCCAACATCACTTGGCATGTCTATTTATTCATTTATTCCTACTTTTTCATTGAATGAATATATAGTTTCACAGACTGATACATTGTTGGTTTCCTTTAACTGAATCACACTCTTTCTATTTAATCATTCACACTAAGGAATTTCACATGACTTCTTCTTCTTCTTTTAAGTTCTTAACTTTTAAATGGAACACAAAGATAAGGGAATAATAAATCTTTAACATCTATAATAAAGTAAACCAAAAAATTGAAAAAATATCTAATTAAATAATCATTAGCTCTGATACTGATATTTATGTCTAAAAAAGGCCAAGATATCCTGAGTGGGGGTGAATTTGTGTATGTATATTCTCTACCAAATTATTCATACCCCACTAGACCTTGAATTTTTTTTATTAAAATGGTCACTTTTTTCCTATTAAGTTTTAATGATGATCTTATTCATTCCTTCATTATCTGATGATTACGATTTTAATTTAATACGGGAAATAATAAAGAACAAGAATTTTTTTTACTTGGATCACCCTCACTAGTCTGTGTCCATTGAGCATTCAACAACGATGTAATAATGTACCAAATACAGTAATTCCCACTACCAATTTCAAGGTTTGGGTAAGATCAAATCATTTTCTAAGATCAATACCATAACAATGTTTTGGGCTTTCTCACTATGTTCCCAATGGTCACTCCCTCTGTCTATTTCTTTTACTCACTCCCAGTGGAATGGATCATCATATTACTCATCCTTTTTTTACTATTTTAGAAGGGATCCACAAATAGTTTATGGACTTGTATGTCCCTTTATTATCTCTAATTAATGAATCCTCTACTATAGATAGATTCTCTATTGATGTACTAATTTCAACAATTGATAAATACCACTTTACCATAGATGTTGTGGCCACCTCCAAATATTTCACTCAAATCTTACGGTGTCTTACACCCAACATTAATGACTTGCATGCAAGATTGCAATTTTATCATGAAACACTCCTTGTTAGTAACATCAATATTATGAAAAAAAATAAAATCTTATGCAAAACATTCTTATATTTCTCACAACTCAAATTATTTCATAAAAATCCATTTTCTTAAAATTCTTATGCGATTTTGAGGTATGGATTCCCTCTATGACTTGAGTTACTTCGAATGATGGGTTTATCACATATTTTTAGGCATCGCCAACCCCAGTGTGGAATATAAGACGTGTTTCACAAAATCCCCTTCAAGCATGCAAAACCCAATTTGACGTCGCATTGGCTACTAAATTTTATTTCAAGAAACATAATCTTTCATAGACACTTGCCATTATTTCACAAAGTTCATTATTTTTTCATGGTTTTCTGTCTACATAGGTTATCAACAATATATCTATAACATCATAACTTACCATGGAAACCCTCTTTTTCAACAAACACAACCAACCCAAAAATGCTTCAATGTTTCCTTCAGATATTTTTTACCAACAACGTTTCAGTATAATAATTCCATGTTTTAGGTTGATACATGTAAATTTCATAACGATACAGTATTTTAAGACAATCCATCAGGCCATGGTTCTTAAAATAGATTATCTTTTATGTCTTATAACTACCATAATTCTCAAAATAAAATTAAAATACTCATTCTTTGGAAATATGTAACACCCCCACCCCAGTTACCCAAAGTCGGTGCATTATTACATGACATTGGCATGATCACAAAAGATCAATTATTGAAAGACAAATTAGTTATTATCCTTGGAAGCAATAGATACCTTCATAAGTCTTACATTACATGATAAAGGGAAAATCTACAATAACATAGTCTCCATAGTCCACACTCATAACCCCTCAGACTATCCATGAAGGTCAGTCATAAAATACTTCTTCACATCCTGGGAAAAATAAAACATAGAAAGCGGTGAGCTCAGATGCTCAGTAAGGATAACAATATAGTAGAAACTATTATAAACAAGCATAACCATTTAAGGCAATGTATAACTAAAACAAAATCCTTTTAAACTTGAACTTCAGCATAATATGGAAAAAATTGAAATAATACAATTTACTTATTCACATGGATATTCTACTAGTCGAATAATCACATGTAATATCAATAACCACTTTCATAATGATGGAAGGAAAAATTCCAGACTATCATAATCACATAGTGAAGGCCTTATGCCAAGAAAACAAATAATATTTTTTCAAGGCCTTGTGACAAAAAACTAGTTTGTCTCATGAGACCTACCGATTCATCGAGGAGCTATAACAGGCTCCACCCATCACTTGTTAAGTCCAATGCATTCCTCATATGAATAGGTTTAAACATAACATAAACATTCATATTAAAACTAGCATATGAAATGTCAATACATTCTCCATAAACCATGAATGGTATAAAAATAACACAAACACAGTCAAACATATCAAAAAACATTCAATTCAATATGGAAGTTTTTTATCATAATAAATAAACTTCAAATAAGCTTAAAATCCATCAAAGGATGTTGGCATGGATGAAAAAAAACTATTTGAGAGAAATATCCCTATTTTTAAAATCATTTAAAAGTCATATAATTATAAAATAAAACATTTAATTTGTAAATATTATTATAATCTTGTAAGGGAATCATAGAAGATTTTATAATGGTGGAAAATAGCTGCACCTTCCATATAAGTTAAAAAAATACATTCTTACCTTAATTCAATTGAAAAGGTTAAAAAGGACCTTGTTTGGAAAAAGGCAGAATGATTCTTTTATAAACAGCTTATAAAAAGTCAAAAAGGGTATAAATGACTATAACTCATCGTCTATAAAATAGTAATAATTATTTTAAATACATTTTAGGAAACATGGATGTGGGTGATAAAGAGGTCCCAGTAGATAATTACGTATAAACAACCTCGGATAATGAAGAGATTGTGAAATATTCCCTTACCTTGTACTTTTCCTTGGTTGATGGTAGGTTAACCTCTTGTATAATGGTGAAATAATAGTTATTAAATTATAAAATAATCATACACATTAATATGATATCATATATGATCTTTTAACATTGTTTTGTTAATAATATCTTAGTATTATCGTCGTTTCGGGTGTTAACTTACTCATTTTCTAATATATGTTTTTTTACATAAGCCGTGTTTATTTTGGATAGGTTGTATCTTATTAATATTCATAATGATATCAAATCCATAAACATTATTTTTTAATCAAATGAGAATTATACTTTAATGGATACGATGGGGAATGAATCTTATCGCGTTCGTGGAGACGGTAGTCCGTACGTACACACGGGCGACAATATCAATCTTTTGATATTAAAATAATAAATAATTGGATAGTATATCATATATAAATAAAAATTATCATGTTATATTTATTATTTACATGAATTAAAAATTATTATTATACCAACCTAAATAATAATGTTTTGAATAACAATTACATCATGACGTGAAGGCGGTAATCCGTATGTACGCACGTATGGTGACATGTCATTCAAAGGATGGATAGAATACCGAATATGGTTGTACTATATTTATAATAACATCAAATTATATTTAATATAGTAGATTTATTATTTTAGACTGGGAATAACAAAGAAAGAAGAAGCTGAAGAATAATGGAACTTGAAAGAGGGTGGTGAAAACATTACCCCGTCTTCGGGTTCTTCCTTTTGATTTGATTAAAAGGGCCCCATAGGTTGGCAGTATGCTCAAATAAAGGCCTCTAGGTTGAATTGAGGGAAGTGGAGAGGATATTTGGTTAGGGGTTGAACAAGCCAAAAGGATTTTAAGGTGTGAATTAGAGATAAAGTGGAGTTCCCTTTTATAAGAGGGGTGAGGGGCACCTTTGGAAAAGTTGGAAATATTATTTTATAATAAATTCATATTAAGTTTCTAATGGCTCCAAAGTGAATTATTTAAAGTTTAAGGTGGGGATGGGCCGAAATACTTTCAACTAATAGATTTTAGGCAGGTTTGGGTCACTATGTTAACCCCTTCATTTATATTTAACTCTTAGTTAAATAGTTCGACATTTACCATGTCTCTTTGTATTTTTATATTATATAGTTAATAAACTTACTATATACATCCAAACGACCTCCAAGTTGTCCATTAATAATACACCTATCATTATATAAGTCCTTTGGCCGAACCTTTGATTTTTAGGAATAAAATATCAATTAATAATATAATATTTGTTTTAAAAACCCTTTTATGTAATTTTTGACACTATTGGGTATATTGTTTTTGATAATTTCATAACAGTATTATTACTCTGAATAATCTTTATATAAAAAATCCTAATATGTCATATTAACCTTGAAAAGTAGTGTAATTCATAAAAAGTCTCAAATTACATTTATTTTGATATTTATAATATCAATTATTTTAATATTTCATTAATTAGGTAATTACTGCATCACCATTGAGTCATAAATAAATTAAATTATTTAACATCTATAAATTATAAATAAAATACCATTATGAATGAAATAGTTTTAGCTTTTTGATGAATATTTATAATCTAATTTATCTTATGTATAACTTTATATTAAAAACGTTTTAGTAATTAAACATTGATTTTAACTCTTTTAACTCTTCTTTGAATTAAATAATAATAAATGTCCTAATCTAATCCAAGTGGACCTAAATGATAATAATTTATTCCTAATGTTGTTTTTGGTAGGGATACACTTTTCTAATAGAATTAGGACATGTGTTAGGGTAATATTAATATCACTTTTACCCTGAATTACCCTATTTACTTTTAACCGTGGTAAATAAAAGTAAAAAGTTACTATTCACCAAAAATTATTTTTATCTTTTTGAACCACATTTTACTCCTTGATATTAAACATGTCTCTCAAATTTTCGAAATTACACCCACATAAGCTGTAAAATTATGTTTTATGTGAATTTTTAAATTCTCCTAGGAGGTGGGTAAAAGACGGTGAAAAGTTCCATAAATTTTTATATATCTAAAATTATTCTAAACTAAATCCATTGAATTACATTGAAATTATATAGGTATTATGTATCCCTTTTTACCTTAATTAAATTTAAATAAAATAAATAATTATTTATATAAAAATTTGGTTTTAAACTATAACATAGTGTTTTTTCACTATTCATCAAAAATTGAATGTTTTCAGAAAAATACCAAAAATTCACCCTAAGCTAATTTTGATATTCCCAATCCAAAAATGAAGTCCATTTTGAAAGATAAAATTTATAAAATTTCAAAATGTGGGTATTTATATTCATAACGGCTAGTTTGATTGGTTGTGGTGTGTATTAGAACTCGAAGTTGGGTACAACACACACTACTATATTATTCAAAGAGAAGCATACCGTGGAAGCTTGGGGTGTTACATTCTCCCCTCATTCAAATAATTTCATCCTCAAAATTTCTAGAATACTACCGCATGAAAAGACTTGGGTGGTTCTTGATCATAAGTTCCTCGGGTTCCCAGGTTGCCACTTCCATCTTATGGTTTCTCTATAGAACTTTTACCAGATGAGTCTTCTGGTTTCTCAGAATTTGTTCTCTTATATCAAGAATCCTGACGGGCTATTCACTATAAGACAGATCAGGTTCCAGTTCTAATTCCTCATAGGTGAATACATGCATTAGGTTAGACATGTATTTTCTCAACAGTGATACGTGGAACACCTCATGACAATTGAAGAGATTTGGCGGCATTTCCAAATGGTAACCTACAACACTAATTCGTTCAAGAATTTCAAAAGGTACAATGTTCATGGGAATTAATATACCTTTCTTATGGAAACGTATAACTCCCTTCCATGGGGATACCTTCAAGAAAACTTGATCTCCAACCTGAAATTTCAAATCCAACCATCAATTATCGGCATAGCTCTTATGCCTACATTGAGCTAGTTTGATGTGGTTTTAGATTACCTTCACCTTTTCCATCGTTTCCTCCACCAGTTCTGGGCCTACGAGTTTTCTTTCACCAATGTCATCCCAATAGGTTGGTGTGTGACATCTCTTTCCATACAATTCTACATATGGTGCCATCTGAATACTTGAATGGAAGCTATTGTTATAGGAAAATTCCACTAGAGGTAAATATTGGTCTCACATACCCTGAAAGTCTCGTGAGAAAGATCTCAACATGTCTTCTACGGTTTGAATTTTCCGATCTGATTGTCCATCTATTTGAGCATGGTAGGCAGTGCTCAAATGTAGTTCAGCATCCAAGGCCTTCTGAAGAATCTTCCAGAATCTTGAAATAAAACAGGGATCATGATCAGAAACAATCGATAGGGTTAATCCATGAAGTCTCACAACATCATTAATAAATAGTCTTTCTAGACGTTCTAGAGGTAGATCTTCTCTTATAACATAAAAATGTGCTGACTTGGTAGGATGACCAACAATAACCCATATTGAATCATTCCTTCTAGGAGTCTTTGGTAGACCCATGACAAAGTCCATTGTGATATTATCCCATTCCCACTCAGGTATGGGAGGAGGATGAAATGCACCACCAGGCTGTTGCTTTCCAGATTTTACTTGATGACAAACCACACATCTTGACACAAAATCAGCAATCTCCCTCTTCATGTTGTCCCACCAAAAATTTTCCTTCAAATAACTATACATTTTGGTGCTCCTAGGGTGTATATAGAAATTGGAACTATGAGAATCGTCCAACAATTCTCTTTTTAGATCAGGTATATTGGGAACACAAAGTCTCCTCCCAAATTTAAAAATTCTATCTTCATTCAGAAAGTCACTCAATCTCCCATCATTCACAGCTTTAATCTTCTTTTGAAACTATTCATAATCGGTCTGAGAACTCTTTATCCTTTCTTGTAATTATTTTTTGGAAACTGTTTGAAAAATCATTGATGTTTCCCCATCCATGGTGATTCCCATATCCAACTTTACTAGATCCATGAAAATTGGATCCCTTTCAACTCTCATTGTGTTCAAAACTCTATGATCTTTTCTGATCAAAGCATCTGCCACCTTATTTTCCTTCCCCGGGTGATAGTGTATCGTGCAATCATAATCCTTGAGTAGTTCAATCCATCGCCTTTTCCTCATGTTGAGTACTTTTTGTGAGAAAATGTACTTCAAAATCTTTTGATCGGTATATATCTCAAATTTTTCACCATATAGGTAATGTCTCCATATCTTCAAAGAAAATATTATAGCAGCTAACTCAAGATCATAAGTTAGATAGTTTTTCTCATGAATTTTTAGCTGTCATGATGCATATGTAATAACTATATAAATCTACATAAGGACACAACCAAGTCATTTCTTTGATGCATCACTATAAATAATGAACCCATCATTCCCCGATGGTAGATTCAATATAGGATCATTGACTAATATTCTCTTCTGTTCTTCAAAACATTCATCACACACTTTTGTCCAAAAAAATTCAACCCCTTTACATGTGAGCTTTGTTAATGGGTTAGCCAATCGGGTGAAATTCTAGACGAAACGTTGATAATAACCTTCTAAACCAATAAAACTCTATACATCAGTTATACTCATCATTGTTGGCCATTCTTGTATTGCTCTTATCATAGAAGGATCAATAGAGATTCCATACTTAGAGAAAATATGGCCAAGAAAATCGATCTCCTGAATCCAGAATTCACCCTTGATAAACTTCCCATATAATTCATATCTTCTCAGAGTCTTCAGGATAATGTGAAAGTGATTTTCATGATCTTCATAGCTTTTGGAGTATACAAGATATTATCAACAAATACCACTACAAAGTCATCAAGATATTTCTTGAAAACTCTGTTAATTAGATCCATGAATACAGAGGGTGCATTAGTCAATCCAAAAGGCAATATTGTAAACTCGTAATGCCGGTACCTAGTTCGAAATGTTGTCTTCAGAATTTTTTTCTTCTTTGCACACAACTAATGGTATCCAGATCAAAGGTTAATATTTAAAAAGTATTGACCTCCATGCAGTTGGCCAAATAAATCATCAATGCGAGGAATGAGATACGTTTTCTTTTTTGATATAGCATTGATTTCCCTATAGTCGATACATAACCTCATAGATCCATCATTCATCATAAAAAAAAGGATAGGGGCTCCCCATAGAGAAACACATGGGTAAATAAATCCCTTATTACTCAATTCCTCTATTTGTTTCTTTAGTTCAACTAATTCCATAGTGGCCATTCTATAAGTGGTCTTCGATATAGGCCTTGAAACAAGAATTAAATCAACGCAAAACTCAATTTTTCGTTCTGGGGGATGTCTAGGTAAATCTTCAGGAAACACATCAAAATATTCTCTCACAATGAGTACATCATATATTTGAACATTCCTTTCCTCAACCACAGTTATATCATTCTCTTCCTCAGTAATAATTGAATTTAGTTAAGCTACTGGGGGTGGATCTAGGTAAGAATCAAGTGGTGGTGATTACGCTCTAAAGATAAGGTTTTCTTTATCATCATCATCTAAAATCGTAACCTACTTTTTCTTACAATAAATCTTCATATCATGGTCCGAATGCTTATCCATATTGAGGATTAAATCAAACTCAATCATGGGTATGATGATGAGATCAGTCGATAAAGAACATTTATATGACCTAATGGGAACAGATCCACAGAACTTTGTAGCAATGATACTTCCCTTAAGAGTTTTAACTGACAACTACCTTGTTAAATCCAATTGGAAATATCTAATTTTCATAGAAAACTTGGAATATATGAAACAATGTGATGATCCAAAATCAAATAATGCATTTTCTAAAATTGAGGAAACCATTAAATTACTTGCCACCGCATCTTTAAGAGAATCTACCTCAGCAGTAGTGATAGCATAATCTTGGCCTTGATCCCTTGGCCTTTTCTGAGGTATGTTCCTCTGACGCTTAGGAAATTCATTTTCATAATGTCCCATCTCCATGCATTTGTAGCATTGAACATCGGTAGCTTCTTTCTTCCCCTTTCAATCACGAGTTTGGTGGCCTTTTTCACCACACTTGTAACAGTCACTCATTCCCTTCAAGAAAGTACCATGGTGTTTCTTCCAACATTTACTACAGGATAGATAATCAGCTTTTCCCTTCTTCCCCTTACTTCCATTTCTAGAGTGATCAGCAGATCTCTTCTTCTCTTGCTTTGATTTAAAGTCATAAGACTTAGATAATTCTTTTTTTGTCTTGATAGCACATGAGACAATATCTTCATATGACGAGAAGGATTGTGAGACCAATGCTCGATAGAGAAATGATTTTAACCCATCAAAGAAACGATAAATCTTACTTCTTGGGTTATGTATATAATCTGTAGCATACTTTCTAAACTTGTAATGTTTTCCTCATGCTTTGCGACATTCTCATCCTCTATTTTTCTCATAATTAGAAATTGCATTTCCATATTTTCTCGATGGTGACGAGGAAAGTATTTTTCTAAAATTTGATCTTTGAACTCCCTACATTACATATTGGATACTTCATCATCTTCCTTCATTTTTTGAATCAATGACCACCATTGATCAGCATCTCCAATGAGGTGGTAAACTACCATGATAACTTTTTCCCTTTCACTTCTACCCAAAGCCTAAAATATTTTCTCTAGGGAACTTATCCATTGCTCAGATACGAATGGATTTGTACTCCCATTTAATGTTGGTGGATGTTACATCATAAAGCGATCTAACATTGATCCTCCACGCTGCGGATCAGTGTACTCCATACGGGTAAGGTTATTATTCATAATCTGAGTGAGTTGTCCAAGTATGGTGATTAGCTGATCAACACCAGTTGTATCACCAGATCCACTATAATTATCTTGAGCAGGAGGGAAATCCATACTTGTAGTGCGTGCATTGATACTGTTTACTTTTCTTCCACTAGGTGCCATTTATAAACAATGGCATAAATGAGAACAATTTATGAATCAAAATACATAATTCCATACTTGTAAAACACTTAACATAATTTGAACTATTATGGATATAATCCATAGTCCTAAAAATGTTATATTTGAGTAATTATATACCTATAAAACCTTCATAATGGTTTGTAAAGAAAATGAGAATTTTCCTAAGCATATCCCCCATGAGTGTCATAACCAAGAGTGTAGAAAGCCCATTGTAATGCACCAGTTCTCTTTCGAGTCTAGCTCAAAGCGGTGTTTTTGAGTTTTACTCGTAGGTACATCTCTGCCATAGTCGCCTCTAACTGCTCATATCCAGATAGGGATGTATTGCTCAGAAAACACACAAAATCTCTACAAAACCAAAATTATAGGAAGTTATTCTATTCTAATCCTCAATGTCCATCTTAGGTATATGTGCTCTAATCAAAGTATATCTAAATCTAGCTTCCAATGTTTGTACTAAACTTTCCCTGATACCAACTATAACGCCCCGACCCCAGTTACCCAGAGTCGGTGCATTATTACATAACATTGGCATGATCACAAAAGATCAAGTCTTGAAAGACTGATTAGTTTAGTAGCCTTGGAAATGCAAGATACATTAATAAGTCTTACATTACATGATAAAGTGAAAAGCTTCAAAAACATAGTCTCCATAGTCCACACTCATAACCCCTCAGACTATCCCTCCTGGTCAGTCATAAAATACTTCTTCACATCCTTGGAAAAATAAAACATATAAAGGGGTGATCTTAGATGCTCAGTAAGGATAACAACATAGCGGAAACATTCATAAATAAGCACAATCATTAAAGGAAATGTATAACTGAAACAAAAGCCTTTTAAACTTGAACTTTATAATAATATGGAAAAAATAACATGAAATAATTCCATTTTCTTATTCACATGGATATTCTACCAGTCGAATAGACACTTGCAATATCAATAAACACTTTCATAATGATGGAATGCAAAATGCCAGATTATCATAACCACATAGTCAAGGCCTTGTTCCAAGACTACAAATAAGATTTTCACAAGGCCTTTTTCCAAGAAACTAGTTTGTCTCATGAGACCTAACGATGCATCGTGGAGTTATAGCAGGCTCCACCCGTCACTTATTAAGTCCATTGCATTCCTCATATGAATAGGTTTAAACATAACATAAACATTCGTATTAAAACTAGCATATGAATGTAAATACTTTCTCCATAAACCATGAACGGTATAAAAATAAAACATCCACAGTAAGAAATATCACAACAACTTCAATACAATATGGATGTTTTGTATCATAATAAATCAACTTCAAATAAGCTTAAAATCTATCGAAGGATGTTAAAATAGATGAAAACAAAACTATTTGAGATAAATATCTCATTTTTTTAAATCATTTAAAAGTAAAATAATTATAAAATAAAACATTTACATTGAATATATTCTTATAATCTTGTAAGGGATGCTTCGATGATTTTATAATGGCGGAAAATAGCTGCACCCACCGTATATGTTAAGAAAGACATTCTTACCTTAATTCTGTCGAAAAGGTTTAAAAGGACCTTGTTTTGAAAACAACAGAAATATTCCATTACAAAATTCTTATTAAAATTAAAAAAGGGTATACGTGACATTAATCCATAGTCTGTAAAATAGTGAGAAGAATTTGAAATACATTTTTAAAAAACATGTATGTGGATGATAAAGAGGTCCCAGTAGATAATTACGTATAACCAACCTTCGATAATAAAGAGATTGTGAAATATTCTCTTACCTTGTACTTTTCCTTGGTTGAGGGTAGGTTAAACTCCTATATAATAGTGAAATAATTGTTATTAAATTATTCAATAATCATATACATTAATATGATATCATATATGATCTTTTAACATTGCATTGTAAATAATATCATAGTATTATCGTCGTTTCGGGTGATAACTTACTATTTTTATTTATAAGTTTTGATACATAAGCCATGTTTTTTATAGATAGGATGTATCTTATTCATATCCATAATGATATCAAATCTTTAAACATTATTTTTTATCATCAAATGAGATTTGGACTTGAATGGATGCGATGGGGTATGAATCTCATTGCGTTCGTGGAGATGGTAGTTCGTACGTACGCACGAGCAACAATATCACTATTTTGATATTAAAATAATTTATAATTGGATAGTATATCATATATAAAGAATCTTTAACATGTGATATTTATTATTTTCATGAATTACACATCATTATTATAACCATACAAATAATAATTTTTTGAATAACAATTACATCACGACTTGGAAGAGGTAAGCCGTACGTACGCACATATGGTGACATGTCATTAAAAGGATGGATAGAATACTGAATATGGTTGTACTATATTTATAATAACATAATATTATATATATGATATTAGAGTTATTATTTTAGAATGGGAATAACAAAGAAAAGAGAAGTTGAATAAGAATGGAACTTGAAAGAGGGTGGTGAAAACATTACCTCTTCTTTGGGTTCTTCCTTTTGATTTGATCAAAAGGGCTCCCTAAGATGACTTTAGGATAAAACTATGGCCTCTAGGTTGAAGTGAGGTAATTTGAGAGGTTATTTGGGCCAGGTTTGGCCGAGCCAAAAGGCTTTTAAAGTGTGAATTAGAGATAAAGTGGAGTTCCCTTTTATAAGAGGGGTGAGGGGCACCTTCAGAAAAGCTAGAAAAATTATTTTATAATAAATTCATATTCTGTTTCTAATGGCTCCAAAGTGGATTATTAAAATCCTAAGGTGGGTATGGGTCTAAATACATTCAACCAATATATTTTAGATGGGTTTTGGTCACTATGTTAACCTTATCATTTATATTTAACTCTTAGTTAAATAGTTCGACATTTACTATGTCTAATTGTATTTTTATATTATATAGTTAATAAACATACTATATACATCCAAGAAACCACCAAGTGGTCCATTAATAATACATATATCATTATATAAGTCCTTTTTTCTAACCTTATATTTTTAGGAATATAATATCAATTAATAATATAAAATTTTATTTTTAAAAACTCTTTTATGTCAATTTAGACACTATTGGGTATTTTGTTTTTGATATTTTCATAACTGCATTATTACTTATAAAAAAATTTATATAAGCAATCCTAATATGTCATATTAACGTATAAAATTAGTGTAACTCATAAAAAGTCTCAAATTACATTTATATATATATTTATAATATCAATTATATTAATATTTCATTAATTAGGTAATTACCGCATCACCATAGTGTCATAAATATATTAAATTATTTAATGTCTAAAAATTATAAATAAAATACCATTATGCGGGAAATAGTTTTATCTTTATAATTAATATTTATAATCTAATTTATCTTATGTATAATCCTATATTATAATTTTTTTAGTAATTAAACTATGATTTTAACTCTTTTAACTCCACTTTGAATTATATAATAATAAATGTCCTAATATAATCCACGTGGACATAAATGATAATATTTTATTCCTAAGGTTGTTTTTGGTCGAGGTACACTTGTCCAATAGAATTTTGACATGTGTTTGGGTAATATTAATTTCATTTTTACGATGAATTGCCCTAATTACTTTTAACCGTGGTAAATAAAATTAAAAGTTACTATTCACCAAAAATTATTTTTATCTTATTGAACCACATTTTACACCTTCATATTAACCGTTTCTCTCTGATTTTCAAAATTCCACTCATAGAAGCGGTAAAATTAAGTTTTAGGTGAATTTTTAAATTCTCCTAGGAGTTGGGTAAAAGACGGTGAAAAGTTCCATAAACTTTTTATATATCTAAAATTATTCTAAACTAACTCCAATGAATTACATTGAACTTATATAGGTATTATGTATCAATTTTAACCTTAATTAAATTTAAATAAAATAAATAATTATTTAAATAAAAATTTGGTTTTAAACTATAACTCAGTGTTTTTTCACTATTCATGAAAAAACTAATGTTTTTAGAAAAATTCCAAACATTCAACCTAAGCTAATTTAGATATTCCAAATGTAAAAAAAACTACATTTTGAAAGATAAAATTTAAAAAATTTAAAAAAGTGGGTATTACTATTCATAACGGCTAGTTTGATTGGTTGTGGTGTGTGTTAGAACTCGAAGTTGCATATAACACATGCTACTATATTATTCAAAGAGAAGCGTAATGTGGTAGCTTGGGGTGTTACAACATAAAATTCTTATTTTTAGTCATTTTATCCATCTTAATGAATTTAATATGGATTAATCCTTTGAATTTTGAGAACACAAAATTCAAAAGATCTAATAACAATTTATTTCACCAAATAATTGCACTATGACTCAATAGGGGGAGAATTGATTTCATGAAAACTAATATATTTAGAAAAACACACACTTTGAAGATATGAATTCTCTCGAAATTTTTTGATAAAATTATTGCAATGTAAATAAAGTCACATATAAATTATATTAAACCTAAATATTCAGGGCTTTTGGGGAATATAAATTCATTTGTCCACAATGTTATTTTCTTGGATAATACCTTAAATAATATATAGACCAATAAATTATCCTTTTTCTTGTTTATTTTCTTTTGGAAAACCTTTTTATGTATTCATTATTACCATAAATAAGTAATCTATCAATTAATTAATGCATGACAACATTAAATGCCACCGAAAGTACACCACTGTTAATAAATACTAGTTTATAGATCAACATCGCTAATTCTAGATCACAACATAGTTAAATATTTTCGATTTGAATTCACATAGGTGGAATGATCTACATAGAATTTATTCAAATGAATTATTTATCTACATATCCAAAAAAATGTAATCATTGTTTGAATAGATAATTTTATTTTCATATCCTCTATGATAACAAATCCAAATTTGATAGAGGAAAATGAATTATGTAGACATTTGAAACCACATAACCAAATTCACCACATATCCAAATTAGATAACTGAATTAAAAACGTATCCAAATCATTTATAAGAATACTCCATTTACCCTATTCACATAGTCATTTGATCTTCATAGATAATTTCTCACATATGTGATTCATTGATAAAAGTGATTTCCATAGGGTTGTTTTTATGATGTAGGCATTTCATGTAACTAAATCTTTAACATATATGATTGAAAATATAATTTCTTAATATTGGCATTTATACATGTATCAAAATGCCTCATGTAGGACAATTTCTAAAATTTGAAAATTTCATGGAAAATGCATAAATTTATTAATTTAATGGATCTAACAGTTGAAGGACTTAAAGTAATGATATAACCAAATGAACATGATTTTAAAAAATAAATATTTGATGAGTTGAATTTAAGAACATTGAGAACAAAAGTACATGGGATTGTTTCTAACATCATTATTAATCCAACAATTACATCATTAGATATATTATAATACAAATAAAAAAGTCTTGGTTATTGGGGATATACATTCGGATTTTTTCTAGATTTAGTAAAGAGAATGGACAGTCACTTTTCCATAGTGGTTTTCGGAAACAATATCAATCAAAACCCCACCATTAGTGTGAGAAATTTTTAGTCCCAATGTGGTAGAACCTACATGACAAAAATTAGGTATAATGATATTGATTACATGACAATAATGGATTCACCATTATTATGGTTAATCAGAGAGAATGTTTTGGTGGTCCAAGAGTGGATGAGGATAACTTAAAGATTTCAAAACATCTAAATAGACAAAATCTAGTTGCCACTAGATTTAGGGAAAAGGCATCGTGTATTCATATAGGTATCTATATAATTTTGAATATAAATATTTGAATAGGAATATATGTTATCACCCATGTTTTTCTGGCCATTGTAGATTCTATATAGGATGGGTGAGGTTGATTACCCCATGGTTATACACCAATTAGAATACTTAGTGAACACAATCATTACACATATCATAGATGTGGGGGTATATTAATGACTTGTTCAATGTCATTGAATGGGGAAATATATACTTAAATGATGGTGATACATTCTTTGAGTACCTTTTGTAATCCATAATTGGCAGCAGTGAACCATTCATTTTTAGGAAATTCCATTGTTGTAACTTTTTTTGTAGCATAAGATCATTCAAATGATATTAAAGAAAAATAATGGACATATACATTATGAGTACCATAAATATTTTTAGTATGTAGTTATTTGGGGGTAAATATACTTTTTAGTGGGGAGGATGTTTGAAATTTTATTTTTTAACCTTGAATCCATTATGAATTTGTGAGTTTGAGAGTCTCCCTATGGTGTAGTTTTCATTCCGTACTCAGATTTGTTTTACTGAATATAATTATTCTTGGGATTTTAGTGTGAATAGTGAAAAACTTCTTATGTTTATCAAAATAATTTGGAATTAGAAGTTTATTATGACCAATTCTATAATATTTAAGGTTCACTATGATATGATGGTAGGACTGCATTGTGGCCTTCACTTTGAAACTATGAATTTTTTCATTAGTCTTACATAAGTGACTTATTCTAAGAAAATCCCCTTATCATGTTGTAATGGGGGTTGATCGACATGATTTTATGAGTATAATGTGAATTTTTTATGGAGTTACAAACGGCATTGATCAATCATTGGTTTCTAATTCATTAGTAGATGGAGTTCTATTGTGTGATGATCAATCATGGTGTGTGGTGTTTTTTGTATGGATTAACTATTTTTCCCATAATATTTTTCGTGGAATAGTGATGAGGCTAATGTATAACTGTATTATGAATATTTGTTCAACCCTATCTTATATATATTTTTTCTTCACTCTATCTACTTCATCGCTTTTGGTGGATAATTTTCTAATCCATAGTTATCTTGGATGATCCTGTGAATAGTGATAATCATTTGGTGACTATTTTCCACTCTTATAGTATTGATTTGTGAAGTATTAAAGAATAAGATTTAAGGTAGGACCCCATATCCATGTCATTAACTATTATTACTTCATATAATATTTAATATTTATTATGGTACATAACATTTACATATAAAAACACTTTTTTTATTCTCTATCAATTCATTTTAAAATATACATTTTTCGAAAAACAATTCCTAATTTGTTTCCCAAAATGAAATTCACATTTTAGAATATTTATTTTATTTTTTAAACTCTTTTACAATATTTTATTGAGTAGAATAAAATTTTCAAAGGTGGAATAAAAAATTGTTGTATCATATATTGAAGAATCTTATGAATGAGGCAAGTTGAGATTGAAATTATGATAGCTGAAATTAAGAATTGGGTAAATTTGTACTATTCCGTGACAATAAGTTTCATAGTGAAACATAAGATCTTATGAATTTTCCCATAGCCTCTTTGGTAGAATCAAACTTCAACATTATTTACTTTTAGATGAAAACCAAATTTCTAGTGGTATGAAAAATCATAAGGGTGTTAATATTATGTAGATTCCATATGTATTAAAATAATCCAACATAATTTGTATTGTGGCCGGGGGTTCGAGATTTGACATAAATAAAATGGATATAATGTCAATGTGTGGATTTAGAAACAGAAAAGCAATTGTACTAGCTAACTATGATGTGAGTAATTTATTTATGGGATTAAAAAATCATGATAGGCATTATAGTGTGGTAGTGCATATCATTCCACAAATGTGTAAATACCTAGAGAGAAATGACACAAAATGAGCCTATAGTAGTTGTTTGCAAATATTTTCACATGTTTGATAGATATGGGTGATGAGGGACATTATACTGATTGTTTTTTAAAAAAAGATGGTACACCCCAATTTGAAAACAGAGGATAGATACAATTTAGTTCATGTAGTTTTGTCTCCTTAGCTCCATGAGGCCAATTATTGGGTTTGGGTATGATGAGAGGGGCCTTCCACAGTTTTCATAACACCTTGGGTTGTGTGATCATTGAAAGATATGTGTTACCTTCTTAGTCATATAGTTTAGTACTCCCTTACATTTATGGGGTGTGGGTTCTCTACAGTTTAGGCATGAAGTTGATTCACCCTTACAATATACATGGTGTGATTACTCTACAAGGTCAATATAATTTATAACTTCCCAAATGTTTCTTTCAATAATCGTTGGGGCATTAATAAACTATTTTATGGAGTTAAATACCCCTTAATTTTATTATATTGTTCACTGTGGAACATTTCCTCCCTCTAGCATTCTGTACACCATCGATAAAACAACTTTTTTTGAGAAAAAGGTTCCTAATTATAGTTTATAATATGATAGGGGTTTGGTTTAAAGGAGTATCATATATTCTAGAGTTTTTAGGGGTGATGGATTTCATTGTTTTTTAGTGTTGTGGAAGTGGGAATTAGTGAACCACATTTTATTTCAAACTATTTTTTTGTTTATATTTTAACAATCCCATATTGTATTACATTATATCTTGGTTGTTTTGTGAAAATTGTTTCATTATTATTCCATCATATTTTTTGATATGTTGAATTGTGTATATTTATAATCACTTCTTTATGTGAATATCACCCTCACATTTTTTGTATTAAGTATATAAATTAAATTTTGGTGGTGATAATGGAAGAAAAAGTGTTGATAAATTAGGAAAATATTCATTATTGAAGGTGATAGTAGTAGAAAATTATTATTATATATGGTTGTATTTTTTTATTGAGATCCCATAAACATAGTTTTTTTAGGTTGGTGTTTCATTGTCTTTGGTGGGTGTGTATTTTTTTCCCTTTTGTCATATAGAATTATATAATTATTCTCTTAAGTGAATTTTAGTACTTTCCACATTAAATATATATTTCATCTGTTTTTATTATCAAGTAATTATTATTATATCCTCTATAGATATGTTTAATAGTTTATGTGTACATTATTCTATGGCCTTAAATATTTTTTGATATGCTTAAATGGATTTAGTTACCATCCTCTCACATATTATAGAATGTATTGGAATGGAACCTTCGTTTTTCAGATTACTTAGGTGGGGTAGATTTGGTATAGTTATTGTTAGGATTTATAATCTATACCTACATATCATAACATAGTAGAAAAGAATCATTACATATTTTCCATAACATTTGGTACTATGCATAAACTTCTCCATCCCATATTAATATAATGAGATATAAAGATTTAACTAAGGCATTGGAGAGATATATAATTTATAGAACATCAATCATATAATCATAGACCATGCATATGTGTTCAATATGACATCTCTAATGACCAACCTTCACCAAGATGTGGAAAGGGATAGAAAAATGATGGGCCCTTCTTTCTCAAGTTAAAGAAGAGATAATGACCCCCTCCCACCGAGTCCTACCTTCAATAGGCCACAGAGTAGAGACTACCACCATTTTTATTGAATACCATGTATAATAGAAGGAATTAACATTTTTATTTAATAAGATCGAAAGATAAGACGGTAAATCACAAACAACTCCATAAAATGAAAGTTAAAGTAAGACCAAAAATCTATTCCCATGTGCATGTTCAAAATAAACTGATACAAGGTATAAGATAATGATAAAAAAAGCACCAAATGAAATAAAAGAATCAATAACAACTCCTGAAGCCCGAGCTAGTACAGTATGGCATGGTCCTCAAAGTCTTTCAAGAATCATAAAAGCAGTTTTATATATGTTGGGTGATTATAAAGTTAAACTCATTAGGGAGAAAATCTCTCGTACACTAGTGGGGAGGCATTCTATTGCCCCGTGAGAAATCATGATAACCCAAGCACCCAAAAAGGAAACTATGCACCCAGACTCACCAAGGAACACACCCCAAATAACACAAATCATGTAAAGTAATAGTAATAGCACATCGATATTTGGGTACGCCGCACTACTTTCCCACTGGTTATTTGAGACATCCTATGCATCATACCACCCCCACCGGTTCCACTCTAACCCCACTAACACCCTAAAAACAACCTTATGGGTCATACCAACTGCACATTTATCCCACCCGCAAACACCTGGGCCACCACAACTACATATAACCATTCTTGTATATACCTGGTCCACAACAACCACTGCCATGCCTGAAGAAACCTAGGCCTTAACAACCACTGCCATGCCCGGAAACACCTGGGCCTCATTTCGAAGACACTTGGGAAACAAACATGTCCACACACACCATGACCAACCGCAGCAACACACCTTGTCCAAAGAGTCTATGGATATAATGAACCTTAGTCCATCACAGACTATCTGAATGAACTTGGGATACCTAGTAAAAGGGGCATAATGCAGCTAATAACCATCCACTCAAGAGAATGTTGGTAAAAAACACCCTCCCCCATGAAATGTGGGTTTTCAGAAAGAAGTGATCAACATGGGTGGGCTACATTTATGAAACACATGAACTAAGTATTATACATATAAGAAATAAAACACTCACCCCAGGATAGGGGTTCTGAAATAGACAACTAGTCCATAAACAACCAATCTCATTGATATTCCTACATGCAAAAATACACTACAGCCACAACCAGATCACAACCCATTTCTGGAAAATAATCCCCCATTGTACCCATTCACGTTATCATGTTCATGTGATTTTTTTTAAATATTACATAACTACCGGGAAACAAACAAGAATAACCACATGAGAAAACAACAAATGAATGAAAATAGCCAAGAAAAAACTAAAGCATTCACACATGGTTCTCATGTATGTAATAACAAAAGGGATATGTGAAATCCCTCGAAGTACTAGAACCAAAAAAAGCCCCAACATTCCGGCTCTAGATGGCCTCAAATTCAAAAACCAACCACTTATCGACCAGAGATTTTCAGTTCCACCGAATTATTCCCACAAGGTGGAAAACAGAACAATCATACACATTACTAGAACCTATCAAAGAAGTTCCCATATTTATCCAACACCATTCATTAAGTTACTTATTTCTATTTGGTTAACATGGGTGATCACGCACAGATTCTTATTCATCGTGAATCAATTTAACCAATAAAGCTAATGTAATTAAATATTTTCATGTCCCAATCACTCAATCACAAGATTTTCTAGAAAATAGTACTTTATTAGTGCACAATAAAGGACCATCGACGAACACGATTTTTAGTGGTCATACACCCATACAATTCACAACAAAAAATGGAGAAAAGAATATTATGATAACTTCATCATCAATCCCATTCCTTTGTTCTTTAAAGGTTCATTTTTTATATTCATTAAATTTTGGTTCATCTACATCTTAAGGATACATCATTATACCCACCTCTCATGGTGCACAAAAAAGAGAGATAAAGGAATAAGCCTACAGGGATGATCAAGGATTGATGTTTTCTCCTCATGCTAAGAACTGGGGATACATGACTCACAGAGGAAGAACTCCATAGATTCCAGGGCTGAGCGGGAAGGGCTCTAGCACAGGTGCACGATTCATATCCAAAAGAGGGACTCCAACCGCACCATAGAAATGAAAGGGATCTAGTAATATGAAGATCATGGTGTGATAAATGGTCTGATGCTAGAGTTACGGGATGCACAATCTTGATGTTCATAAAAAGTATATTGTGTTTTGACTATCTTGCTCCACGATTTCACACATTGTAATTTATTGATATTTTATAATTATCCCTATAGGTGGTGGAGATAATGGTTTTGAGTTAATAGGTTTCCATTAAATGGAGAAAAAAGTATCATGGATGAAACTGGGAAACACAGGGGGCTGAAAAACATGACAACGGGTGTGATTAGCCACACATTTTTGTAACCCAAGGGTCGTCCAACTCTTATGGTATTTAAAACATAATTTAATGTCTTAAAATGGACTTGAACCACTTTAAAATTGTAAGAAGAATTTAAAATAGGTGTTATAGGAAAATTAGTGATGGAAACACTGAAAACCCATGGTGGCACTATTTGGGTGTGGCACCCATCGGTGAGACTGATCGGTGAAACTGATTGGTCGAGCGGATCAGGTGAAGATAATTAGTGGATATGATCAGTGAAGCGGATTAGTGGAGTTGATCGGGTGAAGCCGATCTTTGGAGATGATTAGTGAAACTGATCAGTGGAGCCAATCAGGTGAAGATGATCGGGTGAAGTTGATCAGTGCAAAAGAACGGTAGAGTTGATCAGGTGAAGCTGATCTGGTAAATCTGATCGTGTGAAGATGATCAATTAAACCGGTTGGTGAATCTGATTAGTGAAGATGAACTATGAAGTTGATCAGTGAAGCTGATCTATGATGTTGATAAGTGAAGCTGATCTATGAAGCAGATCGTGAAAAAAATCACTGAAGTAGATCAATAAAGTTGATCAGGGTAGCTGATCACTGAATCTAATCAGTGAATATGATCAATGAGACTGATCAGTGAGACACCTATTAGTGAGACTGATAGGAATAATTGATCGGTGAGACTGTTGAGGATGATCAGCAAAGCCAGTCGGTGAAGTTGATTGGTGAAGCTGATCTTTGAAGCAGATCAGTGAAGCCGATCAGTGAGATCGATCAGTGGCACCAAAAGCTGACACCATGGTGACATGTTGCCACCAACACCAACATCCTTATGACTCACCAATGGTTCCCAGAAAACTCCAAAACTTAGAAATTTGGATAATTAATGGACCCGACGGGTGTGGACCATTACATCAGATGCCTCTCAAACTATTCTCATCCTCGAGAATTCAACAGTCACTGAAATAAAAGAGTGGGGTCCAAATACCCACCTCGGATGATACCTCTTGGGTAAAACCACCCCCAAATATCCAAACAAACCCCGACTATCACATTGACCCATCACTTGTTTCATAGAGTTCATTCCCCCATGTCTAGATACAATCTACTTTGGGTGGCACTGACTCACCTGTATGCGTTTAATCCCATATGCACTAATGTGTATTGATTAGGAATCTGGTTCTCCCTTACCCAAACATAAAGAATTTTAAAAATTATTCACAATTTAATGGAAAAATACCATATCATAATGAAGAATTTATAGAATTAAAATACAAAAATTCACTAAAACAAGAACATCAAGGAAGGCTTATAATAGTAACTGAAAACATCTCTGGGTATTGGGCCTGCATCTGAGCTCTCGCACCCAATTACTCTTCTCAAGGACATTGTGCCTCCACAAAACACGAAGTCTAAAACACATTTACATTGCATATCCACCAAATTATGGATGTTATGTTATGTATGTTCATCTTTCTAGGGGTGGAAAGCAGTGCAAAGGCATAATTGGGTGCCATAAACATGCTACAATACACTCCAGACTCATGAGGTAAGCTATGAATCTCGATCCAAGACTATGAACATATGAACACCAATAAACCACACCACCAAATCCATGTATCTTCTTGATAAGTAATTTTACACACTCGACTCCTTGATCATGAAGAAGTGAGCGTATTTCGACATCTGTTCAACCACTACCCAAAAAGCATCGCATCCTCTATGAACCATAGGCAGTCCTATGATAAAGCCTATTGATATGTCATCCCAATTCCACTCGAGGACATCTAAAGGACTCAAAAAACCTAATGGGACATGGTGTTCATCCCTCATGTGATGACACACTAGGCGCAATGCCATAAACTCCACCACTTCCTGTTTCACCCCAGGCCACAAAAAATGTTCCCTCAGGCCTCGGTACATCTTGAAAACTCCTAGGTGTACCACTAGCGGTAAGTTATATAACTTTAGGAGAAATCCCTCATGTATCATCTCTAAGAAAAACAACATCCTAAGGAAAATCATCTAATTTGACCATCCTATGACCACCCTTTCAAATCATTTCCCTGGTCAACCCGATTGTGCAACACTTCACTCTCTGAGTATCCCTACTGAGACTCCTCCACCTTTCACAACATAGAGGACCACACTGTCATCTGAAATAGATAGCTTCTACCACTATCCACCCATGAATCTAGGTGTAAGGAAGCAAACTACTCTATCTCCTTCCAAGGATATACTGACTCTCTAACCACATCCTTCTGTGAAGACCACAATGTGCTCCCCGATGAGGTAATGCCACCAAAACCTCAAAAGCGAATAATACTGCTGAATGATCTAGGACATGGGTGGAATAGTGACACTCATGAATATGTTACTAACTAGACCCATAAAAGATCAATCCCTATTATTTCATCAGTACACACCCCAATCCACGACCTGAATCATCACAAAACACCTCAAACAACACCCCTTACTCGGGAAAAATGAGCACTAGAGGACTAACAATACTTTTTGTAAGATAGTTAAATGTTTCCTGGCACATCTCACTCCACATGAAGGCCTGGTCCTTTCTAGTCAATGTTTTCAAAGAATCTTCCACTCGAGAGAAGTCAGGTACAAACTTCCGATAAGAGCCTTCCAGACCCAAGGATCAACAAACTTCCATCATGTTCTTGGGTTTTTCCCAAGAAAAAACCACTTAACCCTTTCAAGGATCTACCTCTAACCATTGGATAGACACCACGTGTCAAAGAAATTGCACTTCTCATGTTAAGAACATTCACTTGGACAACATCAAATAGAGGTGGCAGTATTGAAGGATCTCCAATACCATCTTAATGTGCTAATTGTGCTCCACCTCTGGTCCTGAGTAGATATAGACGTCGTTGATGAAAAAAATGACGAACTGGTCCATGAACTCAAGGAAAATAGATTTCATGAGCCCCATGAACAAAACATGTGTGTTCGTAACACCAAACGACATGACTATGAACTCAATGTGCTCATACCAGCACCTGAATGTAGTCTTTAGGATATCACCATATTTCACCCTTAGGTTGTGATAATAAGACCACAGATCGATCTTAGTAAACCAACTTTGTAACCCCAGCTGGTCACAGATATCAGATATCCTCGAGAGAGGGTGATGATTATTGACCATTACAGGATTCAGTATTCAATATTTTATGCACATCTTGAGACCACTGTCTACCTTTTTTGCAAACAAGGCTGAAGCCCCCCACGACGACACACATTGCCGAAAAAAAACCCATCTTTATCTGATAGTCAATATAAATATGTAACACCCACAACTCAAAATGTTCTATCCGATAAGGATTTATCAAAATCAGAGATGCACCTAGTTTTAAGTTTATCCCAAACTCAATGTCATGTTGAGGGGGTAGAGTCAGAACCTCCATGGGAAAAACATCCAGGTACTCTTTGAAAACTCATGGAACTTCAATCATCTCGGAGTCTACTGATTCCAATGAATTTTGGGCTAATAGGGAAGGAAGGGGCCCCACATGCCGACTACCCTCCTGGAAAACTCTCTTTCCCACAAAAGATACACGTTGGCCACCCATATCAGAAAACACAACCCTTCTATGGAAGCAGTCGGTAACAGTGTGTATGGAAAACAACCAGTCAATGCCTAGGATGACATTTTATGGATACATTTGTTACAAAATGATATCCCCAATAGACTAATGCATCCCCAACATCAATCTCTGTGTAATATCCCAATCTACCACGGTATATTTCTCTTTGAATTATGCAATAGCATGTGCTATACACTACATCGAGTTCTAGCACACCACAACCAAGCAAACTAGTCATTAGGAATAATAATTCGCACTTTTTGAAATTTTATAAATTTATTTCTCAAAATGGACTTAATTTTTGGATTCACAATATCAAAATAAACTTAGGGTGAATTATTGGTATTTTTCCTGAAAATATACAATTTTTATGAATAGTTAAAAACATTGTGTTATTGTTTGCAACCCAGTTTTATTTAAATAATTTTGATTTTTAATTAAATTTATTCTAAAGTAAAAATATAAATTTAATACCTATATTAGTTCAATGTAATTCATTTGAGTCATTTTTAATAATATTAGATATATAAAATATTATTGAACTAGTAATGTCTTTTACCAAACTTCAAAGCACATTTGTAAATTTGTATAAGACATAATTTTACTGCTTCTATGAATCTAATTTCAAAAATCTGAGTTTCATGGATGAAATTAGTATGTAAAATGTTGTTTAATAGGATAAAAACAATTTTTGGTGAATAATAACTTTTGAAATTTATTTAACATGGTTAAAAGTAAATAGAGTATTTAATGGTATAAATGATATTATAATTACCCTAACACAGGTCCTAATTCTATTGGATAAATGTATTTCGACCAAAATTTACCTTGGGAATAAAATATGATCCTTTTTGTCCACATTGATTAGATTATGACATTAATTATTATTTTATTTAAAGAAATGTTAAAAGTGTTAAATTCAACGTTTAATAACTAACCAATTTTGAATATTGGGTTATAAATTATATAAATTTGACTAAAAAAATTAATTATTAAGATAAAATTATTTCCTACATAATGGTATTTTATTTATAATTTTTAGTCATTAAATTATTAAATTTATTTACAAAACAATAATGATGCAGTAACTACCTTATTATTGAAAGATTAAAATAATTGATAATATAAATATTAATAGAATTGTAAATTGAGACTTTTTATGTATTCTATGAATTTTATCAGTTAATATGACATTTAGAGGCTGATGAAATAATTTTTTTTGAATTTATAATGTTTTTATTACTTTCACATAAACCAAATAATAAATAGTTTCAAAACTGACATAAATGTGTTTTTAAAACAAATACTATATTATTTATTTCTATAATATTCTTAAAAATATAAGGTTCGACCAAAGGACATATATTAGGTTATATATATCAATAATGAACCACTTTGGGTTCTCATAGAATTTATAGTATGTTTATTAAACATTAATTATAATAATACAGGAATACATGGTAAAAGTTAAACTATTTAACTAAGAGTTAAATCTAAATGATAAGGTAAATATGGTGACCTAAACCTATCTAAAACCAATGGGTTGAGAGGTTTTTGACCCATATCTTACTTAGAATCAAAATAAATCTTTTTGGAGCCATTATAAACCTATTATGATTGTATAATAAAATAATATTTCAAGATTTTCCAAAAGTGACCCTCACCTCTCTTATAAAAGGGTACTTCCCCATATCTCAAAAGCTCACCTCAAAATCCATTTGTCACGGAAAAACCCTTATATAATATACTTTCAACTACCCTCACATCAACTTAGAGGTCTTAATTTGATCATAATATAACCTAAGGACCCCTTTTGATCAAATCAAAAGGATGCACTTGAAGAAGATGTAATAATTTCATCACCTCTTTCAAAGTACATTTCTTCTTCCACTTCCTCTTTCATTTTTGTTTTCATACCAAAATATTAACTACAATACATTATACTTATTGTGATGTTATTATAAATATGGTACAATAATATTCATTATTATATCTATTCTATTAATGACAAAGTCACTATAAGTACGTTTGTACGAGTTACCGTCTCCACGTTGTGGTGTAGTTGGTTATTCAACACTTAATTATTTGTATGGGTATAATAATGAGTATAATTGATGTAAATAATAAATATAAAATTTTAATGATTCTTTATATATGATATACCATCTAATTAGAAATGATTTCACCATCAATAGAATGATATTGTCGCTCGTGCATACGTATGGATTGCCGTCTCCACGAATGTGATGAGATTCATTTTCCATCGTAATCATTAAAAAATAATTTTAATTTTATGATCAAAAATAATGTTTAAGAACTTAATATAATTCTGGATATGAATAAAATACATCTTATCCCTAAAAAACATGACTTAATTTAGAAAACATATAAAGGAAAACAAATTAGTTAACACCCGAAACAATGATACTACAAAAATATTATTAAAAAAATAAATTTTAGAAGATCATATATGATATCATATTTATGTATATGGTTACTGTATAATTTAATAAAAAGAACTTAACTATTATAAATTAGGTTAACGTGTCATTTACAAGTAAAACTAACAGGTAAGGGTTAATTCTATAATCACTTAATTATCTGAGTTTGTTTATACGTAATTATCTACTAAGACCTCTTTATCATCCACACCAATGTTTCTAAAAAATGTATTTTGAAACATTTTTAGTATTTAGAAGACTATTGTTTAAAGTAATTCATACACTTTTTTGACTTTTTATAAAATGTTTTTAAAGGAATCTTTCCATCGCATCACAAACATGGTACTTTATGAATTTTTTGACGAATTAATGTAATATTGTTTTTAAACTTATACGGTAGATGTGGATATTTTCCACTGTTATAACTTCTTTTATATTTCTCTTACAAGATTATATGAATATTTTTAAAATAAATCTTTTCTTTAATAATAATATGACTTTAAAATGATTTCAAATTAGAAATAGAAGTTTCTCTCAAGTGGTTATGACTTCATTTATGTCAATATCCTTTGATGGATTTTACACTTGTTTTAAGTTGATTTATTATTAATCAATCTTTCATATAATATTTAAGGTTTTGTGATATGTTTGACTATGTATGTTTTATTTTTATACAATTCATGGTTTATTGTTAAAGTATAAACATTTTCTGTGTGATTTTTAATATAAATGATTATGTTATGTTTCAACCTTTTTATATGAGGAATGCATTGGACTTACTAAGTATTGGGTGGAGTCCGTTATAGCTCCTCAATGAATCGTTATGTATCATGAAAGAAACTAGTGTCTTGAAATAAGGCCTTGGAAAAATCTTATTTGTAGTATTGGCATGAGGTCTTGACTATGTGGTTATGATGTCCGACATTATGCATTCCATCATTTTAAAATTAGCTATTGATACTACATGTAATTATTCAACTACTAGAATATTGATGTGAATAAGTTCCTAGTATTTTTTATTTATATTTTCCATATTATAATGAAATTTAATTATAAAAGGCTTGTGTTTTAGTTTTATACATTGAATTCAATGTTTATAGTATTTTATGAATGTTCCTACTATATTGTTATCCTTAGTGAGCATCTGAGCTCACCCTTTTCAATTTTTTATTTTTCCCAGGATGTGAAGAAATATATTATGATTAACCTCGCGAAATAAGAGAATGTATATTATTTTCTTCAAAGGGAACACAATGTTGTTGTTTTTTCATTTCATTATTTAATGTAAAACATATGTATGTATCTTGTACTTCCAAGTCTACTAAACTAATTGGGCTTTTGAGACATGATCTCTTGTGATCATGCCAATGTTATGTAATAATGCACCGACTCTGGGTTACTGGGGTCTAGGCATTAAAATTTCTACCAAAGGAAGATTAGTAAAAACCTTGGAAACATGATTTAGAAAAACATTGATTAGAGAACATTTACCTAAGATAGACTTTAAGGATTACTATAGAATATCATTCTAAAATTCTGGTAATGTAGAGATTTTGTGAATTTTCCAAGAAACACATAATTTTCTAGATACAAGAAGGTATAGGAAACCTTGTCACAGATGTACCGAAAGAGTGAAAACACTGGAAATGAGTTTTATGCTTGACTCAAGGAGTCTTGGTACATGAAAACAGGCCTTGTGTAACTCTTGGTTATGACACTCCCGGGGGATATGCTTAAGACAATTCAAATTTTCGTACAAACCATTATGAAAGATTTATGTGTAAATAAAATCCTCAAAGAAATCATTTTTTTTATGATTATGGATTATATAAATATACTGTTCATTTTTTGGTAGGTATTTTACTAGTTTTGAATTATGTTTTGTGATTCAAAATCTACTCTAGTGCACATCAATGTTTAGAAATGGATCCTAATGGAAGTAAAGGAAACCGTATCGATGAAGGTAATCCGTTTAGGGATTTCCTTCCTACTCAAGATAATTATAGTAGAACTGGCGATGCAACCAGTGTTGAACAACTTATAGCAATACTAGTATAACTCACTCAGGTTATGAATAATAACTTTACCCATATGGATCACCCTAATCCACAACTCGGAGGATCAATGTTAGACCGCTTAATGAGAAAACAACCACCCGAATTAAATAAGACTAATAATCCATTTGTAGGTGATCAATGGATATGTTCCTTAGAGAAAATATTTCATGCTTTTGGGAGTAGTGAAAGGGAAAATGTTTTCATGGCTGTTTATTGACACACGGGTGATGAAGATCAATGGTGGTAATTAATTCAACACACAATGGAGGATACAAAAGTATTAAATGTAGAATAGAAGGGGTTTAAATAACTTTTAATAGAAAAACAATTTCCTCATGAACATCAACTAGATATGGAATGAAAATTTCTTATTCTAAGGCCAAAGGAGAATGAGAGTGTTGCAAAGTATGGCGCTAGATTTACAAGTTTAGCAAGGCATGCATAATATTACATACATAAACCAATGAGTAAAATTAATTGATTCATTGATGGGTTAAAACCATTTATCCATAAAGGATTAGTCTCACAATCATTTACATTGTATAAAGATATTACCTCTTGTGTTATCAAGACATAAAATTAATTCTTTATGTCTTGCGATAGAAAAACAAAGCAAAAGAATAAGAGATCTGCTAAAAACTCTGGAAATGGAAAAAAGGTAAGAGGGGAAAAGTTAAATTTCCATCCTACGGTAAATGTGGGAAGAAACACCGTGGTACTTGCCTGAAAATAATGGGAGTCGGTTACAAGTGTGGTGAACAAGGCCACCAAGATTTTTATTTCCTAGGAAAGAAAACGATTTTTAATGTTGAATGCTACAATTATAGAGAAATGAGGAATTATAAAAATGAATTTCCTAGGCGCCAAGGAAAATTACCTTAAATAGTCCATGGGAGACAGGACAAGCTTATGCGATCAAAATTGCTGAGGATGAAGCTTTGAATGACATGGTGGAAGGTAAATTAATGGTTTCCTCCAATTTAGCCAATTATTTATTTGATTCTAGATCATTGTAATGTTTCATATATTCTCAGTTTACTAAGAAAATTAGATATTTCCAATTTTATTTAAAAAAGTCGTTTTTAGTAAAATCTCTTAAGAGAAGAATCATTGGAACAAATTTTTGTGATTCAGTTCCCATTAGGGCATGTAAATGTGATTTATCTGCTGATCTCATCGTCACACCCATGATTGATTTTGATATAATATTTAGTATGGATTTTCTTTCGGACCATGATGCAAAAATTAATTGTAAGTAGAAGGAGGTTAGAATTTTTAATGATGACAAGGAGTACCTAATAATTAGAAGAGAAATGTCACAATCTGATTGTTATCTAGATCCACCCCCAGTAGCTCTACTAAATTAAATTATTAGGGAGTAAGTGAATGAAATAACAATGGGTGAAGAAAGGAATGTTCAAATAGAGGATGTACCTATTGTTAAAGAATATATTAATGTGTTTCTAGACTATTTACCTATAAATCTTCCAGAATTAGAAATTGAGTTTTCCATTGATTTAATTCCTAGTTCATGGCCCATATCATAGACCCATTATAGAAAGGCCACTGTGGAATTAGTGGAACAAAAGAAAAAACTAGAGGAATTTGATAATAAAGGATTTTTTCACCCTAGTGTTCCTCTATGGGTATCCCATATTCTTTTTATAAAGAAAAAAGATGGATCTATGAGATTTTTCATTGACTATTGGGAGATCAATACTATAATAATAAAGAATAATTATCCCCTACCTCGCATTAATGATTTATTCAATCAAAATCATGGAGCTCAATATTTTTTATGTATTGACCTTCAATCTCGATATCTTCATTTATGTTTGAAGAAAGATGACATTCTGAGGATAGAATTTTGAACCAGGTATGCGCATTATGAGTTTACAGTAGTTTTGGACTGACTAATGCACCCTACATGTTTATGGATCTAATGAATAGATTTTTCAATGAATATCTTGATGAAATTGTAGTGGAATTTATTGGGTATATCTTGGTATACTCCAAAAGCAATGAAGATTTTGAAAATCACTTGTGCACTTTTCTAAAGACTCTTATAATAAATGAATTTTATGGGATGTTTTGCAAGTGTGAATTTTGGCTTCAGTAGATATCATTTCATGGACACTTGATATCTAAGGATGGAATCTATTTTCATCTTTATAAGACAAGAGCACTAAAATAATGTATATCATCGACGAGTATAACTAAGGTATGCATTTTTATTAGTTTAGCAGGTTATTATCAGCGTTTCGTCCAAGATTTTTCTCGATTGGATAACCCATTAACCAAGCTTTAATGTAAAGGGGTAAACATTTTTTTCACAAAATAGTGTGAAGATTGTTTTCAATAACTGAATAGAATATTATTCAATGCTATTATCTTTACTCAACCTATGGGGGATGATGGGTTTGTTATTTATAGTGATACATCAAAGAAATGATATGGTTGTTTCCTTATGCAGAATGTTAGAGTTATGTCCTATGTCTCACGACAGCTAACAATTCATGAAGAAAACCATCCCACTCATGATATTGAGTTATCAGCTATAATATTTTCTTTTACATTATACAGAAACCATATATATTCTGAAAAATGTGAGATATATACTGATCAAAAGATTTTGAAGTATATTTTCTCACAGAAAGAACTCAACATGGGGAAAATAAGATGGTTGAACTACTCAAGGATTATGATTGCACTATACACTACCACTTGGGGAATGAAAAGTAAGGTGGAATATGTTTTGAGCATAAAGGATCCTGGAGTGATGAATAAGATGATTCTTGAAAGGGATTTTATGTTCATGGATTAGTAAAGATGGATATGGGGATAATCATGGAAGGTGAAACAATAATACTTTTTCAAATGGTTTCCAAAACATATTTATTAAGAAGGAAATAAAGTTATCAGACAGATGATGAAGAGTTTTAAAACAATATTAAAGCTGCGAATGATGGGAGATTGATGGGTATTGTATATAAAGATGGAATTTTGAAATTTGGGAAGAGGCTTTGTGTTCCTGACATACATGATCAAATAAGGGAATTGTTGGGGGATGCTCATAGCTACAATTTTTCTATACAACCTGGTATCACTAAGATGTATAAAAATTTTAAAGTACATTTTTTTGGGAAACATGAAGATGGAGATTAGTGATTATGTGTCAATATGTATGGTTTTTCAACATGTTAAGGCTAGAAGACAACATTCTGGAGGAGTCATGCATCCTCATCCCATACCTAAGTGGAAAAGAGAATATATTATGATATAATTTGTCTTGGGGATACCAAATAATCCTAGAAGGAATTACGTAATGTGGTTCATTGTTGATCATCTTACCAATACAACATAGTTTCTTGTAATAAAAGAACATTTACAACTTGAATGTTTGGCAAGACAATATATTAATGAAGTTGTAATAATTCATGGAGTACCCCTATCGATTGTTTCTGATCGTGATCCCCATTTTACATCAAGATTTTGGAAAAGTCTTTAGAAGGCCCTAGATACTGAACTTTATTTGAGCACTTCCTACCACCCTCAAATAGATGGACAATCAGAACAGACTATTCAAACCTTAGAGGACATGTTGATATCTTGCTTACATGACTTTCAAGGTATATGGGATCAATATTTTCAACTGGTATAATTATTCATATAACAATAGAATCCATTAAAATATTTAAATGGCACCATATAACGTGTTATTTGGAAATAGATGTCACACACCAAATTTTTGGAATGATGTTGGTGAAAGAAAACTTGTAGGCCTAGAATGTGTTGGGGGAAACAATGGGAAAGGTTAACATTATTCAAACCCACAACAAAGAAGCTCAATGTAGGCAAAATATCTATGCCGATAACTGAAGGAATGATTTTTAATTTCAAGTAAGAGATCATGTTTTCTTGTAGGTATATCCATGGAAGGGTGTTTTATTATTAAGAAATAACGGTAAATTAAGTCCCATGTACATCATACCATTCAAAATTCTTGAACTAATTGGTGTTGTAAATTACCATTTGGCAATGCCTCTAAGTCTCTCCAAAGTTCATAAAGTGTTCCACATATCACTGATGAGAAAATACCTTCCTGACCCAATGCATGTACTCACCATTTAAGAAATAGAACTGGAACTCGATCTGTCTTTTTGTGAAGATCCTTTCAGGATTCTTGTTTCCAGAGAATAAGTGTTGAGAAACCAGATGACTCGTCTGGTAAAAGTTCTATGGAGAAACCATAAGATGGAAGAGGTAAAATTGGAACTTGAAGAACTTATGATGAAGAACCACTTGAATATTTTTATGCATTAGTATTATAGAAATTTCAAGGATGATATTATTTGAATAAAGGAAGAATGTGACCCCCCAATATTCCACAGTACAATTCTCTTTAAATTATGGAATAGCTTGCACTGTACGAAACATCGAGTTCTAGCACACCACGACCAATCAAACTTGGTGTTATGAATAGTAATACCCACTTTTTGAAATTTTATGAAATTTATTTTCCAAAACGGACTTTATTTTTGGATTTGAGATATCAAAATTAGTATCGAGTGAATTTTGGGTATTTTTCTGCAAACTATAAATTTTTGATGAATAGTTAAAAACATTACATTATTTTAAAATCGTTTTTTTAAATAATAATTATTTATATTTAAATTTATTTTTATGTAAAAATAGATACAAAATACTTATATTATTTAAATTTAATTTATTTGAGTCATTTTATAATAATCTCAGATATATAAAATTCTATTGAACTCTTAACATCTTTTTCCCACCTTATAGGAACATTTAAAAATGTGCATAAAATGTAATTTTACTACTTCTATGAATTGAATTTAAAAAAACTAAGATACATGGTTGAAATAAAAATGTAAAGTGTTGTTCAATAGGATAAAAATAATTTTTGGTGGATTGTAACTTTTGAATATTATTTACCATGGTTAAAAGTAAATAGGGTAATTAAATATAAAAATTATATTATAATTACCCTAAAATATGTCCTAATTCTATTGGATAAATCTATTTTGACCAAAATCAACCTTAGGAATAAAATATGATCATTTTGGTCCTCATGATTAGTTTAGGAAAATGTTATTATTTTATTTAAAGAAGAGTTAAAAGTGTTAAATTTAATGTTTAATAACTAAACCATTTTAATTTAGGGTATAAATAATATAAATTCAACTATAAATATTTATTAGAAAGATAAAAAATATTTCCTAAAAAATGGTATTTTATTTATAATTTTTAGAAATTAAATTATTAAATATGTTTATGACATAATGATGATGTTGTAATTATCTTATTTTTGAAAGATTAAACTAATTGATATTATAAATATTAATTTATTTGTAAATTGAGACTTTTGATGTATTTTACGAATTTTCTAGGTTAATATGTCATTCATGGGTTGATTACCAAAACATCTAACTGATAAATTTGCTATGATTTTCACAAAAACCGAATACTAAATAGTTTCAAAATTGACATAAACGAGTTTTTAAAACATATATTTTATTATTAATTGATTAAATATTCCTAAAAATATAAGGATTGGTCAAAGGGTGTATAAAGATTTAGATATATCAATAATTAAAAACTTTTTTTTATTTCTTTTTATAGTATTTTTATTAACCATTTATTATAATAATACAAGAATACGTGGTAAAAGTTACACTATTTAACTAAGAGTTATATCTAAAAGATAAGGATAATATGGTGACATAAACCAAGATAAAACCTATTTGTTGAGAGTTTTTATACCCCACCCCACCTTAGACATGAAATAAATCCTTTTAGAGCCATTATAAACTGAATATTATTGTATAATAAAATAATAATTCAAGATTTTCATAAAGTGACCCTCACCTCTCTTATAAAATGGCACTTCCCCTTCTCTCAAAATCACACCTCCAATTATATTTGGCTAAGAAAACCCCTGCTCAAATATCCAAAAAACTACCCTCATTCCATCCTAGAGGCCATACTTTGATCAGAATCCAAACAAGTGAGCACTTTTTATCAAATCAAAAGAAAACACCAGAAGAAGAGGTATTAATTTCATTACCTCTTTCAAAGTTATTTTCTTCTTCCACTAACTCTTTCTTTGTTGTTTTCATACAAAAATAATCAATCCAGTACCTTATACTTATTGTGACATTATTATAAATATATTTCAACCATATTTATTATTTTATTCATCCTATGAATGAAAAAGTCACCATATGTGCTACGTACGACATACCTCTCCACATCGTGGTGCAATATGTTATTCAAAACATCATTATTTGGATGGGTATAATAATAAGTATAATTTATTAAAAGAATAAATATAACATGTTAATTATTGATTATATATTATATAACATCTAATTACATATGATTTCACCATGAATAGAATGATGTTGTACCTTGTGTGTATGTATGGATTATCGTCTCCACGAACGTGATGAGATTCCTTTCTTGTCGTAATCATTCAAGAATAATTTTAATTTTATGATTAATAATAACAATTAAGAATTTATTATCATTCGGGATATTAATAAAAGTCATCCTATTCATAAAAAACATGACTTACGTAACAAATCATATAAAGGAAAATGAATCAGTTGACACCTGAAACAATGATACTACTGAAATATTATTAACAAATAAATATTAGAAGATCGTATATTATATCATATTTATGTATGTGGTTCAATATAGTTTAATAAAAACGATTTAACTATTATAAAAGAAGTCAACGTACCCCCGATCAAGGAAAAGTACATGGTAATGATTAATTCCACAATATCTTCATTATCCAAGGTTGTTTATACGTAAGTATCTACTAGTACCTATTTAACATCCACATATGTGTTTATTAATAAAGTATTTCAGACCATTTTTTTACTAGCCTATGGGTTAAAGTCATTTATACCCTCATTTTACTTTTTTATAAAATGTTTTGAATGGAATATTTCCATCACTTTGTAAACAAGGTACTTTATGACCTTTTCGACAAATTAATGTAATAATTGTTTTTAACTTATACGGGGTGTGTATCTATTTTCCACCATTATAACTCCTTCAAAGTTTCACTTACAATATTACAAGAATATTTTCAAAATAAATGTTTTATTTTATAATTATGCAACTTTTAACAAATTTCAAAATAGAAATAGAAATTTCTCTCAAATGGTTTGAATTTCATCTATTTAAACATCCATTGATGGATATCACAATTATTTTAAGTTGATTTATTATGATAAAAAATTCCATATTATATTGAAGGTTGTGTGATATGTTTGACTGTGGATGTGTTATTTTTATACCATTCATGGTTTATGGTTAAAGTATGAACATTTCGTATGCTAGTTTTAATACAAATGTTTATGTTATGTTTCGTCCTTTTCATATGAGAAATGCATTGGACTTAGTAAGTGATGGGTGGATCCCGATATATCACCTTAATGCATCGTTAGGTCTCATTAGACAAACTAGTGTCCGGGCAAAAGGCCTTTACAAAATCTTATTTTTAGTCTTGGAATGAGGCCTATACTATGTGGTTATGATGTTCGACATTATGCATTATATCAATATAAAATTAGCTATTGATATTAATTGTGATTATTTGACTAGTACAATATCCATGTGAATAAGTAAGTGGCATTATTTGATTTATCTTTTCCATATTATGCTGAAGATTAATTTTAAAAGACTTGGGTTTTAGTCTTATACTTTTCCTTTAATGTTTATGCTTATTTATGAAATCTTCTGTAATATTGTTATTCTTACTAAGCATCTGATGTCACCCATTTCTAGGTTTTATTTTTCCCTAGGTTGTGATGAAGTATATTACGATTAACCTGCAAGAATAGGCCATGGGATGTGAGTCTGTTCAAAGGGGAAAATGTTGTTTCTTTTCTATTAAAATATTTAATGTAAAACTTATATATGTATCTATTACTTCCAAGGCTATTCAACTAATCGGTCATTTGAAACATGATCTCTTATGATCATGCCAATGTTATGTAATAATGCACTAACTATGGGAAACTAGGGTTGGGGCATTACACTTTGTCCTCAGCCTACATCAAATAGGCTGGTCTGACCTCCAAATAGAATACTCAACACCATGGAAATAGAGAGTATTTCTACATCTAGACCCAAGGAATATGCTAGACTGGGTGTAACAAATTAATATAAATCTTTGGAATCAAACAACACACAGGCAATAGTACTAAACAAGATGATTATACCTCGAACGACCTCCAGCCCTGCTGGAAGTACTACCTCTGTAGTGTGATACATCCCACGCCTAGCTCCTCTGCTCCTTTGATGTTGAACACCTCCCTGACCATGGCTTGGTTGAGGTCTATGAATAGTGACCTGAAGTCGACCCTCTATGGCACCATTCAGCCTCTATAGAGCCAGAGCTTGCTACACTTTCTGCTGCTGCTGAAATGATCTGTCTTGCAACAGGTGCTACTAAGGAGGGTGCTAATCATGGATACTCCCACCATATTATACTCTACCTGGGAAATATTTCCTAAGATTACCATGGATTACATAGATAAAACACCATGGTACTAGGCTCGTAGAGATAGGGTGAGGACCAGGAAATCTAAACCGAAACTGCTATGGTTATCTCCCCTTTGGTCGAAACCTGGAAGGCCCTAATGATGGAGGCCTTCTCATGAAAACCTTCCATTTTGATGAACCCAACTGGATCCCCTCTCAAAAAACACCACCCAACTCTTTCATCCTCTCTACCACTTCATCCTTCATCCTGACCTCCAAGTACATCAGTAGAGTGAAGGGAGTAACATCATAATGAAGAGAAGGCCTAAGTGGCTCCTCTAAACATTTCTCCTGAGACTCCTTATGTAAAAAGTGGTCTAGAAAAATGAAGGATATCCTTGAAAATTATCACCAACTACCTCAATGACATACTCTTCTATTGGAGGGAGAGAAACTAATTACTTTTCTTGGTCTTCATCATAGAAGAAACGAATTTCGCTCGTAACTCCTTCTCGAAGTCATCCCCCAAAACCTCAGTCATCATCCTCTCTCTGAGGTAGATAATCCACCACTAATCCAATACTCCCATCTTCTAACAGACATCCAATGTAACCTAGTACTCTATTAGGGAAGAGATATAGGTAAAAGTGATTACCAACTCCTCATGCCATTTTTTGGTCTTCAAATCGGAAACACTATCCTCATACATCCTGAGGGTCTTCCGCTGGAAGGAACATAGATTCTTCTCAAACTTTTCATCATCTCCCTATCTATCAATCCTCTACTGATAAACCAGATCAGCCCCCTAGGTTGTGACTTCTCACAGTACTCATGGATGCCATTCGGGTGTTGTAGCTGCAAGGTAACAAAGGAATGTTTAAGCCAAAATAGTGTATAAGATTCCATTTATATTTTTCCAATTTTTTTTATTTATTTTAAATTTTCAAAAAATCCAAGACACACAAGTAAACAAGTCAATTTGATTTATGTACATTTCTTAGGGTCTCTATATAAAAATATGTGTTGCCTCACCTGATAATTCTATAGGTCCAGAGTCCTTGCATAAAATCATGGGGGGCCCTAAAATCTTGTTTCCTATCCAGTTTTCCCAAGATTATTTCATGCACCAAGATTTATTAAAATTGTTTCCCTACGATCCCATGAAATCATCACTATGCCTATCCCCAAACTCCATATTATCTCTTAACCATACACTTTCATAACATTCTATCATGACCCGCCTTCACCAAGATGAGGAAAGGGATAGAAAACTTCCAGAATCATTATTCTTCATGTTAAAAGAGAGTTAATGACCCCCCTGAGTCCCAACTTCAATAGGCCCTAGAGTGGTGACTAGCACCAAGGGTATAGAATCTCATGTAAAATATAAGGTATTAACCTTTTTATTTGATAACATTTAGAGATAAGATGGTAAATCCCAAACAAATCCATAAATTGAAAGTAAAAGTAAATAAAAAAATCTATTCCCATAGGGATATTCAAAATAAACTAATAAATGGAACAAAAAACTCATAAGAAAAGCACCAAAAGAAAGAAAAACAAAAACAAAAACTTCTGAGGCCTGAGCTAGTAAGGTTCTTCATGGTCCTCAAAGTCCTCATAGAAACCTGAAAAAAGTTTTATATACTTAGGGTGAGTATATAGGTATACTCAGTAGGGAAAACCAAATCTCTTGTGCACAAATGGGGATGCATTTTAATTCCCTATGAGAAATAGAGATAATCCAAGAATCTTGCAAGGAAACTATCCACCCAACCCCACTAAGGAACACTCCCAAAATAATGAAATTCATGAAAATTAATTGTTATAGAACATTAATATGTGGTTCCCCACACCACTTTCCCACTAGTTATTTAAGACATCCTATACATCAGACCTCCCCCTCTGGTTCCACTATAGTCTCATTTACACAAAAAAAACCTTATGGCCCATCCCAACTGCATATCTATCCCATGTGCAATCACCTGGGCCACAACAACCACACATAACCATGCTGGAAAACACCTGGTCCACAAAAACCACTACTACGCCCAAAGACAGTTGGGCCTCAAAAACCACATCCATGACTGAAAACACCTAGGCTTTATCCGAAAGACACTTGGGAAACAAACCTTTATGCACACACCTAGGAAAACCACCACAACACACCATGCCTAAAGAGTCTAGGGATACAATAAACCTCAATCTATCATATCCTTCCAAAAGGATCATGTGATACTTTAGAGAGGGGTAATAAATGATCTAATATCCATCTAATCATAAGAATATTAGAAAAAACACCCTCCCCCGTGAAATGGGGGTGTTCAGCATGATGTGCTCAACATGTGTCTGGTGCATGTAAGATACATAAGAACTAAGAATTATATATATATATGAAATCAATCAACCATCCTATCATTATGGTTTCGAATTAGACAACTAGGTTATACACAAACACTCTCGATTTTATCCTTACATGTACAAATACACAATAGCCACAACCAGATCACAACACATTTTTGGAAAACAACACCCCATTGTACCTGTTCTCGTTATCATGATCAACTGATTTTGTTTAAATATTCTTTGAATATCAGGAAACTAATAGGTATAACCACAAGACAAAAAAATTACTAAAAAATAAAACCAAGAAAACTTATAATCATTCACACCCAGTTCTCTTGTAAGTAAAAAACAAAAGGGATTTGTGGGATCCAAATAAGTAATGGAACCAAACGAAGCCCCAACATAAATGCTCTACATGGCCACATATTCTAAAACCAACCACTTTTGGAAAATTTATTTCTATTTCCCCATATGTCAACCCACAAGGTGTCAAATAGAAAAACCATACAAAATACTAGAACAGAGCAAGGTAGTCCTAAGATTTACCCAACACCATTCAATAAATGACTTCAATCTGTTTAGTTAAATGGGGTGAAAACAAAATTATTATTATTCATAGATAATCCATTTAATCAACCAAGATTATGTAATTAACTAGCTTCCATTTCACATTCATTCAATCATAATATTTTCTAGAAAACAGAGCATTATTAGTGTGCCCGAACGGACCACCGACGACTTCATCTTTTAGTGGACATATGCCCCTAAAATTCACAACATAAAAATGAATGAAATAAGAATACAACATCATTATCATCAAATCCACCTCTTAATTCTTTAAATGTCCATTTATTATCATTGTTAAAGTTAGATTCAATTATATCTTGAGGGAACATCATTACACCCACCTCGCATGATGAATAGTAAAAAGGGATAAAGGAAAATCTCTACATTGATGATCAAGGATTGATGTTCTCTCTTGGCCCCGGGAACTAGGGATACATGACTCATAGAGGAAGAAATCCCAGGACTCTATGATGGAACTAGAAGGTCTCTAGCATGGGTGCATGATTTTTTTTCCAAAGGTATGACTCTAGTCTCATAAAAAAAATTAAAGGGGCCAAGGAGAAGAAGATATCAGTGTGTTAAAAGGCCCAATCATAGAGTTACAATATGTACCATCTCAAAGTGCATAAATATAATATTGTGGTTTCACCACATGGCTTAGTTTTTTCACATGTTATAATTTTTTGAGATTTAATAATTCTCCCATGAGGTGGTAGGGATAATGGTTTTGAGTAAAATATATTATTTTATAAAAACATGTATTGGGGAAAAAACTTGGAGACACTGAAGGTTGGAAAAAACAACAAAGGGTGTGATGGGCCACACATTTTTGTGACCCAAGGATCTCCACATAATTAAGGGATTTAAAAAAATTATGATGGTAAAAATGGTTTTAAACCACTTTGAAAGGGTTAGAAGGCATAAAATAGGAGTTACACCCAAATTAGTGAAAGAAACTCTAAAAATCCAGGGTTTAACCATTTGGGTGTCACACCCATCTGTGTGAATGATCGGTGAAACTGATCGGTTGAGCAGATTGGGTAAGGCTGGTTGGGTGAAGTTGATCGAGTGAAGCAGATCAGGTGAAGCTGATTGGGGGAAGCAGGTCCAGTGGAGGTTGGTTGAGATGATTAGTGAAGATGATTGGGGGTGCAGATCAAGTGAAGTTGATATGTGGAGTTGATCAGTGAAACTGGATGGTTGAGCATATCGGGTGGAGCTAATCGGGTGAATCCGGTTAGGTGAAGCTGACCAGTGAAATAGATCGTTGGAGCTGATCGGGTGAAGATGATCAGGTGAAGCCGATCAGGTGATGCAGATCAGTGAAACTAATTGTTAAAACATATTAGTGAAGAAGATTTGTAATTATGATCAGTGAAGATGATCTATGAAGTTGATCAGTGAAGGTGATTAGTGAAATGGATCGAAGAAGTGGATCCGTGAAGCAGGTCACTAAAGCAGATCAGTGAAGCTGATCGTTGAAGCTGGTCAGTTAAGATGATCCATGAATCTGATCGTTGAGATTGATTAGTGAGACTTATTAGTGAGACATAGATTAGTGAGACCGATTGGTTGAACCGATCAATGAGATCGGTGAAGCTGATTAGTGAAGCTGATCAGTGGAACTGATCGATGAAGAGGATCAGTGAAGCTGATCAGTGAAGCAGATCAGTGAAGCTGATCTCTGAAGTCGATCAGTGAAGATGATCACTAAAGTATATCAGTGAAGTTAGTCAGTGAAGAAGATCGTTGAATCTAATCAGTGAAGCTGGCCAGTGAAGCTTATCGGTTAGCCCAATTGGTGAGACCAATCAGGGGAACCAATAGGTGACACCATGGTGACATGTGGCCACTTACACCGACATCTTCCTGACTCACTAATGGTGCCTAGTACACCCTAACACATAAGAATTTGGAAAAGTAATAGACCATAAAGGAGCAGGCAATTACAAAACCATTTATACATCATAGCATGATTAACTTTGGGAAACAAAATGGGTTATAATATAGTTGTATAAGGTATCAAATTAGAAGAAACCAGGAAACAGATTAAATAATATCGAAAATTAAATCATAAAAAATTGAACATTACATAAGTGAACTAAAAATGAGATTCATTAAATATATTCAATATTCAATGTAAATTGACCTTTTATATAAATAAATATATATGGAATAGTAATATTTTTATTATTTTTATTAAATAAATTCTGAAATTTTTATTAAAATAAAGATACAATTCACCTAAAATCATTTTTAATATTTATCAAAAATACAATTATTACATTATTTTAAAAATAAATTTACCCCTAATGTATCCATGGATAATAAATATTTTCAAATAATATTAAATGTGTAATTGCATATATAAAATGAATGAGTATATATTGAACTTCACTTTTATGTGATTTTAACTAATTAAATAAACCAGTGTGTATAAATGAGATGTAAAATTCCCAATTGAATTAGGAAAAGAGAAATATTTAATGTACAGAGTCAATATATATTTATCATTTAAAGTATAAAAATAATGGTTTTGGTAAGAAAAAATTTTAATATAAAATATATATAACAAAAAAAGAAATAAAAGTTTTTATTTTATAATTACATATATTTTTAGAGTATCAATCAACCATAAAATTTTCTTCTTTATTGAATCCCAATATCCCAAAAAATAAAAATGACATAAAATATGAGAGAGGGAGAGAGAGAATCAGTATAATATAGAAAGCATCGATGTACATAGTCAATTGAGAATGGGTATACCCCAAAATTTTATAATCCGGTTATGAAAAACCCATATGACATTGGTAATGTATGAATTAGAATACATTTAATGTCATAATAGAATTTAAAATCCAATGAATTAAATTTACATCAGGGTAAAATATATATATGGGGTAAAATATACATTTTAAATTGGTAAATTTTCACTAAATATAAATCATGCAATAATGAAATGAAATTGAGATGAAACCCCCTTAAAAAATTGGTAATGTATAAATCAAAATCCAATGATAGAGTGAATATAATTTCATATCCCAAGAATAAAATTCACATCATGATAAAATAAATATATAATTAAAAGTATACTCTATAAAAATGGAATTGTTTTTAAAATTTGAAACCAATCTTAATGAAAGTAAATTGAGATGAGATCCAATATTATATTGCTGATGTATGAATCGAAATCCAATGTAATGGAGTTTATAATTTTCAATCCCATGAATCTAAATTATTTTAATATATATATATATATATATATGATAAAGACTGAGTATTATATATTATACAAAAAGTGAACTAGATTAATAATATGTAACTTGTATCAACTATTGGGAATTGAGAAGAAATAATTTTATGATATTTGTAAAAAATTGATTCAAAATCCAAGGAAATAAATAATTTTAAATTGAATTTTAAATTTCATTATAAAAATATAAATTATGACTAATTTATCTATTTGATAATATATAAACCAAAAAAAATTAAGCATGTAGATAAAATAAAACATGTATTGATGAAAATAAATATATATTAAAACCCCAAACCTTGGATTCTAACTTGGTAGGATATGATCCGAATTCCTCACATTCATGCTACGTTAGACTCAATATACCCTTATTAATCATATCCCTCCTTTTCTGTATTGACATCCTTCATTCTAAATTATTTTGGAATAATTCTTGTTACTGAAATCTATATATTTTATATGGTAAATAATTGGAGGTAATTTTGGAAAGGATTAAATAAAAAACCATATGCGATAAACTTTTTTTGTAACAGGTAGTAGAGAGGTCTTTTTGTAAGTGAAAATGATGGATTTTTCTTTAGAAACTGGATATAGCTGAATGTAAAATAAGGAATTACATGGGAGGTAGGTGAATAATTTTTTCTATAATATTAATATCTACTTAGACACATAAAAATTTTTCTTCTATGCTGAATTAATATCAGTTTAATTTTTTAAAATTACATCCATTTCATTTTACCCATTTTTTCAGCACATTAATGGATTTAGTTATTTTCAACGGTAAATATTTCTCTTCCCAAGATAATTTTTTTACCCCTTAACCTAATTTTCACAATTTTATTTCAAATTTATAATATATTTTATCAAATCTAATTTTCAAGACTGATTAAAATAAATTTTATGAAAAAAACACATAACACAATTTTTTTATGTGTATTTTTAAACATTAAATGATTTTATTCTTTTTATTACCAATTAATAATAATTATATTAATGCTAATTTTCTTAATTTTAATATAAACTGTAATGATTATTAAAACCATTTTTTAAAAAAGATACTTGAACTTTTCTAAATAAAAAAATACATATAATGTTGAAAATTTAGATTTCAAATAAAAAATACTAATTTATAAGCAAGTGATCATAAATTTATTTTACATAAATCATAAATTAGTATAAGAATTATAATTAATTTTTTATACATGACAAACATATATATTCATTTAAACATTTTTATTACATCAAAAAAATGTAATTAAATTATTTTACAATGAAAATATTTTGATTGTTACCATGGAAAGATTATTTAAATTCCATATAAAATAATATATAACATTGGATATGTATCTCTTTATATATGTGAAAATAAAAACAAAATCAATATTTTTATTTGTGACTTATATGTTTTATAATTTTTATTATTTTTTAAAATTTTATAAACATCCCTTGAATTTATATGATACATTAATTTTTCAATACATCATATATATCTATCCATTTATAAGATTATTTGATTATTTCCTGCTAAATAATTTTTTTCATTCCTATAGAAATCATCATAGAAAACATATTTACGGAATATGATGATATAACATTTACATTTATTGAATTTTCACTTTATCCATAATTAAATATTGTTACATCAAATCATTTTGATTTATTTTCCTAATAAAAAAATTAAATTATTATTATTTGATCATATTTATTTATGTATTAGTTTAATTATTTTAAAAACTATTTATTTATTTTAAAATTTGAAATGTAAAAAATTATTATTCCAAAAAGACATGAGTATCAAAAAATATATACCCTTCGGAATATTGTTTATTTCACATGAAAAATGAATATATTATGATGAAAATCATGAAATAAAATATTTCAATTAGATATAGTGAAATGTAAATTTATAGGATATTTTAACTATTGGATCTATGATTCAATAATAATTTCATTTTTATAAGAACTATTCTCTTTAGTTGATTTTTTATGATATATATTATTTTGTGATTATGTTTGTATTCTATTGAAATTTTTTGTTTACATTTCATTGCATGATGCCACAACGTTCTAATCTAATAGATCTTGTATTGAAATATTATATTGTGATTTACAAAATTTATGATGAATTACAGGGTTTCATTAAATACTAGACCAACATAATTGGTATTATGATCATGTATAATATATTTTCAATATTTTTATTTCATATTGTTCTTTCGTTTAGAGACTAACTTTTATGTAATGATTATAATAGTATGGATACTAAATTAGTTACTTTTTTTCTAGTTATAGGTATATTTGAATGATATTATTTTGTCATCGATTAGTGATCAATCATGGAATTCTATGAGTTTCATTATGGAGGAGAGATTGGAAGATAACTATTTATTAAGAGTTAATGTGAGACTATATTAAACCAAGACAAATAGAATTGGAAGTGTGGTAATCAACCGAAGGGTAAATAAAAGGGATACCAAATTCATCAGTTAATTTATGAGATTTCATCAGCACTAACAAGAATTTAGTTATTCAATGTAATATAAATTGATCAAAAATGTAACATCCAGGGTTTGTGTGTGACTACCCTACAACCAGAATGTGTTTTAGGGTACTAATACAGGACTAAATTTTTGAGCTAATAGATTATTGAGACAATGGGAACATATTTAATTGGTATATAAATGATTTGGATTATATTTCTATAAGATTATTTTTAGTAAATAATTTAATGTCATAAAATCAATGCATACAATTTTTATTTTCTTACTTATTATTAGGTATCAATGAATTCATTGGTAAATATAAATGTATTGCAGATATTTTCAATAAAACCATATTTAGTCACTAGCATATTTTAAAATAATGTTGTGTGGAATAAAATCACTAATTTTTTATTTATACATTGGAAACAATACTTGTGACGACCCAAAATCTTGAATAATATTTTTTCTCTATTTTTTGTGCGGTATTTTATTTTATACACAATAGAACTATATACTTTAATTAATGAAGTGAGTATAATTTAAATGAGACCATTGTGTTTCGATTGTTATATGACCGTTGGTCAACATGAACATTTCCAACTATACTCTTAATGTTATGAATATTGTTTTAAAATACAAATGATCAGGGTTAATTAATATAGAAATAAGAGATGATGGCCAAATCTAGTAGACTCACGTAAAATGAGGCCCATCTTTTAGAGCTTGAGAATGAGGTTGTGTCACGAGGATTTTCTCTAGACCAAGCCCAAGCTAAGCATCAACATGTGAAGATTGAATGGAATCACCTACAGGAGAAGTTAAAGATGATATAATTCACAACTCGGTCAATATTGTTTGATCTACCCCAAGAATCTATCACAATTGCACACCTTACTCTTAGGTCCAATACAGATGTTATAAGGGGCTATGTAACAAGGCCTTATTTAATTTTTGTAATCCTTTTATATAAATAAAATTGGTATTTCTTATTATGGTAAAATTTGTGATTTCCAAATATCAAAATAAATTTAAGATGAAAATATAGATGTTTTATATTATAATTTAATTTTTAGAAAAATGGTATTTTAAATTATATTTCTATATTTTATATAATTAATTATGGGAAATAATTTTTAAAAAAAGGTCTTCTGGTGTTTTGATCAGTAAAAAATTTATAGTAAAATATGTTCAAGTTATTTTTAGAAAATAGTAAAGTATAAATAGTAATATTACCATTATGAATAATAATGTAACCAATGGAATAGTAACCCCACTTAATAATTTTTATATACAATTTAGGCATCTTGAATGGCTATGTGATATAATAGCATAAGTAAATAACTATTCCAAAAATTATTAGTCATGTTATAATATTTTTTTTGGTAAATAGTATTTTTACATTAAAATTAAATATCTCCTAATTAGAAATTTATTTTTATAAAATGGAGTTCATTTCTGAATATAGAGCATCGATATTAGGTTTTGATGAATTTATAATATTTTTTTAAAATGTTTTTCCAGTGAATAGTGAAAATACAATTTTGAGTGTCGATATATTTAATGACATAATTAATAATGTAACAATGATGTATCAATTCTGGTCTAGTTTTGAATAGTATTATAATTTTTGAGGTGTCTTCAGTGGCCAATTCCATGGGAAAATACCACTGATGAGGTGTCCCTTAGAAATTAATAAAATATTCCCCCAGTTTTTCTACAAAAACCAACCCATTCTTTCATTAATTTCATTCAAAATTCATATTCAATTAAGATTTAGTCATCTATTATGTCCCAAGGAGTCCTCTCAAGGTTTCCTTAAGCCCCCCAAGGTCACAACCTTCGATTCTTTGAAGTTACTCTTCAAGGGAAGGGAACCTTTCACCCCAACCTCTTTTAGTCATGACTTCATTTATGTTATGTCTTCTAGTTTCCATTTTTATGTGAGGTAATGGTCTTATATATACTTATTACTATCAATTTTATGTCCAAATGATGAGATACCCTTTCTACTCTCATAAATTAATTTTCTAAATTGTTATGTGATGTCATTAGGATTTTTAATTTTTGTAAAAGAAATTACATCCTCTCTTCTATTTAAAGTTTCCATTTCAAGTGTTATGTCATTCAAATATCCATACCATGATATTATTTCTATTTTTTCAGTCCCTTAACTATATTTTGAGTTATTTTTGAGTGGTTGGTCCTTGTACACTCTTCTTTTAATGTTTTCTAAAAACATGTTTTGAAGCCACTACGCTACAGAGTTTTCATCTCAAAATATATATCTTTTTCTCAAGAAATAATCTTGTTTTGTTTATGTGAATACCCAAATGTATTTTCATTACCATGGGTAGTCATAAAAACATAGAATTTATCTATTTTATTCTATAACTGACATACATATAACCCTCAATCCCTTTTCATTGGTTATGAATGACATAATGATCTTATTTTTAAGAACTTTTAAAACATCTCGATTTTGAAGTGATGCACTTTTATTTTACCCTCTATGAGTTATTTATGAAGTGTATTATTATGATATATGAGAATAACATGAAAATAATTACATATTATGGGTGTTCTTGGATAGTGCTCCAATACACAGGGTAATGAATTTTATATCGAGAGATGACAATTTTTAGGATACCTTGGTGAATAACCTTGTTAATTTTCTGACACCTTGGGTTTTTTCCTTGGTGTTATGTTCATGAATGCATAAATTAAATTTTGGATCTGAATTTTCATGTTATTATTATTATGACATTCCTCTTTATCTCTATGTTATTTTTGATACCGCTCAAGTTCACATGTAAATAGTTTCACTTGTTTTCTTTACTAGGCCTTCTTCTCACCCTTCCCTTTGTTGTTTGTCTCCAGGTTATGAGATTTTTTAATCATAAATAGGAAGAACTTTTCATGATGTTTTTCAATGGTATTAAGTTATTTTTTTATGTTTCCATGTTTTGTGATCCTAATTTCCATGATAGTAGTATTTAATGATAAAATTTTTGTAAAATGTAATGAAAATTTTTGTAATTAAATATGGGATTCTATAGTGGGTATCAAATGGAGGATTAGTAATTTCAGGAAATTAGGCTATGAAAACATTAGGAAGAACTATATTGAAAAGATTAAATATAAGAAAACATCCTAGTGTTTTGGTAAAATATTATGTAAGTGGTTTCCGAACAAATAAATTCATGTCTGGATACAAAGAAGTGGGTGTGGATCTAGCAGTGATGTACGTAGGAGTGAAAACTACGATAAAGAGTTTCAGGATTGACCTGAGGTATCCTAGTACACAACAATAGGCCTTCCTGCACTCCTGATTTAACACCCCTGGGGAATATTTCTAATTAATCACAAGTTTTTAATAATTCATTATGAATGATTTATAGAGAAATGAAATTTTTATTAAAGAATACTATGTTTCATCATAATGTTTTAAAAATCATTCATATTTAAAAGGATCATAAATGAAAGAATATTCACACTATGGATTTATTGTTTTAGAAAATATTGGGAAATAAAAGGAACCATTCAAATGGTGACCGCAATGGACCATGTGTTGAAAACCCTATAATTGAAGCCGGAAGGGAATATTTCTTGAGAATGATGAAACTTCTATCTCAAGTTATCAGAAATAACGTAAATTAAGGTGAGTGACTAATATCACCATGAATTAACAACATTATATTGAGTAATTTATGTGTCAATGACTAAAAAACTTCATTGGATCGACCAAACCTTAGATTTATGAATAGTGGATCTGTTCTATAGGTAAGATCTTTTTTTGTTCTGCTGTTCAGAGCAAGAGAAATTCACCATGATTATTTACCGCTTGAAGGGAGAAGATTTTCAGTAGTGGGAGCTGACTAAAAATAGGAGGTCAACAATGGAGGTTGAAGTTATAGAGTGGGAAGAGTTCATAGGGATCTTCTTCAATAATTATTTCTCTCTTTCTATGAGAAAAAAATGGGGAGGGAGTTTCTCAAGATGAAGAAGAAGGAGAATGAATTAGTGGGAATCTACGAGATGAATTTCACAAGGCTTTCATGTTACACCTCAAGATTTTTCATGGATTCAAATGGGGTGGTTGATATATTCTTTGGTGGACTAAGACCTCATCTGCAGAAGAATATAGCCAACTGAGACTCCGATATCTATGAGGATATCATGCAGAGTGCGATGAAAATCGAACTAGAGTCTAGTGAGATGTAGTGGTCTCATAAATCCAATGATAAGAAGAGTTCAACGGAGCCCAACTTAGGGAGGAACATTGATCATGGAAGAGGACAAAGGAAGTGAAACTTACCACATGTAATAAATGTGGGAATAATTATTCGGGGAACTGCCTACTCGAGAGAGGGAAGTGCTACAAGTGTGGATGAGATGGCCATGTCACACAGAATTGTCATAGTGAGGTGAATCCTAAACTCACAAACACTAATAAAGAAGGGATGATGTTGAATTCCCTACGGTATGTCCAATTCTGTATGTCTGGACAACTTGGGAACTCTTCCAGTCACTTTCCAAATTTTAGGAAAGTGAAGGGGAATCACCATCTTCCTTAGAAAAGGCTAAGGGGACAAGGTCATGCTTTCTCTATCACTAAAGCTAATGTTGAAGCTCTAAATGATGTGGTGGTAGGTACTCTTGTGGTTCTCTCAAAGATAAGAACTAATTTTTTTGATTCTCTTTATACACATTCCTTTATTTTCACAATATTTTCAAAGGATTTATATTCAAAACCAAAATTTCAAAAAGTAAAGTTATCATTCAAGACTCATGGTGGTATTATCCAAGGATCATCAATGTTTATATACTCTAGTATTTACTTTAGTGAGAACAATCTCATCGTAAATCTAGTAGTCATTACCATGATGGAATTAGAAACTATACTAGGGATGGAAAGGCACTAAAATTATAATGCTAAGATAAAAAGAAAAAGATAGGAAATCTATGTATTCTTAAATGGAAAACCATCAGTTGTCCCCCAAGGATAGATATGTCAACCTGATATTTTTCTATAAGAATCTTCAATATCCTTCTTTATGGAGTTGATCGGTGCAGAAAAAGAAGGAAATGAGAGTATAAGGATATAAAATTTCCTCATAGTCTATGATTACATTGACATATTTCTTGAGAAGTTATGGGGACCTCCCATATAAAGATAGGTAGAGTTTTCCTTTGATCTCATTCTTGGATCTCTCTAATTTCAAAGACCCTGTATAAAATGGAAAATGTGGAGCTAGATGTTTTAAGGAAGCAACTCCAAGAACTTTTGGAGTAGGGGTTTATCCAGACAAGTGTGTCCCTTTCGGGTGCACTAGTTCTCTTTGTAATGAGGAAGGATGGATTGATGCGGCTTTTCATTGATTATAGTGTACTAAATGGGATCACAGTGAAGAACAAACATAATCTTCCAGGAATTGATGACTCATTTGACCCAGAATGTACAGCTCAATTCTTCTCCATGATTGATATTTGATCTGATTATCATCAATTAAGGATGTTGAAAGAATAAATTCCAAAAACTACCAACCAATCAAGATATGGGCATTATTAGTTTGTTGTTATGCCCTTAGGACTAACTAATGCGCGTTCTATTTTTATGGATTTGATGAATAGAGTATTTAAAGACTACCTTGATAACAATGTAGTGATTTTAATTAATTATATTCGGATATATTATAAAAGTTGCTAGGAGCATGAGGATCATATAAAGGTTATATTGAAAACTCTATGGAAGGAGTGGATTTTTGAAAATTTCAGAAAATGTGAATTTTGGATAAAACAAGTTTCTTTCATTGGGCACATTGTAACTAATGAAGGTATCATAGTTGACCTTGCAAAGATAAATATTGTAGAGGACTGACCTCAACCGACAAAAATAACTCATATTCAGTGCTTTCATGGATTGGTGGGATATTATAGGTTGTTTTTGAAAAAATCTTTTCATGACATTCTAATCCATTAACCAGGTTAACTCGAACAAGGGTCATGTTCATCTAAAAAAAGGATCATGATGAATGTTTCTAAGATATGAAGAAGAGATTGGTTACTGTACCCATGTTAACTCTACTCTCAAGTTGATATGGATTCGTTATTTTTTATTGATGCAACTCTGAAAGGGATTGTGTGCGTCATCATGAAAAATTACAAAGTCATTTCATATGAATCTCAATATTTGAAAAATCTAGAGCAGAACTATCCTACGCATGCTCTAGAGCTGGTTGTAGTCATTTTTTCTCTGATGATATGGAGGCACTATCCTTATGGTGAGAAATGTGGTATATACACAGACCATATAACTTTGATGAATATTTTCAAAAAAATGAACTGAGCATGAGATAGAGGAGATGGTTGGAAATAATTAAAGACTATAATTGTTCAATTCATTATCATCCTGGAAGAGAAAACAAAGCCACTGATGCATTGAGTTGGGAAGAATCAGCTGTTCATTCCATGATGAGGATTAAAAGAGATAATTTGATCAATGACCTTGTAAATATAGACATGGTAATTATAAGGGAAGGGTCACAATCAATATTATCACAAATTATTTCTCAACAGTCATTAGTAGATATGATCAAGAAGGATCATAAATAAGATCCATTGTTAGAGAATAAGTTTGAGCCTAGGAAAGATGGGAAGTTTCTTGATTTCAATATTGATCAATAAGGTGTACCGAAATTTTGTACAAGACTATGTGTTCCATCTATTCCATAAATAATGAAGGAGATCATAGATGGAGCTCATAGATCTAATTTATCTATACATCTGGAAAGTATGAAAATGTATAGGGATATTCCTGATAATTATTGGTGGGATAATATAAAATTGGAGATTTCTTACTACACATAAAGATACATAATATGTCATCATGTGGAATCAGATCGACAAATTCTTAAATGGGTATTACAACCACTGCCCATACCATTATGGAAGTGGGATAATATCACTATGGACATTGTCACTGGTCTCCTGAAGACATATAAAGGAAATAATGTGATATGGGTTATTGTGGACGTTCTCACTAAGGATGCCTATTTTATCTCTATTCGGGAAGATTTATCTCTATTCAACTTTCTTGGATTTACATGAAAGAAGTAGAAAGGCTGCATAGAGTTCCACTTCCCCTCTTATCTGATCCTGATCTAAGGTTCACATCAAAATTGTGGATAAGTATTCAACATTCTCTGAGAACCAAATTGAATTTCACTAAGGCCTATCACCCCCAAACTGACGGCTAATTAGATAGAACAATTCAAACACTTGAGAACATGATGTGGAAATTCTCAATATAATTTAAAGGGGGATGGGATCAATATCTCCCTTTAGTTTAGAAGTATTACAACAACATCTTCCACTCGAGCATTCAAATAGAACCCAATAAAGATCTATATGGTATGAAATGTATAAATCATACTTGTTGGGATGATGTTGTTGATAGAAAGATTCTTGGGCCTAATCATGTGCAAGAGATGATAGAAAAGTTTCATGTCATCCCACAACACATTAATGCTACTTATAGTTGGAAAAAGAGCTATGCTGACAACCATCGATGGGACTTGGAGTTTTATGTTGGTGAAAAAAGTCTTTCATCAAATTTCTCCTAGGAAGAAATTCATGAGGTTTTGGAAGAAAGTTAAGCTCATCCCAAGGTAAATTTTTCCCGATGAAATCCTTGATCGCATAGTAGCAATGGCCTATCAGCTTTCTCTTCCTTCATATATAGAACATTTTTATGATTTATTCCTTGTATCCCTCTTGAGGAAGTACATACCAAATCCTTCACATATTCTAAATCCAAAGGTTGTACAACTGTAACACGACCTCTCTTATAAGAGTAGCCGGTGGAGATCTTGGATCATAGAGATAAGGTTATACACAACAAGACTACCAGCCTTGTAAAGGTATTGTGTAGAAAGAAAAAATGTGAATAAGCCATGTGAAAACTAGAGGTTTCTATAAGAAAAAAGTACCCACACCTTTTATTATCTAAGGGTAGAAGATAAAATTTCATGGAAAAAATTTCTTAATGGGAAAAGAATGAAACGACCCAAACTTTAGAATTATAGTTGTTTTCCAGTTTTTGTGTGGTGTTTTACTTTATAAACAACAAAACTATATTTTTTTAATTAATTGAGTGAGTATAATTAAAAACATACCATTGGGTTTCAAATGTTATATGACCATTGGTTAATATGTTCTATTGGAAACTATACTCTTAACATTATGATTATTGTTTTTAAATAAAAATGTTCAACGTTAATCAATGTAGAAAGAGAAGTTGATGGCCTCATCTAGTAGACATGGGTCATATGAATCCCATATGTCAAAGCATGGGAAGGAGGATGATTCACTACGATCTTCTCTAGACCATGCCCAAGATGAGCATTAACATATGATGGTTGAACGGACCCACTTACTAGAGAAGTTCAAGCTGATAGAAATCACAACTCAGGAAATGTTATCCGGGCCGCCCCAAGATTCTATAACCATTCCACACCATACTCTTAGGTCCTATATACAGGTGTTATAAGGGGATATGGAATGAGTCCTTAGTTACATTGTGTAATCCTTTTGTATAAATAAAATTTGTATTTCCTAGTATGGTATAATTTGTGAATTTTAAATATCAAAATAAATATAAGATGAAATTACATAAGTTCCTTATTATTGGGGATTTTTTTTGGTAAAATGGTAATTTTAAATATTTTTGTATACTTTAAATAATTAATAATTTAAAATTATTTTCAAAAAATGGTATTCTATTATTGTGATCAGTAATAAATTTAGATTACAATAAGATCAACTTAATGATTAGTAAATATTAAAGTATGAATTATAATATTACCCTTATGAATAGTAATGTGAAAAAATGAATAGTAACCTAACTTAATAAAGTATAAATATAATTTAGGAATTTTTATTTGTAAAGTGATATAATAGCATAAGTAAATAACTTTTTAAGAAATTATTAGTTAAGTACTTGTATTTTTTTTGGGAAATTGTGTTTTTACATAATAAATAAATATCTCATAATTAGAAAATTGTTTTCATAAAATAAAGTTCATTATTTTATTTAGAGCTTAAATATTATGATAGGGTGAATTTATATGATTTTTATTAAATATTATGTTTTCCAGTGAATAGTGAAAATACATTTTTGAGTTTTGCTGTATTTGACGACATCATTAAAAATGTAACAATGATGTAATAATTATTGTATACTTCTGAATAGAAATATATTTTATGTGGTATCCCAAGTATTCAATACCATGGGAAAATTCCATGGGCAAGCCCATGGTTTTGAAAATACTATTAATGAGGTGTCCCTTGGAAATTAATAAAATATCCCCCCAATTTTCCAATAAAAACCAAGAAATTCCTTCATTAATTTCATTCTAAATTTGTCAACAAATAATATATGGCCTCTTTTTACCTCCAAAAGAGTCCTCCCATTGTTCCCTAAAGCCTCCCAAGGTCACATCCTTTACGGTTTTGAAGTTACTCTTCAAAGTAATTGAACCTTTCACCCACCTCTTTTAGTCACGACTTTATGTTATGTCTTCTGGTTTCCATATTATTATGTGGGGGTATGTTTTTATATATCCTTAATACATAGAATTTTATTTCCAAATTATGATATACCCATTCCACTCCGATTAATAAATTTTATTTATTTTTAGGTGACACCGTTAGGCTGCCGAATTTTCATAAAAGATATCGAATCTTATCCTTTGTTTCAAGTTTTTTTTTCATGTGGTATGTCATTCAAATATCCATACCATGATCTAATTTATATTTTACTCTGTCAATATACTATATTATGAGTTATTTATGATTTTTTATGCTTGTACCCTTTATTTTTAATGCTTTCTAAAAACATATTATGTAGCTGTTATGTTATTGTATTTTTGTCTGATTATATCTCTCTTTTTCTCATGAAATTATCTTGTTTAATTTATGTGAATAAATAAATAAATTTTAATTTTTGTGGTTATTTATCAAGATTTATATTTAATCTATTTTATTATGAAATTGAAAAATATAAAACCCTCACTCCCTTTCAATGGTTTATAAATGACATGATGATCTTTTTTTATGCAATTTTAAAATGTCCCAATTTTGAAGTGAAACAATTTTCATTTACTCCATATGGGTTGTTTATGAAATGTATGATTATGATATATGTGGATCACATGAAAATAAATAAATATTTTAGTATTTCCCTGATAGTGCTTCAATTTATTGGGTGAATAATTTAATCTCTATAGATGACAAGTTTTACGATAAGTCGGTGAATAACCATGGAAACTTTTATGACACCTTCGGGTTGGTCCTTGGTGATATGATCATGAATATATAAATTAAAATTTGTATCCAAATTTTCATGTTATGTTTCATGTTATTATTAATATTATGATATTCTTTTTTATCCCCATGTTCTTATTTATACCTCTCAAGTTCATATGTAAACCGTTTCACTTGTTTTTCTTACATGACCTTCTGCTCACTCTTGCATTTGATGTTTGTCTCCCAGTCATAAGGTATAGTAATCGTACATGAAATGAACTTTTCAAGAATATTTTCATGCGCATTAATAAAATGTTTTATGTTTTAATGTTTTATGTTATTGCTTTCCAATACACTAGAAATTAATGATACTCTGTTTATAAAATGTAATGAAAAGTTATGTAATAAAAAGGTGGGATGCTATAATGATAAATAAAACCATGGAATTTTGATTATTGAAACTCAATTAACGTATGAGTACAATTGAATCATTATATATATGCGGATAATGATAAGATTCAAAAAATAACCTATTGACATAGAGATCATTAAAATCATTTCACATAAATATATCTTCTAATTCAAATGTGATGATTCCCATTATTGAAATGGATTCTACTATAACGTTAATTTGATCTTAATCATGTCTAATATAGTTTATATATTGTTGTTTTATTTTTTCTTATTTCATTACACAGTTATTTATTTATCTATGTTTATTTTATAACTTCTGAAGTCATATTTATTAATCTGTTAATGTCCAAAAATGGTATGTGTTTCTAGTTTTCCTTTCACTTGATCTAATGGAAAATAGTTTTTTGGTTTTATAACAATTGTAGAGGATAGGTTTTATGTTAGTTGTGATCCCCCTAGAAATTGAGTTTTATAATGTGATCCACACTTTATGAGTTTCAAAAGGGAGTGAAGAATATAATTATGATCATTTGATCCAAACTATAATAGATATTTCATATTCATAATGTTATATTATTTTTATGATAAATTTTAATTATATCTATTAAACTGTTATCTTATTTTTTTCCCTCTTATATTTATGAATATTACACCCATTTAATATTTTTTAATGAAGTGACCATTACCACACATAAAGATAGATGTAATGAGAATTAATACACATCATGTTTTAATTTGTTCATTCCATTATTATAGTGTTACAGACTAATGATATCAGAGAATAATTCTGTCAAAAAATATGTATTCCATTATTTTGATATACGCCGAATGTGTTTATAGTTTACATGTTATAGAAATTAAAAATGGATAGTATTGTAATTATTTAATTCATGGAATGAAGTATTTTATAATAAAAAAAGGATACAATATAGATTAAAAATATTATAAATTTAAACAAATAAAATGAATATGATGTAAAATTATAAAGAATTTCTGATTACATGACCAAGGAAATATGGCAAAAAATCTAATATTTACTAAAAAACATAACACAATGGGTGGTGGGAAAGGATTTGGAGGTGTATAATAACATATTTCTAAAATTAGAATATTTTTTCATCAAAATGTATATTGTGTAAATCAAAATTAATCCATTAATTATTCTATAAAGGGGGTTATATCAAATATTAATATTAATGATAAAAATAAAACCTGATTGAGTGTGTTCATACACATTTTTTGTTAGACTAATGAAAAATAAGCACTCCAACATTGATAAACTAATAAGAATAACATGGTATTGTGGTGAAAACTTTGACATGAGACAACTATGTATATTAAATAATATAGGTATGAATAAGAAAATAGATTTGGGTATCCCAATATATCTTAATTAATAAGAATCAAGACGTATATAGATCTAGATTAAAAAGACCTTCTATTATTTAAGTAAAAATTCAAAAGTAATATGAATTAATTGTGAAATTGACTAGGGGAATAAAATTGGGAAATAAAATATAGTTTAATCTTATTTATGTTCCTAGAAAAGGGATCTTGGAACATCTAAATAACATTAGATAATAATAATTAATCCATACATTATAGTTGAAATTATATTTTATAGAGAAAATAAATAGGTATTCGGCTAAGGAAGGTAATGTGTAAAACTGATATAAAGAAGTTGAAATCTAACACCAATATAAGGCATGCGATAAAATTAATGATTATTGATAGGACATCGATTAGATATTTGAGCATCACTATATATAAAACCTGATAAAAGAGATTATAATACCATAATTTTTATTAGATATCTCTAAAAAAATATATTACAAAGACTAAGTTCACATATAAGGTCTGTCATAGTGTTTATGGTCAAGCTAATTAGATTATTCATAGTGTTCAAAATTACTCAGGATTTTACAACCATTAATTTTTAAGGTCATGTGATATTGAATAATATATGTATTTATGGTTCCTAAGAGAAAAACACATCTCTTCCAGTTTTTAGTCTTTTGAGTAGAACCATTACATGTGTTTTTATTATTGTATGATGATGACTATTTTTTTTTCAACTTATATTCACACAACAGGGATCGTACACCATGGAGTTTATCATTTTGAGGTAGGGACATTGTGTCATTTAGTTTAATGTAATACAAAAAGGACCCTTATTATTTTATTTTAATTATATATGATAAGGAATATGGACTATATAGTTTGAGGTTATGTGACAAAAACCTATTAATTCAATTTGAAATTTTAGAAAATTGTGTATTTATTAATCTTGTAAAAGTTTGTGCCATAATATCTTAATCATAAACGGTAATTAGGGAGAAAAATATATTTGGGTAGAATATATATTTGATGTATATTCATTAAAATTAAATTTTGAGAAAAAATAAATAGATATGACCTTTCTAGATTAACACTCAGGCTACATGATTGTAAGAAACCTCAAAATTATGACGAAACCCCAACTATTTCCCATCTAGATCATCTAAATCATCATAAATAATTTATGATTTTTTATACATTGTTAATTAACAAAAAAATATCAATTACAAACCTAGAAATTTGAACATCAATAAGAAATACCACTTACATCCCATTCACTAATGAATATGGTGTTTCTTATGTTGGATTTCACATAGTGTTTATTTAGGTGAACACAATGTTTATTGGTGTATCTTTCAAAAACTTATATTCTTTAACAACAATATTTTGATATATAATTTATAAAATCTTACTTAATCATTTTTCTTTCCAATTAGATCCATGTGATATTTGGAAGAGTGATTAGATTTTATATTTTATTTTGAATATAATGTTTTTTACTTGGATTCAAAATACTATTCTAATTGTCTGTAATAGTAATATGAGGAATTAAAAATTTGGTGATGATGCAAGATTTCAAATAACAGATCATGTATTTCATTTCTATTTCATTTGATTGTAATTATTCATCTAATTCATAAAATAAGTCAATTGTTTTGATGATAAACAAGAACAAAATAATTGTACCTATAGTGTAAGTAACCATGAAATAAATAGTCTATATTTAAAATATAAAAGATAATTTTTTATGTACTAATCTAACACCAATAAATTGAAATAATCACCCAAAATGGCCCTTTATAATTTCTTAAGCACATTCATGATTTCAATGGGTTGGATATAAGAACCTCATTATCATAAAAATAAGAGATGTGATAGATTTAACTCTAAAAACATCAGATAAGATAGAGATAATTAGGGTATCATAAAGAATAACTTTTATAAATATATAATTTGTTAAAAAATTATAATGGTATTATCTAATAACTATATAACAAGATCTCAGTGAAATAAATACTATAAACACATTGAACCGGAAACAACACTTGGGTCTATCTCCATGTTACCGAATGACACCACTATCTGAACCCACCAGAATGGAACACAACTATGTATATACATTCTCTAAATAATGATCATATGTTTACCTATATCATGAATATTTGACACTATAAATAAACGTAGTAAAAAAAATTTTGGTTGAAAACTAATGTAAAGATTTCTTTTTCCAAGTAATCTATAAAATTTCTATCTACATGGATCCATTAATTAATTTTGATATGAGATTTAAAAAAACAACAAGATAAATTATTCTTCCATTAGAATATCAACCTCTGTATTTCCTTTCAAAAACATTCCATTTGGTAAAAATAAATTTCATATTCAAATAAGTAGATAAATTTGAAATATAGAATATCGAATGAATTAAAAAATAATATATATTTCAAGTACCAATATCCCAATCATGATTGATTTGGAATATAATCATATCAAATATTTATGCATGTAATTTAATTTCAAAGCATGAAAATAAGGAAATTCATGATGTGAGAGTGTACACAACTAAAAAACTACAAAAAGAAGGAATATTACATGGTATATATGAATCCATAATATCTAGAACCTGATCTCTCAGAAAGGATAACCCTATATTTCTTGAAATCATGGGAACCTCCCATAGTAATAGCTAACTATACTAGGGATCATCCATGATTATGTTTTACTTGTACATGCATCTCCCTTAGTATTTGTTTCATTAAAATCCAAAAAATAATATTCTGTTTCATAAAACAATTACCAAACAAAGAAGGAATTTTATTTTCATTTCTATTTTCATGAAAATTCCCAATGATGATACCACACTGCTCCCATGCATGAAAACCCATTTTAATTTTGAAATCATTTTGGGGTGTTTTTGAACACATAATGTGTATAAAATTATATTTTCATATTTGAACCATTTTGAAAACACCTTTTCATTTCAAAAAATGGAAAACCAATATCATTATTTAATTTAAAAAACTAATCTAATTGGATTTTTCTTAGAATACAAGGACCACAAGGGGATTTAATGTATAATTGAGACACTATAAGGCCCCAAAATTAAACATTACATAATCATGATTTAATAAAGAATTTAGATTCATTTTATTTACAAATAATTTCCTATTAATTCTTTTTGTGAATAGGTCATTAACTATTACATAACAACTCAAACTATTACAAAGTAGAATTATATACTCTTTATCCATTTGATTAACAAAATAAGAATATTTAACAAAAAATATGATTTCTTTTTCATGGTAAAATATTCTTATCATTCATCTTGAAATCCAACATTCTCTTACCCATCCTTAAACTCTGTTAAAACATTTTAAAAACATAGGATGAGCACAAAAATATCAATAATAGAAATAAGATAATGAAAGAAAACATTATCCTATTAGTACATATAAACCCATGAAATCATACTGATCACCCATAATCATAAGCTCTATCACTCAAATAGGGAAATAAAAAGATTCCCAAATAAACTCATAGAAATCCTAAATAATAAAGGTAACTTGTGGAATATGTATCTTACTTATATTGTATCATTAAATGGAAGAATGGGGGTAACCTTCATAACTATGTTTGGAATACCCATCATAGTAAATTCATTTAATATATTAGGATCAAGCTTATCATTAAACTTTATCTAATTTCTAATGGATTGGAGAGCTACCACGATCTCACCCACCCTTATTTTATCAAGGAACAACCTGTTTACATAAACAATTCCCAATAACAATAAAATAATCATAACACATAAAATAAACATAAATGAAAAATATAATTTACACATTGCTAAAAGAAGATGTAATTTCAAGATATTGACATTATAAATACATTATCAAAACCATTTTCAATATAATAATACATGAAAATGTAATATGTTATTAATTTTTATTTAAAAAATATTACAGCTTTTAAAAGAATCCAACTTTCAAATAAAGGTCACGATGGCGAAAAATTTGTTGTCATTGTGTATCATAAAAAAATTCTTTTATCATTTAGTAAAATTATACATATAAAAATATTTCTTTATAAAACATTTAAGCGTAATTAAAAGATAAATGTTTAACTATACTATGAAAAAAATAAGCTGGTGAATATTATCGAAATATGACTTAATGAAAGGATATTGAGATGATGTCCAATACCTTGAGTATGACCCATAATGTAAAATCTAAAAATTAATGAATAATAAACATATTTTAATTTATAATTTCTTGAGAACCTTTTTAATATTTCTTAATCCTTTTATATCACTTTTTATCATGTTATAAAAATTATATAATTATTTAGGTTTATATTGGATGTTCAGTCAATATTCAGTACTTTAGTCGAAAATGAACTTGGCTTGATGTCAAACGTCTATGTGGTAATAAGTCTATAAACTCTCGAATGAAATTAATTTCATAATAATCACTTTTATATTTCAACTATGTTTTTAAAAAATCTATTTATTTATCATATAAAAAATAAACAATGTTTTAATCATGGAGACGGTAGGTCGTTCATACACATGAGTAATGTTTCCAATTTCTATTGTTCATTATGGAAATAAGGTAATTATTATTTAATATTTTTATAATTTTAATAATATAAATAATATCATAATAATAATTTAAATATATTTATATCATACATGTGATGTGGTTAATAAAAATGATTCACCTCATTTCGGGGAGGTGATAGCTCACACATACACACAAACGACATTGTCATTTTTATATTCATTTAAAATGGGAACATAAGTGATATATTGTTCTCTTATAATGATAAATTTTCCATCAAAATAATATAAAAACTTTATTTCCATCATTATGACCCATCATGATAGACAATTATGTAAAATGAATTACACCTGTTTGTAGAGGTGAAAGATCACACACACACATGAACTATTAATTCCCTTTCTATTTAATAAAAGTGGAGATGGATTTAAGTGATGATATTTAACCAATAAAATATCCATATATTGAGGATATTTGGGTTATTATTTCATCTAAGAAGAAAAATATTTTAAGGATTTGGAAGAAGAAATAAAATAGAATTACTTAAAGAAAATTATACCACTTCTTTGGATGATCACCTTTTAAGAACACCTTAACACCTCTAAGAAGGCTTTTATGCCGATGCTAAGACCTCAAGAATGTGTCTAGGGATTAAAAAAAAGGTTTTTAAAAAGATATTTTCCCAAAAAATGGTTTTTTAATTGTTAGTAATTGAAAAGAGTTGGTATCTTTTCATAGGAGAGGGGAGGGGCACCCTTGGAAACTTTTACAATATTAAATTAATATAAATTAATTTTTTAATCCAAATGACACCATCATGAGTAATTTCGAATATAATATTAGAATAGCTCAAAATCACATTATTAAATAATTTTAAAATATGTAATTATTTTATTTTAGACCTTATCTTTTCAGTTTACCCTTTGTTTTTCTGTTTTATTTTAATTGTAGTAATAAAATTTTAAATATTAAGAGGCTATAAATTTTACTTATATTTAGTAAATTCACTATAATTAGACACTTCATAAAATTTTATACATTATTATTGTACCATTTTAATTTTAATAAATTTTATATAGTTCAATAAATTATTGATTTTATAAAATATAAAATATGTCAATTTTGACATTATTTATTTTATTAAATTTAAATTAAATTCAAACATAGATATACCATAAAACCCCACTAAATACGCTTATAAAATGACATATTCACCTATAAAATTCGTTCATCACATAAAATATATCTAATTGTATTTATTTTAATTTTATACTATCATTTATTTGATTCTACCTTTAAAAATCTATTATTACATCATCATTGTGTCATAATTAAATTTAATTATTTATTCCATAAAAATTAAAATTAAATTACAATGATGTATGTAACCATTTTATATTTTTAATTATTATTCATAGTCAAATATATAACTTATACTAGGTGATATTAAAATTGTCTTAGTAATAATAGACAAGTTTATGATATTTTTATTTTTACTTAAAATAAAATGTTATTTATGTCATAATAACACCCAATTGGCTTTCAAAAGAAATAATGTCAGGAAAAATATTTTATTTGTCTCCTATAACTCATCAAATAAGATTAAGACAAGGTTTAGTGTAGTTTTATATTATTATAATATTATTTTTCTCTTATTTACCTGATTTACCTTTAACTATGGTAAATAAAATACCAAATATAATATTCATCAAAAATCATTTTGATCTTATGGATACAATTTTTCATACTAAGTACAACCAAGTATTTTCAATTTTGAAATTTCAATTCTAAAGGTGGTTATGTTATTTTTTACACTAATCCCATTGATGGATCAATAAAATAAGTTTTTTTGTGTAAAACATTCAATGGTTCAAAATTTTTTTCTTTTTAATCTTAATTTTAAATTAAATGCAATGAATTAAATTAGATTAACTTATAAAAACATCATATAAATATACCTTAAAACCATGTATAATTATAATCTAACAATATAATGAAATTAGACAAAAATTAATTTTTTAATAAAAAAGAATTATTTTTTATTATTCATTAAAAAATTGATATTTTCAGACAAATACCAAAAAATCAACCACAATAAATTTTGGTCACCCAATTCCAAAGAAAACGTTTAATAAGAAAATAGATCATATAAATTTGAGGAAAAAACCTGATTTAAAAATAGGTTTCCATCAAAAGGTGGTAAAACCAGCTTTTAAAAATATTAGAGTATTCAGGCTCAAAATTAGACTAATTATCATTTTAAGCCCCTAAAATTTATTAGAATAAAGTAAAAACAATTAATAAAAATGTTTAAACATAATATAGATATTTATTTTCATTCCCACCAATAAAATTTCTATGCTATTACTACTATTTAAACTAATAATTTTAATAATGTATTATGCTTTGGAATATCTCAATCTTGTGTCAAACATAAGATTCTGGAGAAACCCATCATTTTCTGTCAGGTATGCTACTGTATATTGAATCCCATTTACAGTAAAATTAACATTTAATTCATAAATATTAATAGATATGAAAATGTCTTTTCTTTGATAACGTAGGATGTCACATCCTTACCCCCTTTCTAAAATTGGGCCCTAACAAGTTTATTCAATTATAAAATAAATGGGGGTATTTCTCCTTAATATAATTTTCATATTCCCATGTTTCCTCTTTAACCATTAAATTTTTTCATAAAACCATAACCTATTAAGTCACCTTATTCTTCAAAACTTTTTGTATATGGTCAAAAATCTGGATTGTTTTTTTCATCATATGAAAGATTCACTTCCAACTGAACTATTTCGGGATTCAGACATGAGTTGGATCCAGCATATACTTTCTCAACATTAAAACATGTAAAAAAATTTAAATTTGATAAAATTGGAGGTAAATCCACTCAGTATGAAATTGATCATACCTTTTCATAGTTTCTATAGGGTCCAATGAACCATTAACACAGTTTCCCCTTCATACAAAAGCACATCACATTTTTCCATAGTGAAGTTTTGAGGAATACATGATCACTTACCTAGAAAGAAATATCTATCCTATGGTTATCTGCATAACTTTTCTTTATATTCTTGGCTATCCTCAAGTGCATCTAAATCAATAAAAAAAATTCATCCATATCTTCGACCTATTATGGTTTCATTAACTTCCTTTCACCTTCTTCATCCCAAAAAGTTCTATCTGACACCACTTTCTATATAATACCTCAAATGGTTACAACTGTATTTTATAATGAAAAATATCATCATAAGAAAACTCAACTAAACAAACATGAGGGTCCCAATATCCTTGGTAATCCATTGAACATGCACGTAGCATATCCTCCAATATCTAAATTATACATTCTTTCTACCCTCCTGAATGGGGATGAAAAAAACTGCTAAAATTTAATTCATTATCCAACATCTTCTGAAGGAATTTTTAAAAGTTATAAGTATCCCTTGGATCACAATAATATAAAATGGATAGAATTGATCCTTGTAACATGAAAATCTATATAAGGTATAATGTAGAAATTTGATCTATAGATAGATTATCTTGAATGGGAAGAAAATGATAATATTTAGTCAATCGAAAAACAATAACCCATCTCTCATTATTACCATGATAAGACTTTGTTAGTCCCAAAAAAAATCCACGAATATGATTTCTCATTACAGCTCAAGAAATGGAATGGTATGAAACATCCCCTTTGGTAACATCTTCTTTTCTTTAACAAACTGATAAGTAAAACACTTCACAGTAAAGATACCAATATCTCTTTTCATTCCATAAAATAAGTATACTCATGAATATCTTTGTACATCTTAAAACTAATAGGATTAACTAGAAACATAAAAGGATGAGCTTCATATAACAACTCCTTCATAAATAATGAATCAAAAGTATGACATAATCTCTTCTCAAATTAAAAAAAGATATTTAACAATGTTAAACTCAGGCGATATATATTTCTGAACCAATTTTACCTTTTTAGATAATTCACTATAATCCTTATTTACTTGCTTAATTCTTTCTGATATAGATGATTTTACTAAAACGTGAAACAAAATAGAAGAATTTCCTACCCTAAAAATTTACATTTCAATGTCTAACAAATCATTACCTGAAGGATCATGTTCCAACTGTAACATGGTTAATTTAGTATTAATTTTTTGATTAAGGAATAAACCAATTTATTTTATTTTACAAGATGTCAATGAATCATGCAATCATAATACATGATTAGTTACAACCATCTTCTCAGTCTAATTTTTAATTATTTCAGAGTTAATATATACTTAAAACTTTTATGGTCAAAATATAATTCACATTTTACTCCATTCAGATGATGAATCCAAATTTTTAGTGAAAAAACAATAGGATCTAATTACAAACCATGTGTAGTATAATTTAACTTAGGAGTTTTCAACTGACATGAGGCATAAAAAATTACCTGATCATTCTTCATTAGGCCACAAAAAAATTCCATTCAATGATGCATCTCTTTTGATATAAAATTCACTATTTCTAAAAGTTAGTTCCAAAACTAGAGAATGTAAAATAATTTTTTAAAATTATTGAAAAAAATCATCAAAATATTTTTTCTAGATTAATATAACAAGTTTTCGAGGTAATATAGTTACTGAGCTAGATAAAAATGAAACAATTTCAACATACCTATGGTAATAACCTTCTAAACCAATAAAAATATAAATATTGTCTATATTTTTGGGTATTAGTCATTATTTAACAAAATTTTGTTATAGAACGATCTAAAGTTACGTCATATTTAGAAACAATGTGACAATGTAATTAAGTTTTATGTAACCAAAACACACACTTTCTAAATTTCCCATATAGTTTCTTTTCTTTTAAGGCTTTCATAAAAACCAAGATAGGAATTTCATTCTTCTATTTACTTTTAGAATATAGCAAAATTTCATCAATAAAAAACACCAAAAACATAGCCAAGAACTCATCAAAAATTCAATTCATAAGATCCAAGATTACAATAGGTTCGTTAGTTAACCCAAAAATCCAAACTAAAAATTCATAATTTCCATATCTAGTATGAAATGCAATATTCAGAATGTATTCATCCTTTACATTCAAATGATGTTACCCCAACCTCAATTCATCCTTTTCGAAATATTTTCCACCATATAGATGATCAAAAAAATCATCTATATGAGGAAACATATAAATGTTATTAATAGTGATGTTATTAAAGTATCTACAATAAATGAGAAGTCTCATTGAATCATCATTATTTTTAACAAATAAGACAGAAGCACCCCATTTTGATGTGCTAGATCGAATGAAACAATTATCTAATAACTCGTTCAATTACTTGTTTAACTCTAAATGTTAAATTTTAACCTTTTGATAAGGGGGTTTTGAAATTATTCTAGCATCAAGAACTAATTCAATAGTGAATTCAACTTCCTGATTAGGTATAATACTAGGAATCTCATCATGATATATATCAAGGTGCTCATTTAACATTGGAACAGCATGAATATGAATAGTTAATCTTTTCAATAATATGTTCAAGATAACATTCCTTTCCAACATTCAATACTTTTTGAGCTTCCAGATTTTTTATGAATGGTAAGTGTTTATTCTTGTAAAAAAATTAATGTCTTTCTGAAAGAAACTTTTTTACCTCTACATTAAATATTAGCATGGTAAAGAGAAAAAAATCCATACCCAAAATAACATCAAACTCTTTTAGGAGAAAGACAACAAGGTTTGAAGGTATATTATTTTAATATACAAGGATATGAAGACAATTATAATTTATTTTTCCTCAAAATTTCCCCTTGGTATTTTTATCATTAGTTTTGGATTCATTTCTTGAGGTGGAATTTCCAATTTATCAAAAAAAATCGAAGAAATGGAAAAAATGTAGACCCTCAATAAAACAACACATTAGAATAATCTAAATAATAATAAATGTATCTGTTTCCACATTATTTAATGGCCTAAAATATTCTAAAGTAGTTGTAAATGATTTCACCACACATTTCTGCTTATAGCATGATTGCTTCCAATTATTCAAATTCTTCATCTAACACTCATTTTCATAATGATTCAAATCATTATACATAAAACAATTTATAGACTGTAAATCAATGTTGGTCTTACTACTACCTTTATTATTTTAAATGCAATTATAATCCTCATTCCCCATTTTACAACATTATAAGCACACACCAGAATTCCAGAGACATTCTCCAGTGTGGTTTTACCACAATTCTCACTAACTACGAACATAATTTTATTACTATCAAATTTATTATTAATTTTTCTCTTTCACTTGCCACCATGAACTTTTATTCCGGTATTTTAAAAAAACACCTAATCATAAAAAAACTCAACTTCCACCTTCTATGCACACCAAAAAATATTTTCATAACTTTTGAACTCAGAGGAATCCAACACACTTTGACACATGAGATTTAGTCATGATTAAAAATAATTTGTTTTACTCTCAAGATATGGGATGATATTTGGAGAATACATTTCCAGTTAGGTTAATTTTTCATCATATGTATCCACTCAGTCATCCTCCTATCTCAATTCTAAAAATTGTACTTCCATTCTATATTGAACTACATCGGGAAAAATTTCTCCTGAAAAATATTTTTCAATTCATCCCAATTGATAAAATCAATATTGTTATTGTCCCTAATATTCATAATGATCGACTACCACTGATAATATACACCTTATAATATTAAAAATAAAGACTATCCTTTGGATTGTATGAACACCCCATGACATCAAAAATCATTTCTAGTGCTTTTACCCAACCTTCAACTTACATATGTTCAGATGATCCTATGAATGATGGGGGATGTTGCTTCATGAAATGATCCACTACTGAAATATTACACTATGGATGATATGGTCAATCTTGGGGATGAATACAATCACCATTTATAGTCTGAGTCAATTGCATTATCACAATAAACAAAAGTTCATTTTCGATTTTGGATATCCCAGGTTACTGATTTGGAAGGTTGTTCTCAACTGGATGTCATGAAGTCATATGTACCAGATTTTCTCTCAGGAAAACCATTCTAATCCAACATATATAGGAATAAGAAACATGTTAATATTAAAGTTCTATATCATTTCAATTTTAAAATAAATTAAAAAAATCATTTATAGATGTTCTATAAATAATATCCTAACTTCTAGTGTTATTTAAATAGACCTTTGATAAAAACTATAAGGCCCATCCATAAACATTAAATATTATTAATTTAATTAAATAAATTACAATAATTAAATTTGAGGACCTTTTCAGGTCTATAGTTTTTGATAATTAGTCCATAACTATTACATATGAATCCAAAATATTATAATTTGGACACCTCTACTTATTATCCATTTTTTCACAAAATACAAATCCATAAAATAAAACATGAATTATTTTTCTTGGTAAAAAAATCACTAGCATTCATCTTAACATCCACTTTTCTCTTACCCATCCATATACCCTGTGAAAACATTTTAAAAACATGGTATTAGCACAAAAATCGTTGTAATTGAAATATGATAAAGAAATAAAATGTTAGTATATTAATAATTATAACCATGAAATAATGATTTTCACCAATAAAACATAATCTATTTAACATACCTTGTAAAATCATAATATTCATGAAAAACTCGTAGAAATAAAAAATCATAATGGTAACTTGTGGAATGAATATCTTACACACATTATAGATTTCATAGCTAAATAAAGGTAACAATCATGGCTATATTCGTAATACCCATCATAGTATATTCCCCAAATATCATAGGATATTCCATATCATTTATCTCTATCTCATTAAAAAATTAATTGTATAGATATTGTGAGATCACCCTCCCCCAATTTATCATAGAACCACCCATATACATATTCAATACCGAATAACCATAACATAATCATAACATATAAAAGAAGAATAAAAGAAAAAATTTCTTTAAACATCGTCATCAAAACATATCATTTAAATATATTGACATAATAAATCCTTTCTAAAAAGAATTTTAAGTACCATAATACCTGAAAAGTTAATATGGTATTTATTTTTTTTTAAAAAATATTACAGCTTATAGAGGAAGCCAAATATCAAATAATGGTTATAGTGGCAGAAAATTCATTGTCATCGCGTAATTTAAAAAAATAATACCTTTATCATTTAGTTAAATTTTTCAAGGAAATATTTTTCTTTAGAAAACCATTGAATGAAATAAAAATTCAAAGGGATTATTTATACACTACATAAAAGAAGGTGGTTTATATTATTTAAATATCCCTCCCTGAAAATAGATTGAGACTAAGCCCCTTAACATGATTATTACAATATTTATCCACATAAATGAAAATGTTAGGTTAATTTATAATTTATTTATAACATTTTCCTGGTATATTATTACGTTTATATCACTTATTACCATGTTATCATAATTATAAAATTATTTAAGTATATATCATATGTTTATCCAATATTCAGTAATTAAGTGGAAATTAAACATTGATTAGGGTGAATGGTCTATTTCATCATAAGTCCATCATCTCTTGAATAACATTAATTACGTGTTAATAAATTTTATACCTCAATTATACTTTTATATCAAAATATTTGTTATTGGTATAAAAAATGAACAATTTTATCATCACAGAGAGAATAGGTCGTACTTTTACAATAGTAACATTTTCATTATTCATTGATCACTATGGAAATAAAGTAATTATTATTTAATATTTCTAAAATAATAATATTATAATTAACAAAATAAAAATAATTTAAATATTCTTATATAAATCATACACGTGGTGTGTTGAATAAACACGATTCACATTGCTTCTTGGAGGTGATAGTTCACATGTACACACGAACGATTTTATTATTATAGTGTTCATTGAAAGTAAGAAAATAATTGATATATAATTAACTTATAATGATAAATATGTCATCAAAATCATATAAAAACATTAATTCCATCATTATAACCATTCTTGATATATATTTATGGGAAATGAATAACATCAGTTCATGGAGGTGACAGTTCACACGTTCAGATGAATAACTAATTCATTTCACATTTAAATTAAGTAGAGATGTATTTGTGTGATGATATTAACATAATAACATTCTCAGTATATTGATTATTTTCTAGTCATTATTGCTTATATTAAGAAGAAAATTTGATGGAGTTGGAAGAATAAATAAAATAGAGTTACTTAAAAAAACAAGACCTCTTCTTTAGTTGATCACCTTTGAAGAACGCATTAGCAGAACTAAGAAGGGAGTTCTACCTAAAATAAGGAATAAATAATACTGGAAGACATTATAGGAGGGGTTTTGGTAAGATCTTGGCTGAACCAAATTGTTATTGGAGTGTGAATATTAGAGAATAGTGGGTACTTTTTTAAAAAAGAGAGGAGGGGCACCCTTGGAAACTCTTCAACTATTAAATTAATATAATTTTTTTTAATCGAAAGGACTCAAACATGATTTATTCAAAATATTAGATTAGGATAGTTCAAAATAATCTCATCCAATAATTTTATATATGTATCGATTTGATTTTATTCTTTATCATTATGTTTTACCCTTACCCTCTTTTAATTTTAAATGTGGTAACACCATTTTAAATTTTAATAGGTTGTAAATTGTATTTATATTGGGTCAATTCCCCATAATTAGAAAAATTATGAACTTTTATAACTCATTATTTCCAATTTTTTATTTTAAATGTTTTTATGACTTTTAAATAATTTAATTTTTTTTATTTTCATAAAATTCTTAATTATGTGAATTTTGACAGTATTAATTTTATTGAATTTAAATAATATCCAAATAGATAGATAACCTAAAAACTATAAAATATTATTATAAAATTTCATAGTAAACTATAAAATTAGTTTATGGCATAAAATATTTAAAATTATATATATTTTGTTATTATTAGTATCACTTTTTTGATACTTGCTTTAAAAAATCAATTAATGCATCATAATTGTGTCATAATTAGATTTAATTATATATTTCCAAAAATTTCTAATTAAATGAACATGATGTAGGGAAACCTTTTATATTTATAATTACTATTTATATTTGAATATATCACTTATATAACATCATATAAAAAAAAATTATTAATTTTATACATGTTTATTATATTTTTGTTTTTATTTTAACGAAAATGTTATTAATATAATAATCACACCCAAGTTGCATCCAAAGGCCACAATTTTGGCCTAAGTATTTTCTTGGATGTCTATAAATAATCAAATAATAATTGGACAAGTATTATGGAAGTTTTATTATATTATATTTTTCATTTTACCCATAAATGCATGATTTATTTTTAATCGTGGTAAACAAAATACTTATGTTATTAATCCCCAAAAATTATTTTGATCCCATTGAAGAAAATTTTACATATAAAGTAAAATCATATATATATGTTTTTAAAAATTTATTTCATATAAGTGGTTGAATTAGTTTTAACACTAGTCTCGTTGTCGGATCGAGAAAATAGGTTTTTTAAGTAAAACGTTCAAAATGTCACACTGTTATTTTATTTAATATTAATTTTAAATTTTATCAAATGAGTTAAATTTTATTAAATTATTAAAACTTCATCTAATTATATATTAAAATCATGTGAAATGATAATATAAAAATATAAACAAATTAAATGGAAAAAATTTGTGAATTAAAATGCCGTATTTTTTCACTATTCATTGAAAATTAATATTATAAGAAAAATACCAAAAATTCAACTAAAGTAAATTATTATCTCCCACATACAATGAAGATTTATATTTTCTCAAATATAATTTTATAGAAGTGAAAATAACTAGTTTTAAAAAGGGATCATCTTAAAAAGGTATTAAAACTACATTTTAAAAATATTAGAGCACTTATGATAAAAATTTGATTTGTTCTCATTTTATGCGTATAAATTTTATTAAACAAAAGAAAGAATATTTAATTAAAAAGTGTGAATTTAATATAGTTATTTATATTAATTTTCACCAATACATTGGATAGGATATTACTACCATTTAAAATAACAATATTTATAATGTATTTTTTCGGTATATCTCAGTCTTACGTGCATCATAATATTTGGGAGAAACCCATTATTGTGTGTCAGGTAAGATATTGGACATAGATTCCCCCTTTAAAATGAAATTAATTTATAATTCATAAATATCAATAGATATGAAAATGACTTATTTTATATTTACCTAGGATGTTACAGACACCTACTTCAATTTAGATGAAAATGATGTTTCCATTAAGACCAGTGATGGGAGGGGAAGACAAATTATTATAAAGAAACGAATTATGATGAAAAAACATCATCTCTCCATGTCCCTAGAAGATCTAGTGTTCTAGTATCATTCTACATAAAAATCATGGTGAGGAAAAGAAGAAAATGGAATGTAAGGGATCTACCAACCGAGTTACACATAATGGTGGTCCAAGATTTCTAATTGTATAATGATTCCTATGTGGGATGTTGGAGACATATAATAATGTCTCCAAAGAGAATATATATTAAGGAAACTGAAACATTCACCCATACTAACTCTTACAACTAGTAGAATCATGGGTTGTCCCCTTGGATTCACGGAAAGGCTGACGGTCCACCACTTGTTTTGTGGGTACAAATTGAATATATTTACCTCGAGACCCTATAGTGGATAGTCCTCGGATGTGCACTCATTTCCTGAAGGTACCAAAAAGAATATTGGTTTTATGAATGCTTGCACTGTAATAATGATAAACTCCTCCATCTAGTTTATTTGCCCTATAACCACCAAAGAAAAATACAACTCCTAGCCTACAGACAACCTCAAAGATGTAGGAAAAATAAAAAAGGGGATCCAAACTTGACTCCCCCTAAAATGGTGTAATAATTCTTTCTACTATAATGGTTTTCTATACCACGAATGGCCGAACCTACCAAACTTGAGAAAAGATAATATTTTGGATGCATCATCAAGGCCTTAAAATCCCATGTTTCATGGATATCCCTACCGCACTACTATCTCACTCAAACTAATGTGATCGTCTTCCCACAGAACACTATATCCTTTGAGACCATTATTTTATAATGAATTTCAACAAATAATGGGTGAGGTCTAATATCAATGTCCTCCAACTCAATCATGAGGGACATATATATGGCTCGTACTAATTCAGTTGGAAATATATAGCACATCATGGGTAAAATCAAAATTAGTAGGTAAATCCCAATGATAAGCCACCTTACTAAGACTCTTCACAATCATAAAGGGTTCAAGATAAAATGGTGATAACATACGTTGGTTCCTAAAATAATTATTCCCCAACTAAAGTTAAACTCCGATAAAAAATTGATCACATAAATAATATTTTAAAATACAATGACATCGAGCCACATAAGACTCTTGGAGACCCTGATCCATAACTAATCTCACAACTAAAAATTAACGTTTATTCAACACTAGTGAAAATCGTTGATAATGGTATCCATTATTAGTGCTAACAAGTTTGGATAAAGTTTACCTTTTATCATAATTTAGAAAACACTGATAAAATAACACCTTTATCCAGACTTTTTTATACTTCTGATAGAGGCTATCGTTTATCTCCTCCTTTTCTAACAATGGTATAGGTCATGTTTATCGAATCTAGTTAAAGTACTAACAAAACTAATGTGATCGCACATTCTAGTCCCACATCAAACTTGCTCAAGTTTGGTTTTTCAATTCTATATGGCCTACATCAACATCAAAACCGAAGCAGGTTGCGGGGATGGGATCCGATATACACTCTCAACACACCTAAATGGGCCCATGGATACATGTCCGAGAACAGGTGGTCCCCAGACCTCCTCTTGTTTTCTGTGGTCCACACTCTCGGTAGGGATTCCTTGATGGGATGGCTAAATGGTTAACCCTTCTGGATGAAGTCTAGCAGAGTTGCTCAATTTTTTTTAAATTGATTATTATTTCATATATAAAATAATATTAATATATATGAATACATTAAATATTAATATATATATAGATAATAATTTTCAATTTTTTAATATTTGTTTTATAATATATTCAATTTTAATTTTTATTTATATTTAGGAATTTTAAAAAAATTTAAATTATTTTTTCCAATAGATATATATATATTGACATATTGAATATTGACGTATATAAATGTATATTGATATATATATAAATATATTGATATACATTAAATATTAATATATATTAATATTTGTGGAAATATTTTAATAAATAGTACATTAATTATTTAGTTATTCATATATATATATATATAATTTATTAAATTATATATTTATAATAGCAAATTATATGTTAATTATTGAATTAAAAAATCATAAATTTAAAAAATAGTTTATAAGAATTTAAATAATTAATACAATATTTATAAGAAATGAAAATGAAAAAATTTATTGAATAACTAATATACAAAATAAAAACATTAATATAATATTTATTATTGTGTGTATGAATATATTAAATTTATTAATTTTTATTAATAATCATTTCATTAATAAATTAATAAAATTTTTCAAAATTGATTTTTTTAACATAGTTGAAATTTATAGAATTTATATATATCAATTTTTTATAACATATATTCATTTCAGTTCATGAGATCGACTAGGCCAACCCCCATATTTGTTATAATTTAATTTATTAAATTTAATATATATACATATATACTAATGAATGCTCTATTATTTATATATATATATATCTAAATAATTAATATATTATTTATAATTAATAATAATTAATTAAATTATGAAATATAATAATAAATTTAATAAATATAAAGTTTAAAATAGGATAATATCAGTTTAATTAGTAAGTTATGTATTTTGTAAATTTAATCATTTTTATTAATTTTAAAAACTGTATTAATTATATAATTATATATAAAATTAAATCATCATAATTATTAACATGAATTCATTTTATATAATTTATTAATTGATAACATAAATTGTGTGCTTAAATTTTTATAATATAAATATCTTAAATTGTTATTCATATTTTTTTTTCTTAATTTGATCATTGTAATGTTTATATAGATAAATATTCATTAACATGTGAAATATATTTTTAAATTATTAATTATTAATTTTTCTGTCCAATATATTATAAAGTTTGTCCATTTTTTAATATTTATTTATAAATCATTGTTTCTAGAAATTTAATATTTTAAATATGGTTGTAATTTATATAATTAAAATGTATTCACATTAATATTAAGATATATAAATATTCACTTTAAATTTTTTAAAATTATCTATAAAATTAATAACATTTATTCATTTTTTAAATTAATTCATTCTTATTATTATTTAACTTATTCATAGAATTTACAAAATATATAATGATATTGTACAATTTAACATTTATCAAACTTTAATATATATATATATATATATATAAACAATAATTTCACACTCACACATATTTATATATTTAATGAAATCTTACATAGAAACACACTCACGTCTAATATTTATGTAATTTATTCAAATTAAAATATTGATTTCATAATTTAATTTAGTCACATAATATATTTAATAATTATTTTTGTAAAAAAATATTTCATTATTTATTTTTAATATTATTTCAGTTAAATTCATTTATTAAATTTTATTACTAATATAATATATTATTTTCTAATATTTATTTTCAAATATATGTATCTAAAAGGTTTTGATATTTTTAAATTGTATTCATCTTCATTTATATATATATCCTTATTTTTTAAATAATTTTTAAAATTGGGAAGACTTATATAATTTCGAAATATTTTTAAGGTTTAATTTTTTTTAATTATATAATTTCACTCATTTTTAACAATTATGCATTTATGATTATATATCCATTAATCGTGTTAAAAATATAATAGTAAATAAATACTTTTAAATAAATATGTTTATAAATATAAATTTACTACATTTTAAAAATTATATATAAATTATAATGAATAAAAAAAGAAATCTTTTATTAAAAATTATTTATAAAATTATAAATAAATAATTATATATATAAATAATTATACAGTTACAGAAAATATATTTGAATAAGAAATATATTTACTATATTTATATTCAAATTAATATATAATTGTGAAATATATATAATAATATAAATATTTGTCTAAATATAAACAAATTTTTATATTTGTATTTAGATATAAATTTATTTATATTTTTTAATATAAATATATTTTTATATATTTTTACAATTACGTATTTAATTTTTTTTAATATATTTATAATTATATAAATTTAAAATTTTCAATTATATTATTTATGTTATTAAAAATGATTATATAGGTCTTTATTAATGACAAAAAAGTTTTGATAATGTTTTTTCACAATGCGTGTTATCTTAGTGTTGTTAAAAACCTTCTTTATCAAATTTTTTTGAATGCACTAATAAAACACTTTCATATTTTTCTAATATATTTATAACAAAACATACTCTCCTTGCATTGATCATGCATTCGCAAAAGTTCAGCTTGGCCACTACTCCCCCTCAAACATCTCTCGGACAATTCAACTCAATGAAGTCAATTTGTTGTTGTTATTTTTCATCCTCACATATTTATCAATATCATTAATCACCTCTGTCATTCATACCGCATCTAAAACATATTTTGTTATTCTGTCCTTTATTTCATTCTTTTCATTGACCACCTCTATATCATGATTTTCTTTTTCCCTGGCCAACGACCCACCGTCATAGAGTAGCCCTCCGGAAACCACTCTTTTCCCATATTCCACTCCTTTTACCGACTGATGCATAAATCTATACCACTCTCTCTTATTTAATGCCTCCCCATGATAGCTGTCTCAATTTTTAATTAATGTATTGTTTTGTGAGAAAATGATGTCGGCCATTTCCACAAATATTTTACCATTTCAAATGAGGTATTGGGTACATGATTTTAAAATTTATTATATAATTTTCAATAAATATTTTTATATGATTTCTGGATTTTATTAATGGTGATGTATTGTGATGATTATGATAGAAAAATTATAGTAGAACTATTTGTGATAGATCATTATTCTTTTTAATGATTTAGGATAAATGTGTGATAAATATAAATCCTCTTGATTTATTTGTAAATTTGTTAATTCTCATTTTAATTATTTAGATATTCAAGACTCATGAATTAAATTTAAAATTTCTAATTATAATCCATTTACCGACACATAATTAAATCTAAAATCTTTATTTTAGTGATGTGTGTATTAGTTAGTTGTTCTAAAATATTTAATTGATTTAATATGATTATAATTAAGTAATTATAATGTTTTATTCTTATTTAGTTGAGGTTTTTTTAATATTTTACATATTTGAAGTTATATTTTATCCTTTTATATTGTTTTTTATATGGGTTATTCGAATTCAAATTTTTTTTTCTATTTATTTTGAAAATATATTCAAAGGAAGAATGTATTTTTTGGGTTTTGAAATTAAAAAATAGATTTATAATTCAATATTTTTTGTGTTATGGTGATATCTATGAAATGTTTTAGTATTTTATTTAGCGATTTAAAAAAATTGATATAAATAGTCAAATATTTTATGAAGTTTATTTATAAAGGGATCCCATGAATAAATCGGTAAATTGTCATTTTTTTGAAAATAAACATTGAATTAATTTTTTTAGTGTTAAAACTAAGAATATGTTTTTAACTTTAAACACATTGTTTTTTTATTAAAATTGGTTATTAGTTAGTTTTTGTTTCTTGTAAGTCTTAAAAAGAATAAGGTTTCAGTAATTTCATTAATATATTTTCAATTACTTTGATATAAAATGAGGTGACCATAAGTGTGTTAATATTCCTATATAAGGATTTGGTATATATAGGGATATCAAATTAATAATATTTGTAAGATATTTTTTTAGGAAAAAAATTATATAATATCATGAACTATCTATTAAAGGTGGAATCAGAATGTTTGGGATCTAAATGATGGGAAATAATTACTAGTTTTACTTTTTGGGTTCTTTATTAATGGCACGTATTTGTGGTGTTTTTTATTTAACTAAATAGAGTGTATGGATATTTTTTGATATGTATAATATACATAATATTCCAAACTCTCATATTTTTGAAATAGGGGTTAAACAGTGGTAGTAGAAAAAATATATTTGCTGGAGTCCTTAAAATTCATTGTGTAGAATAATCTATAGAAAAAGATCGTAATATGGAATCCATCTTCAATACTGACTTTAATAATAATTTCATCTATTCGATTCATGGAATTCTAAACTTCTTGGACCTATGTCAAAATCCTGTGATTACAAGAGCATTTATGTTCTGATGAAATTTATTTTTATTAAAATTCAGAAATCTAGGTCACAATTAAATGTAAATAAAGAACAATAAATTCAAATAGAGGTTTCCAATCCCATAGTATATAAATTTTTTATTCCAGCATATGTATTAGTGGTAATTAAATTAATATATGTATGTAAGTGATTCTATTGAGTAAGAAATCTGTTTTTTTAACATTATTAAAAATATATTTTATAATTATAAATTAAAAATGATTTGAAACAGCTTGATTTATGTTGTAATGTGTACATGAACTTGGTAAATGGGAATAAATTGGAGAGTAATCCTTTATTATTGAAATTCATATCTATCATTGGAAAACGGTCATAATTAAAGGAAATAAGGATCTTGGGTTTATCAATAATTCTTATTGGTCAAATGTATTATATGATTTTAATTACTCATTTCATTTGTGATATCTTCGAATAAATCATACATGAAATTTTCCCACAAACAACAGGCAGGCACTAGAATATTCCCACTAATTTAAATCTTTACATAAAATGTCAACGAAACACCATCCATACCCTCACATACCAAGAAAATAATTGAAAAAACATAAAATCACCCCTCTTTCTAGTCACCCAAATAGCAAGGTTATAGAAATCATCCTAAAATTACAGCCTTTTTTCCCAAACAACAAAATATCATGATCTTAAACCAACGATGACATGTTTACCGCAAGTTGTTTCCTTTTTGTTCACCCTTATGTAAAATGATTACTTGTCAGGAATCACCATTGATAACATTCAATTTTTAGGATCCCCCCAATTATAATGTTTCATAAATTATCCTTTGATTTTGAATATATGATGCCCATTAAATTACTTTTTGTAAAAGATGAATATTTTATGAATATAATTTAATTGATGTGAATCTAAAATAGATGGACTCTAATAATATTCCAAATGAGTATGAATATGGAGTTACAGATTTCTATATGCTTCCAATAGAGCATGTATACTACCCTTATAAAATGGAATTAGATGGAGTCAAACAATATATATAGAACATCTAGGTTACATAAATGATCATTCACTATAACAAATTGAATTTCTTTTTCGAACATATGAATTCTAAATGAATGATGCATTCAATGGGAATGATCTATAAAATTATAAATTCTAGTATAAATGATTGGATCTTGTTTCACAATGACCTCAAATCACACATAAGTTCCCATAAGTGTAATGAGAATCAATTCATGTAGGATGAATCCAACCCTTTGCAATGATTATGGTAATTTACTATAATTCAATGGTTTATATGATTATATAGATGACTGGAAACCATGAGTAAATTGAGAGGGAAGGAAAATACATTAATTAAAATGGGAAACTGCATCATCCAATAGACTCTATGTGGTTGAAGAAAATTGATTATGTTTTTCAGAATTTTGAAATAAACCAAGAGACTTTAATCCTTAATTATTTTTAAATGGAATAAAAACATTTTTTAGTATAGAGAAGTACTTATAATACATGGCTTTTTTTATGGTAAATTACAACTCTCCACCCACGTTATCTATGACTTGTAAATATATTATATAATCTATGTATATATTTAGACCAAAACAACCAAGTAGTGATATTGATTACTATTTGGATCCATTTATTGAAGATATGAAATTGATGTATGATATATGTGTTATAATGTATAATTCCCATAGAATTGAATAATTTATATTGAGGTCCATGTTTTATGGGATGATTAATTACTTTACTTCATTTGTAAATTTACAAGGATATATGATTAATTGAATGTTGTAGTGTCCCATTTGTGAAGAATGAAAACAATTAATTCAGTTGAAACATTTTTCAAGACTGTGTATTTATGATATTGTAAATTTTTACCTCAACAAAATATACACTTTTTATGAATGAAATCAATCATTGGGAATACAAAAAAATCTACAACATTGTATCATTTGAAGGTGATCAACTATTTGATAATGTAAATGATATTGAATCTATTTTTAAAAAAATTGATAAAACTAAACAATATCAAGTTATAAAAAGAGAAATTTTTCTTTGAGTTATGAGATTGTAATTTTTTCTACGTCAAAAATTTTCTTAAGATCCTTTATATATAAAAAATGTATTTGATAGTGTTATTGGATTGTCACTAACTCTTCCTAAAAAATATGGCATCAATCCTTGGATTCTCATTATTGACATGGGGAAAATGGAATAGTTTTCATATCTTATGGATAAAAGGAATAATTTTCTTCCTCAAATAACATACACTTTATCCAAACATGAAATAATATAATTGTTTATTTTCTTTAATGGAATAAAATTTATAGAGGAAAATCGTTAAATATCAATAACATCTAGTAAATTACTACATTGTAGTTATAAGGGATAAAAACATATGACTATCATATTTTGATGTAATTTTTAATGCTCTTCTCTTTTTTTCAATCTTAATAAAAATTTATGGCATACATTATCAATGCATCAATTGTTTTTCAAAGGCATATGTAGTAAAACCATAGACTCAAAGAAGTTTCCAATCATGAATAATGATTATTCTGCAATATAATTTGAGTTAGAGATGATATTACAACCATAATTATTTTATATAATGGTCAAACTAATGTTTTACGTAGTTATAGACTTTTGACTACATGGCCTAGTCACTTACAGATAGATTTACCCCATTGAATTTTATATGAATATTTAGAAATTGTACATCAAGAATAGAGATCATCTAGATACTTATATTAAGTAATTAAATATTTTTTAAGAATATTTTGAAGTCTATACTTATTAAAAATAATATTTGGATAAAAATTTTCTTCCAATTTTTCATTATAATAGATTAATTTGGGGTGAAGGGGTTTCTAGAAGATTTGTTTTTATGATTACCATCATAGAGTGGAAGAATGATCAAATTTGATTTTTTCATTATAGTGAAGAAAATGATTCATATTTTGAATCCCATAAAAAATTATTAAACATTTTAATTCTTTAAGGGATGATCTATTGATATCCAATACACATAATAAATGGTTTATAAGATGATTTTGAGATCATAATTTTAAGGAGTTATCTGAAAATTTAAATTTAATTATCGAATGCCTTCGATTTCAATCACAGGGGACTGAATATAAATACTAAATCTTACATTGGTATTTTCATTAATGTTTAAAAGTTATATATAATAGAACATGATGACCAAAATATTATAAAAAATAGTGGAGTTATTCTTATGGTGGAAGTCATGCACATATCAAGTTTCAAGGATTCAACCCCAATTTATAAAAATATTTCATATTTTAGCATTATCAAAAAAAATCCAGTTGTATAATATAACATTTAATGTTATTATTTTTTATTAAGAATGGGTTAACCATATGAGTGGATTAAAATTTCATCAAATTGGTTCCATGAAGGTGAATTTCAGTGTGGAAGTGTACGAGGAAGAGTAGTTAAAAATTGAATCAAATGTAGTGCAGGTGTCAAAAGTATTAGAACATGAAAACATGAATTGGGAATTTATACATGTGAGGACTAAAAAATTATACGGTCATATTAAAATGCAATTAATTATTAATCTTTAATTAAGACATCACAATAATTTTATGTAGTCTCAAAACATATAATCACTTGTATGTTACATGGGACTAAAAAAAGGGGATTTGGATTCTCGATAGAGGATCCAAATCCCACCTTACATTAATAAAAATACAGAGATAAAAATGAGAAATATAAAGATTTCATAATATAATATTATTTTTCTCATAGTATTTTGTGTTCTATACTGTATTAACATAATAAAAATTAATATTTTCACTACAAATGTTGATAATGACTTCGACACATGATGATGTTTCTCATATCAAGCTAAACCATTTGGTTTATGCCTAAACTATAGAATTTTTAGGGGATAAAAAAATCATTTAAAAAACCCAAAAGATGTAGCATCACATTCATGACTAAAAATTTCAAGCAATGAATGAAGCGTATAAAATTTTAGTTTGGATGGACTCAATTAAACTGACTAGTAAACCCCAACAAGTAAATGTTCCTTAGTTCTGTTGGGTCACAATGACAACGAGTATGCCAATTGATATAAATTCATTGAACAATGTCAATAATATAATGAATTAATACCTTTCGGAAAATAATAATTTAATTTTATGATATAGATTCTATATTTTATCTAAAAATTGTATAATAAATCCTTTATTTAAATTTCATTATACATGGTAGATTACTTCTTTATTTTATAATTTATGTATAACTAATTCCTTAATGGCCATTAGAAAATCATATAAATGAATCTATATACTTTTTAACAAGCTTAATCTTAGGGATATTGTTGGGAATGTATATCCTCAATCACCAGATATGTGTACACACATTAAAATACATGAATCATGGAAATATTTTATCATTCATCCTGATGAGAAATCATTTCAGGTTCATAATTCTCTAGAATATATTATTTGAAATTATTTATTTTAACTATTTTTTTCCAAAGTGATTATTTATGAAACAAACAAACATATATATGAAAATAGAAAATGTGTATCAAAAACTATATACCTATATCACAAAGTAGATATACACATTACTAGAGAAGAAAGTGTTATGTATTTTAAATATACAATAAATGTTTTTTGTGATATGAAAAAGAATAGGATTCTTCATTTATATTAATATTAATGAATCAAAATATGATGCCACTTCCATCCCACGTCATGTTCCATTTAAGGTGGCTAGGATAAATAAGGAGTTTAAACTAGTTTATGAGTATAAAAAAGTTTATCGAAAACATGTTTAATTATTAACTAATAGTATTTGTTATGATTTATAATAGTCTTGTATAAAAATATTTTTTAATGTCCGTATGTGTTTTATGGTTTAGACATAAGAATTAAATGTGACCATAACTAAATAAATAGTAAAATAATTATCTTTTTAGAAGCAAAAAAATACGGTCACATTAGAGGTTTAGGATTCTGAATTTCACCTAAAAAATATTTTGAGAAGAAAATGTCTAAAAAAGATACATATCAGAAGATAAATAGAATTCAGGTAAAAATAGTTTATTTGAAATATATTATTGTATTATCTATTTTTAAAGATTGATATATGTTAAAGTATAAAAGTAAAATGGTAGTATAACAAACATCCTCACATAATGAGCCAAAGAAACCCAATATCTTTTAGTCCATTCATTCCCTTGAACTATGTACATGATCTGATGTAATCAATTTGTTCATTACTCTTTATTTTAAATGATAATCAATCCACTTTCAGTAACATCATATTTATAGAATTCTATAGGCTAATGTTTTATGTGATCTCTATCTAAAATACCCACACACCACATTTTTGTGATGGGTACAGTTTATAATATCTTGGGCACAAGTCATAGAAGAAATATATATCACCAAAAAATATTACATGGTAGTGGGGATTGATGTAGATCAATAGTCAAGAAATGAGTTTCTTGGTCTACATGATGATGCTTATAATATAGTAGTAAATGATGTTATTGTATCTTTTATAGCAAGGATGTATAATATTATAAATTTTCATAAGTTATGTCTTTAAGTTTTTTATCAAATAAAAATACCTATAACAATACATTTAAAAAGGTATTATGTTCGGTATGGTATTATAGAAAGATAAAATGAAGGGGAAATAGAATGTCAGATCAAGAAAATCCAGTGAATTGACCAAGAAAACCCAAGGACCCTCCCAGCACACATTTTCTCAACCATTTCCATTTCATCATATATTAACATTAGATGTTCATGTATACACCATATTCAAATAAGGATATGAGTCCTACATTAAATATTTCAAATACGTATTTATAAATTTCCTTACAAATGTGGTTGATCTTGATAGTATAAATGAGATATTAATGTTTTGATGTATGGGGTATCAGTTAATTAATATGTGGGATACAATTTCATATTTCGGGTGTCCAAAAAATGATCAAGTTTTTTCATTAAAGATAATAATCATTCATATTTTCTATAGGTGTTTGTATGTTTACAATATAATGGAAAAAATCTGTGAAGAACAATTTCGATTATTTAATCCTTGCATCGTTTATATGGATTAAATTCCTTAGAGTTCGATGATTTTAAAAACAATAAATAAGATCTATGAAAGGCATTTGATAATAAAAATGTATAATAATTACTCTTATTAATTCTTATAATTCAAAGATAAAACTCTACAGCCTAACCATATAAAATATATTTTTATTTTTTCATTACTTATTTGATTTTTTCTTTTTATAATGCAATATATGCTGATCCTAATCATTTGAATTATCCAAATTTTTCTTTTTTTTTGGATTCAATAAATTTATTACCATCAAACTGAACACACATGATATGAATAATGAATTTTTAATATAATTAAATCCACACTTTATGGAAAAACATCAAATTTTATGTTTCGGTTTCTATTTTAAGAAAAAATATTTTTATTATGTGGTGATCTATATGTGTAGTATAAATCATGATATGAGGTCAATGAATAAACATAAGAATCCAATGGTTTTATATAAATTCTTATAGATTATTGTATATATAGAATAAATTAATGATTATAACATATCTTAAACCAATTTTTCAATTTGGTATATCTTTTTTTATTGTGGATACTAAGAATTAAAATAAATTTAATATATCATATACCATCATAATTATTGAATACAAAAAATAATAATTTTCAATGGTAATTAAAATTTCATTAAAATGATTTCGTAAATATTTGTTTGTCTATATGTTATTGGTACTACCAAGGTTACCAACAATATATGTACTCAAAATAAGACATAAATGTGTTCAGAGATGATTGCTAAGAGTACATGGTGTCAAAATATTTTATTAAATCAAATTAAGGTGATTAGATATTATTTTTATGATCATATATGAGATATGACCTTATTGATGCACTTGGAATGTAAGTCTTTAGTATCATAATTCTTATATATTATTTTTTAATTTTTTCTCAAGTAAAAGTATAATAGAGGAAAACTTTTTTTAGAAATGATGGGGAATAATACATGGTGACATTACATAAATGGACATTATTAACAGGTAATTTTTTTCTATGTATTTATAATTTTTTTCCATTTTTTCTGTTTTCTAGTTAATTTAATTTTTATTTTTAACTGATAATTATTATGTCAACTTTTCACATTAGTTCAAAACATATGTTAAATGATCAGAACCATGAATAAAAATTCATATTGTTTTTATACATTATTAAAATAAAATATATTTCATTTTTGACATGGAGGAGTTGACTTCGCATAAATATGACCCAAAATGTGGTCTGCATGACTCATAGTGAGTTTCTTCAACAAAAAAAAGTTCATTTCAGCTTAAAACACATATCACGTTGCCAAAACCAATCAATTGATATCATATTGTGTTCAATGATTAAGAAACAAATTCATAATTTGTTTATTAGGTGAAGGAATCACTCTAATATGAATCTGAAACTCGATGTTGTGGATATGACTCTATGTAAATGTTTTTAGTATAAAAGATCCATTTTTTATTATAACAAGATTCCTAAATCAAAAGTAAGAGAACAATATCATATTATATTCATGATATTATAACATGTTCTATAATATATTTTCCATATGTAGGATTTTACCGCACACCAATGGGACATACGATATGGTCAATACGATACGAAGTGTGTGTTTTCAATATATGTTTCATTTTAGTTTAAATTAAATTGCATATCCAAAAATGGTCAAAATATCATGGATTGTTTCCAAACAATATTGAATAGATACATAAAATATTTGTGACAAGTGGGAGTCAAACACACATCACTCGGACAACTGATGTGGTCATAAAGTCCCAAAATAAATATTTTCAATATAAAAGTGTCATTTTAGTTTTAATCACTTGTCACATTTCCTTTACCAAGAAAAATAGATCTTATTACTTTGATACTACTGAAAATGGTACATCGTTCATTTTTTATTTAATTTAATTGACCACACATCAATCTGATACACGATGTGGTCCATATAACCTAAAATGATTGTTTTTAAAAAATAGTGTAATTTTAGTTTTAAACATTCATCATACAGGAAAAAAATGAGAAAATGGTCAAGGGATATTTTTAAACAATAGTAAAATGATCTATAATTAATATCTAATGTGTATAAATCGATTGTATATCAATGAAACTCCATTTGTGTTTGGTATGACTCTATGTGCAAGTTTTCAATATAAAAGTCACATTGTAGTGTAAAACACTAATGAAATAGAAAAACCTAGAAAAATATATAAGATTTTTTCAAACATAATTAAATGACACAATATTAATTTTTCAAGATCAAGAATTGATCGACCCTGAAACTGACACATGATGTGGTCAATATAACTCGACATATGTGTTTTCAATATAAAAGTGACATTTTAGATTAAAACTTATGTCAAATAATCAAAACTAATAAAAATATATATAATTTTTTTAAAATCATTGTAAAATGATAAATAATTCATTTTTCAAAAGTATGTATTCAACTCATATCTAAAAAACATGTGATGTGGTTAGAAAAACTTGATGTGAATGCTTTTAATACACAATTCCATTTTAGTTTAAAATGAATGTCACATCAGTAAAACTAAGAAAATGATATTATAATTTTTTCATAATTTTTTAAAATGATCTATAATTGATTTTAGATTTATAGTAATTTATGAAACACTAATTCCAATTGAAAATTTTGATGATATAACTTGAATTTCAAGTTTTCAATATGATGTTCCCAATCTGTACATACCTTTTCAAACACATTCTTGAGCATTAAATAATTATTTTACTAAATACCTATTATTTTGTGGATAAACTTATTAATTGGATGATCATGGAAATTTTATATAGTTTTTCATCCATAGTCACAAATTGATAATATTCAGAGAAAAGATTTAAATATAAAGGCATGTACAATATAAACACATAATGTGTACCTTCAACTAAACATGGTTTGCCTATCCTAAGTACAGTCTCGTGTAATCAGCTAGATGCCACATTTCATATACTAAAATCACACATAGTGTCCTCTTTTATAGAAGAATATGGTGTATGATGTTTAAACTACATACCATGTGGGGTTGTGCTCCGCACTGTGTACCTCCACCAACTGATCGTCGATACATTGAAAGTCATTGGGTGGCTTGGTGGTTCTCCTACTAGTGGAGAAACATAAGACAAAGTACCTAACCTATGTACCTATCATGTTTTGAGGAACATACCATTTATTTTAAAATTTTATAAATAATAAGGGATCCCCTCTATTTTTTGGGTGGACATTCAGGGGGAGGTGATGTTGCTATGTCGTTTGAATCTCCCTAAAATCCATTTCAATAATTAATTTCTATTTTTGTTCAATTTATTGTTCTCCCCTTCCCCAACTTCCTCATGTATACATTGTAGGGATTGAGTTTTGACTCAATTCACACACTGTGACCATAATCATAAGAGGGTAGTGTTCTTGTGTTAATGTTGTAATAAATAATGGGTATGTTGTGATTTAAATTTTTAAACTGGTATTTTTATTGATTTTGTTTTACAATTCCATTACTGAATTCATTTCTAAAATCACCAATAGTTTTGTATCATACTATGACAACACTAGAAAAAAATAGAGAAATTTCAATGATCGAACCCATGACTATTGGGTGATCTCGTTGCCAATGTTTTGGGGGTAAAGAACCTAAACATGATTTAAGTAATTAATCCCCACACAAAGGGATTATTATTTTAAAATTTTAATTTATTATCATTGGACCATGAAAATTCTTTTGAATTGATTCCCATTTGTAACTAAATAACATTAATAATTGTGATTCTAAGGAATAATTATTTCTGGAAACCCAAATCAAATTGTAACCCCAACACATAGTTTTTCCGATTTCTCTGTAACTTATGATATTTTAATTTGATTTTCTCAATTTCATTTAGTTTATCAAAATCATTCCAATAATTCATTTTTCATCTGGAAAAATAACTGAAACTATCCAACTTGGTGTAATCTGTTTTCTTCTCTATACTTCTATGTGGGATCAACCCTGACTTCCACTATCTACTTAGTCAGTCGATTCAGAAAGGAATAATCATTTCAATTTTTACAGTACCCCATGACGGGAGTTGTTGAAATTTTTGTACCATTATCGGGTAATCAAAAATCAATAGTTCACACCTTTTTTAAGGTTATTACCTTTTTTTTCCATTTTTCTTTCTTTGAGCCTTTTTCTTAGGCACCTTTAGCCCACATCCCAAGAATTAGTATCCTACTAGGGAGGCGTATAATCCACCTGGAGAGAATTTTTGTCTGCATGATCCAGTGTTTTTGTACTCATAAACAAATGTTAATTATTGATATATAGATGAAATGTTCTTATAAGGGGAATGTACATGTACATTAGTCACCTAACCTTTTTCTTCCACTCCTCCAAAACAATTTTTGGGTACTACAAAAAGCTTATTATCAATTTTGTAGGCTTATACCACAATATAATGGGACATAACCGAATTTTTTGGACAACAAGGAAATATGTTATGGAATATATAAAATATAATTTCTAATTTGGATACTATAGTAGAGTTTAAGGATGGTATTTCTGATCCCTTTTTAGCTGAGGGAATCTGTTACTACTTGGACCCCACTTATAATGAATTAGAATTTTTTTATCATATATTTTCAAAATCAAACATTGAATATGGAGACACATCACTACAAATTCATGTTAAATTTGATAAATTGTTTAATTATAACCCCATAAATTCTTATTTATGTATTCTAGTAGAATCCATTGATTATTTTCTAGTATTCAACATTAGAAAGAATGAATCTCGGGTGGTAGAGGATATACTTACTCAAAACAATAAAAATAGCCACATTCAGCCTTTACTGGCCAAGAGAGAGGACAACTTCATGTCACCAATTTGACCACCAAAAGGTTAGAAAAGATTTGATAAAATATAATGGTTCCAAGAATATGTGGTGGTTCGCGCAATAAAATCCACATCCGCCATCAGATTTCAGGTAAGTACCTCCGACTCAGGTCGATCCAAAGACCCAAAACAATGACTCTTGTAGAGAGGCAACCTATCCAATCTCTCTATCTCTCTCTTATTTTTCTATTTTTAACAAAGAGAGGGTGTGTATGTCTTCTCTATATGTTCTGAACAGCTTCATTTTTCAAAAGACTATTTCAACTAGGGAAAATTAAATTACACGCCATTTTTATCCTCACACACCACATGTAATACTCTTTTTATCATATTTTGTAACAGAAATTATTATATAAAGGTATTTTAATTTGGTTAACTAATTGGTATGAGTCATTTGTCGATGGAATAGTCACTAGAGTGTATACGAGTCATCGCAGATTCGAATCTCTTTGCACCTGACTTTGGTACAAGGTTCATTTTTTTTTTAACTTGTATATACCTTAAACGGTGTGTGAGATGACTTTCAAAACTAAATAAAACCATTCAAAAAAATGAAATCCCATTGTGGGGTTGAATTCATTGGTACGGTCATACCCCATGGATCCAAAAGGCTCGGGTTCAAGTCCTATCACTGGTTCAATTTTGACACTTTTCACATTAATAAAACCACAAAACATGTATTTCAGTAGATGATTTGTGGATCATTTTTTCATTAGTAGTATAATTTTTTTTAAAAAAATAACAAATTATTTGGAGGAGATGTAGGATGATTTCTTGAGTAATATAAAATGGTCCCAAAAATCCCGGTTCAAAATCATCCAATCTTCCTTCTTCATCCCAATCTTTCAATTAATAAAACCATATTACATGCATTATCTTTCGCCCATGTGGCAGTAAAACAAAAAATTAAATATATAAAGTTGATAAAACCATCCAGCACTACAAATGTTTCCTTAGTGGTTGAGGGATTGTGTATGGATCAATCGGTCTTCAGTTTGAATTGTTCCCCAAGCACTGGAATGAAGGTTTCATTTCCATTTTTTGAATTTTAGAAGACACTTCATGTATATCTATGATACATTAAGTGTATAGGTATATAATTCATTTAAAAAATATATTTTTTATATTTAATTTTAAATTATAAATACATATTAATATAATGTTTATAATAAATATGGGACCACTTGGAATGACTGCTTGTTTCCACAAACAATGTTTATGTTTGGTGCATGTTTTCTATCCTATTCCTCAGGAGTAGTCTGTGTAAAGGGTGTACACACTTTGGAATCCATTTTCACACAACATTTCATGCAGAGACATCACACGCCGTGTACTTTTTTGTATGACCTCTCAAAGATGAGTACGTGTATGGGATCGTACATGACCTACACCCCTTTTCTTACACATGGAGTGTATATGTTACTACATTCAAGGTACTAACTATTTCCTAAACACATTCCCACTCTACATTTTTTTCCAGGATATAGAGGTTTCAAACCCGATCTCAATACATGTCATGTACCCTGGATCTACACGCTATATACTTTTGTCTTTAGGTTTTCCACTGTTTCCTCTTTCCTTTTGGATCCTTTTCTTTTACTATTTTCCATTCATTATATTTTTATCTATGGAGGATAGAGATCCAGTATGTGGGAAGTTCCCAACACCCAATACTCATGGAGAAAGACCCCATCTAATCTGACTCCATAGGCTGATGCCACCAATGATAGATCCCTCGATGTTACAATGAACATAATTGGATATGTTGCATCCTCTAATATGGGAACCTTATTCCTCAACATAATCCTCTGGTTAAGCTAACATCGTGGCACCATTGACATCAACCACAGTTCCACCCACTTCTATTACTACTGGACCTTATCCCTCAGCTGTTGCAGATCCAACCTATGAAACTCCAGTAGCAGCTTAACCTTAAACTCATCCATACCTGGTATTTTATAAGTTCCATCATTCTACAAATAGGTTGGGATGATTTTTGTGGTGCGCAACATAGTTGAGTGGAATCATCCTTGATATAAGTGTTCCAAAACATGTCAACATCTAGGAGAAGATTGGTGAGATCATCAAGAACATGTATCTTTTGGACACACTCTAGTTTAGCACTCATAAATTCAGAGATTCATTTTTCGAGTTTGTTGCTACCTTATGGTTCGATGTGCCACTTCTATATTCCCACCGATATAGCTAATCAAGTGTGATTTAGGTGGGTAAGATGAAATTTCTCACTTCCTATTAACGAGTTTGTCTGAGGGTGTGGCTTTTACCCTCATTCGGCCACTGCACCTCATGCATCCACCCTTACCCTCCCGGAGTTCTCTGAACTCATTTCCATATGGAGGAAGCTTGTTGGGTTTGACTATAGGTACACCCCCATTTCTTAGAGGAAAATTTTCACCACTTTCCCTCTCTTTCGTATCATACATCAGGGCTTGAGCACCATATTTTTCCACTCCATGAGGATATGAGTGGTTATCTAGATTAGACAAGGAAATTTTCTCCCTTATTGTCTAATATGAATACCTAGACCTCTATTGACTTTATCCCTCATATTTTTGTTCCATGATTGATGAACTTCAGTGAAACATAAAAAGAGGATTATGTTCTAATAGGTCAACACACTAGTTGAGGATGTTTGAGCCATCTATGCTTCATGATCTCCCAGGGTCTCCTCGGCACATGGACTTCATCATGATTATCCACATGAGGATAGTCATGTGATAGGTAGACATCTTTATGCTCATACAGGTCACCCTGAAACCTGTTGTGCTGAGAGATGACCCAACTTCCCCCTTTGGTGCTGCTAATCAGGTGCTACCACCTCCAAACACTGACATACCCTCTCCACAATCATGAATTATTCCCCCATTCTATTTTCATCCACCATCCCCACTTCATCTAGACCATCCACATAACCACCACCACTTCCACCCACATATTATCTCACCATTTCCCTATTCCTTGATGGACTACTGTATGGACCTATTAGAGTGGAACTAGGCTACTATGGAACACACACAGTCACAGATCGATCAGATGTTGAGCCTTCTTCTTCTTCCCTAGGGCATTTCGTTACGCTAGTGTCGTCTTGTAATATAGATCCTCATCCTTTAGTAGCAGAGCCCCAATTCCCAACAATGTTCATAGTATTAGTTATCCTCTCAAAGGTTGGACTAGATAAATCTACTTTTGTTGTCGGGCAGAACTTTTCAGTCAATTCATGGACAAAGAGCAAGGACCTAGAGCCTCTAGCTTCAATTGTATATCTTGCTATCTCGGATTACCCTATTTCTAATACTTCCTCATGTAAGGTGATATATTGACTAGTTTTGAACACTTATTTTGATATATATCTCTCCTTTGTGATATTATTTTGTTGTGATAGTTTTTGGGATTGTATAATTATTTTTAATATTCATCAATAGTCACAAGAACTCATGTATTTTATGGGAATATCTTTTCAAATACTTTACCTCTTCTTGCACTGGCCACAAGGAGAGTATTTTTTAATTTTTTTAATACTATTATTTTTTCATTACATCATTATCTACTTACCCTCATCCAATCCCACATGTTATATCCAACTTCCTATTCTCTTCCTTAGTGGTTCACTTGGGGGACCATGTGCAATGTTATGTGTGGGAGAGTGTGCCTAACTACAATAGTATTTGACCATAAATTGATCTAGGATACATCATTAATATTTGAAATATTTTAAAATGTGTTATTATTTTGATTAAATTTAATTTTAAATAATTAATAAATAAAAGTGAATTTCAGATATTATATTCTTATTTTTAATTTGAAGGTATTTTAAATGATTTCTGATATAGTTTAGATATATATTTATATTCATTAAAATTTAAATTTATTAGATTGATCATTTTTATTCATTTGATGATCTGATTGAAAAATTATATATCATTATTCACCATAGGTATTTTAATCCTTTTTTCATATTATTTCTTGTACCTTATTTGTTAAGTGATTCTTGGAATATGAACATCTACTAGAACATGAGAGATTTTATCTTGAAAACATGAATATATTTAAATAAATTATAATTATTGGGATATTGTATTTGATATTTTTCATCCCCTTTTATCTTGATAGCAACGATACCTTTAGCATCATTGAAATCCATAGAAACTATGAACTGCTTTGTTTTAAAGCCACATTACATGCCTTTTTTTCCTTCCAACCCTAATTATTTGGTAGTATTTAATGATTAGTCAATTGAGATTTAAATATCCAAATTTGTAAATTCATTGTATATTCTAGTGAGAAAACATGATATTAAGTGCGGGATGGGAGTTCCACTTATTAAATTTGGTGGAAGGGTTCCAAACCATTATTCATTTTATTCTTAGTGGTCCCTTTTTAAAAAACATTAGGATGAAAAATCCAAATTGGTGACTTGCTTCATTCCTTTTCCATATTTATGATAACAAACCCATGTTGTCAATGGGATTTTACCATGATGATGGTGACATTTATTAGAGATATTGTTGGAGATGCATCTTCAGTAAGCTTTATTTTTGAATATTGGGAATTATTATAAAAGAATGAAACCTCTATTTTAAAACCATTGAGATTATTTTTCACATCATTACCATCCTATCCTTAGCCTGAGAATCATATGAACATTACTGAAAGATTTCATGATTAAGTTATTTACTTGATAAAGTGAAGAATGAGAATACTTGAAAGCCTAAGTAAAGAGTTAATATACATGAGATAGTGCATAATTTCTGTTAAATGAATTTGGGTGATAACTGTGGTATTTTTTTTGTGGTAAATCATCATGTGGAATGATTATTTATAAAAATATGGGCAACATGGATATAAAAGAATGAAAATAATTATTCTACAATGTAGAAGGAATGATTAGAATATCTTTGAAATTGAAATATGTTTTGTGCCTTTAAAAAATCCTCTATTATTCCTACAATATTTATATGTATAATTATTTGAATACATCCCATTTTTAGATTATGGATTCTAATGATTTGATGTTGATATTTTTTCTAAGGGAATGAAGATAACTAATTATGGGGGAGTTTTATATTTCTGATTTTTGTATACATTCTTGTTAATATTATTAAAAATAAAATCATGATTTCACCAAATACCAATGGTTTTATGGTTAAAATGACTTATTTTAGTGAAAATGGTTATTTTTAGGTGTTTCCCAGCCAAATTCACAAATAGGGAATATTCTGAGTTAATATTGAGATATACACATTGTGTTCTTTATAAACGCAGGTGGTGTACCTTTTCCCAGACACGATTCAACTAGCCTGAGTATATACCTAGCTATCTAGATAGATACCACATTCCATGTTCTAACTGTCACATGTCATTTCCTCACTTAAATAATTGGTGGGGGTGATTTTGAGACTACACGCCATGTGGGGTGGTGCTATAAACCATGTTCCTAAAAAAACAGACCACTGATGCTTTGAATGTCATTAGGTGGCTTGGTGGCACACCAACCGGTGGAGAAATCAAGGCTAAATAAGTTGACCTAAGTACAGATCATGTACTTTATGATACATTTATTTTAGTTTCAAAATCTATTAATTAGAGGGCATCCCCTCCATTTTTATGGCTGGACATTGATGGGTATGTGTTATTGCTCTTCTATTGGAATCTAACTAAAATCCATTTCATGCTTTCATTTCCATTTTAGTGTTGTTTATTATTCTAAAATCCCATACCTTCCTCTCATATCTGTAGTTGGGATTGAGTTTCTCTTCAATTTTCACATCGTATTCTTGATCATAAGATGTTTTTGTTATTTTTTGGGGTTCTAATATATTATTGACATGTTGTGATTTAAATTTTGAAAGTGATATTTTTATTATGATCACTATTTTACAATTCCATTACTGAATTAAATTCCAAAATCAGGATTTTTCTCATATAGGACCAATAGCAACACAAATGTAGAAAATTAAATGGAATGAAATGATCAAAACCATGAACATTGTGTGAGATCATTGCCACGATTTTGGGTGTAAAGAACCTAAAAATGTTTTAAGATATTCATCATCAGACCATGGAGTAATATTTTAAACATGTAATTGATTTTTATCAGACCAAGAAATGTCAATTTAATTGAATCTCAATTGTAAATAAATATTATTAATAATTGTTATTATATTGAATGATTATTTCAATAAACCCTAACTGAATTTCATCCTCAAAACACAGTTTTTAGGTTTTTTGGTAACTTCTTATGTTTTAATTTGATAATTATAAATTAATTTTGTTTTTCACAATCATTCACTTCATTCATTATTCATCTATATAATCTAATGAAACATTCCACTTTACATCGATCTCTTTTTTATGATTCCTTGTATGATCAACCCCAACTATCACTAGCAACATTGACACTCAGTTCAGAATGGAACAGTCATTTTAATTTTGATAGAACCTCATGAATATAGCGGTCACAATACAAAAGTGAACTTTTTGCATATAAATCAACACATGGAAAAAACAAAGAAAAAATATTTTGTTTTCCAACAAACATTAGTAAAATGATCAATGTTTAATTATTTATGTATATTAATTGACCACACATCAATCTACCACCATATGTGAATTTTATAAATATTAGTATATTTTATAAATAAAAATTACCATTTTAGTTTAAAAAAGGCTTGAAATAAGCAAAAACTAGAAAAAATATCAGATTTTTTTTCAAAGACTAGTTAAATAATTAGTTATTCATTTATGACATATAGAAATCTACAAGAAATAAATCCTACACACGATGTGGATGGTATGACTAGAAGGGTATATTTTTAATAAAAAATTTATATTTTCGTTTAAAACACATTTCCCATCACCAAAACAGATAAAATCAGTATAAATTATTTTAAACCATTAGTAATATGATCCACAATTCATTTTTTATGTATAATAATTGACTATATATCAACCAGACACATGATGTGGTCGATATGAATTGAACAGTTTGTTTTGAAAACAAAACTGTCATATTAGTTTAAAAAACACATCAAACAACCGAAACCGATAAAATGATCTCATATTGTTTTTAAACATTAGGAATATAATCCATAATTTATTTTTTATTGGAATGAATCGACCAGAAATAAATTCTTCATCCAAAGATACCGATATATTTTTTACTATGTTATTCCAATATAAAAGAGTCATTTTAGATTAAATCATACATCACTAGCCAAAATCAAGAAAAGGAGCTCAAAATATTTTCAATTTTTTTTAAAATGATCCAAAATCCATTTACACTGTATAGAAAATTACTTCATGTCAATCCAACACATGAAGAGTTATGTATTCCTTGAAGTGTATGTTTTCAATATATATGTGTCATTTTAGTTTCTAATACCTATCACGTACAAAAAAATGATCATAAAAAGCTCAAATTGTATTCTAATCATTTTATCTACTACTGCATTACAAATTTCATTACAATTTTATTATACTTATTTAGTTATTTTTCAAAGAGACAATGTATAATTTTAAAAAAGAAATGGTGTCATAGTTGAACCCTTATCCCCATTTAGTAAGTTCTCTTGAATTAGAACACATTCTTAGTGATTTTTTGTCACTATATACTTGATCCAATTCAATAACACCAATATTTGAGAAAAAAATAACTTTTATGATTTTTTTGAATCCAAGAAAACTCAATCCATTATATGGTGTTCATTGTATGAATAAAATAATATATATATTTAGATTAATATTGTTAGTTTGTATTTAATTTATTTCTTTATGGTATTAAAAATAAAATAATTTTTTACTGAGAAATTTCAATTATTTTGTTCGAGATGGGGTGGTTTGTTAAGAGACTAACATACTGATAGGGGTTAAGTGTCTAAATATAGAAGAACATTGATTTATTGGAATGTATGTGATAAATTTTACTAAATCATGAAATTTTGTTAACCAATGTTTCACATGTCAATAATAAAGTGTTTTCCCTTATATTAGCGTTTCAAAATATATTTCAATTATATAATATATTTTCTCCTTATTTTTTCTCGATATTTTTTCTACTACAGTGCAATATAATTTTAATATAACTCTATATTAGCATTATACTTTATCAGTGCTATAAAAAGTGATGAAGAAGGGATGTTTTTTTAGTTCTAGGAAAATAACAAATAAAGAGATCATGTATTAGCACTGAACATGGGATAATAAAGGATCCTCTTTAACGTTTCTATTTTTAGCACTGATAAAGGATTTATTTATCAGTGCTAAATAAATGAGCTGATAAATGTTATTTTTCAAAATGATTTTATAATACTCGTAACAGACTTCTGGTTTTATGGGTTCTCTGATTATCAATGCTTTTTTTTGTGTAGTCAAAGATTTATTGATGCACTACTAATGGACTCATTTTTAGTAAGACCTATTCTAGAAAATATATATGATTTTCATTGTATCTGGAATAATTCTCATTTAATCTAAAAAAATTCTAATAATTCATCCCAGAAAGTTGCAATATTTCCTCACAAACAATGACTCAAATTTTTCTTTATAGATTTATTCATGATGACTAATATAATATGAAAATAATTTATGGGATTATGTTTTTACATAGAAACAATAATGTCACAAATTCATCCGTAAATAATTTTCTCAGGAATTTATATGGATCCCTTAATATAGAATTACATCTGTATATGATGGGTCGTGATCAACATCAAGTGAGAAACCATTACTATATGTAATTTACTCCAGAAAAGGAATGCAAAGAGATATCCTCTATCAAAAAGAATATTTAAAGAAACACCATGATATTAGAAAATATTTCACACATACACGTGCATGTGCTCCACTAAATTTTTCAACCAATTGATCGGTAGAATATTCACAAAAATTATTAGTTAACAAATAACAACTCATATCACATCATTACCAAAAAGATTATAAGATATCCCAAATAAAAAATTTCATTGTCATCTCATCCAATTTAAAATATGTAATGGGTAATGTTTGTAACAACAGACTGGGCCACTAATGTCCGACCTTAATGTTATGACTTGTGATGTAATCAGACAAAAAACCTACAATTGATCATCTTATCACTAAACACCATTTGTGATTCATTAAGTCATGATACTTCTTCATATCAATAGGGGGATTAAAAAACTAGATCAGTTTACACTAACTAAAAATTCTGGCCTCAAGTCCATCAGAAGAACAATCCTAACTCTAAATAGAAAAAACTTTATCGAGTGATTGATACCAAACATGAGAGGTGTTCCCACTATATATAATCCTTCCCAAACACTTACCCTCTATTACCTTATACTATTCATATTTCATGTGATCATCCAAAATGATCCAACAAGAGTACAACCTAAAAATACTAGTTTTTCACCAATACCTTATTCCATGAAATTCTTAAAAAACATTCTCATCAAGAACTAATATTCCATAAATTCAATCATTTCTCAAATATACAAATTCCGGCTCAAGCATTTGCAACCCCATTCCCTATAGGATATTATTATGAAATATAAGAATTAATATTATGACATTCCTCCATCCATTATATCTATCAAAAGATGAGATACCTCCTAGTGAATATATGATTCAGGTTATTATTATCTGAATACACTAATAATATCTATCTAATGAAGTAGTGGTGGAATTTATGGAACAACTAAATCACTTCTACCCACTCTAGAATAAGTATAGTTTTGTTCTTCTAATGAGGAAATAACTAATGATAGACTTATGTTACTAAATGTCTCAAAAATATTATAAGACAACCAAAATCCATTCCTATGGTTTCTCAATAACCATCAAAACCCAATCCTGGCATTAAAAAAATTAATACTAGAGATTAATTCAATTTCACTTTCAACTCCTAAAAATGACAATTATAATGATCTCTAAAAATAAACATTACACCCTCCCATGAAAAAAATTTCTCATTAGACACAAGCTTGGGTATGTCCTTAATAAAGAAACAATAATAACAAACTAATCAAAATAAACTAAATACCTCAAAAACACTTCTATGATGCTCCCAGAACATCACTACCTAAATCATTTCAGGATCCACTCATACACTTTTCTCAGATATTAAAATGATAATTAATGTTTCTTCTCAAAAAAATTGAAATTTTTATAGCTCCTCGTAAAAAAAATGTTTCTTTCAAGATTATAATATATATATACACAGATTCCTATAATGTTCTTTTATGGTCTAGAATAAACTAAGAAATCATTATGGAAAACATCAATGATGTAATCCAAGGACCTATAAAAAATTGATTTTTGAATTTCATAAACATGTCTACAAAATTACTTTAGAAAATTTAATAATCAAATACTCATAATTTCTATACGTTCACCTGAATATCATCTTAAGAAAATCATCATTTTCAATCCTCATCTAGCAGTACCCTTATGTCAAATTTATTTTGGAAAAACACAAATACCCTTGTATATGATTAAAAATATAATCCAAGATTCTAACGGGATATATTTTATTTTCGATAAAATGGTTGAGTTTCCTATTACCATCACAAATTCATAGAATCCCCTTTATAATTATTTTCATAGAGCACTAATGATTCCCAAGTTGAAATACATGGTTTAATAAACCTATTAGCCTCATGGTTCTAAATATTAAACTTTAGTTCATCCAATATTGAGGGTTCTATATGGAATGAGTGTAATGAAATCAGTCTCAAAACTAAATGTAATTTAATTGATAATTAAGCTTCCCTATGATGTGGTAGCCGAGATAAATCATCTAGAGAGATATCAGTATACTCACTTACCTCTGGTGGAATATGACCACTATGTTGTGGATAAATAAAACCAAGGAATAACTCTAAGAACTATCCAGAGAGTATCATAACACTAGGTTCAATGACACCTTCACACCATGATGTTATATACTTCTCACCATATAAGACATGAGTGACTCCATCTGAAGATAAAAACTATTCCAAGTAATTATAACAAACAAATCAACTAATAAATGACCTTGATAAGATAAAATGTAGCTAGATAAATATTTAAAATTCCCCTTATGATTTTTTTTCAATTATCATAAAAAAATTGAGATATTAGTCTTCATTCTCTATCCTATTTCCAAAAGGATTGGAAATAGTCGTTAGGAAAGGCATAAGCTCTGAATTTAAGACCAACATATTGATAATCATGGGTGATATAAAGGGATCAGTTTCACCTATATTAAAAAATTATTTATCCATATATGAATCAGAAAACACTATATATATCATTGTATATCATCCAATCACAGAAATCAATAGTGCATAAAAATTGCATATAGACATCCAGCCTCATCACTCCATTTCATTATAGCATGAGCCTCGCCCTTTGAGTGTCATTGAAAAATCACCCTTTTTCATATCTTATATATACCAAGTGTCCTTAGTGAAAATGAATATGTATATAATTTCATGGTATTAAATCTTATTGAAATGGTAAATATAATTATATTTCCCATAAGTGTGATACACCCAAGGTGATTCCTTACAATCAGATTAGAGGTGTATCTTTTTTGAGACTAGTAATTGAACACAAGACAATATCTAGATTCCTATTGAGAACTGCTTCTTCCATGTTAATATTGTTTTTCCATATTATTTCAAATGAAAAAAACCCTTGATATATCCTGTGGTCACAGATGATTTTATGAGTATTATCTTCATGTATATTTCCACCTTAGACATAACATACTATTCCATAACCTCTATGTATATGATAAGGTATATAAGAATCATCATATAACATATATAATCCAAAAAATATATTTTCGAGACTCTACACATGAGATAGTAAATGGAATCAAGATCTGGAGACAAGTGAAATATCTCATAAAACATAGTAGCATTATACATGACATAATTATTTCCATTCTTAAAAGTAATATAATCACATGCCTTAAGCACTCTATGTTTCATAGGATTGATCAATTTATTGAATGATTTATTAAAGTTAATAATTGTGATTTCTTCATGTATCTTTTTTACATAATATATTCGAACAACTTCCATTACGGTCCTTCAAGATAATATGTGTTGAATCCAATGTTTGAACCTTTTAGTTTTTTCAGAATGTAGAAAATCCTATCTATATTCTTGGCCCATTATTTTATGTCATACAGACCCATCTCTCCCTGAAATACTGGTGGATACTATTTAGTGAATTAAAAATCAAGGTCTGCCTTTTATCCATGTTCAACATTAGATTCATGGTTTATAGACTTGTTAAAAAAAGTAATCATTTCCATAAAATATAGGTTAATAAGGTGACTAAGAAGTTGTTATTTCTCAAGAGTTTTATTTATTTAATTTGTATAATTATCTCTTGAATGATACATATATAATAAGAAAATAAAAAAATAATGTAAAAAATATTTTGATTCATTTATTAAAAATTAAATTTCAAGAACTAAAGACGAATATAAAAAAATCATAAACAATAACATTGGACAACCCTAAATATCCCATGGTAACTCATGGTTCATCTAGAAAGTGGTATAGATAGACACACTACCACAATACATCTAGAGTTTCAAAATTCCTCTTCCTAGTCTATCAACAACCCCCATACACAATAGTGTGATACAATAGCATGGTCACATCCTTTAAATAAACCTCAGTGTCTGATATAAATTTGAAATAGGTGCACATGGGATAAATAATTACGTCACACAAAATGGACTACCACAAATGTGCAGATATATACTATTTCACCCTCAACATACACAAGATAATACAGAAATACACAAAGTATAACAACGGATAACAAGAATATATATATATATCATAATAAATAAATCATAATGGTATCATCAAACAACTACATATTAGGGTCTCAATTAATAAATTAAAGATTCGAAAAATAAATAAACTTGAAAAAAACCCATGGTTCTATCTGCATGTGACTATATGTCACCCCCTTCAAAACCCACCAGAATGTATACATGACCAATGAGAGGAATTATCTACTTGATTCTCTTCCCTTTAATTATATCCTAAAAAACAAAGGCTACAAAACCCAAATTGAAAAAGTGGTTTTTAAATTTTAAATATAATAAGGATTCCAACAAGGAAACTATAAAATTTATATCTACTTGAATATATTATTTATTAAATAAAATAAATTTCATAAAACTTCAATATAAATAATTTTTCCATATAAAATTCATCGTCTGGTATTATTTAGATAAAACTTCATTCCTTTAAAATAAATACCATATTAAAATAAAATGAGTAATATGATATATCACATTTCAAATTCAGTAAATTGATAAATGTAATAGTTTTGAAAAAACTAAATCCTTGTCATCATCAAATGAGAATATATGAATTTCAAATATTTACTCAAATAAACATTTCAAAAATCACTCAATGAGGGAAATGCATGATGCGATAGTGTACATAACTAAACCACCAAGACACAAAAAGAAAAAATATCCAACATATGTTACTTTTAATTTTTGAGAACGTAGTTCTCTAATAAAGTATTCCTCTAGCATGAATGGAATCAAGAGTAACACTCGGACTAATAGCTATCTATGTTTGGGATCATCCACATTTTTTTCCATATACCCTATGGATTCCCAATGATATTTTCATTACATTCAAGAAACTAATCTCATGTTTCATAAAATATTTTTCAAAGAAAAATTCAATTCATTTTCATAGTCATTTTAGTAAAACTGTTATAAAAAAATACCTCACCACTCTCATGCTGAAAATCCATTTTTTAAATCATATATTATGAATTCTTCAAATCACATAAAGTGCATAAAATCTATATTTGAAATAAAACACCTTAAAAAACTAATGAAAATTATGTCACCTTTAAGTCCAACGATGGAAGAGGAAGATATTATATTCTTTATATTATATATCCAATGATAAAATCCTAAATAATAAATTTATAAGAAACCTCTGGTGTTGTAGTCTCATTTGAAAAAAAATCATATAGAAGAAGTGAATAAAATTTATTGGAAATAATCATTTAGAGTATTACACACAACAGACATCCATGTTTACAAAAGGAAATACAAATAATTCCTAGGGATATGGAGAGTTTTAAAAATGTCACTAAAGATCTGATAGATAATGAAAAATATAATTAGTGTCAAGGGCTTAGATTAGGGGATATTAGATGATAAATTTTGGTGAAAAGTACATGTTCATACTTTCTATATCGAACGACCATTAATGTCACCAACAAGTCATTAGGCCTCACTAACAGGTCGATGATGGCCCAATTGCTAGCAAGTGGGTATAGGTTTAAATTTTGTACCCAAAGGCTCCACACCAAATAATAGTTCAATACATTTATAATTTATGTACCTATACACCCTCCACAAGTTATATGGTCGCCCTAACATCCATGCAGGTGTTTTGCAATGATACACCAGTAAGCCGGTGGAAAACAGTGACCAAAATAAATAAGAAACAATCCTTCCAACCTCCTAGAAGATATTGAATCAAAAAAAAAATTTATACATACTAAATTCCTCAAACTATGGTTTGGAATTGTAATATATAGAAACTCAATATTTTAATGAATAATGTTTTGAGATACCAAATATGTATTGGTCTTATTTGTGTGTTCCTAAAAATCATAAAGTATAGACGACCAAGAATACCGAAAAATAAAACATTAATGAGATATATTACTTCATATATGATTTTCATTATATGTACCAATATAGAATCCTTCGATAATTATTAGGGACTTTTCTCTTTTATTTTACCTTAGAAGGATTCCATCAAAGAAAAATATTCATAATATAATCTACGTGTTCTAGCCATCATTGTGTAGGAAATATATATCCAAATAGCTAATCTAATACATATTTATTTTTCATATTGGATAAACCTATTTAAGTGATAACTGACTGTTGGAGGCATCCTACCTATTTATTGATCAATTTGTGATGATGTATCCCTGAATTGATTTGATGTTGTATCAACATCATCTACCTATACATTAGCTTTGTTATTAAATAAAAATACCACCTTATGATGTATGATATTAATATAAATTTGATCTTAGTTCAAGAAATAAATAGTAGAATATAGGTTGTTGATTCAACTTCTTGATCATTTAATAATTGATAGATATAATATTTGACTACTTTAGAGAGAAATTATGGGGTTATCTAACATTTATTCCCTTATATAGGAACTAGTACTTCATTCCTGATAAAATATTCTTTATAGTATTTATTAAAAATAATAAATTATAACTAATTATTAGTTTAGTAATCAGTAATTGTAAATACAACATTGTACTTATGATGAGGGCTTGTTATATTCCACTATTGTTTAAGAAATATTCTTAAAAGGTTAAATAGTTTTTTATATAACAAGTAAATACGGTTCATAAATTATCTTGGATATGTATTTGGATCCTCTATTGACTTCTTTTTAGGATCTTGGATTCACCTTTGACAATCTTATTTTATATTCAAAATGATTAATTGAAAATAAGGCTTTCACATTTGGGATAATTGTCTTCAAAGGTGATTATTTTAGAGATGGGTGTGTTACCCGAAAATCTACCTATTACGGTACATTGGTAAATATATTTGATATGAAAAAATATAAAATATTTTGGGAATGATAAAATATCTTTGTAATAATCATGGTATAATTAGGAAAGTAGGAATTTGTATCATAATATTGATGTGGGATTCTGTGGAAACTCTATAATGATGTATAAAATGACACAACTTATACAAAATAGGAATTTAAATTTTTTTTCATCATGTTATATCATCTCTAATACCACAATATCATCCCACTATAAAATATAAAAATTTTGGCATCATTGTTTTAGAAAATAATTATGCTAAGGGATTGTTCTAATAAATCCATATATAGGGTTTCTGCATTCCTATCCAAAATATGAATTATCATGTGAGGATGTCACAAGTAATTATTGAGGCTATAAAATACACTATAGAAATCCTGATCCCATTAAAAATATTCTCACTTTTAAATAAATTTAATAAATGGGTAATATTTTTTAGTAAGGATTATAATGATATTTATTATATAATAAATTCATTCTTGGTGTCTGCATAATTCTCAGAGATTTAATAGATGAATAATTAACAATATCTCATTATTCTTATATAGGTAAATTTCAATGCATCAATTATTTATAAAAAATCCATGAAATTTCCCAATGCTCACATAGAATGTGAAATCTTGTAGGTATGTATTTATATTATGTTTTCAGATCCAAGAAAACACCACATCAAAGTAAGTGATTAAATCTAGACACAATCAGAAATTAAAAAGTAGGAAATTTAGATAAAATTAATTGAAGATTATTAAAATAAAATTAATTAATTTTATTACTATTCAGTAATTAGATATAAAATTTTTTAAGATAAAGGGAATCCCTAAATAATTATATACTAATTGAGTCACTATAAAAGAAGTTCCCCACACATTTTTAGGTAACATTCATATTTGACTGTATCATGAAGAAGCATTCATTAATAAGTGTTATTAAGAATGTTTTATCACACCAGTCAATGATTCTACTCTAGGGATTAGAAAATCATACTTTGAGAAATTGACATTAAACTCTTAGTTGTCAATACAGGATCTAACATGACCATTTTTAATAAAAGCAACTATTTTGAAAAAAAAAATTAATATTAAACCTCCTAGATTATACACACATTTACAATCCTATAAAATATAGAATATAAAATGGATCTATGATATTAATGTATCCTTATTTATATATTTTTGTAAATATGTGGTAAAAGGTATACTAAGGTTAAAAATTGATGCATTTGGATCTATACTTTGAATTTCTATATAGCTCTTTAGAAATAGCTACATGTGTTTTTCATGGAACTAAATATATAATTATTTATCATCAGGATTCATGAATGTTTTTTACAATATTTATTAGGTCTTCATCATTTTTTACGATTCATTTTTTATGTTTTTAGGAGTGATGGTGATTACTTATTCAATTGTAGGTGTGACAAATCTCGGTTGTTCTTTATTAACATAAAGAGTGGAGGAAAAAGCAACCTATTGAGCTTATATGATTACCAAGGGATTTCAACATATTTGTTTAGAACTCACTCTTAAATAAAAGATAAATGTTATTTACACCATTTTAATACCATGTGAATTATGGTACGAGTTACCATGATAGGCATTTTAAATTTGAAATACTTTAATAGTTCATTAAAATTTATTAGTGTACTGAATAAGTATTAGTTTACCATATGATTTGAAAAATATAGCATAGGACAAGATTACATTCCATGGGATACACAAGAATGATTTCTTCTATTGATTCATATTATTGAAATAGAATTTCTACCTATCTATTTTACGATAAGATGATGATATATTGATAATTTTCCTTACACAAAAGGACATGTTTTTTTCATAATTATGAATTTATTACTTCAATATGATGGATACAAAGATAGAATGTATTTTTATTTTTTGTATAGGGGATAATAAGAGAAAAATTCAATCTATTTGCAGCAACAACATATATATTATATTTAATATATTTATCCTTGATCTTTTGTTGTATCCCACATTAATGTGTTGAAAAATGTGTAATTCAAAAGGGGAATTATCACCATATCAAAACATTATTTTTCCACTAACATAATAATTTAGGTATTGAAAAAATGAAGAAGGTAAAATAACCTGAAAATTAACAAATTGTCTTTCTAATGGGGTATTAAAGTTAGTATATTGAAAACCCACAATAAACATTTCATTTGATACAATATACCAGTATTATATTTTTAATTTGATCTTCTTCATTGGTTTTTAGTCATATATTTTACATGAATTCTTTGATAACATATATCATAATTTACTTTATCTTATAGTATAAAGTGAAGCATCTAGGACAATATTAGGTTGATCCTTGATTAATTTTCATAGAAGGGTCTAAGGATATTAATATTAGTGACCTTGAAAGATATATATAGTGGTGTGATTTTTCATTTATGTTTACTGTGATGTTTTTTTCATTAAATGAGATGACGATGTAACTTATATTGGTTTTAAAACTGGCATGATATAACTAAAAATGATCATTTCTCTCCCAATATCCCATGGGTTTAACAGTCCCATGTTAAGGGACACCTTTACTTTCATAGAAATATCGAGGGTATTTATGATTGAAAGGATCAATAAATAAAATTATAGATGTTTAACATTTCATTATTTTTAATCGTGGTATATTATTTATTTACAGGAAAATTTCTAATCTTGAGGTAAAGGTCACTAAAATTTTGATGAAGATAGTGTTCTTGAACTATGTTTTGGGTGTATTTTTGTTATATTTTATTATTATAACGAGTCCCCATTTCATTTTGATCTATAATGTGTAACCATTTTCTATTTAATTTACCCTCAAACTGGATAAGAGTAGGGTGATCATCATAGGGTCTAGGATTATAATTATACTCTTTTTAGTCCCAGTAAATTACCTTTATACTAATATATAAAAAACCAAATAATGTATTATAAGATTAATCCTAGGCTCTAATCCATTCCATGGATATGTATTTACATACATTTGGAACATCCAATAGAGTTTTGATAAGATTCAGGTTTATGAATCTATTTATCCCCATCAATCCTATCTATTTCAAAATTATTCACAAACATTGTTAACTGGTTCTCTTTGTTAGATGAAAATTATATTTGGTGGGTTGGTTTCTATTCTTCTTGTAATGAGGGAATGAATACTATATAACTATAATCTATATTGAGTTATATTACTGGATACTTTTTATTCATGATCTTTTCTATGTTAATAGATATTATACTAGATTTTTGATGATTTTGGACAAAGGTTATCTATATTAGTTCTATAGTTAGAATTGAGGAAACAATTAACTAATTTAATTATACCCCAATGACATGACATGCATTGTTAACAAAAATTTATTCTATACTGTTTTGAAATATTAATTAATTATTATTCATTATTTTATTCCATTCTTTTTATTCATTGACAAAAAAATAGATATGATTTTCTCATTTAATTTGGGATTATCCAAAAATAGTTGGATGTCATATACACTATTATAGAGAATGTCTTGAAAGAAAAAATAATATTGGAAGTTATATTCCAAAATCCATTTCAAATGATAATAATTAGGGATACCATTATTCCCAACCTTACAAATTATTTAATGTATTTATAGCATGAATAGATTATTTTCTTGGGTAGAGAAGATATACCAAAATATTTAACCATTCTTTAATGAATAAAACACATTTTTTGAATTATCAAAATTATAATATCATTTATGTATGGTAAAATATATAATATTTATAACTAGGTTTATCATTATTTCGATTTATATAAGATTAAAAATGCTGTGGATTCCTATTTTACAAAATTTAATGGAATATTTTAATGGAGAAATGCTTAAATTGTGATAGATTATTATTATAGATCACTATATAGAAAAATACCTAATATTCTAAAGTCATAGAAAATATTAAATCACGATAAATCCATGTTTTTATGTCTTCCTATTGTTGGGATAAATATATAATAAAACTGGGAAAGATTTTACTCTATTCCAGTTATTCAAAAAAAATATATTAGATGTAATAATGTTTCATAGTAAATGTTATTATTACACCCACATAGGTTAGGGATTAAATTATAGAAAAATTATCAGGAACCAAGTCTTGATTTTCTTTAGCTAAGTAGTAATTACATATAGTATATGTTATCATGAAATTATTGTTTTCAATGAATTCTATCATGAATTAATTTCCTTATAATGATTCTAATAGTGAACTAAGTAAATAAATTCTTACTAAGATACTTCTTGATTGATTTATTGTATGGGGTGATATGTTCTTGGTTTATCTATAAGTCTTGATTCCCCTTTTTTTGGTATGAGAAATTTTTTATTTTTGAGGACTTGTAGATAAGTAATTAAAACTTTTGTGTGAATTAAATCATTAATGTGTATAATTTTGTGAGAAATAAAACATTATATTTTTAAGTTGTGTAAATATATCATTAAAGTAAGAAATTTTTTCTTAGTTTTTATAATATCATTAATTTTGGATAATTTATATTTTGGTAAAATTTTAACTTATCTTCTCTTTGAATGGAAGGATATGAAATTTGTAGTGGAAAATCAGATAGGGACCTATAATGATTTTTATTTTATTGATTTTATGTATTATCCCCCTTTTTATATGTCCATGATTTAAGAAATATGTTTTATATATTATTCCTATTAATCATACTCATTGTAAAAAACATTCTATAATGATTTATGAAGATATATAGGGATGATACTCACATATTTAAATCCAATGGTAATTAGATCATTAACTATAGCTTTGAAGTATATGGCACCGTAAAAGCCTATGTAACATTATAATTCATGTTATAATAAATTCCTACTACTGATTAGTTTAATGGGAATTAATTTCGATGAATCTTTTGATATTAAAATTTTTATCTTTGATTCTCCCATTTTAATAAAATACGAGAATTCTCCAAAGAACTGATTTAAATGGATCTTCCAATAACCATTACAGCATTTTATCCAAGTTAATACAAGACTCACAAACTCTATATATAGTCACCAATATACTTATGAATATTTAATTTAGTATATTATCAATAAAATAGTTTTGGGTGTTCTGTGAATGTACCAATGATTTATAGGGTGAATATTGTTGTAAAATATTTCTCAATCTTAGGGACTAGGGTTTCCAAATTGTTGTTTTCCATACCATAGATATTTTTATCCCATTACTTCTTATGTTATGAGAAGTTTAAAATATAATATTTTTTTAATGAATTATAATTTAGTGTTTTTTGTTACAAAATATAGTTCAACAATTATGATTTATGACCACCACAATTTATACACTTCTTTTACTTACATAGTAACATGATGTGGAAAACTATTAATTACTCAATACCATAAATTATGTCTCATATACATCCTAGAGAAAATATTGTCTAATAGATAGATAAAAATACTATTTATTTAGATCAAATTAATATAATTAATTCTATTGATAATTATGTAAACAACATTGCAAGATAATCTGTGTTGATAGATTTGAATAAAAAAATATAACTACCTTAATTCTCCCAAAAATATAATGAAAAAACAAGGGGGAACATCAAAACATATGAGACTAAGGTATTTGAGTAAATTCATGTAGTCCAATTAGAGGCCCTCATATGGTTTAAGATATTTTTTCTTTTCTTCCATCGGGAGAGAATGCATGAAAGTAATGTTATTTTTATCATCAATGTTTTCATATGATCAATATATTATTCAATTAGGAATGAGAATAATACTGATTTTCTTTTATTATTACCCATTTTTTATGATTGTTATGTGTTATGTATCCGTCTTCATAGATTTTGAGAATATAAAATGAATAGTTTTCAAGTGGAAAATACTTGATTGATATTTTATTAGGTGACAATTCCAACCATAAATTATTGGAATCTCCTTCATCGCTAGTAGATATATCATATAGTTATTTAGAATACATGTACGATTTTTGTAATTTTTGTCTGTGATATTATTTCATTTTGTGTATTTTTGTCTCTTCCCAAATTTGAATAGTTTAAGGGTGTTGACCAACTGTGATAATTTTATCATATTTACACTAATAAATTTTTTTATTCGCCAGTTGATGAAAAATATTAAATAAAGTGGTTTTTATTCAAAAGTATCTATTGATAATATTGTATCTTAAAAATCATGAAATCTTTTACTGGGCCTTCATGGTAAGTGAATATCTCAATGCGGGGAAGTAATTTTTTGTAGAGATCTATGAATACAACCTTTATGTTTTTAATATATTTATTTTTATAAGGAGTCCATCTAGGGTTTTTTATTAAATGTAGTAACAATATAGTGGGTACCATGAAAGGTTCTACTATAAATGATGTATTCGTGATTTGAAATTTGGATGACCATTATGGTAATTTTCCTTCCCATCATGTGGATGACCATTATAGTGGGTATCCTGAGGGGGATCCTTATAGTTTTGATAATATTGATTTCAATGTGGATGTTATTTTTAGTGACATACCATTTTTATATATGGAGTACCACTATAGTTCTACTATTAGAATGTAATTTAAGGTTTCTATGTTATTGAAATCCATAAGGAGGACCTCCACGAGTAGTATCTATTTTATCATGGGAAAGATTTTTGTGGTTGGTATCATGGGTAGTACCTCCATGGTTATTAGTTTTTATTTATCTATAGGGGTATGAATCTAAGATTAGTAGTTATTTCTTCTTTATAGGAACCTCTACAATGGGTATAACAGAAAGGTCCCCCAGAGTGGATTTCTTCATTTTCACCACAGAGTGTGCTGCCATGGATATTAAATTTTTTTTCATTCGAAGGACCTCAGTAATGGGTTTCATGGGGATGATCTATGTAGTTCTGGGTAAACATTTTATAGGAGAGTACTCCCATATCTAATATTGTTGATATCTTTATAGAGGGTATCTGTATGGTAAAAAAAATTATTGATATAGGGAATAAATCAATGATGATTATTATTTTATATAAAAGAGCGAGGATCAATTAAAAGGGTGACAAATTTTAATTATAAAGATGTTTAGGGTTTCTAACTATATATAACATGGAATTATCCCAACGATACTATAAATATTTAACAACAAACAATATGGTCCATATGAATGATATGAATGTTGTTCTGATCATGGATTATAAAGGTATATTTCATCAAGTGGTTTACCCCCTTTCTTCTTGAGTATATATTAATAAGGTAGGTTCTTATTATATGTTTATAAAGAATACATGTTTTGATGAAGGACGAGATGATTTTTATTAATAGGAATCGTCTTATGTGACTAATGGGTATTCAAGTTTATGTTGGGTGTGTCCTCATCAGATTCCTACCAATATGTTGAAAGTTAATTGTATACCTCTATATATAATTTAGTGATGTGTTTGTTTTATCATGATAAGATTATTATTCCACATCAATTCTTATTTATTGTTTATCATAACATGTTTATAAACTACTTAATTTTTTTAAAAATATATAGTAAAATGTATTCACAATCCCCCAGACGTAATTTTGATCAAGTGTATTTACAATTTCATTATTCCGATGTTATTTTTTAGAAATTGGATAATTATTCTATAAAATTGTATTATTTATAGAAAAACATAAATATTTAGAAAATAATACTATCAGTTAATTATTAACAATAAAATTGGATTCTATATATTTTCTACAATATTTCCTTGGGATCATTATTCAATGGTGTCCATTAGACCAGGTCACTATTTTAATTTTATAGAAATTCATAAATGAAAACAATGACTGTGTAGTATAATAAATAGAGTTTCATATTCAATAAAACTATTTAATAGGTAAATTATTTCAAATCATGTCCACCATTTTTTTATCTATCATTTTTAGGTACCATAAATGTTTTCTCCTGCTTGTGAAAGGATATGGGATGATGAGTATCCTGGTCAGTGTATATTGAAATAAAGAGGATGGGAGGTTGACACATCCCCTAAAGTGGAATTGTTTCGAGTTTAGACTCTTATATATTTTTAATCATATTTTAAAAATACTTCAAAATGTAAAGTTGGATACTTTTTTATGAAATTTATTTATTAGAACTCATGAATTAAGAATTACCCTGCAAATATTATTTATTAACCCATATTTAACATACATGGACTTGATATAAATAATTAATATTGTCTTTAAATTATCATAGAAGAAAATAATATGAATTTTTAAATTTGTAGATGGTGTTATAGTATTGGGGTTAGGTCTAGAGAGGGATTCTTATGTATACCATATCATTAGAATCCAAACACACATCATTTTATTCAAACAATTAAAGACCAATGACGGGGTGTTAATTCATGATAAATCAGGATTTCATATTTAAGATGAACATGAATGTACAATGTCCAATTTAAATATATACATACATGGATTGAAATTTTATAAAAAAATTATATGGTATGTATGTTGTGTTGTTCCCTTAAAATCATGAGACAAATTGCAATGTATTGTTCCATTTTTATGTCTCATAGAATAGAGTAATGAGTCATTCATGTTAGGATATTTAAAATGAACATGTTTTGTATAGTTGTATAGGTTAATTTTATTTGGAATTCAATGAAAATATTCCTAGGAATAACATGAGGGTAGAACATATATATGAGTTAACCTGGATATTGAAATCCAGATTGTGACTTGGGTAAAAAAAATTGGAGTTTTTTTAGGGATGGGAGATAATAACATAATCCACTAAAAGGAGTATGTGTATAATCTATGTGAACATGTGATGATTATTCCCAAAATGAATATATAAAAAATCAAAACGATTCAACTAGAGATGTCACCCGAGTCAGCCTGTCATGGTGGTGTTAGATAATAATAGAATTGAAATAATTATTGTGTATAAAAAAAATATAAGATACAAACTATGTATGAAGTGGAAGAATGTGATACATAAAATATCCATACAATCAAATGTAAGATGGATAAAGCCAGATGTATTACATGAAAAGACCAAAAAGTCTCCATACAACCAACCATCACCTCCAAACCATCCTTTAACAGTGTCAATGATGAAAATAGAAGCCAAATTACTAAAAATATGTCATTCCCTTTACTTGGATTAGAAAAAACTATATCTAAAACCACATAAAGTCAAAAATAGTGTGTGAGAAATAATACTAGTAAGATTCCACCATAGAATATATAATATTTAAAATACTATTAATTTTATAGTTATAGCTTTAAAATTAAAATATTTTTACAAAGTAATTTTTCAAATCAAAACCATTTTAAATCATCCATTTGTTTTTCATATAAATGATTCATATTATTTAACAAGGATTATTAAATATATATGTGATATTACATGAAATCATTATCAATAATCTATTTTTTACACCATAAAGAAAACATGTTAGAACATATCCACGACCAATTCAACATCTAAAAGAAGGGGAGTAAATAAACCTAAAAAATCCATGACATGATTATACAATAATAAATGAAAACAACAAAATTTGGGTTATAAACTATGAGTATACATACAATAAATAATGATACCTCTTGAATCTAGGTCTATGGTGGATCCAATGGGTGTAACCTCTATTGGAACTACACACGCCAAAGTGAACAAATACCTTTTGTGGCATTACACATAGCATGAATGGCATTTCAACTAATGATTAAACTAAGGTTTCCCACTATGATATGATTGTAAAAATAAATTCAAAATCTATGATAACAGTTTATAAAACATTTTCCTACAAAATCCCATCTGATTTGGTTCTTCAAATTAGATTTTTAAACTAAAACAACTATTCAATAATTTTATGAAACACTATGCGTGGACAAAATTTTTTAAAGGTAACCCCGTTAAAACAATATTTATCCCCAAAAAAATCTATTTTTATCATTATTCAATTTATTTAAATGAATAAAAAAAGTAATTTACAATAAAAATATTTAATATATATAATTTACCCCTTATATAGAGACACCCACACCAAGGAAATAAATAGAACTAATATCCTTCAAAAATGGAGATCAGTTTAGAGATGATTAAGTCCTTGTGATATAGGATCAATACAAAACACATTAAAACTCTTTTAAAACACTTAGATATGAAATAGATAACTGGACTAGGTTCTAATGAGACCATGGGATGAGAGGTCGAGAATGCGTTGATGAAAGGGAAAGGAACCCACTTCAAAACCCAATCATACCTTCATATATCCATCAAGAATGAACTGTAATCTCAAATAATACTATAGTATAATCCTATATATTCTTCCTGGATGATTAAGTAGATCCTAAATGAGATTAGTGGCTGATTATTTATAAAAAGGACAAGGGAGAAAGGGTTAGAAGAAAACATTTAATGGACCAGTGTGACATACACAGTTATGATGCACAGTTAGACAAACCATTTTCCAACCATGTGTGGTCGTGGTTTAGTAAAAAATGATATCCCCATAGTCTCGTGGGATAATTCAAATGGTTTGGTCAAACCATATTACCCCCATGGAAAAAACCAATTTCCTATACATTTTTATTTATGGTGTCGCATTGCTTTTTTAACTACACTCAAACAATGAAAAAGGCCACTATAAAAACATGGTGGCATAACAAATGATTTCTAAATGGTTAGTTCTATCCATCCCAGAACCATCCACATGGCATGTCTCCTCTGAAAATACACATTTTTGACACTTTATCACATGAAATATATAGAATTAAATTAAAGTAAAACTAAACCAAAATTAAAATATACCTAAGATCTAGTGAGTTCTATAATTCTGTAAACCAAAAATACTATATATCCCTATTACATTATAAAGATTATATACACAAAAATAGGAGGCCCCCACTACCTCACAAATAATTTATGTTCCAACATCTCATTGATATAACTTCCTCTTTTCCATTTTAACTAGATTAAGGGAATCTTTGTATCACATAGTATATTATCTGAAGATCCATAATCTGAATTTTTTGCTCAATAATGGTGGTATATTACTTAAGATAGAAAACTTCCCATTAAATCACAAGGAAATGATTTAGTCGATACCTCCTCAGTTGTGAATCATGTGTGAGATGATATGTGAGTATGATATACTCAACTATATCAAATGTAGGATCGAATATGCATACAATACAAGAGAGGGGTGAGTTGTATACCTTAAAAAATTCCTTTGGAACCTTTAAAGTTGATTACGAATAACAAGGATTTCCATAAACAAAGGAAAGATCTATGTTTAACAAAGTTAAACTTAATCAAATTCACAAAACCTCTAATCTTATCAAAATATTACAAAAAGAGATTCTACCTTAAAGAGTATAGAATCTAACATTAACAAAGTACAAAAGTACGGAAGTACAATATGGTTATAATTTCCTTAATATACAATCACATTGGAAATAAACTTGCAAAAAAAAAAACAGTAACAAGATATAAATATTTTAATCCAAAGATAAGGGTATCCAAAAACCTTGGATAAAGGTCCCTTGATTTATACTTTCAAGAAATTTTGTCTTACCCACACCTAGGTAAGCCCTCGATAAGACGATCAGAGTCTCTTTCCTACTATCCCTGCAAGCTCTCAACATCAAGGTAGTTCGCAACCTCTGTCTTCCTCAGCAAAGAATCCCTCAACTTCAAGGTGTTGGAATCCTATGTCTTCTAATCCCCAGAAGCCCTCGATTGTGATCACCAACAATCGGATTCACACGAAGCAAATCTACACATGGATAAGATTAAACAAGCAGTTCAAACATTCTGCACAAATTTGAGAGTTAATAAGAGCCTCTCTATCTAGAAATCACTTCAACCGCATGTGTGAACAATGTCGAAGAAGTTTTTGAGCTCTTTAAAATGAGATCCTATTTATAGGCCAGGTCGGATCCCTCCTCCAACGATCATATCTTCCTTAAAATTCGGAGGGACCTATACACGTGTCATAAAGACAACAGTTAGTTTATAACAGAATAGATGACATCGTTTTATAACAAACCAAGTGTAACAGAATGTATGACATCATTTTAAGATTAGCTAAAAAGTTCGGAGTGAAAGTTTAGAGTGTAAGAAAAATACCAAAGAGTAGACAAATTATAAAATTGTAAGCAAAATGAATATTCGGAGTCTAACCAAAAATAATATTTGGTGTCTAAATAAATTTAGAGTGTATAAAGCAATGATAATCAGATTCTGCTTAATAGGAGAATTCATAATGAAAATTCGTAATCAGGATTCGTCCTCAGAATTCGGTGATGAACTTTACGAGAGTTCGTATACAGAATTCGGAGTGGAACTTTATTAGAGTTTGTATCCATAATTCGGAGTAGAACTTTATTAGAGTTTGTATCCAGAATTCGGAGTGGAACTTCATTACAGTTCTCATCCAGAATTCAGAGTGTAACTTCATTAAAATTCTCATCCAGAATTCGGAGTGGAACTTCATTATAGTTCTCATCCAGAATTCAGAGTGGAACTTCATTACAGTTCACATCCAGAATTCGGAGTGGAACTTCATTACAGTTCTCATCCATAATTCGGAGTGTAAAATAGAATGCTTAATATCAATGTTATAAATGATTCCGAGAATATAGAAATGAATCTGATTCGTATAATTAATAATTATATGGATATAGATAAAGAAAATATGATAAGGATAATTTTCCTTAGAAAATAAATTTTCCTTATAGAAGAAATGTCGGGGTAAAAAATATTTTCCTGAAAGATAAGGTGTTTGTGATTTTCAAAACAAGAAGGAATGGAAAAGTCATAAGGAAAACCTTATTGACTGAACAATCTCCCCCTTTTTGGAAATCACAAACATCCTTATGAAAAAGAAAGACTAAGAAAGAAAAAAATCATTAAGGCTTATCTCCCTTTGCTTATGGATGCTGATGAATATGACTAACTCCCCCTTAGGCTTTGAAACTCTAAGGATTGAATTCTAGATTTTTGGAATGGTATTTCATTAAGAATAATAATTTCTTATTTAATGAACACTCCCCTTTAGATAAACTCTGTTAGAGTTATTTTTCTTTCTCGCCCTTTGTTAAGGTTCTTTTTCCTTCTCCCCCTTTATGATTTTCAAAAAAAATTAGAGGAAATGAAAAAAAACAAAGTACATGAAAAATTAGTAACAACAACAAAAGACACGAGAATGAAAGATTTTCATTAAGATTGAAAGATCAAAAACAAGGAATCTAAGATACAAAAAATATTGGATTTTTCTATTTTAGATCTTTTTCCATTTACATGAGACCCTTGAGAATAGTCTTTATCTTCTTCAAGTCTTTATGGTCTTTTTCGGCTTGCTTCTCTAACACAACTATTCTTGCACTTTGAGCTTCATGCATTTCGTCCTGAGCGTTCAAATTTTTTCTTTCTTTATCAACTTCTCTTCTACCTAAATACGATGACCCCTTTCATTCCTCCAATTTTGAGCAATAGAATTCAGCTTCCCATTTAGATCTCTATCTTCTTGAACCGAGGAATTCTTCTCAGCTGTCAACTTTTCTTCAAAGGAGGAGGTAGGATCATTTAGCTTCCTGTCTTCTGTCCCAAATTCATCTTTAAAATTATCTTGGAATTCATCCATGAGCCTCATCTCATCTACAGTTTTCATCAACCAACTAGTCATTCTATTACAAGACCTTTTGTGGGATTCATAGCCGATAAATAAAAGATTTGAACTGAGCCTCCATCTCTAAACATATATCCATAACCATGGATACAGAGTCTGTTTTCTTATTCAAATTATGTTGGAGCATCTAGAATCTTGAATCAATACTTGAGAAGGTCGGAATAGAACCCACCAACTTCTTTAATGACGGAACAACAAAGTCATGCCCAAATGAAGATGACTCTGAATCCGAGACATAGCTGGGATAATTTTTCTTCTTCAATTTTCTCAACGTTTCTCTTAGAAGAACCACTGACTTCTCTTCTCTTTACAGCCACTGAGCTCGGGGTACCGACAACATGTTGCTTTCCCTTGTCCCCTATCAGAATGGATTCCTGTTCCGAGGTATTCTGTTCACTATAAGACACTTTAACAACATTGTCTTCATCATGAACATCTTTTTTAGGACTATCCTCTACGTACTCCATTTGAGAAATATCATTTAGAAGTTGTTCTTCCTCTGCATGATAAGCTAATTCTTGTTCTCCTTTCTCCTCATCCATCCCTGAAGTGACTATCTTAGAGGACTCGGCTTCTGAAGTTCGGAGCGACAAATGTTCTGAAGGTGTCTCCTTATAATCTTCTACTTGCTTCAATAGATCTCTGGTCTCACCACTACCCTCAGCAACTGCTTCTTCCTCTTCCACTTGCTTAAACTGCTCAACTTCCTCAACATGCATAGCTTTTACATTCTCTAGAGTGACATAGTTTCTTCCTGGAGTCTCAGGTAGAGATTCCATAGAGAAAGATCTCGGGACTGGAATGTTTATGGAGGCCATCTCATAAAATATCAACAAAGTCTGAGCCACCTCAACTTCGGACATCTTATTCTTAAGCTTCTTTTTTTCACTTGTTTTTTTAGTTCATCCGATTTTTTTTCCTTCAAGACCATAGCCTCTGCAGGGTCCATGCAAAAATGAGGCTCCCCTTGAACTCTCTTTTCTTTGACCTCCCTCCACTTAGAAACTACCTCATCAGGGTAAGCTTTCTTCTTCTTCGGTTTTGGAGGTGTGGAATGAACTTCCTTAATTTTAAGATTCTCTACTTCAACTCCAACTTCCTTCAACTTCCTCTTCTTCACTGTATTAGAAGATTCCGGTTCAGAAACTTTCAGAACCCCTTCTTCTTGAATAGGCATATCAAACAACTCACCAGTCTTCTTGTCAAAAGCAACATTCATCATTTTAAGGGTATCATCACTCACCAATATAATTTTTAAAGCTCTTGGCTTAGACTTGCAAGCTTCCTTGAAAGACTCAAGGCACCAAACTATTGACTTAGAGATGATTGCTGGATACATTATGATCTGAGATCTCAGACTCCCTTTCGTAACATTCTCAATTGTAATAAGAATGTGCCTCATCAGATTAAACTTCCTTAGATTTATCATAAAATCTAGGATAAAGATCTCTCTCTTCTTCAAACTGTCTTTTTCACCCTTTCTCGGTACGATAAAGACTTGTACCCATAATTCTAGAATCCGAAAATTCGTAGACAGACTTGTAATCTTCAGATCCTTGTAATCTGAAAGTCCGAGAGTCTCCAATGATTTTTCCTTGTTGAGGTTTCCCTTTGAATCCAGAAAAAACATGACTGGTGAACTCGACTTCTCCTTCATAGGTCAGCCCCACAAAGTTGGCTGCCCTGGCATAAGAATGGTTATAAGTCTTTCCATAAGACTTAACAAAAAATTCTCCGTATCATTTTCCTTAAAGAAAGAAATTGTCTCATAGAACTCAAAAAGCAACTCTGAATATACTTCATCTTGATTACCAGGCTTATACACAACAACATATTCCCATCTGTTAAGCTTTATGCTCTTGGATATAAGAGAACCATAATTTTTGAGGAAATCAGGGTGAACAAACCTTTCTCTATATACTAACCACTTGGAAATCGTCTTAGAGGTTAAAATGTCTTGAGAAGCTACTTCCACAGATATTCAGATCTGAAGACTTATGAGAAGTTCAGAACGGAGATTGATAACAATCGGAACGGCCTTAAAACAGAGAGGCAGAGCTTCGGGACACTGGATCTTGAAAAACTGATGTGGGACGACCATTTGGGGTCTCCTTTAAATAGGCAACAATATGACGGTTCATCTTCCTCGGTTGATCGAACAATTGTAAAAACTGAGATCAAATCTAACGGTTGAAAACAAATTCTCAAGAAAACGTGAAACTGATCTTTTGAGGTTTTTATTAAAACAAATATTTAAGAAAACTAGAATCCGAAAACAAAATATAAGAAAACACCAGCTAGAAAAGTATTATTGCGAAAACATGAGTAAAGAAATCATACCTTTTATATTGGCTTAGGTGGATTATTCGTAATGGGTACCATCCTTCGTGAAGAAAAAATTGACTATGAAAAATCTTTAATACAAAAAGACATAGATCGCAAAAGACTCTACGAAAAACTCAGTATGGAAAACCCGATATGAAAAGAATAATAATAATAAAACGAAAATTAATTATAAGGATTTCAGTACGAAAATTTCATTACAAGAATTTCAGTACGAGAATGTCATTACGAATGTCTCAATACAAAAATCTTACTACAAAAGTCTCAGTACAAAAATCTAATTCCGAACATTTCAGTATGAAAATTTTTGTAAAAACTCATTAAAAATTAATGAAAATAACAAACATAGGTACACCCCCTATAAAAAGGAGTTTATTACTGTAAGGAGATTTTTTTCAACAGAAAGTTAATTAAGAAAGATTACCTTATGGTTATCATTCCAAACATCTGTTTAATTTATTAAAACCTATCAAAAGGAAAATATTTTGTGTAAATATTAGCAAGTTGATCTTGTGTTCCGATAAACTAAAGAATAATATCTCCTTCTTGTGTGTGATCCCTAAGAAAGTGATGCCTAATATCTATGTGCTTTGCGCGGGAGTGATGTGAAGGGTTCTTACTAAGGGAAATGGCACTTGTATTATCACACAAAATTTGTGTTTTGGTAAAACTCATACCATAGTCTATGAGTGTGTGTTGCATCATCAACACTTGAGCACAACAACTTCCAGCAGCTACATATTCAACTTCAGTAGTGGAAAGTGCTACTGAGTGTTTCTTCTTGCATGACCAAGAAACTAAATAATCTCCTAACAAATGACAAGTTCCAGATGTACTCCTTCTATCCATATTACATCCACCAATGTCAGCATCAAAAAAACTTGTTAGAACAAAATCATTTCTAGAAGAATAAAATAGTCCTAAATCCATGGTTCCCTTTAAGTAGCAATAAATTATTTTCACTGCCTTAAGATGAGGTTCCTTAGTATGGGATTGATATCTGGCACATAAGCATACTGAAAACATCAAGTCTGGATGACTAGCTGTCAAGTATAGTAGGCTTCCTATCATAACTCTAAAAGATGTTTGATCCACTGGTTTCCCAGCTTCATCAATATCAAGTGTGTTTGAGGTACCGATGGGAGTACTAATACTCTTAGTGTTGTCATATCCATACTTTTAAAGAAGATCTTTAATATAATGATGTTGAGATATATATGTTCCTTATCGTTTTTGAGAAATTTGAAAACCAAGGAAAAATGTTATCTCACCCATCATACTCATTTCAAACTCAGATTTCATTAAATCCGAAAACTAATCGGTTAAGGATTGCTGATTTAAACCAAATATGATGTCATCAACATATATTTGAACAATCAAAACATTTTTCTTATCTTTCTTAATAAAAAGGGTTGGATCTGCATTTCCCTTAACATAGTTATTTTGAGGAAAAAATCTTGTTAGTCTATCATACCAAGCTCGTGGGGCTTGTTTAAGGCCATACAATGCTTTGGTAAATCTAAACACATGATTAGGATGTTTTGTGTCTTCTAAGCTTGGAGGATGTTCAAAAAAAACTTCCTCTTGAACATAACCATTAAGAAAAGCACATTTCACATCCATTTGAAAAAGTTTAAAATTGTAGAATGCTGCAAAGGCAAGTAAGATACGAATAGATTCAAGTCTAGCTACTGGAGCATAGGTTTCTTCATTGTCTATTCTCTCTTGCTGATTATATCCTTTAGAAACTAATCTAGATTTATTTCTAACTATGATTCCATTTTCATCACACTTATTTCTAAAGACCCACTTTACTCTAATAACAGAAGTTTCTTTAGGTCTTTAGACCAAGGTCTAGACCTTATTCCTTTCAAATTCATTTAGTTCATCTTGCATAGCTTTTATCCAATTATCATCACCTAAAGCTTCATCAGTGCTTTTTGTATCTAATTGGGAAAGAAATGCTAGATGTTCTATTTCATTTCTTAAGGAACTTCTAGTCCATACAGGTTGATTTACATCACCAATGATACTATCACTAGGATGATTCGTCAGAAACGACTGAATTGGGTTTTGTAAAACCAGATCATCAACATAAGGTAGAAATTCTTCTGTGGTAAATGTTTCAAAAATATTTCTTGGACAATTTCCTTATCAAGAGAATATTTATTAGAGGTTGATAATCAGTTTTTGAAAACACATTTGAAGATTTAGGTTAGGATGGTTTGAAAACAAAAGGATCAGACTCATCAAATTTCACATGTACTGTGTCCTCAACGGTACAAGAGTTTGTATTAAAGACTCTATATGCCTTAGAAGTTGTGGAGTAGCCTAGGAAAATTCTTTCATCATATTTTGGTGCAAATTTATGAAGATTATCTTTTGTAATCAAAATGAATACCTTGAAACCAAAAACCATAAAGTAGTAAAGTCTAGGTTTTCTACCAAACCATAACTCATAAGGAGTTTTATTAAAAAAAGGCCTTATTAAAACAAGATTTATAGTGTAACAAGTAGTACTTATAGCTTCATTCTAGAAATGTCTAGCTATAATATATTAACTCAATATGGTTCTAGTTATCTCTTGAATATTAATATTTCCTATTTCAACTACACTATTCTGTTGAGGAGTTCTAGGTGGTGAAAAGTTGTGAGTAATACATTTTCTACTACAAAAAGTTTCAAAATCAGTATTTTGAAATTCTCCTCCATGATCACTACGAATAGTTTTCAATGAAAGGTTTTTCTCATTCTTGACTTGGTCTCTAAAACTTTTGAAATAAGGAAAAGCTTCAGACATCTTTACTAGAAAATATACCCATATAAATGTAGTGTAATCATAAACCAGAACAAATATATAGTATTTGCCTCCAATGCTTCCAGTTTGTGTAGGAACAAAAAGATCCATGTGCACTAACTGTAATGCATCAGTCGTTGAGACTTCACCGATAGATTTAAAACTAGATTTATGTTTCTTGCCCTATTGACAAGGATCACAAACTTTAGAAGAATCAAATCTACGCTCTGGTAGATCCTTAAGAAGTTTATTTTTAGAGAGTTTACACAAGTTTCTAAGATTACAGTGTCTTGGTCATCTATGCCATAACCAAGAATGATCTTCTACTGCACTAAGGCAGGGTAAGTCTTGGCTCCTTGGGTCTTCTAAGTTTAATGTGTAAACATTCTCTTTCCTATTGGCTGAGAGAATAAATTCATCCTTGGAGTTATGAACTAAGCATTTATCATTCCTAAAATTCACAAGGCAACCTTCATCACATTATTGACATATTCTAATAAAGTTGTGCTTAAGACCCTTAACAAAAAGAACATTGGAAATATGAGTTTTTCCAAGACAAACTATATTACCTATACCAACATTCTCTCCTTGAGCATTATCTCCAAAGGTTACTTTCCCACCTTTCATTTTGATAATATTTTCAAAATAGCTTTTGTTACCAGTCATGTGCCGGGAACATCCACTATCCATGTACCATAAATTGCTATTGGCACTTTTTCTATTTTCCTAAAAACAAGAAAACAATTAGACTTTTGGAATCCAAACTTGCTTGGATCCGAGACTGTTAGACAACAAAACTTTTTATACCCACATTTTCTTAGAAAAATAGGCCTTATGAAATCCTAGAGATTGGGTTTTTTTAAAGAAAAATTCTTTTCCCAGTGGCCACCACATTGACACTTGGTACAAAATGGGGCACTTTGAGGAACAAAAAAATTATTATTAAAAATAGGGTTTTCATGGGTATAACAAAATCTAGATTTGTTTCTTAAAGGTCTTATTTGCGAATACATATTATCAAAAATTTCTTTACCTAGGGTAAAGTTTGATAAACACTTATTTAAGGAAAATATTTCGGACATGAGTTTTATAACCATGTTTTTATCTTCAAAGTCATTAGATTTGAAACTAGAGCTAGGCTCAAAAACACTTTTCTTATAGATTAATTTTTCTAGATCTTTAGAAAGTTTATCCTTCTCAGAATTTACTTCCTCAAGATTTTTTGAAATAATTATAAAATCAGAATTTTTCTTATCAAGATCTTTAGAAAGATATGATATCTCCTTAGTAAGAATAGTATTCCTAGTATTTGCCTTATCAATATTTTTGTTGAGTTTTGAATTCTCAATCCCAAGAAGTTCAGCAAACCTAGAAACTTCTTCGTAGGTTGGTAAAGTATTTTCTTCATCTGAAGAGTTATAATATTTACTATCATTTTCATTTAGAGAAACATTGGTCAATGATTCAGCGTTGTGTACCTTAGCCATAGAGCAATGATTGTCAATAGATAATCTGGCTATAAGACCAAGATGATTTTGTCCAGAAGTTTCATAATCAAGAGATTCATCTGAAGAGTCAACACCACTGGCACTCCAAGTGTCATTGGCTTTCAGAACTTTCTTAGCTTTGGACTTGTAATACTTCATTCTGTTCCTTTCAGAATGCCTCTCTTTTCATTCTTTATTTTTGAGCAAAGGACAATCTGGTCTGATGTGTCCATCTCTCTTGTATTCATAGCATGTAACTTCTGAATCCTTCCTTTCCTTCTTCTTATATTTGGATTAGAAATTTCTTTGTCCATATATCTTTGTAACACCCCAAGCTTCCACGGTACACTTCTCTTTGAATAATACAGTAGCGTGTGTTGTACCCAACTTCGAGTTCTAACACACACCACAACCAATCAAAGTAGCCATTATGAATAGTAATACCTAACTTTTGAAATTTTTTAAATTTTATCTTTCCAAATGGACTTCGTTTTGGATTCGGAATATCAAAATTATCCTATGTTGAATTTTTGGTATTTTTCTGAGAACTTCCAATTTGCTTTGAATAGGGAAAATTACATAAAAACAACATTTTTAATCAAAATAATTAATAGTGATAAACTATAATATTGAGTGGTTTTAAAGTATAATTAGAATATATTTTTACCATTTTATCCAATGGTGGTCATTATAATTAATTTCACTTTGAAATTGGACATAAACAATTGTCAATCTTTTGATATATATTGTTTATTAAAAACACCCTATTTGTTGTGGCAGCGGGAATTAATTATGAAATTAATTAATGAAACTTATATGTTTGGAATCTTGTAAAATAGACATCATTTTTGAATTCGGGATATCAATTATAGCTTAGGGTGAAATTTTGGCATTGTTCTGAAAAACTTCAATTTTTGATGAATAGTGAAACCACTAAGTGGTAGTTAAAAAACTGATTTTTCGTTTAAATGAATCATTTCTACTTCTGTGATTTGATTTTCAACAATCCGACATACATGGTTGTCATTAAGAAGTAAAATGTGTTTCAATGGGATTAAAATAATTTTTTTGGTGAATAGTAACTTTTATGTTTAATTAATCATGATTAAAGGTAATTAGTGAAATTTAAGGTAAAAATAGTATTATAAAAATATGTAATGACATTTACACATGTCCTACCACTATTGGATGTGTCATGGCCGACCAATAAAATCCATGGGTCAACTTGGGGACCCCATGGAGCCACTTTGGTAGGAAAATGACATAAATAACGTTTTATTTAATGTTAAAATAAAAATATCACAAACAAGAGTTGTTTTACTAAAATAATTTTTAAATGGGGTTATACAGGTCATATTTTTGACTATAAATATTCATTAGAAATATAAAAAGATTTCCTACATCATGATATTTTTTTATATTATTTAGATATTAAATAAAATAAATTATTTATGACACCATGATGATGCAGTGATTACCTCATTAATTAACAATTTTAATAAAATTGAAGGATAATATAAACTCTAAGAATTACACTTGTCCAAAGCCTATTGGATGAGTAGATTTTGTACCCTTATCACCTTATCCTCGAAATATATAAGTGTGGGACCTTTAGAATCCAAAAAAGCATTTCATAAAAATTTGAAATTTCAATCTTTCCAAGAGTTCCCCTTCTCTCCTCTTATAAAAGTCCCCCACCACTACCACCTTACTCACACCTTCAAAGCCTTTTGTCTCGGCCAACCTCTGCCCAAATACTCTCCCAACTTCCCTCCCTTACTCCTAGAAGCCTCAATTTGGGCAGAATGATTCTCAAGGAAGCCTTGGGCTCAAATCAAACGAGTTACCCGATTTTAAGGTAATGTCTTCTCTTATGTTATTTTGTTTTATTTTGCTTATCCAACCTCCAAAACTCTTTTTATTCATTTCTTTTGTAACAAAAACATTATCCTAAATATACTAGGATGTTTTTATAAGAAGTATTCGAGCTACACTTACACACACCAACATCTAATGGTTAAAGAACATACTGTGTCTGTGGATGACGAATTTATGACTCACGAAATGATGATTGTTCAACACTCATATAACACCTTCAAATATGTCCCTTAAGATGTCACTCTATTTATATATGATATATAATATGTTTATGTTTATGTTTTACTTAAGGTTATGTATTTTTCATTTATGGTATACCTTTATTGTTTCCATTATGGGTAAACGCGATATTTTCATTTTAGGAAGTGCGGACTACCGCCCCCTCAAAGTCATTTGAATCGTTAATGCCATATGTGGGATGTATAAAGGATAGAGTAAATGATATTAAATATGATATTATACTAGAATTATAATATACCTTTATATCATTATTTTTTCATTAAATACGATATAGAAATGAATGTAGCTTTCAAGCGTACGTACGGCTTACCGTCTCCATGAACAGTGCATTTCATTTCTTACCTCTAAACGTTATGGATTATTATAAATGCATGTATATACTTGATATATATGAGATATATGATATCTATATCATGAATATAATTTTGGATATAATGGATATTTCACCACATGAACAACTTGTAATTATAAGAAGTTTATTTTTGACTCAAGTACCAAAGATCGACAAAACGATCGTTATTAACTTAAATAATTACATAATGTTCATAACATGGTAATAAGTGATATAAAAGGAATAAAAACCTTGAAAAAGGTTCTTATGCAATTATAAATTAACTCTAGTTTAATATTCTGGAGGTTAAAGAACGGTCGAGTCATGACAGGACGCATGGTAAGGGAACTTCTTAACCCAATTTCCATTCTTTGGGTTAATCTCCTACTTTCAAATTATGTCATGATATTATTATGCCATATCTTGTATTTGTACTTTCATTATGTTTACTTATAGTGAATACACATAATATATCTATTTTATTTAAAAAATGATCTTTGTAAGGTACTTTGTCTCAATCTCCATTCATTGAGGCATATTTTGTTTTATACACAAATTTCTTTTATACGGTGTATAAACCCCTTTGACAATTACTTTTATTCAAAAGAAATATTTTTATACGAAGCGTTTTTAACAAACGACAAAAGGAATGTTTTTTTCTATCATACGTATGCGGCGACAACGACTTCTCCGCCGCCATGACCATTATTTGAGTTTCAGATTCCTCTGCAAGACATAACCTTTTTTAAATGATTTAAAAAAAAAGAGTGATATGTCTCCCAAATGTATGAAAATCTAGTGAAAATGAATACGTATTTAATGGAAGCTTAAAATTGTTTTCAGAAAACCCGACTCTCGAGTGTGGTAGACAGGAAGAGATTGGGCGTGGACCCATCATGGCTTGTAATTAGTCGAGGAGTCTCAGAATTAGTTATTTTTTTTCAGAAGCTTGCATAATGTTTTAAGAAAAACACTGTAGTAATGTTGAGCAATTTTAAATGTAAGTATCTTCTAAAAATCGAATTGTTATTTTGATACCGCAATTAATTTCAAACAGTATTTTAAAAAATGGTATTCCTAAATGTTTATATACCATTTTTTATATAAGGAATTCATTGGACTTAATAAGTGACGGGTGGAGCCCGCTATAGCTCCTCGATGCATCGGCAGGTCTCATGAGACAAACCAGTGTCTTGGCACGAGGCCTTGACAAAATCTTATTTGTGGTCTTGGCACGAGGCCTTGGCTACGTGGTTATGATAGTTTGGCATTATGAATTCCATCATTATGAAAGTGGCTATTGATATTTCATGTGAGTATTCGACTAGTAGAATATCAATGTGAGTAAGTAAATGGCATTATTTAATTTATTTTTTCCGTATTATGCTGAAGTTAAAGTTTAAAAGGCTTTTGTTTTAGTTATACATTGCCATAAATGTTAATGTTTATTTACAAAAGCTTCTGCAATATTGTTATCCTTACTGAGCATCTGAGCTCACCCCTTTCAATGTTTTAATATTTTCCAGGATGTGAAGAAGTATTTTATGAATGACCTGAAGGGATAGTCCGATGAGGATAGAAGTGTGGACTATGGAGACTTTGTTATTTTAGTTTTTCACTTTATGATGTAATGTAACATTTATGAATGTATCTAGTGTTTCAAAGGATACTAAACTAATCGGTCATTCGAGACTTGATCTTTTGGGATCATGCCAATGTTACGCAATAACGCACCAACTCTGGGTAGTTGGGGTCAGGGCGTTACAATCTTGTTCATCCTATGAGAAAAATTAGCAAACACATTTTCTGATACTTCAATCTCACTAGATTCGGATTGGCTAATAACCTTCTTAGATTTGGATCTGGTAACTCTCTCATGAGTTTTAGTTTTAGATGAAAAGGCTACACTACCATTACCAATCTTTTTTTTTGATGTTTTCAGCATCTCTTTTCATTCTTGTCTCATGCTGTAAAAGGGTTACTAAAATCTCCTCAAGAGTAATCTGGGAGACTTTTCTGTATTCATCAATAGTTGTCCTCTTCGATTCCCATTCATTTGGAATTATATCAATGATCTTATCTACTAGCGCTTCATCATCAAGACCTTTCTCTCCCATAGATTTTAGGTTGGTGACAATTGTCACAAATCTTTGTTTCACTTTACATACAGGCTCTCCAAAAGGAAAAATAAAACCATGATACTAAGCACGAATCATTGCTCCTGTTGTTTCTATAACCATGGATGTACCAAAATGTGTGACTTCTAATTTCTTCCAAATACAGTTAGCTGCTCCACAAGAATATATCTGGCTTTATATATTCCTGGTCATAGAATATAATAAAATATTGCGTACCTTGTAATTCAGTTGATATTATTGCTTCTCTTGATTAGTAAAAGTATTGACTTCTTTGTCAAGAATTTTGTAACCACCAGTAAGAATTATAAAATTGTCTACACCAGTATTGATCAAAAACACCTTCATTCGATCTCTCCAGTACTCATTATCATTCCTATCAAAGATAGTAGGTCTAGAAGGATTTAGGTTTTCAATTGACCCAATATTAATACCTTCCATCCTTAAGATATCCTCAAAGTAAAAGCTTGTTAGTAAAAAAAGTTCGTAAATAGAATATGATTTTGAAAAATGTGAATCCAAATAATATAACAGAAATATAATAGTTTTGATGATATAAGAAAAAGTGAATCTGAGAAACTAAGACTCCGATAAACAGATTCCGAGAAACTGAATCCGGAAAATTTTCTTCTGAATCTAATCGTGAGATTAATTCAGATTGAACCAACCATCTGATACCAATTTTGAGATGATATGTGAGTATGATATGCTCAACTATACCAATTCTATGATAGAATATGCATACAATAAATGAGGGAGGGTGAATTTTATACCTTAAAAAAATTCCTTTGGAACCATTAAAGTTGATTACGAATAACTAGGATTTCTGTAAACAATGGGAAGAGCTATGTTTAAAAAAGTTAAACTTAAGCAAATTCACAACACCTCTAATCTTATCAAAAGATTAAAAAAATAGATTCTACCGTAAAACGTATAGAATCTAACTTTAATAGAGTACAAAAGTAAGGAAGTACAATATGGTTATACTTTCCTTAATATACAAACATAGCGGAAATAAACTTGCAACAAAAACAGTAACAAGATATAAATATTTTAACCCAAAGAGAAGGGTATCCAACAACCTTGGATAAAGGTCCCTTATTTTATACTTTCAAGAATGACTGTCATACCCACACCTAGGTAATCCATCGATACGAATATCGGAGTCTCTGTCTTGCTATCCCCGCAATCCCCCAACTTCATGGTAGTTGGAAACCACTGTCTTCCTTAGCAAGGAAGCCCTCAACTTCAAGGTTTTGGAAACCTCTGTCTTCCTATCCCCGGAAGCCCTCGATTGTGATCACCAACAATCGGTGTCGTACGAAGAAAATATGCACAAGGCAATGTTTGAACAAGAAGTTCAAACTTTCTACACGAAGCTGAGTGTTAATAAGAGCCTCTCTCTCTAGAAATCACTTCAACAGCATGTGTGAACAATGTTGAATAACTTTCTGAGCTCTTTCAAATGAGCTCCTATTTATAGGCAAGGTCGTCTCCCTCCTCCAACGGTCATATCTTCCTTAAAATTCGGAGGGACCGGTACATGTGTCCCAAAGCCAACGGTTAGTTTATAACGGAATAGACGACATAGTTTTATAACAAAAAAAGTGTAACAGAATGTACGACATCATTTTAAGATTATCTAAAAAGTTCGAAGTGAAAGTTTGGAGCATAATAAAAATATGAAAGAGATGACAAATTATAAAAGTGTAAGAAAAATGAAAGTTCATAGTCTAACCAAAAATTATATTCGGAGTCTAAATTAATTCAGAGTGTATAAAGAAAAGATAATCAAATTCTGTTTAATAGGAGATTTCGTAATGAGAATTCGTAATCCGAATTCGTCATCAGAATTTGACATCGAACTTTATAAGAGTTCGTATACAGAATTCAGAGTGAAACTTTATTAGAGTTCGTATCCAGAATTCGGAGTGGAACTTTATTAAAGTTCGTATCCAGAATTCGGAGTAGAACTTCATTAGAGTTCTCATCCAGAATTCGGAGTGGAACTTCATTACAGTTCTCATCAACAATTCAGAATGGAACTTCATTATAGTTCTCATCCAGAATCCGGAGTGGAACTTCATTACAATTCTCATCCAGAATTTGGAGTGGAACTTCATTACAGTTCAAATCTAGAATTCGGAGTGGAACTTCATTATAGTTCTCATCCATAATTTGGAGTGTAAAACAGAATGCTTCATATCAAATTTTTAAATGATTCCAAGAATATAGAAATGAATATGATCCATATAATTATGAAATATATGGATACAGATAATGAAAATCTGATAAGGATAATTTTCCTTAGAAAATAAATTTTCCTTATAAAAGAAAATTAGGGGTAAAAATATTTTCCTTAAAGATAAGGTGTTTGTGATTTTCAAAACAAGAAGGAATGGAAAAGTCAAAATGAAAACCTTACTGACTCAACATCATGTAACCCATCATGAGTAAAATTCAATAAATTAGGTAACTCCAACTAATATGACACCTTTCCAAGTGACACCAAAATCTCATTAGAGGAAACCAACCTTGATGTAAAATTATACTTCTTACCCAACTATGGATGTCCTGAGGGAGGTAAAACTATGAGAGAAAACATATCACTAACCCTAAACTCTATTGGAATGTGGTTATAGTTCAAATATGATTTCTGATGGCTCTATGATGTGAATAGACTCCTCTATATATTCTAAACCTATTCTTTAATCTCATGAAAAAGTGATGACCCAGACAAGTACTGAAATCCAAACTCATCCCAGTGTATGAGAGAAATGAATGGCCTCCCCTATAATGTTCAATAAGAGATATATTAATTGAATCAAAATAATGAAATTTATGGTAATGCTAAAAAATGACGATTATTTTCAAATGATCCTCCACAATAAATCACTCAATACCAATGTATATCCTCAATGATAAGAAAAAAATCTCTCGATCTATCCATCCATCCATAGATGATAATCCTAATTGTATTTCAAATTAGAACCCATCACATCCTGAAATCATTTCTAGAACATGGATTTTACCCTAGTTCCACTCGATAAAATCATCATAGAAGGAATCCCATGAAGTCTTAAAATTTTTTGGATATACAATTCTCAAATCCTTTCCCCCTTTTATCTTCTTAACTATTAAGAAATTTTATGATTTATTAAGACAACCAATGATCGCCCAAATATCATCCTTCAATATAGGATTAAATTTCAACCCAATGATGATGTACATATAATTCAAATACAACATTCATATATTAATCATTATTACTTTCAATAAACTAGTTAGTCTGTCATGTTTTGCATTAAATTTACAAGATGTGATTTAACATGATATGAAATCTGTCATTGACCACATAATCCCTAGCCACCAATACCAATGTCTCATTTCATGATACACCTTTCTTCCCTAGGGTGTATAGACCAACATGACTAGTTTTCACTATACATCAACTCTTATCTTAGAGAAAATGGAACAAAAAACCTACTACGAACGCATAAAGCTCTCATGTGTGACATAGACCACCCACCTATGATATCCCAACCATAAAACCTTTTACCAAATACATGTAACTCGGTGTATATTACCATCATGAGAAGAACTCACCCATCAAAATTTGATTCATATTTGATTGAATAATAGAAAAATGGTCCACCAACTTATTCCACATCCATGATCATCTCAGTAATAAAATCTCTAGAGACCATATCTCAACTGATTACATCACAGGTTATGTATGAAATTTTTTAATAAATATATTTTCAACCACATTCCATTTACATTTAATGTATTGAATATAAAAAAAATCTAAAGATACTCTACCCAACATCTCTATTAAAAGTTTCAATCTATCTGATTAAAATTATATATCAGGTTGTTCTATTATAAATACCCTATAAATCAATACCCAATGTGATTGCGACCCCATGATTTGACTTCATGCATAACCAATTCCCCCTCCTGATCATGGGTAGGATAGTTATTATATAGAGAGAGTAATTTTTGAGATCCACAGGCCATACCTATTTCCAAAAACATAAAGACACGTTGTATGACCACACTATAAGCATTGTAGAAAAAATGTTAACATGAACTAGGTTCAAGAAGAATCATAACATGCATTGAAGTCAATCTAACCATTATACCATTAAATTATATGTTATTTTTATATTCCATTCATAAATTACAATGTTATAGGTTAAATTTATCATCCAAGATGTGTACTTGGATAAATCATGAAAAACTAGTCTATAGTAACCATCCATACCCCTGATACTCTAGATCTCAAACATGTTTTTTTTGTTTATCAGAGGAAATAATTACCTATATTTTATTAGAATCCAGTTAGACACCCCTCTCAGAAATGTCATGCCCTAGAAATTTCACTTCTGGATCCAAAAACAACATTTAGAAGGAATACCATATAAAAGATGTCCTTTAAAGGTCCAAATAATTATATAAAAATGATTCATATGCTATTATATTGGCTCATAGAGGAAAAAAATATAATCCATGAACAGAAAAAAAATTCTATGAACCTATGAAACATTCTGTTCACTGAATCCAAAATTAAAAAAAGGCGTGTTAGTAAAATTGAAAGAAATAACCCGAAACTCAAAATTCAGTATACCAAATCCAAAACTATGTCTTAGGTATATCCCCTTTTAAATTCTATGACAATGTTTCTTCAACTGAAGGAAAATATTTTAATACCAATTTCATCATCAAAGAAGGTCAAAATATAATAAATTTTAGGAAAATGATATATTCTTTCAACAGTCACTAGATTTACCATTTTATATTCCATAAAGAGTTTGAGACTCCATTATTCCATGTTAGAAAAGAGATAAATAAAATACCATGGTGAAGAAATTTGATTAAATAAATTCCTTAGCCAACAAATTTTCATGATGTACTTTATATTATAGACACATAGTACGTACTACTTGATATAATGGAATATTACTTTGTACCATGGAAGGGGAAGGATTATATTAAACATGGCCTCTCTATATGGTGGACAAATAGAATAATCATTTGAAATGATCTAAGGGTATGAACAAACCATTGTGGGAATTATATATCCCCGAATAGGGTAAAGATCTGATGAAATATCATAGAAAACTGGCATGTGATTACATAAATATGATGAACAATATGCCTCACTCTTTCAGATATAGAGTCCCCCTAACCTTGAACAACATTAGTGACACCATAAAAAGAAAAAAACTAATATTTATGATTAGTGTAGTATATCTGGTCCTTAATGATGACCATCCAATCAATTCCTTGAATCAGGACAAATATGTCAATATCATGAACTAAAATACATGCACCACCTCAAATTCTGCTATCATCAAGAGACACGCAATATATTTGAATCCATATTAAAACCTCTTTCCAAAAGGCATATTTAATATAAAATATGAATGTAATAATTTACAAATGTAATATAAGATTAAAACTAACTAGTAATATATAAGTAAACGATTATAAGTTGTATCAAGAAAAGGTATAACTATAAAATATGAAATAAACATATTAAATGTAATAGTAGATGAAAATTATTCAAATTAATCTTAGGAACACTTAAATTAAGAAATATATTTTTTCATAGACACATCAAAACCCCCTTGGACATAAGATTAGTCCAACCACCCACGTAAGTATCAATACGAACTTATGAACCCTTTGTGAGAGTAGATTCAACCATACTGCTGTGGGATACCGTTTCAAAAAAATAATTCAGATCCCCCGATAAGATACAATGATAAAATAATTTTATGAGTCTATATAAAATTAGTCTAGGTATGAACTCACCATCCAAACATATAGAATGAAAAATAATTCTTTTCTAATGAATACCTTAAAACTAGACCCCAAGAAAAGTGACCATCCTCCTAATTCCTTTTCTTCCTCGAGGACACACTATGGATTACAAATGAACCAATTAATGGTCTAACCAAACCATTAATTCTATATATTTTATCATAAAAACCAATCATTTTAAACTAAATCCATTATGTTTAAAGGTGCATAAGAATTAATATACACTTTATATTAGTAATTATACTTAAACCAATCCTCTAATCCCTTAGGTACTCAATGGTTACTAGCACTGGGGCTAAATTCACCAACTCATCAAAACAGATGAAATAACCTCGAATAGTGTAATACAGAAGATCCATGTTTCGAAACTCTCAGTTCTTTACTGCATATAATTTCTCAAGGTAAAATTACTGATTTAATATTTTACTAAATGATTTCTATGTAATATCTTCATTGATATTTTCTTCCCCAATACAATCCCACCACTTTCTTCTAGTCCATGTGGGTATATACATAGAAAACCACCCTTAGAGTCCACATGTTTATTTATGAAGTTGAAGACCCTATAAATCCACACATACCACTCATCATGTTCCTAGGTTCCTTTTTAGCATAGAAAATTATTGGATACTACTTAATGATTTTTTATCCATTACCCACTACACATAGTGGGTCGTCATCACCAACTTAACCCAAATTCTGAATTGTTTGGATTATTGATTTTATAAAAGTGGGATCCACTAGAGGATTTACATGAAGAACCAATGTCAAAGTGTCCAAAACCAAATTTTGAAGATAGCTTTTAGGAGACACCATCTATTAAATAATAGATAATAACTAGTCATCATTTTGGGAAAATTTTCAAAACCATCAGAAAAACATCAATAATACATGTTAATTCCTTAGAATAATCAGATTATACAGAAATATGAATCCTTTGGAAGAATGATAAAATTAAATAGAAAATTACATTTAAATAATATAACCTTCATGTTCATTCAAATGACCTCAAATTACTGGTCTCAAACTGGGTGAAAATGTTTCCGAACACACATGGTATCTAGAGATCATATATGGAATTGAGCTATTCAAGAACCCCCAAAAAGTACTAAATAAATTTTAATGTTTCTAACTACTATATAATAAATCCAAATAACAAAACCTTGATAGTTTTATCACACTTAATCATACGTATTGGATCTTATACAATTCTATAACAAACCATCTCATATAAACTATGCTATCCACTTGAGCCATCCATTCATAATGGTGGGGAGAAACTAGAAAATTGAAACAATTCATGTATATAAAAAAAATACATAAAAAATTGTGCAATGAAAATTAAATATATACATTAATGATCCATACAATCCCAAAAACTCTAGGTAAAAAAAAATTATGACATGAAAATACCAATAAATCCTTGTTTTATTAACCATCACATCCAAATCATCCCATTATAAAGGTAGTGTTGAAAAGAGAAATCGACATGATAAAAAGTTGCCTTACCTTTACATGAGTCTTGTTGAAACAATATCTATAGATATCTGAAGAAAAGTGAACGGTGTGAGAAATAAACATAGTAGTATTTTACAATAGATTCTATACAACCTCTAATATCAAGAATGTTATTTTTCATTTCTGATAATAAAAATAATGTTATAATGTTTTATTATAAGTCAAAACCATTTGTAAATATTTTCATTTTTTCATAAAATCATTTTATATTAACAATTAATAAATATTAAATTTTTATGTTATAAACTATGAAGGTATCATAAATAAAATATATGTGTAAATAAAAATATAAACATGTCTAAAAATAAACACAACTAATCCATAATGTGAAATCATGTGAAAAAATAATCATGACATAATGAATCATGTGATAATCGAATAAAAAATAAAAAATCATTCTACATAGGATAAAAACTATGTGAATATATTCTATAAATAAAAATAAATACCCAATCTAGATCTATGGTGGATCTGAACAATGTAGCCTCTAGAAATATTAAACATACTAATGTAAAGAAAAACCTCCAGTGGTATTACACAAACATTGATAGAAATATCTATTCATGATGCTCCCAATGTTAACTGATCTACCATGATTCCCTAAAACGAATTAGAAACAATTATAAAAATTTAAAAAACATTTTAAAGTCATATCAAATCATATTTGGTTCTGGAAAATACATTTAAAAAACATTATTCCATTATTTTATCAAACACTTGGTTTACACAACCCATATTTAAATAAAACCTAATTTAAATCCTGATTTACATAAAACAACAAAAATCATAAATTTAATCAAGTAAACCATTGGAATATATAAGAAAATAATAAACTCAAATAGTTAACCATGTATATAGACACATCTAGTTCAACAATGGAGGAAAAATTAATCCCCTTAAAAATTGAGAACAGGGAAGAGAATATAATGTAATAATAATCATAGATACATAATAAACTTATAAAAAACACCATAAAAAACCCCATAGATATGAAATTCATATCCCATATATATTACAACAAGAAGAGTGGAGGTTATATTTATAAAGGATCTAAGAATGGGAGAGGAAATGACATGAAAATCAGAACATACATTGAGAAATCTATCATAAACAAAGAGAAATCATAAATAATACCATGGGATAAGTCTCTAAATTAATGGAGAGAGATTAATTCAGGACTAAATGATATTATGGGGTTATTAGGAATAATATACACCAAGTTAAAAAGGGTAAAACCCAAAATTTAAATTTTTAGCGTGATGTATGTGGTTAGGTTGCACAGTTAGAGAAACCATGTTCCAAACATGCATGGATATTATCTATTTTATAAGGAATGATTCATGGTATCCTATGAAAAGTTACAATTTTCAATCAAACAATGAAAACCATTTGGAAAAACACCCATACCTTGCAATTGTTCTCTAGTGATCCACTCTTTTCATTAAATATGCTCAGTCTATGAAAAAACCCCACTATAAAAACATAAATTAATATGAAACGACTTCCAAACGTTTAGTAATTATCTCATGAAAAACATGTTCTTCTTACATCTCCTAAATTAATCTGAATTATAACCGACATTGCCCAAAAAACTCGAAAACACCTTAAAGGATACAAGAAGATTAAATTAAAGCATTCGTGCTATCTATTGGGTGCTAAAAAATCTATAGGATAAATACTTTTACCCCAATATCAATGTGATTTTTTTCTATGAATATTTAATTAAACAATTCAAAAACTATGAACCTTTTTATCAAATGGTTACACAACATACCACACCAAGAGAGTCTATAATAACAAGTATAATTAAATAGAGTAAATATTTTACCAAATTAAATATTGTCATTTTGAATGTGGTACATGATTGAATAATCTCTATGAATATGGATTATGAAACAATAACGAAATTGGAGATATAGAGGATTTGGGTTAGGAAAGGATACACATTTAAGGAATTTTCTTATAAAAAGTGTAATAATGTTTAGATGGTGGGTACGTTGGGTGAAATTAATTGGTATCACCTAATAATGATATTTATGAAATGGTGGATCCCATTAATAATTGATGGAAAAATTAATTTTAATTAATTGGGTAATTTTTCCAATTCCCTTCACTCGACCTATGTAAAAATATTTTTCAAAATGGATTTCATTAATTATTTAAATATTAAAGTCCATTGGGAAGTGTGTATTTCATGATTGTATAATGTTTGATATCTCTGTATGACTCAAATTAATCTATATCCTTTATTATCCCATAGGTTTTAATAAAAAAATCATTTTCATGAGGCCATGGAGAATAGAAAATATATTACTGATGTTTCTATCTCCCCCCATTCACTTACTCATCTTATTCATCCATAGTATAATATTATTAATTAATGGCATAGATTTATTGGTAAAGTTATCTTGACTATCAAACATTATTATCATCATACAGTCTCTATTAATAATGGTGATTTCTTATCTTCAATATCAAGTGTTTAACTTTGGGAATAACGTTCATGGAAACTTCTTATAAGTGTGGCCTCAATATTGATTACAGTAAAAAAAATCCATTATTCAAAAATCGTTTATTTTTTATTAGGAATCGTATAATCATGTTGAAAAATATTTTTATCACATATACACCATAGAAATCTATTCTTTGTGATATGATACAATTTTTAAAAATCCAATAATGGTATATTTTATATATAAGATTAAAATAGAATTCAAAAAATACACTAGAGTGTTTTGAGATAAAAAATTCTTATAATATATCTCATTGAATGTATATCAACTAAATTATCTAGTTTTTTAATATAAACACTTATAATGTTAATAAAAAACCCATATCCGCTATCAAACTATTATACTCACAATGAATAGATAAATAAAACCTGTTCATAAGAAAGACATACAATTATGAATGGGAAAATATAAACCCACCATAAATTACATGATGAATTTAAAAAAGAGAGATTAGGGATTGTGGGAAGAATAAGATTAAATAGAGTTAGGGGTGAGGGGTTATTACCTGAGACTATAGGCCTAGGTTAACAAATCCTCTCTAAAAATAACATTTCTTGAACTTTAAAAAAACATCATCTCTTCCCTAAAATATACTAGTGTAATTCAACTAGATCCATGGTTTCTTCATACAGAGAAATCCTTGGATTTAGGTATAATGAAACTATATACTCAGTCCATAAAGACTTTAATAGTCTTCTAATGGATTCAGAGTTAGGTCTATCATAACCCACTAGGTGCACATAATTTTTCTTACTCCATGGAACTATTTATAACATGATTGTCTTGATTTTTTAGTTAACACATTTGGATATTACACAATGGTTAAATCTATTTAATTTAATTTTATCATATTTTAATATCGGTGTATGAGAAAACACACCCACAATTATTCATTTCATTCATGAAATTTGTGTGATGTTGTCCATATAAATTTCATTCGATCAGTTTCTTTTCATTATCCATCTATAAATTCTGTAGAATTTATGAATTATCCTTCACATTACATAATATATAATTAATCATTTTCCAAAATATTTATTTTTATATCAATTTATATAAAGGATATATCCATTTCAATTTAAAATCATGGACTAATATTTCATTCATAAATATATAAAAAATTTCAAATTTATGAAGGAACAATAGTCCCATATAATAATTTATTAAATCCATTTGGAATTTAGAAACATAATCATATTATACATAAAAGTATATTTGTTAATTAGTTGGTATGTTAAATAATATTATATTGAACTACATTATACATTTCATATATCTCACACATAATTCGTTAAAATGAAACAATGAATTCCATTTTATATCCCATATTTGTTTATCCATCAATTCTTCTTTCTTATCTGAATAGTTTATCTTCCATTTTTCACTAGTAATATAACTTATTACATAAGAAATCCTAAAACATAATATCCAATAATTTTATAACCAATGAATATTAATAATTTATAATTTTTTACATTCATCCAATCATGTTAGTCATAGATCTGGATGTAGTTAAAAGGCATTTAATTTTTTCCCCATTATTAAGTTAAAAAAGATAAATGTTTCATACTACTAGTTAATCACATATGATAGTAATACCCACCATACGGGTCATATAAAATATTAGAATGGGACAACAATTTTAATTGTATTCTCTAAGAAATAATAGAGTAAAATTTATAGGTAAATATAATTTCATAATCATATATCATGTAGGTGTTTCCACATTCTTCTTTTTCAAGAAACTGTATTAATCCATATTAAACTCATAAATCATGACATACAAAACATAATGATATAACATATAGACCGTGTTTTTTCTAATTAATACCTGTTAATAATCTTAAACCCTATAATTCATATCTCAATTTAATAATACATGATACGTTTTTACCATTATTCAATTATTGTATTCTACAATAGTGTCCTACGAGAAAACCCGACCACACCACCCTATTCCCCTTTTCTTGAATGGTGTTAGTACCCAATATTATTCGATAAACATTAGAATAATAATACAATTTTTGGAAAAAATTAGTAAATTTAAAATAAAAGTGCATAATACATCCAAATTAAAAAATATACATTTAATGGGAAAACATAAGTAAAACCACTTCATATGTTACATATTATAAGATAATAAAAATGGAAATATTATGGACAATGAAGGCTTAACATAATCATAATCCTCAATCCATTATACATAATTTTATCATGATTAATCTATGGATGGTGTCCTTTTACCAATTAATGTGACTCAAGTCAACATGAGTCTCCCACACTCAATGTTATTACTAATTTATTCCATATTTCAGTGTAATAACCCACCTAATATATATGATCATATCTATTTTAGTTCTAATTAAAATTATTTTTTTATTTTCCCACTAAAATGAACATTATAATCAATATATATTACCATATATTATATAATAAATTATATATAACTATTTTATCATTATTAAATATTTTCTCATATTGCATTAAAAATTTATAATTTTTTTAGTGACTTTATTACTTAAATAGTTAATATTAGTTACATTATTTAAGGATAACATAAATAATATATAGTAATATTCTAAAACTATGTCCTATAATATGTTTATTGTAGATATAAAAAGTTGAAATATCATGTGATTGTGGATTATAAGACAAGGAAACGTATTCTCTAGAAATTCTCACATGGATATCTCAAACATAGAGGATCGTGAGGACAACCCCTCTAATAAGATCTTTAATTAATTTATGTTTCATTTTTTTCTTTTTCAGAGAGTTTAAATTGATTCCTATGATTTGTATCCTTTATAATATATATCTAGTATCTTATTTATTGATGCATGATATAAAATATATCTAAGTACACCTTTGGAGAATAATAATTTTTAGTGCACCGTGACTATTATAAAATCAATTGAATGATCAACATAAAATCTTTACCATTGAAGTTATGGAAGAATACATCATGAATATAGTTTTTTGAGTTGAATGTGTTTGAAATAATTCATTGTAATGGTGATTATAGTAATTATCATTTATGTCTGTTCATGGATGAAAAAATAAACATTATGGGAGATGATAAATTTATGTACAAGACATGATTGTGTAATATTTTTTAAATGGACTACACTATATAATTTTTTTTATTATATGGTTTTTATTACCAATAAATTTAAATTATATTTTGGGGATATTTTATTTTTAAGATACCACTATATATCTATGTGTTAGACTTACATCTACTAAGAAATGGTCATATAGGGCCACACACTAAATATATTTAGGAAATCATTATACTAAGTCTAATATATCTTATAGAATATTATTCAAATCCATATATATTAAATTTATACATATCATAATCCAATCACAATATTTATATGTTTTTAGTATGTTGGTAGAGTTTAATATTTGATAATATTTACATCTTAACCAAGAGAAAAAAATAAAATGATAATTATTTAAATAAAAATAATAATTATTATGTGGTTTGGTGTATGATAAAATTATGGGGCGGGAGTGTGTTTAGTTTATGGTCTAAAAGATATATTTTAATATTAATTGTGTTAATTATTTATTTAGAGTCAACAGATATATTAGATTCTAATGTTAATCAAAATACTATAAATAAATACATATTATTTTAATATTTTATGATTTGATGTTGGGTAATTAGTTTTTTTGGAATAATTGATAAAGATTTTTTACAATTGTTTATTTTTAAAAGTAAATTTAAAATAATATTTTTCTATAATTTTTTAAAGAGTTTATTTTACTTAATATTATATCTAATATATAGAGAGATAAGTAGAGAGTTTCACCTCATATTCCCTCGAGTTATAGGGACTGTTTTAAGAGATATTTTATTATAATTGATATCAAAAAATTTAAATCAATTTCATTTCCCTACTATAATACCAATTATTTTAAAATTAGTGTTGACATATTTTTATATAACATAATAATGTCACATGAGGAAATGTAGTTTGTGTTCTTGAAGTAACAATAATGATAAATACACAAGAACATTAAATAAAAAAAGATATCAATTTTTTTAATTTTTAAATACTACATAATCATAAATTATGTGTAATGATATTATTTATGAATGTTTCTGTTATTTTTCAATTTATATGTGGAAATATTTAGAATAGACACACCATCCCTCCTCTCCTTTTACTCTTCCTAAGTCCTTCTGGATTTATCAAAGTGGTCAAAAATAATTTTATATTTTTTATTTGATTTGATATGATATAATTATTCACCAAGATATATAAATATTTAAAATTTCACATATATCATGTAAATTTATGTTTGTATAACTAACAAATTGAAAATAACATGAAGAATTCTGGTGAAGCATTCCCCCTAGAACTACCAATTTTTCTTAATTATATTTTGAATTACATGTCATTATAAATTATAAGATATAATTACAAATTGTATGACATAACACATTATATGTGGTATTTTTTTGTCATAGGTAATGAAATATTTTTTTATTCACATAATTCATAACATGTGATATGAGATGTGTTTCATCACAAAAAATACTGACATAATGTGTTTGATAGTGGTGTTTCATATTTTATGTAAGATCCCAAACAACATGGAGGTATCTTATTGTTTTAGTTTTAGTTTCAATCTTTGAATTTTGGTTAATGAAATACTTATTGGGGTAGATGAGGGTCCTTGAGGGTTGTATGGGGGCTTTGTGCATGAAAAAAAGGAAAATAGGGCTAACCTATGTAAGGTGCACAGTTTGTGCATGGAGAAGTAAATAGTGAGGCCTTCACATAAAGTCCATGAAACATTGGATAGTGGAATTTCACATAGTTGGTGCACGGTTATTCAAACCATGGAAATCACACCATGTACCTATAGAACATCACTCCCCTTAGATAGTGTCTTGTGCATGGTTTGGAAAATGGTGCTGGTAAACCATGTGTCCAGTTAAAAATTAAAAATTTTGAGATTTTTATATCTGAGTATTTTAAGATACATCACTGATTTTCTCATCCATTTCATCCTTTGAAACCGTATTTCTGAACTCCAGCAACCTAATATTCACAAAGACTGATCTCTCTTGTTTTTAGGGTGTTTGGAGTATTGTTTGTTATGAATCGAATATTCTGTTAAGTCTAATCTTCCTCGTGATTATTTTCATCAGATTCTGGATTTTAGTTTCTCTCATCTTCTTCAAAATCCCTAAAAACCTATTTTTCTTGTAGAACCATCCTTGAGAATTGATTTGGTTTTTGAAAAAAAAATTAAGCCAATGATTCAGAGTACATTATCAGCATATTTCAGGTTGGTGGTTTATATGTATTATTCCATTATTTTGATGTGGATTTTTGCATTCATATTGTTCTATTGGTTAATTTTTCTTATTGATTTTGTTTTTTAGGTATATTTGGTTAAAGGGTGAATACATGATGAATTAAATCCCTCAAGATACCTATAGGAATGAATGGGTATTAATAACCAGTTTAGGGATACCCATAGGGTACACTGACATTCTGGAATGGGATAACAGAAAATTTGAGTAGGAAATTAACATGTGATTATGTAAAGACCATGATGAAAATTATAATTGGTTAATTTGAAAAACTATATAGGGATATTGATTTTTGGTATGGATAGGTATAATTTTATAAAGTGTGTTGCACTGGACATGAACAAATATTAAATATAATTAATGGGAGTGTTCTAAATGGTAGGTGATTTGTACTTGAAATGATTAAGTGGGATAATTCATGGAAAATGATGAATGGACTTAGTGATTTTGAATATGAGTTAATTTAATTAATTGAGATTTTATCAAATGGCTTGTGAATTATTTTGAAATTATTAATAGGGTTAGTGGATCTAGAATATTGATTATGATAAACACGTAATGGAATGTGAATTGAGAAATATGATAAATGGGTTGATAAGAGAGTCATTGAATATGAAAGGTAGCATGGGAATGAGAATGAGAATTTGGGATAAGTGAGATATGTAAAGTAAAGGCTAAATTTATTGATGGGCTATAGAAAGATACTAATTACCATGTCATTTGTTATATATTTTGATTAATATATGTATTCATTGTGAATGTTTTTTGATATGGTATGTGCTTAATGGATTTAAAAAACACACGAAAATGGCTTGGTAGTGTGGGTATAGACTAGGAATCTACGCCCATGGGTCAAGTAAGATCAAGGCTCTAAAATCCACCCCACAATGAATAGATTATGGATGGGGGTGAGGTTCTATTCCCCTATAGGTTACATTCAACCCAGACTGAGGCTTTGAGGAGTGGATAATGTATTTGTTGTGATGTGTCTATCCCTAGTGTGATACGGACATGACTAATCGTATAAGTATTATTGTTTGACATCAATGGACCCTTTTGTAATTAATTTAAATGGCTATCCCATGGAATATTGTATTCATCTGAATTAAGTAAGGGAGTTGGTATAAATGGTATAAATGGTAATAATGTTAGAATATGGTTTAAGTATACATTGTTAACTAATAAAACCTGGGTTTTATTTTATTTACATTTTATTTATTTATTTTTCCCATGCATTATCTGTTTCGACTTGTTATTTTTTTGACACCGTTGTCGTTGGCCTACTCAGTTGTACTCACAACATTATTTGGCCTCCGTTGGGTACTTGAGAATATTTCAATGTTTTAAGATAGGACCAGAGTAAGGGATCTATTCTAGGGAGTTGAGTTGGGTGTGGGATTTGCATGGCTGGGGATTTGGACATGGAGTCAGGACCCTCCTAGAGAATTTGGTTTCTATTATTCCGGGTTTCCTACACTTTTGGCATTGTTATATAGAGAAGACATATTTACTTTTGGTTTGTGGATTTTACCCAGTATTGGAGATATTTTAAATTATTCATGTTCATTTGTTCTTGAATATTATTTCAAATATTTATATTTTTATCTATTGTGTATTACTCTATTAAAGAGGGTATATTATCCCTGCATGACTAATTAGACCACCGTAGCGAGTCGGAAAACCTATGGCATAGAGAGAGGTGTCCTTGAGGTCATGTAGTGACCTGTCTTGGAGCACCATTTAGTGGCTTCCCAGTAATGTACATTAAAAATTTGTATCACAGGAGGTTCTTTTGTGTGTTCTTATTATTTGGGGTGGTATATTGGAGAATAAGATATGTCAGGTCTTGGAAATCATCCCATTCTTGGGAGTATCTAACTTATATACAAGGGGAACCACAATTATCTAGAGTGGGAATTTTTTTTCTTATTGTGTATTGTTATAGTTGAATGATATTTCACTATTGGGTGATGCACTTATTGTGTGATGTTATTACATGGTCATATTTTACTCATGATAAGAATGTAATTATGTTGTGAATTCATACATCATTTTTGGAACCAAGTAATATAGGTGGAATGCATCATGGTAGACATAGACGGAATGGGTGTGGTGGATAAGTAAGGTGGAATTCATTTTTTTACTTTCATTAAAATTGGATGAAAATTGTGTCAAATATTGATAAATCATATTTTTTAATGGAAATAATGTATAATAATTATTGAATAATAACATGTTTAAAGAAATACTATAAATGAGTTATAATTTTTGGTTGTTATATGTTGTAAATATTGAATTGTGTCTAAAAAAGAATATGTCAATCCTGATAGTAAAATGGTTAAATAATTATTATTTTAAGGTATTATATGAGTTCACATAATTTTTGTAACATTTTATTAAATGGGAAAGGATTTGAGTTGTGAAGGTAGAAATGGTTTAAGATGGGGGTGTCTAATGAAATAATTGTGACAAAGTAAGTTGGTTTTTCCCTTCATGACCATAACCCATGATGGGGATGGTTGAGGGTAGTGTTCTATACATGACTATATACATTGGGATAGAATAATAATATTTTACTATTTATAGCTAGTTGAGGGCCTTATTTATTGAAAAAAAGTAATTGTATTATGTTTTATTATTTGATGTGTCCTTAAAATTATGGAGTACAATCACCATGAAAATTTGAGTTGGTTGGAGAAACTGGAATATTATGTGGAAAATGTTTTTTAATGATTGAAAATAAAAACCTAAAATTCTAGGGTAATATTGGAGGGGAGTATTGGTCCCGCCCAAATTTACAAAATATTTTAGGTTTAATCGATCACTTGTTGTTTAGCTTTGGTTGTTGAATACTCAAAGACCAAAGAAGAATCCTATTGACACATACATTCTACATATTTTTTTGCTATAAAGTGGCCAAATTCAGTTGATTTTAGATGAGTTTAAGTGAATTCTAAGATACTTAAGTTAATTAATTTTAAAATAATGGGTTAATCCTTCGTTATCACTTTGGGTAGATTGGATGAAATTAGTTTTTAACGGTTTTAATTTCTTATATTTGAGATGGGTTTATTCAAGAATATCAAAAAACTTCATCACATACTTGTTTAATGTATACACACCTTAATAATTATCACCTATACACTTGGAGGATCATATTCATGATCACTCTAAGGTAAATGTTTGTATTAGTACTTGAAATATGTGGCCTTAAAATTAGACAAAGATGAAAAAAATTAAAATCATTAAATAAAAAACACAATTAAAAGAAGTGATTAGATATTAATGGGGTGATAAATAACATCCAATCCAAACCTTTTCTAATACCTTGGATTAACCCATAAGAGGGTTAGCTCTTTATTGATGTTTTTGTTTTAATGGAAGTTGGAAGTAGACTCATGAAGGGGGAAATAGAAAAGAAAAATATGAAAACAATTAAATAACGATTACTCTACCGTTGTATGTTAATTTAACTAGGTTTGGTGTGAATAAAATTACACCTTGAGCCAACGGTATCAACATGATGTGATTAAGAATAGAAAATAGGAGTAGAATAACTTTTATTAAGAAACTAAGATGAATTCGAATAACTTACTTGTGAAGGGAAAACCTAAGACAACAAAAATGCAACAAAACATTACAACGAAAAAAAGAACCCAAGATTAAAAAATACTCTAACACCACTTCTTTAAATAAAAATTTTGGTAGCCTTGGGTCGATCCTCCAATAGTGAAATTCATCCCACTTGAGTATGGTAAGCCTAGGGTGGTGTAAAGCTTATGTGACTTATACATTTCCACTCTTGACCTAAGGTGACAGCCAAGCTAGCATCCACTGAATAGAAGCACACAAATGAGATTTTATATGGATGAATTAGAGTGGTCCATACAAGAATACAATAGATCTTCAGATTTCCTCTAAACATTTGTAATGTTTCATCCCAAAATCGTTTATGGTTTACTTGATATGTGTATAATGGTTGGATGTTTTTTGGGCTGTAGAATCTTGCCCAGAATTTCAACTTCTAATTGGGCTGCTTAGAACTCCATCAAAAAATATGAATTAGCTATTTTTACAGTTTAATGAAATGTTCCAAATGATTTCATCTATATTTAGTTAAATTTTGAGAATCATTGGGCTTGTATATTGGCCTCAATAGTCTCATTATTGAGATGTTTTCCAATTTACATTGCTTATAATGTGTTGGCATGAAAACCCATTTTGGTGGTCTTACAATGGGAATATTAAAGTTCTCCAAAATCATTAATTGTTCCTTATAGAATGGGATACCTGAAAATAAAAAATTAAAATAAAATCCTGACAATTTTGTTTTTTAGGAGGTGCTAATAAATTTACCATGTTATAGTGTATTTTAAGAGGAAATTAAAATTATAATGTGAATTAATGTTCAAAGAGTAAATTGCACTAAAATGGTGTATATGAATAATAAAGCACATGAATATTATATATATTAAAAATGAATATTATCCTTATTTAATGGCTAATCAAACCCCCAACGTGATTTTTTCTAGTCCCGAGAATAATATATCTCAAAAATATGAATTAGAATTCTCATTTCCAAAAAACTTTAATACACATTGATCACCAATAACCCATATACAAAAAATTCATGAAACCCCTCAAAATACTTTAATACAATATAGTTTCTTAAGAATATCCCAATCCTAAGACCATTTCTTTGTTCAAATTTATCATCATATTTCATCCAATTTCAATTAAGCCTGAAGATATTTTGTGTATCACAATAGACATGGGGGTTCATCTTAATTCAATGGTAAAATGACAAAAGCGCAATGTTGAATCACAGTTCAATATTAAGATGATTATTTAATTTTTTTTCAATATTTACATGGTAATACAAATTTCACTCAATAGAGTCAACCCATGAAGCAAGAATTTTCCGATGACATCCAGGCTCGAATACCTTAGTACACCAAGTGAATTCCACATACTCAGGCATCATCTCAAATTAACTCATTCAAATAAAATGTAAAATTACCAAAAATAGTGATTAAATTCCGAACTCCAGGTCAGAAAACTATAGAGTCACGATCCCCAAGTGTCGAAATCCACACATTAGCTCATTTCAGTTCTCTACGTTCAAATTTATTGTTTTTTATGATTATTTTTATACTAAATACTCATATTGAAACTAAAACGGTCACCAAACCTATGATATTTATTTTGGAAATCCCATGAAATCAAACTAATACCCCACTATCCAAAGGACGTGCATTGTGATCTTTTATTTTTTTAGATGAAAATATAAATGATGAAATTTCACATTAGATAGCCACACTTTCCAAAATATTTGCTCATGAAATTATACAAGGATTAAAATCAAAATCAGGGAATGATAAATTATTTTATATTTAGTTTCAAAGTTTATAATGTGTATTATCATGTTCAAGGTTAAAGAAATTTTTTCTTCCACCAATTTTTTTTATGCACACAAAATTAATTTTTTTCACCCCCTCCCATCTTTAAATAACATTGTCCCCAGTGTTTAAAAAAATAAAATAAAATTTAGAAGGGGGTAGAGGTAGATTATAGGATTTATAAAATAAATTTTAAATGTGAGGATCATGTAAGAAAGCCACCTAGTGGTTGAAGTTGATATTCGTGATACTCCAATTTAGTCCTTTGATATCCATGTCGCCTGTAGTGTTCCCTAAAGGAAAAATGAAAAAACTAACAAAAAAAATAAACAAATATATATATATATATATATGTATATATATATATTAATATAATAAAAATAGTAAAATATAAGTATATATACAAAATTTATAGAATAAGGAAGCACTATAAGTCATAGTTCAGTGTTAAGTGTGTGCTCATGTCTTCCTTTGGTCATGGTTTCGAGTCCCCACGGCTTCGCCGGTTGTGATGGGGTATGCCTCACGACCTACATCATGTACCTTATTTAATTATAATAATAATTATTTTTTATTTTTATTTTATCCTAAAAACAGATAAAAATAAAAATAAACTGATGATACATAGCCTTCTTTTTAAATTTCAAGGTAAGGTATTACTCAAGGATCACACCACGTGACATGGATGAATATGGTGCTCCCCTTTCATAGCCATCCATACTCATAATAGAAGAACATGTCAACAGTCTATGGTACTATCTTATTCAGAGTAAAATATATAAACATTTTTAAAATAAAATTGATTTATTCGTCTTGTTTGAAAAATAAATATGATGCACAATGATTTGAAACATTAAAACCATTGGTAGCCTCCCATGCAACAGTTTTTTTAAAGTCGCTAGCTCAAAATGAACACCCCAACTTATCTGACACCAAATTTTAAAATTTTACTGATTAAATTTTTCACCACTTCAATTATATTGTGATTTAGTATCTAATTGGGTTTACTGAAAGGATTTGAAATTGATTCAAGAAAAACTATATAGGTCCCAATGAACATGCTAATCCCCTAAATATCGATAATGGTCCATTCAATTGACTTCCTAAAATTTATTAATACATAAAGAATAATTTTATATTTATTAGAATCAAGAGAGTATGAAATTCTGATATAATGTTTTTGATTATCCTTTATAAAGGATGACTTGAGGAAGGATGTAAGGACCTTCAATTTGAGCTCGGTTTCGCTAACACTTTGAGACACTGGTTGGGACATTGAATCAAACTCAATTTCATTTTCAAAATTCTTCAAAAAATTGGTTCTTTTTTAATAGAAGATTCAACCGATAAATTGGGAAGATCAGTGTTCAAAATGGTTATGTACCCAAACATTGTGATTTCTCCCAATATTTCACTGATTGGTGTTTTTGAAAATTCATCAATGGAGCTATAATAGGGACACTGAATCCACGTCATCAGATTTCCCTCTAGTGAATATATGAAATCAACTTCTTCATGATTTAGAGACCCTTCAACAATTTATTTATTCTCTTCCCCTACAATAAAATCCAATTTCTTTTTCTCCACTAAATTCATGAGAGGCTTGTTGGAAAATAGACACTCCAAATAAGGTTATAGAAGGGACAATCACTGTAGGGATGATTTCCTCACAATTATAAATGCATTGTAGTTCTAATAACAAATATGAAACCTCAAAATACATTATCACCATTTGATCACAATATTGTTCACAATTTTTTGGGGGATTGGTTTTCATTGGGGTTTTTACATCATGGAATGCTCTAATATTGATCTCTTCTATTATCCCTAAGAGGTATGGGAATTTAAACTTTAAGTGTTGATCATCGAAAAGATTATACATGTTATCAGGTGAGGGGAATTCATTCAACGGTTGATCAAATAAATTTTACAACTTACAGGATTCCCAATATTGATTTTCAATTTGATTATAGCTTATGTTTATTTTGGGGTATTTTTTATTATATTCTATTTGATTTGATTTGAAAATGGGGATTTTAACTTCTCTGGACACACAAAACTGAAAATTGAAAAGATACGAGAAAATGTCGTGAGAAAAGATAATTTAGGTGACACTATAAGGTGAGTGTCTAAGATAAATTACTTGGGTTCCTGGAAATGGCTCCAAAATTTGTTCTCACACAACTTAACCCAAGATATAATGTTTATGAAATTGCTTGTAGTTTAGCTTGGGTTGTCGAATCCTCATAGACCTAAAAAAACATATTGAAACGTACATTATATAGACTATTTTGGCTTTAAAGTGGAAAAAATGGGTTGGTTTTAGATTGGTATAGGTGAATGCTAAGAGAATTAAGTGAATTTAATTTAATAGAATGGGTTGATCATTGGTTGTCACGTGGGGTGGATTGGATGAAATTATTTATTAGCGATTTCACATTCTTATATTTGAGATGGGTTTATTCAAGATAATCAAACAACTTCATCACTTACTTGTTCAATACCTACACACCCTAATACTAATCACATATGCACTTGGATGATTAAATTCATGAGCACTCCAAGGTAAAGTTTTTTATTATCACTTGAAGTATCTGGCCTTAAAATTCAACAAAGATGAAAATGTTTTAAAATCATCAAATAAAAATCTTTATTAAAATAAGTGATTAGACATTAGTGGGGTGATAAATAACATCTAATCCAACCCTTTTCTACTCTGTTATATCAACCCATATGATATTTATCCCTTCATTGATTCTATGGTTTCAATGGAAGTGGGAAGTAGACTCATGATGGAGGAAATGGAGAAGTAAAAAAAAGAAAATAATGAAATAATGGTCACTCCACTGTTGTGTGATAATTTGACAATGTTTGGTGTGAATATATTAACACCTTGAGCCAACCGTATCAAAGTGATGTGAATAATAATATAATAATATGAGAATAAGAACTTTTGTTATGAAACATATATAAATTAGAACAACTTACATGTGAAAGACAAACATGAGACAACAAAATTGGAGCATAAAATTACAATAAAAAAATCACAAAAGATTAAAAATTCCTCCAACACCCCTACATTATAGAGAAATTTTGGGAGCCTTGGGTTTATCCCCCCATAGTGAATGTCCTCCCACGTGAGTATGGTAGGATTTGGGTAGTGGAATGACTGTGAAACATAGACTCTTCCACTCTTAACCCGAGGTGACAGCCATCATGAATCCACCAAACAAAAGCACCTAAATGAGTTTCTATATTGCCGAACTAGAGTGGGAAATACAATAACAAAATGGATATCTGGATGTCCCGTAACTGTTTGTAAAGGTTATTCCCAAATGATTTTATGGTTTACGAGATATGTGTAAAATTGGGAGATGTTTTTATGGGACATAGAATCTAGACTAGAATTTAATCCTCCACTTTGGCCGCTTAGAACTCTATTAAAACATCAGAATTAGCTCTTTTATATATTTTATAAAAAATTTCCCATGATTAATTCAATCATTAGTAAATTATTTAGAATCCTTGGGCTAGTATATTGGCCTCTACATTCTCTTTATTGGGCTCCTATCTAGTTTACCTTGCCCAGAATGTGTTGGCATGAAATCCCATTTCGGTGGTCTTCTAATGAGAATCATTAAGTTCTGCAAAATCATTAATGGTTCCATATATATTGGGATACATAAAAATAAAATATGAAAATAAAATCAAAAACATTTTGTATTTTAGGATGTGTTAAAAAATGTACCATGTAATAGTGAGTTTTAAGAGGGAATTACAATCATAATGTGAATTATTGTTTAAAGTAAAAAAAGAACTAAAATGGTGTGTAAGAATTATAAATAACAAGAATATTATATATATATTAAAAATAAATATTAGCCTTATTCATTGTATAATCACGTAGTTTCATGAAAACCTTTCTCATTTTATGGAAATAATTGAATATGACTCAGGGATGGTCGTGTTGAGTATGGTTGATTTATCTAGAGAGTCTAAGTTATATCACCCTCCGATTATTTCTAGAGATGGTAGACTTATGTTTCAAACATGGAGTAGGTTGGAACATTATGGGACTTTGGGAAATGGTTATCCCTAGTGTTTTGAGCATGTTTTGTGTATCGGTGGTTTGGGTATTGAGAGTGTTCTTGGATGAAGCCTTCATTATATTTTCAGAGACCCCGATATGTCCTGATGTGTGGATAAAATTTTTCTTTTTTGTAATGATTTTTATAGGGTTATGGCATAGACGGTTCGAGATGTAGTCTGATATTGATAAATTAGTTATTATTATGGGTTGTAAGTGTATGGGTTGTAAAATAGACATAACAATGAGTTCCATGTTTTGTGGCATTGCTAGTGATGGGTGTTTTTCATGGGTGTGGTGAACCATGTGATCTCAGTCCTTGGGAGTTGTGATTTGGACCCTAGAGTGGGATTTTAGCTCATGGATATGATTTTTGTGTGTCAATATGGTTGGTGTGAAACCTATATTGGTAGTCTATCAAGGTTCATCCGACACAATATTTTGAAATAGGGGTAAGAGATAAACCCATGGGTAGCTGGTATTATAATATTGATGTATATGGATTGGTGTGAGTTCCATTGGATTACTCTTATTGGGACTGCAGTTTAGCGATTCGATATCATTCAACATACGATGTGACTTTTGAGACAGGTAATATGGGATTACTAGTAATTTTGTGTGTGTATCACAAAGGTATATTCTTTGTATATAAGTAGTGGAACATAAAAATTATTTCTTAGTTTGATTTTGGCCTAAAGGGTTTTGTGGTGGAGTTTAAGGGTTTGGGAGGTTGCGACTCGAGTTGTGAAAATGTGGCCTCATGCGTGTATATATCAGTGATTTAGTTGCATTGGAATTTGAAGCATGGGATATGAATCAGTGGTTGGATCGAGGCATAGTGACAAGTGATAAGAATCTATCATTATTTATGTAACAAAAGTGGGAAGAATGGCCATGTGAGTGGCCATTGGTTTTAATAGGTGTGGTGGCCCATTGTGTTCTGTAGTTGACATTCAGGATCATTCAAGGAAAACTCGAGTAGTGTGGTGGTAGTAGTGCCAAATCTAATATTGGTTCATGAATTTTTCAAGAAGGGTCATGGATAGGTGGTATATATTAGTTGAAAATCATGCATGAGTGGTTGTGTTTAAGTGTTGGTGAGGTGTGAATAGGTAGTGAAGCCCAAAACCCCTAGAACATTATGGTGTTCAATTGTGGGAGGTGACATCAGTGGTATATAAGTTGGTGGTGGTGTTCACAAACAAATTCTTATCATACTTTTAGTCAGTGACAATCATCCCCAACATCATGTAATAATCCCAGATAAATTGACAAAGATATGAGTTTATTCCAATAGATTCAAATGAGTTTGGTTTGGATGAGGGATATCATAGAGATTACCCTCATGGGTTAGTATATTTATGGATCATGATGGTTGAATGTAAACCATTGACAATTATTGATGTGGACTATAGGATAGGCATGGTGTCGATGAACACTATGGGTGACATTAACAGGACCCAGGAATGGGAATTGGGTGATTTTTATTCTATTGAATTGTGGAATGTCTAGACGGCCACATCCAAGATTCAATTTTTAGTTTATTATATAATCATGAGTGGTGGTGGTAGAAATTTCATTAGAAATATGAAGGTAATGACACTCCTGGGGTGGGGACATACATTTCAGTCTTGGATGTATCGATCATAGCATAGAATCAGTGTGGTGTCATCAGAAATACAAGGATAATACCATGAGGTTCACATTATGTTCCTTATAAATGATCAATCATTCCATGTATTTGGTGGTTGAATGATCCATGTCTTGGCTATGGGCTTGGGGTGTCTTCATATGCAATATGAGATTCCAATTCTAATGTCGTTTAACTTTGTGGTAAGTCCTGAAAATAGTTCATGGAATGATTGATTGGTTTGATAACTTCATCTGAAATTGTGCATGGAAACTTGTAGGGAACTTTTGGGTACATTAGAATTTATATAATTGTGATGGAAACTGATCCATGTGATTTAGTGTCAAGCCAATCAAAAATATATGTGTTGATTGGATGTGTTAGTAGGCGACATCTAAACTCATCTAGGACCAAGGGAAGAATGTGATGATTCATAGGCCGCCTTTGATAGGTGTATTAGATAAAACATAAGTTTCAAAAAATTTAAGCGGTTTTGAGAAATATCTTTCATATATTTAAATAGTGTAAGAATGATATGAGTGATTTTTAGGGAATGTTGACGGTTGAGGTGATGCATGATGATGGTTTAAAGGGAAGAGAATTCAGTGTTGGTGTTGTTCTATATAAAGCTAGGGAACATCACAAGTACACATGTTGGATGATATTGATAAGCCTTGATTTAGTAATCTACTTTGGATGGTGGGGAAATGTGTTTCATTCCAATAGTTAAAGATGGATTTTATAGGGTAGGCTAGTCGAGGAGTGATCTGACGTGATGTGGAACAGAATGAATGGTTGTGGTAAGTGCGACCCACCTCCATTTGATATTTATAGTGGAAACATATTTTCAAAAATTAAATTTTACTTGAGTGTGGTCAAGTTTTCTTATCCTGTAAATGGATATTGTGGGAATGTTTTCCTATTTTAATTCAATGGAAATGTGGGATTCTGATGTAGGGTCAAGTCCATATGAATGTTTGAGTGTAGTGAGTTGAGAAACAAATGTCATGTGTGTTGTGAAAATGGGTTGAGGTTTTGGTGGCCTTTATTTGATATTGGAGTTTTTAAAACATGAAATATGTTTCAAGAGAACAATAATGGGAACATGTTTGGTTGATGGTGTGATAAGATTTTTAGGTCAGAGGCACTAGATTTATTACCATTTTGGTAAATTATCCTCGATAGTGGGAATTGGCAAGGTTGGTCGGTTTATTTCCTTGAGTGTTTTGGTTGTGTGTTGTATGATTTATTATTTAATGTGACCATCAGTCCTCGTGCTATAGAATGATGTAAGTAAAAAATTATTTCTAGAGATATAGAGTGTTTTCTTTGGGTGGTGATGGATTTAATACATCATTATAATGTTTAAGAACATAGATAAATGTATCCAAATGAATTGGAACAAGAGTTGTGAAGTGGATCAGAGTGATTGGATGATCATTGGGTCTTCCACAATTCTATGATTATATTATCCAACTATCTATGTCTTTCACTTTAGGTAGTGTAGCCTTGGTTTCCCTATAGAGTTCTCGTTTTTGGGAGTAAGGTGAGAAGTTGATACATCCTTTAAAGGGAATCCAGTTCATTTTTTGGATCATAATGCAGAATTAATTAGTGGAAATAAAACACCTTTGAATTATTTTTAGTAAATAACACACCTTTGAATCATGGATTTTTTTTGAATATATTATATATTCAATTATCTAATTTTGGTTAATAAAAGTTTTTCTGATTATAGGATTGGCCTAATGGTTGTTTAAGGGTGTTTGGGGTAGGAAGGGAAGGAAAATTGGGCTAACCTATGAAAGGAAAACAAACTACACACTGTTAAGTAAACATTTTGGCCCTCCTTGGAAAAACATGAAACATTGGGTAGTAGAATTATGTATGGTTAGTTCATGGATAGTCAAACCATGCAGATATACCTAGGTAACCATGAGACATCACCCCACTTAGACATTGGGTTGCACATAGTTTGTGCACAGTTTATAAAAAATTCGAGAAACGGTGTGCCCCGTTAAAGGATAGAATTTTTTGGGTTTTTCCATCTTAGGATTTTAAAACTCTCACCCTATATTCTCCCCCATTTCATCCCATGAAGCCCTTTTTATGAACTCAAGTGACCCAATATTATAAAATATCTACATACCTCATTTCTAGGATTTTTGGAGGTCAGTTCAATATAGATCGAAGCTCTTAGTAAGTCTAATCTATCTCCTTCTTTCTTTCTCCAAATTAAGTCATGTGGTATATAAAAACTTCTTCCAAATCCCTAAAACCACATTTTTCTAGTGGAACCTTGTTTGAGGAATTAAGAGATGTTTGAATCAAAATCTAAGGCTATGATTAAGAGTGTTTTCGTCAATGTGTTTTAGGGGGTGATCAATAAGTATTGTCATATATTTGTATGTGGATTTGTGCATTCAAGGGGTTCTCTTGGTCCCATTTTCTTGTGATTTTTGTTCCATTTGGGATATTTGGTTAAGTGTGTATATTTTTAATGAATTAAACTACTCATGTTCCAAATTGTAAACATTGAGTATGATTAATCGGTTTAGGCATATACATGAATTACATTGACCATCTCAAAATGGTTAAAAACATTGAGTATGAAATTAACATGGGATTAAGTGGGTCCCATAAAGAAAATGAGGATTGGTTAATTTGATATATAATAAAAGGATATTAATATTCATGGTTGAAAGGGATAATAGCATAAAGAGTGTTGGTCTGGACATGACCATGATTTAAATGGGTTTAATGCGAATGTAGAAAATGGATGGAGATTTGTACTTGAAATGATTCAGTGGGATAATGCATTCAAAATGAAGAATGGACTATGTAAATTAACATATGTGTTAATTGAACTAAATGATATTATGTAAAATGGATTGGGAAGTTTGGTGAAATTCCAAATAGAATTATTTCTTATGAAATTCTTATTATGGTAAATAGGTAATGGAATATGAATTGATAAATATGTTAAATTGGTTGATAAGAGAGTCATTGAACATTCCAAATGGGTTAGGACATGAGAATAAAAATTTGGGATAAATGATCTAGTTAGTGAAAATGGAACCTGTTTTAATGGGTTATGAAATGTTGTTACTTCCCAAGTTGTTTGTTGTGTATTTTGATTTATATTTTTATTGATTGTGTGTGGTTTGTGATGTAGAATGTGGTTAATGGATTCATACAAAGTATGTTCACATGGCTTGGTGGTGTGGGGGTAGAAAATGAATCCATACACTAATGGATTGAGTTATACCAAAGATATAAACTTTAACCAATGATTCACATGTAAAGGAAAGGGATAATTTTTTATTCTCCTTACGATTTCATTCCATCCAGATTAAGGATTTTAGGCGAGGATAATATATTAGTTGTGATGGGTTTATCCATAGTGAGGCAAAGACATTAATTAGACCCTTTTGTTTATTTTTTGACTGTCATGAACCATTTTATGATTAAGGTAAACGACTAACCTATGGAATATAAAATGAAAATGAATTAAGTAAAGAAGATGGTATAAGATGCAGAAATGGTTATAATGTTAGAAATGGTTTAAGTGTGTATTTTTAACTAATGTCACTTGAGTTGACTTTTATTTAAATGTAATTTATTTAGAGTTTTTATAAAATATCTATTTAGACTATATATCTTATAAACACCGTTGGTAGTGGCCTACTGAGTTGTAGTAAAACCCTTCTCTGGCCGCTATTGGATACCCAAACAGATTTCATCGTTGTAGGTTTGGACATAGGAAAGGTCCCAATTTTAGGGAGCTGAGTTGGGCTTGGGATATGCATGAAAGATGATGTAGAATTAGATTCCATATATATTTAGGGAATTAGGGTTTTCATTATTTTTGGTTTCATACACTTTTTGGAAATGTTATCATCACATGACATAGTTATTGTAGGTTTGTGGTTTGTATCCAATTTTTTGGAGATGACTGATTATGAATGTCATTTCTTCTTGCATATTGTCTCCACTATTAATATTTTTTATTCTATTTATTACTAGGGTAATGTTAGTCTCCCCAAAATACTTATTATACCCTCAATAATAGTTAGAATCAGTATGCGTATTGGGATGTGCGTTTGATGTCATGTAGCTACCCAATTCAGAGCACCGTTTAGTGGATTTCGTGTTAAAAAAGTTACATTATATGTAACAAAAAATAGATTAATTAGGCATATACATAGTGTAACACATTTATATCACTTTGATCTTTTTATATTATTCCCTTTCTGTTACACAATGTGTAATAATAAAACAAAACATGTATCATTAATCCCTTATAACAAATAATATGTATGGTGTGTTACACACCATGAACACATGGCCAACTAGTTAATACTGGTTATGAATTAGAAAAATCATAATGTATAAATAAATTCCTTGTAACATAAATGTTCATTATAGATGTTATAATACGTGTTTAATATATAAATTATATTTTAATGAAATATTAATATAAATTGATGCATTTAATATCACGATATTAAGAAATGAAATATTTAAAAATAGTAAATAATAAGTAATTTTTTATGAATTATATAGAAAAGTTGAGTTATTTTTAGAAGTAATATTATTTATTGATTTTAATTTCATAGGGAAGGAATATAGATAGATTGAATTATGAAAATTTATATTTAATAGTTCTAAAATTTAACAATTTCAAAGTTTTTTATAAAAATAATTAATAAATTAAATTTTTTATTAATATATCATCCCTCCATATTTAATAATAAAGGTCATCCATGTCCATTATTATATTCTTGTATCTCCTCACCCGTGGTACTAATTATTAATAGATGCCCAAATTCACTCTAAAAGTGGGGGGGTGGGGGTTGTAAGGGCCCAGTCAATGTATTGTATCACTAAGAGGGGTTCACTTACAATCTATTTGTTTAATCATTCTTTTCTATTGAAATAGCCTTCTCCTATTATTAGAGATTTCAATTCCTTACTAAAACCAAATCGAACACACATCCACATGAACACAATGATTTTCAAGGTTCATTATCAATAATAATAGAAACATCATTGGTATGGTACGGTAAAAATACAATACCATACAATCCAATAAAAACAATCCTTGGATTATAATGTTGAGGATATACCCTTACACTCATGTAACACTATGAAATAGTCCCAATAGTGAACAATCACCCTTTTAGAGAAATAGCCCAATACAACCTATGTCTAACAGCACATGATAGCTATGCTTATTTTCAATTCATAAAGTATATTCAATTGAAATAAAACTCATCAATTCCTTACCCAAAAAAATGGTTAGAACCTCCTTGACTATGTTATGAAAACTGATTACAATTTTTCTGTGACCAATTTTCCCAGTCAAATTCTCCAAGTTCAATTCTTCTAATACAATTATTTAAAAATAAATTTTCATGATAGAATACAATATAAATTAATCGGTTCAACATAAATCATTTAGTACGATAAATATCATTATGATACTTCCTTAGTCTAATTGCTGAATACAAAAGTATACAACGCTGTCTGAGTATGATCGAGATATATAAAATACACCGCTTCCTCAGTCCATAATTCCTCAATAATGAAATAACCATTACTTAAAATCCCAATATGAATAATTCATCCTAATACCACCATCAACTGAATATAATTAATAAGATGAATACGATGATCCGCTAAGTATGATAAATCTTTATTACAATGATTATCCGAATACAATCGTCACAATTTTTATCTTCTCTTTCACATACCAATCAGAACATCTTCAATACAAGATCAATACCAAGGATTCCTATTCTCTCAATAAACTCAGACCTTATCTCTCTAAAATTCTGAATAATACTTTATTATTAGTTAAGTACAACGTACTTTACCTTTTATAGGTGACCCATGAGGGGCTTCGGTAGATATCCCAAAATTCATTCCTTCACACACAAATTCACCCAAAATGAAAATTCACCTAAAATCTAGAAATGTATTTTGACATCATCAAATCTTTATTGATTCTTCTTGAAACTTCTACAATCTTCACCAATTCTTTTTCAGACTTCCATATCAATTTCGAGTCTGATTTCAATTATTGAGTTTGATTCTTTCGTGCTTATTTCTTCAAAACAATTCACTTTACCAATTAAATTTGATTAATGAAATATAATTATCCACTTAACAGAAAATCATTATTTTAAATGAAATGATGCACCATTATATGATATCACTTGTAAAATCATTCATCAATCTCTTTTCTTCTGCCAAACAAAGTAACACATTTTAAATGGTTGACTACATTGTTGATCATCCCCTTCACTTCTTTTCTTGACCTAGTTGAAAGCATCAAAACATTTAGACACTTGTTCATGAATACTAACCTCCTTCATAACTTTGAGTTTATCAAGTATTAGATTTAGAATTGTGTGACTTGAATTGTATGGTATCGTGACTTTCCATTCATTTTATCTATATTGTTTTTTTCTCAACCCATGTAAGATCTTTTCTGAATACAATTGGACTCGAAATGATCATCTGGGGTATGATCATTATGGAAATGATCATTCAGTGTATAATCATTCTATATACGATCATTGAAGCTATGATTATTCTAAATACGATCATTCTGAGTACGATATCCCTAGATAACATTTTCTAGAATAAAATCATTTCTAGGTAAGACCATCCAGTGTATGATTTTCCTTGCATATGATTTTCTAGAATATGATATTTTCTGGGTGTGATCATTATGAAAAAAAAATTGGCACAATCTCTTACTCTTTTATCTGCATCTATTTTCCAATTGGAACCACCTCTTAAATCGACACCACCTTTTAAATAAACACTGCATTTTTAACCAACACCACCTCTTCAATTGGCACAAACATTTCAATCATCACCACCTTTTCTATTTGCACCACTTTTTTAATCAGAACCACTATTCCAATCAGAACAACTTTTCCAATCAGAACCACTATTCCAATCAGAAACACTATCCAATCGAAACCACTAATCCAATCAGAATCACTATTCCAATTGGAAAAATTATTCAAATCAGAACCACTATTCCAATCTATAGCACTATTCCAATCTGCACCACTATTCAAATCTGAACCACTATTCCAATCAGAACCACTATTCTTACAAGGAACATTATTCTAATCTACACTATTATCTACCCTTCTTTCACCTGAATAATATTTTTTAAAAAACAATCAATACCACTTCTATATCTCTTCCACGTAGATATGACAAATGAAGATACAATATTTTTTGGATTGGATATATCACTTTCACTCCCCCTTTCTTATATCAATCTTGCATCACATGTTCTCAATTCATCTTATGATTTATATGAAATAAAAATTAGAAAATAAAATCCACATTTAATTTAAACATACTTATAGATACTGTGATTCAAAACATCCACTCCATACATATCACTTCTAGAGTGAATCTGATGACATTGACTTCCAACAATATATGTTCTCCATATGGCTGATTCTATTATTCTTGATAATGATCAATTACTCATTACAATGGATAGAGTGAGTCTAATTATTTTCAAAGAAATGTCCAGTATGATTGTTTTAAAACATATACAATTATTTTTGAAAATAAAATGAATTATAATGTTGTTCACTCATTATACGTTTCTTCTTTCCCAGCAAAACCGATTACCCTCAAAACTTCTATCTTTGCATCCCTTTCAATCTAAATTCACATTCAATATCTTTCTCAACATCTTTTCCTTATTCAATATACTGATCGAATTCCCATACGTCATCATTATCAACATATTTTATTTATTCAGCATACCAATCTATGGACCACAAATACATCTAAAACACAACTTGGAATTGACATGGATTATGGTTTCGGAATTCTGTTCTGAACAAAAATTTATTTTTCTCACATTTGTAAGAATTCCTCAAAACTTTCTTGCCCAATGAACCATCTAATTCAACCAAATATAGAAAGTAAATATATATATATATATTAATTTTGTCTCAATTAAAACAAAGGGATATAGAAAGGATAAAATATCAAGGACTTATTAATGTTATAGATAAGTGAAATCCAGTTATATGTGATTATAATTATTACAAATTTTTTCTATAAAACCAAGGAACAATACTTTAATAATGTAATCTATAAATTATATCAATGAAAATAAAAATGGAAATAACATATACTTAAATATAAATGAATATTATTGTTATATATCAACATATTGATTATTAAAATCTCCAAAATACCACTAATATTCTAATGACGTATAACTTGATTTGTGGTAACTTCTCAAATGATGAGAGACATTACCACTCAAAAAAACCTTTAATACATTATCAGGTAACATCTCAATCCATGAAATTAATGAATAAAACCCTTGACGAATAAAATATTGATATATATAACAACATCTCCATAATACAACATAATTTTTTACAAATTAGTCATCAAGTAATTAATAATACATATTCAATTATTGTATGTATAATAATTTAAAATATTAATGTGATCATCAAAATAATAATCCATAAAAAAGATACCCAAACTATCATCTATCTCAAGCCTCCAAGATTATCCCCATATACATCGTATTGTTTATCAGTAATTAAAGTGAATAAAATTTATGAATTCGCATGGGGGTGAGAAAAAATTCTCAATATTGTTCTCCTATGTAGTGACATTACCTAACAATATATAGTGTCTATCTGCAGTAATAATTTGAAAATAATAGTAAAATATGTCACTAGAAATCACTATTAGTCATAATGATTTGTCTGATCAATCCATAGAAAAATAAATATATTTCACATTAATTTCTCTAAAAAAATAATTGATTTTAAAAAAATATAGGCTACTCATGCTTTTATAATAATTGTACAAGGAACCCACTTACTACATCATTCTATAGTGTCATTTACCTCTGATAGATTAATTTGATATCCCTATCATAAATGAGAAGACATGGGGTATAACAATATCAATATAGTCCCATTATATACATGATGTATTAACATATCCACCCCTTATGTTGATAGAAGTCACGAAATAGAGATGATATTATGAAATAATAATTTTCTCTCCCACCCCTTCATAATTTTTCACATATAATAACTCACCAAATATTAACTAATCTAGGTATTGGTAGAAATATATCTTTCCTAATATCTCTGGTAGGATGGATGAAATACTCATCTCCACCTATATCTAAAATGCTAGATTAAATATTCATTTCCAAAACTGAATCTATTGGTTTATATGTAGGAGGAAATACATATCTCTAGTGAAACAATAGTCAGTCAATGTAGCGGATGAGATAGAAGTCTCTAGTGTTGTAGTTGTATATATAATGAATCATCATCCACCTAAATTATATATTTCTTAGAGAAAAAGAGTGTAAAAATACATGTGAATTATTTTCCATGATATTATCATATTTGAAATGCATTAATGTTTACCAATATCTTACTATGTCACATAAGATAAATAATATGAATTACACGTGGACACCGGTCTCAAAATAAGTATCTGGTATGAATTAATATCAAAACTCAACTACATTATTCAAATCATTTATCCGACTATGAATCAAAAAAAACATTTTTATAAAATTTTAGTGGTCTATACATCATTTTAAGTGATCATACATACTCCATCACAACAAAATCAATCAATAAAATATCAACAACAAATAAATATTACTTATTTAATGACACAACATGGGAAAACATAACTTTTGGAACATATATTGTTCACATTATTTGTTATAGAAAGTTCATTATAATTTAAAAAATTCACTGGAACCAAATTTACCAATATTGTAAAATATTATCTAAATTTTTGTTAAAAATATTGATACAATTTAATGTTTTGGTTCATTATATCGTAATTCATTATATATCTAATGGTTTTGATCCTTATATTATATACTAATAATTCCATATAATAGTTACATTATCATTTGAAGAATATTTATTATTTATTTATAGGATAATTATTTTATTTTATTTCATCTCTTAAAAAGATATTAATCAATTACATACAGCAAAACTAGATTATTATGCTCCAGTCCATTAAAAAGATTCATTAATTTTTTGAATAATTTTTTAATAATAATTAATCACTTATTTAATCAATTCTTAATGGTTAAAATAGGACATATATTCCCAAATAACAAAAAATTCAAACACTATATAGCCACACTATTTAAATCACTGAAACATTACTAGGCTAACCATAAAATGTCACAAAAAATAGACCCCATTTGTTAATATCATATCGTTATTAAATGAAATTACAATGGTACATAACAATTTATATCTCTCATATATTATTATCTTTTGAAAAATACTATAATCACTAATGAGTTATAAAATTTAAAGGAAAATGTTATTAAATACCTCTTTAACATAATATATAAACTTTATTAATTATATAGTAGATATGTGGTTTCACATTACCTACTCAAAAAGAATAACAATGTATATTGGAGAGAAAATTTATAGATAGTGGTTATTAAAATAAATCCTCAATGATAGTTATCTAGATTTATTTAGCCTCACCTTTTAAATTCAAAAAAATAACCCCTTATGTATCTGTTATCACTTAGGCTAACAATAACATATATCAAAATTTGAGAAACCAATATTAAAATCAAAACACATAGTTTTTATATTCTTTGAAACTACAAAAATCATAAAATTATAAATAATAGATATTAAAAAAATATAATATTATTTTCCTTTTGATTTCTTATATCTATTCACCCACAAGAAAGGATGATCCATTAAAAATCAATGAAATTTCACTAAAGAAAAAATCAGACACCTATCTTTCAATTACTGTCTCTTTTATCCTTAATGACTAATATTCTTCCACTATTAATACAATTATAGTATTTAACAATATTAGTTTAAGTATATTTAACTATTAATTATTTCCTAAATATATTAGTAATTATTTTTTTTATCCTTCATCATTATTCCATATTAGATACTATATTATAGGTATCATATCTACGTCTAGCTTATTCAACCATTTTATAATACATTAAATAATTGTATTAAGGTCAATATAACTACATATGAATCTAGGTTCTTATCAATATAGAGATGACCATAATTTGTGTTCCTCAACACCAAAAAGAATATCTTAGTAGTGAAATATAAACCACAGTATAAAAAAACTCAACACTTATCTTCTTGTGAACATTTCAGTAATCCCTATACCATTTTCACAACAAACGAGTTGTCCCAAATTTGTAGATATTACCCTAAAAAATTAAAAACATTAAATGTGATCTCATATATAGTCCCTTTATTTAGAAATCAAGAATATAAGTACATCTTATTTATTATTAATATATTATTAAATATATATTAACCACGTGAAATTTATCCATGAAAATTATAACAACAATGAATTTTATAAATTTTATTATATTTTTAAATAATAAAAGTAATTATTAATAATGTTAATTATAAAAAACCATTTCACTAATATGATTTTTTAGGAAAATTATAAGTTATATCATATCATATTTAAAAAAAACTATCATGAATCATAAACACTACAATCATAGTTGTTATATAGTGATTATATGATTATTATATATTATGGGTTGGGATAAATGAAATTGAAAAAAAATATGATGACCCCGACCAGTAGGATCATACCATATGATTTCCATTTATATGAGATTCCAAGGAAGATATCATAAATGAGATTTTAATTTTACAAATCTTATATTGAGATTCAACAACTAAGGGACGAATGAATCTATTTGTGAAAAAGTACCAACTCATTAAGATTTTATACAAAATTAGGTTTGTTGAACATCCCCAAGAAAATGACACCATATAACACCTTACCTTAATGGAATTTTATTTTGGAATAAAGCATTATGTATCTAAAAAATAAAAGAATGAATTTGTATAGTATTACTTGAAATAAAATAATAAATATAATTTTCTTTTTATTAATTTAAAATTATTAAATAATAAAGTCTGATAGAAGTAAAAATTTTTATATAATGAAATACACATTGTATTTTTGGATAATATATATTTTCAATTGAGACACTCTTTTTTATAATGTTAACAATTTTGCTGAAATAAATGATATTTAAAAAAAATATTATTTTAAATGATATTTAATCAATATAAATGATAGTAATGTTTTATTAGCTAAATTTAATTTTTACAAGGGTTACGAAAATGTTATTGTAAAAAAAAAAGTATTTTTCAATAAATAGGGTTTTTGATTTAAATAAGTAAATTATCATATTTAGATAATAATTTTAATAAAATATATATTATTCATGAAACCAGAAAATAAAATCTATCCAAATATGCCTTTTTTATAATTTTTTGAGAGAACATATTATTTTTTAAAAATTAAATAAAACATAATTATATGATATGTCTTATGACATAATAAAAGAAAAAAATTTATGATACATATATTATAAAGAGTACACATAGTCAGAATTATGTATCACCTTCAAAAATGATAGGTTTCTAAAGTTATTTTATCAATTTTTTAAAACCATAATGGATCATTTGAAACCAATATTATTTTTAGGGTTTTAAAATTAATTCATTATATTCCAAAATCATCTCCATAACAACATGATTTTTTTAATGACTTCATTTATCATCATTATGAAATAATGAAACACAGCCCAATTTTTTATTTACCAAGGAAAAAACCACACTATTATTTTCATTTGGATGAATTTATCACATAGATCCCAAAACCTATTTTTGGAAATTAATAATGAATTCTCCTCCATTTTCTATAAAAATAAAACCATCATCCCATTCCATGTCCCTAAAAACTATAGGATCAAGAATTTAGTACACCCTTACACCTTTTATTCAATCATAAGTTTATCCCAAAATCATTATAATATTCTCCCAATATTATTGAGCACCTTATAAAGATATGACATCCATTCCCTATTCTTATTGTTAATGAAAATTATTTGTATTATACATTTTGATTCCCAATTATTCATGTTGGGATATTATTTTAAACATGCATATTTATTACCCTATGATGTCAAAGTGATAAGATATCGTTATAAATCTAATTAAACCCTTCTATGAATATTTATGTACCATATAATGTTACCAAAATTATTCTCCAATTTTACATGGAATACTTTTATATATTGAATACCATCCCCAAATATAAATTTTTTTTAAGACACTTTAGGGAGAGGTGGGAAACCACTGTTCAAAAAACATCGATACCACTACGTATTGAAAGAAATCAAAAATTGATTAAACCCAACACTAAGATTATTAGAATCAGACACTCTATATAATTCCAAGTGCAGCGTACTAACCTGGATGATTGGATCCTTGCTGATAATCTCTTCAAGGTGGGTATCTATTCTATCCATTTTTGGAATGAATTAATCCAAGTTGATTTTGAAATGGTTGAAAACTCGAGCTAGGATTCAGTCTTGTTTTTTTAAACATCTCTCTTTCTCCTCCTTGGCATCAACTTGCATCCTTCTTTCCTATATTATATCGATCTCCTCTTTTGAATCATTGACCTGAACAACTTTTTCAATCATTTCTTCCTTGGAATGGAGGACGAGTTTCAAGAAATTCCCTTCTTCTTCTTCTTTAACTACTCTTGTTTTTTCAGTTTTTCCCCACATTCCTCTTTCTATAAATATTTTCATTCATTGTTTCCACCCTTCATTGTTGACCTAGTTTCTATCGGCTTAGGAAAGTGGGAATAGTCTTTCTGTCCCTTTGATTTTTTATCCTTGATCACAATGCACTTTCCGGAGTCTCGATTTCCTTTATGCCCTTTCATCCTTCTAGGACTATGAAGACCTTTCCCTTGAATTATTTCCAAACTATCCACTGTGAATTGGATGTAACTATCAACAACCTAAATCATCCTCCTCTGAAGCCAGTGTTGGTTCTTTGAAATCCAAACCAACAAAGCGGTTACCCAACACCACAACTGGGTCATCTTTGAGGGTGCTCTACCTATACAAAGACTTCAATAATCCTGCCTTAACCTCAAAGAAATTATTATTACCAACACTCACAACCTTCACCTGGAATGGATGTTGTAAAGAGAGGGTGTTGTGGTCTAAAGGACCAAAGATATTCACCTCATTCATCCTTCTTTGTACAACCTTTGATACTACAGCTGACTCCTCCTGCAAGTTATTTCCCAATATCGTGACAATCCCACTGGTGTTAACCCCAATGGCAGTATAAGTAGTGGTACCCCTAGTGATAAATCCCTTTCCATTTTATCCTAGAGGTGCACTTCCTAGGATAAGACTAAATCTAACAGGTTTCCCCATTGGCTGAGCCTCCTTAGCACCTAGTTCCTACAATTGATTGAGGATACCCAAGTCCTGTTTAAAATGACAAAAAACATCATCCACCAGGCGATTTCCTCTTGACCGAATATCCTTGCATGGAATAGAATAAAATAGAATGGTTTTCCCATGGTTATCCCCCATAATAGTAGCACTTTCATATCCTTTGCAATATAGTCCAATAGAATCTTCTCCATTCTCTGATTGATTAACAACTATAGTATTGCAAACCGGAACCGTTCCAAACTCCATATGGTGGGGAGGCTCAGTTTGTGAACAAAAATGGATCCTATGACGACATTTGGAATCCTCATGACCTAAATGACGACAACCAGATTAGAAGGATATCCAAGAATCATAATTCCACATTTCCAATCAAATGCATTCAACTAGATGTGAATATATTTTATTGATTTTATAATTTCATTTCTGATACAAAAATTAATTAAAAATAGTGCTAAATGTTCTAAAATTAATATTTTTGTTGAATTAACCAATTGTAATACTTAGTCATGAACAAGATATGAATGTGAAAGGTGGGCCTAGAAAAATATACCCCTTCAAAGGATTGGGTAATGTTTTTATGTAACTAGTTTTGATTTATGGTTCATGGTATGTTATCATTATAATATTATTATATAATTTATAAATTTTTATCCATCATATATGATTATGGTGTCATGTTTTATGTTGTTTACAACCTCTCATTTTGCCTTTAAGATATCATTTTATTTCTTACTCCAATGTTCAATTTTTATGATTTTGAACCCTATTATGTTTCCTTGATATGAATCGTGAATAATATGTATTCATTTAAATTATACGATTAATTGATTATTTCCTTACTGATATTTATTGTTCACCCATTTATTATGTACATCTCTTGGATATCATGTACACACTTTAAAGATTAAGGAAAATTATGGCCTTGTTATGCAGTATTAGTTTATGTATTTGGATTTATATTCTATGTTTTTTTTATATGTACTTATTTAACCAAATAAACTTGGACTCATGAACTTATAGGGTATTATTAGTTGTTTAATTATCATATAAATCATAAATTAAGGTGTTTTTATATTACGGGTTCAATAGATCGTATTAGATAAATGTCTAGTTTCATGGGGACTAGCATTGGTAATATCTAGTGAATGTTTTAGGGATAATAAAGTACACTGGAAAAACCTCCCAAAATTCTCTAAAGTATATATTAGTTGGTTTCCAAGAAAAAAATTCCCTATCTAGACAAAACAAGTTATTGTGGCTCTGAAACAGTTTCACTGAGGTGTAATAAACCAAAAATTAGTTCACTAATATAGACTCAATCATCACCTTCCGCAATAAAATCCTTTAAATATACTTTGGTGATATGAATTCGTAAATATAAAAGTTCATTATGAACATTTATTAAAGTGAACATAAATACACATAAAATTTTCTTTTAGGAAATAGATATCATATAACTTATATTTAAACCGATAAAATTAATGGTTAAAAAGTATATATCATTGTAAAGTTGTCCCATTAACTTACTTGGATTCCCATTTATGTGTTTATTATTTTTAAAATAATTATCAAAAATTATTAAATTTTTCCTAATTGTAGAAAATAGAAGGAAGTGGTTCAATAACTAGTGTGATGAGAAATTTGTTGACTAAACAAATTTGATTTCATACCGAATGGGAGTTGGAATCAGGAACATCTTCACAATAATTTCTCAATTAAAACATGTTTTAAACTTAATCATCATTCATTAGGAACCCTCAAATCCCACCAAAAATGTGGAAGTAACAATTAATACTATTATGTGAAAAAACCTCTAACATTTAATGGATCTTATGATCCCTTAATCATAGACTAATGGATATGATCAATTGAAATTATATTCACTATCATTCACTAATATTATCAAGAAAAGTTTATTCAGGATAATTAACCTATGGAGGGATAAAATTAATAATGATGGGAATTAATCAAAATTATTAAGCTTGAGGAAGAGATAAAATCCATGTGATGGATAGAAATATTGATTTTTTTTTCAAAAATATATTGTTTAAAATGTGAAACATAATATAGGGAGGGATTTACATATGTTAAACAATAAGGAAAACAAATCGATCAATTCTTTCATGGAAAATTTCACAACACCTTAATGAAAAACCTCCATCTTTTTCATCACATTCAAAAGTAAAGTTCACAACTTCATTAGAAGTATAAATATAAATACAAGAAAGGATTTTGTGACATTAAATTTTTAATATTTACGTTTAAATTGTCTAAAGTGGCCTAAAATATTAAAATAGTTATCAACGAATCTCAATGGTTTCATGTGTCTAATGATATGATGTAGAGAATGGATTTTATTTATGGTGGTGTAGTGGAGAACTATCATGGGGTAATGAATGTACTACATCCAATTGTTAAAAGTATGAGAAAAACATCCAAAAAAACTCATAAAGGGGAAAAGGAAAATTTATTAGGTATGGGAAGGAATAGAACCTGGATAGTGTTTCCATACAATAGAAACCCACTAAAGTTTTTGGAGAAAATAATGTTCATGTCAACCCTCACCATATTGTATAATTTTTCAACTACAAAGAAAAGAAACTATATATTAATACATTCACTGAACCATGAGTTTTCAATGATAACAGATAAAAATAAACTCTAAGTCCAGGAGAGAAGGGAAGAGATTATGCCAACACAATATTTGTGTTGGAACTAGAAAATGAATTGATTGCTGGTAAAAAAATATAAATTCAAGAATATTGGATATTCTACTTGATTCTAGTTATCTTATTTCTTTCATAACATGAAAGATTATTAGAACTATTCAAACATCCCTAAAACATGGAAGACTATATATTAGTGAAAATATTTATGGTTCAATTATTCAATATGATGTATATAAATCTCTCATTGTAAAAATTTGTGGGATGAATTTCATATATAACTTAAGATACTGCCTTTAGTGGAATTTGAACCTATTTTAGTTATGTATTATCGTTCTTTATATTGATTCAGTATAAATTGAATATAGAAATAAATTAGCCTCTAAATCAATTTTCATCATATGATTCTACATAATTATTAGGTTGATGATGAATCTTATTTGGAATCATCATCTCAATAGTTGATATTTTTTTCAATGTGAGTAGTAATATGCCTTTAAAATGATTATGACTAATGAAGTGATCTTCCATGATGACATTCTCATTTTAGTAATATTTTATGATGTGTTTTTAAAACATTTACCTAGTCTTACTCTTAAATATGAGGTTGATTTATCAATCATGATCATACACCGATCATTTATGATATCTATGATTCTATAATGAATAACCACTGTTGAAATAGAGATTTTTAATAACAAACTATAGGTTAATCTGGATAAAGAGTTTATAGTCCCATGGGATTCACCATGGTCTTCATTAGGTCCTTCATCAAGATTAAGGATGGGGAAATGCACCATTGAATTGATTATTGTGAGATCAAAATAATCGTAATAATTAAAAAAATTCATCTTCCATAGATTTATGACTTCTTTGACCAGGCACGTAGACTACATTAATTTTATAAGGTGGAACTCCAGTTGATATAAAAGCATGTATAGGTAAATAATGTATTCATTATAGGGTTTTTTTGTGAAACTATAGTCAATAATTCACCCCTTTAAATGTAACACAATGGTGACGATATATTTATCTCATGACGAGAATGCTTGTTAAGTTATCAAACATTTAAATAGTTATTTTTTTGATAATATTAATAATTATAAATGGGGGTTTAAATGAGTTATAATTCGTTAAATTACAAAATAAAATAGATTTTAATAATAAATCTATGTTAATGATTAAAAAACAAAAGAAACTCATATTAAATTAAATAATATAAAGTTTTCAGTAATTTACAAACTACAATTCTAAGAAATTTACATTATCATTGACTAAAAAATCCCATTAAATTACCCAATGTATACCTTGAGACCTGAGGTTATAAAACATTATTGACCAGAAACAAAATTGAGACCTCAAATAGGGGTGTTTATCCTCTTAGGAATGTGATTTGATTACCCAATGACCATTGAGAACCTGAAACTAATTGACCTTGTTGTACTCAATGGGGAGACATCTCCCAAAGAAGTTAAAACAACAATACAATATTTTTTAAGTTATAAGATGATATGTAATCCAGTAAAACATGACTAAATTGACAACCAAAATGAAATGAACCTCATTCATTCAAAAAAAACCATTCCAAGAACATTTAGTAGAAAAGTGTTTACACTAGTATGCACAAACTCAAATTGGAAAATCCATTAGATATTAAATGACCTCTGACACTTGGAACATATCTATTCATGAACCGATCAATTCATGGAATAATATTGGTCCCCATAATATGTTATCTTGCACAGTAGGACTCCTCCTTCCATCCATCCATTGAAATGAATATAGAGTTGATAATATAAATTAAAAGGGTGTGTAAAATGTTCTATCCATAATATATATCCCAAAGGTATGATCAAATTTGGACATCCACATGGCCGAATCATTCTTATTTTTACCAATAATTTTGTTCATGTGTTGTATTTCTCAATACCAAATTTTGATCTCCATTTTACATGTGGAAGGAAAGTAAAATATAACTTACTAAAAAATATCTTCTTACCAAATTTAACCATTAAATTACTTTAATTTCCTATGAATGTTTTACATACTAATGAATGAATTTAAACATGGTATTTAATGGTGGGATGAAAATTTGAGTCCTCTATATTTTCCATGGTAAATCACCTAATTTGGATGTTTTTTTATATATTTATACCACATTTTTTAAATTGGTATCAATTCTATTTGAAAAATAATTTTCCAAAATTGATGATTTTTTGGGAACTCCATACTGTCGACTCAACACATGGTCCACCTTAAAAAATTTAGCTAGTGAATTTAGGAATCCTAAATATTTATTACGTAATTTCAATCAATACTGAAATAATTAATTCCCAAAACACCAAACTAATGAAAAACATTAAAAATTATAGAATTTGGGTATTTTCATAATTTAGACCAAAATAGTTAAAAATAAAAAAATTGATACAATTTCAAATGTAATGACAACTTTATTGGGATATATTCATTTATAAAAAAGTTATAAATTTTGAAAATATCATATATATTATGAATATTTCCTCAAGACTTCTTTTTGTACAGGGTACATGCACTATGAGATCATAGAGATATAAATTGGACTCACTAATGATCGAGAATTCATTATAGTATTAGTGAATAGATAATATAGGGATTAACTCAAAAAAAATCAATTATTTATATATGAGTTATTTATCTACATAAAAATAAATGGGGAAGATGTGGGGAATTTTGAATACATTATAAATGACCTTGAGGAAAGAAAATATGAAAGGAACTTATATTCAATGAATGTTTTGGATGTAGTAAGTAACATTATTAGGGAAACATATTTCAATAAAATGGATATATGTTGATCCTATAGTAAACCATGATAAAATTAATGGATATCACATCTTTTTAGATAATAATTCTGTATATTTCAAAATTAAATTCCCAAGGACCGTAATAGTTTAGAGTCTTTGGAAACATGGAAACAAAATCATCTACCCTAGAGAAAGTTCTTTAAAATATCCCATAAAGATCTCCACCTTTAGTACTTCTACCGAAAATATTTTTTTATAACCTTAGTAAATGAAACATAATAAAGGGGTGATATCGGATGAATAGTGAGGGAGAAATATAGGAAATGTGTAGGCATAACATGAAAAAATACTGTAGAACTTGAGCATAACATTGGAAGTTTAAAACATATATATTGGAGACTATAATAGATATTGGAAGTTAATAAGATATAAATCATAAGTAAATAAAAAACATAATCCTTGAAATCATAAAATCGTAATAAACATTGAATCATGGAATGCACGTATAAAAATATTATTTCAATAGGGTCTACCAAGGCCTTTGTAACAAGTTAGGCTTGGGTATTATAACATCCTAGGTAAATAAAGAATATGACATTTTCATATTTATAAATATTTGTTAATTAAATATTAATTTTACTTTTAAGGGGATTCTATTACTAACAGCATACTCAAAAAACAACAACAGGATTCTTTCAAATCTTATGTTGCACACAACTTTAACATATACAGAAAAATATATAGTAATATTAAAATTTAAAATTATAGTTAACGCCTAGCCATTGTAAAGAAAAAAATAAATAAAACTAACTAAAATATGAATACACATGTTTGTTAAGTGTTCTTACATTTATCCAAAAACTTTTAGAGGCTTAATATAAGAATGAATCCATTTTTAAGCATTAAATACTTTAATATTCTATAAAATGTCGATTTACCGCCTTTTGATGGAGAAACATTTTTAAATATTTTTTTTTACTTTTATATGATCCTTTTGAAAAAATAAATTTATTTTTTAGAAGTAGGATATCAAAATTTACATTGGTTAAATTTTGTGTATTTTTCTGATAAAGTCCATTTTTTTCATGAATAGTGAAGAATACTTCATTTTAATTCAAAACTGCATTTTAATATAATTTATTTATATAGTTATATTTTAATTTTATATTTTTTAAAGTGTATTTGGATTATATTTTTACCATTTAATCCAATTTTTTTCATTGGACGAAATTTTACTTTCAAATTGTACATAAACAAATTTCAATCTTTTGGTAGTTATTATTTTTTAAAAACATGTTGTTTGGTTTTGAAAACGTGAATTAATTTTAAATTATTTTATAAAACTTCTATGATTTGAGTTTTGATAAATGGATTCAATATTTGTAATCAGGTGGATCATATTGTCTGAATAGGTAACTTTTATTATTAATCATTATGAACAGTAACTTCAGTAAATATTTTATTTACCATCGTTAAAGGGTAAATATGGTAATAAGGGTAAAACATAATATTATAATAATAATAATTTACCCTAACATGTGTCCTAACCATATTGGATGATAAATATCCGACCATGGGTATCCTTGTGTTGATTTAGGGACCTCATAGAGCTACTTTTAAGTGAAAATGAGACTTTATAAAAATTAATATAAAGTTAAGAAAAATGTAACAAAAACATATATCTTTTAAGAAACAAAATTAATGGGGTTATATAAGTGATATTTTTTACTATAAATATTCATTATAATGATAAAAATATTTACAACATCATGGAATATTATTTATAATTTTTAGACATCATATAAATAAATTTTGTTAGGACATAATGGTGATGTAGTGATTGACTTTTTAATGAATGTTTTAAATAAATGAGATTATAAATGTTAATATAAATTTATTTTGAAACTTTTTATGTCATAAAATAATTTTAAAGATAATTATAACTTGTTATAATTTAATTAATGAAGGTATTTCTAAATACTAAAGTACTTCTGGATTTTTCAAAAAGTAATCATATGAATAGAATATAAATTCACATAAATGAGTTTTTGAAACAAATATTATTTTATTAATTTATATAACAATCCTAAAAATCTATTATTTGGCCAAATGACTAATATAAGGTTTATAATTTCATTAATGAACCACTTTGGGTTATATTAGAATGATATGTTCACTATATTAACCATATGGTAGGAATATAAAAGAAGACATGGTAAAAGTTAAATAAGATAACAAAGGGTTAAATAAAAAAGATAAGGATTGACAAATATCCATGACCAGTCCAATTGTTATTATATGATTTTATTTAGAATTATATTTATCTTGTCTATGAATTTAATGAGTTTTTTATATTTTGAAAGTGAAAATAATTTTATAATAAAATAATACTTTCAATCTTTCTTAAAGAGCCTTTCCTCCCTCTTATAAAAGGCAACCACCTCTAACCAATTACTTACACCTCTCAAGCCCCTTGGATCATCCAGACTCTTCTCCAACAAGCTCTCAAACATTTTTATATTTTTCCTAGAAATATTACTTTGGGTAGAAGGCATTTCAATAAATCCTTTTGGTTCAAACCAAAGGGAGTTACCCGATTTAAAGGAGATTAAATAATGAACAAGTCAAGTCGTACAGGAGGTAAGGGAACTCCTTAACCCAATTTTCATTATTTGGGTTAAAATTATACTTCATGGTTATGTTGTGGTATAAATAGTTTTGAATTAATTATGATTTTTTAAAACTTTATATCCACTTATATTAGGTGTATTTATATTTTTCACACATAATTATGTCATTGATTTATCATTAATCTATTGGTACATGCTTTGTTAGAGAACCTTTAACCATCCTATTTTTGTCAAAGAATTACATTATGTTATGAATTTCAATCTAAATTTTTAATTGTTTGGTTATATTATTTTATATTCTTATTGGTGTAAATTTTATTTACATGCAATGAGATTCCCTTTTTTCTCTATCATCAACTCATTTTATGAATTTTAAATTAATGATGTTAGGCTACTGAATTATTGTAAGGGAACTTCTTGTCCCAATTACCATTCATTAGGTTAAACTTATACTTCCTGATTATGTGGTGCTATGAATATATGCGAATTAACTCTGATTGTTTTACCGTTAATATCCACTTATATTTGGTGTATTTATGTTTTTATCACAAAATTATGTCATTAATTTATCCTTAATGTAATGATATGATCTTTGTAAGGGAAATCATATCAATCTCCTTTCATTGAATAATATTTTTTTATACGTGACTTTATTTTATACGGTGTATAAACCCCTTTGACTTTTCATTTAATTCAAAGGGAATATTTTTCTACGTAGAATTTTACTAAATGAAAAAAATTATGTTACTTTTTAATGTGCGGGGTGAAGAAAACATTTCCACTGCCTTGAGAATTATTTTGTATGTGGCTTCCTTAAAAATCCATAATGTTATTAAAAGAAAAATAAATACCATATGCCCTTTTTACGTATTTTGGTATTGAAAATTCTTTTGAGAAAACAATAGTTATTTCAATATCTTAAAATGATATATTATGATTGCAATGTGGAAATGTTATCTTTCCTTTATGATTGTATTATGTGTTATGAATATTATATGGTTCTTGGTAATTGTTTACACATACGGGTGGTTCCATGATAAACCTAGGTTAGGTGAGGCCAAGACAGCTCTCCAATACAATGGGTAACGTGACAGAGGTAAAGGTTAATGTTTCTCCTAAGAGATTTACAGAATATATTGTGATGGGTATTCTAAACATAGCTTCCTATGTAGCTGTGGGAGCTAAAACATAAGTATGTTATGGATTCCACAAGTTACCTATATGATTTATGATTTATATGAGTTATTCATAAATATTATTATTTCATGAGGTGTGATAAAGAGAATATGTATGTTATTATTTGATGAACTAATGTTTTCATTCTTTGTTTTATAACCCTTACTAGGCTATTTATGCTCATCCAAAATTTTAAAAAGGTTTTTCACATGTTATAAGGAAGGGTAAGTGAAACAAAGAATTCATGTAGATTAATTTCAAGAAACAAATTCTTTTTTTCTGAAAAAAAATTTATACTAAGTAGAAGTGTCTACTTTGTAATATTTGATATGTAATGTAGAAGTTATGTCCTAATTATCTAAATCTAAAACCCTGAAAATATCATCAATGTGAATTATTAACATAATTCATGATGACATAATTTTTATTCCCATGGCCTTATAATTAGTATCAAAGGTTAGTTTAGAAAACTTTATGGATTATGAGATTTTTTAGACACGTGGTTAATCTCTATATCTACTTCTTATGTTAAATCCTTATTTCTTAACTTTTTCAGTTCAAGGAATGTCTTTTACAAATGGAAGTAGGAGGATCTCAAATGATATTCCTATATCTTCTTAATGACTTTCTTTCAATAATTATTGTAAATTCATGTTTAGAAAACATTGAAAAATTTTCTAACATAAACCTCACTTGCAATTTTTTTTTGAAATATCAGACACATCCTCCATACCTCAATACCATTGTGGATCATGGGTTGTATTTAATCAAATATTATTTTCTCAATATTATCATATTTCTATGAATGGTAAATATTATCAAGGAATTTTCAGATATTTTACCTTATCACAAAATATTGAAGCATATTGGGATTTGGAAAAAGGTGCTGAAGATGGAGACCCTTGGAAAATTATTTATATTTTCATTTAAATTATAGTTTTTCAGCACATACTAATGGTATTTTAAAAGGAACATTGATTGAATTTTTCAACTCAAACTCAGTCCGACTATTTTATAGAAATCATTTTTTATCAGTTGTTTTGAAATTGTATGTCATACAAGGTTATTTGTTGAAAATAATTTTCTTTGAACACCAATATGATGAATGTTGTAAAAGGTGTATTTGTATAAATGCAGCAGGTGATTTTGATGGATCTATAAATAATTTCATTAATTCATGGACCATCTATCTATGTGAACAAGATGGCAATAAAACTTGGTGGAGACCATGATCAAGGTACGAAGTTCATTCTATAGTAATAGTGATATTTTATAGAGGTAAAAAAATGTAAATATATATATGACTTCGTAATTTAAGATATTGAGGTCATTATGAGTTGATAGAAAATGATATGTATAAGAAAACCAATGTGGTTAAATCATTTTATAGTTATTTTTTTGTTTTATAAAAAGGGAAAACATGCAATATGTGTGACAACTTGTCACGTTCGGCAAGACCTCATGAATCAAAATCACAACTGATGGGTGATAAGGGCACATAGACTACCACATGCATACATGAAGCTACTGGTTTTTATGACTTGTAATTTTTTAGTTACATAATTTTATGGATCAAGAATAAGTTAATTTTGAAAACTTATTTACTTTTTTTCAAATAGATACCCCTAGTACAAGAAAATGATTTGGTGATTAAGTGATAAATGATAGTTTGGAATACGTTCTCTCTTTTGGGAACACTATATACCTAAGAAAAATAAAATACAATGGAATTTTGTTTGTGGAGTTATGTTTTAAATTTTATTTTGGAAGAATATATGTTTTTATTATGGGAATATAGAGATTTGTGTTATTTAAATAAATGATTAACCTATCATAGATAATATGTGATTAGGTTAATTTCTTTTTAGTATGAGACTTCCAGAGTAGCTGATGTTACTTGGAGATAAATGTATACATTTTTTTTTGAAAGACTATGTGATCAAAGCTTTCTGAATTTTGGGTTTCAATCTTAGTTTGAATTATATTGAATCATTTTAAAGAATTTGATTATTTAGTGGTCTTTGTTGAACTTTTGGTATGATTTGTTCAATTTTGGGTATTAAGAGTAGTATTTATTTTTAACCTTTTGGGGATTATCTGATCTTGTGCTAATCATTTTGGTTTTGGTTAATTTCTATAGACAAGGAAAATATGTAGTACATCTTTTTTGTATTATGTGATTATTTTGAAATTTATTCTAGAAATTCAGGGGTGACCAAGTCATCTTGAATGCTCATTGTCTGGAGAAAAGATTAATTTTTTGGTAGAAACTTATTAATTGATGAAAGTATACATGAGAAGTAAGTATATTTCCTTATGTCCATAGTCAATATCATAATTAAAGTCTTCAACATTATGAAAATGAACATAAAATATAAAATTTTCTCTGTTTACTTTTCTTACTGGGGAATCAAAGACAATTTAACCCATCACATGTTTGTGATTTCATAGTGGTTAACTTTCCCCTAATCATGTTTTCTATCACCCTCCATCATAACATGACACTTAGTTTCTCCTCCATATCCATGTTTTCTTACATGGAATCCTAGTATGGGTTGTCTCGGGTGACCTTTTTACTTATCTTTATTTCTTTTAAAGTAATAGTTTTATTGACACTTCTTCTGATGTTTAACTTTTAATGAAGTTTCCAAGCCCATTTTTAAAACTGAGAGGATGCAATTTCCCAACGGGAGAAAGGATGTAATAGCCCAGGTAAATAAATAATATGAAAATTTTATATTTATTAATATTAGTGAATTAAATATTAATTTTAAATTTAAAGGGATTATATGTCTGATAGAGTAGTCAACACGCAATAACATGTTTCTCTGAAATCTTACGTTTCACACAACCTTCAGGTATACAGAAAAATAATATAATTATATTATTATTTTAACTGGTAGTTAATGCCAAGTAATTGTATTTTAGGGAATGAATAGATCAAACTAAAATATGATTACACATGTTTTTAAAGGTTTTTACTTTTATCCAAAAAGTTTTAGAGGGTTAATATAAGAATGAATCTAGTTTTTAAGAATGGCATACTTTAATATTTTTTAAAAGGCTGATTTACCACCTTTTGATGAAGAAACCTATTTAAATCTAGTTGTCTTCACTGTTATATGTTTATTTTGACTAAATAAACTTTTTCTCTAGATTTGGGACATCAAATTTTACTTTGGGTTAATTTTTTGTATTTTTCTGATATTGTTCATTTTTTTGATGAATAGTGAAAAATACTGCATTTTAATTTAAAACAGCCTTTTAATCTAATTTATTTATAAAGATAGATTTTACTTCTAATTGGTTTTAAAGTAAGATTATTTTATATTATTACTATGTATTATAATTTTGTTTAATGGAATTAATTTTATTTTGTAATTGGATATAAAAAAATTTCAATCTTTTGATAGTTATTATTTCTTAAAAACACGATGTTTTGTTTTGACAATGAGAATTAATTTTAATTTAATTTCTATATATTATGTGTTTTGAATTTGGAAAAATAGATTTCATTTTTTTAATCAAGGGTTCTAAAATATTTAAATAGGTAAGTTTTATTTTTAGAAATTATAAATAGTACCATTAGTAAATATTTGTTTACCATTGTTAAAGGGTAAATCTGGTAAATAAGGGTAAAAATAATATTATAAAAATAATAAATTACTTTAACACATGTACTAAATCTATTTTATGATAAAATTATGACCATGGGAAATCTTTGGTCAATTTTGGGACCCCTTTGAGCCAATTTTATGTGAAAATGACAAATTCTAAAAATTAATTTAAAGTTAAAGAAAATGTAACATAAACATATATATTTTAATAAAACAATTTTTATATGGGGTTAGATAAGTGATATCTTATACTGTAAATATTATTTAGAAATATAAAACAATTTCCTACATCATGGTATTTTATTTATAATTTTTAGACATCCAATAGATAAATGTATTTATGACATAATGATAAAGTAGTGATTACCTTTTTAATGAATGTTTTCAATAAATGAGTTTATAAATATTTAAATAAATTTATTTTTAATTTTTTTAGGCCATCCAAGAATATTAGAGATAATTATGACTTGGTATATTTGAATTAATAAAGGTTGTTTGTTTGAATCATTATTTTTTGGATTTTTAAAAATGTCATGATATGAATATTATATAAATTGACATAAATGAGTTTTTAAAACCAATATGATTTTATTAATTGATATAAAAATACAAAAAATCTATGAATCATCCAAATGACATAGATATTATGTATAATTTCATTAATGAACCAATTTTGGTTCGTTGGTAATGTTATTATAACTATATTAACCATATAGTATGAATATACAAAAGACATCTTAAAAGTTAAATAAGTTATCAAAGGGATAAATAAAAAACATAAGGAATAAAAAATATCCAAAACTAGCCCAATTATTATTGGATGATTTTATTTAGAAATATATTAACCTTATCTTCTAAGTTAATTATTTCTGGATCTATTGAAACTTAAAATATTTTTAAAATAAAATAATACTTTTAATCATTCATAAAGAGCTTATCCTCCCTCTTATAAAAGGCCAACACCTCTAACCCATAACTCACAACTCTCAAGCCACATAGCTCTTCCAAACTCTACTACAATAAGTTCCCAACATCCCTTTCACACATAATTATGTCATTGATTTATCCTTAATCTAATGGCATAATTATTGTAAGGGAACCTTTCATCATCCTCTATTTATCAAAGACTTCTTTTATGTTTTGTCTTTAAATATAAATTTTTAAATTTTGGGATAAGTTGTTATATATAGTTATTGTTGTAAATTTTCATTACATGTGATAAGAGACCCATTTTCTCTCTTAACAACTCATTTTTTAAATTTTTAATTAATGTTGTTAGGTTGTAAAATTTTTGTGAGGAACTTCTTAACCCAATTTCCATTCTTTGGGTTAAACTTATAATTCTTGGTTTTTTGGTGCTATGAATATATTTGATTGACCTTTGATTATTTTACACATAATATCCTCTTATATTCAGTGTATTTATATTTGTATCACATAATTATGTCATTAATTTATCCAGAATGCAATGATATGATCTTTGTAAGGAGCTTCATCTCAATCTACATTCATTTAGGTATATTTTTATTTATACCTGACTTTATTTTATACGGTGTATAAACCCCTTTTACTTTTCATTTAAATCAAAGGGAATATTTTTATATGTAGAATTTCACTAAATGACGAAAAAAATTCCTTTTAACATACGTTTTGACAATGTCCTTTCCGCTACAGCAAGCATTATTCAATATTTGGCATCCTTAATAATCTGTAATGTTTCTAAAAGGAAAATTAATATAATATATCCATTTTACGTATTATGGTATTTAAAATATTTTTGAGAAAGCATTTGGTATATCAATATTTTGAAATGATATATTATGATTACAATGTGGAAATGTTATCCTTCCTTTATGCTTGTTTTATGTCTTATGAATATGTTATGATTCTTGGGAATTGTTTACACATATGGGTGGTTCTATGATAAACCTAGGGCTTGTGAGCACTATATATCTCTTCAATACACTAGCTAACATGATATAGGTAAACATTAATGTATCTCCTACGAGATTTAAGGAATATACTGTGATGGGTATTCTAAATGAAACTCCCTATGTAGCTGTGGGAGAAACAACGTAAGTATGTTATGGATTCCAAAAGTTACCTATATTAATTATGATTTCTATATTCTATTAATAAAATTTATGATTTCATTAGGTGTGTTAAATATCATATTTTTTTTAGGAATTTATGAACTAATGTTTTCTTATTTATTTTATAAACCTTACTGTGATTTTTATGCCCATCCCACGTTTTTGAAATGATTTTCATAGGGTATAAGGAAGGGTAAGAGAATAGAAGAATTAAAAAATATTTATAAAAAGAAACTAATTATTATTTTCTTTTATGAATTTTTATTTTATGACAAAATGGATACTGAGTAGAAAGTGTCTAATTTGTAATATTTGATATGTAATGTAATATTTATAGACTAATTCTCTAAAACTCTAACCCTGAGAAGATCCTCAGTGTAAATTATTTACTTCATTCAAGATTATGTAATGTTTAAGGCTAGATCCTTATAGTCAATCACTCTAGTACCTAATTAAGGATTGGGGCGCCGTCATATGTACCCACTTGTTTTGGGAATGTAATTTCCTCTTATATACCCTCTTATTTTGGTATTGGGATATCCTTCAATTTACCCAACTGTTTTGGGATTGATATGTCCTCATGATTACCTTTTTTTCAGGCATGATATGTCCTCCAATTTACCCTCCTATTTCATGATTGGGATGTCATCTCGTGTTTCCATTGAACTCATAAAACATTGATCATTACCCAATGCATTATAAATATATATAGGTTCCACCCATGTCTAAGTGAAATCTTACACACTTGTCCCAAAAATTCATAAAAATCATATCGTTATCCATGATATTAAATTTGTAACATAAAATTGTAATAATATCATAATGAGTAAAAAAGATACATTTTTCATAATTATTTCATTAAAAACATTAACCATGAATAAAAAAAGCATTTCATAATCATATTACCCAGGAAATAGAAAAACGTTTCATAAAGACCATGACATCAACCACAAACCATTTAGATAATGAATACGAATGGAACCCTTAGATCATTTCCAAGAAAGGCATGAGTAACATCTACATATTTCATCTTAGATTAAAAATAATTCTTAAATATTTTTAATTAATATTTCTTGAGGAAAAAATTTATTTTTTCTAGAAAAATCCCTTTTAAAAAACACAAACCCTTTTGAAAATCATTTTCTTGAGAATTAAATTTATAAATAAATATGGAAAAAATATTTACAACCATTTTACTTGAAAACTAATAGAAGAATCTAGAAAATATTATGAAAATTATTTTCCTTGGAAACTAGTAAAATCACCTTAAAATATTTTGAAAACTATTTTATATAAAAATAATTTCAAATAATGAATTTATAGAATACTAATAAAAAAATTTCTTTTTTAAAATAAAATAACATTTTAATCGTGTAATGGATACTTCAAGGGAATGTTAGTCTTGATGGTGTATAAACTCAAACATTCCAAAGAATCCTTTTACACCATAAAAAGTTTAGAAATGTGCCTCGTCCAGAAAATGACAGGAATATTCCTTTTTAAAACAAATTTTTTTAAAAGGAAAAAACATTGATAAAAATATATTTCAAATTTAGTAGGAAAATAATAGAACAATTTTTAGATCTTTTAGAAGACATGTTTTTTAATGATCACATATTTCTGACCAATAATAAAGGTAAAGTCAAAATTTATTATAGACACTTTATAATTAAGTAAATTGTTGAAAATTATTTCTAATAAATTAATATATCATGAATTTTCTGAGGAGAAAAAAATCATCAGTGTTCTTGAGATATTGAGCATAATATTTCATCCAATAAATCATAATTTTAAACTATCTTGACAAGCATTGAGATTATTTCTATAAATATTTATATCTTGGTAACATTGAACAATACTCCCCATGTAAGAAAAAAAATAAACGTGAATCCAAAAATTTAATTAATGGAATTAGATTTATTATATAACATGTCAAGGGAAATTTATACAACTCAAATAAAAATATAGGTACGTTACATGGTGTGTATCTCATATAATGAAAATTGAGACAAAAATTACATTACAGACTTAGTAATATTTGAAACGTAAAACCCATCATATAAATACCATAAAATGGTTGTGAAAATATTCATATACATATTTATGAGAGAAATAATACAAATTAAATGGATAAATATACATAGCATAGAGAAAGTTAATAGTGAATAGGGCATGTATCTCACAGAAATAAGGAGTGAGATGAATTCCAATACCTTGTGTATTAACTCTATTATTCCTCATTCAGAATTCCTGAATAATAAATATTAATTTATTTTAAATATATCATAGAACCATATTATTTATTATAATACAATATATGTTTTTATGGCTTTATATCAAACTCTTTTTAACAATTCTATGATAAGGTTTCACTTCATCTATCCACTTTGTTTTTCGAATGTGTTTTAACTAGTTATATCATTGGTCCTTATATTTATATATTGATTTAAATAATTTGAATCATAAATTAATAATAATTTATATTAAATATAATTGTATTATAATAATCTTTATAATATATATGTATCAAATAGAATATACCATTCATGGATACAGTAAGTTGTACATAAACATGAACACAATTTCTATTTCATTTTCACATTGTTATAATGAAATTAAAAGATATATATTTTTATATATATTGTTATTAAATTAGATTCATTATATCATATATTTCATATATATTCACTAAAAATATCCTTAATACATTCCATGTAGTGTATGAGTGAATCCCATCACTTTGAGGGGAGGTAGTCGACACTTTCTCAAAAAATTTATCTTTTTATCACCAAATGGAACGTATAAAGATATGTGTTGTAAAATAATTACTGAAAATTAAATAAATAATAAATATTATATTTAATGAATATAAACATAGTTTTTATATTAATTCCATGATATTCGGAAAAGGAAAAAAAATAAAAACATCGTTTAATGAGGTGGCAGTTTGTCGTACATGAAAACAATTTGTTCATTACCCATTAGATGGAAGTCTGTGTAATTTTAAGTCCAAAAAACATACTATAATATTGAGTATAGTGGTGTTTTTATAAATGAACATAATAATAATATTTAAGGGAGTATAGAATTAAAATAAAATAATATAGTTTGAGGGAGGGTGTTACCTCTTAATTAGGTAACTCCTTTTGGTTTGCACAAAAGGGCTTACATGGAAGGATTTATTCCCAAAAGAGAATTAAATGAAGAATTGAGGGATGTTTTGGACATTTCTTTAAGAGTTTTTGTCGATTCAATGTGGAATGAGTTGTATGAGGAAGTTGGAGAAGAGTAGGCTTTTTATAATGGATGAGGAATTGTACTTTTGTAATAATTTTGAACGAAATGAACCCCATCCACTATTTTTATAGTTTGTGGATCCAATAATGGTCCAAATAAAATAAAAGGGAGTATAGGGTGTAAATATGTCCCTCCAATTAATTTTGGACAAGTTTATAAGTATTTTTGGGTCTTATGGTTATATTTTAGTCCCTCGTTATGCTTAATTTTACATTAATAGTTGTAATTAATTTAATCAATTCCACTAATAGATTTAGTAAAAAATAATTTAAAAATATTAGAAATAAGAGATTATTATTATTCATAAAATGATACCATTTTTTTTAAATTAAAATAACATAACTTGTAGAAATTAATTTAAATATAATCATGTATACAGGATGTCATTGAGGTTTTTTAATGTAAAATCATTCAAATGTTTGCAATGTTTTTATATTCAATTTCAATGTAAAATTTATTATAATGACCTATATTGTTTTAATTGATAAAATTATTATCTGATTAAAATTTGAAACAAAATAAAAATATAATTTAACCTTATAAATTAATTAGATGAAAAATCTTTTTGAATTAAAATCCACTATTTTGAACTACTCATTAAAAAATGAAACCTGGTATAAAATACAAACAAATTATAAAAACATAATTTTTAGGTTTATCTTGCATAGAAAAAGGTTATTTTGACATATTAAATCTATAAATTTTCCAATAATATGATATTAAATTGGTTTGTCATTAAAAGGTTGTAAAACGACCTTCATAAATATATAGTTATTTAAGCATAAAAGTGGGATTGTTCTTCTCTTATGCTTATTGAATCTATTGGATGAATATAAAAAAGATTTTATTTAATATATATTGTATATATTAATTTAATATTACTCAATAATTTTAATTAATTTAACTTATTAGGATAAAACTTCTTTTTGAGCATAAAAATAAATATCTCCTTTATATTCAATTGTTTCTTATATTTTCAATTATAATAAATTAGAAACCTATGAATTAATATTATAGTTTTTTAAAACATATATTTTTCAAATGTTAGTTAATACTATTAGAAACCTCTAATTTAATTTCTAGGTTATATTTGATTATATTAAATAATTGTATTTTAATAATATAGTATTGCTCGACAATCCACAACCAGTCGTGTTACCAAGGCCATAGAGGAAGGTATTTGTTACTTGTAACGTAAGGTAACCTGAGTGCTACTTTTAGAGAAAGCTAAAATTTATGTAGTGTGTAGTTCATGTAATCCAAACAAGGTGAATTACTATAAAATAAACTGTTTTTAATTTTACGTGATATAAAAAATATCAAGAAGAATAAATAAATTCAAAAAAAATTATTTTCAAAATCATAGGTTGTTACTTTCAATCCCTTTAAAATGAATTTCTCCCCCAAAATTGGTCTTCTTTATCAAAAGATTAATACACCAAGTCCATTGTATAGAAACCAACATCGTAAGCATTTATACTAAAACATCCTTTTAAAAAGAAAATTTGGAGACATAATGGTTACCCATAGTAACATATAACTAGGCTTCCAAATTGGACAATATAGGTGGAAAGTGAAAATGTGGACTATAATTAAAAGCACAAAAAATTATAGGGATTGATTTAGGTCACAAACTAGTAAATTATCAATTAAAATTTTATAGCCTCAAATTCATAAATCATTGATGATTTAACAGGAAATCAACTTAATGATAATTAATGTATTAGGACAATAATTCTTCTAATCATTTACCTAACATTGAGTAATTATTTCACTAAACAAAAATGTACAGAAATATAAATACTTGATATATTAATATAAAAAATTAATTCTTTGGGTTTTCTTTTATCAAGTACTAATTACATTAGGTAATGGATGTTTGATAATTAACGTTGATTCCATATGCAATAAAATACACATTAAAAAGTTCTAAAGTCTGATAAAATAATGAAAACTCAAACTATTTTTCTCTTACTATTATTAAAAATAAATATGGTAATACGTTATTCTATACACATAAAAAGTAACTCAACTATATTTTCATTTACAATTATTAAAAAATACACATTAACCAGGACAACCAGTTGGCTAGTGTTTGTTATGAAACCCTTATCATCTTTCAGTCATGGGTTGAAGAATTGTGGCCTTACTGAATATGATTGTTTGTCACAAAAAAATTCATGGGGTCCTTTTCTAAAACCATGAAAATATAATTTTCAAAAAAAATAATATGAACATCCTATAAATTAACTTAATCACTAAATATAACTTTTACCAAGGATTTAAATACAAACTATGTGTATAAATACTTCCTCCGTGGTTTAATAAAAAAAATTCATGAATGGTTAACCCTATAAACCTTCTAAAAGATAATAATACCAAAAATTAGAAAGAATGGTTCCAAGTAATCTTAAAATTTATTACCCCATATATCATAATATATCTCTTAGTTTTTACATTACAAACATGTGAATACCCACATCATATAATATCATAAAATAAGTTAATAACTTGAATGATAATAAATAATTCTAGGAAACAAGAATTCTTCCTTATTCCATTGATTACTGGACACATTCCAAAAATCCAAGAAGTTTTAAACATTATCCCTAAAAGCAAAAAATATTCATTAATAAGTCCTTAGTACATTCCAATTTAATTATACCAAAATTATCTATATCCAAAAGAATTATCATAATATATGGTCTATATTAATGGTTATCTTTTCATTAATCATGTGTTTTCCATGGATGTCACCTTTACATCAAATCAATTTTCTATTCCATCAAATCCATTTAATTTATTCCTGTAAATAATTTGCAAATAAAAGATAGACATGAAAATCCTTATATATTTCAATTTTCATATAACATAATTCTTGAATTCAAATACATAAAAACATTAATTATCCCACTTCATTCATAAGACATAAGAAGGATACCTCATCATATTACTTAACTAAGCTTTCCATTCACATTTCATCTGTAGTATCATCATCAACAACAATATGATCATTGCTCATACCACATTGTTGATTTTATTCTAGAGCATTCCTTGTGGTACATTGAGTTTTATAATGAAAATTTATTACAAACATAAAAAAATATACCTTAAATGATGCATTAGGTATGCCAATGTTAACTTCCATTTCATTTACTAAAATCATCATTTTTTCCATGCAATCACTTACCTTGTGTCCTAAATTTTCATTTTCAAAACACCTTATTTCTACTCTAAGACATTCACATAGGTGTTTATTTCTATATTATTAACATAAAGTAAAGTAAATAATTTTTTCTCTATGGACTCCATTACCCAAACCCTCAATGAAATCCTTCTTTCTCTTCCTTATCGTGTCTAATAATTTGTTAAAATACACATTATTGGTCATGTTTTATGAAGCATAATTATGAATAATCACAACATCATTCACTTCACTAATCATCCCACATTTCTTCTCATTAAAAAAATTTTGATCACATTCGACGTTAATACAATTCCTTCCAGTTCCATCCATTGACTAAAACTAAATGCATAGTGTGAGGATTTCTTATCATAGCATTAAACAATATGGTCATTAAAGAAATTACATAGGATTTCTAAATAATGAAACCATACTTTATCTTCTACACCTTATGTTAATCGTAGTTTATTAATAACCATATATAATTTAAATCCTTATGATGTACTGTGAATAGTTTTTGAATTCCAAAAGAATATATCCTAGGAGTGTCAAACCATGTATGCAGTAAGGCATATTGTTATGTATCAGATTGCCCAATGTCAGACTCAAAACATCATATAAATTTTTTTACCCTAGATTACATATATGAAAGAGCCACATACACTTGTAGTAACCATTTAGTGATGTATTTCTAGAAAACCAACCACTATATCCTTTACCAAAATTTCAAGAAAATTTTTTAAATGATAACTGATCTTTATAATTGTCCTTTGGAACATCCCTAGAGATATCCTTAGAAATATATGTAGGTATCTCACTAATGATTTTTTCATCCTAGTTTACAATGGTTTACTAAACCATTCACTTGATTCCAACTATAGATAACCTTGCTCATCATATATAGACATTGCCTCATTTGAGATGAATATTCAGTACATTACAAAAATAAATTACAAAGGGTAATAATAGTTTAGTGTCCTTGGAAACTGAGAAATAAAATATTCTATCCTAGTGAATGATATTCATCATCTCTAATAATTATCTCCACCATTGTTACTTATACCTAAAAACATTATTCATAACATGAGGAAAGTAAATATAATAAATAGGTGAGCTCAGATTCTTAGTGAGGGTAAATAAAAGAAATCCATAAGCATATCGTGGAAAAAAGGTTGTGGAACATGATAATGACATTTAAATATTATACCCTACATATTGGAGACCATAAAAAATATTTTATGATCCCAAATCATGAATAATAATGAAATTAAAAACATAATATTTAAAAGCATAAAATATGAATAAAACATTGAATTGAGACAAACACATATAAAAACCTTATGTTAAAGAGTCCTATGAAGGCTTATATAACATTTTACCATTGCGGTAATCACCCATTTTACCAAATTTAGAATTGGGATTCAATCCCATGTACCCTCTAGTTTTGGGATTGGGATGTCCTCCCATGTACCATCTTATTTTGACCATGGTATGTCCCCCCATTTACCCTCTTATTTTAGGATTGAGATTTCCTACCATTTACCCACTTGTTTGTGAATGGGATGTCCTCCCATTTTTCTTCTTCATTCATGGTTGGGATGCCCTCTTGTGTACCCTTTGAGATCATAAACAATTTATCAGTACAAATTACATTGGAGGAAGATATAGGCCTCACATATATCATATTGAACTCATAAAAACATGTGCCAAAAAAATAAAAAACAATTATATCATCACCTATAAAATAAAATGGGTATCATAAAGGTGTAATAATATCATAACCTATTGGAAATATAGAAGTTTCATAATGAAAACATAAAAAACATAACTCCTGAAAGAAAAAATAATTACTTAATTATATAACCCATGATAGAGAAATATGTTTCATGAATACCCTAACATCATCCATAAACCATTAAAATTAAGAATACGAATAGAACAATTAGATATTTTCCTTGAAATTCATGGGAAACATCAATCGATGTCATTATAGATGGAAAATAATTTTGAAATATCCTTCAAATACAATTCATGAGGAAAATATCTCTTCATCGTTGAAAAATGATTTTTTTTAAATAAAAAATATTTAAAACCATTTTATTGGGAATAAAAATTTTAATGAAATATTGAAAATATTTTGACGGCCATTTTACTAGAAAACATATAAAACAAGCCTAAAAATATTTGGGGAAAAAGTTTCCTTGAAAAATAATAAAATAACTTGAAAATATTTTGAAAACAATTTTATATGAAAATATTTTGAAACAATGAATTTAAAAAATATTAGGAAAAAATTTTATTTCATAAAACAAAATAACTTTTTGTCTTGTAAAGCAAGATTTATGGGAATTTTGGTCATGATGGCTGATAAACCCAAACACACTGAAAATTCATTTTACACTGTAAAAAAGTTCATAAGGTTCCCTGACCAAAAAATTAAAATAATATTTCTTATTAAAATGAATTTTTTAAAAAAAATGAAAAAATTAGTATAAATTTCTTTTAAATATAATAGGATAATAATAGAACATTTATTATAAAACTTATTCAAGACATGTTTTTGAATGAGTATAGATTTATGAAGAAATAGAGAGGTAAAGTCATACATTATTAAAAAATTATTATGTACTCGATAGTGGAAAAATGGTTACAATGAAAAAATATATAATTAATAACTATAGGATAATAAAATTGACCAGTTTTATTGAGATATGTATCATAACATTTAATCATAAGCAATGTGATTGTTACAATGAACCCTTAAACCCTGGTAACATTGAACCATATTTCCCATGTAAGAAAATGATATTAAATATAGATTAATATATAATTAATGGAAGTAGATCAATGATATAACATGTCAATGTCAGTTTTTCCACATATATAAAAAATAGGTTCATTACATGGAAAATGTCTTGAAGAAGACGATTTGAGAGCAAAATTACTTTACATATCTTGTAACATTTCAACCATAAATCCCTTCATAAAAATATCATAAAATGGTTGAATAAATACCTTTATATTTAATTATAATAGGTATATAATAAATTAATGGTATGTTTATACACCACACCAAATAAGTGAGCGATGAATATGGCATGTATCACATGGAAATAAGGTGTGAGATGAAATTCCCTTAACATGTGTCTTGACTCTCGTCGAACTCGTCAAAAAACTAGTATAATAAATATAAATTTATTATAAATCTATAAAATAACGATATTATTACTTCCAATACCGTTAATATTTTTATTATGGTTTTATATCCCATTATTATTAACAATACTATGTTAAGGTTTCACATCGGGTAATATCCTCTTCCTTTTTCGCATGTGTCTTAACTAGTTATTTATTTAGTCATTATATTTATATCATAATTTATAGATTGTAAACCATTATTTAAATATTATTTATATTAAATATATTTTTATTTTAATAATCTATATAATATAGATGAATAAAAAGGGATATACAGTAAATGGAGACTGTAATCCGTACTTACTCATAAACAATACTTCTATTAAACTATCACATTGAAAGAATGAAAGTATTAGATTTCTGTTTTTGTGTGTGCGTGTTTGTGTCTGTGTGTATAATTATTAAACTATTTTGATTATATTATATATATAATATATATTCACTAACCCTCATCTTTATACATTTCATATATTGTATTAACGAATCACATCGCTTTGAGGGGGTGGTAGTCCACACTTCCGAAAATGAATTTATCATATTAACACAAAAAAAGTATAAATATATCTGTTTAAAATAATTAAATAAGACTAAAGTAATAATAATTATTATATATCACATATATAAATAGATTTTCTATCATAATGTCCCCCATGAGAGGCACTAAAAGAAAAATGAAAATTCATCATTTATTGATGTGGTAGTCTGTTGTACACGTAAACAAAATGTCCATTACCCATTAGATGGAAGTGTGTGTAACTGCTGGTTGAATTCATATCATAAAAACATCCTAGGATATTTAGGATACTTATTTTCAATATATTTTTGAAATAATAATATTAGAGGGATCAGAGAATGAAAATAAAAGAAAGGGGTTTGAGGGAGTGTGTGGCCAATTAATCGGGTAACTCTTTTGTGTTTGCAAAAAATTGATTCCTTTAAAGACTTAATATACAAATGATACTTCAAGTAAGAAGTGCAAAATTTTAAGGAAATATTTTTACATATTTTTTTATCTGAAATGGATTTATATTTGTGAGGAAGTGGGAGGAGATGAGTCCTTTTATAATGGACGAGGAGTGGCACTCTTATAATATTTTAAATGAATGGAACCAAAAACACGTTTTTTAATGAAAGGGGATCAAATAATGCTAAATAGATGATAATAGTGAGTATATGGTCCAAATATTTCCATCCAATGGCTTTTTTTACTAGTTTTCATTTCATTTTGGGTCTTAATGTTATTGTTTAGTCCCTTATTGATCTAAATTTATCCTTAATCGATGTATTTTCACTAATATTTTTGGTCAAAAACTAATTTAACCTTATTAGACATTATGAATTTTTATGATTAAAAATATAGAATACATTTTTCCAATTTATAATCTCATAAGTGGAAGAAATTAATTTAAAATTAATCCCACATACGGGACTACAATGGTGGTTTTTAATGTAAAAGCATTGAAAAGATTATTTTGTTTTTATATTAAATTTCAAATTAAAATTGATTAAAATGACCTAGATTGGATTAATTGATAAAAATATTATCTATTTAATTTTTTAACAAAATTAAAATATATGACATATTTATAAATAAATAATCTGAAAATGAGGTTTTGAATTAAAATCCTGTATTTTTTAATATTCATTAAAAAAATAAACCTTGCAAAAAAATACCAAAAAATCAATCAATACTAATTTATATATTTCTATTAAATATTTAAAGTTTATTTTAACATATTAAATATTTAAAATTCCAAATTTTTATTTTTAAATAGGTTCCCTGTTAAAAGGAGGCAAAACTAACTTATAAAAATATAGGTTTTAAGCATAAAATTGGGTTTGTTATTATCTTATGCCTATTAAATCAATTGAATGAATATAAAAAATATTTTATTAAATATATATTATAAATGTTAAATTAATATCACTGAATAACTTTATTTATTTTAATTATTTTAATTTATTAGAAGAAAAATAAAATTATGAGCATAGAAATAAATACATCTTTTATATTCAATTGTTTCTTATATATTCAGTTCTAATTAATTAGAAACCAACAATTTAATATTATAATTGTGTAAACAATACATTTTTTATAAGATGGTTAATACTAATGATAACCTCTAATTTAATGTCAATGTTTTATCTTATTGTATTAAATAACCATATTTTGATAATATATTATTATTCGATAAACCACAGTCATGTGTGTTATGAAAGCCATCGAGGAATGTCATTGTCGCATGTGACAAAAGCTAACATCAGTTTTCTATGTAGAGAAAGATCAAAAAAATTCTTTTTTTAGTTCACTTAATCCAAACATCATGATTTATTTTAAAATAATCTTTTTTAAGTGTTATGTGAAAAAAAATATCAAAAGGACTAAATTTATTTCAAAAAATAATAATTAACAAAATCATGTGGTGTTAGAGATCTCACAAAAAAGATTTAGTTAAATGATGGCCCATACTAACTTCTATGAAGGAATTATATAAATTTTCTTGATTTTATTTGTATAATCATCATTTTGATAGCAATATCTTTTATTTTTTTTCCCACTAACCAAGCAAATATGGATGGGTTGAATTTTTTCTATAATGATGGTTGAAGAAAAAACTTGTTAAATAGATAATGGAAAGGATAATCATTACATCTATACTCAAATTTCCTACCAGCGGGGCACAATTTTGTGACTTAAAATTATACATTCCAAAATATATTGGGATGTGTATATAAAAGGAATGGAAAATTAATATCCTATGACTCTATCCAATTATATATTCATGAGATGTACTACCCAACACAAGATCTATAATTAGTTATAATGATCATCACATTAAATATTAACGTACATTATCTATATGTTATTGTTAACATATATACAGATCATTCATTTTTCAATAATATAATTACATAAAATGAGATCAATATACACTAATAAGGGTGGTTAAAGATGATCAGTGATTATTATTGTTTAATCCGATAGAATTATTTGTAGGCGAATAATGTGGGAGATTATTTGAGTATAAAGGATCTTATAACTTTATCCATGATGATTATTACAAGTGATAAAATATTCCAATAATTAAAATTGATGGAAAGGGTAATAATAAATGGATCTTTATAGTACTGCTCTCATATAGAATCTCATATATTCATTATTGATAGGATCAAGGAGGCCTAGAAAGATGATGTAGCACCACAGAAAAATGAAGTGGATATTCTGGTGATCAACTTTTAAAATATTGATTTACAATTTTTGGTACCAATATATGTTTCATATAATAATAATAACTAAATAGGTATGTTATATACTACAATCATAGACCATACCTCTCTATTCACCCAGGAAGCACTAAGATGTATATATATCAGAAGAAAAATTTCAATTTGGAAAACACTAAGAGTGAGATGGTATAATTTTTTTAATGATGATTTCTAGGAAAACACATCAAGTTTGAATAAAAACATTATATGGGTATGATACAAAATCATCATACCATTGTGTAAATTAGAAAACATAACCGTGTATTTCATCAAGGGACTCCCTATGAACACTACTGAAAATAACTCTATCTGGGAGGTAGTCAATTGAAATACAATGTCATTGAATTTTATTATAATAAAAGATGATTTCTCTAATTACCAAATCACCTTGATATACCTGTTTTCATTGGTAATACTTCATGTAATTCCACTAGCTGTTATATATAATCATGATCATGGGTTTACATCAAGTTTTAGAGAAGCCTTTGGAATGTGTTGGAGACAGAAATAAGAATCAACCTTATTTATCACACCCTAGTATTAGTAAGTATTGAAATAATTATTCATCTTATAAAAGATATTTTTATTTAATGTCCAATATATTTACAAAGATGTTAGTATTAACACCTCCCCTTAGTGGAGTTGTCATATAATAACATTTTCCATTCAATCAATCAAATACCACCTTCTAATGCTCTGAATAAGAATATTGGAAAAACACCAACATGTGGGGATTATGTTGGAGAGTGGAATATTATGGGACCTGATATTATCCAAGAGATGATAAAAAATCATCTATGTAGTCAACATCATATGAAAGTTTAACAGAAAAGAATAAAAATTTGACGTAGAAAGTCGTTGAAGAGGCCTATAGATTGAGTCTAGAGAAAAAATATTTAATCATATATAATTTTGTAAGAATTTCATAAGGATTCGGAAGAAGGGAAATGTTATTCCAAGTTACATTATCCCCTTATAGTTCCTTCGTAATTTCAAATTATTGTTCTATCAACTATAACTCACACCTAAACAATCTCAAGTTCATAATGCAGTCCATCCACCCCTCTTAAGAAAGTACATACCAAAACACTCAAATGTAATGAGTTGATAGGTGGTACCATTAGAGAATTTTATATTAAACAATAATAAATCAATGAATATCATATATTGTAGGTAAAAATTTATATGAAATTAGAAAACTCACTTATTCGACGTGTTGTGGTTAAAACGCAAGTTTAAGGAAGCGACCTTGGAACCAAAAGTGGTGATAAAATAAGAGTAACAATATCTACTTTATTGTATGAATAAAATGTAAATGGATAAGTTTATATATTATGATAATGTAAATAAAAAATTATTAAAAAATTAAATTCCATTTTTTTAAAATTAAATTCCTTATTAAAACTGACATTATAGAAAACACATGCACTACTATGAAAATTTTTCACTGTTTAAATTTTTTCTATGTAATATTTAAAATACCATTAATCCTCATAAAAGATATAATATAGAAATTATATAGTGATATTATTGTTATTATAAATATTATTAATTGTGATAAATCCAATTGAAACAAAAAAATTGATTTTACAAACATGATAAGTAGGATTTTACCCTATGAATCCCATTTCTCAGAGATTCTGGTGGAGATAACATTCCCCATATTATCATTTTACTAAGCCATATATGAGTATCCATAAATAATTCACAGTCAACACTATTTATTGGATATTTTAATCTCATCATGATCATGTTCCAAACCATTTTTGTCAAACCACCCCAAGAAAATCTTACTATGGCACACCAGACCCTTTCTGATTTCTCTACTGTATAAAAGGGATATGTATCTAGACCATAAAAGAATGAATTTTTATATTTATATTTTTAATAAAATAGTGATTATATTTATATTTTGTTAATTTAAATATATTATATAATAAACCTTAATAAAAATTAGATATCGATATGATGAGACACAAATATTATAATGGGAAAATATATCGTTTTAATCAAGAATCATTTATTTATTAGTTAACTAATTTTTTAAATACATAAAATTTAATAAAAATATATTTGTGAAATTATATTTAATTAATACAAATGCGAATATAATTTTATGAAGTCAAATGTAACTATTAAATTTCTAGAAAACTAATATTGCAAAAAACCAGAATTTTTCATTAAATAAGGTTTTTTTCATTCAAAACTGTAAATTATAATTTTTATTTAATTTAATTGATGAAATAAAAATTATTTTAAAATCTAAATATTTTTAATATCAAATATTTATTTTTTCATAATTTTTTTATACTATATATTTTTGGGAAAAAATTAATTAAGGCGTATTTATATGATATGTATTGTGACATCATAAAATTCCAAAACTGTTGTAATAAATACTATAAGTAGTTTAAATGCCCAAAATATTTTTTCAAATTTAAAATAACTTTTTTATGTTATTTTATTAATTTTATAAATCCATAATTAATCCTCTGAACTGAATATTGTATTTTGAGTTTTGAAAATGAAATCTTTATAAACATGACATGCCTCTCCACTAACAAGAGTATAATTACAATAAGTTATCTCCACATTATTATAATTTAACAAAACCCACACCACATTGTTTAATACCACAGAAAAGTTATTTGGGATGGTTTGAGTTTTGGATTGATTTATTATATAAACTCAAAATCCTATGTTTATAAATAAATAATGAAAATCCCCATAATTTATCTATCAAAACCCACTGAACCTCCCATTCATGTTCAATATGAACTATTAGATAAAAAAATAAATATTTTCTTAACTCCCTATACACCTACCTTTCCACCCCACCAAATGCCTTAATGATTTTAGAAGCACCCTCTCAAGGAAAGGGATCCTCTCATTCTCCTCTTTATTAAGAAATTTGTCTATATTATTCATTTTTTACCACATAATTAATATTGGGATTTTTTTTAACATAATAATGCTCTCCATATAATTTTCCAGTGATAATAAACTCATTTTTCTCTCATTATATCCTATGATGAATCTTTATGTGCCCTGTTTTTCTGTCAAAATTTTGCTGTGAATTTTCCCTGAAAACTTTTTTATAGAATATACCCATTCCAATTTTCAATCAATAGAATTCACCTATATGTACCTATATTAAATAATTGTATAATTCAATTTATATAACCCAGACTCCTTAATATTTTTATTTCATGTGATGAAAATCGATCCTATGTTTAATCATGCATGTGTCACAATCCTACATGTACATGACATGAATGTGATGGTTTGGCCTGAAAAAATAAATCTATCAAATAAATTGAGTAATATTTTTATATCCTGAGATTCAATGTATTATTTAAGGGAGGATAAACTTAACAAAGTCTATTATGATTTTTATGTGGTTATCTGTCACTTATTCTTTTGATTTCACATTTTATGTGGTTGTCGCATTCCCATGTTGCCTTTATATTGTCATCTTATATCATGATTCAATGATCAAAATTATGATTCTCACCCATTTTTTTCTATAATAGGAATCTTGGATAAATTTTTTTCCTTTGCAATATTCTATTATTTAATTAATACCATAATTGGGATTTATTCTCACCCCTTTCTTATATAATTAAACAGGTTATCTCATACAGATTTAGAAGGTAAATAAAATTTACGGACATGTTATCAAGATTTAGTTTATGTATTTCTATTTATATATAATGTTTTTATTATATGTACCAAATTAACTTGTGAGTATAGGCCTCAAATCTAATTGGATTTTATTAAGGGTATTTTTATCTAATAAATTGTAAATTAATGTTCTTTAAAATTATGAGTTTTCATATATTGAAATTAAATTAAGTGAATATATCACTGCTAAAAATATATATGTTTCCCCTATACTTATACATTGTTACAATGATCCCAATATATCTAACAAATCAAAATAAAAAACAATTTTCACTCTAATAAGTTAAAAAAAATGTGGAATAAATTTTAGATACATGTAAAAGTCAATAGGTTCTGAAATATCATGCATTAAATTAATTAATATTACAATCGACTCATACTGAAGAAGAAATAAAATCATGATATAGAGTGAAAATTTCTCTATTATCATAAATAAATTTGGTTCCATATTATATCAAGGAAACCATATTTGTATAATAAAATATATCAATATAGATTTTTTCCCAATTTCACCAAAATATCATCAAGATCCTATGATCATTGAATGTAATATTGATATCTACAAGTAATATATTAGTTGAATCTATTAATAAAAAAAATTGTAAATTTTTTTATAAAATCCTATAACCGTGAATTGTTCTTATTTGATTCATATTCCCCTCAAATATAATATTTTTTCATATACTTATTTTTCAATCATATGTCATCAATAAAATTTTTTCTGAGGAATTCATCTATTTCTCACCGAATTCACAGAGTTAGATATTTTGAGTAATTCAAACTAGGTTTCCTTAATTAAACACAGTCTAAACAATCTAAAAAACTGAAAATATTCCAAATTATATATTCCATCCAAATTCTATAATACCAATATATAATATTTTTTCCTAACTATAAATATATCCCTAATATTACTTCCAATTAGTCATGGTATAATGAAAATACAATTATGTATTTGAGAAATTTATTGGATACAATACTAATTGATAAATCTCTAGTCACATTAAATCATTCAACATCATCTAACAAAAAAAAATATGAATAAAATAACTTTTGAAATAATAGAATCATATATATATATATAATAATATATCATTATTACAGTCTAAGATAAAATAAATATATTATTGGATCGAAATCTATTCATCTATAAATTATATATGTGTGACCATCGATGACTCAAATGTGAATGTAAAAAATTGAAGTCAATGTCAAAATATATTAAATCTATCACCCATATATAGCTTACAAGGCCATACATATCTACTCTTACAGATCAAAGTAGACACATTTCATAAACCTCTAGAGTGGGTATTTTGGGGATATAAATAATTCTATGTACACTCATCCAATGTAGTGAGGTAACCCTACAGACATCTTCTGTCTATGTGCATCAATAAAAACTAAACTATTGTTAAAGTAACATTACTAGATGTCATCCTCAGTTATAATGATATGTGTGAACTATATATATATATCACAACACCCCAATATCAATTTCATCGTTCTCCGTAAATAATATATTTATAAGAAAATAAATTAGTCACACATTTTTAATAATTATATATTTCCCTATAAAGATTATGTTCCAATAGAGCCTCTCAATTCCCTCAGTGATCAATTTTGTATCCTTATTAAAAGACCTGAGACCCAAGGAAACCCTGTGATAATTCATTCCAACTACATCCAATATTCTAGAAAACTTTCAAACTATAACTATATGGTTTTTTCAAAAATTAAAAATTACCAAAAAATAATAAACATCCTTTACATCTCTTTATAATTTATCCCACCAGGTAATTTTCATTGGATTCATCAATAAGAATACAAGAGTATATATAAATCTCCACACATCAAATATAGTATGAATGAGATAATTATCTCCAATAATATATAAAATTATGGATAGAATAATCTTATCCATAGTTATGTTTATATATTTATTTTCTAGAAGAAATATATTACTATATAGTTATAGAAGATATATAGATACGAGATGAAATAAAGAACTCCAATGCATAATTATCCTCCTTAATCTCACAATTGTTGGGGATAAATATTATAAATTTCCAGGTTAATTAACATCCAACACATTCATATATATGGGATGCGGGATGGATTACCAAAATGTATCTATCATGCACAAATGATAAATGAGGGATTACACATCTCCAAAAATCTACTAATTAGAATCGGATCCCTCAAGAAAAATATGTGGATGAGAAGAAATATGTGTGTGTGTGTGTGTGTGCGTTTGTGTGTGTGTGTGTGTCTAGTTATCATCCTCTATGAAAGTAACTGTAAGATAAGTGTAATGGAAATATTATTCTTACCCTTAACCTTTCAATTGTGTATTTATAAAAGAAGGAACAATTGAATATTGTCACTATCAATATCTGTATACCAATAGATTTTAACAATCCCAAAAATTGAAAATAAAAAACAACCATTCCATTCAAATTCAGAACCTTCATATCATTTCTACATGAATTTCCATATAACTATTTCATAATTTTATCATATTTCTCAAAGAGTCTAAATATTCTTAACGTATCAAGTGATCTTAGTAGTAATTCAATAAAAGAAAAATTTTAGTTATTGAATTAAGTATCTTAAGGACAATTTAATTTTGTTGGAAACAATATTCACATTCTATGTTACAATAAACATTTAATGGAATGAGCTATTTACCAGAATGGTATTATTTTGGTCCCAACAACACCTTATGAATAATTTGACATTTCCCGATTCTAGCATAAATTTTTGGGTTAAGTATCTTATATGTAGGAACTGATTTACCCATTTGAATAATTATTAAAGCTCGGTATAGTCCATTCCTAAATTGGGATAAAAAAATTGACCAGAAGGATCCTATTAATATATAAATAATAAAATAAAAATAATAGATTAAAATTAAACTATATTAAATTTATGGAGTTTTATATATGTTTTTGAAAAAAAATGTCAAACATAGATAAATCATCCAAAAGAATCCTAAGATAAAATGTGCTGAAAAAATTATATTCTTGATTGATAGGAAATCCAAAAGATTTATTTCTAACAAAAAAATGGATCCCATGTTTCTTTAATCAGTTATATCCCTCTGGAAATCTCTAACATCATCTATTACCCCATCCTCATGGAGCTCAAAAAAGATTCCATCTAGATACCACACTCACTATAACAACTGAATATATCACTTTATATTCTATTTACATAAATATTATAATAGTTTTTTTCTCCAAAAATTTCTATATAAAATGAAAATCATTTATAAGTTATGAACATTAAATATGATAGTAAAACAATATTTAATAAATTGATGTATCAATGTAAAAAAATCAATAATGAAAGTATGAAGAAATATCATTCAAAAGTGGAACTATTATTTATAAATCATGTTTTAATGATCATATAATGAAAGAATAATTGATGGGGTATTCCCCAAGACCAAGGCTCATCCAAACTCAAGAAATTACAATTTGATAAAATCCAAATATAGTAAGAGTTATAGATCATGTAGAATTCCAAAATATCCATGCTAGCCAAACCACCACAAAAAAATAAAAGTAGAGCTCATATGATGCTTCTGTATTATTCATAGATCATAATGCGTTTTTAATTAGAAATTAGCGTAATATAAAAATGTAATAATATATATATACATCATGAATTTTTATGATTTTAAAAAATATTTTTTTCTAAGATAACTTTATGCTCAAAATTGAAATTTATTAGAAATTGGAATTTCATTTCAAGATAAAATGTTTACTATTAACAATCGAAAACAATATATATTAATAGTATATTGATCAGTAATTTAAATGAAAAATAATAGTTAAAATAATGAAATAATTTTTTTGTAAAATCAGATTCCAATTTATTTAAAAAAACAATTTAAAAAATTAAAAAAAATGAATCTGAAATTTTTAAAAAATTAAACTAATTTTTTGATTTACCGTGTAAATTTGGTCATAATATTATATTTTTTATTTTTTATAAAACATTTATTTTATCTGAATTTTTTAAAACCACTTTTTTACAAATAAAATATCTTTTATGAAATTATTTGTATATATGTATGAATATGACATTTTTTTAATCAATTTTGTAATTCCAAATATGTATTTTATATGTGAATTTATAATTTAAAAAATTTTAGTTTGAATTTATATTCCAATATTTTATATTTTGGAACATATTTTTTATTTCACAAAGAATTTTTTTTATTATATTATACAATTATTATTTTTAAATTAATTTTTATCACTTTTTAGAAATTTAAATGAAAAAAATAGATGTCAAATTTGGAATCACTGGTTCCAAACTATAAAATAATGAATAATATATTTTTAATTAATGATAAATTACCTAGTTATAAACTAGTTACCTAATTGAATGGAATAATGGTAAAATTGAATATCCTAAGAGGTAAAGGGCCTAAATTGTTAAAAACATATTTTTAATTAATTATTGCAGTTTGGCTCAAAATCAACTCTTTTCTTCTTCATTATTTATAACAACTCCATTTTTACTTGTTTATTTCGTTGAGAAAATTTAAATATATCAAAATATTTTTAATTGCAGTTGAAACATTACATTAGGTGTCATGGGACACCAGAAATAATATATTATCAATATTAATTTATATTAAAACACACAGACACACACATATTTTCAGTGTGAAAAAATCTACCATTGATCATGAACTCATATGGGAAATTTGAAATCACGGTTTTTCTAGAACACTGGGTTTACCCCATTCTTGAAAAAAGACACATGGTGGTTGGTTTAAGCTCACAATTAAAAGGTGATTTAAGTGAATTTATTAATTAATTTAATTAATTTACCATTTCTAATGACCACAACCCCAGTCAATTCATATAATAATATTGAAATCCCCTAGGGTTAGAAACACATCCCTGGGATATTTGAGAGGGTGATGTTATTGTTTTTGTTGGTTTTGGTTGACTTGAAATGATGAGTGTGGATGGTCGATCAAGGATAATAATGAGAAGGATAATAAACATAGTGGGATCATCTTCTTCATCACTAGTAGACTCGTTCTTCACATATATTCAATCAATTAATGTGATTTGGAACATTATTTCAAGGATTTTTACCCTTGATTATTTTCTTAGGAATGGATTTTATCTACTCCAATTTTTGATTGATTCCCATTCTTTGCATGATCCCTATTTAATTTTTGTTATTGAAAATAAATTTTTTATATTTTTATGTTCTTGTTATAAAATTTAGGATTCTTCACATTTATGTTCATTGGTTGAGATTTAAATACCCACGGATGATCTTACTTTTTTTACTTATATTTTCCCCACCATTCATATCATTTTTCTTCATTGGCCTTTGGGTAAGTGATCAAATATTTCTAATCCATATTTTAGTTTTATAAGACCCCTAGATCCATGTTGGATGTGTGAACGACCTTATAACCAATTATTTGTCATTTGATAAAGATACTTTTGATGTTTTGGGTGAGGTATTTGACAATTGTAACCTTATAAGGTGATAGGAGTTGTATTGGATAACCCTATGAGGGATCATATATCCAGTATCCATCCATAGAAGGCTGGAACATAGAAATTAGAGATCATTTCCCTTGGATTCAGACATTTTGGGTTGTTCAAATAGTGAAGAAGTTGGGATAAATAGCATATACATCATCCACATAAATAGGTTATTTAGATTCTAAAAAACCACAACTACACAATGTGAATCCTATAGGAACACACGTCGTCTTGTCTGGGTCCTTTCGAATATAAGGGTTTTAGTTGAGTTAAATATCACACATTATATATCCAGAACTACATACCGTGTGATCCTTCCTTCATAAATGTGCTATTTACTAATTGAAATCCCCACTAAATCCATGTGTTTATACATTTCATCCACCATAAGGGACTCACAACATCTATGTATATGGATAGCTAATCCATGTACTATGTGTACACACCCAATATAAAGAGAACGTACATACTACATGACCTGATGCAAATTCTAGGGTGTATAAAAAGGTTTCACAAGATGTGTACAGGGATATGAATTCCCTAGTATCTAGGAGTCCCTCACCATGTGACATTATGTATATTGAACATACCTTACTTTTAGACGTTTAGTATAAAGTGGAGACACATCTAGGCTTCAGCTTATTGGGATACACCGTGTACACAAGAAATACACACCATGTACTCCCATTAGAATTTATATATTTCATATCACCTTCTTTCAGACTCATATTTTGGACCACATGTAGAATATCATGACCAGGTTTCAATGTAGAACATAATGGTTTCCTTTTTTTTATGGTAAAGCTGTGAAACAAGGAGATTTTAGAGGGACAATTCTTTCAATGATTCTCAATCGGTGGCAACGATCATAAGTGATTATTTGACTGCGACCAAGGTTAGTACTCCCATGTATCATTCTAGGCGGTCCATCCAAAATATCCATTATAATTTTATAGATGGTTCTCCACCACATTAAAGTTGGAGGGTTTCCCCTATCTCCCAATTACACTCCCCATAATTATGTTCTAGAGATGTGTGGGTCCTCCATATTGGTATTTCTCTCACATTTCTGCTTAGTAGTAGCAATGTGTGATCCCCCCATATTCATGATAGGTTATGGGGGTTTCATGTGAATGGTATAGTTATCCATTTACTGTGATAAGAATTGGGGAGGAGTATACCCTCCACTCATGATATTATGTTGTTTTGAGTATTGTTTTCAATCAATGATGGGAACTCTAGAGTTTTGAGTAGACTCATCCTTCATATCTTCTTGTGGTGATAGAGATCCCCTTTCTCTACAACTGTAGTATATCTTCCACATATCCCAATTCAGGTTTCATCACACTATATATTTATTGGTTGCTTTAACCATTTTTTATTTATGATTCATCCCATTCTTGGTTTTCATAGTGCCTTAATATGTATGTATATACATTCCCCGGATTGGGTTTTTCCCAAAAATGTGGTGTCTTAAATAGTCAATAGATAGACTCATAGTGATTATGATAGAACATGATTCTCTGGGTCGAATTATTACATCTATTAATTGACCCTAATTGGTTATCATACTCATGGATCTTAAGTCAGGACTTCCCCTACTCTACTCCTCATATAAAGTTTCAATTTTCTTTTCCCGATTTATTTAGGGTTGATTGTGTATTTTTATCTTTATACAATTATATTACCATGTTTCATTCTAATATTATTTTTCTAGTGGTGTTTTCATACATGGTTTAAATATAATCGGTTTTTGTCTTTCATTATATCTACGCACTATTATATCGAGCTATTTGGGTGTTTGTTTATAGGTACATTGTTTACAGCTAGTCTATGGACACTCATTCCCTTAATATGCATAATAAATTATTCTTACCAAACATTGGCCTGTTACGGATAGTATATTGGCGTTGTAATATTCCTACCACCATCTTCAAATGCCCCTATGGTTTAAGTAGTGGTAGTGTGGTATCTGGGTTGGTTCTGTCATAGTGGCCATGATTAGAGTTAGACAAGATGTGAGATTTTTTTGGGGAACTTTGGGAAATGATTTTGTAGTTTATCAAGTTTATCTCTCTGGCTAGGGAACCTGGTCATGGTTTAGTGTCCAACACTTATACTCTTAAACTCTAACTACCTCCTTATCCAGTTGGTTTACTAAGCAATCAACAGTAGGGAAACTCCTGGTACATGAATCATATTTCATTAGTTCATATATCTTTCATCCACTTCTTATGTTATCTCCCCATATATTTTATTTGAACTCAGTAAATCTATATAACTTTCAAGATGTCTCGACGATGATAGAAAACTATGATTCTATGATAGTGGGGGTGAAAATTACTCTTTGAGCATTGAGGCCTCCGTTAAGGGACACATTCAAGAGGTGGTTCCACTAAGAAGGCCCATAGAAGTGATACCAAAAATTGAGTAGCATATGGAACAACAAATAATTGTTCATATTGATGATCCTCTACATATTAGTTTGTAACAACCAGAAAACAATGAAAGTGTGTGTTTTATTTGATAGTGTGTAAGACACATAACACAAAACTGTAAGAGAATATAACCTCTTGAAATAATACGTTATATGGAATATTATAACTAAATTTAATGTATTATATAACATTAAATGAATGAAATGTTGAGTTATATTCTATTAAAAGAGAAAATTATTTCTTTTATATCTTTTGTTACACACAAGATTTAGTTTTACTGAAAAATAATATATTCCAAAAATATTACTATTTAATATAATAAGATAAAACCAAGTCATTAAATTGGAGTTTATTAATAGTATTTACTAACTTATAACAATATATATTTTTTTTAACTAATAATTTTTTTTTACATTTATCCAATATATTTTATTATCATAAGATAAGGGAAAATCCAATATTACTCATAAAAACCTATATTTTTCTAAATGAAATTTTACTACCTTATAATGGAGAACCTATTTTAAATTAATTATTTTTTAAATTTTTTAAGATTAATATTAAAAAATAAAATTAATTTTTGGAATATTAATTTCAAAATTATCTTTGGGTGAATTTTTTTTCTTTGATGTTTTATTTTTTGATGAATAGTGAAATATACTTAATTTTTTTTTTCAAAACTAAAATTTTTGTAATTTATTAATATAGTAAAATTATGATTTTATTTTATTTTCAAAATTAATTTTAACAATTTAATAAAATTTACAACATTTTAGTTCCTTGGGTTTATTTTCACCATCAATATGGATACAAAAACATAGCGATCTTTTGAACATTTTTTCTTTAAAATCTCGTGTTTCCTATATACTATGGGAATAAATTTAAATTAATTTTTAAAATAATATGATTGGAATTTGGAAAAAGTTATTAACTTTTTTTAGTAATTATAATTTATAAATATAATAATTTCAACATATTTTTTCAAAAAAAATGTTTTAAAAAGTTATAAAAATTTATTACAACGAATAAAAGAAAAAATATATTAGCAAGGGAAAAAACATTAAAACATAAAGGCCAAATGTCCTATAAAACTATCAAAAAGCCATTATATAGGAATATTATAAATATATTCTTCTATTTGCTGATTTTTTTCATTATTGGGAGCATATGATTTAAAGGAGACCTCTAAATAATGTTTGTGTTATTATATTTTCAAGAATAACACTCCCACTCCACTATATAAGGCACTCAACCTTGTCATTTATCCACAACGTGGAAGCCCTTAGGCTATTCTAAACCCTAGAAAATAATCTCCCAAAACCCCTAAAATAATCTAATAATCCAAAACTCTAGAATAAATCGAACGGAGAGGGTATTTTGCTATAAACCAATTGGAGTTCCCCTAAAATGAGGTAACATTCTTCAGTGATCTTTTATGATCTATTTCTTTCTACACCGTTTATTTTATTGTTATTTAATGATTATGAAGTAACATAAGTATCATTAAAATTAAGAATATTTTTATGTTAAATGTTCAACTTATTCATACAAAAACCTCCAATAAATGGGAAACGAAATTACTAGTATTGTATGGTGAACTGACGCCTCGTGAAATGATTTCATTTGTTATTCCATTACCACCATTAATGGTAAATAATTATGATGAAAAAATTTCCTATATATGATATATATGATAATTATAATGTATTTATGCTTCTTTGGTTTTCATATAAAACATACCTTCACTACTACCACCCTCTCAATGCAAAGTGATTCGTTCACGCTATACATGGGTTGTATAAAAGTAGGTTTTAATTATCCTATGTGACATATTATACATAAATGTTATAATGGAATATAAATATAAAATTAAATATATATATATATATATAGACACGCAGATATATATATATATATCATTTACATTTTATTATTTTAAATACAACAAGGAAATGAAAGTAGATCACATGCATATGTATCACTTACCATCGCCAAGAACGATCCATTTCATTTTCTGTCTAAAAATTTTATGGATTACTATAAAAACATATGTAATGAATATATATTATTTTTAAATCCTGGTTTACATTATATAGATAATGAAATAATGATGAAGATAATTGGAACCATAAGTAAATAGTCAAAACAATCTCAACAAACTAGGCAATTAACACCTTAAATAGTGAATATAATAAAATATTGTTTAAACAGTTAAGTAGATATTATAAGGAGATAATTTATGAAATTTTAATTATTATTATTGTTTTGGTATAATTTATTGACTTATTTAAAACCATTATAAAGGTGGTTGAACATCGTTCACTGGAAAAGAAATATAAGGTAAGGGGTTTCATCTCACTTTTTACATCCATGATATAATTTTCATATTCACCACTTACTTTTCTTTGTGTGGTTTAGCTACTACCAATATTTATGTAATTAAAAATGATTTATTTTATTTTATGGTATTTTGATATCCAATTTAAATTATTTATTATATGAAAATTTGAATTAAAATTTTTTGTAAGGTAAAGAATTTCATAACCTGATTATTGTCATTGGGTTATATTCATCATTGTCATTAATATTTAATAATTTTTTGGTGAAAACACATTTTACTATCTATTTATTTAGTTAAAAAATATAGGGATTTCTATTTTATATATATGGTCATTCATTGATTGATTCCCACATCAATGTTATGTTTTTTTTAATGGATTAATTAACTATCTCATTCTATTTTGGATTTTTTACAATTGAATTTACATTAGAGGAAATTATTGGATATTTTTTTAATAAATACTTTCATGTTATTTTCTTATGTTTATTCATGACCATTTTGAAATAATAGTACCATTTTATAACCTTTTGGTGCTAAAAATGTTTTAGAAAATGATTTTATGAAAACCTGAATTCACATGTCTCTTTAGACGAAGAACATGTTTTCCTCTAAAAACCTTATTTTCTAAAAAGGTTTCAAATTTTTCTTTTAAAAATTAAAAATGATTTATTATATACATATTTATATTTTTTCCTTTTAAATTTCATTCAATTGAATCTTCATATTTCTTTCTAAACAAGTCACATTATAATCATTAAACAAGGGAAACGAAATGTTCTTTTTTACCTTGAATAACTTATACAGAACTACCTACCATCATTTAATTGAGAATTTATTTTCATTATTAATAGTTATTTTTTAAATAAAAAGTTTTTAAATGTCATTTCCAAGTTAATTAATGTTCAAAATGTATTTTAAAACTAAAAGGATACATTCCAAAAAAAAATAACAGTTTTTTTTGTATTTCCATTCATCAATGAAAACAACCATTTATTTTTAGTCCAAATGGAATATGTTTTATTAATATTGTACATATTATAAATATGGATGGTTTTTCATCTATTTTTTCATGTATAATATTGAAATGTAGTTTCTTAATTGATTTTTGTTGTCCCCTTGAAATATTCAATTTCTAGTGATAATTGAACATTAAATTTTCTTCAATTGTACATATCCTTTAGGAAGGATATAATAATAGCCTAAACCATATACCATTTTTTACATATGGTTATCACATTTAAGTTTATATTATATATAGGAAAATATTGGTAAGTCCATATCTTTTTCTGTATAGAGATATTTGATAGGTTGCAATGTTTATGAATTAAATCGATTACTCGATATATATTTAATGCTTTGGATAGGTATGGAATGGGTTTGGGACTATTTAATGTATTCCCCTTGATAGAAATAAATTATTATTAGAAAAAAAATTGGTAACAAACCCTTTTAGTTTCTAACCAAGAACATCCTAAATTGTCTTGTGAAATGTCTTGAAAGTATTATACTAAATTATCTCAAGAAAGGACTTCATTGTAAAATTACCACATACCTAGTAAGTATGATGTCAAATAAAATAGAATTTACTTCATTTAGATTCATTTATTTTTATCCATGATATTTTCCATTTGCAATTAGTTATGGATACATTTTATTCCCAGTCTATTAATTAAATGGAATGTGTTTCATCTATATACATTCCATATTGATTATGCCATATCTAGTTATTTTAAATAGAATGTGTTTTCTATTATTTAAATTTCTAAATTTTTTATGCACATCCTTAATTTTTTATTGATTACATGGAATGTTTATTGTAACACCCCAAGCTTCTACGGTACGTTTCCCTTTGAATAATGCGATAGCGTGTGTTGTACGCAACCTCGAGTTCTAACACACACCACAACTAATTAAACTAGCCGTTGTGAATAGTAATACCTAATTTTTGAAATCATATATATTCTATATTTCAAAATGGACTTCATTTTTGGATTCGGAATATCAAAATTAGCCTAGTTTGAAATTTTGGTACATTTCGGATAACTTTCATATTTTGATGAATAGTGAAAATTTCTAAATTTTAATTAAAAACAACTTTTTTAATCAAAATAATTAATAGTGATAAATTATGAATTTGAGTGGTTTTAAAGTATATTTAGAATATATTTTTACCATTCAATTTAATGTTTATCATTGGACATAATTTTACAATTAAACCGAACATAAACAAGTGTCAATCTTTTGATAGTTATTATCTCTTAAAAACACGCTTTTTGTTTTAACAGCGGGAATTAATTTTAAATTAATTTCTGCCACTTCTGTGTTTTGAATTTAGGAAAATGGATTCCATATTTGGAATCAGGATGTCCAAATTATGTAAATAGGTAACTTTTATTTTTAGACATTTTGAATAATTACTGCGGTAAATATTTTATTTACCATGGTTAAAGGGTAAATCCGGTAAATAAGGGTTAAAAAAATAATATTATAATAATACAAAATTACCCTAAAACGTGTCTTAACCCTATTGGTTGATACATGGTCGACCATGGGCATCTTTGTGTCAATTTGGGGACCCCATGGATCCACTTGTAAGTGATAATGACACTTTATTTTAATTAAGTTAAAATGAATACAAAAATGACACAAGCATATATCTTTTAGAAGAACAATTTTTACATAGGGTTATACATGTTGGATTTTTGATTATAAATATTCATTAGAAAGATAAAAAGATTTCCTACATAATGATATTTTATTTATAATTTTTAGACAATAAATAAGTTATTTTATTTATGACACAATGATGATGCAGTAATTACTATAATAGTGAAAAATTAAAATAATTGATATTATAAATACCCAAATAAATATAATATGAAACTTTTAATGAATTAAACTAATTTTCTAGGCTAATATGATATATTAGTATTGATTTAATGGACTTTGTTCGAAGTAATCAATCTGTTATGAGTTTCACAAAAATCAACTATTGAATAGTGTCAAAATTGACATAAAAGAGTTCTTAAAACAAATATTATATTATTAATTGATATTAAATTCCTAAAAATCTAAGGTTCGGCCAAGAGACTTATATTATGATAGGTTAATCATTAATGGACCACTTGGGGGTCGCTTGGATGTATATAGTAAGTTTATTAACCATATTATATAAAAATACAAAGAGACATTGTAAAAGTGAAACTAATTAACTTAGAGTTAATACTTAAAGATAAGGTTAATATAAGTACTCAAACCTGTCTAAATTCTATTGTATGAGTTGTTTTCGACCTATCCCCACCTCATCCTTTGAATAGTCAACTTTGGAGCCTTTAGAAACCGAATATGAATTTATTATAAATTAATATTTCTAGCTTTTCCAAAGGTGCCCCTCACCCCTCTTATAAAAGGGCACTCCTCCTTCTCATTTCTTCACACCTCTAAAGCCTTTTGGTTCGGCCAAACTCTGCCCAAATACTCTCCCAACATCCCTCAATACAACCTAGAGGCCTTAGTTTGATCAGAAATCCAACCTAAGGAGCCCTTTTGATCAAATCAAAAGGAAGAACCCGAAGAAGAGGTAATGATCTCACCACCCTTTTCTAAGTTCATTTCTTCTTCCACTTCTTCTTCCTTTGTTCTTACCATTCTGAAATAATAACTCCAGTATCTCACATATACTGTGATGTTATTATAAATATGGTACAATCATATTCAGTATTCTATCCACCCTTTGAATAACATGTCACCATACGTGCGTACGTACGGCTTACCGTCTCCACGTCGTGGTGTAATTGTTATTCAATATATTATTATTTGGATGGGTATAATAATGATGTGTAACTCATGTAAATAATAAATATAACATGTTAATGATTCTGTATATATGATATACCATCCATTTATATATTATTTTAATATCAAAAGAATGATATTGTCGCTCGTGCGTACGTACGGACTACCGTCTCCACGAACGCGATGAGATTCATTCTCCATCGTAACCATTAAAGCGTAATTATCATTTTATGATTTAAAAATGATGTTTAAGGACTTGATATCATTCTGGATATGAATAATATACAACCTATCCTTTACAAACATGTCTTACGTAACAAAACATATGAAAGAAAACAAGTAAGTTAACACCCGAAACAACGATAATACTAAGATATTATTATCAAATCAATATTAAAAGATCATATATGATATCATATTAATGTATATGATTCTTGTATAATTTAATAACAATTATTTCACCATTATACAGGAGGTTAACCTACCACAACCAAGGAAAAGTACAAGGTAAGGGTTATTTCACAATCTCTTCATTATCCGAGGTTGTATTATACGTAATAATCTACTGGGATCTCTTTATCATCCACATCCATGTTTCTTCGAAATGTATTTCAAAACATTTTTACTATTTACAAGAATATGGGTTAAAGTCATTTATACCCTTGTTTGACTTTTTATAAGAGGTTTATAAATGAATCTTTCCGTCGTTTTCAAAACAAGGTCCTTTTTAACCTTTTCGACAGAATTGAGGTAAGAATGTTTTTTTTAACTTATACGGCGGGTGCGGTTATTTTCCGCCGTTATAAAATCGTCGAAGCTTCCCATACAAGCTTATAAGAATATTTTCAAAGAAAATGTTTTATTTTATATGGATCTTAAATGATTTCAAAAGAAAAGGGGATATTTCTTTTAAAAGAATTTTGATTTCATCTATGTCAACATCCTTTGATGGATTTTAAGATTATTTGAAGTTGATTTATTATGATACAAAACTTCTATATTGTATTGAAGGTTTTGTGATATGTTTGACTGTGGATGTGCTATTTTTATACCATTCATAGTTTATTGTGAAAGTATTGACATTTCGTATGCTAGTTTTAATACGAATGTTTATGTTATGTTTAAACCTTTTCATATGGGAATGCATTGGACTTAATAAGTGACGGGTGGAGCCCGCTATAGCTCCTCGATGCATCGGTAGGTCTCATGAGACAAACTAGTGTCTTGGCACAAGGCCTTGACAAAATCTTATTTGTATCCTTGGCACGAGGCCTTGGCTATGTGGTTATGATAGTCTGGCATTATGCATTCCAACATTATGAAAGTGGTTATTGATTTTTGCATGTGATTATTCGATTAGTAGAATATCCATGTGAATAAGTAAATGGCATTATTTCATTTTACTTTTGCCATACCATGTTGAAGTTCAATTTTAAAAGGCTTTTGTTTTAGTAATGCATTGCCTTAAATGTTTATTCTTATTTATGAAAGTTTCCGCTATATTGTTATCCTTACTGGGCATTTGAGCTCACCCCTTTTCTATGTTTTATTTTTCCCCAGGATGTGAAGAAGTAAATTATGAATGACCTGCAGGGATATTATGAGGGGATAGTAGTGTGGATTATGGAGACATTATGTTGTTGTAGTAGTTTTTCATTTTATGATGTAATGTAAAACTTATGAATATATCTAGTGTTTCCAAGGCTACTAAACCAATCGGTCTTTCGAGATTTGATCTTTCTTGTGATCATGCCAATGTTATGTAATAATGCACCGACTCTAGGCAACTAGGGTCGGGGCGTTACAGTTGGTATCAGAGGAAGTTTAGTACAAACCTTGGAAGCTAGATTTAGATAAACTCTGATTAGAGCACGTAGACCTAAGATGAACTTTGAGGATTAGTATAGAAGAACTTCCTATAATTTTGGTATTGTAGAGATTTTGTGAGTTTTTCGAGCAATACATCCCTGTCTGGATACGAGCAGGTAGAGGCGGCTCTGGCACAGATGTACCTAGGGGTAAAACCCGAAAACACCGCTTTGATCTAGACTCGAACGGGAACTGGTGCACGACAACGGGCCTTGCTGCACTCTTGGTTACGACACTCCCGGGGGATATGCTTAGGATAACTCTCACTATCTTTACAAATCATTATGAAGGGTTTATGAGTATATACTTCCTCAAAGAAAACATTTTTATGATTATGGATTATATCCATAAATAGTTCAATTTATGTTAAGTGTTTTATAAGTATGGGATTATGTATTTTGATGCATAAACTGATCTAGTTTATGCCATTTTTTTTAGAAATGGCGCCTAGTGGAAGAAATGGAAACCGTATCAATGCACGCACTCCATGTAGGGATTTCCCTCCTGCTCAAGATAATTATAGTGGGGCTGGTGATGCAACTGGTGCTGATCAGCTAATCACCGTACTGGGACAACTTACTCAGGTTATGAATAATAACCTTACCCGTATGGAGCACCCTGATCCGCAGCGTGGAGGATCAATGTTAGATCGATTCATGAGACAACAACCACCAACGTTCAATGGGAGTACAAATCCCTTAGTAGCTGAGCAATGGATATTTTCCCTAGAGAAAATATTTCAGGCTTTGGGGAGTAGTGAAAGGGAAAAAGTTACCATGGCAGTTTACCGCCTCACTGGAGATGCTGATCAATGGTGGTCATTGATTCAAAACATGAAGGAAGATGATGAAGTATCAAACATGGAATGGAGGGAGTTCAAAGATCTGTTTTTAGAAAAATACTTTCCTCGCGACCATCGAGCAGATATGGAAAGGCAATTTCTGAGTCTGAGACAAAAGAAGGATGAGAATGTCACAAAGTATGAGGCTAACTTTACAAGGTTAGCGAGGTACGCTGGTGATTATATTCGCAACCCAAGAAGTAAGATTGATCGTTTCTTTGATGGGTTAAAACCATTTCTCCGTCGAGCATTAGTCTCACAATCCTTTTCATCGTACGAAGACATTGTCTCATGTGCTATCAAGACCGAAAAGGAATTCTCTAAGTCTTATGACTTTAAAGCAAAGCAAGAGAAGAAGAGACCTGCTGATCAATCTGGGAATGGAAATAAGGGGAAGAAGGGAAAGGTTGAATATCCATCTTGTGGTAAGTGCGGGAAGAAACACCCCGGTGCTTGCCTGAAGGGAATGGGAGTCTGTTACAAGTGTGGTGAAAAAGGCCACCAAGCTCATGATTGCAAGGGGAAGAAGGAAGCTACCAACGTTCAGTGCTACAATTGCAGGGAGATGGGGCATTATGCAAATGCATGTCCTAAGCGTCAGGAGAACTTACCTCAGAAAAGGCCAAGGGATCAAGGCCAGGCTTATGCTATCACTACTGCTGAGGTAGAAGCTCCTAAAGACGTGGTGGCAGGTAATTTAATGGTTTCCTCAAGTTTAGAAAATGCATTATTTGATTCTGGATCATCGCATTGTTTCATATCTTCCCAGTTTGCTAAGAAAATTAGATATTTCCAATTTGATTTAATAAGGGAGTTGTCAGTTAAAACTCCTAAGGGAAGTATCGTTGCAACAAAGTTTTGTGAATCAGTCCCCATTAGAGCACATAAATTTTCTTTATCTGCTGATTTCATCGTCATACCTATGATTGAGTTTGATATAATCCTCGGTATGGACTGGCTTTCGGACTATGATGCGAAGATTTATTGTAAGAAGAAAGAGGTTACGATTCTTGATGATAATGATAAGGAGCACCTTATTTTTAGAGCAGAATCGTCACCACCTAATTCTTATTTAGATCCACCCCCTGTAGCTCAACTTAATTCAATTATCGGGGAGGAAGAGAATGAAATAACTGTCGGTGAGGAAAGAAATGTTCAAATAGAGGATGTACCTATTGTGAAAGAGTTTGTAGATGTATTTCCGGAAGATTTACCTGGACATCCTCCAGAACGAGAAGTAGAGTTTTCCATTGATTTAATTCCTGGATCAAGGCCTATATCGAAGACCCCTTATAGAATTGCCACTGTAGAGCTAGTCGAACTAAAGAAACAATTAGAGGAATTGAGTAATAAGGGATTTATTCGCCCTAGTGTTTCTCCATGGGGAGCCCCTGTTCTTTTTGTTAAAAAGAAAGATGGATCTATGAGGTTATGTATCGACTACAGGGAGATCAATGCTATAACGATAAAGAACAAGTATCCCCTACCTCGTATTGATGATTTATTTGACCAACTGCATGGAGCTCAATACTTTTCAAAGATTGACCTTCGATCTGGATACCATCAGTTGTGTGTGAAGAAGGAAGACATTCCGAAGACAGCATTTCGAACCAGGTACGGGCATTACGAGTTTACTGTAATGCCGTTTGGATTGACTAATGCACCCTCTGTATTCATGGATCTGATGAATAGAGTTTTCAAGGAGTATCTCGATGAATTTGTGGTGGTATTTATTGATGATATCTTGGTATACTCCAAAACCTACAAAGATCATGAAAATCACTTGCGCATTATCTTGAAGACTCTGAGGAGGCATGAATTATATGGAAAGTTTAGCAAGTGTGAATTCTGGCTTCAGGAGATTTCTTTTCTTGGCCATATTGTCTCTAAAGATGGAATCTCTATTGATCCTTCTAAGACCAAGGCAATCCAAGAATGGCCAGCACCTACGAATATAACTGAGGTACGTAGTTTTATTGGTTTGGCAGGTTATTATCGACGTTTCGTCCAGAATTTTGCCCGATTGGCTAACCCATTAACGAAGCTCACACGTAAAGGGGTTAAATTTGTTTGGACAAAAGAGTGTGAAGAATGTTTCGAAGAACTGAAGAGAAGATTAGTCAATGCTCCTATATTGACTCTACCATCGGGGAATGATGGGTTCGTTATTTATAGTGATGCATCGAAGAAAGGACTTGGCTGTGTCCTTATGCAGAATGATAGAGTCATTGCCTATGCATCACGACAGTTGAAAATTCATGAACAAAACTATCCTACTCATGATCTTGAGTTAGCAGCTGTGATCTTTGCTTTGAAGATATGGAGGCACTACCTCTATGGTGAAAAATGTGAGATTTATACTGATCACAAGAGTTTGAAGTATATTTTCTCACAAAAAGAACTCAACATGAGGCAAAGGAGATGGCTTGAATTACTCAAGGATTATGATTGTACGATACACTACCACCCGGGTAAGGCAAACAAGGTGGCAGATGCTTTGAGCAGAAAAGACCATGGAGTTCTGAACATGATGAGAATTGAAAGGGATCCAATTTTCATGGATCTAGTGAAGATGGACATGGGAATAACCAGGGAAGGTGAAACATCAATGCTTTTTCAAATGGTTGCCAAACCATCTTTACTAGAAAGGATTAAGAGTTCTCAGACCGATGATGAAGAATTTCAGAAGAAGATTAAAGCTGTGAATGATGGGAGATTGAGAGACTTTGCGTATGAAGGTGGAATTTTGAAATTCGGGAAGAGACTTTGTGTTCCCAATATACCTGATCTAAAAAGGGAATTGCTGGATGATGCTCATAGTTCCAATTTCTCTATACACCCTGGGAGCACCAAAATGTATAGAGATTTGAAGGAACATTTTTGGTGGGACAACATGAAGAGGGAGATTGCTGATTTTGTGTCAAGATGTATGGTTTGTCAACAAGTGAAAGCTGGAAGGCAACAGCCTGGAGGAGTCATGCAACCTCTTCCCATACCGGAGTGGAAATGGGACAATATTACGATGGACTTTGTCATGGGGCTACCAAAGACTCCTAGAAGGAACGATGCAATATGGGTTATTGTTGATCGTCTTACCAAGTCAGCACATTTTCTTGCTATAAGAGAAGATCTACCCCTGAACGTCTAGCAAGACTATATATTAATGAAGTTGTGAGACTTCATGGAGTACCCCTATCGATTGTTTCTGATCGTGATCCCCGTTTTACTTCAAGATTTTGGAAAAGTCTTCAGAAATCCCTGGATACTGAACTTCATTTGAGCACTGCTTACCACCCTCAGACAGACGGACAATCAGAACGGACTATTCAGACCTTAGAAGACATGTTGAGATCTTGCTCACTTGATTTTCAGGGTATGTGGGATCAATATTTACCACTAGTAGAATTTTCCTATAACAATAGCTTCCATTCGAGTATACAGATGGCACCATATGAAGCGTTATACGGAAAGAGATGTCGTACACCAACCTGTTGGGATGACGTTGGTGAATGAAAACTTGTAGGCCCAGAGCTGGTGGAGGAAACAGTGGAAAAGGTGAAAGTAATCCAAAATCACATTAAAGCAGCTCAAAGTAGGCAGAAGAGCTATGCCGATAATCGAAGGAAGGATTTGGAATTTCAAGTCGGTGATCATGTTTTCCTGAAGGTATCTCCATGGAAGGGAGTCATACGTTTTGGTAAGAAAGGTAAATTGAGTCCCAGGTACATCGGACCTTTCGAAATTCTAGAATGAATTGGGGCTGTAGCTTACCGATTGGCAATGCCGCCAAGTCTCTCCAAAGTTCACGATGTGTTCCACGTATCTCTGTTGAGGAAATACATGCCTGACCCAACGCATGTACTCACCTATGAGGAATTAGAACTGGAACCCGATCTTTCCTATTGTGAAGAGCCCGTCAGGATTCTTGATACAAGAGAACAAGTACTGAGAAACCGGACGACGCGTCTGGTAAAAGTTTTGTGGAGAAATCATAAGATGGAAGAGGCAACGTGGGAACCCGAGGAACTTATGATGAAGAACCACCCGAGTCTTTTTATGCAGTAATACCCTAGAAATTGCGAGGACGCAATTATTTGAAGGAGGGGAGAATGTAACACCCCAAGCTTCTACGGTACGTTTCCCTTTGAATAATGCGATAGCGTGTGTTGTACGCAACCTCGAGTTCTAACACACACCACAACTAATTAAACTAGCCGTTGTGAATAGTAATACCTAATTTTTGAAATCATATATATTCTATATTTCAAAATGGACTTCATTTTTGGATTCGGAATATCAAAATTAGCCTAGGGTGAAATTTTGGTACATTTCGGATAACTTTCATATTTTGATGAATAGTGAAAATTTCTAAATTTTAATTAAAAACAACTTTTTTAATCAAAATAATTAATAGTGATAAATTATGAATTTGAGTGGTTTTAAAGTATATTTAGAATATATTTTTACCATTAAATTTAATGTTTATCATTGGACATAATTTTACAATTAAACCGAACATAAACAAGTGTCAATCTTTTGATAGTTATTATCTCTTAAAAACACGCTTTTTGTTTTAACAGCGGGAATTAATTTTAAATTAATTTCTGCCACTTCTGTGTTTTGAATTTAGGAAAATGGATTCCATATTTGGAATCAGGATGTCCAAATTATGTAAATAGGTAACTTTTATTTTTAGACATTTTGAATAATTACTGCGGTAAATATTTTATTTACCATGGTTAAAGGGTAAATCCGGTAAATAAGGGTTAAAAAAATAATATTATAATAATACAAAATTACCCTAAAACGTGTCTTAACCCTATTGGTTGATACATGGTCGACCATGGGCATCTTTGTGTCAATTTTGGGACCCCATGGATCCACTTGTAAGTGATAATGACACTTTATTTTAATTAAGTTAAAATGAATACAAAAATGACACAAGCATATATCTTTTAGAAGAACAATTTTTACATAGGGTTATACATGTTGGATTTTCGATTATAAATATTCATTAGAAAGATAAAAAGATTTCATACATAATGATATTTTATTTATAATTTTTAGACAATAAATAAGTTATTTTATTTATGACACAATGATGATGCAGTAATTACTATAATAGTGAAAAATTAAAATAATTGATATTATAAATACCCAAATAAATATAATATGAAACTTTTAATGAATTAAACTAATTTTCTAGGCTAATATGATATATTAGGATTGATTTAATTGACTTTGTTCGAAGTAATCAATCTGTTATGAGTTTCACAAAAATCAACTATTGAATAGTGTCAAAATTGACATAAAAGAGTTCTTAAAACAAATATTATATTATTAATTGATATTAAATTCCTAAAAATCTAAGGTTCGGCCAAGAGACTTATATTATGATAGGTTAATCATTAATGGACCACTTGGGGGTCGCTTGGATGTATATAGTAAGTTTATTAACCATATTATATAAAAATACAAAGAGACATTGTAAAAGTGAAACTAATTAACTTAGAGTTAATACTTAAAGATAAGGTTAATATAAGTACCCAAACCTGTCTAAATTCTATTGGATGAGTTGTTTTAGACCTATCCCCACCTCATCCTTTTAATAGTCAACTTTGGAGCCTTTAGAAACCGAATATGAATTTATTATAAATTAATATTTCTAGCTTTTCCAAAGGTGCCCCTCACCCCTCTTATAAAAGGGCACTCCTCCTTCTCATTTCTTCACACCTCTAAAACCTTTTGGTTCGGCCAAACTCTGCCCAAATACTCTCCCAACATCCCTCAATACAACCTAGAGGCCTTAGTTTGATCAGAAAGCCAACCTAAGGAGCCCTTTTGATCAAATCAAAAGGAAGAACCCGAAGAAGAGGTAATGATCTCACCACCCTTTTCTAAGTTCATTTCTTCTTCCACTTCTTCTTCCTTTGTTCTTACCATTCTGAAATAATAACTCCAGTATCTCACATATACTGTGATGTTATTATAAATATGGTACAATCATATTCAGTATTCTATCCACCCTTTGAATAACATGTCACCATACGTGCGTACGTACGGCTTACCGTCTCCACGTCGTGGTGTAATTGTTATTCAATATAATATTATTTGGATGGGTATAATAATGATGTGTAACTCATGTAAATAATAAATATAACATGTTAATGATTCTGTATATATGATATACCATCCATTTATATATTATTTTAATATCAAAAGAATGATATTGTCGCTCGTGCGTACGTACGGACTACCGTCTCCACGAACGCGATGAGATTCATTCTCCATCGTAACCATTAAAGCGTAATTATCATTTTATGATTTAAAAATGATGTTTAAGGACTTGATATCATTCTGGATATGAATAATATACAACCTATCCTTTACAAACATGTCTTACATAACAAAACATATGAAAGAAAACAAGTAAGTTAACACCCGAAACAACGATAATACTAAGATATTATTATCAAATCAATATTAAAAGATCATATATGATATCATATTAATGTATATGATTCTTGTATAATTTAATAACAATTATTTCACCATTATACAGGAGGTTAACCTACCACAACCAAGGAAAAGTACAAGGTAAGGGTTATTTCACAATCTCTTCATTATCCGAGGTTGTATTATACGTAATAATCTACTGGGATCTCTTTATCATCCACATCCATGTTTCTTCGAAATGTATTTCAAAACATTTTTACTATTTACAAGAATATGGGTTAAAGTCATTTATACCCTTGTTTGACTTTTTATAAGAGGTTTATAAAGGAATCTTTCCGTCGTTTTCAAAACAAGGTCCTTTTTAACCTTTTCGACAGAATTGAGGTAAGAATGTTTTTTTTAACTTATACGGCGGGTGCGGTTATTTTCCGCCGTTATAAAATCGTCGAAGCTTCCCATACAAGCTTATAAGAATATTTTCAAAGAAAATGTTTTATTTTATATGGATCTTAAATGATTTCAAAATAAAAGGAGATATTTCTTTTAAAAGAATTTTGATTTCATCTATGTCAACATCCTTTGATGGATTTTAAGATTATTTGAAGTTGATTTATTATGATACAAAACTTCTATATTGTATTGAAGGTTTTGTGATATGTTTGACTGTGGATGTGCTATTTTTATACCATTCATAGTTTATTGTGAAAGTATTGACATTTCGTATGCTAGTTTTAATACGAATGTTTATGTTATGTTTAAACCTTTTCATATGGGAATGCATTGGACTTAATAAGTGACGGGTGGAGCCCGCTATAGCTCCTCGATGCATCGGTAGGTCTCATGAGACAAACTAGTGTCTTGGCACAAGGCCTTGACAAAATCTTATTTGTATCCTTGGCACGAGGCCTTGGCTATGTGGTTATGATAGTCTGGCATTATGCATTCCAACATTATGAAAGTGGTTATTGATTTTTGCATGTGATTATTCGATTAGTAGAATATCCATGTGAATAAGTAAATGGCATTATTTCATTTTACTTTTGCCATACCATGTTGAAGTTCAATTTTAAAAGGCTTTTGTTTTAGTAATGCATTGCCTTAAATGTTTATTCTTATTTATGAAAGTTTCCGCTATATTGTTATCCTTACTGGGCATTTGAGCTCACCCCTTTTCTATGTTTTATTTTTCCCCAGGATGTGAAGAAGTAAATTATGAATGACCTGCAGGGATATTATGAGGGGATAGTAGTGTGGATTATGGAGACATTATGTTGTTGTAGTAGTTTTTCATTTTATGATGTAATGTAAAACTTATGAATATATCTAGTGTTTCCAAGGCTACTAAACCAATCGGTCTTTCGAGATTTGATCTTTCTTGTGATCATGCCAATGTTATGTAATAATGCACCGACTCTAGGCAACTAGGGTCGGGGCGTTACAGTTGGTATCAGAGGAAGTTTAGTACAAACCTTGGAAGCTAGATTTAGATAAACTCTGATTAGAGCACGTAGACCTAAGATGAACTTTGAGGATTAGTATAGAAGAACTTCCTATAATTTTGGTATTGTAGAGATTTTGTGAGTTTTTCGAGCAATACATCCCTGTCTGGATACGAGCAGGTAGAGGCGGCTCTGGCACAGATGTACCTAGGGGTAAAACCCGAAAACACCGCTTTGATCTAGACTCGAACGGGAACTGGTGCACGACAACGGGCCTTGCTGCACTCTTGGTTACGACACTCCCGGGGGATATGCTTAGGATAACTCTCACTATCTTTACAAATCATTATGAAGGGTTTATGAGTATATACTTCCTCAAAGAAAACATTTTTATGATTATGGATTATATCCATAAATAGTTCAATTTATGTTAAGTGTTTTATAAGTATGGGATTATGTATTTTGATGCATAAACTGATCTAGTTTATGCCATTTTTTTTAGAAATGGCGCCTAGTGGAAGAAATGGAAACCGTATCAATGCACGCACTCCATGTAGGGATTGCCCTCCTGCTCAAGATAATTATAGTGGGGCTGGTGATGCAACTGGTGCTGATCAGCTAATCACCGTACTGGGACAACTTACTCAGGTTATGAATAATAACCTTACCCGTATGGAGCACCCTGATCCGCAGCGTGGAGGATCAATGTTAGATCGATTCATGAGACAACAACCACCAACGTTCAATGGGAGTACAAATCCCTTAGTAGCTGAGCAATGGATATTTTCCCTAGAGAAAATATTTCAGGCTTTGGGGAGTAGTGAAAGGGAAAAAGTTACCATGGCAGTTTACCGCCTCACTGGAGATGCTGATCAATGGTGGTCATTGATTCAAAACATGAAGGAAGATGATGAAGTATCAAACATGGAATGGAGGGAGTTCAAAGATCTGTTTTTAGAAAAATACTTTCCTCGCGACCATCGAGCAGATATGGAAAGGCAATTTCTGAGTCTGAGACAAAAGAAGGATGAGAATGTCACAAAGTATGAGGCTAACTTTACAAGGTTAGCGAGGTACGCTGGTGATTATATTCGCAACCCAAGAAGTAAGATTGATCGTTTCTTTGATGGGTTAAAACCATTTCTCCGTCGAGCATTAGTCTCACAATCCTTTTCATCGTACGAAGACATTGTCTCATGTGCTATCAAGACCGAAAAGGAATTCTCTAAGTCTTATGACTTTAAAGCAAAGCAAGAGAAGAAGAGACCTGCTGATCAATCTGGGAATGGAAATAAGGGGAAGAAGGGAAAGGTTGAATATCCATCTTGTGGTAAGTGCGGGAAGAAACACCCCGGTGCTTGCCTGAAGGGAATGGGAGTCTGTTACAAGTGTGGTGAAAAAGGCCACCAAGCTCATGATTGCAAGGGGAAGAAGGAAGCTACCAATTTTCGGTGCTACAATTGCAGGGAGATGGGGCATTATGCAAATGCATGTCCTAAGCGTCAGGAGAACTTACCTCAGAAAAGGCCAAGGGATCAAGGCCAGGCTTATGCTATCACTACTGCTGAGGTAGAAGCTCCGAAAGACGTGGTGGCAGGTAATTTAATGGTTTCCTCAAGTTTAGCAAATGCATTATTTGATTCTGGATCATCGCATTGTTTCATATCTTCCCAGTTTGCTAAGAAAATTAGATATTTCCAATTTGATTTAATAAGGGAGTTGTCAGTTAAAACTCCTAAGGGAAGTATCGTTGCAACAAAGTTTTGTGAATCAGTCCCCATTAGAGCACATAAATTTTCTTTATCTGCTGATTTCATCGTCATACCTATGATTGAGTTTGATATAATCCTCGGTATGGACTGGCTTTCGGACTATGATGCGAAGATTTATTGTAAGAAGAAAGAGGTTACGATTCTTGATGATAATGATAAGGAGCACCTTATTTTTAGAGCAGAATCGTCACCACCTAATTCTTATTTAGATCCACCCCCTGTAGCTCAACTTAATTCAATTATCGGGGAGGAAGAGAATGAAATAACTGTCGGTGAGGAAAGAAATGTTCAAATAGAGGATGTACCTATTGTGAAAGAGTTTGTAGATGTATTTCCGGAAGATTTACCTGGACATCCTCCAGAACGAGAAGTAGAGTTTTCCATTGATTTAATTCCTGGATCAAGGCCTATATCGAAGACCCCTTATAGAATGGCCACTGTAGAGCTAGTCGAACTAAAGAAACAACTAGAGGAATTGAGTAATAAGGGATTTATTCGCCCTAGTGTTTCTCCATGGGGAGCCCCTGTTCTTTTTGTTAAAAAGAAAGATGGATCTATGAGGTTATGTATCGACTACAGGGAGATCAATGCTATAACGATAAAGAACAAGTATCCCCTACCTCGTATTGATGATTTATTTGACCAACTGCATGGAGCTCAATACTTTTCAAAGATTGACCTTCGATCTGGATACCATCAGTTGTGTGTGAAGAAGGAAGACATTCCGAAGACAGCATTTCGAACCAGGTACGGGCATTACGAGTTTACTGTAATGCCGTTTGGATTGACTAATGCACCCTCTGTATTCATGGATCTGATGAATAGAGTTTTCAAGGAGTATCTCGATGAATTTGTGGTGGTATTTATTGATGATATCTTGGTATACTCCAAAACCTACAAAGATCATGAAAATCACTTGCGCATTATCTTGAAGACTCTGAGAAGGCATGAATTATATGGAAAGTTTAGCAAGTGTGAATTCTGGCTTCAGGAGATTTCTTTTCTTGGCCATATTGTCTCTAAAGATGGAATCTCTGATGATCCTTCTAAGACCAAGGCAATCCAAGAATGTCCAGCACCTACGAATATAACTGAGGTACGTAGTTTTATTGGTTTGGCAGGTTATTATCGACGTTTCGTCCAGAATTTTGCCCGATTGGCTAACCCATTAACGAAGCTCACACGTAAAGGGGTTAAATTTGTTTGGACAAAAGAGTGTGAAGAATGTTTCGAAGAACTGAAGAGAAGATTAGTCAATGCTCCTATATTGACTCTACCATCGGGGAATGATGGGTTCGTTATTTATAGTGATGCATCGAAGAAAGGACTTGGCTGTGTCCTTATGCAGAATGATAGAGTTATTGCCTATGCATCACGACAGTTGAAAATTCATGAACAAAACTATCCTACTCATGATCTTGAGTTAGCAGCTGTGATCTTTGCTTTGAAGATATGGAGGCACTACCTCTATGGTGAAAAATGTGAGATTTATACTGATCACAAGAGTTTGAAGTATATTTTCTCACAAAAAGAACTCAACATGAGGCAAAGGAGATGGCTTGAATTACTCAAGGATTATGATTGTACGATACACTACCACCCGGGGAAGGCAAACAAGGTGGCAGATGCTTTGAGCAGAAAAGACCATGGAGTTCTGAACATGATGAGAATTGAAAGGGATCCAATTTTCATGGATCTAGTGAAGATGGACATGGGAATAACCAGGGAAGGTGAAACATCAATGCTTTTTCAAATGGTTGCCAAACCATCTTTACTAGAAAGGATTAAGAGTTCTCAGACCGATGATGAAGAATTTCAGAAGAAGATTAAAGCTGTGAATGATGGGAGATTGAGAGACTTTGCGTATGAAGGTGGAATTTTGAAATTCGGGAAGAGACTTTGTGTTCCCAATATACCTGATCTAAAAAGGGAATTGCTGGATGATGCTCATAGTTCCAATTTCTCTATACACCCTGGGAGCACCAAAATGTATAGAGATTTGAAGGAACATTTTTGGTGGGACAACATGAAGAGGGAGATTGCTGATTTTGTGTCAAGATGTATGGTTTGTCAACAAGTGAAAGCTGGAAGGCAACAGCCTGGAGGAGTCATGCAACCTCTTCCCATACCGGAGTGGAAATGGGACAATATTACGATGGACTTTGTCATGGGGCTACCAAAGACTCCTAGAAGGAACGATGCAATATGGGTTATTGTTGATCGTCTTACCAAGGCAGCACATTTTCTTGCTATAAGAGAAGATCTACCCCTGGAACGTCTAGCAAGACTATATATTAATGAAGTTGTGAGACTTCATGGAGTACCCCTATCGATTGTTTCTGATCGTGATCCCCGTTTTACTTCAAGATTTTGGAAAAGTCTTCAGAAATCCCTGGATACTGAACTTCATTTGAGCACTGCTTACCACCCTCAGACAGACGGACAATCAGAACGGACTATTCAGACCTTAGAAGACATGTTGAGATCTTGCTCACTTGATTTTCAGGGTATGTGGGATCAATATTTACCACTAGTAGAATTTTCCTATAACAATAGCTTCCATTCGAGTATACAGATGGCACCATATGAAGCGTTATACAGAAAGAGATGTCGTACACCAACCTGTTGGGATGACGTTGGTGAAAGAAAACTTGTAGGCCCAGAGCTGGTGGAGGAAACGGTGGAAAAGGTGAAAGTAATCCAAAATCACATTAAAGCAGCTCAAAGTAGGCAGAAGAGCTATGCCGATAATCGAAGGAAGGATTTGGAATTTCAAGTCGGTGATCATGTTTTCCTGAAGGTATCTCCATGGAAGGGAGTCATACGTTTTGGTAAGAAAGGTAAATTGAGTCCCAGGTACATCGGACCTTTCGAAATTCTAGAACGAATTGGGGCTGTAGCTTACCGATTGGCAATGCCGCCAAGTCTCTCCAAAGTTCACGATGTGTTCCACGTATCTCTGTTGAGGAAATACATGCCTGACCCAACGCATGTACTCACCTATGAGGAATTAGAACTGGAACCCGATCTTTCCTATTGTGAAGAGCCCGTCAGGATTCTTGATACAAGAGAACAAGTACTGAGAAACCGGACGACGCGTCTGGTAAACGTTTTGTGGAGAAATCATAAGATGGAAGAGGCAACGTGGGAACCCGAGGAACTTATGATGAAGAACCACCCGAGTCTTTTTATGCAGTAATACCCTAGAAATTGCGAGGACGCAATTATTTGAAGGAGGGGAGAATGTAACACCCCAAGCTTCTACGGTACGTTTCCCTTTGAATAATGCGATAGCGTGTGTTGTACGCAACCTCGAGTTCTAACACACACCACAACTAATTAAACTAGCCGTTGTGAATAGTAATACCTAATTTTTGAAATCATATATATTATATATTTCAAAATGGACTTCATTTTTGGATTCGGAATATCAAAATTAGCCTAGGGTGAAATTTTGGTACATTTCGGATAACTTTCATATTTTGATGAATAGTGAAAATTTCTAAATTTTAATTAAAAACAACTTTTTTAATCAAAATAATTAATAGTGATAAATTATGAATTTGAGTGGTTTTAAAGTATATTTAGAATATATTTTTACCATTAAATTTAATGTTTATCATTGGACATAATTTTACAATTAAACCGAACATAAACAAGTGTCAATCTTTTGATAGTTATTATCTCTTAAAAACACGCTTTTTGTTTTAACAGCGGGAATTAATTTTAAATTAATTTCTGCCACTTCTGTGTTTTGAATTTAGGAAAATGGATTCCATATTTGGAATCAGGATGTCCAAATTATGTAAATAGGTAACTTTTATTTTTAGACATTTTGAATAATTACTGCGGTAAATATTTTATTTACCATGGTTAAAGGGTAAATCCGGTAAATAAGGGTTAAAAAAATAATATTATAATAATACAAAATTACCCTAAAACGTGTCTTAACCCTATTGGTTGATACATGGTCGACCATGGGCATCTTTGTGTCAATTTTGGGACCCCATGGATCCACTTGTAAGTGATAATGACACTTTATTTTAATTAAGTTAAAATGAATACAAAAATGACACAAGCATATATCTTTTAGAAGAACAATTTTTACATAGGGTTATACATGTTGGATTTTCGATTATAAATATTCATTAGAAAGATAAAAAGATTTCCTACATAATGATATTTTATTTATAATTTTAGACAATAAATAAGTTATTTTATTTATGACACAATGATGATGCAGTAATTACTATAATAGTGAAAAATTAAAATAATTGATATTATAAATACCCAAATAAATATAATATGAAACTTTTAATGAATTAAACTAATTTTCTAGGCTAATATGATATATTAGGATTGATTTAATGGACTTTGTTCGAAGTAATCAATCTTTTATGAGTTTCACAAAAATCAACTATTGAATAGTGTCAAAATTGACATAAAAGAGTTCTTAAAACAAATATTATATTATTAATTGATATTAAATTCCTAAAAATCTAAGGTTCGGCCAAGAGACTTATATTATGATAGGTTAATCATTAATGGACCACTTGGGGGTCTCTTGGATGTATATAGTAAGTTTATTAACCATATTATATAAAAATACAAAGAGACATTGTAAAAGTGAAACTAATTAACTTAGAGTTAATACTTAAAGATAAGGTTAATATAAGTACCCAAACCTGTCTAAATTCTATTGGATGAGTTGTTTTCGACCTATCCCCACCTCATACTTTGAATAGTCAACTTTTGAGCCTTTAGAAACCGAATATGAATTTATTATAAATTAATATTTCTAGCTTTTCCAAAGGTGCCCCTCACCCCTCTTATAAAAGGGCACTCCTCCTTCTCATTTCTTCACACCTCTAAAGCCTTTTGGTTCGGCCAAACTCTGCCCAAATACTCTCCCAACATCCCTCAATACAACCTAGAGGCCTTAGTTTGATCAGAAAGCCAACCTAAGGAGCCCTTTTGATCAAATCAAAAGGAAGAACCCGAAGAAGAGGTAATGATCTCACCACCCTTTTCTAAGTTCATTTCTTCTTCCACTTCTTCTTCCTTTGTTCTTACCATTCTGAAATAATAACTCCAGTATCTCACATATACTGTGATGTTATTATAAATATGGTACAATCATATTCAGTATTCTATCCACCCTTTGAATAACATGTCACCATACGTGCGTACGTACGGCTTACCGTCTCCACGTCGTGGTGTAATTGTTATTCAATATAATATTATTTGGATGGGTATAATAATGATGTGTAACTCATGTAAATAATAAATATAACATGTTAATGATTCTGTATATATGATATACCATCCATTTATATATTATTTTAATATCAAAAGAATGATATTGTCGCTCGTGCGTACGTACGGACTACCGTCTCCACGAACGCGATGAGATTCATTCTCCATCGTAACCATTAAAGCGTAATTATCATTTTATGATTTAAAAATGATGTTTAAGGACTTGATATCATTCTGGATATGAATAATATACAACCTATCCTTTACAAACATGTCTTACGTAACAAAACATATGAAAGAAAACAAGTAAGTTAACACCCGAAACAACGATAATACTAAGATATTATTATCAAATCAATATTAAAAGATCATATATGATATCATATTAATGTATATGATTCTTGTATAATTTAATAACAATTATTTCACCATTATACAGGAGGTTAACCTACCACAACCAAGGAAAAGTACAAGGTAGGGGTTATTTCACAATCTCTTCATTATCCGAGGTTGTATTATACGTAATAATCTACTGGGATCTCTTTATCATCCACATCCATGTTTCTTCGAAATGTATTTCAAAACATTTTTACTATTTACAAGAATATGGGTTAAAGTCATTTATACCCTTGTTTGACTTTTTATAAGAGGTTTATAAAGGAATCTTTCCGTCGTTTTCAAAACAAGGTCCTTTTTAACCTTTTCGACAGAATTGAGGTAAGAATGTTTTTTTTAACTTATACGGCGGGTGCGGTTATTTTCCGCCGTTATAAAATCGTCGAAGCTTCCCATACAAGCTTATAAGAATTTTTTCAAAGAAAATGTTTTATTTTATATGGATCTTAAATGATTTCAAAATAAAAGGAGATATTTCTTTTAAAAGAATTTTGATTTCATCTATGTCAACATCCTTTGATGGATTTTAAGATTATTTGAAGTTGATTTATTATGATACAAAACTTCTATATTGTATTGAAGGTTTTGTGATATGTTTGACTGTGGATGTGCTATTTTTATACCATTCATAGTTTATTGTGAAAGTATTGACATTTCGTATGCTAGTTTTAATACGAATGTTTATGTTATGTTTAAACCTTTTCATATGGGAATGCATTGGACTTAATAAGTGACGGGTGGAGCCCGCTATAGCTCCTCGATGCATCGGTAGGTCTCATGAGACAAACTAGTGTCTTGGCACAAGGCCTTGACAAAATCTTATTTGTAGCCTTGGCACGAGGCCTTGGCTATGTGGTTATGATAGTCTGGCATTATGCATTCCAACATTATGAAAGTGGTTATTGATTTTTGCATGTGATTATTCGATTAGTAGAATATCCATGTGAATAAGTAAATGGCATTATTTCATTTTACTTTTGCCATACCATGTTGAAGTTCAATTTTAAAAGGCTTTTGTTTTAGTAATGCATTGCCTTAAATGTTTATTCTTATTTATGAAAGTTTCCGCTATATTGTTATCCTTACTGGGCATTTGAGCTCACCCCTTTTCTATGTTTTATTTTTCCCCAGGATGTGAAGAAGTAAATTATGAATGACCTGCAGGGATATTATGAGGGGATAGTAGTGTGGATTATGGAGACATTATGTTGTTGTAGTAGTTTTTCATTTTATGATGTAATGTAAAACTTATGAATATATCTAGTGTTTCCAAGGCTACTAAACCAATCGGTCTTTCGAGATTTGATCTTTCTTGTGATCATGCCAATGTTATGTAATAATGCACCGACTCTAGGCAACTAGGGTCGGGGCGTTACATTTATTCTGTTATTACCTTTCTTTATTGGCTGTTCTCAATAATTGATCATTTATTCTACTATATGTCACCCTTACTGGTCATTTGAGCTCACTATTACATTGTTTTTTTCATAGGATTCCATAAAGTGTACCAGGAAAGATATGAAATGATATCATCAATGGTATAATGTTATCCTAGAAAGAAAGAAAATATGTTTTAATTAGATTATTCAATTGTAATAAATACTCATGTATAAATATGGTTTACCAAGACTGCTAAACTAATTAGTCCTTTGGGCTACATTTCTCTATGATTATGCCAATGTCATGCCAGTAGAAACCGGTACCACGATTTTTAGGGTTGGGTGGCTACATGAGTTATAAAAATATCTAAGAGGGTAGGAAAATTATTTACATAATAATAGAATGTTTTAAAATTTCTAGTGATAAATACTACACATGTTTCATGGTGATAAATATTTTCCAGAAGTGGAGAATTGGGTTGAGGCCACGGTCTAGTTTTTTTACCTTGGTGACAAGAATGAATTTTATTATATCACTCACAAACCATCTTAATTATATGGATTTAAGGAAGTAGTGTGTTCTATTCATCCATACCCTTGATGATGTTTCCTCTATTGGTATATAAATGACCATCTTTTTAGAGAAGTGTTCTACCCAACAACCATACGGGTGACCTGGGATTAAAAAAACACTATAACATGGGGTTCACCTTATGTGGGATCCCACTTGGTTTGATTTTTATACATACAAGTAAAAATCATCAATTAATGGAACTAAATATATGGATTATTGTTTGGTGTATTTGTAATGTCTCTTTGAGAATTTAGGGAATGGGGATGTTTTCCACATCAAAAAGTGTTCTCTCATGATGTGATATAAAAACAATTGGAAAATTTAGTGCAACCCATAGGGGATACTGTCAAGATGTGGTGAATAAGCCCCATTTATATGTATGATTGAGGTTTTTTTGGTGGTTCTTAAGTGTCATATGTGAAACCTAGTTTTGGAAAACTATTACGGAAAGTAGAAATATTGATCAAGGAAGTGGAGGATTATGAATAGAATGCATCATAGGGATGAGTTTTATAACCCATTACATGTCCAAAATAGCAACAATTTTAGAGGATGTAATAATATTTCACTCCTTCTTTGTTTTATCCCTTATCATTTAACCATATATTATAATGGATCCTTCAATGATCTTATATTTATCATGGCTATGTCATTTTACTCATTGAGAAGAGAGATTATTTTATGAATTTTCATTATTAATACTAACGCACTAAAATGTTTGGAAAAATATCATAGTATGCGGGATAAGTTATTCCTTCACTGGTAAAAGGGAATATATACTCTAGTATGTTAGACAATTAGAAAAAAGTAACTGACGACAACTTATTTAGTGGGATAATGTTCTCCTTGGATAAATTGATGTTATGGGATGGGTAATTCTAGGCCTATTTTTTCCCATGGGTTTATCCAATATTATTCATGAAATAGACGTATTGTATTTTAAGGATTATATTTTTTGAAAGTCACATAAATTACATGATGATCAATAAATATTATAAGTTTTCCATTTAATTGGTGACCACTTCAACACATTTTTGGGTGTGAGATGTTTCTCAAATTCCAATAAAAGATCTGAAGATAACAAGTTTATCATTCATTATCATAGAATATAAAAGATCATGTTTTGATGTATTATTATCATGATTGGTCCCTAGTGATTCCCTTTTCTATGATGAATGTCCCAATAGTTTTCATATTAGTTTTGATGTATATATTCAGACCATATTTGGATAAATTTGTGTCTATATTTATCCAGGACATTCTCATGTAAATTTTATCAGAAGAGTAGAATGTTGGACATTTTATGATGGTCCTTAACATACATTGTGAGTGATGAATTTTTGGTAGACTTTCAAAGTGTGAGTTTTGCATTCGTGATACTCTATTTTTTAAGAATTTTTTCTCTGATCTTATTGTATCCATGAACACAACATGGTTAATGTTGTGTTTACTTGTGATCCAGCTAGGATCATGGATGAGTATCAAATATTCATCAGTTTGGAAGAATACTATTAGAGTACTATGATGGAATTTTCTAAGATATTTTCCCCTTTGACTACCTTGATTCATAAATGGTGTCCATTTACCTGTACTAGGTAGTGTGAAGAGATTTTTATAAGAGTTAAGGATATTTAAACAATGAACATGTTTTGTGAATATCATAGGAAGCTTACATGTGTGTCGTGTTTTTCAAAACAACTGATTCTAGGATTATATGCATGTTTGTGTAAGGATAGGTATCTTTTTATTTTGGGTAATGTAATTTGAGGCCTGATGAGTAGTATTACCTGACTAAATAAATTTTGGAATTGGTAGTCCTCACCATATGTATATAGAGGTGTTATCATTAGATTGATATTTCTGTTGTTTAAATGGACCATCCAAAGTTATGGTATATCAGTAAAAATATAGTTCAATATAGTATAGTGGAATATATTAGAGTGTATATGGGACCATGAATTTGAAATAATCTTTAATATAGGGATGAAAAACATGGTAGTAGATAGCCATAGAAAGAAATAATAACCTCATTTAGTGGAGGAGGTGATAGGGTAGATAACTTCCTTCAATATAATACTATTAGGGGAGAGGTGTGTATCATATCTTTAATTGATAATGAAAACAACCCACTTCCTTATCTTGTCTGAGCAGCTCAGTTGGGATATGTTGTATATGACGTTCTACAAAACCAAATATACTTATAAGATTCACTAGAATGATTTTCTGAATCAATGGAGCATTCCATCATTTTTCTAGGATGTATGGTTATTATGGTTACATTATGTGAAGATTTTTTAATTTATTTTAATATTTACCCTTGGAAATATTTCTAGTTGTGGTGAAGATATATAAGGAACTCTAGTGTAAGTTATTGTGGGTTTGAATGAGGAAAAGAGTTATTGAGTTTGTCTATTAATATACCACATGTTAGCTGGTAAATGTAGAACATCATGTTCTACTATATTTCAAACATGCAGTTATTTTGATTTTGGAAGATATTCAATGATCCTTATGTTTTCCTTCGACCAGATATTGGAGGATCACCAATCGACACTCAAGTTTTCCTATAACAATAGTTGCAACTCCACTATCTGTATGTCTTCTTTTGAGACCCTATAAAATATAACATTACGGTAATTCTAATATTATCATGATATTACTAATACATATCATATTAAACAATAAATGTTGTAAGTAACATTATGGTGGGATTTGGGTTATCTTTGAGAAATTTAGAGAAAACTCTTTTTGATAAAAATACCACCTAGATTGATGTTGTAGGACTTCAGGTTCAATCATGGAAACCATGTTTTCTTGAGAATATATAAATGAAGTTGATTGTGGGTTTTTGGTTTGGGAAATAACTTTTCACTAAGGTTATTTGGGATAAATAAGATTTTATGAGGTCTTAATGATGTTGCGTACAAGTTAGCATTACCCCTTTTGTATTATCAAGTGTATGATTTCAATCATGTTTCATATATGATTGTATGAATTCGTGAACAATTAAAAATTATACACTATAACGAGATAAAATTTGAGTGGATACATTCATCACCATACATGAATCTGGAAAACATCGATCTCAGATGTGATCCTGATCCATAAGAGATTAGCCTCAATCATGATTGCACCTTGATCACATCCTCGATCATGGACTAACACCCATGATACCAATCTGATGCATTTACAAAACTCCACCATTATTATTCATCAATTAATCCATCATTAATAAAATTGTCCTATCATTCGTGCTACCAAAATGAATATAAGGGTTTAACCAAGCTTGAACCCAACCTAAAAAATCCGAACTGTGGCCTTAGTGGTCAGTGGTGAAGGACATGATGAATGGAGAATAGAAAGCACAAGAACAAAGAGAACCATAATTGGAAAAGATTTCTTGTAAAATAATTATATAAATTTGGTGATAACATGTGAAATGAGGGAATAATTATACTAGGTAATTATAATAAATAAATTGGGGGCCCGTGTGAAGACCACATATAACATAAAAAAATTAGGAAAATCCATGCTTAATATCTTAATCAAAAGAGATAAAATCACAAATGTAAATACCAACATTGATTATGGATTGATTATTGGTGAATAACACATATTATTTTTATGAATTTGATGATATTACTCTATCTTATGCATATCAATTCACCTCAATCCAATCATTTGTCTCCAGTATCGATCCACCAATGACGGTTGGATTTAATATCCCTTCAATAATCCCAAGGTTATGTAGTTAACACTAATGATTAAAAATAAAATTTTATATATAGAGGAAAATATATTAGCTAATTTAATTTAAAATAAATAATTTACTTATTTATTTAAATTAAATTCACCACCCAATAATTGTATCATTCGAATGACTCATATCGACCAATGTTCGGTCTTCCTATAGAACCCAAAGAATTCTACACACATATTTGGTTTCAAATATCCCATACAAGACTCCATTTATGTTATATTCCACATATCAAGAAAACCACATTTATTGAGACTAATAATATTTAATTTTTTTATTAAATTAATTCCGACTTCACCGGGCCTCAACATCGAGCATTGTCTCTACACCTAACTCTAAAGTTATCTCAAAAAATATTTCAATGTCTTACATTGTAAAACCAGATCCTTTATATAATTCCCCAATTCAATGATTTTTTCCCCAAAAATCACAAATTAAGATAAAATGTGTGGATACTAAGCTCACAACTAGGTCTCTCAAACCCATAAGCCCCCCCAACGGTTTCATGATTGCCCTGAAACACACATCAAAGGAAAAAAAACATTCCCATGAAGGATCATTATCTTTTAGTTTTGAAATCCATTGGCCGCTTGGAAAAGTAAACTAAACTCTCACTATCAATCATACCGACGTCTATATATTATAAAAATACATTGAATAAATCCCCATCTATGACATGTGGAGAACACCAACCACCAGATTATCATTAAGGATATCAACTGATCTATATCCTTTCTCATTAAAAATAGAATGAAAATATTTTGATGTTAATTTTCTAACACTAACAAACCATGGGTGGACCTCAATCTTAAATTTCATTAACCTCTACAGTGTACACTATAACTCCCATTTCTGAGAATAAATATCATAATAATTGGATGTTCAAATGTTGATCTAACTCCATGAGAGATTCTAGACAACTAAATCACCTAGATCACGTATAGAACCATCTTTTTTTGTCTCACATGCTCTATCTCTGATTCAGAGTACATGAGGGATCCAACATAGAAATAGATAAGAAATATACCCAAGAATGGTTAAGGACCAAGATAATACATTTTCAAAAACATATAGGGAGATCAACACACCAAACAGTATCATGAATATCTCAATGTAACTGACACATCTCTAAGAATCCATGATTAGTATATCAACTTATTGGACCTTGAGCGAGTGATAAAACATAATTTTGTAAAACTAAGATCCACTTCTCCTCCAAATCATTTTTCAAAGAGAAAATATATTCGGTTGAGTGGATATTATTCCCCACATCACCTGGTTCTAGTGACACTAATCCACACCAATCATTATTCTCTCATCTACCTCTTATAAAAAGAACACATTTCCACCATGGAAAACATAGTTGGTCTTATGATTCTCTGCTCCATATACTCCTTCAACTACACCTCTAGCTCTAAAAACTACATTGGGTCATCTGATATGCTATTCCATATATCGTGTCATCCCTAGTGAAACTTCATTCAGAAAGAAACACTTGTTGGTGAGGTAATCTTAGAACATCCTCACGAAGGATTCCCTCTTACTCCCCCACCATCGGAGGAAGCAAATAGCTTATAGATTCGATTTCTCCAATGTTAATACTATCTAAATAATGAGGAATAGGATCTAACCTACTGTAAATGATCTAATCACTCCCTGATCGAGGATCTCTTATTATCATTGGAGGAAAAATCTATCCCATAAACAAAAATCACTACCACAGTCAAGAGTAGAAATAATTTGAGAATAAATTGTAAAATACCACTCTATGATGAGGACAATATCATTAGGTCCCACAAACACTATAGAAATATCCTGAGGAAAATGTTTGATCAATGATCCTCACATCATAATCCTCCTACGTAAGGGTCAAGAAAAAATGCCTCCACTTGTATTTCTAGGTCGCGAATAGGGGTTATTTCCATAGAAATTTTCATACTACTCAATAATAAATCTAAAACATGATCATTGAAAAAAAAATATGCTTACCCCAAACAATACTTGAAGCCATTAAGCCACAAGCTCTTTATACTTGAATCTATCCATTCTATTTCCATCATACTCATAACATCCAAGGCTCAATCTGACACCATTAAACATTAGGAGGACCTAAAACAAAAAAAACAAATGAACTCATTCAACATACCTTGATACAATCATCATTGATATGGAACTGATCCCACCATGTGGTTTATGATCATGTCACAAGAATACATCTTGGTGGAGTAAGAATACCTATTCCATGCAAGTCTGAAGTCATGTCGAACATTACCAACAAATGGATATTATGATTCCCCAAAACACCCTAGAGAAGTATTTCTAATAGGACCACGATCAACTTTGTTCAAATCCATGTGGGGAATCCAAACCATAGGCTTGATCCAGTCATCAACCACATGATATGGGTTCTAGATCACCCTAAAACTTGTGTGGCATATATATAAAACATGTGATTCACACTCCACACATTTGTGTCATCTTTTAGTGCCTTTTGAGATAAAATATTATCCATAGAGAATACTTTATTGCAAACTCAACTATATGATCATTCAAGGTTCATACATTATACAAAACATTGACCACTGACATGATTCAAACCTATACTATATGGGGGGTATATCTTCTCAAAAAACCTCAGTGGTCTACATTGTTATAACTCTCATAACACTCTAAGCATACATATACCTTCTTTCAGCTCTACTAGTTCTTTAAACTACTAAACACATGGATGATCCTCTACCTAATCCCCATAGAGAACCATGCCCTTCACAATAGGTGGTTTCACCAATCGATGCCTTACAAGGGAAACACTTCAGGTGTGGGTCCCTGAATAAGGGTCTCATAACTCAACCAGTCATCATCAAGAAACAATCTTGAAATCATTGATGGATTTCATTATTGTGTCCTCATGAGTGTTATCATGACATAACATGGTCCTAGAAAATATCTAGGGAGAAGAAGCATGAAATAAATTCCATGGAAAAAATCCTATAAGATGTATGTACCATTGATCATTCTAACTGTTGTTTTAAAATGTCGAGTCAATAAGAAGGTAGTCAGAGTCCTAGGGTATGGATATTTTTGCTGCTGTACTAACACTAGATTCCTTGGCCTGAAACCCACACTAGAGACACTTGGAAATAATTTCCATATCTCCTAACGAAATCATCATCGTGGTTCTAACTCTAAATACTGACATGAGGATGAACCAAATCATAAAACCCATGTAGTGGAAAAACACATAAGAATGATTATTCCCTATAATACCAATAGGTAATGACTTGACCCAACCATTCCCATCTGGATAATAGAAGTCCATGTCATAACTATCCAAATCCCTCCTCTGTATTCCTGAGGATGGTGACATTCCATGAAATGCCTAAATAAAATGGGAGTCCTTTTCCTAATATATATGTACGCACATAGACAACCATATTCATGTAGAAGTGTAGAGAATTAAATATCTACCAATTTAACCTTCATCTTTATTATACATGACATGTGATGAAAAATACCATACTAGGGTGAGTATATACATACCTATTAGGATGGGATGAAAACTGAATCGATTTTGATAGATGACAAGATAGATGTATAAAATGAATAATAATAAAGTTATTTAAATAAGTATATGTGATAAAAACCATAATGAATATCTAGGATATGGTCAAAAAGAATAAAAAATGAGAGAGGGGATCTCTATCTCCACAACCCAAACATGATCAATAATCATTTATAAAGATCAAAAAAGGGATAATCTCTAATGGCAATCATCTTGTTTGTCTAATCGAAGAAGTAACCATGTCGAGGAACCAGACCGCACCACTACGTCACATTTTCTAGTGGGAACAATATCCTAGTAGAGGATCCACTCTATAGTCTATATAAGGGTAACTCTTTGTAGGTACATAACTCGTTCCCCAGTTTGTTAGGGGAGTTCCACTCATTAGTTAATAGTCACTTAACCGGGTTCCACAAGGGAGTATTGTCTTTTTATTCACAATAATTATGGAGGACATGCACCATGGAAAGATAGTGGGATATTGTATCTCTGGATGGAGAACATGTGCCCTAGAGTGATTGGGAAGTAACTTAATTATCTACACAACAAGTTTGGATGACTCCTACCCCCCTACAATTGGGAAATACCATATACATGGATAGAGGACCCGCACCATAGTACCACTAGGGAGTCTTGTATCTATCTTCACATATACTATGGAGGATATATACCCTAGTACAATAGAGGATTACCATATCTATGGTTGGATGACTCGTTCCTAGGTGTGTTTGGGAGTATCATCTCTCTTTACAATGATTTTTGGAGGACAAAAACCTAATATGATAAGTAAGTTCCATCTCTATAGATAGAGGTCATGCACCCTGGTGCATCAAGGGAGTACCATTTTAATATGCACAATGAGTATGGATGTATTGCATCCTAGTAAAACATGGGAGTACCATCTCCATGGATCAAAGACTCACACACCAATATGATAATAGAGTACCATCTATATCCGAACTCTATAATGATCTTACCTACTCAATGTAATCATCAAGTTCTTGGTGAATAATCATCATGCTTAAAAATTCTTACACCATATCTCAAAAGCTTCAATGAAGCCCAACTTCACTATATACATGGAAAAAAGAATCAATATAGGCTACTTATAACCCAAAAACATAGTCTAAATAAAGGAGATATGAGTGGTAGATACTTCATAATGAAGTATACAAAATGTATGAAGTGCACATGATGTGAGACCCCTGCTTGCTTCTTATCTGTTTCCTCACCAATATATGTATTTCTACATGTGTAGTATTGCACATCATGTATGGGTACTATACAACCTATCTTGGAAAAAATCTTGATGAATGCATGTGGCTCATTATCAATCCAATAGGAGAAAAAATCAAACCATATGTCATCATAAACATTTATGAATAGAAAAAATAATCACACCATTCTTTCACCTCTTAAAAATAATCTAAGGATTGTGTGTTCACTTACGAAAATTAGATACTCTGTGAAAAAAACGCATTTCACTGCTTCCTTAATGAATGATGTTTCATGGGACCGAGCAATGAACCAGGATTAAGTACTGAATATTAGTTTTAAAATTTATTCCATAATATTAGAGACACAATACCATATATGTTTCATCAATATGAACTATATCTAGAATATTTGGTAGATAATAAACTATAAAATTTTATAGTTGTTGTTGTTTTTTGTTGTTGTGTTTTTTGTTGTTTTTATTATTATTGGATGATTAGTGGTATCCATTCATGATCCTAAATTAAATATACAACATGGTCTTGAAATGACCATCTCAAGGTCAGGGTCATGCAGCCACTGGGGGTTTTTTGATCATACGTCACAAAAAATAAGTTACATATTAAATGAGGTTTTATTAAAAATATAATAATATTATATAAAATAATAATATTAAAATATCCCCTAATGTGAGATGCATCTACTTCCTATGAACTCTTATGAATCCCTCTATGGCTCCACTTCACTAGAACTCTTTTATTTCATTATAATTTAAAATATTATTATCTATAATAAAAATAATAATTGAACATTAAATCCTCATCCTCAATAAGCATCTTGCATGCGACCAATTGTCTCACACCCCCACCTTTCCCACATTCTACCACCAATACACACTTCTCCCCACTCTCTTCAATAATAAAATTTTAATTACTATTGTATACGGTAAATAATTTTATAAATTAGTTATTTCAACTTGATTGAACATTTATACATTACCGCATACAAAGGTATCTATTTCTAATATTTATATCCCACACCCAACATGCTCTCCACTATCTATTAGGTTAAAATAAAATAATTATTAATTAAAATTAACTATAACTACCATGGGTTATTATTATTAAAAGTAAAAATAACACCAACCACATTGTCCATGATCAACCACTTTTTCGGAGATACAAGTCCTGCCACCATCACATCCTCACTGAGTAACCTCATATATGATACCTTTTATATGGAATCTTCTTAGGATAGATTCCATTTCACAACACATCATTTGCACATGTCAACGAGGAAAATGGTAATCCATGATCTGATTATGTACCACCTCCAACAAACTGTCATTCTCATTATACCTCAATTGAATCCATAACCATGAACCTGCACCAGTGGTACCGATCTGATAAATTCATAAAACTTCATCCTTCTCATTCATCAATACATCCCCAAACCATAAATATGTGGGTCATTAATGCTACCATAATGAGTCTGGTGGTTAAACTATAGTCGAACCCACCTAGCAAAGTCAGATCATGTCCTTGTTGGCTAATAGTGAAGAAAGTGATTAAAAGAGGGGGGGAAATCACAAAAAAATGTGGAAACTAATTTGCCATGTGTTCTTAAAAAATGATTATAAAAATGGGATGATAAAATATAAAATAAGGGAATAATTATACTGAGTCAATATAATCATTAAATTGAGAGAATAAATAAAAAATAAAAAACACGGATCAAATATAAATATAATTTGTGATCAATATTTTAATCAAAATAGTGAAAATCACTGATGATAATGAATACCTCAATTTTGGATCAATAATTGGGGAAGAACGCATCTACTAGCTATGAAGGTGATGATCTTTCTATGTCTGCTGCCTGTCGATTCACCTCAATCCATTCACCATTTGTCATCTGGTCTCGATCTACCAAAAAAAGGATGGATGGAAGATCCTCTCAATGATCCAAAGGTTTAATGGAAACCCATAATGATTCAACATAGAATCTTATTTATAAAAGAAAATGGTTTAGGTCATTTATGTTTAAATAATTAAATAAATTATTTTTTTAATTAAATGCACCCCCTAACAATAGTCTCATTCTAACATCTAGCTCAATCCAACCTCAGGTCACTCCTAGCGTAACCCCCATGTTCCAGACACAACTTTGATCTATGATTTTTGATCTGAAATAAAATTTAGGTTATATAAAACACATTCAAAAATTCCATGTTTGTTAATATAAATATATTTAATATTTTTATAAAATTTCTTATGTGCTTATTAAGAATTCAAATCACACGTCTTCTCTGCACCTGACTACAAAAATACTCTTTGAAATATTCTAATGTCCTCAATGGTAAATACCTAGTCTCTATAAATACAAAGGAAATATTGATATGAGGAATAGGAAAATGGAGTTACTTTCAATTATTTTCAAATAATAAAAATTATAAATTATATTGTTTAACAAAATCGTAAAATATAATGAATATGTTTTTTAAGAAAATAAAAAGTTTCAAATATTAATTACTATTATTATGATTTAATATAATTTACATACTAAATAAGTGTAACCAATTATTAAAATCAAAAATTATATATCACTAATCATATTAGTTTAGAAATAAAAATACATATTTAAAAAAAATATTTTTTTAAATTTTTTTTTCTAAACACAAATTGGTCTTTTTGATCATTTTATAACTATAATTAATTTAATTCATAATAAATGTCTTAATAATTTTATCTATACAAATATTTCGTAAATAATTTACTCATAGTATTTCCTAGTAATTCAACAGATAGGTTCCAATAATCATAAAAAATTTATTTATATTCCATCTAAATGTAATTTGATTTCATTTATGTTTGTTATTAAATGAGGAGTAAGGTATTAGACACATTAAATTATTTAATTGTAAACATATATTAATATCTTAGTGTGCCACATTATTTTTTTTGAAACATTAATTTTTGGACATAGAAAATTTTATAATCGAAGAGGAAAATTTGAAAATACTAAATGTGATGGAAATGCATTGACCACCCTCATGAGAGACTAAGGTAATGGGAGTTGTGAAAAAGAATATTATGGCTATGATCACCAAAATCTTTCAATTTATAAATAGTAACATAGACTTTTTATGATATTAAAAACATGATAACGAAAGAATAACTCACAATTTATCCTTTTATAGGGCAATTCCACCTTAATTTAGTTGTTATTTTGATCGACTAACGGTTGAAAAGGTGATCGGTATCCCTAAAAGGAAATTTTAAATAATCTTGAATTTTGAAAAAGAAATTATTTTTATGAAATTATATCATTTACATGGTGAAGAAGAAAATATTTTGATTGTTATAATGAATAGGAGGAATGAGGAGGTAATTGAATCCATGACATGGGAAGAGTTTAAGATGTATTTTTTTGTAAATAATTTTTTTAAAAACTTATAACTAAAATGGAAAGTGAATTCATAGAACAATAGAAGAAATATGATGATTCTATTCATAAATGTATGTAAAATATCAACAAATATACAAGGTATACTTCTAGATATATAATTGATCTTGAAAGATGACTTTTATATTTATAAGTGAGGGTATGGTGTCCCAAGGAACTACATAATGTTTTAAATTAATATTAATTAATTTTCATCATAATTTGTAAAAAAAAATTGATTGATTTTAAAGACAATTTTATGATGAGATAAATTCATATCATCCAATAACATTTAGAATGTTTTAGGATAAGTTTTGAACTTTATTTCATAGTATTAACTCCCCATTATCCTTTTTGGGATTACCATGATATCAATGATTTTTTACTCTTTAGGGGACATAAATGTTACTATACAAGAAAAACTTCCCCCTAAGTGTAAAAAAGATTATATTCTAGAAAATATCAAATTCAATTTTTTATGATAATATATTTATGAGTTTTAAATCATTTAATAAAATATTATTCAATATAAGATGCCATTAAATTCATTATCGGGACTATTCACATAGCTTTACTTATGAAAATGACAATATAGAAATGTATTTTGAATAAAATGTTTTAAACTGTCACTAATATGATATATATAACTAAAAAATTTATGTACCATAATAATTCCCCAAAATTTTATTTCTTTAAATGAGTTTAACAATGTTTTATTTCATTATATATAACATGAACAAAAAAGGTTTCAACTCTCTGTAATAATTTTAGATAATGATTTAGATAGTAAAAACTAGAAATAAATTACCATGATAAAGAAATAAATAATTTAATAAAATTCCATTTATAACAAGAACACCTCTTTCCCTGTATTAAAAAATATTAGATGCCTTAAAATAAAGACATTGACATATGTCAATTATTATTTACATTTTTTTATATTATGATTATTCCAACAAATTTACAAAAAAATGTTCTCTATATTCTAATATTGGATGTGGTGATCAATAACTCTCATTAAGTAATAATTTTGTAGCTTTTAAATTAATTTCTATTTCCTTTTCACATTATTTTTCATTCTCAATCTACATATTTACCTTTACATGGTTGATATTTTTTTACCACGACTACTATTCATTATGAAAAAAAATGAACATACTTAAAATATAAATTATTCTGATTGAAAATATAGAATACTGTTTAAAATATTCAATTTCAATATTTTTTATAAATTCATTTTAAAATAACTACACAATGTGCAACAAAACCATTTCTTTGTAAAATGCGCGTTAATGTATAATATTTTGTATTCCATCACATAATGGCTTGAAAAAACATTTTTATAAATCTAAAAATTTATTATTAAATATATTATATATAAATTTATTTAAATTTATTCATAAATAGAGATTAATTTTTTCTATTTAGATAAAAACGCATTATGAATATAAATAATGTTTTTCCGAAATACATCTCCATTTAAAATCTAATGATTTGATTTTTTTTCTAACCTATTGATAACCAATGAATTCACTTCACAAATGTGTTAGAACTAAACTAAATATTATATTTAGTTGTATCCATACCATCCAATAAACAATATAGATGACCACTTCTAAATAATAATATAATATATTGTGGTTCGTTTAATCTTGATGTTTCATGTAAGGAGAACTATCCAAAAAATTCTAATTTCTTTAAAGGGAAATGTGGAATTAAATATTAGGGTGTTATATTATAACCAATTATAAGTATTCCTAACTAAAATTATATCCCTATAATATAAAAATCTCTAAGAAATTATTTCTCATCACATCATTGGGTCCACATATAGCTTTGTGAAATTTATGTTTTTGCAAAAAAAATGTTTACCAAGTGACTAGTCTTGTTTCACCACACTATCTCTGTAAGACTAAAACATCTCATAGCTTATTAATCATAATTGATATAAGGAAACTATGACATTGCCTATGAGTTTAGTACATGTGAAGGTTTATGTATGTACTTCCTCATGAGATAGACATAGAACACATTGTGATCTTGAGAAAGATTTTGTGCAAAAGTCAAGTGATAAGAAACTATTGAGATATAATAAACTATTTTTTTATTACAAATATATCAATGTATAAAATTTACCTTTTTTCTTAATATCTTAACATCCCTATAAGTAATGTAAACCTCCAGATCTAATTATAGTGTGTCAGCATAACATTTCATTCGACCTTTATTTTCCCGGATGTTTTTTTTGAATAGATATAACCATATCAATCATTTCCTCAACTATATCGTGTCCCAGTAACCTTATTTATCAAAATTTACTCATCATGTTTAATTTATTCACATTATATAGTTGAGGGTTTCATGAGTATCAATTTTTATAGTTGATTGAAATCAATTGTTTTAAGAAAAATAAATCATATAAAGGGATTGATGTTGACAACCATTGAAATATGTAGACCAATATATCATTATATAATATAAGATTGAAATTTTCCCCTATAACAGTCTATATTTATGAGTATGATACGAATATATTAATTCTAAATCAATATCGAGATCCTGTTTAAGTCATCTCCAAAACATGAGGTTAATCCTTGGATCCTAATTTGATGCAATAGAATGTGGTGTTCAATTAAACCTTACCACTTCCAAAAGGTATATCCTACCAATCAAATCTAGAGATTATTCTTCTCTAATAGAAACTAGATAAACTAATTTCATAAGGTGTTTGACTAAAAATCAATCAATATTTTTTTAATTATATGTTCGAGGTATTATCATGATGAAATCCATGGTAATGTATTACCATTTCCATTCAAGTATGGGTAACCGTTTTAATAACACATTAGAATTATATCCCTTCAAACGAAATGGTAAATATATCAGGTATCAAGATACATACTGTACAATGATTCATTTCATCGTATACCACTATAAATACACTATTATATCTTTGTATATCAATATACATCCATGAAAATTATAGAATGAAAAACTTTGATCTTTATCCAATAGATAATTTTCCATGTGGTTTGGAATAAAAACATACAATGTTTCTAAAATATATCAACATATCATAACAATTGTTAAACAAAGGAACAATTATCACCTTATTATGTAGTTAAACATCCTTATTCAATGCATCTTCAATCGCCACATATATATATTTATATGGTGGAAAATTCCATTATGAAAGATATTATCGAACCCATTTCCATATAATTTTAGGATCCATTTTCATCCAATCCATAAATATTGGATCACTATCAATCACCATAATAGATAAACTATCATGGTATTTCTATCTTAGAGAATCATCCAAATTTTTTTCCTTTTCATTGTAGTAGTGTGTTGAGAATTAATAATAATTAATCGAATCCAACTATATCCTTTAGTGTATATTAAACTCTTTATAAATGAATATATATATAAATACTTTATTATAAATATATAGAAAACAATTTTCACCATGATCATGATTCATCATGTTTAAAATGAAAAAATTACTTCCACCAACTCCATATTATACATCTATAAATTTTCATATGATTTATTAGTTGGTGCAAAGAATAAGATTTCATGAGATTATTCTAAATGATGATGTATTATAGACCATTTTTCAATGTACCATTATAGGTAAAAACCATGATAACTATATAGTCGTGTAATCATGATTAAAAAAATTAACTGTCTTTTATACTCCTTGAAATTTTTCCCACATTCATCTATCCAATGAAACTTAGATCACTTTTGATTCAACATATTTGTTCGATTCGATATCCATGATAAATCCCACAAATGGTTATAGTTGAATCCATCCAATAAAATAACACATCAGGTCCTAGATACCATGGTTGTTCTAAGATATTGGTTTATAAAATATATCTTTGAATGATTCATTTTTATATGCTCACTTGAGATTATATGGCCCAAAAATTAAACTTTCTCAAGGCATAATTTAATTTTTTTTTCTAAAAAAATTATCACGTAACTTTTCCTTCCATGGGTTCATCTATAAGATTCTCAAATGTTTATTGTGTTCTTCCATGCACTAAAAATATAAAATAAATTTATCTATAAATACTAACAAAAAATAATATAATTAATTTCTAAATAATTTATTCCTCAAATACATGATTGTAGGAGGATCAATTTTAAGTTTAAATGGTATCAATATAAATTCATAATGACCTACATTATAGAAAATGATTTCAGGGGTATATCCACTTTATTGAATCATTATTGATGATACCATGATTACATTAAAATTTTGTAAATCTATGTATATCCTCATAATTGATCAAATAGTTAATCAATATGTAGTATAGAATACTTTCCCATGACAGGGATTATGTGACATTATCATTTATCAATTAAATGGATCATTGACACAAATTTCTTCTTAACAAAATCAATAGTTGAAAACCATAGTGATTTACTAGGTAGTATAAATAGAGAATCAATATTCTCCATCTATTTATTTTTCAATTTATATAACTCAATCAAACAGTTTTTATATGGAGTACTTGAAATAGGTTCAACGCCATGTATGATTTCAATTGAAAAGTAAACATTAGAGTTTAGGGGAATACTAAGAAATTCATTGGGAAACACATTAGAATAATCCAAATAAAATATTTATATCTTTGATTTATATTATCTCTCCCCAAAAATTTGATTTTAATTTTCTTTTTGAATAGTTAGTAAGACCACAAGGAATGTGTGAAAATTTCATTATAAGATTATATTCATACTCACATTAAAATTACATCAAAGGTTGGTTTTAAAAATCAAATGCCACTTATATTACTAATAAATTTCTATGGTCTCTATATAAGGTGAGCCAATATGTACCAAAAATCAAATCAAATTAAAATATATAGAGAATAATTAGATTTAATGTAGGAACATTCCCACAAACTAAAATCAGTGAGGAGTTATAGATATGAGATGTGATCATCATACCATTAGAATTTTTTAATAAAATATCAAAAACTAATTAATGATTTTGTTTCATGATACCCTTAGAAAATAATTAATATATAAATAAATAGGTAGATCTAGAATAAAATAAAAAATATTATTTATATTTTATAGGAAGTATACCTTTCATGATCATATTTTCATTAGCCGATTTTGTAGTTATGATCACAAGAGCTTTCACTTTTTCTTTTGGCAGCAAAGGTCACTGACACTAATTATATTAATTAACCATATGACTCATTCACTTATAAGAAAAAAATTTATACTCCTTTTAGATATATAATTATACTTTTATATTTTACATTTTGTTAATATTTTTCACTATTTATTTCATTTATTATAGTCTTCACATCACTCTGGATTAATTTTTTTTAATGGAATTCTTTTCCACATTAAACATTTACCATACCCAATTGGAAAATGCTCTAATTGTTTCATTTAATACTTATGATTTTAAGGAATAATAATTTTCTTTCCTTCGTGGGTTTTATTATTATTATTTCCTCAAAATTATATTGTAATATTTTTGTCTCATAAACCATGAAAACACTGAAATATTCCAATTTCAATTTCTTTCTAAAGAGAACATAAAGAAAATATCTCTATAGATATCAATGTTCCTTATAACCAATTCCTTTAAAATTCTTGGTCTCAATCCACTAAACAGTACATCATATTTACTTTCAAGATCGATGATAAAACAAGAAGAAACCCTTGTATGTTTGAGGAAATTTTACTTGTACATACTAATGGATTTATTATCTTTCTTCTAAAGTTATAATAATTATGATTAAATTTTTTAATGATTTTTAAAACTATATTTACTAAAAATATACTTCTTAAACTCCTCCCATGTCATGGATTAAAATTCTTCGACATTCCTCATATTCTTGATTTAACTCTTTTAGTAATTCCATGGAACCCCCTCCCTCACTTATTAGAGGAAACCTCATATTATAAATTATTAAAAAAAAATTAAACCACATATATCATCCAATTATATCCCTATTAACTTCCTTGATTTTTCCCACACATCCCAGCGCCTCTATTACTAATGAAATACCATCCATTCGCATCTTGTGGTATAATCCAATGGAGGATCCAATATAAAGATATACAACTCTGAATTGAGTATATAATGTTTTATTTCTTATTATACCTCCTATAAATATAAGTTATCTATTATAAATTTTTTAATTCATTATATTTAATGTACTTAATTGTTATTTTTATTATGTAGCAACTATCATCTATCTCTTTTAAAACCTATGTGAAAATTAAACATAAATCCTCTGTATGTACAAACAACTGTCTCGATGAGTAGTTTGAATTAATTTTTCATCATTAATTTTTATGATTAGTTTTAAAAGTGTATGTAATTATTGAATATTACACTAATAATATTAATAAAATTATATCTAAGATATAACAATGATAAATGTTCATGAAATGGGACTACCAAAGTGAAACTTTCATGAAAAATGTAGTATTTGTGTCCAAGTCCAATTTTATTAATAATAAACTGTTAATATATGGGGGATAATATGAATTAATTAATTCGTAAATGTTATTATATATGTGTATATGGATCTATAATATTTTGAAAAAATATATATATTTATTATAAATGAGTTTAACACACTTATGAAGAAAGTAGATACCTTATTTAGGGATTTGTTTTTTAGTCTCATTTTAAATAGGATTGTTTATGCTTGAATATCCATTGACAAGTGTTTTTTGATATATTCCTTTTAAATTAATATATTTATTTATCTTATGTTTATATATAGGGTGTTTATATATTAAACCATTTTACAAACATTCATACTTAAAATGACCATGAAATTGTATTTAAAGTGAAGTTAGAATTTTTTCATATTTGGTTGGAAAACATTTAAAAACATGTTTGTACTCTTAAAAATTAATTAATGAATGTTATTAACTATAAATGAAATTCATTAAATTTTCAATTCTCTTTACCACTTAATTTATTTAAAAAATATTAAAAATTATCCTTTTAAAGGAAATTTATTTTCAGAAAAGCTTTTTTTCACTTTTGACAATAGGTAAAAGGAATGTTTTATTTTAAATAAACATCATGATCGAATTCTACCACCATCATTGTCATTAATTTATTTTAAGAAAAATTAACTTCTTTTCTTTGGATTGATTATGATGTTAAAAGTTTAAGTATAGTTCAAATAAACATGTTTTTCCCCACATGTTAATTATTTTAGTGTGATTACTATATTAAATACATTTATTTTCTATAGGTCATGAAATTATGCAATTATTAAATTTTTATAAAACCTATTTACATTTCATTGTTTATGTTATAAATACATTAAAAATATTTAGGATCATGTGGCAAACATAAGTAAGGTTTTTAGTATGTGATGCTTGGGATTAGAATTATATAGACCTACAATTAATTTTATACCAATAACGAAGTTAGAAATCATCCAATTAACAATGGTGTTAATGAAATGTTAAGATATGTTAGAGTTAATAAAATCATAGAATATGAAAGAGTTGATTAGATATAAGTTACTCTTAGTAAAATGTTATATAAAACTGGGAAGACATTTGCATTATGTAAATTTTCCAACAATTAAAATATTGGGAGTCCACCATCAATATATAGTTGAGTTTATATGATTAGCTGTATTTTATAAACATTTTAATTATTATTATGATATTTTCCTATAGATCCTAATTAATTATTGATAACTCTAAAATATTATGTCTTATGTATTTTGGTTGGAAAAAACCTTATTATGTGATTTAAGATTAATGTTCTCTGACTTGTTTGGTATTACTATTGTAAATTATGATCATGTCCTTATACTCAGGTACATATCTTATTCTCACGTATGATCATTGATTGGTATCTCTTATACATACCCTTACTATGAATATGAGCTCACCCTTACATATGTTTCCATTCCCTAAGATAAAAAATAATGGTTTTACGCAGGGTATTTATATGTATTGTACTATTTCAGAATATGTTTGTTAGAGACGTTGAAGATATTTCAACAAATAAGATGACTATTTATCAAGTCTATAAATATAGTAAAACTTTATGGTCCACATCACTATATAATTATCAAATCTAATGATTATTTTTCTAAAATTATCGAATATTAATTTATGAAATAATTGGATCATTATAAAATAATATTCTAATAAAACATCATAATATTAGATTACATTTGAGCTTTTAGGAACATACTCCCTAAATTGAGAAAAATAAAATCTATTTTCTCATGGTTTAATGTTTAAGTATCTATGATAGTTGTAAAAAACCTTCCCTAACTCTTTTCTATTTCTTAAAATGATTTATATATTTTAGGGTAATCCTCCACGATTTTATAATTCATTGATTACCAAACTTAATTAAAATATAGATAAAAAATATTTTCACCCACATATATTTATGGGCCTTTACATTATTGTTCAATAACAAATCATAGATTTATGAAACATATTCACCATTTTTTGGTACTTGATATTTATTTTTTCATTATCTCATTGAAAATTATAGGATTTTTTATGGATAAAGTTCCAATATTAGTCAAGAAAATGAGTATAATTAAATTTAAACCCAAAATAGAATCAAACTACAGTGCCCTATACTAGATCGTGTAGGTAGACAGAGAGATAAATTGGATTCACATGAGTTTTGAACTGGGACTAATTTTAATTTTTTATTTTATCTTATGAAGTGGAGTATTTATCCATGTTTTATTTGTATGAGAGGATGTTTTTGATATTGGACCTTAGGAGGAAAATAATTGAGGTGGGATTTCAGGTGTTGGCCAATGAAACTGGGAATGGTGGTTTCAATAGCTTGTTTACAAATCCTCAGTTGAGGTCATCGATGTTATAGTGGGAGAGATAGTGGCTTCTAAAATACCCATAAAAATATCGATATGGTACTAGTGGGACACCAATTGGCCATGCAATATTGGTAAAAATAGAAAAAACCATACTAGGATAAGTAGTTTGGTTTTCGAAAATCTAGAAAAATACAAAAAACTAGTGGCATTCCATCACAGTTTTGGTGGTAAAACTAAAAATATGTTGGGATTAAAAAAAATTTAGGTTATTGGGTTGTTATTTAAATATTGTTGCAAATATTAATTCCCCCTTATGAAATTGGGAACCCAAATGTGGTTCCCAAAAGGTGGTATCTACATAGAGAGTAGAGGTTAGATGCCCCTCCGGATCTCCCTCTTTCATATTTCATGCCCATTCTAGGCATTACATTTTTTCTTTCATGTGGATTGAGTTACATTCATTCATCATTTGTCTCTCTTTCCGTTCCTCCTACCTCTACTGATTTTGGTTTATTAAATCTTTTTTAAATATAATTTTATTTGACCTTGGTTATATTGGGATGAAATAATGGGGATATTTTTCTTCTTGGACAGAATTGGTCATGAGAGGGTAAATACAGTATTTTTAATTTTGGATTTATTGATAAAATTTACATACTAATTATATTTGGGTTATAAATATAATTTGATTGAATGAAGGGTTCAATAATATCTAGTTGATTTGGATTTTTATAATGGTGAGTTTAGTATTTTTTTAGGTGTGATGTGTACCACATTGTATAAGGTTTTTATATGATTAATCTATATTATGAGTTAATAATTGATTTCTTTTGAAGGAAGTATATTTTTAGTTTATTGTATTAATAAATTATAGTGGTTTATAGTTAATTTTAATTTTTTGATAGATTTATGGTATCATGTTGCAGTTCTTTGACCCCATGAATCTAGAATCTATTTTCCCCTCCAATTACATTTATAGGATTATAAGGAATCAATCCCTAAATGATCAAATAGTTTAGTATTGTTGGTAAAATAGACTCATCCCTGAGTCTGGTATAACAAATGAATACATTAATTAAAACATAATTTTTTCATGGATAAAAACATTATTCCCAATTAGAATATAATTATATATCAATATTAATACAAATCTTGGATTAATTGGGTAGGGGAAATAAAAAAATGGTGAGATATAATTATATTTAATGGTTACTTGTAGCATAAAAAATATTGAATCAATGAGAATAATCATTATGGAAAGGTAATTAACTGAACACATATTCTATGTATTAAATAAATTAAGAAGTAAGTGCGTAAAAAATATTGAAATGAAAATAATTGAAAATAAATTGTATTAAATAAATAAACTAATAATTAACTACATCTATTTTTGATATTGTAAATATCATGTATAATAAAAAATAAAAAAATAAATGTAATGATTAATTATTGGACATCATGTATTTAGGACATCAAAACCTCTAATGTCAAGATATATCATCCAGAAAATTTAAAACCATAGTTATAAACATATTTAGTTTTTGAAAATGATATTTCTTAGTTGAACCTGTCAATTCATCATGGTGATACATAATGTTTTGTCCTTACCCATCACTGTATGTCCTTCTTATTCCTCAAATTGAGAAATTAATTTAATTAAAAAACAGTTTTCCTTATCAAATATTTCTATTGAATAAAGGATACATATTTATAAATATATCCCTAGAAATTCAATGTACTATCAATATAAAAACAATATTTAAAAAAGATATATTATTTATTAAATCAATACATTCATGGTTTATTATATGAATAATTTGGGGAAATTCAATGTCTAAGATTCACATGAAATTGAATATTTCAAGGGAACAGTATAAATGAATCAACGAAGTGAATGTAAAAAATATCTCTGGAAAAATCTATCAAAAAAAGTCTAGATGAAGAATACAAATGGTATTGATAAAAAATATACCAACTAGAGTAAAAATAAATGGGTTATTCATTAATGAATTAGAATTCTATAAAATGATATTTAAAAAAAAATATTGAGGAAAATATGCTTTTTATTTTAAAATAAAATTTGCAAATAAATTCTTTCAAATTAAATTTAAAAAATACATTTCAATTATAAATTATCCTTTTAAATATTCAAATTAATATTTGAATAAATAAATATGTGTAAATTTTTACATGTTGTATAAGGTAAAAATAACATTCTTTTTGTATTTTAGAAAGGTTAGAAAAGTAATTTTTTCAGAAAGTGAAAACTATATTCCTTTAAAATATACAAAAAACCAAAATAAAAAAATTAACAAATAACTATGCAATGGTTAAAATATTTTAGGAAAAAATTTAGGAAACATGGATTTTATAAGAAAATAGGTTCTCTAACTAAAAGACAAATGAATTCGGGTTTTGAAATAAAACATTTTTTTAAAACATTTTAGGTTCCAATTAGTGAAAAAATGGTACTATTTCATGTAAAAATATCCTGAATGACAAGATGATATAAAATAAATTTTTTATTGAAAATTGGTCATATAAATTCCTTTGATGTATTTTCATGAATAAACCTTCTCTATTAGAAAAATAATTTATAATAAACCCTGAAAATTGTCATAATGATATTGTTAGAATTAATCAATGTGTTTATTATGTGTATCAACTATAAGTCAACATGAATATAAGAGGAAATAATTCAAAATATTTTCAAAGTCATTAAAAACATAGTAATAAAATATTAATGACAATGAAGAAGTTATATAACCAAATGAAAAAGAATTGGGTTATGATATTTTATTACTAAAATGTTAACTTCATGTATAAATACCCTTAGATTATATAATTAAAATCAAAATTAAAAATATCATCATTAATTAATGATTCATGATATTAAATTTAAATGTGGTTATACGTACCCAATATAAATGAAATTAGGTTCACAGTGTTAATGCATTCCATAAAGAATAGAAATTGAGACGAAGTCCCTTACTACTTGGTAAAATTTTAATTATAATCCCCTAAAAATAAATAATTTCATATGAAATTATAAATAAAATTAAAATAAATTTAATAATTATATTAAATTCAATATGGTTATTATATTCACCACAAAAAATAAATAAGTGGTGAAAATGGTTAATGCTTCCCAAAAAGAAAAGTGAGAAAAAATTCATTACACTATGTTGATTATAGGGTGAACGTACAATAAACTCTTGTATAATAGTTTTGAACATGTAAATAAATAATTCCAGAACCATAATGATATTAATAATAAAATATATTATCTTCTCATAAAATCTTATCAATCATTTCTTCATAATGTTTCATTATTTTTACAATTTTTGGGATTAATTGCCTAGTTTTCAGAGTTTCTTTCGACTTTTTACTTGTTGTTATTATTAATTATATCGAAAAATCATATTATTTAACATTTAGAAAATTATTTATATATAATATATATTCATTATGTATTATTTTATATAAATTAATGAAATTTTGATATAGAAAATGAAATTCACCTTTTATGGAGACTGTAGGTCGTACATATGCATGCATGCTACGTTCATTTCCTTGTCATATTTAAAATAATGAAAAGTGAATAATACATAATAACATTATGATTATATTACCATATTTATTTCATCCACAATTTTTTTTCAAAATCATTAATACATTCCATATATAGCATAAATAAATCATAAAGCATTGAGCAGGCAGTAGTCCACACTTCCACAAACGATGCTATCATATTCCAGAAAAATTGAGGCCATAAATTTATGTTTTAAAAAATAATTAAGAATGAAAAAATAATTTAAAATTAATCTATACATCAAAGTAAGACAATATTTCCATCATAATTTCTGACCAACAAGAATGGTAAAGTAAAAAAACTACATCATTTTGTGAGGCAGTAGTTTATCGTATAAGAATGGTAAGTTCATGAACCAGCTGAGGGAAATATATCAAATAAATAACATAGGAAATTTTCATATATTTAGGATACTTATGTTATTATATATGAACTAAATGAAAATAAATTTAGGGTTTTTTAAAGAAATAAAACATAAATGTTGATAGAATAAATTTACGTCTTTTTGGCTAACTTCTTTTGGTTTGAAACAAAAGGATTCCTTGGATTGATTTATCTCTCTAGATTGGAATATAGTAGGAGATAAGGGATTTTTGGAGATAATTTGGTCATATTCTTTGTGAGATTAATTTATTTAGAGCTGTGAATAAGTGGGAGGGATGACTTTCTTTTTTGGAGGAGTGGGAGTGGAATGCTTGTAAATATAAAAAAGTAAACACTATTGAGAGGTATCGCTTACATAATCTACCTCCAATAATAATAAAATACTTATAATAGAGTATATGGTATATATTGAAACATTAAATTCCATTCTTATAAGATTATAGGTCATTTTAATCCCTAATATTATGGTTTAATCTACAGTTAAACAAATTTTTTTCGTAATTGCAGTAATTAATTTTAATCACTTCACTAGTATTTTTGGTTGAAAAAAAGTCTGTCATTTTAGAAATTATAAATTATTCTAATTCCATAAATTGAATCCATTTTCCCAAATTACAATCAAATAAGTATCATGAGTTTATTTAAAACCAATTTTGCATACGGAACTACAATACAGATTTTTATTGTAAAACCTTTCAATAGTATTTATATGCAATTTCAAATTTAAATTGATTCCAATGACCAAAATTGGATTAATTACATTAAAATTTATATGATGTGACTTTAAATCCAATTTAACATGAAATTTATCCCTTTAAATTATTGATATGAAAAATTCCAATTTTAGTTAATATTTCACATTTTTTACTATTTATAAAAAATAAAACCACAAAGAAAAATAATATAAAACATCATATGATAATTTTAATGATACAATTTCAAAAATTAAGTTCATTTTGATATATAAAATTTATAAAATGACCAAAAATGATATTTAAAATATGTTCTCTATAAAAATTAGGTAAAAATATCTTTAGAAAATATTGGTTTTATGTGTAAAATTTGGTTCTTTCTTCTCTTATGCATATTAAATATATAGGATGAATATAATAACTATTTCATAGAATATATAGTAAATTTATTGCATCAATATAATTCACTAATTGTGATTAATTTAATTTTTTAGGATATGTAACCATTGAGATCCTGAAAATATTTATATTCAATTTGTTTTTATATTCACTTAAATTTAATTTATAACGTATAAATTAATTTTATATTTTTCTAAAAAATATATTTTCCAAAGTTAGTTAATAATATTAATAACAACTAATTTAATAGATAGGTTATACATTAATATATTAAATAATAATATTTTAATAATATAGTTTTTTTTCTTAAAACTTGATCTTGGGTGTAACACAAGCTATTGAGGGAAAACATTTATTTTGATGCACGCTAACTCAGTATAACATTCATTTCAAGCTTAATCATAGATTTTATTTTATATATAGTATTAGATATATAGTACTGTCTTGGGATATTATATTCCCTTACATGTTGGGTGTTTCATGTCATACACTCTCTAAAATAAAAGTTACTCTTTTTTAATTTCAAGGGTGTTACATTCTCCATACCTTAATTAAAATGCATTGCCACAATTTAATCCCAATCTCAAAAATCTATGGTTTTGTATTTTTAAATTAATTTATTTGAATCCCAAAATGGGATAAGTGTTAATAAAATAAAGTCTTAAAAATAAGGAATGATAAGTACAATGATCTCAATGAATAACATGTAACTATGTTTCTACATAAGAGAACATTAGTGTGATGTAAAAAATATGGGGTTGGAGGAATAGAAAAAATATTTATTGTGGGTTATTAGGCCATACATCTCAAAATAAACTGAATGATAAATGGAATGTTGGGGGCCTCAAAGCCATAAATCTATGATGATTTAAAAGACCATCAATTGAACATAAATTAATGTAAGAGGAGAAAATTATTTTATCATTTTAATATTTTTGAGTAATTTATTTTTTACTTACTTGAATTTATCATTTTCATATGAAATAATCATTATTTTTTTTGTTCTTATATAAAATTTTAATTCATAACTTTCTCTATGAAACAACTACCCAATAATGAATTTTTTTATGAAGAACTAAAATTTACATTTTAAGGATCATAATAACCATAAGATAAGTCATTAAATTTTTCAACTACTATAATGAAAGACTAATATATTTGATAAATTAATATAAAAATATAAAAAGTGACACTATTTTTACATGATTAATATTTATTAATCAAATTGATTATCTAATGAAATGATATATTAACCAGCACATCAAGTAGGACAGTTGTAGGAAGAAAAATCATATCATCCTCCAGTCATTGGTTCAATCCCCACTGTGTGGTTGGATTTGAAAGGTTGTCACAAGAAATTTGGGTTTCTATTTTTTAATACTATAATAATATAACTATCAATATAAATATTATCGACAACCTTGAAATTTAATAATTGAATATAATGTTTACTATTGTTCTCAATGAAACCATAATACCTAAATACATCATCATTTTATTTCCACATAGAACCCTCCTTGGTCTAAAGCTTATCATATGGAAGTGGTAATTGACTCAGGTAATTCCCAGTTTCCCCACATATAAAGAAACAAACTATAAAGGGATCCTTAAGATAAGAGTTATTTCCTACAATCATAATCATCATTTTTCTTTATAAATTATTTTCATTATTCCCTTCTTTCCCACACATTTTTAATTTTTTCTTTCCAATGAGATACTTTCATTGGTGTCTCCTTATACATTTCTTTCATGATGGTAATCGAGCCTTATTTTCTCTATACTCTCCACCACTCATGCTCTTAAAAACCTTCATCGTTATCTTTTTTATAGAAATTAGGTGTTTATTATAGTATATTTTTTTAATCATATTTTGTGGAAACTGATTAATAATGAATATGATATCATTCACTCTTATCATTATCTTATTTCATTGCTCATTATCACAACCACTTCCTTCATGTTCAATGTTAACATGAACCATTCTAGTTTGAGGCATTGACTAAAACCTCAAATAATAGTGTGACTAACAATATTCATAGTGAGAAAATAATATAACAATATATATACGGTATCCAAATAATAAACCTTATTTTCAACCTAAAACACCCTCCTTTTAACAAATGCTATATATTTTAATCATATGTTCACATCCGTAATAATGCATGGAAAATAAAATTTCATTTATCCTAATAATATCCCCGAGGAGTGTAAAATTAGGTGTCTTTAAGGACCATTTTCATGTACCAGGTTACGCTTGAGTTAGGACTAACACTAATTTTTATTATTTTTACAACAAGGTACATTTGTGTTAAAACCGAATCCCCTTATATTGTCTAAAAATAGATAAATTTCTTTTCAAACACATAATATCTATCTAAAAGTACCTTTTGGATGTTCTTATATACATAGCTGTAAATTATATCTTAGGGTTATATTCCCTAATCTACGTTTTTCAAAATACAATCCCCAATATTTCTAATAAACATCATGTGATACCAAATGCACACCCTTACTATTATAAACCTAGAACTGGTGTCTAATACCATTATATTGGATTTAAAACAAGGAATAAAATCCCAAATAAATACGATCTTGGAAGTCTTGGTAAAATGGATACATACATGAGGCATGTATTAAAAATAAATACAGTAATTACAAAAATTGTTTTTCAGGATTGCAATAGTTGTCCCAGTTATCTTATCCTTTCATATCTTTTTTTATACACTTATTATATTCTTAAGTAAATGGAAATAAAATAATGGTGATATAAAATTCATAGTATTGGTTATGTATAGGGGAAAAAATAATGAATTGATGGGAATAGTCAAAATGGAAAGGTAAATAACCAAAGACACATGACATGTAATCAGTAAACATAGAAGAAAGTGCATGTAAAATATGGAATAGTAAATAATTGAAACAACATTACATTAAAACAATAAACTAAAAAATTTATTCATCAATAAACATTTTCATTATGAAAATCTCATTAATAATTAATACTAAACCAAAATGAAGGCAATTCATAATTATTAGAAATCGGGTATTAGGAAAATGAAAACCTCTACTGTCAAAACTTATCTTTGAGACAGTTTAAAACCACAGGTAGAAAAAAAAATTATTTTTGTTAATGAATTTGTCTCATGAGAATCTTTCAATTCATCTAGGGTATATATAATGTTTTTTTCGCACCCATCCCTGAATGTCTTAAGTAATTCTATTATTGAGTAATAGATCTAATTAATATACAATTTTACTTATTAAATAATTTTTTTAAATAAGGGTTATAATTTTATGATATTACACTAAAAACTCAAATGAATATAAAAGTAAAAACCATTTTTAACAGTTGTATATAGTTTAATAAATAGAAATACCCATGATAAATGATATAGATAATTAGGGGAAGGTCAATTTCTCATAGTCCTATGAAATTAAATATTTATAAGGGACTAAATAAACTAATCAATAAAGTGAATATAAATATTATTTTTGGATAAATCAATAAAATACCATATAATTGAAGAATTAGAATGGTATCTGTAAAACATATTCAAAGTAAAGTAAAAAAATAAAGTGTGTTTCATTGATAAATGTAATAACTATAAAATTATATTTGAAAAACATGCATGATGAAAATATACTTTACATTTTGATAAAAAATTAAAAAAATACATAAAAATTAATTTAATAAAACATTTTATATAAATATTAACTTTTTAAACATGGAAATATTTATCAAAGAAATGAAAATAGGTAAATATATACATTCTATACAAGGGATAATATAAATTCTTTTTGCATGCTAAAAATGATAGAAAAGTACCTTATTTATAAAGATAAAATTATAATCCTTTAAAGACAATTATAAAATAAAAAAGGGTAAAAATTTCTTTAATTAATCATTTCAGAAAGGGTAAAACATCTTTGAAACCCTCTTTAGAAAATTAGCTTTTTAGATGTAATTTTTTTCTCTGACTGAAATAGAAATAAAGTCATATTTTCTTATAAAATATTTTCTTAAAAAATTTGACTTAAAAAGAGTATAAAATGGTATTATTACTTGAAAAAGGGCATGAATAAAATAATATAATAAAATTAATTTTTTTTTTAAAAAAATTTCTTATAAATTACTTTAATGGAATTTCAAGAATAAGCAATCTCGAATAGAATGAGATTGTGAGATAAACACATAAAATAGTTATTATAATGAAGTAAGAACTAATAAATAAATTATTTATATGTATCAATTATAAATAAAAATTAAATAATTTTAAATACATACATATATAGTAAAATTATTTATACATATAATAATATAATATTAATGATAATGAGGAAGTTATAAAACCTAATGAAAAATAATTTTGTTATAAAATTTCTTCACCACTTGAGTAACATTAACTTTAAATCCCCTTAGAGGAAATATTTCAAATTAAAACAAAAAATGTAACATCCCAAGTAAGTAATGAATAATAGATATTCTTATCTATGTCTATTTATGAATTATATGGTGTTTTATAGGCTTAAAATGAGAATAAATCCAATCTTAAGCATGGAATACACTAATATTTTTAAAAGATTATTTTTCTGCCTTCTGATGGCAAACCATTTTTAAATAAAACATTTGACAATTTTATAAGCACTATTTGTAAAAATATACATATTATTTATGATTGACAGATTGAAATTTACATTGTATAATTTTTTGTTATTTTTCTGACAATGTTTATTTTTTAATGAATAATGAAAAATACTGTATTTTCATCTAATTTAATTATATGGTAAGATTATTTTTTTAATTGGTTTTAAAGTTTAAATATAATATATTCTTACCATGTAATCCAATTTTGGTCATTAGGATTAATTTAACTTTGGAATTGGGCATAAACAAGTCCCAAACTTTTCATAGATCTTGTTTCTAAATAACCCGCTATTTGTTTTGACAACGAGAATTATTATTAAATTAATTATTTCAATTTCTGTGTTTGGAATTTTGTAATATGTATTACATGATTGTAATCAAAAGTTACAAATTATGTAATTAATACTCTTTTGTTTTTGGACATTATGAATAGTAACGACGGTAATTGTCTTTAATTATCTTGATTTATTAGTAATCGGGTAGTTAAGGATAATAAAATAATATCATAATAATAACAAATGACCCAAACATGTGTTTTAATGATTCTGGTTGTGTAATGGCCGACCATGGGATGCCTTTTTCCAAACTTGGGGACCCCATGGAATCACTTTTTTGTGATAATGACCTTTTATCTTTTTATTTTTAAAGAAAATTAAATATAACAAAGAATGTATCACCTGAGTGAAACATTTTTAATTTTGTCTAAAAAAATGATATATTGGACTATAAATAGTAATTGAAAATCTAAAAATATTTCCTACATCATAGTATTTTTTTATAATTTTTAGACATTAAATAAATTAAATTATTTATGACATCATGATGATGCAGTGATTACCTCATTAATGAACGATTTAAATAAAATGAAATGATAATGTAAAATATAAGAATTAAACTTGTCAAAGACCTATTAGATGATTATATTTTGAACCCTTATCACCTTATCCTAGAAATAAATCAATATGGGACCCTTAAAATCCGAATCTCATTTGAACATAAAGTAACATTTTATAGATTTCCAAGAGTGCCCCTCCTCTCCTCTTATAAAAGGCCCCCACCTCTACCTCCTTACCCACACTTCTCAAGCCATTGTCTCGGCCATTCGCTACTCATTTTATCTCTACACCTCCCTCTCTTCATCCTAGAATCATTATCTTAGGCATAAATCTCTTCAAGAAACCATTTTGGTTCAAACTAAGAAGAGTTACCCGATTTTGAGGTGAAGTCTTCTCTAAAGTTCTTTTGTTTTATTTTGCTTCTCCAACCCCCTAAACTCTTTTTATTCATTTCGATTGTAACAAAACCATTATATTAAATATTCTAGGATGTTTTTATAAGAAGTATTCTAGCTACACTTACACACACCTTCATTTAATGGTTAAAGAGCATACTGTTTCCATGGATGGCGAATTTCTGCCTCAAGAAACAATGATTGTTCAATATTCTTCTTACACCTTCAAAGGTGGACATTAAGATGACAATATATTTATATATGATATATAATATGTTTATGTTTTCCTTAAGATTATGTATTTTTCATTTTTGGCATACCTTTATGGTTTCCATTATGGGTAAACGCGATATCTTCATTTTAGGAAGTGCGGACTACCGCCCCATAAAACTGATTTGATTCGTTAATGCCATATGTGGAATGTATAAAGGATTTAGTTAATGATATTATACTGTAATTATAATATACCTTTATATCATTATGAAGTCATTCCATTAAAGAATGGTCTATTCATGTCGGATACGAGGTAAGGGACTTCATCTCAATCTCCTTTCATTGAGGCATATTTTGTTTTATACACAACATTCTTTAATACGATGTATAAACCCCTTTGACTTTTATGTTTATTCAAAAGGAATCTTTTTTATACGAAGCATTTACTAAAGGGAAAAATTGAATTTTTTTTGTTGTACGTATGCGGCGACAATGACTTCTTCGTCGTCGTGACCATTATTTGGGTTTTGGCTTCCTCTACAAGCCATAACATTTTTTTATGAAAAATAAATACCATGTTTTACTTTTCATTTATTTTGGTATTTAAAATGGTTTTAATAATGTTTTTATTATATCAATGTGTTATTGATATTTTGTGATTGAAATTTGGAAATGTTATGTTTCCTTTATGCATGTTTTTTGTGATACGATTATGTTATGGTTCTTGGGCACTGTTTATGAAGACGGGTGGTTCCGTGATAAAATAAGGATGGGTGAGCCTGATATAGCTCTCCAATGCATTGGGTAACACAAAGGGGTTAAACGTTAAGATTTATTCGAATATATTTACGGAATATACTGTGATGGGTATTCCAAACGTAACCATGAGGGTTACTCCCTACGTAAGAATTTTATGAATGCCTCAAGTTACCATTATGTCTTATGATTTCTATGATTTATTCATGATTTGATGAGGTATGTTAAAATGCTTATGTTTTACGAGTAAAGTATGATTTTATACATGGACCAATGTTTTCATTTAGTACTTTTATATCCCTTGTTGAGCTTTTTATACTCATCCCATGTTTTTGAAATTTTTTTCACAGGTCAAGGGAAAGGTATATGATGTGATGATAGTGTCAAAGAAGAGTCAAGAACGAATCTATGTTTTATTTTAAATATGTTTCTGATGATGGGGAAAATGATTACTATCTTTTATGTAACCACTTTTTTTTTAATGTGGAGTGTAATGCATGATTTATGATCTAATTATCTAAAACTCTAAGCCTAAAAAGATCCTCAATGTGTAATCTTGTAATAACTCAAGATTAAGTAATGTTTATGGTTGGGGCCTTATAGGTGGTATCAGAGGGAGGTTTAGATAAATTTAGGAGATATAATTCTATTAAATGATTATACAAAAATATTTTTTTATGGTCAAATTGAAATGATATAGCATTTGAAGATTACCATGTTGCATCATCTAAGACATGTTTGTTCAGAATGGTTTTCCCCAAAGGAAATAGGGAAGCAGTTCTAGGAAGGCATACAGAAGGAAATAACCTTCTGAATCAGCATCCTAAGACGGTTTGGATTGGAACAGAATAGTTTGTTGTAGTAAAGGTGTTGTTGACACAATCGATAAATGGTGGTGGTATCCATGCACGAGATCAGCCAGATCAACCGCAGAGGAACATGTTAGTGGTGGAACATTTCATGAGGCAACATCCCCCATCATTCAGAGGATCATCTGACCCTGTTCTAGCTGAAGGGTGGATTAAAGCACTGGAGAATATTTTCGATGTCATGGGGTGTTCAGACAATCAAGAGGTTAGTCTTGCTATTTACTGTTTGGAGGGTGAAGCTGATCAATGGTGGTCGATGGTTAAAAATATCAGGTACACTGATGATATTGATGCTCTCGACTGGGATGAATTCAAATTTATGTTTCTTGAGAAGTATTTTCCTAAGGCTATTCTACTTAGGATGGAAAAACAATTCTTCGAATTGAGGCATGAGGATGACTCAATGGATGCATATGAAGAGAGGTTCACTCGATTGGAAAGGTATACCCCAAATTTTATCCGAGACCTTGATAGTAAAGTCAATTGTTTTTACTCAGGATTAAATCCAAAATATCGAAGGGCTTTAGCTTCTCGCGAGTTAAAGAGTTATGAAAATCTTGTTCGATGTGCTGAGAAGGTGGAAATGGAGTTTGTCGATGATCAAGTGTTCTATCAGTAGAAGAAGAGACTGAGGTGGAAATAGAAAGGAAAGAATTATTCAAAAAGGTCTGACGGTAAGAAAACTAAGTTTCCAGTTTGTGATAAATGTGGTAAAAGGCATGCTGGGGAATGTATTCTGAATTCTAAAATGTTCTACTGATGTTTTAAGATGGGACATAAGGCTCGTGATTGCACTGAAAAAGATCAGGGTGATGGTAAGACCAAATTTGCTTTACAGTTAATGAAATGTTTCATGTACAATGAGATGGGTCACTATGCAATCGAGTGTCTGACAAAGAGATTGAGTGATGGAAAGCAGTTAGACTACAAGCAGAAAGGTGTGGTGAAATCCTATGAAACAACTTCAGTAGATGTTAGGCCATCATATGAAATGGTATCAGGTACTTTGTTAGTTTTTTCAGATTATGCCAGTGTGTTGTTTGATTCGGGGTCTACACATTCTTTCATCTCTGAAAACTTTTCTAGTAAAATGGGAATACCATCTCAAGAAATGACTCCTGAACATGTGGTAAAAACACATGGGGGTAATGTTGAGGCAAAAAAAATTATAAGAATCTTTTAATCCTTATCCATGGAAAGAACCTACTTGCAAACCCTATTGTTTTATCTCTAGTAGAGTTTGATGTTATCCTGGGTATGGATTGTCTCTCTATTTACCATGCTAAGATTGACTGTAGAGCTAAAGAAGTTTATTTCCAGAAAGACTTTCAGTTTGTGTAGATGGAAATGAATGTTTCCTTGCACATATCGTTGAAAACAAGGGAACTTTTCAGATTAATGATGTGCCAGTGGTAAATGAGTATCCTAAGGTTTTTCCTGATGAGTTCCCTAGAATAATACCAAACCGGGAAGTATAATTTACTATTTACTTAGTTCCCAATGCTAATCCAATTTCAAAACCCCCTTATCGAATGGGTCAAATTGAACTTTTATAGTTGAAGGAGCAATTGAAAGATTTATTAGAGAAAGGTTTCATTCGACCTAGCACATCACCATGGGGTGCTCCTGATTTATTTGTTAAAAAGAAAGATAGTTCAATGAGACTTTTTATTGATTATAGAGCCTTAAATAACATCACTGTTACGAACAAATATCCTTACCTCATATCAATGATTTTTTTGATCAGCTCCAGGGAGCTCTATTTTTTTTCAAAGATTGACCTGAGATTGGGGTAGCATCAGTTGAAGGTAAAGGAAGAAGATATTCCAAAGACCGTGTTTCGTACTAGATATAGCTATTATGAATTTGTAGTTATGCCTTTTGGTCTAACCAATTCACCTGCTGTATTCATGGAAATTATGAATAGAATTTTCCATGAGTTCTTGGATAACTTTGTGGTTGTTTTCGTTGATGATATTTTGGTGTTTTCTAAAAGTAAAGAGGAGCATAAAATTTATTTAAGGGTTATTTTGAAAAACTTAAAAGAGAAGAAATTTTATGGGAAATTCAGAAAGTTTGAGTTTTGGTTGCAACAAATTTATTTCCTTGGTCATATTGTTTCTGAAGATGGGATAACTGTTAATCCTGCAAAAACAAAGGTTGTTGAAGAATGGACAAGACCAACAAATGTAACTGAGACTCCTATCTTCCTTGGTTTGGCCGACTACTACCGAAGGTTTGTTAGAAATTTTTCACGGTTATCTAGTCCAATGACTAAGCTAACTCGGAAGGGTGTTAATTTTATCTGGAAAAAAGAATGTGATGATTGTTTTCAGGAATTGAAAGGAAGATTGGTGAATGCTCAGGTTTTGGCACTACCTTCCAAGAATAGTGATTTTGTTATCTACAGTAATGCTTCATTGAAAGGACTTGGTGGAGTCCTAATGTAGAATGATCAGGTAATTGCTTATTCTTCATGACAGTTGAAAACACATGATGTAAATTAACCTACACATGATTTGGAATTAAATGCTGTTGTTTTTTCTTTAAAAATTTGGAGGGATCATTTGTATGGAGTAAAGTGTGAAATATATACCGATCTCAAAAGTTTAAAGTATATATTAACTCAGAAAGAATTGAACATGAGGCCGAAGAGATGGCTTGAATTAATCAAGGATTATTATTGTACAATTCATTACCATCCGGGAAAAACAAATAAAGTGGCTAACGCTTTGTGTTGAAAAAGTAATGTTTCACTAATAACGTTGCATTTGGAACATGATCCTTTGGTTAAGGATTTGATGAACTTTGGCATAGAAGTTATTGGTGCAGGATGTTCTTCTGTTTTGTTTCAGGTATCAGTGAAATCTTCTCTATCAGATAGAATTAAGCAATCATAGAGGCAAGACAACAAGTTGCAGAAAAAGGTAGAGCTAGTTCAGAAGGGTACGTTGCCTGAATTCAACATTGATAATGATTGTGTTTTGAGATTTGGGAAGAGTTTTTGTGTGCTGTGTGATTCACAGTTGAAGAGAGGGTTGTTATTTGAAGCTCATAGTTCTCTCTTTTCAGTTCATCCAGGTAGTACTAAGATGTATAGAGATCTTCAAGAGTACTACTGGTGGGATGGAATGAAAAGAGATATTGCTGATTGTACTGTGAAGTGTTTGACTTGCCAACAGTTTAAAGCAGAGTGGCAGTTACCGAAAGGGATGGTTCACCCTTTACCAGTACCAGAGTGGAAATGGTAGAATATATCCATGTACTTCGTTGTGGGATTACCGAAGACACCTCGAGGTAATAATGAAATCTGGTTTATTATTGATCTCTTGACTAAATCTACTCATTTCCTTTCTATAAGAGATACTTTTTACCTAGATCAAAATTCATGTTTGTATCTTATAGAGATAGTCAGGATACAAGGAGTTCCTCTCTCTATTGTATATGACCGTGATCCCAGGATCACTTCTATCTTTTGGAAAGGCCTTCAAAAGTCGTTTGGTACTGAATTAAATTTTAGTACAGCTTTTCATCCTCAATCAGACGGGCAGTCAGAACGAACAATTCAGACATTGGAGTATATGCTACGTGCTTGCTCGATGGATTATCAGGGAAATTGGGACCAACATCTTTCTTTGGTGGATATTTCTTATAATAATAGTTTTCATTCTAGTATACAGATGGCACCATTTGAGGCATTATATGGGAAGCGGTGTCAAACTCCAGCTTTTTGGGATGAAGTAGGTGAAAGGAAGTTGATGGGACCAGAATTGGTAGACGGGTTGGAAAAAATAGTTCAGCTGATATAGAAACACATGAGAACAGCTCAGAGTAGCTAGAAGAGTTATGCGGACAATAGGAGGAATGATCTCTCTTTTGAGTTAGGTGATCATGTTTTTCTCAAAGATTCACCATGGAAAAGTGTGATGCGATTTGGTAAGAAAGGAAAGATGAGTCCAAGGTTAATTAGACCATATGAAATTCTAGAGGGAGTTGGATCAGTTGCATATCGAGTGCCTTTACCTACCTGTTTTTCTTAGGTATACAATGTTTTTCATGTTTCAATGTTAAGGAAGTACATGCCAGATCCATCTCATGTTTTGAGTCCAGAGGTAGTTCAGCTGGAAGAGAATCTATCATATGAGGAACAACCTGTCCAGATTCTTGACCATAGGGAGAAGGTGTTACGGAATAAGGTTATTCATTATGTAAAGGTTTTGTGGAAAAACCACATGATTGAAGAGGCAACGTGGTAATCTGAAAATGCAATGAGGGATAAATACCCCCACTTATTCAATAAGTAAATAAATTGCGGGGACACAATTTTCTAAAGGGGGGAAGGATGTAACATCCCAATTAAGTAATGAATAATAGATATTCTTATCTATGTCTATTTATGAATTATATAGTGTTTTAGAGGCTTAAAACGAGAATAAATTCAATCTTAAGCATGGAATACACTAATATTTTTAAAAGATTGTTTTAATGTCTTTTGATGGAAAACCATTCTTAAATCAAACTTTTTACAATTTTATAAGCTCCATTTGTCAAAATAAATATATTCTTTACGATTGTGACATTGAAATTTACATTGGATAATTATTTGGTATTTTTCTGACAATGTTCATTTTTTAATGAATAGTGAAAAATACAAAATTTTACATCAAAACTGAATTTTCATCTAATTTAATTATATGGTCAGATTATATTTTTAATTGGGTTTAAAGTTTAAATAGAATATATTTTTTCCATTTAATCTAATGGTGTTCATTAGGATTAATTTCACTTTGTAATTGGGAATAAACAAGTGCCAAACTTTTCGTAGATATTGTTTCTAAAAAACCCGCTATTTTATTTGACAACGGGAATTATATTTAAATTAATTATTAAAATTTTCATGTTTGGAATTTGATAAAATGGATTACATATTTGGAATCATAAGTTCCAAATTATGTAATCAAGACTCTTGTTTTTGGACATTATGAATAGTAATGACGGTAATTATCTTTAATTATCTTGATTAATTAGTAATCGGGTAGTTAAGGATAAGAAAATAATATCATAATAATAAGAAATGACCCCAACAAGTGTCATAATTCTACTGGCTATTTCATGGATTACCATGGTATGCCTTGTTCCAAACTTGGGGACCCCATGGAATCACATTTGTGTGATACTTACTTTTTATATATTTATTTTTAAAGAAAGTTAAATATAAAAAAGAATGTATCACCTGAGTAAAACATATTTACTTTTGTCTACATAAATTACCTATGGGACTATAAATATTCATTGTAATTCTAAACAAATTTCTTATATCATAGTATTTTTTTTATAATTTTTAGACATTAAATAAATTAAGTTATTTATGACGTCATGATGATGCAGCGATTAACTCATTAATGAACGATTTAAATAAAATGAAAAGATAATGTGAAATCTAAGACATACACCTGTCAAAGACCTATTGGATGAGTATATTTCGAACCCTTATCACCATATCCTCGAAATACATCAATTTGGGACCATTAAATTCTGAAACTCATTTGAAAATAAACTAACATTTTATACCTTTCCAAGAGTGCCCCTCCTCTCCTCTTATAAAAGGCCCCCACCTCTACCTCCTTACCCACACTTCTCAAGCTGTTGGATAGGCCAAGATCTACTCATTTTATCTCTCAAAATCCCTCTATTCATCCTAGAAGCCTTACCTTAGGTAGAAATCTTTTCAAGAACCCATTGTGGTTCAAACCAAGAAGAGTTACCCGATTTAAAGGTAAAGTCTTCTCTAATGTTCTTTTGTTTTATTTTGCTTCTCCAACCGCCTAAAAACTTTTTATTAATTTATTTTTTAACATAAAAAGTATCTTCAATATACTAGGATTTTGTTATAATAATTATTCTAGCTACACTTACACACACATTCATCTAATGGTTAAAGAGCATACTGTTTCCGTGGATGGCGAATTTTTGCCCCACGAAATGATGATTGTTCAATATTCTTCTAACACCATCAAAGGTGGCCATTAATATGATACTATATTTATATATGATATATTATATTTTTATGTTTTCCTTCAGCTTATGTATTTTTCATTTTTGGAATACATTTATGGTTTCCATTATGGGTAAACGAGATATCTTCATTTTAGGAAGTGCGGACTACCGCCCCTCAAAGTGATTTTATTCATTAATGCCACATGTGAAATGTATAAAGGATTCAGTTAATGATATTATATATGATATTATATTGTAATTATAATATACCTTTATATCATTATGAATTCATTCCATAAAATACATAATAGAAATGAAAGTAGTGTTCATGCGTACGTACGGCTGACCGTCTCCATGAACGGTGCATTTCATTTCATACCTCTAAATGTTATGTTATATAATAAATTCATGTATATACTGGATATATATGATATATATGATATCTACATCATGAATATAACTCTGGATATAATGGATACATTAACAACTTGTAATTATAAAGAGTTTATTTTTGACTCAAGTACCAATGATCGTTAAAATGATCGTTATTAACTTAAATAATTATATAGTGTTCATGACATGGTAATAAGTGATAAAAAGGAATAATGACCTTGAAAAAGGTTCTTAAGCAAGTAGAAATTAACTCAAGTTTACTATTCAAGAGATTAAAGATTGATCGAGTCAAGTCAGATACGAGGTAAGAGACTTCGTCTCAATCTCCTTTCATTGAGGCATATTTTGTTTTATACACAACTTTCTTTTATACGGTGTATAAACCCCTTTTACTTTTATGTTTATTCAAATGGAATCGTTTTTATACAAATCATTTACTAAACGAAAAAAGGGAATGTTTTTTTTGTCATACGTATGCGGAGACAACGACTTCTCCGCCGCCGTGACCATTATTTGAGTTTCGGCTTCCTCTACAAGCCGTAACATTTTTTTATGAAAAATAAATACCATGTTTTACATTTCTTTTATTTTGGTATTGAAAATGGTTTTTAAAATGTTTTTACTATATCAATGTTTTCTTTATATCTTGTGATTAAAATGTGGAAATGTTGTGTTTTATTTATGCATATTTTATGTGATACGATTATGTTATGGTTCTTGGGCATTGTTTATAAAGACAGTGGTTCCGTGATAAACTAAGGGCGGGTGAGTCCGATATATAACTCCAATGCATTGGGTAACATGAAGGGTTTGAAAGTTAAGGTTTATCCGAATAGATTTAGGGAATATACTGTGATGGGTATTCCAAACGTAACCATGAGGGTTACTCCCTACGTAAGTATAAGGCCTTGGCCTTAAACATTACTTATTATTGAATTAAATGATTAATTCACATTGATGATATTTTCAGGTTTAGAGTTTTAGATAATTAGGAAATAATTATTACATCTCAAAGATTACAAAGTATACACTTCTACTAAGTTTCCATAAAATTAAAACTCTTAAAAAGAAACATGTCTAGTTCCATGTTTTAGATAGCATGTCTTTCCTTGATCCCATCCTTGACCCTATTCATCTTTACATCCTATGGAAAACATTTCAAAAACTTGGGATGAGCATAAAAAGACAAGTAAAGGATACACAAAGAAGGAAAACTGTTAGTTTTTCAAAACAAAAAAATATACCAAGAATACTTTATCAAAGTAATACTTTTCACCTTTATGAAGTAGTAAAAAAACTCTTCACTTAATAAAAGATCATTACTTACCCCTTTTGTAACCAAAATATTACCATAAAAACCCATATAAATAACACATAACATATAAAGGTAACTTGGGACAAAAACATACTTAAATGGAATAACCATACGGTCGAGTTCCACACATATCACTTAAAGGAATAGCCATATGGCCGACTTCCATACCCAATGCATTGGAGGTTATAACGTAACCACCCGTCTTGGTATTCACGGCACCACACGACATATGGTTTATCACCTAACCACCAATAAAATTTCCAAGTACCATCATTACACATAAAATATTGAAAATATAAACATTTCAATAACAACATTTCATTTGAAATAACAATAAGTAATTCCAAGATATTTAATTAATCAATCCATTTCCAAAAATCATTTAAAAAATATTTTTGAATCAAAGTGTCCCATTACACTTTGAAGCTTTTAATGGAATTGTATCATTGATGTCCATATAAATAAATACTGAAAACCATTTTGAAAACATGGACATTAAAGATAAAGATTTAGAATAATGAATCTTTAAAACATTTAAAAAGATATTTTTGTTAAAGAGTTTTTAACAAAATGAGAGACTCTTGAATACAAATAATTGTGGAATAACATTTAATCCGAACTTTATAATATCATGAGAATAAAGGTATTCATGATATAATATGTCAAAGGACAGTATACACACCATATAAGAGTGAATTGGTGCATAACAACAATGAAGTCTCAATGGAAATGTAAATTGAGATGAAATCCATTATAAAGATGGTATCCTTAAATTAAGGATAAATCTATCACATAATTATGTGTGATAAATATAAATACACCCAATATAAGTGGATATTAAGTGTGAAACAATCAGAGGTCATTCACAGATAATCTTGGAAAAACAAAACCAATGAAATAGATATTTAACTCAATGAAATAAGATTGAGTTATAATTTCCCATACAAGTTCTTAAGAATTTATCAATGAGATGATTATGTGTAGAAATATTATATCCACACTAAGCATTGTGTAAATTACAACATAAATATTACACACATAATCTTGGCATAATAAAATCAAGAATTAGTGGTTTAACCCAAAGAATTAAAAGTGGGTTAAGAAGTTCCCTTACGGAAATACGACAGCCTAACGACGTCACTTTAAAATTCAAAAAATGAGTTTATGAGAGAGAAAATGGTATCTCATAACTTGGACATAAAATTTACAAAAATAAGGATATAGAAGTACATATCCCAACATAATAGTATGTAAATTAAAAGACAAAACAAAAGAATTCTTTTAAAAAGAGGAGGGTGAAAGGTTCCCTTACCGAACTGGCAAACTTCCGAAACGTACACCCCATGAAAGAAGGACTATACAAAATTATTGTAAATACCCATAAACGAAATTATATTAAACAAAGAGTAGAATAATGGGTATTAAATACAACACTCAAAGTAAAATGGTGTAAAATTTAGCATAAATCTCACAAGAATAAAAGTGAGATGAAAAATCTCTTACGAAAACTCGGCAGCCTAACAGCGCCACTTAAAACATCCAAAAATGGATTGATGAGGTAAAATAGGGTCTCTCATCATATTAACATAAAATTTACAGCAAGAGGAATATAAAATAACATCCCCCAACATAACAAATAGGATCTTAAAATAAGTGACATAAAATAGAGTACTTAATGAGAAAGAGAGAGGTGGGATCTCTTACGAAAATTCGGCAGCCAAACGGCGCCAATCAAAACATCCAGAATGTATTGATGAGAGAAAATAGGGTCTCTCATCATCTGAAAATAAATCTTACAGTATGAGGAATATAAAATAACATCCCCAAACATAATAAATATGAGCTTAAAATAAATAAAGTAAATGAGAGTACTTAAAAAGAAAGAGAGAGGTTGGATCTCTTACGAAAATTCGGCAGCCTTACGGTGCCAATCAAAACTTCCAAAATGGATTGATGAGAGAAAATAGGGTCTCTAATCGTATGAAAATAAAAAGTAAAGTAATAGTAATATAAAATAACATCCCAATAATAAGAAATATGAGCTTAAAAGGATTGACATAAAAGAGTGTACTTAAACAGAAAGAGAGGGGTAGGATCCCTTACGAAAATTCGGCAGCCTAACAGTGCCAATCAAAACTTCCAAAATGGATTGATGAGAGAAAATAGGGTCTCTCATAATATGAAAATAAAAATTATAGTAATATTAATATAAAATAACATCCCAATCATAATAAATATGAGCTTCAAAGGAATGACATAAAAGAGTGTACTTAAAAAGAAAGAGAGGGGTAGGATCCCTTACCTCCTGTCCGACATGACTCGATCATTATTTAATCTCCGAAATAATAAAATTTGGTCAATTTATAATTTTTTAAGGACCTAAATTAAATATTATTATTCACTTCATATAACATATTAAAATTTTATAATAATTGTTTAATAAAGCGAGTTCATATCAGACGTTTTTGTCAATGTTCGGTACATGAGTAAAAATTGAACTTGTTGGAAAAGCATTTTCCATGTAGTTATATGTACATCACCTCAAGAATAGTATTAATGTTTTAAATATCATATATATCCAGTATATATTCATTCTGTACTATTCCATATCATTGGAGATAAAAAATTAAAAGCACTGTTCATGGAGACGGTAGGCCGTACGTACGCATTAACACTACTTTCATTTTTTTGTCATACTAATGGAATAATACTTAAAAGAGAGATAAATATATTATAATTCCAGAATGATATCCATCATTTAGATGTAATATATTACATATATGTCCATTATATATATGTACTTATATTAGTACATAACATTTGGAGATAACAAATGAAACGTACCGTTCATGGAAACGGTAAGCCGTACGTACGCATGAACGCTACTATCATTTCATTGGCACATTAATTGAATTAAAACTAGACGAGATATATATATATATATATATCTATTATAATTCCAGTATAATATATATGTTATATAGATCACATATGTTCATCAATTTCATTCTTTATACATTCCATGTATTGCATGAACGAGTCACATTACTTGAGGGGGCGGTAATCCACACTTCCTCAAATGAAATTATCGCATTTTCACAACATGAAAAGCATAAATGTTTGAATTAAATATAAAATACAGAAGCATATATAGGAAATAAATTTAATATATATCATAAATAAATAGTGTGACATCTTAATGGCCACCATGAAAAGTGTTAAAAGAATGTTGAACAATCATCATTTCGTGAGGCAGAAAATTGCCAACCACAGAAACAGTATGTTCTTTACCCATTAAAAGAAGGTATGTGTAGGTGTAGCTATAATACGTCTCATAAAAACACCCTATAATATTGAAGATACTGGTTTTGTTACAAAAGAAACAAATTAAAAGATTTTACGGGGGTGGAGAAGCAAAATAAAACAAAAGAACACTAGGGAAGACATTACATTTAAAATAGGTAAGACTTTTTTATTTGAGCTCAAAGGCTTCCATGGGAAGACTTCTGCCCAATGTGAGGCTTCTAGAAGTAAGAGAGGGATGTTGAGAGACAAAATTGACAGGGTTTGGCTGAGCCAAAGGCTTGAGATGTGTGGGTAAGGTGTTAGAGGTGGGGGCCTTTTATAAGAGGAGAGGAGGGGCACTCTTGGAAAGTATTCAAAAGTAACATTATTATAAAAGGATTTTCCGATTTTAAAGGTCCCAAAATTATATATTTATAGTATAAGGTGATAATAGTTCTAAATCCACATATAAAATAGGTTTTTTACATGTGTAGATCTTAGATTTTACATTATCTTTTCATTTTATTTAAATGGTTAAATAATGAGTTAATCGTTGCATCATCATGGTGTCATAAATAAAATAATTTATTTAATGTCTAAAAATTATAAACCAAAATATCATGATGTAGGAAATCTTTTTAGATTTCTAATTAATATCTATAGTAAAAAATATGACTTGTATAACCCCATTTAAAAATTATTTTAGAAAAACAACCCATGTTTGTGACATTTTTATTTTAACTTTAAATAAAAAGTTATTTATATCATTTTCCTACCAAAGTGACTCCATGGGGTCCCCAAGCTGACCCATGTATTGTCTTGGTCGGACATGGCACATCCAATTAGCATAGGACAAGTGTCTAGGTCATTTCTTGTTATTAAAACCTTATTTTTACCTTAAATTACACTAATTACCTTTAATCATGATTAATAATACTTAAAAGTTTCGATTCACCAAAAATTATCTTAATCTAATTGAACCACATTTTACTTCTTAATGACAACCATGTATGTTGGATTTTTTAAAATCAAATTACAGAAGTGGAAATGTTTCATTTAAACAAAAAATCAGTTTCTTTAACTAACACTTAGTGGTTTCACTATACATCAAAAATTGACGTTTTTCAGAAAAATACCAAAAATTCACCATATTCAATATTTTGTATTCCGAATTCAAAAATGATGTATATTTTACAAAATTCAAAACATATAAGTTTCATTAATTAATTTAATAATTAATTCCCGCTGTCAAAACAAATAGCGAGTTTTTAAGAAACAATATCTATTAAAAGATCGACACTAATTTAAGTCCAATTTCAAAGTGAAATTAATTTCAATGACCACCATTGGATTAAATGGTAAAACTACATTCTAAATACACTTTAATATGAATTAAAAATATTATCTATCCATATAAATAAATCATATTAAAAGGAGGTTTTGAATTAAAATGCAACATTTTCAATAAAAATGATCTTTATCGGAAAAATAACAAAAATTTACACAAAGTAAATTTTGATGTCCAGATTCTAAAGAAGGATTTTATTTTTTCAAGTAAAACATATAAAGTTGTAAAAAGTATATTTAAAAATGGGTCTCCATCAAAAGGTGGTTAATCGACCTTTTAATGAATATTAGAAGATTTATGCTTAAAATTGGATTCTTTTGCATTTTAAGCCTCTAACATTTATGGGATAAAAGTAAAAATATTTGAAAAACATATATAACCATTTTGTAGTTAGTTTTGTTTATTCCCGCCATTACAACGGCAAGGCGTTAACTATCATTTAAAATAATATTATTTTATTATAAGTGTGCAACGTAATATTTCAAAGAAACTCATTGTTGGGTATTGGGTACGCCATCAAGCATAGTGTTCCCTTTAAAGTAATATTAATATTTTAATCACAAATATGGATAAATATGAAAATTTCATATTCATTATTTACCTGGGGTGTTACATCCTTCCCCCCATTTGGGAATTGCATCCTCTCAATTTTAAAAATTGGGCTTGGAAACTTCATTGAAAATCCCAAATCAGAACAAGAGTCTGTAAAACTATCACTATAAAATAAATAAAGAGAAGTACAATGGTCACCCGAGTTAACCCATACTAGGATTCCATATAGGAAAATGTGGACATGGAGGAGAAGACAAAGGGTCCTATTCCAAGGGAGAGTGATAGAAAACATGTTTAGGAGAAAGTTAACCACCAGAAAATCACAAACATGTGATGGGTTAAACGGTATTTGATTCCCCAGTAAGAAAAATTAACATAAAACATTTTTGTTTTTAAGTTAATTTTCTTTAAGGAATTTATTAATGAGCGTAACTAAAACATAATGAAACATAATTACTTGTCATGTAGACTTTCAACTTTTTCTATATTTATTACACGAACTCATATTTTCTCCAAAAGATGAGTATTTAGGATGACTTGTTTACATTGAGAGAGCTATAATAAACTTCTAGAGAATAACCTAATCCAAAAAATATAACTATATACTTTCCATGTCTTTAGACCATAACAAAAACTAAAACCAAAAAGGTTAATATGAGATTAGATGATACCCAAAAAGGATAATCCATTATAAAAAAATTCTATTCTTAATCTCCAAAATATGTCAAACAATACCCAAAGTTCAACAAAGACCATTCAATAAACAATTTGTCCATAAAATTATTCAAAGTAAACCAAACTAAGATTGAAACCCAAATATTTGAAGGATTTATTCACATAGTCTTCCAAGGAAAAAATTATCATTTATCTCCAAATAACATTAGTTTCTCTTAATGTCTCATATTGAAAAGTAATTAACCTAATCATATATCCTCCATGACAGGTTAATCATTTCCATAGATAACCCAAAATAAACTTACTCTTGATTCCTAAAATCATCTATCTAAAATGAATTAGTCAAAATAACCAAGGACTTCATGTATTCCAGTGGTAGGTGATAAATACCAGTCGCACTTTGGTTGTGGGTTCGATTCCCACAGCTTTGTCCTATAGAACGGGTTGCCACACGGTCTGTGTGTTGTCCTTTTTTCCAAAAATATATAATTCTAGAAACATTCCCCTATGGGAGATAAAATCTTGAAAAATGATTGTAACATTTTTTAACCTCAAGTTTATCTCATGACTTTCATTGTCCATCATATCCTAGAGTAACACATAATTACCTAAAAAGTAAGGATCATATAAACCCTAATGGTTACCTTTATAATTATTACCTGAACATCCACATCGAGTTGGTCATCTCGTACATGATGCATTATAAAACTCACCAAGGTTCAAGTGGTTGATCATGACTCCTTGATAGTTGGACTAGCGTAACCATGAGATTCCTCATTAAATCCCCCATTTCCTCCAGTCTCTTAATCAGAGAACCACCACAGTTTCCATCAAACCCATTGTCACTTTGGTCCCTACAAGATCCATCCATTTACTAAAAACAGAAATGTCAGGGTGTGTATATCAACAAAATCATCATGTACTAATGAGGAAGATAAACACTAAGATATAATTACTCATTCACTTTATCTAAAAACTATGACTCTTTCTGAAATCCTAGCCATTGTGGTAATGTCACTTATGCTTATAGAATACCCTAACCTCAAATGTTGTCTAAACAGATCTTTGATACAAACTATAGGGCCTCGACCTTAAACATTACTTATTATTTAATTAAATTAATAATTCACATTGAGGATCTTTTTAGGTTTAGAGTTTTAGAGAATTAGGACATAACTATTACATCTCAAAGATTACAAAGTATACACTTCTACAATGTTTCCATAAAATAAAAACTCTTAAAAAGAAATATGTCTAGTTCCATGTTTTAGATAGCATGTCTTTCCTTGATCTCATCCCTGACCCTATTCATCTTTAAGCCATGTGGAAAACATTTCAAAAACTTGGGATGAGCATAAAAATCCCAGTAAAGGATAAACAAAGAAGGAAACTGTTATTTTTTCAAAATAACAAGTAAACCAAGAATACATTATCAAAAAAATACTTTTCACCTTTATAAAGTAGTAAAAAAAACTCTTCACTGAATAAAAGATACTTATTTACCCCTTTTGTAACCAAAATATTACCATAAAAACCCATATAAAGAACACATAACATATAAAGGTAACTTGGGACATAAACATACTTAAATGGAATAACCATATGGTCGACTTCCACACATATCACTTAATTCAATATCCATACGACCGACTTCCATACCCAATTCATTGGAGGTTATAATGTAACCACCCGTCCTGGTGTTCATGGCACCACCCGTCATATGGTTTATCACGTAACCACCCGTAAAATGTCCAAGTACCATCATTACACATAAAATATTTATAATATAAACATTTCAATAACAACATTTCATTTGCAATCACAATAAGTAATTCCAAGATATTGAATTAATCAATCCATTTCCAAAAATCATTTAAAAGTGATTTTTGAATCAAAGTGTCCCATACCACTTTGAAACTTTTAATGGAATTATAACATTAATGTCCATATAAATAAATACTAAAACCCATTTTGAAAACGTGGACATTTAAGATAATGATTTAGAATAATTAATCGTTAAAACATTTAAAATGATATTTTTGTTAAAGAGTTTTTAACAAAATGAGAGACACTTGAATACAAATAATTGCGGAATAACATTTAATCCGAAATTTATAATATCATGATAATAAATGGATTCAAAATATAATATGTCAAAGGACAGTATACACACCATATAAGAGTGAATTGGTGCATAAAAACAATCGAGTCGTAATGGAAATGTAAATTGAGATGAAATCCATTATAAAGATGGTATCCTTAAATTAAAAATAGATCTATAACATAATTATTTGTGAGAAATATAAATACACACAATATAAGTGGATATTAAGTGTGAAAAAATCATAGGTCATTCACACACAATCTTGGAAAAACAAAAACAATGACATAGATATTTAACTCAATGAAATGAGATTGAGTTATGATTTCCCATAAAAGTTCGTAAGAATTTATCAATGAGACGATTATGTGTAGAAATATTATATCCACACAAAGGTTTGTGGAAATTCGAAAATAGAGATTCCAAACATAATCTTGGAAAAATAAAATCAATAAGTAGAGGTTTAACCCAAAGAATTGAAAGTGGGTTAAGAAGTTCCCTTACAGAAATCCGACAGCCTAACGACATCACTTTAAAATTCAGAAAATGAGTAAATGAGATAGAAAATGGTATCTCATCACTTGGACATAAAATTTACATAAATAAGTATAAAGAAGAACAAATACCAACATAATTGTATGTGAGTTAAAATACATAACAAATGAAGTCTTTTAAAAAGAGGAGGGTGAACGGTTCCCTTACCGAATTGGGTAACTTCTGAAACGTACACCCCATGAAAGAAGGACTATACAACATTGATGTAAATACCCATAAAAGAAAGTATATTAAACCAAGAGTAGAATAATGGGAATTACATACACCACTCAAAGGAAAATGGTGGAAAATGTAGCGTAAATATCATAGGAATAAAAGTGAGATGAAAAATCCCTTATGAAAACTCGGCAGCCTAACGACGCCACTTAAAACATCCAAAAATGGATTGATGAGATCAAATAGGGTCTCTAATCATATTAACATAAAATTTACAGAAATAGTAATATAAAAGAACATCCCCAAACATAAAAAAGAGGATCTTAAAAGAAGTGACATAAAGGAGAGTACTTAAAAAAAAGAGAGAGGTTGGATCTCTTACGAAAATTCGGCATCCTAACGGCGCCAATCAAGACATTAAAAATGTATTGATGATAGAAAATATGGTCTCTCATCATATGAACATAAAAATTACTGTATTATAAATATAAAATAACATCCACAAACATAATAAAGATTATATTAAATGAAATGACATAAAAGAGAGTACTTAAAAAGAAAGAGAGAGGTTGGATCTCTTAGGAAACTTTGGCAGCCAAACGACACCAATCAAAACTTCCAAAATGGATTGATGAGAGAAAATAGGGTCTCTCATAATATGAAAAAAAATTACCGTAAGAGTAATATAAAAGAACATCCCAATCATAAGAAATATGATCTTAAAAAGAATGACATAAAAGAGTGTACTTAAAAAGAAAGAGAGGGGTAGGATCCCTTACGAAACTTCTACAGCCTAACGACGCCAATCAAAACTTCCAAAAAGGATTGATGAGAGAAAATAGGTTCTCTCATCATATGAAAATAAAAATTAAATTATGAGTAATATAAAAGAACATCCCAAACATAAGAAATATGATCTTAAAAGGAATGACATAAAAGAGTGTACTTAAAAAGAAAGAGAGGGGTATTATCCCATACCTCGTGTCCGACATGACTCGGTCATTCTTTAATCTCCTGAATAATAAAATTTGTTCAATTTATAATTTCTTAAGGTACTCCTTTAAATAATATTATTCATTTCATATCAGATATTATAATTTTATAATAATTGGTTAATAAAGTGGGTTCATATCAGACGTTTTTGTCGATGTTCAGTACATGAGTAAAAATTGAACTTGTTGAAAATGAATTTTCCATGTAGTTATAGGAACATCATCTCCAGAATAGTATTAATGTTTTAAATATCATATATATCCAGTTTATAATCATTTTTTACTATTCAATAACATTTGGAGAGAAAAAATTAAAAGCACTGTTCATGGAGGCGGTAGGCCGTACGTACGCTAAAAACGCTACTTTCATTTTTTTGTTATATTTATGGAAATAAAGTTAAAATGGATATATATATATAGTATAATTCCAGAATGATATCCATAATTTATATGTAATATATGACATATATATCCATTATATATATGTACTTATAATAGTACATAACATTTGGAGATAAAAATGAAATGTACCATTCATGGAGACAGTAGGCCATACGTACGCATGAATGCTACTTTCATTTCTTTGGCACATTAATGGAATTAAAACTAGATGAGATATATATATATATATATATATGATAATTCATGTATTTTATATATGTTATATATATCACATAAGTTCATCAATTTCATTATTGATACATTCCATGTATTGCATGAACGAGTCACATCACTTGAGGGGGCGGTAGTCCACACTTCCTCAAATGAAATTATCGCATTTGCAAAACATCAAAAACATAAAGGTATGTTTTATATAAAAAATACAGAAGCATAGAGAGGAAATAAATATAATATATATCATAAATAAATACTGTGACATCTTAATGTCCACCATGAAAGGTGTTAAAAGAAGATGGAACAATCATTGTTTCATGAGGCAGAAAATTGCCAACCACAGAAACAGTATGTTCTTTAACCATTAGACGAAGGTATGTGTAGGTGTATCACTAATAAATCTCATAACAACACCCCAGTATATTGAATATACTGTTGTTGTTACAAAAGTAATATTAAAACGATTTTAGTGGGGTGGAGAAGCAAAATAAAACAAAAGAACACAAGGGAAGACATTACCTTAAAAATGGGTAACTCTTTTTGATTTGAGCTCAAAGGCTTCCTTGGGAAGAATTTTGCCCAAAGTGAGGCTTATAGGAGTAAAATAGGGATGTGGAGAGGCAAATTGGGTAGGTTTTGGCCGATCCAAAGGCTTGAGAGGTGTGGGTAAGGTGGTAGAGGTGGGGGACTTTTATAAGAGGAGAGGAGGGGCACTCTTGAAAAGTCTTGAAAAGTAACATTATTATAAACTGATTTTAGGATTTTATAGGTCCCAAGATTATATATTTCTAGGATATGGTGATAATAGTTCGAAATCCACTCATATAATAGTTTTTTTACTTGTGTAGGTCTTAGAGTTTACATTATCTTTTCATTTTATATAAATCGTTAAATAGTGAGATAATCACTGCATCATCATGGTGTCATAAATAAATTACTTTATTTAATGTATAACAATTATAAAAAATATATAATTATGTAGGAAATATTTTTATCTTTCTAATTAATATTTATAGTCAAAAATATGACTTGTGTAACCCCATTTAAAAATTGTTTTAGTAAAACAACTCATGTTTGTGATATTTTTATTTTAACTTTAAATAAAAAGTTATTTATGTCATTTTCCTACCAAAGTGGCTACATGGGGTCCCCATGTTGACCCATGGATTTTCTTGGTCGGCCATGACACATCCAATGACTTTAGGACATGTTTCTAGGTCATTTCATATTATTAAAACATTATTTTTCTCTTAAATTACACTAATTACCTTTAATCGCGATTAATAAAACTTAAAAGTTACTATTCACCAAAAATTATTTTACTCTCATTGAACCACATATTACTTCTTAATGAAATCCATGTATGTTGGATTTTTAAAAATCAAATCACAGAAGTGGCAAAGTTTCATTTAAACGAAAAAATCAGTTTCTTTAACTACCACTTAGTGGTTTCACTATTCATCAAAAATTGAAGTTTTTCAGAAAAATACCAAAAAAATCACCCTATGCTATATTTGATATTCAAAATTAAAAAATGATGTCTATTTTACAAAATTCCAAACATATAAGTTGCATTAATTAATTTAATAATTAATTCCCGTTGTCAAAACAAATAGCGCGTTTTTAAGAAACAATATCTATTAAAATATTGACACTAATTTAAGTCCAATTTCAAAGTGAAATTAATTCCAATGACCACCATTGGATTAAATGGTAAAAATAAATTCTAAATACACTTTAATCACAATTAAAAATATAATCTATCCATATAAATAAATCTGATTAAAATGAGGTTTTGAATTAAAATGCAACATTTTCAATAAAAATGATCTTCATCAGAAAAATAACAAAAATTTACACAAAGTAAATTTTGTTGTCCGGATTCTAAATAAGGATTTTATTTTGTCAAATAAAACATATAAATTTGTCAAAGTATATTTAAAAAGGGTTCTCCATCAAAAGGCGGTTAGTCGACCTTTTAACGAATATTAGAAGATTTATGCTTAAAATTAGATTCTTTTGCATTTTAAGCATCTAACATTTATTGGATAAAAGTAAAAATATTTTAAAAACATATATAATAATTTTGTAGTTAGTTTTTTTCATTCCCTCCATTACAATGACTAGGCATTATCTACCATTTAAAATTATATTATTTTAATATTAGAGTGCAACGTAAGATTTCAAAGAAACTTGTTGTTGCGTATTGGGTACGCCATCGAGCATAGTGTTTCATTTAAAGTAATATTATTATTTTAATCACAAATATGGATAAATATGAAAATTTCATATTCTTTATTTACCTAGGGTGTTACATCCTTCCCCCCATTTGGGAATTGCATCCTCACAATTTTAAAAATTGGGAATGGAAAATTCATTGAAAATCCCAAATCAGGACAAGAGTCAGAAAAACTATCACTTTAAAATAAATAAAGAGAAGTACAAAGGCCACCCAAGTTAACCCATACTAGGATTCCATATAGGAAAACATGGAGATGTAGGAGAAAACGAGGTGTCATGTTCCAAGGGAGAGTGATAGAAAACATGTTTAGAAGAAAGTTAACCACTAGAAAATCACAAACTTGTGATGGGTTAAATGGTATTTGATTCCCCAGTAAGAAAAATTAACAGACAAAATTTTTGTTTTTAAGTTACTTTTCATTGAGGAATTTATTTTTGAGTGTAACTAAAACATAATTAAACATACTTACTTGTCATATTGACTTTCAAAATTTACTAGATTTCTTACATGAACTCATGTTTTCTCCAAAAGATGAGTATATAGGATGACTTGTTTACATTGAGAGAGCTAAAATCAACTTCTATAGAATCACCTAATCCACAAAAGATAACTATATACTTCCCATTTCTTTAGACCATAACCAAAACTAAAATAAAAAAGGTTAATATGAGATCAGATAATATCCAAAAAGGATAATCCTTTATAAAAAAACTATTCATAATCTCCAAAATATGTCAAACAATACCCAAAGTTCAACAAAGACCATTCAATAAACAATTTGTCCATAAAAATATTCAGAGTAAACCAAACTAAGATTGAAACCCAAATATTTGAAGGATTAATTCACATAGTCTTCCAAGGTAAAAATTATCATTTATCTCCAAATAACATTAGTTTCTCTTAAAGACTCATATTGAAAAGTGATTAACCTAATCACATATCCTCCATGATAGGTTAATCATTTCCATTAAAACCCAAAATAAACTTACTCTTGATTCCTAAAATCATAAAACTAAAAAGAATTAGTCAAACTAACCAGGGACTTCATGTAGTCCAGTGGTAGGGGATAAATATCAGTCACACTTTGGTTGTGGGTTCGAATCCCACAGCTTTGTCCGACGCGACGGGTTGTCACACGGTATGCGTGCTGTCCTTTTTCCAAAACTACATAATTCTAAAAACATTCCCTAAAACGAGATAAAATCTTCAAAAATGATCATCACATATTTTAACCTCAATTTTATCTTATGCCTTTCATTTTCCATCATATCATTGAGTAACACATAATTACCTAAAAAGTAAGGATCATATAAACCCTAATGGTTACCTTTATAATTATTACCTGAACTTCCACATTGAGTTGGTCATCTCGTACATGATGCATTAGGGAACTCACCAAGGTTCAAGTGGTTGATCATGACTCCTTGATAGTTGGATTAGCACAACCATGAGATTCCTCATTGAATCCCCTAATTCATCCAGTCTCTTAATCAGAGAACCACCACAGTTTCCATAAAACACATTGTCACTTTGGTGCCTGCTAGATCCATCAATTTACTAAAAACAGAAATGTCAGTGTGCGTATATCAAAAAAATCATCATGTACTAATGAGGAAGATAAAAAATGAGATATAATTACTCATTCACTTTATCTAAAAACTGTGACTCTTTCTGAAATCCTAGCCATTATGGTAATGTCACTTATGCTTATAGAATACCCTAACCACTAATGTTAACTAAACAGGCCATTGATACCAACTTTAAGGCCTCGGCCTTAAACATTACTTATTATTGAATTAAATAAATAATTCACATTGAGGATCTTTTTAGGTTTAGAGTTTTAGAGAATTAGGAAATAACTATTACATCTCAAAGATTAAAAAGTATACACTTAAACTAAGTTTCCGTAAAATAAAAACTCATAAAAAGAAACATCTCTAGTTCCATGTTTTAGATAGCATGTCTTTCCTTGATCCCATCCTCGACCCTATCCATTTTTAAGTCCTGTGGAAAACATTTCAAAAACATGGGATGAGCATAAAAATCCCAGTAAAAGATACATAGAGAAGGAAAACTGTTAGTTTTTCAAAACAACAAGTAAACCAAGAATAATTTATCAAAGTAATACTTTTCACCTTTATGAAGTAGTAAACAAACTCTTCACTGAATAAAAGATCATTATTTACCCCATTTGTAACCAAAAGATTACCATAAAAACCCATATAAAGAACACATAACATATAAAGGTAACTTGGGACATAAACATACTTAAATGGAATAACCATACGGTCGACTTCCACACATATCACATAATGGAAAAGCCATACGGCCGACTTCCATACCCAATGCATTGGAGGTTATAATATAATCACCCGTCCTGGTATTCACGGCACCACCCGTCATATGGTTTATCATGTAACCACCTGTAAAATGTCCATGTAACATCATTACACATAAAATATTGAAAATATAAACATTTCAATAACAACATTTCATTTGCAATCACAATATGTAAATCCAAGATATTGAATTAATCAATCCATTTCAAAAATCATTTAAAAGAGATTTTTGAATCAAAGTGTCCCATACCACTTTGATGCTTTTAATGGAATTATAACATTAATATCCATATAAATAAGTACTAAAAACCATTTTGAAAACATGAACATTAAAGATAAAGATTTAGAATGATGAATCTTTAAAACATTTAAAATGATATTTTTGTTAAATAGTTTTTAACAAAAGGAGAGACACTTGAATACAATTAATTGCGGAATAACATTTAATCCGAACATTATAATATCATGAGAATAAATGGATTCATGATATAATATGTCAAAGGGCAGTATACACACCATATAAGAGTGAATTGGTGTATAACAACAATAAAGTCTCAATGGAAATGTAAATTGAGATGAAATCCATTATAAAGATGGTATCCTTAAATTATGGATAGATATATAACATAATTATTTGTGAGAAATATAAATACACCCAATATAAGTGGATAGTAAGTGTGAAAAAATCAGAGTTCATTCACATATAATCTTGGAAAAACAAAACCAATGACATAGATATTTAACTCAATGAAATGAGACTGAGTTATGATTTCCCATACAACTTCGTAAGAATTTATCAATGATATGTTTATGTGTAGAAATAGTATATCCACACAAAGGTTTGTGGAAATTACAACATAGAGATTTCACACATAATATTGTCAAAATAAAATCAAGAAGTATAGGTTTAACCCAAAGTATTGAAAGTGGGTTAAGAAGTTCCCTTACAGAAATCCAATAGCCTAACAGCGTCACTTTAAAATTCAGAAAATGAGTAAATGAGAGAGAAAATGGTATCTCATCACTAGGACATAAAATTTACATAAATAAGGATATATAAGAACATACACAAACATAATATTATGAGAATTAAAAGACATAACAAAATAAGACTTTTAAAAAGAGGAGGGTCAAAGGTTCCCGTACCGAATTGGTTAACTTCTGAAACGTACACCCCATTAAAGAAGGACTATACAACATTGATGTAAATACCCATAGACGAAATTATATTACACCAAGATTAGAATAATGGGAAGTATATGCACCACTAAAACTAAAATGGTGGAAAATGTTGTAACAGCCCGAGATTTTATGAAAAATATTATTTTTAATTTTATTAATGTCTTGTGTTGTACGCTACACCAAAAGGAGCTTGCACAACACGCATCCTTGACTTGCCTTGCATTACACGCAATCACAACCTTCCTCGATAGCGTGTGTAGTACGCAATACTGAGTTTCATGAAATATTATTAAAACTAGCCGTTATGAATAGTAATAGCCACTTTTTAAATTTTAGAAAATTTATCTCTCAAAATGGACTTCATTTTTGGATTCGGAGTATCGAATTTAGCCTAAGGTGAAATTTTGGTACTTTTCGGATAACTTTCATATTCTGATGAATAGTGAAAATTACTAAATTATAATTAGAAACAACTTTTTTAATCAAAATAATTAATAGTGATAAATTATTAATTTGAGTGGTTTTAAAGTATATTTAGAATATATTTTTACAATTTAATACAATTTTGGTAATTGGATGTAATTTCACATTTAAACTAGACATAAACAAGTGTCAATCTTTTGAGAGATATTGTTTCTTAAAAACAAGCTATTTGTTTTAACAGCGGGATTTAATTATAAAATTAATTAATGAAAATTCTATGTTATGAATTTGGTAAAATAGAATTCATTTTTGAATTCGGAATATGAAATATAGCTTAGGATGACATTTTGGCATTGTTCTGAAAAACATCAATTTTTGATGAATAGTGAAACTACTAAGTGGTAGTTAAAAAACTGAATTTTTCATAGAACTTAATTTTACCGCATCTGTGAATGGAACTTCAAAAATCCGAGAGACACGGTTGATTTCAGTAAGTAAAATGTGGTTCAATGATATGTAAATAATTTTTGGTGAATAGTAACTTTTTACTTTTATTTACCACGGTTAAAAGTAAATAGTGTAACTAAGGGTAAATATGATATTACTATTACCCTAACACATGTCCTAATCCTATTGTAGAAGTGTATCTCGACCAAAAACAACCTTAAGTGTAAAGTATTATCATTTAGGCCCACTTGGATTAGATTAGGACATTTATTATTATTTAATTCAAAGAAGAGTTAAAAGAGTTAAAATAAAAGTTTATTTACTAAAACATTATTTATATAGGGTTATACATAAGATAAAATCGATTGTAAATATTCATTAGAAATCTAAAAAGCTTTTTTACATGATGGTAATTTATTTGTAATTTTTAGACATCATATAATTTAATTTATTTATGACACAAAGATGATGCAGTAATTTTCTTATTAATAAAATATTGACATAATTAATATTATAAATACAAAAATAAATGTAATTTAAGACTTTTTATGAATTCCACTAATTTTCTAGGTTACTATGATATATTATTGTTGATTTAATCAACTTGGTTCGAACATATAATTCTGTTATGACTTTCACAAAAATCTTATATCAAATAGTGTCAAAATTGACACAAAATAGTTTTTAAATCAAATATTATATTATTAATTGTTATTTTATTCCTAAAAATCTAAGGTTCGGCCAAATGACTTAGATAAAAATATACGTATTAGTAATAAACAATTTGGGGGTCGTTTGGCATGTTATAGTAAGTGTATTAACCATATAGTGAAAGAAAACAAAAAGACACGGTAAAAGTTAAATTATTTAACTTAGAGTTAAATCTAATTGATAAGGTTAAAATAATATCCTAAACTTGTCTAAATCCTATTGGTTGATATTATTTCGACCCATCCCCACTTTAGCTTCGAAATAAGACCCTTTGGAACCATTATAAACCGATTTTGACTTTAATATAAAATAATATTTTGAGATATTCCTAAGGTGCCCCTCTCCTCCCTTATAAAAGGGTACCTCCTTCCCCTCCTCCTCACACCAATTTGAGCACTCAAGCTTGGCCAAACCCTGCCAAAATTCCTTCTCCACTTCTCTAGAATAATCCTAGAGGTCCTGGTCTTCTTCAAAGACCAATATTAGTTCCCTAAGTGGAGGATTCAAAGAGGCGTTTCAAAGAAGAGGTAATAACCATTACCGATCTTTTCAATTTATTTCTTCTTCAACTTCTTCTTCTTTAGTTGTTTCATGACAAAGTAATAACATCAGTATTACTTATATACTGATATGTTATTATAAATATGAAACAACCCTAATTCACCTTCTATCCATCCTACGGAAAAATGAAATCACCGCGCGTGCGTACGTACGGAATACCGTCTCCACGCCGTGGTGTAATCTATTTTCCTCCACCACATTAATTGGATGGGTATAATGGTGTAATGAGTAACTATATATGATTATTATAAATTTATATTGATACTGAAATAGTATACATACACTTTAACACAATTCCACGACCATGGGAACGATATCATCGCTCGTCCGTACGTACGGACTACCGTCTCCACGACGCGATGAGATTCATTCTCAATGATTAACCATTCATGAATGATTATAAAGTATATATAAAAAGTAATAATGAAATATATGACATAATAATGATACTGGAATTATTTATATGTATGTCATCTACTTAATTCCATTCAATTCAATAAGGAAACGAAATAGCGTTCATGCGTACGTACGGACTACCGTCTCCATGAACGGTGTATTTCTTTCCATTTACTAATTTATTATATATGTATATTCTGAATATATATATATAAATCATGTTTTATATTCTGGAATTAAGTAATCATGATCTAAGTAATCATATGAATAATTACAAGCTAAAAACACGAACGACAAATGAGACGATTTTACCCAAAACGCTACTTTAACATGAATTTACAAAAGAACGGGTAATATAAAGTCATAAGTGGACCATATATGATATAATAACAATGAATATGATTCTGGAATAAGTCCATAACATTATTTAAATCATTATACAGGAGGTTCGGACACTTACAAAGCAAGTCGGACATAAGGTAAGGGAAATATCACAATCTCACTTTTATCCGAGATTGTTTTTACTTTGGTAATTACTGGGGTGTATTTTATTATCCACATCCATGTTCCCTCAATGTGTAATATTATTTCCATCCTTCTACAATAGTTTATATCCAATTTTACCCTTCGTTATGTTTTTTGTAAAAGATATGAAAGGAATCTTTTGTCGTTTTTCGTACGAGGTACTTTTTTGACTTTTCCGACAAAAGTACGAAGAATGTTTTTTTTAAATTATACGGCACGAACGGATTTTTACGGTTTTATAAAGCCTTATTTTCATGAACCTTCCTCCAAAATATTTCATGACTATTTTCAATAAAATCTTTTTCTTTTAAAATTGCATGATGTTTTGTGAAAAGAAATTGATTTTGAAGAAGAAAGGATATTTTCCTCAAGAATTCGATTCAAGTGTTTTATCAAAATTATTTTTCATATAAGATAATAAAGGGTTCTGTTTCTATCCATATTTTTACATTGATTTGACTATGTTGTGATGGAATTATGTTTATGAATTCCTTTATCTTATATGAATGGTTTTATGATGTCATGTTGTTTAAGAATCCCATTTTTATTACATGGGTTATGCAATGATGTATGATTTATGATTTTGTGGCACACATTAGAATGGTATCATTATGAGATGGGTGGGACCCATATCTCCCTCCAATGCATTGGGTAAAGATTTTATATCTCATGAGATAGACATGGCAGGAATGGTAGGTTATACCGGTTCAGTGAAACAGGACTGAAACGAGGGTTACTCGATTCAGAAAGGGACATTGTCCACTAAGATGGTCTTGGCAATGAGTCTTGACTAACAAGAAATGATTTTCTATGATTATGTGTGAATGCCACAAAGTTTCATGTGTTAAGTTATGATTATTGTGATTACATTTCACTACCATGATTTATCCCATGTTATGAAATTATGCTCTCTTTTGCAGGTTATGATTTCCAAAATGTTATGTTCTTATGAATACGATGTGATTGATATTTCTTTTGTTTACCCTTACTGAGAATTTGAGCTCACCCTTTTATGTTTTCTTTTCCCCAGGATATAAAGAAAGGTTTTAGGTATAAAAAAAGAAGATCTTTATGGGAGATTTTGAAGATCTTTCACCACGATTAGAAGATTACATTCTGAGTTTCCAAACACACTAAACTATTACAATCCTTGTGTGTGTGTGTTTTTGTTATGTACTAAGTATTCCGCAAAAGTAATGTAATTTCCATGTACGTCAGGATAAGGGTCTCTACAGTTGGTATCAGAGGAAAGGTTTAGTCAACCTTTGGAAACTAGGATGCGAGAACTTTAGTGAGATCCCTAGAGATATTTATAAGGTATGTCTAGTGATGTCCCTAAGGATAAGTATACGTATAGGATACAGTCCTAGAGCTACGGTAAAGATCATATAATTTAACCTAAGATGTTAGATATTGAGGATACTCCACCTTTATTATGTTGTTTTCCCTAGCATGATTTTTGCCTCTCACACTATTCTTTTTTGGGTTTTAGAAAATGGCTGGAAACAAGATGATTCATGATAATGCAGGATATGATGGACAATGGAATGATATTCTTCATAATGAAATGGGATTTGGAAGTCCAAAAATCATTATTATACCGAATCAGCAATCTCATAATATGATAAATAAAGTAATATTTGGTAAGTTTCCTGACTCGGTTAATAAGAGAAAGATTGAGTTTCATGATGATCATAGAGGAAAGAAAGTTCAATTTACCCTATGTAAATCATGTGGGAAGAGGCATCAAGGAGAATGTTTCAAAGGAACTGGAAGATGCTTTGGGTGTGGAAAAGAAGGACACAAAGCAAGTAAATGCAAAGGAAAAGGTTCAGTTAACAACATGGATGAGGATAATGGTATTGCTACGACATCAACAATGGTTAAATGTTTTAAATGTGGAATGTACGGGCATTATGAAAACCAATGCACTAAGGGAAAGACTCCTGAAGAGAATCATTATGGTCATATGGGTAGTATTTATATGGATGATGATGAAGAGACTACAAATGATATGTGAGATGAAAGAATTTTTGAAGCTCGTTCAATGGTTTAAGAATGTAGTGGAATGATTACATGTTTATCACGTGTAATTTTGTATAAGCAATCTCTTGCTACTATGGAATAAAGAGACATCTATGGATTGTTACACTGTTGTCTTTCCTTGAGTTTTGAAGGTGTATGATTAATGTTACCAGTATCCATGAAAGGTTATTCAGATATTTTTGGAAATAAGATGATATGCGCATAATGAAGGGAAAACGAGAAAATGAAATGTTTAATAGTATTCATGCGCTCATGATTGATATAAGGACTAAGTGATATCATGGTTTGAGTATATAGAATTTTGAGGATTTTGGTATGTGGAAAGTGTTAACTTTAAACTGCATTCATTTTTTCACTAAGGTATTCAAGAGAATACATGATTAAGGACTTTGAATGTTTGGAATGTGACCAACAAAACATATCTTATGATATATGGGGATCAACGATGGTATTAAATCCCTGGTAATCGTTTTCACTATATTATGAGAGTGGACTGCAGTATTATGGGTAAGCCTAAAGATTGGAATGGATTATGTTGGAATAAGTTAGTATTGTTTAAGGATAGAAGTTTTTTTCTTTCTTTTTTTCGATATTATTGATGAGATGTTATAGTAATATAGTTTTAGAAAAAGGACAACCTGCAGGACGGGCGACAACCCATCGCGTCGGACAAGGCTGTGGGAATCGAACCCACAACCGAAGTGCGACTGGCCTTTATCGCCTACCACTGGCCTACAGGAAGTCCCTGTTTAGTAGAAACTAGTTTTATTATATTAAGCTGTATGAGATATGATGTATAAGTCCATTTTAGGAACCATATATGATTAATCTCACTATATAATGACTTATGTATATTTAATAACTTTTTCTAACCTTTTGTTTGAGACAGATGGAATGACCCGTCATTCTATCACATGATCTTCTAACACTTCACGAATAACAAATTCAACTTCATTTATTTAAGAGATGAAGTGGAAATTGTTCAAGGCATGAACAACAGTGAGATTGTACCAAAATAAAGTAAGTATTTATTCTAATTCAAATTCTTCAACTTTAGGGAAACGATCTTGAAAACCAAAAATGTTGTCCTAGTTATCTTATATCTGATTAATCAGATGGTACCTTAGATCGTCAGAAATTTATGGCTTTGTGATTGCTGGTTTTTCCATAGCCATGTTCTCTACCACTCTCCATCAGAACATGATGGTTAGATTTCTCTTCCATATCCATATTTTCACCTATGTGGAAACCTAGTGATTAGTTTATTTGGGTAACCGTTACGTTTCATACTTTTGTTTTTAAATATTGGTTTTGATATTCCTATTTACGATGTGGTTTTCTATTAAAGAAACTTTTATATAGTAAACCATTTATAACCCCGACGAATTTCGAGGCCGAAATTCATTTTAAGGGGGGTAGAATGTAACAGCCCGAGATTTTATGAAAAATATTCTTTTTAATTTTATTAATGTCTTTTGTTGTACGTTACACCAAAAGGAGCTTGCACAACATGCATCCTTGACTTGCCTTGCATTACACGCAATCACAACCTTCCTCGATAGCGTGTGTAGTACGCAATACTGAGTTTCACGAAATATTATTAAAACTAGCCGTTATGAATAGTAATAGCCACTTTTTAAATTTTATAAAATTTATCTCTCAAAATAGACTTCATTTTTGGATTCGGAGTATCGAATTTAGCCTAAGGTGAAATTTTGGTACTTTTCGGATAACTTTCATATTCTGATGAATAGTGAAAATTACTAAATTATAATTGAAAACAATTTTTTTAATCAAAATAATTAATAGTGATAAATTATTAATTTGTCTGGTTTTAAAGTATATTTAGAATATATTTTTACAATTTAATACAATGTTGGTCATTGGATGTAATTTCACATTTAAACTAGACATAAACAAGTGTCAATCTATTGATAGATATTGTTTCTTAAAAACACGTTATTTGTTTTAACAGCGGGATTTAATTATAAAATTAATTAATAAAACTTCTATGTTATGAATTTGGTAAAATAGACTTCATTTTTGAATTCGGAATATGAAATATAGCTTAGGATGAAATTTTGGCATTGTTCTGAAAAACATCAATTTTTGATGAATAGTGAAACTACTAAGTGGTAGTTAAAAAACTGAATTTTTCATAGAACTTAATTTTACCGCTTCTGTGAATGGAATTTCAAAAATCCGAGAGACACGGTTGATGTCAGTAAGTAAAATGTGGTTCAATGAGATGAAAATAATTTTTGGTGAATAGTAACTTTTTACTTTTATTTACCACGGTTAAATGTAAATAGGGCAACTAAGGGTAAATATGATATTACTATTACCCTAACACATGTCCTAATCCTATTGTACAAGTGTATATCGACCAAAAACAACCTTAAGTGTAAAATATTATCATTTAGGCCCACTTGGATTAGATTAGGACATTTATTATTATTTAATTCAAAGAAGAGTTAAAAGAGTTAAAATCAAAGTTTATTTACTAAAACATTTTTTATATAGGGTTATACATAAGATAAATTCGATTGTAAATATTCCTTAGAAAGCTAAAACGATTTCCTACATGATGGTAATTTATTTGTAATTTTTAGACATCATATAATTTAATTTATTTATGACACAAAGATGATGCAGTAATTATCTTATTAATAAAATATTGACATAATTAATATTATAAATACCAAAATAAATGTAATTTAAGACTTTTTATGAATACAACTACTTTTCTAGGTTACTATTATATATTAGTGTTGATTTAATCAACTTGGTTCGAACATATAATTCTGTTATGACTTTCACAAAAATCATATATCAAATAGTGTCAAAATTGACACAAAATAGTTTTTAAATCAAATAAAATATTATTAATTGTTATTTTATTCCTAAAAATCTAAGGTTCGGCAAAATGACTTAGATAAGGATATATGTATTAGTAATAAACAATTTGGGGTTCTTTTAGCATGTTATAGTAAGTGTATTAACCATATAGTGAAAGAAAACAAAAAGACACGGTAAAAGTTAAATTATTTAACTTAGAGTTAAATCTAATTGATAAGGTTAAAATAATATCCTAAACTTGTCTAAATCCTATTGGTTGATAGGATTTCGACCCCTCCCCACTTTAGATTCGAAATAATACCCTTTGGAACCATTATAAACCGATTTTGACTTTAATATAAAATAATATTTTGAGATATTCCTAAGGTGCCCCTCTCCTCCCTTATAAAAGGGTACCTCCTACCCCTCCTCCTCACACCAATTTGAGCACTCAAGCTCGGCCAAACCCTGACAAAATTCCTTCTCCACTTCCCTAGAATAATCCTAGAGGTCCTGGTCTTCTTCAAAGACCAATATTAGTTCCCTAAGTAGAGTATTCAAAGAGGCGTTTCAAAGAAGAGGTAATAACCATTACCGATCTTTTCAATTTCTTTCTTCTTCAACTTCTTCTTATTTAGTTGTTTCATGACAAAGTAATAACATCAGTATTACTTACATACTGATATGTTATTATAAATATGAAACAAACCTAATTCACCATCTATCCATCCTACGGAAAAATGAAATCACCGCGCGTGCGTACGTACGGAATACCGTCTCCACGCCGTGGTGTAATCTATTTTCCTCCACCACATTAATTGGATGGGTATAATGGTGTAATGAGTAACTATATATGATTATTATAAAGTTATATTGATACTGAAATAGTATACATACACTTCAACACTATTCCACGACCATGGGAACGATATCATCGCTCGTGCGTACGTACGGACTACCGTCTCCATGACGCGATGAGATTCATTCTCAATGATTAAACATTCATGAATGATTATAAATTATATATAATAAGTAATAATGAAATATATGACATAATAATGATACTGGAATTATTTATATGTATGTCATCTACTTAATTCCATTCAATTCAATAAGGAAACGAAAACAGCATTCATGCGTACGTACGGACTACCGTCTCCATGAACGGTGTATTTCTTTCCATTTACTAATTTATTATATATTTATATTATGAATATATATATAAATCATGTTTTATATTCTGTAATTAAGTAATCATGATCTAAGTAATAATATGAATAATTACAAGCTAAAAACACGAACGACAAATGAGACGATTTTACCCAAAACGCTACTTTAACATGAATTTACAAAAGAACGGGTAATATAAAGTCATAAGTGGACCATATATGATATAATAACAATGAATATGATTCTGGAATAAGTCAATAACATTATTTAAATCATTATACAGGAGGTTCGGACACTTACAAAGCAAGTCGGACATAAGTTAAGGGAAATATCACAATCTCACTTTTATCCGAGATTGTTTTTACTTTGGAAATTACTGGGGTGTATTTTATTATCCACATCCATGTTCCCTCAATGTGTAATATTATTTCCATCCTTCTAAAATAGTTTATATCCAATTTTACCCTTCGTTATGTTTTTTGTAAAAGATATGAAAGGAATCTTTTGTCATTTTTCGTACGAGGTACTTTTTTGACTTTTCCGACAAAAGTACGAAGAATGTTTTTTTTAACTTATACGGAACGAACGGATTTTTACGGTTTTATAAAGCCTTATTTTAATGAACCTTCCTCCAAAATATTTCATGACTATTTTCAATAAAATATTTTTCTTTTAAAATTGCATGATGTTTTGTGAAAAGAAATTGATTTTGAAGAAGAAAGGATATTTTCCTCAAGAATTCAATTCAAGTGTTTTATCAAAATTATTATTCATCTAAGATAATAAAGGGTTCTGTTTCTATCCATATTTTTACATTGATTTGACTATATTGTGATGGAATTATGTTTATGAATTCCTTTATCTTATATGAATGGTTTTATGATGTCATGTTGTTTAAGAATCCCATTTTTATTACATGGGTTATGCAATGATGTATGATTTATGATTTTGTGGCACACATAAGAATGGTATCATTATGAGATGGGTGGGACCTATATCTCCCTCCAATGCATTGGGTAAAGATTTTATATCTCATGAGATAGACATGGCTGGAATGGTAGGTTATACTGGTTCAGTGAAACAGGACTGAAACGAGGGTTACTCGATTCAGAAAGGGACTTTGTCCACTAAGATGGTCTTGGAAATGAGTCTTGACTAACAAGAAATGATTCTCTATGATTATGTGTGAATGCCACAAAGTTTCATGTGTTAAGTTATGATTATTGTGATTACATTTCACTACCATGATTTATCCCATGTTATGAAATTAGGCTCTCTTTTGCAGGTTATGATTTCCAAAATGTTATGTTCTTATGAATACGATGTGATTGATATTTCTTTTGTTTACCCTTACTGAGCATTTGAGCTCACCCTTTTATGTTTTCTTTTCCCCAGGATATAAAGAATGGTTTTAGGTAAAAAAAAGAAGATCATTATGGGAGATTTTGAAGATCTTTCACCACGATTAGAAGATTACGTTCTGAGTTTCCAAAGACACTAAACTATTACGATCCTTGTGTGTGTGTGTTTTTGTTATGTACTAAGTATTCCGAAAAAGTAATGTAATGTCCATGTACGTCAGGATAAGGTTTTCTAAATGTACCATAAATCTCTCCAGAATAATAGTGAGATGAAAAATCCCTGATGAAAACTCGGCAGCCTAACGGCACCACTTAAAACTTCCAAAAATGGATTGATGAGATCAAATAGGGTCTCTCATCATATTAACATAAAATGTACAGGAAGATAAATATAAAATAACATCCCCCAACATAAAAAAGAGGATCTTAAAAGAATTTACATAAAGGAGAGTACTTAAAAAAAGAGACATGTTGGATCTCTTACGAAAATTTGGCATCCTAACGGCGCCAATAAAAATTTTCAAAATGTATTGATGATAGAAAATAGGGTATATAATCATATGAACATAAAAATTACTGTATGAGAAATATAAAATAACATCCCCAAACATAATTAATAAGAGATTAAAATAAATGACATCAAATAGAGTACTTAAAAAGAAAGAGAGAGGTTAGATCTCTTACGAAAATTCACCAGCCTAACGGCACCAATCAAAACTTCCAAAATGGATTGATGAGAGAAAATAGGGTCTCTAATAATATGAACATAAAAAGTAGAGTAAGAGTAATATAAAATAACATCCCAATCATAAGAAAGATGAGCTTAAAAAGAATTACATAAAATAATGTACTTAAAAAGAAAGAGAGGGGTAGGATCCCTTACGAAAATTCTGCAGCCTAACGGTGCCAATCAAAACATCCAAAAAGGTTTGATGAGAGAAAATTGGGTCTCTCATCATATGAAAATAAAAATTACAGTAAGATTAATATAAAATAACATCCCAATCATAAGAAATATGATCTTAAAATTAATTACATAAAAGAGTGTACTTAAGAAGAAAGAGAGGAGAAGGATCCCTTACCTCTTGTCTGACTTGACTCGATCGTTCTTTAATCTCATGAATAATAAAATTTTCTCAATTTATAATTTCTTAAAGAACTCCTTTAAATATTATTATTCAGTTCATAACACATATTCTAATTTTATAATAATTGGTTAATAAAGTGAGTTCATATCAGACGTTTTTGTCGATGTTCGGTACATGAGTAAAAATTGAACTTGTTGGAAAAGAATTTTCCATGTAGTTATAGTTACATCATCTCCAGAATAGTATAATGTTTTAAATATCATATATATCCAGTATATAATCATTTTCTACTATTACTTAACATTTTGTGATAAAAAATTAAAATCACCGTTCATGGAGACGGTAGGTCGTACGTACGCATGAACACTACTTTCATTTTTTTGTTATATTAATGGAATTAAAATTAAAAGAGATATATATAATATAATTCCAGAATTATATCCATCGTTTAGATGTAATATATGACCTATATATCATTTATATATATGTACATATAATAGTACATAGCATTTGGAGATAAGAAATGAAATGTACCGTTCATGGAGACGGTAAGCCGTACGTACGCATGAACGCTACTTTCATTTCATTGGCACATTAATGGAATTAAAACTATATGAGATATAGATATATATATATATATATTATAATTCCAGTATAATATATATGTTATATATATCACATAAGTTTATCAATTTAATTCTTTATACATTCCATGTATTGCATGAACGAGTCACATCACTTGAGGGGGCGGTAGTCCACACTTCCTCAAATGAAATTATCGCATTTGCACAACATGAAAAGCATAAAGGTATTTATTAAATATAAAATAAAGAAGAATATAGATGCCGTAAATATAATATATATCATAAATAAATAGTGTGACATCTGAATGGCCACCATGAAAGGTGTTAAAACAAAATGGAAGAATCATCATTTCGTGGGGCAGAAAATTGCCAACCACAGAAACAGTATGTTCTTTAACCATTAGACGAAGGTATGTGTAGTAGTAGCTCTAATAATAATCATAAAAACACCATAGTATATTGAAGATACTATTTTTGTTACAAAATAATAAAATAAAAAGATTTTAGGGGGGTGGAGAAGCAAAATAATACAAAAGAACACTAGGGAAGACATTACCTTAAAAACGGGTAACTCTTTTTGATTTGAGCTCAAAGGATTCTTTGGGAAGACTTCTGCCCAAAGTGAGGCTTCGAGGAGTAAGAGAGGGATTTGGAGAGATGAAATGGGAAGGTTTTTGCCGAGCCAATGTTTTGAAAGGTGTGGGTAAGGTGGTAGAGGTGGAGGCCTTTTATAAGAGGAGAGGAGGGGCACTCTTGGAAAGTCATGGAAAGTAACATTATTATAAACTGATTTTAGGATTTTAAAGGTCACACGATTATATATTTAGAGGATAAGGTGATAATAGTTCGAAATACACACATCCAATAGGTTTTTTAAATGTTTAGGTCTTAGAGTTTACATTATCGTTTCATTTTATTTAAATCGTTAAATAGTGAGGTAATCACTGCATCATCATGGTGTCATAAATAAATTAATGTATTTAATGTAAAAAAATTATAAAAAAATATAGTGATGTTGGAAATCTTTTTATATTTCTAATGAATATTTATAGTCAAAAATATGACTTTTATAACCCCATTTAAAAATTCTTTTAGTAAAACAACTCATGTTTGTGACATTTTTATTTTATCATTAAATTTAAAGTTATTGATGTCATTTTCCTACCAAAGTGTCTCCATGGGGTCCCCAAGTTGACCCATGTATTTCCTTGGTCGTCAATGACACATCCAATGAAGTAAGGACATGTTTCTAGGTCATTTCATATTATTAAAACGTCATTTTTACCTTAAATTACACTGATTACCTTTAATCCCGATTAATAAAACTTAAAAATTACTATTTACCAAATATTATTTTTATCTCATTGAACCACATTTTACTTATTAATGACAACCATGTATGTTTGATTTTTTAAAATCAAATCACATAAGTGGCAATGTTTCATTTAAACAAAAAATCTGTTTCTTTAACTACCACTTAGTGGTTTCACTTTTCATCAAAATTTGATGTTTTTCAGAAAAATACCAAAAATTCACCCTATGATATATTTGATATTCCAAATTCAAAAATGATGTATATTTTTTAAATTTCAAAACATATAAGTTTCATTAATTAATTTAATAATTAATTCCCACTGTCAAAACAAATAGCACGTTTTTAAGAAACAATATCTATTAAAAGATTAACACTAATTTAAGTCCAATTTCAAAGTGAAATTAATTTCAATGACCACCATTGGATTAAATGGTAAAAATATATTCTAAATAAACATTAATATAAATTAAAAATATAATATATCCATGTAAATAAATCATATTTAATGGAGGTTTTGAATTAAAATGCAATATTTTCAATAAAAATGATCTTTATCGAAAAAATAACAAAAATTTACAGAAAGTAAATTTTGATGTCCGGATTCTAAAGAAGGAATTTATTTTGTCAAATAGAACCTATAAAGTTTTCAAAAGTATATTTAAAAATGTTTTTCCTTCAAAAGGCGGTTACTTGACCTTTTAAAGAATATTAGAAGATTTATGCTTAAAATTGGATTCTTTTGTATTTTAAGCCTCTAACATTTATTGGATAAAAGTAAAAATATTTTAAAAACATATATAATCATTTTGTAGTTAGTTTTGTTCATTCCTGCCATTACAACGTCTAGGCGTTAACTACCACTTAAAATAATATTATTTTATTATTAAGGTGCAACGTAAGATTTCAAAGAAACTCATTATTGCGTATTGGGTACGCCATCGAGCATAGTGTTCCCTTTAAAGTAATATTAATATTTTGATCACAAATATGGATAAATATGAAAATTTCATATTCTTTATTCACCTGGGGTGTTACATCCTTCCACGAAATTGGGAATTGCATCCTCGCAATTTTAAAAATTGGGCTTGGAAACTTCATTGAAAATCCCAAATCGGAACAAGAGTCAGTAAAACTATCACTTTAAAATAAATAAAGAGAAGTACAAAGGTCACCCGAGTTAACCCATACTAGGATTCCATGTAGGAAAACATAGACATGGAGGAGAAAAAAAAGGGTCATGTTCCAAGGGAGAGAGATAGAAAACATGTTTAGGAGAAAGTTAACCACCAGAAAAGCACAAACTTGTGATGGGTTAAACGGTATTTGATTCCCCAATAAGAAAAATTAACAGACATCATTTTTGTTTTTAAGTTACTTTTCATTGAGGAATTTATGTATGAGCGTAACTAAAACATAATGAAACATACCTACTTGTCACATTGACTTTCAACTTTTACTATATTTCTTACACGAACTCATATTTTCTCCAAAAGATGAGTATTTAGGATGACTTGATTACATTGAGAGATCTATAATCAACTTCTAGAGAATCACCTAATCCATAAAAGATAACTATATACTTTCCATGTATTTAGACCATAACCAAAACTAAAACCAAAAAGGATAATATGAGATCAGATAATACCCAAAAAGGATAATCCTTTATAAAAAAAATCTATTCTTAATCTCCAAAATATGTCAAACAATACCCAAAGTTCAACAAAGACCATTCAATAAACAATTTGTCCATAAAATTATTCAACGTAAACCAAACTAAGATTGAAACCCAAATATTTGAAAGATTTATTCACAAATTCTTCCAAGGTAAAAATTATCATTTATCTCTAAATAACATTAGTTTCTCTTAAAGTCTCATATTGGAAATTAATTAACCTAATCACATATCCTCCATGATAGGTTAATCATTTCCATAGATAACCCAAAATAAACTTACTCTTGATTCCTAAAATCATCTAACTAAAACTAATTAGTCAAACTAACCAGGGACTTCATGTAGTCCAGTGGTAGGCGATAAATACCAGTCGCACTTTTGTTTTGGGTTCGATTCCCACACCTTTGTCCGACGCGACGGGTTGTCACACGGTCTGCGTGTTGTCCTTTTTCCAAAACTACATAATTATAAAAACATTCTCCAAAACGAGATAAAATCTTCAAAAATGATCATAACATATTTTAACCTCAAGTTTATCTCATGCCTTTCATTGTCCATCATATCATAGAGTAACAGATAATTACCTAAAAAGGAAGGATCATATAAACCCTAATGGTTACCTTTATAATTATTACATGAACTTCAACATCGAGTTGGCCATCTCGTACATGATGCATTAGAGAACTCACCAAGGATCAAGTGGTTGATTATGACTCCTTGATAGTTGGATTAGCACAACGATGAGATTCCTCATTGAATCCCCCATTTTATCCAGCCTCTTAATCAGAGAACCACCATAGTTTCCATCAAACCCATTGTCACTTTGGTGCCAGCTAGATCCATCCATTTACAAAAAATAGAAATGTTAGTGTGCATATATCAACAAAATCATCATGTACTAATGAGGAAGATAAACACTAAGATATACTTACTCATTCACTTTATCTAAAAACTATGACTCTTTCTGAAATCCTAGCCATTATGGAAATGTCACTTATGCTTATAGAATACCCTAACCTCTAATGTTATCAAAATAGACCTTTGATACAAACTATAATGCCTCGGCCTTAAACATTACTTATTATTGAATTAAATGAATAATTCACATTGAGGATATCTTCAGGTTTAGGGATTTAAATAATTAAGACATAACTATTACATCACAAAGATTACAAAGTATACACTTCTACTAAGTTTCCAGAAAATAAAAACTCTTAAAAAGAAACATGTCTAGTTTCATGTTTTAGATAGCATGTCTATCCTTGATCCAATCCTTGACCGTATTCATCTTTATGTCACGTGGAAAAAATTTCAAAAACTTGGGATGAGCATAAAAAGCCCAGTAAAGGATACACAAAGAAGGAAAACTGTTAGTTTTTCAAAACAACAAGTAAACCAAGAATACTTTATCAAAGTAATACTTTTCACCTTTATGAAGTAGTAAAAAAAATCTTCACTGAATAAAAGATCATTATTTACCCCTTTTGTAACCAATAGATTACTATAAAAACCCATATAAAGAACACATAACATATAAAGGTATCTTGGGACATAAACATACTTAAATGGAATAACCATACGGTCGACTTCCACACATATCACTTAATGGAATAGCCATACGGCCGACTTCCATACCCAATGCATTGGAGGTTATAACGTAACCACCCGTCCTGGTATTCCTGGCACCACCCGTCATATGGTTTATCACGTAACCACCCGTAAAATGTCCAAGTACCATCATTACACATGAAATATTGAAAATATAAACATTTCAATAACAATATTTTATTTTCAATCACAATAAGTAATTCTAAGATATTGAATTAATCGATCCATTTCCAAAAATCATTTAAAAGAGATTTTTAAGTAAAAGTGTCCCATACCACTTTTAAGATTTTAATGGAATTATAACATTAATGTCCATATAAATAAATACTGAAAACCAATTTGAAAACATGGACATTAAAGATAAATTTTAGAATAATTAATCTTTAAATCATTTAAAACGATATTTTTGTTAAAGAGTTTTTAACAAAATGAGAGACTCTTGAATACAAATAATTGCGGAATAACATTTAATCCAAACTTTATAATTTCATGAGAATAAAGGGATTCATGATATAATATGTCAAATGACAGCATACACACCATATAAGAGTGAATCGGTGCATAACAACAATAAAGACTCAATAGAAATTTAAATTGAGATGAAATCCATTATAAACATGGTATCCATAAATTAAGGATAGATCTATAACATAATTATATGTGAGAAATATAAATACACCCAATATAAGTGGATATTAAGTGTGAAACAATCAGAGGTCATTCACATATAATCTTGGAAAAACAAAACCAATGACATAGATATTTGACTCAATGAAATGAGATTGAGTTATGATTTCCCATACAAGTTCGTAAGAATTTATCAATGAGATGATTATGTATAGAAATAGTATATCCACACAATGGTTTGTAGAAATTACAACATAGAGATTCCACACATAATCTTGTCAAAAGAAAATAAAGAATTATAGGTTTAGCCTAAATAATTGAATGTTGGTTAAGAAATTCCCTTAAAGAAATCCGACAGCCTAACGGCGTCACTTTAAAATTCAGAAAATGAGTAAATGAGAGAGAAAATGGTAACTCATCACTTGGACATAAAATTTACAAAAATAAGTATATATCAGAACATATACCAACATAATAGTATGTGAATTAAAAGACATAACAAAATAAGTCTTTTAAAAAGAGGAGGGTGAAAGGTTCCCTTACAGAATTGGGTAACTTCCGAAACATACACCCCATGAAAGAAGGACTATAAAAAATTGATGTAAATACCCATAAACGAATGTATATTACACCAAGAGTTGAATAATTGGAATTAAATACACCACTCAAAGGAAAATGGTCGAAAATATAGCATAAATCTCATAGGAATAAAAGTGAGATGAAAAATCGCTTATAAAAACTCGGCAGCCTAACGGCACCACTTAAAACTTCCAAAAATGGATTGATGAGATCAAATAGGGTCTCTCATAATATTAACTTAAAATGTACATAATGATGAATATAAAATAACATCCCCCAACATAACAAATAGGATCTTAAAAGAAGTTACATAAAGGAGAGTACTTAAAAAGAAATAGAGAGTTTGGATCTCTTACGAAAATTCAGCAGCATAACGACACCAATCAAAACATTCAAAATGTAGTGATGATAGAAAACAGGGTCTCTCATCATATGAACATAAAAATTAATATATGAGGAATATAAAATAACATTTCCAAACATAAGAAATATGAGCTTATAAGAAATGACATAAAAGTGAGTACTTAAAAAGAAAGAGAGAGGTTGGATCTCTTACGAAAATTCGACAGCCTAACGGCACCAATCAAAACATCCAAAATGGATTGATGAGAGAAAATAGGGTCTCTCATAATATGAACATAAAAGGTACAGTAAGATTAATATAAAAGAACATCCAAATAATAAGAAATATGATCTTAAAAAGAATGATTTAAAAAAGTGTACTTAAAAAGAAAGAGGGGTAGGATCCCTTTCGAAAATTCTACAGCCCAACGACGCCAATCAAAACTTCCTAAAAGGATTGATGAGAGAAAATAGGGTCTCTAATCATATGAAAATAAAAATTACAGTAAGAGTAATATAAAATAACATCTGAATCATAAGAAACATGAGCTTAAAAGGAATGACATAAAATAGTGTACTTAAAAAGAAAGAGAGGGGTAGGATCCCTTACCTCGTGTCCGACATGACTCGATCGTCCTTTAATCTCCGGAATAATAAAAATTGGTCAATTAATAATTTCTTAAGGACCACCTTTAAATATTATTATTCAGTTCATATCACATATTATAATTTTATAATAATTGGTTAATAAAGTGAGTTCGTATCAGATGATTTTGTCGATGTTCGGTACATGAGTAAAAATCGAACTTGTTGGAAAAGAATTTTCCATTTAGTTATAAGTACATCTTCTCCAGAATAGTATTAATGTTTTAAATATCATATATATCCAGTATATAATCATTTTTTACTATTCCATAACATTTGGAGATAAAAAATAAAAATCACCGTTCATGGAGACCGTAGGCCGTACGTACGCATGAACGCTACTTTCATTTTTTTGTTACATTAATGGAATTAAAGTTAAAAGAGAGATATATATATTATAATTCCAGAATGATATCCATCATTTAGATTTAATATATGAAATTTATAACCATTAAATATATGTACTTATAATAGTACATAACATTTTGAGATAAGAAATGAAATGTACCGTTCATGGAGACGGTAAGCCGTACGTACGCATGAATGCTATTTTCATTTCTTTGGCACATTAATGGAATTAAAACTATATGAGATATATATATATATATATATATTATAATTCCATTATAATATATATGTTATATATATAACATAATTTAATCAATTTTATTATTTATACTTTCCATGTATTTCATGAATGAGTCACATCACTTGAGGGGGCGGTAGCCCACACTTCCTCAAATGAAATTATCTTATTTGCACAGCATGAAAAGCATAAAGGTATGGTTTAAATATAAAATACAGAAGCATAGAGTGGAAATAAATATAATATATATCATAAATAAACAGTTTCACATCTTAATATCCACCATTAAAGGTGTTAAAAGAATATGGAACAATCATCGTTTCGTGAGGTAGAAAATCACCAACCACCGAAACAGTATGTTCTTTAACCATTAGACAAAGGTATGTGTAGGTGTAGCTCTAATACTTATCATAACAACACCCAAGTATATTTAAGATACTTTTGTTGTTAAAAAATAAATAAATAAAAAGATTTTAGGGGGTGGGGAAGCAAAATAAAACAAAATAACACTAGGGAAGACCTTACCTTAAAAATGGGTACCTCATTTTGATTTGAGCTCAAAGGCTTCCTTGAAAAGTATTCTGCCCAACGTGAGGCTTCTATGAGTAAGAGAGGAATGTGGAGAGACAGAATGGTCAGGTTTTTTCCGAACCAAAGGCTTGAGGGGTGTGGGTAAAGTTGTAGAGGTGGGGGCTTTTATAAGAGGAGAAGAGGGGCACTCTTGGAAACTCTTGAAAAGTAACATTATTATAAACTGATATTAGGATTTTAAAGGTCCCATGATTATATATTTAGAGGATAAGGTGATAATAGTTCTAAATCCACACATACAGTAGGTTTTTGACATGTGTAGGTCTTAGATTTTACATTATCCTTTCATTTTATTTAAATCGTTAAATAGTGTGGGAATCGCTGCATCATCATGGTGTCATAAATAAATTTATTTATTTAAGGTCTAAAAATTATAAAAAACTATCATGATGTAGGGAATATTTTTATCTTTCTAATTAATATTTATAGTAAAAAATATGACTTTTATAACCCCATTTAAAAATTGTTTTAGTAAAACAACTCATGTTGGAGACATTTTTATTTTAACTTTAAATAAAAATTTATTTGTATCATTTTCCTACCAAAGTGGCTCCATGGGGTCCCCAAGTTGACCCACAGATTGTCTTGGTCGGCCATGACACATCCAATGAAGTTAGGACATGTGTCTAGGTCATTTCATATTATTAAAACATTATTTTTACCTTAAATTACACCCATTACCTTTAATCGTGATTAAAAAAACATAAAAGTTACTATTCCCCAAAAATTATTTTAATCTAATTGAACCACATTTTACTTCTTAATGAAAAACATGTATGTCAGATTTTTTAAATTCAAATCACAGAAGTGTCAAAGTTTCATTTAAACAAAAAATCAGTTTCCTTAACTACAACTTAGTGGTTTCACTATTCATCAAAAATTAACGATTTTCAGAAAAATACCAAAAATTCACCCTAAGCTATAATTGATATTCAGAATTCAATAATGATGTCTATATTACAAAATTAAAGACATATAATTTGAATTAATTAATTTAATAATTAATTCCCGCTGTCAAAACAAATAGCGCGTTTTTACGAAACAATATCTATTAAAAGATTAAAACTAGTTTAAGTACAATTTATAAGTGAAATTAATTCCAATGACCACCATTGAATTAAATGGTAAAAACATATTCTAAATAAACTTTAATATCAATTAAAAATATAATCTATCCATATAAATAAATCAGATTAAAAGGGTGTTTTGAATTAAAATGTAACATTTTCAATAAAAATGATCTTTATCAGAAAAATAACAAAAATTTACACAAAAACATTTTTGATGTCTGAATTCTAAAGATTGATTTTATTTTGTCAAATACAACATATAAAATTGTAAAAAGTATATTTAAAAAGGGGTGTCCATTAAAAGGCGGTTAATCGACCTTTTAAAGAATATTAAAAGATTTATGATTAAAATTGGATTCATTTGCATTTTATGCCTCTAACATTTACTGGATAAAAGTAAAAATATTTGAAAAACATATATAATCATTTTGTAGTTAGTTCCGTTCATTCCCTCCATTACAACGGCTAGGCGTTAACTACCATTTAAAATAATATTATTTTATTATTAGAGTGCAACGTATGATTTAAAAGAAACTCGTTGTTGCGTATTGGGTACGCCATCGAGCATAGCGTTCCCTTTAAAGTAATATTAATATTTCATTCAGAAATATGGATAAATATGAAAATTTCATATTCTTTTTTTACCTGGGGTGTTACTATAAGAATGTTATGAATGCCTCAAGTTACCTTTATGTGTTATGATTTCTATGATTTATTCATGATTTGATGCGGTATGTTAAAATGCTTATGTTTTACGAGTAAAGTAAGATTTGATACATGAACTAATGTTTTCATTTTGTACTTTTATATCCCTTGGTGAGCTTTTTATGCTCAACCCATGTTTTTTAGTTGTTTTTCACAGGTCAAGGGAAAGGTACATGATGTGGTGATAGTGTAAAGGAAGAGTCAAGAAAGAATCTATGTTTTATTTTAAATATTTTTCTAATGATGAGAAAAATGAGTACTATATTTTATGTAACCACTTTTTCTAAATGCAGAGTGTAATGCATGATTTATGATCTAATTCTCTAAAACTCTATACCTGAAAAGATCCTCAATGTGTAATCTTGTAATAACTCAAGAATAAGTAATGTTTAAGTCTGGGGACTTATAAAAAATATCATGAATATTAATTTAATAATTATATTAAATGTAAAATTTTTATTATTTACACTATATATTAGAAATTTGGATCCTAATAATAATTAATGCCATAATGAATGGAAATTCAGATGAAGTCCCTTACTACTTGGTGAATTTTTTATTAAAATCCCCCTAAAAGAAATAATTTTATATAAAACTATAAATACCCTAAAAATAAATTTATTCATTATATAAAATATAATATGGGGAATTATATACATCACAAAATTAATTGAGTGGTGAAAATGGTGTATGCCTCATGGAAAGAAAAGTGAGACAAGAATGCCTTATCTTGAATTTTCGTTATCGTGAATGCCATTTAACCTTAGGTATAATGGTTTTAAAAACTTACTAACAAATTATAAATCATAAATATATTAATAATATTATATATTATCTTCCTATAATATTATATTACACATTTGTTAAAAACATTTCATTATTTTGTCTATTTCAGGTGTTAATTGTTATGTTTTTCGAGTATGTTCTAACTTGTTTACTGTATTTATTATTAAATATATCATGGTTTAATCACCTATATAATTTAAACCATTAATTAAATATTATAAATGTTAATTATGTAATAATTTTTAATAATCCATAAAATTTTGATATATAAAATTAAATGCATCGTTCACGGAGACAGAATCTCATACGTTCATATTAGTGATACTTTCATTTCCTTATCGTATTCAGTAGAATGAATGGTTGATTATATATATGTATATTATAATTATAGTATCATATTCATGTGATTTATATCACATATTTTTATAAAATGTATTCTTTAAAACATTCCATTTATATCATGAATGAATCACTTCACTTTAAAGATTTGGTAGTCCACACTTCCACAAATGATGTTATCATATTCCCACACAATAGAGTGTATAATATGGGATAAAACAAAATTCCATAAGAATATTGAAATTATAAATATCATATATATATAAAATATTACTGTTTCCATTAAAATTACCTACCATGAATGGTGGTAAAAATGAATGACATCTTTTCATGAGGTTACATTTCTCCATACATGAACGGTAAGTTTGTTAACCATTTGACAGAAGTGTTTTCATGTCTATATAGAAACCTTAACATAGAAAAATTGTAGTGTATTTAATTTAACTATGATATTATATAATCATGATATGATTATAAACTATTCTATGGAGAAAATAATAAAACAAAACTGTTCATTGAAGAATGTTACATCTTTTTCAGGTAACTCATTTTGGTTTTCACCAAATGGATTCCTTGGATTACTTTATTCCCAATATTAGTTTTAAAGGATTATGTTAGTAATATTGATACATTATTTGGGTTAATTCTGGGAAATATAGTTTTCTTGAGAGTCGTGAATTAATGGGATGGGTGAGTGCCTTTTTTATGGAGGGGAGTGGAATTCTTTAAATACAAAAAGGTAAACACTATTGTGAGATCTCCATTAAATCAAGTTCTACCAATAATTTTATAAATTATAAAAAAATTAGTATAATTTATAAATAAAAAAATAAAATATATTTTGGAAAAGTGTATTATTCATTTGAGGCTTTATGATTAAAGATTAATTCTTTGTAATGTTAATTTTTTTCATAATCATGGTAATTATTTTGATTAAATTTAACTACTCATTTCGGTCAACAACATTTTTTAATTTATTTTAAATAATACATTTTTCTGATTAAAAATATGGAATTCATTTATCAAAATTCCAATCACATAAGGGTCATAAATTATTTTAAAATTATTCCCACAGACGGGATGATAATACTGGTTTTTAATATAAAAATGTTCAAATATAATTTATGTTTTTATATAAAATTACAAAGATAAATCGATTAAAATGACCTAAATTGGATTAATTTAGTTAAAATTGATCTAATTTTACTTTAAAACCAATTTAAAATATATTTTAACCTTACAATTTTTTAATATGAAAAGTCGTTATTCTATTAAAATTCACAATTTTCACTATTTATCAAATAAATGAAACCTAACCACAAAATAAAAACCATTAACCAAAATATAATTATAAGATTCAAATTAAAAAAATAATTATCTTTTGACATATAAAAGTTATAAATTTTCCAAGAAAAATATTTAAAATAGGTTCTCTATCAAAAGACGGTAAACCTTTCTTTATAAATATAGAGATTTTTATGCATAAAACTGGATTTGTTATTATATTTTGGAAATTAAATCTATTGAATGAATATAAAAAATATTTTTATTTAATATATAAAACATATATTTCATTAACATAATTCAATAATATTCATTAATTTAATTTACTATGATAATAAACCTTGCAAGCATAAAAACATATATATTCAATTCATTTTAATATTCATTTCTTATTAATTATTATCTTATGAATCCATTTAATATTTTCATAAACCATAAATATTAATAAGTTATTTAATATTATTCCAATTTTATAATTTAACCATTATGTTAAATATAATTTTATTAAATAATAATATTTTAATAATATATTATTGTTTGGTAAAACTCAATATTAATTGTAACACAATCCATTGAATAAACTTTTTGTTTTGTGTGATGCAAGCTAACATAGTATCAAATTCATAACAAGATATACCATAGATTTTATTTATTTAAACTAGTAAATATATTTCAATGTATTAGGATATTTTCTTTTATTTCATGCTCAGTGTTTCATTCCATATATGTTATCAAATCTAAGTTACACTTTTAGAGTTTTCTGGCTATAACACATGTACTAAGACCATGAATAATTGAGTTTTATAGGCTTGGATAATAGTTTGTGATGATAGATTGTTACTTATGTGGTTATCTTCATTTTGAGGATGGTGGTACTTATTATTTATGATATTTTATACATGATCTATGAGAGATGTGATATGTGGTATCTATACTCATGTTCAATTAAAAATAAAATAAATAAAATAGTTTTAAATTTAAAACTCTTCATTTAATTAAGGGATTGTAAGGATGTATTGTACCCCCTTGTTTTCACCCCTAATTTCTTGACCACCAATAGAAAAAACTTAAATTAATGTCTGTTCAACTTATCACTTAGTAATATCTTTTGGATACTATATTTTATTATGTATATGTGAATTTTGAGGTTCTTTTCCCTAATTAGATGTACTATATATGTGAAATTATAAGGGGTTTATCTGATCCTATAACTACAATATTTTTTGTTTAATATGTTATAATGACTATTTTTTATTGGGTTTTGAATCTTATCTTCTCTGTTTTGTAGATTAATTCCACTGAACCCTAATTTTGTGTGTGAATTTACTATAATGGTGATTATGGTTTATATCCTATATTAAGGCCTTATAGATATAAAATAATATATATTATTCTGAATAGTTTTCCATATCCCACCTTGAATAAGAGAAAAATTGATTATATGAGGATAGGATGATGCCAAAAAAATATCATTATAATCTCCAGATATTCTTTTAATCTTCCATGAACAACATATACGATGACTATTCAGACCTTTTATCTCATAATATTTGAGTAGGTTGTAACACCATTTGGAAATTAGATATAAGTTGGTCATGTTAGAACTATCCTTGTTCATATTACAAGTGATTTTGATGGTATACCATGTTGATTTTTCATAAATATTTTGCTTGTAATGAGATATTATTTATTCAATTTCCGAGTTGTATTTTATATGAGGTGTTACACCATATTGTATCATTATTACTATTATTAGGATAATATTCCCCTTGTATAATTTTCTTTTCTACTCATTAGAGATACTTCATAGTCACATAATTATTTCATATGTCTTACGATAACATTCTCATTTCATGGTATGTCTATTCATTGTAATATGCTTCTCAATTTTATTGATAGCATTATAGTTTGAGATGGAATCCCCAATATCCATATGTAGTGATACTTTGGTTAACATACTCAGTTACACTAATGAATCCTACAACATGGGACATCACATCATTATATTTTGGGATATGGAATCTGATGAAATTTAAATTTATCATATTATTTTCTATTAAGGGGAAATGATTGTTATTTAATAAGACCATGATTAAGAATGTTATTACATGGTAAGGAAATGATATTCCCAATTTTCCTTGGAATTCATTTTATATATGGTGTTGATGATTTTGTTGGCGGGATGAAATTCCATATTAGTTATGAATATCCCAAGGATTGCATTGTATTTCACATAATGTGATTCCTTAATCCAAAGGGATGTGATTCTTGAAATTAAATATTTTCATTTAGGAAATGATTCACACATTTTGGATTTGGCTAAAGGTTGTATACACTCCTCCATCTTGATGATATACTCATGGATGTAGATCTTATTCCCTCTTTATATGGTGTTTGAAAGATATGTTCCCTACTTTTATATGATTTATATAAATTTTATTCTTTATCCTGGTGGTGTGTTTAGGATGTGATGCAAGAATCGATATGATTTTTGGATATTTAATTCCCAAATTTTATATTTTAGCCTTAGATTATTACTAATTGAATTTTATTGTTTAAGAATTATATGCCTATATTGTGACTGTTATCCTGTAATGATTCACTTCTATTGGTGATTGTGTTTTCATGGGTAATTTTTTTCAATTATTATAGTTATGTAATTGGGACCTGCTTCCCACACACATGAGATCTTACTATAATGGAATGATATAATAATTTTGTATGACATGGGATTTGATTCCTAAAGTATTATTTTGTGCTATTTTTAGGGACACCCTAGAACTAACTGAAGTGACACCCTAACACTGACTGAACAAGTTATTTTTTACATTAGGAGATCTTAAAATACTTGTGGATGTGAAATATTTATTATCATCTATAATTGATGTTTACTTGTATTTATGAACATGTTTTTCAATAGATTCACATTATTATATTTAATATTGTTAAAAAAATCATTGGTAGTGGTCCACTATGATATTCTTACACATATCATGGGTCTCTTATTACTCTCTTAGTTGAATGAACATGTATGTATAGGTCTAGCATTGGTTAGTGTAGTAGGTAGATTCTAGATAGAGTCTAAATATATAATTAGATAGATAATTAAATACCAATTTTACTATACCCTACTTTAATTTTTTCCCTTTTGTGTATCATTTTATTGTATGACCTATGTGTGACCTTTGTAATTTATGTATGACATCGTGAAAATACTGAAAATAATTCTATTAGATCATAGAAGATGTTGTTTTTATTAAGATAATGCAGTTGTGAATTATGATTTTACTAGTATATCTTGTGATAAATATTGGTTGTACTTATCATGTTATGAAATATGGATATTTTTATTAGAGTGGATATATTCAAACTACATTAAATAATGAACTTGATGTTGGTCAATTATATTTAGAATATGGTTAGGTTTACCATAGTTATATGGAACCCAATTGAGACACAGTTTAGGTGAATGAATTTGGAGATTCTATAATGTTTTATTAGATCATTGTTATCTTTATTTTACTATTTGGGAGATAGGGATGGTTCAATTTTAGTATTAACACTATGTTTTGTTCCTAGACAACACCAATATGAGCTGAAATCCAATTCATAAGTTAGTAGAAAAATTTTTTTTAGACATTTTCAATTACAATTTTTTTATTTTGATTATCAAATGTATGATTTTATATGGATTTTTGATTTAATATTTTTTATCTTAACTCACGGTTGTTGGAGGTATGCATTTATGTGTTATTTTGGAAAATAGAATTCACATGGAATTCATGTTCTTTGTTATGATTGAAAAACATGAATATGATATGGGGTTCTTTCATTTAAAGTGTCAACAATATATTTTATGGATTTATCCAATATAAATTTATAGTATCCTTATTTTAACAAGACATATATTTTGATATGTTTATTTATTTGTAATTGATTAAGTGAATCATACATATTCTTAATATTGGGCTTCAGATTAAGAATTTCATGTTTGCATTAATCTTTAGTGGTGTGTGTTTGAAATTTTGTGTGGTATGTATTTAATAAGTACACACATTTCAAGATAATTGAAATTTTCCTATTAGGGAACTATAGGATATGACACATAGTAGAAAGAATCAACGAGGTGCCAATAATATTTATGGATATACTTTAGTGGGTAGTCTATTTTTTGATACCCTATAGGGATTGAAACCATAGATTTGGTGACTTGTTATATAAAGAGATATATCACTATTGATAAAATATTGGAATGGGGTAAGAATTCCTAAGTTAAAAAGGATATTTATGTTCAAATATCATAATATATTTTATGGATTTTCAACTTCATAGGATATTTTCCATGAAATAGGTTAGAGATTCAAATAATGGTCTTTCTAATTTAATAGTGTTGTGTGTTATGTTTTATCTTGTGAGAGGTTTATTTTCTTACTTATTCATAAATTCTATTGTGATGATTTGAGGGAATCATGAAAGAGGGGTGTAACCCTGGAATTTATGTTCCTTCCAGATAATACACATGGATATAAGATTCATATAAAGTATATGATATGAGAAACATGTAAGGGGTGGATAATCATTTATAATATTTTCTAGAAGGATACCATGAGTCATAATAATATTGTATCACAGGTGATGCGCTGTGTGGGGAACTCACTTGCATGAATGTGGGGTGTGGTGGGTTATTGGTTGTGGTTAATAAATTAGGTTTGTTGTAATTTTACTCTTATTGAGGTGTTTTTATTTCGTGGAATGAGAACCATGGTGTCCATGTGCACCCTTTTAGGTAACAATTTTTAATTATTCGCATTATTTTGTACTTGAGGATGGTGTTTGACACTATATGGATAGATTTTTATGAGAGATGTTATCTAATCATGATCATTGTCTCATGTGTTTTTTACATAGGGGTTATCGAACATATTAGCCATGTGATATATGTTAATATATGGATCATTATAAAAGGTAAATGTTTAAGAGAGTGTGTACCTAGGTATCATCACCTTTGTTGTTATATATCAATAATTTTATTTAGGTATAGTTAATAGATGAGGACCATTTCAATTGTTTCAGTTATATAGTTTTTTATTATTTTACAATCCCTTAAGAACCATTTAGAATGTAAGACCTTTTATGGTGCCAATAATAATTGATTATTCTAGGACCACTTAGCTTTATTGAATGCTTGGAGTAAGTTCAATGAATTCCAATGGATTTTTAGATGATCACCCATAGTGTTTTATTAGGTATAAGATGATTATAACAAGTCTTGGGAAACATTTTATAATACAATAGTTTCGATACTTACCATTATATTTTTTTGGCTAATAGTGGGGTTTAAAATATAGCCTCGAGTGTGATATGGGAACCATTTAGATAACCCTTGACTTCAAGAGAGATTGAAGTATTAATTGGATCAACTCAGTTAGTGACACCTTGATTTGGGATGGTTTGGATGGATACTAAACTTTATTATATAAAATCTGTCACTCAAGAAATTTTGAACTGCTAGAGGAGCCATATTGATTCCATAGTGGGTTAGAAAAGAAGAGTAATGATTCACAGATTTAAATCCCATGTTTTTTGGTTTTGAACATAATGACTAATTATATGGAAGAAGGTGAGTGTTGAAATTTGATACTGGTAACTTGGATAAATTTAGTTTCATTGGATCATTATTAAGGATGTTTGGCGGTTTTCTTCAGACATGAGTGGTCTGACTGCTATATGTGATTGAGTAATTATATAATTTATAAATGATCGTCTGTTGTGTTGACATGGTGGGAAACTATATGGTTTGAATTTACCAATTATTTTTTTCTTATAATTGTTATTCAACTGAAGGGAAGTGATATATTCTGAAAATTTTAGTGGAGAACATATATTGGTTGTTTTAAGGGTTTAATATTGGAACATTGATGGTAGGGGTTGCTTAGTTCTTCTACTTCAGATTTAGTTTCATCATGATCATTGCTATTGGAAGATGCTTTTAAATATAATCCTTGATTTTAAGGAAACATTTTTATTTTTAGATAGACTAATGATGAGACCTCATGGGGATAAGATGTTTTATGTTTGGGAGGTTGTAATTCAGCACATTGGTTAATATTAATAGATCCATAGAGAAGTTGAGTGGAAAAAAGTTTGAAACTATAAATGACTATAATTTATCATAAATATAAAGAATTAAAAAAATTATACACATTTTATAGGACTGATAGGATCCCTTTATAATGAAATATGTGGTGGAAATAAATTGATGTGGGATTTTAGGAGTTGGCATAGCTAAATGAGAATAGTACACTAGAAATCCAATGGAACATTGACAGAGGTCATAAAATATAAAAACGAGAGAAATTGAAAAATTTTCATTCCATTATGTGGATGATGGTTGGATGGGCCAGAAGGGCCCTTTTGGGAACCATATGTCCTAAGGAAATCTATTAGAGTCCAGTTGACCTAGAAAGCATGGGTTTTAAATTACATGAGCCACTGAAAACTAAGTGGAAAGCCACTAGGATCCAAATGGGGTATCCTAAATTCCAATGGTTCATCTAATGATATATTAGGTATATAGTTATGTTTTTTAACAAGAGAAATTTTTTGAATTTTTCCACCCTTTTAATTAGAATCATAGTTTAGGTTCTTGATTTTTAGAAAGCACATAGGGAGGGTTAGTCAAATCCACTCTTCCTCTTCATATTCCTATTTTCCCCTCCACCCTTGGTGATATTGATGTGTTTATTCATAAATATACAGAGGTTATTTATCCTATACACATAATACTAATATTCATCCTTCACTAATTTTTGGGGAAAATGAAAGGGTATTAAGGTAGATTCAATTATACCATGGTGCAATTTCTCTAGAATTATGGTGATTTAGTTCTTCATAGAGAGGGGAGAAAATGATGGGATTAACACTCGATGATTTATTAAATTAACCTTGGGGTATCTTACTACCATGTTTTCTATTTCAATAATATTGGATTTTAGTTGATGTTTGAATTGAGTTTGTTTATTATTTATTTTCATTTTAGTGACTTCAGGGGTATGTCAAGATTAATCCTCAACTCACTGCTTGATGATATAGAGTCATTAATCCTTTATGTTAGTTATCAATTTATTATGATTAAATAAAAAAATTGTGTTATAAGGTATTTAATTAATTTTCTAATATTATAATTAATCAAAAATAATATATGGTGGATTTAGGGCCCCATCTAGAATGAAAAATTTGAACATATATTGGTTAGTCTTGGATTAGCATAGGTAGTGGTGGAAGAATTTTTCTTAACAGTTTAAATCTATTTGAAGGAAGTGGTTCCCAATATCATCAATTGTTTTATGCATGTTTTCATGAAACTAGTTATATTTGATCTCAAATACAATTTTTCATTTATGATAAATTAAATTAAATTGTGTTTACTTGAATTATATGAGTTTTGTATGGAATTATATGGACATAAAACGCCATATAATTTCTCTTCATTGATTCATTGATTTTAAATATTCATAAGATTATATTATTGTGTGTTCAACTTATTACTTTGGACCCGTAATAACCCGGATTTTTCCCATTCCCTTCCTTTATGTAAATACAGTGTTTAAGGGTGATGGGAGGCAATGGTGGATCACTTTGAGAGTTTGCTAAAATTGCCTGTTTTTCTATTGGTATGTTAGTGTTTCATCATTTCAATGTGTCGGTGAGTCAGGGTTGTCAGCATCAGTGATTCAAGGGGCGTCGACATCAGTGAGTTAGGGGCATTAGCATCGGTGAGTCAAGGGGTATTGGGATTGTTAGGTCAAGGTGTCAGTAGGTCAGGGCGTCGGTAGGATAGAACGTGGGTAGGTCGTTGTGTTTGTAGGCTATGGCGTTGGTAGCTCAGCATAGGTAGCTCACCCAATGGTGACTCACCCATCAGCGAATCATTTCTTTTTTTCCATGTTTTCCCGGTTTTCACCTATTGAATGTTTTTCTACGTTTAAAGTTTATCTATATACTCAAAGTCAATTTTTGGTATATCTCCACCATTTCTGAGGGGAATTATGAAATTTTAATAAATTTCAACATGTGAAACCACCAATCCATGTGGTCAATCCATGATCCAAATTTAAATTACATCAAAATGCTCTCCCTGGTTTTAGGCTCTTGCCTCTATTTAAGCTTGGATCCTCTCTTCCTTCTTCCTTTAATTTTATCAGGGTTCTCCTAGAGTCTTCCTCCTATGATGAGTCGTGCACCAGTGTTGGAGCCCTTTCCACTCATCCTTGGAGTTATTCCTATAAGTCATGCCATCCCATGTTCTGGGACCAATAAGAAACATCGATCCCTTGATCAACATGTAGGGAATTTATTTTTCTTCTATTTAATTGTGAATTAGTCGGGGTGGTATATTAATGGTTCTTTGTAAGGAATGGTCAGATACACTTCTTGAAATGAGAATTAACCACGATTCAATATGATCACAAGATATCAAAAGTATATAAAGGTGTGTTTTGATGTTGGTCACATGTTTTGTTTTGTCAGGTTTGATTCTCTTATGTATTTTTGTGGCTATATGCCTTCTAAAAATCATGGTCCTTAGTGTCCTTTTATTGTGAATTGGTGGTGTTGTGTTTCTTTTTGAGGTTTTTATGTATAAATGTAACATGAAATCTAATTTATCATATACACATTGTAACAGCCCAAGATTTTATAAAAAAATATATCTTTTTAATTTTATTAATGTCTTGTGTTGTACGCTACACCAAAAGGAGCTTGCACAACACGCATCCTTGACTTGACTTGCATTACACGCAATCGCGACCTTCCTCGATAGCGTGTGTAGTACGCAATACCGAGTTTCACTAAACAACGATATGCTATAAAAATATTATTAAAACTAGCCGTTATGAATAGTAATAACCACTTTTTGAAATCCAGTAAATCTTATTTTTCAAAATGAACTTTATTTTTGGATTCGGAGTATCGAATTTAGCCTAAGGTGAAATTTTGGTACTTTTCGGATAACTTTCATATTCTGATGAATAGTGAAAATTACAAAATTATAATTAAAAACAACTTTTTTAATCGAAATAATTAATAGTGATAAATCATTAATTTGAGTGGTTTTAAAGTATATTTAGAATATATTTTTACAATTTAATACAATGTTGGTCATTGGATGTAGTTTCACATTTAAACTAGACATAAACAAGTGTCAATCTTTTGATAGATATTGTTTCTTAAAAACACGCTATTTGTTTTAACAGCGGGATTTAATTATAAAATTAATTAATGCAACTTCTATGTTATGAATTTGGTAAAATAGATTTCATTTTTGAATTCGGAATATGAAATATAGCTAAGGATGAAATTTTGGCATTGTTCTGAAAAAACATCAATTTTTGATGAATAGTGAAACTACTAAGTGGTAGTTAAAAAAATTGAATTTTTCATAAAACTTAATTTTGCCGCTTCTGTGAATGGAATTTCGAAAATCCGAGAGACACGGTTAATATCAAGGACTAAAATGTGGTTCAATGAGATGAAAATAATTTTTTGGTGAATAGTAACTTTTTACTTTTTTTACCGCGGTTAATAGTAAATAGGGTAACTAAGGGTAAATATGATATTAATATTACCCTAACACATGTCCTAATTCAATTGGACAAGTGTAATTCGACCAAAAAAAAACTTAGGAATAAAATATGACCATTTAGGCCCACTTGGATTAGATTAGGACATTTATTATTAATTTATTTAAAGAAAGGTTAAAATAGTTAAAATCAAAGTTTAATAAGTAAATCATTTTTAATGAGGGGTTATACATAAGATAAATTCGACTATAAATATTCATTAGAAAGCTCAAAAGATTTCCTACATGATGGTATTTTATTTGTAATTTTTAGACATCAAATAATTTAATTTATTTATGACACAATGATGATGCAGTAATTATCTTATTAATGAAATATTGATATAATTGATGTTATAAACACCAAAATAAATGTAATTTGAGACTTTTTATGAATTAAACTAATTTTTTAGGTTAATATGATATATTAATGTTGATTTAATCAACTTGGTTCGAACATTTAATTCTGTTATGACTTTCACAAAAGTCATATATCAAATAGTGTCAAAATTGACACAAAATAGTTTTTAAATCAAATATTATATTATTAATTGTTATTTTATTCCTAAAAATCTAAGGTTCGGCCAAATGACTTAGATAAGGATATATATATTAATAATAAACAATTTGTGGTTCGTTTGGCATGTTATAGTAAGTGTATTAACCATATAGTGAAAGAAAACAAAAAGACATGGTAAAAGTTAAATTATTTAACTTAATGTTAAATCTAAATGATAAGGTTAACATAGGAACCTAAACTTGTCTAAATTCTATTGGATGAGAGGATTTCGACCCTTCCCCACCTTATCTTCAAAATAAGACCCTTTGGAACCATTATAAACCGATTTTGACTTTAATATAAAATAATATTTTGAGATATTCCTAAGGTGCCCCTCTCCTCCCCTATAAAAGGACACCTCCTCCCCCTCCTCCTCACACCAAATTGAGCACTCAAGCTCGGCCAACCCCTGCCATTTTCTCCTCTCCACTTCCCTAGTATCATCCTAGAGGTCCTGGTCTTCTTAAAAGACCAATTTTAGTTCCCTAAAATGAGGTCTCAAAGAGGCACTTCAAAGAAGAGGTAATTACCGTTACCAATTCTTTCATTTTTATTTCTTCTTCCACTTCTTCTTCTTAGGTTGTTTCATTATGAAGTAATAACATCAGTATCACTCATATACTGATATGTTATTATAAGTATGAAACAAACCTATTTCACCATCTATCCATCCTACGGAAAAAGAAATCACCGCGCGTGCGTACGTACGGAATACCGTCTCCACGTCGTGGTGTAATCTATTTTCCACCACCACCTTACATGGATGGGTATAATGGTGTAAAGAATAACTATACATAGTTATTACAACATCATATTGATTCTGATATATTGTATAATCCACTCCAATTCAATTCAATATTTATTGAAATGATATCATCGCTCGTGCGTACGTACGGAATACCGTCTCCACGACGCGATGAGATTCATTCTACATGTTAACCATTTAAGAATGATTATAATGTAGATATAAGAAATAATAATGAAATATATGACATTATAAAGCTACTGGATTTATGTATATATATACATATGTATGTCATCTACTTACTTCCATTTCAAGACAACAAGGAAAGGAAAACAACGTTCATGCGTACGTACGGACTACCGTCTCCATGAATGGTGTTTTTCATTTTATTTATCTACCTATTATATATATATATATATATACTGAATATATATGATATATAAATCATATTTTATATTCTGGAAGTAAGTAAATCATGATATAAGTAATAATGATGTCAAGAACAACAAGTCAAAACACCTACGATAAATGAAACGATTTTACCCAAAACGCTTCTTTAACATGGAATTTACAAAAGAACGGGTAATATAATGTCATAAGTGAACCATATATGATATCATAACAATGAATATGATTCTGTAATAAGTCAATAACATGATTTAAATCATTATACAGGAGGTTCGGACACTTACAAAGCAAGTCAGACCTAAGGTAAGGGAAATATCACAATCTCATTTTTATCCGAGATTGTTTATTCGTATGTATTTACTGGGGTGTATTTTATCATCCACATCCATGTTCCCTCAATATGTAATATTATTTCCATCCACCTACAATTGTTTAAATCAAATTTTACCCTTCTATGAGTTTTTAGTAACGGATATGAAAGGAATCGTTTTTCGTTTTTCGTACGAGGTACTTTTTGACTTTTCCGAAAAAAGTACGAAGAATGTTTTTTTTAACTTATACGGCACGAACGGATTTATACTGTTTTATAAAGCCTTATTTTCATGAAGCTTCCTCTAACAGATTTCATGACTATTTTCAATAAAATATATTTCTTTTAAAATTGCATGATGTTTTGTGAAAAGAAATTGATTTTAAAGAAGAAAGGATATTTTCCTCAAGAATTCATTTCAAGTGTTTTATCAAAAGTATTTTCCATCTAAGATAATAAAGGGTTCTGTTTCTATCCATATTTTTACATTGATTTGACTATGTTGTGATGGAATTATGTTTATGAATTCCTTTATCTTATATGAATGGTTTTATGATGTCATGTTGTTTAAGAATCCCATTTTTATTACATGGGTTATGAAATGATGTATGATTTATGATTTTGTGGCACACATAAGAATGGTATCATTAAGAGATGGGTGGGACCCATATCTCCCTCCAATGCATTGGGTAAAGATTTTATATCTCATGAGATAGACATGGCTGGAATGGTAGGTTATACCGGTTCAGTGAAACAGGACTGAAACGAGGATTACTCGATTCAGAAAGGGACTTTGTCCACTAAGATAGTCTTGGCAATGAGTCTGGACTAACAAGAAATGATTCTCTATGATTATGTGTGTATGCCACAATGAGTAATGTTTTAAGTTATGATTTCATTTTCACTTCTATGATTTATCCCACGTTATGATATTATGAGCTCTTTTGCAGGTTAAGATTTCCAAAAGCTATGTTCTTATGTATATGATGTGATTGATATTTCTTTTGTTTACCCTTACTGAGCATTTGAGCTCACCCTTTTATGTTTTCTTTTCCACAGGATATAAAGAAAGGTTTTAGGTAAAAAAATATCTTTATGGGAGATGTTGAAGATCTTTCACCACGTTTAGAAGATTACGTTCCGAGTTTCCAAAGACACTAAACTATTACGATCCTTGTGTGTGTGTTTTTGTTATGTACTAAGTATTCCGCAAAAGTAATGTAATGTCCATGTACGTCAAGTTTCGGGCCTCTACAGTTGGTATCAGAGGAAAGGTTTAGTCAACCTTTGGAAACTAGGATGCGAAAACGTTAGTGAGATCCCTAGAGATATTTCTACGGTATGTCTAGGGATGTCCCTAAGGTTAAGTAGACGTATAAGTTATAGTACTAGAACTACGCTAACGATCATAGAATTAAACCTAAGATGTTAGATATTGAAGGTACTCCCCCTTTATTATGTTGTTTTCCCTAGCATGATTTTCGCCTCTCACACTATTCTTTTTGGGTTTTAGAAAATGGCTGGAAACAAGGTGATTCACGATAATGGAGAAAATGATGGACAATGGAATGATATTCTTTATGAGCAACCAAATGAAATGAGATTTTGAAGTCCAAACATCATTATTATGCCGAATCAGCAATCTCATAATATGATCAATAAAGTAAAATTTGGTAAGTTTCCTGACTCGGCTAATAAGAGAAAGATGGAGTTTCATGATGATCATAGAGGAAAGAAAGTTCAATTCCCCCTATGTAATTCATGTGGGAAGAGGCATCAAGGAGAATGTTTCAAAGGAACTGGAAGATGCTTTGGGTGTGGAAAAGAAGGACACAAAGCAAGTAAGTGCAAAGGAAAAGGTTCAGTTAACACCATGGATGAGGATAATGGTATTGCTACGACATCAAAAATGGTTAAGTGTTTTAAATGTGGAATGTATGGGCATTATGCAAACCAATGTCCTAAGGGAAAGACTCATGAAGAGAATCAGTATGGCCGTATGGGTAGTATTTATGTGGATGATGATGAAGAGACTACAAATGATATGTGAGATGAAAGAATTGTTGAAGCTCGGTTAATGGTTTAAGAATGTAGTGGAATGATTACATGTTTATCATGTGTAATGTTGTATAAGTAATCTCATGGTACTATGGAATAAAGAGACATGTAAGGATTGTTACATTGTTGTCTGATTAATGTTACCAGTAACCATGAAAGGTTATTCAGATACTTTTGGAAAGTAGCTGATAAGTGCATAATGAAAGGATAAGAAGATAATGAGATGTTTGATTGTATTCATGAGCTCATGATTGATATAAGGACTAAGTGATATCATGGTTTGAGTATAAATAATTTTGAGGATTTTGGTATGTGTAAAGTGTTAACTTTTAACTGCATTCAAGTTTTCACTAAGGTTCAATGGGTATTCAAGAGTATACATGATTAAGGACTTTGAATGTTTGGAATGTGACCAACAAAACATATCTTATGATATATGGGGATCAACGATGATATTAAATCTCTGGTAATTGTTTTCACTATGTTATGAGAGTGGACTGTAGTATTATGGATAAGCCTAAAGATTGGAATGGATTGTGTTGGACGTAAGTTAGTATTGTTTAAGGATAGAATTTTTTTTTCGATATTATTGATGGGATGTTATAGTAATATAGTTTTGGAAAAAGGGACAACCTGCAGGACGGGCGACAGCCCATCGCTTCGGACAAGGCTGTAGGAATCGAACCCACAACCGAAGTGCGACTGGCCTTTATCGCCTACCACTGGCCTACAAGAAGTCCCTGTTTAGTAGAAACTAGTTTTATTATATTAAGCAGTATGATATATGAAGTATGAGTCCATTTTAGGAACCATATATGATTAATCTCACTATAGACCGACTTATGTATATAATATTTGCTAGCCTTTTGTCTGAGATAGATGGAATGACCCGTCGTTCTATCACATGATCTGCTAATGCTTCACGAATAACAAATTCAACTTCATTTCTTTATGATATGAAGTGGAAATTGTTCAATTCACGAACAACAGTGAGATTGTAACAAAATCATGTAAGTATTTCTTTTAATTCATCAACTTTAGTGAAATGATCTTGAAAACTAAAAAATGTTGTCCTAGTGATCTTATACCCGATGAATCAGATGGTACCCTAGATCATCACAAATTTATGGCTTTGTGATTGCTAGCTTTTCCATAGCCATGTTCTCTACCACTCTCCATCAGAACATGATGGTTAGATTTCTCTTCCATATCCATATTTTCACCTATGTGGAAACCCAATGATTAGTTTATTTGGGTAACCGTTACGTTTCATACTTTAGTTTTTAAAGCCAAGTTTTGGTATTCCCTTTTACGATGTGGGTTTCTATTAAAGAAACTTTCAAATAGTAAACCATTTATAACCCCGACGAATTTCGAGGGCGAAATTCATTTTAAGGGGGGTAGAATGTAACAGCCCAAGATTTTATAAAAAAATATATCTTTTTAATTTTATTAATGTCTTGTGTTGTACGCTACACCAAAAGGAGCTTGCACAACACGCATCCTTGACTTGACTTTCATTACACGCAATCGCGACCTTCCTCGATAGCGTGTGTAGTACGCAATACCGAGTTTCACTAAACAACGATATTCTATAAAAATATTATTAAAACTAGCCGTTATGAATAGTAATAACCACTTTTTGAAATCCAGTAAATCTTATTTTTCAAAATGAACTTTATTTTTGGATTCGGAGTATCGAATTTAGCCTAAGGTGAAATTTTGGTACTTTTCGGATAACTTTCATATTCTGATGAATAGTGAAAATTACAAAATTATAATTAAAAACAACTTTTTTAATCGAAATAATTAATAGTGATAAATCATTAATTTGAGTGGTTTTAAAGTATATTTAGAATATATTTTTACAATTTAATACAATTTTGGTCATTGGATGTAGTTTCACATTTAAACTAGACATAAACAAGTGTCAATCTTTTGATAGATATTGTTTCTTAAAAACACGCTATTTGTTTTAACAGCGGGATTTAATTATAAAATTAATTAATGCAACTTCTATGTTATGAATTTGGTAAAATAGATTTCATTTTTGAATTCGGAATATGAAATATAGCTAAGGATGAAATTTTGGCATTGTTCTGAAAAAACATCAATTTTTGATGAATAGTGAAACTACTAAGTGGTAGTTAAAAAAATTGAATTTTTCATAAAACTTAATTTTGCCGCTTCTGTGAATGGAATTTCGAAAATCCGAGAGACACGGTTAATATCAAGGACTAAAATGTGGTTCAATGAGATGAAAATAATTTTTTGGTGAATAGTAACTTTTTACTTTTTTTACCGCGGTTAATAGTAAATAGGGTAACTAAGGGTAAATATGATATTAATATTACCCTAACACATGTCCTAATTCTATTGGACAAGTGTAATTCGACCAAAAACAAACCTAGGAATAAAATATGACCATTTAGGCCCACTTGGATTAGATTAGGACATTTATTATTAATTTATTTAAAGAAAGGTTAAAATAGTTAAAATCAAAGTTTAATAAGTAAATCATTTTTAATGAGGGGTTATACATAAGATAAATTCGACTATAAATATTCATTAGAAAGCTAAAAAGATTTCCTACATGATGGTATTTTATTTGTAATTTTTAGACATCAAATAATTTAATTTATTTATGACACAATGATGATGCAGTAATTATCTTATTAATGAAATATTGATATAATTGATGTTATAAACACCAAAATAAATGTAATTTGAGACTTTTTATGAATTAAACTAATTTTTTAGGTTAATATGATATATTAATGTTGATTTAATCAACTTGGTTCGAACATTTAATTCTGTTATGACTTTCACAAAAGTCATATATCAAATAGTGTCAAAATTGACACAAAATAGTTTTTAAATCAAATATTATATTATTAATTGTTATTTTATTCCTAAAAATCTAAGGTTCGGCCAAATGACTTAGATAAGGATATATATATTAATAATAAACAATTTGTGGTTCGTTTGGCATGTTATAGTAAGTGTATTAACCATATAGTGAAAGAAAACAAAAAGACATGGTAAAAGTTAAATTATTTAACTTAATGTTAAATCTAAATGATAAGGTTAACATAGGAACCTAAACTTGTCTAAATTCTATTGGATGAGAGGATTTCGACCCTTCCCCACCTTATCTTCAAAATAAGACCCTTTGGAACCATTATAAACCGATTTTGACTTTAATATAAAATAATATTTTGAGATATTCCTAAGGTGCCCCTCTCCTCCCCTATAAAAGAACACCTCCTCCCCCTCCTCCTCACACCAAATTGAGCACTCAAGCTCGGCCAACCCCTGCCATTTTCTCCTCTCCACTTCCCTAGTATCATTCTAGAGGTCCTGGTCTTCTTAAAAGACCAATTTTAGTTCCCTAAAAGGAGGTCTCAAAGAGGCACTTCAAAGAAGAGGTAATTACCGTTACCAATTCTTTCATTTTTATTTCTTCTTCCACTTCTTCTTCTTAGGTTGTTTCATTATGAAGTAATAACATCAGTATCACTCATATACTGATATGTTATTATAAGTATGAAACAAACCTATTTCACCATCTATCCATCCTACGGAAAAAGAAATCACCGCGCGTGCGTACGTACGGAATACCGTCTCCACGCCGTGGTGTAATCTATTTTCCACCACCACCTTACATGGATGGGTATAATGGTGTAAAGAATAACTATACATAGTTATTACAACATCATATTGATTCTGATATATTGTATAATCCACTCCAATTCAATTCAATATTTATAGAAATGATATCATCGCTCGTGCGTACGTACGGAATACCGTCTCCACGACGCGATGAGATTCATTCTACATGTTAACCATTTAAGAATGATTATAATGTATATATAAGAAATAATAATGAAATATATGACATTATAAAGCTACTGGATTTATGTATATATATACATATGTATGTCATCTACTTACTTCCATTTCAAGACAACAAGGAAAGGAAAACAACGTTCATGCGTACGTACGGACTACCGTCTCCATGAACGGTGTTTTTCATTTTATTTATCTACCTATTATATATATATATATATATACTGAATATATATGATATATAAATCATATTTTATATTCTGGAAGTAAGTAAATCATGATATAAGTAATAATGATGTCAAGAACAACAAGTCAAAACACCTACGATAAATGAAACGATTTTACCCAAAACGCTTCTTTAACATGGAATTTACAAAAGAACGGGTAATATAATGTCATAAGTGAACCATATATGATATTATAACAATGAATATGATTCTGTAATAAGTCAATAACATGATTTAAATCATTATACAGGAGGTTCGGACACTTACAAAGCAAGTCAGACCTAAGGTAAGGGAAATATCACAATCTCATTTTTATCCAAGATTGTTTATTCGTATGTATTTACTGGGGTGTATTTTATCATCCACATCCATGTTCCCTCAATATGTAATATTATTTCCATCCACCTACAATTGTTTAAATCAAATTTTACCCTTCTATGAGTTTTTAGTAACGGATATGAATGGAATCTTTTTTCGTTTTTCGTACGAGGTACTTTTTGACTTTTCCGAAAAAAGTACGAAGAATGTTTTTTTTAACTTATACGGCACGAACGGATTTATACTGTTTTATAAAGCCTTATTTTCATGAAGCTTCCTCTAACAGATTTCATGACTATTTTCAATAAAATATATTTCTTTTAAAATTGCATGATGTTTTGTGAAAAGAAATTGATTTTAAAGAAGAAAGGATATTTTCCTCAAGAATTCATTTCAAGTGTTTTATCAAAAGTATTTTCCATCTAAGATAATAAAGGGTTCTGTTTCTATCCATATTTTTACATTGATTTGACTATGTTGTGATGGAATTATGTTTATGAATTCCTTTATCTTATATGAATGGTTTTATGATGTCATGTTGTTTAAGAATCCCATTTTTATTACATGGGTTATGAAATGATGTATGATTTATGATTTTGTGGCACACATAAGAATGGTATCATTAAGAGATGGGTGGGACCTATATCTCCCTCCAATGCATTGGGTAAAGATTTTATATCTCATGAGATAGACATGGCTGGAATGGTAGGTTATACCGGTTCAGTGAAACAGGACTGAAACGAGGATTACTCGATTCAGAAAGGGACTTTGTCCACTAAGATAGTCTTGGCAATGAGTCTGGACTAACAAGAAATGATTCTCTATGATTATGTGTGTATGCCACAATGAGTAATGTTTTAAGTTATGATTTCATTTTCACTTCTATGATTTATCCCACGTTATGATATTATGAGCTCTTTTGCAGGTTAAGATTTCCAAAAGCTATGTTCTTATGTATATGATGTGATTGATATTTCTTTTGTTTACCCTTACTGAGCATTTGAGCTCACCCTTTTATGTTTTCTTTTCCACAGGATATAAAGAAAGGTTTTAGGTAAAAAAATATCTTTATGGGAGATGTTGATGATCTTTCACCACGTTTAGAAGATTACGTTCCGAGTTTCCAAAGACACTAAACTATTACGATCCTTGTGTGTGTGTTTTTGTTATGTACTAAGTATTCCGCAAAAGTAATGTAATGTCCATGTACGTCAAGTTTCGGGCCTCTACACACATGGTTTAATAAATGGATTATCAAGGATCAAACCTATTCTGTGATAACCCTAGTTATATTAAAGTGGGAATTAAATAACCTTGTTTGGTTAAATTTGAATAAACTTGATTCAATGGTAGTGGTTATGTGTTCTGTGTTCTGGTCTGTGTTCTTTGGGCTTGATATGTGGTGTGGTGCAGGGGAAGTGTTGGGGTCTCAATCTGAGAGACTGATTGATTGTGGAATGGATGAAGTTGTAGGCATTTGAACTTCCTTTTTGTTGTGTTTTGTTCATGAAGTGACATCGATCAGTGGGACTACGGTGTGGTTACGAACTCATTATGCAGTGGGACTCTAATGGGAAATTTTTTGGGCAGAACAACTATAGGGTTGGATTGTGAGAGAAGGACAGGGTGTTATCACTTTGAATAATGATAGGCAGCAGTAGTTTAATGGGGATGTGTAGTGAGACTACAAGTCTAGTTATGTGTTATTTTACAGTGGGAATGCAGTTTGGTTTTGTTATTTTCATGGTATGGTTATGATTTTTAGTTGCACAATGGTGTTATAATAATTTAATGTTAATACCATTAAATAAATAAATGGATATTGAAAAATGGGTTTTGGGTTTGTCCTTGGAAATGGTTGTTTTATGGTTGTGTGTGTAGGGGTAGCAGAAAAAGCGGTACTAGTATGGGCTTGTTTTCAATTCATTTAAACCCCATAGGTTGGGGCTTAGTGTTTGATTACCTATATATATATATATATTTTAGTTACATATAATTTCTAGAATCCCCCACCCATGTTGGGCACTATATGCCGAACACCTCCATTTCATAGAGGTGGGTTTCCTTCCCAACATCATGATGGGAAGATGGATGGTTGGTTACTAACTTTATTCCTCACACCCTCTTTGGGATCATGTTTCTTGGGAATATTCAGGAAGGATGTAATGGATTGAGGCTTAATATTGTCCATTATTATTTGGGAAAGGTGTTTTTCCGTGAGGGGGCTAGGTGATTGTCAGTTAGGTTTTCTTTCCGAAGTGTGTTTGGCATGACGCCCAAGAGTCTTCGAGTGATCATTGTGGTTATTGAGGACCAAGTCTCTTTAGTCATGGTTTGGTCTGGTTTGAGGCCCAGGTGTGTGCAGATAAGTTGCGATAGTGGGACTAGGTGAGGGATGAGTGGAAGTGTCATGATGTTAGTTCATTAGTAATAAATATTTAACCACTGGTAAAGTAGTTCAGGGTACCGAAATGCTGATGTTCTTATATTATTACTTTACTGGACTAATGTTAATTTTGTGAGTTTTCCTTGGTGAGGTTTGGATAGTTAGTATTCCTCGGTAGGTGCTTGAGGTTTTACTATTTTCTCACAGGGGAATTAGTATGTCCCCTCACTTGTGCATGAGTAACTTTAGTTTCCCAACTGAGTATACTTGTATGATCACCCCGCATATATAAAACTATTATAGTTTTCCATGGAAACTTTGAGGACCATGATAGAGTTTACTAGCTTAGGAATTGGGATAGTTGTTGTTTCTATTTAGTTTTTATTCCTAGGCATATTATTTTTTGGAGTTTTTTTCATACTTGGTATCATATTTAATTTTTAAAATGCATGTGGGAATTGATTCATGGATTTACTTTTACCTTTATTCATTGGTGTTGCTGATATTTACCATCTTATCTCCCAATTTTTATAGGTAAAAAGGGTAATGCCTTCCATATGTGTGAGATTCAATGAAATTGGTTCAAGTTTACACTCTTGAGACTATTTAAGGTATGACTCTATGGTCATTATCACTCCATCATCTTGATGAATGGAGGGGCTGGTAGTTTTACATCTTTTCCCTCATCCTGAAGAATGTGCGTCATTTAGTAATTGTATCAGTGGCAGGATGAGAGATAAGATGGATTTTTGGGTTATACATTGTGAGTATTGAATGGGATGGTGGTAAAATAGTGTAAGGCAATCTTGGTGCATGAAGTAGGACAGAGAATATCAGCTAGGAAATGTGATTTTAAGGCCCCCTATGATTCGATTCAAGGACTCAGGAACTTCTGAATGACCATGTGAGGCTATTTTTATTGCAGGGTAGAGACCCTAGGAAACATACATGCATCTTAATGACTTGTGTTCTTTTGATTCTTTGTTGTCTTGGAATTTTAAAATCAATAAATAGTTCGAATAAAATTTATAAGGAATTTTCCACACTACGCAGCCATAAGAGTTCTTTTATTTAGCTATGAAACCAAGACGCAATCCATGAGTGGTAGGAGAAATTGAGGCCCATCAGGTTGATCTGGTTGATTAGAGAAGTGTTGATTGGGAAGATGTGGATGACCAGTGTGAGAAGACACTTCATTCCTTCCAGAGGCAGACTCTGGGAAAGTACAAGGAAATCGTCTCGAACATGGAGACAGGGAGACATCTTGAGGATATGGTGATTGCATTCATCTAGAAACAGGCGTCGACAATGTACAGGGTTCCTATAGAAGTGTGCCAGATGCGAGGAGAGGCATATCAGTGGTTGAAGAATTACCTTAGGGAGAAGAAGAAAACTGAGGTTTTGTGGGATGACATTGAGAAGGAGTTCTAGGAAGAATTCCTTTCTTCCATGATGACGTTTGTGAAGTGGTAGTAGCTTCTCTCCATCCATAAAGGGAGTAAATTGGTGATTGAACTAGGGATTATGTTCAAGGATCCTTTTTGTTTTTCATCGGACCTCTTCCCGCATGAGAAATCCTGATAAAGATTCTAGGAGGAGGAACTCTGAACTAATCTTTATTATGATGTCACTCACTTCACTATAGCAATGTACATAGAAGACGAGAAGAATGATAAAGTAGTGGAGATGATGCACATGCTGGGATTTTTGCCATGAGAGGGGGGAGAGCTGAGTTCGTCAATGGGGAATGTCATCAGATGTAGGTCTCCAGCATCATGGACTTGTTGGTTTCGAACAGCGGGGATTAGGGCTCATCAGTTCCATTTTTGATCTCTCGAACCTCGCCCTTTCCATATGAGCCTATAACTGAGGTGCTTTGTCTATGGTAGTCATGGGAATCATCAGAATCAGTGCACTATCTGGGTGAAGTACAATGGGGGTGGACATGTTTAGTGCCCACCTCAGCAGCAGCTATTTCCAGCTTGGCCTTTCTAGCAGTAAGGGCAGTGAGCTCCCGCTCCACCGGGGGTGGATAGTGCCAGAGGAGTCCAACCTCAAGGTTCACCTCAAGGACCTTGCTCAGGGCATGGTTGGGGAGGTGGCTAGAAACAGAGAGGTATAGGTGATGGGAGTGTCCAGTTTCACACCGTAGAGGTAGCAGTTATAGCATGGCTAGAGGTTGTTTGAGGTATGATCAGTCTTTTTGGAACTCTTTCATGTTCCTTGTTTGACTCAGAAGCTTCTAACTCCTTTTATGCACCCAATCTAGATTATGCCTTAGGTATAGACATTCAGAGACTTTCCATTACTCTGGGGTTAAGTACACTAGTTGGAGGTCAGACCAGCCTATTTGACATTATTTGAGGATGTAGACTAATTTTGGGGCCACATCAGTCCAATGGATATTTTCTTATGGTGCAAATACAATCATACGATGTCATCCAATGAATTAGCTGGCTTTTTCGATGAACGTTGTTATCAACTGATTCTATAGAAGGGCCATGTTCTTTGATATGGGTGGCCATCTTGTAGCTTTCATTTGCAAGTGGAGTTTCTATGAGGGTAGTCGGCATAAAGATCCCCTAATTTATTTTTTATTCGAGAAGTTAGTGGAATCATTATACTCATATATGGTGTAAGTTTTGGGGATTATAATTGATTTCCTAGATGTCTTCCTTGAAGTGTTTTTGATACTACCCTCTCAAAGTGATGTTGAGTGTGGGATAGACTTACAACCCAATGCACATCCGATTTCGATGGACCCCTATTATATTTCTCCTTATAAGTTATGGAAGATATGGATTCAGGTTGACGACCTGATGAAAAACGTCCTATCTTACCATGTGTGTCCCCATGGGGTGCTCGAGTCTTGTTCATGAAGAAGGAAGATGGTGGTCTCAGGCTGTGCATAGACTATCGGATACTGAATCAGGTAATGGTCAAGAACCTTTATGCCCTCCTAAGGACTTGTGACGTTTTAGATCAGTTTAAATGGAGCATGTTGGTTCTCTAAGATCGACCTGTGGTCTGGATATAACCAGTTGAGGGTGAAGGAGGCTGACATCCTGAAGACTGCTTTCAAGTGCAGGGATAGGCACATTGAGTTTGTTGTCATGTCATTCGGCATTACGAACATGCCAAAAATGTTCATGGGACTCATGATCTTTATTTTCCATGATTATCTTGAGAGGTTCATGGTCGTGTTCATTGATTACATCCTGATCTACTCATGATTAGAGAAGGATGACACTAAACATCTAAGGTCAGTTTTAGATGTCCTCTCACACCATCATCTCTATGGGAATATTCTTAACTGCAACTTCTAGATGTGAGAGATGCACATCCTAGGACATGCGGTGTCCCTTCAAGGAATATCAGTGGACCTGTCGAAGGATAATGAAATTTTTTATGGGTTAACACCCCAAAATTCGGAGGAGGTTCACATTTTCATAGGTCTGGAAGGTTGTTATAGGAGGTTCGTACCTGACTTCTCTTGAGTTTTATCACCTATGAAATATTTAACAAGAAAATACCATGCGTTCATGTATAATTATTAGTTATAGTTTTCATTCTGTTGTCTAAAAGTGAAGCTGGTTAGTTCCTCAGTGCTGAGGTTTCTAGAGGATGGGGTAACATTTCAGGTGTTATGTGATGCTTCGAGTCTAGGATTGGGATGTGTGCTGATGCAGTATTAGGTGTGATATTTTATGGGTCTAAGAAGTTACTTCCTCAAAAATGTAATTATTCCACCCATGGCCTGAAACATGAAACAGTCATGTTTTCATTGAAATTGTGGCAACATTACCTCATCGGGGAATGCTTCATATTCTTGATGGATCACACGATCTTAAAGAATGTCTTCTCCCAGCAAGACCCATACCTATGGAAGCATAGGTGGATAGAGTTTCCTTAGGATTACGACTTCTAGATCTAATACACCTCAAAAATGGAACCTTGTGGTCTGATTATTTGAGGAGGAAGTCACAGAATGATGTAGTCCTGGAGTCTGAATATTCTTGTAAGGAAATGGAGGATTTTGATGCTTTACATCTGGGATTAAGGCTAGAGAATGATAGAGGATGTTTGTTTTCAATGATAGTGCATTATTTCTTGATAAAGTAGGTGGAGAAATCTTAGTTGGGAGACTTAGAGGCTGAAGTGATTCATGATTACATTATCCATAGAGATGCTCTGAAGGGATGGTCAAGGATAGTCAGAATCGAATGATTTTCTGTGGGAAGTTGTTTCTCCTAGTGGCGATACATGAGGGAGTTCTTGGTTAATTCCATAACTAACCCATAGTGGCACATCTAAAAGTCTCCAAAATTTAAAAGGGATTGAGAGGTCAGTTTTTGTTCCCCAGATTGAGGAAGGCAGTGGCGGAGTTTGTGGCAAGGTACCTCATGTGTCAGTAGGTGATGGTTGAGCACTCTGTTCCTTGAGGAAAGTTTCATCCCTTAAGAGTTCCCATGTGGAAGTGGGAGGACCTATCGATGTATTTTTTCATAGTAATACCTAGGTATGAGGGAGTATATGATTCCATCTAGTCATTGTTGTATCGATTGATGAAATTTTATCACTTTTTAGTGGTTATGGAGATGAGAACTATCGATTCCTTAGCACAAATGTGTATGGATGAAGTGGTACGGCTGCATAGAGTTCCATGATCCATCCCTTAGAATCTGAATACATGCTTTTCTTCATGAGTTTGGAAGGGACTGCATCATGTTTTTGGAAACCATTTATGCTTCTTCACTACTTTCCACCCTCATATGGATGAGTAGATAGAGAGGATTATCCCTACCTTGGAGGTTAAGTTGCAAGCATGTGTATTGGACTTTGAATAAGTTTGGGTACGACACTTGAACCTGGTGGAGTTTTCCTATAATTATATCTATCACTATAATTATGAAAATACACTATTTGAATCCTTGTACGGAAGACCATGTCGTTCAACTGTATGATCGACAGAGGTTAGGGGCAGGTGTTCTAGCCCAGAAATTGTGCAGGGCACGATAGAGAAGTTTTATGTTGTGCATGAAAGGATGAAGGAATTATAGTTCCAACAGATGTCGTATACTGACCATAGGATGAGGCATTTAGAGTTAGAGGTAGGGTACCATGCTTTTAAAATGTTCACCCCTCTGTATGTACAGGAGAGGCTTGGTAAGGGGAGCACGCTTTATCCTAGGATCATCAAATATTTCAAGGTGTTGGGACGATTGGGTGAGGTGGCATATTAGCTAGAATTGAAGTCGTGGTTGGATATGATCCACAAAGTCTTTCTTGTATCTCAGGTCCATCAATGTCTACACAATGACTCCTATGTCCCAGACTGGGGAGAGTTTGATACTGAGGATGATGCGACATTCGTGGAGCGACCAATGAGAACTAAGGATCATGAGAAGAAGGTGATGCATGGATGGACCATTCCCCTGAATCTTGTGATCTTAAGTGATGGTAGCCTCAAGGAGAGTACTTGGTAGCGAGAGGCACAAATGAATACCCAATACCCAGAGTGTTTTTGAGTTTTTCCTCTCTCTTTTTTTCTTTTCTACCCAGTTTTTATAGATTCTTGACCATGTTTTCTTTGAGATGAGTTGTTTCCCTTGTTCTATGAATGTGTGTGAAAGGTAATGACATCTGGGAATGGAGAAACTGATTCCAAATCAATATGAATTAATGTGGATGTGATTAAACCTATGAAGACGAGTCAGTGTCTCCCAAAGGGGGTATTATCTTGACTATTAGGAAGGATCTATAAATTCCATGTGTCTCGACAGTGTGACCTTTGGTTCTTGTGTGATTCCATAGGGTAGTGGAGCTATAGTGTCTTTGCGGTTGTTCATGGGATATATTTTGAGGAGCTGACCGTGGATGTTTTGGGGTTCTCTCAACCTTTATAACAACACATGGTGGTTTCCTCCGGACATTTATCTTAAGGGATGGTCATTTGGACCTCATTCCTTCTAGGATAGTTTTCAAATTATATAGGATGACAATTGTTTGAGAGGTATCTGATGTAAAAACCTGGATTTTCCTTAGGTCTGTCCTTTCTAAAAATACGGTTTTTAAGGGTGCAGAGAGGTAGTGAGGAATCACTTCAAGAGTTTTCCAAAATTTTCAGTTTTTCCATCGTTATATCAGTGCGTTGGCATGTCATTAAATCAGCATGTCAGGGAGTCAGGGAGTTTTGGGCTTCAGTATTGGTGATTTAAGGGGTGTCGGCATCAGTAGGTCAGGGCATCGATAGGTCAGGGCATCGGTAGGTCAGGTCCTTAGTATATCAGGGCATTGGTAGGATAGGGATTTTGTAGGTTAGTCCATAGGTAGGTCATTTTTTTTGTTGGACGTGGTGTTAGTGGCTCACCCATCAGTGACTCACCCATCTGTGACTCAATTCCAGTTTTCCATGTTTTCCCGATTTCTACCGTGTTACATTTTTTCTCCATTTAATGATAATCTATCAACTCATAGTCGTCTTTTGGTCTATCTCCACCGTTTTTGAGGGGAATTATTAAATCAAAATTCATTCCAACATGTGAAACCACTAAGCCGCATGGTCAATCCATGATCTTACATTCATTTAATTCAAAATGAACTCCCTGATTTTAGGATCTATCATATTCTTAAGTCGAGATCCTCTTTTCCTTCTTCCTTTCATTTTCTATTGATGTGCCTAGATACTTCCTCCCAAGATGAGTCGGTTGCCCATGTTTGATCCCTTTCCACTCATCCTTAGACTTATTACTACATGTCATGACACCCAATATTCTTGGTCCATGAAGGATCTTCAATCCCTTTATCAACAGGTAGGGACCTTTTTTTTCTTCTCATTAATTATGCATCAGTAAGGGTGGTATATTAATGGTTTCTTGTAAGGAAAATCTGGATAATCTTCATGAAATGATAATTAAATAATAGTTAATATGATCAAAATATAACATGTGTAAATAAAATAATGGGCAGGGTAAGGTTTGATGTTGGTTTCTAATTTTATTTTGTTATATTTGATTCTTTCATAGTTATTGTGGCTATATTCTTTATGAAAATCATTGTCGTTGGTGGTATTTGCTTTTTCACCGGTGGTGTTATCTTTCATTGTGATGTTTATATGTATAGATGTAAAATGAAATATTATTAATCACATATAGTAAGTTAAATAAAGGTATTACCATGATCAAAAATGTTCTTTGATCACCTCGGTTATAAAAAAGTGGTAATTAAAGAACCCTTGTCGATTAAATTTGAACATGCTTGATTTGAAGGTTGTGGTTGTGTGTTGTGTGTTCTTGTTTAGGATATGTGGGATTGGTATGTGGGGTGGTATATGTGGTGGGTTTGGTGTCTCAGTATGAGAGATTGATTGATTATGGAATGGATGAACATGTTGGTAGTTGACCTACATTTTTGTTTTCTTGTGGTTGCGAAGAGACCTCGGGTAGTGGGACTGCAGTGTGGTTAAAAACTAGTTATGAAACATGACTGTAATGGGGAATTTTTTGGGTTGTGTGGCTGTTGGGATAGGTTGTGATATAAGGAATTTGTGGTATCAATTTAAAGAATGATATTTGGAAGTATTTGATTAGGGATGTGCAGTGGGACTACAACTCTATTTCTGTACTTTTGTGTAGTGGGACTGTAGTTTGGTTTTGTTCGTTGCTTGGTATAGTTACAGTTCTTAGTTATCTAGTGGTGCTAAAATAATTTAAATTCAATACCCTTAGATAAATAAATGATAATTTCACAAAAAGGGCGGCTGGGTTTTTGCATGTAAATGGTTAGTGTATGGTTGTGCATTTAGGCATAGCAGCAAAAGCAGTGTTGTGTGGGCTTGTTTTCTATTCATGTGAAACACATTGGTTTTGGATGATTGTTTGATTACATATATATATATATATATTGTAGTACCTTTTTATTTCTATATCCACTCCACCCTTGTTAAGAAAAATTTTCGAACACCTCCATTTTGTGGAGAAGTTTGTCTTTCCCAACATCCTAGTGAGAGGATGGATGGCTAGTTACTCACTTTATTCCTTACACCATCTTTGGGATCTTTCTGCTCAGGCATATTCAGGCAGGATGTAATAGCTTGAGTCTTAACATAGTCCAGGATTGTTTAGGAAATGTTTTTTTGGATGATGATCCTAGATGCTTGTGTGCCAGTTTTTCTTTCCAATGTGTCTTCGGGATGAGGCTCAGGTGTCTTCGCTGGGGCAGTGTGGTTATTAAGGATCGGGTGTTTTTCGGTGTGATTGTGTGTTGTTTGAGACCTGGGTGTGTGTGGGAAGGTTTTAGTAGTGGGAATTCATATAGAAATAGTGGAAACATCAATAGGTTAGATCGTTAGGAATGGGTATTTCACTAGTGGGAAAGTGGAGCAGAGTACCCAAATGTCGATGTGCTTATATTATTACATTACTTTGTCTTACTTCAGTGAGTGTGCCTTGGTGAGGCGAGTATAGTCATTATACCTTGGTAGGTTATTGATTTTATAATGTTTTTTAGAAGGGGAATTTGTATATCCCCTCAGTTGTTCTTGAGTAGATTTAGTTTCCCTACATAGTATACATGTATGCTCACCCTACATATATAAAAAGTTTTTTTGGTTTTCAAGTGGACTTTGAGAACCGTTAAAAACTTTACTTGCTCTGGTGTCAGTATAGTTATTGTTTCTGTTTACTTTATTTTCCTTGGTACATTATTTTTGGGAGTTTTTGACATGCTTTGTATCATATTTACATTTGAACGGGAATGTGGGAATGGATTCTTGGCATTACTTTTACCTTTAGTCTTTGGTTTTTTTGGGATTTACCATCTTACCTTCTGATCTTGATCAATAAAAAGGGTCATGCCTTCCATATGTCTGAGATTCTATACACTTGATTATAGACACCACTACGGGACCTATTGAAGGCAGGACTTTGGGGTCATTATCTCCCCTTAATCTCGAAGAACGGAGGGTCTGGCAGTTTGACATTCCTTCCCTCATCCTAAAGAAGGGGGTCATGACAGGACCCCTTGGTGGTTTTCTATGATATATACTATGATTTCAAGGAAAATTATTATGAGATTTATATCATTTAAAAAAAATTTGAAATTAAATTAAGAGGTCACTAAATGAATCCTTCACTAGGATGTTTTCCTTCACTGTTTAACATCAAGTATGTGTTATGGTGCTTATTTTCTGACATTCCATTTATTGTGGAGTAACTCCATATCCATCAAGATATATGGGTGAAAATTAATGTAATGTTAATTAAGGAAGTGGAAGAAAAAGTTATTAATATTTGATCAATTATAATATATATGACAATGTTACTTAAAGTGTGGTAACAAACACCTAATGTGATACTGTTACATGTGCTAAATGAAACATGATGCAAATATTGTATATTGATTATTTTTGGTATGCTTTTCATTATGAGATAATCATGTGGACTGTGATGTGTTTCCCAACAACCTTTATATCATTATAATATTGGATGGAATGATTTTATTCTATTTTTTATGACATAGTGGGATGAATATTGGTTTTATATTATCAATCCTATGGGATGGGAAACATTCTGATAATTTTGTTAGATATTTCATTGAATGAAATTTACACTTATCTAATTTTTTATTTCAAATGGATGAACAACTCATTATGTAACAAGAACATGATAAAGGATGATATATCATGGTTTTGGAAGTTGATAGACATTAGAAATTTGATTTTTTTTCCTATTTGTTCTTAATGATGGTTATTGTGGGATGAAAAGGATTGTTATCATTGACTACCCATTGAAGTGAGATACACTACCAACTTTTTTTTCTTCCATGGATATGTGCATGATTCCTAAGAGTTAAAGGATTTCTATGGGACCTGATGACCTATCAAATAATATAGTCTTTGTTTTAAGATTATCTTCCTCATTTAGAATATAACCATGTATATGGATTTTTTTACCTATCATGGTGTTGCATTTGAGGTATGTTTCCATATTTTATTTTATTTATAGGGAAGTAATTACCTCTCATTGTTACATAATAGGGATGTGATGCTCACATGATAATGATTTATATGGTTCTTATGCCTCAATTAAATATTATATTTGGGATATGATTCTCATGTGACTATGATTTATCATGGATACTATGAAAATAGGTTTTACTATGATATCATGATGTTCTAGGAATATATTAATTACTATGATTTCATTATAATTATATTTACACTATTATATTTATTTCATTGGGATATATTTCTCACATACTAGTCATTATACAATGTTGAGATAATAAGTAAAATCTCAATGTCATGGGATTTTATGTATGGTTGATTTTTATGTGATATGTTGAGATAAACTAATATAATGGAAAATGTATGTGTTTTTTACACTTGTCAGCATATAAAAGTTATGGGTGTGTCATATTTTTTTAGTTCCAATACATATTTCCTTTATTTATGTGTATATCACATCCTACAATTACCATATTTTAAAAGATATGTTTAAGGGAACAATTTAAGACGTCCTATTAAGACGTACAAACATCCTACTAAGGATCCCAAGAATCCAGGATGACTTCTTTGATAAAGGAAGAGATAGATATAAGGCTCAAATTTTAATAGTTGACTAGGTATATTTTCATAAGATTTATGGGATAAAAAAATTGAGACTTGACACCCATTTTTATCTATAAACATTTACTATGCACATTTAATTTTTTTATCCAATTAATTGTAGAAATATGGGCAACCTTTTTCATTATGTATCCTTGTATGAAAGTACAAATACACTTTTTTTATTAAATTAGCATTTAATTTTTTTGTTGATGGCATATGACTGTGTTATTTTATAATATTATTTTTTATCTTTTGGTATCTTTCAAATTTATATCTCCCAATTTGACTAATCTATTTTTTAATCAAAAGGCATAAATTTCTTCATATTATACATATATTATCTCAACTTTTCAAAATACTATTGAATACCAAGAGTAATTCTAGATTTATGTGGAAAAAATTCGATCACATTAGTGGAGAAAGATATTGTGAATTATATATGAATGGTTCCATATATAGAGATAGATGGAAACAATTATTATAGAAGAATTAAATCAAGGGTATGCGATCCTGTTATGAGCCCCCCATAACTAGGATATAGGTCTATGTCATTATCTAAAGGATTCAAAGGGGTTTTTTTATAAATTCCATCAATCTTCCCATAGAATTAAGTACTCAATATATCTATTGTACCGACTTCCTACAGATGCCCTTAGGAAATATGAGATGGGATATTCATTTTTCCTTCGAAATTCATAATGATTATGATTCTATAAATTATTATAATTTACTTTATTTAATGTTTTCTGGGCCATAAAAAATGAAAACTCCTTGATAGTAAATTATTTGGACATCTTGGACAGATGATCTATGATCCTTAATATTACATCCTTTCTATTAGATGATTGTCATAATTCACTTAAAAATACATTTTGGTCTCCTCCCATTTCTACTCTTGAAAATGGACTGGTCGCGGAGTACCAATAATTCTTAGATACTCTTCATTTTTTATTGACTTGTAAAGAATTTATAAAAACTTCTATCCACATAATTTTTTTTTCTAGGTCACCAAGACTAGTGATGTATATAATGATATATTTTCATTATATCAGGGTGCATTGTACATTGGAAAAATTGGTACTCTTACATTATTTTCTCTCACATTTTTTTGGGATTTTTTAGTCATCCTTCATCATATATAGAATACAGATCATTTTGGAACCAACCATTCATATTATCCCCACCATTAAGACATTATTTAAAAAATCCAATATTAGAATTAGAGATCTACAAATCATTAACGAATTACACTATAGACAATATATGGTTTATGTACTATAATATTTCCCCATGATGATCTCAGATCATATCTTTATATAGTTCATCCATGAGTGTAATAAATATACATTCTTACATAACCTTTAAAACCTATTTAAAATGAGTCATCATACAAATAGAATTAAGAAACTACACTTCCCTATAATAGGGGAATACTCAATGTCATTTTGATGAACCAACCATTTTACAAAAAATATATACATCATTTTACATGAATAATCATTACATACCACCATAAATATCAAAAAAAATACTAGTTCTATATATTTATAGGTAAGATACATAAAAACCCTATATATCAATATTGTTAATATTCCTCTATAATCACACCACATTATACCACTTTCTAGTCATATCATATGATATACTCTTCTATATAAATTGAGAAATGGAAATATAATAAAGGGTTAATCTTAGAAATATGGTAAAGGTAGAATATATATATTTATATATATATGTATATCAAGATAATATTATGGAGATCGTATGTGTTTCTAAGATGGATAAGTGAGTCTGAGAACATAGTAAATTCATATAATCATAATAAAGAAAAATTACTCCTGATAAAAAATAGACCATAAAATCAAAATCAAAACTTTAGGATTTTTATATGTCATAAAATGAAATCATAGAAATGTTGAAATGTGAGAAAACAATCATGATACATGAAAATAATATATATTAATGTAGAAAATCATAATTACAAAATGTGATCACATGTGTGATTGTTGGCCTATAATACCATCATAATAGAGTGGATCATACATCACTACCTAGCTTCCACTCCATGGAAAATATTTAAACACTAAATGGGATCAATAATATAGTGTATTGAGAATCACTATGAACTTCCCATAGTACTACAATGATATATAATGATTTAATAAAATTCATAGTATAGTGGACCAAATAATCATATAATCATAAACTTTATGTCTGTGATTCACACAAAAATTATGAAATTTATCAATAAACTAGAACCAAAATAACTCATGAGAGTGAAATTATTATAATGAGAATATACATAAATCATAAATAATTCATATTGAAAAATAACATTGGTGACTTCGTCAATAAATATCACAAATAAATAAAAATAAAAACTAAGGGATATTAACACTGTTGAAAAATCATTAGATGAAAATCAGAAAAAATATTTAGAAAAAAAAGAAGAAATATTATCTAAATTATTTTAAAAAATAATTTTAAATTTTGAATAATTTATAAATCAATTATTTTAGAATAAATGTAGATAATAAATAAAATTTATTTTAATAGGAATGAAAACATAAAAAGTAAATTTTATATTGAAAACTGATGAAAATGGGTGGAGAAAGAAGTTTTCTATGAAATATTATAGAAGGGAGTTCAAAGATTCCAATAATGTATTTATAAAATATCTTTTAGGTAAATATAATTTTCCTATATGAAATCATATAATTACATATAAGTAATTCTTAAATTGAACATATATAATGGGGATATATAAGAGAAATATTTTTGACATAAAAGAAGGGATAAGGTAGGTTCAACATAGAAGAGTTATTCAAGGAGAATTTAAAACTAATGGGAATAAAAGTGGTAGAAATAAATTTTAGTATAAAAATAATTATAGTATTGGAAAAAAATTGTTTTAGAGATAAGTAACACACAATTCCCCCAAATGGAAATACTGACATAAAAATATTTATTTAATGCTTGATTGTAAAAGAAACCCTTAAAGCATTAGTAATGTTTGAATCAGAAGAGAATAAAATTGTGAATATGAATTGGAGTTATTATTCACTTTAATAAAAAATTATTTATGATTAATAAATTAAATGATTAATTTTATTAATTGTATGATAGAAAATATATTCATAATAAAAAACATTCCCCAATTCAGAGAAATTGAGATATATAATCCTTAACATTACTATAAAAATCATAGAATGATCACTAACCATAGTCATTATAAATATATCCATAATAATAAATTATTTTAGAGCCATATTTTCATATAATAACTTTTATAATAACATATTATAATAATTTGAAACCTATATATTAGTTAGTTGTTTTTATTTCCATAATTTGATGTTCGTAATTTTTATTATTTCATAATTGTTTCATAACATAGATATTGAACATCAATAATTGGTAATAATTTATCAACTTAAATATTAGTAAATGTATTGAAAATATTTTTAAAATTATTTATTTAGACCCTTTTTCAATTGCTCGTGGTTTTGTGTGTGCTTCTTGAAAATGAAATTCGTCACGAGAATGTTTCGAGTAATTTATAGAAAAGATTGTGATCTTTACAAAGATTATTCACTATTTTAACAACATTCTGTAATTATATTTAGAACCTAACTTAATATATAATATAATATGTTAATATAATTAATATATGGTAACTCATTAATATTAGAAATGATAATATGATATAACATCATTAATGAAGGTGTTCAAACTGACCAAAACAAGAACATTTTAATATAATTAATGAGTAAGAGTATAAAGTTATATTATAGTAATAAAAGATTTATAAAATAATAACTGTTCTAATTATAAATCAATATATTATAGAATAATTTCTATGAAGATGGAATTTGAGATGATAAATCCAAATGGTATTGAATAACTCTATACATAGTTTGACGAAATCACATACAAAAAAGATCCCTTGGAATGATGGATTTATTATTTTTTAATGGGACCCAACACTACCCACAATATAAGAAAAAATTATGAGATGGTATTTTGGATATGATTCATGAGGAAACCAAATTTTATATATGTTTTTTGGTTGGTGGATCATAAATCAATTAATATGTGAAAATGAAGGACATTTCTTTAAGATATTAATTGAACTCATGTTTATTGATTAAATCACATTGGATTTTATAGAGTTATGTAATTCAATTTTGTTGAGAATTTTTGGATTGATTTTAAAACCTAAAAATATTCTTCTAAAATTAATTAATACAAATTATTTATTAAAAAAATTCAAATCGTAATACTTATTTTACTGGGTATAACTTTTTACAGTGTTAAATATTTTTATTCAACTTGAAATATAAAGTATGTTAAGTAATTTCAATGTTATTATTAGAAATTTGGACACCCATTTAGACATTTCATTATCTATATATTATAAAATTTTATAGTGAATCTGACCCTAGTATTTCTGAGTTTATGTCTTCTTTATTGCATTTTTGTAAATACTAATAGTCAAATCCAGAATGATATATCATTTTAGTAATTTTGGAGATCCATAATCACAAAAGAAACCCATTCCTCCTAGGGTTATAAAATAATAAGAATAAAAATGGAAGAAATGTGATATCATTGAACTCATTCCAAGAATTCATTTTTATATCATGGGGAAAATAAAAAAACAATGGTGAGATCAAATTCTTAGTAGGGGTTAAGTATAATGGGAGATATAATGAATCAATAATAATAATAAAAATGGAATGTTAAATAACTAAAAATTCTTTTAAATAAATGGATAATGAATCATAAAAATAGAAAGGTAAATAAATTAAAAGACATGTCATTTAATCAATAAATTTAGAATGAAATTCCCCAAGAAATATTATCATTAGGAATATATAATAGATTATAATGATAGAATTCATAATGAAGTAAATTTTTAATTATTGTAATCCATGATCTGATACATCGTGTTACCTCTACTTCCTTGACATTTCCCATGATTGTTTAAATAATACAGTTAGAACCCATTTAATTTGGCCAACTTATTTTTCTCCAGAGATCTACCAATGCATCGAAGGGATAAATTATACTAGCCCCTCTATCACTGATGGTCCAATGAATTCCTAAAATAAAAAATGATATATTTAATTATTAAATAAATATTACATACCAAAAAATATCATTATTGATTTATGGATAAAAATTTATCAATATTTTTCACATAATCAAATAACTCTCAAAGTAAAAAACCATAAGTAAAAATGTTATACAGTTTAATAAATAATCATATTTATCATTAAAGTATATGGATATTTAAGATAAATGTAATATCCAATGAAAATTTATTACAATAATGTTATTGATTCAACAGAAGTTTGACAATCAAAAATGAAAGTGAGAATGTTAAATAATATTTACTACTTGGTAATTTTATAGTCAAATCACCATGGATAAGATAATTAATATTGAATATTAAAATACCATGAATTATGAACGAATCACGATATAACATTTCAACATTGAGGTATATAAATTATTTAAAATGAATTACTTTTATAACATTATAGTATGTATCAGTGAAGGGAAATTGATATGAAGTTCCCTTTTTACCACTTTCCTTTCTATGAAAAATAATTAACATGATTTATGATAGTGTTAAGTTTGTTATTAATTTATACCAGAACCCAAATAATATTTAAAATAATATATATTATCATTTTATAACATCTTATAACCTATTCATGAATAATCATTCATAATTTCCTTTGTTTTATCTGTTAATTGCTTTCTTTTCTCACTCGTACATTGTCTGGAATGTTATGGTTCTTGTGTATATTATAGAGTTTAATCATCTCAAGAATAATAATCATTACATAATTATAATATTTTATTAGAAATTATATTTTTAATTGTGATCATGAATTTTTTTTGAGAAATTTAGTACATTAAAATCATTGAGATAGTAGGTCATACATACGCAAGAAAAAATATTTCATTTTTCAACGATCATTATGGAAAGGAGGTAAGTAATATTTTAACATTACAAAATTATTAAAATATTTTTATTAACATATTTTTTATTTAAATATATTTATATACAATTATAATATCTTTGTTTTGGTTAGGAAAATATAGTCACATCATTTTATAAAGATAGTTGTCAACACGTACACAAATGATGTCATCATCATTCATTAACTGAAAATGTAATAAGTGAAATGGTATATAGATATATATATATATATTACTATTTCAAAATGATAAATATTTCATTAATTTAATTATTACTTCATGTATATCACATGTAATAATTAACATTATTCTAATCATATTTCATGTTAAGCTTTAGTGAATGATAAATCACATCGCTTCACAAGGTGGTACTTCACTATACACAAAACTGATGTTATCGTATCACCTATGTAATGGAAGATAAATTGTTATATATGATATAATTACAGTATACATATAATTATTTTATAAATATTTTATTTATATACTTGATATCCATCACCATAACCAACCATGAGAGGTGGTAATAGAAAATTTATAACATCGGTTAATGAAATGGTAGTCCTCTGTAAACACGCATTGTTGGAAAAGTAGTCTATATCAATGGTTTGGAACAATTTTTTAACTCACAAAACCATTAGTATATTCTATTCCAATGGTTTGGCTGGAATTTCATTCTCTAGCATTTGCATTGACCTATACTATAACACCCCCTGTTTGGGGTATGTAACATTTTTTTATGCCTTTTTATGTGCATAAAGTGGTTAGTTAAAGTTATTGTTAGTTTTGAAGGGTTTCAGATGTTTTTCTGAATTTTATATTGGTTAATGGTTTGATAATGGTTAGTGAAAACTGTGTAGAATCTCAAGAAAACGTTGAATGTTGTGGTAGAGGGCTATGAGATAGCGTTCAGTTAAGGGGAATAGTTTTCCAAACCGTGTGTCCAGCCCATGTAAACCAAGGAACTAGAGATAATGGGACTTCACATAGTTAATGCATAGTTTCTCTAACCATGTGGGCCAACTTTTTGGGGAACCCTTTTGGGATAGTATCATTTTCACTGTTAGTGCAATGTTTATCAAATCATGTGAGATAACCATGCACATCATTATAAAAGGGGGTTTTAAAATTGGGTTCACTTGGGATTTACCCTAAAACACTCATTTCTCCCATTAAATGAACCCATCTCTATATTCACATGTATCATGGGTTACAAGGGCTCCCCCACCCATTTTGAAAGAAACTATATGTGCTTTTTTTGTGGTTCAAAGACAGTTCTTCCTTGGTAAGTCTCTCTCTAGGTTGTTTATTGGTTTTCTATAGATTTAGTTCTCTCTCTCTCTCGTTTTTCTAGTTCTAATTCTGTCACATGTAGATCTAATGTTTTTGTTGCATAAAGTGCTGATTTTTATCCTTTCGATGTTAGGTAAATAGATCTAGGGAGAGTTTTTGTAGGTTTCAACTGGAATCTGTGTGCGGTTATGAGGTCGGTTGATTTCACCAAACCCTATGGTAGGTGGATTCACTATCATCTATGTTTTGATAGAACTAAAATGATTAATATTAAATTTATTGGGTTTTCATGAAATTGGTTGTGATTGTGATGTGTGATTCTTAGTGGAAACCCAATTTGTGATTATTTGGGTATTAGGGGGAAATTGGTTATTATTGAGAAAGAGGATTTTTTGTTTCATTTTAGGTTGATTTTAAAATTGGTGGGTTAATTGATTTTTAGAAAATGTTTTATGAAATATTTTTTTCATTAAAAATTTGTTATTTTATTAAAATGTTGCGTGTCTTGGAAAATGGACTAATGGTGATTTTAATAAATTGGTGATTTATTGAGGGGATATGGAATGTTTTTGTACTAGTGGTTAGTATTAAGGGATAGTTTGGTTTGGAAATTGTTAGTTAGTATCGATTGGTATATGTTTTTTCATATGATTTTGAAATTATTTATTTTCTTCTTATTATGGTCTAGGTAAATGTTATTTTTTGGCTTAAGTGTTTATGCATGAATTAAAATGTATTGGTTAATGGAATGAAGACCCATTATAATATGTGGATGGACAGTGAATTTGAAAGATCGCCATCCAGGATAAGTGGGCGTGATATACCATTAGAAAGAAAAAAAGTGAAAAAAACATCGATGTGTAGTTCCTCAAATTGGGGTAGACCAAATTGGGTGTATGTAATTTTATGAATATGGTTGTAATGTGCATGCAAACATGAAAGGTGAATTTATATGTGCTAATATGTGTTGGAAAATTTTTTAATGACCTGTTTTGTTTCATGCCTTGGAATTGTGTTAATTTGGGTAAAATGATGTCTTAATGGTGTGTTTATATAGCCAGAATGTGTTGCATGGTTTGATGTTTTATATAAATTTTTTTATATAAATGTGTTAATAGTTATATCCTAGAAGCATTTGTATGTATGTAATTTGGGAAGACTTACGGAGTATTTATACTCACCCTATTCTGTAGAACATTAGTGCCTTTGAAGATTTTTTCATCCAGGACACATGTAATAGTAAAGAATCTCATTTCTTTAGTGAACCATATAGTCTCTTGGGTGGTATTTTGGTGCTCAAAGGATGAAGCTTTTTGTAGAGGTATAGATTTGTTTCATGGAATATTTATTTTTATTGTTTAGTAATTTGATGTCTACTCTGAATCAATATTATTTGGGTTTAGTTTTATTGGTCTATTAGAATTTTTAAAGGATGGTTTGGTTGTACAGTTATCTCTTTGTAATGTGGTGCATTGGATAACATTGTTGATATAAATCATTTAGTTGTGGGATGTTATGGTTCATTTGGTTGGTTATTTTATTCTCAGAGAAAATCATTCCCTGGGTTTTCTTGAATTTCTTAGAATCTATTTCTAGTCTTTGGATTATTGGGAATCTTGAATGAGGAAGTGAAACATTCCATTTCCTCTGAAATATAAATAGGAGGGGTGGGATGTTAAAAGTGGAATCAATATTTTCGGTCCTTGACTAACAAGTGAGACCAGTATTTTTCAGATTCTTTAGCATTAGTTATCAGTATTATAGTTGGCATTCCTTCTTGGTTTATTCTTTTAGTTGGTATGGTAGCAAGGAGTTGGATTTTTAGAATAAGAAATGTATATCATAAAAGGACTTGGATAACAATTTTATGTAAAACTTTATTTTACAAGGGTGTTGGTTACATAAGAGTTTTGGAGACACGTAAAGAAGTTTGATCTCATTTTCATGGGTGTATCCAATGAATTGAGCATGGCATTCATGGTAGAAATTACATTCCACTATAATTTCATATTTCATTCGGTATAGTGATTTATGTTGGGGGATAAATGTGTATATTTTGTAAATTTTTTATTTTTATTTTCAAATATGTGGATTTGAAAAGAGAATGGTTGTGCCATTTTTAAATTGGGATGATTTTCGAAAGATGGTGTACTTTTAAAAAAATATTAAATATGGGAAATGTGAAATTGTGGAATTCGTGGATGTGATTGTGAAATGTAAATGAACTTGAAATTTTAAGCCTTTAGATCCTAGGCAATGAGACTTATGGTGATTCTTATTTATATAGAAATGTCCTTTGGTAGGCGTAATAGAGACCAACCGAAGGATACTACTAAAAAATTGGTTTCATTGATGCCCCAGGTTATTTAGTAGATAGTGCAGAGCATAGTTAATGATTTCCAATCTGTGTAAGGTAAGAATAGAGTGGATGATCCAAAGCATGTGGATCATGCTATTTAGTATCATAAGTTTAATCCATCCATCTTTTGGGGTGATTCGGTACTGGAAAGGGAATAGGCATTGTAAAATAGGATGAATCGAATATTATATTTTTTTCCCAGACTACCACAGTAGAAAATGAATTTAGAAATGTACATATTGTAAGAATGTGCACATAATTGGTGGGACTTAGTGATCTAAGCTAGAATGGAAAAAGGAATTGTGTGGGAGGGTTTTGGGGAATTTTTTAACAAACAAGTCTTTCCTCACACATTTAGAATTTATCACACAATTTATTTCATTAAATTGAAGTTGGATTATTTTTTGTGAAGGAATATGATGATACGTTTATGATATTAGTGTGTATTTATCATGATGAGAATGATAGTACATCATTGAAGGTGATTATGGAACAGATTTGAGCGTGTCATAACTACAAGATGATAGAACATCACCAATGTTATTTCCACAATGCTCCGAGTTCAGGTGTTCTTTACACTCTTTATGTGTAACAAACATCAAATTCCTTGACGGGATGGGGGAATCAACATACCCCTAATGAGTAGAGAATATATAGTCATGGTTATTACTGGAATACCAGGACTCCTCAGTTAAGTAATATTCAGATAGTAAATTAATAGAAGACTGTGTCAAGTAATCATATGTTTGGAGTTGAGCAGGTTGTAGTAAATGATCAGTCAGAAAAATTCATGTTAGCAGCGTGATTATTTTTAATTCTACATTTATGAAAGTGTTGTTTGATATGGGTGTGTCTCATTCTATCATTTATTCACTTTTTTTTTATTTTATTGGCTTAAATGTGGAATGATTCCCTCGGTTTTGTAACATAAAACCCCTCTAGGTCAAAGAGCATGTTGATCCATTATGTGTAGATAATGTTGGATAGTTATTGATGGGGTTGAGTTGATTTCTTATTTCTCAGTGCATGAAATGGGTATTTTTGCTGTAATAGTGGGTATACATTGGTTGAAAATGATTAAGGTCCACATTGATTGTTATGCATGAGCTGTTTTTTTCATGATGGGTGATGGAATCACAAATATATTTAGAGGAAATTAGAATATATTAGTCGGTGCAACAGTCTTGGTGGAACCACCGATTGGGAAGATCTTGTATCAACTGGAGGATAATTCAGTGGAATTAATTAAAGAAATTGAGAAGAGAATTTTTCTAGCAGTAGATGATCAGTTTCTAGATGTCTTTCTAGAATAATTCTCATGGTTTCCACCCATAAAATAAGTGGACTTTATGAGGGATCTTATCTAGGGACTACTCCCACCTCACTTCCATGTTACTGGATGGCAGTAGTAGAACTGATGGAATTGAAAGAGCAGTTCGAGGAGTTAGAAAACAAAGGGTCCATCTTGCTAAGAATGCCTCTATGGAGAGTGCAGATTCTATTTTTTAAAAAGATTTATAGAAATCTACATTTGTCTATTGATTACCAGAATCTTAAAAAAGTTATGATAAATAATCAATATTCCATTCCATGCATTGATGATCTGTCCAAATAGTTGAGGGGTGCTCAGGGGTTCTCTGAAATTGATGTACGATCAAAATATCATTAGTGTTAGGTGTAGATGGAGGATATTCTGAAAACATATTTGAAGAGTAGAAATTTCCATTATGAGTATGTGGTTATTCCCTTTCCTCTTACGAACTCACCAGAGGTCTTCATGTAATTGATGAATTATATATTTCAAAAATATTTGAATTCCTTCATGGTGGTGTTTGTGGATGATATATTGGTGTATTCTAAGACATGGTATGATCATGAGAAATGCAAGGAGATAGGGTTTGGGATCTTAAGAGATCATAAGTTGTATTCCAAATTATCAGTTTTTGATATTTTGGTACAATAGTTTCTTTTCCTTATCCATGTTATTTCTCATAAGGGTGTTTCAGTGGATATTTAAAAGATTGCGGTTTTATCACTTGGAATTCTCCAAATAATGTCTTTAATATGTGGAGATTCCTTAGTCTAATAGGGTTTTAATAATTATTTTTTCATGTATTCTCACGTTTTTCCTCACCACATATAAATCTGATATGGAATATTTTTCTGTTTAATTGAATGAGGAGTTTTAGAAGAAAAATGAAGAGCATAAGGTTCCTCTTACATCCACACGAATCACAGTTTTTTCTAACCACAGAAAGGTTACATGTTGTATTGGGAATAATCGAGGTTATTATAGAGGTGTGTTCTCATTCAAGGGAATCATGTTGTTTCTTATTGATCAAGGAAGTCAAGTATGTATGAGAATAACTACCCAATGAATGATTCAGAGTTGATGGTAGTGGACCATGATTTGAAAAGGTGGAATCAATATCTCTTTGGTGATAAAGCCATGGTGTTTACTAATCATAATGTCATAATTCATATTTTCTCACAGATATATTTGAATTTGAGTTAGAGGATATGGATGGAGTATCTATAGATGTTTTATATAGACTTGATTTAAACATTGGGAAAATGAAATTTGGTTGCGAATGAAATAAGTGTGAATTTATATTCACAGGTGGTGAAACAGACATCAGATTAGTGGTAGTTGAGTTCGGTTATAGCCGACATGTGGATATAATATGAATATCAAGGTTATGTAGTGATTTTAATTCTATTCTCATTGGTTCCTAACTTTTCTAGTTTTCTTAAAGAGGCACACATGTCTGATTTAGATTGTGAGTATATGAGGTTGAAACTCAATGGTATTAAGACCATTGAGGGATGTAAACTAGATATCAATTCAATGTTTCACTTATAAAATCATATGGTTATATAGGTGGGTTTTCATGAAAACATCTTTGTGCTTATCGTTATTACAGATGGTTTCCTCATCCTGGAATTTAGAAAATGATTAAGTTGATGAATGAATAGTTTTGGTGGGTTGGTATGAGATCTAATGTGGCTGAGTTTGTTTCAAAATTCTTGACTTTTTAAAAATTCTAGGAGGAGAATCATTTATTGTTTGTTATGTTGTAGTATTTACCTATCCATGTGTGTAATTGCGAATAGATAATGATGTATTTTCGTAAAGGTATCCCAAGAATGTTCTATAATTACGATGACATATCAGTGATTATGGATTGGCTCACAAAGACTCATCATTTCATCCCCATTCATGAATCCTATATGGTAGAAGATCTATCCTAATTCATTATATGTGAGGTGGTAAAGAGGCATGGTGTACCCGTTTCGATTGTATTTGATAGAGATCTGAGGTTCACATCATATTTCTAGATATACTTGAAAAAATAACTTAAAACTCAGTTAATGATAAGTATGGTGTATCATCCCCAGATAGATGGGAAATCTGATAGGATAATACAAATATTGGAAGATATGTTTTTTTCTTGTGTGATGGATATTGGTGGTTCATGGGATGATTAATTTCTATTGGTGGAGTTCATGTATAATAACAACTATCAAGGCATGATACACATGTCCCCGTTTGAGGCATTATTGTGCATATGGGTCATTCTCCCACATTGTTGGGTGGAAATAGCTGAAACATATTTGGATGGGTTGAGCCTTGTCTATGAGAAAAAAAGAATATTAAGTTGATCAGGAAAAGAATACGATCAACACAGAGTCATCAGAAATCATATGTGGACCATCATCGAGGGATGTTTTAATTCGAGGTGGGTAATCATATGTTCTTGAGAATATATACAAGGTTGGGACATCATTATTTTGGAAATCTTGGTAAATAATCTCCAAGTTATATTCGGCCATTAGAGATAATAGAGTGGCATAGGTAGGTGTCATATCAATAATATTTCCCACTATGGTTTACTGTGATGCCTAATGTGATTCATGTTTCTTAGTTGAAAAATATCATCTAGATCCTGACCATTTGATTCAATCGGATCATGTTAAGCTAGAGTTAGATGCATTATTAGTGCATATGACAGTGCTGATTGTGGATAGAAAATAAAAGTTCTTTTATGGTAAAATCATTGGTATAGTTCAAGTTTTCATACATCATTTTCAGATTTAGGAGGACAATTATGAAAGGGATAAAGAGATGGTTGATAAATGGACTAATATTTTTCAGAAAATTGTTGGTTTTATAATCTCTAAGGATGGAAATTACAATAGTGGGGTAAATTTAGCATCCTTGGTTTGTGGTATGTAACACTTTTTTATGCATTTTTTAGTTTATAAATTTTTCAGGTAATGTTTGGGATAGTTTTAATGGTTTGGGAAGGATTTGTGAATTTTATATGGGTCTGCGTTTTGAGAACGGTTAGTGAAAACCCTATAGAATCTCCAAGAAACCATGAAAGTTACAGAAGAGTTTTATGGGATATAGAATAGTTTTCCAAACCATGTGTCCAGAATAGGTAAACTACACAACTCAAGAAAGTGGGATTTAACACTATTTGCACACATCTTTTCTAACAATGTGGAAAACTCTCTAGGTCTCCCTTTTGGGACTGTAGTAGTCACGCATTTTGTGTACAATTTGTATAATCATGTGCATCATTACAATATCAGGTTTTAAAAATTGGTTCACTTTGTACTTACCCTGATATGATATTTTCACTCCCAAAATGATCCCAACTCAGGGTTCACTCTTATCTGGGATTATAGAGGATCTCCCAACCATTTTGGATGTAAATCAAAGGGTTTTCTTGGTGGTTCAAAGGTAGTAATTCATTGGTAGGCCTATATCTCTAGGTTATTTCTTGGTTTTCCATATATCTAGTTCTCTCTCTCTCCCATCTTTCAAGATCTATATCTTTCACATATAGATTTAGGGTATCTGTTGCCTAAAGTGATGATTTAAGGGAATATAAAAGTTATGGCAATGGATATAAGGTGATTCTGTGGAGGTTTCACCAGGATTCAATGTGAATTTTTGTGGTTGGTTGATTTTTCTAATCCTTTAGGTATTTGGCTTCATTATCATCTCTATTTTTATAGAACAATAAGTCTCAATTTCAAATTGGTTGGTTTTTCTGGAAATTGGTTGTGATTATGATGTCTGATGCTTGGTGGAAATCTATTTTGGGATGATTTTGGTATTTTGGGGGAAATGTGTTATTATTATGAAAGGGGCTTTATTGTTTGATTTTAAAATAGGTTTCTTGGTTTATTTTTGGAATATGGTTTAGGAAATATGGTTTTCAATAAAAATGTTATTTTATTAAACTGTTGTGTGGCATGGAAAATGTTTTATGGGTGGTTTTAAAGAATGGGTGTTTTAATGAGTGTATATTTCATGTTGTTGGAATTGTTTATGTGCTTAGGGGATTGTTTTTATTGGATATTGTTGTGAATTATAGCATGGCATATGTTTGTTGATATGAGTTGGAAATTTAAGATTTTCTTGTTGTTGTGTGTTAGGTGAATTCTATTGCTTTGTATGTTGTCTTCAGTGTTTAAGCACTTGATGAAATTGATGGTTAGTGGGTTTGAAGAACCACTATACAAATGGAATAGATAATGGACATGAAGTACAACTATAAATGATAAATGGGCATGAAGTACCACTAGAAAGAAAGAGTATTGACTGGGTTTATAAGTTATGTTCTATAATTTAGGGTAGACCAACATGGGTGCATGGAATGTTTTGATTATTGTGGTAATGAGTGTGTAGACACACAAGGTGAATCGGTATGTGTTCATATGTGTTGGTAAAATGGTTAATGACATGATTGGATGTTTTCCTTGGTATTGGGTTGATTTGTGTAAAATTACATGGTAAGGGTGTTTTTGGTTTTCTCAAAATTGTTTCATGGTTTGATGTTTTATATAATTTTTTTAATATAAAGGTGTTAATGGTTTATTCCTAGTGGTGTGTGTGGTGAATTCATTTGGGAAAAACCAACTGAATATTATTATTCACTCCCTACTTTGGCATATTTGTTATTTTTTAGAGGTTTTCATTCAGAGCTTAGGTAAAGGTAAATCATCTCATTTATTTAGTGGTTCCTCCTAATGCTTGGGTGGTATTGGGGTGATTGGAGCAAGGTGTAGAGATGTGGGGATGTGTCATGGATTTATCGGGTTTTTTGTTCAGTCTTCTACATGGTACTATTAATCTAGATTATTGGGATTTATTGGTATTAATCTTTGGGCATTATTATGGAATGGTTTGGTTGTATGGTTGTCTCTTGGTAATGTTTTTCCTTTGATTACATTTTTTATTTCTATTTTGTAGTATTGGTTGGTTTTGGATAAATTTTTTGGTTACTTTTAATCTAAGGAACAAAATACCCCAATTATTCTTGAAGTCCATCAAATTTTTTCCAACCTTTTTCACCATGGGAACATCACCTAAAGATGAGTTGTATTCCACGGCCTTTTCAAGCTAAAGAGGATGGGTGTGATATTAAAAGTGCTATCAGTATGTTCGGTCCTTGACATATAAGTAATATTAGTCTAGTTTGAATTTTTTAGTGTTTATTGTAGTTCTTGGAGTATTCATTTTTTATTGGTTTATTACTTGTGTTGGTATTATAGCAGGGGTAGGTTTTTTAAAACATGAATTTTATAGAAAAAAAGGACATAACTAACTATTTTATGATAAACTTATAGTTACCAGGGATTTGGGTACCTATGTGTATTAGAGACACTTATAGGAGTGTAATCTCATTATCGTGGTTGTAGCTAATGAGATGATCATGGAATTCATGTTAAAATGAATTTCTACTATAATTTTATTTTTCATTTGGTATAATGATTTATAGTGTTGTATGATAGTTTATATTTTGGAAAAATAAAGACATTATTTTCAAATGTGTGGATTTGAAAAGAGAATGTTCCTGTTATCTCGAAAAAGGTTCACATTTCAAAGTATGGTGGTCTTTTCAAAAAATATTGGTCATGAGAAATGATGATTTTTTGAAATCATGGTGGTGATATTTTAGTGTAACTGAACATGAAATTATAATCCTTTAGTTGATAGATAATGAGAATTATATTGATTAATGTCTTGATAGAAATGGAACTCGTTAGGCATCATAGGGACCAACTGGAAGATGATACTGAAAATTTGGATTTACCTAAGCCCCATGTGATCCAGAAGTTACTACAGGGCATAGTGAAAATTTTCTAAGATGTGGAAACTAGGAATAGAGTGGATAAACCAAATAATTTGGATCACACAGTTTAGTTTTAGAAGCATAATTCACCCATATTTAGGGGTGATTCAGAACCAGAATGGGTGTAGGCATGGTTGAACATGATTAATTGAGTATTAATTTTATTGGGGACACAAGAAGAGATGAAAGTTATCTTAGAAATGTACATGTTGGAAGACCTTACATGGAAGTGGTGGTAGTTGGCATTCCAAGCTAGAACAGACCAAGGTTTGACAAGGGATGATTTTTTTAGAAATTTATTAAAAAAAATTCTACCCTAAAATAATTATAATTCATCTCAAAATGGATTTATTCTGCTTGAAGGAGTAGAACATGTTGGGGATGGAATATGAAGATATTTTTATGAACTTAGTGCAGTTTTCACCTACGGTGGCCTCTAGAGCATTATTGAAGGTGTGTATCATTGAAGAAAGTTTGAGGTAAGAAATCCATTCCAAAATTGAGGTACAATGTATGAGTGATTATACAGAAGTGGTGAATAAGGAAATTTTGGCTGAAAGAGATATCCTGGGGGCTATAGGTGGGGGAAGCATATTATTACCCATATGAAATGGTGGGAACTTTAACATTGGTATAAATCCTAATAGGGACACTAATTTTTATGGTGGTATTATGGCTTAGTATCTAATTTAAGTATAGGTGAATCATCCTTTAATGAATAATAGTAATCCATAATGTTTTCATTGGTGTTTTACTGGCCACACGAACCAGGATTATATGAAACATCCTCATGTATATCATAACTACATGAAGATGGGGGAATATTCAGCATTATTTCCCCAATGTTCTAGCGTCGGGTGTTCATGACACTCTTAACGGGCCCACATGCATCCTATGCCTTGATGGGATGGTCACATCAGCATTCCTCTTAACAACAGAGAAGATTTAGACATTTTGATTCTAGTAATACAACGACTCCTCAGTAAGTGAAGTTTCATGAAGGTAATAAATAGCAGATTTTGGAATGTAAGTAGGTGTCTGGATCTGAGATGGTTCAAGTAGATGATTATTTAAGACCATCCATGATAAGACGTATGATTATTTTGAATTCTACGTTTATTCAAACATTTTTTGATATGGGTGCATCTCATTCTTTCATTTCATTAAATGGTGTTTATTTTTTTTAAATGTAGAAATGAGGAAATAAATTTTAAAACCTTCAAATCCACTATGTCATAGAGAGTGTCAATGTAATTACACGACCCTAGTTACCCAGAGTCGGATCATTATTACATAACATTGGCAGGATCACGAGATATCATGTCTTGAAATACTTATTTGTTTAGTTTCCATGAATGTACTAGTTACATAAATATGTTTTACATTAAATTATGAAATAAAAAACAACAGAGAGTCTCTTTGGAACACACTCAAATACCATATCCTATCCCACTAGGTCAATCATAATATACTTCTTCACTTCCTGGGAAAAATAAAACATAAGAAAAGTTTTATGTCATATTCTCATTAAGGATAACAATATATTGGAAACATTCATAAATAAGCTTAAACATTGAAAGAAATATATAACACTAAAACAAAAGCCTTTTAAAATTAAACTTTAACATAATATAGAAAAGATAAATTAAATAATTTCACTTACTTATTCACATAAATATTTTACTAGTTGAATAATCACATGTAATATCAATAGTTAATTTCATATTGATTGAATGTATAATGTCGGACATCATAACCACATAGTCAATTCCCCGTTCCAAGACTACAAATATGATTTTTTTCAAGGCCTTATTCCAAGACACTAGTTTGTCACATTAGACCTACCGATGCATCTAGAAGCTATAGCAGTCTCCACCCATCACTGACTATGTCCAATGCAATCCTCATATGAAAAGATTGAAACATAAAATAAATATTTGTATTAAAACTAACATATGAAATGTTAATAGTTTAACCATAAACCATGAATGGTATAAAAATAACACATCCATAGTCAAACATATCAAAAAACATTCAATATAATATTGAAGTTTGTATCATAATTAATCTAATTCAAAAAGTGTAAAATTCCTCAAAGAATGTTGACATAGAAGAAATCAAAACTATTTGAGAGAAATTTATCTATATTTTTTGAGATCATTAAACATTCACATAATTATAAAAGAAGAAATTTATTTTGAAAATATTTTTGTAAGATTTTAAGGGAAATTTTGAAGGTGTTAAAACGGCTTAAAATAGTTGCACACACCATATAACTTAAAAAACATTCTTACCATAATTCGTCGAAGAGTTCATAAATTACCTTGTTTGGAAAGAGACGAAAAGACACCATTCAAACCATTTTATAAAAAGTCAAAAAAATTGTATAAATTACTTTAACCCATAGTATAGTAAATAGTAAAAATGTTTTGAAATACATTTTAAAGAAACACATATGTGGATGATAAAGAGGTCACAGTAGATACTTACGTATAAACAACCTCGGATAATGAAGAGATTATATAATTAACACTTACCATGTACTTTACCTTGGCCTAGGGTACATTAAACCCAAGTGTAATAGTTAAATCATTATTATTAAATTATGAAAATTTCCACATACATAAATATGATATCACATATGGTCTTTTAATAATGATTTGTTAATTATATTTTAGTAGTATCATTGTTTCAGGTGTAAACTGATTTGTTTTCCTTTATATGTATTTTTATATAAGTGATGTTTGTTATGGATAGGATTTATTTGATTGATATACAAAATTATATTAAGTTCTTAAACATTATTTTGAATAATAAAATGAAAATTATTCTTGAATGATTGTGATGGGGTATGAATCTCATTGTGTTCATGGAGACGGTAATCCGTACGTACGCACAAGGAAAAATATCATTCTATTGGTAGTAAAATTGTATATACCTGGATGGTATATCATATATAAATAATCATTAACATGTTATATTTATTATTTACATCAATTATACTCATTATTATATCGATCCAATGAATTAAGTTCTGAAGAACTAACTACACCACGACGTAGAGATGGTAAGCCATAGGTACGCACGTATGCTGAATTTTCATTCATAGGATGGATAAAATAATGAATATGTTTTTACCCTATTTATAATAACATAACAGTAAGTATAAAGTACTAGATTTATTATTTTATCATGGAAATAACTATTAAAGAGGAAGTGGAAGAAGAAAAGAACATTGAAAGAGGTGATGAAATTATGACCACTTCTTTAGGTGCATCTTTTTTATTTGATCAAAATGGCTCCATAGGATGGATTCTGATCAAAGTAAGGCCTCTAAGTTGAATTAAGGGTCTTTGTTTCCATATTTGAGAAGGGTTTGTCCGAGCCAAATTGCATTGGTGGTGTGATTTGGAGAGAAGGGAAAGTACCCTTTTATAAGAGAGGTGAAGGTCACTTTAGGAAAAGCTTGAAATATTATTTTATTATACAATAATATTCAGTTTATAATGGCTCAAAAAGTATTAATTTCAAGTCTATGGTGGGGATGTGCTGAAAAAATCTCAACCAAATGGTTTTATATAGGTTAAGGTCACCATATTAACCTTATCTTTTAAATTTAACTCTTAGTTAAATAGTATAATGTTTACCATGTATTCTTTAATTATTATAATAAATGGTTAATAAACAAACTATAAAAAGAAAAAATAACCCCAAGTGGTTATTTATTGATATATTAACCATATCTGAGTCTTTTTTCCAATCCTTAGATTTTTATGAATAATATATCAACTAAAAATATAGTATTTGTTTTAAAAACACATTTAGGTCAATTTTGACAATATTTAGTATTTGATTTTTGTGAAACTAATTAAAACTTTATCACTTAGAGAAAAATTTATTTAATAAACCCTAACATGTTATACTAACCCTAAAAATTTGTTTAATACAATAAAAGTCTCAATTTTCAATTTTATTAATATTTAAAATATCAATTATTTTAACCATTCTATAATTAGGTAATTACTACTGCATAATTTTGTCATAAATAAATTTAATTAATTAATGTCTAAAAATTATAAATAAAATATCATTATGTAGGAAATAATTTTATCTTTATAATTAGTGTTTATAGTCTAATTTATCATATGTATAACACTATATTAAAAATTTATTAGTTATTAAACTTTGAATTTATCACTTTTCACTCTTCTTTAAATAGAAATCATAATAAAGGTTCTAATCTTATTCAAGTATACTAAAAAGACCATATTTTATTCTGATGATTGATTTTTATTGAAATAAACTTATCCAAAAGAATAGGAACATGTGTTAGGGTAATTATAAAATCATTTTTACCTTTAATTACCCCTTTTACTTTTAATCCGGGTAAATAAAATTCAAAAGTTACTATTAACCAAAAATTATTTTCATCCCATTGAACCACATTTTACTTACTGATATCAACTGAGTCTATCATATTTTTGAAATTTAATTCATATAAGCAGTAGAATTAGGTTTAATACAAATTTTCAAATGTTCCTAGATGGTTGGTAAAAGACATTAAAAGTTCAATTAAAATTTTTAAATCTAATCTCATTATAAAATGACTCAGATGTATTAAATTGAACAAATTTAGGTATAAGGTATATATTTTGACTTCAAAATAAATTTAAATAAAATTAATTATTATTTAAATAAAATTTGGTTTTAAACAATAACGCATTACTTTTCAATATTCATCAAAAATTGAATGTTTTCAAAAAAATACCAAAAAAATTACTATAAGATAATTTTGACATTCTGTATCCAAAAATTATTTCCATTTTGAAAAAAAAGTTATAAAATTTTAAAATGTCTATATTACTATTCATAATGGCTAGTTTGATTGGCCATAGTGTTCTAGGACTCAAAATTTCATACAGCGTAAGCTATTGCATTATTTAAAGAGAAACTTATCGTGGATGATTACGGTGTTACATTCATCCATACTTTAAATAATTTTTTCCTCAAAATTTCTATAATACTGCTGCATAAAATGATTTGAGTGGTTCTTTATCACAAGTTTCTTGAGTTCCCACATTGCCTCTTCCATCTTTTGGTTTCTCCTTACAAATTTTACTAGACGAGTCATCCGATTACTCAACACTTGTTCTGTAGTATCAAGAATCATGAAAGGATATTCACATTAAGACGTATCAGGTTCCACTTTTATTTCTTCATAGGTGAGTATATGCATTGGGTCGGGCATGTATTTTATCAACAATGATATGTGGAACACATCAAGAAAATTAGAGAGACATTGAGGCATTTCCATATGGTATGCTAGAAATCCAATTTGTTCTAGAATTTCGAAAGGTCTGATGTACATAGGACTTAATTTACCCTTCTTACATAATCTTACAATACCCTTCCATGGATATACCATAAAAAGCATGATCTCTTACTTGAAATTACAAATCCTTCCTTCGGTTATCAGAATAACTCTTTTTCCAACTTTGAGCTTCTTTAATGTGGGTTTGGATAATCATCACCTATTCCATTGTTCCCTCAAAAATTTTTGGTCATATGAGTTTTCTTTCACCAATTTCATCCCAACAAGTTGGTGTGCGATATCTCTTTACAAATAACACTTCATATGGTGCCATCTGAATACTTTGACGGAAGCTATTCTTATAAGAAAATTCTACTAGAGGATATTATTGATCCCACATACCTTGAAATTCAAATGATCAAGATCTCAATATGTCTTCTAAGGATTAGTAGTCTGTTTTGACTACCTCTTATTTTGAGTTTGGTAGGTCGTTTTTAAACAAAGTTTTGTATCTAGGGCCTTTTGAAGACTTTTCAAAAATCTTGGGGTAAAACGGGGATCACGACCAGAAAAAATCGATAGGGGTACTCCATGAAGTCTTAAAACTTTATTAAAATACTTTATTTCTAAACATTCAAGTTGTAAATCTTCTCCTATAGAATGAAAATGTTCTTACATAGTATGACGATCAACAATTACCCATATTTCATCATTAATTCTAAGAGTTTCTCATATCCCCATGACAAAGTACATCGAAATATCATCCAATTTCAACTCAGGTATGGGAAGAGGTTCCATGACTTTTCCATAATGTTGTCTTCTAGCTTTAACCTGTTGATAAACCATACATCATGGCACATAATCAGAAATCTCCCTCTCTATGTTGTCCCACATAAAATATTCCTCAAATCCCTATACATCTTAGTGCTACTAGGTTGTATCGAGATATTAGAGCTATGATCATTACCCAAAAATTCTATTTTTTGATCAGGTATGTCCAGAACACAATGTATCTCCCTAACTTTCAAAATTTCATCTTCATATACGATGTCAATCAATATCCCACCATTCATAGCTATAGTTTTCTTTTAAAACTCTTCATCAACAGTCTGAGAACATTTTATTTTTTCTAGTAAAAATGGTTTGGAAACCATTTGAAAAAGTATTGATGTTTCACCTTCTATGATTATTCCCTTATCCATCTTTACTAGATCCATGAACATAGGATCCCTTTCAAATATCATCTTTTACAAAACTCCATGATCTTTTCTGCTCAATTCATCTTCCCCATTATTTCCCTTCCCTAGGTGGTAGTGTATAGTGCAATCATAATCCATGAGTAGTTCAAGCCATAGTCTTTGCTTCATTTTGAGTTCTTTCTGTGATAAAATATACTTCAAACTCTTGTGATCAGTATATATCTTACATGTTTCACCATAGAGATACTTATTTCATATATTCAAAGAAAATATTACAGCTGCTTACTCAAGATCATGAGTGAGATAGTATTGTTCTTGAATTTTTAGTTGTTATGATGCATAGGATAATAACTCTATCATCTTGCATAAGGACACATCCATGTCCTTTATTTGAAGCATCACTATAAATAATAATCTGATCATTCCCCGATGGTAGATTCATGATAGAGACATCGACTAATCTTCTATTTAGTTCTTTAATACATTCTTCACAATCTTAATGCAAAAAAAAATTAACCCTTTTCTGTGTGATCTTGTCTAATGGGTTATCCAATCGGGCAAAATCTGGGACGAAACGTCAATGATAATCTGCTAAACCAATAAAACTGTGTACCTCAGTTATACTCGTCGGTGTTGGCCATTCTTGTATTTCTCTTCTCTTAGAAGGATCAACATAGATTCAATCCTTAGTGACAATATGGCTAAGAAAATAAATCTCTTGAAGCCAAAATTCAATCTTACTAAACTTCCCATATAATTCATTTCTTTTAAGAGTCTTTAGAATAGTGTGCAAGTGATTTCCTGATCTTCGTAGCTTTTGGATGATACCAAGATATCATAAATAAATACCACTAAAAAGTCATCAAGATATATCTTTAAAACAATATTCATTAGATCCATGGAAACATAGGGTTTATTAGTCAGTCCAAAAGGCATTTCTGTTAACTTGTAATTCCCATAACTGGTTCAAAATTCTTTCTTCGGAATGTCTTCCTTCTTCACACACAACTAATGAAATACAGATCGAAGTTGAATCTTTGAACAATATTGAGATCCCTGAATTTGATCGAATAAATCATCAATGCAAGGTAGGGGATACTTGATCTTTATTGTTATAGCATTGACCACCCTGTAGTCAATGCAAAACCTCATAGATCCATCTTTATTCTTAACAAAAATAATAGGGGCTCCCCATGGAGAAACACTAGGGAGAATAAATCCTTTATTACTCAAATCCCCTAGTTGTTTCTTTAGTTCCAATAATTCCACAGTGGCCATTCTAGAAGGGGTATTCGATAAGGGCCTTGAACCAGGAATTAAAACAATGGAAAACTCAGCTTCTCATTCTGGAGAATGTCTAGGTAAATCCTCAAGAAACACATCAACATATTCTTGAACAATAAGAACATACTTTATTTTAACATTTCATTCCATATCCATTTTTATTTCATTCACCTCCTTCGTAATAATTGAATTTAGTAGAGAAACTATTGGTGGATCTAGATAAGAATCTGATGATGACATTTCTACGCTATAGATAAGGTACTCTTTATCATCATTGAAAATTGTAACCTTTTTCTTACAATAAATTTTCGCATCATGGTATGAAATCCAATCCGTACATAGGATTATATAAATTTCCATCATGGGTATGATGATGAGATTAACATATAAAGAACATTTATATGACCTATTGGTAACTGATTCGAAAAAAAATTGTTTCAATGATGCTTCACTTAAGAGTATTTACTAACAACTTACATGTTTAATCAAATTGAAAATATATAATCTTCATAGAAAACTGAAAATATATGAAACAATGTGATGATCCTGAATCAAATAAATCATTGTCTGAATTTGAGGAAACCATTAAATTACATACTACCATGTCATTCGGAGCCACAACCTCAGTAGTAGTGATCTCATAAGCTTGGCCTTTCTCCCTGGGAATTTTCGGAGGTAAGTTTCCTTGGCACTTAGGACATTCATTTGCATAATTCCCCATTTTTCAACAATTGTATCATTTGACATTGATAGCCTATTTCTATCCTGTGCAATCATTAGCTTGGTGGCCTTTTTCCCCAAACATGTAACAGACTTTCATTCTCTTTAGGCAAGTACTGGGGTGTTTCTTCCCGTATTTATTGCAGGATAGAAATTCAACATTTACCTTCTTCCCCTTATTTCAATTTCTAGAGAGTTCAATATATCTCTTCTTCTCTTGCTTTGATTTAAATTTGTAAGACTTAGAAAATTACTTTTCATCCTTAAGAGCACATGAGACAATATCATCATATGATGAAAATGATTGTGAGACTAATGCTCGATGAAGAAATGGTTTTAACCCAAAAAATAATCGACCAATCTTACTCTTTAGGTTACATATATAATACACTACCTTCTTTGATAATCTTGTAATGCTTTCCTCATACTGTGTGACATTCTCATCCTCTTTTTGCCTTAGACTCATAAAGTTTCTTTTTATATCAGCTTGATGTTCACGAGGAATTTATTTTTCTAAGAAAAGTTATTTAAACTGCCTCCATTCTATATTTAATACTTCTTCATCATCCTTTGTGTTTTTAATTAATGGCCACTTTTGATCTGTATCTCCAGTGAGCCAATACACAGCCAAGAAAACTTTTTCCCCTTTTCTACTCCCCAAATAATGAAATATTTTCTCTAAAAACTTATCCATTACTCAACTAAAACAAATTTGTAGTACCATTTAATGTTGGTGGTTGTTTCCTCATGAAGCGATCAAAAATTGAACCTCTGGGTTGTGGGTTAGGGTTCTTCATACGTGTAAGGTTATCATTACTTAACTTAGTGAGTTGTCCTAGTGTGGTAATAATTTGTCCAATACTGATTTCATCACCAGCTCCACTATAACTATTTTGAGTAGGATGGAAATCCCTAAATTGATTATGTGCGTTGATACGGTTTCCATTCCTTCCTCTATGTTCCATTTCTAAACTATGGCATACACTATATTAGTTTATGAATCGCAATACATAATTTCAAACTCATAAAATACCTAACATAAATTGAATAGTTTATGCCTATAAAACATAATCATAAAAAATGTTTTCTTTGAGGAGGTATTTACTCATAAATCATTCATAATGGTTTATAAAGAAAATGTGAATTATCCTAAGCATATCCCCCCAGGAGTGTTGTAACCAAGAGTGTAACAAGACCCGTTGTCATGTATCATGATACCCCAGGTCAAGCCCAAAACTCTTTTTTGGATTTTTCACTTTTAGGTACATATTTGACAAAGCCACCTCTACCGACTCGTATCCGGACAGATATTTATTGCTTGTAAAATTCAAAAAATATATTCATTACCAAAATTCTAGGATGTTATTCTATACTAATCCACAAATTCTATCTTTGGGTAATGTTCTCTAATCAGAGTTTTTATAAATCATGTTTCCAAGGTTTGGACTAACTTCCATCTAATACCAACTGTAACACGTCAACCCTAGTTACCCAGAGTCCGCACATTATTATATAACATTGTCACGATCACAAGAGATCATGTCTCGAAAGAAAAATTATTTTAGTAGCCTTGGAAGTACTTGATACATACATAAGTTTTACATTACATTATGATATAAAGAACAATATTGTATCTCCTTTGAACACACTCATATCCCATTCATTATATCTATAGGTAAATCATTATATACTTCTTCACATCTAGTAAAAAATAAAACATAAGAGAGGGGTGATCTAAGTTTTTTAGTAAGGATAACAATTTAGAAGAAACTTTCATAAATAATTATAAACATAGAATTAAATGTATAACACAAAAACAAAAAAATTTAAAATTATACTTCAATTTAATTTGGAAATGATAAATTAAATAATGCCACTTACTTATTCACATGGATATTATACTAGGTGAATAATCACACGTAATATCAATAGCTAATTTCATAATGATGGAATGCGTAATGTCGGACATCAAAACCACATAGTCAAGGCATCATGTAAAGACTACAAATAAGATTTTTTTCAAGGCCTTGTTCCAAGATACTAGTTTGTCTCATGAGACATACTGATGCACTAAGGATCTATAGAGGGCTCCACCAGTCAGTTACAAAGTCCTATGCATTCCTTATATGAAAATGGTGCAACATTACATAAACATTCATATTAAAACTAACATACTAAATGTCCATACTTTAACCATAAACCATGAATGGTATAAAAGTAATGCATCCATAGAAAAAAATATCTCAAAACCTTCAATATAGTATTGAATATTTTATCATAATAAATCAACTTCAAACAAGTGTAAAATCCATCAAATGATGTTGACATAGATGAAAACAAAATCATTTGAGGGAAATTTTCATTTTTTAGATTATTTAAAAGACACAAAATTATAAAATAAGACATTTATTTTGAAAATATTCATGTAAACATATATGGTAAACATAAAATGTGTTATAATGGCGGAAAATAGCCACACCCAGTGTATAAGTTAAAAATAATTTTTACCTTAATTCGTGGAAAAGGTCATAAAGTACCTTGTATGGAAAGTGATGGAAAAAATACAATGAAACAATTTTAGAAAAAGTCAAAAGAGGGTATAAAATACTTTAACCCATAGTCTAGTAAATATAAAAATTATTTTAAAATACATTTTTAAGAAACACAGATTTGGATGTTAAAGAGATCCCAATAAATACCTACGTATAAACAACCTCAGATAATGAAGAGATTGAAGAATTAACCGTTACAATATAATTTTACTTGATAGAGGGTATAATAAAATCTTGTATAATAGTTAAATAATTGTTATTAAATTATAAAATAACCACATACATAAATATGATATCATATACAGTTATATAATATTGATTTGTTAATAATTTTTTAGTAGTATCATTGTTTTGGTTGTTAACTGATTCGTTTTCCTTTTTATGTTTTTTCTACAAGTCATGTTTGATATGGATAGTATGTATTTTATTGATATCCAAAATGATATTATGTTCTTATATATTATTTTTAATCATAAAATGAAAATTATTCTTGAATAATTATGATGGGAAATGAATCTAATCGCGTTCGTGAAGACGGTAATCCGTACGTACGCATGAGTGAAAAAATGATTCTATTGATGGTGAAATAGTATGTAATTGGACGGTATATAATATATAAATATTTATTAACATGCTATATTTATTATTAACATCTATTATACTTATTTCTATACCCATCCCAAGAATGAAGTGTTGAATAACAAACTACACCACAGCGTGTAGACGGTAACCCAGATGTATGCACGTAAGGTGACTTTGTCATTCATAGGATGGATAGAATAATGAATATGGATTTACCATATTTATAATACCTGCATAGTAAGCATAAGTTACTGGATTTATTATTTTGTTATGTAAAAAACAATGAATGTGGAAGTGTAAGAATAAAAGAACTTTGAAAGATGTGAGGAAATTATTATCTCTTCTTTGGGTGCTTTTTTTTATTTGATCAAAAGGGCCTATTGGGATGTATTATAATAAAAGTAAGGTTTATAGGTTGAATTTAGGGTACTTGGTAGGATATTTGAGAAAGGTTTGGCCGAGCCAAGTGGATTTGGAGCTGTGAATTTGAGAGAAGGGGAAGTAACATTTTATAAGAGAGGTAAGGGTCAATTTAGCAAAATCATGAAATATTATTTTATTATACAATTATATTCGGTTTATAATGGCTCTAAAATAATTTATTTCTAGTATAAGGTATGTATGTGTCTAAAAAATCTCATCCAATAGGTCTTATACAGTTTTAGGTCACCATATTAACCAAATCTTTTAGATTCAACTCTTAGTTAAATAGTTTAATGTTTACCATGTATTCCTGTATTATTATAATAAATGGTTTATAAACATATTATAAAAATCCAAGAGGACCCCATGTTTTTTATTATTGATATATATAACCTTATCTAATTTCTTTTTCTAAACCTTATATATTTATGAGTAATATACCAATTAATAATATATTATATGTTTTAAAAACTCATTTATGTCAATTTCGATACTATTTAGTATTTGGTCTTTGAAAAAGTAATAAAAACTTTTTCACTTCTAAAAAAATTATTTAATCAACCCCTAAAATTTCATAATATCCTAGAAAAGTTGTGGAATACATCAAAAGTCTCAATTTAGAATTATATTAATATTTATAATATCAATTATTTTAATCATTCTATAATAAGGTAATTATTTCATCATCGTTGTGTCATAAATAAATTTAAATAATTAATTTTTAAAAATTATAAATAAAATAACATTATGTTTGAAATATTTTTATCTTTCTAATGAAAATTTATAGTCGAATTTATCTTATGTATAACCCTATATTAAAAATGTCTTTGTTATTAAACATTAAATTTAAAACTTTTAACTCTTCTTTAAATAAAATCATAATAAATGTCAGAATATAATCCAAGTGGACCAAAGGGATCATATTTTATTCATAAGGTTTAATTGGGTCTAAATAAACTTATCACATATAATTGTTACTTGTGTTAGGGTAATTATAATATCATTTTTACCTTTAATTAATTTATTAACTTTTAATCGTGGTAAATAAAATTCAAAAGTTACTATTAACCAAAAATTATTTTCATCTTATTGAACCACATTTTACTTAATTATTTCGACCATTTCTCTTGTGTTTTTTAAATTCAATTCACAAATGCAAAAAAATTACGTTTTATGCAAATTTGCCAATTTTTTTAGAAGGTGGGCAAAAGATATTTAAAGTTCAATAAAATTGTATATATCTAATATTATTATAAAATGAAACAAATGAATTGAATTGAACATATATAGGTATTATATATATATTTTTACTTTAAAATAAATTTAAATAATAATTATTATTATTTAAATAAAATTCGGTTTTAAATAATAACACAATGTTTTTCACTATCCATAAAAAATTGAATGTTTTCAGAAAAAATCCAAAAAATCACCCTACGATAATTATGATATTTAGAATCAAAAAATAAAGTCAATTTTGAAAAATAAAATTTATAAAATTTCAAAATGTGGGTATTACTATTCATAATGGCTAGTTTGATTGGTCGTGGTGTGCTATAACTCGAAGTTTCGTACAACATAAGCTATTGCATTATTCAAATAGAAATGTACTGTGGATGATTGGGGTGCTATAGTTGAGCCATTATTTCTAGAAACTGTTCTATATCTATTTATGGGTTTTAGTTGATGTTGGATTTCTTATTTCATCACAAGAAATATTATGATATAATCCTAGGTATAGATTGGTTGACAAAGTTTATGACCCACATAAACTGTTATGTGTGAACGGTTGGTTTCATGAAGGTCGATGGTCTCGAAAATCTCTCTAGATAAGAGAAGAATGTAAAGGCTCAGGCAATGGTCTAGTTAGAACCAATGGTCTAGATGATCTTGTATCTTCTGGTATCTTTTGTCATTGGCATCGATGGATGAAATAAAAAAGAGCAATTTTCTAATAGTGGTTGATCAGTTTATGGATTTCATTTTAGAAAAATTATCTATGTTTCTAACTGTAAGAGTTGTAGAGTTCATGATTGATCTAATATAGGGATAAGTCCCATCTCAATTTTTTCTTACCTGATGGAACCATCAGAATTAGTGGAATTGAAATTGAAGTTGGAGGAGTTTGAAAACAAAAGGTTAGTCTGGACTATTATCTCTCAGTGGGAACCACGTGTTATATTTTTTAAACAGGTGTATGAAACTATACGACTATGTGTCGATTATTTTTTTATTAAACAAGTAATGAAAAATAATCAATATCCACTCCTATGCATTTAGGATCTATTCGATCAATGGAGGTGAGGTCAATGGTTCTGCAAAATTGACTTATGATCAAGATATCATCAATTGTGGGTACGAGAGGAGGATGTTATGAAAAATACTTTCAAGATTATAAATGTCCATTACGAGTGTGTTTTATATTTTCTTTTTTCTTATGAATTCTCTTGCAGTCTCTGTGGAATCAATGAATCAGATATTTTTGATATTTCAGAATTTTTTCGCGGTGGTGTTTGTGGATGATATATTATTGTATTCTAGGATGAGGTTCAAGCATCAGTAATAATTAAAGACAACGTTGGGGATCTTGAGGGATCATATGTTATATAAAAAAAATCAAAGTGAGATTTTTGGATACAATAGCTTGATTTACCTATCCTCGTTATTTCTCATAAGTTTGTTTCAGTGGATCCATAAATGTTTGGGGTTGTTATCTCTTGGATACTCCAAAAAAAATACTTTGAGATGCGAAGATTTTGTGGTCTACATGGGTATTATCGATGATTATTTTGTGACTTCTCAAAATTATTCTCACCACTAACATCTTTGATAAAGAATAATTTTCCATTTAAATGTAATGACATGATTTAGAATTCCTTTGAAGTGCTTAAGGGATATCTTACATCAGCACCAGTCATGGTTTTATATAAATATGGAAAGGGTAAATAGTATATTGCGATGCATCACGATTAGAGTTGGGGTGTGTTCTCATGAAGGGGGTTGATTTTGTTTCATATGGTTCACAATAGTTGAGGTTGTATTAAAAGAGATACTAAACACATGATTTGTAGTTGGTGGTAGTGTTTCATGCTTTAAATTTTTTTTTCATAATCTATTTGGGGATAAATTCATGATATTTGCCAATTATAAGACCATGATAAATATTTCCTCATAGATATTTTTTAATTTTAGGTAGATGAGATGGATGGATTATCTCTATATGTTTGACTTAAAATTGATATAGACACCGGGAAAAGAAAAATTGGTAGTGGATGCTCTAATTGGGAATTCCTATGCTCATATGGTGAAACAAGAATCAGATTAGTGGAAATTAATGTTGATTATAGATGACATGAAGTTCGAATGTGGATATCAGTGTGATGTAGTGTTTTTATTTTTAGTCACAATTGTTCCTAACTTGGTTGGTTTCAATAAAGAGGTGTAGATGTCCAATTCTAAGTGTGTGGATATTTTTGTTGATACTCAATAGTGGGGAGACCATTTAGGACTAGAAACAAGAGGGGAATTTTGTTTATTAATTTTAGAATCATATGGTTGTTCTATTGGGTTGGTATGAACAAATAATAAGTGTTTAAAATCATTTTATATGGGTTGTTCATCCAGGAATGCAAAAATATATAATCCATTGAAAGTGCAGTTTTGGTGAGCTAGAATGAAAAGGAAGTGACTAAGTTCAGTTTGAAATGATTGACTTATCAGCATGACAAGGCAGAGAATATGTAGGTGGATGGTATGTTGTAGACTTTACCTATCTCTTTTTTGAAGTGGGAATATATAGAGATGGATTGTGTTACATGTCTCCCAAGAAAGTCCAGGAAAATTGACTTCATATGGATGATTGTGGATAGCCTGTGAAAGTCCACTAATTACATCACCATTTTGAATCCCATAGGGTGTTGTATCTATTCAAAATATATAACTATGAGGTGGTAAAGATTCATGGTGTACTATTTTTTATTATATTAGATAGATTTCAAATGTTAACATATTTATTTTGTAAATATTTGAAAAAATATCATGGTACTCAGTTGATGATTGTGTATGGTGTATCATCCCTAGATTGATCAGAAATCCGAGAGGAAGATTGAAACTTTGAAATATATGTTGTAGGATTGTGTGATGGATTTTGGTGGCTCATAGAAGCAACACCTATTTTTTTGGAGTTCTCATATAACAACAACTATCAATCATTGATACACATAGCCTCGTTCCAGGCATTGTAAGGGAATTTGTGTCATTCTCCACTTTGTTGGGTGGGAACTGATGAAGAATCATTTGTTGTTATGAGAAATTTTCAATAGACAATTAAGAATTATAAGTAGACCATGAATAGAATGAAGACAGGTTAGATTTTTCAAGAATCACATGTGGACAATCATCAATGGAAGTTGTCATTCGAGGTGGGTTATCATGTATGCATGAGAATATCTCCTAGGCTAGGACATTGTCAGTTTGGGAAGCATGGTATGTTTTATATAAGGTATATTGATCCTTTTGAGATATTGTTGTAACACCCTAGGTAAATATTGAATATGACATTTTTATATTATCCCTATTTTTGAATAAAATGTTAATATTAATTTAAAGAAAAATGCTATGCTCGATGGCTTACCCAATACGCAACAATGAGTTCCTTTGAAATCTTATGTTGCACTCTAATAGTAATAAAATTTTATTTTAAATGGTAGTTAACATCTAGCTATTGTAATGATGGGAATGAATATAACTAACTACAAAATAATTATATATGTTTGTCAAATATTTTTACTTTTTACAATAATTGTTAGAGGATTAAAAATGCGAATGAATCCAATTTTAAGCGTAAACATTCTAATATTCTTTAAAAGGTTGATTAACCACCTTTTAATGGCGAACCTCTTTTAAATAAACTTTTGGACAATTTTATGTGTTATATTTGACTAAATAAAATTCTTCTTTAGAATTGGGACATCTGAATTTACTTTGTGTAAATTTTTGGTACTTTTCCGATAAAGTTCATTTTTTAATGAATATTGATAAATGTTGTATTTTAATTCAAAAACACTTTTTAATATAATTTATTTATATGAATAGATTATTTTTTGAATTGGTTTTAAAGTGAAATTAGAATATATTTTTACCATTTAATCCAATAGTGGTCATTGGAATTAATTTCACTTTGAAATTGAATTTAAACTAGTGACAATCTTTTGATATATTTTGTTTCATAAAAACAAGCTATTTGTCAGGACAGTGGGAATTAATTATTAAATTAATTAATGTAACATATATGTCTTTAATTTTTTAATTTAGACATCATTTTTTAATTTGTAATTTCATACATAGCTTAGGGTGAATTTTTTGTATTTTTCTGAAAAACATCAAATTTTGATGAATAGTGAAACCACTAAGTGGTACTTAAAAAAATGATTTTTCATTTAAATGAAATTTTATCACCTCTGTGTTTTGAATTTCAAAAATCCGACATATATGATTTTCATTAGGAAGTAAAATTTGGTTCAATAGGATTAAAATAATTTTTTGGTTAATAGTAACTTTTTTGTTTTTAATCACGATTAGAGGTAATTAGTGTAATTTAAGGTTAAAATAATGTTTTAATAATATGAAATGACCTTGACACGTGTACTAACCTTATTGGATGAGTCATAGACGACCAAGAAAATCCATGGGTCAACATGGGGACCCCATGGAGCTGCTTTGGTAGGAAAATGACATTAATAACTTTTTATTTAAAGTTAAAATTAAAATGTCACAAACATGTGTTGTTTTACTAAAACAATTTTTACATGTGGTTATAAAAGCCATATTTTTTACTATAAATATTAATTATAAATCTAAAAAGATTTCCTACATAATGATATTTGTTTTATAATTTTTAGACATTAAATAAATTAAATTACTTATGACACCATGATGATGCAGTGATTTCCTCATTATTTAACGATTTTAATGAAATGAAACGATAATGTAAAATATAAGACTTAAACTTGTCAAAATCCTTTTGGATGTGTGTATTTCAAACTATTATCACCTTATCCTCTAAATATATAATTTTGGGACCTTTAAAATCCGAAAATCATTTTATAATAATGTTACTTTTCAAGACATTCCAATAGTGCCCCTCCTCTCCCCTTATTAAAGGCCCCCACCTCTACCACCTTACCCACACCTCTCAAGACTTTTGCTTGGCCAAAACCTGCTCATTTTGTCTCTCCACATCCCTCTCTTACTCCTATAAGCCTCACTTTGTTCATAAGCCTTTTCAATGAATCCTTTGTGCTCAAATCAAAAAGAGTTACCCGATTTAAAGGTAAAGTCTTCCCTAGTGTTCTTTTGTGTCATTTTGCTTCTCCAACCCCCTAAAATTTTTTTATTCCTTTATTTTGTAACAAAAACAGTATCTTAAATATACTTGGATGTTTTTATGAGAAGTATTCGAGATAAACATACACACACATCCGCCTAATTGTTAAAGAACATACTGTTTCTGTGGATGGTTAATTACTGCCTCACGAAATGATGATTATTAATTTTTCTTTTAACACCTTAAAAGGTAGAAATTAAGATGTAACTATATTTTATATATGATATATATGGTATTTAATTTTACTATATGATTCTGTATTTTATATTTAAATCATACCTTTATTCTTTGCATGTTGTGGAAATGCGATAATTTCGTATGAGGAAGTGTGGAATACCGCCCCCTCAAGTGATATGACTCATTCAGGCAATACATGAAATGTATAAAGAATTAAATTAATGAACATATGCGAACTATGTAACATATATATTATAATGGAATTATAATATATATCTATATGTCATTTATTTTTAATTCCATTGATATGACAAAAAAATGAAAGTAGCGTTCATGCGTACGTACGACCTACCGTCTCCATGAACGGTGCTTTTAATTTTTTATCTCCAAATGTTATGGAATAATATAAAATGAATATTTAATGGATATATATGATATTTCAATTATTAATACTATTCTGTAAATGATTTACTTATAACTACAAGGGAAATCATTTGAAAACAATTTCATTTTTGACTCATCTACCAAACATCGGCAAAAACATGTGATATGAACTAACACTATTAAACAATTATTATAACATTACAATATGTGATATGAACTTAATAATAATATTTAAAGGAAGTCCTTATGCAATTATAAATTGACCAAAGTTTATTATTCAGGAATATAATGAAATGAACAAGACAAGTCGGACTCTAGGTAAGGGATCCTACGCTCTCTTTCTTTTTAAGTACACTCTTTAATGTCATTCCTTTTAAGATCATATTTATTATGATTGGGATGTTCTTTTATATTACTCTTACTATAATGTTTTATGTTCATATGATGAGACACCCTATTTTCTATCATCAATCCATTTTGGATGTTTTGAGTGGGCCATTAGGCTGCCGAATTTTCGTAAGAGATCCAACCTCTCCCTTTATTTTTAAGTACTCTCCTTTATGTCACTTATTTTAAGCCCCAATTTTTTATGTTGGGGGATGTTATTTTATATTCCTCCTGTTGTAAATTTTATGTTAATATGATGAGATACAATATTTTATCTCATCAATCCATTTTTTGGATGTTTTAAGTGGCGCCGTTAGGCTGTCGAGTTTTCGTAACTGATTTTTCATCTAACTTGTATTCCTGTGAGATTTATGCTACATTTTCAACCATTTCCTTTGAGTGTTATATATACTTCCCATTATTCTAATATTTTTTTAATATACTTTCAATTATGAGTATTTACATCAATGTTGTATTGTTCTTCTTTAATGGGGTGTATGTTTCGGAAGATACCCATGTCTGTAAGGGAACCTTTCACCCTCCTCTTTTTAAAAGACTTCTTTTGTTGGGTCTTTTAGTTTACATATTTTAATGTTGGGATATATTATTCTATATCCTTATTGATGTAAATTTTATGTCCATGTGATGAGATACCCTTTCTATCTCTCATCTATTCATTTTCTGAATTTTGAAGTGATGCCGTTAGGCTGTCAAATTGTTTGCAAGGGAACTTCTTAACCTAATTTTGATTCTTTGGGATAAACTTGTACTCCTTGAATATGTTATTCTATGAATATTTCATTATATGAATATGTTTGAATGATATATGATTGTTTTACACTTAATATCCACTTATATTTGGTGTATTCGTTTGTCACACATAATTATGTAATTGATTTACCCTTAATCCAAGGATACTGTCTTTGTAAGGGACTTCGTCTCAATCTTCTTTCATTGAGACATATATTGTTCTAAAACAAGACTTTCTTTTATACGGTGTATAAACCCATTTGACTTCTAATTTTATACAAAAGGAATCTTTTTCTACAAAGTGTTTTACAAAATGACAAAAAGGAATGTTTCTTTTAACGTACGGGGTGACAACCACCTTTTTCTGCCGCCGCGAGTATTATTTGGTCCTTGGCTTCCTCAACAAGCTGTAATGTTTTTAAAATGAAATAAATACCATATACTATTTTATGTATTTTGGAATTGAAAATGGTTTTTATAATGGATTTGTTATGTCAATATATTTAAGTGACATATTGTGATCAAAGTGTGGAAATGTTTTCTTTCAATTATATTTGTTTTATGTCTTATGATTTTATAATTGTACTTGGACATTTGATGGGTGGTTACATGATAAACCATATGACGGGTGGTGTCAAGAATACCATGAAGAGTGGTTATGTTATAACCTCCAATGCATTGGGTATGGAAGTTGGTCATATGTCTATTCCATTAAGTGATATGTGTGGAAGTCGAGCGTATGGTTATTCCATTTAAGAATGTTTATGTCCCAAGTTACCTTTATATGTTATTTGTACTTTATATGGGTTTTATGGTAATCTTTTGGTTACAAATGGGTATGTAATGATCTTTTATTCAATGAAGAGTATTTTATACTTCATAAAGGTGAAAATTATTACTTTTATTAAGTATTCAGGATTTACTTGTTGTTTTGAAAAACTAATAGTTATCCTTCTTTGTGTGTCCCTTACTGAGATTTTCATGCTCACCCAAAGTTTTTTTAAATATTTTTCATAGGACATAATGTGGAATAGGGTCAAGGATGGGATCAAGGAAAATTCATGCTTTATTAAACATGGAACTAGAAATGACTTTTTTTTTCTAGTTCATGTTTTGAAAAAAAGGGAAACTTTGTAGAAGTGTCTACTGTGTAATCTTTTGAGATGTAATATTTATCGTCTAATTCTCTAAAATTATAAACCTGAAAAGATCCTCTATGTGAATTATTCATTTAATTCATTATTAAGTAATGTTTAAGGCCTGGTGCTAATAGTTGGTATCAAAAGTTGGTTTGGACAACTTTAGGGATTAGGGGTTTTTGTTAGACACATGATTAGTCTCTATATCTATTATTTCAGTTAAATCCTTGTTTTATAACTTTTTTCTGGTCAAGTAAAGTCAATTATGAATGTAAGGAAGAGGATATCAAATGAAATTCCTATCTCTTCCTGATGACATGCTTGAAATAATTATTACAAAGTCATGTTCGGATGATTGTGAAACTTTTTCTAGCGTACAACTCACTTGCAAGTAGTTGTTTGAGATATCAAACACCTCAACTATACCTCGTTATCATCATGGATCATGGGTTTTATTTGGACAAATACTATTTTCACAATATTCTCATATTTTTCAAGAAAGGTAAATACTATCAATTTATTTTTAAATATTTTACCTTATCACAAGAATTTGAAGCATATTATGATTTTCAAAATGGTGCTGAGGAAGGAGACCCTGGCGCAACCTTTTTATATTTTCTTTTAAAATATAGTCTCTCAGCACATACTTATGGTATTTTAAAAGTACCAATAATAGAATTTTTCAACTCAAATTCTGTCCAGCATTATTTATAGAAATCATGTTTTATCATATGTTTTGGAACTATATGTCATACATGATTATTTTCCAAGAATATTTTTCTGTTAACACCCATATGACCCATGTTGTACATGGTGTATTTGGGTGGGGGAAGAAAATTATTTTGAAGGATATCTAAATCATTTTTGTAATGCATGAGACTTTTACCAACATGAACAACATGACGATGAAACCAAGTGGACGCCATACTCAAGGTATGCTGTTATTCATTTTGGGAATTGTTTTATTCTATCTTATGGTGATGAAATAAGACTTCAAGAATTAAGATGTTGAGATCGTAATGAATTTGGATGAAAATGAGAGGTATAAGGAAACTATTGAGGTTAAAACATGTTAGAGTTATTTTTGGAGTTTTATAAAAATGATAACACACAGACCGTGTGACAAACTGTCGCATCGGACAAAGCTGCAGGAATCGAACCCACAACCAAAGTGCAACTGGTATTTCTCGCCTACCACTAGACTACATGAAGTCCCTGGTTAGTATGACTTATTCTTTTTAGTTAGATGATTTTATGAATTAATAGTAAGTTAATTTTTGCTTATCTATGGAAATTATTAACCTATCATGGAGGATATGTGATTAGGTTAATTATTTTTCAATCTGAGACTTTTAGAGCAACTGATGTTTTTTTGGAGATAAGTGTTAATTTTTTCCATGGAAGACTATATGAATAAATCCTTCAAATATTTGGGTTTCAATCTTAGTTTGGTTTACCTTGAAGAATTTTATGGAAAAATTGTTTATCAAATGTTCCTCGTTGAACTTTGGGTTTTGTTGGACAAATTTTGGAGATTAAGAATAGAATTTCTTTTTATAAAGGGTTATCCTTCTCTGGATTATCTGATCGTGTTCTAACAATTTTGGTTTTGGTAAGGGTCTAAAGGCATGGTAAATATATAGTTCTATTTTGTGGATTAGGTGATTCTCTAGATGTTGATTATAGTACTCTTAATGTGAACAAGTCTTCCTAAATACTCATCTTTTGGGGAAAGTAGGAGTTTTTGTAAGAAATATAGTAAAAGTTGAAAGTCAACATGAAAAGTAAGTATGTTTCCTTAAGAACAAAAATAAATTCTTCAATGAAAAGTAAATTAAAACAAAAATTTTGTTTATTAACTTTTCCTACTAGGGAATCGAATACCATTTAACCCACCACAAGTTTGTGATTTTCTTATGCTTATCTTTCTCCTAAACATGTTTTCTATCACTCTCCCTCAGAGCATGACCCTTTTCTTTTTCTTCCATATCCATGTTTTCCTACATGGAATCCTATTATGGGTTAACTTGGACAACCTCTGTACTTCTCTTTCTTTCTTTTAAAGTGATTGTTTTACCGACTCTTGTTCCGATGTGGGACTTTCAATGATGTTTCCGAGCCCAATTTTAAAATTGTGAGGACACAATTTCCAAAAGGGGGGAAGGATGTAATACCCCAGGTAAATAAAGAATATGACAATTTTATATTTATCCCTATTTGTGAATAAAATGTTAATATTAATTTAAATGGAAAGCTATGCTCGATTGGTAACCCAATACACAACAACGAGTTCATTTGAAATCTTACGTTGCACTCTAATAAAAAAACAATTTATTTTAAATGGTATTTAACACCTAGTAATTGTAATGACGGGAATGAACAAAACTAACTACAAAATTATTATATATGTTTGTCAAATATTTTTACTTTTTACACAAAATGTTAGAGGATTAAAAATGCGAATGATTCTAATTTTAAGCCTAAACATTCTAATATTCATTAAAAGGTCGATTAATTGCCTTTTGATGGCAAACCTATATTAAATACACTTTTTGACTATTTTATGTGTTATATTTGACAAAATAATATTCTTCTTTAAAATCGGGACATCAAAATTTACTTTGTGTATTTTTTTGGTATTTTTCCGATAAAGTTCATCTTTTAATGAATAGTGAAAAATGTTGTATTTTAATTCAAAACCTCTTTATAATATAATTTATTTATATGATTAGATTATCTTGTTAATTGGTTTTAAAGTGAAATTACAATATATTTTTACCATTTAATCCAATATTGGTCATTTGAATTAATTTCACTTTGAAATTGGACTTAAACTTGTGTCAATATTTTGATATATTTTGTTTCATAAAAACACGCTATTTGTCCTGACAGTGGGAAATAATTATTAAATTAATTAATGTTACATATATGACATGAATTTTTTAAAATAGACATAATTTTTTAATTCAGAATATCAAACATTTCTTAGGGTGAATTTTTGGTATTTTTCTGAAAAACTTCAATTTTTGATGAATAGTGAAACCACTAAGTGGTACTTAAAATAAGTGATTTTTTGTTTAAATGAAACTTTACCACCTCTACATTTTGAATTTAAAAAACCCGACATACATGGTTTTCATTAGGATTTAAAATTTGGTTCAATGGGATTAAAATAATTTTTTTGGTGAATAGTAACTTTTAAGTTTTTTATCACGATTAGATGTAATTAGTCTAATTTAAGGTAAAAATAATGTTTTAATAATATGAAATGACCTTGACACATGTACTAACCTTATTGGATGAGTCATGGCCGACCAATAAAATCCATAGGTCAACTTGGGGACCCCATGGAGCCACTTTGGAAGGAAAATGACTTTAATAACTTTTTATTTAAAGTTAAAATTAAAATGCCACAAACATGTGTTGTTTTACTTAAAAAAAATTATATGGGGTTATACAAGTCATATTTTTGACTATAAATAATCATTAGAAATCTAAGACGATTTTCTACATCATGATATTTTTTTTTATAATTTTTAGACATTAAATAAATTAAATTATTTATGACACCTTAATGATGCAGTGATTACCTCATTATTTAACGATTTAAATAAAATGAAAAGATAATTTAAATCTAAGACCTACACTTGTCAAAAACCTATTGGATGTGTTTATTTAGAACTATTATCACCTTATCCTCAAAATATATAATTATGGAACCATTAAAATCCGAAAACTATTTTATAATAATGTTACTTTTCAAGACTATCCAAGAGTGGCCCTCCTCTCCCTTAATAAAAGGCCCCCACCTCTACCACCTTACCCACACCTCTCAAGCCTTTGGCTTGGATAAAACCTGCCCATTTTGTCTCTCGACATCCCTCTCTTAAATCTTGAAGCCTCACTTTGAGCAGAAGTCATTCCAAGGAAGCCTTTGAGCTCAAATAAAAAAGAGTTTCCCGATTAAAAGGTAAAGTCTTCCCTAGTGTTCTTTTGTGTTATTTTGCTTCTCCAACCCCCTAATTTTTTTTGTTACTTTATTTTGTAAAAACACCTGTATTTTAAATATTCTTGGATGTTTTTATAAGAAGGATTCGAGCTACAATTACACACACAACCATCTAATGGTTAAATAACATAATGTTTCTCTGGATGGCGAATTACTGCCTCGCAAAACGATAATTTTTCAATATTCTTTTAACACCTTTAAAGGTGTCCATTAGGATGTCACTGTATTTTATATATGATATATATGGTATTTATGTTTACTATATGTTTCTATATTTTATATTTAAAACATACCTTTATTCATTGCATGTTGTGCAAATGTGATAATTTCATATGAGGAAGTGTGGACTACCACCCCCTCAAAAGATGTGACTCGTTCATGCAATACATGGAATGTATAAAGAATGAATTTAATGAAAATATGTGACCTATATAACATATATATTATACTGTAATTATAATATATATATATCTCTCATTTATTTTTAATTACATTAATATGACAAAGAAATGAAAGTAGCGTTCTTGCGTACGTACGACCTACCATCTCCCGGAACGGTGCTTTTCATTTTTTATCTCCAAATATAATGGAATAGTATAAAATGAATATTTACTGGATATATATTATATTTTAATCATTAATACTATTCTGGAAATGATTTACTTATAAATACATGGGCAATCATTTTCAAACAAGTTCATTTTTGACTCATGTACCAAAAATCGGCAAAAAAGTCTGATATGAACTAACATTATTAAACAATTATTATAACATTATAATATGTCATATTAACTGAATAATAATATTTAAAAGAGGTAATTAATGAATTATAAATTTACCAATGTTTATTATTCAAGAATATAATGAAACGAACAAGACAAGTCGGACTTGAGGTAAGGGATCCTACCCCTCTCTTTCTTTTTAAGTACACTCTTTTATGTCATTACTTTTAAGCTCATATTTCTTATGATTGGGATATTCTTTAATATTACTATTACTATACTTTTTTATGTTCATATTTTGAGATACCATATTTTCTCTCATCAATCCATTTTGGATGTTTTCAGTGGCGTCGTTAGGCTGCCGAATTTTCATAAGAGATCCAACCTCTCTCTTTCTTTTTAAGTACTCTCCTTTATGTCACTTCTTTTAAGATTCTATTTGTTATGTTGGGGGATGTTCTTTTATATTAATATTTCTGTAAATTTTATTTTAATATGATTATAGACCCTATTTGATCTCATCAATCCATTTTTGGATGTTTTAAGTGGCACCGTTAGGCTGCCGAGTTTTCGTAAGGGATTTTTCATCTAACTTTTATTCAAGTGAGATTTATGCTACATCTTCCACCATTTCCTTTGAGTGGTATATGTACTGCCCATTATTCTACTCATTGTGTAATATACTTTCTTTTATGATTATTTACATCAATTTTGTATTGTCCTTCTTTTATGGGGTGTATGTTTCGAAAGATACCCATGTCGGTAATGGAACCTTTCACCCTCCTCTTTTTAAAAGACTTATTTTGTTGGGTCGTTTAATTTACATATTTTAAAGTTGGGATATGTTCTTCTATATCCTTATTGATGTAAATTTTATGTCCAAGTGATGAGATACCCTTTTTATCTCTCATCAACTCATTTTCTGAATTTTTAAGTGACGTCGTGAGGCTGTAAATTTTTTTTTTGCAAGGGAAATTATTAACCCATTTTTGATTCTTGGGGATAAACTTGTAATCCTTGAATATTTCATTCTATGAATATGTGTGAATGACCTCTACTTGTTTTACACTTAATATCCACTTATATTTGGTGTATTCGTTTGTCACACATAATTATGTAATTGATTTATCCTTAATCCAAGGATACCATCTTTGTAAGGGACTTCGTCTCAATATCCTTTCATTGAGTCATACATTGTTCTAATACAAGAAATTATTTTATACGGTGTATAAACCCCTTTGAATTTTAATTTTATACAAAAGGAATCTTTTTCTACGAAGCATTTTACAAAACGACAAAAAGGAATGTTCATTTTAATGTACGTGGTGACAACGACCTTTTCCACCGCTGTGAGTATTATTTCGTCTTTGTCTTCCTCAACAAGCCGTAATGTTTTTAAAATGAAATAAATATCATATACTATTTTATGTATTTTGGTATTGAAAATGGTTTTTATAATGGATTTTTTATGTCAATATATTTAAGTGATATATTGTGATCAAAGTGTGGAAATGTTTTCATTCAATTATATTTGTTTTATGTCTTATGATTTTATAATGGTACTTGGACATTTGACGGGTGGTTATGTGATAAACCATATGACGGGTGGTGCTGTGAATACCAAGATGGGTGGTTACATTATAACATCCAATGATTTGGGTATGGAAGTAGGTCATATGGCTATTCTATTAAGTGATATGTGTGGAATTCGACAATATGGTTATTACATTTAAGTATGTTCATGTCCCAAGTTACCTTTATATGTTATGTGTACTTTATATGGGTTTTATAGTAATATTTTGGTTACAAAAGGGTAAGTAATGATCTTTTATTCAATAAAGAGTATTTTCTACTTCATAATGGTTAAAAGTATTACTTTGATTAAGTATTCAAGGTTTACTTGTTGTTTTGAAAAACTAAGAGTTATCCTTCTTTGTGAATCCCTTACTGAGCTTTTTATGCTCACACCAAGTTTTTTTTAGATGTTTTTCAGAGGACATAATGTAGAATAGGTTCATGGATGGGATCAAGGAAAAGTCATGCTTTCTTAAACATGGAACTAGAAATGACTTTTTTTGAGTTCATGTTTTGAAAAAAAGGAAACTTTGTAGAAGTGTCTACTGTGTAATCTTTTGAGATGTAATAGTTATGGTCTAATTTTATAAAACTATAAAACTGAAAATATTATCTATGTGAATTATTCATTTAATTCAATATTAAGTAATGTTTAAGGTCGGGTCCTTATAATTTTAGTGTGTTGGAGAGGTGGAATATCATTCGGATTTTCCACCAGGATTTATTGTGGTGAACTATGGGTTTCATGTTTCTCACTTGAAAAAGTATCTTCTAGATCATTACCATTTGATTTTATGGGATCATGTTGAGCTAGATCGTGATTTATCATTGGTGAATGTTCTAGTGCAGAATGTAGATAAAATAAATTTTAATTCATGAAACGTAAAATCATAGGTCTACTTAATGTTTTGTGGAAAAATTTCTATATTCAGGAGAACATTTGGAAGAATGAGAAAGAGATGTTTGAGCAATGTCATGATCTTATTTGGCCAAGTGATGGTTCTCTACATTTTGAGGACATGTTATCCAATGGTGCGAAGAATATAGAGCCCCTAGATTGAGGTATGAAACCATTTTTTATTCTTTTTTATGTGTAAAAAGTTGTTGGGAAATGTTTGAGAGAGTTTGTAAGGGTTTATGGATGGTTTTGGGGATATTCTTTGGGTTCGTAGTTTGAGAATAGTTTTTGAAACTCATGCAGAGTCTCTTCAAAAACCTGAAATTTGAGGCATAGGATATGGGATGGAACATAGTTAAGGCACATGGTTTTCCAAATCATGGCACCAGCCCAGGTAAACTGTGTAACTTGATAAAGTGGTAATAATCATGATAAATTCATATTTTTTCTAACCATGTCGGCTGACCATGTAGCGAACCCTTTTCGGATAGTAGCAGTTGCACGGTTGGCACACGGTTTGTCTAAGTGTGCGAGATAACCAGGAATGTCATTAAAAAAGGTTTTTAAAAATGATTTCACGCATAATTTTACCTAAAAACTATTTTATCCACCAAAACGATCCCAACTCAGGATACACTCTTCTCATGGGTTAGAGGGGCTCTCCCACCAATTTTAGAAGAAAATAGAATGTTTTTCGTAGTTATTCAAAAGAGGTTATTCATTGGTATGTATCTCTCTTTTTATTGATTACTGATTTTCCTTCGATCTAGTTTTATCTCTATTTGTCTCAGATTTATAGATCTACATATATTTCATGTAGATCATGGGGTTTTTTTCCAATGTGATGATTTTTGGACTTTTTTATGTTATGGAAATTTATCTATGTTTATTTTTTGGAGGATTCACCTGGATTCAGTATGGAGTTGTGTGGTGGGTCAATTTGGCCAAAACCTAAGGTAATTAGCTCAACTATAATCTCCATTTTTATAGAACTAGAAGGAAAGATTTAAAATTTATTTGTTATTCATGAAATTTTTTGTGATTATGATATACTATGCTTGGTGGAGAACAATTTTGTGATGATTTGGGGATTTTAAGGAAAATGGGTTATTTCTATAAAAGGGGCTTTATTGATTTATTTTAAAATGGTGATTTTAATATTTAGAGCATGGTTTATTTATGAAAAAAGGATTAAAAACAATGTTTTCAATTAAAAAAACTGATATTTTATTGAAATGCGGAGTATCATGGAAAAAGTTTTATTGGTGGTTTCAATAAATGGGAGATTTATTGAGGTGATATGGGAGGTTGTTTGAATTTTTGATATTTTTATAGGACAATTTTGTTTGTAAATTATTAGGTAGTATGGATTGTTATATGTATATTTGTATGGGTTGAAATTTTTTTATTTTATTGTTGTTGTATTTTTGGTAAATTTTGTTGTATTTTCTGTTGGATTAAATCTTTAAGTGTGTATTGAAATGGATGGGTATTGATTATGAAGAACCACTATAAAAAGGGTATGGATAGTTGAAGTAAAGGACCACCATCAAGGAAAATTGGACATGAATTATAACTACAAATAAAGAGGATTGAACTGGCAGGGATGTGAAGTTCCACTATTTAGGGTACATGATATTGGGTGAATAGAAATTTATGAATATGGTTGTAATGTGTGTGAATACCTGATTGGTGAATCTAGATGTGCTAATATGTGTAGGGAAAATGGGAAATGATATGTGTGGTTTCTTTCCATACTATTGTGTTGATTTTGGTAAAATTACATGGTAATGTTGTGTTTGGATTTCAAGAAATTGTTGCATGGTTTGATGTTTTGTATAAATTATTTTATATAAATGTACTAACAGTACAATCCTAGTGGAACGTGTATGGAAGTATTTTGGTGAGATCCTACTATGAATTGTTACTCCCCCTTGATTTGTAACTTTGTTGATTTTTCATATGTTGTACTCCAAGACACATATAAAGGTAAAGCATCTCGTTTCTTTTGTGGTTCAACCTGATGCTAGTGTGGTATTGTGGTGCTTGGAGCATAGATCTAGGTGAGGAGTTATGGAGTTGTGTCATGATTTTTTGTGGTTTATTGTTTAGTTTTCTACTTGGTACTATGACTCTGGATTATTGAGGTTTAGTTGTATTGGTCTTTCGACATTTTCATGTAATGGTTTTCTTAAATGACAGTCTCTTACTAATGTGTTGCATTGGTTTACATTGTTGACATCAATCATGTATTTATGGTTTTTAATGGATTTTTTTTTTGGTTTTTGTTATTATAATGAAAAATTGTTCCCCTATTGTTCATGGAACACTCAACATTTACTATCAGCCTTTGGCACCTTCGGAACATCACCTACGGCCGAGTAGCACTCCACCGCCTTCTCAAGACAAAGAGGAGGGGAAGGATGTTACATATAACAACTTTTTGGGAAACCATTTGCATAGGTGGGATTTTCCAATGGTTTTTATATCATTGGTATAGTTAATATGAAATACGAATAGCAATGGTTTTGAAAACTACAGGGATAAGTTATTCAAAAAACCAATCTTGGATGGTTTTGAACCCCAGACCTCTGATTTATATCTCAACAACCTATGGTAAAACATTTTTTAAAATTTAATATGATAAATTTGTATATTTATATTATTAGGTAAGTTAATTATTGATGTATTCAATGTTATTTGATAAAATAATTAGTTAAAAATAAAAATACCTATACAAACGTTTTGGAAAGTAGTTGGTATATGTATTTTAAATTTTGAGACCTCTATCAATGATTTTTTTCAATACCATAGGTATAGAATAATTTTATTGAATCTATACAAATGGTTTTTTCAAAAAAAAATTGTATAGATTAATTATATGGTTCTTATACCAACGGTTTGGCCAAAACTATTTGTATAGTTCTGGTTTCTAGTATTGATGAATTATTAGTTGATAACCCATTTGATAATTGTTAGTATAGTTGTAGTTAATTACCATAACATAAAAAAACTCTTCAGATATGTAATATATTGTCCTATTATATCACCATGTTTTAATAATAATTAAACGTGTTGGAGGAAGAAATAAATAAAAACACTCGTTGAAGAATGTTTTCTCTTCTTCGGATAAATACCAAAGGAATTTTTTCAAATCCTTCCTTGGTTGGATTTCTTCCTTAAATACATATTCTAGTATGAGGTTTGGGGTGTTGGTAATTAAATTGGGAAGGTTTTGGGTGACCCAAATATCTTGATAGTTTTGAATAAGTCAGGGTTATGAGTACCCCTTTATAATAGAGTAGGAGTGTGATTTTCCTAAATACATAAATATATTCAATAAAAGAGAGTTAATATCAACTATTATAGATAAAGTTTGACAAATATTGGAGGTAGTTTATTATATGTCCTAGTAACACATATAATATAAAAAGAAACACATTTTTCAATCATTTCATTCTCTAGTCTTTCTATTTACTACATTTTTACAACATTAGTTTCCACTATGGTAATTAGTTTCTTAACTTAGGTCCATAATTCATTAAGTGTTCAATGAAATGAGTATTATTAGAAATTTTTTCCAACATATTATAAATATTTATACCAATTTTTCAAATAAAAATACTATCTATGTTGAAAATTTATTTTTCCACAACCACATGTAACGTGTAAAAATATCACTTTTAATCATAGAAATTAATTTAAATAGTCTTTTTTAATAATTATGACAAATAATACTATGAAATTAATATAAAAAATAAATTATTCTGATTAAAAATATGGAATCCATTTTTCTAAATTCCATTCACATAAGTGAAATAATTTTAACTTAACATTAATCACACAGATATGAAAAGAAATTGGGTTTTTTTAAAAAAATGTTCAAAATATTTGAATGTTTTTAAATCCAAACATAATATGAAAATGATTAAAAATAACTATATTAGACTCATTTATTTAAAATTAAACTCAATTCACAATAAAACCAATTCATAATATAATTTATCATTATAAACAATTTAAATTAAAAGGAAATATTCAATTAAAATTCAATATTTTTCACAATACATCATAAAATGAAACTTTAAAAAAAATTGACCATATTATAAAATTGAAATTATTATTTAAAGAATAATTTTTATAAAATATATTTATTAAAATTTTTAAAAATATATTTTTAAATTAATTTCAGATGGCGTTACTAGACCGTCCTTAAAAATTAAAATTTAAACAAAACATTTCTAACACCATTAAATTATTAATAATTATACTCTAAACAATATATTAACATAATTTTAATAATTTATTTAGTAAAATTCATATAATCCAATATATCATAAAAGAGATAAATATTATATTAAATATTATTATTTTAATAATATGTACCATTTTATTTAGACTCATTATTGTGTGTAACTCATGTTAAAATCAATGCTGCAAGTGATGCAAGATAAATATAGTGTTTCTTATAGCGTAAGCTAAAATAATTATTGTTTTTAATTCATGATATTTAAGTGATTGAATTTATTTATAATAAATAAATTTATTTTAATGTCCTTGGGTGTAATATTTTCTTCAAATCCTGGTTTTCTGAATTATACACACAATCAAATATGATATTCATATTTTAAAAAATATGGGTGTTACATTCTCCCCAACATAAATAAATTTCATCTTCAAAATTTAAACTTGATCTTGGGAATCAAGATTTTTTAATTTGAAAATTTCCTTCATGAAATTATACATCATGATAAGGGTTAATAAAACTTCCTCTTAATAATATAGAAGTGAAGTAAAAATAGTTATATGGAATAACACATATCAGGTTTCTAAATAAGATAACATATGTGTGAATTGAAAACATGGACATAGAAGAGAAAAATGACTCCTAAATATTGAGGAAGGCTAAGAGTGAACATGATCATGAGGAATTTAATGAACATAAATCCATAAATAATGGTTTTGAAAAAGGTCATTCATATCATCAAAAGTTATGATAAAAGGATAAAATGTATATCTCAAGATCCCTTTTCATATAGTTGAGGAATTTCATCACTATCTAAGAATAAAAGTAAATAATCTTGATATATTGTTATTTGATAGGCATAATTTCATCCTCTGTCTGTGGTTTGATCAATTTTGACTTCATCTTTTACTCTATGAAGTTAATATCAAAATTTTATTTTTTTAGAGAACTAAAATTAACTTTTAATAGATCATAAGATTCATAAAATAATAACATGATATTGCACATGCCATTAATAAAATGAACATGGTTATCAAAAGTGACCCAATAACACAAAAATTTCAACTTATTCCCTCCTTAAATATGTGAACTTAAAGATCTTCCAAAATATGACTATCCAAATTTAGATGGAAGGTGATGGAATCAACATTAATTTCCCCAAACAACATCATGTGTCTATTAATATCACAGTCTAAATACGTCAATAGCTTTATCATGTATTCTCTTGAAAAATGTTAATAACATGAATGACCATAAAACAATATTGAAAAAAATCATTCTTCCTTATTACATAAATAAAACAAATATTATTCAATATATTCCATACATCCAAAAAAAATATGTTAACTACATCAGTGATACCATAATACACTTTCACAACAAATCATTAATGAGTTTCATGTTAATCAACATTATCCAATTTTATTTTTCCATATCAATATTATATTTATCCCAAAAAAATTATCTCAACATTAGGAACATATTAGAATCTTCTTTTCCCACTATCATGTATTTTCTATGAAGTTAAACTTTACAGTGAATCAATTTTCTTAGTACAATTCATTACACTTTTTCAAATCCTTTAAACAAATTGAAGCAAAATCCTTATAAATTTCATAATTATTAAAATCATAATATCCTCAATAATGTAATTTTACAAAAAATTATAAGTATCCAAATACTCAATAACATTAATCATTCCACTTCAACTATATCTAATGTATTTCTTTTAACTTCACCCCTTATCTTTATATGATTTATATTACCTTTATTCTTGGGAAATTAATTTTTATAATGCCCAAATAACTTATAGTATAAGCATTGAAAAATTTAAAATTATTTCTTTCCCTTGTAATCATGAGCCTATATTCCTTTATCTCCACAAATGAATAAAACTACCATTTATTTTATGAAAGTTCCATGGTGTTAAATTCCACAATTATAGAATTTTGGAATAGCCTGTATTCCTGTCACCCCCATATCAATATTTTTCCCTTCCTTTCTGTTCTTATTCTTCGTCCATTTAGGGAAATAATACATAGGAAATTATTTCCCTATATTGTTATAAAATTATACAATATTCTTATATGGTGATAATGTTTGTGAAATTTGTTCCCTTATAATGAATGTCTTTTTTCCTTGAAAGAAATAATCATTCTCACTCTTTGAGTTACAATCAATGATGAAACTCCAAATAACTCTACTAGGAAGAACTTCTAAATGATATAATACACCATATTAGTTTGTAACATTATCAAACCTAATTTATCATCACAAAAGTATTGAAATACTTTAAATAATTTGAAAAAATTAAGCACAACTAATTTCATAATAATCAATAATGTTTGATTTAGGATATCTATATTTCAAATCATTCATAATTGTTTGAAAAGAAAATTTGAATTATACTAATAAAATATCCCATGAGTATAAAACTATATTCATATTAAATACAATTTCAGGAATTTTGTGGTGATCAAATCCTATGCAATTTACTATTTTCAACATTATTACACCGAGGTACCTCTTTTCTAGAACCATGTCGACTTATAGCATCAAAAAAAAAATTTATTTCTAGGAAAACCACAAAATATCATTATTATCACAAACTTATTATGTTATTATATACTATCCTCAATTTGAATCATAAATTTATTTTCTTTAATGTATTTTATTATTAATCATGTTTCCAAGGTTTGTACTAAACATCCTCTAATACAACATATAACGATCCAGGCCTTAGTACCCCAGAGTCGGTGTATAGGTTATTACATTAGCATAGAAAAAAAGGTCCAAATCCCAAAGGACTAATACGTTTATTTTTTGGATAATGATATAAATATATGATCTTCATTTTATTGATGGTTATAAAATAAAAAACAAATAAATGGAAAACACTTGACATCCTTTAACTCATTCCAAGAATTATTCTTCATATCACGAGGATAGAAAAAAATAAGGGCGATCTACAATGCACATTAATGCTAAGGTAAATTATTATTTATCATGAAACAATAAGAATAATAAATTGGGTAGGGAAAATAATTGAAACCATATATCATTTAAATTACTAGATAAGGCATAATCGATATAAAAATGAAAATAACTAAAAATGCATGAAATTTAATTAATTAAATGAGAATGAAATTTATCCATAGGTAATAACATTGTGATGATATCATGGATGCAAATAACTACATTCTTAATGAAATAAATTTTTCTTTATTGGAGGCTATGATCTCATGTATAATTAATCTTAAACAATCAATACATTTCACAAGAAAGTTTTTATCTAATATGTATAAACCCATTTAATTTGGCCAAATATTTTGTAACATGAGACCCACTGATTCATCAAGAGGATATATTATACAAATACCCACCCATAAATATATTTCCAAATCATTCCTTGAATATCTAAAAATTTATTCAATACATGAATCAATATTCATTATAATCAATTATCCATGTTGAGTAAAGGATAATGATTTTTTAATATTTCCCCATTTATTAAAATTATATTGAAAGTCAACACCATATGAATAAATGGTATATTTTTTTAGAAATTATCATAACCATAATAGAATAAAATATATATTTAATATAAATGTAATTTCCATTGAAAATTTATTATAATAAAGTGAATTTTTTAACAGATGGTTAATAATCACAAAAAATGTGAGATTGTTGAGTAACATTACCACTTGGTAATTTTCATGTAAACTGACCTTGGATGAGAAAATTCAAATTGAAAATAAAAAATAAAACTAATTATGAATAAATAATTACATTACATATCAAAGGAGAAGTATGTACACCATATTAAAGGAACTAGGTGAATAAAATAAAAATATTCTTCAATGAAGGGAAATTGAGATGAATTCCCTTATATCACACATCCCATTAATTGAATATTAATTAAACTCATGTATAATGGTCATAAAAATTTAATTAATTTATAATAAAACAAACTTAAATGTATAATATCATATATAACACCTTTGTAACATTTTATCACATCTTCATAAATAATCATTCTTTATTTCGATTGTTTCAAGTGTTAATTTCCTTGATTTGTCATACAAGGCAGGTCCTTAACGTTCTAGTTATAGAGAATATTATATAGATAAATCATATTTAGAATAATAATTATGACATAATTTTAATATTTATACTCATATATACATTTATTACCAACAATTAAAGATGTTTTTAAGAAATGAATTATGTTACTGTCATAGAGATGGTAGATCGTTCTTACGCATGAGTAACATTACCATTTTTCAGTGATCATTATGGGAAGGTGGCAAGTAATATTTTATCATTACCAAATGATGATGTCATCATTAATATGGTATTATTTCATTAAATTTTTATATATATATATATATATTATCTGAGTGTTTTGGTGATGAAACTATAGTCCCATCATTTTGTAATGGTGGTAGTCTACACATACCTCAATGACAATATCATCTTTCATTGAGTAGAATGGTAAGAAGGAATATGATGTATATTTTATTATTAACGTGATAAATATTTAATTAATACCATAAATATTATATATATATATATTATAATAAATAACCTTATCCCTATCATATTCCACGTAAAGTGTTATTGAAAGATGAACCACATCATTTCACGAGGCGGTAGTCCACCATACTCATGAGTAACATTATCACACCCCTATGGAATGGAAGGTAAAAATATAAATATGATATTATTAATCGATAGGGATAATTATCTTATAAATATCATATAAATCTTTTATATCAATCATAATTCCCAACCATGATAGGTGGAAATGGAAAACGAATTACATCGGTTTGTGAGTTGGTAGCCTGTCATACACAAAAATGATGATTTACTAACCCATTTATTGAATGTGGGTATTATTTTAATTTAGGAAGATAAAAAAATATTTTCATATGAAATATAATCATTTCATTATATCAACATGGTTTAATAATTATTAAACGAGGTAGAGGAAGAAATAGATTTAAAATGCTAGTTCAATAATGTCACCTCTTCTTTGGGTATCTTCCATAGGTTTGAAACAATTCCATATAAGTTTATATTTATTCAAAAAATAAATTATATGATGATTTTAGGGATGTTTTGAAGTAATATTGGAAGGTTTGTATTGATTAAAACTGCTTGACATTCATAAATAATATAGGCATGTGAGTTTCCTTTTATAATTGAGGATGACTGGCATTTTTATAAATACCTATAATTATTAAATAATGAGAAGTCACTCACATATAATGTGGATCCAAATTTGAAAAATAATTTAGGAGTTGAATTATATGGTCTATGAACACCTCTTAAACACAAAATAACTCAATTTACAAAGGCTTCATTCCTTAAACTCTATGTTTACACTTATTTAAAAATTTATTTCCCACCATCTAAAGTAGATTTTTAACATTGGTAATTAAATAATTAAAGCTAAAATAAATATACAATTAATAAATAAAATAGTAACATGGATTTTAAATATGAAATAAAATTTTTAAACTAAAAATCATATGTGTTTTGAAAATAAATTTTAATACTAGTTCATGTAATATGAAAACATAACTATTTTAACATTAACCACAATAATTAAATTTAATTATCTTTAATAATTATTATTAACAAAAAATAATTAGACCTTAATAAAAAATATTGATCATTTTGATTAGAAATATCAAATAAATATTTTGAGATTAAATTTGTAGATATAGAAAATTTTAATTTAATATGTATCCCAAAAGTGTGGAGAAAAAAGTGGGGTTTAAAGTAAAAATTTTCAACAGTTTTTAATAAATTTTTATCAAAAATAGATATAAAAATGATTCCCATGAGAAAAAATGGACTAAATTATAGAAAATTGAACTAATATGACTTTAAAAACAATTCAAAATATAATTTTACGTTATGTTAAAATTAAACGATAAGGAAACCATTAATTAAAATTCAGTATTTTTCACTATTCATAATGAAATGAATGTTTTGAGAAAAATAAAAAAAATCACTTTAAAATAATAATCATATGATGATTTTGAAAATGACTTTTATTATATGGATTAAATTTTTTTAAAAAAAAATTCAAATTAAGTATAAATGTCATTATAAACCAATCCTAAAAAAAATATAGTTTTCCAAAAAAATTATTTTTCTTTTAAATTGTTCATATCTTATTTATAGTCAATAGATAAACATATTTTTTATTTTTTTTATTTATTACTATTCATACCCACAAATTTAACAACTAGGTGAAAATTATAATACTGAAAATTAATGTTTTAATAATATGTCACATTTCATTTTAAAAAAATATAGTATTTAATGCATGTTAAACATAGGTCTTTGTGTAAAAAAAGATAAAAACAATGTTTCATGTAATGTAAATAAAACATATTGATTCATATAATTGAGTTTATTGAAGATATTTAATTTATTTTAAATAAATAAATATATTATAAAGTCTCATGGTGTGATATATTTTTCTAACCATGTTGTTGTGTTTTATACACATTATCAACTTTGAAGTTAATATTTTAAAAACACTTGGTGTTAGGATTTATCTTGTAAATGAAAAGGAATATTATATACATAGAAAAAAATTCTTTAAAATGAAACTTACAAAAATCTCTGTTATTAGTCATATGTAATTTTATATAATAATCAATACATCTGTGATTACATATTTTTGTATATGGATAATTTTATTTTTTTTAAATAATTCTTAAATTTGGACACATTTAGAAGAAAAAAATAAAAAATTCGTATCACATAAAAATGGTTAATTTTAATATGTATTTTTTTATTCCATAAATGAATTTATTCTATATATTTTCAAATACTAAAAAATATATAAATATTTATTCATCATTTTATAATAATATCTGTCATTAAAATTGACTATCAAAATTTTAAAATTTAACAAATAATAAAAATAATGTGTCTTAAATAAGACACTTTTTATGACCATGAGTCATTAAATTATTTTCATTTAAAACTCCTTTCTAATTTAATCATTTTAAAAATTATTACATAATTTTTTCAATTTATTTTCCTAAAATGATTCTTTTGATATAATTAATTTAATTTAATATTAGGTGAATACTTATTTTTTCATAATTATTCAATATTTAAAAAAATGTATTAGTGTATATTTATTTTATTCTAAAAAAATTAATTTAGTATTTAATAAATTAAAAATATTTTATGTGTAAAAAATTATTTACTACTAACTACAAAATACTCAATGTACCTATAATATTTATTTGACCCAAACCACCACATATCCAATGACTATATATCGAATGACCACTTTTCCAATGTCAATATATCAAATGATAACCTATAAATCATCATATTGTTTTCCTTTATTTGGACATATATGCTTTTGCATAATTCAATCATCGTAATTATTTTTTTTAATTTGTGAAAGTATCTAATGGATATTTAAAATTTTTATATCATTACATTGTTATAATTGATAGTATGATCTTAAATTAAAATTGGGAGATAATGTTTCTAGGTTCTAAGTTATTTTATTTTCTTATTATTTTGTTAAACATTTTATTTTCATTACAATGGGTCATATTGAATTATAAAATTAAATTAATATTATTAATTATTTATATAATTATTTATATATATAAATTTTTTCATTTAAATTTTGTGTAGTGTGTAAAATAATTTATTTAACACATTAAAGGAATTAAAATGTTGGTGTTGTAGACAAGATCCTAGAGACTAGAGATATTCCACCTTATAATGTCTCCAAAGGTTCAAATCACATTTAATGTAGATGTAGTTAATTATTTTTTTTAATTCAAGTACAAAAATAACTCACCAATGATGTAATTCCTCTAACACTTTATCCTATTTAACAAATATGTTAATTAATAATCAATGGTGTGGATATTCTATTGATTAAGATGAAGCTGTATAATTCTACATTCCACTACAATATGGTCTTAAAAAATATGTAACCAAGACCTATAGAGGATTCATTACAATCCCCAAAAAATCCATTATTGGTTGAGGTAAACTGATAACTAGAGCCACATTTAACTATGTTTATAGTGTATGAAAGGATGATTCTAACTAGTTGTACCATATGGACATATTTTCGAATTTATTTTTGTTTTTCATAGGAGTTTCAACTATTTATAAGTCCAAGATTATATGGTTATAATACCCTTTTAAATTTTATAAATCTCATTGTCTCAATTATTTTATAGGTAATTTACCATGAGTTACCAATTATAACATTTTTGGCTCCCTTGAGATGCCCATTTTTTAAAAGAAATGTTCAAAGAAAAGAAAATCTCAATTTTAAAAAGAGTATTTTGATATATTGTGATAAAGTTGGTCGTATAATAAAATCCCATATATTATTATATGATGTTGAGCATAATCATCCCAATACATAAAGTAATTTAGATATCATTATAAGTGGCTGCATAAAATGAATCCCAAAATGAAGGAAAAATATTATTCACCATAACTATAAACAAAATATAAGAATTAGTCTTCCTAAAAGGGTTTAAGGAATATAAATAATTCTTATAGAATATTTGAGAGGAATACTTATGAATTCATTATCATATAACACACATCTTGATAAGGAGAAAAAAATCATTATTTTTTGACCATACGATCCCCTTCAACATATTAATAGGCTGATCAAATATAGATATAGGATAATAGTTCTTATAAATGAGATGGTTTAGTTTTCGATAATCAATAGATAAGAGTAGGGCCCAATTACCCTTTATAATGAAACTATCTATAATAACCTATAGAGATCTTAATTTCCTAACAAACCCATTTTCCTCATGATCCTACAATTAGATATTAAATTATCATAATCCTTATAAATTCATTTGATTTTGAGTAATGGATATATGTTTATCTCTAGGTGTGAGGCCAATTTAAATAAAACTATATGGTAGGAATCTAGGTAGAGATCCTCTAATATACCTGAAACTGAATGTAACTCTGTCACAACTATATTAAAAATAAAACTAATAATTTATATGATAGTTGCCTAGTTATACCATGGCTCTGAACCTGCATTAAAATATTTAATCTACCCACACTATAGTGGGTATATTGTGTTTAAGCTAAAAATGGGAAATGAAATATATGAGAAATAAAAATGGATTTAACCAAAACTATTTATTGAGCTAACTTATATATATCCATTTTAAGAATTATCATTCCCTTAGACAACAAAACGGTAGGAAACTTAAGATAAAAGAATGATATTTTCCTAGAAGTTTTATCCAAACCTATAGCAGTACCAAGGTTCATATTGTGCATATAAATAATGGAATAAAAACATATCTATTTATCTGTAATTAAAGAAAATAAAAATATATTAGGATTATTCTAATTACGAAAGAGGGGTCCCAATTTGACTTGTTCAAGGAACACACCAGTATAATTTTTTGACTGATACCTTAGATGAATAAACTATTTTGGAATTATTTTCTAAAGAATCATCTATATATTACTAGATTCAACATATAGATAATTTTTTTTAGATAATAAAGATAATTATTCTTTATGTACATATTTCAGTTACACTAATGACATTTCACAAGTGGACTTTGTGGTTTATAGGAAAATAAAACCTTCCCTCCTAGATTTCAATAAATTATTACCACTATATTTTATTCATTTAAATGTTTCTTTCTACCATTTTAAGGTATAATTTCTTCTAATATGTAGTAATTCAATTCCTTCAACATAATATTCAACTAATGCTCTGGATCCCCTTAAAGAATAAATATAAATACCCTTGTATGTGTATACTTGGTGGTTTGACATGTTCATAAAGAAAGTGAATTCATTGAATCCACTTTGGAAGAAATTTCTTGTCAATACCACCTCATAAGGTTATAAAACCTCATTATTAGAGGTTCTAATTATTTAAAACCCAATTTCATAGCATTGATCATATATAAAATAGTGTATATATCAATAAATATAATAGAGGGCCTAGTAGGTGGAGCTTCTTGAACTTCACCTTCATGAATAAGAATAGATATCCATGTAGTAGAAATTGTCAACATTAGAGTATAGAATAATATCAAATACATATCCAAATATTTAAAAACATTAATTATTCAAAACATGTTACTTGAGTAAGGTCTAAACCCACATTACCTCTCTCCCCCTTTAACCAATTTTCCTATGAAAACATTTTTATCTTTAAAAATTTTTCCATCCTGATTTTTATTTTATTATGCATGATTCTACAAAAATTGGAAATTATCTGAAAAATTCCTAAAGATAAATAAATTTTCAGAAATTTCATTTCACAAAATGTTGGAAATAAATAATATTAATTAGTTTTAAAATTATGGAATCCATTTATTTTGTCATATTGGACTACTTTTTAATAATAAATATTCAAGAAAAACTATTTATTTATCTTTAATGTTTTTGTAATATGTATAAAAATTTTATTCTAAACATAATATAAAAATTATTTTCAATAAAACATTAATTAATGAGATTACCATTATTCCTACATATAGACATGTATTATATGGCATGAGACATCAAAATATCAGACTAACTCAATGACTATGAGGGAAAATATCCTATAATATACTATGAATCATAATCTTCTAGAAAAATTAAAAATGGTAGAAATAAATATTGGTTACTTGACATGTTCCCACCATCCTACAATTTTGATAATATAATGTAATAAACCCTATAGCCCTTTTTGTGGATTTTGGTACCATTTTTTAATTACTATGACAAGATCACCAGAAAAGTTCTAGATAAGTTCCCACAACACCATGAATTCTACTCCTAGTTTGTAAATTTTGGCATAAAAATATGGGGTTATGTAATATGAGTGAGTGAGGTGGTTTTACCCCCAATAAATAATGATTAGGTATTGACATAGTCTATATAGGATTGGGAATGACCAAAAAACACTTACTAACTCTGAAATTAAATTAAGATAAAATGAATTTATACTATTAATATTAAACAATACATAGTGTGTGGATTGAAATTGGAATACTACAACATATGTCAAATAAGGATGAAACATACAAATGGAACCCAGAATTTTGTGTACAAAAAAACTATATACCTAAATTTTAGGTCAGGAAAAGTAGGCCTTAGAATAAAAAATTAGTTCCCATATAGATTTTCTCAATGATAAATTAATAGATACACCCCCCCCCCCTCATCTTTCATACCATCGTATAAGATCCCCAAGAAAGATTCAATCTAGACACCATGCTCCTCATGAAGCCCAATCCCATGTTACCATACATTTCCCTTACATGGTTCTTATATAATATGTTATGTTCATGTCTTGAAAGGGTCACATTTATAGTTCTAAGATACTATACCCATTAGGTGGTCGAAATATTCCCATAACTAACTGCGGTGATGTCAACTGTATATTAGAGAACTAAAAATATATAGAAAAACAAGGTGTTGAAAACACCATGTTTATCGTACTTTATTTAATTGTATTTATAATTAAAATAAATAGGTACAAACCCTGGGAGGGTTTTTACATGTGAATCCTAATTCAAGTTTAACTTTGAATCAAAGATTAATTATAATTGACTTCAGGGTAAACCAAAAATAACATTTATCAAAAAGTAAATCATGTATAATATTGTAAGGTTATCCCAGAAAATCATCCCATATGATGTTGGGTAAAAGTGTTTAATAGATTCAAGGAATTATAGACCCAATACATTTGATAAACTTGTTTGATGAACATACGAGCACCCAGCTAGCTTTTATACATGCACAATATTCCATTTTTATATAATATTCTCAATTTTCACAAATCAAATTAATAAAAACACAATAAATCATAACAAGTGGGTCATATTTCATGAGATTTTCCCTAAAGATACTATCATTTAATAATATGTGTATAAATCAGCAAATGATTCATCCTCAATAACTAAAATTCTTAAAAAATTTACTGCATGATTTTTTTACCAATATTTTAAAATGAATCAAAGTAAAAAACTGAAATAAAATTTAAATAACATGATTGTAAATGTGAAAATACAACCAATAAATCTAATTTATATCTGGTTCTCTTTTTTACAAAACCATTTATTAATTTATTAATCCAAGTTAAACTATAAGTAGAAAAAATTTTATAAATTAAATTCCCATATGAATATATAAATTACTTACTATGTAAAATAATTATATAAAAGAAATGAAATATATTATATATGATATTGTGGATCATTATAAAATATTTCCATCATTTTTCTATTGGGATTAAAATAATTTTTTTCATCATAACAATTATTTATTACTATTTTATAGTGAGTCTAACTTTTAATATATATTAGGGTTTATGATAATATCTAAATAACATATAAAGAAGAAGTGATGCCCTCAACTTTTATGATCATACCCGATAAATCCCATCAATCATTGTTTTTGCGGGAGATAGAATAAATGGAATTTTCCCTTTTCCAAGACCAAGTTGAGATTCACTAATTAAAACATGAGAAACCCATTTATGGGATATGTTGTAAATCCTAGAGATCACTAATGAAACAATGTTTTCTAAATCATCGTATTTAGTACAGTCACACACCTTAAAAATATGGATACACTAGTATAATAAGTTGTTTTGAGTATGGTTTTTTGTTTTGATTATTTTTTTTACATAGAGTCAAAAAATATCTTTGAAATTAATAAATACTTCCCCTCTCTTTTTCTGTCAATATCCACCAAACCTTTCATTCATCTTCACTCAAAACCCATTAATAGAAATTTTTTCCTCTCTCACCATATCTCTCTAAATCCCTCCTAGGGTGTTCCAAATATCTTATAAATCTTCTCCCAGTCACTTATAATACACCTCTCAAGGTAATGTATTCTTCCCTCTTCCATTTTATTTAAGTACTTTTTTCACTATTCATTTTTATATTGAATTTTTCATGTTATAATTTCTTCTTAACACTCTTAATTACTATCCTTATGTTTTCCATGTATTCAGTGACCACCATTGACTCTTAATAAATCATTCCTTGATCCTTTTTTACCCCCATTATAATGTCAAAATTACACCATGATTTTCCATTCCAAACATTGGTGTTGTGAATAATAATCCATATTCCTACTAAAGTATATTTACCAATATCTTCCTATTTATTCATTGATTAGGGGCTTCAATTTATCTAACCAATAGTTATTAATAATATGATTAAAAGTGATTAGATAATTAATTTTGTTTTATGATCCATGTGGTACAAAAATTTAAGGAAATAATATGGATGTGAGAGGGGGGTCCATAATTTTATATCCCCATAAATGCATTGGGTTGCATATCTATCTCATGATATATTATTTTGGATGTACCTGGAGTTCAAATAAGTGAACTATATTATGATGTCTCATTTTTTAGCCTTAACTAATTTTAATAGTTTCATATTTTATGCTTTTTTATATTCCTATGATTCTATTATGTTATTATTTAAAATAATGATTTGATGATCGTGATTATGATTATAAACCTCATATTATCCCTCTTAACTCACATATACTATTTTGCTTTATAGGCTCCTTTGTTTTCGAAGTATATGAATCTGTGTATATATATTGGAAATTGAATTTGGATCTGGAATAGATATACCTAGTATTAATAACCTTTAAAGGGATTATTGGGTGTTAACTCAACCACTATGTAGTTATAGAAAAATATTCCTAAGACAATACACCTAGACAGACACTGCTAGGAGTTGTTCGTTATATTATTATGTACTTTTAAAAACCCATTACAAAGTGAATAGAATTTATTATTGTATTAAATAATTTAAAATATACCATACATAAATTATCTAGATACATATAGATTAATTTGATAATAAATATATTTAGTTTTTGGGTTACCAGTTTAATGTTTATTGATTCTGTTTTATATTTTTAATATTTTAAAATTCTCTAACCTATGTTAATTTTGGATGTTGTAAACGAATTTTAACATAAATAAAATTGTTAAAGGTAGTATAATATTCTATTGTTGATCATTTAATGTTCTATGTTTCCATATTTCTTCACATTCTTTCATATAATACATGTTTAGTAAATTAATTCAAACACCACCTCAAAATATAGATGTTTTGTTATTTGTGAAAATAGAAAATGGGGAAATTATTTTACCCTAAGTTTATAACTTATCCTCAATAAATATTTGAGGGATAAACATCATAGTGAACCTTGTGATACTCAATTTAAGGTTATTTCATGTTATCCTAGGTATGGAGTGGGTTTTCTTTATATAGATAAAATATAAATTTTTAGGAGAAGGAAATCACCCTTTGTATCTCTAATCACTCTCATATTATATATGTTTTTAATAAAGAAGATAGATTTAATTAGGGGAAATTATCTCAATCTTACATATTATTAAATTTTGAGGAATCATATCAAGTTTAAACTATTGAGATTATAGAATTTGACATCAATTATAAATATCCATTGTACGAGAATATACTGATAAATTCCCTAAATAATTCTCTAGTGTTTCTTCTAGCTAAGAGTTTGAGCTCCCAATAAAACTTATACATGGATCTTTATCAATATCTAAGAGTCTACATAAAATGTACACTATTAAAAAATGAATAAGAAACTACAATATAATCTAGATAAAAGTTTTATATTTCCATGTTATTTACAATAGGGTGGGTTGATACTCTTCATCATAAAGAAGGATTGTTAAATGTATCTATGCATTAATTATCATGAGATCAAAATTATCATACTAATGATAAATTAACCTATTCCATATATTTATGACATGTTAAATCAAAAATATATAGACTAATACCTCTCTAATTTCGATCTTTGGTTTGGATATTATCAATTAAAGGTAATGAGTGGGGATATCAACTGAGGTGACCTTTTAGATTATGAATGGCCACATTTATTTCATATTTATGCCATTTAGAATCACTCGTTCTCTTACTATCTTCATTGAAATAATGAATATAGTCATTGTGGATTACCTTATGAAATTTGATGTAGTCTTTAGATACTATATATTAATCTACTATAGAAGTATGGAGGAACTTGAGGTGATTTTTAATTATATACCAATGACAATGAAATAAGATAATTTAAATGGGGATTATAGTAAATGCATATTTTGGATGGAGTAAGTAACATTTTTAAAGAATTATATCATAAGAAAAGGGATATGTGTAGATATTTATAATGGGAATTAAATTTAATGGGGGATTAAATCAACATCTATTATTAAGATCTATAATTTAACTTTATTATCCATGTCATATCTTAAATTTTTATAAAATTCACAAGATTATAAAAGTAACTAACTATGAAAACTATGATGTATGTGAAGTTTTTAGAGAATGTTATATTACATGATATATTTTAATATTTAAATAAGAGGTTAAACAATGAACTTGTTATCACATTATACACAAATTTGGAAGGATTTTTTATAGATTGTGATGATTAAAAAAATAATATAAATGTGTACTCATGCACAACGAAAAAGTGATATATTTTTTAACCAAAAATTAATTACCTTTAAGAAAAACTAACCAGTTAAACTTGCTAAAGTGATATTTTCATTGATGATTTGGTGAAATTATCTCTATAGTTGAAGTGTAAAATATATAAATATCATAAAAGGATCATGTATATATTCAAAAAAATATTATATATATATTCCATAATAATGTAGGTCAAATATATTCAAGGGATATAATTTTTTAATCCATTTACATAATTTGATTTTGAATAATGAGGAAGACACTCTAATTATAAAAGACCACACAAACCTTTCAATGATGAGAATTCAATGAGATATAATATTCTTTGACATATAAATTAGGGAAATGTGAATCATTAAGGTAAATTAAACCTACATTTCACAAATAATTTCAAAAACCAAAATTCATATGAGGATCAAGGTGGCCAAAAAATATCACTAAGAGTTACAAGGAAAGGTATCAAATATTTAGGTGTCCAAAATTGATAGAAATGGAGTAATATATTTTAAAACTGAAATATTTGTCCCATAAAAATCAAAAAGGAAGAGGAAACTTATGTATGATGTGTATAGATTAATATTTTATTTTCATCAAGGAATAACTTTGATGTTTAGTGATCTATAGTAAATCTTTTCAAAGGATCAAATGAAGAGGATGATTTTAGATTTGTTTATATTCATTGATGGTATTTTAAAAAGTAAAGGATGAAATAAATGATTCCAAGGGAATTGATAAACCATTTTTTATATCACTATGAAAATGATAAAAATATAAAAATTGATTTATTCATAAGAATCCCCAGGAGTACTAAATGAAATAACACCATTTTGATGGTAGTTGACCACCTTACATATTCAGTGCATTTAATTTCAATAAATATATATTTTTCTCTTTACTAACTAACAATGATATGTATTATTGAATTGGAATGATATAATACACTCCCCATTAAAATTTTTTATATCAATTATTAACATCGTGGTTTTAGAAAAGCAATCTTGATGAATTTTATCTATAGCGTTGTTTTAGTTATACATTACACCCTCAGATGGATAGTCAATTTGAGAGAACTATTAAAACTCTAGGGGATGTGATAAGATGATTTGGAATGGATTTACTAGAATATTTTAATCATATCCTTCACCTAGTGGTGTTCTTATATATTTATAGTTTCAATTGTCTCATTAACATTTTCCCTTATAAGGCTCTCTATGTGAAGAGGGGTCAAACTCTAACATGTTATGATGATGTTGGAGAGATAAAGATGGTGATACCTAATCTTTTCATATTGATGAAAGATAAGGCTTGAACCATTTATTGATATATGAAATCCATACCATCTCAAAATAAATGGAACAGAAAAAATAATTGATGAGGCATAGACATTGATATCAGAGACAATGTCTTCCTTCAAATATCATTTTTGATAAATCCATGAGTTTTGGGAAAAAGGAAATCTATATCCTAGATACAATGTCACCTTTGAGATATTTGATCACATCAGAGCTATTTCATGTTTATATTCACTCCCATATATCCTATCAAGAGTATATGATGTCTTCCATGTATCTCTATTAAAGAAATATATACCAGGATACTCACATGTAATGAATCATGAGTGGGTACCTTGGGGGAGAAATCTCACATTTGAGGAATAGAATATGAAGATCATTGATCATATTTTCAATGTTTTATAAAATATGATAACTAAGCTAGAAAATTCATGAAGATAAAACCGCATCTCTAAGAAGTAAAAATGAGAGCCATAATAGGTAATTAAATTGAATTACCCCTATATTTTTTAGTGTATGAAATGAGATTTCGTTGGTGAAATTTATATAGGTAAGAACTAATTTAAATACCCAAAATGTTATAGAAATATTATTTTTTAATAAATAAATTCAACATTAAAAAATTAGATATTAAAAATTCATTCATTATATTAATTTTTATTATTTTCATCGACATAAAATATTGAAATAATTTTTTTGAGGAATAAATGGTCATTAACCAACACAAATGGTGATAATGATGAAATTATATATTGAAAATTAAGATTAGTAGATATTAATTTTTATGATATGATCTAGTTGACACTTAGGAATGATTTGATGGACTTGTCCAGTAGTATAATAAACTACGAAACACTTTTATATGATATTTCATGGGAGAGGGAGTCATTGAGATATTTACTAGACTAAAACCGTGAAAGAAAAAATCATTTCATGTTAAGAATCATAGAGAACACTAACTAATTTTTTTTGAACTATGCCAATAAGGTACTGCGATGGCACACCTAGAATTTCGGGAATACACTTTTGCAATAAGGGGTTATGCATATAGACACTTATATTATGAATTTTCATATTATTATTTTTAATGAAAATTTATTATATTTATCTTTTTCTATTATTCATTAATATACATACAAGATTATATAGTGAATTTGAAAAATATTATATACGTTTATAAGAAGATAAAACTGTTTTTTGTGGAAACATTCTATTTCAATTAATATACTCTATTGGATAAATTTAAAAAAATTATTTTTTATATTTTTATGTAATACCCTCACTGAGAAATTTTTATTCAAATGTAAATTAGAATTTAATTTCATGAAGCCTGATGTAATTTTTATAAGGGTCAGCATGTGGTTAATTTCATAAATACTAGAATTTTCCAATTAAATAATGGATTTTGTTCAATTTTGATAATTACTTTATGTTGAAATTATTATTTTTTAATTAAATATCATTTTCTAAATAGAAACATCAAAATCACCCAATGATGAATTTTTTATAATTTTAATATATAGAAGCATTTTTTGGTTAAAATTAGGTACGATATTTATTATGACATCATAATAGGCTAAAAGTGATGAAATAAATAATATAAAAGTAATAAACAACATAATATTGATATATACTCTAATATAATTCTTTTTTGATATTATTTGATTAATTATAAAAACCAATAACTAATCCTTCAAATCAAATGTTATAATTTATTTTTTAAAAAATAATTCATTATTAACATATCTCATCACTGCATCGTGAATGGAATTATTTTAACGAGTTTGGTTTTCATAATATATAAGCATTAAAAACCACCTGTATTTTATTGAAATGATGGTAAAAAATGTGAAGGTCTATGGTTTTTATAATTTTATTATATAATTTCTGAAACCTATGTTCAGACATTTCTAAATAATTCCCCTCTATTTTTTTATAAATACCCACACATTATCTCATTCATCTTTACCCAAAAACCATTGAACTAAATTTCCTCTCCATTTCCCTTTCTAAATACATCATAATGATTTTTGAGGAACCTAAGAATATATTCCCCATCATTTTTAAGAATTCTCTCAAGTAAAATGATTCTATCCTCTTTAATTATATTCATGTAATTTCATTATATTATTGCTTTTGATTTTCAATTTTTTATGTTATAATGTGTTCTACACGTCACTTTACTGTAATTATTGATCCTTTGTAATGAAATAACACTTTTCACTCACATAAAACCCTTACATGAATTTTATTTCCACTTGTAATGTTTCCAAAATTATCTAATTATTATTTATGAAAACAATATAGGTTGTGAATATCATTCCAAATTTCCACTCAAGTTTGAGAACTAGGATATACATATCCTTTATGAAATTGGGAAATCCATGTATGTTACACACATTCCATAAAATTTGGATTCAATGTGATTAGAGATAGTATAATATTGTATGATTACTGAATCACACAACTGTGTTAACATAATATGAATGTGGTGGGATATACCAGAATTATATAGCCTCAAATACATTGGGAAATGTTTTTATCTTATGAGATAAATTGTATGGCTAATTGATGGTTATTCTAATCAAAATATTTTATGATTAAATTGTGGTTAGAATTTATTTTTCCTAATAATTTCATGTTTTATATAGTATCAACATTTATTTGATTCTTGTTTTTTATCATCATATACAATTCATCAATGTTGAGAACAATGATTTTCAAAAAACTATTTGGAAACATAAATAACATGTGTTTATTTAATTTATTCGTTGCTGTAATTATTCTGTTACAAGGATTTATAGATCACCCCTATTTTATGTAAATTCGTAGGTTAACTCATGCATTATTATAATTTCAATGAAATGAAAGGGAATGTTTTGGAGTTCCAAATAATGTTGTGGTTTCACTATTATCACTTATTTCCATATTTATCTAATCAAACAAAGGAATTGGACCCATATATCATTTTGGGATTGTGGTATACATATATCGAAGAAATAAATCATGAAATAAAGTGTATAAAAGATATGGGTTGTTATATAATCAAATTTCTTTTAATTAAATTCTATAAATCATACTCCATTTCTAGCCCAAACATTAATGAATATGACTGAGGAAATGGGTTTTCATTCTAAATAATTTTTTGAGTTTATCTTTGGTTTATATGGGGGTATATCAATAAATTAAATAAATATTAAGATCGAACTATAAACCCAATGAATGATTTGGAGTTGGCGGTAGTGGATCATGATTGGAAAAGGTGGAATCAATATCTTTTTGGTGATAAATTCATGGGGTTTACTAATCATAATGTCATGAATCATATTTTCTCACAGATATATTTGAATTTGAGTTCAAGGATATGGATAGAGTATCTATAGATTCTTTATGTAGACTTGATTTACAAATTGGGTAAATGAAATTTGGTTGCGAATGAAATTAGTGTGAATTTATATTCACAGGTGGTGAAACAGACATCAGATTAGTGGTAGTTGATTTCAGTTATAGCCGACATGCGGATAGAATATAAATATCAAGGTGATTTAGTGATTTTTATTCTATTCTCATTGGTTTCTAACTTTTTGGGTTTGGTTAAGGAGGCACACATGTTTAATTTAGAGTGTGAGTCTATGAGTTTGAAACTCAATGGTGTTAAGACCATTGAGGGATGTAAATTAGATGGAAATTCAATGTTTCACTTATAAAATCATATGGTTATATAGGTGGGTTTTCATGAAAACATCTCAGTGCTTGTCATCATTACAGATGGTTTTCTCATCCTGGAATTTAGAAAATGATTAATTTGTTGAAAGCATAGTTTTGGTGGGATGGTATGAAATCTATTGTGGTTGAGTTTGTTCCGAAATTCTTGACTTATTAAAAATTATAGGAGGAGAATACTTTATTGGTTGGTATGTTGTAGTATTTACCTATCCATGTGTGTAATCACGAATAGATAGTGATGGATTTTGGTAAAGGTATCCCAAGAATGTTCTAGAATCATGATTCCATATCATTGATTATGGATTGGCTCACAAAGAATCATCATTTCATCCCTTATTCATGAATCATGTATGGTTGAAGATCTATCCAAGTTCTTTATTTGTGAGGTGGTAAAGAGGCATGATGTACCAGATTCGATTGTATTTGATAAAGATCTGAGGTTCACATCATATTTCTAGAAATACTTGCAAAAATCACTTAGGACTTAGTTAATGATATGTATAGTGTATCATCCCCATATAGATGGGAAATCTGATCGGATAATACAAACATTTGAATATATGTTTTAGGCTTGTGTGATGGATTTTGGTGGATCAGGGGAGGATTAATTTCTATTGGTGGAGTTCTTGTATAATAACAGCTATCAAGGCAAGATACACATGTCCCTGTTTGAGGCATTGTTGTGCATTTGGTTCATTCCCCCACATTTTTGGGTGGAAATAGCTGAAACATATTTGGTTGGGTTGAGCCTTGTCTACCAGAATAAAAGAAGATTAAGTGGATTATGAGAAGAATAGGAACAACTCAGAGTCATCAGAAATCATATGTGGACCATCATCGAGGGTTGTTTCAAATAGAGGTGGGTAATCCTGTGTTCTTGAGAATATATCCTAGGATGGGACATCATCATTTTGGAAAGCATGGTAAATAATCTCCAAGTTATATTGGGCCTTTTGAGATACTATACTAGCATGTGGAGGTGGCATATCAATAAGCTTTTCCAACATGATTTAGTGTGATGCCTAATGTGTTTCATGTTTATTAGTTGAAAGAGTATCATCCAGATTCGGACCATGTATTTCAATGGGATCATGTTGAGCTAGATCTAGATGCATTATTGGTGCACATGACAGTGCTGATTGTGGATAGGCAATAGAAATTATTTTATGCTAAAATCATTGGTATAGTTCAAGTTTTCATACAACATTTTCAGATTCAGGAGGGCACTAATGAGTGGGATAAAAATATGGTTGATAAATGGACTGATCTTTTTCAGAAAATTGATGGTTTTATACTCTCTAAAGATGGAAATTAAAATATTGGAGAAAATTTTCACCCTCGATTTGAGTTATGTAAAACTTTTTTATGCTTTTTTTTAGTGTATAAAATTTTGGGTAATGTTTGGGATTGTTTTAATGGTTTTGGAAAGTTTTGTGACTTTTATATGGGTGTGCAGTTTGAGAACGGTTAGTGAAAACCCGATAGAATCTCCAAGAAACCATGGAAGTTATGGAAGAGTTTTATGGGATAGAGAATAGTTTTCCAAACCATGTGGCTAGAATAGTTAAACTGCAGAACTCAAGAAAGTGGGATTTAACACTATCTTCGCACATTTTTTCTAACATTTTGGAAAACTTTCTAGGGATCCCTTTTGAGACTATAGTAGTCACACAGTTTGTACACAGTTTGTATAATCATGTGAATCCTTAAAATATGTGGTTTTATAAATTTGTTTCATTAATACTTACCATAATATGATATTTTATTCCCCAAAATGAACCCAACTCGGGCTTCACTCTTCTCAAAGGTTACAGGGGCTCTCCCACCCATTTAGATGCAAATCAAAGGGTTTTCTTGGTGGTTCAAAGGTAGTAATTCATTGGTAGGCCTCAATATCTAGGTTGTTTCATGGTTTTCCATATATCTATTTCTCCCTCTCTCCCATTTTTTTAGATCTACGTCTTTCACATATATATTTAGGGCATCTGTTGCCTAAATTGATGATTTGTGGGCGTTTTAAAGTTATAGAAATGGATATAAGGTGATTCTGTGGAGGTTTCACTAGGATTCAGTGTGAATTTGTGTGGTGGGGTGATTTTTTCAATCCTTTATATATTTGGCTTCATTATCATCTCCATTTATATAGAACAAGAAGTCTTAATTTCAAATTGGTTGGTTTTTCTAGAAATTGGTTTTGATTATGATGTCTGATGCTTCGTGGAAATATATTTTGGGATGATTTTGGTATTTTGGGGGAAATGTGTTATTATTGTTAAAGGGGCTTTATTGTTTGATTTTGAAATTAGTGTCTTGGTTGATTTTTGAAATATAATTTAGGAAGTATGGTTTTCAATAAAAATGTTATTTTATTGAACTATTGTGTGACATGGAAAATGTTTTATGGGTGGTCTTAAAGAATGGGTTATTTAATGAGGTGATATTTCATGTTGTTTGAATTGTTTATGTTCTTATGGGATTGTTTTTATTTGATATTTTTGTGATGTATAACCTGGAATAAGTTTGTTGATATGAGTTTGAAATTTTTTATTTTCTTATTGTTGTGGTTTTGGTAAATTTTATTGCCTTGTATGTTGTCTTAAGTGTTTAAGCATGTGATGACATGGATTTTTGTGGGTTTGAAGAACCACTATACAAATGGGATGGATAATGGACATGAAGTACCACTATAAATGATAAATGGTCATGAAGTACCACTAGAATGAAAGTGTATTGAATGCGTTCAGAAGTTAAGTTCCATAATTTAGGGTAGACCAATACAGGTGTATGGAATTTTAGGAATATTTTTGTAATGTGTGTATAGACACACAAGGTGAATCTGGATGTGTTCATATGTGTTGGTAAAATGGTTAATGACAAGTTTTGATCTTTTCCTTGGTATTGTGTTGATTTGTGTAAAATTACTCGATAAGGGTGTTTTTGGATTGCTCAAAACTGTTTCATGGTTTGATGTTTTATATAAATTTTTTAATATAAAGGTGTTAATGGTTCTTTCCTAGTGGTGTGTGTGGTGAATTCATTTGGGAAAAACCAACTGAATATTATTACTCACTCCCTACTTTGGCACATTTGTTCTTTTTTAGAGGTTTTCATTCAGGGCTTAGGTAATGGTAAATCTTCTCATTTATTTAGTGGTTCCTCCTAATTCATGGGTGGTATTGGGGTACTTAGAGCATGTTTTGGAGATGTGGGATTGTGTCATGGATTCATCGGGTTTTTTTGTTCAGTCTTCCACATGGTACTATTAATCTAGATTACTGGGATTTAGTTGTATTAATCTTTTGGTATTATTTTGTAGTGGTTTTTTATGGTTGTGTCTTGGTAATGTGTTTCATTGGATTTCATTTCTTATTTGTATTTTGTAGTTTTTGTTGGTTATGGATTAATTTGTTGGTCACTTTTAATCTAAGGAAAAAATTTCCCCATTTATTCTTGAAGTCCTTGAAATTTTTTCCAACCTTTTGTACCTTGGGAACATCACCTAAGGATGAGTTGAATTCCACTACCTTCTGAAGCCAAATAGGATGGGTGGGACATTAAAAGTGCTATCAGTCCGTTCGATCCTTGACATATAAGTGATATTAGTCTAGTTTTAATTTTTTAGCGTTTATTGAAGTTTTTGGAGTATTTATTTTTTCTTGGTTTATTACTTGTGTTGTTATTATAGCAAGGGTATGTTTTTTAAAACTTGAATTTTATAGAAAAAAATGACATAACTAACCATTTTATGATAAACTTCTAGTTACCAGGGATTTGGGTACCTAAGTGTTTTAGAGACACTTACAGGATTGTAATCTCATTATCGTGGTTTTGGATAATGAGATGAGCATGGAATTCATGTTAGAAATGAATTTTCACTAGAATTTTATATTTCATTTGGTATAATGATTTATATTATTGTATGAAATTGTTTATTTTTGAAAAATCAAGAAATAATTTTAAAATGTGTGGATTTGAAAAGAAAATGTTTCTGCTATCCTGAAAAAGGTTCACATTTCAAAATATAGTGGTCTTTTCAAAAAATATTGATCATGAGAAATGACGAATTTTTGTTATCATGGTTATGATATTTCAGTGTAACTGAACATGAAATTATAATCCTTTAGTTGTAGATAATGAGAATTATAGTGATTATTGTGTTGATAGAAATGGAACTCGGTAGGCATAATAGGGACAAACTGGAGGATGATACTAAAAATTTTTGTTTACCTACGCCCCATGTTATCCAGAAGTTACTATAGAGCATAGTGAAATATTTCTAAGATGTGGAAACTGGGAATAGAGTGTATGGACCAAATAATTTGGATCACACGGTTCAGTTTCAGAAGAATAATTCACCCATCTTTATGGGTGATTCAGAACCAGAAAGTGTGTAGGCACGGTTGAACATGATTAATTGAATATTACATTTATTGTAGACACAGGAAGAGATGAAATTTATGTTAGAAATGTACATGTTGGAAGACCTTGGATGGAAGTGGTAGTAATTGGCATTCCAAGCTAGAACGGACCAAGGTATGACATGGGAAGATTTTTTGAGGAATTTTATAACGAACAATTCTACCCTCAAATGCTTATAATTCAGCGCAAAATGGATTTCTTCTGCTTGGAGAATGAGAACATGTTGGTGATGGAATATGAATATATGTTTATGATATTAGTGTAGTTTTCACCTGTGGTGGCCTCTAGTGCATTATTGAATGTGTGTATCATTGAAGAAAGTTTTAGGAAAGAAATCCATTCAAAAATTGCGGTACAATATATGAGTGATTATACAGAAGTGGTCAATAAAGAAATATGGATGAAATAGATACCCTGGGTGCTGTAGGTGGGGGAAGAATATTAATACCCATAGGAAATGGTGGAAACATTAACATTGGGATAAAGAAGAATAGGGACACTAATCTTTATGGTGGTATTATGGCTTAGTATCTGATTTATGTATAGGTAAATCATCCTTCAAAGCCTCATAGTAAACTATGATGTTTTAAGTGGTGTTCTATAGGCCACATGAAGCAGGATTATATGAATCATCCTCATGCATATCATAACTACAAGAAGACGGGGGCATCTTCAGCATTATTTCTCCAATGTTATGGGGACGGGTGTTCATGACACTCCTCAGGGGAGACATGCATCATAAGCCTTGATGGGATTGTCACATCAACATTCCTCTTAACAACAGAAATGATTTAGACATTGTGATTCTTGGAATACCATGACTCATCAGCAAGTGAAGTTTCATGAAGTTAAGAAATATCATAGTTTGGAATGTAAGTAGGTTTCTTGAGCTGATATGGTTCAAGTAGATGATTATTTAAGACCATCCAAGATAATACGTATGATTCTTTTGAATGATACGTTTATTCAAGCATTTTTTTTTGATATGGGTGCTTCTCATTCTTTCATTTATTTACATGATGTTTATTTTTTTTAAAATGTAGAAATGATGGATTCAATTTTAAAACATCAAAATCCACTATGTCATAGAGAGTGTCAATGTAATGCCTCGAACCTAGTTACCCAGAGTCGGTGCATTATTACATAACATTGGCAGGATCACAAGAGATCACGTCTCTAAATACTTATTAGTTTAGTATCCATTAAAGTACTAGTTACAAAAATAAGTCTTACATTACATTATGAAAAAAAATTTCTCCTTTGAACACACTCAAATACCACAGTCTATCCCAGCAGGTCAATCATAATATAATTCTTCACACCCTCGGAAGAATAAAACATAAGAAAAGGGTTGTCTCATATGCTCAGTAAGGATAACAATATTGTGGAAACTTTCATAAATAAGACTAAAAATTAAAGGGAATGTATAATACTTAAAAAGCCTTTTAAAATTAAACTTTAACATAATATAGAAAAGATAAATTAAATAATTTCACGTACTTTTTCACATAAATATTTTACTAGTCTAATAATCAAATGTAATATCAACAGTCAATTTCATATTGATTGAATTCATAATGTCGTACATCATAAACACATAGTCAATGCCTCATTCCAAAACTACAGATAAGATTTTGTCAAGGCCTTATTCCAAGACACTAGTTTGTCTCATTAGACCTACTGATGCATCGAGAAGCTATAGCAGGCTCCACCAATCACTGAATAAGTCCAATGCAATCCTCATATGGAAAGATTTAAACATAACATAAATATTTGTATTAAAACTATCATATGAAATATTCATAGTTTAACCATAAACCATGAATGGTATAAAAATAACACATCCACAATCAAACATATCAAAAAACATTAAATATAATATTGATGTTTGTATCATAATTAATCTACTTCAAAAGAGTAAAATCCATCAAAGGATGTTGACATAGACGAAATCAAACCCATTTGAGAAAAATTTATCTTTCTTTTTTGAGATCATTTAAAAGTCACATAATTATAAAATAAGACATTTATTTTGAAAATATTTTTGTAAGCTTGTAAAGGAAACTTTGAAGGTGTTATAACGGCGTAAAATAGCTGCACCCGCCGTATAAGTTAAAAAAAACATTCTTACCTTAATTCGTCGAAGAGTTCATAAATTACCTTGTTTGGAAAGAGACGAAAAGATACCATTCAAACCATTTTATAAAATGTCTAACAATTGTATAAATGACTTTCACCCAGAGTCTAGTAAATAGTAAAAATGTTTTGAAATATATTTTTAAGAAACACAGATGTGGATGATAAACTGTAACTCCCCGACCCCATTTACCTAGAGTCGGTGCATTATTAAATAACATTGGCATGATCACAAGAAAGATCAAATCTCGAAAGACCGATTATTTTAGTAGCCTTGGAAACAGTAGATATATTCATGAAGTTTTACATTACATCAAAAAGTGAAAAACAACTGCAATAATATATTTTCTCCATAGTCTACACTATTATCCCCTCATAATATCCCTGCAGGTCATTCATAATTTAATTCTTCACATCCTTGGAAAAATAAAATATAGAAAAGGGGTGAGCTCAAATGCCCTGTAAGGATAACAATATAGCGGAAACTTTCAAAAATAAGAATAAACATTTAAGGTAATGTATAACTAAAACAAAATCCTTTTAAACTTGTACTTCAACATAGTATGGCAAAAATAAAATGAAATAATTCCATTTACTTATTCACATGGATATTATACTAATCGAATTATCACATGCAATATCAATAACTACTTTCATAATGATGGAATGCATAATGCCAGACTATCATAACCACATAGTCAAGGCCTCGTGCCAAGACTACATATAAGATTTCGCCAAGGCCTTGTTCCAAGACACTAGTTTGTCTCATTAGACCTACCGATGCATCGAGAAGCTATAGCGGGCTCCACCCGTCACATATTAATTCCAATGCATTCCCATATGAAAAGGTTTAAACATAACATAAACATTCGTATTAAAACTAGCATACGAAATGTCAATACTTTCACCATAAACCATGATTGGAATAAAAATACCACATTCACAGTCAAACATATCACAAAACCTTCAATACTATATAGAAGTTTTGTATCATAATAAATGAACTTCAAATAAGCGTAAAATCCATCAAAGGATGTTGACATGGATGAAATCAAAACTCTTTTTAGAGAAATATCTCTTTCTATTTTGAAAAAATGTAAGAGTCGTATATTTATAAAATAAAACATTTTCTTTGAAAATATTCTTATAAGATTGTAAGGTAAGGTTCGATGATTTTATAATGGCGGAAAATAGCCACACCCACCGTATAATTTAAAAAAACATTCTTACGTTAATTCTGTCGAAAAGGTTAAAAAAAGCACCTTGTTTGGAAAATGACGGAAAGATTCCTTTATAAATCACTTATAAAAAGTAAAACAAGGGTATAATTGGCATTAACCCATATTCTTGTAAATATTAAAAATGTTTTGAAATACAATTTTAAGAAACATGGATGTGGATAATAAAGAGATCTGAGTAGATTATTACGTATAAACAACCTCGGATAATGAAGAGATTGTGAAATAAACCCTTACAGTGTACTTTTCCTTGGTTGGGGTAGTTTAACCTCCGGTATAATGGTGAAATAATTGTTATTAAATTATACAAGAATCATATACATTAATATGATATCATATATGATCTTTTAACATTGATTTGTTAATAATATCTTAGTTTTATTGTTGTTTCGGGTGTTAACTTACTCGTTTTCTTTTATATGTTTTGTTACATAAGCTATGTTTGTCATAGATAGGCTGTATCTTAATCATATACAGAATGATATCAAGTCCCTAGATACTATTATTAATCATCAAATGATAATTATACATGAATGGATACGATGGAGGATGAATCTCATCGCGTTTGTGGAGACGGTAGTCTGTATGTAAGCACGAGCGACACTATCATATTTTGATATTAAAATAATATATAATTGGATGGTATATCATATATACAGAATCATTATCATGTTATATTTATTATTTACATGAGTTACACTTCATTATTATACCCATCCAAATAATAATTTATTGAATAACAATTACACCACGACATGGAGACGGTAAGCCGTACGTACACACTTATGGTGACATGTTATTCAAAGGATGGAGAGAATACTTAATATGGTTGTACCATATTTATAATAACATAACAGTATATATAATTTACTTGTGTTATTATTATATAATGGTAATAACAAAGAAGGAAGAAGTGGAAGAAGAAAGGAACTTGGAAAAGGGTGGTGAAATCATTACCTCTTCTTCGGGTTATTCCTTTTGATTTGATCAAAAGGGATCATAGGATGGCTTTATGACTAAAGTAAGGCCTCTAGGATGAAGTGAGGTAATCTGAGAGAGTATTTGGGCAGATTTTGGCCGAACCGAAAGGCTTTTAAGGTGTGAGTTAATGAAAAGGGGGATTGCCCTTTTATAAGAGGGGTGAGGGGCACCTTTGGAAAATCTAGAAATATTATTTTATAAGAAATTCATATTAAGTTTATAATGGCTCCAAAGTGGATTATTTAAAGGTTACGGTGGGGATAGGTCTAAAACCACTCATCCAATATAATTTATATAGGTTTGGGTCATTATACTAACCTTATCATTAAGTATTAACTCTTAGTTAATTAGTTTCACTTTTACAATGTATCTTTTATTTTTATATTATATGGTTAATAAACATACTATATACATCTAAGAGACCCCCAAGTGGTCCATTAATGATACACATATCATGATATAAGTATTTTTTCCGAACCTTAGAATTTTAGGAATTTAATATCAATTAATAATATAATATTTGTTTCAAAAACTCTTTTATGTCAATTTTGACACTATTCAATAATTGATTTTTTTAAAACTCATAACAGAATGATTACTTAGAAAAAAGTAAATTAAATCATTTATAAAATGTCATGTTAACCTATAAAATTAGTTTAATTAACAAAAATCCTCAAATTATATTTATTTGGGTATCTACAATATCAACCATTTTAATTTTTCACTATTATGGAAATTACTACATCACCATTGTGTAATAAATAAATTAAATTATTTAATGTCTAAAAATTATAAATAAAATACCATTATATAGGAAATCGTTTTAGCTTTTTAATTAATATTTATAGTCGAAACTAAAACATATATAACACTATGTAAAAATTGTTTTTCTAAAAGCTATATGCTTGTGTCATTTTTGTATTCATTTTAACATAATTAAAATAAAGTGTCCCTATCACTTAAAAGTGGCACCATGGGGTCCCAAAATAGACCCAAAGATGTCCATGGTCGGACCTATATCAACCAATAAGGTTAGTACATGTTTTAGGGTAATTTGTATTTATTATAATATTATTTGTTAACCCTTATTTACCGGATTTACCCTTTAATCATGGTAAATAAAATATTTACCGAAGTAATTATTCAAAAGGTTTAAAAATAAAAGTTACCTATTTACACAATTTGAATATCCTGATTCCAAATATGGAATTATTCTTTCCAAATTCAAAACACAGAAGTGGCAGAAAATAATTTAAAATTAATTCTCACTGACAAAACAAAAAGCGTGTTTTTAAAAGATAATAACTATCAAAAGATTGACACTTGTCTATGTCTGGTTTAAATGTGAAATTGCATCCAATGACCAACATTGTATTAAATGGTAAAAATATACTTTAAAACCACTCAAATTAATAATTTATCACTATTAATTTTTTCAATTAAAAATTTTGCTTTTAATTAAAATTTAGTAATTTTCACTACTCATCAAAATATAAAAGTTATCCGAAAAGTACCAAAATTTCACCCTAGGATAATTTCTATATCATGAATCCAAAAATGAAGTTCATTTCGAAAGATAAAATTTATAAAATTTCAAAAATTAGGTATTACTATTCATAACGGCTAGTTTGATTGGTTGTTGTGTGTTAGAATGTCAAAGTTGCGTACAATGTATTCCATTGCATTATTCAAAGGGAAACATACCGTGGAAGCTTGGGATGTTTCATTGTAATTTTTTTTGATGTCCCCATTCTAATAAGTAAATTTATTTAGTCAAATTGAATATATAAAAGTTTAAAATATTGAATTTAAAAAGGGTTCACTATTAAAAGTTTGTAAAAGTGCAATAATGAAAATGAATTTGTTCTTACATTATGTCTAAGAAACTCATAATATGGATTCTAAAATTATAAGGATTATATAAAGTTTAAAATTTAGTTAATACTATTCATAAACTCTTTTGAACGGCTTGTTTAGTAAGTCATGGTGGGCTTGAACTCGGTGTTGCGTGTAGTGCAAGTTTTTCAATTATTTTGAAGAAATAACACACTATGAAATCTTGGGGTGTTACATTTTCCCCTCCTTCAATAAATTGCATCCTCGCAATTTGAAATTGTTCTTCGAAAATAAAAGGTTGAATATAGAAAATATTTTTGTGGGAAAACCCACATCAGAAATTGGGTTAATAAAATTTAGTCTTAATAAGAGGAAAAGATAAATGAAAGGGTCACCACCAAATTATGATCTCTATTCGGAGAACATTGGTTGAAATTAGAGATATGTAATTGGAGGAAAAACGTAAATATCTATAGGTAGTGATTGAGGTCATCATTGACAAACTAGTGTAAAATAGAGGGCCTTAAATTCATCAATCTATGATGATTTAAAATACCATCGGTTCAGCAAAACATATGGTATTAGGATAACACATTTTTTGTTTTAAGATCCCTTCACTACAGTATATGAATTAATTTATTCATTGCATAAGATATGTTGAAAAATATATACATGAAAAGTAGAGTTTCAACCTTTAACTAAGATCTACTACAAACTCATCTTTCACTCTAAAAGATAATAGAACTTATAAATAATATTCTAATTATCCTATTCGTATAGGGTTAAAATGAATTTATAATTCATCTAGTAGAACCATAAAAAACGACATTATTCAATCCAGGACATCACGTGGGTCAGTGGTAGGTGATACACCCTTGTCGCCCTTCGGTTGTGGGTTCAAGTCTCGCGGCCTTGCCGGACATGACGGGTTGCCTCCCGACCTCCGGGTTGTCCTTTTATGGCAATCCAAAATAATCCAAACTAGAACTATCCAAAATATTTCAGTCTAAAATTTATAAGGAAGGTGAACACAATAAAGATCCTTTTTTCCGCGTAATAACCTATGAACACCTTCATCATGTATTCTTTTAAAACACTACAACATTCTGAATTACTATAAAACCTTATTTATTACATTCATGATCCCTTATTCGTTAAAGAATAATAGATATACTCATTCAATCCAAAAATATTGTAAACCCAAACAATGATAGAATATAAAAATCATTAATCAATTTCGAGGTAGTCTAGAATATCCAATATAATTTATCCAAATCAATCATGTATTATTCTAAAATCACTACCTCGGTATCAGAACCATAGTATGGTTTATCTTTCCCTCAACCATATATTTTCCAAAAATTTAACCTACTATTGAGTCACTTTTATTTGTTCCACACAATCTCAAGTCCTTAATGAAATAGTACTGCAGTACAATCCTTATATACTCTATAATTATTATAACAAGTACATTGTTGATACAACACTCAAATGACATAATCAACAAAAGAACTCTAATCATTCTTCTTCATATGTGGTAGTATCATAACTTGATTATTATCCAATAGAATCATTTGCGGCATAGTCTGATGACTGGGATATAGGTTTGCGTAGTGTCCAAACTCCTTTCAAATGATGCATTGTACATTTGAAACCATTTTCTTACCCTTACAGTCACGTACTTTGTTCCCTTTTCCTCCACACTTATAACAAACTCCCATTCCTTTCAGGCAAGTTCTAGGGTGTTTCTTCCCACAATTATCACATATGGGAAAATTCTTCTTTTCCCTCTTCTCTTTATCCATCGATCCCTCTTCCATCCTTTTCTTCTCTTGCATCCCTTCAAATCCATATGACTCAGTAAACTCTTTACTTATCTTAACAACACATGATATTATTACTTCATATGATGATAATACATGGGAGAGTATTTCTCTTATAAATTCTGGCTTAAGACCATGAAAGATATGATACTTCGTTCTCTTTGGATCATGTGAATTGCTGGAGTTCTCAATCCTTCTACTGGGCACCATTTTTAAACAATGGCATACACTAGATTAGTTTATGAATAACAATACCTATTCCCAAACTTGTAAAACATATAACATAAATTAAATAGTTTATGTATATAATTCATAATCATAAAAATGTCTCCTTTGAGGAAGAATATACTCATAAACCATTCATAATGTTTTGTAAAGAAAATGAGAATTATTCTAAGAATATCCCCCGAGAGTATCGTAACCAAGAGTGCAGCAAGGCCCAGTGTCGTGCACCAGTTCTCGTTCGAGTCTAGCTCAAATCGGTGGTTTCGAGTTTTACCCCTAGGTACATCTGTGCCAGAGCCGCCTCTACCTGCTCGTATCCGGACAGGGATGTATTTCTCGGAAAACTCACAAAATCTCTACAATACCAAAATTCTAAGAAGTTCTTCTATACTAATCCTCAAAGTTCATCTTAGGTCTACGTGCTCTAATCAGGGTTTATCTAAATCTAGCTTCTAAGGTTTGTACTAAACATCCTCTGATACCAACTATAACGCCCCGACCCCAGTTACCTAGAGTTGGTGCATTATTGCATAACATTGGCATGATCACAAGAAAGATAAAATATCTAAAGACCGATTAGTTTAGTAGCCTTGGAAACACAAGATATATTCATAAAGTTTTACATTACATCATAAAGTGAAAAACAACTACAAAAACATATTGTCTCCAAAGTCCACACTATTATCCCCTCACAATATCCCTGTAGGTCATTCATAATTTACTTCTTCACATCCTGGAAAAATTAAACATAGAAAAGGGGTGAGCTCAAATTCCCAGTAAGGATAACAATATAGCGGAAACTTTCATAAATAAGAATAAACATTTAAGGAAATGTATAACTAAAACAAAAGCCTTTTAAACTTGAACTTCAACATAGTATGGAAAAAATAAAATGAAATAATTCCATTTACTTATTCACATGGATATTCTACTAATCGAATAATCACATCCAATATCAATAACCACTTTCACAATGATGGAATGTATAATGCCAGACTATCATAACCACATAGTCAAGGCCTCGTGCCAAGACTACAAATATGATTTTTCCAAGGCCTTGTGCCAAGACACTAGTTTGTCTCATGAGACCTACCGATGCATCGAGGAGCTATAGCGGGCTCCACCCATCACATATTAAGTCCAATTCATTCCCATATGAAAAGGTTTAAACATAACATAAACATTCGTATTAAAACTAGCATACGAAATGTCAATACTTTCACCATAAACCATTATTGGTATAAAAATAGCACATTGACAGTCAAAAATATTACAAAACCTTCAATACTATATAGAAGTTTTGTATCATAATAAATCAACATCAAATAAGTGTAAAATCCATCAAAGGATGTTGACATAGATGAAATCAAAACTCTTTTTAGAGAAATATCTCTTTCTATTTTGAAATCATTTAAGAGTAATATATTTTTAAAATAAAAAATTTTCTTTGAAAATATTCTTATAAGCTTGTAAGGGAAGCTTCGACAATTTTATAATGGTGGAAAATAGCCACACCCACGGTATAAGTTAAAAAAACATTCTTACCTTAATTCTGTCGAAAAGGTTAAAAAAGAACCTTGTTTTGAAAACAATGGAAATATTCCTTTATAAACAACTTATAAAAATTCAAACAATGGTATAAATGACATTAACCCATATTCTTGTAAATAGTAAAAAAGTTTTGAAATACATTTTTAAGAAACATTTATGTGGATGATAAAGAGATCCCAGTAGATTATTACGTATAAACAAACTCGGATAATGAAGAGATTGAGAAATAAACCGTTACCTTGTAATTTTCCTTTTTTGGGGTAGGTTAACCTCCTGTATAATTGTAAAATAATTGTTATTAAATTATACAAGAATAATATACATTAAAATGATATCATATATGATTTTTTAACATTGATTTGTTAATAATATCTTAGTATTATAGTTGTATCGGGTGTTAACTTACTCGTTTGCTTTTATATGTTTTGTTATGTAAGCTATGTTTTTCATGGATAGGTTGTATATTAATCACATCCAGAATGATATCAAGTCCTTAGATACTATTATTAATCATAAAATGAGAATTACACATGAATGGATACGATGGAGAATGAATCTCATCGCGTTCGTGGAGACGATAGTCCGTACAGACGCACGAGAAACAATATCATTCCTTTGATGTTAAAATAATATATAATTGGATGTTATATCATATATACATAACCATTATCATGTTATATTTATTATTTACATGAGTTACACATCATTATTATACCCATCCAAATAAGAATTTATTGAATAACAATTACACCACGATGTGGAGACGGTAAGCCGAACGTACGCACATATGGTGAAATGTTATTCAAAGGATGGATAGAATACTGAATATGGTTGTACCATATTTATAATAACATAAATCTTTATATAAGATAATGGATTCATTATTTTAGAATGGTAATAACAAATAAGGAAGAAGTGGAAGGAGAAAGGAACTTGGAAAAGGGTGGTGAAATCATTACCTCTTCTTCGGGTTCTTCCTTTGGATTGGTTCAAAAGGGCTCTTAGGTTGGCTTTCTGACTAAATAACGGCCTCTAAGATGAATTGAGGGAAGTTGAGAGAGTATATGGGTAGATTTTGGCTGAACCAAAAGGCTTTGAAGGTGTGAGTTAATGAGAAGGGGGAGTGCCCTTTTCTAAGAGGGGTGAGGGGAACCTTTGGAAAAGCTAGAAATATTATTTTATAATAAATTCATATTCAGTTTCTAATGACTACAAAGTGGCTTATGTAATGGTTAAGGTGGGGAAAGGTCTAAAAACACTCAAACGATAGAATTTAGACAGGTTTGGGTCATTATACTAACCTTATCTTTAAGTATTAACTCTTAATTAATTAGTTTCACTTTTACAATGTCTCTTTGTATGTTTATATTATATGGTTAATAAACATAATATATACATCAAAGAGACCCCCAAGAAGTCCATTAATGATACACCTATCATAATATAAGTCTCTTGACCAAACCTTAGATTTTTAGGAATTTAATATCAATTAATAATATAATATTTGTTTCAAAAACCCTTTTATGTCATTTTTGACACTATTCAATAATTGATTTTTGTAAAAAACATAACAGAATTATTACTTCGAAAAAAGTTAAATAAATAAGTGATAACATGTCATGTTAACCTATAAAATTAGTTTAATTCAAAAAAGTCTCAAATTATATTTATTTGGGTATCTACAATATCAATCATTTTAATTTTTCACTATTATGGTAATTACTGCATCACCATTGTGTCATAACTAAATTAAAATATTTATTGTCTAAAAATTATAAATAAAAAACCATTATGTAGTAAATATTTTTATATTTTTAATTAATATTTATAGTCAAAACTCCAATATATATTACCCTATGTAAAAATAGTTTTTTTAGAAGCTATATGCTTGTGTCATTTTTGTATTCATTTTAACTTAATTAAAATAAAGTGTCCCTATCACTTAAAAGTGGCACCATGGGGTCCCAAAATCGACCCAAAGATGCCCAAGGTCGGAAATGTATCAAAAAATAAGTTTAGTACTCGTTTTACGGTAATTTTTTATTATTATAATATTAGTTTTTAACCCTTATTTACCGGATTTACCCTTTAACCATGGTAAATAAAATATTTAACGAAGTAATTATTCAAATTGTCCAAAAATAAAAGTTACCTATTAACAAAATTTGAAGATCCTGTTTCCAAATATGGAATCCTTTTTCCAAATCCAAAAAACAGAAGTGGCAGAAATTAATTTAAAATTAATTCCTACTGTCAAAACAAAAAGCGTGTTTTTAAGAGATAATAACTATCAAAAGATTGACACTTATTTATGTCTGGTTTGAATGTGAAATTACATCCAATGACCAACATTCTATTAAATGGAAAAAATATACTTTAAAACCACTCATATTAATAATTTATCACTATTAATTATTTCGTTTAAAAAAGTAGTTTTTTATTAAAATTTAGTAATTTTCACTACTCATCAAAATATGGAAGTTATCCGAAAAGTACCAAAATTCCACCCTAAGCTAATTTCGGTATCATGAATCCAAAAATGAAGTCCATTTCGAAAGATAAAATTTATAAAGTTTCAAAAAGTAGGTATTACTATTAATAACGGCTAGTTTGATTGGTTGTGATGTGTTAGAATCTCAAAGTTTCATACAATGCACGCCATTGCATTATTCAAAGGTAAATGTACCGTGGAAGCTTGGGATATTTCATTGTAAATTTTTTTTGATGTCCCCATTCTAAAAAGTAAATTTATTTAGTCAAATTGAATATATAAAAGTTTAAAATATTGAATTTAAAAAGGGTTCACTATTAAATGTTTGTAAAAGTGCAATACTGAAAATGAATTTGTTCTTACATTAAGTCTAAGAAACTCATAATATAGATTCTAAAATTATAAGGATTATATAAAGTTTTAAATTTAGTTAATAATATTCATAACCTCTTTTGAATGGCTTCTTTAGTAATTCATGGTGCGCTTGAACTCAGTGTTGCGTGTAGTGCATGTTATTGAATTATTTTGAATAAATAACACACTATGAAATCTTGGGGTGTTACATAAATAGGTCATAATTGATACTTACGTATAAACAACCTCGGATAATGAAGATATTATAGAATTAACACTTACCTTGTACTTTACCTTGGTATAGGGTACATTAATCTCAAGTGTAATAGTTAAATCATTGTTATTAAATTATGAAAATTTCCACATACATAAATATGATATCTTATATAGTCTTTTAATAATGATTTTTGAATTATATTTTAGTAGTATCATAATTTCTGGTGTTAACTGATTCATTTTCCTATATATGTTTTCTTTATTTAAGTGATGTTTGTTATGGATAGAATTTATTTGATTGATATCCAAAATGATATTAAGTTGTTAAACATTATTTTTAATCATAAAATTAAAATTATTCTTGAATGATTATGATGGGGAATGAATCTCATTGCGTTCTTGGAGACGGTAATCCGTACGTACGCACGAGTAAAAATATCATTCTATTGATAGTGAAATAGTATGTACTTGGATTTTATATCATATATAAAGAATCATTGACATGTTATATTTATTATTTACATCAATTATTCTCATTATTATACCGATCCAATTAATGAAGTGCTGAAGAACTAAGGACACCACGACGTGGAGATGGTAAGCCATAGGTACGCACGTATGGTGACTTTTCATTCATAGGATGGATAGAATAATGAATATGTTTTTAACCTATTTATAATAACATAACATTAAGTATAATGTACTGGAGTTATTATTTTAGTATGGAAACAACTATTATAGAGGAAGTAGAAGAAGAAAAGACCTCTGAAAGAGGTGATGAAATTATTACCTCTTCTTTAGGTGATTCTTTTTTATTTTATTAAAAGGGCTCCATAGGATGGATTATAATAAATGTAAGGCCACTAGGTTGAATTTTGGGGTTTTTTGCATATTTGAGAAGGGGTTGTCTGATCCAAATTTCATTGGAGGTGTGATTTGGAGAGAAGGGGAAGTACCCTTTTATAAGAGAGGTGAAGGTCACTTTAGGAAAATCTAGAAATATTATTTTATTATACAATTATGTTCAGTTTATAATGGCTCAAGAAAGTATTCATTTCAAGTCTAAGGTGGGGATGGGATGAAATAATCTCAACAAAATGGTTTTATACCGGTTAAGGTCACCATATTAACCTTATATTTTAGAATTAACTCTTAGCTAAATAGTATAATGTTTACCATGTATTCTTTTATTATTATAATAAATGGTTAATAAACAATATATAAGAATAAAGAATAACCCCAAGTGGATATTTAATGATATATATAACCGTATATGAGTCTTTCTTCCAAACATTAGATTTTTATGAATTTTAGATCAACTAATAATATAGTGTTTGTTTAAAAAACACATTTTTGTAACTTTGGACAGTATTTAGTATTAGGTTTTTGTGAAAGTAATTAAAACTTTATCACTTAGAGAAATTTTTTTAATAAACCCTAACATGTCATACTAACCCTAATAATTCATGTAATATGTCAGAATTCTCAATTTACAATTACATTAATATTTAAAATATCATTTATTTTAATCATTCAATAATAAGGTAATTACTGCAGCATAATTGTGTCATAAATAAATTTAATTACTTAATTTCTAAAAATTATAAATAAAATATCATTATGTAGGAAATAAGTTTATCATTCTAATTAATATTTATATTATAATTTATCAAAATTACAACACTATATTAAAAATATCTTAGTTGTTAAACTTTGAGTTTAACACTTTTAACTCTTCTTTAAATAAAATCATAATAAATGTCCTAATCGAATTCAATTAGACAAAAAAGATCATATTTTATTCTTAAGGTTTATTTTGGTTGAATAAAACTTATCCAATAGAATAGGAACATGTGTTAGGGTAATTATAAAATCATTTTTAAATTAAATTACCCCATTTAATTTTAATCATGGTAAATAAAATTCAAAAGTTACTAACAACCAAAACAAATTTCATCCTATTGAACCTCATTTTACTTATTAATGTCAACCATGTCTATCATATTTTTTAAATTCAATTCATATAAGCAATAAAATTAGGTTTCATAAAAATTTCCAAATGTTCCTAGATGGTTGGTGAAAGACAAAAATAGTTCAATTAAATTTTATAAATCTAATCTCATTATAAAATTACTCGAATGTATTAAATTGAACAAATTTAGTTATTAGGCATATATTTTCACTTTAAAATAAATTTAGATAAAAATTATTATTATTTAAATAAAGTTCGGTTTTAAACAATAACACATTTTTTCACTATTCATCAAAAATTGAATGTTTTCAAAAAAAATACCAAAAATTCCCCGTAAGATAATTTTAATATTCCGTATCCAAAAATAAAGTCCATTTTGAACAAAAAAAATATTGAATTTTAAAAAGTGGGTATTATTATTCATAACGGGTAGCTTTATTGGTCGTAGTGTGCTAGGACTCAATGTTTCATACAGCGTAAGCTATTGAATTATTCAAAGATAAACGTACCGTGGATTATTACGGTGTTACATTCATCCCAACTTCAAATAATTTTTTTCTCAAAATTTCAATAATACTCCTGCATAAAAAGATTCGAGTGGTTCTTTATCATAAGTTTCTCGAGTTCCCACATTGCCTCTTACATATTTTGGTTTCTCTATAGAACTTTTACTGGACGAGTCGTCTGATTACTCAACACTTCTTCTCTAGTATCAAGAATCATGAAAGGATATTCACAATAAGACGTATCCACTTCCAGTTCTATTTCTTCTTAGGTGAGTACATGTGTTGGGTCGGGCATGTATTTTCTCAACAGTGATATGTGGTACACGTCAAGAACTTTGGAGAGACATGGAGGCCTTGCCATACGGTATGCTAAAACTCCAATTCGTTCTAGAATTTCAAAATTTCTGATGTACCTGGGACTTAATTTACCCTTCTTACTGAATCGTAAAATACCCTTCAATGGATATACCTTCAAGAAAACATGATCTCCTACTTGAAATTCCAAATTCTTCCTTCAGTTATCAGTATAACTCTTTTGCCTACTTTGAGCTTCGTTGAAGTGGGTTTGGATAATCATCACCTATTCCATTGTTCCCTCAACATGTTTTGGTCCTATGAGTTTTATTTCACCAACATCATCCAAACAAGTCGGTGTGCGACATCTATTTCTATATAATGCTTCATATGGTTCCATCTAAATACTTCGATGGAAGCTATTGTTATAAGAAAATTTTACTATAGGTAATTATTGATCTCACATACCTTGAAAGTCAAGTGAGCAATATCTCAACATTTCTTCTAAGGATTGAATATTGTATTCTGACAATCTATTAGTTTGAGTGTGGTAGGTCATTTTCAAATAAAGTTCAGTATCAAGGTCCTTCTGAAGACTTTTCCAAAATCGTGGTGTAAAATGGGGATCACGATCAGAAACAATCGATAGGGGTACTCCATGAAGTCTTACAACTTCCTTAAAATCTTTTCTTTCTTAACATTCAAGTTGTAAATCTTATCTTATATCATGAAAATGTGCTTATGTGGTATGTAGATCAACAATGAACTATATTGCATCATTCCTTCTAAGAGTTTCTCATAGCCCCATGAAAAAGTCCATCGTAATATCATCCAATTTCAACTCAAGTTTGGGAAGAGGTTTCATGACTTTTTAGGAATGTTGTCTTCTAGATTTCACCCGTTGATAAACCATACATTTTGACACATAATCAGAAATATCCCTCTCTATGATGTCCCAAAAAAAATGTTCCTTCAAATCCCTATACATCTTAGTGCTACCAGGTTGTATTGAGATATTGGAGCTATGAGCATTATCCAAAAAATCCATTTTTTGATTAGGTATGCCCAGAAAACAACGTATCTTCCTAAATCTCAAAATTTATTCTTCATATATGATGTCAATTAATATCCCATCATTCATAGATTTAGTTTTCTTTTGAATCTTTTCATCATAAGTCTGAGAACTTTTTTTATAGTAAATATGGTTTGGAAACCATTTGAAAAAGTATTGATGTTTCACCTTCCATGATTATTCCCTTATCCATCTTTACAAGATCCATGAACATTGGATACCTTTAAAATCTCATATTGTTCAAAACTCCATGATATTTTCTACACAAATCATCTTCCCCATTATTTTCCTTCTCTGGGTGGAAGTGTATAGTGCAATCATAATCCAGGAGTAGTTCAAGCCATAATCTTTGCCTCATTTTGAGTTCTTTCTGTGATAAAAAATACTCCAAACTCTTGTGGTCAGTATATATCTCACATGTTTCACCATAGAGATAGTGCCTTAATATCTTCAAAGAAAAGATTACAGGTACTAAATCAATATCATTAGTGAGATAGTTATAGCATCTCTCCTTTTTATAACATAAACTTTAATTACATTATACAAAACCGGGGATCATTAAGGTTTATTGTCTTGGAAACCAAGAACATAATACATGAAAACAACAAAAGAATTATTATTAGACACTTGAAACGATTCTTCACATGATCATCCAAAGTTCATTACAGAATCTCATAACCTAGGATCATACATTAAAGGAAAGGGTGAGCAGAATGCCTAGTAAGGGAAATAAGGGAAACATTTTACATGAGAACTTTAGATACAACAAAAGTCATGAAAAATAACATTATGGCATGAGAAAGTGTTCATGAGGCATATCATAACAAAAATAATGTGCTTCATAACTTGAAGATGTGGCTACAACATTTAACATAAACAATCATTTCTGTTTCACCAAGGTCCATCCCCAAGGTGTCATTAAAAACTACCAAGGTTATTCACCAAGGTGTCGTTAAAAATGGTCATCTCTATAGATTAAGTCTTTACCCAATGCATTGGAGCGCTATCAGGGAGCACCCTTAAATTTGCCTTTATCATCATGTGATCCACATATATCATCATCAAACATTTCATAAATAACCCATATAGCATAAAATAAGTGTGTTTCCTTTCATAATCATAACGTTTTAAAAACTCTTTTATAGACATGATCTTTGTGTCACTTTAAACCCACAGAAAAGGAAAGAGGGTCTCATGTATGTAAATCCCAGTATTTAAAATAGAACATTTTGGTATATATGTGAATACCCCTTTATAATAAAGAGAATTGAGTATTCACTTAATAAAATAAAAGACTTTGAGAAAAAGAGAGATACATTTTGAGAAGAAAATTCGGCAGCATATGACTATGTTGTAGGGTTTTAGAAAACATTGAAAAGAGAGGGGACATGGGTAACACACTCATAAATGATGCATTAAATATTAGAGGGACAGAATATAATGGATTTAAGAACATGGTAAAAAAATTTAAAGATATACCATATGAAATGAATAACATGAAAGGAAGACAAAAATAATATTTCTCTTATGAAAATTCGGCATCCTAACGGCGTCACTTAAACTTCAAAAAAATGAATTGACGAGATAAAATAGGGTCTCTCATCATATGAACATAAAATATCATTATGATATATATATATATATATCATACCCCAACATAATAAAAATGAACGTGAAAAACTTGACAAGTAAATAGAACATGAAAATGAGAAAGGTGAAAGAATGCAATAAAAATTCGACAGCCTAACAGTGTCACTTAAAATTCAAAAAAATGAACTGACGAGATCAAATAGGGTCTCTCATCATATGAAAAAAAAGATCAGTATGATATATATAGATATGATACCCCAACATAATAAAAATAAACATGAAAGACTTGACATGAAAATAGATCTTCAAAATGAGAAGGGTGAAAGAATCCCTTAAAAATTCGGCAGCCTAACGGCGCCACTTAAAACTTCAATATACTGAATTGAAGAGATAAAATGGGGTATCTCATAATATTAACATAAAAGACCAGTATTATAGATATAGAGATCATAACCCAACATAATAAAGAGTAAAATGAAAGACTTTACATGAAAATAGAACATGAAAAATGAGAAGGTTGGAAGAATCCATTAAAAATTCGGCAGACTAACGGCCCCACATAAACATTCCTAAAACAAAATGATGAGATCAAGAGAGTGTATATCATAATATAAACATGAAAAGGACAGTATAATGAGTATAAGAGAACATCCTCCAACATAAGAACATGGATTATAAAATAAATGACATAAAAGAGAGTACTTGGAAAGAAAGAGAGAAGTAGGATCCCTTACCTTAAAACGTAACTCTTAAAACACAATGTTGGGGACCTTGAGGGGTTGAGGGAACATTGGGAGGACTTATTGGGAGGTAATGAGACTAGATATTAGTTGGGGGAGAGTTGGTAGTAAAAACTAAAGTAGTAAAGGGTGGGTATTTATAGGGAAAGTGAAGGGACAAGGCATTAATGGCCAAGGGACACCTCATTAGTGGTATTAGAAAAACCATGGGCTTCCCCATGGTATTTTCCGATGGTATTGGACACATGGGACACCTCATAACATATCTTACTATTAAAAGTCTACCATATTTATTACATACTTGATACATCATTTAATGATGTCATTAAACACATGTAACTTAAAAATTGTATTTTCACTATTCACCGAAAATTCAACTTTTTCAGACAAATCCCCAAAAATTACCTTAACATAATATTGATGCTCTGAGTTCAAAAATAATTTCCATTTTATGAAAAAAACTTCTAAATATTTTTAATTTAATTTTTATTTAAAAAGCACTATTCACATGAAAAACCAAATACATTACTAATAATTATTGAAACATTTATTTACCTATTTAATTGAATCTCATTACTTAATCAAGGTTCCTAGTTTATATTAATACTTTATTTTGGTGATATTACTAATAAATTCGGTCACATTACTAGTCCTAAGCATAAAATCACTATTCATAATTTACTATTCATCAGAAATCAAGTTGATCTTATTAGACTCTAAATTTCTTACTGAACACATTTGCAGAAGAACATTTCTTGAAAATCATTACACATCATTAATTATTTAAGGTTTACAAAAATATATTAAAATGTCATTTTTTTCAAATTCATAAATAATATACATCCAAAATTTATCCGAACATTTGAAAATTTACAAAATTCACCATAAGAAGAAAACACAATTTTATTAATCTCAAAGGATTATATAAAGCAGTTATGGTCTCCCTACATAGCCCCTTATAACCCCATCATAAGACCTAAGTGTAAGGTGTGCTAAGGTGGGAGAATTTGAGGGCCGGTCGACCAACATTACACGAGTAGTAATTTTTATCAGTTTGAACTTCTCGCAAATGCAATTTCGTTCTAGCATCACACGATGAAGTTCGGCTTGGGTTTGGTCCAGAGTAAATCCCAGTGGTGCTACCTCCTTCCCAAGTTATGTTAAATGGGCTTCGATTGGCCCGAGACTACTGGATGAGTCCATCGAATCTTCTTTCTACATTAATTAACCAAGATCACTTTTATTTAGAGAAATTAATCACAACATTTAGTTTCCAAAGGTCATACTGACTAATGGTCATATAATAGTCAAAACCCAACATTCTCATTTTAATTAAACTCATGTTATCAAATGAAACAGTTTTTTTGAGTATAAAATAAAATAACACAAAAAATTAGGAAAAAATATTCATTCAAAATTTCGGGTCGTTGCATTAATCCCCCCTTACAAAATTGTATCCTTGAAATTTTTAAAATTGTGTTTGGAAATTTCATTGAAAGTCCCACATTGGAAAAGGAGTCAGTAAAACTATTACATTAAAAGAAAGAAAGGTAATTACAAAGGTCACCTAAGTTAAGCCATACTACAATTCCATGTAGGAAAACATGGATATGGAGGAGAAAACAAAGGATCATGTTCTGAGGGAGTGTGATAGAAAACATGATTTGGAGAAAGTTAACCACAAGAAAATCGCAAACTTATGATGTGTGTAAATGTTCTTTGATTACCCAGTAAGAAATGTAAACCAACAATGTTTTAGTCTTATGTCATTTTTATAATTTTGAGGAATTCATTTACTACATAGAATAAAAACATAAGGAAATATATTTACCTTCAAGTAGAGTTTCACCCTTTAATAAGTTTCTACCAAAACTAATCTTCTCTCCAAATGATGAGCATTAAAAACCACTTGTTCTCATCAAAATCACAAGAATAATCTTCTAGAGAATCACATAATCCACAAAAGATTAACTATCTATCTCTTCTATCTTTAAACATTATCCCAAAAACAAAAATGGTAAGATAAAACAACTCTTCAAAAAGAAAGAATCCCATAGGAAGTGAAACTTATTTTAATCTTCAAAATTCCACGGTACTACCTAAAGTTCATCATAGACCATTCCATAAATAAATGTCCTTAAAATTCCTCAAAATAAACCAAACTAAGATTGAATCCCAATTATAAGAACGATCTCATAACATAGTCTTCCAAGATAGACTTTATCATTCATCTCCAAACAACATCAACCACTCTTATCATCTTATAACAAAAGTAACTAAGCTAATCCCATTTTCCCCAAGATAGGTTAATCATTTCCATAAGTAACCTAAATTACCATAAGTTCGCCTTAAATTCATCGATTCTTTAAAATATAAGTCAAACATTACTCCTTAAAGAAAATACTGTAGTAATATATTTACGTCAATCATATTGGGTTCCCAAAATAGTGAATGTATTCAAAAATAATAATCATCTTTTAATCCCCTAATCACCTTTTTTTAAGAAGAACAGATTCACTACATCAACTTGTGGTACATAACAATAGATTTTTTCCTTAATGATATAAAACCATCTTAGGTAGTGACTCGATGTTCTTAGAAAACATTAAAGATATGCTTATGGAACATGAACTAAAATACAACATGACATAGACAATTATTGCAATGAAGTTTCATGTAATTTAGACATTATGATCCATCTCAGAATAGGACTTGCATTGTTCCCTTGTCCTTAATGATTTTTGATGCTCATCATGCTTCTCATCCCTTTCAAGAGAGAATTTCCTTGGATAATGTCCAACTTCTCCACATTTACCACCTTTAATAGTATAAGGTACATTAGATTGAACCTTATTACCATTCATTACATTAACCATTTTTTTAAGCAATTGGCTAATTAATGCCATATCTTCTGAAACTTAAAACATCTCCCAGTTCCTTTGTGACATTCTCCTTGGTGCCTCTTCCCACACTTTTTACAAAAAAGAAATTGGGTCTTCTTTCCCTTATCAACTTTATCAGATGAACATCCTTGAGACTTTTTCTTCTTCTTCCTTGATGAATTTGGGCATTCAACTAGGTACCAATTATTAATTGTGATTTTTGATAGCTGGTTGGGCATAATCACAATATGTTCAATTTTATCTCTCATCATCTCTGTCACATTAATAGGGAAATCATCGCATTTCCTATCACATTGCTTGTGGGCACATGTTCTTCCATTTCCAGCCATTAACTAAGAAAAGAAAGTATAATTAGGGGCTGAAATACTTATCCAATAATCATTAAAATGAAACTTTAAACATAGCAGGATAAACTTGTAGAAGGAAAGTATACCCAAACTTGTGATCCCCTAGGTTCCAATCTAGGTTATCCATGATCATATATTCTTATGTGAATCTTTATTTTATTTTATCATTGATCCTTTAATAATGGTTCATACTATGCTTATGAATTTACCAAAGCACATCCCCTGGGAGTTTCGTAACCAAGAGTGCAGCAATGCTCGTTGTCGTGTACTAGTTCCTGTTCGAGTCTAGCTCAAAGCGAGGTTTTCGGGATTTACCCCTATGTACATCTATGCCAGAGCCACCTATACCTGCTCGTATCCAGACAGGGATGTATTTACTTGGAGACCCCTTACTCAATACTCACCAAAATACCAGGAAGATTTCTTATATTTAAACATTTCTATATTGTTCTTCCTATAGTTTTCATATCCTACTTTTCACAAATAACTAAACCATCCTTTGATACCAACTATAGCATCCCGCCTTTTTGTCACATAAACATTCATTACATTAAACAAAACTGAGGGTCTTTAAGGTTTAGTGTCTTGGAAACCAGGAACTAAATACATGACAACAACAAAAACATTCTTCTTAAACACTTGAAAGGCTTCTTCATTTGTTCACCCTAAGGTCATTACATGATCTCATAACCTGGGAGCATACATCAAAGGAAAGGGTGAGTAGAATTCCTAGTAAGGGAAACAAGGGAAACATTTTACATGAGAACATGAGATACATCAAAAGTCAAGAAAAATAACTTTATGGAATGACAAATAGTTCATGATGAAAATCATAATAAAAATAACGTGTTTCATAACTTGAAGATGTGGCTACAAAATTAACATATACAATCATTTATATTTCACCAATGTCCATCCCCAATGTGTCATTAAAAACTACCAAGGTTATTCACCAAGGCGTCGTTAAAAATGGTCAACTCTAGAGATTAAGTCTTTACCCAATGGATTGGAGCGCTATCAGGAAACACACTTAAATTTTTCGTTATTATCATGTGAGCCACATATATCATTATCAAACATTTCATAAATAACACATATAGCATAAAAAAATGGGTTTCCTTTAATAATCACAACGTTTTAAAAACTGGTTTAAAGACGTGATCTTTATGTCACTTTAAACCCACGGAAAAAGAAAGAGGGTATCATGTATGTAAATACCAGAATTTAAAATATAAAATTTTGGAATATTTGTGAATACCCCTTTATAATAAATATATTTGAGTATTCACTTAATAAAATAAAATAATTTGAGAAAAAGAGAGAGACATTTTGAGACGGAAATTCGGCAGCATAACTGCAATGTTGTAGGGTTTTGGAAAACATTGAAAAGAGATGGGACATGGGTATCACAATCATAAATGATACATAAAATAGTATAGGGACAGAATATAATTTATTTAAGAACATGGTAGTGAAATTTGAAAGATATACCATATGAAATGAAGAACATGAAAGGAAGACAAAAATAAGATTTCTCTTATGAAAATTCGGCAATCTAACGACGTCACATAAACTTCAAAAAAATGAATTGAAGAGATAAAATAGGGTCTCTAATTATATGAACATAAAATATCAGTATTATAGATATATAGATCATACCCCAACATAATAAAAAGGAAAGTCAATGAATTGACTGGAAAATAGAACTTTAAAATGAGAAGGGTGAAATAATCCCTTAAAAATTCGGCAGCCTAACGACGTCACTTAAACTTCAAAAAAAATGAATTGAATAGATAAAATAGGGTCTCTAAACATATGAAAATAAAATATAAGTATGATAGATATAGGGATAATACCCCAACATATTAAAGAGGAACATGAAAGACTTGACATGAAAATAGATCCTGAAAACGAGAAGGGTGAAATAATCCCTTAAATATTCGGCAGCCTAACAGCATCACTTAAAACATCAAAATGATGAATTTTAGAGATAAAATGGGGTATCTCATCATATTAACATAAAATATCTGTATGATAGATATAGATATCATACCCCAACATAATAAAAATGAACATGAAAGACTTGACATGAAAATAGAACATGAAAAATGAGAAGGGGGAAGAATCCCTTAAAAATTCGGCAGCCTAACGGCCCCAAATAAACATTCATAAAAAGAATTGATAATATCAAAAGTGTGTCTTTAATAATATGAACATGAAAAGGACAGAATAATTAATATAAAAGAACATCCTCCCACATATGAACATGGAGCATAATTGAAATGACATAAAAGAGAGTACTTGGAAAGAAAGAGAGAAGTATGATCCCTTACATTAAAACATAACTCTTAAAACTCAATGTTTTTGACCTTAAGGGATTGGGGGAACCTTGGGAGGACTTCTTGGGAGGTAATGATACCATATATTCGTTGGTAAGAGTTGGGAGTAAAAACTAAAGGAGTAAAGGGTGGGTATTTATAAGGAAAGCGAGGGGACAAGGTATTAATGGCCAAGGGACACCTCATTGGTGGTATTGGCAAAACCATGGGCTTGCCCATGGTATTTTCCCATGGTGTTGGCCACTTGGGACACCTCATACCGTATCTTACTATTAACAAGTCAACCATATTGATTACATACTTAATACATCATTTAATGATGTCATTAAACACCCATAACTTAAAAACTGTATTTTCACTATTCACCGAAAATTCAACTTTCTGAGACAAATCCCAAAATTTCACCTTAACCAAATATCGATTATTTTATTTCAAAAATGAACTCCATTTTATAAAAATAATTTTCTAAATATTTTTTATTTAATTTTTTAATAAATACACTATTCACTGAAAATTCAACTTTTTTAGACAAATCCCCAAAAATTACCTTAAAAGAATATCGATGCTCTGAGTTCAAAAATAAAGTTCATTTTATAAATATAATTTTCTAAATATTTTTAACATAATTTTTAATTAAAACACAATATTCACTGGAAAAACCTAATACTTGACTAATAATTTCTGAAATAGTTATTTACCTATTTTATTGAATCACATTAATTAATCAAGGTGCCTAGATTATATTAATACTTTTTTAAGTGATATTACTAATCCATTTGGTCACATTAATAGTCCTAAGCGTAAAATCACAATTCATAATATACTATTTATCAAAAATCAATTTGATCTTATTAGACTCTAAATTTCATACTAAACAAATTTGAAAAAGACCATATTTTTAAAATCATTGCACATCATTAATTATTTACGGTGTACAAAAATTATTTAAAATATCCTTTTTTCAAATTCATAAATAATATACATCCTAAATTTATCCGAACATTTAAAAATTTACAAAATTCACCATAAGAAGAAAACACAATTTTATTTATCTCAAAGGATTTCACAAAGCACTTACAGTCTCCTTACATAGCCCCTTATAACCCCAGCATAGGACCTAAGTGTAAAGTGTGCTAAGGTGAGATAATCTGAGGGCGGCTTGGCCAACATTGCATGAGTAGTAATTTCTATCAGTTTGAACTTCTCACGAATGCGATTTCTTTCTAGCTTCACACGATGAAGTTCGACTTGGGTTTGGTCCAGAGCAAAGCCTAGTGGTGCTACCTCCTTCCCAAGTTCCGTTAAATGGGGTTCAATTGGCCTGAGACTACTGTATGAGGCCATCGAATCTTCATTCTATATTAATTAACCAAGATCACTTTTATTTAGAGACAATAATCACAACATTTAGTTTCCAAAGTTCATACTGACTAATGGTCATATATTAATCAAAACCCAACTGTCTCATTTTAATTATACTCATGTTATCAAATGAAAAAGTTTTGTTGAATATAAAAAAAATAACAACCAAAATTAGGAAAGAATATTTATTCACGATTTTGGATCGTTATAATAGTATTGTTCATGAATTTTTAGCTGTTGTGATGCATAGGATAATAACTCTATCATCTTGCATAAGGAAACATCCAAGTCCTTTATTTGAAGCCTCACTATAAATAACAATCTGATCATTCCCTGATGGTAGACTTAGGATAGAGACACTGACTAATCTTCTCTTCAGTTCTTTAATACATTCTTCACATTCTTCTTCCAAAAAAAAATTAACCCTTTCATGTTTGATCTTGGCTAATGGGTTATCCAATCAGGCATAATCTTGGATGAAATGTCAATAATAATCTGCTAAACCAATAAAACTATGTACCTCAGTTTTACTCGTCAGTTCTGGCCATTCTTGTATAGCTCTTATCATAGAAGGATCAACAGAGATTCCATCCTTAGTGATAGTATTACTAAGAAAATAAATCTCTTGAAGCAGAAATTAAAAGTTAATAAACCTCCCATATAATTCATTTCTTTTAAGAGTCTTTATAATAGTGTGCAAGTGATTTCATGATCTTTGTAGCTTTTGGATTATACCAAGATATCATCAATAAATACCACTACAAAGTCATCAAGATATATCATTAAAAATCTATTCATTAGATCCATTAAAACATAGGGTTCATTAGTCTGTCCGAAAGGAATTTCTGTTAGCTCGTAATTCCCATAACTTGTTCAAAATTCTGCCTTCAGAATGTCTTATTTCTTCACACACAATTAATGATATCCAGATAGAAGTTCAATATTTAAAAAATATTGAGCTCCCTGAATTTGATCGAATAAATATTCAATGCATGGTAGGGGATACTTATTTTTTATTTTTATAGCATTGATCTCCCTGTAGTCAATGCAAAACCTCATAGATCCATCTTTATTATTAACAAAAATAATAGGGTCTCCCCATGGAGAAACACTAGGAAGAATAAATCCTTTATTACTCAATTTCTTTAGTTGTTTCTTTAGTTCCACTAATTCCACAATGGCCATTCTTGAAGGGTTCTTCGATAAGGGCCTTGAGCCAATAATTAAATCAATGTAAAACTCAATTTCTCATTCTAGAGAATGTCCAGGTAAATCCTCTAGAAAAACATCAACATATTCTTGAACAATAAGAACATTATTTATTTGAACATTCCTTTCCTCACCCATTTTTATTTCATTATCCTCCTTCGTAATAATTGAATTTAGTAGAGAAACTCATGGTGGATCTAGATAATAAGCTGATGATGACATTTCTACTCTATAGATAAGGTACTCCTTATCATCATTGAAAATTGTAACCTTATTCTTAAAATAAATTATCGCATCATGGTCTGAAATCAAATCCATACAGAGGAATATATAAATTCCATAATGGGTATGATGATGAGATCAAAATATAAAGCACATTTATATGACCTAATGGTAACTGATTCGAAAAAATTTATTGCAATGATGCCTCACTTAAGAGTTTTGACTAACAACTTACTTGTTAAATCAAATTGGAAATATATAATTTTCATTGTAAAATGAAAAGATATGAAACAATGTGATGATCCAGAATAAAATAAATCATTGTCTGAATTTGAGGAAACCATTAAATTACTTACTACCATATCATTCGGAGCCACAAACTCAGCCATAGTGATCGCATAAGCTTAGACTTTCTCCCTTGGCATTTTCAAAGGTATGTTTCCTTGGCACTTAGGAAATTCATTTTCATAATTCCCCATTTCTCATAAATTGTAGCATTTTACATTGACAACCTCTTTTTATCCCTTGCAATCATTAGCTTGGTGGCCTTTTTCACCAAACATGTAACAGACTTTCATTCCCTTCATGAAAGTACCGAGGTGTTTCTTCCTGCATTTACTTCAGGATAGAAATTAAACATTTAGCTTCTTCCCCTTATTTCCAATTCCATAGTGTTCAATATATCTCTTCTTCGCTTTCTTTTCTTTAAATTTTTAAGACTTAGAGAATTTCTTTTCATCTTTGATAGCACCTGAGACAATATCATCATATGATGAAAATAATTACGAGACTAATGCTCGAGGAAGAAATGGTTCTAACCCAAAAAATAATCAATCAATCTTACTCCTTAGGTTACATATATAATACACTGCCTTCCTTGATAACCTTTTAAAGTTTTCCTTATACTTTATGACATTCTCATCCTCTATTTTCCTTAGACTCATAAATTTTCATTCTATATTTGCTTGATGGTCACAAGGAAAGTATTTTTCTAAGAAATGTTTTTAAAACTTCCTCCATTCCATATTTAATAGTTCTTCATCCAACTTTGTGTTTTGAATTAATGACAACCATTTATCTGTAGCTCTAGTGATCTGATAAACTTCCATGAAATCATTTTTCCTTTTGGTACTCCCCAAATAATGAAATATTTTCTCTAAGGAAGTTATCCATTACTCAACTAAAAATATTGTAGTACCATTTAATGTCTGTAGTTGTTGTATCAAGAAGCAATATAAAATTTATCATCTGGGTTGTAGTTCAGGGTTCTCTATATGTGTAAGGTTATCATTCCTTACCTTAGTGACTTGTCCTAGTGTGGTTATAATTTGGTCAGTACTGATTGCATCACCATCTCAACTATAACTATCTTGAGTAGGATGGAAATTCTTAAATTTATTACGTGTGTTATTGTGGTTTTCATTCCTTCCACCAGGTTCCATTTCTAAATTATGTCATACACTAGATTAGTTTATGAATCACAATACATAAATCCAAACTCATTAAATACCTATCATAAATTTAATTGTTTAGGCCTATAAAACATAATCATAAAAAAATGTTCTCTTTGAGGAGTTTTTTACTCATAAATCATTCATAATGGTTTATAATGAAAATGTGAATTATACTAAGAATATCCCCCCAGGAGTGTTGTAACCAAGACTATAGCAAGACTCATTGTCATGTATCAGGATACCCCAGGTCAAGCCCGAAACTCTTTTTTGGATATTTCACTTTTAGGTACATCTTTTCCAAATCCACCTCTACCTACTCGTATCCAGACAGATAATTATTTCTTGGAAAAATCACAAAATATCTACATTACCAAAATCCTAGAAAGTTATTCAATAATAATCCTCAAAGTCTATCTTAGGGTAATGTTCCCTAATCAGAGTTTTTCTAAATCTAGCTTCCAAGGTTTGTACTAACTTCCCTCTAATACCAACTGTAACACCTCAACCCTAGTTACCCAGACTCTGTGCATTATTACATAAAATTTTCAGGATCCAAGAGATCAAGTCTCTAAAGAAAAATTATTTTATTAGCCTTGGAAGTACTTGATACATACATAAGTTTTACATTACATTATGAAATAAAAAAACAATATTGTATCTCCTTTGAACACACTCATATCCCATTTCTTAGAGCTATTAGTCAATCATTATATACTTCTTCACATTTAGTAAAAATAAAACATAAGAAAGTGGTGAGATCAGATGCTCAGTAATGATAACAATATTGAAGAAACTTTCATAAATAAGCATAAACATAGATTTAAATGTATAATACTAAAACACAAACCTTTTAAAATTATACTTCAATTTAATATGGAAATTATAAATTAAATAATTCTACTTACTTATTCACATGGATATTATACTACACGAATAATCACTTGTAATATCAATATCTAATTTTATAATTATTGAATGCATAATGTCAGACATCAAAACCACATAGTCAAGGCATCATGTAAAGACTACAAATAATATTTTTTCAAGGATTTGTTACAAGATACTACTTTGTCTCATGAGACCTACTGATGCACTAAGGAGGTATAGAGGGCTCCACCCATCACTTACTAAGTCCAATTCATTCCTCATATGAAAAGGTTGCAACATAACATAAATATTCGTATTAAAACTAACATACTAAATGTCCATACTTTAACCATAAACCATGAATAGTATAAAAGTAACACATCCATAGTAAAAAATATCACAAAACCTTCAATATAATATTGATGATTTAATCATAATAAATCAAATTCAAACAAGTGAAAAATCCATCAAATGATGTTGACATAGATGAAAACAAAACCATTTGAGAGAAATTTCTCTTTTTTTAGATCATTTATAAGACAAATAATTACAAAAATAAGACATTTATTTTGAAAATATTATTGTAAACATATATGGTAAACTTAATAGGTTTTATAATGGAGGAAAATAGCCACACCCACCATATAAGTTAAAAGAAATTCTTACCATAATTCGTCGAAAAGATCATAAAGTACCTTGTATGGAAAGCGATGGAAAAAATACATTGAAACCATTTTATAAAAAGTCAAAAGTGGGTATAAATGACTTTAACCCAAAGTCTAGTAAATATAATTTTTTTTAAAATACATTTTTAAGAATCACAGATTTGGATGATAATGAGGTCCCAGTAGATACATACGTATAAACCACCTAGGATAATGAAGAGATTGAAGAATTAATTGTTACCTTATAATTTTACTTAATAGAGCGTATAATAACCTCATGTATAATAGTTAAATAATTGTTATTAAAATATAAAATAACCACATAAATAAATATGATATCATATATGGTTTTATAATATTGATTTGTTAATAATTGTTTAGTAGTATAATTGTTTTGTTCGTTAACTAATTCGGTTTCCTTTATATGTTATGTTATGTAAGCTGTGTTTGTTATGGATTGGATGTATTTTATTAATATCAAAAATTATATTATGTTTTTATACATTATTTGTAATCATAAAATGAAAATTATTCTTGAATGATTACGATGGGAAATGAATTTCATCGCGTTCGTGAAGACGGTAATCTGTACGTACGCATGAGTGACAAAATAATTTTATTGATGGAGAAATAGTATGTAATTGGATGGTATGTCATATATAAATATTAATTATCATGTTATATTTACTATTTAAATCAATAATAATTATTTTTATACCCATCCCAAGAATGAAGTGTTGAATAACAAACTACACCACGGCGTGGAGACAGTAACTCATACGTATGCACGTAAGGTGACTTTGTCCTTTATAGGATGAATAGAATAATGAATATGGTTTTTCCATATTTATAATACAATCATAGTAAAAATAAGGTACTGGAGTTATTATTTTGGTATGGAAAAAACAATGAAAGAGGAAGTGGAAGAATAAAAGAACTTATAAAGAGGTGATGAAATTATTATCTCTTCTTCGGGTGCTTCTTTTTGATTTGATCAAAAGGGCCTATTTGGATGTATTCTGATAAAATTAAGGTTTGTAGGTTGAATTTAGGGTAGTTGGTAGGATATTTAAAAGGGTTAGGCCGAGCCAAGTGGCTTTGGAGGTGTGAATTTGAGTGAAGGGTTAGTAACCTTTTATAAGAGAGGTAAGGGTCAATTTAGGAGAAGCTTGAAATATTATTTTATTGTACAATTATATTCGGTTTATAATGGCTCCATAATAATTTATTTCGAGTCTAAGGTATGTATGGGTCGAATAAATCTCAACCAATAGGTTTTATACAGGTTTAGGTCACCATATTACCCATATCTTTTAGATTCAACTCTTAGTTAAATAGTTTAATGTTTACCATGTATTCTTGTATTATTATTATAAATGGTTTATAAACATAATATAAAAATCCAAGAGAACGCCAAGTTTTTTATTATTGATATATATAAACTTATCTAATTTCTCTTTCTGAACCTTATATTTTTATGATTATTATATCAATTAATAATATAGTATTTGTTTTAAAAACTATTTTATGTCAATTTTGATACTATTTAGTATTTGGTTTTTGGAAAAGTAATAACAACTTTATCACCTCAGAAAAAATTTATTTAATCAACCCTAACATTTCATATTATTCTAGAAAATTTGTGTAATACATCAAAAGTATCAATTTACAATTATATTAATATTTATAATATCAATTATTTTAATCATTCTATAATAACGTAATTACTGCATCATCGTTGTGTCATCAATAAATTCAAATAATTAATATTTAAAAATTATAAATAAAATACCATTATGTTTGAATTATTTTTATCTTTATAATTAATATTTATAGTCGAATTTATCTTATGTATAACCATATATTAAAATTTTCTTTGTTATCAGAACTTGAATTTAACACTTTTAACTCTTCTTTGAATAAAATCGTAATAAATGTCATAATATAATCCAAGTGGACCAAAAGGATCATATTTTAATCATAAAGTTTATTTTCGTCTAAATAAACATATCAAATAGAATTTTTACATGTGTTAGGGTAATTATAATATTATTTTTTCCTTTAATTAACTTATTTACTTTTAATCGTGGTAAATAAAATTCAAAAGTTACTATTAACCAACAATTATTTTCATCTTATTGAACAAAATTTTACTTAATTATTTCAACCATGTCCCTTTTAGTTTTTAAATTCAATTCACAAAATCAATAAAATTACGTTTTATGCAAATTTGCAAAAAAATTTAGAAGGGGGCCAAAAGACGTTAAAAGTTCAATAAAATTGTATATATCTAATATTATTATAAAATGACACAAATGAATTTAATTGAACATATAAAGTTATTATGTATATATTTTGACTTTAAAATAAATTTAAATAAAAATAATAATTATTTAAATAAAATTCGGTTTTAAACAATAACGCAATGTTTTTCACTATTCATCAAAAATTGAATGTTTTTAGAAAAAATCCAAAAATTCGCCCTAAGATAATTTTGATATTTTGAATCAAAAAATAAAGTCCATTTTGAAGAATAAAATTTATAAAATTTCAAAAAGTTGGGTATTATTATTCATAATGGCTAGTTTGATTGGTCGTGGTGTGCTATAACTCGATGTTTCATACAACATAAGTAATTGCATTATTCAAAGAGAAATGTAATGTGGAATATTGGGGTGTTACAGTTGAGACATTCTTTGTATAAAAAGTTTTATATCTATTTATGGGTTTTAGTTGATGTTGGATTTCTTATTTCTTTACAGGAAATATTGTGATGTAATCCTAGGTATAGATTGGTTGACAAGGATTATGACCCACATAAAATGTTATGTGTGAACAGTTGGTTTCATGAAGGTAGATGGTATAGAAAATCTCTTTAGATGAGAGAATAATGTAAAGGATCAGGCAATGATCTACTTGGAACCAATGGTTGGGATGATCTTGTATCTTTCGGTAGCTTTTGTCATTGGCATCGATGGATGAAATAAAAAAGAGCAGTTTTCCGTTTGTGGTTGATCAGTTTATGGATTTCATATTAAAAAAATTCTCTAGGTTTCCACATGTAAGATATGAATAGTTCATGATTGATCTAATCTAGGGATAAGTCCCATCTCAATCTTTTCTTACCTGATGGAACCCTCAGAATTAATTGAATTGAAATTGAAGTTGGATGAGTTTGAAAACAAAAGGTTAGTCTCGACTATTATCTCTTAGTGGGAACCACATGTTATATTTTTTAAATAGGTGGATGTAACTATACAAATATGTGTTGGTTATTGTTTTCTTAAACAAGTAATGATAAATAATCAATATCCACTCATATGCATTTATGATCTATTAGATCAATGGAGGTGAGGTCAATAGTTCTGCAAAATTGACTTGTGATCAAGATATCATCAATTGTGGGTACAAGAGGAGGATATTATGAAAAATACTTTCAATAGTATATATGGCCATTACGAGTATGTATTTATTCTATTTTTTCTTATAAATTCTCTTACAGTCTCTATGGAACTAATGAATCATATATTTTAGATATTTTGGGATTTTTTTATGGTGGTGTTTCTGGATGATATATTAGTGTATTCTAGGATGAGGTTCAAGCATCGGTAATAATTAGAGACAACATTGGGGATCTTGAGGGATCATAAGTTATATAAAAAATTATCAATGTGTGATTTTTGGATACAAGATCTTGACTTCCCTATCCTCATTATTTTTCATAAGTTTGCTTCAGTGGATCCATAAAAGATAGGTGTTGTTATCTCTTGGATACCCCAAAAGAATGACTTTGAGATACGAAGATTTTGTGGTCTAGATGGGTATTATTGATGATTATTTTGTGACTTCTCACAATTATCCTCACCACTAACATCTTTGATAAGGATTAATGTTCCATTTAAATGAAATGAGAAGATTTAGAATTCCTTTTAAGTGCTTAAGGGCTACCTTACATCAGCACCAATCATGGTTTTATATAACTATGGACAGGGTAAATAGTATTTTGTGATTCATTATGATCAGAGTTGGGGTGTGTTCTCATGAAAAAGGTTGATTTTGTTTCATATGGTTCACAACAGTTGACGTTGTATTAAAAGAAATACAAAACACATGATTTGGAGTTGGTGGTAGTGTTTCATGCTTAATTTTTTTTTCAAAATCTATTTGGGGATAAATTCATGATGTTTTCCAATTATAAGATCTTGATACATATTTTCTCGTAGATATTTCTTAATTTTGGGAAGATGAGATGGATGGATTATCTCTAGATGTTTCAATTAAAATTGATATTGACACCTGGAAATGAAAAATTGGCAGTGGATGCAATAATTCGAAATTCATATCCTCAGATGGTGAAACGAGAATCAGATTAGTAGAAATTAATGTTGATTATAAATGACATGAAGTTGGAATTTGGATATCAGGGTGATTTAGTGTTTTTATTTTTAGTCACAATGGTTCCTAACTTGGTTGGTTTCATTAAAGAGGCACAGATGTCCGATTTAGAGTGTGTGGATATGTTGGTTGATACTCAATAGTGGGGAGACCATTCAGTACTAGGAACAAGAGGGGTATTTTGTTTTTTACTTTTAGAATCACACGGTTGTTCTATTGGGTTGGTATGAACAAATTACTAGTGTTTAAAATCATTTGATATGGGTATTTCATCCATAAATTGAAAAAATATATAATCCATTGAAAGCACGGTTTTGGTGAGCTAGAATGAAAAGGAAGTGACTAAGTTGAGTTTGAGATGATTCACTTATCATCATGACAAGGCAGAGAATTTTTAGGCGGCTGGTATTTTGTAGTCGTTACCTATCCCATTGTAGAAGTGGGAATAGATAGAGATGGATTTTGTTACATGTCTCCTAATAACGTCCAGGAAAACTGATTTCATATGGATGATTTTGGATAGCCTATGAAAGTCCACTAATTTCATCTCCATTATGAATCCCATAGGGTGTTGGATCTATTCAAAATATATATCTATGTGGTGGTAAAGAGTCACGGTGTACTGGTTTTGATTATATTAGATAGATATCAAATGTTATCATCTTTTTTTGTAAATCATTGAAAAAGTATCCTAGTACTCAGTTAATGATTGTGTATGGTGTATCATCCCTATATTGATGGGAAATCCGATTGGAAGATTGAAACATTAAAATATATGTTGTAGGGTTTTGTGATGGATTTTGGTGGCTCTTGGAAGTAGCACTTGTTGTTGTTGGAGTTCTTGTATAACAACAACTATCAAACATTGATTCACATGGCCTTGTTCCATGAATAGTAAGGGAATTAGTGTCATTATCCACTTTTTTGGGTGGGAACTGGGGAAAAATCCTTTGTTGGTATGAGAAATTTTCAATAGACAATGAAGAATAATAATTTTACCATGAATAGAATGAAGTCAGGGTAAAGTTTTCAAGAATCACATGTGAAAAATCATCGATGGAAGTTTTGATTCGAGGTGGGTTATCATGTGTTCATGAGAATAACTCCTATGCTAGGACATTGTCAGTTTGGGATGCATGGTATGTTTTATATAAGGTATATTTATCATTTTTAGATATTTTAGTTTGTTGGAGAGGTGGAATATAATTTGTATTTTCCACCAAGATTTATTGTGGTGAACTATGTGTTTCATGTTTCTAACTTGAAAAAGTATCAGCTAGATCATGACCATTTGATTTGATGGGATTATGTTGAGCTAGATCTTGATGTATGATTGGTGCATGTTCTAGTGGAAAATGTAGATAATAAATTGAAATTCATGAATCGTAAACTCATAGGTCTACTTAAAGTTTTGTGGAAAAATTTCTAGATTAAAGAGAACGCTTTCAAGAAGGAGAAAGAGATGTTGAGCAATGCCGTTATGTTATTTGGCCAAGTGATGGTTCTCTGCATTTTGAGGACATATTATCCAGTGGTGCGAAGAATTTAGAACCCCTATATTGAGGTATGAAACCATTTTTATTCTTTTTTATGTGTATAAAGTAGTTGGGAAATGTTTGAGAGAGTTTGTAAGTGTTTATGGATGGTTTTTGGGATATTTTTTGGGTTCCCAGTTTGAGCATAGTTTTTGAAACCCATGTAGAGTCTCTTTGAAAACTTGAAATTTGGGGCATAGGGATATGGGATGGCACATAGTTAAGGCACATGGTTTTCCAAATCATGTCACCAGCCCAAGTAAACTGTGTAACTTGATAAAGTGGAAATAATCATGATAAATTCATAGTGTTTCTAACCATTCCAGTTGACCCTATAGCGAACCCTTTTTGAGATAGAAGTAGTCGCACGGTTGGCGCACGGTTTCTCTAAGTGTGCGAGATAACCAGGAATGTCATTAAAAAATGTTTTTAAAAATGATTTCACTCCTAATTTTACCTAAAAACTAAGTTATCCACCAAAACGATCCCAACTCGGGATACAATCTTCTCATGGGTTAGAGGGGCTCTCCCACCAATTTTGGAAGCAAATAGAATGTTTTTCTTAGTTATTTGAATGTGGTTATTCATTGTTATGTCTCTATCTATTCGTTGTTTACTGATTTTCATTAGATCTAATTTTATATCTATTTGTCTCAGATTTCTAAATTTACATATATTTCATGTAGATCATTGCTTGTTTTTCCCAAAGTGATAATTTTTGGACATTTTGATGTTATAGAAATTGATCTAAGTTTATTTGGTGGAGGATTCACCTAGATTCAGTGTAGATTTGTGCGGTGGGTCAATTTCGCCAAAACCTAGGGCAATAGTCTCTACAATCATCTCAATTTTGATATAACTAGAAAGAAAGATTTAAAATTTATTGGTTATTCTTGAAATTTGTTGTGATTATGATATACGACGCTTGGTAGAGAACAATTTTTGAATGAATTGGGGATTTTATGGAAAATGGGTTATTGCTGTGAAAGGGGTTTATTGATTGATTTTAAAAGGGTGATTTTAAAATTGAGGGCATGGTTTATTTATAGAAAGTGGATTAAAAAACAATATTTCCAATAAAAAATGTTAATTTATTGAAATGTGTTGTATCATGGAAAATTTTATAATGGTGGTTTCAATAAATGGGAGATTTATTGAGGTTATATTGCAAGTTGTTTGAATTTTTAATGTTTTTTGGGACAGTTATGTATGTAAGTTATTGGGTAGTATGGATTGTCATATGTATATTGGTATGGGTTGAAATTTTTTTATTTTATTGTTGTTGTATTTTTGGTAAATTTTGTTGGTTTTTCTGTTGGCTTAAATATTTAAGTATGTATTGAAACAAGTGGGTATTGATTATGAAGAACAACTATAAAAAGGGTATGGATAGTGTAAGTGAAGGACCGCCATCAAGGATAATTGGACATGAATTATAACTAGAAATAAAGAGGATTGAATGGGCATGGATGTGAACTTCCACCATTTAGGGTACATGATGTTGGGTGTATGGAAATTTATGAATTGGTTGGAATGTGTGTCAATACCTGATTGGTGAATCTAGATGTGCTAATATGTGTTAGGAAAATAGTAAATGATATGTCTGGTTTCTTTCAATAGTATTATGTAGATTTTGTAAAATTACATGGTAATGCTGTGTTTGTCTTTCAAGAAATTGTTGCATGGTTTGATGTTTTGTATAAATTGTTTTATATAAATTTACTAATGGTTCTATCCTAGTGGAGTGTGTATGAAAGTCATTTGGTGAGATCCTACTAAGAATTGTTACTCCCCCTTGATTTGTAACTTTGTTTATTTTTCCGATGTTGTACTCCGAGGAACATATAAAGGTAAAGCATCTCATTTATTTTGTGGTTCAACCTAATGCTAGTGTGGTATTGTGGTGCTTGGAGCGTAGATCCAGGTGAGGAGTTATGGATTTGTGACATGATTTTTTTTTCAGGTTTTTTGTTTAGTTTTCTACATGGTACTATGACTCTGGATTATTGAGGTTTAGTTGTATTGGCCTTTCGGCATTGTTATGGAATGGTTTGTTTAAATGGCAGTTTCTTAGTAATGTGTTGCATTGGATTACATTATTGACATGAATTGTGTATTTGTGGGTTTTTATGGATTTTTTGTTGTGTTATTGTAATTTTCATGAAAAATAGTTCTCATATTATTCATGAAACACTCAACATTTACTGTCAGCCTTTGGAACCTTCGGAACATCACTTATGGCTGAGTAGCATTCCACCTCCTTCTCAAGAAAAAGAGGAGGGTAAGGATGTTACATATAACAACTGTTTTGGGAAACCATTTGAATAGGTGGGATTTTCCAATGGTTTTTATACCATTTTTATAGTTAACATGATATACAACTAACAATGGTTTTGAAAACTACAGGGATAGGTTATTAAAAAAACCAATCAGGGATGGTTTTGATCCCCAGACCTTTGATTTATATCTCAAAAACCTATCAACTAAGGTAAAACATTTTTTAAAATTTAATATGATAAATTTGTATATTTATATTCATATGTATGTTAATTATTTATGTATTCAATTTTATTTGATAAAATAATTAGTTAAAAATAAAAATACCTATACAAACATTTTTGAAAATCGTTCGTATATGTATTTTGAATTTTGAGACCTCTATCAATAATTTTTTTCAGAACCATAGGTATAAAATAATATTATTGAATCTATAAAAATGGTTTCTTCAAAGAAAATATTGCATAGATTAATTATATGGTTCTTATACCAATGGTTTGGCCAAATCTATTTGTATAGGTCTAGTTTCTAGTATTGATGAATTCTTAGTTGACAACCCATTTTACAATTGTTAGTATAGTTGTATTTAATTACCCTAACATAAAAAAAAATCTTTGGATATGTATTATATTGATCCTATTATATCACCATGTTTTAATAATAATTAAACGTGTTGGAGGAAGAATTAAATAAGAACACTAGTTGAAGAATGTTTTCTCTTCTTTGGATATCTATCATAGGGTTTTTTTTTCAAATCCTTCCTTGGTTGGATTTCTTCCCAAAATAAAAATTATAGTATGAGGTTCGAGGTGTTGGTAATTGAATTGGAAGGTTGTGGGAAACATAAATATCTTGATAGTTTTGAATAATTCAGGGTCATGAGTACCCCTTTATAATAGAGGGGGAGTGAGATTTTCTGAAATACATAAATATATTCAATAATAGAGAGCTAATATAAACTATTTTAGATAAATTTTGATAAATAATGTAGGTAGTAGATTATATGGCCTAGTAACACATCTACTATAAAAAGAAACACATTTTTGAATCATTTCATTATGTAGTCTTTCTGTTTACTACCTTTTTACAACATTAGTTTCCACTATGGTAATTATTTTGTAAACCTAGGTCATTAAATCATTAATTTTTCAATGAAATGAGTATTATTAGATATTTTACCAATATATAATAAATATTTAAACCAATTTTTCAAATAAAAATATTAACTATGTTGAAATTTTATTTTTCCACAACCACATGTAATGTGAAAAAATATCGCTTTTAATCACAGCAATTAATTTTAATTGTCATTGTTAATAATTAAGACAAATAATAATAAGAAATTATTATTAAATATAAATTATTCTGATTAAAAATAGGGAATCCATTTTTCTAAATTCCATTCACAGAAGTGAAATAATTTTAACTTAACATTAATCACACAGACATGACGAGAAATTGAGTTTTAAAAAAAATGTTCAAAATATTTGAATGTTTTTAAATCCAAATAGAACATGAAAATGATTAAAAATAACTATATTAGATTAATTTATTTAAAATTAAACTCAATTCCCAATAAATCCAATTCATAATATAACTTATCATTATAAACAATTTAAATGAAAAGGAAGTATTAAATTAAAATTCAATATTTTCCACAATACATCATAAAATGAAACATTTTAAAAAAAATTAAAAATTGATCATATTCTAAAATTGAAATTATTTTTTAAAGAATAAATTTTTTAAAATATGTTTATTAAAATTTAAAAAAAAATATTTTTAAATTAATTTCATATGGCGTTACTGGACCATCCTTAATAATTAGAATTTAAAAAATCATTTCTAACTCCCTTAAATTATTAATAAATATACTCTAAAAAATATATTACCATAATTTTCATAATTTATTTAGTACTATTATTATAATTCAATATATCATATAAGAGATAAATATTATATTAAATATTAGTATTTTAATAATATGTCCCATTTTATTTAGACTCATTATTGTGTGTAACTCAAGTTAAAATCAATGGTGCTTGTGATGCAAGATAAACATAGTGTTTCTCATTTCATAAGCTAAAATCATTATTGTTTTTAATTCTTGATATTTAAGAGATTGAATTTATTTATAATAAATAAATTTATTTTAATGTCTTTGGGTGTAATATTTTCTTCAAATCTTGGTTTTCTACATTATACAAAAAATCAAATATGATATTCAAATTTAAAAAATTCTAGGTGTTACATTCTCCTCAACTTAAATAAATTTCATCTTCATAATTTAAACTTGATCTTGTGAATCAAGATTTTTTAATTTGAAAATTTCATTCTTGAAATTACACATCATGATATGGGTTAATAAAACTTCTTCTTAATAAGATATAAGTGAAGTAAAAATGGTTAGATGGAATAACACATATCAGGTTTCTAAATAAGATAACATATGTGTGAACTGAAAACATTCACATAGAAGAGAAAAATAACTCCTAAATACTGAGGAAGGGTGATATTGAACATGGTCATGAGGAATTTAATGACCATAATTCCATAAAGAATAGTTTTGAAAAAGTTTATTCATATCATCCAAAGTGATGATAAAATGATAAAATTTATATATCAAGATCCATTTTCATATAGATGAGGAATTTCATTACTATCTAAGAATAAAAGTAAATAAACTTGATATATTTTTATTTGATAGGAATAATTTCATCCTTTGTCTGTGGTTTGATCAATTTTGACTTCAACTTTTACTCCATGATGTTAATATCCAAATTTGATTTTTTATATAGAATTGAAATTGACTTTTAATAGATCCTAAGTTTCATAAAATAATAACATGATATTCCTCATGCCGTTAATAAAATGAACATGGTTATCAAAAGTGACCCAATAACACCCAAATTTCACCTTATTCCCTTCTTTAAATACATTAACTTAAATATCTTCAAAAATATGACTAACATAATTTAGATGGAAGGTCACGGAATCAACATTAATTTACCCAAACAATATCATGTGTCTATTAATATCACATTCTAAATACGTGAGTACCTTCATCATGCATTCCCTTAAAAAATTTAATAACATGAATGACCATAAAACCATATTGAAAACATTCATTCTTCCTTATTACATAAATATAACATATATTATTCAATATTTTCCATTTATCTAAAAAAATATGATAACTACATCAGTGATAGCATAAACCACTTCCTCAACAAATCATTAATGAGTTTCAAGGTAATCAACATTATTCAATTTTATTTTTCCATATCAATATTATATTTATCCGAAAAAAATTATATCAACATTTGGAACATATTAAAATTTTCATTTCCCACTATCATTTATTTTATATGAAGTTAAAATTTACAATGAATCGATAATCTTGGTACCATTCATTACACTCTTTCAAATCCTTTAAAAAATAAAATTGAAGTACAATCCTTATAAATTTCATAATTATTATAATCATAAGTTCCTCAATAATGTAATTTTACAAAAAAATTATAAGTATCCAAATACTCAAGAACATTAATCATTCCACTTCAACTATATCAAATGTATTAATTTTAACTTGACCCCTTATCTTTATATAATTTATATTACCTTGATTATTAGGAAATTAATTTTTATAATTCCCCAATAACTTATCGTAGAAGCATTGAAAATTTTAAAATGATTTCATTTCCTTGTAATAATGAGCCTATATTTCTTTATCTCTACACTTGAATAAAACTCCCATTTATTTTATGAAAGTACCATGGTGTTAAATTCCACAATTATAGAATTTTTGAATAGCCTTTATTCCCATAACCAACATATCAATATTTTTCTATACCTTCCTCTTCTTCTCCTTCGTCCCATTGGGGAAATAATACTTAGAAAATAATTTCTCTATCTTGTTAGAAAATTATACAATATCATTATATGGTAATAATTTTTGTGAATTTTTTTCCCATATAATGAATGTCTTTTTACCTTGAAAGAATGAATCATTCCTACTCTTTGGGTTACATGCAATGATTCAACTCCAAATAATTCTACTAGGAAGTACTTCTAAATGATGTAATACACTATATTAGTTTATAACATTATCAAACCTAATTTATCATAAAAAAGTATTGAAATACATTCAATAATTTAAAAAAATTAAGCACAACTAATTTCATAATAGTCAATAACGTTGGATTTAGGATATCTATATTTAAAATTGTTCATAATGGTTTGAAAAGAAAATTATATTATCCTAATAAAATATCCCACGAGTATTAAACTATATTCATAGTAAATCCAATTTCAGGAATTTGGTGGTGATCAAATCCTGTGCAATTTACTATTTTCAACATTATTACACCTAGGTACTTCTTTTCTAGAACCGTGTCCCCTTATAGCATCAAGGAAAAAATTTATTTCTATGAAAACCATAGAATATCATTATTACCACAAAATTATTGTGTTATTATATACTATCCTCAATTTCAATCAACAATTTATGTTCCTTAATGTATTTTAAAATTAATCCAGTTCCCATGGTTTCTACTAGACACCCTCCAATACCACTTATAACGATCCAGACCTCAGTACCCCAGAGTCGGTGTGTGGGTTATTACATTAGCATAGAATCAAAGGTCTAAATCCCAAAGGACTAATCCATTTATTTTTATAGAGAATGATATACATATATGATACCCATTTTATAGTGGGATATAAAATAAGAAACATATAAATGGAAAACACTTGACATCCTTAAACTCATTCCAAGAATTATTCTTCATATCATTGGGTAAGAAACAAATAAGGGTGATCTACAATGCACATTAATGCTAAAGTACATTATTATTTATCATGAAACAATAAGAATAATCAACAGGGTAGGGTAAATAATAGAAACCATATTCCATTTAAATTACTAGATAAGGCATAATCAATATGGAAATGAAAATAACTTAAAATTCATGACATTTAATTAATTAAATGATAATGAAATTTATCAATAGGTAATAAAATTGTGATGATATCATGGATGAAAATAACTAGATTCTTAATGAAATAAAATTTTCATTATTGGAGGTTATGATCTCATGCATCATGAATCTTCAACAATCAATACATTTCACAAGACAATTTATATATAATAGGTATAAACCCATTTAATTTGGCCAAATATTTTGTAACATGAGACCCAATGATTCATCAATAGGATATATTATAGAAATACCCACCCATAACAATATGTCCAAATCATTCCTTGAATATCTAATAATTCATTCCCTACATGAATCAATATTCATTATAATCAAATATCTATATTGAGTAAAGGATACAAATATTTTAATATTTCCCCATTTATTTAAATAATATTGAAAGTCAACACCATATGAATAAATGGTATATTTTTTTAGAAATTATCATAACCATCATAAAATAAAATGGATATTTAATATAAATGTAATTTCCAATGAAAATATATTATAATAAAGTTAATGTTTCAACAGAAGTTTAATAATCACAGAAAAAGTGAGATTGTTGAATAACTTTACCACTTGGTAATTTTCATGTAAAATGACCTTGGATGAGAAAATTCAAATTGAAAATAAAACAAATTGTGTGTAAATAATTATATTACAAATCAAAGGAGAAGTATGTACACCATATTAAACGAACTAGGTGAATAAAATTAATATATTCTTCAATGAAGGGAAATTTAGATAAAGTCCCGTATGTCACACATCCAATTAATTAAATATGAATTAAAATCATGTATAATGGTTATATAAATTTAATTAATTTATAAAAAAACCAAAAATAAATTTATAATATAAAATATTACACCTTTGAAACATTTTATCACATCTTTATAAATAATCATTCATTATTTCGATTGTTTCAAGTATTAATTGCCTAGATTTGACATACATGGTTTGTCCTTTATGTTCTGGTTGTAGTGAATATTATACAGATGAATCATATTTAGAATAATAATTATGACATAATTATAATATTTATACATCATATATAAATTTAGTACCAATAATTAAATATTTTTTTGAGAAATTAATTATGTTACAATCATAGAGATGGTAGATCGTTCTTACGCATGAGTAACATTACCATTTTTAATGATAATTATGGGAAGGTGGTAAGTAATATTTTATCCTTACCAAATGATGATAACATCATTAATATAGTTTTATTTCATTAAATTTGTATACATATATAATCTAAGTGTTGTGGTGATGAAAATAAAGTCCCATAATTTTGTAAAGGTGGTATTCTACACATACCTCAATGACATTATCATCTTTCATTGAGTAGAATGGTAAGAAGGAATATGATGTATATTTTATTCTTAATATGATAAATATTTAATTAATACCATAAATATTTTATTTATATATCATATAATCATTAACATTATCCCTATCATCTCCCATGTAAAGTGTTATTGAAAGATGAACCACATCATTTCCTGAGGCGGTAGTCCACCATATTCATGAGTAACATTATCACATCCCCTATGGAATGGAAGGTAAAAATATATATAGGATATAATTAATAAAAGGGATAATTATCTTATAAATATCATATAAATGCTTTATATCAATCATAATTCCCAACCATGAGAGGTGGAAATGGAAAACGAATTTCATCAGTTTGTGAGTTGGTAGTCTGTCATATACAAAATGATGATTTCCGAACCCATTTATTGAATGTGGGTATTGTTTTAATTTAGGAAGATAAAAAAAGATTTTTCTATGAAATATACTCATATCATTATATCACAATGGTTTAATAATTATTAAATGAGGTGGAGGAATAAATAGATTTAAAATGATGGTTGAATAATGTCACCTCTCTTTGGGTATCTTCCATAGGTTTGAAACAATTCCATCTAAGATTGGATTTATTCAAAGAATATATTCTTTGATGATTTTAGAGATGTTTTGAAGTAATATGGGAAGGTTTTTATTGATTAAAATGGATTGACATTCATAAATAATTTAGGCAAGTGAGTTCCCTTTTATAATTGAGGATGAGTGATATTTTTTTAAATGCCTAAAATTATTAAACAATGACAATTCACTCACATATAATGTGGATCCAAATTTGATAAATAATTTAGGAGTGGAATTATAGGGTTGATGAACACCTCTTAAACACAAAATAACTCAATTTCCTAAGGCTTCATTCCTTGGAATCTATGTTTACACTTATTCAAAAATTTCTTTCCCACCATCTAAAATAGATTTTTAACATTTGTAATTAAATAATAAAAGATAAAATACCAGGAAAGTCTATCAGAGGTAGGCCCCTTACTATTTATTAAACAAATGAAAAGTATAGTAGTACACAAACCACAATTAAGAAGCTGATTACATATAATAAATATCAAACCCATCACAACCCATATTAGAGCCTCCTTCTATAGTGATTGTCTCCCATTCCGATCTTTCATAGTGTCGTAGGATCTTGGCATACTTCTTTCTAAGGTTCAGTTTCTATAAATAGATCAACTCCTATGGTGATTGTTTGAAAGAGGATATAGGTGACACAGGCTTTGGCAACTCAGAGTAGTCCTTCCTCATCCTTCGGCTTGATGTGGTTGACACATGCTTTCTAGATTCCCTCTTCCCATCCTTGAGAACCTCATAATAGGAAGGTTTCACCATCACATTTTCCTTGTCGTTGTCCGAGACATTCCACCACTTTCTATTAATCAGAACATCTTGGAAACCATCACCCACTACTCTGGTCTGATCATTGCACCTATTATAGTCAATCATTTCCAAACATAGTGGTTACCCTCTAAGCCCCTGTCCAACATCTATCTTCAGCGGTGCATCAATCAAGACAAGATGCATATTTCTATTCTCATTCATTGAAGCGCCCACCTCCACTTGGTCTTCAGTTTTCCCCTCAGTCGCCAACCTAAGATCCATTCCCTTCTCTGCATCAGCTGAAACTCACTGCATATTAGTTTCATCCTAAATTAACTCACCCATTTCCACTTGGCAGACTTCATGAGATGCCAAGATTTGGAACTGGCTACCAGTTTTAGCAGTGCTCCCTAATGCATCAGATTGCATTTGGAGACATGGTCTGGAATCCAAAAGTATCCTTTAGCTAGCCGAATTTGAATTCATCCTCTCCCCCTTCAGACCAGTAGAGCTTTCCCCAGCCCCATCAACACACTGCTTAAGACCATTGGTCTTATGCCCAACATTAGCAGCACTCCCTCCCTCAGAAACTGCCAATGTGGTATCCTACCTCGCACCCCTTCCAAGTGAATTAGCATCCACATAACTTACACCTACCATGAGGTCCTGTTTTAGTCTCTCAATAACCACATAGACAGCTGGGCTTCTCATGTCCGACCCATCCACTCCATTTCTAGCCTTTGCAACATCAATAGCCATCGGCTCCTGACCAGTAGTTTTCTGGTCTTGCTTCACTGGAGCTGTGGTGCTTCCATTGATACATTGATCATCACGGTGACCCAGATGATTGCATCCCGAATAGTAATCAACCTAGGATTCAAAAACCACCGCTTGCTTCCAGTGAAACTCCTCACCAACCGTAATCCAGATCCATTAAATAAGCGATCGTGATGCATCCACCTCAACGCATAGTCACGGGTTGACAGGATGACTCACCGATGACGTGAGATTAAATTCATATAAATAGGAAATTTTAATTTAATATTTATCCCACATGTGTGGAGAAAAATTGGGGTTTAAAGTTTCAATTCACAATAATTTGAAAAAAAAATTATATCAAAAATAGATATAAAAATCATTCCCATGCGTAAAAATGGACTAAATTATACAAAATTTAACTAATGGGACTTTAAAAAAAATTCCAAATATAATTTTACATAAGGTTAAAATTAAATGATAAGGAAACCTTTAATTAAAATTCATTATTTTTCACTATTCAAAATGAAATGAATGTTTTGAGAAAAATAAAAAAAATCACTTTAAAAAAATATTCATATGATGATTTTGAAAATGAGTTTTATTATATGGATTTAATTTTTTTTATTGTAAAAAAAATATTTCAAATTAAGTATAAAAGGCATTAGAAACCAATCCTTTAAAAAATATAGTTTTCGAAAAAAAAATATTTTTCTTTTAAATTGTTCATATCTTATTTATAGTCAATAGATAAACACAATTTTTTTTATTTATTAATTTTCATACCCACAAATTTAAAAACTAGGTGATAATTATAATACTAAATATTAATGTTTTAATAATATGCCACATTTCATTTTAACACAATATTGTATTTAATGCAAGCTAAACATAGGTTTGAGTGTAAAAAAAGATAAATACATTGTTTCATGTAATGTAAATTAAACTTAGTGATTCATATAATTGAATTTATTAAATAGATTTATTTTTATTTTAAATAAATAACTATATTGTAAAGTCTTAGCGTGTGATATATTTTTCAAACCATGGTGTAGTGTTTTATACACATTATTGAATATGAAGTTAGTATTTTAAAAACTCTAGGTGTTAGGAATTATCTTTTAAATGAAAAAGAATATTATATACATAAAAAATATATCTTTAAAATGATACTTACAACATTTTGTGTTATTATTCATATGTAATTTTATTTAATAATCAATATATCAGTGATTGCATATTTTTGTATACCAATAATTTTATTTTATTTTTTAAATAATTCTTAAATTGTGAAACATTTAGATGGAAAAAATCAAAAATTCATATCACATAAAAATGGTTAATTTTAATATATATATTTTTATTCCATAATTTAATTTATGCTCTATATTTTCAAATACTAAACAATGTATGAATATTTATTCATCATTTTATAATAATATTTGAAATTAAATTTGACTATCAAAATTATAAAATTTAACAAATAATAAAAATAATTTGTCTTAGATAAGCCACTTTTTTATGAACATGAGTCATTTAATCATTTTCCTTTAAAACTCATTACTAATTTAATGAATTTAAAAATTATTACATAACATTATCAATTTATTTTCCTAAATTGATTATTTTGATATAATTAATTTAATTTAAAATTGGGTAAATACTTATTTTTTCATAATTATTCAAGATTTCATAAAATGTATTATTTTATATTTATTTTATTCTAAAAAAAATTAATTTAGTATTTAATAAAATAAAAATATTTTCTGTGTAAAAATTATTTACTACTAACTACAAAATACTCAATGTACCTATAATATTTATTTGAAACCAACCACCACATATCCAATGATTATATATCGAACGACCACATTTCCAATGTCAATATATCAAATGATAATATATATAATCATCTTACTGTATTCCTTTATTTGGACATATATTCTTATGCATAATTCAATCATCGTAATTATTTTTTTATTTTTGAAATCATCTAATTGATATTTAATATTGTTTATATCATTACATTGTTATAATTGATAGTATGATCTTAAATTAAAATTGGGGGAAAATTTTCCAGGTTCTTAGATATTTTATTTTCTTATTATTTTGTTAAACATTTTATTTTCATATCAATAGGTCATACTAAATTTTAAATTTACGTTAATATTATTAATGATTTATATAATTATTTTAATATATATATTTTTTCTTTTTAATTTGGTGTAGTGTGTAAAATAATCTATTCAACACATTAATAGAATTAAAATGTTGGTGTTGTAGATAGAATCCTAGAGACTAGACATAATCCACCTTATAATGTCACCAAAAGTTCAAATCACATTTAAAGTAGATGTAGTTAATGATATTTTTTAATTCAAGTACAAAAATAACTCACCAATGATGTAATTCCTCTAACACTGTATCCTATTTACCAAATTTGTTAATTAATAATCATGGGTGTTGTTGTTCTATTGATTAAGATGAAGCTGTATAAATCCACATTCCACTACAATATGGTTTTAAAAATTACACAACCAAGACCTATATATGATTCATTACAATGCCCAAAAAATCCATTATTTGTTGAGGTAAACAGATAACTAGAGCCACATTTAAAAATGTTTATAGTTTATGAAAGGATGATTCTAACTATTGTACCATATAGACATATTTTTGAATTTATTTATGTTTTTCATAGGAGATTCAATTATTTATAAGTCCCAGATTATATGGTTAAAATACCCATTTACTTTTTAGAAATCTCTTTGTCTCATTTATTTTTTAGGGAATTTTCCATGAGTTTCCAATTATAACATTTTTGGCTCCCTTGAGATGCCCGTTTTTTAAAAGAAATGTTCAAAGAAAAGAATATATCAATTTTACAATGAGTATTTTGATATATTGTGATAATGTTGGCCATAAAATAAAATCCCATATATGATTATATGATGTTGATCATACTCATCCCAATACATAATGTAATTTAGATATCATTATAAGTGGACGCATAAAATGAATCCCTAAATGAAGGAAAAATATTATTCACCATAACTATAAATAAAATAGAATAATTAGTATTCCTAAAAGGGTTTAAGGAATATTAAAAATTCTTATAGAAGATTTGAGAGGAAGCCTTATGAATTCATTATCATATTACCCACATCTTTCTAACGAGAAAAATAATAATTATTTTTGGATCGTACAATCACCTTAAACATATTAATAGGTTCATCAATTATAGATATAGGATAATAGTTCTTATAAATGAGATGGTTTAGTTTTCAATAATCTATAGACAAGAGTAGGGCCCAATTACACTTCATAATGAAACTATCTAGAATAACCTACATATATCTTAATTTCTTAACAAACCCATTTTCCTCACGATCCTACAATTAGATATTAACCTCTCATAATCTTTCTAAATTCATTTGATTTTGAGGAATGGATATATCTTTAGCTCTAGGTATGAGTCCAATTTAAATAAAACTATATGGTAGGAATCTAGGTAGAGATCCTCCAATAGACCTGAAATTGAACGTATCTCTGTCTACACTACATTGAGAATAAAACTAGGAATTTATATGATAGTTTCCTAGTTATACCATGGATCTGAACCTGCCAGAAAATATTTAATCTACCCACACTATAGTGGGTATATTGTGTTCAAGATAAAAATGATAAATGAAATAGATTTGGGATAAAAATGGATTCAACCAAAACCATTTATTGAGGTAAGTTATATATATCCATTTTAAGAATTATCATTCCCTTAGACACCAAAAAGGTAGGACTCTTAAGATAAAAGAATGATATTTCCCTAGAAGTTTTATCCAAACCTATAGCAGTACCAAGGTTCATATTATGCATATAAATAAAAGAATAAAAACATATATATCTATTAGTAAGTGAAGAGAATAAAAACATATTAGGGTTATTCCAATTATGAAAGAGGTGTCCTAGTTTTACTTGTTCAAGGACCACCCCAACAAAATTTTTTGACGGATACCTTAGATGAATAAACTATTTTGGAATTATTTTCTAAAGAATAATCTATATATTTCTAAATTGAACATATAGATTAAATTTTTTTAGATAATAAAGATAATTATTTTTTATGTACATATTTCAGTTACACTAATGACATTTCACAAGTGGCCTCTATGGGTTGTAGGAAACTAAAGCCTTCCCTCCTAGATTTCAATAAATTATTACCACTATATTTTATTCATTTAAATGTTTCTTTTTACCATTTTAAGGTCTCATTTCATCTAATATGTTGTAATTCACTTCCTTCAATAAGATATTCCACTAATGCTCTAGATTCCCTTAAAGAATAAATATAAATACCCTTGTAAGTGTATACAAGGTAGTTTGACATGTTAATAAAGAAAGTGAATTCATTGAATCCACTCTGGAAGAAATTTCTTGTCAATACTACCTCATAAGATTATAAGACCTTATTATTAGTGGTTCTCATTATTTAAAACCCAATTCCATCACATGGATCATATATAAAATAGTGTATATATCAATAAAGATAATAGAGGACCTAGTAAGTAGAACATTTTGAACTTCACCTCCATGCATAAGAATAGTTATCCATATAGTAGACATTGTCAAAATTAAATTATAGAATAATATCAAAAACATATCCAATTATTTTAAAACATTAATATTTCAAAACATGTTACTTGATTAATGTCTAAACTCACATTACCTCTCTCCCCCTTTAACCCATTTTCCTATGAAAACATATTTATCTTCAAAACTTTTTCCATCCTGATTTTAATTTTATTAGGCATGATTCTACAAAAATTTGAAATTATATGAAAAATTTCTAAAGATAAATTTTTTTTAGAAATTTAATTTCATAAAATATAGGAAATAAATAATATTAATTAGTTTTGAAATTATGGAATCCAATTATTTTGTCATATTAGACTAATTTTTAATAATAAATATTCAAGAAACAATATTTATTTATCTCCAATGATTTTGTAATATGAATAAAAATTTTACTCTAAACATAATATAAATATCATTTTCAATAAAACATTAATTAATGATATTATCATTATTCCTACATATAGACATGTAATATATGGCATGAGACATGAAAATATCAGACTAACTCAATGACTATAAAGGAAAATATACTATAATAAACTTTGAATCATAGTCTTCCAGCAAAATTAAAAATGGTAGAAATAATTATTGGTAACTCCACATGTTCCCATCACCCGACTATTTGGATAATATAATGTAATAAACCCTAAATCCCTTTATGTGGGTTTCAGTACCATTTTTTAATGAAAGTGACAAGATCACCTGAAAAGTTCTAGATAAGTTCCCACAACACCATTCATTCACCTCCTAGTTTGTAAATGTTGGCATAAAGATATGGGGTTATGTAACATGAGTGTGTGAAGTGGTTTTCCCCCAATAAATAATTATTGAGTATTGACAGAGTCTTTTTAGGATTGGGAATGACCAAAACCCCTTACTAACACTGAAAATAAATGAAGATAAAATGAATGTATACTGGTAGTATTAAACAATACACAGCGCATGGAGTGAAATTGAAATAGAACAACATATGTCAAATAAGGATAAAACATACGAATGGAACCCAGAATTTTGCGAACAAAATACTATATAACTAAATTTTAGGTAAGGAAAAGTAGGCCTTAGAATAAAAAATTAGTTCCCATATAGATTTTCTCAATGATAACTTAATAGATACCCCCACCATCTTCCATACCATCGTATAAGACCCCCAAAAAAGATTCAATCTAGGTAACATGCTCTTCACAAAGCCCAGTCCCATGTTACAATAAATTTCCCTTACATGGTTTTTATAGAATATGTTATGTTCATGTCTCGAGAGGGTCACATTTAGTGTTCTAAGATGGTATATCCATTAGGTGGTCGAAATATTCCCATAACTAACTATGGTAATTCCATGTGTATATAAGAGAACTAAAAATATCTAGAAATACAAGGTATTTAAAACACCTTATTTATCATACTTTATGTAATTGTATTTATAATTCAAATAAATATTTACCAACACTGGGAGGGTTTATACATGTGAATCCTAATTCAAGTTTAACTTTGAATCTACGATGAATTGTAATTGATTTCAGGGTGAACCAAAAATCACATTTATTAGAATGTAAATCATGAATAATATAGTAAGGTTATCCCAGAAAATCATCCCATATGATGCTGGGTAAAAGGGTTTAATATATTCAAGTAATTTTGGACCCATTACATTTTATTATGTTTTTTGATATAGGGGCTCCCAGCTAGCTTTTATACAAGCACAATATTCCATTTTTAAATAATATTTTCAATTTTCACAAATCAAATCAATAAAAACAAAATAAAGAATAACAATTGGGTCATATTTCATGAGATTTGTACTAAAGATACTATCATTTAATAATATGTGTATAAATCAGCAAATTATTCATCCTCAATAACTAAAATTCTGTAAATTTTTACTGCATGATTTTTTTTACCAATATTTCAAAATGAATCAAAGTAAAAAGTGAAATAAAATTTAAATACCTTTATTGTAAATGTGGAAATACAACCAATAAATATAATTTATATTTTTTTCTCCTTTTTATAAAACCATTTATTAATATATTATTCCAAATGAAACTATAAGTAACCAAAATTTTATAAATTAAATTCTCATATGAATATATAAATTCCTTACTATGTAACGTAGTTATATAAAATAAATGCACTATATTTAATATGATATTGTGGATCATTATAAAATATTTCCATCATTTGTCTGTTGGGATAAAAATAATTTTTTTCATCATAATCATTTTTTATTACTATTTTAGAGTGACTCTAATTATTAATATATATTAAGGATTATGATAATATCTCAATAAAAAATAAGTAAGAAGTGATTCCCTCAATTTTTATGATCATACCAGATAAATCCCATCAATTAGTGTTTTTTAGGGAGATAGAATAAATGGAATTTTCCCTTTTTCAAGACCAAGTTGAGATTCACTAATTAAAACATGAGAAACCCATTTATAGAAATTTTTTCATCTCTCACCATATCTCTATAAATTCCTCCTAGGGTATTCCAAATATCTTATAAAGCTTCTCCAAGTCATTTAGAATACACTGCTCAAGGAAAGGTATTCTTCCCTCTTCCATTTTTTTAAGTACATTTTTTTACTATTCATTTTTATATCCAATTTTTCATGTTATAATTACTTTTTAACACTCTTAATTACTATCCTTATGATTTCCATGTGTTGAGTTTCCACCAGTAAATCTCAATAAATCATTCCATGATCCTTTTGTACCCCCATTATGATGTCAAAATTACCCCATGATTTTCCATTCCAAACATTGGTGTTGTGAATAATAATCCATATTCCTACTAAATAATATTTACCTAGATGTGCCTATTTATTCATTGATTAAGGGATTCTATTTATCTAAACAAGATTTATTAATCATGTGATTAAAAGTTATTAGAGAATTTATTATGTTTTATGATCAATGTGGTACAAAAATTCAAGGACACAATATGGATGTGATAGGTGGGTCCAGAATTATATATCCCCCTAAATGCATCAAGTAGTATTTCTATCGCCTGATATATTATTTTGGATGTACCTAGAGTTCAAATTAGTGCACTATGTTATGATGTCTCATTTTTTAGCCTTAAATTATATTTATAGTTTCATATTTTATGATTTTTTATATTCCTATGATTCTATTATGTTATCATTTAAAACAATCCTTTGATGATCATGATTATGATTATAAACCTCATATTATCCCTCTTAACTCACATATATTATGTTACTTTATATACTCCTTTTTTTCTGAGTATATGAATCTGTGTATATATATGGGAAACTGAATTTGGATCTGGAATATATATACCTAGTAGTAATAACCTTTAAAGGGATTATTGGGTATTAACTTGACCACTATATAGTTATATAAAAAGAGTCCTAAGACTATACACATAGACAGACACTCCTAAGAGTTATTCATTAGATTATTATGTACTATTAAAAAACCATTATGAAGGGAATGAAAATTATTATTATATTAAATAATTAAAAATATACACTACATAAATTATCTAGATACATATAGATTCATTTGATAAGTAATATATTTAATTTTTGGGTTACCATTTTAATTTTTATTGATTCTGTTTTATATTTTTAATAGTCTAAAATTCTCTAACCTATGTTAATTTTGGATGTTGTAATCAAATTTTAACAAAAATAAAATTGTTAAACATAGTATAATATTCCATTCATTAACCTTGAATGTTCTATGTTTCCATATTTGATCACATTCTTTCATATAATACATGTTTAGTAAAATAATTCAAACACCACCTCATAATATAGAAGTTTTGTTATTGGTAAAAATAGAAAATGGGGAAATTATTTTACCTTAAGTATTTAACTTATCCTCTATAAATATTTGAGGGATATAACTCATATTTAACCTTGTGATACTCAATTTAAGGGTATTTGATTCTATCCTAGGTATGGATTGGGTTTCCTGATATAGACAGAATATAAATTTTTAGGACAAGGAAATCACCCTCTATTTTGAAAATCACTCTCATATTCTATAAGATTATAATAAGGAAGATAGATTTAATTAGGAGAAATTATCTCAATCCTAGATATTATTAAACTTTGAGGAATAATATCAAGTTTAAACTACTGAGATTATAGAATGTTTCATCCATTATAAATTTCCATTGTAAGGGAATATACTGATAAGTTCCCTAAATAATTCTCCGGTGTTTCTCCTAGCTGAGAGTTTGATCTCCCAATAAAACTTATACATGGATTATTATCAATATCTAACACTATACATAAAATTTACACTATTAAACATGAATAAATGAATAAGAAACTACAAGATAATATAGATAGAGGTTTTATATTTCCATGTTCTTTACAATAGGGTGGGTTGATACTTTTCATCATAAAAAAGGATTGTTAAATGTACCTATGCATTAATTTTCATGAGATCAAAATTATCATACTAATGATAAATTATCCTATTCCATATATTGATGACTTGTTCAATAAAAAATATAGAGACTAATACCTCTCTAATTTGGATCGTTGGATTAGATATTATCAATTAAGGGTAATGAGTGGGGATATCAACTGAGGTGAATTTTTGGATTTTGAATGGGCACATTGATTTCATATTTATGCCATTTGGACTCACTCATGCTCTAACTATCTTCATAGACATAACTAATATAGTCATTGTGGATTACCTTATGAAAATATGATGTAGTCTTTAAATACTGTATTTTAATCTACTCCAAAAGTATGGAGGAACTGGAGGTGATTTTTAATTATATACCAATGAACATGAAATAAGAAAATTTTAATGGGAATTATAGTAAATTCATATTTTGGAAGGAGTAAGTAACATTTTTGATGAATTTTATCATAAGAAAAGGGATATGTGTAGATATTTTTAAGGGAAATTATATTTAATGAGGGATTAAATCAACATCTATTATTAAGATCTATAATTTAACTTGATTATCCATGTCATATCTTAAATTTGTATAAAATTCACAAGATTATAAAAGTAACTAACTATGAAAACTATGATGTATGTGAAGTTTTTAGAGAATGATATATTATAGGATATATTTAAATATTTAAATAATAGGATAAATAATGAACATGTTATCACATTACACACAAATTTAGAAGGATATTTTATATATTTTGATGATTAAAAAAATTATATAAATGTGTACTCATGAAAAATGAAAAAGTGATATCTTTTTCCACCAGAAATTAATTATCTTTAAGAAAAACAACCTTGTGAAACTTGCTAAAGGGAAATTTTCATTTATGATTTGGTGAAATTATCTCTATAGTTCAAGTGTGAAATATATATATATATATATATATCATAAAAGGATCAAGAATATTTTCAAAAAATATGATATACATATTCCCTAATAATGTTGGCCAAATATATTCAAGGGATATAATTTTTTAATCTATTTACATAATTTGATTTTGAATAATGATGAAGATACTCTAATTATAAAAGACCACACAAACCTTTCAATGATAAGAATTCAAAGATATCTAATATTATTTGACATATAAATTAGGGACATGTGAATCATTAAGGTAAAACAAACCTACATTTCACAAATAGTTTCAAAAACCACAATTCATAAGAGGATCAAGCCGGCAACAAAATATCCCTAAGAGTTACAAAGGTATCAAATACTTAGGTGTTCAAAATTGAAAGAAATGGAGTAATATGTTTTAAAACACAAATATGTGTCCCATAAAAATCATTAAAGAAGAGGAAACTTATTTATGATGTGTATAGATTAATATTTTCTTTTCATCAAGGAATAACTTTGATGTTTAGTGATCTATAGTAAATATTTTCAAAGGATCTAATGAAGAGAATGATTTTAGATTTTTTATATTCATTGATGGTATTTTAAAAAGTAAAGGATGAACTAAATAATTATAAGGGAATAAAGAAACCATTTTTTATATCATTATGAAATAGATAAAAATATAAAAATTTACTTATTCATAAGAATCCCTAGGAGAACTAAATGAAATAACACTATTTAGATAGTAGTTGATCACCTTACATATTCAGTGCATTTAATTTCAATAAATATATATTTCTTTCTTGACTAACTAACAATGATATATATTATTAAATTGGAATGATATAATACACTATCCATTAAATCTTTTTTTATATCAATTTTCATCATCGTGGTTTTAGAGAAGCAATCTTGATGAATTTTATCTATATTTGTGTTTTAGTTATACATAACCCCCTCAGATGGATAGTCAGTCTAAGAAAACTATTAAAACTCTTGGGGATGTGATAAGATGATGTGGAATAGATTTACTAGAATATTTCAATCATGTCCTCACGTAGTGGTGTTCTCATATATTTATAGTTTCAATTATCTCATTAAAAGTTTCCCTTATAAGGCTCTCTATGTGAAGAGGGGTCAAACTCTGACGTGTTATGATGATGTTGGAGAGATAAAGATGGTGATACCTGATCTTTTCTTATTGATGAAAGATAATTCTTGAACCATTTATTGAAATATGAAATCCATACCATCTCAAAATAAAAGGTTTAGAAAAAATAATTGATGAGGCCAAAACATTGATATCAGAGACGATGTGTTCCTTCAAATATCATAGTTGATAAAGTCATTAGGTTTAGGAAAAAAGAAATCTCTATCCTAGATACAATTTCACCTTTGAGATATTTGATCACATCAGAGTTATTTCATGTTTATATTCACTCCCATATATCCTATTAAGAGTATATGATGTCTTCCATGTATCTCAATTAAATAAATATATACCAGGATGCTCACACGTAATAAATCAAGAGGGAGTACCTTGGAGGAGAAATATCACATTTTAGGAATAGAATATGAAGATCATTGATCGTATATTCAATGTTCTATAAAATATGATAACTAAGCTAGACAATGGATGATAGTAGAACCACATGTATGAGGAGTAAAAATGGGATCCATAATAGATAATTAAATTGAAGTACCCCTATATGTTTTAGTGTATGAAATGAGATATCGTTGGTGAAACTTATATTGGAAATAATTAATTTTTATACCCAAAATGTTATAAAAAATATTATTTTTTAATAAATAAATGCCTTATTAAAAAATTTAGATATTGAAAATACATTAATTATTTTAACTTTTATTATTTTCATCGATATAAAATATTGAAATAATTTTTTTTGAGGAATAACTGGTCATTAAGCTACATAAATGGTGATAATGGTCAAATTATATATTGAAAATTAAGATTATTAGACATTAATTATTATGATATGATCTAGTTGAAACTTAGGAATGATTTTATGGACATGTCCAGTAGTATAATAACCAATGAAACAATTTTATATGATATTCCATGGGAGAGGGAATCACTGAGATATTTAGTAGAAAAAATCATGAAAGAAATAATCATATCATGGTTAGAATCATAGAGAATAGTAACTAAACAATGTTTTTTAAACTATGCCAATAAGGTACTGCAATCGCACACCTAGACTTTCGGGAATACACGATCGTAATAAGGGGTTATGCATCTAGACACTTATAGTATTGATTTTCATATTTTTATTTTTAATAAAAAATTCTTTTATTTATCTCTTTCCATTATTAATTAATATATATATAAGATTATATAGTGAATTTGAAAAATATTATATACATTGATAAGAACATAAAATTGTTTTTTGTGGAAATATTCTATCTCAATTAAAATACTCTATTGGATAAATTTAAAAAAATTCATTTTTTTTAATTTTATGTAATACCCCCACTAAGAAATTTTTATTCAAATATAAATTACAATTTAATTTCATGAAGTCCAAAGTAATTTTCATAAGGGTAGGAATGTGGTTTATTTCATAAATACTAGAATTTTCCAATTAAATAATGGATTTTGTTCAATTTTGATAATTACTTTATTTTGAAATTATTTTTTTAATTAAATATTATTTTTTATATCAAAACATAAAAATTACCCAATGATGAGTTTTTTATAATTTTAATAGATAGAATCATTTTTCGGTTAAAATTAAGTGTAATATTTATTATGACTTCATAAGAGGCTAAAAGTGATGAAATAAATACTATAAAAGTAATAAACAACCAAATATAGATATATCCTCTAATATAATGATTTTTTGATATTATTTTCTTAATTATAAAAACCAATAATTAATCCTCCAAAACTAATATTATAATTAATTTTTAAAAAATAATTAATTATTAACTTATCTCGTCAGTGCATCACGAATGGTATTATTTTAACGAGTTTGGTTTTTAGAATAGTTAAACATTAAAAACCACCTATATTTTATTGAAATTATGGTAAAAATGTGAAGGTCTATGGTATTTATCATTTTATTTTCTAATTTTTGAAACCTATGTTTAGACATTTATATATAATCCCCCTCTGTTTTTTTATAAATACACACACATCATCTCATTCATCTCCACCAAAAAAACCATTGAACAAAATTTCCTCTCCATATTCTTTTCTAAATACATCATAATGCTTTTTGAGGATCCTAAAAATATATTCCCCATTATTTTTAAGAATTATCTCGAGGAAAATGATTCTCTTCTCTTTCATTATATTCATGTAATTTCATTATATTATTCCTTTTTATTTTCAATTTTTTATGTTATAATGTGTTCTACACATCACTTTACTGTAATTATGGTTCCTATGTAATGAAAGAACACTTTTCCCTCGCATAAAACCCTTATGTGAACGTTCTTTTACATGTGTAACATTTCTAAAATTATCTAATTATTTTTTATGAAAACAATATAGGTTGTGAATATCATTCCAAATTTCCACTCAAGTGTGAGAACCAGGATATACATATCCTTTATGAAATGGAGAAATCCATGTATGTTACAGACATTCCATAAACTTTTGATTCAATGTGATTATATATAGTATAATATTGTATGATCAATGAAGCACAAAATGTGTTATCATAATATGAATGTGGTGGGATATACCAGAATTATATAGCCTCAAATACATTGGAAAATGTTTTTATCTTATGAGATAAATTTTATGGCTAATTTATGGTTATCCTAATCAAAATATTTTATGATTAAATGGTGGTTAGAATTTATTTATCCTAATAATTTCAGGTTTTATATAGTATCAACATTTATTTGAGTCTTGTTTGTTATCAGCATATACAATTCATCAATGTCCAGGACTATGATTTTCAAAAAACGATTTGGAAACATAAATAACATGTGTTTATTTAATTTATTATTTACTATAATTATTCTGTTAGAATGATTTATAGATCACTCCTATTTTATGTAAATTCATAGGTTAACTCATGCATTATTAAAATTTCAAAGAAATGAAAGGGAATGTTTTGGATTTCTAAATAATGTCGTGGTTTCACTGTTACAACTTATTTCCATATTTACCTAATCAAACAAAGTAATTAGACCCATATATCATTTTGGGACTGTGGTATACATATATCCAAGAAATCAATCATGAAATAAAGTGTATAAAATATATGGGTTGTTATAGAAACAAATTTCTTTTAATTAAATTCAATAAATCATACACCATTTCTTGCCCAAACTTTAATGAATATAACTGAGGGAAGGGGTTTTCATACTAAATAATTTTTTGAGTTTATCTTTTGTTTATATGGGGATATATAAATAAATTAAATATATATTACAATCAACCATTGAACCCAAGAGAATTAAGAACCCGACTTCTAATGACTTGAAATAAGATATTAAAATGGAAACTAATGGGTTGATTTGTTATTTACCAAGATGGTCTTCAGTGATTTACAATGTATTATAATATTAAAAATTCAAAATCCTTAAATACATAAGATTGGATATTTCAACTAAAAACATGAATAATTAACCATAAAAGGTTGATTATAGACGATAAATTTTCATACATGAAAAAATGTGATCTTTTAAGACCATGCAGTGCTAATCTGGCAAAAAGATTTAATGATGGTTCATTGAGAAACGTACGAAGGTGATAGAGGATCATATAAAATACTAATTTTGAGAATTATAGGTAAGATACCTAGTTAAATGTATTAAAAAGTATAATTTAGGTTAGGAAAAGACTAAATATTACATTATTTGTTGAATTCCTCTCAATATCCTTTCAAGTAAATGTTAATTATATAGAAGATACCAGGAGGACACAGTAGTGATGTTGGTCCATTTATTTTCAAATTAGGTACCTGATCCATGATGGCTAGTTATTTGATGGTCTCTAAGATAGTAGAGTGTTCCCCTATATTTCCCTATAAGCCCCTAAATATTTTCTTCTCAAATCAACCCCTTATCTCATAAGACCACAAAAAATGAATTAACGAATAGACTAAATTATAATTACCATATATGGGAGGTCGTGGTATTTACCCTCATTAGCTAAAGTAAACTAATGAAATAAAAAAATTATTCCATTATTATCGTATCATATTTGATTTATCATTTTAAATATAATAATAATTTAATTCCATGCTTCATAAATTCACTCAACATATTCTTTAAAATAATTTTGATCCATTTATTAGATATTTATAATTTTATCTAATATATATTATATAATTTTTTTGAAATTAGTTTATCATTAATTACATTATTAATTTTATCCATTAATCACTTACAACATTATAATTCTATTACGAAATTTTAATAATACATTCCTATAGTTATAATTTATTGATTTAACTAAATATAATACCTAACTATAGAGACATGCATATATGATAAGTTTATACCTTATTAAATCATTATTCAATTATTCATTTAATATTATTAGATATTTTATAATAATTACCAATACAACGGTAATTAAATCATACCTAATATAAATGTCAAATTATATCATTTTACTATATGTTCATTGAAAAATATAATACATAACATATCATTGAGATTCCCATGTTTATTTATTATATTTCTTAAAATTTATAATATTATTAACTTAAAAATAGGGAAAATTCTTTATTCATAAACAATATGTCCTATTAAACTTTTTCATAACTATCAAAACATTATTACACTATGATATATGTAGGATGGGAATAATTTTGAATATTTATTTTTCTAAAATGTAAATTGAGTGATAATTATTTATTTTAATTGGTCATAGATTAAAAATATCACACGACAGGCTGGAGGCTGATGCCATGGGTCAAAATTAGTTGTCTATGATTTTTTTTGAATTATTCAACCTCATTTAATTATAAGAATTACATATATAGAATTTAAAATATACATCACGTGAATGCATTTTCAATTAAATATTTTTTTAAATTATAATAATAATAATGATTTATAATACTATTTTAAGGGCACAAAGATATAAAACAATACAAACACCAATACAATAATTTTGGATAAGGGAATTAACTCTCACATGGGTTTTACCCACAAATAATTTCAATATTTTATTATAAATATGGAAAAATGTATATACTACCAAACCCCTCGAAATGGGGCCATTTAGTTATATTCTAGATGAATTGTAGTAATATTTATGGATACTAAAATAACTGATTAAGTTATTCAAATTGCTCTTCTATATTTTAAACACAGAAACTCCAAATATTTTCATCTCCGTATATTCAAACTCAGGTCACTATTTAGGATATAAAGAACAAATAAAAAAATAAAACAAGAATAAGTAGAAAACTATTACAATCAGAAATAATAATAATAATAATAATAATATAACTCTATTAGGTATAGGATCATTATTCATGGGAAATAAATAATTAAAATTTTATTTCCATTTTACTTCTTTTACATTCCTTGAAACATTTAAATTATATTAATCATTTTTTGTAATCATTTTCCATTAACAATTTTGTTAACCTAAGATCATTAACAACCTTTTATACTATATAAATATATTATAACAATATTATAGATAATAAAATGAATCCTCATATTTAGTAATATTTTCTCAACCATCTAACTGTGTATGTGATATAAGTATCACAATATTATTATATAAAAATGCCACGTAAATTAAATTATCCATGAAAATTATCAACATGTTGGGTTATTTTGTACAAGGTATAGTAATCAAATTTCTATTCTTTAAAAAACCATAATTCTGAATATTATTAATTAAATAAGTATATAATGTTGGATTTATTGTCAAGTTGACTATTATTATATAAAATTTTTTATGTGGATTGATACTAACTATTCATCATTAGAATATTCTTAGGAAGATGATAAAAATAATAATTTATGAATAAAGATTAAAATATGAATAATACCAAAATTTATTGAGAATTATAAAATTTTATATTAAATAACATCCAATTTTTTTTTTGAAAAAACATCCAATTTATAATTTATATCATCATATTGTTGTTGTATTTAAGATTTATATTTAATAAGCATTCTAATGGTGCATTTTTTGAACTATTATTACTCGACATTTAAATTGACTAATAGAAGTATCCAAATTGGTCTATAATCATCACTTTATAATATCACTAGAAAAAAATATAATTTCTATAAAATTCATATCATAGAAACCATAATAGGTAGGGATTAATATATGTCAATCATGTATCAGGAATTTTAGTTATGTGCCTTCAAAATTAGATGATAATTTTTAATATTTCAAACTTCACTACATGATTAATAAGAAAAAAATTTCATATTTTATGGAATATAATTCCTTTATGATTTTATAGATTCATAGTGTATATAACATATAATAGGTTACATCATTCAATATTAAAAATAAATATTTTTATGTGAGAGACTCATAGGCTTATAATTAGCTATTGAAATCATCAGAATAATTGGACCATAACATATACATGATGAATCCACATACTTTAATGATCTATCTATAGTGACACATAATTTACAACATTGATAATACTTCAAAAAAAATTATATTCATTACAACACATATAAATTCACAATAGGGTCGTATAGGTATAGTGTCTTTATAAATAGGTAAAAATAAACAAATTGTTCATAAAACATCTACATTATCTCTGACTTATTTCATCACAACTAGTCTCATTTTTGGAATATCATACTTAATACACCTATTCATGACCTGGGGAAAAGAAAAATTTTAAAGGATGAGATAAAATTCTCAGTAAGGGTATAAAAGGTAAATATCAATCATATAATAATTCTAATACATAAGAATATAAAATTTTAAAATCTTATCCTGCATACGAAATATCATGATACCATGTCATGGGATAAAAGTTCATAAGAATTAATGGACCAAATCCAAAAATTCATAAAATTGGAAATAAAGTTTTTTCTATACACATAATTATTTAAAATCATTTCGATATTAGCCAAGGCTCAAAGCCAAGGCCATCATAATGGACAAAGTCCATTACGGAAACGGGTTTACATTCCAATACAACCCTGTATTAATGAAGTGGATTTACTTTTCATTCTATTCATGTCTATCTCATGAGATATAAATATTTACCTAATACATTGGAGGGATATATATGTCCCACCCATCTCATAATGTTATCATTCTTACATGTTCCACAAAAACATAAATCATTCTTCAAATCATATCCCATGAAATAAAATGGTTTTTTAAACATCATTCAATCATAACATAATCCATATAAAATACCATTCCATCATTAGAGAAATAAAATCATAGTAATAATAGGGATAGAAGTAAAACCCTATTTAGAAAGCATCATCTTAGATGGAAAATAATTGTGATAAAACACATGAATTTAATTATTGAGGAAAATATCATTTCTTCTTCGAAAATGATTTCTTTTCTCAAAATGCCATGAATTTTTAAAAGAAAAGTATTTGGTCGAAAATAAAAATGAAATTTTTAGAGGAAGCTTCATGGAAATAAGGTTTCATGAAATTGTAAAAAACCATTAATGTATTATAAGTTAAAAAAACATTATCTATATACTTTTGCATGAAATGTTAAGAAGTACCAAAAATCAAATAATGATAAAATATGCCTTTCATAATGTTTAATAAAAAAATACCCACATGATAAAATTAACTTTAAACAACTATAGAAGAATAGAAACAATATTACATACATAGGAAATATATATGTGGAAGATAAATATTCCCTAGAACATACTTACATATAAATAATCTTCGATAAAAAAATAAGACTACAAAATTATCGCTTACCTTAGGTCTGAATCCTTCGTATATATTTGAAAATCCTTTTAAATGATTAAAATAATTTTATTGCATTATTCCAGAATAATAATCATTTTTATGATATCATATATGATTACATTATTATATATTTTTTAGTAAAGTTTCATTGTCACTCATTATTCAGATATTAACTACTTTATATTCTTATGCAAGTTTTTTTGGCTAAGTTCATGTACCACTTATTAGGTTATAGTTATATCATTTACATAGTTATATTAGAATAATATATATCATATTTATTTATTCTATTAATGAATATAATCGTGTTTTAATTAATATCTTGTAGAATGAATCGTGTCACATCGTGTAGACTGTAGGTTGTATGTATGCACAAGTGATGACATCATTAAATTAATGGTTAAATGATATGAAATTAAGATGGTGTACTAATTTTAAAGAATAAATATTATGTAATATTATGTATTTAAAACCATTATACTCATCATTGTATCCATCCAAATAAAGTATTTTTGAATACCAAATTAAACCCCGGTATAGAGACGGAAAGTCATACATACACAAACATGGTGATATTTTTATTTGTAGGATGAATACAATGAGTTATAAGGTTTTAAAATAATTATAATAACATATAAGAATGTATAATATACTGAATTTTTTACTTTATTATATAAAATACATTATAATAAAAAGTAGAAGAAGAAAAGAATTTTGAAAGAGGTGATACAAAAATTACCTATTTTTCAAGTATCTCTTTTTGATTTGCACAAAATATATCTTGATAAAGAATTTATTACAAAAGGGTGTCCATTATGAGGAAGGTAGATATGTTGGTAGATTATTTATTATAATTTTGATAATATAATGGGATGTAAAGGTGTGAGTAAGTTGGTAGATGTGGTGGCCATTTATATGTGGGAGGAGAATCACTTTAGGAACGTTTTGAAATAATATTTTATTATAAAATGTTTTCATAATTATAATAGATAAAAAGCGATAAATTTAGAGGATAAGATTATGATGGGTTGAAATACCATTAAGCAATAGATTTTAGACTAGTTATGACTCAAAATAAATCTTATCTTTTAACTTTAACCCTTAGTTAAAAACATTAACTCTTACCATGTCTTCTTGTATTTTTATAATAGGCAGTTACTATGGTTACTAGGAATTACCAAGATAACAAAAGGATAAAATAGTGACATTTGTAGCATTACATTAGTTATTTGTCCGAATATTATATTTTTAGGACTATTATATCATTTAATGATATACTATTTGTTTTAAAAACTTATTTATGTCAATGTTGACCCTATTTAGTAATTAATTCTTCTTAAAGTCCTAACAACATTATTCATTCAACAAAACTACATTAACACAAATAAAAAATGTTATATTAATCAATAAAATTATTTTATGGAGTCATAATGTTAAAATTAGTTTTATATTAACATTTATAATATCATTTAATTTAATCTTTCATTAATAAGATAATCATTGCATCATCATTCTGTCATAAATATATTTATTTATTTAATGTTGAAAAATTATATATATAATACCAAAATTTAGAAAATATATTTATCTATTTAATAAATAATTATAATAAAATAAATCAGTTATATAAAATATGTTTAATTTTTTTTAGTAAAATATAAATATTTATGTTATATTTCTCTTTACTTTAACTTAAATTTTCAAAATGGTTTTTATCACACCCAAGGGGCTCCATGGGATCATAAAATCGACCCAATGATGATCATCATCGGTCATATCTTATACAGTAGGATTAAAAAAATTAGTGTAGTTTTATATTATTATAATTTTTTTCCTTATTAACAACATTTACCCTTTATCCATGGTAAATTAAAATAAATACTGAAGTTAATATTCATAATGTCTAAAAATAAAAGGTAACTATTTACACAGTTTAGACCATATGATTCCAAATATAGAATCCATTATTATAAATTCAAAACATATATATGGCATAAATTAATTTAAAATCAATCTCATTTTCAGAATGAGAGAATATGTTTTGAAAAGTCAAAACATTGCAAAAGATTGAAATTTTTTTACATAGGAAGTCAATGTTAAATTAATGATAATGTAATATATTATATTTAATGATAAAAATATATTATATTTATACTTTAAAGACAATAAATATTTTAATTTGACCATATTATTTTATTTATGAAAAAAAATCACCTAAAATTTAGCATATTTATACAATTCATCAAAACGTGAATGTTGTCAAAAAACATCATAAATTCATCAAAAGTAAATTTTTATATCCCAATTTAAATTAAAATGTTTATGTTGTCATATAAAAGTCATTAATGTGTAAAACTATTAATGTAAAATTGGTTCTCTGTTCAAAGTTTTAAGATTACCCTTAAAAAATATCGGTTTTAATACAATAAATGCAGTTTATTCACACCCTATGATTAAAATATTCATTGGATGAATTCAAAAATATTTTATAGAAAATATAAATCTCACTAATTTAATTACACTATAATTCACTCAAAAACACTAATACCTAATTTACATTTTTTATAAATAATTGATAGCGAATGAATTCACAATGCATTTTCACATGTTAGTTATACTTATTCCTGCTAACCTAATGGCTATGCTATGACAATAATTTTGAATAAAGGTCATATCACAAGTCATTTTAACTCAAAATTACTTTTAAATCAGGCTACTGAAGAATAAAAATTATTTAATGAAAATATTTCATAAAAACGTCCGGGTGTTACATTATACCCCACTTAAACTGAATTTCGCCCTCCAAATTCGTCACTTGGAAACAAACAGTTGGTGATTCAGCACCATCATCATATAATGAAATTCCTATATATATTACTCAAATTAGTGTCTCTTCCATATAACTTTAACCAATAGAGTGATCTTGTTTCATAAATCTTTTTCGCTACAACATAAAATCTCTATTGGTTTTCTTCATAAGAAAGATCTTGCTCTAGTGGTATGGCTTATGAGTTTAGTACATGTGAAGGATCTTGTATGTAAATTCTCATGAGAGAAACATGGAAGAAATAATGAACTTAAGAGATATTCTATGGAAGTACCAATTTCTAACCTATATTTCTTAAAAAATCCATAATTTTAAAAGGACCGATATACTTACGGCTCACCTTCCCCTTCTTTCAAAATATCATTACTCTCTTCTAGGGAAATATTCATAGAAATGCATTATCACATACTTGAAACTCTAAGATTTTTCTTTAGTTGTTAGAATAACTATTTTATTGACTTTTAAATGCTATTATGTTTTGTTGAATATATTTTACATTTTTACCATTCCATTAATAAGATCTGGTCCAAATAGATTTTTTACCCAACTTTATATAAGAAATTTACACTTCTACACTTATTTACACACATAGATTCATTAGGATCCATATGAATATTGGATTGAAATCTATTACTATAAAACAATTCAACCAATGGTAGGTGTTGACTGCAAACACCCTTTAAATCCATATAGGAAGCTCCCAACATGTCTTCTAGTATTAGAATTGTCCTCTCATACTGATTGTCTGTCTGAGGATGATAAGCAGTGTTGAAACTTAACTTCGTATCCAAGTCCAATTAAAGAATTTTCCAAAACATTGAGGTAAACCTTGAATCCCAATCAGATATAATAAAAACGGGTACTTTGTGTAATCTTACCACTTTCTTTAAATATATCCCAGAAATCTTGTCATGTGTGAAATCATCTCCAATAGCAATGTAGTGTTCCGACTTCATAAAGTGATCAACTATAACCCAAATAGAATTATCACCTTCGTATTTTTTGGGAATTCTGAAGAAAAAGTCTATAGTGATGTTCTTTCATTTTCATTCTAGTATAGGTAATGGTTGTAACATCCAATTTGACTTCTATCTCTCGTCCTTAACTTACTGAAAAAGAAAGCATCGGGAGACATATTTGGTGACATCTCTTTTCATGTCATCCCTCTAGAAATACTATTTTAGGTCCCTATAAATATTATTCCTTAAAGTTTTAATTGAGAATGAATAACTATGAGCCTCATCCAATAGATCCTTCTCCATTTATGGTATGGGAGGAATACCAAATCAGTTCCTAAACATTATAATTTCATTATAATCAAGGTTGAATTCATGAACATTTCTCAACTTCTTTTTTAGATCTATATCTTTCTTACATGCCTCCCAAATCTTCACTTTTACATATAGTTGGAAATCCATTTAGGAAAAAAAGTTTTCACCTCATCCATTAAAATATTAAGATCTGTCCTTTGAAAATCCATAAATATTGGGTTTTTTTTTATCCTCATCATGGATGTGCTAGAATGGTCTTGTTGACTCAAATCATCTGCCACATTGTTCACTTTCTAAGGGTGGTAATGTATTAAGCAGTTGTAAATTTTAATCAACTCCAACCATCTTCTTTGGTGTATATTCATATCCTTTTTTGTGAAACATTCGATGATTAGCATAAATATCACACTTTTCACTATATATATACGGCCTCCATATCTTTGATGAAAATATTACCGCAGCTAACTCTAAATCATCAGTTGGGTAATTTTTCTCATGGATTTTCAACTTTCGGGAGGCATAATCTATCACCATATAATTTTTCATGATAACAAATCCCATAACCTTTATAGATGCATCACTATAGATCACAAATCATTCTAAACTACAAGGAAGTGTGAGTATTGGTGCTCTGGTTATCCATCTTTTTAGCTCTTTGAAATTATTTTCACATTCTTTCATTTAAACGAACATAACCACTTTATGATTCAACTTGGTGAGTGGATTAGATAATTGTGAAAATATTTAACAAAACTTTGATAATATTCATCCAAACAAAGAAAAAATTAGATCTTAGTTAATATTTTGGTCTCGGCCAACATTCAACAACTTTTTTTGATGGATCCAAGGATATCCGATCTCATGAGATTATGTGACCCAAAAATTAAACATTCTAAAGAAAAAGTTTACACTTGGAAAATTATTTATAAACATTCTATTTTCCCTGATCCTTTAGTACAATTCTAAAGTGTACTTCATTTTGTTCGTTGATATTAAAATATAGAATAATATCTTCTATAAAGACTACCACAAACTAATCCAAATAGTCTCTGAAGACTCTATTCATTTGATCCATAAAGATAGTGGGGGAATTAGTAAGACCAAAATGAATCCCTAAAAATTCATACTGTCAAAAACTTATAAGGAATTTTTACTTTTTTATATCCTCCTTCTAAACACTTAATCTATTATATCCTGAATAAAGATCAATCTTGGAAAAGTATTGAGCACCAAAAAGTTTATCGAATAAGTCATCAGTGCGGGGAAGAGGATATTTGTACTTGATAGTGACCTTGTTATGTTCTCTATAATCAATGAAGAGTCTCTTTGATCCATATTTCTAATTAATAAATAGAACAGGTTCTCCCCAAGGTGACTCACTAGTTCGTATGAATCCTTTATAAATATTTTTCTTGTAGTTTCTTTTTCAATTCCAAAAACTCAATTGGGTTCATTCTATAAGGTGTCTTTGATGTAGGCATAGAATTAGGTATGAGTTTTATTGAAAACTCAACATCATGATTTGGTGGAAGACCAGAAAATTCTTTTAGAAAGACATTATAAAACTACCATAGAATAGGATTATTCTTAATCATGAGTTCTACCAAACCATTTTATATAAATAACATTCATTTATAGATATAAAAACCCATAATATTGAAGAAATTTCAATTAGAAGGTCATATTCATCCTTCTATCGATGGATGATCATAAATTGATTTGGAATATAAAATGTGACTTCCCTTCCTAGAAAATTGATATGAGTTCCATATAGATAAATCCAATCCATTTCAAGAATCACATCAAATTCCACTATATGAAAGAACAATGGATTTCTAGGAATCACATTCCCACAAACTTAAACAATAGAAGAATTATAAAATGTTGATGTGACTTTTGTGCCATTAAGAGTTATCATGGATAACTCAACATCTAATTGTTGAGGTAATGCGGTGATACCATTATAGAATTATTCATAAATAAAAGAGTGGGTGGATCCAGAATCAAATAAAACATTTTCTACACTAAAGTGGATTATAAGTGTACCTTTCACCACTTCATTAACATACTTTATATCACCGGTAGTTATTGCACGTGACATTCTTTTGTATTTTTCCTTAATATTTTATTGATGATGATCATCACCAATAACCCTTAGATTAGGTCATTAATTAGAAAAATTCCCCATTTCCTTGCACTTGTAGCATTAAAGTGTGAGAGTCTCAATCTATGTATCCTTTTCCCTGTTCTCATCATTAGACATATTTTTTCCATCACTTTGGAATTCAACTACCCGATGACCTTCATTTCCAAACTAAAAACATTTACTAGTCCCTTTAAGACAATTTCCTTCATTTTTCTTTCCATACATTTAGAATGGGGGAAAACTCATCTTTTTTCACTGTGCTCTTTATAATTTCCTTTGAATTCCATGTTTCTCTTCATATCAGACTCATATGACTGATGGGTTTCTCTAAACTCCATCTCTACCTTGGAAGAACATAGAAAAATTTCTTCATAGATATTAATTTCTCTTATGTATAATGCCCTTTTGAGACTTGGTTTTAATCCACAAAATACTCGATCATTTTTACTATCCGGTCTGGTAATAATTTCATAAACGTACCTTGAAAGTATTGTAAAATTTTATTCATAAGTACCAACGGATTACTCATACTTTTACTAATGTCCAAGGAACTTTTTCTTCATATTTGTTTGAATAATATGAAGAAATTACTTACTGAAAAATATGTTCTTGAACTCGTCTTATTCCATGGACTCAATTTCATCTTTTTCCCTAGTATTCTTGAAAAGATTCCACCTTTGATTAGATTAACCTTCCAAAATATATATGTATATAGTGAATTTATCATATTCAGAACATTGTAGAACTGAAAATATATTTTAGTTGGTACCGATCCATTGTTTGGCCAATTATGGATCATAAGACCCTTTTAATGAAGGTGGAGGCAACCTCATGAAGGACTCAGCAGAATGTTGCTCCCTACTTTGATCGATTAGAATTCGGGCATTATTTATATCGTGAGAAAGTTGTGTGAGCTTGGCTACAATATTTTTCATTCTAGCTCCCATAAAATTTGGTTTCTGAGGGGTACAATCATTTCATTTCCCCTCACATTCAGTATTAACGTAGTTCCTTCAAGTTTCAACCATTCACTAAAACCGAGAAGAAAAGTCTGAGAAACCCACAGAATAACATTAAAACCACATAATCAAGAATAAAATTTAAATTGAGGTTACTTAGGTTTTATACTAGGTTTTTAATGGTCATTTTCAAAACAATAGGATTGTTTCATATACTTAGACATATCCCTAGGTTTCTTATTAAGGCTTTCCTATCCTAGTTTCCAGAGGATAACTTTGTCGTTCCTCTAATACCAAATATAGAGACTCATATTTTACATACATTGTTATTACTTCAAAATTAAAGTACACTGATTACAACATATAATAAATCCATGAAAGGAATTTATATGTATAGTGTATTTATAAATAAGGAAACCCAAAAAACTGGTTCATAAAACATCTATATTTTCTCCCTCTTATTTCATCATAACCAGAATTATTTTTGGCATATAATAATTAATACCCCTCTTCATGACCTAGGGAAAAGAAAGATATAGAAGGGTGAGATAAAATTATCAATAAGGGTATAAAAGGGAAATATCAATCATGTCATAATCATAATACATAATAACATAACATTTTAAAATCTTATCATGCATACGAAATATCATGATGTCATGTCAGAGGATAGATGTTCATAAGAATTAATGGATATAATCCCAAGATTCATAACACTGAACAAGATCTATTGTGGCATAAACATAATCATAAAAAATCATTTCCCTATTATCCAAGGCTTATAGGAAGGACCGTCATAGCAAACAAAGTCTATTATTGAACAGGTTTTACTTGTTGTTCCAGCCCTATATTACTAAACCATATTTACTTTTCATTACAATCACATCTATCTCATGAGATATAAATCTTTACACAATTTATTTTAGGGAGATATAGGTCCCACCCATATGATAAGTTAATAATTGTTTCATGTTCTACAAAAACATAAATAATTCATTGGAGCATAACCCAAGAAAGAAAATGTTTTTTAATCATCATTCCATCGTAACAAAATCCATATAAAATACTATTGAATAATTAAAATAGTAATATCATTGTAATAATGCAGATAGGAACATAACCCTATTCAAAGGAAATCATCAAATATAGATTATAATTGTGATAAATACTTGAATTTAATTCTTGTGTAAAATATACTTTCTTCTTCAAAAACGTTTTATTTTCTCAAAATGCAATGAAATTTGGAACAAAAATATTTGTTTGAAAATAAACATGAAATATTATAGAGTAATATTCATGTAAATAAGGTGTCATGAAACCATAAAAATCCATTCATTCCATATAGGTTTAAAAACATTCCCCTCATACTTTTTATGAAAAAGTCAAAAAGTACCTCAGAATGAATAATGAAAAAAGATTTAATTCATACAATTTAATAAAAATTAACCAAAGGGTAAAATTAACATTAAAATTTATTACAATAATATAAATTATATTACATACTTATGAAACATGGATTCAGATGATAAATATACCCTAAGAAAATACTTACATATAAACAATATCGAATATAAAAAATGAGATTGAAAAATTATTCTTTACCTTAAGTCTGATATCCTTCGTATAGATCTAAACATCCCGTATAATGATTTAAATAATGTTAATGAATTATTTCTGAATCATAATCATTTTAATGATATCATATATGATTATATTATCATCTATTTGTAAGTAACATTTCATTGTCACTCATTATTCAGATATTAACAACTTTATGTTCTTATGCATGTTTTGTTAGGTAAGTTTGTATTCCACTTCTTAGGTTACAGTAATATCATTTGATGAATGATATTATAATGATATATATCATATTTATTCATTCCATTCATATAAATAATCATGGTTTAATGAATATCATATATAATGAATTGGATCGCATCGTGGAGATGGTAAGTTGTACATACGCACGAGCGACGATACCATTCGCTTAATGGTTAAATTATATGGAATTAGATGGTATATTAATTATATAGAATAATTATCATGTTATATTAAGTATTTATATCCATTAAACTCATCATTATATCCATGAAAATAAAATATTGTCGAATAACAAATTACACCACAGCGTGGAGACGGTAAGTTGTTTGTTCGCATGCATGGTGATATTGTTCATCATAGGATAAATAAAGGGAGATATAATGTTTTCCTATAATTATAATAACATATCAGAATTTATAGGATTCTAGATTTATTACTTTAGTATGGAAACAACATATGAAGTGAAATATGAATAAGAAAGATATTTTGAAAGAGGTGACAAAATAATTACATCTTTTTCGTGTATCTCTTTTAGATTGACACAAAAAGGTCGCCTTAGAATATATTTATGCCCAATGTGTAGAATTTATTAGTAACTGGGTGATTTTGATATCATACTTGAGAATAATTTGGATGATCCAAGGGGATTTGATATTTTAGTTTGTGGGCAGAGGTGGTGTCCTTTTATAAGATAGAGGAGAGGCTCTTTAAGATAGTTTTGAAATATTATTTTATTATCAAATGATTTTAGAACTATAATAGTTACAAAGTGATGAATTTCTAGGATAAGGTGAGGATGGGTCGAAATCATCTCAACCAATATCATTTAGAAAAATTTAGGTTACAAAATCAATCATATCTTTTAGCTTTAACCCTTACTTAAAAACATTAACTCTTATCATGTATTCTTGTATTTTAATAATGTAGGGTTACTATAGTTACTATAAAATTACAAGAGAACTAAATGTGAATAATTAATGAATTTTTAATATTATAAAAGTAATTTATCGCAATATTATATTTTTGGACTATTATATCATTTAATAAAATAGTATTTGTTTTAAAAACTTATCTATGTCAATTTTCACACTATTTAGTAATTGATTTTTGCTAGTCATAAAAACATTATTCATTAAAAGAAATAAATTAATATAAATATGACATGTCATATTCTTCTAGAAAAATCATCGATGGAATAATAATGTTAAAAGTACATTTCTTTAATTTTTATAATATCATTTATTTTAATCTTTCATTAATAAAGTAATCACTACATCTTCATTGTGTCAAAAAACAATTTATTTATTTCATGTCTAAAAATTAGAAATAAAATAACATGATGTATGTAATATTTTTATCTTTATAATTACTATTTATATTAAAATAAATCATTTATATTACCCAATGAAAAAAAATTATTGAAAGATACATGTTTAGGTTATATTTCACTTTACCTTAAATTAAAAATTATATAAAGTCATTATAACACCCAAGTGGGTCCATGGTGTCTCAAAATTGACCCAAGGATGCTCATGGTAGTAAATATCTCATCCAATAATATTATGAAACGTTTCATGGTAGTTTATATTATTAAAATAACTTTATTTTTTACCCTTATTTATGAGATTTACTCTTTAACCATGGAAAATAAAAATAATTACTGGAGTTACTATTCACAATGTACAAAAAAAGGTACCTATTTACAAACTTTTGACCCTCTAGTTCTAAATATGGAATCCAATTTTCTAAATTCAAAACTAAAAATAGGAAAAAATTAATTTAAAATCAATCTTGTTGTCGGAATGAGAGAACATGTTTTTAAAATTTGAAACATTGCAAAATGTTATAATGTATTTATAAATGAATTAAAAGTAAAATTAATGATAATGACATAAATTATGATAAACGATAACAAAAATATTATATTTATACTTTAAATCCATTCAATATTATCATCTAACGACATAAATTATTTCAATGAAAAAAAATATTTTTCACGTAATAATTAGAGTATTTTTACTATTTATAAAAAACTTGAATGTTATCAGAAAAATAGCATGAATTTATCCAAAGTAAATTTTTAAATCCCTTTTTAAAATAACATGTTTATGTTTTTACATAAAAAATTGTAATGAGTCAAAATCATAATTTAAAAGGTTTTTTTCATTCAAAGGGGAAATATTACTCTTAAAAATATAGGTTTTTATATAACAACTTGGGCTTATTCACACCTAATGATATAAATATCAATTGTATGAGTATAAATACTTTTTATATAACATATATTTCTCATTAATTTCATTTACAATAGTAATTAACTTTAAAATACAAATATATAATATATTTTTTTTATACAATTGATAGCCAATGAATTCACAATGCATGTTTATAAGTTGGTTATACTTATTCCCATTATCCAAACAGCTAGTCTATAATAGTAATTTTGTAGTAAGGTTATCTCTCTATTTATTTAAACTCATTATTGTCTGTAATTCACGATAATGAAGAATAAAATTTAATTAAAGAAAATATTTGATAAAAACATCTGGGTGTTATACTATCCAATCTTAATTGTAGGAATTATAGACATAGTTTTATTCAAACCCTATTATCCCTTACCATTATTCTAAAAGGTATTTTCATAATGGATATTAGATTGGAAATAATATATTTTTTATAAAAAAAATTAAATATTATTTATACTTTATCCATGATATGAAATAATATTTAAAATATCAAAATAATAATAAAAACACAATAGAAATTAATGGTTGTAGTTTTATTGGTCAAGTCCATTTTTTTATTTCAAATTGAGCTGAAGAGGAATTTAAAATTTTATCCTAATCTAAAAATTAGAATTGTCAATTATAAAACTCTTCATGACGTCCTACTCATCCACTTGAGTTCTTCTTTTAATTATAATGAATAATAGTTAATTTAAATTAATATAAAATGAAAATTAAATTTAAAATATAGAAAATTTCATTCCCTAATGAAAACCCATAATTTTATGATAAATATTATAATTTAAACACCAAATTAGAAAAGGTATTTTATGATTTTTACCAAAAATTTTAATAATATTTAGATATTTGAGGATTTAATTCAAAGAAGATACTTATATGTCCTAATTAAAGACTTTTCATACAGCTTGGTAATTTATCAAAATGAGTCCCTTGACAACCCATAATATTTCTCTTTTAATTATTCAAATTTTTTCATTCAACTTTTTCTATATTGAGTGACACGTGATAGATTTTTATTGACCATCCAAGACACATGATTGTTTAAAACTAATCTAAATAAACCCAATAATGTTTAATTCTATTTTATTAATGGTTCCAAAGAAAATCATTTATTGATTCAAAGGTGAACACTATAATTAGTGGTTTTATAACATCAAATATGTTAATAGAAGAAAAAAAATTACAACATAGGGATTATGATTATGGAATCACACATCATTATCTATTATTTTACAATTTTAAACTATAATGTATTGTCTGAGACACAATATAAAACTAGAAGAAATTGTCCTTGTGGCATCATATTGTGATGTGATCAATAATACAACATTAAACACTTAATGTCACGACCCCCTCCCCACAAAGTGTACCCCTCCTGGGCCGGCAATGTGAAAAGGGAGATAATGACCCCCGAGTCCTGCCTCCAGTAGGCCCCGGGTTGGCGACTAGCACCGAGGGTATAATACACACACAAATGGGAGGCATTACCCTCTAAGAGAACACATGCAGAAGAGAGAGATAGAATAGAATCCAACCAACTCCAACTCATAACTGAAATGTAAAAGAAACCCAAGTACATATATGAAATGTCATGCAAAAGTACTACAACTGGAAGGGGAAACTAAAAGTACCCAAAAGAAAGTAAAACGATAGTGACCACAAGCCCGAACAGCTCCTCCTCCAACCGCAAGCTAGTAGTAACCAGCTTGATCTCCAACCTGCTCCAAGTGACCTGAAAAACAGTTTATATGTACATAGGGTGAGTATAACAGTATACTCAGTAGGATCCTCCCCAAGACTCTCGTGCAAAAGTAAAGAAAGCATGCTAAAGCCCAGTGAACAACAAGTGAAACTAACTCGTCACCTAAACAGGTATACTATGTTCCCAACCTCACCAAGGCTACTCTCACCAAGTAACGCATACAAGAATATAGCATGTAGTAAAGAATATCAAGGGTACCCCGCTACTACTTCCCCACTGGTTTGCCGCTTTGCCCCAACGACATACGTCCTGTGCATCTCTCTCCAAAGGCTTGCCCGTATCAACATGGGTCAAGCTCCACAATCTGCACCACGTGCACCACATAGGCTTGCCCGCAGACACCTGGGCTAAGCTCCACACAATCCTCACAACCAAAAGTAACTAGGTAGTTTCCGGAAGCCACCACAGCTCGAATAACGTGTATCATACGTCGGGTATTATACCTGAAGCCATTACAGCCCATACACCGAGTAAGGATCCTCAAGCCATCACAGCCTATACACGTTACACCTATAGTAGTCCATAAAATACTATATCCAGAATATATGTGTGTGAAATAACCACAAGCCATTACAGCCCTCTACACACATATATGGGTAAAACTAACCACTGTGCCTACCAGCACTAAGATCTACCAAGAGAAGAGAGCGGGGCCAAAGGGGGTAGTCAGCCATTCATCCTCCCATCAGAATGTTGGGGAAAACACCCCCCAAGGGCTCAGAATCCCCGGGGTGTCAGTTGCCCTTACCGACAGGGTGGAGTAGCGTATAGAAACACAAAAAGTACAGAGTATATAAGTAACTCACATCCACACTATGGGCATTACCTAGTCTTAGACACAACTGCAGCTAACGTCTCTCAGACTCCAGGCTGCTACTTCTAAGACTAGGTATCCTATAAGCACACAACCAATTGAAGAGCTTTATTAGATTACTCCATTCTTATTTATCAGTTCCACTGTACATTAGTTAATTCTTTAAGCATTAATTAAGATTGAACAATTCCCCATTTAACTGAAATGGCGTCACTTTCAATACAACTGCTCCTTTTTAAGATTCACATCACCTTTAAATTACAGCATCTCCATCCCCGTGGAATTTCACCATTTAATCAAACATTCAATACAGAAATACTTTTCCACATTCCCAGGCATTCTAGAAAAACATCCTATGCTTCTAAACACAAAGGAGGCTCAACACGGTGAGTAGATATACTACCCGTCGAGTCTTTGCCGCCTATAGAAAGAGCATAGACCCATCCTCCATCGAGAGGCTAAACACGGAAAGCACGTGGCATACCCCGCGTGTCTTCGCCTCCTTCAGAATGAGGGTAAGCAAGACCAGCTGCCTTGTGCAGTGAGGAAAAAGCAAAGCAGATTAACATTCAAGAAAACCACAAGCAACCAGCAACCATATCCGTCCCATTCCATCACCCCCGGTGTCCTCCCTGACACCCATATGCATAAACCGATGCATCTCGCCACACTAGGCATCATCCGCTGCCACAACTATAAGGCCTCCATGCCTCCACATATCACAACAACCATCCAGGCTCACATCACAGCACAAGCAGCAGGAAAACAAACATCACAAAATGGGCTCTCGGCCCTTTAACAAACAAGAGGGTAACTCAGAACACTCTTTGAAATTCCCACATAATCTGTTCTCTATACCATATTGAATTAACAGATTTGTTATTCGTAGGTTCCAATCATGGATACCTAATCAGTAAGCTATCACAATTAAATAACCATGCTTACTTCCCTAATTTGATTATCCTCAAATTAGAACAACTGCAACAACAGCAATAACCAGATTAATAACATGCCTCTTTATCTTTAGCCAATTAATCAACAATTAATTCCGGCTTTACGTTCATTATCAATTTCTATCATGAAGGAACGACAAAACAAAGAAACATAGATATCACTATATCTAGGAAAACATGAGGCAAACCGTCATTACGGTATAAAGCAACAGCATGCGATCTACCAATTTTTTTTAATCCGGTTCAAGTATTTAATTAGGTCAATTTCATTGTGATCCAAAGGAATAAATCATGCTAACTCTACGATTGCACATATATAATTAGAGAAGCCATGAATCCCCTACTTCGAAGAGTTCTTGACGTCCTTTATCCACACAGCAGGTCACGATCCTCCCCTCGCGACAACTTATGTGAAAGAATGATCGACACGGCTTGGTTGCATCCAACAGAGCGGGACTGATCCTAGGAGTAAGGGTTGTTTGTGCAACTCCTACGGGAAGTATTGAAAGGTTCTAGTGCCTCTTAATCGAGAACAAAGGGAAAGAACCAGGAAGAATGATATCTCGTCCCTTTTTAAGATTTAACGAGGTGATGGTTTAAGATCCGGTTAATTCTCCATTAAAAACGGATCGCATTAACCCACGCGGTTTGACCACGTAAAACATTCCAAGACTTAGGAATAATTAATATAGGACTTATGGCATTTGAAACGGCCTTAAGAGCCCTTAAAATAAGGCTTTAAATGTATTTTACGTCAAAGGAAACGTCAAAAGGGGCAAAACTGTAGGAGTCTGGAAACACTGTTCACCCACCGTTACTGTACATGAAACTGATCTGTGAAACTGATCTGTCACACTGATCTGTCTCACCGATCTGTCTCACCGATCTGTGAAACTGATCTGTGAAACTGATCTGTCACACCGATCTGTGAAACTGATCTGTGAAACTGATCTGTCACACCGATCTGTCTCACCGATCTGTCTCACCGATCTGTCTCACCGATCTGTCTCACCGATCTGTCTCACCGATCTGTCTCACCGATCTGTCTCACCGATCTGTCTCACCGATCTGTCTCACCGATCTGTCTCACCGATCTGTCTCACCGATCTGTCTCACCGATCTGTGAAACTGATCTGTCTCACCGATCTGTGACACTGATCTGTCTCACCGATCTGTGAAACTGATCTGTCTCACCGATCTGTGAAACTGATCTGTCTCACCGATCTGTCTCACCGATCTGTCTCACCGATCTGTCTCACCGATCTGTCTCACCGATCTGTCTCACCGATCTGTGAAACTGATCTGTCTCACCGATCTGTGAAACTGATCTGTCTCACTGATCTGTGAAACTGATCTGTCTCACCGATCCGTGAAACTGATCTGTCTCACTGATCTGTTACTGTTCATAAAACTGGAAACACTGTTCACAGAACTAGAAAATTGGCAAAGTGTTGGGGATAAGTCCCCTTGACCTCCCGGAACACCTCCAACACCAACATTTCACAAAGTAATGGACCAGAGAGGTCCGGGCCATTACATTAGATACCTCTCAAAACATTCTCGTCCTCGAGAATTAAAAACCAACCCAGAAGAAAAGAGGGGTCCGAACAACCACCCCATAAGATACCTCTCAGGGGAAAACCACCATGAGTTGTTCGAAAGCTGGAACAAAACTATGACATCCGGGAACAAACAATCCATACCCAAACAATTCATTCACAACATCACATCAAAGGTACATAAACAAAACATGAAAGGTCCAACCACAGAGAAAACATCATTACATGAAAGGAGTTAAACATTAAACAACTCTAGGTACTGAGCACGTATCTGTGACTCACGCTCCCAGGTACTCTCCTCCATGCCACCGTGTCGCCACAAGACACGAACTAAAGGAATAGAACGCCCACGCAACACCTTCTCCTTGTGGTCTTGGATCTCCACAGGTCGCTCCTCGAAGGTTGCATCATCATCAATATCGATCTCTCCCCAATCGATAACATGAGATTCATCATGAAGATAATGACGGAGCTGCGATACATGAAAAACATCATGTATCCGACTCATCCGAGGGGGAAGTGCTACTCGATATGCCACAGCTCCAACACGAGCTAACACCTCGAAAGGCCCAACAAAACGGGGAGAAAGCTTACTTCCGCGACCAAACCTTCGCTTCCCACGACGGGGAGTCACCTTCAGAAACACATGATCCCCAACATTAAACTCTAAGGGTCTCCTTCTTTGATCCGCATAAGATTTCTGACGATCTTGTGCTGTCTTCATCCTCTCACGAATCACTTGAACCATCTCCGTCGTGTTCTGCACTAGTTCTGGTCCGAGAATTGCTGACTCTCCGACCCCAGTCCAGCACAACGGAGAACGGCATGGCCGGCCATACAAGGCTTCAAACGGCGCCATGCCGATGGTAGAGTGAAAACTATTATTGTAAGCGAACTCTACCAAAGGTAAGTGCTTCACCCATGAACCTCCAAAATCAAGAACACAAGAGCGCAACATGTCTTCAAGAGTTTGGATGGTTCGCTCTGTCTGACCATCCGTTTGAGGATGAAAAGCAGTGCTAAGGCATAGTTGAGAGCCAAAAGCATGCTGGAGACCTCTCCACACCCTCGAGGTAAAATGAGGGTCTCGATCAGAAATGATCGTCTTAGGAACTCCGTGAAGCCTCACCACTTCCTCCAGATACTGCCTCGACAAAACCTCCACTGAGCTCGACTCCTTGATTGCTATGAAGTGGGCCAATTTAGTTAAACGATCCACTACCACCCATATAGCATCATGTCCTCCCGGAGCTCGAGGTAAACCTGTAACAAAGTCCATTGAGATGTCCTCCCACTTCCACTGAGGAATCTCTAAGTGCTGGAGAAGACCACCAGGAACACGGTGTTCGGCCTTCACCTTCTGGCAGACTAAACATCGAGACACACATTCTGCAACTGAACGCTTCAGCCCAGGCCACCAAAACTGACTCCTCAAGGATCGATACATCTTCGTCACACCAGGATGTACAGCTAAGGGCGAGCTATGGAACTCTCGGAGAACCGTCTCGCGCATCGCCAGGGGAACAAAAAGCCTGTCATGATACAACACTCGGTGTTGTTCAGCCTCTGACCAACCATCAGGGGCCTCCCCACAAACAACTCTGTCTCTCAAAACTTCCACCTCTAGATCACCCAACTGAGACTCTTCCACCTTTTGCATCAGGGATGACTGCACCGTCATCTGGAAAAGACAACCCCTTCCTCCAACTTCTCCCATATCAAGATGCAAAGCTGCTAGCTCTTCCATCCCTCTCCATGAATCACCAGATTCACGCACAACATCATTACGTGACTTTCGGCTCAGTGCATCAGCAACAACATTTCCCTTACCAGGTGTATACGATATTTCGAAGTCGTATTCCTGCAAGAACTCCATCCACCGACGCTGCCGCAAGTTCAAATCCCGCTGAGAGAAAACATACCTCAAACTCTTATGATCGGTGAAAACCACAAAGTGCTCTCCAATGAGGTAATGTCTCCACAACTTCAGCGCAAACACCACGGCTGCCAACTCAAGATCATGGGTGGCATAGTTGCGTTCATGGGGACGCAACTGCCGAGACCCATAAGAAACAACTGACCTCTGCTGCATGAGAACACAGCCTAGCCCCAGATGTGAAGCATCACAGAAAACATCAAACTGGACTCCCTCCGTTGGAAGACAAAGGACTGGAGCACTTACCAACTTCTCCTTTAGATACTCGAAAGCTGTCTGACACTGGTCAGTCCATATGAACGCTTGATCCTTCCTAGTCAAAGCTGTCAGAGGAGTCGCAACTCGGGAGAAATTAGCCACAAACCTCCTATAATATCCTGCGAGACCAAGGAAACTTCGCACCTCTGACACGGTCTTGGGGGCTGTCCAAGACACCACTGCTTCTATCTTCGAAGGATCCACAGCTACTCCCTGTTGGGACACAACATGTCCCAAGAAACGAACTTCTCGAGCCAAGAACTCACACTTGGACAACTTCCCAAACAACCGATGTTGGCGAAGAACTCCCAAAACAGCTCGTAGATGTTCTGCATTCTCTTCTTCAGATGTGGAGTACACAAGGATGTCGTCAATGAAAACCACAACAAACTTGTCCAAGAATTCACGGAACACAGCATTCATCAACCCCATGAAAACATCTGGAGCATTTGTCACGCCGAATGGCATTACAACAAACTCATAATGCCCATGACGACAGCGGAAAGCTGTCTTCGGGATATCCTCATCCTTTACACGCATCTGATGATATCCTGACCGCAAGTCGATCTTTGAAAACCAACTTGCACCCTTCAGTTGATCGAATAGGTCATCAATCCGCGGGAGAGGATAACGGTTCTTTATTGTCACTTTGTTTAAGCGACGATAATCGACGCACAACCGCAAACTGCCATCAGCCTTTTTCACGAACAAGACTGGTGCACCCCACGGTGACACACTTGGCCGAACAAAACCACACTGCAATAGACCATCGAGCTGAATACGTAGCTCTCGTAACTCAGAAGGGGCCATCCTATACGGAGACATAGAGATGGGAGACGCTCCGGGCTGTAGCTCGATCCCAAACTCGATCTTCCGTCGAGGGGGTAAGGATACAACCTCTTCTGGAAAGACATCAGGGTACTCTTCTACGACCCTAGGAAACGCCAGCTGTTGAACCTCTGAAGAACTCAGCATCATCCCAGCCATCATGGATGATAAGGATGAAACTCGTCTATGACTCATCCGAGGATCTCTCTCACCAACAAACACTACTTCCTCTCCATCTTCATCAAAGAAAACGACCTTCTTCCTGTAGCAATCCACAATAGCCTGCACCGAATACAACCAATCCATGCCGAGGATGACATCATATGGTCGTATTCGTAAACATAGGAAATCTCCCCAAGAGCGGTGCTGCCCCAACACTAGCTCACAGTCTCTACATACTTCAAACAAGCTAGCTCGACCTCCAACTGGCGTAGTCAACGCCAAGGGCACTGGAAGCCTCTCTACCTCAAGTCCCAAAGCGTGGACAAGGGTAGGGGATATAAAGGAGTGTGTCGCTCCTGAATCAAACAAGGCATACACCAAGGTAGAAAACAAGCAAAGGGTACCTCGGACGACGTCTGGCTCGCCTGGAGCTGGCAACGCTAGAGCATGAAGCTGACCACGACCACCTCCACGGCCTCTCTGACCCTGATGACGACCACCACCACGGCCGCGCTCTGCTCTCTGAGGACGGGGAGCGTCATGGGGCTGTCCTCTGCCTGCTCCATCTACCCTCTGGTGATCTAAAGCTGGTGCAACCTGCTGCTGCTGCCTCGGCTGGAATTGCCTCAACGGAGGAACCTGGAGTGGAGCGCCTGGTGCACGATGACTGCTCTGAAAAGTTGGGCACTCCCGCTGCTGATGACCACGTCCACCACAAGAAAAACAAGCGCCTGATCCCTTGGCATAGGTCTGAGAGTTTCTACCTCCGGAGAAATGAGATGGGAAGGGCCGGGACCTACCCCCAGGTGAACGGAAACTCTTCTGTCCTGAAAACCGGGAACCCCGGACCACAGCTTTGCTTCTTGAGGAATCATGACGATTCCCCTCTCGTGACGATCCGGTCCTAGCCAAAGTCCTCTCAACAACCTCTGCCCTCGCCAGCACCTCAAGATATGTCTTCAGCATAAATGGGGTGACCTGACACTGGATCTCTGGACGCAAAGCCTCCTCGAAATGCCTCGCCCTGGCCTCATCATCTGGTAACAGGTCTGAAGCATATCGTAGAAGGTTCCTGAAACGGATTCCAAACTCCCGAACACTGGAGCTCCCCTGTCGAAGGGTAAGAAGCTCCTGGCGACTGGATGCCTTCGCAGTCGAAGAAAGAAACTCGACTCTAAACCTGTCTCGAAACTCCTCCCATGAGATCGCTGACTCCTCACGATCCCCGAGGAACAAGAACCACCACTGTCTCGCTGCTCCACGCAACATCGTCACAACCAAGGATACCCAGTGTTCCTTCCGAGCACGAATCGAACTGAAGCCTATCTCGACCTCCTCCAACCAGTCCTCTGTGACTGCATCTGAAACGGAGCCCTCGTACTTCTGTAGACTCTGGCGCTGAAACTCTCGGAGTGTCTTCCTCCAAGTGTCATCTTCGTCAACCTCTACCCGGCGGCGATCTGCTGGAACAGCCTGCTGGGCACCTTCTGCGCAAACCTGACGGGGACGCCGACCTGGAGCCATACCTGTAAAATAACAATCGTTAGAGCTCCTAAGCCTGGAATATGGAAGACTCAACATTAATTAATTAATTATTTTGTTTTATTAATTTTAGGTTACCTATCCCAAGGTCTACCCATTCAAACACAGGCGCAAGGAATAATGATGCATGATCCTTTCCTAGGTCTCTACCCTGCAACCAGTATCACTTTGTTTAGTAGCCATCGTAAACTTAAAGGTCCGTGCAACAGATCATAGGGGGCCCTGAACGCCTATGTCTCCGCCGGTCTCCAGTGTTTACCCCACTTGCTAAACATGAATGACACCGTTGCCCTACCATCCCATGCATCCTCACCTGTGCCTAACTCCAAACTCCATCCTATCCCTCGACCAGACCTCTGATACCACTCTGTCACGACCCCCTCCCCACAAAGTGTACCCCTCCTGGGCCGGCAATGTGAAAAGGGAGATAATGACCCCCGAGTCCCGCCTCCAGTAGGCCCCGGGTTGGCGACTAGCACCGAGGGTATAATACACACACAAATGGGAGGCATTACCCTCTAAGAGAACACATGCAGAAGAGAGAGATAGAATAGAATCCAACCAACTCCAACTCATAACTGAAATGTAAAAGAAACCCAAGTACATATATGAAATGTCATGCAAAAGTACTACAACTGGAAGGGGAAACTAAAAGTACCCAAAAGAAAGTAAAACGATAGTGACCACAAGCCCGAACAGCTCCTCCTCCAACAGCAAGCTAGTAGTAACCAGCTTGATCTCCAACCTGCTCCAAGTGACCTGAAAAACAGTTTATATGTACATAGGGTGAGTATAACAGTATACTCAGTAGGATCCTCCCCAAGACTCTCGTGCAAAAGTAAAGAAAGCATGCTAAAGCCCAGTGAACAACAAGTGAAACTAACTCGTCACCTAAACAGGTATACTATGTTCCCAACCTCACCAAGGCTACTCTCACCAAGTAACGCATACAAGAATATAGCATGTAGTAAAGAATATCAAGGGTACCCCGCTACTACTTCCCCACTGGTTTGCCGCTTTGCCCCAACGACATACGTCCTGTGCATCTCTCTCCAAAGGCTTGCCCGTATCAACATGGGTCAAGCTCCACAATCTGCACCACGTGCACCACATAGGCTTGCCCGCAGACACCTGGGCTAAGCTCCACACAATCCTCACAACCAAAAGTAACTAGGTAGTTTCCGGAAGCCACCACAGCTCGAATAACGTGTATCATACGTCGGGTATTATACCTGAAGCCATTACAGCCCATACACCGAGTAAGGATCCTCAAGCCATCACAGCCTATACACGTTACACCTATAGTAGTCCATAAAATACTATATCCATAATATATGTGTGTGAAATAACCACAAGCCATTACAGCCCTCTACACACATATATGGGTAAAACTAACCACTGTGCCTACCAGCACTAAGATCTACCAAGAGAAGAGAGCGGGGCCAAAGGGGGTAGTCAGCCATTCATCCTCCCATCAGAATGTTGGGGAAAACACCCCCCCAGGGCTCAGAATCCCCGGGGTGTCAGTTGCCCTTACCGACAGGGTGGAGTAGCGTATAGAAACACAAAAAGTACAGAGTATATAAGTAACTCACATCCACACTATGGGCATTACCTAGTCTTAGACACAACTGCAGCTAACGTCTCTCAGACTCCAGGCTGCTACTTCTAAGACTAGGTATCCTATAAGCACACAACCAATTGAAGAGCTTTATTAGATTACTCCATTCTTATTTATCAGTTCCACTGTACATTAGTTAATTCTTTAAGCATTAATTAAGATTGAACAATTCCCCATTTAACTGAAATGGCGTCACTTTCAATACAACTGCTCCTTTTTAAGATTCACATCACCTTTAAATTACAGCATCTCCATCCCCGTGGAATTTCACCATTTAATCAAACATTCAATACAGAAATACTTTTCCACATTCCCAGGCATTCTAGAAAAACATCCTATGCTTCTAAACACAAAGGAGGCTCAACACGGTGAGTAGATATACTACCCGTCGAGTCTTTGCCGCCTATAGAAAGAGCATAGACCCATCCTCCATCGAGAGGCTAAACACGGAAAGCACGTGGCATACCCCGCGTGTCTTCGCCTCCTTCAGAATGAGGGTAAGCAAGACCAGCTGCCTTGAGCAGTGAGGAAAAAGCAAAGCAGATTAACATTCAAGAAAACCACAAGCAACCAGCAACCATATCCGTCCCATTCCATCACCCCCGGTGTCCTCCCTGACACCCATATGCATAAACCGATGCATCTCGCCACACTAGGCATCATCCGCTGCCACAACTATAAGGCCTCCATGCCTCCACATATCACAACAACCATCCAGGCTCACATCACAGCACAAGCAGCAGGAAAACAAACATCACAAAATGGGCTCTCGGCCCTTTAACAAACAAGAGGGTAACTCAGAACCCTCTTTGAAATTCCCACATAATCTGTTCTCTATACCATATTGAATTAACAGATTTGTTATTCGTAGGTTCCAATCATGGATACCTAATCAGTAAGCTATCACAATTAAATAACCATGCTTACTTCCCTAATTTGATTATCCTCAAATTAGAACAACTGCAACAACAGCAATAACCAGATTAATAACATGCCTCTTTATCTTTAGCCAATTAATCAACAATTAATTCCGGATTTACGTTCATTATCAATTTCTATCATGAAGGAACGACAAAACAAAGAAACATAGATATCACTATATCTAGGAAAACATGAGGCAAACCGTCATTACGGTATAAAGCAACAGCATGCGATCTACCAATTTTTTTTAATCCGGTTCAAGTATTTAATTAGGTCAATTTCATTGTGATCCAAAGGAATAAATCATGCTAACTCTACGATTGCACATATATAATTAGAGAATCCATGAATCCCCTACTTCGAAGAGTTCTTGACGTCCTTTATCCACACAGCAGGTCACGATCCTCCCCTCGCGACAACTTATGTGGAAGAATGATCGACACGGCTTGGTTGCATCCAACAGAGCGGGACTGATCCTAGGAGTAAGGGTTGTTTGTGCAACTCCTACGGGAAGTATTGAAAGGTTCTAGTGCCTCTTAATCGAGAACAAAGGGAAAGAACCAGGAAGAATGATATCTCGTCCCTTTTTAAGATTTAACGAGGTGATGGTTTAAGATCCGGTTAATTCTCCATTAAAAACGGATCGCATTAACCCACGCGGTTTGACCACGTAAAACATTCCAAGACTTAGGAATAATTAATATAGGACTTATGGAATTTGAAACGGCCTTAAGAGCCCTTAAAATAAGGCTTTAAATGTATTTTACGTCAAAGGAAACGTCAAAAGGGGCAAAACTGTAGGAGTCTGGAAACACTGTTCACCCACCGTTACTGTACATGAAACTGATCTGTGAAACTGATCTGTCACACCGATCTGTGAAACTGATCTGTGAAACTGATCTGTCACACCGATCTGTTTCACCGATCTGTCTCACCGATCTGTGAAACTGATCTGTGAAACTGATCTGTCACACCGATCTGTGAAACTGATCTGTGAAACTGATCTGTCACACCGATCTGTCTCACCGATCTGTCTCACCGATCTGTCTCACCGATCTGTCTCACCGATCTGTCTCACCGATCTGTCTCACCGATCTGTCTCACCGATCTGTCTCACCGATCTGTCTCACCGATCTGTCTCACCGATCTGTCTCACCGATCTGTCTCACCGATCTGTCTCACCGATCTGTGAAACTGATCTGTCTCACCGATCTGTGACACTGATCTGTCTCACCGATCTGTGAAACTGATCTGTCTCACCGATCTGTGAAACTGATCTGTCTCACCGATCTGTCTCACCGATCTGTCTCACCGATCTGTCTCACCGATCTGTCTCACCGATCTGTCTCACCGATCTGTGACACTGATCTGTCTCACCGATCTGTGAAACTGATCTGTCTCACTGATCTGTGAAACTGATCTGTCTCACCGATCCGTGAAACTGATCTGTCTCACTGATCTGTTACTGTTCATAAAACTGGAAACACTGTTCACAGAACTAGAAAATTGGCAAAGTGTTGGGGATAAGTCCCCTTGACCTCCCGGAACACCTCCAACACCAACATTTCACAAAGTAATGGACCAGAGAGGTCCGGGCCATTACACTTAATTTCTATTGAGTGGTATTTAACACATATTATGATATACTGTTTTATTACCTTGGTGAAATATTTATTCCTATATGATATGAAATCCATAAATAAATATTTTAATTTTAAAAAGTCAGTTCGTGCAAAATTTTTTAATCCATCACAAAATTACCATTAAATTTTCCCATATCATTATAAATATTTTCCAATTTATTAAAATTAGAATATTTTATCAAATGATTCTTTTCATAATAAAATAACAAAACTAATATAGAGTATAATATTATCCACTTAATTATCATAGGTTTAAATATACATCTCTTAATAAACATAAGATACAACATTCTAACCCACTCGGTTTATGGTAAACATTACATATACTGAATAAACATTCAAAAAATCAAGAATAAATATACTTTATGAAAAATTAATTACAAAAAATTAATTCCACAAAAATTTTATTTGATTAGATGTCATTATAGAAAAAAATATTGATCATGAGATAATTCTAGGACTCAATATGTTACATAAATCACCAATAAACTTAAACTACTCATATATCAATAAATTATAAGAAAATCTTCCCTATGATGAAATTTAATATGGATTTTATCTTATCAGGTCTCTTTTTTTTAATAATAACCAACATAGGTAGTGTCCCTAATAGATTTGAGTGTTTACACTCAATCATAGTTTCTGATCTAATAGTTCACATAGAATATTCAAGTTGCAGATTCTTAAAATCCCTAATTTCACTAATTCCACTAATTTTATATGACATCATCCCATTTGATAATAAAATCAAAGTGTAATTACCATTAAACTAGTTAATCGTTAACTGTATCTCAGAAAGTTGTATTTTTCAAACATCCTGAAGTGAAAGGAGGAAATTAAACAATATGATTCATCCAAAACATCTAAAATTTATATATGGATTCATAAATATATCCCTTACATATCAATTTTTAATAATATGTTCCATCATAAAAATTCCCCGTTCATGATTTTCTATAATAAATATATATCAAATTTTTATATGCTTCATTTTATTGTGTTATAATAGATTATTCAATACATTAATATTACTATAGGTTTTTCAATAAATAATATTAGGTACACGAACCTACACATGATTTTTTTAGTTTTTTTCATCAGTATCAACTAAGTAAAAACCTTATTACAAAAAATACACTTTACTTTACCAATGATAAGTTTATTACATTCTTTTCTTCTACTGATCCACCCATTTTTTATATCAATAAATAAATCCCCTTTACATATGTATTTTCCTCCAACATCAAAAATATCCTAAATAGAATATAAATATAAAAATATATCTCTAAATATTGTTGTATCAATTATTTTATTCCATGTAGATGAAAATTATTCAAATATAAAGTTGATGTGATAATAATGGTACCCACAAGAGTTAGTGTTTCTCTATGATGGACTTTGCTAAAAATAAGAAATAGTTAAGTTGATATAAACTAAGGATATTGGTACTAGATTATATTTTCATTCGATTATTTATAATGTGAAACATATTCATAATGATGTAATTCATGGATTTTTTGTTGAGGCAAAGTTGGTTTTGGATCATAGAAGATCAATGAAAGTTATGTGTATGTAAATATTGACTTTCTAAATTAGTGTTAGTATTATTAATTATATCATGTTACATTATAATAAGTAACCAATTAATTAATGATAAATAATATCCCTATAGTATACTATGATATTAATCCACATAAATAAAAAAGTGGTCACACTTTGACTGGATTCGTTATCTAATGGTTTTATAGATCTTGTTTTCCTTATCATATAAATCAAACCACAATTGTCAATGAATTTTTATTATGATGTTTATCAGAAAAATTTCTCCAATGTATAAGAGGTTCTATAAATTTACACCATGATGATATAGAAAATTCCATAATGCACAAGGATGAGAAAAATGGATTTGATTTATTAATTGATCTTTTCACCATGAAGTGATGTTATAGGGCTACAAACAAAAAAATCACAACATAATACTTGGACATACAATCCATGATGAAACTCTAATTTTTGAAAATGATTCATTTTCACACTAAAAACAATATGGTCAAACTATTATTATGTTTTTGTTTTTCAAATGGTTGTATGAGAACAATACTTCCATATATTGTATTTGAAAATTAAATTTAGGCTTAAATTTAATGTTTGAGGGATTTTTAAAGTTATAGTTTTATCGAAATTTAATAATAAGAAGAGATACATAGTGTGTGATGTTTTATGCACATATAATAGATAATAATAAGGTCAATAAAAAATGACTGGATGAAGCACACCAATTACATTATGGATTAATATTTTGTTTATACTACCTCTTCTCAATGAAAAATTATATTATATATAAATATTTATGTTGGAGATAATTTCACACATTTTGAGAAACATTATCTATAACATGTTCAAGTATAAACCATCCAGATTATATCTAATATGTCAGTTCTCTTGGAACTTATGATTACAGGTGATATTAGTTCATTCTAAGGATATAAATATTCATTTTTAGTCATGAATATTTTGAACAAATAATATAAAAATTATGTTTCACCATTAACCTTAGTGTGGATATAATCTAATGATATTTTCATTCACAATAATAGATTTTAAATGATTTTGTTGTAAATATAAAAATAATTGAATTCACAAATTTATACCCAATTTCCATGATTTCTCACTAATATTTTGGGGCAATATAATGTGTTATATGAGAATAAAAGTTCCCCTATGATGAAAAATAAGATAATATGTTTTTGGAGTATGATTATACTCATTATTTAATGTTCGAAGTTCTATATTTTGGTACTGGAAATCGATCACAGAAATTTAAAAATGTGTACATGGTTTTATAACTTTTTCTGCCAAAAATTATTATAGATATAAGTAGTATATGAATATATATATATATATATTATAAATTTATTTTGATATATGAGAAGAAACCTTTAATGCTTTTTATGCTCATACTGGATGTATCACTATGATATTTTATGAGAGAAAAATATAATGAATTAGTATTATGATATGGATTATATATTTTTCAACTATTGAAAAACTAATTGATCAATGTAAAAGGTATTACAATTCTTAATCCAATTTGGTATAAATTTGAAAACATTTATGATTTTAATGTTAAAGTGAAGAAATCAGTGCCACATATTCAAATATTGAAATATAAATGTCCCATGAAAAAATATTTTAAACAATGTATAATTTATTCACTAATGGTGAGGATTTATTTATACCTATATATGGTTTTGGTGAGACGTTTCAGGCATGGTATTTTATTAAATCAATATAAAGTGATTATTGTTAAAAAAAATATTGGCATAATGGTTTTTGGAATTGGATTAGGATAATATGAAAAAAAACGATCAAATTATTTCTACAAACCTTTGACTTACTATGTATTTACTAAAGGATGTATTTTCAAGAATAATAGTAATATTTTTCAATATTTACCTGAAAGTTTCAATAAGAGAAGAGTTTGAACGAAAAAATATTTGAATAAATTACTTATAATGAAAAATGTTATATTGAAATAATATTATAAAAGCTTATATTATTTATTTAATGAATTATGAGAGTTGTATTATTTATTTATTATAAAAATATTCAAATGATGTATTTAAAATGTGTAGATATTGGAAATTTCACTTTTAAATGTTGAAAGAAGAATAATATTGGAATGATGGAGAAGTAAATAAAATGAGTTCTTCTATGAAGAAATTTTAGTTATCGCTAAGTTAAAATGTTCATCAATGGGTAATGGTAATAATTTAAATTATCCAAAGAATACATGTTTATTATTAGTGTTTGGTGATGATTATTATATTGAGACTGATGACCCAGTTGAGACATTCCATGAATTTGATGCTAAATTGATAATTTTTAACGTAAATAATTATTTATTAACTATTTATAATCTTTTAAATTTAATATGTTACTAAAAATAAATATCTAGTTCCCCATGAATGTAAATATTAATTAATGTATACTTTTTATTTAAAAATTGGGAAATAGGAATAAGAATATGAGGAGATACAAAAAATAATTTAGAAATAATGAAATCTAATATGTTACAAAATAGCTAATGATGAAAAATGTAATTAATATCTTGAATAAGTTCTTATTTAAAGAGAAAAAATAATTTTTTTTATAAAATATATGGATGAGTAAAACTATAGAGAGATTTAGTTTTCTAATATAATTATGCATGTGTAAAATTAATTTATTATTTTCAAATCCAATTTTTAGAATTCTAATGAATGAGTTTTTAAATCTACGAAGAATATTTTTTTGAATGTGTGATGTTATAGAGGAATATAGTGGTCATCTTGTTAATTTTTTTCAATAAACTAATAATATCAGTACTGAACATGTTCAAAATAATGATAATTCAAAGACAAAAGTAGTGGAAGACATATTTTTTTAATGATAGACAATTCTTAAAAATCTTTAAATTTTACGAATTCAAAATAGGATGAGTAAAATATTATAATAAGTGATAATAAAATGTCTAAAAATTATCCAATAAATATAAAACTATTGGGATCATACTATAATTTTCATTTAGAAAATATATGCAAGGAAAATTATCAAAATATAAAAGAAAAAATGGAGTCTATATCTATACTGTCTCTAGTTTCAAAAGAAAAAAAATTAATTTTTGGATATTGTTTCTATTTTCAAGACATTAGGTCACTGATAGAATGATTTTCCTTCCAATTAATAATATCCCAATGAACCTATATTGTATAGGTGATAGTGTTTGATGGTGATTCTTCCCACAGAATGGGGATTTTGTATATAAGTAATAGGATAATTTTGGACATAAGGATGAAAATATTCAAAAAATTAGAGGATATTATGGAAATATGTGAAGAACAAGGTAACTATACTAAATAGTTTCTCAGTACTATTCCTTCCCAATCATGTATGATGTACAATACATAAAAAAAATTAGAATAATGCAAAATATTAGAAGAAGTCATTGTTAATTCAATTTCAATTTAATTATTCATGGAGGGAATTTAAATAGATTTTGGATAGAGGATTCTAATCATATATGATAGAAAATTATTAATTCTACAAATGGATTTTTAATAGAAAAAAAAGGAGAGATCAATGACATTTATAATTGATGGGACACTCAAGATAAGATCATTCAGTTCTACGTTCAATGGAAATGTCATATTTAAGGTGAAAAATTCATTATCCATGTATGGGTTGAAATAAAAAATATTTTGTGAGCATCAAAAATGTATTGGAGAAAACAAAGTGTTTCCTAGAAAAGATGAATTATTAGATATGTGGTCTAAATAAGTATATTTATCTATGAGAGGATACAAAACATGTTGAATCTTTTTTGGATGGTGATATAGAAAACTCATGTTACTCGATCTTGAATGAAAACATTCAATTATGGTATTGATGGCCTCTCCCCCTTGGAATAAAATTTTGGTGGAATGAAATTTAATCCCTTTATTTTATTGAATAGACAATGAAGTTGGATTTTCACAACAAGTAAAAATTATAAATTTTTCAAATCATCATTTAAGAAAGTAGATATTAAAATATCTAAACTACTAAGGACAATTCATTTAAATGTTTATGGGACTATAATTTAGTAGTTTCCATAGAGATAGGTAATTTATTTATTTTATCGATGAATTTTAACATATTATTTGAATTATGTTTATACAGAATATTTTATCAGGTTATGAAGAAGTATAAGTGATTTTAAATAACTATCAGAAAATGTTATGGTTTCTACTTGAATAATTTTTACATGGAAAATGTTGAAAAACCAATAAGTTCGAAATGTAAACAATATTTCTAAAATAATGGTATTTGAAATGAATTTAGTGAATCATACATTGTGATAAAACCCTCATTTTTTGAAAATTATGAATCTAAATTGTAGAAAATATATAGAATTTTAAAACAACAACGCCTCATTAAATTTATTAGTAGTGAGAAATATTTAGACCCAACCCTAAAATATAATTTCCCATGATAAATGATCAATAATTCACAACATATAATAAAGTAAAACCGAAATATAATAGTCAATATAGAACACTGAAAATTTATGTGGTTTGGAATAATTACTCTTATACATGATGTTTTTTAGATTTTATAATTATGTGTTAAATAGAAATACCTTAATGAGTTACAATTTCTCAGTCAAAAACATTCCAAAGTATTATAAAATAGAATTTACTATTTAAACAATGTATAAAAGAAAAAATTAATAAAACTATGAAAATGTTACCCAAGACTTTTGATTTATATATGACATCTTTTGTTACCCTTCGACAACATTTGACTCAACCATATTCCAATCATTTTGTACATCCATTTATTGATCCTAATAACCTCTATTTTCCTTTGTATATTATTAATCAACCATCTTCATTCCAATCATTCAGAACAAACACTACATCTTGGTACTAAACCCAAGGTTCTTTTGTTAATTATTTTTTTTATTATTCTTCTTTTTTATTATATCCTACTAAAATGTGAGTAAAATTTCCAATAAATAGTTTTCCCAACCTCAGAAAACACTACATAACTCTCAAAAATCATAGTTATAAATCAAATGATTATATTCTATTGAAAATAGTTCACAATATATTGATGATGTGTGATAATTCTTTATTTTCTTATAGGTATTCTATTAAAACATAACTTTTTATTGAAAATATTTATTTTAATTGGAAAAATTAAAATTTTTTCCATGTAAATTTTTTTATAAGAAGATGTTGAGATTGAAACAATTAATGTTATTTGGATTCCCGTGTAATGTCATGGTGAATGGTGAAGAATTTTGGATGCTTGGGTAAAGATATTTTAAATGTTTAGTTCATACATATCATCCAAATGCATTATTATATAACTTTTAAAAAAACAAGGAATAATATGGATGTTTCTAATTTGAACATGATGGAAAAATATTGAATTGTGATACATATAATTTAATATGACCTATTAGTGAATTATTTGAATTCATTTTATGGGTAGTATGATGATGTTTTTAATATAATATAATTTTAGATGCAGTATTAGTTGAATATTATAAAAGAACCTTGTCTTTTGAATTTGTTTAACAAATAGAAGGACCATAAATAACATGGAGCAGTAAAATAATATTAGGAAATAAGTAAAAACAGTTCAAACCTATTTAATAATATGAATAATGACTTATACCACATTTTTGTCTCATGATGAGCCAAAAATATTTGATGTTGATAATATAAATTTTCATGCAGTATTTTTGTGATAATAAATTATATAATTTCTTCAAATTGTATTAAATATGTTTACTTAAAAACTATTTGGGATTGTGTCATTCGATTAAAAATTTGATAAAAATTTTAGTTTTACCCTTTCAAGTGGACTCTAGTAATTCGTACATAAATATTTTTATATGTATTATTTGAACTTAAACTTTTGTAATGGTGTTCTGTAATTATTGAGATACAACTTCAATTCAGGACATCGGATCTAAAGCAATCATTTTTTAGATTAAATGTTCTATGAAGTCAAAAATGGGTTCGAATCTTCAGATTGGACATCGGTTTTGTATTTGGGTCATAGCTTCTTCATCCATGCTTTGATGGGGATGAAATATGGAGAGTATCATGGGAAAAAAATTTAGAACAAATCATAACTCTATAAAGAAATCTTTTTCACACGTTTTAAAGGTTAAATAGGTGGTGAAACTTAGAATAAAATATTTGGCCAAATTTCCCCATTCACAATAGATACAAATTTTAACCTAGACTCCCTTAAACTCAACAAATTTGAGTTCTTATCATTTTATGGGTTGTTACATGCAATGGGATATTTAGGGAGGAGTATATTTTGATTCACTCAATATCTCCATGAATTTCAATATGGAGATCTCTTGAAACTAGGATCTATTTATTGAAGTCGGTTTCTTCTTCTTTGCTTATTAGTGTTTTTGTTCTAGAAATAAATTTCTAATTTACTCTTTTATTTCTTGTTATTTATTCTATATTGTTCTATTATATTATTATTTAATCTACCGATTTTATCCATAAATAAATTGTTGAAACTATATTAGGTTATACCCTTTCTAAACCTTTGGGAATGAAATTCGTTTCTATGATGACTACACAGCCAAGGGAGGGGTAATACTTTTATTGTAATCGATCTATCTATTACCTACTTCATTAATTTATTTTGAATTAATGAGATAATTTAATTCACATAATATGATCTATTAATTTATTTTTTAATTTTAATGAAACTAATCATGCAATTGAACAGTAAACACAAAACATGTGAACTTGATAATTGAGTGAATTGTGAGAGCGTGATTTTAATCGGTGATAAAATACCACACATGATCAATTTATAGAGATAAAATATAACTCCTAAACTAAATTAACCCTAATTTCTAGAGTGTATATGTTCCCTAACTTACCAATTACCATAATCTATCTAGTGTGTTGTAATTTCATGTTCCGAAGCTAGCCTAGGGTTTAATTAATTTCATCTTAGTGTTTAAGTTAATTATCATAGTTTATGGAGGTTAAAAAAATAAGGGACTATGAGTAAGTGGATATTAATTTAAATTATAATGATTAATAAGTAAATTAAGAGTAAAATTAAGATTTATTACACCTTCTAAAAATATTTTCTAAAAAAAATTATCATTGTGTCTTACTAATCAAATTTCATTTCAAAAGAAAAAACATAAAAAATGAAATCTTCTTCAATAAAATGTATACTTATTTTATAAATCATAAACACCCCCCCCCTTTAATTTTAATTAGTTTATTTTATTTTCAAAATAAATTTAATATGTATTTTTATTACTTCCTCTTTGAGAGATGACCTTGGTCAGCCACTCTAGTGCACCTAAGTACCCAAAAACCCAATATCTTTTGGAAACACCCACAACAGTGACTATAAAATTTTTATTTTTGTTAGGAAGGAAAGTAATGTATTCAACCAATTAACATTATTTCTTTTGTTTTTCATTTCATTATTTTCTTCCCCTATTTCTTTGTTCTTCCCCCTTTCTCATGTTTTTTACCCCTTCTTTTATTTTTATCAGAACAACTCAACCTTATTTTCTTTTTATTATGATATAATTTTATTAATTTAATTTTTATTTTCATTTTATTTATTACACAAACTAATCCCAAGGATCTCTTACATCTTGACCCTGGTATTAAATGAATCCTTTGATCTTGAATAATACAATCTTCATCTACTAGTAGTTTTAACATTCAACCAGTTAGATATTTCCTCCATTTTGGGAACACATTAATTGGAGACACTTCTAAATCAAACATAAAACTAGAACCAATTGATTAAAATAGTATCATTGAACATAATAAAACAATTCTATAATCAGATGCATCGGGCATTAAATATCAACCAAATTGAATTCCATACCCAAACATCGAATCAGACATTGAATTGAAATATTGTTTAATTCACCTTCTTACTATGTTTAATGGATTATCTGGTGAGGATCCAAAAAAACTATTAAAATAATTTAAGGGGTTTTTCTCAACCATTAAAACCATAAAGTTCTCTAAAGATCAAATAAAACTAAGGGCATTCCCATTCTCACTTGATGGAACTATAAAAATATTAGATGTATTATTTACAACTTGATGATATAACATGTTGAAAAGATTTGAAACGTATTTCATTATAGATATTTTTTCCATAATCAAGGACCACTTCTATTTAAAATTATATATCAAGGATCAAGAAAGCCCAAGCTTAGTCAATGTATGAGTATTTGGAGTAGTTCAATACGTTATGTGAAAGTTTCCTACATCACCATATCAGTGAGAAAATATTCATCCAGTACATCTATGAAGGCCTTACACATATGGAGAGGATCATACATGATGTCACGAATATAGGGGAGTTGGTCGAAAAAAACCCGAGTAGTATCACGTGCGTTGATCAAAAATATGGCACAAAACTCCCAAAAAATTGGTGAAAAGGTACTCCACATGTTAGGGGAGTACATCAGGTAATTCCTTCTCTTGAAAATAATTTGATAGATACTAAGTTATAAGAATTCACCACTATGGTGATGAAGATTGTGAGGGATCAAAAAAACATACCAACCCACTCTTATTTGGCCTTATATAATTTCCACTGAAATAGACCACCCAAATGATTATTTCCCCCAACATCAAGAGGGGGAGGATTGCACAGTAGTATTCCCTATGAGACCATATCATTGATCACAACAGCTACATCCCTTGAAGAAGTATGATTCCGTTTCTCCAACATAAAACCAACTGTGGAAGGATAAATCAAACAAGATCTATGGATCTGTAAAACAACAAAGGCCCCATTTTCACCAAAATATAGAGTAGCCTCTGCCTTACCATCAAGGTTCCCAACAACCACAAAAGAGATTTGAAGCTCAAGAATCAATAATCCAATAACAATGGTATTCTCAACCAAAGATATATTCTAACCCAAATGATGTTTTGAAACAAATTTTTCGTAAAAAAAAAGAATAAGTTGAAGAGTCAAGGTTTTGAGTTGATAGAGTTGAAGACACAAATTAGATAGATTGAAACAACCCTTTAGGAACTGGTGAGAAAGAACTCTATATAACTTTCGTCCTAACCTACTCCAACTCTAATGGGGAAGGTCAGTGCCATCACATTGAGATGTGGGAAGAAAACAACTGATACATATGCAATTGTTATTCCACCAGGATTCAACTCAACCCTGGAGAATCCCCATTCCATGTCAACTTTTGAGAAACCCAAGGAGATAGAAAAAGGTAAGAAAAATATTATTTATGTTCCTCACAAACCCCTTTCATTTCCAAATATAGTTGTACAAACAATGAAGGTGGCTGAAGATGCAATGTAAAAAGAGGTTTTGGAGACATTCAAGTCAGTAGTGATAAACATCACCCTTATTAAATCCATTAATAAAATACCTAGGTATGATAAATTCATAAAGGAATAGTCTAATAATCGAAGGTTAATTAATGATAATTATAGGATCAATATTATAAAGAATGTGTCGGCACTCATTACACCAACTCACAAAATGCCAACAAATTTCAAGGATCCAAAAACATTCACCATACCACGGACCATAGGGGAGTTACACTTTTATGATGATTTAAGTTATTTAGGTTCCAACATAAATGTGATTCCTCACTCTATATTCTCTTATTTAATATTCAGTGAGTTGATTTCGATGAGAGTAGTGGTTCAGTTGAAAAAAAATAGATATAGCATATCCAGTGAGAGTGCTTGAGGGTGTACTTGTTCAGGTAATATAAATGAACTTTCCATTAGATTTCTATGTGATTAAAAGGTATTGTAATCATAAAAATTCTCATTATCCCATTATCCTAGTTAGGCTCGTCCTGAAAACTACAAAAACAATCATAAATGTCCATCAGGGTACACTTTTCATGGAGTTTCGAGTTGATTTTTTGATCATTAAGGTTATGGAATCCATGAAGTGCTCCTCATAGAGGAATTTTCCTTATTTTATCTCCCATTTTAAACCACCTAATAAAAACAACTTAAAATTTTTATTATCATGAACTTAGGTAGATTATGAGTTTTTGGTCCAGTTTAATGTCTAAGATCACATCCACACTATTTATAATGCCAAAAAAAACCCTCGAAGATTTTATTTTTAAATGTATTAAAATTCATATTTTGATCATGTTCACACAAATTATGACTTGGATGTTGTGTTTTCTGATGGATTTGATGCATTATTCCCAAATTTTTATGATGTATATTCTGATACTATTGTTCATTATGTACATATTTCGGTTCCTTCAATGTCTCCATCCATACATAACCACCCTACACTGGAACTCAAGTCATTGCCTCTAAATCAAAAATACTCATAAATATTGAATGGTGAAAGATTACCTGTTATAATTTCTAACAATATCCCTTTTAAACATGAAGAAAAACTTTTAAATCTTTTGAGGGAGAACAATAGGAAAATCAGGTGGACCTAGGATAACATATCAGGTATTAGACCCTCCATTTTCATGCATAAGATAATTTTCAAGGATCGTGCTAAACTGGTTAGGTATCTATTGTGGAGGCCGAATCCAACTTGTCTATAATTAATTAAAAATGAAGTCAAAAAGTGGCTCATGCCATATATAATTTCTCCAATTTTAGATTCCTGGTGGCTGAGGCCAATTCAGTTTGTGCAAAAGAATGTTGGTTTACAATTTTCAGGAATTATAGAGATGAGTTAGGTCAAATGAGGATGAAAATTAGTTGGCGTGTGTGTATTGATTATAGGAATCTAAATCAATCCACTTGCAACTACTATTTCCCCCTCCCATTTATCAATCAAATGCTTGAGAGACTAGATCGAAAGGCAAATTATTATTTCATGGATGTATTTCGAGATATTTTAAAGTTCCTGTAACCAAATAGGATTAGAAGAAGACAATATTAACTTGTCTATTTGGTACATTTTCCTATCAGAGGATTCCATTTGGACATTTCAACACTTGAGGTACTTATATAGATGTGTAGTGATTATTTTTTTATAAAATTCTTAAGACATGAATGGAAGTATTTATGGACGATTTTAAAGTGTATGGGTCTTTATTGGATGATTATATATTTAGTTTGGGAAGTGGTTTGAATCATTGTATTGAGAAGAATCTGGTCATGAGCTTTGAAAAGTGTCACTTCATGGTAGAACATGGGATTGTCTTAAGGTATGTAGTGTGAAAACATGGGATAGAGTTTGATAAATCTATGGTATATATAATTTCAACCTTACCCTATCCTTCATATGTGTGTGATGATAGATCATTCCTAGGGAATGACAGATTTTATCATATATCATAAAATATTTTAGTAAGATTTCTCTTCTTATGTCGTAGTTACTTCAAAAGGATTTTGATTTTATGTTTGATGATTCTATTTGAACTTCCTTTAATGACCTAAAATAGTTTCTAACCACACTACCAATCATACAACCCTAATAGTGGGACATTACATTTGAGATGATGTGTGATTCTTCGAACCACAAAATTGGAGCATTCTTGTCATAGATGTTGTAGGGATAATCACATGTGATTTCCTATGTTATTAGGACATTTAATTCAGCCCAATTAAACTATACAACCCTAGAAATGGAGTTTTTTCTTTTCACACATTCCATATATAAATTCCATTCATATTTATTGAGATCTAAATTAGTATGTGGAGGATTATACACATATTAGATGTTGACACCTAAGACCTAGTACATCTTTGAGACACTTTACCCATTGTGCATCTTTATTCCATCTTAGGTATCCATTCTTGATATACTTATTTAGTTATATACATTATTGCCTCTTAAATTCCATTAAATTTAAAGAATCATCATGTACAAAAGTTAAATAGTGAGTCAAGAGTTTATGTTTGTGATGAACCATACCTATGGAACATGTGTAGTGATCATGTTATTAATAGGTGTGTTCTTGATAATGAGTTTGAGTCTATTATGCATTTTTACTATACACTTTCATGTGGAGGAGACTTTGGACCCCAACAAATAGCTAAGAAATTTTTAGACTCTAGATTATATTTTCCTAGATTATTCCATGATGCTCCTGTGTTTTGTAAGTCCTTATCATGTTACCAACACACTGTGAAAATTTCTAGGAGATAGAATATTCTCTGAATACCTATATTATTCTATGATATTTTCAATGTATTGGGAATCAATTTTATACATCCATTTCCATGTTCATTTGTTGTTTGAATATTTTTTTTAGGTTCTGTGAGTAAATGGGTGGAGGCTAAGGCCACCAGAACTTGTGATTCTCATGTTATACTAGAATTATGAAGGCGTAGATTTTTTTGTAGGTTTGGAGTTCCAAAGTCCATCATTAGTTACCAAGGGAACACTTTTGTAATTGTAATTTGTCATTTCACATTTATAAGTATGGGGTGACAGACAAAACATCAACACTATACCATCCCCAAACAAATGGGGTGGTTGAGGTCTCATATTGATAGTTAAAACCAATTTTTAAGAAAACTATGCATCCCAATAAGAAGAATTAGATCAAGAACTTAGATAATGTGTTGTGGGATTAAAAGACAGCATACAACACCCCCATAGGTATTTCCAGATTTCAGATTGTTTTTTAGAAAACTGTTTATCTTCCAGGGGAATTCAAGCATCAAGAATGTTGGGATATAAAAAATAGTAATATGGATCTGGCCCAATATAGAATTCAATGCAAGCATCAAATTCAATATATTGAGGACATTTGATTTTTATCATATGCTAACTCAAGTCTCTATAATGAAATATCAAAAGAAATAAATAATAGAATGATCCAAAAAAGGGAGTTTCATGTAGAAGACAAAGTTATACTCTACAGTTCACAACTGGCACTGATGCCTGGTAATTTTTATTCTAGATGGTTAGGTCCTTATGTTTTGTATAATGTTTTTTCTTATGGTGTAGTGGAGATTCCTCAACAGGACACTACAAGGAGCTTTGCAATCAATAGGAAACATTTGAAGAAATAAATCAAGGGAATTCCTACCAATGTAGTTGATTTCATCACACCACATGATCCCAACATTACATGAAAATATCAAGCTGTTTATATACCTTTCAATTTTATATTACTTGTCCAATTTAAAATTAAAAATGTCATGTGCACATATCATCTCATAGGTTCACATTTAAGACAATGTAATATTTTATGTGTGGGGGAGGGAAAACAATTTTGGTAGATATTTAGAATTTTAATTTTTTTATGTGTGTTTTTTGTTAACTTTTTGATAAATATTTTAAAAATTAAAAATAAAACATTTAAAAAAAGACATTAATTTTGTGACTTGATAAGAATGAGCAAGATTTCACTATTAAGGGTTGATTTTTATAAAATAAATTATTTTCGATGATATGATTGGTTGTGTCATTATATAACATTTTAGATTATGGCACCATTATTTATGATATATTTTAATGGTTAATTGTTTCATTGATTTCTCTAAACAACTCTTCACACAACTATGACTTGTGAAATTTTTCATAATCCACTGAAGGTATGTCCAACTTAGGTAAGAAAATTCATCTAATATTAATGGTAGGTTCACATGTTCGTTTCTCTTAAGTGAGTGGGACTTGATATTTGGTTGTAATAGAATATATAATAGGTTAATTGAATTAAAATAGGTAATTATAATTATTTTACTTGACTTGAATATACTGAATAGAGGGTAATGAAATGTGCTTGAAATGGTCTGCACACACACACATGGAAAATTAATGGAATGGTTGACCCATAACTTTTTTTTCTATGATTAGTGTCATTAATCTCAGTAAATTTTATTTTGATGTAATTTATGCGAAAATGATATTCAAATTTAATGATATTGACTCTTTATGGGAATCTTACATTGACTAATTTTTCACTATGGAATGTGGAATATAAACATGCATATCTTGTCAGAATTGTTTTTGGAATACATGATATGTGACTTTTCCCTAGAGTGCAAAAGGGTATGTGTGGGGGAGTTGATAAAAAAATTATTGAGTGTTATAGCAATAGAAAATGATATAAATTCCTCAAATTGTGTTAAATATGTTTATTTATAAAATATTTGCTATTATATCATTCATTTGAAAATTGGACAAAAATATCAGTTTAACCCTTTTAATTTCACTGTTGTAATTCAGACATAAATATTTTTATGTGTATTATTTGAACTATTTTTTTTTAAATGTTTCCTTTAATTAATGGGATACACATTTAATTTAGGAAATGGGAGCTAAATCAATCACTTCATTATAGTAAAATGGCTATGAAGATAATGATGGGCATGACTCACCAGATTAGACATCACTTCCCTATTTTTTCCATAAAATCTTCATCTGTGCTTGGATTGGGACTAAATTTGGAGAGGATATAGACAAATAAAATTACAAATTATACTTTTAGAAGAATATCTATTTCACATTTTCTTAATTCCAAAAATTTGGTGAAACATAAACTTAAAAATATCTATCTAACTTTCCCCATCCGTAATTGAAACCACTTATAACCAAGCCACCCCTCCGCTATATAAATGCATTTTTTATCATTTGGAGTGGTTGGGACATGAATTGGTAGATTTAAATAAGAAGATAATATATTTTAATCCATTTATCCAAGAATTTATTGTGGTGTATCTATTTAATCGAGGATCCCTTCATCTAAGCCTTCTTCTTATTCTTCACTTGTTAATGTTTTTATTCTAGAAATAAATGTCTTAGTTCCTCTTTTATTTACTATGTTTTTCAATATTTTTTTCAATTATTTTATCACTCAATCATAGACATTGGTCTGTAAATAGTGATTAAAAATGATATTTTGTTATACCATTTCTAAAAATTTGTGAATATAATTCATTTCTACGATGACTACACCACCATGGAAATGTAGTCTTTTTTAGTAATCGTTCTATCTCTTACCTTCTTCATTCATTTATTTTAAATTAGTGAGAGTGTGATCTTAATCAGTAACACAAGACCTCAAAAGATCAATTTGTAGAGTTTGAATATATTTCTTAACTCAATTAATCCCCATTTTAATATTGGATATGTTCCCTAACTTAACACTTATCATAATTTATCCTTACAATGAAAATCAAAGCAGGGTAAAACGATGGCATGTTCTGATGCTATTCTGGGATTTAATTAATTTTATCTTAGTTTTTAAGTTAATTATCATAGCGATCAGTGGTTAACAAATTAGGGGATCATAATTATGTAGATATAAGTTGAAATAATAATGCTTAATAATTAAATTAATAGGTAGAGTTAGATTGATTACGCCTTCTAAAAATATTTTCTAAATACGTCTTCCTATATTGTTTTATTAGTTGAATTTCATTTCAAGAATAAATACAAAAAATGATATTTTCTTCTTGAATACTTCTTCTTCTTTGATAAATGATAAACAATCTTTTACCCACCCATCCTTTTGTTTAGCATGTTTATACAATTTGATTTTATTTTCAAAATACCTTTATAAGTTGTTTTATGTACTACCACTTTGAGAGACAACCTTGGTCAGCCACTCTGTTTCACCTAAGTACCCAAAACCATACATCATTTCAAAGTGCAAATGACAGTAGCATTTAAAATCTCAAGGGCATCAAAAGTGGAATGATGGTATAAATTAAGAGTAAGATCAGGTCAAGATTTTTGAAACATTGATGATGGAAACAAAACAAAATGAAATTTATATAATCAAAATAATGTGGTTATTACATAATAAATGAATAGAAATATAAATATTATGAGATACAAGATAATATTTTTTGGAATGATATGTATCATGTATATTGAATTCATTTATTTGAGTCATTTATACTAGTCATAATGAATGATCCATTAAGATATTTATTTTTATTAATAAAAAAATATGATATAAGATCTTCAAAAATGATGCCATGTTATCCTTCCACAGTGAAGAGTTTCAAAAGGAAGCCTATATTGATTAACCTGATAGTTTCATCCCACTATTGTAGGAATCCCCACAAGGAATCATCCACTTATATATTCATCAATGGTGTTTGAAGAATAAAATATGATGATATTTTAGTGAGTTCATTGGGTTTTCATCTAATGATATTGAACGTAGATTTTTCTCCAATTATGGACTAATGTTTTAGGGAAAATATATATATAAAGGAAAGAGAGGATGATCATTTTAGAAGTTAGATATTGTTGCATTGGGGTTGTGATAAACAAAGCCCGCTATGGATTCTCTCAAAGAATATGGCTAGATTTAGTAGTATATTATACAATTATTGTAGGAGAACTGTGTTTTCTTCTAAAATGATGGGTGAGTTCTCCTCTATTGGAGAATATCTTTGAAGGTAATGGTTCCTCTCTATCTATTCATAGAACACATCCCAAGGTTTTTTGTATAATTTTCCTTCTCCTCTAATTAGTACTATGTTGAAAAAAGATAACATCAGAAACCTTATTTTTTCATGGGGGTGGTTTTGGTGTTGTTATATAATAAATGGGGTCTATTTCCATCATTTTATATGATTTATATGTACAAGAAAACCTTTTCCTCGTAGATTCTTATTCCATGCTCAATGGTATTAATATATGATTCTCTAACATTATTGATTTGTCCTTTGTTAAAATAGGAACAACTAATATTAAAAACTCCCCACAAGTTTAAATTACCACCCTATGGTCCAAAAATTTCTAAATCGGTAGATGGAAGTCCCATATCATGAATTAGATGGAACTGTCTCACTCATGGAAAGAAGGGAATAAGTCTAATGATTTTCTTGCATCGAGGGATACAAATTAACACCTAGATTTTTTAAGAATTATTATTTTAATGAGTAAATTACATATATATTTTATCATTCATTACATGGTATGCCATGTTTATCTTATTCTACACATAGAAATGGGATAACTTTTTCTAAACATGGCATTGTATTTTAACAAAACTGTGATATTTTTTTAATATAATTATTTAAATGTGACTCTTATATCCTAGGAACTAAAATTAGTTATATGAATAGTAATAAGTATGATTTCAGAATTAATTATAATGTTATTATTTAAAGGATACATATTTTAAAAAATTACCCAATTATCAGAAAAATATTTAATTGTTATGAAAATACTATTTTTTCAAAAAATTGTTCTTATTCATTTTTTTGAAAATTAATAAAATTAATTGTTCACACATTTATAAAATTATTATGATAAAATAATCCTCATTTTTTAAATTTTCATTTTAAAATTACTTTAGGTTTATTTTTTGGTATTATTTGTAAAAGTTTAATTTTTTGATGAATAGTGAAAATACTGAATTTCAATTGAAAAATACCTTTTAATTTAATTAATTAATAATGTTAAATTATAAATTAAATTTTTATAAATATTTTATTTTATATAATAGATATATTCATTTAATTTATGCCTTTTAAATAAATTTTAAATTGAAGTTTGATGTAAAAATATTAAAATCTTTTGAAACTTTTATCTTTAAAATCATTATCTATCTCTATTTACATGGGATTAATTTTAAATTAAATGTTTCCAAATTTGTTAATGGTATTTTTGAAAATTGATTTAATATTTTTGAATCATAATGATTTATATTATAAATTAAATTTAACTTTTTTTCACCAAAATAAATAGAAAAAACATTAAAAATTATTTATCATGACTAAGGTAAAAAAGTCTTTACTTTTGGTTAAACTAAAACCAAATACCAAACCCATTTTATATAAAAATTCATATCTTATACTTTATTTTTTCAATAATTTTCTGTTATTAAACTCTATTCAACTGAAAAAACTTGGGTTTAAATCACACTTTTCCAAAAATTACAACTATTCCACTCACCACACTTATAAAAGGGCATCCATTATCCACTCAAATTGACAAAATAAAACATTTTTTTCTAAAAATAGATATCCAAATAACTTCCCAACTTTCCTTCTCTCTTCCAATAACCCCTATTATATATATAAATCATACCTTGTAAGGATTTTGGTAAAACACAAGGTTAGATACCTGAAGAAGAGGGATAATTCATCAATGAACATTTTTTTTATTTGATTCTTCAAGTTATTCAATAATAATTGTTCCATAATGATATAATAATATCATTATATTGTATATAAATTCATTTTTTAGGTTAAAAATATTAACTACATCCATCTCCACCTCCATCGAATGGGTTATGAAATCATCAGTTGTGTGCACAGCAGATTACCGCCTACTGAACCGAAGTCATTAATTTTTACATTTCCACTTATCATGTATATAAATTATCAATTAATTATTATTTATATATTTTATTTATTTTATTTATTTTATTTATATACTTATTTTATTATTATATCACACATACCTTTATACTCTCTTTTGTTTTTTGAAATACGTTTACAACGCTCATTTGTACGGTGGCTTACCGCCTCACAAAGTGATGTGATTTGTTAAATCTTTAAATGGAAGGTAATACAGAAATTTTTAACTAACATATTTGATAAAAATTTTATAGAAATTGTTATTGAATGAAAATATATAACAAAAAATTCATTCTTTCAAAGAAGTTATTTCCCGAAACATAACTTTAACATGGAATTGTTAAAAAAATCGATAACAAGAAGAAATAAGAAAATAATATATAGAATGATATATATATATATATATTGATATTATTATGTAATAGTTATATAATATTCATTTTTCATTGTACCTGAGTTTTGACCATGTACAATATAACTCAGACTTAAGGTAAGCGGCTTTTCTCAATATTTTCATTGTTTGAGATTTATGTTATATTATGCTCATATATTATTTAATGAGGTATATATACAGACCCTTTTACCTGTAATATAATTACTTTACTTATGCTAATAATATTTTAACTTTCATTATATTTTATTCCTTCCTGGTAATTACAAATCAATGTTAACAAAGTGGTAATGATTTCATGTTACAATCTCTTCGTTTATCAGGTTGGTTTCTGATTATTTTTATGATAATAAAATATTATGATCTATATCTCAATAAACTCATTAGTCTTCTTAAACTATGGTTACTATTGATATATTAAATTATTATTACCTTTTTTCACTCTTTGAAACTTAAAATAATTGAGAAATTGGTTTTATAAAAAACTAAATTTATTTCTCTCTTTGGTCGGAAATCTATTGTCTTCAAAAACCTTATTTTATAAAACTTTTTTAAAAAATGTTGTATTATTCCATAGTTATATTTAGAATAAATTTTATTCTATTTTTTAATTTTTTTAAAAAGTAGTTTTCATAATTTTTCAAAAACAATTCCCATTTGGATTTTTTTGAAAATTTAAGAGGAATCCTTGATTAACACGTACAAAATGAATGAAATATTCCATTATCATGACCATCATTTTTCTAAACAATCCATTATAATATTTAAATATTTTTCATATAAAATTATTTTGAAAATGTTTTATGTTTTAAGAAGCACATTTAAAATCCAAAAAAAATACTCGTTAAATGTTTTAAATGATTGATCAAAAAAATTCCATCTACGATGTCATCTGATTATGTTAGCTATGGCTTAATGGAAATATGATCCAAGTATAAAATTCTTATTCATTATCTGACTAGTTTATTTGTATGATGGGATTATGTTTATGAATCCTATTTCTCTACCAGAGGTTACACCATGATAAATTTCTTACGAAACCCGCACCTTTTTCCATGGGTTATTCAATGTTGAAATGATTAAATGATAAAATTATTATGAATCTATTTTTGTATATGTTATGATATGAAATGATTATGAAACCCATTTCAATTAAGGTTTTATGATTTGATAAATTTATTATAATCCCATGGGACACACATGTATGATCCTCATTATGAGACGGTTGGGGCCCTTTTATCCCTCAAATGCATTCTGTAATAAGCTTTGTCACATGTGATAGATAGGACTAGAACAGGGAGTGCACCCTATTCATTATGGGACATTGTCCTATATAATGGTATTGGGAGTGAAACCTAACTACTATTATCGTTGAGAGAGTGAAATCATTTGACTATGATAGCTATGACATTTATCCTTTACTTAAATGGAAATTATTTCATATGCTAATTGTATTACATAAATCTATTCCTTATGCCAATGTTATTATCTCATAGATCAAGTTTTTTGTCACCCTTACTGATAATCTAACCTCACCCTTTCTTATGTTTTTTCACCAAGTCTTGAATAAATGTATCATGTAAGATATGTCTAACAAGGGTCCTACTTACGAATATCATATTGGGAGATGATTTAGTTTACCCATGGACCAATTGTTTGTGTTTCTATGTTTCGAAGGACTCTAAAATATCACAGTCTTCATACATGTGTTTGCGTATTGTACTGAATATTAACATATGTCATATATATATTTATGAAAATCTTTTATTTCTATAGTTATTATCTTACGATATATTTAGTTAAAATTTCTAAACTATGATGAGAAAACAACAGTGATATCCCTAATGATGCGGTTGAGGATAAGTTAAAGGATGAGTCAATATATCGGAAAAAGTCCAAGAATTTTGGTAAAGGATAGAGTGTGTGTCTTATAAGGAATAACCTCTTTTTTTATAATATAAGTGGATTCCGATATGGAACATAGGTACCAAACGGTAATTACTTTGAAAATATAATATTGAGATATACTCGATCATCACCTTGTGCTTGTCCATGTTTCTTGCTATACACCTATTTTGACCCCCCAATGGATATGGGTTGGAAATTCACAAACACATTATCAAACATCATGAATTATTTAAATATATGAATTCCATGAGTAACCTAGGATAAATCTAATGTTTCATATATTAAATAGATTTTCATATTTTAAATATTATATAAGTTATTTTTTAGGAATATGTTTCCACCCATCTTGATTATTATTCCATACACAAAGAATTTTGGTTTTATTCAATGGAGGGAACCTAAAGGAATGATGGTAATGCTGAGTTAGAAATAAAATTCAATGATGTTCTTCCTGATAATACAAATATTATGGGATCCAGAATGAAAAATATGGTTTCTATCCTCAAACAACTCTTTCAGGATATAAATCATGTTGGAATTATAGATGAATAATGGACGGAACGACATTCTATTGAGTATTTCATGAGGGAATATACACATTCGTTTTATGGGTCTTATTATCCTCTAGTTACTGAATAATAGATTTGAAATAAAAATTATTTTCCATTCTCTAGTGTTCAAAACGTTAAAAATTCATATTGGTTGTCTTCCATTTGGAATATGAATAAGAATAATGGTGGAATCCTATAAAGATGATGAAGAAACGTGATAAAATTGGATCTATGTATTGGGATGAGCTCAAGAACATATTTTTCAATATGTCAATTCTTTATATTATTCATATGAATACGGAGAAGGAGTTACTTGATCTAAATAAAAATGGTAAGGAATATGTTGGTACTTATGGAGAAAATTTTATTGGACATGAGAGGTACGATTTTGGTATTGTCATGTGACCTGAATGTAAAGTTAATTGATTATTTAGTGGCCTAAAACCAAGAAACTGAATAGTGTTAACTATAGTAGACTTCAGTTGATATGACGATATTTTTTTATGTGATAACAGGTTGAAAATGGATTTCTTAGTTATATATCGATCGTATGGTATCGATATAGGTGAACATTTTTTTAAATATAAGAAACAAAGAGTGAATAAAATTATATTTTCTTCAACCTAAATGTTTGGAAAAAACAATGTAAGATATTTTCATATGTGTATTAGTATATGTTTTAAGTGTGGAAGGGTGGGTAAATAAGAAATTCATTTCTTAATTAATGTCAATGAGTTATCTAATGATATGAATATGGATAAAAATACACAGAGTGAATCAATCACACTTCAGTGTTTCAAATTAATGGATTAAAGGAATTGTACTAGCCAATTCCCAAATCTAACATTTAATGGATATAATCATCATCAATATCCTCTAATGAAAATATACAAAGTGAAATATCACGTGATCGTTGTTTTAGACAAGGGTTTCACTAAGGATAGAGTGAAAGGTACAAATAAAATATACTATAGAACCAATAATGTCTTTTTTGACTCTAGGTCCAACCATTATTTCAAATTTGATGAATTTGCTATGTGTATCCAGATTCCACACAAATTATTAGATATAGAATTAGAAGTGAAACCCCCAAACATTATGATGAACCCATTTAATGTCAATGATTCCTCTATAGTTGATGTTGGAAAGAATGTGACTCCTGAAAATCATTTCACCCATCCTTAGGTTTAATTTGATAATATCATGGGAATTTATTAGCTTTATCTTAAAAAAGCTACATCAATTGTTGTGGTAGAAATGTTACATTTTATATTCTAGACAAACCTATGATAGTCTATCATAGTGATGATAATTATGAAATTTTGATGGAGATCACACTGATTATGTGTGTCTTATTTCTCATTCATAAGTTGTGTTTTTCTTATATAATTAGATAGAAACTCGAAAATGATAATATCCCTATTATGCGGGAATTTGTTCGTGTATTTCTAGAAAGTCTCCTTGAATTCTACCCAGACATGAACATGAGTTCTTATTAGAACTCATACCCAGTCCTAAAACAATTTCAAATAATCCCTATAGAATTGACTATATTAAGTTATAGTAATTGGGTAAGAAACTCCAAGAAAAAATTGTCAATGAATTCATTTGGGAAATTATGTCACCTAGGGGTGTACATGTTTTTCTTCAAAAATAACAATGGTTCGATGAAACTTATCATTGATTAGCATCAGCTAAAAAAGATCGCAATCGAGAACATGTATATTCTTACCTGTGTTGATGACATATTTGATCAATTGTGTATATATTAATACATTTACCTGATTGAAATTTGTTATTAATTTCATCAATTTGGGGTCAAAAAGGATGATATACCTCTGAAGGAATTCCGCATCATGTATTGACCCTATAAATATAACGTGATTCCTATAATCCTTATAAATTCACTTGAATATCATCAAGGATTTAATGAATACAATATTTAAAAATAACATTAATTAGTTTTTGGTAGTTGTTATAGATGATATTATTATCTATAAAAATGAATAAAAAGATCATGAGTACCACTTTATTATTTTACTAATGACCCTCTTAAAGGATAATCTATATTCAAATTTTACAGACTTTGATTTTTGGATGAAAAAAGAGTCATTTTTTTGTCACATAATCTCTAAACTGGGAATTTCATTAGATCAATCCAAGATGAAGGATATTGAATGTTGGTCAAAACTAACCCGAGATCCTTAGTTTTATTGAATTATCTATATATTATTAATTTTTTAGAGTTAATTTATCATGATTATCTAATCCTATGAACAATTCAAGTTGAAAGGCTGTAATGTTCCTATGGATAGATGAATATGAGGAAACATTCAAGGAACTGTAGAGAAGAATAGTTAACATAAATGTGAAAACATTACCCTGTAGTTTAAAAGGGTAAATAATATATAGTGATGAATCCAATATGGGATTTGGATGTGTTCTTATGTATAATGACAATGTTATAGTTTATCAAACATGACAATTGAATATTCCTGGGTAAAATCTCCCAACACATGATTTAGATTTATTGGGGGTAATTTTTTAAAAACAAAATATTGAGTAATTGTCTTTATATAGAAAAGTGTGATCTATATACTGATAATACATGTTTAAATTATATATAATCATGTTTGGATTTGAATATGCACAATATAATAAGGTTAGATATAATTAATGTTTATGATGGATCAAAACATTACCACCCTCAGAAATTGAATATGGTAGATGATTCTTTAACTTAGAAGGATCATGCTAGCTTATCCCTAATAAGAAAAAAAATATCCAATATTTCTAGATTTTTAGAGGATGTATTTTAAAATCCTAATAGATGGTAAAAAATATTATCCTACTGAATGTAATGTCCAATCATTTATCAATGTGAAAATTAAAGAGTAATGAAAGGAAGATGTAGAGATGAAAAGGAAGCTTTAAAATGTTCCAAATTTTATCCATGATCATAATGGAATGATATGGATTAGTAAATATATATGAATTACATTAGTTTCATATTTAAATAATGAGTTTTTAGAGGAATATCATAGTTCCCCATTCTTTATTCATCTAAGAAGTACAAAGATGCATAGTGGTTTTAAAGAGTACTTCTGTTGAGATGGAATTACAAGAGATATCATAGAGTTTGTATATTGGTGCATGATATATCAATATGTTGGGGATAAAATAAACAATTATAAGGGTATATTAGGTAACTTCCTCTTACCTTGATCAGGTACTTTTTTTTCCTCTCTCTGAGTTACCTTTTTGGTGTGAATTTTTAGATGATTCTTTCTGGATTTTCTATAGGCTTCAAGAAAGTTACAAGACATGAAACTAGGTTACATGATGTGTAATTATTGTTGGGAGAATATCATGGAAAGGTATAATTTCAAGAAAGGTTACATGACATGAATATCTTTGAAAATTCATGACTTAATTAATGGTCATATATTAATCTGAGGTAATGGGGTTTTCAGCGTATTTGGACCTTGTGAATTTCATGACATGTAACAGTATTACACATTGGGTGATTTCTTGAAAACTGATTTTTAAGGCATAATATAGTGTTTGAGATTCCAATTTTCTATTTTTTCTCCAATTCTCTAGGCTGAGGGTTCCTCTATGGCAATTGTTTCAGACATCATTCCTTCCCTATCGATCTGTTCGACATTCAATCTTTGTTACGATTTATGTGTGTCTCTCAAGGTGATTTAAATTTTTGATACTTTGATTCCATTGATAAAGGTAGAAACTTTTGACTGTGTAGTCATATTTTTTGGATTGAAATGGAATTTCCCATCATCCTCTTCTAGATCCATTCTACAATCTCATTCGGTAGGTCATTCTTTTGTTGGTTGTGGTGTGGCGGGTGTTTGTTCTTAAGGTATGTGGTGTTTCTGTTTTCCACTGATCATTTTTATCAATTAGATCATTTCAAAGTTGTGTATATTGTGTTCCCAGACCCTCATTTACTTCAAAGATTTTTCATTGTTAGTGGATCATGTTTTGGATGTGTGCAACCAAATATTTGAGGTAGGTGGTTTCATCTATACCTGTTGTAGATTAATGTTATTGTTCTTATTTTATAAAATTATTTATTCATGAAATTGGAATGATTGATTTGTTTTTTAATATATTTTTTATGTAATAATGGGTTTTCACTAGTTGTTGATAAATGGAAAGAAAATGGGTATTTTTAAATCATTGAAATGGAAATGTGAAATGGTTTTGAAATGGATTTTAAATAATTAGAATGAATCATAAAAAAGAGAACATGTGTTATTTTTTGTAATTAGGTGGACAGTTTATCTTTAGGCCATCATCTCTATTTTTATGATTATTAATAGTTTTTATCATGGTTATTTCCTCTATTTCCAAGGCTAGTTGTTCAAGGGAAATGATATTGAAATTTTAGTGGGGATTTACTCATGGGGAATTCCACTTCTTCCTAAGAATATTTCTTAGAAACTAGATTCTACACATGATTGATTATCATATGATTTGTCTTCTAGTCTATCATATATTGATCCTTGGTGTTGATACATCTAATTATGTTTTGTTTTTAAATGATTTTTTTAGACTTGATATGCATGATTATTCTTCAGAAAGAGGATATATAAAATCTAATTTAAAACTAATATACCTTCTTTATTTTAGAACTATGAAAAAGGGGAAGGTTTACCATGTTTTCTATAAACATTCTTCTCTAAATTTCATATCATGTTTTATTTAAAATGAGAATATACACTTTTATAGAGATCTTTATTAATAAACACATGGGAGGGATCTAATTAATCCTATAAACATACACCTTGCGCACCACATCAGTGGTGTCCAAACATATGTATTTCATTCAATATAGGGAAAGTAAATGCACCGAAGTGAGGCGGTGAGGTTTCATGTTAGATTATTTGGGTAACTAGTGATCAAATATTGGGAGTTCATCCACCCTTTCACGTGGATTATCTTTTTTATTTCTTCCTTTGTAGTTGGACTTGTCTCTTGAATATTTTGGCTACATTTTCAACTATTTTTATTAAAATATTTCCTTAAATTTTTGGAATATATTTATTATATTTTTTCTTTTTCTTTTTTCTCCATGTTTATATATTCAATGTTTAGGTTCAGGATGGACAAAATCATTCCCTCTGGTTTGTTTTTTGATGCCTAGGTACTTGTCGTCAGCCCGTGGTGATCGGGAATGCCCTTTGGATATGTGATGGAATGGGTTAGGTATAAGGTTTGAGGGTAACTTGGGTCTATTTGTTACAAAATGTTATTATAGTTAGGTTAGTTGTGTCACTAATATTCCTTATCTTTATACATCTATTAGACTAGAGATAATATTGTTAAAAATTGAGAAGTAAATTGCAATGAGTGTCTAGAAAACTCTTGTTGTGATGAGACACATGTTTACATGGAATGTGGGGATATGTGTCTCTAGGGTTGGGTTTTGTTTTAAATATCAGTTTATTATTATGGGTTTTCTATTTTAAATTGATCTATACTCTGTTGTATGATCATTCCTTCTCTTTTGGTGTGCAACAGTATGCCTCTCGAAAATCTTTTTCGAATTCCATTGGAAGGTGAAACTGTTGCTCCATAATAGAATATATCACTGGATCAGAATCACATTGAGACTGTCATTTGATAATTTCATGCTATTGATCAAGTTGTACAGGTAGTTAAGAACATAGTTGTAGAGGAAAAACTGGGAGTAGAATGAGAGATATATTGGTTGTGGGAATTATTTTGAGAGAATAAATCATCAATTAAAGTAAAAAATGAACCTAAATAGATGGAGGAAAGGTTGGATAGGATTGATCAAATCTTGGAATTCTTGGATACACCTGAGAATATCAAAGTAAAATTTTAATAATTCAGACTCACTGATTATTGTAATAGATGGTGGGATTACATGGTCCAAGAAGATAGACTCGTGAAATTTCATTGGAATAGTTTCTGAAACCTATTCTTCTGACAATATATTCAAGAATATCTAATTCTAGAAAAGTATATCAATGTCCTATCATTACATCAACTAGATTTTTTGGTGTTGGCATACTCCAATCTTTCTGTTGAGATTGTCTGTTTTTCTCTGGATGTTCTGAAGAATGACCAAATGAAGGATCAAAAGTACCTATAGGGCTTAAAATCGGATATCTGATCATAGGTGTTTATGTTAAATCCAAATACATTGGTGATGATGGTAGATAGATATTTTATGGAAGAGATGAATATAGCAGGAAATAGATGGATTTTCCACCCCTTCTCTTCTATCCAGTGGAAGTTTTAGTGGCATGAATGGGAAGAAGAGGCAGTGCTAAAATCATTGCAGAATTAGTGGAGGTGGGTCTCAGCAACGAGCCTCATCTTCACCATACTCTACAAAAAGAAATGTGATTCTGAATTCCTTTCATTATATAATGTTTAGACACACAAGAAATTCTCTTCCAATTACTGTGAATATAGTCAAAATCTTTGGACTCATTGGTCACATACAACACATGTTTTAGGTATGACTATACCTCATTACAATAAGGGTTCATCGGCTCCAAAGGCTATTGTGGGTTAGTAATATTCAATACGGACTAAAGGGATTCTTCCATAACACTCAGGAGTGAAGATATTTCATGCAATAGATGAGTTACCAGTGGAATTTTATGGAGGTATGATAACAGTGAGAGGTACTATCATTATTGCATCTTCCATAAAAAAATTTATTTGATACTAGTGCCTCCCACTCCTATATATGTGCCCTTTTTTATATTCTTATGCTTCCAATGGAACATGTGTCACTTATAATGGATTTATAAATTCCTCATTATAATAAGAAACAACATGGGTTTCAGTGTCCTTGTTTAATAACAATAGTTGATATGGAGATGGTCTATGATTTTCTTTTTCTTGATCTTGATATGTTTGACATTATCAGCCCTGTAGATTGGCTTGCCTCTCATTAAGACGAGGGTGATTGTTATCATCACCCTGTTTCATTTTTTTCTTTTGATGGTAGATATCATTTGTTTCAGGTGGAGTGGGACATGAGGTTTGGTTGTCTGAGACATTCCTACCCAGAGCATAGGAGTTTGTTTTCCAATGTAGTGATTGATCCCAATGATATTTCTTCATTTATTGACCATATCATTTTTTTCATATTTCTCTAATGTTTCCATAGATGACTACTATATTATTCATCCAGAGAGAGAGGTAGATATTATGATTTAACTGGTTCCAAGAATGCAATAGATATTAACCCCCTCTTATCATATGGAACCAATGGATCTAAAAAAGATTAATATTTAGTTGGATAATCCATTGGAAAAAGGCTTTGTTCTCCATAGTGGTTCACCTTAGATAGCCCCTGTACTATTTAATAATAAGGTGGATGGTTCACTTTGGTTGTGTGTGAACTATTGAATGTTTAACTACGTAATAGTGAAAAATAGGTGTCCTTTGTCTCCTTCGGATTATTTGTTTCATTAGTTAAAGGGAATATGCGGGTTTAAAGATTTATCATTGGTAGGGTTATCATTAGCTCAGATTTTGAGAGTCTTATATACCAAAGACAGCATTCAGGATTATGTGTAGCCATTATAAATATATTGTGATTCCTTTTGGTGTATCTCATGCTCATTATGATATTATGGCTTTGATGAATCAGATATTCCATCAATATCTTGACACTTTTTGGGTAGTTTTTTTTATTATATTCTGGTTTTTTCAAAATCTGAGCATGAGCATGAGCACCACCAGAGTTTTATTTTGGAAATTCTAAGAAGTAACCATTGGTATAGAAATATTTCCAATTATAGTTTCTAGATTCAAGAAGTGAATTTACTATGGAAAAACATTTATAAACATGGATTATGAGTTGATCCTAAGAAGTTTATGTTTTTCTTGTCATGAAAAGAACCACATGATTTCATTGTGGTATATATATTTTATTGTATTACTAGATACTATCAATGATTTCTTAAGGATTTATCTAAGCTAGAATCACATTTAACTTCTCTTACCAGGAATGTAATGAAACTAACTTGGGATTCTATGTGTTTGTATTCTTTTGAAGAATTCAAGAGGCTTCTGACATCAGCACCTATTCAGATTTTAACTAAGACCAGTAATGGGTACATCTTATTTCTAATGCTTCTAGTTCGGGATTGGAATGCTTGATTTTGTAGTATGAACATGTGTTAGCTTACAAATCTCACTCTATTCAGACACATAAGAAGAATTACCCCACTCAAGATTTAGAGATTTCTACAGTTATGCAGGCGCTTAATTGTTGTTGGAACTATCCTTTTGGGGAGAGGCTCAAAGTCTTTTCTGAAAAAAAGAGTTTGAGTTACATATTTTCTCAGCATAAATTGAATCTTAGATAATGATTATGAGTAAAATACTTTTATATATTTTACTTTGATATCGCCAAAACCCTGAGGTAGGGGAATGTTGTTGCAAATTTTCATAGCAAGAAAGTACCGTGGAAGGATGTTCTTGAATCTAAGGATGAGTGGAACCTTATTGGGATTATCACTTAGCTTCACATAGTCGCTCAGTGGGATGTTTCATTTTTAGTTCTAACCATTTTTTAGTTATTATCATTTATCATAAAGTCTATTTTGTTGAGTAAATAGTAGGATGATGAATTTAGGGATATTCGAGAATGCCAATATAGCAGGGAGACTATTTCAAGTTAGTCTCTCTCTTTAGGTGGTATACTCTACATTGGGAAGTATGTTGTCATCCCTGAATCTTGGAGGAGTTTAGTATTGTTTAATTTTCACAACTCTTCAGGGTACATTCAACCAAGAACTACAAAGAAATATTATAACATAAGATAATGATTATGGAGGCCTGGTATGAAGTGTGACATTCTAGATTATGTTTCCGTCTATTACACCTACCAATAGATAAAGGCATATCAATTGAAACCCTTTGGTTTTATTTAGCCTTTTTTGGTGATGATATAGAAATGGGATGAGGTATCCCCATATTTTATTGTTGGATTACCATGGAATCCTTAAAAGAGGAATTTTATATGTGTATTTGTTGATCAGTTGATGAATTATTCTCATCTCATTCTGATCAAGGATAACACTAATGTTGAAGACCTATGAAAGATGTATGTTCAAGATATTGTGAGGTTACATGGGATTACTTATTATTTTTTTCTATAGGGATCCTATATTTACCTTGAGGTTATAGAAGAGTATCCAAGAGGTGATGGGAACTCAGTTTATGTTTAGCAAAACATACCATCCACAGACAGGCAGTCAAATAGAGAAAGTAATTCAGATCCTAGAGGATATTCTTCATACCTATGTATTTGAGTTAGGTGGATCATGGGATACCAAGCTAGGACTAATTGATCTTGTTTACAACAACAGTTATTATTTTTAGATTATAATGGATCCCTTTGATGTGTTATATGGTATCTATTATAGATAACCTCTTTGTAGGGATGATATGGGAGAAGTATATTAAGTTGGACCAAGTTTGGTTCAAGAGACATCAGTGAAGATTCATGGTGTACATTGATGTATGGTTATAACCTAAAGTTGAAATAAATCAAATGAAGATCAGCGGCATCATCCCTTGTATTTTTTCATTGGAGACTATGTTTTCTTGAATGTTTCTCTTTAGTTGGGTCACTATCAACCAAGAAAATAATGAATTTCAACTCTGATATGTGTTAGACCATTATAGGCTACTAAGTGGCTCTGGAGTTTCATATCGATTGTCATTAATGGTTTAGTTAGAAATTTTTTATGATTTTTTTCAGCATAATCAGCTTTGATAGTCCAATCCTAATCCAGGTCACATTTTTATTTGGGAAGAAATTGAGTTAGAGCCAGATGGTTTTATTTTCTAGAAACATGGTGAGATCATTGAATCTCAAGTCAAATTCTTTCCTGGGAAGTAAATTTTGTGGGTCATAGTTTTATGGAAACATGTACTAGATTATCATGTGGATTTTCAAGGTGATTCATTGATGTGGGGTCATTAGCATAATCTTTTTTGAGGGGGTAAATATTCCAAATGACATCCTAGGGATAGAAATCCTGTAGGGTTGGGAGTTTGTAAATCCTATTACCTTTATCGGGTACATTTTTTCCTCTCTCTAATCTCCCTTATTGGAGTAGTTTTTTATATCATTATTTCTATATTTTCTGTAGGCTATAAGAGATTTACATGAAATATAAATAGGTTACTAAATGAGTAATGGTAGTTAGGTGAATTTTGTGAGAAGGGTTCACATTTTGAATGGTTACATGACATGATGAGTTTTTTACACATTGTGTGTAAATTTAATATCAGATTTTAATCTGAGGCAACAAGTTATTTTGAGTATATGGAAAACATGGATTTCAAGACCTATAAAGGTATTACACATCGTTTAATTTTTTGATTGTGGATATTTAGGGAACCATATGGGTTTTGAGTTCCCATTTTACCTCTAGTTCTCCTTTTCTCTCAACCAAGGTCCCTTTTTTACTGTTTTTTAGACACATTGTTCCATCCAGATCAAACCTCTTGGCATTTGATCAATTTTGTGGTTATGATGCATCTCTATGAGTGAGTAACCTTTCTTCTTCTTCATTTCCACTGATCATGGTAGCAACTTTTTGTTTTGTTATGGGTTTCATTAGTTTGAAAGTGCATTTCCTCTTATCTTCTTCCAGATCTAATGTGCGGTCTTTTTTCAGAGGCCTTTCTTTTTTCAGTTGTGGTGTGGCATGTGTTATTTTTTGAGGTATTCGGTGCTTCCTCTTCTTCATGGAACTATTTTTTCAATTATATCATATCTAGGATTTTTATATTGGATTTTAGGGACTTCATTAACGTCATTGAGTATTTATTATTGGTGGATCCCATTACAGGTGTGTGCGGCATCATTTTTGAGGTAGGTGGTTCCGTACCTAGCCTATATTGATGATTCTTTTCGTTACTTTTTCATAATATGATATATATATATATGTGGAATTCCCATGACAGTTTTGTGAGTGTGGAAAATTGGTTTTTCCCTCATTGTTGATAAATGAAAATAAAAAGGGTATTTTCATATAATTGAAATGGATTTGGGAAATGGTTTTGATATAGTTTTTGATTAATTGGAATGAATCATAGAAATGATCACATGGGTTACCTGTAGTACATAGGTTGAAGGCTTATCTTGAGGACATCATCCTTATTTTTTTATTATAGGGAGGCTTCCACATGGGTTTTCATCTATTTCCTAGTCTCGTTATTCTATGGGACTGATATAGACATTGTAACACCGCAAGCTTCCACGGTATGTTTCCCTTTGAATAATGCAATGGCGTGCATTGTACGCAACTTCATGATTCTAACACACCACAACTAATAAAACTAGACGTTATGAAATTTTATAAATTCTATCTCTCAAAATGGACTTCATTTTTGGATTCGGAATATCGAAATTATCCGAGGTTGAAATTTTGGTACTTTTCAGATAACTTTCATATTTTGATGAATAGTGAAAATTACTAAATTTTAATTAAAAACAACTTTTTTAATAGAAATAATTAATATTGAAAAATTCTGAATTTCAGTGGTTTTAAAGTATATTTAGAATATATTTTTCCCATTTAATTCAATTTTTTTCATTGGACGTATTTTCACAATTAAACCAGACATAAACATATGTCAATCTTTTGATAGTTATTATCTCTTAAAAACACGCTTTTTGTTTTAACAACGGGAATTAATTTTAACTTAATTTCTGCCACTTCTATGTTTTGAATTTGTAAAAATGGATTCTATATTTGGAATCAGGATTTTCAAATTGTGTAAATAGGTAACTTTTATTTTTAGTCATTTTGAATAATTACTTCGGTAAATATTATAATTATCATGGTTAAAGGGTAAATATGGTAAATAAGGGTAAAAAATAATATTATAATAATACTAAATTACTCTAAAACGTGTCTTAACCCTTTTGGTTGATACATGGCCGACCATGGGCATCTTGGGTCGATTTTGGGACCCCATGGATCCACTTGTAAGTGATAGGGACACTTTATTTTAATTAAGTTAAAATGAATACAAAAATGACACAAGCATATATCTTTTAGAAAAACAATTATTACATAATTAGAAAGTTAAAAATATTATATGTGTTGGATTTTAGACTATAAATATTAATTAGAAAGCTAAAAATATTTCCTACATAATTATATTTTATTTATAATTTTTAGACATTAAATAATATAATTGATATGTGACACAACGGTGATGCAGTAATTACCATAATAGTGAAAACATTAGAATAATTGATATTATAAATACCCAAATAAATATAATTTGAGACTTTTAATGAATTACACTAATTTTATAGGTTAATATGACATGTTATAATTGATTTAATTAACTTTTTTTGAAGTAATCATTCTGTTATGAGTTTCACAAAAATCAACTATTGAATAGTGTCAAAATTGACTAAAAAGTGTTTTTAAAACAAATATTATATTATTAATTGATATTAAATTCCTAAAAATCTAATGTATGACCAATAGACTTATATAGTGATATTTTTATCATTAATGGACCACTTGGGAGTCTCTTAGATGTATATAGTAGGTTTATTAACTATATAATATAAAAATACAAAGTGACATGGTAAATGTCAAACTAATTAACTAAGAGTTAAAACTAAAGGATAAGGTTAATATAATGACCCAAACCTGTCTAAATTCTATTGGTTGAATGTTTTTCAAACTTTCCCCACCTCAACCTTTAAAAAATCAACTTTTTATCCACTAGAAACCGAATATGAATTTATTATAAATTAATATTTCTAGCTTTTCCAAAGGTTCCCCTCACCCCTCTTATAAAAGGGCACTCCCCCTTCTCATTTCCTCACACCTTAAAAGCCTTTTGGTTCGGCAAACCCCTACCCAAATACTCTCTAAACATCCCTCAATAAAACCTAGAGGCTTTATTTTGATCATAAAGCCAACCAATTGAGCCCTTTTTATCAAATCAAAAGGAAGAACCCGAAGAAGAGGTAATGTTTTCACCACCCCTTTTCAAGTTCCTTTCTTCTTCCACTTCTTCTTTCTTTGTTATTACCATTCTAAAATAATAACTCCAGTATCTTATATATACTGCGATGTTATTATAAATATGGTACAACCATATTCAGTATTCTATCCACCCTTTGAATAACATGTCACCATACGTGCGTACGTACGGCTTACCGTCTCCACGTCGTGGTGTAATTGTTATTCAGTATATTATTATTTTGATGGATATAATAATGATGTATAATTAATATAAAAAATAAATATAACTTGATAATGATTCTGTATATATAATATACCATCCAAGTATATATTATTTTAATATAAAAAGAATTATATTGTCGCCCGTGCGTACGTACGGACTACCGTCTCCACGAACGCGATGAGATTCATTCTCCATCATATCCATTCAAGTATAATTATCATTTGATGATTTAAAAATAATGTTTAAGAACTTTATATCATTCTGGATATTAATAAGATACAACCTATACATGACAATCATGTCTTACGTAACAAAACATATAAAAGAAAACGAGTAAGTTAACACCCGACACGACGAAAACACTAAGATATTATTAACAAAGCAATGTTAAAAGATCATATATGATATCATACTAATATATATATGACTCTTATATAATTTCATAACAATTATTTCAACATTAAACAGGAGGTTAACTTACCCCCAACCAAGGAAAAGTACAAGGTAGGGGGTTTCTTATCTCACTTTTAATTCCATGAAAATTCCATTATTCACCACTTATTTATTACATGTGGTGTGTGTACTGCCCATGTTTGTATTCATTGTGTAATATACATTAATTCATGTATACTTACATCATCATTTTATGATACTTCTTTCATGGTTGTATGTTTTTTATGTCACTAAATCAATAAGGGAATTTGAAATTTCAATTTCCACTCATTCGACTTTACGCATACTTCATTGATTATTTTTCTCCGAGATTATGCGTGGAATAACTATTCATTTTCTTATGTCATAATTTCCACTCCCCTTTTCTGTGGATATAATTTTGATACACATGATCACTCCATTGATAATTTCTCAATTCATCGATATGAATTTGATAAGAGTAATTTTAAGCCATTCTCCATTTGTTGAGTTAAACATCCAATTAATTGGGGTTGTTTTTAGAAGATTATGTGTGAATATCCTTTGATTGTTTTACACTGAATATCCAATCATATTTATTTTATTTATATTTTTCACACATAACTATGTCGTTGATTTATCCTTAACCTAAGGATACGGCCTTTATGAGAGATTTCATCTCAATTTAAACTCCATTGAGACTTCTTTGTTGTTATACACCAAATCACTTTTATGTGGTGTATACAATGTACTTTGACATAGTATATCATGAATCCCTTTATTCTCATGATATTACAAAGTTTTGATTAACTCAATTATTTGTATTCAAGTGTCTCTCTTTTGGTTAGAATATCTAACTAAAATACCTTTTTAAAATGTTTTAAAGACTTATTCATCTAAATCTTGCTCATTAATGTCCATGTTTTAAAAATGGTGTTATGGATTTATTTATATAGACATTAAAGTTTTAAAATTCTAACTCATTTAAAAAGTTTCAAAGTGGTATGGGACACTTTGATTCAAAAATCTATTTTTAAATGGCTTTTTGACAAATAGTGTGACTTTTAAATGATTTCAAGAAAAAGGGGGATATTTCTCTCAAGTAGTTTTGATGATTATTTTCATCTATGTCAACATCCTTCATTAATCTTGATTGAGGTTAATGTGAATCAATAAAATCTTCCATATTGTATCGAATGATTTTTGTTTGACTGTGGATATGCTATTTTTATACCCTTCATGGTTTGTGGTTAAAGTATTGACATTTCGTATGCTAGTTTTAATATGAATGTTTATGTTATGTTTAAACCTGTTCATATGAGGAATGCATTGGACTTAATAAGTGACGGGTGGAGCCTGCTATAGCTCCTCGATGCATCGGTAGGTCTCATGAGACAAACTAGTGTCTTTGCACAAGGCCTTGGCAAAATATTATTTAGTCTTGGCACAAGGCCTTGGCTATGTGGTTATGATAGTCTCGAATTATGCATTCCATCATTATGAAAGTTGTTATTGATATTTCATGTGATCATTCGACTAGTAGAATATCCATGTGATTAAGTAAATGGAATTATTTTATTTTATCTTTGCCATTTTATGATGAAGTTCAAGTTTAAAAGGCTTTTGTTTTAGTTAAAAATTACCTTAAGTGTTTATGCCTATCTATGAAAGCTGTTGCTATAATGTTATCCTTACTGAGCATCTGAGCTCACCCCTTTCAATGTTTTATTTTTCCCAGGATTATGAAGAAGTAATTTATGAATGACCTGCAGGGATAGTATGAGGGGATATGAAGAGAATATGTTTTTTTATGATGTAATGTAAAGCTTTATGAATGAATCTAGTGTTTCCAAGGCTACTAAACTAATAGGTCTTTCGAGACTTGATCTTTCTTGTGATCATGCCAATGTTACGTAATAATGCACCGACTCTGGGTAACTGGGTTCGGGGCGTTACAGTTGGCATCAGAGGAGGTTTAGTACAAACCTTGGAAGCTAGATTTAGATAAACTATGATTAGAGCACATAGATTTAAGATGGACTTCGAGGATTAGTATAGAAGAACTTCCTAGAATTTTGGTATTGTAGAGATTTTGTGAGTTTTCTGATCAATACATCTATATCTGGATACGAGCAGGTAGAGGCGGCTCTGGAACAGATTTACCTAGGGGTAAAACCCGAAAACACCACTTTGAGCTACACTCAAACGGGAACTGGTGCACGACAACGGGCCTTGCTGCACTCTTGGTTACGATACTCCCGGGGGATATGCTTAGGATAATTTACATTTTCTTTACAAACTGATTTAATGTATTATATATATAAGATGAGAGTAAATGACCTTGGTTAATTATAATGTGTTTCAAATTGAGAATATGGTGACATGTTAATCTCTAAATGATTGTATGACTACTATTATTCACCCAATGCTTTCTAGTTTTAGTCAAAGGCTGGATTCCAAGGAAGTCATAGTGACATTGAGAATGATGTACAAGGTGGGAATGGTGGTGGCAATAAGCAAAAAAATGGAATGTTGATAGGCGTAAAAGATATCGTCTTTATACCAAATTAGTTTTCCAAAAATATGATCAACAACATATATATTAACCAACTCCCAGACTCAACAAGGAAGAGAAAGGTGATGAATGATAAGAGCTCCAGCAATGGATTCCATGGAGAAAAGAACCCTCAATTTCCATCATGCAAGAAATGTGATAGGAGACACCCAGGAAAGTGTCTCAATGGGACCAAGAAATGCTTTACGTGTCGGAAGGAAGGACATAAAATGAAGAATTACTGAAGCAAAATGAAGAGTACTATGGAAAAAGATAAAAATGGTCCCAAGAGTCCATTTAAAGTCATTTGTTGTAAATGTAGGGGACCTGTCTATTACCCGAGTGAATGCCCTATTCTATAGGATATTTTATTGGTCAAAGAAGAAGCTATGTGGAAATAAATGGTTGGAGAAATGTTTAAAAATTATTAGTGCTCCTTGTTGATGGGTTTACTTTGGAATAATTTTCTCTTGTATTTGTAGCCCCGCAGTTTTCCATGTGAGAATGATATTTGAGGAAGAAATATCTCTTCTCTTGTGGATATAGGTATAAATAACCATTTGGTTTTATATGATCATTGGGGTTTGAGATAATTATAAGTTATTATAATTAGGGATGAAAATTCTAGCTATGATATAACATTTGTTGTTAAATTATGTTATGGTATTTTGAGGAATTTATCTCATTTTGGTAATATTAAAAAATATTTTTTTGAAAAAGCACAACACGTACACCGTGTGACAACCCATCGTGTCGGACAAAGTAGTGGGAATCGAACCCACAACCAAAGTGCAATTGGGATTTATCACCTACCACTGGACAACATGAAGTCCATGGATAGTGTGACTAATTATTTTTAGTTAAATGATTTTATTGATCAATAATAAGTTGATTTGGGTTCTTATGTCTTATCAAATGAATACCCTTAGTATAGGAAAATGATTTGGTGATTAAGTGATAAATGTTATTTTGGAAGATGTTCACTTTGTTGGTAACACTATATGTCCAAGGAAAACAGTATACTATGGGATTTAATTAGAGGAGTAATGGTGGATTTTTATCTATGTTTTTATTGTGTATTTATTGTGATTTGGGTTATTTATGGAAATGATTAACCTATAATAAAGAATATGTTATTAGGTTAATTACTTTTAAGTATGTGACTTTAAGAGTAGATGATGTCATTTGGAGATAAAATTTAACGTGGAAGACAACATTCTTATAAGTATTGAGTTTCAATATTAGTTTGGATTATATTGAAGGATTTTAAAGACAATTGATTATTTAATGGTATTTATTTAACTTTGGGGTATTGATGGTTTAATATTAGAAATTAAGATTAATTTTTTTTCTCTAATGGAATATCCGTTTGGGGGGGTCATTAGATATTATACTAACCATTTTGGTTTTGAATAATCTCTAAATACAAGTTAAATATATTGTTTATCCTACATGGATCATGTATTTCTATATAAGTTTATTCTAGCTCTTTCATTCTGACCAAGTCTTCTTGAATACTCATTGTTCAAAAAAAATGAGTTAGTGGTAAAAAGTTATTAAATAATGAAACTCTACTTCAAAAGTAAGAATATCTCTTTATGTTCTTAGTCAATATCATAAATGAATTCCTCGTCCTTATTTAATGTAACTTAAAACATAAAAAATGTCATTCGTTTACTTTTCCTACTGGGAGACTAAGGACCCTTTGTCCCAACACAAGTTTGTGATTTTCTTATTGTTAAATTTCTCCTGATCATGTTTTCTATCCCGCTCCATCAAAACTGAACACTTAGTTTATCATCCATATCCATGTTTTCCTACATGGAATCCTAGTATGGGTTATCTTGGGTGACCTTTATACCTCCCTTCCTTTCTTTTAAAGTGATAGTTTTATTGACTCTTTTTCCGATGGGGGACATTCCACTATATTCGCAAGCCCAATTTTAAAAAATTTCACGGACGCAATTTATTGAAGTAGGGGAGAATGTAACACCCCAAGCTTCCACGGTACGTTTCCCTTTGAATAATGCAGTGGCGTGCATTGTACGCAACTTCGAGATTCTAACACACCACAACCAATCAAACTAGACGTTATGAAATTTTATAAATTCTACCTCTCAAAATGGACTTCATTTTTGGATTCGGAATGTCGAAATTAGCCTAGGGTAAAATTTTGGTACTTTTCGGATAACTTTCATATTTTGATGAATAGTGAAAATTACTAAATTTTAATTAAAAACAACTTTTTTAATCAAAATAATTAATATTGAAAAATTATGAATTTGAGTGGTTTTAAAGTATATTTATAATATATTTTTACCATTTAATTCAATGTTTTTCATTGGGCATAATTTCACAATTAAACCAGACATAAACTACTGCCAATCTTTTGATAGTTATTATCTCTTAAAAACACACTTTTTGTTTTAACAACGGGAATTAGTTTTAAATTAATTTATTCCACTTATGTGTTTTGAATTTTAAAAAATTGATTCCATATTTGGAATCAGGATGTTCAAATTTTTTAAATAGGTAAATTTTATTTTTAGACATTTTGAATAATTATTTCGGTAAATATTTTATTTACCATGGTTAAAGGGTAAATCTGGTTAATAAGGGTTACAAAATAATATTATAATAAAACCAAATTACCCTAAAACGTGTCTTAACCCTATTGGTTGATACATGGCCGACCATGGGAATCTTGGGTCTATTTTGGGACCCAATGGATCCACTTCTAAGTGATAGGGACAATTTATTTTAATTAAGTTAAAATGAATAGAAAAATGACACAAGCATATATCTTTTATAAAAACAATTGTCACATAGGGTTATACGTGTTGTATTTTAGACTATAAATATTAATTATAAAGATAAAAATATTTCCTACATAATTATATTTTATTTATAATTTTTAGACATTAAAAAATATAACTTATTTGTGACACAATGGTGATGCAGTAATTACCATAATAGTGAAAAAACTAGAATAATTGATATTATAAATACCCAAATAAATATAATTTGAGACTTTTCATGAATTAAACTAATTTTCTAGGATAATATGACATGTAAGGATTTATTTAATTTACTTCTTTTGAAGTAATCACTCTGTTATGAGTTTCAAAAAAATCAACTATTGAATAGTGTCAAAATTGACAAAAAAGAGTTTTTAAAACAAATATTATATTATTAATTGATATTAAATTCCTAAAAATCTAATGTTTGGGAAAGAGACTTATATCATATAGTTGTATCATTAATTGACCACTTGGGGGTAGCTTGGATGGATTTATTAAGTTTATTAACTATATAATATAAAAATACAAAGTGACATGGTAAATGTCAAACTAATTAACTAAGAGTTAAAACTAAAGGATAAGGTTAATATAATGACCCAAACCTGTCTAAATTCTATTTATTGAATTTTTTTATACCTATCCTTACCTTAACCTTTAAATAATAAACTTTTTAGCCATTATAAACCGAATATTAATTTATTATAAATTAATATTTCTATCTTTTCCAAAGGTACCCCTCACCCCTCTTATAAAAGGGTACTCCTCCTTCTCATTTCTTCACACCTTAAAAGCCTTTTGATTAGGCCAAAACCTACCCAAATACTCTCTATAATTCCCTCACTACAACCTAGAGTCCTTAGTTTGATCAGAAAGCCAACCTATGGATCCCTTTTGATCAAATCAAACGGAAGAACCCGAAGAAGAGGTAATGTTTTCACCACCCCTTTTCAAGTTCCTTTCTTCTTCCACTTCTTCTTTCATTGTTATTACCATTCTAAAATAATAACTCCAGTATTTTATATATACTGTTATGTTATTATAAATATGGTACAACCATATTCAGTATTCTATCCACCCTTTGAATAACATGTCACCATACGTGCGTACGTACGGGTTACCGTCTCCATGTCGTGGTGTAATTGTTATTCAATATATTATTATTTTGATGGATATAATAATGATGTATAATTCATGTAAAAAATAGATATAACATGATAATTATTCTGTATATATAATATACCATCCATGTATATATTATTTTAATATCAAAAGAATGATATTGTCGCTCGTGCGTACGTACGGACTACCATCTCCACGAAGGCGATGAGATTCATTCTTCATCATATCCATTCAAGTATAATTATCATTTGATGATTTAAAAATAATGTTTAAAAACTTGATATCATTCTGGATATTAATAAGATACAACCTATACATGAAAAACATGTCTTACGTAACAAAACAAATAAAAGAAAATGATTAAGTTAACACCCGAAACGACGATAACACAAAGATATTATTAACAAAGCAATGTTAAAAGATCATATATGATATCATATTAATATATATGACTCTTGTATAATTTAATAACAATTATTTCAACATTATAAAAGAGTTTAACCTACCCCCAACCAAGGAAAAGTACAAGGTATGGGGTTTCTTATCTCACTTTTAATTCCGTGGGAATTCCATTATTCACCACTTATTTATAACATGTGGTGTGTTTACTGCCCATGTTTGTATTCATTGTTTAATATAATTTAATTCATGTATGTTTACATCATCATTGTATGATCCTTATTTCATGGTTGTATGTTTTTTATGTTACCAAATCAATAAGGGAATTTGAAATTTCAATTTCCACTCATTCGACTTTATGCATACTTCATTGATTATTTTGCTCCAAGATTATGTGTGGAATAACTATTAATTTTCTTATGTCATAATTTACACTACACTTTTCTATGGATATAACTTTGATACACTTGATCACTCCATTGATAATTTCTCAATTCATCGATATGAATTTGATAAGAGTAATTTTAACTCATTCTCCATTTGTTGAGTTAAACATCCAATTCATTGGGGTTGTTTTTATATGATTATGTGTGAATATCCTTTGATTGTTTTACACTGAATATCCAATCATATTTAGTGTATTTATATTTGTCACACATAACTATGTCGTTGATTTATCCATAACTTAACGATATGGCCTTTATGACAGATTTCATCTCAATTTAAACTCCATTGAGACTTCTTTGTTGTTATACACCAAATCACTTTTATGTGGTGTATACAATGTACTTTGACATAGTATATCATGAATCCATTTATTCTTATGATATTACAATGTTTTGATTACCTCAATTATTTGTATTCAAGTGTCTCTCTTTTGGTTATAATCTCTAACTAAAATACCTTTTTAAATGTTTTAATGACTTATTCATCTAAATCTTGCTCATTAATGTCCATGTTTTAAAAATTGTTTTAAGGATTTATTTATATGGACATTAAAGTTTTAAAATTATAACTCCTTTAAAAAGTTTCATAGTGGTATGGGAAACATTCATTCAAAAATCTATTTTTGAATGGCTTCTTGACAAATAGTGTGACTTTTAAATGATTTCAAGAAAAAGGGGGATATTTCTCTCAAATAGTTTTGATGATTATTTTAATCTAGGTAAACATACTTCATTATTCTTGATTGTGGTTAATGTAATACAATACAATCTTCCATATTTTATCGAATGAGTTATGTTTGACAGTGGATGTTCTATTTTTATACCATTCATGGTTTGTGGTTAAAGTATTGACATTTCGTATGATAGTTTTAATAAGAATGTGTATGTTATGTTTAAACCTGTTCATATGAGGAATGCATTGGACTTAATAAGTGATGGGTGGAGCCCGCTATAGCTCCTCGATGTATCGGTAGGTCTCATGAGACAAACTAGTGTCTTGGCACAAGGTCTTGGCAAAATATTATTTAGTCTTGGAATGAGGCCTTGGCTATGTGGTTATGACAGACTGGCATTATGAATTTCATCATTATGAAAGTTGTTATTTATATTGCATGTGATCATTCGACTAGTAGAATATCCATGTGAGTAAGTAAATGGCATTATTTTATTTTATCTTTTCCATTTTAGGCTGAAGTTCAAGTTTAAAAGGCTTTTGTTTTAGTTAAAAATTGCATTAAGTGTTTATGCTTATCTATGAAAGCTTCTGCTATAATGTTATCCTTACTGGGAATCTGAGCTCACCACTTTCAATGTTTTATTTTTCCCAGGATTATGAAGAAGTAATTTATGAATGACATGTAGGGATAGTATGAGTGGATATGAAGAGAAGATGTTTTTTTTATTATGTAATGTAAAGCTTTATGAATGAATCTAGTATTTCCAAGGCTACTTAACTAATCAGTCTATCGAGACTTGATCTTTCTTGTGATCATGCCAATGTTACGTAATAATGCACCGACTTTGGGTAACTGGGGTCGGGGCGTTACAGACATTGTTTGAGGGTTACTTGTGGGGTATTCCTCTACTTCCTAGGCATGTGTCGATGGAATCAAATTATGAACTTGATTCATTATTGTATGATAAGTCTTCTAGTCTGACTTTTAGTGATACTTGTTGTTGATACATGTGCTTCTTATTTTTTTCATTACGTTTTTGTTTTAACTTTGATATACAAGTATATAATTGTAAAAGAATATATGGAAAATGTGTATTGATATTGATAAACTGGAATTTTTACAACTAGGAAAAGAATAATTTTTACCATGTTTTCTATAAAATGAATTTAATTCCTATAATTAAATATTTTATTTGATATGATAATACAAGAATTATTATATAGAGACATTTTTTGCAGCATAAGGGTGGGATCCTATTAATACTTTTTTTCTCACAGCCTTTGCACCTGATCGGTGGTATGAAAACCTCTATATGTCTTCCAATGTTGGGAAATTGAAGTCCCTATTGTGAGTTTGTAAAGTTTATGTCAGATGATTTGGTTATACTGTGATACAATTGTTGGAGTTCATCCACATTATCATATAGAGTAGCTATTTTTTGGTCCTTTAAAGTTGGTCTTATCACTTGGAGGTTTTGGATAATTTTATATTTGTTTTGTCTCTATAGTTTTCTTATAGCTATGTAATATATTTATTATCTTTCATTTGTTCCTTTATGCTCCATGTATATATATATTTATGTGTTTGTTCAGGTTGGGACAACATAGTTCCCTCTGGTTTGTTGTTTGATTATCAGGAGCTTGCCACCAGCCCATGTGGATCGAGAACACCCTTTGGGTATGTGAAGGAATGAGTCATCTTCTGGGTTAGAGTTTAACTCAGGTTGTTCTGCTACATGTTACATCCATTACAAATAATTGAATTGAAATGGGAAAACATTGCCAAGGATTTTGTGGTTGGTCTCCCTAAAACCACAAATAGTAATATGGATATATGGGTGATGTTGATAAACTGACTAAGTCAACACAATTAATCACTATAAGAAAAAATTATCTATGGATTATCATGGGAGGATATACAATAAAAAAGTTTTAAGATTTCTTGGAGCACCAAATTCTATTATGTTGGAACGAGATCAAAGGATTAACTCAACGTTCTGGAGCTTTATTTTTCAATATCTTGATATGTAGTTGAGTTTTAGCATTGTGTATCATCCTTATATGGATGGTCAGTATAAGGGGGCTTTTCATACCTTACAGGATATATTGGTATTTATTTTTTTGATTTCAAAGGTTGTTGGGATCAACAGCCTCATCTACTATTGTTTTCGTACCACAATACATTTCACTAAATAATTCATATATATTCTTAGGAAAACCTCTATGGATATAAATGATGAGCTCAAATGTTCTAGAATGAAATTCTAGAAAGAAATAAATTAGAACCTGGGAAACATAATGAAATGGAAGAGATTGTTAAATACATTTAGAAACACATTATAGACACTTTGATTTGTTATAGATTTTATGCTAATAATCACTGACATTGTATATAATTTGATGTTGGTGAAAACGTATTTCGAATAATTTCTCCATGGAAGAAGTTTATTAGATACAAGAAGACATGGAAACTAATTCCTATGTATATTGGTTCCTTAAAAATTATTGATTGTTTTGGGACCATAGATTATCTGTTAGAGCTTCCACCAAACTTCTCATAAGTACACTATGTGTTCTATGTATCTCTTTTATGTAAGTACATGGTTAACCCTTCACATGTACTAAACTCAGAGGTAATACCACTGGCGAAAGGTATTTATTCTGAGGAATAACATATATATTATGATTTTCAGTAATAGAGTTATATGAAACAAGGCCACATACCTAGTCTATGTTTAGTGGAAAACCCACCAGTTAGAGTAAGCAATGTGTGAACTTTTGGATATGATGAGGCATAAGTATCTTCATTATTTTGTATTAGAGTGATGCATTTTGTAGAGGAAATTAATTTTAAGGGGGGTTAATGTAACAAACCTAGTTTATATAAATTATTATTTTTTGAACAAAAAATTAAATTTCCAAGATATCTTGCATTATACACAACATCATGTTAAAGTTGTTCTACACATAGTATTGTGATAGCTTGAGTTACACATGACATTGTGTTTTAGAAAAACTAGGATATATTATTAACATAGTTATATAAACATGACAATTATAACTAGACTATAAATATAGTGATATTAATAGTACTAATTAATTTTTTAATGTTATTTATCATGGTATTATATAATGGAAACATATTGATAAAAAATAGTTAATTTTCTGTAAATTATTTATATTATTTGGAAATATTATTTTCTAAAAAAAACTTATATTTATTTTTGGGAATATTATTATAATTTATTTGTTATAATTTTGAAAAAATACTTGGATATAACAATATTTATTTTTTAAATAATTATTATAAAATTAAAATAGATTGAAAATGAATCTTTCTCTAAAAAATTCATTTTTTATGGAATAGTGAAAAATACCAAATTTTAATTGAAAACTACCATATCATTAAACTTATTAATATGATAAAATTATATGTTATATTAATTTATAAGTAAAATTATTTCAATTATATATATATATATATATATATTTATACATTTTATTCATTTTTAATCATTACTATTTTAAAATTTTATATAAAAACATTTTTAAAATTTGAACATTTTCTCTTTGAAAACCAACACTTTCTCAGAGTGTCTGTGGGATTAATTTAAAATTTAATTTTCCAATAATAAGAATGGAATTATAAAAAATGTATTATATATTTTAAATAATAATAATTTATATTATCTAATGATATCAATATAATTTTTTATCAAAATGAATTTTAAAAACAGTAATAATTAGATACCATAATTACGGTAAAAATTGTTTTATCGGGGGTGTTAAACTAAAATGATAAGGGTTAAAAATAAACCCAAACCCAAAAAAACACAATTTATGAAAATATTTATACCTTATAACTTATTAAATTATGAATTTACAATTAATGGACCCTTGTGACATGAAAACAACTTGGTTACCATTCTCACTTTCCAAAATAATACTTGTGTGACCCTCACCCCACTTATAAAAGGACACCTCATTTCCTCTCCACATCACAAATTAAAACCCTTTTGTTTTTTCCAATACCAAACCAAATAACATAAAACATTTATTGAATAATTATATAAATCTTATTTTTGATATAAATTTAGCCTAAAATTGATTTTGGTGGAAACCTAAGGAGGATACCCAATGACGTGATAATGTTCATCAACGAGCATTACTTTTTTTCGATCCTCCCTCTCCATTAATTATTATTATACCATGATGAAACATTTAAATCAGTATAATAAATATAATTATTTTTTATATATTAATTTATTTACTTATAAATATTCACTTTCATCAAATGGTTTACAAAAGCATCGTCTGTATGTTCTGCGGACTAAAGACTCGTGAACCAATGTCATCCATTTCTCTGTTACCCCCATCAAGGTTGTATATAATGATTAATGAATTATATATATATATTATTATTATTACAATTTTTTATTATTATATCATACATACCGCTATAATATCCATTTTTTTACAATATGATAATGATGCTCGTGTGTAAGGTGGACTGCCTCTTCATGAAGAGATTTGCTTCATTCACACTTTACACTGAAGGTAATATGGATGCTTTTAAATAAAATATGTTATAAAAATGATATAAAAATGTTTTTAGAAGGATAATATATCATTTAGCATTATTTATTTCAATCTTTTAGAAAAATGAAAACATCATTCATGTGTACGTACGACCTACCCTCTCCATGAATGTTGTATTTTTTTCTATCACTAAATTATATGGATTAATATAAGTTAAAAATTTATGAAAATATATGTTATTTATATTATATTTAAAAAAAATATGTGATTAAGTCATGATCTAATTAAGAAGAACAAAAATATAAAAAACATAAACATATATGAAAAATAAAGCAGTTATTACTTGAAGCGTAATTTGAAATTGTTCAAAAAACATGTAATAAAAGATAATAATAAAGAAATATATTGTTCAAAATGTACTAGTATCTTTATGTATTAATTATTTAATAAAAATATATATATCATGTACTAGGTTTTAATGTGTATGAAAAAAATCAAGACTAATGGTAAGGACATTTTTCTCAATTTCTCTTTTTTTGAGATGTATATTATGTTTTGTGTCTAGATTCATTAAATATAAGTACATAAATCCACATATAAATGTAATATCATGATTTTATTTATCCTCATTATATTTAATGTTATATTTTATTTTATTCATTAATTTGGTTCATGATTCAATGCTTCCAATGTGGTAATGATTTTATGTTATAATCTCTTCATTTATCTGAATTTTTTAAGATTATGATCATAATGATAAAATATTATATTTCATCTCTCAACAATCTCTTGAACTTACTTTTATTATTTTTATTAATTGTATTTTCAGGTATTATTACCATTTTTACATTAACTTTTACATAAAACAACTAATAATTTATTTATAAAAAACATGACATTGTTTCTTTCTTCGATCTGAACATTATTATATTTTAATATAAATTTATTATTTTTCAATGATATTTTTAAATGAAGATACCTTGACTGTTTTATGTTTTTAAATGTTTTTTTCAAAGAGGAAAGGATAGTTTCCACATGTAATATTTTAAATTGTTGGTCAAAATCATTTTCCATCTAAGATTATATAAATTGATGTAACCACTAATGTACTGGGATATGATGAGATGGTATTATTCTTATTCTTTATCTTAATGGTTTTTTATTATGATTGAATGTTTTTTATTAAACCTATTTGTGTTCTAAGGGTCAAACCATTTTATTTCATGGGTTTTGATATGATGAATTTTTTATACCCTCATGGCATACATTTTTAGGGTTTTCATTACTTGATGGGTCGGATCTATATTACCCTCCAATTAATTTGGAAATTATTTATAACCAACAAGGAAGACAGGACTGGAATGGGGAGTGAAGTAGGTTTATTAAAGAATTGTGTCCACAAAGAGTTTCTTTATAGTGAAAATTGACTACTATGATGGTTTGGGTAGTGAACTCATTCCACTATGATTTCCTTGTAAAGGATACATGATTACTATATGAATTATTTTCTATACTTATGTATATACCAAAAAACTATATCTTTTTCTAGTTTATTTCTCTCATGGAACTTGTTTTCTGATTTCACTTATGCATCATGTCTTATAAAAATTCAATATTTATTCCATGAGTTAAGATTACAAACTTCGACATACATGGTTGGGTTTTAAAATGTAATGAACATGTTAGAATACCCTTATGTTCATATTATTCTTATGTATCTCCCGTGTATAACCTTTTAAAGCATCTGATCTTACACTTTTTGATGTTTACTTTCCTCAGGTAATGAATAAATGTATTATATACGATATATCTAAGAAGGGTTCTAATTTTGAATATCACAGTGGTAGATGATGAAGATTAACGACAGAGCTATTTTTTGTGTTTCCATGTTTCTCGCAACACTAAACTATTATGGTATGGATATGTGTGTTTGTTTAATGTAATGAATATTCAAAAAAATGATGGAATATCAAAGTATGATAAGCATGTGCCTCCATATACACCAGAATATATCTTCATATTCGTTAATAGAATAGGATTCCTTCCCTAGTATTGTTGGTCATATAGGAGAATATTACCTTTCGTTTAATCACTTCCCCACCCCCCTTGACCTTCAATTCGATTTTCTCTTTAATATAAATTTGTATTGTTTGTGGTTAAAATATTTAATATCTCCAACACCTTAAGATTTTATTATATTTTATTAAATTTGATTTCTTGTCTAGATTTCAATATATGAAAACTTGATTCTAAATGAATAATTATATAATATACCATTATTGTATTTCTATTATATTAATAGAGTGAATTTAAATAACTAAATTAGGAAAACAATGAAAATATATTGATAAAAAATATTCATTTTTTTGAAGAGTCTTAAAAAATACATTTTCCCAAAAAATGGGTTTCTTAATTTTTTCTGATAAAAAAATATATTTAAAATTTTACACTTTTAGAAAATTTATTTTCCAAAAACCACATCTTTTTTGAAATTATTATTTCAAAGTTACTAAAGAATATTGTTTTAAAAAAATTATGAAAAAAGTGATTTTTTGATGAGTAATGAAAATAAAAATTTTTATTTAAAACTGTTTTCATTTAAAGGATTAAAAAAGCACCCTTCAAATTTAAAATTTCTTTTTAAGTTATAATTAAATAATTTATATATTTAATAATACAATTAAAGTCGTTATAATTAGTTTTATGTTTTATTTTTTCATAAAACCTTTTTTTTATTTATGAACTTTTATGCATAACTTCTTCTTCTCATGTTCTGTGCTTTAATTTTAAATTGCATTCCTACCACATATAAAAAGATTATCATTAAAAATTGAATCTATATTTTTAATAATGAGGTCCTAATTGTGCATATAGTTCCCTTTTATTTTTTATTAATATGAATAATAACTACAATAAATTTTGTTTACCATTATAAATTTAAATGGATTAATTGGCGTTAAAACTTATGAGATAGGTCTCCCAATCCATTAAAATAGTTTCTATTATTTTAATTGTATTATTAAATTTCATATATAATAATTCATGTTTTGAATGTAGGTCCCCTTTCTATTTAACATAGATTTTTACCATTATAATAATTAAGTAAATGACACATTAAAATATGTCAGTTTATTTCTTATAATATATATAATATTTTTTGAAAGGTATAAAAAAACTTATGCTCAGTTATAAATTGATATTTTAAATATCAATAAATTTTTCAATGATTATAAGTTAATTTAAATTTTTAGTAATTTTATAATTACCATAAAGTATTACACAACACTGAAATAGTGCATGTGTGTGGAGTAGAAAAATATCATACCTTACTTTAAAAACGTTATAATTATTTTTTTAGGTAATTTATAGTGTCGCAATAATTTTCTAGATAAATATTAAATATTTTAAATATTATAATTTTTTATATTATTCTTATATTTTTCATGTTATTCTCAATTCCATATTAAATTTATAGCTTAAAATGACATTAATAATATTTTATAATGAATAATATTTTATTAAATGATATAAAAATCATAATATAACAATATATTTTGTAATGGTTTAAGGATATATATTTAAATATCATACATCACCCATTTCTCTATCACATTCCATTTTATAATAACTTTTTTGGCCCCTAAAGAGTAAAAAACATTGTTATCAGGGTAACTACCAAAGGGTTAACAGTTGTTAAAAGAATAGATAAGGGTGAAAATATATCGAAATCCTATTAAAATGTTTGTTAATGAGTGGATTTCAGATCATACTCATATTATATTCAAATACTAACAATTCTTATCCATTTTAGCATACAAATTAATTTATATTTATTTAATACTTTATATAATTCCATTGGTTCCCCTACCATCATATACAAAAGGGAACCTCATATCCCTATTATTCTCAATTTTTTATCACTATATATTGGAAAATACTTACCCTTCTGTTATACTATCTTTCTTCACTATATCATACGTCTTTTTTTCCAAAAAATTATATTTTCATGTTATAAGGTGTAAAACAAAAGTGGTTTCTCAGCGAAGAGAAATAACCATTGACCGGGACTTTTCAATTTAATGTTTTCTTATACCCCATACAAATACATCATATATGTCAGAATATAATATCATAATTATGTTACATATGAATAATTTTTATTATAATTATTTAATAACAATTATACACATTCTTCTCATCTGTAGGAATAAAATGACGTCACATGTGCGAATGTGTGGACTACTGCCTCCACAAAGTGATGTGATCAATTTTTCACTTTTATTTTGTATGGATAGAAATATTTATAAATTTATAGAATATATATGATATATATGATATAATGGTGATTCTTTAAGTATGAATCATTATTTACTATTCTCTCATTCCATATTTTATAAAGTGAAGATTGAATTCATGTGTACATACGACCTACTATATTTATAAATAAAGTAAATGAGTTTTATATATTCACCATTTATGAAAAAATATAAACATATAAAATTAATATATATTATAATTATTTCATGATTATAATTATGGTTTATTTGTATCTGTGAACAATGTTCAAGGATAAGAATAGTTGAAATGAAACTCTCTTGAAAAGCAGATTAGGTAACACTAGGATACAACAATTTTAATATATATTTTTTTATAAAGGTGTGTTGAAATGTTATAGGAGGATCATATATGAAATTATAATTATGTTCATTCTTTTGGTATGTAATTATGAAATTTTAATTTTTTTAGAAATCACATTGCAGCTTCTTTCAAATCATGCTGAACCTGAGGTAATGAATTTATGTTATGATATCATTGTTTATAAAGAAATTTTAAGATTACATTTATGATAATGAAAATTCATAATTAAATAATTTTATGTTACATATTATTTATTTATGATAGGTTCCAATAATACCATCCTTATTATTATTATGGATGGTTTAGTATTAAGATAATTATATTTTAGTGAAACTAAATTATTTACCATGGTTTAATCTATGATGATTTTATTACCATATTTTGAAACATGTTTCTTTTCCAATATTAATAATTTTTGGGTACTTTTTAAGGATGTCATTGAACACATATGATTTCATGGTGATTATGTGATGGGTGGGACTTGAATTATATACAACTCTAATGTATTGGGTAAAGATGTAAATCACATGACATAATAAGGACTAGAATGGGGAGTAAATTCAGTACGGTAAGAGACTATATCAACTATGATATTATTTAATGTGAATCATGACTAAATATATTATGGAATATAAATTTAACTAAATCCAAAATTATATACTTGGTAGTGATATTAATTTTTTATCATTAATTTTGTACCAGAAACATATATCATAAGCCAATGTTATGATCTCACTTCTAATATTCCTTGATTGTTTTAGGATTTATGTACTATGAACTTCTAAGAATTATACCATTATTCAAGAACCTTATATATGATATTCTATGTATAGATATCAAAATTTATCACATTTTGATATGATTATGCTCATTTCATGTTAATTTGATGCTTAATAACTACCTTGTTTCTCATTATAGAGTATCACAGATTTCCATTTAATAAATTTACTTTATCCAGTTTATGAAGAATATTTTTAATTGGGGTATGTAAAATAATTATACTGTGTGGGAAAATACTTGTGGGATATGTTTATGATATTTCATGAAATAATAATATTTTTTATTTAGTCTCCAAAGACAGTAGACCTTTATGATTATTGAATAGATCATAATATTTTTAATCAATATTCATAAATTATGATGTAATATCTATGTATGAAAATTATTAGTCATAATACATGGTATCATATGTGGGTTTACTCAACCCTGAAAGGTTTGGATTAGAGGGAATTAGTGAAAACACTAGGAGCCTATTAATAGGATAACAACTTAATGTTATGATTAAATTGAGATTATGTGGTTACCCACTATGATTATTGTTACTCATGAAATGTTATTTCGTTTTAGATAATGTATGTAACCCAAAGGTACCATGTTAATAATGAATTTAAAAGATAAGTAAATTATTATCCTTCTGGGAAACCAAATTTTATACGATCTAGAATTCAATATCTAGTTTATGTACTAAAACAAAATTCTCATGATATGTGTCATGATGAACATACAAATAATAAAAAGAGTGAGAAAATTATGTTTACTAATTAATTAGGCATTATCCACCTTATTTTAGTTGGTATGCTAATACACTAGTTGTTGGGAAATATATCATCACCACTAAAATGATATTTTCTATTATCCAATGATTGTAAAATGAATATGTTTTATTGGAATTTTATCATTTTTAAGGCGGAGTGCATCAATAAAGGACTCCTTTCAAGGATAAAAGACAACATGAAAATATTAACCTCATGGAATTGGATGATTTTAAGATCTTATTTTTCAATATATAATTTTAAAAATATTTATATAAATATTTAAAAGATATTTATTGAGTTAAAGATGATAAACTATAAATCTAATAGTAAATATGTGGAAAATATTACAATAATTTTGTGGTAAGAATATTTTATTATAATCCAACCAAAAATTAAAATTCATTGATTCTTTTATGGCTAAAAAAGGGAACTGAAGGAAGTCATCTATATGGTAATTCTGAAGATATAATGAAATCATTTGGTGTTTCATCGGGGTGTAAATGAAGATTAGAGTACCCATAATACCCAAGATTTTGGTAGGAAAATAAATCTAAAATTAAAATGAAATTATAGAAATTAAAACCATGGGGAGAAAAACATAATAATTTTTTATTATGTAATTATTGAAGGAAACATAGAGAAAATTTCCCTAAAGGTATTGGTAAATGTTTTTTATAATGAAATAAATTTCATTGGGTAATTGAATACCAATATGAAGGGAATGATAATTTATATAATGATTGAGGGAAAGCATTGTAGAATACATCATACAAAATATGGTGTTTCAAATAAATTTAATACGGGATTTATGCCAGACACTCCAAGAAATTGAAAATTAAAGATTATGATCGACCTAAACATCATTTTAAGACATGAGAAAAATGTAAATCTCATGTGACAATATTTTTATGTGTGGAATAATAAAAAATATCTCAAAGGCATACATAACATCCACTTTAGGACTACTAATGTATTATTTGATTCAGGACCAACCAACACATTCAAATTTTATGAATTTTATAATGGTATCATAGTGTCTCTTTAATGATTATATGATGAATTAAAAGTGATAAACAAAAATGGTATGATGATCCCAACTCATTTCTATGATTATAATATGATTAAATTATTCGGTATTTTTCTTCTCAAAATATTTTTATTAATTCAATATGGTAAATTGATATTATTGTAGGTATATATTTGATTTATTTATATAAATATAATATAAATTTCAATGTAAAGGATGTCATGTTTGATATTCTGAGAGAACCTATTATCATCAAGAAGTGTGATGATAAGCATGGTCGTTCAATATTAATTACATATTTTATATGGTTCTCGGTTCCTATCTCGGATGGCTTTTAATCCTAGTTGGGTTGGGAGAAGCTCAACATTGATTATATGTCTATTGTTTTAGAGATTTTTTATGCAATTCCAGAAGATTTTTCTATTATTCCATCAAAGTATAATGTTTGGTTTTTAATAGAACTCGTACCTAGTGTTATACCTATTTTGAAGGATCCATATTTCATATGACCTACTACGTTATAAAAATTAACGAATAAAATCTCAAAAAACATTGATATTAGATTCATTTGTCCATGTTCATCCCCATGGGGTGCACCAATTATTAGTTTCTAAAGAAAAATGATAGAATGATGTGACTCTACATTAATTATCAGGAACTGAAAATGTTCATAACAAAGAACATGTATCATCTACCACCTATTAATGATTTTTTGGATCAATTATTATGTGATTAATATTATTAAAATTTTGATAATTTAGATGGATACAGTCAGTTGAGGGTCAACAATTAAGACATACCAAAGGGGACCCTTAATACAAGGTATATACATTATGAATTTACAGTGATTCCATTTGGTCTTAATAATTCCCCTTATTTATTCAATCATTTAATTAAAATAGTCTTTACAAATTATTTTGGTAAGTTTTTTTGTATTATTTATAGATGAAATTATCATATATTCAAAGAGGAAGGGAGAGAATGAAGATACCATGAGAATTAAAATAAAGACCCTAAAAATGTATGTATTGTATGAAAATTTTACAAACTCTGAATTATGTATATACAATATTTTGATTTCTGGGTCATATAATCACAATTGATGATATATTTTCTGATCTATTAAAGAATGGAGTAATAGAACATTGTCCCTGACCAACCACTATTACTGAGATCAATATTTTTCTTAGTTAGTATGGATATTTTAGATGGTTCATGAAGATTTTATCATGTATATATAATCCACTCACCAGGTTAACTAAGAATGGAAACAATATCATTTTGATATATGAATGTGAGGAAATATTAAAGAACTGAATATAAGGTTAGATGGATGGTCTATTTACTCAATAACCTATAGTGGAAAAAGGATTGTTATCTTTATATATTCATAAAATATGAGGCTTGAATGTATCCTCATACCAAATGATATAAGGATATCTTATTCCACACAAGAATTGAAAGTTTAGGAGAAATATTACTACACTCATGATTTTAAGTTAGCCAGGTTAATTTTTGAATTAAATATTTTTAGGGATTTTCATTATAGGGAAATATTCTACATATATACCAATAAAAATAATTAATTTATATATTCACTCAAAAAAAGATTTGTATTTTCTAGATATGATTTTTGGAGTTGATTAAAGATTCTTACCACTCAATATGTTACCACCCTTGAAAAGAGAACAAGGTGACCAATAATTTGAGTCAAAATGATCATTATAACGTATCTTAAAAGAGGATAAAAATATAAAATATTTATAAATTTATATAGGAGTGGTCTATAAATATTAATAAAATGGGATACATATTTTATTCTAAAAATAATTGTTCAAACATCATTCAATGTAAAGATTAATGTAGCATAAATGAAAAATATAGACATGGAAAAGAAGGTAATAAATTTTCCCGTGGATAAATTTAATTCTTTAGAAATTATATGGTTCATGAACTATGTATGTTTTCTATCCATGCATGATTAGAATATTGAGTTATTGGGTGATGATTATGGTTCATCATTTTATGTTCATCTTGGATGTACACAGTGTAATAATATCTGAAATAAAATTTATGATGGTACAACATGAAGAAAGATATTATAGCTAACATTTCATGGTTCTCAATTTGTCAAGAATTTAAGGCTTATAGTCAAAATTAAAAGGGGATGTTACAATCGATACCAAAACTGGAATAAAAAATGGAAAATATAACCACAAATTTTTTAATGGACTCCCCAAAACATCTAATGGAAACAATTCAACATTTTCTTTATTCTATCACCTTACGTAGTAAATAAAAATTATTTCAATAAAATAATATTACTCTCATGACCAAATTCTAAGATAAACATTAATAAAGTATAATGGTTTCATGGAGTGACAAATTATATTGTAACCAATTGAGATCTGAGGTTTAACTTGAAGTTATAGATAATTAATCACCATTATTTAGATTTTCAATTTTATTACTATATAAATTATGATCCAAAAATAGAAAGTTAGTCTGAGGGGAAAAATTAAACCCTACATAATATGATGAGATCTTACTATACATATTTTAAAATAGATTGGGAGAAACACCATCCAATATTCATTGTTTCTTAGAACTATAGCAATAATCGAGCTTTCAAATTCATCATTAGGAATCCGTATATGGAATGAAGTTTAAAAATATAACCCGTTGTAATGAATTTAGTAAATGAAATATATTGTGACTTTAGTTATAAAATGAAACAATAGATAAGTTTATATCCATTTAGCATCGTATCATCGTAGCCTAGAGTCGATAGAAAAAATATGATGAAAATCACTAGTGGCATCTATAATTCGATGTTTGTGAGAAATTGTTCATGTGAACCATAGGATGTGATAGAGTTTAGATATCCCAATTTTTTAATCATAGTAATTAATTTTTTAGGGCTAAATTCATAAAATGGGTTAGCATGTAACAACTCGAAATTTCTTGATGTATTAAAAAATTTTAAATTCATTGATAACTTTTGATAAACACTACCTCGAGACCAAAAGAAATATAATTAAATTTAATTTAATATCATAAATTTTAAATTGATGTAGTGAATAAGAATAAAAACTCTTTTACAATTATGTAGATATATTGATAAATAAATATTAATTTTTTTGTAAATTCATCAAAAACTACAACATTTTTTAAAAAAAATTATTTATTTTTGTGAGAAAATAATATAATGAAAATTTTCCCATTTTTAAAAAAAATATTTGAAAAAATGAACTTGATATTTGAAATCTAAATGTAAAAAATAATTTAGAATGATCTTAAAAATATTCTTGAAAATATTGATTTTGTAATGTAAATAATAAAATAATACTTTTTATTGAATGTATTATTTTTATTAAATTATTTAAAAAGTAGTATTTTTTTTCAAAATCATTTTAAATATAAAATTAGTTCATTTATTATGACAACCTTACTTATTATAATTTTAAATATCAATTTTTCTGATTTAAGTCCATTTTCATGTCTTCATAAATGTTTCTAATGTCCTAAGGAATGTATCTAGAGAGTTTGGGGGTTGTATGGAGCCAATAGATTCAATTTTTGAAGAAAACAGGCATGGTTTATAGTTTGAAAAAACTATACACCTAAGACTACACGGTTTGGTCAAATTGTGTGGGGAGTTTTAAATATCTATAGAGGGGAACACAGTTAGACTCAAACATGAAACCTAGGTTAGATGTACATATAGTTTATCATATAAAAATGTCTGAGGCATTTGGAATGGGCTATAGATGGTTAGTCAAGGCATGTTCCAAACCCATGCAAGGGAATTCCTTGGGCAGTAGATGCTGCATGGTTGGCACACAAATTGACCAATCATGCAATCAAATCTTGATCCCCTTTATTGAAGTTTAAATTAACCTTTTTTCATTATTTATGTACCCTAACTTTTAGTCTCCTCCCTCTTATTTTCAGTAGACCACATTACAAGAGATCTCCCTTCCATTCCATCTATGCTTCATGTTAACTGAAGTTCCTAGTCAGGATCTAAGTATCACTGAGAGGGGGAGGGGTGAATCAGTGATATCTTTTTCTTGTTATGTTTCCTTCGAATTGAATCAACCTTCGCCTCCTGTTAAATATTTTCTTCTCTTCTGAACCCACACAACCACAAGAACACAAGATTTACAATGTTCACTACTCAACAAGAGTATCTACGTCCTTGGTATGGTACGGAAATAATCCCGTACTACACAATCCACTAGAGAACAACTCTTTGATGTGGAATACAATGAGTATGATATACCCTTACACTCATGTAGCACATGGAAAACATTCCGCAAGTGCATGTGCATCCTTTTAGAACAAATAAGGAATTATAGTATTTTAATGTTTCTTTAAAATTAAGCAGATGTATTCTCTGAAGTTCAGATCTTCACTTTCCTACCCAGAAGCTGGTAAGAACTTCCGTACACACAATTGAATATGTGAGAATACCCCAAATTTTCCATGCATCCCATTGGATGTCTTTCATGCAATTCAAGTGTCTTGCACGTAAAAAATCCTTTTGGCGTGAAAAAATATTTCGCACAACTTTTCTTTTGCGTGCAATTTTTTCTCTTTGCACGCAACTTCTCAATTTTTCACGCAGATATCCTCTTTTCGCGCAAACTTCTTTCTTTCCACGCAACTCACTTAGCGTATAATTTACACGCACCAGATCTAGGGATATCTTCTAAGTGTCGAGCATTAACAAATGAGAAGGGTTAGCCTCATATTTATAGGCATTTTTAACCCCGCGCGAAAAACACTAATCTTCATGTAAAACCTCCTTCATGCACATAAAAACTCTTTTATGCATCTTCATATTTTGCGCCATGATTCAATATTTCGCGCACCTCATACCTTTTCCATTTTTCATCCTTCTATGCATGAAGCATCAATTACGCACAAATTTCACACAGCATTCCATATTGCGCGCAATTCCAACATTTTGCGCGACATCGTATTTCGCGCAATGATCCAATATTTCGAGCATTATGCTACTATTTAGCACAACCTTCATTTTTTCGCGCATCCCGCTGAAATATCGAAACTCCCGCAAATATTTCATGCAACCCGCATATATTGCGCGCACCACTTTATTTTTGCGCGCAACTTGCCTAAATTTCTGCGCACTCCATGCCTTTGTCATTTTTCGATGTCCATTGATTTGTCATTTCTATCATCATTGTGCTTTTGTGACGCCCCCATATTGTCCATTGCTTTGTCATTTCTCTCTTCGCTGCATCCAATAACCATTCTTCAGCTTTCATCATGAACTCCTTTATCGTGATATATATCCTTTGAATGAACAGCTTTAGCATTGTCAGAGTTAGAATGGGATGTACTGAAACATCCCATCTTCTAGTACCATCATTCCTTCCAATCAAAACTGTATATGATTGGCATCATCATTTCTCCCATTTCCTTTATAAGGCTTGCATCACAAGTTCTCCTGACTTATGATATTTGAGAAATACATATCGGCAAAGCATCATCTGGTTTTTTGTCCTTCTACAAAGTGAATAGATTTATCTTCTTTGACAACAAAATACAACACTCTGCAAAGGCTAACTCTTCAAACTTCCTTCTCCATTCAACATGGTCCCATCATTAACTCCTTCGACCGGACTCTATTTCCTTCTATAATAGATTTTTTGGATAGATATAGGTAATCCCTTTAATATTATTTCTTCTATGAAATGTTTATTTTACCACCATTTGAGATAATATGCTCAATTTTCTGGGAATTTTTCGTTTTCTCATTTTTTTCATCCATTATATTCAAAATAAAAGCTGATATGGGATGAGGCATCTTCTACAGTACTAAGGTGGTATATAAATTTTCCTTAAATGTATAGGTGTTTTTATTCCATTTTTCGTAAAATATAGTTATATGTGACTTCTCTTAAAATGTGTCACCATTTCAATATTAATTGAAAAATGTTATAATACTACCATTAAGCCACGTTAAATTATTTATAGGATGTATAAATCATTGAATTACACCCCTTTGGGTAGGTTTAATTAATGTACATTTTTATTGTAAATAGATCATAGACCAAATGACTCCGAATTGGTTTCAATTCAAAATTTAGTTAGATTTTACCTGAATTCTAAATTGAATAATTTTTAAAGTAAATGTAGGTTGGTGGAAAGGTCATGTCATGTGTTATAATTTATTAAATACTTGTATAACTTGAGATACCCTTTATTTGATGTGTTAAAGGAATGTAAATGGCCTAATTTGAAATTCAATATGATTATTATAATTAATCTATGATTATTATATGGTGAAAAATAGTAAAGGGACTTGTTAGGTATGGTGTATCATGTACCCTTGCATTAAGTGTTGATCATTCTAGCTCACACCTTTTAACATGGATGATGGTCATGATGTTCCTCATTCCCTAGAATCGGTTGTTGTAAATGATGACTCTCCCCACTATCATGGGTGTTGAGAATGATAAATCACCCCAATATCTCAATTTGTGAGCATGACATCTTGCATTCACACGAGACTCAGTTCTAGTACCCCTACTTGATCATATAGCTTATTAGACTATGCATATAATCATTTGTTACACCCCAGGTTAATATATGACCTATTATCTACATATATTCCCATATATTTCCTCAAACATATATTTTATATACATGTGTAGATATTATCTGTAGTTAACGATAAATTTTTATCCATTTTCACTAATATAAAACTTATTCCAGCATTTGTTAAAGAAGGTAGACTCATCCATGTGTCCTATAAGAACCTGAGTCAAATAGTATTTAGTTTTCAGTATTTTTTATTATTGTTTAAACCTCCACAATTCCATGCAATATACACTAGATAAATTATTATAGACATTTTTGTGGTGTTCAACTAAGTTAATATTACCCCTTCTCAGACCACCTATGGTACCTCAGAAGACTTAATGATTGTAGGTGTGTGTAAGGGAAAGATCCCTATCAAAGACACTTGAACTGCCTTTCTTATTGAATGGGACCATTGGAGTAGAGGATTGAGCATATTCTCACAATGCTAGGGGAAACGCATTTTTGGACTTTTTTTTAGATTTTATATACATTTATACACAGTATACCCAATATCACATTTTTATATATTAGTATTAAATGAAATCATTTCATATATGTGTTAGCTTATGGTTTCGGTTCGTAAAAATACGTTGATTTTTCCAAATCCATTGTCCAATTATATTTCTATTATGTTTCAACTATTTATTATCTTGATTTTTGTTTTAGTTCTACTCTATTATGAGGATATTGTATCCCCACTATACCTCCATCGACCGTCAATTCATGTCGGCAGCCTCATCCACGTAGGAAGGCACGCTTGTGTTCATATTCCCCCACCCCCCAAATTTTGGAACCATTTCAGTGGCTCTTATTTCAGGTGTTACAAAGTTTTATGAGAGCCCCTTTTTTTATTTAGTTACTCTATTTGAGTATTATATAAGAAACTAATATGTAAAATAATTTGGTAATGATCATGTTCCAGGGAGTAGAAATATGATATATAGGTGAACCTAATATTACATGTGAAGGATTATTGACATTTTAATTAGGGTATATTATAGTTTCATAGATTTCACCATATGGTGACACACGTGTTTTTGGGAATTATTATTACTATATATTTATTTTACCCTTTTCTCAAAATTTCATGGATGTTGTCGCCCATGAATCATTATAGGCACTTTAGGATTCGCATGACATGAACTGTCCCATGCCATATTAATTATAGCATGAATTGCCTATAATTCCTGTGATTTTTGTGAGTTCCATGATCGTTATATTATAAAATGGGTTAATGATTCTTATACAGAGGAATTAATCAATCTAATTAAAGATATTGACTTAATATAAATGGTTTTTTCTATTGTAGATTGATGATGAAATCTTAATTAATCAATTATACCATGTTGTGAGTTCTAGACCCAGTGCTTCCATGGATTGAAACAATTTTTGTTGATTTTATTTCTTCAATTCCATGGAAATTTAAGAAGCAAGTAAATCTATAAAATAATTAAAGGTAATTCATGTTTTCAAATCATTTTATAGGACCTCTTACATTTTAATACCATATGTAAGGTAAAAATTGCAATTATATGACATGCTAATTGCAATTTATAATTAGTTTAGATTTTATAAATTTGGAATGGTGAAACATTTAACTGGACCGCGATATATACATATTAATATATATTAACATAAAAGAGTACATACATAAATAAAATAAATCTTTTAAATGAAATGGTTTTCATTAAATGGGGATAATAATTGAAAATTAAATGGTGTATTCCTCTATAACATGAAATTGAATCTACATATACTGGGAACTGAGTTGTGTGATATGAGAGCTAGACCCAAACCTGGTCTAAGCAGTGGGATGTTGGGGGGTGTACCTTACATTTATTATAGTCTGTTATGGTTTTCCCATATCACATTGACCATGCTTTTTTAGTATTCAGAGATATGTGATTGTGTCCATAGAAATGATATTTCCCAATCCTATAATACATATATGATTCTTTTCAATATAAATTATATTTTGAGGGGAGTGTTTTTCATTATACATTCAGGCCACCACAATAGCCCCGAGTCGAACACCAGGAGGGAAAGGATGACCATGCCCTAGAGGTGGTCAGACCTAACCCACCTGTGTTACCTTCCATAGTTCCACTTATGACACCACATTTTATGGTTGACTTGGGAACTCATTCTTAGCTTCAATAAGATTTTATTCATATGATACAGTCTATGTATACAATTTCTAGACCTTCACTGACTATGGATGAGTTGACATGGTAATTTTAGTAGCAAATACCTCCCACCAACTTTGGGGTTAGACGACCTCCAACTCCTATGTCATGGATAGATGAAAGTTTAACAATATATGAGAACATATAGATGCCTCAAGATAAAAGGTAAAATCTCATAGCCTATATGTTTTTTGGTTATTTCAATAGATGGTGGAAAGTTTTTACCTAGGAAGACCGACACTGGGATATGATATGGAGGGATTTCCAAAAGGTCTTATACGACTAATTCATTCCTCCAAAAATTGTGGTACGGAAAATATATTTCGTTCATGAACATATAGTTGGGAGCTATGTTTGTAATGGATTATTCATTCCATTTTATGGAGCTTCATCTTTTCACACTAACACTAACCCATGGTGAGCTCATGATTGCAAAAAAAAATTAGATGGTCTGTTATAAGCCATCCTATAATCGTTTAATGTATTTTATATGAATAAAATTTCTATTATAGACAATGTGGCCCTTATTACTGATCAGAATTTGAGGGAAGCCAGTGTTGTGAACCGGAATTGTTCAGCACCCAGACCTTACTGTGGTTATTCCAGTATATTGAAGCATCGCTTCGAGGTTGATCATGGGGGTAGTATGTAACAGACCAAAATTTTATCAATTAAATGTTAGTTCTTATAGAGAATTAATATATTATAAAACACATACATCACATTTAGAACAAAATAAAAACATTATTCTCATGTATTAATAATGAAATAAGTGGTATTCATAGATATTAAAGAACCTAAATCGATAGAATAGTTACATGTCTGTTGGAATTTTAATATGAAAATTAGGAATCGTAATATAGACAATATATAGAATATTAACCACACCCATGATGGAAAATATAAAATATAGGTATTTTATAAATGAAAATATTATATATTTTAATTATATTATAAGTAAATAAATGTTCTAAAAATGATAAATTAAGGGTTGTAATTTTTTAAAATGTAAATTTCTAATTACAATTTTATAATTAACACAATTAATTAAAATAGATATTTTCACCATAGAATATATAAATAAATATTTTTTCCCCTTGGGATTATATTATAATTTTGTGACACCATAATTAATTTTTTAATATCTTATAAAATTAGTTATTGTCTTAAAATCAACATTTTTCGAATAAATGATTATTTTAATATTTTTTTAAAAAATATAATATATAGAAAAATTATTTTCATAAATAGTATACCATTATTTAAATATACATGACAACAAATATTTAGTGGAAGTATTTTTGTTTTTTAAAAAATTGTTAAATTTTTAATGAATAGTGAAGTATGGTGTTTTATAGTATTTAAAATTATAAGTATATAAATGAATTTTGGAGTCATGGTTGAATCATGTATGACGAAAGTTCTAATTATCAAAAAATAAAATTATCTAGTTTTGTTATATAGTCAAAAGAATCAACTTTATTGATAGTCTTGATTCCTAATAATAATCAAATGAATAAAATAATAAAAAACACACCTCTGCTCTCCCTATAATACCACCCCTCACTAACTCTTATCCTCACACCTAATAAGATTTTGAGATTTCTAATATTCTATCCAATTCCTCTTTCAATCCTCTTTCCCATGTTTGGGTCTTTCTTTTCTCACCAAAAGTCCAATTCAAATTTCTATAAGGAGGTTCTCAAGAAAACGATGTTCAAGGGGTAAAATCATCCTTCTTTCTCTTTTAATTTTCTTTTATTTTTTATATTACACTCACCTATTTTATCCAAAGTGAAATGATAACTATAGTATCATACATTCACTATGATTTTATTTTTTAAATGGAATATTCATCGAAAAATATCTTCACCTCTTCTTTTGTTCTAGAAATGAAAACATCTTCGGTGGGGTGTCGATTCACCGCTTTTGTGGATGATGAGTTTCCATTTTTCATTACCCTATTTAAGGATTGAAATAAAACCATTTTATGGTCAAACTTGTTTATAATATTTTTTTTTATCTTATTAAGTGTTTTTAAACAAATATTAAAATATAATATTATACAAAATGATACATGTTCGTGAAGGTCGTAAAAACCCCACCAAAATAAAGTAACCATTTTTCAATAATGTTTTATATAATAAATCATCCTCATGTCAGAAAAGAAAATTATAAATAGGAAAATTTAAATTTTTTGATGTGAAAAAATACCATATAATTTTCCTTTTGGAGATTTATTCTAATTTTAAAAGAACTTCCATAATTATACACAAGAGAACCGACAATGAATCCATGAAATGAACGCTCCTAAAATGAAAAAATTAAACCATATAACTTATCCAAAAATCATAAATTAATACACTAAAATTATAAAAAATCAATTCTATGCATTAAAGGTACTTAATTTAATTATTAATGAAACTAATCTTATTCTCTAGGACATTACAAATATTTTTAGAACACTTTCAGATATAAGGTAAAGGATTCTCTTCAAACCCCCATTTTTCATTCAAGTTATGATTTCTTTCTCTTTACCCCACCATAATTCTTAATTCATCTTATACAGGCCCCCCAAATTCTATTTATATGTTTGAAAAATATTTAACTAGCTCAATTCTTCTTTCATTTATGGGGAAATACATGTTTTATACGCTTTCCTTTTCAATTCCGACTGATGAACAAGCTCAATTGAAAGGATCATACCAATTGTTTACCCATTTCCAAGTACACTACATTATATATTTTAATCCACTAATATTTTTTTAAAATAAAACCATTTATAATGAATAAAGCTATATTTTTTAATTTATTTTTCTTATGTAAAAAATTATGCCTTTTCCTCTTTTAATAATCTTTTATAGTTTCCCATAAACCGCACTAAAGTGGCTCATTTATAAATTTTCTTAAAAAATATTTTACATGTTTCCAATTCATTTAGACATTAATAATTATGAACTAATACTATTTTACCTTATTAGTTTACAATTATTATTTAAATACATTCTTTCATAGATGTAATTATGATATTTTCTTTGGTTATGACTTATGGCTTGATTAGGATACCCATTTCCTACCATGGGTAACCCTTATGTTTATTCATTTGGATTGATTATTCATGTGGAAAACACAATAATGAACATGTTATGATGGGTTCACCTATATAGAGCTCCAATTAATTGGGTAATTTCTTCTCTCATGAGATTCCATGTTGGTATAGGGTTTAAACCTAATTCCATTCGGGGACATTGTCCAACATGTTATATAGTCTTAACAGTTAGCCTTGAGTCATGAATATGTAATGTTATATGTTTATACCACATTCATTTGTATCCATTATTACATGATTCCATGTTCTATATGTTATGATTCCATGTGTTTATTAATGTTCTGGGAATTTTTTTGTCATTATGTTATGCCATCTAACACATGTTCTTTGATTTATTACTATTAATATTCAATTATTGGTATTTTTAGATCAACCTTTTGTTCAAGTATTATCCTGGTTATGTTGTGTAGATTTATGATATCAAATGAAGTTAGGATAAAAATATATAGTATAATTAAAATATTACATTATTTTGGTTCCACATATTATATTTATGAAACTAGTCTTCCAAAGACACCTGAATTTATGATCCTTTGTTTGTATTTGATGGATAATTATGCTTAAAATCATGTAATAATTTTTATAAAATGAAAGGGTCTCTATAGTTGGTATTTTAGACTACTAATATAATTTTAGTAGATTGAGACTATAAAATGAAAGTAAGATCCCTAGGTATAATTCTGTCACCATGGATAACATAGATTGAAAATCAGGGAATCACAACATATAATATACATTTTATTCATAAGGTTGTCCATCTATGTTAAATGATTCATTGTATTGTTTTTATTAGCTATGTATTCAAGACCCCTAATTTTATTTTTCATTTTATTAGTTAATGGATGAAAAGAGGATAACTCGTGACAACAATTAATGTCATAGGAAATGAGACAATTACCCTAATTATATTCCAAATTTAATGGGAATGAGAGCTCAAAACATCATGAAGGTACTTGCTTAACTAGATCATGTTATGAATAATAACATGAATCATGTGTAACTCATTCATTCAGATAACAAATATAATGTTGATATTGAATCAATTACCTGAAAAATCCACACCATATTTATAAGATCATAAGATAACCTCTTCACATAATAATGGATTAACTCCATTGAGAATATATTCTCTATCCTTCGGTTCTTAGATGATGATAATGTTGTGATGGTGGTCAATCAATTTGATGGCGAAGCTGATCAATGGTAGAAACTAATCATGAACACAATGTATAAAGAGGAAATTGATTCCACTGACTGGGAATCATTCAATGAAATTATTTTTAATAAATATTTTCCACTAACACTAAATCTTAAAATAGAAAGGGAGTTCATTATACTGATGAATAAGAAAGATAATTCTATCTGGGAAAACAAGGAAGACATCAAAATAGATTCATGATAAAACACTATATTTTTCATTAATAATGAAAACAAGGTGGATCTAGTCATTATTTGAGTAAATTAGATTCTAAAAAATGTGTTGGTGATTCAAGAATTGGAAATCTATGAGAATATTTTTCCTTGTTCCCTTAAGGTTGAAATAGAGATTAGAGACTCTCAGTTGTCTCAGGGGCCTAAAAATAAAAAGTGTAAAATTGGGTTTAATATGGGAGAAATAAAAGACATATCCCATGAATGAAACAAAACCTGTCACGAACCAACCCGGGTCAACCCTGAACCGGTCACCCGAGCCGGTCCGCGGCAAGTCCCGAGGGGCGTTCCCGATCCCCCCAGGATGGCAACCAGTGCCGGGCATTAAGACTTGATCGTTGGGAACGATTTCAGCCCAAAACAAAAGTAAATAGAACAGAATAAATAAACACTAACAGCGGAAAAGAAGTAAAAGCCACACAACCACGTACCTCCATGTGACCTCTCAGGTCACCACCCAACTAGAGAACAACCTCGCTCCAACACTGAGCGACTCAAAACAGAAGACCTGCGACTGAAATGGTAAAAGATAGGCGTGAGCACGAAAGTACTCAGTAGGTGAGCCCCACAACAAATCCCAATGCACCGCCAGTAAATAAAGAATCCACATAATCCAGGTTTGAACTATAATGTATAAAAGTAAGTTTTCACAATGTTTTACTTGAAAATCAAACACGAGACATTTCCCTTATTTCTTTTCGAAAGTTAGATTCCATTTCATTAGTTTTAAGCTCAATCTGATAAGCAAAGTGTTACATTTTCAAATCTAACCCAAAGAGAATAAAGCATTTTCATTTGAAAACCATTTTTCCCAAAGTCTAACAGTATAGGCTGTGAAATATGACTGAAGGCAAACAAGGAGGGAAAACAAGTGCAAGTAAAGGTAAGCAGGCAAGGAAAACCAAGTGCAAGCAAAAGTAAACCAGAAGTTATCAGCAATAACCATGGGCGATCCTGAACATCCCTAGAAAACCCCTGGACGTACTCGGGTTCAGACTACCTGCCGGCATGGTACTCCATAGTCAATAACCAACTGGCCGCCCTAACAGCCAACCAGTGGCACATCCCTCCTGGCCTGTCTGTAACTCCAGGGGGTACTAACCCGTCTAATCAGGGTTAGCAAGCAACCGTCACTCGATAATCTACAAGACGCCCAGGAACCCATAGTAGTTTTTGTAACATTGTGTAAGTGGGAGACCCGCGCACGCGTGACTCATCTCACCGCACTTGCCAACCCCTTACACGGACATCGCTACACGACAACCCTCGAAGGGAAGTCCCCTTGTAGAAATGCCCTCACAAGTACGTATATATATATATAATCACTTCACATTTAATAAGGTGCCAACCGGGCCGTCATGTCACTTACATTTTGATCATTTAAGACTAAAGCATTTTTAAAGAGGGATGACACACACCATTTCATTGAAAACCAGAAACACACTTAGGAATTTATTTAAGAAACTCAAATCAGCATCTTAACCTGGAACACATTTGTTTCACAAGTAGAGTCACTTTCCAATCACCAAACGCACCCCACTTTTATCAAGAGCCAAACGGGCCTTTAATCATTTTTTTGAAGGAACACCATTTCCCAAATGAAATCCAAACTTTTGTTCGCGTAACAAAGGAAAACATCTTTCATCAACCAAGAGCCACACATAAAGTTTCCAAAACAAGTTCAAAGGTCACACGACGTTTTCTCTAATCAAGGTTCTAAGAAAACACCATTTTCCATAAACAATACATCTACTAATTTACACATGCCAAAAACATTTCAAAACACAATTTAACATGACTTTCATTATTCAGGAAGAACCATTTAGCAATACTACCATGGAAGCACAAAACTAAATCCAAGAAGAACACTTTCAATGAAACGCTAAAATTAAAAATGGCTTTTATCATCAGCAGATCACCACACTATAAAAACTACTAAATTTTCCTTTAAATTTACTGAAATTCAAAAAAAAGGCAAGGAATAAATAAATTCTTAATTTAAAGGCGAGTGCAATGGGAGACCTACCTCAAGATCCAAACGCGACGGTAAAACGACCCTGGAACCAAGGCGCGATGACACGACGTGTGTCCGAAGCCACGTGATAAAGTCCAACACTCTCGAAACTGAGGCGCGGAGACGGCAGAACCTCAACGGAAAGTAGAACGGATCCTTGCGGACTAACTGCGTACGCTGAACAGTGAAAAGGTACATGTCACTCAACCCGCGACAGAAAAAGGATTAATATAAATTAAATATAAACACCAAGATTCCGCGAAGGAAAAATAAACGAATAAATGAATGAATTAATTAATTAATCAATTAATTAATAAACAAATAAGCAATTAAACAAATATATAGTTAAATAACACATACAAAAATAATCAAGAGAATAAATAAATAACAATAACAATAATAATAGTAATAATAACAAAATAGTAATATAATACTAATAAGAGTAACAATAATATTAACATAATAATAATAATTATTATAATGACATAATACTAATAACAACAATAATAAATATAATAGCGCAATAATAATAATAACAACAATAATAATAATAAAATTAACATGATAATAATATGATCATGATAATAAAGTATTAATTTAATAATAATTATAACAATAACAATATAACAATAATATAATAATATTACCATAATAATAATGATAATAACATAAGCATAATAATTATATAATTTTGATAATAATAAAAATAGTAATAAAAATAACAACATAATATAATAATAATTAAAACAAAAATAAATATATTTATAATAATAATAATAATAATAATAATAATAATAATAATAATATAGTATTAATAGTAATAACATAATAATAATTTTAATATTGATATAGTAATATTAATGACAATATTAACATAATAATAACACTAATAATAATAGTATAATAATAATAATAACATAATAATAAAAAAAATAAAAAAAATAAAGACAAACAAACAACTTACAATGGGGGAAAGGTCTTGCGGAGCAGACTGAAACCGGAGGCCGGCGGGAGCAGGGCCGGGATGGCGGCTGGAGTGGCACGGTGACAGGAGGCTGCTGCAACGGGCGGGGCGCGTCGAGGCCGGCGCGGCTAGCGGGAGGACGCGCGGCGGCTGGGTGCACTAACGGAGGAGGCTGGCGCGGGCGGCGGTTCGTGCGGACAGGCAGCAGAGGGCAACGGGAACAGGCGGAGGACGGGGGAGTCGCGTGGAGGGCTGGCGGACGGCGGAAAAGAAGGGCTGGGTGCGGCTGGGGTGGCTGAGACGGAAGCTGGAGGGTGGGCTGAGAGGGGCGGAGCGCCGGAGGGCGGTGGTGCTGTGGTGAGCCGGAGCCGGCGAAACGGAGGCAGGCGGGACGGCGACGAGGGTGCAGGGGAGAGGGCGCGCAGGGGATTCGGGAGCCGGGGGTGCCAGCGACGGGGGAGCTCGGAGGCCACACACGTAGGAGAGCTCGGGCGTCGCAGCGGATGGCAGGGGAGAAGCGGGGCGGTGCGGGCGAAGTGCCGCGATGGAGGCGCTGGCGCCGGAGGTCGGGACGGAGGTCGGTGTGGCGCCGGACGAAGGGGAGGCCGTGGACGCCGGAAGGAGGAGCTGGGCTCGGGACAGGGAGAGGAGCAGGCGGCCGGAGTCAGGAAGGTCGGCGCAGCGCTGGGTGAGCGGGACGGGAGAAGAAAACAGGGGGGTGGCGGCTGCGGAGAGGAAGGGTTGGCTAGGGTTAGGGTAGGTTTATTTTAAGTTTGTATATATATATATATGATAAAAAATAATAATATTAATAATTATAATAAGACACTATAATAACGATAATAAAAAGTATAATTATAATCAAACCATTTAATAATAATAAAATTTATCATAATAATAATAATAAAACTTTTATAAAGATAATAATAATTATAAAATTTACAATAATAATAATAATAACAAACTTAATAAATAAAATAATAATGATAATAAAATAATTTAACAAAACTAATTATAATAACTATGAACATAAAGTAGAAGTTAAAATTTAACCGCCGGGCGAACATGTGGTCACCCGGGCCGAACGCACGATCACCGCTAGCGATGCGATGACCGCGCACCGGTGCGAAACCATTTATCACAATTAAATCTTCGAAAAATTTAAACCGGGACCAAGAAAGAAGAAAAATTCCGGTCGTCCGCGGTCGGGGTGTGACAATTCTCCCCACCACAGACACTTTCTGCCCCCAGAAAGTCACCACAGACACTTTCTGCAAACGGACGGTGAAGGAATATGTTGACCATTTCAAGGAACTGATTTCCTTTTCTCCAGATGTAGCGTCGCATGAGCTCATGAAGGCCTCTCTTTTCACTGGAGGTCTTCGTCCAGAGATCAAGGAGCGTGTCCTCCCTTCTAAAGACCTTTGTTTCGAGAAGCTGGTGGAGAAAGCTTTCTTGGCTGAGTTGGTTTCCGGTGTGCGGGTGGCTACTACTACAGCGTCCCCTATTGTTCGTAAGAGTTCCCCCTCTGGTGAGGAAAAGGCGCCAGAGATGCCTGTTCCTAATGAGTTATCCCCTTTGGTCCCAGCTTCCAGTTCATCAGATCGTTCGAAGGTGTGCTATCAGTGTGGTCGTTTCGGGCATTTAAAGCCGTCTTGTCGCAACCCTCCGAAGACATGTCATCGCTGTGGTTGTCTGGGTCATCTGGAGAAGTTTTGCAAGAAGCGTTGCTTGAAGAGGAAGCTGCGATGGGAGAATGTCAGTACCTGACTGTGAGGAAGAAGATGCTTCAGCCATCAGAGCCCCAGCCACAAGTCTCGGGGTGAATCTCGCGCACAGTCAGGAGTCCCCAGGGTTGTGAAGCCTTGGTCCAGGTTTTGTGTTCCGTGTTAGCAGTGGAACAATCAAGATCTTTTAGTACTTGTTTTTCTGCTGTTAAGTTTTGACGTTATTGTATGTTCATTGTTTTACCATGGGGTTATCATGGACTTGTTCTATTATAATCCAAGTAGTCTGGTTTATGTAAATGTGTTGTTTTTTCTAAAAAGGGACAATGGACTTGTTCTATGATAAATCTAAGTGGACTTGTCGTGAGAATGTAATGTTCCGAATCTTGTGTCCTTCTTAAAAGTGTGTTTGACTCTCGTGTGGGTTGACCTCGTTTTAGTTATGTTGTCGATGTGATTATGCTTTGTGGACTTCGGTGGATCATGTCTCCAATTTGATGTCGGATAGATGTTTTTCTATGGGTTTTCACTGGTGTTGAAGGTTGTTGACTCTGGTCGAGAATTTAATGTCTAGACGGAGGTGTGGTTTTAATTGTTTTATAAGAGTTGGTTTAAATTGGTTGGGAGTTCCCGCGTCGACCCCCCCCCCCCCCCTTCCCGGGGTTTTCTATTTAAATGGTCAACTTTTCTGCACAAGTTGAGCTCTTGTGGTGGGGAGAACCCCTTCGTGTTCTCCCCTCAACCTCGGATCCCAGTTTCCTCTTGAATCGGTCGGGTGTGACCTGTGTAGAGTAAGGTCATCCCCGAGAACCTCAGTTTTCTTCAGTTCCTTTAGTTCTGTTTGGGCATAGACTTGGTTTTTGGCTGACTTGTGACCTGGTGACTTTCTGGGGGCAGAAAGTGTCTGTGGTGGGGAGAATTGTCACACCCCGACCGCGGACGACCGAAATTTTTCTTCTTTCTTGGTCCCGGTTTAAAGTTTTCGAAGATTTAATTGTGATAAATGGTTTCGCACCGGTGCGCGGTCATCGCATCGCTAGCGGTGATCGTGCGTTCGGCCCGGGTGACCACATGTTCGCCCGGCGGTTAAATTTTAACTTCTACTTTATGTTCATAGTTATTATAATTAGTTTTGTTAAATTATTTTATTATCATTATTATTTTATTTATTAAGTTTGTTATTATTATTATTATTGTAAATTTTATAATTATTATTATCTTTATAAAAGTTTTATTATTATTATTATGATAAATTTTATTATTATTAAATGGTTTGATTATAATTATACTTTTTATTATCGTTATTATAGTGTCTTATTATAATTATTAATATTATTATTTTTTTATCATATATATATATATACAAACTTAAAATAAACCTACCCTAACCCTAGCCAACCCTTCCTCTCCGCAGCCGCCACCCCCCTGTTTTCTTCTCCCGTCCCGCTCACCCAGCGCTGCGCCGACCTTCCTGACTCCGGCCGCCTGCTCCTCTCCCTGTCCCGATCCCAGCTCCTCCTTCCGGCGTCCACGGCCTCCCCTTCGTCCGGCGCCGCACCGACCTCCGTCCCGACCTCCGGCGCCAGCGCCTCCATCGCGGCACTTCGCCCGCACCGCCCCGCTTCTCCCCTGCCATCCGCTGCGACGCCCGAGCTCTCCTGCGTGCGTGGCCTCCGAGCTCCCCCGACGCTGGCACCCCGGCTCCCGAATCCCCTGCGCGCCCTCTCCCCTGCACCCTCGTCGCCGTCCCGCCTGCCTCCGTTTCGCCGGCTCCGGCTCACCCCAGCACCACCGCCCTCCGGCGCTCCGCCCCTCTCAGCCCACCCTCCGGCTTCCGTCTCGGCCACCCCAGCCGCACCCAGCCCTTCTTTTCCGCCGTCCGCCAGCCCTCCACGCGACTCCCCCGTCCTCCGCCTGTTCCCGTCGCCCTCTGCTGCCTGTCCGCACGAACCGCCGCCCGCGCCAGCCTCCTCCGTTAGTGCACCCAGCCGCCGCGCGTCCTCCCGCTAGCCGCGCCGGCCTCGACGCGCCCCGCCCGTTGCAGCAGCCTCCTGTCACCGTGCCACTCCAGCCGCCGTCCCGGCCCTGCTCCCGCCGGCCTCCGGTTTCAGTCTGCTCCACAAGACCTTTCCCCCATTGTAAGTTGTTTGTTTGTCTTTATTTTTTTTTATTTTTATTATTATTATGTTATTATTATTATTATACTATTATTATTAGTGTTATTATTATGTTAATATTGTCATTAATATTACTATATCAATATTAAAATTATTATTATGTTATTACTATTAATACTATATTATTATTATTATTATTATTATTATTATTATTATTATTATTATTATAAATATATTTATTTGTGTTTTAATTATTATTATATTATGTTGTTATTTTTATTACTATTTTTATTATTATCAAAATTATATTATTATTATGCTTATGTTATTATCATTATTATTATGTTAATATTATTATATTATTGTTATATTGTTATTGTTATAATTATTATTAAATTAATACTTTATTATCATGATCATATTATTATCATGTTAATTTTATTATTATTGTTTTTGTTATTATTATTATTGCGTTATTATATTTATTATTGTTGTTATTAGTATTATGTCATTATAATAATTATTATTATTATGTTAATATTATTGTTACTCTTATTAGTATTATATTACTATTTTGTTATTATTACTATTATTATTGTTATTGTTATTTATTTATTCTCTTGATTATTTTTGTATGTGTTATTTAACTATATATTTGTTTAATTGCTTATTTGTTTATTAATTAATTGATTAATTAATTAATTCATTTATTTATTCGTTTATTTTTCCTTCGCGGAATCTTGGTGTTTATATTTAATTTATATTAATCCTTTTTCTGTCGCGGGTTGAGTGACATGTACCTTTTCACTGTTCAGCGTACGCAGTTAGTCCGCAAGGATCCGTTCTACTTTCCGTTGAGGTTCTGCCGTCTCCGCGCCTCAGTTTCGAGAGTGTTCGACTTTATCACGTGGTTTCGGACACACGTCGTGTCATCGCGCCTTGGTTCCAGGGTCGTTTTACCATCGCGTTTGGATCTTGAGGTAGGTCTCCCATTGCACTCGCCTTTAAATTAATAATTTATTTATTCCTTGCCTTTTTTTTGAATTTCAGTAAATTTAAAGGAAAATTTAGTAGTTTTTATAGTGTGGTGATCTGCTGATGATAAAAGCCGTTTTTAATTTTAGCGTTTCATTGAAAGTGTTCTTCTTGGATTTAGTTTTGTGATTCCATGGTAGTATTGCTAAATGGTTCTTCCTGAATAATGAAAGTCATGTTAAATTGTGTTTTGAAATGTTTTTGGCATGTGTAAATTAGTAGATGTATTGTTTATGGAAAATGGTGTTTTCTTAGAACCTTGATTAGAGAAAACGTCATGTGACGTTTGAACTTGTTTTGGAAACTTTATGTGTGGCTCTTGGTTGATGAAAGATGTTTTCCTTTGTTACGCGAACAAAAGTTTGGATTTCATTTGGGAAATGGTGTTCCTTCAAAAAAATGATTAAAGGCCCGTTTGGCTCTTGATAAAAGTGGGGTGCGTTTGGTGATTGGAAAGTGACTCTACTTGTGAAACAAATGTGTTCCAGGTTAAGATGCTGATTTGAGTTTCTTAAATAAATTCCTAAGTGTGTTTCTGGTTTTCAATGAAATGGCGTGTGTCATCCCTCTTTAAAAATGCTTTAGTCTTAAATGATCAAAATGTAAGTGACATGACGGCCCGGTTGGCACCTTATTAAATGTGAAGTGATTATATATATATACGTACTTGTGAGGGCATTTCTACAGGGGGACTTCCCTTCGAGGGTTGTCGTGTAGCGATGTCCGTGTAAGGGGTTGGCAAGTGCGGTGAGATGAGTCACGCGTGCGCGGGTCTCCCACTTACACAGTGTTACAAAAACTACTATGGGTTCCTGGGCGTCTTGTAGATTATCGAGTGACGGTTGCTTGCTAACCCTGATTAGACGGGTTAGTACCCCCTGGAGTTACAGACAGGCCAGGAGGGATGTGCCACTGGTTGGCTGTTAGGGCGGCCAGTTGGTTATTGACTATGGAGTACCATGCCGGCATGTAGTCTGAACCCGAGTACGTCCAGGGGTTTTCTAGGGATGTTCAGGATCGCCCATGGTTATTGCTGATAACTTCTGGTTTACTTTTGCTTGCACTTGGTTTTCCTTGCCTCCTTACCTTTACTTGCACTTGTTTTCCCTCCTTGTTTGCCTTCAGTCATATTTCACAGCCTATACTGTTAGACTTTGGGAAAAATGGTTTTCAAATGAAAATGCTTTATTCTCTTTGGGTTAGATTTGAAAATGTAACACTTTGCTTATCAGATTGAGCTTAAAACTAATGAAACGGAATCTAACTTTCGAAAAGGAATAAGGGAAATGTCTCGTGTTTGATTTTCAAGTAAAACATTGTGAAAACTTACTTTTATACATTATAGTTCAAACCTGGATTATGTGGATTCTTTATTTACTGGCGGTGCATTGGGATTTGTTGTGGGGCTCACCTACTGAGTACTTTCGTGCTCACGCCTATCTTTTACCATTTCAGTCGCAGGTCTTCTGTTTTGAGTCGCTCAGTGTTGGAGCGAGGTTGTTCTCTAGTTGGGTGATGACCTGAGAGGTCACATGGAGGTACGTGGTTGTGTGGCTTTTACTTCTTTTCCGCTGTTAGTGTTTATTTATTCTGTTCTATTTACTTTTGTTTTGGGCTGAAATCGTTCCCAACGATCAAGTCTTAATGCCCGGCACTGGTTGCCATCCCGGGGGGATCGGGAACGCCCCTCGGGACTTCCCGCGGACCGGCTCGGGTGACCGGTTCAGGGTTGACCCGGGTTGGTTCGTGACAAAATGGTATCAGAGGCAGGTTCTTGTTATTTGGGTTGTCCGGTAGAAGGAGATTAGGACTGTCGAAACTCGAGGGGTAGGTATGGGAAGAGCATCGCGAACTCTTGCTCGCACTGATCCTCGAGTTACCAGGGGTAGTTCGGGAATTGTGTCCTTGTTTTTTTTTTTGGTTTGTCTTGAATTGAGAGATGATAATGGAGGCAAGCCGACGTTACATCGCGATTTCACATGGAGTAGTGACCCATGTGGAGTCCGAGTACGTGGTTTGAATTCCTCCTAGTGGTCGACGCTGACTTGGGACATGGCCCACTACCATGTTGCCAGGTTGAGCGTGACTACTAGTCCCTCATTTCAGTGAGTGATGCAAACTTGGTTGCTGCTTTAGTTTTGGTTCGTGTGGGTGCGTTGTTGGAAATGAAAAAGGTTTTTGGAAAATTGGACTGGTTTCCTTTAAAAGACTTTGAATGTATGAAATGGGTTTCAAAACTGAAATCTCTTGATCTGAAAATCTGTTGTTTGCTTGAAATTGGTTAAGAATGGTTCGGAATGAAACCCCAGGTCCTCTTTATGAACGTTTGCACATGTGTGAGAATGCATGGAAAGTGTGTGTTGATGCACGTATGAATGGAATGTGGATGAAGACATGTGCAACGGGTCATGGGAGTACCTGGATGTGTTTGAAGTTTAACGCTTGACTTTGTTTTCTAAATTGGTTTTAAATGGAAATGGTTTTGGAAAGTTTTGGTTTGGAAGTGGATTGGTTTTTGGAAAGTGATCTTGAGAAAGGGTGGTTTTGAAATCTAAAATAAAAAAGGGGATTTTGAAAAGGAGATTTTATTTTGGGTTGTGTTGTATTTGATTGGTCCTTGTGCTGACTGTTTTTGATAAAAGCGTTTTTATTGATGTTGCTTCGATTTGATGTTGATTTGGTTTGATGTGGGTTTTGGCCTGTGGGGAATATCATTAGTCAGATGACCCGTTCGAGCATGTGGGTGGACCCTGGGGTGGGCCCCACGTGTCTGCGGGGGCAACTGGTGGTACCTGGTGGGCCAGAACCCGACGGCCATGTTAAGGCGGGGTGGCTGTGCTGTCACCGGGGCCCGGTTGTCACATTTAATGTGACAACCGGGCCCCGGTGACAGCACAGCCACCCCGCCTTAACATGGCCGTCGGGTTCTGGCCCACCAGGTACCCCCAGTTGCCCCCGCAGACACGTGGGGGGTCCACGCACGTGCCTGAACGGGTCATCTGACTAATGACATTCCCCACAGGCCAACACATGTCCTTTCCAGTGTGCTTTGTCCTCACACACACCCGGGGAAACTTCCCAGAGGGTCACCCATCCTGATCACTACTCCAACCCAAGCACGCTTAACTGTGGAGTTCTAATCAGACAGGCTCCCGAAAAGGAAGGTGCACCTTGTTGACATGAGTCATATCATTTAGTCATTTAACCCTTTATCATTTGGGGATGTTACAATCACCCCCCCTTTAGGGCACAACGCCCTCGTTGTGGGCCCTACATCTCAACCCAGGCAGTGCACCGCACTTAAGGCTGGGTTCCTGCTCTGATACCAAATGTGACAACCGGGTCCCAGTGACAGCACAGACACCCCGCCTAAACATGGCCGTCGGGTCCTGGCCTACCAAGTACCCCCAGTTGCCCCCGCAGACACGTGGGGGGTCCACGCACGTGCCTGAACGGGTCATCTGACTAATGACATTCCCCACAGGCCAACACATGTTCTTTCCAGTGTGCTTTGTCCTCACTCACACACACCCTGGGAAACTTCCCAGAGGGTCACCCATCCTGATCACTACTCCAACCCAAGCACGCTTAACTGTGGAGTTCTAATCAGACAGGCTCCCGAAAAGGAAGGTGCACCTTGTTGACATGAGTCATATCATTTAGTCATTTAACCCTTTATCATTTGGGGATGTTACAAAACCCAACATCCAATATTTGAAATGTGTGGGAAGAATCATCGTGGAAACTACCTAAGGTGTTCTTAGAAATGCATCAGATATGGAAGGGTTATCAAGATAATTTTTTCCGAAGGGATTTAAATAAGCCCACTACTGTGAAAGAAGAAAGATCATTCAGAACTACAATCATACTATAGTGAATTATTTTAAATAAGGAAACATGGTCACTAAGAAAACCAATTATAAAATCCAAGGTTTTCTAAAGGAAATCTACAAAAAGCTCCTTGGAAACAAGGACAGTCATATGCTATCACTACTTCTGAGGTGGATCCCAACAATGGAGGGGTGATAGGTATGTTGGTTATTAGCTAAAGAATAGTGAATTTAGTATTTGATTTTGGCTATACTCATTCCTTATTATCCTCCATATTTATTATAACTATTGAAACACTGATACAAAATATTGAGGTTGAGTTTTCTATGAGAATGGAAAATTGAACAATTATTGCATCAAAAGTAAATAACTCCTCCTAAATTAATGTTTGTGTACTAATCCTCCCATAAGATATTTTCATACTTAATTTGGTAGGGTTTGATGCTATATTTGGAATGTATTGTATATCATTATACAAAGACAACATCAATTATCAAAAAAGGGAGATAACCCTTCACACCTCAAGGAACACTCTAATTCTAAACAAGTATAAAGAGGTGGATGAATATCCTAAAAATCATCACCTCAATTATGGATATGATTTTTTATGATAAATAATATCTAGCTCAAATTATTAATAAAAATGAGGGAATCATGCTTGAATATATTCCCATTTTTAGAGACTACATTATTACGTTCCCTAGAAAATTGAATGGTCCACCTCATGACTGATAGATTGAGTTCTCAATTGAAATTATTCTTAGATATCTCCCTATATTAAAGAATCCATACAAAATGGCCACAACTGAGTTGGAAGTACTAAGGATGTCGGTAAAATAGAATCTAAAAAAGGATATCATAAAATATAGTGCTTTACCATTGTGTTCTCTACTCGTCTTCACCAAGAAGGATGGATCAATGTGCCTTTGCATTAATTATCACGAGCTCAAACAAATTACAAAAATGAACTATTATACCTAGTCCTAGATAGATGACTAGTTCAATAAACTTGGTAGAGCATTGTATTCCTAATTTCTGGACCTTCGGTCAGGATATCAAAAATTAATAGTGAAGAAAGATGATATTCCTACGATTACATTATTAATGAGGTATTGAAATAATGAGTTCATAAGGATTCTCTTCAGACTCACTAATTCTCCATCTATTTTCATATACATAATGTAAACTCTTCATATATTACCTAAAAAATATATATGTTAGTCTTTATTGATGATATACTGATATACACCATGAGTAATGAGGAATACCTATAGCATTTTAATATTGTGATAATGAATTTGGGAAAAGAGAAACTATATGAAGAGTAAAATAATTGTTACTTCTAGATGGAGGATTTATTATTATTGGGGGATTTTATCACCAAAAAAAGGATATTTTTGGACCTTTCTAAAATAAATATAATTGAATAGTAGCCTAGACCAACACCTATAATAGAGATTTATTGTTTTCCTAGCATAACTGTGAACTAGCAATGTTTTGTGAGGAGTTTCTCATGATTGTATAACCAAATAAATAATTTAACATGAAATACGGTAATGTATGTAAGGATAGAATAATATGAGGAAGATTTAAGGAGATTGATAATAGGTTAATCACTGCACATGTTGTCACACTATGAAAAATGGAGAAGTTTGTGTGATAACATTGATTCTTAGAATAAATTATTTGGTTGGGTACTCATGAAGAATAATAGAGTGATATCATATTATTATCATCAATATAATATTCATGAGAGAAACTACTCGATGCATGATCTAGAGATAGCATCCATGATTTCTCCCCATCAAAATATAGTGTCACTACTTCAATGGTGAATAATCTAAAGTATATACTCATCATAAGATACTATGGTATATATTCACCCAAAATGAGTTCAATGTGTGTCAAAGGATATGGTTAAAGATAATCAAGGAATATGATTTTTCAATTCACTATCACCCTAGGAAGGAAAAGAATGTATTTAATTAAGTTAGTAGAAAAGGAACTATATGTCTATCCATGATGCGGATTTAAATGGACAATATATTCATGGAAATGAAAAAAAAGGATGTAGAGATCCAAACAATAACGAATACATCCTACCTTTCCCAAATTAGTTCTTAACCATCTAGCCTAAATAATATCAAGGAGGTTCAAAAGTATAAAATGGAGATACAAAATAAGGAAAAATAAGTAATGGAAGGGAATCTATATGTGTTCCTCATTGATGATGATGGCATGATTTAGTTTGGAACTATTCTTTGTTTCCTTTTTCACTTCATATAAAAAATGATATCATGGATAATGCACATATATCATCTTTCTCTAGCCATCCTAGAAGTATTAAAATTTACCACGATCTTTGAGAACACTTCTTCTAGTCAAATATGGAAAAAATATTGAAGAGTATATCTCAAGGTGTTTTTTATTTCAGTAAGTAAAAGTAGAGTGGAAAAAATACAATGGGATGTTGCAACCATTACCTATACCCACTTTTCAATGGGAGAATGTCACTATATATTTTTTTAATGGTCTCCTAAAAACATCCAAAAAAACAATGTGATATGTGTTGTGGTGGATCGACTCACCAAGAATTATGACTTTACTACTATTGGGAATGATTACACGGTTGAACACATTTCCAAGTTATATGTGAAGTAAGTGGTGAGGCTACATGGGTTACCACTTTAGATCATAATTTATTAAAATACAATGTTAAAATATAAATTCTAGAGAAGTATTCAATATTCATTCAATATTAAATTGAATTTTAGTATGGCCTATCACACCCAAACTGATGAACAATATAAAAGGACTATTCATACACTTGAGGACATGATGAGAGCTTTCTTAATACAATTTAATGGTGGTTGGGATAAACATATATCATTGGTTTTTTTATCATAAAAAATTGTTTCCTATCTAGTATTTATATGGTTCCAAGTGAATATAATCATCGGAAGAGATGTAGAACTCCCACCTATTAGGATGCAGTTGGAGAATTTAAGTTACATTTACCTGATCTTGTACAAGGGAAAAAAGAGAATGATCAATCCATCCAAAAACATATAAAATATTCTAAGAGTCATAAAAATTTCTACGATTAAAACCTTTGAAGGTATTTGGATTTTGATGTTAGAGACAAATACTTCCTTCAAATTTCACTATGGAAGAGTTTCGTGTTGTTTAGAAAGAAATTGAATATTAGCCCAAGGTACATTGTCCCCTTAGAGATCATTGGTTTCATAGGCTTAGAGGCCAATCATATTGTACTTCCTCCAAATATTCCTCAAGTTCATTATGTGGTCCATATATCTCTCACAGAGAATTACATAACTGACCCCTCACATTTACAGAATATGGAGGAGGTACAACTGGAGAATGACCTCTCATATGAAGGGAAATTGGTGAAGATCTTAGACCATATACCTAATGTTCTACATAAAAATATTACTCACCTTGTAAAAGTACTATGGAAGATACAAATGTATGAATATGAGTCTTGGGAACTAGTGTAAGAGATGAAGGAGAAGTACACTCACTTTTTGATCATAGTATTTAAAATGAATATCAGGGGAGAAATTTCATATGGGGGAAGAATGTAACGACCCAAAATTTTGTCAATAAAATTTCCCTTCTATAATTATGATATATACAATAAAACACATACATCACATAGATAACATAATAATGAAAAGTATTCTCATAAATTCATAATAAACTAAGTGGTATTCATAGAAATTAAGGTACCTATACCGACTAAATAGTAACCTGATTATTGGAATATTGATATTCCAATTAATAATAGTAATCCAAACAATAGAATAGTAACTCTTCCTAAAATTGATAAATAAAATATATGTATCTTCTAAATGAAAATAGGATATATTTATATCATGTTATATGTAATTAAATATTTTGAAAATGATAAATTAATTATTGGTATTTTTGTAAAATGTAAATTATTATTTTCAACTTTATAATTAATATAATGACATAAAAATTTATTTTCCTAAAATAGGCTGATAAATAAATATTTTTTTTTATTATTATTATATGAAAATATTATAATAAATTAATTAGTTTTTCAAAGTGTCATAAAATCAGTTATAATATTAAAATCATCATATTTTTTAATAAGTGATGTTTTAAATTACAAATGAAAATTATCATATTTAGAAAATTATTTTCATAAAATGGATTCAATTATTAAAGTCTTCACATCTAAAAATTAATAGGGTAAATTTTTGATGTCGTTATAAAATAGTTTATTTTTTGTTAATAGTGAAATACAGTAATTTACTATATTTTTCATTATAAGTAAATAAATGAGTTTTTGAGTCATGGTTGAGTCATGGATAGTGTAAGTTCCCATTATCTCAAACTCACATGATTTATTTAATATAATTTTTCATAATAATCAAAACTATTTATAGTTTGATCTCAATTAATAATCAAATGAATAAAATAGTAAAAAAATCGTCCACCTATAAATACCACTCTCACTACCTAATCTCATCACACCTTTAAAAACTTGGATTTTGAAATTATTATACTCAATTACTCTAACAAACATATTCATCATTATCTGGTAGTTCTGGTCTCAACAGAAGTCCAATTCCATGTTCATTAAGGAGGTTCTAATTAAGATGATATTCATGAGGTAAAATCCTCTTAATTTCTATTGTATTTTCATTTATTCTATAATCATCTCTAGGCCTCCCCAATAAAAACAGAAGTGATAATATAGGATCATACATATAGTATAATTTCATTTTTCTAATGAAATATCCATCATTAAATCTTTTATCCACTCCTTTTTCTCTAAAAATGGAATCATCATACTTGTGGTGTCGATTCACCGCCTTGGTAGATGATGCGTTTTTGTTTTTTATTACTGCCTTGAAGGATACACATAAAAAACTATGGTTAATCTTGATTAAAATATGTTTGTTAAGACATATTTGACTTTATACAACTATTATATAAATATAATATTAAATAAAATGTATCAAGTTCATGACGGTCAAAAAACATCCAAAATAAACTAATAATTTTTTATTAACGTTTTATGTAATTAATCATCCTCATATCAAAAAATAAAATTATATATAGGGACATTTAAATATTAGGAATTTAATTAATACCATACAATTTCAATTCAATAGATTTACTTCAATTTTAAAATAACTTTCACAATTATACACAAGTGAACTGACCAGAAAACCTTGAAACAAAGCTCCAGATGTGATAAAATTGAACCCTATAACTCATCAAAATAGTCAAAAATAGATATTATAAAATTATAATAATTAAAATATATCTATAATAGGTCATTTTTTAATTATATATAAATATAGTCGGATTATCTAGGACATTTAATACATGTTCATAACAATTTCTTACATAAGTTAAGGGATTCTCTCTAAAATCCCATTTTTTGCTTCAGTTTAATCTTTCTCTCTTTTTACACCGATGTAATTATTAATTATTAGTATGTAATCCTCTTAAATTCTATGTTTATGTTCTAATAATATGTACCTATATCAGTTATTCTTTCATTGATGGGGAAATACATGTTTTATAAGGTTCTGTTTTCAATTCCTTCTTATAAGAAAGCCCGATTAAACAGAAATTCCCAATTTTTTACCCATTTTAATGTACCATCCATAATATGTTTTAAGAAAAAAATATTTTTCAAAAATTAGTATTTGTATCATGAAAAAAAAATATCTTGATTAATTTATTTTTTTATGAAAATAATTATTCCTTTTTCTTCTTTAATGAATCTTTTATATTTTCCCTTAAATCACACTAAACTGGCTCATTTCTAAAGTATCTTAAACACTCTTTTAAATATTTTCACTTACTTTTTTACATAATTTATCTTTATCTACGCATATATTTCATTAAAAATTTTATAATATGATTCAAATACATTTTTTATTTAATACTGTTATGATATTTTCTTTGGTTATGTCTGTTGACACGATTATGATACCCATTTCATTTTATGGGTAACCCTTATGTTTAATTCATATCTTTTATTCTTCATGTGACACACATATTAATCCATATTCTTATGTAGTTATGGTTACATGATCCCATGTTCTCTAAGTTATGATTCGATATTTTTATTCGTGTTCCATGTCATGAATGAACCCAGGTACCCTGGTATCCTAATAGTTGAGCTAGTCTTGACACAGCCCGAAGGGCATTCTAGATCCCCAAGGGTCTGATACTAGAACCTAGAATTATACAAATTGAATGTGGGAAACATTTAGATACATATATTATATAAGTTAAATAAAAAACATAGTATTCATATTGAAATAAACCCCACTTGGATTTATGTACCACAAGTAAAATAAGCATTAAAGACATATATACTGAAACCTATGTACCAAAATTGGGAAAAAAACCTAAGCCCCAAATGGGGAATAACTCGTAGAGTCTATGTTTCAATAGATAGATCCCCCTCCAAGAGATTCTTTACCCTTTCTCGATCTTATAAGGAGATAATCTATAAACACTTGAACGAAGAAGTATGTTTTGAACCTAATCCTAAGAGGATTTAAGAAAAATATTCCATAACAAGATGCCAATATCAAATTAACCAGGAACATTCTTTCAGTTTTTAAGACAACCAGGTTTGGTATATCAAAAGAATATTTAAATAAATTTTTCTTTACAATTTAAAATTTTAAAATACTTTATAAATACATATTTCACTTTTCAAATGATGGAAATACATTTCAAAATATGAAATAATATTTTAATAAAAGGGATCATTAAACAAAATGTGCATTTCACAAAATGGTTTAATAAACACCATTATATAAAATATTTTATATAAATTAGAATGCATGAAAAATAGTTTTAAATAGTGGAACATATTCATTTGAAATTCAAACAAGCTAGAAACATCGACATCTTCCTAATAAGGGAAAAACGTTCCCTAATATAAGGACCCAACAATCATGATGAAGAACTGTATGTACATAAGCCCCTTTGAACTCAAGCCAAAGTGGACTCATCACTATCACCTAAGGAATATGATATGGTTATATGTTTTCTAAAAATGGTAAATCATAAAGTGTCTTCTAAATAACACAGTAACTACCTATGTCTTGCATATGATCATGTAATAAACAATGATTCATAATTTATTTTAAGACTTATTAAAATAAAATTCAATCCCATTCTTCATTTTAAATATGTCAATTTCTACATTTAATCCATAACTTTTTTAATCATTAACATTCCCTTTCATAAAGATGAAACCCTATGGTTTCCAAAAAAAATCATTTTAAGCCATTTTCAAAAATAATGATTTGAAAACAATTCACTTAATTTTACAATCCAATTATAAATTTAAATTTAACAATTTAATTTCCAAAAAATTCCATCAATTTCATAAAAAACACCAAATATCTTAAATTGGGGTCTTTCACAATTTTCTATATAACCAATTTTACAATTTCAGTTAAACAATTTAATTTTTTTCAATTTATATAAACACACACTGATTCACTAGAATTGGTGGTTTTCCAATTTTATACCAAAACCCAATTATAAAACCCAAATCTATTGGAATTGTGTTTTCTCTAAAAATAAAATTTAAATCTCTGTTAAAAAATTTAAAAAATCATTTAATTCAAAAAAAATGAAATTAAACAAATCAATTTTAGGTTAATATAAACTGGAAATCAAGATGGAACCACCTACCTTTCTCTCAAGAAAACACAAATCCTACGACTTACTCTCCTACAAGAACAAAAGTAAAGAATATCTAGGAACTCAACATAAAAACATGATTTGACAAGACATATTTCAGATCGATCAATTACAAGATGATATACCAAAGCACAAGGTGGAAAAGTTAAAGAAATGTAGATATGGAGTGGATTCTTTCTTAGTAAGTTACAACACAATTATAACAATGATCAAATGTGAAATGAAACCACCTAAATGGTATTGAGGGATAAATAGTTTCCTAGGAAATCATATGGGATGTAGAGTAAGATGTTCTAGATAAGAAGAATAATATTTTAATGTACTTTACATTTTTAATACAAATATCATGGTTTTACAAGACGTGTAACACAATTACCCATCATGTAATTGATAATTTTCATATCCGTCAAAAGAACTCCTCACATTTTACTTAAAAAAAATCTTTTCATTTTATGAGTTATAAAGAATATAACCATATTACATAGTATATAAATCTCTAGAAGGCTATATAAATGAATAGTTAAAGGTGTGAATCCAATAAATCTATGAATTCACCATTATAGGTATCCTCCCAATTCTATCTTGGCCTTATATAGATAATAAAAATGGAAAACTGTGACTAGGATAAAGACTGACCTGATAGATCAGTAACGAAATGTTAAAACCTCTCCACTATAAAAACATTCCATCCCCAGAAATCCAATAAAGAAACTCACATGCCAAAAATATGTTTCCACTACTTTCTCATCAGTGCCTCATATTCCAACATCTCATGAAAATCTAAATTGTGATGGCACAACACTCAAACAAAAGGTATTGTTCTCCCATTAAGTACATTGGTTTCAGAATCATGTATCATTAATGGTCATTATATCAAAGATAAATTAGGTTCAATCACATGCCACTCCAGCTCAAAACATGACATGGATAAGATTGATATATTCATAGCTTAGATACATGTAACATGTTATGTATCAACATCAGATGTTAGGTAATTGTTAAATGGTAATAAACCTTATCTACCAATTAATCAACCATTAAAGATCCCACAAAGTTAGGAGAAAGTTTCCCCTACTTCCCAAGAAGTGGATGACCCAACCAGGGTGAATCATTGAAGAACACCTAGTCACCAAATGAGAATTCAAAAATCCTTATGTCACGATCAGTATAATATTAACATCTTCTTTACACCATCAACATTTTAGATTATGAAACAACTAAATCATTGTTGTCACGACTTACTCAAAGTCAAGTACAAACAAGGAAGATTCATAGACCACTAACCAACGTAATTGACTCCTATAAATCTGGTCATACAGGGCCTCAAATGGAGCCATTCATATTGCGAACTGCTAACTATTGTTATAAGAAAACTCATCCCATCACATAAGGTCATCCCAAGCCCCACCAAAGTTAAGAACACAAGTGTAAAAAATATCCCTAATAATATGTATAGATCTTTCTATGTGGCCATATGACAATAGTTGGTATACCATACTCAAACAGACGTGAGATACCAATGCCTCCTAAAATCATATTAGAAAATGATTAGTGAACCAAGGATCCCTATCATAGAATATAGTAGATGAAATGATGTGAAAATGAAATATATCTTTCACATATAGATTTCCCAACTCCTCAGCTTTGGTTATATTATGAATGGGTTTAAACTGATCCAATTTAGTCAGCTTGTCAATCATAGACCATAACAAAATATTCTTTTTTTGGGCATGTGGACACCCAACCACCAAGTCTTTTGTGATCTCATCCCACATAAGAGTATGAAATAGATGGTTTTGAAGCAATCCCGAAGGAATCTGGTGCTCTTCCTTCACCTGCTGGAATATATTACAAAAAGAGGCAAACATTTTAATGTCCCATCTCATACTTGGACAAAAAAATGAAGCTACATATCATATAATATCTTAGTGGTTCTTGGGTTCACAACCCAGTAGGATTAAAAATAATCTCTAATTTTAGCTTTTCATACCGAATATGGTACTGAAAAATGGTTATGAATGAATATAATGCCCTATTTAGAGGATGAACAATCACGAATGGTTTCCCTAATATTAACAGAGTCTGTAATTCTAAATAACTCATTGTCAATATATTTTTACTGAAGAATAATTTAAATAAGCATGGATTTCTACTAGACAGTAGCTAAATAAAACATAGACCCAAATTCTTGGGTTCCAATGTTCAATTATGCAAATATGGGTATCAAGATCCACTCAACAAAAGATTATTTCATGGCATGGGTCTGAAGTTTCCTTCTTAAATTATTCATGATGACATTACCTTTCTGCAAGGTATATGTGATGTCTAAATCAAATCACTGTTGGTATTCAACCCAATGTCTCTCATGAATATTCAAATATTTTTTTGTGAATATGTCACTCAACTTCTTGTGGTCTGAAATCATGGTAAGCCATCCTCCATAATGTTAATTTTCTAAATCTTAATCATGTGTATAATAGATTCAAGTTCAAGGTCATAGGTTAGATGATTCTACTCATGTGGCATAAGCTAACAAGCTCCATATGAAACAACATGATTACCTAGCATAATAATGGAACTCAACCCTAAACCTGATGCATTCGAGTAGAATACATTGCCCTTCCCAACCTCTTGATGATTTAAAACCAATGTTGTAGTCAAAATATGTTTCATCTCAACAAATGAATTTGGGAATATTTCATCCCAAGAAAAAATTACTCCCTTTCAAGTTAGTGAATTAATTAGAGAATACAAATTTGATAATCATTTAATGAACTGGTGATAATAACCGGTTATCCCCAAGAAGCTTAAGATCTTGAAAAAAAATATGGTTGTTCCCATGTCATAAATGCTTTCACATTTTCCAGATCAACTAAAATACCAAGTTCTGACACCACGTATACAATGAATTTCATTTCCCTAATCAAGAAGTTTCACTTCAGAAGCATGATATAGTGTTGGGGATTTATCAAAAACTCAAAGCTATTCTCAGATGATGCACATGATCCTCCTAAAATTTGGAGTAAATAATTATTCCAACCACAAATACTACCAAAAAGGTATCCAGATACTCATGTAAAATTCATTTTATAAACACAATAAATAATAAAAGAGAATTGTTTAAACGAAAGGACATAACAAGGTAAACATAGTGAACGTACCTCCTCTAAAATATGGATTTTTATATTTCAGATTATTTTGTTTTTTGCTAAATCTAACTAGAGTGAAGATAGATCATTGAGAACCAGTTTTACCATTTTAACTAATCAAACATATCATCAATAAGTAGAAATGGATATTTATTCTTCATCATAACTTGATTTAGCTTCTCATAAACAACACATAGGTTAAGTGAACCATAATTATTCTTAGCAAAGAGAATCATCATAGCCCAAGTTGACACTCTCAGGCATATAAAGCCTTTATCTAAAAGATCATCCAACTGGAACTTTATCTATTTCAATTCAGCTGGTTCCATGTGGTAAGAGGGAATTGAAATTTGTTGAGTGCCTGGAATTAAGACCATGGTAAACTTAACCCCCCTTATCTACTGCAAACTAGATAAGTTAGAAGAAAACACATTGGGAAACATAAAAAAATAGGGGTGAGATCACCGCATTACGATTCATGGTCCAGATCAAAAGAAAATAATGATACTATCTTCCCAACTCCAGAGAATAATGTCTGAACCTACTGGACCATGGGTCCCATTCTCCGTGAAATAAAAGAGACATGCCACTGGGTGTAGTAAGGTACACCCATCAAAGATAACAATCAATCCAAGATTTATTGGTAATGATCCAATCCATCCTAAAATTTAAATCAATAGGTTTCATGTTGAAAAAAGGAAAACCTAGATAATCTTCACATCTAATAGAGATAATACACTTGTGGGTTTGTGTAGACTGTTCCCTCTCTTCATACAAAGTGGTGCAGTAATATCCATTACCCAAGATAAATTCTTTGTAGGAAGATTTAGAAGATTAAAAATATAGGTTGAAATAGATGAATAAGATGAACCCATATCAAATTGGGGAGTCACTAATGATGAGGATACAGTATTGGTACCAATACTTGTCGTAAGACCCATTCCAACTTCCACTGGAGACACTCTCACAAGGTGAAGTATCTCCATTACGGATGCTTATGGATAGAACCCTTTTACATGTGAAACATCTGATTGACCCAGTTTTTTAATAGAACATGATGATCCCATTCCAATATGAAGACTATAATTGAGATGGAAGAATGTTTTTATGTTCTATGAACGTCCACAAGAGCCACATTTTTTGGGTGACTCTGTACAAACCCGATTTTAATTTCTTAGATTTCCAAACTAGAAGAAAATAAAAGAACTTCCTCCTGGTGTTGTAGGATGTCTAGAGTAACCCTTTTGTTGATAACTACTATGAGAATAATAACACATTAACTTTACATTAAAGGAACTCACACTTCCACTAGAAGAGAAAAAATCCCAATAATCTTGATGTGAAAGCCAGGTCCATCTCAACCATCAGTTCCCTATCCAGGACATCATCAAAAGAAGAAAATTTGAAAATGAAAACCTGATAATGAATTTCTTAACAAAGTCCTAAATCAAGCCATTGTTCCTTCATCTTATCATTCTATACAATCTCATGTTCAAATCGCATGAGTTCAAAAAAATGATTTTAATACTCTCTCACAGTCTTTTCATCCAGTTTAAGCTTGAAAAACCATATAGACTTGTCTAACAGCATCATGTAAAGATTGAAATGGTCCGGGAAAAGTAACTTGAAGTCCTTCCACTCAAATATCTCATTATTTTTTATTTTTACTTTATTTTCCCACTATCTCTTTTCTAGTCCTTCCCGCATAAAGGTCAAATAATTCACATTGATTTTTTCGGGTGTGTCCAAAAACCCAAACAATCACTCCATCATTCTCAACCAATCCTCAGAATCATGAGGATTTTTTGAAACTTTGAATGGTTTTGGTCTCAACAAACGAAACTCCAGAGAAATAAATATTGATAACATCCATCTAACAATCTACATTTGGAGCCTGAATAGAGACTACAGGCAGTGCATATCCCAGAGCATGGATATTTTTCACATTCAACTCAACTAGATTCAAATCTACTATAGGATGCACTCACTAAGGTTCTGTAGAATTCTCCTGCTTTTTTTATTAACACATCTTCTTAGAGTCATGATTCTATGCAATATCATCATACAAAAAGTAACACATCAGTTTACACTCAAACAAAGAAACAAGGTAAATTAATCCCAATAGATTAAACAAACAGGGTTTGAATTTCAAATTATCCTAATGAAAATATTGAATATACTAGAATAAAACCACAAGATGTACTTCTTTAACCACCCCTGGTGAAATAAGGTTCATAGTGGTGAGGTCTATCCCGGTACTCAATCACAACTACCTCTTAAATTCCAACAATTTTTCACGAATTCATAGTGACTTCAATACAAAAGCTCAACCCAAAACATTGATACCAATTTTTCATGATCCAACCTAGGTACCCCTATAAACTGATAACTAAGTCGGTACGGACATAGCCTAAAGAGCATTCCTATTTCCCCTAGATCGATGACAAGAACCTTGCATCATACAAACTAAATGTGAGAACAATTTTCTGAGAAACATTGTAGAAGTAAAAGAAGCGTATCAATATTAATTCTGAATGAAAATTCACTAGGATTAATTTACTAGAAGTGAAACAGGTATTAATTCCCAATTTAATACAACTAATGTACCAAAATAGGGAAAAAATTCTAAGCCCCAACTCACACGCAACTCACTAAGTACAAGGTTAGACGGAAAACTCAACCACTAAGAGATCATATTCTCTTGATCAAACCTATATGGAGATAATCTACCAACACCCAGAAAAAAAAAAGTTGGATGTGATTGAAATCATAATAGAATTTCACCAAAAGATACCATAATTGGATTCCAATATTTAATTAACCAATAATGTGATCATGTTTTAAAAAAACAGGTTTGGAATGTCAAAATCATATTTAAAAAAATAATGATTTACGATTTAAAAGTTACAAATAGTTTAGAAAATCATTATTCACAGTTCAAATGATGTAAATAAATTTCAAAATAAGGAATTTTCCATTAATAAAATGTCACTTAAAACCCCACTTTTCAAAAAAAATGGATTAAATAAACACATTTATATAAAACATTTTATATAAATTAGAAGTAATGGAAAATCATTTAAAACATTGGAACATATTCATTTGAAATACAAACTAGTGAGGAACATGGGAATGTACCTAATAAAGTACGAATATTCCAGTCTATGAGGACCCCACACTCAAGGTAAATGATAGTATTTAAATAAGTCCCATTGAACTCATACCAAAAAGGATTCATCACCATTTTTTAAGGGATGTGATGTGTTGATATGATGTTTTAGATTGTTGTAAGTCATAAAGACCCATCCAAATAACGCCCTAACTACCTAATGCTTGCATGCCCTCATGCAATAGAAAATAATTTGAAATTTATTTTAAGATTGTTTAAAATATAATTCAATCCAATTCCCAATTTGAAATTTGTTAATTTCCACATAAAAACCATAAGGGGTATTTAATCATAAACATGGATTTTAACAAATATGAAACCTTATGGTTTCCATTAAAAAAAATTAACCCATTTTTTCAAGATTAAGGATTTCAAACCAGTTCATGAAATTTCAAATTCCAATTTCAAAATTAAATTCAACAATTTAATTTCCAAATAAATTCCATCAATCTCATAACAATCCCCTGAATCACTACAATTGGTGTTTTTAAATATCTTTGATCAAATCCATTTCAAAATTTAAAATTAATAATATTAACTTTTCCAATTTATATAATCACACCCCAATCTATTGGAGTTGGTTGTTTTCTAAATTTTTTCCAAAAAAACCATTTTAAAACCCCAATCCAATAGAATAGGGTTTTCTTCAAAAAAAAATTGAAATAAATTTTAAACAAAATCAAACAATCTAATTTAATTCAAAAAATTTAAATTTAGAAAATTAATTATAAGTTAATATAAATTGGGCATCAAGATGAAACCATCGTCCTTTTTATCACACAAACACAAAGTCAATGACGTACCTACCAACATAAACAAAGATACATAATATCTATAAACTCAACTAATAAAGAGGATTTGAAAACTTATATTTTATATCCATAAACTAAAATGTGATCCATTGAACCTCAAGGAGTAAAAGTGAAAGAGACTGAGAGATAGAGAGAACACTCACCAAATAAGTTACACTATAACCACAACAATGACCAAACATTGAACAAAACCACCTTGAAGGGTTTGAGGGCTCTAAATTTTCCTAGAAAACCTCTAGGGTTGAGATCAATAATTTCTAAAGATAAGGAGTAGGATTTTAATCTGATCTTCTAGTTTAAAATTAAATCTCATTGTTTTACACACAATTACACATCGTGTAATTGATAATTTACATATCATTCTAAAAAACCCATAACCTTTTTCATAAAATAAATTATTTTTAGTTTTGGATCTATACAATGTATAACCATATTACACATTTTGTAAATATCTAGCAGGTTCCAGAAACAATCAGTTAAAGCTGGGAATCCAATGAATCTATGACTTCACCAATATAGGTATCCTCCCAATTTTTTATTGTTACTATACAGACAATGAAAAATGAAAACCACAACTAGGATAAAGAAATACCTGAAAGATTAATAATAGGATGTTACCTAAGATGATTTTTTAAATCATGTTATTTTTTATAACACATGTTTTATTCTTTATTCATATGTTTATTCACATACTGATATTTTTATCCCATCCCTGTGTTCATGTTTTCCCAATGTTATCTAATACAGATGTAATAACTTAAATAAAATTAGGAGCTCATTATCGAGTTTCAATAAAATATATCTTCATTTTGGTTTCATAAATTCAAATTTTGTATCTATTCTTTCAAATACACAAGGGTTTATGATCCATGGTTTGTATTTAAGGTGTAATTATTCTTAAAATAATGTAACAATATTTGTAGAAGGCTAGGGTCATTATATAATAGCAATAGTCAATAATATTTTGATACCCTATTTTGTTATATCTCACTACTGTAAGAAGATATGAGACCAAAACAGATAGTGCATGTGAGATAAAGTTTAGTATCGAGGCTATGGTAGAATAGAACATATTCAATAGATCAATAGAACCTTTCCACCATTTTTTAGTAAAATAGGATCTTACAATGACTCATTTTTCTGGAGAGGAACCATTAGTACCTCACTAGGAAAGAAAATGGAGTACCATCGAACACTCATGCTAAGGTTGTGGTCATGGAAAAAGAAACTAGGACCAAGATTCATAGCATCAAAAAATCTAGCCTGCTTAGGTTAGTCAATTTTCATCTCAATTACACAATTTGGGAATGTTTCATGCAGGGAAACCTATTTTGAAAGATCAGAGTGTAGTACCATCTACTTTTTGAAGTAGTATTCTTTTAGTCTTGACCATGGTGTATAATTTATTTGACATAGGTTCATGAAAAAATTTTATATACATAGAAATTACATAGATTTTGTGACATGATATATATTAATACTCTAGTATTAGGACACTAGATACCTTATTGGGTATCTTATGAGAGATTTTTTACTGATGTAAAGAGTTTCCCCCTAAAATCAATTTTTATATTTTCTTGTGAAAACATCAATCCTTTATATTATTGTGTTTTATGTCATTCCTGGGATATACTAGTTGGTAACCTAGGACAAAAATGTTGATTTTTATCACCATATGGTAAAATTATCTTCACAAAAGAGTGTTATACATGTTCAAATTAGAGAATGGGTTATCTGTGTGGATCAATAATAAGATGAGCATCGGGGAATGTGTGAAGTGATCACTAAAATAACTTGTATTTTCTTGGATGGTCAGGGTTTAAGAATTATTAATTTCCCTACATTGGTATATTTATATAGGGATGTCTTCCCTAATGAATTTCCATGGCTACCATAAGGGAGATATGTAGAATATATGATAGTTTTAGTGCATTGAGAGAAGAAAATTGTACATTCATCCTTAAATTATAGAGGTGATAGAACATCATCAGTCCAAGAATAAGATAGAAAATCTAGAATCTAATGGTTTTATCAAAAATTAGACCTTACAATGTGGTTCATTGCTTCTTATTTCATAACGAAAAATAGTTACTAAATGATTTTTGGGGATTAATGAAGTCTGGACTAGCTTATAGTTAATAATCAATCTCCACTTCTTCCTATAAAAAAATCTTTGATTAGCACCAAGGATGAAGCATATTGTCAAAGTGTGATTTATAGTCAAGATACCATAAAGTAAATTTCAATACATGATCCATGACTTGTATAGATCTCTAAAGTTTTTATGGTCTTTTTGGGAACCTGGTAATGTAATTTGGTCTCACAAATGTTCCAACTATTTTCATGGCCCTGATGAATTGGGTTATCCACCCATATATACATTTATTCATGTTATTCTTTGTGGAAGAAGTTTTAGTGTGTTATCACACTCAACATGACTATACCCAACATCTTAAGATCATGTTGAATATATTGAGAGAGAACTAACGTTATGAAAATCCAACAAAATTCCAATTTCGGAATGATGAAGTCCACTTAAAGTAATCTCATCTCAGAGACTAGAGTGTTAATAGACCCAGAGATAGTGAGATATATAGTTTATTAGGAGTATCCTAATAACTTATTCAATATAAAGAGTTTATTGAGGAAATATAATAATTTTAGACACTTGATCCAGGCTTTATCATGCTTAATAGTTCCTCTTATTGTCTTGACTAAAAGGGGTGTAAAATTCATATAGTGAAAATCAAGTGAAAGAGAATTTTAAGAATTAAATAATATGATAAAATCAACAATGATCATGATTATTATAATTCTAGGTATAATAAATATGGTTTATTATGATTCTTTTAGAAATTTACTAGGAGCAATTTGGATGTAAGGTGGTTTATTTTTATCATACATGACCTGTCATTTGAGGCCTCATGAGAGGAATTAACTGAGTCACAATCCCAAGCTTGCATATTTTGTGTATGATTTATACAGTATGATGAATTGTTTTCATGGGGAGAAAATGTTATGATCACGGGCCACAAAATCCATAGGTATATATTTATGTAGCATGATATTAATCTCAGGAAGTGTATATTGGTTGAATATTTCTAGTCCTTTGATTTCAAGTTTTCCTATAAACCTCGATAAAGTCAATACATAAGATGTTGTCCTAAGATAGAAGAATCAATCACAGGTGGTTCTAAAGGAAATTAGTGAGTTCAGTCTTATATTTTTTTAGTGATGCATGTTGTGGTTCAAGAGAGTAATGGATAGATAGCCCTCACAGGTTTAGCAGTGACCTCAACCCTTTTGTAAAATTCAAAGATGATGCTTCATTCTAATTTTGAGGGCCTAGTCGTAAGGGGGAGTGTTTCAGAGGGAGATTTATGGCCTGGTTAGACCATGGGTGAGGATGTGAACTTACACATTAATGGTTGTGTATGGGATCAAACAGATATCCAAGAGGAGTTGATGTTGGAATCTAATTCTTTTATTTGGTACATACATCTCTATGTCACCAAGAAGTATCGATACTTTGGTCACTAGTATTAGTTTCCTAGTACGAAATGGTATATATAAGACTTCATTTTTCAATGTTCCACATGGAATAAGGTGAAGGAAGAGCATCAATGACCGGTGGGACTTTTACTTCCCTTGTTCATTCCAAAGATGAAATGGTAAAATGGAACAATGGATTTTGTGACATCATTTCCAAGATTTCATTAAGGAAATGATATAGTTTTCATTGACATTTATTGATTGAAAAATTTCTCCCTTTTCCTATATATTCATGATAATTTATCAGCATATGATCCTGGAACATTATACAATAGAGAGATCATGCACCTTCTTGGGGATTAATTTTATATCATATATGACATGGTTGATCATTTCATTTTTCAATTATAGTTGTGTTTGCATAAGTCCATGGGTAAATAGATTCTTCTATAAATTTTCATATAACTCTATGATCAATTTTCCGATAGAGTTCATGATTCATGTGTCAGAGGATATTCAACATTCATGTGTCATTGACTTTGGGGGTTATTTAGAGAAACAAATTCCATGAATTGGGTTTTATAAAAACAATAGCTTTTAGGATTCCATAAATATGTGTCCTTAACTTTAATTATATGATATGAAATAACAATCACCTCTATTATGGTTAGTGGTAGGGGTGGTTGCACTAATTGGAACATGTCTATTTTAGGAGACTTCAGAGAAGGTGTAACTAATTAAGAAGCACATGATGAAAAAGCAGTCGATGTGGTAGATGTAGGGAAACCACTATCAATGAACTCTCTAGTTAGAGGTTGGGAATCAGGTCTTCTTAAATGGTTCACCAGGTTTGGGCCAGTGATAGATGATGAGGTAGGGTAAGCTACCTCATAGATTCATTGGACCTTTAGAGATCACAGAGAGAGTCAGACCCAAGGCTTACAAGATACCACTTATTTAGAGATATCATTCTATGAACAATACAACTCATGTGACTCATCTCTAAAAGTATTATCCAAACCCATAACATTAAATTCATCTTTTTCTGTATGGGTTAGGTATATATTATATTTTTAGGAGTGCCCTATGTTTATGGATTGGAGCATAAACTATCATCACGGTAGGTCAGTTCCTTTAGTACGGGTGTTATGGAAGAACGAATGAGTACAAGATGAATATTAGGAGGGGTAAGTCGACCAACACACTCTGTGGATGAAGCCTTTATCTAATAACCCCCCTTTACCCTCATAATTTCTACTTGGGGATGAGTGATATAAGGAGTGGATGTTGTAACAACCCAACTTTTTAATAATGTATGGAATTTTTTTAAAATGAGATCCCTAATTTTATTTTTTAAAATGTTCCATATGGACAATGGATTGTATTCATAATTTTGGAGGCTTTCACATTGCCCTGAGCTATTTTTTTCGGAAGAAACATGCTAGGAAGATGGTTTGACCAAATCGTACAGCTATTCCAACACATTTTGGCCAAACCATGCATGTTGTTTCATATGGCTGCAGAGGGGTGAACTCTTAGAATCATCCATAAAATCTAATACACATGGACATGTTGTGTGTTCTCATACAAATGATAGTGGAATTTCTCATGGGATATGCATATTTAGTCAAACCGTTAACCTAGCCCATGTGAGGGGGTTCCTTGGGTTGTACATACTATGTGGTAGGAACTCAGTTTGGACAACTCTGAATCCAAACCATCAAATCCTTCAAAGAATTAAAAGGTATTTTTTTTACCAATCATTCAATTAAGTAACCTATTTTTATTTCTCCACTCCCTTTTTTGTAGTTCAACGCATTCCTAGAGCTCCCCCTTCTCTTCAAAGCTAGGCTTCAAGCTAACTATTTTGTATGTACTTTGTTTTCTTTTTGTGTTAGATGAAATATGTATCTAGAAGAAATCTATATAATTCTCTTGCTATAATTTTTATTTTATCATTCCATTTCCCATGATATTTTTTTACAATCTCATGTTCCCTATTTTCATGTCATTTTTCTATTTTTTTTATTTTCATCCATTCTAATTCCGAACTAATGTAGTTATCAGACCAGATATTTTCTATAGCCCTATGGTATGTGGTATATAATTTCTCCATAATGTTGTAGGTGTTTTTATAGCATTAATCATTGTAATGTATGTTGTATATATCTTCTCATTGCCTTAAAATATGTGTACCGTTATATATTAATTGATCAATGGTATAATACACCCTTAGGGTGTTTTTATATTATTTAGATGATATATACCTCATTGATTGCCAACCATTTGGGTGTCATCAATTAATGGCCCTCTGTATTATATATATATCACTGAACAGCCTCCTTAGTGGTTTGGATTTACCTTTAGTTGGATTTTACTAGAATTCTAATGTAAATGGTTTTTTTTAGGTAAACGGTGGTGAGTAGAAAGTCCACACCACGTTTAATAATATTATAAAGAATTGCAAAACTTATTATAACAATGGTAATATGAGGTTAAAGGAATGTAGTTGATTTACATGTAAATCCATATGATTATTTTAATTATACCATGGTCATGTTTTGGTGAACAATAGTCAAGGGGAATTTGAGCATGGTATTTCAATCTCCCTTACATTGGTTGTCAATCATGGAATCTAAAACCATTTTACTTAGAATATGGGCATGAAGTTTAGAATCCCCTGGAATTAGGTGTTGATCATGATGACTCACCCAACTATCTTGGGTCTTAGGAATGAGGAATCACCCCACTTTCTTGAGTAATAATCATTACATCTATCATTCATAAATGATTCAAGTCTAGTACCCTTGTAAGAGCTTATATCTGATTAGACTTTGGATGGATTCCTCTGTTATTCCTAGAGTCCAACTAGCACTAATTATTTGTTTATGTGACCATATATATCCTTAACTATAATTTGTATACACATGTATGCATATTATGTATTGTTACATATAAATGAGTGTACTAAATAACTGATATCATACTTTTTCAGCCTATGCCTAAGCACATAGAGTTGGCAATGTATCTTACAAGAACATGAGCTGAATAGTATTTAGTTTTTTTGTATTTTTTATACCTATACACTTCTATGCAATAAAAATAGGATTGATTGTTATAGACACTGTTGGTGGTTTGGTACTGCATTTATCTCACACCATACTCCGGGAGCTTATGGCACCCGACCAGAAATCAGCATTGAAAGGATGGATTAGGTAAATCAATCTATCATAGATGCGTGTTCTATTTTCATTATTTAATGGGAGCATGGGAGTATAGGACTGGGTGTATACTCATGACTATAGGGGATATGGCTTTTGGGTATTTTTTATTTCTTCTCACCAACTTGTATATTTCTATACTATGTATCCTGAATGTTTCCTTTTTTATATCTGTATGATATGAAATTAATTTTTATATAAATAATATTTTGGAATTTATTATTATTATTACTTGGATGTTTCCTATTGCATTGTTATGATAGTTTTCTTTTATAATTCCTCTACTTATTATCTTCTTTTGTCTCTATTGAGATACTCTAATATAAGGGTATAGTATCCCCATTGTACAACCATGGGCCCTTAGTGCTAATCAGAAACATATGGTGTATAGGGAGGCACACTTATGGAAATGTGAACCACCATCTTAGGAAATAGTTTCAAAGTGTTATGGGCGAGGGTTTTATATTTATAATTATAATAATCAAATTTAGGTCGTTAGAAAAAAAATATTTTGGTATAAATACTATTTTTACATGAGACAAAATTTTCCCAAGAAAACTTATTTTCATTGAATTTTTTTCTATTAACATTAAAATTAATTTTTAAAATGAAATTTAATCATGAAAATTTATTCCATTTTTTGAAGTAAGTAGCTCTATATTTTTTATGTATTCCCTTTTATTTTTATTAAATATTTATAAAAACTATAAATACTTATTTTAATACTAAAAGTAAAATGGGATAATTATGGTTCAAAGGTTTTTTATATGGATTCTAATTCATTCAAACACGTGCCTTTTTTAATTATATGTGTCTATTTTTTTCATAAACATGAAAAAAAATCAATAATATTGAATTTTTATCTATTATATTTTAATTTATAACTTTATAATATTTAGTTAAAAGATAATGTAAAAAATGGCACTTTCTTACTTTTAGTATCTATCATATTTTGTGATAAGGATAAAACAACATATTTTCAAATTTAATTGTTTATTTTAAATATTAATAAATTTTTGAATATATATTTTTCAATTTTTTATTTTTTTGTGATAATTTAATTATATTAAATGCTTTTGTAGTGGTGGAATAGTAATTTAGCATGTAGTAGAAAAATCAAGTAAATTCTTTTAAAATATTTTAATTTAATTATTTATTAGTGAGTTTTAAGGCCCCAATAATTTTATAGACAAATATGTCAAATCACATATGTGTAAAAAAATTATTTCAAGAGATTTTATTTCATTTTTTCTTCAATGTCCACCTAAATGAATTGTTTACAAATTTACATTAATCATATTTCTTAATTCATGTTGAATGAATTAAAATTATTAAAAAATATAATATTCATCTGGGGAAATGTGATATGGTTGAAAATATCAACCATGGAATATTAAGGAGTAACTATTAGATTTATAAAAACTAACCTAACCCTTATTATTTAATAAAATATTTTTATCATGGGAATTTTTAAAAAGGGTTAAGGAGAGATAAAAGTGATAAACAAGGGTACCAACAATACCAAAACATTACCAAATTTTTTTATAAGAATATTTAATCTCATAATAATATTTTCTTATATTAATATAAATTTATAATCATTTATCCAAAAAATAATATTTTATATTATTTCAATACATTATGTAATTCCTTAATTTCCCCTCCCCTCACTTATAAAAGGGGATATCCACACCTTAATTATTTAAAATTGTTAGGTATTATAGATCATCCAATACATGACATAATAATGCACTATATTCATTAAACATATCCTAGATCTTTTTATCTATCTAAAGGACATTGAATTCAAGGATTAAGGTGTAATCCAAAAGGGTTTTTTTAAAAAGAGTTATAAATCATCATTGGGAATTTTGAATTTTATTTATTCATATTCAAACTATAAATATATTAATGAAATTATAATATAATCAATTTATAATAATAGAAATAATTAATAGTTATTATTATAATATAAAAATCACTAACAACCTTCTTCTATCAATTGTAAAATGGCAATGTCACTCGTGTGTACATGTAGACTACAACTTGAATGAAGTGATGTGATTTTATTTTTTGGTTCCACTTTACATGGATGGTATTAAGAATAAATTAAATTAATATATATTATATATGTGATAAAATAATAATTATTTAATTATTAATTATTATTTAATTTTCTCTCAATCGATTCAATGAAAATTGAGAATAGGGTTAACGCATACTAACAGCATACCATTTTCAGGGACGTTGTGACTTATTTTTTATATTTAACTTTTATGGAGAAAACTATAAAAATATATAAATTGAATATGTATAATATTAATATTTTGAATAAATTTATATATTTTATTAAATGATTATAAATGTTAAAGGACCAAATTTATTGAACTAAAACTCTCATAAAAAATGAAACATTTAGCGACCAAAAAAGATGTCTTTATTAAAGAATCAGTTATAAAAGAGTTTTAAAATTTTATAAGAGGATAATATATGATATTATAAGTTTTAGAACGATTTTATTACAAAAAACTATTAAATTTAAATTTATTATAAATGAGGTTAGATTGATTTCAATTAATTCTAAACCATAGGTAAGGGTTTTATATTACAGGTTGATATTTTATAGGGGTTATTTTTGTCAAAATTATCAATGATTAAATTTCATAACAAAAATTTCAAGAGTCTAATAAATTTTATTCTAATATTTTTATTAATTATTATTTAATATTTTACTTTTTTGTCATTATGTACCTAAGAGATTAGAAATTTTTTTAGTAAATCAAACCTTATTTCTCACTTTTATCGAAATTTCTTTTCTTTTTTAACCATATTTCTTAAAAAATCAATAAATTTTTTTATATTGTAATTATTTTTTAAATTAATTTTCAATCTTGTTTTAATTTTTTAATTATGTTTCAAAAATTAACATTATTGACATTTAATAAATTCGTGATTTAAAATTTTATTGAAAATGTGAAAAGAATATTTATTTTATCATATACATAATGAATAAATCAGACCACCATCATTATATTTTAATGATTTGAAAGATCCATTACCATTTCCTTGGTTTTATTTAATGAAATTTTTTTCCAAAATATTTTTAAATTTTTTATATTTTAGTAATGTGATTTTAAAATGAAATGGTTATTTTCTTCATGAAATATTTCATGTGGTCTTTTAAAGGAATTTTCATCTATGATGGCATATTATGAGGTCAATCATACTTTATTGGGGATGTGATACAATGATAAAATCCTCATTATTTCTACAGAAAAAATTATTATTATGATATTGAGATTTTTATAAAACTTATTTATTTTTCCAGGCTTAAAATATATTGATTTTTTGAAATGTTTATAATGATTTTTTATTTTCTATAGGTTATTATATATGATGAATATTTTATGATCTTATGACACACATATAAATGTATTATGATTATGTGATGGGTCAGACTGAAATTATATACACCTCCAATTCATTGGGTAAATATGGGTGTCTTATTAGATAATAAGGACTAGAATAGTGATTAAACCCAATTCAGTTAGGGACACTATAAACTAAGATTTTATTACGATTGAACCATGAAAGAGAATATGATGGAATGGGGAGTACATCCAATATAATATGCTATTCATTTCAAATATCCATAATTAAGGAAATTATTTTTAGAAGATTATTTGCTTTCTATGGTCTTACATCTTATTCCAATATTCTGGAATCATGGCACATGTTCATTGATTCATTTATGATACATATCTTATGAATTTCCAAGATTTATGTGGTCATTTGAAATCATGATCTAAAAATTTTTAGGTATGATTTTCTCATTTTAATATCATGTTTTCAAACCCTTATGCAAATTTTATGGTTATTTGAAGACTAATATCTCACTGGTTTATGTTTCCTCTCCTAGGTTATGTAGAATTTTTTATGTAGCGTGTGTCTATGCATATTAAAATGTAGGTTGAACTTTGTATGAGATACTAAATATATATTATAAACTAAGAATATTTTTTATTTATCCACTAAAGACACTAGACATTAAATCTTTTTTGTGGATAAAAATATTATTCATTGAATATTGATCTATGAATATATAATATCTATGTATGAAATTATGTGTCACTATAATATGTTTTTAAATTGTTTTCATTAGATATTATAGAAATCTTTTAAATTTTGATCCTTTAGAATAAATTCTTTTCTATTTTCAAATATCTCGATAAAAGTTTCACATTTTCCACTCTTATGTGATGTATTACTAAGAAAATATAAAGATGTTTGGAATGAAATATTAAAAAAAGTTCTCTTTCTTAATTGAGGTGGTAACCATAATATTAATGGATGGATATAGAAATGATTTTTATAATGAGTTTTCGTTAAACTTAATTGTTATGAGAACTACATAAATTGTTCGTGTTTAGTTATACCATATGATCATAGTTTATGAAAAATATTTAAATGTGTTAGAAAATAGTGAACTTTTGTGGCCACTAAGAGGATCCTCCAATAAAAGAAATGGAACGGTTGATTATGGTTTGAAACATGAAAATAAAGGAAGTCTTTATTTACTTTGAAATGTAGATGTTGATTAATCTATGAAAATATATCATATAAGACCAATATATATTATATTCCTCTCTCTGAGATAAATTCTTATTACACAGAACAAAAATAAAATTTTTTTGTGTCATTGAGTAATTTTAAGGATGCTTGTGTTTCTACATCTAAGTGAAAAATATATAGATGTGGATTAAAACATCATTTGAATATGTTAGAGTGTATAGATAATTTTCATTACTCCTAGGATGTGGTAATAAAAGTTTCATATATCAATCAAGAATTCTTGATCACGTCATATTAATATCAAGTATCACATTATGAAGGATTTGGTAGAATAAGGTTTATATAATCTTGAATTCATTTTTACAATGGATAAAATAGTATATGTATTCGGTATTATTCTACTAAAAAGTTTATATTAAGAAATTAGACTAATTATGGGAGATCAACCTCAATTTATTTAATGATAAGGTATAGAGACTTCATCACCTCCCTTATTGTATTAGGATTTTTATTTTCAAATACGGATTTGAAAAAAATAATTAATATATTTTCCCACTATGTGGAGAATGAATTTTTGGGATTTTTTAAAATGATAATTTGGGGTGTTAAATTCAAGTATATTGGTAAAACAAATATTTATTTTGGTTTATAATGTGTATAATAGGTCAGTGTTTTGAAGAAACATGTTCATTTTTTAAGAATTTGTACGAAATTGAAATGAAATACATAGAAGATCTATTCGAGAAATGAATATAATTTCCCAAAATATAGATAATTATCATTATTATTCAATAATTTTTTCTAAAAATAATTCACTCATATAAGATTATAATGATTGAATGATGTTTCATGGATAATATGAAATGGTTTGTTATTTTTATTTATTGAAAAAAATATTATATTTTATTTAATTTGATGGTTGGAAATAATGGGTATATTTAATTGACTTCTTTGTAGATGATTTTTGAGACTTTAAATTTGTGATATTATAAAGAAACTCATTAGTATATGTGTTTGACAAATGTGTAATTTTTTAATGTGAAGTGAAGTAAAAGTAAAAATGAATTAACTACTTTTGTAATTTATTTTATTATAAAATAATTTTAATAATGTTAATTATATTTAATATCAAGTGATTTATTGTGATTTATATGAAGTGAAATTAGTATTTATGATTTGAATATTGTGGAAAAAGTCTATATATGAGAGGATACTATATTTAATGATGTTCAATCATTGTAGATGAAATTAAAACATAATAAAATATATTTCCTCACAATGAATGATTGGTAAAAATATAATGTTTGAATATAATATTAAATCATTCCAAATTCTAATTTCTCATTCTTTGATAAATATCTAATTCTGGTAATTTTTATGATAGTCTTTTCATATTAATATCCATATAAGGGATAATGTTTGCAACAAGATGTTTGTAATAATATGTAGTAATAAAAATATAATAAATTAGGGAACCTATATAGTTGATGATCTAGAAAATCACACCATGCTGATATTTATTCCACAATATGAAACCAGGTTGTGAAAAAATTAATTATTTAGGCAAGTAAAATTTGTTTCATGAGCTGATGTGGTCAATACATGAAGTATTAAATCTTTCCACAATCCTATGATGGTAATTATTTTGTGCTTATCATTTTTATAATGGGGATAAGTTTTTATTCTACATAATAATTTTTCAAACCACAATAAAGAAGTTAATAATGATGTAATATGATAATAATTGGATAGTTACACCACGAATAATTTTTCAATGTCTTTTTTAGTGTATCAAACCATAATAATTGTGATAATACTATTATATATTCATTAATCTAGAATTGAAAATTTTTATTAATGTGGATTAATGTTTCACCCTTGGTTTCTGGTATAAAACCCTTTCTTTGAGATTTTTATATATATTAGGTATAAAGGTGAAGGTTTTCAGAATATTGGGATCTTTCAAGGAGTATTGGGGGTTAAATGAGAATCACATGGGCTACACATGGTTTTTCTACACCATTTGCAATCCTAGGATAAACTGTGTAGTGTTTCAGATATTGGACAGTAGCACGACATGGTCTCTGCATGGTTAGGGAGACTATGTGGGGAGGTCTTGTGAGGGTATACCCATAAATTAGCTAATGAACAGTTAGCACATAGTTTGTCTAAATATGTGAATAAATTGTGTGTGGGGTAAAAGTGAGAACCAAAAAAAATATATATCACACATTTTTTACTTTAAGTTCCTCATTTTTCCTTTTATACAAACCTAACTCGGTATTCTTCTCTCTTTAAGGTTGGAGAACCTCTCCCAACAAAATTGGAATAGATCTAGAGACATTCCTTGGCATTTGGAACCATGATTCTTATGTTATGTCATCATTCTAATTTGTTCTTATCTCTTTTTCTTAGATATATTTTTCCCCTCATCTAGGATTCTTTGATCTACATCTGTTGTGTGTAGATCTATGATTATGGAAACCATTTATGATTGGATTTGTCTTGGGTGTTAATAGGGGAAGATATCTAAGTTGGTTTCATGGAATTCTTACCTGGTTTCTTGAGTATTATTCATCTGTTTCCAGTTTTATAGAAAATGATTAAGGTAGGTGGATTCACTCTCAACTCCACATAGTATAAATGATTAGAATGATTTCAAATTGAATATCTTGTTTTGAATTTATTGTAAATATCAAATATAGAAATTTTTGGAAACCCTCTTTAGTGACAGTTTGGTAAATTGTGGAAATCTGGAAAATTGGTGTCCTGGAATAAAGTGCACTGATTTTTTATTATAAAATGAAGATTTTAAAAAGGATATTTTTAGTAATTATAGTAATTGGATTTCATTAAATTGATTTCAGTAAATGATATGGTTTTATTTAAATGAAATTTTAATTTGTAATTGGTTTGTTTAATGATTTCAAAAAATGAATCTTTTTATTGAAATTATTTGAATTGGTTTATTTGAATGGTTTTGGCATATATGGGTTTTGTGGTTTCATGTTTCAGGTTCCCAAAAATAAGGTATGTTTACTGGTGGGGTACAAGGTGTGTAACCCAAGATAGGGGGTGTGTGTTAGTAGGACACATGGTAATTGGATGAGATACCACTCATGAGTATGGAACATTCAAACAAACATTCATATATGGGTGTGTTTTCAACCATGGAATGGTTATGGAAAAATGATATTAAGCAATGGGTTTTAAACCGTTTTTTGATTTTTTTCTAGAAAGGTTATTTGTTGTAAAATTGGTTGAAAATAACACTTATTTAGTCTTGGTTATAAATGGATTTTTAAACTTGTTTATATTTAGTTATAATCTATTTTAGAGAATTGTTTAATATAAATGGTTTTATATAAATGTTTAAAGCTTTTATATCCTAGTGGCATGATTAGGGAAGTCATTGGGGAAAGCCTTATTATTTTTATACTCACCCCTGTTTTGGAAATTTATATCTTTTAAAGAAGTTATTTTATGGGACAAGGGAAAAGTAAAGTATCACATGTATTTTACACCACCTCGTTGTAATGCCCCAAACCCAGTTACCCAGAGTCAGTGTATTATTACATAAGACTAAAACAAAATCCTTTTAAAATTTCATAAATAAGCATAAACATTTAAGGAAATGTATAAGACTAAAACAAAATCCTTTTAAACATAAACTTAATCACAATTTGGAAAAGGTAAAATTATATAATGTCATTTACTTATTCACATAGATATTATAATAGTCGAATAATCACATGTAATATCAATAGCCACATTCTTATTGATGGAATGCATAATGCAAAACTTCATAACCACATAGTCAAGGCCTTATGCCAATACTACAAATTGGATTTTTTTCAAAGCCTTGTTCTAAGACACTAGTTTGTCACATGATACCTATCAATTCGTCAAGGAGCTATAGCAGGCTTCACCCATCACTTACTAAGTCCAATGCATTCCTCATATGAAAAGGTTTAAACATAACATAAGAATTTGTATTAAAACTAGCATACAAAATGTCAATACATTACCCATAAACCATGAATGGTGTAAAAATAACACATCCACAGTCAAAAAAAATCACAAAACCTTCAATACAATAAGAAACTTTGGTATAATAATAAATAAGCTTCAAACAAACATCAAATCCATCAAAGGAAGTTAAACTAGATGAAATAAAAACTTTTTTAGAGAAATATCTCTTTCTATTTAGAAATCTTTTAAAAATCATATAATTATAAAAGAAAATATATATGTTTAAAATATTTTTATAAGCATGTATGGTAAGCTTCTAAAATGAAATAATGGTGGAAAATAGCAACACCCGCTGTATAAGTTAAAAAAATTCATTCTTATATTAATTTTGTCAAAAAGATCATAAAGTACCGTGTTTGGAAAATGATGGAAAGATTCCTTTCAAAACATATATGGTCAAATAAGGGTATAAATTAATTTAAATTATTCTATAGTAAATATTAAAAATGTTTTGAATTACATTTTTAAGAAAACACAGATCTGGATGACAAAAAAGACCTAGTAGATACTTACATAAAAACAACCTTGGCTCATAAAGAGATTGTAAAATTTACCCTTACCATGTACTTTTCCATAGTTTATGGTATGTTAAACTCTTATATAATAGATAAAACAATGTTATTAAATTATAGAATAATTATATACATAAATATGATATCATATATGATCCTATAATATTTCATTGTTAGTAATATTTTAGTAGTATCATCATTTTGAGTGTTAACTAATTCATTTTCTTTTATATGTTCGGTTATGTAAGACATGTTTTTTATGGATAGGATGTATTTTATTCATATCTAAAATGATATTAAGTTCTTAAACATTATTTTTAATCAAAAAATAAAAATTATTCTTGAATGATTACGATGGGGAATTAATCTCATTGTGTCCGTGGAGACGGTAATCCATATGTACGCACGAGGGACAATATCATTATATTGATGGTGAAATAGTATATAATTGGATTTTATATCATATATACAGAAACTTTAACATGTTATATTTATTATTTACATAAGTTATACTCAATATTATACCCATCCAAATAATGAAGTGTTTGAATAACAAACTCCACCACGACATGGATACTGTAAGCCGTACATACGCACATATGGTGACTTTGCCATTCATATGATGGATAGAATAATGAATATGGTCATACCTATTTTATAATAACATCACAGTATATAGAAGAGACTGGACTTATTATTTTATAATGTAAACAAAAAAGAAAGTGTAGGTGAATAAGAAAAGAACATGAAAAAGGGTGGTGAAATTATTACCTCTTCTTCGGGTGTTTCCGTTTGAGTTATAAAAAAGGATCCTTTGGTTGGATTTATTATCAAAATAAGGACTCTAGGTTTAAGAGAGGGAAATTGGTAGGATATTTAGGTAGGTTTTGGCCGAGTGAAATGGATTTGGAGGTGTGATTTTGAGAGAAGTGGAAGTGACCTTTTATAAGAGAGGTGAGAGGAACTTTAGGAAAGGATTGAGATATTATTTTATAATAAAATCATTTTCTGTTTATAATGGCTACAAAATGATTTATTTCAAGTATAAGGTGGGTATGGGTTAAAATACTCTCAACAAATAGGTTTTAAATACGTTTGGGTCACCATATTAACTTTATCTTTTAGATTTAACTCTTAGTTAAATAGTTTAACTTTTACCATGTATTCTTGAATTATTATAATAATTGGTTAATAAACATACTATAAAATGACAAGAGAACATCATGTGGTTCATTAATAATATAACTATCATTATATAAGTTCTTTTTCAGAACCTTATATTTTTAGGACTGTTATATAATTTAATAATTTAATATTTGTTTTTAAAACTCATTTATATCAATTCTAACACAATTTAGTATTTGGATTTTGTGACAGTCATCACAACTTTATTACTTCGAAAAAATACATTAAACCAACCCTAACATGTCATTTTATCCTATAAAATTCTTGGATATCATAAAAATATTAAAATTATATTTATTATAATATTTGTAATACCATTTATTTGATTCATTCATTAATAAGGTAATTACCGCGTCACCATTGTGTCATAAATAAATTTACATATTTAATGTCTAAAATTTATAAATAAAATAAAATTATGTTCAAAATATTTTTATCTTTATAATTAGTATTTATAGTCAGAAATATAACTTATATATCCTCATTTAAAAATTGTTTTACTAAAAGATATATGTTTATGTCATTTCTCTCTTTATTATAATTTAAATTATATAAAGTGTCATTATCACTCTTAAGTGGCTCCATGGGATCCAAAAATCAACCCAATGATTCCCTTAGTCAGACCTGTATCAAAAAATAGGAATAAGATATGTGTTAGGGTAATTAATATTATTATAATATTATTTTTTACTCTTATTTATCAGATTTACCCTTTAACCATGATAATAAAATATTTACTGAAGTAATTATTCATAATTTATAAAAATAAAAGATACCCATTTACACAATTTGGACCTCCTAATTCAAAATATGGAATCTATTTTTCTAAATTGAAAACACAGAAGTGGATGAAATTAATTTAAAATAAATTCTCATTGTCAAAACAAAAAATCGTGTTTTTAAAAAATAATAACTATCAAAAGGTTGACACTTTTTTATTTCTAGTTTAAATGTGAAATTACATACAATGAACTAAATTATATTAGATGATAAAAATATAATCTATTGATACTTTAATACCACTAAAATATATAATTTAACATTATATATTATTTTGATTAAAAAATTTGTTTTAATTAATATTTAGTATTTTTTTACTATTAATCAAAAATTGAATGTTTTTAGAAAAGTACCAAAACTTCACCCTACGATAATTTTGATATTAAAAATTAAAAAATGAATTCCATTCTAAAAAATAAAATTTAAAAAACTTAAAAAAGTTGTTATTACTATTTAAAACGGCTAGTTTGATTGGTCGTGGTGTGTTAAAACTCCAAGTTGCGTACAATGCAAGCTACTGCATTATTCAAAGTGAAACATACCATGGAAGATTGGAAGGTTACATTCTCTCCTCCTTAAATTAATTTCATTCTTGAAATTTATAGAATGTTAAGGAAAAAAATATTTGGGTGGTTCTTCTTCATAAGTTCCTCGAGTCCCCACGTTGCATATTATATCTTATTATTTCTCTATAGAACGTTTACCAGAAGAGTCGTCTGGTTTCTTAGTACTTGTCCTCTAGTATCAAGAATTTTTATAGGATCTTCACATTAAGACAGATCAGGTTCCAGTTCAATTTCCTCATAGCTGAGTACATTTGTTGGGTTAGGCATGTATTTTCTCAACAATGATATGTGGAACACATCATAAACTCTGGAGAGACTTGGAAGAATTTTCAAACGATAAGCTACAACTCTAATTCGTTTAAGAATTTCAAAAGGTCTGATGTACCTGGGACTCAATTTACCATTCTTACCAAAACATATAACACCCTTCCATAGAGATACCTTCAATAAAACATGATCTACTACTTGAAATTCCAAATCCTTAATTCGGTTATTGGCCTAGATCTTTTGCCTACTTTGAGCCTCTTTGATGTGGGTTTGGATAATGTTCAATTTTTTTATTTTTTCCTCAACAAATTCTGGTCCTACGAGTTTACTTTCACCAATTTCATCCCAACAAGTTGGAGTGCAACATCTCTTTTCTTATAATGCTTTATATGGTGCCATCAAAATACTTGAATGGAAGCTATTGTTATAAGAAAATTATACCAGAGGTAAATATTGATCCCACATACCTTAAAAGTCAATTGATAAATATCACAACATGTCTTATAAGGATTGAATAGTCTATTCTGATTATCCAACGGTTTGAGGGTGACAAGCAATGCTCAAAAGAAGTTCAGTATCCATAGATTTATGAAGAATTTTCCAGAATCTTGATGCAAAACGGGGATCTAGATCAGAAAGAATCGATGTGGGTACTCCATGAAGTCTTACAACATCCTTAATATATAGTCTTTTCATACATTCAAGTGGTAAATCTTCTCTTATAGTAATAAAATGTGCTAACTTGGTAAGACGATCAACAATAACCCATATTCCACCATTCTTTCTAGGAGCCTTTGGTAGCCCCATGAAAAAGTCTATCATAATATTATTTCATTTTTACTTAGGTATGGGAAGAGGTTGCATGAATCTTCCAGAACATTGCCTTCCAGCTTTCACTTGTTGAGAAACCATGCATCTTGAAGCAAAATCAGCAATCTATTTCTTCATGTTATCCCACAAAAAAATGTTCTTTCAAATCTCTATACACCATGGTGCTCCCAGGGTGTATAGAGAAATTGGATCTATGAGCATCGTCCAATAATTCTCTTTTTCGATCATGTATGTTGTGTTCTAAATGTCTCTCCCAAAATTTCAACATTCCATCTTCATATATGAATTCACTCAATCTACCATCATTCATATCTTTAATCTTCTTTTGAAACTCCTCATCATCAATCTGAGAACTCTTTATCCTTTCTAGTAAAGATGGTTTGGAAACCATTTAATAATTATTACTGTTTCACCATCCATGGTTATTCCCATATCCATCTTTACTAGATCCATAAAAATAGGATCCCTTTCAACTCTCATATTGTTCAAAACTCCATGATCCTTTCTACTCAAACCATCTTCCACCTTATTTTCCTTTAATGAGTGGTAGTGTATAGTGCAATAATAATCCATGAGTAGTTCATACCATCGTCTTTGCCTCATTTTGAGTTCTTTCTATGAGAAAATATACTTCAAACTCTTGTGATCAGTATAAATCTCTCATTTTTTACCATAGAGATAGTCTATCCATATCTTCAGAGAAAAGATTGCAGCTTCTAACTCAATATCATGAGTAGGATTGTTTTGCACATCAATTTTTAGCTGCAGTGATGCATAATCAATAACTATATCATTCTGCATAAGGACACAACCAAGTATTTTCTTTGAATCATCACTATAAATAACAAACCCATCATTCCCTGTTGGTAGAGTCAATATAGGATCATTAACATATTTAATTTACTTCTTCAAAACATTCTTCACACTCTTTTTTCCAAAGAAATTTAAAACTTTTGTGACTGAGCTTGGTTAATTGGTTAGCCAATCTGGCAAAATTCATGACAAAACACCGATAATAATCTACTAAACCAATAATATTAAGTTTTTCAGTTATAATCATAAGTTTTGTCCATTCCTGTATTGCATTGGTCTTTAAAGGATCAATAGAGATTCCATACATAGAGGCAATATGGCCTAGAAAAGAAATCTCCTAAATCCATAATTCACACTTGCTAAATTCTTATATAATTCATTTCTTCTAAGAGTCCTTTGGATAATGCGCAAGTGATTTTTAGGTTCTTCGTAGCTTTTTGAGTATACCAAAATATCATTAATAAATATAACTACAAATTCATCAATATATTCCTTAAAAACTCTGTTCATTAGATCCATGAAGACAGAGGGTGTATTAGTTAATCAAAAAGGGATTATTGTAAACTCATAATGCCCGTACCTGGTTTGAAATGCTATTTTTGGAATGTCTTCCTTTTTCACACAAAACTGATGATATCCAGATCAAAGGAAAATATTTTAAAAACATTGAGCTTAAGAAGTTAGTCGAATAAATCAATAATGCGAGGTAGGGGATACTTGTTCTTTATTTTTATAGCATTGATCTCCCTGTAGTCAATGCACAACCTCATAGATCCATCTTTATTATTAACAAAAAAGGATAGGGGATTCCCTTGGAGAAACGTTGGGGTGAATAAATCCCTTATTACTCAATTCCTCTAGTTGTTTCTTTAGTTCTACTAATTCCACAGTTTCCATTCTATAAGTTTTCTTTGATATGGGAGTTCAACCAGGAATTAAATCAATGGAGAACTCAATTTCTCGTCCTAGAGGATGTCTAGGTAAATCCTCTAGAAACACATCAACATATTCTTTCATAATTTGTATGTCCACTATATAAACATTCCTTTCCTTGCCCATAATAATTTCACACTCATCCTCCCTAATAATTAAATTTAGTAGAGCTATTCGGGGTGGATCTAGATAACAATCATGTGGTGACATTTCTGCTCTAAATATAAGGCACTCCTTATCATCATCGAAAATTATTACCTCCTTCTTCTTACAATAAATTTTTCCACCATGGTCTGAAAGCCAATCCACACCATAGATTATATCAAATTCAATCATGGGTATAATGTTGAGATCAGCATATAGAGAACATTTATTTTCCTTAATGGAAACTGATTAACAAAACATTGTTGCAATGATACTTCCCTTAGGTGTTTTGACTGAAAACTCCCTTGATAACTATAATTAAAAATATGTAATTTTCTAAGAAAACTGGAAACATATGAAACAATGTGATGATCCAGAATATAATAAACATCGAAAAAACTTGAGGAAACCATTAAATTACCTTCCACCACATCTTTCAGAGCTTCAACATCAACAGTAGTGATCACATAAGCTTGGTCTTGATCCCTTGGCCTTTTATGAGGTAAGTTCCCTTGGCAATTAGAACATTCGTTTTCATAATTCTCCTTTTCTCTATAATTATAGCATTCAACATTGACAGCCTCTTTCTTCACCTTTCCATCACGATATTGGTGGCCTTTTTCTCCACACTTGTAACAGACTCCCATTTCTTTCAGGAAAGTACCGAGGTGTTTCTTCCCACATTTACCGTAGGATAGATATTTAACTTTTCTCTTATTCCCATTATTTCCATTTCCAGAGTTTTCAGTAGATCTCCTCTTCTCTTGCTTTGCTTTGAAGTTGTAAGACTGAAAGAATTCTATTTCTGTCTTGGTAGAGCTTGCGACAATATCTTCGTATGATGAGAAGGATTATGATACTAATGCTTGAAGAGAAATTTCTTTAACCCATCAAATTAACAACCAATATTACTCCTTAGGTTACATGTATAATCTGGTGTGGGTCTTACTAACCTTGTAAAGTTAGCCTCATACTTTTCGACATTCCCATCCTCATTTTGCCTCAGACTCAGAAATTATCTTTCCATATTCGCTCAATGGTCATGAGGAATGTATTTTTTTAATAAAATCTCTTTAATCTCCCTCAATTACATTTTTGATGCTTCTTCATATTCATTTATGTTTTTGATTAATGGTCACCATTGATTTGTATCTCCAGTGATGCGATAAACTTCCATGACAACTTTTTTCCATTCGCTACTCCCCAAAGCATGAAATATTTTATCTAATGAAATTATACATTGCTCTGATACTAATGTATTTTTACCCCCATTGAATATTGTGGGTCATTACCTTATGAATCAGTCTAACATTGATCCTCTGCATTGCGGTTCAGGGTGATCCATACGGGTAGATTTATTATTCATAACCTGAGTGAGTTTTCCTGGTACGATAATAAGTTGATCAGTTCCAGTTGCATCACCAACTCTACTATAATTATCTTGAGAAGGAGGGAAATCCTTACATGGATTACGTGGGTTGATAAGGTTTCCATTAATTCTACTAGGAACCATTTCTAAACAATGGCATACACTTTATTAGTTTATGAATCACAATACAAAATTCTAAACTTGTAAAACATTTATGTCACGACCCACCTTCACCAAAAGGGGGGAAGGGTCAGCAGGTTGCCAGGCCCTTCCTTCTTTGAGTTGAAGGAGAGATAATAACCCCCTGAAACCCGCCTTCAATAGGTCCCGGAGTGGCGACTAGCACCAAGGGTATAGGAAGTTCTCGCAAATGGAAGGCATTACCCTTTTTATTTTATAGGATCGAAAGATAAGGAGGAGAAAACCCAACAACACCAAGATAGAAAGAAAAGTAAAGCCAAAAGTAAACCCTTCCCACATGCATGTTTAAACAGTTTACAACAAAGTACAAGTACAAAAGAAAAAGAAGCTTTCAAGTACAATACCAAAAGAAAACAAAGGTACGACAACAGCGACAACTCCAACTGTCCGACTAATAGGGTCCCGCGCAGCCCTGGTAGTCCTCTTGGAAACCTGAAAGTAAACGTAGGGTGAGCATACAAGTACACTCAGTAGGGAAAACCAAGACTCTCGTGCACAAGTGGGGGAACGTACTAAAGTCCCGTGAGAAAGAGTAAACCAAACACCTAACAAGGCAACTATCCATCCCAAGCCTCACCAAGGTTCGCTCCCCAAATAACGCAAGTCAAGTAATATATATATAAGAGCACATCGATGTTTGGGTACCCCGCGCCACTTTCCCACTGGTTATTGAGACATCCTACGCATCGGACCAATCCCGCCATTCTCACCGCAGTCCCACTGCCACACCCGCCCGCACACACCTGGGCCACAACCACACGCAGTCCCACTGCCAAATCCCGCCCGCACACACCTGGGCCACAACCACACGCAGTCCCACTGCCAAATCCCGCCCGCACACACCTGGGCCTCAACTGTCACAAGTAACCATGCCTGCAAACACCTAGGCCAGAACAACCACCGCTACGCCCGAAGACACCTGGGCTAAAGAATCCACTACCACGCCCGAAAAACACCTGGGCCTCATCCCGAAGACACTTGGGAAACCACCTGCCGCACACACCTGGCCAACCACCACAACACCCTGCCCGATGGTTCTTGGGCTAATAATGGACTTCAGGCCATCACAGCCTGCCCGAAGGTACTTGGGCTATCCGGGAAAGGGAGCAGAAAAGGAGCTAATAACCAGCCACTAAGTATAGTGTTGGGAAAAAAACACCCTTCCCCCATAAATGGGGGTGTTCGGCACTAAGTGCTCAACTTGGGTGGGGCGCGAATAAGAAACACAAAGCTACAAGTATAGATATAGGTAACAAACACTCACCCAAAACTTAGGTTTTCCTAGCCAACCTACAAGACACAATACCACAACGCCCGAGTCACAATTCGCGACCCTTGCCCACAAAACCATTTGTCCCATTCTTGTTTCACGTTCAGTCAATTGTTCAATTAATTTTAAGCACTACTGGGCAACTACCATAAGCATAACCAAGGAAAACGTCAAGCATAGATCAACCAAAACACCCACACCCGGTTCTGCCAACAGAGGATCTCTCCCCAGTTTGTGATAAAAACCCACAACCACTGAAACCATGCCAACAGGAGATCCCATCCCCCAAATTCACACAGCCGCCGAGAGTATAAAAAGAACGGGGGATCCCATCCCCTCCCACATTTCCAGCAAACGGCCCGAAGGGAAAACAACCAACAACCACTACCAACACGAGTCAGGGATTTTCAGATTTAAATGACTTAACACACTCCATGATTTCAAAAAATTCCATGTGTTCTATCCGTTAGTTATCACAGAAGGGTTGATCCTGGTGCTTTCAAATTATTCAGCCGGGTATACGTGATTAACCAATTTCACAGCAGGAGTTCACAATTTCAGCAACCCATTTAAAACATCACGAGGGGATTCAAGTGCACACACACGACCACCAACGGCCTCAATTTTCAGAAAACATAGACCAGTACAACAAAAGGGATGATCACAAGATAAAGCATAAACAACGATCACAACCCCTTCCCCTTCTTTCTTTAGAACTTCGTTTAGTATCTTCATTAGGGTTTGGTTCAACCAATTTGATAGGAACAAAAGTAACGCCCACCCCGCATGATACACAAAAGTGAGAGACGAGAGAAATTCCCTACCTGCTGATGGATGATCGACGTTTGGGCCGGGGGCGCGGAACTTTACGGATAACGACGCGGCGGTCCCGATGCACCAGAAGAGTCACGATCGAAGAAGGGGGAAAACCACGGCCTAACCCTTAATTATAAGGGCTGGGGACGGTTGAGATGAAAACACAAAACTACGGAAGACGAGGGAGTCGTGGGTTGACCACGTGGCTTGACTCATCATTAATGGCGCTGGGTGGTTTTAACTGACCCATGAATTAATGAAGCATTTAATTAAGACCTTTGCGCGCGTTTTGGATTTCCAAGATATTTTTAGCAAGGAAGAATAGGGTTTAAAACCCTATTTGCGAAAAAGGGACATTACTGGAACAACTTGGCAGGGCCGGTCTCACCGATCGGTGTCACCGATCGGTCTCGCCGATCGGTCTCACCGATCGGTGTCACCGATCGGTCTCACCGATCGGTGTCACCGATCGGTCTCACCGATCGGTCTCACCGATCGGTGCCACCGATCGGTCTCACCGATCGGTCTCACCGATCGGTCTCACCGATCGGTCTCACATCAGATACCTCTTAAACGATTCTCGTCCCCGAGAATCAAAACAAACTAGAAGGAAAGAGAGGATCCGAACAACCATCTTCGAAGATACCTCTTAGGAGTGGACCCCCGCTAATTGAAAATACCCCCTGTCAAGAACCAAGCATCATATCACGCCAAACCGCCCGGTCATGTGGGTTTGGGGAGTTCCCCTCCCCCATGTCAAGATATTATCCGCTTTGGGCGGCACTGACTCGCCCGCACGGGTTTAATCGCATCCACCTTAATGCGTCCTGATTAGGGGTCGGGTTTCCCCTTCCCTTCAACCGGGGCTTCCCACACAAAACAGAGGGAAGGAACCTAGCACATTTCATAGCCAAAAAGGTCAAATGTTCTGTCACAACAGGCACCAAGGGTTCAAAACTCAGAACAACTCGGGGTACTGGGCACGCATATGTGCTTCCCTCTCCCACGTACTCTCTTCGAGGCCGCCATGTCTCCACAACACACGAACCAGGCCGACGGTTCGTCCACGGAGCACTTTCTCCTTGCGATCCTCGATTCTGACTGGCCGTTCCTCGAAGGTCGCGTCTCCTCCCACGTCTAGCTCTCCCCAGTTGATGACATGAGAGTCATCATGTAAGTACTGACGAAGCTGGGAGACATGGAAGACGTCATGGACCCTCTCCAACTGAGGTGGTAGGGCCAGCTGATATGCCACCTCGCCAACTCGCCTCAGCACCTCGAAAGGTCCGATGAACCTAGGGGAGAGCTTACTCCCCTTTCCGAACCTCCGCTGCCCCCGTCGAGGGGAAACCTTCAAAAACACATGATCTCCCACCTCGAACTTCAGGGGCCTCCTCCGACGATCAGCATAAGATTTCTGCCGATCCTGAGCTGCTTTCATCCTCTCCCGCACTAGCTGGACCTTCTCCGTGGTGCTCTGCACTACTTCTGGTCCAAGAGTACCAGTCTCACCAACCTCTGCCCAGCATAAGGGTGAACGACATGGTCTTCCATACAAAGCCTCAAAAGGAGCCATGCCGATAGTAGAGTGAAAACTGTTGTTGTAGGCAAACTCTACTAAAGGCAAGTGTCGTACCCATGATCCTCCGAAATCCAGAACACATGCTCGCAGCATGTCCTCCAAAGTCTGGATAGTCCGCTCTGTCTGCCCATCAGTCTGAGGGTGAAAAGCAGTGCTAAGGCGTAGTTGGGTGCCAAAAGCATGCTGTAACCCCTTCCAGACTCGTGAGGTGAATCGAGTGTCCCGATCCGAGACGATCGTTTTCGGAACTCCATGCAAACGCACCACCTCATCCACGTACCTCTGTGCTAAGGTACTCACGGGTCCCGACTCCTTGATAGCCAAGAAGTGAGCAGATTTTGTCAATCGATCTACCACTACCCAGATAGCATCATGCCCGCCCTGAGCTCTGGGTAGTCCCGTGACGAAGTCCATTGAGACGTCGTCCCACTTCCACTCGGGAACACCTAGAGGATGCAACAGACCACCAGGAACACGGTGTTCAGCCTTCACCTGCTGACACACCAGGCATTTAGCCACGAACTCTGCCACTGCCCGTTTCACCTCGGGCCACCAAAACTGTCCCCTCAAGCCTTGGTACATTTTCGAAACACCCGGATGTACCGCCAAGGCTGAGCTATGGAACTCATGAAGGACTTCATCACGCATCACCTCTGGAACAAACAACCTCCGATGAAAGAGCATCTGATGTCGGCTGTCCTCCGACCATCCTTCCGGGGCGTTCCCCTGATCGACACGATCCCGCAACACTTCTACCTCAGGATCTCCCCACTGAGACTCTTCCACTTGCTGCAACAAGGAGGACTGTACCGTCATCTGAAACAAACAACCTCTAGTACCTTCCACCCTTGCATCCAAGTGCAAGGCAGCCAACTCCCCCATTGCCTTCCAAGCATCAGCAGATTCCCGAACCACCTCCTGATGCGGCTTCCTGCTCAGGGCATCAGCCACAACGTTTCCCTTACCTTCAGTGTATGAGATCTCAAAGTCGTAGTCCTGGAGAAACTCGACCCACCTCCGCTGTCGCAAGTTCAAGTCACGCTGGGAGAAGATATAGCGCAAGCTTTTGTGGTCGGTGAAGACCACAAAGCGCTCCCCAAAGAGGTAATGTCGCCACAGCTTTAATGCGAACACCACCGATGCAAGCTCCAGGTCATGGGTGGCATAGTTCCGCTCATGGGGGCGTAGCTTCCTGGACCCGTAGGAGATCACCCCTTGTCGCTGCATCAATACGCACCCCAGGCCCTGTCCTGAAGCATCACAGAATACCTCATAGGCCATCCCTTCTTCTGGCAACCTCAACACTGGGGCACTAACCAGTTTTTCTTTTAGGTAGCTGAAGGACGACTCACATTGCTCGCTCCACATGAAAACTTGGTCCTTCTTGGTCAAAGCCGTCAAAGGGGCTGCTACCCGGGAGAAGTTGGGTACGAATCTCCGGTAGTAGCCTGCCAGTCCAAGGAAACTCCGAACTTCCGCCACATTCTTGGGTGCTTCCCAAGAAACAATTGCCTCAACCTTTGATGGGTCGACTGCTACTCCCTGCTCAGACACTACATGTCCAAGGAAGTGCACTTCTCGCGCCCAGAACTTGCACTTTGACAACTTCCCATAGAGCTGGTGCTGTCGTAGGACCTCCAAAACTGTCCTCAAGTGCTCTGCATGGTCCTCTTCTGACTTTGAATAGACCAGGATATCGTCGATGAACACCACCACAAACCGATCCAGGTACTCCCGAAATATGGAGTTCATAAGCCCCATGAACACGGCCGGGGCGTTCGTAACACCAAAGGGCATGACCACGAACTCGAAGTGCCCATACCTGCACCTGAACGCCGTCTTCGGGACGTCGCTATCCTTCACCCTCAGCTGGTGGTACCCAGATCGCAGGTCGATCTTCGAGAACCATCCTGCCCCCTTCAGCTGGTCGAAAAGATCATCTATCCTCGGAAGAGGGTAGCGGTTCTTGATTGTTACCTGATTCAGCCTCCTGTAATCAATGCATAACCTGAGGCCACCATCTGCCTTCTTCGCAAACAAGACTGGGGCACCCCACGGTGATGCACTTGGACGAACATAACCCCTCTTCATCAGATCGTCAATCTGTATCCGCAACTCCCGTAGCTCCGAAGGTGCCATCCGGTAAGGAGCCATCGAGATTGGTCGAGAGCCGGGCTGCAGGTCTATCCCGAACTCGATTTCACGTCGAGGGGGTAGAGTCGTCACCTCCTCAGGAAAGACGTCCATAAATTCACGAACGATCTCTGGTACTTCCACCATTTCCGCATCTGTTGATTCTATCGTCAGTTCGGTCAACAAGGAGAGGAGAGGTTCCTCCCTCATGTTTCCCTTCGGACAGCTCCGCTCGCCGGTGAAAGTAACACGCTGGCCGTCCAAACCGGAGAACACCACCCTCCTTTGGAAACATTCGATGACGGCGCACACAGAAAATAGCCAGTCGATGCCTAGGATGACATCGTACGGCCGAATCTGTAGCAGAAGGAGGTCCTTAACCGACTGATGTGGCCCCAACATCAGTCTACATCCCCGACAAACGAACAGCAAGTCGGTCTGACCTCCAACTGGTGTGCTTAACACCAGGGGCACTGGAAGTCTCTCGGCATCTAGACCCAAGGCGCGGGCTAGACTGGGTGCAACAAAGGAGTGCGAAGCTCCGGTATCGAACAAAGCATAAGCAAGAGTGCTAAACACACTGATCGTACCTCGAACAACCTCTGGCCCTGCTGGAACTGTTGCTTCTGCGGCGTGTAACTGTCCACGCCCAGCTCCCCTACCCCTCGGCTGTCGGCCACCTCCCCGACCACGCCCTGGTCGAGGTCCCTGGGGAGCGCCCTGAGGTCGGCCTCCCCCTCCTATGTCTGTCTGCGGAGGAGCGGGAGCTCGCTGTCCCTGCTGCTGCTGCTGGAAGGGTCTGGCTGGGAACTGCTGCTGCTGTGGCGGATGCTGGGGATGACTGCCACTGCTGTACTGCACCCGATCGGGGCACTGACTCCGAAGATGTCCAGGGCTTCCGCAGATGAAGCACCGTGGTCCCGAGCCCGAAGGGAAAGAACGTGGGCCAGGGGATCGAAACTGAAACTGCTGCGGCCTGCTCCCTGCGGGTCGGAACCTGGAGGGTCCCGATGCTGGGGGCCTGGTGCTGACGGCCTTCCCCTTCGATGGTCCCAGCTGGATCCCTTCTCATGACAGTCCGCCTAGAGTGTGCATCCTTTCCACCACTTCGGCCTTCTTCTGAACCTCTAAGTATGTCGGAAGGGTAAAGGGAGTAACAGCATACTGGAGGGAGGGTCGGAGCGCCTCCTCCAAACGTCTTGCCCGAGACTCCTCATCGGGAAAGAGGTCTGGAGCAAAACGCAGGAGGTCCTTGAACTTGATTCCAAGTTCCCTCACGGACATGCTCCCCTGCTGGAGGGAGAGTAGCTCCTGTCTCTTCTCCGCCTTCATTGTCGAGGAGAGAAACTCCGCCCGGAACTCCTTCTCGAATTCCGCCCAAGCAACCTCAGACTCTTTCCTACTCCCCAGGTGAAGCATCCACCACTGACGTGACGCTCCTCGCATCTGGCTAACAGCCAGAGGAACCCAGTACTCTGTCGGGGCCCGAATCAGGCCGAAGGCTATGACTAGCTCCTCCAGCCAGCCTTCCGTCTTCATGTCGGAGGTGCTGCCCTCATATTTCTCGAGGGCCTGTCGCTGAAAGGCTCGAAGAGTCTTCTGCCACCGGTCGTCCTCTTCCTCCCGATCAGCTCTCTGCTGATTGGCCAAGGTAGTCTCAGGAGTCTCGATCGCCTGTACCACACGTGGTCGCCTTCCAGGTGCCATAGCTGCAAGGTAACCAAGGAATACCTAAGCCCAGTAGTGCAAAGAAAACCGTTCTCAAAACTTATTAAGATTTAATTTATTCTTAATTTCCCAAGACATCCCAGAAACACAAGAACACAAGTCATTTATGATGCATGTACCTTTCCTAGGGTCTCTACCCTGCAATCAGTGTGGCTTCACTTGGTCGTTCGGTAGGTCCAGAGTCCTTGCATCGGATCACGGGGGGCCCTAAAATCCCGTGTCCTAGCCGGTCCTCCCTGGCCTATTTCACGCACCAAGGTCACCCAACGCTGTTGCCTTACCATCCCATGAAATCCTCACTGTGCCTAACTCCAGACTCCGTCCTATCTCTCAACCTGGCTCTGATACCATTCTGTCACGACCCGCCTTCACCAAAAGGGGGGAAGGGTCAGCAGGTTGCCAGGCCCTTCCTTCTTTGAGTTGAAGGAGAGATAATGACCCCCGAAACCCGCCTTCAATAGGTCCCGGAGTGGCGACTAGCACCAAGGGTATAGGAAGTTCTCGCAAATGGAAGGCATTACCCTTTTTATTTTATAGGATCGAAAGATAAGGAGGAGAAAACCCAACAACACCAAGATAGAAAGAAAAGTAAAGCCAAAAGTAAACCCTTCCCACATGCATGTTTAAACAGTTTACAACAAAGTACAAGTACAAAAGAAAAAGAAGCTTTCAAGTACAATACCAAAAGAAAACAAAGGTACGACAACAGCGACAACTCCAACTGTCCGACTAATAGGGTCCCGCGCAGCCCTGGTAGTCCTCCTGGAAACCTGAAAGTAAACGTAGGGTGAGCATACAAGTACACTCAGTAGGGAAAACCAAGACTCTCGTGCACAAGTGGGGGAACGTACTAAAGTCCCGTGAGAAAGAGTAAACCAAACACCTAACAAGGCAACTATCCATCCCAAGCCTCACCAAGGTTCGCTCCCCAAATAACGCAAGTCAAGTAATATATATATAAGAGCACATCGATGTTTGGGTACCCCGCGCCACTTTCCCACTGGTTATTGAGACATCCTACGCATCGGACCAATCCCGCCATTCTCACCGCAGTCCCACTGCCACACCCGCCCGCACACACCTGGGCCACAACCACACGCAGTCCCACTGCCAAATCCCGCCCGCACACACCTGGGCCACAACCACACGCAGTCCCACTGCCAAATCCCGCCCGCACACACCTGGGCCTCAACTGTCACAAGTAACCATGCCTGCAAACACCTAGGCCAGAACAACCACCGCTACGCCCGAAGACACCTGGGCTAAAGAATCCACTACCACGCCCGAAAAACACCTGGGCCTCATCCCGAAGACACTTGGGAAACCACCTGCCGCACACACCTGGCCAACCACCACAACACCCTGCCCGATGGTTCTTGGGCTAATAATGGACTTCAGGCCATCACAGCCTGCCCGAAGGTACTTGGGCTATCCGGGAAAGGGAGCAGAAAAGGAGCTAATAACCAGCCACTAAGTATAGTGTTGGGAAAAAAACACCCTTCCCCCATAAATGGGGGTGTTCGGCACTAAGTGCTCAACTTGGGTGGGGCGCGAATAAGAAACACAAAGCTACAAGTATAGATATAGGTAACAAACACTCAACCAAAACTTAGGTTTTCCTAGCCAACCTACAGGACACAATACCACAACGCCCGAGTCACAATTCGCGACCCTTGCCCACAAAACCATTTGTCCCATTCTTGTTTCACGTTCAGTCAATTGTTCAATTAATTTTAAGCACTACTGGGCAACTACCATAAGCATAACCAAGGAAAACGTCAAGCATAGATCAACCAAAACACCCACACCCGGTTCTGCCAACAGAGGATCTCTCCCCAGTTTGTGATAAAAACCCACAACCACTGAAACCATGCCAACAGGAGATCCCATCCCCCAAATTCACACAGCCGCCGAGAGTATAAAAAGAACGGGGGATCCCATCCCCTCCCACATTTCCAGCAAACGGCCCGAAGGGAAAACAACCAACAACCACTGCCAACACGAGTCAGGGATTTTCAGATTTAAACGACTTAACACACTCCATGATTTCAAAAAATTCCATGTGTTCTATCCGTTAGTTATCACAGAAGGGTTGATCCTGGTGCTTTCAAATTATTCAGCCGGGTATACGTGATTAACCAATTTCACAGCAGGAGTTCACAATTTCAGCAACCCATTTAAAACATCACGAGGGGATTCAAGTGCACACACACGACCACCAACGGCCTCAATTTTCAGAAAACATAGACCAGTACAACAAAAGGGATGATCACAAGATAAAGCATAAACAACGATCACAACCCCTTCCCCTTCTTTCTTTAGAACTTCGTTTAGTATCTTCATTAGGGTTTGGTTCAACCAATTTGATAGGAACAAAAGTAACGCCCACCCCGCATGATACACAAAAGTGAGAGACGAGAGAAATTCCCTACCTGCTGATGGATGATCGACGTTTGGGCCGGGGGCGCGGAACTTTACGGATAACGACGCGGCGGTCCCGATGCACCAGAAGAGTCACGATCGAAGAAGGGGGAAAACCACGGCCTAACCCTTAATTATAAGGGCTGGGGACGGTTGAGATGAAAAAACAAAACTACGGAAGATGAGGGAGTCGTGGGTTGACCACGTGGCTTGACTCATCATTAATGGCGCTGGGTGGTTTTAACTGACCCATGAATTAATGAAGCATTTAATTAAGACCTTTGCGCGCGTTTCGGATTTCCAAGATATTTTTAGCAAGGAAGAATAGGGTTTAAAACCCTATTTGCGAAAAAGGGACATTACTGGAACAACTTGGCAGGGCCGGTCTCACCGATCGGTCTCACCGATCGGTCTCACCGATCGGTGCCACCGATCGGTCTCACCGATCGGTCTCACCGATCGGTCTCACCGATCGGTCTCACCGATCGGTGTCACCGATCGGTCTCACCGATCGGTCTCACCGATCGGTCTCACCGATCGGTCTCACCGATCGGTCTCACCGATCGGTCTCCCCGATCGGTCTCACCGATCGGTCTCCCCGATCGGTCTCGCCGATCGGTCTCACCGATCGGTCTCACCGATCGGTCTCACCGATCGGTCTCACCGATCGGTCTCCCCGATCGGTCTCACCGATCGGTCTCCCCGATCGGTCTCGCCGATCGGTCTCACCGATCGGTACCCCGCAAGGAAACCGGATTTTTGGCAAAGGAAGGGACCAAGGGGGGTCTGGGTCTTCACAATTTAACATAAATTCAATAGTTTATAGATATAATACATAATCATAAAATTGTTTTCCTTGAGGAATTATATACTTGCAAACCCTTTATAATGTTTTGTAAATAATATGAGAATTTTAATAAGCATATCCCTTGGTAGTGTCATAACCAAGTGTGCAGCAAGGACAATTGTCGTGCACCAGTTCCCGTACGAGTCTAGCTCAAAGCAGTGTTTTTGGTTTTTACCCCTAGGTACATTTGTGCCAGAGCTGCCTCTACCTGATCGTATCTAGAAAGGGATATATTTCATGGGAGACTCACAAAATATCTAATTTACCAAAATTCTAGGAATTTCTTCTATACTAATCCTCAAAGTCTATCTTTTGGTAATGTTCTCTAATCAGGGTTTTTCTAAATCTAGCTTCCAAATTTTGTACTAAACTTTCTCTGATACAAACTGTAATGCCCTGACCCCAGTTTCCCAGTGTCAGTGCATTATTATAAAACATTATCATGATACAAAAAATCCTATATTGAAATACCAATCAGTTTAGTAGCCTTGGATGTACTAGATACATTCATAAGTGTTACATTATAACATGAAAAAAAACATCAACAAAATTTTCCCCCTTTTTGAACACACTTATATCCTTATCCTACCCCTGAATTTCAACCATAAAATACTTCTTCAAATCCTAGGAAAAATAAAATATAGAAAGGGGTGAGCTCAGATCCTCGATAAGGATAACAATATAGCAGAAACTTTCATAAATAAGCATAAACATTTAAAGAAATATATAAGAATAAAACAAAAGCCTTTTAAGCATAAACTTCAGCATAATATGGAAAAGATAAAATTAAATTATTTCATTTAATTATTCACATGGATATTATACTAGTTGAATAATCACATGAATTATCAACAGCCACTTTCATAATGATGTAATGCACAGCACCAAACTTCATAACCACATAGTCATGGCCTTCTGCCAAGACTACAAATACGATATTTTCAAGGCCTTGTGCCAAGACACTAGTTTGTCTCATGAGACCTACCGATGCACCAAGGAGCTATAGTGGGATCCACACATTACTTACTAAGTCCAATGCACTCTTCATGTGAAATGTTTTAAACAAAACATAAACATTCGTATTAGACTAGCATACGAAATGTCAACACATTATCCATAAACCATGAATCAGGTAAAAATAACACATCCATAGTCAAACATATCACAAAACCTTTAACACAATATATAAGTTTTGTATCATAATAAATCAACTTCAAACAATCTTAAAATCCATCAATGTATGTTGACATAGATGAAATCCAAAAATTTTTAGAGAAATATCTCTTTCTATTTTAAAATCATTTAAAAGTCGTATAATTATAAAAGAAAACATTTATTTTGTAAACATTCTTATAAACTTGTGTGGAATCTGCGATGATGATATAATGGCAGAAAATAGCCACACCCACCGTATAAGTTAAAAAAAGACATTCTTACCTTAATTTTGTCGAAACGGTAATAAATTACATTGTTTGGAAAATAACGAAAAGATTCCTTTCAAAACATATATGGTCAAATAAGGATATAAATGAATATAACCCATAATATATTAAATAATACAAATGTTTTGAATTACATTTTTAATAAAACATGGATGTGGATGATAAAGAGGTCTCAATCGATACTTATGTAAAAACAACCTCGTATAATAAAGCGATTGTAAAATTAACCCTTAACTCGTACTTTTCATTAATATATAGTTTGTTAACCTTATTTATAATAGTTATAACATTGTTATTAAATTATATAATAATTATATACAGAAATATTATATCATATATGATCCTATAATATTTCGTTGTTAATAATATTTCAGTAGTTTCATCATTTTGGGTGTTAACTGATCTGTTTTATTTTATATGTTCGGTTATGTAAGCCATGTTTGTTTGGATAGGAAGTATTTTATTCATATCCAAAATTATATTAAGTTCTTAAACATTATTTTAAATCATAAAATGAAAATTATTCTTGAATTATTACAATGGAGAATAAATCTCATCGTGTTCGTGGAGACGGTAATCTGTACGTACGCACGTGCGACAATATCAATATATTGATAGTGAAATCATATGTAATTGGATGTTAAATCACATATACAAAATCATTAAAATTTTATATTTATTATTTACATCAGTTATACTCATTATTATACCCATCAAAATATTGAAGTGTTTGAATAATAAACTACCCCACGACGTGGAGATGGTAAGCCGTGTATACGCACGTATGGTGACTTTTTCATTCATATGATAGATAGAATAATGAATATGGTTGTACTATTTTTATAATAACATCACAGTATATAGAATATAGTGGATTTACTTTTTTTATAATGGATCCAATGAATAAAATGGAAGTGGAAGAAGAAAAATAACTTAAAAGATGTGGTGAAATTATTACCTCTTCTTTGGGTGTTTCCTTTTGAGTTGATCAAAAGGGATCCTTAAATTGTCTTTATGATCAAACTAAGACATCTAGGTTGAAGTGGTGGAAATATTTTGGATATTTGGTGTGGTTTTGGCCGAACCAAATGGATTTCGAGGTGTGATTTTGAGAGAAGGGGAAGTGTCCTTTTATAGGAGAGGTAAGGGGCACCTTAGAAAAAGATTGAAATATTATTTTATAATAAAATACTTTTCGGTTTCTAATAGCTCCCAAATAATTTATTTATAATATAAAATGTTTATGGGTTTAAAATATCTCAAAAAATAGTATTTAGATAGGTTTGGGTCACTATATTAACCTTATCTTTTAGATTTAACTCATAGTTAAATAGGTTAACTTTTACCATGTATAATTGTATTATTATAATAATTGGTTGATAAACTTACTATAAAATTCCAAGATATTCTCAATTGGTTCATTAATGATATTCCTATCATTATATAAGTTCTTTGGCTGATCCATATATTATTAGGACTAGTATATAATTTAATAACATAATATTTGTTTTAAAAACACATTTATGTCAATTTTGACACTATTTAGTATTTGGTTTTTCTGAAAGTTATAAAAACATTATAACATCAAATAAATTACATTTAATCAACCCTAAAATTTCATAGTCTCCTATAAAATTCGTGGATGTCAAAAAACATTGAAATTAAATTTATTTTAATATTTATAATACCATTTATTTGATTCTTTCATTAATAAGGTAATTACTGAATCACTATTGTATCAAAAATAAAATTAATTATTTAATGTCTAAAAATTATAAATAAATAAAATTATATAGGAAATATTCTTAGCTTTCTAATTAGTATTTATAGTCAAAAATATATCTTATATAACCCCATTTAAAAATTGTTTTACTAAAATATATATGATTAAGTCATTTTTGTCTTTAAATTAAATTAATTAATGTAAAGTGCCATTATCAGTCTCAAGTGGCTCCATTGGGTCCCAAAATCATCCCACGTATGCCCATGGATGGACATGTATCAACCAATATTAATAGGACATATTTAAGGGTAATTTAATATTATTATAATATTATTTTTGACCCTTATTTACCGGATTTACCCTTTAAACATGGTAAAAACAATATTTACCGATGTAAATATTCATAATGTCTAAAAATAATATTTACCTATTTACATAATTTTGACATCCTGATTAAAAATATGGAATCCATTTTTTCAAATTTAAAACACATAAGTGGCAAAAATTAATTTAAAATTAATTCTCGTTGTAAAAAAATTATGTTTTTAAGAAATAATAACTACCAAAAGATTGACACTTGTTTATTCCCAGTTTAAATGTGAAATTACATACAATGAAAAAAAATATTAAATGATAATAATTTAATGTAATGATACTTTGAAACTGCTCAAATTTATAATTTAACACTATAAATTATTTTGATTAAAAAAGGTTGCTTTTAATTTAAATTTAGTATTTTTCACTATTCATTAAAAATTGAAATTTTTAAGAAAAGAACCAAAAATCCTCCCTAAGCTAATTTCAATATTCCGAAATCAAAAATGAAGTCCATTTTGAAAAATAAAATTTATAAACTTTTAAAAGTGGTTATTACTATTTATAATGGCTAGTTTGATTGGTTGTGGTGTGTTAAAACTCCAAGTTGCGTACAACGTAAGCTACTACATTATTCAAAGGAAAACATACTGTGGAAGCTTGTGGTGTTACATTATCCCCACCTTAAAATAATTTCATCTCCAAAATTTCTCAAATATTTCTTCATAAAAAGATTCATGTGGTTCTGCATCATATGTTCCTTGGGTTCCCACGTTCCCTCTTCCATCCTATGGTTTTTCTATAGAACTTTTACTAGACACGTCATCCGGTTTCTCAGCACTTGATCTCTAGTGTCAAGAATTTTGAAAGGATCTTCACATTAAGACAGATCAGATTCCAGTTCAATTAACTCATATGTGAGTACATGCATTGGGTCAGGCATGTATCTTCTCAATAGTTGTACGTTGAACACATCATGAACCTTGGAGAGACTTGGAGGAATTTCCAAACGATAAGCTACAACTCCAATTCATTCTAGAATTTTGAAAGGTCTGATGTACCAGGGACTAAATTTACCCTTATCACCGAAATTTATAACACCCTTTCATGGAGATACCTTCAAGAAAACATGATCTTCAACTTGAAATTTTTAATCCTTCTGTTGGTTATCAGCATAGGTCTTTTACCTAATTTAAGCTGCTTTAATATGGGTTTGGATAATCTGTAATTTTTTCATTGTTTCCTCAACAATTTCTAGGCCTACGAGTTTTCTTTTACCAACATCATCCCAACAATTTGGTGTGAGAAATCTCTTACTGTATAATGCTTTATATGGTGTCATATAAATACTTGAATGGAAGCTATTGTTATAGGAAAATTATATCAGAGGTAAATATTTATCCCACATAACTTTAAAGTCAGGTGAGAAAGATCTCTAAATGTCTTCTAAGGTTTGAATAGTCTGTTCTGATTGTCCATCGGTTTGAGGGTGGTAGGTCGTGCTCAAACAAAGTTATGTATCCTGGGATTTCTCAAGACTTTTCTAGAATCTTGATGGAAAATGGGGATCACAATCAGAAAAAATCGATAGGGGTACTCCATAAAATCTTACAGCATCATTAATATATAGTCTTTCCATACATTCAAGTGGTAAATATTCTCTTATAGAAAGAAAATGTGCTAACTTGATAAGATGATCAACAATGACCCATATTGCACCATTACTTCTAGGAATATTCAGTATCCCCATGACAATGTCCATCATAATATTATCTCATTTCTACTTAGGTATGGTAAGAGGTTTCATGACTCTCCCAAGTTGTATCCTTCCAACTTTCACTTGTTGACAAACCATATATCTTGACACAAAATCTAAAATCTCCCTCTACATGTTGTCCTACCAAAAATATTCTTTCAAATATCTATATATCTTGGTTCTCCTATGGTGTATAGAGAAATTGGATCTATGAATATCAACCAACAATTCCCTTTTTAGATCAGGTATGTTAGAAACAAAAAGTTTCTTCCGAAATTTCAAAATTATATCTTCATATATGAATTCACTCAGTCTCCCATCATTCACAGCTTTAATCTTCTTTTGAAACTCCTCATCATCAGTCTGAGAACTCTTTATCCTTTCTAGTAAATATGGTTTTTCATCCATTTGAAAAATTATTGATATTTCACCTTCCATGGTTATTCCCACATCTATCTTTACTAGATCCATGAAAATATTATCCATTTCAACTCTAATCTTGTTCAAAACTCCATGATCATTTCTATTCAAAGCATCTTCCACATTATTTTCCTTCCCTGGGTGGTATTGTGTAGTTTAATCATAATACTGGAGTAGTTCAATCCATCATGTTTGCCTCATTTTGAGTTCTTTCTGTGAGAAAATATACTTCAAACTCTTGTGAACAATATAAATATCACATTTTTTACCATAGAGATAGTGTCTACATATCTTCATAGAAAAGACTACATCTGGTAACTCAATATCATGAGTGGGATAGTTTTTCTCATGAATTTTTAGCAACTGTGATGCATAGGCAATAACTCTATCATTCTATATAAGGGCATAACCAAGTCCTTGCTTTGAAGAATCACAATAAATAACAAACCCATCATTCCCTGATGGTAGAGTCAAGATAGAATAATTAACTAATATTGTCTTCAGTTCTTCATAACATTATTCACAATATTTTTTCAAAACAAATTTAACCCCTTTAAAAGTGGTCTTGGTTAATGGGATATCCAATTGGGAAAAATTCTGGACAAAATTCTAATAATAATTTGATAAACCAATAAAACTACATACCTCAGTTATACTCGTCAAAAATAAATTGTTGAACCAAGATAACCTCTTACCTTGTACTTTTCCTTGGTCAAGGGTAGGTTAAACTCTTGTGTAATAGTTAAATCATTTTTATTAAATTATGAAAGAACTATATATGTAAATATGATATCATATATTATCCTTTAATATTGCTTTGTTAATAATATTTTAGTAGTATCAATGTTTCGGGTGTTAACTGATCTGTTTTCCATTATATACTCGGTTACGTAAGCCATGTTTTTTATGGATAGGATGTATTTTACTCATATCCAGAATGGTATTAAGTTCATAAAATTTATTTTTAATCATAAAATGAAAATTATTCTCAAATTATTACGATGGGGAATGAATCTCATCACGTTCGGGGAGACAGTAATCCGTATGTTTGCACGAGTGACAATATCATTATACTGATGGTGAAATCATATGTAATTTGATGGTATATTATATATACAGAATCATTAAAATGTTATATGTATTATTTATATCAGTTATACTCATTATTATACTCATCCAAGTAATGAAGTGTTTGAATAAAATACTACACCACGACGTGGACACGGTAATCCGTACGTACGCACTTATGGTGACTTTTTCATTTATAGGGTGGATAGAATAATGAATATAGTTGTATCATTATGTTTGTATGGATGTGATTGTGGTGATGTTGTGAATCTTCTGGTAATGGTTGTTTCTACTGGTAATCTAGTGGTTGATTTACTGGTTGATTGTTGATGTAGGTGTAATTGGTCTTTAGGGGAACCCAGACAATCTACAAAGTTTTACCTCAGATGAGGATAGAGTTATTCATCTCCATCATGCAAGACTTTTCAGATTTGGTAGATTGAGAGGGTTTGGTGTTGCCATCGGTTCTAGTCATGTTCATTCTTTCATGAGATAGTTTTCTGAACAGTCATGCTTTGGTGGAGTCATGCATTAATGTTGTTGACAATGGGTTGAAGTACTACTTTGTAGTTTTTTATGGGTTGCAACCTTCTATTTTCTTGAATTTTGTTAATGTATTGTTTTATTTAAAGCCTTTAATTTCCCTAATTTACACTTAAAATTGGGTTTATCAAAAATCAATAAAAATTTAGGCTTTCGGGTTATTCAGTCAAGAGGAAGTATAAAAAGAAAATAACTTGAAAGATGTGATGAAATATTTTCATCCTCTTCGGGTTCTTTCTTTTGATTTGATCAAATGGGCTCTTTATAAAGGATTCATGACCAAAGTAAGGCCTATAAGATGAAGGTAGAAAATTTGGGAGGATATTTGGGTAGGGTTTGACTGATCCAAAAGGCTTTGGAGGTGTGAAATTAAGAGAATGGGAAGTGCCCTTTTATAAGGGAGGTGAGGGTAACTTTAGGAAAAGCCTGAAATATTATTTTATAATAAAGTAATTTTGGGTTTTTAATAGCTCCAAAATAAATTATTTATTTTTTAAGGTGGTTATGGGACCAAGACCTTTTAACCACTAGTTTTTGGATGGGTTTATGTCATCATATTAAACTTATCTTTTAGATTTAACTCTTAGTTAAATAGTTTGACATTTACCATGTCTCTTTGTATTTTTATATAATATGATTAATAAACTTACTATAACATTTCAAGAGAACCCCAAGTGGTTAATTATTAATATATACAACCTTATCTAAGTTCTTTGTATGATCCTTATATTTTTACAAATTATATATTAATTAATAATATAATTTTTTTTAAACTAAATTATGTCAATTTTGAAATTATTTTGTATTATATTTTTCTGAAAATTATAAAAACTTTATTAATTAAAATAAAATTTATTCAACTAACTTTAACAAGTCATATTAACATAGAAAATTAGTTTCATTCATCAGAATTCTCAATTTACATTTATTTGGATATTTATAATATCAATTATGATAATATTTCATTAATATAGTAATTACTGCATCATCATTGTGTCATAAATAAATTTAATTATTTAATTTCTAAAAATTATAAATAAAATAACATTATATAGGAAATATTTTTATCCTTATAAGGAATATTTATAGTCAAATTTATCTTATGTATAACCATATATTAAAATGGTTTAGTTATTAAACTTTTAATTTAACACTTTTAACTCTTCTTTAAATAAAATAATACTAAATGTCATAATCTAATCCAAGTGGACCAAAAGGATCATATTTTATTCCTAAGGTTTTTTTTGGTCTAATTACACTTATTCAATTGAATTAGGACATGTGTTAGGCTAATTATAATATTATTATTACCCTTAATTACCCTATTTTCTTTTAACCGTGGTAAATAAAAGTCAAAAGATATGATTCACCAGAATTTAATTTCATCTTATTGAACCACATTTTACTTACTAATTTCAATTGTGTGTCTCTGATTTTTGAAATTCAACTCATAGAAGCAATAAAATTAAGTTTTATACAAATTTGTAAATGCTCATAGAAGGTGGGTAAAAGACAGTAAAAAGTTTAATAAATTTTATACATCTACTTTTATTATTAAATGACTACAGGGAATTAAATTGAACTTATATAGGTATTATATATCTATTTTGACTTAAAATAAATTTAAATAAAATGAATAATTATTTAATTAAAAGCTTTGTTTTAAACTATAACATAGTGTTTTTCACAATTCATCAAAAAGAAAATGTTTTCAACAAAAAACCAAAAATTCACACTAAGATAATTTTGATTTTACGAATTCAAAAATGAATTCTATATTAAAAAATTCAAAACATAGAAGTTCCGTTGATTAATTTAAAATTAATTCTCGTTCAAAACTGAAAAGTGGGTTTTTAAAAAGTAGAAACTATCAAAAGATTGACATGTGTTTATGTCAAATTTAAATGTGAAATTACTTATAATGACCAACATTGTATTAAATGATAAAAATATAATATAATTATACTTACAAAACATTAAAATTCATAATTTAACAATATAAATTATTTCGATTTAAAATGTTATTTGCAAATATAATTTAGTATTTTTCTGTATTCAGCAAAATATAAAAGTTAACAGAAAAGTACGAAAACATTATCCAAAATAAATTTTTATGTCCCGATTCTAAGGAAGAATTTAATTTCATCATATTGATACATAAAATTTTAAAACATTTGTTTTAAAAAGGGTTTTCTATTAAAAGGTGCTTAAATTTCATTTTAAAAAAAATACATCTTTTATATAAAAAATGATTTTTTTCTTATATTATATCTAAGAAAAACATAATATGGATTCTAAAATTATATGGAGTATATAAAATTCAAAATTTAGTTAATAATATTTATAACTACATTTTGAACGGTTAGTTTGGTTAGTCATGGTGTGCTCGAATTTTGTGTTGCATATAGAGCAAGCTATTGAACTACTTTTAAGAAAATAACTTACTATGAAATCTTGGGGTGTCAAATTCTTTCCCCATTTGGGAAATTGCATCCTTGTAATTTTAAAATTGGGCTTTAGAACTTTGTTAAAATTACCACATTGGAGAAAGAGTCAATAAAACAATCACTTTAAAATAATGAAAGAGAAGTAAAAAAGGCCACCCGAGATAACCCATACTAGGATTCCATGTTCAAAAACATGGATATAGAAGATAAAATAAGTGTCAAGTACTGATGCACAGTGATATAAAACATGATCAGGAGAAAGATAACAACAAGAAAACAAAAAACTTGTGATAGGATAAACGGTCATTCGTTTCCCAGTAGCTAAAGTAAACACACAACATTTTTTGTTTCATGTACCATTTCATTTAGTTAAGAAATTTTTTTTTGATAATAACTAAGAACATAAAGGGATATACTTAATTTTTATGTAGAGTTTCATCCTTTAATAAATTTATACCACTAACTCATCTCTTTTTTTTTCAAATGATGAGTATTCAAGATGACTTGGTCACACCTGATGCACTCAAATCAATTTCTAGAGAATCACATGATCCAAAAATGATAAACTATATATTTTATTTGTCTTTAAAGATTAACCAAAACCAAAAGGGTTAGTACAAGATCAGATGATCCCCAAAAATAATAATCTTCTAGAGAAAAAATACTTATCTTAATTTCTAAAATTAAACCAACAATTCCCAAAATTTAGTAAAAACCATTCAATAACAAATTGTCCTTAAAATCATTTAATATAATCCAAACTAATATTGAAACCCAAAACTTAGAAGAGTTTAATTATGTGGTCTTCCACATTAAATTGTATCTCAAAATAATTTTGAATACTCTTAAAGTCACATACTTAAAAGTAATTAACCTAATCACATATTCTCTATGATAGGTAAATAATTTCATTAAATAACCCAAATCGCTATAAATAAATAATAAAAACGTAGATAAAAATTCACCATTACTCCTCAAATGAAATCACATAGTATTCTATTTTCCTTAGGCATATAGTGTTCCCAACAGAGTGGATATCTTTCAAAATAACATTTATCATCTAATCACCAAATCATTTTCATATACTAAGGATATACATTTGAAAAGACATAATATCCCAAATCAACTTATTATTGATCAATAAAAACATTTAACTAAAAATAATTAGTCACACTAATTAGGGACTACATGTAGTCCAGTGGTAGGCGATAAATCCCAATCACATTCTAGTTGTCGGTTCAATTCTCATAGCTTTGTCCAACATGACGGTTTGTCACACGTTCTGTGTGTGGTCCTTTTTCAAAAACTATATTTTAAAACATTCCCAAAATGAGATAAATTCCTCAAAATAACCATAACATAATTTAATCACAAATGTTATCTCATATCTTTCATTTTCATCTCAAAAATTAATAACCTATAATTTCCTAAAAATCAAAGATCATATAAACCCATATGGTTCTTTATAACTATATCCACAAAAGAAGAGATAATTATTCCTCAAATTGCATTTTCACAAAACAAACTGCATAGTTACACATTAAAGAGAATAGTCTTCCAAATTAATCTCATACTTTAAACATTTCTCCATCCATTTATTTTCATATAAGTTGTTCCTTGACTTAGAGGTTATCCTATAGAATAGGGCATTTACTCAGGTAATACAGAGGTCCCTTAAATTTATGACAAATCACTGTAATTGGATTCTTAAGATCATTTTTATTTTCTTTCATAGTACTCTTCATTTTTCCTCAGAAATTATTTACTTTATGTCCTTCTTTCCCACACATACAATATTTCCTTGTTCCATTGAGACACTTTCCTAGGTGTCTCCTTCCACATTTTCTACTTGATGGAAATTGAGGTTTCTTTTCTTCATGGTCTCCACTACTGGAGTTATTATCATTCACTTCATTTCTATTCTTTATTGATTACAAGAGTTTGTTAATATATGTTGTTGATCATATTTTTGGAAAACTAATTCTTCATGAGCACAATATATTTTACACATATCAACATTCCATTTCATTGCTCATTTCCACCATTGTTCCCACCTTTTTCATAATGTTCATTGTTACTTTGACTTCATTGGAATCCATCCATTCTCTAGCACAAGAAACCATTGTGTGAGTCATAAAATAATTTAGATAATATCATAACACCTTGTTTTTAATAAAAAACACCTTAGGATTAACCAAGGTTATTTATTCTCATCTTATATTAAAATCCTTCAAATTGGATTGTAAAGAAAATGTGAATTATCCTCAGAATATCCCCCGAGAGTGTCGTAAGCAAGAGTAGAGAAAGGCCCATTGTCGTGTACTGTGATACCCTGAGTCAAGTCTGAAACTCTTTTTCGAAGTTTTCACTCCAAGGTACATTTTTTCCAGAGCCGCCTCTACTTGCTCGAATCTAGACAGGGATGTATTTTTTGGAAAGACCACATAATATTTACATTACCAAAATTTTTGGATGTTCTTCTATACTAATCCTCAATGTCTATCTTAGGGTATTTTTTCTTAATGAGGGTTTTCTTATAAATCTAGTTTCCAAGGTTTGTACTAAACCTCCCTCTGATACCAACTGTAATGCCCCAACCCCAGTTACCCAGAGTCGATACATTATTGCATAATATTGGCATGATACATAGAAACATGTCCCGAAAGACCGATTAGTTTAGTTGCCTTATAAGTACTAGATACACTCATAGGTATTACATTACATCATGAAATAGAAACATCAACAACATTTCATACCCTTTTTAAACACACTTATATCCCTTAGCCTATTACTCTAGGTAAATTGTAATATACTACTTTTCATCCTGGAAAAAATATAACATAAAAAGTGGTGAGATCAAATGCTTAGTAAAGATAAGAATATAGTGGAAACTGTCATAAATAATAATAAAAATTTAAGGCAATGTATAAGACAAGAACATGGGCTTTTTACAAATAAACATCAGCATAACATGGAAAAGATAAATCAAATAATTCCATTTACTTATTCACATGGATATCCAACTAGTCAAATAATCACATGTAAAATAAATAGCCAATTTCATAATGATGGAATTCATAAGGCCGGACATTCTGAAACATCTTGTCAAGGCCTCGGCCAAGATGACTAAAAATGAGTTAGGCATCGGCCAAAACCATATATGAAATTGGGAAAGGCCTCAGCCAATTCCTAGTCTAATTGTCCCATAAGACCTACCGATGCATCAAGAAGCTATAGAGGGATCCACCCATTACTTATTAAATACATTTTATTCCTCATAAGAAATGATTGAAACATAATCTAAACATTTTTATTAAAACTATCATTCAAAATGTCAACATTTTAACCACAATCAATGAATGGCATAAAATAGCACATCTACAGTCAACCTTAACTCATTAAATACATTATGGATGATTTTATTATAATAAATCAACCTAAATCAAGAATAAAATACACTAAAGTATATTTACATAGATGAAACTAGTCATTAAAACTATTTTAGAGAAATATCCCCTTTTTTATTGAAAACATTTAAATGTCGCACTATTTATCAAAGAAGTCATTTAAAAGAGATTTTTGAATCAAAGTGTCTCATACCAATTTGAATCTTTTAGAAGGATTTTTAATTTCAAAACATTCATGTCTATATAAATAAATACTTAACCATTTTTAAAACATGGACATTAATGACAAAGATTTAGAAGAATAAATATTAAGAAAATTTAACACAATATTTTAGTTAAAGAGTTACTAACCAAATAAGATATGTTCAAATAAAAGTAATTAAAGAATAAAAAAAATCGAAACATTATAATATCATGAGAATAAAGGGATTCATGATATAATATTTCAAAGTATAGTATATACACCATATAAAGGTGAATTGCTGCATAACAACCCATAGGTCTCAAAGGAATGTAAATTGAGACGAAATACCTTATAAAGACCGTATCCTTAGATTAAGGATAAATTAATGAAATAATTGTTTTTGAAAAATATAAACACACTCAACAAAATTGGATATATAGTGTATATCAATCAGGTTTCATTCAAATGTATTCTTGTAAAAATAAAACCAATGACTTGGATATTTAACTAAATGAATGGAAATTGAGTTAAGATTACGCTTTAAATGTTCATATCAATGAAATGTGAATTTATAAATGGGGTGAGTATGTGTATAAAAGGTATATCCACATAAAGGGGAGTGGATATTACAACATAAATAATAAATAATGATTCCACACATAATCTTGTAGAAAAATAGTCAATGAAGTATGCGTAAATCTGAATGAGTAGAGATTGAAATTTGAAATTCCCTTACTCATTTGGTAACATACAAAATAAAAGACCACATGAAAGCAGTATCATAAAATGAAGACTTAAATACAAATAAATTAAATTAAATTACATAAATAATACAATCATGATCAGTACATACAACACACAAAATGAAATAGTGGAAATATAGCATGAATCGCATGGGAATAAAAAGTGAGATGAAATCCCCTTACCACGTTGTAATCAATCAAGTCGTAAGACCAAAAGTTAAAAACCACCAAATGAATCATATAATACCATGAATATAAATTTACTCGTGATAATATACATCAAATGGTAGTACGAAATACACCACATGCAATGAATAATTGGTGAATAATGGAAATCTCGTAGAATTAAAAGTGAGATAAGAAAACCCCTTACCATGCTGTAATCAATCGAGTCCTAAGAACAGAATTTAACAACCACAAAATTAATCATAGAGTACAATGAATATAAATTGAATCATGATAATATACATTAAATGGATGTACAAAATACAGAACATTCAATGAATAAGTAGTAAACAATGGAAATCTCACGGAATTAAAAGTGAGATAAAAAAACACCTTACATTCTACTTTTTCTTGGTTGAGGGTACATTAACCTCATGTATAATAGTTAAATAATTGTTATTAAATTATACAAGAACTATATACATAAATATGATATCATATATGATCCTCTAATATTTCTTTGTTAATAATATTTTAGTAGTATCATCATTTTGGGTGTTAACTAATCTATTTTACTTTATATACTCAGTTATGTAATCCATGTTTGTTATGGATAGGATGTATTTTATTCATATCAAGAATTATATTAAGATTGTAACATTATTTTTAATCATAAAATGAAAATTATTCTTGAATGATTATGATGGAGAATGAATATCATCATGTTCGTGGAGACATTAATCTGTACGTATGCAAGAGTGGAAATATCATTATATTGATGGTGAAATAATATGTAATTGGATGGTATATCAAATATACAGAATCATTAACATGTTATATTTATTATTTACATCAGATATACTTATTATTATACCCATCCAAATAATGAAGTGTTTCAATAACAAAGTACACCACGACGTGGAGACGGTAATCTATACGTACACACGCATGGTGAATTTGTCAATTATAGGGTGGATAGAATATTGAATATGGTTGTACTATTTTTATAAAAACATCACAGTATATAAAATAAACTAGATTTATTATTTTAGAATGGAAACAACAAAGAAATTTGAAGTAGAAGAAGAAGAAAAACTTAAAAGAGGTGATGAAATATTTACCTCTTCTTCGGGTTCTTCTTTTTAATTTGATAAAAATGGCTTCTTAGGATGGCTTTATGACCAAAGGAAGGCCTCTAGTATGAGGTGAGGAAAGTTGGGAGGTTATTTTTGTAGGTATTTACTAAGCCAAAAGGCTTTGGAGGTGTGAAATTAAGAGAAGGGGAAGTGCCCTTTTATAAGGGGGGTGAGGGTCACTTTAGGAAAAGCATGAAATATTATTTTATAATAAAATTATTTTAGGTTTAAAATGGCTCAAAAATGAATTAATTAAATTATAAGGTTGGTATGGGTCAAAAACCTCTCAAAAATATGTTTTAGATAGGTTTATTTTATCATATTAACCTTATCATTTAGATATAACTCTTTGTTAAATAGTTTGACATTTACCATGTCTCTTTGTATTTTTATATTATATGGTTAATAAACTTACTATAACATGCCAATAGAACCCCTTGTAGTCATTTATTAATATATATAACATTATCTAAGTAATTTTGTGGAACCTAATAATTTTATTAATATTATATCAATTAATAATATAATATTTGTTTTAAAACCTCAATTATGCTAATTTTGACACTATTTAGTATTTTTTTTAAGTCATAAAAACTATATTACATAGAATAAAATTTATTAAACTATCCTAAACATGTCATATTAACCTATTAAATTAGTTTATTCCATCATAAGTCTCAATTTACAATTATTTGGATATTTATAATATCAATTATTTTAATATTTCCTTAATATGGTAATTACTGCATCATCTTTGTGTCATAAATACATTTAATTATTTAATATCTAAAAATAATAAATAAAATAACATTATTTTGGAATCTTATTATTTTTATAATGGACATTTATAGTCAAATTTATCTTATCTATAACCCTATATTAAAAATGATTTAGATATTAAACATTGAATTTTACACTTTTTACTCTTCTTTAAATAAAATAATAATAAATGTCATAATCTAATCCAAGTGGACCAAAAGTATCATATGTTTTTCATAAGGTTGTTTTTGGTCGAATTACACTTATCCAATAGAATTAGGACATGTGTTAAGGTAATTATAATAACATTTTTACCCTTAATTACCCTATTTACTTTTAACCGTGGTAAATAAAAGTCAAACGTTACTATTCAAAAAAATTATTTTCATCTTATTGAACATCAATTTACTTAATTATTTCAACCGTTTCTCTTGAATTTTTGAAAATCAACTCACAGAAGTGGTAAAATTATGTTTTATGAAAAATTTTAAATTCTCCTAGAAGGTGGGTAAAAGACGGTAAAAAGTTCAACAAAATTTTATACATCTAATTTTATTATAAAATGACTCCAATGAAATAATTAAACATATATAGGTATTATATATCTATTTTTACTTAAAATAAATGTAAATAAAATAAATAATTATTTAAATAAAATGTCGGTTTTAAACTATTACTTAGTGATTTTCACAATTCATCAAAAATTGAATGTTTTCAAAAAAAAATACCAACAATTTACCCTATGCTAATTTTGATGTTACGAATTCAAAAATGAATTATATTTTACCAAATTATAAATATATAATTTTCATTAATTAATTTAAAATTAATTCTCATTCAAAACTGAAAAGAGGGTTTTTAAAAAGTAAAAACTATAAAAAGATTGACATCTATTTATATCAAATTTAAATGTCAAATTACTTATAATGACCTAAATTGTATTAAATAATAAAAATATAATCTAATTATACTTCTAAACCATTCAAATTCATAATTTAACACTATAATATATTTTTATTAAAAAGTTATTTTCAATTAAAATTTAGTATTTTTCAGTATTCATCAAAATAAGGAAGTTATCAGAAAAGTACCAAAAAATTATCCAAAATAAATTTTTATGTCATGATTCTAAAGAATAATTTAATTTCATTAAATTGAAAACATAAAAGTTCCAAATATTGGTTTTAAAAAGGTTTTTCTATTAAAAGGTGGTTAAATTGCATTTTTTTGAAAAATACTTCTTTTATCTAAAAAAATGAATATGTTCTTGTATTATGTCTAATAAACACATAATATAGATTCTAAAATTATATGGAGTATATAAAATTCAAATTTCTGTTAATATTATTCGTAACTTCTTTTTGAATAGTAAGTTTGGTAAGTCGTTGTGCGCTCGAACTTAGTGTTGCGTATAACACAAGCTATTGAATTATATTAAATTAAATAACTTACTATGAAATCTTGGGTTGTTAAAGATGGTATTTTAACCTTATGTATAATAGTTAAAACATTGTTATTAAATAATACAATAACTATATACATAAATAAGATATCACATATGATCCTTTAATATTTCATTGTTAATAATATTTCAGTAGTATCATTGTTTCGGGTGTTAACTGGTCTGTTTTCCTTTATATGCTCGATTATGTAAGCCATGTTTGTTATGGATAAGATGTATTTTATTCTTATCTATAATGATATTAAGTTCATAAACATTATTTTTAAACAAAAAATTAAAATTATTCTTGAATGGTTACGATGGGAAATTAATCTTATCGTGTTTGTGGGGACGGTAATCCGTACGTACGCACGTGCGACAATATCATTATATTGATGGTGAAATCGTGTGAAATTGGATGATATATCATATATACAGAATAATTAACATGTTATATTTATTATTTACAATCATTTATACTCATTATTATACCCATCCAAATAATGAAGTGTTTGAATAACATACTACACCACGACGTGAGGACGGTAAGCCGTACGTACGCACATATGGTAAATTTTTCATTTATATGATGGATAGAATAATGAATATGGTTGTAAAATTTTTATAATAACATCACAGTATTTATAATATACTAGATTTATTATTTTAGAATGGAAATAACAAAGAAAGAGGTAGTGGAAAAGAAAATAACTTGAAAGAGTGTGGTGAAAATATTACCTCTTCTTTGGGTGTTTCCTTTTGAGTTGATCAACAGGGCTTCATAGGTTGGATTTTTGATAAAACTAAAGACTCTAGGTTAAATTCGGGGAAATTATGAGGATATTTTGGTAGGTTTTGGCCGAGCCAAATGGATTTGGATGTGTGATTTTGAGATAAGGGGAAGTGGCCTTTTATAAGAGTGGTGAGGGGAACCTTAGGAAATGATTGAAATATTATTTTATAATAAAATTATTTCCGGTTTCTAATGGCTCAAAAATGATTGATTTTAATAATAAGGTTGGTATGTGTCGAAAATATCAGAAAAAAATATGTTTTAGACAGTTTTGGGTCACCATATTAACCTTACATTTTATATTTAACTCTTAGTTAAATAGTTTAACTTTTACCATGTATTCTTTTATTATTATAATAATTTATTAATAAACATGCTATAAAATTACAATATAACCTAAAGTGTTTCATTAATGATATACATATCATTATATAAGTTCTTTGGTAGAACCTTATATTTTTAGGACTGTTATATAATTTAATAATATAATATGTTTTTTTAAAATACATTTATGTCAATTTTATAACTATTTAGTATTTGGTTTTTGTGAAAGTTACCATAACTTGATTACTTCAAAAAAAATACATTTAATAAAACCTAACAAGTCAAATTCCCCTTGAAAATTCTTGGATGTCATAAAAACTTGGAAATTATATTTATTTTAATATTTATAATACCATTTATTTGATTCTTTCATTAATAAGGTAATTACTGCATCACCATTGTATCATAAATAAATTTAATTATCTAAAGTCTAAAAAATATAAATAAAATAAAATTATTTAGGAAATCTTTTTATCTTTATAATGAGTATTTATAGTCAAAAATATAACTTAAATAACCTCATTTAAAAATTATTTTACTAAAATATATATGTTTATGTCATTCTGGTCTTTACTTTAAATTAATTAATATAAAGTGTCATTATCACTCTCAAGTGGCTCCATGGGGTCCCAAAATCACCCTAATAATGCCCATGGTTAGACAGGTATCATCCAATTGGAATAGGACATCTGTTAGTGTAATTTAATATTATTATAATATTAATTTTTACCCTTATTCACCGGATTTACCCTTTAACCATGGTAAATAAAATATTTACCGACGTAATTATTCATAATGTATAAAAATAAAAGTTACCTTTTTACAAAATTTAGACATCATGATTCCAAATATGGAATCCATTTTTTAAATTCAAAATATATAAGTGGTAGAAATTAATTTAAAATTAATTCTCATTGTCAGAATAAAAAGCGTGTTTTTAAGAAATAATAATTATCAAAAGATTGACACTTGTTTATGTGCAGTTTAAATGTAAAATTACATACAACGACCTAAGTTATATAAAATTATTAAAATAGTATAATGATACTTTAAAACCACTCAAATGTATAATTTAACACTATAAATTATTTTGATTAAAAAAGTTGTGACTAATTAGAATATAGTACTTTTCACTATTCATCAAAAATTGAAAGTTTTCATAAAAGTATCAAAAATTCACTCTAAGATAAATTCGATATTCCAAATTCAAAAATGAAGCCCATTTTAACAAATAAAATTTATAAAATTTCAAAAAGGGGGTTATTACTATTCATAACAGCTATTTTGATTGGTCGTGGTGTGTTAAAACTCCAAGTTGTGTACAACACAAGATACTTCATTATTCAAAGGGAAAATTATCATAGATGCTTGGGTTGTTTCACTAATGATACTTAGGTTGTTTTGTGATGTTTTATCATGATGTCTTCTGGGTTTTTTTTGGACTTTTTTTTAGTTATCTTCTGTTGTTTGCCTATATAGTTTCTTTGTCTTCTGATATAGTACACTTTGTTGTAGTTTTTATTTAAATAAAGTGGTTGAGTTTTCATTCACTTATTCATGAATTATGTTATTAGTTTTTATTTATGGTTGTTGGGTTAATGTTTTAGTACTAAAATGGTAAATCGTCTCCCACTTTCATTAAAAATCTTTTGACATTTATTTCCAGCCGTTGCTGTCTTGGGGAAGTCTCTGAAGACCTAGTAATGATTCATTGAATTATCAAGCTAATGAGAATATGTGGGTCATTCCATTTAATTAGTGAAACTTTTTATTTTAAAAATTTAACATTCAAGATCCCAAAATTACTAAGGGTGAGTGGTTAGTGAAAATTTCTCCAAAGGAATGAAAAAAAGAATGAGATGTTTGATAAATAGTTTTCGTATGAATTTTAATTTAAAATTCATATTGGGTGTATTGTGAGATAAATTTATACTATTCATTTTATTTATAATTAGATTATAAGATGGTATAAAGAGTTTTTTTGGTAATTCAAAGATATTATAGAAGAAAAGTTAGTGTAAGAAGAAGAGTATAAGAATGTGATGTGGATGAAGCACAAAAAAAATCTTGATGAATGTTAATTATGGGTAAGTTATCCTTTATTGGTACAATGTAAAATTATATTCCATTTTATTGATGGGATGACATAAAATACAAAATAAAGACATATTGTTTCATGATTTCATGGATAAACCATACTCATTTTATCCATCAGATTATGTAATGTTGATGAAATGGGGTTACAGATCTTCTATGGATATAACCATTTATTTTTAGTGCTGAAAACTACAAGAATTTCCTATGTTTGTTTTCTTTAGTCATTATTGTGATTGCTTATATTATTGAATGATTTTATAATCACTTAAATAGGTTTCAGTTATTGTTTTAATTTTAAAATAAAAATAATTTAATTCATTGATTCACCACCTCCTAATTAATTCTTAAACATATTTTATACCTCTTTCAAAAATATGAAAACATTAGAAATGGAATTATGAATATACCTCATAGTTAATTTCATAATATAATGGTGTTATTTTATCATTGTTTTTTGAATCCTTATTATCATAAATATTTACTAAAAAACTTATATTCTTTTCTATGTTATGAAAAGAAATGGCTCAAAATGATTCTATAATATTAAGTAAGATTGTATTTAGTTCCATTTTCATGTCTTATAAATTTAGTTTCAACTATAATTAGTGTGTAACCAGTCTAAAATGATAGAATTCAAATTTTTAAAAACTCGTTTTCATATATTTAATGACCAATGAATCGTTATTCACTATTTTTTCTAATTTCTATCCCTATAATGTGGATGGGTTTACAAAACATCGAAATCTCCAAAAACAATTTCCTAAATTTAGAATATTATTCCATAGATTTTTTTTCTGTAAAAATTAATATCAAAATATAAATGAGTAACATAAAACACTCTTCCCCAAATAATTTTACATAAAGGTTATCATAAACAATTATGTTTTTAAAAATTTCCACCAAACCAAAATTTCATGATTCTCATGCGGTATGTACCCTTGGTCTGGTTGTGAGTCTTAATTTCCCCACATTCCTTATTTCTAAATGTGAATGACCTCCACCTCTAGAGTTGATCATGTTATCTCCTTTATTGGAACAATATATTGTGATTTTGGATCTTCCATTAATGCATCCCTCTATAGAATTCATCACCTAGTTTGGTATTAACTTATAGTTCCAATACATGTTAGTGAATATTATTTTAAGTGATATCTTCTAGTGTCTATTGATTAATTACACTACTTGATATATATCGAGTTAGATTTTCTTTACCTAATTAATCAAAATATCATCACCTAAGGTGACTCATGGATGATATTTATCATTTTACTCATCATGAATTTTATATACCAATAAACTTATACTCCAACATAAGTATTCATAGGCTCATCACATAATGCATCTCATGGTTTTCACATTTTGTGGAAACTCAATCTCATCACTAGAGTTGAGAAATTACGACTGTATTCTCATCGTATACACTCACTAGTCTCACCACTTATAGTTTCAAGTAATAATCACAGAGGTATGATATTTAAACATAATATGTGGGTTGAAATGATTAATGGTTGACAATAACATATCAAATGTTTAAATTCAACCGTGGTTATTCATGCATAGGCTCATTACATTTTGGTCTTTCACTAGTTTAAAGTACAGTGGGTTTCTTACCATATACACATATCATGTAATGGTCCGTAAACATGTTAGCATCCAGTGGTGACATTGAATCCTAGTCGTGGCCACATATGTTGATGGTAAATGGTTTAGTATACTTTTAAAAGGTTTAGAGATTCCACATATCCAGGATAGAGATAGATTCTTAGTAATTTTATGATGTCGGGATTGAATATCTTGGATACATTCCATATACCATGTGAGAAGAAAAGGATGAAACCCCAAATAGTTTTATATCAAATTTATAGTTTTGTACTAGGAAAAGTCTATGTAGTTTAACATCAAGTAGTAAGGATTCTTATATATTTAAATGAGAGTAAAAAATAATGGAAAAAGTATTATATAGAGAATCTTTTTGTGTGTCGCTAAATTTCATCAAAGTTATGACTGGGAATTTAAATAGTGTTCCTCCTAGGTGATTTTGTAGATATTAATGATATGTGTGGGGATTAATATATTTTATTTCCTTATATAGTGTGTAAAATAACATAATCTTAACACAAGACATCAAATTAAAGGAATCTAGTGTGATCGCAATAGGTAGATTGAGTTTGTGACTCAAGGAATCCTCTGATTGTATCATAGGTCAAGTCATAGTTTCACTTAATGTGTTGAAGACATTAGGATATAAAAATTAACAACATTAATCTTGGATTTTATGTGTGTGGATTACGTATTGATTTTCAAATATTATCTTACTATTATCATGTAATGATGGAATTTAGACCCATTAATGGGTCAAGGAATATGATTGTGGGTTACACCTATAGAGGATCCCAAAGGGGATGCTTGGATCATATCTCTATATTGAGAGGTGGAATGTATAGTAGGACTAGGATCAGCCCCATGAGTTATAATGCCTATATATATTTATGGAATGAATAAAAACCCTCATTGTTTGGCGCCACAAAATGATATCATCCCTACCTTTTCTATTAATGTTGCATAGACCATTGTTTTCCCAATTATGGTCAATAACAAATCTTAATAGGAAGTTCCGTTTAATGTCATCTATCCACAAACTATACACTATACAATATATATTCATAAAATAGGGAATGTGGGGGTTGTATCATCATCATAATCACATCAGAAATATTACACTTTAAACATATGTAATCTCATTAATTTCACATGAGACATCCTAATATAATCACATATGGTTTACAACATATTAACATCATTTATAAGGGACTAATAGGTAAACTTTTCCAAGAAATATCTTGTGTGGAACATACACACAGGCACCCCTTTTTTATTAAAACATATAATAAGATTTAGGGGATAGAATTTCAAGAACATATTGGGAGGAACATGACTAAAGCTAGATGAGGAATACATGTGGAATTTTTTTAATAATGGTGTAATGAGCAGACCATGGGGAATATCATAACATATGTTTTTTATAGAGAATATATGAAAATATGGGCTCATTGTATTATATGGGGTGGAGGTTTATGAAATGAGGGTTTTTAATGACTCATAACATTAATAAAATTTTATTTTATTGTAGGAGATATATAAATGGATATGGGAAACACTATTTTTTTAATCATTTTAGCTCATAAAAAATTTTGTTTTGAGAGATATGGACAACTTATGTGAATTGGGATCTTCATGAATAGTTGTTTCTCAAAACATACTAAAAATATCACACATAATTGTAATAGGTATTTTGTTTTTATTTTCATATCACCTATAAAAACTGTTTATTAACTAAATTAATTCCTTTATGGTTTTTATTAAAGTGATAGAACCAGTAATGTTGTAACCATAAAAATAAAAAAGATAAAGTGTATTTTAGGTTGAGTATTATGATGATTCATTGGAAAACACAAATCTATGTGAACCACAATAAGAAAATTTAACTTATTCAACTTTTTTCTATATATTATTCACACTATCTTTCCATTCATTCCAGCATCACATGTTTTTTCACTCTACCCCCAAAAAAATTAAATTTCAAAAATAAAATTTGTTGTTGGTTCATTTTCCATGAATTTTAAATTAATAGAAAAAAATAATGTCATAGTAATATCTATAATAATGATTATTATTAAATATAAAAATTGATGAAATATTTATAAAATGAATTAATTCATTGAAATTAAGAATATTTTACTATTATCCATTATTGAATTCTAAGGGTATTTTCTTTTCATTATATTTCTTCATCCTCAAAATTGGTTATGTTTTCGAACATGTGATGTTATTTTGGGTGGAGAATAAAAAAATTATAAGTAATGTATCAGACACCGCCAAAATCTAAAATTCCACTAAAATATATCTATTTTTTATATTAAATGGTAATATTAATAAAATAATGGATTACGTAGATATATTTGAACTAATATCATAAATAGAAGAAAGATATAAATCACTAGGTAGAAATTAAGGGGTTCCACATTCCTATGTTATCCTATAATTACTATAATATCTTTACACATCAAAATGATCTCACATTATCCATAATTTATTAGAACCTTTTGTTTAAATAAAAATTCTAAATAATATATTGATAATTATAGTTTAGAGGATCCCTAATTTATAATAAAATACAATAATTTTTTTTAGGATCTATCTGAGTTATACATGCATAAATGGGAATCAATTTATCAACCATATTTATGATATTTTTCACAAAACACATCAAACCATTTCAAGTCATTAATGGATTTTAATAAATCCTAATAATTACCTTTTTATAAATAAATTATTTTTTCATGTATAAAATCATTAATATTGTCATCAAAAAAAATTATGTGAATGAAATATAATTTTTTAAGGAAGAATAATTGGCCTTCAATATTAAAAAATAACATGATAATTAACCAGTAATGAACCATGATATAAGGACATTCTCTATTTCAGTAAGACAATTCACATAGATGAATACATCTATTTTGTCCAAGATTATTTCATTTTACTACATTGAAAAATCAACCCCCAACCAACTCTAAAGACTCATAGATTTATAACATTTTAAGATTATGTCACATTATGTGAAGTATATTTTTTAACCATAAATAAAACACCATTTATTTATCATTCAAATTCTATTTTTGAAAATTCTTTTGTAATTTTTTACACAATTAAATACCATAAAAAATAACAACAAAAAATAAACCTAGAACTTATTTTAAATATACTCTAAAACATCTTATAGACATCTCTAAATGTTTTATAAATATAATCTACATTAAAAATGATAATTTGTGACCCATTGTGTCTTCAAATCAATAAAAATAATTAGGATTTACTGAATTAATAACTATAATAAAAATGAAACTTAAATAATATTTTTAATGAAACTCATTCTATAAATCTACATACACTTATATAAACCAAACACGCATATATTAGAATCTATATCATCTATAAATATCATACACTATCATTAAAATAAAAATAATATTTATACTTATGAAATCAAGAGGCATTAGGATATAGAATTTTCGAATACCAATCTTACATTCTCAATTCATTGACTGTACAATGGTTTGTTCATTTTATATTCCACATGCCATTAATTTATTTGGATTTTCAAATTACATTCCCTGGATAAATATATATATGAATATATTACTTACATCTTCATGACTCAACCAAGATTACCCAACTGTCCAAAACCCAAACCAGTGCTTACCTAGATTGAAGGGAATTATTGATACCCACAAACTGACGACAAGTACCCAGGCATCCAAGAATTATTATTGGGAATAATTTTTTCAAAATGAAAACATGAAATAGGATAACTAAAATAAATATAGTGTTGTTATTGCATTATTATTTTAACATTTGGAAGAAAAAATAAGAAAAAAACTGGTGAAAAAACAAAAAACCAGATGAATATACAAAGGCTGAAAAAAACAAAACACTATGTGGCATGTTTTCACCTTTATACTCCCTCACCAAATATAATATAAAACCTATCTCCATGAACCTTTTTTTAATAATTTCATAAATACCACAAAACACAATTCAATGATGACAATAAAAAAATATTTCCCTCTCATAACCATTAATTACATGTTAGTGAATATGCTCATACAGTTTTATGTGATAAGTTGGCCACCTAGTGTTCAAAATTTACAGAGATTATGGTTTTTCATGTAATAATTTAGAATACTTCTAGGAATTTTTTTTCTGATAGGAATTTAGTCAGTGTGCAATTTTGAGGCCCTGAGATCCTCAAAGCAAAGATACTAAAATACTAATTTTTTAAGGTATGTGTGTGTTTATTTTATTTAATTTGTAATAATTTTGGGTTCGAGTCATGGATCAAAAATAAAAGACCACATTTGAGTCAAAAATGATAATTTTACCTTAGGAACGGTATATGGTTTTTCAGTTTCTGGCACCCAATTGGAGGGGACCATTGAAAGGGTGTTAAAGGAAGGTTTATTAACACAATAAAATTTAATTAACAAACCTACCTCCTATTTGGGTTCCTTTTTATGAAAGTTATGGGGGAGGTTCTCTCCCATGGATAAAGATATATTGAGGATGAACTAAGTTGAGGAGGTTCCATCAAACCCCATTTATGATGTAGATAATCACCAGATTGAGGTGAAATAGATCTAGGTATTTCATTGGACCCGAAGCTATCTTATTTCTCTATGAGGTAGGTTAATTTATTATCCAAATTTCTCAATATACCTTGATGGATTTTGTAAGGATTTAGAGCCCTATTATGACTTCTATATATCTATTTGTAGTTGATTTGTGGGATTCAAATGGAAATAAAGACTTTTGGCTGGCTCACAGGTGATTACCATAGAGAATCCCATTCACATTGTGTACAGTGTTGGAACACAAGTCATATGTTCTTACCATTCATAGAAGATTAAATTTGGCGAATACAAGCCTTTTATCGGGGGTATATTTCATAGAGTGAGCCTAGGTTATTTGGATAAGGATGTGACTAGAATATTCATGTCAAGGTACATGGTTCCATGTCAGTACACCATCATATGACACAAGAAAAGTTTTTGATACTCATGCACAACCAAAGAGTTATTCTTGGGTTGGGTCTATATAAACACACCATATAATTAGGGTACACTGTGTGTAAACATGGACAGTCAAGTCGCGTGTGGGTGAGGACAAGAACAATGCTTCGGATGAAGTCTCATCCCATGTGGCTTGTGGAAAAATCTTTGTATTCTCATTTATACATTCCGAGTACGACGAAGGGAGACCACCTGGGGCCAGTTACGAGAGACTCATTCTGTATTGTGGGAGTAATCCATGTAAATCCCTTAGATATTTTTCCCTTATGAGTCTATATATTCATAACTTGGATGGAGGCCCATGAGTAGCCTATACTATGTAGTTTTCTATATCATATGTGATGGTGTACATGGTTTTTGTATTAGAGATGTGATGTTTGATGTAATTGTGGGTATCTTATTTTTGGGGTGAATATATCAGTATCAGTTGATTGAGTTCCCATTGTATATTCTTAAGAGGGTTTGGTGTAGAATAAAATCCTCATCAATACGATCATGAACCCTCTATGTCTTCCTTAGACACATATAGTGTGTGTGTGTGTTCCCTTATTCTAGGATTAATTAGCTTCAGTATTCTTTAATAGGGGTTTACTATAAAATATGGTCCCGAGCATCAGACATAAAAACACTCAAATGATTATAGAATATATCACTCACAGATTACTGGACCGGTCCGTATTTACTTCCTACTTTTATGGTAGTGTTGTTGGAATCGATGTGACCAAAACTACACAAGAATACATTCAACTGCCATTAAGATAACTCTAGAAGGTTATGATGTCCCCTTAGTGATCCCTATGCATTGAACCCATGCATGTGTATCAATCAATTCAGTGTTCTACCTTGTTGTTTTACCAAGGTAGGGTCTATTGGAATCAGTATGAACAATATTTACATGGACATTGATACCCTATCTAGTGGGATAAATATTGTAAGGTTTGGTGTCCCCTAGAGAGCCCTAGGAATTGAACCCATTTTTGCATATCAGTATTTGATCTTTCAGATGAGGTATTTGTCTAATTGAGTGTCTAACTCATTTATGTACTCTCAGTTTCCAACTTGAATTTTTTTTTTGAGACCTAATCACTGAATTCTATCATATGTATTTCATTAGGGATAGTGGGGTTATTCTATCAACTTAGGGATATCTGATGAGTGTTTTTTCTCGGTTGTGTGCAATCAGGGATGGTAGGGTTTATAGTGTGAGTCATCTCACAAAATAACTTCCTTTTAATCCAAGTGTAAGTTTTTATGGCTAGAATTATAGTTCAAATCACGAGACATAGAGATTTTTACAAGTATATATGGGATATTCTGGGAGATCTTCTTGTATGTATTGTATTTGGTTTGATATTCCAGGTGATTATTATTAAACTAGTCATGTATAGTTGATGATTTTTCAAGATAAAGTGTTCTTATCTTTCTCTTTCATGGGATTACTCCTCTTGGATTTTGTTAGATAATTATATCCTTTTTTATTAGTTATTTTTTCAGGTTTTGGGGAACCTAATGGGTATCTTGATACATTTTAATGCATGGGGACTGCTAAAAAATTTCATGTCCTATGAAAATGATAAGAATCATAGTGATGTCATCAGAGGACCTAGAGTTACTTGAGCATGATTCTAAGCTAGACATTTTCTGGTGTGTGCTGATCATGAATTTGATAAATTTTCCCAACATTTTGACTATGTTGGACTCTTTTTCAATTTTTTTGCTTAATATTTTTCTTATTCACACATTCTAGTAATTTCGTACTCTATTTTTCTGATATCGATGTATTTATGCATTTTTTTATTTTTTGTCTCTATTATCAATACACTTTTGTATAGATATGGATATGTGTCCATCAATAAAGGTACCATTTGCTAAGGCCTACCATGTGGGTGATATACGGACTTGGAATTGGTCCCCAGAACAAATTATATTTATGATGGCTAGGGGTAGTAGGATATTAGACATCTGATGGTCAAGGGAGCCCCGATGGTTTGAGTGGTTACATAGTGGTATCAAAGGATTCCCCTCCTCAAAACTGGAGTTGGGTGTAGTTATCTATCAGATTGGTTTGGGTTTTAGGGTGATATTATAAAGGCATAATGAGTTCTTATTTATGTATAGGACTCCATTGTTTGTGTGGAGGCCAACATATCTATTCATTTGGATCTAATAACAACTTTTTGATTTGAAACATATAGGAAATATTTTTAGGTAAACATAGGTACATAAATCATATAAGACTGGTTTGGGGTTTCCATTAACATATTGATTTAGCTACCCATATATAATCTTTAATAGTGGCAAATATTAACTTATTTTAGGTAGTTTCCATGATGATAGACTTTGGGAATTCCACAATAGAGTTGATGGTAGGACCTGATGAGTGATGATGCCTCCATGTAGGTGGTTTTTCATGATCGATTTTTTATTTCAAGTGGACATCTCGCAGTGCTTCAAACTATTGATCCATTTAGTGACCCAGCTATAAGGTTTTAAGTGGATGGTTCGTGTTAGAATTGGTCACAGATGCATTAATTTGTATCAGATAATGGTATATATGGATTAAGATCATATCATGAGCATCTCTAGTGTAACATCCCGGTTCTGGGTGCCACTCAATGGGTGCCCCAAACCCGATTTTCATCGTGAGCCAATGCTCAGTCCCATGATCTCCTACACCACAGCAGCAATTAAGTACCTGTATAAGGACCCTTTCCCTTATCTACATCTGCATCAACAAAATCTGTTTGGGCCGAAAAGCATGACCCAAATAGGGTGTGAGAAATAAATTCTCAGTAGGCCCCCACCAAAGGCTCATTCTCAACTGTGTGTACAACATGCAACAATACTGTGTAGTAGTAAAATGAAAATAAGTAAGCAGTACTTAAAAGTAACTAACTTAACCAATTTTATTTCCATTTTAATGTCCATTTAATCATTTAATTTAGAATATCTCCATAGTGAATATTCTAAGTAAACAGCCAATGTCCTCTGACATGTAAAACCTTACCCTCAGGTAATCAGAATCCAACCCGCAGGTATTGCCCTCAGGCATACCAGAATTTTCCCTCAAGAGTATGATGTGTCGCCCTCAGGCATAGAGTCTATCTCCCACAGGCGCGGAAGAAGTTTCCCTCAGGCTAAGAGAAGATTTCCCTCAGGCTAACACATTAATGCCCTCAAGATATAGTAAAACAACGCCCTCAAGATAAAGTAATCGGGCCATGCCCAACATAAAAACATGCAATTGACATACAATTACTTTCAAGGAAAAGTAATGCACAACTAAACAAGGAATACCCTCGGGTATCTTGGCCAAACGGCTAAACAGAGGAATGCACCCCTCGGGATGGTCCTAGATCCATGAAATGATCCCAGACAACATTTTAATATCACATTTAATTTCCTGTACAATTCTAGGTATTCAAAATAGCGACGGCCTCAGCCACACAACACCCCAACATGGGTTCATGGCACAAAAACGCAAAAAATGCACAAAACACACAACAGTTGGAAAATAAACACCAAGCCACCTACCTTATATGCCCATGATCGGTATACTCGAATGACCTTACACGAATCATCCTAGAATGAGGTAGATCTGAGGTAAAAGGAATTTCCATTTAAACGTAAACAACTTCCATTAAATAGAGAATTGGAAAGAATGGTTTAAGAAGAGAGAAGGGCCTACCTGTGCGGTTCCAACGAGATCATCCATGGCGGAAACGGATTACCAACGAACACCTAGCTGATCTTCGAAGATTCATCCTCCTCTCCCGAGCTCCATATTCCCATTCTAAGCCTTCCTTGTGAACCGGGGAGGATACTCCCCATTTTAAGAAAAAAAAGTACACGGCGTGTACTTCCAAGTACACGGTGTGTACTCCCCATTTTTAATTGTTCCTCTGGCGGCTTCCTGGTAGCGTGGCACTATTCACCTATCGACATGACTACATGGTGTTTCTTTGTGATTACACGGCATGTTATGTCGCACAGCTGGCCACTGCCTTACTATTCGACTGTCGACTGACTACACGGTGTGTAAGGGACCACTACACGACTTATAGTTGGTTCCTACACCCTTCATCTCTGACATGGGTACATGTCCTGTGTACTTATCCCACACGGCCAAAAGTACAGGGTTTGTAGACAAAGTACATGGTGTGTACCTTCCAAAAATTGAAAATTTCCCCATTTTCTATATTTTCACAAAAACTCTTAAGGAAAAGAGAAGGGAATGAACCCGTACCTCAGAAATAAGAACCGGGTTCTTACAAACTCCCCCCCCCCCCCCCCTTAATGAAATTCGTCCGAAGATATAGTCGTGAACAACTCCAGCCACTGACCATGTACATCAGTCTCATGCTCCTAGGTTTCATCCTGCACTCGACCATGCTGTAATAGTACCCGTACGAGAGGAACTGACTAGCCTCAGAGAACCTTCATGCTCCTGTCAATGATACGAATCGGATGCTCCTCAAAGGACACATATAACTCAATCTCAACATGTTCGGCTTGAAAAATGTGAGATAGGTCTGAATGATAACGGCGCAACTGAGATACATGGAAAATGTCGTGCATGGCCTGGAACCTCTGCGGTAACTGCAACCGATAGGAAACCAAATTGACTCTCTCCAGAATCTCAAATGGCCCCACATACCTCAGTTAAAGTTTACCCTATCTCCGGATCCTCTTGTGTCCCATCCTCGGCGAAACACAAAAGAAAACCCAATCCCCAACCATGAAATCCAAAGGTCATCTGCGGCGATCAGCATAAGATTTCTGATGAAACTGTGCGGTAGCCATCTGCTTCTAAACCAACTGCACCTACTCAGAAGTCTCCTGCACGAGACGTGGTCCCAATAAAGCTGCCTCACCTACCTCCATCTAGCACAAGAGTGATCGGCATGCCCTACCATATAAATCCTCATTTGGTTCCATCTCAACAATTTCCTGGGAGCTATTATTATAGGCAAACTCGGCCATGGGTATATGCTTCTCCAAAGAGCCCCCAAAGTCTAGGACGCATGCACTCAGCATGTCCTCACGCACCTGTATAGTATGCTCTGACTAGCCATCTATCTGAGGGTGGTAAGCTGTGCTCAGAAGCACCTGTGTACCCAGTGCCCTCTGAAAACCCTGCTAGAGACGAGATTTAAAACAGGCATCCCTATCTGAAATGATAGAATAAGGGACCCCATTAAGATGTTCGATCTCTCGGTTATACAACGTTCTGAGTTCGTCTACTTCGAAGGTCTCTTAGATCAGAAAAAAAGTGAGCAACCTTCGTGAGTCTGTCCACAACAACCCACATGACATCATTGCCTTTGGGTGACCTCGGCAACCCAGTCATGAAATCCATCACGACATCATCCCATTTCCACTATAGGATGGGTAACTACTGTAACATCCCAGCTGGTCTCTGATACTCCTCCTTCACCTTCTAACAGGTTAAACACCTCATAACAAAATTAGCTACTTCTCTCTTCATAATTGGCCACCAGTACTTACGTCTCAAGTCACGATACATCTTGGTAACCTCGGGATGAACTGCCCAAGTCGGAGCCTGAAACTCCCACATCAGCTCCTCACATATATCCCTTGGAATCTATACACGTCCATGGAAATGCAGAACCTCATCATCGCCTATCGTCTAACAAAGAGGAGGGTCCTCACATTCCACCGACTCCCGTAGAACTAGGCCTTCTGAATCAGATAGTTGTCTCATCCTCAATCTGCCCAGGAGGGTATAAGTCATAACTATGGAGGAAAGATAAGTTTTCCCCAGACTGTCGTGCACCTCCTAATGCATCTCAGAGAACAAAGCCATGAGCTTCCATTCACCACTGGCCTCCTGAACTGCCTGTATCTGAGTCTTCCTGCTCAGTGCATTAGCTACTGCATTACCTTTACCAGGTGTATAGGCAAGCTCAAAATCAAAGGACTGAAGGTATTCGACCCACCTTCGCTGCCTCAGATTCGAGTCATGCTATGTAAAAATATACTTGAGGCTTTATGGTCGGTGAAAACCACAAAATGTTCTCCCAATAGTAAATGTCTCCAACAGCGCAACGCATGCACAACTGCAGCCAACTCGAGATCATGTGTCAGGTAATTCCTCTCATGTGGCCTCAACTGCCGAGACCCATATGCAAAAACTTGATAGCCCTGCATCAACACTGCTCCCGGCCCAATACCTGATGCATCACAGTAAAATGTATAGCTCCTCCCTTACTCTGGGACTATCAGGATCGGTGTTGATGTAAACATTCCTTTCAGGTCCTTAAAGGCTATCTCGCAAGATTCTGACCAAATAAACTTCACACCCTTCTTAGTCAAGCCTGTCAAGGGAATTGATAAGTGCGAGAAGTCCTATATAAAGCGTCTGTAGTAACCAGCCATCCCTAAGAAACTCCGTATCTCAAACAAGTTCTTAGGATGCTCCCAAGAAACTACTGCTCTCACCTTCTCTGGGTCTCTTGAAACTCCTGCCTCCGAGATGATAAGACCCAGGAAGTGTATCTGGTCCATCCAAAAGTGGCACTTTGAGAGCTTAGCATATAGCTGATGTAGTCTCAGTGTACTCAATACAATCTCAAGATGGGTGGCATGGTCATGTCGAGTGTTAGAGTACACTAAGATGTCATCCATGAATACTACCACAAAAGAGTCCAGATAAGGATGGAACACATGATTCATCAGAGCCATGAAAAATGCTGGCATGTTCGTCAGTAGGAACGGCATAACCGTATACTCGTATAGACCATACCTGCTCCTGAAAGCCGTGAGATGTATATTAGATGGTCTAACGCGTAGCTGATGATATCCTGATCTCAATTCAATCTTCAAGAACACTCGTTCTCCACGAATTTGATCAAAAAGATCATCAATCCTCGGCAAGGGATATCAGTTCTTGATTGTAAACTAGTTCAGCTTCCGATAATCCACAAAAAGTCTGAGGGTACCATCCGCCTTCTTCGCATAGAGGACCGTAGAACCCCATGGAGAAGTACTGGGTCGGATAAAATCCTTTCCCTGTAACTCCTCTAACTGCCACTTGAGCTCCTGCAACTCTAGCGTGGCCATCCTATAAAGAGGAATGGACACTAGTGCTGCTCCTGGTATATTCTCAATAGAGAAATCCACCTCACACTCCAGAGGAAGACCTGAAAAGTCATCTGGGAAGACATCCCTGAAACAATCAACCACTGGAGGGAGATCCATCTGACAAGTCCACTGGTCCTCCAGATATAAACTCGCAATCTGGGTTGTGACTCCACCTCGCCCACGATGCTCTGGTCCAGCTCGACTTACCTAAACATCCCACTTGCCCTTGTATAGAAACACTTCACCCTCTAGTGACATGAAACTCACCCTGTGACGATAGCAGTCCACAAAGGCTCGAAAGGTAACCAACCAGTCCATCCCGAGAATGAAATCATAAGCTGTCATCTCTAAGACAGAGGTATCCCCAAGAAAGTGACACCCACCAACCTCAAGGGGGTACTCCTTGCAATGACGCACACTAGTAGTTCTAGTCCCCAACGGTGTTTCTAACATCATGATATCAGAAGAAGTAGAAACACAAAGCCCAAGGCTCTCCAATACAGGTATGGATATGAAACAATGTGTAGCACCCATATCAAAAAGTATTGAAGATAATACAGAATCTATTAAAATATTACCTCTGACTATAGAAGGTTCGGGATCCTGCTCCTGCTGGGTCTGTTGCACTACATATGCTAGCCCAGTGCCGCAGCTCTACAACACAGCCTGGCTACCCTGAGCTGTCTCGCCCTGCTATCTCTGAGATCCTGGTGTCTAGCTACCACGGCCACGAACACCATCTCTGTCTGCACGCCCTAACGTATTTCAGTTCCCTGACTGGTAAGAAGTCACTGGTCCTGCTCCCGCACGCAGAGTCTTTCCAGAACCCCTCTCACTAGCCATCGGTGGAAATTCCCTGCAAAAGTGCTGCAGATGACCCATCTTGCTGAAATCTTGGCACTCCACTAGATCACGTGGACACTTCGGTCTCTTGTGCCCCTCTGTACCACACTGGTAGAACCAGACCGGCCCACTTGAAGAAATTTCTTGGCTGGTACGGCCACAATGAGAAACGTCTATCTGTCTCTTCCTCTTTTTAGCAAAAATAGTACCAGAAACTAGTGCTGAACCGCCATGTCCCACACCACTAGATTCTTGCAGGTTCATCTATGTAATCAGTGCCTGGTTCATAATAGCATGTAAAGAAGGAAACCTAAAAACATTAACCAGCACTCAGATGTCATAACGAAGACCATCCTCAAAGCGTCTGGCTCTCAGCGTATCATCACCCACCAACACAGGTACAAAGTGCTGAAGCTCGATGAAACGAGTAGAATAGTCCATCACCGACATAGATCCCTACTGTAGATTCATGAACTCTCGAGTTGTATCTACCCTCAACATATCTGGAAAGAAGAAGTCATAGAAGACAACCTAAAAATCTCCCCACGTCTTGTCTCTGTGATGCTCTGACTAGGTGGTAACATCCCACCACCTCTTTCTAGAATCACACAGAATGTATGTCGCGAGCTTTACCCTCTGCCCTGGAGGCGTCCCAAGATTCTCAAAAATAGTCTGCATCGATCCTAGCTAAGACTTCATTGCCTGTGGTCCACCACCCCCTGAAAACGTAGGCGGATGCTGCTGCTGAAAAATACCTGTCAGCTCAGCCATAGATGTGGCAGCTTGCGGTGCTTCCTGAAAGGTCTGCATGAACCGCATAAATCCTTCACGGAACTGCGCCAATGTGCATGTGTCCGGCATAACAGATGGTGCCACATCTGGCTCTGCAGGCGGATCAACTGGTAGCCCACGACCCACCATTTCTGGAGTATAGTCATCGCCGCTCTCCTGGCGAACAACGAACGGTGGTCTAGGAGGCATGATACAACAAGGTCAAAAACACGCATTATATTCAAGATTATCAATGACCAAAAACAAAGAAACACAAAGGAAATAGGAGGAAGAAGGAATTCAAATTTTTCAAAACAAGACTACCCAGCGTGTATACTGACTACATGGCGTGTACTTGACTCCCCTTCCCCCGCCCGGGTCCTTCTACATGGCTAAGCCACACGGCTCCCGTTTGAACAAAACTTCACGGTGTGTATATTATCTACATGGTGTGTATGGTGTTATTTCTAACTGCCTGTGTCTCTTGTGACACGTCCGACTACTCAGCTTTACACTACACGGCATGTTACACCCGCACATGGCGTGTACACCACCCCGTTTCCTAGCCACATGGCTCACTCCACACGGTCTGTCCTCAGACAAGACTACACGACGTGTACTAGACGAGCTCCGCCAACCTGTGTTGTTAGTTACACAGCTAGTTTACACGGCTCAACCAACACGGAGTGTTAAATATACACACAACATGTACTCAAAAGGTTTACCCTGACCCGTGTTGTTAGTAACACGGCCGGGTTCCCAGGTCACACTACACGGCGTGTTCCACTGTGGACACGGCGTGTATGTATTAAGGTTTCCACCGCCCGTGTTGTAGTTACACGATGGACACTGGGTCAACACTACACGGCGTGTACAGAAACTACACGACGTGTTTACCCAAAGCACTTCTTGTCCCCGTGTCGCCTCCCACACAGATTGTGACATGGGAAGATACTACACGGCGTGTACTCCGGGTACACGGCATGTACTCAAAAATATTATTTTTCTTCCTGAACATAGGAACATACACGGCGTGTCTATAGTACTATATGGTGTGTATAATGTGTTTCCGGATAGTATACCTCAGAAACTTCACCGGAAACCTGAAAACACTGAAAAACAACACCTAGGTTTCAAATTACGATCTGTGAGGGCCCATACTCCCCACGAATCAATGTTTTACAGCTTATCTGTGTTATAACATAATAAACAGTCAATGATCCACCAAATTTTGGTAAATGGGGGCCCATACTCCCCAAAAACCATTGTTTGGGATCCATTCTTTTATAAAAATATTCACACAAAAATACCTTATCAAACAGCAGGTATTGATCAAGCAGCTATCAAAACAGCATGCTTTTCTAGCACAATAACTATCACAACAACATGTAATTTTCTAATTCACCTACAAGGCCTGGAAACTATGCATGGAATGTGATTCTAGCATGTTCCTAAATGATGCATGAGATGGGATACCCTCATCTCATCGGGTTGAAACTAAATAGAACCCAAAAATAAAATATAAACAGCACAATCACAAGTGTGTCACCCAATGGTGAAAATCAATTCAACTGTAAATTACAAAATCAGTAAAATTGCAATATGAGGTAAATTGGATTTTCCCTGTACACGGGTTAGCTACACCCGGGCACAGCTTATTACCAACTATTGTTTTGTCCTATCCCTGACTAAGGCTCCAAACAGTAAGTCAAAGAAAAGAAACCCCTTTGATACCACTTTGTTACGTCCCGGTTCCGGGTGCTACTCAACGGGCGCCCCAAACCTGGTTTTCCACATGACCTCAAGTGCATTTCCCTGAACGCCAGAGGCTACCGACTAGCAGCGAGGGCCCAGGTCAGATAGTGGGGAAACTATGCCCTCATTTTTCAAAGTGTACCGCAGCGGAATATAAATAAAACATACAGCAACAGCGGAAGTAGTAAACCATACACAACTGAAATAAACAACTGCAGTAGATATAACCAACCGGATATATATAGATATGATGCAACATGTCTCCAATTCTACAAAAACAGCCAGAACATGTTACATAGTAGTACAATACAATAGAAATACAAGTACAGAAAAGCAAAATAGAATGGTTTGCGGCATCATGAGCCAATGCTCGGTCCCATGCTCTCTTACACCACAACAGGAATCAAGTACCTGTATAATGACCCTTTCCCTTATCTACACATGCAGCAACGTAATCTGTTTGGGCCGAAAAGCGTGACCAAGATAGGGTGTGAAAAATAAATTCCTAGTAGGCACCCACCAAAGGCTCATGCTCAACTGTGTGTAAAACATGCAACAATAGTGTGAAGTAGTAAGATGAAAATAAGTAAGCAGTACTAAAAAGTAACTAACTTAACAAATTTTATTTCCATTTTAATATCCATTTAATCATTTAATTTAGAATATCACCATAGTGAATATTCTAAGTAAACATCCAACTTCCTCAGACATGTAAAACCTTACCCTCAGGTAATTAGAATCCAAACCACAGGTATTTCCATCAGGCATAACAGAATTTTCCCTCAGGAGTATGAAGTGTCGCCCTCAGGCACAGAGTCTATCACCCACAGGCACAGAAGAAGTTTCCCTCAGGCTAACAGAAGATTGCCCTCAGGCTAACACAGTTATGCCCTCAGGCTATAGTAAAACAACACCCTCATGAAAAAGTAAATGGGCCATTCCCAACATTAAAACATGAAATTTACATACAATTCATCTCAAGGAAAATTAATTCATAACTAAAGATGGTATACCCTCGGGTATCCTGGAAAAACGGCTAAACAGAGGAACACACCCCTCAAGATGGTCTTGGATCCAAGCAATGATCCCAGACAACATTTTAATATCACATTTAATTACCTATACAATTTTAGGTATTCAAAATAGCCACGACCTTAGCCACACGACACCCCAACATGGGTTCTTGGCACAAAAATGCACAAAACACACAACAGTTGGAAAATAAACACCAAGCCACCTACTTTACGCCCCTGATCAGTATACTAAAATGACGTTCCACAAATAGTCTTATAATGAGGTAGATATGAGGTAAAATATATTTCTGTTTAAACGTAAATAACATCCATTAGAGAAAGAATAGGAAATAATGGATTAAGAAGAGTGAATGGCCTTCCTGTGCGATTCCAACGAGATCGTCTGAGGTAGAAACAGATTCCCGATGAACACCCGATGGAACTTTGAAGATTTGGCCTCCTCTCTTAATCTCTCTTTTCCCGTTCTAAACCTTCCCTATGAATAGTGGTGGCTACTACCCATTTTTTGTGAAAAAAACAAAGTACACGGCATGTACTCCCCATTTTTAACTATTCCTCTGGAAGCTTCCCACCAGCATGGCACTGTTCAACTATCGACATGACTACACGGCGTGTAAGGGACCACTACATGGCGTGTAGTTGGTTACTAAACCCTTCATCGCCGACATGGGTACACGCCCTGTGTACTTATCCCACACGTCCAAAAGTACATGGCGTGTGGACAAAGTACACGACGTGTACTTTCCAAAAATTGAAATTTTCCCCATTTTCCATTTTTTCATAAAAACACTTAAGGAAAAGAGAAAAGAAGAAACCCATACCTAATAAATAAGAACATGTTTCTTACACCTAGTAGAAATTTATTATGGTATAGATCGAGTAGGAAACTCTAGAAGTAGGTGAGTGATACATGTCACAATATATGGGGTTTCATTGGATGCCTCTAGGATAGATCTGTTCACCAAGAAAGATGCTTTATTTTTGGTTGTGATGAGAATGGAAACATCCTGTGGGTTTTACTACCCATCACATTGATGATAGAGAGATGGTCGATAGACCGCTGGGCAGAGGCATTAGTTTCAGTAAGAATTTTGATGGCGTGGTGGACATAAATTTAGAGCTAGAGGAGAAACATTAGGTGGATGGATCTTTGATGTGTTATCACCATAAGAATCCTAGGTGGTATAGTATAGGCCTCGGGAGAAAGAGGAATGGGAAATGGGTGACTGCAGTCACTAGAGGTTTTAAACACAGAATCTCTTGGAGCAATTGAATGTATGATTTTTATCCTATTCTACTTTTGAAGTGGTATTATTAGATACATGTCTGATATACCATTTCCTTGATACTTTATACACAAGGTTAACATAGGGTGATGAATGTAATCAGTGGAGCCCTATGATGGTGATTATTGAAATAGATTCATACTAACAAAAAATATGGTATCTTCCCCCAATGAGACACATTATTCTGAAAATATATGAAATTTCTTAGTTGATTTAGTGCCTCACAAAGAGGTTAGTGTGAGGTGTGGTGGATTAATTCCTCTTACTTGTGATTTATTTGAATTTTGGTGTAATAAGGTGTCATTATATGACCTAATTGGGGCTCACATTAGAAAAACTATAAGGATAAGCTTTAAGAAGTAGGATCTTGTGAGATGGAGACTTTCAGTTTTGTTCTAGGTAAGAAATTTGACTTCATTTCCATAGTTTCAATTTTCATAGAGTCATGAATCACATTTTAATGATTTTATCCCCTATTCAATACTTGGTGAAACCAGTCAAACCATTCGAGATCAACACATTTATCATAGGGTTTTCATTGGGATTCATTTGTTATAGTGTGGTTGGTGGTTTTGGGAGGGCATGTAAAACCATTTATGTCCACACAAGAATCCATATGTTTTTCTACTTGGAGGCAAATATGTCATTTATGTTAGGTGTGGTTGTCACTGCCAGGCCCATTTGACTATCAGAGAGGAGTACTCACACCTAAGAATCAATATCCTTTTCACCTGGTTCCTAGAAGTTAGATGGTTCCATATGATTTCATGTAGGTTATGTTATCACCACCTCTTAGTTCAACTAGATTTTGTATCAAAGCTAGCATCCAAATTCCACCACAACTACATGAGTTTATAGTTATTCCTTTGGGTTTTTTTGAAACCCCAGTCATGTCTTAAGACTAGTGGATAGTATCCATAAACCTTTTTTGGTTCAATTTTGGGTACTATACTTTGGTGACATCCAAGTGTGCTCAGAATCATGGGTTGCATACACAAGACCCTTTAGGATTGTTTTAAAAAATGATCTATGTGTAACAGCCTTGTGGGATGCTCTGGATGTTTCATATAAGACATATAACATTCTATCCTTGGGTTTTATATTTTCATAAGCATGTGTGATGGTAGAAGATAGAATGGGTTTTGGCAGTTGTAGCTTGAGGACCACAAAAAGTAGTGGGTGTTGTAGCAGATGATTTCTACGAAGTTATTTTACCGAAATCATAAATTGGGGTGACATAGTGACTGGATACTTGTAGTTAACCCTTTAACTTATGGTTGGGGATGTGTATCTAAAATATATCGTTGTTACCCCTTCAGTTTTTTAGCAATACAGGGATTCAAAACATTGGGTTTTTTTGTGAGGCCTCTAGTTCTAGTATATCAATCAGACTTGTTGTTGATGTATTTTAGAATTGTGGGGAGTGTGTCACCCTTATGAGGCATTATGAGGAAACATTTCATGTGGTGAGGTGAGTTTATTTTGAGGTACCTTCTCATTTTAGTGAACTAATTCAAGGGGTGCCATTTCTAGATTCATTTTCATTAGTATAGTTGGAAAAGAAAAACAAAATGTTCTGGCACTAGAAAACATGCCTTGGGATTTCATGTTTTCATAGTGTCATATATGAGAAGATAATCATACCCTTGGTGGATATTGGGTTTCATGGAAGTGAAAACTCTACCATGAGAGTGTAACATTTTGAATACCTGAGAGAGGGACCTTGAAGGTCACCACTGCACCAGTCGAAGCTAGAATGTGACATATATGGTCAGAAATATTTGCTCATTGTTTTGGTTAGGAATGATACAGAATATCCAAAGGTGAATGAGGATATCTACGAAACACCTGTGTCAATTTTACACTGATTATTGTGGCCCATAGATTTTAGTGAGAAGGTCTGGGGTTCATAGAGATGTCACCTCATCAGGACTTACATAGAGTTGGTAGGGTTGAAAATCTATATTTGATGTCGGTAGACCCATTATCTAGTTTATGTGTGGGTTGACAAGTTTTATTTTCTCCATATTTTTTAAATATAGTTTGGTTTGGTTTTGGGTGTTTTCCACCTATCCCAACTAAGGAGACATGTGCTCGAATTATTGTACAAAATCATCTTTGATAATCTAGACATTGAGTGTGTGTGGTTTTCCTGTGGTTCCCCATGTCATTTCTAGGATTCTAAGAAAATAACTTTAATGGGAATATGGTCTCTAGTGTACATGTTTGTACATATCATATGAACCTTTTGAAGAGATCACATTTTTAAGAGTCCTAGTTGAGATCTCAATTTCATCCCTTGAGCATATGAATTCTCTTTTGGGGATGAATATCATTAAATGTAGGGAAAGTGTACAGAATTTTGGGTTTCTATGTATTCCATTGGATTATTCCTATGAATATTTATAAAGCTAGGATGTGACTTAGTGTGGAATTAAAAGGATTGAAAATCCTCAAAGTTTTGATATTAAAATATTAAATATTTTATGTCACATTCATATGGTATTTTATAAATACAGAATAATTCAAGTTTTCATTTTTATATCATAAATATAAGACATCAATTATGTCCAAAATCTTGGTTTTACCCTAAGGTGACATAATTCTTATCAGCATCGGGTGCCCCATTGGAGGCAATTATTGGCAGAATGTTAAGTGGTGGTTAATTAATTTATTAATATTAAATTAATAAACCCACCCACCCTACCCACCATTTGGATTCATACATATATATGGGGGTGGGTATGTTCTATCCCATATGAACAGATTGATTATGGAGGAACCTATGTGAGGAGGTGTCTCCAATCCCAATTTTTGAAATTGACCGAGGTACAATAGCTTCCCAGTGTGGAGTTTGACCAAAAACATTAGGTTCTCACTAAAACATTTGTTATTTAATTTAATTAAATTTAGATCCACTTCTATCAATTTATTCATGGTTTTAGTAGAATATTAACACTAGTAGAGATACTGTGGGGGTAGATCTTTGGGTTTAAAGTAGAAATCGTGGGTTTTATATGTCTCATAATGGATTCCTATTTTGAATTACAAAATAACAAGGAAGTTAATACAGGATCATATTTTTTTAATTTTTTTCCTTTGGTGAAGGTGAACATTGTGAACTACATGTCATTTAATAGGGTTAAATTCCATGTAGTGAGCCCAATACGTGTGTTAGAGGACATAGCTAGAGTCTCTATTTTAATGGGCATGTTCATGTGTTAGTAAAAGGCGAGAGTACAAGAGCACGTGGTTCATTACATTGGAATGGATTGTTTTATGGTTTGATTCTATTATAAAATTATAGACCATTATATGTTGAGTGACTTCCCTTGGTCAATTACTATGAGTTTTTTGTGTTGAATGACTTCTTAATCATAGGATCGTGAACCCTCTATAGATTCCATGAACATGTAATGTGTGGGTGTGTTCCCTTATTCTGGATTAAGTTAGTTTCAACCCTCTTCCATGACGGTAAAGTATGTAATTTGGTACTAATAAATGAACCTAAGAACCCTCAGTTGATAAAATCATGTATTACTACGAGAGACCCAAAATGATCCTCAATTTCTTCAGGATCTCTATCTGTTGTTGTTGGAGTCGGTGTGACCAACAATACATGGGAAACAGTCCCCTACCAAGAATGATAAATCTAGTAGGGTATGATGTACAACTATTGATCCATGTAAATTGACCCCTACCAGTGTATCGATATCTTTAGTGGTATATAGTGCTGCTTTCCTTAGGTGGGGTTTTTTTGAATTTTTGAGTCGATCATTTACCAAGGCGTCAATCATCCATCTATTAGGATAAAACTAGTAAGGTTTTTTTACCTCTAAAATCCCAAGGAATGAACCCTTTTGTATGGATATCTGATCTTACAAATGATGTATTACTCTGGTCGACTGCGTGTCAGACATAGATCCTCTCATTTTTCAGAGTGAATTTATATGTGATGAGACCTGAGGAATATGTTCTCTTGAATTTATTTATTATGGGGTGGTGTGGATGTTCCAAAAACATAGTTATATCCAGTGAGTGGTATCTCACAGTTGAGTGTCATCAGGGTTGGTAAGGCTCGTGTAGTGGGTTCTCTTGGATAAGCATTACTATTTGGTACATGAGAATGTTACTATAAATGAATTTAGGGTTGAGATTATGAGATGTGAATTAAATTAAAAGTATATATTAGATGTTATGGTAGACCTTGTGGTATGTATCATATTTAATTTTACATGCTAGATTGTGATGAGATGAAGATTCATGCATATTTGATGAATGGTTGAGACTAAGTTTTCAACTTTCTCTCTCTGGCATGGGTTTCTCTATCTATATTTTTATCAAGATAACTATATCATTTCACTTTATCCCTTTTGTTTTAGGAATTTTCGGTGATTAATTTGTATTTGTATACTCCCAAATGTATGATCTCTTCCCTCACATGTTATCTCTTGGGTAGATGATATATATCATAGATATGTTCAAGGAGGAATAGGAGTGGGTGGAGAATTGTATTAGGATAGATATACTAAGGGGTGTACCGGTCATGCATTTGACAGTAGTACCCTCCTTAGTAGTGTGAAATATTTTAGTTTTTTGGAGGTATTTTTTTCCTTTGCACACTTTTAAGTTCATCATTAATCTTTTTTTGTTATATTGATATAAGAATGTTTTTTATATTATTTATTTTTTATTATATCTACACTTTTTCAAGGACATGGATATGTGTACTTTTGTATTAGTATAATAGGATATGGGATCTGAAGTATGTTATATTCCTACTCAATGATTTTTGCATGACCAAGGCCTATTATTGGTGGTTTTGGGGTATTTTCTACTCAAACATACTTTATTCAGGTGGTCACTTATGGGTAAGGTTGTTACACATTACAATATATGAATATTTCTATATAGTAAGAGTTCCCTCTTGGGAGTGACTCCATGCCACAATATAGAAAACATATTCAATGCATTAAACAGAAAGAATATATGTAGGGGATAGATTTTATCCTCGATGATGGATCCCTACTTCATCATTGATCAAATACTATTTTAACATATCAATTTCATTCAAAGGTAATATAATTTCATACCATATAAACCATAATTTTAAAAATATTAGGTTCATAGCATAATGGGAGAAACCTTTTTTCATAAACCATTACCAAAACAATCGTATTTTATCTATTAATTACTTTAAAACAATTTCAAATAATATTTTTAATAAAAAATACATAAATTAGGTTCTTAACCATTTAGAAACCAATTTAAAATGGGAAACAAGGTTTATTATATAAATACAATTCCTGAAACCACCACCCTTGAAACATGTGAAATATGAAGACTTACATTAAACTATATGACAAGATGAACCATGGATCCTAAGAATAAACTAAGGATATTAGAAAAACATATTAAAATCAATTGTATCCAAATTATAAATTTTTAAAATGGTTTATTCCAATGTAATTATATTACACCACAACTACCAAACAAATATAAAAAGTTATTAAATATATGAATAAGAACCATCAATTCCAAAATTGATCTATAAGTGATATAATAATAGAAAAGAATCCCAAAAATATTCATTCAATGATATTGTAAATACATAGTGAGAAATAAGATATATCCAAAGATGAAAAATATATATGAACAAAATGGTGATAAATATAACAAAAGAGGTCCACAACATCATTTGATACTATGATCCACCATGTAATTTAGTAGAGAGTTCCAATTGTATCCCAAGATAGTCTCTAGGTGTGAATGTATTGGATTAGGATTGAAGGAGGATGATAAAGATTGTAAACATGCACTTTAATGTTAAAAAAATATGATAATTCCCTTAATTATTTGACACAAATCATCACCACGAGCTATCTTTTAGACTATACTTGTTGGATAGTGGGTGTAAGTTTACTACTGGTACTCCATCTAGTTGGATGTGACTTGAAAACTATCTTGGGAGTGAAATAATGATTTTTTAATTCTTCCACTCATACGGGTTGTCCAATGACTACAATGGATTGTTGTAGCCACCTCTAACCTCCTCTGATTGGTTAGTGTCCCACATTGTCATACTTTTGGACAACCTGAAACCTCATTGGATATAAGATAGAGTCCAAACCCCATAAAATTCACAAGTAATTCATCCAACAAATAATATAAACTTGAAACCACTAGTGAAAATTTTTGATCGAAGAAAAATATGAAAAAACATGAATATGGATTTACATTAAAAAAGTGTGATGTTACAATTCCCCTTAATATATTTATTTCTACACCTAAAGAATATCGTTCAATGACTTATGACCCATAATGTGATAGGTTTATTAACGTATCATTGAAGAATATTTTTCCATGTATCCCAGGAATGTTATCCATGCTACCAAAAAATTTATCAAATGATATTGATATTCCACATAGAACCTCCACTTGTGAATCAACATCTCACAATTGTGGTGGTAGATCCAAGTGATAAGATTTCTTTTTGTATAGATCAATGAAATCAAATAGTCCATAAAATAGAGGATCGGGAATTATATTTTATCCAAGATAACTAGGACCTAACCAAAGTGATACATTAAAAAAACATTTTCATGAAAAAAACATCAAAGGATGATAAAAAACGGGAATAAGACCAATATTTTCTATGTTCCCTCACTAAACACTGACAAACCAACTTAAAATTCCACATTGTTTCTAGAACCAAGATCAATCATATCAAGGAAGATTTTACAAACATGTAATTATAGAGAGGATAGTTGGAGTAATGACCAAAAAGTATCCAAGGTTTCATCTTGATGGATTATTAGTAAATGTTATTGTAAGAAAACACAACCAATCTTATGTGACCATTCTATGATCCTTGAAATACATGTCAAAAAATTGTGAATATTAAATAATTTGATTTTTCTGTTTCCATTTTGCCATAAATTTATGGAAGATATTCTATAATCAACATGACTAGAGTTCTAATTGTCAATTGAATTACCTTACAAAATCATGCAGTAAGGTAGGGGTCTTTTTTATAGATAATGATAAATTGAAACCCATGAAACAATATGACCTCTTATATAAACAATATTTCCAATTCTTTCACCATAGTGGTGTCAAATAATTTTATTATGTGATCCAACTTTTTTAACCAATTTTTCACTATCCAAATAGTTTTATTACCACGGAGTGTTTGAGGAAAGCCAACAATGAAATCCGTCTAAATTTCAAAGACTTTACATATTCATTAGGGAAGAAGCTAAAAAAATAAAAAACACTATCGGTTCTCATTAATTATTTTTTTGGAACATATATCAATAATATATAAAAAATACTTGGTTGTATTTTATTCCAGGCCTCCAAAATTGATTCTTCATTTCATAAAAAATATTTTTAATTCCCAGGTGTACAACCCACAGAGAATGATGATAATTACACAAAACAGGATTCCTTGTAGTTAATGGAATTAAATACTATTTCTTGAAGTAACAAATGTAATCCAAGGATATATTTTTCTCATTCATTTTCTCCACAACGTATATTGAATTTATGTTATTCCCAAACTCATTATCCTACTTCCACTTGAAAAAAAATTTGTAAAGGTTATAGGATTCCAAATGTAATCTACCAATAGTAGTACAAGACTTCTCCAACCTAACACCCAAATGTGCCTAAATTTCAAGGATGAGAAACTAAAAATATTCCACAATTCTATTATACTATAGGCTCATATGTACCTGATAAAAAATTGAATCAAAAAATTTGGTACCTGAGTAAATGATATAGTTATACCAAAAGAGATAATTTCAATACAAAATATTGGAATGAAAAATACTTGTGATTTCTAGTTCATGGGTGGGATAAATCCTCTAATAATTTCTATGAGTACATGAGACATGGGACACAATATGGTTCCCATTTATAAGGATGCTTTCAAATCCTTCACCCTATGTATAAAAAGAATATACCTTTAAATTCATTAGTGATGTTAGAATAATTCATGTGGTGAAATAATGATTTTGGTCATCAAAGGATTCATAACATATTAAATTACATATTATGTGAATCCCCTTCATGGTGAGGGAATAAAATGGTGATTAAATCTTCATAGAACTCTTTACAAACCACTAAAAATATTATATGATACCCAGGAAGCTTCAAACCCTATAGATATTCCATGATTCATCCCATGACATGGAAGCCTTTATCTTTTTTGGATTAATTGAAATTCCAATTTACTAGAACACATGTACTAATAACACAACTTCTCATATTAATAACTATAATTTTTATATTTTCACATAGAGGCATTGATAACTTAGGATTCCAAAATCATGCCTCAACCAATGCACAATATCTTATTCAGTCATAGAGCACACTAGGATGTCACCAATTAAAACTATGAAAAATGAGATAAGATAATAGTGGAGTTTATATTTTTGAAATGACTAGATGATAAAAGGATAAAAATCTAGGAAAAATGACTTAAATGGGTACTCATTGAGGACATACCTTCTCCTAAATTCGGTCATTAGAATATATGGCTCAATTATTCTCAATTGGTGATAAGAATACTCCAGATGAAATTTAGAAGAAAAAACCATTCATATAATTAAAAAATTATCAATATTAGGAAATGGATTTTTTATTAACAGTAAATCAATTGTTATTTCAATAATAAATGTGATAGATAATTAGTCCATCATCATTATTGGAAAAGATAAAAAGGTATGTATAAGGGGACACACTAAAGTATACAAATTCATTTTCCCTCAAATCACCCAACTGAATTTTCATCTCATTCAACATAGCAGGATACATATGGTATGATAGGATTGATACTATTTGAATTCTAGATACTAGATTAATTAAAAATGCTACTTCCTTCTATAGAGAATATCATGAAAAGTCATATAGAAACAAATTAGGGAAACCACTAAAAGTTAGAGGAATTAGAGTGCTAAAATATTCAATTCCATGATAAATTATAGGTAAATACATTAAAATAAAAATATTTGGAAAATGAGGGCATCCCTGGTTGGACCTTGGGTCCAACTCAACTTGAAACATAAATGAGTTCCCTTTGGGGGATGAAAAGAAAATACATGTATGATAACAAATGATCCATGACATATATGAAATTAAACAACTTATCCAGATTATAAAATTGATTTTTCAAATTGAAAACTAGAAAATCGAAAAACACTTCAATATCTCTCAAAAAATAAATAGAATATAGCCATTAAATTACCTCCTACTTCTTTTTTCCTACAGGAGTCACCAATTCCATAATGAATGGAATGAGTTCCAATGGAAGTTTTAAAATATTCATCATAGGGTTAGACATGTAGGAGTGAGAGGAATGTATATGAAATAAAACATTATATATGGTAGAAGAATTAGAAATGGTACTTATCATAGTCACATGTTCTGTATCAAATTTTTTTAGAAACTCTATTATTGTATGTCATTGCTTTATTATAAATCCATTTGGTAGGAAAAATATTTTTTTCATGCCACTAAATGTTTCAAATACCCTTTAAAATATGATGATCCTATTCTTGATAAAGGATAATAATATTAATGAATGATATTTTATAATTGATCCTACAATACACACAAGTTATAGATCTTTTTATGTATATTAAAAAAGTACTTCATGTTCTCAATTTAGAAAAAAATAGAAGAGGACATACTATTATCCAATTATGACAGTACATAGTAAGGGTTCTAGGAAGCACCAAAATGTATTATATAAGAATCATTTTATTAATTATCATTCATTTTAATGAGTAACTAGAACTATCACAACATAATAGAGGAACTCCGGTCAGTCATGACTTTTTATCCAGGTAATTTTATGCCACTAATGTTCTTTCCATGATAGAATAATTTTTGTTCAACATTAACATAAAGATATATGACTATATGTATGATCATAGAAATATTTGAAACCACTAATAATTCATCATCTAATTATAAACAAACTTGGGTTTAAAATGATAGAGTTCAATTGAGTGACTTTACTATTTCACCATGGTCCATTCCACTTCCTATATTTTGAGAAAATACATAAATTTTTCAATGTTCAGTGAATCTAGTTATAATTTATTTGTAAATATTTTCTTGAAGTCACTCAAATCCATGGCCTTGTACTTTTTATTCAAAATATAATCCCCCCATATTCTACTTGGGCCCTATATCTTTAAAACCACTCACCTCACATATAAATCATATGTACACCCTAGAGATTCAAAAACATTCTAAATATTTTTCAAAAAATCATGTAACTAATAAATATTGTTCTTCCCTTCAAAATAACAAGGTGTATATTGATAAAATTTCTAGGATCAAATACAATTTTTTTCCACCAGAGGTTGACTTTCAGTAGGCTCAATAAAGAAATATTACACACATTGATCAATATCTCACCATGTGACCAATTGATTTAAATCTATTTTGATCCACTGAAGGTTATAAATTCCATGGTTCATTGGATAATACCTCATAATTATTAAATATATCTCTAATGGGGGACATGGTACTATAAAACTATATAAAAAAGAGAAAAGGAAAAGTGATCCATGAATCAATTTTCATTTAAAACTATAGCAGTCCAAAGAAATTACTACGAGTCACAAGAGAAGAATGGTTGGGATTTAAGTAATTGGATCATTTTAATTAAAATTATCATCTATCCATGGAAATTTAGTTGTCATCATAATGAGAGGTTTCCAGACACAAACGTTTATCCTACCACATACGTTCCCATATTTCAACTTCTATCTACCAAGATATCCCCAAATCCACAACAACAATGGAAATCAAAAAACCATTATTAGATAATAAATTTTCATAAAAAAACTTCATTTACCCAACTACTAATAACCTTATATAGTATTCATGTGCCCAAATGGAATTCTTGGTCACCATGGTAAGGGTATATTCTCTTGGTCATCAAAGAACTTCCTTAAGGATTTATTTTTCCACAATATAAATTAAAATTGGATAAAATAAATAATAATTGTGTAATTATGCCAACATATGTAAATATAAGAGGATATTACATATTAATGAAAAATGGGGGCCAAAACATTAAATCCTAACGAAAGTAAATTAGCATAAAGAACCCCAACTCCATGTGATATTTGGTCACCTCCAGAATCTCATACCATGCAAAGGGAAAAACCAACTAAAACCCTGTAGTTCTTTGACAATACCTTCTTGATATAAAACTTTATGTATAAATACAATGGTGAATGGATGTTGTGATAATAATAATACTAGTAGGCTCCCACCAAATGTTTCATTAAAAAACTTTATTAAATAAACCAATAATTGTCATGTACACAAAGATAACATTTGAGTGAAAATCACACAAATATCAAAATAAAAGCTAGAATAGAACTCATTTTATAGTTTATAAAACATACCAATGACCATATTTTCTAATAAATTATTGTTCAAACCAAACACACATTTGAAAAACAAAAACATGTAAAATTATTCATTAGGTTAACAAAAATTCCTGGTCTTTGTGGATCCACATGTATTTTTTGGTGATCAGTAGGAAACCCGGTGTGCACATTACCTGAGTAGAATATGTATAGACTGTAATTTTTCAATATAGAATTGGATCCTTTCCACAATATTATAAAACTTTTTCACACATTACACCAGAAGAATAGGCCTATAAGTAATGAGTTCATCCTAATGGATGGATCCCTGCCACATGGTTGATAACATTTGGGTTTACCACATCAAAATAATTGAATGGACATTTAATTTTTGATTCCATATAAATCATGATTTGAAACAACCTCTGTTAAAAACAACAAGGGAGAAATAAATTTCCATAATGTATTACAAAAGACACCCTATTTTACTATTCATTCATTTAAAACCATTTCAAAATACATTTTAATTATAAATACATTGAAAATGTTTTCCAATCATTTAGAATACAATTTTAAAATGTAATATCTATAAGGTTCATATGAAAAATACAATTCATGAAAGAAAAAACAATGAAACACCTGAAACAACAACACTCTTATGAAATCAAGATCCAAGATAAAGGAAGTATCCCAGTATTTTAGGAAGGAACCTAAATGAATAATATCCAATCAAGAATATACAAATTATAACATTCTAGAATGGATAAACCAAAAGAATTATTTAACACTACAATTACTAAATAATGAACCCAGTGGATTAATGATTCAAACAAGAACATTTAGTTTAAGAACATAACTAAATGGAATACCAAAAGAAAAAAATTACAAAAATACCCCACATTTATATAGTCAGTCTATAGAGAGAAGTGGAAGTTACCCAATAAATAAAAAGATCTATGACCAAATATGAGGACAATTTTCAAAAAAAAACTCCATGACTTTTAATGGTATATCGATCTATAAATGAAATGAGTTAACTAATGAAAATGTTTCCTAAGAGATTCTATAAGATTGAATTGATTGAATTATAGTCAGTAGAGGAGTATAAATAAATCAAATGGTGGATATAGTGGCATAAAATTAAAATAATAATATAACCTAGACTACCTTGATTTGCTTCACCAGGTTTCCATTGGCCTCAATAGTCTTGTCTAAGGGCCTCTGGATAGAAAGTGGTGACCAACCTACAAGCGAGCGGGTGAAAGAAAAATTCGTGTACTCTTACACTCTCACCATTTGGCATATGGGATCCTATCAATAGGATGGTGTCTAAACAAAGTATATTTTAATCCCTGGAAACATACCTTATCTAGATATGGTCCCTCCCTGGTGAGCTGGTGGACCTACTATAGCAGCATTAGTAATAAGATCAAGTCCAAACCTCACTAAAGCATCAACAAACTCATTCATTCACTCTTATGAAAATAAGTATAGTATAAGTAAACATTTATCTACAAAAATAAGATGAAGAAAATATAAATATGGTAATACTTTAAAATAATAATGGAATGTTACATAATTTACCTTATTATGAAGATAAAATTCCTCGATATATATCAACGGAGGTATTAGAGATTACGCAAACCTTATGATTAAAGAAATCATGTATTCATTCTGTCTTAATTTATGACCTGACCATAAAAATTCCAAACCACCCCATGATTTTCTAATACTCAACGATTATGAAATAATGTTATCAATTGAATAAGGATATTATTGTAACAAACTTTTGTAACATGATTTAGTAAGAAACACACACCCCTATAATACCCAATCTATAATGTATAACCCTCTAAGAGGTATTCTTGCCGGGTCATCTTGAATGAGAAAATTATTTTATTCCTAAATATTATATCATATATATATATATATATTTGAAATCCTTCTAATAGAAACATTGAATTTTCATCACAACCTAAAATAGACCCTGGTTTCCACTGGTTTGGGACAAATAAAAGTTATATATTATGAGGTTAATCAGTGTTTCACATCATGTAATATATGGAAAACATAAAAATAATAGAGAAAAGATAACCTTTTGTATAATATGAATAATCTTGTATTCTCATACTTTTTATGAATACTAATGGGTCAATATATTAGAAAATATATATTCATGTGACATATGATAAACCACTATAGAGGCATTATATTTGTTGTACTTTTATAATTTTGTTAAATTTATTATATATCTATGGAATTACTTCCTAATCTTTATGTGCCATCTTCTAAAATTATCCATATAACATCTTTAATGGGTAAAAATAGTAATAATTTTTTGTTTCAAAAAATTGTTTTATTAAAGAATATTATTCCTTATTTTTATCTCTTCAAACATAGTATTTAAGATTCACTACATCAAAATATAAAATGTTGCAATGTTAATAAATTTATTTATTTACAAAGAACTTATTCTATGTTTATCATCACAATCTTATAATTTTTCTATTAAAAAATTCATTCATATCATTTAGTAACTAATATGAATTTTTACATTATTCTCAATCAACGCATATTAATATCCTTGAGGATATAAAGTTACATTAATTCTATTATGGTAGATTTTTTTTACTATTTTCAATTTTCTTTATTGTCATACTGTATACTCATTTAGGATATTATGAGAAATTATATTTTATTTTGAGTGGCATAATATTTTATTTGTTATACATTGAACATCTAAAAGTACAATTATTTTACCACTACCCTATTAGAATAAATACATTAAACATAATATCCTCATAAAATCCAAAAACATATTTTTTATATGAATTTACACAGATTTCCTTTTTTGATAATACATTAATAATAAACTATGATATTCATATAAGATTTTCTAATTTAAGTTTTTGTGGTAATATTATGAAAATAATATTTTATTATAACTTCCAAGACCGACGCCACTCTTTAGTGTCTGCATAAGAGATTCCACAGGTACTTTGGTGAACATCCCAATATTCCAGTGTCTTCTAACTGGTGGTGAGGGTGTAAATAATAAAAATATGATAAAATTTCTACAAATAAGTGTAATAAAATTATGAAATTATGCAAAAAAAATAGTTATAAAAAATTGTGTATGCATATCATTAAGCATGGATCATGCTATAAAAAATCAAATTGGAAGCATTTAGTTAAAAATTTAATGAGCACGCAAAGGGATGATCACATATAAAAATGAATAATAAAAATATAACAAGGCTCTACATTAAACCTCGACATCAAAATAGTCATAGTATTTAATACTCAATAAAGATACCACTCCATGATACCCTATACATTTTATTCTAGAACTTGAATAAAAGCATTAGGCATGTATATAGAACCTAGTTCCCATTAAAGGTGTGATAAATAAATCCCAGTAGGGTCTCATCATGTACCCCTACTATATATTATAATATTAACTTTTACATTTGAGGAAATTAAACAAAAAGGTAAACATTCACGATTAAACATCAGGTCATAAATATTCCCCAAAAATCCAAAAAACAAATTTATCCTATTCTAAATCATATTCATATCATGAAAAAAGTTCATATACAAACAGGAAAACTCATTATAGGTCACAATAAATATATTAATAGTCATTTCATATATGGGAATCACACACAAGAATTTAACCAAATCAATTCCCTTTAGTTATGGGTTATTTAAAGAGATCCAATACCACTTCATTATTAGTGGTTGTTGTAGTAAAAGTACCTTTCCCACCTCTTACAAGAGTGAAGACATTGAATAGATAAAAATTATTCAATTATCATGATATTTTTCCATTGGATGTAAATAACCCCAATTATCTTATAGGATTGGTGTCACTGAACATATCCTAACCCTCTCCCACTAAGAGTAGTATTCACACTAAGTAAATACCAACCATCCTTTAAAAGTACTGGGTGAAATAAATAAATCCCATCTTTTATCCTCTTATATTAGAAGGAAGACTAAATGGATAATTCCTTACAACCTCTAACTTGAATGGGTGAACTGAATAATTATTAACCATCCTCTAATAGGATTTCTAACATTAAATACTCCCCCACCAACCCCTAATAGGATTGGTGGAATTGAACCTCAATATAAAACCTAACAGAGAAGGTCTCACTTAAGATATTGGGGCCCAAACCTTTCCAGAATATTTGGCCCAACATTAATTTCATAATCTTTTATACACAATGGGTTTAAAAGAAAAACAGAAGTTGGAAATTTAGCCCAACTATTAAACTCACCATATCATCACCATGGTGTTAGTTACTACGGGCCTAGACACACATTATTTTATAAATCCTCATCCATTTAGCATTATTGGATGACTTATTGAAGACCCACTAGGTCGTACATAACACCATTATATATCAATGGAAATTCTTAAATAATCCATATGGATTTCACAAAGATTTTAGTCCCTAATTTTGATTTTTCTATTTATATCTAGGTAATATAAACACCCCAATATGGTACCTCAACCTGTATTCCCCATCCACTATCAAATTGAAAAGCTTAGTCCACATATTGATGTGATTATTACATCATAAAACATTATTTCTACCCAAAAAACCATAAGTAAATTCTCAATAAAATCGTTGTAATATAAACTAAAAGAAATTTAAATATTCCCATGACCAAAACTCTATTATAATATTATATAACCATTAAGAGTGATCTCAACCTATCATCCAGAGTAAACCCTCTATGTCACCATAAATCTATCCCTAAAGGGATTATCCCACTCATGGTGCACATCACATCTCAATCCTCCCTCAGGTGGATGATCATCACCCATTGTGTGTTATATGGATAATTAGTCCAAAGGTTATCCCAAACACCCCAAGTGCTAAGAATTAATACTTTTATCTCTAGGAGTCTCAATTCCATTGTATCTATTTATCTAGGGTGATCTCGATCCCTATCTAATTATCAGGTCTCACTCAAATGGGTATTCATGAACACATGCATAAAAAAGTATATAGTTTTCAATTTAGCTGAACACCTACCCCCATATTGATATTACCATCCCCATAAAGATACGCTCATCTTTCTCCAATCAAGTCTAGGTCTCATCCAGGATCACATAAACTCTTAATACTAAGGAAACAACACATAACTAAAACACACATAACTTCATGTTTGAATCCTTCTAGGATAAGATAACATCATGTTGAATAAAATTTCTGTCATCCTCTCTCAACTACCCCATGATCTACCTTAATAAAGGATTAATCCTTTAATATCTATGTATGAGTAAAAATAATAACCCCTATTAAGTGGGGAATCAAGTAGGAGGATAAATTTTATGAGAGTTAATGAAAATGATCCTCTCATAACATCCTGATAAATAATTCATGGGTGGGGATGACCCTAAAATTTTCAGACATGGTTTTTTAAAAAAAAATAGAGAATGACGACTTCAATAGAATGACTATTTTGGACCCAAAAAAATCCAACACCTTGAATTTTCCCAATTATGAAATCCCCTAGGCCAAAGTGGAAAGAGCTACCCTCATCATTAAAAAATGAGAAAAACTGATCTCAAAAATTGAACCCATGTTATGCCAGATAATATTTAGTTAATAATAACTACCATGAAAAACCCTAACTATATTGGGAAATCCTTCTCTTGGTAGATCCATACTCTCATTTTTGTTTAGAACCCACTTCAGTGCAGCCCACTCGTTATAAAATAGTACTCCTCCCACTATCAAAAATAGACTCCTGAAAAAAAAGACCTCCCTATAATGCCCTTCGCTAGGGAAATGGTTTATATATTATAGGAAAAATAAATGATGGGTTTACCCTGAAACCACTCAGACGTTCGCTTTGGAACCAAAACAAATCACTGGGGAATGGATACATGTAAAAAAACATCTCTTGGAAATGTTCCATGTCTCATATTTCCATGTTATGTCGTATTTATTAAAAAGTAACATGATCATGTAAAAATATATTGTTAAAAATTAATTTCACAACTAACAATGAAGTGGATCATTATAAAATACCAACCATAATTATTCTCGTCATCAAGAATCTTATTTAGTACACCACCCATAACTTTATACCTACCATGTAATTAATTCGTCAAACAATCACTTCAATATATCCTGGAACATTAAAGGTGTTATTGGTGTACAAATCCAAAATAGAAAGGAACACCATTCTTCAAAATCTATTCTACCCTCTACCCACCTCCATTGAAACCATTAAATTGATCAATGAAACTAGTTTATCTAAAAAACTAAAGTATTATTAACTGCTCATCCTAGGATTATGGGTCACCCCACTATAATATTACACTCCCAAGGTTGATTCCAAGCTATGGTGCACACCACCATCATAAAATTAAACTGATGACATGGTTCTAGTAGTCTATCAATATGCTCAATATGGTGTTCCTACCAAAAAATATAATTTCTTGAAAAAAATGGTCATTCTCCTCTATAAAATTTATTAAAAAGATCTCATCCGTACTAATAGACCAATTATCATATTACTCAATCCAAATTATTTAATTTTATAGAGGAATCATATGATTTTATAAACCAATAAAACAATGATTAAAAAATAGGGTAATTCCATTTTTGGTTCAACTACCACATGTACCAGTATTCAAGCTCACTCAATGAGAATCAACGAAGATTTGATATAACTCATTTGAATATAAAATGATATTACACCATGATCCCATTGAAAATAGTCATGCTCTGGACGAAAATATAAATGGATATGAGACCGGGTATTTATAGTGGAACTAGATGGCATCAAATATTCTCACATATAAGTATCCCAGTGTTATCTTGAATGTCCACCTACTAATCATATCACACCAAAAAACCCTTTAGAAATTGTTTTCTTATTCTCATGGATGATGAGATGAAACTCACAAAAATTATATCCTTATAATATATATATTGTTTGAAAACACCTAATATTCACAGTAGATAATAATTCCATTATACAATGTATATAGTTCACATTACTATCCTACTTATTCCCATGTGCCAGTGTGAGATACCCATTACCACATCTTCTCAGTTGATTAAGGAGACCAACCTCTACATTTACCAAAATTGACACACAATGATAGAAAGAACAAATAATCCACATGGTATAACTCCTATACATATGGAATCCCTTACACAAACACTCAAGAAAAACCAATGATTTATTCTAACATCACATGTGTGTCCTCCTCATGAGTCATTATCACCCGTCCCTCACAACCCTTGTTATAGAAAAAACTAGGATAAACCATATCATTGTACTATATTGATCCAATAGGTGACAATATATAATATTGTTTACACCTTCAATAGTATCCATAAACATCATCCCACCATTCCCATACTCTTATATCTAATCACACTGGTTCTTGAACTATACATGGCCATGTTTTGATTTGAAACCCCATCGAAACCACATATAATAGTCATCATATAGAAACAAACATTGAGGCTTCACCTAAAAATCCATGAAATCAATCACTTTAATCCATAAAATGTTGAGTAAACACATAATTAAAATTTCAATAGTCTGATACCCATTTTTTATTCTGATCTCATCTAAACCTAATTGGTGAGATCTACCATATGAATATATCACACAACTTGAATCATGATTCCATGATTCACAACCCATTGAATATTTTATCATGTAGAAAAACCAAAAACCAAAATCCTCTAACATTTCAATATCATATAATTGAATTCAATCCTTAGTGATTTCTATACCGAAAGGAATGAGGATTCTCAATCATTTCAGGGATAAATAAATGATCACCCACAACCTGATTACTATTCCACAAATCATGAATATTATATCTATAATTTTTTGTGATCAAATAAAAGGAAAAAAAATTAAGAATCCTGGTGATATTAACCATTCATCCAACCTAGATTCCAAAAGCACATAAAGTACTACATAGCCATCAAAAAACCAAGCCATATCCACATTCATTTATTAAAACCGTACAAGGGTCACAAAATCCTCAATACATACCATAACCATTCTTATATCATCTCTTGTAAGAATAAATTTACAATAATGACCCCACCATGTTTCAATCACTAGGGAATCAAATGATTGAAATGAACCACGAAGGGTAACTATTAATACCTCACATAAAGGGATTGTATAGCATTCACCAGATAACATATTTCCAATGAACTAGATTAACAACCATCATAATGATTATCATGAGAGAAAATTATGGGCCAAATGAGTATAATTTCACCAAAATTCAATTTATGAAAAGATTATATAAGTTAGTGCTAATAATTTATGAATTTTAACCTCTCATTGGTAAAATAAAATCACAAATAAGAAAGAATATGTCATGAGAATCCTATGTTCGAACAATGATTTTGAAGACACATCCAACCACTTCAGACCAAAAAAGTAATATAAATAATTAAATTTAGAGAATCATATTTGAAACAGATATTAGCTAATTTATAATATGAATAAACAAAACTATTATCTCATATATCACATAAACCTGATTTCCTACAGAGAAGTGTTCATGAATCACTTATTTGTAGTACATAAAAAAATTCAAAAAATTCATAGTTATTGTATGCACTATCCCAAATAGTATGTCATTTAAATTTTTTTATACAATTTTGTAATACCTCAGTCTGATACTAAACACTGATGTTTGGATTAGTGGTGCCACATGACCTCCAGCTTTCCGAACAGTGTGGCAATGGTTTTTGGCTAGAGGATAGGGACTAAATCATACATTGTGAAGACTATTCCCAAAAATATGATATAAAAATACTATGAATAAAAAAATAATATACATAAAAATAATATATATACAAGGCTCGTGACATATAAAAATTGACTTTTATATGTCTTTTGTTTTCATATGAGATTTAACACATATATGAATATAAAAAAATAAACAACACATAAAAAGGCCTCTACTAATATCCTTAAAAAACAATTCATCCTAGTCCCAAAAACCCTTTTAGTTTATATACCATGATTAAACACGTGTCCTTTTAACTAAACATAAAAGTCAATATAAGTTTCACACATACACCAAAGATCTCATAAATCAGTAGGGTCAAAATAAGGCCCCTATTGTACATCTTCGTATGCACATATTGGAATGAGTAATGTTAATATAGAAAATAAAAATTAACAATGGGATTCTAGGTGGAAACATGTAAAAAATGACACCTTACAACACTGGCTTCAATATTTTCCAGAATCCATCCATCTTATTGAATAAGTTCCAACCCCAATATGAAAACAAAATGTCGGCCATATTAAATAGTATTCTACTCTATTCCACTTAGGTAAGACCACACCAAATAACCTGACCATATTATCCATAGGGAATGGTGAACTAAATTGATATCAACCCAATCAATTAGTTTGGATGCGTCAATTAAAAGTAATTAACCCTTGTCTTATTAAAGTAGTGGGAACACTAAATAGATCTAATCAAACATACTCTAAAAACGATTGGGTGTGAAAAAAATATCTAAATCTCCTCCAATCACTGAATTGGTCATGATAAATATGATAGAAATATTCTAACTTTATAGGAGGTGGTTCATTAAATAAATTCCAAAACTCCTCCACTCAATGTAGAACGTGCACTTAATGTGTCAAAAATCAAAAACTCACATAGGTGTAGGAGCACTAAATTTACTCAACCATCCTCTTTTCACATTACAGTAAACATTTAATATTTACTAACCATTATTATCTTCCAATAGTGGGTGAATTGAATCCATTTAAACCATACTACCTTCATTATAGTGGGAATACTAAATAGATTCTGCACATCCTACTATTAAAAGTGTGGGGAAACTAATTAAACACCACCCATCATCCTATTAGTAGAGTTTTTGGAGCTAAGTACCCACACAAACATCCCACATAATACATAACAAAAAATCTCATAATAATTCCTCTAGGTGATATCATGCATTAAAAAAGGATTTTCAAATTTCTATACCATTATTGTTAAAAAATAAACTCAATGTCCATCAAACACATTGGGTACATAGTCACACCAACAAAAGGGAACTCATTCCATCCCATATTCTCAATAGGTCTTTATCCAGGTTCTAGTCACATGATATCTATTCTTACGTCACAACAAATATATGCATCTATTTATCTTCAAATAATGAGATAGTAAAGATACTCTTAGTCACAAATTACACTATACTAAACTAGTTGATAATCAAATCATTACCATAATATATCCACTATCCTCTTTATACCCATACCATTATTCACTCACTATCGGTAAGATACATCCACACCCCACTAGGTTCCCCAACCCATAGATCCCATCTGATGAAGACTTTATGGGGCCAATCTATATTCTATTTTTATTATCGCATCACAAACCTCTAAAAAACCCATTAATTATACAATACTAACATCCTATATACCTCGTGTCCTCGAATTTAGAGTATTCTCTATAATTCCAGTAAATGATACTCATAAATAATGACATGATTCCCTTATGATATATCTCAAACAATTATATATAATAAACCAATATATATCAACAAAAAATATCCCTAGATTATTTATCTAGATAGTGTTTCAAACTCTCTTTAAATATACTCTTATGTTGGTTCTCCTCACAATGTGTGAGATGTATAGACATCCCTCACATATTTGTGGCACTAAAACAATAAGTCATGACCAAACCATTCTAAGAAAACATAGGGTATCCACAAATCCATCGGTCCACATGACCTACCCTGGGTCCCTCGTCAGCTCAACATGCATTATAACCCCTTGGTAACAAATTGGTTCGTAGAACCAAAACACAAAAAGTGCCAGGGAGAACATATTGAAACTCTAAGAGGATAAATTTTATGATATCTCTTTCTATAGGTTTTTTAGTCCATATTCTAATTTCCAACCCCACTCAAACATTCATTAATGAATACGTATATGAACTAGAATATTGTTTTGAATTAATGTGATGACCTACCTCTATATAGGATTACCAACCCCAACAGTATTTGTTATTCCTCATCCAAAACTATTCATTTCATCTCCCTGATTACCCCCACTCACAATCTCTAAGAAACACTACATCATAAAAACCAAATGAAATTTGATTCTCTTATAATTATATCATAACCTAAAGTTAAGATGAGTAAAATCTCCATCATCCCCACATTATTTCATAGTGGTCTACTGGAATTAACAATAGGAAAATATATTTTTCTAGAAAAACTCTAAGAATAACTAATTTTTAAAGGGGTTCAAACGAGTGGATAAGAAAGAGAATGGCTTACTAAAATGGACCTCTCTAGAATCCTTATAGTACCATATAATGATAAGTACTAACCATTAAAGACGTGTTATAATCTTTTAAAAACATGCATGAATTCCCCTTCTGATGTTGTCATATAATCCATTAAAGAAATCCACTCACATGGGTATTCAATGTCAACCATCCACCAAGATTTTCAACAAAATTGTCTTTCTAGGTACTAAGATATATAATAGACTATGATCGATAGTGAAACCAAACTTTTGTGGCTTCCTGATGGATCTTCCACATTAGGACCCCAAATTTCCCAACCCCTATATCAATAGTGTAATCCTCCTAATATTATTTGTCAATTAATCAACATTTTTGGGCCAATATATGGTGAAACAGATCCATTTGAGATCAACACCCATACTTTTTTAATAAATTAATGTCTGATATAAAAATTACATTGAAACATTCCATAACCATGTCATGTTTTTTTATATGCACATAGAATCATTAATTGGGTCAACCCAATCCTTAAAATAATTTACTTATGATGTTAAAACACCTCAAGATCCTAGATCCACATTCAAAAAATATCTTTAAGATGTTATAAACATAATATTCTTGATTTATTTCATATTCCAGGAAGTGTCACCTATTTTATCTCAAATATAGAAATTTCCAATGAATTTCATAACCTATAATGACTTTGGTAATTATATTTATTCATTAAAATATTCTAATTATGGGGTGTGGAATCTCAATTGTTTTATTTTACAAAAAACAGGGATAAACACATTTATCCTAGATAAAAAAATTAATATATATCATCAAATTAATTATATTATATATATTGATTAATACAAAATCATATATATTAAAACTATCTTCTCATATTATTCATAAAAAAATTAAATGAAAAAAACATCTTCAATCTCCTAAGAGAAATAATAACAAAATAAAAAAAATTGCACAAACTCATTTGATCTTGAAATATTAATTTTATTTATAAATATCCACATTAACATCCTTTTCAATAAAAAGTTATTTTTATCTTTATGATCTACGAATTTAGACCACCCTGGATGTATTTTACTTACAAATTTTCTAAATTATAGCATTGGAGTCACATACCACTTAATAATTTGTGAATTTATTATAATACATTGACACATGGAATGGAATTTCCTTGTAGTCTCTCAAAAAATCGGTATCTCAAACCATTTTATAATATTGAAATAACTCATATATATCTATCAGTTAATTTCGGTTTAAGTCAGATTAACTGCCAATAAGAAGATTCCCTATTTTGAATTTTAACAGACCTTCTATATTATTATTTGACCTTTTAACTACCTGTATTGTCAACATTGTAACAAAACCAATGTTTCGCATTCGTAGTTTAAAAATATTAAATAATTTTCAATTATTGGGTAATGATATATATAATTTATTAACATTGTAATAAAATTTCAGAAAATTATTATGTGATGATTTGTATGGACAAAATAATCTTTTAATTTTATATTCATTCTCTCCAAGATATTATTTAACTCATTAATATTTTTTATATGAGTATATAATAAAGCTCTACTAGTAATATCATAGAAAAAAAGTTCAATTAAAACTTAAATTGAATTATTGAACCCTTTTAAAAAATATATATATGCACTTGTTTAAAAATATCAACATTTGGTCACATGTTAAGTAATCACACTAATATTCATAAGTTTTTGGTTTATAGATTAATAGTGATTTGTTAGTTTTTTTTCAGTCTATCAATTACTTCTAATAGGATTCCCCTATTATAATATTAATTGCAATGTCATATTAATCGATGATAATTCTATTTTTCTATAATGTAATATTTTATAAAATGTGAATTATTTTATTTATTCATTAAATTAGGTCTTATTAAATTTTCTCCAACAAAAATGATGGGATCTTTCAAAACCAATATATGTATTAGTGGTAAAGATCTATATTTAACTAAATAATAACTTTTATTTGGCATGAACCTCAAAACTATATCCATATAAGAAGAAAATAATTTCAATCATATTAGTTATGGATATATTATAGTTGATCATATAACACATTATCCTAATATATTACACATATTAAGTCAACATTACTCCTTTAGTATGTGTCTTAAGGGTTTCCCATCAATATGGTATAGAGTGAAATTTCCAAAAAGTCACTGCCTAACCATTATGCTTACCTAGTTATTTATTTTCAATATTCAATATATTTAGGGGGCCCTTAATTATTAAATAACATACCTGGTTGGATGATCACGGCCTTTATAATACTATTACTTTCAAAAAATCAAACACATGTTATTTTTAATGGGTATTTAATATAACCATTTTACCTAATGTATTTACTTTATATGATTACATATATAAAATTATTTATATTGGAAAAAATATTCCTTTCAACAAATAATGTATCTAAATAATAATTTTATTCAACTCTTTACACAACATAATTATTGTATTACAAGACAAAATTAAAAGACAATTGTATTTCTACATAACTAAATAAGTACCATTTATAAGGTATCAAAAACAAATTCTTGTATGGTTTTAGAATAATATAGAATCAAAAAAATTACTCATTATTAAGCATGTAGTGATATGTAGCTGTCCCCCACTTTTCTTGAAAAGTAATAAACTTTTTTGTTAACAATCATTTGGAAGTGTAGTACCTCAACCCATGGTTCATTAATTAAGAGAGTCTTAAATCCAATAAAAAAAATTACTCTTACTATGAATAAATTATTATTAAATGTATAATAAATTATCATAACCTTGTTTAATATAAATTAATGTTTTGAGAAAATTAAATAAATTATCATACCATTCTTCTAACTCCTTGAATTAAAGTATGATAATTTAAATATGAATTTTATCACACCTGAAAAAAAAAACCTATTTTACTTCATATTAAAACATTTATATTACTATATAATGAAGCGAATAAACTAAAAAAATGAATAAATAAAACATTTATACATGTCACTAGATTTTATAAAAAAATATAAATGAATTAAAAAAATTATAATTTTGGACGAAATTGGTATGAAGTTTTTTTTATTCAATGTTAGCTTTTAATGTAAACATTTATATGGTTTTAATATAAAATAATTCATATTAAAAAAATATGATATATTGTATTATAAAATTCACTATCAAATAATATAATTTTTATAGTTTATATAAAAAATATATATATTTAAAATATTATACATTTTTTTAAATTAGGTTACTAATATAAGAATTTTATATTTATATAAATTTTTATCATAAATTAATATATGAGAATTTAAATTTCATGAAATTTTAATGATTTAAATCATCAGTAAAAGTATTTTAAATAAAAAAATAGACCAATAAAAATCTATCCCCCATCAATAATGATTTTAGATTATTAAAAAATATATTATTTTCATTCAAAACCTATTTCAAATAGATTTCACCATGCCTATAAGGAATGTTTCTTCTTATGGGAAGTCATTCAACATTTTATGATACCATTTTATGTTTTTCTAGTGGTTTTCTTAATTCCATTTAGTATATAAAAATTTTTATAGAAAAATAATTTTTAGCATTCTATTTAAAGACATTGTTTGTTTGTGGTTATCCTTTCTCTATTTCATGTGAATCTATTTGACCAATCCAAAAAAATTCAAAAATACTATTTTCCTCTGCCGTTGAATTTATAGTATGACTTTAAAATTCATTATATGGTCTAGATGATAGAAACTATAGTGAGTTTTAAACCATTTAGGGTCATAAAACATGACATTGAAACTAGTCATCTTTGATATAGTGACATTGTTCTATAATTATCTCTTTTTCATGATTTGCATCTTCACCACATAATGTTTACTTTAGGTCATCTATTTCATGGTGTAGCTAAAATGAAAAACCAAAATTCCAGTTTTTATAGTATTGGTGTTGTGTTCTCTACTTTTAAAAAACTAAAATTCATTTTCTCACATGGGATATTTATTGTCACTAAGGAAACATCTTTTATAGTATTCACTTTTTAATGAAAATTGAAAAAAAAAATCTAGTGAAATATTCTTAGATTCTTTAAATAGGTAATTATTGATGAACACCCTACCAAATATAGCATAATAAAACAAAAAAACCAATAAAATTTAAGAAATATCTATTCATTTGTATTAAATAGTGACCTAGTGAAAAGAGTGTCATACCTTTCACGAGGAAATCCCAACTCATCTACACAAGTTTTATATAGATCACTAAGTAGAAACCAATGGGTTGCACAATTTTATTATATACATGGAGAGTGTGAATCTACTAAAACTAAGAAATGATCAGCATTTAATAATGGATTTTAAGAAACATTGATATAATATATAAACCAAAATTCGATCTTCATAGCCTTAGTGGAAAGGTTCTATAATTATGCATGAAATAAATTAATTTAACAAAGGATCTGACTAATTTATATAGGCATAAATGAGAATCAAATGTTTCACTGTATTTTGAAGATATTTTATATAACCTGTAAAACCTTTTAATATATTTAAAAAGTATAAATAACTCTACATAATTATCATTTACAACTTATTATATTATTTCACATCATCAAAATCATCATTATTTTCACCTAATGAAAAATAAAAAAAATTAATAACCATTAAAAAATTAGTTATAATAATCAAACACAATATCAAAAAATATGAAAATTATCATAAAATTGAGCATGCCATAATGACATTTAATTTTCTATAGAGAACCTTTAAATTGAAGATGAAATCAACTATTATTTTCCCTATTTCATTTTAGTTCATATATAAATATATAATTTAATGTTAAATTAATACTTCATTATGGTAAATATTTTCTCACTTTCTCTCATCAGATTTGTATACTTTGAGTTGAATATTTTTTACTAGCCCAAAATAAATGTTAGTTATATCAAAATATATATTTAATGAAACAACTTCATCACTGGGGGATTCAATCCCATATAATCATTAATTGAAATAGGTGATGTGGCTCTTTATTTTCGTAGAATTTTATTTGATTTTAATCATCATGTCAAAATTTTCTTGAGATACCTCTTATATAAATATTTTATTTTCCACAAAATTATTATACAGGGTTATTCTTACAATAATTTGGTCAATATACTCACGATATACCTCTAAAAATAAACTATCATTCATTCATTGGAGAATCCAACACCATATATTCACATTCTATTAAAATATTGAGATCAACAAGTCACTTATCAATATTTTATTCATTAGTTTAAATTAATATTTTTAAACCATCATTATCAAATAATCTCTTGAATAGTATTTAAAATTATTTCAATTTCCTTTCTTGTAATTATCATTATCAACTTCCTTTTAGTAGAGCATGATTTTCCTTTAAAAACATATTAAATATGCATTTCTATATGTGAATTCTTTAATGGAGGAATATTACGTTGTAGTTTTAATGTGAAATCAACATTAATTTCGACAATAAACTTAAACGCACACCTTTGTGTTGTGTTCCTAACAATCTCTAATTTAATCAAATCAATGGTATATTACATTCAATAATATCATTTTGTAGTGATAATTTACTAGACAAAAGTTATCGAAACCCCACACATACATCTTCTTTTACATATCAAATTTTGTTGATGTTATGATTTTTTGGGACTTGAATTCCATTAACCAAGATGAATGAATTATAATTCCATTCATGTTCACATATAACTAATGAAATGAAACTATTTTTAAATTTCCATGTGAGAGATCCACCAAATTTATTTATTTAAAAACAATAATTTTGCGTAAAATTGGTGGGGGGTCATCATAGGATTTTCATTTCAATCCTCATGGGATTTATTTAATCACTAAATATATTAATGTAAATAACATTATAAATAAATTGAATTCAAAAAAAATCTATACATTTGTGTGCATATCTAAATCATAAATTATTTTTAAAAAAAAGGAACTTTTATAAGTTTAACTTAATCTAGCCCTCAAAATATTGATTAATTTACCCCAAGGAGAATTAGAGACTACAAAAATCATTTTTTTCAGAATACAAGTAACATAAAAAAAATTATCACTTTAGAATCAAAGTTATAAATCATTCTATTTATTTTACACAAAGATATATATGTAGGATCTTTCTTTTTAATTATATGTATAAAAATATAGACAATAATTACATTATGATTTTTCTTATTTGATCTAATTCATATTTTCCATCATTAATACTTTTATACATCAAATATAGGTACCCATTTTTTATTTACAAAATTATACATGTCAATAAATCCCTGAAAGATATATTCAACATGTCTTAACACCAAGTCTTTAATGCCACATTTTTTAAACTAGAGTCTCAAGCATACCTTAAGAGGGAGGATGAATAATTTCCTTCAATTTATTTACAAAAAAAATGGATATTTATCTAATATCAAGAAGAATAAATTGATCCTTTCAAAATAAAATAACCATTAAAATAAATAAAATACTCAATATAAATACAATCGAACAATGAATTTATCTTGCTAAAAATGAGGGATATTACAATTATTATACACTAACAATACATTTATGTACCAAATAAATCACTACTCATTGTTTGTAATTTCATTTTTTGGTATGTATTTCTATAAAATCATGGTCTAATATAAAAATACACCTACCCATATATTGATTCATGGAATAAAACCAAAAACAACTACCAAGCTTGTTACTCTCATTAAATATCAATAAGAATATCTACACTCCAAATTATAAATGATGGTTTTCAGTATACCCACCCTTCTTATTCAAAAATAGATAAAAAATAATTTACCATATAGAATTTTATTTAGACTCATAATTTTATATTGCAAAAAATTATCTTTGTTCTTGGAAAACATTTATCAAGGAAAAACCCTCGTATTTTTGTTTTAATTTTTCATATTTGATAGTCTATATTATTCACTATAAAATATATCATATCAAATAGTTATTGAACTTTTATAACATCAATTATTAATAATTTAATATTCCTAATAATAAATAAAATTTCTCAAAATGATAAAATTGTTGAACCATTTAATTAATTCTATAACCCAAAAAATCACATCATGACCTCTACCATTCCAGCATTACTCTATATAAGTATAGATTGTTTATAAATAATAAATAGATTCAAATATGGCCTTTAAACATATGTGTTCTAATATCTAAAGATATTATTACTCAATGAATGTTGGTATTAATGATTAATATTATGAAAAAATCATTATTCTTTAGTACATTATTGACCTTAAACTATTACAGAGTGTTTGACTTGCAATACATAGAGTGGAGAAATTTTTCAAACAATAAATGATTTCAAAGTGATCATTAATTAGGTGCTAAAAATTAATTTTTTATTTAATAATATGTGACATGTATTAAAAAATGATATTCTATTTCCATTTCAAAATATTTAATCTAATTTTATTTTTTGAAATACACTGTCAAATATTAAGGAATGACCAAACGAGTTATAATCTATTTGTTCAAGTGAATAAAATTATATCATATAAATATTATCCAATGCTAACTAGAGTGTTCATTGTCATTACCAAAGTCATTATATATCAAAAAATTCTTATTTTTCTGAAAAAAAATTAACAAAATGATTTAAATTACCATAACATCCCTAAACTAAACAAGGTTCCCATATTCTACCATTATCTAACATTACATATAATTATATTCCACCCTTAATGTTTTGAAAAAATATAAATTATGGAGTAAAAACATATATGATGAGATTAATGTCCAAAATAATGGTTAATATATATAAGAAAAATCATAAGGGAATAGTGGACTATTTAAATTGAGGTGAAGTAGACTCAATGAGATTTCCCATAGGTTCGTGTGGTTTTATAACTAACAACTAATTTTTTAGATTATAATATCATCATCATCTCAAATATAATTTTTATAATATCTTATTTGAATATTAATTTATGGGATAACATATAGTGGTATTTTTTAGCAGGTATTGTTATAAAACATTTGATTAATGTTTTTTTAATGGAAAAGATAATTATTAATGATTTCTAGCATACCATTTGAAAATCACTTACCACTTCTTTATCCATTTATATGATTATAACTTTCATATTTCCCATTATGTTTAAGTATATTTTCAAAAGAAATATATCTAATAGATATAGAATAATGTTTACTATTGGATAAAAAAACATTAGCTGACAAACTTGTACTTTGTATATTTTTCAAAAAGATATATATTTCAATAGATATGGGATTATAATGTCTTGAAAACAATGAATAACAATGTACCTCAGGAATAATTTCACAAATTCTATAAATAAACATTATAAAATGGAGGAATACATGACCTTCTAATAAACATTTATAAATCCTAAATGTATTTAACAACATCATTCATTTTACTCGAAGAAATTTTATTATTCTATAAGATGGAAAATAAATCAATGTAATAGTGATTTATCAAGAAGACCATAGGATGAATATGTTGTACAAAATCTTTCCTATGAAGAAGTGGATTGTTTTATGTCATCGTAACCACCTCTATGATATACAATATATGATTTTTATGATTTCTATAAGAAAAAAAATATGTATAAATGAAGGAATCTTTTTCAATATTAACAATAAAACATTTTTATAAATTTTTTTATAACATCATGTTTCTTTTAGGGATCAAAATTGTAATGTTGAGAGAGGCTTTATCCTAAGGAATCTTTTATAGATATTGTTTTTAATTCCATTATAATTTTTTTGTATTTAATTATCGTGTTTGATTTGTTGTGATCATGGTATTGTTTATGTTTCTGAATATAGAGGTTTGGTCTGATCATTCCGATCAAGGGACCCCATATATATGAATACAGAAGTTGTTCTGATCATTTTACTATTGGATTCCTCAATTTAAAGTTATTGACCTTTTTAGTAAGGTAAATTTTTTGATACCTTTGTTCATTGTTATTTCCTTCTTTTTCTTTGAAGGTAACTTTTATAATGTTTTTATAAGTTTTCAAATCAACTTCGTATTTTTTTATTACTTGTTCTTACAGGTTTCTTGTTTTCTCTTATACATGATACAAGGAATGATTGTATTGTTTGTTTTAAAATTTAATAGAATCTAATTATAAAATATATTAGGAGGTTTCTATATTTTATAAAATTATTACAAGTGTTTTTTAATATTGTATGTTTTTTATAAAAAAAATTACCCCATATTTTTGTAAAACATTACTCTATTGATCCTATATTAGAAATCACATGAGGTTTTATATAACAACCGTGGTCTCTATTTCACTTTTAAAAATGATTTATAACATAAAAATTCACATAATACAACTCATAAGATCAATAGGTCTAGTTTCTTTGGGGCTTGAGAACATTACATAACAACATAAAACATAAAATACACATCTTTATTGAAAACTTCTTTTACAAGACCACAACATTCCTTCGTACTTACCATTTAATGGGATAACCTGATGACATACATAAGAAAAGGGTGAGATATAAATCTTTGTAAGGGAATAAACATATAATAACATGGGGAGTACCATACCTCTTAGTAAATAAGAATATCAATTGATCATAAAAGAAACATGAACATAAAGGAATGATATAGCATGATCTTCATAACATGGATTCATTCAAGGTAGAAAAAATTACTATAAAGGAATAAGGTAAACCCCTATCCTTATAAAACATATGATGATACTAAACATAACCCATTGATTTGGAGCACTATCAGGGCGCACCCTTTATAATCACTTCAATCTCAGGCTTAAGTGTGCCACATAGATCATATAACATAGATTCATTCAACATAATAATTTATTCCATGATCAAGGAATATGGAATACATATATGTAAGTCCTATATCAACAATTACATTTCCTTGAAGATGAATACCCTTGATAGATTAATTGGTATGGTTTTCACTACATGATTATTTTGGCATAGAAAATCTCAGTGCAAATTCGGCAGCATAGTGACATCATATAGAAATTCATAAAATGGGATGATGAGAGAGAAAGGGGTATCCCATAATTTATACATGAAATTGATATTAAGGTATCATGAAACATAATATCTCAACATATTAAATTTAATTTTACATGTATAATGTAAAATAAATTCTTGAATGGAAATGAGAAAACAAAAAACCCTTACAGAATTTCGACATAGTAACGGGTGGGTTTAAAAGAAAATAGGGAGATTAATGGGAGTGAATGGAAGATACCATAATGTATAAATAAAATGTAAAGTAAAGAGTTAAAGAATAAAATATCCAAAATCAAGAAAATATAAATTAAAAGACATCACATAAAATTTCTTCTTGAAGAGAAAGGAGAGAAGGAGATTCCTTATAGAATTTCGGCATAGGAACAGCTTAGGTAAGGGTCCAAATGGGGGAGGATAAATGATTCATCATTGAAATAACATCAAATTGACATCAATTAATTGATTATATTATGATTATATATAAATAATTGAAATTAGAAAGACTAATTTGTAACAAGATTCTTGAATTGAAAGTAAGAGAGAAAGGTGAGAATCCCTTACATTGATGTGTGATTTTAATGGCTTGTGGGATGCTTCTTGGGAGATTAGGATAACCATGGGTGGACTCAATGGAGTAGTGGGAATATTGTTTTTGAGCTTTAAAGATCTTGAGTGAAGATTAAATGGTGATTGGGTGTGTTTATATAAATAAGGTGGGGGAATTCTTTATTCTCTCTAGTTTAGGACCCTACACACTAAAATATTCAAAACCACAAACCATACAGTGGGTTCGGCCAATGGTTTCTGGAAAACAGAAGTTGTATACATTATTTTAAAATTATAAGGTTCAAAAATATTAAAATATTTCCATTGCTTATGTGGAGTTGAATCACACTTTCAAGAAAATTATTTTAAAATCTTATAATATTTTATGTCTTGGAGGATTCACTAATGCTTTATAAAATAAATCAATTAAACCAAAAATTACATTTTTTTTAAAAGAAAAAATATATTTTTTTGAATATAACTTTTATGTAATTTATTACATCACTATTGGTCAATTATGATTTCATAAAACACATAATGTATTTATAATGTATTTAATTTTTACCCAAAAATCGATTATCTCAAAAAATTATGAAAAAATCACTTCGGGATATTTTGACATCCTGGTTCTAAAAATAATATTAATTTTATCTAAATAATTTTCTAACTATTTGAATGTTTACTTTTAAAATAAATACTCATATCTATTTAAAATTTTCCGGTTTTGACATATATTGTTTTCAAACCTTAAAAAAAATACATTTTACTTCATAAAAATTATAAGATCATTTATATTTAATAAGATAAATTTACTAACAATATTTTATTAAAATATTATTTAATTCAAAAAAATTATTTCATCAAAATAGATTTCTAAATTGAATATTAATATTAACCAAAAATAAAATTTTCACTCTAAAAATCATTTACAATGTAACAATAATAGAATTAAATTATATTCATTATTCTATAAAAATCATAATGACAGTGTCTTGACACATATCCCTAAATTAGACCAAAATATTCCATAAGAGTAAGGTGTGTGATGGTGTGGCTTTCTTGGGTTCATTTGGTGAACATTTTTGGGGTCGTGATCTCGATGAGGTTGAACTTATCCTATAAGAGGTTTCGCTCATGCTTAAATTGTTGGATCTCAGCTTGGGATGGGTATAGGTAAAATTAAAAAAATTATATCTCCCTCGGGAGCTTTGAAAAATAGGATTTATAGGGTATGATCCTTCTGGTTGAGGTCATCACTTCCATTTTTGGTTTCAAAAGGATTTATCAAACTTCTGTATTTATAAGAGTCAGGTGATCATTGTTCAACGTCTATATTATCAAAAGTAAGGATATTTAAGAATCATTTAAACCCAATTATATATTATAAAACAAAATGAGTGCTTGTGTTTTATATATCCATAAGACATTTAATTAAAATAAATGGAATATTATTCGTAACAATTTGAGTCATTACAACCATCCCCCCTTAAGAAATTTCTCCTTTAAATTTTCTTTTCCCAAAATAAAACAGATAAGAGTATCTCTATAACATCACTTCCTCCAGTTCCAACATTTCTTCTTCAAAATTTTGGTTTCTCAACAAAAAATTGATGGGGGGTATTTTCTTATTTCTTAGAAATTTTTCTCTATGATGTTATATCTTCACCAGATTCTCCTCATAAGAGAGGTAATTATCCAATGGTACCACCACTAGATTGAGTACATGTGATGGGTCAGGTATATACATTCTCAAGATTGATACATGATATAAAATAAATACATTAGATAGGTTTGGTGGGAGTTCTAGTCGATAGGCCACTTCTCTAATGCGATCAAGAATCTAAAATGGGATGATAGACCTTAGGATAAGCTATCCCGTCTTCCCAAATCTCATAACTATCTTCCATAGAGATATGAGGAGGAATATCATATCTCTAACACAAAACACTGTGTCTTGATGATGATTAATATCATAATTATTTTGTTGACTCTAGGAAGCTTTGATATGCAATTGGATGGTTTTAACCTTCTCCACCATTTCTTCAAATATTTCCAAACCTAGAATTTTTTGTTCCCCAACAACATCTCAACATGCAAGTGATCTTCACTTCTTCCCATAAAGTTTATAAGGGGTGATTCGGATGCTAGAGTGGAAACTATTTTTGAAATAGAAATCCACCAAAGAAATATATTGGTACCACACACCTTTGAAGTTCATCAAGAAATCTCTCAAAATGTCCTCATGTGTATAGATAGTTCACTAATATTGACCATCGATGTGAGGATGGTAGGTTGTACCAAAGTTCAACTTAGTGTTCAAGGAAAATTAGAGACTCTTCCATAACATAGATCTTAATCTTGGATCTCGATGAGACATAATCGATAGTGGTAATCCATTCATCCTTAAAACTTCTATTATGTATGTATGTTCCAATCAATCCAGTTAGAAATCATCTCGAATTGCAATGAAGTATGCAGTCTTTGTAAGATGATAAAAAAACAATTTAGATAGCATTGCTTTCTTTAGATATACTCATATGTCTGGTGAAAAGTCCTTGGTGATGTTTTCCAATTTACATGTTGGTATAGGTAATACTTGCAACATCCCCTTAGACTTCTACCTCTCATCCTTTACTTTCTAACATACTGGGCACTTTTATGTATATTTAGTGATCACTTTCTTCAAGTTATCTCACCAATAGTTCTCCTGGAGATCTCGTAACATCTTTTTGTTTTCTTGGTGAAAGGATAAATTTGAACTATATACATAATCCAAAAGTTCTTTCTTTAACTCTGAATTTGAAAGAACACATAGTCTTGACCAAAATCTCATAAATCCTTCTTAGTTAAAATTGTACTCTAAGGATTTCCCTTTTCTGATAGTTTCCACTTTCTTCTAAATTCCCACATCACCTTTTTAATCATCCTTTAACCTTTCCAAAAGGGATGGTTGAGAAATAATTTTTGAATAGATTGATATTGTTCCATTCTTTATGATTCTTAGGTCCAGTTTCATCAAATATAAAAATATTAGATCCTTTTCAATTATCATAAATGATATAACTGAAGGGTCTTTCTACTTAAAGAATCCACCATATTGTTCCCTTTCCTAGGGTGGTAATGGATTGAGTAGTCATAATCGTTGACGATCTCTAACCATCTTCATTGCCACATATTCCACTCTTTCTGCGTGAATATATATCTGAGTCTTTTTTATTAGTATATATTTCACCCTTCTCCCCAAAGAGATAATGCCACCATATTTTCATCGTAAAGATCACTGATTCCAACTTTAAACCATGCATGGGCTATTTTTTTCTCCAAAATTTTCAACTTCCCTGAGGTATAGGCAATGACTTTATCAGTCTACATCAACACACAACCCAGGACCTTCTTTTAAGCATGACCAAATATTATGAAAAGCTTCCCACTTGTGGTTAGTGTGAGTATAGGGGCAGTCAAAAGCCTCTTATTCAGCTCCATGAAGATTTATTCACATTCATCATTCCAAAAAAAAACTTCACTTCCTTCCATGTTAGATTTGTAAGAGGGTTTGAAAATCGTGATAAATTTCCTACAAATCAGAGATAACATCCAACTAACCCTATGAAGCTACGGATATCTATCACAGATGTTGGCCTCTTTCATCCCTCAATTGCATTTATCTTCAAAGGATCCACAGATATATCATTTCCTATGATGATATGACCCAATAATGAGACATCCATCAACTAGAACTCACATTCGTGGTACTTTTAATAGAGCTTCTCCTTTCTCAAGGTCTCTAGAACAATTCTCAGATACTCCTCATCATCCTCCTTGTTTTTTGAGTATATTAGAATATCATCTATAAGGACTACTAAAAATATTTCAAGGTAATCTCAAAATACTCTATTCATAAATTCCATGAATATTTATATATAATTAGTGAGTCTGAATGGCATCAATATGATCTAATAATGCTCGCACCTCATATGAAAACCAATCTTGGGTATATTCTCCTTAATCACCCAAAATTTGTAATATCCAGACTATAGATCTACCTTGTATAAGTATTGTGCTCGATGTAGTTGATTGAAAAAGTCATCAATTAATGTAAAATGATACTTGTTCTTTATCAAGATTTTTTTGTGCTTATTATAATCAATACAAAGGTTCATTGACCCATCCTTCTTATTGAAAAAGAGAACTGGTTCACCCTATAGTGAAGCACTTGGCTGTATAAACCCTTTATCCTGATTCTTCTAAAGTTTTTTATTTAGCGCCTCAAGATCCACAACATTCATTATATATGGAGTATTGGATATCAAAAACACCCCAGGTATATGATCAATATGGAATTCAGTATATCTTCTCAAAGCAAGACCATACAATTCATTGAAGAACACATCAGATAATTCCCAAAAAATAGGAATGTCTTTGAGGGTGGTTCTGTCTTTAGACTCAATCATATTAGAAAGATATGTGTTCCCAAAGGTCAGTAATATCCATGCTTTGGATGATGATGATAAATAATATTCCTTCTCCTCCTCCATTCACTTATACAGAATCAGGGGTAGATTCACCATATGGATTGTGATTTCCCTCTCCCAGAAATTAATGTAGGCTCTATATAATAAATCTAATCCATGAAAAGAATTTCATAAAACACCACCAAGGAGAGTATGATGAAGTTTCCCAAAAAAATAAGTCCAAAAATTGTGCTAGAGGAGGATTAATATTAATGGGATGCAACAATTTCCCCATTTTTTATTTTCACATACATCTCTACTTACATTATTTATGGTGGTGTTTGGATTGTTCTAGTAAAATTTAGAAAATAAAAATAATGCATAGAACTATAGAAAATAACACTACCTTTCACTCTTTGATTATGGTTCTACTTTTTCGAATATATACTTGAGGATGAGTACTTTTATACTAAGAGACACATAAAAGGAATCCAATGAAATTAAATTGATAACTTATAAATAACATTTATCTCCTTAACATATGAATTTATAGGCTTTGATCTATGTTATCCCTGATCTACTTCCTAACATATATTCTTATGGTATTTTTTTGTTCCCTTAATTATGGTTCGTACTAAGATTATTAATTTACAAAATCATATCCCCTGAGAGGGTCAAACTAAAAGTGCATCAATAACCATTGTTATGCACGAGTTCTCGTTTGAGTCTAGCACAAAACAGTGTTTTGGGTTTTATCCCTAGATTCATTTGTTCCAGAGCCACCTCTATTTTTTTGAATCCATATATGTATGTATTTTCTTGATAAACCACTTAATCTATGCTAACCAAAATTTAGAGATTCTTTTCTTATACTTAATCTTATCCCTAAGGATTTCATTAGTTTTTTCAAATCTTAATCTCAAGAATTATGAAACCTATCCTCGGATACCAACTATAACAACCATTCTCATTCTTTCACAATTAAACAAGATTTATAACATAATAGTTCACTTAATACAACTCAAAATATTGATATTTCCAACATATTTGGGTATTAGGAATATTAAATAAGAACATAAAACCTGAAATACACATATTAATTAGAAACTTCTTTTATATGACCACAACATTCCTTCGTACTTAGAATTGCATGGGATAACCTGAGCACAAATATAAGAAAATGGTGAGCTATAGAGCCTAGTAAGGGAATAAACATGGAATAACCTGAGTAAGACAACACATTTTAGTTTATAGTAATATCAATAGATTAAAAAATAAACACAAACATAAATTCATGATATAAAATGACATTCAAAAACTTGAAATGTGGCAAGAACTTAAAACACTACATCATTAACATATAGAAATCAGGTAAACTAAGGTCCCAACATGGTATAAAAAATTCTATAATGGAATCAGGTAAAACCCTATCCCAACATGTCTTATCAAGATACTAAATATTACCCAATACATTAGAGCTCTATCAGGGTGCACCCTTCAAAATCATTTAAATCTCATGCTTAAGTGTGCCACATAGATCATATATCTTGGATTCATTCAACATCATCATTTATCTCATGATCAAATAACATGGAATATATAAATATAATACGTCAATGAAAAATTATATGTTCATAAAAGTTAATATAATTGATAGAGAAATTGGTATGGAATCCACTACTTGATGATTTTGGCCAGGAAAATCACAGTGCAATTTCGGCAGAATAACGACGTCATATGAAAATTCATAAAATGGGTTTACGAGAGAGAAAGGTGTCTCTCAACATTTATGAATGAAATGGACATTAGGGGATCATGTAACATATTTTCCTAACATTTGAAATGGAATTTTTGTTTTATAATATAAAAAAATGCTTGAATGGAAATGAGAAGAGAGAAATCCCTTACGGAATTTCAGCATCATAACGGGTGAGCTTAAAACATCATAAGAGGGTTAATGGTATTGAAAGGAAGATACCATCATGTATAAGTAAAATTTAAATTAATTAGGTATTCCATTACATATCCCAAATAAATAAAATGTAAATTAAAAGGAATAACCTAAAAGAGGTGCATATAGAATAGGAGAGAGGGAGATCCCTTATGAAATTTTGGCATAGTAACGACTTCGGTAAGGGAAAAATGTGAGGGGGATAAATAATTCCTCATTGAAATAATATAAAATGGAAAATAAGAAATTTTTTATAAATGTATGATAATATAACCAATTTAAATTAAAAATATTAATTTCAAACAAGTTTCTTGAATTGAAAAGAAGAGATGAAGGTGAGAATCCCTTATTTGGATGTGTGATCCCAAATTCTTGGGGGAGGATTCTTTAGAGAAAATGATAACCTTTTGAGGACTCTGTATAGTAGGGGTCATAGGGTTGTCTAAAATAAAAGAGCTTTAGTGAAGAGGAATCGGTGCTTGGGTGGGTTTATATAGGAAAGTTGGTGGAATTCGTTATTATTTTGGTTTCAGACCCGACACACTAAAATATACAAAACCACAAACCATATCATTTTTATTCCAATGTTTTCTAGAAAAAGGGAGTGTTATACATTATTTTAAAAGGATTAGGGGCAATGATATTAAAATATTTCTCTTTCTTATATGGAGGTGAGTCAGACTTTCAAGGAAATAATTTTAAAATCTTAAAATATTTTATAATCTTGAAAGATTCACTAAGGATTTATAAAATAAATCCAATACAAAAAAATTATTTTCAAGAAAATATATATTTTTCTGAATTTTCCATTTATATTATTTTATAACATCACTATTGTGTCAATATGATGTCATAAAAAACATAATATATTTATATGGTATTTAATTTTTACCCAAAAAATTGGTTGTCCTGGAAAGTTATGAAAAAATCACTATTGGATAATTTCAACATTCTGATTCCAAAAATTATAATATTTTTTATACAAATAATTTTATAAATATTTTAATTTTTACTTTTAAAATAAAAAACCGACATTTACTAAAAATTGATGAATTTTGATAAGAACAGTTTTTAAACACTAATAAAAATTAAATTTGACTTCATAAAAATTTTATGTTCATTTATATTTAATAAAAGTTTTTTAATAATAATATTTTATTAAAATATTATTTAATTCCAAAATTCAATAATTCATCATAATAGATTTCTTAATATAATTTGAATATTAACCAAAAATACTATTTGTGATTTAAAAATCATTTACAAAGTAACAATAATAGAATGAGAGTAAATTAATTATTCTGTAGAAAATATTCATAAGGCTAAGTTCTTGAAAATATATATTTATAACACTAATATACTCCCTATGAGTAAGGTGAACAATGGTGGGGATTTCTTGGGGTCGTTCAGTGAACAAGGTTTTGGTCTTGATCTCGATGAGCTAAAACTTCTCCTGTAAGCAGTTTCTCTCATGCTTAAGTTATTGGATCTAGGCTTGGGATTAGTATAGGTAAAATATCATAAATGACATCTCCCTTCAGATCTCTAGTTAATGGGATTCACAGAGTATGATCCTACTGGTAGAGGCCAGCATGTCCTTTTTCTATTTCAAATGGATTTGTTAAAACCCTATATTTATAAAATTCATGTGATAAATGTTCAACATCAATATTATCAATGAAAAAAATTAATAGTAATTTCAATCCAATTGTATATAATAAAACAAAATAAGTGCATGTGATTTCTATATCCATAATACATTTAATTAAATGAAAAGTAATTTCTTTCCTAATAGTTTGGGTCATTACATTTCAACATATTATAAATTGTTACACTAATGTGTATATATTAAAAAGAGTATAATCTTTTTAATAATTTGAGGCTTTTGGTTGGTAAATTTAAAAACCTAAATCCTTTAACACCAACTATTTTTTATGGAGATTATTATAAAATATGGTTATATCAGGTAAAAAAATTCATGTACAATAGATGTGATAATTTTTTTTTTACTAAAAATTAAAAGATACTATAAATACAAGTGACCAATTTTAATAAACATTAAAAGGTGAAATATAGACGTATAAACTTATTTAAAAATAATTTAATTTTTTAAATGAATTTAAATATATACTTTGAAATATTATTTTGTGAAACTGAAAACAACACATGGAATAAAGATGAAGCCACAAAATTTTAGACTACAAAAGTTTTTGAAATTAGAAAAGAAATTTGTTGAGTAGATTATAGAGATTTAAGTTTTTTACCAGAAGAATAAATAACAAAAATGAATTAAATATTAATGAAAATTTTTAAAATTATTCAATCACTCAAAGAAAAATACCTAAAGAATGAAAATATGGATAGGAAAATTATTTATATCATGTTAAAGGAGTGGGAGTAGAAGAAAATTTCTCTCTATGAAAAATAACATATAACAATGTAAAGGTTTGATGATCTTATTAGAAATATCATATAGAATGAATGAATATTAAAGAGTGATTTGAAAAAATCTACTTAGAGTAATGAATTATCTTTTTCGAAATTATATAGTAGTTATAAATACTAGATAAAATGAAACATTTTCAATGTCTTAAAAAAATAAGAAAGTAAATGTTTTGAAAAAATGTAGTTTCTCTAAATAGAGTGAGAATGAAATTATTAATATTTAAAAAAGGATAAACAGTATTTTTGGGAAAAAATATTTTTTTTACAAGTACAAGAAGAATACAAAAGAAATAATTGGCAAGAAGGATTCTTTTGGGAATATTTGTTACAAATGTAACAAGTTAGTTCACTAATTACTATATTTTACTAAATTATTGAAAAATCATAAGAGTGATAAATGTTTATTAGGGTTTAATGAGAATATCTTAATGAATTGTCTGATTATTTATAACACTTGGATTGACAGTGGAGGATATTGTTCTTTAGTTAATTATTTTTAGAATTAAAGAAAAGATCAAGAAAATATTTGTTTCTATAAAAATATTACAAAAACTAATAATTTATTAATGGATACTGTATTTTCTGAACCCTTAAACAATTTAAATTTTAATAAAAAATATCATAATTATAATAATGAATATAGTAATTATTGAAATGAAGAAAAAACTATTACATCTGATGATGACTTAACATTACTATATTTTGAGGAAGTTTAGATATACTAATACTTCATTGAAATACAAAATAATAAGTTTAAAAATTTATGAAAATTTTATAGTAAAACATGATCATAAAAAATAGAGGATTTCATACCATTCCTTTAAGTATTTAAATCTCACTAAGGAATTAGATAGTTAATCTAGTTCTATATAATATAATGTAAATAAGATTTTTATTTTGAAACAAAAATCCTTAATGTTTTGTTTTAATATATTATGAAAAATTTTACATTTAAAAATATATATTTTTGATAACATGTATAATTAATTGACACTTAAAATAAATACTTCTTATATTTTTTATACAATATTAAAAACACATTTTCAAAATATTTATATTATTCCAAAAAGTGATTCCCTATGTAAAATTTTTCAGAGGTGTGGAAAATAGAAAATGACATCTTATTTAAATATTTTTGAATATTATTTTTTCAAAAATAATATAATTAAAAATAATTTAGTGCTATAAAAAAATAAAAAGGTTATATATATGCGGATTTCAATTATTTTATTTGATAATCATTCTGGTTATAACCAGGTTTGAGAACCAAAATCATAATGTTTAAATATCAAGAAGATTATAAAAGTAACAAAATCATTATATGGTGCAGGGATAGTGGAAGCTCCAAAAAATTATACTATAAATATAAAATTTATTATAAAGATTAAGAAGATAAAATAGGGTAAAAGTAGCTTTTAGAGATAATGTACAATGATAAATATATGTTATATGAGATATTTTTCATTTGGGAAAATATTTAATTTCCAATGTTTAATTTTTTTAGGACATAATAAAAAAGTCATTAGAATAAGTTAATTATTTGATTTAGGGTATCTAATGAACTTTAGGTAGGAAAAATATTGTGTTCAATTTTTAGAAAGTAAAATTATTCTTTCTATTGATATACATGTGAATACATATAGAATAAACATTCATGTTCTTATATTTCATGGTCTACCTTGCCTATGTTAAATGGAATATGAATCATGGTTATAGTGTATAATGTTATGAAACTAAAATGTTAGAACATTATAAAAGCTTTTAACAAATGGACTCTTTAGAGATATTATAGACCTAAGTTTAATTCCTTAAAAATTTTGATCCATTACAATTTGGAATGAATAAAATGTATAGATTCAAATATATTAGTATTATTTCATATTTATATGAATTATACTTTTTAACATGGGTTTATTTGGTCCAAAATAAATAAGAAGTATTGGTGGTAAATATTATATACATGTATCAATTGATGAGTACAATAAATATACATTGGTCTATTTCCTATAGAAATAGATGAAATATTTTTTTACTCTAAAATTTTATTTCCCATATTGAAAAATAAAAAATCCATCTTTTTGTAAATATTTATTATCACCATGGACGAGAACATATTATTAATTTTCTAGTAATTAGATAAAATGGATATTTTGTAAATGAATGTGATGAAAATGAAATAATTTTTAGAAAAAAGGTTGGACTTGTTGCAAAGGGATATAATAAATAAGAAGTTATAGACTAGAAATAATATTTCACTCTCTTGGATTATCTTGATTCTATTCATATATTTATTTCTTATTCATAATTCATAAATTTTACTATTTTTTATATGGTTGTTTAGTGATATTTTCTTAATGGGGATGTAGAATAGGTATTTTAAGTATAATAACCACACTTTTAAAGAAATAAAAACTTTATATTGTTTTTTAATACATATTATAGCCATATATGGAATTAAGTAATACCCAAGAGCATGTTATGATAGACTTACTCAAATATTTCTACAAAACAATTTTTCAAGGGATCTGTAGATTCTATTTTTCAATTACTTTTTTACAAAATCCATTATTTTTGTAATTTTTATCAATGAAATAATATTTGTATTTAATCTAAAAACACTTTTAGATTAATATTATGATCCTTTAAAATATGATTTTTAAATGAGTATGATGTGTGAAGTAACATTTTTTCATGGTTTTTAAATTTATCAAAAACTAGAAGGAACATTTCTATATCAAAACAAATTTATAAAAGGAATCCAAAAAAATATTGGATATGATAATACTATTTTTATTACTACTCCGGTAAGAACATCAAAAAATTTAGATCCTGATTAATCTGATAAACCAGTTGATCAAATGGATTTTAGAGGAATGATTGGTAGTTTTCTATACTTTATATTCAGTTGGAAATATTTTATTTTTTTCCAATACTTATGTGTGATATTTAAAGATTATTAAAAATATTACAATAATATATCAATTAAATTACTATTCCATTACCTTAATGGAATAGTGGAAGTTGGACTATTTTATTCTTTTGGAAACGATTTTGAATTTAAAATATTTTAGGTTCTGAATTTAGTTGATGTTAAAGGGATAAATAATTTACCTATAGAACAATTCATTTATTATGAGAGGCTTTAGTGTATTTATTATATAAAAAACAAAATTCTATATCACTTTCCACTCATGATGATGAATATGTGGTAGCTATAAGTTTCTCTTCTTAGGTTATGTTCATGCAACACACACACACTGACTTTGGATTGAGTTTTAGTAAAACTGTTATTTTCTGTGATCATAAAAGTTAAACAAAATTAAATAAAAACACCATAAATCACCCTTGAGAGAATATAATATATATAATACACAACTTCCTTCATGATTTCACACAAAAAATATATATCATTTTATTATTTATCAACATTTAATAATAACTAGAAAAATTATTTTAAAAAAAACCAAAAAATTAGGATTAATTTGAATATATAAAATAGAATCACGAAATGGTAAAAAAAACTAATCATTTATCCATGTTTCTATATCATATTTATACAATACTAACTCATAAAAAATAGGGGATAATTTTTTTTACATTGTATAGATTTTTTTTTTAGATAAAAATTCAAAAAAAGTATTAAAATTTTATTGGACAATGGTTTTATAAAAAATTTAAATAAAAATTTCCCATAAATGTTTTTCAAACAATAATTTCCAAAAATTTTATTTCAAAAAACAATTGTTTATTAAATTTTTTTACATACTTATTCTATAAATTTTTCTAAAAAAATTTACAATAATAATAATTTGGATAACCTTTTCCATGAAAATGTTTTATAAGAACTATTATATAAAATATTAGCTGAAAAATTTCATTTAAAAATATTTTAGACAAAAATTTCATTATTTTTATTAGCAAAAAATATAATTGTATAAATAGTATATTATTATCATAAAAACATTCATTACAAATATTTATAGTTATTATCTATGACACAAATTCAAAATTATTTTGAACATTATTCTATCAATTATATCTTCTTCATTTGTAGTTTTGTTTTTATGAAAATTATTATTTCTTAAACATTAATATTTCAAAAAAAACTTCATTTCGATAATTATATTAACGATTTTTCTATATATGTCTATATACAAAAACAATTTAATATAAGTAATATAAAATATCTATCTTATTTAGCCTATATATGAAAGAAGTGGGTCATCAGGTCTTCACCTCCAAGTTATTTCTATGGAATGTCCTCGCCACTTATATTTCCCTCAGTCCGATATTTTTAATGTCCATATAGAAAATTCATGGTTAATCTAATTAGAATCATGTAATCTTAATATGGCGTCTCAAATATGATCGTTTCGAAAGAGATTTAGATTGAGTGATGTTAGCATTGAAAATATTATTCTTTTCCAAGGATTTAATTCATCTTTCATTTATGGGGATACCTTACAATTAATGTAGATGAAATTGATTTCTACTATCCTTATATTTTCATATAATTATATACTTCTTCCATATTTACAAAAACTGGTTAATTAAAGGTCATCACCTTTACATTTTTTGGAAATTAATAAAAAAATAATATCTAAAAAGTGGCATATTTGGTTAATATACCATTATCGGGTGAATAAAATATTTTCATTCACAAATTTCATGAGAAACTAGGATTTTTTTAAATGTATAAGGTAGAAATATAATTTTTTCTCCTCATATCTATATGAATTGAAATTTTCAGAGTAATCAGAAGATGAAATATTTTTTTCCATTTAATAGTACACCATTTTAATAAAATAAAATGGAATATAGTTACTATTATTTTTCATGATATATAAGTTTTAGATTATATATGAAACATGAGAAAACATTATTTAGGTATTCTATAATTCATTTGCATCAAGGAAGTGAATGTATGTCCTCTGATGTTAAAGATACTTATCTATCCATGTTTCATTAACAATTTTTTAGTTATATATATTTTAAATATAAAAAATTACGAAAATATAATGAGTGAAAAGGAATCATTTATCATAGAATAAAATATTAATAAAATGAATATTATATATTTTCTATCATTGAAAATTTTTTTATTGAAAAAATAGAAAATGATACAACTTTTATTGGGACTAAAATTTTTGATGAAAAACTTTTAAAGAAGAGTAAAATTAGTGATTTTTCCCATCCAATGGTGTGTAACAAAGGAAAACCCATTATTGTGGATGTTTTTCATGTTTTTCTTAAAAATAAAGGTGATAAGAATGATGGTATTCTTTATTTTGGGTTATAAAACACTGATTCTTTATCACTGATATAGAAAAATTATAAGAGTTTCTATGAAGAATTAATAAAGAAATGTAAAGTTGAAAAATATCGAAAATAAATATGGGAAGGGACTTCATAAAGGGACATCATTAAATGTACTAAAAATTTGAAATTGAAAAAACTATACATGTTCCTCACAATATTTTCCAATATCCAAATGGAACTACGAGTATCACGTGATTTTATATAACCTTTATCAGTTCAAAAAGTTATTGAATAAGAAGAATCTATTGAGAAAAGTTAGTCAAAAATAATTAATTTGATGTTGAAATAGTTCTTATGAAATTAGGAAAGGGATACCCATGAAAGATGATGATTTTGATAGATAGATAAATAAGTCCATAAACATTGAAGCGATAATCCTAAACCTTCTAAACCATGTAAATATGTTGATGTAATATAAGTCATTGGAAATAAGTTTTATTAATGAAGTGGTGATTTTCAACCCTCTAGACCAAATATTCCATCTATTCTCGATGTATCTTACTATTCCACCAATAGTAATCAAAGAACAAGATTCCAAAGAAATTCTATGAACAAGAATATCTTATATGATGTGATCAAAAGTGTTGATGTAATAATTAAAATCACCATAGATATAAAATAAAAATGGAAATATATTTATTGGACAATTCATGTCATGGAAAAATCAAGCACATTAAAAAAACATCTTGAGACTATAATTTCGAAAGATAAAGATTTAAAGGATTTTAAAGGGTATTAAAAAGTTAATTTAGGAAAAGTAAAAGATATTATCAAGTGGATTAAACACACTAAAGGTAATAAAATATTTTATAATGATCAAGTTGATGGGATAAAAAAGTAAATATATATTTATATATTAATTCTTTTAAGTATATTCCATTCAGAATTTTTTTAATTTTCAAGGGTAATGAACCAATAATAAATCTCTTACAATGAAAAAATATGATGAGATAAAAACCCATGGGAAAAATATTCAATCCTTGGAAATGGTAGTCTCAAAAACTGAAGAATGACACAAAAAATATAAAAGTTTTTTAAGATGATATTGGGGAGAATAATTCAATAGTCTTAGAATATGAGAAGCACTAGGAGAATGTAATGAAGATGAATGTGAACTAATACAATATTTCAGATAAATATTAATATATTTCTAATCTCATAAAATATCTTTTAATAAACTAAACTCAGACTTTTCTATGGATTGTTCTTTCTCAAATTTGGATATATTTTTTCCAATAATATTGAATAAATTCTAATTTATATTTTTTAAAAGATTATCATTACAAAATATCTTTTGGTTGAATTTTTTCATATCAATTATTTCATATAGAATAGTTTTTCTTAAAATTTTAGGTCCACTTTCTACCTTAAAAATCATTTTTAAAGTCAAAAATGTAGATAAAGTGTTAAATTTATGGTGAAATTATTATAAGAATGTGGTTAATGTATTTGAGAGAATAAAGAAATTTTTTGAATTAAGGGGGTCTCAAAATTAGAAGGATTGAGTATTTTATGTTTCTAAAATACATATTTTATATTTTAAATTTGTGTTCTGTTCTTTTCAAAAAAGTTGAGATTATAGAATGGAAATGATAATATTCAACACATTAAAGCATAACTTTCGAAAAAAAGACCACTTAATTAAAAGTTTATATGTTTCTAACTTCTATATTTCCCAATATTTTTATGTTTATTTTTATAGGATATTTTTTTACTATATATTTATTAACATTTATTTAAAGAAAAAACTTCCCTTCAAGATGAACAAATAGTTTTTACATCAGACAAAAAATTATGAAGTCCATTGTATGGAGGTTTATAAAGTCCTAAAGATAAATTATAATGAATTATATTAAATTAAATATTACTAAGTCTAATGGAAAAAAATATAACATTAAAGAATACATGACGTCATAATGAACCATAATAATGAATAAACATATAGATGAACATAAAATATTCTAACTGATAGAAATTTCTTATATTACTAAATATAAGCTCAAGCATTCTAATGGTTCTTTATCTAGATGACCAAAATACAAATATGTTTTACTGTATATTTAAATTGAATTAGTAGTTTATCTAATATCATTACATTCACATCCAAGATATATTTAATAGGAATATTGGGTGTGTTTTTATAAACAGAAGATAAAAATGAGGAGTTGGAAGCTCTTCTATTAGTAACAATATAATGTTTGTTTGATGTTTTTAATAATATATTATTAATTTTATAGTGATTCACTAAAATAATTTATATGTTTTTTATATGGAATCCATTTTGAGGATAATTATAAATTCCTTAATAAATTTTTTTCTGTAATTGATCTGTTCAATCTATTTTGATCTCGGGATTTCTAGGTTTAGGATGATATATATTTCATATTATCATTCTAATTACGGTTTTATGTGGACTGGGAAATAAAATTTGTTCTTATATTTATATCAATGTATTATTTGGTTTTTGGAAGATATACCATTACAATAAGGTAAATAATTTGGTTACCTTTTGTTTACATTATTGACTTCCATTAAACTAATGTTAACTTTTATAATTTTTCTACATATTTTCTTAATAAATTTATAGTGTTTAGTTATTTAAGGTTTTTATAGGTTGCTTATTTTTTAATATTCATGATATAAGTATAGTTTATATGGATTTCTATAATCCATTTTAAACTCTGATTATAAATTATATTGGTTCCCTTCTATATATGATTAATTTCTGATAAGAGATTGGTAGTATTGTTTATTATATTATATAAAACCCAATTGACCACCCCTCTTATAGTAAAACTACACTCTATCGATCTTATAGTGTTTAATTTTTACCTACTATTAAATCCTTAATAATTTATTAAATGGAATATATAGATTAATTTAAATATATATATATTGTATTATATTTCATATACATCATAACTTTAAATTTTCTTAATTATAAATTTTAAGTGATGAAAAACCTTGTATTACTTGAGATTTTAAGAAACAAAATATTGAGGTGCTTATCTGGCCATAATTAGGGAATAGTCTATTTTTAGGTAGTGACAATGAAAGTCATGGGCCAATATAATAGAATTGGAATCAAGATAAGTAGATAATATTGTCATGGTTAAATTTTCATGAAATCATGTAGTAAATCATAGTAAAAGATTTAGGGATTTGATTGTAAACTCAATAGACCAATATAAATCATGTTAATTTTGGTTGATAATGTTAAATCATTATTTATACATTTAATTCTTATCATTGAAATAATATATATTAAAATAATGTATTGGTTTTTTCCATCTAGAGTAACTAAGAGAGTGAATATTGTTTTTCAATGTTTATCTCTATATAGATTTGGTAGTGAGAGACAACAATGGTTTTAAAAATAAAAAACTCTAATCAAGATTTGGTTTTATTATGATATAAATATTATATTATATAAAAAATACAATTTAAAACAAAAAAAAATCATTATTAATATGATTTATTTTTTTATAATGATAATATAATTTTAAATTTAAATTACTTGGCCAGTGTTTTGTGGTTTTTCAATGTATTAAGAAATGAAAATAAATTTTTAGTGAAAAACTCCCCTATAGAACATTATCTACCTTAGTTATCTAGTGATGTTAATAAATATACCTATATAATACATATATAGTATACATGTAATTTTTATTTTATCTTGTTTTAGACACTGTGCTGTGGGATGCAGAAGATAAGGGTAAAAGGATGTCAAAATATTGTTGTCACATCTTGGGTAGACATAACAAGAGAGATTAGAGAAATAAAGAGGTTTTATCTTCCAAATAAAATTCATAAATAATATGGAATAAATAATTTTGGATAGTCCTAATTTGATTATGATGATTGGGAATATAAAATGGTAAGCCCATTTTACGAATGAACTAAATAAACGTTTATATACACATCTCGTTCAGAGATTCTTATTACCTTGTATTTACAATTTTATTGATTACAATAAAAAAATAACATTGATAAGATGTACCAAACTAATTTAGATATGTATTATCATGATGGTAAGGATTTAAAGAAAATAAATCCTTTTTTATATAGTGAGCTAGGGAAAATAAATGAAAATAAGAAAATGTTGATTTTAAATATTACCAAACCTTTAAAATCATCCTATTTGGAAGCAAACGATATCCATGGAAATGAATGAATAAGATGCTATTTTATTTTCATGTTTAAATAAGGAAATCAAAAATAATAAATTATAATGTGATTCTTAAATAAAAATGACAAGCTTCTTATTTATGTATATTTATCATTAAATTAAATTATTTTTTTCATATCTTTTGAATTACATAAAACATATTTTAAAAATAATTATAACTAAATAAAGATATGAATTAGGTTCAATAAATTCGAAAATAGTGATGTGGATCATAGGGAAACTAAAGATGATAATATTTCATCATTAGTTATAGAAATTTCTTATCTTAACTTTCATTGTGAAATGATCCATGAATTAATTTTATTCAAAATAATGTTAAATGTTACAAAGAACTAAATTTTTAGGTGATGTTTGGATATACAATAGATTTTTTGAGTTTGTAATTTTTTTCATTTATATATAAATTATATATTATTTAATGCAAAATTTATATAATGGTTTATATATAGATGAATTATAATATGTAGTATTGTGAATAAATGAAGAGTTAAAAAATATAATTAATCATGTTTATGTTAGTTTTATCATTTCTAAATTGGTTCTCTAAATGATTTTTTTACAAAATTAACACTAATAAGTGTATTTTGATTAACTTTTAGTTATAATAATTAATTTATGTTATGCAAGTATGAAATGAAATGTATTTGAGATATATTTTAGTTCTTAATGTATCACCCAAATATTTTAGTTTGTGAATATTATATATAATGGATTTTTTTACACGTAATACCTTAGTTAAATGAAAATTAATATACTATATAAATATAATGAATCAAATATAATCGTTATATCATAGTTGATGGATTGGATTGTTTAACTAAGAGTTAAAAGAATTATAACATATACAATGAAAAGTTTTTAAAATAAAAATTTATTGATTATTTCCTTGTAAATAGTAATAAATTCTGAATTATAATAATGAGACCATATAATTTAAGAATAGATGAAGTTCAAAAGTTCAATTTTTTCTATAAAAATGGTCTTTTGTAATTTTTTTTAATTTAAAAGTTATATTAAATTATTATTAATATTGAATTTGATAAAATGCCTCAAGTTTTAGTTCAAACATACCAATGTAATCAAATGGTGAATTGCTATGCATTTTTAGAAATAGTTAATTTTTTTGTGAATATTGAAAATTATAGATTTTTCAAATATTATTATATTTATAATATTATCAAGATATATGAATGATTAGATTATGAAACATTTTTTAAAAATGAAATATAAATTTATATAATATAAATAAGATTACAATATAAATTTTACACATAAATATATGTTTAACATTTTTTAAAATCTAAGTGATGTTTTTCATTGAATAAAAACTAATTTCGATTCATCCATTTTAATTATGTTTTCAAAAGGATACAATATTTTTTGGGGTTTTAAAAAAAATATTATCCTTATATTTCACATATTATAATTACTTCCATAGGAATAAATATTATACATGATTTTGGTATGTAATTATTATTTTTTCTTGAGTTAGTGTTTATCTAAAAAAGAATTTCCATTACGTTTTTGTGAACATTTATTAAAAATAATTTCATTGAATTCATGGAAATGAATCATCTAAAATGGAATCCAAATTCTTAGTAAAATAAATAATATAAATTAATGGGTAAAACTTAATATTTGTCTTCATGAATAGTTATCATGCTAATCATTACTACCAACGTTAAGGTTAATATGAGTTAAACAGATTAAAATAATAGAATACAGCTTCAAGATAACAAAAAAATCCAAATTAACATTTTATTATTGTATTTCAACCTAAACAATGTCATATTCTATACTATTTTAAATTTTATCTACATTTATTTTGTAAGAGATATATTATATAAAAAAGTTTCAAGTTCGTTCAATTTTTTCACCCACTTTACTTAAAAGGGAATCTCTAGTCCACAATAATACACATTTCATGAGACTCACATATAATAAAATCACAACACAAATACCTTCGTAGATTTATTTTATTTGAACTAGAGGCACTCTATAACCAAAATACCACTTCAAGATGGATTAATGTGTATGCTAAAGGGGATTATGAAAGGAATAGGTACATGTTATTATGAGGATTTTCCAAGTTTATTTATTCTTAAACAAATAATATATTTTCAATAAATAAATAAATAAATCATAATATTTGTCATAAATATAATTTTTTAATGTCACATACATTTTATTTCTCCATTCAGTCCTACTAAAAAATAAAACATAACTCATGCGTATGAACAGACTATAGTCTTCACATAGTGGTTTATTATTTATCACAAATTCACATTCCTTTTTATAAAGAATAAATTATGAATATATATGATATTTTTTTACATATTTATTATTATTTATTTTTATCATATCACAAAACTTATTATCCTACCCTAAGTTGAAAAATGATGTTGTTCGTTGTATATATCTGTGGATAACCACTTCCAGGAAGCGATGTGATTTGTTTTTATGTAACCCCATTTCATTATTGATTATAATATTTAGAAAATTTATAATAATGATATTAGTGAAATTATAAATATTGAATTTATGTAGTAATAATTTCATGACAACTTTAATTGAAGTTAATATACCAATTTAATTTTGGATAAATTGATCGAACAGTGTCAATTGTTTCATGTTTGAAAGAACTATTCTTTGAATTGGTGTAAAAATATTATAATATAACCTTAAGAAATAAAAATACTTATGGAGAAATTTTATTAAGGAAGTATATAATAAATTAAAATTTATTATTCATGAGGATATAATGCATCAAACAATGAAATAATACACCGTAAATTTTTTTCATCTCAAATACCCTCCAATGAGACATATTTTACAAAATGCACCTAATTTAATTTATATATTTTATACACTAAAACTTTATCATATTATATTAATAATTTTCCATTATTAATGATTTATTATTTTTTAATCTTTTTTTTTCTATTTTAATGTGGTCTGATACAAAAATTAAAAAATTCATAAATATTTTCCTTTCAAATTTACTTTTATTCTGCATTGTTTATGTTTAAATTTATGTTAGAATAATTATATAATCCTTATAATATTAAAACCAAAAAAATTTATTCTCCCATAGTTATTATGGGGTATCAATGTTTTTCATCTTAATTTTCTGTGTTTGGTACTCAATGATGAAAATAATATAATTAAGAAAACCCAACCTTATTTCGATTTTAGGATAGAAATATTCTTATTCCATATCGTAATTTTTTCAACAAATTCATTATTTTTTTTTAATTATAAATAGATAAAAATGGTATCATTATATTACCATTTTAATAATGTATAAAATTTAAATGGATTTTTCACTTTTTCCAAACAAGTTGCTTTTTAAAATTATTTAGAAAAGAGTTAATAAATTATTTATAACTTCATTTTTATAACAATTTTACAAAATGGTTAAGGAATGTTATTTTTAATTTTTTGAATTTATTTTTCTATATAATTATCAAAAGGAATTCTTCTACTTTAAAGACCTTATTTTTTGAGGAATTTATGGTCTCCTACTATCCATTACTGGTTTTTTTGTTATACCTTATCTTTTAACATGTATGAATATTATAAATTTTCCTTATCAAAATTAATTATTATTTGGAAATATAACCATAATCCACTGTATCATGGTTTTATTTATCAATTTATTTTTTTATTAACAATATAACTGTGGAGGGTGCTCTGAGGAGAGACCAAATACATTTTCTATAGACACATTGATGGAAGATCTCTTTTTATGTTTCTTCTTTTTTGGTGACGGCCACATGCTCTTCATCTCACTTTTATCTCTTCTAGGTGATCAGGTATTCTAGGTGTTCGATTTAATCATTATATCCATTTCATCATTCCACATGATATTGTTTATATTTATTTATATGAGTATCTTATTCTTTCTACCCTCTCTCTATATTCCAGACTAATCATTCTAGTATCCACTTATATTCTGGTCAAATGATGTTTGAGTTTTCCTGGAATTTTTATAGTCGAGTAAATCGGGTTTCATTTATAAGTACTTTGGGTGATTTATATGGGATTTTATGTGATTATTGTTCATTAAAAAATCATATTCCTACAAAAAATACTCTTTATTCTTTTGAAACTATGAAAGACCTGATTTTTGTCTGATATGCTAGTGTGTTTTTGGTTTTGGGTTTTCAACCGTGGCATCATTTAAAAAACAAAACCATTTGACACCCATGGATTTTTCTATTTTTTATCTTATCTATTTATTTTTAGTTTACCTCATGTTTTCTATAACTTATTATTTAATTCTAGTTTTTTAGTGGTAGTTTCTGATTCTATTTCTATATCTAGTAAACTATGATCATGCAATGGTTTTCTGGATTTGGTGGTGATAATGTTTGGTGTTTATGGATACATTGATAATTGTTATTTATATTTATTCAACAGGAATGATAGATTATTAAAGATTTTTTTTGGTTTTTGATGTAACACCTTAATATTATTGAAAATAGAACTATGTTTTAAAGTGTATTTGACGCACAATACCGAGTTGAAAATTTTTTTGAAATATATAATTGTTATAACATAGCTGCTAAATAGGTTTTTTTGAATTATATTAGCTAATTTATGTTATATATATATATATATATATCTATTTGGGTGTCCCAACAAATATATATTATTGATATAGTTTTATAAAATAATTAATTAATTCTCAGTAATGTATTTTTATTCTTTCAAAATATGTTTTCTTCAAAAATGTTTGTTATTTATTTTCAGGGAAAAATATTATAAATTTTGTATAGAAATTTTAGGAAATTTATTTTGATGAAATTATCTTTTATTTTTTAAATTATAATATAAAAATATACTATTTATGAATTTTTTTAGTTTTTCAGAATATATTGATTTTTTGGTGAATAGAGAAAAATACAAATTTTTCACAAAATTCCATTAATTTATAATAAATTAATAAATTTAAAAGTAAATTTTATTAATATTATTTCATGTAACATATGTAATATTTAGTTATGTTTAATCCACTTAATTAATTTTGAATCATTTTCATATTATATTTTCTTATAAGTTTTTCTTTGGGTTTAAAAACAAGAATTTGTTTAGAGCAATTTTATAGAGAATAATGTTTCTACTATTTATATTTATAAAAAATCATAATTAGAATTTATTTAAAATAAATATATATCATACCCAAAAATATAAATTTATATTCATAAAATTCTAACTATTATTCATCAATTTAAAATAAATTCATCTTTTTATTACAAAACAATATCCTTCAAAACCATCTTTTTTATCCCCTCTACGGGTTTTGTTTTAAATTAAAATTTTCCGAACATGTAAAAATTATTTTATAGAATAGACTAAATATTTTTAATAATCATAATTTATATTATATAAGAAGTTCAACTTAATTTTTTTCTATAATGAAGTGTGAAAAAAGTAAAAAATAATTACCATTATAATAATAAAAACTAGTTTACTGGTGGTCAAATAATTATAAGGGTCGTAATTACCAAAAGACATGTAAAAAACTATTTCATATCAATATTTATATAATAAAATAAATTTTTATTGATAATAAACCATTTTGGATCCTTGAAGAATATGAAAAATGTTGGTACACCTTTATCTTTTCCAACATTATAAGTGTGCCTCTCACCTCACTTATAAAAGGCCACCAATATTCTATATGATATACACCTTATAACACTTTTTATTTATAATATCACTTCATAAATCATTTCAAAACTTCCATACCTTAATTATAAAATCCATTAATTATTTAGAAAACTATTCTGTGAATAATTTAGGTTTAATCCTAAAGTAGTGGTGAGGGAAGAGGTAAAATCCCCAAATTTTTTATTTTGTTTTATTAATTCTTCCACCTTCATAAAATCTTCATCAACAATTATAATATCATAAAAATATAATATATTACATAATTGTATTTTATTATATTAATTTTATAACATATATCCATATACACTTCCATCAAATGAGATATAAAATCATCATTCATGTTTACAGTGGACTACCGCCTCGCAAACTGATGTCATTCAATTTAAATAATTGACACCCAATGTTTTTTTTAAGGATTTATTTAATTTATATATAAGATATTTTTGATATATTTATAATTCTAGAGTTATGATATAACATATATTGTTTTTACTTTTTACATTGTTGGGGATAAGATAATTCCACTCATGTGTATGATAGACTACCACCTCATGAGGCTATGAGATTAATTTTAACGAACACATTAAAAGTATGGTAATTAGAAAAAATTTAAAGATTAAATGTTATATAAACTTAATGATAATGATATTAATGTAATATTTTTTATTATGAAAAAAAAATTATCGGTTTCTTTGTTAGACTAAAAAATTATAACATTGTTTGTGTACACTGGGAATACCACCACTATGAGGGGATGTGATTGTTTTTTCATCACCACATAAAATAAATGATATATATATATTTATATTTATATTTAAAAGAGTAATATAGTATTTTTTAAATTATGAAAATTATGGAATGATAAAATAATATATACCTTCTTTCTAAAATGATCATTAAAAAATTGAAATGTTACTCATGCATATATATGACCTACTATATACATGATCATAATATAGTTTATTTTTCATATCCATTTCTATAAATGTTATTAATATTATAATTAAAATACAAATAGCATACTTTTTCATGATTTTTTATATGGAAACTTTTAAATAAGCTCAACACACTGAAGTAGTTTTGAATGAATGATCTGAATATACTCAAAACACCTGATGTGAACTTAACTGATTAAATATTTAAATATGTAATTAATAATAAATTAAATAAATTATTTAATTATAATGTTTTAATACTCGAAAATTTACCAAGTAAATCAACTAATTGAATAATCTTATACACAGGACTTAAGGGACACGCATGGAATGTCCTGACTTTAGGTAACTGTATTTCTCATCCCATTTTTACTTTTTTGGGACATATGTCATATGCACCACTTATTTATGTTTTTTGGAGTATAAAAGGACCATTATAGATTTTATATAGTTAATATATAACAAATATTTATATTTTATGTTTCAGTAATAACTAATTCATCGAATGTGATTTGACATGAGAGTTACCAAGTGGTAACGAATTTCATAACTCAATTTCATTTCATAGGTTATATAACATCTTCATTATATTCGATATTATATGTTTATGTTTTAAAAAAATTATGAATACTTTATAATGTATGTACACTTATTTTATACCAATTTAAATTTAATAATCATAATAAATTCATTGATATATTCTCAAATTCAATGGTATGATTTTTGAAATCTATATTCATCTTAAATTCACTTTCTTTGATATATGAATTTATGATATGAAACTATATTCATTTTTTAGTTTTATATACCAAACATTAACATGTTATGTCATAAAAATAATTTGGTTCATGATATTTATTTTATTATTTTTTATTTTACTCTTTCATGGAGCTTCTTATGGAAAAGTTACCGAAGGGAAAATGCTTTAATTTACAGTCACCTTTCTTTTATAATTGTTTATGTTCAATGATCCTTAATAAGAAATAATATACTATTACTTTATTGAACCCATTTTCTTAATTATCTACTTTTTTTAATGTTTTTAACATGCTCAATTTCTATTTCCAATATTATTTATTAAATAAACAAAAAGGCTTATTTTTATAAGTGATACAAATCATGTATTTCCTTTTGGATTAGTTATCTTTCTCTTCCATATTGATCTTTTTATAAACAAATTTCTAAATTTTCTTCAAAAATGAAATTTTAGACTGTTAATATTTTTTGAAAGATATTTTTGAAGAACAATTTTTTTTTCCAAGGGTTAATCATGTTTCAAAGAGTTTTTTATAGAACCCACTTCTTTCCCACCATTAAATCAAGTTTTAAAAATAATAAAGGTCGATTCAAAGAGTTTATAATGAAATGTATTGTATAAGTACATTATTCATCATATAGTTTTTTAAAATTTATTAAAATTATATGTGGAAGCATTATAAGTGATGTATGGGTGGTTATATTGTAAAACAAGGATGTGTGGTGGCGTTATTAAACATAGATAGGTCGTTTCATGAAAAACAAAGCATGGGATGGTTTTTGATTTCCCTATAACACATTGGCTAATAGTTATGTGATCTGGAAAATTATATTGGAATTCATACATATTGTTATTCAAAATTTAAAGGTTCTGTAAGGGTTCTATATTGATGATGATCCAAAATACCAATACATTTTATCTGTTCTTTTAATGGGTTTCTAATTTTTCTTATGACAATGATTGATATAAATTGGATCATGATTATTGATTATGATGTATCTTTTTTTAGTTAAATAAATATTCCATGTTTTAATACTTGAGGATCTAGGTATTTTTCGGTATGAATTATCTTATGTTATATGAATACAATTTGATTATGTCATATAGTAATTTAAAAAAATAAAATATATTTTGAATATGATTCCATGTACCATAATTATTATTATTTTTATATTTAATACACTTAACTACATAATAATAATCTTATTATTTAATTTTATAATAAGTTTGTGTGTTGGTTTAAAATGGTATTTTGGTACAATCTTGTTAGAGTGAATTTTATCTTCCTTTTAATTAATTGAAACATTCTCTAATGGGGAATGATTCAAATTAAATATATATATTATGTTCCTATAAATATTAAATCAGATTTGTATAGTGATAATTATTTTTCATGTATTTAATATAAAATCTTCTTTTTATTAAAAAATACACTTCATGAAATCATGTTATTTCATCGTGTTTGTGGGTTTTATTTTAAATTTAATTTTTTATATTTTGTAAATTTTATTTTTTAAAATGGATTAAAAATTTTGAATAAAAATATTTTATATTATTTAATAAGTTAAACATAATTTTTGACTATAATGATTAGTGAAAAAACTAAAAATTAATTATACTGGTTAACTTAAAAACATGTTGCTAAGGGTTAATCTAAAAATGGTCAAATGACCTATATACTTGTCTAAAAACTGTTATATGGGAATATTTTGACTTTAAAATTCCTATAAATCAATAATGATCCATTTTTGATTTTTTTGAATGTGAAAAACGTGGGTATATATTTTTTTTAAAAAAATTTAGTGTTCTTCTCACCTCACATATTAAAGGCCACGACCTCTTCTATATTAGACAATCCTTCAAGCCCATTTTAACAAAACTCCCACCCAAATAATTTCCCAAATTCTAACCCATCAACTTAAAAGACCTCTTTTTTTAGGAATCCATTTTATAAATACATTATGTATAACTGAATGAGGTGGTCTAGGAAGAGGTAAAATTCATAACTATGACTTTATGTTTTATTATTTATTCCACATCCTTCAAATCAACATAAAACATGATCGTATGAAAAAACAAATATTAATTATATAATGAGATGTTATTGTATTAATGGATTAATTTAAAGTCATCTTCACTTTCATAAAATCTCATACAATTTCACAATTTGTTTATACAGCAAAAAAAATTGCATCCCGAATTGATGTCATTCATTTTCCATCATCGCCTCTCATATATTTTTTCATATTTAATTTAATGTACATTAATATATATATTATTTTCAAAATGTTGATTCCTTCATCAAAAGACCAAATAAATAAAATATATTAAAAGTAAAATGAAGGGTTACAAAATACTAAATGTTGGAATTTTATTACAGTAAATTTCATAAAATATAATTAGATCTATTGGAAGGAAATACATCCATGTGATATTGTTGTGTACTCTTTCTTTGAAAATACCAAATGTAACATGTTAAACTCCTTGTAATCATGAATGATTAAATTATTAATCTTAGAATAGTGTTGACGGAAGTATAAACATCTAATTGTGAGAGGATAAGTAAGGTGAACCATGACATTTAGGAGTGCTTTCACAATGGAAGTAGAGTCACTTTCAATCCATATTTTATTCCAACCTATTTTTTTGATAAAATAAAATGCAAAAATGACACTATACATTACTAATTATAAATATTAGGAAAGACCACACATACTATAGTGGCATACAAGAATCAATCCACTGTAGTTTCTGCACAGTACTCCTCAACCCGAGAGGACTGGGTTTCTTTTAAAGGAACCATCCACATTTATTTATCCTTCCATGGAGAAAAAGTTTCAAAAAACATCCATCATACTCTTTATCAAGCTAAACATTCCTTGTATTACAAGACAATGAAGAACAATAAGATCTGGGATGGAATTATGGCAAGTACCTATTTTTATCATTCTATCTTCGTTGATCATTGTGAAGATATTCACATGTGATTCGGGAAAATTGAAGTCATTATTGTAAGGAATAATAAAATGTATATCATACCAGATGACATGCATTAGTTCAAAAACATTAGTTATAATGATCTTTATGATCTGTTGAAAACCATCCATAGCAGTACACTATTGAAGATGCAGCCAAATGGATTCTAAATATGTCTATCTTGGATAAAAAATGTCAAAAATGTATTTCAATAAAGAATAAGAAGTATCACAAGATAAAAATGGATGGTTTATATCCCCTCTATGTAGTCTTCAAATAAAATATTCATATTATAGTTTAATACCAAATAATTATATAGAAAAATTAGTGTGAACTCTATTGTTGGCTACCCACAAGAAAAGGGTGAATCTAGAAATTCTAACATATGGATTTTCAAAGTTACTTAACCAAGAAAGTATAGATTTTAATTAATAAAATTATGTTTCTAGTAATGTCTAGAGTACAAAATAACATTTTTTGAAGTTTCCCAAACAAAAAAGTCGTCAATATTAACAAAATAAAAATAATTAATAATAATGAAAATGTCCCTGGTTAAATCAAAATCATGAGATATCACATAATCATTTATTTAAATACTAGTATCAATAGGTTATTACATAGCGTTATCTATAAATAAAAGAAGAAAACCATTCAAGTTATCCATCCAAAACATCAAAGATTTTTCTTTATTAATATCTATCTAGATCGAGACATTATTTAGTAACAATAATGCTCAATGGATGGATAGATTTTGGAATCCTTGTAAGGAATATTTAATTTTTTAAATTTGTTATAAAACCTACCAATTTGGAAATTAAAATTAGTGGAGTTATTAAATATATGCTTCCATGTGAGTCCAGTATGAATAGATTTATTAAAAATACTAAAGTTCCCAATTCTAAGCCCACCATTATCGAGGAACTTAAAATATTTTCACTAAGAAACTATTTCATGATTTCAATCAAGGGAGATTTCACTCCAAAAAAATATTTTCAAACAACCATTAATATATTTAATCAAAATAATGGTCTATTTATAAACCATAATATAATTAACCATTTATAAACAATAGTTTATTTCCCTAGGAAACTTTATCTAGCCATATATTAGGATTTTCCATTATTTTTAGATATTTGGTTTTTAATTTGATCAAAAATATTGTAAAAATAGATAATTTTAGGCTTTACCCAAAAAAATAAAAGCCCTAAGATACATAAAGGGGTAGGATCCCTCTTAAATGTTAAGTCCATTTATAATTATTACTTTTATTAACATGGGAAATCATTTTACAAATAAAATTAAAGACTTATTCAAGTTTTTGGATAGACTTGAAACATATTCATAATGTGATAGGGCAGCTTTAAGATTTTGGATATTCATTTTGTCTCCTTGGAGTAATAAAATTATTTCATCGGTATACAAGAGATTTGAGAGAACAATCAGTTCTCTAGAGGCAATGATGAGATTTATTATACCTTGATTAACCAAATTAGTAAGAATTTTACTTATTTAATTCTATACTATATAAAAATAGATTTTAGAGTGTTGTTATCATTATCCGAAACTTTTAGTGCAATAGAAATAACATTTTGTAGAACCACTAATTAGGAAAAAAATATGATAAGAACCAAAGATGGTTTTTATTTTTTTAACACGAGTATCATTAAATACAAATTTAGTGAGAAATTTATAAATAAAACTCAAATATATAGTATAGAAGTCATTAATAATGTCAAGTTTAATATAAATTATTCTTCTTTTATTTTTTTTCTTTAAATGATTTTCACACTAATATTCATGAAAAAGGAAATATTGAATGTTTCTACCATTGTGTAAAAATATTGGTTCTAATCGACTATTTTATTTTCAATAAGAGAAAGCCAACTGTATAAAAGTTTGATGATGATTTTTATAAATATTGATTATATGAGAAATTAGTTTAAATATATGAATTTTAGAAGAAATTTACACTTTGGGAATTAAATAGTGGAAGTGGGGAATAATTCTATATGGAAGGGTTCAATCATAAAAAAGTTTTTAACCATATTATAGACATCTATTTGGAAAATGTTCTAATAATTTTTAGAAAAAGATTTAGTGAATCCCGAAATCCCAAGAGGACTATCATGTTTCTATTCAATGACAACATCTTGTATTTCATTCTAAATAGAGATGCTACTTAAAAAAATGTCATCATTGTTGGTAAATATGTATATAATAACATCATGGAATATGCACATATTAATAATTTTTCCTTTAAATGTATTTTTAATATATGAGAATATATGATTGGTTAGTCCCTTATTATTAAAAATAATTTTATCTACTTATTTAAGAAAGGATAGGGGTCTATAGGCTTTCTTAATTCATTTTAGAGCATTGTATAATTTTCTACTTCTGTCCCCATCTTAAGGAAACTTATTTTAAATATATTCGTTTAAATATTATATAATAAAGTTAGAAGAGATATTAGTTTGGTAAAGATATATATTCCTTATTAAGGATCATTAGAAAAATTAGGATTTTTAGAGGAAATATATGTTTTATTGAGTTGTTATTTTTTATAATTAATGTCATTATCAATTTGATGGATTTTTATTTTCACTTCTCCTTATGTTTGTGTTTTGAAAATTTAAATTTCATGAAATTGGAAAAAAATACTTTCCAAATTTTATCGACATCCATGTTTCTTAGAAAATATTATCACACTTGAGAATAGAGGTTTAATAATTTTTAAATCTAAAGGGGAGAAAAGGCATGGAGCTTATGGTATTGAGGCTTTCCAAAACGGGATAGTGGTTCAAATTTAATCTAGGAGGGGTAATGAAAGAAATAGTATCCCACTTATAAAGGGATTGAATATTGTTGAAGCCTATATAAAGTTTACTGGACACAACTTTGTTGTGGTGTCTTCTATACCAGGTATATTTTTCCCTTACAAGGTTGATCTCAATGATATTGGTATCTTCAATAAAATATCTAAATTCACTATAAGAGATGTTAGAGTGAGCTGGACCCATACTTTCACTAGGTCCAAGGATGGAATTAAATTATCTAGTAATGATCCAGGGATCCTAAATTTTTTATTTATATATGAATAATTTTTCATAGATTTTTCTTATGTTTATACTTATTATTTCTATAAAAAAAATTTAGAAAATGTGCGTGTTTTTATCGATTAAATCATAAGTGAAGGATTGGTCACCAGTGTTATTAAAACTAATATTTCTTAAAGAGTAGTGAGAAAAAATAAAATAGAATCCACTAAAAATTTATTAGTTGTATCACCAATAAAATAATACAAACCTTCTTTCAAGAATGATCACAGAAAAATGGAAATTATACTCATGAGTAAGGTCGACCTACCATCTCCATGATCATAACCGGGTTCATTTTTCCTAAAAAAATCATGATTGGTTTAAAAAATATAATTTATGAAAATGTTTATAATTTTGTCATAATTATCATTCTAGATACATTTAAATAAGTTTCAATTTGACAACAGTCATCACATTAAAGTATTTTTGAAATAATAAACTAAATGTCCTCAAAACACCTAACATGGACTTAACTGATTAATTATTTAAATATTTCATTAAAAAAAAATAAAAAATGACTTAGTTATAAGTTATTAAACCTGGAAAATATTCTTAAGAAATTAATTAATTTATATAAGATTATTATACAAGATTTAAATGACATTCATGTCATTTCTGGACTTGTGGTTATGGTGTTTCTCATCTTTCATTTACTTCAGTGAGGCATATGTTATATTCACCACTTATTTATATTATGTGGTGTATATAATACCCCTATTACATGTAATGCCATGTATAAACCATCCATTATGGTATTTTACATCTTAAATTTAATAATTTAACTCAACAAGATTTTACATGAATGTTACTAAGTGGTAAAAATTTCATAACTCAATTTATTTTCATTGGGTTATATTAGTTCTTCATTTTATTTCATATTATAGGATTATAGTTGCAATGAATTTGGAATATATTTTATTGTATTTAAAATTGTTTTACATGGATTTAAATTTGATACACATAATTTATTCATTTATTAATACTCAAATTCAATGGTATTATTTTTTTAGGTTTACTTATCTCAAATTCTCTTTATTTAAGACATACGTTTAGGATATGAAGCTATATTCATTTGTGTGGTTTATATGCATCCCTTTGACGTATTATGCCATTGTAACACACTGAGTTTTTATGAATTTTTTATTTTCAATTAAATTAAATTTCTTTGGTGTATTTCATGAAACCCAACACCACATTCATACTTCTCTATCTGCAACATTATCTTAGCATGTGTTACATGAAATAATTATTTTTAAAAAACCATTATATATTACTAATATAGTTATTTAAATTAAACCTTATAACCTAGGCATTAAATATAGTTATATAAATAGTACTAAAATAGTTATAAAGTTAAATATATGATATTTTTTTCTAAATAAAACATATTTATTATAAAATATATAATATTTGGTAAATTATTTATATGTTTCAAAAAAATTATTTTGTCAAAAAAGAGGTTCTTATGAATTTTTGTAAAAAATATTAAAATTAATTTTTTAAAATAATTGAAAATTAATTTTATAAAATTAAATTGATATTTAATTTCATAATTTTAAAATTATATTACATTTAATTTTTGTGATTTATCTAAAAACTTTCATTTTCTCATGAATAATGAAAAATTCTAAATTTTAATTGAAAATTGACTTTTGATTTAATATATTTATAAATGTTATTTATTATTTAAATTATTTTTAAAGTATATTTAGTTAAATATTAAATATATTAATATAATTTATCTCTTTTGAATAAATTTCATGTTGAAATTGGATATAAATTTTTTTTAACATTTTTGTCATTTTAACTTTCATACCCAATTTTATATCACATTTGTGGGGTAAATTTTAAATTAATTTTTTCCACTTATGAGAATTGAATTTTTTAAAATATATTCTATATTTATAAAAATAATTATTTATATATTATAGTACGTTCAAATTCATTTTTTTCCAAAATGAATAGTGAATAGAGTATAAATTAATTAATGTCGTTAAGATGAAAATTGGTTTACTATGGGTTAAACTAAACAAATAAGGGTAAAAATTACATATAAAATTTTATAAAAACTATATTATGGAAATATTTAGACCATTTCCAATATAATAATATTTATGATATTAATATTGTGCTCAATTTTCTCAATGTATCGGAGGAAACATTTATTCATATTGATGATATTAATATTGTGCTCAATGTATCGGAGGAACCATAAAACAAATTTTCTTAAGGAGAGTAATAAATATTTTATTTGTGGAAGGTAAGTTCATCAGTAAATTGATTTATAAGTGATTCAAATTCATTATCTAACTATTTAATTTGAAAGAAAGTAGAAAAAAATTCATAACCCACACTTTAGTGAATCAAATATTAGGAGAAAGAGAATTATTATTATAAATGACCAAATCAAAATTTTAATAGTGAAAATAGATTTCAAAAACCTATTAAGCTAAGGGAAAATGGGATATCTCATTTGATCCTTGTTTTTTATGAGGGGTGCGATAACAATGTGGTAAATGGTATACTCACTACCCAATCTAGTGAAATTTGATGTCATCATAGGCAAGGATAATCATTCTCTATCTAAATCAAACATCAATTATCTAGGAAGGGAAGTCATGTTTGAAATTTCAAACCATCCAATAATCTTTTATAAATGTGATGATAAGTAAGATCTCCTAATAGAGATTACATTGATTTAATGGGTCTTAATTTTCGTTTAGAAAGGGTTCTTACCTTAATGGATTAGGGATAATCTATAAATCTATGAAATTTATATTATTTTGTAATTTATTAATATCATTCTATAAAATTTACCTAGCTTTCCAAAAAAAATTGAAGTTAAGTTATGAATAGAAATACCATCTATTTCCACACTAATTTCAATGATTCTCTATAAAATTTCCCTAATTGATTTGTTAGAATTGAAGAAGAAATTCTAGGGAAACCTTGAAAGTGGATTAATTCAACCAAATGTGTCACCTTGGGGTGAACCTATTTTTTTAAGGAAATAGAGATCAATGAGACTTTGAAATTATTATTTAGAGATAAACAAGACCACAATTAAGAAGAGGTACCATAATTCTCATATGATGACTTGTTTGGTCAACTATTTAGAGCTTGATACTTTTCCAATATTGAAATTCATTCTAGATATCATCAATCTAGGGTCAATATAGAAGAATACCCAATACTCCATTTCATTCTATGTTTTGAAACAATGAATTTTTAATGATGCAATTAGGAATTACTAATACCCTTTCTATCTTCACAAATTTAATGAATACTATTTTTAGAGAACACCTTGATTAGTTTCTATTATTATTTATAGGTGATGTTTTTATCTACTAAAAAATAAATTAAGGGAATGAATATCACTGGATAACATTAATAAATAACCTAAGTAAAGAGAAACTATATGAAAATTTTACAAACTGTTAATTTTTGAGTAAAAATGTTTATTTTTTCAGCCATATTATATAAAGAGATGGTATTATAGTAGATCTATTGTAGATTAATGCTATTGAATGTTGTCCCAGACCAACCATGATGAATTATATCCATATGTTTTTGTTTATTTGGATTTTATCAATAGTTTTGAGATAATATCACCTGACTATCTATTCCACTAATTAAGTTAACTCGAAGGGGAGCCAAGTTCCTCTGGACAGATTAATGTGATTAAAATTACAACGAACTAAGGATAAGATTTGTCAATTCATATGTTTATAAATTACCCTATAATAGATAAGGGTTTTTAATCTATAGTGATGATCCATTAAAGGATTAGGAAATGTTAATATGAAAAATTACTTGGTTATAGATTATTCCCTATGACAATTGATGGTTCAAAAGAAAAACTATTGAACTCATGATTTGGAGTTATCCATGGTAATTTTTTCATTAAAGATGTGGAGTAATACACTACCACAGAAGTGGGAAAGGCCAGCGCCACCCCTTTATCAGCGCTAATGAAAAAGCACTGATAAAGGGTGGTACCTTTATCAGCGCTAAAAAAAACGCTGATAAACATATCCCTTTATCACCGCTTTTTTTAGTGATGATAAAGGTACCCCCTTTATCAGCGATTTTTTTAGCACTGATAAAGGGACCCCCTTTATCAGTGCTTTTTTTAGTAGCGCTGATAAAGGGCTTGACTTCAAAAAAATTGAATTAAAAATAATATTTCAATATATCAATATATCAATATAGTTATATTGATATAAATATAATATATATTTTTTATATATTTTTTATATAAGTATAAATATACATTTACACTTAATATACTTAATATATAAGACATTAAGTGAAAATGGCTTATAAAAAAATTAAAAAATATATATTTAATTAATAATTTTCTAATTATTATGGATTACTAGTAATTTAATAACAAATTGAAGACTAAAAAAATAAAAAAAAGATCCAATTTAACTTAAAAACGCAACTCGAACTTCAAACGGCCATAACTTTTGATCCAGGGGTCCGTTTGAGCTCTAACACATATCAAATCGAAGCCTGCAATGAGCTATATGTCACTATGACTAGGGAAGACCGTAGTCAAGGTTGTTTTAGGCCAAAAAAGACCCAAAATACCTCCAAAACAGATTTTTTAGTCAGGGTACCTCGATTTTTTAACATTTTGTGGATTTTCAGACTCGTTTAAGGGGGTATTATTGCCTTTTTTTAGTGGAGACTGAATTTATTCCAAGGTATTACATTCATATTGATATTATGACTTTGAAATTTTATCATTTTTTATAATGCACTACTATTTATAATCAAATATATAACTATATGTACATATTCTTTATATATTTACACCTAAAAATTTAATTTTTTAAGTAAATAATTAAACATATTTACATATAAAATATATTAGCTTTATCAAAATAATAACTAATATCCATTTTATTTAAAATACCAATATATGAATATTTATATAACTATATATATATATTAATATATCTATAAAAATTAATATAAATATATATTACTATATGAATAAATATATCTAAATATATACATAAATAAATAGATATATCCTAAATAAAAGATCAAATCAATATAGGGGAGTGGCAAAGGCTTTAGGTGTACAGGGGGGGAGGTCTTGAGATCAAATCTGGGTAGAGGCAAGGGCGCATGTGCAGAGGTGATTTAGAGTGGCTAGCGTTGATAAAGGGTGTATGCGGTGCATGTGGGCACCGGAGGAATGGAAAAGCGCTGATAAAGGGGGGCTCAAACGCTGTAAAAATCCCCCCCACCCAAGATTGGAAGAATTTTTTTAGTTTTTTTATTATTATTTTAGTTCTATCAGCACAAAAAAAAGCGCTGATAAAAGGTGGATTTTATTAGTGCTAAAAATAAAGTGCTGATATATATATATATATATAGTAAGGTTGTAAATGTTCTTGAGTTAAACATTAACCATGATGGAATGATATGGTTCAGAAACCGTGTATGAATTCCTTCCATATAAGACTTTAAAAAGGAGTTGTTAGAGAAATCTCAAAGTTATTTATTCTTTATTCATCCTGTATTTTTGAAGATCCATAGTGATTAAAAACAATACATCTAGTGGGTTGGAATAAAGAGACATAGAATAGATTTAGTATTTCAGTTTTATGTATTTCAAAAAATTAAGGGTGAAAGAAAAAATCATAAAGGGGTGTTGCATCCATTACCAATTCTAGAATGGAAATATGAGTACATCACCATGGATTTTGTCATTTGACTCCCCCAAAACATTTAAATACAACATGTATATGTGGTTTTTATTCAATAACCATACTTAGTTAGAACAATTCATCAAAATCAGTGAATAATTATCTCTTAATCAACATACGAGGATACACATTAAGGAATTGGTGAGGTTTCATGGAGTACCACATTTCACATAGTCTGACTAGGTTCATTGGTTTACCTAAATATTTTGGAGAATTATTAATCAACCACATGATACAAAGATGATATTTGGAAATATTTATCATCCCCAAAAATATTTTTATTCCTAAATAACAATTTGAAAACTATAGTGTATGTTGATATCTTGCTATTTGGATTTTAAAGGTGGTTGGGATCAACACCTTCAGATATTTGAGATTTCCTGGAATAATATATTTCACTCAAGTATTTATATGGATCATTATAAATCCGATGATGTAAATAAATGTATATATCTAACGTGATTACATTAATATTAAGAAATAAATCTATTGGTACCTGAAATAGTTGAAGAAATTGTAGATAATGTTAGAGTCAATCTGAAACCCATCCTGGTAGCTCAGTGTCATCAGAAAAGTTGTGTTCTTAATTACTGAATTTGTCAATAATTTTATGTTTATGATGATTTTTTACAAATAATTTATCTATTTAAGACAGTTATTACATTTTGGATGAAAGTTAAACTATGAATTATATATATATTCTTCCTTTAGAAATCCCTGATCATGTAGGGATTGTTTCATATAAATTGGTTCTTCCACCAAACCTCTTTCGAGTCCATGTAATGTTACATGTATCTCCCCAAATGAATTAAATACATAGACTTTCACATAAAAATACTCAGATGTTATACCTATGAATCAATATATTTTTTAATTAGAAAAATCAGTGGAGATTCTGGAATGTATAATAAAGCTTCTACGAAACAAGACCACTCATAAGGTCACTATTTTATGGTGAAACCACCATTTTGATGAAGTGATGTGGGAACGTGAGAAAATAATGAGGTATAATTATCCTCATTTGTTTTTTTTATTAAATAATTTCAATGGATAAATTAATTTTATCAGGGGGTAGAATGTAACACACCAAGTTTTTGGTCAATTTTCATTAAAAACACACTTTCTCATCACTTATTTGAGATTTATTTGAAATTAATTTTTTTCAATTAATTGAATCTAGTATTTATAAATTTAGTAAAAATTTTGAGTCTAAATAATTTATAATTTCTAATAATTTTAACAAAATATTTTAGTAAAATAAAAAGTGACTGCATTAAAAATTAACTAACGCAGTAATGGTAAAAATGGGTATACTGGGGGTCAAAATTAATAGATAATGGTAAAAATTTCATATAAACTTAAATAAAAACTATTATATATATTTATTTCAACCATTAAACTAGTAAGGTTTGGTAATGTTCCATTTTTTACACATTTCTCGTTTGAAAAATGTTGGAACGCTCAATTATATTAAAAAATACCAAGTATGTCCTCTTTCTCACTTAAAAAGGGCACCCTCTCCTTCATTCTTAAAACATTGAAACCTATTTGGTTCAACCAATACCTAACCAAATAACTTTCTAACATCTCACCCACCATTATATAGGTTTTATTATGGGCATAAATCAATCCATGGAAAGATATTAGTGCAAACCGATGGAGGATACCAAAAAAGAGGTAAGGTTCATCAACAATGTATTTTGTCATATATCTTCCTCTAACAACATAATTTATTTTTACATCATGATTATATAAAATACTCAATATTTCTAGATAGTTATATCTTCTTAAGTAAAGGTAATTACCTTCAACCATCTATACTTCTATAAAATGGTCTATGAAATCCTCGTTTGTGAGTACGGTAGAATACCACCTCACGAACCGATATCATTTATTTTTACATTTCCACCTCTACAGGCTATACATAATGATGGATTTATAGTTTATGTATTATATAAATGATAATCATTATTTTATTATGATTTTATAGTTTTCATATCATACATAGATTTATGGTTTTCATTCTGTGGGAATATGATAATGTCGTCCGTGTGTACAGAGGACTTTTTCCTCACGAAACAATATGATTCATTCAGTAATGATATTAAAGATATTGAAGATGGTTTTCATAATTTTTTTGATATATATAAAATAAAAATTATTCTTTAATTATGATATATATTATTTAATTTTCTTTCTTTCAAACCAAAAGGAAAAAATAAAAACAATGTCCATGCATACTTATAGACTACCCTCTCCAGAAACTGTGTATTTAATTTCCCATCACTAAATTTTATGTATTAATATATATAAAAAAATTATATGATATTTAAATTATGGTTATCATTTATAGATATTGTAAAAATCACCAATGTAGTAGGGCCAAAAGATATAACTAATAAAAACGTATACTAAAAACAAAGCAGTTGTTCCCCGAAAAAATAATTTAACATTAAATATTATATAAAATAGAAATAAAATGTCAAAATAAAATCATATATGGTTTGAAATATATTAATATGGTTCAATAATATATTTATAATTAAATTAAATTTATTATACATGGTTTTTCAAAAATACTAGGGAAGTCAATACATAAGGTAAGAGATTTTCACCTCGATTTTTAACTTCTCTGAAAAACATTTCATTATAACCATATATTTCTTTGATGTGGAGTATATAATTAACATGAATTTATTTTAAAATATTTATTTTTCAAATAATATTTTCAATCATATCCATCTTACGATATCTCTTTAATGGGGTTTACAATTCAAAAGTTAACAAATCAGTAAGGAATTTTTGTCTCAAATTTATTTATTTGAGGTGTATGTTATGTTATGAAACTATATTAATTAATGAAGTTTATATAAATACCCTTTAATATGTAATATAATTTATTTATTCACACTCATGATATTTTATGTTTAATTTTACATTATTTTTTAATAGGGATTATAAATCAATGATACCAAAGTGGAAAATATTTAATGCTATAATCCCATCATTTATCAAGGTTGTTTCAAATTATTTTTCTTATAATAAATTCATATGATCTATATTTCAATAATTATAATTAATTTTATTATCCTATGTTTATTCATGATATATTCAAGGTTTTCTCCCATTTCTTATTCTTTGTTACTTAAAATTATTAAGAAAATATTTTTAAGTAAATTACTTATTTATTTGTTTCTTTGGTTGAAAATCTATTTCCTTCAAAAATCATAATTTTAAAAAATGTTTTTTTACCCTCTTATAATTTTTAAAATACATTTTTACCCATGTTTGAAATTTTCAAATATATTTTTAAAGGAATCTTCTTCTCATTTTCTAAAAAAAACCCATTTGGATTTCCTGGAAAATTTAAATGAAATGTTCATTTTAACATGTACGACATGGAAATAATTTTCTGATTTCAATACCAATCATTTAATCAAGACTTATATTATATATTTTCATGATTATATTAAAGTATAATTTTTTTCAAAATATTTTAATTTTCAAAAATAGTTTTTGAATGAGGAATGGATAATTCCCACAAGAAATGTTTTAATTGATCATTAAAAATTATTCTCCATCTAAGATGACATTTGTAGGTGTTACTTATATCTTTTCAAGGATATGATCCAATGATATAGTTAATATTTTATAACTAAATTATTTATAATTTTATGGAATGATGTTTATGAAACTCATCTCCCTCCAAGGTTTATACCATAAGAAAGGGCATATTAAACCTGTTTCTTTTCTCAAGTTTATTCTATGATGAAATGATTATAAAAATTATCTATTTTACATAGGATATTATGTGATAAAATTTTTATAAAAACCATTACATTTCATGGGTTATGATATGGTGTTTTTTAAATCTTCTGGAACACATATATGTATTGGTTTTCATTATGTGATAAGTGGGACCTATATATCCCTCTAATTCATTGGGTAAATATTTATATAGAATTAGGTATATTAGACTAGAATGGAGAGTGAAACTATTTTATTAAGATATTAATGGAATAATGAGTAAACCTAATTTAGTCAGATAGCAATGGAATGAGGATTGAACCCAGATCAGTAATAAAAGTTGGACCGGAGAGTGATCCTGATTTAGTAAGACAATGTTGGAATGCGGAGTGAACCTGGTTCAGTAGATTTGATTTTCCATTATAATCATCTTGGTAGTGAGACTTCACATATATGTAAAAGGAATTTATGTGCTTATATGTATTCCAAAAATCGATGTCTTATAACAATGTCAATCTCTTATAGATTATGTTTTTTGGATCCCTTATTATTCATGTATTATGAAATTCCAATCATTATTATTTGAATCATGATTATAATATTTGATATCAAGGTTTTGGTTTTTAAATTTTATGCCCATTTTTTCAAGCACTTTTTTATTGTCATGATTATTTACCCCAATTTTTTACCCTTACAGAATCTCTAAGCTCACCATTTTCTTTTTCTCTTTTCCCCAGGTTATGAAGATATATATTACATATGATATATATAATAAGGGTGATAGTTAAGAATTTTCTAATGGTTGATTAGGTAGTATATATATGAACTAGTGTTCCTATTTCTATGTTTCCAAAGTCACTAAACTATTATAGTCTAGAGGTGTGTGTTTGCGTAATATAATAAATATTACTAAAATTGATGTAATATCTATGTATGTTTTTCATAGTTCTCCATAATCATAAAAATACTTATATTCATGATATTTGATGTATCATTTAACGTTATTGTTTCATGGGGATTACGATTAAAGTGTTACCAAAGTAGAAATGGATTTATGTTACAATTACCTTTCTTTTAGGAGTGTTTAGGTTCTATATTCTTTTTGAGGAAATCATATTATCTAAAATTCATGAACCATATCTCTTTATTCTCTATTGTTTATAAATGTGGTTAACATGGATGATTTATATCTCCCTGCCTATTGATTAAAGAAACATAATGAAATTAATTTTTTAGTGATACTAATATTTTATTTCTATTTAGACTGGCCATCTTTCTTATCCATAACCAAGTACTCTAAAAAATATGAACTGTTTTCAAAATTATTTTTTCTATAGGTAATCATATTTCAAAGAGATAATTATGAAACCCATTTCTTTTAAATTTTTTAATGAAGGTACAATGTGATTTTTATGGAAACTATTTTATTTCTATAGGTTAATTAAGTTATGAAAATAATAAAGCTTCTTTCTATGATTTTATGATCAAATAAATTATCTATGTAATTTATTCATGATGCAGTTCTTGGGAATTATTTATAATGATTTGTTATTCCATTATAAACCAAGGACATATTTTTACGTTATAAACAAATAATAGATGGGAATGTTCTTATCTAACAATGGGTGATTCTATAGTAAAACACGGACGGATGGGACTCTCGTATCTCTCAAATGCATTACCTAATGATTATTTTCTCTAAATAAATATATTGGTCAATGAAAGTATTATTATTAAAATTGTATAGGTTATTTAAGGGTTATGTTATGATGTTTCTCCATGTTAAATATACATTTATTTATGATTTATTTGGGTCTATAATATTTTTTATGACCATGATTAAAATCACATGGACCATGATTCTTGATTTTGATGACTCATCTATTTTAAATCCTAATTCCATTTTTTTGTGTTTTACAATTCATGTATTCATGGGTATAAATATTCTTATTTTATACTCATGAACATATATTATTTCATCATAAACTCATTCCATTCTTATTCACCTGATGATGTTGAATTGTTAATGCTTATATTTACCCCAACTAAAAATTTGTGTTCGCCCTTCTTATGATTCATTTTCCTAGGTTATTAATATTTATGTTGAATTAATTATTTCTAAAAGGTTTTCATATAGATGGTGATAATGGCCTAATGAGGAATATAAAATGTTTCTTATATTGGGTGATGATACCCATATTTATAAAATAGTAGTTTATATATCCATGAGGTTTATAGTTTTTCCAAATTTAGTAAATTTCTAAACCTTAAACGTTCTTAAGAATTTAAGGTATAAAATATTTTTATTTTTATTTTCTAAGTGATGGATTGAGAAAATTGAATCACCTTCATCAATATCAATTATGTAAAATGTAAATTTTATGTTATCAACACTGTCTATGAGAGTGTTGGTTTAGGGTTTTTATATTTGAGGTTTCAAGTCATAATCATGTCTTAAATGAAATAATTATTTGTAAATGTGTTTTATAAAGTAATCCCTTTCTTCTTATAACTCTCCCATATAATTAGAATCTATTTCTATTTATGAATTGTCCTAGTGTTGTTGTTTGTATGGAGGATTTTTGATTGTATTGTCTGATTGGTCGATTGGTTCATGGAGGTACATCTTATATAGGATCAATTCAATTGGTATTTTAAGGATCTGGTGTTGATAGAAGTTTGAACTATGTGGGAATGGTTGTAAGTGGTTTCATTTGGTCATCAATTGGTTTGTGTTCCATGGATTAGGTTTGGATCATCATTTATGATGGTCTTGTTTCTTTATATTTCTAGGTTTAATGATAGTGATTGTGTAATATTTTTAATAAATGATTGATGATCTCCTGGAACTAGGCATTGATTGTTAGATATGGTTACCATAATTTTAGAATAATAATTTTGAACATATCCATGTCATTATCGGAGCTAAGGAATAGTGCTAGTTCATGGTTGTGTTTTTGTTTCTTTAATTGGAATTATTGATGGTGTTTAATATATTATGGTTACATGAGGTATGAATTTGGGTTAGTATTATAGTGTCCTTGTTTCTGTCTATTTTCCATATTTTCTAGTGGTTCTCACTCACCCAAAAATTATATTTTTTAGGAAAATAAAAAAATATAGATTCATATTGTCTTATTACTATAAATTTTCTACATGGGATGTTAGATAAAGGAAGATTAACAAGAAAACTGTAACATTTACAGAGGAAATACTGATGTGATATATTTTTTATTTGGGTTGGATGTTTTTTATTCATTAGTCTTATTTATTGTTAAATAAATTGTTGATATAATATTTGAGTAATGCATTGAATAAATGAAAGTTATGGGTGGGCCTCATTATAACGAGACTCTTGGTGCATCCACATGTATAATTATATAAGAAATTCAATATATTGTTGTTGCTTTTATGTATACCCATCAATTGAATAAAATGTCTTTAAACTAGGACATAACCATATAGACCATGAGGTCTTTTCAAGAGTTCATGATGGTAAAATCATGATATCCAAAATTATTCAATTGTATTATCCATTTATTAGTTTTTATTATCCATGTTATTATTTTGATGATATTTTAAATTAATATATTCAAAAATATCAAGTTATTTATTAATCTCCATATGTATATATTTTCAACTCTTCGATGCAATTTAAGATTTATCTACACATAATTTCTTGTTTTTTTATGTTTTTCACACTGAACAACTAATATTATCCATTATTATATTATTATTCCACCAGTTTATGAAGAATGTATCATGGAATGATCATTATGGATTTAATAACATTTTAAATAGAGATTTTGATTTCTCCAATGTTATATGGAAATCATGTATGTATCTTGTACACCAAGACTAAAAAACCAATTAATACTTTATGTTCCATTCCATTATATTTTTTACTAATTGAATAAAGTAAATACTAGCTCTGGGTTATTAAATTTGGTGAGTTATAGTTGGTACCAAAGTAAGTAAGATAATTACCTCTGGATCTTGATTTTAGAAAAAACTAGTACAATCATTATGATCAATTATATATAATATTTTTTATATTTTACTTTCAACGGTATTTTAAACCATAGATCAATATTATTGATGATTATGATCTGACTATGTGCTTGATATTGTTTATATATATATATTAGTAGATGGATGAGAAAACATATCAATACTCATGTTCAATGTTGAGATTTTCCATTGGATAAATTCTATTTGACTTTTGTTATATCTAAACATATTATAACTATATAACGGTATTTCACTCAGGTTATGTCCAATAAACTTTCTCATATTGAATAACCAGTTTCTACTTGGTGTTGAGAATGGTAATGGACCTATTTAAGTTCTAGAAGCCTCTAAAGTTTAATAGAACTACAAATCCATTGGTAGTATAGTAATGGATTAAATCACATAAAAATGTTTTTCTAGATTTAGGATTTCATGAATATTTAAAGCCTTTTTCTTAATGCATACAGTTTAAAAGAAGATAAAAATCAATTATGGTTATTAATTCAGAATACTAAGGTGTAAGGGAAGATAAAAATGTAAGAAATATTCAAATTATATGGGGAAACATTATAACACACAATTATTTTATAATATATTTAGATTAAATATATTTGATGTATTTGATATTGTTTCTTATACGTAGTTCCCAAAAAAACAAATATAGATACACTATAAAAATATTATTTAAATATAACCATAATGACTCATCCATTGGTATAGTGAGTATTAATAGGAATAAAAATATTATGATATATATTTATATATATATATATTAGAAAATAAATATTCAATCATATATTGATTATGAATTTTCTGGAGATGAAGATAAAATATTTTGAAACTAAATGAGATATTTTTCATAAAAATATATTTATGTTTTCAATATATGTTCGTAAAAATTGATTAAATTATTTACTTTTGATAAATGTGTCTATAAAAATAAATATATTATTTACCAATTTTATAAGCTAAAATTCATTTAATTGTGGTTATTATATAGGTATTGGGGATAATTTCATTTTATATTTCATAAATACATTTTCTTCATAAATGGGTTTTATTAAATTGTATACATATATATAATAATTAATTACTAGAAAAATTATAATTTTAACTTGACAAATAGATATCATTTTTTAAATCATAATGTATTAAGATCATTAAGTGACTTTGAGATTTTTTGCGAAATATTTAATTTTGAATGAATTGGGAAAGATGTTGATATTTGAAAAAAATATATTTGTTTTAATCAAATAAAAAAATTATAAGTTCCATTCTATTTGAGATTTGGAAAAAATGTAAATTATAATATATTTTATTAAATATAATTATAAAAATTCTACAGTAATTGAAACTTCTAGGACTGGTTCACTCTTAGAACAGTAACTGGACTAGTTCAGCGCATGATATCAGGCATGCATCCTCATATGCCAGAGGGTTCCAACTAATAGAGGGGGTGAAAGATGGAAACATTCAAATACTATACCCTATTTATTATAGTTTATAATAATAAGAACACCAAAATAAACAAATATAAACATAATAGTAAACATCCATAATAATAAAAATGAAATGGCACCAACAAAAAAATATAACATTGATGATAAATAAAATTCAGTAAAGAACCAAATAGTTATACCAAATATACAATAAACTTCCCATATGTTCATATAAATTTATATACCTAAATAAATAAAATTGTTTGCTTCATTTTGAATCTATATAAAACACATCCCAATCTCTAATATTATTTGATCTTTCTATCTTTTCTATTACAAACCTAGTTCCAAGACTCATGCCTATTTATGATTGAAATAACCATGTTTGTGATACTCTAGTACCAATATAAAAAAGGTATCCTAATTAGGTTGTGTGTATAAAACTCAGTATGGACCTACCAATGTAGTCACATACATAATCAAAAAAAACATTGGTATGTGCATGTGGTGTTCTTTGATAAATAAATAAATTTAAAAAGATATAAATGAATATCCATGTTTAATCATTAGGTCTATTCTCGTAAAATACCATACCATATTTAATAAATTCTTGTGTTTCAACAAGTGTGTGATGAAAAACATTTTCGTAATGTAATATATGGGTTCCAAATCTATACAGTACTTAAGGGTATTTACATGCATCAAGGGCCCCATCCCATGAGAGTCAAACATTCGAGCCCTAAATCCCAACAAAGTCCAACACTATGATCTAAATCCATTGTATATCAAATTTTATCCTCTTAGTCTATGTTCCCACCCCACTAACTATCCAACATTCGATCTCCAAATCCATTATACCTCAAACACAATGCTCAAAATATATAGTTACTCCAACCATATTTTTACAGCGTTAGGGTCCCATCCTATTTTATTACAAACATCCAATTACGGAATCCAAGGTATATTCATCACAATGCTCAAAATTCATGGAATAGATAAAATTATAACTAGTTCCAAATCCATGGTTTCTCAATCACATAGAGTTTAACATTAGGGTGCATTGCATGTCAAATTTTAACAATTGATAATATTTCATTTAATGAACTCCCAAACCCACTATCTCTATGTATAGCCTACCACACCTACTTTCGTTATTAATATAATTAGGGTATCAACAATGGTTTCTGTAACACCTTATGTTTTTATGAAATAATTTATTTCTGAATAAATTAAATTTATTTTATTACTTACATTGCATGATACAAAAAGTTATTATTTATTTATATTAAATGCCATGTTATTGGTTCAATATAATCCAAACTTATATTATATTTAGGTTCACCAAAAACAATGTTTGTGTTGTGTTACACACGGTTATGAGTTCCTTCGATAACTTTCCTTACATGCTAGACCGAGTTTTATGGAAATAAAATATATAATTCATATTATTAAAAAAAATATAATAGTTATTACCACATCATTTTAATAGAATATTTGAATAATATTAACTAAATTACGAATATATGGTTTACAAATGTCTTTAAAATTTATTATTTTTTTATCAATTGATAATAATTGAAAATAAAAACTAATTGAATATAAAAGATGTGTTTTTTAAAAACTATTTTTATGACCACAAAGATGTTTTATCTAAATAAATTAAATTAATCTCTATTAGTTAGAGATATTAGTTAAATTTATTTATTATAAATTCAACCAGTTTTTTACATTTATTTAATAAATTTAAAAGGCATAAAATAAAACAATTCTAGTTTTAGGTATAAAAATCTCTAAGATTCTAAAAAGTAGTTTTATAAAATTTTAATGGAATACCTGATTTAAAAATATTTTATGACATGCCTATAAATTTTATAATTTAAAATAAAACTTCATTTTTGAAATAATAATATCAAAATTTATATTAGGTTAATTTTTATTATTTTTCTGAGAAGTTTCATTTTTGATGAATAGTGAAAAATATAGAATTTTTATTGAAAATTGGCTTTTCAAGTAATTAATTTATATAAATAAATTATATACCAATTTTTTTTAATATTTATTGAGGTAAATTATAAATATACTAATATAAATTAGGTAATTTTAATCAGTTTCATAATTAAATTGAATATAAAAACATTTCAATCTTTTGAGCATTTTCACTTAATAAACTCGTTGTCTCGTCCCATATGCTAGAGAAAATTTAAATTAATTTCTGGAGATTTTGTGTTTAAAGTTTTTAAAATTATATTATATATTTGGAAACAGTATAAATTATAACTTATAGTAAGATCAACTTAGTTTTTAATCCAAAAATAGTAAAAGTAATTTAAATTAGTTATAGGAACTAAAAGAAAAATTTGATTATTAATGGAGTAAACTTTAACTTACAGGTAAAATAGCCTAAAAACATTTTAAAAACCCATTGGATGAAAATATTTAAACCATATATCCTATTTTATCTAAAATTTTCCATTATTTGAGGCACATGATGTAAGCTATACATGTCAATTATTTTTACCTTTTTGTTATTTCAAAAATGCCACTACTTAACTATAAAAGGGAACTCACACCCCCCCACTTATTCACACCTCTAAATTAATTTGGATCATAAAAAACTAACCACATAACCTCTAAAATTATTTAATCTAAACCTATAATCCTCAATTTTGTAATAAATCCATCCAAGGAATCCCTTTGGTAGAAACCAAAAGGAGTTACCCAAAGAAGAGGTGACGTTTTCAATGAGCGCTTTTCTTTTATTTATTTCCCCAACCATTCAATTATTTATATATAAATATTATATGATAGACATAGTATAGTAAATATAATTAGGTTTTTTTATTCTAATATTATTACCTACGCCTTTATATACTTCCATATAGTGGGATAGAGAGTCATCATTTGTGGGTACGGAGGACTACTTCCTAGCAAACCAATGTCATTTATTCTTCCATTACCACCCCACATGGTTGGGAAAATTCATGGAATTAATATTTTTATATAATATTTATGCTATTTTTGAAGTATTATTCTTATTTAGTTATTATATATCACATGCTTTTAATTGTTACATTTTGTGGGAATACAAAAAACTTCATTTGTGGACATGTGGGCAGTCACCTCCTCAAAGTGTGTGATCTGTTCATGATCTACATGGAATGTATTAATTATAAGTTTAATAAAAATATGTTATATATATTAAATAATTATTATTATATAAATATAATATATATATAGATATAGATATATAATTTAATTTTCTTTCTTAAAAAATATGACAATAAAATGGAAACAACGTTAATGCGTATATATGACCTTCTGTCTCCAAGAAAAGTGTAATTCATTCCATATTTTTTATCTTTTATATATTTTTATAATTACTTGTATAATGAATAAATATGATATTAATCTCGTGATTTACATTTTTTAAAACAATTAAATCATTATATAAGTATGATTATCAACAACAACAATATAAACATAAACAAAAAAAAAATCAGTTATTGCCCGAAATGTAACTTTAATAAGAAATTATTAATAATATGGTAATATAAAGACATTATAAAGTATTATATGGTATGATATATTATAAAATGTTTTTTTGGTATATTAATAACAAATTTATATTTATTATACAATAGTCTTGAACATGTATGATGAAAGTCATGATAAAGTAAGGGTTTTCTCGTCTCACTTTTATTTCTTTGATATTTGTACTTTATTCACCACTTATCCTTATTTTGTGTAGCATTTACTTCCCAATAAAATGTTATATAATGAATTTAATTTATTTAATGATACTAAAAGTTTCAATTTAATTTATTATTTCATGGCTCTCATGATCCAATAGTTACTTAAGTAGTAATGGTATTTCTAGTCTCACTTTTATTTATCTGAGTCTTATACTTTATTCACCACTAGTATCATTTGTGTTGCATATATACTAAACATGAATGTATTAAATAATTAATATCCTATAATTTATGGATATTTTGATAACCATTTTTTGATCCCTATTTCTTGGGGTTTACTGTTAAAAATTTATTAAATCAGTAAAATAATTTTGTCTCAATTTTTCTTCATTGAGACAGATGTTATATTATGCACTACATTCTATTATGAATTGTATATACTAAAATTTGACATGTTATATCATGAATATAAATATTTTCATTATATTTTAATATTTATGTAATGTTATTATCTCTTGGTTATCATGATTCAATGTTACCAAAGTAGTACATATTTTTTGCTACAATCTCACAATTAATCCAGATTATTTATGATTATGCTTCCACTAATGAAATATTATGGTCTATATCCCATGAACTCTCATGAATTTTATTCTACTATGGTTATTCAAGTAATCTTAATTTATTTATACCATTTTCTTTCTCTTTTGAACTAAATATAATTAAGATAATTTTTTTAATATAACATAACTTTATTTCTATTTGGTCGTGAATCTATTTAATTAAAAACCATGATTTCTAAAAAAAAGTGACTGGACCTTTTTTAAATGAACTTTCAATATTATTTTAAAACAAATTTTTACATGATTTTAAAATATTCATTTAAAATTTTTCATTTTTATTTTAAAAGAAAAAAATTTCAATTTTTTATTCTTTAAAAATCATTATCCTAGAGAAATAAATAATTTTCCCTATAAATTATTTAAATGATTTTTTATGCTTAATTTATATGTTTTCAAAGTAATTTTCAAAGAAAAGTGTTTTCAAAATTTATTATGTTACGCAATTTTATTTTTAAGGAAGTATTATTTCTATTAATAATTCTCAAAGTTATCTATCAAAATATTTCTCCATATAAGATGACATTCTTTAATATAGTTTATGATTTAATGGGATTATAATCAATGTAAACCATTATTATTATTTTTTTAATGGTTTATGTTTATGATGAAATTGTTTTATAAAACCCATTTATCTATCACAAGTTATATGATGATAAAATACTTATGAGAAACTTCTTTTTCATTAGTTTTTATATGAAAAAATGATTAAAAACCTAACACCTGTCTATGGGTTATGATATGATGAAATATGTATGATACTAATTTTATTTCATGGGTTATGATGTGATGAATGTTTATGAGGAAGTAGAACACATGTGTATGATTTTAATATATGATTGGTGGGATATATATCACTCTCTAATGAATTGGGTAATAATTCATATCTAATGATATAAAGATGGGAAACTGGTTAATGGGAATGATACATAATGGGAAACAGGTGCATCCTGATCCATAATAGAAAATTAGTGTGTCCTTATCCTCAATGTGAAATATGTGCATACTGATCCACAATGAGAAATCGGTGCACCCAAGTCTATAATGGGAAATAGTTGCATCATAATCCCTAATGAGAAACATGTGTGTTCTAATCCACTATGGGAAGAAGGTTTAATCTGGACCAATATAAGAAAAATACTACAACTACGGATGGTGGTATACCCATCCAAGTCAGAAAGTCCCCATTACGTTCCCAGATAAGTGTTTTCAATGTTCCTTGACTCATATAATATGATTTTACATGTTTTTTGTATTAAAAATTAAATGTTTTTTTCTACATTATGGTTTCATGGATTATTCTTTTGATTTCCTTATGATTAATATCGTATTTTTTACTAATCATTTTTTCATAAAAAATGTGTATGGTCTTTGATTTTTGAGTATGAAATTACAATGTTACGATCCTGGTCTCATACAATAATGTTCCATTTATGCTTATGTATCTCTTTTATTTATAGTTAATAGTCATTTTACCTCACCTCTTCTTATGTTCTATTTTCTTAGGTTATGAATAATTATTTTTAGTAGGACTAATAAAGTGGAATATATTTTATGGAAATATTGAATATCTTTCACCAATTCAAAAGACTGTGTTCTATGTTTCCAAAGACACTAAACTATTATGGTCTTTGGGAATGTACTTTTGTATTGTGATAAATTGTTATCTATAATGATTTAATATTCATGTATGACAAGCCTTGGTCTCTATACTTTGTATTAGAGGAAAGTTTCATTCAAAATTTGGAAACTAGGATGATAAAACTCTTATAATATCCCAAGGGATATATCTAAGGATGTGTCTATGGATGCCCCTTGGGATAATACTAAGGTTTCATAGATTTAAAACAAGGTGTCATGATTTTTGCATCATATAATATATTTTTCATTATTATGTGGTTTTATGCTATGATATGTGTTTCTCACACTATGATTTCTGGTCATAGTCAATAACAAGAACTAGAAGTAAATAGGTTAACATTGAATGTTTCATATATAGAAAGTTTTGGGATATTGAACATCGATGTCCAATGTGGAAATATCATGAATAGAATTTGGAGTGGGGTACAATTATTGGTTATACTGTAAAAGCTAAAGAATTATTCAATGACTTGTAAATGGTATGGATTCTTCAACCAGCATTATTTACATTAAATGAAAGGATCATAATAAAATTGATGTTGGGGAATATTAATACATGATTCATATTTTATATTATAGGGAATGATTCTTAAAGAATAATTTGATGAATCCTAAGTAATTTCTTAAGAATAAATTAGAATGATTTAAGTATATATGTTTTGGAATTAAATGATTATGTTATAAAAACCATGAATTATATAAGTATTTTCAGTATAATTATTTCATTATAGATTTTAAATGATATATTATATGGTGATGATGAACTCAAAAAGTATTTTAATGGAATTTATGAATTTTTATTTATGGAAGGTAACCCTTAAAGTGTTACTAATGATGATAGAATTATGTTAATCTTGGATAATGGGATGATTGATTTAGATAAAGTAAATTGAATAGTATCTATGACCTCATGACTGAAAAAAGATCTCTCAAAAAAGTGGAATATTCTTTTATGGATGGAGTTTGAGACATTTTTGGATTTATGTAATATATCTAATAATATTATTTCTATATAATGAATGAATAATCATATATTTTTTCAATATGGTTTTATGGTAATTTAGTTCATTACCACATTTAAAGAGAATACATGATGAAGGAATTCAAATGTCTCTTATGTGGCTGCCAAGATATACTTTATGATATATTGGTTTTAATCCTAAGTTAAATTTTAGAAATTTAGATACCTTCTTTGTAATGTTTAAAATTTTCAAATTTAAGAGGGGTTATAAAGTTAACCATTTATTGAATGGTTTAATTTAAACATAGTATGAGGCATTAAAGATTAATGTATTATCACACTATATGAGGATTTTTCATATTGGATTTCCTGTGTTATCAATTTATTTGTGATGACAACTAAGGAAATATTAAATGACTTATCATCCTAATTATGGATCTCATGATTTTTTAGTGATTCAGGCATAAAACATTCACCTTCATTTCATAGAGAAAGAGATAATGTGGAAATTGATCAAGACACAATTGAATAGTAATAGTGTGTATATGACCTCAAATGAAGTCATGTAACTATATCTCTTTATAAAAATGTAGAAACTATAGGATGATAATCTTGAAACCAAAATTCTATCCTTGAACCTTCATCTATAATGAATCAAATTTTCACTTATATGATCAAATATTATTATTTTTTGATTATTAACATTATTTGGATCACCAAGTTCCTCTAATCAATGTTCTATTGCATTCTCCATCACTATTTTGGTTTTAGTTTTCACTTCCATGTTCATTTTTTTCTTCCCATATATTTTCTACTATCTAGAAAGGTTGTTATGTGATACTCTTGGTAACCGTTATGTTTCCTCTATTCACTTTTAAAGTAAATTTTGGTATTCATTTTAATGATGTGGGTTTATATGAAGGTAACCACCAAGTGTAAAACCATTGATGACCTCTATTAATTTCAAGGTATAAATCTATTTTAAGGGGCTATAATGAAGCAACTTAAGTTTTTACGAATTAATTTTTATAAATAAATTTAATATCTTGGATTGATTTCACCGCACAATACACCGAGATATGATTTATTTATAACCAAAATCATGTTAATATTACACTGTATGGAACTCATTTATTAGATTAGGTACACTGAACACAATGCTTGTTTTTTTTCACACATAATTTTGAGTTCCTTTATACCTTTTGTTACACAAATGACTGAGTTTTACTGAACAACGATGTACTATTTATATTATTATTCATAAATTATTATAGTTATCACTAAGGCATTATAATGACATGTATGAAAAATATTAACTAAATTATGAAAATATAGTTTAAAAATGTTTATTAAATAAATTATTATGTTATCAATTAATTATAAATTGAATGAAACCCCAATTCAATATTATGGATGTGTTTTTATAAAAAAATTATTTTTTCCCACAAACAAGTTTTATTTTATTAAATTAAATTTATCACTATTAGTGGGAGATATTAATGAAATTTATATATAATAAATTCAAAAAAAATTTGTACATTCATCAAATAATTTTTTATAGACATAAAATAATAACCAATCTAGTTTTAGACATAAAAAAGCAATATTATTCTAAAATACAGTTTTACTGCCTTTTAATGACATACTTGTTTTAAAAAATTGAAATTTTAATTTTTTTTTGATAAAACAAAATTCATTTTTGTAAGTGGAATATAATAATTTATTTTTGGTGAATTTTTTTAATTATTATGAGAAGCTTCATTTTTTATGAATAAAGAAAATACAAAATTTTAATTAGAAACTAAATTTTCATATAATTTAATTATATAGATACAATATGTTTTAAATTGGTTTTAAAAAATATTTTTATCAATTAAACATTTGTTAATACAATTTAGGTCATTTTAATCAATTTCAAATTAAAATTAAGAATAAAAATATTTCATTCTTTTGAACATTTGTAGTTTAAAAAGTCATTGTCTCATATAATCTGTAGGATAAATTTTAAATTAATTCTGCCACTTTTTTATTTAGAATTTTTCAAAATGGATTCCATGTTTTCAAAAATAATAATTTATAATTTATATTAAGGTCAACTTATTTTTTTAAATATATGTGATTGAAATAAATTAAAATTAATTACAATGAGTAAGATAAAGATGAGTTTACCAAGGGGCTAAACAATAAATTAAGGGGATAAATAACCTTAAAAAAATTCGAAATCCACTTTTTTCCATATTTGGAAAATTTACCATTATGGATTTAAATTTATAATTAATTTGGGAACATTATTTATGGGATACCTCTGAAAATTGTTTAGCTTTTTGAATTTACAATAATGCTGCTACTCCTCCACTATAAAAAAAACTAAACCCCCCCCCCCCCACTTCATCACACCTCTCAAGAAATTTTTATCACCTAATAAAATAACAAAAAAATCCCAAATTCCCACCCCTCAACAAATAATCTTCAATTTGGAATAAACACAACCAAGTATAAACTTTTGTAAAAAAGAAAAAGAGTTACCTGAAGAAGAGGTAACATTTTTTTATATGCAATTTTGTCTCATTTATTTGTCAACCCATTCACTTATTCTTATATAAATATTTCATAACAAATTTAGTATCCACAATATAATAATATGTTTTTATCCTATATAAATGACCAAAACCTTCACACAGTTGTATCAAATTGGATACACAATGATCGTTTGTGTGTACGACAGACAACTAGCTCACGAACCTATGGAATTCATTCATCCATTACCATCTCTCAAGTTTTGAAATAATGATTTAATTAGTATTTTTATTTGATATGTTTTTTATTTATTATGTATTTAGGATTATTTATTTATTATACAACACATACCTTCATGATTTCCAATTGTGATAATAAGATAACTTCAATTATGGATATGTGGACTTCTGCATCCCCAAAGTGATGTGATTCGTTCAAAGTTTACATGGGATGTAATAAATATGGGTTTAATAAATATATTTCATATATATGACATAATAATTTTTCTAGTATTATTATATATATATAATTAAATTTTCTTTCTTGAAAAATAAGACATGAAAATGGAAACAACATTCATTTGTACGTACGGCTTATCAACTTCTTGAATTATATATTCCAATTCATAATTATATCATATATAGATTATTATAAATATATATATATAGTGAATATATATTATATTTATATTAGTTTTTCAATTCTGTAAGAATTACATCATGATCTATGTAATAGGATCAAGAATAAAAAGTCAAAACATATACAAAAAAATGAGTTATTACCCAATATATAACATTAACATGAAATTGTATATAAATGTGTAATTTAAATTCATAATAAAATCATATATTGTATGATATAGAAAAATATGGTTATTTAGGTTATTTATAATAATCTTATATTTATTGTACATGATTTTTGAACATGTGTGATGAAAGTTCATATGTAAGGTAATGGTTCTCTCATCACACTTTTATTTTTATGGGATAAACTCTATATTCACCCCTTATTATTTATTGTGTGGTGTATGTACTTCCCTAGGACATGTTATATCTTGAATTTAATTTATTTAATTTTATTAAAATATTAAATTTAAGTTATAATTTTATGGATATCATTATTCAAAAGTTACTAAAGTAGTTAGGGTATTTGTAGTATCACTTTTATTTATGGGATACTTATTCCTTATTGCTGAATTATTTATTTTCTATAGAATATATAATTACTATGAATTTATTCTATGATTATTATCCTTATATTTATGGTTATATGCATATTTATTTTTTTATATGAATTTTATGGAGTTTATGGTTCAAAATTTACTAAATCGGTAAAGTAAATATTTCTCAATTTCACTTCTTCAAGACACATGTTATGTTATATACCTTAATTCATTGATGATTTGTATATAATTCCCTTATATTTTTTATAGTATAAATAAATTTCTTTTATGATTATTTTAAGATTAATGTTTTTTCATTCTCTCGTGAGGATTATGATTCAAAGTGACTAAAATTGTATAGAAATATTGCTACAATTTCCCCATTTATCGGGATTATATAATATTTTTCTTTTATTAATGAAAAATTGTGAGTAATATCTTAATAAATAATACTAATATTAATACAATATTTTTATTCAGTGTATATTCAATTATTGGTACCATTTTTCCACTCTTTGGAAATTTTTATAATAATGAAAATGTTTTTTAGAACACCTGAAATTATTTCTCTTCCATCTGAAATATGTTTTATTCAAAAAAAAATTTATAAAACAATTTTAAAAAAAAATTAAATTATCTATTAAGTTTTTTTTGAAATAAAATTATTTCAATGATTTTAAAAGAATAATTTATAGGCTTTCAAATCTATCTTCAAAGAAACATGTTTTCAACAATTTTATATTTAAAAATATTTCTTCAAAAAAATGATATTTTTCTCATGAAATGAATTAAGGTATTTTTAAGCTTACTCTATATGTTTTGAAAAAAAATCCATAGAAATTTATTTTGAAAATGTTTTATGTTTTAAAAAAATCAAATAAAGGTTATTTTCATTAAGAAATATTCCAAGTGATATTTTAAAATCTTTCTCAATCTATGATGACATCCTTTGATGTAGTTAATTATTTACTAGGGTTATAATATAAGAAAACCATTATTATTCCTTGTTGAATGGTTTATCTTTATAATGAATATTTATTTATGAAATCTATTTCTCTTTCATGTTATATAACATGATGAAATGCTTATAAATATCACTTTTTTTCCTTAGTTATTCTATGATGATATAATTATAAAACCTATCTATTTTCCAAGGGTTCTGATGTGATTAAATTATAATGATACCCATTACATTTCATGCATTATAATATGTTGAATGTTTATGATCTAGTGAAATATATATATATGATTTCATTATGTTATGGGTTAGACCTATATCTCCCTATAATGAGTTGGGTAATGATTTAGATTTCAGGAGATAAATATAGGAAACAAGTCGATGGGATTCATACCTAAATGGAAATAAGTGAATCCTAATCCATAATTTGAAATAGGTTCATATTGATCTCAAATGGGAAATAGTTTAATCCTAATCCAAAATTGGATATAGGTGTAACCTAAACCATAATGGGAAATATGTGCATCTTTATCCACTATGGGAAGAAGGTGTAACTTGATCCACAATAAAGAAAGGGTTGTTAATAGGATAGTGGTGTGTCCCTCCTCATATGTGTAGTTCCCATGAAGTTCTCAAATAGGTTTTTTCAATGATTCTTGACATGTAAAAAATGATTTTACATTTTTATGTGTCTGAAAAAATTCTATGTTTTATTCCTATGTTATGATTTCATGGATTATTCTATTTATCCCATGGTATTCATGGATTATGTTCTTCCAAAAGTTATACTATAACACATGTGTACTATATTTGAAATAAAGGGGTTTATCTTCAAATTTTTGGCTCATTATCTCATACCCATATGTTCATGTTATCTTTATGTATATCCATTATTTACTCTTACTGAGCATCTGATCTCACCACTTCTTATGTTTCATTTCCCCAAGTTAAGAATAAATGTTTTGATTAGTAGTTCTAAAGTTGAATTTATTTATTGAGAATCACAAAAAAAATTTAACCAAGTTATTATATTTTTTCCCAAGTTCCCAATTACACTCAACTATAATAGTCCATGGGAATTTAATTTTATAATGTGTTGAATATTAATCTAGAAAGATGTAATATCAATGTTTGTTATTCTTGGGTCTCTAAAGTTCCCTATGTCAAAAAATACACAATGTTTCCCAAAAATGTTCATCAACCATATCCTATGTACCTATGGACATAATTTGTCTCTTAGGGGAGTTTTTAACCCCTCTTCATGGTCATTGTCATAGCTCTACCACATATGAATCATTGGAAAACTCACTAGTGTCAAAATTTTGTGAGAGATCAAGGATCATCTCCATCTCTAGGATCACCAATAGGCTAGTTATCTTGCCCAAAAAAATATCCCCCATCCATGGTTTATCCAATATTCCTGGTTACATCAAATATGATAGAATCACTCATCCCAAACTTATCTCAAAAACCTAACATCTTTGTGAAAGAAAAAGATTCTAATAATGTTCTCATAGACTAGGAAACATATTTCTACCCTGACCTATGTCGTCTAGGCATATCAATCACCTATTTATGGGCTAAAAACTTCAAATTTGGTAATACCTCACATATCATGAGGATTGGAAGATACCAAGCATCTTAATACTTACAACTGGTCCCCAAGGGTCGGTCATCTCAGGCCAAGACACTCCTCCCCCATGGGTTGGTCAGAGGCTTCTACATTAGTACCACTATGTCTGCTATTGATTGGTCACCACGCTTTGGAGTTTAATGGTCAAATTTTATATTATAGCATATAACTCAACCTATAGAATTCAAGGAATCATGGTAGTTCACTAGGATAACTTTTTCTTATGATCATTGGTCTACTTCCATAAGAAATTTACAAGATCCAACTATTTCATTCAAATTAAACATTTTAATTTTAAATAAACCATTTCATCCAATTATGCTAATGTGGGTAATTTTTCATAGATGAGTTTAAAAATATCTATATGAAACATGACTATAAGGCATAAACCATGTTTATAATTCACGAGACAATCCAAATAATTTTGATATTTCCCATTTTTCTAATTTTACAATGCTCGAAATATTGATACATGTCATTAAATGACCATGAATTGGCTCAACAAATCACCACCCCGACTCTAGAAACTTAATACGAACCATATAATCAATCCTAATTAGGAATAGTAATTTATAAATAATAAATAATTTTCAGAAAAAAATCATACCACCCAATTTCTCCTAAAATTTCGTCACCACATTTTCACCAAACCAAATAACACTAAAAGTTCCCACCTCACATCCCTGTACTTACACTGAGTGGAAATACAAAAAAACAAAATCTTTTTAAAATTTAATTTAATTTAAAATGAAAACCCATGAAAACTTCCAAGTATGATACACCAATTTCTGAATGAACAACAGTTAAACCCTAACATCTTCTTAGGATACCCTCTTTCTAGGAAAAAGGATCTCATTGATAATACAAAGATTTCAATATAGTCCAGAATAATTAAAAATCATGACCCTGATAGAAGATAAAAAACATATAACTAATTGAAGATAATGTAAATATATTTTATCAGATGGTCAATCATACCGAAAATCTTCGACAAACACTTCAAAAATATAATCAAAATAAAATGTGTATAAGGAGGGGTAGTGGTTCATCTTTGTTGCACACAAGTATATGGAGTAGGAATAGAGCATTCTATTTTTAAAATTTTGAAGATAAATAGGGATAAAAAAAATTAATGAGCCACATGGTTTGGCTACCCAGTTTTCAAAAAAATGCACAAATGAGGAAGTAGGATCTACCAAATAGCCATTGTCTCAGGTTGGTGGGATATAATATGTATATAATAGTGTTCTAACTATGTTAATTGAAATTTTCCCACTCTGAAATTATTTTATGTTTTTTCTGAAAATTTTTACCAAGATTCCCAGCTAAACAAATCCACACGATTTCCCCACGAATTCACACTATTTCCATGAAATTTTGTGTTAACTATTTTAAAAAATTATGCTCCAAATAAATATATATATGAAAATATCAAAAAAAAGATGATGTCATATAGTTTCTCCTAAAAATTTAACAATAAATTTTTCATCTTGAAATTAGACCTCCAAAATCTCCATAACATAACCTCCAACTCGAAAGACTTTTCTCAGTACTAGAAACTCATCTCTTGTATTAATACATGTCCCAAAAAATAATTTTTAAATGTAAAATATTTTATAATTCAATTCTAAAACCTAGTTAAAAATCCATCACATTCACCAAATGAAAATTTAAAATTACTCTAAATTTCAATGGCTTGTATGTTCATGGATAATTATAGGAATCAACCATATATTTATTTGTTCAATTTAATTCTTAAAATTGTTATTACTAAAATTTGTTTTGTTGCATTATGTATACATATATTTCAATAAATTTATGCCCCTTATAGAAATTTAATCTCGAAAAATTTATTTTCTATTTGGAATTAGTAACTTCAAATATATTAATATTACAAATTCCATTTTTTCATCATGAATTCTAACCATGGTAAAAAAATCATCATGAAAATGTGTAAATCAAGTTTACTTAGGTTAAAAATAATTTTTTATGTCTTTATAAATATGTCTAAAACATTCCCATGTACTCATATATGGTTATTGATTGACCATACTCATCCAATATTCAATTATATGGAAACTTAGTTCCATTTAACTTTGATAATGACCTATATATATTATTTTATGCAAAAAATAAATACATGATTTCTCTATAATTCTTCTAATTTTTTAAACATAATTTCATATGAATATAAATAAGATATGATGAGTTATAAATAAATTTTTTCATACTAACAAATTTATTTATGATATTATATTATTTTTAATTTTTAGTGATGGTATATTTACCTTAAACGCATACAAAATGCTGATATAGTACTCATATAAGAAGTAGATAATTCATGGTATATAATTATAAAAAGAAAAGAATTAATATCTTTGGGATGACATGGGGTATAAAAAGTATTTAAATTTTAATTATAAAATAAATTAATGGAAATTTTATTTATATTCTAATTCAATTGGTATCATTCGTTCTTTGAAACCAAAATAACTGGACAATATAGAAATTTAATTTAAATATATTATATGATGAACAATTTTTTATTAAATTATTTAGAAATTAAAAATAGATATTTAATTAATATAAATGGGATAGTAAGTGGTTTAAAATTTAATCCATGGACCATTTTTTAGAAAATTTCCACCTTCTAAGTAAATTTAAAACCCTTAAATAATGAAAAATGTGTTACCACAATGAAGTTTAAAAATGGCTAATGAGGGGGTTAAACCAAAATATAATTGTTAAAATGAAACATAAATATGTACAAGTTTTATTGGTAAAAGGTATTTTAAACGTATCATGTCCTACTATATAAATTATTTCCTTATGGTTCCATTTTTCATTATTAAGATATTTATTATATTTTTAGGTTCTTTTGTGACACTCCACTCACTAATAAATGGTAAACTCTTATCCTTCATTCAGTACACATTTTGAGTACTATATTTTGGCCAATACTGAAGAAAATAGGCACAAAAAATTCCTCAACACTTCAAATAGGTAATGTTATTACCAAAATACCATGTTAAGAAGGCTTAAGGTGTAATCCAATAGAGGGTTTCCAATAAAGTTGTATAATTCCTAACCATGGGTTTCATATTTATTTCTTTATGGATATCCTTAAAATAATATTTAACCATTATAAAATAATGAATCAAGTATCATAAATATGATTAATTTTTATTTTTATTTTTTTATAACCCTTTTTTAGATCCACTTAAATCTGATGATAAATGAAAACAATGCTCTTTTTTGTGTACTACTACCTCAAGGAAGCGAAATGTTTTGTTTTTCATTAGCAAATTGTATAGATGGTTAAAATAAAAAATAAAATGAATATATATGATATATCTTTAAAAATTATTATTATTTAAATAGAGTATATCACTTAACTTTTTACCTTTTTTGTCTGTGGGAATTTTATAATTTTACTCATAAATCCATATGGAATACCACCTCCATAAAGAGTTGTTATTTATTTTTCTTCTCCACCATTCATGTATTTTAAAAATGAAAAAACAAATGAAAAAATTATGACATTTCTAAGCTTTTTTTTATAATGAAAATGTATCATATTATCCAATTTTTATATTTTTAACTTTTAGTAGAATGAAAATGTCATTCATGCATAAGTATGGACTACTATATTTATGAAATTATGTGTCCCATTTATTATGATCACCAAATAAGGTTAGTTAAAAAAAATATACCTAATGTATTAATATGATAATATATCACTTTTAATAGTATGAATTTTATGTAACCATAACCCTTTTCACCATGATCATCCTACCGAACGTTTTTTGGGATTATGAACTAAACTTCCTCAGAATTCTTGATGTCAACATAAATAATTGAATAAAAAATCATAAATTAGAGAAAATGGAAAATGATAATTCAATAATCCTATAAAAAGTAATTAATAATTTAAATAACTAAGATAATTTTATTAAATAGGATAGGAATAATGTATAGAGATACCCAGGTCATATGTTAAAGGATTTATTGTCTTAATTTCATTTCATTATGAGAAATTACATATTAACAACTTGTTTCATTTTCCTATTGTAAATACCTCCATATGAATGAATTGCATAACTCATTTAATAAAATTAATGTAGTTTATAAGTCATTTTATAGTTCTATCTATTTATTTTCTCTTGACTTAAAAGATACTGAATTCATAATGAATTTTTCTTTAATATTTTGATTTATATGTTTTAAAAAAAATGTTTCAATAAACATGTTCTTTTAAAATTTTCATGAATGATATTATTTATACGTAAAAGGATGTAAAATTTCACTTTAAACTAGTTTTGAGTTTCTGTATAATGGTTTGAAAAATAATTTTTTAAAGTTTTTTATATGGTTGAGTTTTAACTATTTTTTTCCAATGTATAGAAAGAATGTTTTTAACTAATACAAATTGATTATAATTTTATACCACCAAGTAACTATATTTTTATTAATATTCTTATAAACAATTTAAAAATTATAAAAAACTTATTTATATTTACAATTTTTTTTGATAATTTTTTTTAATATGATTTATAGGGAAAGGATAAATTTCCTTAAGATTGTATGAGAATGAAATGTGTTTTTTTAGGAGTTCAAATGTGTTTTTAAATGGTTTTTTAATGAAAAGTTGAAACCTTTAATTTTTTATTCATTTATGGTTCCCAATAATTATATATGATCATAGTTTATTATAATACAGTTTATTATGATGGGTTATCCTGATGTAGCTCTCCAATACATTAGTTAATTATTACCCTTTCAACGAAAAAAAAGTTATTGATTACTAGACATGTTACTCGAATGGAATTACTAAGGCCTAAATTATTTTCAAAACAAGATAAATAAGAGTATACTTAGGGTTTGAATATGATTTTATTAGTTATAAATTATTATAAGGACAAAAACAATTATTGATATATTTTTATTTTGTGGTGAAATAAGTGGTTATAAAGTTTAATATTTGTTGGGTTTATATTTATGTGGTATAATATCCATCATATTTTCCTCATTTTTTATGATATAAATGGATTTTCATAGTTATATTTGAGAAATTATTTATATATTCATATGGATATGTTTTTTTATAGCTCAAAATTTTATTGTTAAAAATGTAATAATTTTCAATGGTTCAAAATTTTTTATCGTACTAATTAGACTCCATTACTTTTATATCCCTCGTGATGATTTTTTATAATATAATATTTTAAAGTGTACATTAATTCTTATGAATAGTAGTGGTAACTATTATGATGATTATATATGAATAATGGAAATTTTCCTTGAATAATGAAAGTGTGTTATAAAAGAAACATGTGTGGAAATATTGGGATCCTATTTTTAATAAAGAAATGGATACTGTTTCTTTATTACTAATGTAATTTAATAGTTACTTATAGTTATCAAAAACAGTAAACCAAAAATATCCCAGACATATAATAATAGTAAATTCTTGTGATTAACCATGTAATTAATGGAGGATTAAGTTAAGGTGTGTCATAGTTGGTATTTGATCAAGAGTTTGTTAAATTTAGAGGTTAACATGATTCAAATATGTATACTTTAATATTTTTAGATACTTATATGATTCAAGTAAATATAATTTTAGGATTACTAGTTTTGTTAATTTTATGAAGACTGTATTATTATATTGTGTCTTTATAGGCATTTATGTTATTTAAGGAATTATTTATAAAATATTTTTTATTATATGATTAGGGTATATACATTTTTGGTATTTGTGTTTAATACTAATTATTTTTATTTGGAGATAACTATTAAGTTTATCATTAAATAATATTTTATCAAATCATTATAATATTTGGAATTCAATTTTGGTCACTTGTACATTGAATATTTTTATGTTTAGATATTTATTGAATAGTTTATCAAATAAATTTTTTTTTGAAAGTATACTTACAGAATGGAAATAAATCATTACAATGTCTTTTCACATTTCATATATATTGAAGGTAAAATAATCATTAAATTATTCAATAAAATATAGACATAAAATTTTATAATTTTATATATATTTTAGGTTAATTTATCCACTCATCTCTTATAATAAATTAATTACATTATCTATTAAATGGATCTTATGCCCATGTCCATGTTATAACTTTCCACCAATGTTCACTTATTTTGGGAGACAAATTATGTGTTACTATAAGTAAACTTAATATTTTATGTTTATACTTAAAAATTATGTTTTATTATCCCTTTTTATTATGTGGGTTTCCAAGAAAATAATTTTAAAATATTAAAAAAATCTATTTCGGATAATATGATTTTTCTTGGACTCCATGTAATTTTTTTTAAAGATATTTGAACCATTTTATTGTACATAAGATAAATTTACAAGGAAATAATTTTTTAATGAGGGTAGAATGTAACACCACATGATCTCAAAATATATTTATATTTAATATATTAAATATATTTCATAGAATGTGGTATACACAACATAGATCTTAAAAGAAACATGATTTAGTATAGGAATATTATTTTTTAAATATTATTGTCATGGCATAGCCATTGGTTTGGATGAAATGAATACAAATATTAATTTTATGAAAAATATATAGAATTTATTTTACTTTGAAAAAATATTAATTCATATTCCACTTATTAAAAATTGGTTGTAATAGATGATAAAATATTTTTATTGCAAAACAGATATTTTTAATTAAATTTTTTTATGTTTGAAATGTTTATTTTTCTTAATATATTATATTATTTACTATTTATATATTCTTATAAGAAAATAAATATAATATATATATTATTTAATTATCATTCATTTAAAGTTTCTTTTAGGAATGGAATGGGGATATAACAATTCTATGAATCAAAAATAAATTTTCTTCAAAAAAAATTCTATTGCAATTTGGGAATATATATTTTAAAAACATTTTGCCCCATTTTTAAATTTTTATTTTTTTTAAAAGTATGAAGGATTTTTAATTATATATTATAATAGGATTTGGGTAATATTTTATATATTTTTATAAAAAGAATTATTTTTGGGTAAATAGTGAAATATTCTAGTTTTTACAAAAAAACGACATTTCATTTCTATAAATAAAGTTATTTATAATTCCAATAAAACAATGTTTTTAATATATAAAAATATAATTTCCATTTTAATAAAAATAATATAATTAATTCTATAGTAGTTTAAAATATATATGGTTATTTTATTTAATTTTTATTCATAAAAACTTAATTTTTGTATATTTGTTTTCATTACATATTTCATACTTATATTTAATGTAGTTTTAACCACTTATACAAATTGAATCTTGGAAAATTAGTTCAATATTTATTGTCATGATTTTAAAATTAAGAAATAAGTTCAGTATCATTTATGGTCATTATGAAACATAACCATGATAAATATTTTTCACTGTATTTGTAACATCCCCTTACCCACTTTTACGTATTTATATTATCTTTTCATTTACCTATTTTTTTAGTGATTTTTGGGACTAATGAGGATAGTGGAAGTTTTATATGTAAAATTAACTATTTCTTAATGTTATATATTTTTTTGAATTTGTGGAGTCCAAGTACAAATGTGTTAAGGATTTTTTGGGTTCTAAGTTCAAAGAAAATCAGTGTTAGTTTGGTGTTTTAAGTATAATTTAGATATTTTCCTTACTATGGAGGGATTTCAAGAGGTGTAATGATTATATGTTGTAAAAAAAATATTCATAATGTAATGTGTTTCATTCTAGTTATTAGTCACTAGGCAGATGTCACAAAATGATATATGTTAGGAAATAATTACTCACCTTTAATGTGGTTCATGTCATTACTAGTTTTCATGAAAATATCATGAACCTATATAATTTGTGAAATTTTTACATACTAGGAATATGTTTCACGTCATGAAATGATAATATTTGAATGTATAATCTAAGGATATGTGTTTTCGGTGTTTTTGTTTTTAATATATTACTTGAGGTGAAAAGGAGTTTCACATAGTGTAATTACCATGCTCTCTAGGTTTTAAGAACATCATGGATGGTTCTATTTTACATTGGAATGAAACCCTTTATTATCATACTTAGTATCTCTCCCATGAAATTGTGGAGGCATATTCTCCTTCTAGAATGTTTCATTTAGAGATTTGTTTTCACTGTCATTATAGTGTGTTTCTCTAAGTGATTAATACATATATAACATGGTTGTCATTGGTAATGGTTTCACAATATCCAAAAAATTATGGATCCATTGATCATTAATAAAAACATTATTTCTTCTTTCTAAATCCATTGTGTGATATTTCTTTCGAGGATAACCCTTTTGTCGGTTACAGGGAGGTGTGCGAGTTTCATCGGGGTATGTATTGTGTTGTCCTCTCCAACGACTGCTTTTCTTGTTGAATTGATTTTGAAATGTAAGGAATGGTTTTTATACCTCTATGGTAATTTATTTTCATTCTTACTTATTGGTGGATTCCATATTAGGCATGTTCAAGTCCTTTTTTTGGTAGGTGGTTATGTCTCTTGACTATGTTTGGTGAACTAAATTTCTATATTTTTGATAAATTGATTGATATGTTAAATGTAATAATTAATTTATTGACTTGTGTGTGTGTGTAGAAATTATTATTTTAGAAAATAAGGGTTTATCCTTGTTTTGGAAATAGAAAAGGTATTTTCAAAGAATTGTAAAATTTATTTTTAAATAATTTTAAATGAATGGTTTTGATGAAATGGTTTTGAAAATAGATAATTTAGGACTCTTAGGGTACATTGGTGAAAGTTGTAGTAACAAGACTCTTCCTTTAGGGGGGTTTACTCATGGTGTGTTTCTCTTCTCACAAGTCATGTTGATATTGGGAATTTATAGAATTATTAGTGGTGGGGATTACTTTATAGGTTGGCACTCTACTCTGTAGATTTGAGGAATATGTTTAGAAACTTGATTCACGATATTATCTTTGTTTATGTAAAAGTATTATAGGTGGCCTAACCTGTAATGATCCTTAGATTGATGTTACCTATGATTTCACATTTGTTGTTTTAGTTTTTTATTTCCATGGATATGATATGATATGTGAAACATGATCTTTTTTTATTTTACTACATTGATATATATGAAGTGCTTTGCAACTATTTTACTTATTACAAATTGGAAATGTGGAAAAATGGGAAATTAACTTTTTTCCAGGATTTTGATATAATTTTTTTAACTATTTATAAGTCATTGTTTTTTTTAAATTTCATTCATTTTCTTATTTTCATATAGATAATTGAGATGGAACACATGGTGGTATCCTACTGAGCATGTCTAGGTCACACCTTGCACAACCCTTTATTGGTGCGATATCCTTTATATGTGTTTAGATGTTGGGAAAGTGATGGAAAAATAATGATGTTGGAAGTTTTTTATTAGTTTAATCTAGTAAGCTAGTGGTGAGATATTAGGAGCTTCCCACATGGTCACATGGAGCATATGTTTTGTTTTTTCTTACTTTTTTGTTGGACATGTATCCTTGAGATTTTTAGCTACTTTTCAGTTGTATCACTTCTAATGTTTCCTTTTTAATGAAATATATACTTCATTTTTCTTTGGATGTTTCTTACATCATTAATATATATATATAATGTTATCTATTTCATTTTTGGTGAAATCATTCCCTATGGTTGTTTTTTATGCTTTGGTGCTAGTCTCTAGACCCTTGGGATTGGGAACATCTTTCGAGTATGTGGCAATTTGTATAGGGAACCAACTTGAGAGGTTATCTAGGTCAGTATCATCACATTTTGGTAATAGAGGAGTTATTTACTCAAGATTCATTAACTTGGTGTATTTTGTAGAATTAATATAGGATTTTTAGGAACTTATAGGTAGGTTGTGGTGAGTTTTTGGATAACTCTTTCAAGAATTATACTCAAGTCACCATGATATGGTTCGATGTTTGTCTCATGTTTTGAGTTTTTAATATTAATCTTAGTTTTTTTAGTATGATTTTATTGGTTTGAACTGAGATTATTATATCATATTATCCTTTCTTCTCTTTTAGTGTGAAATGGTATACCTCTGAGGCGTCTTATAAGTATCCCTTGGTAGGGTGAAATGGATTCTACTCATGTAAACCTGCCTATAGATTATATTCATATCAAGGATATTGTCTAGAAAGTTACAACAGCATATAAAAATGTAGCACATTTCAATAATTTAGTTTTTGAGGTGAATCCGTGAGATGGAGGAGAAAGGGATCAATCATGGTAGTTCCTACATGATATGCCAATATCTTTTAAGTGTATAAATAAACCACAATAGGAAGGGTAATTTAAAAAAATAGATTATATCATTGACTTCTTGAATACACATGAGAGTGTCAATGTAAATTGTTTCTTGTTCATACTTGAAGATCCCAACAAGTGATGGTGTTATTTTATGGTATAAAAAGATATACTTGTGTTCTTGGACTACATGGGATTCAATAATATCCTCTCTAATTATTTCTTATAGATTCACTGATGATATAGAATCCTATAGATTTCTTATATTTGTAGTAGGGAGATCACTAGGTGATGGTGTACACTAATCGGTTTGCAGAGCTTATTCTTTTTCCTCCATAGGTAGTGAATAATCACATGATAAAGGCTCAAAATTACCTATAGGGTTTGTGATAGGATGTAAGATCTTAGGTAATTATTATAATTCTTTCAACCTATTAGGAGATGGTAGAAATATAAATTTTGTAAGAGATCCATATTAAAAACTAGGATAATTATTCTTCCACTTCTCTTCCAACCAGTGGTTGCTTTAGTGGCATACATGAGAGAAAGAGGAAGTGGGGAAATTGTCGCAAGAGTGGTCTAGCTGGTTCACATTAAAAAGACTCTTCTGTACACTCAGTTACAACTTGTAGTGTTCCCAATAATTTCTATAAGTGTTAAAAGGTTGGACACACTCAACATTCTTATTTTTGTACTGATGAATATGTGTAATGGTTTTGGGAACTATGTCCATCAATATCATTTCTATTAAGATAGGTTTATGCCTCATTATGGTAAGGAATCATCATCTCTTAAGAATACTTTTGTGGAGTCATATTATTTAAATACTATAAGTTTCTAGCCATATTTCTTAGCAGTGAAGAAACTTTACATAGTAGAAAAGTTTTCACCGGAGGTAGTTTCTAATCCAACATTAATGTGAGGGAACATATTTACTACATCTTAAATAGTGATTTCATTATTTGATACCAGTGCTTATCAATCATTGATTTCTATCAATTTTTTTTAATTTTCATAAACTTCTAATGGATCTCATTCCATTGTTTATGGAGTTAGTGATACATCTTGGGAGGATGAAAGAGCATGGGTTTCAATGTCCTTGTTTTCCATTGATAGCCAACACAAAGTCAGTCTTGGATTTCCTTGTTAATTATCTGGATCTTTTTGACATCATTATTGGGATGGAATGGATTTTTTCTCATTATACTGAGGTTGATTGTTATCAAATTTTTGTCTCATTTCTCGAAATATAATGGATTTATCAGGTGTTTTATGGAGACTAGGGTGTGAGGTCATATCGGGTATGACCTTACCACTTAGAGAATTGAATTTTTTTATTTGTTGTTACTGTTTATCCTGATGAAATTTATTCTATTGTTGATCTTCTATCTATATTTTGGGATTTTCTTTATGTTTCTTCAAATGATTTAACTATTCATCTTATATATAGGGAGGTAGAGTTTATCAAAAATCTAGTTCTAGATATATAGCTAATTTCAATACCATTTTATCATATGGAACCAGTATAGCCACAAGTTCTCAATATTCATTTGGATGGTCCAATGAAAAAAAATTTTGTTCTACTTAGTGTTTCATCTTTGGAAGTCCCTCTTCTCTTTTTCATAAAAGTAATGGTTCACTCCAATAGTGTTTGTACTATTAAAAATTGAACCAAGTAATTGTTAATAATAAATATCCTTTATGTCATGAGGCTTATTTTTTTGATAAATAATACGTGGAAAAGTAGTTTTCAATGATCTTTATCTATTCAAGTTATCATCGGGTTATTTTTCGTGAGTTTAATATACCAAATAGGATTATGAGGATTGGGCATGGCCATAAAAAATGTCATTTTATACCATTTGATCAGAAAAAAAATCAATAAGTTTTAATGAATTTGAAGAATCTAACACACTATGAGTATGTCAACTCTTTTTAGGTAGTGTTCATTAATAAATTTTCTGATTATGGGAGATCTGATCACATGCATGAGTTCTATTTGGGTTTGGTTCTATAAAAACTAAAGTGTCACCATTTTTATGGAAATATTTTGAAAAAAAATCTCTAAGAAGTGATGTTCCTTGGGAATGTGATTTTAGAGAATAACATGACAATTGAACTTGAGAATGTAATAGTTGTTTTTTCTTAGGATGATCCATGAAATGTATTTAAGATTCAAAGATTCAATGATCTTTCTAGATATTATTGACATTTCCTAAAGTAATTTTCAATGTTGGCATCACCATTGAATGTTATTACTAGGATGGGTGTGAAATTATTTTAGGATTCAAAGTTTCAGTATTATTGTAACAATATGAACGGAATTCTGATATAAAATCCTCTAATTATTTAATCTTATCGTATTAAGAGGATATGTTGGTTTTTTTTTTTTTTTTCTACTGTTGGTTTTGGATTTTTGTATATGTATAATGATTTTCTGGCATCTTACAAATCTCAGGAGCTTCAACCATAAGAGAATAATTACCCCACTCATTATTTAGATATTTTTGGGTTTATTTCTGTTCTTATGTGATTGTGGAACTGTATTTTTGAGGGTAGGTTCATGATATTTTTTAACTGTAAAATTATCAGGTATATATTTTCTTTTAAATATTTGAATCTTAGACATAGTTTGTTTGTGGAATACCTTTTAATGTTTGATTTCAAAAATGGAAACATCCTGAGGAAGGGGAATGGAATTACAAAATCTCTCAGCATAAATGTACCATTATATGTAGTTCTAGAATCAAAGGAATTGTAGAACTATATGGGGATTCTTACTATATTTCACCTTGATTCCCAACATAATATTTGGAGTATGGATCTTACTAGATTTCAATTTTCATTATATTTTATTGATTCCATTCTGAATAATTAGAAGTAGTATATTGAGTACTTGGTTGTTCAAGAAACGCGTTATAGTGGGGAGATCATTTATGGTTTGTCTCTCACTTTAGATGGTAATCTATATTATAGGGATTGATGTTTTCCTGGTATTATTATGGATCGTAGTACTAATTTATTTTTCTAGTTCTTCATGGCTCAATTATCTTTGAAATATAAATATATATTATGGAATGAGTATGAGATTTTAGTGTCTGAGTATGAAGCGGGAAATTTCGTATTATGTTTCCCACTAAACCACATCCCAATAGATAAATCTATATCATCTAAAACCATCAGGTTTTCTCCATCATCTTCCATTTCTAGTTTGGAAATGTGATGATGTGTCCATGAATTTTTTTGCTGGATTACCATAGAGCCCATTAGGGTGAAATATTATATGGGTGGTGATTGATAATTTGAATATGTCATCTCACTTATTTTATGTAAAAAACGAACCCAAAAATAATGATGATCTATGTGAGCTGTATGTGTAGAAGATTTTTAGGTTACATAGGTTTCCTTATGCCATTATTTTTGAATGGAATCCAAGGTTTACTTTTACATTCTGGAGGAGTCTCCCAGAAGTGATGGAGACATAGGTCAGGATGAATATAACTTTCCATCCATAGAAAAATAGTTAGATAGATCATGTATTTCAAATCCTAGAATAAACACTCCTTCCATGTGTCTTAGGTTTCAATGGATCTTGGGATATCCATCTGGGACTAGTAGAGTTTTCATATAATAAAATTTGTCAATCATAGATAAAAATTTATAACATTTAGGCTTTTTATGTTCTCCCATTCACATCACCATATTGTTGGTAAGACATGTGGAATGCATCTTTTTTTGGACTGAGTCTCATTTAGAAGACACTTGAGAGGATTCAGAATATATGTAATTTCAAGGTTACATTATAGAGAAAACATAAATATTATGCATATCAGGGGAATCATTCTTTGTAGTTTTCAATTGGTGGCCATGTTTTCATTAATGTTACTCTTTGTTTGGGTCACCATTGGCTTGTAAAATAAGTAAGGTTGTCTCTGATATATGATATACCATTTTAGGTAACTAAGTGGATTGGGTTGTTTTCTTATCGGTTGGACATTTTAGTTTAGTTGAAGGGTATTCATGATTTTTTCCACATATATTATATCATTAAATACCATCATGATCACTCTAAAGGTTTTTGTTGGGAAGAGATTGATTTTGGGCAAAATGTTTTTGTATTGGAGAAACTAGTGGTGGTTATAGACTCTCATGTGCATGTATTTCATAAGAAGTTGATTACATCATTCAAAGTGTTATAGTAATTTGGATCAAATTCTCATGATACAATAGAAAGAGATTCATTGATGAGGTAGAAGTGTCCTCACCTTTTTCTAGAAATCATTATCCAACATGACTTATCAGGGATTAATGGTCTTATGATGAGGTGTTTATAGCTTCTCATTACCCAATTTTACGTATTTATCTTCTCTATTTTCATTTATTACATTATTTGGATATATTCTAAAACTCATGATGATGGATTAAATCTTATAGGGAAAACTAACTAATGTTTATAGATTTATGTTTTTCTGATTTAATGGAGCTCAGGTATAAATTTTCTAAAGTTAGTGCAGGGTTCTCCCTAAGTTAAAAGAACACCAATGACGGTTTGGGTTTTTTGGAGAATTTGGAGTTTTTCTTTCCTATAGATAATTTTCATGGACATTAATGATTACACATTGTGAATGATTTAAAATATTTTTAATGTTTTCAATCCATTTAGTAGTCACTAGAAATATGTTGTGAACAAGAATAAGGAGTGAAAGTATTATAAACCCGGGATATGGTTCACATTTTTTATTTTTTACAAGCTGGTGTTGTGAACCAATATATAGTGTGAAATAATTACATGTTGTGAATATATTTCTTGATGTAAAATAGTAATATTCAGATTTTAATTTGAGGAGATTCATTTTTTATATTCTTTCAGTTTCCTAGAATACATGACATCAAATGGGGCTCCACTCCATATAATTCTTGAGGTCTATAGATTTTAATCATTTCACGAAAGGTTCTATTTTTCATTCACATAAAACCCTTACTTTACAAACATAGGATATCTCATAAGACATTTTGGAGATCTATGGTCCTTCAATATCATTTCATTTATCAATTGATATTCATTTCATTTTCGGTGTATTTCTCTAGATAAGAAATCCTTCAACTTCATCAATATCATTTATTGAGGTAGCGACATTTCCCTATGTTTTTTCTTGATCCATTGATATGTGATAATAATACTATTGACAATTTCTTTAACTTTTATGTGATATTCCTTAAAATTCTATCCTTTCTGTTTCTTGTGGTTCAATGTGTGGGTTTATTTAAGGTATATTGTGTTTTTTACTCTCTATCAACAAATTTTATTTCGGAATTGAATCTGATATGTGAATATTTATTCAAGTAAATTTTTTGTTATTGTTTATTCATTATTACTTGTTTGTTAATTCCTCTACCTAACTGTGGGACCTGATATTGAGCTTGGTGGTTCCGTATCTAGCATATGTTAGATGAACTATATGCATTAGTTTTGAAAAAAATATCAATGAAATGGATTGATTTATTGACTGGTTTTTATGTGTTTGGAAAAGGGTTTTGAGAAAATATGTTATTACCCAAATTTTGTTAAAAGAAATGTTATTTAAAACAATTGTTAAATGAATTTATGAAATTGTTTTCAAAGAATGGATTTGATAAAATGGTTTGGAAAATAGGGAGCATAAGAAGCCATGGGTACTTAGGTATATGGTGTAGTAATAATCCTCATCCATTAGTTGGGGGGTTCATTCATGGGGTGTTCCTATGCACCCTAGGAACATAAATAGAGGTAGTTGATAGTACTATTGGGGGTTTAATTTATAGGGTGTTACTGTTTCGTCTAGATTTGATGCATATTCCTAGAGACTTGATGCATGAAATTACCATGGTTTAGGCATGAGTTACCAAGATGAACTGACACATAGTAATATTTGGTGTAATGTTACATGTAACATCCCTCTTTTTCTTTATTGGATCTAGAAGGAGGAAGGAAATTACATGTCTTAATAGACACCACAAGATGCCAAAGGATGGGGGGTGATTTTAACATTGAATAAAATACAACCGTCCAAGCATCACATAACCAAATAAATAGTGATATGATCCATGATATAAATAAAAGACAACTCAATGTAACACCATTTATATCAAAACAAAACTCTATAAGAGTACCACAATGGAATACTAAAAAATATCCATGTATATAGTAGAGGACATTACCAAACAAACTCAATGGCCGCCCTATAACTCTAATTATCGAACACTCTTCATGCTCCAACTCCAAAAAACATCCCATGTATCACTATTCACCACTTGAAAACTGTGATACATTACATTTTCTCATATCACAATAAACAATATCTTAAAAAGCACAAAAGTTTCAAAGAATGGGTGAGTAAAGAAACTCAATAGGATTTCCCCAAATAAATTCCCTACTCATGCCACTAGGATAAAATATTTTAGCACATTTCTATAAACCAATTTATATAAAACCATTTTAATAGATCAATAATTTTTCTCAATGATAGAAAATTCCATACCAAATCAATTTTATCAAATAATAAAAGTTATAGAGAAATAAACCAAACATTTCATTATAACCATTTATTTAATTTGATTGGAAATTACCCATTATACATCCCAAAGTCACACACAATTACCCACACCCACATAGACAACCACAAAATCTTGGTGTTACCTCTGACGGTTGAACTTTCACATCTAAACCTATAAAAGTGAAAATTTCCCATCCAAAGTTGTTACTTTTGTGTAGAAATTTTAAATACATCTCCATCCCATTACATCCATTCTTAAAAGTTTAATAAAACCAAATTCTATTTAATATTTCCAAAAAAATAAAATATTTCAATAAAATTTCTTTTTTGTTGAAAACAAAACCAAATAACCATTTTAACAAGATGAAAAAATTATTGAAATTTAAATAACAAATATATGTTAATAAAAATAGTTTTTTTATTGAAAATAGTTTTCCAAGTATCATAATCAAACAACTATTTTAAAATAACCATTTTAAAATCATACTACTAAATTCACATTTGTGCAAAATTCCTTATTTTTCACAATATAATAAACCATCATCGAATAAGGTTTCCCAAAATCATTATACAATAATTTTACCATGAATTTCACACAAATAATCAATTTGAAAAAAATACTTCATGTTCTAAATAGAGGATTAGAGAGTGAATCTACCAACATGAAAAATTTAGTGAAAATAATAAATAGAATGAAAATTTTCCATGAAACCATGTTGATTCTCAAAAAACCTACCTTAGATCTCTTCTCTTAACAAAAAAAACTCCAAAAATAATCACATTTGGAATTACATAACATAGATCTATCCATAGCAGACATATATCTAGGAAACTAAGGGAGAGGGATAAGTATATTTAAGGAAACCCATGTAAAACCACTATAAATGATGACTTAAAGTAATAATCTAGAATCGAAACACCTTAAGAAGCAATTAGATCACCACCAGATTAATGAGGGATGCCTCCTTAACCTTTGAGAGGATGAAATAAAGAGTTGGGGTCGATTTAGGGGGAAATGAGCAGTTAAACCACTATCTCGACCTAGATCCACTTGTTGTGGATCTAGTTTTTAAATCAGGAATGGTTTGTTCCACAGTTAGGAAAATTGTGTGCTTATTGTGCTTCAGCTTATATCCCATGAAGGAAACTCACATGGTTAGATATTGAGGTTACCAAACTATGATCCAAATATGAAAAATCTCGTAGTCTAGATTATCATGGTATATACTAGGTGGATTCATGGTTTGGTAAAATTTTACTTCTAACCATGAACTAACCCAAAGCCCTCTATCTAATTTACATGGTTTCTTGGGAATGTTGCTGAGATTCCACTAACCTCTCACCTTTGGAAAAGCTCAAAAAACATTCCAAAAGGTCTCCAAACCATCCCAAACATTACCAAAATAATTTTTATACATAAAATAAGTGTGACTTACTTGAAACCATGTGTGCTAAATTCTCTCCAAAATTAGACTTTATGTCATCGTAAAGTATAAAATCATCATTTCTTGAAAAGTGTTCCAGCAATTTCTCTTTCATTTTCTTCTCTAATTCCTATTTCTCTTCCTGAATATTGCCATGTCACCCAAGAAATCACACTATACTGATACTTTTTCCACATATTATGTTCTCTTATATATCCATAATCTGCAGAGGCATGTGCACCAATGAATCATCTAGATCTAGGACAATGTTATCCAATCATATCACATGGTCCGAATCAAGCTGATACTTTTTCAACTGAGATACATGAAATATGTTATTCACCGCACAGAATCATGTTTGAAATGAAGAACAATATTCCACCTCACAAACTCATTCAACTAACTCAAAAGGTACTATGTATCAGGGAGAAAACATTCCCTGCATCTCATAATGACGATGTTCAAGGATTGGATAGATCCTCCATAACACATGATTACTCACCTAAAAGGATAATTGTTATTGATGATGATTTTCATATGATTTCGGATGACTATGAGTTATTTCCAACTATTTCCTATTCAAATAAGTCATCCTCATTTTTTCTTGGTCATGCCTCGACCCAACTAGTGAAGTCTCGCATGATTCCACCCAATAAAGTGTTGAATGAGAAGGACTCCTATACAATGATTTGAAAGAAAAAATATGTATCAAGCCATGAGAACTTTTATTGTATGAGAACTTTGATGATAGCACATGATATTTCCATGAGCCACTAAATCCATTAAACAAGCTCACAATATGTTATCCAACAATTGTATCATCCTTTGTGATTTACTATATTGTTTGAGGATGATAAATCATACTCATAGTCAATTTTATTTCAAGGGATTTCTATAAGGATTTCTAGAGCTGAGACAAAAACGATGGATCACTTCCTGACATTATTGAAACTAGTACACCATGACTCATTACCACTTCTTGGATATATATTTTTGACAAGTACTCCACTGAATGATATTCATGAATAGTGATGAAATGAGATAAATTTTTGAGCTAATCCACTACCACCCTTATAGCATCATGTTTCCTAACTGTTATTCAGATACTTATTAAAAAAATACATAGCAATATATTCCCATTTACAAATAGAGATAGGTAGATATAACAACATACCAATTGGTCATTGATTCTCTTTTTTAACTTAATGACATGTTATATATCTTCAAAAAAACTCAACTAACTTCCTCTTCATGAAAAACCACTAAAACTGTGCTTTCAATGAATTATGAATCTTCTATATTCTTGGATGAACATCCCATATAAAATGGTGTTAAGAGCGGTGATGTTGTTTCTTATAATCCATAGACAAGACCTTCCTATTTCTAAACCACAAAACAAATCTTTTATTTATCCTCCAGCCCTAAATGATCTCCATGTCATTTGGTTTTTACCTCGTAGAAACTCATTCTACATCAGATATTTTTTCTCTTTAACCATCTCCCCCAAATTAGGAACAAAAGAAACTAAAAATTAGAACAAATTCACCTTGATCTTTACATTCCACATTCATTTTGACTAGGATAGACATCAAAATCCACTCATATGAAGATTATTTTTCTAACTGAGCATATGAATTTCTTCTTAATGCATCTTACACTAAATTTATATTTCCTGATGTACATAAAAATTCAAAATCAATCATTTAGAGATACTCTCTCTATATTATTTACCTGATGTTCAAATCTCTTTCTTATAAATTATTTTTCAACATCTTATGGTACATAAACACAGTTAATTTCTCACTAATGAGATAATGAATCTAAGTATTCCAAGAATCAACTACAAAAGCTAACTCCAAATAATGTGTTGGGTAGTTCGTCTCATTATCACACAATTTCCTTGATCCATAAGCAACATCACGATCATCATCATGAGAACACATCCCAACCTATATCCCAAATTATCACAACACACCACAAAGCCTCGTGATGATCCAAGAAGAATTATGATTGGTGCTGATATAAGGTGAATTTTATTCACTTAAAAAGGCTTCTATCACTCCCCGTTCCATTGGAATAGAATATTCTTCTTTGTAAAATCCTTCATTATAGAAGATATTCATGTGATATCATGAACAAAGCTTCAATAATAACTAGTTATACTAAGGAAACTTCATATCTCGAAGATATTCTTTTTCAATTTCCAAGAGATAAAGCTCTTATCTTCTATGGATCTAGAGAAACACCTCTTTCAACGATTTCATGGCCAAGAAAATGTATCTCTTGTATCCAAAAATCAAACATCTATAATTTAAAAATAAATGATGATCCCTTAATATTCCCAAAAAAAATCCAATTATTGATCATGTTATTCCCTTTCCCTTGAATAAATCAATTTTTTATCCAAAAAAACCACCATAAAAAATCTAGATATCACTAAAATAACAGATTCTTAGATTCCATAAAAATAGATGGTGCATTCATAATACTCAAAGGCACTACCACGTATTTTTAATGTCCATATGTACTCCTAAAATCAATATTTGAAATATCCTCCTTCCAAACTCCAAATTAGTGATATACTTATTTCATTTCAATTTTGGAGAACCACTAAGCTCCCCTAAATTGATCAAACAGATCATAAATGCACGAAATTTGGTACGGATTCTTTATTATGACTTAGTTATGTTCATCATAATCCACACATAACTAAAGAGTTTCAATCACATTTTTGAAAAACAAAACCAGTGTTGCCCATATTTACATGCTCGACTGAATAAACCCTTTCCTTTCTATATATTATAATCTCACTATCAGATCCTTTAATTCTATTGGCACTATTCAATAATATTAAATAAAAATATAAAGGGTCCCCAGAATGAGATTGATCATAAACTATACTTCCCTAATAGGTGGAAACCCAGAGAAATATTTAAGAAATGCATTGTGAAATAGATCAACTACTGTGGTAAAATTTCTATTCTCAATTACAACCATTGATGCCAAGGTACATTCCTCAAACTAGTATGAGATATATCTACCTAATGGATCTATAAAGCTTATTGCAACTACCTTTACACTCAAGTCTCCTTAAAAGAGATTCTTGACACCATTATCAGTTATAAAACTAACCTTTCTGGTATAGTAGTTGATGTGGGCCTTGTACATTCTCAACCAATCCATACCAAGGATTATATCATAGACATCCATTTATAGAATATAGAAATCCCAAATCATCTTGGCTCTATAAATAGTTATAGAACACGATCTACACACAAAATTTCTACATTAACTTTTACCTAGAAGAGTTTACAGTTTTAACATAGAAGATATTATATTAACTTTTAAACCCAGCAAATCAACATCCTAGGAATGAATGGACGAATTATATACACCTATATCAAAATAATATTGCATAAGGTTATAATTTAGAATAATTGTACCTGAAATGTAGATAGATCAGACTGATCCTATACAGATATGTTCTCATATTCATATCATTGTTTGCTCACAAAAATTTATTCTCTATTTTATTGTTGAGAATTCACTTCCTAATGAATCGTGGTATTTCTGGATTCACAATGGATATATCTATTATATTGATGAGAGGTATTATTCTTACCTCATCCCATCGAAGCTTAAAATTTCTTTGACACCTGAGAAGTGTCCCAAGCACCCAACCATGGAGTACTACAACAATAACGCAGAAGATGCCCCTATTGAATTTCAGTTGTGAAATTCTCAAGGTTGTTTCATACACTCTCTCTTTATATAGTCAAGAAAACCACATTGGAAACATCCTACTTTGATCATGGGTCATGGTGTGAGGTTTGCTTATCTAGAAATCTTTGTTTGATTCATTCTCATACCTTGGAAATAGGTTTTCCTTTTCTTCTTTTTCCCAGCATTAGAGTCTCCACAGTTTCCCATGGGAATCAACATGCTTACTTCTCCCATATCTCATGATATATCCCTTCATAAACCATTATTATATTAAAAATTTCTTTATAATTTGTTATTTGGATAATAAAAATCATCGAGATAATATTAAACTTCATCCCGAATTCAAAGATGCATTCTTTTAACGACCCACCAACAGCAATATTGGTTGAAATGTGGACTAAATTCATAAATATTTCCACATACTCCATAATAGAAATATTTTTCTACTTCAAGATAAATAAGTCCATTATTCTTTGAATTTTAAATGTTTGAGGATAGAATTTTTTATTAAATAATTCTTCAAAATCCTCACATGAAAGTTCCTGTTACAATTTACCCTAAACATATAAATCCAACCATTTATGTACAAGTGTCCTCTATAATATATGTCACCCTTTTATCTTTGTTGATGTGCCATTGAAACCAAATATTCTATTCACCCTATTTATCCACACCTCTAACATTTTTGGTTTTGATTCACCCTAAATGATGGTTGGAATATACTTTTTGAATTGAATAGAATGATCTTCTTTCCATAGTTAATCCATTTGGTTCCCTATTTTCATTGCCTAAAATGCCTTGAAAATAATCAGAACTAGATGTTGGTTCGCCTATGGATCATGTGAAACCACATTTTCATTGGATTCTTCTAGTTAGTTTCTTTGATTCCTACCAAGTTCTGTTTTCTACATTGATAACAAAATACATCAAAATAACTCTATATAAACTGAAGGCTTAATAATTTTAAATTTTATCACCACATACTACCACAACATTTCTTTCCCAAATTCGACATTTACAATGTTCATCCATTTCTGAAAAAATTCAACATAATTTTGAAAATCAGACCATTATTAGGATACCACAACCATGCACTTTTAAAAATCATTCATTTGAAAACCATTTAAACATTTTAAAATAATCAAAACATTGCACCAAATCATATATAACTACTAAATATGAGATATGCACTCCCAGTTTGAATGACTTTTTATAATGTATGTCATTCTCATCTCATTGGATAAACCCATGAAAATTATATTCCAAGTCCTATCAGTTTCTCCAAAACCCTTATGTACCCAACTCCCTGGTAAATTAATGTTGAACATAAAAAAGGTTAGATATGTATTTTTATTCTCCACATTTAATGTACCAACAATCGTACTTCTTTATTGCATCCCGGCTCCAAGAAAAAAAAGAATTAATTTCAAATTCGAGACTGACAGAACTGGTGAGCACTTGTTCCACAAATATAATTGGAAGGACCAAGAATAATACCACTTTTAACATCCCTCTTCTTCCTTAGTGGCTTGAGAAGGACTAAGGATGTTACTCAGACTTAATAATCTTCTCCATGATTCCAAAGGATAAAAAATAAATTCCAATGTCCTCAATAATTGTTGGGGGATTATTTTTTATTTGAAAATAAAACAACCATCCAGACATTCCAAAAAAAAGTAAAACACAACCTCATGCATGGTATAAAGAAAAGAAAACTCAAATAAATACTATTTACATCAAAACCAACATCTATAATAGTACCTTAGTGGAAGACATAAAAAGATCTATGTACACATCAGATTTCATAACCAACAAAATCAAAATAAACACCATGTAACTCTAATTATCCAAGGTGGTCCATGCTTCAAATCAATAAAGCAACCAAATTATCACTACGCACCACTAGAGAAGTTTGATACTTTAACTTTTCCTATGTCATGAGAAAAAATATCTACGAAAATACCAAATTTACAAAGAAGTGGTGAATAATGAAACTCAACAGGCATTCCCAAAATGACTTATCTACTCATTCTACTAGGATGAAAACAGTTATCACATTAATATAAAACCATTTATATAAAAACATTTGAATGGTTCAACAATTTGTTTCAAAGACAAAGAATTCCATACCAAAGCAGTTTTATCAATTAAAAAAATTACAAGGAAATCAACCAAACATGTCATTCTAACAATTTAATTAATTTAATTAGAAATTACCCATTACATATCACAAATACACATTCATCCCCACACACCCAGAAAAACAATCACACAAGATTGGTGTTATATTTGATGGTGGAACTTTCACATCCAAAACTGTAATGGTGGAACTTTCACATTCAAATTTTTTCCTTTGACGGTGGAAAATTCCCACCCATATCCATCACATTCTCTCCATGCTTAAAAATAGTAAAACCACATGAAATTCAATATTTCCAATCCAAATAAACTATTTCAATAAAATCGCATTTTTATTGATAACCAAACTAATAAACCATTTCAAAAAGATCAACCCTTGATTGAATATAAAATCAAAAAAAAACATCAACAAGACTATACTTTTTTATTGAAAAAAATTCCATTTATCATAATCAAACAACCATTTTAGAAACATGATATCATATTCACCCTTCACTATAGGAAAATCACCACATAGTAGTGGATTTTTTTATATGGTGGCGGTTTAAACTACTGAAATATGCTGCTGCAGTGGTTTTTTGAATCTACCGCTAAATATTTTGGCGGTATACAATATGTGGTGGTTTCTTTAATTTAGTAGCAGTTTATGGTAAATATTGTAGTGAATTCATTTCTTGGTGGTTTTCTATGGTTTTATCAGTGGTTCTCCCAATAGAAAATGATTTGTTTTCGCAGCAGTTTACACCACTACTAAAAAATATTTTCATTTTCTCTAGGACAACCGCCACTAAAATAATGATAACCACCGTGAAATGATAAAAAAACATTAAAATTGTGCAAAGGTAGTTTTAATTGTGGTTAAATTATTGTATTGATCGACAGTTAAAATCATCACTGATTGTAAAATACCAAATTATAGATAAGGTTTTAACCACTGATAAATATGATCTATATACTTAGTGGTGGTTTTAAGCGCTATTAAAGCTATATTTACAAAAAAACACAACTGATTCTGTATCCCTAATACCAATTCAATAAAAGAAATAAAATTTTAATTTCATATACACATACAACCTACATCTAAAAGAATATAAGGAAACCAACAATTTCGTAAGAAAAATCACATTCAAATCCACACACACTTGTCTGAGTATCACGCATTTCATGGTGTAATAATATTTTCACCAAGCCCATCCATGTGTTTCCCTTTAGGAACTTGTGTTACTCATATGAAGCAAAGTAACCCATACAGTGTGATCATTAATGATAAAACATATATCACCCCTGACGTACAAAGTATCAAAAACCTATGAACCCATCCTTTGTATTTTGTGAAAGGGAAAACAAGTGTCTATCAAGGTGTGACTAATACATTGATTTTATTTAAGTTTTAAATACTAATGATTCTATGTGTAGATCCATGACATCTTATAAATCCTGAGGATTTAATGAGGTTCACGCCCATAATCAATTTCAATTTTATATTTATAAGGAAAATGTAGTAATCAAGCCATAACTCATACCATTTCATTTAATTAATTAGGTATTCCTGTCTATAATTAAAGGTTTCTATGAATTGAATAAAATTAATAGGTCCATGTGGACTACCCATGGCATTAAACACCATACATGAAAAGGTATATGGTAGGCCATGCTAGAAATCATTCCTTATGATAACATCTAGTTCCCTCGATAAGAAATAGTCCCTAACCACCTAAAAGAGGGTTTGGTAATCATACATAGGGGGTTGTCATGTACTCCCACAATTCATTTTAACTTCACATTGATTGTTTAGAAAACAATACACTTAAAAGGGAATTTTATTAGAGAAAAACTAATTATATTAAGTCATTCAAGGATTACACCATTATGTGTGGTTGAAATTTGATGTTCATGGTCCCTAACATGACTAATTTAATAAACAAGGGATTCTAATCCAAATGAACTATGTTCAAAAAATTAAACATCAAATTCACAAGTCGCTACAAGGAAGCCCCTCTAGAAATCATAGTGACACAATTTATAAAACATCAATAATCTAAGGGAAATTCTATAGACCACCTACCAAATACCATGGATGATCGACATGACCAATATCAAGGCATGTTTCTATCCACATAGAAAGAAATTATGGAAATAGAAGAATTCCCTGATAATATGGTGAAATTAGTTTCCCCAAAATAATGCATCTAAAGAAGAGATAAATGTAGAAATAAGAAAGTAATATTCCTAGACTCACTGAGTGATATAAAACTCACTTGACAGAGACTAAATTCAACACCAGATAATGGGGATCAATCCAATCCTTTGAGAGGAGAGGATAAGACGATCATTTTTATTTGATTTATAAATATAAATATCCATTAATAAAACATAAGGATTGTAAATTCCTAGTGTATTTTGAAGAATGGGTTCATAATACATAAAAGAAAACATGATAAATCAAGAAAATGTTAGGTCATGAAAATGTTTGGTGGAAACTCTATGTCGCACATGATACATATACATACCTATTGTTGCCATATTTTTTCAATATATTAATAATACAACTAATCATTATTCTATGATGAACACAAATAGTCACCCCCACCACCTCCATCTGTACTTCCTACTACCAACTGTAAGAACATTATATTTAAAATTAAATACTATTGTATATTTTTATTTAAACTTAAAACCAATAATGTTTTTAAAAACAAATGATTTTGAGTTTTTGTGATTTACCTTCCCAACAGAAGTTGATGCAATACCACCAAGGGAGATCTGGTCTTCTTCGAATATAAATCAACCAATGCATTCTGCAAAGTGGATATCCGGCTCAAATTGTCATAAAAAATAGGAAGAAAAACTGGCTCCGTGGCCAGCTAGCCAATGATCTTGCCAAGAAATCTTGTGGCTTCATCCATAGAGACCCAATATGAATCAAATGGTACAACTATCTTCTCTTTGGTTAGATTCCATATAGTATAATGATTCTTCCTCTTCATTCCTGTCATTTAATCAAATAAAATTAACTTTAGAACTTATATTTCAAAAAATAATATGTAGAAGAAAAAATTTAAAAATGATAGAAAATGCACAGTACTAACAAAAAATATATATATAACAATGATAATGAATGACAGCACAAATGAAATAAGTGGTTGCTAAATGAATCCAAAACTATACATACAATCATTTTCCCCTTCAACCATGTTTTTTCCTACTCCATTACTTCATCCACTTCATCCATCCATGCAACACTAACATTTTCAATATCATAATGGAAAAATAATTGTTATTCTTGATGTTGATGAGATTCAATGTTAGAAGTAAATTCTTCCACTTCATCACTCATATCATACAAATCTCTTTGTTTTACATGAGAAACTACACTCTACCCTTCATCCACAACATCATTCACATAATATAACATTTTATCTTCTAATGATAAGATATATGGATCATGCAGTTCAAGATCACTATCATCCATCAAGAAAGATAAGTTTTCATAAGTAAATAGAAAATAATATCTTTTAACACCCCTGATAAGATCGATACAATTGAATTTGAGTAAAAAACAAAAAAATGTATGTGGTAGTTTAATTCAATAATATTGGTCATCTTTCTACAATCGCACACTATAGAAAATGTAAAAATACCAATATCCTGTGTTTTCAAGCCCTATTCTCGATCGACTACACAAAATCTAAATCCATTCTCATTATAATCGTCAAAATTTCTAACTTGTTTTAGAGGACCTCAAGAAAGAAACTTCAAATCTTCTAAAAACTATGATCGACTATCAAAATTCATAATCTAAAAAATATACATTATTATATTTAAAAAATATGTGTTCCAACTTAATATCAGTATTTATTTCAATATTTATGAACTTACACATCGAACATACCATTCTACATGCTTTTTATTAACAGCTTTCTTTATATCTTTCATGTTTTGCATTTTTCCTCTCATTAGTCTCTTTGTTTGTATCCTTAACTCTTTAATAAATAGATCTACAATTTCACTATTTAGCAGCACATATATATGTGCCTTTAATAATTCCATTTCCTTCAGTGTAACATTTGAGGTCCTCCCAACTAATCAACCAATAGTAGGAAATATTTTTAATTTCCTATTTATTTGAGATTGAGTCTATGTGTCTTCAACATGTTCAAATAAATTAAATCTTGTCTCGATATCATCTAAGTATCTAAAACAAAAGGTAAGACACTCCTCTTCTAAATAGACTTTAGCAATATAGCCTTCTGGTTGAGCTTTATTTCTCATGTATGATTTTAAATGCCCAAGATATCTGTAAAAAAAACATAATTATCCATTTAATTAAGAGAAAAGAATTTTTTACTTAACAGAAAAACAAATAAATAAAGTACCTCTCAATTAGATACATCCATCGATAATGTATGAGGCCTCCTAATTTAACTTCTTTAACCAAATGTACAGTTAAATGCATCATGATAGTAAAAAAAATGGAGGAAAGATCATATCTATTTCACAAAGTGTAAAAACAAACCTCTCCTAAAGGTTGTAAAGCTCAAATAGATGTAGATATTTCTCACATTGTTGTTTGAAAAATGTTCCAAATTGGAGTAAAACAACAGCACCTTTTTTAGGTAATAATTAATGAAATTTTAATATTAGTAACTGCTGTAAAAAAATATGTGAACCGTGAATTTTCAATCCATGTAACCTACGATTCATTAAGTCAACACACCTCGAGAAGCTACTTGAATACCAATTAGATACCTTCACTTACTTTAAAATTTAAAAGAATGTATCTTTATCCCTATTTTTTATTGCAAATATTTCCTAAGAATACGTTTAATTCTAATATGGCCAGAGATCACGTTTATGTTCATTACTTATAAGTCTCTCCAAGCATTGAGATGATCCTTTTTCTTTATATGCTCATTAAGAAATGTGAATATCAAATTCTCACAGGAATTCTTTTCAATATGAGTCAAATCAAGATTATACCTCAACAAATTAAATTTCTAATATGGAAGTTGGAATAATATACATTTTTCCTTCCATTGTTGCATTCTAATTTCACGTGACAATGCACTTAGAACTCGTTTCCCACTATCATTAAAATTTTTATCCTTTATAAATTATATTTCAAAATTTACAAGTCATGCCAATATTTCAAAAATAATTAACAACTTTGGAGGTGGTTTATGATAAATGAAACTTTTAAATTTGGATCTATTTAGCCAAAATCTATGAGATGCATCTAGAAATCTTCGATGGCACAACAAGCACAATTTTCTACTTTGAGGTAGCTATTTTGGCTCAAAATCAAAAGTTACAAATAGAATAAGAAAAACACATGTAAGTATTCCAACCAAATAAATTATCAAGTCCAGTGAAGTCACTAATAGTCCACATTAAAGAAGCATGCATTATGAACAATGTTTTAGAAGAATCATCTTACGTCTCAACACTGTTGCTCTATAACTTCGGTAATTATTAAATTAAAGGCTTTAAGTATACATCAATATCATTTCTAATAATTTTTTAATGAATAATTTTCTTAATGATAAAATAAATTTGTTTCATACACATCCATGGAGGCAGATTGTAAGGGGTCAAAACAACTAGCCAAATTCTATAACTGGTACTCAAAGTCCCAAATGGGTTGAATCCATCGACATCTAATCCCAATCGAACATTCCAAGAATCAGTTTAGAAATCTAGATGTAATGAATTAAAATAATTCCATGTATTTAATCTCATGGATATCGCATTAACCCATAATTTTTATTATCTAAAAATGCAACTTCATGTGTGTCTTGGTTTTCAATGACATGAATAATATTTGCAATCAAGGCTATAATGGAAAGTAACGAAAAACATTTGCAGGTGTATCCATTTTCTTCTTATTTATGGTAGTATGTTGATTCAGACTTCTAATATCACCCATTTGATTTCATCTAGAAGAATAATAAAAATTAAATCCTTTCTACTCGAATACTCTCGCCAATAAAGAATACAATCATTAGGACACACATGTATTTTTGTATAATTCAGACCAACCCTATTGACAAATTTTTTATATAATAAAAATACTCACGGATTCTTTCTTCAAGAAATTCATCATTCAAAAATTCTAATATCATGTACATTTCCTTATTTTTAATTCTACATAGACATTTGATATGGTAAAGCTTCAGTAGAAAAGAAAGTTTTGAATATTTTAAACATCCACTATACAACTCATTATTTCCATCATCAACTAAACCATGAAACATATTTTCTTCAGTGAAGTTTTATATTACATTAGTCTCCATAGAATCAATAGTATCCAATGATATGTTACAATATTGATATGTTTGTCCTACAGTCTCAAAAACATCACTTGTCATGTTTCTCTTTGTATCACCCTCATCTAGTTGTTCTGATATGTTTTGATGTTGATGGGGGTCTTGAAATGCCAAATACATCATTTATAAGGTTTTTCATTTCATTTTTCATTGTAGATGAATTTGGGATCTCATTATGTGGATTGAAATCAGTGCTCAACCTTTCTGTAATGTTCATTTCTCCATGCCAAATCCGACAAAAATATTGAGCAGAAATTTCTTCAATATTAAATGTTCATAAAATTTATCTCTACTGAACCACCATCTAAATTTACATTTTTTACATGGACATATTATTCTCCCATCAATGGATCGATTAGAAATTGAAAAATCTAAAAGCTCATCTAAGTCCTTAGTATGCTGAGGTGTGATCCTTGGTAATGTGATCCATCTTTTATCTATTTATATCACAATGGTCCTACAAAATATTAAAAAACATTCAAAAACATAACTATTAATAAATAGGTAAATAGAATCATATATACTAGTTGAAAAGATATATAAATATGTTAAATATGTTTTTCTTATATAAATACATATGGTAAATAATTAACCCACCCACCAGAAAACCAAAGTATGAAAATTAAAAAGATATATAAACGAATAGAGAGATAATAAAAAATAAACCATGATATAACAAATGAACTATATACTACATTTTTGTAAATGAATACATCAGTAGCAGATCATATACATCAGAAACCAATTTTCCAAAAGAAGAAACTAGTAAAAACTTTGATGATGGTCTCAAGTCCAATCCTAGTCCCAAACTCTGATGATTTTTCCTAGTAATCCAATCATCAAGCATTAAGCCTTGCCCAAACCCAAGCCCAAAATCAACTGGTATCAACTTGGGTACTAAGTTCCATGGTATCCTGAGAAATTTGTGACTATAATTAAATAGGCCACCACCAATGATATCCTTAATTATAACCATACTATAATAATGTACATATAGAAGTGGTAAAAATAAAATATTTAATTAAAAGGCCTTAAATAACCACTAATGCTCAGGCTCTGCGATGACACCTGAGAAGCTGATGAAAAAAATATCTCTTATGAAAGAAAATGTAATGAATATATGGATGAAATACATTTCACTGATGATAATAATATTTCATGCATTGTCGAACACAATAATGATAAAAAATACATAGAAGAAACTAATGACATTGCTGATACCAGGAGTATATATGATGAAAATGACACTAAAAACATTGATGCATTGGATGACATCAAATAAAAATATAGCACAAATTACATAGATGACAAGGATTACATGGTTTTAAAAAACAACACTTACAATGTTAATGATTCCAAGAAAAAAATTAATTACAATTATTATGGTGATGTAGTCAAAACCTTTGTTTATGAAGACCCCAATTAACTGAAGAACCAAGTAAAAAATGATGTTCATAAAAAAACTAATATCCATAATGAAACAAAAAAAATAGATCATACAAATGAAATTGAGGACATGGACCATACCGATAGAAATTATGACACAAATAATTTCAATGATACTAGTGAAATTGAATACATTTATGAAACAAACAACATCGGTGACACCTATGAGATGAACAATACCGAATATACTCTTGAAACAACTAAAACATATGATACCAATGACTCTAAAGAAATTGAGGACACAGATCAAAATGATGACACTTATTAACATGATCATGTCAACACCACCAAATATGATAATGAATTTGACAGCACTGATAACATCATTGATTTTTATGACTCTAATAAAACCATAAATTATTGAAAAACTAATGAACCCAAAGATACTGAATACATAGATGGTATTGATGAGATAAAAGATTCCAATTACTTATCCATCACTTATAAACCCAATAACAATGGTGGCATGGGTGACATACTAGACACTGAGTACATTGATGATATAGCGGATAGTAACCAAGATAAAAATACAGGTTTATCTAATGTAAATTAATGCATAAATGACATGGGTGACACTAAGAAACCTAATAAATCTTCTAAAATCAAGGAAACTGATGATTTTGATGACTTAAATTACACTAATAATACTAATAAAAATAATGATATAAATAACCAAAACTAATGATATAGTTTTATAGTGTCGAGGGCTTCAGGGGTCATTGGGGTCACAGGGGTTTTTGGGGTTGCAGGTTCCTAGGGATTTGGGGGGTCACAGGGGTTTTGCCAAGTGGTGAGGCACGGTGATGGGTGGAGAGGAGTTATGAGGGAATTGGGGGGTCGTCAAGTTCATTGGGGTTGTGCGGGTCATTGGGGTCTAGGTTTTTGGGGGTCACGGAGGTCAAGATGGTCGGTGGGGCACCGTGAGGCACTGTGAGGCATGGAGAGGCACAGTGAGGGATTCTGGGGAGTTACTAGAGTCACTGGGGTCATTTGGGTCGTCGGGGTCTAGGTTTTAAGGGGGTCGAGGGGTTTTGGGTGTCAGGGGAGTCAGGGGATTCTGGGGGAGATGTTTCATCACTGAAAAATAAACCACGTTCCATAACGGTTTATTAAAAACCATTGATAATTTATTTTAAAGAAAAATTAGTGACGGTTTACTAAACCGCAGCTAAAAAACTACTGCTAAATGCTAATAATGTTGTAGTGTTTGTCCAAAAAAACCCAATTTTTCATAATACCATAAATTGTCAACAAAGAAGTTTACCAAAAACCAATACATGTAAATTTCACAATCAATCTCACATAAAACAATAAATTAGAAATAAATCCTTCATGTTATAAATAGAGGCATCGACAGTGAATCCACATAGCACATAAATTTGGAGAAAAAGATTAATGGAATAAAAAAATGTCCATAAAATTGATTCAATTCTCCCAAAACCCACCATAAATATGTTCCCCTAATAAAAAAACCAAATATAATCATATTTTGAATAAAATTACTTAGATCAATATACAATGTACATAGATTTATAAAAATGATAGAGAGGGGGAAATAGATATTTGTAAAACTAAGGGGAAACACCATAAACGATGACTTTATATGATAATACATCTACAATGCACAAATAAAATGCTTTATATCACCACCCAAACATTGATAGAATCTTACATAGACTTTTTGAGGAATATATACTGAGATAGGGTTGGTTTGGGGAAATAATTACGTGATAAACCATAATCCCAACCTAAATCCAATTTTTTGTGGATTGATTTTTTTATATTGTGCATGGTTAGTCTCACGGTTATAAAAACAATGCACTAACAATGTGCCATCTTCTATCCCATGAAAGAACCACACATAGTTGGATCGCATGGCTTCCAACCATTTTCTAACCATGCTAAATCCCATGATCCAATTTTTCATGGTTTCTATAAGGGGCGGATGGTTTGGTCAAATTCTTCTCCTTAACTGTGCACCTACCCAGAGCCCTTTTTCTCATTGTGCACAGTTTCTTGGGAAAGTTACATGTTTTCCTCTAACAGTTCACCAACCATGAACCTTTATAAAATCCCCAAAAATGTTCCAAAACATCCATAAATGCTCCCAAACATAACCAAAACATGTTATATACTTAAAATACATAAAATAAGGGTTACTTGCACAAAACTAGGGGTGCTACATTCTCTCCCCATTGTAAATTACTTCCTCAGTATGTATAAACCATAAATTCCCTAAAATAGTTCTGACCATTTCTCTTTCATTTCCTTTTACTATTCCCATGTCACTTCCTTAATTTCACAATGTTTTCAGAAAACCCTCACTAGACTGATTCTTTTTTCACCCAAGCTATTTTATTGCATATCAAAAATCCACACCGGTATGGGCAAAAATTAAGAATACCAGTCTAGGTCAATATGATCCCACAAAATCACTTGGTCAAGATTAGGTTGATACTTTTTAAATTAAGATACATTAAACACAATATGTACCACACTGAATAATCCTAATCCATTTATAGGGGGTTCACTCATGGACTATTTTTCTCTACCATAGGTCTATTAATAGAGGGACCTAATAAACCTATTGTGGGATTCACTTTATAGAGTGTTCCTATTATATATATAGATGATGCATATGTGTAGATACTTGATGTAAAAAATTGTTTATGCTAATTTATGATTGTCCTAACTAAACTAACATGTAATTATATTTGGTCTGATATGTCTTATTAATTTGATTTAACTTCTAAATATTGTACTTACATGAATTTAAAAAGATATTCCATACATTATTTGATTATATTTTAAAATATTTTATATATATGAAATTATTTGAAACATTTTTATATGGAAAGTATTGGAATTGTGGTAAAAAAAGAAAAAATCAATGTTTTACGTTGCTTTGGATAAAATAATTAACTATTTTTATTCTTTTTTTGTTTAATGTAATGAATGTTCTTAATTTTTATAGAGTATTGAAATGGAACACTTTGGTCAGATTATACTAAGAGGTTTTAGCTTACTCCACATTAACCCCTTCATGAGTATGTAGAACATTTCATATCCATTGATATAGGGAAAAAGGGTACCACATTGAGGTGGTGAGGTTTCTATAAGCAGTGTCTAAGTAGCTTGAGGTGAGATAGTGAGAGTTTCCCATGCTATCACATAGAGTGGATGTTTCTTTTTTTCCTTTACTTTTGTTCTTTTTTTTGGTATTTTTAGAATCTTTTGAGGTGAATTTTTTCTACTATTTCATTTTCGGTTATGACATATATACTTGATTCCACTTCAATTGTTTTTTCAATCATGTGTGTATATATATGTCATGTTTTCTACATCAGGTGGGGTAAAATCATTACTTATGGTTTTTTATGCTTGCATGCCAGGAAAAATCCCATGGTGATCTAGAATTTCCTTCAAGTATGTGGCTATTGGGGTTGGTCACTAGCCTAAGAGGGGATCTGGGTCAGGTTCATCATAATAATAAATGGTACCTAATGTTATTTAAGGATAAAAATAATGTGATAATGATTATGAAATAAATATAACACTTTCACTTAACATATTGGATGAGTTTAGATTTACCTTACTCATCCAAAATTTATATAAACGGAAAATTTGTACCATTTGTAATAATTATATCCTATATATTATTAAAGTGATGAATAAATAAAAATTGTCACTATATTTTAATTATTTTATATAAAATATTTGTTTAGGTATAAACAGAATAAATGTTTGGTTATAAATGTTTATTTGAAATATTAACACGTTTTTATTTCAAGTAGTTTATTTTTAATTTTTATTAATGGTCCAATTACATTAAATACTTACACAATACTAATACAGTTCTCATAAAAATGGTAGAATAATTGAGGTAAATGATTTAAAAAATAAAATAAATATTATATTTTTAATTAATTGATATATTTCAAGGATTTTATGGGTAATTTAAATGAGAATTTGTGGTTAAATGTGTTTATATAATAATTCAAATGTGTTCTTTATGTATTTTAATTCAAATTAAAATAATAGTCTAAAAATGAATAAAATAATAATTTATAATAAACAATAATTTATTAAATTGTATAAAAATTAAAAAATATGGGAATAGGATAAGTGGGATGGTAAATTGTCTAAAGTATTATCCATATGACATTTTTTGGCCACCTTACACCTTAGAAGTAAATTTATAACTCTTAAAGAGTGAAAAATGTGTTACCAAAGTTATGGTTAAAAAGGTTAATGAGAGTGTTAAACCAAAATATAAGGCATAAAAGAAAACAAAAACAAGTATAAATTTTACTTAATAAATTAATTTAGACCTCATAATATACTAAAATTAAAACTTGGGCAATTTGGTTCCATTTTAAATGAATATGATATTTATTATATTCTAGATTCTTTAATATTTACATGTGTGGAAATCCTCTCTCTTATCAAATAGAACCTCATATAATCCTTTAAAATAGCATTTTTATCTCTTTAATTCACACAATAACTATCTATATGTCTAATATTCATCAATATCCATGTCCGAGAGGTTTTTATCTTACTAGAAGCCAACCTTGAGAAGGATAAATGTGCAAGAAAATAGATGTTTTCTAAATAAGATGTAAATTTTTAACTGATTGTTTCTTGTTTATTTTGTCTTGTGAATCCATAAAATCATCTTTAATAATGATAAAAATAACATATATACCTTTTATATAATGAAATTTGTTTATTATTTACTAAAAACACTTTTCATCACCTTTTTTTATATGGGAAATGAAAACATCATTCACACATACATGTGGACTACCACATCTATGAAGAGATGAGTTTTTTCTCATGATTGAATAATATAGTAAGATAAAATTATGAAAAAAATGAATATATATGATATTTATTTTGATAATTTAATAATTATATATTAGTTACTTTATTACCCTTTCAATCCATTGTAAATTTACAATGTCGCTCATGCGTACCTGTGGATTACCACCTTCAAAAAGCGATGTGATTCATTTACCAAATCTACATTACAAGTCTGGTAATAAGTATGGAATAAATAACAAAATATGAAATTTATAACATATTCATGATTTTTGAAAAGTAAAATGTTCTCATATTTTTTCATTTCCTCCCATTAGAAAGATGAAAAATACATTCCTGTGTATATATAGACTATTATCTCTATGAATTGATGTAGCCAATTTTTTGTGACTGATACACATAGATAAACTTAATATAATATACAATTTATTATTAAGGTAATTATAAAATGATTTATATTGTAGAGTGGATTTCCAAAAATATCCATATTAACTGAATTGATTATCTAACTAAATAAAACATGTTCATAAATAAAACCAAAGGGATAATGATAATGGAATTTAAATTTCATATGTTCTTAATAAATTAAATAAATAATATAGTTTTATTATTTACAATATGAAGAAAAAACAATATTTGACAAGTCATAAGTTAAGGGATTTATCATGTTAATTTTCTTTCTTTGATGCTAATACTATATTCACCACATATTTTATTCTTCTTAGTTTATATACATCTATATGGAATAAATTTTGAATATATTTACTAAGATTAATGTTTTTTAAAAATATTTTTCATGCTCTATCATTACATGTTATTTTAATTCAAAAGTTACTTATATCATAGGGGATTTCCTTTTAGAATATTTTTTTAAAAATGTTGAAATCTCTTTTACATCATATCTATATTGTTTTAAGGATTTTAAGAGTGTTATTTTTTATAAATAAAATATTTCTAAAATTTATTTTCAACGAATTATAACTTTTTATTAAAAATATATAAAAAGTAATAGTTTTATCATTTTTGTACGGGTAAATTTTTATACTTTTAACCAAAGTTAATAAAAACTAAATCGTATAAAATGAATAAAATTTCCCAATATCAATTAATTTCTATTTTATTAATATTTCTATAAAAAGGTCATTTTTCTAAATTTAATTTAATTTTCTATTTTTTTGGGAATTTCCCATGTTTGTGATTCTGAAAAGAAAAATATATTTCTCCTTTTCATTATGTAGATATTGAAGGTGTTTTTTATGGGTTCAAATAATATTTCAAAGTTTTATGGTGAAAAATTAGATGATTAATTTTTTTATTCATTATATGGTACTTGACTCTTATATATGATTATGGGTGTGCCCAATATAACTCATGATGATTTGTGATCCTAATAAATCTCACCAATAACTTTCGTAAATCATAGTATTTGAAGGAGAAAATTAGGGAGATAAACATAGAGGTTTCTCTTATGAAATTAACTAAGGATTTTTTATTTATTCCATAGGATAAACATGAGTGAACAAGGGTTATGAATATGACTCTCCATGATACCAATTATATCCATGATAAATAATTTTATAAAAACATTTTGGTTTCATGGGGTAAAAAAAAATTATAAAATTTTAAAGGTTAATGTTTAGTTTTCATGAGGTCTTATATCCATTATATTTTCATCAATATTTTTCTCCGATTTTAATGGGGTTTTAAGGGATTATTTTAATAATGGTTGAGCTTCTCATGTGGATATGTTTTATTTATGTTATGAATTTTTTATTTTTAAACAAATAATGGGTTTTAAGGTTTTCTTTATTTTTCACTCGTCTAATAGGATTTAATTATGTTTGTATCCCCTAATAATCTTTATGTTTATCGTATAATGTTTTTAAAAAAATTTCACACTATGTAAATATATGTAAGAATTATTTTGAATCTTTTCTCTAAATAAAGGAAAATGACCTTTAATTAATTAGGTGTGTTATGAAATTAATAATATTCTAATCATAACAATCAAAATTTTTGGAAAAACTATAAGTTTATTATAGTGTTCCTTATGTATTGTAATCATTCTTAGTAATTATCTAAAACCCCAAACCTAATTGATCTTAAAAATTTATGAAAGTGAAATTCTTTTAATAAATTATATAAATATTTATTGATTAATGTGTGAGGAAGTGTATATTTTTTGAGAAATATTTTCCTCGAGAATATTGAGCTAACACGGATAGGGTATTTTTTAATTTAAATGCGATGGATGATGATACTATTGCTGACTATGATGATAACATTTCTATATTATTATGGAATGTTGGAGACTACATGCATTGTCTGAAAAGTATGAATGAACATTTATTTTATAGCTATAATATTATCCTTCAAAGGATTTACTTTCTAATATAGTTTTCATCATATGATGATATAGTATAAAGTGACATTATGATAAAAATATAATCTATACATCCTATAATTTTAAAGTAATTTAATGGAATGATAATTTGAGTGAGAACTATGAAAAATGAAATGTAAAGATAAAGAAGAATGGAAGATGAGAACTTGTATGATGGGAATTTTATGGAAAGAAGCACCTCAATATATTTTTAATGGGATTAAAGTTTTAATTTATGTTTAGAGATAAATGGTGTAAATCACGTGAATGTAAAATCATGAAATAATTCACAAATATCAAGTGTATCAACTATCTATAGAGAGAGAACAATATTAATAAATCCACCAAACTTCAATGATTGAATTGATAATTTCATTATGGTATAGTCATATTTTTATAATATAAAGGTCACAAAGAACATGAGAATAAATTTTGAAGAATCCATGAGAATCTTAAAGGATAAGAGTATTTTGAGAAACTTATAATGTGATAATCTTTTTTTCATAATGATTTATATTTTCGAAATATTATCTACATGGATGGAATATTTTTGAATGTTTCTATGATGAGGTTGATCCCACTATCATATATGACCATAAGGGTTAATATTTAATTTGAATTAAGGATAATTTTTATAAATGTTTAAGAAAATATTATTAAAGTGTATTCATATTTGGTCTAGAAGTTGATAAAGAGTTTTAAGGTTTCATGATTAATGTTAAACCTTTTTTAAATGGAAATAATTGGAAGGAATCACTAGTCATAAAATGATTCATAAAACAAATAAAATACGTTTTTAATAGATTATATAGACCCATAAGTGTTAATTTTAGTTATTTAGGATTGATAAATTCCTCGTTGATCATAAATAATTTTGAAAATTAGATAAATAAAAGGTTATGTATTGATTTAATAACATTGAGGAATGCAATACCACATATGGATTTGAACGAAATCAAGTAATCATATTTTCATATAATTCCTAAAACATGAGTAATGTGACATAAATCTTTCAGGTTTTTTATGTAGTGTGTCACTTAATTATTAAGTTACAAATTTCGAAACACACTCACATGTGTACATCCTATAATGGTGAACATAATATTTATTTATTTATTTATTTATTTTTATATTTTCTAGTCTTCATTTAAAAAATAAAATTCATGAAAAAATCAATTTATATTTCATGCTATGCTCAAAATGAATTAAAAATGTACGGACAAAATTTCTATAAGGAGGCTCGAATATAGCACCCAATTATTTTATTTTAGGAAAACTATGTTCAATATCATTTCAAACAACCAACATTGATCTTAAATAAACCATGATATACTTTAGGAATATTATTATTTACACAATAATATTATACCTAGACATTGTATTTTTAGGTCTGAATGTGAGTAATAACATTATAAAATAAATCTAGAACAATATTTTTAAAAAAAATATTTTTTAGTGACTAAAAAATATGTAATTAATTTTAAATTTTGTAAATGAAATTATATAGTTTTAATAATAGTCAATGTGTCAATGAGTCATATTTCTATAGACTTGTTTTTTTATATTTTATAATTTAATTTAAAATACAAAAAATAATATTTTAAAAAGTGAATTTGATACAAATTAATTAATTTTTTGTGTCCTCATATCAACTTTATCATTTAGATTATTTTTATGATTCCTTATAAGTAGTTTTTATCTAAGTTAATGGTAAAGAAATAACAATTTTACAAGTACTATCACTTTTAATATGTTATTAGGATGAAATAAATAATATAATATTTTTTTGAATCAAATTTTCTTTTTCTACACATTTTATACTTAGTTTTGAAAATAAAAACACACTCTTAAAAATATATTTTACTAACTTTTTATTTTCCATTTATTTAGTATTTTTGTGTAGCAAACATTTTACCCTATCGAACAAAGAAACATTTCTAAAATGATAATTTAAACATTCTATAATTTTTTAATGCATCAGTCTAAATAATGTATAGTCTATTATACTATAATAGCTTGTATTTTACTAGTTCAATTTTTAGAAAAATATTGGGAAAATTATGAGACCACGTGATAAGATGGCATGCGATTCTAAGGCCCAGATTTCTCGGTATGATCCGTCAACAAATGGGAAGTTTAAAATAGCATGTGTGAGATGTTTTTCTAAAAAAAAAGGGGAATAAATATTAATGGGTACCCAGATTAGAAATCTAAAGGCACTTTTTCATTCAGAGTAGTGGTTTTACATTAGGCGCGACTTAAGTTTAGTCGGCGCGAGTCTATGGTGAGAAAATATAAAAATGGCATAACTGTAAAGAAAATTATTAAATAAAATTATTTTATTTTTAAAGTCCTAATAACTCATTAATGGTGACTTTGATTTAAAATCTTAAACCACCTTTGATCTCGTGAGGGCTTTGTTTATAAAAGCGAAACCTAACATCATTCGACGCAGGTCGGCTGTGAATGTTGGTTTTTGTGACATAACCATAAATAAAATAATTTAAATAAAAGAAATTCTTTTATTTGTCAAATATTCATAAATCACAAATTGTAACCCTGATTGAAAATCATAGACCACTGTTGGGTTCGTAATTAAATTTTTTTCTTAAGAATAATTTAACCTCGACCGGCACGGGTTAAGGGAAAAATTTATTTTTCAGGATTTTTAAAATAAAGTTACTTGAAAAAAATAAAATAAACATAAAGAGTTTATTTTTTTTCAAATTCAAGTTTCGCTGCAACGCAATGATGTTTCAACCAGATCATAACAAAAATGATGTTTCAAAAATAAAACAACGTAACGATGTTGCGACTCAGCATAAACAAAATGCTGAAACATGTTTCCTCCATTTAATAAATTAACGGAATGTGGGATCATGGGTAGAGATCGAGGATTTCCCTGAACATTAGGAAGATTTTTTTTGGTAATCGGTGAATGGGGACGAATGAGGAATCATCAATGACGATGGGTTGAGGATCGAGGAATGATGAATGGCGATGGTGAAACTCTAATCTTCACCATCGAACAATCCAACCTCGAGGTAGGCTATATATTTGATTTAATTTATATTTCCCCATTTCTTTAAATCTTAAAGATGAACATGAATCGTTTGATGAATGGAATGATTCACGAATCATTTGTGTTGTTAGAGGATGGGTTTGATTTTGGGATAATCACTGGGAAATCAGATCCATGTTTAATATTTGATTTGAATTGGTTTTTTTAGACATTATTAAACTCTAACATGGGAAGATCAATGTTCACACGAACAAGGCCAGATCACATTGGGTGTTTATGTGAATTTCTTCCTCCCCCATTCTTTTGGTTTCCCCGATCATTGTTTCCACAATAACTTAGGAATGGATTGAGAACCCCAATGATGGTGGTGATCTGCGGTCCATGTGGGGACCAGAATAGAAATAAAAGGTCGAGGAAGGAGGTTGTGACGTTAGAGGGCCGCGGCTTGGTATACGTGGTGAAGCACACCAATGGTGCACTACGGAGGTGGAGGATGCCTGTGGAAGGAGGTTGCAGATAGCGCACTGGGGTTTTGGCTGAATGGTTATAGTGGCATTGGGGGGTCTCACACTGGCAGCACGTCACAACGGTAAAGGGGGAACGCGACATCCTCCACAAGTAGTGGTCAATGTCGGTCGGCATGCAGCCGATGGCAGTGCGAGTGGACAAGGCGAACCATGCTGCATCATGAGAATGGAGAGTCGTGGTACTGCTGGACCGTGGGAGAAACTCTTGTGGGTGGGATGTGGCATGCGCTGCGTCCCCGGAGGACAAGACCAGTCCTCCCAACAGTCCAGAACCTGGCCCCTCGGGTCCAAGACGGGCTCTGACGGTCCAGGCAGGTCCCATATAGTCTAGGTTGAATCGAGGATGAGTTACACCCAGGTTGTTTTGGTGGTCTCTGGGTGGAGTCAGGATGGGTGGGTCTTACCGGTCCCACGCCCAACTGACCCCTTTTTACATAAACATCCATAACATCCAAACCGTATATCCAATTGATGATTCGTTTGGGTAATTTTTACCCATGCGATGAGACGGTCCTTTTGACATAATCTAAGTATGTTTTCATGGAATTTTAGATACTAATGATGGATTTAGAGTTATATTCTTTAATAATCAAGCACGCTGTGAGCGGGAATCATGTGGCTGGTTGTGACGAGAAGAAGTGACGAGCGGGCCATAGTGGCATGATAAATGATCAGACCTCATTCTCTTGGAAGATGAGCAGATATTAGTGGCCTAGTAGCCGAGTGGACCACATTGTCCTAATATATGAGCAGACCTCAGTGGCCTGATAGACCTCAGTGACTCATTTGGGAGGAGTCACTTAGATGTACACGCTGTTCAAGGCTTCAAATGAAGTAGTTTACTTTGGGTAGTTCTTAGTGTGTTCTCTTTACATGGGTCCCAAGGAAGTTGGACCTATTATTGAAGGTCTATGATGACTTCATAGCACATGCCCTAGGAAGAATCTTATGACCAATGATTTGGATGCGATATCGATACTCTTTATCTCAGTTGGGCTAGATGTCTTCGGGAAACTTCATGATGTATCGAGGCCATATTGTCTCTTAGATAATTTTGGTAGACATATTTTATGTGGTTACTACCAGATAGCTCGAGGAGTGGGACATCCCAGAATCAAGTGTGATATGCACAGAACTATATGGTTGGCAGTAGAAGAGACGTTGCATCTTAGAATCCTTTATGAGTATACCCGGATGTTATTTTATAGGTTTTGATGAAATATACCTTTGTTTATCTGATTGTTCCTTCTTGGTGGTGTTTTTTCATGGTCATTTCTTTGTATTTTGGGGTCCCTTGTGAGTATTGTGTTACTCACCCTTTCATGGGCTTCACCGACACATATTGTGTCTTTTCATACAACAGATTCTTAACAGAGACCTTGGTGGCCCAGGACCAAAAAATTCCCAGTGAGATCGGAAAGGCGAGGTGTGATCCTAAGGTTTCTTGAAGCAACTCTACACCTACCCTTCAGGAATGGTTTTCAACAGATGGATTTTTAGATACCTTATACTCCGTTGTTTACAGCTTGTCTTTTTTTTGGGTTTTTATTCTAGCCCATTTTTCTTACAGTTGTACTTCTACATTTAGTGTTTGTCTTATTGGCATACATGTTTACCTTTTTAGTGTTTTGGGTTGGTTTTGTGAGTATGTGTGTGCACAGGTTCCCACAAAATGCCTCCCACTTGCAGGATAAAGCCTTCATCGTTTGTCACCAGCCCCTGGCCTTTGGGTGGAAGGCTTGGGGTAGTCACAGAAGAGGCCCTGTGGGATTGGCGTAAAAAATTGGTATCATAGGAGTTCATTTATACCTTAATAACCCAGAGTATATGATTTTGGTTTGGGGAAATAGTGTTAAGTGTTTCGAGTTTGGATTTTAGACCAGGTCATATAGTTTTGGTGTCGCAACCGACGTTTCCATAAACCAGGACCCCAAATTATGGTTTTCGACTCGGTGCATGAAAACACTAACTGTTGGGAAAAATAGTACATGAATAGTATAGTAATGGGTTGAGTTTTGCATGTACTTATGGAGTCATCTCCCCAGGTATACTTTATTGATCATGGTACATCTTTTTTTGTCTCAAGGTGCTTCCATGTAGACATCAAGCTAAGATTCCACTATGTGATCATGAGAATGATCTGTGGGGTGACAAGATGGGTACAGGAGATCATACCAGAGACATCACCACCAGGTGGTGTACCATTCATACCACCATCTATGGTGTATAACATGGTATTCGTAGTACCAGAAAAGGAGATGCAGGGGATGAGCGTACTTCATAAGTTTCAGTGACAGAGACCCCTCAGGTTTTGAGGAGAACCCACTCACAGGAGGACAAGGACTAGCTTAAGGTGGTGAAAGAGTTTTCCATCTAGTCAAGTTATCATTAGATCAGATGAAGGTGCTGGTAGTGAGCCTTCTATGGGGATCAACAAGGCGATGGTGGTGTTTAGATTACCCGATCTTGCGATGAGGTGAATTTTTCATCGACAAAACTTGAGAACCATTCTCAGAGAAGGTTCACTTACCATAAAAGCTAAGGGATATTCATTTCCAAGAGCTTCTATAGCTTCATAAGGATGACATGTTAGTATCTGATTATTCATTGAGGCGTACTGACCATTATAGGTACTTGATGAATATGATACGACCAGTCCCTCATTGATCCAACCTCTGAGTGAGATATGTTTAGGGACATTTGAGCCATCACTATTCCTCTATGAATTCCTACCTATGCTAGGGTGCTAGAGATAACCTTTTTGGTTGAAAGTCCTTTGGCTGAGTAGATACAGCCAGTAGATGTTAGTAGTAGTAAATCCAGAAGATGACATCAGTCTCAGAGACTTGGATGCATGATACATTCCGAGAAGAGGTCCTAAGATAGGAGAACAAAAACTCAAGGTTTATAGGGTGAGTCAAATATTCCTAGAAATAGGTAATTCTTTTCAAAATATTGTAGGGTACATCTCGCTAGTGATTTTCCATCCCGTCGCGCTGCTAGTGAAACGGTAAATGGCCACCAGGTAGAGATAGTGAAAGGAACAGATTAATTTGTAGGGTGGTAGATGTCGCAAAGAATCTAGGAGAGTAGTAGGAGGTGGTATACATTTTTTCATGTAACAACCACCACCCCAATGTGGTCCACAACAGGCTCAGAGAGCTGGAGGATGGGGGAAGGGGGTAGCTGCATGCGGCTGAGGATTATAACCCAAAGGGCTCTATGAATGATTCGAGGTATGTTCTGAATCTAATCTTAGCTATCATATTAATAGACATAGGTGTTGATCATTACTTCTTGACATTAATCATGTTAAAAACATAGATATTTTGGTTAAACCATTGACCTGACCCATATGTCTAGAAATACATAAGGGAAAGGACTCGATAATCACACTAAAATAGACAGTGTGATCTTACTCTTGAGGTTAGAGTTTTAGTTATAACCTCATGGTGGAAGTGTTGATGCTTTATGAAGTTAGTTTGGGTATGGACCGGTCATTCACAGTTCATGCTCAGATTGACTGTTTTAGGCAAAAGTATATTGTATGTCTACAACATTGAAATAGGGTTTTCCCTGGTCGGATAAAAAGGAAACCTAGGCAGAACATGATAAACTCATGCATAGTAGGGTGTAGCCAATCACACTTGAGTTGGTCAGCCTTACCCATGAGGTATTGGATGTTTTGAGTTTTCAATTACCATTAGTAGTGGAAGAGTACAAGGATGTCTCTCTAGAAGAGGTTTCCAAGATTACCTCTTTGTAGGGATATGGACTTCAACATCATTCTACACCCTAAGATAGAATTGATATCAACACCAGTATATAGGATTGATGTCACAGAGCTTCATGAGATAAGGGTGTAGGTAGAGCACTTTTATAGTAAGTTTATAGTAAGACCTTGTGTTTTAGGTTATGTTTGGATTATCATCCCTTTAACCAAGCATCTGTGGAGAATAGGAACCCACTACCAAAGGGATGATGAACACATCAATCAGTTGAAATGGGCGGCCTTTCACTTGGATGGAATGTTTCTTGTAAACTTTTTAGAAAATTAGACATAGTTTGATGAGTGCCCTGATCTTGATTTGGTAATGGTAGAATTCACACTAAATATGTGGCAGCACTACCTCCATGGGTGAACGGTTTACCATCTACTCTAACCACAAGAGTCTCATGTATATCTTCTCTTATAAGGATATTAATTTTAGAAAAAGGCAACAGTTGGAGTTTCTCAAGTACAATGACTTTGTAGTAGTCTATACATCTAGTAAGGGGAACCTTGTAGTGGATGATCTTAGTAAAAGATCATGTATTTAGTTGCGGAACAAGAAAATGTAGTAGTTTTCCTCGTTATAGTTATCCTTCATGGATGCGAATGAATAATCTTATCTCCATTCATTGGTTGTTACCCATACACTCTTAAATGAGTTAGGGTAGCACAACTTAGTGAAGCTGACTACGAGTCTTTATGTACTCATTTTTTCCTAGGGAATACCCCTAATGAACATTCTAAAGGTGGGAGCATGTTTATCTTTTTAGAGGATGCACATTTTTTGCAGTGATGCCTAGAGTGGCGAGATGCATCAGGGTATATTTTTTGGGGTCATGGAAGACACCAGGGATGATGGAATGGGTTGAAGATGGACTTACCTATTGAGATGTAAAGCTGAACGCTTGTATGAATCAGTTTAATGGGTTGTTCTTTCTCTTTTCATGGGTACTGGAAAGGAAGTGGGAAGGGATATCGATGGACTTTTTGATGAGTTTACCATCAACATCTAGGAGACACGATAACATCTCGGTGATCATTTACTAGCTCACTGATTCAACCCACTTTCTAACTACCTAGGATCAGAGTCTAGTATATGGATTGGGAATCCTCTATGTTTGGGAGATTTGACTGGGGTGACCTGGATTTTGATGATGGGGTGACTTTTGTGGAGTTTTTGGTATATATTCAAGATCGACAGGAGAGGACCCTCCATGGGTGATCAATTCCTCTAGTTCACATTCGGTGGAAGTATAAAAATCTCTAAGAGAGAACTCTGGACAGAGAGGCTTAGGTTTTTTCTCATACCCACATCTATTTTGGAATCCCTTGGTTTGGATTTTAGGGATGTAAAACCTTAATCTAAGGTTGATTTAATTCCTTGAACTTTCCTAGTTCTATTTTTAGAAAATTCTTGGGAAAATTATGATTTCAGGCTCTAAGATGGTGTGCGATTCTGAGGCTTGGAGTGCTCATAATGATCCATTGAAAAATATTAAGTTTTAAATAGCACGAGAGAAAAGTTTTCCTGAAAAATTGGAATGACTCTTAAATGGGTTCCTCTATCCGAAATCCAAGGGCACCATTTCATTCATAGTAGTGGGATTACCATAGACACGACATAAGTTTAGTCGGTGTGGGTATTTGGTGAGAAAACCCGAAAATGGAATAAGCGTAAATAAAATAATTTTATTTTTCAAGTCCTTATAACTCATGAATGGTGACTTGAAATAAAAATATGATACCACTATTGAGCTGGAGAGGGTGTTAATTCGATAGGCAAAGCCTAACATCGGCTGGTGCGGGCCGACTGTGAAAGTTCGTCTTTGGAACGTAACCATAAAAAAATAATTTAAATAAATGAAATTATTTTATTTTAAAATCTTTATAACTTACAAATGGTAACCCGGATTGAAAATACAAGACTATCGTTGGGTTTGTAATGATATTTTCTACTGAAGTAAGACTCAACCTCACACAGGTCAATGGAAAAAAGTTATTTTTAGGGATTTTTAAAAAAAATACTTGAAGAAAATAAAAAAAATTAAGGAGTTTATTTTATTCAAATTCATGTTTTTCTACAGGGCAACGATATTGAAACCTAAGAGTAACAAAAATGTTGTTTCATAAATGGAATAGTGTAACGACATTGAGACTTAGTGTAATAGAAATGTTGAAATGAGTTCAATCCATTTAATGGATTAACCGAACATGGGATCGTAGGCATATATTAATGATTGCCCTAAACCTTTGGAGGATTTCTGCTGGCAAGTGAAAAATGTTGAAGAATGAAGAATCGCAAATGATGAAAGGTTGAGGATCGAGGAACGATGAACTACAGCGGTGTAACTTTGATCTTCGCCATCGAATGACCCAACATTGAGGTAGGGTATCTGTTTGATTCAATTTCTATTTCTATATTTCTTTAAATGTCAACAACAAACATGGATCATTCGATGAATAGAATGATTCATGGATTTTGTGTGCTATTGTGAGATGGTTTTGATTTTGGAATAATCATTGGGAAATTGGATTCCAATTGAATCTATTATTAGAATTGGTTTTGTTTATAAGTTCTTAAACTCTAATGTGGGTGGATCAAGGCTAACATGAACAAGGCCTGATCCTCCCACCTTGGGTGTTCATGTGAATTTATTCCTCCCTAATTCTTTTGATTTCTCGGATCATTGTCACCGTAATAATCTGGGAAGGGATTGAGAATCCCAACGGTGGCAGCGATCTATGATCCTAGAGGGGACCACAATGGAAAGAAAATGTTGCGCTAGGAGGCCACAATAGTATAGTGTCACAGCTTAGAGGTCACGGTGGCGTGAAAGGCGGTGCACACTGGTGGTATGTTTCGGCAATAGAGTAGGCCCGTGACAGGAGGCTGCTGGGTGGCACATGGGGTACCGCGGCTCTACGACTGCAGCAGTGTAGGGGAGGTGTGCACTGGCAACACGCAGCACCAGAAAAGGAGCCTTGTAGAATTTACCTTGGGTGTGGGTCAAAGGCCTCCAGTAGGCGCCCAGTGGGTCGGCCCCCATCAATCTAGGTTGGGCACAGCAGACTGGGTAAGATCCGGGTAGGGTTGTTGGACCCCAGGCCAGGCCAGGACGGGTCAGACCGGACCCAAACATCACCATCCCCATTTTATTAAAATGTCTATAACTTCCAAATCATGTTCCCAATTAATGAGTTGTTTGCAGATTTATGACCAACACAATGAGACATTGCTTTCGACAAACTCCAAGTGAGTTTCCATGAAATTTGGTTTATGACCAATGGATTGAAGAGTAGATTCTTTAATAATCAAGTGCACTACGAGTAGGAATCCTTCAGCAGGCTGTGATGAGAAGTGACGAAGGGACCTCAGTGGCATGGTAGATGAGCGGACCTCAATGGCCCGAAAAATGATTGGACCAAAGTGGTCTAGTACCTGAGTAATCCTTAGTGTCCCGACTAATGAGCAGACCTCACTGGCCTGATATCTAATCAAACCTTACAGGATCAGCAAGTGATCGGACCTCAATGACTCAATAGATCTCAGTGATTCATCGGGAATGAGTCCCTTAATAGTATAAGATTTTTAGTGTTACAAATGAAGAATTGTATTTCAGGTAGTTATCAATGTGTTATCTTTGGGTGGATCCCAAAGAAATGGGACCTCATAGTAATGGTCTCTGAAGACTTTATAGATAGAGGATTGAGTTCTTTCAGATCGAGTATGCCTTGTGAAAAATCATGTGACCAAGTATTTGGCTGTGATATGGAGACTCCTTATCTCAGTGAGACCGGACATCTCATCAAAACTTCATGACGTATTGAGACCAGATTTTCTCTTATATAATTTTGGTACACTTTTTCTATGAGGTTATAACCAGATAGCTTGAGGATTGGAACCTCCCAGAATTGAGCTTTCTATGAACAGAACCATATGGCTGGAAATAGAGGAGACGTTGCGTCTTGGGGCTGATGCATTGTTTAAACTAAATCCTTCTTAAAATTTCAATACCATGGAAACTTGTTACTTCCAATTTATAATATTTTTATGTGTTTTTGTTTTAAAAAATATGTGTGAGGATTATAAATTCATTAAATTGGTTTTCAATTTTTATTATATGTCTGGTATGATTTTTAGATCGAGGGATTCATGGGGTAGAAAGATTATTGATTCCAATCTGGATGATTGAGGGCTTATGAGGAAATAATGAAAAGTTGAATCTGATCTATTAGATCAAGGTATTTTTCACCAAATAAATTAAAACCATAAGGTTAGGTTTAAAATCATGGACACCTAAATTGAGGTTTTATTGATATCATTGACTCTTATCTTTAAATAGTGGAATTTTTTTTTAATTATTTGGAATGTTATTCTCACTTTACCTTAATGTTTACTTTTAATTATTTCAAAAATTTATATTCCTTCACTATGAAATTTATTAAGAATAATCAATTTAGAAATATTTTAGATAATTTGATTTATCAGATGCACTCTAAGTCCATTACGTGTGACTCTGATCATAAGACACAATTTGAGTCTGATAAACTATAAGAAATAGATTTGGTTTTTAATTATTTTATTGTTTTAAACTAAAATTTAATCCCGATTGTATGCATTATTAATCTTACATTCCAAAAATTTATTTCATAGAAAGTTCTACTCCTTTAATTTCTATTTATTAGTTTTATTTTTTTAAGAAATTATTAAATGTTTTAGAACTTTTATAAGTAACATTTGTTTATATACATTTATTACACTATCATGTATTTTTTAGAATGATTTTTTGTTTCTATAATATTAAAACCATAACCATTGGAATACGTAAAAATATAAATAATATAAGACTACTTATTTTTTATTTTCCTAGCCATGAATATTGAAGAGACAAAAGAAAGAACTATTTCATTCACAATGGAGTTTATAATTTTGGTATGTTGATTTGTAATTATAACATTAATGAGAAGGATGTTTCTATATTTATTATTCGAGAGAATTTAGAATATCAAATGAATTATAGATTAATTAATGTTTTTTTTATTTTCTATGATAAGAAAAATATGTAGTTTGATATCTTCTTATGATGACTCTAATCATTTTTGGAATAAATTATATGCTACACACTTTGGAACAATTAATGTTATTGAGACTAGGAGATTTATCCATATATGTGATTATCTTGAAACTTATTTCCTAATGAGTGAATATTTTGTGAAGATGCATCAAAAATTTATGAAAACTTTGGATAGTCATCAATCTCTTGATGAGAAATATCATATATATGGAATATTAGTTGTAATGATTATTAAGATAAATCTTGGAGAATGGAAATCCAAAAGATCATATTTGGATTATATGAGATGGAAAATAAAATTGAATCTGGATAATTTCATTGGTAATCTCTTATAATATGAGGGTAGATTAAAAATAAATTATGAAAATATAAATAAACTAAAAGGTGGGGTTTATTTTTTTATAACATAAAATGATTCAAATAATCTTCATTAAACTGATAATGTTTGAAGGTATATGAATTGAAATAATTTTTATATTAAAATACATGATAGTTCATCCGAATAAATTTAAAATTAACTTATTCATTTATCCTAGAGGATGAACAAGAAAATTAGGAAGAATGATTTATGGTAAAGTAAAAGAATAGTCACCAATATAGAAGTGATAAGAATGATTATTAATAAGTTATTTTATATGAATGCAAAAAGCCTAGTCATATAAGACCTAACTATTCAAAGCTGAAATAAAAAGGAAATAAGGATAGTAATTATAAAAGGCATTCTAAGAAATTCTACAAGTTAATGAATGAGAAATGTCTAAAATATTCAAACACATGTATTGTAAGAGGTTCATATAGGACATCAAAACGATCTAATAGTGATATTAAAAATAATTATAACATCAATTTTTGGGATGAGATTCCAAAGATCAACAGTTTCTCTATGTTTGAGGTAATTGATGAGTCCCAAACCAATATTACATTAATTTAAAAAAAATTGATAGTGATAATGAATACAAATAACCATTTTATGATGAGGAATCTCTTTCATCTGATGAAAATATTTCTTTACCTACTTTTAAAGATATATCTATACTTGAAAAACTATTAAAACAATTTAATTCTAACATTACTAAAAAAATGGTATTTTTCAAGAAAAACTTTATATAGAAAATTAAAAAAAAATATACTCCTAATAATAAGTTATCATATCATTCTAAAGAGTTATGAATATCTAATTTTTGAAAAATTAAGCTTTTCAAGGATTTATAAATGTCAAATTTTGAAAAAAACGAATTTTTATGATTAATTAAAAAACATAATTAGTGCAAAAATTCAATTAAGGATAAAAATATAGTTATAAAACTAAATTATGAAATATATAGTTTAAAAATATATTAATGAAGTTTTCCACTAGAAAAGAAAATTTTGACAATTTTTTTAAACAGATATGATCTCTTAATGATGTCTCTAGAATGTGTCTTACTGAAAATAACCTTGTTTTTTAAAATAAATACTTTACTTTGAAAAGAACTCAATTTTCCAGGAAATGTATAAGTGGGGGAAATTGTAAAAATAAATGCTACTTAAATGAAGTTTCAATATTATATTTTTAAAAGTATTAAATTTCCAAATAGTTATCATTTTATCATCATAGGAAAGTTTAAAAAATGTGGACTCAAAATATATTACAATATAAAAGTAATAGACCAAAGCAGGTTAAATTATGAAATGTAAATATTTTTTGTTATTAGTAAGATAATAAATGTAACAGCAAGGATATATAGAACATAGAAAGTGATTCTTTAAGATATATGGCTAGAAACAATTATCTCTTTAAGAAATTATCAAAATGAAAGCAGGAATAGTTACCTTTTGTTACAATGTTAAAAGGGAAATTATAAGAAAAGGTAATATTGTTCATCTTGGAAAATAGTTAATTTTTAATGTTTTATTTTTTAGAGGTCTTATGAAAAATACTATTATCACATGTCTAATATGTGATGGGGGATATCTTATGGGATTAGAGAATGATAAATGTAATATTTATATTTCAAAATTTAAATTTATTATTTTTCTTAATCAGAATGATAAAATTATACACATAACAAAAAAGACCTTATGAACCAATATATAAAATTCCATAGTGAAATGAAATGAAAAAATTTGTTATGGCATAAAAGATTAAGAAAATATAATTCTAAAACATTAACTAAACAATCTAATAAATGAATATTTAAATATCAAGTTGAACATAAGTTTGATATATTAAATTTTTGTGATTCTTTTCATATAAGAAATAAATATAAGTTATGTTTTTAATTTTTTGCTAAAGTACCAACATCTGATTCTTTATAGTTAGTGAACATGTACTTGGTTAGTCCCACAAAAACAAGGAGTACCAGTGGTAGATATTATCTATATATTTTAGTTAATCATTAAACTTCATATACGAAATATTATTTTTTTTAGTAATGAAGTTTTAATCCTTTTTATATTTTAAAACATATTTATCCTCAGTAAAAGAGTGTAAAAATATATATACTTGATATCAATTCATAGTGATCATAGTGGAGAATATCTAAAATCTAATTTTGAAAAAAAATATTAGTAAAAAATGTATAATTATTTTTATTTTGTCTCCTAGAACTCCACATAAAAATGATGTGGTTGAATGAATAAATAGAAATAGTTAAGAGATTATAAGAATCATGCGTACTAAATACTCAGTTGCTAAACATTTTTGGGAAAAATAAATTAGTTATTATGGTTATACAATAAATTGGATTTTAGTATGAACTTTTATTAATAAAAATCCTTATGTTTTGTGGACAAGAAGAAAACTAAAACTTCCAAACTTTAATGTTTTTTGATGAAAACGATTCTTTTTGAACGTGAAAGATAATTTACATAAGTTTTACACAAAATCGGATGAATTAATATTTTTATGTTATTTATAAATGATTAGGAATACAAAGTATTTAATAAAAAAACTATTATTGAGGAAATAGATCTTGTTAAATTTGTGAAACTAATACTTTTGTTTTCAAGTAACATCAGTCTACATCATTAGAGCTTTTTTCAAAAAATTATTTTTATTTAATGTTGAAAATTTCAACTCATGGGATAATAAATGATGAATATGATTCTGAAGTCCTACCTTAAGAATAAAATAAACATGTTCTTGTAAAACAAAATTTCTTAAAACCAAGGAACCAATTGGTCCTTTAGATCATTCTTGTTATAATATCATTGTGGATGTAGATCAAATGGTTAGAACAAGAAGTTCCTTAAGAAATGAAATTAAAAAAAGTAAATTTATATCCAAATTTAAAGATAAAACATCTGATGAAGATTTTTGTGATGAATATTAAATAAAATATATTGAAGATTAAATCAACTAATTTGGAACAAATCAAGTTTCAAATTTGGTTGAACGACAAAAATAAACTTCTCTAATTAATATAAAATGGGTTCTTCAAAATGTTTGTGACGAAAATGGAATACCATTAAGAAATATAGAGAGACTTGTAACTAAAGGATATAATCAATATGATAGAATAGAATATTAATAAACATATTCCTTGTATGAATACTTTACTCTATTCATTTTCTTTTAGAATATTCATCTTTTATTAATTTAGAACTTTTCTAAATGGTTGCGAAGTGTTCTTTTCATAATAGATATGTATAGAAAGAAGATTATGTAGAAAAAAACTATTTTTAGGAAAATAAAAAAACCCAGAACATGTTTTTAAACATACTAAGGAACTTTAATGAATTAAACAATACCCTAGAGGGTGGTAAGATATCTTAGCTAGATTTTTGTTACCAAGCATCCTTGTAAATAGACATAAAGATCTGCCTTTTAATAATATTTGTTTCTAAAAATATCATCATGGTTAAAATTAATTTATAAGACATTATATTTGGTTCAACTAAAAATATCCAATTGATTTTTTTCATTTATTATAAAATATGAGATTGAAATGATCATGATGAGTGAACATAATTATTTTTTAGGTTTTCAAATTTCACAAAAAATAGAAGGATCTGAAATATCTCAACATAACTATATAAAATATATTCATAATAAATTTGGATATAAAAATACTAAAACTATTATCACTCCTATCATAACCAAAAAAATATATATATTGATGAATCAGGAAAACCACTTGATCAAAATATCTTTATATATATAATTTGAATATTATTTTACATAACATATAGTCATTAAGAATTAATATTTTCTATATGATTATTCAAAATATATCAATCTAATCTCAAAGGGTGCCATCCAAATGTATTAAAATGAATTTTTCATTATCATAAGGTAACTATGGATTTAAGCTTATTTTACTCTTCTAAAAATGACTTTGGATGAAATATCTTCTCATATGATGCGTTTGGTTGATGTAAAATGGATATAAAAGGCATATCCGGAAATTTTATTTTCTTATGAGATTCTTTAGTGTCATGGTTTTAAAAGAAATGACACTCGGTATAATTTTCCACTCTTTAATCTGAATATATGGAAGTTGGAAGTTGTTATGATCAAGTTTTGTGGATATGACATAGTCTTACATACATTGGGATGATTTTTAGTAAAACTATAATTTTTAATGATAAAAGCAGTTCAATATCATCATGTAAAATGGAATTGAACCACTCTTGAGACAAAAAAAATAGATATAAGACACCATTTCATTTGGGATCACACAAAAAAAGATATTGTTTTATAATTCATCATAATGCATGAACAACTTATTGATATTTTTACTAAACACCTTATTTCTGAAAGATTCTAATATATTAAAAAAATATTAGAAAGATCAATAATATATGATTATTAATATATACTTATTGTTACCAATCTATTTATCTTAATAAACTCCTTTTAAATGGAAGATTGTATATGTTGTGGTTTTTAAAAAAACATTGGTATTACAAAAAAATATAAATTATAATATTTTTTCAAAAAAGACTAGATTCACAATGAATTTAGATTTATAGATTCAAAAAAAACAATTAGTTTCACTATAATTTCAATATTTTATGAAATTTTTTTTTAAACAATGTAAATTTATTTAAAAATAATAATAATTACTAGATTGAATTTCATGATAAATTTTTTCTTTTACTCTATAAGTTCGTTTCTAATCATTTATATTTACCGCTTTTTATTTATTTTTTATTGTTATTGATTAAATTTTATAAACATATATTTTTTAAAATCATAGAGTTTTTTATTTATTAGATTGTATTTATGTGTGATAAAAATATTTTCAAAAATCATTAAGAGTTATAAAATATTTTTAAATATTTTCAAGAGGAATTTTAACTATCTGGATAATATTTTGGCATGAATATGAGTTGTCAGATAATTGGAAGTTGGATCAGCACCCTAATACTATACATACACTATTGGTTCCCCACATATAAAATAGGTTTCTTATATATTTGATGACTCTCGTCTCTCAAATCCATGGTCTTTCCAATCATTTTCTATTAATATGATCCAATATTTCTTAATCTGATTAGTTCTACTTAGTTAGTTTTTATGTTTCAAAATGTCAACCAATGAAGATATTGAAAACCATGAAGTTGTGAAATAAATGTTGATCAATAAAATATGGTATGATAAAATTGACTCTTTATTGAAAGAGATTATAATATTTTTGAAATGGGAAAATGTTTTTGTTTAAAAGAAAGATTTTGATATTCATTACTCAGCTATTTTAAAGTAATTTTATTGTTCTATTAAATTCATTATGGAAGATTATTTACCTTTTATAACATTTAATTTTATTGATGATTCCTACATGTCAAATAATCAAGATGTTTTATAACTTAACCCATAGACTTCTAGAAAAGCTATGATGTTTTGAAAATAGTTAGGATGAAGCCTATATATTTCTATCTTATGAGAAATTTAGAAAACTGTATCATTTGAAACTGGGAAAAATAGTTATTGTGTGGTGGATTTAAGGTTACATAATCCAAATAAAAGGATATAGGAATAACTTAAAGTTTTTAGACATATTTGTTTTATTTTATCTTAGTAATATGAGGAAAATCAATCTAATCAAGTATGTTTTCTTATCAATTAATGAAATTAAGAATATTTTCATGATGATTATAATTTTTTAGTTCCCATGTTTTATCAGAAAATTTGATATTTATTAATGAAGATGAGGAATCAAGGTGCGGTGATGAGACCAAAGGTTTCCATTATAAGTGGGGAAACTATTTAATTATGAAATTATTTTGTGTCTTAGAGGTCATAAAGTTTGTTGAAAAATACAATAATGTTACATCAGATGCTGAAGTTTTTTAGTTAAATGAAAAATTCTAGATAATAGGAAATATTTTTTTTCACATGAGCTTAAACCCAGTTGGTGAGGCCTCTCTAAGTGCATCCAAGATACCTAGGTTAAAAACCAGGTGGAGGCATAATTTCGGGGGTACTGTAGCAGGCACTGTAGCAGTTACTATAGAAGGTACTGTAGCTGTGACTGTAGTAGTTACTATAGTAGTTACTGTTTGGTATTTTAGCAGTCAGAACTATTCACCTTGGGCTACTGGTTTAGGATTGGAGTCCTTAAGGCCTTCGGGACACCCAAGGCCTTCGGGTTAGTAAGGATTTCAGGCCACCTCAAAGTCCTCAGGGCCACCTGATTTGCAGTTTCACAGACAGATTCTACAAGTAACTACTCCAGAAGGGGAAAGAGGAGGGTCCATCCACCAGAACAGAGATAAAAAGACTTTGGAAGATTTAGAGGGTATGTAATTTTCCATCGGTACCACGCTTGTGCACCCCTACACTTGGGCATGCTAAACGAACAGTCAAGCAAAGTTGGAGATATGATCACGATGTTGATGTAGGGGAGGAGCAGTTTAAAGTAGTCATAGTTTGTTTGATTTCCTTAAGTCCTACGTGTCATGTAATGTCTTCAAGCCTACGGGCAATGTATTTCTTAAGTCTATGGGCCTTATAAGGGTTCCCCCTCATCCCTTGAAAGGGGGTTTATCAGAAAATCAATAAAAAAGAAGGCCTTCAGGCCATTTAGTCACCTCCCATGTCGAAGAGGAAAATTAATGTTATGTATAATTACATTTTTCAAGAGATTATGAAAAGAAAATTAGAGTAGAAAGTTAATGATCCTGAATTTTGTTTAGACAAGGATATATCCTTATATTTAAAACTTATAACCAAATAGTTATTAGAAGTTAATGGAAATAATAGAAAACAAAATAAGATTTTGGATGATGCTAAAAATTATAATTTTTGCTGAAGGGTGTAGAACATAATAACATAGATATCTATTCTACAAAAGTGGAAGGACATAGGGTTCTCTCAATTCCATCTATATTGATTATTAATCCTACTCCACCTGTGATTTTTATTAACCAAAAAAAGTCTAAAAATAAAAGTGATTGGTACTTATATAGTCCCTATTGCTGTTTTGTAAGTGAAATTGAAATGTTTTAAGGTTAAAAAATGTTTTTTGATAATTTTATTAGGATTTAAAATATGAGAAGAAGACTATGAAAGTTGATTTAACATGTGACTAGAAATTATCCTAACACTTGTAAAAAATTACATAAAAAATATAGACAAAAATATTTATAATAACTGAAATAAAAATAAGAGGACATAAAATTTTCAAGAGAAACATCTTCATTTGGTACAAAATGGGATAAAATGATGAATATTAGTTTTAGAAAAAGAATAATGTTCTAATAGACAAATTGAAAATAAAAAATATCAGATAAATGTTTTGGATAATGATGAGTTCAGTTGAAATGTTGACGTGATTTATGTATGATAATTTTAAAAAGTGAAAGACAATGAGATGGAGAAATTATCTACTATACCATCAAGGATATATTTTTTGATGCTTTATCGGATTTCATAGATTTAAAGCTACTCATTTTGATCTAAGAATGGAATCGGGATTTAATCACTTAAAATAATCATTGAGATAACATGATGATGATATTATATATCTTTCAAATATAATATCCCATTGTATACATATTTAGAAGAGGATAAATGTTCTTGAAAAATCAGAAACTCTAAATGAGTTTTTTGAAACCATTGGGAAGAATGAGACACATTTCAAGGAACTTAAAGTTTAAACTAAGTCTTTCAAAAGAAGAGTAATATAGATTTTGGGATGGTTGAGTGACACTGAAATGGATATTAATAATCATCACGAACAGATCATGGTTATGAAGAAGTATTATTTAAATATTTTATATTCATTTCAGATGTTTTATTCCAAATTTGATGAGAAGATTGAACTTGTTGAGAAGTTCGAGTTTTTTTCAGAGTATCAATTTGAAAAAATTTCTTAACTAAAATAGAAGAACTTTCAAGATTAATGAATCATTTCAGAAGTTGAAGGAAGGTGAAAATACTGAAAACCAGTCTCTAAAATAAGAATTTGAAAGAATTAATAAATAATTAAGATGTTTTTATTTTCTAAATAATTACATTAAATGTTGGAGTTGAGAACACCAGATGTTGAGAAGAATAAAAAAACATTCAAAAAGATAAAATTAATTATAAACTAGCTATAGAAGAAATAATAATTTCATTTTCAGGAATTGTTATTAAATTTCTAAAATTAAATAAAAATTTTGAATGAATTTTTTTCTTCATATGTTCTTCCTAATATATATTTGATCAAATTATTTACAATTACGATTTAATGAATGTTGTTTTTTTATTTTATTTGTTTTGAATGTTTATCATTCATATATTTTTTCTATTACCTTTATCACAAATTTTTTACATAATTTCTACCACTTATATTCATTTTTGAAAATAAAAAATTAGAGAAGAATTTGGATAAGTAATTCTAGAAGAAGTAATTGGAGAAAATTTTGATTAGAGGATAAGTTATTTTGTTAATAGGATAAGTTATTAAAAGAGATGTTGTTAAAGATTTTATCTTATCATATTATTCTTAAAAATAATTGTTTTGGAAAAAGTGAGTCATAAAGACATTCTAAGATAAGAAATATAAAGGGTGAATTTATTATCCCTTAGCCTGGGAGATACTATAATCAGTTTCCAAACCAAGTTTCTACATGGCCTGAATAACACCTCATCATATGTCATAGTCTTCTGACTAGTAGCGCAAGTCTATAATGTTACGATGGAGAGACTATACCCACTTAATAGAGAAAAACCATAAAAGAAATAATATCAATAAACATATCAACCAAATGAGATAGTACAGTGTAACCACTAGAGGAATGGGTCAATAAAAACCAAGTGATTCATCCTATAATAATATAATAAGTACATTATATGTCAAGAATTCATAAAAATAAAACCCCAAAACAAAACAATAAAAGATCTTGGATAAGGTCTTGAGTATTAAAAAATCATATCATCATGTGATTCAACCCATCATTCCATGCTCCGGCCTATAATCCCAGGAATAAACCATCCATCAGGTTGCGGACTTGAACTTGTACCTTAAAATATTTAGTGTCTAATCGGGTACCCATGTGGCATGGTGTCCTAAGCTTGGTGTGATAGGTTCTTGAACTGAACCAATACATTAAACAAATTAGTGTATGATTAGGTACCCATGTGGCATGGCAGACTGAGAAGGGTGTAAGTACAACTCATTAGGCCCCCACCAATGGTGTCTAAAGAAATAACTATTCTGAAAAAAAGTGGCTGCTTATAAGAAATGTGCAGTAAATAAACATGGAAACTATGGAAACATGTTTCACATTGAAGCAACTACTAATTTACCATTACATCCTATTAATTATATCTTGAAAACCAACCAACCTATCCTTCTCCATCCATGTAAAAATCCTAAGCCATACCATAAAGGGTTTCATACTTTTTGTAACTAAGGGAGATATACTAATATATTCAATTTAACCATACACATTGGAGCATCAGTCTAGATAACCGTATCATGTCCATACATTGGGAGCATAGAGACTTAGTCTGATATCCAAATCCTTCCCAACAATAGGATCATAGAACCTTAGTATGACATCCTAAACTAGAAAAAACATTGGTAGGGCCTAGAGCATTGGACTTTCGCAACCCAAAGATTAGGAGTGTTAGTCCAATAATGTAGTCATATAATGCATTAGTGGTTCCAAATGAATCATTATAACCAGAATCATGGAATTATATCCTTAGCCCTACAACCACTATTACTATTTATCACACTGATTTGCTTCTATAATAATTTAATACTTTCACCCACATTACCATCTCACTTACCATGATCTAAGTTGACCCTTAAAATCAAATCAGTATGTAAAAAATCCAATCCTTTTCTTATTGAATAAAATGGAAAAAACAAATACCTTATTTAATATCATTTATAAGTCACACTCTAAAACATGGGGCTTCATATTATAAAAAATAAACCATTCCCTAAGTCTCTCATTACCATTTAAACCCATTTAAATTGGTTAATAAATAATTTACAAAACATTGGGTAACAAACCCCCATTTTAAATCACTATGAAGTCAATAAAAAGTTTTAAAACATTACCATCATTCAAGTATCATATTACTTCATTCAAAACCAATTTCAGATCAAAATAAAAATCACAACATTTCAATCATTTCTAAAGACTTTTTGTAAATTCATAAAATCCAACATACAATCTTTTCAATTATCACTTTAACAATTACCACATACCATATTAAAATTTATAACCCTTTAACTTTCATAATTACCCTATAAGAGTGTTTACAAAAAAAATTAGAATTTACAAGGGTTTAGAATACACCATGGAAAGCCAATGTTCGGTCTCACATCATCAACAAAGCCAATGGGGTTTGCGAAGGGGATTGTACCTCAATCAAAGGTCCAAATATATTTCCTTACTCAAATACATTAAAACAATACAAGAAAGTATATAAGAACAACCAAATAAACATATTAAACCTTAATAATATCGTAAAAATATTATAGACAACCTACCTAATGCTAATAGACAAAAAATCTCCCAACCACATACCTTGATTAGAGAAAAAATGAACTCAAACACCAAAATAATGAAAACCATATAAAAAATGGGTTTAGAGGATCAATTAAATATATTATTTTAGAAAATGGAAGGATATTGAATCCAAGGTTTACTCAGAGCTTTGATTATCACTATAGATAACTATAAATTCTTAATAATAAAGGCAGAATCAACCATGGAGGAGGAGGAGGCTTCTAGTTCATCATCCACGGTTTAGTGCGTTAAATGGGTGTCAAAATTGGGGACAATATAAATATGATAGAAGGGAAAAACTTTAAAAACCCACTTTTTTAATGAGGTGCACTATTTGGTCATACGATTTTACAAACTGTGCGCCAACCATGCAATTCCCACTGTCCAAGAAGAAACTGATCTACACGGTTTTCCATATCACCCAAAAGGTTTGAAAAAAAACGCAATGTATGTGTGATCACCACTATCAAAGGGAGATTCAGTCGGACGGTCTCATGGGCCATCATGTGTGGTTTCCCTAACCATGAATCCCCATTATGCATGCCATATATTTATAGTTCATAGTTACTATTAACTATCTACCAACTATTACCTTAGCATAGATTGGCCTCTTATCATTTTTATGAATTTCTCAAACCTCTATGACACCCATAAGGCATGAGCAACTCCTGATAAACAGTCCATAAACAACAAATTTAAACTGGGATGCACATTTTTGCAATTTCTAAATCTTACAAATTCCCACCTTAAAATTTCTCATCTTTGAGCGTAACTATCCAACATTACTTAACCCGTAAGAAAATTTTTTAGGACATAGGGCATTAATACTATAATCTACATCATAATTTTCCTCTTGGACATGACCATGTCATCCTAAAATTTAGATCAAAGCACGGTCTTACCCCGTAAACCTTCTCACTATGATTCTAAACACATATTAGGTGCTTCTCAATGGATGAATCAGCATCAAGAACAACATTAATAAAATAAAACATTAAAGAAATTTATTTTTATAACCACTAAATCTACCACAATAATAATTCTTCAAGAAAATAACTATTTCACCCTAGGAGAGACAAATGGTACACCTCTTGTATAATTCTCCACACAGTCCCAAATAGGCGAGCATACCAGGTTACTAACATGTGCTGATACCTGATCCTAATGATAACCAAAACATGGAATCATATAATGGAATATATAACTTTCCAATAACATTCCATAACCCACATCAGTCCACTACTCAAGGACCAATGGCCTTATCCCACATATGGAATCTCAAAACATGACCAATACAAAACCCTCATCTCAAGAAACCAATCTAGTCAAAACCCAAGACATGTATGATTCTAAAAACAAAACCCTAAGATGGAACTTATCTATTCCCATCCAACCCATAAAAAATATTACCTCATCTATCAATCACTTGTCTTTGATGGTGTCCATATCATACACTTTAGATCATGAACACCATTTTCTAATGTTTCTCACCTCTAGCATTAGAAAAGGACAACCAGAACCTTAAGCTCATGCATCCACAATGCATCCAATGTGTTCACAAACTCAATTTTCCCAACATCCATGAGAACAACATCCAATATCAACCTCCAAACTTACCATCAAAACCACCTAAATAGGATGCACATCCATCATCCATAGAAAAACTATTTACTACACAGAATTACTCAAAGTCCATTTGTATTCTTGAGACATACATATAACTTCAAAACATCATTAAAATTCAATTTATTACTGACCACATTCAATACTTTTTCCAATCCCTGTTGGACGAGACCCATTTAAAACAAGGTGAAATTCACAAATCCATCTTTTGGAATGTTACCACTTTACCTAGTCATGCAGCCTTCTCACTTAAGGAATAACACCATCATCCATCACACCTACCAAAGTATATCCCTTACTCCTGGTAAAATTCAACTACAAGGAAACCAACTACTCTCAAAGCATTTTTGTGTTAAAAAACACCCATAGAAACTTTTCTAACACAAACACCATGGATTTCCTTGAGAACCACCCTAAGAGAAAATCCAAAGCACATCTAGATCAACCACCACATCCAAGTCCAAATCTTCCTTCATGAGGAATCCAAACACATACCTCACAAGTTTATTATTGGTATTTTGATACCACAAAATCTAGCCCACAATTTGATACACACATCTATGATTGATGTGTCACTCCCCACATTAGAAGTTTCATTCATTACTGAGAACCAAATATATACCAACCCCACTATCCCAATGGCTTAAAAACAATATTGTGATAGGTTCCCTATACCAAAGGTTATATGAAACCATTGGTATATAAATATTAAGAGTTTATTTTCCCAATGGTTCTATTAAACCGTTGGTATGTGGGTGTTAAAGGAGGATTTTCCCAAAAGTTGTATGAAACTATCAGGATTATTCAAGGTTATCCCAATAGTATTTTAAACTGTTGGGATATCTCAACTATCCCAATGGTTTTTAAAAATAATTGGGATAGAAAACCCCAAATACCCTAACTGTGAGCTTCCTGCTTTCAGAAGAGAGATTTGTTTGCATCTTTCCCCAGTTGTGAGCCTCCTTCTTCCAAAAAAAAGATCTATCTGTATTTTACCCAAAATGAGAGACCTCTTCTACTTTAAATTGGTATGTTGTAATAGAGTTATATCTTTTTCCTCAATTTATTTTGAATTTTTTTCATTCGGTTTCACTTAAATTTCGATTCAAGTCTCTCCTTTGGGTACTCAACCTTAAAGGTGAAATGTTTTGAAAGTTTTTAAGTCAATTTTCACCTCTTTATGGTGTCTGTTTCAATGAAATTATTACATTTTGAATTAAATATTTATTATTTCAATATAAATTGATTTTTATTGATTGTAGGGATTTATGTAATATCCATATAATTATTTAACAGCATTTAAATTTGTTTTGAGATTAGAAGAAAGGGTTTGTCTTTTGAATTTCAGGTTTTCATGTTTTAAATTGAATATATTTTTTGTAATAATTTGTTAAAAACCACTTAGAACTCTCTAAATGGATTTAATGGTTTGTGATATATTTTGATCTGATTTTATTTTTCATGGAGTTAAAACAATGTTTTAAAAAGGAAATTGATTTAATGTGTGTTGTTGAACATGACATGTTTCAAAGATTTTTTCTCTAAATAATTAGAAAATTTTTATTGAAATGAGTGTGTGGTTTTCCCCTTGAGATAATGAATTAATTGATATTTGAAAATTCATTTAATAGAAAATTAATTCATTGGGAAAGGTTACTGATTTCAAAGGTGAAGATTCACATTTTTTGGTGGCTTTTAAATGTTTTAAATTTTATGTGAGGTTTTTATTAGTTTGTAAATAATTTTTGAAGTCATATTTTATAAAAATTAAAAGAACTTTGGATTATAAATTGTGTTTTATCATTAAATTCCTATTTGGAACTTTGTTTTTAAATGGTAGATTGTGAAATAACATGTTAATTGTCCCATTGAGTTGTTTTCCCATTGTATTCATTTTTTGTGATGACGTGATTCTTGTTTCTCACCCAGTGTGGTAATATGCTTCTCTACACCATATATGGTCAGGATATGTGGGATTATTCATTTTTAAGGTGTTACAATTGAGGAAGATTCATTTATTATGTCTTGGTGTTAGTACTTTCTTACTTATTCATCATTATCACTTCTTTATTAGTCATTGGAACCTTGGTACTAATAAAGAGTTCTATATTTATATTTCTCTAGAAGGTTCACTTGACACTAGTGGAACTCCAATCATGGTAGGAACTAGGGAATGGTGGGGTGTTTCATCACAATGAGGCTCGTGTGGGCCAGTTTTATGACTTGTGGGTAGGTTATAACATATTCCAACAATTTATTAATTATAAAAAACTATTATATAAAATTGGTGTGTCATTCATTTAGGATCCCATGGTAGATACTGTTAAATATTATATTATTTGATATGTGGTTACCAAGGGGTATTTTAGTCAATTGTTGGATTTAATTTGTTTTCATTTTACCACTTGTTAGTCATATTTATCTGATTCATTTCCTATTTATTATTTTCATTATGAGACACCATTTTTTATCTAGTCTCATTCACATATCATCTTGTACTTGATACTTTTTGTTGTTGTATTTGTTAACAAAAAAATTTCCTTTGCTAAAAAATTATTAATCATCTTGATCTGGTTTATGTGGATATATCATGGTATAATGTTTAATGATCCTAGAAGCTGTTTTTGAGGTCCACTAGAAGTCGTCCGGAGAGGCTATGAGTGAATTAGAGTGAAATTTGTAATTTTCCAGATTCATGTAATAATTTCCAGTACATATGAATTTCATGTAGCCAAATATATCACATAACTAAAACATATATCCAAATATTCTATGTATTCCTTTTGGATAGCTTCATATACATGACCTAAAAAGATTTATAAATTTAAGAAACCTATAAAAAAGGACTCATATATCCATTTTACTGATGAATCTAGAACCACATTGTTGATTTTTACTACATATGAAAATATTGCCTACCATTTATCAGAATTAAGTAATATAAAAAATTGATTGGGATTAATATAGGATTTTTGGAAACACATAAATTATTGTATCTAAATGTTCAAGGATAAAGAATCATAATTACAATTTCCAACAGTCTATATTCCAAGGGAACAGTTTCATAAGGCAGTGCACATGGAATCACCCATAAACCACCATAGATCTCATATAATAATTTTATAATCTAATAGGATTCGTGTGGGAACCTCAATGATACACCATCATACACCTCTTCATGAACTCACCACTAAAATCTCTTAATATTCTTAGAAAACCCTTTATTAGAGTAGTTTCACCAAGATATTACCCATTGGAGACGTTTCAAAATCACGATTGATGTTTTAAGATAAAATTATTAATTAAATTTCTCATCTATGTCAATCTACTCATCTAATTTTAATTCTTAGAAGACACATCAATTTCTCCTCAAAACAAAAACCATTGAAAATTTCTTGGTTTCTCAAACAACTAGAAACCAAAACCCACGAAATTATAAAACATGCCTCTCTAAGAACATCACATCTCATTAATTAACAGACCATACCCCACATGGATTTCATAACAATTTCTATAATGACAGGGCCCAACCTAAACAAATATAAAACTTTAGTTTCCAAAAAACATTCAAGACAACTATAATCTACGCAATTCTATAAGTATAACCTACCCCTCATAAAGAAATCAGGATTCCCTCAATAATAGGACACCCAAGGAAATGCCTAAATAAATGAAGCACTTGATCTTGAACTTATCAAGGATTTTTATAACAATGTTACCATATACCCATGCTTCTCTCATCACTGTATGTTTCCATTAATGTATCTAGATATATAATAAAACTTCATAATATAACCATCAGGATAAATGAGGATCAAACAACCAATATTTTAAGACTATAACCTGTTACTCTGATAGACATAACCAGTTGCCTACCTAGAGAACCATATAATCACTCTAGAGAGATCCACAATATCATCCCACACTAGCATCATCACTATCAACTTAACTCATTGAAATGTATTTAACAAAAAAACACTTATCATGCACAACCCATACCTAGGTACTTATACCTAGATCCCATCATAAGGCACCTCATACAAAAACCTACACTTTAAATGGTTGTCAAACACTAGAATAATATCTATTACCACCTAAAAAATCACACAATGATCACCACAATGGTCCCAAACCTACACTTTATTGGGAATATGATATATCTCAATAACACCTACCCTAACTAGCTTCACCATAATAATTTGAACCTTAGGCCATACCCACATATCATTGTATTTTATATTTTTTGTATTTTTAGGTGAATTTACAATGGTTCTTTATAAGGTGTTGTGTTAGTTTTTTTCTGGTGTGTATTCATCACTATTCTGTATTGCTTTTGCAGATGTTGTTAGGGTATTTTCAGGTGTTTTTTATTTCATTTTGATATTGTATATTGTCTCCATGAGTGTTTTTTTAATTCTATACATTATATTTGGGGCATGAGTATTTTTTCTTGAAATTATATATTTTTAGGTGTTGTATTCATCATTGTAAAATTGTCTTTGTTGTTTTTTCAGGTGTTGAATTCTGTATATTGTCTTTGTACTATAATTGTAGAGGGGAGGAAAGAGGGGATGAAGGATACTGTGCAGTTCTAGAGTAATATATACCAACAGTTCATGAACTGCTGGTATAGAGCAAAAAATCATCTATACCAACAGTTTTAGTTAAACAATTGGTAAAACATGATACCAATAGTTCACAAACCATTGGTATAGATTTAAAAACTTTAAGTATACTAATAGTAATTGAAAAACTGTTGGTAAAACTCTATACCAGTGGTTTATAAACCATTATTATAGCTTCTAGACTTAATATTTACCAACAGTTGAAAACTGTTAGCAATTTTCTATTACAATAGTTTTTTGAAAACTGTAGGGATATTGTATTTTCTATTGTTCTATATTAATGGTTATTCAGTAACCATTGGTATAAGGCTATACCCACATATTATCACACAACGATTGGGAAAATTGTTGGTATAACCTATACTAATAGGTTCCCAGCCTATCCCAATAGTTTTAAATCGTTGGGATATCTTTAGTTTCTAGTAGTGATTGTAACCACCTCACCCAACCAATTCAAACCACCATAGCCCATGTTCTCATCATTATATATCTCAAAAGATAAAATTTCCTTCTCACCCCCACATGAGTGAAAAAAATTGTTAACAATCACATGTCCCCAACTTCCAAGGATAACACATTTAACATTATAAAACATGAATACCACCACAAAAAATATCATTTGTATATATATAGTGTTGAACCTCCCACCACATGTATTCACTTAAACTACTCCATGAAATAAACCCCCAAGAGGTTCTACATCTAAACATCATAAAAAAATTATGTATCATGACGCATAACAAATTCTATCATGGTGTACCAAGTAGGATGTCAATATGTTTGGCATGATCATCTTGAGTTTGGAATTACACCAAGATGTTGTTGGTGAAACCACCAAAACTGATCCATCGTTGATGTCACCTCACAATACTAAGACACCTCATCCTATTGGATTTCTTAGGATTTTCCTCCCACAATATCTTACCAACACCCAATCTTCGCATTTCAATATTGGTTCATTAACCAAAAAACACTATTGCCTCTTGATACTCTGAAAAGAATCCATGAACTGACATTCCCTTTGGTAATCCTACCACCACAACAGTCAAGTTCTTCCAGCATGACCTTGGTGACTCACAATTTAAAAACAATGATGCAACAAACTAATCCAAAATGAAATGGTATCTCAGATAAACATTGATACCAACATTGATGTCAAGTAAATAAAAGGATCTTATCTCAAGTCACGTGGTCATAATTCTCAAATTACATTGTGCCTCCCAAACATGTTCCCATATATGGACCTCATCATAAACCTTGAGGTATAGAACATTCATATGACTGCTCACTTAACCCATATTTATTCTCCACGATCCATATATCACCAGATCTAGGTCTAAATACCCTCTTACACAACTAACCGTGACTCATGGTCGATCGTCCCCATAAAAAACAAAGAATTATAAACCTTCCAATAGAAAACCCAAAATTCCTCACAACCAATCCAATATACATGATAACCCCTTCCACGGGGTGTCAATTCTATAAAAATTTATCTTTCCATTCTTTATCCACCCATGTCATGTCCACCTAGATTAAACATGGAGTCCTTCTTTAATCGTTTTCAAAAATACAATTCTGATAAATAATCAATCATTATTATTCTGATACTAAACATATAACCAACCAAATTCACTCATGTGGTTCACTGAAAAAGTAACTAATACAAAACCATTCACTTTTACCAAAATTATATATTACCACTATGCATAGATTCCACCTCTAAAGCACCCACTCATTCTTCACATTCAATGGGGCCTACAACACTAGGCTAAACTCCATTGAGGATATAATCAATTTCCAAAACCACCATTGAATAACCACAACTCAAGTAAAACCTCCAAAACCATTTAATTTCCCACATATACCTCTAGTCTAAACCCACACTAGAAAACACTCTTTATTAGTTACTAATAAAATGTCAAATCCTCCACATGTGCCTCATGCATCCAAAAGTAACAGAGATCTGACTTACACCTCTAACATGTCATCCTGAAAGATAAAATGATATCAACCCCCCAAATTGAGTCACATCTATAAAAGTCCCACGGATCTCCCTATATTACATTCACCACAACTTCCAAAAATCCTCCCCTCATTGGTGGAACTCTAGGAACCATTTACAATAAGCATAATCTTAAGCACCCAAGAAAATATTTATTCTTGGTACCACACCCATAAATACCCAATCACCTATAAAAGTGCCACACAAAATACACACATCATTCTGGTGAAACATATAACTTTCATGACCAATACCCACAAGGGTTTCAAAAATCACATTATAGGAAAATATCAAACAACCCAAAGGCCACAACCCTGCTGAAGATACAACAATATAATCCATTTAAACACACATCAAAACACCAGAAAGGCTCAAGAACCATAAAAAAAGTCCCAAACTCGATCACTCCTAATAAAAAACCACATATAAAAGGGTTAGACAAACAAAAAAAAATCTCACCTCCGACATCTCAAGGAAAAATCATTTCCTTTCTCCTTTATTAAATAAACAACACCAATTTAAAAAAGAATATTTAAATTTCAAAAAAAATCAATAAACAACATTTAAAATTTTATAGATTTAAAAAAAGTAATTTCTAAAAACATTATCATTAACAACCCTTTAAGGTGAATTTTTACAATAATATACCATAGTTAAAAAACACAATACCAACATATTAATCCAAGGAAACTATCAATCTTAGGAATCGTATGAATAAACTATCAATGATTTGTGACTAACATGATTCATGAACCCATAAAAACTCTATTTCTATGCCATTCCATTAGATAATATCTCAAAAACGATAACATCAAATACAAGTGCACTAGTCAAGGTGAAACTATCAATAAACTATAAACCCACAAAACGAAACATCAATTCCCACCACTGGAAACTTGGTCTTTCCCCATTCCATGGGTAGCAAGTAGTCATGCATTCAGTTATTACAAAGCCCTAAAAGGATCTGAGTATTCTTTCTACCTTTCCCCAAATAGTATGAAAAAAGGTACTAGATATGATACCAAATTGTAAGGCCCAAGCCATGGGAGCCACTATACCTATTTCCCCTAGAAGGGTTTCCACAAGGCTTCAAACATTCCTCCCTATAAGCCAGAGGCTTCCAACTAGTAGTGTTGGTCAATAAGGGTGTGATGAAGAGACTATTACTTCCCATTAGTGTAAAACAATAGTAGAAATTATATAAATAAATATATCAACCAAATGAAATAGTACAGCCTAATGGCCAGATGAAAGGTCTAATAATAACTAAGTAATAAATACTATGAAAACATAAAGAGTACACTACATATCAGATAATCAAAAAAATAAAACCCAAAATTCAATGAAATTAAAGATCATAAAATGGTCATGAGTCCAAACCCATTCCCGACGTCCCATGCTCTAACTTGTAAGCCCTTTCATAGAAAACCCACCATGTTCCTAACCTAAACATGTACCTAAAAACAAGTAGTATTTTCTCGAGTTCCCGGGTTCCATAGTTTTCCAAGAAGGGTCTGAGTATAATACAATGTTCCACCACCAATAGTGTTTAATGGAATAATCTTTATAAATAATAGTGTATATAGATAATCATGGTGTTGTAAATAAACATGGATACATGGAAAACATGTTTCACATTTTAAAAATTATTAATTAACCACTTAATCCTATAAATTCTATCATTAAAACCAACCAACCAATCCTTATTTGTCCATGTTGGGACCTAATACATAACATAAATTGTTACATACTTTTAGTTGTGAATGGGAGTTCACTAATCAATTCAATTTATCTGTGAACAATATAGAATTAGTCTAGGGGACCATGACATGTCTATACATTAGGAGAGTAGAGACTATGCCAGATATCCAAAACCATTAAATATTAAGGAGCATGGAACCTCAAATAGACATATAAATAAGAAAAAAAAATTAGTGGTTCTAAGATCATTAGTCTAGCCTTGCCTAATTATTATGATCCACATTCCAATATTGTAGTCACATATTCATCAGTGGGTCCTAGAGCATAAGTTTCACCTGACCTGTGGGAGTGTATCATCAATCCCACACCCCACTCTTACTATGTACCACATGGACATGCTTCTTATAACATTAATTACATTTACCAACATTATCATATAACTTACCATGGTCCTAGCTAACCCTTAAGATCAAATCATGACAAAAACATAAACTGATCCTTTTTCCATGGTATAAAACTCCAAAACCAAAATTCTATTCTTAAAATCATGAATAATTCAACCATTTAAACATATATAATCCAATTTTTAAAAATAAAATATTCCCTAAGGATCTCACTATAATTTATAACTATTGAAAATGACCATTAATGCATTCAAAAAAATGGGTTACACACCCCCATTTGAAATAACTTTGAGGTCAACACATCCTTTTAAAATATTACCCACTTCCAAACACTATATTCCATAATTGAGAACTATAATGAGATCAAAATCCAAAACACATCACTTAAAAATTTTAAAAATAATCTTTCCCTCTACATGAAATCCAACATATAATATTTTCAATTATCCCTTTAACCATGACCACATAGAAAATTAAAATTTACAACCCATTCACTTTCATAATTTCTATAATTTAATGTTTACAAAAATACTCAACCATTTAAGACTATTTCAAATTCCCAATGGGTATCCCTATGTTTGGTCTCACATCATCAAGGAACCCAATGAGGTTCGTGATAGGTCTCACACCTTGATCCAATCCCCAAATTACATTCCTTGGTCAATGAATTCAAAAAACCGAAAAAAATTACATAGGTACATCCATATACATATATTAAATATTAAGACTATGCGAAAAATATTCACCACAATATAAATTGACTTTAGTAGCGGTTTTGTAGGAGAAGTTAACAAAATCGCTGTTAAAACATTTTGTAAAATGGTTTCTCGGTGGTTTATAATAAACCGCCACGAAACCATGTCTTTTTTATAGAGATGACCCTTCCCCCTGACCCCGGCCCACCTTCTCCCCCTCACCCCACGTGACCCCATGACCCCCCTTCCCCCGGCGACCCCCCGCAACCCCCCTTCCCCCAGTGACCCCCCGCAACCCCCCTTCTCCCTGAGACCCCCCCCCCCAGCGACCCCCCGGCGCCCCCCCCCCCTAGGTGACCCACCTATGAGTGGCATATAACTCTTAAACCTATCCCATTCTTAGGATTTTTACAATGGATATATGGGGGGAAGATCTCATACCTCTTTGGTGACTTCCCCTTCCTCATTATCCCTCCCTCTTTTATCCTACCAAAATAGTACCCACATTTACATGGAAAAAATTTCATTATGATTACTTATAAATATTTGTTTCATTCAAATTAATCCTAAAAGATAAGACTTTATGGAGTATTGGGAGAGGAATTCTAAAGAATATAGATGATAGTGATTTACCCTGTATCTATTTTCAATGGAGATTTATGAGGGGAGGATCCCAAGACTTGGGCTATTTGGATTTATCTTCCCAAGATTTCCATCCTTGGGGAATTTTCTATATGTGGATATAGGTATGTTGAGGATGAAATAAACTATAAAAGTAAGGATTTGTGTAGAGATGGATTTATCCCCATCTTTACCCCCATCATATCCTCTCACATGTGGTTTCATTGATCTCCTTCTGTTAATGGATCTTTATCACCTCTAATGTTGGATTCTATTAAGAATATCATATCTTGAATCATATGATTTATTACTGTATGAGAAGTATAATAGTTTGGGTTAAGAGATTAAAAAGGATTAGTGTAGGTGTGGGTCTCCTCGGTGGGGATATCTTGGAGAGTCCCTCAACTAATCAGGTCTATCCTTTACCATCCAAGCTCAGATATGATGCTTGATAAGGTGTTTCCCCTGAATCTAGTGGCAATATAGATCTCACAAGAAGATGTTTGGTCTGTTCTGAGCCCTCTATATTTGGGTCCCCATGGTTGGTAATTTCTTCAAGGAAGGGTTGGCCAAGTCAGTTTTTTTGGTGCCTTTGGTTGAAGTTTCTTCTACATATAGATCTAGGTGTCATATTTTGGTCCTTGAGGGTGGAGGTGTTGAGTATGGAAGTGATAGGAGTATTTATTTGAAGGATCCCTCGGTCTCATATCCTATTGAGTGTTCCCCATATTCTTGTTTCTATATATGGGTTAGCTGAGGTTAGGTGTTTTAGCGATCCCTTTGTGGGAGTTCCTTCCTCAGGTGTTGTCCATTCCTAGGCTAGGCCAGCTAATGATATATTAGTCCCTCTTAGTAATGGTTTTTGGGGAAATGAAAATGGAGGGCCAAAGCATGCATCAAAGTGTAGTTAAGGACTAAAAAAATTATAAAATATCAATGGTAGTACCTTAGGTTTTATAAATTATCAAATGAATTGAGGTCCTTCAATTCCATTATAAAGAGTTGGGTCCTCAACTATAATTAGCTGTTGGTTTTTTCCCTCTAACCTGATGGTTTTTCTAAAGTAGGTATTGGAATATGTGAACCACATTCAAGACTAAAAATAAGATAATAAAGAAAACATGACACTTGAAAATTTTAGAAATTCACACTTTTTTTCTACCAAATAAATTATAACAAAATAATAAAAAATAAAAATTTATAGGAAAAATAAATCAAAATTTTAAGGTTGGTTCCACTTATTATAAAGGTTTTAAAAATATCCTTATACATCCTTCGAAGCCTATATTTCTAGGGTGGATTCTCTCATAAGTATCACTCAACACCTTCTCTCTACAAGACCCTTTCAAACCGACCATATTGGAATTGTAGTTTATATTCTCTCCCTTGATCTAGGCATGTCTCCAGAGTATGAACACCCAAAAAATATCACATCATTGAAAGTTTTACACTAGATGGTGCATTTTTTGAAGCATGAGGGTTATTCATTAAGGTTGTAGCAGATTTTTATCAATGAAGATAGTCACTGGAATGGGTTTAATCTTCATCAATTATCCTAACAAAATTCTCAATAACAATTCTTGACACTTTACAGTAGTGGCTACCATGAATTGGGATTCATAGGATGATAATGTCATAGTCTTTTGTTTATGTGAATTCCAAGACACAAGATTACTATTTAAATAAATTCAATACCTTTAGTGCTTCACCTATCATCCAATTCACCATCCAAATCACTATATGTGTAGGAGACAGGTTCCTATTCAAAGTGATTCTTTATATAAATGGCCCCAAAATGAATTGTTCCCATTAAATACCTTAGAATCCACTACAAAACCTTGTGAATCATTATGGTAGGCCTCTCCCAAAATCTTCTTTCTATCTCGACAATGTATGAGATATCTGGACATACATGTAGTTGGAACCATAATCAACCAATGACTCACTGATATATGATGTTACCCACCAGTACTCCATCATAATATTTTTGTATATATAACATTGTATCCATGGGATATTTCATTTCATTAAACTCATCCATGTCGAATTAATATAGAACATTCTCGATATATGTAAATTTTTTGAGTGTGGTCCTACCTTTTGACCTCTCTACATCAATGCTAAGATAATAAGAGAGTAATCTCAAATTAGTCATTTCAAATTTAGACAAAATCTTCTCTTTTAACACCTTGATCTCCTCGATGCTTCTCCATTTGATAACATATTCATCAACATAAACACCCACAATAATAATTGGATGCCCATATCCTCTTGTGTACATAAATTTACCCTATAAACACCTTGTGAGAACAAGGTATTTACAGATCCTATCTAGTTGGGTATTCCATGATTATAAATCCTTCTAAATACCATAAAGTTTTTTTCTCAACTTATACATCTGCTGTTATTTTTTCACAAGAAAACCCTTTGAAAATGTCATATACACTTCTTCCTCTAACAAACCATTCAAAAATATTGACTTCATGTTCATATTATAAACTTCCCAACCCCAGTTAACAACTATGTAAAAAATGAAATATAACATTTTAAGTTTAACTACTAGTAAGACACCAAATAAAAATACTCCCCTTTCCACTGAACATACCATTTCATGAAAAATCATGCATTATGCTTGAAAATGCTTCCATCAAAGTCCTTATTTAATATATACACCCATTTAAATCCAATGTATTTGTGTTTTGGTGTCATCTCAATGTCAATCCATGTGTTTTTATTCTATGTTGACTCAAGATTCTTGATCATGGAATATTCCCATGGTTCATCTCTAGTTGCTTCATGGTAACACTACAACATAAATTGAATTTAGCAGTTGTTTTATAGCGGTGGTTCACAAAAAATTAAATAGAGACCAAGAAACCTCAATAAAAAGTGCATAGGCAACACAAAAGTATATCCACGCAAACCCAAGTTCATGCCAGGCCTACTCTACTAGAAAAAAATACACACCAAGCCTAGTTTGGAAGCACATGTCAAACATTATATGCCCAATAATGACCTTACTATACTTAATCCCAAGAATCTAAGATCTAATATAGCTCCAACATGTGTAGTTCCTCATGTGAGCACATAAAAAAAAATTGGATTTCACTACACCATAGCACATAAACTTGAGAATATTCTCCTCAAATAAGTAAAATTATATTATGCCGGCTTTATGGTAAATGGATAATCTTTATTATATTTTTTTTGTAATCTTACACTATCATGTATATTAATGTATTTCTCTATTTAGTAGTAACTATGTGTTTTAATTTTTATTAATATTGTGTAGGCACATTGTGATATACATGGATAAAAGCTAGATCACATTACCGAGGAACGCACCTTAGTATGTTAAGAGTTTGAAGGAGTTTTTAGATTTTTCAATTTCTAATTGATCCTTTGAATGGAGAATAATATGTTCATGTTATAAATGTAAATTTAGAAGACGATTGAAGAGAGATAAATCTTATGAACATTTAATATTGAAGAAGTTCCCTGGTCAATATTTTTGTTGGATTTGGCATAGAGAATCAAATGTTACAAAAAGATTGAGCACTGATGTCAATCCACAGAATGAGGTCCCAAATTCATACAATGGAAAATGAAATGAAAAACCTCAAAAATGATGAATTCGGCAATGCAAGACACCACTATCAACATCAAAACATAACAGAAAAATCAGATGAGGGTGCTACAAATTACAACGTGACAAGTGATGTTTTTGAGACTATAACATAACCAGATCAATATTGTAATATATCATTGGATCTTCCTCTTGATTCTGTGGATCCAAATGTAAGAGAAGACTTTACAAAGGAAAATGTGTCTCATGATTTAGTTGATGATGGAAATCACGATTTGTATAGTTGGTGTTTGAAATATTCAAAGCTTTCTTTTCTGATGAAGTTGCACCATATAAAATGTCTATGTGGAATTACAAATAAGGAAATGTCCATGATATTGGAATTGATTTGTGATACATTTCCTGAAGCAAAAATCCATGAGTCTTTTTATGATATGAAAAAAGTTATTAACAGGATTGGTCTGAATTATACAAAAATACATGCGTGTTCCAATGATTGTATGCTTTATTGGAGAGAGGATTCAAGTAGACAGAATTGAAAAAACAATTCTTCTTATAGATGGCAGTCAAAGGGTGATGTTGGATGTCTGAATCAATATAATTTCATGGAGAAGAAGAAAAGGAACACACCTACAAAGGTTTTTCATTACTTTCCTTTGAAGCCTTGATTGCAAAGATTATTCATGTCATCAAAAACAGCCAAACACATGAAGTTTCATTCTGTAGATAATAACAATGATGGGTTAATGAGACATCCACAAGATTCAAAATCATGGAAGAAATTTGATTCATTATATACAGATTTCTTAGCTGATCTTGGGAATGTTCGATTGGGATTGGCAGTCGTTGGATTCAACCAATTTGGGACTTTGAGTACTAATTATAGCATTTGGCCAGTTGTTTTGATCCCTTACAATCTATCTTTGTGGATGTGTATGCAATAAACATATCTTATCATTTTGATGATTATTCTTGGAAAAAAATGCCTGGAAATGATATTGATGTATACTTGCAACCTTTGATTGACAAATTGCAGGATTTATAGAGCAACGGTGTTGAGACATTTGATGCTTCTTCTAAAACAATGTTTAAAATGCATGATGCTTTAATATGGACCATTAGTGACTTCCCTAGTCTTGAGAATTTATCTGGTTGGAACACTTACATGGGTTTAGTTTTTCCCATTTGTAACTTCGATTTTGACCCCAAACGGCTACCTCATAATAGAAAATGGTGCTTCTTGTGCCATCGAATATTTCTTGATGCATCTCATAGATTTCGGCTGAACGGATCAAAATTTAATGGTTTCATTGATCGTATACCACCTCCAAAGTTTTTAACTGGTTCTAAAATATTGACACAACTTGAAAATATTGAAACAGAATTTGAGAAGGTTCAGCATTTGAATGATAATGGAAAACGGGTCTGACGTGCACCATCAAGTGAAATCAGAATGCAACAATGGAAGAAAAAATTATATTATTCAAAGTTTTGTATTGAGAATTTAATTTGTTGAGGAATAATCTATATGTGATGCATATTGAGAAGAATATCTATGAAAATTTGATTTTCACATTACTTAATAAGCATGGAAAGCCAAAGGATAGTCTCAATGCTCGCAAATACTTACAAGTAATGAACATAAATTGTGATCTCTGGCCATATGGTAATGAAAAGTATTCTCCAGCAATTTTTGCAATGAAAAATAGGGATAACAACACATTCCTTCAAATTTAAAATAATTTGAAGGTATCCGATGGGTATTTGTGTAACATCTCTAGGTTTGTTGACTTGAAGAATCATAAGTTACATGGATTGGAAAATCACGATTCACATATTTTGTTACAACAGTTACTACCATTGGCATTGCGTACATTATTACCTTAAAAAGTTACGGCTATTATACTCCAATTTTGCACATTTTCAAGAAATTATGTGAGAAATATCTACATCCATTCCAGCTTGACAACCTCCAGGAGAGGTTTGTATTGAACCTTTGTGCAATGGAGATTATCTTTCCTCCAACGTTTTTTACTGTCATGATGAATTTTACTATGCATTTGGTTGAGGAAGCTAAATTAGAAGGCCCCATTCATTATCGATGGATCTATCCAATTGAGAGGGATTTTATTTATATGTTTTTCAGTTAAGTAAAAAATTTATGTAATTTAAATAAATGCATAATTATGATTATTTTATTTCACATATATCTTGGGCATTTGAAACCATACGTGGGAAATAAAGCTCAACCAGAAGGCTCTATTGCTGAAGGCTATTTGGATGAGGAGTGTCTTACCTTTTGTTTCAGATACTTGGATGATATTGAGACAAGATTTGATCAAGTTGGACATGTTGATGACACATCGACTCAATCTCAAATACATTAGAAATAAAAAATATTTACTGTTATTGGCCGATCAGTTGGGAGGACCTCAAATGTGACATTGACAGAATTGTAATTATTACAGGCACATAGATATGTGTTGCTGAATAGTAAAATTGTGGATCCATTTATTGAAGAGTTGAATATTCAAACAAATATACTAATGAGAGGTCGAACTTGAAATGAGAAAAATATAATGAAATCTGTGAATAAAGAGCTTGTAAAATGGTTTGCACGATGTGTAAGTTCATAAATATTGCAATAAATACGAATATTAGTTTGACACATACATTTTGTAAATCTAATAAATTATATTTATTTTTTTAGATCATTAATACTGATACTCAAGCAGAGTTGTCATAATATTTGATGTTTCTTGTGTGAGGTCCAATAAAACAAGATTGAAAGTTTGACGCTTACAATGTGAATGGCTTTAGATTTCATACAGTAGATCGAGAAGTGGGATTGAAAACATAGACTAGTGGTATATTTACATTTATGGAAGTGGGATACTATGGAAAGCTTCTTGATATTATTGAATTAAACTACCATGCGCATTTTTCTTTTTTTATTCAAATGCAATTGGGTCGATATTATCAGAGGTGTTAAAAGAGATTCCTTGCAATTTACTTCTATGAACTTCTTTTTCTTAATGGATGTTGGGGATCATGAACTCCATGATCCATATATCTTATCATCACAAGAAAAAATGGTATATTATGTGAATGATGTTTTGGATGAAGGGTGGAGTGTAGTTTCTCACGTAATACAAATATATTTGTATGATATGGGTGATAAAGTGGAATATTAGACCTCTGAAATAGAATCTCATCAACAACAAGAAGCAGAATTATTTTTCCATCATGATATTGAAAATATTAGTCTATAAAGGATGAATGAAGTGGTTGATATAATGGAGTAGGAAACCGATATGATTGAAGGGGGAAAATGATTGTATGTATAGTTATTTATTCATTCAACAACCACTTATTTAATTTGTGCAGTCATTAATTATCATTGTTATATATATTTTGTTTGTTTTTACTCGGTATCTATTATTATTTTTAAATTATTTTCTTCTATGTAATTTTTGTGAAATATATATTCTAAACATAATTTTATTTGATTAAATGACAGGAATTCCAAGGAGGAGGCGGTACACTATTTCATCTACTACTACGACAGATGATGATAAATCTGTCTCCCTCCCCAGAGCATCTGAGCCACCAGCTGCCTACACCCCTACACCATCTCTCCCCGCACCATCTCTCACACCCTCTGTGGGTGTCCCATTAGAGGCTGATTTGTTGACTCTCCCTTTAGGAGCCTCATTAGTGGGGCAGCAAAATTCCCCTTCCAGTTCATCAGGGGCATACTGGAGGGTCACTATCATAGGTAAAAAATTTAATATAAATTTATTTATTTAATTTTATTTATACTAATTGTTTTCTCATTGAATATGAATAAAAGGAAACCATGAAGAAAAACATTAAAATTTAATATGTTTGGAACATGAATGGTGAGAAGATAGTCATGCCATTGGATTCATTTGGGGTCCCTATAGATGATATCGCAGGGTTACTTGGCCAAATTCTAAGCTAACTAGAAGTAGATCCCATTTCCATACCTATTTCTTATGATGATTGGATACATATGCATCTATGTTGGGAAAATGAAGTTTTTTATTCCCAAATAAAAGTAATTTTAATACATTATGGTTTAACTGAATGTCATGTTACTAATATGTTCAAAATGAATTTCTATATACAGATGTTCTTTCACTTTATAGTTGCTGATGTGATAGCACGAAAGTGGACATTGAAAAATCTTTGTAAGAAATGGAAAGACTTTAAATAGATATTGTGGTGAAATTTCAATGATACTTCATTGACCGTGCAACAAATGTATGAGAATCTACCCAGTGGGGTACCGAAAGAACAGTGGAAAGTTTTTGTTGACAGACATCATGATGAGAAGTGGATGGTATTGAAATATATATTATTATTTTATCCTCATTTTATATTTATACATGTATATAAAGAGGATATAACATTGAATAAATTACTGTTAAATTTCATTTTATTTATTTTAGGATCTCTCAAGACAAAATGCGTTAAACCGGGCTAAGCAAGTCATCCCTCACACTGTGGGGTAAAAAAGATTTTCTAGAAGTCGAACAACTCTGCTAATCTTTTCATAAGATTAAATATTTATAAAACAATATTATCTATTTAATATATTAAATTGATGATTTATCTTTTCTTAATGCAGTCACAGAGTTTAGGTCATGATGCATCCTGAACTGAAGTGTGGCTGGATATTCACAAAAAATCAGATGGAATTTTTGTAAATGAGCCTGCAAAAGAAGTTGGGGTATGAAGTCAATTTTTTATTAAAATAACTTATTATCTGTTTTTAATGTGTTAATATATATTGATATTTGATTTATAGGTAAAAATTTAAGAACTATGGGATGACAATCTTAGGCAGTCCTACTCAGTCTCCTAGGATGACACGGTTGCTAAAGTCCTTGGGAAGAAGCATCCTGGTAGAGTGCACGGGATGGGTTTCGAACCCATACCATCTGAGGTCTTTGGTAGGCCACCAAAGATTCCAGTTGTGTCTACTCCTGGTAATAGTCAGTCCATACCTAAAGATGCTCAGAGGAAGATTGCTTCTCTACAAACCACAATTCAAGACCAGGGGGCTCAGATATCTACATTGCAGAATGAGATGACTGATATATATCAGCAGATGAGAATATATGCCCCTAGTGGTAGTGCATCGACTGGTGGTAAGCAAGTAGATCACAAAAAATCAAAATCATTTACTTTTCAAACTTTTATTGGTTTTAAGTTTAGATATAAATATGCAATAGTATTTAATTTTAAATATAATGTTCTTAGAGGTGATAGCAGGAAGTGGAGATGGAGGTGGAGAGGGTGACAATACGTGTTCATCATCGGACCATGAGTAGTTGTATTGTTGATGTGTTAGAAAAATATGGGAACAATTGGTTTGTATATGTATAATGTGTGGCACATAGTTGCCACCAAAAATTTTCATGACCTAACATTTTCTTGACTTCTCATGTTTACTTTTATGCATTTTATTGATTTCTAATGTTTTCTTTCATGTCTTGATTTTTCGAGTGTGGTATGCACCGTATATGTTGATTATTTATTTTGATGATTCATTTTTTATGATTATTTTTTTTCAGAAATTTTAGTACTGAAAGGGACAAAGATTTTATGCATTTAGTGTATGGTTCTATGTTTTTTATGGAGTGTTTGACTCACTTTATGAGCTTTTAGGTTTTGTGAATATTTGTCTTATGGATGATCCATCTAGGGTGATATGATTCTCATTCGGGCACAATCATGTTGTTTGATCATAGGTGAATGTATTTTGGTTGTCCACCATATCAAAAATAAATCAGGTTCTTATTACATAACATAACTCGAGGTAAGGTTTGGGCACAAATCAGGGTAGTTCAGTTTGTTGACACAATGGAAAAGTGTTTGGTGGAAGGAAGTGACACTTTGTGACAAATCATTAAGGGAAGAATCTAAACTGCCACTGTAGGCAAAAAAATCACCACTAAGAGGTTATTTTCCTGTAGTTCCATTGTTATGATTATGTTGGTTGATCTAAGGTGAATTTATGTAAGAAGTCAACACAGTAGAAGCATGTCTATCCAATCAAAAATATATGATGGCCTAAATTACATCTTAGTAGGTGCAATTAATAAAAATTACGGTGCGTCATAGGGGTGACACCCCCCCCCCAATGTACAAATATCTAAAGGGAACATGAGGGTTTTTGGGGTATTGTATTATAATTCAAAAAAAGGGTTAGACTCTTTTTGAAATCTTAAACCAATTGGAATAATTTTTGAGAATTTTTTGGATGTCTGATAGATAAATTAAGAAAATATGAATTAATTATTATTAAAATTATTATCATTAAATTAATAATAATTCAACATTGATAAAAAAAAATTGTGTGTTTTTCTACTACCAATCATCAAGTAATAGCTAAATTATGTAGAAGAGACCAATCAAGTGTGAGACATTAGGAAATGATGTTATAATTTCCTTAGAATAAATATATAAATATCATTATTATTGAATAATAATTATATATAAATAAATCATATGGAGCCTTTAATAGAGAACTAAGTTAACCAATATGATGAATTCACAACCTTATGAAGTGGAAATGGGTATTAGTTGGATACTTATTTATTATATAAATTTATCAGTAGCTAGTAAAAATGATGATTGATCTTGTAAATGTTTCCCCACACATATGTTAAGGAAAATTGTTGAGCTCATTTTGAGATAATGATTTTGAGAGGATGGGTACATAATAGGGGCTCAGATATTTAATAATGAATAAAACGTGAGCATATTATGTTATAAAATGTTGTTTTCTAAGAGATTAGGTATTATGAATAATGTATAGCTTAACTATTTGAATAAAAAAGTTATACTAAAAAGATTTATGGAGTTATTTAAATTTGTAATCAGGAATGAAACACTGTGTGTTTAGTTGGGTTGTAGAAATTTAATGATATATTTCATGACCTAGAATAATGTTTATTGAAAAAACAAATTTGTATTAAGTTATCAAATTTTAAAGTGTGATAAGGGTGACTCTGTTTTAATAACGAAATAATGATATAACACTAAGGAAGAGGTTACCGTCAAATATTTTGACATTATCACAAAGGAAAAAAAGGTACTTATTGAATGTTCCTAAAATGAATAGATGTATAAGGAATAATGTAACTGTAAATAATAGATATTGATGTAGTATATTTTCCTTGATCAAATATTCTAGTAATTTATTATAATAGATGAAAAATACAGTGGGGTATCCTTAGTTAAATTTTATAATAGATATTAAACTCTATGTTATAAGTATTATCAACCTAATTCTGATGTTCCTAGTTCAATAATCAAATCAAAATTCTTAAATTTAAAAAATTATTATTAAATATCATATAATCACCTAAGAATGTTTAAAATTTCAGGGGATGGTTTTGATTTCCAATGTTGTCCAGGTAGAAACTATTATCATCTTTGTTATGGATAGGCCAGTTGGTTATTTCAATAACTATGATTCATTTTTTATTGAATGATCATTATCATCCTATGATATTTTATAATATTAATTGGATGATAATGATGAATAATTTATAGATTTGTATGAAATAATTGTAATGAGACTTATTGGAGGATCCTTGATTGCGATTTTGATGGTTGATTGTGTGTACTTATCCACCCTTAGTTGTAATGTGGAGTGTAAAAAATAGATATCAAGGAATACATGATGAGATAGTGTTACTCCTTTACACTCCACGTCTATATAAGGTTGTAGTGTGATGATAATGACTATACTCATTCTAATCCACCAATCTCCTTAGAGGCTAATAATAATTTGTTCATGGATATACTTATAATCACCCTCACTACAATTTTGAGATAAATCAGTTATATCTAGGACATAATTAGAGATATATAATTCATATATCATCTCCTTTCCTATATAGATATATATTGATAATTCCTATAATATCCCTCATGTGAGAACATGATAGATGGGATTAGTGGACAAGAGTAGTTACACCAGCACCCTATATACAAGAATGCGATGGATATTAATTCACTCGAGTGGAGACTACTATTTTATTCTTTAGGTTATTTGAAGTTATCGTTTTACAAATACAATATATGATTTATTAACTTTGGATCCTTTTTTTTTCATTTTTTGAGTTGTTGAGTGATTCGCCTCAACTATAAGGGTAAACGCGAGAGACATCAATTTATAATAATATGAAGGCATAAGATAAGAAAAATGATATGGGATAATGACCATAAATTATGAATATCATACAAAATTAATCATATATTACAAGTGTGATGTATGTTGATATGAATTGCTATGACAGGGTTGGAACTGGTATGGATGGAATAGGTTGAACCTAGGCTTGGCATTGTTTTCATGTAATATGACAGACATGCTTGTTTATAATTTTGTTTAAAGGTCTAATGGCCATGTGATATGTTTATCTGCATCCCTTTACTAAAAGATGCATTTAATTGTTCTTAGTTAAGCAAATATTTTCATATTGATTAGTATGTATTCTGTTAGACTATTCATATTCCTGGAGTGGTTTTTTTAGGGCACTGGTGTAGGGGATGCAGAGCTGCTATTTTTTTTCCCGGATCAGCTTTTAGCGGTGGTTTTAACCTCCACTAAATTAAACTGGTAAAATTGTAGCGGCGATTAAAATTGCCAACAAATATAGATATTTTTATCGTAGCGGCATTTATAACTATTGCTACTATTATTTAGTGGTGGTTTAAACCGCCACTACTATTATTTAGCAGTGGTTTAAGACGCCGCAACAGTGTCCCATCATCCGCGTTTATTCCGCGGTATTTTTGATTATTTTAGCGGTGCTTTTTCGATGAGGGGGTGTTTTTTATTCACGGCGGTTATAACCACTACTAAAAAAACTAGAACCACTGCGAAATGAGGCAACTAAAATGATTCCCTTAAACCGCTGCGAAACGGATATAAATACTGCTAATAGTTTCCCAACATGCAAATTAGCGGCGATTTCCTAAAACTGACGCTAATAGGTTATTTTTCTGTAGTGCTTGTAGACCAGTAACCTCATGCTCGTAGACAACCAATCAGCCAAACCCAACCCTTTATTCAAGAAAAAATATCCCCAAACACCACAAAAAAATAAAGGCCTTTGAGAAAAAGGGTTTATATATTCAAAAGGGGATGAATCAACACCCCAAGTGTCAATCAAAAAATGAAGGAAATAGAGTCAAATACTTACCTAGAGATTTTATTCTCACTAAAATTCACTCTGAATGCCTAAGAATCGAGGGAGAATAATCCATGGAAGAGGATCCTGATGGTTTGTCACCCTTTATGTAGGGGTCTAATGGGGAAAAACTAGGGGAGAAATAAATAATATTAGGGGGTTAAAGCACACTTTTTAATAGGGTGAATGGTTTGGAAAAATGGTTTTTCATACCGTGTGCCAACCCTTCAGTTCCCTTCATCCAAGAGGAAACTAATCCCTATAGTTTACCAAGAAACCCACATCGTTTGACAAACTATGTGGTTGCTATGAGCTCAGCAATTTATGAGGGGATATTAAGCCACATTGTCCCCTACAACACCCTAGATGGTTTCCCAAACCATTCACCCCTATTCTATAGGCTTCATGGTTATGAAACACATTTATTACTAACGATGCTCTAATAGTTCTCTAAGCATAGATTGGCATCTTATCCTTCTCCTCCAAATCTCAAACCTCTGAGACACTACTAATAACTATCCTAATTATAGTAATAATTCCATAAACTAAATAAATATATATATATTCAATTTTTCTCGAGGTTGGAATCTTAAAAAAGTGTTATTAAATAAAAAAATTGTATGTTTTTAAAAATTATTAGTTTTTATATTTATGTGATGTGTGCTGTTATTTTAAAAAAGTGATGATTTTTTAATTGGATTTTATACTTTCTAAACATTATATCCTTATATTTGGAGATCATAATAAATTCAAAAAAAATTGTTTTAAAAACATTATATGTTCCAAGTATTTAGTATGTTTTTGTGAGAAATAATTTATTTTACTAGATGATGAAATATTTCTATATTGATAATATAATCATTCTATGTTAGTATGATCCATTGGACTGACTAATGTTTAGTTTATAATACTAACTAAAGTGTATTATATCAGATTAAACTATGTCTATCCTATCAAATAGACCTATGTTTTTCCATAGGAATGAAAAACAATATATTATATTTGTATTAAAATATCAAATTTATTGGTATGAATGAATCTAGTTTCTAAATATACCAATATATTGAAAATTAGTATAATTGAGTTCAGTTTATCATCAAGAAAGAGTTTAATCTATCAGTGTGACTGAGTGTTTTCAATAAGATTTTTATAGTTCAGTCCATCAGAATGACATATTTTATTTCATTAGAATAATAAATTTTATAATCATATTTAGAATTAATTCTATCGAATGGAATACATTTTTACAGTATTGTGATAGACCTACTAAAATTACATCACATAGAGATGTGTTTTATGTGTTTTCAAGATAAATATCTTTTGATTCTTTTGAAACCAACTCTGATATTCATAGAAATATATTTTTTAATGGCATAAAAATAAATAGGGGTCCATTCAAGGAGTTGTGAGCTAAATCATCTTTCGAACTCAATCTTTCTAAAGATTTATCTTTCGTAATAACTCATTACTGTTAGTTTGTAATCATTTAGAATATTTTTTATAGAATCGGTGTTATGATTTTAAATTTCATAATTTATTTTTTCATTTTAATTCTATGTCTGATATGGGTTTTGATCGAGGTATTACGGGTATTAGAAGATATCATATTCTAATCTTGTTGATAATGGACTTTTAGGGATAGAAATATAGAAGAGATTCCAATATTTTAAATAAAAGAAATTTTTTATAAAGAAATATAGAACTTAATAATAGGTCAAAACTAAAGATAACTAATTTCATAGTCTATTGACTTCATATCTCTTAAGTTTAAAGAGTAGAAAACTTTTTATAATACTTTTGTAAGCCATTATTAATTTTATAAATGTTTTTTTAGTCATCTCTATAAGTTATATTTTATGATGGAAATTTTATTAATAACTTTTATTTTAATAAACTTTTATTTACATTGATATAAAAAATTTAATCTCAGTCAATTACATGTTACTCTAATCATCGGACAAATCTGAGTTTGTTTAACTATAAGAATAAGGTTTCGTTTTTAATCGGGGTAATGTTATAAAAAAAATTCACCCCCCTCATGTACTCATTTTAACTCTTATGGTTCAACCAATTGAGGAAACCATTTTTCTGGATCAATTATATATTTATGTAGTATAATGAATTTAAAAATATAAATTGGAACTTATAAATCTTTGTTTATAATTTTTAAAATCTATGTGTGGTTTTATTTAAGTAAAATTTATTTCAAATTTTGTTTATTATAATCATGTATTAAAAAGGTTTCTCTTGGTTTGGTTTTGGTTTTAAATACAAATAAAGCTAATTTTATTTAACCAAATCAAATTAACGACATTATAATCAAAATTATAGTTGGATTTAAAAAATCATTTTTACTCTTCTGAAATCATTTTTTATAAAAATTATTTCTCATGGTATTTTGTGAATATATATATATATATATATATAATTTATTCTTATTCTAGGAGCTACATCTTATAAAATATATTACATATTTGGAATCAAAAAAAATAATATTATTTTTGGTGTTCATCTTAATTTTTTCTCAAAATGTATAAAAAATATGGTAAATATTTATCAATATGGTTAAGGGTAAAATAGTTAATATGAAAAAAATAAAGGTATAAGTCATTAAAATTACTTTAAATACTTTATTAAATGTTGTTAGTTCGTTGGATTTATAACTTAACATTATCATCACTGAAACTATTTAAATTTTGAGGAACATGACATGAGTATACATATACTACATAATAATGTTTCGATTTTTTACATGATTGCCACCAACCACACTTATTAAAGGGACACTCTTCTCCTATCTTATCCATAATTCATCATCCACTTACATAGAATAAAACCTAACCAAATTACATCCCAACTATCATTTACTCAATCTATAGGTCATTTTATCACCATAAAACTAGCTCAAAGAGTATTAAGGTGTATGCCAAGGGGATTAACAAAGGAAGAGGTATATGTTCATGTGAAGTTTTTCCATGTCCAATTATTATTAAACTTCCTATAAATATTCACTAAACATATTGAGAAAATTATATACATATATTTACCATAATTATTTATTTTTATGTTAATATTTCATTAGTTTTATATATCTTTTACATCCTATATCAAATGGAAACATAGATTTAGAATACATATGGACCACCATCTCCAAATAGTGGTGTAATTTGTTTTCTCAGGACCACCTCACATGGATGGTTATATAGATGTTATTATTTAATATATATATATATATAATTAATAACATTATTACATTTTTTAGTAATATAATATATCAAATTACTTATTACCATACCATCTGTTGGAAAATGATAAAGTCGCTCGTGTGTATTTGTGGACTTCTACCTCCACAAAGTGATGTGATTTTTTTTTACCACCTCACTTGGATGGTTATAAAATTATTTAAAATGACAAAAAATAATATTCATAGAACAATTAACACTTTATATATGGAGGGTCTATTTTATAACACCTTTATCCATGATCAATATACCCATTTAATATTTTGGAAAATTGATAGAAAACCCTTAAATGGTTGATGTAAGAAAGAACTATTCTGTTAAGGGATGTAAAATGATTATAAAATAAAATTATAAATTTAATATATATGATTGAGGTTCATGATATTGTTTTTAATAAATTTAAAAAATTTATTCATGATTATATAATGTCTCCAACCATAAAGGAATCCAACATAATGTTTCCAATCTCAATTCCACAATAATGATACATATTTTTCAATATGCATATAATTTATTTTATATGATGTATATAATAAGCATTTGAAATTTAGTATCATGAATTTATCATTAATCAAATTATTTAATATTTCAATAACTATTTTCAATTTTTTATGTTTATGTTCATATGTTATTAATTTTGTAATGTTGGATTGTATAACAGTACTCTTATTTAGGTATGTTCATGTTTAAATTTACATTTAAATAATTATATGCTCTTAACCTTCTTAATTTCCATATATTTTCTAATTCTCTACTAATTAATAAGGTTTTACTGTTTTTCTACCATCTTTTCCCCTCTTTAGTACACAAATATGAATAGAATATTCTTTATGAATACCCAAACTTATTTTCTTTTTTAGGTCAAAAATATTTTTCTTCAGCATCAAATTTTTTAAATTCAATGATGGATGTTTTCATTTTTTTTTAAATCATTGACAAGGGAATTTTAAATAAATATTTTAATTTTTAAAAATATGTTAATGGAATCTTTTTAAATTTTTCTGAGAATTTCATTTTGGACATTCTTTATAAAATAGTAAATGTAATTTTCTTAACATATACAACTTGGACAAATTTTTAAATTTTTGGTTCCTTTAATAATTATTTATATTTATCAACATGTTTATTTAGTTTTTATTGGAAAATATATTTTCAATTACTTTGAGAATTTTTATATTTTATTTATATTAAAATAAAATGGTATTATTTTCGAAAAGTTATGAAATAAAATTTAATATTAATTAAGTAAATTTAATCATCCATGCCAAATTTTATATTATATGTATTGTATCATTTCATAATTATCTATTATAATGAAAATATTTTTTCAAAAGTCCCATGAACACCTCCTGAAAGGAGATCATAAATCATTTTTAACTTTGTTTTTAGAAATATGTAACAAACATTATAAGGAATGTTATTTTAAAATTTAAATGTATATTTTCCACTTTGATTCTAAAAAATTCTTTCATTTTCTACAAAACTATAATTTTAGATGAATTGATAGACTATTATTATCAATTATTGACTTATAGTTTAAAACATATTTTAATCATAGGGAATAGTATATTTTCCTTCTATATCACTATCCATTATTATTTTAACATTATATCCAAATTGTTTTTTATTATAGATATATTTATCATCTATATATTGTCTTAACCATACATCATTACTACATACATTTTTATCTAATGATAGATTATAAAGAATATTATTTCTTTTTATAGGGAAAAGTTTTTTTTATTCTTAATAAAATAATGTTATTTTTTTATTAATAAGGCATAAAATCTATTTTTATATTTTTTATTAAATATTTGAGGGATAAATTAAACATACATAGCTGATGGGCGTGACATGATTATAGATATCACCTCGAACCATTGAAAGGTCTAATGAGACAAAAAATTTATAAATTAGTTAGGTGTCTAGTGTAACCTTACACATATATTGAAATGTCTTAGTACAAGGTCGTGATGGTAATGATCATGATCTATTAGCATGATGCCTTTGAAGTAAGGTCAGGGTGTAAAAAATTAAACATTATATTTATTGAGTTTTAAGTTAGTATTATCCGTGTATTTTTTATGTTGATTTTCCCTTGTTATATTTTGAATCTAAAGTTATTCATTATAACGACCCATAATTTACATACATTTTTATTACTTAATAATTGAAGCACACTTATTAAAACATATAACCAAACCAAGAAAGAACCGTATAGGTATAGTGTCTTTAGAAACTAGGAAACATAAACAACTGGTTCATAAAGCATCTACTTTGCCTCCCATTTATTTCATCATATCTAGAGTCCCTTTTTGGCATATTCTACTTAATAACCTTCTTCCTGACCTGGGGAAACAAAACAGACAAAAGGGTGATCTCAAATTCTCAGTAAGGGAAAACAAAAGAAATATCAATCACATCATATACATAACCACATAACTTTTGGAAATCTTAACCTGCAAAAGAGATCATAATTTCATAACATGGGATAAGTCTTAGTAGTGAAATGTAATCCCAATAATCATAACTTAAAACATGAAACTTTGTGGCATACACACATAATCATAGAGAATCATTTCTTATTAGTCAAGACTCATTGCCAAGACAATCTTAGTGGACAAAGTCCATTTCTGAACCGTGTTCACTCCTCGTTTCAGTCCTGTTTCACTGAACCGGTATAACCTACCATTCCAGCCATGTATATCTCATGAGATATAAAATCTTTACCCAATGAATTGGAGGGATATATAGGTCCCACCCATCTCATAATGATACCATTCTTATGTGTGCCACAAAATCATAAATCATACATCATTGCATAACCCATGTAGTAAAAATGGGATTTTTAAACAACATGACATCATAAAACAATTCATATAAGATAAATGAATTCATAAAAATATTTCCATCATAACATAATAAAATCCATGTAATAATAGGGATAGAAACAGAACCCTATATTATCTTAGATGGAAAATAATTTTGATAAAACACTTGAACTCCATTCTTGAGGAAAATATCCTTTCTACTTCAAAAACATTTTTCCTTTCTTAACATGTCATACAATTTTAAACTAAAAGAAGTTGATTAAAAATAAACTTGAAAACTTGAAAAGGAAGATTCTTGGAAATATTGTTTTAAAAATCCATTCTTGCCGTATAAGTTAAAAAAACATTCTTCTCGTACTTTTGTTGGAAAAGTCAAAAAAGTACCTCGTACAAAAAAACGACAAAAGATTCCTTTCATATCTTTTACTAAAAACTCACCGAAGGGTAAAATAGGATTTAAACAATTTTAGTTGAATGGAAATAATATTACATATTGAGGAAAGATGGATGTGGATTATAAAATACACCCCAGTAAATGCCAAAGTATAAACAATCTCGAATAAAAATGAGATTGTGATATTTCCCTTACCTTAGGTCTGATATGCTTTGTATGTGTCCGAACCTCCTATATAATGATTTAAATAATGTTATTGACTTATTCCAGAATCATACTTACTTTTATAATATCATATTTTGTCATATTCTTAGCTTCTTAGTAGTAATATTTCATTGCTACTTGTTATTCTGGTGTTTATAAATTTTTTTTCTTATGCGTGTTTTGTCGAATAAATTCTTATTCTTATCTTTAGGTTATAGATAACTCATTTCCATAATGGTATTAGTGTAATATATATCATATTAATTCATTTAATTCATTTATATAATCATTATGAAATGAAGATCATGTAGAACGAGTCACATCACATCGTGGAGACGGTATTCCGTACGTACGCACGAGTGATGATATCATTCCTATGATCGTGGAATTGTATTGGAGTGTACGTATACTATTTCAGAATCAGTATCACTTTATAATAGTCATATATAGTCATTATTTACACCATTATACCCATCCAATTAATGTGGTGGTGGAAAATAGATTACACCACGAGGTGGAGACAGTATTCCGTACGTACGCACGCGCGGTGATTTCTTTTTCCGTAGGATGGATAAATGGTGAAATAGGGTTATTTCATACTTATAATAACATATCAGTATATGAGTGATACTGATGTTATTACTTCATAATGAAACAACTAAATAAGAAGAAGTGGAAGAAGAAATAAAGATGAAGGGATCGGTAACGGACATTACCTCTTCTTTGAAGTGCTACTTTGAGACCTTCTTTTAGGGCACTAAAATTGGTCTTTGAAGACGAACAGGACCTCTAGGATGTCTCTAGGGAAGTTGAGAGAAGAATTTGGCAGGGTTTGGCTTAGCATGAAGGCTCAAAGTGGTGTGAGGAAGATAGGGAGGAGGTGCCCTTTTATAAGGGAGGAGAGGGGCACCTTTGGAATAAATAAACATATTATTTTATTATAAAGTAAAGTTATGTTTTAAATAGCTCCAAATTGATTTATTTCTAAGATAAGGTGGGGATGGGTCGAAATAATCTCATACAATATAATTTAGACAAGTTTAGGTTCCTATTTTAACCTTATCATTTAGATTTAACATTAAGTTAAATAATTATACTTTTACCGTGTCTTCTTGTGTTCTTATACTATAAGGTTAATAAACTTACTATAATCAGCCAAACGAACCCCAAGTTGTTTATTATTAATATATATAACCTTATCTATGTCATTTGGCCGAACCTTAGATTTTTAGGAATAAAATAACAATTATTAATATAATATTTGTTTTAAAACCTTTTTTATGTCAATTTTGACACTATTTAGTAATTAATTTTTGTGAAAATCATAACAGAATGATTAGTTCTAAAAAAGTTAATTAAATCAATACTAACATGTCATATTAATCTATAAGATTAGTGTAATTAATAAAAACTCTCAAATTATATTTATTTTGGTATTTATAACATCAATTATGTCAATATTTCATTAATAAATTAATTACTGCATCATCATTGTGTCATAAATAAATTAAATTATTTAATGTCTAAAAATTACAAATAAAATACCATTATGTAGGAAATCGTTTTAGATTTCTAATGAATATTTATAGTCAAATTTATCTTATGTATAACTCCATATTAAAAATGATTTAGTTATTAAACTTTGATTTTAACTATTTTAACCCTTCTTTAAATAAATTAATAATAAATGTCCTAATCTAATCCAAGTGGGCCTAAATGGTGATATTTTATTCCTAAGGTTGTTTTTGGTCGAATTACACTTGTCCAATAGAATTAGGACATGTGTTAGGGTAATAATAATATCATTTTTACCCTTAATTACCCTATTTACTTTTAACCGTGGTAAAATAAAGTAAAAAGTTACTATTTACCAAAAAAATATTTTCATCTCATTGAACCACATTTTTCTTACTTACATCAACCGTGTCTCTCAGATTTTCGAAATTTCACTCACAGAAGCGGTAAAATTATGTTTTATGAAAAATTCAGTTTTTTAACTACCACTTAGTGGTTTCACTATTCATCAAAAATTGAATGTTTTCAGAAAAATACCAAAATTTCACCCTAGGATAATTTCGATATTCCGAATCCAAAAATGAAGTCCATTTCAAAAAATAAAATTTATAAAATTTCAAAAAGTGGTTATTACTATTCATAACGGCTAGTTTTAATAATATTTTATTAGCATATCATTGTTTAGTGAAACTTGGTATTGCGTACGACGCAAGCTATCGAGGAAGGTTGTGATTTCCTATAAAGCAAGCCAAGCAAGTGTTGTGTATAGAAAAATATTCCTTTGATGATTTATATAACATAAAAGTCTCAGGTGTTACATTCTACCCCCCTTAAAATGAATTTCGCCCTCAAAATTCGTCACTTTGTAACAAACAGATGAGGATACCTCTTGCTCATCATATCCTCAAGCTCCCATGTAGCTACTTCTAATTGGTGGTTCCTCCAAAAAAACTTTCACCAATCGAGTGGTCTTGTTTCGAAGGACTTTTTTGCTATGATCCAGAATCTCTATCGGTTGTTCTTCATAAGAAAGATCTTTCTCCAGCGGTACAACTTCTGAGCTGAGTACATGTGAAGGATCAGGTATGTACTTTCTCAGGAGAGATACATGGAACACATCATGAACTTGAGAGAGATTCGGTGGAAGCGCCAATAGGTAAACTACCTTCCCAACAAGATTCAGTATTTCGAAAGGACCGATATATCTAGGGTTCAACTTCCCCTTCTTCCCAAATCTCACAACCCTCTTCCAGGGAGATATTCGTAAGAACACTTTATCACCCACTTCAAACTCTAGGTCTTTTCATCGGTTGTTGGCATAGCTTTTCTGTCGACTCTGATCTACTCTTATGTGTTGTTGAATAGATATGACCTTTTCTGCCATTTCATCAACGAGATCGGGTCCTAATAGATTTCTTTCCCCAACTTCATCCCAGCAAGTTAGAGTCCTGCATTTCTTTCCATAGAGAGCTTCATAAGGAGCCATCTGAATACTGGAGTGAAAGCTATTATTATAAGAAAATTCCACCAAAGGTAGGTGTTGATCCCAACCACCTTTGAAATCCATAGAGAAAGCTCTCAACATATCTTCTAGAGTTTGAATTGTTCTCTCAGACTGACCGTCTGTTTGAGGATGATAAGTAGTGCTGAAACTCAACTCTGTATCCAGAGTATGTTGAAGACTTTGCCAGAACTTCGAGGTAAACCTCGGATCCCGATCAGATATAATAGAAAGTGGTACTCCATGCAATATTACCACTTCCTTTACATATATCCTGGCAAGATGATCCAGAGAGAAATCCTCTCTAATAGCAATGAAGTGTGCAGACTTTGTAAGACGATCAACTATGACTCAGACAGCATTATTGCCTTTGAATGTTTTAGGAAGTCCTGTGACAAAGTCCGTAGTGATGTTTTCTCATTTCCATTCAGGTATGGGTAATGGTTGTAACATCCCCTTATACTTCTGTCTCTCAACTTTAACTTGTTGACAAACCAAGCATCGAGAGACATATTCAGTAACATCTCTTTTCATGCCATCCCACCAGAAGTATTCTTTCAGGTCCCTATACATCTTCGTGCTTCCAGGATGAATAGAGAATGAAGAACTATGAGCCTCATCCAGTAGCTCCTTCTTTAATTCGGGGATGGGAGGAACACAAACCCGATTCCTGAACTTTATTATCCCATCACAATCAACGTTGAATTCAGGAACATTTCTCACCTTCTTTTGTAACTCGAAATCTTCTTTCTGTGCCTCTTTAATCTTCACATGTATAGATCGTTGAACATTCATTTGAGAAAGATAAGATTTTTCCCCTTTCATTATAATTCCAAGATCCATCCTTTGTAAATCCATAAATATTGGATCTTTTGTGATCCTCATCAGGGATAAACTAGCATGGTCTTGTCGACTTAATACATCTGTCACCTTGTTTGCTTTCCCAGGGTGGTAATGGATTGAGCAGTCGTAATCCTTAATCAGCTCCAACCATCTTCTTTGACGCATATTCAGCTCCTTTTGTGTGAAAATATACTTTAAACTTTTATGATCAGTATAAATGTCACACCTTTCTCCATAAAGGTAATGCCTCCAAATCTTTAATGCAAAGATTACCGCAGCTAACTCCAAATCATGAGTTGGGTAATTTTGCTCATGTATTTTCAACTGTCATGTGGCATAAGCTATCACCATATCATTTTGCATAAGAACACACCCCAATACCTTCTGGGATGCATCACTGTAGATCAAAAACCTTTCTCCACTACAAGGAAGTGTGAGCACAGGTGCACTGGATAACCTTCTTTTCAACTCCTTGAAATTCTCTTCACATTCCTCCGTCCAAACAAACTTAACTCCCTTCCGAGTCAACTTGGTGAGTGGATTAGATAATCGTGAAAAATATTTCACAAAACGTCGATAATATCCATCCAAACCAAGAAAAATTCAGATCTCGGTTACTGTTGTTGGTCTCGACCTTCTTTCAATAACCTCTGTTTTTGCTGGATCCACAGATATCCCCTCTTTTGAGATTCTGTGACCCAAAAATGCAACTTTTTGAAGCCAAAATTCACACTTGGTAAATTTGTCATAGAGGTTCTCCTTTATCAGGGTCTTCAATATAATTCTCAAGTGATCTTCATGTTCTTCCTTGCTCTTTGAATAGACAAGAATATCATCTATAAAGACTACCACAAACTGATCAAGATAGTCTCTAAAGACTCTATTCATTAGATCCATGAAGATAGCAGGGGCATTAGTAAGACCAAATGGCATCACTATAAATTCATAGTGTCCATACCTTATACAGAAAGTCTTCTTTGGTATATCCTCCCTTTTGACCCTTAATTGATGATACCCTGAAAGAAGATCAATCTTGGAAAATTATTGAGCTCCGCGTAGTTGGTCAAATAGGTCATCAATGCGTGGGAGAGGATATTTGTTCTTGATAGTTATCTTGTTAAGTTCTCGATAATCAATGGAGAGTCTCATTGATCCATCTTTCTTCTTAACAAACAGAAGAGGTGCTCCCCAAGGTGACGCACTAGGGCGTATAAACCCCTTATCAAGATTCTCTTGGAGTTGCTTCTTCAATTCCTACAACTCAATTGGGGTCATTCTATAAGGTGTCTTTGAAATAGGCAAAGCACCCGGTACGAGTTCTATTGAAAACTCAACTTCACGATTCAGTGGAAGACCCGGTAATTCATCCGAAAAGACATCATAAAACTCCCGTACAATGGGAATATTCTTAATTGTGAGTTTCTCACCAACCATTTGAGATAAATAACCTTCATTTAGTGGAATCAAGACCCATAAGATGGAAGGAATTTCCACTGGAAGGTTATGTTCATCCTTGCATCAATAGACGATCATAGATTGATCTGGAATATGAAATGTGACTTCCCTTCTTTGGCAATTGATATGAGATCCATGTTGAGAAAGCCAATCCATGCCAAGAATCACATCAAATTCCACTATAGGAAGGATCACAAGATTTGCAGGAAGCACTTTCCAACAAACTTCAATCGAAGAAGAATTATAAACTTTTGATGCGACTGTTGGGCCATTTGGTGTTGTCACAGCTAACTCAACATCTAATTGTTGAGGTAATACGGTGATAACCTTAGAAAATTCTTCAGAAATAAAGGAGTGGGTGGATCCAGAATCAAATAAAACATTTGCTACTTTAGAGTGGATGGTAAGTGTACCTTTCACCACATCGTTATCGTACTCCACATCGCTGATAGAAATTGCATGTGACTTTCCTTTGTCTTTATCCTTAAGAGTTTTTTGACGTCGACCATCATCATCAACCCTTGGATTAGGGCATTTATTGGCATAATGTCCCATCTCCTTGCACTTGAAACATTGAAGTGTAGTAGGTTCATTCTGTGTATCCCTTCCTTTTGTTTTCATCATTAGACATCTTCTTCCCATCATCGCGGCATTAAAATGCCCGATGACCTTCCTTTCCACATTTGAAACATTTACTTGTGCCTTTAAGACAACTCCCTACATGTTTCTTTCAACACTTTGAGCATAAGGGAAAGCTCATCTTCTTTTCAGTGTGCTCTTTAGATTTTCCATTGAATTCCATTTTCCTCTTCTTATCAAACCCATATGACTGATGGGTTACTCCAATCTCCATATCAACTTTGAGAGCACATCGAACGATTTCCTCATAGCTATTGAAGTCCCTTATGGATAAGGCCCTACGAAGACTTGGTTTTAAGCCACTAAAGAATCGATCGATCTTACTCTCAATTTAGATAATAATACTAGAACTGTACCTTGAAAGTCTTGTAAAATTTTCTTCATAGGTACCAATAGATTCATAGTCCTTTTTCTTCAGTTCAAGAAACTCTTTCTCCATCTTTGTTCGGAGAATACAAGGGAAGTACGTATTGAAAAATAAGTTCTTGAACTCGTCCCATTCCATGGACTCAATTTCATACCTTTGCCTCGTATTCTTAATAAGATTCCACCATTGATCAGCATCACCTTCCAAACAATACACTGCTAAGATAACTTTATCATGCTCAGAACATTGATGAACTGAAAATATCTTTTCAGTAGTACTAATCCATTTTTCAGCAACTAATGGATCAGTAGACCCGCTGAATGAAGGTGGACGTTGTCTCATGAAGGATTCAACAGAATGTTGCTCCTTCCTTTGCTCGTTTGGAAGTCCTGCATGATTCATAGCTTGAGAAAGTTGTGTGAACATGGCTACAAGATTTTTCATTCCAAATCCCATAACGTTTGGTTGCTCAGGGGGACAATCATTGCATTGCCCGTCGCATTCCGCATTAACACGGTTCCTTCGGGTTCCAGCCATTGACTAAAACCAAGAAGAATAGTGTGAGCAACACTAATTATAATAGGAAAACCACATAATCAAGAATAAAATTTCACACTTAAGATCTTATCCTAGGTTATTCATGGCCATTTCTAAAACACTAAGATTGTGTTCTATGCTTAGACATATCCTTAGGGTTCTTACTAAGGCTTTCACATCCTAGTTTCCAAAGGTTGACTATACCTTTCCTCTGATACCAACTATAATGACCCATACTTTACATACATTGTTATTACTTCAGAATTGAAGCACACTTATTACAACATATAACCAAACCAAGAAAGCACCGTATAGGTATAGTGTCTTTAGAAACTGGGAAACATAAACAACTGGTTCATAAAGCATCTATTTTGCCTCCCATTTATTTCATCATATCTAGAGTCCCTTTTTGGAATATTCTACTTAATAACCTTCTTCCTGACCTGGGGAAACAAAACATACAAAAGGGTGAGCTCAAATTCTCAGTAAGGGTAAACAAAAGAAATATCAATCACATCATATACATAAGCACATAACTTTTTCAAATCTTAACCTGCAAAAGAGATCATAATTTCATAACATGGGATAAGTCTTAGTAGTGAAATGTAATCCCAAAAATCATAACTTAAAACATAAAACTTTGTGGAATACACACATAATCATAGAGAATCATTTCTTATTAGTCAAGACTCATTGCCAAGACTATCTTAGTGTACAAAGTCCATTTCTGAACCGAGTTCACTCCTCGTTTCAGTCCTGTTTCACTGAACCGGTATAACCTACTGTTCCAGCCATGTCTATCTCATGAGATATAAAATCATTACCCAATGCATTGGAGGGAGATATAGGTCCCACCCATCTCATAATGATACCATTCTTATGTGTGCCACAAAATCATAAATCATACATCATTGCATAACCCATATAGTAAAAATGGGATTCTTAAACAACATGACATCATAAAACAATTCATATAAGATAAAGGAATTCATAAAAATATTTCCATCACAACATAATAAAATCCATGTAATAATAGGGATAGAAACAGAACCCTGTGTTATCTTATATGGAAAATAATTTCGATAAAACACTTGAACTCCATTCTTGAGGAAAATATCCTTTCTACTTCAAAAACATTTTTCCTTTCTTAACATGTCATACAATTTTAAACTAAAAGAAGTCGATTAAAAATAAACTTGGAAACTTGTAAAGGAATATTCTTGGAAATATTGTTTTAAAATTCCATTCATGTTGTATAAGTTAAAAAAAACATTCTTCTCATACTTTTGTCAGAAAAGTCAAAAAAGTACCTCGTACAAAAAAACGACAAAAGATTCCTTTCATATCTTTTACTAAAAACTCACCGAAGGGTAAAATAGGATTTAAACAATTTTAGGTGAATGGAAATAATATTACATATTGAGGAAACATGGATGTGGATGATAAAATACACCCCAGTAAATGCCAAAGTATAAACAATCTCGGATAAAAATGAGATTGTGATATTTCCCTTACCTTAGTTCTGATATGCTTTGTACGTGTACGAACCTGCTGTATAATGATTTAAATAATGTTATTGACTTATTCCAGAATCATACTTATTTTTATGATATCATATTTGGTCATATTCTTAGCTTCTTAGTAGTAATATTTCATTGATACTTGTTTTTCGGGTGTTTATAACTTTTTGTTCTTATGCGAGTTTTGTCGAATAAATTCTTATTCTTTTCTTTAGGTTATAGATACCTCATTTACAGAATGGTATTAGTGTAATATATATCATATTCATTCATTTAATTCATTTATATAATCATTATGAAATGAAGATCATGTAGAACGAGTCGCATCACATCATGGAGACGGTATTCCGTACGTACGCACGAGTGATGATATCGTTCTCATGATCATGGAATTGTATTGGAGTGTATGTATACTATTTCAGAATCATTACCACTTTATAATAGTCATATATAGTCATTATTTACACCATTATACTTATCCAAGTAAGGTGGTGGTGGAAAATAGATTACACCACGGCGTGGAGACGGTATTCCGTACGTACGCACGCGCGGTGATTTCTTTTTCCGTAGGATGGATAGATGGTGAAATAGGGTTGTTTCATACTTATAATAACATATCAGTATATGATTTATACTGATGTTATTACTTCATAATGAAAAAACTAAAGAAGAAGAAGTGGAAGAAGAAATAAAGATGAAAGAATCGGTAACGAACATTACTTCTTCTTTGAAGTGCTTCTTTGAGACCTTCTTTTAGGGCACTAAAATTGGTCTTTGAAGAAGACCAGGACCTCTAGGATGTCTCTAGGGAAGTGGAGAGGATAATTTGGCAGGGGTTGGCCGAGCATGAAGGCTCAAAGTGGTGTGAGGAAGAGTGGGAGGAGGTTCCCTTTTATAAGGGAGGAGAGGGGCACCTTTGGAATAACTAAAAATATTATTTTATTATAAAGTCAAGTTCGGTTTTAAATAGCTCCAAATTGATTTATTTCGAAGCTAACGTGGGTATGGGTCGCAATCCTCTCATCCAATAGAATTTAGACAAGTTTAGGTTCCTATTTTAACCTTATCATTTAGATTTAACATTAAGTTAAATAATTTTACTTTTATTGTGTCTTCTTGTGTTTTTATACAATAAGGTTAATAAACTTACTATAAGCAGCCAAACGAATCCCAAGTTGTTTATTATTAATATATATAACCTTATCTAAGTCATTTGTCCGAACCTTATATTTTTAGTAATAAAATAACAATTACTAATATAATATTTGTTTTAAAAACTATTTTATGTCAATTTTGACACTATTTAGTAATTAATTTTTGTGAAAATCATAACAGAATGATTAGTTCGAAAAAAAGTTAATTAAATCAATACTAACATGTCATATTGATCTATAAAATTAGTGTAATTCATAAAAAGTCTCAAATTATATTTATTTGGGTATTTATAACATCAATTATGTCAATATTTCATTAATAAGATAATTACTGCATCATCGTTGTGTCATAAATAAATTAAATTATTTAATTTCTAAAAATTAAAAATAAAATATTATTATGTAGTAAATCGTTTTATCTTTCTAATGAATATTTATATTCGAATTTATCTTATGTATAACCCCATATTAAAAATGATTTAGTTATTAAACTTTGATTTTAACTATTTTAACCCTTCTTTAAATAAATTAATAATAAATGTCCTAATCTAATCAAAGTGGGCCTAAAGGGTCATATTTTATTCCTAAGGTTGTTTTTTGTCGAATTAAACTTGTCCAATAGAATTAGAACATGTGTTAGGGTAATAATAATATCATTTTTACCCTTAATTACCCTATTTACTTTTAACCGTGGTAAAAAAAAGTAAAAAGTTACTATTCACCAAAAAATTATTCTCATCTCATTGAACCACATTTTACATACTTACATCAACCGTGTCTCTCGTATTTTCGAAATTCCACTCACAGAAGCGGTAAAATTAAGTTTTATGAAAAATTCAGTTTTTTAACTACCACTTAGTGGTTTCACTATTCATCAAAAATTGAAAGTTTTCAGAAAAATACCAAAATTTCACCCTAGGATAATTTCGATATTCCGAATCCAAAAATGAAGTCCATTTTGAAAAATAAAATTTATAAAATTTCAAAAAGTGGTTATTACTATTCATAACGGCTAGTTTTAATAATATTTTATTAACATATCATTGTTTAGTGAAACTCGGTATTGCGTACGACGCAAGCAATCGAGGAAGGTTGTGATTTCGTGTAAAGCAAGCCAAGAAAGTTTTGTGTGTATAAAAAGATTCCTTTGATGATTTATATAACATAAAAGTCTCGGGTGTTACATTCATTATGTGGTATATTTTTAAATTAAACACCACACCATATTATTTATTCCTTATCTACCAATTGAAGCTTATATTGAATACTTTCCTATAAGAAGAATATTAACTCACTTATTATTATGTTTTTATTTCCCCAGTATATGAAAAAGTGATATTTTAATGATATTAAATGATGAAAGAATGGTTTTCATGAAATGATTTGTTTTTCCAATTAAATATAGAGATCATGTATTCATATCATCTCTAATTATGACTAAATTGACTGATCCCATATGTTGTGATCCATTTTATATTGTAAAAAAGTAATAATATAAACACAATAAATAGGTTTTTGGATTCAAGGAATTATTGTAAAGGTGACAGTCCACATATATTTAATAATTGGTTGAGTTTTTTTATAGTGACCATTTAAAGATCCCAAGTTTTAATTCAATACATCCATTTGGTTGAATTCATTACAATCATCGATAAATAAACATAATAGTGAGTTGAATAAGGTGGAAAATTGGATCCTATATGATTTTTGGAATGGGAAGAGGTAATCCTTGTCACATTATATTTAATATATTTTCAAAGTGTTTTTTACTATAATTCAAGATAGAGAATTTTATAATGGGACAACAAGTTTATGAAATTGAGCATCAATTACAGTAAGCTTTTATTTTTAAGTGATGAATATCATAATACATATAGTTTTAATTATTAATGTTATTAAAACAAAAATTTTGAAATTTTATTAATTCAATGTCATTAAATTAAATTAATTTTTTAAATTATCTTATATATAATACCATTCAATTAAATTTTGTGATTCTTAGGAAAAAATTGATTTTTTAGTGAATATTTAAAAATACACTTTTTCATATACAGGAATTTAATTTCAATAAATAAATTAATTAAAAAGTAGAATTATGTTTTCGATTTATTCATAAAGTAACATATGATCTATATTTTTTGTAATAAATAAATATGAGTGAAAAAAATTCATGATTTTGATATAAGATGATTTGAATGCTTAAAAAATTTGTTCTTTTTTCAGAAAACATTTTCACTGTGTTTTACACATTTATATTAAAATTAATTATATAAAACTTCTATAAATTGAATCATAGAAACTTGATTCCATATATGGAATCATGTGGTCAAATTTTGACAAATATTTCCCTTATATTTTTTTAAAATTATTAATAGTGAACATAATAAATATTTTTTACCTCAATACAGGTCAAATATCTAAAAAGTGGTTCAACCATTTGGATAAGGATTTAAAATTTATATATAATTTTTTATAATATTGGGTGAATGGACTTCCACCATTTGGTTCAATTTTTTGGAAATTTTTATACGATGTTATATATTTGTTTTATTTTTACCTTTACAATGTTAAATTAAATGATAAATCTACAATTTTCACATTCTTTCTTTTAGTATCCTTAATATTTTATGATAAGGATAAGTACAAATTTATTTCAGTTTTAAATGGTTTTTTTCACTGTGAACTTTTTTTTATCCTGGTAATATATTTTAAATTTTTAAATGTTTAATAATTAGATTATATTCTTACACAACACCAAAATTGAATTTGTTCAACAAATAAAAAAATAAAATAAATGATATTAAAAATATTAAAAGTATTACAAATTGGGTTAATTATGATTTTCCTTCATTTTTATAGTCATATATGAAATTTTTTAGATGTGTTAAAGAATTTTATTATAATAAAAAAATCTATTTAAATTCTAATTAAATTAATAGTGTCACGATTAAAATTAATTATATTTTATAATATATAATTTTTTATTAAATGATTTAAAATTAATAAAAAAAACTTATTTTAAATCAAATTAATGGGATTTAACTTTAAAATATTAACCATTATCTATTAATTGATTGTCTTTCCTTTTCTGGTAATATTCATGACCCTTAATGTGTTGACAACATTATTATTATGTAAATTGCTAAACTGGTTAATTGGGGGATATAACTAAAAGATAATAGTTAAAACATAATAAAAATGTAACCAGATTTTATTAGATTATAGAACATCAATAAATACTCATCTTACCATGAAATTATACCAATTTTAATCCATTTTTACATAAAAATAATTTATATTTTTTTTATCCTTTAAGAAATTTCATGAATAGCCCTCCTATCACTTATAAAAGGATACCCCTTCTCTAATTTATTTAAATCTCATTGAGAAACATTTCTCATCCAAACCATAAAAATTTAAATTATACCATTCTTATCCAATTTCTAGTGGTTTTTTCCCATTCAAAATACAAAAAGGAGTTTCATTAAGATAAGATCTAATATAATTATATTGAAGAAGATGTAATCATCTTCACGGGCATTTTCATGTTCATTTATTCATCTAATTCCACTTATTATGTTTTACCCATTATAAAATAATAACTCCATTATATTAAGTATACATATGTTTTATTATGATTATGGGAAAAACTTATTCAATCACTTTTACATCAAATTGAAATAGAAAACATCGCTCATGTGTATGTACGGCTTACTATCCCCATGTAGCCATGAAATTTGTTTTTCTTCAACACATTACTTGAATGGTTATAAATACAGAACTAATGAATATATAATTGTGTGTGTTATTTATAAAATTAAAATATTTTTGGAACTATACATTCACATCTACATTCTTACCAACCAATTCATTGGAAAAAGGTAACATTGATCTTATGTATGTGTGGACTTCCATCTCCATGAAGCGATGTGATTCACTTTTCATTACTCCTTTACAAGGTTGGTAATAAGAATATATTTAATGAATATATATTTTATTTATATGATGATTAAAGTTATGGATATGATGTAATCAACATCCAATTAAATTTATTAGAACTACTGAATCAAAACATAAATAAAAAATAAATTATTTATCACCAAAAATAATGATAATAATAAAATATTATTAACAAATGGATGATAAAATGTTATAAATGAATCATATATTATAAAATTTTTATATGTATTGATATATTATTTATTATTAATAAATTTAATTATATTATCATGTCGTATAATATAACTTACCATGAAAATAGAATGTGTGGTAAGGGATTTTATCTAAATTTACACTATATTTAGAAATTTTGGTAATAAAAACTTATTTACATTATATAGTGTATATAATTCACCATTTAAGTATTTAAAAAGAATATATATTTATTCATCATGAATAATAATTTAATTCATGTTACCCATTCAATATGAATTTTTGAAATAAAATCTGATCTTATTTCTCTTTTTGACTAGGGACAAATTTCTTCAATGCCCATATTTTTCAAAACAATTTTTCAAAAGTCCTTTTATTTACTCAAATCATTTTTTAAAGACGTTTTAATTTATCCTATAATTTTTATATGGTTTTAAATGAATATTTATATTTTATTTTGAAAGGGTATTGATTTTATTTCTTTACAAAAATCCAAAAAATAAATGTTTTTTAAATGTATAAAAAAATAAAAAAATCACAACACCATAATAGTTTTACACTACTAGATTATTCTACAAGTTATCAATGGATTTAAATAGAAAAAAATTTAATGAATTATTATTTTAATATTTTACTTCCATTTTCTGTATTTCTCTATAGTATTAGGTTTTATTAGAGAATAAATATTTTTGATGAATTGATGGTATTCTATGATCTGTTATTAATTTCTTTTTTATATTTTGGTAGAAAAATTCACTTCTTTATTATCATTTAGAAATTAAATTTATCTTAAATATAAATATTATTTTTAAGATTGAAATATTCATTTTCTAAAACATATAATATTTCTACATTTTGTGTTTTACTTTGATAGATATTTCATTCATTGGGGAAATATTAATATTCTATATTCAATACTCAATAGAAATATTTTTTCATAATAAATATTCTTATGAAATTCATTTTAATAAATAAAAAATACATTAAAAAGAAATTGATTGGTGGTGTATGGAATTATATTTCCCCTCTATTCATTGATAGTTCTCTAGAGAAAAATCATTTTCCCATCTAAATTCATATTTTTTATATGCCCATCCATACTTTAAACTATTCTAAAATAAGGTTTCTACATTAGATATATAGTGATATATAATATCATGACGTTCAACAATAAAAATTTCCTTCATTAATAATTCAATTATTATAGTCAATGACATTACTATATTTATATTGTCGAGGTATATGTTTTATATTATTTTATTGATTATTAAGAATGTTGTTTTAGTTATTTACAATACCACATTGATTGTACCTTTTTACTCATGATAGATTCTGCTGTACGTATCCATTAGTGAACATGTGAGACCATCCCCTATTTTTATCTTATCTCCAGGTTTTTAGGAATGATATCATAAAAAATATCAAGTCTCTGGAAATATTTCTTACTCTATATATTTTATATTTCCAATGAAATATGGGAATTATGTTTCTATTTAGTTATTTAATAATACTAAATGCGTCGATCCTTCATGGTGATATCCCTTATGTATTATACCTATATATTAAAATAAAAATAGCTCTGTGTTGTTGGATTCGGGGATCAATAGTTGGTATTAGAAGAAGTTTAGTTGAAACCATGTGAATAAGATTTTAAATAAAAATATCTTACATGAGAATTATGATAATGCATTATAGAATTTGAGAAATTTTAGCATTATATGGATTTAATTTTATAGATCAATATTCATGATTGTTATGTGCTAACTCAATGTATTTCATCATTTAGGGATGATTCCTAAAATTATAATTGGAATAAAAAACCCTAGACAATGTATGGATAAAAATTTTGAGGAAACTAATACTGATTATGTTAAAATTGAGCACCTAATGTCTATATTAGGGCATCTGTCTCAACTTATAACAAATAACATTACCTTAATTTAGAAACATTCTATTCTATAGTGTTATTATCCTTTAATAGATCACTTAATATGAAAAGAACCTACATATTTTATAAGAACTAATAAACCCTTGGTAGATGAGGAGTGGATTAAATATGTTGAAAATATATTCCAGACATTGTGATGTAATAGAATTGAATAGGATATTATGTTAGTATGTTATTTTAGAGGACATACGGATAAATAGTAGTCACTAATCTTCAATAGTACCAAGTTTGAATAAATTTAATGAATACAATAGAGAAATATTAATGTGGTAATATTTCCGAAATACTTCCATCAAGTATAATGAGCTAAATTATAGATGATTATACCCATATTAAAGGAGATAGTGTAAGAAAGTGTGGCATAATATGAGGTTAAATTTGAAAGATTATCAAGGAATGCACTAGACTATATATCTATCCCTGATATTGATATTGATGACTTAATTTATGGTTATAATCCATGTATATAAAGGGAAATAATTTCTCAAACAATTTCATTAGGTAACGATATATTGTTAAGTACAGTTATGTAAGAGAGTTAATTTTCAAGATACTATATCTTCAAGGTAAATGAAGAGAATAAGTGGTCATATTATCACAAATGAAAAGGTAAATTGACAAATTATTATAATTTAATGAACCAATTTACATAATGTTAAAATTTTGGAAATAAACACCGCTTGAAGGGAACTGGAGTTTGTGCATGTTTATAGATAAGTGTCATCAATCTAATAAATATAGTGGGAACAAAGAAATAAAATATTTACACTTATTAAACTATAACTAAATGGGGAATTATTCACACCAACGTACCATCTGTCAAGTGAAACTATCACAGAAGAGGCCTAGTAGAGAAGGATAAGCCTCTTTGATCACTACAGAAGAGGTTGAATTTTATAAAAATGTGGAGGAAGTTACTTTAATCATAATGATGTGTCAAGGGAATTTAATTCTTTATTTGATTTCATATATTTTTAGTATTTTATATCTTCCTTATTTTCAATTAAACTTAAAAAAAATTATATTACCTAATGATTAGAGTTTATAGTCATAACACAGAGTTAGAATCTCATTTTATTAAGGATTTGTTAGTCAAAACACATTATGACTCATAAACGTGCCTTGCTTGAAAACATTATTATGATACCTTTGGTATATTTTGATATATTTCTTATTATGAAATCTCATTTAGAATATAGTAAAAAAATTAATTTTAGTTGAAATAAATTACAATTTATAAAGAGGATTAATAATTCCATATCATTAGAGGGGATACTTCCTCATCTGAGTCATATCTACAACCACCTCTAACATCTCTTCATAATGATATTCTTATATAGGAAGTGTATATAAAATATATGGTTAAAAATGGTAATTTTCATATTGAGGATTTAGGTATTGTATAAGAATACATTTATGTACTTCCTAAAGAATTGGTTAGTTCCCCAATATAATGTAATGTTGAATTTTCTAATTATTTAATATCTAATGTGATAACTATAAAAAAATACTCCCTATATAATGAACACTATAAAAATATTGGTGTTGAAAAAAATAAAATATTTCGGATATATGGGATTTATACTCCCCAGTATTTCACCATGGGTAGGCCTTATACTTATTTTTAAGAAGAATGGTGGATCAATAAGGCTATGCATTGATTATAGGGAAATAAATTCTATTATTACAAAGAACAAGTATCATCTTCCACACATTGATGAATTATTCCATAAAATTCTTGAAGATAAATATGTTTTAAATGATTTTAATTTATTCATGGTATCATCAATTATGAGTAATGAAGAAAGATATTGAGAAGATAAAATTTTTTATATGGTTTGGATATTTCAATTTTATAATAATTTCATTTCGACTTAAAAATAAACATTGTGTTTTTTATAGATTTGGTGAATAGAATATTCGTGGAATGTCATGATAATTTTATTTTATTTTATTTATTAATGATATATTGGTGTACTATAAATTTTATGTGGATCATGAGAATCACGTTTGAATTATTCTTGATATTCATAGAGAAATGGAGTAATATGGTAAATTTTGAAAGTGTGAATTCTAGTTTTACAATGTTTCTTTAATTGTTCAAAATTTTTTCATGGATGGTATCTTAGTTAATCCTATAATAAAAAAGGAAATAAAATAATAAACTATATAAATAAACATAATATAGTTATGTATTATTATAATATTGAAGTGTTATTATTATATTTATATTCAAAATGTTTTTTGATTGGCTAGCCCTATTAAGCAGGAGTACGTGTAAAGTGGTTATGTTTACATTAACAAGGGAATGGGGATATTTTTTTTAATTTAGAAAGATATTACTGAATTTTATGTTTCTAAATCTACCTTTAATAAATGGTTTGTTTTTTGATATATAGTGATTCAAAAAATAAGGGACTTGGTTGTGTCCTTGTATAGTAGAATAAAGTTGTTCCCTATGCATTATGGCTGCTAAATAAACATTAAATGAAAATATCCCTCTTATGACCTTGATTTGGAATATGTAATCATTAAACTAAAGATATTTGGACATTATCTCTATGATTAATGTTGTTATATATAAACAAAACATAAGATCTTAACATAAATCTTTTCATAAAAAGATCAAAATATTTCGGAAAAAAATGTCTTGTGGTTCTGAAGGATTATGATTTCTTAATACAGTACCACTCATCTATGGAAAATAAGGAGATATATTCATTAGAAATGATATATCATGGAGTCCGGACCAAAATGAGAATTTATAGGAATCCAATGTTCATGGAATTAGTGAAAATAAACATGGTAATTAGTAAGGGAAAACATCACTCCTTTTTTCAAATTATTTTGAAATCACATTTAGTTAAAAAATAAAAATTTTCTCATATTGATGATTATGGTTTTTAAAATATAATTAAATACATTAATTATGATAAATTCAAATAATTCATATATGAAGATGAAAATATAAATTTCTTCAGGGGTTATGTGTTTCATCTATACTTGAGCTAAAAAGGGAATTATTAGGCAATGCTCATTATCTTTATTTCTCTATAAACCCTAGAATCATGAATATGTATAGATATTTGAGGAAAACAATTTTGAGATAATATAAATTAGTAAATTAATAAATATGTATCAGGATGATTGGTTTTTCAATAGTTTAAGGTAGAGAGAAAATGTCCTAGAGAATTTATGAATCCTATACATATTCTTCTATGAAAATGGGGTGAAATTTATATGGTTTTCTCCATATAATTACCAAATAATCCTAGATTAAATAAATAAATATGGGTTATTTTTTATCACCATACAAAATACAAACATTTCTTCACTATCAGGTAAGTCATACTTCTTGATTTCCTTGCAAGAATCTATATTATTTAATTCATAAGACCACATGGATAAATTATTTAAATAGTGTCTGATCATAACTCCAAATTTACATAAAAAATATGCAAAATTCTTTTTAATTATATGAATTATGAGCTGTACATGAGCACTACATGTCACCGTCAATGTAATGGACAATCCTAAAGGGTATTCATACATTATATGAAATTCTAAGTTCATGCACAATTGACCTTCTAGGAATGTTGGATCAGTATTCACATTTGATGGTGTTTTCTTATAACAATAGCTTCAATTAAAGAATTAAAAAAAAAATTTATAAATCATTATATTAAAATATTAGTCATAGTCTATATTCTTGGGAAGAAGTTAGTGAAAGAAATATTGTGGGAACATTAATTTTTTAAAATATAGTGACAAATTTAATGATTGTTATTGCTCATATTAATGAGGCTCAAAATTGCCAAAGTTTCTATATAGTTAACTTAAGAAATGATTTGTATTTTTAAAAGGTATATCATGTTTTGTAAATTCTTATCCATGGAATGGAGTTATATGGTTCAGAAAGAAATGAAAACTTATCCTAATGAACCTTTAACATTTTGAAAATTTAAAATTAATTTTAGATGTAGATTTTATTTTAGAGATTTCACCAATCCTCTTTAAAGTACACGACATATTCTATATATACATTTTAAGAAGGTACAAGTTATATCTAACTCATGTTCACACCTATGAATAAATATAATTGGAACATGATTTATCTTTCTATGAAGATCTTATTATGATTCATGAAACTAGAGAAACTATATTAAGGAATTAGGTGATAGGGGTGGTAAAATTTATTTAGAGAAATCAGAATAAAGAATTACTAAAATTGGAACATAATGAAATTATGATGAAAATATACCCCATTCTATTAATGACGTTAAATTTAAAAAAAATCTGAAGAATTTTCTAGAGGGGAAAATGTAACTCTTAAGTATTAATTATAGTGACCATATCTTTTTAAAGAAACAACAATGCAATACACATTGTTTAATTAAAGGATGTGATTAAAACATATATTTTAACATTTAAATATAATAAATTTTCTTCAAAATCATCTTATATATCAAAATATCAAAATTAACTTAGATTTTAATTTATGGTTTTTTTAAATAGTTGGTTTTCCAAAAATAATGAAAAATGAAGTTTTTTCAAATACAACAATTTATTTTTATTAAATCAAGTAATTTAAAAGCACCATTATATTTCTGATTTATAATTAGATTTTCATATAATCCATTTTATTTATTATAATTTAATATGAATCAATAATTTTCATAATTTTGATATAATTTAATTTTTATGCATACTAATGTATTTTTCTAAAAACATTATTTTGTTTTGTTTTAGGAATTTATATTAAAATATAGTTCTTACAAATTATAGAAACAAAATCATAAAAAAATTCCATATATGGAATAAGGATTTTCAAATTTTCTATATGGATCTATTTTTTTATATTTGGAATAGTGAACATAATAAATAATTATTATCTCGGTAAGTGTTAAATTAGTAAAAAATGGATTATGACATTGGAATAAAGATTTAGAAATTTTCCTAACACATTCCTGTATCCTTATAGATAAATTTAATTTTAACATTTCTATTAATTTTTCGATAATATGGAATCTCTGTGCTTTATTTAATTGATTCTGAGTTTTACAATATTTCAGTAAGAGATAAAGCTGAAAATAAAACAATATTCCTTATAAAATCAATAATATTTTGTGACAGAGATAGATACAACATATGTTATATTATGGATTTATATTTATAATATAAATTAATTTTTTGTATCATGTAAATAAATTTTAAATTTCCTCTGATTGAATCATTAGGATTAATTGCTTATGCAACACCACACAATGTTTTTTCAATTAATAAAAAAATAAAATACATTATTTTAATAATATTAAATATAAAAAAATCAGTTCAACTATTTTATTAAAATAATATTATATAATCATCATCATATTATCCTAAAATAATAAAAAAAATATCCATTTAAAAATAATAAAATAATTTCTATTAATTTTATAATTTATAAAATTCAAAGAATGGCCCTCCCCTTACAAAAAAATCACCCCTCTCTAATTTATTTTCCCCACATTGAGAAACCTCGATCAACCAAACACTACATAATTCCATAATCAACATAAAAATAATATATATATATATATATATATTATAATTTTCAATTGTCCAAACTTAGGTCACATAAGTGGTGATCTAAAGGATATCTACCAAAAAATAGGTAGTCACCTTCACTGAATCTTAATGGTTTTTTCTTATTCTACTTCCACTTAAACTGTTGTTACCATACTAAAATAGTAAATCCAATATCATAGATATACTATGATGTTATTTTTACTAATTTATGACCATACTGGATCTCTTTTACATCATAAGAAAATAGAAGAAAAAAAACATGCGTACATATAACTTATTGTCTCCACATAGATGTGTAATTTTTTTCATCACCAATATACAATGATGGTTATAAATATTGAGATAATTATTATATATATTATATTTAGTAAATAATAAAAATTTAATTATAATATCATATCTACTCTATTACCATTCAATTCATTGGAAAATGATAACTTATCTCGTGTGTATTTGTGGACTACCATCTCCACGAAGCGATGTAATTTGTTTTTAATTTCTAATTTAAAAGGATGATAATAAGGATAAATTTAATTAATATATATGATATTTATGTCATGATTACAAATTTTGATATAAGGGAACCATAGTCACGTTACAATTATTAGAGCTAAAATATCAAATCATCTATAAAAAATGAAGTTGTTAACATCCAAAATAATGATAATAAAAAATATTGATAAAAATTTTAAGAAAATGTCATAAATGGATCATATATCATATTATATATATTTATAAGTTTATTTAATTTAACTAAAATAAATATATATTTACTTTATTGGTGGATAAAATAACATCTGAGGTAAGTCAAAATTGTAATTAGTGATTTTTCTCAATTTACACTATTGAGACATATTTTTTATTTTCACCTATTTACTATATGTGGTGTATTTAGTTATATTTAACATTAATTATTATGAATATATATTTACTCATGATGATTAATTATTCATTTCATTATGTAAATTCAATTTTAATATTTAAAAGAAAATTAAATCTTATTTATCTTTATGATAAGGATACTTTTTCTTCAATGTCCATAATTTTCAAAATTGTTTTATAAATATACTTTTATTTACTAAAATTACTTAATAATGAATTTTTTTATAATCCTTCACTTAATAAATGTTTTTAAGAGAATATTTATATTTTTTTCCAACAAATTAATTTTCAAATTTAGTTTTAAAAAGTCAGAAGGAATTTTCTTATAACATATAAACCATTGATAAATTTTCCAACCACCATAACCATTTTACACTATTAGATTATTCCCCATGTTTTTTATGTTTTTAAAATGGAAAAAAATATAACAAAATATTATTTTAATATTACCCTTCAATTTTCTTTATTTCGTTGATGGAATAATTTTTATTACAAAACATATATTTTTAATTAATCAATTTTCATCTCTTATATCATGTTAATTATGTGGTCTTTAAATTTATATTGGGGAATTCACACTCATTTGATCATTGGGACATTAAATTTATATTAAATATCCATACTATTTTCATCAGGGATATAATTATTTCTAAAACTATATACCATTTATACATATGGTGTTTTACATTGAATGTTATTTGATTAACTCTAAAAATATTGACATTTTGAATTCATTACTCAATATTGATGTTTCTTGATACAGAATATTTTTATGGATTAAATTAAATATGTGAAGAATCCATTGGACATGTAGTGAAGTGTTGGGATTGGAATAATATACCAACTTAATTAATCTATATATCTCATGGGAATAATTAGTTGACCAAATTAAATGGGTTTTTTCTATTTATTTGTACAAATAGTTTAAAATTTCTTGGTATAAGGATTTTATTGTAGTGATATCATGATATTTAGGATAATGATATAAAACATTTAGCATTTCCTTCATTAAGAATTTAGTTGTCATTATCCATGATGTTACATCATTGATATTATTAAATGAAGTGTTTTTTGTTCATGTTATGATTAAATTTCATACGTTTTTAGTCATTTACCTTTATATATTGATTATACCATTTTCACTCATGGTGTATTCTACTGTATATAACCCTTATTGATTATATAATCTCATACTTAATTTTTTTTCCTTTCCCTAGGTTATGGAGAAGGATATTATTAATAATATCAAAGATGTGATAATAATTATTATGCTATTTATATTATAGTGATACGAGAATCATGTATGTAACTAGTTTATCATGGCTAATTAATTGATAAATTCTAAATCCTGAGATTCCTTATATCTTGTACAATTGTAATTATGTAAATATTGGATCTGGGTTACTGGATTTGGGTTGTTCAAAAGAATATCTTTATAGGGTTTATTGATAATAAATTATATTATTTACATAATATTATTGATGTAAAGTTTATTGTTTTGAGAAATAATATATCTATATAAAGGGAGAACATCAAAAATGAAGATTTTGGTAGTAATATACACATTTATAAATTCAATAATGAAGATATAAAATTTTTTTCATAGGCACATACTTTCTAAGACCTTATGAAAGAATTAATGATAATATAACTACATATGTTAACTAGGAAAGCTTTCAATTAAGATATATTAGATTTTTCAAATACCATAAAAAGTTTCACTCAATTTATTTATAAAGATGCACTAATATATTTTAAAGAGGTATTTCATAACATAAATGATGATAAATGGTAGGAATCCAGGAATATAGAAATGAATCACAAATAGTAATATTATATTTGAACTTTAGAAAAAAATCTATGAAAAAACACATTGCTTGAAAATGGGTATCCAATAAGAAGTTAAGCACATATTAAAATTTTAGTGCTAATAAGGCGTGATTTTTTTCAAATTTTAAAAAACCTATTGAACTATATAATAGTGATATTTTTATTATTTTTCATGATGAAATATATTATAATTATACATTCTAAAAAAACATATCATTATTTAAGATTTACCATATATATTTTAAAAAATTAATTTTGTATATGAAATTACAAGAATATTTTTAAAAGAATCAACAAAAAAGGTTTTTCAAATCCAAAAATGTTAATGTGTTTCAAGATGTATAGAGTTATAATTGGTTATTAAGTTATATATCTATATCCTAGAATATTAATTTGATAAATTTATTATATAATTTGGTTTCATTTAATATTAATGTTACCCTTTATTTATATGATTTTTAGGGGGAGTTCTATGGTTTTCCAAGTTATACAAGTTGATAAGAAATTATTAATGGGAAAACATATAATAGACAAGAATTTTATAGATAATTGATTAATTATATTCCTATCCATAAAATAATTAAGGGAAAATCATATATTCTATCAAATAAACTTCCATAATTTACATATTCAATCATTAGTTTACCCCTATAATGAAACTTCTCTCCTCTTCACTATACATATATTCAGGATTTCCCAAATGGTTACTAGTGTTGTCAATTGATATAATATTATTTCAATTTTTTATATAGAATTATCAGAAGCAACATCACTACTTTCTTCATCACTAGTTTCTTGATTTTTTGAATCTCATACCATATATTATTTTTATAGTCATTTTAACCATGATTATGTTTAATGAAGCATGTGGTTGTTGGAATACCCAACCAACAACATTATCTAATTTGATTTTATTTTCAGGAAGACATTGTGAAGACATTTTCAAGTGTATCAAAAAAAATTCTCCATTTTCACCAAATCAGGTGGACCATTGATCATCATATGAATTCAAATCCCAAAGTTATATATGTATCATTTTTATTCCTAGGAATTCCATTCCCTTTCCAAAATACATTTATTCATCAAGTTATACGCTATTCTTAATGTCACTTTTACTATATTGATCTATAAAAAATCTCTTTGAAGTATCTGATAATTTCATATATTTATGTTGAAATTTATATCTCAGTATATAAACCAAAGGATGTTTAGATTGAATTTAAATGATTTTAGTAGTGTCAAAAAATAGTTATATGGAAATAAAAAACTAAACTTCAACCAATACTATCAAATTAAAACATATTAATATAATATTTTGTCGGTTTTCTTGGATCCCTTAATAAATATTGTCTCTAAGGATAAGTAATTCTCTTTATTCAATGTCAATTCCACATAGAATAGATAAATATATCATCTCGGTATTTCAACATTCATACACTGTTGAAAAAACTAGAATTAATGACTATTTTTTTTAAATTTTGGCGTCGGTTTTTAACCGACGTATTTAATGGCGACATAAAAAATAACTTTTAGTGTCAGTTTTTTAAAATCTGATGCCAAAAACCATATGGCGCTTGATTTTTTGTGTTATCTCTAAGCAACATTGATGCTGAAAATTTAGCTTCGGGATCATTTTTTATGAAAATCGACGTCAAAATGCACATTGGGGTCGGTTTATAGTGATATTTTTCATAAAAAACTGAAGCCAAAAACCAAAAGGCACTTAATTTTTAACTTAGGATTTCCTAAAACCCAATGCCAAAACAAGTTTTAGAATCATTTTTCATGAAAACTAAAATCAAAAGTTAAAAAAAATTAGAATAATAAAAATATTACCCTTCCTAAATAATCATAATCCCTGTAATAAAAAAATAGTATAAAACAATCAAAAATAAATACTCGTTAACTAAAAAAACCTAAATCCTTTAATCTATTTAACCAAAAAAATATCAACATATTTTATTATAAATTAGATTTCTAATATACATACCTTGAATTGATAACATGTTCATTATTCATTATTATTAAACAATTCATTTGATTTCATTTTTTTAAAACACCTATTATAGAAAAATAATTAGTTTTTTGATCACATGTTATTAGAAAAATGTAATATATTATTCATAAATATTATAATATACATACTTATAATCTTAATCAGTTCCAATAAATAGTTCATAGAAAAATATTGAAGATAGGTAAGTTCATTTTGGGTATAAGAATCTATATAATTGAATGGATACAAAAACATTGAATTTTATTAGATTAAAAATAGAATACTATGACGGATAATATAAAAAATTAATATAACTAACATTATAATATTCAGTAGTCACCCAGGTTGTGATTATCTCGTACAAGAATCATAAAACATAATACCCATGTTCAACATGTCCTTGTTGATGATGACACTGCGGTTATAAAACATTTACTCGATAATAGAAAACAATATATATATATATATCAAAACACTATAACAATATCTAATAAAAAATATAATTAGCTTTACTTTCACATAATTGATTACATTTTTTTTCTTTATCAACATGTGTTATTTTTAAAAAATTTCCATAAATGCAATATTCATATAAATGAACTAGCAATACAAATATAAACAATGAGAATTAAATATAATGATCTTATGAAAAAGAAAAAAAGCTTACCTATCTAATATGGTAGAAAAACTTTTAAGAACACTCCTTGATATAGAGTAAAACCAATATAAGGTATATTCACTTGGGAAAAATATACTTAACATCCAATGCCCCCTACAATACAAAAAAAATCACAATTAATGAAAATATAATAATCAATATTTCATAATTATGTTTCTCTTCTTACTTATCAAGAAATGGAAAAAACCAACATCTAATCTTCATATGTGATAATATCTCACATATATATATGAAGCACTACTAGGATTCTTCACATGTAGAACCTTTATAGAAATTTATTTCGGATCTATAAAACTATAAACTGGTGTGTTATCATTTTGTACAAGAAGCATGTTTAGATACCCAATTTAAAAAGGAAATATATTAGTTTAATTTAAACCATTTTTTATTAAAAAAATAATAATTCAAACATCAATTTACTTACATGGAAAACAACTTCCACGCATTCAGGATGATCTATTCAAAATAAACAAGATTCATAGCATCTTTCTTTAGTAATATCAATGGAAAATTTCTTTCTAATATATAGAATTTCATCCAAAACTCATAGATATTATTTAAATAAGAAGAAGCCTAAGATAATCCTTTTATACAATAAGAAATATCAGAAGTATCTATAGTCTATTATTCTTGAACGTGTTGTTTCAATTGTGAAATTTATTTTACTTTAAGATAATCCTATATAAATTAAATGTCAAAAAACATAATAAGTAATTTTTAATCATATATAATTAATTTTAAAAAAATCATACCTCATATGAAATATAAAAAATAAGACCATTTGGTCAAACTAAAAAATGTCCCAAACAATCCCCAAATCTGGTAATCATCGTAGTAGGAAATGGTAGTAGAAGATTAGGATCAATAATATCAAGTAATGATACATCAACCTGACCCATCTGCATAGGCTGGTGATGTGAAAATCCCTCAAAAAATATATGAATCCTAACGCAATAGTATGTATATGAGGATATCCAGCAAACACATCACAGTATACAGTTTGGTTTGAGTAAGGAGGTGGAGGATCAGAGTAGGCAGGTTGGGAAGGGTAGTTCATCTAGGATGGAGGTGGACGATCAAAATAAGCAGGTTGTACAGTGTAGTCCATCTAGAATGGAGGTGTAGGATCAAAGTAAGCAGGCTAGGTAGGGTAGTTTGGTTGGGATGGAGGTGAAGGATTAAAGTAAGCAGGATGGACAGGCTGGGCAGACTAGAAAGGTTGTGTAGATAGTGATTATCTTTCTAAGTGTTCTAACAAAGCCTGATGCATGGCTTCTTGAATTTGATCACCCATAGACTATTTCATCTCTATCAACTCAAATTTTAAGGATTCTATTTCTGGGTATTTTTATTGATTACTCTAACAAAAAATGTTCTCAATACTATAACCCACCTGATATCCTTTAACACAATCATGGTATTCTACCTTTCTTAAAGTATTGGCTAGGATATTCATCCTACCCTTAGAGATAAAATAGCCTTGTGCCACTTAATCCTTAATTTAATCATAAAATTACAAATGAAAAAGTTATATTAGTATTTATAATTTATAAAATAGAATTATTCATGAAAAATAAATAATATTTATTTACAATTTTATCAGCTACTTGTTGAGATTCCTTTGAAGGATACTTTTCATTTGTTCTTCTTCTCGATCATTTACATTTTTCATAGAAAGTGGAGGAGATGGAGAACCAAACTGTACCACTTCTAAACCACTACTAGATCAAGCTCTTAATGATTCAAATTTTTCTTTAATCATTTTCTACTAAAAATATGGATTCCCTCCATGTGATAAAGTATGAGGGTATACATTTTTCAACTAGATCTCTTGATGAGATCTCCTAGAGGCTTGTCATATAAAAATAAACTAATTAGTAATTATATAAATAAATAATAAATTTTACAATATAAAATAATTATAATACCTAAAAATTTTCTTCATGACAGGTGTCAAAAAATTTCTTCCATGTATATGCATCTATATAGGGATACTGAAGGCATGGGTTTTGAAAAAATTTCTTTCCAAAAACATAATTTTTTTAATTTTTTTTAAATATCTCCATAGAATCCACGCTAAAGAGAGATTTATTTTTATAATTTCTTTTGTTTCTTCAAAATTGTATATCATATATAATTGAATAAATGAAATATGTCATTTAAAATATTTAATATTAAAAAAATGAGAAAAAATAAATCAACTGAGATATTTTACCATCACATCCTCCCAAAGTTGTTGTTTCGTAATCCTGTCCACGAACTTCCAATCAGGATATAAAATACTAATCTTGTAATGGATCTGTATTGATATATAACTGATAAACTAAAATACATTTGTTTCAGTTGCATTATTACTATCATCAAAATAAACATGTAATATTTCATCTCAATGAGAAAGTGATAGTTTTGGAAAATGTGTAATGCCACGTTTACCAACCTGAGAACTTTATTTCTCTATAATAATAATAGAATTCTCCAAATTTGAAGACACATCAGTAGTCCTGCAAAAAAAATTATAAATTACAAGTTTTTTTTAATTAAATAAGTATATTACTAAATATTTAACAATATGAAAAAATATATAAACCTCGGTAACTGCTCCTCTCTCTCTGTATCTGACATTGACAAAAGAAAATGTAATGAAATTTTTTCTACCTGTATATTATTATAAAAGTAAGTATTTAGAAACAATAATGAAAAAATAAGTAAAAAAGAGGAACTCATTTTATGTTTTACAGAAAAGAAACAAAATATAAATAATTACTATAAAAATTAGGAGACTAATTTAGTGGTTTCCCATATTCCTTCATCAATATCACAACATATTGAATGAACTATGTCTACTTTGTAGTCATTATAATCATATATAAATCACGTAATAGATGAATAAGACACGTGTAAATCAATAACATGATCAGCATTATTCTCATCACCCAAAAGGTATCTTTTTTCTTGGAAAACAACAAACCATTTATCATTTTATGGATCAATGACATAAAATATCTACTTTTCATGTGTCATCATGATAAATGGTCCCTCAATGTAATTAAATATTTTCAAATCAACTAGTGTAAATTCACAATCATCATGTTTTACACCACTATTGCTATCAACCCAATTACACTTAAACACAGTAACTTGAATTTGTGTATAGCTAAATTCCCATATATCCTAAAGAACTCCAAAATATGATGATGAAGTAGAAATTGGTTTTTATCTTTTTCACTAGAAAAATGTACTGCCTCAATGATAACCATCACACCACTATTTTGAATGGTATTCTTGTCATCAAGACTTTTTGTGTAAAATGTGTACCATTAATATCAAAACTAGTCTATGTTATCACATTAAGAGATGGTCCTCCGGACAAACATTTTAATACTTGTAATGCAGATATATCTATTCTCACTTTCTTATTAAAGCATGAAACAAATGTCTTTTTATGCTCAATCATCAACCACTTTTCATTTCTTTTGGATATCATCCCTTTAATTTAGAAAATGTGATGATATATATGATTGAACATCATCTGTGTTATTCAAAATATATAAATGTGCATGCAGCACTTCATCACATGGAATGAACTTTACCTTTAATCCTCTAATCCCTCTGCCTTCACTGTTAACAATCAAATGTTGAGATATAGGGAGACCAATATGCTCCATTTCATACAAATATTCAGTATAAAACTCAATCACCTCTTCTGGTACAAATTTTTGAACAATAGAGGCCTCAAATCAATAAGTATTTTTAATATATCCCTTTAAAATTTTCAAATATCTTTAAAAAGGATACATCCAATGTACATAAACAAGCCTGTATATTCTTATCTCATGCACTAGATGAATCACTAGATGAACCATTATATTGAATTATGTAGGTGAAAAATACATTTCTAGTAGACAAATTATAATAGTTGTTTCATTATCAAACTCATCTAACAAATTTGGATAGATAAATTTGATACAAATTGATTTTTAAAAAATGAAATAACTTGATGATAGTCTTTCTGATAGATGATGGCAATATACCATAGAGGGAAAATGGTAGCAGTTGTTGCATCAATACATGACAGTCATGAGATTTTATACCTATTAATATACAATCCTTCAATGACACAAAATTCTTTACATTTGAGGAATATCCATTAGGTACTTTTATATCACACAAACACTAAAAAAAATTAAAATTCTCAATCCTTAATGTGTGACAAGATGGACGTAAATATGTTCTATTTACTTTTATTGTAGGAGCTAACTCCAAACGTATTCCCATTACAGTCAAGTCCAATCTATAATTTAATCCATCTTTTGTTTTTCCTTCTATGTCCAACAAACATCCAATTAAACTATCACATATATTTTTTTCAACATGCATAACATGAATGTTATGTTTTATCTATAAAATCTTCAGTAAGGTAGTTCAAAAAAATATACTGTTTCTTCTAGATATTTATTGAATACTAGAACTAATTTTCTATCCAAATATTGAATTAATATTTTTTACCGTGTTGTAATATTCTTCATCTAACAATTGTTTAGGAGGAAGATTGTATTCTTGTAAACTGTTAAATGAATTTTTTAATCTATGATAAGGATGATGAATTCACAAAAATCTTTGATGTCCCATGTACATTGTCTTTCTTACATTCTGAAATTGATAATTTAAATTATCTTCTTCACCTAATGTATAATTAACAATGTATCCATATAAGTTTCCATATGCAAAAATTCATTTATCCTGAACATTATCATAGCACACAAAAGAAAATACTCTTTCATGTATGCATCAAAAACACTTACACTTTCCTCCTATAGAAGTTCTAAATCATCGATCTATGGCGAAAATGAAAATTAATATTGTTTCCTAGCTTTTTTGGTCCAAAAATCATCAAGGTCGTCATAAAATATTTTTATCTATACATATCTATAGGGATAACTTATAAACTATCCACAAAATAGGCCAAGAACTTTGTTGTCTACTTAATCGTTGATATAGATTCACTCTATTTGTACACACTACCATTCTGAGATTTCTAACATCACTTCCAAAATCAGAAAATTGATTATCAAATATCATACATTATGTTGAGTTAATAGGGTGATGTAATTTACCATCAGAGATACATTCATCTTAATGTCATCTTAACCTTTTTCCATCAATTGAATTTGAAAATAGATGCTTCAAACGAGGAATTACTGGAAGGTACAAAATTGCTTTAGAAAAAGCTTTGATTTTGATACCTGAAAATGAATCAGACTTAATTTTTCAAAATTATATAAATCGATTATTAGAAGAAATTATTTGATTTGGCATGAGGTTATATGTCAGCAGCTAAGGATGAATCTGAGTTTACTTTGCATCCATATTATAGCATGATGTTCCACATGTAGGACAGTTCGATAAAAAAATTCATCTTCTTTTTTATACAACACATGATCATTGGGGAAAGAATGTATCTTTTTATAACCAAATCCCATTGGGTATAATATTTTATTTGCCTCATAATTGGAATCTGGAAGCACGTTTCCTTCTAAAAGTATCTCTTTTAAAAGCGCAAGTAAGTTAGAGAAACTTTTATCACTCCAACCATTACTTGCTTTCAAGTTAACCAATCTCAAAAATATTGATAACACTATATATTTACTACAAACTCAGAATAATTGTTTCTCATAATATCCATACAATCATTCCACGCTTCCTGTTTTTTCAATGGTTTTAACACCTAAATCATAAATTAAATCTTTAATATGACCTCAATCACATTATAAATATTTTCATCAACATTATCTATTGAATTTATAGTTATATAACCATGGAATATCCAACGTGTATTATTAAGGCTAAAACCATAAAAAAATTACATGATCCTTAATTTATTTAGAGTTTAACTTTCTCATATTCAAACATTTCACACATGGACAGAAAATTAAATCAATGTTTTAAAGATTTTGTTTAAAAAATTAAAATAATTCATCAACTTATTTTCCATATTCATCAAAGGTTCTTCATAAATTTATCCAATTATGATCCATTAAATACCTAATATCACAATATAATTGGTGAATATATTAAAACATATAAACATTTAAATATATATTTAAACTTATAAACTATAAACAAAAACACATTTAAAAAAAACTATTGATTATCAGATAGAAAACATCAGATATAAAACACAATTACCAATAGTAAACTTTTTATATTTATATTATATACATGTGTTTTATTTATAATATATTTTAATTATATTTAATCATATACCATTTATTAGTTCATTTTATACAGTTGTCACATTAGTTTTGTGTTGTGTGTGTCAAAAGTATTGAAGATTGCTATAATTTATTAGTTCATTTTATATAGTTGTTACTAAAAAGTGGGGTATGTTACAAGTAAAAATCACTAGTCATAATAGATATAGAATTATCGCAACTCAGAAATACGCCACTAATAGATTGAAAAACATAATTAATACTCTTACATAGATGATTATCAGGACAATGTAATATTATAACAATAAAATCTATATCAACATGTGATGAAACATACTTATTCATACCATTTAGGTGTTCAACCGGCGGTAATTATAGTAGATTTGTATTACAATAAAAATATAGACATATAAATCACATAAACATCCAATCTGAATATACCAGATAGTATATTTAAAAAAAATAGATCATGTCACTACTATAAGAATTTATGACATGTTCCATTAATTTTTGTATAATTAAATTAATTTATGATGTCTTTTATTATTTTTTGTATATATTATAACATGTTAATTAATTATATTGGGCATTAAACATGATTTTATAAAATGTATCAACTCTTTTAACCTTGTTAATTAAATAAAGTTCTATATAAAGTGATCCAATACTCATAAAAACAAACATACTCAAGTTATAGTCTTTAAATTAATCTTTATTTATATCTTATTATATTATTTAAAAGTGGTTATAACACACTTCATAAATATAGAGAGTTCTTATAATTATGAATTGTGATTCTATAGGTGGTAGATTACTAGTGAACATAATAATCCTTTTACTGTTTTTAAAGTAACCACATCAAACTCACTATGAAATTATGTATCAAAAATAAGGGATATTCTACATTTCTATTTATAATATATTTTACTATATATTGTTTTGAATTATCTTAGGAAAATAATTTTATTTAGTCATATTTTATATCTAAAAACCCATCAATATAATCAAATCCACTTAAATGAAGATTCTTAGGATTATTAGATTTAAATAAAAATATACATAACAAAGATATAACATAGGCTGAAAAAAGAAATTCCAATATAAAATATTATATTTTTCAGGAAAATATAGAGATATCATGGGACAAAATATATCATAACTAAAAGAGAACCAATTGATAGATTTATTGAAATAAGTGTTTAATCATATTTGAAGTTGTAACATGCATAAACGTGGGTGTTGTAAAACAAATTATCATGTCACAAAAGTGATATGAATATATTATAGAGAATTATATAGTGAATTTATTTAGTTTTAGAATGTCATATAAAATTATATATTTGAAAAGGGTTGAAAAAAATAGTGATACTTTTTTAGGGGGTGAATCAATAAATTCTCTTCCATTTACATTTTACCATTAAAAAATTTTAAAACATATTAAAGTGAATGACAAGATAGATATGCACAGACCAAAAAAATATCAAAGAAAACATACATTAAGAACAATTTGTTTTTATTAGGTTTACTAATTAAAATGAGCATCTAAAACCTTGGAAAGATCTAGTAAAACTCATGATCACACAATACACCAAATTAAAAAAATAACTTAAAAAATTTGGAGTTCAAATTATCCTTGATCCTAAATCTGAACTTCGTCCCTTGAATTCATTGCAAGAATAAACACTACCTACAATATCTAAACAAAATTGATTGTAAAAACAAACATTAATGCTGAAAACCCAACTGAAATAAAACCACGGTTTTTGATGTAAATAGAATTTTGAGAAGAAAATAACAAAAATATAATGAAGTAATAGAAGAATATGAATAGTGGAGATCGTAGATCATGAAAATCAAAGAAAATCTAATAATAATGTAGTTCGAGATCACCGGGTGGCCATCGATGTGTCGCAATTTGGGAGAGATTTGTCACAAGCATAGCATTTGGAAGATCCCAAAAAAAGAGAGCTTTCTGATAATGGGATATTTTTAAAGACTTTTGGTATCAATTATTACAAAATCAATGTTGAAAAGTATTAAAAAATATTTTCAGCATTTTTTTTTTACAAAAAATGAATCCAAAAAGTTTTTTTAAAATTTTTTTTATTGGTGTTTGTAAAAACCGACCCTGAAAATATTTTTTTTATATTTCATGTCATTGTTTTTCAAAACTGATGAATAATATTTTTTTGTGTCGATTTTGTAAAAAACTGACACCAAAAATAAATTCTTCCACGATTTTTTGGATCGTTTTAACTAAAAAATGACGCCAAAAAAAGAAATATAAAACTTTTTGAATGTGTGTTTTTATTAAAACTCACACCAAAACTCTCCCACTAATACTTTTTGCATCAGTTTAAAAAAACTAACATCATTTCTCCGATGCTAAAAACACTATTTCCACAAGTGATATTGGCATACAACCATCAATAAATAAATGGAAAATAAGTCAAATTGGTTTCACATATGTTAAGATTAAATTCATATATCTATTTAGAAAATAGGTATTTCTTATGGTTGGATTAAATTATAATGTAAGGAACACTTCAATTATTCTCATGTTAGATTTTTTTTATTGGAATATTCTTTCCTTTTGGTGGAATTTTATTCATCACAGGATTTACTAGAGTTTTCTAATACATCCAAGTATAATAAATTATAACATAAAAGTAATAGAATGGTATACTATTTATATAATGAATTCTCAAAAATATTTTTTGGTTAATGGAATCAAGGGGCTCCATGAGGAGTTTAATGAATTTTGGTTGGTTAAAAAAATATGAAATGTTGACGTACAAAAGAATAATCTTGCTAAAATTAAGATCGAAGCTTTCCCAATTTTTTCAAATCCATATATTTCTAATAATTATATAAGTTTATGGTTTAATAAAGAATAATATATTGAAATTATTTCATATTTGTATAAATAAAATTATTATTTACCTCTTACTCTTAGTGAGAGTGTGTTTTCACCCATTACTCATGACTTTAAAAGGAAGGTTGACACTCGGGTGTCAATGAAAGAAAAATAGAGAATTATATTCCATAAAATTTATATAAAAAATAAAAGAATAAAGTCTATTGGGATGTATATTTAAATAAAATATAATAAATTTTGTAAGATCTACGCTGATCGAAATTACTAATGTTTGTATGGGTTTAGCTCAATCTCAAAAGGAATAGTGTGGAGTTTTGGATAGAGTCACATAGATAGAAATACATATGAATTATATCATTCATGAAATATACGTATCAATATCATGATATATCGTACATTTACCTATTTTTTAGTTTTAAAACATGTCTTGATAAAAGATATTTCGGTTATAAAAATATTTTTTTATGATCTAATAATGGAATTATGACTCTAATTCTCATCCACATTGGACGACATGTGGTCCAGAATCCCTAATGAAGATAAAATAATGATATTCATAAAGTGGAAGAGTATGTTTAATGTAATATCATAGAAACCTGTTTTAGAATATCATGTAAGAAAGGAATGATGATTAAGGTTAATTTTTGATTTATATAGATATAGTCCAATCCTAGTATATCACTCACAAACTAGTAAAGAAACATATATTTTATGTGTCTAAGGTAAATAATTAATTACCTAAAAATGATTATATTTCTTTTTATATATTTCAATTATTTTCTATTATAAATTATAATTTTTCTAGGGTGGTTAGTTTCCCTTTGAATTTTTTCAGGTTTCCCAAAACCCTCAATATGAAATATAATAATATAAAAAAAATATCATTCTAAAAACAAATACAATTCTTCTATAGATGTATATGTGATAAGTTTTAGATTTATGAATAAGTTAATATACAAGTACTTAGGTAACAATAAAATTTATATATCAATCTTGATTTAGTAAATATACTTTTCCTATACATAGTCACAAATTATAAAATAAACTGATAATATATTGTTTCCTATGATGCATTAAAATATGTTTTATGAATATATATCAGATAAATCATATCGTGAGTGAGTTTTGTAAAGTTAGGAATAAATTGTTAATAGATTTGCATTAATATATGGTGTGTAAATCCCTTAATTAAATACATATAACAACATAAATATAAATTTCATTATAATGATAAGAAATTCCATAGTTGTTGGTTCTAAAAAAAATTATTATATAAGTGTTTTTATCCTAAATTAAACATTATAATTTATATTTTATTACATATCAAATATTATGTTTTATATATACTATATATTTTCTTACATATTTTTTTTAAAATTGGACACATTATAATATAATGTCAGTATTTATCAAAATAATAGGAACCAATAGTTACCTTTTATAATAAAAACCTATAATGGTTATGATGATATTTTTAATGTATCTTCTATGTGAAAAATATATCACCAAGTTAGGATGATGATTATATTTTAATTTTAGGTGAAGGAGGATTGTAAACAATTGTGAGTTCTTATCATGAAGATCACATATAGTGATATACAAATTAGGTGACCATGATGATAAATCAACCAATTATAAATAAATATATTTTATATTTTATTGGTTTTCCCAATTAATGAGTATATGTATTGGACATTAAAATTTAGATCCTTATTAATATGTAATCTGAATTATAGACTTAGATATATGTTGAAAACCTTGGTATATATTCTTTTTTCTAACTCTATTACAAATCATGCTTTATTGGTAGTATGATATTTATTTAATCAAAAAATATATTTTTACAACAATTATAAAAATATATATATAAACCTTTAATTGATATAAAATTTCGATAACAAATATATATACATAATGATTACATAAAATTTCATTTTAGTAAATCATTTAAAAATAAATCAAATATTATTGGTGATGATAACATTTTTCATCCATTTTTATGAGATATTTTTAAGAAATGGATTATATTATAAATTAGAATTTATAATATTTTTTTAATTTCCATGAATATTCATATACACTATAGAAACCATAATGTGTTTCAAAATACCTCTGTTGGTTTTTGGGTTAGTTCTACCACCTCTAAGAATGGGTCCCATAGTGTCTCATAATATTTGAGTTTAAAATATCATTAGTTTCAATTTAATTTAAATATTATTATTGAATAATAAATTATGTATTTTTTATTTATATCATTTCTAATCCAATTGAAATATATTTAATATCAAAATAAGATCATTGGATTTTATTTATGACCATATTTTCTGTTTATTATTGGGTTCATAAGTGAACATTAATTATTTTGTTTAATGAATATCTCAAAATTATTTTCTATGGTATGATATATTTTTGGAAGATCTTGGGATAAGTTATTTGTCCAAAGATCATATTATAATATAACAAAAAATTACAATTTTATTATTTTATGGTGTGATATTTGGTGTTTATGATAAATAAAATAATATAGATAAATTTATTTTATTATATTCAAAAGAAAAAAGAATCTTTATTTAGTTTAAATTTGTTAAAATAGTTTTTTTAAATTTTTTAATTTAATGAAATATTTAAATTAACATTATATAAAAAAAATTTATACTTTAATATCCTTCTTCTAAATCAATTATTAATAGAAAGAGGAATAATTAGTGAGGTTATACTCATATTTTTTCATGTTTTATAGATATGACCAAGAGATATTCCTACAATATTAATGTAATATTTGTTAATGTTCTTGATTACTTTATTCTAGTATACAACATATCAACAATGGTGCATCAACATTTTCTGTGAATTCATGGATGTGACTAGAGTAACTCTATAATGATTTATTTAAGTAAGGAAAATTCCAATTACATATTTCTATCAAGTAAAAAATAATATTTTAAATCAATTATTAATATTATTGGTGAATTTTTGTAACATCCCAGGTAAATAAAGAATAAAGAATTTTCATATTTATTAATATTTACGAATTAAATATTAATTTTATTTTAAAGGGGTTGCAATGTTCGATAGCGTACCCGATACGCAACGATGAGTTTCTTTGAAACTTACGTAGCACACTAGTAATAAAATAATATTATTTTAAATGTTAGTTAACAAGTAGCCGTTGTACTGGCGGGAATGGATAGAAATAACTAAAATATGATTAGATATGTTTTTAAATGTTTTTACATTTACCCAATAAAAGATAAAGGCTTAAAATACGGAAAGAGTTTAATTTTAGGCATATATACTCTAATTTTCACTAAAGGTTCACTTATCACATTTTAATGGTGAACCGTCATTAAATATAGTTTTGATCACTCTTATAATTTATTTTGGACCAAATAAAACTCTTATTAAGAATCGGGACATCAAAATTTACTTTGTGTAAATTTTTGGTACCTTTCTGATAAAGTTCATTTTCTTTTGAATAGTGTAAAATGTTGTATTTTAATTCAAAACCTCTTTTTAATCTAAATTATTTATATGATTAGATTATTATTTTAATTGGTTTTAAAGTGAAATTAGAAAATATTTTTACCAGTTAATCCAATGGTGGTCATTGGAATCAATTTCACTTTGAAATTCGACTTAAACTGGTGTCAATCTTTTGATACTTATTGTTTCACAAAAACACGCTATTTGTCATGACAGCGGGAATTAATTATTAAATTAATTAATGTGACCTATATGTTTTGAATTTTGTAAAATAGACTTCATTTTTGAATTCAGAATATCAAATATAGCTTAGCGTGAATTTTTGGTAATTTTCTGAAAAACTTCAATTTTTGATGAATAGTGAAACCACTAAGTGGTAATCAAGCAAACTGATTTTTCAGTTAAATGAAAGTTTACCACTAATGTGTATTGAATTTTGAAAATCCGACATACTTGGTTGTCATTAAGAAGTAAAATGTGGTTCAATGAGATTAAAATAATTTTTTGGTGAATAGTAACTTATTAAGTTTTTAATCGCGATTAGAGGTAATTAGTGTAGTTTAAGGTAAAAATGATATTATAAGAATGTGAAAACACCATGACACTTGTCCTACACCTATTGGGTGAGTCATGGCCGACCAAGACAAGCCATGGGCCAACTTGGGGACCCCATGGATCCACTTTAGTTGGAAAATGACAATAATATATTTTTATTTAATGTTAAAATTAAATTGACACAAACATGAGTTGTTTTACTAAAACAATTTTTGAGTGGGGTTATACAAGTCCAAATTTTGATTATAAATAGTCATTGGAAATCTAAAAAGATTTCCTACATCATAGTATTTTGTTTTATAATTTTTAGACATTAAATAAATTAAATTATATATGACATAATAATGATGCAGCGATGACATCATTATTTGACGATTTAAATAAAATGGAAAGATAATGAAAACTCTAGAAACTACACATGTCCAAAACCAATTGGATGAGTGGATTTCGAACCCTTATCACCTTATCCACGAATTCTACCAATGTGGGACCTTTTAAAGCCGAAACACATTTTCAAATAAAGTAATATTTCTTTACTTTCCAAAAGTGCCCCTCCTCTCCTCTTATAAAAGGCCCCCACCTCTACCCCATTTCACACACTTCTCAAGCCTTTGGATCGGCCAACCCCTGCCCAATTACTCTCTCCACATCCCTCTCCTCATCCTAGAGGATTACCTTTGGGCAGAATCCTTTCAATGGAATCCTTTAGGCTCAAATCAAAAGGAGTTGCACTTTTAAAGGTAATTCATTCTCTCTTGTTCATTTGTTTTATTTTGCTTCTCCAACCCTCTAAACTCTTTTTATTTACTTCTTTTGTAACAACACCAGTATCTTCAATATACTAGGATGTTGTTATAATATTTATTTGAGCTACACTCTCACACAACTACATCAAATGGTTAAAGAACATACGGTTTCCGTGGATGGCGAAATTCTGCCTCCCGAAACGATGATTGTTCAATACTCATTTAACACCTTCAAGGGTGGCCATTATGATGTCACTATTTTTATATATGATATATAATATGTTTATGTTTTCTTTAAGCTTCTGTATTTTTCATTTTTTGCATACTTTTATGGTTTCCATTATGGGTAAACACGATATCTTCATTTAAGGAAGTGCGGACTACCGCCCCCTAAAAGTGATGTGATTCATTAATGCCATATGTGGGACGTGTAAAGGATGGATTTAAAGTTATTATATATGATGTTATACTGGAATTATAATATACCTCTATATAATTATTATTTAGTTACATTAAAGTATGAGATAGAAATGAAAGTAGCGTTCATGCGTACGTACGGCTTACCGTCTCCATGAACGGTGCATTTCATTTCTTATCCCCAAATGTAATGTACTATTAAAATTACATGTATATAATGTATATATATAATTAATGATATATCTAAATGATGAATATAATTCTGGAATTAAAATATACATACCTCTCATTTAGTTTTAATTCCATTAATATGACAATGAAATGAAAGTAGCGTTCATGCGTACGTACGGCTTACCGTCTCCATGAACGGTGCATTTCATTTCTTACCTCTAAATGATTATGTAATATTATAAATACATGTATATGCTGGATATATATGATATATATGATATCCAAATCAGGAATTTCATTCTGGATATAAAGAACTTTTGACCACACGAACAACATGTAATTGTAAGAAGTCCACTTTCAACTTAAGAACCAAATACCGACAAAATGAACATTATTAACTTAAATGGTAACATAATGTTTATAACATGGAAATAAGTGATATAAAAGGAATAATGAACTTTAAAAAGGATCTTAATCAAGTATAAATTAACTCAAGTTTATTATTCAGGACGTTAAAGAACGATCGAGTCAAGTCGGAGCTGAGGTAAGGGACTTCGTCTCAATCTCCTTTCATTGAGGCATATTTCGTTTTATACACAACTTTCTTTTATAAAGTGTATAAACCCCTTTTACTTTTACTTTTATACAAAAGGAATCTTTTTCTATGAAGCATTTTACAAAACGACAAAAAGGAATGTTTTTTTTTAACGTACGCGGTGACAACGACTTTTTCTGCCGCCGTGAGTATTATTTGGTCTTTGGCTTTCTCGACAAGCCGTAATGTTTTTAGAATAAAATAAATACCATATACTCTTTCATGTATTTTGTTATTGAAAATGGTTTTGAAAAAGGATTTTATTATGTCAATATATTTATGATATATTGTGATTGAAATGTGGAAATGTTATCATTTCTTTATATTGGTTTTATGTTTTATGATTTTATACTGGTACTTGGACATTTTAACGGGTGGTTACGTTATAAACCATATGACGGGTGGTGCCGTGAATACCAGGACGGGTGGTTACGTTATAACCTCCAATGCATTGGGTATGGAAGTCGGCCGTATGGCTATTCCATTAAGTATGTATGGAAATTGGCCGTATGGCTATTCCATTAAGTATGTATGGAAATTGGCCGTATGGCTATTCCATTAAGTGATATGTGTGGAAGTCAACCGTATGGTTATTCCACTTAAGTATGTTTATGTCCCAAGTTACCTTTATATATTCTATGTGTTCTTTATATGGGTTTTATGGTAATACTTTGGTTACAAAATGGTAAGTAATGATACTTTATTCAGTGAAGAGTTTTTACTACTTCATGAAGGTGAAGGTATTACTTTGATATAGTATACATGGTTTACTTGATGTTTGAAAAACTAACAGTTTTCATTCTCTTTGTATCCCTTACTGAGCTTTTTATGCTCACCCCAAGTTTTTCGAAATGTTTTTCACAGGACTTAAAGTGGAATAAGGTCAAGGATGGGATCAAGGGAATGTCATGCTATCTAAAACATGGAATCTAGACATCTTTCTTTTTAAGAGTTTTTATTTTATGGAGACTTAGTAGAAGTGTCTACTTTGTAATCTTTTAAGATGTAATAGTTATGTTCTAATTCTCTAAAACTCTAAACCTGAAAAGATCCTCAATGTGAATTATTCATTTAATTCAATATTAAGTAAGGTTTAAGGTTGGGGCCTTATAATTTTAAACTATGTGAAATTAATTTTTATAGAATTTGGATATTATTCATTGAGTTGTTGATGATTTTCATACATAGTCACACCTTCCATCATTATTGATGCGCTTAAATAATTTATATTTTATCACTTTTTTATGTCTTTAAAGGGTGTATATATATATATAATAAAAATCAAAAGAACCCCTAATAATCACAATTGTAACATTTACTTTTCATTTTCTAAATATAAATTCTTTTTTTGGTAGACCAACCCACAATTTTATCACGTTATAAACACTTTCATTAAGAGATAAGAAATTTTTAGATATATATAACCTAAATTGTATAAGAACTACCAATGTCTCTAATGATATACACTAACTATTTGTATTTATAAACAAATTGGATGAATTTTTTTTGTCCAATGTTATTTCTAGGCCTCCACTCAGAAATGGAACAAAAAAATAATAAAGATTCATATGTTAGTGTTTTAATGAAAAATAATAGATAATTATATTATCTTTTTAAACCACACTATATATGCACTATAGGTTTCTCAATTGATTGAATTATAATAAAAACATTTAAAAAAATGTTAATCATTTCTTTTATTTTAACCTATAACATATTTTTCGTACTAAATAAATCGTGAATTATTAATTTTAATCAATATTTATGATGAATTATAACTATTTTTAACATAATTTAATGATGAATAAATATATAATTTAAATATATATTTTGAATAGGTAAAATATTAATAGCGTCTTATCGAATTTCACATAATGAGATATCCTTATATATGTTGTCATTCGATATACTAATAAATCAAGCTTATTAATCATGATGTGATACAAAATGGTATGTTTTATCAATACATGTCATAGGTTTGGAATATTTTTCCAAAGACATACTATTGTATCACATCAATGATATTTGAATATCATAAACAATGATAAAGTTCAAATATTTGTTTTTTTACAAGACATAGAGTGATATGGTGATATCTCAATGTTAAATTTAAAATATGGCCAATGATTTCAAAACGATTGTAGAATTAGAAAGTTTTATTGATATATATTTATATATATAACTATACGTGATATTGAATAATGATATTTGATATCCCAAAAAAGTAATTTTTGTGATGTAGGTCAGATATATATCATAGGTTGAGATATAATGATATCACAACCAGGGATATTATTGTTTAATTTTTAACTTTTTTAAAAAATGAATTACAATTGAAAATGGTATATAAATTATGTTTATATGAATTTCAAAAGAAATTAATTTATATATTATTAATAAATAAAATTTTAAATTTTTCATAAGATTTTTTTTAATTTCTATGAAAATTTTAACATATTTAGTTATTATTAAGTTTTAATCTTAAATTAATTATAATAAATAGTAAATATATAATTTTTATTTCATATTTTGACATTAATATTATTATGTAGTTTATAATGTATTTATAAATAATAAAATAAATGAAATATAATGTTTTTTTACTCTATTTATAAAAAGTGGATAAATTTTTATTATGAGGAGGTCATATTAATTATTATTTTTAAAATTTATTTAAATAATTCTGACTTTCGTTTCCATAGATAGAAGATGTGTTTAAAAAAATAAAAAATATAATATATTAAAATAATATAAATAATTTACATTATTAATATAAAATATTAATTTTTATTTAAAAATGTAAATAACTCATATTTTTTAAAATGATTGATTTTAAATATGTATAACTAAGTATATATATCACAAAAATATGAATATTAAGTTTTACAAAATTATATTTAAATGTAATATATTTATATTTTCTTATTAACTCTCCATATTTCATTACAATGAATTGCAAATTATTACTATTCATAATTTATGGAATTTTCAATATCTCTAATGCATAAATTTATATAAATTCTATAGTTCTATGAAATTACTTATTTATGATATTTTCATTATTAATATTGGTGTTTTTTCCAGGATATTTATTGTAATGGTATCTTTAAATAATATCTTGTAAGATAGTATTGACTATATATATAAATTGTATATACTCTTTATTATTATTATTTATTACTTTTCTATTTAATATTTTACAATAATGAGTTTAACATAAAATTTTCATAAAATTAATTAAATTTGTGTTGAATATTTTCAATTAATTTTACTAAAGATACATAAAACATTTATTGACTATACAATGATTCATATAATAATATTATTGAAACATGTTAGTTTGTTGATTAAAAATGATATATAATGTAATTCTGTAAGAGGATTCATATATTTAAGGAAATAATTTAGTGAAATATACATGTTATGTATAAGGCCTAGCTAGTGAGATAATTGGAAACCCAAACAAAACACCAAGGTATTACATCACTTTCAAACTGAAATCAAATTAATATTTTGTTGATTTAAATAATTGGGTCATTCCAAAGACATAAAATGAAGTATTATCATATATATAAGGGTGCACATAATATGGGTACACCTTTTGATAATATTCCTATATCTGAGATAAACATTGTGTTATGAATGTAAGTGTGATACCAAAAACTATATGCCTAAAGTATTTTTGTTGATATTACCAATAAGATTAACTATTGAATGATGACTTTCAAAATTGTAAAAGAGTTATATGTGGTATAATTGAAAAAATAATATACCTCAATATTTTTTAAATGGAAGAAATGTTATGGCTTATGTAAACAATCATGAAATATGGTTTTTTCACTAAAAATTTTCATGTTACTATGGAGTCATAATTTTACTGAGAAAATACTTAAAAAATTAATTTTAAAATAATTTATTAAACATGATGTAAATATAAAAAATAAATCTATTTTGGTCTCAAATATGTATAATAAAAACTATAAATATATAATTGATTTTATTTTAGAAACTAGAAAATATTAATGGTGGAAAATATCTCATCAAGTATGATAACATAAAAACTATTCTAAAAAATGAGAATAAATTTACATTTTAGGTCAAATGATTACTGAATATGAACTTATTGGTGATGAAAATGAAGGTGATAATTTACCTATATATAGATGAATATTGAAAATGTTTATATTTTTGTTTTTATTAATATTTATATTGATTTTCAATAAAAAAAAGCACAAAAATATAGATATTTATGTAGTGATATTTATCTAAAAGAAGTTATATAAAAAATGGGGTGAAAATTATTTCAAATGTATCATTTTGGTGTAATATTAATGAATGGAATTTAGTTTGTACAAAATAATTCAATATAATTGGTTATTTTAATGTTCATGAAAGACTGGTGTGTTCGGTCAAACTAGGTTATCTAAAAAATCAATTTATAATTACTTCAAGATAGATTTGATCAATTTATTATTAATTACTTCCTAAATTTGTTAAATAATGTTCTAGATAATTTCAATATGTTTATGGTAGCTGAGAAGGAAATGGGCGGTCCAAGATCAAGTGTCTGGATTAATGTATAAATAAATATGGGTTAATTTTTTATCCATAAGAATATGAATAAAGATTATTTTGAGTTTATTTTTATTCTTTGAAATCAGAAGTGTGTTTCTGAAAAGATAGGAAATTATTTCTCTCTGAGAGTACAAGACATTAGAAACATAACTCATAAAAATACTAAAGGAAAAGAAAAATAACTAAATTAATTCACATATGGTCTTTTTGTAAATTAAATTAAATAATCTATTATTATGATTTATTTACTAATTTTATAGTTTATATTTTCATGTATATTTAAAAGTGTTCAAATATATAGAGAAATTGATAATGGGATATTATAGTCATGTATAAGATAGAATATAAGAGTAAAAACACTAATGGTAGAAATTTTTAAGGTTACCTTGGTAGATATGATTTAATGGTGTTATTTACCAAATTATATCGTCATCTCTTGTGGTACATGAAAAATATATTTACTATGTAAAATAAATGTTCCATTTAATAGGAAAAAAAATTAAAATCACATAGTTCCTTCTTTTATAATTCAATTTATATAATTTTTTAAAACAAAAGGTATGGATGAAATTACTAATTATTTTAAATGATTTGGATAATAAATAATATATATAGATTTTAACACCCCAAACTTCCATGGTACGCTTCTCTTTGAATAATACAGTAGTGTGTGTTGTACGCAACCTCAAGTTCTAACACACCGCGACCAATCAAAGTAGTCGTTATGAAGAGTAATACCCACTTAATGAATTATATAAATTTTATATTTCAAAATGGACTTCATTTTTTGATTCGTAATATCTAAATTAGCCTAAGTTGAATTTTTGGTATTTTTCTGAGAACATCTAATTTTTGATAAATAATGAAAAATACTTAAAAACAACCTTTTAAATAAAAATAATTTATAGTGATAAATTATAATATTGAGTGGTTTTAAATTATAATTATAATATAATTTTACCATTTTATCCAATGGTGGTCATTAGAATTAATTTCACTTTGAAATTGGATATAAACAATTGTCAATCTTTTGAATGATATTGTTTCTTAAGAACATGCTATTTGTTTTGGCAATGGAAATTAATTATAAAATTAATTATTGAAACTTATATATTTTGAATTTTTTAAAATATACATCATTTTTGAATTTGGAATATCGATTATAGCTTTGGGTGAATTTTTGGTATTGTTCTGAAAAACTTCAATTTTAGATGAATAGTGAAACCACTAAGTGGTAGTTAAAAAAAACTGATTTTCATTTAAATGAAACTTTACCGCTTCTATGAATTTAATTTAAAAAATCCGACATACATTGTTGTCATTATTAAGAAAAATTTTGTTCAATGGGATGAAAATAATTTTTGGTGAATAGTAACTTTTGAGTTTTATTAACCGCGATTAGAGGTAATTAGGGTAATTTAAGGTAAAAAAGATATTATAAAAAAATAAAAATATATTGACACATGTCCTACTCTTATTTTATGAGTCATTCCGACCAAGACAAACCATGGGACGATTTTTGGGACCCCATGGAGCCACTTGGGTAAGATAATGACATTAATACCTTTTATTTATAAAGTAAAAATAAAAATGTCACAAACATTTATTGTTTTACTAAAACGATTTTTACATGGGGTTAGAAAAGTTATATTTTCAACTATAAATATTCATTGGAAATCTAAGAATATTTCCTAAATCATGGTAATTTTTCTTATAATTTTTAGACATTAAATAAATAAATTTATTTATGACGCCAAGATGATGCAGCAATTACCTCATTAATGAATGATTTAAACAAAATGAAAAGATAAGGTAAAATCTAAGACGTACACTTGTCAAAAACATGTTGGATGGGTGTATTTCTAACCCTTATCACCTTATATTTCAAATATATCATTTTGGGACCTTTATAATCTGAAAACAATTTTATAATAAAATAATATTTTCAATCTTTCCAAAAGTGCCCCTCCTCTCCTCTTATAAAAGGCCCCCACCTCTACCACATTATTCACACCTTCAAAGCCATTTGGCTCAGCCAACCTCTTCCCAAATACCCTCTCAAATTCCCTCCCTTCATCCTAGAAGCCTTACCTTAGGAAGAAGACACTTTAAGAGTCCTTTTGGTTCAAACCAAAGAGAGTTACCCAAAATAAAGGTAACGATTTCTCTTAATTTCTTTTCTTTTTTTTAACTTCTAAAACCCCTAAAATATTTTTATTATTTTCTTTTGTAACACCATCATTATCCTTAATATACTTGGATGCTGTTATGGGAAGGATTCAAACTACACTTACACACACTTCCATCTAATGGTTAAAGAACATAGTGTTTCTGTGGGTGGCGAATTGATGCCTCATGAAACAATGATTGTTCAATATTCTTTTAACACCTCTCATGGTGTCCATTAAGATGTCACTATATTTATATATGATATATATTATGTTTATGTTTTCGTTATGCTTCTTTATTTTTCATTTATGGAATACCTTTATGATTTCCATTATGGGTAAACGCGATAATTTCATTTTAGGAAGTGCAAACTACCGCCCCCTCAAAGTGATTTGAATCATTAATGCCATATGTGGGATGTATAAATTATTGAGTTAATGATATTATATATGATATTATAATGGAATTATAATATACCTTTATATCATTATGATTTTATTCCATTAAATATGAAATAGAAATGAAAGTAGTGTTAATGTCTACGTATGGATTACCATCTCCATGAACGGTGCATTTAATTTCTTACCTCTAAATGTTATGTAATATTATAAATGAATGTATCAACTAGATATATATGATATATATGATATCTACATCATGAATATAATTCTATAGATAATTTATATTTTACCACATAGACAACTTGTAATTATAAGAAGATTATTTTTGACTCAAGTACCAAGGATCAAAAAAATGACCGTTATTAAATTAAATGATTACATAATGTTCAAAACATGGTTATAAGTGATGTAAAAGGAATAATGAACTTGAAAAATGGTTTTAAGCAAATATAAATTAACTATAGTTTATTATTCAGGAGATTAAAGAACGATCGAGTCAAGTCGGACACGAGGTAAGGGACTTCGTCTCAATCTCCTTTCATGGAGGCAGATTTTGTTTTATACACAACTTTCTTTTATACGGTGTATAAAAACCCTTTCACTTTTACTTTTATTCAAAAGGAATATTTTTATACGAAGCGTTTTTACTAAATGAAAAAAGGAATGTTTTGTCTTACGTATGTGGCGGCAATGACTTCTCCACCACCGTGACCATTATTTGAGTTTTGGCTTCCTCTACAAGCCTTAACTTTTTTAAAATGAAAAATAAATACCATGTTTTACTTTTCATTTATTTTGGTATTGAAAATGGTTTTTATAATATTTTGATTATATCAATGTGTTGTATTGATATCTTGTGATTGAAATATGTAAATGTTATGTTTCCTTTATTTACGTTTTATGGGATACGATTATGTTATGGTTCTTGGGAAATTGTTTATAATATGTTTAAACCTTTTCATGTAAGGAATGAATTAGAATTAGTAAGTGAAGGGTGGAGCCTGCTATAGCTCCTCGATTCATCGGTAGGTCTCATGAGACAAACTAGTGTCTTCGCATAAGGCCTTGACAAAAACTTATTTGTTATCTTGGCACAAGGCCTTGACTTTGTGGTTATGATAGTCTGGAATTATGCATTCCATCATTATGAAAGTGGTTATTGATATTGAATATGAATATTCGACTAGTAGAATATCCATGTGAATAAGTAAGTGGCATTATTTCATTGTATTTTTCCATGTTATTCTAAATTTAATGTTTAAAAAGATTTTGTTTTAGTTATACAATTTCCTTAAATATTTATGTTTTTTTATGAAAGTTTCCGTTATATTGTTATCCTTAATGGGCATCTGAGCTCACCCCTTTCTATGTTTTATTTTTCCCAGGATGTGAATAAGTGTATTATGATTGACCTTCAGGGATAGTATAAGGGATAAGTGTGTTCAAAGGGGATAATATGTTGTTGTTGTTTTTATTTCATGATGTAATGTAAAACTTATGAATGTATCTAGTGATTCTAGGTTACTAAACTAATTGTTCATTAGAGACATGATATTTTGTGATCATGCCAATGTTATTTAATAATGCACCGACTTTGGGTAATGAGGGTCGGGGCATTACAGTTGGTATCAGAGGTTGTTTAGTACTAACCTTGGAAGCTAGATTTAGATAAACTCTGATTAGAGCACAAAGCCCTAAGATAGACTTTGAGGATTATTATAGAAGAACATCCTAGAATTTTGGTAAATTATATATTTTGTGTATTTTCTGAGAAATACATCCTTTTTGGATATGATCAGGTAGAGGCGGCTCTATCACAGATGTACCTAGGAGTGAAAACTATGACCAGGAGTTTCGGGCTTGACCCGGGGTATCCTAGTACATGACAACGGGCCTTGCTGTACTCTTGGTTAGGACACTCTCGAGGGATATGCTTAGGATAATTATCACTTTCTTTACAAACCATTATGAAGGATTTATGAGTATATACCTACTCAAATAAAACCTTTTTATTATTTTTGATTATATCCATAAAACTATTTAATTTATGTTAAGTATGTTACAAATTTGGAATTATGTATTTCAATTCATAAACTAATCTAGTTTATGACATTGTTTAGAAATGGCACCTAGTAGAAGGAATGGAAACCGTATCAATTCATTCACTCCATGTAGGGATTTCCCTCCTGCTCAAGATAATTATAGTGGAGCTGGTGATACAACTGGTGCTGATCAGCTTATCACCATACTAGGACAACTCACTCAGGTTATGAATAATAACCTTACTCGTATGGAGCACCCTGATCTGCAACGTGGAGGATCAATGTTAGACCACTTCATGAGGCAAAAACCACCAACATTTAATGGGGGTAAAAATCCATTAGTAGCTGAGAAATGGATAAACTCCTTAGATAAAATATTACACTCTTTGGGGAGTAGTGAAATGGAGAAAGTTTTCATGGCATTTTACCGCCTCACTGGAGATGTCGATCAATGGTGGTCACTGATTCAAAACACAAAGGAAGATGAAGAAGTATAAAGTATGGAATTGAGAGGGTTTAAAGAGATTTTCTTAGAAAAATACTTTCCTCATGACCATCTAACGGATATGGAAAGACAAATTCTAAGTCTGAGGAAAAAGGAGGATGAGAATGTTTCAAAGTATGAGTCTAACTTTACAAGGTTAGCGAGGCATGCTGAATATTATATACGTAACCCAAAAAGTAAGATTGGTCATTTCTTTAATGGTTTAAAACCATTTCTCTTCCAAGATTTAGTATCACAATCCTTCTCAATGTACGAAGATATTGTCTCGTGTGCTATCAAGACAGAAAAGGAATTCCTTGAGTCTTATGACAACAAAGTAAAGCAAGAAATGAAGATAATGGTGGAGAAAGAGACAGATAAAGGGAAAACGGGAAAGAAGGATTTTCCATTATGTGATAATTGTGGTAAGAAACACCCCGGTACTTTCCTAAAAGGAATCAGAGTTTGTTACAAATGTGGAGAAAAAGGTCACCAGACTCATGATTGCAAGGGAAATAAAGAGGATGTTAATGTTGAATTATACAATTGTATATAAATGAGGCATTATGCAAATGAATTCCCTAAGCTTCAAGGAAACTTACCTCAGAAAAGTATAAGAGAGGTATTCCAAGCTTACGTTGTTACTACAGATGAAGTTGAATAATTATTGTATTTGCGTTTTTGGACTCAAGAACTATATTACGGTTATAAGAATAATGTGATATATATAAGGATTGTACTGAAGTACTTGTTGTTTTCATTAATGTTTTAATATGATTAAGGTAATCTTATTTTTAGTATGTGACAATAAGATAAACTTTACGTTGTTTGGGGAATCTGATGTTACAATTGATTTTGGAATTTAGAGACCTTTAAAAGAAATTCTGGATAGAGATATTTTAGAAAACTATAAAGGGTGGAATGGATTAAGTTGAACATTGGATTGTATTGTTTAAGGTTAAAAACATTTCTGTAGATTATTTTTGGAATATTATAATACTATAGTTTTAGTCAAAGGACAACTTGCAGTTTGGGGGATAACCTATCGTGTCGGAGAAAGCTGCAGGAATCGAACCCACAACCAAAGTGTGACAGGCCTTTATGACCTACCACTAGCCTACAAGAATTCCCTGGTTATTACCATATAGTTTTCCAAATCTAAATGGTATGTGTTAATGTTTGGAACCTTGTACAGTTATGATAAATATAATATTTTTCAGTTCTATTATATTTTTGAGTGAAAGACTAGTTGTGGTAGAAATTAGTTGAGGGTTGAAACTCTACTTGTCAAGTATATATATATATATACCTCTCTCTTATTCTATGAATAAATTAATTCTTAAACTTTAGGAAAGGGATATTAAAACAAAAATTGTGTTATCCTAATACCTTATGTTTTGTTGAAATGGTGATATTTTAAATCACCATAGATTAAAGGCTTTGAGGCCCTTAATTTTACACTAGTTTGTGATTGATGACCTCAATCACTCCCAACAAATATTTAAATTTTTCCTCTAATTATGTGTCTCATATTTCAACCAATGTTCTCCTAATCAAGATCAAAATTTGGTAGTGACTTTTTCATTTTCATTTCCCTCTTACTAAGGCTAAATTTTATTAACCCTACTTTCGATATGGGTTTTCCACAAAGGTATTTTCTATTTTCCTCATTTTATTTTCGAATAACAATTTCAAATTGCGATGACACAATTTATTGAAGTAGGGTATAATGTAACACCCCAAGCTTCCATGGTACGCTTCTCTTTGAATAATATAGTAGCGTGTGTTGTACGCAACCTCGAGTTCTAACACACCGCAACCAATCAAAGTAGCTGTTATGAATAGTAATACCCACTTTATGAATTATAAAAAATTTATATTTCAAAATGGACTTCATTTTTGGATTTGTAATATCTAAATTATCCTAAGTTGAATTTTTGGTATTTTTCAGAGAACATCCAATTTTCGATGAATAGTGAAAAATACTTAAAAACAACCTTTTTAATAAAAATAATTTATAGTGATAAATTATACTATTTAGTGGTTTTAAATTATAATTAGAATATAATTTTACCATTTTATCCAATTGTGGTCATTATAATTAATTTCACTTTGAAATTGGACATAAACAATTGTCAATCTTTTGATTGATATTGTTTCTTAAAAACAAGCTATTTATTTTGACAATGGGAATTAATTATAAAATTAATTAATTCAAATTATATGTTTTGAATTTTGTTAAATAGACATCATTTTTTAATTTGTAATATCAATTATATCTTTGGGTGAATTTTTGGTATCGTTCTGAAAAACTTCAATTTTTGATTAATAGTGAAACGACTAAGTGGTAGTTAAAAAACTGATTTTTTGATTCAATGAAACTTTACCACTTCTATGAATTGAATTTCAAAAATCTTACATACATGGTTGTCATTAGTAAGTAAAAAGTGCTTCAATGGGATGAAAATAGTTTTTGGTGAATAGTAAATTTTGAGTTTTATTAACCGCGATTAGAGGTAATTACGGTAATTTAAGGTAAAAATGATATTATGAAAATATAAAAATATCTTGACACATGTCCTAATCTTATTGGATGAGTCATGGCTGACCAAGAAAAACTATGGGACAATTTTTGGGACCCCAAGGAGCCACTTGGGTAAGATAATGACATTAATACCTTTTATTTAAAGTAAGAATAAAAATGTCACAAACATGTATTGTTTTACCAAAACAATTTTTACAAGGGGTTATAAAAGTTATCTTTTCGAATATAAATATTAATTGGAAAGCTAAAAATATTTCCTAAATCATGGTAATTTTTTATAATTTTTAGACATTAAATAAATAAATTTATTTATGACACCATGATGATGCAGCGATTACCTCATTAAGGAACGATTTAAATAAAATGAGAAGATAAGGTAAAATCTAAGAATTAAACTTTTCAAAAACCTATTGTATGGGTGTATTTCGAACCCTTATCACCTTATATTTAAAATATATCATTTTGGGACCTTTATAATTCAAAAACCATTTTATAATAAAATAATATTTTCAATCTTTCCAAAGGAGCCCCTCCTCTCCTCTTATAAAAGGCACTCACATCTACCACATTATTCAAACATTCAAAGACATTTGGCTCAGCCAAACTCTGCCCAAAAACAATATAAAATTTCCTCCCTTCATACTAGAAGCCTTACCTTGGGCAGAAGGCACATTAAGAGTCCTTTTGGTTCAAATCAAAGGGAGTTACCCAAACTAAAGGTAACGATTTTTCATAACTTCTTTTCTTTTATTTTAATTATACAACCCCTAAACTCTTTTTATTATTTTATTTTATAACAACACCAGTATCTTCAATATACTTGTATGTTGTTATGAAAATTATTTGAACTACACTTACACACAACTCCATCTAATGGTTAAATAACATACTGTTTCTGTGGGATCCGAATTACTGCCTCATGACACGATGATTGTTCAATCTTCTTTTAACACCTCTCATGGTGGCCATTAAGATATCACTATATTTATATATGATATATATTATGTTTATGTTTTCCTTATGCTTCTATATTTTTCATTTATGTGATACCTTTATGATTTCCATTATGGGTAAACGCGATAATTTCATTTTAGGAAGTGCGGACTGCCGCCCCCTCAAAGTGATTTGAATCGTTAATGTCATATGCAGGACATATAAAGGATGGATTTAATGATATTATATATGATATAATACTGGAATTATAATATACCTTTATATCATTATTATTTAATTCTATTAAATACGAAATATAAATGAAAGTAGAGTTCATGCGTATGTACAGCTTACTGTCTCCATGAACGTTGCATTTCATTTCTTAACTCTAAATGTTATGTAATATTATAAATGCAGGTATCTAGTGGATATATATGATATATATGATATCTACATCATGAATATAATTCTGGAGTTAATGGATATTTTACCACATAAAAAAGTTGTAATTATAAGAAGTTTATTTTTGACTCAAGTACCAAGGATCGACAAAATGACCGTTATTAAATTAATGATTATATAATGTTCATAACAAGGTAATAAGTGATGTAAAAGGAATTATGAACTTGAAAATGGTTCTTAATAAAATATAAATTAACTATAGTTTTTTATTTAGGATATTAAAGAACGATCGAGTCAATTCGGACACGAGGTAAGGGACTTCATCTCAATCTACTTTCATTGAGGCATATTTTGTTTTATACACAACTTTATTTTATATGGTGTGTAAACAAATTTGAATTTTACTTTTATTAAAAAGTAGTATTTTTATACGAAGCGTTTTTACTAAATGACAAAAGGAATGTTTTGTCTTACGTATGCGGCGACAATGACTTCTCTGCCGTCGTGATCATTATTTGAGTTCCGGCTTCCTCTACAAGCCATAAATTTTTTTAAATGAAAAATAAATACCATGTTTTACTTTTCATTTTTTTTTTTGTATTGAAAATGGTTTTGATAATGTTTTTATTATATCAATGTGTTTTATTGATATCTTGTGATTGAAATGTGGAAATGTTATGTTTTCTTTATGCATGTTTTATGTGATACGATTATGTTATGGTTGTTGGGAATTGTTTATGATATGTTTAAACCTTTTCATATAAGGAATACATTGGGCTTAGTAAGTGATGGGTGGAGACCGCTATAGCTCCTCGATGCATCGGTAGGTCTTATGAGACAAACTAGTGTCTTGGCACCTAGCCTTGAAAAAATATTATTTGTAGTCTTGGCACAAGGCCTTCACTATGTGGTTATGATAGTCTCACATTATGCATTCCATCATTATGAAAGTGGTTATTGATATTGCAAGTGAATATTAGACTAGTAGAATATCCATGTGAATAAGTAAATAGCATTATTTCATTGTATTTTTTCCATTTTATTCTGAAGTTCAAGTTTAAAAGGATTTTGTTTTAGTTATACAATTTCCTTAAATGTTTATGCTTGTTTATGAAAGTTTCCTCTATATTGTTATCCTTACTGAGCATCTGAGATCACCCCTTTCTATGTTTTATTTTTCCCAATATGTGAAGAAGTGTATTATGATTGACCTGTAGGGATAGTTTAAGGGATAAGTGTGTTCAAAGGGGACAAGATGTTGTTTTTGTTTTTATTTGATGATGTAATGTAAAACTTATGAATGTAAATAGTGTTTCAAGCCAACTAAACTAATCAGTCTTTTGAGAATTGATCTTTTCTGATCATTCCAATGTTATATAATAATGCACCAAATCTGGTAACTAGGGTTAGGGAATTACAAAGATATTAATATTTTTAATTGTTTTATATTTTAAAATATTATATTTATATCACTTCTTAAACTAAAAATTCCATACAATGAAATATTTTCCTATGAGGTATTATTTTTAAATTTAGTATTGGAAATACCATAAGGTATCGTAAGAATTATTTTTTTGGTTTAAAATTTAATTGTATCATGGAATTATATATATAAAGAAATATATTTATTCTACAAATGGTTATAGTATAATTTAGACAGACAATATCAAACTAAAATAAAATAAAATATTTAAAAAATGTGTATTTTTTCCTATTTTATCCAAGTGAAAGTAACTGTATATATCTGAAGTACATGTGAATAATTATAGATATATGTTTTACACAATGAAACTACCTAAAAAATAAATACTATATCTGATTCCATTCTTGAATGAAAATTTTTTATTATTGTGTCTCTAAATTGAAAAAGACCAATAAATTTTACAGAGGGTTTATCCATCTACTTGGGGGATTATTTTGTCTCACTTGTATAAAAATAATAAATCATTAACTACAATTCCCAATAGACACATGGATATAAATTTATTAATAACATTTGGAAAAAAATAACAAATGTCTTCAATAATATATTATAAAAATAATGGAAGTTATAAAAATAATAATTTCTCCAACACTCCTCATTGATCATCCTTTCATCCTATCAAAATCACCCATCCAATAAACAATATGTGTATGAAACTAAAATACAACTATATATGCATGTCAGATGGGGGTATTATATATGGAATGAACATAAATTCAAACAATATTCCAATGAAGAACAATATATGGATACCATGAAATATTTAAATTAATTTTTATGAGTGATACAAATTTCTAAAACACAATACAAAATAGATGTCCATTAGTAATGAATTTTAAAATAAAATAAAAAAAATACAAAAACACATTGTTCCCTTATAAATAAATTTTCATAAACCATTAAATATTAAAATCAATTTTTACCTCAACATTTTTCTAAAAATCCATGTTAATAAACCTGCACCAAAAATTTTCCAAAGCAACATGAGTGAAACTGTGAGTAACCTGAAACATTAAGCCTGATGGGAATTCATGATCAAGAGAGTAATATTACCCCATACTTGATTAATATGTTAATGTCTCAATTTTAATGAGCAAAATCTCATATCAAGGTTGGTCCCCATAACTAAATTGTGAACCCAAATAGATTTACCTTCTTATTATAAGTATTGGGACACAACATTAACATGGGAAGTTTTGATCTTATTTTTATACTATCTACCCATACCAAAATGAACTTTTAAGAACTCTAATAAACCATCCAATGTCATATATGACTATCTCTAAATCCACTTAATGTTCAATCTCACCATTTCCACATTTAAATATATTTTTTTATTACAATGAAATAAATTGTTCCATTTTTATTAAAAACATGTCTAAATACAAATAAATTATTCAAATGAAACTAACACTCCTTTTTCAATGGATCAGACCTCTCCAGTCCATTCCTTTACTGAAATCTAGTGTCTGGGGAGTTCGTAGAGATCAAGGTGACTTATCCTCAACACTTCCAAATTCCCAGCACTATAAAAAATGTTTCCAGTTTTGTGAACAGTGTCACCGGTGAGACAGATGTCAATAGTGTCATCAGTGAGATAAATGTGAACAGTTTTATAGGTGAGACAGATGTGAATAGTGTCATCGGTGAAACAAATGTGAACAATGTCATTGGTGAGATAGATGTGAACAGTTTCATCAGTGTGATAAATGTGAATAGTTTTATCAATGAGACATATGTGAACAGTTTTATAGGTGAAACATATGCAAACATTTTCATCGGTGAGACAGATATGAATAGTTTCATCGATGAGACAGATGAGTACAATGTCATTGGTGAGATAGATATGAACAGTGTCATTAGTGAGATAGATATGAAAAGTGTCATTGGTGAGATAGATTTGAATAGTTTCATTGGTGAGACAGATGTGGACATTGTTTCTAGCTTCCTAAAGCTTCTCCATTTTGACATTTTCTTTAATGTCAAATTCATCCAATTCCTTATTTTAAGGTATTTAAGGCTGATTCGAAGCCTATAACTCCAATCTTAATTTTCTTGAGACTTGAGATTCCTTTACATGGTCAAACATTTTGGATTAATGTGATCCACAATAAAGGAAATTCTAAGACATTTAAAATCATGTTAGTCTCTGTTCTAATCCTTCAAAGTCGGGTACCATCCCTTCTTTCATTCCTTATCCTTTCTCTTGGTGTGAGGCACCCTGATATTTCTTCCCATAGGATTGGTGTTATCAAACCTTAATCTTTAGATCATTTCTCCTTGAAGTTTCTTCCTACTGCATGTGCACCCCCTATTTTGGTGGAAGCAGCAAGTGTCGATCCATCATAAATAGAAGGTATGATCTACCTCTATTCTTGTGTTTTGTTTGATCTGTATTCTCCTATCTATCCTTGTATTGTCCTGGCATGTGATCTATATGTTTCTAATGGATTTATCTTGGGTTTCGTCTAGTGCGGTCATGTTGTGACGTCCTTGGATGGATTCAGTTGTCACTGGGAAAGGTGATCGTGATCTGTTGTGTTGTCCCATTCTCGTATAAAGAATGTCAAAAACCTTTTGAGGTAGTGGATTTAAGGATTCTCTCTTATTTTACGTGAAACTTTAGAGTTAGAAAATTTTATCCCACTAGATCACAATAGAATTGATGTAATAAATATTTGAACTAGATAAATAAATTGGTATTGATCATATGTTATTGCCTCTTTTTTTTCTAAATAGTGTGATATCTATACCTTCCTTGTTTAGAATGTCATTATTGATGGAAAATTGGTAAAGAACATAAACTAGGATTAATTATAAACTATTTTTCAAATATAAAGAGGCATGTAAATGGATCTAGTTTTTTTTGTTGTAAATTGATGATAATCAAATTAATGTAGTAAGCATATTTAATTGATTTTTGATAGCTATGATAGCTTGATATTTAGGTTTCCAATATTTGTAATGTACTAATAATGAATCAAATAATTAAATATAGATTAAAGATATGTTTGATCAAAAAAATTTAATGCCTTTTAGGGTTCTAAGTTACCCTTTTTCTTCTAAGGCAGAGTGCCTTCTACTTTGGAGCCATGAGAGCTCCTTGCGTGTGAAGACAGAATGCCTTATTTAGGCCCAATAGCCAAGTTTCTTTGTTATTTCCCGGTACTCGTGATGTGTTATGATATCGTGTGGATGTTGTGAGATGTGGGTGTAGGAATTCCGAGTTGTTGTGATAGTAGTTGACGCCTAGAGTGGCGATATGCATCGGTTCATGCTTGTGGGTGTCGGGGAGGACATCGAAGATGATGAAATGGGTTGGATGTGAATGTTGGATGCTTGTTGAATCTTGTTAGTTATTTATCTACTATAATTTCCCAAATACTCAAGGAAGCTTTCCTTGCTTACCCTTCTTCTAAAAGGGGCGAAGATGCATGGATTATTTCATGTGATTACCATTTTTAGCTTCTCGGGGGAGGATGGGTCTATGCTCCTGCTATAGGTTCAAAAGACGTTACGGGTAGTTCATCTACTCACTAAATTTATCCCCTTGTGTTTGGTAGATTATAATGTTTTTTCTAGAATCCCTTGGAATATGGGAAAGTAATAATGTTGTTAATAAATGATTGAATAAATTATGTTAACCCATGGGGTTTGAGATTTTTGGGATGCAATGGTGGGGTAATATTTCTAAGAAGCTGTGGACATGGTTTGGTTATGCCTAGAGGGCATGGAACTTTGGTGTGATGCTAATGAAAGGACAAGTGGAATTAATAATAGTTAATTAATTGTAAAATAATTAATTAACATAAATTGTTATTGATAAAAATAGATAAAGTAACCCAATGTATCTCTTTAAATGGTTGTGTGCTTATAGGTTACCTTGTCTTACTAGTGGAAATCGGGAGTCCAAGAGACATTATCTGCATTTAAGTCTAAGACTAGGTTATTCCCATATTGTGGTTGTGAGCTATAGTATATTTTGTAATTTTTTTCTATATGATACTCCACCCCGTCAGCTATGGAAACTGAAACCTTGGGGATTCTGAGCACTAGGGTGTGTTTTTTCCTACATTCTGGTAGGGGGTGGATGGATGACTACCCCCTTTATCCCCAATCTCTTCTCCTGGTAGTTACTTGTGCTGGTTGGCATAGCGATTAGTTTTCCCAATATAATTCGGTATAGATATGCAATGGATTTTGCTTATTCACACACATATATTCTAGATATAGTTTTCTATTGACTATTATAGGTGTAACATGTGTAGGCTGTGATGGCTTGATGATCCTCACTTGGTGTATGGGATGTAATGTCTTGAGGTATAATGTTTGACGTATGATACATGTTATCTGATCTATGGTAGATCCTAGAAATTACTTGTTTATGATGGTTATGTGGAAGTAATGGTAATGTTTCATGTAGTGCATATTGTGGTGTTTTTCCTAAGTGTCTGCGGGAAATCCTTTTTGGAGAGAGATGCTTAAGATGTACGATGTTAGGGGAAATGGGAAACCAATGGGAAAGTGGTAGTGGGGTACCCTTTATATCTTTTATATATTATATACTCTTGTATGCGATACTTGGTGAGAGTAACCATTGTGAGGATGGAAACATAGTATACATGTTTGTGTGAGGAGTTACTTTCACTTATTTTTCACTAGGCTTTGTCATGATTTCTTTACTTTGTCATGAGAGGATCCAGGGAGGGTCATATTAAGTATACTATTATGCTCACCCTATGTATATATAAACTGTTTTTATGTCGCTAGGAACAGGTTGTAGATGAGGATGGTTAATACTATATTGGGTTTGCGGGAGCTATTCAGGCTTCGTGGTCATTTTTGTTTTAATTTCTTTTGGTACTTTCAGTAATCCTTTCAGTTGTAGTATTTCTTTCATGACATTACCTATGTGAACTTGAGATTTCTTTTATATTTCAATTGGATTTGGCTGTTGTCTATATTATCTCTCTCTTCTTCATGTGTTCTCTTAGAGGGTAAGGCCTCTCATTTGTGTGTTTACTATTCCCTCAGTGCTAATTACAAACCTGGGGTGGGCTGGAGGCGGGACTCAGGGGGGTCACTATCTCCCTTCTCACATTGTTGGCCCAGGAGGGGTACACCTTGTGGGGAGGGGGTCGGGATAGAGTGGTATGAGAGTCCAGGTTGAGGGAAATTATGGATTTTTGTGTTAGGAATAGGTGAGGTTACATGGGTTGGTAGGGAAACGATGTCAGTCAAGTTTAGCAAGTGATGTAAACATTGGAGATCGGCTCAGACATAGGAATTTAGGGCACCATGTGATCTAATGCTTGGAAATTTATGTTTATAATGGCTACTAAACAAGTTGATAATGGTTAATGGGTAAAGATCTAGTAAACTATCAAGAATCATTCTTATTTGCACCTATGTTTTTTTCACAGCTCGTCCCCCGGGGCCCGTGCCATGACTATCCCAAGCCCTCCTTCCATAATCCAAGGGCTGGCGAATAGCATCGAAGGTGTATTCTCTAAAACCGGGATGGCATTTCCGTTATTACCTATAAAATCACACAACCAAGAACATATCAAGAAACGAACACAAGTAAACTAGACAGTAAAAAGTGTGTGTACAATAAGTAAAAGGGGACAGAATATAAGCACAACTAGAAAGTACAAGAAAAATAGAAATTACAAGTAGACTGGAATAGCTCATATAGACACCCACCAGGGATCCTACCTGAAGGGTAGGTACAGATCTTGAACGGTTGTCTCTGTGGTATGCCTCCTCTAATGTCCACCTCTGAGCTACCTTCATCCCTAGGACCCTTGTCCTTCGTCAGTGTTGCTGGTTGTATGCACCAAACACAACATGGTGAGAGTGTATCCCGTGCTGGGGTGAGTATAATGATACTTATTAGGGACCTCGAGACCCTCAAAGATCTCACAAAATCCACAAAGAATAAACCACAAATCATGGAAACAAAATTCAACCCTATATAGGTATATTCCCACACATTTACCTAAGTTATCAAGTATACCCATCTCATTCTTGAGGAAACACAAGGCCCAACTCAAAATCCCAATGCTCAACTGTTCCAAGAAGGAAATATTTCCACGAAGGTAAGTACTACACAGGTATGCCACACAGAAGAATACCACAAAGGTATCACCACGAAGGTAAGTAACACATAGGTATGAGACACAGAAAAATACCACAAAGGTATCACCACGAAGGTAAGTACCACACAGGAACACCTCACAGAAGAATTCCACAAAGTTAATTACTCATCTCACACCAGGTATAACGTAGGTACAGTAGTAGAAGTGATTAGATCTAACTACTAAATCATCTTACACTCTTAAGAGGTAGACCCACGTAGGATCCTAAATCATCAAACCCACACAGGATCATAGTACATCATCAGACCCACACAAGATCCTAGTACAGCAGACCCACAGAGGATCCTAGTACATCGTCATACCCACACAGGATCCTAGTACATCAGACCCACACAGGATCATAGATTAGTCCCACATGGATTCCTAGAATGGATCTAATTGAGACTCTCTAACACAGACCCACAAAGGATCCATTGCACAGACCCACAAAGGTTCCCCTTCCCATGTTACAGCTAGCTACAGGGTTCCCACACTAAGCTCTCTTGATTTTAGGAGGATCCGCTCCTCAACTAATAGTTCAATAATCCAACTGCCACAAAGTCCCATGGATAATTATCTTAAAGAACCACCACTTAAAAGGAGTCTCAACGCAACAGACGGTGCGTCAATCGGACGTCCGGTCTGTAAGTTATTGGCCTTTTAGTTCTGTGGGTCCGTTTGGATTTGTGTTCGATCCAACCTGGTCATACCCCAACTTCATTCAAAAATCAAGTGGTATATACAAAAAGTTATGTCTCACTCAAAGGTTTCTGTTTCCCTTGATGGTTCTTCAAACGGATACTCGTAGCTCAAGATATGGTCGAAAGAGAGAAAATGAGTTGAAGTTGGTTTGGATCCGGTCCGACCCAGTCAGACTGACCCGGCCCGGCCTACTGGGTATGGATCAGCACGCTGGCATGGCTTGGCCCACGGCACGGCGTCCAGTTGGACTTGCAGTGAGGCGCAGACCGCGGTGCGGCGGCCCGCGGTGCGGCGGCCCCCAATGCGGCGGCACGTGGTGTGGCGGCCCCCGGTGCGGTGGCCCGTGATGCACCGGCCCCTGGTGCGGTGGCCCCCGGTGTGGCGGCACCCGGTGCAGCGGTCCCCGGTGTGGCGGCACCCGGTGCAGCGGTCCCCGGTGCGGCGCAGCCCGCCACGGTAGGCTGGATGGCCAGCCTCCTTCCCGGTGCGGTGCGTCGTGCGTCGTGCCTTTGTCAGCGGCTGGCTCGGCTAGCCTCCCCCCTTTCGCAGCTGTGGCTCTCGCTCGCCGTGTAGTGCGGACGCGCGCCATCACCCTTGATCCACCATGACAGACAGGTCGGGGCCCTTCTCCGGCGGCGCGGTGGCGCCACCGCCTTCGTCACGGCCAGCCGTGGTGTCAGCCACAGTTCCTAAGCCCCGCTGGTGTCATTCTCCATCCTCCTCCATTGCGAAGAACACATCAAGAATCCCAAAGAATTGTGAAGAGGTCGGGCCATGTTCATCTAGCCCGCACCCTCCGAGTTAGGCTGGTAGCAAGCGGCTCAATAATTCTTGAATCGTGAAGAATGTCAGCAATGGGTAAGGGGAGTATAAATCAACAACAAACCCTACCTCGTGAATGATGGATAAAAGCCTGATGTTGAGGAACTGGGTTGGTGTTCGTTGTTCCCACAATAGCATCCAATGACGTCTCTTGATCGTTGATCCTCGTTTGGGGTTTCGGTGTCAATCCCCACCACTTGCCAGAACCGGCTCCGTCCTCCAAGTGTCGAGTGTCGCGGAACTTTACCAGAGATTCGTCACTTGGTGAAGTCGTGAAAAATCCCCCCCCCCCAAGATCCATATAAATAAGAGAGGGGGAGGGTAAGTAACAATCATCGAATTTATAAAGAATCGTTTAATAGGAACCTTCCTAAATTCCAGTGACATTGTTACTTAGTATTTGAAAGTCAATACATTTAATTTACATTGGCGCAATTAAATGGGAGGTTTCCCGTGGGACTTCCCCTTATTAAAGAGGAGTTCAGGTGGTCCCCACCACCATAACTCAAAAGAATGTTATAAGAAAAATAAAAATGTTAATTATTTTCATTTTTCTATTATTCTCTAAAAAAGTGAAAAACTAGCTTCCACCCTCAACCTACTGTGGTCAAGGTGAAGGTCTCTTCAAGAGAGTATTGATGCTACAAGTTCAATTGTGTCCCCATATTTCAATTCTGAGAACCAGTTCAAAAGTTAAAAAAACCCGCTCACATGTTTTCTGAATGTACCTGAAAAAAAGTTCAGCAAATTCATTCCAGGCACACCAGGACTCAAAATCACGCGTCATCAATTTCCACAGACTCATAAAATTCCCATATAGTTAAAAAAATTACATGGAATCTATGGGTCTTTAAATTCTCCCCACCTCAGGGATTTGAGTCCCTGTAAGCCACAACACAAAAATAAGGGAATAAGTGGGGGTACTGAGCATGTATTTGAGCTTCTCACTCCCATGTGCTCTCTTGGGGGTTCACGTTCTGCCAACGTACACGCACCAAAGGTATCGACCGCCCACAAAGGACCCACTCCTATCGATCCTCAATCTCCACTGGAACCTCCCTAAACGTCACCACATCATCGATGTCCAGCCCACCGTTGTCGATGATGTGAGAAGGGTCGTGCATGTATCTCCTCAGCTGGGATACATGGAAGACGTTGTGTAGCCAGTGCAACTGAGGGGGGATTTCTAAGTGTTAAGCCTCCATTCCAACTCTGTTGATAACGTGGAAGGGTCCAATGAACCTCATAGATAACTTGTTTCCCTGGCCAAATATCTGCAAACCTCCTCGTGGTGAGACCCATAGGAAAATTTGGTCACCATCCTCGAACTCTAGAGGTCTTCATCTCCTATCGACATAAGACTTCTGTCTGATCTGTGCAGTCTTAATCTACTCCTGGAGGATCTGCACCTTCTCCATGGTAGCTTGTACCATATATAGTCTCATGAGTGCTAACTCCCCTGGGTTGGTTCAGTACAAAGGCGATCGGCAAAGTCAGTCATACAAATCCTCGAATGGTGTCATCCCAATGGTGGAGTGATAGTTTTTATTGTATGTAAACTCCACTAAATGCAAGTGACCCTCCCAGCTACGACCGAAGTCGAGGATGCAACCACACAGCATGTCCTCGAGGGTCTGAATGGTCTGCTCAGTCTCGCCATCCGTCTGAGGATGGAAGGCGGTGCTCAGATGAAGATGTGTCCCAAAAGCCTTCTATAACCCCTTCCATATCCAGGAAGTGAAACATGCATCACGATTGGAGACAATTGCTGAAGGCACTCCATGTATCCACACAATCTCTTGCAAATAGAGGCATCCCTAGCTCTCTACTGAACCCTACTCTCTGATGGTTAGAAAGTGGTCTGACTTGGTGAGTTGGTCGACGATCACCCAGAGAGAATCATGACCCATGGATGTACGTGGAAGTATTGTCATGAATTACATGGATATATTGTCTCACTTCCACTATGGGACCGATAAAGGCTGAACTAAGCCTGCTAGTACCTGATGCTCCACCTTCACTTGCTGACACGTGAGGCACTGAGTAACAAACTCTTCCACTGCTTTCTTTATTCCCAGCCACCAGTGCAGTCGTCAGAGGTCCCAGTACATCTTTGCCACTCCTGAATATACCGATAGAGGGTATGTATGGAACACCCTCAATACTTCCTCTTGTAAAGCCACTGATACCATAGTACATCCTTTGAAGAGGATGATTTGCTCCCCACCTTCATAAAATCAATTAGGTGCCTATCTTGTGTATATCTAAGCACGTCAGGCCTTGTTGTCAGTCTCCCCATGCTGTGCCTCCCTGACTCACTGAAGAAGTGGGGGAGTGACTGTAAGAGACTAAAGAAAAGATGCTTTATCTCATTCCACAAAGGATATCTACAAAGCACCCAACAACTTTGCCACCTCACCTAACAGCTATATACCAAATCTTCTGTTGAGTGCATCTTCCACAATGTTCCCCTTCCCAGAAGTATAGACTATATCTAAGTCATAGTCCTAGAGGAACTCAAGCCAACTTCATTGTCTTAGGTTTAGGTTTTTCTGAGAGAAGATATACCTAAGACTCTTGTGATTAGAGTATACTGAAAAACGTTTTCCCATCAAGTAATGTTGCCACATCTTCAAGGATAATACCACTGCTTCTAACTCTAGGTCATGGGTAGCATAGTTTTTCTCATTTTGTCTTTACTGTAAAGAACCATACGTGATCACTACTCGCTCCTACATCAAGACACATCCGAGTCTGGTCCCTGATGCATCGTAGTAGACTACATACCCAATGCCCTCCTCTAGAATCCACAAGACGAGGGCACTAGTCAGCCTCTACCTCATCTCCTAAAAACTTCACTGGAATCTCTCCAAACACATGAATGGTTCCCCCTTCTTCGTCAATGCTGATAAAGGTGCTGCAACTCTGTATAAATCTAGCACAAACCTCTGGTAGTATCTGGCCAAACCCAGAAAACTCTGTACCTCCATCACACTCTTGGGTGGCTCCTAAGAAATTATAGACTTGATCTTCACTGGATCCACTACAACTCCAGCATCTAAGTAGATGTGTCCTAGAAAGTGAACCTCTTGGATATAGAACTGGCACTTCAAGAGCTTACCATAAATCTGGTGCTCTCAGATTGTGTCCAGAACTATCTGCAGATGATAGGAATTCTCCTCCTCGGTAGCCGAGTAGATCAGGATCTCGTCGATTAAGAATAATACAAAGTGATCAAGTTATGGCTGAAAGATCAAGTTCATGAGTCCCATGAACACTACTAGAGAATTGGTCATGCCTAATGGTATAACCAAGAACTCATAATGGTTGTAATGACATCTGAAAGTCATCTTCTGCACATCGTCCTCTCATACTCTAAGCTGGTAATAGCCTGGCCTGAGGTCTATCTTCGACAACCATCATACCCCCTTCAGCTGATCAAAGAGGTCTTAAATCCTCAGAAGTGGGTGCTTTTTCTTCACCGTCACCTATATGAGGTGCCGATAGTAAACACAAAGTCTCAATCTCCCATCTGCCTTCTTGGAAAACAAAATTGAGGCTGCCCAAGGAGAAACACTGGGTCGGATGAATCCCTTCCCCTACAAGTCCCACAACTATACCTTCAGCTCACAAAGCTCTGTGGGATCCATCCAATATGTTGGCGTAGATATCAGTGCTATCCTAGGGTATAATTAAATGCAAAATTCCAATTCTCTATGTAGAGGTAGACCTGGAACATCATTAGGGAATAACTCCACGTACTGATCCACTACTATAGGATAACTCAGACTCTCCACATCAACCGGCCCAAGGGTAAGGCTATCCAACTATTGAGTGATCGGCTACACTCTCCTCTAGGTAATTTTATAATGTGCTGTAAAGGTTCCCTTATCACCAGTGAAGGTAAACCTAGTCTCATCTGTGCAGACGTACTGCACTTTTCACCTAATACAGTCGATCTGGGCATGGACTGTAGATAACCAGTCCATACCCAATATGATGTCGTAAGGCCTTGACGCCGCTACTAGGAGATCCTAGCTGAATCTCTCACATCCTAGAGTAAGTTCACACTGCCGAAACCAGTTTTTAATCATCAAAATCGCTCTCGTAGGAGTCTCTAGCTGTAAGGATCGAGCCAATGGCTCCCCCAGAATCTCTGAGGTCTGAACGAGGGCAATGGCAATAAAATAATGTCTAGCACCTGTGTCTATAAGTATTGTAGTTGAGGTGGAGTAGAAAAATATCGTACATTTTATCATCTCTAGAGCTCCATGGTCGTAGGCCTCATCTTCCTGGAGTCGAGCTTTCCCCTATCCACCTACTCCCTGTGGTCGGGGTGGACCACCTGGTGGTGGTGGTAACATCTCGAATCATCTCCCACCGCTAGTTGCACGGCCAGCTCCTCTGCCACGTCTGCCTGCTCCCTATGGACCTCCTCGTTCAAACCTCTATATCTTCCTAGGCGGTCCTTAAACCATCTTCTGATCATCCATATGGAGGGTCAAGCAGTCACGAGCCATGTGACCCTGCCCACCGCATGTGAAACTCTTCCTACTCCTTGCATGACTGGATTTGTCTCTGGTGCCTCTCACAACCGAACCTGAATCCTATGGTCGTCTGCCTGTGTGCTTGGTTGCGTGAGTTTATAGGTTATAAAGGGGCCAGAATACAATCCCAACTGGAAAGTACAATAAAACTGAAAAGTACAAGTAGACTGGAACAACTCCTATGGACACCGTCCAAGGATCCTACTTGAAGGGTAGGTACAGCTCTCAAACTGTCATCTCTGCGGTATGCCTCATCTAATTTCCACCTATAAGCTACCTCTAGTCCTAGTACCCTTGTCTTATGTTAGCATTTTCCATCGTCTGCACCAAACACAACAAGGTGCGGTCATAGCCCATGTAGGGGTGAGTATAATGATACTCAGTAGGGACCCTGAGACCCTCAATGGTCTCACAAAATCCACAAACGATAAACCACAAAGCATGGAAACAATATTAAACCCTACATAGGTATATTCCCATACATATAAATAATTTATCAAGTATACCCATCTCATTCTTGAGGAAACACAAGGCCCAACTCAAAAGCCCAAAGCTCAACTCTTCCATGAAGAAAAGATTAGCAAGAAGGTAAGTACCACACAGGTACGCCACATAGAAAAATACCACAAAGGTATCACCATGAAGGTAAGTAATACGCAGGTACGCTACATAGAAAAATACCACAAAGGTATCACCACAAAGGTAATTACCACACAGCCACGCGACACAGAAGAATGACACAAATTTAAAGACTCAAATCACGCTAGGTATAACTTAGGTACAGTAGTAGAGATGATTACATGTAACTACTAAATTATCTTACTCTGTTTATAGGAAGACCCGCGTAGGATCCTAAATCACCAGACCCACATAGGATCCTAGTACATCATCAGACCAACATAGGATCCTAGTACAGCAGACCCACACAGAATCCTAGTACCTCTTCAGAACCACATAGGATCATAGTACAGCATACCCACACAGGATCCTAGAGTAGTCCCATGTGGATTCCTAGAGCGGATCCAAGTGAGACTCTAAAACACATACCCATAAAGGATCCCTTTCACAGACTCACAAAGGATATCTTTCTCATGTTACAGCCAGCTACAGGGTTCCCACACTAAGCTCGCATGATTCTGGGAGGATCCGTTCCTCAAGCCACAGGTCGATACTTAAACTTCCATGAAGTCCCACGGAGAAGTATCCCAAAGGGCTGCCATGTAAAAGGGGTCTCAACGCAACACACAGTTCATCAATCGGACGTCCGGTCTTTAATTTATTGGCCTTTTAGTTCCGAGGGCCCGGTTGGATTCGTGTTCGATCCAACCCAGCCATACCCCAACTTTATCCAAAACTCAATTGGGTTATGCCAAAAGGTCTGTCTCGCTCCAAGGTTTTTGGCACCACTGAAAGTTTGTCAAACGGACGCTTGTAGCTCAAGATATGGTTGAAAGAGGGAAAATGGGTAGAAGTTGGTCCAGGTTCGGTCTGACCTGGTCGGACCGACCCGGCATGACCCGGGTTGACCCGACCCATTGGGTTCAGTGTAGCCCAGCCCACAACACGGTGGCCCGTTGGGCTCACAGTGTGGTGGCCCGTGGTGTGGTGGCCCACGGTGCGGCGGCCCACGGTTAGGTGGACCCCGGTGTAGCGGCCTGCCGCGGCGGTCCAGACGGCCCATCGCCTTCCCCGTGTGGTGCGGTGTGCGTCGTGCCTTCACCAGCGTCCTGCTCGGCCGGCTGCCCTCCCTTCTCCACCACGGCACAAATTTGTGACTCCCGCTCGTCGGGCGGCACGGACGCATGTTGATGTCCCCTTCGTGTGGTCGGCCTCTGCCGGCCGTCACCCTTGCTCCGCCACGGCCGACGGGTCGTGGCCCTTCTTTTGGAGTGCGTTCACGCCACCGCCTTCGTCGCGGATGCTCGTGGTGTCGGCCACCATTCCCAATCTCTTCCGATGTCATCCTCCATCCTCCTCCATCACAAAGAACACATCAAGAATCCCAAAGAATTGCAGAGAGTTCGGGCCGTGTTTGTTTGTCCCACACCCTCCGAGTTAGGATGGTAGTAAGTGGCTCAATAATTCTTGAATCATGAAGAACATCAAGAAAGGGTAAGGGGGTATAAATCAATAAAAGATCCTACCTAATGAATGAGGGAGAAAAGCTTGTAGTTGAGGAAGTGGGTTGGTGTTCGTCATTCCCACAACATCCTCCAAATATGTCTCTTGATCGCCAATCCTCATTTGGCTTTTCGGTGTTGATCACCACCACTCGCCAGAACTGGATCCGTCCTCCAAGTTTCGGGCATCGCGACACTTTAACAGAGCTTTGTCTCTTGGTGAAGACATTCCAAATCCTTCCCCCCAAGCTCTATATAAATAGGAGATGGGGAGCTTAAGTAAAGATCATGGAATTCATGAATGTTCATTTAATAGGAACCTTCCGAAATTCCAACGACGTTGTTACTTAGTATTTGAAAGTCAAGAAATTTAATTTACATTGGCGCAATTAAATCGGAGGTTTCCCAAGGGACTTCCCCTTATTATAGAGGATTTGGGTTGGTCCCCACCACCATAAATCAAAAGTAGGTTATAATAAAAATAAAAATGTTAAGTATTTTTATTTTTCTATTTTTCCATGAAAAAGTGAAAAAATAACTTCCACCCTCAGCCTACTGTGGTTGAGGTGATGGCATCCTCAAGAGAATACTGACACTGCGAGTTCAACGGTGTCCTTGGATTTTAATTCTGATCACCAGTTCAAAAGTTACAAAAACCCACTAGCACGTTTACTGAACGTTCCTGAAAAAAAAAGTTCAAAAATTCATTTCGGCCTCACCGGGCCTCAGAATCATGCACCGTCAATTTTCAGGGACATGTAAAATTCCAACATAATTAAAAAAAAATTACATGGAATTTCTAGGTCTTTACAGTTTTAATGGGTATACCCTAGGATAGATTAATCTAAAATGAAAAAAAGAAAACAAATAGTTAATGTTGAGTCTTCCATATTCCAAGTTTAAGAGCTCTGACTATTTTTTATTTTGAAGGTATGGCTCTAGGTCAACGTCCTCATCAGATTCCCCTAAAATATATCTAGCAGGTTATGCTAGTAGATCACCATTGGTTAGAGTTTTAAGATAATGACACTTAGAGGAGGACACTCTAAGAGTTTCAACTCCAGATTCTATAGAAGTATGTGGTCTTAGTTTCAGATGTATTAACATAAGACTGGTTGGAGGAGGGTTAGATAGCCTTTAGTTCAATTATTTCTCATAAGGAGTACTGGGTTTCTTTGGTGGTGATGATGTTGTGTGTGGTAGTGTGGCAGCGGTGGTTCTTGTTCCCCAGGGATCACGAGGAGTCATCCATCTCATGGGAGGAGTTCTGAGACATGTTCAGATTTGACTTTCTTTCTGTGACCATGAAGGCATCGAATTTCCAATAGCTTCTTACTCATCTGTAGGGAATCTCTGGTGTAAGAGAGTTCGGGATCTATTTTAGGAACCTTCTATTGTATTCTTTGGACATGGTTCCAAATGAGGAGGTCAGGGTGAGGCCTTTTGATGAGTCTTAGCATCCAGAGATCCAGCGCTAGGTCACCCCATTTATGTTGAAGATATATCTCGAGGTCCAAGAGAGGGAATATGTCCTCGAGAGGATTCTAGAAAAAACTGGATATTTATTAGAGGGGAGTCTTCAGGATTCATCACGAAGTAGATCTATGGTCTGGGGTTCCCAATTTTTAGGGTAGAAGAGTTTTTGTTCGTCCAGGGGTAGGTCTCATCCCTTAGTATCTCATTTCTCTAGGTGTAGAAACACTTAGTTCTATTCTAAGTAATCAGGTGCTTTTTTTATAAAGGTCGAGGTCATCATCAGTGAGAGTTCCTGACCCTTCAGAGTGATCAGTGTGCACAACGTGTTCTTTACCAGGTTCCTCTATTGAGGCAGTTCTAGCTGAGGTAGCAACAGTAGGTTGCACCAGCATCGAATCAATGTAGAGAAAATAGGGAAGTCAAAGGATAGCCTTGGGATGCTCCCTATCCTCAAAGAGCAGAGTGTGATCATGGTGGCAGTCATCATCAGGGTTAGAGAGTCTGTGGATAAAATCATGGTCAACGTCATGCTTTAGAATTGCTAGTTCTAGGAAATCCTGATGTCGTTTGAGGTACATTTTTCTTGTTTTATACTTGGGTGTATGCCTTGTTTGACTCTGGAGACATGCACCCCTTCATATAACCTACCCTTGTCCATGATTTGGGACTTGAGGTATAGAGGCTTTTAATTCCCTTAGCTTTGAATACGCCAGTTGGAGGTCGAGATGACTTGTTTGAAGTATGTAGAGACTGTGAGATAGTTTTGGGGTAGCACCTATCTTTGGAATATTTCCTATGTTTATAGATACAACCTTACGATGTCATCCTTGGCATGGATTGGTTGAATTTGGTGGAGGCTATTTTATATTGCTTTTAGAGGAAGGTGGGGTTCTTCGATTCTGATGGAGAGCCAGCAGTGTTTGTTGGTGGGTGAGACCATTGGATAGATCATAGCCATGTTCTATGCATATCATCCTTGATGGCTTAGTTGATACTGAGTTCTTTAGAGTTTCATCAATTGGTTTTTTCAGGGTCATAGAATAGTACCATGATGTCTTTCCAAAAGAGGTTGCAGCAATACGCCCACAACAAGAGATCGACTTTGGGATCGAACTACAGCCAGGGTTGTCTCCTATATCTATGTCTCCATATAAGATGGACCCTTCTTAGTAACAGGAGATGCATATACAGCTCTATGGTCTATTACAGTGTGGTTTTGTTCGGCCAAGTGTGTCACCATGAGGCGCACTAGTTTTTTTGATAAATAATCTCGATGGCAGTTTGAGGTTGTGTATCGATTATCATCGCTTGAATAAAGTGATAGTGAAGAATCTCTATCCTCTTCCATGTATTGATGATTTATTCGATCAGATGAAGGGTGAAAGTTGGTTCTCAAATATCAGATTATGGTCAGGATATCACTATAGGCTTCTGAAGTATGAGGATGTCCTTAAGACTAATTTTTTCTTTCTTCATGGGCATTACAAGTTTTTCATAATGTTTTTTGGTGGGAAAAATGATCCAGATGTGTTTACGGGGTTGATTAATGTTGTGTTCCATTAGTTCTTGGATAAGTTCATGGTGGTTTTCATCAATGACATCCTTGTGTACTCCATGTCTGAGGAGGAGCATACAAAGCATTTGCGTGCCATTTTGGGAGTTCTTCATTGACAGTAGTTATTTGGGAAGTTGTCAAAGTGTGATTTTTGGGATCAATAAGTTCGTTTCTTAGGGAATGTGGTGTCTTAGTAGGGATTATCTATGGATCCATCAAAGATATAATTAGTTGTGTCTTGGAAAACCCCCAAGACATTGGTAGAGGTGTGAAGTTTCCTTAGTCTTTTAGGCTACTACATGAGGTTCATAGCCGATTTCTCTTGGGTTGCAAACCCTATGACATCATTAATCAAGAAAGATCAATCATTCATTTGGGATGATCAGTTTTAGGTAGGCTTTGAGTATCAGAAGAAGAAGAAGTTAGTCAGTTCTCTATTTCTTTTTCATCCAATAGAGGGAGTTCATTTTGATGTTTTCTATGATACTTTGCATATGGGGTTAGGCTGTGTTCTAATGCAGCAGAGATCAGTTTTTTCTTATGGGTCTCGGTATTTGTATCCACATGAACGTAACTATTCCACCCATGATCATGATATGGAGTTCGTGGTGTTTTCTCTTAAGTTGTAGAGACATTACCTCATTGGTGATCACTTTGTGGTTTTCACCAATAATAATATCCTAAGGTATGTTTTATCCTAATGTGACTTGAAATTCTGGCAGCGTTGGTGGATGGAGTTCTAATAGGTCTATGACTTAAAAATATTATATAAACCTAGAAAGGGGAATGTTGTAGCTGATACATTGAGTAGGAAATCATGTAGTGATTCATTGTATGAATCTGGTGATTCCTTGAGAGTGATTGAATAACTTTTAGAATTACATCTTGATGTGGGAGAAGTTGGGACAAATGGTTGTCCTTTTCAGATGACGGTGTAGTCATATCTGGTGAAGAAGGTAGAAGAGTCCCAATAGGGTGATCTTGAGGTGGAGGTCTGGAGAGACCAATTTTTTTTTTGGTTAGTCTCATAATGGTTTGTCTAAGGATGAACAACATTGGGTTCTATTTTAGAGAAGGATTTTTGTTCCTTTGGCGACATGTTAGATGTTTCTCATAGAGTTCAATAGTTTTCCCTTAGATTTACATCATGGATTGAAAAAGATGTATCAATCCTTGAGGATTTAGTTTTGGGGACCTGGATTGAATCATACAGTTGAAGAATTTTTGTCTCGATGTTTGGTCTTCTAGAAGGTGAAGGTTGAGAACCGTGTTCCCAGAGGTTTGCTCCAACTGTTGGATATTCCTCAGTCGAAGTGGGAGGACATCCTTGTGGACTTTTATAATATTTTACCTTGATCTCAAAAAGTCCATGACTCTATATGGATTGGTATTGGATCGTTTAAAAAATTATCCCACTTCATAGTGAACAAGGAGTCGATCTCAGTGGTGGTTTTGTCAAGGTAGTATTTGGAAGAAGTTTTGAGACTCCACAGAGTCCTGAGAAGGTTCATTTCTGATCAATATCCTCATTTTAACTCTAGGTTGTGGAGAGGTATCAATCATTATTTCAGATCTCAAATATTCCTTAAGACTACTTTTCATCTACAGATTGATGGTCAGACAGAGCGGACCATATAGACTCTTGAATACATGTTGCTCGCTTATTTTAGGGATTTTGGAGGTTCGTGGATGAGGATCTTACACTATGTGGAGTTTTCTGACAACAATATTTTTCACTCAACCATTAGTTTGGGGTTGTTTGAAGCCTTTTATGGATAAAATTTTCATTATCCATTGTTCTGGACTGGGGTTGGAGAGTCAGCAAATCTCAGACTGAAACTAGTGTAAAATACAACAAATATGGTTTAGGTGATTTGTGAGAGGATGAAGGCAGCATAGGATAGTTAGAAGTCCTATTCTGACCATATGAGGAGACCTTTGGAGCTTGATGTTGGGTATAATGTATTTCTGAAGGTAACTCTCCATCATGCAAAGTGAATGTTTGGTCATGGGAGTTAGCTTTATCCCTGGTTTGTTGGGCCTTTCGAGGTGTTGTCTCGTGCTGGATGTATGGCGTATCGAGTAGCAATTCCCCTACAGATGATCTAGATACATGATGTTTTTTATGTGTCGCAGCTCCTTCATTATCTTTATGATGACTCTCACATCATCTTTTAGGGTGAGATTGATATCAATGATGATGCGACCTTTGAGGAGTGACCTATAGAGATCCAAGAATGCAAGGAGAAGGTTTAGTGTAGGCATTATAACCCCTTGGTTCATGTCTTGTGGAGACACGATGGAATGGACGAGAGTACATGGGAACATTAGTTGTAGATACACACTCAGTTCCCCGAGTTGTTTAATGATTAACTTTATTCCGGTAATGATGTTTTTTTATGGTTGTGGAACTTTCTTGTTTATGATATGGATTTTTTTATTGCCTTTGTGGATTACTCAATTTGAGAGGTATCTCCCTCGAGAGAGTGATTAGGATATAATTGTAGTTTTTTTGTGGTTTTTCCTTGTTCTTTGGATGAATTGGTTGAGATCTTCTTAGTGGTGAGAGCCTTGAGAGGTATCTCTAAGGGTGGTTGTTCAGACCCATTTTATGTTTTCTATTTGTGTTGGTTTTAAATTCTATAAGATTATAATTTTTTCAAAGGTATCTGATGTAATGGCTCGGACCTCTTCAATACATTCCTTTGCTAAAATCTGGTGTTTGAGGTGATCACGGAGTTCAAAGTGACTTATCCCCAACGCTTTTCCAAATTTCCAGCTCTATGAATAGTGTTTCCAATTTTTTGAACTGTGTCACCTTTGATACAGATGTGAATACTGTTATTGAGGAGACATATGTGAATAGTGTCATTAGTGAGACAGATATAAATAGTTTCATTAGTGAGACAGATGTACACAGTTTCATTGGTGATATAGATGTGAACAGTTTCATCAATGAGAAAGATATGAATAGTGTCACCAGTGAGACATATGTGAATAGTTTTTCCAGCTTCCTATAGTTTCACCCCTTTAACATGTTCTTTAATATAAAACATATCCAACACCATGTTTTTAGGGATTTAAGTCCAATTCAAAACTTAATACTTCTATCTTATGTTTCCTAAGGTTCGTGATGCCTTTACTTGGTCAAATTGTGTGGATTAATGTGATCCACAATAATGGAAATTCTAAGGCGTTTCAAATCCCATTTGTCTTAGGTCTAATACTTCAAAGTCAGGAAACTTCCCTTCTTTCATTCCTTCTCATTTATCTCAGTGTGAGGTTCCCCAAGACTTTATTCCAATATGAGTGTTGTGATTGAGCCTTAATCCTTGGATTTTTTTTCCCATTAAGGTTTCTTCCAAGTGCATGTGCACCCCCTCTTTTGGTGTAAGCATCAAGTGTTGATCTATCATCGATAGAAGGTATTATATACCTCTGTTCATCTATTTTGTTTGATACTTATTCTCTCATTTTTCCTTGTCATGTTATATAATGTGATCTCCCAATTTCTAATGGAGTTTTCTTTGGTGTTGGTTGGTGCAGTCGTGTCATAGTGTCCTCAGATAGATGTAGTTGTTGCGGGGAAAGGTGATCATGATTCATTGTGTTGGCCCATTCTCATATAAAGAATGTCAAGAACATTTTGAGGTAGGGGATTTGTGGATTATATATTATTTTATGTGAAACTATAGAGTTATCATGTTTAACACACTAGATTATAATGGAATTATTGTAATAAATATTTGAAATAGATAAATAAATTGGTATCGATGATAGAGTGATATTTATGCTTTCTTTATTCAGTATGCCACTCTTGACAGAAAATTGGTAATGAATGTAAACTAGGATTAATTATAAATTATTTTTCAAAGATAGAGAGGTGTGTAAATGTATTTTCTTGTTGTTGTTGTAAATTTATGGTAATAAAATGGATATAGTAAGCATGTTTAATTAATTTGTGATGGTTAGGACATCTTATAGTTTAGGTTTACCATATTTGGAACCTAATAATAATGAATCAGATAATTAAATATAGATTAAAGAGACGGTTGATCAATAAAAGATAATTACTTGTAAGGTTATGAGTTACACTCTTTCTAGTAAGTCCAAGTACCTTCTGATTTGGATCCATGAGAGCTTGTCGCGTGTAAAGGTGGAATTCATTGTTTCGGTACAAGAGCCCAGTTGCTTTGTTATCTCTTACTGCTTGTGATGTGTTATGAGCCCATATGTATGGAGATGTGGGGGTAGGTATGCCTAGTGTTTGTATCATAATTTGATTCCTAGATAGGTGAGATGTCGTGGTTTATACATGTGGGTATTGGATAGGACACCGTAGATGATGACATATGTTGGATGTGAATGTGGGATGCTTTCTGAATCATATTGGTTGTTTATCTTCTTTACTTTCACCACTACTCAAGGCAACTGGTCTCACTTACCCTCCTCCTAGAATAGGTAAATACACAAGGGTTATTCCACGCACTTTCTGTTTTTAGCTTCTCGAGGGAGGATGGGTCTACGCACCTGTTATAAGTGGAAAAGAATTGACGGGTGGTTCATCTACTCACTGTTTTGAGCCCCTTGTGTTTGGTAGCTTATAATGTTTTCCAGAATTCTTAGTAATATGAGAAAGTGATAATGATGTTAATAAATGATTTAATGAATGATGTTAACCCATGGGGTTGGAGATTGCTGGGATGCAATGCTGATGTAATATTTTTGAGAAGTTGTGTACTTGGTTTGGTTATTCTTGGAGGGCATGGAAATTTGGTGTGATGTTAATTAAATGTCATGTGGAATTAATAATGGTTAAATAATTAATTATCATAAAATGAAACTGATAAAAAGTGATAGATTAACCCAATGTAGATCTTTAAATGGTTATGTGCTTCTAGGATACCTAGTCTTAGTAGTGGTAGTTGAGAGTCTGAGAGATATTAGTTGTAGTTGAGTCTAAGACTAATTTATGCCCATAGTGTGGTTGTGAGCTATAGTATATTCTTTACTTTTTCTGTTTCTATAGGATACGCCACCCTTCTAGTTAAGGAAACTGACACCCCAAGGATTTTGAGACCTAGGGGTGTTTTCCCCAACATTCTGATGGGAGGATGGATGGCTGACAAACCTAGTTTAGCCCAGCATTTTTCTCTTGGTAGTTACTTTTGCTGGTAGTCATAGCGGTTAGTTTTCCCCATATATGTTTCTAGAGGTATTCAATGTCTTGTGGTTATTCACACACATATATTCTGGATATAGTTTTTTATGGACTACAATAGTTGTAACGTGTATAGGTTGTGATGGATTGAGAATCCTTACTTGCTGTATGGGTTGTAATGGCTTGAGGTATATTGCTCGACGTATGACACATGTTATGAAAGTTTTGGTAGCTCCATGAAACTACCTATTTACTTTGGTCATGTGGATTTAATGGTTGTGTTGCATGAGATGCATGTTGTGGTGCTTTTCCCAGGTGTTTTCAAGCTAGCCTTTTTAAAGAGATATTCTTAGGATGTGCGACGATGGGGAAAAGTGGAAAACCATGGGGAAGTGGTAGTGGGGTACCCTTGATATACTTTATTATATTATATACTCTTGTATGTGATACATGGTGATATTAACCATGGTTATATTGAAAACATTGTGTACTAGTTTAGGTGATGACTTAGTTTCACTTGTTGTTCACTATGCATTAGAAACCTTTATTTACTTTTGCAAGAGAGGGCCAAGGGAGGATATTGTTGATTATACTATTATACTCACCCTATGTATATATAAAATATTTTTAGGTCACTTAGAAAAGTTTTGAGATCAGTCTAGTTATAACTAGCTTGGGGTTGCAGGAATTGTTCGAGCTTTGTGTTCTCTTCCATTTTACTTTATTTTGGTACTTGTTGTTTTTCTTTCAGTTATAGTATTTCTTGAATGAAATTACATATGTTGAACTTGATATTTATTTTATATTCCAGTTTGAGTTGCAGTTGGTTGGTTTCTCTATTATCTCTCTCTTCTTCATGTGTTCTCTTATAGGGTAATGCCTCCCATATTTGTGTTTACCATACCCTCGGTGCTAGTTTCCAACCTGGGCCCTACTGGAGGTGGGACATGGGGGGTCACTATCTCCCTTATCACATTTCCAACCCAGGAGGCGTACACCTTGTAGGGAGGGGGTCTTAACACTTGTAACATTTTTCAACAACTAAAAATAAATAAAAATATAGTAAAAAGGCATTTGAAAATTGAAAATTAATGTTTTATAATTCTAAATGAATTAATTTTTTATCATTTATCTTTTGAATGAAATGGGAAAAAGTGATGAATAAAACATCTAATAATTTCCATAAATACATAAATTTCTATCCATGGTCATTAAACAACATCAAGATATCATATATAACAAAATTCTATAATTTACATCAACTTCTTGAAAAAAAAATTGATATAATTATTCAAAAATATTGAAACTGTACTAGGTAAATGAAAATTTTCTTCTCAACGATTCAATGACCATAAAGAACCACATTTAAAACTTTTTATCATTCTGGAGAATTTTTATTGAATGTTTTTTTATATATTTTAAGGAAAAATCTATTCTAAATTTCTATAATCTATCATCAAATCAAGGGGAAAATATATGAAAATTGGGAAGATGATGAGAAGGAAAAATGATGTAGTTATATTTAATCTAAATATATTAAATAAAAAGGAAATTTCCTAAAATAAGAATGGTAATAATAAAGATAGGGATATATCATGTTGGTATCATAATGGAGGAAATAAGAGGAATTTTAAAATTTTATATTGGTTGTCAATTAAATTTTTATGGGGTATATATTTTTTTATAATGATTTTGATTTAACTATGCATTTTCAAATGTCTCAATTCTTAAAAAAATACACTCCATAAGAATATTTAATAAATAATGAAAAACCGATACAATATATAATATCATAATTTTATAAAATGAAAAATTATATGGATTGATCTATGATAGAGAATTTTCTAAAATCTTTATCCCTACACAACTCAACCTCTAAACATCTCCTACTACTCTATTAGTTTCTAAAACAAATTTTTATGATATTTAAGACTACATTGAACCTGAAAAATGATCCGATAATTGATGAAACTACTCCAATAGAAATATTTAAACTTAAATCAAAACTAGATAATTATAAATGTAGCAATATTTGATGGTTTCATTCAGAAATTTTTTATTTGAGAAATAAACGAAGAGGGTTTCATTTGATTCCTACTTTTTGAATATAAATAACACAATAGTTTTGAGTTTTTTATTATAACTCTATAATTTCATGCCTAAAATATTTAGCTTAATTTATTTCAAAATTCACAACCAGTGATGTAACTCCCCATCTTGAACTATAAGGATTGATCGGGAGAGCCACAAGACCTCATGTGTTCGACCCCATACACAACATGCTACTTATTAGTAGTTCTGGTTTGAAGTTTGTTAGTGGAAATAATATTCCATCAATATCATATCCTATCAAAATTAATAATTAAATATAACAAATCATAGTAAACATATTGAATAAAATACAATTTAATAAAACACATTTCATATAATAAATAAATAGGATCGTTTTATTACATGACAAACCAATATAAATATATAAGTTTTCAAATAAACAAATAAACAGTAGTATCCATTGGAGTACATCAAATAAACACTCATACCTTCTTTCAACTCCACTCAACTGTCTGTAATATGATCTATTCCCTTTCTTGGATCTGTATACATGAAGTATGCATAAGCATCAAAATTTTAATAGAGGGTTTCAATAATATAACCTAGTAGAAAATCAAGAATTCATCCTTAATAAATTTTTACAATGTAAAATAGGTTTATTATTTGATAATAACAATTTTTCATAAAATCATATACAATCATATAATGATCACCCACATTACAACCAAGCCACCATGATCCCAAACCGAACCTTATTCATATCCATTCTTGAAGGATAATCAAACTGTTGAAAGTGATCAAAAAAATATCCATAAGAGATTTGGTATTGTATTAAATATCCTCAATCCATCGAGTCTCGTGTTAGACCGCATGGATAACTAGTTAACATGTACTTGGTATTCACAAGGCCTAATTTCTAGAAGTTCTACTCAGAATCTGAAAGTAATCTAGTTATAAAAAGGTCCATAAGTCCACAATACTCCCAACCCATGTATGGGTCAATCATAATCATCCATGAAACCCATGTACACAACCCCTCTAAGGGTAAGCATACTATAACTCTCAATTTATCATAAATACCATGAAAAACATCTTAAGTTATGATAACACACAACATGGAAGAGACTCATAGGACAAGTGTAATATAGAATTATAAGAAAAAAATTATCCTGGTATAACAACATTTGATCAACATTATGAATGGTAATAAGATACACTAGTAGTTCACTAATAAATAAGGTTTATATATTGTACAAAAATAATAAAATAACCCAAGATAAATTACCATGAATCAAGAAAAATAGTGTATAAAACACATGAATCGTACCATGAAAATAGAAGTATATAATAACCACAAATGGTATGAAACTTCTAACCTCAATGTTTTTTATGGAAAAATAATAGTTTCATAAAATTAATAAAGACCGAACACATAGAAAACCCATGGAAAATGATTTCACACATCATGGATGTATATTTGGGTTCTAGGGAATCAAGGATGATATTTAGAAAGAGACTTCAAGGAGATACCATATCAAAAAAAAGTTATTCTAGAATCAAATACAATAAATTATCCAAGAATAAATCTAATTAAAAGATATGTTAAATTAATGGAAATAAATTCAATAGATAAGTCATTTATCAAGAAAATATAGTGATTATTTTTCAATTTTACAAGGGAGCCTCAGGTTTATCCAACAAACATTGATCCTTCAAAATAAATTAATGGAAAAAAGAATTTAAGGAAGAAGAATATATCATGATGATGGTGCCAAAAATACATACCAATAAATATAAATTTTCATAATGTCTCTATATTTGTTCAAGAGGGGTTTTAATTTACATATTGAATACTCTAACAATATACTAGTAAATAAATGATTCTTCTATGTTTTATCAATATTATACCATCATTAAGATCATTAGAAATATGATTCTTAAAAACTATCCCATTAAACATTAATTTTTGATTGAATATATAAATTTAATGAATAAATATCATCAACTTGATACATATATAAACAATCTATGAGAAAATTGATAATTATTCATCTGATCATGGTAAAAACCACATATCCATCATTGATCTATGCTCATCTCTCAAGATGGTCGAATGATTAGGAATGAATCTAAAAAATACTCACCATTCTTTCACAACTAGATTGAATAAAATGTGTACTATAAAGGGGAGAATAATGGTGTAACACAAATAGTTTATAAAGATGAACATTTTGTTAAAACCCATATTTGATATGCAATACCGAGTTTAAAAACCCTCTAAATATATGACGGTTATAACATATCAATTAAATTTAAAATATAAATTGGGAAAAACTAATTTATGAAAAATATATATAAATTTACTTCACTATATAATATTTTTATAATTTATTAGTAAATAATTATTTAACTTTTAGTAAATTCGTTTTAGTAATCAAAAATATACTTTCATAAAAAATGATTTTTGTTATTTTTTGTGAGAAAAATATTATAATTTATTTTTAAAACTTTGATAAAATTTAATTCAAAAGATGAAAATAATTTTTGAAAACATAATATAAAAATTATTATAAGGTAAAATAATCTTATTTTTAATAAAATATTGATTTTTAAATTAATAGTGAAAAATATAAATATTGTTTGCAAAAATGAAATTTATTTTTAATAAATTGTGCAATTTAAAAGTCACATTATATTTTGAATATGATTTAAAGTAACATAACTACTCTTTAGTTTTATTTAATCCACATAATTACATTGCGGATATCTTTATATTTTATTTTTATAAGTTTATTTTTTGGTTTAAATATATGTATTTTTTAAATCATTTCATGTGGATAACGTTTCTTCATTTTATTAATTAATATAATACCTATATATGAATTATTTAAATTGAATTTATATCTTTTATATATATATATATATATTAATTTAAATTCATATAATTGTTATTATTAATCATATAATAAATATAAAATAATCTTTTTTTAGAAAAATACACTTAATGAACAACCACTTTTTCATTGCACATGCAGGGTTTAATTTTAAATTAAATATTAACTATTCTGATAACTAAATTTGGTGAAATGGATTCCATATTTTTAATTATAAATTTTATATTTTATAATATTTTCAAATTAATTTTATTTCAAATTAATATTTAAAAATTGAAAAACTTTTAAATCAATTAAGGTGAAAAATGTTTACCAGGGTGTTAAACAAACAATATATAGGCTAAAACAGCTACAAAATTATGTAAATTAAATTTTTTAGACATATTTATAACTTATAATAACTAGGAATCATCAATGATCCATATTGGACAATTTTTACCAAGAATTTGACATGTCATTTTTGATAAACTTTGAAACATTACAATTATGCCAGTCACCCTACTTATAAATAGCTACCCATGCTTCTTTCCACTTCATACCATAAAATCATCTTTTTCATTAAATAATTTCCCAAATACCATAATTAATTCACTAAACAACACCAAGATCCTATTTTTTAACATAAATCCATCTGAATAAGTTTTTTGGTGCAAACTAAATGATGTTGTCTGAAGAAGAGGTATTGTGCTTAACCAAGCATTTTTTTATTTATTCTTCTACATAATTCAAATATTCTTCCACTATTCTGATATATAAAAATTTGTATCTCCCATATTATGATACTCTATTATGATAATGTAATAACCTGCATACATATCCCATTCCATCGAATGGGAAATGAAACAACTGTACGTGCGTACAATAGACTATCACCTCATAAACTAATGTTATTCATTTTTCATCATCACCTTTCATGGGTTGTTATGATAATATAATAAAATTATATTTATTATATTTATTACTTAATTATAATTATATAATTAATATATCATATTCCCCTTCATAATTTCAATTCTTTGGGGGATTTGATAATGTTTCTCATGTGTACAGCGGATTACCGCGATGGGAGCGTTGTGATTCATTTTTCACTAAGGATTTATATGGTAGTTAATATAAATAAATTTAATAAATATATGTGATATATATGATATAATTATGATATTAATGACATATTTACATTATTTTTATATAATATATCATTTGTTTAATTACATTTCTACTCACCGCAAAATGATGGTGTTGTTCGTTCATACGTGTTCACTGCCACCTTCACAAAGTGATGTGATACTTTTTTCACCACCAAATCACTTATATGATATATATAAGTATATTAAATTAATTAATATGGTATTTATGATATTATTATAATTATTTTAATATAAAATAATATTTATATTCTATATATAATGAACATTGAACAATAAAAACATTACTTAGGTGTATGTACGACCTAATGTCTCTATGAGTGTAACATAGTTCATCTTTCATAACCAACATTCTTGATTGTTTTTAAAAGTAAAATTGAAGTAAAAAGATAAAAATTATATCATTATTATTATTCTGGTTATTTTTAAATAATTACCTATATGACAATAGTCAACCTACCAATGTTATTTTGGTTATTTAATCAAAATATCATCAAAATAAAATACATAAACATAGTTGAATAATTAATTATATATAGAAAGTTAATAAGTGAAAAAAATGAATATCATATTTCATAAATTATCTAAGTAAATAGTTGATTTAATTTTATTATTTAAGAAGATAAATAACATACATGATGAATCAACATCAACGTGAGGGACTCTTTTATATAAAACCTCATTTTAAAAAGTATTAATGATTTAATTTCTAAATATTTTTCTTATAAATTATTCTAAATGACTTGTGAAAAATATTTTATATGTTTTAATGGAGGAGAAAGTTCAATTTTTACCATCTAAAATTTTACTTAAATATTTTTATAAAATAAGGAATCATTTTTATATTTTATAAAAATAACTTTCTTTTAAAGAAGTCTCCTTTTAAAGAATTATTTTTAAATTGTGTTTATACACATCTTTAATTTGAAAATTATATTATAAATGTCTTCATAATGATATAAAATATTTACGAAGGAAAATTTATATATTTTTTACTTTATTTAAATGGTTTTTAAAATAATTCTTTATTTTTATTTTATAATGGATATTTTTGAAAAAAAAAGTTATATTATAACATAAAAAGAGAAAATGATTTTCCCCACCACCATAACCATTATTTAATGTTTTTAATCCTTTAAAATAGTTGATGTTTTCTTCAAAGAAAATATATATTTAAATTTTTATATGTATATTTGTATTAAAAAATAATTTTTAAATATAATTTATATTTGAATATTTAGAAATGTGTTATTAGGGGAGAAAACAATATTTTATAATTGTAATATTGATAATTGAAAACTCTATTTTTTATTATTATGTTATGGATCTTGGAAATTATTTACGATTATGGGTGGCTCGATTATAAATCATGTACACATAATTCCTTGACAAGAAAATTATTGTTGGACAAATTAAGAACCAAGTATGGGAGGTTATGTGACAAACTAATGATGGGTGGATACGTTATAAAAAATATGGCTGGCTCCAAGATAGACCATATATACAATGGGTATTGAATCCGACTATATGGTTATTTATTTTATATGGGTGAAATGAAAAATGATGTATTGAGGTATATATATGTTTAATCTAGGATTTCTATGTGTTTTTATTGTAATTATACAATTCCTAATAAGGTATGCAATGAGTTTGTTTTCAAAAAAAACTTATTTATTAATTCTTTATTTTGAAAATTTGAACTTTATGAAAAAATTATCATGAGTTTAACATGTTTTCAAAGAAATATTTATGAGTTTTGTTTCTTACTTTATGTTTTATAATGAGATGTTTTTTAATAATCTTTGGGATCTAAAAGTTATGTCATAAGTAATAAAATATTTTCTTCTAGAAGAACGCATACTTTGAAAATGGAAGTTTTTTTAAGTATTAAAGCAATAGTGAGTTTATGTTTTTATTTTACATCACTTATAGATATTTTTATCTATATCCAATATTTTAAATTATTTTTCATAGGTTTTAAGGGTCAGTAAGGTAATGAATGAAGTCATATTATGAGTCATGAAGATTTTTCATGAAATGAAATTAGGCCTTATTTTAAATGTTTTAAATTATGGTACAAATGGATACATATAAGAATTTTCCACAATATGATACATTTTTTTGTTATGTATCAGTTAATTATTAATTATATTAAAATAAAAATAAAATATGTATGGGATAATAAAGTGAATTATAGTCAAAATATGCAAAAAAATATTTAATGATAAATTTTGGGTTCTTATAGTAGGTAATAGAGAAACAGTTTAGATAACTTTACTGGTTAGGATTTCGTTTGAGTTTAAGTTAAAAATACTATATATCCACAGTGTTTTTTTAAGGGAAATATTGTTATTTTTCATAAATAGAACAGGTATACTAGATGATTAAATGGTAAAAGATATCGTATTATTTATCCTCATCATAAGATTGTTTATTATGGATAATCTGATATACTCTGAATAATTGTTTTTATAAATTACTAGATCCGACATGAAGAAAACTAATAATATATGTGAAGGAAATTCAGGTGGTTTTTTTAATGAGAAACAAAATAGAATGGTAGTTTTAGTTCAAAATATTGTGGTTATTCTTAACAAGATGTCATGAATTATGATTAAACACCTAGACCTAGGTGGGTTTTATAATTCCCCAAATAATAGAAAAATTGACTACAATTGAATTTTAGGTGATAAAGATCCCAAATGAAAAATCAATATTCAATAACCTATGTGTTAAGAATGGGAGAAGATTCCACCATAAAAATTTCTTAGGTTAACTATATTTTTTTAATATAGTAAAAGGGGGGATAAAGAAATATTATTTCAAGGAAAAGGAGGCCTTTAGTAATCATCATTATAGTGGAATAAAATTATTCCCATGTTGTCAATTTAATTTTTTAAATACAGGGAGAGAGGAATTATGAAAATATATTTCATATAGTGAAATCTCAATAATGGGACAAAAAATACTATATAGATAAATTCATTAAAATCCCTAATTCTATTATAGTTGAATATTAGGAAATCGTAGATGGTATATAAATCTTGTGGATTATATCCCAACATGTGTTTTAAAATAATTTAATCTAAGGACATTATTAATATTTTTTAAAAAGGAAGTGTTAAGGAATAAAATTGAGAATATTCATAATTGGATTATGAAGAACAATGATTGATTTAGGTTTTATAATCAAGATATTCAAGGGTTGTGATGTAGTAGTAGATTTAAAGATGATAGTAAGCTGAAATGAACTAATACGTTTTTTATTTTTTTTGTTATGGGAGTACTTTTGAAGGATTTATTGAGTTTTTATTTATTTTTATGGTATATTTAACCCTATATTTAACTTCTTAATATTTTATTTGATGGAGAATACTTTTTCATTTTGTGGACATAATTTTAGAGGTATTGAAACTGTTGCGGTTTATATGATATTTTTTTATTAAGATTATTTTTTAAAATTTTCAAAATATTTATTATAATTTTATAAGATTTGTATTAGTATATATTTTTATGAATGAATAAATTTCACATTAGATAATGTTGTGGGAAATTATACCCAAAACCAAAGGGTGATAAGGGTGAATTTCTTTGCATTGGACTATGTGATGACCTAGTCAGCGTGATGTCTTATTTTACTCAAACAGTTTTAAAAATAATGATGAATTTTAAATTGATTTCATATTTTTTATCTTATAGATAACAAAGAAATTGAAAAGTGGTTTTTTTAATTAGTTGACTAATTTTATTTTCCAAGTCCGTGATTTTTGGAACCAAATATGATTAATGTAAACATACAATTATGGGATTTTTTGTGTGGAATAAAGAATGAATTATATTTTTTAATATGGATTTTTGGTAAATAATCTTTTTATTGAAATAATTAGTATATCATAGAGATTATATGATTAATTAATATGAATTTTTTGTTATGTGGCATTAAAATTGATAGGTGTTATTTGGATATAAATATTAAATCAATCTAATAAGAATATTTGATCAATCCCTTCTAATTATTAAGTTATATTTTCAGTTAGGTTTATTTTGGAAAATTTTAAATATAGATATTTATCAAATAATATAAGAGAAACTTTTGCTATTATTGTTGAGGCTTTGGAGATTAACATTTTATTTCATCGTATGAAGTTTGATGAAAATGAGACTTATATGGCTGATGGAAGGGATCTGGACTTGCACCCAAGTCTTATTCCTGAAATTATATCTTCAAGAAAGGAAACTTTATTAGAAGAAGAAACACATGTTGTTAAGGAAGACCATCTAGCTCCTGAGAATGTATAAGAAAGAGAGAATGAAACTGAAGCCTATAATTCTGTTTTCTTAAGTCTGAGTCCATTCATTGGAATCTTAGTTGTGCCTGTTAATAAAGTATTGGGTGAGATGGAAGGACCTATGCCTAATCCAGAGGAACCTCCTACTATTGAAAAGATGGAGTTGATTGTAGAAGATTCTTCTGAGGAAGAGAGGCCTGCTGAGAATGATTTTGTTGTACAAGAACATACACCAGTTGAGGGGGAGCATCCAATCAGATTTGGCAGTGTTTTAGTGGGAGTTGAAATTGAGGATTGGTCAGAAGACCCAAGATTTGTGGTTTGTGGATTGGACTATCCAGATTCTGATAATGAGACATCCCTCAATAGACCAAAAACCAATTATGATATTCAGACTGAGTTGTTACCTAAAGATGTGGTCAGAATGCATGGTCTGGATAAGCTAAAGTCTGATCTCAAAATCAGTTTTGTGGAAGAGATAAGGAAAATGGAAGCTTCATTGGTTTCATCCATTCAATAGATTATGAATGACTCAGTAACCAGTATAGTATCTAAAAGAGAACCTGTTTTAGTTGCACATGATTTTGTGCCTGAAAATATGATCACTAGAGCTGATCTTGAATCCTTAAATAATGGGCTAAAAGAGTCTTTTCGTGCTTCTGTTGCTGAATTGAAGCACTATTTTGTTGAAGAGATGAGAAATTTGGAAAAATCTTTTGAACTCTCTCTTGGTTGTAATGTCTCTACCTTTGTGGCAGAGATAGTGGATGAATTTACAGCTTCCCAGACTCAAGTACCAATACTGGAAGAGGATGTTGAAGTTCTAAAGAAGTCTGTTATCTCTTTAGAATCTTATATGAGTTCTAGACCTCAAGTTGACAAGGGTTTAGATTATTTCAAAAGTGTTGTAAGCCAGATAGTATCAGTCTTTGAGGGATTTAAAACCTCCATGAAAGATCATGTTAGAACCTAGGATTTTCAAGTAAAAAATCTTATAAGTGGGTTGACCAAAAACATCAAGGAAAGAGTAACCTTTTATATTGGTTCTCTTGCCTCCAGACCTTTAATAGATTTGGATCAGATTAGAGATGTGATGAAGGAGGATCTTGGTTCAGCATCAACCAGTGGCTTTGTGGACTCATTCGATCTGACCAAAGTGGTGACTTCTACTAGAGATTCAGCTAGAGAAATAATGAAGATAGTCCAAGACTATATAAGATAAGCTTATTCCTCTGAAAAAGAGGTGAAAGACAAGGTATATTACTATTTTCAAAGATTTTATACCAAGCATCAGCTCAACAACCATTTCAAGCATATGTTTGAAAACATGAAGTTACCTCCTGTCAATCAAGCCTTCAAAGAACAAGTCAGCAAGCTCAGAGATTTGGCCCCTTCACTTGACAAAAAGCTGTGGAGAACAAAGATGATTTCATATCTACTATGGAGAGAGGAGGAGGAGTCATTATGGATTTCAGAAATCTTTTGTTGCCTTTCTTGCATGTCAATGCTAGGACAATGATTATACCTCCATCTTTACCTGCCTCTGTCCCTACTACTTATCCTGTTTAGATGACTCATATCCAAGACATTAGAAGCCTTACTTCGATGATCAATCCGAGAGCTACTCGGTATAGACCAGGAACAGTTTCAGTAGCTCAACCACCTCTGATCATCTCTGGAATTCCAAAGCCTGCACCTGCATCCACCTCACCTGAATCTTCTTCTGATCCCTAGGTGAAATCTCATGCTGAGGATGTGGATTGATCAGTGGCTAGTATTTTTTGATCGGCATCACCTGTATTTCTTTTCGTTTCATTTCTATTTCTTGTTGTGATCTATTTTCTCCAAGGGATATATATGATCTTACTTTCTTTTTCCATCTGTTATTTCTCTTTTCATGTGTTTTTCCTTCTTGTCCCACTTTTTGATTATCACAAAGGGGGAGAAATATTGTCTAAGGGAAACATATTTGGGCATAATAACTTAAAGGGGGAGAAATTTATGAGTTTAATTCATTTCTCTTTGATACATTTGTTTCCTATTTTATCTTTGATGTATGTGCTTTATGATATAATGTTAGCTCTGATACAATTCGATCTAATGCACTATCCTCTGATACATTACTGATTATTTTGAGACTATAATATCATAAGTTAATATCAAAAGTTGTGATTATCAAAAAGGGGGAGATTATTGACCTCACCTATTTTGATAATCCCAATTATGCTTTCACATACTTTGATAATCCCAAATAATGTGTATCTATATAATTAATTCTTTCAATCTATGATCAAGTTGATAATTATATTAAAATAATCCTTGAAATATGTTAATCAATGTTTATCTATGTTTATATGACTTTTGAAATAATTTTAACTCAATTGGATATGGTTTTGCATAAAACAGACAATTGTTAAGTCACTGATATGCCTATAGCTACTGATACAGATCTACCGGTACTTAGTCTACCGATAGACATAGTCACTGATAAGAAAAGGTCACTGATACACAGAGCTACCGGTTTGTATAAGTCCACTGGTAAGGGAATACCACTGACAGATCTAGTCTACCGATACAGACATCTACTGATAGAAGATGAGCTACTGATAGAAGATGAGCTACCGGTATGCACAAGCTACCAATAGAACAAGTCTATCGAGTCACTGAGACAAGCAAGATACTGATAGAAAAGAAATCTACCAATAGACTAAGAGCTACCGATAGAAGGAGTCACAGGTATATAGAGCTACTGATACACGGAGTAACAGTTACTGATACAAGGATCTACCGGTACAAGGACAAAGAGCTACCGATAGAAGCTCACTGCTTTACAAAGACCACTGTTACACTTATACCGACAGAAGGCTACTAATGAAAGACTGGCCAGTCAAACTCTATACTCTCAATATTATTTATTTATTAAGCAACGGTAATATTTAATGTTTTTAATGCAATTAATGTTATTTATTGATAGTTGTTGGCATGTCAGGAAACTGTACCTAGTACCCCTGAAAAGGTAATCATTCCCTTTACCAGAACTGAAATCTATAAATGTAAGGACAAAGACCAAGCACAAAAAGCTATGTGAAAAGAGTGTAGAAAAGTAGTTGCACGAAGAGTATATAAAATGGGAAAACGAATTCTGAAAAGTGGTGCATACAGAAAGCCTACTTCCATACTCGAAGATTACTGAACATACACAAAGCCATTCTTCCTCAAGGAGAACACAAGATGCACCTTACTCAAGGAGTGAAGAAATACAATGAAAGATATTCATCCACTCAAGCTATTCAAATTGAACTTGAAGAAAATGACCCTTTGTTTTTCATAAAAAAACTAGAGAAGGACTCAGATCTTCATTTACATCTATCCAAGGAGTCTAGAGCTTCACTCACAACACATAGAGCACTATAAACTCATCTCTATCTATTTAGATCTATTGTGTTTTATTCATTTAACTTTTGAGCAGTGTATTTACATACTGACTTCTGGACTGAACTGGAGGATACTAAATCCTCACTCCAAAAATCTTACACATTACTATTTCCCACTGTGAATTGTGGAATAGGTCAAGTGTGACCTGGATAGCTTGTGTGATATTATTTTTGTTCCCATGTAGAACTGTGGTAGAGGTCTCAGTACCTGGACAGTATTTGCACTGTTTTTTACCCCGATCCAGGGTGTGGATCAAATTTGTATAAATTGTTTTAGAGGACTAAGTCTCGGCTTGAGACTGAACCTCTTGGTTATATCTGATGTACATCTTATATTAAGTCTAAATTATACTATATATTTTATATTCTTCTGCTAGTTACTTTGAAATACAATTTTTTTAAGTTACTTTGATAGTTAAATTAGAAAGTTTTTATACTTATTGGGAACTAGTAAGTTATTTTCAAGAGTTAATTTAATCTCTTGATTAAATTAACTGATACGTAATCAATATTTGAGAAACTAACTGAACCTTTAAAGTATGTATAAATTCACTATAGTTTAACTTGTTTTTAAATTGGGTGATTTTAATATAAATATTTTTAACAGAAATTTTAATTGGAACTCAATTCACCCCCCTCTTGAGTATCCACTCTGACCAGTATTTGGTATCAGAGGCTATTTTTATTAATACAGGATTTCAAAACACTATGTTCTTCAACTATGATTTTAGTTTCATATTTAAAGTTCTTAAATTTATATTAGTTCTATATTTTATCTCTTTAAATATATTTTCTAGAATCTAGTTATGGATAATAGACTAGAAGGTGTTGCTACCAACAGACCACCCTTTATTAATGGCACCAATTATGCCCAGGGGAAGCTTAAAAAGAAAAAATCATTTAGAGAGTATGGGATACAATATCTGGACCGCCATAGAAACTCAATGTAAGATTCCAGAAACTGTTATAACTACTTGGGATGAACCTACTAAGATAGATTACAATAATAACAGCAAAGATATGAATTCCCTATAATGTGCTCTAGGAGATGAAGAATTTAATAGAATATCTTCTTGTAAAACTACTTATGAAATTTGGGACACTTTGGATATTTCCCATGAGGGAACAACCAATGTTAAAAAATTAGGCTGAATACTTATACTATTAAATATGATAAATTTAAAATGAATCCTGATGAACCCATTTCTGGCATGTATCTCATGTTAAATGAGATTGTCAACACCATGAGCTCTATTGGTAAAGTTGTTCCTGCAAAAGAACAGATCATGAGAATATTAAGATGTCTGCCAAAAAGATGTAGAGGCACATCTGTTCCCATTAGATAATCGTGCGACATCAGTACACTGCCTATTAAAAAATTAATTAGTAATCTTATGATGTATGAGGAAGAACTCAAGGTGAATAAAGAAGAAGATGATGAACCAAGGAAGAGTTCAGTAGCCTTCAAGACATCTGCTTCAAAGAGAAAGGACATGGAGAAAGTTCACATACACACTGAAAGCTCAATAAGTGAAAGTTCAGAATCTGATAGTGATGTTGAGATGGCTCAAATAGTTATAAGATTCAAGAAATTCTAAAGGAAGAAGAAATTCTTCAGAAAATTAAAATAAAAAAGGAAATATAATAACAAAGGTCATTGGAAGAAGGACTGGAATAAGTCTGATAAAGGTGATGAGATTATCTGCTATGAATGCCAGAGGAAAGGACATGTAAAAGCAGACTTTCCAAAATTGAAGTTCAATAAGAAACATGACTACAAGGAAAATAAGTACAAGAAAGCTATGAAAGCTACCTGGAGTGCTTCAGAAGATATCACAAGTGAACTTGAAGTTTCTAACTCTAAAAAGAATCGTACTAACATGTGTTTTATGAAAAACACATCTGAGGTAACACTGAACCCTCATGCTTTAAATTCATACTATTCTGGAGTTGATTCTGATTCTGATTCTGAATATGAAAATATGTCTAGTGAAGAATTATTTGAATATTGTAATATTCAAAAGAGACTTGTAATGAACTTAAGTACATGTACAAATCCTTACAGAAACAGCATGCTTTATCTAGCACTCTTAAATCTGCCCTTGAGATTGAAAAGGAAAAGAATGCTCAACTATTAAAAGAAAATACTGAACTGAAAATGTCTAATGAGCAACTAAGAAAGGACTTAGAAAAGTTCAAAAATAGAAAAGATACTCTCACTGAAATTCTAGGAAAACAAGTGGCACCAAAGTATACTACTGGAATAGGCTATCAGCCTGGACAGAGACAGTTCACTAAAACTAGATTTATTCCAAAATTTGGATAGAATGCTGCAAGTTCTAGTTCTGGAAATTTGTCTGCTCCAACTTGTTATTCATATGGTTATAGATCAAATAAAGTTTATCTTTCAAAATATATTAATTCTTTAAATTATATGACACCCATAAGACAAATCTGGGTACCTAAATCTTTGATTTCTAACCTGTCTGGACCCAAGAAAATATGGGTATCAAAGTTATTCTCCATCTAAACCTATTTTGTAGGAAACCTGCTTGAAGAGTTCTCATAAGAAGGTATGGTACTTGGATAGTGGATGTTCAAGGCACATGACTGGAGACTACTCGTGCTTTAAGAGTTTAATCAAAGTTTATAGAGGCCATGTCACCTTCAGTGATAACTCTAAAGGAAAGATCATCAGCCTAGGCCAGATTGGTAACACTAATTTAGTTTTCATTTCTAAAGTTTTATTTGTTGATGGACTTAAATATAATCTGTTAATTATTTCTCAGTTATGTGATTTTGGTTTCAATGTTAGATTTGAAAATGATTCTTATAATGTTTTTAACTCTAAGAATGTTTTAGTATTTTCTTCCTTGAGAAATGAAAATGTTTATGCTGTTGATTTGAATTATTTAGCTAAACAGAACATTACTTTCTTAAATGATTTTCATAAAGATTCTTGGTTATGGAATAGAATATTAGGATATTGCAATGTTCACTCACTTAGAAAACTGACTAGGAAGAACTTAGTTAGAGACTTACCCAAACTTGAATTATCATCAGACAAAGTTTTTAATCCCTTTCAAAAGGGAAAGCAACATAAAGTTTCTTTTAAATCAAAGAAAGAAGTTCCAACTTGTCAACCTCTCAAGTTGGTTCACATGGACTTGTTTGGACCATATAGAGTTTCTAGTTTAAATGGGAAGCACTATGTCTATGTCTTAGTATATGACTTTTCTAGATATACTTGGGTATACTTCTTAGCTCACAAAAGTTAATCTTGTTCTTACTTTATTAAATACTTTAAGTCTATAGAAAACCTTAGTGGACTTAAGATTAAGACCCTGAGAAGTGATCATAGCTATGAGTTTGAAAATCGTGAGTTTGAGTTTTATTGCTCACACAATGGCTATAGTCACAATTTCTCTGCCCCTAGGACACCTCAGCAGAATGGTGTAGTAGAAATAAGAAATAAAACCCTTAAATAAATTTCAAGAAATATGCTTAATCAGTATGACCTACCTATTTACTTTTGGGCTGAAGCTCTAAATACAGCTTGTTATATTATCAATAGAGTCTTGATCAGACCTATCCTCAAGAAGACCCCTTATGAGTTGTGGAATAATAGTAAACCTAAGGTTATTTTCTTTAGAGTCTTTGGTTGCAAAGTCTTTATTATTAATACCAAGGATAATATTGACAAGTTTTCACCAAAAAGTGGTGAAGGAATTTTTATTGGTTATTCTTTAACTAGAAAAGCCTATAGAGTCTTTAATAAAAGAACCAAATGTGTGGAAGAATCTGTTCATATCAAGTTTGATGAAACTGATCCACATAAACCTAAGTCTTCTCTTGAAAATCTTAAAGAAGATTTGTCTGTTATGGACCTTAATGATAAAACTAAAGAACTCGTTGTAAAGCCATCTAGTTCTGGACATATTCCAGAATCTGCTTCTATAGAACCCGAACTTAGAGAAGATCCTGAAATTTCTAGTCCTACCTTTACTAGATCAACTAGGATTATAAAGAATCATCCTTTGGATGTTTTTGTTGGTAATCTTGATAGAGGGACACAGACTAAAGCTTCTTTAAGAAATCAGGTTGAACATCAAATCTTTCTTTCACAGTTAGAACCTAAAAATATCAATGATGCAATCAATGATGAATTTTGGGTAATGGCTATGCAAGAAGAACTTAATCAATTTGAAATAAAAAAAATTCTGTGAATTAGTGGGCATACCTAAGGACACTTGGAACATAGGAACTAAATTGGTTTTCAGAAACAAATTTGATGAGTCAGGAAATATTGTTAGAAACAAATCTAGGATAATTGCACAAGGATATAGTTAAGAGGAAGGAATAGACTATAAGGAAACATTTTCCCCTGTAGCTAGATTAGAGGCTATTAGGATTCAACTTTCCTATGATGCTCAACTGAATTTCAAGTTATATCAAATGGATGTTAAAAGTGATTTTTTAAATGGTTTTATAATTGAGGATGTTTTTGTTGAACAACCACCTGGATTTACTAATCCTCATTTTCCAAATCGAGTTTTCAAGCTATCCAAAGCTTTATATGGTTTAAAACAAGCTCTAAGAGCTTGGTATGATAGAATTAGAAATTGTCTTATTTCAAAATGTTTTACAAAAGGGATTGCTGATCCAACTCTTTTTAGTAAAATAATTTATAAAGATGTTTTGATAGTACAAATCTATGTTGATGATATTATTTTTGGATCTTCTAAACAATCTTTATGTACTGATTTTTCAAAAGAGTATGAAAAATGAATTTGAAATGAGTTTAATAGGAGAAATCAAATATTTTCTTGAATTTAAAGTTTTTCAAAATGAAAATGGTATTGTTTTGAATCAAAGTAAATATACAAAGGAAATTTTAAAACGTTTTGGTTTGGATAGTATTAAGGAAAGTGATACACCTATGAGTATTGTCTGTAAATTGGATATAGATGAAACTAGGAAACCAGTGGATCAAACCAATTACAGAGGTATGATTGGAAGATTACTTTATCTTACTGCTAGTCAACCAGATATTATATTTAGTGTGTGTATATGTTCATGATTTCAAGCTAATCCAAAAGAATCACATTTACTTGAAGTTAAAATAATTTTTAAGTATCTTAAACAAACTGTAAATTTTGGTTTGTTTTATCCAAAAGGACAATATTTTGAATTAATGAGTTATTCAGATGCTAACTTTACTGGTTTCAAGTTAGATAGAAAAAGCACATCTGGAACATGTCGTTTATTGGTAAAATCCATAGTATCATGGTGTAGTAAGAAACAGAATTATGTAGCTCTATTTACTGCTGAAACAGAGTATATAGATGCTGGTAGTTGCTGTGCACAAATTATGTGGATGAAACACACACTTTTGGACTATGGATATGATTTTAAGCATGTTTCTATTAACTGTGATAACACCAATGCAATTAACATTTCAAAGAACCCTGTGTCTCACTCTAGGAAAAAAACATTGGTGTAAGGCACCATTTCTTAAGAGATCATTACCAAAAAGTTGATATTACTCTTGAATTTATAGGTACTGAACATTAATTATCATATGTTTTCACTAAACCTTTAACTTCAGATAGGTTAAGTTACATTAGACATGATTTAGGAATTATTGACCTTAACTGGTAGATGCCTCACCAATGTACCTCACTGATGTTATACCTCACCGATGTACCTCACCGATGTGATACCTCATCGATGTACCTCACCGATGTGATACCTCACAGATGTACCTCGCCGATGTGATACCTCACCGATGTACCTCACTGATGTGATACCTCACCGATGTGATACCTCACTGATGGACCTCACTGATAGATAAACATCACTGTTAGGAATTCTCACTGATATACCCTACTGATTTGCATCGTTTTAATCTTCTATCTACCGCCAGAATCTCAATCATTTATACATATGTTATTTTAATTATTTATGTTATGATTCCTAAATGATAAAACTAAGTACTAGTTACTTCTCGATCCACCGAACCTTTCCCTTACCCTAAAACCTTATCTCCTAAATTTCTCAAAAACCCTAAGTTTCTCAAACAAGAAATGGAAAAAACCAAAATGCCTTCTGTCAGAGATGATGTTGATGAGCCGACTGCGAAGAAGCAGAAGACCGAGCCAGAAGCAAGTGGAAGTGTTGGTAGAACAAGGTCAGGTAAGCGATCAGTGAACTCGCATTTACAAAATATAATTATTGTGATCAAAAAAGAGATATGCATGGAATGGATGCTATCTATTAAATTGCTAGTTCTTGAGGTGCTGGAAGATCTGAAGTGGGTAGATTGATTTTCGAAAAACAATGGCCCCTACTATCTAAAGCTGGTGAAATAGTTTTATGAGTTTTTAATCTTTGAGAAATTAAAAGATGAGAACCGAATGATTTCTGTTGTGAATGGAAAGGAGATATATTTTTTATTTATTGAATGGGATGAATGCCTGAAGGTTCCACATGAAGGTGTTCCTGGATATTTCCCGAGATCAGTACCACCTACAAGTGACATATTTGATTATGAGACTGATTTAGAGGAGCTCATTAGTAGTGGAAAGCAGATACAGGTGGTGGCTACTGAAATGGACGGAGAGAACAGATTTTGGTTCAAGTTTGTTCAGCATGTTTTAATTCCAAGGTGGGGGGACTTTGATAATTTAAAATATCAGGATATCTATTTGTTGCATATTTTGAGACATGGTGGGAAATTGAATCTATGCAAGATGCTGATGATTCAAATGGTGGATATGATTAGACCAAAGTCAAAAACCAATGCCTTATTCTTTTCCAAGTCGATCTCAGTGATGATCAAAGTGAAAGGGATAGCTGAGTCTCAGGATGAGACAATGGTAGAAAAGAATAATTTTTGTATCACAAACATAGTTTGAAAATACATGAAAATAAACTGGAATCCATGGAGAAGAGAGTGGGTTAATGATGACAAGAAACTATATGATAATTTCAATCATTTGGATCATCATTCAAGGCCTAAGGATGTGAGGGATCCAGGTCTAGGACCTGATGAGGAAGAAACTGATTATAGTGATGAGTCTGATGAAGAGGAGACTTATATGGCTGATGGAAGGGATCCGGACTTTCCCCGAAGTCCTGTTGCTGAAAATATATCTTCAAGAAAGGAAACTTTATTAGAATAAGAAACACATGTCGTTAAGGAAGACCATCTAGCTTCTGATAATAAAGAAGAAAGAGACAATGAATCGGAAGCCTCTGATTCTATCTGCTTAACTTTGAGTCCATTTATTGGAAGCTCAATTGTGCCTGTTAAGGAAGTAATGGGTGAGATGGAAGGACATGTGCCTAATCCAGAGGAACCTCTTGCTGTTTCAGAGATGGAGTTGATTGTAGAAGATTATTCTGAGAAAGAGAGACTTGTTGAGAATGTTGTTGTTGTACAAGAACATGCACCAGTTGAGGGGGAGAATCCAATCAGATTTGGCAGTGTTTCAGTGGCAGTTGAAATTGAGGTTTGGGCAGAAGACCCAGGCTTTGTGGTTTTTGTATTGGATTATCCAGATTCTGATAATGAGACATCCTGTAAAGACCCGTAAAATTCAAGGGAAATTTTTTTCTTAATTTTCTTTAGAATTTTACAAGAGCGCGGTTTCAGACGGCACCTGATTCCGAGGCCCGGAGTGCCCGGAATTAATTTCCGAAGTTTAGCTCGGGTACGTTCAGTGAACGAACGAGCGGAAATTCATAACTTTTGATCCGGTGCTCGGAATTGAAATCCGAGGGCACCGATGAACTCGCAGCGCCGATATTCGCTTAAAGAGACCTTTTCGGGAGTTGCGTTTGTTGCGGGTTGAAAGTTAGTTTTTGGGTTTTTAAGTTGAAGTTAAATAAAATTTGTGAGGAACAAATTTTATTTTTTTTAGTTAAGTCCTACCAAAGGGAGTTGGGAGTGGGACCCACATCCACTTAACCTCCCTTGGGAGTATTAAGTGAGGTGGGGTCCACACGAACCCCAACTCCTCAAATTCTCTCAAAACCTCCCCTTTAACTCATTTCATTAAATGTTGTCAACTTGAGTTACTTTATTAATTAAGGGAGTTAAACCCTTTTTGAATTTCAAACCTTTGAAATTCTTGTGGTTAAGTTATGTAATAATATAAGTTAAAGCTTATATTATTCTAGGGGATTCTTTTAACACCTTGGGAGGATTTCTTGAGAGCTTTGGAAGCTTTTCTTCTTCTTCTTCAACTTGACGAAGAACCTTCGAAGAACGAAGAACGCTCAACTCCGACGAAGAACGACGCCTCTCTTCTTCATCCTCGGTGTCAACAAGAGGGAACACCGCTTCCTCCTCGGGCCTTCTTCGTCGGCAAACGAAGATTCGCCAACAACGTATCTCTTCGGGCATAACACTTCGTCAACGGATTTGACGAACGACGACCGCGACGCCCGACCTCCGCGACGCCGTCTTCCGCGGAACGTAGACGAATCTCGAATCTTAAACCCGAGGTAGGGGTTGTTGTTTTATTCTTTATTTATTCCATTTCTTGAACGTGGATCTCGCATGTCTAACATGAGGCTTTGAATGTTTAAGTTGAGTTATTTATTTAACGTGAGGGGGGCCGGACCGCATGAACACGGCCGAATCCCCCCTCCATCGTTCATGTTTATTCATGCGGGTGGAAGTAAGTGGCGTGGTGCCGTCGCACCACGCGGATGATCGTGCTTATATTTTTACGCAACGCCGTCGCGCTACGCCGAGGAGAATCTTCAAGAACGCGACGCCGTCGCGCCGCGTTGGAAGGAATCATGGCACGGCGAAAGGGGCGCGGTGCCGTCGCACCGCGCCGGACGACGAATACCGCGGCCGGTTCCGGGCCGCGGCGGGACGAGGAGACCGCGGCCGGTTCCGGGCCGCGGCGGGACGAGGAGACCGCGGCCGGTTCCGGGCCGCGGCGGGACGAGAAGACCGCGGCCGGTTCCGGGCCGCGGCGGAAGAGGAGAACGGCGGCCGGGCCGCCGGCGTCGGAAGACAAAGGCGGGACCGGAATTTTCGGTCCCGTTGGTAAAAACCGGCCGGCCAGCTGGCCGGCCGGATGGCTTAAAACCGGGGAATTTAATTCCCCGGCCAACCCTTGAAAACCCCCCTCTTTAAGAGGGGGGGCGGTTCTTTAAGGAGGGGGGGCAGCAGGCCCCCGGTTTAATTCAAAACCGGCCCCCACGTGGGGGCCGATTTGTTGCAAACGGCGCGGCAAAGCTGTGCCGCCCTTCTGAAGAAGCGGGGGTTAGCCCCCCGCGTGCGGCCCCTCGCGGCACCCCGAGCCGCCGCGGCACCCCGCGCCGCCGCGCCGCCCCGCCGCCGCGCCGCCCAGGGGGGGGTCGGCCCGGACCCGGACCCCCCATTTTCGAACCAGAATTGGTTTTTGGCTCATAACTTGAGCCTCAGACCTCCGAATGACGAACCGTCTACGGCAACGCGATCCTTGGATTGAGACGGTCGTTTCGGTATATCGCACTCAAGGTTTCGGTTTACTTTGAGTTCGGCGGGGTTGGTTCGTTCACGAAACCAACCGGGCCTTCGGAGCGGAAACGCTCATATCTTGAGCTGCGGACGTCCGATTGACGTGCCGTCAGTCGCGAAGTGTTCCTCTTAGTGAGAGGGATCTTTTGGCATACTCCGCCCGAGGTTTGGACGCAGGTGGAGTACGGTCGGGTTGGTTTTGCCTTAAAAACCAATCGGGCCCCGGAGACGAAAATGCCAATAACTCTCAGACCGGGCGTCCGATCGACGCGCCGTCTGTTGCGATGAGTTCCTGTTGTCGATACGGAACTTTTGGATACATCAACTATGGTCTTTGTGACAGTTGATGTATCAACCTCTCGGCTCGTGGAGCGGACCCTCCGAACGAGCTTGCTGTGTGCGAGAACCCTAGTGCTGGCTGCGACTGCTACGACTGCTACTGTGACTGCGACGACGACAGTACAGAGATCCTGTGTGGATTCGACGACGACAGTACAGAGATCCTGTGTGGATTCGACGACGACGACTACAGCACTCAGCGATCCTACGTGGATCAGTGCTACAGGTCCTGTGTGGGCCCGATCCTGTGTGGTTCCTTGCGCTCAGCGGTTCTGTGTGAGCCAGCGCCTACAGGTTCTGTGTGAGCCCGATCCTGTGTGGGTCTTTGCGGGGGTTAGTTACCTATCGATCCTTCGTGGGTCCGACGACTTAGATGGATCATTGATCATCTTTATCGTCCTTGAAGAAGTATACCTGTGTGAGCTGAATCCTGTTGCTTTCCTGTGTGGATTGTGTTGTGCAATCCTGTGTGGATTATGTTTTGTTTTCCTTTGTGGAATACGTATACTTTCCTGCGTGGACTGAGTTGTACTTGGGCTCGGAGGTTGGAGCGTAATTGAATTGATGACTTAGGTATATGTATGGGCATATACCTAAGCAGTGTCGGTTGTTACTTCGTGATTGTACTTTTCTTCGTGGTTTATCCTTTGTGGATTTGAGAGACCTTCAGGGGTCTCGGGGTCCCTACTGAGTATCTTATACTCACCCCTGCACGGGCTTTGCCCGCACTACGTTGTGTTGGTTGCAGACGACGGACAGCGTTGACCTTAGCTGAGGCTTGCACAGCGGGACGGTACCCGGAGGTGGACCACTGGGCGGGACGTGCACGGAGCAGACGGCGGGACCCGTGGAGCAGAGGAGCTATCTGTACCCTCCCTTCAGGTGGGATTTCCAGTGGACAGCTCGGAGTAGCGGCTTTTACTTTCAGTTGCTGTTTTTTCCCTTTTCGAGTTGTACTTTACTTTCAGTTTGGGTTTGTATACTGGCCCATTTACTTTTCCGCACTTTCAGTTGTACTCTGCTTTGTTTCGTGTTTACTTTCCGCTTGCTTACTCTGTGGTGATGTTTACTTTTCAAAGGCAATGCCTTCCCAATTTACTGGGATTTACGCCTTGGTGCTAGTCGCCAGCCCCTGGCCTATGGAAGGCGGGCTTGGGGTAGTCACGGCACGGACCCCGAGGGCGGGTTGTGACAAATTGGTATCAAATGAGTTCGGTTCTACCGCGAACTATAATCTTTTCTATGTGAAGCAATAATGTTTAGCGTATTGAGTGTGGATATCAGTCCAGGGAGTCCAGTGTTGGTGCGGTGGCCGACGTATCTGTACACCAGGACCCTGACTTCTGATTTCCGACTTAATGCACGAAAACATTGATTGCGTGTGTGTTTCAAAGTTTTCTTTGTGATTACTTATATCAGCTCACCAGGTATACTGTTCTAACCGTGGCGCACCTGTTTCCTTTTCAGGATGGCCCCACGACGGAAGCCAGCTAGGGTTCCGAGAGTCGAGCGAGACGACAGCCCACCGAGCGACGAGGCCTCGGTGCAGGGCCCTTTGCCAGTAGTGGCACCGGCGGTAGCTTTACCCGCCGATCCCCAGATGCTTCCAGCAGCAGCCGCTGACGATGCACGTCGCCTCAGCGCACTGCATGAGTTTCAGCGCCAGCGTCCGCCCAGGTTTCGCGGGGAGACGGATCCCCAGGCAGTAGAGGACTGGCTGGAGGCAGTGGTTCGAGTGTTTAGGCTAGTGAGGACACCAGCAGACCTCATGGTGATCCTCGCGGCGAGCCTATTACACGCAGTAGCTGGACGATGGTGGAGCTTGATGCTCCAGGTGCACGATGAGGCATCTCTACTTTGGACGGACTTTGAGAGCCTCTTCCGCTTGGAGTTCGTCCCAGCCACCCTTCATGCGGTGCGTATCCAGGAGCTTCTACAGCTGCAGCAGGGCAGCATGACGGTCGCTCAGTACTCGGCGAGATTTACCGATCTCTCGCGCTACTCGACCGACATGGTACGGGATCCATTCTTCCGGGCCCGGACCTTCAAGCAGGGTTTGAGACACGAGATCAGGGCATCGCTGATCTCCCTCAGCATACCGACTCAGACAGGAGTACTGGAGCGGGCCCTTCTGATCGAGAGCTTCCTTGCTGAGTCTACACCAGCACAGAGACCCACCGCAGGGCGGCACGTGGCAGAGTCATCTGCAGCAGGCAGTCGACGGATGACTCAGGGGTCCAGACAGACCAGACCTTCAGGCCGACGATCTCAGGGCACTGGCTCAGCAGTGCGGGGCACACAGCGCGGAGCCAGTCTTCCGAGAGGCAGGCAGTGCTACTCGTGCGGTGGGCAGGGCCACATGGCTCGCGACTGCCCGACCCTCCATGCCGAGGAGCAGCAGACAGTTGATGGACCACCGAGGCAGAGGCAGAGGGTCGACCGTGGCGGTCCGCAGGGAGGAGGCGGACGAGGCAGAGGAGCTGGACGAGCAGCCGGTGGTGGCCGACGCTTTGAGGCTCTACCACCACCACCACCAGGAGGTCCACCCCGACCACAGGGAGCTGGCGGGCAGCGACAGGCACAGCTCCAGGCAGCAGAGGCCTACGACCACGGCGCACCCGAGATGATTCGAGGTACTATCTGTGTCTACTCCACCCTTGCTGCAGTTCTTATAGACACAGGAGCGAGTCATTCTTTCATAGCCGCTGCCCTTGTTCGGAGCTCGGAGATTCCGACAGAGCCGTTGGCTCGATCCTTACGGCTAGAGACTCCTACGGGAGCAGACTCGACGATTACGCACTGGTGCCGGTAGTGTGAGCTTACTCTAGGAGGCGAGAGCTTCAGCTGGGATCTTCTTGTAGCAGCGTCGAGGCCTTACGACGTCATCTTGGGCATGGATTGGCTGTCTACGGTACATGCACAGATTGACTGTTTTAGGCGCAAGGTGCGATGTGTACGCACCGACGGGAGCAGGTTCACCTTCACCGGCGAGAAGGGAGCCTTAGAAGCACAGTATGGACTTCCCCGGAGGAGAGGACAGCCCATCACTCATCAGTTGGCTAGCCTTATCCTTGGAGCAGTTGACGTGCGGAGTCCTGGTTTTCCTGCAGTGGTGGATCAGTTTGCGGACGTTTTTCCCGACGACGTACCAGGGCTACCTCCTCGTAGAGAGGTAGACTTTTATATTGACTTGTACCCCGGGACAGCCCCGATATCCACTCCAGCATATCGGATGGCCCCCGCCGAGCTTCGAGAGCTACGGGTACAGTTGGAGGACTTGCAGGTCAAGGGGTTCATCTGACCCAGTGTTTCACCCTGGGCTTCCCCGATATTGTTCCCCAAGAAGGCGGACGGGAGCTTGTGACTTTGTGTTGACTATCGTCGCCTGAACCAGGTGACAGTGAGGAACAAGTATCCGCTACCGAGGATTGATGACCTCTTTGATCAGCTCAAGGGAGCACGGTGGTTCTCGAAGCTAGACTTCAGGTCAGGCTATCATCAGCTCAGAGTCAGAGACGAGGATGTGCAGAAGACAGCCTTCAGATGTCGGTATGGCCACTATGAGTTCTTGGTTATGCCTTTCGGTGTAACCAATGCTCCAGCAGTGTTCATGGCTCTCATGAACAGGATCTTTCAGCCATACCTCGATCGGTTTGTTGTGGTTTTCATCGACGACATTCTGATTTACTCTACGACAGAGGAGGAGCACGCTTATCACTTGCGAGTTGTTCTTGACACACTCCGAGAGCACCAGCTTTATGGTAAGCTCTCGAAGTGCCAGTTCTGGATACGTGAGGTCCACTTTTTGGGACACGTTATCTCTGAGGCGGGAGTTGCAGTGGATCCTGCGAAGATTGAGGCTGTGTTAGCATGGGAGCCACCCAGGAGCGTGACTGAGGTTCGGAGTTTCTTGGGACTAGCTGGATACTATCGGAGATTTGTTCCGAACTTCTCCAGAGTTGCGGCATCACTCACAGCTTTGACAAAGAAGGGGAAACCCTTCGTGTGGTCAGACAGATGTCAGCAGAGCTTCCAGGAGCTGAGACAGAGATTGACTAGAGCACCTATCTTGAGGTTGCCTGAGGAGGGAGTAGGGTACGTAGTCTACTGCGATGCATCAGGTACCGGACTCGGATGTGTTCTGATGCAGGAGCGGGCAGAGATCGCCTATGGATCACGACAGTTGAGGCCGCATGAGCAGAACTACGCTACCCATGACCTGGAGTTAGCATCAGTGGTCTTCGCTCTGAAGACATGGCGACACTATCTGATGGGCGAGCGCTTTACAGTCTTTTCCGATCATCAGAGTCTCAGGTATATCTTCTCGCAGAAGGACCTGAACCTGAGACAGCGACGATGGCTCGAGTTCCTCCAGGACTATGACTTTGAGATAGTCTATACTCCTGGGAAGGGGAACGTAGTAGCCGATGCCCTCAGCAGGAGGACGGGCATTCAGCTACTCGAGGAGGCGACGGAGCAACTAGCCTCTTTGCAGATATCCTTCGTGGATAGAGATGGAGCAGCCTTTCTTCAGTCTCTCACAGTCACTCCTACACTACTGCAGCGAGTCAGGGAGGCACAGCATGGGGACGCTGACTGTGAGACACGGCGTGCACAGATATCCTCGGGACAGGCACCTGATGGTTTCTCCCTTGGAGCAGAGCACGATGTCCTTTTTAGAGGACGTACCATGGTACCAGTCGCATTGCGAGAGGAAGTGCTGAGAGAGTTTCACACTTCTCCTTTGGCGGTACATCCTGGAGTGGCAAAGATGTACCAAGATCTCAGACGACAGCACTGGTGGCCGGGCATGAAGAAAGCTGTAGCAGAGTTCGTTTCTCGATGCCTTACCTGTCAACAGGTGAAGGCAGAGCATCAGGTACCAGCAGGCTTGGTACAGCCCTTGGAGGTTCCGGAGTGGAAGTGGGACGGCATATCTATGGACTTCATGACTGGACTTCCACGCACATCCAGAGGTCACGACTCCATCTGGGTGATTGTTGACCGACTCACCAAGTCGGCACACTTCTTACCCATCAGAGAGCAGGGCTCGGTGGAGAGCTTGGGACGTCTCTACGTTCAGGAGATTGTGCGGCTCCACGGCGTGCCATCATCTATCGTTTCCGATCGAGATGCCCTCTTTACTTCTCGGCTTTGGAAGGGGTTACAGGAGGCGTTCGGTAAGCAGCTACGTCTTAGCACAGCTTTTCACCCTCAGACAGATGGTCAGACGGAGAGGACCATTCAGACTCTCGAGGACATGCTCCGCGCATGTGTCCTTGACTTTGGTCGTAGCTGGGAGGACCACCTACCCTTGGTGGAGTTCGCTTACAACAACAGCTACCACTCCACCATCGGGATGGCACCGTACGAGGCGTTGTACGGCCGACCATGTAGATCTCCTTTGTGCTGGACAGACCCCGGAGAGTCAGCACTGGTGGGACCGAAGATGGTCCAGGCCACGACAGAGAAGGTCCAGGTCATCCAGGAGCGGATGAGGACAGCTCAGAGCCGGCAGAAGTCATACGCTGACAGGAGGCGGAGGCCACTGGAGTTCGAGGATGGCGACCACGTCTTCTTGCGGGTCTCACCTCGACGTGGTATTTGGAGATTTGGCCGAGGCGGCAAGTTATCTCCGCGCTTCATCGGACCTTTCCAGATTCTCAGCAGGATTGGTGAGGTGGCTTATCGCCTGACTCTACCACCTCAGTTGCACCGGGTGCATGACGTCTTCCACGTATCCCAGCTGAGGAGATACGTGCATGACCCGACGCACATCATTGATCATGGGGAGCTTGACGTTGACGATGGGGCGACTTTTACGGAGGTCCCGGTGGAGATAGAGGATCGACAGGAGTGGGTCCTACGTGGGCGATCGATTCCTCTTGTGCGCATCAGATGGCAGCACGGGAATCTCCAGGAGAGCACATGGGAGCGGGAGGCTCAGATGCGTGCTCAGTACCCTCATTTGTTTCCCTAGTTTTTTTGATGTATCTTTACGGGGACGTAAAGCCCTGAGGTGGGAGTAATGTAAAGACCCGTAAAATTCAAGGGAAATTTTTTCTTAATTTTCTTTATAATTTTACAAGAGCGCGGTTTCAGACGGCACCTGATTCCGAGGCCCGGAGTGCCCGGAATTAATTTCCGAAGTTTGGCTCGGGTACGTTCAGTGAACGAACGAGCGGAAATTCCTAACTTTTGATCCGGTGCTCGGAATTGAAATCCGAGGGCACCGATGAACTCGCAGCGCCGATATTCGCTTAAAGAGACCTTTTCGGGAGTTGCGTTTGTTGCGGGTTGAAAGTTAGTTTTTGGGTTTTTCAGTTTAAGTTAAATAAAATTTGTGAGGAACAAATTTTATTTTTTTAGTTAAGTCCTACCCAAGGGAGTTGGGAGTGGGACCCACATCCACTTAACCTCCCTTGGGAGGATTAAGTGAGGTGGGGTCCACAAGAACCCCAACTCCTCAAATTCTCTCAAAACCTCCCCTTTAACTCATTTCATTAAATGTTGTCAACTTGAGTTACTTTATTAATTAAAGGAGTTAAACCCTTTTTGAATTTCAAACCTTTGAAATTCTTGTGGTTAAGTTATGTAATAATATAAGTTAAAGCTTATATTATTCTAGGGGATTCTTGTAACACCTTGGGAGGATTTCTTGAGAGCTTTGGAAGCTTTTCTTCTTCTTCTTCAACTTGACGAAGAACCTTCGAAGAACGAAGAACGCTCAACTCCGACGAAGAACGACGCCTCTCTTCTTCGTCCTCGGTGTCAACAAGAGGGAACGCCGCTTCCTCCTCGGGCCTTCTTCGTCGGCAAACGAAGATTCGCCAACAACGTATCTCTTCGGGCATAACACTTCGTCAACGGATTTGACGAACGACGACCGCGACGCCCGACCTCCGCGACGCCGTCTTCCGCGGAACGTAGACGAATCTCGAATCTTAAACCCGAGGTAGGGGTTGTTGTTTTATTCTTTATTTATTCCATTTCTTGAACGTGGATCTCGCATGTCTAATATGAGGCTTTGAATGTTTAAGTTGAGTTATTTATTTAACGTGAGGGGGGCAGGACCGCATGAACACGGCCGAATCCCCCCTCCATCGTTCATGTTTATTCATGCGGGTGGAAGTAAGTGGCGTGGTGCCGTCGCACCACGCGGATGATCGTGCTTATATTTTTACGCAACGCCGTCGCGCTACGCCGAGGAGAATCTTCAAGAACGCGACGCCGTCGCGCCGCGTTGGAAGGAATCATGGCACGGCGAAAGGGGCGCGGTGCCGTCGCACCGCGCCGGACGACGAATACCGCGGCCGGTTCCGGGCCGCGGCGGGACGAGGAGACCGCGGCCGGTTCCGGGCCGCGGCGGGACGAGAAGACCGCGGCCGGTTCCGGGCCGCGGCGGAAGAGGAGACCGGCGGCCGGGCCGCCGGCGTCGGAAGACAAAGGCGGGACCGGAATTTCCGGTCCCGTTGGTAAAAACCGGCCGGCCAGCTGGCCGACCGGATGGCTTAAAACCGGGGAATTTAATTCCCCGGCCAACCCTTGAAAACCCCCCTCTTTAAGAGGGGGGGGGGTTCTTTAAGGAGGGGGGGGGGCAGCAGCCCCCCGGTTTAATTCAAAACCGGCCCCCACGTGGGGGCCGATTTGTTGCAAACGGCGCGGCAAAGCCGCGCCGCCCTTCTGAAGAGGCGGGGGTTAGCCCCCCGCGTGCGGCCCCTCGCGGCACCCCGAGCCGCCGCGGCACCCCGCGCCGCCGCGCCGCCGCGCCGCCGCGCCGCCGGCCGCCGCGCCGCCCAGGGGGGGTCGGCCCGGACCCGGACCCCCCATTTTCGAACCAGAATTGGTTTTTGGCTCATAACTTGAGCCTCAGACCTCCGAATGACGAACCGTCTGCGGCAACGCGATCCTTGGATAGAGACGGTCGTTTCGGTATATCGCACTCAAGGTTTCGGTTTACTTTGAGTTCGGCCGGGTTGGTTCGTTCACGAAACCAACCGGGCCTTCGGAGCGGAAACGCTCATATCTTGAGCTGCGGACGTCCGATTGACGTGCCGTCAGTCGCGAAGTGTTCCTCTTAGTGAGACAGATCTTTTGGCATACTCCGCCCGAGGTTTGGACGCAGGTGGAGTACGGTCGGGTTGGTTTTGCCTTAAAAACCAACCGGGCCCCGGAGACGAAAATGCCAATAACTCTCAGACCGGGCGTCCGATCGACGCGCCGTCTGTTGCGATGAGTTCCTGTTGTCAATACGGAACTTTTGGATACATCAACTCTGGTCTTTGTGACAGTTGATGTATCAGCCTCTCGGCTCGTGGAGCGGACCCTCCGAACGAGCTTGCTGTGTGCGAGAACCCTAGTGCTGGCTGCGACTGCTACTACTGCTACGACTGCTACTGTGACTGCGACGACGACAGTACAGAGATCCTGTGTGGATTCGACGACGACAGTACAGAGATCCTGTGTGGATTCGACGACGACGACTACAGCACTCAGCGATCCTACGTGGATCAGTGCTACAGGTCCTGTGTGGGCCCGATCCTGTGTGGGTCCTTGCGCTCAGCGGTTCTGTGTGAGCCAGCGCCTACAGGTTCTGTGTGAGCCCGATCCTGTGTGGGTCTTTGCGGGGGTTAGTTACCTATCGATCCTTCATGGGTCCGATGACTTAGATGGATCAGTGATCATCTTTATCGTCCTTGAAGAAGTATACCTGTGTGAGCTGAATCCTGTTGCTTTCCTGTGTGGATTGTGTTGTGCAATCCTGTGTGGATTATGTTTTGTTTTCCTTTGTGGAATACGTATACTTTCCTGCGTGGACTGAGTTATACTTGGGCTCGGAGGTTGGAGCGTAATTGAATTGATGACTTAGGTATATGTATGGGCATATACCTAAGCAGTGTCGGTTGTTACTTCGTGATTGTACTTTTCTTCGTGGTTTATCCTTTGTGGATTTGAGAGACCTTCAGGGGTCTCGGGGTCCCTACTGAGTAGCTTATACTCACCCCTGCACGGGCTTTGCCCGCACTACGTTGTGTTGGTTGCAGACGACGGACAGCGTTGACCTTAGCTGAGGCTTGCACAGCGGGACGGTACCCGGAGGTGGACCACTGGGCGGGACGTGCACGGAGCAGACGGCGGGACCCGTGGAGCAGAGGAGCTATCTGTACCCACCCTTCAGGTGGGATTTCCAGTGGACAGCTCGGAGTAGCGGCTTTTACTTTCAGTTGCTGTTTTTTCCCTTTTCGAGTTGTACTTTACTTTCAGTTTGGGTTTGTATACTGGCCCATTTACTTTTCCGCACTTTCAGTTGTACTCTGCTTTGTTTAGTGTTTACTTTCCGCTTGCTTACTCTGTGGTGATGTTTACTTTTCAAAGGCAATGCCTTCCCAATTTACTGGGATTTACGCCTTGGTGCTAGTCGCCAGCCCCTGGCCTATGGAAGGCGGGCTTGGGGTAGTCACGGCACGGACCCCGAGGGCGGGTCGTGACACATCCCTCAATAGACCAAAAACCAATTATGATATTCAGACTGAGTTGTTACCTGAAGATGTGGTCAGAATGCATGATCTGGATAAGCTAAATTCTGATCTCAAAATCAGTTTTGTGGAAGAGATAAGGAAAATGGAAGTTTCACCGGTGTCATCCATTCAATCGATTATGAATGACTTAGTAACCAGTATAGTATCTTAAAGAGAACCTGTTTTAGTTTCACCTGATGTTGTTCCTGAAAATATGATCACCAGAGCTAATCTTGAATCCATAAAAAATGATCTAAAAGAGTCTTTTAGTTCTTCTTTTGCCAAATAGAAGCACTATTTTGTTGTAGAGATGAGCAATTTGGTAAATCCTTTGAACTCTCTCTTGGATGTAATGTCTCTACATTTGTGGCAGAGATAGTGGATGAAGTTACAGCTTTCCAGACTCAAGTATCAATACTGGCAGAGGATGTTGAAGTTTTAAAGAAGTCAGTTATCTCTTTAGAATCTTATATGAGTTCTAGACCTCAAGCTGACAAGTATTTAGCTTATGTAAAAAGTTTTGTAAGCCGGATGGTATCAGTCTTTGAGGGATTTAAAACCTCCATGAAAGATCATGTTAGCACCCAGGATTCTCAAGTAAAAAATCTTATAAGTGGGTTGACCAAAAACTTCAAGGAAACAGTAACCTTTTCTATTGCTTCTATTGCCTCTAGACCTTTAGTGGATTTGGATCAGATTAGAGCTGTGATAAAGGAGGAGCTTGGTTCAGCATCAACCAGTGGCTTTGTGGACTCATATGATCTGACCAAAGTAGTGACTTCTACTAGAGTTTTAGCTAGAGAAATAATGAAGATAGTCCAAGACTATATAATAGAATCTTCTGACTCTCAAAAATAGGTGAAATACAAGGTATATTACTATTTACAAAGAGTTTATACCAAGAATCTGCTCAACAACCATTTCAAGCTTATGTTAGAAAACATGAAGTTGCCTCCTGTCAATCAAGCCTTCAGAGGACAAGTCAGCAATATCAGAGAGTTGACCCCTGCACTGGACAAATTTAATATAGAACAAGGATGATTTCATATCTGCTATGGAGAGAGGAGGAGGAATAATTATGGATTTCAAAAATCTTTTGTTGCTTTTCTTGCATGTCGATGTTAGGCCAGTGATTATACCTCCAGCTTTACCAACCTCTTCTTCTACTACTTCTCTTGTTCAGATGACTCCTGTCCAAGCCATCAGAAGCCTTACTCTGATGATCACTCAGAGAGCTACTCAGTATAGACCAAGAACAGTTTCAATAGCTCAACCACCTCTGATCATCTCTGGAATTCCTAAGGCTGCACCTTCATCCACCTCACCTGAATCTTCTTCTGATCCCAAGGGGAAATCTCATGCTGAGGATGTGGATTGATCAGTGGATAGGATTTTTTGATAGGCAACACCTATATTTCTTTTTGTTTCATTTCTATTTCTTGTTGTAATCTGTTTTCTCCAAGGTATATATATGATCTTACTTTCTTTTACCATCGGTTACTTCTCTTTTCATGTGTTTTTCCTTCTTGTCCCATTTTTTGATTATCACAAAGGGGGAGAAATATTTTCTAAGGGAAACATATCTGGGCATAATAACATAAATGGGGAGAAATTTATGAGTTTAATTCATTTCTCTTTGATACATTTGTTTCCTATTTTATCTTTGATGTATGTGCTTTATGATATATTGTTTGCTCTGATACAATTCGATCTAATGCACTATCCTCTGATACATTATTGATTATTTTGAGACTATAATATCATAAGTTAATATCATAAATTTTGATTATCAAAAAGTGGGAGATTGTTGACCTCACCTATTTTGATAATCCCAATTATGCTTTCACATACTTTGATAATCCCAAATAATGTGTATCTATGTAATTAATTCTTTCAATCTATTATCAAGTTGATAATTATATTAAAATAACCCTTGAAATATGTCAATCAATGTTTATCTATGTTTATATTACTTTTGAAATAATTATAACTAAATCGGATATGGTTTTCCATAAAACAAACAAGTGTTAAGTCACTGATATGCCTATAGCTACTGATACAGATCTACTGGTACTTAGTCTACCGATAGACATAGTCACCGATAAGCAAAGGACACTGAAACGCAGAGCTACCAGTTTGTATAAGTCCACTAGTAAGTGCATACCATTGACAGATCTAGTCTAACGATATAGACAGCTACTGATAGAAGATGAGCTACCGATATGCACAAGCTACCTATAGAACAAGTCTACCGAGTCACCGAGACAAGCAAGCTACTGATAGACAAGCGAGCTACCGATAGTCCAAGAGCTACTGATAGAAGGAGTCACTGGTATATAGATCTACTAATACACGGAATAACAGCTACAGATACAAGGAGCTACCGGTACAACGACAAAGTGCTACCGATAGAAACTCACTACATTACAAAGACCATTGTTACACTTATACCGATAGAAGGCTACTAATGAAAGACTAACCAGTCAAACTCTATACTCTCAATATTATTTATTTATTAAGAAATGGTAATATATTATGTTTTTAAAATAATTAATGTTATTTAATGATAGTTTTTGGCATGTCAGGGGACAATACCTAGTACCCATGAAAAGGTAATCATTCCCTTTGGCAGAACTGAAAGCTATAAAAGGAAGGACAAAGACTGGGAACAAAAAGCGATGTGAAAAGAGTGTAAAAAAACAGTTTCACAAAGAGTACATACAATGGGAAAAAGAATGCTAAAAACGGGTGCATACAGAAAGCCTACTTCCATACTCGAAGATCACTGAACATACACGAAGCCATTCTTCCGGAAGGAGAACACAAGCTAGTCCTTACTCAAGGAGTAAAGAACTACAACGAAAGCTCATCATCCACTCAAGCTATTCAAACTGAACTTGAATAAAACAACCCTCTGTTTTTCGGACAAAAACTAGAGAAGGACTTAGAGCATCATTTACATCTATCCAAGGAGTCAAGATCTTCACTCACAACACATAGAGCACTCTAAACTCATCTCTATCTATTTAGCTCTATTTTGTTTTATTCATTTTACTTTTGTGCAGTGTATTTACATACTAACTCCTGGACTGAAGTGGAGGATACTAAATCCTCACTCCAAAAATCTTACACATTACTATTTACCACTATGAATTGTGGAAGAGTTCAAGTGTGACCTGGATAGCCTGTGTGCTATTGTTTTTATTCCCACATTGAACTGTGGTAGAGGTCTCAGTACCTAGAAAGTCTTTGCACTATTGTTTACCACGATCCAGGGTGTGGATCAAATTTATATAAATTTTTTGAGAGGACTAAGTCTTGGATTGAGACTAAACCTCTTGGTTATATCTATTGTGCATCTTAGATTAAGTCTAAAGTATACTATATATTTTATATTCCTCTGCTAATTACTTTGAAATACAATTTGTTTTAAAGTTACTTTTATAGTTAAATTAACAAGTGTTTATACATATTGTGAACCAGTAAGTTAGTTTCAAAAGTTAATTTAATCTCCTGATTAAATTAACTGAGACCTAATAAATCTTTGAGAAACTAATTGAACCTTTACAATCTGTATTAATTCATACAGTTTAACTTGTTTTTAAATTGGGGGATTTTAATATAAATATTTTTAACAGAAATTTTAATTGGAACTCAATTCACCCCCCTCTTGAGTATCCACTAAGAACAATATTATGAGTAGGAAAGTGACATTCCATTATGGAAAATATTTGAAAAATTAGAAGCCTTCCATTCACAACACTTATAAAAGGCCAACCCTCTTCTCTTCACATCGAACCTTCAAATACTTTTATATCAGATAATACTTGAAACAATAATTTTCATAATTCTCTCCCAAATATATAAATCCTATTTTTTCATAAATCAATCCTAATAAGTTTTTTCATCCTAAATAATGGTGTTTTATTTTAAAGAAGAGGTATCGTGCGTAACCGTGGGTTTTTATTGGATTACTTCTTCCACCTCCTTCAAATATTCACCAATTATACTGATATAATGACACCATTATATCTAATATTCTGAGATTTTCTTTATTTTAATGTAATAACCTACCTAAATACCCTCTTATATCAAATGGGAAACAAAACCATCATTTGTGTGTATAGTAGACTACTGCCTCAGGAATCTATTTAACTCATTTATCCTCATTCACTCTCACTGATTATAATAATGATGGATTTAAATATAATATAAGATATTTGTAAAATAAAAAAATATTATTTTTTGTATCACATATAACTTTTTAATTTCCATTATGTGTGGGATAAGACCACTACAGGTAATTGGGCATTTCGCAGTGGTTTTTTCGTAGCGGTTTTATAAACTGCTTCTAAATGTTTTTCGTGCTGCTATTTCGCGGCGGTTTTTTCGTGGTGGTTTAAAAACCACCGTGAAATGTGTTAATTTTTTTAAAAATTATTTTTAAATTTTTTCAAGGATTAGAGGTGGTTTTTTAAAAAAACCGCCTCAAAATTAAAGGAAAAAAATAAAAAAAAAACAGAGAAACACCAAAATCACTAAAATGACGATAACTTTTGATTCGGACATCCGTTGGAGTGCCACGACCGGTCAAATCGAAGCTCATGAAGAGATATAGAGGCACATATAATCAAAACTGCGAGATGGTCAAAGGTGTGAAAGATATGAGAGTTATAAGAAAATTGAAAAAAGTTCTATAACTTCAAACGGCCAAAACTTTCACTTCGGGTGTCTGTTTGGGCTCTACCACATATCAAATCAAATCCAGCAAAGGGAGATATGCACTAGTTTGACACAAGAAAGCTTCTATAATGTTTTTTTGACCCCAAAACCCCCTCTGAAGTCCTCCAAAATCCCATTTCTGTCACCGGTGTCTCGTCAAACTTGTCTTCAAACAGACCTAAATTTCAATCCGCATGTCAGTTCGAACTCCGCCTGCTAGATCATAGTTCATTCCCTGAGCTTCAGTTTGACTAGTCGCAGTGCCCACATGGACACGTAGATCATAAGTTATGAACTTTTTAGTAGGCATTAGGTTTTTTATGTTTTTCGATGCCTCGTTTCTAGCACTCGTTCCCCGTCAGTTTTTTTTAAATCGTCGTAACTTCCAATCCACCGGTCCATTCGGTCTCTTTCACCTATCAGCTCAAAGATCATTTTAGGATCTTTGATTTGAGTGGTCGTGGATCTGTAATGGACTCTCGTATCATAAGTTATCTCAGTTAATGAGAGTCCAATGTTTTTGTCACTTTATGACCGTTTTGACAGGTTTTAACGGTTGCTCCATTTATTACTGTTTATTTGGTTTTCCATGACTTGTTATCTTTATAAATGGTTTTTTGTGGGTTATTATGATGATTATGTTGAATTCTTAAGAGGTTTTCTAGAGTTTTCACAAGTTTTCATGCGTTCTCATGCTTTCTAATGCTTCCTTCTTCATGATTCTCCATCTGTTTTTATGTGTTTTCATAATTTTTCATCCCTTATCCCGTCTTTTCATACTTTTTCATGTGTTTCATATATTATATATTATATATTATATATTATATATTATATATTATATATTATATATTATATATTATATATTATATATTATATATTATATATTATATATTATATATTATATATTATATATTATATATTATATATTATATATTACATATTACATATTATATATTATCTATTATATATTACATATTATATATTATATATTATATATTACATATTATATATTATATATTATTATTTATTTATTATTGTTTATTGTTTATTATATATTATTTTTTATTTTTTATTTATAATTATTAATTATGTGTTATTAATTATTATTATTATTATTATTATTATTATTATTATTATTTATTATTTATTATTTATTATTTATTATTATTTATTATTTGTTCTTTATTATTATTTATTGTTTATTATTTATTATTTATTATTATTTATTATTTATTATTTATTATTTATTATTTATTATTTATTATTTATTATTTATTATTTATTATTTATTATTTATTATTTATTTATTTATTTATTTACTTATAATTATTTATTATGTGATATTTATTATTATTATTTATTATTTATTATTTATTATTTGTTATTTGTTATTTGTTATTTGTTATTTGTTTATTATAATTTATTAGGTATTATTATTTGTTATTTGTTATTTATTATTTGTTATTTATTATTGTTTATTGTTTATTATTTATTATTTATTATTTATTATTATTTATTGTTTACTATTTATTATTTATTATTATTTATTATTATTTATTATTTATTATTTATTATTTATTATTTATTATTTATTATTTATTATTTATTATTTACTTATTATTTATTTATTTATAATTATTTATTATGTGTTATTTATTATTATTATTATTATTCTTATTATTATTATTATTATTATTTATCATTTATTATTTATTATGTGTTATTTATTATTTATTATTATTTATTGTTTATTGTTTATTATTTATTATTTATTATTTGTTTATTATTATTATTTATTGTTTATTGTTTATTGTTTATTATTTATTGTTTTTTAATTTATTATTTCTTATTTCTTATTTATTTTTTATTATTTATTATTTATTCTTTATTATTTATTATTTATTATTTATTATTTATTATTTATTATTCATTATTTATTATTTATTATTTATTATTTATTATTTATTATTTATTATTTATTATTTATAATTTGTTATTTGTTATTTATTTTTTATTCTTTTAATTTCGTAATTTTATTATTTTATTATTTTATTTTCATAATTTTATAATTTATGTAAATATTATTTAATTTATTTTTTATTTATTATAATAAACAGTAAATAATAATAAATAACTCAATAAAGAACTAATAAATCAATAATTATTAATTATTGATTATTGCATACTGTTTAATTATTACTGATATTATATCTATTAGTTATGTATTATTTATTTTTTCAATTAGTGTATATAAGTATATTAAACTTTGTTTATTAACCACATAACGAGCTTGCTGGAGTAGTAAAGTCTTTGAAAAATATGCAAGAGGCTAGGGGTTCAAATCTCACCAAATGCAGTATTTCTTTATATTGTATGGGCATGTGTAAGGGCATGTGCATGGGCATGAGCATGCAAGCATGGATAAAGTAAATGAAGTAATACGAATTAAATAAAATAAATACGAATTAAATAAAATAAAAACGAAATAAATAAATAAAATAAGAAATAGATAAATAAAATACGAAATAAATAAATAAAATACGAAATACATAAATAAAATACGAAATAAATAATTAAAATATAAAATAAAATAAAGAAAATAAAGAAAATAAATAAATAATAAAAAAATTCAAAAAAATTCAAAAAAAGATCAAAAAAAATTCAAAAAACCACCGCTAAACGATTTAGTGGTGGTTTATACTGCCACTAAAAAACCGTCACGAAACGTTCTATGATGGTTTTGAAAACCGCCGTGAATAGTTTCCCGACGCACAATTTCATGGCGGTTTTCCAAAACCGCCATCAATAGATTTAGCGGTTGTTTAAACTGCCGCGAAACGGAAAAAAAACTGCCGCTAAATACACATTTTGTTGTAGTGGATAACGTTGATCATGTGTATCGTGGACAACCACCCCACGAAGCAATGTGATTTGTTTTTCACTAATATTTACATTGATTGTCATAAGGATATATTTAATGAATATATGTGATATATATAAAATAATAAGAATATTAATTACATATATATAATTCTTAAAAGTTAATATATCATTTTTATTCTTTAATTTCCACTCACTGAAAAATCAAAACGTCTTTCGTGCATACAAGTGAACTACTACCACCACAAAGTGATTTGATCCTTCTATCTCGCCGCAAAACATTGATTTAAAAGATAATTATATTTAAAGAAATAATATATTATTTATGATATCATTAGCATTTTTTATGGTAAAATAATACTTACCAACTTTCCATAATGATCATTGAAAAATGGGATCATTAGTCTCACATAAATAAGACATAGTGTCTCTATGATTTTATTGTATTTCATCATTCATATCTAACAACAATTATTTGTTAGAAATGTATAGTTTTTATAAAAATAATAATTATGTCATGATTGTTTTTTTTTTGGAGTTTTTTAAATAATAAAATCAATGACTGCATTCATCCTATCAAACTCATTTTGTTGGGACCACTTTGTGTATATGGTTGCATTTGTTGTCAATAGTTGTCAATGAAGATCAAAATGAATGAGATCAAGAGGTACTCCAATGAAATGGAAGAATGGAAATTCAAATGATTGTTGTATTGATCATAAGTTCAAAGAACATGTGTCAAAGGTGACACATTGTTTACAACAGTGAAGACTGTGAGGTATAATCCATCTCAGGATGATTAAAGAATAATGGGGTTTTGATGAAGACCATGCAATTCCTCATGATTGCATGAGAACCATGCAAGAGACTTCTTGAAGAATTGAATCATATGTTTTGCATGAAGTAGATAATGACGGTTGAAGAAGAAGACAATGCCCAAGGGATTGGAATTCTAAGATGGCCATGCACTTCACATTGTATCCAAATATGATGATGCCAAAGCCGATCTATCAAAGGTTATATATCAAGATAGTGGATTTTGTGTTGAAAGAAGAAGAGTTGATGAAGGATCATTGTTTCAATCAGTATCAACTCCAGCTCATATTAAATGCAAATTACTCTGTAAATTTCTGGAAGAACATGTGATTGGAGAAGGTATGTCATTTATCAATCTCTCAACCTTGGTTACTCAGAACAAAGATCATTTTATAAAGGGGGAGTAACTGAATTGATCAGTGACATAAGAAGAATAGAAGTGCCCCAAGGCCACTTATCCTGCCAATTGCACTTGAATGTTTTTGATATATTTGCTGATGTGAGTACAGGAGTTTCCAAATTGATTATTCCCTGTCACATTTGATTTCTTTAACCCAAAATGAAATTGGAAAACCCTTGAAGACAAATTACATTTGTTCTCATCTCATATGGTATCATGATCTGTGAATAATGGACATCCTTGTTATCTAAATAAAATCCTCTTGTTTTCTACACCGAGCATTGCTCAAGTAGACTTAGAGTTAAATGATTAATGAAACATTTCTTAATTTTAGATTGATACCATCCATACCATGAGCTTTGTTTTTTTGTCAATAAGGGGGAGAGAAAGTGAAATGAAAGTTTGAACGGAAAGTTGAGTGAAGAGAAGATTCTCATTTTGACATTGACAAATTCATTTCAGAAGATATGTAAGGTATTGACAACAAAATAAAAAGGGGTAGATTGTTCGGACCACTTTGTTTCTATGGTTGTATTTGTTGTTAATAGTTGTTAATGAAGATCAAAATGAAGGAGATCAAGAAGTACTCAAATGAAATGGAGGAATGTAAATTCAGATGATTTTTGTACTGATCATAAGTTCAAAGAACATGTGTCAATGGTGACACAATGTTTACAACAGTGAAGAATGTGAGGTAAAATCCATCTTACGATGATTAAAGAAGAATGGGGTTTTGATGAAGACCATGCAATTATTCATGATTTCATGAGAACCATGCAAGAGGCTTCTTGAAGAATAGAATCATATGTTTTACATAAAGTAAATAGTGATGGTTGAAGAAGAAGACAATGCGCGAGGGATTGGAATTCTGAGATGGCCATGCACTTCACATTGTATCCAAATATTATGATGATAATGATGATCTATCAAAGTATATATATCATGATAGTGGATTTTGTGTTGAAAGAAGAAGAGTTACCGAAGGACACAAATCACCGAAAAGAAGTGTTTTTGAGGTGATTGTGCTTGTTGACAAAGCAAACAAATGACATGAAAATTTTTTGACAAAGGAGATTACATGGTGGTATGTCGAGTTCAAGGAATGTGGTTAATGATCCATGTTTTATTCAAGAACGTCGACAAAGGAATGCTTGGTCTGGAGGCGGTACAAAAAGAACAGATACAAGGTGGCGCCGTTATCCAGTGTTTGCCAAATTTTTGGGCCTGAAAATCGACAAATGGAGAAAAGTGGTTTTGTAAAAGAGACGTGTGTGTCGTGTACTTGAAGAAAAGGTAACATGGCCACCTAGTGTTTTTCAAGATCGGAACATGGAAAATGTAAAAGGAGAGAGGTTCGTGCAAGTATTGGGTTGGTCGCACAAGTGACCTGCGCGCTGTGAAGAGACTTGTGCACCGGTGCCTAGGAGGATTGGAAACTTGCACGCCTATTGTTTTTCAAGATTAGAAATTCAAAATATGGTAGAGGAAAGAAGGTCGTGAAAGTATTGGTGTGGTCACACAAGTGAGTAGCACGACAGAGACTTAGGCAGATGGACCTGCGCGCCGTGAAAGATTTGCGTGCCGCCGTGCAGTATATCTGAATGCCTATAAATAGAGGAGAACCCCTCCTCATTTGGTACAAAGTTCAAGACATAGATATTTTTTGATCTCTCGTTGCGAAGGTGGTTGAGCTGCGCAAGTGGTAGTAGGGTCGCGCAAGTAGAGGCTGCACGCTGGTTGTTGGATGCGCACCCAAGGTGGTTTCGGAGAGAAAGGAAGTGAGTCACGCAGGTTTGAAGTTTAAGGAGGCGGTGTCGCGCATGTGGTTTAGTGATACCTACGTGCCAGTCCGCCGAAGAACTGCGCGTCGTATTGCGACTTGCGCACCGAGCTTGGGGAAGAGTGCCAGGTGTTGTTGGAGTACGCTCGTCTTTTTGGAGCTGCATGAAAGCTTGAAGATTGCTCGATACCTTCAGTGCAACAGATAATTTATTAATTTTTGAAGATGGAAGTGCAGTGAAAAATTCGGTTTTATGAAGGGAAGTGGTACCACACACACATGACTGGTCTTCAACACCCTCATTGTACTTTGTAAAGAAAAGAAGAACGGTTCGTGCAACTAAACTCAGATCTTCACAAAAAGAGGGGAATATATCAATACACTTAGGTGTCAGTATTGGGAATCAAAGGAAGTGAAGAAGAATATTTAGTGCATTCAATTATTACACTAAAGAATAATATTGAATACAAAAGAGAATCAACTCGGTACTCTGGTGCAAGCATTGTCTCTTGCTAGACAGGAGACGAAGACTTCAATGAAAATCTATTGAATATACCTTCACGTCTATAAACTGAGTGTGACTTCACCAAGAGTAGTGAGACAGGGGGAGTCAATGGGGGTGACCCAAGGGAAGCAGTGAGTTATCCCTGAACCTTTGTAAAGGAAGTGAGCCCAGGACAGAGTGATTGTGACCAAACCTTTGTAATACACAGCTAGTGAAGTATAGTAGAATTTCGTATGACTGGCTACTTGTTAGCGTATGCTCCTTGGATATAGTCCTTAATGGTGAACAAAGTAAAAACTGATGTTTCATCTCTTTGCATATGAATGTTTCATTGCTGATCATATCCATCATACAGGTTTAACTAGTTCCTACCAACGTGGGAACAAGATCCACAAGTTTAAAAAGAAAACTTTGACACCCTAATTCACCCCTCCCCTCTCATGGTGTCCCGGGGTCCTACACATTTTGCATATATAAGCCGAATATCACCAAAAAAACTGATGTAAACTTAATTGGTTATCAATTTTTATATAAAATGATAATAATTTAAGTAAAAGGAATAATAAAAATAAAAAGGGTTGTTATGAAATTAAACAACTAATATATTTATATTATTTAGGGAGATAAAAAATGTATGTGATGATTCAGAATCAAGGTATGAGACCTATTTTGCATAAAATGTCATTTCAAAAAGTTTTAAAGATTTAATTTCTAAATATTTTTCATAATTTTTATTCTAAAATTCTCAATAAAATTATTATTTATGTTAAAAGTTTATAATGTTTATTTTTATCACATAATCCATTATTTAATTGTTTTGAAAAGAATATGGACTCTTTGTTAGGTTTTACTTAATGGAATTTAATTTTAAAAAAAATATATTTTATTGATTTTATTAAACTATTTTTATTTCTTTAATATATTTATAAAACTGTTATATGTGTGTTTTTAAATGTAGATAATATATTTATAAAGAAAATTTTATATATTTTTTATTTATTTCAATTTTTTTGAAAAATAAAATTTTAATGTATTTTATACGGAATTTTTTGACAAAAAGAAAAAATGAATGTTCTATTTTAACTTATATAACTACAAATAATAGTTTCCACCATAATAACCACTATATGATATTTGACTTCCATAGTAATATTTCATGTTTTCTTTAAAGAAAACCCCTCTTTATATTTTCTAGGTATTTCGGTATTGAATTTTTTTAAATGGCATAGAAATTTCAATACCTGGAAATGTTTTTTATGATTTTTAAAGAATATTTTATGAGTTTAATGTTGAAAAGTGAAAGATTTTATGTGTTATGGTTTTTATATGGTTCTTGGAAATTATTTATGATTATGGATTGTTCGATTATAAACCAAGGAATTGAGGTTTCATGATAAAACAACATGGTGGTAAGGTGTTGAACCATTAAGGGAAGGTTATGTTATAAAGAAAATATGCGTGGTTATTTTGTAAAATAAGAATGGGAGGATCCATGGTATCCATACAATGAATTGGGTGTCTGAGTTGACAATATTCATTTTCCATTTTCAATGAGATTGTGGAAAATGTTTTCTAAAGGTACATATATTTTTTATTTATTCTTTCTGTGGGTTTTTATGTTAACCATATCATTTCTAAATTGTTAAAAAATGATATTTTTTTCAAAAAAAAGTTTATTCTACTTCTTAAGGGGTAAAATTTGGTTTTTTTAAAAAAAATAATTATTTTATCATGTTTTCAAACAAAATTTTATGAGTTTTATTTTCCCTTTATGTTTTCTTCTGAAATGTTTATGAAACCTTTTACACAGAGAATGTGATTTTTTAGGTAAGAAAATGTTTATTTTAAGCCAAAATATTACTTTGAAAATTAAATGTTTTACAAGTATTCATGGACTGGATGGAATATTTCTTCAATTTTATGTCCCTTAAATTAATTTTTTTAGTCATGCCACATTTTAAAAAACATTTCATAGGGATTACGAATGGTTAAGGGAAAACATGATGTCATGTTGAAATTTGTAAATATTATTTATGAAATGAAATCATTTCTTCATTTAAAATGTTTACATTATGGTATAAATTTATACTGATAAGAATTTTCCAATGTAAAATATTTGGTTTTTCTATGTATGATTTCTAACCTAATTCTCTAAAACTGTAAACCTAAAATATCAGTGGAAAAACAAAATTAAATTCTTGTCTAAATAAACTAGAATATAAATTTTTTATTGTTTGTTCCTTATAAATGGGACTTTAGTGATTGTATAGTGTAGTTTTAAATTTTTAATTAAAGCCAATAGGTTTGGAATTGGGTCTAAAGGGGGATAAAAAATTGGATTAAAATATCATTGGCTATATTAACTATTCCATCAGACTAGGAACATGGGATACCAGGTGGGCCTCACCAAATAGCCGGTTACTCCCCTATACTAATTGTGGCTCCCCAAAAGTTATATATTGGGGTTGGTAGTACCATTTAGACCTACTGAGATCCCATTAGATTGTAGGCGGTTTCTACTAACTTCCTCATAGAATTCTTCTAGCCACTAAAAGCTAAGTTATTACCCAACTTTTCCCTCTTAAAAATCTTGGATTTTATTAACATAAAATGGAAAAAAAATATTAGTAAAAAGAAAATATAATGGATAAATTTATTGAATTAAATATCTCATATATCTAAAAAGTGGGGATATTAATTATGATCTTTGCTTAAAGTATTAAATATTCTTGTATACCATATCGATACATTAATATGTGTTTTAATTATATAATAAAAGTGATTGAAATCTCAAATAAATCCATGAAATTGAACATGACTGTCACACTACTATCAATAGGAATACCCTGTGAAATAATTTTAAATAAAGAGAACAGTAATTAATCTTTTATAAATTAATCATCAATCAAGAATAGAATAAAACCAAAATAATTTTTTAAAGAATAATAACTTATTCATTATAAGTAAATGTTTCCATAAAAATAAAAATAAGTAATATTTTATAAGATATACTCATAAGGGATTATCATTGGCTTTGTACAACCACATTTTCCTGGGATTATAGTCAAACATAGAAAAATAATCACCCATATTCTTTTATCTTCATTATGTATATATAAAATAATTATCATACAGAAAAATTAAAATACTTGCACTACCCAATAGAATAAACTCTTTTTCTTTCATGAGACCATATATTATAGTTAATATTTTCAAAGAAAAATAGAGGAAAAATTATTTAAATTTGATTCAATCCTTAAATCATGTCTAAAAAAACCCTCATGCATGTTCAAACACTTTTTATGGAATTTCTTATGGGATACAATAGTATATATATGATCTTATCTTTATTTATTTTTTTCATTGAATTTAATATTCATCCTCACAAATCTTCTAATATCATTATTATAATCCCATGAGCCTTTCATTCAATATACTTATCAAAATGAATCTACATGGTTAATCCAAATTATTATAGTGAAAATATATTGTTCATAAAAATTTTATAATGTACAGATCATATGTTTTTTGAGAAATCATCATGTCATATTCTATATCTTAAGACTATTTGATATTAACATATTTAAAGACATAATAACCTTGGGTTTTTAATTCATTCATTATCAAAATTTGAAAAAGAGTTAAATTAATACAATTTATAAAAATGATTTTTATCTAGTAGAATACTTATCATAAAAGAAAGAGGGTGAGTATAAAAGACCGGTGATTTGAGAAAAGTAACTTACAAAAAATAAAAAAGAATTATGTTCCAAAAAAATACATGTAATTCAAATTTACCTTGTTTTTCACATTTCAAGATAAAAAACTAGAATTTATAAAAATTTATAATAATTGATGTAAAATTCATGTATTGATAAAATAAATTATAAAATAATAAATGTCACTAAAAATAAATGATTATAAAATTTTAAAAAAAATTCTCAAAATACCTCAAAAGTATACAAAGCTTTCAAATCCTTTAAAAATGAAAAAATAATAGAGTCTAATTCCTTGAAAAATAAATTAAATATAATAAAAATAACATTTCAACCGATTCCCCAAAAAAATAGACATAGAATATTGAAAATTAAGAAAAAAATACCACATCAAATTAATTTCAAAACACAAATTCATGGGATTTATTAATTAAAAACTAAAGGATTATAAATTATAATGTATACTAAAGAACCGTTATTTTAAATTATCACCTTGATTTATTTGGTCTAATTCCACTTCATTAATTATCCCATGTACACAAATCATATTCTTAGCATGAATTTTTCCTTAACTAACACTTATTAATTTTAAAAAAATATATCATCCTAAAGAATTTAAGATTTTCGAAATGTCTACTAAAATCCAAAAAACTTTCACCTAATTTTTTTAAGGAATTTTCTTAATAATGTGGTCTTTTTTTAAGGTTGTATATAGGATTTCAGTTAGTAGGTTTTATATATGATAATGTTTATGGTAGAGCAAGGAGTTTTAGACTATATTTGAAACAAAAAAAACATAGTCATTTTACACTCAAATGTGGTATCTCTTCATTCCCCCAACATAAAATTAGATTCAAAATAAATAAAATAACAAGGTAGAGTCCACAACTTCATTATATCATTAACACTATGATTTTATTCCAACATTGCTCACATTATAATAGTTCTATCATTATTTTCAGATATTCCTCTGGAATAAAAATAATTATATTTCATATTCATAAAAATGATTTTTTGTCCATTTTTTATTACTATATCCAAGTAGTTTTTTTTCATTTTGAGTTTTTAGAAATATAATCTAACAGATACATAAGAATTAATTTTCTAGAAGTATAGAAATTGTCACCAACAACTGATTTTCGTCCAAACACTATCCAATAATAATGTAGTACACCACAAGACAACTCCCCTAAAATGTTAATACAACTAGGTTATTTAATTTGACATCCTAGAGTGTGGATAATAGAAAAAATTGTCGTATAACATGGAAATAATAGGATGTTCGTAGGTTCAAAGTGAGTCAAAAGTGTAAAATATATTGGAAAGGAAACATAAAAAGGTTTATTTGTGATCTTTTGAATTACAAAATAATCTCCTAAAAATTATACAAAAGTTCCTTCAAATCTATGGTTTTAATACAAGTTAAGATAATTGTAGTTAAACATGATTTCTTTAGATTATAGAATTATTAAGATGAATATGATGAATTTTTCAAAAAATTTCATCATATTTAATTTTTTGTTAATATAAAATTTATTAAATAGTTGTAGATATTTTAATTTAATGTTCTATGGCCTTTTGATGGGATTGAAAAATAAATAAATCTGGAACAAGGTTATTTTAAAATTTAATTAATTTTAGTACCTTATGAAAATCAATTCTCTCATTATAATGATTTTGAATAATTAAAATTATTATCCATTGGATCTTAGAAGTCATTAAAACTACATTAAAAATGAAATGAATATATATATGAATTAAATAAACATATCAGTAAAATAGAATAAAATAGGAAACCAAATTTTTCATATTAAAACATAAAACACACAAATATACATAAATAATACATTATTTCCCTCTCATAGTTATTTTATAAAATATCCTCATGGTATAATATTTTCTATCAATAATTATAATAAAATTTTATAGATAAAGTGAATTTAAATGAGAAATAAGGACAAAAGCTGGTGTTTTACTCTACTGAGCTTCATGATGGTTGATCTCTACTATTGGAGGCTCTTAAAAATTATCCTTTAATTGGTTCAATATATTTCCATTAACTATGAATGTTTTTTATTTATTAGATCTTATAATATAAATATCCCGAAAGGGAAAAACATGACTATTAATGAAAGGATCTAACCATTTCGAATGTAATTAAAATTTACAAAAAATCATTTGGGGGTTAAAAATAACATATATACCCCTAAATGAAGATATTATTGGGTATTCATTGATTGTGAAAAAAATGTCTCCTTACACAACCTAGAACTTTCCTATGAATTATTTATAATTTCATTATCTTCTTGATGCATAATTTTCATTTATTTATAGTAGAAAATATATTCTAGTTACATATTTTTACAATGAAAAAGTGAATTGTAATATATCACACAAATTAGGTGATAAGAATTATCATAGAATAATTCAATATTTAACATTAATATTTGGGTTACAAAATATTTTCTCTAAGCTCAATGTACATCATTTGTCTTTAAACCCTAATATATTTTATTTGGGTACATAGCTTTCCCTAGAATTTGTTAGATTTATCTATAAGATAGTTCATATATTTTCTTAGTTTGTAGGTTATATGGTATTCAAACACTTTGAGTGACTCTGTAATTATTCATCTAAACCTATATAGTCTTATTACCAACATGGTTTCCTTGATAGTTGATTATAATCTTTGGAATACTGAATATGTAAATCAATTTTTCTTCAATAAATTTAGTTTCAAATCCTCAATTATTATCTTTATTGGGACTAAATTCAACACATTTTGGAAAATGATCCACAACATCGAATATTCATAGGTATTTAAAAGTGTTAGTAATGGTTACCTTGTAATATATACCCCAGAAACAAAATACATCACATAAAATTGGATAATTAGAAAATATAATTTCCTTTGAAAATATTTGATTAAAATAGGAATATATTACATATTTGGAAAAATTAAAAGAATTACTAAAAATTGAGAGAAAATATAATCCACAATTTAACCATTTCATAATGCTAAAGTGATATTAAAAAAGTAATACATAAAAAATGTGTCCTCCGAATTTAAAATTGATGGGTTTTCAGAATTTGGAATGTATCTATTAATAATTAGGACAACATTGACAAGCCAGGTGTAAGGTTCATCGATAAATCATTCATTAAATCTCTCATATATTTCGAAATTTATTATTTTTAAAACCAATGAGTAATTTATCAAGTAGCCAAAAAAATATCTAACTTGGTAAAGGACAGTCCTTCACTTTTAATAGCATAATATTTTTTCTCCAAAAATGATTATTTTATAGGTGTATAAATATTAAGTTTTCCACAAAAACAATTGGTATTAAAAATATATTTCTAGATATAATATTTTCAATTCCTTTCATGTCTTTTATTTCATCATATAATTCTTTTATCAATGAGATCCATCTCAAAAGTTTTGGTTTTCCATCAATGATTTTAAATACAAATTTTATTGTAGAATTATAATTGAAAATAATAAATTTAGATCCAAACAAGTAACATTTGATCTTTTTTATGGAAATGAAAATAATAAACAATTCCTTCTCAGTTATTGTGTAATTTTACGATCCATTTTCATCAGTTCTAGAAGAATAAGAAATGACATCATATTTTATATCTGGTTCTTTACTTAAAATAGCCTCATGTAAAAAATGGGAGACATTATTCATGATTAAAAAGGTTATCCTTATTTTGGTTATTGTAAAACTTGTGTTCTTATTAGTTTTTCTTTTTATCCTCAATTATTTTTTACATGTCTAATCAAAGATAAATTAGATATATTTTTATAGAAACTATGATAAATTAAATAATTATTACGGATTTGTTTGACAAATATATATTAAAAGATATTATTACCAAGGACTAATGTCACATATCTCACTATTTTTGGTTAGGTAAATAATGTAATGACTTCAACATTAGATTAGGAAACATTAATACTTCCATAAAACATAATGCGATTATAAAAAATTCTTATATCAACCATGATGTGACTTTTTCTATAATTAATAACAATTTTTATTTCAAGGAGAGTTTCAAGTATAAAAGTTAACATTTTCAAATGAGTCTCAAAAGAAAATAAATATATAATAGATTCATCCATAAAAACAACTATAAAGGTTTAATGATATTTGAAAAAAAAACACCATAAACCTTTGAAAAGTAAATGAATGAATGTAAAAAATTTCATTATCCTATAAGAAAATGTTCCTAAATGAAATGATAATATATATTTCTATTGATCCTTAGGTGTTACATTCATTTTAAAATATCCATAGAATCCCTCAAGAATATAGTAATTTTTCTTTCAATCTAAAATCTCACACCTTTGAACATGAAATGGAAGTGGGAAATTATTATTCTAATTTCCAGAATTTATTTTCCTATAATCATTACACAATCTATATTTAATTGTATTTTTATTACAAAAAATCAAAAAAAGTTATTATTTTATATTTTAAAATCATTTTTATAAAGGAAAAATTTTATGCAGATTACCCCATGGATTTTAGAGATGGTAAATATGAGTCTATTATACAATAATATTCTGAATTACATCTTACAAACCTCTTAAAAAACATGATTCAATATTTCTGATGTTATCTCAAAATTTTATAATATTATTGTAATATAATTCTATGAATGCAAGTGGTTGGATTGTTTTTAGAGAGATCAATAAGGTTCCACTATAATGATTTACTGTGTGTTTTGAGTAATTCTAAAAGTTTTTATTTTAGGACATTTGATTGTTCTAAAGAAATTATTAATAGAAAATATACATTCTCACCTAGAATGATATAAATGAAATTTTAATGTAATGTTTTTAGCTTTAATTCAGGTGGGATGTTTTCAATGGTAAAATAAGCGTTATAATACCCATTAAAAATAATTACATCTCTTAGTTCATCAAAAAAAATGAGAATATTTTATATTCATGTCATAAAAAATAGAATTTATAGTAGTATTTTTACCGATGACATCCTTGAGATAAATTTTATATTTGAAAGGTTTTTAATTATTTTGATCTTCAACTATGAGGTTATCAATTTTCATACATTTATAAATGGTTGGGAATGTAAGTTCTTTAATTTCATTGGAATAATAACATGAAATTTGATGATATTTTGTAATATTAATAAGTTTACATAAAAAAAATCCATCATCTTAACAAATAGGTTCAATATAAATATATTCAACACAATAAATATTGATTTGGAATCAAAAGTTCACTATATAATTCAGAAACATTTTATATCATCATTTTATATATTTTTAATTTCTTAAAATTGGTTTTTATATTATCAAAAAAATTATTGAAATAAATTTTTGTATTTTCATAATTACATAGTACACATATATCTATTTTAGAATAAAAAAAATCCTTCATGTTAACATGATAACATAAAATATTATCATTCAAATTCATCATGGATTTAAAAATATTAAATTGGTTTACTTATCCAACATATTTTAAAATAATTATTCCTTTACAGACAATAATGATGACTTAAATAGTTTCAAAGAAGGTTCATTCAAGAATTATTGGTGCAAGTTTTCCAAATCATTTATCATCCTTATTTATGATATAAAAATAATTTAGGAAAACCTATTTCATACATGAACTAGAAAAATACAATAACTATAGTTAGTTTTTTGGTATTCTTGTAAACTATTTTAAAGGGTATTATAATAGGTTTATGATTTTTATCATGTAATGATAAATAAATAGTCTGTGGAATGACAATAATATTATCTCAATTATTAGTCATTAAATCTTGAAATTAAAATCTCTCAAATGGTGAAAGGAATTCAAAATGTACCAGGAACTTTACATTTGATAGGAAAATAAAATTGAATCATAGAAGAAATAATATTCCATCAATTCATTTTTACAAAATTCCTTGAATATTATCTTTTTTAGAGAATCTTTTTAAAAAAATTATAAATTTTAATTATTTAATAATATTAGGAAATTTTATAATAATAAGAAATTTAAAATAAATAAAACGTATTTATTCAATTTCATTCTGCACTTTTTTTTCATTGGAGGTTTACTCCTAAGATATGAAAGTAGAGGTTTTCTCAATTCTTAAAAATTTTGAGTATTATTTTTGAAAATATTTAGCCATATCATTATTTTGTATACATTATTAATAATTTTGACCAAAACCAAATCTTATGATGTTGAATTTTACTTTCATATATTATATAATTATTCATTAGTTTTAAAATATTAAGTGATATCATGGGTAGTTATTGTTTTAATTAAGTATGCTCTAAGTGAGTTTTAGTGGTTTCTTAAAAAGTTATGGGTAAATATTCAGTTTTGGGATTATTAGTTTTGAGATTATTCAAATTTGGTTTACTCTTATATTCTATGGAACTCTAATTTTAATTTCCTTTATCTCAAAGGGATCACTTAAGATTAAGTTGGTAATGCCCATCTAATTTTATTTATCGTGTTATCCAAATAATATTCCAATTGACCTACTAAATATATATATATATGTATTCACTATGTTCAATTTTTGTGGTTTTTCTAATTAGTCGCTCATTTCTTATCTCAAATATTCTTATTGTTATTTTCTGAATTGTTCCAAAACATGTAATTTTTTTGAATGGATGACCAGGCTAGAAATTTGTTTTAGAATGAGAATTCACTTGTTCAATGAAGTTTATATATTGAAAAATACATAACTTTTAAAAAATATTTTTCATTGTTTAATATTTTTTAATATTAATTATGTCTATTTATTCCAACATTAATATTAATTTTGGGTTGGATAAAAATTTCTTTGATGTTTTCATAAAAATGGCCATTGAGGAAATGTAGCATCACCATTTTAGGAATGATATTTCATTTGAGGAAATTGGTCACTAATTTTTTCTTTATATTAATTAGTTCTACAGTGAACATGTATTTAAAGTATTGTTTTAGGTTTGGCGTGGTCTTGTAATGTGTTGAACAATATAATTAATTTAAAATTTTTAGTATGATTATTAATAAGTATAAAAATCATGATGTTTTTTGAATTGGATATAGGGACTTATAGATTATATTTAACCAGTAAAATTACACTTTTTTTAATTATTGAGACTTTTAAACCATGTTTTCAATTTAATTCTATGAATAATTAGGTGTTTAATCAACAATGTATCCTCCCTCAATGTATTCAATCAAAATCCTATTAGTAAAACACAATCCTTCAAAATAATAGATTAAATGCTTCTCACTTATTAGATGTTGAGGAAAACTAAATCAATAACTCTTGAATCTTTTCTTGTATTCATGTAGTGTTTCTCCTTGAGAATATCTAATTTTATAAATTTATTTTTTAATGAACGATATTATAAAAAAATAGACTAATTTTGTAATAAATATTTATTTTAATTAATAACATATCTAATAAATTTAAGTGTGAATAAAATAAAAAATAATTAGAAACTATTTTTATCTAAAATGGAAATTACCCAAGTAATATTTTATCAAAATATATAACATGGGGTTTCTTTTAAACATATATATACCAAAAAAATTGTGTAAACCATCCCTTAAAATATCATTGAATCTTTGGAGGTGGATGAAAAAAATACTTATTTAATTTCAATACTTATTATCATGTCAAGATATTCAATAGGATTTTGTTGAGTGTCATTATATGATGAACTCAAATCATCAAAATTTCATTTTCTAAAAATAGTCATTTCATGTTCAAAAATGTTTCATGTAGGTGTGTTAGTAGTTGAATAAAAACAAGACAAATTGTAACTTATATGAATACTTGCCCTAAATTGGTAGGTTTAATAAATTTCAGATCAAAATTTAGAAAATTGTGATTATAATTTTAGGAAATATGAGGAAAATGACTTATAAAACCACCCTAAAAAATTCCCTAGTTGAATGATGAGGGGTTCATTCATTTCACCCAAATCAAAATTTTATTTCCTACTGAATTTTTTACATCAATATTTTAGTTTATCTCTCAATGTGCTTGTTAGGCATAAGTTTCAAAATATAAATTTTTTTTCTAGAGAACTTAAATTTTTTTAATTTTTTTAATTTTAAGATAAAATAAATTCAATAATTAACTGGGAATTATAAATTTAATTATAATTAAAATATAGTTTTGAGAACTAAAGTATAGTGGAAATAATAGTGGTGATAGTTGATCTGTTGTAATCCCTTTTCTAAAGTATTTACTTAATTTTATTTCTCAATTCACAACCAAATAACTCAAGGTGATCACTTAAATATTTCTAGGAATCATTTCAAGTATTTGATTTGTATGTTGATCCACATTTAAAAATGATTCAGATAATAAAATAACTCCATGAAATTTAAAATAAAAAAACTCAATATTCTCAGTAGATAGAATCTTACAAAGTATTTTAATTAATGAGAATAATCATATAACTATAATAAATTTAACAATAATCATGAATAGATTAAAAAAATAATTCAATAAACTCAAAAAAGTTCTTAATTATCAAATATAGTTTATAGTAGAATATAATAAAGTTACATTAATAAAGATAAACTCGGAAGGGTTTATCCATAGATCTACATATCCATAAATTCATGGGACTTTCTCATAGTATTGGTAAATAAAATCCTATATTGTTCTATTATCCAAAAGTTCCCTTAAAATTTTGATCTACCCACCAGTATACAAAACATTTTGTCTCTTATAGACTATAATATTTTCCCTAAACAATGCCTCTTTTAATGGTTTTTTCAGTTAAAATAGAGGGAATTTTTTTATTCCTTCTATTAATCATGTATTCTAAACCTTTATACATGTGTAATATAATCATCTTGATTAGTTTCTATGTGTAAGTATTATAAATTTGATCTTAACTTGATTTCATGCATTGATAGAATTTATGTTTCCTATAAACCATGATTTTAATCTCTTTTTATTTATCCCATTATCTTTTCCAATTTATCTACGCCTAAAAATAAATCCATGTTCCTCATCCATATTATATAAATCAAAATAAATAGTTCTTAAAAGTTTATTAATATCTAGGTCATTAGAATTTTGAGAAGTCATAATATGAATATCTATATAGTAATACTTTTGATGCATTCTCATATAAAAATTCATACATTCTTTTGGTCTTGAGAATAGATTCTTTGAGATTTTTAAATGTGTAAAGTCTACTAAAATTCAAAATAATTATTATTATTAGTTCAAAAAAGGATCACTTACTTATAGTGGGCATAAAGAGTTAATAAAGTTAAAAAGAAATTCATTTTTTGAAGAATGGATCGTGATCTATATATTTCTAAATTTAAACATTTTATGCTAAAAAACCTATATTTCAAAAAAAAACTAAAATAATTAAAAGGAAAGGTATTGAATTATCAAAATAACTCATGAAATCACTAAAATCACTTATAATCAATGAAATAGTCCATTTTTATATAAATTAAAAAATATATACCAAAAGTATAAAATGAATTGAAATCAATTCAAAATGAATCAGATTTATTCCATGAAAAAACACATGAATATAATTAATATATCATCTTTATTAATAAATTACATTGAACACTAATAGGAAAAGTGTGTATAGTAAATCTTCCCTTTTATGTTTATTCCTAAAAAATGATTTTATATTCATATATTAAAATATGATTAAAGGGAAGGTACTATAACTATCTCTAAAAAGATTCATTTCATCCTAAAAAACCTACCATATTACTGTAGTCAATGATTCTTTTATAATTGGGACTAGGATCTTCTAAAAGCTTTCCATAAGAAAAATATTATGTTAACTATAGAAAATAACATAAAGTATCCAATTTCCAAAAAAAATATAAAAAACCTAGTAATTAGTCAAAATTATTACTTGTTTATAATTATTCCACATTATTAAAATTGATTCGTCTTTATTCAATATTTTATTATAAGTTTATTTTAGGGTTTAAAAAGTAGTTTTCTTAACTATTTTAATGTGCATAATGGTCGTAGATTTTAATTAACTAAAGAAACCCTTAATAATGAATAATTCAAATGAAATTTATTTATTATATATATATATATATATAATTAATTAAAATACATAAAATAATTATTATTAATTATAATGTTAAAATAAAATCATCTTATGTTTGAAAAGTACAGTTCTTGAAATACTGCTTTTTTTCACGTATGTGTCTTTATTTTTATACTAAATTCTAAAAATTATATGAATTAAATTGATAAAATTAATTAAATATTTTTAATAACCATAATTTTTATTATTTAATATGTTCAACTTAATCTTTTTTTCATAATGCAGTGTAATAAATTAAAAATATTTTACCCTGGTTATGGAGAAAAAGTGTTTATTGGGGGTTAAACTAAAAAATATGGGTTTTAAAATGACCATAAAACATGTGAAAATAGATATTATAGGAAACTTTTGATCTTATCATGTCTTATTATTGATAATAATTAATTTTTTATCCATTTTTCTAGTGTAAAACCTAGGTACACATTTTTGTTTAAAAATTACAAGTATGCCTCTCAACTCACTTGTAAAAGGTCACCCACTCTCCTCTCATATTCACACATTCAAATCCATTTTGATCAAAAAAAGGCTACCCAATTAATGTTTTAAATTTATCCCCTATAACCTATATTCCATTATTTTATAATAAATCCATACAAATAATTCTTTTTTTTGCTAAACTAACTTGGTTGTCCGAAGAATATGTATCATTATTAACCGAGAATTTTATTTTATTTATTATCACATAGCATTCAAATATTCTTAAATTATAATGATATAATTTCACTAGGATATCTCACACATATATATAATATTATTTTAATGTAATAAACTAAATCTATCCCCCCTCCTATCAAATGTGAAATGAAATCATTATTAGATTGTATGGCAGACTACCTCCTTGTGAACCGATGTGATTTATTTTTCACCATTGTATCCCATGAATTTTTATAATGATGGATATAAAGTATCTATATATGTATAATTATATTGTATTTTTAATATAATTTTAATACATGAATTATTGTACAGATTTATCATCATACTTTCCATACCATGGGGATACGATAGTGTCACTTGTGTATACGGTGGACCAACTCCTTGTGAAGCGATGTGATGTGTTTTTCACTAAGGCTTTACATGGAAGGTAATAATTATATCGGTAATGAATATATGTGATATATATTTCACATAACAATTATATTACTAACATATTAACCATTATGATATTATAATTTATTGTTTTATTAATTGTCTTTCCACACACTGAAGAATGATTGGGTTGTTCATGCACACGTGTGGACGACAACCTCTACAAACCTATTTTTTTTATTTCATAAAAAATCATATAGGTAATATATATATATAATAAAATTTAAAAAAATTTATTTATAATATTATTATCATTTTATTATGATAAAATGTCTATTATCTTTTTCTGTAATTATTTTTGAAGAAAGTAAACGTTACTTATACGTATGTACATGGTGCTGTCTCCATGATCGTGACACTGTTTATTTCTCAAGTCCATATTTCAGGATTGGTTTTAAAATTATAAATGATGTTTTAAAATAAAAATTATTTATTTTTTATTATTTTGGATATGTTTAGATAAGGAACACATTGACCATAGTAGACTTAGTGATGTCATTTTGGAGTTAAAATGTTAATATTATCCAAACAACTATCATGAAATTAATTGATTAAGATTTCATAATCAGAACATTCATTAGATAAGAAAGCTTCTTGTAAAAAAATTATTAGAAAAATAAATTAACAAGATAGGAATTATGAGGAATCATTATAAATAAGGTTATAAAAAACTACACATACATCCACTTTAACCAAACTTGAACAAAACATAAAAATACAAAGTCCCATCTTGATATATTCTCTATAATTTCCCTCCTAAAGAGAACATTGGAAAACTAATTTACATCCCTATAGACATGTAAAATATCAAGTCTAATATAGTCTATAAGATGATGAAAATCAATCCAAGAAGTCAAAATTCTCTATGGGACATTCCTTTCCCTGGCTATGATAATTTTCATTGCCATACTTGAATCAGATTTCAGACATAATGTTTTCAAACAATGATGAATAGTGTACCTAGTCCCTATTTCCATATCCCAAAATTCAGCTTCAACTGTATAAACATTCCTAACTAAATTTATAAAACAACCATTAATATTACCTTGAGGATTAAGGAAGACACCACCATAGCCCGAGGGTCTCGGTGCACCTAAAGCCTCCCTGTCAAAAATTAACATTCATTCACCTTGAGATTAGGGTAATCTATCTAATAGATTTGTACACCAATGGATTCCTGAACCTACCACATACACTAAATAACCTCAAAATAACCAACTTAGAAGAATAATTCCTCGTTGAACCATTTTGTGTTTTGAAAGCAAGTAAAATTACTCTGCGAATTGTAGTGACACCAAGTGAAAAAAGTAATCATTGTTGCAATCTGTGTTGTATATGGATAAAAGAAATGATTCAAGGCTCCCAAAATTCAAGTTTCATCCAAAAATGTTCTACACATACCACCACATCCTTTTTGTGAATAAATAACAAACAAACAGGTGATAAAAGGAACCCTCAACTCGCAGACATAAATAACAAGCAGGGAAAAGAGAAATCTATGTATACTAAATGAACCTATAAAAAGGCAATATATGTTTCTAGATCCCCCATATTAAAAACACGTTATATGGTAAAATAAAATGATTCTTAAAACTTGAATCCCACAAAGTTACACTCAAAGAACAATCATAATAGAACCTATAACATTCCCTAATGCTGAAAAAAACCAATTAGATTTGGTGTCTAGGAAAGGATATCTCAGTCAGTGTACTCATACCTAAGAAGATCCTCACTAATATGAGGACATAATAGGCTAAAAAGTTAGGATTAAGTAGTAATTGAACAATTGAATCATTTTTTAGATGATTAAGAACAACTATATCTTCAATTATTGTCCTTGAAATCCATCGAGTATTCTGAAAATTCAAAATTGACTGCTAACAAACCATCAATTTTGATCATTAGATAATATCATGATATTCTTTTATAAGATTTATCAAAGAAGTCAAAGTAACAAACAAATAATGCTAATTCTATAACTTATTGATAAACCCGGTGGCAAGAAACTCCAATGAGTGTTTAGTGGTTGAAAGAACTCTCTTGGTGAAATTTTTGATCAATTTTTCATTCAAAAACTTAAGATCATTAATCCCTATTCATTACATATCAATCGTTTTAACACATTCCATCCATCAATCATGACCAGGTTCATTTCATAAATTGAACCAATCTATATAACATTATGAATCATGCTCTGTAACTTCTTAATGATGGTTCTGGTCCATCTGTATAATGATAAGGCATATAAAACCCCATTTAAAATTGTATATAATCAATTTCTCTATTGTCATGATATTAATTTTTTTAATTATATTCATTTATGTGGCTTACATTTGAAACATTCCCAAAGTGGTAAGGTTATCTTTGATTAAAAAACTTGTTTTTAATAGTTGTAATTATTTATTTGGTAAATATTTTTCTTACATGTCCATATACTTAAAGTGGATATATATAAATTTTTATATGGTCATAAATTTATTTTAATGGATATATTATTCTTCTTTTGAATTTTATTATATTATTTTAACAAATTAATCTTTTTATGAATATATACAGTGATAAAAAATTTACAACCACCATAAACAATATTTATGTTTTTATTACATTATATTATTCAATGTTTTATTCAACAAAAATACATACATTTATTTTACATGTTATTTTTTTGGAAATTGGTTTTAAAAAATTAAAGGGTAATTTGATATTTGAAATCTTTTTTTAAAATATGTTCAAAAGTGTTTTTCCAGGGGTTTTATAATGAAAATGTTCCATACTAAAAAAATATTTTTGAAACGGTACTTCAGAATTGATGATGAGAAATAGGTGATCCCAATACATTATATATGAAAGGTTGAGCCCCATTATAGTTCATAGGTGAGAAAGATACATCTTATATGATGGGTGCACTTAGATATTGTCAGGTGAGCCTGATATACCATATATGATGGGTGCACCTAGGTAGAGCTCAAAAGAATTAGTTAATGTAAATTTTATAAATAGTTAAAAAGGATGGAGTTATAAAAGGGTTTCACATATAGATTTCACTAGGATCTAGTTATTTCTATCATGGTTTAAATGAGTTAAGGTTGTGATTCTCAAAGTTTCCAAAATGAGTTTTTATTTTCATTATTTAGGCTTTAAAAATTTTGATTTACGTTTTTTTCATGTGGAAATGTTTATTTTCCTTTAATACAATAACATGGATATAAAGGAAAAAATTTAATGGGTTTTCATGTTATTCACCAAACTAATAGTTTTCTTTCATTTTATGTCCCGTAATGAGGTTTTTTTTCACATCCCATGCCTCTAATATGTTTTTAATATTTTTAAATGTTTTATAAGGGAATGAATGAGGTCTTGTTGATTTTCATGATGACTTTCCATGAATGTAAATCATGATTTCTTGAATATTTTAATATTGTTTCAAAAATGGATATTGGTAAGAAGTGTCTAATTTTTATTATATGGTTTTTCTATGTATGAGTTATGACCAAATTCTCTGACACTCTAAATCTAAAAAGATCCTAAAATGTAACAAAATACATTTTTGAATTAAAAATAAAGATTATATAATTTTTAAGGCCAATAACTTAATGTTTCTATCAAAGGGAATGTTTATATAATTTTTGTGTTCTGGATATTGTTAATAGCATACCCTTGAAGGGTTTTACAATATGGTTATTCTGAAATGATGTAGAATTTTATGATTATAAAATTCATACATCTAAAAAATATCTATTCAAAATGGTTTTCCATATAGAAAATTGAGAATCTATAGTGGGAAGTCCCTCAAAGTATAATATCTATCTAAATTAGCATATTAGAATGGTGGGCATTAGAACATCAATGTTTTTTATAGTAATATATTAGTTGAATCATGCCATTAAATTGTAGTGGTATACATTGTAGAGTGTATCTAAATAATTCATTTTGGAGAAAGATGATGGTGGATCATTTTATGAGACAAAAATACTCCATATTTAAATGGAACCAAAGATCTAGATATATAAAAAGGATAGATCAATTCAATTGAGAAGATATTTGAAGTTAATGTGCTTTTATAACACAAAAGGTAACTATTTACATTAATCATTTTAAAGGATAATTTGATAGATAGTGGTCTTTGGTTAAGAATACTAGATAGAAATATGTTATTGATCCAATGGAATGGAAAAAATTTAAGAATCTTTTTCTTGAGGGATATCTCCATATGGTGTTTCGGCTAATGATGGAGAAATAATTTTTGGAATTGAGAAAAACGGATGATGATTTTTTCGTTTTGTGTGAAGAAAACATCACAATATTGGTCATGTATGTGATAGAAAAATATTTGGGAAATAAATAGTAAAAATTATATATTTTACTTAGTGTTGAAACCAAGTTTATGAAAACTTTTAGTTTTGTGATAATTTAAAAGTTGTGAGAAATTTTTTCATTGTGCTATGAAAGTTGAGATGGAATTTATGGACACTTATATTCATCGACATAAAAATAGTAAGAAAAAAATAATTTGAAATGAAATGTAGAAAAAACTAGCTATGTTGTCGATGAAAATGATTCATGTGTGGTAAAAGAATCAAGGAATATTTTATAGGATTTGGAAATTGTTTCTAATGAGGTCATTTGGGTTATAGGGATCAAGACTATATTGAAGATAGAACTGAATATTAAAATAATTAAGTAACCAAAATCCATACAATGTTTAGATATTTCATTTGTAATGAGATGGGACATTATGTTAACTTGTGTGTGAAGTTGGTTTAATTGTATGGAAATCATAATGATCAAAAACAGATTGGTGTAGGAAATTAATTTACTACAACTATAGTTAATGTAGAAACATTGAATGATATTGTCACAAGTATTATTATTGTTTATTAAAATTATGAAAATGGATTCTTTTTCTCTGGATCTTTTCATTATTTCATTTCTAATAAATTTTTACACAAAATAAAAATATCACCACATAAAAAGAAGATCTAACTATTTTTGATAACTCTGGGTGGATTTGATAAAGAAACCATGTTATATAGGATATTAAAATTTTTATCAGTGGAACAACCATTCTAATAAATCTTTTTGAACTAAAAATAGTAGAGTTTCGTATCATTTTGGGCTTGGATTGTCTTGTATTTTTCCATGCTATTATATATTTTAGAGTTAAAAAGTGTTATTCAATGATTCCATACCTTTTATAACTTACCAATCAGATGAAAAAATGATTAGAGGTAGAATTTAAAGCTTTTATAACATATTTTTTACAAGAAAACTTTCAAATTCATGATGTTGCGGTAGTGAACAAATAATTTTATGATTTACTAGTGATTAAACTAGTGTTATTCTAGACTAGGAGGCTGAGTTTACAGTTTACTTAGTTCTTAATGTTGAGCATATTCAGTACACCATTATCGAATGACCCATGATTAACTATAATAATTGAAAATGAAATTGTATGAGATTTTATATAAAGGTTTAATTTAACTACATCTTTACCATGGGGTTCTCTAATCTTTTTAAAAAAAATAAATATGATTCCATAAGGATTTTCATTGATTATTTTCTTGGTCATCTCCAAAGAGATCGGTATTTTTCAAATATTTATCTGAGTTATGCGTACCATAATCTAAATTTAAAATAGGATGAAATTACAAAGACAATGATTTAGACTACATATTAGAATTGAGAGATAACAGTTATTCCCTTTGGTTTATTTAATTCAATAGATGTTTTTATTTCTATTACTAATAGAGTTATCCATGAATATTTAGTTAAGATTGTGGTTGTTTTTATTATTGATATATTGGAATGTTCTAATAGTCTTAAGGACCATAAAATACACCTGAGGATTGTTTTGATAACCATCATATAAAATGAAACTATATGGAAAATTTAGTTAGTGTTGATTTCGGCTGAAAAAATTTTATTTCCTTACAAACATTATTTATAAGGATGGAATTAAGATCATCCATTATTGAAATGGTAAATCTTTATGTAATGTAATGCTTCATTGAAGGTAGATGGTTGTGTCCTGATATAGGATAATCAATAAGTTTCCTAAGCTTCACTTCAGTTGAAACCTCATGAGATACATTACCAAACACATTATTTTAAATTACCTACTACGGTTTTTTATTTAAAAATTTATAGGAATCATTTGAATTCAGTAAATAATTAAATATATAGTGATTGTAAAATTTTAAAGTTTATATAATAACTAAAAATAATTTCAAATGAGAGAGAGAAGGTGGTCATAACTGATAAAAAATATGATCAAACAATTATTTACTATATTGGAAAAGAAAAAAATATAGATGATAGTTTGAGTTGGAAAAATATTGCAAGAGTAACCATGATATGTTTTTTTCATTATAATTTAGTTAAGTATTTGAATATTTTTTGCCTATACTTTTTGGATTTAGGGACAACCTATTTTTTATTTAAGGAATCATTTATGTCAACTCTGTTAGGAATTATTAAGAATGATCGTAAAGAAGATCATGTTCAGTAGGAAAAGGTAGAATTATTTTATAAGGGAAATATTAATTATTTTAATATTTATGAAGAATGATTTATAAAGTTTGTGAAAATAATATATCTACCTTGTGATTCCTAGTTTAAGATTGAATTGTTCAATGAATCTTATAGTTCCCCATTTTTAGTTCATTCTGGAAGAAATAATATGTACATAGACCTTAGGGTGTATTACTAGTTAGATGTGATTAAAAGATACATTTCTAAATATAATATGAAATGTTTTTATTAAAATAATTTAAAATTATAATGACAATAAAAAATTATTCATCCTTTTCTAATTATGGAGTGTAAATGAGAAAATATATCAATGGATTTCATGGTGGGATTACTGAAAACTTCTTGAGTTAACAATGAAAAATTTTTTATCGATGACTAATTAAATAAATGACAGCATTTCCTTCCCACTAAATATATTATTAATTTGGATCATCTTTCTTGAATTAATATAAAAAATATTTTTTATGTAGCATGGATTTCATCTATCTATTATATTAGAAAGTGATCTGTGGTTCATATCAAATTTTTGGAATGAAAATTTCAGTATAGATTTTCAACCTCAATCTAATGAAATATCTAATTGAATGATTCAGACCTTGGAATATAAGATTCATTATTGTTTAGTGGATTATGAGGGCTGTTTTTATTATCATATTTCATTAGCTTTATTTTCATATAACTACTTTTTTTTAGTATACAGATGGAACCTTTTGGAGAGTTATATAGAAAGTGGAGTTCAACACCATATTTTTGGGATGATATATGAAAATGAAATTTTATGGGATAATAGTTCACATAGTAAAATGCTGATAAGGCTTACATGATTTAGTAATAAAAAGGGAATGATCAGAGTAGGGGAAAAGTTATACAGATAATCGAAGGAAATATTTTTCTTTTGATGTTGGTGATTATGTTTCTATTAAAGTATCTTTATGTAAATGTTTTATGAATTTTTGAAAAAGGGGAATATATGTCCATAATTCATTATACCATATTAAATATTTCAAAAAGTAGGATCAGATTCCTAATGAGTGGTCTTGCCTTCATGTTTATCCTAGGTGCACAACATATTTCATGTTTCATTGTTAAGGAAGCACATGACAGATTCATATCGTATTTTGATCCATGAAATAGTTGAGTTGGATGATAAAATTTAATATAAGGAAAAATGAGTTCTGATTCTTGATCATAGAGATCAAGTGTTGCATAATATTTTAATTAATCATGTTAAGGTTTTATGGAAAACCCATATACTTGAAGAAGCAACATTATAATATGTAAATGATTTGACATAATGATATCCCCAATTTTTCTATAACTGTAAAAGATTTGGAGGATGTAATTTCTAAAATTGGGGAAGGATTTAAAAAATCAGGTGATAATAGTTAAAATAATTTTTATTTTTATTAATATGAATTTGATATTTATAATAATAATAATAATAAGTAAATTTTTTAAATAAAAAATTGAAATAATTTTAATTAATATATTCTATTAAGTGGTTTTATATAAAATAATAATTAATAAATTATTGAATTATAGTTGGAAAAAATAAATTTTATTATTAAAATTATCATAATAAAATTACATTTGGGTGAAATTTTGGGATTTTTCAAAAAATGTTGATTTTTTGGTGAATAGAGAAAAATACTTCGTTTTTAAATATATCATTTATTTTTACTAAATTTATTATTTATAAAGTCCCATTATATTTTGATTGTTGTTTCAAGTAACATAATAGTTATTTCTTTATATTTAATCAAATTTATTATATTTGAATCATGTTAATACTAAATATTTGTATATAATTATTTTTGGGTATAAAAACTGGTTTTTCTGAAAACTATTTTATAGTAAAAAATGTTTATATATTTAAATTAATTAAAAAACCTCTCATAAGTAATGATTATAATGAAATGTATATATAATATTGATATAAATATTAATTTAAATTTATACCATGATGATTACTAGTCATAGAGTTAATATGAAATCATATTATTCTTTAACAATAAAATTGACGAAATCTACTTTTTCTTCACATCTATCTGTTTAATTTTAAATAATATTATTCCAATTATATGAATTAAATTTGGTAAAATAGATTAAAAATTATTAATAATTATTATTATTATATAATAAGTTTATCATAATTTATGTTCATGATTAATTATTAAAATATTTAAAATCATTTACCATGGTTAAGGTGAAAAAGGGTATATCGGGGGTTAATGAAAAATGATAAGGTTTAAAATGACCTAAAAACATATATAAAGTCTATTTATAAGATATATTTGGACCTTATATTTTTTAAAGATCAATAATGGTCCAATTTTATTCCTCGAGTCATATGAAAAAAGTGGATAAACCTTTTACTTATAAAAAATTACTAATGTTCCAGTCATCTCACTTATTAAATTCTTCCCCTTCTCTATTAAAATTCACACATTCAATGAAAATTGGCCCTAATAATACCTATAAAAATAACTTCATTACTTTTTTACACATGGCCTCTATTCCTTGGATTGATTATAAATCCATCATATGAAGGATTTTGGTGCTAACCTAAATATATTTTCTAAAGAAGAAATATCTTGCCTAAGTGAGGGTTTTGTTATATTTATTCCTCTACCTCCATCAACTATTCTTGAATTATTATGATATGAAAAAAAATTACTTCCCATATAAAAATGTTTCATTATGTTAATTTAATAACTTAAACTCGTCTCTTCTTCCAACAAATGGGAAATGAAATCATTATTTGTGTGTTTGGAAAATCGCCACCTTAGAAACAAATGTGATTAAGTTTTATTCATAGAATCATATTAATTATTATAATAAAGGATTTAATTTATTAATATGATTTTTAAAACATAATTATACTCATTTAGTTATTATATTACACATAACTTCTTAATTTACATCCATTTGAGATAAGATAATGTCGCTCATGTGTACTGTGGACTACCACCATGAGAAGCGATGTGATGTGTTTTTCACAAAATCATTACATGTACAGTAATAAGAATGAGGTTAAGGAATATATTTGAAATAAATGAAATAATTATGATATTAATGAAATATTTATCATTCTAAAATTTTAATATATCTTCTTATTTCATAAAATTCTAGTCACTAAACAATAATCGCATTATTTGTGCATATGTGTGGACTACCAACTCTCAAATAAAAGTGATTATTTTATATAACAAACTCAAATTGATGATAAATAAATATATATTTTAATAAATAATATTTTTTTATTATATAATTGTCATTATTTAATTATAAAATAATATTTACCTTCTTTTTATAATGATAGTTGAAAAAATAGAAACATTACTCATGCGTAAGTAAGGCCTACTATCTTCATGATCAAAACATAGATCATTATTCATAAACATCATTATTTTAAAAAGAATACATGATGTATAAAAATGATAATTATTTAATTATTACTAATCTAGATATTTTTAACTATGTAACTCTTTGACCATAGTTAACCCACTGAATACATTTTGTATATATAATTCGAATATAATGAAAACATCTAGTAGGAACTTAATTGATTAATTAATCATATATAACAAGGTAATAATTTAAACTAAAGTAAAAATAAACTTCATAATTTTCTTAATAATTTAAACAATTATTATAAGTTTATTATTCAAGATCATAAAGAACATATGTAAAGAGTCAAAATAAAGGTAGGGACTTCATATCAGTTTCCTTTTGTTGAGCTATATTTTGATGTTGTGCTCTTATAATATTTTATTATTTCTATAAATAGTACCCTTTCACAAGTTATATAATGAACATAACTATTACAAAAAAATATGTATTTTTTTTAATTATATTCATTCAGGGGACATATGTTTCAAATTATACCAAATTGGTAAGTGGTACGTTGATTAAAAACACCATTTTTTAATATTTTAATGATTTATTTTATAAATATTTTTTGTTCAATTTCCACAATATTAAAAAAATTATGGATATTTAAATATAGACAAAAATGAATTTTAAATGAAATTTTAATAATCTTTTTACTTTTTTCAACAGTCTTTAAAAGTGAAATATTTTTACAAAATGTTTGACTTCCTATACAAAAGACAAAAAGAAATGATCTATTTTAACATATACAACGATGATAGATTTTTTATCCACTATAAACTTTATTTGATATTTGACTTATTTTATAATATTCAATGTTTTCAACAATGGAAAACCCTCATTACCTTTTATCGTTATTTTGGTATTGAAAGTGGGTTTTTAAACAGGAAATTATACCTCTATATCTGAAATGATTTTCATATCGGTTCAAAAGTGTTTATCAATGTTTTTTATATTGTAAAGGTTAAATCGCAAAATGTTTTATTCTTGAAATGATATATCATAATTATACATGAAAAACACATGAGTCTGATGTAGCCTATATGATTGTTTGATCCTCATTATATCTCATGGTTGAGCTTAATATAACATATACAGCAGGTGTGACCAGATAAAACTGGGTGAGCATGGTATAAATTATATGAGTGGTTCACCTAGATAATACTCCAATTAATTAGGTAACATTCCTTATATTAATAGTAAATAATAAGGGAGTTACCAGAGGTTTTCCCCAACTAATATCACACGGCCTGAGTTATTTTTTACCTTGGTTTAAAACGAGTTATGTATATGATGCTCTATGTTCCGAAAAAGGGTTTTTATTTGAATGATATTCATTTTATATTATTTCAATGAGAAAATATAATGTGTGTGGTATTAATATGGAAAACAAATTTCATTCACTTAGAGAACAAGAATATAATGTTAAACATTCCATGGGTTTTCATGTTTTTCACAAGACTAACAGTTTTATTTCTATTTATGTCCCTTATATAAATTTTTTTTCTCATCCCAAATTAAAAAAAAATGCCTTAGGTTTAAGGCTGGGTAAGGGAATAGAAAATTTCGGGTTGAAATTACTAAATATTTTTCACGAAAATAAATCTGGTTTTATTTTAAAAGTAGTATGTTATAGGGGAAACAGATATTGATTTGAATTTTCACATTGCATTATAAGTTCTATTATGTATGAGTTATGACAAAATTATCTAATACTCTAAACTTAAAAAGATCCTAAAATGATTTATAATGATTTTTTGACATAATGATTAAGATTATGTAATGATTAGTGTTGGGTCTTTATATTTATAGGAATGTTTCATCAAGGAAAAAATCATGGCCTCATGTGGACTATATGATCCCCATATGCTAATGAGATGTGTATGGGGAGTGATTTTATATATAATGGTCCATTGTATCAATAATACCAAAATACATCTACTAATAGAAATAATCCATCAAAAATATAGATTTACTCAAAATTTCATAATCATATCTCAAATGTTCCCATTAATGTTAAAAATGTAAACCTGAGTGAAAAGTATAATCTATTTATAATAATATTAAAATATAACTAAAAATATATGAAAAAATATATATCTCATTCCACATAAATTCAAAAGAATATAAAATCATGTATAATATGACTCTTAACATCGTCTCCCTCCTATAGATTCCTTTATTGTTTACCAAAAACATCTTGCATATAATATATATACACATGATGGGTGTACAAATTGAATATAGAAAAACAATATTCAGTAGAAACCACAATGACCATTGACTTACAAAAAAGTAAAATTTGAAAAAATATAGACATTACATTTCCTTAAATTGTTTATAAATGTAACACCCGGACCCCAGTTACCTAGAGTCGGTGCATTATTACATAACATTGGCATGATCATAAGAAAGATCAAATCTCGAAAGATCGATTGGTTTAGTAGCCTTGGAAACACTAGATATATTCATAAAGATTTACATTACATCATAAAGTGAAATTATATTACAACAACATAGTCTCCATATTCCACACTCATATCCCCACATACTATCCCTGCAGGTCATTCACAAATTACTTCTTCACATCCTGGGAAAAATAAAACATAGAAAAGGGGTGAGCTCAAATACCCAGTAAGGATAACAATATAGCGGAAACTTTCATAAATAAGAATAAACATTTAAGGTAATGTATAACTTAAAACAAAAGCCTTTTAAACTTGAACTTCAACAAAGTATGGCAAAGATAAAATGAAATAATGACATTTACTTATTCACATGGATATTCTACAAATCAAATAATCACATGCAATATCAATAACCACTTTCATAATGATGGAATGCCTAATGCCAGACTATCATAACCACATAGTCAAGGCCTCGTGCCAAGACTACAAATAAGATTTTGCCAAGGCCTTGTACCAAGACATTAGTTTGTCTCATGAGACCTACCGATGCATCGAGGAGCTATAGCGGGCTCCACCCATCACATATTAAGTCCAATGCATTCCCATATGAAAAGGTTTAAACATAACATAAACATTCGTATTAAAACTAGCATACAAAATGTCAATACTTTCACCATAAACAATGAATGGTATAAAAATAACAAATCCATAGTCAAACATATCAAAAAACCTTCAATACAATATAGAAGTTTTGTATCATAATAAATCAACTTCAAATAAGCGTAAAATCCATCAAAGGATGTTGACATAGATGAAATCAAAACACTTTTTAGAGAAATATCTCTTTCTATTTTGAAATCATTTAAGAGTCATATATTTGTAAAATAAAACATTTTCTTTGAAAATATTCTAATAAGATTGTAAGGGAAGCTTTGGCGATTTTATAACGGTGGAAAATAACTGTGCCCACCGTATAAGTTAAAAAAACATTCTTACCTTAATTCTGTCAAAAAGGTTAAAAAGCACCTTGTTTGGAAAACGAAGGAAAGATTCCTTTATGAAACTCTTATAAAAAGACAAACAAGGGTATAAATGACTTTAACCCAAATTCTTTTAAATAGTAAAAATGTTTTGAAATACATTTTTAAGAAACATGGATGTGGATGATAAAGAAATCCCAGTAGATTATTACGTATAAATAACCTCGGATAATGAAGAGATTATGAAATAACCCTTACCAATTTGGTAACTTACGAAACGTACAACCCATGAAAGAGGTATCATACAATGAATATGTAAATACACATAAATTAAACTGTATTACACAAATAATATAATTATGGGCAGTACGTACACTATACAAAAGGTAATAGTGGCAATATGGCATGAATCTCACGGGAATAAGGAGTGAGATGAAAACCCCTTACCTTGTACTTTTCCTTGGTTGGGGTAGTTTAACCTCCTGTATAATGGTTAAATAATTTTTATTAAATTATACAATAATCATATACATTAATATGATATCATATATGATCTTTTAACATTGATTTGTTAATAATATCTTAGTATTATTATTGTTTCGGGTGTTAACTTACTCATTTTCTTTAATATGTTTTGTTACATATGTCGTGTTTGTCATGGATAGTTTGTATGTTAATCATTTCCAGAATGATATAAAGTCCTTATATACTATTATTAATCATCAAATGATAATTATACTTTAATGGATATGATGGAGAATGAATCTCATCGCGTTCGTGGAGACGGTAGTCCGTACGTACGCACGAGCGACAATATCATTCTTTTGATATTAAAATAATATATAATTGGATGTTATATCACATATACAGAATAATTATCATGTTACATTTATTATTTACATGAATTACACATCATTATTATACCCATCCAAATAATAATTTATTGAATAACAATTACACCACGACGTGGAGACGGTAAGCCGTACATACGCACGTATGGTGACATGTTATTCAACGGATGGATAGAATACTGAATATGGTTGTACCATATTTATAATAACATAAGAGTATATATATTGTACTGGAGTTATTATTTTAGAATGGTAATAACAAAGGAAGAAGAAGTGGAAGAAGAAAGGAACTTGGAAAAGGGTGGTGAAATCATTACCTCTTCTTCGGGTTCTTCGTTTTGATTTGATCAAAAGAGCTCCTTAGGTTGACTTTATGATAAAACTAAGGCCTCTAGGTTTTATTGAGGGAAGTTGGGAGAGTATTTGTGCACAGTTTGGCCAAACTAAAAGGCTTTGAAGGTGTGAAGTAATGAGAAGGGAGAGTGCCCTTTTATAAGAGGGGTGAGGGGCACCTTTGGAAAAGCTAGAAATATTAATTTATAATAAATTAATATTCGGTTTATAATGGCTCCAAAGTGGATTATTTAAATTTTAAGGTGGGTATAGGTCTAAAACAACTTAACAAATAGAATTTAGACAGGTTTGGGATACTATATTAACCTTATATTTAAGTATTAACTCTAAGTTAATTAGTTTCACTTTTACAATGTCTCTTTGTATTTTTATATTATATGGTTAATAAACTTACCATATACATCCAAGCGACCCCCAAGTGGTCCATTAATGATACACCTATCATGATATAAGTCTCTTGGCTGATCCTTAGATTTTTAGGAATTTAATATCAATTAATAATATAATACTTGTTTTAAAAACTCTTTTATGTCAATTTTAACACTATTCAATAATTTATTTTTGTGAAACTCATAACAGAATTATTACTTCGAAAAAAGTTAATTAAATCATTCCTAACATTTCATATTAACTTAGAAAATTAGTTTAATTCATAAAAAGTCTCAAATTATATTTATTTGGGTATCTACAATATCAATCATTTTAATTTTTCACTATTATAGTAATTACTGCATCACCATTGTGTCATATATAAATTAAATTATTTAGTGTCTAAAAATTATAAATAAAATACCATTATGTATTAAATATTTTTATCTTTCTAATGAATATTTATAGTCTAAAATCCAACATATATGACCTTATGTATAAATTGTTTTTCTAAAAGATATATGCTTGTGTCATTTTGGTATTCATTTTAACTTAATTAAAATAAAGTGTCCCTATCACTTACAAATGGCCCCATAGGGTCCCAAAATCGACCCAAATATTCCTATAGTCGAAAATGTATCAACAAATAAGGTTAGGACACGTTTTAGGGTAATTTGTTATTATTGTAATATTATTTTTTAACCCTTATTTACCGGATTTATCCTTTAACCATGGTAAATAAAATATTTACCGAAGTAATTATTCAAAATGTCTAAAAATAAAAGTTACCTATTTACAAAATTTGAACATCCTGATTCTAAATATGGAATCCATTTTTCCAAATTCAAAACACAAAATTGGCAGAAATTAATTTAAAATTAATTCCCGCTGTCAAAACAAAAAGCGTGTTTTTAAGATATAATAACAATCAAAAGATTGATACTTGTTTATGTTCGGTTTAATTGTGAAATTATGTCCAATTTCCAACATTGTATTAAATGGTAAAAATATAATCTAAATATAATTTAAAACCACTCAAATTCATAATTTATCAATATAAATTATTTCGATTAAAAAAGTTGTTTTTAATTAAAATTTAGTAATTTTCACTATTCATCAAAGTATTAAAGTTATCCGAAAAGTTCCAAAATTTCACCTTATGCTAAATTCGATATTCCGAATATAAAAATGAAGTCCATTTTGAAATATAAAATATATATAACTTCAAAAAGTAGGTATTACTATTCATAAGGGCTAGTTTGATTGGTTATGGTGTGTTAGAACTCGGTGTTGCGTACAACACACGCTATCACATTATTCAAAGAGAAGCGTAACGTAGAAGCTTGGGGTGTTACAATAAATACCACTATAAAACTAAAATAATGTATTATATTTAACCCATCACACTGAATGATGTCAAATTTACTTAGTCTAACACCGAATACTATTGAATAATATAGACAAAAAATGTCCCATCATCAACTCATATGATAATATCAGGGAATTAAATCTTTTCATATGCCAAACTCATGAGAAAACATCATCTAATATTCCAGTATCATTTAATTTAATCATATCATATTCCCGTTAAATTAAATCATAGCATTCATAGTCCTTACTAGAGTTGAATCATAACATAGGTGTCTTAGATAAATATCTCATTTATCAGCCACACCCAATACACCCTAAAAGTGAAAGAAATCATAAATATTTTATAGATACTAAATAGTTAAAGTAAATAATCGTGAACATAATTTTATATCCAATGCAACCCATCAATATTTATCCCCTTTTACACTTTAATAACTCAATCGTATTTAAAAACGCATACAATTACCTATAATTACAAGCACACATTCCAGCCCAATCACATTAATTCTAGTAAAAAATGTAATACTAAAGATCCAATTTATATTATCACTAATAAATGAATTAATATAATAAAATTATTTAATCATTTAACCATTTCAACTCACTTGAAACCTCCCTAAATTTTATTTTGATCATTTACATACCCATTTATACCCCATGATTTTCAATTCAATTATTGCCCAAATAAACTAATTAATCATCTAATTCATTTAGTGTTCTTATCCTTGTTACAGAAGTATTAAAACTCATTCACATAATTCCTATAATATAAATTCCTATAAAAAATCCATAAGATCAATTAAAATATTCTAAACAACTAACTTACATATATAAAAGCACAATATAAAGTACTATAGGAGTTAACTATACATGAAATATGAAAATCAACACAAAAAACATCAGTTACAGCTCTCATTTTTTCATCATTAATTATTAAATAAATGATTAAATATATTAAATAGACATTTCTTAATTAATTCTCTTTATATTAAATAACTCGATTAATTACTATAAGTAAAATCATATTTGATACTCAAATAAAATCTAAATATTACTTAAAATTATTCTTAAATCCTTGAAATAACATAACAAGACTAATATGTTAAAATAAGTGATTATATATAAATTTATATATTCATATATAATCCAAATTAAAATTCTTAAAGAAAACAACATGTCACCCACCGCACACTAATTAAAAAATCCACATGAGGAATGGAGCCTCCATCATTTAAGAACTCAAGTAATCACAAAAATCTAAGAACATAAATCAATAAGAATATATTAGATATTTAATTTTATAAAATTATATTACCTTCATAAAAAATGTTAGAATTATCAATTTACTAACTAATAAAATAATATTTCCACTAAGAGATTGAAAATTAATTTCCATATAAAGGATGAATTTATCATAAAAATGATATATGAGAGTGAGATTTTAGGGTGACTAAGATTCATCCAAATTTATCCTATAATATTATAAAATTGAATTATAAATTAAATCCCATTACCACAAAATTAAAACATTACAATGTTTGTGAATAATTATACTAGAGCAGACAAGGTACCCCACACACCCTCATTGACTACTCATTTTCCTATTTACCACCTATTATATAACCACCATATACTTAGTGTTCAGTGTAGTGGAATTTCACCATCTCCACCCCAATATGGTCCCCATTACCCTACCACTAGGTTGATAGTGGCATGTCTTAGTGAATCAGGGTATAAAAAACCCCCCATTAACCCCTACCTACTCCATCTACAACCTCAATCATCCTAAATAAATCCATAATATTCTAAAAAGGAAACCAAGGACATTATAAATGAAACATAAGCATGCTTAAAAACTATTTTTGTTATAAAAACCTACCATAAGGCCTTTATTCCTTGAGAATCATCACCAACCATCACCAAAGATAAAATCTAACTATTGAGATGTCATTTAAAATTTTCATTCTAAGGTATCCTCTTGGACACAACTATACTAACATTAAAACTATAAAATTGTCCAAATATTATTTGAAAATAGTTTCTCACAATGATCAAAAATATATATTCTCATCTCCATAATAGAGTATTTGAATCCATATCTACATCATTATAATAAAAAAAATAAGGATCTAGATTACATTTCCTTATCTAAGATACAAGATAAAATAATAAAAATTTATATACCTCAAAAGAAATACCAAAATATAAGAACCCAAAATGATTCTCTCTAGTGTCTCAAAAATACAAAAAAACCCAAGGGTCCTATATCCCCTACTTCTATTTTTTATTATGTCATAACCGATGTGAGATAAAAATAATTAAACAAACTCCCACATCAAAAAAAAGAGGTTGATTACATCAATCATCATAACACCTTTTCCTACTTTAAGTTATATCCAACCACTTTCTAACCATTTTAACATAATTGGCATTCCCCTTAATCATGATATGTACAAATAAAAATACTACACCACCACCAATCCAATATAAAAGAGTTTGAAAATACCTTTCATTTAAATATGAAAACATATACATCTAAATAGATACTTGGTATCTATTGTTATAAATAAACTCCCCCATGAAAATATTATTTCACCACGCACTTTTAAATTGAACAATGTATGCATGAATAATATCTTTAAGAATTTTAATTTCTTTTCAGACAAGTCATTAGAAAGTGGATGATATGGTTCTCACAATTTCACGAAATAAAAAAAAGTGTTTTTCATTACATAGTAGAATCAATATATAAACTTGGGATCCCAATAATACATAATATTATTGATCATACCACTCTAGAATATACTATAATTAACATAATTTATTCAATTATCTTCAACTATTTGAGTCTATCTGATTTTAAGGAAATGGAAAAAAAATTAAATCAATCAAAATTTTCCACAACCACTCTCCTTCCATTATAAAATATTAAGAAATTTTTTATGTAACCCCCGATGATTTTAATTGATACTTATCTTTAAGAAAATTTTATTTCATTGATAATATTTCTTTATATACAGCATCGAGTTTAAACAAATCATGATATACTATATTATAATTTGATAGTTATCACCTATCTATTTGATTATTGAGTATGAAAAGGATAATATAAATTATAAAAAAAATATTTTTTACACTTGTATAGTAATAATTCAATGGATTTAAATTTTTAATAAATGATAATAAAATAATTAGATGGTAAATAGGAATGTTTTTTTGGAAAAAAAAATTCTATGTACACATTATGTTTTCTCCAAAATAAATTATATTAATATCTATTTAAGAAAATATTTTAAATAATTTTTTAGAAAAATTTTCAACAAAAATTTTAACATGGAACTTCTTTGTTTTATATAGCATGGAATGATGGTAATGTCATTTTTGTTCCTAAAAAATCATTTTTATAAAAATTGCCCCATTTTTTTCATGCTTATGTTAAAATATATTTATATAACTTATAAAAATCAAATTTTTTAAAATGGATTCCATATTTGAAATTAACATATTTGATATTTTTTAGTAATACCGACTTATTTTTTTGCCATAATAAATAGTAACTATAGTAAATATTTTTCACAACTATAGGGATAAATAAAATAATTAAGGTTAAAAATAATTTAATAAGTATTTTAAAATAAATCTAGCAAATAGATTATATCTATTTTATGATTTTATTTTGATCAACCAAAACCTGTATTCAATGATAATTCAACTTGGATCCATATTTCATTGATTTTGACCATAATATTATTTTATGTAAAGAGTAAATAAAAAGTCTCACTCTCTTTATTTTAATATCTATAATATCACCCCATATAGAAAAAAAGTGGTTATGTTCATTTATAAATTTTTATTTTAAATATGAATTAATATTTTTCACAATGGTATTTTTTTAATCTTTTATTGATGAAATAAATATCTTAAATGCTTATGAAACACTGATATAGTGCATGAACTAGTAATAGAGAAATCAAATATATATTTTTTAAAAGTATTGATTTTAATAAAAAAATATTAATGATTATGTTTCATGAATTTTATACATATATGTATCATATTATTTTTAGATTAAATTTTTTTACTCAATTTCTATTTCTATTATGTTTCTTTAAAGTGAAATTATTTGAATAGTCCATATGATGACATTAATTGTATCTTGTATTAAATAGTACATTATAAAATGATTTAAAACCCTTAAAAATATTATATTTTTAAGATTGAATTAGATATTGTGTATAATATCAACCACCTTCCAATTAAGGTTTAATTTTCAAATTATAGTCACTTTTAAAACCCCAATGTAGTAAAAAACATTGATATCACAATAAATGGAAAAAATGTTAATGGGGGTTAAAACCAAGAGATAAAAGTTAAAATGACATGTTAAATTATATTAATTTTATTTTATATGATTATATATAATATTTCTCATAAAATATTCCACATATATCAATTTTATCCACTTTAAGATTAAAATTAATTTATATGAATATAATACTTTAGAATATTCCAATGGTGCCCCTCTGGTCACTTATAAAAGGGCATATCCCCATCTCCTTTATTTGAAAAGTTTTATTATTTTATCTTGTGAATGAATTTATATAATACTATACAATATTATTTCCCTACAACCTATTCCTTATGGTATTTAAAAAATACTATTTTTTCGGGGCTTAAGTTTTAAGCCAAAGGAGGTTTCTTAATGAAGAGATACGACTATTAACCGAGTACATTAAATTTTATTTTTTCTTCAACCTCCACTAAATATATTGTATCCATTATAAAATATTTAAATTATTATATTAAATATAATAGGTTATTATTATCTGTATGAAACAGACATTATCAACCTTAATTCAGTCATATGGACAAATAAAACAACACTCATGTGTGTATACGTAATACCATCTCCATGAAGTGATGTAATTTTTTTCTATCAACGCTTTATATGAATATATATAGAATTTTATATAATGGTTAAAATGATACTTATGAAACAATTATCAATAGAGACATAGTGGAACTATAATAAATATACAATGGCTAAGACTATCAAACAGAATCAATCATGAAAAAAGTAGTTCTCACCTGAAATTGATATTTTAATAAGAAATTATTAAAAAAATGTGTGATATAATGTCATAAGTAAATATTATATTGTACGATATATATTATTATAGATATATAATCGGTTTATAATAAATATATATTTATTATACTATGGTTTGGAACATGTGTGTTGCAAGACATGGCCTGAGGTAGGGGATTTATGTTTCAATGTAATTTTAATCAGGATTGTATTTGGTTGAAATTAAATTTAGGGAAATTATATGGATAATATCCTTTCAACATAATTAATTTTCTAATAAATTTATTACTTGTGTAGTTTTTATTCATTATTATAATTTTCTTGTCTTTTTTATATAAGAGTATTGATAAAAAAATTAAACAAATTCCAATCGTATTTCCTATTTAGTGAAAAAAAAAATCTTCAATTTTTGTACTCTTTAAAACATTATTAAGAAATTAATAATTTATAAATGAAATTGTTTTAAGATTCCATTTCCACCAAATTTTACTTTATTTAAAATGTTTTGATAAGAAATAATTTTTCAAAAAAAATTATTCATAATAAGTGTTTTTTGAATTTTTTATAAAGGCATGGAAAGAATGTTTTCTTTTAAATTATATGATACGATTGAATTTTCCCATCATCATTAAAGTTATTTTATTTGAATAATCATTTAAATTTTTTAGTATTTATTTTCAAGAAATGAGTTTTCTCAATATTATTAGAATTTTTATGTAAAATATATTAAAAATAATTTTTTTTATTATTTTTTAAAATATAGTTTTCAGTGATCTTTTAAAGGTTCATTTCATACACATAAACATGATTTAGGGTTTGTTATGAATTAATTAGGATATAATATTTTGATACTAACAAATTTATTTCTTTGTATGGATAATGATGACGATATATAAGGAATATTCAATAACCCCATTTCTTTCAAATGAGTTAATTAATTAATGATTTAAATTTTATGAAACCCATTTAATTTAAAAATATAATGATATAATGGAATAGTGATATTTTTAAAAAACTAAATTATTTTATAATGGTTATGAAATGATGATATGGTGAATTATTTATGATCTTATCCCAAAAATATTTATGGTTTTTATTATTCGAAGGGGTGGGGAGGGTTCTGAAATTATATACCCCTTTGATGCATTGGTTAATGATAATATGGTTGTGAAAATCCTAAGAGACAACATAGTTAACAAGTTTCTAAGATATTATGTGGTTAATAAACTACTAAGAGATAACAGAGTTAACTAGATTGGTGTTACTCTTATGGGAATGTAGGAAGTGGCTGGGTGGGCATTTCCATTATGGGATTTTGTACATAATGATAGTGTTGGGAGTAAACCATTATCAAAGAAGTGATTTACTATAATATTAGATATTCTAAAAAACTATGTATTATTCTTATAATATTTTCTTATAGCTTGGGATTGATTATTAATGGCTTTATAATAATATTCATTATGTCTTTCATTGAAAAGATCATCCCATGGTTGATGTTTAAATTTATATGACTAATTAAGTATGATTATTTTAATTAATGATAATTTTATCATACACATAGGCTTATAAAATTCACACTTATGATCATTGATTCATATATCATATGTTTACCCTTACTGAGCATCTCAGATCACTCATTATTATATTTATATTTTCTAGGTTTTGAGGAATGTTTTTAAGTAGGGTATATCTAAGAAGTTTAATATGTGAGAAGATATTTATATAATATTTTGAATATTTTTAACAAATAAAATGATTACGTACCTATTTTCATATGATAATAAACATTTATAATGATTAGGATTGTATTGATGTTAAATGAACAAAAAAAATAAAGTAACATTAAGGAATGAAATTCATGGGACATTATAATTGGTATCAGATAAGGATTTAGTTGTTTTGGGATATTATTATTAGAGAACATTATTCAAAATACTAGGGATAAATCTAATTTTAGGATAATATCATTATGGTTTTTTTAAATTATATTTTTTATGGTTTTACTATAAAATACATCCTTGTATGGATACTGGGATGTGGATACAGCCCTAGCATAGATGCACTTGTGTGTAACAAATCTAAATTAGGTGGATTTATTATTAAATTAACGCTCATCAGTGCAAGATGAGTGGGCCTAGGAATGAACACCTAGATAAAAACTCCTGGGAATATTCTTGTGTTAATTTTCATTTAAGTTATAAACCCTTATAAGGGATTTTAATTGATGATGACCTTGAAAGACCTAGGATAAACGTAATGTTTCATATATTTAAAAAGATATGGTAAATATTATACATCCTATGAATTATTTTCATTACATGATTACTCACCATGATTATTGATTCCCACAATACGATTTTTCATTTTATTAAGTGACTAGAACCATGAAGAATCATGTTAATGATGAATGTGACCGGAAATGAAATTAAATTCCTCTTCATAATCAAACTGAAATGGGATCTAGGATGGAATATATTTTAACTATGATCACCCAACTCTCTCAAGATATGAATAATAAAATTAATTATTATGATATTCCAAAATATAAAATGTAAAGAAAAACTCACTATTGAATTATTTATTTAGAAACATTCACCTTCCAAGATCAGTTCATCTGAATCAATAATTACTAAAAAATGAATTAATACCAATATTAAAATATTCCTTATTTTACAGTGTTTAGAAAATTAAAATTTTTCTGTGAAATATATCAATTGGAAGGTGTAGTATATCAATGATGCACACTAATCATGAGTATGACGTTAGATGAGCAATTTACTCTATATGATGTGAAGAGTTTAAGAAGGAATTTTTCATAAAGTATGGAAGGAAGAATAGTGAAATTTTCTATATTGGGTTTGGTAAAAAATTTAAGTGTGGAAAATAAAGTCATCAATGAAGGGAATGATAATGGTTTGTTAAGAGGCATGTCAATAATTGTAGTACTAGAAAAGCACAATTGAATGTTCCACCCACACTACAGTGATAAAATTTTAAGGTGTATATACCTTAAACCAATTATTTACTATATCTATAGGGTACTAACAGTAATCTACATCAGAAACCTCTAAATCCAAGAGGCATGGGAAAATCACATGTGATCATAACTTTTGAATTACTTCATGATAATATAGTGTGTAAATGTACACATACTATACACACATGTACTAGAAATATTTTATTTGATTCCAAATCTACCAACTATTTTATATATTATGAATCTATGATGGTTATCATGTAACCAACTTCAATAATATATGTTAAGTTATCAATAAATACTCTTAATTTTATGATGATCGTATCTCAAGTCTAAAGCTCCACACTAATATATTTTTATGGGAATGTGCTTCTTGAAAACCATATTATTCGATCTCTAGTTTAATATAATGCGATTTTGTGCATGGATTGGATCTATATATATAGATCTTATATCAATTTATAATAAATTGAAATCATATTTTATATTATAAGCCAACATATGATGGTTTTTCAGTATGGGGATTAATATAAACTTCCAATGGAAGTTACATCCCTTTTATAGATGTTAATACCTATTCATTATAGATATTTATCTCAAATGATTTTATAGAAATAGATCTTTATATACATGCCTCTTTTTCAGGATTATGATAATGTAAATCCAAAAAATATTCCAATACTTTCATTGAACTATGAAGTCGAATTTTTAATATAACTCATACATGTTGCTACAAATATTTCAAAGACTCTATATAAAATGATCTTAATTGAGTTTCTTTAATTAAAAAAGAAACTCCTATATAATCTTGATAAGGTATTCATATTCCCTAGTGAACTATTATGGGGTTCACAAGTTCATTTTTTATAAGAAATATGGGCTAATGCATATTGTCATTGATTATCGATAAATTAAGATATTCAGTTCCAATAAATATTATCCTTTACCCAATATCAATGAACTATATGATCAATTATGAGGATCTCAATTTTTTTATAGGACTAGTCTTTGAAAGGGGTATCATAAATTTGGGGTCAATATGGAGGATACACCCAACACAACCTTCTGTATGAGGCATCGTATTTTGAATTAATACGGATTCTATTTGAACGTATCAATGCCTCAGATATATTATAAATTTAATAAATAAAGTATTTAATTATTACCATGATAAATTGGGGATAGTATTTATAAATTATTTTCTTATATACTCAAACATAAACGAAGAGTATGAATATCATTTGAGTATTATACTAATGAAAATGAGTAAAAATAACTTTTACACTTTATTTACTTAGTTTGAATTATGGCTATAGAATTTTTCACTATTGTGTCATATAATCTCATGCGACAGTACATCAATAGAATTTTAAGGGGTTGTTACCACTATTACCCAGTCCAGAATAAAAATGGGGAAACATTAACATGTATTTTATCATAAAACATCATAAATTTTATAAAGGGAAATATTATATTTGGGTTCCAGTCAATCACCTTTAGAATTAGCACATTTCATTGTATCATAGAATATTTATCTCTATATTAGATTTCTAGGATATACATTATTGAAATTTAATGGTTTAATGGATTATAAAATTCTATTATATCTAGTTAGAATCAAATTTTTATCTTAAAATTCATTATAATTGTTCATAAGTGTCTATTTAAAAAATTATGTTTAAATAATTCATATCATCCTTCAAAAATTTATAGTTTTATAGGAAAATTAAAACCCTAAAACATATATTGATATATTGTTCTATTGATTTCAATGGAGTCTTGGATTATCACCACCCTTTAGTATAATTTTCTTTCAATAATAGTTTACACTCAAGTATTCAGATGGAACTTTACAAAGCCTAATTTGGGAGGAAGTTTAGAACTCCAATGTGTTATCATAAAGTTAGAGAAAGAATTATATTGGGACTTGAGTTGTAAGAATAAATGGTAGAGATGGTAAATGATATTTATAAACACATCATGGTATTTTATTATCAATATAAATTGTATACAAATAACTAGTCGTGAGATCTAGATTTTAATGTTATGAAAAGGTATTATAATGAATATATCCTTAAAATATTATAATGTGATTTTTAAAGAGGATAATTTCTTATATAGATATATCAATCCCTTCAATATTAAATATTGTATTAGGATGGTTTCTTATCCCATGTAACTTCCACTAAATCTCTCTCGAGTCCATAAGGTAGTCCATGTATCTCTCTTAAGTTGGTATACCAATGACCATTCAAATGTAATAAACATAAGGGTTTTAACATAGTAGAATTATCTCTATCTTGATGAAAAACTAGTTGATGTTCTAAATCAAAGAGGGAATGTGATGATAAAGAAGAATCCTCGCCTAATCAATGTTTTATGGAGACACCATAATTTTATAGAAGTAACATGGGATACCAAATTTGTGATGAGGTATAAGAATCATTAGATTTTTTTGTATCAAAGTGATGGAATATCGAATGATAATTTTTCATTAGCGGTATAATGTAACAACGCAAGATAAAATGATATATTTCTCTCTAAATAAATTTTATTTTTTATATCTTTCTTTACACGCAACATTATGATTAAATGATCTACGATATACAATATTATTATCTGATAGTTATCATGAAGACTTTATATTCAAGGTTATGAGTAGAAATAACTAAATTAATAATAATTATTGTTCTCACATGTATAAAATTAATTAAATGGTTATCAATTGATTATAAATTAAAATTTATTCATTTAAATATAAATAAAGATTTTTTTCATAAAAAACTACTTGTATGTTCACAATGTCTAATCAGATTAATATATTATGATAATCTCTATTGATGAAAAATATTATTTAACTATATGGATTATATATTGAATAAAATATTTTATCATTCATCTAATATTTTTTACATGTAATTGAATAAATTTCAGCTCAATATTATGCCTAAAAATGCATTTTTCAAAAAAATTGTTTTATTGCATTTGTTTATTTTAATTTTAATTTTTTTTCTTATTCTTATAGAAATTAATTCCTGTTAAATGGATTAAATATCTGGAATCATAATAAATAATATTATTTAATAAGGTATTCTTATTTGTTCCCCATAATTAATAGAAACCATGGTACATATTTTTCACCTCAGTAAGGGTAAATGGGGTAATTAAGGTTTAAAATAATGTGATAAGGGTTTAAAAATATATCTAACACTAATATTATGTATGTTTTTATAATTTTATTTTGACCATATTCATCCAATATTTTATGATAAGGCAACTTAGTTCCATTTTTCATTAATAATGGCCATAACGTTATTATATTTAGAGAATAAATACAAAATGTCCCTCTCTTTATTTTAATATTTATAATATTTTTTCATTGTGATAAAAATGGTTATGTTTAGTTATATATTTTTATTTGTAATTATAGAGAATTTTAATATCATGAGAATTTATTTTTAATACTAATTAATATAATATTTATGTTAAATTATTATTCAAAATGCCACTAGTTGACTATGAGAGGAGAGGGATGGCGGCTCGAAGAGGCGATGGTTGAAACCTAATGAGGACGGCAGCGTCCCCCCCTCAGCCGCTAGTCGGTGGGAGGGGGGAGGATCTGAGGCTTCCTCGCAATGGCGGGAGATGCGGTTTCTACCCTTTCACTGATCCTGAATCAATTCCAAGGTTCCCTGAAATTAACCTAGGCCTGAAGGTCCCTGGTATTCGAGCGGGCGATCATGTGATTCTGATATCGGCTATGGAGTTTACGAAGGCAGAGAGCCTTCTAAACCTAACTCTAATGGCACGATTCAGAAATAGACGGCATGCGGTGGATGATTTCGATAGATTCGTCTTCGAAACTTGGGGACTTCAAGAATGAGAGGTTGTTGGCTTGTTGGACAAAAGGCATCTGATGGTGCGATGCAACTCATCGGAAGACATTGTCTGTGCTCTGTCGTGTGCTCCCAAGAATTGTGGGGGTTGCAGCTTCTTTCTATTTTGTTGGATCTACGATCTATACTTGAATTGGGACTCCGCTTCAATTCCAGTTTGGGTGAGTCTTCCTCAATTACCTCTCCCATTTCAAAACCCTGCGATTTTGCGTATACTAGGGAATTTAGTGGGTCGGTTTCTCTACGTTGATATGCGTACTGCTGCTTCGTGCCATCTGATCAACCCGTGCATGTGTGTGGGGGTTGATATGTTGAGGCCACCAGTCGAGTCTATGTGGATTGAAGCCGCTGAGGAGGTGCGGTGCAAGAAGCCAGTGGTATTTAATTATTGGGTGGACTTCTGCTCATCGTGCTATAGATTGGGTTATTCGTATGTCAATTTCAGACAGGCTGTGGTTCAGAGGAAGGACACAGTGCAGGTGATGAATGAAGAGGATGTTAATCAGGTGGTTCATCCGGCGAGCAAGGTGGTGCAGAGGAAACCAGCGGCAGGACAGTTTGATGTACCCACTGTGTCAGGGGTTTTTTATCGGATTAAGAAGGATCTAAGGGATAGTAACAATGGTAACACTTTGGAACAGTGATATGATAACCCACCTTTGCGACATCATCAATCTGCAATTGGTAATTTTTCTGGGAAGGAGGTTGTGGCCTGGACGGGAGGGCTGGAGATAGTACCCCAAACTAACTCAACTCAAAGTGCTGCCACTTCGGGAGCCGTTCAATAATCAGTAGGAAAGGGATTGGACTGTGATGGTGTTCAGACCAATAATCCTTTTGAGTGTTTGGCTAATGAGTAAAACATTCAGGAGTCTCTCTATGAATTGGAAGGAGGAATAATTGAAGTTGTGGAGTCTGAGGAGGATTCTAGAGTATATAAGGGTCATTAGAAGGGGATGACCCATAAGAAGAAGAATGAGCGAGGCCGTAAGGAATTTTTGAATTTACCAAAACTGATGAGAACACGATCAGGTAAACAATCTAAACCACATGAGAAAGAAATATCATCTGCTACTATGGTTGATGTATAGGAGGTTCTGGGAGTCAGTAATGACTTGTTACCTATGAGTGGTAATAATGGCTGCACAGTGGTGGAGGAGCACTTGGTTTTAGTTCTCCTTGAACTAAAGAATGTGGAGGAATTGCATGCTGAGGAGCCTATTGCGAGGTAGGAAGGTGGCATATTATAGATTGGGACCGACCCAATGGATGTTGCAACCAGGGAAGGCGCATTGGACATGATGGATCAGCCTCAATGCCCTGATACAGTTGATGTTGACAATAAAGTTCAGCAGGATTGTGGTTTGAAGGATGGTTATAAGTAGGTAAAAATCTTGGGTGAGTGGGGTGACGTCTCGGAAAGTGACAAGGATAAGGGTCATGGCGTGAAACTACCTTACTACAGTGATGTTGTTCAGAGCGAGAAGATGCAGGTGCATGGGGATAAAGGTTCTAGGACTACCCCACCACGGCAAAGAGTGAAGAAGGATTATTCTTACCTTCCAAGGTCAATGTCTACGAGAGCTTCTATTGGGAAGGAGAATTGAGCTATGCATTCTTCAAAGGAATTTTTGGCCTTGGAGAAGCTGAATATTTGTAGTAAATATTCCAAGGTTCTTAAACATTATGAAAGATCAGAGTGGGAGATAGATAATGCTGAGGGTATAATTGATAAGGGGGTGGTGATGAGTATGATTTCTTTGATATGTAGTTGTTTCAGACTTGTTGGATCTGTTGTATGCATTTTATTTTATTAATAAATGGTCAGAGGCTTGCCTCTGACTGAGCATTTCTTATTATTATTCAAAACTCACATTGTGCTTGTTAAAAGAACTGAAAATTAAAATAAATAATTTTTAAAAATAATTAATGTTTTAAAATTTGGATGAATATTTTTTATATTAGTTTTTTTAGAAAAATAAAACATATTAGTGATTTTTTTAAAGTTTAAATTTGAATACAATTTGTATCTTATTGGTTTGAAATTCAGAATATTCGAATAGCCATTAAAATGACTTTAATGGCATTGTAGGCTAGATAAAAAATTATGAAATGAATTGAAATACATAAAAATATTAACTTTCTTCACTGGAATTTGATATGGTATACAATATCAATTATTTCCAAATTATGGTTCACCTTTACTTTTATAATATATTTCACGACCCCTTAAAGATCAAAAAACATTAATATTATAATAATAATCAAAAGGGTTAACAAGGGGTAAAAATATAAATATAAGTTGTAAAACATAAAAAGACACGTTATAATTGTTTACCATAGAATCTAGAGTCATCCTAATCATATCTTATAAATTTAAAACGTTGGATCCACTTTCTAAGTAATATTAATTTATATTAATTTAATACTTTAGGTAATTCAACGGTACCTTTCCTCTCACTTATAAAATAGACCCTCCTTTTATCCTTTATTTACAATGTTTTATCCTTCTATATCATAAAATAACTTCTATAATAATATCATAGATTATATCCCCACATCCTAATGTGTCTGGTATTTTCAAAATACAATCCTTTAAAATCATATGGTATAAGCTAAATGAGGTTTCTCAACAAAGAGGAATCACTCTAAACAGAGTGCATTAAATTAAATTTTTTATTCTACCTAAGAAAAATCTATGGTATTTATTCAAAAATAACTACTTAGGTATCTTAAATATAATTAATCTTTTTATAGTGGAAAACCATTATCCACCTCATTTACATCATATGTGAAAGTATAACACAACTCATGCATGTGTACAGAGTACCGTGTTATAGAAGATATGAAATTCATTTTTCATGACCTCATTATATTAATATTTAAAATACTATATATAATAAATATATATGATACTCATTAAATTATTATCATTATGGATATGATGGATTGGTGATCAAATTATATGGACTAGGAATTAAAATCCAAAACATACATGGGAAAAGATGCAGTTATCATCCAAAAATATTTAATTTCTAATAAATTGGAGATAATATCTCACAATAAAATCATATACTGTTCGATATATATTTATTTGGTTCTATAATATACTTATTATAAATCTATATTTATTAAAAAATATTTTAGAACATGTATAATGAAAAACAGAAACTGAAGTGTGTTATTAATTTTCCAATATAATTTTAATAATGATTATTTGTGCTTGATTTTAAATTAGTGGAAATTATAAATATATTATCCCATAAAAAATTTATATCATTATAATATTGTTATTTTTGGGAGTTTTATGTTCTATTAACAATTTCAATCTCTTTGGTAATTAAATTGATTGAAAAATGTTTTAATGGATAGATTACCATATTTCCAATTGGGTTGATAATGTTTTTCATCCATGTTCATATTCTTCATAATAATATTATGAAGGTCATTTCTTATACTTGAAATGTATTCAAAAGGCCATTCAAACGAAATTTTATTTTTTACAATGATTTATAGAGTAATATTTTAAAAAAATGAATAATAATTTTTTTAATTTTTACGAAGCTGGGAAAGGAATGATTTTTCTTAATATATAAAATATGAAAAAAAAGTCCCACAATCATAGCCATTATTTTCAATGAACATTCCTTTATAATATTTTATATTTATTTTTAATTGAATCCTTCATCTTAATATTCCAGTAATATTTATAAAAAATATTATCAACACAAAAGGATATTTTAACTTATTTTCAAAGAATGATTTGAATGATATTTTAATCATATTTTTTCTATTTAAACATCCTTTAATGATTTTAATTCTTCACTAATGAAATCATCATATAATACTATACACTGTATTTTGATTGATTTATTATGATGATGATGATTTAAGTATTATTCTATAAAAAAAATTTATTTACTATATTCTAATTAAGTTATGATGAAGCCTTTTTGAAACCCTTTTATTTTCCACGATACATAGTAATATGGAATGATGAGATGTTTATGAAACCTGTTTATTTTCCATGAATTTTACTATGTTGATATGGCTAATGTTTTATGATCTTTTGGTACACATATGCTTTGTTTTCATTATGTCTTGGGTGGGATAAAAATTATATATTCGTCTAATAAATTGCTTAATGATGATGTAGTTGAGACTATTCTAAGAGATTATAATGTTAATAAACTTTTAAAATATGATGGAGTAAATAATCTATAGTGATATGATAGAGTTAATTAGAATAAAGTTACTCCTAATTATTTTTTTAAATGAATGGCCATGCATTTCCATTATGGGACTTTGTTAAGAATCATAGCCTTGGGAGTGATCCACTACAACTATTTTGATTTTCTATGATAATTTTTTAAAACAAAATTATATTAAATGTTTATTATATGTTATAATGGCTCGTGAATAATTATTTATGATTCCAAACTCCTGTATCTAATGGATTTTTTATTGAAAAAACCTTATTCTATGATTCATGACTACAATTTTTTGAATGATTGGGTATGATAACAACAAGTTTAATTATTTTTACTTCAGCTTATTATTATATTATTATCCATTATGATTATTGAATAACAAATACTCAATTTAACAAAAATTATTTTTTCACCTTCATCGTTATTATGTTTTCTTTATCAAGGTTAGGAAGAAGTGTTTTTAGTTGGGTATGTCTAAGAAGTTTTTTTATGTGGGAATGTAATTTTGATATATATTTAATATATTTCAAGAAATATGATTATAATTTATCTATTATCTTAATATATTAGACCAATAAGGTCCTATAAAAAGTATTTTTTGAAATGTGTTGAATATCCATCTAAAATCATGAAATATTACTATGTGAAGTTCTCTATTCTTTTTATATAAGTAAATACATTGTGACATAATGTCATTTGGACTCAATAATTGGTACTCTTTAATTATTTTAGTCTTGAATTTTATGTCCATATTTCACCGATTGATATGTAAAAAAACTAAAAAAAACAAGATACATCTCATTTCATAAATGGACATCAATTATAACTTATCAACACTATACATTTTTGTTAAATAAGGACAAATTTGCCACTGTGAGATATGAAAATTCTTTATCACATATTCCCATATATCTATTAGAACACAAATCCTTCCATGTAAATGAATAATAATATCACTACCATACACCCATTAGGGTATATAATCCCCCACCAAATTTTCATTCCTTATAAACCTAACACTTTAAATAAAAATTGAACATTCCTTCACACTATCTATTAATGAAAATGGGATTTTTAAAATAAACCAATAAAACCCACCACTAAAAATTATAAAAATAAAGATAAAACTTGGAAAAAAGAGTTAAAATATTCTAATATGATTTAATTTCATAATAAATATCCAAATAGGAATTATGGCTCAAAGAATATACCATGGTATTTAATTTTTCAATAGTATGTGGCATCCAAAAATAAATCAAAAATATATATTTAACTAGTTCCCACCATTTTGTGTCTAAATAACTCTAGGAAAATATATACTTTAAACTTATTTAGTATATGAATACCTTCAAATTATCACCAAATAAAAATTTCTACAAAATCTTATAAACTTTTATAATAGAAACCAACTTATGAAAAAGAATAGTGTAGTACTTCTCATGAAAAAAATTATATGTGAACAATATGACACTACTAACCCATCCCCCATCAGAAAAATTCATAATCCCACAACTAAGGGACTATAATAAACATTATAGCACTTCCCTAAACTAGGAAATAAAATAATAGGTGATGATGTCAACTTATTATTAATCTCTTTAAATACAACCCTAAATTTTTCATCCCATTAAAATACTTATGACTTCTTATTCAGTGATGCCATCAAAAAATATAGGCAAGAGTATTATTTTATAAAATAATGAGAATACCCTTCATAAACCAAGAATCTTAGATTCATGTTCTCATTTTTAGGGTATTCCGTAAGAAATTATAAAAACTACTTTCTTAGGAACCACCAAAATTCCAAATTTGAAAACAAATTATTCAAGGAACACTACCTATAAAATCTAAAAACAAGAAAAAATATATAATGGAATCGATTTTATGACCTCAAAAAATATGAAAAATAATATTTAAATTTACCACTTCATCCTCATGGGAAAATTAATATATTAATTATAACACTGTAATATTTTAGGGGTTTTTTAATTTAACTTATTTGATAGTTTATAAATTAACAAACAATTTAATATTATTATTTTATCATTAAACTTATCTCTTAGAAGCTGGGAATGGCATAAATGAATGATATTAAGAAAATTATAAAAAAATTGATTACACGTTTTTATAAAATTAATTCACTTGTTACCTATTAATTATAAATGAAAAACAATTGAAAACAAAGTATGTATTTTTATGCCCAAAATGAAATTTTATATTAACAAATTAAATAAAAAAATATTTGTTAAAGAAATTAAAAAAATTCATATATTATATATTCAATAACATATTTTTATAATCATCCAAAATATTTTTAGAGATATAAGATAAGAATAAATCTAATTTTGCACATAAAATACTATATTTTTATAAACATAGTTTTACCAACTTTTAATGGAGAACTCATTTTAAATATAAATTTTGATATATTTATAAATTTTATTTAAAAAAATAAAAACTATTTTTGAACGTGTAATATAAAAAGTTACTTTAGTTTTGTTTTTGGTATTTTCTAATAAGTTTCATTTTTGATGAATAATAATGTGATCATTGGAATAATAATATGATTGTTTTGAATAGTAATTTGGCCATTGGAATAATAACTTAACTTATGAAAGTAAAATTAAAATTTATGTATCTTATAATTGAAAATATAGTATATTTATATCATAAACTCTGTGAATAAATATTCTTAAAACATCAAAATAAGTGTTGGAATTTTTGCGAAACATAAATTTTTATATACAATTTTATAATTAAATTAATGATTTAAGATAAAATTATTTTTATAAAATAAATTCATAAATTAATATTTTTTTGTCTTATGATTATAATATAAATTTATGATACCATATTTGATTTTTCAAAGTGTCATAAAAAGAGACATAATATTGTAATCGATATTTTTTGAGTAAATGATGATTTTATTTAAAAATTATATTTTTCATATATAGGTAATTATCTTCATAAAATAGAGCTCAATTTTAAATAAATACATTGAAAAATATTTAGGGTGAATTGTTTTGAGCTTTCTAAAATACATCAATTTTTGGTCAATAGTAAAATACAGTAATTTACAGTATAAATGCATTATAAGTTAAATACACTATTCCATGAGTCATTGATGATGTAATCACCATAATATAAAACTACACTTAATTATTTTAATATATTTAGTGATAATTCTCAAACTATTCATATTCTTTATCCAAAATAATAAACAAACGAATAAAATATTTGAAAAGCACCCCTCTCCTCCAGTATAAATGCCATCCCTCACCACCTCTTCTCCTCATAAAAATTAAGCCTTGAATCTTGTCAAATTACTTCCCGATCATATTCTAAAGTCTCTAACACATGTATATGTTGTTTTAATCTCAAAAAAAATCCAAATCCAATTTTCTTAAGGATTTTCTCAAGGAAAATAATTCAAGAGGTAAAAACCACTTTTCTTTTCATTTAATTTATTTTATATTAATATTATTTCCTCACCTCTTCTGAAAAAAACATGAATGATAACTCTAGTATATAATATATAATGTAAATTTATTATTTAAAAGGAAACTCTACAGTCAATCTTCTAATCCTCATCCTTCTATTCTAAAAATAAAAACATCATATGTGAGGTGTCGATTTACCACCTTCATGGATGACATGTTTTGGTTTTTCAATTCCACCAATAAGGATAGTCATAAAACCATTTTTATGGTTAAAAAAGATTATAATATTTATATTAAAACTGATTTAAGGTTCTCGAACCAGTATATATATATATAATATTTACTAATAAAACAAAACTAGTTTGTGATTATCGAAAAAATTCCAAAATAATCTGAACAATTATCACTAATGTTTAATCTAATGATTCGTCTTAATAAAAAATAAAAAATTTAAATATATAACCATTTAATATTATATAATTTCATTAAAAACAAATAATTTCAACTCTAGAAAACTATTTTTATTTGACATGATTTTTCATACTCATATACAATTAAACCGATTATGAAAACCAAGGAAACAAACACACTCAAACGATAAAATTTTGTTTTATAACGCATGAAAAATGCCATAAATGAACTTAATAAAATTATAATACATAAAATAAAATTATAAAATTTTATTAATTAATTGATTAATATATCTAATTTGATTATCTAGGACATTAAAATCATGTGCAGAACACATTCAGATAGAAGGTAAGGGTTTTCTAATATCACTTTTATTTATGTGAGATATGCCTTATTCACCAATATTTATCATGTGAGATATATGTATACTGCATATTGATATATCATATCATGAATATATTTATATTAATATAATTAAATTTATTATTTCCTAATCATTAATCTTATGGGGTATATGGTTTGAATATTTCCAAAGTTGTAATGGATTCTTCCTGAACCTCCATCTTTCATTCGGGTTACACTTTCTCCCAATTTACACAAATGTATTATTCATTAGAAATATATAATTTTTCAAAATTCTGTCTATATATTACAAACTCAATTATCCAGATCATTTCATCTTTCTTTGATGGGAAAATACATTTTTATAAGGTTTTGTTTTCAATTCCTCTTTATATGCAAGCCTAATTTATGGGAAATTTTGAATTTCATGCCCATTTTCAATTACACACAATAATATGTTCCAATAAACCAATATTTTTATAAAATGTCTCTTTTTTATCATTAAAAAATATATTATTTCATTTATGGTTTTAGTCAAACATTTAATAATTTTACCATTTTAAATACTCTTTATTATTTTCCATTAAACCGTACAACATAGGCTTAATTCAAAAGTTTAATAAACAAATTACATGTTTTCACTAAAGATGGACATCATATATTTATCAAAATATAATCTTATTGTCCCAAAATTTTCTTTTCTAGGATACAAATGTTTACAATATGATTTTATGAAAAATACAAATAATTTTCCAAAAGAACTATTCTTTCCAATGTAAAAGGGTATTTCTCTATAGAATTTATCAAGGATTTAATTATATTATTTTTAACAATTATTAAGATTCAAATACTTCAAATTGGTATGGTATAATGTGATTTAAATGTATTTTTTTAAATCTATTATTTGATATATGAGAAAAAAATAGGACTTAGTCGGTGACGGGGGACGCTATAACCCCTTGATGCATCGGTAAGTCTCACAAGACAAACTAGACCGGGTTTTGGCCAAGGATTATCCAATTATGTAGACTTCATGGATGAGGAATTGATGGTATGTTTATGATGTCTTAAATTTTTAATTCCATCGTTATGATACTACTAATTGACTGCCTATGTGAATATTCAACTAGTTTAATATCCATAGTTATGTTTCTTTCTAATGTAATTATTTATGGAATTTTTTAATCAATTTTTATTCTTACTATATTATACTCAATATTATGTTTTAATGGAAAGTGATTTTAGTTATTAAAAATTTCTTATTGTTTATGTTTATTTATTAAATCTTATACTTTATTTTTTACCCTTACAGAGAATATGATCACACCCCTTTATTATATTTTAATTTTTCCTTGGATGCGGAGATGTATATTATTAATGACTTGCAAGGATAATCTTGGAGTTTTTATATCATTCTAATGGATATTATTCGTTCTTTTTCCTTTTATGTGGTAATGAAATAATTATTTTTTTATCAATTTTTTCCAAAGATACTAAACTAATTAACCCTTCAGGGTGTGACTTCCTTATTTATTATACAAATTTAAATAGGTAATGCATTAAATAAGGGATGTTATGGTTAGGTTCTTTATAGTTGGTATTAGAGGATATTTAGTTGTAACTTTGGAATGTGAATTTAGAAAATATAAATCAGGGAACATAAACCTAAGATAGAATTTGAGTATAATCATAAAATAACATCCTATAATTTTGGTAAGGCATATATTGTGTAGGAATTCTAGGAAATACATACCTATCTAGATATTGCATGTGGTTATGGTTATGGCATAGATGTACCTAGGGGTAGCAACTCTAAAAAGCTACATCATCCTTGACCTAATATAACCTGGTACATGGAAGCAGGCCTTATTATGTACATGGTTTTACACTCTCAAGGATATGCTTAGGATAATTCACATTTTCTAAACAAAATATTATAAATGATTTCATTGTAAATATTTCCCCAAAGACACCATGTTTATAATTATGAGATTATCTATGCATAAAATATTAAATTGATGTAAAGTATTTCACTAGTTATAGAATTATACATTATGTTTTATAATGTTAGAATCTAATATAATGTATTCCATTATTTATAAATGATGCCTAGAAAAAGTAATGGGAACCATATAAATTCACATAATCTAATGAGTAAGAATGATCGTGTCTTTGGTGGGTTTATTCCAATCTTTAGAGGGGAAGTATTTTCCCAAATATTTTAATCATATGAGGAAATAATATCATGTTATAACAAAATAGAGAAATAATTATCCAATTCTTATAACATCAAAGGGAAGAAATACAATAAGAGTAAAGCTATGAAAAATATAGATAAAGTGAATAAGGTAAAGTAGTATTTTCTTATATGTGTTAATTGTGGAAATAAACACCTTGGTATATCCTTAAGATGAAAATTAGTTTTCTTCATGTGTGGGTAAAATGCAACCATGATTATTGTTGTAATTAAAGGAAATAATTTTCAATGTTCAGTGATTCTACTTCAAGGATATGAGACACTATATAAATAAATATCTCATATTTCAATGGAATATACACAAAATGATGATAATGGATCATAGTAAAGCTTATGATACTACCATAGACAAATAGTAAAGATCATTGTGCTTGTGTTCGGATTCAAGAATTGAATAATTTTAGTATTTAATCAATAATTCTTTGTAGGAATCATCAGATATATAAGGATTGTACTGCAGTACTTATTTTCAAGGAATGGGAATCATGTGATGTATAGTAATAGTAATAAAAAGAAGTAATTATATTGTATGTCGATCTTTCTGAAAACCCATTAATTGTTAAAGATTACCCAAAATGTGTGCTTTATATTGAGATAATAACAAATAGATGTTTATGGAAATTTATTGGTGACCATGAAGGTGGTTAGTGGTCTGATGGTTTATTATATGCTATAATTATTAGATGTTTGGATTTATGAACAACCTGAGAATTAAATATTGTAAGAATTCAAGTTTCATAAAGGTATAAAGGATATTAAGGTTTTAATATTTTTGGTATGTGAAAATAAAATCTAAATTATTTGGGGAATATTATGCTAAATAGATTTTGAAAATTTCGTGATCTTCTTTTTAAATTGTTTGTCTTCGAATGTGGACAAACAAGTTTTAAAATAGTATAAACATTAGATAATTATTGAATGGATCAAGTGAAAAAAATTAAATTATAATTTTTTGATAACATATTCTAACCTTCTTGGATTCAGTAATTATTTAAAAGTCAAAGGAATGACCAAAGGATCATATAATTCATTAGAAGTGCTTCAGGTATGAAAAATTCATCTTGAACATTCATTTATAGGTGTGAGGGATGAAGTGAAAATATATCTATGAAAAACCAAAGGATGAGATTATGCATATGTAATAGAAATTAATCTTTTATGTTTATTTTCACAAGTGATTATCTAAATATTAAAATTATTCCTTAAATCTAGGGAAAAGAATTTGGGGGAAAAACATTATCCATTTAATTTTCTTTTTGAGAAATAAAAGGCCTTTTAATGGATCACAATATTAAAGATTTTTTTATGATTTACATTCTAATGACCATGTTTTCTATCACTCTACATCAGAAAATGATAATTATATTCCTCTTTCATGTCCATGTTATCACATTCCACTAATGATTTTCTACCTGAAATACTAGTTTTATGATGGCCATCACTTTTCCATTTTCCCTCTTATTAAAGGGGTACTTTATTAGCCATATCTCTGATTTGTTTTCCCCAAAAAGTAATAATCAATAATCAACGTTTGACTTTTATGTAAAATTTCAAATTGCGAGGAAACATTTTTTGAACCAGTGGAGAATGTAACACCCAAAGATTTTATAGTATGCCTTTTTCTAATTCAACTTCTTCGATAGCATATGGGCTAAAAAAATGATTAAATATTATTATTTAATTATTATAGTTATATCCTATATGTTGGTAATGGATGAAATTAATAAGTGTATGTAAATTATGAAAATATAGATTATACATGTTTATAAAATAAATTCATTGTTTACCAATTAATTAGAAATGAAAACCAATTGAACATAAAGGAAGTATTTTTATGCACAAAATGAAATTTATATTAGCTAATTAAATTAAATTAAACTTTTGAAAAATATTAGTGTTATTTATATATTATATATTCAATAAAATATTTTTACCTTCATCCAAAATATTTTTGGTGGCATAAGATAATAATAAATCCAATTTTTACATAAAAAGATTACATTTTTCTAAATTTAGTTTTACCTTCTTTTAGTAGAGAAATTTTATAAATATAAATATTAAAAAATTTATAAATTATATTTCAAAAAATAAAAATTATTTTTTAAAGCTTGATATAAAAATTTACTTTGGTTAATGTTTTTTATTTTTCTGATAAGTTCCCTTTCTAATGAATAATAATGTGACCTTTGGAATTATTATGTGATCGTTATGAATAATAATGTGGCCATTAGATCAATAAATTCACCTATGAAAGTATATATAAAATTTAGGTATCTTATAAATGAAAATATGGTATATTTATAAAATGGAATAAATAAATAATTGTTTGAAAAATGATAAATTAAGTGTTCTTATTTTTGTGAAACATTAATGTTTATTTACAATTGAATAATTAATATAAATATTCAAAAGAAAATTACTAACATAAAATAACATAATAAATTAATTTTTTTCTTGTGATTATAATATAATTTTATGAGACCTTGATGAATTTTTTCATAAACACAATTATAATGTTAAAATAATTATTTTTGAGGTAAATAACTATTTTATTTAAAAATTATATTTTTCATATTTAAAAAATTATTTTCATAAAATGGAGCTCATTTTTGAATTATAAAAGATGAAAATTTGTTAGTGTGGATTTTTGAGATTTATCTAATATACTTGATTTTTTGGTGAATAGTAAAATATGGTAATTTACAGTATATATAATTTATAAGTTAAATAAACTATTCCTTGATTCATTTCTGATTTAACCACTATAATCTTTAACTCCCCTTAATTATTTAAATATATTGAGTGATAATTCTCAAACTATTCAAAATCTTTAGCCAAAATAATAAGCAAACAAACAAAATATTCAAAAAACACCCCTCACCACTTCTTCCCCTCGCACCTATTAAGCCTTTAATCTTGTAAAATTATTTCCTAATACTCTTCAAAATACTATTCCCAACTTCTAGGAGTTTACCACTTTTAGGTTATCAATGAGAATAATTTAAGAGGTAAAAATCTATTCCCCTTTCTTTTAATTTCTTTTCAATTTATTCTATTTTCTTATTATCTCCTAACAAATTCCTTCCAAACATGCATGATAACTCCAAAATATTATATATACTATAATTTTATTATTTTAGTTTATAATCCACCATCATCACTATTCTCATCTTCCTTTTATTCTAAAAATGAAAACATCATCTGTGAGGTGCTAATTTAACGCCTTCATGGACGACGTGTTTTCATTTTTCAATTAAATCTTCATGGATTGTCATAAAATAATTTTCATGGTTAAAAAATATTATTATATATATTAAAAATTATTTAAATTTCTAGAATCATTATATATACATAATATTAACTAATAGAACAAAATTATTTCATGATGATTAAAAAACACAAAAATGATCTAAATAGTTATCAATAATGTTTTGTCAAAGGATTCATACTCATACCATATAAATGAATAAAATATATAAAATTTCAATATTTTTTAATTTTATTATTAATATATAATTTAAATTATAGACAACTATTCTCATTTTACATGATTTTCTATACATATATATAAGTAAATCGATCATGAAATCCAGGGAAACGAACGCTCCTAGATAATAAAATTGTATTTTATAACTCATAAAAAGTTTGTAAATAAACCTAATAAAATTATAATACATAAAATAAATCTAGAAAATGTTATGAATTAATTAATTAATTAATTTAATCTGATTATATAGGATATTATGATCAAGTTAAAAACACATTTAGACATAAGGTAACGGTTTTCTCATGTCACTTTTATTTCTGTGAGATATGTCTTATTCACTGCTATTTCTTATGTGCGATTTATGTATACTATAAATTTATGTATCATATCGTGAATATATTTTTCTTTATGTTATTCAATGTTTTATTATATTATCATTAATTTTTTTGGGTGTATTTTTTGACTGTTTACAAAGTGGTAATGGATTCCTCATTAACCTCCATATTTCATTCGGGTTACACATTCTCTCTTTTTACCCAAATTTAACTCTTTATTATTTTTATAGAATTATTATAAATTATTTTTAAATGTTCCAAAATCATTTATCCATATCATTTCATCTTTCTTTTATAGGTAAATTCTTGTTTTATAAGGTTATCTTTTCAATATCTTTCAATAAGCAAGCTCGATTTATGGGAACTTTCAAATTTCATACCCATTTTCATGTACACACAATAATATGTACTAATCCACCAATATTTCTCTAAAATAACTCTTTTTATCATTAAAAAATATCTTATTTCATTTATGGTTTTATGAAATAATTTAATCATTTTACCATTTTAATAAATCTTTAATATTTTCCCTTAAACCACACTAAGGAGGTTTATTTCTAAAGTTTCTTAAAATATTTTTTTACATGTTTTCACTTACTTTGGACATCATTTATGCCTAAAAACATAATTTAATTTTACTTTGAATTTATTTTATAGGATATACATGTTTACAGTCTATTTTTATGAAAAATATAAATGATTTTACAAAAGAACACTTCTTTCCAAAATGAAATGGTATTTATCACAATATTTTATCAATTATATTATTAGAGTATTTTCATTTATGATTATTATTAAAATACTTCAAAGTGGTATGGGACACTTTTATTTAATTATATTTTTTAAAATATATAATTCGACATATAAGGAATGCATTGGATTTAGTGAGTGAAGGGAAGGGCCTGTTATAGCCCCTCACTATATCGGTAGGTCTCATAAGACAACATATAATGGGTTTTGGTTGAGGCCTTGACCATTTATATAGAATTATTGGTCAATTTATTTATAGTAAGTTTATGATGTATGAAATTATGTATTCCCTCACTATTATACTTCTAATTGATACTCCATGTGATTATTTGACTTGTAAAATATCCATGGTTATGTTTCTTTCTAATGTGATTATTTATTGAATTGTTTAATTAGTTTTTATTCCTTCCAAATCATTCTCAATAATATTTTTTTATGTTATTTGTTTTTAGTTATTCACCATGCCTTATTTTTTATGCTTATTTATGATATATTTTGTTATATTTTTGACCTTTATTAATCATCTAAGATCTCCCCTTTCTTATGTTTTATTTTTCACCAGGATAAAAAGATGTAAATTAAAAATGACTTGTATGGATAATATAAGAGTTTATGGATGTTTCCAATGGAGTTTTTTTTTATTTCATGTTTTAATTGTAAAAATTATGTTTTTATATGGTTTTTAAAATCTACTAAACTACTTGGTCCTTTGGGATGCAACTTCATTTATTATTATAACAATTTAAATGAGTAGGTCATCGGCTCTAGGCTACTAGGGTCAAGGTCTATACATTAATATGTGGACAATAATCACAATCCTAAATTAATCAAAATATGGATAAAAGACATGTTTCAATATGTTTATAAACTATATGGTGTATTTTCCATACTAAATTTCATCATAAAATATTCATGATTTCTCTTTAGCATCCGAACGTTTTTCTTATTCACATATTTATCTCTCAAACTGCACTAAAAATACCTCAATGGAATGTCGATAATTGAAAATAATTGATATTTTATCAATATATTTAATAAATCATTGATCCATGTTGAAGGATGTGATTTTTAATGGTAACTCTATTCACATTGTAGTTATCAACTCATAACCAGAAACACCAAATAATTTTCTTAATAATAATAATTAGATTAAGATCTTGTAGTTGAGTCCTTAACACACTATTATAAGATTAATCCATATTTTAAGGAGGCATAGTGATAGAATTAGTATGTTTTATCATGTCAATTAGATACCCCACTACTCTATTTACAAGAAACCCTATTAAAACCATTAGAAAAAAAATTGATATTGATCAATTACACTTTTTAAAACAATATTGAAAACAACCTGAACTAACTCAAGATACATTTCTTCAACTTGAGATGTAATCCTTATCGATTTCTGCAAATCATAACTGGATCAAGAAGCATGGTAGTCCCACTATCCAAGGAAGACATATGAAATATCATGAGAAGAAAAGAATGTCACAAGTCTCCTATAATAATCAATATTTCCCACATGATGATGAAACCAATCACTTCCTATGATCACATTAAAACTATTCTTATATAATATAAGTAAATATGAATGTTATTTATTACCATAAAAATCAACAATATAATTTTTACACCTTCGAATAGGCTCTACCCTTATTCCAAATTATGTATTCATAGATATGGCTATTGATGCCGAATTTTGGATAGGTCCATGAGTGGACATTTTTAAAGAAACCAAAGGCATATTTAGAATGAACGGATTATTCCACAATGCGAGAGGGAGTTTCTCGCAAGAATTATGTGGTTCGTGCGAGATTCCCTACGGCGCGCAAACCCTTGCATTCCCAATATAATGTCAAAGGAACCTTTTCATGGAAACCTTCTCAAAAAACAGCCAAGGAAAGGGTGCGAAGGAAGAGAGTTTAGAATGCAAGATTCCCCTAGGCACATAAACCCTTTCACGCCCAATGTGATGTCAAATGGTTGCTTGTACGCATCCCCTCTTGTGCACTGCCTCCAAGGATTTAAGCTATAAAATGAAGCATACCACCCGCCCTTCAGGGATGGTGACAGAAGACGAAACGATACTCTACTATGTGAAAGAAACCTCTTCCGTGATCGCGTGAAAAACACTATGGCCCCAAGGTATTTGATCTTGCGCAACAGGTTCCCCAGGGGTCCTCCTTCAGGTGGGCTCTCTTGGGCTTGATCCTCTTCCATTTCCTTTTACCCTAAGGCATTTGTGCCCAAAATATCCCTCTTTCGCGCAAGTTCTCCCCTGCATCAGACCTATTTTTCATGCATCCATCTGGTTTGCACGTAGCTTCTTCTTCATGCGCGCAGCCTCTCATCTTGTGTTCATGCCTCATTGTGCACTCCATGTGCCATCCATACCTTAAGGCACCATTTCCAATACCCTCTTATGTTCAACACACCTTTATTGCGCACCTTTCTCTCGTATGACCCTTTAGGTTTATACAAATTGATTTCAAGGTCCCTTGGGTGGTGCTTCATGTTGTGTTGCTTAGACTTATGATTCTTCACATAGACTGACTAATGGATATTGCTTCTTTGAATAGCCATGCCAACGTGGGAACCTCAGTGGATCACTCCACAACACCACCTCACCATAGAATTTATGATACCTTCCCTTCTCTAAGAGTGGGTAGCTATCAGTTATGTAAGTCCTAGGAGTACGAAGTAAACCAACCTCGTTCGAGCTGCAGGATGTTAAACTTCCAAGAACTATCGTCCTCATCACATGATGTTAAACTCTAGTCTCGCCCCATGTAATACAAGATGGGTGCCTCATCACAAATATTCTCCATGCCTACTCATCTCCATGAGAGTGAGATCTTCCACGCATAGAATTAGATTCTTTTTGTTGGAGTGGCGTCTGTCCATGGAGAAGGGCAACCATCCTGGTGTAAAACCCTAGCCTTTATTGCGGGAGGAAGAAACCATACTCCTCCCCTATTCTTTGGTGCCAAAAACTGGAGGAGATATGGGCATCAGGACCTTCGTTACCCCGTCCCTATTCCTCTGGGATTTTTCCCCATTGGGCCTCCATCCTGGAGTAAGTCACATTCTTCATCTCCCTAGGTTTCCAACCATACGTAAGCCCATATTTCTTCTTTGGGCCGCTAACAACGTGTAAGACCCACTCCACTACCCTTGGATAAAACTTTCGCGATGTGATCGTTAGTTCTTTGCTACCTCTTATTTCTCACACTGAGCATGACTCACGTGGTCTTAGAGTAAGCATTGACTGTGGAATCCTTCATGGGATGCTTTAGAGTGTAAGCCTCAAATCATTCTGAACTACGTGGAATTTGATCTGTATCCTCTAGTCAAGGTACGTAGAAAGCCTCCATGTGGTTCAACCCCAACACCTACTTGTCCCGACCTTTTTACATTGGTTCACCTTCATCCCACATGACGTTAAACTATATCCCCCATTCCGAACTACATGTACTTTGATCCTTGTCTTCTAGGAAAGGTACGTACGAAGCCTCCCTGAGGTTCAATCCCAACACCCATCAGTCCCGACCACTTCATGTTGGTTCACCCTCATCCCTCATGATTTTAAACTGTATGCTTTTGAACTACATGGGTTTGATCTTTGTCTTCTGGATAGGGTATGCAGGAAGCCTCTCAGAGGTCTAACCCCAATCACCGATAAACTTCACTGTCCCCTTTGTTAGGACCCACATCTTCGTTCCTCCCCCCGAGCATCATACCAACTTGGGCCACCTTAACTTGTAAGCCCCGAACTCATACTGAACTATGTGGTTTTGATCCTTGTCTCCAAGACAGGGTACATAGAAAGCCTCCTTGATGTTCAATTCCAATCAGTGATAAGATGTTGTATCCCCATCCAGCGATAAACTGTTTTAGTCTGCAATTGACAGTAAGTCGTTGAAGTCCCATTCACTAGGACCCACATCTCCAGTACTCCCCCCCCCCTCGGTGTCAGACCAACCCGGGCCGCTAACCACGTATAAGCCTTAACATTTCTTTGGGTCACTATCCTTTGTGTACACCCTGATTCCATGACTCATCCTAAAATATGTGAACTTTGATTCCCTACCATGGGGATACGTAGGAAGTCTCTTTGAGGCTCAATGTAACATCACCAAACAATAAAGGGTTAAATGACTAAATGATATGACTCATGTCAACAAGGTGCACCTTCCTTTTCGGGAGCCAACCTGGTTAGAACTCCACAGTTAAGTGTGCTTGGTCTGGAGTAGTGATCAGGATGGGTGACCTTCTGGGAAGTTTCCCAGGGTGTGTGTGAGTGAGGACAAAGCACACTGGAAAGGACAAGTGTTGGCCTATGAGGACTGTCATTAGTCAGATGACCCGTTCAGACATGTGGGTGGACCCTGTCACTGGGACCTAGTTGTCACATTTGGTATTAGAGGTGGTACCCAGCCATACGTGCGGTGCACTGTCTGGGATGAGATGTAGGGCCCACAACGAGGACGTTATGCTCTAAAGGGGGGTGATTGTAACATCCCCAAACGATAAAGGGCTAAATGACTAAATGATATAACTCATGTCAACAAGGTGCACCTTCCTTTTCGGGAGCCTACCTGGTTAGAACTCCACAGTTAAGCATGCTTGGCCTGGAGTAGTGATCAGGATGGGTGACCTTCTACGAAGTTTCACCGGGTGTGTGAGAGTGAGGACAAAGCACAATTGAAAGAACAAATGTTGGCATGTGGGGACTGTCATTAGTTAGATGACCCGTTCAAGCATGTGGGTGGACCCTGGGGTGGGGCCCCATGTGTCTGCGGGGGAAACTGGGGGTACCTGGTAGGCCAGGACCTGATGGCCATGTAAAGGCGGGGTGTCTGTGCTGTCACTGGGACCCGGTTGTCACATTTGGTATCAGAGGTGGTACCTAGCCTTAAGTGTAGTGCACTGTCTGGGTTGAGATGTAGGGCCCACAACGAGGATGTTGTGCTCTAAAGGGGGGTGATTGTAACATCCCCAAACGATAAAGGGTTAAATGACTAAATGATACGACTCATGTCAACAATGTTCACCTTCCTTTTTAGGAGTCTACCTGGTTAGAACTCCACAGTTAAGCGTGCTTGGCCTGGAGTAGTGATCAGGATGGGTGACCTTCTACGAAGTTTCCCAGGGTGTGTGTGAGTGAGGAAAAATCACACTAGAAAGGACAAGTTTTGGAAGGTGGGGACTGTCATTAGTCAGATGACTCGTTCAAGCATGTGGGTGGACCCTGGGGTGGGGCCCCACATGTCTGGGGGGGAACTAGGGGTACCTGGTAGGCCAGGACCCGATGGTCATGTAAAGGCGGGGTGTCTGTGCTGTCACTAGGACCCGGTTGTCACATTTGGTATCAGAGGTGGTACCCAGCCTTAAGTGCGGTGCACTATCTGGGTTGAGATGTAGGTCCCACAATGAGGATGTTGTGCTCTAAAGGGGGGATGACTGTAACATCCCCAAACGATAAAGGATTAAATGACTAAACGATATGACTCATGTCAACAAGGTGCACCTTCCTTTTCAGAAGTCTATCTGGTTAGAACTTCACAGTTAAGCGTGTTTGGCCTGGAGTAGTGATCCGGATGGGTGACCTTCTGGGAAGTTTCCCAGGGTGTGTGTGAGTGAGGACAAAGCACACTGAGATGGAAAAGTATGGCCTGTGGAGATTGTCATTAGTCAGATTACCAGTTCAGACATGTGAGTGGGCCCCGGGGTGGGCCCCACATGTCTGCGGGGGCAAATGGGGTACCTGGTAGGCCAGGACCCGATGGGTGAGGACAAAGCACACTGAAAAGGACAAGTATCGGTCTATGGGAACTGTCATTAGTCAGATGACCCGTTCAATCATGTTGTGCTCTAAAGGGGGGGTGATTGTAACATCCCCAAACAATAAAGGATTAAATGACTAAATGATATGACTCATGTCAACAAGGTGCACCTTCCTTTTCAGAAGTCTACCTGGTTAGAAATTCATAGTTAAGCGTGCTTGGCCTGGACCCGACGGGTGAGGACAAAGCACACTGATGGCCATGTAAAGGCGGGGGCAACTGGGGGTACCTGGTAGGCCAGGACCCGATGGCCATGTAAAGGCGGGGTGTCTGTGCTGTCACTGGGACCCGGTTGTCACATTTGGTATCAGAGGTGGTACCCAGCCTTAAGTGCGGTGCACTATCTAGGTTGAGATGTAGGTCCCACAACGAGGATGTTGTACTCTAAAGGGGGGGTGATTGTAACATCCCCAAACGATAAAGGATTAAATGACTAAATGATATGACTCATGTCAACAAGGTGCAACTTCCTTTTCAGAAGCCTACCTGGTTAGAACTTCACAGTTAAGCGTGTTTGGCCTGGAGTAGTGATCAGGATGAGTGACCTTCTGGGAAGTTTCCCAGGGTGTGTGTGAGTGAGGAAAAAGCACAGTGAGAAGGAAAAGTATTGGCCTGTGGAGACTGTCATTAGTCAGATTACCCGTTCAGACATGTGAGTGGGCCCTAGGGTGGGCCCCACGTGTCTACGGGGGCAAATAGGGGTACCTAGTAGGCCAGGACCCGACGGGTGAGGACAAAGCACACTGAAAAGGACAAGTATTGGTCTGTGGGAACTGTCATTAGTCAGATGACCCGTTCAAGCATGTTGTGCTCTAAAGGGGGGGTGATTGTAACATCCCCAAACGATAAAGGATTAAATGACTAAATGATATGACTCATGTCAACAATGTGCTCCATCCTTTTCAGGAGTCTACCTGGTTAGAACTTCATAGTTAAGCGTGTTTGGCCTGGACCCGACGGGTGAGGACAAAGCACACTGAAAAGGACAAGTATTGGTCTGTGGGAACTGTCATTAGTCAGATGACCCATTCAGGCATGTTGTGCTTATAACGAACCATACTTTACATACATTGTTATTACTTCAGAATTGAAGCACACTTATTACAACATATAACCAAACCAAGAAAGGACCGTATAGGTATAGTGTCTTTAGAAATTGGGAAACATAAACAATTGGTTCATAAAGCATCTATTTTGCCTCCCATTTATTTCACCATATCTAGAGTCCCTTTTTGGCATATTCTACTTAATAACCTTCTTCCTGACCTGGGGAAACAAAACATACAAAAGGGTGAGCTCAAATGCTCAGTAAGGGTAAACAAAAGAAATATCAATCACATCATATACATAAGCACATAACTTTTGTAAATCTTAACCTGCAAAAGAGATCATAATTTCATAACATGGGATAAGTCTTAGTAGTGAAATGTAATCCCAATAATCATAACTTAAAACATGAAACTTTGTGGCATATACACATAATCATAGAGAATCATTTCTTATTAGTCAAGACTCATTTCCAAGACTATCTTAGTGGACAAAGTCCATTTCTGAACCGATTTCACTCCTCGTTTCAGTCCTGTTTCACTGAACCGGTATAACCTACCGTTCTAGCCATGTCTATCTCATGAGATATAAAATCTTTACACAATGCATTGGAGGGATATATAGGTCCCACCCATCTCATAATGATACCATTCTTATGTGTGCCACAAAATCATAAATCATACATCATTGCATAACCCATGTAGTAAAAATGGGATTCTTAAACAACATGACATCATAAAACAATTCATATAAGATAAAGGAATTCATAAAAATATTTCCATCACAACATAATCAAATCCATGTAATAATAGGCATAGAAACAGAACCCTATATTATCTTAGATGGAAAATAATTTTGATAAAACACTTGAAATCCATTGTTGAGGAAAATATCCTTTCTACTTCAAAAACATTTTTCCTTTCTTAACATGTCATACAATTTTAAACTAAAAGAAGTTGATTAAAAATAAACTTGAAAACTTTTAAAGGAAGATTCTTGGAAATATTGTTTTAAAAATCCATTCATGCCGTATAAGTTAAAAAAACATTCTTCTCGTACTTTTGTGAGAAAAGTCAAAAAAGTACCTCGTACAAAAAATGACAAAATATTCCTTTCATATCTTTTACTAAAAACTCACCGAAGGGTAAAATAGGATTTAAACAATTGTAGGTGAATGTAAATAATATTACATATTGAGTAAACGTGGATGTGGATGATAAAATACACCCTAGTAAATGCCAAAGTATAAACAATCTCGGATAAAAATGAGATTGTGATATTTCCCTTACCTTAGGTCTGATATGCTTTGTACGTGTCTGAACCTCCTGTATAATTATTCAAATAATGTTTAAGACTTATTACAGAATCATACTTATTTTTATGATATCATATTTGGTCATATTCTTAGCTTCTTAGTAGTAATATTTCATTGCTACTTGTTATTCTGGTGTTTATAACTTTTTGTTCTTATGCATGTTTTGTCGAATAAATTCTTATTCTTCTCTTTAGGTTATAGATACCTCATTTCCAGAATGGTATTAGTGTAATATATATCATATTCATTCATTTAATTCATTTATATAATCATTATGAAATTAAGATCATGTAGAACGAGTCGCATCACATCGTGGAGACGGTATTCCGTACGTACGCACGAGTGATGATATCGTTCCTATGATCGTGGAATTGTATTGGAGTGTATGTATACTATTTCAGAATCTGTATCACTTTATAATAGTAATATATAGTCATTATTTACACCATTATACCCATCCAAGTAAGGTGGTGGTGGAAAATATATTACACCACGGTGTGGAGACGGTATTCCTTACATACGCACGCGCGGTGATTTCTTTTTCCGTACGATGGATAGATGGTGAAATAGGGTTGTTTCATACTTATAATAACATATCAATATATGAGTGATACTGATGTTATTATTTCATAATGAAACAACTCAATAAGAATAAGTGGAAGAAGAAATAAAGATGAAAGAATCGGTAACGGACATTACCTCTTCTTTGAAGTGCTTCTTTGAGACCTTCTTTTAGGGCACTAAAATTGGTGTTTGAAGAAGACCAAGACCTCTAGGATGTATCTAGGGAAGTGGAGAGGAGAATGTGGCAGGTTTTGGCCAAGCTTGAAGGCTCAAAGTGGTGTGAGGAAGAGAGGGAGGAGGTTCCCTTTTATAAGGGAGGAGAGGGTCACCTTTGGAATAACTAAAAATATTATTTTATTATAAAGTCAAGTTCGGTTTTAAATAGATCCAAATTGATTTATTTAGAAGCTAAGGTAGGGATGGGTCGAAATCCTCTCATCCAATAGAATTTAGACAAGTTTAGGTTCCTATTTTAACCTTATCATTTAGATTTAACATTAAGTTAAATAATTTTACTTTTACCGTGTCTTCTTGTGTTCTTATACTATAAGGTTAATAAACTTACTATAAGCAGCCAAACAAACCCCAAGTTGTTTATTATTAATATATATAACCTTATCTAAGTCATTTGGTCAAACCTTAGATTTTTAGGAATAAAATAACAATTACTAATATAATATTTGTTTTAAAAACTATTTTATGTCAATTTTGGCACTATTTAGTAATTAATTTTTGTAAAAATCATAACAGAATGATTAGTTAGAACAAAGTTAATTAAATCAATACTAACATGTCATAATAATCTAGAAAATTAGTGTAATTCATAAAAATTCTCAAATTATATTTATTTGGGTATTTATAACATCAATTATGTCAATATTTCATTAATAAGATAATTACTGCATCATCGTTGTGTCACAAATAAATTAAATTATTTAATATCTAAAAATTACAAATAAAATACCATTATGTAGGAAATCGTTTTATCTTTCTAATTAATATTTATAGTCGAATTTATCTTATGTATAACCCCATATTAAAAATGATTTAGTTATTAAACTTTGATTTTAACTATTTTAACCCTTCCTTAAATAAATTAATAATAAATGTCCTAATCTAATCCAAGTGGGACTAAATGGTCATATTTTATTCCTAAGGTTGTTTTGGTCGAATTACACTTGTCCAATAGAATTAGGACATGTGTTAGGGTAAAAATAATATCATTTTTACCCTTAATTACCCTATTTACTTTTAACCGTGGTAAAAAAAAGTAAAAAGTTACTATTCACCAAAAAATTATTTTCATCTCATTGAACCACATTTTACTTACTTACATCAACCGTGTCTCTCGGATTTTCGAAATTCCACTCACAGAAGCGGTAAAATTAAGTTTTATGAAAATTTCAGTTTTTTAACTACCACTTAGTGGTTTCACTATTCATCAAAAATTGAAAGTTTTCAGAAAAATACCAAAATTTCACCCTAGAATAATTTCGATATTCCGAATCCAAAAATGAAGTTGATTTTGAAAAATAAAATTTATAAAATTTCAAAAAGTGGTTATTACTATTGTTGACGCTCCTTTCGTCACAGAATCTAAAGATCGGAAAAGGGAATATCCAAGCTCAAAGTGATTCATCCTTTGAAGAAAACATCAAAAATCGACAAAGGCGTGAAGACAGGATCCAAAGCAATTGCACCGCGCAAGTTATCTCACTGTCGCGCAAGTACACTTGCGCGACGACCTTGGTCGCGCAAGTGACTTGCGCGACCTAAGTGGTAACCGCCCCGTAACCACCCAGGGCGTTCTTTTGCCTATAAATAGACCCTGTGGGCCCCCCATTCGAGGGGATATTTTTTCAGAAACTCGGATTGAAGCTCCTGACGCCCAAGTCTCTTCTCAAAGCTTCCGGAACACTTCTAAGTTAATTTCTTACCTAGAACGGAAGATTTAAAAGAGAAGAAGGAAGGCCTAAGTGTTGAAACTCATCAACACTTGCGCGCCGCCTTATTCTTTCAATATAACTTGCGTGTCCCTTTTTGGGATAAACCTCAAGATGATTCTAAAGGGATTTTTAAAGAGTCGCTCAATTATTCTAAATGATATTTGAGAACCGCGCAAGTACCCCTCATGTCGCGCAAGTATACTTGCACGACCAATACTTGCGCGCCGCCGCAATACTTGCGCGCCCTTATGTTTTTGGGTGCCCTCCTTGTCCAATTAATCTCCTTAATACCATTCCACCTCTCCTTTTCAAGATCCAGTCTTCAAGACACTTTTCAAAGCCATCTTTGACATGTTTTCTTGATTGACTTCCTTATCTGAAAGGAATTCTGTGGAAGATTTCATTCAACCTCATCATTCAAAGGATGAGAGAATCTTTAATTAGGCCTCCTCCTCAGGAGTAAGCCCTAATCCATAATTCTCTTAACCTGGGCCTCCTTTTCAGGAGTAAGCCCCAGTCCCTTAAAACTTGGGCTTCATTTTCAGGAGTAAGTCCCAAGTCTCCAAAAGACTTATAATTCCCTCAACCTGGGCCTCCTCCTTAGGAATAAGCCCCAGTCTTGACAAATTCCCCTTTAACCTGGGTCTCCTTTTCAGGAATAATCCCCAGTTATAAATCCTTTAACCTGGGCATCCTTCTTAGGAGTAATCCCCAACCTCAAATATGGGCATCCTTCTTAGGAGTAAGCCCCAACCTCAAATATGGGCATCCTCCTCAGGAGTAAGCCCCAAACCTTAATCCCTAACCTGAGCCTCCTTTTCAGGAATAAGACTCAGTCATAATATTGGGCTTCCATTTCAGGAGTAAGCCCCAAGTTCCCTAACCTGAGCCTCCTTTTCAGGAATAAGACTCAGTCATAATCTTGGGCTTCCTTTTCAGGAGTAAGCCCCAAGTCCCCTAACCTGGGCCTCCTTTTTTAGGAGTAAGTCCCAGTCATAATCTTGGGTTTCCTTTTCAGGAGTAAGCCCCAAGTCCCCTTAAAATTCTCTTAACCAGTCATAATTTACCTTTGATTTGGGTTTCCTTTTCAGGAATAAAACCCAATCATAAGTCCCCTCCTAACTTGGGCATCCTCCTTAGGAGTAAACCCCAAGATTAGAGTATTCAAATCTCTATAAAGCACATATACCTTTATGGACCCTGTTCCTGGATTTTCTCCTTAAAAGTAAATCCTAAACCTTCATCTATTTTGGGCAGTCATACATACATAAGCCCCAAACAATGTAACACCCCAAGCTTCCACGGTACGTTTCACTTCGAATAATGCAATAGCGTGTGTTGTACGCAACCTCGAGCTCTAACACACACCATAACGAATTAAACTAGCCGTTGTGAATAGTAATACCTACCTTTTGAAATTTTTTTAAATTTCATTTATCAAAATGGACTTCACTTTTGGATTCGGAATATCAAAATTAGCCTATGTTGAATTTTTGGTAATTTTCTGAAAAACTTCAATTTTTGATGAATAGTGAAACCACTAAGTGGTAATCAAGCAAACTGATTTTTCAGTTAAATGAAAGATTACCACTAATGTGATTTGATTTTCAAAAATCCGACATACATGGTTGTCATTAAGAAGTAAAATGTGGTTCAATGAGATCATAATAATTTTTTGGTGAATAGTAACTTATTAAGTTCTTAATCGCGATTAGTGGTAATTAGGGTAGTTTAAGGTATAAATAATACTTTAATAATATGAAATGACCTAGACACATGTCCCAACCTCATTGGTTGTGTCATGGCCGACCAAGACAAGCCATGGCCTAACTTGGGGACCCCATGGATCCACTTTTGTTGGGAAATAACATAAATTAGTTTTTATTTAATGTTAAAGTGAAAATGACACTAACATAAATTGTTTTACTAAAACAATTTTTAAGTGGGGTTATACAAGTCCAAATTTTGATTATAAATAGTAATTGGAAAGCTAAAAAGATTTCCTACATCATAGTATTTTTTTTATAATTTATAGACATTAAATAAATTAAAGTATTTATGACATAATAATGATGTAGCGATGACATCATTATTTGACGATTTAAATAAAATGAGAAGATAATGCAAAATCCAAGGCCTACACTTGTCCAAAGCCTATTGGATGAGGAGATTTCAAAACCTTATCACCTTAGCCTCGAATTATATGAATGTGGGACATTTTAAAACCGAAACACATTTTCAAATAAAGTAATGTTTCTTTACTTTCCAAAAGTGCCCCTCCTCTCCACTTATAAAAGGCCCCCACCTCTCCCACCTCATTTACACTTTCAAGCCATTTGGCTCGGACAACCTCTGCCCAAATACTCTCCCAACATTCCTCCCTTACTCCTAGAAGCCTCACTTTGGGCAGAACTCTTCCCAAGGAAGCCTTTGGCTCAAATCAAAAAGAGTTACCCGATTTTGAGGTAATGTCTTTTCTAATGTTGTTTTGTTTTATTTTTCTTCTCCAACCCCCTAAACTCTTTTTATTCATTTATTTTGTAACAACACCAGTATCCTCAATATACTAGGATGTTGTTATAAGAATGATTCTAGATACACTTACACACACCTACATCTAATGGTTAAAGAACATACGGTTTCCGTGGATGGCGAAATTCTGCCTCCCGAAACGATGATTGTTCAAATTCTTTTAACACCTATAACGGTGGCCATTTTGATGACACTATTTTCATATATGATATATATATTATGTTTATGTTTTCCTTATGCTTCTGTATTTCTCATTTATGGCATACTTTATGATTTCCATTATGGGTAAAACGCGATAATTTCATTTTAGGAAGTGCGGACTACCGCCCCCTCAAAGTGATTTGAATCGTTAATGCCATATGTGGGATGTATAAAGGATGGAGTAAATGGTATTATACACTATATTATACTGGAATTATATTATACATTTATATCATTATTATTTCAATCCATTAAATATGAAATTGAAATGAAAGTAGCGTTCATGCGTACGTACGGCTTACCGTCTCCATGAACGGTGCATTTCATTTCTTACCTCTAAATGTTACGTGATATTATAAATGAATGTATATAATGGATATATAAGATATATATGACATCTAAATCATGAATATTATTCTGGAGATAATGGATATTATACCACATAAACAACTTGTAATTATAAGAAGTTTATTGTTGACTCAAGTACCAAAGAGCGACAAAACGACCGTTATTAACTTAAATAATTACATAATGTTCATAACATTGTAATAAGTGATATAAAAAGGATAATTAAATTTAAAATGGTTCTTAATAAGGTAGATATTAACTCTAGTTTATTATTCAGGAGGTTAAAGAACGGTTGAGTCAAGTCGGACACAAGGTAAGGGAATTTCTTAACCCAACCTCCATTCTTTGGGTTAATCTCCTACTTTCAAATTATGTCATGATATTATTATGTTGTATATTGTATTTATACTTTCTTTATGTGTACATATAGTGAATACACATAATAGATATATTTTATATAAAAATGATCTTTTTAAGGGACTTCGTCTCAATCTCCATTCATTGAGGCATATTTTGTTTTATACACAAATTTCGTTTGTACAGTGTATAAACCACTTTGAATTTTTACATTTATTCAAAAGGAATCTTTTTATACGAAGCGTTTTACTAAACGACAAAAAGGGAATGTTTTTCTTTCCGTACATATGCGGCGACAAGGACTTCTCCACCGCCGTGACCATTATTTGAGTTTCGGCTTCCTATACAAGCCATTTTTTTTTAAATGAAAACTAAATACAAAGTTTTAACTTTCTTTTATTGAAAATGGTTTTGAAAGCGTTTTTATTATATCAATGTGTTGTATTGATATCTTGTGATTGAAATGTGGAAATGTTATGTTTCCTTTATGTATGTTTAATGTGATACAATTATGTTATTGTTTATGATATGTTTAAACCTATTCATATGAGGAATGTATTGGACTTAATAAGTGACGGGTGGAGCCCGCTATAGCTCCTCGATGCATCGGTAGGTCTCATGAGACAAATAGACGTGGAATTGGCCGAGGCCCTTTCCCAATTTGATTTATGGTTTTGGCCGAGGCCTTAATCATTTTAGACGTCTTGGCCGAGGCCTTGACAAAATGTTTCAGAATGTCCGGCATTATACATTCCCTCATTATGAAAGTGGTTATTGATATTGCATGTGATTATTCGACCAGTAGAATATCCATGTGAAGAAGTAAATGGCATTATATCATTTTACTTTTGCCATATTATGTTGAAGTTCAAGTTTAAAAGGCTTTTGTTTTAGTTATACATTGCCTTAAATGTTAATGTTTATTTATGAAAGCTTCCGCAATATTGTTATCCTTACTGAGCATCTGAGCTCACCCCTTTCAATGTTTTAATATTTTCCAGGATGTGAAGAAGTATTTTATGAATGACCTGCAGGGATAGTCAGAAGAGGATATGAGTGTGGACTATGGAGACTTTGTTATTGTAGTTTTTTCACTTTATGATGTAATGTAACGTTTACGAATGTATCTAGTGTTTCCAAGGCTACTAAACTAATCGGTCTTTCGAGACTTGATCTTTTGTGATCATGCCAATGTTACGAAGTAATGCACCGACTCTGGGTAGCTGGGGTCGGGGCGTTACAAACAATTTCTTATGATTGCATCTTTCATGGCATAATTGTCTATTTTTTACCAATACCTCTTGTTTCTCACACCGAGCATGACTCACGTGATCTTAGAGTGTAAAAGTAATTATGACATTCTTCTTTGAGCCATCAATCATAAACATCATACTCCATTTCTCGAACTACGTGGGTTCTGATTCCTTTTCCAAAACAAAGGATACGTAGGTAGCCCATTTATGGGTTCGATCCCAACTTTAAAATAATCCTTATTCTTCTGAATGACGATAAACTTCAAGTGCCCCACTGAGTGGCTTTAAAACCATCCTGGTCGTCATAATGACCAAGAGACTTTTATATAAATATTTTTGAAGGATACCATTGACCAAGAATCTCTAAACAGATATATATGATTCTCTATTGATGAAGATCCTTGAATACATATAAAAGATTCTCTAAATTTCTTGCATATTTAATCATTGATTGTTAAAACTTAAGGAAAGCTCATTTTATACTTGGTAATATAAATAAGGATTCACGAACATAACTTAAATCTATAAAGAGAGTCCCGGAGTAGACAATAATTCCCCTCAAAAAGGTGTGATGAGTCTGACCTCCCATCCTCTCGACCAATGAAAATTCCTAAGCCTCATTAGCTCACAAGCTAATGAGCGCCTACCTTTGGAAAGTAGGTCCAAACGGATGTGGAATCATTGGATGTTTCCGGTTCTACGAACAAACCCGTTAGAAACCGATCGGAATGTTTGAATCTCCCGTCCAGGAGGTCATCCCCAGATTCCGTGCGAAACAAAAAATGGTGAACCCGACGTGAATCCCTAACCAAGTTAAAGTGATTTTTTTCTTATTTGTTAGGCCCCTTGGGCCAACAAATCAATCATTGACATGTGCTCATCCAAAAGATGCAGTGGCCGGATTCATCTTGATTATGTCTGTTATATGGAATAGGCACTCTTTTCTCAAGATCTTCTACAAAATGGCTTTCCTTAAATTCACCCCTGTGAATACTACTGCTGTGAACACCTCTACTGTGAGGTCTACTGCTGTAAAAACCAATGCTGCTACTCCTGCTGGAACGTCGTCCGCTCTGAGGATGACATCACCAACTCAACGTCTTCAACGCTGGGTTTCTAATGCACTGGTTAAGGAGTACCGTCGCAACGGTACTATCCCAACTCTGGAGGCCGCTCGTCACGCCCTCCAAGTTAACAACTCTACCTAGTCATCCGAACAACGGCGGCCAGTGATCAAGAAGCAGGCGGTGCTGACTACCGTCTCCAACCGTTTCGGGTCGTTATCCCCGGAACGCAATTTCCATTCACTCCCTTACTCTGAGGAAGTGAATGAGCAGGTCCCTCAGGGCCTTAATTCAAAAAGATAGGAGTCCTTCCCGAGGACTCCCATCAACAATCGCCGCCAGACTCGTGCGGTAGTGCGCCCTCAACATGATGAGGGTACCGACTCCAGGCATTCAGCTCAGGTTCCTCGAACCCGAGCAGGCAAGATGAACCGCCAGAGACGGAATCCGGTTAACAATAGGCAGGTTGTCATCCCTGCCATCTCCGGAGAAGTCCACCAACCTAACTTGGTGTCAAATAACGAGCAGGCACAATCACCTGCCCGTTTTAATTCCGTTGTCCAGCAGACTCGTCTGGCAGCATCAAGCCAATCCCGCCAGGCAATTCTGGCGGAGTACTATAGGCAGGAACATACACCTACTTATGCATCATCAGTTAGTCAGCAAACTCGTCTGACTACATATGATGGATCTCGTCAACCGCGTTTGGTGAAGTGTAATCAGCAGGCACATACACCTGCTAATACTAATCAAGCCTGCCAGCAGTCTCGCTTGGTAGCGCATGGAGAAGTCAGTCGGAAAGTCCCGACGACAAACAGGAGGCAGACTCAACTCTCTTCCTCCACACTTGAGTACTGTCAGGATTCACTGACAAGAAAAGGAGGACAGGAGCAGGCACATACACCTACTCCAAGCCCGGAATGGACGTATATCCCCGTTCTGGCGACTGAAGTCACCAAACATATTTTGTCAATGGTGAAAGAGCAGAAGCAAATTCCTGCTCATATTCTGGATACTTGCCAGGATATCATAACAGCTTCAGCATCATCACAGGGACAGACACATAAATCTATCCCTAGCAATGGACTGACACATCAACGATTCACTCCGGGACAGACACACACATCTGTTCCAGTCCAAGAGGGTTATGGGGCATACTCCCCCATATCATACGGACAACCAAGTCAGGCACATACACCTGATTTAAGTAGAGATCGTCAGCCTAACCTGACCATCTTTCCTGATCAGGCACATACACCTGCTCAGAGCAATCACTTTCGTCATCAAGTGGTTTCTAAAGCGAGTAAGAAGGCATCTAAGAAAAAGATCCGCCCAGCACAGTCAGGAGATCAAAGGTCAATCTGTAACCAAGCCTTGCTCGATGCTGGAGTTCTTGAAGCCCTCAGACATTTATCTGTCAGAATTCAAGATTCTACTCCCTCAGTTCCCAATAAAGGGAACATTAATTCTGAAGGTCTTCAACAGACACTTCCTCATGAAGACTTGCTTCATGAAAATTCGGTCAATCTTGAAGTTTCTTCTTCAGATGAGAGCCACAGGAACCCTCTGTGTGGTCAGAAGACCAAGGAGCAAGAGATTTCATCTTTTGATGTAACCCATCATGACGGTCCTCCTCATGGTGATTAACTTCGCTTCGAAAGTCCTCTCCACAGTAGTGATTCACGTTGTCTCGAAAATTCTTCAGAAGGCAATGTAGTGACGAGAAATCCCTCCTATCTCGAGGCACTTGCAAACGTAAAACCAGTCATGTCTGATGCTTTACTATCAGCAGGTGAAACTCTTTCTCCATCAGAAGATAGCCTGGGGTTCAGGTTATTCTCCAAACCATCCCTGGGTCATTCATCTTCCAGCATGAATAGTGATATCTCTACCAATCTTGTTGAATCCGATGAAGCAACAAGGGAACACCAACTCTGGTCCAAACAGGTAGAATAATCTTCATTTAATGATAAAGAGGAAATGCTGAACATGAGGAAAAAACTGGAAAAAGGTGAAGTACCAGTCATGTTTTGGCCTTTGGCTGACTCCCAGTACGACATTCCAAAGATGTTGACAGATGATGGAATCCATGATATTCGTCTCAACATATGGAAGACTCTTTTTCAATTAAATAAGAAGGTATTATCTTACGATGAATATGAAAATCATCTTAAGATAATAGAAGGGCTAAAACGTCAGATTGATTTGGCATCTCTATCAGTCTCTCGGTATCCAAAGGCTGAAAATCAACAGAGAACCCTTCAACGTTCATGCCTTGGCGCACTAAGAAAATTGTGTCAGTTAATTGCCAATGCTCCATCTGATGTTCGTATAAGAGGATGGGGTGTTCACGGAGCACTACATTTCACAGTGCTTTCCGGTCAGCAAAGCCCGCCGAAAATGGTCTCATGCAATGTTATTGCCCATGGCCGGCCACAGTCAATGAGCTTTGTTCATAATCAAAAGCTTGCTCAAGAACAGGCTTCAACTAGTTCCTCTCAAAATCAAGTATATAGAGAACAAGTTGTTGAATTGCTCCTATATCAAGCAGGCGAGAATATTGCACAAGCCTCTCGTCTGGAGCAAACACGTCATCAAATGACAGAAGTTTCGGAAATCATCCAATGGTCTGTTGAACCAGGTGATAAAAGTGGATACAGTTTAATGCATCCAGCTAATTTCCGAACTAAGATTCGCAAGATCAAGAGAGATTTTAAAAAGATCTCAGACATAGCATGTCAAGAGACACCCCAGCTTGTCAGACTGGGGACTTCTCTAACTCAACCCTCAGAGTCAACAAATGGGATTCAAGGAGTTGAGCGGAAACAGCAGGAACATCCCCAGTCCACCGGACTGGGGACTTTTTCAAATCCTCAATCCCTCCCTCAGAGAAAGTCAGTATTCTCTCGATTAGGGAATAAGCCTCAAGAGGAACGAAGAGCCAAGCTATCAGGAGATTCTCTCCAAGTAACGGTTCTCCAAGAAGTTCCTGAGGGATCAAGTCAACGGAATGCCATGTCTCATCATGGACATAGAAGAAGACAATATCACAGAAATGCTGATAGAAAGGATTCCATACAATATGCATCCATTAATGTCATTAATGTCGTTGCTACTGATTCACCAGATGAGGCTCAATCAGAGGGATCAGACGAAGAGGTTCCTGCTCAAGAAGTTGCGCACATAGACCTAAATGAAGAAGGTGTGCGTACACGTAATCAAAGGCTTACCCAAAATCTGGGTATTCCTTCAAGTAACCCACTTCCCCCTCTCCGAAAAGGATCCAATAAGGGGAAAGGAAAGAATCAGGTTACTTCTCACCCTTCCTCTGAAGGAGGTCAATCGCTCTCATTAGAGAAAAGGTTTGCACAACAGGAGGAAGAAATGAAAGAATTAAGAAGGTTGAATGCAGAACTACTTCAGAGTAGTCTTCTTCTTAAGAATGTTGAAGTCCGACAGCCGAAGGAATTTGTTGTAACTACTGAGATGGATCAAGAATATCCTCCTTTATCAGTACACCCACAGAGGTCTAATCCTACGGGTCAAATGCAACAACGGTTGGCAGCACTACCATCAGTTGCAGCACCAACCACCACGTCTGTCCAAGCTCCATTCATTGCACCTACCCAAAACCAAGTTCAACCTGACATTTCTCAAAAGTTAATAACTACAATTGAGTCATTAACAGCTCGGTTAGAAACTATGGAAGGGAAATGGACGCAAGTTCAACCTGAAAAGAAAGTTTACTCTGAATGGGTAGATTCAATTTCTCCTCCATCCAGTTTTGGAAACCCTATTTTCCCTACTTTCAATGGATCAGGCGACCCTGAACAACATTTGACGCATTACGTGTCTTGTTGTGATCCTATGATGGGAACTCCAGAGCAGTAAGAAGCAGTGAAACTCAGATGCTTCGTGCGAACCTTGCAAGGACCAGCTTTTGTCTGGTATACAAGCTTGCAATCCCGGTCAGTCATCGGATGGGAGGATCTTCGTCAAAAATTCCTTCTTCAGTTTAGCTCAACTTTTCCAAAAACGACAGTTTTCGATCTTACAAACTGCAAGCAAAGGGAAAATGAAAGAGTCTCTGATTTCATTGCTCGTTGGAAGGGATTAACGTATTCCCTGAGTTTAGCACTCCCTCAGGAGGAATTGTTGCCAATCTGTGTGGCAAATTTGCGTGACGAATTACGCACACCATTGATCCCTGTGAAATACACAGGTGGGTTTCGAGACCTTACTTCAATCGCTCAGCAGATTGAAGATTCCCTTATACAGGCTAAGGTTAAATCTCATGTAATTCCATCATCTCCAGGAAGAAGAATGGGTAAAGCAGAAACTACTACAGTTATGCTTAAACAAGCACCTGTACCTATATCTACTTCAAAACCTTCATCTTCTCGGAGGACTCCACCTCCTGAACGCCAACAACAAAGGTCGTTTCGTCCAAATGATCAAAGAGATCAACGACGAAAACAATTTGAGGATATGAAGAGTAAAACATACTCTTTCTGAAATGAGCAAGTTCCTGGTTACTTCATTGCAGCTCTGGAAAATAATTTGGTTCAATTACCAGTGCCCAAGAGGCCAAACAAGGAAGGAAATGAAAACCGTCCCAATTATTGTCCCTTTTATCAAATGTTGGGGCATCCCATCCAGGAGTGTTTTGTCTTTAAAGACCTCCTACAAAAGATAGTTGACTTGGGACAAGTCAAATTGAAGGGTTCTTCAGCTCATGTAGCGTGTATTACCGCTACAGATCCAGAGGAAGGAGGCGAGTGGCAGGAAGTCAAAAGCAAAACTGCGAAAAAATATGATGATTGGATGGTCAGAAAGACAATCAATCGGACTCATTCCATTTTGCGAACACAATTGAAGAAGCCAATTGTGTCTCCTACAAAAGCCGCAGTAAAGCCTCCATCAAAAGACAAATCCTCAAAAGGGCAGCGCAATTCAAAGAAGAAAGAGGAATCAGGAGAAGATGAGTATGTATCAAAGCCTAAATTGTCTTTGACTCTGGAAGATTTCATGTCATCTACTTCAAAGCAACGGGCACAACCCCATCAAACGGCACAGCCTAAACAGGCTAATCAGGCAGAGTCTTTATCAGACGAAGAGTTAATCTTTGGTTCTGTTAATATGATCCAATTAACAGATTCATATTCCAGTCTTGATGATCCTGAATTCCCTGTATCAAATAAGGGAATCCGAAGAGGTTCTAGAGGTTCAGGATATAGGGGAAGACGTGGATCTTTCCAAAGCCACTACTCTAATTTTACCCCTGCTAGCACCGTATATGCAGCAGAAACTCGTGGTAGAGCCCTTCAGCGAGCTCAAAAAGAACAAGCAAGTTCTTCTGCCAATGGCCAACTCAGTTTTGGCATAGTTATTTTGGAAGACCGATTAAAGGTTCCATATTCTTTATCTCAGCAAGTAAATGGATCTAATCAGTCTAATCTTCCAAAACCAAGGATGTTTCCAACTTCAATACAAGATGCATCAGCTTCCAAAGCATCTGCTTCCAAGGTACCTGCTAAACCGCATATTCCTATTGGGAAACGCAGACCTCTAGATCAAAAGTATGATATATTGAAACACTTGGCCCAAGTACCATCCAAGTTATCAATTTTGGATGCTTTGAATTTTTCAAAAGATCTTCGGGAAGCACTCATCGAAGCTTTGTCAAGTCCTCGGAAGTTTGAAGCTGAAATTGCTACAGCTGAAATCTATCACGTAGAGAATAATCCTGCAGAATGCCATGCAATGATATATTTTACTAATAAAGATGAAGATGATGTTGTGCATGGGCACATAAAACCTTTGTACTTATCTGGCAAAGTCAATGGTATAGATGTTCGAAGAGCTTTCATTGACAATGGTTCAGGAGTCAACCTCATGCCCATTCGTACACTTCGTTGATTGGGCCTCACGGAATCTGATTTATCTCCTTCTACCATGATGTTACAAGGATATGATAAAAATGAACAAGAACCACTGGGAGAAGTTACACTCAGAACTCAGTTTGGAGATCTTGTTTCCAATTCGGATTTCATGATTGTTGATCAAGACTCAGCTTTCAATATCTTGCTTGGAAGACCTTGGCTACATCAGCATGCAGCTATTCCGTCATCATACCATCAATGTCTCAAATACTGTTTCAATGGTCAAGTTGGAACATTGTATGGTGATAAAGCCCCGTTCAAGACATGTGAGTCTCAATACATTGAGGCGGAATTTTATCACATGAAGGGAAGAGAAAAATCTACAGTGAAGGAAGTTACCAAGATTAATACTCCATATGGTTTGGAAAAAATTCTAATAAATCCATTTTCACATATGAGTACAGATTATGTGTTACCTATCAGTCAAATTGACAAAATAGGACCAAATCAAAATACTCTTATGGAAAGATCCATAATGTCAATTATGGCAATCGAGCCAGACAACATGGGAGAAATTGGTAACTTACCAAGCAGTGATGAAAGAATAAGTGGTGACGTTTTCATTTCGTCTGCTGAAATCCAACAAGTCTATACTTCACTAATCAGGCCAGAAGAAGTTATAGCAACACCAGAGGTGAATAATGATGTCGATTCTCAATCCATCATCTCCTCTTTATTTCCCAAAGAAGACCCTTTATCATCAATAGGGTCGGAAATGGAAGCTTCTTCTTCAAAATGTAAAAATTTTGACATCTCTTATGATCATGAGAATTTCGTTTTTTCATCTACTTTGCAAGTAGAAACGGAAGAAATAACATCTGATGAAGAGGAAGAAGAAGATCTTAGAGATGCTCCTCCAGCATTTGAAGAGGGTATCTCTACCACTGTGGATGAACTCAGAGAAGTAAATCTGGGTACAGAGAAAGATCCAAGCCCCACTTTAATTAGTGCAGCCATGACCCTTGAAGAGTAAGAGATGTATATTTATTTTCTAAAGCAAAATAAAGATATTTTTTCTTGGAATTATACAGAAATGCCTGGGCTTGATCCTGATGTGGCTACTCATCATTTGGGTTTACCAAAAGGACATCGAGGATTCAAGCAAGCCGCGAGAAGAACACACCCAACCTATGCTTCCAAAATTGAGGCTGAAGTGGATAATCTTATTAAAGCTAACTTCGTCAGAGAAGTTCAATATCCCAAGTGGTTGGCTAATATTGTCCCTGTAAAGAAGAAGAACGAACAAATTAGGGTATGCATCGATTTCAGAGATCTTAATCGGTATTGTCCTAAAGATGATTTCCCAGTTCCGATTACAGAACTCTTAATTGATGCGACGGCTGGCTATGAAGTACTTTCTTTCATGGATGGATATTCTGGATATAATCAGATCTGAATGGCCCTAGAAGATGAGGAATATACAGCCTTCAGAGCTCCTCAAGGTGTTTTTTGTTACCGGGTGATGCCCTTTGGTTTAAAGAATGCAGGTGCAACATATCAACGCACCATGCATCATATCTTCAAACCTCTTTTAGGGAAGTTTTTTGAATGCTATGTAGATGATTTGGTAGTTAAATCCAAACAACTTTCTAATCACTTGGCTGATTTGGAAGTCATATTCCACAAGCTTCGACAACATAATTTGAAGATGAACCCCTTAAAATGTGCGTTTGGGGTAACCTCAGGAAAATTCCTCGGCTTTGTTGTACGCCATCGTGGTATTGAAGTCGATCCTGAGAAGACCAAATCAATCCTTGGTATGTCACCTCCTCAGAATTTGAAAGAATTAAGAGGACTTCAAGGACACTTAGCCTATATTCAGCGTTTCATCGCCAATTTGGCAGGAAAAAGTTTACCCTTTACCAAATTATTGAAGAAAGGAGTCACTTACCACTGGACTGAAGAATGTCAAGAAGCATTTGATGTTCTCAAGAAATACCTCTTGAGTCCACCAGTACTCATGCCACCTGTTGAGGGTAGACCTCTTATCCTCTATGTGACAGCTTTAGAGCGATCATTGGGTGCCTTTCTCGCTCAAAAGAATGATGCTGGGAATGAAAATAGTCTCTACTATCTCAGTAGAACTATGCTTGAAGCAGAAACCCGGTATTCAAGTATTGAAAAGTGCTGCCTAGCATTAATTTTTGCAGTTCAGAAACTGAGACACTACCTGCAACATCATGAGGTCCAATTGGTATCTCGTAATAATCCACTCAAATTCATCCTTAGTCGTCCAATGCTTACAGGACGTCTGGCAAGGTGGGCAGTTATTCTACAGCAGTTCAACATTCAATATGTGTCTCAAAAGGCAATTAAGGGCCAAGCTCTGGCTGATTTCCTGGCTGAACATCCTTCAGTGGAAGACACGTATTCAGATATCGAACTCCCTGATGAGGAAGTTTTCTCTATTCAAGAGAGTCCTCAAACATGGGAAATGTATTTTGATGGTGCTTCTAGAAGTCCAACAGGGAAGAAAATGGAAAATCCTAAATTCAACAAAGTTGGTTTAGGAATTGTGCTCATTTCTCCAGATAAGGCAGTGTTACCTTATTTCTTTTTGTTGTGGGAAGGTGGTACCAATAATGAAGCTGAATATCAAGCTCTCATTATAGGCTTGGAGTTAGCGCTTCAAGCACAAGTGAATCACTTAAAGGTGAAAGGTGATTCAGACCTGGTAATCAAACAAGTCAATGGGGATTATGCCATCAGAAAAGAAGAATTAATCCCTTTGTATGATTACGTCAGAGAGTTAATGTCGGAATTCCCTTCAGAACCGACATTTTCTTATGTCCCAAGATCACAAAATGCTCAAGCTGATGCACTGGCTAATATAGCCACAGCTTTAGCAGATCCAAATCGGGACGATACAACCATCTGTATTGCCCACCGTCGTGCAATTTCACCTTATGTTCAAGTCAGAACAGAGGAAATTAATGAAATTAGTCCCATTCCTGAACTGTATGGTCATACTATAGGATGGATGTCACCTATCAGGGAATACCTTCAAAATGGAACAATTCCACCTGATAGAGCCGAGAAAGAACAAATTCGGCGACGTGTGGTCAATTTTACTCTTTATGATAGCCCAAAACACCTCGAGAAAATTCTATACAAACATGGTTTTGATGGAGTTCTCTTTAGATGTATTGATGGTGAAGAGACAATGACTGTCATAAAAGAAGTGCATGCAGGAGTCTGTGGTGCCCACTAGTCTGGACATAGATTGTCTGATCAAATTCGAAGGCTTGGATACTTTTGGCCTTCAATGATACAAGATTGTGTTAATTTCACAAAGAAGTGTCATTCATGCCAAGTATATGCCAACTTCATTCATAAACCTCCAGAGTTGCTTCATACAGTTAAATACTCATGGCCATTTTCCACATGGGGAATGGATGTGGTGGGACCTTACCCTTCAGCTACGGCCAAGCAGTTTAAGTACATTCTTACTGCTACTGATTTCTTTTCCAAATGGGCAGAGGCAGTACCTCTCAAAGAAGTCAGTTCTAAATGCATTGTTAGCTTCATCAAGTCTAACATCATTACTAGATTTGGCGTCCCTCATACCATATTGACGGACAACAGCACCAACTTCTGTTCTTCTGAGGTAAATAAATTGTATCAAGAATACAACATTAAGTCCAACCATTCATCTCGATATCATGCAGCGGCTAATGGCCAGATAGAGGCCTTCAACAAGACTCTTTCAAATATACTGCAAAAGATGGTGGATAAAGATAAGAGGTCAAGGCCTGATAAACTCTTTCATGCTTTATGGGCTTATCGAACTACCACTCACAATGCAACGCGGTCAACTCCATATTCATTGGTATATGGAATAGAAGCAGTCTTGCCAATTGAAGTTCAATTGCCCTCACTCAGAATAGCCATTTGTGATCAGTTATCTAAGGATGAGCAATCCCAAAAGTGGTTGAATGAATTGGAACAGTTAGATGAGAAAAGATTGTGCACTTTGCACCACTTGGAAATCTATCAGAATCGAATAGCACGAGCTTTTAACAAAAAAGTTCGTCTTCGTTCATTCATTCAGGGAGAATTGGTATTGGTTCTCAGATCACCAATGATACCAGGAAAGAAGCCTCCCAAGCTTGAACCAAAATGGGAAGGACCTTATTCAATACATAAGGTCTACTCCAATGGAGCATATTCTCCAATCTCAATGGATGAAGAACACATCACGACTCCAACTAATACCAGATTTCTGAAGAAGTATTTTGTATAAACACAAAATATTGTTCCCAGAGCCAAAACAGTCACATTGGTTCTGGTTATTATGTCCCTGCAACATGACACTAAACTGTGCAGCACCAATAGTCCTAACTGCAAGACTTTAAACTGCATAGTCCCTGATTATGTCCTACATGACACTAAACTGTATTATGTCCTACATGACACTAAACTGTATTATGTCCTATCTACATGACATTAAACTGTACAGAAGTTCCTTATTTGTCCGAGATGACATTAAACTATATTTTGTCCGAGATGACATTAAACTATATTTTGTCCTAGCAACATGACATTAAACTGTGTGGCACTTTCATCGTCCAGCATGACGATAAACTGTAAAAATTCCCCAGAACTGATATCCTCATATTGGTTCACCATAGTCCTAGCTACATGACTTTAAACTGTACAGCAATGTTCTATCGTCCAACATGACGATAAACTGTATAACCTTTTTTTTCGTCCAACATGACATTAAACTGTAGAAAAGAAGATGTCCCTGCAACATGACACTAAACTGTACAGCACCAGTTCGTCCTTGCTATATGACGTTAAACTATACAGCCATGGTCCAGTATGACTTTAAACTGCAACTTCGTCCCACACGACATTAAACTGTGGAAATGTTCCCTAAACCGTCCAGCATGACCTTAAACTACATCATCCCTGGTCCAAGTATATGACCATAAACTATTTGCAAATCCCTTATGTCCAGCAAGACGTTAAACTGTGACGTCCTAACTACATGACGCTAAACTGTATAAAAGTACCTTACGTCCGGAAAGACGTTAAACTATATAATCTCAAAGGTCCAGTATGACAATAAACTGCACAATCCCCCTTTCGTCCAATATGACGTTAAACTGTATTGTCCCCATCGTCCTAACTACATGACGCTAAATTGTACAGAAAGTCCTTGATATGTCCTACATGACATTAAACTGTTATTTTGTCCCTGCTACATGACACTAAACTGTGCAGCACCAATAGTCCTAACTGCAAGACTTTAAACTGCATAGTCCCTGAATATGTCCTACATGACATTAAACTGTGCATCGTTAAGGTTGTTATTACCTCTTGTTTCTCACACCGAGTATGACTCACGTGAGCTTAGAGAAAACCTCAACCATAACACTCTCTTTGGGCCCCTAACCATGTGTAAATCCCAACAACATTTTAATTAGATCATTGTCCCCAAGAACAACTTGATCATTAATTCATTCTTTAATTGAACTACACGGACTTTGATCCTTGCCCTCCAGGCTAGGTATGTAGGCAACCTCCCAGGGTTCAAGCCCAAAAATAATCTCTTCACATCGGTTCACCACCATCTCATATAATGTTGATTCGTGAAACCGCCCCTAGAATCAATATCTTTACATTGATTCATTTTCGTCCTTGTTATATGACGTTAAACTATGCAACACTTTTGTCCGGTACGACAATAAACTACAATATTCTTTGATTTCCTCATTTGAGAGAGAACTATTATTGACATTGATTTTTCAATCATGGTTTTTCATTTTCAAAAGACTACATGCATACATGGTAATGCCTAAACTTTTTATCTTAGGTTAAACCATCATTTCACTAAAGTCCCCTTTCACCCTTCACATGTACAAACCAAATTTGTACAAAGGGTAGTTCTAGAACTACGTGGACTTGATTCCCATCCTTATGGGATACATAGGAACATTCGAGTGTCCCTCGAATCCAGTCCCAAGTCTTTTGGGCCTAACCCCAAATTTCACTTTCAGTCCCTTGGCTGAAAAGTCCTCATGAAAACACACACTGTGTTTTCATTATTATGGTCCGAATTCTATGACCCTAAACTAAGATCACTCATACTTTCGTCCTACACGATGTTAAACTGCATTTCAAGAACTACGTATGGCTTGATTCTCATTCTTATGAGATACGTAGTGAAGTCCAAGTTTCAATTCAGGACCCAGCCACAACATGATTATGGTTATCATTGACCTATGTATCTCTATATACATTGGACAATACCAATCTTTATGTGTTATAATCCTAACCTTAAATATATTCAGATCTTCATAACCCTTTTCATGACTTCTAATCACAAAAATGTCAAACTTCTGAGAATTCTTTTGCCTGACTATGCAGCATGTGCCCATAGGTGGCCTTGCATAAACAGTCCACATAACAGACTTGTCAGCCAAAAGATGCTATTTATTTGACCATGCAGCCAATTCCCTTAGGTGTCCCTGCATATTTCAACCCCCTAACGGGTTTTGTTAAATAATAGTAACTTCATTCTTGGGAAGAATGCCTCTTTTGTCCTTATTTGTCTTAAACGACAGTATGTAGGGATCCGCAAAAAATATCCATCCTTAACATATTTGTCCCATATCCTTTTTCATGATCTGAAAGTATTCAAGTCTATGGTTTATTCTTCTTCCCTACGTTTGGGTCAGACCTTCGTAGGAGTGATGTTCATCCAGTTCTTTGATATTCTTGTTCTATCTTCTCCATATTCAAGTACCTCTTTCCATACAACAAACTCTATACTTTAGAAAATTTGAATCTCCATAAACTTTCACTGGCTTTTAGCACTAGGAAAGTAAATTTCTGGGAGTTCTTTTGCCTGACTATGCAGCACGTGCCCATAGGTGGCCTTGCATAAACAGTCCACATAACAGACTTGTCAGCCAAAAGATGTTATTTATTTGACCATGCAGCCAATGCCCATAGGTGGCCCTGTATATTTCAACCCCCTAACGGGTTTTGTTAAATAATAGTAACTTCATTCTTGGAAACTACTTCTTCTAATGCCTTTTAGCTCTTTTCCATATCATTCCTCAGATTCAAATATTCTTAAGCCATAGTTTACATTTTTTCACTCATACTTGAGTATGGTAATGTGTTTTCAGATAAATTGTCAAGGAATTGAATCAATTTTAATCTATTTTGGTCAAAGCTATTTCGACCTTAAACATTAGCCCCTTTATGTCCGGCATGCATGACTTTAAACTGCCCACAAAAGACAAAGGAACTCTGAATAAAATTCAAGTTCCAGCTCACTAAATATACATTTTTGTATAATTTAGGTAATATTGAGCAAATTAAGAGATTCAAAGTTTGTAGGATTATTTGTAATAATCCTAGTAAAAATAAAAATATGCTTATTAGGCCCATTGGCTTAAGTAAAATTGAAGCAGGTAATGAAAGAATGCAGGTACAAATGATTGAAGATGAAATTATTTTTCATTGATACACAAGAGTTAGAAGGACATCCACAGACTGGAGTCTCTTCTCTTTTTTTACAAGAGGCTTTCAACATAACACTTCATTTGATTTACGGCATCCCGAGCTTCATCAGCAACCACCGGGAATTCATTCATTCAACTGGATACAAAAAGGGATGTAGTGATACCAGCTCTTCTTGGAACAATTGTAAGAGGATGTTCTTGAGTGCGGTTTGAGAAAATTTTCTGCTGATCAAACAGTGACTCTATTTCTGTCCAAGAGACTTGGAAGATGGATACATGGATTTGAGAATGGAGAATTGAAAGTAAAGAGCCATTTGGAGAGAGTACTCTTTTCAGATATTTCTCCAATGCCATGTTTGTCTTCTCTCCACCAACTGGAAATGGAAAACATTTCAGCCCATGGGTTTGCCATTTTCATATCTGCAAGGAAATGGCAGAGAGGAAGAACTTGATAGTTCACACCATTGTTGTTGCTCTTAATGCACAGTATAACCGAAATAGAGAAGTAGCAGTGCAGCTGCATCTCAGGGGTATAATTGTTTGCATTTGGAATAATGACTTCTTGTAGATGACCATGGCCATACAAAGGTAGATAAGTGCAGTGAGGAAAGTTGCGATGATATTTCTTCAGATACTTAGCCAAATCTGGAAGAGTACTATCTTTGACAGTATAGTAATGAGGGCCAATGATGTCCATCATATCATCTATCCGCTTGCTAACCAGTTCATCAATTAATCTAGGTCTAAGAGCCATTGAATCTTCACAGGAGTTGAATAAATTAAATGGGTTTATTTTTTCATAAAATTTGTGAAAAAATTTGGAAAAAATGGCTAAGGCATTAAGGCGCGCAAGTATGGAGATGTCGCGCAAGTGATACACGTGCCGCGCAAGTTTCTATCGCGCAAGTATTACCGCGCAAGCCCTATTACCTTGAGAGTAGTGCGGCAGCGAGGAAACAGTGGAAAAAGAGACTTGCGCGGCAAAAGCTCGAGAACTTCGGGATCAGGTGTTATCCACGGCCAAAAGCGGTGTATTTATAGGCCAGGAGGCCTATCTGCGCACCGCACCCAGAGCGCTTCAGGCCTGCGCGACGCAAACTTGCGCGCCTTCCTCTGCGCACTGAAGACTTGCGCGCCTCCCTTTTCCTTTGGAGGGATTCGATTTCCTCAGAGTCAAATCCTCATTTCTCCCCGGATCCAACTCTGAGGGGGGACTTTTGTTGACGCTCCTTTCGTCACAGAATCTAAAGATCGGAAAAAGGAATATCCAAGCTCAAAGTGATTCATCCTTTGAAGAAAACATCAAAAATCGACAAAGGCATGAAGACAGGATCCAAAGCAATTGCACCGCGCAAGTTATCTCACTGTCGCGCAAGTACACTTGCGCGACGACCTTGGTCGCGCAAGTGACTTGCGCGACCTAAGTGGTAACCGCCCGGTAACCGCCCAGGGCCTTCTTTTGCCTATAAATAGACCCTGTGGGCCCCCCATTCGAGAGGATCTTTTTCCAGAAACTCGAATTGAAGCTCTCGACGCCCAAGTCTCTTCTCAAAGCTTTCGGAACACTTCTAAGGTAATTTCTTACCTAGAACGGAAGATTTAAAAGAGAAGAAGGAAGGCCTAAGTGTTGAAACTCATCAACACTTGCGCGCCGCCTTATTCTTTCAATATAACTTGCGCGTCCCTTTTTTGGATAAACCTCAAGAGGATTCTAAAGGGATTTTTAAAGAGTCACTCAATTATTCTAAATGATATTTGAGAACCGCGCAAGTACCCCTCATGTCGCGCAAGTATACTTGCGCGACCAATACTTGCGCGCCGCCGCAATACTTGCGCGCCTTTAAGGACTTGCACGCCCTTATGTTTTTGGGTGCCCTCCTTGTCCAATTAATCTCCTTAATACCATTCCACCTCTCCTTTTCAAGATCCAGTCTTCAAGACACTTTTCAAAGCCATCTTTGACATGTTTTCTTGATTGACTTCCTTATCTGAAAGGAATTCTGTGGAAGATTTCATTCAACCTCATCATTCAAAGGATGAGAGAATCTTTAATTAGGCCTCCTCCTCAGGAGTAAGAACTAATCCATAATTCTCTTAACCTGGGCCTCCTTTTCAGGAGTAAGCCCCAGTCCCTTAAAACTTGGGCTTCATTTTTAGGAGTAAGTCCTAAGTCTCCAAAAGACTTATAATTCCCTCAACCTGGGCCTCCTCCTTAGGAATAAGCCCCAGTCTTGACAAATTCCCCTTTAACCTGGGTCTCCTTTTCAGGAATAATCCCCAGTTATAAATCCTTTAACCTGGGCATCCTTCTTAGGAGTAAGCCCCAACCTCAAATATGGGCATCCTTCTTTGGAGTAAGCCCCAACCTCAAATATGGGCATCCTCCTCAGGAGTAAGCCCCAAACCTTAATCCCTAACCTGAGCCTCCTTTTCAGGAATAAGACTCAGTCATAATCTTGGGCTTCCTTTTCAGGAGTAAGCCCCAAGTTCCCTAACCTGAGCCTCCTTTTCAGGAATAATACTCAGTCATAATCTTGGGCTTCCTTTTCAGGAGTAAGCCCCAAGTCCCCTAACCTGGGCCTCCTTTTTTAGGAGTAAGTCCCAGTCATAATCTTGGGTTTCCTTTTCAGAAGTAAGCCCCAAGTCCCCTTAAAATTCTCTTAACCAGTCATAATTTACCTTTGATTTGGGTTTCCTTTTCAGGAATAAAACCCAATCATAAGTCCCCTCCTAACTTGGGCATCCTCCTTAGGAGTAAAGCCCAAGATTAGAGTATTCAAATCTCCATAAAGCACATATACCTTTATGGACCCTGTTCCTGGATTTTCTCCTTAAAAGTAAATCCTAAACCTTCATCTATTTTGGGCAGTCATACATACATAAGCCCCAAACAATTTCTTATGATTGCATCTTTCATGGCACAATTGTCTAATTTTTACCAATACCTCTTGTTTCTCACACCGAGCATGACTCACGTGAGCTTAGAGTGTAAAAGTAATTATGAAATTCTTCTTTGAGCCATCAATCATAAACATCATACTCCATTTCTCGAACTACGTGGGTTCTGATTCCTTTTCCAAAACAAAGGATACGTAGGTAGCCCATTTATGGGTTCGATCCCAACTTTGAAATAATCCTTGTTCTTCTGAATGACGATAAACTTCAAGTGCCCCACTGAGTGGCTTTAAAACCAGCCTGTTCGTCATAATGACCAAGAGACTTTTATATAAATATTTTTGACGGATACCATTGACCAAGAATCTCTAAACAGATATAGATGATTCTCTATTGATGAAGAGCCTCGAATACATATAAAAGATTCTCTAAATTTCTTGCATATTTAATCATTGATTGTTAAAACTTAAGGAAAGCTCATTTTATACTTGGTAATATAAATAAGGATTCACGAACATAACTTAAATCTATAAAGAGAGTCCCGGAGTAGACAATAATTCCCCTCAAAAAGGTGTGATGAGTCCGACCTCCCATCCTCTCGACCAATGCAAATTCCTAAGCCTCATTAGCTCACAAGCTAATGAGCGCCTACCTTTGGAAAGTAGGTCCAAACGGATGTGGAATCATTGGATGTTTCTGGTTCTACGAACAAACCCGTTAGAAACCGATCGGAATGTTTGAATCTCCCGTCCAGGATGTCATCCCCGGATTCCGTGCGAAACAAATATTCATAACGGCTAGTTTTAATAATATTTTATTAGCATATCATTGTTTAGTGAAACTCGGTATTGCGTACGACGCAAGCTATCGAGGAAGGTTGTGATTTCGTGTAAAGCAAGCCAAGCAAGTGTTGTGTGTAGAAAAAGATTCCTTTGATTATTTATATAACATAAAAGTCTCGGGTGTTACATTCTACCCCCCTTAAAATGAATTTCGCCCTCGAAATTCGTCACTTTGTAACAAACAGATGAGGATACCTCTCCCTCGTCATATCATCAAGCTCCCATGTAGCTTCTTCTAATTGGTGGTTCCTCCATAAAACTTTCACCAATCGAGTGGTCTTGTTTCCTAGGACTTTTTCACTACGATCCAGAATCTCTATCGGTTGTTCTTCATAAGAAAGATCTTGCTCCAGCGGTACAACTTCTGAGCTCAGTACATGTGAAGGATCAGGTATGTACTTTCTCAGGAGAGATACATGGAACACATCGTGAACTTGAGAGAGATTCGGTGGAAGTGCCAATCGGTAAGCTACCTTCCCAACACGATCCAGTATTTCGAAAGAACCGATATATCTAGGGCTCAACCTCCCCTTCTTTCTAAATCTCATAACCCTCTTCCAGGGAGATATTCGTAAGAACACTTTATCACCCACTTCAAACTCTAGGTCTTTTCTTCGGTTGTCGGCATAGCTTTTTTGTTGACTCTGAGCTGCTCTTATGTGTTGTTGAATAGATCTGACCTTTTCTGCCATTTCATCAACGAGATCGGGTCCTAAGAGCTTTCTTTCCCCAACTTCATCCTAGCAAGTTGGAGTCCTGCATTTCTTTCCATAGAGAGCTTCACAAGGAGCCATCTGAATACTAGAGTGAAAGCTATTATTATAAGAAAATTCCACCAAAGGTAGGTGTTGATCCCAACCACCTTTGAAATCCATAAAGCAAGCTCTCAACATATCTTCTAGAGTTTGAATTGTTCTCTCAGACTGACCGTCTGTCTGAGGATGATAAGCAGTGCTGAAACTCAACTCTGTATCCAGAGTATGCTGAAGACTTCGCCAGAACTTCGAGGTAAACCTCGGATCCCAATCGGATATAATAGAAAGTGGTACTCCATGCAATCTTACCACTTCCTTTACATATATCCTGGAAAGCTGATCTAGAGAGAAATCCTCTCTAATAGCAATGAAGTGTGCAGACTTTGTAAGACGATCAACTATGACCCAGATAGCATTATTGCCTTTGGATGTTTTAGGAAGTCCTGTGACAAAGTCCATAGTGATTTTTTCCCATTTCCATTCGGGTATGGGTAATGGTTGTAACATCCCCTTAGACTTCTGTCTCTCAGCTTTAACTTGTTGACAAACCAAGCATCGAGAGATATATTCAGCAACATCTCTTTTCATGCTATCCCACCAGAAGTATTCTTTCAGGTCCCTATACATCTTTGTGCTTCTAGGATGAATAGAGAATGAAGAACTATGAGCCTCATCCAGCAACTCCTTCTTTAATTCGGGGATGGGAGGAACATAAACCCGATTCCCAAACTTTATTATCCCATCACAATCAAGGTTGAATTCAGAAACATTTCTCACCTTCTTTTGTAACTCGAAATCTTCTTTCTGTGCCTCTTTAATCTTCACATGTATAGATGGTTGAACATTCATTTGAGAAAGATAATATTTTTCCCCTTTCATTATAATTCCAAGATCTATCCTTTGTAAATCCATAAATATTGGATCTTTTGTGATCCTCATCATGGATAAACTAGCATGGTCTTGTCGAGTTAATGTATCTGCCAACTTGTTTGCTTTCCCAGGGTGGTAATGGATTGAGCAGTCGTAATCCCTAATCAGCTCCAACCATCTTCTTTGGCGAATATTCAACTCCTTTTGTGTGAAAATATACTTTAAATTTTATGATCAGTATAAATGTCACACCTTTCTCCATAAAGGTAATGCCTCCAAATCTTTAATGCAAAGATTACCGCAGCTAAATCCAAATCATGAGTTGGGTAATTTTGCTCATGTATTTTCAACTATCATGAGGCATAAGCTATCACCATATCATTTTTCATAAGAACACACCCAAATCCCTTCTTGGATGCATCACTGTAGATCACAAACCTTTCTCCACTACAAGGCAGTGTGAGCACAGGTGCACTGGATAACCTTCTTTTCAACTCCTTGAAATTCTCTTCACATTCCTTCGTCCAAACAAACTTAACTCCTTTCTGAGTCAACTTGGTGAGTGGATTAGATAATCGTGAAAAATCCTTCACAAAACGTCGATAATATCCAGCCAAACCAAGAAAACTTCGGATCTCGGTTACTGTTGTTGGTCTCGACCATCTTTCGATAACCTCTGTTTTTGCTGGATCCACAGATATCTCCTCTTTTGAGATTATGTGACCCAAAAATGCAACTTTTTGAAGCCAAAATTCACACTTGGTAAATTTGGCATAAAGTTTCTCCTTTCTCAAGGTCTTCAATATAATTCTCAAGTGATCTTCATGTTCTTCCTTTCTCTTTTAATAGACAAGAATATCATCTATAAAGACTACCACAAACTGATCAAGATAGTCCCTAGAGACTCTATTCATTAGATCCATGAAGATAGTACGGGCATTAGTAAGACCAAATGGCATCACTATAAATTCATAGTGTTTATACCTTGTACGGAAATCCGTCTTTGGTATATCCTCCCTTTTGACCCTTAATTGATGATACCCTGAACGAAGATAAATCTTGGAAAAGTATTGAGCTCCGCTTAGTTGGTCAAATAGGTCATCAATGCGCAGGAGAGGATATTTCTTCTTGATAGTGATCTTGTTAAGTTCTCGATAATCAATGTAGAGTCTCATTGATCCATCTTTCTTCTTAACAAACAGAACAGGTGCTCCCCAAGGTGACGCACTAGGGCGTATAAACCCCTTATCAAGATTCTCTTGGAGTTGCTTCTTCAATTCCTGCAACTAAATTGGGGCCATTCTATAAGGTGTCTTTGAAATAGGCAAAGCACCCGGTACGATTTCTATTAAAAACTCAACTTCATGATTCGGTGGAAGACCCGGTAATTCATCCGTAAAGACATCATCAAACTCCCGTACAATGGGCATATTCTTAATTGTGAGTTTCTCACCAACCATTTGAGATAAAAAACCTTCATTTAGTGGAATCAAGACCCATAAGATGGAAGGAATTTCCACTGGAAGGTTATGTTCATCCTTGCATCGATAGATGATCATAGATTGATCTGGAATATGAAATGTGACTTCCCTTCTTTGGCAATTGATATGAGCTCCATGTAGAGAAAGCCAATCCATGCCAAGAATCACATCAAATTCCACTATAGGAAGGATCACAAGATTTGCAGGAAGCACTTTCCCACAAACTTCAATCGGAGAAGAATTATAAACTTTTGATGCGACTGTTGTGCCATTAGGTGTTGTTACAGCTAACTCAACATCTAATTGTTGAGGTAATACGGTGATTCCCTTAGAAAATTCTTCAGAAATAAAAGAGTGGGTGGATCCAAAAACAAATAAAACATTTGCTACTTTAGAGTGGATGGTAAGTGTACCTTTCACCACATCGTTATCGTACTCCACATCGCTGATAGAAATTGCATGTGACTTTCCTTTGTCTTTAGCCTTAAGAGTTTGTTGACGTCGACCATCATCATCAACCCTTGGATTAGGGCATTTATTGGCATAATGTCCCATCTCCTTGCACTTGAAACATTGAAGTGTAGTAGGTTCATTCTGTGTATCCCTTCCTTTGTTTGCATCATTATACATCTTCTTCCCATCATCGCGGCATTCAAATGCCCGATGACCTTCCTTTCCACATTTGAAACATTTACTTGTCCCTTTAAGACAACTCCCTTCATGTTTCTTTCCACACTTTGAGCATAAGGGAAATCTTATCTTCTTTTCAGTGTGCTCTTTAGATTTTCCTTTGAATTCCATTTTCCTCTTCTTATCAAACCCATATGACTGATGGGTCACTCCAATCTCCATCTCAACTTTGAGAGCACATCAAACGATTTCCTCGTAGCTATATAAGTCCCTTATGGCTAAGGCCCTTCAAAGACTTGGTTTTAAGCCACTAAAGAATCGATCGATCTTACTCTCGGGTTGGATAATAATACCAGAAGCGTACCTTGCAAGTCTTGTAAAATTTTCTTCATAGGTACCAACAGATTCATTGTCCTTTTGCTTCAGTTCAAGAAACTCTTTCTCCATCTTTGTTCGGAGAATACGAGGGAAGTACTTATTGAAAAATAAGTTCTTGAACTCGTCCCATTCCATGGACTCAATTTCATCCCTTTGCCTCGTATTCTTAATAAGATTCCACCATTGATCAGCATCACCTTCCGAATGATACACTGCTAAGATGACTTTATCATGCTCAAAACATTGAAGAACTGAAAATATCTTTTCAGTAGTACTAATCCATTGTTAAGCAACTAATGGATCAGTAGACCCACTGAATGAAGGTGGATGTTGTCTCATGAAGGATTCAACAGAATGCTGCTCCTTCCTTTGCTCATTTGGAATTCATGCATGATTCATAGCTTGAGAAAGTTTTGTGAGCATGGCTACAAGATTTTGCATTCCAACTCCCATAATGTTTGGTTGCTCAGGGGGACAATCATTTCATTGCCCGTTGCATTCCGCATTAACACGGTTCCTTCGGGTTCCAGCCATTGACTAAAACCAAGAAGAATAGTGTGAGCAACACTAATTATAATAGGAAAACCACATAATCAAGAATAAAATTTCACACTTAAGATCTTATCCTAGGTTACTCATGGCCACTTCTAAAACACTAATATTGTGTTCTATGATTAGACTTATCCTTAGGGTTCTTACTAAGGCTTTCACATCCTAGTTTCCAAAGGTTGACTATACCTTTCCTCTGATACCAACTATAATGACCCATACTTTACATACATTGTTATTACTTCAGAATTGAAGCACACTTATTACAACATATAACCAAACCAAGAAAGGACCGTATAGGTATAGTGTCTTTAGAAACTGGGAAACATAAACAACTGGTTTATAAAGCATCTACTTTGCCTCCCATTTCTTTCATCATATCTAGAGTCCCTTTTGGCATATTATACTTAATAACCTTCTTCCTGACCTGGGGAAACAAAACATACTAAAGGGTGAGCTCAAATGCTCAGTAAGGGTAAACAAAAGAAATGTCAATCACATCATATACATAAGCACATAACTTTTGGAAATCTTAACCTGCAAAAGAGATCATAATTTCATAACATGGGATAAGTCTTAGTAGTGAAATGTAATCCCAATAATCATAACTTAAAACATGAAACTTTGTGGCATACATGCATAATCATAGAGAATCATTTCTTATTAGTCAAGACTCATTGCCAAGACTATCTTAGTGGACAAAGTCCATTTCTGAACCGAGTTCACTCCTCATTTCAGTCCTGTTTCACTGAACAGGTATAACCTACCATTCCAGCCATGTCTATCTCATGAGATATAAAATCTTTACCCAATGCATTGGAGGGAGATATAGGTCCCACCCATCTCATAATGATACCATTCTTATGTGTGCCACAAAATCATAAATCATACATCATTGCATAACCCATGTAGTAAAAATGGGATTCCTAAACAACATGACATTATAAAACAATTCATATAAGATAAAGGAATTCATAAAAATATCTCCATCACAACATAATCAAATCCATGTAATAATATGGATAGAAACAGAACCCTATATTATCTTAGATGGAAAATAATTTTGATAAAACACTTGAACTCCATTCTTGAGGAAAATATCCTTTCTACTTCAAAAACATTTTTCCTTTCTTAACATGTCATACAATTTTAAACTAAAAAAAGTTGATTAAAAATAAACTTGAAAACTTGTAAAAAAAGATTCTTGGAAATACTGTTTTAAAAATCCATTCATGCCATATAAGTTAAAAAAACATTCTTCTCGTACTTTTGTCGGAAAAGTCAAAAAAGTACCTCGTACAAAAAGCGACAAAAGATTCCTTTCACATCTATTACTAAAAACTCACCGAAGGGTAAAATAGGATTTAAAAAATTTTAGGTGAATGGAAATAATATTACATATTGAGGAAACATGGATGTGGATGATAAAATACACCCCAGTAAATGCCAAAGTATAAACAATCTCGGATAAAAATGAGATTGTGATATTTCCCTTACCTTAGGTCCGATATGCTCTGTACGTGTCCTAACCTCCTGTATAATGATTTAAATAATGTTATTGACTTATTCCAGAATCATACTTATTTTTATGATATCATATTTGGTCATATTCTTAGCTTCTTAGTAGTAATATTTCATTGCTACTTGTTATTCGGGTGTTTATAACTTTTTGTTCTTATGCGTGTTTTGTCGAATAAATTCTTATTCTTATCTTTAGGTTATAGATACCTAATTTCCAGAATGGTATTAGTGTAATATATATCATATTCATTCATTTAATTCATTTATATAATCATTATGAATTGAAGATCATGTATAAAGAGTCGCATCACATCGTGGAGACGGTATTTCGTACGTACGCACGAGTGATGATATCGTTCATATGATCGTGGAATTGTATTGGAGTGTATGTATACTATTTCAGAATCAGTATCACTTTATAATAGTCATATATAGTCATTATTTACACCATTATACCCATCCAAGTAAGGTGGTGGTGGAAAATAGATTACACCACGGCGTGGAGACGGTATTTCGTATGTACGCACGTGCGGTGATTTCTTTTTCCGTAGGATGGATAGATGGTGAAATAGGGTTGTTTCATACTTATAATAACATATCAGTATATGATTGATACTGATGTTATTACTTCATAATGAAACAACTAAAGAAGAAGAAGTGGAAGAAGAAATAAAGATGAAAGAATCGGTAACGGACATTACCTCTTCTTTGAAGTGCTTCTTTGAGACCTTATTTTAGGGCAATAAATTGTTCTTTGAAGAAGACCAGGACCTCTAGGATGTCTCTAGGGAAGTGGAGAGGAGAATTTGTCAGGGGTTTTCCGAGCTTGAAGGCTCAAAGTGGTGTGAGGAAGAGAGGGAGGAGGTGCCCTTTTATAAGGGAGGAGAGGGGCACCTTTGGAATAACAAAAAATATTATTTTTTTATAAAGTCAAGTTCTATTTTAAATAGCTCCAAATTGATTTATTTCTAAGATAAGGTGGGTATGGGTCGAAATATTCTCATCTAATAGAATTTAGACAAGTTTAGGTTCCTATTTTAACCATATCATTTAGATTTAACATTAAGTTAAATAATTTTACTTTTACCGTGTCTTCTTGTGTTCTTATACTATAAGGTTAATAAACTTACTATAAGCAGCCAAACGAACCCCAAGTTGTTTATTATTAAAATATATAACCTTATCTAAGTCATTTGGCCAAACCTTATATTTTTAGGAATAAAATAACAATTACTAATATAATATTTGTTTTAAAAACTATTTTATGTCAATTTTGACACTATTTAGTAATTAATTTTTGTGAAAATCATAACAGAATGATTAGTTCGAAAAACGTTAATTAAATAAATACTAGCATGTCATATTAATCTATAAAATTAGTGGAATTCATAAAAAGTCTAAAATTATATTTATTTGGGTATTTATAACATCAATTATGTCAATATTTCATTAATAAGATAATTACTGCATCATCGTTGTGTCATAAATAAATTAAATTATTTAATGTCTAAAAATTACAAATAAATTACCATTATGTAGGAAATAGTTTTATCTTTCTAATGAATATTTATAGCCAAATTTATCTTATGTATAACCCCATATAAAAAATGATTTAGTTACTAAACTTTGATTTTAACTATTTTAACCCTTCTTTAAATAAATTAATAATAAATGTCCTAATCTAATCCAAGTGGGCCTAAATGGTCATATTTTATTCCTAAGGTTTTTTTTGGTCGAATTACACTTGTCCAATAGAATTAGGACATATGTTAGGGTAATAATAATATCATTTTTACCCTTAATTACCCTATTTACTTTTAATCGTGGTAAAAAAAAGTAAAAAGTTACTATTCACCAAAAAATTATTTTCATCTCATTGAACCACATTTTACTTACTTACATCAACCGTGTCTCTCGGATTTTTGAAATTCCACTCACAGAAGTGGTAAAATTAATTTTTATGAAAAATTCAGTTTTTTAACTACCACTTAGTGGTTTCACTATTCATCAAAAATTGAAAGTTTTCAGAAAAATACCAAAATTTCACCCTAGGATAATTTCGATATTCCGAATCCAAAAATTAAGTCCATTTTGAAAAATAAAATTTATAAAATTTCAAAACGTGGTTATTATCATTCATAACGGCTAGTTTTAATAATATTTTATTAGCATATCATTGTTTAGTGAAACTCGGTATTGCGTACGACGCAAGCTATCGAGGAAGGTTGCGATTTCGTGTAAAGAAAGTCAAGAAAGTGTTGTGTGTAGAAAAAGATTCCTTTGATGATTTATATAACATAAAGGTCTCGGGTGTTACAGTGCTTTAAAGGGGGGTGATTGTAACATCCCCAAACGATAAAGGATTAAATGACTAAATGATATGACTCATGTCAACAAGGTGCACCTTCCTTTTCAGGAGCCAACCTGGTTAGAACTTCACAATTAAGCGTGCTTGGGATGGATTAGTGATCAGGATGGGTGACCTTCTGGGAAGTTTCCCAGGGTGTGTGTGAGTGAGGGCAAAGCACACTGAGAAGGACCAGTATTGGCCTGTGGGGACTGTTATTAGTCAGATGACCCGTTCAGACATGTGGGTGGGCCCTGGGATGGGCCCCATGTGTCTGCAGGGGAAAATGGGGGTACCTAGTAGGCTAGGACCCAACGGGTGAGGACAAAGCACACTGAAAAGGATAAGTATTGGTCTGTGGGAACTGTCATTAGTCAGATGACCCGTTCAAGCATGTTGTGCTCTAAAGAGGAGGTGATTGTAACATCCCCAAACGATAAAGGATTAAATGACTAAATGATATGACTCATGTCAACAAGGTGCACCTTCCTTTTTAGGAGCCTACCTGGTTAGAACTTCACAGTTAAGCGTGCTTGGCTTGGAGTAGTGATCAGGATGGGTGACCTTCTGGGAAGTTTCCCAGGGTGTGTGTGAGTGAGGACAAAGAACACTGAGAAGGACAAGTATTGGCCTGTGGGGACTGTGATTAGTCAGATGACCCATTCAGACATGTGGATGGGCCCTGGGGTGGACCCCACGTGTCTGCGGGGGAAAATGGGGGTACCTGGTAGGCCAGGACCCGACGGGTGAGGAAAAAGCACACTGAAAAGGACAAGTATTGGGCTGTGAGAACTGTCATTAGTCAGATGACCCGTTCAGGCATATGGGTGGACCCTGGGGTGGGCCCCATGTGTCTGCGGGGGCAAATGGACCTACCTGGTAGGCCAGGACCTGACGGCCATGTTAAAGGATTAAATGACTAAATGATAAGACTCATGTCAACAAGGTGCACCTTCCTTTTCAGAAGCCTGCCTGGTTAGAACTTCACAGTTAAGCGTGTTTGGCCTCGAGTAGTGATCAGGATGGGTGGCCTTCTGGAAAGTTTCCCAAGATGCGTGTGAGTGAGGACAAAGCACACTAAGAAGGACAAGTATTGTCCTGTGGAGAGTGTCATTAGTCAGATGACCCGTTCAGACATGTGGGTGGGCCATGGGGTGGTCCCCACATGTCTGCGGGGGCAGATGGGGGTACCTGGTAGGCCAGGACCCGACGGGTGAGGACAAAGCACATTGAGAAGGACAAGTATTGGCCTGTGGGGACTGTCATTAGTCAGATGACCCGTTCAGACATGTGGGTGGGACCTGGGGTGGGCCCCACGTGTATGCGGGGGCAAATGGGCCTACCTGGTAGGCCAGGACCCGACGGGTGAGGACAAAGCACACTGAAAAGGACAAGTATTGGTCTGTGGGAACTGTCATTAGTCAGATGACCCGTTCAGGCATGTGGGTGGACCCTGGGGTGGCCCCCATGTGTCTGCGTGTGAGTGAGGACAAAGCACACTGATAAGGAAAAGTATTGGCCTGTGGGGATTGTCATTAGTCAGATGAACTGTTCAGACATGTGGGTGGGCCCTTGGGTGAGCCCCACATGTCTGCGGGGGCAGATGGGGGTACCTGGTAGGCTAGGACCCGACGGGTGAGGACAAAGCACACTGAGAAGGACAAGTATTGGCCTGTGGGGACTGTCATTAGTCAGATGGCCCGTTCAGACATGTGGGTGGGCCCTGGGGTGGGCCCCACATGTATGCGGGGGAAATGGGCCTACCTGGTAGGCCAGGACCCGACGGGTGAGGACAAAGCACACTGAAAAGGACAAGTATTGGTCTGTGGGAACTGTCATTAGTCAGATGACCCGTTTAGGCCTGTGGGTGGACCCTGGGGTGGGCCCCATGTGTCTTCGGGGGCAAATGGGGGTACCTGGTAGGCCAGGACCCGACGGCCATGTTAAGGCGGGGTGTCTGTGTTGTCACTGCGACCCAGTTGTCACACTCAAGCCTAGCATCACCATCATCCTCACATCATTTCCATCTCATTCTCCATCCAATCTCAACCATCCATATCTATCTTGATTTTTATCCAGGCCCCCACATCCTAGTGAGGTCATGTCGCCCACTTTCTTACTGCTACTAATAGAAATCAGGTAACTAACCACGCTTTAGCCCCAGCATTAATGTTCCCTCCCGCAATTGTACCCATTTGATCCACTCTTATCAGTGTTTTGATATGTCTGATCTATCTTCATCAGACATTAAACCTGTGGCATAACCCATGTTAAACATGGGAATATGAGGAAAACCTTTGAGACATGCTTATGGCATATAATTCCCCGCACTCAACGTGGGATGCCTCGGGCTTCAGTACCCTCTAAAATCCATATCATAAGAGGAAATAACCTAGATGCTTCAGTGTTCCAGCATCCAGACACACCAGCAGTGTCCAACATGACTACTCCCCCAATCGAATTTTTCTTCCCTGACTGGACCCCTTAGAATGTCCTTATAGAAGCAGTGTAATTAACCAGTGTCCATAAATACATTTCACTAGGAAGAGTTCCATGAACAACATTTTAAGTCAATGAGGGAGACCCGGACTAGGTAACAAGTTCCAAGGAATAATACACAGAAGGAGGAGTGGATATCCCATAATCTCACTTCGATCAATGAGCTAACGTCCCTAAATAAGTGACAGATAACATCTGCCTTTGGAAAGCGAGAATGAGGGACCACAAACAACACATCCTCCAAGAGATGGATGTGCGACCTGAAGAAAACATTATAAACAATGACCCCATATACAAACTCAATTACCATACTTTGGTTATAAATCACATAATATTTTATAAAATAATGAGAGACCCAAAATTCTAAAAACACATTGTCCATGGTAGGGATAGATAATATTTTACCTCTAACCATACATGAATCTTATAAGAGATATATTATCACCTATTCAGCATTATACAACTAACCATGACCTTTCCACTGGGTCCCCTTAATTAAATTCAAATTACCCCTTTGTTTCAACTTTTTCTACAAACCTATTTTTCCTCTATGACAAAAATAATATAATGGATATATAGATCATACTCTTCTATGGTGAACTAACCTATGAACATGATGCATGTATAGAATACAAATAAAAACATCCATTATTCAGAGTCCCCTCTAAAAAAAACTGAATATAACATTTTTTCTAAAATATTTTAACTCTATTGGATTATTAATAGAAATAGCTCATGAATGGACTCTTTAAATACACTTGTAACAATATTATAGTTCCATAATTATAGAATAATTATAAGAAAATTCCTTCTCTTGACCACATGATTCTAATTATCCATATGATAATTTTCCCCTTCCTATTAATTTCATCACAACATCAAAAAATCACCTAAAATTCCTTTTTTGTTACTCAAAATATTATTTATTCTATGAGATCATCCCTTTCCACATTTTTATAATTTTGTAAGAAAAATAAAAAAACATTAGATCAAATCTAAAAATTTAACCCACACTCTAATTAATGAGGATTAAAAACCTCCATCACCACCCAAGGAATAAAAAATAGATCATGTTAGAAAATGTAGAGGCATAATCAGGAATCGTATTAAACCCCTACTTAAATTTCACTAATTATTAACCTTTATAAATATTCATATTTTGAGTCTCAAAATATATAAAGAATTAAACATGATAATCATTACATGATAATCCCATGACCCACTACATATGGACCAATACATCACACAAATGTCAAGAAGGTAAATCGTGCAATAAAACAATAATATTTACCTTCTTCCACTTAGGATAATCAATAACCTCATTGTTTTAATCCATTTCCTCAAATAATGCATGAATAAATTAGGTCTTATATCTCCTATAATGATAAGTGGATACTCAAATTGATAATTTCAAATAACATAAAACCACATGGTCCCTTCTAGAGGAGTCCTCTTATATACATTTTAGATCACTTTCAATCAACCATCAGTGATCTTCTTCTCTATTAAATTGTATGGCCCGCCCACTAAGATAATATTATTTGTTTCTTATTCCCTATATTTTATATCATAATTCTCTTCAACCTCCTTTTCTTAGGGATCATCCACATCATTATTCTGATCCATAAATATTGAAAAAAATAAACACACTGGTAAGCCACCGAAAAAATAATTCTGATAGGGAAATAAAATCTTCATATCATTATATATATTATAAGTCCCCGGCCTTAAACCTTACTTAATCCTGACTTATTACAAGATTACATATTGAGGATCTTTTTAGGTTTAGAGTTTTAGAGAATTAGAACATAACTATTACATCTCAAAAGATTACAAAGTAGACACTTCTACTAAGTTTCCATAAAATAAAAACTATTAAAAAGAAACATGTCTAGTTCCATGTTTTAGATATCATGACTTTCCCTTGATCCCATCCTTGACCCTATTCCACATTAACTCATGTGAAAAACATTTCAAAAAAAACTTGGGGTGAGAATAAAAATCTCAGTAAGGGATACACAAAGAATGAAAACTGTTAGTTTATCAAAACAACAAGTAAACCATGTATACTTTATCAAAGTAATACTTTTCACCTTTATGAAATAGTAAAAACTCTTCACTGAATAAAAGATCATTACTTTCCCTTTTGTAACCAAAAGATTACCATAGAACCCATATAAAGATCACATAACATCTAAAGGTAACTGGGGACATAAACATACTTAAGTGGAATAACCATACGGTCGACTTCCACACATATCACTTAATGGAATATCCATTAGGCCAACTTCCATTCATACTTAATGGAATAGCCATACGGCCGACTTCCATACCCAATGCATTGGAGGTTATAACGTAACCACCTTTCCTGGTATTCACGGCACCACCCGTCATATAGTTTATCACGTAACCACCCGTAAAATGTCCAAGTACCATCATTACACATAAAATATTGAAAATATAAACATTTCAATAACAACATTTCATTTGCAATCATAATAAGTAATTACCAAATATTAAATTAATCAATCCATTTTCAAAAACCATTTTAAAGAGATTTTTGAATCAAAGTGACCCATACCACTTTGAAGCTTTTAATGGAATTATAATTTTAAAACATTAATGTCCATATAAATAAATACTGAAAACCATTTTGAAAACATGGCCATTAAAGATAAAGATTTATAATAATAAATCTTTAAAACATTTAAAATGATATTTTTGTTAAATAGTTTTTAACAAAATGAGAGACTCTTGAATACAAATAATAGCTGAATAACATTTAATACGAAATTTATAATATCATGAGAATAAATGGATTCATGATATAATATTTCAAAGGATAGTATACACACTATATAAGAGTGAATTGGTGCATAACAACAATGAAGTCTCAAAAGAAATGTAAAATGAGATGAAATCCATTATAAATAAGGTACCCTTAAATTAAGGATAAATCAATCTCATAATTATGTGTGACAAATATAAATACACCCAATATAAGTGGATATTAAGTGTAAAAAAATCAAAGGTTATTCACACATATTCAAAGGATGACATATTCAATAACTACATGTTGAACCCAAAGAAATCGAAATTGGGTTAAGAAGTTCCCTTGGTAAAATTCGACAGCCTAACGGCATCACATAAAATTTTACAAAAAGGGTTGATGAGAGAGATAAAGGGGATCTCATCACTTGGAAATAAAATTTACATAAATAAGGATATATAAGAACATATCCCAACATAATAGTATGTGAATTAAAATACATAACAAAAGAAGTCTTTTAAAAAAAGGAGGGTGAAAGGTTCCCTTACCGACATGGGTATCTTTGGAGACACGCACCCCATGAAAGAAGGACAATACAAAATTGATGTAAATACTCATAAATGAATGTATATTACACAATGAGTAAAATAATGGGAAGTACATACACCACTCAAAGGAAATTGTGGTAAATGTAGCATAAATCTCACGGGAATAAAAGTGAGATGAAAAATCCCTTACGAAAACTCAGCAGCCTAACGGCGCCACATAAAACTTACAAAATGGATTGATGAGATCAAATAGGGTATCTCATCATATTAACATAAAGTTTATAGAAAGAGGAATATAAAAGAGCATCCCTCAATATAACAAATATGAGCTTAAAAGAAGTGACATAAAGGAGAGTTTAAAAAGAAAGAGAGAGGTTAGATCTCTTACGAATATTCGGCAGCCTAACGGCGCCACTCAAAACTTCCAAAATGGATTGATGAGAGAGAATAGGGTCTCTCATCATATGAAAATAAAAATTACAGTAATAGTAATATAAAATAACATCCCAATAACAAGAAAGATTATCTTTAAAAGGAATGACATAAAAGAGCGTACTTAAAAAGAAAGAGGAGTAGGATCCCTTACCTCGGGTCCGACTTGACTCGGTCGTTTTTTAATCTCCTGAATAATAAACTTGAGTTAATTTCTAATTCCTTAATAACCTTTTTCAAGTTCATTATTCCTTTTATATCACTTATTACCATGTCATAAACTTTATTTAATCATTTAAGTTAATAATGTTTGTTTTGTCGATATTTGGTTCTTAAGTCGAAAGTGGACTTCTTACAATTACATGTTGTTCGTGTGGTCAAAGGTTCATTATATACAGAGTTGTATTCATGATTTAGATATCATATATATCATATATATCCAGTATATTCATGCATTTATAATATTACATAACATTTAGAGTTAAGAAATGAAATGCATCGTTCATGGAGACGGTAAGTCGTACGTACGCATGAACGCTACTTCCATTTCTATTTCATATTTAATGGAATTAAAACATAATGATACATAATAGTATTTTAATTCCAGTATGGTATCATATATAATATCATTAAATATATCCTTTATACATATCACATATGGTATTAACAAATCAAATCACTTTGAGGGGGCGGTAGTCCGCACTTCCTTAAATGAAGATATCGTCTTTACCCATAATGGAAACCATAAAGGTATGCCATAAATGAAAAATACAGAAGCTTAAGTAAAACATAAAAATATTAGATATAATATATAAATATATTGTCATCTTAATGGCCACCTTTGAAGGTGTTAGAAGAAAGTTGAACAATCATCGTTTCGGGAGGCAGAAATTCGCCGTCCACGGAAACAGTATGTTCTTTAACCATTAGATGTAGGTGTGTGTAAGTGTAGATCGAATCCTTCTTATAACAACATCCTATTATATTTAAGATACTGTATTTTGTAAAAAATAAATTAATAAAAAGATTTTAGGGGTTGGAGAAGCAAAATAAAACAAAAGGACACAAGTGAAGACATTACCTTTAAATCGGGTAACTTCCTTTGATTTGAGCTCAAAGGCTTCCTTGGAAAGGATTCTGCCCAAAGTGAGGCTTCAAGGAGTTATAGAGGGATGTGGAGAGACAAAATGGGCAGAGTTTGGCCGAGCCAAAGGCATGAGAGGTGTGGGTAAGGAGGTAGATATGGGGGCCTTTTATAAGAGGAGAAGAGGGGCACTCTTGGAAAGTAAGCAAATGTTACTTTATTTGAAAAATGAGTTTTGGATTTAAAAGGTCCCACATTGATATAATTCGTGTATAAGGTGATAAGGGTTCTAAATCCACCCATCCAATAGGTTTTGGACATGTGTAGGTCTTAGATATTACATTATATTTCCATTTTATTTAAATCGTTAAATAATGAGGTCATCACTGCATCATCATGATGTCATAAATAATTTAATTTTTTTAATGTCTAAAAATTATAAAAAAAATAATATGATGTATGAAATCTTTTTATCTTTCCAATGACTATTTATAGTTAAAAATCTTACTTGTATATCTCCATGTAAAAATTGTTTTAGTAAAACATCTCATGTTTGTGTCATTTTTACTTTATCATTAAATAAAAAGGTATTTATGTCATTTTCCAACCAAAGTGGCTCCATGAGGTCCCCAAGTTGACCCATGGATTTTCTTTGTTGGCCATGACACATCCAATGAGGGTAGGACTTGTTTCTAGGTCATTTCATTTTATTAAAACATTATTCTTACCTTAAACTACACTAATTACCTCTAATCGTGATTAAAAACTTAATAAGTTACTATTCACCAAAAAATTATTTTAATCCCATTGAACCACATTTTACTTCTTAATGACTACCATGTATGTCGGATTTTTGAAATTCAAAACAAAAAGGTGGCAAAATTTCATTTAAACGGAAAATCAGTTTTTTATAAGTACCACTTAGTGGTTTCACTATTCATCAAAAATTGAAGTTTTTCAGAAAATTACCAAAAATTCACCCTAAGATATATTTGATATTCCGAATTCAAAAATGATGTCTATTTTAAAAAATTCAAAACATATAAGTTGAATTAATTAATTTAATAATTAATTCCCACTGTCAAAACAAATAGCGTGTTTTATGAAACAAAATGTATCAAAAGATTGACACTGGTTTAAGTCCGGTTTCAAAGTGAAATTAATTCCATTGACCACTATTGGATTAAATGGTAAAAATATATTCTAATGTCACTTTAAAACCAATTCAAAAGATAATCTAATCATATAAATAGATTAGATTAAAAAGAGGTTTTGAATTAAAATACAACATTTTTCACTATTCATTAAAAATTGAACTTTCTCGGAAAAATACCAAAAATTTACACAAAGTAAATTTTGATGTCCCGATTCTAAAGAAGAATTTTATTTTTTCAAATATAACACATAAAATTTTCAAAAAGTGGATTTAAAAGAGGTTCGCCATCAAAAGGTGGTTAATCGACCTTTTAAAGAATATTAGAATGTTTACGCTTAAAATTGGATTCATTCGCATTTTTAATCCTCTAACATTTATTGTAAAAATTAAAAATATTTGACAAACATATATAATCATTTTGTAGTTAGTTCTTTTCATTCTCTCCATTACAATGGCTAGGCGTTAACTACCATTTAAAATAATATTATTTTATTATTAGAGTGCAACGTAAGATTCCGAAGAAACTCGTTGTTGCGTATCGGGTACGCCATCAATCATAGCGTCTCCTTTAAAGTAATATTAATATTTTATTCAAAAATATGGATAAATATAAAAATGTCATACTCTTTATTTACCTGAGGTGTTACATCCTTCCCCCCTTTTGGGAATTGCATCCTCGCAAATTTAAAATTGATCTTGGAAACATCCTTGAATGTCCCACATAGGAACAAGAGTCGGTAAAACAATCACTTTAAAATAAAGAAAGATAAGTACAAAGGTCACCCGAGTTAACCCATATTAGGATTCCAAGTATGAAAATATGGACATGGAGGAAAAAACAAAGGGTCATGTTCTGATGGAGAGTGATAGAAAACATGTTTAGGAGAAAGTTAACCACAAGAAAATCACAAACTTGTGATGGGTTAAACGGTATTCGATTCCCCAGAAGGAAAAGTTAATAGACAACATTTTTTTAAGTTACTTTTTATTGAAGAATTTATTCATAAGGAAACATAATCACTTATCATGTTGACTTTCAACTTTTACTAGATTCCTTAATCAAACTCATATTTTCTCCAAAAGACGAGTATTTAGGAAGACTTGTTCGCATTAAGAGTACTATAATCAATTTCTAGAGAATAACTTAATCCACAAAAGAGAACTATATACTTCCCATGTCTTTAGACTTTAACCAAAACCAAAACAAAAATGGTTAGTACAAGATCAGATAATCCAGAAAAGGATAACCCTTTATAAAAAGAAAATCTATTCTTAACCTCAAAAATTTGTCCAACAAAACCCAAAGTTCAACGAGGACCATTTGATAATCAATTTGTCCATAAAAATTATTCAAAGTAAACCAAACTAAAATTGAAACCCAAATATTTGAAGGATTTAGTCACATAGTCTTCCAAGCTAAATCATAACATTTATCTCCAAACAACATCAGTTTCTCTTAATACCTCGTATTGAAAAGTAATTAACCTAATCACATATCCTCCATGATAGGTTAATAAATTTCCATAGATAACCCAAAATCAACTTACTCTTAATTAATAAAATCATCTAACTAAAAAGTATCAGTCAAACTAACCAGGGACTTCACATAGTCCAGTGGTAGGCGATAAATAACAGTCTCACTTTGGTTGTGGGTTCGATTCCCGCAGCTTTGTCTGACGCGACGGGTTGTCACACGGTCTGTGTGTTGTCCTTTTTCCAAAACTATATAATTCCGAAAACACTTCCCAAAATGAGATAAAATCTTCAAAAATAAACATAACATATTTTAACCTCAAGTTTATCTCATGCCTTTCATTTTCCATCATAACATATATTAACCCATAATTACCTCAAAACTAAGGATCATATAAACCCTAATGGTTACCTTTATAATTATTACCTGAACTTCCACATCGATTGTCGTACATGATGCATTATAGAACATACCAAGGTTCAAGTGGTTGATCATGACTCCTTGATAGTTTTTTTAGAACAACCGCGAGTTTCCTCATTGAATAACCCATTTCATCCAGTCTCTTAATCATAGAACAACCACAATTTCCTTCAAACCAATTGTCACTTTGGTGCCTGCTAGATCCAGCCATTTACTAAAACCAAAAAGGTCAGTGTGAGTATATCAACATAACCATCATGTACTAATGAGGAAGATAAACACTAATATATACTTACTCATTCACTTTATCTAAAACTAGGACTCTTTCTGAAATCCTAACCATTATGGTAATGTCACTTATGCTTAGAGGATACTCTAACCACTAAAGTTATCTAAACTGACCTTTGATACCAACTATAAGGCACCGGCCTTAAACCTTACTTAATCTTGAGTTATTACAAGATTACACATTGAGGATCTTTTCAGGTTTAGATTTTTAGAGAATTAGAACATAACTATTACATCTCAAAAGATTACAAAGTAGACACTTCTACTAAGTTTCCATAAAATAAAAACTCTTAAAAAGAAACATTTCTAGTTCCATGCTTTAGATAGCATGACTTTCCCTTAATCCCATCTTTGACCCTATTCCACATTAAGTCCTGTGAAAAACATTTCAAAAAAAACTTGGGGTGAGCATAAAAAGCTCATTAAGGGATACACAAAGAATGAAAACTGTTAGTTTATCAAAACAAAAAGTAAACCATGTATACTTTATCAAAGTAATAATTTTCACCTTTATGAAATAGTAAAAACTCTTCACTGAATAAAAGATCATTACTTACCCTTTTGTAACCAAAAGATTACCATAGAACCCATATAAAGATCACATAACATCTAAAGGTAACTTGGGACATAAACATACTTAACTGGAATAACCATACGGTCGACTTCCACACATATCACTTAATGGAATAGCCATTCAGCCAACTTACATTCATACTTAATGGAATAGCCATACGGCCGACTTCCATACCCAATGCATTGGAGGTTATAACGTAACCACCCATCCTGGTATTCACGGCACCACCTGTCATATGGTTTATTACGTAACCACCCGTAAAATGTCCAAGTACCATCATTACACATAAAATATTGAAAATATAAACATTTCAATAACAACATTTCATTTGCAATCACAATAAGTAATTCCCAGATATTGAATTAATCAATCCATTTTCAAAAACCATTTAAAAGAGATTTTTTAATCAAAGTGTCCCATACCACTTTGAAGCTTTTAATGGAATTATAATTTTAAAACATTAATGTACAAATAAATAAATATTGAAAACCATTTTGAAAACATGGACATTAAAGATAAAGATTTAGAATAATAAATCTTTAAAACATTTAAAACGATATTTTTGTTAAATAGTTTTTAACAAAATGAGAGACTCTTGAATACAAATAATAGCAGAATAACATTTAATCCGAACATTATAATATCATGATAATAAATGGATTCATGATATAATGTGTCAAAGGACAGTATACACACCATATAAGAGTGAATTGGTGCATAACAACAATGAAGTCTCAAAAGAAATGTAAAATGAGATGAAATCTATTATAAAGAAGGTACCATTAAATTAAGGATAAATCAATCTCATAATTATGTGTGAAAAATATAAATACACCCAATATAAGTGGATATTAAGTGTAAAACAATCAAAGGTTATTCACACATATTCAAAGGATGACATATTCAATAACTACATGTTGAACCCAAATAAATCAAAATTGGGTTAAGAAGTTCCCTTGGTAAAATTCGACAGCCTAACGGCGTCACATAAAATTTTACAAAAAGGGTTGATGAGAGAGATAAAGGGGATCTCATCACTTGGACATAAAATTTACATAAATAAGGATATAGAATAACATATCCCAACATAATAGTAAGTGAATTAAAAGACATAACAAAAGAAGTCATTTAAAAAAAAGGAGGGTGAAAGGTTCCCTTACCGACATGGGTATCTTTCGAGACACGCACCCCGTGAAAGAAGGAAAATACAACATTGATGTAAATACTCATAAATGAATTTATATTACATAATGAGTAAAATAATGTGCAGTACATACACCACTCAAATGAAATTGCAGTAAATGTAGCATAAATCTCACAGGAATAAAAGTGAGATGAAAAATCCCTTACGAAAACTCGGCAGCCTAACGGCGCCACATAAAACTTACAAAATGGATTGATGAGAACAAATAGGGTATCTCATCATATTAACATAAAGTTTATAGAAAGAGGAATATAAAAGAACATCCCTCAACATAACAAATAGGAGCTTAAAAGAAGTGACATAAAGGAGAGTTTAAAAAGAAAGAGAGAGGTTAGATCTCTTACGAAAATTCGGCAGCCTAACGGCGCCACTCAAAACTTCCAAAATGGATTGATGAGAGAGAATAGGGTCTCTCATCATATGAAAATAAAAATTACAGTAAGAGTAATTTAAAATAACATCCCAATAACAAGAAAGATGATCTTTAAAAGGAATGACATAAAAGAGCGTGCTTAAAAAGAAAGAGAGGAGTAGGATCCCTTACCTCGGGTCCGACTTGACTCGATCGTTATTTAATCTCATGAATAATAAACTTGAGTTAATTTCTACTTCCTTAATAATATTTTTTCAAGTTAATTATTTATTTTATATCACTTATTACCATGTCATAAACATTATGTAATCATTTAAGTTAATAATGTTTGTTTTGTCGATAGTTGGTTCTTAAGTCGAAAGTGGACTTCTTACAATTACATGTTGTTTGTGTGGTAAAAGATTCATTATATCCAGAGTTTTATTCATGATTTAGATATCATATATATCATATATATCCAGTATATTCATGCATTTATAATATTACATAACATTTAGAGTTAAGAAATGAAATGCACCGTTCATGGAGACGGTAAGCCGTACGTACGCATGAACGCTACTTCCATTTCTATTTCATATTTAATGGAATTAAAACATAATGATACATAATAGTATTTTAATTCCAGTGTGGTATCATATATAATATCATTAAATATATCCTTTATATATACCACATATGGTATTAACGAATCAAATAACTTTGAGGGGGCGGTAGTCTGCACTTCCTTAAATGAAGATATCGCGTTTACCCATAATGGAAACCATAAAGGTATTCCATAAATGAAAAATACAGAAGCTTAAGTAAAACATAAAAATATTAGATATCATATATAAATATAGTGTCATATTAATGTCCACCTTTGAAGGTGTTAGAAGAAAGTTGAACAATCATCGTTTCGGGAGGCAGAAATTCGCCATCCATGGAAACAGTATGTTCTTTAACCATTAGATGTAGGTGTGTGTAAGTGTAGCTAGAATCCTTCTTATAAAAACATCCTAGTATATTTAAGATACTGTATTTGTTACAAAATAAATTAATAAAAGGTTTTAGGGGGTTGGAGAAGCAAAATAAAACAAAAGGACACAAGTGAAGACATTACCTTTAAATCGGGTAACTTCCTTTGATTTGAGCTCAAAGGATTCCTTGGAAAGGATTCTGCCCAAAGTGAGGCTTCAAGGAGTTATAGAGGGATTTGAAGAGACAAAATGGGCAGAGTTTGGCCGAGCCAAAGGCTTGAGAGGTGTGGGTAAGGAGGTAGAGGTGGAGGCCTTTTATAAGAGGAGAGGAGGGGCACTCTTGGAAAGTAAGCAAATGTTACTTTATTTGAAAAATGAGTTTCGGATTTAAAAGGTCCCACATTGATATAATTCGTGGATAAGGTGATAAGGGTTATAAATCCACCCATCTAATAGGTTTTGGACATGTGTAGGTCATAGATATTACATTATCTTTCCATTTTATTTAAATCGTTAAATAATGAGGTCATCGCTGCATCATCATGATGTCATAAATAATTTAATTTATTTAATGTCTAAAAATTATAAAAAAAATGCTATGATGTAGGAAATCTTTTTAGATTTCAAATGACTATTTATAGTCAAAATTATAACTTGTATAACCCCATGTAAAATTTGTTTTAGTAAAATATCTCATGTTTGTGTCATTTTTACTTTATCATTAAATAAAAAGGTATTTATGTTATTGTCCAACCAAAGTGGCTTCATGAGGTCCCCAAGTTGAACAATGGATTGTCTTGGTCGGCCATGACACATCCAATGAGGGTAGGACATGTTTCTAGGTCATTTCATTTTATTAAAACATTATTCTTACCTTAAACTACACTAATTACCTCTAATCGCGATTAAAAACTTAATGAGTTACTATTCACCAAAAAATTATTTTAATCCCATTGAACCACATTTTACTTCTTAATGACTACCATGTATGTCGGATTTTTTAAATTCAAAACACAAAGGTGGAAAAATTTCATTTAAATGGAAAATCAGTTTTTTATAAGTACCACTTAGTGGTTTCACTATTCATCAAAAATTGAAGTTTTTCAGAAAATTACCAAAAATTCACCCTAAGATATATTTGATATTCTGAATTCAAAAATTATGTCTATTTTACAAAATTCAAAACATATAAGTTTCATTCATTAATTTAATAATTAATTCTCGCTGTCAAAACAAATAGCGTGTTTTATGAAACAAAATGTATCAAAAGATTGACACTGGTTTAAGTCCGATTTCAAAGTGAAATTAATTCCATCGACCACTATTGGATTAAATGGTAAAAATATATTCTAATTTCACTTTAAAACCAATTCAAAAGATAATCTAATTATATAAATAAATTATATTAAAAAGATGTTTTGAATTAAAATACAACATTTTTCACTATTCATTAAAAATTGAACTTTCTCGGAAAAATACCAAAAATTTACACAAAGTAAATTTTGATGTCCCGATTATAAAGAAGAATTTTATTTTGTCAAATATGACACATAAATTGTCAAAAAGTGGATTTAAAAGAGGTTCGCCATCAAAAGGCGGTTAATCGACCTTTTAAAGAATATTAGAATGTTTACACTTAAAATTGGATTCATTCGCATTTTTAATCCTCTAACATTTATTGTAAAAAGTAAAAATATTTGACAAACATATATAATCATTTTGTAGTTAGTTCTGTTCATTCCCGCCATTATAATGGCTAGGCGTTAACTACCATTTAAAATAAAATTATTTTATTATTAGAGTGTAACATAAGATTCCCAAGAAACTCGTTGTTGCGTATCGGGTACTCCATCGAGCATAGAATCTACTTTAAAGTAATATTAATATTTTATTCACAAATATGGATAAATATAAAAATTTCATACTCTTTATTTACCTGGGGTGTTACATATATAATAAAAATGTAATCATTCCAACAAAACTAATAAATTTATAGTAACATTCAGGAAAAATCACATGTGACCATGTTTAGGATGGTCACTTATTCTAAAAAATGTTGTATTAATATCCTTATAATCACCCTAACCTAATATAAAATTATATCCTAAAATCTCGTTTAAAAACAAAAAAATATAATCACATATTATTTTGGTTACATTGACTTTTAATATGGTTTTATTGTCTTAGAAAACACATTAGTTTATACTAATACTTTAATCTTAATCTCAAACCTATGAAATCACAAGAATCATGTTGTGGTGAAAGGAATGACTTCAATACCATTTTGTGTCATCTCTCATAGATTGCACTTTATCACTAAGAAGAAATTCAACATGGACTCATGTTCATTTATTTTTTAATAAATGAAAGTGATTAACACTGATGGTCTAAGGAGAAATATCAAGGTAATATTTTCACAATATTGATCCATCACATCAAAAATACCAAAATAAACATCATGTTAGAAATAATCATTAGAAAAAATTTAAACAGTCTAAATGTGTTATAAAAATACATGAAAGGTGATCATAAATATTATATATAAAAACAAGAATCAAAAGTGTATCAAAATTACTAGAGAATAAGAAATAAAACTAAAAAAGAAAACAAAAATCAAGGTGGGACAACCACTTTCATAAAACACTAAAATAAAATTCAACATATCTCTTGAAAATCTCTTAGAAACACCACCACTTTACAGATACCTATTTACATTACCTAAAATATCATGAATATGATTTATATTCACACAATTTGTGAACTTATATAATTTTTAAATACATTCCTCAATGAAAACATTCAAACTCCAAGAAACCAAAAGAGTTTATTATGATCATATATAAATAGTGTAAATCTTAAAATAATTTTAATATATAAATTATTATATTAAATAATTTTTTTGGTGTAACCCATGAAACCCAAAATAATTATCATTTTGAGAATGATAGTAACCATATAACAAGGTATACAAACACTTGTACTATTAACATCTCATTTTCCAAATTCATGGAATCACATCATCAAACAAGAAAAATTATTAGCATGATAGCTTCTGATATAAAAATCTAAAGGAATCAAATCATCTCATATTCTAATAATTTGTAATCACATAATATATATACCTAACTAAAGGCCAAGACAAACATATTTCTCTCACATAAACATCTCATACCTTAGCATAACCCAATGCTTCCCACAAATAACTGCCATCATGGGAATTTCACAACAAAAAATAGTTATTGGAAATATTCTCAAACATAATTTTATTTTCATCATTACAAAAAAATATTCATTCTATGTTATTCCACTCTAGTAACTGAAACTATTTATACCCAACCACATATTCCATCAAAATAAAATTAATTCTAAAAAATAAACAGAAAAATTAAATATTTTTGGTACATTAATGAATTACTTCTTCAAAGTGCATTATTTAATAATTTATCATTTTTATTGTTAATTTAAACCCTATAATAAGGAATTTATAGAAAGACCATACCCCATTACAGGAAAACATTTTCATTCCAAAAATTACTAAATTTCACTACTAATTATTCTAATTCGTTTTTCTACCTAACCATCTTACAATCACATTTAAGATCATTCACATATTTTTTATATCTACAATCCTAATGAAAAAAAATAATTTTTATCATATAACAGATTCTAGATATCACACTAAAACTGATAAAAGCACTATAAGAAATAAATTAGTAGAGAACCACTTTGAAAACATTTAAGTCACTACAAAAAAATATAGCTAACGTTTTATTGTAATTAATTATTCTATTAATTATTAAATAACTTTAACATTTTAACTATTAATTATGTATTCCAATTCATTAAATCATTAATTCTCTTAATTTTAGAACTTAAACATATTTTTAATGATTAAAAACAATCAATAAATTATTGAAAATTATTCATTATTAATATAAATAACATTTCAACCCAAAATACACTTATTAGTTCATTTATTATTGGAAAAATGGGTAATTGAGATGGGTTATTTTTTATGAGTAAGAACCCATCACGAATTGGCCCATAGAAAAATTTATTCGTGATATAAAAAAATTATATCACAAGTATGTGTAATTTTTTATGTGAAATGTGAATTGTCAAAATTACTTTTTTCATGCATGAATTCAATTTTGTATCAAAGATTATTTTTGATGGAGAGTGTCATTTTATTTTTATATTCATCACTATAATCCTAACTCTAGAACCTTTTTCAATAGATTATGAAATATATCCAAAAAGGTAATTAAAAATTAACTTTAGTGACCGAATGAAATATTACATTAATATCCATTTAAAAATAACATTTCAATAAAATCACATGATATATATTTACTTCCCCTCATCCCTAATTATGATCTTATTGAAATGTTATTATCATGAAACCCTCATATGACCCTCCCCTTCCAAAAAAAATAATACGTTACACACAATTTCATATATATTTGGGTTCAAATAGCTCAAGTAGGGATTTTTTCTCTTTTATTTTCTTCTTTTTATGATTACCCATTCGATATTTGAGAAATTAATTTAGTCAAACACCAGATCAAAAAATTACCATATTTGTATGGTTTATTTTTTATTTAGGGTTACTACAAGTTCATTATTCCCTATTTGGGTGTCTACTGGCTCAGGATGATTTGATTTCAATTGATTTGATGTATTTTAATAATTTTTTAACCTTTGGATTTAATAGATTTCTCTGTTTGGGTTTTAGCGGTACTCTAAATTTATTTATTTTGTATTGTTAGAAATGTGATTATTATGAAATTTATTTATAGGGATATCAGATATTGATAGAGATTATATAAATCTATATAATATTTCAACAATATTACAAACGTATGGTGATATAAATTCTGATGATTTATAATAGAGCATTGATTACGGAACCGATGGTAAACCATGTTTGACTTTTATATTATGATTTATTTCTAATTTTTTAAAATATGTCAAAAAAAAATTTAAATGTTTGGATATAGATTTATATTAACATGAGAATATAATTATATAAAAATTTAAAAAATACATTAATAGTTTTATATGTGTGTGTGTGTGTACGTACATATGTATATATATATATTTGATATGTATATTTGTTTAAATGAACATGTGGTGTAAATATATTTGATTAATAAATCATGTAATATATATATATATATTAAAATGTGAATATACATATATAAATGTTTTTTAAAAAATGTATGGTTTTATATATATATATATATACATGTATTTATATATATATATATATGTTTTCATATATTTTATAAAGAAATTATTTAAGAAAATTAAAATAATATTTTATGTATATATATTTTATTAAGAAATTATGTAATATACATATATATAACATATGAAATAAATAAAAAGTAAGTGGTTTGTCTATAATTTGAGTGACTTTTATCAGAAGATCCATGCGTGTTCAAATGACTGCATCTTATATTATAGTGATTTCGAATCACCAGTTAATTGTAAAAAAATGGAGAATCAAGGTATAAAGAGGAACAATAAGGAAATTCAAGATATCATATGAACTAGTTGAGGTATTTTCTAAATACACCTCATTTATAGCATAAATATATGTCTCTCAACATATTCACATTGATGTCACAACATAAATAAAATATTTCCATCAATAAAAGATTAAATCATCTATGTAAATATCATTCTTGGAAATACTTTGATCATATTAATCATTCTTTTTCTTCAAAAAATGATAACATGCGATTGAGTTTTTCAACTAATTTTTTCTATCTAATTGGTTCTTATGATAATAAATATTCTTATTGACCTATTTTTATTACTCCATAAAAATTAAATACATAGATATTGATGTTGGAATTCTATATATATTTGGTGTAATTAATCTATGATAACTAAAGTGAAATATTGATGTTTATTTGAATCCAAAAATTACTAATTTAATTTCATTGTGGAAAAATAGCATAACTACATTATATATTGTTTTAGATCACAATTTTACACTAAATGATTCATTAATGTGGATGATCAGTGACTTTCTAGATTATGTCATGTTATCTAGATAGAGTACACATGGTCTAAAATAATGTTTATAATTCATGGATGAGAACAAAGAGTTTATGCTTGGAATTGGGTGAAAGGCTAGTTATATTCATGGTCATTGGAGATTTCATCCTCCAGATAACCCTTATTGAAGGAATATATTTTTTTGAAAAAGTTAGAATTCAAATAGATGAACCTTTTATAGTGATCTCAGGTATTCAAGTAAAATCTATCATCTATACATTAACTCGTGTTACTTTTGAACAAACCATAAATAAAATAATAATAAATGGTTTGGGAGAGGTCATAATTGTATAAAACAAAGAAATTTTTAAGTCCCTCTATATTGGTATCATTTTTTTATTCCATGATATATATAATGAATTTTGAGAAGTATTTTTTTGATAAAATATTTTATACTATGTTTGTAACATCTTTAGTTTTAACATAATTTTTTTAAAAAAAATTCATAAGTTTCTTTATTTAAGCATTAAGATAATATTGGTAATAATAATATTAACAAAAAATACTAATAAATAATAATTTATCAATAATTAATTTAAATAAATAAATTTTTATAAAACTATTGAATGAAAATTTATTAAATAACAGATTTATACTACATAAATTGTAGTTATTTTTAGAGTTAAATTTTAGAAATTAAATTTGTAAATTAAAAAATATTGATAAAGAAAAAAAACGTGGATTTTAATATTTTGAATCAAAAATTTATTATTTTGAAAATATTTATTTTTGTATAAATATAATATCTTTTCAATAGAATTATTACTTGTTTATATGAAAAGTTTATTTGAGAGGAAAAATAACTATGAATTCAATATAAAGAATTATATTGAATTTCATTACATATGATATTAAATAAAAAGAATAACTATAATGATTATAAACTAAGTTTGAAATAAAATATATATATATATATAATAAATAATGGGTTTGAATAAATATATATATATATATATATTAATTATCCCATTTGAATGTAAAAATGTATAAAATATAAAAAAAATTAATGATAAAATATAATATTAAAATATATGAAAGAAAATAAAAATTAATAATCACACATTGGAATATTAAATATAATATATTTGTTTATAAAAAAATTATGAATATTATTTTAATAAAAAAATGGATAAAAGGGTATGTGAGAGGGGGTCTTTATTGGGAGGAACCAAGCATAGAAAGTAGAATCAAGATGAGATCAACTACCAGGAAGGGATTCTATCATTAAGGGAGATTCAATCATAGTAGAGGAAACAAATAATGAATCTGAGATCAAACACCAACTAGGATTGAATGAAGAGGGAGAATCAAATGCAGAAGGGGGAAAATAAAGTAAAATATTTTCATCATTTCTATTCTATTATAAAAAGGGAAATATGGTTATTCAAATGTATAATGTTAATATATATATGATAATCCTATTTCAAGGATCGTTTTTTGACTTGACAATGATATGTTTGCCACTTCCTTCAATTTTTCATCTTAGTTTTTTTTTTGAAATCCCTATTTTTCATCATTATATATTGTCTTATTTGAGAATTATCAAAAATACTCTATTCATCCTCGTTCTTATTCGTATCTGCAAATATAACTATATATATTGTGTATTATCTAATATTTCATTCAATGTGTCTACCAATTTTCTATTTGGATGTGGACCAGAGCTTAAATAGAAAAAAAATAGAATTTATTGACATGTAATTTTTTAATCACATACACCGTATTTAGTTTTTTGTATTCAATATTAAGGATATAGGATAAGAAGCTCTATGATTATAGAGATGATTTGAACTATGACACCACATTTATAAATTTTATCTTCTTTTATGATGTCCTCAATAGAAAATATACACATGTCTTAACTTGAAAGTTTTTAAAATAAATATGTACACACCATATTTTTTTCATAGAATGTTGAGTGTATATATATTTTCTTGATGATAGAATTTTGTTGGCAAGGCAGTTTGCAAGGTGGAGGTATCATAGCCTTTGTTTTGAAATTTTTTCCATTTTTTTAATAAGATTAAATCCTATCCATCATCACATAAAATTTTAAAGGATGAGTCCTATATTAGAGGATTTATAGAGGTAAGGGTATTATTTTGAAAGTATTATTTATGCAATAGAATTTATATTTTCAAGGATCTTTATTAAAATTAATTTTTATTTTCTAAAAAAATCTCTTTTATGCAAAGGAATATTTTCAATGAATATATAATTTCATGCTTTAAAATTATATATAAATTCTTTAGTTTTTCTAATTTTTTTAATGATATTATTTTTTATTTGAATTCCTTTTTTTAATAAAAATTATATTTTTACTCCCAAATTATATATAAGTAGTTTATTAATGTTAGTTAGACTCATTATAAAATATTTTTACAATTTCAAAGGACTATGATATTATTAAAACTATCATTTTATATGTAAATTGTATTTTAAAATTTAAGGATGTTATATATGAATATATATATAAAAGGATATAGAATATGCATATGATTCACATTCCATGAAGTTTTATATAACATTTATTTCTAATTAAATTGTATGATGTGATCAAATTCCTCTTTTGAATTTTATAAAACCATAGATTTCACTAAACACTATAGTGTCTTATGAAAAATTATCTTTTATCATAGTATAAAGGATATAATTTTTTTTACTTTCAAAATAATTCAATTAGTTTATAAAATGTTTTAAATTGGTTTTAATGGATTATAAATGAGATAGTTTCCATATTTTTCATTGTATCAATTGTTAATTTTTTTTCTATTCAAGCTTAAAATTTTACTAAAACAAAAATATTACACGTGAGTGATGATAATTATAATAAAATTATAATAAATTAAAAAATTAAGATTTATTCTTTTGATGTATCAATTTATAACAATATCATGATACACTATAGTTCATATAAATAAACTTATACCAGACTCAGATCAACATGTATCACTATTATTTTATTCTATATTGTTATTGGTTGAATTCAGTTACATTTAACTGGTTTCTCTCATACTTATTGAATCAATACATAAAATAGATAACCCAATTATCCATGAAAATTCATAAAATCTTCTAGAACAAATAATCATTGAAATTTAAGACCACAAAATCCATATTATCTTTCTTCAAGTGACATTATTCATTCCTTCAATCATATAGAAAAGTATTTACATACCCAAATAATATACAAACAATAACATGCCTTTATAAAAATATATTTTAATCTTCAAGAAATTGAGACACAAATAGATTATATATTCCTCTAAAAAAATCTATCTTTAACCCCCAAATGGTATTAAAAACAATTTTATAAACTAACACTATAATAACCCATAATTTTCATTCACAAAAAAAACTTCTTATTTGATGAATATTCATAATGTTATGATCCTCCCTAGAACTGTAAAGGTTTAGTGTTTTTAGAAACTTTTTTACAAAAGAAATTTGTATAAAAAAGAGTTACCACAATTCCCATTATCTTCTTCATAACTACGTTTGTTCACAGAGATAACATACTTAAAACATCTCATCATTTCCTAGGGAAAAGGAAATATAATAAAGGATGAGCGAAGATGATAAGTAAGGTAATGAAAAGGGTGATTTAAATGATCAATTAATAATACCATGAGAATAAGGGTATGAAAACATGGGATTTTCATTTGAAATACAAACCCAATAAATCAATGATCATAAACATGACTCATGTTATAAAATGTAACAGATCAAAAGATACATATCAAAATGGTATAAAATAATATGATCCATGGGAGCATAATGTTTTCATAAGACATGAGTTTTTGGTATAAAAATAAGCATAGATAATCATTTAAATATTTAATTATCAGTTATAATACTCTCATAGTGGATTGGGTCTACTCCTCATTCCATCATATCCTTAGTCATGGTTCATTATGAAGCATATCATATTGTAAAGAGTCCCTCTCTAAGTAGGGTTCACTCCCTATTTCAGTTCTCATAATCTCATGATATATCCATATTTACAAATGGATTATAGGTATATATAATTCTGGTACCACCCTTGACATATAGTAAAAAAATTGTTTACCACAAGGTTATAAAACATTCATCATATCATCAACTCATAACTCATGCAATGAAAATGGATAAAAAAATTAACAATTTCATAATATCATAACCCATGGGAAATAAATTGGATTAATAAAAATATAATAATAATAATAATAATAATAATAATAAACCATCCATAAAAAGAATAAGGATGGTATCATTATAAAATATCCATAGTAAAACATAATTAACACTAAAGGATGTTATCCTATATTAAAAATATCCTTAAAATAATATTTGATTATTTCATGAAGAAAATACTCTTTTCATTTTAAAATCACTAATTTATATAGAAATATTTTCAAAATAATAAGGTAAAAAAATTTCAGTAAAACATAATAAAATATGTATTGTAAGCTTAAAACCATTGAGTGGTTATGATAATGAAAAATTGAATTCATACCATAATTGTTAAGATAAGGATTCTCCTCACACCCTATATGAAAATTACTTTTTAGATATAATTACAGATAAGGTTATTTAAAAAAATTGTAAAAATTATTAAATGACCACAAAAGAATTCAAAAAATCACTATGAATATTAAAATCATTTGTTAAAATATTTTAGGAATCATGGATATGAAATAAAAACATTTTTCAAAATAAAGAGGACAAATAATTTTGAATTTTCTAAATGATATGATCTAAACAATTATGATTACCAAAGATGGGATAATGGTAATAAAACATCAAATTTATAGTAATAATCTGATCATATGACAAATTAAATTGTTTTATTAGATGAGTATCATATAGTCTCCATAAAAATAAATTAAATCATAAAAATAACAATTATCATTGGATTGAATCATAATTCCCTTTCTATTATGGTATCGTTTCAATCATAATCCCCATGAAATAATTAAATAAGGATACACTAAATACCATACTCATAAGAATATTCATGATATAAAAATTTAATGGGGATCCATATACACCTCATAAAGAATATAGGTCAATAACATAAAATGTGTCTCAGAGAAGACAATATGAGATGGAAAACCTTAACAACCATGGAAATCTCTAAATTAAAACATTATAAAAGAGATAAAATTATATTTATTTATAGATACCATTATTTTACATAAAAATAACCAAATAGGACATTAATGGGATATATAAACACCACCAAAAAAACAATTATCCAATATGTTATATGTCTCATAGAAATAAAAGCGAGATGAGAATCACTTACCTCAAACATGGTCACGAGTCTTACACATTAAAACCTTTAGAATAATAAATATAAATTTATTATAATTATGTTAAAAACATTTTAAATTATTAAAATTTCAAATATTATCTATTAATAACATTTAAATACACATTTAACAATAATTCTTTCTAAAATCAATATTTTGGATGATAATTTTTTCATTTCCCATGAATTTTTTTTATCAGTAGTTTTCATCCTTTTATATATTTCATGGTTCCAAAAAATATATACATTCAAGAATTTCATAAGTGTCATATTTAAAAAAAATTAAAAGGTTCATAATTATTTATATAAATATTTGATGAAAAATGAATTACATCACTTTGTGTAAATAGTAGTTTGTACATACATAGGAGTGATGTTTTCAGTTTTTGATAGATGGAATGAAAGTAAGGTAAATATAAATTCATATTTATAAATAATTATTATATAAAAAATATCATATATATTCATTAAATCAATCCTTTTTACCATATATCTAAATTGAAAATGAAAAAATAATCACACCGCTTTGTGGTGGTGGTAGTCCAAACCTATGCAAGAGAAGTGTTTTCATTTTCCAACAACTATGATGGTTAGAAAAAAGATAAGATATTATATTTATAGAAAAATGTTTATTTCATAAATAAAATAAATATTAATTTGTAACATCATTGTGACCATCCACTTGAGGTAGTGACAGAAAACAAATTACAACAGTTCATGAGGTGTTAGTCCTCCATACAAACGATTGATGCTTTTTTAACATTTTATAGAGAATGAGATGGATAAATATTATTAAATTAAACAAATAAAATTCATTTATATTTGATAAACCAGTTTTATTTTATTTTAATGGTTAATCTATCATGAACAAGATCAGGCTTCCATATGACTTGAAACCTACCTCGGTCTGTGACATGGCCTAAGAGGCATTCCCGGTCCTCCTAGGATCGAGACTAGCATTGATCATCAAAGATATTAATGTGGGAATAAATTATTGTAATAGAAACCAAGATTAAACAACAACAAAAACATATCATGCATCATAATGTATATCAACAAAAAGATAATCAGAGTCCAAATACAACTGCAACTCATCAAAGATGAAAACTAAAAAGCATGACTACTACCAAAATGAATACAAATCGATATCATGTGACCTCTTGGTCACCACCAACCACTCTACCAGACTTCTCTAGCGGTGAAACCAAACTAGAAACCTGAACCTAAAAAACAACTTAGGTCTACTGATATAGAGTGGCACAAGTAGGGTGTGAGAATAAATAACACAGTAGGTAAAAACCACAGAGTCTATGAGTTTCCTTTCCTAAAATAGTTTACAAAAACTTATTTGAAAATATATATATCAAAATATTATTTTTATCATTCGAAGAACCAAACACATATCTCCCTTTTCAAAACAAAACAAAATAATTTTATTTTTTAAAAAAATTTCCCATTTCAAAAAAAATAGAAAACTAACACTTAAAATGATAAACCTAACAAGGATATTGATTATTAAGCTACAAATAAGATAAAACATGCAAATTAAAGTAGAAAAATACTAATAAATCAAGAAACCAAATGCATAAAAAGTAAATAGAACATATATATATATAATCATGAGTATTTCCTAAACATCTCTAGAATAAATCCATTGATGTAATCGATTCAAACTCACTTGTCAGCATTTGGGGAATCTCCATAGTCAATAACTGATAGGTCGCTCTGAAATAGTCAATCTAGTTGAACATCCCACCTATCCTCTCTTAAAATAAAGGGGGTACCAACCTATCTAATCAGTTTCTTTAAATAACCATCAGTTGACCCTCTAGATGATGCTCGAGAATCCCATGATAAAAGTATACGGTTAATGGGGAGCTCCTCACATGCATGGATCAAAATAAAACCCATAACCACCATTCTTCATAAGACCAAACACTAAACACACCTATGTTTTGACCATATATTATGAGGATCGTCTATAGAGATAACCATCTCATAACATTCCACACACATGTTCCAATCATGACTTCACATAACATAATTTTCAAACCACTTTCCAAAACTTTATAAAATACCAATCAGGACTTTCAATTCATTTGGATATCAAACCACACATCAAAGATTCCAAACAGCAAAATGTTTGAAAACACATTTGAGAAGCCACACTTGAGGACATTTGGAAACCAATGAAACCATTTAGAACACTTAATGGTTTTAGTAGATCTATTTGGGAAGGGAAGGGATAAATAAGAGAAGAATGACAAGGGAAATTTTATTTTTAAATATGAGGTTTAATGAAATATTTTTAAAACAATCCATTGTCATTTATGTGAATATCTTTCTGTGTACTCCATGTGAACATGGATATTCCTATATCAAATGAAACATCCATGGGAAGCACCCAAACACCAAAAATTCCATTTTAAGAATCACAAAGATCCTATCAACTGAACGCAAGAGTCCATACATAATCACCTAACCATGAAAGTCACCAAAACTCACACACCAAATCCATATAACAAGGAAACCTATACAACCAAAACATATCTAGGGAGAAAAAAATCAAAGCACCTAATTTCTACTTTAATTATAAGAATACAAGTTATCAAACATGATGAATGCATATTCATATAGGCAAAGTTAGGGATACCCTTTGAAAACTAATTTATGTCAAATTTCAAAAAAATAAATTTCCAAAAAAACTCACACAAACATACCACAAGAAAGATTATATCCTTTTAAAATAATTAAAAGAAATCATAAGCATTAATGAAATGTTTCAGAAAGGTAATGGACTGAAACACCTAGCTTAGTGATCTGTGAATGCAACAAAACTCAAAAAAAAAGAATAAGGCTTTAGTGAAAATATTCACACCCTAAAACCAAAGTAACACATCCCACACATTAACCTTATACCCTATTGTTTTTACAAAATAAAAACCCACCCATAAAAATAAGGAATCAAGATCAAAAGAATGTGAGAGGTGGAAATTTTCCAAATATAGAGATAAACTTACCAAGGAACCTCAATGGTGCTTCAATGGAGGGTGTAGAGAAAATGAAGCGGGTCCTAGAGGCCCCCATGGTGTGTCTATATAAAGACCCAAAGTTTAATCAATGGAATTCCCTTATTATAAATATTTCTTATAGTATTATCACATAATATTACTTATAGAACACAATAAAAACCTTATAAATAAAGAATGGGTGAAATAAAAGTTATCTCTAGAAGTTAAGAAACACATACCGATTAAATATTAACTTGACCTTTGGAATAGTAATGTGACCCTTATGAATATTAAATTGGCCAAGTGAATATTAATCTCACTAATTAAAGTATAAATAAAATTTATCCAAATTATAAATGATAATATGATATAATAAATTAAAATAAAATTTATTTTCATAAAATGAATTCATAAATTATTTTATTTGTTCCTTGTGATCATAAGATAATTTTATGAGACCTTAGTTAATTTTTTAAAGTATTATAAAATCAGTTATAATTTTAAAAAATGTATTTTTCAAAAAAATAATGATTTTATTTAAAAATTAAATTTTCAATACTTAGAAAATTATTTTCATAAAATGGACTTCATTTTTTTATTTTATGTCACAAAAAAGCTTTAGGATTATTTTTTGGGATTTTTCTGAAATACTTGAATTTTTTATAAATTGTAAAATATAATAATTTATGATAAATGATAAAACCTGAATTTCTACATCATGATTGAGTCATGGATGATGTAAATGGTCATTGGTTAGAACTCACATGCTCTATTTACTATTTTTGTACATAATAATCAAGACTATTCATAGTATTGACCAAAAATATTAAACTAATGTTTGAAATATTAAGAAAACCCTCCTCCCCTCCACTATAAAAACCACCCACACTCACCTCTTCTATTCGCTCCTCTAAAGCCTTGTACCTTGCCTAAATTTTGCTCAAATCTCTCCAAAATCTCCTTCCCCATGTCTAGAAGTCATTGGTCTCTTCAAAAGAGTAAATCATCTCTCCTTAAGAGGCTCTCAAGGAAGATTAATTCAAGAGGTGAATTCCTCTTTTCAATTCTTTTACTTTCTTTTCAAGTCCTTTCTTTTTTGTATATCCTTTCCTTTCCTCATCCAAATATTATGAAAAATCCAGTAACATAAAGGTATTGTAATTTTTTTTGATAATGTAATAATTTTTTTCATCTCTCCTTTACCCTTCTTTTATACTAGTAGTAAAAACATCATCCGAGATGTGTTAATCTACCACATTCAAGGACGATGGGTTTTCAATTTCAATTATTGTATTAGATTTAGGCCGTAAAATAATTCTAATGGTTTAACTATACTATAATATATTTATCATGTCTAATCTATGGTTCTGGAATCTTTTTTTACACATGGTTTTTATTTATAAAACAAAATGTGTTCGTTGTGATTAAAAATAGCCAATTAACCCAAAAGGTTATCACTAACGTTTTATATAATGATTCATCTTCACTAAAAGTAACCAAATGAAGTTTAAAACCATGTAAACTTTTGTATTTTCAATAATAAAATATAACTCAAATTCTAGAAAACCATCCTCATTTTACATGATTATCCTTTCATGTATATAAGTAAACCGATCAAGAAACAAACAGACCCGAACAATGAAATTGAACCTCATAACCAATCAAAAAGGTTATGAATGAACTCAAAAAGGTTATAATAAATTAATTACATGTAAAATTGGTTATGGAATTATTAATTAATGAACATAATTTGATTATACATGTCATTAATATCAAGTGGAGAACACAATCGGACTTAAGGTAAGGGATTCTACCTGAACCTCCATTATTCTTTTGGGTTTCTCTATCTTTAATTTTATCCAAATAAATTTATATTTTATTTTGTATATACATATGATAAAAAAATTAAATTCTAAAAACTCATGTATCAAGTTCCATTCATCATTCTATTTCTGTTATATACATGTTTTTAAATGATTCCCTCCTCAATACTTCCTGATAAGCAAACCTGTTTAAGGGAACATCCCAAATTCTTACCCAATTTCAAGTGCCCTCTATCATCTATTTTAAGTCACAATTTTTTTTATAAAATCAGTATTATTATTATGAAAAACTACTTGGTTTACTTCTGGTTTTATATAAAATATTATTCCCTTTTCTATTTTAAATGCTTTATAGTATTTTCCTTATAACCGCACTAAAATGTTTTAATGCTAAAATTTCTTAAAACTATTCTTACATGTTGTCACTTATAATTGAAATCACTTACCATGATACATAACTAATTTACCTTATGAATTTCCATGTATTTTTTAATTCCTTTTTTTCCTGGACACTTGTACGATACACCCACTTATTATTCATTATGACATGATTATGATACCCATTTCTTTACATGGGTACCCTTATGTTTATGTATGATTAATTATGTATGATTATTTTTGTGTAAATAATATTCATGTACATGTTAATATGGTTTCACCCAGATATCACTTCAATTCATTAGTTAAAGTTGAGTCACATGAGAATTTATGAGCAATGGTGTGGGTGGTTAGCTTTGACTCATACTACCATGTGCAACAATCTTGGTGGTTAACCCTTGAATTGTGATCCTCCAAGTGCAATGAGACTTGACTCATGATAAGTCATGTTTTATATTGATTCCATATTACTATGTCTTCATGTTTATATTATCTCATGTTTATATGTTATGATTTCATATATTCCATGACTTTTATTTTCATTATGCCATGCCTTCTAACCCATGTGCTAAAGATCTATTCTTATTATTATTCCCTTACTAGGCTTTTTATCTCACCCATTTTTTCATGTTATCCCAATGTTATCATATGTCTATGTATGAGAAAAATTAAAGTTAGTATCTCAGTATTAATATTAAATAAAGAAAAGTTTTATATTTTCAGTTTTATGTACCTAGTATTCAAATACACTAGACTTCACGATATTTGGCTTGTATTTCGATGTATAATTATGCATAAAATCATGTAATGCTATGTGTAAAAGTATAGGGACTCTATAGTTGGTATCAGAGGATGATTTAGTTATTTTTTGAGATTAGGAATAGAGCATTTTATTAAGAACCTTATAGATGAGACTAAGTATAATAAAACATCCCTACATTTTGGTGAGTATAGAGTAAGTGGTTTATCAAGAAAATATATCCCTCTCTAGATACAAACAAGCAGAGGCAGCTCTAACACAGATGTATCTAGAGGTAAAACCCAAAAAATCCACTTTGAGCTAGACTCTAATGGGAACAGGTTCACAACAATGGGCCTTGTTGCACTCTTGGTTTGACACTCCCAGGGGATATTCTTTGGTAAATTCATAATCATAGTACGAATCATTATTAAGGGAACAAAAAAAGAGATCCCAAAAGAATATAAATTAATAAATAGATTAAAGAGAACCTAGATTTAAACATAGGGAATCACAAGTTAGGATATACTACTCCTTTACAATTTTATCCATTTATGTTAAAATTTTCCTTTATACTTATTAACTAAGTATTCAATCCCCCTAATTGTACATTCTTTTTCATAGTTAATGGGAAAAAAATAGAAGAACACATTACAATAATCAATGTCCTAGGGAATGTGAATATTGACCTAATGATATACCAAATATGATGAGAATGGGTACCCAAAACATCATGACAGTACTTTCTCAGATGGATCAAGTTATGAATAATAACTTGAATCATGTGGAACTCCCTCATAATCCAAGGAAAGAACAAGTTTCGATTGAATCCTTTATGTGGAAAATTCCTCCCATTTTTAGTGTATCTTCTGATCTCTTCCTCGTGTAATAGTGGATTAACTCCATTGAAAATATATTATTTATCCTCCAGTGCTCAGAAAAAGAAAAAGTCATATTGGTGGTCTATCATTTTGATGGGGAAGTTGATCAGCGATGGACACTGATCAAGAAAACAAATTCCCAAGAGGAAATAGATTCCATGAACCCGAATGGCTCGAAGTCCTTCTTTTTATTTTTATTATAGATAATCCACCTTTTAAGGGTTGAAGGGGAACCCATACATGACCCATAGGCCCAAGGCATAAGGCCCGACTTGACCCGTAATACATGACCCGAAGGCCCAGAGGCATACCATGCCCAATACATGACTCGTAGGCCCATCCCACTAGAACTGCCCCTCCCCAGCTTCTGCATCATTGATTTCCTTTAGCTCCCAACCTGCATTGCTTATCGGCTAGCATTTCCCTGTACAAAGTTGCACGGTGCCTGGTCCCAATGGCGGTTTCCATACCATCTTATTCTTCCAATCCGGTTAGCTCTGCTTCTGGTAACTACTACTGGTGCTCTGATCCTCATCTGGGGCCTTCTCTATGTGAATTGGGCTACTCTGTGGTCTTCAATGGCCCGAAGGCCCTATGGCCCGAAGGCCCTGAGACCCGTAGGCGAAAACTAGTTTCCAGAAAGCACAAATCAGGTGAATAGTCCGTCTGCTACAGTACCGAACAGTGCCTGCTACAGTACTGCTACAGTACCCCAAAAATTTACCTCCACCCAGTAATGTAGATTACATCTTTAGAATACTAAATTAGAGTCTACAAAATGCATTGGAAATTCGATACTTTGATTGTTTTAAAGAGATTGTATGTTGTTCCATCAATGTTGAAATAGATATCGGAGACTCTCAGTGGTCTCATGAACCCAGTGATAGAAAGCATAAGATAGAGTCTAATATGGGTGGCTCAACAAATAAATCCCATGATGCAAAGAAGATCGAACATCCCACATGTCAAAATTGTTGGAAGAAGCATCCTGGGAACTGTCTAAAGGGAACCAAGAATTGCTTCAAATGTGGAAAGATTGGACATCTAGAAAAGAACTAATGAAGGGATATGAAGAATCCTACTAAGGTGGAAGAAGAAAGGAAGGTTCATATAAATGCTCATCCTGTAGTGTAGTGTTACAACTACAAAGAGTATGTGTATTCTGATAAAAATTTCCCAAAGCCAAGGGTTATTAGAGGTAATCGACAATAACCTATAAGGAAAGAAGGAAGGTATTATGCTATCACTACTGCTAAGGTGGATCTTGACAATGATGTGTTGATAGGTACACTAGTTATTCATTCAAGAATATCTAATATACAATTTGATTCAAGTTCTATGAATTCTTTCATATCTTGCAAGTTTAGTAGAACTATTCAAACACCACCTAAAAATTTGGAGGTTAAGTTATCTGTGAGAATAGTGAATGTGGACATTATTCCATCCAAGGTTTATAAATCCTCCTAGGTAAATGTTTTTGGACTGAACCTCCCACAAAATCTTGTCATACTTCCTTCAGTGGAGTTTGATATTATCTTGATCATGGATTGGATATCTTTATACAAATCCATCATTATCTTTTAGAAAAAGGATATTTCTCTTCACATACCGAGGAATCCTCTAATTCTTTACAAGTGTAAGAAGGAAGATGAAACTCATTTAGAATCATTGTCTTAAGTGTGTAAATTACTAGCTTATGATAAAGCATTTCTAGTTAAAATGATTGAGACAAAGGAGATGACACTTCTTGAAGATATGCCCATAATGAGGGATTACACAAATGTATTCCCTGAAGATATTTCTATACTTTTTTCTAATAGAGAGGTTGAGTTCTCAATTGAACTTATTCCTAGTTCTCTACCAATATCAAAGACACCTTATAAAATGGCCACTGTAGATCTGGAAGAGCTGAAAAGGCAGTTATAGGAGAATTTGGAGAAGGGTTTTATACTCCCCAGTGCTTCACCATGGGGTGTGCTAATCCTCTTAATCAAGAAGAAGGATGGATCAATGTGCCTCTACATTGATTATCGATAGATCAATAAAATCATGATAAATAAAAATTATCCCCTTCCATGGATAGATGACTTGTTCGATCAACTTGTTGGGGCTAGTTATTTCTACAAGGTGTACCTTCAATTGGGATACCACCAATTAAAGGTGAGGAATGAAAATATTCCCAATACATCCTTTAGAACAAGGTATGGACACTATAAATTCATAGTTATTCCCTTAGGACTCAAAAATTCTCTAGAAATATTCATGAATTTAATGAATAGATTCTTTATATATTACCTCAAAAAAATTGTGGTAGTCTTCATTGATGATATTCTGATTTACTCCAAGAGCAAGGAGGAATATGAGGAGTATTTTAATATTGTGCTAAAAACATTGTGAAGGATGAAACTATATGAAAAGTATAGTAAATGTAATTTTTTGATAGAGGAAGTATCATTCTTGGGGTATGTTATCACTAGAAAAGGAATATCTGTGGACCCTTCCAAGATAAAGGAAATTGAAGAGTGTCTCAGGACAACATCTGTAATTTAGACCCATATCTTTTTGGGTATAGACAGGTATTATTAACAATTTTTGAAGAACTTCTCAAGATTATAAAACCCAATGACCAAACTAACACATAAATGGGTGAATTTTTTCTAGACTCAATAAAGTGAAGACTATTTTAAGGAGTTGAAAATGAGTCTTATCACCGTGCTAGTACTCACACTCCCAACAAGTAGAGAACTATTTATGGTGTATAGAGATGTTTCAAAGAAGGGATTAGGTTGTGTGTTAATAAAAAATGATAAAGTGATAGCCTACACCTCAAGGCAGCCGAAAATCCATGAGCAAAACTATCCAATGCATGATCTGGAGTTAGCAGTTATGATCTTTGCATAAAAAATATGGTAGTATTATCTCTATGGGGAGAAGTGTGAGATATATAATGATCACAAGAGTCCAAAATATATATTCACACAAAAAGAGATTAATATGAACCAATGAATATGGTTAGAGCTCATAAAGGATTATGACTACTCAATCCACTACCATCCTGGTAAGGAAATTAAGGTGGAGGATACTCTAAGTAGAAAGTATTATACATCTTTATCAATGACGGGAATTGAAAAGGATCCAATATTCTTGGATTTTAAAAGGATGGAAATGAAAATAATTAAGGGAGGAACATCATAAATCTTTTCTCAAATGGTTTCTCAACCATCCTTCATGGAGAAAATAAAGGATGATCAAAGAAAAGATGTGGAAATTCAAAAAAGGGAATGAGCTATCAAAAATGGGAAATCCTCTGAATTCGAGATTGATGAGGAAGGAGTTGTAATATTTAGGTCACGAATATGTGTACCGTTCTATCTAGAGATAAAGAAGGATCTTTTTAATGACTCACATAGCTAAACCTTATCTATTTATCCAAGGATCACAACGATGTATTAAGATCTCCAGGAGAACTTTTGGTGGGACAATATAAAGAAGGATATTGCTGAATATACATAAAATTTCCCAGTATGTCAAAAAATGAAGGCTAAAAGACATTAGTCTAAGGGAATTATGCAACCACTACCCACACCAACATGTAAGTGGGAGAACATCACTATGTACTTTTTCACTAGACTTCCAAGGACATCCAGAAAAAACAATGCTATATGGATCACTGTGGATTGTCTTATAAAGACAACTCACTTTATTGAAATTCAAGAGGAATTATTTTTAGATAAAATTGCAAATATATATATCAAATAGGTGGTAAGGTTGCATGTTGTACCACTATCTATTGTATCTGATATAGATTTGAGATTCACTTCGAAGTTTTGGAAAATTCTCCAGTATTCTCTAAGAACTAAACTGAACTTTAGTACAGCCTATCATCCTCAAAATGATATTCAATATGAGTGAACTATTCAGACACAAGAAGACATGTTGAGAGTGTGTTCTATGGACTGCAAATGAGGATGAGACCAACATATTTCACTGGTTGAATTCTCCTAAAACAATAGTTTCTACTCAAATATCTAAATGGCACCATATGAATCCCTTTATGGGAAAAGGTGTAGAACACTGGCGTGTTGGGATGAAGTCAGTGATCATAAACTGCTAGAACCTGAAATGGTCGAAGAAATAGTAGAGAAGGTAAAAACCATTCAGTAGCAAATCAAGGAATCCCAAATTAGAAAAAAGAGTTATGCAGAAAATTGTTAACGAGGCCATGAGTTCAAAGTTGGAGACATGGTATTCCTCAACATATCTACATAGAAGAAGTTCATGAGGTTTGAGAATAAAGGAAAGCTAAGTCCCATGTACATTTTCCCCTTTGAGATTATTGATCATGTTGGAGTTGTGGCTATCGACTAGCACTTCCACCTACCATGTCTAAAGTACAGAATCTCTTCCATGTATCCCCCTTAAGAAAGTACATACCAGATCTGTCACATGTACTATCTTCAGAGGTGGTATGGTTAGAGAATGATCTTTCTTACGAAGAGTACCTAGTAAAGATCTTGGATCGTAGAGATAAATTTATACATAACAAAACTAATCACCTAGTCAAAGTACTATGGCGTAACCATAAGTATGAAAAGGCAACATGGGAACTAGAAGAGGCAATGAAGGAAAAATACGCGCACCTGTTTACAGCTTAGAATATAAAATAAAATTTTGAGGGAGAAATTTCCAAAGCTGGAAAGAATGTAACAACCCAAATTTTAATCAATGTAATTCCCTTATTATAAATATGTCTTATAGTATAATCACATAATATTACTTATATAACACAATAAAAACCTTATAAATGAATATTGAGTGAAATTAAAGTTATCTTCAGATGTTAAGGAACACATACTGATGAAATATTAACTTGACCTTTGGAATAGTAATGTTACCCTTATCAAAAGTAAACTGGCCAATGGAATAGTAACCTCACTAATTAAAGTATAAATAAAATTTATCCATCTTATAAGTAATAATATGATATAATTATATCATAGTATAAGTAATTAAATATTTTAAAAATTATTAATTTAGTGTTGGTATTTTTTTAAGTCATGTATATTTAATTACAATTTTATGATTAATTTAATAAATTAAAAGAAAATTTATTTGAAAGAATCGGTAACGGACATTACCTCTTCTTTGAAGCGCCTCTTGGAGTCCTCCTCTTAGGGTACTAAAACTGGTCTTTGAAGAAGACCAGGACCTCTAGGATGTTTTTAGGGAAGTGGAGAAGAGAATTTGGTAGGGGTTGGCCGAGCTTTAAGGCTCAAAGTGGTGTGAGGAAGAGAGGGAGGAGGTGCCCTTTTATAAGGGAGGAGAGGGGCACCTTTGGAATAACTAAAAATATTATTTTATTATAAAGCCAAATTCGGTTTTAAATAGCTCCAAATTGATTTATTTCGAAGATAAGGTGGGGATGGGTCTAAATACTCTCAGAAAATAGAATTTTGACAAGTTTAGTTTACTATTTCAACCTTATCATTTAGTTTTAACTTTAAGTTAGATAATTTAACTTTTACCGTGTCTTTTTGTGTTCTTACATTATAAGGTTAATAAACTTACTATAACAAGCCAAAAAAAACCCCAAGTTGTTTATTATTAATATATATAACCTTATCTAAGTCATGTTTCCGAACCTTAGATTTTTAGGAATAAAATAACAATTAATAATATAATATTTGTTATAAAAACTATTCTATGTCAATTTTGATACTATTTAGTAATTTATTTTTTTGAAATTTATAACAGAATTATTAGTTAGAAAAAAGATAATTAAATTAATACTAACATGTCACATTAACCTATAAAATTAGTGTAATTCATAAAAAGTCTCAAATTACATTTATTTGGGTATTTATAACATCAATTATGTCAATATTTCATTAATAAGATAATTACTGCATTATCATTGTGTCATAAATAAATTAACTTATTTAAAGTCTAAAAATTAAAAATAAAATATCATTATGTAGGAAATATTTTTATATTTCTAATGAATATTTATAGTCGAATTTATCTTATGTATAAACCTATATTAAAAATGATATACTTATTAAACTTTGATTTTAACTATTTTAACCCTTCTTTAAATAAATTAATAATAAATGTCCTAATCTAATACAAGTGGGTCTAAATGGTCATATTTTATTCCTAAGGTTGTTTTTTGTCGAATTACACTTATACAATAGAATTAGGACATGTTTTAGGGTAATAATAATATCATTTTTACCCTTAATAACCCTATTCACTTTTAACCGTGGTAAAAAAAGGTAAAAAGTTATTATTCACCAAAAATTATTTTCATCTCATTGAACCAAATTTTACTTACTGACATCAACCGTGTCTCTCGGATTTTTGAAATTCCACTCACAGAAGCAGTAAAATTAAGTTTTATGAAAAATTCATTTTTTTAACTACCACTTAGTGGTTTCAGTATTCATCAAAAAATGAAAGTTTCTAGAAAAATACCAAAAATTATTCCAAAGCTATATTTGATATTATGAAGTCAAAAATGATTTCTATTTTACCAAATTCAAAACATATCATTTTCATTACTTAATTTAAAAATTAATTCCCGTCGTCAAAACAAATAGCGTGTTCTTAAGAGATAATAACTATCAAAAGATTGACACTTGTTTATGTCTGGTTTAAATATGAAATTACATCCAATGACCAAAATTGTATTAAATTGTAAAAATATATTCTAAATATAATTTAAACCACTCAAATTAATAATTTATAACTATTAATTATTTCGATTAAAAAGGTTGTTTTTAATTAAAATTTAGTGATTTTCACTATTCATCCGAAAATGAAAGTTATCTGAAAAGTACCAAAAATTCACCCTAAGCTAATTTCGATATTCCGAATCCAAAAATGAAGTCCATTTTGAAAAATAAAATTTACAAAATTTCAAAAATTTGTTATTACAATTCATAACGGCTAGTTTTAATAATATTTTAATAGCATATTGTTGTTTAGTGAAACTCGTTATTGCGTACTACACACGCTATTGAGGAAGGTCACGATTGCGTGTAATGAAAGGCAAGTCAAGGATGCGTGTTGTGCAAGATCCTTTTAGTGTAGCGTATAACACAAGACATTAATGAAATTAAAAAGAATATTTTTCATAAAATCTCGAGGTGTTACATTCTACCCCCCTTAAAATGAATTTTTCCCTCGAAATTCGTTGGGGTTATAAATGGTTTACTACTTGAAAGTTTATTTAATAGAAACCCACATCATAAAAAGGAATACCAAAACCAAACTTTAAAAACAAAAGTATGAAACGTAACGGTTACCCAAATAAACTAATCACTGGGTTTCCACATAGGTGAAAATATGGATATGGAAGAGAAATCTAACCATCATGTTCTGATGGAGAGTGGTAGAGAACATGGCTATGGAAATTCCAGCAATCACAAAGCCATAAATTTGTGACGATCTAAGGTACCATCTGATTCATCAGATATAAGAGCACTAGGACAACATTTTTGGTTTTCAAGATCATTTCCCTAAAGTTGAAGAATTTGAATTAGAATAAATACTTACTTTATTTTGGTACAATCTCACTGTTGTTCATGCCTTGAACAATTTCCACTTCATCTCTTAAAGAAATGAAGTTGAATTTGTTATTCGTGAAGTGTTAGCAGATCATGTGATAGAATGATGGGACATTCGACCTGTCTCAAACAAAAGGTTAGAAAAAGTTATTAAATATACATAAGTCGATCTACAGTGAGATTAATCATATATGGTTCCTAAAATGGACTTATACTTATTATATCATACTGCTTAATATAATAAAACTAGTTTCTACTAAACAAGGACTTCCTGTAGGCCAGTGGTAGGTGATAAAGGCCAGTCGCACTTCGGTTGTGGGTTCGATTCCCATAGCCTTGTCCGACGTGATGGGTTATCGCTCGTCCTGCAGGTTGTCCTTTTTCTAAAACTACATTACTATAACATCCCATCAATAATATCAAAAAAATTTATACCCTTAATACTAACTTATGTCCAACATAATCCTTTCCAATCTCTAGGCTTATCCAAAATACTATTGTCCAATCTCATATTATAGTGAAAACGATTACCAAAGAGTTCATATAACAAGCATGTTAATACCATCGTTGATCCCCATATATCATGAGATATGTCTTGTTGGTCACATTCCAATCATTCGAAGGCCTTAATCATGTATTCTCTTGAAAAATGAATACCCATTGAATCTTAGTGAAAACATGAGTGCTGTCAAAAGTTAACTCTTTTCACATACCAAAACCTCAAACCATGATATAACTATTTCCTTATATCAGTCATGAGCTCATGAATACTATCAAGCATTTTATTTTCTCCTTATCCCTTCATTATGCACATATCATCTTTTTTTTCCAAAAATATCTTAATCACTTTCCATGGCTACCAGTACCCTAAAATTATTGAAAACCACAATAGACCAATATATAAATATTCCAAGATTCCACGATACTATATACAACATTATTTTGGAATCCCATTACATAAACACTTAATCATTCCACCACATCATTGTCATATTCAACATCGCCAATAGTGATCGCATGTGACTTCCCTTTGTCCTTTTCCTTAAGTGGTTGCTCATGTCGATCATCACTAACCCTTGGATTAGGGCATTTATTAGCATAATGCCCCATTTCCTTGCACTTGAAGCATTGAAGTGTTGGTGGTGCATTCTCTACAGTATTTTCTTTATTCACATCATTAGAAACCCTTTTTCCATTACTTCAACACTCAGTTGCTCGATGACCTTCTTTTCCACACTTAAAACATTTTATAGTCCCTTTAAGACAATCTCCACCATGCTTATTTCCACACTTTGAGCATAAGGAAACATTCATTTTCTTTTCACCATTATTCTGAGATTTCTCCTTGAACTCCATCTTTCATTTCTTGTCAAAACTATGAGATGGATAAGTAACACCAACTTCTATTTCTACCTTGATAGCACAATGCACAATTTCTTCATAGCTACTGAAGTCTCTTATAGCTAATGCCCTTCGAAGATTTGGTTTTAAGCCACTGAAGAATTGATCAACTTTACTTTCAGGTTGGATGATAAATCCAGATGCATACATTGCAAGCCTTGTAAAATTCACTTCGTATATACCAACAGATTTATCATTATTTTACTTTAGTTCAAGAAACTCCTTCTCCATCTTTGTTCGAAGAATACGAGGGAAGTACTTATTGAAAAATAAGTTCTTGAACTCGTCCCATTCCATGGACTCAATTTCATCTCTTGGCCTCGTATTCTTGATAAGATTCCACCATTGATCAGCTTCACCTTCCAAATGATATACTACTAAGATGACTTTATCATGTTCAGAACATTGAAGAACTGAAAATATCTTTTTAGTGGTAATGATTCATTGTTCAGCAACAAGTGGATCAGAAGACCCACTGAAATAAGGTGGACGTTGCCTCATGAAGGACTAAATAGAATATTATTACCTTCTCTACTCATTTGGAAGTCCAGAATGATTCATAGCTTCTGTAAGTATAGTAATAATATTTTGCACTCCATATCCCATAACATTTGTTTGTTCAAGAGGACAATCATTGCATTTTCCATTACATTGATCAACACGGTTCCTTCGGGTTCCAGCCATCGTCTAAAACCCAAAAAGAATAGTGTGAGAGGAAAAAATCACACTAGGGAAAACAATATAATAAATGGGGAGTACCTTCAATATCTAACATTTTGGGATACCATAATTCTAGTACTATAACCTATACTTATACTTAACCTTAGGGACATCCCTAGACATACCTTAGAAATATCTCTAGGGATCTCACTAAAGTTCTCGCATCCTAGTTTCCAAAGGTTGACTAAACCATTCCTTTGATACCAACTGTAGAGACCCAAAGCTTAACGTACATGGACATTACATTACTTTTGCGGAATACTTAGTACATAACAAAAACACACACATAAGGACCGTAATAGTTTAGTGTCTTTGGAAACTCGGAATATAATCTTCTAATCATGGTGAAAGATCTTCAACATCTCCCATAAAGATCTTCCTTTTTTTTACCTAAAACCTTTCTTTATATACTGGGGAAAAGAAAACATAAAAGGGTGAGCTCAAATGCTCAGTAAGGGTAAACAAAAGAAATATCAATCACATCATATTCATAAGAACATAACATTTTAGAAATCTTAACCTGGAAAAGAGATCATAATATCATAACATGGGATAAATCATAGTAGTGAAATATAATCCCAATAATCATAACTTAAAACATGAAACTTTGTGACATACACACATAATCATAGAGAATCATTTCTTATTAGTCAAGACTCATTGCCAAGACTATCTTAGTGGACAAATTCCATTTCTGAACTGAGTTCACTCCTCGTTTCAGTCCTGTTTCACTGAACTGGTTTAACCTACCGTTCCAGCCAGGTCTATCTCATGAGATATAAAATCTTTACCCAATGCATTGGAGGGAGATATAGGTCCCACCCATCTCATAATGATACCATTCTTATGTGTGCCACAAAATCATAAATCATACATCATTGCATAACCCATGTAATAAAAATGGGAATCTTAAACATCGTGACATCATAAAACAATTCATATAAGATAAAGGAATTCATAAATATAATTCCATCACAACATAATCAAATCAATTTAACAATAGGGATAGAAATAGAACCCTTTATTATCTTAGATGGAAAATAATTTTGATAAAAACTTGAACTCCATTCTTGAGGAAAATATCCTTTCTAATTAAAAAACACTTTTCCTTTCTTAACATGTCATACAATTCTAAACTAAAAGAATTTGATTAAAAATAAACTTGAAAACTTGTAAAGGAAGCTTCTTGGAAATAATGTTTTAAAAATCCATTCATGCCATATAAGTTTAAAAAAACATTCTTCTCGTACTTTTGTCGGAAAAGTCAAAAAGGTACCTCGTACGAAAAATGAAAAAAGATTCCTTTCATATATTTTACTAAAAACTCACCGAAAAAAAATTGTAGGTGGATGGAAATAATATTACATATTGAGGAAATATGGATGTGGATGATAAAATACACCCCAGTAAATTCCAAAGTATAAACAATCTCAGATAAAAATGAGATTGTGATATTTTCCCTTACCTTAGGTCCGATTTACTTCATAAGTGTCCGAACCTCCTCTATAATGATTTAAATAATGTCATTGACTTATTCGAGAATCATACTCATTGTTATGATATCATATATGGTTCACTTATGACTTTATTTCACCCGTTCTTTTTTAAATTCCATGTTAAAGAGCGTTTTGGGTAAAATCGTTTTATTTTTCGTCCGGGTTTTGACTTGTAATTATTCATATGATTACTTATATCATGATTAATTAATTCCAGAATATAAAAAATGATTTATATATAATATATATTCAGAATATATATATATATAATAGATCAGTAAATGGAAAGAAATACACCGTTCATGGAGACGGTAGACCGTACGTATGCATGAACGCTGTTTTCGTTTCCTTATTGAATTGAATGGGATTAAGTAGATGACATACATATATATACACATAAATAAAATATCATTATTATGTCATATATTTCATGATTACTTATTATATATACTTTATAATCATTCATGAATGGTTAACGTGGATAATGAATCTCATCGCATCGTGGAGACGGTAGTCCGTACGTACGCACGAGCGATGATATCATTCTCATGATCGTGGAATTGTATTGGAGTGTATGTATACTATTTTAGAATCAATATCACTTTAAAATAATCATACATAGTTATTATGTACACCATTATACCCATCCAAGTAAGGTGGTGGTGGAAAATAGATTACACCACGGCGTGGAGACGGTATTCCGTACGTACGCACGCGCAGTGATTTCGTTTTCCATAGGATGGATAGATGGTGAAATAGGGTTGTTTAATACTTATAATAACATATCAGTATATGAGTGATACTGATGTTATTACTTCATAATGAAACAACCTAAGAAGAAGAAGTGGAAGAAGAAATATAGTTGAAAGAATCGGTAACGGACATTACCTCTTCTTTGAAGCGCCTCTTTGAGTCCTTCTCTTAGGGTACTAAAATTGGTCTTTGAAGAAGACCAGGACCTCTAGGATGTTTTTAGGGAAGTGGAGAAGAGAATTTTTCAAGTTTTGGCCGAGCTTTAAGGCTCAAAGTGGTGTGAGGAAGAGAGGGAGGAGGTTCCCTTTTATAAGGGAGGAGAGGGGCACCTTTGAAATAACTAAAAATATTATTTTATTATAAATCCAAATTCAGTTTTAAATAGCTCCAAATTAATTTATTTCTAAGACCAGGTGGGTATGGGTCGAAATACTCTCATACAATAGAATTTAGACAAGTTTAGTTTACTATTTCAACCTTATCATTTAGTTTTATCTTTAAGTTAGATAATTTTACTTTTACTGTGTCCTTTTGTGTTCTTACACTATAAGGTTAATAAACATACTATAACAAGCCAAACGAACCCCAAGTTGTTTATTATTAATATATATAACCTTATCTAAGTCATTTTTCCAAACCTTAGATTTTTAGGAATAAAATAACAATTAATAATATAATATTTGTTTTAAAAACTATTTTATGTCAATTTTGGAACTATTTAGTAATTGGTTTTTGTGAAAATCATAACAGAATGATTAGTTCAAAAAAAGTTACTTAAATTAATACTAACATGTCACATTAACCTATAAAATTAGTGGAATTCATAAAAAGTCTCAAATTACATTTATTTGGGTATTTATAACATCAATTATGTCAATATTTCATTAATAAGATAATTACTGCATCATCATTGTGTCATAAATAAATTAACTTATTTAAAGTCTAAAAATTACAAATAAAATATAATTATGTAGGAAATATTTTTATCTTTCTAATGAACATTTATAATCGAATTTATCTTATGTATAACCCTATATTAAAAATGATATACTTATTAAACTTTGATTTTTTCTATTTTAACCCTTCTTTAAATAAATTAATAATAAATGTCCTAATCTTATCCAAGTGGGCCTAAATGGTCATATTTTATTCCTAAGGTTGTTTTTGGTCGAATTAAACTTATCCAATAGAATTAGAACATGTTTTAGGGTAATAATAATATCATTTTTACCCTTAATTACCCTATTTATTTTTAACCATGGTAAAAAAAGGTAAAAAGTTACTATTCACCAAAAATTATTTTCATCTCATTGAACCACATTTTACTTACTGACATCAACTGTGTCTCTCAGATTTTTGAAATTCAACTCACAGAAGCGGTAAAATTAAGTTTTATGAAAAATTCATTTTTTTAACTATCACTTAGTGGTTTCACTATTCATCAAAAAATGAAAGTTTCCAGAAAAATACCAAAAAATAGGCCTAAGCTATATTTGATATTATGAAGTCAAAAATGATGTCTATTTTACCAAATTCAAAACATATCAGTTGCATTACTTAATTTAAAAATTAATTCCAGTCGTCAAAACAAATAGCGTGTTCTTAAGAGATAATAACTATCAAAAGATTGACACTTGTTTATGTTTAGTTTAATTGTGAAATTACATCAAATGACCAACATTATATTAAATTGTAAAAATATATTCTAAATATACTTTAAAACCACTCAAATTAATAATTTATCACTATTAATTATTTTTATTAAAAAGGTTGTTTTTAATTAAAATTTAATGATTTTCACTATTCATCGGAAAATGAAAGTTATCCGAAAAGTACCAAAATTTCACCCTAAGCTAATTTCGATATTCCGAATCCAAAAATGAATTTCATTTTGAAAAATAAAATTTTCAAAATTTCAAAAATTGGTTATTACTATTCATAACGGCTAGTTTTAATACTATTTTAATAGCATATTGTTGTTTAGTGAAACATGTTATTGTGTACTACACACGCTATTGAGGAAGGTCCCGATTGCGTGTAATGAAAGGCAAGTCAAGGATGCGTATTGTGAAAGCTCCTTTTGGTGTAGCGTACAAAACAAGACATTAATGAAATTAAAAGGAATATTTTTCATAAAATCTCAGGGTGTTACATTATCTTTTTAAGAGGCACTCACTAAAGTTTTATATAATGATTCATCTTAACTACAAGTAACCAAATGAAATTTACAAACATATAACCTTATGGATTTTCAATAATAAAATATAATTCCAATTCAAGAAAAGCATACTCATTTTACATGATTATTCGTTCATGTATATAAGTAAACCAATCATAAAACAAACAGACCCGAACAATGAAATTAAACCTCATAACCAATAAAAAAGGTTATGAATGAACTCAAAAAGGTTATAATAAATCAATTACATGTTAAATTGGTTCTGGAATAATCAATTAATGAATCTAATTTTATTATTAAGGTCATTAATATCAAGTGAAGAACACCAACGGACTTAAGGTAAGGGATTCTACCCAAACCTCCATTATTCCTTTGGGTTGCTCTATATTTATTTTTATCCAGATGAAGTTATATTTTCTTTTTATTTACATCTTAAAAATTCTGTTTAATTTCTCCAAACTCATGCATCATGTTCCATTCATCACTCTATTTAAGGGATATACATGTTTTTAAATGATTCCCTTCTCAATACTTCCCGATAAGTAAACCCGTTTAAGGGAACTTCCCCATTTCTTACCCAACTGCAAGTGCACTCTATCATCTATTTTAAGATTCCATAATTTTTATAAAATCGGTATTTTTATTATGAAAACCTACTTGTTTCACTTCTGGTTTTATTTAAAATATTATTCCCTTTTCTATTTTAAATGCTCTATATTATTTTCCTAAGAACCGCACTAAAATGTTTTAATGCTAAAATTTCTTAAATACTCTTCTTACATGTTGTCACTTCTGTTTGACATAAAATACCATGATATATGACTAATTTCCCTTATTAATGTCCATTTATGTTATAATTCCTTTTTTTATGGACACTTTTATGATACGCCCATTTATTATGCTTTATGACGTGATTATGATACCCATTTTTTCATGGGTACCCTTATGTTTATCTATGATTGATTATGTATGATTCATTATGTGGAAAGAATATTTGTGAACATTTTAAGATGGGTTCACCCAGATAGAGCTCCAATTCACTAGGTAAATTTGATTCTCATGGTATTTTATGTGCAACGGTCTCTACAGTTAGCTTTGACTCATACTACCATGTGAAACGGTCTTGGTGGTTGACCTTGACTTGTGCTCCTCTAAGTGCAACAAGCCTTGACTGGTGATAATTCATGTTTTATATTATTTCCACATTAATATGAATCCATGTTTATATGATTCCATGTTTATATTTTATGATTCCATATATTCCATGCCTTTTATTTTCATTATATCATGCCTTCTAACCCATGTGTTAAAGCTCTATTCATATTATTATTCCCTTATTGGGATTTTTAAATCACCCCTTTGTTCATGTTATCCCGAAGTTATCCTACGTCAATTTATGATAACAATGAAAGTTAGAATCTCAATATGAAGATTAAATAAATAAATGTTTTATGTTTTCAGTTTTATGTTTTCAGTTTTATGTACCTAGTATTCAAAGACACTAGACTTCACGATCCTTAGCTTGTATTACGATGTATAATTATGCATAAAATCATGTAATGTTATGTGTAAAAGTCTAGGGTCACTATATTCTAGGTCTAATATGGGAAGAAAAACCTAATTTTGGGTTAAAATAATATAATGGAACTGTAACATCTCCCCCTCCCCATTGGCTTAATTCAAGGCAGATTTGTCACTAGGCCTTAGGGGACATTAGAAGGAACCAAAAGCTAGAAATAAATTCCAAGGGCTTAAATACATTTGGAGGAAAAATTTCTTTTTGAAAATAAAACAATTAAAATGAAGTATATCATAACTAAACAACAACAATATGATTTTTTATAATAATGTAATAAAAATAAATGTCATGGCAATATACAATAATACCAAACTACACTATAACCAATATCATATTACCAAAGATGAAGACTAAACCACAATGTTTGAATACTCCAAATACATAACACCATATCTCCTAACATGCTCCATGATCCAACACCATAATCCATACTCAAAGTATCTATAAGAATCACTAAATAAATGAGATACTTTTCCTTTACCTACGTCTCGATAAATAATATCTATAAAACCACCATAGTTCTAAAGCTAGGTGTGAGTAATGAAACTCCATAGTTTTTCCCATGATTAATTACCTACTCACACCACTAGAATAGAACATAATAGTACATTTATGTAAAACAATTTATATAAAACACATTAAAAAAATTTAACAATTTATATCAAATCCAATCAGTTTCTCACCAAAATAGTTTTCATAGAAAGTAATCTAACAACTCTTTAAAAAATCTAAAATTCTCATTTGGCATAATACTTTACACATATACACACAAACAACCATGCATGAAACCATGGATATCCCTATAGTAGTAAGTGGTGACTCATCATTTAAACAAGACATCACTTGGTGAACCATTTGGATGGGTGAAAGTTCATACCCTTATCCATCCCACTAATTATGGGGGAAACTTTATACCATTATCTATCCTAATGAACATGAACACACACCATCCATTATACCAAAAAACTATTGTTATATTGGAACTCCACTAATGGTATATGAACTTCCCATGAGACATAAAAATTAATTACACAATCCTGAAGCATGTCTTTGAGTGTTTATATCATTCGTTCAGATTTTCCATCCTCCTGAGGATGATATGCCATATTCATTATTAATTAAGTCCCAAGTGATTTCTATAAGGATTTCTGGAAAAAATATTTAAACCTTATATCTTAGTCGAATAATATCAAAACTTATACTCCATTCCTCTTTACTACTTCTCAAATAATTATTTTCAACATGTCCTACACCATATAAGATTCACGAATAGGGATGAAATGGACTGATGTTGTGAGTCGATCCTCTATCACACTTATGGGATCATTTTTCCCAACCATTCATGGGTGATCTAATAAAAAATACATCGTATATTTTCTCTTAATAACTTCAACACACATTTTGGATGTTGATTCTCTTTCTTAACCTAATGACTTGTGGTCATCTTGAAACAAACATAGCCACCTTCCTTTCCATGGGAACTCAAAAAAACTATGCTTTCAATTCTATATACATATTCTATATTCCAGGTAGAATATCCCATCTCAAAAGATGGTTTGAATGAAGAATATATTTCTAAAAATTAGTAAGTATGACCATTAAATCTTTAAACCACAAAACTAAAGTCTCGTCCTACTTACATCTATCAACGGTCTCCCCAATCTTAATTTTTTAACTCATAGAAACACAATCAGAATTGTATGTCTATTCCTTTTTAACCAACTTCACCAAATAAGGAATTAAAGAAACTAGAATGAAATATGAATCACCACCTCAATCTTCACATTCCATGTGCATGCCACCTATCACTAACATCAACTTTCACTGATCTGAATCCTCTTTTTCCAACTGACCATACGACTTTATTCTTAATGCATCTACCACTAAATTTCCTTTAACAAATGTATATATCAAGTCAATATAGAACATTTATGGATAATACATCCATATTATTTTTCTTACATTCAAATACCTTTGTTATAAAATATTTTTTAAGCTCTTGTGATCTGTGAACACTGTAAATTTCTCAGCAAAGAGGTAACAAAGCCAAGTCTTCAAAGTATAGACTACATAAGCTAAATCCAAATTGTGTGATGGATAGTTCATATCATGAACCCTTAACTGACTTGATCCATAAGAAAAAAAATGATCTCCATGTATGAGAACACATCCCAACCTAGATCTCGAGGCATCACAATACACAACTTACTCTTATCATGATTTTAAAAAAGACCAGACTGGTGATGATGTATGGAGAACATTAAGATCTTAAAAATACTTCATAAATTCCTCAATCCATTGTAATGGAAACTTATTACCTATAAAATATTTAATTTGTGAGTCTAGAAATTAAAAATCATGAAAAAATCATCAGTAATAACCAGAGAGACCAAGGAAACTACATATCTCAAAGACATTCTTTAGTAGTTTCCAAGATATAACAGCTTCTATATTTTTTGGATCTAATAAAACACCTCATTCAGAGATTACATGGTTATGGAAACATGCATATTTTATCCAAAAATTAAACTTCTATAATTTATCATATAGAAAATTATCACACAAAATTCCCAATACTATTTCCTAGTGTTTATCATGCTTAGATCTTATCCTAGAATACACCAACATGTTATCCACAAAAACCACCATGAAATAATCCAGATATATTTTAAATATTCAATTAATCAATTCCATAAATACTACTAGTGCATTCATCATACCTAAAGAAATAACCACATACTTGTAATGTCCATATCTACTCCTGAAATCTGTTTTTAGAATAAACTCCTTTAGAACTCACAATTGGTGATATCTCGATCACAAATTAATTTTAGACAACCTCTAGGCTTCCATAAATTTATCAAACATATTATCAATGTTTATAAGTTTATACTAATTATTTATCATATCTTGTATAATCTTATGATAATCCACACACAAACGAATGGTTCCATCTGAATTTTTGATAAAGAAGATCGGTGATTCCCATAGAGACATGCTAGGCCGAATGAACCCTTTGATTTCTATATATTCCAACATCAATTTTAATTACCTTTATTGTTTTAGTTATATTTGATAAAATGTAATGGAAATAGGGTTAGTACCAAGATGGAGATCAATTGTAAACTTCACTTCTATTTTTAGTAAAAACCCAGAGAATGTTTTTGGGAAAACATCTGGGGACTGATCAAAACTCACTGTAAAACTGTTATTAATTATATCTTCCATTGATTCCAAAGTTATAGCTATCAAATGGTATGATATCATTCCAAATTCTAGTGACAACAAGAACATTTCACCTACCTTTACATTTCAATATCATTTAAAGATATTATAAAATCCATCATTAGTCATAAAACCATCCATTTAAATATATAAATTTATGTAAGCCTTGAACATTTTCAACTAATCCATACCCAATATTATTTTACAGGCATCAATCTCAAGAACAGATAAATTCTATATCAAATCAACTCCATTAAAAGTAATAAAACATGATCAACACATAAAAGCTCAAAAATATCTTTAATAAAGTGTAGTTTAATGTTTCAAAATAGTAAGAATCATCTCAAAAGGAAAACCCAGAAAATCAAAAAAAAAATAAGAAGAAATAAATGAATGGGATGAACCTGCATAAAACAAATATTTCATAAGGATAGATTTCAAAAGAATCATACCTATCATCATTGATGGTCTAGATATCATCCACAATTACTTTCTCATCTCCATATAGTTGGTTACTAGATACACTTTGTTATTTATTTCCCTAATGATATTTCACTTCCTGAGGAGTCATGGTATTCTTAGAATTACCATGGATAGCTCAATTTTTCTAACATGAGGTATTTTGGATCCCTAGTCTTGTCGAAGAATATGATGTTTGTGAAACATGAGATTTTTCCCAAACACCCAATCATGGAGAACTATGAAAATAGAGCTAAAGATTCCCTATTTTGATGAAATTTTTCCATGATCTAGGTTATGTCATACAATCACATTTCATGGGATCAAAATATCTACACTAAAAATTTCTAAGCTTTCTCATGGGCATAGAAAGAAGATTCACTAATCCAATTGTCTAATTCTAAGTCCTCCCAATACCTTGGAAATAAGTGTCCCTCTTCATCTTATTCCCAGAATTAGAGTTCCACCATTTCCCATAGGTACCAACATGATACCACCACATGAATCTCCTGAGATTTCCCTTTCTTACATCGACTCTCTATTGACAATCTATGTATAATCTGTTATACAAATCATGGAAATCTTCGAGAAAATCACCTGCCTTAGTCCCGATTCAAAAATATTTTCTTTCAAGGATGTACTAGTAGAAACTTTGTATTCAAAGAGGTGGAAATTAATAAATTTATATGTATATTCTATCACTAAGAAACTCACCTACTTCAAGATGGAAAAAAAAAATTCATTCTTACGATCCTGAATATATGAGGATAGATTTTTTTGTTTAATAATTTTTCAAAATCCTCTCATGCAATGACTTGGTCTAATTTAGCTTTAAGTGATAAATCCTACCATTGGAGTGAAAGATACTCTATCATATACATTTCCATATTGACTTTAAACTCTGATGGTGTTTCATGGGTATCAAATATTTGATTCATCGTATTCATCCACACTTCTTCTTTCTATGGTTCCAAATTACCATTAAAGATGGGTGGATTCTACTTCTGGACCTAACTGAATGATCCACATGCCTTCCTATATCCATTAAGTTCCCTTTATCCATATCTTTAAAATCGTAGATAATAAATTGATCTGGATATTTTTTGACCAGTGGGCTAGGTGTAACAACATTCTCAACATCCCCTTTCGATTGGTTCCTACAATGCATATCAGGTACCATTTTCTAAAAAAACAAAATGTGATAAATATAACTCTCTAGAAATTGAAGGCTTATGAATTTAAAATTTACCATATTAAAATCTATAAAAAATAGGCTACCCCAAAATTCAACACTTTTCCTCATTAAAATATTTTTGAAAATAGTCCATCATACTTTTCAAAATCTAACATTTTTCAAAATACCATTATCATGTCATTTTCAAATTCTGTAATTTCAAGAAAATTTTAACAGTTTATTAACATTAAAAATTTTGAACCAAATCACAAATAATTATTCAAAATGAAATATTGAATCCTAATTGGAATTAATTTCTATCAATTCATGTCATTCTATTCTCATTGGCTAAACTGATGATAGTGAGACTACAACTCTTATAAGTGTCTCCAAAACACTTATGTAACAAACTCCCTGGTAACATTATGTTCAACATAAATAGGTTCTCTATGAATCTTGATTTTTTATATTTCATGTTTAGAAAATCCTAATCCTTTATACCATCCTAACTCAAGGACTAAACCTTGATGAATTTTCAACACCAAGACCGATACATATGATACCCAAGGAAAACTAATACCATGTGTCCCAAAAAAGGTTTGGGCTGAACAAGACTGATATAATTTATAACAACCCACCCATCCTAATATTTTTTATTTGTGGTGTAATTTCTTATAGGCCTTAGGATACATCCCTAAGGCTCCAAATGATGGAAATAAATGACATGGGCTTCAATACAATTAGGTGATAATATTCCCTTTAAAAATAAAACACCACAAAAAAGTATACCATAACCAAATATAACTATATGATTCATGATAAAAATGTAATACAACTCAAAGTAATACAAAAATACAAAAATACCAAACTAAACCATAAACAATATCATAGTACCAAAGATGAAGACTAAACAAAAAAGTTCAAAGACTCCAAATACATAACACCACATCTCCAAACATGATCTATCATTCAACTCCATAATCCATTATCAAAGTATCACAATGTATCACTAATGAAATGAGAAAAATTACCTTTATCTATTTCTCTATAATCAATAAATGAAAAAGTACTGAAGTTCCAAAGTAGGGCATGAGAAATGAAACACTGTAGGTTTTCCCCAAATGACTCACTAAATCACACTTCTAGGATAGAACATGATAACACATTTATATAAAAAAATTATATAAAAAAATTGATATTTTATATCAAATCCAATCTATTTCATGCAAAAAAAAGTTTTCAAGGAAAGAAACCAAAAAACACCTTAAAAACCAATTATCAAATTCCCATTTTGGCATAATCCATTCCACATATCCACACATCCAACCATGAATGAAACCATGGACCTCCCTATACTCATAAGTGGTGTGTCATCTATTCACCAAGAATTCACATGGTGAACCATTTTTATAGGGGAATTTTCATACACTTATGTATCCCATAAATGATAGGGAAAACTTTATACCCTTATCCATCCCAATGCACATGAACACACAGAATCCATTATGGCAAAAAAATGAAATATCAAAAAATTTAAACCATTTAAATAAAGAATTTAATTTATTTAAGAAATTACCATAAAAACTTTTCCATGAATCAAAATAAATTCACATTTTACAATTAATATTTTAAAATCCATAAACAATGAACTTTTCACGATAACCAAATTTCAAAAATCTAAAAACCATCACAAAAGATTGTTTCTACCAAGATTTTTAAATCCATTTCATAATCAAATTCAATCAATTAAAACAATTTGAAACTAATACATCATGTTATAAAAGGGGGATTCAAGATTGAATCCACCTACATCGTAAACTTTGTCCAAATCAAATAATGACATTAATTCTTCAATTAAACCAGGTTGAATCTCTGAAAACACAACTTAGATGTTGTTCCCTAACAACAACACAGCCATGTCTCATCATAACTAGAATCTAAAATCCTATATTTATCCTTAATGAACTAGAAATATGAATCTATGTGAGGGAATAATAAGATATCTATGAAATTCCAACAAGAATATAGGATCAATAAGAAAACTAGACTTTAACACACTAATATTTTTCAAAGAATCACTCCTAGATCGAAGGTAAGAGTCTCCAGAGCCTTTGGATTGAGAAAAAACTGAGTTAGGATCATAATAGAGGGAACAAAAGGAGGTTTTTATGGGAAAAACTGAGTGATATCCACAATTTTGGGTCCCACTTTTTTTTACATAGTTAGTTCTCATGGAGATTTAAACCATGCACTAACCATGAAAATGCCTCTTCCTCAAGAATCACCTCACACAGTTCACCTACATGGTTAGACAACTTATGTGCCAACTGTGTAGAATCCCACTTTCCCACTTTACAAGGTTACTCCTAAGTGGATTCATGTTTTAGCCCAACCGTGCGCCTAACCATGAACCTAACAAATATCCTCTATTTCAATTTCCACGAGTCTTTGTAGGAGTTTCATGATTTTTACTAACCATTATCAAATTGTTCACCTCTAGAAAATCCCACAAAACATTACATAACTTCTCCAAACCCTCCAAAAATTCACCCAAACATAATAAATAATTAAAATAAAAAATTAAAGGTTACTTAATTGAAATGGGGGGTGCTACAAGCACAATTAGAATTTTAACTTTTTAATGATTTGGGAAGCTTGTATAGTTTAGATGCACGGTTTTAAAACCATGCGCTAACCCTGTGCATCCTACTGGAGAAGAGGGACACCCCACACTATTTGGACGCAAGGTTTGGGAAAACGTGTGCCAACTTTGTGATTTTCCTCTATCAAATAGTAGAGACTCCCCATACACTTGTCACATAGTTTCTTGTAATTGTGCGCAAGACTTGCACAATGACCTAGAAACCATCCTCAAGACTCACAGATTATCCTCGGCCTCACATGATTTTTCCCAAACCATGCGCAATCCATGCATGGAAAATCAAGAATGAATGGAAAAAAACTGAAAATTACATTATCCTCAATAGGCCTCACAATTATCCCCCTAACCGTTCAAAAAAACTATGAACTAGCCAATAACTCACACAAATACTACAAAATTAAAAAAAAAATCATTGGGAACTTGACTCGAACCTTAAAAAAATTATCCAACATCAATAAAAATAATAGTATAAAATAAAAAACAAGGTTGGGGTACGACAATTCTCCCTGCCAAAAAAACATTCTACCCCTATAAATTCAACCAGTCGAATGAGAACCAAAACTCAATTTCAAACTGAATTAAAGAGAAAAATACCATGAAATTTTGTTTGACCTTTCACTTCACATGTCACACCATACCAACCCTAGAAAAAACTGAAATAATTAAAACACTAGATGAAACAGAGTAATATGGTTCTCCCCACTAGACAAACTCTACTATTACTAACCAAAAACTGAAGAGAACACAACAAGTTCCATATTGGTCTCCCCACCATTTATGAAACTAACTATCACCAACCAACACTGGGATAGGGAACTCTCTATCCAAGAAAAACCCCAAACATAAGGGGGTCCCATGAAAGGGACTAAAACCAAACCCAAAACCAAAGCTATGATTCATTTTTTATACAAATAACATACATCACCAACATAAGGAAAGCCATAAAAAACAACCCCAAAAAGGCTAGGAACACAAAAGAAATAAGAACTAATTATAGACTCACATTCAGAAAAGTACAACCATTTGAATTATAAGGTATCAAGAACACAATTCTTTTACAAAGAAAGAAGTAATTTAAAACAACAAAAAAAACAAAAAAAAAGATAAACTTAACCATCTCCACTCCAATAGTAGAGGAAAAAGTCAGGATAAGATTCCTCACACCAACTTTGATTCCATAATTTGTGGAGAGATTCTGTTTGGGGATTGTTATCGGAGCCCTGATGTCTGAAGCATCTACTTTCCTGAAGTCAGAAGCTGACATCCTTCAACCAAGACTTATTCTTCTAGAAACTCTACGTGCATAATTTTTCCCAAGTGTCCCAAATATCCATAATGAAAACATGATTTGAGAGTATTACAACAGCATGGCCTCAAATTCCTGAACTGGTCACACTAGAACCCCATGATCGAATTTTCTAAAAAACAAGAAGCTAAAATCGACAAATGATATTCCAAAAGGAATGGTTCCTCTAGAATAGACCTCTCACCAATTGGGTAACCTTAATAATGGCCAAATGCAAATGGTTTCACCTCTGAAACTAACTCGGTTAGAAACACATCATCCCACAACTTCCCAAACTAAAATTCCTTGGAAAATAGAACACTATACTTGATCTTAGAATGAATAATGAAAACAAATATAGGAATATTTAGTTGATCATGTGATAATAGCATTGAAGAAAAAGAATCCATCTTATTGATGTCATCCACATTGTCCTTAGTTATCCAATAGCCTTTCTAAATTCCCAAAAAATCCACCATATTTCTTACCTTCCCTACCTCAGGTAAAAACCACCAAATGAAAGTGGTCTTAAATATTACCCAAAACATCCCATAATTAAAATATGTTGAGACAGCCATCTAACACTGATCCAAATATGGAATTTCAAAGGAACTCAAAATATCTTTCACCCTCACGACCTTGGGGTTACTAATGACTTGAAGACATCATCAACTTAATCAAGCCACATAAAGCCTCTAATAAACCTCGATCACTATATAAGATAGGAAAAAACCATGAAGAACTTGACTCTTCCATCCCACTTAGAGTTTGGGTGGGGAAAATAGTTGGAGAAGACTTAGTGGAAACCATTAGGGATTTCTGGGTGGAATACTATATACAACATAAAATATAGAACTTAATATACCATCCAAATAAAAAATACACCCAAAATAACTTACCAAAACAAAAACCAAACACATAAACCAAACATCAAAAAACAAGAAGGGATTTATTTTTTAGAAACACGATCTCCCTTCTAATTTGAAAATTTCCTTCTTCCAAGGATATATTCAAAACCAAAAACCCATATTCCAATCTATATCTAACAAAAAAATTAATATTTTTAAACAATCCAAAACATTGAACCCATTTTAACGATTGAAAATAATTTTTTGGAAAAACAAATTTTCACTTCAAAATACACACACACCGGCCAAATAAAAAAACACAAAAATCACACTGAACACACAGTATAGGGACCTAGTGTCGATGTAAAACCTAGTCACGTGTTTTGGTTGACTGTGCACAAGAAAAAAATTAATCACAAGTAAAACCTTGTTCCAATACCTCAAACCCACATGGTTCACCACTTAATGTATGGTCGTCGCACCACACAAGCTCACTTTTATTGTTATCCCCTATCCACGTAGTCCAAAACTAAAACAAATACTCAAATCTCATACAACCCCTAGAAACTAGATGATCAGAATGATCAAGGGTACATGATTTACTTCCCATAACTACCTCTCATGTTTTGAAATTCATATCTCCAAACTACCAGATGCCACAAATAACAAAGGGTTTCTCTAATACCATTTTTTTCCAAACCAGAAGAGGCTTCCATCCAACCTGGCACTCGACACGATATATGATAAGACCCGAGATGCATTCCTAATCATCCCAAGATGGAAAATAACACCCAAAATAAAAGATATAAAAGTGGGAATTATTTATCCCAATTAAAACCACGATCAAAAAATAATAACATATTATACAATAGAACTAATAAAGAATGAATATCAATAAGTACATAATTACAGTCCAAATACAATTTTAAATGATTAAATTTGAAAACTATAAAGGAATACTAAAACCAAATTGAATACATATTGATCTCTATGTGACCTATTAGTCACCACCAACCACAAGTCTAGCCTACTCCAGTAGAAAAAACATAAAAGAAACTTGAACCTAAAAAATTGCTCTGGTCTATTAACACTTAGTGGGACAAGTAGGGTTTGATCTTAAATATATCAGTAAATAAGCACCATATATTCTATAAATTTCCCTTCCAAAAACTATACATAAACACTAGTTTGAAAATACATATAAAAAATAGCGTTTTATCATTTGAACAACCAAATAAAACTTTACCTTTTTGTAAAAACACAGACTAATTTTTTTTTTTAAATAGTTTTCCCATTTGAAAACCAATTTTAAGAAACCAAAACGCTGAATGATAAACCCAACAAGAAGATCAAATTATAACCTTCAAATAAGAGAAAAATTGAAAATTAATGTAGAAAAATATTAATAAATCAAGTAACCAAATGTAGAAAAAGTAAATAGAATATAAAGATAGATGATCATGGGTAATTTGTAAACATATCTAGAAGAAATATCAGAACTCACTTAGTCCAAACTCACCTACCATCATATGGTGAAGCTCTATAGTCAATAACCAACTATCCTCGCTAAACTAGTAAATCCAATGTCATGTACCACCTAGCCTCCCATCAAATGAAAGGGGTACCAACCCATCTAATCGATGTTGATAAGAAACCATCAATGGACACTCTCTATGATTTATAGAAATCCCATGACTATATTATGTGTTGAGTGGTGTGTCCCCATATGCGTGGCTCAAACTGAGACCCACATGCACCGTGCTTTCCTATACCAAACAATGATTCCACCTATGTCATGGCCCTATCCAAAGAGGGTCCAAAATAGAGTTTTCATCTCACAACATGACACACACAAGTTCCAACCAGTCCATCACATTACATAAGTTAAAAACACATTATAAATTGTTATAAAATAACATATAGACCTTTAAAGTAATTTGGATATCAAAAAACACATCAAAGATGTCAAGTGAAAAAACATTTGAAATCAAATTTTATAATCTGCATATGAGATCCTTTAGAAACAAAAGAAACCATTTAGGTAACTTAAGGGTTTTAGAAGATCAATTTTGGAAGATAATTACCAAATAAGAGAATAGTGAGAAGGGGAAGGTTATTTTTAAATCCAAGGTTCAAATGGAACTTTTTTTAAACAATACATTTTGATTTGTGTGGCTATGATTGTGTTCACCTCGTGAACACTTGTATATTCAAAAATTAAATAGAACATCCATGGGTAGACCCAAAATACCAAAAGTTTCATTTAATTAATTAGTAAAGAACTTACAACCCAACACAAGACTCCGCACATGAGAACCAAACCATGAAAGTCACCAAATACCACATACAAAATTCATTTCACAAGGAAAAATATACTACCAAACCATAACTAGACCCAACAATAATTAAATGTATATAATTTAATCTTTAAATACTTAAATACATTTTTTCAAACATCTTCCATGCATATAAATATAGGCATAGATATGCATACCATTTGAAAACCAACTTACATCAAATTTACAATAATAAATTTCCAAAACATGTCACACTAAAACACCAAATAAAGATTATATCATTTTAAAATTATTAAAAGAAATATAAAGCCCCAACAGAATGAACCAGAAAGAAAATGTATGGAAACAATTACCTCAATGATTTTCACACATAATGAAACTCCAAAGTAATGAAGAATGAGGCCTGAGTGACAATCCTCACACCCTAAAACCAAAGAAACACAACCCAAACATTAACCTTCTAGTCTAGGGTATGGGGAAGATAAAACTACATGATGATAAACCATGTCATAAATAATAAAAGAATAGGATAGGAGGAAATAGACCAAAAATAGAGAGAAACTTACCTAGGAACCTAAAGGGGGCTTAAATGGAGGGTAGAGAGAAAAGTAGGAGGGTATAGGAATCCCCCATGGTGTGCCCAGTTAGAAAGTGAAGGATAAACCCAATTATGGGTTAAATAATATAGTCCAATTGTAATTTCAACATTTTAAGTATATGGGAATATCACATAGTTTGGCCACATGGTTTGACCAACAATCTGCCAACCGTCCACACCCTACTAGAGAAGATGGACACCCTATATATTTTATCTAAATAGTTTCAAAAACTATGATCCAGCCATGTGATTTATCTATATAAAATTTCAGATCCTTCTCACATGCTTTCTGCACTATTTTTCCTCACCATGTGCAAGTCCTACACCATGGCTCAGAAACCATACTCAATCCAAGTGATTTCTTCTAGGACTCCCACTATTTATCCCAGAACATGATAAATCCATGAAATATTGACTATAAAAGAATGAAAGAAATCTAAATTTTCATCATCCTCAATCATCTATACGGTTATCCCCCAAACCATGAACACACACCATTCACAGGCCAAAAACATAACCAAAAACTCCAAATCTCAAAAACAAAATCAGGAACATGACTCAAAACTCAACCAGATGATCCAACATTATGAAAAGAAAAAAAAACCAAGGTTATGGTGTGATATAATCCCTAATATAAAGTGGTAATATAAGATTAAAAATGAATGTGATCAGTAAAAATGATTATCGCTTCTTTGAAAGTCCTCCTTTAGATCTCTTCTTGATGGCCCTATAGATTGTATTTTGGGAAGAAAAACCCCTTTATTACTTATATAAGGATGTTTATAAGTTATTTTTTATATTTTGGTTGACATTTGTGGACCATTGTGTTTTGTAGGATAAAGGAGAGGTTGTTCCTTATTATATTAAAGGTGAGAACACACATAGAATTAATAAAAATATTTAAATATAATAAATTCATTTTCACTAAAACTGGAACCATGTGGATATAATTTTTTATATAATATAGTATTTGGTTTAAATAACTTTATCCAATTAATTTTTTTGACATGTTTAAGTGGTGTTTTAGAGTATATATTTTAGTTTAACCCCTTTTGTCAACTATTTTTAACCATATCTGTTGTAACATATTTTTCAATATGAAAGGGTTATAATTTTACTTATATAGTGAAAACCAGATCCTAAATGGATAGGGGATAAAATTATACACCGTTTCTCATTTTACATTTCCTATTTTTTTATTTTATTTTTTTAAAATAATTTAAGAAAATATTATTTAACATGAAATACTGTTAATATACTTTAAATAAGTATTTAAATAATTTATTTATAAATTATTTAAAACATATAAGGAATTAAAATATATTTCATTTAACCAAAATTAATAAATAATATTTGATATAAAACTCTTATGGTGTTGTGATTTATCCCAAATACAAGACATGTAATATTTTAAAAGTATTTATTTAATTTTTTCACTTCTTTCACAAGAATGATGTTAGAATTGTATTGGTATTTAAGGTAATTATATAATCACTAAAAATTGGAAGTAAATTGCCATTGTAAAAATAATTTTTGTATACTAAAAATAAACTTTAATATATTTTTTCACTAATAATTTGTATCCCTTTTTAAATATATTAGAGAAATTTGTTGGATCGTTTTGTATATGAAGATAGATAAATACAAGATGGGGTGAATTGTAACTTTAAAAACTTTCATTTATAATCTTAAAAGGAACATATTTTAACAAGGTTAAGAAAATATTATACACAAAACCTTATATGTATTTAAATGGTAATCGGACTTGTCCCTTGGGTCTGATAAAAAAATATCATAATCAATTAGATTCTAATATGTATGACATAGATCGTAATAAGAAAATGACTCTGCTTTAACAGTATATGAGAAAATATTCAGTAAAAAGTGATAGTGTATTCATAGATTAATCTTATTCATAAAATAAAATGATTTAATCAGAATAAACACAAAATGAATCGTAATCAAAATGGTTATGATAAATCGGAGTATTAAAAAAGTAGTGATTCTATCTTAAATCATGTAGAATTATAATTAGAATAATAAAATATTTACAAAGTAATATAGGGTGGAACAATTGTATCTTAATCAAAGCTATTATCATAAAAAGATACAAATTTAAAGATAAATATAAATGGATTCACTTTCTATTACAATTTTAGCGAAAATAAAAGACTTATAATAAAACAAGTAATATAAATGAATTCAATTCTTTTAGAAAAAATAGTAGGGTATAAAATAACCTAGGATAAAGGTCCTATGTTTTATACATACAAGAAATTATGTATTTCTTATACCATGGAAATCCCTCTATACTATGATTGGTCTATCTCACTATCCACATGATCCCTCGATACGATAATCAGATTTTTTGTCTCACTGTACTCACGATCCCTTGATATGATGATCATATTCTGTGTCTCACTATCATGTGATCCATCATTCATATTTATGTGATTGATTTTTACAATTACAAACTCAAAAATATTTCAAGTGTGAGGAATAATTAGTTCACTCTTGTAAGCTTCAGAGCTCTCACACATTGAGATTTTTTAAAATGAAATGATCATCACTTCACTGAAAACTTTTTGAATGGATGATTTTTTTAGGAATGCTTCCAATGGTAATCTCGATCCTCCAACAGTCATATTTATCCAAGATTTTCATGATGACATGGACACTTATCACTTCAATAGTTATATTATAAGATAATGTCTAATATCATTTTGATGCACACTATTTGTAGTCTAAAATGTGTTCAATTACAAAAGAATATATTTTTTCATATTCATATTTTAACCATTAGTCAAACGGAATTATTTCCTTCAATAATTCATTATGATGATTTATATGAGTGTGAATCTGATGTTTATTGGTTCTGATATCAAGTATGACTATAAGAACTTTTGAAAGTACAAAGACATGACAGAAAGTATTAAATCTGATTTGATAAATATAAATCTAATAATTATAGGATATATTCTCTTTATAATGACTGTAATGAATAAATTACTTTTTTATTCATGAATACTTTGAAAATATTTCTAAGTATGGTAAAAGAGTATGTTTTATTTATAAATAGTCTTAAAATACTTTGGACATGAAAGAGTTATTAATTAAGTATTTATGAAAGAGTTTTTTATTTATAAAACAAATGGAATAGAAAAGTCAAAAGATACTTTTGAATCAAAAATATTCCTCTTTTTGGAAAGAAACAATTACAAAAATTAAAATAAAAAATAACTTTTAAAAACTTATTTTAGGTACATTGTTTTCAGAATTTAGATAATTCTTATCTCCTCCTGAGTTTATAACTCATTTGAATTCAATTTTGAATATTACTAACTCTCCCTTAGGATAATAACTTACCCAAATTATTTTATTATATTCTTTATAATTATTTCACCCCTTACTTAAAATACCTCCCCCTTTCTCTAAAATTCTCATCCATTATATAAATTTATCTTACTTTGTGATTTTCAAAAAGGAATAGGGAAGTGTCTTGTTATACCTGAAATAGTTTAGAGAAAAAAGTATAAGAAACAATATAATGAAGTGATTGATCATCAAAAAAATGAAATAGAATTCAACCAATTGGAATTGTGAGATATTCAAGCATTCTTAATAAGGTGAAAAAGTTCTTCATTTCTAAAAAATACAACAAGATTTAAGATAAAATAATTCAATTTGTCTTCTGAATCAAGGATATCACAATGGTATGTAAATTTTTTGATCTCCTTTCTATCCTCTTCTATCTTATAAATGAACTCTTCCTGAGATAGATTCTTTTTTTCCATATCTCATAACCTTTCCTCTTGAATCTGAATCTTTTCTTATTGCATTTGAATATTTTCTTCTTGGTTCTGAATTATTTGAGAAAACTCATTATTCATAGTACTAAATTCCTCATTTATATTTTTTATTATCCTTATTTGATCATTGAAAAACATTATTTTTTCATTTATCTCATTTATAGTCATAGTAATATTGTCAAAAAAAATGAATTCATCTCCAAACTTCACCCTTTCTGCCATTTTTTCTGATAATTCATTAAAAGATTCTAAATATTTATCCATGTACTTATTTAATTATTCAATTGATTGATCATTTAACTTGATATTAGCATCAACCTTATGTGACCATTTTACTTCTTTGTTATGTTAAATCTTATGATCTTGGAAACTTTGTTGAAGAAATTCAGCCTCATTTCGGATAACTTTGTCAGATAAAACATTTATTGATTCTTATTTTTTGAATCTAGGTTTCATGAACCATATTAAACTTTTCTAAAACCCTCAAAAAGTAAGAATTGTTTCCTCAATTCTGTGCAAATATTGATAAATTTAGTGAACTCCTTTAACTATGATCGTATCCACAGAGTCAAAATCTCAATCTCAGGAAAATTAGGATGAGTTGTTCGATCTTCCATTTGTTTTTTTTTCTTCCATCATCAACTATCATAAACATTACTTATAGTGACCCGACCTTTTCTTACATTACTATTACATCATTTTAAAGATAAACAACATAATAGTATTACACATAGAGGATCCAAAGTTTTAGTTTCATGGGAAAACTATGACCATACATAACAATTACAACATCAAGCACAAACATTTATTCAATTTCTTCTTCTCTAGATTCTTATTGGCACTCATCCTCTCCTTAGTACATGTAGCCACCTGAGGATATACATCAAAAGGGGTGATATATAATACCAGTAAGAGGATAGATAAGAAAAATATAGCATGGTGTGAGCATAATCATAACATGTTAAAAAGATCATGAACATGAGAGGAAGCATAAATATAAGACTTGAAATGTGGAAATGCATAAAAATGAAACATCATGTCTTAGTGGTTAACTACCACACATAATTTTGAACCAAGTTAGCATCATGTTCACACATCATTTCACATTTACTCATGAGATTCAACACTTTACCCAATGCATTGGAGCATTGTATAATTCTGGGTGCACCCGTCACATTGAAACATTCATATTGCGCTATAAAATTTCAAGTGCACCCGTCACATCATAACATTATCATCTTCATACTTTACACATAGAACACATATAAAAAATTTACATAACTAAACCATGGAATGTAATGGGTTTCATATCATAATAACACAATCATAAGCTTTGGGTTCCCAAAATAAAGTGGGAATAACATATATGTTACAAGAACCGTCCACTTTGAGTGAGAGTAAAAGGGGTGTTCTTAAAAGAGGAGTTCTTTTGGAAAACATTTTGTTTGACATAAAAACCAGTGAAAAACATGTATATCCCATAAAATTAAAGAAAATTATGAAAAAATTATCTTTAAGGAGTAACCATATCCAAAATGGAGTGAAAGAGGGATAACCCGAAGGAGGAAAATTGGGTTCGAGATTTCTCCTTACCTGGTATCTGAATGCTTCCTTCTCTTTAATGTCATGTATAATGACATTATATTCATTAATTATAAACACATAAACTTTTTTTAAATTAATTTGGTTCATTATGGTTTCATTAAGTGATTTTATGTGCCTTTTGATGAGTTATAGAGTTTAAAAACATTATTTGGGAATGTTTGTTTTTATGGTTTTCTTGAGTGATTCACTTGTATTCTTAAATTGATGTTTGGGTAGAACATGGGTAAACATCCAGAACTTATATTACATGTTATTAATCATATTACAGTATTTTTAATGATATTATAATGAATTTTATTATATTTGTGTGGTTGAATCATTAGATAAGAATTAAATGATGATTATTTGGGTTAATTTGGGCAGTTTTTCGATCATAACAAACTTTTTTTAACTTATCACTTAGTAATATGGTCATAAGTTAGTTTCAGAACTATAAACAGGAGATAATACATATAACATGTTCTGGTTCAACCATAAAAATGGTTTCATGATCATATCTGAAGGTAGAAATGGAAGAAGAAAGCATGTCGTTCTTGAAGGTGATAAATTAACACCTCGCGAACAACCTTCTCTTTAATAAAATAAATGGAAGAGGGAAAGGGGGTTGGAAGATATTTGCATCATAAAATTCCATTATATTTATAATAATAGAGTTAAAATACCATGTGGATGAAGATATATGGGGAGAGATCAAGAAATGAACTTGAACTTGAAAGGAAAATAAAGGAGAAGAGGGAGAGAAATTACCTCTTAAATCCTCCTCTTGAGATCCTCCTTAAGGAAGCTAGGCTTGGTCTTTTTATGAGACCAGAAGATCTTGGAAATGGGAGAGGGGATAGGAAAGAGGTTTGAGCAGAGTTTATATAAGGCCTGGAGCATGAGAGGTGTGAGGAAATGAGGGTGTGAAGGGTGGTTTTTATAGTGGAGGGGAGAGGGGTTTCCTTAATATAAAATTCATTAGTTTATTAATTTCCCCTATGACAAGGAATAGTGAGTCTTGAATGACCAAGAATTGTAATTTTATCATGTGATCTCGAACCAAGTGGGTTTACATCAGCAGAACATCATCGATGACTCAATTAATCCATTATTTAGCATTTATTGTGAATTATCTGATTCTACTATTCATCAAAAATTCAAGTATTTCAGAAAAATCTCAGCAATTTACCCCAAACATTTCTCAACATGTAGAATACAAAAATGAATTCCATTTTTCAAAAATATTTTTATAAATATGATTAATTTAATATTTAATTAAAATCAATATTTACTTAAAAAACAGTTTTTAAAATTAAAACTGATTTTATAGTGCTTTCAAAAAATATGTAGGGTATATTAAAATTATCTAAAGACTATAATACATTGATTTGATAATTAATGAACACATTTTAAGAAAATAATTTTTCTTTTAAATTAATTAATTAATTGAAATTAATTTTTTATGACTTACAAAATACTAAAACGTTTACTAAGGTCAAATTGTCACTTTCTAAGATGTCTAAATTTTATTTAATTATTCATGGGTAAGGTTACTCTTATTCTGGATGATTTATTATTCATAAGGGTCATATTACTATTCATAAGGGTATGTTACTATTCCTAAGGGTATGTTATTATTCACCAAAAATTATTAGACTCCAAAAATCATCTTGAACACAACCGTGTATGTTGGATATTCAAAATTCCAAATATAGAAATGACAAACTTATGTTTAAAGGTCACTTATCACTTAGTAGTTCATTATGTTGTGTTTTAATGTTATTTTATGACATAAATATAAGAAGGTAATTTCTGTTGAAAATCTTCGGGTCGTTACATTCATCCCCCCTTAAGAAATTTTGCCCCCGAAATTTCACTTTACACAAATAGGTGAGGGTACTTCTCCTTCATTGCCTCTTCTGGTTCCCAAGTTGCTTTCTCAAACTTATGGTTCCTCCACAACACTTTGACAAGATGGGTTGTCTTGTTGTGTAGAACCTTATCTCTCTTATCCCAAATCTTTACTGGTTGCTCCTCATAGGAGAGATCATCTTCCAACTGCACAACATCTAAGTTTAGTACATGTGAGGGGTCTGGTATGTACTTCCTCATTAGTGATACATGAAACACATCATGAACTTGATCCATATTTAGTGGAAGTGCAAGACGATAGGCCACGGATCCTATGCAGTCAAGGATCTCAAAGGGGCCAATATACCTTGGTCTTAGCTTCTCTTTTTCTCGAATCGCATGACTCTCTTCCATGGAGATATTCGAAGGAAGAATTTATCTCTAACGTCAAACTCCAAGTCCCTTCGACGGTTGTCAGCATGGCTCTTTTGCCGACTTTGAGCAGCTTTGATGTGTTTCTGGATGACTTGAACCTTATCTGTCATCTCTTGAACAAGATCAGGTCCAAGTAGATTTCTTTCTCCAACTTCATCCCAACAGGTTGGAGTTCTATATCACTTTCCATAAAGAGATTCATACGGAGCCATCTGAATAATCAAGTGGAATATATTGTTGTATGAGAACTCAACTAATGGGAGATGCTGATCCCATCCACCTTTGAATTATAGAGAGCGAGATCTTAGCATATCTTCAAGAATCTGAATAGTTATTTCAGACTGGCCGTCAGTTTGGGGGTGATAGGTCATGCTGAAATTTAATTTAATACTCAAAGCATGTTGAAGGCTCCTCTAGAATTTAGATGTAAACCTTGGAACACGGTCAGAGACAATTGAGATTGGATCACCGTACAGTCTCACCACTTCCTTCACATATATCTTTGCAAATTATTCAAGCGAGAGATCTTCCCAAATAGCGATAAAATGGGCAGTCTTGGTGAGTCAGTCAACCACAACCCATATCGCATTATTTCCCTTCGACGTCTTCAGGAGACCCATGACAAAGTCCATAGTAACATTTTTCTATTTCCACATGGGTATAGACAATGGTTGCATCATGACTTTAGACTTTTTTTGCTCAGCTTTAACTTGCTGACATACCAAGCACCTTGATATATATTTCGCAATCTCCTTCTTCATGTTATCTCACCAGAAGTGTTCTCGGAGATCATGGTACATCTTGGTACTCCCAGGACAGATAGAGAATGTTGAGCTATGTGTATTTTCAAATAGCTCCTTCTTTATCCTGGGTGATGAAGGCACACAAAGCCACGTTCCAAACCAAATTACACCATCACCATCGATATGTAACTCTATCAGCTTCCCTTCCTTTACTGCATTCACCCTCTTTTGTATCTCCACATCATCCCTTTGTGCCTCCTTAATCTTCTCCTGGATGGATGGTTTCACAATCATTTGCGAAAGGTAGGATGTATCCCATGCCCTTATGATTTCCAAATCCATTCTTTGCATATCCAGGAAGATACGGTCTTTCTCAATCTGCAACATAGATAGAGTAGTAGGTTCTTTTCTGCTTAGAGCATCAGATACCTTATTCTACTTTCCAGGATGATAGTGAATAGAGCAATCATAATCCTTGATTATATCTAACCATATCCTTTGACGCATGTTGAGCTCCTTTTGTGTGAATATATACTTTAGGATCTTGTGGTCGGTGTATATGTCACACTTCTCGCCATAAAGGTAGTGCTTCCAGATTTTCAAGGCAAAAATCATGGCTACCAACTCTAGATCATGTGCCGGGTAGTTCTGCTCATGAATCTTGAACTGTCGTGAGTCATAAGCTATCACATTGTCATTTTTCTTCAGTACACAACCCAAACATTTTTTTCAAGCATCACTGTATATCACAAAACATTATCCACTTTTCGGTAGTGTGAGTACAGGTGCAGTGATCAGCCTTCTCTTTAGCTCCTTGAATCTTCCCTCACATTCTTCTATCCAGACATACTTTACCCCTTTCCTTGTTAACTTAGTTAGTGGGCTTGATAATTGTGATAATTTTCTCACAAAACATCGATAGTACCCAACTAATCCAAGAAAACTACAGATTTCTATGACACTAGAGGGCCTGGTCCATTCCTCAATCTCCTTTGTCTTTGAAGGATCCACATAAATTTTTTCACTTGTGATCACATGTCCTAAGAACATGACTTGCTTCATCCAAAAGTCACATTTTCTAAACTTGGCGTACAACTTCTTCTTTATTAATGTCACCAATACAAGTATTATATGTTCTTTATGTTCCTCCTTTCTCTTGGAGTAGATGAGAATATCATCAATAAACACTACCACAAATTTGTTGTGGTAATGTATAAAGACTCTATTCATCAAATCCATGAAGATTGTAGGGGCATTAGTAAGTCCGAAGGGCATCACCAAAAACTCATAGTGCCCATACCTTGTACGGAAGGCAGTCTTCTGAGTATCTTCCTTCTCCACCTTTATCTGATGATATCCAGAATAAAGATCCACCTTTGAGAAGTATTGAGAACCTCTTAACTGATCGAACAAGTCATCAATCCTTGGGAGAGGATACTTGTTCTTTATGGTGATCTTGTTGAGTTTCTGATAATCGATACATAGCTGCATTGTTCCATCCTTCTTCTTCACAAAGAGCACTGGCTCACCCCAAGGTGATGCACCAGGGCGTATAAACCCTTTGTCCAGATACTCTTGTAGCTACTTATTTAACTCCTCCAGTTCGATAGGATCCATCCTATAGGAACACTTCAAGATAGGAGTAGCTCCAGGTATGAGTTCAATTGAGAACTCTACCTCATGGTCTGGGGGAATTCCGGGTAACTCTTCGGGAAATACATCACTATATTCCCTCGCAATGGGCATTTCTTCATGGTTGGCACTTTCCTTCGACTCAACCATTTGGGCGAGGTATGCTTCTTCATATAGAATCAAAACCCACACCATTGAAGGATTTTTCAAAGGATATTCATGATCTTCCTTAAATTTATAGAGGAGCATGGGATGGTTTAGAATATGAAAAGATATTTCCTTTTCTCAACAGTATATATGTGCTATATATAACAAGAGACAATCCATTCCCATTATAGCGTTGAATTCCACCAAGGGAAGTATTACGAGATTTGCTGGAAGAATCTTCCCACATACACCAACAAGAGAAGAGTCAAACACTTGGGTTGCAATGATTTCACCACTTAGTGTTTTTACAGATATCTCTACTTCAAGGTTTTGGGGCTTCAATTCTATAGTTCTAGCTAACTTTCAAGATATAAAGGAATGTGTAGAACCAGAATAAAATAATACTTTTTCCATTCTTGAGTGAATAGGAAGTGTACCTTTTATGACTTTATTATCATGCTCCACCTCCGCAGTAGTGATGGCATAATCCTTCCCTTGTTCCTTTGGCTTTGGTGGATGCTAACGCAGATTACCCTCGAGAACTCGAGGTTTAGTGCACTAGTTTGCATAGTGCCCTAGCTCCCTACAGTTGTAGTATTGAACCATGAGTGGTTCTCTCCTTTCATAGGCTACATTCTCCTTCCTTTTCATGTCTTTTCGACACTCTTGAGCATGGTGTCCTTCTTTCCCACACTTGAAGCATTTCCCTATCCCTTTAAAGAAGTTCCCATGGTGCAACTTCTCACATTTTTTGCATGTGGGTTGTTGATTTTTCTTCCCACCTTTATCATTAGATCCACTAACTTGAAACTCCATCTTTCTTTTCTTATCACCATAGCCATGGGACCATTCTCCAAACTCCATCTCCACTTTGAGAGCACACCGAACAACTTCTTCATAACTCCCAAAGTCTCGAATTTCAAGATCCTTTCTAAGGTTTGGTTTTAATCAACTAAAGAATCTATCAATTTTTCTATCATTGTTGATAACAAAACTCAAAGCGTACCTTGTAAGCCTTGTGAAATTAGCTTCATAGGTTGTGACAGATTCTCCTTCTTTTTTCTTGAACTTTATGAATTCTCTCTCCATCTTCATGCGAAGAGTTCTTGGGAAATACTTATTAAGAAACATTATCTTAAAGTCTTCTCATTCCATCTCTTCAATTTCCTCCCTTCGCTTGGTGTTCTTAATCAAAGAACATCATTGATAGGATTCTCCATATAGATGATAAACGGCTAGGGTCACCTTATCTATCTCAGAATAGTGAAGAACAGAAATGATCATCTCCATGGAGTTGACCCACTGTTCCACAACTAGAGGATCGGAAGATCCACTAAACGTCGGTGGTCGTTGCTGCATAAAACATTTGATAGCCAGTTGCTCCCTCTTTGGTGAAGGAGGACATTCCCCATTATTATGGTTATTGTTCATAACCTGTGATAAATGGGTAATCATCGCCATGAAGTTCTCAACTCCACCTCCCAAATCAATGGGGATGTCGTTCGGGCAATTGTTGCATTGTCCCTCACATGAGTTGTTGTCCTGATTTCTCTTGGTTCCCACCATTTTCTAAAATAGAAAAGGTTATAACAAAAAATAAGTAAACAAGTCATGAATAACTTATTCATTTAAAAAAAATTATTCCAAAAACATAACATATAGGATCCCTATGTAAATATTCTTGTGTGCATTTTTGTACTTAGTCTTATGCTATAGGTTTTCTCTAGGGTTCACTAATCCTAATTCCCAAATTAACTAAACCTTTCCTCTGATACCAACTATAGCAACCCAAACTTTTCTTACATTACTATTAAATCATTTTAAAGATAAAAAACATAATAGTATTACACATAGAGGATCCAAAGGTTTAGTTTCTTGGGAAAACTAGGACCATACATAACAATTACAACATCAAGCACAAACATTTATTTAATTTTTTCTTCTCTAGCTTCTTATTGGCACTCGTCATCTCCTTAGTACATGTAGCCGCCTGAGGATATACATCAAAAGGGTTGAGATAGAAGCCCAGTAAGATGATAGATAAGAACAATATAGCATGTTTTGAACATAATCATAACAAGGGAAAAAGATCATGAACATGAGAGGAAGCATAAATATAAGACTTGAAATGTGGAAATGCATAAAAATGAAACATCATGTATTAGTGGTTAACTACCACACATACTTGTGAACCAAGCTATCACCTTGTTCACACATCATTTCACATTTAATAATTTGATTAATAACTTTACCCAATGTATTGGAGTGCTGTATAATTTCGGGTGCACCCATCACATTGAAACATTCATATTGCGCTATATAATTCTGGTCGCACCCGTCACATCATAACATTATCATCATCATGCTTGCCACATAGAACACATATAAATAATGTACATAACTAACCCATGGAATGTAATGGTTTTCATCTCATAATAACACAATCATAATCTTTGGGTTCCCAAAATAAAGAGGTAATAACATATATGTTACAAGAACTGTCCACTTTGAGTGAGAAGTAAAAGGGGTGTTCTTAAAAGAGGAGTTCTTTTGGAAAACACTTTGTTTGACATAAAAACAAGTGAAAACATGTATATCCCAGAAAATTAAAGAAAATTATGAACAAATGATCTTTAAGTAGTAACCATATCCAAAATGGAGTGAAATAGGGAGAACCCGAAGGAAGAAAATTGGGTTCGAGATTTCCCCTTACCTTGTATCTGAATGCTTCCTTCTCTTTAATGTCATGTATAATGACATAATATTCATTAATTAGAAATAAAGAACCATTTTTTAAATTAATATGGTTCATTATGGTTTCATTAAGTGATTTTATGTGCCTTTGGATGAGTTATAGAGTTTAAAAACATTATTCGAGAATGTTTGTTTTTATGGTTTTCTTGAGTGATTCACTTGTATTCTTAAATTGATGTTTGGGTAGAACATGGGTAAACATCCAGAACTGATATTACATGTTATTAATCATATTACAGGATTTTTACTGATCTTATAATTAATTATATTAGATTCTTGTGGTTGAATCATTAGATAAGAATTAAATGATGATTATTTGGGTTAATTTGGGCGGTTTTTTGATCATAAAGAACTTGTTTTAACTTATCACTTAGTAATATGGTCATAAGTTATTTTAAAAACTTTAAATAGGATATAATACATATAACATGTTCTGTTTAAACCATAAAAATGGTTTCATGACCAGATCTGAAGGTAGAAATGGAATAAGAAAGCATGTCGTTCTTGAAGGTGATAAATTAACACCTCACGAACAACCTTCTCTTTAATAAAATAAATGGAAGAGGGAAAGGGGTTTGGATGATATTTGAATCATAAAATTTCAGTATATGTATAATAATGGAGTTAAAATACCACTTGGATGAAGATATATGGGGAGAGATCAAGAAATGAACTTGAACTTGAAAGGAAAATAAAGGAGAAGAGGGAGAGAAATTACCTCTTAAATCCTCCACTTGAGATCCTTATCAAGGAAGCTAGGATTGATCTTTTGATGAGACCAGAAGATCTAGGACATGGGATAGGGTCTAGGGAAGATGTTTTTTCCGAATTTAGAGAAGTCTTGGAGCTTGAGAGGTGTGAGTAAATGAGGTTGTGAATGGTGGTTTTTATAGTGGAGGGGATAGGGGTTTCCTTAATATAAAATTCATTAGTTTATTAATTTCCCCTAAGACAAGGAATAGTGAGTCTTGAATGACAAAGAATAGTAATTTTATCATGTGATCCAGAACCAAGTGGTCTTACATCATTAGAACATCATCGATGACTCAATTAATCCATTATTTAGCATTTATTGTGAATTATCGGATTCTACTATTCATCAAAAATTCAAGTATTTCAGAAAAATATAAGAAATTTACCCCAACCATTTTTCAACATGTAGAATACAAAAATGAAGTCCATTTTTCAAAAATAAATTTCTAAATATGATTAATTTAATATTTAATTAAAATCATAATTTACTTAAAAAACAGTTTTTAAAATTAAAACTGATTTTATAGTGCTTTCAAAAATTATTTAGGGTCTTATAAAATTATCTAAAAACTATAAGACATTGATTTGATAATTAATGAACATATTTTAAGAAAATAATTTTTCTTTTAAATTAATTAATTAATTAAAATTAATTATTTATGACTTACAAAATACTAAAACGTTTACTAAGGTCAAATTATCACTTTCTAAGATGTCTAAATTTTATTTAATTATTAATGGGTAAGGTTACTCTTATTCTGGATGATTTACTATTCATAAGGGTCATATTACTATTCATAAGGGTATGTTACTATTCCTAAGGGTATGTTACTATTCATCAAAAATTATTAGACTCCAAAAATCATCTTGAACACAACCGTGTATGTTGGATTTTCAAAATTCCAAATATAGAAGTGAAAAACTTATGTTTAAAGGTCACTTATCACTTAGTAGTTCATTATGTTGTGTTTTCATTTTATTTTATGACATATATATAAGAAGAGAATTTCCGTTGAAAATCTTTGGGTCATTACACTACTTTTTCAATTTATTATCTAGTTTGATTGATATTATCATCAACATCAACACCTTTACTACCCTCTTATATGGTATTATGATCTATTTTATTCTTCTTGGATGAAGATTCAACAGCTTGAATTGATAGAGACTTTTGTTTTTATGAAACATATGGGATTATCTTTTTAATTTTCCTAGGAATAAAACTATTTTTAGGATTCTTGATAAGTCCTTAAGGAAATAATATCACATAGAAGATCTTACTTATCAACAATTTGGTCTTCTTCATCCTCTTATTCTTCTTATTCTTCTTATTCTCCTTGTTCTTCTTCTTCTGCATACTCATCTATTTCTTGGTCCATAATATATTCTACAACACCTTCACTTGATTTTTATAGGATATCAATATCTGTATCACCTTCCTCCATTTCTTTTTGATATTCATCATAGAGTTTTTATATTGATCATAAATCACCTTTCCCAACTAGAACCAAATATTTATCCACCAAAACATCCTTTCTCTTGTCAATAATAGAGGGAACATCATCCTGGACAACAGATGATTCTTAGAAAGACAAACCAACATCTGTATTTGGTAAAACAATATTTTTAAAGGCGGCCTCACCCCTTTCATCAAATAATCATCTAACTTAGTAGCATGAATTTTCTTATTCCTTTTCATTTTTATGATTCCTTTCTCTTGAACTTTGGATCCATGTATTTTTAAAGATAAATCTTATGCTGGGTTAAGTCCAATTTGGGGATCTCTTTATTTTCTTTCATATTTTTTCCTCTTATATTATGTGGATATTTTATTAGAGACTTTATTTTATTTATTTTATTTTGGAGGAATAGATTCATCCTTTCTAATATTCTTGACTTTATCAGATTTCTTTGATTTAGAATAAGGTTCTATTTTTGATGCAGAAACCCAAGTATTCTTTATAAACATCTTTGATTTAGAATAAAATACATACTTCATATATTTTATTATATCATCACTAATAAACTTCATCTTTTCCATGACTATGTTTAATTTGATTTCAATGATGAAATTTTTAATACTATATTCAATCATATTTCTTAACAAAGATAGAAACATAATAATATGAGACTTGACTGATTAGGATTTCATATTTTTTATTGTCAAAAGAACAAAACCTTCCAATTTGATCTTTCTCTTGTTGACCAAGTAATCCAAAATAATGATATCATATAAATTCAAAGTATATCTATCTCTATTTCTCATAATATGAAACCCTTGTATATGAAGGGATATAACTCTATGATCCAGAATGAGATGGGTAACATTTCTTGGTTCATCATCAACGACATTTTTAAATAATGAATTTTTAGCTACTTCTCATATTAATGTACCCTTAGAATGAGGTAGTTTATGAGATGCATAGAAGGAATCTCCTTTATCTAAAATTCCAAGGAAACCTATAGCAACCCTTTCCCAAAAAACATACCACTTTTTTTAATCCTTCATAGGTTCCATCTATTGGGCATTGATACTGAACATTTATACATGATAAAAAAATCATATTGGGAGTCTTACACAAGGAATCACTTCGAGGAAGAAATATTGAAACAACCGATGTATGACACAAAGGGGGTCCACTTTATATAGGAAAATTAAAACTATGGTTGATTTACCAAAAGATCACATAGATGAGATTAAATCTAACTAATTTAACAGTAGACAAAATATCTCAAGAAATATTCTATAAAAAAATTAACTCTTGGGGTTTTATAAAAAAAATTATCATATTTTGTGGATATGATTGGGAAACTAAAAACATGAATGATTTTTATAGAAAAAAAAACAATAATAATAAAACTAATTCAAATTAAATAGTGTTAAAATATTAAAGAAATAATAATACCTTTCATATTGGAATCATCAATATTATAATTTTTTCTTCTTTGTTTTATAAAATATTACGAAATAAAAATTGAATACAATAGTTTTAAATGAAAACATGGATATGGTAAATTTAAATTAAAACTTGAATATGATAAATTTATATGAAATATAAAATCCTATAAATTTAAATAAAAACTCAAATCCAATAAATTTAAATGAAAACTATAATCTGATAAATTTAAATGAAAACTCAAATATGATAAATTTAAATGAAAACTTGAATACAATAAATTTATATATTTTATGTGTCCAAAAAATAGGTTTCAGAAAATAGGTTTTAAAAATTTTATAATAAAATAAGAGTCTGGAATATCAATTATGATAAAAAATTAGAAAAACTAAAAATTGGAACAAAAAAAATTAAAATGAAAAATCATATGTACTCCCCCTATGAAATGAAGTAACATATCGTAATGATATTGGTAAACAGGAAGTAGATATGAATTATCACTTTATATTGAACATTCCTAACTTTTATTTAATGTATTCAAATCCGTCAGAAGGTAATAGTTTTATAAAAATATCAATAATTTGTTCTTTCCTTCTAATGAATTGTTAAAAGATATCCCCTTTAAGTGTGTGATTCCTAAAAAAGTGATGAATAATATCTAAATGTTTTGAATGAGAGTGATGTTTAGGGTTATTTTTGGGAAAAATCCCTCAAGGTATCATTGAAGCATTTTTTGAGGTGATTGTGTTTGTTGACAAAGTGGACAACTATGTTGTGATTGTTGACAAAGCAAAACAATGACATAAAAATTTGTTGACAAAGGGGATTTCATGGTGGAATGTCAAGTTCAAGAGATGAGGTAAATGATCCATGTTTGATTCAATAACATCGACAAAGGAATGGATGATCTGGATGTGGTACAAAAAAGAACAGATACAAGGTGGCGTCGTTTTCCAATGTTTGCCAAATTTTTGGGCCTAAAAATCGACAAATGAAGAAAAGTGTTTTTGGAAAAGGGACTTTCACGCCATGTTCTTGAAGGTGAGGATACTTGTGCGCCATATGTTTTTCAAGATCAGATCATCATAATATTGCAAAGGGATAAGGGTCGCGCAAGTATTGGGTTGGTCATGCAGGTGACTTGCGCGTCGGTGCCTAGGAGGATTGGAAACTTGCGCGCCTGTTGTTTTTTAAGATCAGAAGATCAAAATATGGCAAAGGAAAGAGGGTTGTGTAGGTATTGGTTTGGTCGCGCAAGTGACTTGTAGGGGAAGAGACCTGCACGCCGAGACTTGTGCGCTGAGGGGTGACTTGCGCACCACCGCGTAGGTTGACCAAATGCCTATAAATACAGGACCACCCCTCCTCATTCTGAACAGATTTTAACACTTAGAAAATTCAGAGCACCCGTCGTGCAGGTGTGGTGGTCGCGCAAGTGGTGGTGGGTCGCGCAAGTAGGACTTGCGTGCCTGACTTGAAGAAGTGCGGTTATTGTTAGTTGTGTGCCAATATTGGTTTGGGTATAAAGGGAAGTGAGTCGTGCAAGTTTGGAGTTGCAGAAGCTTATGTCGCACAAGTGGTTGAGGAAGACTTGCATGCCAGTTGTGACTTGCACGCCAATACTTACGCGTCGGGGTAGACCTGCGCACCAAGTAAGGTTGATTCACGGCAGTTATTTAGAGCTGTGTGAAAGCTGGAAGATTTTCGGATACCTTCAGTGCAAAGTGAGATTCATCTACGGGTGAAAGTTGGACTTCAACAGAGCATCTATATACAACAGTGGATGCATTCATTAGAGATAATGAAGATACCTACAAATCTATAAATTGTGAGTGGATCCTTTCTAGAGCAGTGAGAAAAGGAAGAGGAAGAAGGTGATCCTCTCCACCGGTAGTGAGCCAGAGAGAGAGAAACAGGGAGTGGCCCTTGGGAAAGCAGTGAGCTAACCCTAAACTTTGTAAAGGTAGTGATCCTGGGAATAAAAGTGATCTATCCCGAACCTTTGTATCCACATCTACTGAAGTTTAGTGGAATTAGGTACGACCGAAAGCCTGTCGGCGTATGCTCCTTGGACGTAGCCCTTAGCAGTGAACCAAGTAAAAATTGTTGTGTCCTGTGCTTGCTTTACTTTCTATTTATATTGTGCAATAGGAAAGATAGATAAGAGTGTTTTGTTTAACAGCGAAACAATATCATAACGGGATTTATTTTTAAATTAGTCATACCCTGATTCACCCCCCCTCTCAAGGTATTCAACCTTGTGGACCTAACAATTGGTATCAAAGGTAAAGGTTGATATTTTTTATTCTCTCAATGGAGATCACTAATCATAAAGGGATTCTGATCTTTTATGGATGTAATTTTCAGATATAGAAGAATCGAATGCAACACTATTTTCGATCGTTGGGAATGGATGTGTTTTTAGCAGTTATGCATGGTATCACAGCTGATATTAATAGTGGTGCATTATTAGAAGATGAGCATAGAGATTTGGATGAAGATTCCAAAGAAATCAATGCCTTAGGGGGAGCCCTTTCCAATCCCATCTATACAAAGGTGATGTCATGAAAAAATTCACATACCATGTGGGAAAAGCTTTTGAATATATATGAAGGGGGTACAAAGGTCGGAGAGGCAAAGCTGCAAGTGTTGTAGAACAAGTATGAAGATCTAAGAATGAACCTGAATGAGTTTTTTTATGCATTATTTGATAGGGTAAATGTTGTGGCAGAATACATGCGAGGTTTTGGTGAAATTATCGAAGTCATAAAAATTGTGAAGCGCATCTTGAGAAAACTTCCACCTCGGTTCAATCTGAAAGTTTCTATTTTGGAAGATAAAGACCCAAAAGAATTGACATTGGATAACCTGCATAGCACCCTTGTTGCATATGAAATAAGAAATGATGATAACAATTTTGTGGAAAAGGGGAAATCCAAAGAGGTGGAATTTAAGGCCATGAAGAATCTCACTATTGAAGATTCTCAGGAGGAAGAAGAGACAGATGAGGTAATGTCATTCCTCTCCTCAAACCTTCAAAGAGGAAAAGGAAAGTTCAAAGGGAAACATCCTCTTACATGCTTTAGATGTGGAAAGGTTGGACATCTTGCAGCAAGATGCCCCAAAAATTTTCAAGAAGAAAATGATGAATATGATGTTAAAATTTCCAAGAATAAATCTTCAGCCTATGTGAAAGGGAAGAAGCAGTTCAAGAGAAATTTATTCAAGAAGAATAATCTTTTTTCACAAGAAATAGATAGTTCAGATGAGTCTGAGGTTGAAGAGGTTGAGGATATTGAAAACTGTAAAGATCTTGGAGAAAATGCTATGGTGGCGGTTGGCGGTAGTTCTCATAAAAAGGAAGAAATTGACACTGGAGAAGAAGAAGAAGAAGTTGAAGGAAGATTTGATATGGAATCTAAATTGGAAGCAGCTCTTGAGGAGATAGACATTTGGAGAGCCAAAACAAAGAAATCCAATAAAGTGGTTTGTGATGCCAAACTCTATACGCAACAATAGGATGAAGAAAATTCTGATTTGTTAAAATAAATTGAAAGACTAAAATCCTCAACACCAGAGAGCTCAGAAAATATTGTTGAGTATAAGCTTAAAATTGAGGAACAAAAGAAGTAAATTGATTGTTTGACTAACACTGGAAAGGAGCAGGTCAGATGTATCAAAGACCTTGAAGAAGAAGTGGTCAGTCTATGATGAAAAATGAAGGATCAAGAAAAACTATTGACCTCCAATTTTATGTCAGTAAATCAGATCATTCCTAAGACTGAAAAGGTGAAAGAGGAGCCTAGTTGTTCAGTGGGAAAGAAGAAGCAATTGAGCTCATACGTTAAGGCTAATTCAGGGCTTGATAAGAAGCAAAAATATGTGTTAATTGAAGTCAGACCGTAAGCACACATCCCGAAATTGAAGGTTTATTTGGGCGCAAATCAGAATCGGAACATTCAGAGATCCCAAGGGGAAACTTGTAATGTTGAAGTAACATGAAGGAATACACCTTATATCAGGTGTTATTATTGTGGAAAGATGGGACATTCACAATATGTGTGTTCCATAGCCAAGAGATATCGAAGGGAACAAGAACAGAGGTAGCATCCAAACAGAGAATGGTTTTCCAGAACATATTTCGAATGACACTGTTTTTTGGTGTGTTGGATTTGGGCACATGGCTAGGTACTGCACTTCGACCATACAGAGAAATGTTTCAAAGCAGAATCAAAACATTCACAAGCAGCAGATCAATAAACCAACATGTGAGATAAAAATGCATAACAGATTTGCGGCTTTGCAAGATGAATCTGGTCCATCATACTCTAAAAAATAACAGAAGTCTCAATCCATGTCGAGTGTGAAGGAAAAGGTATAGAGCAAGAATAAGAAAAATGAGAAGGTAGTGGTGGCAAAAATTGCCCTTAAGGCATCAGATCGCTCTGGTGTATAGATCCTTGATAGTGGTTTCACTTCTCACATGACAGGTAATAAGGATCTTGTTACAGGCATAAAATATGACAAAGAAGGAGTTTTCAAATTTGGAAACGATGCAGGCCTAAAGATTTTTGGCTCAAGAAAAGCCAAGTATGGGGGAAAAGAAATGAGACGTACTGATGTCTTGGTTGTAGAGGGTCTTAGTCATAACTTTCTCAGTGTCCGTCAACTATGTGACTCTAGGCACTCTATCCGTTTTACCAAGAAGATGTGTGTTGTGGAAAGAAAATATGGAGCAGTTGTTCTACAGGGAAAAAGGACAAAGGGAAATCTTTACCTTGTAGGTGGAGAAGAAGATACGTGCCTTTTATCTAGAGAGGAAGAAAACCAGTTGTGGCATAAGAGACTTGGAAATCTATTTCAACCATCCATGGAATATCTGGTAAAGTGTGATGCTGCTAGAGACCTTCCCAAACTATCACGTGATTTCACTCATATGTGTGATGCTTTCCAACAAGGGAAGATCATCAGAAAGACATACAAGCCAAAGGAATATAAATCAACTAGAGTACTCGAATTCGTGCATGCTGATGTATGTGGACCTATCTCACCATGAGCTATAAATAGGAAAAGGTACTATGTTTTTTTCATTGATGATTATAGCAAAATGGCCTGGGTATTTGTCATTACCCAAAAGACAGAGGTGTTTAGTTTCATGAAGTAGTATAGGAGGGAATCGGAAAGGATGCTTGGGTAAAAAATTCTAAAGTTCCATACTGATAACGGTACGGAATTCACAAACAGTCAAGTCGAAAACTATCTCGAGAAACACGGGATAAGGCATCAAGTTTTTTAGTGAGAGCTCCCCAACAGAATGGAGTGGTTGAGAGGAGAAATCGGATCATCAACAACATGGCCATAATGATGCTTATTTAAAAGGACCTACCAGAGAAATTTTGGAAGGAAGCAATTTTGACATCGGTCTATATTTCGAACATGTATCTTTTGTGTCTGAAAGAAGGGAAGACTCCGTATGAAATGTGGTACAGGAAGAAGACAACACTGAAATACTTTTGAATCTTTGGAAGTAAGTGCTTCATTATCAACAAAGAAAATCACATGAATTTTGAGTCACGAGGAGATGAGGGGATATTCCTTGGCTACTCAGGGAAAAGAAAATCATATAAATGTTTCAAAAAAAAGGCTCGGAAAAATTTTTGAGAGCAATGATGTCACTATAGTTGAAAATGAACAGAATAATCAATGACTCAGTGAACTGTTTCTGGAAGTGATGATGAGGTAAGCAACATAGGGGGAGAAGAAGTGGCAGAGGCTGACTCAGAAGAAGATACTGATGATGAACAAGAAAGTGTCAAGTCTGTGTCTATAAGGAAGCCAAAGAGTTGAGCTGAAATTGATAGGCAGAATATCATTGGTGATCAGATAGCTCTAGTTTAGACTTGAATAATGAAATCATTATAGAAAATATCATTTTTATCTTAGGTAGATCCGAAAGGTTTTTCTGATGCAGTTGAAGATGAAAACTGGGTTCAGTCTATGAATGAAGATCTTTATTAGATTGAGAAGAACCAGACATGGGAGATTGTTTCGAGGCCAGCAGATAGGAATTTCATTGGGACTAAATGGGTCTATCGCAATAATATGAATGAAGATGGCACAGTGATTTGGAAAAAATCATAGCTAGTGTGAAAGGGATACTCCCAGATAGAGGGAATAGATGTTGATGAGACATTTGCACTGGTTTCAAGGCTGGAGACAATCAGATTATTTTTAGCCATAGTAGTGCAAAGAAAGTTCAAAGTGTTCTAGATAGATTTCAAAACTGCATTCTTGAATGGGTTTCTTGAGGAGGAAGTGTACATTGAGCAGCCAGATGTTTTTCTCATTCATGAGGATGAGAACAAGGTTTATAGACTAAAGAAGGCGTTGTATGGGCTGAAACAAGAACCATGGGCATGGTACTCAAGGCATGATCGGTACTTGAAGAATCTTGGTTTCCAGCATGGATGAGTTGATTACAATCTCTATTTTAGCAGTGACAGTAATCAAAAGATGATGGTGCTGGTATATGTTGATGACATAATTTTTGGCGGATCAGATGAAGCTCAGTGCAGACAGTTTTCTGAATTCTTGAAAAATGAATTTGAAATGTCAATGATTGGAGAGATGATGTTTTCCCTTGGTCTATAGGTGACACAAGTAATGAATAGAACATTCATTTCTCAATCTAAATATTCCAAGGAGGTTTTGAGAAGGTTTGTAATGGAGAATTCCAAGGAAATAAAGACTCTGGTAGCTACCTGGATGAAATTATCAAATGATGAGAATGGCAAAACATTTAATATCACAGAATACAAGAAAATTATTAGAAGTTTGCTGTACTTGACCGAAACAAGGCCTGATATTGTTTTTTCCACATGTCAAGCAGCGATATATCAGAGTAATCCCAAGAAAATCCACATGCTTGCAGTGAAAAGAATACTTCGGTATATCAAAGGCACCATGGATTTCGGTCTGATGTATAATGACAAATCTCAATCAGTGTTATTGGGTTACAAAGATGCAGATTGGGCTGGATCAGCAGATGATAGAAAATCAACGTCAGGAGGTGCAGTCTATCTTAGTGGATTGTGTATTTCTTGGCTAAGAAAGAAGCAAGATTACATTTCATTGAGCACCGCGGAAGCTGGGTATATTGCAGCCACTCAAGCATGCACACAGTTATTGTGGATGAAGCTGTAGCTTGAAGATATGAGTGTTGAAGTGAAGTCTCAGATCGGAATCCAGTGCGATAACTCAAGTGCTATCAATTTTAACAAAAATCTTGTTCATCACTCAAGGACCAAGCACATTGAGATCAAATATCATTTCATCAAGGAGAAGGTTGAGCAAGGAATCGTGAAGTTGGAGTATGTGCCTATATAACTACAGGTTACAGACATTCTGACAAAGACCTTACCCAAGGAAGCATTTGAAAGGCATCGACTGGCTCTGGGAGTTCAGTCGACTCCCCGCACTTGAAATAGTGTGGATGTGGAATATCCCCTCTCCCCGAGGTATGATGTGTTTTTCCTTAATGTGATGATATGTGTTCTCTACTCCGTTACAGACTGCAAAGGAGTGACCCTTGGATTCGTTGACAAAGGGGGAGAAAATAGTGATTGTTCAAGGGGGAGACAGTGTGGCTATTTAATAAATCATGACAGATACAGGGAGAAGCTAACAGGTGGAGCATCCAGATAGGGGGAGTTGAATGTGCTTAGCTAGATCTTAGCTTGGAAAACACGGGAAATAGGGCTAAAGAGGTTTTGAAGCTGACAAGAGTTAAATCTGTGAGAAGAAAGGAGGAGAGTATTAAATCTGACGATGCTAGAAGTGATCTATCAAATAATATATATCATGACAGCTGAGGATCGTGATGAAAGAAGAAGAGTGATGTTGGAATGTGGTAAGAATATTTCCAACAATTCGTATCAGTTTAGTAAAAATTGATATTAGTTTTTTGTCAACAGTGAGTGTCTGAGATGAAGTGATTCATTGATGAAATTTTCATTTAATCTTGTTTCTCACACCGATCATTGCTCATGTGGGCTTAGAGTATGTGTTGAGTAAATCCTTGATCACAGTTAGGAATCGAAATAGGTGAATGGTGGATGAAGAGTTAACGATGTATCTTTTTATGGAAGAGTTGTCAACAAACCCAAAGGGGGGGATTGTTGGGAAAAAATACCTCAAGGTATCATTGAAGCATTTTTGAGGTGATTGTGTTTGTTGAAAAAGTGGACAACTATGCTGTGATTGTTGACAAAGCAAAACAATGACATAAAAATTTGTTGAAAAGGGGGATTTCATGGTGGAATGTTGAGTTCAAAAGCTGAGTTCAATGATCCATGTTTTATTCAAGAATGTCGACAAAGGAATGGATGATCTGGAGGTGGTACAAAAAGAACAGATACAAGGTGGCACAGTTTTCCAGTGTTTGCCAAATTTTTGGGCCTGAAAATCGACAAATGAAGAAAAGTGGTTTTTGGTAAAGGGACTTGCGCGCCATGTTATTGAAGGAGAGGATACTTTCATGCCATATGTTTTTCAATATTAGATCATCAAAATATGGCAAAGGGATAAGGGTCGCGCAAGTATTGGGTTGGTCGTGCAGGTGACTTGCCCGCCGAGAAAGGACTTACGGGCCGGTGCCTAGGAGGATTGGAAACTTGCGTTCCTGTTGTTTTTCAAGATCAGAAGATCAAAATATGGAAAAGTAAAGAGGGTCGCACAGGTATTGGTTTGGTCGCGCAAGTGACTTGCAGGGGAAGAGACCTGTGCGCCGAGACTTGTGCACTGAGGGGTGACTTGCATGCCGCCATGTAGGTTGACCAAATTCCTATAAATACAGGACCACCCCTCCTCATTCTGAACGGAGTTCAACACTTAGAAAATTCAGAGCTCCCATCGCATAAGTGTGGTGGTCAAGAAAGTGGTGGTGGGTCGTGCAAGTGGGACTTACAGGCCTGACTTGAAGAAGCGCGGTTGTTGTTATTTGCACGCCAATATTGGTTTGGGCATAAAGGGAAGTGAGTCGTGCAAGTTTGGAGTTGCAGAAGCTTGTGTCGCGCAAGTGGTTGAGGAAGACTTGCGCGCCAGTTGTGACTTGTGTGCCAATACTTGCGCGTCAGGGTAGACCTATGTGCCAAGTAAGGTTGATTCATGGCAGTTATTCAGAACTGCGTGAAAGCTGGAAGATTACCCGATACCTTCGGTGCAAAGTGAGATTCATCTACGGTTGAAAGTTGGACTTCAACAGAGCATCTACATACAATAGAGGATGCATTCATTAGAGATAATGAAGACACCTATAAGTCTATAAATTGTAAGTGGATCCTTTCCGGAGCAGTGAGCAAAGGAAGAGGAAGAAGGTGATCCTCTCCACCGGCAGTGAGCCAGAGAGAGAGAAATAGGGAGTGACCCTTGAAAAAGCAGTGAGCTGACCCTAAACTTTATAAAGGCAGTGATCCTAGGAATAGAAGTGATCTATCCCAAACCTTTGAATCCACATCTAGTTAAGTTTAGTGGAATTTGGTACGAGCGAAAACCTATCGGTGTATGCTCCTTGGACGTAGCCCTTAGCGGTGAACCAAGTAAAAAATATTGTGTCCTGTGCATGATTTACTTTCAATTTATATTGTGCAACAGGAAAGAAAGAGAAGAGTGTTTTTCTTAACAGCAAAACAATATCAGAATGGGATTTATTTTTAAATTAGTCATACCCTGATTCACCCCCCCCCCCCCTCTCAGGGTATTCATCCTTGTGGACCTAACAGTTTTTACTAAAATAAATGGAAGTAATATTATCACATAGTATTAGACTTTTAGTAAAACTCATGCCATAATAATTGACTATGTGTTGCATCCACAATACTTGTAACACTCCAGAATGATAAAGGATTAAATGACTAAATGATATGAATCATATCAATAAGGTGCACCTTTCTTTTCAGGATCCTACCTAATTAGAACTTCATAGTTAAGTGTTCTTGGTTTGGATTAGTGATCAGGATGGGTGACTTTTTGGGAAGTTTCCCAAGGTGTGGGTGGGTTTGGATAAAGCACACTGGAAAGAACATGTGTCGGTATGTGGGGACACATTAGAAAGAACATGTGTTGGTATGTGGGGACAGTCATTAGTTAGATGACCCATTCGGCACATGGGTGGGCCCCAAGAAGGTGACCTTGTGTCTGAGGTGCATCTGGTGCTATCTAGTAGGCCAGGACTCGACAATCATATTAAGGCAGGTTGTATGTGCTGTCAGAATGGCCTAGTTATTACATTTGGTATCAGAGGAAGAACAAAACCTAAAGTGTGGTGCACTACCTAGGATAAGATATAGGGTCCACAATGAGGACTTTATTCTCCAAGGTGGGGGTGAATGAAACACTCCAGAATAACAAAGGATTAAATGACACTAAATTATATGACTCATATCAAAATGGTGCACCTTTTTTTTGGGTCTTGCCTAATTATAAATCCACAATTAAGTGTACTTGCCCTAGAGTAGTGATCAAGATGGGTAACCTTATAGGATGTTTCCTAGGATGTGTGTCAATGAGGAAAAGGCAAACTAGAAATAAAATGTATTGAATTGTGGGGATAGTCAATAGTCGGATGACCCATTTGGGCACATGGGTGGTCCTCAAGAAGGGGATTACGTGTATGTAGGGAAACTTGTAGAAATTGGTAAGCTCAGACCCAATGGCCATATTAAGGATTAAATGACACTAAATGATATGACTTATTTCAAAATGGTTAACCTTTATTTTCAAGATCCAACCTAATTAGAAATTCACAATTAAGTGTGCTTGCCTTGGAGTAGTGATCAGGATGGGTGAAAATCTAGGATGTTTCCCAGGGTTTGTGTGAGTGAGGAAAAAGAAAACTAGAGAGAAAATGTATTGGATTGTGGGGACATTCATTAGTCAGATGACTCATTTGGGAAAAAGGGTGGTCCTTAAGAAGGGGATCACATGAATGTGGGGAAACTTGTGAAAATTGGCAAGCCAAGACCAGATATCCATATTAAGGTAGAGGGTATGTGTGGTTAGTGAGGCCCAGTTGTTACAGTACTTGAGAACAATAACTTTTAGCTTCCATATATTCAGCGTCAAGAGTGGAAAAGTACTAAATTTGTATTTCCCTTTATATAACTAGAAATTCATTTAACTACTTTTAAATTGGATTCCTTTATATTAGCTTGATACTTTCACATAAACATATAGAAAACATTATATCTGGGAAACTATCAATTAAGTATAGTAAACTTCCTATCATACCTCTGAAAATTGTTTGATCAACTAGTTTCCCAGCTTCTTCAATATCATATTTATTTTGTGTACCGATTGGATTACTAATACTTTTAGTATTTTCATATCCATTTTTTTAAGAAGATATTTGATTATCTTATGTTGAGATATATAAGTGCCTTCTGGTTATTGAGAAATTTGAAAACCAAGAAAAAAATTTTACTCACCCATCATACTCATTTCAAAATCATATTTCGTATGATTCAAAACGTAATCTATTAAATATTATTGAGATTATCCTAATATAATGTCATCAATATTTATTTAAACAATCATAATTTTTTTCATTCATTAAAAAAAGAGACAGATCAGTGGTTCCCTTAACATTATTTTTTTGTAACAAAAATCCTACTAATCTATTATACCATGCTCTAGGGGCTTGTTTATGTCCTTATAAAGCTTTAGTATTTTTAAAAACATATTTAAGTTATTTTTTATTTTCATAGCTAGGGGGTTGTTCAACATAAAATTACTTCTATAAATATTTATTATGGAAAGAAAACTTTACATCTATTTGAAAAAAGTTTGAAATTAAATAATGATGTAAAGGCTAATAGAATATGAATAGATTCAATACTAACTACTAGTTCATAGGTTTATTCATAGTTTATGCCTTGTTATTTATTATAAACTTTTTCAATAAGTATTTCTTTATTTATAATGATAATTCCATTTTCATCACTTTTGTTTCTAAAAAAATATTTTACACTAATTACTAAAGTTTCTTTAGGTATTTCTACCAAGGTCAAAATATTGTTCCTTTCAAGTTCATTTAGATCATATTGCATTTACTTAATCCAATCCTTATAACCTAAATCTTCATTAGGATTTTTCATTTCAAATTAGGAATGAAAAGCAATATGATCTACTTCAGTTCTTAAGGAACTTATAGTCCTAGCTAGTTTGCTAAAATCACCAATGATACTATCACTAAGATGATTCTAAACAAACAATTGAATTGTGTTTTTAAAAGTATGTTCATCAACATAAGATAGAAAGTATTATTGAGGAAATACTTCTAAAAAAAATTCTTTGGTATTTTATTTATTAGAAGAATATTCCAACAAAGGTTAAGGATCAATTTTAAAAAACACATCTGAGTATGTTGGTTGGATTTATTTAAAAGTAAAAGGTCCAGTTTCATAAAATTTAACATGTAATGTTTCCTCAAAATCATAATAATTTTTATTAAAAACTCTATATGCCTTAGAAGTAATGGAAGAACCTAAAAATATACCTTCATCGAATTTAGATACAAATTTATGTATGTTATCTTGCATATTCAATATGAATACATTCATCCAAATACTCTGAAATAAGAAACATTTGGTTTCTAACCTGTCCACAACTCATAAGGAATTTTATTAATAAAAGGTCAAATTTAAAACTTGGTTTATATTATAATAAAAAATACTAACTAATTCAGCCCAAAAATGTTTATAAATTGATTATTCACTCAACATAGTTCTTTTTATTTCATAAAGAATATGATTTTTTCTTTCAACAACATCATTTTGTTGAGAAGTTGTCGGAGATGAAAAGTTATGTGTAATTCCTTTTTTACTAAAAAATGTTTCAAAATCAGAATTTAAAAATTCTCCACCATGATCACTATGAATAGTTATCAAGGTAATTTTTTATCATTTTTAACATTGGCTAAAAATGTTTGAAATAACAAAAGGATTCATATTTCTTTGCTATAAAATAGAACCATGTGTATCTAGTGTAATCATAAACTAAAACAAATTCATAGTAATTTCTCAGAATAATTCTAGTTTGTGTAGGACCAAATAAATCCATATTCACTAACTATAAAGAATCAGAAGTTGATATTTCACTAAAATATTTAAATATTGACTTATGTTGCTTACTGTATTGACAAGGGTCAAAAACTTTTGAAGAATCAAATATAAGCTCTGGTAAATCCTTAACAAGTCTTTTCTTAGCCAGATTAAATAAGTTATTAAGGTTACATTGTACTAAACTTTTATACCATAACCAATATTGATCTTACATTTCACTAAGTCAAGGTGAGTCTTGGATCCTAAGGCCTTCTAGGTTAATATTGTAAACATTCTCATGTTGATGGGAAGAATGAATGAATTCATCATTATAATTGTATACTGCACATTTATAATTCCTAAAATACACAAGGTAACCTTCATTACATAATTGATCTATGCTAATAAGGAATTTCTTAAGATGTTTAACAAATAAAAAATTTGAAATTAGAGCCCTATCAAGAAGAAGAATATTACATATATCGATAGTCTCTCCTTGAGTATTATCTCTGAAGGTAACCTTTCCACCTTTAATCTTGATAATATTTTCAATGAAAATATTTTTTCCAGTCATATGTCTCTAACACACACTATACATGTACCATATATTCATGTTGTTGGTACTACCTTTGTTTTCCTGAAAAAAAACAATTAGACTTTCGGAACCCAAACCTTCTTGGGTCCGGAAATGTTAGGAAAAAAATTTATAAATCAACATTAGTTTTGAAAAATGGTCTTTTTGGAACCTTAAGGATTTAATTTTATTTAAATATCAATTAATTTACCAATGACATTCACTTTGAAATTTAATACAAAAGGGGACATTTTTAGGAACAAATAAGTTGTTACTAAAAATAGTATTTTTATAAGTATATCCTATTCCTAAACTAGTACCATGTGAATGAATTTCTTTATTAATTTTATTAGAACCTTACTTACCAGTTGTAAATATTGATAAACATTTATTTATGGAAGAAATTTTGGATTTTTATTTTATAACTAAATTTTATCTACATCTGTATTAGTTTTGGAATTGAGTTTCTCAAAACTGGTTTTCAAACTATCATTTTCAGAAATTAATTTTTCAAAATATTTAGAAAAAATATTTTTTCAAAATTGGATTTATCATGATCTTTTGATATGTATGATATTTCATTTGTCAAAATATAAATTATTGAATTATATTTTTCAATTTTTTCATTAGTCTTTTCATTTTTTTTAAACTTTACAATTTTAATTTTCTATAAGTTTTTAAAAGAGAGAAACTTATTCAAAATAAGGTAAAGTATTATCATCACTAGTTAAGGATTATTATTCATCCAAAGATATAGAATTATTCTTATTGTGTTAATTATCATATAAATACATATTAGTTAATGAATCGGTTTGTTCTACCTTGGCTACAAAACATTTGCATGAAATAGGTATTATAACAAGAAGACCAATATTCATTTGATCTAGAATTTCATTATCTACAGAATTTTCTGAAGAATCGCCTCCACTTAAACTAAAAGTGTCAGTAAATTTAATAACTTTCCTTCATTTTGACTTATAAAACTTCTTATTATTTTTATCTAAATTTCTATCATTCATATATTTTATTTTTAACTTGGGATAATCAATTTGAATATGTCTAGCTCTTTTTCACTCATAATAAGTAAATTCAGAGTCTTAATTTTTATTTTATAATTTTTTAATTTTCTTATAATAATATTGAAAATATGTTTTACTAAAAATATTATTCATTCATATAGAAATATTAGCTAGTTCATTATTAGAATGTTCATAATCACCTGATTCTGATTGAATAATAACTTTCTTTTTCATTGTTTACATAGCAGTTTTATCAGAAGTCTAGGATTTTATCGACTTTGAAGTATTATTAAAAGAAACTCCACCATTATTTTTCTTTATTTTCTATGTATCTCTTTCCATCCTACCCTCATACTGCAAAATGTTTCCAAATAAATCATCATGAGTGATATATTTTATCTTCCTTGATTAATCAATGACTCTTCTCTTAGATTCCCACTCATTGGGAATGATATCAATTATCTTTTAAAAAAGGATTCCATGTTATAATAATTTATATCCCATATATTGAAAACTATTGAATATAGTCATAATCATTTATTGTACCTTTATAACAGGTTTACCAAAATGAAATTCAAATGCTTGATAGTCACCTATAATCATTTCTCTTCTTGTTTCAACAACCATTGAAGTTTCAAATTGAGTAATTTATAAATTCTTCCATATACTATTAGTATCTTCAAGAAAAGAAATATTATTGTAAATTATTTTGGTCATAGAACATAATAACGTGTTTCCAACTCTTTAATTCAATAGATACTCTTATTTTTCCTGATTTGTAAAATAATTCACTTCCTTGTCAGTGATACTGTAATTTCTGGTTAACATGAAGAAATTTTCATGTCCTGTATTTATAATGAATTTTTTTATAATATCTCTCCAATAATCATAATCAGGTCCATCAAAAATAGGGGGCCTATTTGGATTAAGATTTTATATTAAACTCGCATTGAGTCATGCCATATATAAAATAAATACAAAAAATCTATTCCGCAATGAATGTTAGTATAGAAAATATTTATAACAAAAAGTTTTTAAAAAAATTATCTAACTTATAATAAAGAAGATAAAAAGATTAAAAAATATTTGAGCAGTGAAAAACTCCTCTAATACCAAATGTAAGTAACAGTATTACAGAGACTTGGCTCTAATACCAATTATTGGATCGTAATGTATATGAAGATGGCTAAATACAATAGGGGTGAATTTTAAGTTTAAAATCTTTAATTTTTAATCTTAAAAGGAACTTAGGCTAATAGGGTTAAAGAAATCATATTCAAAAAACCACATAAGTATTTAAATGGTAATCAGACATGGCCATCAGGTCTGATAAACAAAGTATCATTATCATGTAGATTCTAATTTTTATTCCAAAGGACGTAATAAGAAAATGATTCTACTTTAATAGTGTATAGAATCGTATTCAGTAAGCAGTGGTAATGTATTCATAGTTTAATTGTATTCACATTAGAAAATGATTTAATCAGAGTAAACACAAAAAAAATTTAATCATAATGGTTATGATAAATCAAAGTATTTAAAATGTAGTGATTCTATCTTTAAGAATATAGAATCATAATCATAGTAATAAAGTATTCATAAATTAATACATGGTAGAACAATTGTATCATAATCAAAGATATTTTGACAAACAAGATACAAATATAAAGATGAATATAAAATGATTCACTTAATATTACAATTGTAGAGTAAATAATAGACTTGAAATAAAACAATCAATACAAATTAATACAATTCATTTAACCCAAATATTAGGGTATCCAACAAACTAGGATAAACTTCATTTTTTATACATACAAGAAAGTATGTCATTCCCTTACCAGGAAAATCCCTCGATATGATGATCGGTCTGTCTCGCTATCCTGATAAGCCCTTGATACGATGATTGATTTATCTATTTATTTATCCATATAATCCCTCAATACGATAATCGACTTCCCTATCTCACTATCCATGTGAATCATCGGTTTTATTTACATGATCAATCATTACAACTACAAACTCAAAAATATTACTAGTATGAGGAACATATAGTTCACCCTCAAAAGATTTAGAGCTCTTTCACATATAGATTTTGGCAAATAAAATGGTCGCCTCTTTGTTACAAACTCTTTGAATGGCTAGATATTTATAGGAATACTTCCAATGGTCATCTTGATCCTCCAACAATCATATTTCTCATAGTTTTTCACAATGACATGGACACCTGAAATTAAAAGGTCATATTATAATGGAATTTCCAACGTCATTTTGATGTATACCATTTTCAGTGTAAAATGTATTCCATTACAATATAATATAATTTTTTTGTATTCAGATTTTAACATTCAGTCAATCTGATGGATTTCCCTACATTTGTCACTATGATAATTTCTATAAGTGTGAATCCAATGTTTATTGGTTTTGATATCATGTACGACTATAAAAACTATTGTCAATATAAAGACAAGAAATAAATTCTTAAATAAAATTTAATAAAGATGAATCTGATCATTATCAAATCTATGATTGTTATGATGAATGTAATTAATAAAGTAGGTTTGTATTAATGAATACTTTGAAACTATTTCTATGTATGGTAAAAGAGTATGTTTTATCCAAAAACCATATTAAAATACATTGGACATGGAATATTTATTAATTAATTATGAGAAATAGTTTGTGATTTCTAAAACAAAAGGAATGTAAAATTCAAAAGATACTTTTGACTCAAAGAAATTTAAAATCAAGAGAGTGATATTTTGAATTTTATTTTACTTTAAATATTATATAAGTCATTATTATATTAATAAGGATCCAAGTGGCTAAAGATTAAAAATATATATGATTATGGATTAAATAAAATCATTCAATATGGTAAATTAATTGTTTGGTATATTTTAAATCTCTTTTTCCATTAGTTTTAACCTTAATTAGAGAGATTTACTCTTTACTTAGTTACAAAAATTTAAAATACTTACTATTTATTAAGAAAAAAATAAAACATTCCTATTTAAGAAATTTGAAACTCTTGATTCAAAATGTGGAATCAATTTTTCATGGCTAAATTTTTATAAATGGTATAAATTAATTTAAAAATAAACTTTTAGAGTGTGATTAAAAAAAATTTAAGAAAATGCCTATTTTTAGGCTCAATAAGATCTTAAATTAACTCTATGAATAGTAATAATCATTATATAAAGTGAAATTCCTTTATAAATATATATATTCTGTAAATATAATTTAAATAATTCATAAATAGGGATTGTGTTAATTAATTAAAAAAATTATTACTCACCTTGAAAAACTTTGCTGAAAATTGTTTTTTTAAACATGAAAATAAACTTATACCAAAAAAAATGTAACTATATATGATTTTATTGAAATATTTAACCTTTAAAAATTTTATTTATCTAACAGCTTGTGTTACATGCAAGAAAGAGTTTAGAAGAACTGTGAAACATTATTAAAATATTATATGTATATTATCACCTAGTCATTAGATTAGTCTGTATGAATAGTAATAAAAAATTATTAAAATTATAAATTTTACACATTCAAAAAATTAATTATTTACTTATCAAATTACCATAATTAAAAAAATTGTTTAAAAATAAAAGTGACGTATTTCATGACATATTTTTTTACACATGCAATGTATTTTATATGGATATATTAAATTAATCTATATTATAGAATGATTTTATTAAAATTTATATACTATTTAATTTATCAAATATTTTAAATATTAAAAAATATATTTTTCAAATATTAGGATAATAATAAATCTGGTTTTATGCTTTAAAATATATTTTTTTCTCAAAAAAAAATCACATTTTACACCCATAATTTAAAATTAATTTCTACCATGTAGAGTTTTTAAATTAAATAAAATGAAATGAATATTTATAAATAGGATGTTCAAATTACTTAATTAGTTTCCTTTTATTATTTGGAAAATATGAAAAGTAACCATGGTAAAATTTATCACCTCGATAAAGTAATAATCAGGTAAATATGGATTAAAAAAAGTGATATGGGCATAATATTTCATATTTATTCTTATTGGATGATATTAATTGAACACTAAACACCTAAGGTTAAAAATTGAGTTATTTAATGGGAATTAGTACATGAAAATAACTTATATATTAAAAAAATCAAAGAGTGTTACAAAATCTCAGTCTCATTATTTTTAATATATCTTATGTGTCCATACAAAGAAAAAAGTATTTTATAAAAGAATGTAACAATATATTTTTATTTTAATAAAATTATTTACATAGTATAAATTTATGTTTAATTTTATTAATTATAAAATGTTCATTATTTTTTTTCAACACAGATACAATATTTATTCATTTGATAAAAAAATATAAAAAGTGATTTTAAAAATAATAAAAGTGATATAATATGATTTAGTAAATATTAACCATGAATATTATAAATCTATATTACATATTAGGGTGGTGTGAAATAATTATATTCTAATTTTCCCATATTCTTGGTGTATTAAATGTTAAATTAAATGAAGTGTATAAATTGAAAATAATGATATTTTATCAAAATAAGATTTTACTAAATTATTTAAAAATCCTAAAAATATTTAAATAATACAAATTTATTAATATACAGTCTATAATGTCATTAATTTCCCATTTATGGTACAATTTTAACCTTATATATATAAATTATATCCTTTTAATATTGTAAAAAAGCTTTTATTGTAATTAAAATAAAAATATTCTACCTGAGGGTTAAACCAAATGACAAAGTTTAAAATTAAACCAAAACCTATAAAAATTCAATTTTATGATCATATTACAACCGTATACCACCTAATATTATGATATCTTTCCATTTTGATGTATTTTTCTTGATAATTTATTTATTATAATTTAGTTGTTTAAGAAATTTTAAAAGTGTCCCTTGCCTCAATTATAAAAGGAAACCTCCTCTCTCACTTCATTACACCAAATTGAGCCATTTATATCACAATACTCTAAAAAATTGTCTTACCCACTTACCAATACTCATTATAGAAGTTATGGTATTACCAAAATACTAATGATATAGCTCTCTAGAGGAGATCTAAGGTAGTCATTTTGAAGAAGAGTTAATCCCGCTAGTCGACCAATTTCTTTTTCTACTCTTCTTTACCCACTATAAATATATGGTATATATTATAAAATAATTACTAAATTTTCCCAAATAATTTTAAATTTTACTATGATTATAAATATACCATTATCAACCCTCATTCCAATCAAATAAGTGAAAGTATCGCTCCAGAATATTTACGGATTAGCATCTCCACGTAGCGATACGATTAATTTTTCACCACCATATTCTTTGAATAAATATACTTATGGGTTTATTTTTTATAAATTATATTTATAACATAATAATAATTCAATAATAATAATATAATGTATACCAAATTACCCTCTAATGTATTGTGAAATTATAATGTCCCTCGTGTGTATGTATGGACTACCATCTCCAACATGATATATGATTTATTTTTTCATTTATATTTCACATGGATGGAAATAAGGATGAATTTAATGAATATATATATGATATACATGATATAATAATTATTATTTAATGGTGAATTATCATTTACCTCTCCTTTAATCTATCTATCGAAAATGGAAACAGCGTTCATGTGTACGTATGATAAACTATCTTCATGAACATTATAATTTATTTTTATATCTACACATTTTATGATTGATTATAAATATGTATTAACATAATATATATGTTTTTTATACCATAATTAAAATTTTGTAATTTATTGGACTATGACCAAAGTATAAGGACCTAGACTACTAAACCTAAAAAATATTACGGAGACGAATCATTTATCACCCATAACTGTGATCTTAATTACAATATATTAATAAATGGTTGATAAGATGATAAAAATAATAATTCATGGTATTATAGATATGAATATATTAACAGAATACATTTATAATAAATCCATATTTATTATACAGGAGGTTTTAATGTGAAAATATATTTAAGGGATTATTTTGCAATTTCATCATTATTTGAGATTGATTATATTTTTGTATATAGTGGATAATATTTATATTACATTTATATGTTTTCAAAAAATGTATTCAGAAAAAAAAATCCTCCTTTTTTTCAAAATAATTTTTTCCCAAGTTTGAATTTTTACAAAATGGTTGTAAGGAAATATTTTTTGGGTTTTCCATACTTGGTATATTGCGCATTTTCCAACAAAAATATGGATGTAAAGATTCTTAACTAATATGACATGATAATATTTTACCAACATCATTAATGTTAAAATTTTTAAAGCTTCCTTTAAAATTTTAAATATTTATTTTCAAATAAAATGTTATCATTTTTAATTGCACTACTTTTTAAAAAAAGGGAGTGATTTTAAAATGGAAATGTTATTTTCTTAAAGAATTATTTTATGTGATTATTCAAAATAATTTTACATATAATATAACATACATTGATGTTAAATCTAATTTACTAGGTATATTATCTAAGGATGATATCCTTATTAATTATCTAGATGGTTTATATTTATGATTAAATGTTTACAAAACCCATTTATTTTCATGGGTTATAATAAGATGAATGTTTTATGATCCTGTGGAACATATTTGCATGGATTTCATTATGTGAATGGTGGGACCTATATCTCTACCCAATACGTTAGGGAATTTGTTATATCTCATGATATAGTTATGTGAAACAATTTGATGTGCTTGATTTGTTTAGAGAAACAAGTCAATGTTCTTGATCCGTTATGGGAAACATGCGTTCATGTCTAATCTAATGGACTTGGTAGTTAACCTTAACATATGAAATGGTTTTTATACTTATTCTAGTACCAAATACATTTATTACAGCAAATTATGGATCATTATTATGTTATGGTGAATTATTATTCTTATGATTCATTCCTTTTGAATTGTTAATTCTTTTTTCCATAACTCATGTTTATAATCTTTTTTAGATTGGGTATGAACATTGTAATTTATGGTAAATATATCTTGATATTGTTCTTATCTTATTATTTAATATGATTATAAATTTATTTCTCCCATTAGTACCCTTACCTGGTATATGAGCTCATCGTTTTCTTAATATTCATTTCCCTAGGTAATGGGGAATGTTTATTAGTTGGGTATGTCTATGAAGTGTATTGTATGGGGAGTTATTTATAGGATATATTGATGGTATATAATAAAATTACAATATTGTTTATCTAATTCCCAAATACTAAAAAATATATATGGTTATGTAATGTGTTGTATTATAATGTATTGAATATTAATCTATATAGATGTAATATTTTTATATAAAATGCTTGGTCTGTTATAGTTGGTACCATAGTAGGGTTTAGTCAATATATATAGATTAGGGTTATAATATTTAATTAAAAACTAGGGATATGTCTAAGTATATAATAGAACCATAATGTTTGGATAATTATCATGAATGAGCTAGTTTAAACTAATGATGACATAAAAGAAGGTGTCTCTATTAAGACATTCTTTAAATGATTAGTCGAAATTATGTGGTTTTACACTATGGTTATTGTTTCTCACACTATGTTTTTTTTAGTAAATTAATGGAACCTAAATTAATTGTGTTAATTTTTAATGTGATGGAAAATTTAATGATTCTCCTCCATAGTAACCAAATTTTATGGGAGATGGAATTCATAATTTTACTATTATGCTCAATAAACTTTCTCATGATATGAATCGTGATGAGTTTCCAAATTATCAAATGAGAGAACAACTTATTATTGAATCATTAATGAGGAAATATCCATATTATTTTAGTGGATTTTTTTATCCATTATTGGATGAGCGATGGATCAACACCATTGAGAAAATATTTTTTGTTCAATTCTCAAGACATGAAAAAGGTATCCAAGTTGTTTACTGTATTGAAGGATAAGAAGATCAATGGTAGAATCTAATAAAGATTATAAGAAAATAGGATGAACTTTAATATATGTAATGGTATGATTTTAAGGGGATATTATTAAGTATATATTTTCCATGTATTATATATATAAATATATAGAAGGAATTTCTTAAGCGGAACCAAAACGATGAGGAATACATTAGTACATATGAGGAAAATTTTACAAGGCTTGCAAGGTATGCCTATATTTTAATTATTATCCATTAAAGTAGTATTTATTGATAATATTTTTCCCTAAAAAAATTCTCTAAAATAAATTATCTATAAGATGCTTTAGTGGCTATGGATAAATTTTTTGAGGTGCACTCAATTTAGAAATGGAAGTTGGTGATTCCAACCTTTCCCAAAGTTTTCATTATAAAAAAAAGATAGATTCACATGAAAACATGAATAAATCACATGGTGGAAAAAATTATATACATATACATTATAGAAACTTTATATGAAATATCATGAAATGTTTTTTATGGGAACTGATAGTTTAATTATATATGGATCAATGGTTTATAAATCCCATGAATGATGAAGGGAGATGAGTATGCTGGTTAATGAAATGTAGCAAAATATAATTAAAACTAATTATCCCACATCAATTTAATTATAATAAATAATTGAGTATGCTAATTATGCCAAATACTGTATAAATCTGATTATTTTTAATTATCAGCATCAATAACCTCTTAATGACAAAGTTAAAGTGAAATATCATGTGATCACGATTGTCAATGTGGTTTATTAGAATGATGTGGTTAAAGGTACACATATCACAAAATCTATAATATATTATGTATATTTAGATTTTGGATTCACTCACTATTTTATTTTTAAATAATTTTATATGGTAATCTATGTTTCACCTCAACAATTAGATGTTGAGTTAGCTATGAAAATTCTTAATGGAACTATGGTCAAAACTCAGGTATATAGTTCTTATATAATTTAAATTTTTGGTAAAGAGATTCATTAATATCTTATTATTATGTCTTTATTTTAATTCGATGTTATTCGTGGAATTTATTGGATTTATTTATATATATCCCATATCAATTTTTGGGGAAGAGAAGTCACATCTCATATTCCAAATGAACCTATAATCATTTATCAACATGAGGATAAATAAAAACTTCCAATGGAAATTACTTCCATATTGTGGGTATTAATTCCTATACATGAAGTTTATCTATATAATATAGTTGGTGAGAAATTCAATATTAAGGATACACTAATTTTATGATGTTTTTTTTATGCCTTCTTAGAAGAATTTCTGATTCTTACACCAAATCATGAAGTTTCATTTTAAATATAACTCATACATTATTCTAGTGGTATTTAAAAATATCCATATAGAATGACACCAATTTAGTTAAAGGAATTGGATAAGAAACTGTAAGAGAATATTGAAAAGGTTCATTCATCCAAGAGTGTCATCTTGGGGTTCACCTTTTATATTTTTTAATAAGAAAGATGAATCAATGTGAATACTCATTGATTATGAAGAACATAACAAGAACACAATCAAGAAAAAGTATCTTCTCACTCATATTCAATAAATATTTGATAAAATATGTGTATATAATTACCTTTATAAGATTAAACTTCATTACGAATATCATTAATTGAGGGTCAAGAAAGAGGATATACCCATGAAATCATTCCATATAAGGTATGGACTTTGAATTTATATTGATTATTTTTGTACTTACTAATTAACCTGTTATCATCATTGAAATAATGAAAATAGTCTTTATATATTACCTTAATAATTTTTTGGTAAACTTTATAGATGATATTCTTTTATATTAAAATAATAAGGAAGATCATGAAGATCACTTGAGGATTGTGATAAAGAACCTGAGGAAGAATGTGGTTTATGAAAAATTAACCATGTATGAATTTTGGATTTATATCATTTTATATATGGGTCATATAATATCATGTGAAGTTATATTGGTAGATTCTTCAAAGACATAAATTATTGAAAAATGTTCTAGACCAATCATGGTGACTAAAATAAGTTTTTTTCATCAGTTGGTTGGATATTATGGATGTATTATTTCTGATTTTTTAGGATTATATAATCCACTCACCAAGATGAAATGGAATGGAGTTATGTTCATTTATATTGAGGAATATTAAGAGAAATATATGAAGAAGAAAAATAATGTTGGATAGTAAACATTTTCTCACACTGCCTTTTTTTTGAGAAATTTTCTCACGCTACCTAGTATTGGAGAAATGACTAAGATCTATAGTGTTGCATCAAATAAATGACTAGGGTGTGTTTTCATTCAAAATGATATTGAAATAGCTTATGCCTCATTCTAATTTAAGGTTATTGATAAAAGATACCCAACTCATGATTTGGAGTTACCTATGGTAATTATTTCCTTAAAGATATGGATAAAGTATCTCTATGGAGAAATTGTTGATATATATAATGATCACAAATGATTAATATATATTTTCACTCAAAATTAGTCGAACATGCACCAAATAAGATGGTTGGAACTAACCGAATGTTACTAATGGTCAATAAATTAAGACCCTAGGAAGGTGAACAAGGTGGAATTTTCTTTCAGCCAAAATTATTATTATAGCTTACCCTTGATGTGGATCATAAAAGAAAACTATTTATGGATTTATAAAGTATGGATCAATAAATATTAATGGATAGATATAAATTTTATCTGCCTCAAATTAATGTTCAACCAAATATTCAAGTGAAGATTAAAGAGGTACGGAAGGAAGATATAGAGCAACAAAAGTGGGTGAGAAATGTTCATGTGTTAAACCTTGATTATGATGTAATAATAAGGTTTAGTAAAATTTTATTCATTTTTTACATACCATGTTTTATGAAGGAGAAATAGTATGAAGACCATAGTTCATCATTCCCTATTAATCCTAGAAGTGAAAAGATGTATAGAGACTTGAAAGAGTATTTATTGTGGAATGAAATAAAGGGAGGTATTGTAGAGTTTGTTTCTTGGGGATTGGGTTTTCAATAAGTTAAGTATAAAAGAAAAAGGTATAAGGGGATTTTATAACCATTAACTATACAAAAATTGAAATGGTAAAACATTACCATGGACATTTTCTTCGAACTCCCCAAAAAATATAAATGTCAAGATTCTATACTGGTTATAGTAGAACACCTTAAAAATTTACTACACAACTAAATTACTTGATAATATTTCCCTTTTGATCAGGTTTCTATAATATATATTATATAAGGGGTAATATTTTAGGTAGTACCATATTCAATTGTATCATATTGGTATCTGAGTTTAACCTTGAAGTTTTGGCATAGCTTTTAGCAGGTTTTGGATAAAGAGTTAACCTTCAGCACTACTTATCATCCTTAAAATGATGGTCGGACTAAAGGGACCATTAAAAATATATAATACATATAGATAACATGATCTAAGAATTTAAAAGTATTTTGGGATCAAAACCTTCTTTTAGTAGAATTTTATTGAAAGAATAGATATAACTTCAGTATTCAAATGGATCCATATGAAGAACTCTATGTTAAGAAGTGTAGAACTCCAACATACTGTAATGATGTTGGATAAATAAATCTAATGGGACTCTATCAAGCTAGAGAAATGGTAGATAGGGTTATATCCATTCAAAACAAATAAGATCATATTTGAGTTGATAAAAAAAATATTGAAAACCATTCAAAATATATAGAGTATGATGTGGGTGACAAGGTATTCATATGAATATCTCCTTGGGGGAGAGTGATGAGATTTAGATAGAAGGGAAATATAAGCCCAAGGTTTATCATTCCTTTTGAAATTATTTATCATACTAAGATATAATCATATTTATTGATGATTCCATCAAATCTCTCTCATGTCCATGATGTGTTCCATATATCTTACCTAAGGAAGTATATAACTAAATCTTATCATGTACTAAACAAATAGGTCAAACCGTTAGACAATGATATTTATTATAAAGATTACCCATTATATATTTGGAATAATAGGTAGAAAGTTCTATAAAATAAGGCCACTTGCATGGTAAATGTTTTATAGAGAAACAACCAAATTGGGAATTATATTTTGAAACCTGAGGATGTGATGTGTTAGAAATATCCTCAACTATTTATATCTGAGCGAAAAATTTCATTGGAGAAATTCATTTTAATGGGATAAAATGTAATGCCCTGAGATTTTTTGGAAATATTTCTCTATAAATAATCTTATTTCTTTGATATATTTTGTTAGATACAAGAGAGAGTTTAGGAAAACCACAAAACATTATTAAAATATTATATTTTCTTTAAAACCTGGCTATTGGATTGGAAGCTATGAATAGTTTTAACTAAATTAAAAAATATATATTATTTACAAATTTATAAAATGATTTCATTATAAAAACCTGATTGTCATTAAAAAAATTATTTAAGAATACAATTGATGTTTTCTCAAAAAAAAATTGTAATGTATTTTATATTTATATATTTAATTATTCCATACATAATAATTATTTTAATTAAATTTATGTATTATTTAATTGATCAAATGTTTAAAACATTCAAAAAAATCATAGAATATGATATGAATAAATCTATTTTTATGATTAAAAATGTAAATTTTCTAAAAATAAGTTTTTTCCACATTTTTTCTAATTAATTTAAAATTAATTTCTTCCATATATAGGACTTGAATTAGATAATCCGGTTTATCTACATTAAAAATATGTGATAAGGCCCTCATATTTCATCATAATTATTATTAGATGAATAAAATTTTACCCTTAATACCTAAGGTTCCAAATTTAGTTTTTAATGGATACATGTCCATGAAAAATAATTGTATATCATTAAAATAAAATAAAGTAACAAAATGTAACTCTCATTATTATTACTTTCACTTTTGTGTCCTCATAGGGAAAAATTATGTTATAAATGAATCAAAGTGTCTATTTTCATCTTAATAAAATTTTATTCAGTATAAAAAATTATTTTTTAACTTTTAGTAATTATATAATAGCCTTAAATTATTAAGAAACATTAACGTAGTATTTCTTCATTTAATAAAAAAATATAATGAATGATTTTAACAATATTAAAATTGATATGATTTGACTGAGTCAATATGACCCATGAGTTTTTTATATCTATATGACAAATTATGGAGGTTTGAAATAATTATATTCAAATATCCCATTTTTCTTTATGTATTTAAAAATAAATTAATGAATAGTGTGAAAATTGAAAATAATGATATTTATAAATATAATATATTATTATTTATTTAGAAATAATAAAAAATTAAATAATATAAATATATTATTATATGGTCTAAAATGTCATAAATTGTATGTTTATTTTCCAATTTTAACCTTATAAGTAAAAATCACTAAATTCAAATATTGACAATTTTGTTACAATAATTAAAATTAAAATAGGTTAACTAAGGGTTAATCAACATGATAAGGTTTAAAATTTCAAAAAACATGTAAAAATTATATTTTTTAGTGGGATTAAAACCCAATATCACCATAGATTTGAATACCTTTATTTTTAGATATATTTGTATTGAGAATGAATTTATTAAAATTTAATCTTCTAAAAAATCTAAAACTGCCCCTCACATCATTTATTAAAGTAAAGATTCTAGATCCCTTAATTGGACCAAATTTTGAATTATATCTTGACCATAATTTGTCCAATTTTTTTATCCACATCTCTAGACACATTCTAGAGGTTCTTCCCATCCCAAAATACCAATATTAGAGCTCTTTAGAAGATATCTAAAAGAGTTGTTTCAAAGAAGTGGTGATTTCTCTAACCGTTAAATTTATTTTAATAATATTATTTGGATCCTATAAATATAATTTATTTATCATAAAATAATAATATATGTATCCTAAATATGATTAATTTTTATTTAGATTATTAATAATCCATTATACACCTTTTTTAATCAAAAATGAAGTGAAAGTATATCACTTGCGTAAAGACGGATTATCATATCCTCATAGGAATACAATTAATTTGTCATCACCAAATTTTAAGGATGAGTATTATTATGGTGGAAATTTTTATATGTTTTATTTATAAAAAATATATATACTTCTTGAATGATAATATAATGTCTAAATTCCTACTATTTAATCATTTGGAAAATGATAATGTCTCTTTTGCGTACATATAGACTACCATATAAATGATGTGATGTGATTCATTTTTTAATTTATATTAAAAATGAATTGGATTAGTATATTTTATATATATAATATATAATAATGATTCTTTAATTTTCAATTATTATTTAACTTTATTTCATTTAATCAGTTGAAAACTAGAAACAACATTCATATATACAAACAGTCTACCTTCTCCGAGAACAGTGTAGTTCATTTTTCTATATCTACATTTAATGAATGATTATAAATATGTATATAATTAATATATATGTTATTTATATCATTATTAATATTATGGAAATTATGGGACCATGATCGATGTATAAGGACTAGGACTGCTGAATTGAATCATGCTCGGAAAATATAGTAATGATCACCCAAAACAGTGATTTTAATAAAAAGTATTTAATAAATGGGTGATAAGATGTTATAAATAGATTATTAAAAGTATGATACAAATTAATATGGTTAATTAATTAATTTATAAAAAACCATATTTATTATACATGTACTTTTATTTTGAATAAGGAAAGGTGAGACTTTAGGTAAGGGTTTATTTCACAATGTTATCACTATTAAAGATTTCTTTTGTTTTAAGTCCCCTAGAGAATATTTATCTTACATGTTCATGTTTTCAAAAAAAATATCATAAGAGGTTTTTTACTATTCATCTAAAATTGTTTAAAATAAATTTTTCCCATGTGTTTCTTTTTACAAAACTATTTGAAAGGAATATTTTTTTCACATTCCAAATGATGTATATTATGAGTATTATGCAAAAAAATATATAAGGAATGTTTTTTTTATCTTATACAGAATGAGAATGTTCTTTTACCATCATAAAAAAATTATGGTTTTAAGCTTCCTTTATATTTTTACACATTTATTTTCAAATAATATGTTTTTATTTATATGTGATCAACTTTTTATAAAGGGAAGTGATTTTAAAATAGAAAATTTGCATTCCTCAAGAATTATTCCAAGTTATATTTAAAAATAATTTTACATAATAGATAATATCCTATGATGTTAAATATATATATATATATATTACTAGGTATATTATCCAAATATACCATCCTTATTATATATATAGATGGTTTAATTTTATGATGAAAGTGTAAAATATTTATGAAACTGATTTCATTTCATGGGTTTTGATATTATGAATTATTTATGATTTTGTGACACATATATGTATGGTTTTAATGGTGTGATTAATGGTACCCATATATATCTTTAATATATTAGGTATTTTATTATATCACATGAGATAGTAATTTGAAACAAGTTTAAGTGATTGATTTATTATGGGAAATAATTCGATATGTTTGATTTATTATTGGAAAAATGTGTTGATGCCTGATCTAATGGTATTGGTAGTTAAACCTAAGATATGAAATGGTATCTATTATTATGTTGGTTCCACAAAAAAAATTAAATTAAAATATTGTTCATGATTGAGTTATGAAGAAACTTATTCTTATGATTCATGTATTTTAAAATGTTATTTCTTTAACCCGTAACTCGGGTTTAGGATCATTTCATATTGGGTATGAACATTGTAAGATATTATCAAAATATTGACAACTTATTATTATCTTAATTTTTCATTTGATAATCAATTCATATCTCCCATGTTTACCTATACTAAGAATATGAGCTCACCCTTTTCTTTTGATTTCTTTCCTCATGTTATAAAAATAATTTTAGTAGGGTAATCCTTTGAAGAGTACTATGTGGGAAGAACAGTATTGGGTATGATGAAGATATTTAATAAAATAAGAATATTTTATATCTAATATCCAAATACTATAAACCTTTACAGTTCTAGAAGGAATCTTATTGTTATGTATTGAATATTTATCTAAAAAGATGTAATATTTGTGTATAAAGATTTTAGGTCATTAGAAAAAATATTTATTACTCATATGGAATTAATTGGATTATATTTAGTAAAATGGATCTTATATTACATTAAAACAAAACACAAAAAATAATAATATATTTAAATTACTTTATTTAAATAAATGAAATGACAGTTTTATAGAATTCAATATTTTTCACTATTAAATGAAAAAATCATTTTTGAAATTATCAAAAATTCACCCTAAGATAATATTTTATTGTATATTTTATAAAATATAATAATTTTTTCAAAAAATATGTGTAAATGTGGATTAAATTAATTAATATTTCCATGAAAAAAACTTAATAAATACCATTTTTGAATAAAAACTGATTTAAATTAAAAAAATATATTCTTATTCTTTGTCTTGTAACAAAAATTAGATAAATGTTAAATTTATTGATTATATTAATTATTTGTACTAATAAAATCCATTCTATATAAATTATATAATTTAGTTATTCCTATTCATATATGCCAACCCAATAAATCTATTATAACATTTATATTTAAATAATAATAATTTAGTAGTATATCATGGTTTTTTTAACTCAGTGTCACATGTCATGAAATCTATATAAACATAAAATTTATTTACAAATATATATACTAAAATATTGGGGTATAACATTCTACTTCCAATAAGTAAATTTTTTCCTCATAATTCTATTTCGGTCATTAAAGGATCGTTATTTGAAATTTTCTTTGTTGAAATCCACATCTTAAAAAGGGATAATAAATACCATTTAAAAATGGAACTGGGATACATAAGTGATACCATTAATGATATATAATTAGGTCCTCAAATAAAAATTATTTTTGAAATAAGATAAAATATAGACATGGAATAGAAAAATACCATCCATAGACAAATATAGAGTGATAGTGAACACGGTCATGAGAAAGTTAATGACCACAATAGTCTTTAAGACCTCAATAATAGCACCCAATGATAAACTTAATCCATTTTATAAATATAACAGCATAATAATCCTCTAAAATATGTATAACAAAAATCATAACCCATAAAACAAAAATACTTGATCAAATATTATTTCCCATTATATACTTTAAAATGTATCCCCAAAAAACATAAAGTATATCATATCATCTTATACTAAAGACATTAATACTATAATCATAAATTATCTTAAAATATGAAAATCCTTTCCCAAGATAATGAAAATCTCCGTAGAACCATAACAATTTCATTTATTATTTAACAAATTAAATCAATTTTCATTCCAAAGGAAATGTTTACCTTAATCATAGAATATTCCTTATATATCTTACTTCATTAAAAATATCATTAATCACTTAGTAGCCAAATCACTTTTCAAACTGATAGTTATCTATATGAAAAAAATATTCTCCAAATATATCAACTCGATTATCATAATTAACAAAAATTACCTCAACGTAAATCCTCATATTTTCCCTATTGGTTATAAATAACATTAATATTATTTATAGGGAATATAAGATCATTAATCCTAAAATAACCTTTTCACTAAAACATATACTAAACCAAAGGGTTCTATTATCATAAATTTCTCTCAATATATCCTTTTCCATATTAATATACCATTACACAAAACCTAAAAAGGATATATTTGAAATTAAACTTATGAATAGACTTATAATTATCAACCCTTAACACTTTATATTTTTTCAGGTAACTATGTCATCTTATACGATAACATAGGTTCCATCCACTCATTCAACATAATGGTTCATAAAGAAATGTGATTTCATAAATGCCTATATCTCGAGAGTGTCTATCCAAGGGTGTTGTCTTTTGACCACTCATCATGAAAAAGTGATGATAAATTTAATATCCATTCATACCATTTTATAGTTATTACCCCACTGTGAATATATACCAAAACTTTATACACATGCTAGTATCGAGAAATTGATGTATTTTCTTGAACAAGCACACTTCTTACTTTATTATAAATTTGGATGTTCTCATTCACTTAGGTTAATTATAAGGGTTCCAAATAATGTTTTCTCATTATAGTATGTAATAAAAACTAAACCCTCTTATATTGTAAACTTTAGCGACCCATACATTTCATGCTTAAATATTACATCTTTATAGATGAACATTCATAAGTTTAAGATCCATTGAAAAAAAACATAAATGCTTAGTGTTTTTGTAAACATAAATACCCAATAAATTAGTATCTAAAATATCTTCATCAAATCCCAATATGATCCTTACAATTAGGACCCTTCTTAGTCAAAACATACTTAGAGAATTTTTTATATCCTGAGGAAAAGAAAACATAATGTAGGGTGATCTCAGATTATCAGTAAGGGTAAACAAGGTAGATTTCAATGATCATTTAACTGTAACATGATAATAAGTCTATAATAACATGACAATAATAATTGAAAACCATTCCCAAAAAATCCTAGATCATAAACATTATTTCTTTCCTAAAACATTGACAGATAAAAAAATAAATCATAAAAGGATTAAAGAACATGATCCATGAGAGTATAAAATTGGCATAAAATATATGTTTGTGGAATACACATAATAAAATAAAATTATTTATTTATTAATGGATCACTTATAACACTATCATAGTATATTGGGTTCACTTTTAATTCCATCTTATACTTTTTCAAGTTTCACTTTCAAGACTATGATAGTGGATAGAATCCCTTTCAGATTTGGGTTCGCTCCACATTATAGTTCTTATTATCTAATTATATATATATATTTATTTAATCAATTAAATATAGGGTTATATAATTCCATTCCCATAGGAAAAATAATATGACCCCTGAATTTGAGTAACATAAAATCATAAAACATCCATAATAACATCATATCATTACCTATAGAAAGATAAAGTGTTTCTTAAACATTTCATCACTTCAATATAGCATAACCCATGGAAAATAAATAGGTTTCTTAATCATCTCATAAATAAAATCATAAACCATAACGTGAAATAATAAGGATGGTATCATTTGATTATATCCCTAGAAAATCAAAATTTATATCTAAATATTTAATCATAAATTAGAAATTTAATTAAAAGAACATTGGATTATTTCTATCTGAAAATACCATTTCATTTTTAAATCACTAATTTAAAATACAAATATTTAAAAAAATTAAGGAAAATTTTTCTTCAAAAAGAAACATGAAATTGTTTAAATTAATCTTCAAAGCATTGATCATTCATGGTAGTAGAAAATAATGTTCATCTTGTAATCATTAAAAAATGATTTTCTTCACACACGAATGGCCCGAAGGCCTTCATTTTTATGGATTTTTGATAAGCCCCCTTTCAAGGGATGAGGGGGAACCCTTTTAAGTTCTGTAGGCTTAGCAATTACATGGCCCGTTGGATTAACAGACATTATATGACCCAAAGGTCTTAGAGAATTCAACCAAACTATAACTATAAGGAACTGCCCCTCCCCAGCATCTACATCATGATGATAGCTCTCCAACTTCGCATGGTCATCTGGATAAACATCTCGTCCAAGAACAGGCTGGTCCTAATGGCATAGTCATACCCTCTCATTCTTCCAAATCCATTAGTTCTAATCTGGTGAGTGCACCTACTCTGAAACCTCCTTTAGGGATGCTCCTTTTTTGTAGATTCTGTCTGGGGAAACTGTATGTGGCCCAAAGGCCTTGAGGTGGCCCAAAGGCCTTCATGGTGGCTCGAAATCCATACTGACCCAAAGTCCTGGGTGGCCCGAAGGACTTAAGAACTCCAAGCCCAAACTGGTGGCCCAAGGTGAATAGTTTCGGCTGCTATAATAGTGAATAGTACCTGCTACAGTACCTGCTATCATATCACACAGTCCCTACTACAGTGCCTGCATAATTCCTGCTACAGTGCCTACAATAGTACTGCTATAATGCTGCTATAGTAACCAAGAAAATATTCCTCTCCCTTGTTTGAACCTGGGTCTCATGGATGCACTTAAGGATACCTCACCAACTGGGCTGAGGATCATGTGCATGATTTTCTTCACACAGTTGGTAGAAAATAAATTATTTATAAAATGAAAAGAAGAATATTTTTAAAATATGTGGTATAAATTCTTAAATGGTAAAAAATGATTTAATCAATAATTTATAAATAGTTTAAAAAATTCATGATATCATTTTGGATAGCATGGGTATCAAATAAAATTTTTTTCAAACCGAAAAATGAGAAATAAGTTATCCTTTTCATAAAATAAATTTATTAAACACTTTAACTAAAAAGGAAAGGAAAATCGTACTATATTTTTATAATTCAAGAAATTGACATTGGAGAATAAAAATTAAAGGTTTTTATCATGTAAAGATCATGTGATTTCATTAATGTAAATTCAATCATAAATAATCCTGATTAAAATTCAATCAAAACATAAATCTATTTCAACAATGATAACTTTTGAATCATATTCTCCGTGAAAGAATAAATTTAAATGAAACATTTAATACCATGAAAATTAGAAATTAATGATATAACATGTAAATGGGGATAAATATATACCTCATAATATAAAAAATCTTCATAACATTACATACATATCATTGAAGAGAATTTGAGATGATAAAACATTAGAACTTTAGTAATATCTTAATAAAAACCTCGTGAATGATAAAAAATTAGATGTATTTTTAAATTAACATAAATTCAATCAAAATAATCATAAAATACATTCATTGTAAGTATATACACCATATAAAGAAACAATTTGTGACTATGGCATATGTCTAAGGGAAATAAATGTATGATGAGGGACCCCTGTATAATGTCTCTTCTATCATTGTACACATTCAAAATTCTTATTTAATAGATTTAAAATTATTATAATTATATAATTTAACCATTTAAATACTTAAAATATCATATTATATACCTTTATAACATTTTAACACCCATTTTATAATAATTATTTATTAAAATTTTTATTTTTGGGTGTTAAGTGTTTCGTATCACATGAATGTTTAGGTTTGGCGGTTCTGATCTTCTTAAAATTTTCAAGGGTCCATAATCTCCAAAATTTTAATAAATTAATAATTTTCATATTTAATCATTTTATATACTTCTATAACCATTCATATAAAGTAGTGATGAAAAATCAATTACATCACTTCATAGAGACAGTTCTCTTTACGTACCCAGGAGTGATGTTTGAACTTTTTTATAGATAGAAATAAAGTAAGGAAAATAATAATTTCACATTATATAATTATTATAATATCATAAATTTCATATATATTCATTGAAATATACTTACTATAATCCATGTAATGTGTAAAGAAAAACGAATTATAGCACTTCGTGGAGGTGGTAGTCTGCACGTAGGCACGAGTCACGTTATCATTTTCCAACATATATTGTTGTAAGAATATAGATATTATATTAAAATTATAAAATAATACTTATGGAATAAATATTATATATATTAATTAGTTGTCTTATTATCAATATCCATGTGATACGATGATGGGAAACAAATTACATATAATCGTGATGCGGTACTCCACCATACACATGAGTGGTGGTTTGGTTTCGCATTTGATGGATAAGGAAATGGATAAATATTATTATATCAACATAATAACATATAATTTTATTTAAGGTAATTATGGTAATATTTTTTAATGTATAGATCATAAATAATTGTGGTAAAATAAGATAAAAAATGGATGTGATCGGTTAACATGATTACCTCTCCTTCGAATGTTCTCCTCTTGATCTCCTCTTAAGGACCCTAGGGTTTGTATTTTGGGACACAAAAAACATTTAAAACATGTATACAGTTGTTTTTAAGTCATTTTTAGGGGTTTTTAGAGATTATTGGATCATGGTGTTGTGTAGATAAATGGAAATGTGGTTCTTTTTCATAATGAAGGGAAGGACACACATTGAAGTAATAAAATAATTTAAATATAATAAATTAATTTTCATATAAAAGAGGAACCATGAGGATAAAATTTTTAATCTAAGATAGGATATGGTTGAAATATATTAAACTAATAAATTTTTTAATGATTTATGTGTTATTTTAAACCTTGTACTTTATGTTAACCTTTTTGTTAAGAAATTTTAACCACAGTCATAGTAACAACATTTTCGTTATTAAAGGGTAATAATTATATATACAAGAAACATTTGGATCGTAAATGGATAGTGGAGAAATTTTGTAATATTTATGATACTACATATCCTCTTCCAAATTTTAATTATTTTTAAATAGTTTAATAAAATATTATTTAACATAAAATATAATTAATGTCATTTTAAGAACTATTGATATAATTTAATATTAATAGAATCAATAAAAAATTGATATCTAATATATTCTATTAAAACATTACTAATACATTTTTATTAATAATAAAATTTTTATGAAGCCATAATTCATCCCAAATATTTTAATTGTTATGTTTAAAAAATAATCACTTTGATTTTTTCACACATTACTCAGGCATGATGTCGGGATTGTATAAGTGTTTAAGGTAACTATAAAATAACAAAAAATTAGAATTAAATTAACACCATAAAAATAATTTAATTATTCTCAAAAAACAATTACTCTTAAAAAATATTATTTTTTGATGTAATCAGATAACATAAATTTAAAAGCAAGGGAGTGACATTTTTTATTTTTCTGTACTTAAAATGTTATATAGGTTATTATCAAAGATAAAAGGATCCAAGTATCCAAAAGATAAATAAATATATTATTAATTATGTAATAAACACATAAAATTGTGTAAATGACTATGTTAGGTATATTTTGAAGCCTTTTCATATTTTTGTATGCTTAATTTACCTCATTTACCCTTTAATATGGTTATAACTATTTTACATAATTAATATTCATTAAGGCCAAAAGTAGAAGGGACCTATTTAATAAATTTTAACATCATGATTCTAAATAAGGAAGAAAATTTTCATCATTTAATTATTATGTGAGTGTGAAAATAATTTAAAAACACACCTATAAAATGGAAGAATAAATGGTTTTTCCAGAAAATGCATTTTCGAAGAATCAGATGATCTTATATTAACAATATGACTAATAATAATCATTATATGAATTTTAATTGATACATAATTATATATAACCTTTAAATATCATTTGAATAATGTGTTTTTATACATAAAAATAATTTTATACCAAAATAAAAATTAATGTTTATTCATATAAAATTATTTAGATTATTTATAGATAAATTGATCTTATTTTACATTAAAAAATAATCCAAAAAAGAATTATACTTTTAAATTACATGATTTATTGAAATGAAATGACATTATTTTAAAAATATGTATTTTTTACTATTAATGTAAAAATAAATATTTATATAAAAATCCAAAAAAATATAATAAGTGATATTTAATAGGTGTTTATTAAATTATATTAATTTTATGAAATAATATTTAAAAAAAAGTGATAAATTAATTATATTTTTTATAAACAAACTGCAATAAAACCCATTTTAGAAAAAAAGGAATTTTAAAGCATAAAATAAAATCCAAGTATCCAAGTGACTATCGATCACCAAAAATCTAACACGCTAATATGGTAGAAAAAACTAAGAGAATAAGATTAACTACATGACACCCTTCCCATTTCATGAGTCCTGAAAATCCATATCTATAAACTTCCAAAGTCAAAGATAATGTTTGAGTACATATCCCACTAAGATTTAACCAAAGTATATATAAAACATATAACACCATGAAACCATTAGTTATGGCTTTAAAAGAAATCTAGTTTATAAAAAAATATCATAAGTGAAAATAAATTTATAAAAAATCATTTGTTTTTCATAAAAAAAAAATTCATATTCATATAAACCATGAATATTATAAGTATATGTGAGATGAAAAAAATGGATAAGAAAAATTTTCCATGTAAACACCTTAAGATAAACATTTGAGAAAAAAACTTGAAATGTTCCATCATGTATAAAATCAATCACATGTTGGGACCTAGCATATGGGAATACATACTTGAACATGAAAAGGAACACTAAGAACTAAAATAAGAATAATGTGAACCCTACCTATATCATGTCCAACAACAGTCTATTATATGAAAAAAAAATGACCCATAGTGGTGTCATACACACTAAGGTTGCGTATGTCTATTAAAAAATGCACCCAAGGTTTCTAATGTGCCATATTTTCCAAAAAAAATATTATTCATGATCACAATTTAAAAAAAATCACAGTGATGTATAATTGTTCCCAGGATTGAAAATCCATTTTGAGTCTAAATTACCTTTTTTAAATTTCATTAAACTCATAGTGTGACCAAAACTATTTTCATAAAAAACACTTTAAAAACATTCATTTATCTAAAAAATCCAACTTTTAAATCAATATATAATTTTCCTAAACCACGCTATTGAAATTTATAAGAACATCAAGTATTTCATGAATTTGAACATTTTTATGGAGACACATACCACAATAATTAAGGGAGGTTCTCCATCAGCAATATTGATTAGAAAATATTATATCAAGTCCTCATAAGTTATGATACTAATGAAACGATAGAAAACATCCATCATAAATATTAGATCTAACAACCCCAACCTAATCAGGTTCTAATAAGATAAGGGTATAAGAGTTCAAGAAATGATCTAAGAAGTGGAGAGATAACCAGATAAAAAATGGAAGATACCTCAAGGGGATCCATTAATAATGAAGTAATGTCACTAAATAGGTAAGGTGAGAAGTCTATAGAGAACTGGGGTAGTTTTATTTCTTTAAAATAGGGAATAATATGTTATTATATATACAAATTACCAAGTGAAAAGTGATATATTCTATCATTTTAATGGTTCACATTGGGGTACATGGTTAGGCTGTATTTTTTAACAGACCATGTAGTAACTGTGAGTGGACTATGCCTTTGAATACTTGTGGTTACCAAATACCAATGTAGAGTCACATATTCCTAGAAAACTATTCTCATGTAATGAGAAACCTATGGAGAGAATCCCAATCAACCCCATAGTTTCTTTAGTGAGCCACATGGTTCGACTCTCCATGTTCAAAAAATGTAAAATTCCAATGGATCCTCACACTGAAATACAACATGGTTATTAATTGATTATTAATAACTATTCACTTAAACCATGATCCTATATTTTCTATTGAAATAAATCATCAACCAATATTTCCCAGAAACCACTATAACATCCCAGTGAATAAATCATGCTCAAACTAGAACATACATGCAGACCCGAGGGAATCAAAATTCTTCCCATAAAAATCCTTTTGTCTATAGAAAGTGCTAAAGAATCTGAACATGAAAAAGGAGAAGTCCACTACTGAATCATCTACAATTCATGATCCCACATCTTATACCTACCCCATATCCACTATTATAGAACATGAACATAGGGAATAATTTTTCCATATAATACCTTATCTTGGTGATCCATAATTTGAACTAGCTCCTCAACCACTATTATGTCATGCTCAAGGTATACATATTCCAATTAATTACATGGGATTGGTTCAGTTGATATCAAATCATCTTGGAAACATGAAACAAATAATGAATTTATATCAATAGTATAGGAAAGTCCAAATGATAATCCACCATATCAAGTCATTCAATGAACTCAAAAAGGCCAATAATCTATGGTGAAAATTTTCCTTACTAAATTGAAGGTGTTCAAATAGGGCTAAAACTTCTATGAAGACATGATAACCAACCTCAAACTTTAGCGGGTGATAAGATGGTCTGTAAAAGATTTATGATGATTTTATGCAGTCACTACCCAATTATAGATCGCCGGAATATTCTTTGTCAACTCTTAAACAAGGATTATTTTAACTAAGTACCACTCTCTCAACTCTAAAAAATATAAGGGGGACCTACACAATCTCCCATAAAATGATTCAAAGGAATTAATTATACTTCATTATACTCAATCCCTAATAATTGTTATTATAGGAAAAAAATTCCCATGCCATGATATTTTCTTATTAACCACACAATCAAGCATACGTGATCGATGTATATCATCAAGGATATAAATAACTTGATTAGTATTCTAATACATATGTGCATGATATATAGTGATTAATTTCAATAGGTAACCTATAAAATATTAAAAACCTATCCAAAACTACGATGTAAATTGAGGATCTCCATCAGAAACAATTTATGAGGTAACTCCATAAACCCTTATAAGTTTTCTAAAGTAGAGTTCCCCAAGATTCTCCACCATCATCATCTCTATGATAGGGTGGAAATGATCTTTTTTTAATTAAATAAATGATCATATAAATTGAAACATTCCTAGTTTGTGTCATTTCTAATATAATTATGGATCCCAATGGAATCACATCCCACTTCCATACTGGAATGGGAAAATGTTGCTATAGACCAGCAGGTCTCTAGTGCCCTGCCTTAATTCTATGACAATTGAGGGACCAGGAAACAATGCTTTCAATCAACCACCACATTCTCATTCATCAATATTGTTTCCTCATATCATGATACATCATCATAGTACAGGGGTGTTTGAAAAAATAGGATATGTTTCCAATGTCCGTCAGCTTAAACATTAGATATATATAGACGACCAAACCACCTTAGAAACTCAAATAATCAATGATAGACTTAGACAAATCAACTGAGGAATCCATAAAATTTATGATTTTATAAAAATTCTAGTAATTATTGCTTAACACTTTCTTGAGTCAAAATTAGGCTTCAAATTATAATTCAGCCTTTACCAAATCTAGGAACACATTCCCACTGGCCTCTTCTACTACCAAGGACATCTCAGTGATCAAACACACCAAAAACCATTCCTCCACCGATTCTTTCAAGGAATGATTCCATAATTTCCTAGAATATGGATCAGAAACCATATTCCCATTCCTTAAAGTATAATATTTATCTAAATAAAATTTTGTAAGATGCTAAACCCATCATTATTGTCACAAGTTTAGGTATCTCTAAGTAAAAATATACTTCAATCCTTTAAGATCAGAATATATTATAAGTCACTCCCCAAATAGATAAGGACACCAATTTTTGATAGTGTGTAGAAAATATGACAACTTATGTTCATTGGTAGGGTAGTTTATCTCATGAGGATGAAATTGGAGAGAGCCATAAGGCACCACATGATTTTACTACATCAATATACACCCCAATCATGCACTTGAATCATCTTTAAAAAATCTAAATAGGAAATCAGTTCTAAAAGTGTAAGAACTAGAGTAGAATTCATCCTCCACATCAGTTCCTCAAAAGACCTCGAAATTTTTTTATTCCATTAAAACATAAAAATCTTATGATAATTATTTCATTTTAAATTAATTCTTATAGAAGTATGGAACAAACTTCTTATAATAATTAGTAAATCCCAATATTCTCTGAATCCCAATCTCAATTCTAAGATTATCCCGTGAAATTACTACCTGAAACTTTTAAGGATCCATTTACATACCCCTCTCAGATATAACATTCCCCAAAAACATCACTTCTTAGATCTAAAGGTAAATTTTTTAAAGCTTTACGTTAAAGTAATGGTTATTTGAAATTATAATGATGACATACAAATAATTCCTATGCTTCACCTCTAACCTAGAGCACACCAAAATAGTATCCACAAACATGAAGGCAGGGGAGTCTATGAATAGATGAAATATGTGGTTCAATATTTCCATAATATACCATAAGATAGTTACTGAAACTTAATTAAGTAACTATGAATTGTAAATTCCCAAGATGGTTCCAAGAAACCTTTTTAGTTGTATACTCTTCTAGGACACTCAAATAGTGTTACCCTACCCACAGTTCAATTTATGAAAACCAATGTGATTCCTTGAGTTGATAAAACATAAAATCAATTCTAGGTATTTGGTATTTTTCCTTAATGTTCGCCTATTTTAGAATTAAATAATCAACATAATTTATATGGATTCTGTCTTGCTTCTTGGAAAAAAGAATAGGAAAATACTCAGGTGACACACTAGGAAATAAAAATCCTTTGGCCTCAAGATTAGAATTTTAGACTTTATATTCCTTATAATAATCATGTTACATGCAATAATATTTCATAGAAATTGTAATTTTTTCAACAAGTAGGTAAATAGATCACTTGACCTCTCTCTATAGTAATAACATAGAAAAATAATTAGTAAAGACGTTGGTTAATGAACTCACTATAGAAGTATGAGGGATGATCAAATAATGATCCATGGTATCAAGGAAAATCTCTAAAAACTAATAATAGATCACTTAACCATAAGAAACAATAATACCCCTACTCACTGATCTAGAATCACACCCTGAAATATATGACAGACTCCTTTGGGAGAAAAAAACTATACTTTAAAACAATAACCCTTTATTAAGGCCTTAATGTTGATCATATAATCTATTCCAATAATATGGTCAAATATATTTAGAGGATGGGGAAAAATCCTAACACCACTTCAAATTAGGATATCATCACTCAATATATAAAAAATTTAAAACCTTACTTGAGAAACTTTATTAAAATCATGGAAATATCCAACATGAATGAAATAAGTTATAAATTCAAGACCAATAGGTCAATTAGTATTTATGGTATAATATAATTATTTTCACCTATATCAAATGATGCATGTACCATAAAGGTTAAAATAAGAACCATACCTCTAATAGTAGCCATCCCTGCCCCAAATTCCTCAATTGAAAACTTTGCTATGTGAAGAATTCAAGTATTAGCTCCATCTTGAGCCTTATTCACTACATATATGTAAATACCCTGGACCCATTATCCTAGAGTCGATGCCTTACATAATTACATTAGTACTAAGAACAAGAGTTCACATCCTGAAGGGAAGAATAGCTTAGTATCTTTTGAAAATCAGATAAAACATCATTGTTACATTAGAACTTTAAAATGAAAAACAACATAGAAATCCCATTGGAAACACCCATAAACTTCTAGATTATCCCTATAAGTAATTCATAATATAAATCTTTTTATCCTGGGTAAAAATAAAACCTAAGAAAGGGGTGAGCTCTGATGCTCAGTAAGGGTAAGAAATACAGAGTAAGTTAATATAAACATAAAAAATAAGTAATTATAAATAACTAAAAACACATGCAATTAAAAAATAATATTTATCATGTTATGGAAGGAATAAAATAAGAATAAATAATTACCTATAAATAATCACATGAGAATGAAACATAACAATGGATATTCTACTATTCAAAAATTCACATGAATTATCAATTACTAATATCATAATGATGGAATGCATAACTTTGGACATATAAAACATACTGCCTAGGCCTCATCTAAGAAATATTAAAATAAATGGTTAAGTCCTTATCCAGATCCATATATAAAAATAAATGGGAAAGGCCTCAGCCACATCCATATCTATTTTGTCTCAAGAGACCTATCGATGAATCGAGGGGATATAGAGAACCTCACTCATCACTTACTAAGTCCAATTAATTCCTTATAGAAATGGATTGAAACATAAACAACATATACATATGAAATGTAAATAACTTTCCCCATATAGTAAACATAATCACTAACCATTCAGAATAATATGGTGAATGGTATCAAGATAGCACATCCATAGTCAAACTGATCATAAACTATTTAATAAAATATGTTCGATGATATCATAAAATATCAATAACTATTAAGAATAAAATTAAAAATAGAGTGTTTAAATTTATAAAAATACTCTAATAAAATCATTGAGGAATTCTTGAGACAAATACCTTTTTACATTATAAAGAAGATTTATTTTGGAAAATTCATTTGTATTTGTCATAAAATAATATTTTAAACATGTATATCTAAGAAAATAAAAAGGTTTAAAATGAAATTATTTTTGAGGAATAAATGATGTTCAGTTTAATTGAAAACATGTAAAAATAGTTTTTAAGGACTTTATAAATTGGACACTTTAGTGTGGTTTGAGAGAAAATATAAAATATTCTTTAAAGCGGACAAAGGATTATTTGTTTACATAGAACCATAAAAGAGATTAGATAGTTATTCATGATAAAAATAGTGATATTAGAAATATATTGGTGATTTATAATAGATTATTGATTGTACTAGTAAATTGGTAAGAAATTAGAAAATACCCTTTAATCGGTCTTGCTTATTAGGATGAATTAAAAATGGATCCTCATAAAACATGTATTCTCCCATAAATTAAATATGAAATGATTTGGATACATGAGTTTGGAAAATATACATAGAATTTATAATAATTATATAAAAATAATTAGGAATTACATTCAGGTAATGAGAGAGAAAGCATAACCCAAATGAAAAATGGATGTTTGGGAAGAAACCCTTACCTTGTGTCCGAAGGTATTCTCCACTTGAATTTAATGTCCTAGATAATTAAATCAGATTAATTAAAATTTTAATTAATAACCCATTCATCAGGTATTTTATTTATTATAATTTTATTAAGTTTATTTATGTTTTTTTTTATGAGTTATGATATTCAATTTTGTCTTTAGGGAGAGTTTGTTTCCTTAGTTTTCAAGATTAGTTCACTTGTATACATGTAAGAAAGATCATATGAAATGGGAATAGTTATCCATAATTGAAATTATATGTTATAATGAACATACATGAGATTTAATGGTCTTATATATCATTTTTTCAGATATTATGATGATCCATTAGGTAAAATGTTAATGATATCCATTTAGATTATTTTGGGGGGAGGGGTCAATCATCACAAAATAGTTTTGTCTTATGTGTAAATATTATTTATATATTATGGTTATAGAACATTAAATAATTTTTATTACATATATTAATGTCTATTTTGACCATAAAAAATTTTTATGACTAGCCTTGAAGGAGGAATTTTAAAATGAAAACTCATCATCCACAAAGGCGGTAAATCGGCACCTCATAGATAATGTTTACATTTTTAGAAAAAAGGTAAACAAAAGAAGAATGATTTTTCATATTCTATTAAAATATTAAAATTAAATTATATATAAGATATGTTATTTATCATGAATTTTTAGATAGATGAGGTAAGTAAAAGATAAAAATAGAAAATAAAATTAAATAAAATTAGTAGAATGAAAGGGGATCTAACCTATTGAATTCCTCTCCTAGAGAACCTCCTTAAGGAACATTGAAATGGTCTTTTGGTTGATAAAATTAAGTCCATAACATGGGGAAGAGTTTTTTGAGAGGTATTGGTTAGTACTTGAAAATTATTTAAGGCTTTGGATGTTTGAGGAGAATGGGTGGTGAGGTGTGGTATTTAGAGTGGAGGAGAGGTGTGTTTTTTTATTATTTTATTCATTACTTTATTATTTTGGTTCAATAATATCAGTATCTTGAACTTTAATACTAAATATTTTAAAATAATGATGGATTTTTTGAAATTATGGGCTTACATCATTCATACATCATCTATGAATCAATAATTCATCTATTTGTTAAATACTATAAATTACCATATCTCACTATTCACTGAAAATTCAACTATTTTAGAAAAATAAAAAAAATCACCCTAACTGTTTTCCAACGTGTATAATTTAAAAATTTACACCATTTTATAAAATTAATTTTCTAAATATATGAAATTTAATTTTTAAATAATATCATCATTTACTTGAAAAATACATATTTTAATATTATTATAGATTTTATGACACCTTTAAAAATTAATTAAGGTCTCATAAAATTATATTATAATCAAAAGAAAAAAAATATTAATTTATGAAAATATTTTATAAAATAAGTTCTTTTAAATAATAATATTGATTATAAAACTATAAATAAATATTTATATTTCATAAAAATACCAACACTTAATTAATCATTTTTTTAAAAATTATTTACTTATTCCATGATATAAATATATTATATTTTTATTCATAAGATACATAATTTTTATGTATGAATTCACAGGTGATGTTACTATTCTATTGGTCATATACAATTCCTAATAGTCACATTATTATTCCAACGGTCATATTTAATAATATATTTTGGTTTTCAACTCAATTTTGTGTGAAGCATAAACTATCTAAGATATTAAATTATAAAATAGGAATACTATAAAATCTTGGGGTGTTACATTCTTCCCTCCTTCAAAAAAATCATCCTTGAAATTTTCATAATGTTATTTTATAAAAAAAAAATTGGGCAGTTCTTCATTATAAATTCCTATGGTACCAACATTACCTCTTCAATTTTATGATTTTTTTCAAAGTACCTTTACTATATAAGTCATTTAATTCATGAACACATATTCTCTTATGTCCAGAATATGGATAGGTTGTTCACATTAAGATAAATCAAGTTCCAATTCTATTCCTTTAGAAGTTAGGACATGCATTGGGTCTAGAATTTACTTCCTTGACAAAGATATGTCAAAACATTGTATAAATTAGAAAGGATGGGTGGAATCTCCAAACAATAATCTACAGATCCAATTCTATAAAGTATTTCAAAACATCCCGTTTACCTAGGGATCAGTTTCCCTTTCATTCCAAATCTTATAACACCCTTCCAGGGAGATACCTCCAAGAAGACATGATCTCCCACTTGAAACTTTAAATCTTTCCTCCAGTTATCAGCATATCTATTTTTCCTATATTGTTCAGCTTTGATATCTATTTGAATATTCTTTAACTTTTATATTGTTTCCTCTACAAGCTCTGGGCCTACAAGATTCCTTTCATCAACTTCAACCCAATAAGTTGGTGTACAACATCTCTTTCCATAAAATTCTTCATATGGTTCCATTTGAATACTTTAATTGAAACTATTGTTGTTGTAATACTCTACAAAAGGTAAATACTTATCCCACATGCCTTAAAAGTTATGTGATCCGGATCTCAACATGTCTTATAAAGTTTGGATCATCATTTCTGACTTCCCTTCAGTTTGAGGGTGATAAGAATTACTCAAATGAAGTTCATTATCCAAATCATTATAAATACTTTTCTATAATTTTGATGTAAATCATGGATCATGATCAGAAAAAATTGGAATAAGTTGTACCTAAAGTCTTACAACTTCATTAATATAGAAACGTGCAAGGAATTATAGCATAAAATCATCACTTATAGCGATAAAATGTGCAGATTTGGTAAGTCGATCAAAAATTACTGATATTGCATCATTATTTCATGGAGTTTTTGGTGATCCAGTGACAAAATCCATAGTAATTTCATACCATTTCCATGTAGGAATAGGTATAGGTTTCATGACTCCTCTAAGACATTGTCTTCATCCTTAACCGATTGAAAGACTGAATATCATGATACATAATCGAAAATTTCCCTCTTCATATTATCCCAATAGAAATGTTACTTCAAATATATATACATCTTAGTGATACCATGACGTATAGGTAAATTTGAGTTATGGGAATCATCCAATAATTTTCTTTTTAGATCGAGTATAGTGGTAACACAAAGTGTATTCCCAAATTTCATAATTCGATCCTTATACACAAAGTCTTCCAACTTATCTTCATTCACAACAAGAGTATTACTTTGAAAATTTTTATCTTCAAACAGTTAGCTTTTTATCCTTTCCAATAAATATGGTTGGGAAACTAATTGAAAAGTAGTGATGTTTCACCTTTCTTGATAATTCCCATATCCATATTCACTAGATCTATGAACATGGGATCCCTTTCAATCCTCATTTTGTTTAGTACTCTATGATCCTTCCTTCTTAATGAATATTCTACCTTATATTCCATCCTTGGGTGATAGTGTTCTAAACAATCATAATCCTTGAGTAGCTCAATCCATCATCTTTACCTCATGTTGAGTTCTTTCTATGAGAAGATATATTTTAAAGTCTTTTGATCTATATATAGATCATATCATTCACCATAGATATAGTGTATCCATAACTTCAGAGAAAATATTATAGATTCTAACTCAATATCATGAGTTGGATTGTTCTATTCATGAGTGTTTAATATCCTTGTTTCATGGGCAACAACTATATCATTCTGTATAATTACATATACATGTCCTTTCATTTATGCATCACTATAAATCACAAATACCCTATTTCTCGATGCTAGAGTCAAGATTGGAGAATTCAAACATCTCTTATTCAAATATTTAAATAATTCTTCCCATTCCTTTGTCCAAATAATATTAACCACTTTATGAGTAATCTTGGTTAACATGTTAGGTAATTCAGGAAAAATTATGAACGAAACGCTAATAGTAACCGACTAAACCAATGAAACTACGTACCTCTGTTTTATTCATTGGTGTAGGCCATTCTGAAACTACATTTATCTTCATAAGATGAACTAAGATTCCATCCTTAGAGATAATGTAGATAAGAAAACAAACTATTTGATGTTATACTTCACACATTCTAAACATCCTATATAACTATTTTCTTCAAAGAGTCTCTAGAACAATCAACAATTGGTTCTCATGGTCCTCATAGATTTTGTAATATATCAATATATCCTCAATAAATACCACAAAAAATCATGAAGATATTCCTTTTACACTTTATTCATTATATCCATAAAAATAGAGGGTTAATTAGTTATTCCTAATGGAATTATTGTAAAATCGTAATGCCCATACCTAGTTTGGAATACTGTATTTAGATTATATTCCTTCCTTGCACGTAATTTATTATATCCAGATCAATATTTGATCTTTTAAAAATATTGAGATCAATTAGTTTGATTAAATAAAACATCAATGTGAGGCATAGGATAATCGTTCTTTATTTTAATTGCGTTAATTTATCTATATTCAATGAATAAAATCATGGATCCATCATTCTTCTTGAGAATAAATATAGGGGATCCCCATAAAGAAACACTAGGGTGAATAAATCTCTGATTACTAAACTAATCTAGATTTTTCTTCATATCCACTAATTCAAAAGTTTCCATTCTATTAAGAGTCTATGTTATTGGCCTTTTATAAGTGATTAAATAAATAAAAAAACTCAACATCCCACTTTGAGGATGTCTAGGTAAATCCTCTGGAAATACATCAATGTATTCCTGTATAATAGTTACATCCTCAGTTTGAGGATTTCCTTCCTCATATATAGATGATGTTTTCTCTTCTTCCGCAAGAATTTCATTTTGAAGAGATACTGGAGGTGGATCTAGATATGAATCGGATGATAAACTCTCCCCTTTAAATATGATAAATTCCATAACTTCATCATTAATAATAATTTCCTTCTCTTTAAAATTTATTTTTACATTATATTTCAAATTTCCGTCCATACCAATGACTATATTAAAATAAACCATAAAATCAGTATTTAGAAAACGTTTATGTGTCAGAATAGGAACATTTCCACACATCTTTATAGAAATAAGGTTTCCACTGGGAGTCTTTACTGAAAAATCCTTTATTATGGTGATTTGGAAATATATAATTTCTAAATAAAACTGGGAAGACATAAAGGAATGTGACGATATAGAATCAAAGAAATATTTTTCAAAATTTTAGGAGATGATTAAAGTATATTCCACCACATCATTAGGAATTTCATCCTTAGCTATTGTGATTGATTATCTTGTCCTTGATCTTGTGTCCATTTATGAGGGATGTTTCCTTGGATCATCGAACAATCATTTGTATAGTGTCCCATCTCCCTACAATTTTAGAATTAAACATTGATAGCTTATTTTATTCCCTTTCAATAATGAGCATAATGTCCTTTCTCACCATAGTATAAGGAAACTTCTTTTCTATTATTCCATTTATTGATTCTTTTATCCACCACCCTCTTCTTCTCTTATTTTTCCTTAAAATCATAAGACTTATAGAATTCATTTTTTTTTAAAGGTTGGGGCCGAAGCCTCATTTTTATTATTAAATCAAAGCAAAGTCCTCTTTTAACTGGGTAGAGGGAAACCCATTACATAGCCCGAAGGCCCAGTGGGCTTGTAGCCCATTACATAGCCCGTAGGCCCAAACCTTGTAAAGTTGGCTTCATACTTGGAAACATTTTCAACATCTTTTTTGTCTCAAACTCAATAATTATCTCTTGATATATTCTCACTATTCCATAAGGAAATATTTTTCCAAGAAAATAACATTAAAATCCTTCTATTACATATTCTCAATTTCTTCCTCCTCTTTTTTGTTTTGAATCAATTACCACCTTTGATCAAAATCTCTTGAGAGATGATAAAATGCCACAATAACCTTCTCCCTTTCATTAATTCCCAATGTGATAAATATATTCTCTAATAATATTATCCATTTCTCAGGTATAAATGGATTTTTTTCCATTCAATGATAGAGGATTTTGTCGCATAAAGTTGTCTAACATTATTACACTGCATTGTGGATTAGGATGCTCCATGGGAGTAAGTTTTTTTCTCAAAACATGAGTCAGTTTTCCCATTATAGTTATAATTTTCTCAGATCCAGTATTATCTCCCTCTCCAACATTATTATCTTGAATAAGAGTTCAATCCCTACTTGGAATACATGTGTTGATAAGATTTCCATTCATTCCTCCCCGGGTCATTCATGGATCTATATCTTGACTTTGTGATTTGTGTTTCTAGGATTATACTTTGATCGATACTATCATTTTGACTCTCTTCAGGTGTGAATCTCATGTTGGTAGATTTTTGATATCATGAATTGAGGTAAGTTGTTTCATAAATCATTTACTCTTAATTGAAACCTTTCAAACTTATTGATTTTTAATTGGAATTCTAAATGATTACCAAATATTGATTTAAGACCCTTTGATAAATCATTTTTAAAAGGCGTGTTGCATGTGTGTGTGATGAAATACCTTTGAAAATGTATTTTAAAATAAAGTGTTATTTTCTAAAAAAATGATCTTGATTGAAAATAAAAATTTGAAGCATGATTTTGATGATGAATTTTGAGAAGAGAAGTCGTGAAATGTTTTATGATTTTATTTGAAAGGTGTGTTTTTTTATAAAACTCATTTTATGTTGGATTTTAAAATAAAATGTCATATTTTGGAATTTGAACTTGGGGATGATTTGAAATGATTGATTTTATGATTTGATATTAAATGAAATGATTAATATCCCCTTTTATGTTTGATTACCTTTAAGCACATGAGATATTATTTAGTTATGAGGAGGATATATAAGCTAGGTAAAACTGATTACTTAGAAATTGATTGATGATGACAACAAATCTAAACTACTTTGAGGGCAGGGAGTTCATTCTTTGGGGTGTTCTTCTATACCCCCTAGGCTTGTGGATCTAGGTACATGTGTACACACCAGGAGTCGTATTTCACCAAGATTGTGTGGAACCTCCTGAATCGATCTAACTAACTCTTGAGGCTTATAACCATTGTGATGTGATTGAAAATGATTATTACATGCCAAGTGTTTATGAAATGTTTATTCATGCCAATTTTTATAGAAATGATTATTCTTTCATGTTTTGAAAAAGATGATTTTATATCACTGATTTTATGGGAATTCACTTTTATACCTATTTTAATACTTGTCATGGAAATTTGTTAAAAGGTTTTTTTGCTTTGAATTTTTAAAATATTATCATGACATGTTTTATTTGAAATTGAGTATATTTGGTTTATTTGATATAAAAATTATTATGAAATGACTGGTAGAATCCTATTGGGATTTTTTTCTCACACCCTATATTTTCCTTTAGGAATTTATAGATTTTCTTATGACTGGTTTAAGTAAAGAAAATGATCCTCTTGGATGCATTGGGTATTCTTGATTAGTGGGACCTTCAGAATTGGTGGTGACTAGAGAATGCTTGATCTACTTGTTACATGGAGATCTTGTGATGATGTATTTGATGGTTGATGTGATGAATTTGGTAGACATACAGTGTTTGAGGCTTGTATCTGTCTACTTATGGTTTTTTCTTTCTTGTGGAGTGTTTGGTATATTAACTATTTTATTGATTTGTATCCACTATTTTTTATTGATTGGTTATTCTTATGGTGAAATAATTACCTCTTATTTGATTTGATACCCATGTTCTAGTTACTAACCCATGGGGATTGGGAAATTCCTTCAGGCTATGTCAGAAAAGAATCAAGTACCATATAGGTGGGTTATCTGAGTTTGTTTATGACAAATTGGTATCAAAAGCAGTCAACTCTCTTTTTAATGTCGGTATGCAGTTTGGTATGTCTTGGTAGATATGAGGAAAAATTCTCAAAACTTAATGGGTATGTTATGAGTGAGTGTTTGGCTAGATACCATTGTAATGAGCTTTAAGTTACCATGGTATGTTGTGAAAAAGTTTATTTGAGTAGTTGTTTTATCTGATTCTATAATTTTTCCAAAGCTTTGATTTGAGATTTTTGTTTCCCAGTTTACTTCTAATGGATAGGTTTGATGATTTCATGTATCTTGAGTGATGTTTTCCCTGTTATCTATTTATATTGTGTAGTACCATGCCCCCAAGAAGACATTTGAACAGGCCTCGAGAGGGAGATGTTGATGAACCATAGTAAGTGAACCCTCTAGTTGTTCTAAAACTTGTAGAGGTTGTCGTACGGGTGGTCCAAGATATAGTCTAAGATACACCTATTTATGTTCAGGGTGCATAGGTTAAACCTCATAGTGATTATAGAAGAGATAATTCATAGGAGTTTCTTCATCTAAAACCTCTATCTCTATAGGTAATCAATGATCCTTGAGAGGCAGAAGATTGGTTGAAAAGGTTTAAGTAACTCTTTGATTTTTTAGAGATTCTGAATTCTTTTAATGTGAAATGTTTCATCTTCAAACTTAAAGGGCCTAGAATAAGGTGGTGTTATTTTATAGTTATGGCTGGTAAGAATATGGACTTGGAGTAGAAAAACATCAAGGATCATTTTACATAGAAATTATATCTAGAATCGATTTTATTAGATAATTTGTTGGAGTTCCTTAACCTTCAGCAAGGTGATCCGATAGTGACCTGGTATGCCCAAAATGTTTTCAAACTTTTTCATTTCTCACGTGAGGTAGCATCAAATAAGAATCTAAAATTCTAGAGGTTTGAGATGGATCTTTAAGAATATATCTGATCTTGGGTTTTCTTGTTGAATCTCATATTATATGTGGATGTTCTATATAAATATTTGATGGTAGAACATGACTTAACTGGTAATTTAGGATTGAATGGAGTTCCTTATACTCATAGTGTTAGATTGATTGGTCTTTTAAAGTAAATAGGAAGTGGTATGAGTCTCATAGTAAAAACTATAGTGGTGTATATCAGTAGAATACATCTTCAAAATCTTTTGTAGTGTCTAGAAAAGGCACATTGACTTGTTTTTGGTGTAAAAAAGTTGGGAACTCAAAGTATTATTACATGAATGAACTAAAAATATGTAGTTATTTTGGATTCTTATGTCACTTGTAGAGGTTTTTTCATGTTTTTACTACTCCGAGTAGTGGTAAGGGATTTACAGTATCGAGAGGATCTGCGACGTAGTTAGATGCTTCAAGAATAAAGGTGTTTTAGCTGTAAGAAATCTAGAATGAATCTTCTTCATGCAATGTATGAGTCTCTAATGGAAGCTTATGCAGGTCCTATGATAGTGAGGGGTACCATTACCACTGTTTCATCTTTAGTGACTGCTTTAGTTGATATTGGTGCCTCTCATTCTTTCATATCTACCTGTATTATGGAATTATTGAATTTTTTTATAGAGATCATGCCTTATATAATGAATATTTCTATGCCTATTGGGAAAAAGAGAGGTCAAGGTCTATGATTCCATTCTTATAATTTCTCTTTATCAAAAATTGAGCTTTCTTGGGAATTTTTAGTTCTGAATATAAAACCCATGGTTGTCATTCTCGAGATGGATTGACTAATTTCTCATAAAGTTTGTATCGACTACTATATTTGGTGGGTCTCCTTTAGTACCCCTGATGGGTTGTGTCGTGTCTTTTAGTGAGAATGGGACCTAGGTTTGATTCATTATGGACCTCATATTATGAAGTTTGGTATAATGATATCCATGTTTTCTTTTGAACTGGTGCAGGAATCGTTGGTTGGTGATCTTATTCCAGAGACTATTGAGTTTCCTGATGTTTTTTGTCTGATTTTTCTAGTTTTCAACTGGTGAGGGATGTTGAGAGAGGTGTATTTTTATATCAACTTGGTACTAGGTACCTAGACTATTTCTATTTCCTCTTATAGAATGAAACTAGTTTAACTGAAGGATTTAAAGACTTTATTTGATGATTTGATGTCTGAAGGCTCCATTCGACTGAGTGTACTGTCTTAGGAAGCATCTATGATTTTTTCTAATAAATTATATGGAATACTTCTTCTTTGTGTTGATTACTAAAAGTTCAATCATGTCACAATCAAGAACAAGTATTTTTTCCCCATATTGATTATTTTTTTGAATAGCTAAAAGTGGTGAAGTGGTACTCAAATATTAATCTTTGGTTTGGTTATCACAATATTAGGATCAAGGAGTCTAATATCTCCAAGACCACCTTTAATAGAAGTTATGGCCATTATGAGTACCTTGTTATGTTATTTGGTTTGATCAATTCTCATGTTTTGTTTATGGAATTAATGAACAGTATTTTCCAATAGTACCTTGATTATTTTGTAGTAGTGTTTAAGGATGATATATTGGATTACACTAAAATTGAAGAGAAGAATGTGATTTGTTTGAGAGTGATTTTGGATATCTTGACAAATCACTGAATTTATTCCAAGATTTCAAAATTAAATTTATGGATTCAGAAATGTTTTTGGGACATGTGGACTCAGAATATAGTATTTTAGTTGATCTTGAAAATGTGAAATCTATTATTACATGGTAAGAACTACATAATGTATTTGAGATTCAGAGATTCTTGGGATTATGAAGGTATTATCTCCATTTTGTGAAGGATTTCTCAAATTTAGTTTCTTAATTAAATCACTCTTACTTGGAAGTAAGTAAAGTTCATATGAGATTAAAAACTTCAGGTTTCCTTTGATAATTTGAGGCATCATTTTAATTCAATTATAGTGTTGACTCTTTCTAAAGTTGATCAAGTCTATGTGGTCTTCTGTGATGCATCAAGTTCAGGTTTGGGTTTCATTCTCTTGCAGGATGATCACCTAGTGGCTTATGGATCTCATAATATTTAGCTTCATGATAAAAACTATCACATGCATGATCTCAAACTTAAATCTATGATGAACACTACGAAGATTCAGTTTTATTACCCTTTTAGTTAAATGTTTTCCATCTAATCCAATAATAAAATATTGAGTTATATATTCTATCAAAAAGATTGAATCTCCAATAGATGTAATGGGTGGAGTACCTAAATTCCTTTGACTTTGACATCTCCTACAACCCTAGTAAGGTAAATTTTATTTCTAATTCTTTTAATAGGAAACTTTTATCCTAATACATGAAATAATCTTCCAAGGAATGGAGTCTGATGGATATATTTTTTAGTATGCATTTGAGAATTCAGGAAGAAGAGACCTCAGTTTCTTTAACTAGTGTTCAATTGGAATACTCACTTATTTATATGATTCTCTAAAAACAATAGCTTGATGATGAATTTTGAGGCATTAGGGATTCTTTATATGGTGCAGAGACCATCATTTAATGGTCTATGTCTTCTAAGGGTATCCTTTTCTTCAGGAACTGGTTTGTTGTTCCATTGACTATGAGGAAAGCTGTGATGGGGGATTTTCGTCTTTCCTAGTGGGAAGTACACCTAGGCATGATGAGGATGCTTTATGATATGAGGAATTTTTCTAGAGTCTAGGTATGAATTAGGACATTGTTGATTTTTTTTCTTATTATTATACTTATCAGAAGATTAAGTTTGATCATAAGAAGCCTTCATGTTTGCGTCAGCCCCTTTCTATGATGACATGGAAGTGGGATGAAATATTGATGGACTTTGTTGTTGAGTTATCACACAAACCTCAAGGAAATAATGTGATATGGGTGTTGATTTATTAATTGACCAAATTGGATCATTTTATTTCTATTCAAGATAAAACTAAAGTTAAGGACTTGAGAAATCTATATAAGTAGAAGATCGAAAGATTAAATGGAGTTATATCTTCCATAATTTCTAATTGGGATCACCATTTTACTTATCTTTTTTATAGAGGCCTCTAGAAGGTGATGGGATCCTAGTTAAAGTTGAGAACAATATGCCATCCTTGGACAAATGGTCAGACCGAACGGGCTATGATTCTTGAGGACGTGATTTTATCTTTTGTCCTTGACTTTGGAAGAGCTTAGGATTTCCACTTAGGGATAATTGTCTTTTCATATAACTATAGAAACCCTTCATTCATTAAGATGACACCTTTTAAGGCCTTTTATGGTTAGCCTTATAGATATTCACTTTGTTCGTCATAGATTGGTGAAGATTCCCTTGTGGGGCCTAGTTTGTTCCAAGAGATTATGATAATGATTCAATTGATTCTCCATAGATTAGTAACAAAACAGAAATGATATAAATCCAATACTGGTTATTGGTATTGAACTTTGAAGTTTTTGGTTAGTGACCAGGAGTTTTTGAGAGTCTTACCTTAGTTGGGTCATTGACTTCTTATAAAATAATAGAATTTAGAGCCTAGATACATGGGAGCATCTGATATTGTTAATAAGATTGGAAAGGTGGAATACCTTTTGGATTTACAACCTTAGATGACATCAATTCATGACGTGTTTCATGTGTCACAGTTCAAGAATTATCTTTCAAACCCATATCATGTCATGAGTTCGGGGGGACCTTGAATGGGAATCAAATTTGACCATGACTGAGAAGCCGGTTTAGATTGCAGATTCTCTGATAAAGGTCATTTGTGTAAATAGCATACCTCTGGTTTGGGTGTTATGGTAGCATGGTTCTAATTATCATGAGTCATGGGAGCATGAGGCTTTGATGAGATATAACTGTCCTTATCTCTTTGCTTTGGAGTCTTCTTGATAGTTGTTTTGGGGGTGGAAAGCATTTTTTTAGGGAGAATTGTGACATCCTGATGTCCATTTTAGGTACTTACTTCCCCTTAATTTGATCATATTTTGTTTGGGTCTTATCTCAGGTCGTTTTGTGTGACTTTTTTTCATAAACCAAGCCAGGATTTTATCCAACCCGACATCCGACCCGGTCCAAGACATGGCCCGAAGGGCATTCCAGATCCTCATGGGCTGGAAACTAGTGTCATGCATTAAAGTGATCACAATGGGAACATTTTTTTTCAATAAACCAGGATCAAATAAATAAACTGAAAAGGAAGAGGAACCAACAATGACTAAATCTCAATAAATATAAGAACTCATCTAGATACAACAACTGAAATACAAAATAAAAATTGAATAAAAAACTGATACTGAACCATGATACATGATCTCCACGTGACCACTTGGTCCCCACCAACCTCAAGATTGACCTGCTCCAAAGGCGAGCAACCAAACCAGAAACATGCACCTGCAAAATAGCTCGGTTATACCGACACTGAATGGTATAATTAGGGTGTGAGCTTTAACATATCTATAGGAAACCACCATATAATCCATACATTTACTTTATCAAAACATTACACAAACACTAGTTTGAAATACATATAAAGAAATGGGTTTTTATCATTTTTAATAAACAAAAAAATATTTCCCTTTTTTAAAACAACACATGCCACATTCCCATTTTCAAAACAAATTTACCATTTTAGAAAGAAAATTCCACACATGGATTTAGAACAAGCGATACAAGGCTATGATGAAAATAAAATAAAATGATACCAAACAGAAAACCAAGTGAAATAGAAAAATAAACAAGATCATACATATAGTAACCATGGGAATTTCTTAAACATCCCTATATATATCTCTAGATGCACTTAGATAAGACTCACCTATCGGCGTATGGTGCATCTCCATAGTCAATAACCAACTAACTACTCTAAACTAGCCTCACTAGTGGCACAACCCACCTAGCCTCTAAAACATCCAAGGGATACCAACCCATCTAATCAGGTCCAATAAGCATCCATCACTCAACCCTATAAAATTCGCTCTGGAAACCCATGATAATAGTATATGGTGAAAGGAGGAGGTCCTCGCATGCATGACTCACCTTATCTTCCACCACCGCACTTGCCTACCCCAAACACTGACACCACATATGCAATAACCCACTATTGGTAAATCCTACATAGGGTTTCCCATATCACAGAAATTCTTTCACAAGTACCAACTGGTCCATTACATTACATGATATTTTAAACCATTTCTCAAAACATGCTAAGATTCCAACTAGGAATTTTAATTTTCAAAACAACAATTTATTTCCAAAACATTATAAAGTTTCAACTAGGACTTCAATATTATCAATTACAATACATTACAAAAATGTTTCCTAACCATTTACAAAACAATATAAAGCACCACTTTCATGTTCACAATGACAAATAGACCCTTATATTTTAAATTATATTCCATCTTCAACACCACTTCAAGCCAAAGTGAAAACACACAATATACTTAAATATGAAAAATGGGCTTTCATATCATTTAGAAACCAACCATATTTTCCAAGGTACCAAACAGGTCATAATTTCAAACATAACATTTAAAACCATATTCAATCAACTTTGAGACCATGATCCATTTAGAAAACATAGATGCTTAAATGAATTTGAGAAAGAGGGGAGGAGGAAAGGTTGAGTGTTTTGAAAACTAGGTCTTTAAGTTAACCAAGGCCATCATCATTTGTTGTAACATTCATACGTTCACCCCATGCACATATGGATGTGCCTATATCAAATGTAACACCCAAGTATACATGAAATTACCCAAAACCATTTTCAAAGTAACAACATGTGTTCTACCACTAATAGAATAAGCTATAAAAAAGTTCCAAACCATAAAAGTCACCACAATCCACATATAAGGCTCATATCACAATCAAACCATTCTATAAAAACATAACCAAGAGAAACACATGCTAAAAATATCCAATTTCATCAAAAAATGCTACTTGTAATTTTATCAAACATGTTGGGTGCATATGTATATAATAATATTTAAATAATATCTTTAAACCCCAATTTTTCAAATTCCACCAACAAAAAAACACAAAAAAAAACCAAAAAATCACATCACAATCATAAAAAGCACATTTATAATTTATTTAGGAACACCCAAGAATCAAATAGAATGCATCTGAAAGGAAACAGATGGAAACACCTACCTCAACAGTGTCACGACCCACCTTCACCAAGATGAGGGAAAGGACAACAGATTGCCAAACCCTTCCTTTCTCAAGTTGAAGGAGAGATGATGACCCCTGAGACCCACCTTCAATAGGCCTCGGAGTGGAGACTAGAACCAAGGATATAAAATCACACATAAAATGGAAGGCATTACCCTTTTTATTTAGTAGGATCGGGCGATAAGATAGTAAATACAAACAACACCAAAATTGGAAGTAAAAGTAAATCCAAAATAATCCCCATATGCATGCTCCAATAATAAGTGCTACAAAAAAATTACTGAAAACTCCAAAGGGAAGTACCAAAAGAAAATAAAACCAATGACATAAATGGTCCCAACATCTGAGATAATAGAGTCTGACACGGTCCTCTAAGTCCTCCTAGAAACCTAAAAGCAGTTTTATATATGTAGGGTGAGCATACAGGTATACTCAGTAGTGAAAACCAAAAGCTATCGTACACAAGTGGGGAGGCATTCTAATGCCCTGTGAGAAAAAGGAGATAACCAAAGCACCTAGCAAGGAAACTATCCACCCAACCTCACCAAGGAACACTCCCCAAATAAATCAAGTCAAGTAAAGTAATAGTAATAGCACATCGATATTTGGGTACCCCACACCACTTTCCCACTGGTTATTGAAGACATCCTACGCGTCAGACCTTCCCTGCCATTCTCACCGCATTCCCACTGATATACCCTGCCCGTACACACCTGGGATACCACAACCACATGTAACCACACCCAAAAACACCTGGGCCACAACCACATGTAACCATGCTCGCAAACAGCTGGTCCAGAACAACTACTGTCACACCCGAAGACAACTGGGCCTCATCCCGAAGACACTTGGGAACAATCTGCCCGCACACACCTGGGTCAACCACCACAACGTACCCTGCCCGAAGAATCTAGGGCTATAATGGACCTCAATCAGTCACAGCCTGCCCGAAGAGTCCTGGGATACTCAAAAAAGGGAGAATAAAGGAGCTAACAACCAGCCACACTTAGGAGTATTGGGGAAAACACCCTCCCCTGTGAAATGGGGGTGTTCGGCACGAAGTGCTCAACTTGGGTGGGGTGAGAATAATAAACACAATAACTAAATTATACATATATGTAAACAATCACTCATACCAACCTAGGGGTTCCAAAATCATCCCAAATATAGACACCCTCGTTACTATTTATTTATAAAAATAACAACAGGCACAGCCAAGTCACAACTCATTACTGGAAAGAAAATCCCCTTTGAGCACATTCTTGTTATCACATTCTAGTGCTTCCATTTAAATAATTCTTAACTAATGGGAAACTAACAGGAATATCCACAAGCCAAGGGAGGAAAAACAACCAATCACCAAAATAAGCATTCACACCCGGTTCTCTTGTAAAGTCACAAGAACAAAAGGGATCTGTGAGATCACTCGAAGTACTGAAACCAAATCAGGCCCCATCATATGGCCCCACACATCATCATATTCACAAAACAACAAATGCAGCACAACATGGGATCACATCCCATCCATGTCACCTCACAAGCATCAAGCAGAACAACCACCCACATCACCAAAATAGATCAAGAGAGTTTTCATATTTTAAACACACCGTTCATTTAGTTTTGTCTTTCAATTTTGTTAACCAGGGTGACCACACAAGGATTCTTGTTCATTGGGCATCCATTTAATCAACCGAGTTTATGTGATTAACTAGTTTCTATGTTACATCCATTCAATCACAGAAAAATCTAGAAAAATAGAGGTTCATTAGTGTGCAAGAAAGGACCACCAACATCCAAGATTTTCAGTGGACATAAGTCCATACAATTTAAAACATATAATAAATAGGTAAAAGAGTACTGCAGCATTGTCAAACACACCCCTTTATTCTTTAAAAACCATTTAATATCTTCTTTAAGGTTTGGTTTCATCCATCCTCATAGGAACATTATCATACCCACCCTACATGATACACAGTAAAGAGAGATGAAGGAAAACCTCTACCTAGATGATCAACAATCGAATTTTTTCTCCTCGCGCCAATAATTGGGATGCGCGACTTGTAGGGGAGAAACTCTAGGGACTCCAAGGGTGAGTAGGAAAGGCTCCAGTACAGGCACACCACTAGCCTCAGGAAGGGGGACTCCAAAAACACCAGGGAAAGGAAAGAGTCCAACCAAGAAGAAGAAAGAAAGAATTCTTGTGTGATAAAAAGGCGAGATCCTGGAGTTACGGGATATGAATTTTGAACGGCTTTAAAGGTGGATCGTGATTTCACCTCATGGTTAGATGGTTACACATGATGTAATTAATTGTTATTTAATAATTCTCATAGGGGGGTGTCCAAAATAGTTGTGCATTAAGGGGTTTTATTTAAAGAGAGAAAAAAGGGTCTGTTGAGGGTCGCCTCACTTCTATGAGATTTAAAACATTGTTTATGGCACTAAAAATGGCCTTGAACCACTTTAAAAAGGTTAAAATAATTAAAAGTGGCATTACAAGAAAAAACTGGGGAAGGAAACCCCAACACCCCTCTATGGCTGATTGGCGAGACTGATTGGCGAAACTGATCGGTAGAGCTGATCGGGTGAAGCTAATCTCGTGAAGTTGATTGGTGAAACTAATCGGGTGAAGCTGATTCATGAAACTGATCAGGTGAAACTGATCAGTGAAATTGATTGGGTGAAACCGATCGGGTAAAATCAATCTGGTGAAACCGAGCAGGTGAAACCGATCGGGTGAAACCAATCGGTGAGACCAATGGATGAAACTGATTGGTGAAACTGATGGGTGAAACCGATGGGTGAGACCGATCGAGTGAAACCGATTGGGTGAAACCGATCGGTGAGACCGATGGGTGAAACCGATCGAGTGAAACCGATCGATGAAACTGATCGGGTGAAACTGATGGGTGAGACCGATCAGGTGAAACTGATCGGGTGAAACTGATCGGTGAGACCAATGGGTGAAACCGATTGGGTGAAACTGATCGGGTGAAGCTGATGGGTGAAACTGATGGGTGAGACCGATAGATATTATCCATGAAGCTGATATGTGAAGCTGATCTATAAAGCTGATCTGTGAAGTTGATCAGTGAAGCTAATCAATGAAGCTGATCTGTGAAGCTGATCAGTAAAGTTGGTCTGTGAAGATGATCTGTGAAGCTGGTCTGTGAATTTGATCTCTAAAGATGATCTGTGAATCTGATCTATGAAGCTGATCTATAAAGTTGATATGTGAAGCTGATCAGTGAAACTGATCTGAGAGACCGATGGGTGGAACTGATTGGTGAGACCAATTCGTTGCACTAATAGGTGACACCATGGTAAAACGTTGCCACTAACACCCACATACTCTTAACTCATCGATGGTTTCCAGGACACCCCAACACTTAGAATTTGGCAAAGTAATGGACCAAGAGGTTCCGGGCAATTACATCAGATACCTCTTAAATTATTCTCGTCCTCAAGAATACAAGAGTAACCCGAATGACCACCCAGAAGATACCTCTTGGGGATAAACCACCCCAAACAGCCATATGAATCCCAAGGATCACATTGTCCCGAAACACGGATCAAGGATTTATTTCCCCCATGTCAAGATATTATCCTCTTTGGGCAGCATTGACTCGCCTGCACGGGTTTAATCGCATATGCGTTGATGGTTCTTGATTAGAAATCAGGTTCTCCCTTTCCCACATATCGGGACTTTTCATAAACATTCACAAGGCATGGAAAACAAATCATCTCATAAACCAACAAGATCAGCATTACATCACAGCAGGTCACAAAAACAAGAACATCAAGGAAGGCTCAGAACAGCAACTCAAAACATCTCTAGGTACTGGGTGTGCATTTGAGCTTCTCACTCCCAAGTACTCTCCTCGAGGCCACCGTGCCTCCACAACACACGAACCAAAGGGATGGTTCATCCACGAAGCACTTTCTTCTTTCGATCCTTGATCCTCACTCGTCTCTCTATGAAAGTAGCGCCATCCCCTATATCCAACTCTCCTCAATCAATGACATGGGAATCATCGTGTTGATATCAACGAAGCTGAGAGATGTGGAAAATGTCGTGGATCCTTTCCATCTAAGGTGGCAATTCCAGCTAATATGCCACCTCACTAACTCGCCCCAATACTTCGAAAGGCCTAATGAACCTAGGAGAGATCTTTCTCCTATTGTTGAACCTTTGTTGCCCACGCCGAGTGGAAACCTTCAAGAACACATGGTCTCCAACCTCAAACTCCAAGGGACTCCTCCTACGATCGGCATATGACTTCTGCAGGTCCTGGGCTGCCTTCATCCTCTCGCGCACAAGATGAACTTTCTATATTGTGCTCTGCACTACCTTTGAGCCAAGAACACCTACCTCTCCAACCTCGATCCAGCACACGGGCGAACGACACGGCCTCCCGTAGAAGGCTTCAAATGGTGCCATGCCAATAGTAGTGTGATAGCTATTATTATAGGCAAACTTTACTAAGGGAAAATTTTGTTCCCATAATCCCCCAAAGTTAAAAACACAATCTCGTAGCATATCCTCCAATTTCTGGATGGTCCGCTCTATCTTCCCATCTGTCTGGGTGTGGAAAGCAGTGCTAAGGCATAGCTGGGTGCCAAAATCATGTTGCAATCCCCTCCAGACTCGTGAGGTAAACCGTGCATCCCTATCTGAGACTATTAACCTTGGAACTCCATGAAACCACACCACCTCATCCACGTATCTCTATGCTAAGGCATCCACCACACTCGACTCCTTGATCACCAGGAAGTGGGCTGATTTCATCAGCCGGTCCACCACTACCCAGATAGCATCACAGCCTTCTTGAACCCTGGGTAGTCTTGTGACAAAATCCATCGATATGTCCTTCTACTTCCACTCAGGGACATCTAAGGGCTGAAACAAACCTCCTAGGATGCAGTTTTCAGCCTTTACCTACTAACACACCAGGCACCTTGCCACAAACTCCGCCACTACCCATTTCACCTCGGGGCACTAAAACTGTTCCATCAGGCCTCGATACATCTTGGAAACTCCTGGGTGTACTGCTATGAGTGAGTTATGGAACTCACAAAGAACTCCCTCATGCATCGTCTCTGGGACAAACAACTTCCCTTGGAAAAGCATTTGATTCTGACCATCCTCTGACCACCCTTCCAGAGCATTTCCTTGGTCAACCTGATCACGCATCACTTCACTCTCTAAGTCTCCCCACTGAGACTCCTCCACCTGCCGCAATAGAGAGTACTGCACTGCCATTTGAAAAAGACAACCTCTACCACCATCCACCCTTTCATCTAGGTGTAGGGAATCCAACTCCTCCATTGCCTTCCAAGCATCCACAAATTCCTGAACAGCTTCCCTCTGTGACTTCCTACTCAAGGCATCAGCCACAATGTTCCCCTTACCTTCAGTGTAAGAGATCTCGAAGTTGTAGTCCTGAATAAACTCTACCCACCTTCGTTATCACAATTTCAGGTCCCACTGGGTAAATATATGCCTCAAACTCTTGTGATCTGTGAAGACCACAAAGTGCTCCCTGATGAGGTAATGTCTCCACAACTTCAACGCGAACACTACTGCTGCAAGCTCTAGGTCATGGATGACATAGTTACGCTCATGAGGATGTAACTACCTAGACCTGTAAGAGATAACTCTCTACTTTTGCATCATCACACACCCCAGGCCAAGTCCAGAAGCATCAAGAAACACCTCATACAACACACCTTCCTATGGCAACCTGAGCAATGGAGCACTGACCAACCTTTCCTTCAGATATCTGAAATATGCCTAACACTTCTCACTCCAGGTGAAGGCTTGGTCCTTTCTGGTCAAAGCTATCAAAGGAGCTGAAACTCAAGAGAATTCAGGTACGAACCTCCGATAATAGCCTGCCAGACCTAGAAAACTATGAACCTCTGTCACATTCTTCTGTGCTTCCCAAGAAACAATCGCTTCAACCTTTGACGGATCAACTGCTACCCCTTGCTGAGACACCACATGTCCAAGGAAATGCACTTCTCATGTCATGAACTTACACTTGGACAATATCCCATAGAGCTGGTGATGTTGAAGGATTTCTAAGACCATCATTAGGTGCTTAGTATGTTTCTCCTCTAATCTTGAGTAGATCAAAATGTCATTGATGAATACAATAACGAACTGGTCTAGAAACTCATGGAAAATAGAGTTCATGAGCTCTATGGACATAGCAGGTGTGTTTGTAACACCGAACGGCATGACTATGAACTCAAAGTGCCCATAACTTCACCTGAAAGCAGACTTTGGGATATCACTGTCCTTCACCCTTAACTGGTGATACCCAGACCGCTAATCGATCTTAGAGAACCAACCCGCTCCCCTCAGCTGGTCGAAGAGATTATCTATCCTCGGAAGAGGGTAATGGTTATTGACTGTTACCTGATTCAGTCTCTGGTAGTCTATGCATAGCTTGATACCACCATATACCTTCTTTGCGAACAAGACCAGAGCACACCATGGAGACACGCTAGGTCAGACAAAACCCTTCTTCATCAGCTCGTCAATCTGAATCCACAACTCCTGCAACTTAGAAGGCGCCATTCGATAAGGAGCCATCGAAATCAGACGGGCACTGAGCTGTAAGTCTATCCCGAACTCAACATCACATCGAGGGGGTAGAGTCATGATCTCCTCGGGAAAAACATTTAGGAACTCTCTGAAAACTCCCAGAACATCCATCATCTCATAATCCACTGATTCTACTGAAAGCTCGACCAACTTAGAAAAAATAGGCTCCACGCGTCATCTCCCCACCTAAAAAATATGTTCGCCAATAAAATCCACACGTTGGACATCCTCATTGGAGAACATGACTCTTCTCCGAAAGCAATTGATAATGGAACGCATATAAAATAGCCAATCAATGCCTAGGATGACATCGTATGGCTGCATTTGTAGTAGAAGGAGATCCCCACTAGACTGATGTGGCCCCAACATCAGTCTGCATCCTCAAAAAACATCAAATAGACTGGTATGACCCCCAACTGGCGTACTCAACACCAGGGGTATGGAGAGTCTCTCTATGTCTAGGACTAAGTAATGTGTAGACTGGGTGTAACAAAGGAGTGTGAAGCTCCTGAATCAAACAAAGCGCAGGCAAGAGTGTTAAACAAGTTGATCGTACCTCGAATGACTTTCGGCCTTGTTGGAACTGCTACCTCTACGGAGTGCAAATACCCACGCCTAGATCCTCTACCTCTCGGCTGTCAGACACCTCCCCAACCACACCCTGGTTGAGGTCCTTGAGGTGCACCCTAGGGTCAGCCTCCTCCTGCCACGTCTGCTCTCGGTGGAGTAGGAGCTCGCTGTCCCTGATGCTGCTGCAAAAAGGGCTTGGCTGGAAACTGCTACTACTGAGGTGGGCGCTGAACCTACCCACCCCCACTATACTAAACTCGGTATGGGAACTGATTCCGAAGTTTCCCACGGCTGCCACAGATAAATCACCTCAGTCTTGGGCTCAAAGGAAAGGGTGAGGACTAAAAGATCGGAACTAGAACTGTTGGGGCCTGCTCCCCACTGGCTGAAACCTAGAAGGCCCTGATGTTGGAGGCCTACTACTGAAAGCCTTCCCCTTTGATGAGCCCAATCGGATCCCCTCTCACGGCACACCTCCCAGCGTGTGCATCCTCTCCACCACTTCAGCCTTCTTTTGGACCTCCAAGTACGTTTGTAGGGGGAAGGGAGTAACAACATACTTAAGAGAAGGTCGGAGTGCCTCCTCTAAATGTCTCGCCCAAGGCTCCTCATCCGAAAAAAGGTCCAGAGAAAAATGAAGGAGATCCTTAAACTTGATCCCCAACTCCCTCACTGACATGCTTCCTTACTGATGGGAGAGCAGCTCCTGCCTCTTCTCCACCTTTATCATGGAAAAGAGGAATTCTGCCCGAAATTCCCTCTCGAAGTCAGTCCATGAAACTTTAGCCTCCCACTTCTCCCCAAGATAGAGAGTCAACCACTGACGCACCGCTCCCCGTATCTGGCTTACAGCCAGAGGAACCCAGTACTCCGTCAGATCCCAAATCAAGCTAAAAACTATCACCATCTCCTCGATCCATCTCTCTGTCTCCATGTCTGAGATGCTGCCCTCGTACTTCTAGAGGGTCTGACATTGAAAGGCACGAAGCATCCTCTACCACTGGTCATCCTCCTACTCTCAATCAGACCTATAGTAATCATCCAAAATAGCCTCCTGGGCCTTGATCGCCTGCACTACCCGTGGTCACCGTCAGGGTGCCATAGCTGCAAGGTAAACAAGGAATGCCTAAGCCTGAGTAGTGTAGAAGATTTCCTTTAAATTTTGTTTAAATTTTTTTTAAAATTACCAGAACACACAAGAATACAAGTCATTATGATGCATGTACCTTTCCTAGGGTCTCAACCCTACATTCAGTATAGCCTCACTTGGTCATTCAGTAGGTCCTGATTCCTTGCATCGGATCATAGGGGGCCCTAAAATCCCGTGTCCTAGCCGGTCTTCCCTAATATATTTCATGCACCAAGATTTCCTAACACTATTGCCCTACCATCCCATGAAATCTTCAATGTGCCTAACCCTGAGCTCCATCCTATCTCTCAACCACTCCTTTGATACCATTCTGTTATGACCCACCTTCACCAATATGAGGGAAAGGACATAAGATTTCCAAACCCTTCCTTCCTCAAGTTGAAGGAGGCATGATGACCCTCGAGACCTGCCTTCAATAGGTCCCAGAGTGGCGAATAGCACCAAGGGTATAGAATCACACGTAAAATGGAAGGCATTACCCTTTTTATTTAGTAGGATCGGGAGATAAGATAGTAAATCCCAACAACACCAAAAGTGGAAGTAAAAGTAAATCCAAAACAATTCCCATATGCATATTCCAATAATAAGTGCTACAAAAAAATTACAGAAAACTCCAAAGGGAAGTACCAAAAGAAAAGAAAACCAATGACGTCAACGGTCCCGGCGTCTGAGCTAATAGAGTCTAGCATAGTCCTTGAAGTCCTCCTGGAAACCTGAAAGAATTTTTATATACATAGGGTGAGAATACAGGTATACTCAGCAGGTAAAACCAAAATCTCTCGTGCACAAGTGGGGAGGCATTCTAATGCCTTGTAAGAAAAGGGAGATAACCAAATCACTTAGCAAGGAAACTATCCTCCCAACCTCACCAAGTAACACTCCCCAAATAACGCAAGTCAAGTAAAGTAATAGTAATATCACATCGATATTTGGGTACCTCTCACCACTTTCCCATTGGTTATTGAAGACATCATACGCGTCAAACCTTCCCCGCCATTCTCACCGCAGTCTCACTGCCATACCCCACCCACACACACCTAGGATACCACAACCACACATCCCACCTAAAAACACCTAGTCCACAACCACATGTAACCATTCTCACATACACCTAGGCCGGAACAACTACTACCACGCCCAAAGATACATGGGCCTCATCCCGAAGACACTTGGGAACAATCTGCCCGCACACACTTGGTCCAACCACCACAACGTGTCCTGCTCAAAAAATCTAGGGCTATAATAGACGTCAGGACATCACAGACTACCTAAAGAGTCTTGGGCTACTCGGGAAAGGGAGCAGAAAAAAGCTAACAACTAGCCACTCATATAAGAGTGTTGGGGAAAACACCCTCCCCCATGAAATGGGGGTGTTCTGCACAAAGTGCTCAACTTGGGTGGGGTGTGAATAAGAAGCACAATAACTAAATTATACATATAGTTAAACAATCACTCATCCAAACCCAAGGGTTCCAAAAGCTTCCCAAACACAAACACCCTCATTACTATTTATTCATAAAAAGCACAACAGCCACATCCAAGTCACAACTCATTCCTGGAAAGCAAATCCCCTTTGAGCGCATTCTTGTTATCACATTCCAGTGCTTCCATTTAAATAATTCTTAAATACCGGGCAACTAACAGGCATAGCCACAAGCCAAGGTAAGAAAAACAACCAAGCACCAAAATAAGCATTCACACCCGGTTCTCTTGTAAAGTCACAAGAACAAAAGGGATCTGTGAGATCCCTCAAAGTACTAGAACCAAATCGGGCCCCATCATACGGCCCCAAACAGCCTCAAATCCACAAACCAACAACTTCACCACAATAAGGGATCCCATCCCCATCCATGTCACCTCACAAGCATCAAGAAGAACAACCACCCACATCACCAGAACAGAGCAAGGGAGTTTTCATATTTTAAACACATTGTTTATTTAGATCTGTCTTTCAGTTTGGTTACACGGGGTGAACACACAAGGATTCTTGTTCATTGGGAATCCATTTAATCAACCGAGTTTATGTGATTAACCAGTTTACATGTTACATCCATTCAATCACAGAAAAATCCAGAAAAACATAGGTTCATTAGTGTGTAAGAAAGAACCACCAACGGCCATGATTTTTAGTGGACATAAGCCCATATAATTCAAAACATATAAGAAATGGGTAAAAGAGTATTGTAGTATCGTCAAACACACCCCTTTATTCTTTAAAAACCATTTATTATCTTCGTTAAGGTTTGGTTTTATCCATCTCTATAGGAACATTATCATACCCACCTCGCATGATACACAGTAAAGAGTGACGAAGGAAAAACCCTACCTGGATGATCAACAATCGAAGTTTTTCTCCTCACGCCAATAAATGGGATGTGTGACTTGCAGGGGAGGAACTCTAGGGACTCCAAGGGTGAGTATGAAAGGCTCTAGTATAGGAACACCACTAGCCTTGGAAAGGGGGGACTCCAAATGCACCAGGGAAAGGAAAGAGACCAGCCAAGAAGAAGAAGGAAGGAATTCTCGTGCGATAAAAAAGCGAGATCCTGGAGTTACGGGATATGAATTTTGAACGGATTTAAAGGTGGATCGTGGTTTCACCTCGTGGTTAGATGGTAACACACAATGGAATTAAATGTTATTTAATAATTCTCATCGGAGGGGTGGCTAAAATAGTTGTGCGTTAAGGGATTTCATTTGAAGAGAGAAAAACGGGTATGTTGAAGGTCTCTCCACTTCTATGGGATTTAAAAAATTGTTTATATTGCTAAAAATGGCCTTGAACCACTTTAAAAAGGTTAGAAGACTTAAAAGTGGTGTTACGGGAAAAACTGGGGAAGGAAACCCTAAAACCCCTTTGTGGCCGATTGGTGAGACTGATCGGTGAAACTGATTGGTGGAGCTGATCAGATAAAGCTGATCCTGTGAAGATGATCGGTGAAACAGATCGGGTGAAGCTGATTCGTGAAACTAATCGGTTGAAACTGATCAGTTGAAACCAATCATGTGAAACCGATCAGGTGAAATCGATGGGTGACACCGATCGGGTGAAACCGATGGGTGACACCGATGGGTGAGACCGATCGGGTGAAACCGATCGGGTGAAATAGATCAGTGAGACCGATAGGTGAAACTGATTGGGTGAAACCAATCGATGAAACCGATCGGGTGAGACCAATGGGTGAGACCGATTGAGTGAAACAGATCGGGTGAAACCGATCGGTGAAACCGATGGGTGAGATTGATCGGTGAAACTGATGGGTGAGACCGATGGAGCTGATCAGTGAAGATGATCTATGAAGCTGATCAGTGAAGCTGATTAGTGGAGCTGATCAGTGAAGCTGATCGGTGAGACCGACCCCTTGCACTGATAGGTGACACCACGGTGACACGTTTCCATTGACACCCACATCCTCCTGACTCGTCGATGGTTTCTAGGACACCCCAACACTTATAATTTGGCAAAGTAATGGACTAGGAGGGTTCGGGCCATTACAAACGGAATGTGGATGCAACGAAACTTCAAGGGAAGGAAGAATAATCCCAAAGGAATAATTCGCACACCCTATATCCAAATAAAAACAACTGAACACATCAACCCTAATCTCTAGGGTTCATCCAAACAATAACCCACCATGGAAACACCAAGAAACCAAGAGATAATAAGTGGAGGAGGAGAAAATGGCTAAAAACCCTAAGAAACTCACCTTAGAACCTTAGAGAGGCATCCATGGAGGGAGGAGAACAAAAGGTAAGGGATTTTGGGACCCCTTTGTGCGCCAAAAACAACCAAGTGGGAGGGGGCTCAATTTAGGTTAAAAGAGAGGAGGGTAGAATATGAATCTTGAGATTTTAAAAATCTGGGCAGCTTGAACGATCTGGCCACATGGTTTGCCAAACAGTGCGCAAACCGTACGGTAGCCACTGTCTAAATGGAAAGAACTTCTCACATAGTTGTTGTACGGTTTACCAAACTATGTGCAATATGTGTGCCCTACCCCTGAACTTCAAAACCAACTGTATGGTTACCTAGGCGAAGGTGCGTAGTTTTCCTTAGTCGTGCGTAGGCCATGCGCCAGCTACTGTCGAGCCCAAAAACTCCCTTTTTCAACTAAATGTCAAAAATTTAAACTAAGGCTCAATCTGAACCTCAACCAGAATATCCAAAACCAAGAAAATAATAAAATAAATGAATTTCAAAGATTGGAGTGAAAATTTTCCCCACCACAAACTCTTTCTGCCCCCAAAAAGTCACCTAGTCGAAAGATAAACAAAACTTAATTCTATGCTCGATTAAAATCGAAATAAACTACAAACTTCAGAGTGACCTTTCACTTCACAAGTCACACCTGACCGATTCTAAAGAAAACTACAACATGAAGAAAAAAAGAAGAACATGAGAGGGTTCTCCCCACCACAAGAACCAGACTAACACCACCAACATTAAAACCCAAATAACACCACCTCGAGCTGACCAACGCGAGAAAGAGGGAACTCCCAATATGAAACAGATCCCTCCCAAACAAACCAAACCCCCAATACAAGGTAAAACCCATGAAAGAAACCTAAACCAAATAGTTAACTCAAACAAAAACTACAAAAAATAATTTCCACAAAAATGGATATCTCCAAACAAGCGCAAATGAAAAGTAAAATAGATTCACGAAGGGTTAACCCTTTAAAGATCAACATCCAAGGCATAAAAATGGGATTACAAGAGAACAAGACCACTGAGTCTCTTACATAGATAAAATAAACTTACAATAATAATGAAATTACAATAGGAAACTTAAACTATCTATACTTTAACATTGGAGATAAAAACTGGGCCAAGGTTCTTTGTGCCCTCGGTGATCTCCTGACTGTGCGTGAGCTTCACTTCGAGGCTTGTGGTTGGATCCCTGATGACTGAAGCATCCACTATCTCACATCCAGGCACTAACATCCTTCAATCAAGACTTCTTCTTCTTTAGGAAATTCTTCCTACAAAACTTCTCTAGATAAACCAAACGACCACAATGATGGCATGTCTTCAGAGGACTATGGCACAATGGCTTTGAATGACCATACTGACCACAATGGTGGCACACAAGTGAATGGTCTGATGAACTGGAGGCTAGAAGCAATGAAGGAAACTCCTCAAAGATAGGCTCCTCTGGCATGCACTCCTCACCATATGGGGAACCTCCATGATCAATAAGAGATACTGGATTTCCAACTTGTGCTCCAAAAACCAACTCATCTTGGAACGCTTTATCCACCAACGTCTCAAAACAAATATCCTTAGTGGAGAGGGATTTCTCCTTGATATTTGGACGAATATACAAAATGAAAAAGGAGTCTTTCATTAGGTCATGTGAATCTATCTCCAAAGAAAAAGAAATCGGATCCTTGAAGTGGTCAATATAGGCCTTCATTGTCTGCTGACCTTACTGAACATTCATGATCTCTTCCACTTTCTTCATCTTCACCTTCTCAGGTATAAACCATCAGAAAAAAAAACAGACTTGAACACTTCCCACGTCATCCCAACTTGCATCGATGATGGGGAAAAATCTTCCATTAATCCAAAGCTGGACCCTCAAACAAACTCAGAACAACACACACTCTCGCAACTTTAGGAGTTCCCAACGATCTAAAGACGTGCTCAACTTCTTCAAGACAATCCACTACCGCTAACAGACCTCGATCACCATGATAGATAGGCAACAATCAAGAAGAACTAGAAACTGGAAAAAAACCCACTCAAAACCATGGGGACCTTTCGAGGTGGCATATTCTGGACAAAATAAAAACAGAGAACCAAAATCAACATCAACCCAAAACTTAAGCAAGAAGGGCATCTCAAGCCAAAAAAATAGGATCACAAGCCAAACACATACAAGCACAACCAAAATTTTCTTTTCAAAAACCACCACTACCATTCCAATTTCAAAACTTCCTTCTTTCAAGTCCACTTTTCAAATTCCAAGATCCAATTTAAAGAGAAACAAATTTCTAAAACCATTTTCCTTTCAAAAATCCACTCAGAAAAACCATGCCAAACCTTTAATTTCAAATACTCACCCATGGAATCCTATAAACCATCACATATGTGTCCATACACTTCATCTTATTCCATAAACATGTGCCAACATGCACATCCCATACATACCCACTCATATGCAGACGTTTATAAGGAATATCAAGTTCCACACTTTCCATTTCACCATCAAACCCAAGAATTCACCAAATTTTCAATCCAAAACACTTTCCTTTAAAACCCATTCTTTCCAATTCCAAAACCACTTAAAAGAAATAATTTCCATTTTAAAAAAAATCATTTTAAAATCTTACTCACATCAACTGAGACCGAAATAAAACATAACTCACACCAAACTACTGGAGTGCGGAACTAGTAGTCATTCCTAACCCGACGACATGGTTAGTGGGTCATGCCCCAAGTAAGCATAAAAAATAAGGAGGATCTTGAACCGTGTACTCGGACTCCACATGGGTCACTACTCCATGTGAGATCATGACATAACACAAGCTCACCTTCATTGCCATTCCTCTTTCAAAACAAACCAAAAACTAAAACAAAGACTCAAAACCCAGACAACCCATGGAAACTCGAGGATCGAAATGAGAAAGGGTTCATGACGTGCTTCCCGTACCTATCTATTGAGTCCTAACATCTCTAGTCTCCAATTACCTAGCACACCAAACAACAAAGAGCCTACTCTAATACCATTTTGTCATAAAACAAGTAGGGATGCCATCCAACCTGAAATCTGGCTCAGTCTGAGACATGGCCCGAAGGGCATTCCCAATCCCCACGGGCTGGAAAGTAGTTTCGGGTATCAAAGTGATCACAATGGGAATGATTTTTTCCCAATAAACCAGGATAAAATAAATAAACTAAAAAAGCATAAGAACCAACAATGAACGAATCTCAATAAATATACAAACTCATCCAGATACAACAATTGAAAGATAAAATAGAAACTAGATACAAAACTGAGACCGAACCACGCTACCTGATCTCCACTTGACCATTTGGTCACCAACAACCTCAAGACCGACCTGCTTCAAAGGTGGGCAAGTGAACCAGAAACCCGCACCTGCAAAACAGCTCGGGTCTACCGACACTGAATGGTACAAGTAGGGTATGAGCTTTAACAACTTAGTAGGCAACCACCACAGAATATATATATTTCCTTCCCCAAAATAGTCTATAAAAACTAGTTTGAAATACATATAAAGAAATGGGTTTTTATAATTTTTAATAAAAACCCACAGCTTTCCCTTTTTCAAGACAACACATGCCACATTCCCATTTTCAAAACAAATTTTTCATTTTAGAAACCAAATTCCACACATGGATCCAAAACAAGTGATACAAGGCTATGATGAAAATAAAATAAATCGATGCCAAATAGGAAACCAAGTGAAACGGAAAAATAAACAAGCACATACAGATAGTAACCATAGGCACTTCCTAAACATCCCTAGAGAGATCCCTAGACTTACTCAGATCGGACTCACCTGCCGGCATATGGAGCAGCTCCATAATCAATAACCAACTGGCTGCTCAAAACTAGTCTCACTGGTGGCACAACCCACCTGGCCTCTAAAACATCCAAGGGGTACCAACCCATCTAATTGGGGTCGATAAGAAACCATCACTCGAACCTCTAAAAGATGCCCAAAAAACCCATAGTAATAGTACATGGTGAAAGGAGGAGGTCATCACACACGTGACTCACCTTACCTACGACCACCGCACTTACCTACCCCAAACACTGACAACACATATGCGATAACCCACTATTGGGAAATCCTCCATAGGGGTGCTCATCTCACAACAATCCTTTTTCAAGTGCCAACCGGGCCATCGCATTACATGATTTTTCAAACCATTTCTCAAAACATGATAAGATGCCAACTGGGAATTTGTACTTTCAAAACAGCAATTCATTTCCAAAACATTATGAGGTGACAACCGAGCCTTCAACATTATCCATTCCAATACATTACAAAAATGTTTCCTAACCATTTCCAAAACAATATAAAACACCACTTTCATGTTCACAATGCAAACGGACCCTTATATTTCAAATTTGATTCAATATCCCACGCCACTTCAAGCCAAAGTGAAAACACACAACATACTTAAAGATGTCAAATAGGCTTTCATATCATTTAGAAACTAACCATCTTTTCTAAGGTACCAAACGGGCCATAATTTTGAACCTAACATTTAAAACCATATTCAATCCACTTTGAGACCATGATCCATTTAGAAAACATATAGGCTTAAAGAAATTTGAGAAAGAGGGGAGGAGGAAAGGTTGAGTGTTTTGAAAACAGGGTCTTTAAGTTAAACAAGCCCATCATCATTTGTTAGCACACCCAAGTATCCATCAAATTACCCAAAACCATTTTCAAAGTAACAACACGTGTTCTACCACCAACACAACAAGCCATACATTAGTGTCAAACCATAAAAGTTGCTGCAATCTATACATAAGGCTCATATCACAATCAACCCATGCCATCAAAAACATAACCAAGCCAAACAAATTCTAAAAATACCCAATTTCATCAAAAAAGGCTATTTGGCATCTTATCAAACATGTTGAGTGCATATGTATATAAGCATATTTAAAGAATCACTTTGAAAACCATTTTTACCAAATTCCACAAAAATGAAAACACCGCAACAAACCAAACAATCACATCACAAGCATGCAAAACACATTTATAATTTATTTAGGAACACCCAAGCATCAAATGGAATGCATCGAAAAGGAAACGGATAGAAACACCTACCTCAACAGAGTGCAGATGCGATGAAACTTCAAGGGAATGAAGAATAGGCCTCAAGGAACAATCTGCACACCCTAGATCCAAAGAAAAATAACCCAACACATCAACCCTAATCTCTAAGGTTCATCCAAATAAGAACCCACCAAGGAAACACCAAGAAACCAAGAGAGGAGAAAATGGCCAAAAACCCTAAGAAACTCACCTTAGAACCTTGGAGGAGTATCCATGGAGGGAGAAGAACCAGAGGGAAGGGGGGTTTGGGACCCCTTTGTGCTCCAAAAATGACCAAGAGGGAGGGGGCTCGATTTAGGGTAAAAAGAGAGGAGGGTAGAATAGGAATCTCAAGATTTTAAAAATATGGGCAGCAAGCACGGTTTGGTCGCACAGTTTGTCAAACCGTGCACAAACCGTGCGATAGCCACTATCCAAATGGACATATCCTCTCACACGGTTGCCATATGGTTTACCAAACCATGTGTAACCCGTGTACCCTACCCCTAGAAGGCGCACGGTTTCCCTTAAACCTTGCGCAGGTCGCGCACCAACTGCCACTGAGCCCAAAAACTCCCTTTTTCAATGAAATCACAAAAATTTAAACTGAAGCTCAACCTGAACCTCAACCAGAATATCCAAAACCAAGAAAAGAATAAAATAAAAGAATTTCAAAGGTCAGGGTGTGGCACTTCTGGAAATTTTTTTAAGTTTCTGGACCTGTTCACGGTCGGCACATGGTTAGAGCAAACCATGTGGGTGAGCCCATAAAATTGTGTTCCATTTGTTTGAGTTCCAGAGGTGGGTGTGCGATTAGATGCACGGGTAGTACTAACCATGCAGACTACCCTAGGAAACTATAAAGCTTGGGACAATGAGGTTTTGTATAGTTGGTGCACAATTTGTCAAACTATACGGTCAAACCATACAGCTCTTCCAGTAGCCTAGAAAGAGGCATGCGACAAACTGTGTGGCGAAACCGTGCAACACAAATTTAATTCTTTGATTTTCTTAATTTAATTCCCAAAACTCTGTAGTTTAACTCTAAACTCCTCCCATTCAAACCTAATAAGATCCTTTGAACTTTGGAGGCTCACTAGAGGTGTTCTTAACCCTTCCAACTTAGTTTCTTCACAGATCGAAGTGTCGGTTGATGCGTTGATTCTTTTCTGGTAAGTATAATCTAGATTTGATTGTGATTTCTCCTTTTCTCCTCTCTCTCTCTCTCTCTCCTTCTTTGAGAGTGGTGAATCCTCGTGTCATGATGGATCTAGATCTTGACTTGATGATTTTTGTTTCTAGGATTCTTCATTGATCAGTCCTAGCCTTTTGAATCTCTTCAGGTGTGGATCCCGTGTTGGGAGATCACTGATCTCGTGGATTAAGGTAGGCGGTTTCATAAGGCATTTCCTCTTCATTGAAACCTTTCATGCTTGTTGATTTTTAACTGGATTTCTAAATGATTTCCAAAGCTTGATTTGAGACCCTTTGATAAATGACTTTGAAAAGGCATGGTGTATATGTGTGATGAAATCCCTTTGACAATGGCTTTGAAAATAAAGTGCTATTTTTCAGATAAATGATATTGATTGAAAAGAATGATTTGAAGCACGATTTTGATGATTACATTTGAGAAGAGAAGGCATGAAGTATTTTATGATTTGAAATGAAATTATTTGATTTAAAAGGAATGATTTTTTATAAAAACCATTTGGTGTTGGTTTTGAAATGAAATGGCATGTTTTGGAATGTAAACTTGGGGATGATTTGAAATGATTGGTTGCATGATTTGAGAATGAATGAAATGATCGCTAGCCCCTTGTATGTTTAATTACCTTGAAGCACATGGGAGCCTAGTTAGTTAGGATGAAAATATGCATACTAACGACCTTACTTGAGCAGGAAAATATGCATGCTAGGTAAAACTGATTACCTAGAAATGGATTGATGATGACAACAATCTAAATTACTTTGAGGACTATGAGTTCATTCTTTGGGGTGTTCTCCTACCCCCCGGGCTTGTGGGTCTAGGGAAGTGTGTGCACACCAGGATTCGTATTTCGCTGAGATTGTGCAGAACCTCATGACTCGATCTAAGCAACTCTTGATGCTTATAACCATGGTTTTTATGATTGAAAATGATCATTACATCCCAAGTGTTTATGAAATGCTTATTCATGCATGTTTTAATAGAAGTGATTATTCATGCCTGTTTTGACAAAGATGATTCTACATACCTGATTTGATGGAAATCCATTCTTATACCTGTTTAATACTTACCAATGAAATGTGTTGAAAGCTTGTTTAGCTTTGAATTGTGAAAAGATTATCATACCATGTTTTATTTAAAATTGAGTATATTTGGTTTATTTTATATGAAAATGATTATGAAATGATTGGTGGAATCATACTCGGCTTTGTTGCTCACACCCTACCTTTGCCTTCAGACGTTTGTAGATTTTATTATGCCAGGTCTGGGGAAAAGAAAGGCACCGCTTGGAATTTGTGGATGTTCTTGATTAGCAGGACGTTGGATGTTGGTTGTGACCAGGGGAACGCATGATCAACATGCTACATGGAGATCTTGTGATAATATCTTTGATGGTTGATGTGATGACTTTGGTTGACAAACGGTGTTTGAGGCTTGTATCTGTCTATTTGTGGTTTTTTGTCTCTTATGGAGTGTTTGGCATACCAATTGTTTTATTGATTTATATCCGTTGTTTTGTCTTGATGAGTTATCTTGTGGTAAAATTGTTCCCTTTTGTTTTCTTTGATGCATAAGTGCTAGTTGTAAACTTATGGGGATCGGGAACACCCTTCAAGTTGTGCCAAAAATGATTCGGATACCGTCGTGACGGGTTATTTGGGTTGGTTTATGACATACACATATCACTTTCTTCATTTTATGTATAGCATGGTTTCAATTTTAATATATGGTGGTCCTGAGAATTTAAGGCTTCTACTTGTTTCTATTGTGTCGATTAAGTGTTGATTGATCCTAAAAAACGTTGATTTTTTAATCAATGTCATTCCAAGTGATGTAGTAAATATATTTTTAACTTCGATTTTAAAAATCAACGTTAAAAATATTTATAACGCCGTTTATTATTAAAATTTATTTATTTATTTATATTTTTTTACATCGGTTTTTAAACAACCAACATGAAAAATATTTGTTTTCTAAAAAAATTATGAGATAACCCAGAACCCTACATTGTTGTTTCACAAAGTCAATAACAATAATCATAGTTTTGTATGATGCAATAATGGTTTACAATAATTAAACTAAAAATATTAACAATCGTTCAGTGATATAATGATAATGATAATAATCAATAAATATTAACATTGATGTTAGAAAAAAAATCAAATGAGAATAAAGAAATTATTCGTGTGGTTTTATCTATATGCAAAGATTTTTTATAAATCGTAATGTTTAAACAAATATCTTCATCGTTTCCATTATTTTTTTGTCATTGACGCTACCCTCTTCATTTTCATTTCAGCCCAGCATCAATCCAATTGAGTGACCAACCTGAGTGGGCCCGTCATTGTTCTAAAATTATTGGGTCGGCCTGTTCGGTAGCGGGCCAGCGAACGGCGCAATTTCCAAAGCACTTTCTTTTATTCCTGAAATTCCCAGCACGTCCCACTTTATCCGTACGCGCCGTTGCTGGTCCCACGAACCACTCGCGGCTCGCCAGCTCGCAAGTCACGGGCATATGACAGGTGGCCCTTTATTTGAGCGCGTAGGCGGGAAGGTTACTCGCACGCGTTGGCCATTTACTGCGCTCGTTTGCTTGAAACACAAAAAAGGGATTGTTTGTTGCTTCTTGACCAAACAGTGCTCGCCTTTTCGTTTATTTCCAAATTTACCCGTAAAGAAAGAAGATCAATAAATAAAAGTACGGGTCCGAAAATGCAAATAGTTTTAAAATTATAGAAGCTCCCAATCATTGGCCTAAGCCCGCGCTAACGACACCTAAGAGACAGGTGGCAGCTGTGAATCCCATTTACCGGTAACCGGATCTCACGGTGGTTGACAGGATCCACATCCATCGAGAGACTTGGAGGTTTACCGTTTACCGGTCAGGTCCGGACGGGAAACCACCGGCAACTCAACCGCATCTTTCTGCCACGTGTCCATTCATATTTCCCGTATTAACCCTACTTTGCAGACTTGTTCATGAAAATTTAAAGAATTCCAACAAAAATTCAACGATGAGTGGGCAGGGTGGGAAATAAAAAATAGTTTAATTGTTATATTAAAATGATCTGGGATAGTAAAAATTTTATTTGGTTAATAACTAAATTTTTTTGTTAGGTTTTAGTTATTGATTCTAATAACCAAAACCAAAAAAATTACTAATTTTATGTTATGAAACATTATTTAATGGACGTCATAATTATGATAATAATGATTATGACTCATTGTTGCCTAATCTAACCCTTCTCATAGTCAAACCTTTCATATTATTCGACCTTTGGAATTTCAACCGTTGGATTAAATATGGTAGAGATCAATCTCCATCGTTGGATCAAATATTATGTACTCTATATATATGAATTTTTTTTAATGAAATGAGTTTTGGTTTTTGGCTCTCCATTGTCACCTTTTTACATTAGCATGTTCGTTCGTCATTGTCATATGAATATTCGACGTACTTTTCATCAATGATACACATCGTTTGGGATATTGATCATTCATTCCCGGTTTCAAAATTTATCGCAGTTTCAATCGGTGTTCGATCAATTTCACAACAATTTACAATTTTTAATTTTTATTAATTTAATATTCTAAATGACATTTGATATTAATTTTAAATATTTTTAAATATAAAATATTTTTGTTTACAAATTTATGTTTATCTTGAAATTACTTGTTTTTTTATAAAATGCAAGGATTTATTTACAAACTCATGTTTTCACCAATGTGGTTGGAATGTGATTTTTTTTTTACATAATGGTTAATTATTATTGAATACAAAAATAAAAACAATTGAATTGTTAGAAAAAATTGTTAACCGAAGCCTGAAAAAATAAAAAACGGTTATTGGATTTGGTTATTAAAAGGATAACCTTAAAACCATATGATTATTGTTTTTTTTGTTATAACCAAAACCTGCAACGAACCAACCCGGAATACCATCTAAATAGATATTTGAGCTAATTTTCCACTAACTCGAATAACGTTCCCGATCTCTACGGACTGACAACAAGCACCCAAGCATCAATAAATAATCGTTGAGAACGATTTCTCCCTCAAAGGATTACAATAACAAAGTATAATGCGAAAACATCATCAGACATATAAACCAATACATACATATCAATGTACAAAGGAACAGTAAAAAAACTGAAAGCAGAACATAACAACCAAAACCAATCTCTCGGTGGTCCACGACCCCTTTGGTCACCCAAGCATGTACCCACAAAGGAAAATGAAAGCATGAACACTTCCTATAAGATCATAAAGGGCTACAAACACAGAAAGGTATAAGCAGAATGTGACCTGAAGAGTCTAGTAGGATTCCGCCAAAGATTATATGCAGTTAATTCATAAGGCAACTCAAATATGCTAAAAGAGAAGTAAAAATAAAAGAGTATGAGGATTAGTTTAAAAATAAAGTTTTAAATATTTAAAAAATCATTTATTAAACTAAATCTGTAAAACATGTCATTTCACAATTTAAAAACTAAACATTTTCTTGAAAAACTTTTCACAAGCTAAAGTTAGATAATCAATAAATGACGAGAATATGTACCTGACATGGAAAAAATAAACAAGAGTCAATACAATAGAGTCAAAGTGCATAATAACAATAAATGAATCAAGCAAGGCAACTCTGGTGCCAAATAGTGACATTGAACGCTATCATGTATCGAGTATCAAGTATATGGATGTCATGGGTACAACCTAGGTACGATAGTGAGTCCACCTCATAATAGTTAATTAAATTACAGCATGACTAATTGTCGGGCTTACATCTAGTCTCACGAGTCTCAAGCAAACCAGTTCCACGCACACCCGCTTTCCTGGCCACACGTCTATAGCTTGAATCTTTCACGTTCTCTATGGATCCACTAGAAGGGTGTGAGTCCACTAGTGAAGTATATATCAAGGTCATCTCATCTAACTATTCATGTTCCCATGACTAGTCAAAAGAGGTGAGTAAGATAATTAAGGTACGAGGATCACACAGGGATCCTTATCAACCATGGGCATTGGCCCTAAATCACATCTCACTCTCACCCCCAAATTCCCTCAAAGTCAATAATCCCGTTTTCAACACCCAACAGTGGGAAGTACAATAATCAAGAAAGATACATTAAGAGATTATTACAAGAGAAGATCACCATAAAGTGTCAACAAGGCCGTTAAAAATCATTAATTCAATTCAAATCCTTTTAAATAATTCCAACATTCAAAAAGGGTAACTACACCCGCTTCCTTCCCCAAATCATCATTATAATGTCATACGGGCCTTTTAAACAACAATAATTTCAGAGGATCCCAAAAGCATTTAAAAGAAGTGTTACAATTTAAAATGGATTGAATACATTTCAAAACACGGATTTACACCCTATTTTCATGTGAATAAATCATTTATTTCAAATAACCAAGAGAACCCATTTCAAAACAAATGTAAAATCATTCAAAGAAGGTTCTTGGTCATTTAATAAATTCAAGCATTTTAAACTATTTAGAAAACATCAAATAGTTCAATTCATTTAATTCAAATCAAGCAGATTCATTTTATAAATAAAAGCCCAGGCCAAAGCCCTCAATTCCACCAAAACATCCTTTAAAAGATCTTTAAAAATAAATCATAACAAACATGACATTAAACAATTCACAAAAAGGCGAGAAAGAAAGATCAAGATTTTAGCCATTAAATTAATGTCATGTTCAATTCAAAGGGAAATGGGTCAAAGACGCTTTTGCAAGGAATTTCAAGGAAAAATTACATAGAATAAGTGTTAGAAATTAAGAAACCCACATCTATTAATTTATCAAGCAACAATGAATTATAAAACAAAGGAAAAGCATAAAAACACCTACTTGGAATATTTGAAATCCAACCACAATGAATCTGAGATGTGCCGCATTCGATGGTGATCGCCATATATAGGAAGATAGATCTCGAAAGAAGAGAGAAGAGATCCTAGATCCACAATTCCACCTAAATCAACCATGATCCAACAAAATACAAGGCCATCATAACCTCTAGGAAGAAGGAATCAGGAGAAGAAGATAGATAAAAGATCAAGGACAAAAGAACTCACCAAAAGATGATCACGGCTTCGATTGACGCTTCAATCCACCAAAAGAGGAGTTTTGGGAAGAAAAAATGGCTCTAGAGGGCTCATAAAATCCAAATGCGAATTTCCGTTTCACAGTCTTTTTTGTATTGTTAATTAATTTTTTTTAATACGCCGTTTTAAGTTTGTTGTACAACTGGAATTGCAACAGCTCTTCCATCCTCCGTCGTACGTGTGTATGCACCCACCACTGCTCCTCTTATTCTTGGCAGTGGCTTTCCCGATAAAATTGGTTACGACAAGAAGGGAAGAGACAGGGAGTCGGTTCCGCTCTCAAAGATCGAGAGCCCTAGATCGAGAGCTATCGGTTTTGCCGAAGGAGATGGCGGCGAGCTCCGATGCAGCGTCAGGATCACTCTGTTTGACATCGCATGGCACGACATCATCTTTCTCGGCGGCTGGGGTTTCACGGTGTAAGGCGTAGGGTGGATCTGGGTTCTTCAATCGTGGCACCCTGGTTCGGTCGCTCGAATTGGCTAGAGGAAGAGGAGTTCCTCCATATGTTTAACATCAAGCATGACTCGACTTCACGCCTGAGGATGAGAAAGAGCCGGTTATTGGGACCATGGACAGTGGCTACATCTCATCAGCGAAAGCCCTTTGGATAGGGGTTCTTGTTCTTGGACCGTGGAGGTTCATCCAGATGGTTGCATCAGGCCTGGATAGTAGAAGTAGACCTGGATCGTGATAGACTCCGGCAGCAGCACAAGATTCAGACGTCGATGCCAAGCCTGTACAGCAGCAGTGCACCGTGAGGAGTCAGACTCATTCACAATGATGTGCCACGACTGACATGGGGTTTCTGCTATGACAAAGGTTAAACCGAACCCCTGGTAAGGGGGAGTTTCGATCCAATTTTATTTCTTTGTCACTTTGATTCCTGTATATGCTGTTTTTTTAGCTGCATCGATTGCATGCTGTTGTGTCCACCAGTATGTTGTATCTCCTTTCTTGCATTGTAAAAGAACCCCTGATGTTTCTGCCCCATGCACGTAGGCCAATTGGCCGAATCACGTAAATATGTGTGTCCATTTACTGCTTTATGCATTTGTTTTTTTTGTCGACCTGGTTAGTTGCTGAACTCTCGCTTGCTTCTTGATTTAATTAGAAGTAGTTTTGACCATGCTACTGTTGAATTTACTGCTACTGGAAGATCATTTCAATTATGGTTGTTGGAATTGATTGCGAATTAGTTTATGTTTATTGGTTTATTTGTTTTAAGACAAGAATAATAAACATAGTTTTGTGATTCCGTATTTTGGGATTATGCGATCCTAATTTATACTCAATGGATCCTCACTATTTCGGATAGGGGACTGCCTTGCGTAGCGCACTCCCTCCCAACAAGTGGTATCAGAGGGTAATTGGGTATAAATTTGTATCGTCAAAATTTGGAATTCAATTATTCGTTGTTTTAAATGATTTGATAGTGGCTTTTATTTTGCAGCATGCTTTGGTTGTTTTCGTTCAACATTGGTCGTTTATGCTCATTGGCTATAAAATTACAATATGTTTTATTGTTGTTTTCCTTGCATGGTTTTTCCCTTGACTGTTTTCCTGTCGGAACCCTATTGATGTCTCTTGGTAGTTGCTATGTGTTTCTCTTGTTCTGGGGTTAGAAAGGGGCTAGTGAGAGGTTGACCTGTGTGAGAGTGTCTTGGTTAACAGTAAGGTCTCTGGCAGAGTTGGTCGATTTGTTTGGTTTCTTAGTTCTGCCTTTAGCCTTAGGAGAGTGAGCTGACAATTAGCTCAGGTTTGTTCCTCTGATGTGTCCTGATTTTGGGTTGGTGTCTCTAGGTGTGACCCACTACGAGTGGTGATTGGGCCTGGGCAGTGTGTAGAGAGACAGTGTCATGTGAATAGGTTCGGTGATGATCGAGCTTCATGGCGGTTCTCTTGGGATCTCTTTAGCGATGTTAGGTGGTTCCTAGATATCGTTGGGGCTATACTATGATGAGATTTCTTAGTCGGTAGCGAGCTGTCCTTGGATCACCGGTGTACTCGTAGGCTTAGAGTTTGCCCTTAAGACTCTTGGGACTGCATGAGTTTTGCAGTGGTACCCGGTTTTGAGGAATCTCTCTTGTTGGCTTAGTTGAGGCTGTGTTTCTGTCTAGTGTGCTTTAGTGGGGCAGAGTTGTGAATTCAACTTTAGGTTTTCCTTCTTCGTGTCCTAGGAGGGTCGGTCTTCTTGGGTAACTAGGTATGAGGATAGTAAGTTATTGGGCAGTGGTTTGAGAAGCAGGTTCATGGGGAGATGTCCTGCTAACCACCAGACTTCATGATGGTACTGCTGGTATCTCTTTTTCGACATTGGATGGGTACCTGAGAATAAGGTGCTTGATGTCGCAGGTGGGCTAGACTAGGATGTTTTTTCCCTAGGTCAGTAGTGGGCTGCCCTTGCTTGCTGGGTGTGTTTCCTCATGGTTACGAGTAGGCTCTAGGATCGGGGTTGTATGGGTTATACATCGGTTGATGTTAGGAGGTGTCTTCCCCTGTTGCATAGTTCTAGGCGGTCTTTTCTCCTTAGGTGGAGAGTTTTTTGGGTCTGATAGATTCAGGTGGAGACCAGTTTTTCTTTTTTATGCTTGATTTTTTCAGTGTTTATTTTATTACTTCTATTTGAATAACTACACTGGTTTACTGAGTGTTTCTTTATGATTTTTTTGAGATGTTTGTTTTGCCATGTTCTGTTTGAGGATTGGTACTGCTGTTTTTGCTGCTTGTGTGCAGGTACTTGTTAGCAGTATGAGACTTCATCGACGACATCATCTCAGAGGTCTGCTCAAGTAAGTGCAGGTATGCATTCTGTTTATGTTTGGAGTTCTTAAATTCTGAGCATGTTTAGCAGTAGTGTAGAATATCATTAATTTGGGCAGCATGTGTCACGTTGATGCATGAAGGAGGACCTGTTTGGGTCGTACCCTGTAGTTGTTTCCTTTTTAGGATGTGATGCCCAAATTAATGATGCTAGGTGGTGCAAAATCATCATGTGATTGAGAGTTTATTAACAAGGTGGAGAGTATGGTGTTGTTGCATATTAAATATGTTTATGAATTTTAATTAACAAGGTGGAGATTTGTGAATTTCCGTTTCACGATCTTTTTTTATTGTTAATTAAAATTTGTTTTTTTAATATGCCGTTTTAAGTTTGTTGTACAACTGGAATTGCAACAGCTCTTCCATCCTCCGCCGTAAGCATGTATGCGCCCACCACTGCTCCTCTTATTCTTGGCAGTGGCTTTCCCGATAAAATTGGTTACGACAAGAAGGGAAAAGACAGGGAGTCGGTTCCGCTCTCCAAGATCGAGAGCCCTAGATCGAGAGTTATCGGTTTTTCCGAAGGAGATGGCGGCGAGCTCTGATGCAGCGTTAGGATCACTCTGTTCGACATCGCGTGGCACGGTATCATCTTTCTCAGCGGCTGGGGTTTCACAGTGTAAGGCATAGGGTGGATCTGGGTTCTTCAATCGCGGCGCCCTGGTTTGGTCGCTCGAATTGGCTAGAGGAAGAGGAGTTCCTCCATATGTTTAACATCAAGCATGACTCGACTTCACGCCTGAGGATGAGAAAGAGCCGGTTCTTGGGACCATGGACAGTGGCTACATCTCATCAGCGGAAGCCCTTTGGATAGGGGTTCTTGTTCTTGGATCGTGGAGGTTCATCCAGATGGCTGCATCAGGCCTGGATAGTAGCGGTAGACCTGGATCATGATAGACTCCGGCAGCAGCACATGATTCAGACGTTGATGCCAAGCCTGTATAACAGCAGTGCACCGTGAGGATTCAGACTCGTTCACAATGATGTGCCACGACTGACATGGGGTTTCTACTACGAAAAAGGTTAAACTGAACCCCTGGTAAGGGGGAGTTTCGGTCCAATTTTATTTCTTTGTCACTTTGATTCCTGTATATGCTGTTTTTTTAGCTGCATCGATTGCATGTTGTTGTGTCCACCAGTATATTGTATCTCCTTTCTTGCAATGTAAAAGAACCCCTGATGTTTCTGCCCCGTGCAGGTAGGCCAATTGGCCGAAGCACGTAAATATGTGTGTCCATTTACTACTTTCTGCATTTGTTTTTTTATCAACCTGGTTAGTTGCTGAACTCTTTCTTGCTTCTTGATTTAATTAGAAGCAGTTTTGACCATGCTACTGTTGAATTTGATGCTACTGGAAAATCATTTCAATTATGGTTGTTGGAATTGATTGAGAATTAGTTTATGTTTATTGGTTTATTTGTTGTAAGACCAGAATAATAAACATAGTTTTGTGATTCCATATTTTGGGATTATGCGATCCTAATTTATACTCAATGGATCCTCACTATTTCGGATGGGGGAATGTCTTGTGTAGCGCACCTACACCAACACCAAAGAATCAATTTAGGTTTGATTCGTAGGATTTTAGGGTTAATTAGGGGGTTTTGGGATTTTAATTACGATTTTCAGGGCTTTAATTACCGTTAGTAGGTTTCTTAGGTTAAGTTTCACGGTTAGTACCAACCATGCACCTAAAATAGACTCACTGGAAGGGTTGCACGGTGTAGCTTCAAACTTAGTTTAACCATGCACCAACCATGAGACCCCCTTCTGTTTAGGTTTCACACTGTCAAACCGTGATCAAACCATGCACAGGCCCCAAAACCTTCAAAAAAGTCCGGAAAACCACCAGAAACAACCCACAAAGAGATCTAATCATTGGGTACTCAAATCTATGGGTTAAAACACATAAAAACAAGTAATGAAATGTTATAACTGTTGGACTCAGTGCCCTAGAACCAATTTCTTTATATATTATGATAAACATGTATTCATTGTTTTGAATATTAATAAACTACTTATCATATCATGATTGTTCTTCTATATGACATAGTATGTGATAATTGTTGGGATATTTTTTATTTTAAAATTTGAATATGATAGAGATAAAAAGGGATAAAAGATGTTGATACGAAAAAAAAGAGATATGTGGGATTAGATATGAGAAAAAGATATGTTACTTATCTTTTAGAGGGGTGGTGCACGCCTATATATATATATGAGGATGTGATGAATAAACAGAAGAAGAGGTCAGACAAGATGTAGCTTCCTAGAGATAACCGGGAAGAGGCTGCCACTTGCGGTAGCTTGTGCGAAGAGACGACGAAGACAAAAACGTGCGACGATGGTGAGAGAATTGTCGACGACGACATGCAAAGAGATTCATGATGGCACCATGTATCGAAAGTCATCTTGGTTGCGGAGATCAAGCGGCATGTCCCAGTTGCGGTGATTGGTGGTACATCAAAATGGTATGTTCATGGGTGTGGGTGCGTTGTAAAATATGTCTTTGGTTGTGGTGTGAAAATCCTTTAGGTGAGTATATCAAAATTCATTCAGGTGGAAAAATCCTTCAAGTGCTGTGTAAACTTATTTTGGGTGATAAAAGGCCTTCAGGTGAATTCTTTGGTGTTTTGTGACTATTTCCGCTGCGATGTCGGGCTCTGCCCTAACAATTGGTATCAGAGGAGGTTCACGATTCTGACCTAAGAAGATCAAGATGTAGCGATGGAGTCACATTGAGGAGTTCACCAGAGATCTGCAAAGATGAAAACTATAATGGGTGCGATGAATTATGTCAGTGTCGACATGGATGATCTGATGCAGATGAAGATATGACTAAGGTGGAGTTGATGTGATAGATCTGATCATGGCTGAGTCGATGATGGTGGATATGACAATCACGATGATGCTAATGGTGGGGATGGCAGTAGAGTATTCAAATTTCAAATCAAGGTGGAGATTTTTGGGAGATTTTTTTTGATTTTAAAATCTGAATACAAGAGAGAGAAAAATAGATAAAAGATTTTGATATGAAAAAAGAGATATGTGTGATTGGATATGGAAAAAAGGAAATATGTGAGATTAGATATGAAAAAATAGATCTTTTTCATATCTTTGAGAGGGGTGGAAGTATCTTAAAAAAAGGCTGCATCGGGCCTCTAGAATAGGAGAGAGTTAGTGAGATACAACCGTTGTGAGAGAGAATCGAGAAGGGGTTGCCCTGTTTGCGATAACTGGTGTGAAAGAGGGTAGGTAAGATATAGTTGCCTAGAGATAACCAAGAAGAGTCTACCGCTTGCGGTAGCATGTACGAAGAGATGGAGAAGACAACGATGTGCAATGATGATGAGATAATTGTTGATGATGACATGAAAAGAGATTCATGATGGTGCCATGTATCAAAAGTCTTCTTGGTTGCGGAGATCAAGCGGCGTGTCCCGGTTTTGGTGATCGGCGGTACATCAAAATGGTACTTTCATGGGTGTGGATGCGTTTTAAAAATGCCTTCAGGTGTGGTGTGAAAATCCTTCGGGCGAGTATGTCAAAATTCCTTATGGTGTGAAAATACTTTGAGTGAGTATGTCAAAATTCATTCAGGTGGAAAAATTCTTCAGGTGATGTGCAAAATTTCTGCAGGTGATAAAAGGCCTTCAGGTGAATTATGTGGTGTTTTGCGACTACTTCTGCTGCGACGTCGGGCTCATCCCCAATAATAATGTCATGAGAGTAGATGTATCACTAAAAAGTCATATCAGTTACCCACTATGATGGGAACCCAAAAATTTCTATGACACTATTCTTGAATATATGTTCTATAGCCGGATGATATCATTTGAGGGACACAAATGATACAGACTATCAGGGGTGAAGACTCATAGGACTTTGAGGCACATTCTCATGGTGTACTCCCTTGGTAATATCCAGTAGGATATTATGAGAATGAGACCCGCTAGTAGGAAACCCACATTTATATGTGTCATTGGACGTTCCTATATGTGGATGTGTGTATTTGTCCTTAGAATTTAAGATTATTATTAATAAGTATTATGAGTCGCTCACTTAGATGTATCGATGAAAACCGCGACGAAAGATGTTCGCGGTGAGGTATGATACATTGGGTACGTTACGAGTAATATTGCATTAATGAATAAATGAGAGAAATGATTTATCATTTCTATCCATTGAAAAAAGTTAATATCTCAGACCTTTTGATGGAAATAATATAGCCTAAATAAATCCATGCTCACGGTGTTCTATAGGCAAGTTCTATTTCCGAAAAGTCAAAGAAATAGATATTGAGCACAAAGGTTGATAACACTGGCATGCAACATGCTCGATTAGGGATATTGTGATAAATGGATTATATTACACAGTAAGCGTCCGTATGAGGTGACATGTCGTTGCGACATTAACTTTTTTCTCTATGGGTGTCTTGGTGTGTTTCTAGACGCTAACCTTGGACTTAAAATTGTTTCGCCTAATGCCACTAAGAAAGAGTGTAGGGACCCAGCCTTAAACATTACATAGAAAAATACCTTTTACCGGTCTAGGTTCTAAAGAGTTAGATACAAGATTTAAAATTTATCATAGTTTCAAAAAAAAATCAAACAAAAGACAAACTTTGCTTCCGCGCGCGTAAAAACAATGACATCTAATTTTGGATCTCCAGGTGACCTGTGAAAAATAATTTTAAACAAAAGGTGAGCATTAGAAATGACCAGTAAGGGGTTTTAAAATAAGACCATAAAGAAATAATTTTTCTTAAAATACATGTTTTAAATCATGAAATTAACTTTTCTAATAACATGTCATCATCATTTTATTGATATATTCTGAAACAGCTTTTAGGAAAAACTCATGCTCAAAATAGCTAAACTTATTTAAGAGTTACAAATAAAATACATTATAAAATATTCACACACTTGATCAGAAATGAATGAAATGCCACTTATAAGTTAAATAATGATGATACTTAATTATATATGACATGCCAGGTGTATGGATACAGTTTTGCACATGAAAATTATAAAAAAACTCATTTCAATTAAAACTACTTGAAACTTGTAGAAATATTCCTATTTAATAATTTTTAAAGTTAGCCTTAAAATTTAAAATGAAATCAAGAAATTACCATGGATGTGAGGTATGTCGCATGAACGTGATTATATACAGATGCAACATCCTTTAAATATATCATGATGACATGCTATGCACATTTTTAGAAATGTGACAATAAATTTATGAACAGGTCAATACAATTATATACATAAAAAATAAACATTCCATCCTTATATATATATATATCCTTATGGATTTGAAAACAATTTTATCCCAAAATAATTTTATCTCATATATATACATGTTTTGTTTTGCGCATTCAAAACATATAACAAATGTTTAATATGTCGATAATTATATATGTATATAATTGATATTGAATTTACAACATTTATTGTCGTGGAATACATATTTGAATAGAACTTCGATAAATGAGAAAATTCATTGGAAAATCAAATATGATATCGAATTACAAACTTTGATAATAAATTATGTTGCGGAAGATTTATTAAAACATAATTTTTATGGACATAATATATTTATGTAACCAAATCAAATAATTAAACTCACTACACATCCATGAATTAAAATATGATTTAATATGTATAATCTAAATACTATAAATATTGAATCCATATTTAATTATGTGTTCTAAAAATAATTATGAAAAGTTGGATAGTTATACATATATATGTATATATGTATATGTATTACAAATCAACATAGTTTGTCAAAATTAAAAACCTTCCCTTATAAAACCATAACAATAAAAATAAAACTCATACTAAATAAATTTAAAAATAAAACCATATTGAGAAAGATTTTAAATAAATAAAACCCTTATATCAAAATCGAACCATAGTACATTTTTAGCTTGAATGCACATTAACAACGAACATAAAAAAACGCAGGACTTATCGGTGTGCTCAAATATAAATGCAATGGTGTGCATACGTAACACATAACTCAACTTTGATAAATTTAACTCATTACTATTTTGAGAAGTGAAAACCATAATTGAAAATATAATTTTCACCCTTACAAAATAAGTTTAAACATAAAAATAAATACTAAACCCCTTACGATAAATGATGAAAGTAACAAGCAATTAAACGTTTGATTTTGAAATAACAAACAAATAGATGTTTGAATTATACGTTTATCTTTCCTTAAAATTTTATGATAAAATAGATAGATAGGAAAACATATAATAATATATTTTGGACAATACAATATAAACCCTTACACAATTATAATTTTGGAAGAAAAATAAATTGACAAAAATAAATACAAAAATCCCTTGAAAAAATGAAGAATAAAAACAAAGCTTCTGCAAAGGTAGCTAAAATCAGATGAGTAAAGAGGGTCTCTTCCTATTTGATAGAACATCGAACTAGCGGTAAGAAAAGAGAAACAGGGCTCAGACAGAGTTCTTTGAATAGAAGGAATTGGATTTTATTCAGTGCATGCAGATGCTTAAATACACACACACACAAAAAGGCCAGGACAACATATACGGACCGCCAAACATAACTTAAATTCATAAAATATATAATTCTATTCCTATATTCAGTGGCTTATTTTACAAGATAAGTGGGGTGAACAAACAACCAAAAAGAAAATAAACAACAGTTCCAAAATGCAATTCGACTAAAGAAACAATACAAAACAAATGAATAAAGGTAATCAAAGTTTATTGAAATGCAGATGGCAAGCAAAGTCAATAATCGGACAAAAAACACAATTAATCAAAATCAATTTGAATGGAAAACAAAAATTCTGACAATGAAAGATATAGAAAATGAACTATAAACAGACGACCATGGATTGATATGAAATTCATACACCTATAACAGAAAACAAAACAACTATCTCGGTATATTGAAGAAAAACAAAGAACGAAACCCTAACCGAGAAGGATACTTTCCGACAATGCTTGAACCTTACACGTCGGTGCTCAGTCCTTCGATCGATCCTCGAAACCGCATCAACACCACACTTGGCGCGATGACGGACCCCAACACCTTCGACTCCATCCATTGCGCGACATCTGCAGACCTCGGCTCTGGCTCCTCCGATGAGAAGGCCCTTCCACACGACTCATCTCTCGACGGTGCCCTTGCTGCGCGCGACCTGGAGACCCCAACGACCTGACCTTTCCCTTGGCCTCGACCGTCGACTGACCCCGCTCGACACCCCCCTTGTAGCGTGACTCCGATGCCCACGAACCCTAAACGAAACCCCAAATCCCATAAACATGATTCTCTTTTTTGTTCATTCATTTTATTATTATTATTATTATATCATTATTAATTTATTTAATATAATTTATTTATATAAAGACAATATATGTACTAACATATCTTATAGTTTCAATATTAAAATCAAAATAATTCTATATAAGGATTATCATAATATAAATATTATAAGTTTAACTTTAACATTTAGAAAAACATCTTTATAATCTAAACATATTTTATAATTTGAAACTAATACTTATAGTATATTTATTTAAACTAATTTTTCATAATTCAAATTTTTTAAAAGTAATAGTTTTATAAAAATAATTTAATCATAATTCATAATTCAAAATTAACAATTGTTATTTCTTATACATGTATGTATGTATGTAAGTATATATATATAATTTTATTTTTATGAAAATCAAATTTTATTAAACCAAATTAGTTTCATTTATGAAGATAGTTATAATAGTCATAATATATACATATCTATTGAAAATTAGAAATTTACTAATTCAATACATTTTATTAACCAACCTTTAAAATAAATTTTTGTTATTAAAATAAAAGTAATAATCAAATAATCTTTTAAAGAAAATAATACTATATATTTTTTAATTTTAAATCAATTTGAAAACTATAAATAGTACCTATAATTAACCATAAGTATTATAATTAAATTAATTGAAATACTTAATTTTTTAATTATTATTTTCCAAATAAAATGTAAATAAATTCATTTAATAAAAAATATTTTTAATAAAACTACGTTTAGAATTTTTGAGTTGTTACAAAAAGGTTTAGAGGGTCACACACTAAGTGTATCCAAAATCTCAGTTAAATAATATATTAATATTTATTATTTAAAAGGTTGAATAAATACTATTCTTGTATGTGATTTAATAATTATTCATATATACTTGATCACATTTATTACATCACTAGTTATTCGAGTGAATATATTGTGAGTAGAATATTTAATAAATATTTATTTTCTATTTAGTGAATATAATATTTATTTATTTATTAGTGAATAATGCAGTGATATTTATTTAATAAATAAATAAACATTATTCAAGACGTGATAAATATTATAGAGAAATAACAGACCTATTTTAATGGTCTGGTGAGAAATAATAAATATTGAATATTATTTAATTAAATAATATTTAATTATAATTCTCAAGTTAAGCGTATGTTGAGAAATAATACTACTACTATTATTATTTGACATGAGGTTTTTCTAGGATTAAATAAATAATTAAGGGCACTTATGCAATTATTTTATTTTGACACTAGCAATACAAATACCCCATTATGTTATTTTCTCAATACTAATTCAGTTATGCATTAATATTGTATATCTTTGATTTAATTCCATTGATCACAATGATTAAACATTGTATAGATCTTGGATTGATCATCGATCGTGACAAAAAGCAATGTTGGGTACCGCCCATCACATGCTTCCGCTACGCCCAGAACCTACAAGTGGTATCAGAGCAGACACATAATTGTTTATAATTATTTACAAATCACTGATGATTTATGCATTTATAATTTAGTTTATCAATTCAAGTTTAATCATTCTTTTAATATAAATTGTGAGATCTTCTCCTTACTCCTTCATTTCTCATAGATCTAATCGAGATGATTAATTTTATGATTAAAATAAAACTGAGAAACTCATCCGAAGGTGCCAAGGTTTTTATCCAAACAACACAGGACTACACGCCGTGTAATCAGAGTTACACACCATATAGTCATGTTAAATGTATCAAGAATTAATTCGAAAATTAATCCCGATCGTATGCATTGAATACAAACATTAAATTGCACTATGTGTTGACCATAATTTAATGGCACATGGTCAGCCATACTACACGCCGTGTAGCCCACATACACGACATGTAGTCCCTTTGAGTCACAAATGGGATGTGTATTCAATACACGACCTACCTGTCTGGTGACCGTGTAACACAGAGTCAACATAATGCGTAGCCCATTGGACACACCATACACTCTGAATTTTCCAAGGTAGGTTTTACATGCTGAATCTCTAGGTGTGTATCTTAGATAGATGGTGAGAGGTGTATACACCGTGTAAATCGAATCTACATGCCGTGTACTTATACTAAGCTATGAAGATTTAAAATTTATTTATTTTACTCTGTAAACCTTGAGACATGTACTTGCATGTGGTCGTAAAGATAGGACACACAATGTGATAGGTTTTAATATACATAAATATTAAATGTTTAATTAATATATGCACAATGTTTAGATCTTTATATTATGTATGAGTTGTATTACAAGTTGTTACTATATGTGCATTTAAGCATAAAACATGACCAAAAAATCATGTAATTTGTGTAATCATCCGTGAAGTACACTTTGTGAAAGTACGTGATAAGTTGTGTATACGAGTATAATATATGTTGGGCAGAATCAGACGGGTATTCACTGTGTTTCCTCTAAGGTACATTTATGTACAAAGTTAATTTTAAATGAATTTATTTAATTTGTTTAACATTACAATGGATGAGAATCTCAAGGAAATTCGGATAATAATTGAGATAAAAGTATTGATTAATTAAAGATAATAACTAATCAATTCGAGCGTGATTTATCTTAAATAAGAATGATTAAGAATTGAATTCTAGTTTTATTGAATGTGTAATTTGTTGCATGGATGTGTATAATCATGAGCTAGACCAGACCTTTTTTATGTGATTGGTTTCATTAAATTTATTATTAAATTAAATTATTGTCTTGTGAACCTTCTCTCCTCATTATTATGTAGGGCATGTGTGCCCATAGTTTCTTTTATGTAAACCCATTTCCCCCCTCACTTGCGTGTGAGTAAAAGATATATGTAATGGATGGATCTCCCAATCTAGTAGAGGCGGTTCAAGTTTGAAGCCGAGGCGAAAGCAATCCAAGGAGATACAAAGGTGAACATGTGGAAAGCTGTAAACACAAACCTCAATTGGTTCAAGGTGTTTCTCCCCTAGGTCAAGAATTAGTTTATCAACCACTAGATAAACTAACCATTAGTATAAGATCATGATCATACCCTTTATTTTATTTCTGTCAAGTTGTATGGTTATTTCATTATGGACGTTTTGTCGCGATCACAAAATTAATGAATTAACAAGCATGCAATATGAAACCAAAATAAACCGGCTTATGCGTAAATATTATCTAAGACATGATTAATCACTTAAGTAATCCTACTTAATATCAACAATCACACGATAAATAAAATAATTGTAAATTTATGCATAAAAGGATAAAATCCCTCGATAAAATATTAAGTCGGCATAGCCTTCCATTACTCTGGTTAGATCGAACCATAGTTCGAAGTGCTTGACTAGCTAAAGTTGGGGCGCTTTCAATTATCAGGGAATTCTAACATGAGGTTTTGGGTTGACTAAAATTATTTCACATCAAGGGTTGACTTACAAAGTAGGACTTGGTATAACTGAGAGGCAAAGGTTGAGGAAATCTAAAATTAATGATTTCAGGATTGAGGAGTCCACTCAGCAGATCAAGGAACTGTGAGTTAATGTAGTTTACATTTGAAATGCCTACCTAAAACCATTTGAGTTTTTTGACCAACCAAAGTTGGGGTAATGAGAATGGGAATACGAATCCTTACCACTAGAATATCCAAGCAATGAGATATTCCAAAGCCAATGGTGAGGGATATTGGGTTTCAATAAAATAGTGGGAGACTAATAAATATAATATTTATTCATTTGTCTAAATTTTATCAGATAAAGTACTAAAATTATTCTTATATTATTTTATAAAAATAAAAATAAAATGACATCAAACATATCATTGCGATCTATACATGATAAGGAAAACCTCCTCACCAGTACAAATTTTCAAGAGTGGAAAAGGTTCCTACGTGTCATACTTTGACATAAAAGGAAATTGTATGTATTGGAAGAACCTTTACTAGTTACGCCTAGAAATAGGGCAAGTGATGAAGAACTATATCTATATGAGAAACGTCTGAATGATGCTACAGATGTTCAGTGCTTTATGTTATCATCCATGTCCAATGAGATTTTGAAACAACATGAGGATATGGATGCTTATAGCATGATGTATCAAATTCAGGATTTCTATCAAGAGAAGGTGATACAAGAGAGGTATGAGATCTCTAATGCTTTGTTAATAACTAAACTTGGAGAGTCTTTGCCATCTAGGCCTCATGTAGTCAAGATTATCAGGTATATTGAACGCCTGGACATCTTAGGGATTAAATTCCCATATGAGTTACGTACAGATCTCATATTTTCATCACTTCTCAAGACCTTGTCCATCTTTATTGTGAATTATAATATGATCAATAATGAGAAATTTTTTTCAGAACTTCTGACCTTGATTCGACAAGTGGAAAAGGACATAGGGAGTGATAAACCTATAGTCCTTATGGTGAACAAGAAAAGGAAGAACAAGGAAGCGGGGCCCAAGACTTATAAATAGTCTAAAGTTTCTGAGAACTGTCCTTCCAAGAAGAAGAAGATCCATAGGTAGGGTAAGGAAAAGGAAGCAGTATGTTTTACATGTGGTAATCCAAACCACTAGAAGAGGAACTGCACCCAGAAGTAAGGGTAATCTAAAGATGCATTCGTTATCGAGTGCAATCTTTCCATTTCTACACATTGGTTATTAGACATGGCTTTTAGTTCTCACATATGTATCCAAATACAGGAACCAATAATATTCTAAAATATTTCCTAAGGAGATGTGGATTTGAAAGCTTCCAATAGTGTGAGGATGGCTGATCTAGCCATTGGTGACTACCAACTTTCATTGAGAACATGAATGATTTTGGTTTTAATAGATTGTTATTATGTACCCATAGTTACCAAGAACATAAATTTTGTGTCATGTTTAGATACAGATGGGTTTATTTTCAAATTTGGAAATAAAAGTTGTTTCTTTTACAAGGAAAACATATGTTATGGCATGATACATTTAAACAATGATCTTTATGTATTAAATTAAAAAAACCAAGTGTTGGAAATTGATAAAGAATCATGTTTATAAGACTCATATAACACCCAACTGTGGCATCACCGTCTTGGTCATGTAAACGAGAAGCGTTTGACAAAGCTATATCAAGATAGTTATTTAGACTCTTCTAAGTTAAAACCACCTGAGAGATTTCATGCTTGTTTACAAAAAAAAATGACCAAACCACTATTTAGTGGACAAGGTGAAATGGTCACATAACTTCTAGGATTGGCAGAGACTAATGTGTGTGGACCATTTTTAATAGAATCTAGAGGTGGATATTCTTACTTCATTACTTTTACTGATGACTTGAGTAGATATTTCTATATCTAATTGATGAGGTATAAGTCTAAGTCCTTTTAGAAATTCAAGGAATTCAAGAATGCAATAGAGAATTAGCTTGGTAAAAAGATAAAGAATATTTGATCAGATTGAGGTGGTGAATATATTAACCAATAGTTCATCAACTTTCTATGGGATTTTGAGATTCTATCTCAAATCACTCCACATTATACACCATAATGTAATGGTGTTAGTGAAAGGAGGAACTGTACCTTGTTAGACATGGTAAGTTCGATGATGAGTTATACAAATATTACATTATCCTTTTGGGAATATGCATTACACACTGTGGCTTACACGTTAATCCGAGTACCAAATAAAGTGGTAAATGGAATTCCCTTTGATTTATAGAGTGGAAATAAACCCATTTTATCGTATACATGTATATGGGGTTGTGAGGTGTTTGTTAAGAACTTCTTAAGAAACAAACTAGAACTTTGGGGTACAAAGTTTATCTTTATAGGGTATCTTAAGAAAAAAAGGGATAATACCTATACAACCCTTCAGACAAGAAAGTGTATGTCGCCAGACAAGTTGTCTTTATTAAGAGGGATCACATCTTTAAAAAGGATAGTGGGAGTAAGATTGATTTTGAAAAAGTTGATGCTCAAGATAAACAAGAGTTAATACAGAAAAAAATCCCATAGGTCCTCATAGAATAAGTAGTTCTTGAAACACAAGTACTGTGTATGAGCATAAGAGAGGTAAGAGAACCAGAGATATATAGTTTTTTGGTCACCAAGGATGGTGACTCATTATTGGTTGAAAATGATGAACCTATATCCTACAAGGAGGTAGTAGAGAGATTAGAAGCTACAATATGGCTAGAAGCTATGAATTTTGAGATGGATTCCATGTATTAGAACTAAGTTTGGGTTCTGGTTGATGTGTCGGTTGATGTAAAGCCTATCAGTTTCAAATGGGAATTCAATAGGAAACTAGACATAAAAGGTAAAGTAAGTACCTATAATGTAATTCTAGTGGAAAAAGGGTTTAAACATTGTCAAGGAATTGAATACGATGAAACCTTTTTATTAGTTTCCATGTTTAAATCCATAGGAATCATACCTGCTATAGCAGCTTACCATGACTATGAGATTTGGAAGATGGATGTCAAAACAACATTCCTTAATGGGAACCTTCAGGAAGATGTTTATATGATACAACCATAAGGTTTTGTGACTCCAGGTGATGCCAAAAGTATTTTCAAGTTGCAGAGATCCATTTATGGATTGAAGCAAGCATCTAGGCAATGGAACATTCAATTTGATGAATCCCTAAAATAATTTGGTTTCATTAAGATTGAATGTGAGTCATGTGTTTGTAAGAGTTTTAGTGGGAATGTAGTCATTATCTTATTAGTATATGTTGATGACATATTACTTATTGGAAATGACATACCAATCTTATAATCTATTAAGGACTGCTTAAACAAGTGTTTCTCCATGAAGGACTTAGGCAAAGCGAACTATATTCTATGGATCAAGATCATTCACGATATAACCAAGAGGATTCTTGGTCTAAGTCAAAGTACATATTTTGACTAGATACTAAAGAGATTTAGTATGGAACAATCCAAGAGGGGATTGGTTCTAGTGTCATGTGGTTTACATTGTTCTAAGAAAATGTGTCCTCAGATACAACATGAGAAAGAGAGAATGAGTAAGATACCATATGATTCAATGATATGATCAATTAGGTATTACATGTTATGTACTATAATTGATGTTTCCTATACACTCAGCATGGTAGGAAGATATCAAACAGATCCAGGAGAACAACATTTGACTGCTGTCAAGGCTATCCTTAAGTATCTGAGAAGAACTAAGGATATGTTCCTAGTATATAGAGGAGATGAGATACTGGTCATCATAGGTTATACTGATGATAGTTTTTAGATAGATTATAATGATTAGAAGTCATAATAAGGATATGTTTTCTGTATCAACAGAGGAGTTGTGATGTAAAAGAGTTCAAAGCAGCCAGTTGTCACTGATTCTACAGCAGAGTCCAAGTATATAGAATATTCTGATGTATCCAAGGAATCCATTTGAATTCTTAATTTTTCCAAGAACTTGATGTGGTACCTAGTAGTAAATACCATACTACATTGTATTTTAATAATAATACAGTGGTGGATCTTGAAAAAGAGCCAAGGCCGCACCAACAGACAAAATCATATATTTCGGAAGTATCAATTCTTGAGAGATTTCTATTAGAGGGGGGAAGTTACAGTGAGAAGATTAACCATGGAATAAAACATGATGGTCCCCTTGATTAAAGGCATATCTCAGCAGAAGCATGAATATCATGTGAGAGCTAGTAGAATAAAGGTTGTTAGCAATTGGATCTAGTGCTATTAGGAGTCTATTGGAGTTGGTGTGTCATGAACCACCTTCACCAAGATGAGGGAAGTGATAGAAAACTGCCAGACCCTTACTTCTTCAAGTTAAAGGAGATATAATGACCCCTGAGTCCCACCTTCAATAGGCCCTGGAGTGGCGACTAACACCAAGGGTATAAAATTATATGTGATATGGAAGGCATTTCCCCTTTTTTTGAAAAGGACCAGAAGATAAGATAGTAAATCTCAAACAACACCAAAACAGAAAGTAAAAGTAAAGAAAAAAAATCTATTCCCATATGCATGTTCCAATATAAAGTGTTACAAGTATAAGAAAACTCCAAAGGGAAGTACCAAAAGAAAAGAAAATAAGAAACACTAACAGTCCCAGCGTCTGAGCTAATAGGGTTCGACATGATCCTCGAAGTCCTCCTGGAAACCTGAAATCAGTTTTAAATATGTAGGGTGAGTATATAGGTATACTTATCCAAAGGCTCTTGTGCACAAGTGGGGATACATTCTAATGCCCTGTGAGAAAAGGAGATAACCGAAGCACCTAGCAAAGAAACTATCCACCCAAACCTCACCAAGGAACACTCCCCAAATAACTCAAGTCACGTAAAATAGTAGTAATAACACATAGATGTTTGGGTACCCCACACCACTTTCCCACTAGTTATTAAAGACATATTATGCGTCAGACCTCTACCGCCATTCTCTTCGCAGTCCCATTTCCACCCCAACAACAAAATTTTGAGCCACCACAACCACAGCTACGCCCACAAACACCTGGGCCACCACAACCACATGTAACCATACCCACAGACACCTGGGCCAGAACAACTACCGCTGTGCTTGAAGACACATGGGACCAAAAAACTACTGCCATGCCCGAAGACACCTGGGCCTCATACCGAAGACACTTGGGAAACAACTTTCCCGCACACACCTGGGCCAACCACCACAAAAAACTCTGCCCGAAGAATCTTGGGTTATAATGGAATTCAGGTCATCACAACCTACCTGAAGAGTCTTGGGCTACTTGGGAAAGGGAGTAGAAAAGGAGCTAATAACTAGCCACTCATAGAAGTGTTGGAAAAAATACCCACCCCCATGAAATGGGGGTGTTCGACATGAAGTGCTAAACTTGGGTGGGGTGTGAATAAGAAAAATAAGAACTAAATTATACATATAGGTTAACAAGCACTCATCCCAGCCTAAGGGTTCCAAAATCAGCCCTTACACAAACACCCTATTTACTATTCATTCATAAAAAGCACAACAACCACAACTATGGCAAAACTCATTTCTGGAAAAAAATTCCCCATTGAACCCATTATTGTTATCATATTCAAGTGATTCCATTTAAATAATTCTTCACTACTGGGCAACTAACAGGAATAGATACAAGCCAAGGAAGGAAAAACATCCAAGCAGCAAATTAACCATTCACACCCAGTTCTCTTGTAAAGTCACAACAACAAAAGGGATCTGTGAAATCCCTCAAAGTACTAGAACCAAAACAAGACCCAACATATGGCCCCACACGGCCCCAAATCCATAAACTAACAACTGCACAATAGGGGATCCCATCCCCATCCATGTCACCTCAAAAGAATCAAGTAGAACAACTATACACACCACCAGAACAGAGAAAGGGAGTTTTCAGATTTAAACACACCATTAATTTAGTTTTGTCTTTCCGTTTGGTTAAACGGGGTGACCACACAAGGATTATTATTCATTGGGAATCCATTTAATCAACCGAGTTTACATGATTAACCAATTTCCATGTTATAACTATTCAATCACAAAAAATATCCAGAAAACATAGGTTCATTAGTGTGCAATAAAGGACAACCAACGACCATGATTTTTAGTGGACATAAGCCCATACAATTCATAACATATAAGAAAAGGTAACAGAGTACCGCAACATCGTCAAACACACCCCTTCATTATTTAAAAACTATTTATTATCTTCGTTAAGGTTTTTTTCATCCATCCCCGTAGGAACATTATCATACCCACCCCGCATGATACATAGTAAAGAGAGAAAAAGGAAAAACCCTATCTAGATGATCAACGATCAATTTTTTTCTCCACGCGCCAAGAACTGGGGATGCGTGACTTTCAGGGGAGGAACTCCGAGGACTCCAAGAGTGAGAAGGAAAGGCTCAAGAATAGGCGCACCACTAGCCTTGGGAAGAGGACTCCAAGTGCACCAAATAAAGGAAAGAGGCCATCCAAGAATAAGAAATAATCCCCGTGCGATAAAAGGTGAGATCCTGGAGTTACGAGATATGAATTCTTAAACCACTTTAAAGGAGGACTGTGGTTTCTCCACACAGTTGGGTGGTTACACATGATGGAATTAATTTTCATTTAATAATTCTCATCAGAGAGTTGGCCATAACGGATGTGAGTTAAAGGGTTTCCTTTAAACAGGAAAACGTGTAACAGGGGTAAAACTGGAAAGTATGAGAAAAGGGTGTGACACTGAGGAAAAAGCCACACGTTTTGGTAAGTCAAGGGTCGCTTGGCTCTTAGGAGATTTTAGATATCATTTATGGGCTTTTAATGGCTTTAAAAGGGGTACTAAAACACTTTTACATCAAAAGATACTTTGTGAGGGTGGAACTGAAAAAAAAGGGTGGGACACCATTTGGTGAGACACCGTAATGGTGCCACCATCACGGTGCCACTGTAAGAAGTGCCCCCGTTTTGGTGTGTAACCATGACAATGCGACCGCTATAGTGCCACCATCATGGTGCTACTATGACCAGTTCCACCGTCACGGTGCTGCCGTGACCGGTACCACCGTCATAGTGCCACCATCACGGTGCCGCCATGATCGGTGCCACTGTTTCGGTGGAACCAAGTTTTTGGAAAAGTACCAGACCATGAGGGTCCAGTCCATTACATCAGATACCTCTCCAACTATTATCATCCTCGAGAATCGAAACTAGACCTGAAGAAAAGAGAGGGGTCTGAACAACCACCTCCAAAGATACCTCTCAGGAGTAAACCTCCCCGACATCTAGGAACACCTCTCCCTCATCTATCACCTGAACAACCATGGATACACTACCGCTCCTCTCCCCCATGTAACCACACAAACATGTAAAGGTCATACCATCCAGTCATATGGATTATGGATTCCCTTTCTCCATGTTAAGATACTATCTGCTTTGGGTGGCACTGACTCGATCACATGGGTTTAACCGAATCCACTTTAATGCATCTTGATTAGGGATCGGGTCCTCCCCTCCCCACAGTCAGGACTGTTCACACACATCCAGGGAAAAAGTGAAACAATCCATTTCATAGTTAACAAGGTCAAGCACTACATCACAAACAAGTACAAAACAAAACAAAACAAAAAACTAAAAATAGATTTGGGTACTAGGATCACATATGTGCCTCCTGTTCCCAGGTACTCTCCTCGAGGCCACCATGCCTCCATAACACACGAACCAAGGGGATGGTCCATCCACGAAGTACCTCCTCCTCACGATCCTCGATCTTCACTAGTCATTATACAAAATTCGCGTCGTCCTCGATATCCATCTCCCCCCAGTTGAGAATGTGTGAATCATCGTGTAGATACCAACAGAGTTGAGCCACATGGAAGACGACATGCACCCTTAGTAGCAAAGGTGGTAGCTCCAGTTGATAAGACACTTCGCCGACCCACCACAACACCTCGAAGGGTCCGAAGAACCTGGGAGAAATCCCACTTCCCCCACCGAACCTCCGTTGCCCATGTTGGAGGGAGACCTTCAAGAACACATGGTCCCCGACCTGGAACTCCAAGGGTCTCCTCCTATGATCAGCATACAACTTTTGCCAGCCCTGAGCTGCCTTCATACTCTCCCGTATAAGCTGAACCTTCTCTATCATGATCTTAACCACCTCTGGGCCAAGAACACCTACTTCCCTGATCTCTGTCTAGCACACGAGTGAGCGACATGACCTCCTGTACAAGTCTTCGAACGGATCCATGCCAATGGTAGAGTGATAGAAATTGTTGTAGGAAAACTATACCAGAGGCAAGTGTCATACCCATGATACCCCATAGTCCAAAACACATGCCCGTAGCATATCCTCCAATGTCTGGATGGTCCGCTCTATCTGCCCATCTGTATGGGGGTGGAAAGTAGTGCTAAGGCGTAACTGGGTGCCAAAAGCATGTTGCAATACCCTCCAGAATTGTGAGGTAAACCGTGCATCCCTATCTTAGACTATGGACCTCATAACTCCATGCAATCGCACCACATCATCCAAGTATCTCCATGCTAAAGAATCCACCACACTCGACTCCTTGATCACCAGGAAGTGAGTTGATTTCGTCAGCCGGTCTACCACTACCCAGATAGAATCACAACCTCCTTGAACCCTGGGTAATCCTGTGATGAAATCCATCGATATGTCATCCTACTTCCACTTAGGGACATCTAAAGGCTGCAAAAAACCTCCTGGGATGTGGTGTTCATCCTTCAACTGATGACACACCAGGCACCTTGCCACAAACTCCGCCACTGCCCGTTTCACCCCGGGCCACCAAAACTGTTCCCTCAGGCCTCGATACATCTTGGAAACTCCTAGGTGTACCAATATGAGTGAGTTATGGAACTCATAGAGAACTCCCTCACGCATCGTCTCTGAGACAAACAACTTTCCTCAGAAAAACATCCAATTCTAACCATCCTCCGACCACCCTTTCAGAGAATTGCCTTGGTTAACCCGATCATGTATCACTTAACTCTTTAAGTCTCCCCAATGAGACTCCTCCACCTTCCAAAACAGATAGGACTGCACTGTCATCTGAAACATACAACCTCTACCACCATCCACCCTTGCATCTAGGTGTAGGGCAGACAACTCCTCCATTTCCTTCCATGCATCCATAGATTCCTGAACAACTTCCCTTTGTGACTTCCTACTCAAGGCATCAGCCACAACGTTACTATTACCTTCAGTTTAAGAGATCTTGAAGTTGTAGTCCTGAAGAAACTCCACCCACCATCATTGACACAAGTTCAGGTCTCTCTAGGTAAATATATGCCTCAAACTCTTTTGATCTGTGAAGACCACAAAGTGATTCCCGATGAAGTAATTCCGCAAAAACTTCAATGCAAACACCACTACTACAAACTCTATGTCATGGGTGTCATAATTACAATCATGAGGACATAAATGTCTAAACCCATAAGAGATTACTCCCTACTGCTGTAGAGACCCGAAGCTTGACGTACATGGACATTACATTACTTTAGTGGAATACTTAATACATAACAAAAACAGACACACAAGGATCGTAATAGTTTAGTGTCTTTGGAAACTCGGAATATAATCTTCTAATCGTGGTGAAAGATCTTCAACATCTCCCATAAGATCTTCCCCTTTTTTTTTTCTTACCTAAAACCTTTCTTTAAATCCTGGGGAAAAGAAAACATATAAAGGGTGAGCTCAAATGCTCAGTAAGGGTAAGCATGGATAAAACAAAACAAATCATATACATTTGAACTTCAAAACATGAACATAATATTTAAACATCAGAATCTTGATCAATGACATAAATCATGGTAGTACGTAAGGAATAGGTCATAAAGAAACATTAATCATGATAAAATAGCATGAGAATTAAACATGTAATTGTGGAAAACCATTAAGCACATGATATGATTTCCATAGTATTCAAGACATTGCTGCCAAGACCATCTTAGTGGACAAAGTCCCTTTATGAATCGAGTTTACTCCTCGTTCCAGTCCTGTATTACTGAACCGGTTTAACTTGCCGTTCCAGCCATGTCTATCTCATGAGATATAAATCTTTACCCAATGCATTAGAGGGAGATATAGGTCCCACCCATCTCATAATGAAATCATTCTTACTTGTGCCACAAAATAAACATACATCATTCATAAAAACCCAATAAATAAAATGGGTTTCATAAACATCATCCCATCATCACATAATCTATATAAAAGAAATGGATATCATTTCATAATAAGAAAAGTGAAACCATGTAAATCATAGATACATTATACTTGAAACATACACATATGAAATAATGTTATCTTAGATGAAAAATGGTTTTTGATAAAACACTTGAAATGAATTCTTGAGGAAAATATCCTTTCTTCTTCAAAATCATTTTCTTTTCACAAAATTCCATGCAATTTTAAAAGAATAGGATTTTGTTTGAAATAGTCATGAAATCTTTTGGAGGAAGCTTCATGAAAATAAGGCTTTATAAAACCATAAAAATCCTTTCATGCCGTATACGTTAAAAAAAACATTCTTCTCATACTTTTGTCATAAAAGTCAAAAAGTACCTCATAACGTAAACAAAAGAAAGATTCCTTACATACCATGTAGTAAAATTCAAAAATGGGTAAAAAGGACTTTAAATATACATGAATACAATTTTATAAAACATAGACATGGATGATAGAAATAACCCCAGTAAATACTTACAAATAAGCAATCTCAGATAAAAATGAGATTTGCAAAATTATCCCTTACCTTAGGTCTGATATGCTTCGTACGTATCCGAACCTCCTCTTCTTTGAAGCGCCTCTTTGAGACCTCCTCTTAGGGCACTAAAATTGATCTTTGAAGAAGACCAGGACCTCTAGGATGTTTCTAGGGAAGTGGAAAAGAGAATTTGGCAGGGGTTGGCCGAGCTTGAAAGTTCAAAGTGGAGTGAGGAGGAGAGAGAAGAGGTGCCCTTTTATAAGGGAGGAGAGGGACACCTTTGGAATAACTAAAAATATTATTTTATTATAAAGTCAAATTCAGTTTTTAATAGCTCCAAATTGATATATTTAGAAGCTAAGGTGGGTATGGGTCGAAATACTCTCATCCAATAGAATTTAGACAAGTTTAGGTCATTATATTAACCTTATCTTTTAGTTTTAACTCTTAGTTAATTAGATTGACATTTACCATGTCACTTTGTATTTTTATATTATATAGTTAATAAACTCACCATATACATCCAAGCGACCCCCAAGTGGTCCATTAATGATACACCTATCATGATATAAGTATATTGGCTGAACCTTAGATTTTTAGGAATATAATAATAATTAATAATGTAATATTTGTTTTAAAAACTATTTTATGTCAATTTTGACACTATTTGGTAATTGATTTTTTTGAAAATCATAACAGAATGATTAGTTCCAAAAAAGATAATTAAATCAACACTAACATGACATATTAACATATAAATTATTGTAATTCATAAAAAGTCTCAAATTACATTTATTTGGGTATTTATAACATCAACTATGTCAATATTTCATTAATAAGATAATTACTGCATCATCATTGTGTCATAAATAAATTAAATTATTTAATGTCTAAAAATTATAAATAAAATACCATTATGTAGGAAATTTTTTTATCTTTCTAATGAATATTTATAGTCTAATTTATCTTATTTATAACCCTATATTAAAAATTATTTAGTTATTAAACATTGATTTTAACTATTTTAACCCTTCTTTAAATAAATTAATAATAAATGTCCTAATCTAATCCAAGTGGGCCTAAATGGTCATATTTTATTCCTAAGGTTGTTTTTGGTCGAATTACACTTGTCCAATAGAATTAGGACATGTTTTAGGGTAATAATATTATCATTTTTACCCTTAATTACCGTATTTACTTTTAACCGTGGTAAAAAAAAGTAAAAAGTTACTATTCACCAAAAATTATTTTCATCTCATTGAACCACATTTTAGTCCTTGATATTAACCTCGTCTCTTGGATTTTTGGAATTCCACTCACAGAAGCGGTAAAATTAAGTTTTATGAAAAATTCAGTTTTTTAACTACCACTTAGTGGTTTCACTATTCATCAAAAAATGAAAGTTTCCAGAAAAATACAAAAAATTAGGCCTAAGATATATTTAATATTATGAATTCAAAAATGATTTCTATTTTACCAAATTCAAAACATATTAGTTGCATTAATTAATTTAAAAATTAATTCCCGTCGTCAAAACAAATAGCGTGTTCTTAAGAGATAATAACTATCAAAAGATTGACACTTGTTTATGTCTGGTTTAAATGTGAAATTACATCCAATGAACAAAATTGTATTAAATTGTAAAAATATATTCTAAATATACTTTAAAACCACTCAAATTAATAATTTATCACTATTAATTATTTCAATTGAAAAATTTGTTTTTAATTAAAATTTAGTAATTTTCACTATTCATCAGAATATGAAAGTTATCCGAAAAGTACCAAAATTTCACCCTAAGATAATTTCGATATTCTGAATCCAAAAATGAAGTCCATTTTGAAAGATAAAATTTATAAAATTTCAAAAAGTGGGTATTACTATTCATAACGGCTAGTTCATAATAATATTATAATAATATCTCGTTTAGTGAAAATCGGTATTGCGTACTACACACGCTATCGAGGAAGGTCCCGATTGCGTGTAATGAAAGGCAAGTAAGGGATGCGTGTTGTGCAAGCTCCTTGTAGCGTACAACACAAGATATTAATGAAATTAAAAAGAATATTTTTCATAAAATTTTGGGGTGTTACAACTGCTGCATCAGCACACACCCAAGGCCAAGTCCATAAGCATCACAAAACACCTAAAACAACACCCCTTCCTCTAGAAACCTGAGCACTAGAGCACTGAATGACCTTTACTTCAGATAGATGAAATCTTCCCAACACTGCTCACTCCACATGAAGGCCTGGTTCTTTCTGGTCAAAGCTGTCAAAGGAGTTGAAACTCAAGAGAAGTCGGGTATGAACATCTGATAATAGCCTGCCAGACCTAGAAAACTTAGAACCTCTGTCACATTCTTGGGTGATTCCCAAGAAAAAACCTCTTAAACCTTTGCCGGATCAACCACTACCCCTTTCTGAGACACCACGTGTCCAAGAAAATACACTTCTTATGTCAAGAACTTGCACTTAGACAACTTCCCATAGAGCTGGTGATGTCTAAGGATCTCCAAGACCATCCTGAGGTGCTTAGTATCTTCCTCCTCTGATATTGAGTAGATCAAAATTTCATTGATGAACACAATGAAGAACCAGTCTAGAAACTCGTAGAAAACAGAGTTCACGAGCCCCATGAATACAGAAGGTGTGTTCATAACACCGAATGACATGAAAAATAACTCAAAGTGACCATACCTACACTTGAAATAAGTCTTCAGGATATTACTGTCCTTCACCCTTAACTGGTGATACCCAAACTGTAGATCGATCTTAGAGAACCAGCCTGCTCCCCTATGCTGTTCAAAGAGATCGTCCATCCTTGGGAGAGGGTAAAAGTTCTTGAACGTTACCTGATTCAGTCTCCGACAGTCTATGCATAGCCTGAGACCATCATTTTCCTTCTTCACGAACAAGACCGGAGCACCCCATGGTGACATGTTGGGTCAGACAAAACCCTTCTTCATCAACTTGTCAATCTGAATCCGCAACTCCCGCAACTCAGAAGGTTCCATATGATAATGAGCCATCGAAATTGGATGGGCACCAGGCTGTAAGTCTATCCCGAACTCAATGTCACGTAGAGGGGGTAGAGTCACAACCTCATCAGGAAAACTGTCTAGGAACTCTCTGGCAACTCCCAGAATATCCATCATCTCAACATCCACTGATTCTACTGAAATCTTGTCAAACTTAGAAAAAAGAGGCTCCACACGCCATATCCCCACCTAACAACTCTGTTCGCCAACAAAATCCACACACTGACCATCCTCATCGGAGAACATGAATCTTCTTCGGAAGCAGTCGATAACAGTATGCATAGAAAACAGCCAGTTGATTCCTAGGATAACATTGTATGGTTGCATTTGCAGTAGGAGGAGATCCTCACTAGAATGATGTGGCCCCAACATCAGTCTTCATCATCAACAAACATCAAATAGGCTAGTATGACCCCCAACTGGCATACTCAACACCAGGGGAATGGAGAGTCTCTCTATGTTTAGGCCCAAGTCATGGGATAGAACGGGTGTAACAAAGGAGTGAGAATATCCTAAATCAAACAAGGCACACACTACGGGAAAAATGAGCAATTGCGACGGGTTATTTGCGACGGGATTTAATCCCGTCGCAAATAGTCATGTTAAAAAAGTATTTGCGACGGGGGTACATACCCGTCGCAAATAAGGAGGCTTTTGCGACGGGATTGCTTTCCCCGTCGCAAATAGTTTTCCCGCGATGCGCGCCAAATCGCGGGAAACGTATTTGCGACGGGGAAATATTCCCGTCGCAAATAACAGGCGGCGGTAAATGGTATTTGCGACGGGAATATTCCCCCGTCGCAAATACTATGTCGGCAGAGGGTTATTTGCGACGGGTCCCGTCGCAAATAACTAATTACCGGTTGACCGTAATAAATGTTGGCGAAGGTATTTGCGACGGGACCCGTCGCAAATAATACTATTTGCGACGGGAATCCCGTCGCAAATGGACCCGTCGCAACTAATCTAACCTATAAATACCCCCATCCGTTTTTTTCATTTCATTCTCATTCCTTATCTTCTCTCTCTCTCAGAATCATATTTCTAGAATTTAGTTTTTCTCCAGTTTAAGTTTTTTCTCCGGAGCTGATATTAAAGTTTTGAAGAACGATCAGAACAGATCAATTTTCAAGGTATTTATCTTCATTTTAATTTTTTATTTATTTTTAATTTTTTATTAGTTTTTATTATTATTAATTAGTTGTAATTTAATTATGTTTACATTGTTTTATTACTTAATAAATTTAAATTATTAGTATTGTTTATATGGTAATTAGGAATAATTAGTAATAATTTTTAATAATTAAGAATAAATATTAATAACTAGTAATAAATACCAATAATTAGGAATAAGAACATTATTACATTATTAGTTTATTTTATTATTAATATTAAAATAATATAATTTTTTATATATATACAGTTCTTTTTTCATCTGTGTGTTTGCTGTCTTCACATGTATTATTTGTATGTGGAGATAGAAAACGCACAGATGAAAAAAGAACTGTATATAAATTAGAAAATTATATTATTTTAATATTAATAATAAAATATATTAATAATGTTATTATTTGTAATTATTGGTAATTATTTCTAATTATTGATAATTATTCATTTTATTACTAATAATTATCAATAATTAAGAATAATTAGTAATAATTACCAATAATTAACAATAATTAGTATTAATTACCTATAATTAGTATTAATTACCATTAATTAGTATTAATTACCAATAATTAGTATTAATTACCAATAATTCGTAATAATTAGGAATAATTAACAATAATTACTAATAATTAGGAATAATTAACAATAATTACGAATAATTAACAATAATTAGTAATAATTAGGAATAATTAGGAATAATTAGTAATAATTAAGAATAATTAGGAATAATTAGTATTAATTAGGAATAATTAGTAATAATTACCAATAATTAGGAATAATTAGGAATAATTAGTATTAATTACAAATAATTAGTATTAATTAGGAATAATTAATATTAATTACAAATAATTAGTATTAATTACAAATAATTAGTCTTAATTACCAATAATTAGTATTAATTACCAATAATTAGTATTAATTACCAATAATTAGTATTAATTACCAATAATTCGTAATAATTAGTATTAATTACCAATAATTCGTAATAATTAGGAATAATTAACAATAATTAACAATAATTAGGAATAATTAACAATAATTAGGAATAATTAGTAATAATTAGGAATAATTAGGAATAATTAGTAATAATTAGGAATAATTAGTAATAATTAGGAATAATTAGGAATAATTAGTATTAATTAGGAATAATTAGTAATAATTACCAATAATTAGTTTTAATTACAAATAATTCGTATTAATTACAAATAATTAGTATTAATTAGGAATAATTAGTATTAATTACCAATAATTAGTATTAATTACCAATAATTAGTATTAATTACCAATAATTAGTATTAATTACCAATAATTAGTATTAATTACCAATAATTAGTATTAATTACCAATAATTAGTAATAATTAGGAATAATTAACAATAATTAGTAATAATTAGGAATAATTACGAATAATTAGTATTAATTAGGAATAATTAGTAATAATTACCAATAATTAGTATTAATTACCAATAATTAGTATTAATTACCAATAATTAGTATTAATTACCAATAATTAGTAATAATTAGGAATAATTAACAATAATTAGTAATAATTAGGAATAATTAACAATAATTAGTAATAATTAGGACTAATTAACAATAATTAGGAATAATTAGTATTAATTAGGAATAATTAGTAATAATTACCAATAATTAGTAATAATTACCAATAATTAGTAATAATTACCAATAATTAGTATTAATTAGGAATAATTAACAATAATTAGTAATAATTAGGAATAATTAACAATAATTAGTAATAATTAGGAATAATTAACAATAATTAGTAATAATTAGGAATAATTAACAATAATTAGTAATAATTAGTATTAATTAGGAATAATTAGTAATAATTACCAATAATTAGTATTAATTAGGAATAATTAGTAATAATTACCAATAATTAGTATTAATTACCAATAATTAGTATTAAATACCAATAATTAGTATTAATTACCAATAATTAGTATTAAATACCAATAATTAGTATTAATTACCAATAATTAGTAATAATTAGGAATAATTAGTAATAATTAGGACTAATTAACAATAATTAGGAATAATTAGTAATAATTAGGACTAATTAACAATAATTAGGAATAATTAGTATTAATTAGGAATAATTAGTATTAATTACCAATAATTAGTAATAATTACCAATAATTAGTAATAATTACCAATAATTAGTAATAATTACCAATAATTAGTAATAATTACCAATAATTAGTATTAATTACCAATAATTAGCATTAATTACCAATAATTAGCATTAATTACCAATAATTAGCAATAATTACCAATAATTAGCAATAATTACCAATAATTAGCAATAATTACCAATAATTAGCAATAATTACCAATAATTAGTATTAATTACTAATAATTAGTAATAATTACGAATAATTAGAAATAATTACCAACAGAAAATTTCTGGTTTTGGGAAAGAACACAATTGGATTAAACGTAGCATATTTTGGGATTTGCCATATTGGTCTGATTTGTTGGTCCGACACATGTTAGATGTCATGCATATTGAGAAGAACTGTTTTGATAATTTGTTTCATACAGTTTTGGATACGCCAGGAAAGAGCAAAGATAATGTAAATGCACGTTTAGATCTTGCCCAAATTTGCAGACGTCCAGAATTGGAACTATTTGAGAATGTCAGAACAGAAAGGTTACTGAAACCAAAAGCAGCTTATACACTGTCTAAAGAAAACCGTTTATTATTTTGTCAGTGGATTGCAGATTTGAGACTTCCAGATGGCTGTGCTTCCAATTTGGGTAGATGTGTAAAGAATGGTCATATTACTGGATTGAAAAGTCATGATTGTCATGTTATAATGGAGAGACTTCTACCAATTGGATTAAGAGGTCTGTTGAATTCTGTGATTTGGGATTCCATAACAGACATGTCTCATTTTTTTCGGGAAATTTGTGCGGCTACGGCAGATTATGATGCTCTAGGCAAACTTGAAAAAGATGTTGTTGTAATTATATGTAAACTGGAAAAAATATTCCCGCCGTCTTTCTTCGACTCAATGGAACATTTGATGTTACATTTGCCATATGAAGCCAAATGTGGAGGTCCGGTACAGTTTCGATGGATGTACCCATTTGAAAGATGCATGCAAAAATTGAAAAGAAAAGTACGCAACAAAGCATCTGTTGAAGGATCTATTGCAGAAGCTTATTTGCAAGAGGAAATATCTTTTTTCTGCTCCCATTATTTTGAATCTGAGTATCCTTCAAAACACAACCGAATGGGACGGAATGAGAGGAATATTGATGAAATCGACAATCAATTATCTGTTTTCAACCAGTCAGAGCTTGGTTTTGGTGGAGTTTCTGAACGCTGGCTTTCAGATGATGAACATCATAGAGCTCATACGTATGTTCTGCTCAACTGTGAAGAGATGACATCAGTTGTACTGTAAGTGTTTATATCACTTATTCTATCATTTATGTTACAGTAAATAACTTTGGTTTTTATAGGTTGTATGATAATCATATCAAGAAACAAATTCCACAAATTACAGCAGCTGCTCTCGAAGAACGGCGACTGAAAAATTTCTCTCAGTGGTTTCAAAAACTGGTAACATAAATTCTTTATCATTTAGCAACTCATTCAATGTATAGTTTACTATATTGATAATTATTTCACAAATCTTCAGGTGTCTCGACATGCTGATAAAATTGACAAACGGCTCTGTGTATTGAGTAACCCACCTTCCAAACTTGTTAAAACTTATAATGCATATGTGGTGAATGGATTTCGATTCCACACGCATGCATATGGGGAATCGAAAAAAACAATGAACAGTGGAGTTAGCTTGAGAGGATCTCATCATCGAGAAAATGAAGTTGACTTTTATGGCATGCTTGATGAAATCATTGAACTCTGTTATCTTGGACAACATTACATAACCATGTTCAAATGTCGGTGGTTGGATACAGAGAGAGGCGTGCGTGTTCATCCGACTCATGGAATCATCGATATTAAATGTAAAAGTGTTCTCGCAGTAAATGAACCATTCTTATTGGCTCAACAGGCATATCAAGTTTATTATGCAAAGTACTGTGCAACATCAAGAGACTTGACTGATTGGTGGAGTGTAATAAAAATCAAAATTCGAGACAATCAGTTTAGTCAAAGTGAATGTGCTTTCACTGATGTGCAAAGAATTGAAGTTTTTCAAGAAAGTACTCAAAATCAATCTTTTTTACAAAGAGATATGAGTATCGATGACGACACCCCACATTTAAGAGTCGGTGATGACGATGATGTTAATGATGTCACACATGAATTTGAAATGGTAAGAGATGAAGCAACTGCAACTCGAATGGATATCGATGATGTTGAGGAGGAATATGAAGATGACATTGACATATATGAAGATGATGATGAAGATGAACACTTATAGAATTCCATGGTATTTATATACAATCATAATATGTATATATATGTATATATAATAGTAATTATCAATTATTTGCTAATATTAACATTTTCTGTTTCAGATGGACGAGGCCACATTTCGTGAGTTGACGGAGGCTGACCTGCCTTTCGATGCGGATGAGTTGTTGGCAGATGACCCTCAGCCTGCAGGCGCTTCAGGGAGTACGCGGAGGGGGCGCGGTCTTGCACGATTGATGATTCCTGACCCCGTCCCCGAGCGACGTCCACGTCTTGGGTTTGATCCGCGCACCCGGAGGTGTGATAACCTGTGTAATAACCTGTGAATTTGACTAAGATTTCATTAATCTATTCACATAATAAATGTTTATTATTTTTTCAGTTTTTCGCATATAGCAGTCGGACAGGGCAGCGCTATTTTGCGCAACTATTTCTCTCAGCCGTGGACCACATGGGAGCAGATTCCCATTGATGTGCAGCAGGCCATGTTCGGCCATTGGTTGGTACGTACGTAAATAAATAATTTTTATTTTGAAAATTATTTCATTTCTAACTTGATATTTTGATTTATTTGTAGGGTTTATGGTATCCGATCGAGGATACCATGCGTGACGCCATCCACGAGGCATGGGAGGTGGCCATGCGTGATCGCCTTCGTCAGTTTTTGCACAATTTAAGAAAAGCTGCGATGAAGAAATCAGGAGTGTCAGATTTTGAGGAGTCATGTAGAGCACACCGACCAGAGTACATTTCATCCCATGTATGGGATGGATTATGTGCGCACTGGTTGAGTGGTGCCTTTCAGAGGAGATCATCGGTGGGGAGGCAGAATCGGGGGAGGCAGGAGGTGACTCATCGAGCTGGGAGTCGTTCTTTCAGTACTCATAGACAGCATCTGGTACGTACATTATTTATAAATATTTTATATAACTATAAATATTAACAGTTTATTTTTTATTCTTATAGGCTGTCGAGCACCCCGATATTACAGAGTACGACGTATATCGGAGGATGTATAGTGATCCTGCTACTGGGGAGCTCAGAGGTGATCGTCAGCATCACATCGTGGTCAGTATTATTTGTTTTCAAGTTTAAAAATTAACTGCATATAATATATTCACAATTTTAATTTTAAATTGCAACTGTAGGAGTCATATGAGGCCGCAGCGGCACAGGCCCGGCCTGAGAGTCAGGCCGAGTCATCAGATCAGACCACTGCCCGTCAGTTTGATGAGGCGGCATGGATGCAGGCCACCCAGTATGCCTTCGAGAAGGGCCGGGTAGTTGGTATCGGCTCTCGACTGACTCCCGGAGATTATTATGGCAGTGCTGCGATGTCGGCGTCCAGCTCGAGGGGAGCTCGTGCATCTTCTTCTACACAGTATGAGGAGCAGTTGCGATCTCAGACTGCACAGATAGAGAGTCTCCGACAGGAGCAGGAGCAGATACGTCAGCAGCATGAGGAGGAGCGTCGACGCCAGCAGCAGCTGTACGAGGAGCAGACGAGTCGGTGGCAGCAGCAGCATCAGGAGCAGATGGAGTACATGCGCCGACTCACTCATGCTTTAGGGATGGAGTTTCCTCCACCACCATCTGCAGATCCCCCACCTCCCCCCCCTCCTACAGATTAGAGTTTGTATTTCTGTTATAAAATTTGTGAAATCAAAATATTTTTTTTTTCTATTCGTAGTTTCTGTCTCATTATAAAATATTAATAATATTATATTTTTAAATAACAATATTAATATGAATAATAATAATATTTATATTTTATAATATTAAATTTTATATATATATTAAAATTTTATATATATATTAAAATTTTATAATATTATAATTTAATTATTTTTTTGTAATACTTGAATTATTTTAATATTTGAATGTAAAATAATTCTATTATTTTTATATTAATTAAAATAACTTATTAATATTTTTTTTATTTATGAATTATAATTATAATATTATTATATTAATTAAATTATTTATTAGTATTCTATTATTTTTATTTTTGAATTATAATTCTACTATTATTATATTAATTAAAATAATTTATTATTTTCATTTGTAAATTATAATTCTATTATTATATTAATTAAAATAATTTATTAATAATTTTTTTTTATTTTTTTTATAGTATTTGCGACGGGATACTATGCCCGTCGCAAATACTAGTATTATTAATATTTTTTTATTTTTTTTTAAAAAGAGTATTTGCGACGGGACCCGTCGCAAATACTATTCATAGTAATTGCGACGGGTCCCGGTTCCCGTCGCAAATACTAGTATTATTATTTTTTTTATTTTTTAAAAAAAAACGTTATTGCGACGGGCCCGTCGCAAAAACATTTTGCGACGGGAACCGTCGCAAAAGGTATTTGCGACGGGCCCGTCGCAATAACTGTTTAAAAAGTTTTTTACAAAAAACGGAATACTATTTGCGACGGGGAGAATGCCCGTCGCAAAAAAGGGCTTTAGCGACGGTCCCGTCGCAAATAAGTTTAGTTGCGACGGCGTTTTCCGCAACGGGCTATTTGCGACGGGACCCCGTCGCAAATGGCTATTTGCGACGGGATCCCGTCGCAAATAGCCCGTCGCAAATACCTGGTTTTCCAGTAGTGACAGACAAGAGTGCTAAACAAGTTGATCGTACCTCAAATGACTTCCATCCCTGCTGGAACTGCTACCTCTGTGGCGTGTAACTGCCCATGCCCAGCTCCTATGCCCCTCAGCTGTCAGCTGCCTCCCCGACCACGCCATGGTCGAGGTCCTTGAGAAGCACCCTAGGGTCAACCTCCTCATTCAACTTCTACTCTCGGAGGATTGGGATCTTGCTGTCCTTGCTGTTCTTGTTGAAAGGGCCTGGTTGGAAACTACTGCTACTGAGGTGGGCGTTGAACCTGCCCACCCCACTGCACTGCACTTGGTCTAGGCACTAATTCTGAAGGTTCCCACAACTTACATAGATTAAGAAACTCGGTCTTGGGTCCACAAGGAAAGGGCAAGAACAGGGAGATCGAAACTGGAACTGCTGGGGCCTGCTCCCCACTGGCCAAAAACTAGAAGGCCCTAATGCTGGAGGCCTACTAATGATGGTCTTCCCCTTTGACAAGCCCAAATGTCTCCCCTATCACGACACACCTCTCGGCATGTTCATCCTCTCCACCACTTCAACCTTGTTTTAGACCTCCAAGTACATCGGTAGGGTGAAGGGAGTAACAACATACTGAAGAGAAGGTCAAAGTGCCTACTTTAAACGTCTCTCCTGAGACTCCTCATCCAGAAAAAGGTTTGGATAAAAATGAAGGAGATCCTTGAAATTGATCCCCAAATCCCTCACTAACATGTTCCCCTACTGTAGGGAGAGTATCTTCTGCCTCTTTTTCGCCTTCATCATGGAAGAGAGGAATTCCACCCAAAATTCCCTCTCGAAGTTAGTCCATGAAACTTTAGCCTCCCTCTTCTCCCCAAGATAGAGAATCCACCACTGATGCACCTCTCCCTGCATCTGGCTTATAGCCAAAGGAACCCAGTACTCTGTCGAAGCCCAGATCAAGCTGAAAGCTATCACCAGCTCCTTGAGCCAGCTCTCTGTCTCCATGTCCAAGATGCTTCCCTCGTACTTTCTGAGGGTCTGCCGCTAAAAGGAACGAAGCATCCTCTACCACTGGTCATCCTCCTCCTCTCAATTAGTCCTATTCTGATCAACCAAATCATCCTTCTGGGCCTCGATCGCCCGCACTACCCATGGTCATCGTCTGGGTGCCATAGTTGCAAGGTAAACAAGGAATGCCTCAGTCCGAGTAGTGTAGAAGACTTCTTTTAATTTTTTTAAAATTTTTATTTATTTAAATTCCCAGAACACATATAACACACAATAACACAAGTCATTATGATTCATGTACCTTTATCATGGTATCTACCTTGAAATCAGTGTAGCCTCACTTGGTCGTTCGGTAGGTCTCAAGTCCTTGCATCGAATCACGGGGGACCCTAAAATCCCGTGTACTAGCCGGTATTCCCTGGCATATTTCACACACCAAGATTAACTAACATTGTTTACCTACCATCCTATGCAATACTCACTATACCTAAGCCCGAGATCCATCCTATATCTCAAGCATATCCTATGATACCATTCTATAATGACCCGCCTTCACCAAGATGAGAGAAGGGACAGAAAACTTCCAGACCCTTCCTTCTTCAAGTTGAAGGAGAGATAATGACCCCTGAGTCCCACCTTCAATAGGACCCAAAGTGGCAACTAGCACCAAGGGTATAAAATCATATGTGACATGGAAGGCATTTCCCCCCCTTTTTAAAAGGATCGGGAGATAATATAATAAATCTCAAACCACACCAAAACTAGAAGTAAAAGTAAAGAAAAAAAAACAATCCATTCCCATATGAATGTTCCAATATAAAGTGCTAAAAGTACAAGAAAAATCTTAAGGGAAGTACCAAAATAAAAGAAAATCAGCAACACTAACGGTCCCAACGTATGAGATAATAGGGTCTAGCATGGTCCTCAAAGTCCTCCTGGAAACCTAAAAGCAGTTTTATATACATAGGGTGAGTATACAGGTATACATCCCCACATGGCCCCAAATCTACAAACTAACAACTGAACAATAGGGGATCCCATCCCCATCCATGTCACCTCACAAGCATTAAGAAGAACAACCATATAAATCACCAGAACAGAGCAAGGGAGTTTTCAGATTTAAACACACCATTATTTTAGTTACGTATTTCCATTTGTTTAACCGAGGTGACCACACAAGAATTCCTATCCATTAAAAATCCATTTAATCAACTGAGTTTATGTGATTAACCAATTTCCATGTTACAACCATTCAATCACAGAAATATCCAAAAAACATAGGTTCATTAGTGTGAATGAAAGGACCACCAACAGCCATGATTTTCAGTGGACATAAGCCCATACAATTTACAACATATAAGAAAAGGTAACAAAGTACCGCAACATCGTCAAACACACCCCTTAATTCTTTAAAAACCATTTATAATCTTTGTTAAGGTTTGGTTTCATCCATAACTATAAGAACATTATCATACCCACCCCGCATGATACACTGTAAAGAGAGATGAAGGAAAAACCCTGTCTATATGATCAATGATCGAAGTTTTTCTCCACGTGCCAAGAACTGGGGATGAGTGACTTGCAGGGGAGGAACTCCGAGGACTCCAAGGGTGAGCAGGAAAGGCTCCATCATAGGAGCACAACTAGCCTCGGGAAGGGGGACTCCAAGTGCACCAAGGAAAGGAAATCATCCAGCCAAGAAGAAGAAAGAATACCTGTACGATAAAAGGTGAGATCCAGGAGTTACAGGATATGAATTATTGAACCGTTTTAAAGACGGATCGTGGTTTCTCCATATGGTTGGGTGGTTACACACAATGGAATTAATTTTCATTTAATAATTCTCATCGAAGAGGTGGCCATAACAGATGTGAGTTAAAGGGTTTACTTTAAACAGGAAAACACGTAATAGGGGAGGAACTGGAAAGTACAGGAAAAGGGTGTGACACGGAGGAAAAATCCACACGTTTTGGAAAGTCAGGCGTTTCCTGGATCTTGGTGGATTTTAGATATCATTTATGGGATTTTAATGGCTTTGAAATGGCTATTAAAACACTTTTACGTCAAAAGATACATTGTGGGGATGGAACTGGAAAAAAACAAAGGGTATGACATCATTTGGTGAGACACTGTAATGGTGCCACCATAAGTGGTGCCACCATTTTAGTGTGTGACCGTGATGGTGCGACTATTACGGTGCCACCGTCATGGTGCTGTCGTGACCAGTGCCACCATCATGGTGCTGCCATGACCAGTTCCCCCCGTCACGGTGCCATCTTCATGGTGCTTCTGTGACCAGTGCCGCCGTCATGGTGCCACCATCACGGTGCTCCCGTGACCTATGCCACCATTTCAGCGGAACCGAGTTTTTGGAAAAGTACTAGACCAGGAGGCTCCAGGCCATTACATGGTGCCCTAGAATCAACTTATTTGTACTTTATGATAAACATGTATTCATTGTTTTGAATATTAATAAACTACTTATCACATCATGATTGTTCTTCTGCATGACATAGTATGTGATAATGTCCTAAGAGTAGTTGTCACACTAAAAGGTCATAGCAGTTTCACGCTATGATGGGAAACCGGAAGTGCTACGACACTATTCTTGAATATATGTTCTATATACAGATGATATCATTTGAGGGACACAAATGATATAGAATATTAGGGGCGGAGACTCATAGGAATTTGAGGAACCTTCTCATAGTGTACACCCTTGGTAATATTCAGTAGGATATTATGAGAATGAGATCTGCTAGTAGAAAACTTACATTTATATGTTTCATTGGATGTTTCTATTTATGGACATGTGTATTGGTCGTTAAACTTTAATATTACTATTAATAAGTATTATGAGTCGTGCACTTAGTTGTGTTGACGAAAACCATGATGATAGATTTTTTCAGTGTTGTAGGATACACTGAGTAAGTCACGAGTGATATTGCATTAATGAATAAATACAAGAAAGGATTTATCCCTTCTATTTATTAATGAAAGTTAATATCTCAGGCCCTTTGATGAAAATGATATGGCCTATATAAATACATTTCCATGGTGTTCTATAGACAAGTTCTATTTCCATAAAGTAAAAGAAAGAGAATCGAGCACATAGGTTGATGGGATTGGCTTACAACCTTCTCGATTAGAGATATTGTGATAAATGGATTATATTACACAATAAGTGTCTGTATGAGGTGACATATCATTATACCATTAACTTATTTCTATATGGGTGGCTTGGCGTGTTGCTAGACTCTAATCTTGAACTTTAGACTGCTTCACTTAATGCCACTAAGAAAGAGGCCTAGAGGGTCACACACTATGTGTATCCAAAATCTCAATTAAATAATATATTATTATTTATCATTTAAAAAGTTGAATAAATATTATTCTTGTATGTGGTTTAATAATTATTCATATATTATTTATTGCATTTATCCCATCACTAGTTATTCAAGAGAATATATTGTGAGTAGAATATTTAATAAATATTTATTTGTTGTTTAGTAAATATAATATTCATTTATTTATTGGTGAATAATGTAATGATATTTATTTAATAAATAAATAGACATTATCCAAGGTGTGATAAATATTATGGAGGAAAGGCAGATTGAGTTTAATAGTTTGGTGAAAAATAATAAATATTGAATATTATTTAATTAAATAATATTTAATTATAATTTTCAAGTTAAGTGCTTGTTGAGAAATAATAATATTACTATTATTATTTGACATGGAGTTTTTCTAGGATCAAATAAATAATTAAGGGCACTTATTAAATTAATTTATTTGAACTCTAGAAATATAAATACCCAATTATGTTATTTTCTCAATAGCCAATTCAGTTGTACACAATGAATCTCAGAGCATCCTCTCAAGACTAGAGGGTTCCCTTCTCTAAGAATTCTCCCAAGAATGGTGATCAATCCTCCTCCATCAGATCAAGGAGAATGATTTGGAAGCTATTCCCAAGGTAATCAAGGAGGATAATGCAAGTGTAAGAATCTTCTGTTCTAGCACCTAGAGACTCCTTCAGCGACGCCTGGAGATTCCTGGAACATGCGTGGATCACCGCTAGAGGAAATCTACAATTGGTTTCTAAAACACAATGATGGTGAACCACATATCTATTACCAGATTCATCAATGAAGAAATAATTCCTTAAAGTTAATTCTTTCTCTAATTAAATTAATTATAAACAATATATGTTTATCTCCTATCTCTCTGGTTCTGGCATAATTACTATTTTCTATATTTTATTCAATTATATTGATCACAGTGATTAAACATCATATAGATCTTGGGTTGATCATTTATCATAACAAAAAACAATGTTGGGAACTTCCCATCACATGCTTCTTCTATGACGAGAACCTACAAAAACCTCCCCACATTAGGAATTTCTATCCCCAGAAAGCATCCCATCCAAAAGATAGAACATGATAACACAAGAAGAAAACCATCACTCATCTTGTGAGATGGAAGGTCCATGGTACAAAATAGAGAATCACCCAAAGGCTAACAATTCATACACAACTCCAAGATCAACAAACCAAGATCATTACACATATCCAAATTAGATGTAACGTCTCAGCCCAGGTACCACACATCGGTGCCCTGAGCCAGACCACCACGTGACCTCAAGTGTGCCTCCCTGTATGCTAGAGGCTGCCGACTAGCAGCGAGGGTCTGATATGTTGATCATGGGGAAACTATACCCTCTTTTATTAGAGTAATACACAAGAAGAGATAAATAAATAATAATTGAATAACATATAACTATTGTCATGACCCGTACTCAGGGCCCGTGCCGTGAATACCCCAAGGCCACCTTCCATAGGCCAGGGGCTGGCGACTAGTACCAAAGGCGTAAATCCTGATAAAAGGGAATGCATTACCTTTATAAAGTAAACAAACAACACAGAGTATGCAAGATGAAGTAAAAACTAAGTAAACTGAGTACAAAAGTAAGTGATGGAAAGTAAATAAGCCAGAATACAAACCCAATTGAAAGTAAAGTACAATTGAAAGAAAGTACAGAAGTAGAAAAGTAAAGCAGCAACACCGAATCGTCCTCTGGAACTCCCACATGAAGGGTGAGTACAGATAGTCACGTCGGCTCCTCATGTACGGCCGTCCACTCCGTGTACGTCCCACCTGATAGTCCACCTCTGGGTACTGTCCCGCTCCAAAAGTCTCAACCACAATCAATGCTGTCCGTTGTCTGCAACCAACACAACATAGTGCGGGTATAGCCCATGCAGGGGTGAGTATACGATACTCAGTAGGGACCCTGAGACCCATGAAGGTCTCCCATAATCCACAAAGGATAAACCACAAAGGAAAAATACAATCACGAAGTATCAACCAACTCTAATTAGGTATATTCCCATACATATACCTAAGTCATCAATCCCAGTTTGACTCCAACTCACGAGCCCAAGTACAACCCAGTCCACACAGGAAAAGCACAACCTAATCCACAAAGGAAAGCAAGTCAATCATATAAAAGATAATGATTGAAAAACCAAGACTCAGCTCACACAAGTATACTACTTCCGAAGATGGGTGGAGATGATTAGATGTAGCCTCTGAATCATCTCCTATGCCGAACCCACGTAGGATCCAAGTACAAAAGTCATCGCTGCCGGACCCACGTAGGATCCAAGTACAGTAACCATCGCTGCCGAACCCACGTATGATCCAAGTACAGTCGTCATCGCTGCCGAACCCATGTAGGATCCAAGTACAGTCGTCATCGCTGCCGAACCCACGTAGGATCCAAGTACAGTCATCCTCGCTGCCGAACCCATGTAGGATCCAAGTACATTCGCCTTCGTCGTCGCAGTCGCAGCCAACTCTAGGGTTCCCGCACACAACATGCTCGATTATGGGAGGGTCCGCTCCACGAGCCAAGGGGTCAATACATCAACTGTCACAAAGTCCAAAGTTGATGTATCACAAAGTTCCGTCTCGTCAATAGGAACTCAATGCAACAGACGACGCGTCAATCAGACGCCCGGTCTGAGAGTTATTGGCTTTTTCGTCACAGGAGCCCGGTTGGTTTTTAAGCTAAAACCAACCCAAATGTACTCTAGCTGCATACAAACCTCGAGCGGAGTAAGCCAAAAAAACCGTCTCACTAAGAGGAATCCAACAAAATCAAAGACACGTCAATCGGACGTCTGGAGCTTAAGTTATAAGCGTTTCCGTTCTGAGGGCCCGGTTGTTTCGTGTTCGAACTAACCCGACCATACAAAAAGTTCTCCGAAACCTTGAGTGTAATATACAGAAACTACCGTCTCAATCCAAGGATCCCAACGCAACTGACGGTGCGTCGATCGGAGGTCCATATCCTAAGTTATGGGCGTTTGAACGGATCTGTCTGAAAATAGGGGGTTTGGGCTCGGTCCGACCCAGCCCAATACCCCCTGGGTCGGCCTGAACCGGGTCGACCCAACCCGGGTCCGGCCCAGTTGAGCGCGGCCCGGCCCAGCCGGTGCGGCCTGGCCCAGCGCGGGCAGCCCGACCCAGCGCGGGCGGCCCGACCCAGCGCGCGCGGCCCGGCCCAGCGCGGCCAGCTGAGCATCGAGCTGGCACGAAGGGGGGGGGGATTGTTTTGAAACGGAGGCCCCCTCTCGGTGGGGCCTTCCCTTTCCTGTTGGCCGGGGGTTGTAACCCCCGGTCTTCCCAAAAATGGCCGACCGTAATAGTTGACCAGTGAGCTAACGCGGGACCCCCGCGGGTCCCACCTCCTTGTGTGCCGGCAGCCGGCCAAGCCCGGTCGCCTCCTTCCAAACCGCCGCGACTTTCATCCGTACGGCGCGGCGCGATGACACTGCAACCCTCCGCCGCGGCCCGCTCTTGGCCGCGGCCTCCTTCGGCCTCTCCGGCATGGCGCGATGGCGCCGCGGCCCGCTCCGGCCGCAGTCTTCATCATTCCCGCGTGGTGCAACGACACCACACCGTCTTCGCCTCAAACGCTATTGTTAATAAACAAGAGTCGGGGAGGAGAATCAACCGTGTTTGTGCAGTCTGATTTCCTCCCGTTACGTTGGTAACAGTTGGAAAAATTAAATGAGATACGTCAACTTTAATTCAAAGCACAATCTTAATTCACCATTAATGAATTTAACCCCTACCTCAAATCAAGAAGGTTGATCGCTTGACGAAGGAAGGAAAATCTTTCGTTGTTCCGTTGACGTTGCCACGGGATGACGACATCGCTTCATCAACATCGAGAAAAAGGAAGCCGAAGTTGGCACCGGTGTTCTTCAAGTTCTTCAACAAAGAAGATGAAGTTCTTTCTCCTCCCAAGACCAACACAACGAGCCAACCCCAAAATAAAATAAGTCCACCCTTATTTTATTAAAGTATGGCATGAATTTAAAATTAAAAAATTCAAAAACAACTCACTTAATTAATTAAACTTAAGTTGTCTAATTAATTAGGTGTTTAGTTGGCATGAATTAATGTGGGAGAGTTACATAACTTATGAGGGGTTTAGAGGAGTTAGGGAATGTGAGGGGTTGGGATCGTGTGAGCCCCACCACACCTTTAACCACTCAAGGGTGGTTAGTATCAAGCGGGTCCCACCCCAACTTCCACACCTAGGATTTTAACCACTTAGAAAAGAAATAAAATTGTAACACAATTTTATTTTACTCTTCATTTAAACCACATTTTTTACAACTCCTCCCAAGCAAACACAACTCCAGTAAAGGTCTTCTTAAGCAATTACCAGCGCTGCGGTTTCATCGGTGCCCTCAGATTTCGATTCCGAGCACCGGTTCAAAATTTAGAAAAACCCACTCGTTCGTTCACTGAACGTACCCAAGCTAAACTTTAGAAATTGATTCCAGGCACACCGGGCCTCGGAATCAGGTGCCGTCGGAAACTACGTACTTGTAAAATCTGAAAGAATTTAAGAAAAAAATTTTCCTTAAAATTTATGGGTCTTTAGAACTATAAACAATACCAATATTTCATGATAATCAAATCATGAAATACAATATCCAAATAAATCATAAAACATGCCATGCTAATGTAAGTGTCAAGTGTCTAAAATGAAACTCAAAATAAAGACACTGATGACACCCATGCGGGTCCTAAACTATGTATGGTTCCCTCATCTAAGGTCCATCCCCATGTCATCCATCTAACATAGGAAACTTTACCTTAATCTATCCTACAATAATAAAATCTATTTGAGCACCGATCAGGCAGCCCGAGTAGGGTGTGAGTATAACTCATTAGACCACCACCAATAATTTCTAAAATAAATCCAGTTAATAATAGTGTATGCTGTTATATAAAGAAATAAGTATAATGCATAATTAAAAAATTATCACATTATCAAATATTCTCTATTTAACCACATAAACTCCCTGTTTCCTAAGGACACCCGAACCTCAATACCTGCTTCGGCCCATGTTGGAGTATGATCTATCCCCAAGTGATATCACATTTGAATTTACATGTTACCATTCATAATCTCACAAGTGAATGACCATGCTACCATTCACTATTTCTCAATAAAATAACCATGTTACCATTCTTAATATTTGGCCAAATTTACATGTTACCATTCTCAATTTAATAACACATAATTGAATGAGCATGTTACCATTCATGATACTTGGCCAAATTTCCATATTACCATTCACCATTTAATAACACATAATTGAATGAGCATATTACCATTCATAATACTTGGCTGAATTTCCATGTTACCATTCACCATTTAATAACACATAATTAACAATATCACAATATTACATATATCTCAACAACCCATTAATTAATTCACCAATTAATTAATCATACTCATAATTTCAATATATCATAAATAATTCACTAATTAATTATTCAATTATTAAAATAAATATCCCACAATTAATTCCATAATTAATTATCTCTATTCATAATATCAATATCACATAATTAATTCCACAATTAATCATATCAATTCATAATATCAATATTCCATAACTAATTATATAATTAATTATCCCAATTCATAATATCGATACCCCATAATTAATTCCACAATTAATTATCCCCAAATCCCATAATTACATAATTCCTTAATTAATTAATTAATTCATCATATTAATTAATTCTTCTCAGAAATTCAATTGCTAAAAAAATATAGAAATTCTAAAATTTTTATAAACATAATAAAAATTACGACTATGAGATTTGAATATTAGACCACCTACCTCGATTCATTGATGAACGATCTCCCAATAAAAATCCCCAAAATTCTATGGAGTAATGATGTAGAATAAGATCCATATCTAAAAAATAAATCAATATTAAAGAAATCAAGATCTAGATATATAACCCTAGATCTAAATACATAATATTATATATATATATATATCTAACCAAAAATAGGAAGAAACCCACCAAAAGAAAGGGATAAGTAATAAAGAATAATGGTAAGGAAACTAGGATAGAATTCTATTATTGGGAGAGGTACAAATCTTTGATCTGGGCTTTGAATCATGAATAATGGAGGTTGGGAAGGCTTGGAATCTATTCAGGAAGCTCTAAAATCGAGAGAAATTGAGTTGGTCTGAGTTTGGGTTGAATAGGGCTTAGAATGGGTGTTCGGGTAATTAAAATTTTTATTTTTGGGTGATTAAAAAAGTCAATCACGATTTGCTGGGTAGGGGCACATAGTTTTCCCTAATCATTTGCCTAAACCATGCACCTCTTTTATAAGGGTGCACAGTTACTCCTAAGAGGGTGCATGGTTTGAAAAATTGTGTGCCAACCATGAAATTATCATCTGTATAAGGTTGCATAGATTTTTGGGTTGGGGTGCAAGGTTTGAGCTAACCATGTTCCATCCGTGCACACCCCCTTCTTCTTCTATTTTTCTCAAATTTTCACCCAAACTCAACCAAAAGTAAAACCCAAACAAAAATTACTAAACACAAGGAAAAAGAGTACCTATAATCAAGATGGATACATCTCTAGAAGAGTTTGGGATCTTATAATATCCCCACCTTATAACAACTCATCCATGAGCTTCACTCCCAAGAATCTCTAAGATTCCAAGTTAAAAAAGACCGGATCACGGATCCCTCATATTTTATTCCCTCTTCCATGTTTCCTCCTACACATGTCCATGTTTCCAAAATATGAGAACTATAGACACAGTCTTTATCCACAACACTTTCTCACTATGGTCCAACACACGTATTAGATGCTACTCAAGGGACACATTTATATCAAGCTCAACGTCATCCACATCGATCACACGAGAAGGGTTAGGGTGATACTTCCATAGTTATGAAACATGGAAAATGTTGTTCATAACACTGCATTTTTGTGGAGGAGACAAATGGTATGCCACCAGCCCAATTCTCTCTACAAACTCAAATGGTCCGATTAACCCAGGTGCCAAATTACCCTACTTTCATATCCTATGGTGATCCAACCTAGGCGACACCCAAAGTAATACACAATCACCCTATGTAAACTATAGGGGTTGTTGATTTCTATTAGCATATGCCTTTTGTCTACTTTGAGATATAACCATATACTTTCGAATCAGCTGAAACTATTCTGACGTCTCCTGCATGAGACTCAGTCCCAACAATTCTGACTCATCTACCTCCATCCAGCATAGTGGTGATCCACATGGAATACCATAAATAACCTCATATGGCGCCATCTGTATCGTTTCTTGATAACTGTTGTTATAGGAACACTCCACTAAATCTAGGCACTTATCCCAAGACCCACCAAAGTGAAGAACACATGTTCAAAACACATCCTCCAACACCTGTATAGTACGTTCCAACTACCCATATGTCTGTGGGTGGAATGATATAATAAAAGAACCTGCATACCAAGCGCCTTCTGTAAGACCTACCAGAAGCGTGAATTGAGATGAAAATCATGGTATGAAACTATAGTATGTGGCAACCTGTACAGATGAAATATCTTCCAAATATACAAATCTACCGGCTGCTCTACTGAGAAAGTCTCCTGTATAGGTAAGAAAATTTCTATCCCCATCAGTCAATAAATAAAAAGCCAAATAGCATCATTCTTATGAGGTGTCCTTGGGAGACCCACCACCAAATCCATAATCACATCATCCCAATTTCACTCTAGAATGGGCAATAGATTTATTAGACCACTAAGTTATTGATGCTCGACCTTCACCAGCTGGTAGGTGTAGCATCATGTCATGAACCCCACTATCTCCTTTTTCATGCTCATCCACCAAAACTACCATCACAGGTCATGGTACATTTTGGTCACACCTGGATGTACCACCCACTTTGAGACATGAAATTCATACATCAACTCCTCTTGCATGATCACAAACACAAAAAAATGATTCTTTACATATACGATATCATCCTCATCTATACTCCAATCAAAAAGTGACTCTCCACCTTTAAGGATTTCCCTCAAGGCCAAGCACTGTATATCCTCATACTAACTGTCTCTAATTCGGCCCAAAAGTGTATAATCCATTGAAACTGATGTGAGAGTCATCTACTCTTGACTCTGCCAAACCACTACATGCATCTCATCCAACAAATTAATTATCTTCCACCCAACATTAGACTCATAAATCACCTGAGTCTGAATATTCCTGCTCAAAGAATCAACCGCACTATTTCCCTTCCCAGGTGTATATTCTAGTTTTGAATCAAATGACTGCATATACTCAACCTATCTTCACTGTCGAAGATTTAAGACTCGCTACAAAAAATATATAATTCAATCTCTTATGATATATATACATAGTAATTGTTTTTCCAACAGACAATTCCACCAACACTTCAAATCATACACCACTGCTACTAACTCAAGGTCATGTCTAGGGTAATTCCCTTCATACGGGCTCAAATACTAAGACCCATGCACCAAAAATCAACCCCCTTACATCAACACAACTCCGAGTCCAATCCCAGAAGCATCCCAATACATTGTGTACTCCTCACCTGGCTTGGGTAGGATCAAGATTGGTGGTGATGTCAAACACTTATTTATCTCATGAAAGGCATCCTCACACATGTCTAACCATTCAAAATTTACCCCCTTCTTGTTCAAGCTTAAGAGCGGTGCTACTAATTGGGAAAAATCCTAGACGAACCTACGATAATATCCAACTAATCTCATAAATCTACGAATATCAAAAACATTCTTGGGCTGCTCTCAAGATACTACTACCTAAAACTTATCTAGGTTCATTGACATGCCTTCCTCTGAGATGATGTGTCCTAAGAAGTATACTTGATCAATCTAGAATTGACACTTAGATAGCTTGACATATAGACGATTCTATCTTAGTATACTCAGTACAATATCATGGTGTTGGGAATGACTGTAATGAGTCTTGGAGTACACCAATATTTCATCCACAAACACTAAAAAAAATTGATCCAGGTATAGATGAATTATTCTATTTATCAAGTCCATAAACACTATTTGTGAATTTTTCAATCCAACCAGCATTAAGACAAACTCATATAGGCCACACGTAATTTTTAAAGTGGTAATTAGTATATCAAAAGTTTGAAATCTCAGCTGATGATACCCTGATCTTAAGTTAATCTTCAATAACACACAAGATCCTTTCAACTGGTCAAACAGATCTTCGATATGTGGAAGAAGATACTAGTTATTCATAGTATTCCAGTTCAACTTCTGGTAATCAATGTACAAGCATATAGTCCCATCATCCTTGTTAGAAAAAAACACCGTAGAACCCCAAGGTGACATACTTAGATAGATAAATCCATTATCCTCCAACTAATCCAGCTGAGTCTTGAGCTCTTTAAGCTCTATCGGTGCCATTCTGTATGGTGGAATAGAAACTGGATCAGCCCCCGACATGAGATCAATAGTGAATTCCATATCTCTCTCAGGTGGTAGCCTTGAGAATTCTTCAAGAAACACATAATGAAAGTATTCCACTATTGTTGGAAATAAATCTTTCTTCACACCTTCATAATCTAGAAATAAACTAGCAACATGGGCTGTGAGCTCTCTCAGTTGCTAAGTAATTAGGCTTGTTCAGCCTGCCCGGATATCCCACTCCCCACGGTGAATGTAATGGTCACCATTAGGATATGTAAATGTCACTCTCCCATAGTAACAATCAATGTGGGCATGGTATGTGACTAGCCAGTCTATACCCATGATTAGGTCGAAGTCTAACATATCAAGAATATAGAGGTCCCATAGAAAAAGGTACTCCTCGATCTTGAGAGAACATCCCTTGTACAAATAGATGTATATAGAATGTACTCCCAATGGTGTATCTATAGTCATTACCCCACTCAAAAACTACACTACCAGCCTCAAACCATTAACAAGTTTTTCAGATATAAATAGGCACAAATATCAAATAAGGTAATAGATAAGGTAGAAGCTAAAAAAATAGCACCTCTCACTATTAATGTTCCAACCTCACTATCCACAAGTGTAGTCTACACTGCATATAATTGTCCTTACCCTATTATTTGTGATTCATTATGACTCCCCTAAGTTGTACCACTCTACTGATATGAGATATCTTTCCTAGTATCACCATGTCCACTACCTTCTATTACCTCATCTAGTAAAAATCCAGCTACCAGACTGATATAGTGGTGAAGGTGCCCTTCCCACACCCTAGTTCAGTTTAGCTCCCCCATAACTAATAATATACTGTGGGTTCCTAAAGAACCTTTGTAGATGTCCCATATTGAAACAAGATCAACACTCCATAGGTGGTTGATAATAGTTCCTACAATAATGTCCCAGACTAACACACTGATGAAAGACCACTAAGGTCCTATGCAACTGATCCCTCTGTCTGGGTACTCTGCTTCCCACTACTTTAGATAACATCATCATAGTGATGCTTCATAATATCATAAGTCATACCCCCTAGAATCCATCTGGAACCACCTGTCCTGCACTGGAATACTCCCTCAAGTTCCCCTCAGCTATGAGAGCTTGATCCACCACCTCAGTAAACTTATTTAACTGAAACAGTTTAACTTGGGAATTAATATCACACTTAATTCTGTCATGAAAATGCCTCACCGTAGCTGTCTCATATTCTACCAATTCTAAAGAAAATTACTTCAAGTATGTAAAGAATCTATTATAGTCCATCACAAACAAACTCCCCTAAGTCAACCGCATGAAATCATCTACTTTCTCCTACCTCAGTGTCTCTGGATAGAAGTGCTCTAGGAACTTCTCTAAAAATTCATTACACACCATACCATTAGCCTATCCATTCTGTGCCTGAATGTCCCACCAGTGATTTTCCAATCCTCATAGCATATAAGTGTCCAACTCGAACCTCCTCTCAGTAGGAGTCTCCAAATGGTCAAGTACCATCTTGATGGAATCAACCCAGAACTCAAATCCCTTAGGTCCACCCTCTTTAGTAAAATTAGGACAGTGCTACAACTAAAACTCCCTCATCAGGTCAGACATACTCTTCACAACCCACCCTAGGTCCCTTTCCATGATTTACATGAAGCGAGTGAAGTTCTCTCAGAACTACTCCCCTTTTTACTCACCCAACACTATAGGTGCCTCAGGTTCTACTACTAGTAGAGCATCACCGACCATATCCTCTTAACATCCCCTCAAAAAGTGTCACTGTGGATGAATAACTCTAAAATTCCAAAAAACACGTCTTAGGAATCATAACACAACTTTATCACATTTATGTAAGAGTAATAATCACAACAAGTCCCAACAAGTTTTCCCAAACCCCACCACGTGGTCAAAATTGAGGTTTTATCACTACACCTAACCACCATATACCTAGGTTCTAATTAACAAGGGTAAATACATTATAATTATTTACATTCAATAAGAATCATATTTATTCATGTTTTAAATAATTTTACCATTTCAAACTTCTATATTAGGCACTATTTCAATTTAATTTCTCAAAATAAAGGATTTTTTTTAATTTTAACAACCTACCCATAAACTATTTTCCCATGCATACTTAACATGATTCATGCCAAAAAATAATCATGAGTTCTTAGAATGATGCATGCATACTCAACTCTTTTGCCTTACCAAGCCAGGAGTCACAACTCATAAAATCTCAAAAAATATCTAAAATAATAATCACATCACATAACTAGTGTGTCACCCAAGGTGAAATTATATCCAACTGTAACAATACAAATCAATAATAGCAATCCCACCTTGGTTACTTGGGTCCCCCCCCATACATGGGTTTGTAACTCCCATGCATGAGCTCATGAGCAAGGTTTTAATCTTCATAGTATCCTATCTACATTTCCCAAATAGCAAGACAAAATAAAATAAAAGAAAATTGGCCTCTGATACCACGTTTTAACATCCAAGCACGGGTACCACACACTGGTGCCCCGAGCCGGACCACCATGTGACCTCAAGCATGCCTCTCCATAAACTAGAGGCTACTGACTAACAATGAGGGTCTGATATGTTAATCATGAGGAGACTATACCCTATTTTATCAGAGTAATACACTAGAAAAAATAAATAAAAAATATATGAATAACATATAACCATAAACAATACCAATATCTCATGATAATCAACATAGGAAATACAATATCCAACTAAAGAAGAAAACATTCCATGATAATGTACGTGTCAAGTGTCTAAAATGAAACTCAAAATAAAGACGCTGAAGACTCCTAGGTGGGTCTCAAACCATGTCCTATTCCCTCATCCAAGATCCATCCCCAAATCACCCATCTAACATAGGGCCATTTCCCTTAACTTTTCCAGAAACAATGAAATCTATTTGGGTATTGATTAAGTAGCCTGGGTAGGGTGTGAGTAAAAATTAGTAGGCCACCACCAACAATGTATAGAAAAAATCCAATCAATAACAGTGTATGCAGTTGTATGAACAAATAAGTACAATGCATAATTAAATGATTATCACATCATTAAATATTCTCTATTTAACCACATAAACCCCCAGGTTCCTGAGGACACCCAAACCTCAATACCTACTTCAGCCCATGCTAGAGTCTGATCTATCCCCAAGGAATATCACATTTGAATCTCCATGTTACCATTTATAATCTCACAAGTGAATAACCATGTTACCATTCACCATTTCTCAATTGAATGACCATGTTAACATTCTTAATAATTGGCTGAATTTCCATGTTACCATTCACCATTTAATAACACATAATTGAATTAGCATACTACCATTAATAATATTTGTATGAATTTCCATGTTACCATTCACCATTTAATAACACAAAATTGAATGATCATGTTACCATTCATAATACTTGGCTGAATGTCTATGTTACCATTCACCATTTAATAACACATAATTGACAACATCATGATATTACATATATTGCAACAACCCATTAATTAATTCACTAATTAATTAATCATACTCACAATTTCAATATCTCATAATTAATTCACTAATTATTTATTCAATTCTTAACATCAATATCCCACAATTAATTTCATAATTAATTATCTATATTCATAATATCAATATCACATAATTAATTCCACAATTAATTATCTCAATTCATAATATCAATATCCCATAATTAATTATACAATTAATTATCCCAATTCATAATATCAATATCCCATAATTAATTCCACAATTAATTATCTCCAAATCCAACAATTACACAATTAATTAATTAATTAACCATATCAATTAATTATTTTATGAAATTAAATTGATAAAAAATCTAGCAATTATACAATTTTCATACACTTAATAAAACTCATGAATATGGTATTTGAGTATTAGACCACCTATATTGATTCATTGACGAACAATCTCCCAATGAAAATCCCCAAACTTCAGAGGAGTAAAAGTGTAGAACGAGATACCGATTTAAAACCTAATTCAAGATTAAAAAAATATGTATATCTTAAATATATTTCTAGATATATAACCCTAGATCTATATCCAAAATATTAGATATATATATAACCCAAAACAGGAAGAACAACCACCAAAAGAAAGGGATAAGAAAGGAAGAAGAATGATAAGGCAATCAAGATAGAATTCTCTTAATGGGAGAGGTGCAAATCTTCGATCTAGGATTAGAATTATGAAGAACGAAGGTCGAGAAGTCTTGGAATCCATCCAGGGGGATATTAAATAAAGATAAATTGAGTTGGTCTAAGTTTGGGTCGAATATGGATTAAAATGGGGGTCCATGTAATTAAAATCTAATTTTTAGGTGATTAAAAAATTCAATCATGGTTTGCTAGGTAGGGGTGCACGTTTTACCCTAACCATGCACCTAAACTATGAGCCTATTTTATAGGGGTTCATAGTTACTTATAATAGGGTGAATAGTTTGTAAAACCATGCACCAAATGTGCAATTCCCCTATGTATCGGGTTGCATGGTTTGCTGGGCTAGGGCGCATGGTTTGCTGTAACCATACACCAACTATGAACACACCATATTCTTCCATTTTTCTCAAAATTTCACCCAAACTTACCCCAAAGTAAAAACAAAATAGAAAGTAATAAACACAATGAAAAATATTACATGTAACCAAGCCTGATAAATCTCCAAAAAAGGTCAGGATCTTATACTAGAGAAAGACTGGAGACCTAGCATAGGTCTCCTCACCATTTAAAGATTCACCAAAATGGTGTAACATAAGAAAAGCACATCCATCAAACCTAAAGTATATACATAAACTATTATATAAGGAGAAACATAAAAAATTAATCATCCAAAATTAAGGTAAATAAGTGACAAGGATTTCTAACATGCTAAGTACTTGACAATAACATAGGATTTTCAAAACTAAGACTCATACCTCGATGAACTCATCAAATCAAATGCCAGAACCACTGGATTCCTAGTCTATAAAAAATACACTTTATCCTAGTTACCTAATTAAATTCCCAAGGTATATTAAAGTGTAACTAGAAAGAGATAAAACATCTAAGTCATTGCACAATAGGTCATAAAACTCTCACGAGGGAGATCATCCAGTATATCAAAATTGATCTTTAACCATCAAGTAACTATATAAGGAACACTGAGGAACAAAAAACAAGATATCAAGAAACAAAACCATTATTACATTAGCAATACACAAATGAACTAAACTAAGGTCCACAAGATATCATCAACAAAGATCTTGAAACAAAAGGTTTCCAAAACTAGATAAGCCACAAGAAGAAAAAACTCAAAAGTCTCCACTTCTACATTAGAAACAAATAGATGGATCAACCTTTACCATATTTTCCATATAATAGATAATAACCAAAATACCCTCTACTGTGTAAAAATATTCACTCCAAGGCCTATGGGTATAGCCCCATTATCATGAAGCATTGGACACTCCATAGTTTGGAGCTGATATTGCTAATTTTTCCCTATCATGTGGAATAACTTATAAAAGCTCTGAAGGTGACCTCGATGACCACACCATCCACAAAACTTTGGAACTCCTGAACACAACCTATTATAATAACTAGGTTCTACACATTATAAACATATTATAGGCCTCTTATTTTATTGAGAAGGATGTCCTTTACCAACTGTGAAAGATGCATTCTTCCCTTTGTGTTGTTTCACTAGCTATGCTTCATCTAAGAAAGACTTATCAAGCATCTCCTGATAAGAAATAAACCTAACCATAGGAATGATGGTTACAAGGTCTGGGTGAAGACATTTTTTAAAACATATAGATTTAGTTAAGTCATTACCAACAAGACTAGGTATGAAATATACCAAACTTGATAATTTCTTATCATACTCTCCAACCGGTAGCTCATCTTAACCAAAACCCAAGAACTCATTAACTTTCCCTTTCTTTACTTCCTAAGGATACTTCTAATAAATGAATAATGACATGAAGAATTAAAAAGAATTTAATTTATATATACTAGAGGTAATAAAAACTTCCCAACACTCCTAGATAGGTCCCTTAAACAAGGAGTTGATATAATTGACCTTTAGAGATTCAGGAGTCTTAAGAGAATCAAATATCCCATCAACTAATTCAACCCACTACACTAACTAAAGAGGGACTTGTTTTCCTTTATAAGAAGGTGTTTGAAAATCCAATAATTCAAGGATGGGGTTCAAAGTCTAGAAAGTCTCTAGCTCAACCACTCGATATGAAGTCTGGGTAGAGTCATTGACAAGGGATTCTACTTCTGGAAAATGTGAAGAACTACCCTGATGATCATATAGTTGGAACAACATTATATATTTATTTAAGGAATTTTTTGGAGACATTTATGAACATAAAAAAACATAGTAATATCAACTCAAGCATCAAAGAAAACTCAAACATAGCACAATTTTTTTAACCAAAGTCATAAACCACTTTAATCAAAACATCATTGATTTCATAACATAAAAGATTTCACCGTTTATAAAACTTTACTCTTTCCTTTCAAAATGAAGAATCTTGTTATAAATCAATGAAAGTTTTAAAACCCTTTAATAGTAGTTTTAAATTATTCCATGGTTTCAAAAACATCAATCCCATTTTTTAGTTATCAAAACCATTTTCATTTAAATCCATTATAGACTAAAATTTCTTCTTAAAACATTATTTTATCATATTACATAATAGTATTTGATAATTAGTTTTCCAAACCAAATATTTCATAAAACTCACTTTTTGGTAATTGAAAATGTTTCTCAAAGAACTTAAAAAAACTTGTTTTAATACACAATTTTGTTTTTATAATGGATTTAAAATTATTAACTAGGGATTAAATTTGAAACAATAAAACAAGAGCAAGAAGCAATCCACATCCATAAACCACACAACCAACCTTACATAAGTGAAGTCACTTATAAGACAATAGATAAGGTTTCAAGTTTAGAACCAAGTTAGGACTATAAATTGATTGGTTGTATGGGCTGGTATAATACACACCAACCTCAAACTATTCATGGTTGTATTTCCAAATCAATCACATTGATTTCTTACAATTTAACAGATCGTGAAAACATTATGCGACTATAGTCATCCTTCCATTCTTGTTCCAAAACTCATAATAGATTCTATAAATTAAAGATATTATCATTGGGAATATAAATCTCATTTATCATCAAGAAACCAATAACTCAAAAGAAAGACTCAAGCCCCAATATCCTTGGTAACTCAAGTCCCATCATGAGTAGGTAGTGATCAAGCACCTGCTCACAAACTACCTCTTGAGTTCTGAAACATTCTTAATCTTATTTCTACCACGACCCACCCTAAAAAACATAAGGATTTAAAATTCATGTAACTAACTTTAAGTAAATACCTCCTCTAATACCATTTATAACGAACCAGAATACCATCTAAACTGATATGTGAGATGATTTTCTACTAACCCGAAGAGTATTCCCGATATCCACAGGTTGACGAAAATCACCTAGGCATCAAAAAATAATATTTGGGAATGATTCAACCTCAAAAGATTAAAATAATAGAGTATAACATGGAAACATCATCAGATATATAAATCAATACATACATATCATCATACAAAGTGACAGTAATAAAACTTAAAGAAGAAAATAATAACCAAAACCCTCATCCTGGTGGTCTACAACCACCCACCATATCCCAAGTGACCCACCCTTGGTCACCCAATAATGAATCCACAAAAGAATAAGAAAGTAAAAAAACCTACTATAAGATCATAAAGGGATGAAAACACCAAAAGGTACAAGAAGGGTGTGAGATAAAGTTCCTAGTAGGATTTAAAAAAATATTCTACGCAGTTACTTCATAAGGAAATTCAAATATGCTAAAAGAGGATTAAAAAAAAGAGATTATGAGGATTAGTTTAAAAATAGAGTTCTAAACATTAAAAAAATAATTTATTAAACTAAACTTGTAAAACATACCATTTAACCATTTAAAAACTAATTATTTTCTTGAAAATATTTGAAAACCATTTCACAAGCTAAATTCAGATAATCAAGAAATGATGATAATGTTCACCTGACATGGAAATACAAACAAGATTAAATACAATATATTCAAGGTTTATAATAAAAATAAATTAATTAAGCAAGGTAACTCCAGTGCCAAATAGTGATAATGAACATTTTCATGTATCAACTATCAAGTATATAGATGTCATGAGAACAAACTAGTTATGATAGTGAGTCCACTTTAGAATGGCTAATAAAATTACAACATGACTAATTTCTAATCCCACATCTAGTCTCACGGGTCTCAAGAAAACCATTTCCATGCACACCCACTTTCCTAGATTCACCCCCATAGCCTGAACCTTTCACGTTTTCTATGGATCCACTATAAGGGTGTGAGTCCACTAGTGAATCATATATCTAGGTCATCCCATCTAAATATCTAGGTTCCCATGACTAGTCAAAAGAGTCGAGTGAGATAATCAAGTTATGAGGATCACACATGGATCTTTATCAACCATGGGCACTATCCCTACATCACATCTCACTCTCACACCCAAATTCCATCAAAGTCAATAATTCCTTTTTCAACACCCAACCATGGGAATTACAATAATCAAGAAAGATATATTAAGAAATTATTACAAGATAGGATTATCATAAAGTTCCAACCAGACGATCAAGAATAATTAATTAAATTCCAATCCTTTTAAATAATTTCAACATTCAAAAAGGGTAACCATACCCGCTTCCTTTCCCAAATCAGCACTATAATTCTATACAATACTTTTAAATAATCATTAATTTACAAGGATCCCTGAAGCATTTAAAATAAATATTAAAATTTTAAAGGGATTGAATACATTTCAAAACATGGGTTTACACCCTATTTCTATGTGAATAAATAATTTATTTCAAATAAACCAAGAGAACCCATTTTAAAACAAATGTAAAATCATTCAAAGGGGTTTCTTGGTCATTTAATAAATTTAATCATTTTAAACTATTTAGAAAACATTAAATAGTTCAATTCATTTAATTCAAATCAAAAAGATTTATTTTATAAATAAAAACCTGGGCTAAAGCCCTTAATTCCACCAAAACATCCTTTAAATTATCTTTAAAAATAAATCAAATACAAATATTGAATTAAAAAATTCAAAAAAGGTGAGAAATATCAATATCATATCCATTAAATTCACACCATGTTCAATTCAAAGGGAAATTTTTCAAAAAATATTTTATGAGGAATTTCAAGGAAACATTACATAGAATAAGTGTTATAAATTAAGAAACACACATCTATTAATTTATCAAGAAACAATGAATTAAAAAATGAAGAAAAATCATAAAAATAACTACCTGGAATATTTGGAATCCAACCACAATAAATTCTAAATGTGTCGCCTTCGATGGAGATCACCAGATCTAGAAAAATAAATCTCAAAAGAATAGATAAGATATTCTAGATCCACAATTCCACATAAATCATCCAAGATACAACAAAATAAAAGTCCATCATAACCTCTAGGAATAAGGAATCAAGATAAGAAGAGATATCAAAGATCATGAAGAAAAAAACTGACTAGAAGATGATCACCACTTTGATTGGTGCTTCGATCCTCCAAGAGATGAGGTTTGGGAAGAAAAAATGGCTCTAAAGGGCTCCCAAAAGCTAAATAATCAATTTAGGTTTGAGTGGGAGAAGTTTAGTGTTAATTAATGGGGTTTTTGGATTTTAATTAAGATTTCCTAGGATTTAATTACCATCATCACAATTTCCTAGGTTAAGTCACATAGTTAGTACTAACCATGTGCCTAATCGTGCACCCAAAACAGAGCCAATGGAAGTGTTGCACGATTTGGATGCACACTTAGTTTAACCATGCACCAACCGTGCGACCCCCTTCTATCCAGGTTTCACACTTTTTCAAACCATACTCAAACCGTGTACAAACTATTCACAGGCCCATAAACCTTAAAAAATGTCCAAAAAACCACCAGAAACAACCCAAAAAGAGATCCAATAATTAGATACTCAAATCTATGGGTCAAAATACATAAAGAAAAGTAATAGGATATTACAGAACCAAAATCTATTCACCCCAAAAAATTATATGTGAAGAACCTAAAGACAAATTAATTTTGTTATAGTTTTTTTCTTACATTGTTTTTGAAGGTTTCAAGCACAACGAAATAATGAGTAATATATTAAAATTTATTTTAATATTTAATTTCCCAAAACCTCGAGTGAGTATCTTTTATGTTAAATTCATAATTAATTTATTTATATCTGAAGAAAATTAATACCTTATCTTAGGATCTTTTCTTCGATGATGTTTTTTATCTTCCAAAAGACCTTTTTTGGATTGTCTTCATTGCGATGTGATGATCCAATGGTAGAATCTTTTTAGTGGTGATCCATATGTTCTCTTTTGATCTACGAGAAATTCCAATTGATTTCTGGGCGCTAGCACGACTAATCAATTGTCTTGCATCATTCATGTTGATCACTCATCCTTCGATCAAGAATGCACCTCTATTGTGTTTCTTATTATTGAGTGGGAGAGAGAAAAAAGGGATCTGAGAGAGAATTCATTGTGCACAAAAATTCTCTATATCTTGATTACCCGATATAACAAACATAACCATCTATTTATAGAGCTAGAATTTATGTTAAAAATATAATTTAATTTCATACCAACCCTTAAATAATATAATAACCATCATAAATCCCAATTCCATAAAATGATGATAATAATAATAATAATAATATTTTATGGCATAATTAATATCATTTATTGACTTTTAAATAAATATTCATCGTTATACCTTACAAAAAAATCATCGCTGGACTCAGTCTTGGATCATTAAAACTTATTTACATTTATTAAATACCCAAATAAAATATTTTATTATCTTAAATAAATATTTTATTTACAAACCCATAAATAAATATTTATTAAATATTCAATAAAATAAATAAATATATTTTATTCACAATTTGGTGAATAAATATTTATTTAATTTAAACATGAATAAAATTATTTATTGGTCTTGAGAATAATATTTATTACATAAATTAAATTAAAAAAGAATTTAACTGAGATCATCGGAAACACTTAGTGTATGGCCCTATATGATTCTTTCTCGTTGGCATTAGGCGGGTATGCCTAAAGTCCAAGATTACCATCTAACAATGGGTTAAGGCACCCAAAAGAAATAATTTAATATCACAATAATGACAACCACATACGAATGATCAGACTATAATATAATCCATTTGTCACAATATCTCATCAAGCACGTTGCACATTCATGTCATCAAACTATGTGCCTGATACATATTTCTTTGACTATTTGAAACAAATGTCATTACACCATGGCCATGGAATTTAATGTGACTGTTATATTTCAACCAAAGGGCTGAGATATCAACTTCCATAAATATGGAAGAGAAAAAAACTTCATTGACATATTAATTAACAATATGTCATTCGTGATGCATCCAACATATCCAACTTTTCCATGAACTGTTATTGTCATGGTTTATGAAATACATCTAAGTGCATGAGTCATAACATGCATTAATAATAACCTTAAAGTTTAAGTACTATTACTCATGCTTGTAGATAGGAATATATTATGACACTAAAACATGTGGAATTCCTACCAACGAGTCTATTATAATAATCTCTCATTATGAAGATTACCAAATACAAACTTCATGAGAAGAAGCCTCATCTGCTTATAAGTACTCGCACCTGAAAGTATATGTACTATGTGCCCTATCATAGTTCATTATCCAATTTTAAAACTATATTTAAGATATATCATCATTTTAAGGGACCATATCCATGCATCCCAACCCTTTGTGTGTTTCTAAGGCTTGCAGAGCTCAAAGGAGTCTTGGAAGTGTTCTAGAAGAGTTTGGATGCGAAAAGATGGAAATAGGGAGATTACAGTTGTGTAAGCCTTATATTCCATGTAAGTGTGGTTCACAACTTGTATAGGGCCGGTTCATGAAATGTAAGTTTTCATGGTTAAATAATAAAAAACCAACACATTTTTTGACATCAACTTAACCCCAAGGATTATACAATGTTAAAGTGGTTTACATGTTGTGTAATTATCTGCTACAGTACTATTAAAAGTGTTTTTATCCATGCAGGTTATTAATAACCCTATGGATGCAGTGGTCCCCTCTCTTATTCTAGGCATCCAATAACCCCCTCCTTCATCATTTTGGATTCCCTTTGAAGGAGATCGATCCTCGGGCTTCTGTCTTCGATCTGTGGTGATATAAGGTAAATTCTTCATTATTTTTCTAGTGGGTTATCCTAGTTTTATCCCGTTTCCTCCATTATATTTTATCCATGTGATGGAGAACCATCTCTATAGTTTCTAAATGGGTTTACTTGGTTGTTTTTTGGTGAAATTGTGCTGTGGAGTCCTCATATGGATGCAGTTATTGTGGGAGAGGTGATCGGAGATCCGCAATGTGGTCTGATCTCATGCGAAGAACAATGAAAACTATTGAGGTAATGGATTCATTGCTTATCTTATTTTATTTACATGAAATAATAAATTGAGCATAGTTTAGCCTTTTTTATGGCGATGAAATTAACCTAATATACATTTGAATTAGATTAAATAAATTGGATAGTGATCACATGTCGATATTGTTGCTTTATACCGTGATAGTAGTTTTCTTCTTGATTTTCTATATAGTGTGATATGTATGTATTTATTTGTTATCATGTTGTTCTTTATGTAAATTTGGTAAAGAACACAAAGACAAAATTAATTGATAATTAATTGTCTAAAGAATAAAGAGACATGTTTAATGAATTCGTTTGTGGTTGTAATTTAATGAAAACCAAATGATGAAAAGGAATGTTAATTGAGAATGGTACTTCTCTAGGGTTGTTGAAATTATAATAAATACTAAGAGCATGTTTTTCATTTGATATATTGTTATATCTTAATGCTTTAGGTTGATCGTAGTTAGAACCTGTTAATAAATGAATCGGTTAATTTCAAGATGGAATAAGAACTGGTTGCATGATAAAGATAATTCTCTAGGGCCTGAGTTACCTATTTACATGAGAAGTCCGAGTTCCTTGTTTTGGATCCGTGAGAGCTTGAATACTTAAGAAGGATACATGCCTTGTTTTGAATGCCTAGTTTCCCTATTTTTTTTTCTTGTTTGTTCTTTCTTATTTATGATGTGCACTGGATACGAACCTTGTGGTATGATCATGGTATGACTGATCCTAGAGGGCTAATGTGTGGAATAGGGTGGGGAGGCCCATATGTGATGTGAGTCTAGGATGGATGAGCTTGGGATGGCTAATGTGATATGGGGTGAGGAGGCATAGATTCTATGGTAGTAGATGACACCTGTGATGATAAGATGCAATAGTATATTCATGTGGGTGTTGGGGATAAAACCATAGGTGACATAACATTAAATATGGTATTACCCATTGATGAGATGCTAAGAGATGTGATGATCACTTGATAATCTATTTAATGGTTGATGACCAGGTTTCTTATTTTATCTACATTTCTTTTTACCCACTACATGAGGCAGCTGAATATGCTTGGTTGCATGTTTCCTCTTAGTGGTGGCTTAGGATTGTTTTCCTAGAGTACCTAGATATGGAATAATTCTAATATTGTTTGAATAAATGTTCAACCCATGAGGTTGGTTGGTGATGGAATGAAAATGATAAAAAATATGTTAATCTTGATAAACCATGGACTTGGTTTGGATTATGACTAGAGGTCATGGACTTTAATCTAATAATTAATGTAATGCAATGTAGTAATAAGGAATAATGTGAATGGTTAATTAATAGATAATGAATTAATTAATAAATGATAAAAAGGAAAGATGTAATTTAAGGTAGCTCTTTGTTATGCTTGTGTGCTTATAGGATATTTGGTCTTAGTAGTGGAAGTCGGGAGTTTGATCAACATTAGCTGTAGTTGAGTCTAAAACTAGGTTATTCCCATAATGTGGTTGTGATCTATATTATATCATGTATATTCTATGATTTCATACACTACCCCACCCTCATCGATTAGGGTAACTGACACCCATTGGACTCTAGGAGGGTGTTTTCCCCAACATCCTGATGGGAGGATAGATGACTAACTACCCCCTTTGTCCCCGATCTGCTCTCTTGGTAGTTATTTGTGTTGGTACACATGACAATTAGTTTTTACATATATGTGTGTAGAGGTCTATGATGGTTTTTGGTTATTTCACACACACACACATTACCAGTTATAGTATTCAAAGGATTATTACAAGTATGATGTATATAATCTATGATGTATTGAGGTACTTACTTAGTGTATGGGATATAATAGATTGAGGTATAATAACTGATGTTTGATATACATCATACGAGATGTGATCACCTATATAAACTACTTGGTTAATATATGTATATGTGATATGGGATAGTTTGGTTATGTGATGCATGGGGTGCATGTTGTGACGCTTTTCCTAGGTGTCTTTGGGATGGCTTACTTTTGGAGAAATATGCTCAGGATGTGAAACATTAGGGTAGAGCAGAAAACTAGTGGGGAAGTAGGAGAGGGTACCCTTGATGTTCATTATTACATTATATTCTCTCTTATATGTATTACTTAGTGAGATATAGCCATAGTGAGGCTGAGAACTTAGTATACCTGTTTATGCGATGAGTTAGTTTCACTGATGTTCACTATAATTTAGCATGCTTTCTTTATCTATTGCATGAGAGGCTATAAGGATTATCCTAATAATCATAATTTTATACTCAACCTATGTATATATACACTATTTTCAGGTTAGTTGAAGTAGGTTGGTGATCGGGTTAGATATTACTTGCTCGGGGTTTTGCAGGGGCTATTTGGGATTCATGGTTACTACCGTCTTTACCTTTTTGGGTACTTGTAGTTTTCCTTTCAGTTGTTTATAATTGTATGAAATTTCACATATGAAATTTAGTTTTATTTTATATATATGTATGAACAGGTGTTGGTTGTTGTATCCTTCTTATCTATCTCTTCTGTAGGTTTCTCTCTGAGGGTAATGCCTCCCATATGCATGTTTATTATAACCTCAATGCTAGTCGGAAAGTCAGGGGCTACTAAAGGTGGGAATCAAGCACTCAACATCTCTCTCTCCCTCATTATAGTATCTTTGTGGGGAGGGGGTCATGATAGAGTGGTATCAGAGGTTCATGTTGAGGGATATGATGGAGTTTGGAGTTAGGCACAGGTGAGGCTATATGGGTTGGTAGGGAAATAGTGTCATCTAAGTTTAGTGAGTGATGTAAAAATGGGAAATCAACTGATACATGGGTATTTAGGGCCCCCATGTGATATGATTCACAAACCTTTAAGTTTAACAATCCTAATAAATGAAGTGATGCTGGTTGTAGGGTAGAGACCTAGGAAAGGGTCATGCATCATTCTTATTTGTACCTATGTTTGAAATGGGTATACCTTGGGATAGTTTAAAACCTTAACAAGAAAATAAAATTAATTAATTAATTAATGTTAAGTATTCCATATTCTAGGTTTAGGAGATATAACAATTTGTTCTTCTTGCAGGTATAGCTCTAGGTTGAAATCCTTTTCAGGTTCAAACTAAATATGTTCAGCAGGATGTGCCAACAGATCATCACATAGTAGAGGTTAGCGACAAAACTTAGATGAGGACACTCTGAGAGTTTTAGTACTGGAGTGTACAAAAATATGAGGGATCTATTTTAGATGCAGTCACAGAAGACTAGTTCAAGGAGTTTGAGATAGCTTTCAGTTCGATCTGTTCTCGGTAGGGTCATTGGGTTTCATTGTCTATGATGATGCTGCATGGATCTGTGGGGTAGTGGTGGTTCTTGTTCTTCATGTATCATGAGGAGTCAATAGTCTCATGGGAGAAGTTTCGAGATCCACTCAGAGTAGAGTTTATTTATTCAACCATGAAGGAAACTAGTTTCCATGAGCTGTTTACCCTTCGTTAGGGGTGCTCCAACATGTGAGAGTTTGAGAACTATTTTAGGACCCTTTTGTGACATGATTCAAACCTGTTTCATGATGAGAAGGCCAGTGAGAGTAATTTCAAGGAGGATTTGCATTCATATATACAGTTCTAGATCCCTCCATTTATGTTGAATATGTATGTCAAGGTTTTTGTGAGAGTAGAGGTTATCAAGAGGACACTAGACATAACTGGTCCATCACTAGAGAGGAGTCATCAAAATCCATCACAAAGCAGAGTTATGATTTTGGGTTCCCATTTGTCAGGAAAAAATAGTTTTTGGTCAGCCAGGGGTAGGTCCCTACCCTCATCATCTCGTTTCTCTAGGGGAAGAGGCTCTCATACCTATTCCAAGGAATTAAACACATTTTTTTCTTATGGAGGTTGAGGTTATTATCAATAATAATTCCCAATATTTCTGAGCAATCAACATGTTCTAGGTGTTCTGCTCTAGATTCCTCCATTGAGGCAGTTTCAGCCGAGGCCGTAGTAGTAAGGTATCATAGTTAGGGATCAACAGAGAGAAGATGAGGTAGGTATAGGATGTCCCTGAGATTCTCCTCATCCTCAGAGAGAAATGAATTACCATGGAGGTGGTTATCAGTAGGGTTAGAGAGGCCATAGAGTAGGTCATGGTTAGCTTCATGTTTTAGCATTGCCAGCGCCAGGTGAGTTAGACATCATTCAAGGTACCCTTTTATTTTTTTTCTACTTAGGTTCATGTTTTTTTATTTAAGAGTGAAAAAAATACCTTATATCACCTGCCCTCATCCATTATTTGGGACTTGAGGTAGAGAGGCTTCCATTTCCCTTGGCGTTGACAATTCTAGTTGGAGGTCAAGCTGACTTGTTTGAAGTATGTAGAGATTGTGATCTAGTGCTAAAGAAGCACCTCTCATTCTCAATTTTGTGCAAGATAATAGGATAATTTTTTTTGTTTAACCTAATAACTATCCATAGGGTTACCAAGGTTTAATTTATAGATTCATCAGGCTTAGAAACACCCTTACTCTCAACCCTTGACCTAAGCGGATTATCCATGCATGAAGATATTGATCAAAAGAAAAGGAATAATAAATATTATTATAATAATCATAAAAAAATTTAGAAATAAGAAATATACAATTAAATAAATTAAAAATAAATTAAATAATTATCTTGAATTAATAAACAACAAATAAACAATGCAAGCGTTGAATTTGGACAATGATTGGTATCGAAAGAGGTGCTGAAACATATGGTGGGAATAAAATGATCAGAGAATGGATGTATAATGGTGAACAACACAATGAGATTTTATTAAAAAATTAAAGGAATTAATTACAACTAATTTCAAGGAAATGGAGAAGAAACAGAGGAGAAAATGTTAGAAAAACATAGGTCCAAACTCCCTTGTCCATGGTGGAAATCACCAAAATATTTATAGGCTCAAAATTTACACAACATATAAAGCATTCATATTTTGTATTCACTTTAAATGTATCCTATATCGACTTTTACACAACGTTAAATCTTTACACACTGTGTAATTTATATCCAAAATATCCTTTGAAAATATTGAATCTTGTGGGATCCTCAAGTTGTATCTTTGAAAGGATGAGATCTCAAACTTTTTCACATCATGTAAATTCTACATATCATGTATGTGGTTCATGTATTATACTTTATGCATGTTATGAAATTTCAGTGGGAATTGGACTTTGAAAATATCACGACATGTAATGTATTTACATGTCATGTAAATGCTTCATGTCATGTAATTTCTCATGGGCCAACCTTTGGTCCACATGGATGTTTTGAATGAGCAATACATGTTGTGAACTCCTTTCGTAATGTGTAAAACCTATTTTTTCCATTTTTCATCATTTCTTCCTTTGATTCCAAGATTCCCAATTCTTTTGAAAACAAACCAAAACCTAGTGAATTATCAAATAAAGCATGAATAAACCTTAAATAAATGTAACCAAAATGTGTATATAAATTTGACTTATCAAATTCCCCCACACTTGAAAAATTGATTGAACTCAAGAAAAAAACATCCTAGAAGGGATTTCAAATGATTTTTTTTTAAAACATGAAACATTCATTACAACCAGGAAAATAAAAAGATATGCAAGCAGAAAAAATAAGTCCTTCATAATCAATATTATAGAGAAAATCAGTCATGCCTCCTAGTCATGTTATTTATTTATATTCTTTATTCCATTAATTAAAATTTCAAAACTGTTCCTTATAACTATACCCATTTTTCAATTTACCTAACAATAATTTTTCTCTTCTCACTCAAGTTAAAATAAAACAAGAGTTATGCTCATACCTTGAATACATTTTCTTAACCATAAGCTTTCATTAGTTATATTGTCTCTACATCCTAAAGAAAAATACCAAATAAATCATGAGGGATTCAACAATAAGGTTCAAATTTCTCTAAGGATGAGGGAAGGTGGTAAAGTGATAAAAATAAATCTCAAGAGGAGGGTAATCTCTAAAGTTAAATGCATGATAATCATGAACAATGCAATGAAGTGGATCCTCCTAAAAAAATGTGTCCATTCTCCAATTGCTCAAAGAGGGTCCATGAATGTGTCAATTCAGCATCAAGAATGTACCATTTTCCTTTATTTTTATTTTTATATATTTTTCAAAAATCATGTCTAGAGAAGGTCTCACATGCATTACCTAACCACATATGATCCACCATAGGGTTCATTGATCTGGTAATTGTGATTTTTTACCTTCACAATACACAAACCAATATATTTTTATTTCTTTCTCTCTTATATATATATTCAAAGGAATAGGGTAAGCATAGAAAATTTAAAAATTAATCATGAACCATATCATATAAATCTAGTGAAAGTTCTATCGTATGTCTCCTCAATATCAACATACCATGTATGGATGAGATGAAACCCCCCCACTTATTAAAAATATAATCATGCATAATATTAAGATAAGGGTAGGAATGGATAATAATCTTGAAACAGATTCATCCTAATAAGGTTATTCATTGATACTATGGGATAAAGAAGGAAAGTTATACAGGCAGGTCTTAGGAAAAAAAGTGGCTCATAAATATTTCCTCAATAATTTTAAAAGTGTATTTGTTTAAACATATCCTCAATAAGATATACATGAGATTTATAATAGGTTTACATGTCTCAAGTATCTCTCAATAAATATGATCAGAAAATAATATGACAGTGTAAGTCTAGAATCCTCTTAGAAAAGAGAGTATACAAAAATAATTTTCAATCACTTAGAGCATAGTATCCAGTAATAAGACAATAAGAAGCAATTAAAAGAGTCTAAAATTAGTATTAAAGTACTTAAATCAGCAATCATTCTAACAATATAAATAGGAATAAAAATGGATTTCAACAATCACAAACCTAACTTTTGATTTTATTTAAATGGTTGTGATGATATTTTTATTTTAAAGCACGATTTCAATGGAAAATGTCTCACAAACTAGTGAAAAAAATGCAATAATCCAAGTGTATCAACAATAAAGGTCAAGAAAGACCCCCACACTTAAAATGAGAGAGTGTAAACACTTTTCTAGAAATAATCATGGGATAGAAAGTAATTATAGCATAGAGAAAAATGAAATGGAATTTTAGGAATTGAAAATAAGGAATTGAGAGCTCCCTATAGTGAAATCCATTCTATAGGAAAATTTTTTGGATGTTGATTGGAAACTGTGCTACATGCAGAAATTTTTAGAAAAAAATACTTGAACTAGATAAATCTTTAGTCCATAGACGTTAACCAATTTGGAAGCAGAGAAAATGAACAGGTGCATACAATCAAAATAGGAGAACACAAATCAGATAAATAAAGTAAGGGAGTGTAGTGAAGTTTGGGAGGACCAATGAATAGAAAATAAAATAAAAATAAAAAAATGGTCCTAAGAAAATAAAATAAATAAAGAAAACAAAGATATTAGTTTCCTCCCATAAATTGATAAAAATTTCATTATCATCCATATTTATGAACAAAGGAATAAGTCAATACCGTCCATCGGCTCATAAGTTTACTACCTCCTACAAGAACTTGTGGTAGTGTCACTAAGCTCATAGGGATTCTTGGTGGAATTAACCACCTCAAGAAGGTATCAACCATGAATCTCATGCGGTAAGAAAATATTCCATGCTCTTCATAGAGTAATTTATCTGTTAAGGATATATCTGGAGCTGAAGTTCCTCAAGCTATCTTTGGATGTCAGCCAAATGCCGATCCATCACATGTGTGAGGCCGAATAATGGTATGATAGGTGCATCAATGACCATAGATAATGTAAAAGAGATATACATGGATAAAGTAATGCAATATTTAAATAAAAATAAGAAAACCATGCAGTGAAGTAAAAAATGGTATCCCATCCATATATATATAAGAAATGATATATCTATATAAAAAGGAATATAAGTAGTAAAAAAAATACCAAGGACAGAGTATAATAGGGGAGGGGACAAGAACAAGACTAAATAGCTGGGGCATGCTCCCCTATCAAAAATATAGGCGTCTGGAGTAGCTCTACCAAATCGATCTCATTGATGGTGGCATGGGCTAGAGGATTAACCACCATAAGATACTTAATGGTACTGGAAGATTGATCAGAAAAGAATAGAGGGGGTGAGGTGTTGATATGCACTGAGGCTATGTGTCTGGTAGTTGAATCAATCAGGGTAACCTTTGATGGAGATGGAATGGTGGGGACCTTTCTCTGACACGCCTTCTCTGCAAGATAGTTCTGCTAGGTAGCAGGGTCAGTGAGTTTGGAAGATAGATAGGGTTGGGCAGGAGGTGGTGTAGGGAAAGATGTAGAAGTAGGCAAAGCAGGTGGGGATAAGTGGGAAGATGAAGGGACTGGTGGAGGGGGATGAGTGGTGAAGTGATATGGGTCGGTGAACAAAATATAGAGATAACGACAAATCTTCCTATAGTTCTCCAGGATTTCATGGAGAAATATCTAGAAATCTATGGGAATTAGTGGTGGGGATAAATATGTAATAGGGGTAGTGGTGGTGGTGGTAAAATTAGGGGTAGGGGTAGTGGTGGAGGCTGGTATAATAGTGTAAGGAGTATAAGTGGTGGATCAAGTGTATGGGGAAGGTGAGGTTGGGTTGGATGAATTATAGGTAGGTGCTTCGTCAATACCCTCTACATATCCTGACCCCCACTGGTATATAATCCCACTTTTCATCATTAGACCCATCTTGTGGAGAAAAAGAAGGCTGATACTCTCTATCTTTCTAAGGGAGGAGAGATGCTGGGTGACATTGAAGGCACTGATATATCTGAATAGATGGGTAATGAAGCTACCTACCATCAACATACCTTGGGTCCTCCTCACTTGAGTTAGGTAGAAAATAGAGAACTACCTGTCCATGTTGATGGTTAGGACACCTATGGATGAGGAAAGAATGATCACCTAAATATAGCTCACACTTCTATGAGCATCACCTTGAGCCATACAAGTGTGAGCTAGGGTCTGATGAAGGATCTGAAGGGTAGAACCTCAGTGATGGGTTATATTTATCATGAAAGGATCATAAAGGCTTTGTGGGTCTCTGACTATCCTTACCTAAATACATGCAACATCTTCCTTGTTTGGATCAAGTTGCGAGGTCAGAAAAACTAGGGAGGCAATGAAGTCAGGAAAGTAAATACCAAGGTCGGTACCAAATTCACCAAGGGTGATCTCCCACATCCTACCTCTTAGTCTGAATTTGGAAGAGTCACGACCAGCTTTAAGGTGGCCAAGAACTTGAGGAAGAGATCCATGAAGGTATCCTTGCACACCTAGGTAATGGGGAAGAGTTTTATCCAGTCGATGAGTTCAAGGACATCCTGGTGAATATGGATCCTCTCAAGAACAATGAGGTCCAGGTTTTTGTTGGTCCTCATAGGCTTTTCCTGGAGATAGACCAACCTAACTTGATACTCAGGTGATAATAAGTGAAGGAAGGGATGAAGGTGTGGGTGGGTAGTGAATTGAGATCCACTAGATGAATATTCCATGTCCTCAGAGACTGAAGCAAAGGTATATATGGAAGTTAAAGAGGATATGGAAGGCTCTACGGGTGGAGGAGGAAGAGAAGTCATCCACTAATTTGATGGTGGAGGCATCTCATCACACTCAAGCATGCATTTGGAGAGTGAAGAGTGTATGGTTTTTGTGCAGGCCATTGCGGATGGAGAAGAATGAGGTGGATATGGAAAGGAGGGGAGGAGAAAAAGGATGTATGATTGTAAGGGGAGGAGGAGATGTGGTTGGGAGTAGAGGGGTCATGCACGAGTGGAAGGGGGGGGGGGTGAACCTAGGGTTCACAACATTTAAAAGTCATCCAAAACTTTCACGTATTTTAATTAATACATGATGCGTAAATCTTGGGTTTTATTTTTTTCATACCTTCTACATTTACACACCATGTAAAGGTTACATGGTATGTATTTGAAATTTCCCCCCCTTTTGGGATAGGTCCTTTTGAAAATCTTCCAGCAATTCTTAACCTTCCTAAAGACCAAACTAACCTATTCTAACCTATTAGACCCACCATGGGTTTCCTCACCAGTCAGTGATTTGTTTAATGTTGAGAGCTATACTCATTTTAGTTTAGGTGAATTTTAAAGTAACAAGAAACTCCTCATGGAATGGTTCTTGATATATTTTTAGTCTTTTTATATTAACCTTAAAGGGGGGTTATCTACCTTTTTGAATTTTGATGTCCCCATAGGGGAAAAATTTGATGAATTCAAAAGGACTTGATCATTGGGGTATCATATTTATTGGAAATAATTTCAATCGTTAATTGAATAACAGAACTTTATCCCCCATTGTGAAGATTATTTACACAATTCAGTGGTCATTCTATTTCTTTTTTATTTTCTTCATAAATTATAGAATTTTTATAAGTGTTCTTCTAGATTTTTTCTAGCTCATCTATCTGTATATATCTAACTTCCCTAGATTTTTGAGCATCCATATTCATTTTTTTATTGCCCAATAAGATAGGTTCTCTAATTACACTGGTATATGGCATGGATTTCCATACACAAGTTGAAACAGAGTATTTCTAATGGGTGTCTTCTATGTTGTGTGATACGCCCAAAGTGCATCATCCAATTTGATACTTCAATCCTTCATACTTGTGTTGAATTTATTCTATAGGATTGTTTTAATTTCCCTCTTTGAAAATTTTAATTTCCCTCTTGTTTGTGAGTGGTAGGGAGTTCTAGTGTTATAATTAATGCCACAATTTTTGAGTAATCCCTTAATGAAACTATTTAAAAAATTCATTCCCCGATTACTAATGAGTATTCAGGGGAATACAAATCTTGAGAAGATATTTTTCTTTATAAAATTCATGACCACTTTTACTGTGTCATGATTGGTTATATCATCTTCTACCCATTTTAAGACATATTTAGTGGCTACTAGGATATAAAATTTCCCATAATAATTGGAGAATGGTCCCATAAAAATCAACCCCCATTACGTCAAAGAGTTCAACTTCTAGGATGTGATTTTGGGGTATTTTATTTCTTTTCCCCGCGGTGCTTGTTCGTTGGCACTAATCATAATTTTGAAAAGAGTTCCTTGCATCTTGGTGTAGCATGATCCATAATAACCCACTTTGAATTTTTTTCCATGGTACATTCAGGTCCATGATTCCCTCCTACTGGTGAAATATGACACATGTCGAGTATTCTTTGTATTTAATCTTTTGGGATGAAGCACTTCATTAATCCACCAACACAACACTTAAAAATTAGTGGATAATACCAATAGTAATGTGATGCTTTAACTAAAAATATCTTCCTCTATCGATAGATGAGGTCTGGGTAGAGTGATCCCATGGTGAGATGATTTTCCATATCTAAAAACCATGGTCAGGCTTGGGTATTTATTATAAACAAGGTTCCATCAGGGAAGTCATCCTAGATGTCAAGATTATCATCATTATTAATGTTGGGTAGTGGAAGTCTGGATAAAGGATCAACAATAACATTCTCACTCCCTTTGGTATCTTTTATAATGATATTGAACTCTTGTAGTAGTAGGATCCAACTTATTAGTTATGGTTTGGAATCCTTTTCGCTCAGTAGATACTTAAGTGCTACATGATCAATGCTGACCACTAATTTGGATAGTATGAGGTATGAGTGAAAATTTTCAAATACATTGATGACTAATAGAAGGTTATTTTTAGTAGTTCTATAATTTTACTGAGCATCATTCAACATGTAACTGATATAGTAAATGAGACAAAAGATATGTCTGACTCACTTTCTCAAGACAACGCCAATAGCGAAGTCATTAGCATCACACATCATCTAGAAGTCCTTATCCCAATCTGGTGAAATGATGAAAGGAGCACCCTCTAGGATATTTTTTAGGTTATTGAATTCCCATAGACACTCTTCAGTGAACTTTAAAAGTATGTCTTTCAATAATAATTATGGAAATGGGCATGATACTTTTGCAAAGTCTTTTACGAAGAAACGGTAGAATCATGCGTTGAACAGAAATCTCCTTATTCATTTTACTGATATAGGATCAGGTAAGTCTTTTATTACTTTGATTTTCATTAGATCCACTTACAAGAATTACTTTGAGATTCTATGTCCAAGGACTATGCCTCCTTAGACCATGAAGTGAAATTTTTTCCAGTTTAATGCTAGTCATTGTTCTTCATAGCATTATAAGACTAGGTCCAAATTACTGTGGCACACCTCAAAGGATCTTCCATATACAAAAAAATCATCCATAAATATTTCCAGGAACCCCTCCACCATATCATGGAATATATGTGTCATGAACCATTGAAAAGTCACCGGTGTATTACACATACCAAATGACATACGTCTATAGGTGAAAGTTCCTAAGGGATAAGTGAAGGTAGTTTTGGTGTAGTTTTCAGGATCAAATTCAATTTGATTTTATCCTAAATATCCATCCAGGAAACAATAAAATCTGTTTCCAACTAGTATTTTCATAATTTTATCCATAAAAGTTAATGAGAAACGATCTTTTTAGGTTTCCATGTTGAGGTTTTGATAATAAACACATACTCTCCATATAGCGATGGTTTGAGTTGAGATTAGCTCATCTTTATTATTTTTCACAATGGTTAGGCCACCCTTCTTTGGGATGACTTGTATTAGACTCACCAATTCACTATATGATATTAAAAAAAATCTTCCCTACATCTTGAATTTTCAAAAATTCTTTCTTAACCACCTCTTTCATTGGTGGGGTGAGTCGGATATGGGGATAGTATTTGGGTTTAGCACCTTATTCCAATAATATATTGTGGGTAAATATTATGTAGATGATCCCTTTAATGTCATCCAATACCTATTATATTGAGTTCTTAGGTATTTTTAGGACTTAAACCAACTTTTTTATCTTGTATTTGGGATATATATGAGCTAACAATGACTGGCAGTGGAATTGTAGTCTCTAAGAACAAGTACTTGAGTATGATTGATCGAGGTTTTAGTTCCAATGTTTGTGGCTTGATGACTGAGAGTATGAATGGTGGGATAATCAGGGATTTCATGGTGGAGCAGTGTTGGTCCAAGGCTTGAGTTTTCTACTACTACGGTGTGGATGCCGACATAATTCTGTGGTCTGGTTGTATTGGGAGGATCTGGTCGCAGTGTGGTTTTGAAGTTAGCGGCAGGTTTGTGGTTCAGGTTTGTGGTGGGTGTTTTTTTCATTCCTTGGTCTATGGTTTTTGGTTTTTTGTTGTGCGATTTGGATGCATTTTTGGTTTCAAGTTTTGATCTGGATATGTGTTTTGTGATTGGTATCCTTTGGTGCTGCGGTGACGACATGGTTTCAATGACGGCTATTGTTTTCGTTTTTTGATTCTGACAATGGTGAAGCATGAAGGATGTTTCATCGGTTTTGTGAAGATTCTACAGTATGGATGGAGGAGATGCATCCGTTTTTGTGCAGCTGTTGGTTGATTTGGTTGAATAGGTTGAATTTTTTTCTTTCATTGTGAATCCTTGCACCCCTGCGGTTCTAGGTGCAACTTTTGGTTGATTACATTGAATTGGTGGAATATTTTCTTGGAATTGTGAATCCTTGCGACTCTATGGTTCAAGGTTTGTGGGTCGCTACATCTGTCACACTTGAGGTTGCTTCATATGTTGTTTAGAGTAGAGAGTTTTCTTCTGGTCTTCGCTTCAGATTCAGATGTTTAATAGGGTATGGATTTTCCATCAGTTCCAAGCCTATGCATTCATGCACAGGACAGCTTTCCGACAACAAGGAGTAGGAGAAAGCTGATCATATCTTTTTTGATGCTGGGTAGGGGATCCTCTATGTTGGCTTGATTTTGATTGGCCTTAAACTTTTGTACCTTGGTGGTTTCGTGGTTTTTAGTTTTGGAGTCATGTTTGGTTTCTCACTTTTTCCTCAAAAGTTCTTGAATAATAAAAATTTAATTTTCAGTCAGTCAGGATAATGTCCCTTATTAATGGTTCAATGTACTTTACATCATCATGATCACTACCTTCATCTTCATTAGGATAGAAGATCTCTCTATTTTCCTTTATAGTCATAAAATTATCTCTCTCATAATAAATAAAGATGGATTGATAGTCATAAGAATCATTTCCTTTATTTAGTGATTTTAATAAGTCAAAAAATACTTGTTCATCTTCTACAAAGGTGTAAAGTAGAAGTGTGGGGTCAAACCCAGATGCACAATTGGAAGACAAGAAACCTATAAATTCAAACCCTATAGAAGGATTCATCATGTTTACTCTACATATTTGGTTTCACTAGAACTTAGTAGCTTGAATTTAGGTTAGATAAAAAAGAAGGTATTGGGGTTAATTTCAGGGATTTAGGAGAAAAATAATCCTAAATCTATCTAGGTATAGTCCTATGAATTAGGATACAAAGTGGTGAAAGGGTCACCAATTGGTTATGGTCAAACCAATTGGATCTACCTATACTGCAACTATCCCTTGTGCTGGGTATAAATAAAAACCTTAATACATTACACTTAGCTTATATGGTAGAAAGCATCATAGGCGAATGGTTATATCCCTCAACTCCAATTAGGTTAGTTTTTTTTCAATTTCACCTACCATGGTCAGGGTTGTGAAAGATAATATGATAAACAATTTTTCTAACCTAATTACTAGCCATAGGGTTACCAAGGTTCAATTTATAGATTCATTAGGCTAAAAAACACCCTTACTCTCGACCCCTAACCCTACGAGGATTGGTTTCACATGATAATGTTGATCAAAAGCAAAGGAATAATAAACATGTTTATAATAATCATAAATCAATTTAAAAATAAGTAATATACAATCAAAACAAGTAAGAATGAATCAAAAACATACCTTGAATGAAGAAACAATGAAAAAACAACACAAGCATTGAATTCATGCAATGATTGGTATCAAAAAAGGGGATGAAAAGGAATGAGTGAAAAAAATGATCAGATTACAGATGTAGAATAGAAAAAAACACAAAAAGATTTGATAAAATGAGTAAAGGAATTAATTATAACTAAGTTCGAAAGGGAAAAAGAGAATAAATAGAGGAGAAAATGGGAGACAAATATAGGTCTCAACTTCCTTATCTATGGAGGGAATAAATAAAATATTTATAAGTGTGAATGTTACATGACTTTTAAATCATTCATGTCATGTATTAGATTTAAGTAGATCCAATCTCAACCTTTACACAATGTGAAATATTTACACACAGTGTATTTAAGATCCATAATATCATAAAAAAATATTGAATCCTGTGTGATCCTTAGGATGTATCTTTGACTGAATGAGATCTATTTTTTTTCATGTCATGTAAATGCTACATTTCATGTATGCGATTCACTTTTTTTACTTTATTCACATTGTGAAATTTCAACGGGAACTGGACTTTGAAAATCTCATGATGTGTAATGTATTTTCACATCATGTAAATGATCCACATCATCAAATTTATCATGATTTGGCCTTTGGTCTTCAAGGAAGATGTAAATGAGGAATAAAAATTGTGAAATTATTTCACGATGTGTAAAACTATTTTTTTATCATTTCTTTCTTTGATTCCAATAACCCTAATTCTTTCAAAAAAAAACCAAAACCCAGTGCATTATCAAATAAAACATGAATAAACCTTAAATAAATGTTATAACAACCCTGATCTTTATTTCACACTTACACATGATTTATTACATAAAATTGAACTTAAGACAACTATGAGGATCAAGAGGTATAATGTCTTGGGAAATTAGGAACAATAAATAACAACTTAGAACATAAAACCCAACATCTTTATTTAAAACTTCTTTTACATGACCACAACATTCCTTCGTACTTAGAATTGCATGGGATAACCTGAGGACATGCATAAGAAAAAGGTGAGCTATAAATCCCAGTAAGTGAGTAAACATGAAGTAACATGAATAATATAGTAAATTTTATGCAATAGGCATATCAATGGATCAAACTAGAAACATCAACATAAAGGCATGATATAACATGATTATCATAACATGGAAATGTGGAAACAACATTTAACATGATATTAGCATGATCCAAGTCTCATTGAACTTGGAGCATGAGTAAACCCTCATTTAAATTGAATTAGAATGAGTAAAACCTCACTAAAATTGACATATCATGATACTAATCTTTACACAATGCATTGGAGTGCTATCAGGGCACACCCTTTTTAATCATTTCATTTCATGCATAAGTGTGCCACATAGATCATACAACATGAATTCATTAAACATAATAATTTATTTCACGATAAAGGAATGTGTAATTAATACATGAAACTATATAATTAATAAGTAAATGTTCATAAATGTGAATACCCTTGATAGAGAAATGGGCATTGTATTCACTAGACAATGACTTTGGGTTGGAGAATCGCAGTGCAATTTCGGCAGCATAACGACGTGACATAAGAATTAATAAAAATGGTTTATGAGAGATAAAAGGGTATCTCATAATATTTACATGAAATTGAAAGTAAGGGAGTCATATATATACATGTCCAAACATATGTAATGGAATTTATATGCATAATATAAAATAATCTCTTGAATGTAAATGAGGAGAGAGAAATCCCTTATGGAATTTCGGTATGGTAACATGTGTACATGGGAGGAATAAATGAGAGATAAATGGGTCTCTCATAATTAAAAAATAAGGAGGGAAGTATAGGATAGGTGATAAATCATACCCCAACATTTTTAATTTAAAATAAAAGGGCATAACAACATAAATAATTTTGGACAAAAATGAGAAAGGAAGAAATCCCTTACATAAATTTCGTCATGGTAACAGGTGTACTTGGGAGGTATTAATGAAAGAAGAAGAGGTATCTCATCCTTAAAACATAATTAGGGAAGTATGGTGTAGGTGAGAGATCATACCTTAACATTTTAAATTGAAAATAAAAGGGTATACCAACATAAATAAATTTGGACAAAAATGAGAAAGGAAGAAATCCCTTTCTTGGAAGTGTGATCCCAAAAGCTTGGGAGAGGATTAATAGAGGCTTATTAGAAGATATATGAACCTTGGAAGGATTATAGTGAGATTAGGGAAGAGGTTTTTTGAGATAAAAATGGTTTAAGTGAAGAGGAATGGGAGATTGAGTGGGTTTATATAGGAAAAGAGAGACAATTCTTTATTATTTAGGTTTTAGACACCACACATTAAACTAATCAAAACCACAAACCATACCATGGGTTTTGATCATGGTTTTTTCCAAAGTGGAGTGAAAAACATTATATTAAAAGTCAAATGGTCTAAATTATTAAAATATTAGGCTTGATTATGTGGAGCTGAGTCACATTCTCAAGGAAATCATTTTAAAATGTTAAAATGTTTTATAAGTCTTGGAGGGTCCACTAAGGATTTGTAAAATAAATCAAAAAAATATAAAATCATATAATTTAAAATTTTAAACATATATTGGCCGAAAATACCATTTATGGTATTTTATTACATCACTATTGGGTCATTATGATGTCATAAAACACATTATATATTTAAACGATATTTATTTTTTACCCAAAAATTTTACTATCTCAGAAAATTATGAAAAATTCAACATTGGATAATTTGGACATCCTGAATCCAAAAATAATATTCATTTTATCTAAATAATTTTATAAATATGTAAATTTTTAATTTTAAAATAAAAACTGATATTTATAAAAAATTCACGGGTTTTGAAAAAAACAAATTTTAAAACTTAATAAAAATTACACTCGTATTCATAAAAATTATACGATAATTTATATTTAATAAAAAATTATTTATTAATAATATTTTATTAAAATAATATTTAATTTAAAAATCCATTAATTCATCAAAATAGATTTCTTAATTTAATATTAACTAAAAATACTATTTGTGCTTTAAAAACTATTTACAAATTAATAATAATAAAATGAATGTATATTTTTTATTCTATAAAAAAATAATGCACATAATCATAGTGCTAGGGTCTTGTTATATAGCCACTTATAACACCTACATAAGACCTAAGGGTAAGGTTTCCGATGGTGACGGACTCTTGGGGTGGCTCGGATAACATCGCTCGGGTGGTAATCTCTATTAACTTCCACTTCTCCCATATGCAGTTCTGTTCAAGCTTAATGTGTTAAAGCTTATATTGGGCTTAGTCAAGAGCGAAGCCCAGTGACACCACCTCCTTTCCGAGCTCCAACAAATTAGATTCCTATGGAGCAATTCTACTGGATGAGGCCATTGCTTTCTTTGTCCGAGTAAATTGGAATTGTTAAAGACCTATATTTATACTAATCATGTGATCAATGTTCAAAGAATATATTAGAAATGGTAACAATTATTAAAGTTATTTTGAAATCAAAAAATATAAAACCAAATAAGTTCATATGTTTTATACATTTAATTAGATCAAGATAAATTTTCATTAGTAAAAGTTTGGGTCATTATAATCATTCCCCCTTAAGAAATTTTTCCCTCAAAATTTTCTTTTCCCACACTAAAATAGATGAGGGTAACTCTGCTTCATCACTTTCTCCGATTCCCATGTTTCTTATTCAAACTTTTGTTTTCGCCACAACACCTTGACGAGGGGAATTGTCTTATTTTTTAGAACTTTTTCTCTACGATCTAAGATCTCCAACGACTTCTCTTCATAGGAGAGGTCATTTTCCAATGGTACTACCTCTGGATTGAGTACATACTATGGGTCAAGTATGTACTTCCTCAAGAGCGATACATGGAATACACCATGTAATTGAGATAGGTTCTGTGGGAGTGCTAGTCGATATTCCACTACACTAATGCCATCAAGGATCTTAAAAGGGCCGATGTACCTTGGAATAATCTTTCCATTATTCCAAAATCTCATAAATCTCTTCCACGGTGATATGAAGAGGAATACCATGTCTCCAACATCAAAATATAGTTCTTGTCAATGATTATCAACATATCACTTTTGTCAACTCTAAGCAACTTTAATGTGTTGCTAGATGGTCTTAACCTTCTCCACCATTTCTTCAACCATTTCTAGACCTAGGAGTTTTTTCTCCCCAACCGCATCCCAACGTGATGGTGTTCTACACCTCTTACCATAAAGGGATTCATAAGGATCCATTTTGGATGCTTGAGTGGAAACTATTATTGTAAGAGAACTCAACAAGAGGAAGATATTGATCCCATCCTTCTTTGAAGTCCATTGAGCATACTCTCAACATTTCCTCAAGTGTTTGGATAGTTCGCTCAGATTGGACATCAGTTTGAGGATGATAAGCCATACTGAAGTTCAGATCAGTATTCAGAGCATGTTGAAGAATCTTCTAGAACTTAGAGGTGAATCTTGGATCTCTATCAGATATAATAGAGAGTGGTACTCCATGAATCATTACCAATTCTCTAATATATATACATGCCAGTTGATCCAATGAGAAATCCTCTCAAATTGTAATGAAGTGTGCAGTCTTTTTAAGATGATCCACAAAAACCCAGATAACATTGTTTCCTTTGGATGTCTTCAGAAGTCCGGTGACAAAGTCCATGGTTATGTTCTCCAATTTCCATGTTGGTATGGGTAATGGTTTTATAATCCCCTTATACTTCTTCCTCTCAGCCTTCACATGCTGACATACGAGGAACTTTTATGTATACTCAATGATCTCCTGCTTCATGTTATCCCACCAATAATTCTCTCAGATATCTCGATATATCTTTGTGTTTCCTAGGTGAATGGATAAATTTGAACTATGTGCATCATCCAAAAGTTATTTCTTTAATTCTAGATTTGATGGAATGCATAGTCGTGACCCAAATCTCACAATTCCTTCTTCATTAACATTTCAATCTAAGGATTTTTATTTTCTGATAGTTTCCACTTTATTATGAATTACCACATCATCCTTTTGAGAATCCTTTAAACTTTACAAAAGAGAGAGTTGAGCAATAATTTGTGAAAGGATTGATGATGTTCCCTTCTGTATGATTCCCATGTCCATCTTCATCAAATCTAAGAAGATTGGATCATTTTAAATTCTCATCAATGAAAGAGTTTCTGGATCCTTTCTACTTAGAGCATCCTCCACCTTGTTCGCTTTCCTAGGGTGGTAATGGATTGAGAAGCCATAGTATTTTGTCATCTCTAACCATATTCGTTGGTATATGTTCAACTATTTCTGTGTGAATATATACTTGAGGCTTTTGTGATCTGTGTATATTTCACACTTCTCCCCAACGAGGTAATGTCACCAAATTTTCAAAGAAAAGATTACTGCATCCAACTAAAGATTATGTGTTCAGTAGTTTTTCTCATGAACTTTCAATTACTGTGAAGCATAGGTAATGGATTTTTCATTTTGAATCAACACATATCCCAGGATCTTGTTGGAAGCATCACTGAATACCACAAAAAGTTCTCCACTTGTGGGTAATGTGTGAACGGGTGTAGTGATAATCCTCGTTTTCAACTTATTGAATCTATCTTCACACTCATCACTCCAAGAAAACTTTACTCCCTTCTGAGTTATCTTGTTAAGAGGGTTGGACGATCGTGAGAAATTTCTCACAAATCAGCGATAATATCCAACTAACCCCAGGAAGCTATGGATATCTGTCACTGATTCTGGTCTCGACCATCCCTCAATTGCAGCTGTCTTGAAGGGATCCACAGATATCCCATTTCTTGTGAAGATATGAACCAATAATAAGACTTACTTTATCCAAAACTCACAATTTTTGTACTTTTTATAAATCTTATCCTTTTACAAGATCTCTAGTATAGTTCTTAGATGCTCCTCATGTTACTCCTTGGTTTTAAAATTATATTAGAATATCGTCTATAAAGACTACCAAAAATTTATTGAGGTAATCTCTAAAGAATATATTCATCAAGTCCATAAATATTTTTGGAGAATTAGTGAGTCCAAAAGGCATTACTATTAATCCATAGTGCCCATACCTTGTACGAAGAGTAGTCTTGGGAATATCCTCCTCCTTCTCCCTTACTTGGTAATATCCTGACCGCAAATACATCTTGGAGAAGTATTATTCTCCACGTATCTGATCGAACAAGTCATTAATTTGAGGAAGAGGATAATTGTTATTTATCATGATTTTTTTGAGCTCACGATAATCAATTAAAAGGTGAATCGACCTATCCTTCTTCTTGACGAAGAGGACTGGTTCACCCCATGGTAAAGCACTTGGTCGTATAAACCCTTTATCTAGATTCTCCTATAGTTGTTTCTCCAGCTCCTTAATCTCTACAAGAGACATTCTATATGGTGTCTTTGATATTGGCAGTGCCCCAAGTATAATATCCATTGATAATTCAATATCTCTTCTAGGAGGAAGTCCATAAAATTCCTTGGGAAAGACTTCAACAAATTCTCTCACAATAGGAATGTATTCGAGGATGGTTTCTTCCTTAGACTCAATAATTTGAGCAAGATATACATGATCATGGGATAATAATATTCATGATTGAGATGATGGTTCTAAAGAGGATTCATCATCCTCCTTTCACTTATACAGAATCAGGGGTCGATTCTCCATATGGAGGGTGATTTTCCTCTCACAAAAATTTATGTTGGATCTATATAAGGAAATCCAACCCATGCCAAGAATTGCATCAAATTACACCAGAGAGAGTATGATGAGGTTTTCCGAGAAGTTCAATCCACAAATTATGAGAGGGGAGGAGTTATATTCATGAGATGAAATGTTTTCACCATTTTCCGTTCTCACGGACATATCTACTTCCATGATTTGTGGTGGTGTTTGTATTGTTCTACTAAACTTTTGGGATATAAAATAATGTGTAGAACCAGAATCAAAAAGTAAGTTCACTATTCTTGAATGAATAATGAGAGTACTTATCACCACTTTGTTGACAGGGTTTTCTTCAGTGGTAGTGATGAAAACATCTCACCCATGATGCCTTGGAGGATGTTGGTTGCCTCCGAAAACCCTTTTCTTAGGGCACTGGTTTAAAAAGTGCCCTGGTTCTTTGAAGTTTAAGTAATGAATAATGTATTGAGGGTCGAATGGAGTGTTCCTCTCCTCTTTCACAGCAGTGGGGTTTTCTTGTCGACAGTTAATGGCAAGGTGCCCTTCTCTTCCACTCCTAAAGGATTTCCTCATCCCCTTCAGACAATTTCTAGGGTGATTCTTTCCACACCTTTGGCAAGTGGGGTGCTAGAATTTCTTAGAACCGTTTGATTTATCCATTGGACTACCAGAATTAAAGTCCAATTTCCATTTCTTATCCCCATGATACCTCTGAGATTCGATGATCTCCATTTCGACTTTGAGGGCACATCAGATAATTTCCTCATAGCTATCAAAGTCACGGATCACCAGGGATTTACATAGGTTATGTTTTAGCCCACCAAATAATTGGTTAACCTTACATTCAGGGGTAATGAAAAATCTCGAGGCGTATCATGCAAGCCTTGTGAAGTTTTCCTCATACGCTCCAATGGATTTGTAGTCTTTTTTCTTGAGGGTAAGGATGTCCCTTTCCATCTTAAATCATAGGGTGTGCTAAAAATATTTATCAAAAAACATTTTTTGGAAATCCTTCCATTCCATTTCCTTGATCTATTCCTCAGGCTTTGTTTTCTTGATCAATGTCTACCATTGATCAGTTTCACCTTCCATATGATAAGCAGTTAGAAGAACCTTCTCTTGTTCAGAACATTAAAGGATGGAGAAGATCTTTTCAATGGAGTTAATCTATTGTTCAGAGATTGAGGGATCAGATGATCCATTAAAAGTAGGATGCATTTGTCTCATTAATCTCTCGATTGAGACTTATTATCTTAGGGTGGGGGGGTTAAACATTCCTCTTGAACCATGTTTCTATTCAAAACTTGAGTTAACTGAGAGAGTATAGTGAAAAATTTTATGATTCCCGCTACCATATGATTGGGAATCTCATTAGAACAGTTGTTAGATTGATCTTCGCATCAGTTATTATCCCGAGTCCTCCTATTACTGACCATTGGATGGAATAAAAGGTAAGTTAGGTGTAACACATAAAGGGGAATCCAATGACAAAAAGGGACAACTTTTAAGTTACATTTATTTTCTTAACTTATCTATGTTATCCATGATCTACTTCCCAACATATATTCTTAGGGGAATTTTTTTAATTACCTTAATAATAGTTCATACTAAGCTTAAGAATTTACCAAATCATATCCCCCTGGAGTTTTGTAACCAAGAGTACAGTAAGGCCCATTTTCGTGCACCAGTTCCCGTTCGATTCTAGCTCAAAGTGGTGTTTTTGGGTTTTACCCCTAGATATATCTGTGACAGAGTTACCTATAATTGCTCATATATAGACATGTATATATTTTCTTGATAAACCACTTACTCAATACCCACCAAAATTTAGATATGTTTTTATTATACTTAGACTTATCCCTAAGGCTTTCACTAGGGTTTTCTAATCCTAATCTCAAAAATAACTAAACCTATACTATGATACCAAATATAACAAGGCTGCTCTTTATTACACACTTAAACATGATTTATTACATAAACTTGAATTTAATACAATTTTGAGGATTTATAGGTCTAGTATCTTGGAAGATTAGGAACAATAAATAAAAACTTAGAACATAAAACCCAACATCTTTATTGAAAACTTGTTTTACATGACCACAACATTCCTTCGTACTTAGCACTGCATGGGATAACCTGAGGACATGCATAAGAAAATGGTGAGATATAAAGCCAAGTAAGGGAGTAAATAAGGAGTAACATGAAGAATATAGTACATGTTAGGAAATAGTCATATCAATGGAGCATAAGAGAAACATGAACATAAAGTCATGATATAACATGATTATCATAACATGGAAATGTGGCAACAATATTTAACTTGATATTATCATGGGCCAAGAATCATTGCACAAGGAGTATGATTAAACCCTCATTTCAATTAAATTATTATGAATAAACCATAATTTCAATTGAAGTATCATGATACTAATCTTTACCCAATGAATTGGGTCACTATCAGGGTGCACCCTTCTTAATCATTCAATTTCATGCATAAGTGTGCCACATAGATCATACAACATGGATTCATTAAAAATCATAAATTATTAAACGATAAAGGAATGTGGAATTAATATATAAAAAATATATAATCAATAAGTAAATGTGAATAAATGTTAATACCCTTGATAGAGAAATGGGGATGGTATTAACTACACAATGACTTTGGCTTGGAGAATCACAGTGCAATTTTGGCAGCGTAACAACGTGACATAAGAATTCATAAAAATGGTTGATGAGAGATAAATGGGAATATCTTAATATTTAAATGAAATGGAAATTTAGTGGATAATATATATACATGTCCCAACATATTTAATGGAATTTATATTCATAATATAAAATATTTCTTGAATGTAAATGAGGAGAGATAAATCCCTTACAGATTTTTAGCATGGTAAGGACTGTACATGGGAGGAATAAATGAGAGAGAAAGGGGTATATAATTATTAAAAAATAATGAGGGTAGTATAAGGGAGTTGAGAAATCATACCTCAACATTTTTAATTGAAAATAAAAGGGCATAAAAACATAAAGAATTTTGGACAAAAATGAGAAAGGAAGAAATTCCTTACAGAAATTTCGGCATGGTAACAACTGTACATGGGAGGAATTAATGAGAGAGGAAGAGGTATACCATCATTAAAACATAATTATTATAGTATGGGGGAGGTTATAAATCATACATTAATATTTTTAATTAAAAATAATAGGGTATAACAACATAAAGAAGTTTGGACAAAAATGAGAAAGGAAGAGATCCTTTACTTGGAAGTGTGATCCCAAAGGATTGAGAGAGGATTGGGAGAGGCTTATTTGGATATTGTAGAACCTTGGGAGGATTATAGAGAGAGTAGGTAAGATGTTGGTCGATCTCAAAATGATTTTAGTGAATAGTAATGGGATATTGAGTGGGTTTATATAGGAAAGGAGAGGGAATTCTTTATTATTTAGGTTTTGTACACCACACATTAAACTTATAAAAACCACAAACCATCCCCTAGTTTTTCCAAAGTGGAGTGTAAAAAATTATATTATAAGGACAATGGCCTAACTTATTAAAATATTAGTCTTGATTATGTGAAGGTGAGTCAAAATCTCAAGGAAATCATTTTAAAATGTTAAAATGTTTTACAAGTCTTGGAGGGTCCACTAATTATTTGTTAAATAAATAAAACAAATATAAAATCATATTATTTTAAAGTTAAAACATATATTGGCCTAAAATTCCATTTATAGTATTTTATTAAGTCACTATTATGATTTCATAAAACACATTATATATTTAAATTGTATTTAATTTTTACCCAAAAATTTGACTGTCTCAGAGAATTATGAAAAATTAACCATTGGATAATTTAATCATCCCGATTCCAAAAATAATATTTATTTTATCATAATAATTTTCTAAATATGTGGATTTTTACTTTTAAAATAAAAACCAACATTTATCTAAAATTCATGGGTTTTGACAAAAATAGCTTTCAAACCTTAATAAAAATTATAATTGTATTCATAAAAATTATAAGATCATTTATTTTTATAAAAATTAATTTAGTAATAATATTTTATTAAAATATTATTTAATTTAAAAGTCCATTAATTTATCAAAATAGATTTCTTAATTGAATTTAACTAAAAATACTATTTGTGCTTTAAAAACTATTTACAAAGTAACAATAATAAAATGAATGTATATTATTTATTATATACAAAAATAATGCACATAATCATAGTTATAGGGTCTTGTTACATTACACCTTATAATACCCATATAATACCTAAGGGTAAGGTGTGTGATAGTGATCGGCTCTTGGGGTGGATCAGATAACATCGCTCAGGTGGTAATCTCTATTAACTTCCACTTCTCCCATAGGTGGTTATGTTCAAGCTTAAATTGTTGAAGCTCAGCTTGGGCTTGGTCAAGAGCGAAGACCAGTGATGCCACCTTCTTTCTGAGCTCCAAAAAATGGGTTTTGTATGGAGAAATTATACTGTATGAGGCCATCTCTTCCTTTCTCTGAGTAAATTAGATTTGTTAAAGCCCTATATTTATACTAATCATGTGATCACTGTTCAACGACTATATTAGCAATGGTAAAAATTATTAATGGTATTTTAAAATCCAAAAATATAAAACCAAAGAAGTCTATATGTTTTATACCTTTAATCAGATCAAGAGGAATTTTCATTAGTAAAAGTTTGGGTCATTACAAATGTATCCAAAATGTGTATATAAATTGAACTTATCACCTTCCAATAACCCCAAGAAGGTTTGTTCAAGATGATTTAATGTATTTAAGTAGGAAAATATTTTCCAATTTTGGGATTAAAGCTCCTTGATCTATTGAGTGGATTCCCAAATCCATGACTACTAACTTATATTTCCTCAAAAATTTCCTCCAAATTACAAAAAGTATATCAAGGTTTACTCCTCTTTATGTAAAATATTTAAGTAAACCCAAAAAATCATAATAACTACCCTTATAAAAGTAAGTGTCCCAACAAGGGTTGGTCAAACACTCAGTTCTATTGAGTTTCATTCCTAATCAAGTAATGGAAGTCCAAGTATGACTTAATATTTAGTTGAGGGAATTTATTTTATTATGCATATATTTTTGCTTATTTTATTCATTACATAACTTGTTAATATTAAGTGGTTTTTACTTAATTAAATAGCCAAGTTGGATAAAAAATTTATGCATAATCTATTTATTTAAAATTCTATATTTTTATATTAATTCATTTATTTATGTTGTAGTGATCTTGTATCCATAAAATAAATAATGCATAAGACAAAAATAAATAAATAAATAAATGACCCATCCATGAGAATATATAACATCTTATTTAATGAGAAGACATTAAATCAACCTATGACCTAGGGGAAATAACTCCTATTTATAGTCTTGGAATGAGTTACAACATTTCATCTATCCACCCATGTAATAGATAGGTTATAATCATCATGGTTACATTTTGAACCATATCTACACACCTTGGTGAAATTCATTAATTATAAGTATTTATAACTCTCATGCAGGTGAGGGAAACCAAAGCATTGGTTAAAGGGGGATTACATAAATAACATTGGACATGCAGATCCTATAAAATAATGGAGGGAGGGATGTCACACAGACCATCAAATTAATTTAATAATTAATATTTCAAACCCATTTTATAAATTAAATTAAATAGAAGACAACACATACACTAGTCTTGGTTTATCTCACGAACAATCATACTTGTAACACATATGCAAAAGTAAACTGGTTAACATTCATTTCTTATCTATTCTTTGTTATTAATATAAAAAATGCTTGCATTAATTAATAAATTAATTAATTCCCTTTTATGTTAATGACCATTTGAATCCTCTTTAAAATAACCACCAATAAGACATTAATGGAAAGTAAACGACTAAACCAACTATTATAGAATATTACAATAAATTATTTTAACATTTAAAATTATTTAAAACTATTGTTAAATTTTTAAACACAATATGTGTCAATTAATAAAATAAGTTTATAATGCTGTGATTGTCAATTTAATGTAATTTAATTATACCATTAATTGGGAGACTACATGATGTGTACTATTCAACTACACACATTATACCTTGGTTTCCATGTATCCAGGTTACACGCTTGGGGCTTCGGTGTGTTAACTCAGCTGAATAACACGGTGTATACATACTAGCCACACACATTGTATCTACTTTCTGTGTGCCTGAGATAAATTCCTAGGATTAGGAGAGTATATCAGTTGGACTACATGGTGTGTCAAATCCAAATACACGTTGTGTATCCCTCATGCCATGTATCCGCTATTCTCATCAAATGACTTGACATATATTTATGATGTCAGAAATGATGAACTAAATAGCGTGTACACCGTATACATGTTGTGTATATAATAAATTCTCTAGATTTTTATTCTCACACAGTTTGACCATGTATAATGACTGCACAAATTGTACAATTTACGTCACTAACCAGTATAGACTACATGGCATGTATGCCAACTGCACGCCGTGTAATCCGACATCCTGTGTGCCAGGCTAGCCCAATCTACATGCGGTGTAAAATAAATTCACTACATGTAATTAAATTCTTGGTGTTTCCTATATCCCATGGCACATCTAGGTTCATTACACATGGGTACACAATGTGTACTCCAGCCACATACCATGTAACCCAGTTTTACTGATTTTTTTGGAACTTCCTGATGGAATCTCCAATTATTCTTCATCTATTCTTAGAGAAAATTAATCACTATATAGACATGATTAATATGTCAATAACATGTTAATTCAGGTTAATTAATATAAAATTAAAGAATAAATAATATGAAATAAAACATTCAACCATGATTTTGTATAGATCAAAAAATCAAATAAATAATTATAAATTTAAAATGTGACCCCTTTGATACCACTTAAAGGTTTTGAGCATAGAAGAAGCATGAGAAGGTGGGTGATATAATATTTTTTTAATATATATCTACCTAAAATCCCGAGTGGGGATCTTTCATGTTAAATTTATCATTAATTTATTTGTATATAAAGTAAATAAATACCTAGTCTTAGGATCATTTATTCAATGAAGTCATTGATATTCTAAAATACCCTTTTCAAATTGTCTTCATTACAATATGAGGTTCCAAGGGTAGAATCCCTCTAGAGGTGACCCACATGTTCTTCTTTAATCTCTGAGCAATGATAATTGATTTCTATGTGCTAGAATGGTGAATCAATTGTCTTGTGTCGTTTGTGTTGATCGCAACATCCTTCAATCTTGAAGGAATATCTCTTGAATTTCTCATTCTTTAGCGGGAGAGAGAAAAAATAATTCAAAATTGAATTTTTTGTGCACAAAAACTCTATATATCTCAATTACCCTACATAATAGATACATCATCAATTTATAGAGCTAGATTTTAGGTTAAAAATATTATTTAATTGTGTACCAAACCTTAAATAATACAATAACCATCATAAAACCCCAAACTAAATAATAATAATAGAAATAGAAATAAAAATAATATTATTTTATGACATGTTCTGACTTGAACAGTGATGAATATTATTTACCAACTTGAAAATAAATATTCGCCAGCAGATGCGGTCTTGGTCCATTCAAACTCCTCTCCATTTATTGAATACCCGAATAAAATATTTCATTCTCTTAATAAATATTTTATTTATAAACTAGTAAATAAATTTATTTTATTCAAATTTTGATAATAAATATTTATTTAATTTATGCAATCAATAAAAATTGAATAAAAGTATTCCTTAGTGTAGAGAATAATATTTATTCCATTAATTAAATTCAAATAGAATTTAATCAAGATCAATGGAAACACTTAGTGTGTGATCCTCTAGGATTCTTTCTCATTAGAATTAGGTGGGTACACTTAAAGTATAAGATTACTGTCTAGAAATGGGTCAAGGAACCCAAGAGAAAAAACTTAATATCATAATGAAATTAACCAAATATGAATGATCATTGTGTAATATAATTCATTTGTTACAATATCTTATCAAGCAGTTTGCACACCCATTTCATCAACCTATGTGCTCGATATGTATTTCTTTGACTGTCTAAAATAGACATAATTACACCATGGCCATGGAATTTAATATGATAATTATATTTCAACCAAAGGGCTGAGATATTAACTTCTATATAGATGGAAAGGACAAATACTTCCTTGACTTATTAATTGACAATATTTCATTCATGATGCACCCAACATAACTAACTTCACCATGAACTATTATTGTCATGGTTAATGAAATAAATTTTAATGCACAATTCATAACATGCATTAATAATAATCTTAAGGTCTAATGATCATTATAAATTGTTATAGATAGGAAAATCAGATGACACAAAAACATGGAAAAATTCATAATGGAGGGTATATTTTCATAATCTCCCATATTATAGACTACTAAATGTGAATTTCATGAGAAGAAGCCTCGTATGATTACAAGTACACACACCTTATAGTCTATATACTATATACCTTATCATAGTCCACTATCCGACTATAGAACTATATTTAAGAGATATCGTTATAGAATCTAAAGGTTCTCATCATAGTGGGGAACTGTTATGAACTTATCAATGTGATAGATACTCTAGGACATTATCACATCAATGTTATATAGAATAAAAATAAATATGTGATAAGATATTTAAATTAATATTCTATTATTTGAATATAAAATAAATCTAAAGTACAAATTAGTTGGTTCTAGAATTAATTTCATAATCCTTAAGTAATAAATTATTTCAATGTTTATATTTTGTTTATTATATTTTAAAGGAACATATTTATTTACTTATATATTTATTTATTTTATCTGTAGATAGTGAACTATATTCTTCATCATCAATATAAAAATAATTTACTGATTCTTTAGTTGTGTCTTGACTTACCATGGTCATTAAGAACATTTCATCTTTTGGAGTTTTTATGGATATAAATCAATAACTCATAAATCTTCCTTCACTAACAAGACTTAATTTGTAATATTAATCTTTTAAGGATCCCCTTATGTCAACTATTTTTAGCACTTTCCTTAGATGTTACCTATTCCTATTTTATAATATTTTCCATTATTCATCAATCATGGAAAATATATTTAAAAATTTAATGGATTCATTTTTTTGTAACAGATAAGATCATTTGATTCATTTATTTAATATATTATTCATGATTTCTATATATTTCATTTCTTTTAGTTAAATTGTTTTCTTATAGATTTATCTCATGTAAACCAACATTTTCATCCATTTTTTCCATTGAGTGATTTCATCATATCTATGATAATAATTAATTTTATCCAAAATAATTTGGTATATATTACTAAATGTAACTCCTTTTTATTGATCTTAGTTTCTTCAATTATTTTCTAATATATAAAAGTTTTTAATCTTCCAATGTTATCAACATTAATTACCATTATATTAGGATAAAAATCTATAATTCCATACAGTATAATATTTTTTTTAATACCAGTTTCACCAAATATTTCATAATATTAATAATATCCACATACCTATGACATATTTTTACAAAATTTCAACAAGGTAAAAAATACTATCATTTATATTCTATTCATAGAAATTATATTTTTATAAAAAAATTAGTTGTTACATTATAAATAATATTTAAAATATTCAACATTGTTTGGGATACAAAAAATGAATAAATTAAATGGTATTTATTTTACAACATTTAACATAATTATTTATTCAAATCATGTAATTTAGTTGAAATTCAAATTCAGAATTAGTAGTAAAATTGGAATTATTTTTCATTGGAATATTCTATTCACTATATAACATCATTTATTTTTCAAATCTTATGTTACACAGATATATATATATATAAATTTTATATCTATATTACACATAGTCTATAACATCAATGATTTTTTTATTTTTTAGATGTAAGCAGCTAGAATTCATATTAGAAGAATAATATCTATAATGAAATTTCTAAATTTTTTTTGCTGCTACAATGAAATTTTTTAGGGATTCTATATTACAAAATTCAATCTAATGATTATAGACTCGTGAGGGAGGGATTTAAGAGGTTAAATTTCATAAATAATAATACTGTATAAATCAATATATTTTGAATGAAAATTATTCTGAAATCTAATTATATAATAGAAATATAGAAAATAGTTTAGTTGAAAATGATTCTGATAGTCCAAAAAATTTAATGCAGAAAAAATGAGCTATTTTTGTGTATAAGAATTAATTAAAAATATATAATATAATCTAGATTCAAAATGATGGTATTATAGAAAAAAAATTCAAAATTAATAATGATAATAACATGAGTTTTAGAAGAAAATTATATATATACCCAAAATTTTATTATGGATTATATCTATGTTTTTAACCTTGATAATTCGATGCATGTTAATTAAAGATAATTTTTGATCATGGCCAGATCCATACAATCCTTGTTTTATGAAAGATATTTTTTTATAATGAAATATCAATTTGAGTGACACCACCTTCATAAGAATTAATTTTTCAATACAATAGGTATAAAATATATATTAACATTAGAATTATTCAATAAAAAATACAACTAGTAGGAAATATGTGATAATACAATGTTTTTTTACTTTAGAATGAAAATATTTTTTTAACAAAATATATTTAAATAAATATTGGAAAAAATATAAATTAATGAATCATAAATTTATTCATCATACATTATTCTTTATAAATGAGAAACTACATAAATTTATAAGAATAATATAATTAAAATTTTGTAATAGTTTCTAAATAAAATTTTAATTTAAAACCTCTTTAAAAATATGTAATATTTTTAAAATTCTTCATTAAACATGAAAATTAATGCAGATCATCACAATTATCCTTAAATTATTATTCCATATTAAAAATTTAATGAAATTTTGGTATCATGAAATTACTTTACTATATGTTAGATATTGAATCACATTTCATTTGAGGGTGAGAATTATCTAAATGATATGTTTCCTAATTTCATAATTTCGCACTATGATACAATTCATATAAAAATTGTCAATATAAATATAGATATTATGATTTATAAAAAAATTTATTTAAAGGAGGTAATTTAAAATTTGACTCATTAATATATCCCTAAAATTTAAATATTAATGTTGAAATATACATTTTGAAGTTCTATAAACATGATTTTTTTATAATCCTCAATTCATATAATCTATAAAATGCCAACAATACAAATATATTTTACTCATAAAATCCATTAATTTTTTCATTCATCATCACTAAAATAAATGTGTCTATCTATATGTTTATATGGCCTCCCACATGAATCTAAAAATTCTTCATCGAGGTATCACAATATTTTTTTCCTCTACATTACATTGCCTTGATGTGTATATACTGATCTTGTACTTTCTATATTACCTCTTCCACTAGATCTAGAACTAATAGGGTAAAGACTTGGACTTAAGAATTACATATTATAGTATCTTTGAGCCATAATTAACCTTCTTATAATCCAAAGTATCCTTTCGGTTTATAGTTTTAGATAATTAAGACAAAATCTTACATAGTAACCCATATATTACAAATGGAAACTCATACCCAGTATCAAATTTCCTAACAAAAAACCTTCTCAAAATATAATATAAATTCATAGGAGATAAATCTTTATAATTTTCATCTTTAAATCCTAATTTTCCCAAATATTCCATAAACCATGTGATAAAAAATCAAAATGAGGGATGAGGAAAAAATCCCGAGTAAGGGAAATAAAAGGAATAAAATAAACCTTTAGTCTGTTAATAATTTTAAAAAGTTAATTTTTTTAAAATACTCATTAGGTTCAACATAGACCCTTTTTATTACCCATGAAATCATCTTATTTACACAATAATATTTATAATACATATCATTATAATTTATTACGGTAAAAATAAATCATAACATTTTATTTTAAAAATTGAAAGTCACCTGAAATATTTTTCTCTAAGTTATACTTTTTACCTGTAAAATTGAATTACCCTAGTGGTTTTGAATGGAGTATCCATAAAATTTATACATGTATTAACCATGATGGTTAAATTTGGAGCAACCATCATAGATAATCATGGAAGACATTCACAATTAACTTATGAATGTTACATTAGAGTAACCATTAACATTAAATATAATTTAAACATTATAATTAATCATTTAATAACCATTAATATCCACTTCCAAACATTATCCAATGATATAGAGGGCTATAATGGGTTTCAACATTCTTATTATCAGTATCGGGCTCACAATTATGCAATATTTGGGATAAAAACTTCTTAAATATTCTATAAGGACCATATCATGAATAAAACCCTTGAAAACTCTTTTGAACTTAAGTGAAAAACATTTTCAAACATTAATATACCATTTTAAAAAAAAATTATTTATAATATATTTTTTTCACATAATAATGAATCCATTTTCATGAAAAGTTTTTAAAAAATGTAAAAATATAACTTGAATTCTTTGAGTAATAATGGTATAGGTAAATTAAAATCATTTTATATATGTTAAAAAACAATAATTTTTTATATTAGTAAAAATAGTTGAAAGGGGGACATTAAAAGCATATTTTTATAAGAAAGTCCCCTACCTTGAGTATGATTCATCACATATGTCATTTTTCATCTAGATTAAAAAATTATTTTTTATTTTATACTACCTTAAGATCCATTTTCATGTTTATTATTACCTTTATATTACATATTAACTTATTATACATTGATACTTAATTATTTAATTTCATGTCAAATGTTTTGATTTTATTCGGAATGTATGTCCAAAATGACTTTGGTTTGTAGACAATGGTCAAAGTGGTCATTATCACATCATATCCAAAATGAAAATAAAAAAATTATTATCCTTTTAATAACTCAATTTTTCTTTCAAATCTATCCATTAAATATGGTTATTAAAAATTAACTATGTTTCAATCAATGGAGATGATAGGTCGTATGTACACATGAGTAATGTTATCATTTTTCAATGATCATTAAAAAAAGAAGGTAATAATTATTTTATCATTATATAATGATAATAGTATCATATATATCAAATTATTTGTATAAATTTATTTATACATACCATTCATTTTATGTGGTTATAAAAAAAGTACCACATCACTTTGTGGGGGTGGTAGTCCACACGTACGCATGAACAAGGTTATAATTTTATTGTTCGTTGAATGATAAGAACATAATTGGTATATTATTTTTTAAGAATTATAAATATGTAATTATTTTAATATATATACAATAATTACATCATTATAACTATCCTTGAGAGATAGTGATGGAAAACAAATTACATTGGTTTGTGAGGCGGTAGTCCCCCATCAAATCGAACGATGAATACATTTCCCATTAGAAGGAAGTGGAGATGGATATAGATCATTAAACTGGAATACTAACATCTAAGTATATGTAGGATACTACAATTATTATTTTAGCATATATTAATAAGGTTTTAAGTATGTGGAATAATAAACAAAAAAGTAATGCTCAATTAAAAAAGATACATCTTCTTCAGAAAACCTATTTTTCTTAATATATTAAGACCACTATGGTTGTTATTCTTAAAAAAGACCTCTATAATGTGATAAGGATTTTGATTATGATATTTTTTAGGTATTTACCTCACGAAAATTGGTTTTATGTATGAATTAATGGTAATAAGAGGTTCCCTTTTATAAGATAGTGTAGGGGAACTCTTGGATATCTCATAATAATAAATTAATATAAAATAATATTTTTTACTAAATGTTTCCTAATATGATAATTTATTATATAATATAATTTTGGGTGGAAACCCCATCACCCAATAAAAATTAGATATATTTTTACTATATTTTTACACTTATTGTTTGGTTTTAACCCTTCTTTAACATCATTAACCCATACAATAAAAAACTGGATTTCAACAATTTGGGGGTTAATATAGATAATATAAAATGAAAAGGTACAATAAATAGAAAATGGTTGATATTTTAAACAATATCCTAATCAATTTTCTAAATTTATTATTTTTATTAAGTTTATACCATTTAATAAAATATTATTTCTTTTAAAATATTAACGATGTCAATTTTATAACTATTCATTACATTGACTTTAATAATATAATGATAAGATTTATAATTATAGAAAAATATTTTATTATAAACCTAACATGTCAATTAAATCTTGGAAATTAGTTTATCAAATTAATTATCTCAAATTATATTTTTTTAATATTTTATTATCATTTATTTGATTTAATAATTAATTAAATAATTACTACATCAACATTATTAAAGAATAGATGGTAATTATTTCAATAATAAAATTTTTAAAAAATTACCATGATTAGGATAAATTTATTTTATCTTGAAAAAATATTTACTTTTGAACAAATCATCTATATGACAACTTATTTAAAATATGACACTTATTAAAAATAAGTGTGTGGCTTGTTTGGATTTTCTGTAAATAATATACTATAAAGGTCATAATCTCATCCATGTGGCCTTAAAAGATCATGAATTATACCATTTTATGGTTATGGTCTAGATATAATCATACCAAAATAATTATGTTTTTTTTGTAATTTAATAGCTATTAATATTTACGTTTTAACCTAAATTACCTATTTTACACTTTACCATGGTAATAAAATTACTAAAGTTACTATTAATATTATCCAAACATAAAAGGGATATATTTTATAAATTTGTACCCAATCAAATATTTAACTAAATTTTAAAAATTTAAAACATATAATTTTCATAATTTATTTTATAATTAAACTGACCAAATGCAATGAAAAACAATTTTTAAGAAAAATGAAAATTTTAAATAAAAATTGTTTTTAAACTAAATTAAAGTATAAAATAAATTTTAAAAACCATAAATTAATTATTTTTAATCAAAATTAAAAAATTATAATTGAAAAATAATTAATAACAGAAATTTACCTTTTAAATATTTTATAATAGAATATGATTTTCAATAAAAATCCTTATTTTCCATTACTACTTGAAAAATAAACATTTTTAGTAAATTCTCAATAATTGATTTTTGAGATAATTTCACATCATTTCATTAAAAATAAAATTAATTTTTTTTCTAATATATTTTATAAAACTTTTAGAAATTTGAATATTCATTCATAAAAAGAAGAAAAACACAATTTTGAAGAAATAATATTTTTTTGAAGAATAAAATGAATTTACTAAAAATATACTACATAATTTCTAATCATTAATTAATAAATTAAAAATGATTAGGACAATTATATATTTCATAATGTAGTTAATAATTTTTATTAGTACTATATTAATAGTTAGGTGATAATGATCACATTTAAATAATAATATTTCTTTTTTCATTTAAGTTTGGTGTCACGAGTCTTGTATGTTATCAAATATAGTATTTTTTTTAAAATCTAATGATATTAAATCCCCCCACCTTAATAAATTTTATCCTCTTTTTTTGAATATGTTCTCAGTAAAAAATGTGATTGAATTATCAAAATATCATTTCTCAAATCTCAAATTGTAAAAAGAATTAATTATGATTCTTCTTGAAAAGAGAGAAAATGTAAGTACATAGGACATACAGAGTTACACATACTAGGATTATAAGTTGGATAAGATAAATGGGATTTGAAACCATTGATATGGAATAAAAAACTAAATCCCAAATAATTATATACAGTGGTAGAGAATATTGTTATGAGAAAATTAACCATCAAAAAATTGTAATTCTCTGATGGGTTAAATGGCCATTGATTTCTTGATATGAAAAGTAAATGGATGTATTTTTTATACAAAAATCCTTTTCCAAGATTTTAGTGATTTCAAATCCATATAAACTATGAAAACATGCAAATACAATAACATTACTAGAATAATTTTTATCTATTAATCAATTTCTACCACAAACTCATCTTTAACTACAAATAATGCATATAAATTCTCCATGTATAAATCACTTGAATAAACTAATACATAATTAAATAATCTAGAAAATAATAATGTACTTTTCCACTGGTCATTAGGTATTATCCAAAACAAAAATGGTTCATATAAGATAAGATAATGCCCTAAAATGAGGCAGTGATTATTATAATAAAAACTACTTCAATCTCCAAAATTTAGCAGTAGTACCCAAAGTTCAACATAGATTAGTAAAGAATTAACTATCATTAAAATTAAATAAAACTATTCTATACTAAGATTGAAATAGAAAAATAAGAAGGATTAGATCACATTATCTTTCAATAAAATGTGAATATATATCTCCAAGTCACTTCAATTACTCATAAATTATCATATAAAAATAAAAATTCCCTAATAAGATAATCTTTAATATTTGAAAATCATTTATATAAATAACCTGAATAAGCATAAATCCCCAATAAAATCATATATGAATCGAAAATATAATTCAAACTTTAATCCTTAAATAAAATCCAATAGTATTCTATTTACCTTAATCATACAGGATTCCCAAAATAGTGAACATCTTCTGAAATAACATTAAATAGTTAATCAAAAAATCATTTTAAAATATCATGGTATTCTATTTGATTATATATATGTTCCAAAATTTAAATAACCCATAATTACCTCAAAAACAAATGCCTCAAAAAATATCATTAATATCCTTAAAATTTCATAACTTAAATATTCAAAATGGGGTTCAAATAAATTTAACATATGATCAATCAAAAAATTATAATCCCATGATGGTATCCATAATTCTTAAAATAACCAAAAATGAAAACATCTTAATCTTTAATGTTATTGATACCCCCCTCCAATGCCATCTGTAAGGATCTGAACTCAAGCATTACATATTGTATTGCCTTTGAGATTGAATTCAATTTCTTACAATAATGAGGATCATTTTTGTTTAATGTTTTAGATAATTAAGAAAAACTGTTATATAGAAATCCTATACAGTACAAGTTATCACTTATACTCAATATCTATTTTTCTCAAGAAACCAAACTTTTGAAAATAAAACATGAATTATTATCATGATAAATATTCACAATAATAATATTAAACATATGCTTGTCTGTAATATTCCTTAACCCCTATGAAATAATTTTCACAACCTAGAAGGGTAAAAAAATATCTATAAGGGACAAAAAAATAATGAAATAAAATTTTAATTCATGAGTAGTTATAATAGTTTTCCTTTCTAAAAATAAACATTGGGTTCAATATAAACCTTCATTCATACTTAATAAATCAACTACTCTTCCTAATAATTTTCATAAAAAATTTAAAAATAAATATTTATGGTAAAATAAGATCATAAAGGATTATTTGAAAACTTTAAAATCACATGAAAACTTTTTCACAAAGATATACTTTTCACTCTTAAAAATGGAAAAACTATCATGGTTATAAATGGAGTAAACATCACAGTTACGCTTATATTGATAAACATGGATAATTTTAGACTAACCATCATAAATAATTATTTATAAGATTAAAATTTAAACACAAAATGTTACTATATAGTAACAATCATAGTTACTATTGGATTGATAATCACAATTATTCCTGGAAATACAATCATGGTTAACTTCAAAAAATTACCCAATCCATCAGAGAGTTATAATGAGTCTCAACCTTTGTATAATATTTATCAGGATCAACCATGAAATATATTGTGTGTAAAAACTACATAAATATTTTACAAGGATAATATCATGAATAAAACCCTTGAAAACTATTTTAAACTCTTTTACAGAAACACTTTCAAATATCAAAATATATATTTTTTATAAAAAAACTTTTAAAGTCTAAAATATTCTCACATATTAACGAAACCATTTTCATTGAAATGAAACATGAAAATGTATAATTGAAATAACATATAATTGATTTTTTATGATATATATAAACTATTTTCAAGCCTTATATGTTAAAAAACATGCTTTTTGACTTTGGTTAAAATATTTTAAAGGGGATCTTTAAAAGTGTATTTTTAAAAGAAAGTCCCTTACCTTAAGTATGATTCATCACATATGTCCATTATATTATAGAATTATAAATTTAAGATAATTTTATAATTACTTAATAACCCTTTTTAAGTTCATTCTTCCATTTATATCACTTATTACCAATTCATATAGAATTACATAATCAAATATGTTCACAAAAGACGTTTTTATGATATTCGATACTTAATTAAAAAATGACAATGCTATGTTGACTGTGTTCAAAGTGTTCATTATCCCATAATATATAAAATAAAAATCATGAAAAAATTATCATTTTTATATAGAAATTATACTTTTAAATCAATCTATTAAATATGGTTATTAAAAGATGAATTATTTTACAATCATTGAGACGATAGGCCATATGTACGAATGAGTAACGTTTCCATTTTTCAAATGTCATTAAGATAACAAGGTAAGTATTATTTTATATTATATAATGAAAAGAATATCATATATATCATAAAATTTATTTAAATATTTGTATATATATCATTCGTGTGATGTGGTGGTGAAAAACAAATCACATCGCTTCATGGAGGTTGTTGTCTACACATATGAACAAACGCTGTTATCATTTTTATCTACATGGGATGTTAAGAACATAGATGATATATTATCTCTTAAGAATGATAAATATGTGTTTATTATCATATATAAATATTAATTCCATAATTATAACTAGTTTAGATAGATGGTGAGGGAAAAATATTACATTGCTTCACAAAGCAGTAGTCCGCCGTACACACGAACAATGAATTATTTTCCCATTTGATAAAAGTGAAGATGGATATAGGTGATAACACTAAGATAATAAAATATGAATATATGGTGGATAATTTTGTTATTATTTTATCTTGCTTTAATAATGTTTGAGTGATGTGTAAGAATTAAAAAATAGAAACACTCGATTAGAAGCGATACTTCTTCTTCATACAATCTTCTTTTCTTAAGACCTTAAGTCCCCTAAGGTTGGTGGTATACCCAAGAACAACCTATATAGTCTGGGTTGTGTTTCTAGGAATGTATTTTTGTATATATTATTTAAACCAAAAGGGTTTATATGTATAAATAAATGACAGGAAGTGGTTCTATTTTATAAGACATGAGAGATACACTCTTATAAATTCTCAAAACAATCAATTATAATAAATTAATATTAAATATAAAATGTATCAAAACATATTTATTTCTGAAATAATTTTTATATGGGTATAAATAACCTCATATAATAAAATATAGCTAATTTTCTCTATATTTCTACCATTATCTTTTGATTTTAACCATAATTTTACCCCTTTTACTCTAGCCGTGTCAACATGGATTTTTACACTTTGAGGGTTATTATACTTACTAAGAAATGAAAAAATCTAATAAATGAGAAATTTACAATATATAAAACCATATACTAATCATGTATCTGAATTTATGATTTTTTGGAATTTTATACCATTTAATAAAATATTATTTATTATAAAATATCAATAATGTCAAATTTTAGATCTATTCATTACATTGAAATTAATAATATCAAGATAACACTTATAATTATAATAGTATATTCTCTTATATTCATATCATGTAATTTTAGTCTAAAATATTCCTTTATTGCATTAGTAATGTAAAATTAAATTTATTTGAACTTTTTTAATATCATTTTTATCAATTAATTACATAATTAATGCATCATCATTTTTCAAGATATTAAGGTCATTATTTATCTACTTAAAAATAAAAATAAATTAACATAATTAATATAAATCTATAATATTTTAGAATAATTTCTATATATGGACATATCCTTTGGAAAACATATAATTAGAAATATTACATTTATTAAATACAAGAGTGTGACATGTTTGACTTTTCATTAAATAAAACACTATAAAGGTCACAATAGATTCCATGAGTCCCCAAAACATATAAAATTTGACACTTGAAAGTTTATTCTCTAAATATACTCATACAATAATATTTTGGTAAGTTTTTGTGGCATTTAGTTTTTTTATCATTTTTATCCTAAATTACACGATTTACCCTTAATCATGGTAATAATTTTTTATGGTTAATATTAATCTTGTAAAAAAATAAATATCACCTTTTAACTAAATTTAGACCCAATGATTCCAAATATTAAATATATTTTTAAAAATTTAATAAACATTATTTTCAGAGTTTAATTTAAAAATAAACTGAAAAACTGCAGTGAAAAATAGTTTTTTAGAAAAATTCACTTTTAATATAATTTTTTGATTATAAATTAAAGTATAAAAATCATTTTTAAAGAAATAATTGAATTATTATAAATTAATATTAACTAATTAAAATTTAAAATTTATCAAAAAAATAATTTTACCATTTAAATAATTTAAAATAAAATACAGTTTTGAATAAAAACCAATTTTTTTTCACCATTCCTTGAAAAATCTATATTTATAGAACATTGTCAATAATTAATTTTTAAGAAATTTTTGACATGATTAATTAAAAAATAAAATTAATTTTTTCAAATTAATTGTCTAGAACATCCATAAATTCAAATACTCACTCATAAAACATAGAAAAACACAATTTTAAAAGAAAACATAACTTTTTGATGAAAAAAGACTTAACTAAAAATATATTAATTATTTAAAAATGACTAATTAATAAATTAGTTATGAGTAGAACTATTATATATTATATAATTTAGTTAATACTATTCATTTACACATATTTAATGACTAGTTTATAATGGTCACATTTAGATAATAATAATAATTTTTTTGTTAATACTCCTTGTTGTGTAACTTTTAAAATATCAAACATAGTATATTTTTCACTAAAACATATATATGGATGTTATAGATAGTTTTAATTATGTAAAATCATCTCACCAAGATTGATTATTTTATATATTTCTATACAATGAATTTTGAGTGATTGAATGGAATCATTTTTTGTAAGATAATTGAACTATGATATTCCTATGCATGTCTTGATTATTATTGCATAATTAGGTCATTTAATTAGTATTTATTTATTATTAATGTTATGGAATTGAAAATATATATTTAATATATATTTTATATACTTGGTGGATACTAGTTCTCATAAGATACTGATATAATCCTTACTTATAATGTAATATTTTTTATGAATGATGGAACTCTATGTGGATCCTTCCAAATATGAAAAAGTTGATATGTAGCCATTTTGGAAAAGGAAAATTAAAGATAATATACCATTACTAGCTCAATATTTATCATACAAGATTAGTAACATTAGATAGAGTATCATTGGGAGTTTAATGAATTATAATGATTTTTTCACTCCTTATGATGGTCTATGGAACTTCCCTTGACCATGAGAATGTTTTCAAACAATAGGAATGGGATATATTAAAAAACCAAATTGATGATATGGTGGAAAATCATTATAAAGAAGTTGTATATAGACTATCCCTATATATAAGAGTTCATGACACATTGTAAGACAGCAATTATATATATATATATATATATGAGTTTTTTAATTATTCACTATATTTTATCTTGAGGAAGAAACCACATGATTGATGTATCACAAGTTTATCACATAGAATATTAAGGAAGATTTTTAGTAATTACATTAGATGAAAATCATTACCTAATATATTAAAATTTTGATAGAGATTAAAGGAAATTACAAATATTGGATATTCATAATTTAATAGTATATACCCATACTTTTGTAAATGGATGATGAAATCCAAGGTGGACTAAAACAATTTTGTATTGCATACTAGAAAACACTAAGGTATATCAAAGGTATAAATTCACATTATAAATTACCCTGGTTAATATATTCATAGTTCCTAAAATCTAAATGGATGATTTTAGGTTTCTTCTTGATGAAACAAATAAACAATATGTGTAGTCTTCATAATGAATTGAATAATGATTTTTTTATCACCATGAGGAAGAAAAATATAATTATTCTCAATCATATTATGATAATAATTATAATGAAGACATTCATGTATGTATAGTAATCATTAATATTTTAGAGTAGTAATAATTTATAGATTTCAGAAAATTGTCTTGGATCACATTTAATGTCATGGTATGATGAATTATGGCCATGGTTAAGGTGATCATGGTACTAGAAAATGGTTTGTTACAAATAAAAAACCACAAAAGGGAAATTTGGAAAAAAAATAATGTTTTTTATTAAAATAATACATTTAAGAAGGAAAAAATACCCCATATATTTTGTAGGTTAATGATATTCTTGAGTATTTTTATCTTGATTTTATGAAAAATACACATAGTGGTTGTAATTAATTAAATCATAGTGAGAAAAAATCTTGAATATATTGTTTTTAAATGTCATATCTTATAGGGTTTGTTTGAGGATATGAATATGAATATAGGGGTAGTGTGATGGATGACTATCATTTGAAATAATATATTCCTTCCATATGGACCATGAAGTTGTAATTTAGACATACATAATTATTATTATCAATTTTAATGATATAGATATATAAAATATCTCTTTAAATATATTATAAATTTAATTGTATAAAGGTTCATATTAACATGGAATTTTTATAAATTGGATGTTTGAGGACCACCCATATAGGTCATACTTGAGAGATGAATAGTGAAAAAACATTGGTTGAATGGAAGAACTTGAGGTTTATAATAAAGATCATGTGAGGCAACAAGCTTTATTTAGTAATCCATTTTCCATGTTTTATAATTGAAATTATTTTAGGAGTTCAAAACCATCACTATAATCCATCTAATTATTTTCATATATTTGATAATAATATATTGATGTGCGAAGTGGGATGAAAACTATTAAAGACCATAGAAAATCTAATTGATTAGGAGATTGTGTAAAACTTTTAATCACTCATGTCATGTTTATTACATTGATTTTTATTTATCAAATAGTTTCATCATAAACATTAATTTATATTATGAGATACATAAACTATCTAGTATCAGGGGAATGTTGTTTAGATAATGGGAAAATATTGAGAGGTAAATTTTTTATTTTCCTAGTGATCATTTATTCATACCCATATCAATGGTTTTACATCCCTATTTTGATATTTAACATCACCACCTGAAATATATCCCCTTATCTACAACCATATTTTATCAAAGTGATATTAATAATTTATCTCATCCCCTAAATTGAAAAATGCATGAAATAAATTATAAGGTTTTAGACAATACTATTGATGGATTGTTTACTTTTAAAACCCAAACCCTCATCATGTTCACCATCACTAAAATTTTGGACTGAGGTGTCTGTAACTCTAACATAAAAAAATATAGAAAAAATAATAAAAATTATCAGAATAAATATTCAATATTATATGATTCATAATAAAAAACATTAAATAAAAAAATTTATACAATTTTTTTTAAATCAGTAAAACATTACTCTAAACTAATAAGTCTACATAATAAACTCTCAATGTGATGAAAAAAAAACTCATATAACACATTAAAACTACATGAGTGTTATACCAATTAGAACTCATCCCCCAATACCATATTCCATAAAAATAGGTTAGATCATCTCAACAAACTATTTCCCTCAATAAAATCTACTCATCCACAGGTGTGGACGTATTTGTGGTGGGTAGTATACCTACTATAAATATCATATTTCTCTCTATGGACATAAACCATATGAAATATTCCATGATGATATGTATATTATGAAACATGCTCCAAATATATGATTTAAAAAAACCCACTATATAATGTATCCTGAACAAAAATTATGAATGTAAGCATAAAAAATAAACAAGGTTTTGATGGACCATAAAAAAAAATAAAATCATGATCACAAAAACCAACACCAACTCACACACTAAATTTAACAAATAAACTCAAGGGAATTTTTTTAGGATTTACCATCTAATATTAGGTATCAACAACTTTTGAGTGGAAAATATTTCCCTAAACCACACATTTTCATGTCCAACAAAGTCCCACACACAACTAGGTGTTTCCAAAACTCATCCCTAATTCCACAAATAATAACCAATTATGAATTCAATATTAAAATTTTTAATCAACATAAGTCGATATTTATTCAAATAATTCTAACCAAAATTACCCAAACTCTTCCTACTTATGGTTTCAACCAAGATAAAGAAATGGAATTTGATATGTCATAATTTAGAGAGATATAATTTTGATTTAGACACCAAATGCGCAAAGATCCATGATAGGGGATATATAAAGATATTAAATCATATAAAATCACTCAAAAGTCATCATAGTGTCTATAATTCCAAGTGAGATGGGAATAATTTGAATAAAACCACTATTATAGGTTAGATAATGACATTTTATAGATATTTTAAAGAGCGTTCATACACTAAATGCATGCTATTAGGGAACCATGTAGGGCCTACTAGCACTAAAGTCCACCACACCCCTGGAATTACAACATAATATTATAATATTGTACATGGTTTTATTCCCAATATTACATCTAATATGATACAATAGGGAAAATCTACATTGAACCGATGACTATGATGTGACCATGAATAGTCTGACTATCCCTCTAAATATAATAATCATAACATTAAAACTTCTTATACATCAGAATATATCAAATAATATAATCAAATGCATAAACCAATGAATTAAAATACATCCCATCACTTAAATTATCATCCTAAGGAAGTTAGATTATGTATTTTTTTGTTGATTTATTGTCAGAAAATTGATGAATCATCGACTCCCACTCTCTTATATCCTCATGTATGACATCATGATGACATACTATAAGAACTAACAAAATAAATCTACACTGTAACACCATTTCTTATTAGGATATTATATGAGTGGTGATCTAATCCTATATTTACTATGGGTATAATGTAATCAGTTCCAACTAATTACATTTGATGAACCTGATTCATATATCCAATATAAGGATATATAAAATACATTATCCATGGTAACATGCAAACTGATATCTAGTTTCTCTAGTAGAAATGATAAACAATGAGGTTCACTATCATTAATCATTACTCAATTATGATCATGTGATCACCATAATTAAATAATAAAAATATCATCTCAATATTTTTCTAATGATAATAAAATCCAATGGATATTAGTAACATTCACTAACAAATTTTACAAACTCAAAATAGAATCTATGAAATCCAAAATTTTAAAAACTAACCAATCCCCTCATGTGTGATACTTTTTATTAACTAGTAATAATTAACCTCCCCTCGTATTCTATACTATCTAGGTAACCTATAAAACTATGCAACAAAATTTGTATTTTATATACAACCACTACCTAAAACATTATTGATTCATAAAATGCCATTTTTCCCCATTATATCACCTCCATCTCATACTATAAGTCATCATACCCACCTTTTATTGAAACCAAAAACCATTTATATTAGAATGTAATACATAATTTACACCATGAATGAAAAAAACCAAACATAAGGCTCCCTAGTCCTGTAATCCCTAATCAAATGATATAAAAACTTTTTTTCAACACTGTATTTGATAAAAAGTTAGCTAAAACTATCAAAAAAATATCTATATTTTACATGAATTCCATATGTTAAACCTTATATCTCACAACAAACACATAATACCTAAAGAAAAAGTATTAGTGTCTTCGTGGAACAACAACATATGTAACATATTTTATGATTCATGATAAAAATTATCAATAATTGAGCCACATTATAATCTCTTCTAGAAAAATCATAAGCTATATTTGTCTTCATAATATGGGAAAAAAATAAGAAATGAGTGAGATTAAATTTTTAGTAAGGGAAAACATATCAATATGTTACCTAGGGTTAGATCATAAGTATACGAGAAAACATAATACAGGGATAAATATATTTTTAAAACGAACATGGAATAATAACAATCATCTATACTTCATGATAATATGATATGTAGTCTCAAATGAATAAACCTATATGGTGAAAAATATTTTTGGAATCATTAGATAATAGACAATTTATAATAAGATTAATAAGAGTCACATGGAATGTAAATGTTGTTGGATTTGGTGGCCTAGAACCAACTACTTTGTACTTTATTCATTAAATAAACACCTAATCACTTCTTGACTGTTCTTTTGCAGGACAATTCATGTGATAATGTCCCAAGGATAGCTGCTGCATTAAAGGGTCATAGCGGATCCCTGCTATGACGAGAAACCGGAAGTGCCATAACACTATCCTTGAATATATGTTATATGGCCGGATGATGTTATTTGAGGGACACAAATAATACATTCCAATAGGGGTGAGGACTCATAAAACTTTGAGACACCTTCTCATGGTGTGCGGACTTGGTAATATCTAGGAGGATATAATGAGAACAAGACCCGCCTGTAGGAAATCCAAATTTCATAGTGTCATTGGATATTCCTATCTGCAGATGTGTGTCTTGGTCCTTGTACTTTATGATTATTATTAATGGGTATTACAACTTGCACACTTAGATGTATTGACAAAAACTATGACGACACGCTGTTCGCAGTGAGGTAGGATACGTTAGGTGCATCACGATTAATACTGCATTAATAGATAATGCGAGAAAGAATTTGTCCCTTATGTTCCATAATGGAAGTAGATATCTCAATACCTTTGATGGAATTGATATAGCCTAAATAAATCCTTTTCCATGGTAAGGAATGGGTGAGAACAATTCCGAAAAGTCAAAGAAAGAATAATTGAGCACATGGGTTGATGGAACTAGCATGCAACCCGCTTGATTCAAGATATTGTGACAAATGGATTATATTGCATGGTAAGCATTTGTATGAGGTGACATATCATTGTGGCATTAACTTCTTTCTCTATGGGTGCCTTGGTGTGTTTCTAGAGGCTAACCTTGGACTTTAGGCAGGCTCCATCTAATGCCACAGAGAAAGTGGCCTAGAGGGCCACACACTAAGTGTGTTCATGTATCTCAGTTAAATATTAATTTTACAAGTTAAATAAATATTATTCCTGACTATGGTTTAATAATTATTTAAGGATTCCTGATCAAATTTATTTTGAGGAAATAATATAGTTTTATTAAATGATATTTATTATAATCAGCATGGGCGCATGTCAAGCAATTAATCATTCGACATGGGGGTTTTAACTAAGAGTTAATGAAATAAATAAAATGCATAATGTGATTACTTATTGTCATAACACTATAACCTCAAACCCAATTATAAATATCCTCACAACCCCAATACTTTTTTAGAGAGAATATTTGTGCACAACAATTATAGAAAATTATGTCAAGGCTGAGAGAACTCCTTCCTCCAAGAACGCTCTCAAGGCTGAGAGAGATCCTCCTCCATTGGATCAAGGTGATCTAACGCGAACAATGCAAGAAAAAGTTTATCCACTCTATCACCTGAAGATTCCTTTTGAGATGTCTAGAGATACGTGGTGCATGTGTGGATCACCGCTAGAGGAAGTCTACACTTGGCTTTTATGATGCAACGACGAATCATATCGAAACGTGACCGAAAAACATCAATGAAGAAAGAATTCCATCAAGGTAATTTTTTTCAATTAATTAAATTAATTATAACCAAAATATGATGATCCTATCGATGGTTCCGGGACCCTTATATTTCTTTTCATTCTTCATTCTATTCCAAAGATCTGGAGTTTTATTATCGCGATAGATCTTGGATTGAACGTTGTTTAACGCTAAAATTAAAGTTGGGCAAACCCACCAACACGCTTCCGCTATGCCTAGAACCTACAAGTGTTATCAAAGGGGTCATATAATTGATTATAATTATTTAGTTTTTCATTGGTGATTTACATATTTAATAATTTAGTTTTTTTCAGTTCAAGTTAATCGTTCTTTAAATCTGAATCTTGAGATCTCTTCCTCCTCTCTTGTTTCTCGTTCATCTTACAGAATTTTTTTTCCTTTAACTTTGATTAAAACAAAATAGAGTATCTCATCCGTAGGTGCCAAAAGTTCCTGGCCATACAACACAAGAATACACGGCATGTATTCAGAAGTACATGCCATGTAGTCTAGGTTCAATGCCTCAGACTGGTCTGCCAAATCAGGCTATGTATTAGAGTATACCTAAGTCATAAATGAAAATGTGTGTTGAACAGGAATAGGTGGCACACGGTTTCTGGATTACACACCGTGTGGTCCACTGAACACGACGCGTAGTCCCTTCGGGTTAGGTTTGGACCGTGTACCCCATACATGGCTTGCTAAGCTGTAAACCGTGTAATGATAATACTACATGGCGTGTGTCCCACTGAACATTCCGTGTACTCCAAAAAATTTCCGAATTACATCTACATGCCATGTCCTTGGATGTGTACTTCGGATGGATGGTGAACAAAAGTACACACTGTGTAGTCTGAACTACATGCCGTGTACTCGTCCAAATTACACAGATTTATTAAAATCTATTATTATATTATACAATCCCTTGAGACGTGTACCATAGTACATGTTTAAAGAGGAGGTACAACACTTGATATGTGTTTTATATATATGTGTTTAATTTAACATCTGTGTAATGAATGGGAATTCACCAGGTTGCCTCCAAGGTACAAGTTGCGCACAAAGATAATTTTAAAGGAATTTATTTGTTTAAAATTATGATGGATGAGAATCTCAAGGAAATTTAGAAAAGGGTTTAAGATAAAAGAATTGATTAATTAAAGATAATTAATTGATTCGAGCGTGATTTATCTTAATAAATAACTATTAAATAATTGAATGCTAGTTTTATTTATGTGTACATATAGTTGCATGTATGGATGATCATGATCTAAACCAAGACCTTTGTATGTAAATGGTTTATTTTAATTAATTTATTTAAATTAAATTTGCTGTACTATGAGCCTTCTCTTCATTAATATGTAGGGCCTACGCGCCCAAGGATTCTTTTATGTAAAAACCCCTTTTACCACTCACCTGCATGTGAGATAAATGCATATGTAATGGATGGATCTCCCAAGGTAGTGTAGGTGGATTAATTGAAGAGCCAAGGTGAAACAAATACAAAGAGATACAAAGGTGGATAGGTGGAAAGCTGTAAACACGAACCCGAAAGGTTCAAAGTGTTTCCACTCTAGGTCTTGGGTTAGTTTATAAACCGCTAGATAAACTAACCAATATAACAAGCTCATGATCATACCATTTATTTTATTTCTGTCATATTCATGGTTTATTTATTATGGGTGTGTTGTCACAATCACAAAATTAATGAATTAAACAAGAATGAAATATGGAACTAAAATAAGACCGACTTATGCATAAATATTATCTTAGACATGATTAATCACTTAAGTATATCCCACTTAATATTAAAAAGCATGTAATCAATGATAATAAAATGGAAATTTACATCTAAGGATAAAATCCCTCAAAGAAATATTAAGTCGGTATAGCCTTCCATAATCTTGGTTAGAATCGAACCATAGTTCAAAGTGCTTGACCAACCCAAGTTGGGGTGATTTCAATTATCAGGGAATTATAATTCAAGGTTTTAGGTTTACTTGACTTGGTTCACATCAAAGGTTGACTACCATAACAGGACTTGATGTGACCAAGAGGAAAAGTTTGAGGAAATCCAAAATAAATGGATTTCAGGATTGGGGAGTCAACTCAACGGATCAAGGAGATGCGATTTAATGCAGTTGTAATTTGGAATGCCTACCTAAAACCCTTCAAGTTGCTTTACCAACCCTAGTTGGGGTAATGTGAAGGGAAATATGGATCATTTCCACTAGAATATTCAGGCAATAGAATATTCCAAAGTCAATGGTGAGGGCTATTGGATTTTGATAAAATAGTGAGAGACTAATAAGTATTAATTTATTTATTTATTTCAGTTTTATAAAGTACTAAAACCTTTGATCATCTTAATTTGTAGAAACGACGAGAAAAATGACTTCAAAAATATCATTGTGAACCATACTCGAGAAGTAAAACCTTCTCACCGACACCAATTTCCAAGAGTGGCAGAGGAGTTTATGTGTCATCCTTCTCTAGGAGAGAAAATTGTATGTGCTGGAAGAGCCTATTCCAGTTGCACCTAGGAAAGAGGCCAGTGATGAGGAAATATATCTCTATGTAAAACATATGGATGATGCCACATATGTCCAATGTTTCATGCTATCAGCCATGTCTAATGAGCTCTTGAAGCAATATGAAAACATGGACGCGTATAGCATGATGTCTCACCTTAAGGATCTCTACCAAGAGAAGGAGAGACAAGAGAGATATGATATCTCCAATGCTTTGTTTATAACTAATATTGGAGAGTCTGGGACAGCTGGGCCTCATGTAGTCAATCTTATTGGCTACATTAAATGTCTGGACATCTTAGGGATTAAATTCCCGAATGAGTTGCATACAGATCTCATCCTATCATCACTTCCCAAGACCTTTTATAGCTTCATTGTCAATTATAACATGAGAAACAATGAGAAGAGTCTATCAGAACTTCTAACCCTAATTTTCCACGTAGATAAGGACATGGGGCATGACAAACCCACAGTTCTTATGGTGAATAAGAAAAGGAAGGACAAGGAAAATGGGCCAAAGACTTATAAACGGTCTAAAGCCCTTGAGCACTGTCCCTCCAAGAAGGGGAAGATCCAGAGGCAGGGAAAAGAATGAGAGGCAATATGTTTTTCATGTGGAAAGAAAGGCCACTAGAAGAGGAAATGCACTCAGAAGCGTGGGGACGCTAAAGGTGCATTCATTATTGAGTGTAATATTTACATTTCTACACATTGGGTATTATATACAGCTTGTGGGGCTCATATCTGTATTCAAATGCAGGAACCAAATAGATTTAGAAAGATTTACAGAGGAGAGGTGAATCTTCAAGCTTCCAATGGTGCAAGGATGGCTACGTTGGCTATTGGCGATTACCACCTCTCATTGCCTACTGGAATGATTTTGGTTTTACATAACTGTTATTATGTGCCTAGTGTTACCAAGAACATAATTTATGTATCTTGTTTGGATATGGATGGATTTATTTTCAAGTTTGGAAATAAGGGTTGTCTCTTTTATAAGAACAACGTAGTTATGGTATGGAACATTTAAATAATGGTTTGTATTATTAAATTATGAAAACCAAGTGTTTTCAATCGATAAAGAAACAAACTCACATGACTCATACATCACCCAATTGTGGCATCACCGTCTCAGTCATGTAAACAAGAAGCGCTTGAAAAAGCTCTACCAAGATGGTTATTTGGACTCTAGTGAGCTAAAACCACTTGATAAATGTCATGCTTGTTTACAAATTAAAATGACCAAGCCACCTTTCAGTGGACAAGGTTAAAGGTCCACATAGCTTCTAGGATTGGTGCAAACAGATTTGTGTGGACCACTTCCAGTAGAAGATATAGGTAGATATTCTTACTTCATTACTTTTAATGATGATTTGAGTACATATAGATATGTATACTTATTGAGGTATAAGTCAGAAGCCTTAGAGAAATTTAAGGAATTCAAGAATAAAGTAGAGAATCAGCTTAGTAAGAAGATAAAGAAACTTAGATCGGATCAAGGTGGAGAATATCTGAACCAAGAGTTGATAGATATTATACGGGAGTCTGGGATTCTATCTCAACTCACTCCTTATACACCACAATGGAATGGTGTTATTGAAAGGAGGAACCGTACCTTATTGGACATGGTGAGGTCGATGATGAGTCATGCAGATATTCCATTATCCTTTTGGGGATATGCATTACAAACTGCAGAATACACATTAAAATGAGTACCAACTAAGGCGGAAAATGGAATTCCCTCCGAGTTATAGAATGTAAAGAAACCCATTTTGTCACATACACGTGTATAGGGATGTGAGGAATTTGTTAAGGCCTTATTAGGAAACAAACTAGCACCCCAGGGAACTAGGTGTATCTTTATAGGATATCCCAGGGAAACAAAAGGATATTATCTATATAACCCTCAAGATAAGAAAGTGACTGTCACCAGACAAGCCGTCTTTCTTGAGAGGGAGCACATCCTCAAAAGGGATAGTGGGAGCAAGATTGACTTTGACGAAGTTGATGCTCAAGATATGCAGAAGTTAGTATAGAAACAAGTTCCATAGGTCCCCGTGGAAGAGGTTCCAGAAACACAAGTACTGCGTAGGAGCTCAAGAGAGGTAAGGGAACTAGAGAGATTTGGTTTCCTAGTCACTGAGGATGGTGAATCATTATTTTTGGACATTGATGAACCTCTCACCTACAAGGAAGCAGTAGAAAGCTTAGAAACTGTAAGATGGCTAGAAGCTATGAATTCTGAGATGGATTCCATGTATCAGAACCAAGTTTGGGTTCTGGTCGATGAGCCAGTTGATTTAAAGCATGTTGGATGAAAATGAGTATTCAAGAGAAAACTAGACAAAGAAGGTCAAGTTAGCATTTATAAAGCAAAGCTAGTGGCTAAAGGATTCAGAAAATGTCAAGGAATTGGCTATGATGAAACCTTTTTTCTAGTTTCCATGTTTAGATCCATAAGAATCATACTTTATATAGCAGCTTACCATGACTACGAGATTTGGCAGATGGATGTCAAAATGACATTCTTTAACAGGAACCTTCAGGAAGATGTCTATATGACACAACTAGAAGGGTTTGTGACACCAGGTGTATACAAACGGGTTTTCAAATTGCATAAATTCATTTATGGATTAAAGCAAGCATCCAGGTCATGGAACAATCGATTTGATGAAGCCATAAAATAATTTGGTTTCATTAAGAACGAATGTGAGCCATGTGTTTATAAGAAGTTTAATGGGAATGTGATCGTTATCCTAGTAGTATATGTTGAAGACATATTGCTTATTGGAAATGATGTACCAATATTACAGTCAGTTAAATACTGGTTGAACAAGTGTTTATCCATGAAGGACTTTGGTGAAGCATCCTACATTCTAGGGATCAAGATCATTCGTGATAGATCCAAGAGGCTGCTTGGACTAAGTTAGGGTACATACATTGACCAGATACTAAATAGATTTAGTATGGAATAGTCCAAGAGGAGATTAGTTCCAGTGTCACATGGAAAACATCTTTCTAAGAAAATGTTCCCACAGACACAATAAGAGAGAGATAGAATGAGTAAGATCCCATACACTTCAGCTATATGATCCATCACGTATACCATGTTATGTAATAGGCTTGATCTTTCCAATGCACTGATCATGGTAGGAAGATATCACAAAGATCTAGGAGAACAACATTGGACTGCTGTTAAGACTATAGTTAAGTATCTGAGAAGAACTAAGGATATATTCCTAGTGTATGGAGGAGATGAGGAGCTTTTCATCAGAGGGTATGCTGATGATGGTTTTCAGACAGATTAGAACGATCTAAAGTCATAATCTGGATATATTTTCCGTCTCAATGGAGGAGCTGTGAGCTGGAATAGTTCAAAGAAGCCAGTTTTCGCCGATTCTACAGTGGAGTCCGAATATATAGCGGCTTTTGATGCAGCCAAGGAAACTGTCTCGATTCGGAACTTCGTCCAGGAGCTTGATGTGGTGCCTAGAAGTAAAGCTCCCATCACGTTGTATTGTAATAATACTGTAATGATGGCTCTTGCAAAAGAACCAAGGTCACATCAACAAACAAAGCACATACTCCGAAAGTATCACCTCTTGATGGATTTCTATCAAAAGGGTGAAGTTGTAGTGAGCAGAATGCCCACGGAAGAGAACTTGGTGGACCCCATGACTAAAGGCCTATCTCAGCAGAATCATGAATATCATGTGAGGGCTAGCGGGTTAAAGGTTGTTAGCAGTTGGCTCTAGTCCAAGTGGGAGTCTTTTGGAGTTGGTGTCCTAGAACCAACTACTTTTTACTTTATTCATTAAATAAACACCTAATCACATCTTGACTGTTCTTCTGTGTGAAAATTCTTGTGATAATTTCCCAAGGATAGCTGTTTCATTGAAGTTTCATAGTGGATCCCTACTATGATGAGAACCCGGAAGTGCCATTACACTATTCTTGAATATATGTACTATGGGCAGATGATGTTATTTGAGGGACACAAATATTATAGGCCATTAGGGGTGAGGACTCATAAAACTTTGAGGCACCTTATCATGGTGTGATCCCTTGGTAATATTCAGGAGGATATTATGAGAACAAGACCCGCCAGTAGGAAATCCACATTTCATAGTGTCATTGGATGTTCCTATCTGTGGACATGTGTATTGGTACTTGGGATTCAAGATTATTATTAATGGGTATTACAACTTGCACACTTAGATTTATTGGTAAAAACTACGATGAAACACTGTTCTCAGCAAGGTAGAATACGTTGGGTGCGTCACGATTAATATTGCATTAATAAATAATGTGAGAAAGGATTTGTCCCTTATGTTCCATAATGGAAGTAGATATCTCAGGCCCTTTGATGGAATTGTTATTGTAACATCCCAAGTAAGTAATGAATAATAGATATTTTTATCTGTGTCTATTAATGAATTAGATAGTGTTTTAGAGGCTTAAAATGAGAATAAATCCAATCTTAAGCATGAAATACACTAATATTTTTAAAAGATTATTTTACTACATTTTGATGGCAAACCATTTTAAAATATATATTTTGAAAATTTTATAAGATATATTTGTCAAAATAAACTTATTATTTATGATTGGGACATTGAAATTTACAATGGATAATTTTTTTGTATTTTTCTGACAGTGTTCATTTTTTTAATGAATAGTAAAAAATACTGCATTTTACATCAAAATTGCTTTTTCATCTAATTTAATTATATGGTTATATTATCTTTTGAATTGGTTTTAAGGTTCAATTATAATATATTTTTACCATTTAATCCAATAGTGGTCGTTGGAATTAATTTCACTTTGAAATTGGACTTAAACTAGTGTCAATCTTTTGATACTTATTATTTCATAAAAAACACGCTATTTGCTCTGACAGCGGGAATTAATTATTGAATTAATTAATGAAACTTATATGTTTTTAATTTTTTAAAATAAACATCATTTTTGAATTTGGAATATCAAATATATCATAGGGTGAAGTTTTGGTATTTTTCTGAAAAACATCAATTTTTGATGAATAGTGAAACCACTAAGTGGTACTTAAAAAACTGATTTTTTGTTTAAATGAAATTTTACCACCTCTGTGTTTTGAATTTCAAAAATCCGACATACATGGTTTCCATTAAGAAGAAAAATGTGGTTCAATGGGATTAAAATAATTTTTTTGTGAATAGTAACTTTTAAGTTTTTAATCGCCATTAGAGTTAATTAGTGTAATTTAAGGTAAGAATAATGTTTTAATAATATAAAATGACCTAGAAACATGTCCTACCCTTATTGGATGTGTCATGTACGACCATGAAAACCCATGGGTCTATTTTTGGGACCCCATGGAGCCACTTGGGTGAGATAATGACATTAATTCCTTTTATTTAAAGAAAAAGTAAAAATAACACAAAAATGAGTTGTTTTACTAAAACAATTTTTAAATGGGGTTATACAAGTCAGATTTTTGATTATAAATATTCATTATAAAGATAAAAGGATTTACTACATCCTGATATTTTTTTATAATTTTTAGACATTAAATAAATTAAATTATTTATGACACCATGATGATGCAGCGATTACCTCATTATTTAACGATTTAAATAAAATGAAAATATAATGTAAAATATAAGACCTAAACTTGTCAAAAACCAATTGGATGGGTGGATTTAGAACCTTTATCATCTTATACTAGAAATTTATAATTGTGGGACCTTTTTTATCCGAAAATCATTTTATAGCAAAGTATCTTTTCTTAACTTTCCAAGAGTGCCCCTCCTCTCCTCTTATAAAAGGCCCCCACCTCTACCACCTTACCCAAACTTCCAAAGCCTTTGGATCTGCCAAAACCTGACCATTTTGTCTCTCCAAATCCCTAATTAACTCTTAGAAGCCTCACTTTGGGAAGAAGTCTTCCCAAGTAAGCCTTTGAGCTCAATTCAAAAATAGTTACCCGTTTTAAAGGTAGTGTTTTCTCTTGTGTTCTTATGTTTTATTTTGCTTCTCCAACCCCCTAAAATCTTTTTATTAATTTCTTTTGTAACAAATCCAGTATCTTAAATATACTATGATGTTGTTATAAGAAGGATTCGAGCTACACTTACACACACCTACATCTAATGGTTAAAGAACATACTATTTCTGTGGATGGAGAATTTCTGCCTCACGAAACGATAATTGTTCAACACTCATATAACACCTTAAAAGGTGGCCATTAAGATGTAACTATATTTATATATGATATATAATATGTTTATGTTTTACTTAAGCTTATTAATTTTTCATTTATGGCATACCGTTATGGTTTCCATTATGGGTAAACGCGATATCTTCATTTTAGGAAGTGCGGACTACCGCCCCCTCAAAGTGATTTGATTTGTTAATGCCATATGTGGGACATATAAAGGATGTAATTAATGATATTATATATGATATTATACTGGAATTATAATATACCTTTATATCATTATGATTCCATTCCATAAAATACGAAATAGAAATGAAAGTAGTGTTCATGCATACGTACGGCTTACCGTCTCCATGAACGGTGCATTTCATTTCTTACCTCTAAACGTTATGTAATATTATAAATTCATGTATATACAAGATATATCTGATATATATGATATCTAAATCATGATTATAACTCTAGATATAATGGATACATGAACAACTTTTAATTATAAAGAGTTTATTTTTTACTCGAGTACCAATGATCGTTAACACGACCGTTATTAGCTTAAATAATTACATAGTGTTCGTGACATGGTAATAAGTGATATAAAAGGAATAATGAGATTGAAAAAGGTACTTAATCAAGTAGAAATTAACTCAAGTTTATTATTCAGGAGGTTAAAGAACGATCCAGTCAAGTCGGACCCGAGGTATGGGACTTCATCTCAATCTCCTTTCATTGAGGCATATTTTGTTTTATACACAACCTTCTTTTATACGATGTATAAACCCCTTTGACTTTTACATTTATCCAAAAGGAATATTTTTTTATACGAAGCGTTTTACTAAATGAAAAAAGGGAATGTTTTTTTTGTACGTATGTGGCGACAACGACTTCTCCGCCGTCGTGACCATTATTTGAGTTTCGGCTTCCTCTACAAGCCATACATTTTTTTAAAAAAGAAAAATAAATACCCTGTTTTACTTTTCTTTTATTTTAGTATTGCAAATGGTTTTCATAATGTTTTTATTATATCAATATGTTGTATTGATATATTGTGATTGAAATGTGGAAATGTTATGTTTCCTTTATGCATGTTTTATGTGATACGATTATGTTATGGTTCTTGGGAATTGTTATGAAGACGGGTGGTTCCTTGATAAACTAAGGGCAGGTGAGCCCGATATAGCTCTCCAATGCATTGGGTAATGCGAAGGAGTTAAATGTTAAGGTTTCTCTGAAGATATTTAGGGAATATACTGTGATGGGTATTCCAAACGTAACCAAGAGGGTTACTCCCTACATAAGAATGTTATGAATGCCTCAAGTTACCTTTATGTCTTATGATTTCTATGATTTATTCATGATTTGATGAGGTATGTTAAAGTGATTATGTTTTATGAGTAGAGTATGATTTCATTGATTCTTATGTATACATGTACTCATGTTTGCTTTACATATTTTTAGATCCCTTACTGAGCTTTTTATGCTCATCCCAAGTTTTTGAAATGTTTTTCACAGGTCAAGGGAAGGGTACATGATATGATGATAGTGTCAAGAAAGTGTCAAGAAAGAATCCATGTTTTATTTTAAATATGTTTCCGTTGATGGGAAAAAAATGAATGCTATCTTTTATTGTAACCACTTTGTTTAAACGTGTTATGTAATGAAAGTTTTATGATCTAATTCTCTAAAACTCTAAACCTGAAAAGATCCTCAATGTGTAATCTTCTAATAACTCAAGATTAAGTAAGGTTTAAGGATGGGGCCTTATAGTTGGTATCAGAGGTTGGTTTAGATAACATTAGGAGTTAGAATTCTATTAAATGATTACCCAAATATATTTTTTATGGTCAAATTGAAATCATATAGCATTTGAAGATTACCATGTTGCTTCATCTAAGACATGTTTGTTCAGAATGGTTTTCCATAGAGGAAACAGGGAAGCAGTGCTAGGAAGACATACAGAAGGAAATAAACTTCCAAATCAGCATCCTGAGATGGTCGGAATTGGAACTAAACAGTTTGTTGCAGTAATGACACAGTTGACTCAAGCGATAAATAGTGGTGGTATCCATGCATGAGATCAGCCAGATCAACCACAGAGGAAAATGTGAGTGCTGGAACATTTCATGAGGAAACATCCCCCATCATTCAGAGGATCATATGAACCTATGCTAGTTGAAGGGTGGATTAAAGCACTGGAGAAGATTTTCAATGTCATGGGGTGTTCAGACAATCAAAAGGTTAGTCTTGCTATTTACTGTTTGGAGGGTGAAGCAGATCAGTGGTGGTCGATGGTTAAAAATATCAGGGACGCTGATGAGATTAATGCTCTCGACTGGGATGAATTCAAAGGTATGTTTCTTGAGAAGTATTTTCCTAAGGCTGTTCTACTTAGGATGAAAAAACAATTTTTGGAATTGAGGCAAGAGGAAGACTTAGTGGCTGCCTATGAAGAAAGGTTCACTCGATTGGCAAGGTATGCTCCAAATTTTATCCGAGAGCTTGATAGTAAAATCAATCATTTTTACTCAGGATTAAAGCCAAAATACTGAAGGGATTTAGCTTCTCGTGAGCTCAAAAGTTATGAAAAGCTTGTTCTATGTGCTGAGAAGGTGGAAATGGAGTTTGCCGATGATCAAGTTTTCGATAACAACCAACAGAATAAGAGACCGAGGTGGCAGGAGAAAGGAACGAATTCTTCAAAAAAGTCTGACAGTAAGAAAAATAAGTTTCCAGTTTGTGATAAATGTGGTAAAAGGCATGCTGAGGAATGTCTTCTGAATTCTGGAAAGTTCTACCGATGTGGTAAGATGGGACATAAGGCTCGTGATTGCACTGAAAAAGATCAAGGTGAAGGTAAGACCAAATTTGATTTACAGTTAGTGAAATATTTTAAGTGCAATGAGATGGGTCACTATGCAAACGAGTGTCCGACAAAGAGCTTGAGTGATGGGAAGCAGTTAGACAACAAGCATAAAGGGGTGGTGAAATCCTTTGAAACTACTTCAGCAGATGTCGGGCCATCAAATGAAGATGTATCAGGTACTTTGTTTATTTTTTCAGATTATTCCAGTGTGTTGTTTGATTCGGGGTCAACACATTCTTTCATCTCTGAAAACTTTTCTAGTAAAATGGGAATACCATCTCAATAAATGACTCCTGAACTTGTGGTAAAAACACCTGGGGGAAATTTTGAGGCAAAAAGAATTTATAATAATATTCCTATCCTTATCCGTGGAAAGAACCTACTTGCGAACCTTATTGTTTTAGCTCTAGTTGAGTTTTATGTTATACTGGGTATGGATTGGCTCTCTATTTACCATGCTAAGATTGACTGTAGAGCTAAAAAAGTTTCTTTTCAGAAAGAATTTCAGTTTGTGTACAAGAATGAACCCTTACTGTTGATAACTTATCAAGAGGCCAAGAAACTTATAAAAGATGGAAATTAATGTTACCTTACACACATCGTTGAAAACAAGGGAACTGTTCAGATTAATGATGTGCCAGTGGTAAATGAGTATCCTGATGTTTTTCCTGATGAGTTGCCTGGAATAATACCAAATCAGGAAGTTGAATTTACCGTTGACTTATTTCCTGATGCTAAGTCAATTTCAAAACCCCCTTATCGAATGGATCAAATTGAACTTTTAGAGTTGAAGGAGCAATTGCAAGATTTATTAGAGAAAGGTTTCATTCGACCTAGCACATCACCATGGGGTGCTCCTGTTTTATTTTTTAAAAAGAAAGATGGTTCTATGAGACTTTGCATTGATTATGGAGCCTTGAATAACATCACTGTTAAGAACAAATATCCTTTGCCTCATATCGATGATTTGATTGATCAGCTCCAGGGAGATCAGTATTTTTCAAATATTGACTTGAGATCGGGGTACCATCAGCTGAAGGTAAAGGAATCAGACGTTCCGAAGACTACGTTTCGTACAAGATATGGCCATTATGAATTTGTAGTAATGTCTTTTGGGCTAACCAATGCACCTGCTATATTCATGTACTTAAGGAATAAAATTTTCCATGAGTTCTTGGATAAGTTTGTGGTGGTTTTCATTGATGATATTTTGGTGTTTTCTAAAAGTAAAGAGGAGCATGAAAGACATTTAAGGGTTATTTTGAAAACCTTAAAAGAAAATAAATTGTATGGGAAATTCAACAAGTGTGAGTTTTGGTTGCAACAAATTTCTTTCCTTGGTCACATTGTTTCTAAAGATAGGATAACCGTTGATCCTACAAAAAAAGGTTGTGGAAGAATGGCCAAGAACCACAAATGTAACTGAGATTCGTAGCTTCCTTGGTTTGGCAGGCTATTACCGAAGGTTTGTTAGAACTTTTTCACGATTATCTAGTCCAATGACTAAGCTAACTCGGAAGGGTGTTAAGTTTATCTGGACAAAAGAATGTGATGATTGTTTTCAGGAATTGAAAAGAAGATTGGTGAATGCTCCAGTTTTGGCACTACCTTCCAGGAATGGTGAGTCTGTTATCTACAGTGATGCTTCATTGAAAAGACTTGGTTGTGTCCTAATGCAGAATGATCAGGTAATTGCTTATGCTTCACGAAATTTGAAAACTCGTGAGGTAAATTATCCTACACATGATTTGGAATTTGATGCTGTTGTTTTCGCTTTAAAATTTTGGAGGCATCATTTTTATGGAGTAAAGTGTGAAATATATACCGATCACAAAATTTTAAAGTATATATTCACTCAAAAATAATTTAACATGAGACAGAGGAGATGTCTAGAATTAATCAAGGATTATGATTGTACAATTCATTACCACCCGAGAAAATCAAATAAAGTGGCTCATGCTTTGAGTCAAAAAATTAATGCTTCATTAGCAATGTTGCATTTGGAACATGATCCTTTGGTTATGGATTTGATGAAATTTGTCATAGAAGTTTTTGGTGCAGGATATTCTTCTGTTTTGTTTCAGGTATCAGTGAAATCTTCTCTATCATATATAATTAAGCAAGCATAAAAGCAAGACAACGAGTTGCAGAAAATGGTAGAGCTGGTTCAAAAGGGTAAGTTGCCTGAATTCAATATTGATAATGATTGTGTTTTGAGATTTGGGAAGAGATTGTGTGTGCCTTGTGATTCAAAGTTGAAGAGAGAGTTGTTATGTGAAGCTCATAGTTCTCCGTTTTCTGTTCATAATGGAAGTACTAAAATGTATAGAGATTTGCGGGAGTATTACTGGTGGGATGGAATGAAAAGAGATATTGCTGATTTTACTGTGAAGTGTTTGACTTGTCAACAGGTTAAAGCAGAGTGGCAGTTACCGAAAGGGATGCTTCAACCTTTACCAGTACCCGAATGGAAATGGGAAAATATATCCATGGACTTCGTTGTGGGATTGCTGAACAGACCTCAAGGTAATAATGCAATCTGGTTTATTGTTAATCGCTTGACTAAATCTGCTCATTTCCTTGCTATACGAGATACTTTTTCCCTAGATCAACTTTCCCGTTTGTATCTTAAAGAGATAGTCAGGTTACATGGAGTTCCTCTCTCCATTGTGTCTGACCGTGATCCCAGGTTCATTTCTAACTTTTGGAAAGGCCTTCAGAAGTCATTGGGTACTGAATTAAATTTTAGTACAACTTTTCAACCTCAATCAGATGGGCAATCAGAACGAACAATTCAGACATTGGAGGATATGATACGTGCTTGTTTGATGGATTATCAGGGAAGTTGGGACCAACATCTTTCTTTGGTTGAATTTTCATATAATAACAGTTTTCATTCCAGTATACAGATGGCACCATTTGAGGCGTTATATGGGAAGCAGTGTCGAACTCCAGCTTTCTAGGATGAAGCGGGTGAAAGGAAGCTAATGGGACCAGAATTGGTAGAAGAGTTGGCAGAAAAAGTTCAGCTGATACAGAAACACATGAGAACAGCTCAGAGCAGGCAGAAGAGTTATGTGGATAACCGGAGGAAGGATCTCTCTTTTGAGGTAGGTGATCATGTTTTTCTCAAAGTATCACCATGGAAAGGTGTGATGCAATTTGGTAAGAAAGGAAAGCTGAGTCCAAGGTTCATTGGACCATATGAAATTCTGGAGAAAGTTGGATCAGTTGCATACCGAGTGGCTTTTCCTCCGAGTTTATCTCAGGTACACAATGTTTTTCATGTTTTGATGATGAGAAAGTATATTCCAGATCCATCTCATGTTTTGAGTCCAGAGGTAGTTCAGCTGGAAGAGAACCTATCTTATGAGGAACAACCGATCCAGATTCTTGAACACAGGGAGAAAGTGTTACGAAATAATTTGATTCATCAGGTAAAGGTTTTGTGAAAAAACCACATGATTGAAGAGGCAACATGGGAATCTGAAAATGCAATGAGGGCTAAATACCCGCACTTATTCGACAAGTAAATAAATTGCGGGGAAGCAATTTTCTAAAGGGGGAAGGATGTAACATACCAAGTAAGTAATGAATAATAGATATTTTTATCTATGTATATTAATGTATTAGATAGTGTTTTAGAGGCTTAAAATGAGAATAAATCCAATCTTAAGCATGAAATACACTAATATTTTTAAAAGATTGTTTTACTGCCTTTTGATGGCAAACCATTTTTAAATCTATCTTTTGACAATTTTATAAGCTATATTTGTCAAAATAAACTTATTATTTATGATTGGGACATTGAAATTTACAATGGATAATGTTTTGATATTTTTCTGACAGTGTTCATTTTTTTAATGAATAGTGAAAAATATTGCATTTTACATCAAAACTGCTTTTTCATCTAATTTAATTATATAGTTAGATTATCTTTTGAATTTGTTTTAAAGTTCAATTAGAATATATTTTTACCATTTAATCCAATAGTGGTCGTTGGAATTAATTTCACTTTGAAATTGGACTTAAACTAGTGTCAATCTTTTGATACTTATTATTTCATAAAAAACAAGCTATTTGCTCTGACAACGGGAATTAATTATTGAATTAATTAATGCAACTTATATGTTTTGAATTTTGTAAAATAAACATCATTTTTGAATTTGGAATATCAAATATAGCTTAGTGTGATGTTTTGGTATTTTTCTGAAAAACTTCAATTTTTGATGAATAGTGAAACCACTAAGTGGTACTTAAAAAACTGATTTTTTGTTTAAATGAAATTTTACCACCTCTGTGTTTTGAATTTAAAAAATACGACATACATGGTTTTCATTAAGAAGAAAAATGTGGTTCAATGGGATTAAAATAATTTTTTGGTGAATAGTAACTTTTAAGTTTTTAATCGCCATTAGAGGTAATTAGTGTAATTTAAGGTAAGAATAAAGTTTTAATAATATAAAATGACCTATAAACAGTTTCTACCATTATTGGATGTGTCATGTCCAACCATGAAAAACCATGGGTCGATTTTTGGGACCCCATGGAGCCACTTGGGTGAGATACTGACATTAATGCCTTTTATTTATAGAAAAAGTAAAAATGACACAAACATGAGTTGTTTTACTAAAACAATTTTTAAATGGGGTAATACAAGTCAGATTTTTGACTATAAATATTAATTAGAAAGCTAAAAGGATTTCATACATCCTGATATTTTGTTTATAATTTTTAGACATTAAATAAATTAAATTATTTATGACACCATGATGATGCAGTGATTACCTCCTTATTTAATGATTTAAATAAAATGAAAATATAATGTAAAATCTAAGACCTACACTTTTCAAAAACCAATTGTATGGGTTGATTTCGAACCCTTATCACCGTATCCTCGAAATTTATAATTGTGGTCCTTTTTTATCCGAAAATTATTTTATAGCAAAGTATCTTTTCTTAACTTTCCAAGAGTGCCCCTCCTCTCCTCTTATAAAAGGCCCCCACCTCTACCACCTTACCCAAAATTCCAAAGCCTTTGGCTTGGAAAAACCCTACCCATTTTGTCTCTCCACATCACTCCTTAACTCTTAGAAGCCTCACTTTGGGCAGAAGTCTTCCCAAGGAAGCCTTTGAGCTCAAATCAAAAAGAGTTACCCGTTTTAAAGGTAGTGTTTTCTCTTGTGTTCTTATGTTTTATTTTGCTTCTCCAACCCCCTAAACTCTTTTTATTAATTTATTTTGTAACAAATCCAGTATCTTAAATATACTATGATGTTGTTATAAGAAGTATTCTAGCTACACTTACACACACCTACATCTAATGGTTAAAGAACATACTGTTTCTGTGGATGGAGAATTTCTGCCTCACGAAACGATGATTGTTCGACACTCATATAACACGTTAAATGGTGGCCATTAAGATTTCACTATATTTATATATGATATATAATATGTTTATGTTTTACTTAAGCTTCTGTATTTTTCATTTATGGCATACCTTTATGGTGTCCATTATGGGTAAACGTGATATCTTCATTTTAGGAAGTGCGGACTACCGCCCCCTCAAAGTGATTTGATTCGTTAATTCCATATGTGGGACATATAAATTATGTAATTAATGATATTATATATGATATTATACTGTAATTATAATATAACTTTATATCATTATGATTCCATTCCATAAAATACGAAATATAAATGAAAGTACTGTTCATGCATACGTACGACTTACCATTTCCATGAACGGTGCATTTCATTTCTTACCTCTAAACGTTATGTAATATTATAAATGCATGTATATACTGGATACATATGATTTATATGATATCTAAATCATGAGTATAACTCTAGATATAATGGATACATGAACAACTTGTAATTATAAAGAGTTTATTTTTGACTCAAGTACCAATGATCGTTAAAACGACTGTTATTAAGTTAAATAATTACATAGTGTTCATGACATGGTAATAAGTGATAAAAAAGAAAATAATGAGCTTGAAAAAGGTTCTTAAGCAATTATAAATTAACTCAAGTTTATTATTCATGAGGTTAAAGAACGATCGAGTCAAGTCGGACCCGAGGTATGGGACTTCGTCTCAATCTCCTTTCATTGAGGCATATTTTGTTTTATACACAACCTTCTTTTATACGGTATATAAACCCCTTTTACTTTTACATTTATCCAAAAGGAATATTTTTTTATACAAAGAGTTTTACTAAACGACAAAAGGGAATGTTTTTTTCATATGTATGTGGCGACAACGACTTCTCCGCCGCCGTGACCATTATTTGAGTTTCGGCTTCCTCTACAATCCATACATTAAAAAAAAAAGAAAAATAAATACCCTGTTTTACTTTTCTTTTATTTTGGTATTGAAAATGGTTTTCATAATGTTTTTATTATATCAATATGTTGTATTTATATCTTGTGATTGAAATGTGGAAATGTTATGTTTCCTTTATACATGTTTTATGTGATACGATTATGTTATGGTTCTTGGGCATTGTTATGAATACGGGTGGTTCCGTGATAAACTAAGGGTGGGTGAGCCCGATATAGCTCTCCAATGTATTGGGTAACGCGAAGGAGTTAAACGTTAAGGTTTCTCTGAAGAGATTTAGGGAATATACTGTGATGGGTATTCCAAATGTAACCAAGAGGGTTACTCCCTACGTAAGAATGTTATGAATGCCTCATGTTACCTTTATGTCTTATGATTTCTATGATTTATTCATGATTTGATGAGTTATGTTAAAGTGCTTATGTTTTATGAGTAGAGTATGATTTCATTGATTCTTATGTATACATGTACTCATGTTTCCTTTCCATATTTTTAGATCCCTTACAGAGCTTTTTATGCTCATCCCAAGTTTTTGAAATGTTTTTCACAGGTCAAGGGAAGGGGGGTACATGATATGATGATAGTGTCAAGAAAGTGTCAATAAAGAATCCATGTTTTATTTTAAATATGTTTCCATTGATGGGAAAAACTGAATACTATCTTTTATTGTAACCACTTTGTTTAAATGTGGGATGTAATGCAAGTTTTATGATCTAATTATCTAAAACTCTAAACCTGAAAAGATCCTCAATGTGTAATATTGTAATAACTCAAGATTAAGTAAGGTTTAAGGCTGGAGCCTTATAGATATAGCCTGAATAAATCCACGTTCTTGGTAAGAAATGGGCGAGTTCAATTTTAGAAAGTCAAATAAAGAATAATCAAGAACATGGGTTGATGACACTAGTATGTAACCCGTTTGATTCGAGATATCACAAAAAAGGGATTATATTACACAGTAAGCGTTTGTTTGAGGTGAAAAATCATTGCGGCGTTAACTTCTTTCTCTATGGGTGCCTTGACATGTTTCTAGATGCTAACCTTGGACTTTAGGCGGGCACCGCCTAATTCCACAGAGAAAGAGGCCTAGAGGGTCACACACTAATCTGTCCATGTATCTCAGTTAAATATTAATTTAACAAGTTAAATAAAGATTATTCCCAACTGTGGTTTAATAATTATTTAAGGATACCTGATCGCATTTATTTCGACACTAGTTATTTTAGAGAATATATTGTGGGAGAAATAATATATATTTATTAGAGAGTAATTCAGTCACATTTATTTAAGAAATAAATAGCCATTACTCAAGGTATAATAAATGTAGTGGAGGAAATAAAGAAAAATGAAAACAAGATAAACACGCCGTGTACATTGAATGTACACGCCGTGTAGTTTTCATGGAAACTGAGTACACGCCGTGTATTAATGTTTACATGCCGTGTAGTTTTTCCAGTCTAGATTTTGAGGAAATAATATCATTTTATTAAATGATATTTATTATAATCAGGTTGGGTGCATGTCAAGGAATTTATCATTCGACATGGGGGTTTTAAATAAGAGTTAATGAAATAAATAAAACACCTAACCCATTTACTTATTGTCATAACTCTATAACCTCAAATACAATTATAAATATCCTCACAACCCAACACTTTTTAGAGAGAATCATTATGAAAAACAATTCTGGAAAATTTTCTCAAGGCTTCCTCCAAGAACGCTCTCAAGACCAATAGAGATCCTCCTCCATCTGATCAAGGCGATCTAAGGTGGACAACGCAAGAAAAGGATTCTACACACTAGCACCCATAGATTCCTTTTGTGACTTCCAGAGATACTTGGTGTACGTGTGGATCACCGCTAGAGGAATTATACACTTGGATTCTATGATGAAACGACGAATCACATCAAAACGTGACCGGAAAACATCGACGGAGAAAAAATTACATCAAGGTAATTCTTGTAAATTAATTAAATTAATTATAAAATACATATGATGATCCTATCGATGGTTCTAATACCCTTATCTTTCTTTTTGTTCTTCGTTCTATTCTGTAGATCTGACGTTTTGTTATCTTGACGGATCTCGGATTGAACGTTATTTAACGCTAAAATTAAAGTTGAGAAAACCCACCAACGCGCTTCCGCTGTGCCTATAACCTAAAAATGTACCAAACCCTTGTTTAATATCATAACAAAGAACCTTGAAGAAAAACCAATGATATTGAAACTATAAAAATGTAAATAAACCAAATTTACATAGTTTATATCAAACAAAATTTACATGCATTCTTTTGTGAAAAATAAAAATGTGAAAACTTTTTATTGTGATTAAACAAAATATATTCCCTAAACATCCATCTCTCATAAGATATTATTTTATAAAAATGTATTCAAGGGTGATGTAGGAACCAAACCATCAGTCACTGATAAAAATGTGTACCAATTTATAACAATTATTCATCACACCATAAGGAATGAATAATGGGTGTCTTAATATTTCAAGAAATTGTTAGTAAAATTGACCACGACAATGCATGTTGTTCATAACTAAAATAAAATCACCAAAAATTTGTATTATATAAGAAAATTTAGACAAGGTTTCATGAAAAAAATAATATAATTAAATCCTGTAAAGATTATGTAATAAATGGGATTCAAATATTACAAGAGTTTTTAGAAAAAGTTATTAATATTATCGTTAAATAATAATTTTAAGGTCAAATTAAAAGGAAATTTTTCAAATGGATAAGTGATTTTTTTTATAATTTATTTTTTGAAGAACTTTTAAAAGTAGATCCTTTAGAAACAATTTAAAAATTATTGATGAAGTCCTTTGTCCCAACACCTCAAATGAAATTTTTTTAAGAATATAGTAAAGAAGGTTGCAAGTAGAGGTATCAAAAGAGAAAGAAGCTTGGATAGAAAAGCAAGACCAAATCATCGCCTGAGGCTTTAATCAAGTGAAATAACCTTAGAGGAATTAATTTAGACAATGGACAGAATGGTTACTCACCTTGAAGAACTTATGAGGGTGGATCCGAACATCCAGGTTAGTACTCTACACTTGGAATTATATAGATTTTCTGACTCCAATAATCTTAGTCTGGTGTTTAATAAATTTGTGAGCTCTTTTAGCATGTAGCGGTTCTTTTTATGTGGAATATGGTTTCCCACTTTCCCTTAAAGTGGATTTATAATAAAAATTTATATTTGGATGGAAGTGAAAAAATCATTTAAAAGATGACTCTTTTAAAAGAGTCAATAATATTGGAACCTTAAAAATTATATTGTAAGATCCTGACCTTTTTGAGAGTTGTCTCTAGAAATTTTACATATGCTCTTTTTCCTCTTGTTGAATACTTTTCAATTGGTTTTACCTTGGGGTGTGTTGTCATGAATTTTGAGAAAATATTTAAGGAAATAGCGATGTGCATGGTTGGCGTATAGTTAGAGCAAATCATGCGCCACAACCCAGGACATTGTGAAACCCTAGACAGTGGGGGTTGGCACGGGTGGTGCATAGTTTGTCAAATCATGTTCCCTAAAAGGAAAAATAGTATACCCATAAAAAAATAGGTGCACAATTAGAGAAAACCATGCACCCCTTCCTTGAAAACTATTTTCAATATTTTAATGGCCCAAAAATTAGTTTTAAATCCACATGAACCCCTGTAACTCCCCATTTTCAACTCAAACTAGGGCTTAGGATGTCTTTACCGAATTTGGATCTCTTTATATGAATTATGATCCCTTATGAAATCCGTTCACCATGATTTGACGATCGGATTGAAGATCTGCGCCTCTCTCAGTAAGTGATTCCTTTCCTAGATCTTTTCCCATTCTCTTCCCATTCTCCTACCTTTATTCTAGTGAAGTAATCCCATTTTTTCTTTTATATAAATATATTTGGAGAGATTTAGATCTGTGATTCTATATCTTGATCTAGATTTTCAGGATCTTGATTTCTTTAATCTTGATTTTTGGGTTTTGAGATTCAGATCTAGATCTATGCCATTATGATGCTCAAATTTTGGGAATTTCTATTTGGTGATTATTATATGAAAAATTGATGCGGGTGGTATAATGTTAAATTCCCATAGTCTTGATTTTGATACATGTATGCAGGTCTTTGGATTTCTAGCATTCTCTATCAATTCAAATTACTAAATTGCATTAGTTAATGAATCCAACTAATTAATTGGATTATTATTGAAATTGATGATTAATTTAGCAGTTAATTATGATTCTATGTGGTTTCCATTTAGATAATTAATTGGGTAATTAATTATGAGAATTATATTTGGACCAAATAGATAATTAATTAGAGGATTAGTTATGATATTTAGGGATTTTTGATTCAGATAATGGGTAATTGATTATTTAGAATTATGTTGAAATTGATGATTTATTTGGGGAATTAATTATAAGACTAATGGGTTTTACTTTTAGATAATTAATTAGGGAATTAATTTTAAGAATTTGGTGTTTTCCATTTAGATAATCAATTAGAGGATTAATTATGAGATTTATGGATTTGTGATTTAGATAATGAATCGGTGGATTAATAACGAGATATTGAGATAATTGGTTTAATATAATTAGTTGATGAATTAATTTTGACATATCAAGATATATGAGTTGACATAATTAATTTTAGATTAATTATTAGAGATCAAGATATATGAGTTGAGATAATTAATGGTAGAATAATTATGATTTAAAAAGATATATGTGCCTATATAATTAATGGTAGATTAATTATGAGATATAAAGATATATGATTTGAGATAATTAATTGTAGATTAGTTATGATATTTCAAGATATTTGAGTTGAGATAATTAATGGTAGATTAAATATGATATATCAATATATATGAGATGAGATAATTAATTGATAAATTAATTATAACATAACAAAATATATGAGTTGAGATAATTTATGGTAGATTAACTATGAGATATGAAGATAAATGTGTTAAGGTAATTAATATTAATTATAATATTAGTTAATTTATTAATTAACTATAGTTATTGATGTGATTAGTTAGATGATGAATTAAATACAGTCATTGATGTGATTAGTTAATTGTTGAATTAACTACAGTAATTGATTTGACTAGTTAATTATTGACTTAACTAGAGTGGTTGATGTGATTAGTTAATTGTTGAATTATCTATAGAAATTGATTTGATTAATTAATTATTGAATAAATTAATGGTATTGATGTGATTAGTTAATTGTTTAGTTAACTAATGGAATTTTTGTGTTTAACTAATTATTGAATTAGTAATTCCATTGGTGTGGATAATTAATTTTGTGATCACAAATGGTAAGATGGTCATTCAATAATGATTTTAGGAATAGTAACATGGTCATTCTAATGTGTGAAGTTATTATTGGAATCATGCTCATTTAATTATGTATTCTAAAATGGTGAATGGTAACATGTCCATTTAGCCAAGTATTATTAATGGTAATATACTCATTCAATTATGTGATATTAAATGGTGAGTGGAAACATGGAAATTGATCAAATTATTAGGAATGGTAACATGTAAATTAAAATGTGATATCCCTTTGGCATTGAAAAAATTCTGTAATGGGCCGAAGAAGGTATTAATTTTCGAGTATCCTTGAGAACCCAAGGGGTTTATGTGGATTCATAGAGAATATTTAATAATTTTATTAAATATTTATTTATGAATTATGTTTATTTCATTATATAACCGCATACACAGTTGTTGACTTGATGTTTTTTTGACACCCTTGGTGGTGGCCTACTGTGTTGTACTCACACCCTACTCAGGCTTCCTCATTAGTACGAGAACAGAATTTATTATTGCTGGATAGGTTAATGGAAAAGGCCCTCAGTTATATGGTTGATTTGGGGATGGATATTGGATGAGGGAACCAAGTATGGTTTGGTACCCTCTTGGGTGTCATCAGTGTCTTTATTTTTAGTTTTCATTTTAGACATTTGAAACTTACATTGGTATGACATGTATTTTGTTTTAGTTGGGTATTGTATTTCCTGTATTGATTGTCTTGATAGATTCAAAATTTTTATTGTTATTTACGATCCCCCTATTGTTTGATTATTTCCCTTGGTGTATTATTGTGACCAGAGAGGGTATAGTATCCCCATGAATAAATTTTTTGACCCTCGTTGCTAGTCAGTAGTCTCTGGCATATGGGGAGGAACACTTGAGGACCTGTGATCAACCGGATTGGGGAACCAGCCTGTGGATCTCAAGTCTGGATGTTAGAATGTGGTATCATAGGCCAATTTTTTTCTTTTAAATTAATATTTGGGAATGGTAGACAATAAAATAGAAAGATTCGATCCTTGGTTGTAAACTAATGCATGGGAGTAGCTACCCCATGTATAGGGGAGAACCCAAGTTCCTAAGGTGGGGTTGTTATTATTGTTGCTTACTATTATAGATGAATATTATTTTACTTTGGGTGACACACTAGTTGTGTGATGTGATTATTGTTTCATAGATTTATTTAGAATTGACTTGTGGCCTGAAATGTCATGATATTAAACTCTTCATACATCATTCTTAGGACTCAATATTATGTTGAGATATGCATCATTACAGGCATGCATAGGAAAACAGTTTACAAGTGTGTTGTTGAACTTGAACTATTTTTACTTGCTTGTGAAATTGAGATGAAAAAGGTTCCTTATATGAAATTAAAAGTTATAAAATGATAAAAAATGTGAATTAGTGTGTGTTTAATGAGAAATATTAATTGAGAATATTCTTACCATTTTTAACCATGATCTAGATGTAGAATGGTTAAGGGTAGAGATAATGCCTTAGTTTTGACTACGAGAAGGAAAAATTGGGAAAAGAATTTTTATAGTTATATAAAAATCCTTCTTGTTAAATGTTTTTTTGTGAATTAATAATACTTTGTTTTGTTTATTAGGCCCTTTATGTGGGTGGTTTGAGTAGTGATAATGTCGAATTTTGAGAAATCGGGTGTTAGTTATGAGAGGACCATCTAGTTTTGGATTGGTTTGGTGAGATGTTGGTGGGTAGGGAATCCTAAGACTGACGATGAATTAAGGTTCCTCCATAGTGGGTTGGTGACATTGGTGATGGAGGATTTTGTTGGTTTTCAACAAAAACTTCTTAGCATACTTTTAATTATTGAAGATCAATACCCATACCTTGACATTGTCTTGGGTGCAATGAGAAATCTCTAGATTTACACATAGCTACCTGAAGGTTTTTTGGTTGGATATGGGGCCCCATAGGGGTTTCTCCTATGAAGTAGTATATGTAAAGATAGATTGTTAGAGGTAAACCATCAATAGTTTATAAACAAGCTACCAATATTGTACATGATAAAAATTAATTAGGGAAAGGCTAGGTGGGCCATGGATTTGGTGGATGTTTTTCCTTTCTATATGGGTTTTGAGGGAAAGGATAAGTGAGAATGTTGAATAGTTTCTTATAGTTGATGGGAAAAATGAGTTGGGAAATGTGTCAGGTATATTGTGGAAGATGATCTTGTGGCCGATGCATCCTTTGATGAGCATTTGATACGTGTGTTGGATAGTAGTGAGAAAATGTTTCGGGGTAAGACTGTGCCAATAGTTTGTGTATTTTTTCAACATTGATGTAAGTATCAAGAATCTTGGAAGAGAGAAACAGATTTGAGGGCACAGTGGCCTGATCTTTTTGACTTGGAATCTTCAAGAACCTTAGGAGTGCAAATCGAGGGCAAGTTGTTTTAAGGTGGGGAGATTATAAGATCTAGATCTATTCAGAAGTTTTCTCTTGTAATTTTATAGTGACTATTTTGACTAATGTTGAATAGTTTTCAATTAGGTTTACCTTAGGGTGTGTTTGGGTGAGTTTCAAGAAAACATTAAAGGAATGTGTGATGTGCGCAGCTGGCGTATGGTTAGAGAAAACTGTGCGCTCCAACCTAATAAACCGTGTATCCCTAGACAGTTGGGGTTTGGAAGGCTGGTGCATAGTTTTTTCAAACCATAATCTCTAAAATAAGAAACCATGAACTCCTAAAATAGTAGGAATATTGTTGGCACACAGTTTAAAAAATCATGCATGATATTTTTAATGTCCCGAAAATTACTTCAAAATCCACCCAAACCCCTATAACTCACCTATTTTAACCCTAATTTGACTCTAGGAAGTCTATCACAAATTTGGATCTCTTTAAAAAAATTCCAAACCATCCTGAACTCTGTTCTTCACAATTCAAAGTTTGGCTTAAAGATCTTCATATCTCCCTGTAAGTGAATCCTATCCTGGTTATTTTCTCATTATTCTCTCATTCTCCTCACTTTCTTTTAGCGAAGTAATCCTATTTTTTTAGATCTAAATCTATTTGGTGAGAACTAGAACTATGATTAAAGATCTATATCTATATTTTCAAGATCATAATTTATTTAATATTGATTTTAGGGTTTTGAGATTCAGATCTAGATATACATCATTGTGCTACTTAACTTTTGGGGATTTTTTTGGGAGATTATTCATTCGACAAATTGAGGTAGATGGTCCAATGTTAAATTCCCATAATCATTATTTTGATATGTGTATGAATGTTTTAGTATTTCTAGCATTATTTATAAATTCAAATTACTAATTTGGTTTAGTTAATGGATCCAATTGATTAATTAGATTATTGTTGAAATTGATGTTTAATTTCGAAGTTAATGAGACTAAGGGGTAGTTCATATAGATAATTAATTGGGAATTAATTATGATAATTAGGGTCTTCCTAATTAGATAATTAATTGGAGGATTAATTATAATATTTTTGGATTTGTGATTTATATAATGTCCAATTGATTGATTAGAATTATGTTAAAATTGATGATTTATTTGGGGAATTAATTATGAGACTAATGGGATGTCTGTTTAGATAACAAATTGGAGAATTAATTATGAGAATCATGGGACCTCTATTTAGATAATCAATTGGAGGATTAATTATGAGATTTAGGGATTTTTAATTTAGATAATTAATGAAGGGATTAATTATGAGATATTGTGATAATTGGTTTAAGATAATTAATTGATGAACTAATAATGGTATATCAAGATATATGAGTTAACATAATTAATGGTAGATTACTTTTGAGAAATCAAGATATATTAGTTTAGATAATTAATGGTAAATTAATTATGAGATATCAATATATATGAGTTGAGATAATTAATGGTTGATTAATTATGAGATATCAAGATATATGAGTTGAGATAATTAATTGTAGATTAACTATATGACATCAAGATATATGAGTTGAGATAATTAATGGTATATTAATTATGAGATATCAAGATATATGAGTTGACATAATTTATTGATAAATTTATTATGACATATCAAGATATATGAGTTGACATAATTAATGGAAGATTAATTATGAGATATCAAGATATAAAACTTGGGATAATTAATGGTAGATTAATTATAAGATATCAAGATATATGTGTTGTTATAATTAATTGATGAATTAATTATGACATATCAAGATATATGTTTTGAGATAGTTAATTGTACAATTAATTATGAATATCAAGATATTTTATTTGGGATAATTAATTGTAGAATTAATTATAAGATATTGAGAAATTTAATCGTATAATTAATTATGAGATATTTAGATTATTGATTTTAATAGTTAATTATTGATTTAATTATGGTATAATGAGTTGTAGAAATTGACTAACTATTTTATTAATTAATTAATGGAATTGTAATGCTTAATTAATTGGGGAATTAATTAAGGTTAATTATGTGATAAACTAATTGTTAAATTTGTAATGAGATTGAGATGATTAATTAATTATAAAAATAATTAATAAGATTCATGGGATTAATTAATTGATGAATTAATTAATGGAAGTAATGTAATTATTTAATTGTTGAATTAAATAATGTGATCAGTGAGATTAATTAATTGATGAATTAAGTAAGGTAAGTAATGTGATTATTTAATGGTTAAATTAAATAATGGGATTGATGGTAGCGATTAATTAATTTTGGAATTAATTAGTGGGATCATGGTGAACAATTAATTAGTAAATTAATTGAAGGGATTGATGTGATTAATTAAATTTTTAATTAATTAAATTATTTGATTTTATTAATTAGTTGTTGAATGAATTAATAATACCGATGTGATTAGTTAATTGTCAAATTAACTAGAGTTGTTGATGTGATTAGTTAGTTTTTAAGTTATCTTGAGTAATTGATTAGTCAATTTTTTTAATTAACTAGAGTAATTGTTGTGTTTAGTTAATTGTTGAATTGAATAATAGTATTGATGTTATTGATTAATTATTTAAATACTTAATGCATTTTATTTGATTAATTAAGTGTTTAATTAATTAATATTAATTATGATATTACTCAATTATTGAATTAATTAGAATTTTTATGTGATTTCTTAGTTGATGAATTAACTAGAGTTATTGATGTGATTATTTAATTGTTGGATTAACTATAGTAATTGATATGATTGGTTAATTGTTGAAATAACTATAGTATTTTATGTGATCAGTTAATTATTGATTTAACTAGAGAAATTGATGTGATTATTTAATTATTTAATTAATTAATGTTATTGATGTCATTATTTAATTGTTGAGTTAACTAATGGAATTGTTGGTGTTTAACTAATTCTTAAATTAATAACATCATTGGTGTGGATAAATAATTGATGAATTAATTTTGTGTTGATGAATGGTAATATGGTCATTCAACTGTGATGTTAATAATGGTTACATGGTAATTATAATGTGTGAATTTATGAATGGTAACATGATCATTCAATTTTTTATTGTTAAATGGTGAATGGTAACATGGTCATTCGTCCAAGTATTATGAATCATAACTTGCTCATTCAGTTATTTGATATTAAATGGTGAATGGTAACATGGAAATTCATCAAATTATTAGGAATGAAAACACGGATATTCAAATTTTATATCCCTTGGGGATCGAATAGATTCAAGTATGGTCTAAATTAGGTAATGAAGTTCAAGTGTCCTCAAGAACCTGAGGGTTTATGTGGATTAATAGTGAATATTGAAAAATGTGATAAACTATTTTTTATGCATTAGTTTTATTTATTTATATAAATGCATAAAATATTGTCAACTGGAATTGTTTTAGACAACTTTGGTGGTGGCCTAATGAGTTATACTCACACCATACTCAGCTTGCCTGATTGGTACTCAAATATACTTTATTGTTACAGGATAGGTTAAGGGAAATGGCCCTCGGTTAGATGGATGATTTGGGTATTGTTATTGGATGAGGGAACTAAACGTGGTTTAGGACTCGGTTGGGAGTTATCAGTGTATTTATTTTTAGTTTTCATTTTAGACACTTGACACTTACATTAACATGAAATGTTTTCTATTTTAGTTGGATGTTTTATTTCTTTCTTTGATTATATTGAGAGATTGAAAATTATTATTATATATGATTCCGCTATTGTTTTCTTATTTCTACTAGTGTATTACTCTAATCAAGGAGGGTATAGTCTCCCCATGAATGAATTTTCAGACCCTCATTGCTAGTAGGGAGCCTCTAGTATATGGGGATGCATGCTTGAGGTCATGTGACTGATCGGTTTGGGGCATCGACATATGGCCCACATGTCAGAATGCTACATACATAAAGGATTAAAATAGGTGAAGTGATCTTTTTTAAAATAAATTTTAAAATTAATCTTCAAAAATAGAGATTTGATAAGACATAAAGTATTTCTAAAGAGAATGTTTGGTGGAAGTTATAAAATATTTTCTTTAATGGATAGTAAACCATTTTAATATTTTGAAATATCATTTTTATAAACACAAATCATAAAATAGAACCAAATTATCTTTTTATAAAGATAAATAGGGAAATTTTAATTTCACGAAATATAACCCATAATTGAGTTTCCATATAAAAATGATGTCACTTGTTGCAAAGGGAAATATTGATACAGAGTATAAATCATGATTAAATAATAAGTAAATTATTCTAAAAAATTATATACTTATAAGAAATAAATTCATAAATAAAAAAACATGAATTAAAAATATAAAATTCCCTAGAGAGGGAAGGTATTATTATAGAATTATATATTATAATTGCCAGTCTTGTATAAAATTAGTTAAAAAGGAATACTAATTATTCAATAAAAGAAGATGAGTCAAGAATAATTGAATAAAAATATAATATTTTTCATATAAGAATATTTCAAATGGGATTTTATAGGATAGAAATATAAATCTATACAAAAAGGAGGAAATAAATAATAATAAATTAATAAGTTAAAAGTTACCTGACATATAATAATTTAGTTCATGAAGAAGAATTATATCTCAATGAAAATATATTGATCAAAGAAACACCCTTAAAACTTTATTATCTTTCAAACCATAAAACCATGAATTATAGAAAATTATATATATTATTATATCATTTAAATTTCATGAAATATAATGATAAATAAATTCCATCACCAATATATTATTTAAAAAGGGAAATAAGTGGTGAATTTTATTTATATCTTAATGAAACAAAATCAAGTTGATAGAACACTTAACTTGGGTCCTCATTCATTTTCCATGTGTTCATAATATCTTGAACAATCTAATTAATTTTCTTAAAAAAACTACTAAGATAATTTTTTTAATAGTTATTTTATGAATTCGCTCTATTATTATATGTCATTTTTTTGTCAAATAGTTTTCACTAATAGTGGTTGTATGAGGTGGTTCTTTCGATTTATCCAAAACACACTTGGTATATAAAACATGGTGAAAACTGTTTTGGAAAATATTCAAAATCTCTTGAATTATATACATGTATTTATTTCCTTATTCCTTTTTTCACAAAATATATACAATTTCATTTTTTTTCCAAAATAGACTTAAATTAAGAAAAATTTATTTGATATGTTCATTTTTGGTGGTTATATTTACTTTTATTTTTTATTGTCAATATTAATTATGGAATATAATATACCATTTTTCATGATTATTAATAGTTTTATCAACAATATTTTGATACATTAGATAAATTATTAATTTTGTTAATGATATATGGTGAGGAAAAATACAACATATTGTTTATGGGGTTGGTAGTCTGCATGTATGCGTGATGAAATCTAAAATTTTCAAAAATTTTGTGAGGAGGGTAAAAATGTATGTTATATTAGGAAATATAAATTAATAATATTATAAATTATAGTTTTATCATAATTGAAAATAATTAAAATATTTTAATATTAAAAATATAAAAGGATGAAGAGAGTTTAGTTGAGAGAATTACCTCTCCCTCTGGATGTTCTCCCATATGTTAAACATAAATAATATATAGATCAGTATTTCAGAAATAAAAATACTTCTATTATATAGGGGTAGGTTTGATACTAGGGATTTTTTTGAGATAGTTCTTGATAATGGGTGGTGAAACATGGTTGAACTAATCATCTTTTCTAAGGGAAGATAACGATACTTTTATAATCACCCATTATATATATAATAATGGCATGAAATATTCAAATAAAAATGGATTCAAATTGGAAAATAATGAAGTGTGGGATGAGATGTGTTCACTAAATAATAATTCATTCTTACAAATGTTTTAAATATGAATGATGTTTTTTACAACTATATTTGTACACTTTACCATTTTGGAGTTGATCTTGATAATTATATTTTAACCATGTAATTTATATTTTATTAAAAATATAATGTTACCCATATTACTAAATACTAATGTTTAGAACCTAAATTTAATTTCCATATACTTTTATAAAATTTCTATATAAAATATATTTAAATTTTAAATTAAAACATTTAATATCTCTAAAACCATTTTTGTAGAAATATTTTATTTTATCAATTAAGTTTTATTAATATTATTATATCTTAGTTAAAAATTAAATTAATGCAAATATATTTGTATATATGTGTAAAATTACTATTAAATTAATTATATAAATTCAAAAATTTAATTTACATGAAAAATAGTTACAAAATAATAGAAAAACAATTCCTAGAAAACAACCCTTTCACTATTATCATTATCATTATCATTAAACATAGTAATTATACTTTATGAATTAAAATAAAATTGAATATATAATAGAATTTAAACATGTTTATCTACAGTATGGAATCCTTTTTTTTATATTTAATTTCTAAATGTGATGAAACTATTTTTTAATATAAGAAAATAATTAAATAATTACTTATGTTTCCCAAATGAAAAATGGGATTTATAAATGCAATAATATAATATTAAATGAATTATTTTACTAATAAATCTTCATTATATATAGAGAAACAAATGTATTCAAAATAATTAATTCATTATTGTATTATAAAAGTGAAAGTATTACAAAAAAAAGTATTTTTTAATTATTCATCTAAAAATCAACTATTTTTGAAAAATATAAAAAAATTATAAGATAATAACATGTTGATAAATATAAAAAAAAATATAATTTCATAAAATTAAAATGATTAAATTTATAAAATAAGATTTAAATGAATATAAAAATAAAAATAAGATATAATTTTATCGAAAAATTACCTTTTAAAATATTAAGTGTTCTTAACTATATATTATATGAAGTTATAGTTCATTAAAATGTTTTTTATTAATGGTTTAATTATATTTAAATTATTTTAAAAATATTCATATAACATATCAATGGTAATTTTATCTTGGGGTTTCCATTGAAATAATTTATCAATGTAATGTATTATTGCAGAGAGAAAATATATTCCTAAATTATGTGGTTTTACCAAAAATTTCTCAAATGTCTATGTCGAAATAAACAAAAAAAATTTTCAAAAACTAATCACATCACTATGTGATGCTAGATGCCTAAATAATCCTTGTCCAAATGTTTCCAATTGACGATATAAACAAAAATATGTGTAGAAGTTATTATATCCATAAGTTCAATTCATAATTTCCTTATTGTTTCAATGAATTTGTAAACCAATATGTCCATACATTCACTGACCTTTGAAACCATATAAGTTTGATAATTCCATCTAAATATACTTCCATTCTCATAACATCAACATATAGAATTTCTATCCATTATCTATTTTCAATGCTATATAATAAAAATCAGTTGCATAACCATTATACTATGTAACCAAACCCACTCCAATGTTAAACTATACTCGATTCCGATGTTCTATTCTATGATGGTATGATATATATTTCAAGTAGATCTGTGGTAAATTACTTTTCAATAATGATAGAAATAATATTTGAAAATACATAATGATTTTTTCTCATATTACAAAAATATTTGGTAATGATGAAAAACTTTTTCATCAATCCATATCCATTCTAACTTTATGTACTAAATTATTTTACATCTCTTATATTGTAAAGTCCTAAATATTTCAATGTATTTTTTTAATTATATGGGAATGTTACAAGTCTGTGAAAATTGACGGTGCGTGATTCTGAGGCCCGGTGTGCCCAGAATGAATTTCTAAACTTTTTTTCTAGTACATTTAGTAAACATACGAGCGATATTTTGTAACTTTTGAACCGGTGTTGGGAATTAAAATTCGAGGGCACCGTTGAACGCGCAATGCTAATTTTCTCTTAAAGAGACCTTCACCTCAACCGTAGTAGGTTGAGGGTGGAAATTTGTTTTCAGACTTTTTATGGGATAAAATAAAATAAACATGCTTTATTTTTATTTTTGAGATTTAAACCTCCCATTTTGAATTTGGTGGTGGGGACCAACCAAACCCCTTTTAATGTGAGGAAACCATTGGAATTATCCCAATTTAATGTGCCAACTTATTTGATTTAATGTGCTAACTTTAATTTAATTAACTCAATTAAAGTTGGATCCTCACTTCTTTGTTGGGAATCATTAGAAAAGGAGATATTGGGAGAACCTTTGGAGAAATATTCTCCAACGAAGAACAAATCTTCAGATCAAGAATATTGACATTAGAGCGTGGTTCGGAAGCGATTTTTGGGAGCGACGAATGCCGACGCCCCTTCATTGACTTCATCTCTTTCCTCACAACACCTCCAACGAACGTCAAGGTAGGGGATTTACCTTTAATTATGATTGAATTTATTTGATAATTCTTCATATTCTGGATTCAAAATGACGATGGCCAAACTAACATGGCCATCGTCCCGCACATATACCTTTCCCCTTTATCTTTTGTTCTTCGAACGTTATTCATAAGTTCATCAATGCTAAATAATTAATGATGCTGGAAACACAATGTTTTGTTGAGAGTGACATATAGACGCCGAGTCCTTGACCCGAGGATCACGAATATGCATTCGTCATATTTTTCAAGCTTGGAACAAATCCACGATTGCTCGTGGAAGAAGGCGGCGATCGACACCCGACCGAATGCAAGGAAGGGGGCAACGCACGTCAGTGATACTAGTTGAGCTGGAGGCTGCAGCCCGTCGGCCGCGGTGGAGCAGGGTGGCGTCCAGCATCCGGCTAGCCCCGTAGTGGAGTGGCAGTGCATGCCCGCACCACCGGTGGAGCAAGAGGCCGTGGCTGCTTGGCCGTGACGGTGGCCGAAGGGTGGCCGATACCTAGTCGGCCGCAGAGGACAGCGGCACCCTCGCGCCGCTGGGAGGTGGAGGAGCGGCCAAAACACTGGACGACCATGGGACACTGAGAAAAACCCACTCTGGAGGGTCCCAATTTCAAAAACCAAAAGACTCTTTGGTCGTTCAGGTGACCTGGGAGGTGCCTCCCTCTTGGGCGTCGGCTAGGGCGGACCCCACAACGGTGGTCCACCCGACCGCGGGCCGCGCCACTAGGCTGATTCCAGCGGGCCATGCCCAAAGGTCCAGGATGGGCCTCCCCCTTGGTGGGATGGGTCGGACCTTGACCCAGTAGGCCGGGTCCGCCGCGGACGAGGCCGGGTCGGACTGGACCTAGGACCCTTTTGACCCAGATACGCCTTTGTGGCTATATCTTAAGAACCAGGCATCCGTTAGATGAACCATCTATGGAACCAAGATCCTTAGATCGAGAAGGTCCTTTTGGTATACTCCAATTGATTTTTGGATAAAGTTAGTGTACGTCCAGGTAGGATTGAACCCCGAATCCAACCGGACCCTCGGAGCGGAAACACTAATATCTTAAAGACCAGGCGTCCGATTGACGTGACGTCTATTGCGTTGGGTCCCTAATGACATGATAAAACTTTGGGATACTTTAATGTGGCAATTTTTTGTGGTCTAGGTATGAACGATATCTCGAGGGACAAATTCTACAGAACTCGAGCGCACGGGTTGTGAGGAATCTAGTGGCTAACAGTGAGGCGGAGGTTGGAGACGGATAATACAGAGGTTAGTTACCTAATGACTCTGGGCGGGTCGGATCCTGTGTGGGTAATTGCGAGGGCTAGTACCTATCAATCCTGTGTGGGTCAGTGCTCAGCAATCCTATGTGGGTCAGCGCATACCGATCCTATGTGGGTCAGATCCTGTGTGGGTCAGCGCTCAACGATCCTATGCGGGTCAACATATACCGATCATGTATAAGTTAGATCCTGTGTGGGTCAACGCTCAATGATCCTATGTGGGTCAGTTCATATCGATCCTATGTGGGTCAGATTCTATGTGGGTCATTGCGGGGGTTAATACCTTTCGATCCTGCGTGAGTCAGACTCTGTATAATCAGCAGTGGTGCGTCTTGACAGAATAAGATGATCTAACTTTGCGACTAATCTTCTGTAATTCTATATATCACTTATACCTATGTGATCCGAGTCTTATATCTTCATGGTGTAACTGTGTGGCACTATATCTTTGTGGTGTTACCTATGTGGTAGGTGTTACCTGTGTGGTACTTCTACCTTCGTGGTGTTACCTTTGTGGTATTCTTCCCTCCTGTGTGAGATGAGTATATCTTGATAACTTAAGTATGTGTATGGGAATATACCTAAGTAGGGTTTACTGTTGTTTCCATACTTTTTGGTTTATCCTTTGTGGAATTGAGAGACCTTCGGGGGTCTCGGGGTCCCTACTGAGTATTATTATACTCACCCCTGCACAGGCTATGCCTTCACCTTATTGTGTCTTGTGCAGACGATAGAAAACACTGACTGAGGATGTGGTTACTGGGACTGGAGACTACTCAGAGGTGGACCTTAGATGAGGTGTACAACATAGATGATCGTTTGAGAGCTATACCTACCCTTTAGGTAGGATCCTTGTAAGGTGTCTACTAGAGCTATTTTCAGTTTTACTTGTACTTTACAGTTTTACTTTTACTTTCCATTTTTACTTGTACTTTCTAGTTGGACTTGTATTCTGGCCCCTTTACTTACTGTACTCACTATGTTTACTATTTATTTTACCTTGTGCTTTCATCTTGCTGTGTTTTTGGTTTGGGTAAGCTTACAGGTTATAAAGGCAATGCCTTACCTGTTTTAGGGATATGCCTTTCCGGTGCTAGTCGCCAGCCCCTAGACTTTGGAAGTTAGGCTTGGGGTAGTCACAACATGGGCCCCGAGGGCTGGGTCGTGATAAATTGGTATCATAGGAGTTTGGTTCAACCAAATAACTTGGACTATGATCTTTTAAACGACAATAGTGTTAAGTGTTATGAGTGTGGTTATCGGTTTAGGGAATCCAGTGTTGGTGTGGTGGACGACGTATCGATACACCAAGACCCTAACCTCTGATTTCCGACTAAGTGCATGAAAACACTAATTGTGTATGTGTTTTTGAAAAGTTTTCTTTTTGATCTCTTTGAGTCAGCTCAACAGGTATAAAAATAATGACCGTTGCACACCTGTTTCTTTTTAGGATGCCTCCTCGCAGCCATCTAACTAGGGTTCCAATTAGAGTACATGATGACAGCCCATCGAGCGACGAGGCTTCGGTGTAGGCACCCCTTACTGCAGTTGTACCATCGGGTGGTGTACCAGCAACACCACTACCCATTGGGTAGCCAATGCCACCAGCCCCAATAGTAGAGGGTGCACGACGCTTGAACGCGTTGCATGAGTTCTAGTGCCAGAGGCCACTGAGGTTATGGGGAGAGACGGATCCACAAGTGGATGAGGATTGGATGGAGGCCGTGGTTAGAGTTTTTCAGCTTGTAGGGACACCAGCTGATCTCATGGTGATCCTTTCCGCCGGTCTTTTTCAAGCAGCAGCAGGAAGATAGTGGAGCTTGATACTCCAGGTTCATGACAAGGTAACTCTCATATGGGAAGACTTCAAGAGCCTTTTTAGGGAAGAGTTCATCCCAGCGACCCTATGCTTAGTGCGTAAGTAGGAGCTTCTCCACTTGCAGTAGGATAGCATGACTGTGGGTCAGTATTCAGTGAGGTTCACTGACCTCTCGCGCTACTCCACTAACATGGTGCAAGACCCTTTCTTTAGGCCACAGACCTTTGAGCAGGGGATCAAATGGGAGATTAAAGCTTCGATGGTTTCTCTCAGCATCCCGATGCAGGCAGGACTATTAGAGTAAGAACTCTTAGTGGAGAGCTTCCTTGCTGAGTAGTCAGCGGCAGCAAGACCCACCACCGGACGACACGTAGCATATTCATCAGCAGTTGGTAGTAGACAGATGATGCAGAGGTCCAAGAGGACCAGACCTATAGGTGGACGATTGCAGGATATATGGTCGGTGGTGTTGGGATCTTGAGTCAGAGTTGGACAGAAAAGGGACATGTAGTGTTACACGTGCGGCGGGCAATGTCACATTGCTCGAGACTACCCGACCCACCATACAGACGACCATCAGGAGGTCAAAGAACCACCTAGGAAAAGGCGAAGATTCGATCGAGGAGGTCCATAGGCAGGTTGAAGACATGGAAGAGGAGCAGGACATGAAGCAGGTGGTGGGAGACAATTTGGGGTTCTACCACCACCACCTCTAGGTGGTCCATGCCGACCACAAGGAGTAGGTGGATAGGGACGAGCTCTGCTCTAGGCAGATGAGGCCTACGACCATGGAGTTCTGGAGATGATACAAGGTACGATCTGTGTCTACTCCACCTTAGCTGCAATACTTATAGACATTGGTGCTTGTCACTCTTTCATTACCACAACCCTCATTTGGAGCTCAAAGATACTGGTGGATCCGTTAGCTCGATCCCTACAAATAGAGACTCCTATGAGAGCAGATTCGACAATTACGCACTGGTTCCAGTAGGGAGGGCTTACTCTAAGAGGTGAGAGCTTTGGCTTGGATCTTCTAGTAGCGGTGTCGAAGCCTTACGATGTCATCTTTGGTATGAACTGGTTATCCACAGTCCATGATTAGATTGACTGTATTTGGCACAAAGTGCGGTGTGTACGCAAAGATGGGACTAGGTTTTCCTTCACCAATGATAAGGGAACCTTTGTAGCATAGGATGGACTTACCTGGAGGAGGGTGCAGCTGATCACACATCAGTTGGATAGCCTTACCCTTTGAGAAGTTGATGTTGAGAGTCCGAGCTATCCTATAGTGGTGGACTAGTACGCTGATGTATTCCCTGATGATGTTCAGGGTCTACCTCCTCCCAGATAGGTGGACTTTTACATCGACTTGTCCCCCGGGATGGCACTAATATATACTCCAGCATATCCGATGGCTCTTTCAGAGCTTCAAGAGATGAAAGTACAACTGGAGGACTTATAGGGAAAGGGGTTCATTAGGCCTAGTGTTTCACCTTGGGCAGCCCCGATTTTGTTCGCTAAGAAGGCGAATGGGAGTTTGAGACTCCGTGTAGACTATTAGAACCTGTACTAAGTGACTGTAAAGAAAAAATACCCACTATTGAGGATTGAAAATCTCTTTGATCAGCTGAAGGGAGAACAATAATTTTCGAAGATAGACCTCAGATCAGGCTATCACCAACTCAGAGTATGATATGAGGATGTACAGAAGATGACCTTCAGATGTCGGTATGACAATTATGAGTTTTTGGTTATGCCTCTTATCCTGGCCAACACCCCAGAAGTTTTCATGGGAATCATAAACTAGATATTCATGCCATACCTTGATCTCTTTATGATAGTCTTCATCGATGACATCCTGATATACTCAATGATGGAGGAGGAGCATGCCTATCATCTGCAGATAGTTTTGGACACACTCTGAGAGCACCATATTTATAATAATCTCTCGAAGTGCCAGTTCCGGATATGAGAGGTCCACTTTCTAGGACACATCATCTCAGAGTCTGGAGTTGCAGTGGATCCAGCAAAGATCGAGGCTGTTCTTTCTTGGGAGACACCCAAGAGTGTGATAGAAGTGTGGAGTTTCCTAGGTTTGGCCGGTTACTACCGGAGGTTTGTGCCTGATTTTTTTGATTTGCGGCACCCTTATGAGCATTGATGAAGAAGGGGAAACCCTTTGTGTGTTCTGAGAGATGCCAACAAAGTTTTCAATAGCTGTGGCAGAGACTAACGAGTTCCCCCATCTTGAGGATATTGGAGGAAGGCGTTTGGTACATCGTCTACTGTGATGCATCAGGGACCAGACTTGGATGTGTCCTGATGCAGAAGCGAGAAATGATCATGTATGGTTCTTTAAAGATGATATATCATGAGAAGAACTATACTATCCATGTCTTGGAGCTAGAAACAATGGTATTAACCTTGAAGATGTGGCGACATTACTTGATGGGTGAACATTTTACAGTCTACTCTGATCACAGGAGTCTCAGGTATATCTTCTCTCAGAAGGACCTGAACCGAGATAGTGGCGTTGGCTTGAGTTACTCCATGACTATGACTTCTAGATAGTCTAAAATACTGGGAAGGGAAACGTAGTAATAGATTCACTAAGCAAGTGATCTGGTATATAGTTGCTGAGTGAGGTGTCGGAGCAGCTAGCTGCTTTGTGAATATCCTATGTGGATCCAGATGAAGTAGCTTATCTTCTGTCCCTGATAGTGACTTCCCCAATTCTTCAAAAAGTCAGGGAGGTGAATCTTGGGGACACTGACTCTGAGGCTCGACGTGCTCAGATATCCATAGGACAGGCACCTGATGGATTTTCTGAAGGTGTGGACCACTTTATCCTCTTTAGAGGACATACTATGGAACCAGTGGTGCTACGGGTGTAAGTGTTGAGGGAGTTCCATACATCCCCTCTAGTGGTATATACAGGAGTGGAGAAGATATACCAGGACCTTCGACATTAGCACTGGTGACCGGGAATGAAGAAAGCAGTGACAGATTTTGTCTCATGATGCCTCACTTATCAGCAAGTGAAGGTAGAGACTCAGGTTCCAACAGGCTTAGTTCAGCCACTAGAGGTTTCAGAGTGGAAGTGGGATAGAATTTATATGGACTTAATGATTTGATTTCCACATACGTCTAGGGTTCATGATTCTATCTAGGTGATCGTTAACGGACTCACCAAGTCGGCCCACTTCCTACCAATCAGAGAGCATGAATCATTAGATAGCTTGGGAAGACTTTACGTGCAGGAGATTGTATAGATTCATGGAGTGACATATAAAATTGTCTCCGATCATGATTCACGTTTTACTTCCTGAATATGGAAGGGGTTGTAGGAGGCATTCAGAATGTAGCTTCGGTAGAGCACAACCTTCCATCCTTAGTTGGATGGTCAGATGGAGCAGACCATTCAGACCCTCGAAGACATGCTACATGCTTGCATCCTTGATTTTGGCCTTAGTTGAGAGAATCAATTTTCTTTGGTGGATTTTGCATACAAAAAAATATATCACTACACTATCGGTATGACACCATTTGAGGCATTGTATGGACAACCTTTCAGATCATCTCTGTGCTGGACTGACCTAGGGCAGTCAGCACTGGTGGAACCAGAGATGGTACGGGCTATCACAGAGAAGGTACAAATCATACAAGAGAGAATGAAGAATACACCAAGCAGACAAAATTCTTATGTTTATAGGATTCTAAGAACTCTTGAGTTTGAGGATGGTGACCATGTCTTTCTACGGGTCTCACCTCGATGAGGTTTGCAGAGATTTGGCCGATGCGGAAAGTTATCTCCGAGGTTCATCGGACCCTTTCAGGTCCTTAGTAGAGTTGGAGAGGTGGCTTAACACTTAGCTCTTCCACCTCAGTTGCACTGGGTGCACGATGTTTTCCACATATCTCAGCTGAGGAGATATGTACATGATCCTTCGCACATCATTGACTGGGGTGAGCTAGATATCGACAATGGGGAGACATTTTCGGAGGTTCCAGTAGAGATTGAGGTTCGACAAGAGAGAGTCCTTCTTGGGCAGTCGATACCTTTGGGGTGCATTCGTTGGTAGTACGGGAACCTCCTGGAGAGCACATGGGAGAGGAAGGATCAAATTCATGCTCAGTACCCCCACTTGTTTCCCATGTTTATGTTGTGGCTTTCAGGGACACAAATCCCTGAGGTGGGGAGAATGTAAAGACCCAAAATTTTCCATGTATTTTTTTAATTATATGGGAATGTTATGAGTCTGTGAAAATTGACGGTGCGTGATTCTGAGGCCCGGTGTGTCTGGAATGAATTTCTGAACTTTTTTTCAGATATGTTAAGTAAATGTGCGAGTGGCGTTTTGTAAATTTGAACCGGTGCTCAGAATTAAAATCTGAGGGCACCATTGAACTCACAGCGCCGATTTTCACGTATGAAGACCTTCATCTCAACCGTAGTAGGTCGAGGGTGGAAATTAATTTTTGGAATTTTTGTGAGAGAAGATAAAATAAAAATGCTTTATTTTATTTTTGAGATTGAAACCTCCTATTTTAAATTTTATGGTGGGGACCACCCGAACCCCTTTTAATGTGAGGAAATCATTGGAATTCTCCCAATTTAATGTGCCAACGTATTTGATTTAATGCACGACTTTAATGTGCCAACTTTAATTTAATCAACTCAATTAAAGTTGGCTCATCACTTCTTTGTTGGGAATTTTTGGCAAAGGATAGATTGGGAGAACCTTTGGAGAAATATTCTCTGACGAAGAACAACTCTTCGGATCAAGAACATTGACATTGGATCTTGGTTTGGAGGTGAGTTGCGGGAGCGACGAATGCTGGTACCCCTTCATCGACTTTTTCTCTTTCCTTATGACACCTCCAACAAACGTCAAGGTAGGGGATTTACTTTGAATTATGATTGAATATATTTGATAATTCTTCATATTCTGGATTCATAAGGACGATGGCCAAACTAACATGGCCATCGTCCCAAACATATACCTTTCCCCTTTATCTTTTGTTCTTCACGAATTCTTCGTGTGTTCATCATTTCCAAATAATTAATGAAACTGGAAACACAAAGTTTTCTTGAGTGCGACATATGGAAGTGGAGCCCTTGACTTGAGGATTGCGAATATGAGATTGTCATATTTTTCAGGCTTAGAACGAAGCCGCGATAGCTCGTGGAAGATGGTGGCGGCCGACACCCTCCTGGTCGCAAGGAAGGGGGGGAGCATGTGTCCGTGCCGCCATTTGGGCTGGAGGCTATGGCCCGTCGGCCGTGGCAGAGCAGGGTGGCGGACGACATCCGGCTGGCCGCTTGGCGAAGCGGCGACTCACGTCTGCACCACTGGTGGAGTAGGAGGCCGCGACTGCTTGGCCGTGGCAGAGGCCAAAGGGCGGCCAGAACCTGATCGGCTGTGGAGGACAGCGGCGTCGTCGTGCCGCTGGGAGGAGGAGGACCGGATGACAAACAGGCCGGCCATGGTGCACCGAGCAGGACCCGCTCCGACGGGTCCTGCTTCCAAAAACCCAAACGGCCCTTTGGCCGTTAGAGTGACCTGGGAGGCACCTCCCTCCCAGGCGTCGGCTAGGGAGGACCCCTCCACGATGGTCCACCTGACAGCGGGCCGCACCGCAGGCCTCCCCAGTGGGCCGCGCCACCGTGCCGTCCCCAGTGGGACGCACCACCGGGCCACACCCAGCGGCCCGGGTGGGACCATGGCCCAACAAGTCAGGTCCTCAGTGGCCTAGGCCAACCTAGTCGACCCAAACTGAGTCAGGTCGGCCCAGGCCGGGTCGGTCCAACCAGGTTGGGCCGGACCTGGGTCCCTTTAGACCCAGATACGCCTTTGTGGCCATATCATAAGAACCAGATGTCCATTTGACAAACCGTCTACGGAAGCAAAATCCTGGCATCGAGATGGTCCTTTTGGTATACTCAACTTGAGTTTTGGATAATGTTGGAGTAAGTCCGTGTTGGATCAAACCCTGAGTCCAATCAGGCCCTCGAAGCGGAAATGCTAATAACTTACAAACCGAGCATCCAATTGATGTGCTGTCTATTGTGTTGGGTCCCTTATGATGTGATAGAACATTGGGATACTTCTTTATGGGACTTCGTGGTGATCAAGAGACGACTGATATCTTAAGGGATAGATTCTACGGAACTCAAGCACACCGGGTGTGAGGAATCTAGTGGCTGGCAGTGAGGGGGAGGTTTTAGACGAATAATACGAAGGTTAGTTACCTATAGAATCTGGGTGGGTCGGATACGATGTGGGTCATTGCAGGGGTTAGTACCAATCGATCCTGTGTGGGTCAGCGGTCAGCGATCCTGTGTGGGTCATCGCATACCAATCCTGTGTGCATCATCTCTCTACAATCCTGTGTGGGTCAGTGCATATTGATCCACCACCTCCCACTAATTGTTTCCCAAAATTATCTAATATAATTATGATTTTAACTGGGAAAACATGGTGATTTTTACATATGATTCATCATATTTGTCCCACTGATATCCAAAAGGCACTATTATACCCTTTATCAATTAATTCCCAAACATAATTTTCTATATCACCGATTTTATGAAATACACAATAGTATATCCATGTTTCACCATGATTCCCTCACCCCTTTTTCTATATAAGAACAACTTAGATGGATTTCCTTACTCAAACAATGCATACATGTGCACATGATAAGAAATTAGAGGGGATATGTCTAGATCTTTCATTGTAAATTCATGATTTCATTAACATAAGACCCAATATCTCAGGAAGCATTCCCTTATTCTAATTTGAATCAAGAGAAGGTATTTTTCATATTCTCCTAGTTAATCTCCCAAACATATTGTCTTCTATATGGTATCATTCCTCAAGTTTCATTGGAAATCTATAACATGAATCTAAAACATTACTTAAACCATATGATCTCATACTCTTGAGAATATCAAATTTCCTATAAAAATAATTATTATATTCTAAATTATATTAACTACATTCAATCTTAATGGTATATGTATAATAGAGATATTTGTTTCATGATTTAGCTATAGGTCAGTCGACCCCATTGACCACTTATGACATGCAAAACCCAACTCACTTGTCTTCCCCAATTAGAGGGTTTAAAATACCATTCCTGTTAGTAACCACAATCTTGGACTATAATATATTGATTTAAATTCTAAAACATAATAACCTTAAAAAATATCCATTCATTCATCTAAATTAATTATTTACAAATTATCATCCCTATATACCAAGGCTCTCATGCCTAATATTCTATCTGGCCACTCATCACAAGACATTCATGTCTCTACCATCATAATAAAACATCTCCAAACATTATATATATACAAAAAAATCTATAATACTAATGTAAAAATGTTGTTTCACATATACCACATTCCATTTTAATCATTATAAAACAACCACTCAATCCCCTCATCTTAATGGGAATCCATATTTCCTAGGTATCCACCATATCAAAATCCACAAAAAATCACCACGAAGAATGGATTATACAACCCCACTAATTCCATGACCATTCATGACCCTAAATCATATCTTATCAATACTTGAATTGTGAACCTACTAAAAAGATCACAAAATTATAGATATAAATATACCATAACTAAATAGGTAATCAATAAAAAAAAAACTTTAAAATATCCCTATCAAGAAATTTTATAACAGGATTATAATAGTTTCCTTATAAATTTATAATATATTCATAGGAAAATATGCTTATATTTGTCAATGAATTTATGAACATAACTCATAAATGTTCTCTATGGAAAAAATATTATCTTATATCCATGTAGAAATATAGAAACATCCAACATGAATAAACTATCCATGTTTATACATTACCCAAATAGGCCATTTCTCATATTATATAAGAATCACACTATTAAATAACCAATATATCACTTATTAGGTAATCCACCCTCTTATATTTATATGTTTTGAGTATAATTTACTAAAAATATAACGTTAAACATTCTAAACTATATTTAATAATATCTCCACTATCTGAAGAAGTCATCACATAATAGTAGGTCTAAAATTACCCCACCACAAATTATAAATCCTTCCATTCCCAATTTGACTATCCAATTGCAGTGAATCTATATTTTTGTATGACACTGATAATAAAAGAAATTGTGATTTTCAAAAAGAAAACTATTTTGAGAATAATATTAAAAATTCATCCTTTAAATCAATCCATTTAAAAAATCACAATTTTTAAACAAAACTTTTTGAATACCATTTTAGTAATGAAATCCATAATTTTCAAAAAACCATTAAACTTTGATTCCTTTCATATTTAAGAAATATTGTTTAATGCATGAGATTGAAAACTTTCTTTGAATTTGGATAAATAACTACAAGGACTTTGAAAATCTATAATTGACTCACTAATAAATTTAACTACTCAGATATCCCTATAATACATGGTTTTCTATAAAGAGGTTTGGTACACAATATTATAAGTATTACAAGAGTCAAAACTCATCATATCTCTACTCCCACCACCCATATCAAAAAATATGATATAATTATTAACATACTAAACCATATTGTCTCCCTTAAACAATTCCTAGATTAAGTTGATGTGTTACTAGGCCATAGGTAGGTCCCTATAATACCATAACACTACATATAAATTTTTATTCTCTAAAAATACAAATATTGATTATTTTCACTTAGAATCCACACCCTCTCTATTCTAGCCATTAAAAAAATTACACATGAGGTTTTCGTAAGTAAACCATACAAAACCAATATGCTTGAGATAACATATCATATGTTTAAATAACCAATATCATATGATGAATGGGAAATAACATTTACCAAAATTTTTATTTAAAATGAAATTACATAAATTAGATTTACCCAAATATATATTGAAACTATTAGACAAGAGACACTCTATGTGAATCCCATAAAACTTATAAAATACATTATAACTCCATGATTCATACCCCGGTCCAGAATCCTCACTCCGAATACAAGTCCTTCACTATAATAAATAATATAGAATCATTTGAATTCTCTTCATATAATACACTGATATATAAGAGTGTGAAAAGGGATAATTTTTTATGTGTTTTAGGATTTTTGGAATTATCCCCATGTATCCCACCCATTAGAAAACATTCAATCCATGAAGTAATTTATAAAAAATTATACAACCCATGAAATTTTATAAAACACCATAAATAATGAATCATTAATAAAATAATAAATATACATATCAAAAAATAGGATTTAAAATTATCATAACCAAACAATAAACATTATTTGGAAAACCTTAGACAAACTCATTCACATAATTCAACAACCAATCCATAGGGAAACCTAGGCCATTAGTTACCAACCAATATGGGTAAATCACCTTCTCATGAGAGGGATGAATACCTCCCAATTTCACCTCATCATGTCTAAAAAATAAAGCAAACCCATGTGATATTTTCCACCATATAACCTTTACATTAATTATATGTTTCACACACCTACATGTGTGTTTTGAAGACTCATAATTAATCACATAAACAATAACTAATTACTAATCAAATATTATCTATTTTTTCAACATAAATCACAACCAAACATTAGAAACTACATTCCAAAATTAAGATTAAAATTAAACTCATTCACTATGAAACCCAAATACAAATTTTAACATTTAAAGTAATATAATGAATAGAGCCCATTTTTAATAAAACATATAGACATCTTGAATACTAATTTTTTATGTATTCTAAAAACAACACATATTTTAAATTTATTTTCACAAACCAAATCCATTCCATAAATGAACCATTTTATGTATGGATAAACATTAAATACCAATAAATAAAAATATCATTTGATTAATATCCACTTATAATAAATGAAAAATCCTTCCATTAACTTGGTGAAAACATGCTATCATGTAACATAAACCAAGACCTAAGATTTACATAAGATATTAAAATTATATGATCTAAATTTTCATAATTAAACAGTTTCATCCTCAAAAAATATATCTCAAACTCTATCTCTTTAGGGACACCCCAAAGAAAAATTAATATCTAGAAGTTATTATAGGAGTTAGTGGAACATAAATTAGATACAGAAAACTAACACAACATGATCCAATATATATGATTTTGGGATGGTAAAATATTCCAAAATCACCCCAAAATGACACTATAGTAGAGGGAGAAAAGTATAGTGGAATGAATTGAATAAATACACTATAATTGGGTAAATAATGAAATTTTTAAGAAATTTTTAAGTATTAAGATACCCTACTAAATAGTCATAGGTGACCATGAAATTACTATGCAAACCTCACTATCCCCAAAACCCCCACCAACAAAGTCCAAACTTGTAATTTCATGTGATTGTGCTGTGACGAGGATGATAATTATGTCCCTTCCAACTAGTTTTATGGTACCACCAATTAATTATGCATGGTACCTATGGCCATGATGAAACTATTAAAGTCCAACTAGACCGACAAATTCTCCCAATTTAATCTTGGATCATATGAAACTTTAAAATAAATCATATATGAAATCTAAATACCTCAAATGTATTCCCACATAAATATATCATTTATATCATAATACAAATACACCTAAGTATATAATATTTTTGTCTCTATTAATTTGATTCCCTAATATGATATCTGAGATTTACTCACTCTCATATTATTTTTGATAATAAAATTTCCAAAGTTTGATATTTTTTAAATAATAGTATTAGTAGGTATACCATCAATTGGATAATGAGTATTATATAAAATTTGATACCATATTTTGGCATCAAATATCTCATTAAACTATTTCATAATTATATATATATTTTCTCCCACCCAGGTAGTTGAAATATATTATTAAACTTATAGCCTAATATTCATTCGACTATTTAATTTTATATAATATTTATAGTTAAATTTTTGATAAATATATGTTCACTTATTAGTTATTTTTAATTAATCTTCTAAACAAGGAAGTGTTGTTTTAATGATTTTTATTCAATATTTTTTTAGAGTTGTTATAAATATTTTTACAAAACCATCAATTGAGGAATGAATAGAAAATAGATGAAAATATATTATTTAAATTAATGAGAAAATTTTATAAATATCAAATTATATTTTAATAATGTTCAATGGAACTTGAGAAAATACATGAGATGATATTGAATTATATTTTTCTCATAATAGGAATACTAATTTTCTCAGGATAATGTATATTTGATTAGTTATAAAAACAATAAAAAATGAAAATTTATTAAATAAAAATATCTTTATTATAATTAATCACTAATTCAACATCTAAATATCATGTTAAAAACAAAATAATGATAATATGATTTTATTTAATAATTAATGTGATATTTCAGTATTGAGGCATTATAAAATAATATAGATTAATGGTAATAATTATAAATATAAGAACCTAGCCTTAAAACATTACTTAATATTGAATTTTACACAAGAACATACATTATTACACATTGAGAATATTTTTGAGTTTAGAATTTTAAATAATTAAGATATCATACATACATGGCATAACACATTCATACAAGCAGATACTATTAAAACACTATCCATTTTTTTTCAAAATATAAAACATTAAAATTTAAAACCTGATCTCTTTAACAACACTCCATATCAAACATCAAGACTCCATTTTTTCTCTCACCCATCCTTATATCCTGTGAAAAACATTTTAAAAACTTGGGATGAGTATAAAACTCAGTAAGGGATATATAGAAAGAAAGCATTAGTTAAGTGATATTATAAAAACCAATAAAACCCATAATCAGAGAAACTCATATGAATAGAAACATCATGTAATTTCCTTTGGAAATATTTACCATATAAATCTTACATTCACCTTTACACATGGAATAATCTTTTGGTCAAATTCCATCTTTAGAGTACCCAATGCATTGGAGACCTATAATGGGACTCATCCATCATATCTTGAGATATAATAAGCTCAACCCAAAATATATTGAGCTATAATGGGCTCAACACAACATTAATAATTTACAAGGAAAATATCATGGTAATTAAGTATCTTGAAATTCAGAATAAACCACTCATGCTACATACATATAAATGAAAAACAATCCTTTTGAAATTTATTAAAGAGAGTTTTAAAAGGATTTTAAAAAGAAAGTCCCTTAAAATATAATTGGAGTGAGAATTAATAGAATGGAATAGATATTTGTATAAACTGAAAATAAAAATAGTGAAACATAATATAAAAAAAATCATCACACCAATAATCTCAATACCACATAATGAATAAAGAAGAATGTTAACCGAGAGAATGGAAATTGGGTTAAGAATTCCCTTACCTCAGGTTCTTATTACTTAAAATGTGTTTAAAAATACTGTATAACGGTTAAAAGAGTGTTATTAATATCTTAATTAAACATAATAATTTTTATAACACCTTATATGATCATTTTAGGACATCATTTGACACATTTATTAGTAGTATTTTGTCATTTACATTATTTTGGGTGTGTTCTTTACATGGTTTCCATGATCGGTTGATGATGGATATTCTTGTTGATTGGAAGTGGAACTCCATAATTTGAATGGAATGGTATTTTAAATATTTATAAAACCATAAATTATACCATTTATCATTTTTAATTCTGAATTGAAGATGATTTGTATGTTAAAACATTATTGATATTTGTTTAGGTCATTTTAGCGATTCTTCGATCATTATGAACTCATTTTGTTATATAAATTAATTACATGTGTAAAAAATGATTCCAGAACCATATATAAGATATAATAAATAAATTATAATATTTTTAAACCATAAAAATGGTTTCATGAAAAGTCTTTAAGGAAATAAAATAAATTAAAATCACTTTGTCCACGATGTTGGTAAATCGACACATCACGGGAAATGTTTTAATTTCTTGAATAAGTGGGCGAGGAGAAGAAGTATAATGGTGAATATTCCATAAACATGATGAAACAAATAATATTTAAGATATTGGATCATTAATTCCTCTTGGATAAGGGGATATTAGGAAAGAATAATTAAATAAAGGAACTCGAAATAAAAGAATAGTTGAGAAATCCCTTATGAAAATTTGCCAGCCTAACGGTTATACAAAATGGTTTTAAAAAACATTAAAAAGAGATGGTAAAGGGGTAAACCATATATAAATAAAAAATAATACTGTATAGAGATATAATAAAATGGAAATAATAACATGGTATGGAAACTTGAAGGTTATACCACATAAAAGAGTACTTTAATGGAAAAAGAAAGAAAATAGTTGAGAAATCTATTTCCTTATAGAGTAACTACTAAGACATAATGGTTGGGATCTTGGACGATTTAGGAAAATTTTTGAGGATTAATAGGGAGGTAATAAGGCCTGATATTTATTGATGTGGAATTTTCAATGAATATAATTAATGAATGAGTTGGTATTTATAACAAAAATGAGGGAATATTTTATTAATTTTCAAGGGACACCTCATTAGTGGTATTTGAAAAACCATGGGCCTGCCCTTTATATTTTCCCATGGTATTATACACTTGGGACAAAAAATATCTTATTTTACTGTACACAAGTATACCATAATTATTTCACAATTATTACATCATTAATGATGTCATCAAACACAACGAAACTCAAAACTGTATTTTTTCTATTAACCGAAAAATCAACTGTTTCAGAAAAATACCAAAAATTCACCCTAAACTTTTTTTGACATGTATAATTCAAAAATGAAATCCATTTTTGGAAAATAAGTTTCTAAATATTATTAATTTTATTTTTAAATAAAATCATAATTTATTCAAAAATAACAGTTTTAAGTATATAACTCTTTTTTTAATACCTTTGAAAATTAATCGACATCTCATTATCTTATAACCTTAAGAAAATAAAATAATAATATAATTTAAAATTCATTAGGGTCATATTACTATTCATATTACTATTCATAAGGGTATATTACTATTCACAAAAAAAAACAAGTTGGTTCCATGTGGCTCTAAATAACTTACTGAACCCAATTATAGTTGACCATTTTTCAAAATTCAAAACATAGAAGCAGTAAAATTATGTTTAAAGGCTAGTTAAAAATATCTACTTAAAGTAATGTTTCATGAATTTCATTTATTTTTTAAAACCTTGGGGTGTTACATTATCCCCACCTTCTATAAATTTTATATTTGCAATTTCATTTACTTATTAAACAATTGATGGTATTTTTCCCTCATAGCATTTTCAGACTCCCATGTTGCTTCTTCAACCATGTGGTTTCGCCACAAAACCTTTACCTAGTGGATTACCTTATTATGAAATAATTTTTCCCTTCGATCAAGAATCTTATATGGTTTCTCTTCATAAGAAATTTTATCTTCCATATGAATTACTTCTAGGATCAAGGTATGATATGAATTTGGCACATACTTCCTCAACATCGAAACATGAAAAACATTATGTACCTTAGATAAAATCAAAGGAAAACCTACTCAGTATGAAAATGGTCCAACTTTCTCTAGGATTTAAAAAGTACTGATGAATTGTGGACTTATCTTTTCTTTTTTTCCAAAATGCATCACACTTTTCCAAGGAGAGATTTTAAGGAAAAAATAGCCACCTACCTTGGAAGATAAGTCTTTTCTTCTGTTATTTGATAAATTTTATACATGATCTAAGCTGTTCTCATGTGTTACTGAATCATCTTCACTTTCTTAACCACTTCCTCTAATAATTATAGTCCCATCAACTTCCTTTACCCAACTTCATCCCAAAAATTTTGAGTTCAAAACGCTTCCCATACAATGACTCAAAAGGTTCCATCTGTATACTGGAATGAAAATTGTTATTATAAGAAAACTCAAATAAAGAAATATGTTGATCCCGACTTTCTTGGAAGTCCATTGAACAAGCTCGAAGTATATCCTTCTAAGTATGAATCATTCATTTTGACTGCCCATATGATTGAGGATGAAGAGACATAATGAAAGTTAATTCTGTGCCCAATGACTTCTAAATTCCCTTTGAAAAATTAGAAGTGAACCTAGGATCCCAATCAGATTCATTGGAAAGTGGAACTCCATGTAACCTGACAATCCCTTTGAGGTACGTCGAGAAAGTTGATCCAACAACATTGTATCTCAAATAGAAAGAAAATGTGAAGATTTTTTAGTTGATCAATAATAACCAAAATCACATTTTTTACCTCTAGAAGTATTAGGCAGTCCCACCACGAAGTCCATGGATATATTCTCCCATTTCCACTCTGGAACTGGTAAAGGCTGAAGCATAACCTTCGGTAACCGCCTGTCTTCTTTAACCTGTTGACTTGTCAAACATTTCATAGTAAATTATGCAGTATCCCTTTTCATTCCATCCCTAGTAATACTCTTGAAGGTCTCTGTACATATTAGTACTTCCAGGATGAATTGAAAATGGAGAACTATGTGCTTTAGCAAAAAATATTTCTTTAACTCAGAATCACAGGGCACACACAAACTTTTTCCAAATTTTAAAACACAATCTTTATCATGGTTAAATTCTGGAAACTTACCCATTTTAACCAATTCTACATTTTTCTGTAGCTCATAGGCTTACTTCTGCTCTTACTTAATTCTGTCTAATAACGATGACTTCACTGAAACTAAAAAAAAATGAATGTATTACCTACACTAAAAACTTATAAGCCAAAATTAATCAAATCATTAATCAAAAGATCATGTTAAAAACATAATATGGTTAATGATGCATGATGTTTTTGACTCCATGAATCCACCAATTTGTTTTCTTTTCCTAGATGGTAATTGATCATGAAATCATAATCCATTATCAGTTCAATCTATCTTCTCTGACTCATGTTTAATTCCTTCTAAGTGAATATATACTTCAGACTTTTATGGTTAGTATATATTTGACATTTGTCTTTGTATAGGTGGTGCCTGCAAATTTTCAAATAAAAAACCATAGCTTCTAATTACAAATCATGTATGGGATAATTTAAATCATGAGGTTTTAGTTGTCTTGAATAATAAGAAATTACCTGATCATTATTCATCAGAACACAAATGAGTCCCTTCAATGAAGTATCATTGTAGATGAAAAACTCACCATTATGGGAAGGCAATGCCAAAACTAGAGCATTTACCAATGTCTTCTTCAGTTCTTGAAAAAAAACATCACATTCTTTTGTCCAAAAAAATTTAACCCCTTTTTGTGTTAACTTAGTTAGTGGTCTAGATAACTGTGAAAAGTTTTTAATTAACCGCCAATAATAACCTACCAATTCAAGAAAAATACAAATATATATAACATTTGTAGGTCTTGTCCATTCATCAACCACTTTTTTGGTAGGATCAACTATTATTCCATCCTTATTTACAATGTTCCCAAGAAAAGAAATTTTTTGCAACCAAAAATTACACTTATTGAATTTTTCATTTAGTTTCTTTTCCTTTAAGTTTTTCAAAACAACCCTTATAATTTTTTCATGCTCCTCTTTACTTCTAGAATATACCAGAATTTCATTAATAAACACAACCGCAAACTTGTGTAAGAACTCATGAAATATACTATTCATAAGATCCATGAATACAATAGGTTTATTAGTTAACCCAAAAGGCATAACTAAAAATTCATAATTACCATATATAGTAAGGAATGCAGTCTTCAAGATGTCTTCATCCTTTAGTTTCAACTGATAGTACCCCAAACTTAGGTCAACCTTCAAAAAATACTACGCTCCCTGGAGCTGATCAAACAAATCATCAATATGAGAAAAATGATACTTGTTTTTAATAGTAATGTTATTCAGGGAACTATGATCAATGAAAGGTCTCATTGAACCATCTTTTTTCTTAATAAACAATACAAGAGCACCCCATGGTGAAGTTCTAGGTCAGATGATGCCTTTATCTAATAATTCCTGTAACTTCTTTTTTAATTTTAGAAGTTCCATTTAGTCCATTCGATAAGAAGGTTTAGAAATTGTATTAGAATTAGGAACTAAGTCAATAGTAAACTCAACCTCCCAATTAGGAATAACACCAGGAAAATCATTAGGAAAAAATACATATATTATTTTACCACTGGTACATCATTAATCTGGATAGTTATCTTATCTTCAAAAATATGAACAAGATAACTTTCATTTCCGTCCTTTATCAGTTTCTTATATTTATGATATGTTATGAATGGTATGCGTTAATTATTATACAAAAATTGAAATTCTTTATGAAAAACAACTTCATTTTCTCTTGAATCTATCTCAACATGATAAAAATAAATCCAGTCCATACCCAGGATAACATTAAACCCTACTAGAAGAAAAACAACAGGGTTTGTAGGTAAACTATTTCCACATACAAGGATAGACAGATTTTTATAATTTCTTTTTTCCAAAATATTTCCTCAAGGTGTTTTTACCATGAGATCTGGTTTCATTTCATGAGGTTGAATTCCCACTTTTTCAGAAAATTTCTTAAAAAATGAAGGAATGTGTAGACCCTGAATCAAACAAGACATTTGTGAAATCTGTAAAAATAATAAATGTAACTGATACTACCTCATTTAATGACTCAACATCTTCTTAAGTGGTTGAAAATGATTTTACCAAACCCTTATACTTTCAATCTTACCGATTCCCTACTTGAGCGATTATCTTTGGACAAACATTAGCAAAATGACCCAATTTATTACAGTTAAAGCATATCACATTTGACTACTCATTAATTTTTAGATCATTTTCCTTTCACTCACCAAACATGTGTCCAAAATTTCCACATCGGTAGTATTTCTTAGAATTTACAAGACATTCACCAGGATGCCTTTTACTACACTTCTCACAAGAAGGGAAATTCATTTTCTTACCTCCATACCTTTAACGAGTTCTTAAACAAAGAATTTCAACCTTAAATCTTCTTATGATTATCTTCATGAGGCACATACATGTCAAAAAAATCCATATCCACTTTTTTAGCACAACGAACAAGGTTCTTATAGCTTTTAAACTTTTGTGAATCCAAAGCTCTTCGCAAAAATAGTTTCAAAACAGTGAAAAATATATTAATTTAACTTTAAAAATCCCAAGTAAAATACACTATGTACCTGAATAGTCTTCTAAAATTGGATTCATATGTTTCCATAGAATCATCCTCTTTCTAATTCAGTTCCAAGAATTGTTTCGGCATTCTGAGTTGAACAGTTTTAGGAAAATAATTTTCTAGAAAAAGACTCTTAAAATATTCCTATTCTAGACTATCAAGATCATCTCTTTCTCACTTATTCTTAATCAAAGAACACCATTTATCGACTTCACCTTCCAAATGATAAATGTATAGTATTACCTTTTGATTTTCTGAACATCCCATGACATCAAATATCTTCTCTAGAGCATTGATCCATCCTTCGTCTATTACTAGATCTACGGTTCCACTGAATGCAGGAAGATGTTACGTCATAAAATTCTTCACAAAAGGCATGTTTCTTCATGGTAGATAATGTTCTTATATAGCATGGATACCACCCCCATTTATTTCTTGAGTCAATTGAGCCATTTCTATCACAAACTGCTCAGTTTCGATTCCCATCATTTCGGGCTGCACATTTGGAAAGAGATCAGCCTCTTGGTACCTTCTTACTTCAGCTTCCCTATTTCTACTATGAAAAACCATTATGTACAAACATAAATTAGATGAAGCAACATGGTAATACTTAAATTCTATAACATTTCAAATTACTATAGTGTAAAAATCATTTGTGATATTCTTTTAACATCATCATAACCCCTAAAGTTATCTAAACCATCCTTTGATACCAAATATAAGAAACCAACCTTAAAACGTTACTTAATCTTGAATTTTACACAATATCAAACATTATTACAAATTGCGTATCCTTTTAGGTTTATATTTTTAAAGAATTAGGATATCTTAAAAACATGACATACCACATTCATACAAGAGGATACTACTAAAACAATATCCATTTTTTTTCAAAATATAAAAAATTAAAACATCAAACATGATTTATTTAACAACAATACATATCAAACATTACGACTCCCTTATTTCTCTTAAAAATTCTTATATCCTATGGAAAACATTTTAAAAACTTAGGATGCATATAAAACTCAATAAGGGATATAAAGAAAGAAAGTGTTAGTCAAGTGATAATACAAAAACTAATAAAACCCATAATCATAGAAAATTATATACATAGAAACATCATGTCATTTCCTTGGTACATATTTTCCATATCACACTTATATTCACCCTTATACATGTAATAACCATTTGGTCAACTTCTATTTCCGGGGTACCCAATGCATTGGAGAGTTATAATGGGGATCACTCGTCATATCATGAGCAATAATGGGATCAACCCAACATATCTTGAGATATAATGGGATAAACCCAATATAAATAATGTCCGAGGAACATATCATGGTAATTAATTATCTTGAAAATCAGAAGAAACAACTCATTCCATATACATATAAATAAAAAACAATCCTTTTGAAATTTATTAAAGAGAGTTTTAAAAGGATTTTAAAAATAAAGTACCTTAAAATATAATTGGAGTGAGAATTAAAATAATGGAATAGATAGGCATATAAAATGAAAATAAAAATAGTGAAACATATTATAAACAAAAAAATTCATCACACCAATAATCTTAATACCACATAATGAATAATGAAGAAGGTTAACCCATAGAATGGAAATTGGGTTAATAATTCCTTTACCTCAGATTCTTCTTACTTAAAACGTGTTTAAACCTATTGTATAATGGTTAAAAAGTGTTATTAATATCTTAATTAAACATATTAATGTTTATAACACCTCTTATGATCATTTTACGACATCGTTTGACACATTTATTAGTAATATTTTGTTATTTACATTGTTTGGGGTAAGTTCTTTACATGGTTTCCATGACTGGTTTATGATTGATATTCTTGTTGATTGGAAGTGTAACTCCATAATTAGAATAGAATTTTATTTTACATATTTCCATAAACATAAATTATACCATTTATCATTTTTAATTCTGACATGAAGATGATTCATAAGTTAAAACATTATTGATATTTCTTTAGGTCATTTTAGCAATTCTTCGATCATTATGAACTCATTTTGTTATATAAATTCATCACAATTGTAAAAAATTCTTCCATAAACTTATATAAGATATAATACATAAATTATAATCTATTTCAACCAAAAAAATGGTTTCATGACCAGTCTTGAAGGAAGTAAATGAAATTAAAATCACTTTGTCCATGATGTTGGTAAATCGACACATCACAGATGGTATTTTAATTTCTTGAATAAGTGGGAGAGGAGAATAAGTATAATGGTAAATCTAACATAAAAATGATTAAATATAGAATATTTAAGATAATTGATCATTCATGCCTCTTGGATAAGGGGATATGAGGAATGAATAGGCAAATAAAGGAACTCGAAATAAAAGAATAGTTGAGAAATCCCTTATGAAAATTCAGCAACTTAATGGCTAAGCAACATGATTTTAGAAAACATTAAAAAGATATGGGATAGGGGTCACCCATATAGAAATAAAACATAATAAAGTATATATATAGAATAAAATGGAAATAATAACATGGTATGGACACTTGAAGGTTATACCACATAAAAGAGAACTTGAATGGAAAACGAAAGAAAGAAGTTGAGAATTTTCTTACCTTGTAGAGTAAATCCTAAGACTTGAAGGTTGGGAAATTTGGGGATTGAGGAAAACTTTTTAGGATTAATAGTGAGGTAAGAAGGATAGTAACTCATTGAGGAGTAATTTTTAATGAATGAAATTAATGAATGGGTTTGTATTTATAATAAAATTGAGGGAATATTTTATTAATTTCTAAGGGACACCTCATTAGTGGTATTTGAAAAACCTTGGGCTTACCCATGGTATTATCCACTTGAGACACCTCATATATTGTTTTACTATACATAAGTAGACTAGAATTATTACATCATTATTATATCATTAATGATGTCATTAAATATACCAAAACTCAAAACTGTATTTTTACTATTCACTGAAAAATCAACTATATCACAAAAATCCCAAAAATTCACCCTAACAATTTTTCAACATGTAGAATTAAAAAATGAAATCTATTTTTGAAAAATAATTTTCTAAATACTATTAATTTAATTTTTAAATAAAATCACAATTTATTCAAAAATAACAGTTTTAAGTATATAACTCTTTTTTTAATAGCTTGAAAAATTAATTAACATCTTGTTATCTTATTACATTAAGAAAATAAAATATTAATTAAATTTAATATTCATTAGGGTTATATTACTATTCATAAGTCTATATTACTATTCACAAAAAAAACAAGTTGGTTTCATCAGACTCCAAATAACTTACTGAAATGAATTATAGATGAGCGTTTCTCAAAATTTAAAACATAGAATCAACAAAATTATGTTTAAAGGATAGTTATAAATATCTAATTAAAACAAATTTCATGAATTTAATTTATTTTTCAAAACCTTGTGGTGTTACAATAAACATTTTCATTTGAAGGCTAATAAAACATTTTTTTATTTCAATAACATCTTTTCAAAATATCTTAGTAAAATAAATATTTTTTTATGTTTTACCAAAACCAAGAGAATCTCAAAAATATGAATGTCACATACATCTAATAAATACTATGTGGTGTAGTAACTAAAAATAAATAGTACATGAATTTTTTTCTTGAATTGTTTATATGACTATAATCTGGATAGTTATGATGATAATAAACCTAATGGTGAATTAGATACAATGATAGAGAAGTCACATTTTAGATTATTCAATGATGCCAATTATTATAAGTGTAAAAAGTACATGAATGATATATAAGATAAACAATAAAAGTATATAGATAAATAGCATTGGGGATAACCAAAAATAATGAGAGTATTCAACTCAATATCTCATTGAAACACACAGATGATTCTTCAAAGGAAAATAAATAAGGAATGAAAAAAATTTAAATATAATTCGGATACATGATCTTTAGATAATAAAAATACAAAAGGATGATTCTTATTATTTTTATTAATGAAAAAAGTATAAAATTATATAAGAAAATTTATATAAGATATATAATATATAATAGATCAAATTTCGGAATAATGTTCTAAGGAAATATATTTCACTCAAATAATTTTTTTTATTGCTAAAAAAATTAGGACATTCCAAAAAATTTACTCCCAAATAAAATATTGTTACAAATAATAGATTTTTTTCCTATTCATATAAAATGAATACACATAATTATGACCCTATAATTATATATTTAGAAATGAAAAGGTGTGTTACTAAATAATATGTGGATTTAAACAAGGAAAAAATTCAATAAATTAATGATCTTTTGATACTTTATTTATATTTTTTTAATTTTCAGTAAACATTGATGAATTAATATAGAGTTACATAAAGTGGATGAATGTACCAAAAATAAAATGAAATTATTAATTCTATATCACTAAGGGATATTTACATTAGAACCTCCCAAATTATTATAGGGAGGAAAGGGAATATTGTAGTGGCTAGAATTCATAATAGAGGATACAAAAATGATATTGTTGTGAATAATAAATCAAATAATTATCTTTAGAAAGAGGATATGTAGGATGAGGTAATGTGGGTGAATGTTAAATCTAGATATATATTGAATCCAGACATATTTAAATCAATATATAATTCTTGAAATAAAAATCGAAGTACATGTGTGTAAAATGTCCTCCTTTATTTATACTTGCATTGCTTTATTTTTTTTCTTTAGAGGAAAAAATTTTTGATGAAAAAAAGGCTATTTCAATAATAATTAATATAGGATGAAAAAATATATACTACATATAATTATTAATGACTTTTCCTATTTTATATAATTATACTATTCTAATAGGCTTACTGTTTTTAAATAATATTTCAATTATAAATTATTTAGATTTTTAATTCTCTAACTTATTAATGAAAAATATCATATGATTAAATTTTTAAGTGATGTAAATGAGATGGGAAAACCCATAAAAATACGAAACATGTTTCTTTCAATAATTAAAATTTTGTTTAAAATACATTCATCTGTATCAGAATAATAGGAAGGAAATGTTTTTTATTTGAAAATTATGGAGTAAATTAGTTGTAGGAATAAATTTTCAATAACTATGAAGCTGAATATGTGACATTCATAAAATGGGTAATAAATCATAAACCTTTCAATGAAAGATAGAATGAGGTAAATTCAAAATTATTTTATATTTATATTCCTATTTTAAATATGTCATCAATCGGGGATAAAATTAATAAACTCCAACATATTTTTTTTTGAATTCAAATATGTGATCTTTATATGAAATTAGGTTTTTATTTTGTTGTTATAATAATATTTTTATCTAACTCCTAGGTTTCAAACATGTGTTTAATTATTATGATGATATGGATTTAATATGTTTGAGTTTATTAAATTTAAGGGGTGAGATTGATCTTCCCTTGAATATAATCAATATTAAAGTCTATATTTCACATGATTTTATGTCTAATTTGTTGAAAATATTCAAATGGGGTTAGTACTCATGCATGACAGATTTGATAAACATTTATATTATTGGTTATCAGGAGAGATAGATATAAACCTTATAAGAAATTATGGAATTATTAAAAAAATAAGATTATTGTTTGGGGTTTACATGAATATGAGGGCAATTACATATGGAAATTTGGGATGATATTTATTGGAAATCATTTTTATTTACCAACTCATATTATCGAATGGAGGTAAAGAACTATTTATATGTGTATCACATATATTATAAATAATAAAAATTAAAATTTCACCTCTTTTTGTTAAAATGGTTTTATATTTGATATAATAATGCTTCCTCATTGATTGATAGATAACTCTTAAAAAATTATCCAAATGGATTATGTGGTTTCATAAACCAATCAACGATGTTAGTTATGGATTATATATATATATATTTTCATATTCATTACACAGTAACATAAATAATTTAAATATATTTTAATGTATCTTTTATAATTATATCCCATAGATTCCCATTAACTTGACTAATTATGATCAATGTGTTTCTTAATGTATCCCATGTTTATCATTGTGAATATTTTAGCACCTCTGGTTTGAGGTATGTAACCCTTATTTTTGCATTTTTATGTATATAAAGCTATTTTGTAAACTTTGGGAGAGTTTGGAAGTTTTTTGGATGGTTTTGGGTATTTTATAAGGGCACAAAATTTGACCACGGTTAGTGAAAACCATGAATCACTAGCGATTATTAGTACAAGTTATGGCAGAGGCAAGGGTGTAGGCGCACAGTTAAGGTGTATGGTTTTTTAAACTGTGTGGACTCCACAGGATAAACCGTGCACCATGTGATAGAGAGTTTCTTCATGGTTGGCACACATTTGTCTAACCATTCATGACAACCAGGCAAGGCACCCATTAGGCAGTATCAGGGGAATGATTAGCACATGGTTTGTCTAATTATGTGAGCTAACTATGCATGGCGTTAAAAATGGGGTTTTTAAAAAATGGCTTTATGAATTTTAACCCTATAACACCCATTATATCCCCATTGTGACCCTCACTTGGTATTTTCTACTCTCTATGGTAGGGGAACGTCTCCCACTCATTCTAGAAGCTTCTAGAAAGAATTTCTTGTTGGTTTAAAGGTGTATCTTCCTTGGTAATTATCTATCCTTAGTATTTTCATGGTTTTTAGATCTACTCTCCTCTCTCTATCAGTTTCCTAGATATACTTCCGTAGAATGTAGATCTAGGGTTTCTTTTGCCTATAATGGTAAGATTTGGTCTTTTTGATGTTATGGAAAGGGATCTAAGTCAAGTTTGTGTAAGTTTCACCCATATTTGCTGTGAGGTTGTGTGGTGGGTTGATTTAACCAAACCCTAAAGCTGGGTGGCTTCACTCTCGACTCAATTTTTCTTGAACGAAAAGGGTTAATTTCAAATAAATTGATTTTTATTGAAATTGATTTTGAATTTTTCATGTTAATCTTAGAAAAAACCCATTTTGTGATGATTTGTTGATTTTTTTGGAAAATGGGTTATTTTTGTGAAATGTGATTTATTGTTTGATTTTAAAATGATTATTTTAAAATCAGTGGCTTGGGTGATTTATAGGAAATGTTTTGTGAATATTTTATTGAAGTATGGTTTGTAATGAACAATTCATTAAGGGTGTTCTCAATAAATTGGTTATTTATTGATGTGGTTTTTGCATGTTGTTGGAATTGTTGATTTTCATGTTATTGTGATTTTGGTAAATGTTGTTGGCATGGTTTTCGGATAAATTGACTAAGCATGTGATGGACATGATGGATAGTGGTGTGAAGTTCCACTGATAAAATGGTTGGATGGTGGCATGAAGCACCACTCCAAAATTGGATGTGTTTGGACGTGAAGTTCCACCTTCAAGGGTACACCGATCTCAGGTGTGTGGAATTTGTTAATATGGTTGCAACGTGAATGCCGGTATGAAATTTGAACTGAATTATTCCAATATGAGATTAAAAAAATGGATGATAACATGTTTGGTTTATTTCCTTGTAAATGTGATGATTTGGGTAAAATTATTTGGTAAGGATGTGTTTGGATTTTTAGATTTTGTTGCATTGTTTAAATTGATTTATATAAATTGATTTATATAAATTTTCTAACTTGATCTATTCTAGTGGTGTGGTTAGGAAAGTCATATTTAGAAATAATAATTAGTGTTATTACTCACCCCATACTTTTCCACATTGGTGCTTTTGCGGGTGTTGTATTCTAAGACATAGGTAAAGTTAATGCATCACATTTCCTCAGTGGTTCTTTTTAATTCTTGGACAGTTTTGTGGTGTTGGAGCTTAGAGCTTGTTGTGGAGATATGGGACTTATTATTGGTGTCTTTGTTTACTTCTTTGTATTGTTTTTCTTAGCTCTTGGACTTGGTGTTGTTTTGGTATTAGTTTTCTTGTATTTTTATCACATGGAAATGTATTAAATTGGTTTACATTATTGTCATGAATTATATAGTTATGGTTGGTTATGGCATGTTTGGTTGGTTTTTTTTCCCCCACATATTCTTGATGACCTTGTCATTTATTTCCAGCCTTTATCACCTCGGGGATGCCTCTTAAGGAAACGTATCACTTCTTCCTAGATTCAAGACAACGAGGAGGGTCAAGATGTTATAAGTGGTATCAGTTTTTTGGGTCTTTTTGGCATCGATTTTCTTTCTTGAAGTTGGCATTCATTCTCGTTTTATTCATTGAGTTTGGATGGTAGTGAGGATTATTATTAGCATAACATTAAATTTATAACATAAAAAGGCTTAAATACCCTTTTTATGTTGAACTTCAAGTTACCATGGAGTTGGGTACATAAGTGTTTGAAGACATTTCTTGGAGAGTGATCTCATTATCATGGGTTTAGACAATTGGAAGAATATGGCATGCATTGTAGAATTTAATTCCCATTAGGGTTATATATCTCATTTGGAGTGATTATTTATGTTGTTCTTTGAATGTGTTGATTTGTTAAAAATATGGAAATTGTTTTCAAATGTTTGACTTTAAAATAGAATGGGTTTGGTAGTCTGAAAACAAGTTGATTTTTGAAAACATGATCATTTTTTCAAAGATGATTTAACATGAGAAATGTTGAATTTTGGAAAGCATGAACGTGCTAGTGAAATGAGATAGAATTTGTAATTGTAAGTGTCATGATCTATCCCTGGGCCCCATGCTGTGACTACCCCAATCCCACCTCCCATAGGCCATGGGTTGGCAACTAGCATCAAGTAGGAATTTCCCAAAAGGGGAGGCATTTTCCTATGAACCTACACAAACTCACCCATCACCAATAAAAAGTATTGAAACCAAAAACACTAAGTAAATAGATATGCATCCCACTAAGACAACTACTAACAATAACAATACAAACAAAAAGGTAAATGGGCCAAAATTTAAGCCCAACTAAAATAGGAAAGTACATGCTCCTGGATCTTGTCCGTAGAAAACCCTACCTAAAGGGTTGGTATAGTAAGCTCTCTGAATGTCACTAAAGAATACCACGTTCTTCGGGTCACATTGAAGCACCGCCTATATTTGTCCCACCAAGGACTCCTTCAAATATATCTATCATCTACACAAGACACGACACGTGTGGGAGAAGCCTGTGTAGGGGTGAGTAAAAAAATACTTAGTAGGGAGCACAAACCACAAAGGTAAAACATAAGGTAGACTGCTAAAGAGGTACACGAAGTGTAGCCTCTAAGAATTATAATCAAAAGAGTCACTAGTGTCATCTCACACTAGAATAAATATACTAAAAAAGTATAGGCATATACAAATCCATAGAGTCACACTCCGTAGGAGACACACTTCATGTAGGTGCGAGAGACACACTCAGTGTAGGCATAGGAGACACAATCCATATAGGAGGAGGAGAAACTCTATAGGAAACACACTTCATGTAGTCACATAAGACACACTCTATATGAGACACACTTCATATGGGTGTAGGAGACACACTCCGTGTAGGCATAAAAGACACACTCTATAAGAGACACACTCCGTTGGATACACACTCCGTATAGGTCACAACTAGTCATAGGATTACACCCTTAACATGCTCATTCCATAAGAACCTACACATCGAGAAAATTGGTCATACACCAACCTCTGTGAAAGGTCACATAGAGTATCCACAAAGGACTGCCTCATTGCGAGGGTACCAACACTGCAAACAGATCGTCAAATAGACACACGGTTGGAGAGTTATGGGAATTCAAGTAAAAATGGTGACGATGGGGTTTAGGTCTTGTCTGACCCAGTCGTACTGACCCGAGAAGACCCGACATGCCCACCAGGTCAGTTCGGCCCACCGAGTTGGTCCAACCCACTGTCGGCCCAACCTACTACTGGCCCAGACCGCTATCAGCTCGAGCTTCTGGCTCTATCCCAGACCATTTAGACGTGGGTTAGTTCGATCCAACCAAAAGTGGAAACTACTGCATCCTATCCAACTCCATGCGGTCAGAAATCAATACGACCTCTTCTCCTATATGCAGTTTGAGGGACTGTGTGCTAGCCGGTCCAGCACATCATCCTGCCGCATCACCAGTTCGCTCCGCCGTGGCCCGCCTTAAATGTGGATCCCATCGCCACCTGCAGACGCACCGCCGTAGGCCCCACTACCATTATCTATCGTGACGGGGGCTATGCCACTACAATCCACCACCGGTGCCGCCACACACCACTTCTAGTGTCGCCGTGCATTGCCGACGATGACTCTCCTTCCACAAGTCGCCAGTCACACTCTGGTGCTCCATTTTTCGAAAAGGAAGCATGCCTTTGACCCTTGAGTTGTGTTATTCATCTCCATGGGATTGAATCCACGTTGCAATCCATTCCTCTAGTAAAAACTCGGGTGACAGTATCTCCCATGTCGCTTTGATGCATCCGTCGCCGTCATTGTTGCACCTCTGCTAGGTCGGCATGAGGCATAATCTTTGATTCGAGATTGTTTCACCAAGAAACGTTTATGAAAAGATCATCTGTTCATATTCCCATGAATAATGCGAAGAATGAATAGAAAAAGAAGGGGGAAAAGAACAAGTAACAACCCAATGAATGGACCACGACTTTTTTTTAATTCGTCCTTGATCCATTTCATTATAATTATCAAGAAAAATGATAATCAAATTCAGAAACACCAAAATCCGAATAAGAATGATCATCCATAAAATAATTCCCACAAAAGAAAGCATCCCTCAAGAATGAGCTATTCTGGGGTCAACCTCTCCTTGGGTTGATATGTATTCTTCATTAATTCCATGAATGGAGAAAGAAAGAATTTAAATAACCCCTACCTATAAAGAGGATCAGTCAGATGAGATAATTTGTCATTGATGGCGATCCGTCCATAAACTTCCTCGATACTTCGTTTTTTAGCATTCCTTATCTCAGGTGGGAGAGAATCATTTTCCTTTTCTAAGGAAAACTTTAGGGTTCCAGGGTAAATTATCCAGTATTATGAATTCTTACACTGGTCCCTACCTCTGATTAATGGAGGAAATGAATTAATGAACTTCAACATTTTAAACATGTTTCAGTGTTACCATGACGTTGAATTGCTGCATCACTGAGTCACCACATTGTAGTGCTATTAAGTCACTGCGTAACATTGAAGAAATAAAATAAAATAACCTATTTAAGTATATTTTATTTTTCTATTAAAACATCAAAAAAATTAACTTTTTCAGCTGACCTGTTCCATATCAGTGCATGGTCTTGTAATAATCCCATATATTTTTCAGAAAAAAATTTACATGGAAAATCTGGGACATTGCATTCTCCCCACCTTAGGAATTTACATACCTAAAAGAAAAAACAAGGTTTAAAGAATCAAATGGGGATACTGAGCAAAAATCAAAGCCTCCCACTCCTATGTTCTATCCTGGATATTCTTGTGATTCCACTGAACATGCACTCGAGGAATCAATCACCCACGGAGTGTCCTTTCCTCTGAATACTTGATCTCCATCGGGAACTCTGCAAAAGTCTCCAAATCATCAACGTCCAGATTAACCTAGTAAATGAAATGTGAAGGGTCATGTACGTATCTCCTCAGCTGGGATACATGAAAGATGTTGTGTACCCACTATAGCTATAGAGGTAGAGCCAAGAGTTACGCCACCTTGCCCACTCTACATTGTATCAAAAAATGTCTGATGAACCTTGAAGATAACTTGCCCCTTTGCCCAAATCTCTATATCCAATGTCGAGGAGAGACTCAAAAGAACACATGGACCCCCTCCTCAAACTCCAAGGGTCTCTGTTTCCTATCCGAATAGAACTTATGATGGCTCTATTCAGTTTTCATCCACTCTATATGACCTTCACCTTGTCTGTAGTAGCATTCATCAACTCTAGGCCCATGAGTGTTGACTCTCTGGGATCAGTCCAACAAATTGGAAACCTACAGGGTCATCCGTACAAGACCTTGAATGGTGAAACACCAATGGTAGAGTGGTAGCTATTGTTGTATGCAAAATACACCAAAGGTAGGTGTTCCTCCCAACTACAGCCAAAATCGATAATGCAAGAACGTAGATTTTTCTCTAAGACCTAAATGGTCCGCCCTATCTGGCCTTCTGTCTATGGGTGGAAATCTATGCTCAAGCACAACTGGGTCCCAAACGCCTCCTAAAATCCCTTCCACAACCAAGATGTGAAACGAGTATCATGATATGAGACTATCATCGATTGGAACCCATGGAATCAAACTTTCTCCTGAACATAAAGGCATTCCAAGCTCTTTATTGAACCTTATTACCAAATCACTAGGAAGTGGGATGACTTGGTGAGTCAGTCAATGATCACCCAGATGGTATCATGCCCTCTAGATTTATGTGGTAATACTTTCATGAAGTCCATCAATATTCCATCCCACTTCCACTCTATCACCTCAAGGGGTTGAGAAAACCTACATAAACCTAGTGTTCATCCTTCACTTGCTGACAAGTGAGGCATCTAGAGACAAACTCTTCCACTACCTTCTTCATCCCCAACCACCAAAACAAACATAAGAGTTCTTGGTACATCTTTTACACACCTGGATGTATCACCAATAAGGATATATGTAAATCCATCATCACCTCACTCTGTAACATCACCGATATAATTTTTTATCCTCTAAAAAGGATGAAATGCTCTCCACCTTTTGAATATCCATCAAGGGAATTCCATTTGGACATCTGAGCACATATAGTCTCATAGCTGATATCTCTGAGTTGTTCCTCCCAAACATGCTATAATAGTGGAGGGGTAACCACCATATACTAGAGGTAAACTGCTTCATCTCTATCAATGAAGGATATCTGAAGTGAGGCCAAGTAATCTGAGGCCTCGTTTAGTAGCTGTGAACTTGATCTCCCGTTGAGAGAATCTACCAACATGTTTTCCTTCTTAAGAGTATAGACTATCCCAAAGGCATATTACTAGAGGAAATATATCCAATTACATTTTCTAAGATCTATATCATTTTTAGAAAAGATATACCTAATACTTTTGTGGTCTTAGTAGATGATAAACTGCTCACCCATAAGGTAGTGTCACCACATATTCAATGCAAAGACTACCTCTGCCAACTCTAGATAGTGGGTCACATAGTTCTACTCATGTGGTATCAACTATCATGAACCATAGGTAATAAAATATTTTCCCTTCATCAGGACACAACCAAGCCCGGTCCCTGATGTATCGCAGAACACCACGTAGTCGACACCCACCTCTGAAAATATTAGGATGGGAGCACTCGTCAAAATCTATCTCAGCTCGTGAAATCTCTCATGGTACTTCTTTGTCCACATGAAAGGTTTCCCCTTTCTTGTCAAGGCTGTCATGGATGCTGGTACTATGGAAAAGGTGAGCATGAACCTCCGATAGTACCTATCGAACACAAGGAAACTCCGCACCTCGGTAACGTTCTTGGGTGGCTCCCAAGAAAGCACCACCTCTATCTTTGCTGGATCTACTGCAACTCCAGCCTCCAAAATGATGTGTCCCAGAAAGTGGGCCTCTCATATCCATAACTAACACTTCAAGAGATTCTCATAAAGATGGTTCTCTCAGAGTAAGTCTAGGACCATCCTTAAGTGTATCACGTGCTCCTCCTAGGATGCTGAGTACACCAGGATGACATCAATAAAGAACACTACAAACCGATCTAGGTAAGGCTAGAAGATCCTGTTCATGAGTCCCGTGAACACTGCTGGGGAATTTATCTTTCCAAATGGAATTAGTAAGTACTCTTTGTGTATGTAGTGAAATCTGAAAGTTGTCTTCAGAATGTCCTCATCCCGCACTCGAATCTGGTGATAGCCAGATCTAAGGTCTATTTTGAGAACCATCTTGATCCCTTTAGCTAGTCGAAGAGGTCATCAATCCTTGTTATTGGATACTTATTCTTCAAGGTACCCTGATTGAGGATCCAAAAGTCTACACATAACCTCAAGCTCCCATATGCCTTTTTGGAAATCAAAACTAGGGTTGCCCATGGTGAATCAAAAGGTCTCATGAAGACCCCCTCTTCAAGTATTCTAATTATACCCATAAATCACAAAGCTCTATAGGATCCATTTGATATTCCGATATGGATATTGATGTCGTACAGGGGTACAAGTCAATGTAGAATTCTACCTCCCAACGAGGAGGTAGTCCCAGAACATCTGTTGAAAAAATTTCCTCATACTTGTCCACCATTACATGAATCTAAGGACTCATCTCATCCACTGCACTGAGGGTCATGATAGCCAACTGATGTGTGATTGGATACACCCTCCTACATGAGAATCTATCCTACACTACTTTTATTTCCTTTTCATTTATAAAAGAAGACCTGGTCCCATATCTGCGGACACACCACACTGTGTGCCTAAAATAGTTGATCTGAGCATGAAATGTGGATAAACAGTCCATACCCAGAATGATGTATTAAGGTATCGATGCTAAAACCAAGAGATCCCAAACGAAAATCTCACCCCAAGAGTAAGGGAACACTGTAGTTACCAATGTGTGATCTTCAAATATTCTTCTGAAGGAGTCTCTAAGTGTAGGGATCGAGTCAATGATTCCACTGGAATCTCTGTGTCTAGAACAAGGGTCAAGGTGATAAAAGAGTACACCCATGTCTATAAAAACTATAACTAGAGTATAAAATACACAAATTTTACCTATAATTATCCCAGGAGTTTCAGGTTTATAAGACTCCATCACCTGGAGCTAGCCTCCACTCTATCCACTAGCTCCCTGAGCTCAAGGTGGACCACCTAGGGGTGGTGGTGGTAGTTCCTCAAACCTCCATCCACATACTAACACTCGTCCCACTCATCTTAAACATATGTTGCATGGATGAACTATCTATTTCTAATTTGTACATTGTTTCAGAGGTCCCTCAACCATCTTCTAGTCGGTCATATGGTTGGTCAGACAATCTCAAGCCATATGTCCCTGACCGCCGCACGTGTAGCATAACCCTTCCTTTGGCTGACTTTCTCTACCCTAGGAGCTCCAAACCATTGATCCCATTTTATGGGGTCATCCCCTTGATTTTATAGTTCTCTTGGACCCCTGCGTTAGTAGTCAGCTACCTGCTACCGAAGACCCTACTACCTGGCGCCTGATGGTAGCTCCCATCACCGGTGCCTTCTCAGCAAGAAATTTCTCTAATAGTAGAGATCCATCCAACACCCTAGCATGAGTAGGGATGATAAGGGATCTCATAGAAACCATGATCTCTTGGCTTAGTCCCTGCTCAAAGTTACATGACCTAAAGAATGGGCCCCACACCATGTTTATAGAGTATAAAGAAAGGTCCGTGAATCTCACTGAGTACTATGACACCATATGGCTCCCTGCTACAGATGCAGGAGCTCCTGTATACGCACAAAACATAATTTCACTAGAAATAAATCCTCCAAAAAGAGACACTCAAAGTGTTTCCAAAAGAGGGTCACATTGTCATGTGTCGGGATCTTCATGATCTACTATATCCCCTCCGAGATCTGTAAAAGACTCGCGACTACGGTCGCCATCTGGTCACAAGGTGTCCTCAATAGAAAAAAAACTCATGTCAGAACTTCCAACCAGTCCTCAGCTACCCTAGGATATATCTCACCTCATAATCTAGGAGGTATATATTTTAGAAACTCATTCAACACATTGAGAATGCGTGCTTCCTCTACCGGTATCACCAGTAGGAACTGCTTCTCTCTAGGTGGTGGTATCCCTGGTACACCACCAAGAGGTGCTATCTCTGGGAACATTCCTTGTAACAATAACTGATCGCTCAAAGGACCATCCTCATGGACATGCCTTAGAATCCTGGATGGATGCCTATGTAGAAGAATCCTGAAATAGAACAAGATTTACCACGGTTAATAGAGTATACTTGGTGATCTAACTCTGACTTAATAAGGACATTAGAACATACACAATTCTTATGTGATGAATGAACCATTAATTTCCAATGGAACTAGTGTTTTCATGTTTTGAGTCACAAAGCATAATTCAAGGTTCTAGTGTATGGATATGTCAGCCACCGCACCAACACTGGGTTCCCTATCCACTAGTGGAAATACGGGTTTTAACGTCGTCGTAATAACGTCGGTTTTTTAAAAACCGACGCGAATAGTATGTGCGGGGAATTTATGGCGTCGGTTTTACAAAAAACCGACGCCAAATGCCGAAAATCGATGCCGAATTTTTTTAAAAAAATGTTTTGGCGTCGGTTTTCTTCAAAACCGACGCCAATAATAATAATAAACATATTTTCCGCGTCGGTTTTCCTCAAAACCGACGCGATAAATAATTAAAAAAAGAATTTTTGGCATCGGTTTTCAATAAAACCGACGTAGAAAATAATTTTAAAAAATATTTCATCGTCGGTTTTCATTAAAACCGACGCCGGAAATAAAAAAATAATAAATTTTCATCGGTTTTTTGGAAAACCGATATATTTTCGGCATCGGTTTTTTCAAAAACCGACACCAAAACTAAAAAAAATATATTCAGCGCCGGTTATTTTAGAGACCGACGACGAAAATAATTTTAGAAAAAAAAAATATTTCGGCGTCGGTTTTCATTCAAACCGACGCCGAAACTAAAAAAATATTATTCAGCGTCGGTTATTTTAGAAACCGACGTCGAAATGTTTTTTTTTTCATTTTCAGCGTTGGTTTTCTTTAAAACCGACGCCAAATATCAAACAAAAGTTGTAGATAATTTCTCAAGCTTCATTTTGATAGGTCGTGGAGCAAAAACGGACTTACGATTCAAAAGTTATAGGCGTCGGAAGTTAACGGTTTTGTGACTTGATTTTTGGCGTCGGTTTTTTTCAATAACCGACGTTAAAAAACACTTTATAGCGTCGGTTTTGAAAATAACCGACGCCAAAGATAAAAAAAAGTTGTATATAATTCCTCAAGCTTCATTTTGACAGGTCGTGAAGCAAAAACGGACTTACGGTTCAAAAGTTATGGGCGTCGGAAGTTAACAATTTTGTGACTTGATTTTTGGCGTCGGTTTTTTTCAATAACCGACGTTAAAAGATACTTTTTGGCATCGGTTTTTCAAGTAACCGACGCCAAAGATCAAACAAAAGTTGTAGATAATTTCTCAAGCTTCAGTTTGACAGGTCGCGGAGCAAAAACGGACTTACGGTTCAAAAGTTATGGGTGTCAGAATTTAACGGTTTTGTGACTTGATTTTTGGAAACGGTTTTTTTCAATAACCGACGTTAAAAGACACTTTTTGGTGTCGGTTTTCCAAATAAACGATGTTAAAAGTAATTTTTTGGAATTATTTTTTCAAAAACCAATTTTAATACCCAAACTTGTGAATATTTTTAGCATCAATTATATATTTAACCGACGTTAAAAGTAAAATTTCAAATACGCGGCTTCGATATTTCAATTTTTTCCCAACGCGCGTTCCTTTTTTCAAAATCCCGCTAAAATTTTATTAAATCGCCGCCATAGAAATTCTAATTTACACTATATAAAAGATCATCCTCTTTCTTTCATCATTTTTGACATCTACGATACAATCAGTATTTCAAATATTCTTCAATCGACGATTTCTACAAGGTATTTATTCTGATCACTTAATTTCATTATTATTATTTTTTTCATCACTAAAAATATTATTATTTTTATGATGATGATGAATTTATCTTCTAGTAGAGATAAAAAAAATAAAACTTCCGCATGAGATTCATTAGTTGTGAAAAATTCTTTATCACTCACCATTTTCATTACCGTATAACATCGCCCTTAAAACGAAGTGAAATAATGTTTAACAACATATCAACTCAAATGATTTGAAAAAATAATTAATATTAGTTTCAATCATTAATTATATTTTCTTGTTCATTTGGAATATACATTTTGATTCTTTTTTCTCATGCATTCTTCGAAGAAACTGATATCGATCGACCCATAAAGAGGTACAACTTACAACAACCATAACTTTTGAACCATAAGTCCGTTTTAGCTCTGTAACCAATCAAATCGAAGCTTGGGAAACGATCTATATTCCAATATCATGAGTTTCAGGGTTTTGTCGTCAGTTTTTTTGAAAACCAACGTGGAAAATATATTTTTTAGAAAATGTATTTTTCGCGTCGGTTTTTATCCAAAACCGACGTTAAAACTCATGTAGAAGCTAGATTTAGACGTCGGTTTTCTAAAAAATCGACGCCAATAACCCCCGAGGTCATTAATTTTTGCGTCGGTTTAAAAAAACCGATGCCAAAGACCCCCAGTGCCTGAATTTTGGCGTCGGTTTATTTAACAAACCGACGCTAAAGATACCCGAGGCCCTACAATTTGGCGTCGGTTTATATAAAAACCGACGCCAAAGACCCAATGGGAAAAGATTTTTAACGTCAGTTTATAAAAAACCGACGTTGAAAATTATATTTTTTACGTCGCCTTTATTGACGTCGGTTAAAAACCGACGTCAAAATGTAAAAAAAACCGACGTGGAAATACATTTTTGCACTAGTGATCTTGAAATCTGAACTAAAAAAACTTAACACTATTACCCCCAAAAAAGTAAAATTGACCGTCCTTTGATTCCACTCTATCACAACCCATACCCTGGGGCCCATACCATGACTACCCCAAGACCAAATCCCATAAGCCAAGAGTTGATGACTAGTGTCAAGTATGCATTTCCCATAATGGAATGGAATTTGACTACGAACCTACACACACACACCCATCCCCAAGAAAAAGTAATGAAACCAAAAACACTGAGTAAATAGATATGAATACCACTAAGGAAACCAATGAGAGTAGCAATACAAATGTAAAGGTAAATATACCAGAAGAAAATCCCAATTGAAATTGAATATTACAAGCTCCTGGATCTCGTCTGTAGAAAACCCTACTTGAAGGGTAGGTACAGTAAGCTGTCTAAATGTCGCCGAAGTGTACCATGTCCGTTGGGTCCCCTTGAAGGGACACCTATCTTCGGCCAACCAAGGAGTCCATAAAATATTTAAATCATCTACACAAGATATGACAAGTGCAGGTGGAGCCTGTATAGGGGTGAGGAAAACAACACTGAATAGGGATCGCAAACCACAAAGGTAAAACAAATGATCGACAAATAAATAGGTACACGAAGTGTAACCTCTAAAAAATATAGTCAAAAGAGTCCCTAGAGTTAGCTCACACTAGGATACATATACTAAGAAAGTCCTAGAATATAAAAATTCAATGATTCACACTCTGTAGAAGACACATTCTGTGTAGGCATAGAAGAAACACTCCGTAGAAGACACATTCCATGTAGGTGTAGGAGACACACTCTGTGTAGGTGAGGAAGACACAATATGTAAGAGACATAATCTGTGTAGAATTAGGAGACCCACTATGTATGGGTGTAAAAGACACACTCCATATGATACACACTCCGTATAGGCACAAGAGACACACCCCATACAAGACACACTCTGTATAGGTCACAACCAGTCATAGGATTCTGTCCTTATCGTGCTCATTTTGGAAGCACCTACTCCTCGATATAATAGGTTGTACAAAAAACTCCAAAAAAGGTCATGTAGAGTATCCCAAAAAAAATGCCTCATCATGAGGGTCCCAATTCCGTAAACGAATAATCAAATAGACACACAGTTTGAGAGTTATGGGCATTTAAGTAAAAGGGGCCAGTTGGGTTTGGGTTCGGTCCGACCTGGTCTGTCCGACCCGACCCGACCTGACCCGCCGAGTCCGTCCCGGCTTGGCCTGACCTGCTGGATCCAGACCACCCCACTCAAACATACACCTGTTTGGTCCTCCTGGACATGATGACCTCCATGTATGCTCCTGCTCCACATGGATGGCCATCGATCCGATTACTTCTCCCTAATATAGACTACGAGACCGCCTACCAACCAGTCCGACATGACATTTTACCAGGTTTCTAGTCCACTTCACCACAGTATAATCTATCCATATCTCCCATTAACACCCATGGACGCACTACCATGGGCCCCTCCAACCCCGACCGTCCAGCCGACGACTGCCTGCTACCGGGTGGCCGCACCGCTGCATGCCACCGCTGGTGCCACTGCCGATGGATCTCCTTGTATGGGTTTTCGGTCGCACTTTTGTACTTCATTTTTTGGAACAGAAGCATGCCTACTAACCTCAGGTCACATTCTTCATTTCCATGGTATTGAATCGACATTATAACCCATTCTTCTAGAAAATTATCTAGTGACAATATATTCCATGTCACTTCGATTCTTCCATCTCTGTCACTATCGCACCTCCACTAGGTCATCTTGAGTCTAGATATTTTATTCCAGATCATTTCACTATGAAAAAGATGCACAAAAAACATCCGTTTATATTCCTTCAAAGAATGAGAAGAATGTATAGAATAAGAAGTGGGAAAAGCACAAGTAACAACCCAAGAACCAGACCTCAGGTGTTGTTCATTCCGACCTTGATCCATTCCATTAGAAGGATCAAGAAAAATGATAATAAAATTCATATACACAACAATATGAATAAGAATGATCATCCCCAAAACAATTCTTGCAAAAGAAACCATCCTGCAAAAACGAGCAATCCACAGGTCTACCTTTTCATGGGTTGATCCACTTTCATCATTAATTCCAAGAACGGGGAAAGAAGGAATTGAAATAAATACCCTACTTGGAAAGTGGATCAGTTGGAGGATAGAATTCATCATTGATGGAAATTCATCCATGAACTTCCTCGATCCATTGTTTGTCGAAATGAATAATTCTTCATCACCGGTGGGAGAGGTTCCTTCTCCTTGCCTCAGGAAAACTTCAAGGTTTTAGGGAAAATTCTCCAGCATTATGAATTTTAATGCCATTACCTACCTCTGATTAATTGATTAAACACATAAACACGTTTCATATTTTTAAACGTGTTTTAGTGTTGCCACGACACTACATTTCAGCGTCCTTGAGTCGCCGCATCGCAGTACTGCTGAGTCACTACATAACATTGAAGAAATAAAATAAAATAACTTTTTACGTATATTTTATTTTTCTCTTAATACATCCATAAATTAACTTTTTCAGCTGACCTATGCCGACCAATATCAGGCCCTAACTAAGGTAATTTTTTTTTGTTCTAAGATCAATGGTTCTCTCAAATTTCCAATTCAAGCACCTGTTTAGAATTTACTAAACCCGTACTTGCACTCTATTTTTAATAAACTTAAAAATAGATCGAACATTTATTATAGGCTCCCCATGCCTCAAAATCATTGTCCATTTTAATGCCTGATCTCATAATAATCCCATATATTTTTTGGAAAATATTTACATGGAAAATCTGGGAAATTACAGTAAGACTTCATATGTCATAGAGTAAGACTTATGGTGGTTGTTAGGTTGTCAAAAATTTCATTGGGTAGGCATCATAGAGACCAATCTGGGGAAGCTACTAAAAATATGGTTGCACCTGAGCCCCAGGAGAACCAAAATCTAGTTAAGATAATAGAGAGATATTTACATTCATTGGAATATAAGGTATGAGATAAAGCATGTGGATCATTCATTTTAGTTTCAGAAGAAGAACCCACCCATCTTTTAGGGTGATTTGGAACCATAAAAGGCGGAGGAGTGTATGAATAGGATGAATCAAATATTAGATTTCCTAGGCACACCAGTGGAGATGAAAGTCAAGCTAGAAACATACACGTTAGAAGATCTTGAACTTCAGTGGTGAGAGTTAGTGGTGCAGGATTAATGGGACCAAGTTATGACATTGAACTATTTTGTGGAATTTTTTTAAAAACAATTCTACCATCACACGTTCAGACTTTATTGAACAACAAATTTCTTCATCTTAAAGTAGGAGAACCTTTTTGTGACGAAATATAAATCCAAATTCATGAGTTTAGTCCAGTTTTCACCTTATGCTGTTGGTAGTATATAATAGCCCATAATTTACATATATATATTACTTCAACATTGAATAATATTTATTACATAACATAAAAAAAAACCATGCTAAGACCGTATAGGTTTAGTGTCTCTAGAAAATGAGAAATATAGAAAACTGGTTCATAAAACATCCACATTTTCTCCCACTTATTTCTTTATAAATAGATTCCTTTTTTTATATCTTACTTAAAACCCTTCATCATGACCTAGGGAAAAGAAACATTTAAAAGGGTGAGTGCAAATGCTCAGTAAGGGTAAACAAGTAAAATATCAATCATATTATAATCATAACAACATAACATTTTAAAATCTTATCCTTCATATAAAAGATCATAATATCATCTCATGAGATAAATCATAAAAGTGAAATGAAATCCCAATATTTATAACCTAAGACATGAAATTTTGTGGCATACACACATAATCATAGAAAATAATTTCATATTAGTCAAGGCTCATTTTTGAGACAATCATAGTGGACAAAGTCTATTATTTAACCGAGTTCACTCATCGTTCTAGCCCTATATTGCTAAACCAGATTTACTTTTCATTCTATTCATGTCTATCTCAAGAGATATAAATATTTACCCAATGCATTGGAGGGAGATATAGTTCCTACCCATCGCATAATGAAACCATTCTTATGTGTGCCAAAAAAACATAAAAACATTCACCATATCATAACACATGAAATAAAATGGGTTTCTTAAATATGATTCCATAATAATTGATATAAAATAAAAGGATTTTATAAATAAAACACAATAAAATAATAAAAATAATAGGGTTATAAATATTATTCTATTTAAAGAGTTTCATCTTATATGGAAAACAATTTTTGAGAAAACACTTGAAATTAATTCTTGAGGAAAATATCCTATCTTCTTCAAAAACGTTTTACTTCCTCAAAATGCCACACAATTTTAGAAGAAATAATTTTACATGAAAATAACCTTGTAATATTATAGGGGAATATTAAAGTAAATAAGGCATTATGAAAGTGTAAAAATATGTTCATGCCATACAAGTTAAAAAAACATTCTTCTCATACTTTTGCTGAAAAAGTCAAAAAGTACCACATAGTGAAAACGAAAAAAGATTCCATTAATATTGTTTATTAAAAATTAACCAATGGACACAATTATAGAAGTATATAAATAATATTTTGAAATAAATATTTAGGTAAGCTGGATGTAGATGATAAATATACCCTAGTAAATACTTACGAATAAACAATCTTGGATAAAAATGATATTTGAAAAGTTATCCCTTACCTTAGGTCTGATATCCTTCATATGTATCTAAAACTCTTATATAATGATTTAAATAATATTATTGACTTAATATAGAATCATTATAGTTTTTATGACATCATATATGATTATATTATCATCCGTTTGTTAGTAACATTTCATCGTCACTCATTATTTGGATATTGACTACTTTTTGTTCTTATGAAAGATTTGTTGGATAAGTTCATGTTCAACTTATTGAGTTATAGTTAAATAATTTAAAGAATGATATTAGTATAATATATATCATATTTATGAATTCAATTAATTTATATAATCATGGTTTAATGAGTATCATGTAGAATGAATCACATCACATCGTGGAGACAGTAGGCCATACGTAAGGTGGCGATGAAAAACAAATTACACCACGACGTGAAGATGGTAAGCCGTACGTACGCACAAGCGGTGATTTAATTTTTCATAGGATGTATAGAAGGTGAAATATAGTTGTTTAATATTTATAATAACATATAAGTATACGAGTGATAATAATGTTATTACTTTATAATGAAACAACTAATTAAGAGTAAGTATAATAAGGAAGAAGTTTGAAGGAATCAGTAGAAGAGATTACCTCATCCTTTATGTGCTTCCTCTAAATCTCTTCTTAGAATACTAGAGTTGGTATTTGAAGATGAAAATAACCTCTATAATGAAAATAGGGAAGTTGAGAAGGAATAAGGGTAGGGTATGTCTGATATTTAAGGCTCAAAATTAAGTGAAGAGGCGAGGGAGGAAAATTAGCTCAAATGACATTTCTTTTAATATTTTAAAACCATTTATTTGTTATTTCTATTAATAAAATAATTTTTACATCACTATTGTGTCTTCATTAATGGTAATTATTTAATATCTAAAAATTATTAATAAATTTCTATGATGTAGTTAATTATTTTATATTTCTAGATACTATCTATAGTCGATATTATCTCCTAGTTATCCATATTTTATAATTGATATACTTATATAAAATTAGATTGTGACATTTTGTCACATTCAATAGTTTTTATTAAATTCATGTCATATTCTTAGGTAAGTGGACATCAAGTGATTCCATTTCAAAAAATAGATGATAAGTGTCAAATTTAGTCATCTAATAGGTTTTTTACAGGTGTTAAAGGTAATTTTATAATTTTATTTTTACCTTTAATTACCCGATTTACCTTTAACCATGATAATAAAAACAATTACCAAAGATACTATTCATAATGCACAAAAATAAAATTATCCTATTAAAATAATTTGGACCTAATAATTTAAAATATAGAGTCCATTTTTAAAAATTTAAAACATATAATTTGTAGTATTTAATTCAAAATAAATCCCGTTGTCGGAATGAGAGAACGTTTTTTTAAAAGTTAAAACATTAAAAAAGATTGAAATGTTTTTACATATGAATTCAATGTAAAATTAATGATAATTACATAAATAATATTGAATGATAAAAATATATTATATTTATACTTTAAAACAATTCAGTATTGTAATTTAACCCTATAAATTATCTCAATGAAAAAAGTTGTTTTCACTTAAAATTTAGTGTTTTTTTACTATTCATAAAAACTTGAATGTTATCAGAAAATATCATGGATTAAACCAAAGTAAATTTTTATATAAAAATAAAAAAAACATGTTTATGTTGTCAAATAAAAATTATTAATGTTTCATAATATTAATTTATAAGGGGTTCTCCATTCAGAGGCGTAAGATTACCTTTTTTTTAAAAGTAGGTTTTTATACAAAAAATAGGGTTTATTCACACCCTATGATTAAAATATACATTAGATGAATAAAAATATTTTATTATGTATATAATAGATATATCTCATTAATTCCATTACCAATAGTAATTCACTAAATAAATAAAAATATCTAATTTATATTTTTTATAAATAATTGATAGCTAAAGAATTCACAATGCATTTTGGTAAGTTAGTTTTAATTATTACCGTTAGCCTAATGGATAGAATATAATGGAAATTTTATACTAAGGGTGTCACATGGTTTGTTTAATCTCATGATTGCATTCAACACAAATTACTGAAAAATACAAATTATTTAAAGAAATTTTTTCATAAAAAACATCTAGTTGTTACATTCTACCCCCCTTAAACTGAATTTCTCCCTCAAAATTCATCACTTAAAAACAAAAATATGAGGACACTTATCCCTCATAATATCCTTCAGTTCCCATGTAGATTCTTAAAATTTATGGATCCTCCATAAAACTTCAACCAAGCGAGTGGTCTTGTTTCCTAGAACTTTTTCGCTATGATCCAGAATCTCTACCGGTTGTTCTTCATAATAAAGATCTTGCTTCAGTGGTACGAATTCTAAGATTAGTACATTTTAAGGATCGGGTGTGTACTTTATTAAGAGAGATACATTAAACATATAATGAACTTGATATATATTCGGTTTAAGCACCAATCGGTAATCTACCTTCCCAATATGATCTAGAATTTTGAAAGGACTGATATAGCTGGGGTTCAACTTCACCTTCTTTACAAATATCATTATTCTCTTCCAAGAAGATATTTGTAGAAACAAATTATCACCCACTTCAAAATCTAGGTCTTTTCTTCAGTTGTTAGAATAAAATTTCTTTCAACTTTGAGCTGATCTTATGTATTGTTGAATAGATATGACCTTTTCTACTATTTAATCAACAAGATTAGGTCATAATAGATTTCTTTACCTAACATCATCCCATCAAGTTGGAGTACTACATTTCTTTCCATAGAGGGCTTCATAAGGATAAATTTTAACATTGGAGTGAAAGCAATTATTGTAAGAAAATTCCACCAATGGTAGGTGTTGATCCCAACCACCTTTGAAATCTATATAGAAAGATCTCAACATGTATTCTAGAGTTTGAATTTCCATTTCAGACTGGCTGTCTGTCTGAGGATGATAAGTAGTGTTGAAAGTTAACTCTATATCTAGAGCATGCTGAAGACTCCTCCAGAACTTAGAGGTAAACCTTATATCCTGATCAGATATAATGGAAATTGGTACTCCATTAAATCTTAACACTTTCTTTACATATATTCTGGAAAGATAATCAAGAGAGAAATCATCTCTAATTGGAATGAAGTGTGTTGACTTCGTAAGGTGAGAAAATATAACCCGGATAGCATTATTTCCTTTTTATGTTTTTTTGAAGTCTGATGAAAAAGTCCATAGGGATGTTTTCCCACTTTCATTTTGGTATGGGTAATGGTTGTAACATCCCCTTAGAGTTCTGTCTCTTAGCCCTAACTTGCTGAAAAACCAAGTATCGAGAGACATATTCGGAAAAATATATTTTTATTCCATCCCACCAGAAGTAATCTTTTAGGTCCCTATACATATTTGTGCTTCTAGGGTGAATAGAAAATGAAGAACTATGAGCCTCATCCAATAGCTCCATCTTTAATTTTTTATGGTAGGAATACAAACTCAGTTCTTGAACCTTTTTATTTAATCACAATCAAGGTTGAATTCTAGAACATTTCTCGCATTCTTTTGTAACTCTACATCATCCTTCTACGCCTCCTTAATATCCACTTATATAGATGGTTGAACACTCATTTTAGAAAGATAATATTTCTCCCCTTCCATCAAAATTTCTAGACCCATCCTTTGAAAATCCATAAATATGGGATCTTTTGTGATCCTCATCTTAGATAAGATAGCAAGGCCTTTTTGACTCAAAAAATCTGCCACCTTGTTCGCTTTCCCAAGGTGGTAATGTTTTGAGCAGTAGTAATCTTTAATCAACTCCAACAATCTTCTTTGGAACATATTCAAATCCTTTTGTGTTAAAATATTCTTTAAAATTTTATGATCAGTATAAATACCACACCTTTCAATATAAAGATAATGACTCCATGTCTTTAATAAAAATATTACCACAACTAACTCCAAATCATGAGTTGGGTAATTTTGATCTTGAATTTTCAAGTGTCATGAGGTATAAGCTGTCACCATATCATTTTTCATGAGAACACATACCAACCCTTTCTCGGATGCATCACCATAGATCACAAACCTTTATCCACTACAAGGAAGTGTGAGCACAGGTGCACTGGCTAAACTTCTTTTTATCTCTATGAAATTATCTTTACATTCCTGCATCCAAATGAACTTAACTCCTTTGCAAGTCAACTTGGTGAGTGGATTATATAATCGTAAAAAATATTTCACAAAACGTCTATAATATCCATCCAAACAAAGAAAACTTTAGATCTCATTTAACATTGTCGGTCTCGACCATCTTTTTATAACCTTTGTTTTTGCTGGATCCACAGATATCCCCTCTCTTGAGATTATGTGACCCAAAAATGAAACTTTCTGAAGCCAAAATTAACACTTGGTAAATTTTTCATAAAGCTTCTCCTTTATTAGGGTCTTCAGTATAATTCTCATGTGATATTTATGTTCTTCCATTCTCTTTGAATAGATAAGAATATCATTTATAAATACTACAACAAACTAATCAAGATAGTCTCTAAAGACTCTATTCAATATATCCATGAAGATAATAGGGTCATTAGTAAGACCAAAAGGCATCACTATAAATTCATAGTGTCCATACCTTGTATAGAATTCTATATTTGGTATATCCTCCTTTTTGACCCTTAATTGATGATATCATGAATGAAGATCAATCTTATAAAAGTATTGAGCTCCTCATAATTGGTCAAACAATCCATCAATACGAGGGGGAGGATATTTGTTATTGATAGTGATCTTTTTATGTTCTGAATAATTAATAAAGAGTCTCATTTATCCACATTTCTTCTTAACAAATAGAATAGGTGCTCTCTAGGGTGACACACTAGGGTGTATGAATCCATTATCAAGATTCTCTTGGATTTTCTTCTTCAATTACTACAACTCAATTTGGGAAATTATATAAGGTTTTTTGAAACAGGCATAGCACATGGTATGAGTTCTATTGAAAACTCAACTTTACAATTTGGTGGAAGACCTAGAAATTCCTCTGTAAATACATCATCAAACTCCCATAAAATGGGTGTATTCTTAATTGTGATTTTATCACCAACCATTTGAGATAAGTAACTTTCATTTATAGGTAGCAAGACCCATAATATGGAAGAAATTTCTATTAGAAGGTTATAGCCGTACTTGCATCGATAGATGATCATATATTGATCTGGAATATGAAATGAGACTTACCTTAATTAGTAATTGATATAATCTCTATATCGAGAAAGAAAATCCATGCCAATAATCACATCAAATTCCACTATAGGAAGGATCACAAGATTTTAAGGAAGTACATTCCCACAAACTTCAACTAAAGAATTATTATAAACTTTTGATGCGATGGTTGTACCATTAGAAGTTTCCACATCTTACTAAACATATAATTGTTGAGGTAATGTGACATTACCCTTAGAAAATGATTTAGAAATAAAATAGTGGGTGGATCCAAAATAAAATAAAACATTTTATACTTTAGAGTGGGTGGTAAGTGTACCTTTCAACACTTCATTATCATACTCGACATCATCGATAGTGATTGAATGTGAATTTCAATTTTCTTTAGACTTAAGTGTTTTTTAAACTCAATCATCATAAATAACCCTTGTATTAGGGAATTTATTGGAATAATTCCCAATTTCCTTTAAATTGTAACATTGAAGTGTAATAGGAAAATTCTGTGTATCCTTTTCTTTGTTTGCATCATTATAAATCTTTTCCCATCACTTTGGCATTAAACTTCTTGATAACCATATTTTCCAAACTTAAAACATTTACTAGTCCATTTAAGGCAATTCCCTCCATGTTTCTTTCCACACTTTGAGCATAATGGAAAAATCATTTTCTTTTTAATGTGATCTTTATATTTTCCTTTGAATTCCATTTTTGTCTTCTTATCAAACCCATATGACTGATGGTTTACTCAGATATCCATCTCAAATTTGAGAGCACATCAAAATTTTTTCTCATGGCTATTGAAGTCCCTTATGGCTAATTCCCTTCAGAGACTTGGTTTTCAGCCACTAGATAATCGATCAATTTTACTCTCAGGTTGGATAATAATTTTAGAATCATACCATGAAAGTCTTGTAAAATTTTCTTCATAGGTACCAACAGATTCATCATACTTTTTCTTAAGTTTAAGGAAATCGTTCTCCACCAAATGATATATTGATAAGTTGAATTTATCATGTTCAGAACAATGTAGAATTGAAAATTTATTTTTAGTGGTACTAATCCATTGTTCAGTCACTAATGGATGAAAAGACCCACTGAATCAAGGTGGATGCAACCTCATAAAGGATTCAATAGAATATTGCTCCCACTTTTTATCATTTAGAAGACCTCATGATTCATAGCTTGAGAAAGTTGTGAGAGCATGGATACAAGAATTTTCATTCTAGATCCCATAACATTTGGTTGCTCAGGGGGACAATCATTGCATTTCCTGTTGCATTCAGCATTAACACGGTTCATTCAGGTTCTACCCATTGACTTAAACCAACAAGAATAGTGTGAGAAACACTATTCATAATAGGAAAACCACATAATCAATAATAAAATTTCAATTTTGGACACTTTAGGTTTTATCCTAGGTTATTCATGGTCATTTATAAAACACTAGGATTGTATCCTATACTTAGACATATCCTTAGGGTTCTTACCTAGGATTTCTCATCCTATCTTCCAAAGGTTAACTATACCTTTGATATGATACCAACTATAATGGTCCATTATTTACATATAGATATCAATTAAAAATTGAAGAATATTCACTACATAATATAACAAAAACCACACCAAGTCTGTATAGGTTTAATGTCTCCAGAAATTGGGAAACATAAATAATTGGTTCATAAAACATCCACATTGTATTCCGCTTATTTCTTTATAACTATACTCCTTTTTGAAATATCTTACATAAAACCCTTTTCATGACATGGGTAAAATAAAAATATAAAATATTGAGTTCAAATTCTTAGTAAGTCTAAACAAGGTAAATGTCAATCATATCATAATCATAAGAACATAACATTTGAAAATATTTTCCTGGTCATAATATCATGTCATGAGATAAATCATAAAAGTGAAATGAAATCCCAATTTTCATAACATAATACATGAAATTTCGTGACATACACACATAATCATAGAAAATCATTTCATATTATTGAAGGCTCATTTCCAAGACCATTATAGCAGTAAAAGTCCACTACTGAACCGATTTCACTCATGGTTCCAGTCCTGTATTACTGAACCAGATTTACTTTCTATTTCAGTCATGTCTATCTCATGTGATATAAATCTTTACCTAATTCATTTTAGGGAGATATAGTTCTCACACATCTCATAATGAAACCATTATTACATGTGCCACAAAAACATAAAAACATTTCCTATAGCATAACCCATGAAATAAAATGGGTTTCTTAAAAATAATTCCATAATAATTGATATAAAAAAATGGATTTACTAAATAACAAGCCATAAAATAATATTAATATTAGGGTTATAAATATTTCTCTATTTAAAGAGTGTCATATTAGAAGGAAAATAATTTTGAGAAAACCCTTGAAATTAAATCTTGAAGAAAATATCCTTTCTTCTTCAAAAACATTTTCTTTTTCAGAAAGACACACATTTTAGAAGAAATAATTTTATGTGAAAATAAACTTGTAATATTATAGGTTAAGTTTCAAGGAAATATGGAATTATGAAATTATAAAAATCTGTTCATGCCATACAAGTAAAAAAATAACATTATTCTCGTACTTTTGTCAGTAAAGTCAAAAATTAAATCGTTCCTAAAACGATAAAAGATTCCATTCATACAGTTTAGTAAAAATTCACCAATGGGTAAAATTATAGAAGGATATAAAGAATATTTTTAAATACATATTTATGAAACATGGACATGGATGATAAATATACCCCAATAAATACTTACGAATAAACAATCTCAGATAAAAATGAGATTTGAAAAGTTATCCCTGACCTTAAGTCTAATATCCTTTGTATGTATCCAAAGCTCATGTATAATGATTTAAATTATGTTATTGAATTAATAAAGAAATATTTTCATTTCTATCATATCATATATGATTATATTATCATCTGTTTTTAGTGACATTTCATTATCACTCGTTATTTGGATCTTGACTAATTTATGTTCTTGTGCAAGATTTGTCGGATAAGTTCATGTTACACTTATTAGGTTATAGTTAAATCATTTAAATAATGATATTATTATAATATATATAATATTTATTCATTAAATTAATTTATATAATCATGGTTTAATTAAGATCATGTAGAATGAATCGCATCATATCGTGGAGACGGTAGGCCATACGTACGCACGAGCGTTGATATAATTCCCAAAATTATTGAATGGTATTGAAGTGGATGGTTCATGATATTTAAGAATTAGTATCTTGTTATAATAATCATATATAGTTATTATTTCCATCATTTTATCCATTAAAGTAAGGTGGTGGTGAAAAATAGATTATACCACGGTGTGGAGACGGTAAGTTGTACGTATGCACGCACAGTGATTTCATTTTTCATAGGTTGGATAGAAGGTGAATTAGGGTTGTTTCATATTTATAATAACATATCAATATATTATTGATATTTATATTGTCACTTTATAATGAAACAACTAATTAAGAGTAATTATAAGTAGAAAGAAGTTTGAAGGAATTGGTAGAAGAGATTACCTCTTCGTTGATGTGCTTTCTCTAAATCTCTTCTTAGAGCAATAGATTTGGTCTTTAAAGATAACCATAACCTCTAGAATAAAAATAGGGAAGTTTATAAGGAAAAGGGTAGGGTATGTATGAGATTTAAGTCTCAAAATGAAGTGAAGAGGTGAGGGAGGAGGTTCCCTTTATAATTGAGGCGAGGGGCACTTTTCGAAACTCCATAAATAATAATTTATAAAAAAATCAAGCCCTACCCAAAAAACTCAAAAATGTCCCAATTTATAAGATGAGATGATATAGGGTTGTTATCTCATCAACCAATAAATTTTGGACAAGTTATTTTGTCAATTTAAACCATATATTTTTAATTGAAACTTATCTATTCTATTTAATTTTAATTGTGGTAATAACATTCTAAATATTTAATGTTTATAAATATTTATTTATACGATGTTAATTGACCATAAATGGATATTTATGACATTTTAGATCTTATAATTTTAACTTTTTAACTTTTTTTTTAAATTTTTAAATAATTTAATAATTTAATATTTTTATAAAATATCAACAGTGTCAATTTTGACACTATTCATTTATTTGACTTTAAAAAAAACCACACAGAAGATAAATTTGAGAACAAATATTAAATACACTACTAAAATGTTATATTCACCTAAAAAATTTGTTTATCACATTAATTAGTTCATATCTATTTCTTTTAATATTTTTAAAACCATTTATTTGATATTTCTATTAATAAAATAATTTTTACATCACTATTGTGTTATCATTAATGGTAATTATTTAATCTCTAAAAATTATAAATAAATTTATATAATGTAGGTAATTATTTTATATCTTCATAGACTATATATAATCTCTATTATCTCTTATTTATCCATATATTAAAATTAATATACTTATATAAAATGAGATTGTGACATTTTGTCACATTCATTAGTTTTTACTACATTCTTGTCATATTCATAGGTAAGTGGCCATCAAGTGATTCCATTTCAAATAATAGATGATAAGGGTCAAGTTTAGTCATCAAATATTATTTTTACAGGTGTTATGGAAATTTTATAATGTTATTTTTACCTTTAATTACCGTATTTACCTTTAACCGTGGTAATAAAAATAATTCACAAAGTTACTATTGATAATGCCAAAAATAAAAGTATCTTATTAAAATAATTTTGACCTACTAATTCCAAATATGGAGTCCATTTTTAAAAATTTAAAACAGACAATTTTTAGCAATTAATTTAAAATCAATCCCATTGTCGGAATGAGAGAACAATTATTTTAAAAGTCAAAACATTTCAAAAGATTGAAATGTTTTTACATATGAATTCAATGTAAAATTAATTATAATTACATACATTATATTGAATTATAAAAATATATTCTATTTATACTCTAAAACAATTCAATATTGTAACACCCCAACCCCTCTAGACCAGAGCCGGTGCATTACCTATTACATTGGCATGATTAAGAGGAATGAAATCCCAAAGGAACGATCAATTTAGTAGTCTTGATGAAACTAGATACATAAATGTTACTAAAATTATATTGGTAAAGGTAAAAAAGTACAATAAATAATAAAAACTAATAAACTGCATCCAAGGAAACTCAATAAGTGGTCTCCTCTTCATAACCTGCTGAAGGTAAACAAAAGAAAGGGGTGAGCTCAAATTCTCAATAAGGGTTAGAAATAACATAATCATGAATCAATAATAACTGAATCATAAAAAAATTGACATATAAAATATGGCATGGTGAATAAATGAAAAATACACGCCATTAATAAACTAAGAATGAAAATGCATCCATAGATCATGTAATAGTGAAAACCACATGGATAATAATAACTGATAATGATAAAAGATAATTCTTATTAATTGGAAATCACGTATCTGAAACATGATACCATAATACCATTAAACGGTTTAGTTATGTGGGTAGAAACCCATCTTATTATTGGAAACAAACTCAAAGGGTTTGTCGCCAACTGATTATCTCATGAGACCTGTCGATGCATCGAGGGGATATAGTGGGCCCCACACATCACTGCATGTAAAAAAATTCTTTATACATATATTTAATACAATATAAATATGGCTTTTGAATATCCATATATATTATAGTATATAGATTCATCAATATTTCCACAATTAAAACAACATTACAAATAAACACTGTATATAAAATGGTATACAATTTAGACAATAAATATATCCATGATATGAAAATATGGATATTTAATAGCAATATAATTTAAATTAAAATTTATCTTAAATGGGAATTAGCTACACCACATAAGTATTATTAAGTGCACAATACAAAGTAAATCAAAATGAAGTGGAAATTGAGACAAAGTCCCTTACTAGAATGTAATCAGTAGAATCATATGATGAAAAATTAATAACCATCAAATGAATCATTTAATACCACGAATATAAATAAAATCATGAAATTATATGATAAATTTCAGTAAATATACACCACATTCGAGAAATAAGTGGCGAATAATGGAAATCTCACAGAAATGAAAGTGAGATGAGAAAACCCCTTACGGACAATTCAGCATGGTAATGAGTATTATTATGAGGGATTAATGAGAGGTAAAGGGGTATAAAATTATTTATATATAATAAGGGAAGTATGGGAGAAGTGATAAAACATACCACATCATTATGAATTAAAAATAAAAGGGCACAACATAGGGGTAATTCTTGAACAAAAGTGGGAGAGATGATCCCTTACCTTATGCTCGAAGGTGTTCTTGATTGTTCTTAAAGACATGAATAATAAAATTTAGCTTCCTTAATTAATAAGTACCTAACATAATCAACATTTAATTTATATGGTATAACCTTACTAGGTTCATTAAGTCCTTTTTTTTGTGTTTAAGAGGTTTAATTTCATTGTTTTGGAAGCATTTTCTCCCTTGGTTTTCATGACCCGTTTAATTGTATTCATGAATGGAAGTTCGTTTGAAATGTGGTTAAACATCCAGAATTTTTAATATATATTATTTGTGAAATAAAATATATATAAATTATTTTATAATGATGTTTTTATATACCATTATAATGACTCATTCAATAATTTAATGATAAAATCTTGGATTTAGCTTGGCGGGTTTGTGCACAATGAACTTGTTTTGTATTATTATTATATATTATGAGTGTGTAAGGATTACAGAACATTAAATAATATAAAATATATATATTATGATCTGGTTCAACCATTAAAAAGGTTTAATTATGGCCTTTGAATATATTAATGCAAATTTAAAACCCATCTTCCTTGAGTGTGATAAATTAACACATCTCGGACGGTGTTTGAATTTATAGAATAAAAGGAGGGGGAAAAGAGAGATTATGATGAAATATTTTATTAGAATAATGAAAATATAGTACATTTATGGTAATGGAATTATAATTTCATTTTTATGAGGTGATATGAGAAGATAGAACAAAAGAATAGAACTTATGAAAGAAATTGAAAGAAAAAGGAAGAGAGGTTCACCTCTTGAGTACTCCTTGAGAAACTCATTAAGGCCTTTGTTTTTGGACTTTTGGTGAGACCAGAAGGCCTTGGACGTGGGGAGAGGTCTTGGTAAGAGTATTTTGTAGAATTTAGTCAAGTTTTGAAGCTTTATTAGTGTGGGAGGAAGATGGGGTGAGGGGTGGTTTATATAGTGGGGGGGGGATTTTACATTATTTTAGTCATTATTTTAATATATTTCTCAAGACAATGAATATTATTGATTAATGTGAGACCATATAATAATAATGGCTGGGTTATGACTATATATTAAATAAACAAGTGTTTTTTCCAAGAAACTCAATGCTTTATGAAATATAGTCTATCTAATGAAAAAAATGTATTTATGTAATGCCCCGACCCCAGCTACCCAGAGTCGGTGCATTACTTCGTAACATTGGCATGATCACAAGAAAGATCAAATCTCGAAAGACCGATTGGTTTAGTAGCCTTGGAAACACTAGATATATTCATAAGTTTTACATTACATCATAAAATGAAAAACTACTACAACAACATATTGTCTCCATAATCCACACTCATATCCCCACATAATATCCCTGCAGGTCATTCATAATTTACTTCTTCGCTTCCTGGGAAAAATAAAACATAGAAAAGGGGTGAGCTCAAATGCCCAGTAAGGATAACAATATAGAGGAAACTTTCATAAATAAGAATAAACATTTAAGGCAATGTATAACTAAAACAAAAGCCTTTCAAACTTGAAATTTCAACTTTGTATGGCATAAATAAAATGAAATAATGCCATTTACTCATTCACAAGGATATTCTACTAATCGAATAATCACATGAAAAATCACTAACCACTTTCATAATGATGGAATGCATAATGCTAAACTTTAATTTCTTTTCAAGGCCTCGTCCCAAGACCTTGGGGCTAACTGTAACCGGAACCCAACCCGGAGTGCCTCTAATAACCGGACACCAACCCGGAGTGCCTCTAATAACCAGACACCAACCCGGAGTTCCTCTAATAACCGGATACCAAACCGGAGTTCCTCTAATAACCGGAGACCAAACCGGAGGGCTTACTTTTACCAGTCCCCAACCCGAAACATACTTGTCTAACACATTCATCTAAATGAAAGATTGAAATATAACATAAACATTTGGATTAAAAATAACTTATAAAATGTCAATACTTTAAACAAAAACCATGAATGACATAAGAATACCTTATCCACAGTCAAAAATATCACAAAACCTTCAATAAAATAGCGATGTTTTGTATCATAATAAATCAACTTCAAATAAGCTTAAAATCCATCAAAGGATGTTGACATAGATGAAATCAAAACTATTTTAGAGAAATATCTCTTTTTATTTTGAAATCATTTAAGATCCAAATAAAATAAAAAATTTTCTTTGAAAATATTCTTATAAGATTGTAAGGAAGGCTTTGAAGATTTTATAACGGCAGAAAATAGCCGCACCCGCCGTATAAGTTTAAAAAAAAACATTCTTACCTTAATTTTGTCAAAAAGGTTAAAAAGGACCTTGTTTTGAAAACGACGGAAAGATTCCTTTATAAACCTCTTATAAAAAGTCAAAAAAGGGTATAAATGACTTGAACCCATATTCTTGTAAATAGTAAAAATGTTTTGAAATACATTTTGAAGAAACATGGATGTGGATGATAAAGAGATCCCAGTAGATTATTACATATAAACAACCTCGGATAATGAAGAGATTGTGAAATAACCCTTACCAATTTGGTAACTTATGAAACATACAACCCATGAAAGAGGTATCATACAATGAATATGTAAATACACATAAATTAGAGTGTATTACACAAATAATATAATTATGGGCAGTACATACACCACACAAAAGGTAATGGTGGCAATATGGCATGAATCTCACTGGAATAAGGAGTGAGATGAAAACCCCTTACCACGTTAATCAACTGGGTCGTATGGACAAAAGTTAATAACCACCAAAGGATTTACAGAATAACATGAATATAAAGAGAATCATGATAATATATATCAAATGGCCGTAAACAATACACCACTTTCAATAATTTAGTGGCGAACAATGGAAATCTCACGGAATTGAAAGTGAGATAAGAGAATCCCTTACTTTGTACTTTTTCCTTGGTCGATGGTAAATTTAACTCTTGTATAATGGTGAAATAATTGTTATTGAATAATACAAGAATCATTTACTTTAATATGATATCATATATGATCTTTTAACATTGATTTGTTAATAATATCTTAGAATTATCATCATTTCGGGTGTTAACGATTCGTTCTTCTTAAATATTTGGTTACGTAAGACATGTTTGTAAAGGATAGGTTGTATAATATTCATATCCAGAATGATATCAATTCCTTAAACATCATTTTTAAATCATCAAATGATAATTATACTTTAATGGATACGATGGAGAATGAATCTCATCGCGTTCGTGGAGACGGTAGTCCGTACGTACGCACGAGCGACAATATCATTCTTTTGATATTAAAATAATATATAAATGGATGGTATATCATATATAAAGAATCATTAACATGTTATATTTATTATTTACATGAGTTACACATCATTATTATACCCATCCAAATAATAATATATTGCATAACAATTACCCCACGACGTGGAGACGGTAAGCCGTACGTACGCACGTATGGGGACATGTTATTCAAAGGGTGGATAGAATACTGAATATGGTTGTACCATATTTATAATTACATCACAGTATATGTGAGATACTGGAGTTATTATTTTAGAATGGTATGAACAAAGAAAGAATAAGTGGAAGAAGAAAGGAACTTGAAAAGGGGTGGTGAAAACATTACCTCTTCTTCAGGTTCTTCCTTTTGATTTGATCAAAAGGGCTCCATAGGTTGGCTTTCTGATCAAACTAAGGACTCTATGTTGTAGTGAGGGAAGTTGGGAGAGTATTTGGGCAGGGTTTAGCCGAGCCAAGTGGCTTGAGAGGTGTGAGGAATGAGTAGAAGTGGTCTCCTTTTATAAGGGAGAGGAGGGGCTCTTTAGGAAAGAGTGAAAGTATTACTTTATAATATAATTATATTCGGTTTATAATGGTCCAAAAATCATTGAGGTCGAAGATAAGGTGACTCATATTCTAAATAATATCAACCAATAAGAATTGGACAGGTTTTAGATAATATTTTAATCATTATAATCTTATTTATTTAAATGATTTATTAATAAGGTAAACATTGCATCATTATTGTGTCATTAATAATTTAAATTATTTGATGTCTAAAAATTATAAATAAAATATCATTATGTAGGAAATATTTTTAGATTTCTAATGAATATTTATAATCTAAAATCCAACATGTATAACTCTATGTAAAAATTGTTCTTCTAAAAGATGTAAGCTTATGCCATTTTTAATTTTATTTTAACTTTATTAATATAATGTGTCCCTACCACATACAACTGGATCCAAGGGGTCCCCAATTCGACCCAAGGATGACCATGGTCGGGTATGTGTCCACCAATAAGGTTAGGACACGTTTTAGGGTAATTTTGTATTATTATAATATTATTTTTTAACCCTTATTTACCGGATTTACCCTTTAACCATGGTAAATAAAATATTTACCGCAGTAATTATTCAAAATGTGTAAAAATAAAAGTTACCTATTTACATAATTTGGACATCCTGATTCCAAATATGGAATCCATTTTTCTAAATTCAAAACACAGAAGTGGCAGAAATTAATTTAAAATTAATTCCCGCTGTCAAAACAAAAAGCGTGTTTTTAAGAGATAATAACTATCAAAAGATTGACACTTGTTTATGTTCGGTTTAATTGTAAAATCATGTCCAATGACCAAAATTATATTAAATGGTAAAAATATATTCTAAATATACTTTAAAATTACTAAAACTCATAATTTATCACTATTAATTATTTTGATTAAAAAAGTTGTTTTTAATTAAAATTTAGTAATTTTCACTATTCATCAAAATATGGAAGTTATCCGAAAAGTACCAAAATTTCACCTTAGGCTAAATTTGATATTCAGAATCCAAAAATGAAGTCCATTTTGAAATATAAAATATATATAATTTCAAAAAGTAGGTATTACTATTCGTAACGACTAGTTTGATTGGTTGTGGTGTGTGTTAGAACTCGAAGTTGCGTACAACACACGCTACTGTATTATTCAAAGGAAAGCATACCGTGGAAGCTTGGGATGTTCTATTTTAAATTTTTTGATGTCCCCATTTAGTCAAAAAGTTTAAAATATTTTATTTAAAAAGGGTTCACTATTAAAAGTTGGTAAAAGTGCAATACTGAAAATGAATTTGTTCTTACATTATGTCTAAGAAACTCATAATAAGGATTATATAAAGTTTAAAATTTAGTTAATACTATTTATAACCTCTTTTGAACGGCTTGTTTGGTAAGTCATGGTGCGCTTGAACTCGGTGTTGCGTGTAGTGCAAGTTATTGAATTATTTTGAAGAAATAACACACTATGAAATCTTGGGGTGTTACATTCTCCCCTCCTTCAATAAATTGCGTCCTCGCAATTTGAAATTGTTCTTCGAAAATAAAAGGTTGAAAATAAAAAATATATTTGTGGGAAAAACCACATCGGAAATTGGGTTACTAAAATTTAGCCTTAAAATGAGAAAAAGAGAAATGAAAGGGTCACCACCAAATTATGATCTCGATTAGGAGAACATTGGTGGCAATTAGAGTCATATAATCGGAGGAAAAACGTAAATATTTATAGGTAGTGATTGAGGTCATCATTCACAAACAAGTGTATAATTGAGGTCCTTAAATTCATCAATCTATGATGATGTGAAATACCATTGGTTCAACAAAACATAGGGTATTAGGATAACACATTTTTGACATTTCAAAATATCTTAGTTGAAATCCCACATCGAAAAATGAATTAATGAGGCCTCTATTTAAAATAAAGAGTGGAAAGTATGAAGATTACCAAAAATAACACATACTAGGGTTCCATGTAGGAAAATATGGATATGGAGGAGAAATCTAACCATCAATTATCTGATGGAGAGTGGTAGAGAACATGGCTATGAAAAGGCCAGAAGTCCCAAAGCCATAAATTAGTGATGATTTAAGGTACCATCTAGGAAAACATTTTTGTTCTAAGTTCCTTTTATTAATGTTGAGGAATTTATTTATGAGATTGGCTAAGATCATACGAAGATATACTTACTTTATAATTAGAGTTTTATCCATTAATAAATTCCTACCACAAACTCATATTTCACTCTAAAAGATGATAGAATGTAATTTTTTTTCTTCTATTTATACTATTCGTAGAGGGTTCCAAAAAAAATGAATTTAAAATTCATCTACCAGATCTTTTAAAAAAAACTACATTATTTAATCCAGGACATCTCGTGGGCCAGTGGTAGGTGTTACACCCTTGTCGCCCTTTGGTTGCGGGTTCAAGTCTCGCAGCCCTGCCGGACGCGACGGGTTGTCACCCGACCTCCGGGTAGTCCTTTTATGGCAATCCAAAATAATCCAAACTAGAACTATCCAAAATACTTCTGTCCAAACTCACAGTCCAACATTTATAAGGAAGGTAAACATAATGTAGATCCTTTTTACCCCGTAATAGCATGTGAATACCTTCATCATGCATTCTTTTAAAACACTGGAACATCCTGAATTACCATATTCCTTATTGATTACATTCATTCTCCCTTATTCCATACAGAATGCTGGATATACTTCATCAATCCAAAAATGTTTTAAACCCCAACAATGATGGAATATACAAATCATTAATCAGTTCCAAGGTAGTCAAGAATATCCAATATAATTTTTCCAAAATAATCATGTATTATTCGAAAATCACTACCTCGGTATCAGAACTATATTATGGTTTATCATTCTCTCAACCATATATGTTCCAAAAATTTATCTTGCTATTGAGTCACTTTTCTTTGTTCCACACAATCTCAAGTCCTTAATGAAATAGTACTGCAGTAAAATCCTTAAATACTCCATAATTATTATAACAAGTACATTGTTGATACAACACTCAATTGACATAATCAACATAAGAACTCTAATCATTCCTCTTCATCTCTGGTAGTATCATAACTTGATTATTATCCAATAACATCATTTGCGGCATAGTCTGATGACTGGGACATAGGTTCACGTAGTGTCCAAACTACTTGCAAATGAAGCATTGTACATTTGAAACCATTTTCTTACCCTTGCAGTCACGTACTTTGTGCCCTTTTCCTCCACACTTATAACAAACTCCCATTCCTTTCAGGCAAGTTCCAGGGTGTTTCTTTCCACAGTTACCACATATGGGAAAATTCTTCTTTTCCCTCTTCCCTTTATCCATCTTTCTCTCTTCCATCCTTTTCTTCTCTTGCTTCCCTTTAAATCCATAGGACTCAGTAAAATCTTTACTTATCTTATCAACACATGATATTATTTCTTCATATGATGATAATACATGGGAGACTATTTCTCTTATAAATTCTGGCTTAAGACCATGAAAGATATGATCCTTCTTTCTCTTTGGATCATGTGCATTGCTGGAGTTCTCATTCCTTCTACTGGGCGCCATTTCTAAACAATGGCATAAACTAGATCAGTTTATGAATCAAAATACATAATCCCATACTTATAAAACACTTAACATAAATTGAACTATTTATGGATATAATCCATAATCATAAAAATGTCTCATTTGTGGATGTATATACTCATAAACCCTTCATAATGGTTTGTAAAGAAAATGAGAATTATCCTAAGCATATCCCCCGGGAGTGTCGTAACCAAGAGTGCAGCAAGGCCCATTGTCGTGCACCAGTTCCCATTCGAGTCTAGCTCAAAGCGGTGTTTTCGGGTTTTACCCCTAGGTACATCTGTGCCAGAGCCACCTCTACCTGCTCGTATCCAGATAGGGATGTATTGCTCGGAAAACTCACAAAATCTCTACAATACCAAAATTCTAGGAAGTTCTTCTATACTAATCCTCAAAGTTCATCTTAGGTCTACGTGCTCTAATCAGAGTTTATCTAAATCTAGCTTCCAAGGTTTGTACTAAACTTCCTCTGATACCAACTGTAACGCCCCGACCCCAGCTACCCAGAGTCGGTGCATTACTTCGTAACATTGGCATGATCACAAGAAAGATCAAATCTCGAAAGACCGATTGGTTTAGTAGCCTTGGAAACACTAGATATATTCATAAGTTTTACATTACATCATAAAATGAAAAACTACTACAACAACATAATGTCTCCATAATCCACACTCATATCCCCACATAATATCCCTGCAGGTCATTCATAATTTACTTCTTCGCTTCCTGGGAAAAATAAAACATAGAAAAGGGGTGAGCTCAAATGCCCAGTAAGGATAACAATATAGCAGAAACTTTCATAAATAAGAATAAACATTTAAGGAAATGTATAACTAAAACAAAAGCCTTTCAAACTTGAACTTTCAACTTTGTATGGAATAAATAAAATGAAATAATTCCATTTACTCATTCACATGGATATTCTACTAATCGAATAATCACATGCAAAATCACTAACCACTTTCATAATGACGGAATGCATAATGCTAAACTTTAATTTCTTTTCAAGGCCTCGTCCCAAGACCTTGGGGCTAACTGTAACCGGAACCCAACCCGGAGTGCCTCTAATAACCGGACACCAACCCGGAGTGCCTCTAATAACCGGACACCAACCCGGAGTTCCTCTAATAACCGGAGACCAAACCGGAGTTCCTCTAATAACCGGAGACCAAACCGGAGGGCTTACTTTTGCCGGTCCCCAACCCGGAACATACTTGTCTAACACATTCATCTAAATGAAAGATTGAAATATAACATAAACATTTGGATTAAAAATAACTTATAAAATGTCAATACTTTAAACAAAAACCATGAATGACATAAGAATAGCTTATCCACAGTCAAAAATATCACAAAACCTTCAATAAAATAGCGATGTTTTGTATCATAATAAATCAACTTCAAATAGGCTTAAAATCCATCAAAGGATGTTGACATAGATGAAATCAAAACTATTTTAGAGAAATATCTCTTTTTATTTTGAAATCATTTAAGATCCAAATAAAATAAAACGTTTTCTTTGAAAATATTCTTATAAGCTTTTAAGGAAAGCTTTGAAGATTTTATAACGGCAGAAAATAGCCGCACCCGCTGTATAAGTTTTAAAAAAAACATTCTTACCTTAATTTTGTCAAAAAGGTTAAAAAGGACCTTGTTTTGAAAACGACGGAAAGATTCCTTTATAAACCTCTTATAAAAATTCAAACAAGGGTATAAATGACTTTAACCCATATTCTTGTAAATAGTAAAAATGTTTTGAAATACATTTTGAAGAAACATGGATGTGGATGATAAAGAGATCCCAGTAGATTATTACATATAAACAACCTCGGATAATGAAGAGATTGTGAAATAACCCTTACCAATTTGGTAACTTATGAAACATACAACCCATGAAAGAGGTATCATACAATGAATATGTAAATACACATAAATTAGAGTGTATTACACAAATAATATAATTATGGGCAGTACATACACCACACAAAAGGTAATGGTGGCAATATGGCATGAATCTCACGGGAATAAGGAGTGAGATGAAAACCCCTTACCACGTTAATCAACTGAGTCGTATGGCCAAAAGTTAATAACCACCAAAGGATTTACAGAATAACATGAATATAAAGAGAATCATGATAATATATATCAAATGGCCGTAAACAATACACCACTTTCAATAATTTAGTGGCGAACAATGGAAATCTCACGGAATTGAAAGTGAGATAAGAGAATCCCTTACTTTGTACTTTTTCCTTGGTCGATGGTAGGTTTACCTCCTGTATAATGGTGAAATAATTGTTATTGAATAATACAAGAATCATTTACTTTAATATGATATCATATATGATCTTTTAACATTGATTTGTTAATAATATCTTAGAATTATCGTCATTTCGGGTGTTAACGATTCGTTCTTCTTAACTATTTGGTTACGTAAGACATGTTTGTAAAGGATAGGTTGTATACTATTCATATCCAGAATGATATCAATTCCTTAAACATCATTTTTAAATCATCAAATGATAATTATACTTGAATGGATACGATGGAGAATGAATCTCATCGCGTTCGTGGAGACGGTAGTCCGTACGTACGCACGAGCGACAATATCATTCTTTTGATATTAAAATAATATATAAATGGATGGTATATCATATATACAGAATCATTAACATGTTATATTTATTATTTACATGAGTTACACATCATTATTATACCCATCCAAATAATAATATATTGAATAACAATTACCCCACGACGTGGAGACGGTAAGCCGTACGTACGCACGTATGGGGACATGTTATTCAAAGGGTGGATAGAATACTGAATATGGTTGTACCATATTTATAATTACATCACATTATATGTGAGATACTGGAGTTATTATTTTATAATGGTAAGAACAAAGAAAGAAGAAGTGGAAGAAGAAAGGAACTTGAAAAGGGGTGGTGAAAACATTACCTCTTCTTTGGGTTCTTCCTTTTTATTTGATCAAAAGGGCTCCTCAGGTTGGCTTTATGATCAAACTAAGGCCTCTAGGTTGTAGTGAGGGAAGTTGGGAGAGTATTTGGGCAGGGTTTACCCGAGCCAAGCGGCTTGAGAGGTGTGAGGAATGAGTAGAAGTGGTCTCCTTTTATAAGGGAGAGGAGGGGCTCTTTAGGAAAGAGTGAAAGTATTACTTTATAATATAATTATATTCGGTTTATAATGGTCCAAAAATAATTGAGGTCGAAGATAAGATGACTCATATTATAAATAACATCAACCAATAAGAATTGGACAGGTTTTATATAATATTTTAATCATTATAATCTTATTTATTTAAATGATTTATTAATGAGGTAAACATTGCATCATTATTGTGTCATTAATAATATAAATTATTTGATGTCTAAAAATTATAAATAAAATATAATTATGTAGGAAATAGTTTTATCTTTCTAATGAATATTTATAATCAAAAATCCAACATGTATAACCCTATGTAAAAATTATTCTTCTAAAAGATGTAAGCTTATGCCATTTTTAATTTTATTTTAACTTTATTAATATAATGTGTCCCTACCACATACAAGTGGCTCCAAGGGGTCCCCAATTCGACCCAAGGATGCCCATGGTCGGGTATGTGTCCACCAATAAGGTTAGGACACGTTTTAGGGTAATTTTGTATTATTATAGTATTATTTTTTAACCCTTATTTACCTGATTTACCCTTTAACCATGGTAAATAAAATATTTACCGCAGTAATTATTCAAAATGTGTAAAAATAAAAGTTACCTATTTACATAATTTGGACATCCTGATTCCAAATATGGAATCCATTTTTCTAAATTCAAAACACAGAAGTGGCAGAAATTAATTTAAAATTAATTCCCGCTGTCAAAACAAAAAGCGTGTTTTTAAGAGATAATAACTATCAAAAGATTGACACTTGTTTATGTTCGGTTTAATTGTAAAATCATGTCCAATGACCAACATTATATTAAATGGTAAAAATATATTCTAAATATACTTTAAAATTACTAAAACTCATAATTTATCACTATTAATTATTTTGATTAAAAAAGTTGTTTTTAATTAAAATTTAGTAATTTTCACTATTCATCAAAATATGGAAGTTATCCGAAAAGTACCAAAATTTCACCTTAGGCTAAATTTGATATTCCGAATCCAAAAATGAAGTCCATTTTGAAATATAAAATATATATAATTTCAAAAAGTAGGTATTACTATTCGTAACGACTAGTTTGATTGGTTGTGGTGTGTGTTAGAACTCGAAGTTGCGTACAACACACGCTACTGTATTATTCAAAGGAAAGCGTACCGTGGAAGCTTGGGATGTTCTATTTTAAATTTTTTGATGTCCCCATTTAGTCAAAAAGTTTAAAATATTTTATTTAAAAAGGGTTCACTATTAAAAGTTGGTAAAAGTACAATACTGAAAATGAATTTGTTCTTACATTATGTCTAAGAAACTCATAATAAGGATTATATAAAGTTTAAAATTTAGTTAATACTATTTATAACCTCTTTTGAACGGCTTGTTTGGTAAGTCATGGTGCGCTTGAACTCGGTGTTGTGTGTAGTGCAAGTTATTGAATTATTTTGAAGAAATAACACACTATGAAATCTTGGGGTGTTACAATTTAAGAGAAACATTCCATAAAATGTTTGGGGTGTTACATTATTCCCTCATTCAGAAATTTCATCTTCCAAAATTTTCATTTATAAATCCCTTAGAAAAGATGTGGTTGGTTCGTCTTCATCACATCGTTTTGTTCCCGTGTTACTTCCTCCAGCTTATGGTTTCTCCAAAGAAACTTTACCAGACGAGTCGTCCAATTTTTCAATACTTGTTCTCTGATTTCAATAATCATTATAGGATCCTCACAATAAGACAGATCAGGATCAAGTTATATTTCTTCATAGGTGAGTACATGTGTTGGGTCTGCCATGCATTTCTTTAACACTGATACATGGAACACATTGTGAACTTTGGAGATACTTGGCGGCATTGCCAAACGGTAAGCTACGACTCCAATCCAGTCCAGAATTTCAAAATGTCTAATGTACCAGGGACTTAATTTACCCTTTTTACTAATTCGTATAATACCATTCCATGGAGATACCTTTAAGAAAACATGATCTCCTTCTTGAAGTTCAAAATCCTTCCTTTGGTTATCAAAATATCTCTTTTGCCTACTTTGAACTGTTTTGACATGGGTTTGGATAATCTTCACCTTTTCCATTGTTTCCTCAACAAGTTTTGGGCCTACGAGCTTTCTTTCACCAATATCATCATGTAATGTTGGTGTACGAAATCTCTTTATATATAATGCTTCATATGGTACCATTTTAATACTTCAATGGAAGCTATTGTTACAGGAAAATTATATGAGAGGTAAATACTGATATCACATACCTTAAAAGTGATGTAAATAAGACCTCAACATGTATTATAAAGTTTGAATAGTCCATTCTGATTTTCCATCAGTTTGTGGGTGGTAGGCAGTTTTAAAATAAAGATCAGTATCTAGGGACTTATGAAGACTTTTCCATAATTTTGATGTAAAACAGGGATCACGGTCAGAAACAATTGACAAGGTCACACCATGAAGACTTTCAATTTCATTAATATATAGTCATGATAAACTTTCAAGTGGTAAATATTCTATTATATCAAGAAAATGTTATGATTTTGTAAGAGGATCAAGAATGAACCATATCGAATAATTATTTCTTGGAGTATTTGGTAGCCCCATGACAAATTCCATCATAATATCATCCCATTTTCATATAGGTATAGGAAGGGGTTTCATGAATCCTCTAAGATTTTGTCTTCCAGTCTTCACTTGTTGACAAACCAAACATCTCGACACATAATCATAAATCTCCCTCTTCATGTTTTCCCTCTAAAATTATTCCTTTAGATCTGTATACATATTTGTGCTACAAGGGTGTATAGAGAAATTAGAGCTATGAGCATTATCAAATAGTTCCCTCTTTAGCTCAGGAATAGAGAGAAGACAAAGCCTCTTTCCAAATTTCAAAATTCCACCTTCACATATAAATTCAATCAACTTCCCATCATTTACAACTTTAATTTTCTTTTGAAACTCCTCATCGTCAATCTGATAACTTTTTATCCTTTCTAGTAAAGAAGGTTTAGAAACCATTTGAAATAGTAGTGACTCGTTACCTTACTTGATAATTCCTATATCTATCTTTACTAGATCCATGAACATAGGATCCCTTTCAACTCTTATCTTGTTCAAAATTACATGGTCCTTTCTACTAAGAGTGTCTATCACCTTATTTTCCTTCCCCAGGTGGTAGTTTATTGTGAAATCATAATATTTGAGAAGCTGAATCCATCTACTTTGTATCGTGTTGAGTTCTTTTTATGAGAAGATATATTTCAAACTCTTATGATCTGTATATATCTCAAATTTTTCTCCACAGAGGTAATGTCTCCAAATATTCAAAGAAAATATTATTGCTTCTAACTCAATATCATGAGTTTGATAGTTTTTTTCATGAATTTTTTTCTACCTAGATGCATAGGCAATATCTCTTTCATTCTGCATAAGAACACAACCAAGTCATTTCTTTGATGCATCATTATAGATCACAAATCCATCATTCCCTGATGGTAGATTCAATATTGGATAATTCACTAATCTTATCTTTAATTCATTGAAACATTATTTACATTCCTCTGCCCATATGAACTTAACCCATTTTCGTGTGAGCCTGGTCATTGGGTTGGATAAATGGGAAACGTTCTGAATAAAACACCGATAATAACCTACTAAAATAATAAAACTATGTACCTCAATTATGTTTGTTGGAGTAGGAAATTATTATACAGAATTTGTATTCCTAGGATAAAAAAATATTCCATACTTAGAGACAATGTGGGAAAGTAAGGAAAAAGATTGAAGCCACAGTTCATACTTGCTAAACTTCCCATATAATTCATTTCTTTTAAGAGTTTTCAGAATAATATACAAGTGATTCTCATGGTCTTCATAGATTTTGGAGTATACTTAGATATCATTAATAAAGACCATAACAAAGTCATCAAGATATTCCTTGAAAACTGTAGGCATTAGATCCATGAAAACAGAGGGTGCATTAGTTAGTCCAAAAGGCATCACTATAAACTAATAATGCCCATACCTGGTCTGAAATTCTATATTTGGAATATATTCCTCCCTCAAACACAGCTGATAGTATCAAGATCGAAGGTAAATCTTCAAAAACTATCGTTCTTCTTGAATTTGATCAAATAAATCATAAATTCATGGCATAGGATACTTATTATTTATTATAATAGCATTGATTTCCCTCTAATCAATGCATAGCCTCATGGATCTATATTTCTTCTTGACAAATAGGATAGGGGATCCCCATGAAGAAACACTAGGTCAAATAAATCTTTTTTCACTCAATTACCCTAGTTGTTTTTTTAATTCCACTAATTCCACAATGGCCATTCTATAGGGAGCCTTTGATATTGGTCTTGCACTAGGAATTAAATCAATAAAGAACTCAACTTCCCGCTCTAGAGGATGTCTAGGTAAATCCTATGGAAATATTTCAATTTATTCTTGAACTATATGCACATATTCAATTTGAATATTTATTTCCTCACCCATAGATATTGGTTCCTCTTCCTCTAAAATAATTGTATTCAATAGAGTTACTGGGGGTGGATCTAGATAATAATCACATGGAGAGGTTTCTGCTCTAAAAATAAGAGATTCTACACCATTTTCAAAGATTGTAACTTCATTCTTCTTATAATAGATATTTCATATCATAATTTGACATCCAATTAATTCTGAGAATTATATGAAAGTTATTAATTATTATGATGATAAGGTTAGAAACTAAATCATGTTTATTTGCCATGAGGGGGACTAATCGACATGCCTTTGTTGCAATGATACATCCCCTATGAGTTTTGACTGACAAATTCTTTATTAAATCAAATTGGACTAGTCTAGTTTTCTTGGAAAACTAGAAATATATAAATGAATGTGACGATCAAGAATCAAATAAAGTGTTGGTTAAGTTTGAGGAAATAATTAAAGTACTTGCCACTACATTATTAGGAACTTCAACTTCCATAGTTGTAATCACATAAGCTTTCCCTAACTCTCATGGCCTTTTTTGAGGTAAGTTTCCCTGGATCTTAGGGAATTCACTTGCATAGTGTCCCATCTCTCTAAAATTGTAGCATTTAATATAATCAACTTGTTTCTTCCCCTTGTATTCATTAGATTGACTGACAAATCCTTAAAATTCATCCATTTCATATCTTCTATTTCTTCTTCCTCCATGGTATTCTAGATCAAGGACCACTTCTGATCTACATCACCCTTGAGAAAATATACTGCCAGCACTACCTTTTAATTTTCATTGAATCTTAATGCCATAAATATATTTTCAAAGGACTTGATCCATTACTCATATACAATCAGATTAGTAGTCCCACTGAAATATGGGGGCTTCTTCCACATGAAATGATCAAACATAGGTGTGGCATGATTATTCATCACAACCTTAGTATGTTTTCCCAATATGGTCATGATTTGATTTGCTCCAACATTGACTGTGTTTACTTGCTCAGTGGGAAAATCCCTACATTGCCCATGATTATTGATTACCCTTCTTCCATTAGGTGCCATTTCTAAATAATTTCATAGACTAGATTAGGATATGAATCATAATTTATAATCTCAACCAGAAAAGTACTTAGCATAAATTAAAATTCTATGCATAGATAATCTCATAAACATGGTTTCTCTGAGGAAAAATTTACATTAAAATCTTTCATAATAGATTTTAAATAAAATGTGAATTATCCAAAGTATATACCCCAGGAGTGTCAATACCAATAGTGCAGCAAGGACCATTTTTGTATACCATGATACGCTGGGTCAAGCTTGTCGGATTTTTCTCTCCTAGGTACATCTGTTCCAGAGCCATCTCTACCTATTTGTATCCACACAGGGATGTATTTTCTATAAATATCCACATAATATATTCCTTACCAAAATTACAGGATATTCTTTTATGTTTTTCCTCAACTACTACCTTAGTGTTTTGTTCCCTAATCTACATTTTCTAATCTTGTTTTCATGTTTTCTACTAAACTTCCTCTGATACCAACTGTAACACCCTGAACCCTCTTAACCAGAACCGGTGAAATACCTATTAAATTGGCTTGATTAAGAGTAATAAAATCCTGAAGGAATGATCCGTTTAGTAGTTTTTAAGAAACTAGATACATATATGTAATTCAAATTACATTGGTAATGGTAACAAAGTACAATACATAACAAAAAATAATAAATTGCATCCACGTAAACTCAATAAGTGATCTCCACTTCATAACCTGCTAAAGGTAAACAAATGAAAGGGGTGAGCTCAAATGCTCAGTAAGGGTTAAAAATAATAGAAGCATGAATCAATAATAACTAAATCATAAATAACTTGACATAGTCAATATGTCATGGTGAATAAATGAAAAACTCACGTTGTTAATAAACTGAGAATGAAACAGCATCCATAAATTTTTTCATAGTGAAAATTTCATGGATAATAATAAATGATAATGAATAAATAGAATGATTATTAATTGGAGGTCATGTATCTGAAACATGATAACATAATACCATTAAAATGGTTTAGTTTTGTGGGTAGAAACCCATCCGATTTTTAGAAACAAACTCGAAGGGTTTGTTGCCAACTGATTGTCTCATGAGACCTGTTGATGCATTGAGGGGATATAGTGGGACCCTATCGTTACTGAATGTCAAAATAATTATTTATACATAGATTTAATACATGAGAAATATTCCTTTTCAATATCTGTATATAGTAGAGGATACAGATTCATAAATATTTCGACAGTTAAAACAACATTCCAAATAAACACCATATGTAAAATGGTATACGGTTTAGACAATAAACAAATACATGATATGAGAATATGGATATTTAATAGAAACATAATTCAAATGAAAAGTGATCTCAAATGGTAAGTAGATACACCACATAATTATCTTTAGTTTCACAATACAAAGTAAGTCACAATGAATTGGAAATTGAGATAAAGTCCCTTACCACAATGTAATCAGTCGAATCATATGAAAAAAACTTAATAACCATCAAATGAATCATTTAATATCATGAATATAAATATAATCATTATATTATTTGACAAGTGTTAGTACACATACACCACATTCAAGAAATAAGTGGTGAACAATGGAAATATCAAGGAAATAAAAGTGAGATGAGAAAACCCCTTACAAACATTTCGGTACGGTAACATGTGTTCTTGTGAGGGATTAATGAGAGGTAAAGTGGTATCCTATTATTTAAATATAAAAAGGGAAGTATGTGGGAGGTGTTAAAACATACCACATCATTAGGAATTAAAAATAAAAGGGAATAATATAGGGGGAATTCTTGAACAAAAGTTAGAGAGAGGATCCCTTACCTTATGCTCGAAGGTGGTCTTGATTGTTCATAATGACCTGAATAATCAAATTTATATTCCTTAATTAACATGTAAATAAATTTATAAAAATTTAATTAATATTGTATAACCTTATTAGTTTCATTAATGTCCTTTTTGATGGGTTTAAGAGGTTCAATTTTTTTAATTTGGAAGCATTTTCTCCTTTGGTTTTCATGATCCGTTTACTTGTATTCATGAATGGAAGTTCATTTGAAATGTGGTTAAACATCCAGAATTGTTAATATATATTATTAGTTACATTAACGGGATATAAATGATCTTATAATGATTTTGGTTATATACCATGAGAATGACTCATTCGATAAGTTAATGATAAATGCTTGGATTTAGCTTGGTGGTTTTGTGCATAATGAACTTGTTTTGTATTATTATTCTATATTATGAGTGTGTAAGGATTAATGAATATTAAATAAGATAAAATACATATATTATGATCTGGTTCAACTATTTAAAAGGTTTCATGACCAATCTTGAATATAGTAATGAAAATTGAAAACCCATCTTCCTTGAGTATGATAAATTAACACATCTTGGACGGTGTTTTCATTTATAGTATAAAAGGAGGGGAAAAGAGAGATTATGATGAAATATTAAATTATAATAATGAAAATAAAATACATGTAATGCAAATTAATTATCATGTCATTTTGATGAGGTGAGTTGAGAATAGAGAACAAGAGAATGGAACTTGTAAAAGAAATTGGAAGAAAAAGGAAGCGAGGTTCACCTCTTGGGTACTCCTCTTTGAGAAACTCCTTAAGGCCTTTTGGTGAGACCAAAAGGCCTTGTACATGGGGAGAGGGATTGAGAAGATTATTTGTAAGAATTTAGGCATGTATTAAAGCTTTAGTGGTGTGGGAGGAATAGGGGGTGAGGGGTGGTTTATATAGTTGAGGGTAGGAGGGATTTTACATTATTTTAGTCATTATTTTAATATTTTTGCTCAAGAATATAAATAGTCTTAATTAATGTGATTAAAAATAGTAATAATGGAATGTGAGTTAGAACTAAGTGGGAATAAATAATTCTTGCATCATCTATGATGCAGTTAATCAATTATTTTAAATTTATCGTAATTTATTGTATTTTACTATTCATAAAAAATTCAAGTATTTTAGAAAAATCCCAAAAATTTACCCTAACCATTTTTCAATGTTTATAATCCAAAAATGAACTGAAGTTTTCAAAAATAATTTTCTAAATATGATAAATTTAATTTTTAATTAAAATAATTATTGATTCAAAAAATATAAACCCCTAAAATATTAATCTTCATTTTTAAGGTACTTAAATTTATTTATACATTCATGTGTATGGATAACATTCATAAGAGTCATATTAAAACTCCTAAGAGTTAGTTAATATTCATAATGGTAGGTTAATATTCATAAGGGAGGGTTAATATTCACTAAAAATTACGTTAATTCTATCAGACTCTAAATATCATCCTAATTGCAACTCTAAATTTACCTTTATCAAATATCAAAACACAAAAGTGGAAAATTTAAGTTTAAAGGCTAGGTTTTGCTTATATCTTAAATAACCAAGTTTTGTTTAAAATGAAATCAATGATTTATGAAATATAGGATATTTAATGAATATAATGTATTTAATAGAAATGTACCATAAAATGTTTAGGGTTTTACAAATATTATAATTTAACCATATAAATTTTCTCGATGAATATAGTTATTTTCACTTAAAAGTTAGTGTGTTTTTATTATTTATCAAAACTTGAATGTTATCAGGAAATTTCATAAATTCAACCAAAGTAAATTTTTATATCCCTCTTTAAAAGAACATATTTATGTATAAAAATTATTAATTTGTCAAAATATTAATTTAAAAAGGATTTTCCATTCAAAGGATTAAGATTACCCTTTTTTAAAAAAGTAGTTTTTTATATAAAAAACCGGTTTTATTCACACCCTATGATTAAAATATCCATTGAATGAAGAAAAATATTTTATTAAGTATATAACATATATATATCATTAATTTCATTACCAATAGTAATTCACTCAAAATTAAAAATATCTAATTTATATTTTTCATAAATAATTGATATCTAAAGAATTTAAAATGCATTTTCATAAGTTAGTTATAATTATTCCTACCAACCTAACAGTTAGGCTATAATGGTAATTTTATACAAAGGGCATTTTGTGGTTCGTTTAATCTCACGATTGCATGCAATGAAAGCTACCAAAGAATAAAAATTGTTTAATGAAAGTTTTTCATAAAAAACATCCAGGTGTTACATAGTACATCATTAAAGGAGCATATTTTCGAATCAGAGGTGAGGCATGAATTTATTTCGAAGGCTATAGTTCTATGTATAACAGATTATAAAGAAATTGTGAATAGAGATAAATTTTATGGAAGAGATATCTTAGGAGTGATGGAGGGAGGAGGTATGTTAATAAATATAGGAAATATTGGGACCTCTAACATAGGGAGAAAGAGAAATAGGGAAACTTATTTCCCAAGTGTGATTATGGATTAGAATCAATCGTTAGGTTCTATAAATCTTCCTCTGAATCCTAAGAGTAAGTTGGGATGTTTCCAATGTTTCTCTATAATCAAAATGAATCAAGAATGCCCAACACAACTTGGAAAATTCCATAACTCTAACCATATGGGCCATATTTATTGTTACTGTCACAATGCTCTGAGGTCAGCTATTCATGACACTTCTCAGGGGTTTCAATCATATAATGATTCTATGGGACAAGGGTAGCATCACACCTCTCATTAGAAGAACATAGTTAGCCATGGTGATTCCCAGAATATCATGAATCCTTAGCAAGGGTAGTTTCAACACGGTAATAAAGAGAAGAGTGTGGCCAGTAAGAAGGTCTTTAGAGTCGAACTGGTTGAAATGGATGATCAATCATGGCCATTCACAGTGAGAGGTTTTATTCTATTGAATTTTACCTTTATGAAAGAACTATTTTATATAGGTGTGTGTCATTCTTTCTTTCCTTCTCATATTATTGATTTTTTGGGTTTAAATAAGGAAATGATGCCTTTTGTTTTGAAACTTCAAACTCTTCTGGGTCAAAGTGAGTGTCGAGCCTTCCTATGTGGAGCATATAGTATAGCTATCACCGGGGTTTAGTTGACGTGGAAATTATTAGCTCTTGATATGGATGTTTAAGATATAATCCTAGGTATATATTGATTGATGATGTTTAGGTCCAACATCAACTTTTATGCATGAACAGTTAGTTTTACAATAGATGAGGGCATCAATCATCTCTTTAGAGGAGAGAGGAAGGTAAAGGTTTGTGAAATTGGCTTGTTAGCACTAGTAGTTTGGACGAACTTCTATCAGTTGGAGGATTTGTATTTGGAATCAATGGAAGAGTTTGGGAGAAATAGTTTTTTCGACAATTGTTGATCATTTTCTTGATGTATTTCTCAAATATTACTTAGGGTTTCCATTCTTAAGGGATGTGGAGATTACGATTGATCTTCTATCGAGGACAAGTCCTATATCACTTTCATCTTACTATATGGAACCAATAGAATTGAGGGAATTGAAAGTGGATCTGGAAGAGATAGAAAACATAGGGTTCGTCTAGTCATACACGTCTCTATAGATAGAACTGCTCTGGTTTGTTAAAAAGACAGATGGAACACTTTTGCTTTTTTTTGACTATTGTAAAATTAACCAAGTTACAGTAAATAACTAATATATACTCCCATGAATTGATGATATGTTCAATCAGTTTATGGGAGCTCAATGATTCTCCAAAATTAACCTATGATCAGGATATCCTCAGTTACAAGTGTGGAAAGAGGATATTCCAAACACCACTTTTAATAGTAGTTATGGAAATAATGAGTATGTGGTTATGCCCTTCAGTCTTAAAAATGAAATAGTGGTCTTCATGGAATTTATGGAGGGGATATTTCAAATATATCTAGATTCTTTCGTGGTGGTGTTTATGGATGATATATTGGTATATTACACGAACAAAAATGTGCATGAGAAACATTTGGAAATAGTGTTAGGAATCTTGATAGATCATCAATTGTATGCCAAATTATCAAAGTGTTCTTTTTGGATACAATAGGTAAGTTTTCTTGGCCATGTTATTTCTAAGAAAGGCATTTTAGTGGATCCCGAAAAGATAGAGGCTGTTATTTTTTAGCAACCACCAAAGAATATTTTTGAGATATAAAGTTTCTTAGGTATATCTTGGTATTATAAATGCTATATTCATGAATTATAATGATTATATTCACCGTTGATAGCCATGAAAAGTAATAATGTTCCATTTCAGTGGAATGTGAAGTTTTAAAAGTCTTTTGAAGTGCTTTAGTATAAGGACCTAGCCTTATTACATTACATAATCTTGAATTTAGTCAAGAAATCACTTCCTTTAACATTGATGATATTTTCAAGTTTAGAGATTTAGATAATTGGGACATAATACATTCATAACATTCCATATTAATATAGAGTGGATACCACAAAAAAGATTCATTTCTTCCCAAATATAAAACTTTTCAAATAAAAAATTATTTCATTGAAAAATCTTCAAAAATTTAACATGGATTCATTATTTTTCTTACACAATATTATAACCTGTGAAAATCATTTAAAAACTTTGGATGACATAAAAATCTCAGTAAGGGATATAAAAATAAGGAAAGACCACATTATTCCATGAATACTTGCAATCTATGAAATCATTTTCCAAATACATACATGTCACCCATATATACTTAATTTGTGAAACATAATATTTCGACAAGATCCTAGAAAGACATAATAAAATAAATAGAACCATAAAATTATCTTGGGGAATTACTTACATAATCTTGTAACCTTCTCGGCTACCTTATAATTTGTAACCCTCATGGATACCTTATAATTTATGTAACCATAGTAGTTACATTTGGAGTAACCATATGACCGAACTACAACTTACACATACAAAATGAATTGGAGGGAAATATAGGTCCCAAACTTCATTATAAACAATTCCCAAGAACCATAACATAATCATACAACATGAATAATTTCATAAAAACATTTGTTTTGAATTTCATAAAACAAAATTATAAAATTGGATTTTTAAAATAAAATTCTCTTAAAAATATCATATAGTTGAAGAGATACTAAATTGAGTTGATGTAATATGTATATAAACTATAAATAAACATAATTAATAATAATATAAACAAATTTTATCACACATACAATTTAAATACCTCATAAATAATGAAGTACAAGGTTAACCCAAAGAATGGAAATCAGGTTATGAATTCCCTTATCTCAAATTTATCTTTCTTAAAACTTGTTTTAAAACTCCTGAATAATGGTTAAAATAGTGTTATTAATATCTTAAAGAAAAATATTCATGTTTATAATACCTTATATGAACATTTCATTACATTATTTCTCCATTTAATTGTTATTATTTTGTTCCTTCCATTGTTTTGGGTGCGTTCTTTACATGATTTTCATGATCAGTTCATGATGGATATTCTAGTTGATTAGAAGTGAAAATATAGAATTGGAATGTAGCAGTATTTATATGTTTCAAGAAACATAAATTATACCTTTTATCATATTGAATTCTTACATGAGTATGTTTCATAAGTTAAAGCATTATTGATATTTTTTAAGTCATTTTGGTGATTCTTCGATCGTAAAGAACTCATTTTGTTTTATAAATTAATAACATCTATTAAAAATGATTACAAAACCTTATAAGAGTTATAATACATAAATTATAATCTGGTTCAACCATAAAAATGGTTTCATGACCCGTATTTAAGGAAGTAAAAGAAATTGAAATCACATAATCCACGATGTCGGTAAACCGACACATCAGAGATGATGTTTTAATTTCTTGAATAAGTGTAAGAGGAGAAGGAATATAATGGTAAATATTAAATAAACATGATTAAATCTATAATATGTAAGATAATGGATCATTCATTCCTCTTGGATAAGGTTATGTGAGTAAATAAAAATAAAATAAAGGAATATCGAAATAAAAGAAAAGTTGAGAAATCCCTTATGAAAATTTGGCACTCTAACGAAGTTGCTTAAAATTTCATAAAATATTTTGATGAGAGAAAATGGGCCTCTCATAATTATTACATAATATGTTTAGTAAGGGGGATATAGAATGACATATCCCAACATAAGATAATGGAAATTAAAAATAATAACATAAAATGAATGCATGAAAAAGAGAAGAGTGGTGGATTCCCTTACCTTGTAGGGTAACTCCTAAAACATGAAGGTTGGGACCTTAGGGGATTGAGGACACCTTGGTAGGACTAATATGGAGGTAATAACACTAGATCTTTGTTGAATAGAAATTTTTAATGAATAGAATTAAGGAATGGGTTGGTATTTATAGCAAAATTGAGGGAATATTTTATTAATTTCCTTGGGACACCTCATTTGTGGTATTTGCCAAACCATGAGATTTCTTATGGTATTTTCTCATGATATTAAAAACTTGGGGCACCTCATAAATTTTTTTACTATACACAAGTAGACCAGAATTATTACATCATTAATGATGTCATTAAACACACCAAAACCAAAACTTTATTTTTATTATTCCCTGAAAATTTAACTGTTTCAGAAAAATCCCAAAAAATCACCCTGAACATTTTTTGATGTGTATAATTCTAAAATGAACTCCATTTTTTAAAAATATTTTTTATAAATATTATTAATTTTATTTTTAAATAAAGTCATAATTTATTAAAAAAACATTTTTTAATCTATACCTCTTTTTTAACACCTTGAAAAATTAATCGACATATCATTATCTTATATCCTTAAGAAAATAAAATAATAATATGATTTTCTATTCATAAGATTCATATTACTATTCATAAGTGTATATTACTATTCACAAAAAAATTGGTTCTTTTAGACTCGGAATAACTTACTGATCACAATTATAGATAACCATTTCTTGAAATTCAAAACATAGAAGTGGAAAATTATTTTTAAAGGGTGGTTATAAATATCTACTTTAAAAAAGGTTCATACATTTAGAATTATTTTTAGAAAACCTTGGGGTGTTACATTATCCACAATTTTAGGAAAATGCATCCTTGTAATTTTATTTACTTAATAAAAAAGTGAGGGTACCTTTATTTCATATCATTTTCAAACTCCCATGTTGCTTCTTCAACCATGTGGTTTCTCCACAAAACCTTTACCTGGTGGATTACCTTATTCTGCATAACCTATTCCATTCGATCAATAACATGAACAACTTTCTCTTCATAAGAAAGGTTCTCTTCTAGATGAACTAATTTTGGGCTCAAGACACGAGTTGAATTTGGCACACACTTTATCAACATCAAAATAAGAAAAACATTGTGTATCTGAGACAAAATTGGAGGCAAAGCTACTCGGTATGCAATTGGTTCAACTTTATCCAGGATTTCAAAAGGACCGACGAACTGAGGACTTAGATTTCATTTTCTACCAAAATGCATCCCACTTTTTCAAAGAGATATTTTAAGGAAAACATGGTCACCTACCTTGAAATAGAAATCTTTCCTTCTGTTATCTACATAACTTTTTTTCCTGCTCTGAGTTTTCCTCTTATGTTGTTGGATCATCTTCACTTTCTCAGCCACTTGAAATACTAATTACGGTCCCATAAACTTGATTTACCTGAATTCATCCAAAAAATCTAGAGTTTGACACCACTTCCCATACAAAGCCTCAAAAGGTGCCATATGTATGCAGGAATGAAAACTGTTATTATAAGAAAACTCAACTAAAGAAAGATGCTAATTCAAACTTCCATGGTATTCCATTGAATAAGCTCGAAGCATATCCACTAAAGTCTGAATTTTTTGTTCTGACTACCTATCTGATTGAGGATGAAAAGATGTACTGGAATTTAATTCTGTTCCCAATGACTTCTGAAGGCCCTTCCAAAAGTTATAAGTGAACCTGGGATCCTAATCAGATACATTAAAAAGAGGAAATCCATGTAACCTAACTATCTCTTTGATGTACATTCGATAAAGTTGATCCAACGACATTGTATCTCTAATGGAAATAAAATGTGGAAATTTTGTCAGTCGATCAAAAACAACCCAAATCTAATTATTATTTCGTGATGTCTTAGGGAGTCCCACCACAAAGTCTATGGATACATTCTCCCACTTCCACTCTGGAACTGAAAAAGGCTGAAGCATCCACTTTGGTAACTTCTTCTCTACTTTAACCTGTTGACATGTCAAACATTTCATGGTAAAATTAGCAATATCCCTTTTCAATCCATCCCACTAGTAATAATCCCAAAGGTCTCTGTACATCTAATTACTTTTAGGATTAATTCAAAATGGAGAACTATGAGCTTCAAACAATAATTCTCTCTTCAATTGGGAATCAAAAGGAACACAAAACCTTTTTCCAAATCTTAAAACAAAATCTTCATTAAGGTTAAATTCTAGAAACTTACCCATTTTAACCAATTCTACATTTTTTTTCTGTATCTCACGGTCTTCCTTATGTTCTTTTTCAATTCTATCTGATAACGATGACTGCACTAAAACTTAAAGAAAATAGAATTATTTCCTACACCAAAAACTTCTAATACAAAATTCATCAGATCATTAATCAAGGGATCATGTTCCAAATGTAACATGGTTAATGATTCATGATGTTTTCAACTCAAGGAATCTGCCAATTTGTTTGATTTTCCTAGATGGTAATTGATCATATAATCATAATCCTTTATCAGTTCAATCCATCTTCTCTACCTCATGTTTAATTCCTTATGATTGAATATATAATTTAGAATTTTATGGTTAGTATATATTTGAAATTTGTATTCGTATAAATTATGCTTCCAAATTTTCAAAGAAAAAGCACAACTACCAATTAAAAATCATATGTGGGATAATTTAACTCACGAGGTTTTAGTTTTCTTGAATCATAAGCAATTACCTGATCATTCTGCATAAAAAAACAATAAATCCCCTTTAATGAAGCATCACTGTAGGTGAAAAAATCACCATTTTGGGAAGTCAAGGCCAAAACTTGAGCATTCACCAATCTCTTCTTCAGTTCCTGAAAACAAACATCACATTCTTCTGTCCAAATAAATTTAACCACTTTTTACGTTAACTTAATTAGTGGGCTAGATAATCATGCAAAGTTTTTGACAAACCGTCAGTAGCAGCCTGCCAATCAAATAAAAATATTAATCTATGTATCATTTGTGGGCCTTGGCCATTCATCAACCACTTTTTTTTTGGAAGGATCAACTGTTATTCCATCCTTATTTAGAATGTTCCCAAGAAGAGAAATCTATTGCAACCAAAAATCACATTTGCTGAATTTTTTATACAGTTTATTTTCCTTTATGGTTTTCAAAATAGCCCTTAGATGTTTTTCATGCTGCTCTTTACTCTTAAAAAATACCAGAATTCCATCAATAAACACAACCAAAAATTTATCCAAGAACTCATGAAATATTTTATTAAAAAGATTCATGAATACAGCAGGTGCATTATTTAACCCAAATGGGATAATAAAAAATTCATAATGCCAATATCTTGTATGAAAAGATGTTTTTGGGATGTCTTCCTCCTTCACATTGAGATGATGGTATCCAGATCTCAAGTTAATCTTGGAAAGGTACTGAGCTCCCTAGAGTTGATCAAACAAGTCATTGATATGTGGAAAAAGATACTTGTTTTTAATAGTGATTATATTCAAGGATCTATAATCAATGCCAAGTCTCATGGAACCATATTTCTTTTTAACAAACAAAACAAGAGCCCCCCATGGTTAAGTGCTAGGAGAATGAAGCCTCTATCAAATAGATCCTACAACTAATTTTTCAATTCAATAAGTTCCATTTGAGACATTCTATATGGGGGTTTTAAAATTGGATTAGTATCAGGAACTAAGTCAATTGTGAATTCGACTTCCCGATTAGGAATGACACCGGGTAACTCATTAGAAAAAATGTCAAGGTATTAATTTACCACTAGCACATCATTAATCTGAACAGTTCCCTTATTTTCCAAAATATGAGCAAGATAACATTCATTTCCATATTTAAACAGTTTATCAGCTTCCTAATAAGTTATCAATTGTATGGGTTCATTCTTGTACACAAACTGAAACACTTTCTAAAAAAAACTTCTTTAGCTCTACAATTAATCTTAACATGATACACAGAAAGCTAATACATTACCAGTATGACATAAAACTCTACTAAGGGTAAAACAACAAGGTTTGTAGGTAAATTTTTTCAACAAACCATAATAGAAAGATTCTTATAATTCCTATTTTCTATAATATTTCCCTTGGTATTTTAACAATAATTTCCAGTCTCATTTTCTGAGGTGATATTTCCAATTTACCAAAAAATTCCTCATAAATAAAGGAATTTTTAGAACCCGTATCAAACAAAACTTTATAAAAATCTAAGTAAACAAACAAGTACCTGATACAACTTCATTGGATGACCTGACGTTTGTTGATGTAGTCACAAAGAATCTCACTACACCTTTCTGATTATAGTTTGGCTTCATTGAATCATTTGGATATCTCTTTGGGAAAACATTTGCATAATGACCCATCTCACCACATTTAAAACACTTAACGAATTTCTTATTAGGATTAGTCTTAGGATTATTTTCATTACAGTATAGGGCCATATGTACAGGATTACCACATTAAGAACTCTTCCCAGTTTTGGTGAGGCATTCCATAGGGTGATTCTTCCCACACTTTTCACAAACTAGAAACTATAATTTCTTACCATTAGATTTCTTTGTTTGATTACTACCCATAACTTTCCATCTATAAATCTTCTTCTACTTATTTTAAAAGTTTATACAATCATCAGAAAACCCCATCTATACCCTCTCATCACATAAGATAAGTTTCTCATAACTTTTGAATTCACAGGAGGCCAACTCCCTTAGATACCTTGGATTTAATCCTGAGTAACAATAGTTGTTTTTTTCTGTCAAGATTAAGAATAATATTTAGAGCATAACTTTCTATTTTTTTGTATTTTTCTTCATAAAAAGACACAGAATATTCCACCTTTTTATTTAATTCAATGAATTGATTCTCCATTGTATGTCAAACCATATTTTGAAAATAATTTTCAAGGAAAATACTTTTTAATTCATCCCACTCTAAGGCGTAAACATCTTATCTACCCCTGATATTATTTACCCCTGAACACCACTGATTAGCTTAAACTTTCAGAAAATAAATTTTAAGACTTACCTTTTGATTATCTGAACATCCCATAAAACCAAATATATTTTCAAGGGATTTAATCCATCATTTAGACACTACTAGGTCAGAATATCCATTGAAAGCAGGAGGGTGTTGTCTCATAAAATGTTCTTCTGTCATCATGTTCCATTGTGGTACCTATGTTTGTTCTCTTTCATGGATACCGCCACCATTTATTTCCTGCTTTAGCTAAGCCATTACTATCATAAACTGCTCAGTTCCAATCCCTACCATTCCAAGATGCAGATTCAGAAGCATACCATTCCGTTGAATCCTATCCTCTTTAGTTTCCCTATTTCTTCTACGGAAAACCATTCTAAGAAAACATATCTTTGTCGAAGAAATATGGTAATCATTAAATTCTATAACATTTCAAATTAATCATAGAGTAAAAATCATTTATGGCATTTTATGAACATCACCCTAACCCCTAAAGTTATCTAAACCATCCTCTGATACCAACTATAATGATCCACCCTTATCACATTACATAATCTTGAATTAAGTCAAGAAATTACTTCCTTTCACATTGAGTATCTTTTTAATTTTATATATTTAGATAATTGGGACATAATACATTCATAACATTCCAAATTAATATAGAGTGGATACCATAAAACAATATTCATTTCTTCCAAAATATAAAACTTTTCAAATAAAACATGTTTTCTTTGAAAATTCTTTAAACATTTAAATTAGATTCCTTATTTGTATTACACATCCTTATAACCTGTGAAAATCTTTTAAAAACTTGTGATGAGCACAAAAATCTTAGTAAGAGATATAAAAAGGAGGAAAGAACACATTAGTCCATGAATACTTGTAATGTATGAAATCATTTTCAAAAGAAATGATTGTCACCGATATACACCTACTTTGTGAAACATGAGATTTAAAAAAGATCCCAGAAAAACATAAGAAAATAAATAGAACCATAAAGCTATATTAGGGCATTACTTACATAATCTTGTAACCCTCTCAGCAACCTTATAATTTGTAACCCTCATGACTACCTTACAATTTGTGTAACCATCGTGGTTACACTTTGAGTAACCATACGAATGACCTCCAAATTACACATACCCAATGAATTTGAGGGAAATATAGGTACGAACCTTCATAATAAACAATTTACAAGAACCATAACATAATCATACAACATGTATATTCCATAAAAACATTGCTTTTGAATTTTGTAAAACAAAATTTTAAAAGAGGATTTGTAAAAGAAAAGTCCTTTAAAAATATCATATAATTGAAGAGAAACTTAATATAGTGGATGAAATATGTATATAAATTGTAAATAAACACAATTAATCATAATATAAACAATATTTATCACACAAACAATTTGAATACCACATAAATAAGGAAGTAGAAGGTTACCCCAAAGAATATAAATCGGGTTAAGAATTCTTTTACCTCAGGTTTATCTTACTTCAAAATTGTTTTAAAACACTTGTATATTGGTTAAAATAGTGTTATTAATATCTTAAATAAACATAATAATGTTTATAATACCTTATATGATCATTTAATTACATCATTTTTCACTTTAATAGTTAGTATTTTGTCCCTTCTGTTGTTTTGGGTGCGTTCTTTACATGATTTTTATGATCGGTTCATGATGGATATTGTTTTCGATTAGAAGTGAAAATATAGAATTGGAATGGAGTGGTATTTATATGTTTCTAGAACCATAAATTATACATTATATAATTTTGAATTTTGACATGACGATGATTCATTAGTTAAAGAGTTATTGATATTTGTTTAAGTTATTTTGGTGATTCTTCAATCGCAAAGAACTCATTTTGTTTTATAAATTAATAACATGTGTAAAAAATGATTAAAAAACCTTATAATATTTATAATACATAAATTATAATCTATTTCAATAATAAAAATGGTTTCATGACCAGTCTTTAAGGAAGTAAAATAAATTTAAATCACATCTTCTATGATGTCGGTAAATTGACATATCACAGACAATGTTTTAATTTCTTGAATAAGTGGAATAAGAGAAGGAATATAATGGTGAGTCTTACATAAACATGATGAAATATAGAATATAAAATATACTGGATCATTCATTCATCTTGTATAAGGGGATGTGAGGAAATAAAATGAAAAGAAAGGAATCTCAAAATAAAAGAAAAGTTGAGAAATCCATTACAAAAATTAGGCTGCCTAACGACGTCCCTTAAAATTTTATAAAATATTTTGATGAGAGAAAATGGGTCTCTAATCATTATTAAATAATATGGTAATTAATGGGGATACGTAATGACTTTTCCCAACATAGTCCAATGGAAATTAAAAATATTAACATAAAATAAAAGCTTGAAAAAGAGAGGGGTGGTGGATTCCCTTACCTTGTTGAGTAACTCTTAAAAATTTAAGGTTGGGAGCTTGGGGGATTGAGGAAACCTTTGGAGGAATAATAGGGGGGTAAGTATACCAGATATTCATTGAAGAGGAATTAAGAATGAATGGAATGAAGGAATGGGTTGGTATTTATAGCAAAAGTGAGGGAATATTTTATTAATTTCAATGGGACACCTCATCAGTGGTATTTGAAAAAACATGGGCTTAACCATGGTATTTTCTCATGGTATTGGCCACTTGATACACCTCATAACATTTTTTACTATAAAAAAGTTTACAAAAAATTATTACATCATTAATGATGTCATTAAACACACTGAATCCCAAACTATATTTTTACTATTCACCGAAAATTCAACTGTTTCAGAAAAATCCCAAAAATTCATCCTAACCATTTTTCAATGTGTATAATTAAAAAATGAACTCAATTTTTTGAAAATAATTTTCCCAATATTATTAATTTAATTTTTAAACAAAATCATAATTTATTAAAAAATAACAGTTTTAAATCTATAACTCTTTTTTAACACCTTGAAAATTTAATCGACATATCATTATATTATATCCTTAAGAAAATAAAATAATAATATGATTTACTATTCATAAGGGTCATATTACTATTAATATTACTATTTATAAGGGTATTTTAGTATTCACAAAAAAAATAATTTGGTTCTTTCAAACTCGAAATAACTTATTGATCACAATTGTAGATGATAGTTTCCTGAAATTCAAAACATAGAAGTGAAAAAATTATGTTTAAAGGATAGTTATAAATATCTTATTAAAACAAATTTTCATGCATTTAAAATTATTTGTAGAAAACCTTGGGGAGTTACATTAAGTGTTGCCTTACATTAGTACCAATATTTGTTTTTTTAGAACTAGGGAGAAGGTATGTGGTCTATTGTGATGCATTGAACTCGGGGTTGGGGGGGGGGGTTATCATGAAAGGGGATCATGTGGTTGTGTATGAATCACAACAGTTAATATTTCATGGGAAGAAATACCAAAAACATTATTCGGAGTTAACGAATATTATGAATGCTTAGAAGACATGGCACCATTATCTCTTCGACGAGAAATTAAAGGTTTTTACAAATAATAATATTTTAAAGAATATTTTCTCACAATGATATTTGAACCTGTGGAAAAATAAATGTATGGAGTATCTCATTTTTTTTGACATCGATTTGACATCCACACCGGGTAAAGAAAATTTAGTGGAGGATGCATTAAGTAGGAATTCGTATGCTCAGGTGGTAAAAGAAGCTTTCGACCAGCGGAAGTTAATATCAGTTATAAAAAAATGTATTTGGACTGTGATTATAGATGTGATGTAGCAATTTTATTTATGGTTTTTTGGGTTCCTGATTTGGTTAGAATTGTTAGAGGAGTAGACACCCAATTCAGAATATGTGGTTATGAGGTCGAAAGTCAATGGTGGGGAGACCATTGAGGGTTGGAAACAAGATAGTGATTTAGTTTTGTTGTTTCTAAATCATATTGTTTTTTAGTGGATATACATGATCAAATAATTAGTGCATATAACTATTCAAAATGGATTGTCCACCTCAAAATTTAGAAAATGTATAAGGAGTTAAAAGCACAGTTTTGGTCGGTAGGTATGAAAAGAAATGTAGATGAGTTTATATCAGATTCTTGACTAGTCAGTTAAAAAATAGAGAGCATCAGTGACGAGAAGGGTTGTTATAGTCTTTTACTGTCCCTTTTGTGGAAATGAGAACAAATATATATGGTTTTTTACTGGTCTTCCAAAAATAGTTCAGATTCATGATACTATATGGGTGATTGTGGATCAGATCACAAAGTTATCAAATTTTATCCATATTTTTGAATCTGATACGGTGGAGGATCTGTACAAAATTTATATCCATGAGGTGGTAAATAGGCATGGTGTACCACTTTTGATTGTGTTAGATAGAGATTTGATATTCTTTTGTTCTTTCTAGAACCCATTACTATAGGCCATTGGGACTCAATTGACTATGAGTACGGTGTATCATATTCATACATATAGAAAATACTAGAGGATGATAAAAATGTTGGTGGATATGTTGCTGGCTTATTTGATAGATTTTGGATGCTCATGGGAGGAGAACATTCCATTTATAGAATTCTGCAATAACTATACTTATAATTCCATAATATATGTGGTCCTGTATGAATCATTGTATGACCGTCTATTTCATTCTCCAGTTTTTTGGGTGGAAATAGGTGGGAATTTGATGGCTGGGATGAGCCTCATCCAAGAAACAGAGGAGAAGATTAAGATGATCATGAAAATAATGGATACATCTCAGATTCATCAGAAATCATATGTGAATCATCTTCAATGACCACTATCATTCGATATGGGTAGCCATCAATTCTTGAGAATATCTACTATTCTTGTACATTATCGTTTTGGAGAGCACAACAAGTTATCTCTAAGGTATACACGCCCTTTTGAGATACATGAGCAGGTTGGAGAGGTAACATATCAGTTAGCCTTTCCACCATGTTTCAGTGTAGTTAATAATATATTTCATGTTTCCTAGTTGAAGAAGTATCGTTCAAATCCTAACCATGTCATTTGAAAAGATCATGTTGAGTTAGAGATGGATGATTCATTGGTGAACTTGCTAGTGTAGACTGTGGATAAGCAAGAGAAATCCTTTCATGGAAAATTCATCGTTTAGTGTGAGTTTTGTTGAAACCAAGTTAGATTCAGGAGGAGACTTGGGAATGGGAGAAAGAAATGGTAGAGTAATATCCCAAGATCTTTTAGGATAGCAATGGTTTTCTACTTTTTGAGGATGGAAAGGCCAATGGTGGGGATAATTTAGCACCATTGGTTTGATTTATGTAACCATTATTTATGACTTTTTATGAATATAAAGTGGGTTAGTTAAGTTTGGGAGATTTTAGAAGGTTTTTGGGAAGGTTTTGGGGGGTTTTTATAAGGGTTCATGATTTGAGGACGGTTAGTGAAAACTATGAAACACTTATAGGTTACCATAGAGTCGAGGAATGGGAAACGGTGATGGCGCATGATTAAGGCACATAGTTTTTCAAACTGCGCGACCTCCCTAAGTAAACTATGAACCATGACATAGAGAGATTTAGCATAGTTGGTGCACAACTTGTCTACATTTGTGAGAGAACCATGTGAGGTTCCATTTGGACAGTAACATGTGCATGGTTAGAACATGATTTTTCTAACTGTGCGAGCTAACTGTGGAAATCATTAAAAATGGGGTTTTAAAAAAATTTCCTCACATGTTTTTAACCCAAAGACACCATTTGAGTCCTATTTCAACCCTCACTCGGTATTTTATTTTCTCTAAGGTTGGGGAACCTCTCCCACTCATTCTAAATGATTTTTGATGGGATTTCTAGGTGGTTTGAAGGTGGATCTTCCTTGGTAAGTCTCTCTCATTGGTAGTTTGATGGATTTTCTTAGATCTAGTCTTCTATATCTCTCTCAGTTTACTATATCTACTTCTATAGCATGTATTTATAGGTTTTTTTGACAATAATGGTATGATATGGGCTTTTTTATTTTATGTAAAGGGGTTTAATGTGATTTTTTGTATGCTTTAGATGGATTTGGTGTGCGGTTTGGCGATGTGTCTATTTCACCGATCCCTAATGGTAGGTGGATAAACTATTGACTCCATTTTTCTAGAATTAGAGGGATTAATTTTAAATTAATTGGGTTTTATTTAAATTTATTTCAAATGTGATTTGTGAAGATTGGTGGAAGCCCATTTTGTGATGATTTGTGGATTTTTGTAAAAAATGGGTTTTGTTGTGAAATGTTCTTTGTTGGTGAATTTTAAAATGGTGATTTAAAATTAGTGGATTTGGTGATTTATGGAAAATCGTTTGTGAAAATTTGGTTTCAATAAAAATGTTTTTATTGAAGTACTGTTTGGAATGAATAATGGCTTAAGGATTTTTTCCATAAATGGGCGATTTACTGAATAGGTTTTGGAATTTTTTTGTAATTATAAATTTTCAAGTTGTTGGAATTTTGGTAAATGTTATTGAAATGGTTATAGTCTTATGTAACTAAGCATGTGATGGATATGATTAATAGAAGAGTGAATGTACCACTAATAAAATAGTTGGTAAGTGGAGTGTAGTACCACTATAATAGGGGATGAGTTTGGACTTGAAGTTCCGCCGTCAAGGGTGTACCGAGATCGGGTGTGTAATTTGTGAATATGGTTGGAATTTCTGTTTATCCATGAAAATTGAAGTGAGTTATGACAATTTGAAATGGAAAAAAATGGTTAATTACTTGTTTATTTTCATTCCTTATAAATGTGTTGATTCGTGTAATTTTTTTGGTAAGTATTTGTTTATCTTGTTGGATTTTTTTTTTCATTTTTTAAATAGATTTATATTAATTAGTTTATATAAAAGTGGTAACTTGTTCTATATTATTTGTGTGAGTAGGTAAGTCACTTGGTGAAATCCTACTAAGTATCATTACACACCGCCTTCTTTGGCACTTTGGTGCTTTTTCAGATGTTGTATTCTGAGACACAAGTAACGTTAAAGCATCTCATTTCCTTAGTGGTTCATCAAGATTATTGTGGGTTTTGTGGTGTTGGATCTTGGAGCTTGATGTGGAGCTATAGAGCTTATTATTGGATTCATGGTGTTTTCCTTTTTAGTCTTTCTCTTATTACTCTAACTTTGCATTGTTTTGGGATTTGTTTGGTTGTATTGTTGTCACATGGAAATGTGTTGAACTGGTTGACATTTTTTTTTCATGAATTAAATATTTGTGGATGGTTATGGAATGTCTAGATGGTTTATTTTATTTCAAAGGTTAAACCATCCCCTACTTGTTCATGAAGCCCTCATTATTTATTACTAGCCTTTAACACTATGGGGATGTATCTTAGGTCCATGTATCACTTCCACCGTGACACAAGCCAGTGATGAGTGGTGGGATGTTACAATTACAAAGGAGTTAATTAAAAAAAATATTTTATGAGGATATAAATAATGATATATTATAGTCCATATATTATTTAATGGTTTAAATAATCAATATTTTTCTAATTCAATCCTTATGAATCAAAATAAATTACTATATTATAAAAAGAGATTACAATAACCACTAGAATGTCAATGTTTGGTTAATTTGTGGTTTTATAAATCCTAAATATTCAAATAATGTTTCAGCATAGTTTGTCCTTAAAATGAATATTGTATACTTTCTTTGGGTTTGAATGATTTATATTTTATTAATTTTGAATAATAAAAAAGTAGTTGTTTAACAAATTTAATCTCGGTTTATCACAGTGAACTTCATATAGGTTTCATCAAATTTATATTCTTAGATAAGTTACATTCAATAGTTTGAAAAAAGTTAATGGTTTAAATTTTATGTCATGGTATAATAATTAAATGGTATTGGTTTAAGTGATCATGGTTTTAGAAAATGTGTGAGTTAATGGAGGATAAATCATAGAATGTATTGATTAAATTCTATAATGTATTTTGAAAAAATGATCAATTTGTGTTGTAAAATAACCAGTTGAAATTATGGAGATCAAAGATATTCTTTTTTTTGAGTCTAGATTTTATCAAAGTCACTATTTGATGGATTTATTTTTATATTATATGGTTGGAAGACATCAGGATTATATATATTTTCAATGTCATATATTTTTGGATATATTGGGAATATTAAAATGGATTTATTTCTTGTATGAAAGAAAAAATTTACAAGGAATAATGTGTTCTTTCCACTTGGATCAAGGAAGTGAAATTAAGAAACACAGAGCAATCATGATAGCTATTATTGATGTTGATTTTTTAAAAAATATAAATAAATATTGATACAAGATTTTTTTTGAGTGTAAAATTTTCATTCACTTCTTCTGATTTATATATTAAAGTACCACTTTTCCATGTCATTCAAGAGAGAAAAACAGTGCACATAACATGGCAGTAATTTAGGAAGATTAATGAATATTATTCGTTAAAGTAATAGAATTCATTGATATATTTAAATTTATATTATTGAAATTCATATAGGATTTAATTAACATTTTCATGTACTATTTATTAATTGTTTCATCATTGATACTAACACATTATCATAGATAGTGGGAGAACTACCATTGAATAATAAAAACAAGACACTTGTTAATAAGATTATGTGAAACTTGTAATCCCTAATGTTATATGTTTCTCATTCAATCGTACTCTATGTTTTACTATTGTAGTCCCTATTACCTTATTAATTGATATTTATTAACTCAATAAAATTTAAAGAAAATTGTTTTAATGAATAGAAAAGTGATATAATATGTTTTTATATTAATATTTTCTCTACTTATTTACATCCTCCCCACTAGGTTTGCATCTATCATTCCTTTGGTATTTTCAAACAATTGTACTATATTGATCGTAATAACCTAGGTATATAAAATTAAAATTTTTCAACCATTTCTATAAAATTAGTTTTTTGTAATTTTCTTTGATTCTAAAACCTTTATATATACAAATATAATATTTTTAATTGAATTATAGATGATGTTCAAACAAGATAAATAGAGTAACACTATTGAACCTACATAAGTAATTTATATAATCCCTGAAAACAGTGTCAAGGTATATATCCAAATGTATTTCAATAAATTTGACTACATATTAAATTGGATAATAATAACTATTATTTAAACTTTCCTCTTTTATTGGTTTTTTAATAATTGAGAAAAATATTATATAAATTTTAGATAAGTTCCACTAATCCATAATCAATATCAATATTACTGATTTTAAATTTTTCTACTATAAATTACAAGATTGAATACCAATTATCTAAAAATATAGTAAATGATAGATATTTTTATATTATATTCCCTAATTTTCTATTAATATTAATTGTATAAATAATTTCAAATTGGATTCAAATAAAAAATGAGATAAATTTTTGATCCAATATTAACTTATCTAGTTCTTATAATTCTGAAATGGATAGTTTACATTTAAACTATAATAACTTCTTCTCATAAATTTTTAAATATTGAAACATCCTATATTTTATAGTATTTTTGATCCCTTATAGGGATACATACACTTTTATTATTCTTTACGACATATCATGATGTAAAAATAATTTTATAAGAATCATATTATACTTTTTATAATTGAATTTTGGATAAATAGATTTTCGATTTCATTGTGTTTTATTAAGAAATACACAAAATTATTATAAGGATAAGTTTTTTTTTGAAATAGAGGAGATGTTATGTGGTAAAAAATATGAAAACTATTTGATTTAGATTGTCCAAAGATAGATAAATAGTTTAAAAATTGTACAAATTAACATTGTTAATCCTTAGTGTATATAGATACTAAAAATAGTAATATAAAAATTTTATAAATTTTTCTATTTAACAATAAATTTTTTAGTGAAAAAACTTATTTTCAATATCTCACTCAATTTTTTTTCTTCGTATTTTTTACAATTTCCTTAATAACCATAAACCTCTATTATTCTATTATTTGGATCCTTCATGTATTAGTTATTCCTTTTTATTTATTTTAACCTTGTGTATGTCTGTCATGTTCTCTAATTTCTTTCAACATTTTCCATATTTATTAAATATATTAATAATATAAAAATATTTATCTATGGTTTCACAAATTCATGATAAATATGTTTCAAATTATTATGATTTCGTTGGGATGCCTTAGAGTGTTGTCTACTATTATAATTTATGGTGATATTATTGGATTCTATATTGTTTAATTTTACCTTGTTTTTTTTATTTATATTCGTCTATTTATGGTTTTTTCATTTGAAAATATTATACTTTGGAACTTTTATGTAAGAAGTATATTGTAAAACTAGCGTTTTCATAAAATGGGATAACTTTATTAAAGTAATCTAGGATGGTTGTGTTTACATATCTTGAGTTTTTTTTATTAAATGATATCATATGATTGATATATACTAGTTAAAATATTTAATTCATTATTATTATTTAGATTATAAATTTTTTGACTCTCAAAGACTATAATACATTATCGATTGTTGCTAATATAATTTCATAAAATACCATGGGATCATTCCAATTTAACAATTATTTTAGGGTTATATAACCAAGATAAACATGTATTATTGAGATCTATTTATTAGGGATTCATAGATAAAAATTACATTCTATTATATTTTTATTTGTCTTCGTATGAGTAATTTAGAAATATATATATATATATATATAAAATGTTTGGATATTTTAATTTGTGTATGTAATATTAAATATTTTTTAATTAAATTTAATTTTTTATGTTCATGTAAATGTGAGTTATATATGATTTAAAATTACTTCAATAAAATTTATGATTTTCAATTATGTATCATTGAATATATATTTATTAAAAAATTAATTTCATATTTAGAAATTTGGTCAATATTTCTTAATAACTGTAGAGACCCGAAGCTTGACGTACATGGACATTACATTACTTTTGCGGAATACTTAGTACATAACAAAAACACACACACAATGATCGTAATAGTTTAGTGTCTTTGGAAACTCGGAATATAATCTTCTAATCCTAGTGAAAGATCTTCATCATCTCTCATAAAGATCTTCCTTTTTTTATACCTAAAACCTTTCTTTATATCCTGGGGAAAAGGAAACATAAAAGGGTGAGCTCAAATGCTCAGTAAGGGTAAACAAAAGAAATATCAATCACATCATATACATAAGCACATAACTTTTGGAAATCTTAACCTGTAAAAGAGATCATAATTTCATAACTTGGGATAACTCATGGCAGTGAAATGTAATCACAATAATCATAACTTAAAACATTAAACTTTGTGGCATACACACATAATCATATAGAATAATTTCTTGTTAGTCAAGACTCATTGCCAAGACTATCTTAGTGGACAAAGTCCCTTTCTGAACCGAGTCACCCTCGTTTCAGTCCTGTTTCACTGAACCGGTATAACCTACCATTCCAGCCATGTCTATCACATGAGATATAAAATATTTAACCAATGCATTGGAGGGAGATATAGGTCCCACCCATCTCATAATGATACCATTCTTATGTGTGCCACAAAATCATAAATCATACATCATTGCATACCCCATGTAATACAAATGGGAATCTTAAACATCATGACATCATAAAAAAATTCATATAAGAAAAAGGAATTCATAAAAATAATTCCATCACAACATAATCAAATCAATTTAATAATAGGGATAAAAACAGAACCCTTTATTATCTTAGATGGAAAATAATTTTGATAAAACACTTGAACTTCATTCTTGAGGAAAATATCCTTTCTTTTTCAAAAACATTTTTCCTTTCTTGACATGTCATACAACTTTAAACTAAAAGAAGTTGATTAAAAATAAACTTGAAAACTTTTAAAGGATTATTCTTGGAAATAATTTTTTAAAAATCCGTTCATGCCGTATAAGTTAAAAAAACATTCTTCGTACTTTTGTCAGAAAAGTCAAAAAGTACCTCATACGAAAAACGACAAAAGATTCCTTTCATATTTTTTACTAAAAACTCACCGAAGGGTAAAATAGGATTTAAAAAATTGTAGGATAATGGAAATAATATTAAATACTTAGGAAACATGGATGTGGATGATAAAATACACCCCATTAAATACTAAAGTATAAACAATCTCGGATAAAAATGAGATTGTGATATTTCCCTTACCTTACGTCCGATTTGCTTCGTAAGTGTCCGAACCTCCTGTATAATGATTTAAATAATATCATTGACTTATTAAAGAATCATATTCATTGTTATGATATCATATATGGTTCACTTATGACTTTATATTACCCGATCTTTTGTAAATTCCATGTTAAAGAGCGTTTTGGGTAAAATTGTTTCATTTGTCGTCCGTGTTTTGACTTGTAATTATTCATATGATTACTTAGATCATGATTACATAATTCCAGAATATAAAACATGATTTATATATATATATATATATATTAAGAATATACATATATATAATAAATCAGTAAATGGAAAGAAATACACCGTTCATGGAGATGGTAGTCCATACGTACGCATGAACGCTGTTTCGTTTCCTTATTGAATTGAATGGAATTAAGTAGATGACATACATATAAATATAAATAAATCCAGTATCATTATTATGTAATATATTTCATTAGTACTTACTATATATACTTTATAATCATTCATTAATGGTTAATCATTGAGAATGAATCTCATCGCGTCGTGGAGACGGTAGTCCGTACGTACGCACGAGCGATGATATCGTTCCCTTTGTCGTGGAATTGTGTTGAAGTGTATGTATACTATTTCAGTATCAATATCAATTTATAATAATCATATATAGTTACTCATTACACCATTATACTCATCCAATTAAGGTGGTGGCGGAAAATAGATTACACCACGGCGTGGAGACGGTATTCCGTACGTACGCACGCGTGGTGAGTTTCTTTTTCCATAGGATGGATAGAAGGTTAATTAGAGTTGTTTCATATTTATAATAACATATCAGTATATAATAAATACTGATGTTATTACTTTATCATGAAACAACTAAAGAAGAAGAAGTTGAAGAAGAAAGAAATTGAAAAAGATCGGTAATGGATATTACCTCTTTTTGACACGCCTTCACTTAACCTCCACTTAAAGAACTAAGGATGGTATTTGAAGAAAACCAGGACCTCTAGGTTGATACTAGGGAAGTGGATAAGATATTTTGTCAGGGTTTGGCCGAGCTTGATTGCTCAAATTGGTGTGAGTAGGAGAGGGAGGAGGTTCCCTTTTATAAGGGAGGAGAGGGGCATCTTAGGAAAATCTCAAAATATTATGTTATATTAAGGTCAAATTCGGTTTATAATGGTTCCAAATGGTCTTATTTCGAAGATAAAGTGGGGATGGGTCGAAATCCTCTCATCCAATAGGATTTAGACAAGTTTAGGTTATTATTTTAACCTTATCAATTAGATTTAACTCTAAGTTAAATAATTTAACTTTTACCGTGTCTTTTTGTTTTCTTACACTATATGGTTAATAAACTTACTATATGAAGCCAAACGAACCCCAAGTTGTTTATTATTAATATATCTATCCTTATCTAAGTCATTTGGCAGAACCTTATATTTTTAAGAATTGAATAAAAATTAATAATATAATATTTGTTTTAAAAACTAATTTATGTCAATTTTGACACTATTTGGTACATGATTTTTATGAAATTTCTAACAGAATGATAAGTTCAAAAAAAGTTACTTAAATCAACAATAACATGTCATATTAACCTAGAAAATTTGTGTAAGTCATAAAAAGTCTCAAATTACATTTATTTGGGCATTTATAACATCAATTATGTTAATATTTTCTTAAAAAGGAAATTACTGCATCATCGTTGTGTCATAAATAAATTAAATTATTTAAAGTATAAAAATTACAAATAAAATACCATTCTGTAGGAAATATTTTTATATTTATAATGAATATTTATAGTCGAAATTATATTATGTATAACCCTATATTAAAAATGTTTTAGTAAATAAACTTTGATTTTAACTCTTTTAACTCTTCTTTGAATTAAATAATAATAAATGTCCTAATCTAATCCAAGTGGGACTAAATGATATTATTTTATACTTAAGGTTGTTTTTGGTCGAGATACACTTGTCCAATAGGATTAGGACATGTGTTAGGGTAATATTAATATCATTTTTACCCTTAATTACCCTATTTACTTTTAACCGTGGTAAATAAAAGTAAAAAGTTACTATTCACCAAAAATTATTTTCATCTCATTGAACCACATTTTACTTACTGACATCAACCGTGTCTCTCGGATTTTTGAAATTCCATTCACAGAAGTGGTAAAATTAAGATTTATGAAAAAATTAATTTTTTTAACTACCACTTAGTAGTTTCACTATTCATCAAAAATTGATGTTTTTCAGAAAAATGCCAAAATTTCACCCTAAGATATAATTGATATTCCAAATTCAAAAATGATTTCTATTTTAAAAATCCCCAACATATAAGTTGCATTAATTAATTTTATAATTAATTTCCGCTGTCACAACAAATAGCGTGTTTTTAAGAGATAATAACTATCAAAAGATTAACACTTGTTTATGTCTGGTGTAAATGTGAAATTACATTCAATGACCAACATTGTATTGAATTGTAAAAATACATTCCAAATATACTTTAAAACCACTCAAATTAATAATTTATAACTATTAATTATTTCGATTAAAAAAGTTGTTTTTAATTAAAATTTAGTAATTTTCACTATTCATCAGAAAATGAAAGTTATCCGAAAAGTATCAAAATTTCACCTTAGGCTAAATTAAATACTCCGAATCCAAAAATGAAGTCCATTTTGAGAGATAAAATTTATAAAATTTTAAAAGGTGGTTATTACTATTCATAACAGCTAGTTTTAATAATATTTTAATAGCATATCGTTGTTTAGTGAAACTCGGTATTGCGTACTACACACGCTATCGAGGAAGGTCACGATTGCATGTAATACAAGGCAAGTCAAGGATGCGTGTTATGAAAGCTTCTTTTGGTGTAGCGTACAACACAAGACATTAATGAAATTAAAAAGAATATTTTTCATAAAATTTCGGTGTGTTACATTCTACCCCCCTTAAAATGAATTTCGCCCTTGAAATTCGTCGGGGTTATAAATGGTTTACTATTCGAAAGTTTCTTTAATAGAAACCCACATCGTGAAAAGGAATACCAAAACCAATCTTTAAAAACGAAAGTATGAAACGTAACGGTTACCCAAATAAACTAATCACTGGGTTTCCACATAGGTGAAAATATGGATATGGAAGAAAAATCTAACCATCATGTTCTGATGGAGAGTGGTAGAGAACATGGCTATGAAAAAGCCAGCAATCACAAAGCCATAAATTTGTGACGATCTAAGGTACCATCTGATTAATCAGATATAAGAACACTAGGACAACATTTTTGGTTTTCAAGATTGTTTCCCTAATGTTGAAGAATTTGAATTAGAATAAATACTTACTTTATTTTGGTACAATCTTACTGTTGTTTGTGCCTTGAACAATTTCCACTTCATCTCTTAAATAAATGAAGTTTAATTTGTTATTCGTGAAGTGTTAGCAGATCATGTGATAGAATGACGGGTCATTCCATCTGTCTCAAACAAAAAGTTAGCAAACGTTATATACATAAGTCGATCTATAGTGAGATTAATCATATATAGTTCCTAAAATGGGCTTATACATCATATATCATACTGCTTAATATAATAAAACTAGTTTCTACTAAACAGGGACTTCCTGTAGGCCAATGGTAGGCGATAAAGGCCAGTCGCACTTCGGTTGTGGGTTCAATTCCCACAGCCTTGTCCGACGCGATGGGCTATCACCCATCCTGCAGGTTGTCCTTTTTCTAAAACTACATTACTATAACATCCCATCAATAATATCAAAAAAAGAACTTCTATCCTTAAACAATACTAATTTATGTCCAACATAATCCATTCTAGTCGTTAGGCTTATCCATAATACTGCAGTCCATTGTCATAATATAGTGAAAACGATTACCAGAGATTTAATACCAACTTTGATCCCCATATATCATAAGATATGTCTTGTTGGTCACATTCCAAACATTCAAAGGCCTTAATCATGTATTCTCTTGAATACCCATTGAACCTTAGTGAAAACATGAATGCAATTAAAAGTTAACACTTTCCACATACCAAAATCCTCAAACCATGATATCACTTAGTCCTTATATCAATCATGAGCTCATGAATACTGTTAAACATTTAATTTTCTCCTTATCCCTTCATTATGCGCATATCATCTACATTCCAAAAATATCTGAATAATCTTTCATCGATACTGGTACCATTGATCATACACTTTCAAAACTCAAGGAAAGACAACTGTGTAACAATCCTTAGATGTCTCTTTATTCCATAGTACCATGAGATTACTTATACAACATTACACATGATAAACATGTAATCATTCCACTAACTTCTTAAACCATTGACCGAGCTTCAACAATTCTTTCATCTCACATATCATTTGTAGTCTCTTCATCATCATCAACATAAATACTTCCCATACGACCGTACTGATTCTCTTCATGAGACTTTCCCTTAGGGCATTGGTTTGCATAATGCCCGTATATTCCCCATTTAAAACATTTAACCATTTTTGATGTCGTAGCAATACCATTATCCTCATCCATGGTGTTAACTAAACCTTTTCCTTTGCAATTACTTGCTTTGTGTCCTTATTTTACACACCCAAAGCATCTTCCAGTTCCTTTGAAACATTCTCCTTGATGCCTCTTCCCACATGATTTACATAGGGGAAATGGAACTTTCTTTCCTCTATGATCATCATGAAACTCCATCTTTCTCTTATTAGCCGAGTCAGGAAATTTACCAAATTTTACTTTATTGATCATATTATGAGATTGTTGATTCGGCATAATAATGATGTTTGGACTTCCAAATCCCATTTCATTATGAAGAATATCATTCCATTGTACTTCATATCCTCCATTATCGTGAATCATCTTGTTTCCAGCAATTTTCTAAAACCCAAAAAAATAGTGTGAGAGGCAAAAATCATGCTAGGGAAAACAACATAGTAAAGGGGGAGTATCCTCAATATCTAACATCTTAAGATAAATTCTATGATCATTACCGTTGTTCTAGGACTGTATAATATACGTATACTTATCCTTAGAGACATCCCTAGACATACCTTAGAAACATCTCTAGGGATCTCACTAACGTTTTCGCATCCTAGTTTCCAAAGGTTGACTAAACCTTTCCTCTGATACCAACTTTAGAGACCTGAAGCTTGACGTACATGGATATTACATTACTTTTGAGGAATACTTAGTACATAACAAAAACACACACACAAGGATCGTAATAGTTTAGTGTCTTTGGAAACTCGGAATATAATCTTCTAATCCTGGTGAAAGATCTTCATCATCTCCCATAAAGATCTTCCTTTTTTTTATACCTAAAAACTTTCTTTATATCCTGGGGAAAATGAAACATAAAAGGGTGAGCTCAAATGCTCAGTAAGGGTAAACAAAAGAAATATCAATCACATCATATACATAAGCACATAACTTTTGGAAATCTTAACCTGTAAAAGAGATCATAATTTCATAACTTGGGATAACTCATGGCAGTGAAATGTAATCACAATAATCATAACTTAAAACATTAAACTTTGTGGCATACACACATAATCATAGAGAGTCATTTCTTGTTAGTCAAGACTCATTGCCAAGACTATCTTAGTGGACAAAGTCCCTTTCTGAACCGAGTCACCCTCGTTTCAGTCCTCTTTCACTGAACCGGTATAACCTACCATTCCAGCCATGTCTATCTCATGAGATATAAAAACTTTACCCAATGCATTGGAGGGAGATATAGGTCCCACCCATCTCATAATGATACCATTCTTATGTGTGCCACAAAATCATAAATCATACATCATTGCATACCCCATGTAATAAAAATGGGAATCTTAAATATCATGACATCATAAAACAATTCATATAAGATAAAGGAATTCATAAAAATAATTACATCACAACATAATCAAATCAATGTAATAATAGGGATAAAAATAGAACCCTTTATTATCTTAGATGAAAAATAATTTTGATAAAACACTTGAACTTCATTCTTGAGGAAAATATCCTTTCTTTTTCAAAAACATTTTTCCTTTCTTAACATGTCATACAACTTTAAACTAAAATAAGTTGATTAAAAATAAACTTGAAAACTTTTAAAGGATGATTCTTGGAAATAATGTTTTAAAAATCCGTTCATGCCGTATAAGTTAAAAAAAACATTCTTCGTACTTTTGTCGGAAAAGTCAAAAAGTACCTCATACGAAAAACGACAAAAGATTCCTTTCATATTCTTTACTAAAAACTCACCGAAGGGTAAAATAGGATTTAAACAATTGTAGGAGAATGGAAATAATATTACATATTTAGGAAACATGGATGTGGATGATAAAGTACACCCCAGTAAATACAAAAGTATAAACAATCTCGGATAAAAATGAGATTGTGATATTTCCCTTACCTTAGGTCCGATTTGCTTCGTAAGTGTCCGAACCTCCTATATAATGATTTAAATAATGTCATTGACTTATTACAGAATCATATTCATTGTTATGATATCATATATGGTTCACTTATGACTTTATATTACCCGTTCTTTTGTAAATTCCATGTTAAAGAGCGTTTTGGGTAAAATTGTTTCATTTGTCGTCCGTGTTTTGACTTGTAATTATTCATATGATTACTTAGATCATGATTACATAATTACAGAATATAAAACATGATTTATATATATATATATATATTCAGAATATACATATATATAATAAATCAGTAAATGGAAAGAAATACACCGTTCATGGAGACGGTAGTCCGTCCGTACGCATGAACGCTGTTTTTGTTTACTTATTTAATTGAATGGAATTAAGTAGATGAAATACATATAAATATAAATAAATCCAGTATCATTATTATGTAATATATTTCATTAGTACTTACTATATATAATTTATAATCATTCATGAATGGTTAATCATTGAGAATGAATCTCATCGCGACGTGGAGACGGTAGTCCGTACGTACGCACGAGCGATGATATCGTTCCCTTGGTCGTGGAATTGTGTTGAAGTATATGTATACTATTTCAGTATCAATATCACTTTATAATAATCATATATAGTTACTCATTACACCATTATACTCATCCGATTAAGGTGGTGGTGGAAAATAGATTACACCACGGCGTGGAGACGGTATTCCGTACGTACGCAAGCGTGGTGATTTCCTTTTTCCGTAGGATGGATAGAAGGTTAATTAGATTTGTTTCATATTTATAATAACATATCAGTATATAAGAAATACTGATGTTATTACTTTATCATGAAACAACTAAAGAAGAAGAAGGTGAAGAAGAAAGAAATTGAAAAAGATCGGTAATGGATATTACCTCTTTTTGACGCGTCTTCACTTAACCTCCACTTAAATAACTAAGGATGGTCTTTGAAGAAGACCAGGACCTCTAGGATGATACTAGGGAAGTGGAGAAGAGATTTTGGCCGGGTTTTTCCGAGCTTGAATGCTCAAATTGGTGTGTGGAGGAGAGGGAGGAGGTGCCCTTTTATAAGGGAGGAGAGGGGCATCTTAGGAAAATCTCAAAATATTATTTTATATTAATGTCAAATTCGGTTTATAATGGTTCAAAATGGTTTTATTTCGAAGATAAAGTGGGTATGGGTCGAAATCCTCTCATCCAATAGGATTTATACAAGTTTAGGTTATTATTTTAACCTTATCAATTAGATTTAACTCTAAGTTAAATAATTTAACTTTTACCGTGTCTTTTTGTTTTCTTACACTATATGGTTAATAAACTTACTATATGAAGCCAAACGAACCCCAAGTTGTTTATTATTAATATATCTATCCTTATCTAAGTCATTTGGCCGATCCTTAGATTTTTAGGAATTAAATAACAATTAATAATATAATATTTGTTTTAAAAACTAATTTATGTCAATTTTGACACTATTTGGTACATGATTTTTATGAAATTTCTAACAGAATGATAAGTTAGAACCAAGTTACTTAAATCAACAATAACATGTAATATTAACCTATAAAATTAGTGTAATTCATAAAAAGTCTCAAATTACATTTATTTGGGCATTTATAACATCAATTATGTTAATATTTTCTTAAAAAGGTAATTACTGCATCATAGTTGTGTCATAAATAAATTAAATTATTTAAAGTATAAAAATTACAAATAAAATACCATTATGTAGGAAATATTTTTATCTTTCTAATGAATATTTATAGTTGAAATTATATTATGTATAACCCTATATTAAAAATGTTTTAGTAAATAAACTTTGATTTTAACTCTTTTAACTCTTCTTTGAATTAAATAATAATAAGTGTCCTAATCTAATCCAAGTGGGACTAAATGATATTATTTTACACTTAAGGTTGTTTTTGGTCGATATACACTTGTCCAATAGGATTAGGACATGTGTTAGGGTAATATTAATATCATTTTTACCTTTAATTACCCTATTTACTTTTAACCGTTGTAAATAAAAGTAAAAAGTTACTATCCACGAAAAATTATTTTCATCTCATTGAACCACATTTTACTTACTGACATCAACCGTGTCTCTCGGATTTTTGAAATTCCATTCAAAAAAGCGGTAAAATTAATATTTATGAAAAAATTAATTTTTTTAACTACCACTTAGTAGTTTCACTATTCATCAAAAATTGAAGTTTTTCAGAAAAATGCCAAAATTTAAACCTAAGCTATAATTGATATTCCGAATTCAAAAATGATTTCTATTTTAAAAATTCCCAACATATAAGTTGCATTAATTAATTTTATAATTAATTTCCGCTGTCACAACAAATAGCGTGTTTTTAAGAGATAATAACTATCAAAAGATTAACACTAGTTTATGTCTGGTGTAAATGTGAAATTACATTCAATGACCAACATTGTATTGAATTGTAAAAATACATTACAAATATACTTTAAAACCACTCAAATTAATAATTTATCACTATTAATTATTTCGATTAAAAAAGTTGTTTTTAATTAAAATTTAGTAATTTTCACTATTCATCAGAAAATGAAAGTTATCCGAAAAGTATCAAAATTTCACCTTAGGCTAAATTCAATACTACGAATCCAAAAATGAAGTCCATTTTGAGAGATAAAATTTCTAAAATTCTAAAAGCTGGTTATTATTATTCATAACGGCTAGTTTTAATAATATTTTAATAGCATATCGTTGTTTAGTGAAACTCGGTATTGCGTACTACACACGCTATCGAGGAAGGTCACGATTGCGTGTAATACAAGGCAAGTAAAGGATGCGTATTGTGAAAGCTTCTTTTGGTGTAGCGTACAACACAAGACATTAATGAAATAAAAAAGAATATTTTTCATAAAATTTCGGGGTGTTACAATAACGACCCTTTAAATTAAAATAAGTTATTTCATGAATCAAGTTATAAAAAATAAAATAAAATTTTAATTTCAATTTGAGATAAATTTAGTTTTATTTATAATGTTGTTTCATTTTGATATTTTTAACTTGTTATCTTTAGGATTGGTCCCAAGTATGTAAAAAATAGTGGATTATTTACTTCTATAGTTATAGGATTTTTTTAATTGGTATAGATATTTATAAAATTTAAAATTCTTATATGGGACTACCCAATGAGAATGAGTTATGTTCCATTTTATATTATCTTTTTTACAACTTCTATTTGACTTAGAATGTATTGGGAAATTGATCAACATGGTGTTATTTAAGATATATAAAAAATATTTATTAGGAATTAGGGATTATGAACAACGATTTTACATATTTCTAAGAAGTCAGTTAATAAAATTACCCATAATTGGTACAAAATCTATATGGATAACCTTATAATGTTGTGTAACTTGTCTTGATTCATTGGATTGAAGTTGGATTGGTTAATTTGTCACAAAATGTTTTGTTTTTATGCACCTTTGTATATAAATGGGTCCAAGAATATTTTAATTTATTATTTTTATATAAAAGTGTTATTGGAAAATTTCATAGAAAAGAAAGGTTGGTTTGATTATTTATAATCATTATATAGATACAAAGAGTGATGAGAAACATTGCAAGGTCATATCCATATTTTTTAAACCATGTTGGAAAATCATGGATCTGTATATGTTTCTATTTTTTATTATATCTCATTAAATACCCAATATATATTTGTAATGGGGATTTATTAGAGTATTAAAATTGTTTTGTAGGTAATTATTTTATATAGGGATTCATGGGGGTATTTGATTCCTTAATAATTGTGGGAAGTATATCTTATCCTTCACAGGGGACATTATTTCATCACAAGTGAGTCGACATATTTAATATTTGTCTATAATTAATATTCATTTATTTTACCTTAAGGAGTGAGTAGTGTACTAGATGAAACTTTTTATATAGTCATGTTATCTAATAAATCAATTTTCATTATGGATGTCCAACAGTTTAATCAAAAATATTTTACTTAGGGAACTATCAAGATTTCAATTCTGTAGTTTATATTTTTAATATTTAATAAATGATACTCTATGTAATGAGTAAAACACCCATTGTATTCAAAATTTTATTATAAAAAATAACAATTTTCAACAATAAATGATCAGAAACCAATATAAACCTCACCCTCAAAACTGAAAAAATTTACAAATGATGAAGAGAAACATCCCGTTTGAAAGAAAAGAAAGATATTCCTCCCTCCACTACACTATTAAAAATATAAACTTCCACCATGTACACCAAACTTTAAATTTGAGTATATTAAAATTGAACAGATTCCAAATAATTAAAAAATTTCAGCCAATTTATGAAGAGATTCTAGGGAATCCTAGATAATCATTTCATGAAATTATTAACCATAATTATAGAATCACATTAAATTAAATATCCACCCTATCCAAAATGAAAGGAATATTTCTCTACATTGATTCTTGAAAAATTATATGCATTAATTTAAATTATGGATCTAAGAACATGGTAACAACTTCCCATGACAAAACCCATACTAGTTCGAAAGATAAAAGCACATATCATAGATCATAGTGCCTTATGTGATTCCCTATACACATTTATTTTGATCTAGCATATGTGTGTAGGTATAGAAATGATGTTATTATGTTGAATGGGTTTACAGGGAACACTGTTAACACCAATAAACATAAGAGTAATAGAATCTTCCAGAAAATTATGCATACAACCTAAAATTTATGAACACATATAAACATTTCATGATATCCTATATAATAAGACCACTACATTTTGTATTATCACATTCAAACATGATGAAATTTCAATCTATCATGGTAAATTCTCATCTGTACACAATAAATGTATGTATAATATCATGGGATTTAGAATTCCATTTCTTGTAGTCCAAAAAAGAAGTTTTCTATGCCTAGAAATAGTAAGAAATTTCAAGTTTAATATCTCGGGTTGTATTGATTCAACATATACTGTTTTTTCTAAAGTATAAAAAATAGAAAAATTAGATAACTTAAAATGAAAATAAAAAGGATCATAAATCATGAAACTAATCAAGTTTACTATTCAGATATTGAATTTGGATGATTATAAAGGTACCCATTGGGTATTCATCATGATACCATCATATTTTTACATGATGGTAGTCTAATCTAAGAATTCATAGAAAAAACTATTACCCATGGGTGGTAATCTAATGATCCTAGCTTGGTGAAATTCTGATCAGGCCTACATAGAGCTATTAATATTCTAATTATAACTATCCAACAGAGACATGTTAAAAATATTGATGATCTTAATTTCACATCATCCCTTATTAATTGGTATCACAAATTTATTCCTAGAAATTATTATGGTGTTCCTTTAATGTATAACAGCATACCACATAATGTTTTTAATTTTAGATTCAAATTTTTTTGATCAAAAACCTTTCCCATTTATAAACCTAATTAGAGTGGACTGAAATATATGCAATTATAATGTTCACTAGGAAAATTATACCATATTGGGATAGGGACCTTCCTTATGAACAAGAAAAATGAGATATGATATTTCTTTTAATTCATTTGTAATAAATTGTTCTCAATCTATATAAGAATAATGGTATACCTAGATTTTTGAAGGGATGCTTGCACTGATTTACATTGAGATAATAAAGAATGAACATTTTCCCTACTATATAACGTCATGTCCCAAATAAGATCATATATTTATAAAAATAGATAATATGTCTTGAAACTTACTAATACTGATAAAAAAATTAAAAGGAGGGAATCCAGGAATACATTATCAACCTCATCAAAGAATATAATTTCATTAGTATAGAAATTATTTTATTGAACACAATTATTTATGGTTTCCTTAATGGGAGTCAGTTCCTTTCTAAAAATATCTCTACAAATCCATCCATTAATTAAATCATGAACCACGTCAACATAGAGGGTTGATAGGGTTTATCCTATATAGTTCCTTTATGGATACTAATATTTTTCATTTAGTTAATCTATTAATGAAAATATATAAACTTGAACTCTAATGTATACAGTTTATAAAATAAGTAAATTTCGGGAAGTATCCATAACGGTGAATAACCCTTAAAGTAAATATCCATTTCTTTGTGTCAAAGGATTTAAAAATATCTAACTAGAGATAAATATTTCAATGCTTTAATTTCATATAAACAATTTTTACAACTACTAAGGTATTATATAAACTCTCTAGAATCATTAGATTAAGGACAAAACCAAAGTTATTTTATTATATAGGCCTGGTAGTAATATAATTATTCTTAGTGGTAAAATATTTAATTAAAAGGCATGTGATTGGTTTTCCCAGTTATAATATTCCAAAAGTATAAAAATTTCTTTAAATTTTCTATCTTTGAGATATATATTATGAGATAATACTTAAAATCATGAGGAATATATCCCATTCTAAAAATTTATTTAACAACCTATATCACTTTTAGATGAATTATTTTCCAATATTTCAAAAGGCATTTTTTGGTGAATCCAACTAGGCCTGATATTTTACTCACATTTAGAGAAGAAATTGGAGATTTGTTCTCGCAATTTCCCTTTGAATTTTATTAAGGCCATATATTAATATTATATTTATTTATATAGTTGTAATTTGGTAGTGTGTGGCCCAAATATATAGCTAAATAAAAAATTTAGTGATGAAATTTTTGAATAATTTTATTATACTAAGCATTAATAATTATTATAATTTTTATTATTATTTGATAAAGATCTAACTATAACCATAAACCTCTTAAGTTTCACTATAAATGGTTGAAATATCATTTTAAAATGGATATATATGATTATTTAGGTTATAAAATATTTATTTATATTTTCATTTTTATGATCACATTCCCATTTTTTATTTTCTATAGCGTCAATTTTACCATTTTTATTGCTAGAAGATATTTATTTTTAGTATCATTGTTGTTTCCACTATTAAATCCATTAATTTATATTAGTTATTTATAAATATTTTATTATAGAATGATTTAAAAATTTCAGATAATATATATTATATATAAATATATATTTCTTATATTTAAATAGGTGTGATCGAGATATAGGTGAAATATCATCAGGTTGTTGGGAATATATATTATTCATTTACATGGTGTAGTTCCATCAGTGCATGGGTGGATATTATTTCTCTTAATTTATATATTTTCATTTATGACTATAGTATAGAATATATATATCCAACTAAGATGTGTTGGGGAGTTAAATTAATCAACACAATATATCTTGATCTTAGACTATGAACATTGTTTTTAATATAATGTCTTAGGAAAAAATATTTAATCCATATAAATTTATATATAATATCAATTATATAATGTTTATATATTTATGTTTTATGAAAATATTTATGTGAATTTATATTTGATATTATATTTTTTCTTAGAAGAATAAATTTAAAATATGCCATATTAAAATAGAGAGAAATAATTCCACAAAACTCTTTTTCCTAAAACAAGTTGGAATTGTATCCAAAAGTGTTTATTTTGTCCATTCTATTAGTTTTTATCCACAAGAATGTTAACTATATCAAGTAATTATATATAATATTTTAACCTATAATTTCAATTCTATAGAGTAGACACACCACATGGCCTCAATCAAGATCCATGATCCCTAATGACCATCGACTACTGGCTAGGGTCAAAATATATCTCTATTGAGTGATTGAAATTATGATGATTCATCATGCCAATTTTACAAAAAAATTAGCTATCATTAATAATTAATACTAAAAATAGTATAAAAATACTAAAAATTTCATAAAAATATCACATAAGTTACAAAATAATGACATACATTCAAAAATAACTCAAAAGAGAAACCAAACTATCAATATATGAAGAATACGACTTAAAAGTAAAGTGTACAACGAACATTCCACAAAACTCCAAAATCATACGGAATTATTTATTGGATTTTTCTTAGAACACTATCCATATTATAGAAGCCAAATTACATTATCTGAAATATCATGCATACAATCTATATTTGCATGACCTCTGTACATAACAGTAGAGAAAATATAATCATTAGTTGAAATAAATAGAACCCCTAATATATAATTTAATTAAATATAATTTTATAAATACACTTTAATTATTAAAATCACTTAAAAATGTCATTATAAATATTAAATAAGGTATTAGTTGAAACCCATGTCATCCAGAAAACACATGTCAGCTTCAACCAATATTGGTAATTATGGAACAGGATTGCCAAACACAAAGTCTATCATCATTTTATATTCAAATATCATAGTATCATATCATCTCATATTTAAAACTTACTATATCTCTTCATGTAATATTACAAATTCATTTCATTCTAACATTCTCAGGACTAACTCAATGATAATCCCATCAAATGGATCTCAAATCAATATCCCATATTCAATCCATACCAAAGGCTCCTTGTAGGAGGACAAATTAATGGTAATTTAGACAATAAAAAATATTTATGAGAAATCATATAAAATATAACATTGTTTTTTTATTATTAATTAATATTTATTACCATTTTATTTTTCCTGAAAAAAAACAAAAATATATTACAAAAGCACATTCAATCTCTAGTAATTCTAATAAAATTTTCTATCCCAATCATATTAATTTCATAAAGAATTTATAAATCTTAAATTTAATTTTAATCACATTAATTAAATACTTAATCAAAAAACTTTGTAATCATTTCCCTCTATTTTTGTTCCCTTAAAAAAAATAAAAATTAATTTACAAAATTAATATACTACTTTAAAAACTAAGATTTCGATTCTAACAAATACCAAAAAACACTAATAATAGTTCTAATTCATGCAGAGTTTTTATACCAATTTTTAATAATAGTTAATCCATTTTACATTATTATTACTACATACATTCATACTAAAAATAATAATATGATCAATTAAGATATTTTTTGAAACAAAATAAAATTCGTATAAGCTAATAGTTAATTAAAATAATATAAAACCACACTTAACACATCATAATTCCTTTGAAAACATCATTTTTGAACAAATATTTGGTATAAAATATTTATTACATTAATGATTACATAAATAAAATATTTTAACTATACCTTTGATTAATAAATTCACCACAATATTAATTAATTAATTTATATAAAATAGTTAAACACATTTTAAATCTTTAAAAACATACAATAGATTTTTTATATTATTCACCAATCACCAAAGAAACGTTAAAAAAATAAAATAAAGAAATTTATTCATAAAAAATATAAATCATATATAATAAATGATACACACATAAAAAATTTGGTCACATACTAAATACATTTATTACAAAAACAAAATTTAATGGATGTAACACCCCAAGAATTTACAAATAAATCTAATATAGAATGCATGAAACATTGAGTCTCTACAAACACCATTTTTTTATAACCTAACCAAGTAAACATAATTTTTTTACATTATTGTTTTGAATTTTGAAAATCTGACATACATGGCTACGTTCAGTAAGATATTTAGAGTATGATAAGACAAACTTAATTTTTGGAAAATAGTAACATACCCTTATGAATAGTAACATACACATATGAATAGCAATGAACAGTAAATTGGCCAAAAAAATAGAAACTTCACCCTTGAATGTATAAATACAATTTAGGCATCTTAAAAGTAAGAAAATGATCATAGTATAAGTATTGGTATTTTTATATGTCATAAATATTTGAATTAAAATTTTATGATTAATTTAATAATTTAAAATGGAAATGTATTTTCCTAAAATTTAATCATAAATTTTTATTTAATTTTCTTATGGTTATATGATAATTTTATGGGACCTTGATTAAATTTTCAAGGTGTTATAAAACGAGTTATAGTTTTAATGTTGTTTTTTTGGAATAAATTATGTTTTTATTTAAATATTAAATTAATAATATTTAGAAATTAATTTTAAAAAATTTTACTTCATTTTTTAATTCTAATCATTTAAAAATGGTGAGGGTGATTATTTTTCTAAACTATAAGAATTTTGGGTTAATATTAAAATATGATAATTTATGATAAATGCTAAATACATGATTTATTGGGTCATAAGTGATGTAAGGATGATGTAATCCCACTAGTTTTGAACTCACATTCACTTATTACTATTAGGGGTCACATGAAACAACACAATTGGTTGTCTTGAGGGAATTAATAAAATAATGAATAAAATATTCAAAGTTCACTACTCTCCTCCACTATAAAACCCCCCCTCACTTCCTCTTCTATTCACTCCTATAAGCCACCTTGAAGCTCCTCAATTGTTTGACCAATTACCCTTCCCCAGTCAGTCTTTACATTCAGTATGCTCTTGGTCTTTCCAAAAGACCAAAACCACTTCTCTTAAGAAGGTTCTAAAGGAGGTTATTACAAAAGGTAAATCATCTTTCTTTTTCATTTAGTTGCATTTCAATTTATGTTATTTTCTTATTCTCTCCCTAACTCCTCTATCAAAATGAAAATTATTACTAAATTATCATATATATACTGTAATTATATCATGTTAATAGAATAAACCTCATCAATATTCTTAATCTCTCTCTTTTATTTTATAAAGGAAATCATCGTCTGTGAGGTTCCAATTTACAACCTTTATAGACGACAAAGTTTTTTTTTTCAATTTCTCATTAATTAAAGGTCATGAAACCATTTTTATGGTTTAACCATACCATAATATAGGTATAATAACCTATTTAATATTAATAAACTAGTATATGTACATAATATTATATCATAATACCAAACTAGTTCCTAATAATCAAATACCGCTAAAATAATCGAAGTGGTTGTCATTAATATATCATCTAGTGATTCATTTTTATTTCATGTAAACAAATGATAGAAATGAACATTAAAACTTATTTATGTTCATAAATGATATGTAATTTTATTTCTGGAGATTTACATCCATTCTGCAAGAACTCCAATACATAAAAACAAGTGAACCAATTATGAAAATCAAGAAAATAAACACTCCTGATCAACAGAATTCAATCTTATAACTAATAAGTAAGGACATAATGGACTTAATAAAATCCTGATAAATTAAATAAATCTATAATAGTTTCTTAATTAAGTTATTATTAACTCTAATTTCATATTCCATGACCTTAACTTCAAGAGCGGAACACATTTGAACTTTTGGTAAGGGTTTTCCACCCGAACCTCCATTTTCATTCGGGATACTTTTATTGTCTAATTACCTTAATGGAATTGTTATGTATTATTATTTACTCCTCATAAATTCTGTGTGAGTTTTCTATATATTTTTACCAACCATAATACTTTCTTATTTTATGGGGAGTTACACATTTTAAAAGGAACCTTCAAAATTATTTCTGAAATACTAGCCCGATTCAACGGAATTTCTCAAATTCTTACCTATTTTCAAGAAAATTATATAATTTGTTTTTGGAAACCATTATCTTTATAAAATCACTCAATTTATTTTTAAAATAATATTTTACTTAAATTTTGGTTTTGTATAAATACTTTTTCAAAATTACTATTCTTTTCAAAATAAAAGAGTATTTATCTCTAGAATTACTCAAGTATTTTATAAGAGTATTTTCATCTATTTCAACACTCTTGTTGATTATTATATATTATTGGGTGTAATATTTTATTATATAATCTACCATATATAATTGGATGGTTTATGAATAGTTTTATTGTGGATGTTCTATCCTAAAATCATTTACCAATTTACCACAAATGGTTAGTGTTTAAGTTTAATGTTTGGGGAAAGTAATTTACATTTCATATGTTAGTTTCAATATGAGTGTATATGTTTTTTATGTTTATCCATGATTATATAAGTAATTCATTGGACATATTATGTTATGAGTGGGTCCCGTTATTGCCCCTAGATGCAATGATAGATCTAATGAGACAAATAGATGAGGACTTGGCCGAGGCCTTACCAAATTTGAGACATGATTTTCGCCGATGCCTTAATCAATTTTAGAAGTCTTGAACGAGGCCTAGAAAATATGTTTTAGAATGTCTGGCATATGAAATTATATCATTATAGAGCTAGTAATTTAAATTTCATGTGGTTATTCAACTAGTATAATACCCATGATTTTTTTTATTATGGCATTATTTACTCAGCTCATATTCATTCCATAATGTGTTCAAGTTTATTATTTGTAAAATAATGTGATTTAATTTATTCACCATGGATAATTTTTATCTTTATGTTATCTTCCACATTATTTTTTTCTCTTACTGAGTATTTGATCTCACACCTTTCTTATGTTTTATTTTCCCTAGATATGAATAAGTAAGTTATGAGTGACTTGTAGGCATAATCTATGAGGCATGGATGTTTTTAATGGAATAATTCACTATGTTTTTTCATTTCATGATGTAATATTGAACTTATATATGTTTCAAGTTTCGAAAATATACTAAAATATTCATTCCTTTGGGATACGACTTTATTTTAATCGTTCGAGTGTAATTTAATAAGATAATGACTTTGGGAAACTGGGGTCAGGTCCTTTCAATGGATCCCAAGCTCCTATAAAAAAACATTTAATAAAAAAACTTCCAAGATTGAAGAAAATAATGGAGATTAGATCCTAAATGTTACTTATCATTGTATCCTTCATATAAAAATATTTGTTGTTGAATTAATAATAGATATATAGAGTCTATGAACAAATACTTCAAAAATTGATCTAAAATAAACATAAAAATAAACACATGAATGGAAGAGGACAAATATATAGATTGGTACCTCCAATCATCAATTTTTTTCCATAACATGAGGAAAATATGATAAAATATCAATTATATGGATGAAAATAAAATATTTAAACCTCAATAAAAAATCCCCCTTTAAGATTCCAAGTACTTGGTAATCTACCATTTAGTAATCTATGTAATCCTATGTATTCTTCCTCTCTTCTATCTACAAGAGTAACATGGTGCACTATAGTGGGTACGTAGTAGTACATATAAGTTCATAACCACCAGGTTCAATGTTGTTAGTACCCTCTATACATCTGTCATCACCAAAAACCCCAAAATTCAGCTCAAAATTTACTCAAAAATAAATTATATGAAATTTGAATTAAATTAAATATATACCTTGGTAGTCTAGGTCATTAAAAGATCTCCACCATTCAGATTATCACTATAAATAATCCTTATATAGAATCACAAATGAATGAATCGATCTAATGGGACATTAGTTTATCATATTATTCCCAAGTCAAACAATACAAATGTTCATTCCTTTATAAAATACATAAAATTGGTTGCTATTTTCCCAAAATTTTCTTCTCACTATAATAAACATAACACATAATCTTTCCCATAAAAGAGCCCCTCAAATCCATCTCCACATCATCACTATAAATAATAAAGGGAAGATCTATTTCAATTCCCATTAACTCTGAAACACATCATATATAACAATATAATTTATTGGAAGAAATTATAATCTACATCACTGATCTCTTATTATGTCTAAAATGGAATAATAAACTATCAAGATAACTTCCTCTATATAACAATTATTTGATATCCCTTATAGGGTGATATGTTACGAATAACATGACCCCAAGAATCAAACTCAATAAGAAAATTAATATGATCAAAATCATTCCCCTTCCTAATCTATGTTCTATGTAATTTTTTCCTGAAAATTTTAAAAGTATCATACATATCTTACACCTTGATAGTACCAATTACCAATGTTTTCTTATCTCCCCTAAAAAAAAGAGTCTAAAAGGGCCTTTCAGAAAATCATCAAATAGAATCACCAAATTATATTTTCAATAGTTTTTGTTATAAACAAATACTATGAAATCCACAGGATACTTCTAGACACTACCAAATTGAATATTTTTTGAATCAAACATATCCTCATGAATTGGAATAGTAAACTCAAAATGGGAATCAAAATTTTGATGATAATATATACTCAACTACCATTGAGAACCCAATTTAATTTCCAAGACTTGTTAAAATCATATTGTCATTCTCAAGTCTTAAGAAGATCCATTTTTATTAGGTATATAAGGAAGTATCATAATATAAATAATATAAATCTTCACAATATACCTACCTCTATATTTCTATATGATATAACAAAATTGGGAAAACTTATTTAAATAATAAAATATCACATAAACTACATCTTCAAATTCTGTGATCAAAGAAATCCTCCCACGTGATCTGTAGATAATTCATTTAATTTTCAATTTAGAATGGGTATTGATTTTTTTTCATGTGACCATTGATTTTCATACTACAAAATAAGATAGTTTCAAGAACTTGAATGTAAATTATCTATATCTCATTTGATATTTGGGTATCAAAAGTTTTTATGAACATCATGGTAAATCACATTCAATCTTGGTTGAACTACCTAATGTGATATATGAAATTACCCCATTAAATTCTTCTAAAACCCCATATAAACATAAATCACCCCATTCTAATTAAAATAAGAAACGCCACCAAAATCCCATCTAGGAATATGTTCTCCACTATAAAAAATATTTTATAAACTCTTTAAAAAGGGTTCAAGCATTGGACCTCCTTCACCTGGTCCTATAAGTATGTTGTGATGGAAAATAGTGATTAGATAAAGGAGTTCTCATAATAAGACACATCAAGATAATAATAAAAGAAATAATACATATTCCATATTTACTTTATTGAATCATGAATAACATTCACTATGGATTTATCATTCAAATCATCATCAAAGTAATTCCTTTTCCAAGGATTATATTTCATCATAGCATTAAATAAATAGAGATATTAATTTATTTTGAATTAGGATTCAATCCCTATTTAAAAATATATTCTTTAAGATATTATTTTCAATGCAAAAAATACCCTTACTAAATATATATTGTATCTAACTATTATTTTCCTGAAAAACTATAGTCAACTCAATTTTAAGAGTATTTTAGTTCTTCTAAAATGATCTAATCAAACATTAACCATAAGCCACAAATTTTGATTTTGGTATTAGATCACACCCAAAAATGAAAATCAATGACTCATAATACAACTCATAATTAAACCCTAGAATAGTTTATACAAGAGAATATTATAATGTTATAATATTATTTATTTTATGAAATAAAACCTTATATTCATCCTCTAACTGAAACATCATCCCACTCATTTTCAATTCAATCATTATCCCATGAAAATTACATGTCTTTAATTATCATGTGACAATACCCTACAAGTCACAAGAAAATATAAATCATGTAGGAATTATATGGATCAACCAATACATCACACAACTACCATATCAAGATCCACTAAAATTTCAAATTTGGAAAAACACTCCCAAGGAACATTACCTCTCATATCCAAAGGTGAAGCATCACTATCCTGGAATAAAAGTTATGAGTTCACAATGAATCAAATATAGTAAAAAAATCATTTAACTAATAATCATTATAAGATGAATATATCAACATATAATAGATAATAAAAAATGAATTAGTAAATGTAATGATATAATATGGGTTTTAAGGTGGCCATACACACTATTAGAGCATTCTTGACCACAAAAAATTACTTTAAAATGTTATAATGATCATATAATATCTGCATGTATATCCTGGGAACATCACCATCTCACACTCTCAAATGAAGGAAAACTAATTAAAGATCTATCATTGAGAAATATTTAGATCTTATCAAATGATCTATTAAATAATTTATCCTTTGTAAATGATAATAAATATTAATGGTAACCTGATTCATACTTTGGTAAAAAAAACATAACTGAAACATTGTATCAACATTATTGGAAAAAACATATGAACCACACATAGAGGAACACTCTACTGAATGAATCATTTAGATTAAAAATATAAAAACATTATCTTTTACTCTTAGTGTTGAGTTGGATATTTTCTGAAAAAGGTTTGGAGATAGTCCAAATACCAACTATCAATTCAATCATCAAACACACCTATAACATTGGAGGTAACACACTTATATATTTATAAACAATTGTAATATGGATAAATTTTTTTATTGAAAATAGAACCACCAACACCGTCACCTCACTTTATATATATATACTTTCTAACTGAGGTATAATAAACCTTAACTGCCATAAATCATAACTATTTATGATGGAATGATAGTTCCACTATTCGAGGATGATATATGATTTATCATTAGAAGAAAATAATATCATTCATATCTAATAGAAATAAATATAGATCTAATGATACAACAACCAATATATCCTAAAAATCACATCAAATGTATTTATATAATTGGAATTGGAATCCAAAATATGTCTATATTTAATTATATTAATGAAACATTTCATAAATATTATTATCAGATATTTGATTCTTCCAAATGTGGTATCATAGATAAAAACACATATAAAAACTACAGTGGCACACACATTTAAAAAATAGTTATCACATCATATTTTATGAGTAATCAATACATAACTTAATGATTTACACTATAATCGAATATGTTGATCACCTCTCGAAACACTAAAATATATAAAATGGGTACATAAGTGAACTACAACATCTGCTACTATTTTATTTAAAATTAGAACTCTTATTATACATATCATTCACAATAACTTTCTTCATAATACGAGGAAAGAAAACATAAGAAAAGGTGATATATGATGATCTATAATGGTAAACAAGGAATATATCAACTATTAAATAATAATAAGTTGAGCATAAGGGTATGAGAACATGAGCATAAAATTTAACAACCAAACCCTGCATATCATTGATTATAATTTTGAGTCATGGTATAAATGTTTAACGATCAAAAGACATGAATAATAAAGTAATCAATGAAAAAGATCCATAATAGTATAACATAAGAATAATACATTATGTTTTATCTTACACATAGGAATGGAAAATTTAAGGAACATTCCATAAACATTACATATTCTAGTGTTTTTATACTATAATTCATCATATTGAAATCCAAATGGTCTGTATGGTTTATATTTTTAGATATAATGGTCAACTACCTTAAAAAACCATATATTATAATTAGGACACTTATATTTCATATGACTTATTTTCATAAAAAATATATTTAAAACTAATAATGTTTCCTATTCCTAAAAAATGATATTAACTTTCAATATTAACTATTCTTTTTTTACATTTTCTCAAAACATGATAATATCAAATAAAAATGTGTGATGAGAATAAACATATCATTAAGGTATATTAAAAAAATAAATATTTTTTTTAGTAAATTTTAAAACCATGAGATCAGAAATTGAATTTTCATATTTTATATTAAACCTTGAGCTCAAATAATCATTTACTTACACATCTAAACAACATTTATACCCCAATTTTTTTATTAGAATAACATATAAAAAAACATAACCAAAATATCATAATCATGAGTGTTTCTTAGAAAATAGGACAAATAATAAAAAAAATTTCTTCAAAACATACCAATTAACCTAAAAATCGAATATTACTTTATTTAAAAAAATGATTATTGGCATAACATTTGAAAACAAATTAATTCCATAAAGTGTCATTAAGGGGAATATGAAATTAATATTGGTTGCTTGGGACATTATCTTCATATATCCCTTATAATACCATAATAATTTAAATAATTATATGGTCAACTTCTAGTATAATTATTCATAGAACATAATCATTAACCAATGCATTAGACTGATATCTAGGACCACACATCGTATATAATATATTGGGATCAAAACTTTTATGATATCAATCTGGATTAAATTTTATCATAAACAATTTTCCAGTACAATATCATGAATAAAATATTTTAAGATGGAACTTTTCATTTATAAAAGCCAAGAAAAACTCTTTTGTTCCTATATTAAAAAAAATAAAATTTGAAATGAGAAATCTATTTAGAAAACCATTTCCAAATAAAAATCCTAGAAAAGGGAAGGTGGATTTTATTTTGAGAAAAATATATTTTTATAAATTAATCAAAATATAAAAAATGGTAATAGTTTTTGGAAATATTATTGTTTTATTATATGTTAAAATTGAACATTCCTTTTGTATTTTTTCAGGAATGTAAAAAAAATTAATGAAATGATTAATTTTGAAAACCATTGAAAGAAACTAAAAAAAATTGACATAAAATTTCATCCATGATTATTTTTATCCCATATAAATACACTAATATGATATTTTTAAAAATAAGGATATAGAATAAAAAACATGGATTAGAAACATTAAAATTTGATAATATAAAAAAATTCCCTTCACCATGAGCCCAACTCATCAAGTTTCTAATTTACAACATCAAATAATTTTTTTATTTACTTTGTTATGAAAATTTTCTTGTTCTTTATTATTTTAATTTTTAAATAGCATGTTATATATTATTACATAAAATTCAAATATGAAAATTTCATGATATTCATCTCAGTTATCAAATATGACTTGAGTTATCAGACTAAGGTCAAAGATATCATTTTTAAAGCATAAATAGAATAGTAATCATTAAATAATTATTATTTATATATATCAATTATAACATTGAAACCAAAAATGATTGATGGTTGTGAAAAATGAACTACACTACAATCATGGAGATGATAGGGCATACATACACATGAGTAGTATTTCCATCTTTCAATGATCCATATAGAATCATGGTATGTATTATTTTATCATTAAAGAATTATAATTATATAATTGATACCATGTTTTTCTTTAAACACACACACACACACATCATCAATTTGACATGGTGATAAAAAACTAATCATATCACTTCATGGAGGTGGTATTAAACATGTACATATGAAAAGCATTATCATTTTCCCATTATTGGAAATATAATAATTTATATGATATATTATATTTTCATAATGAAAAATATATCATGATTAATATATATATTGTATGGTACCTTATTTTTTAGTACTAGAATTTTCAGTACAAATTTGAATTTATTATTTCAAATGCTTGTAGTGGGAAATACAGTCTTTTACCACTAGAATATGATCTATAATATATTTTTTTTTCTGATGACTTTTTTGGTCTCAAAGTACCCTTTTTACCTCAAGAAAATATTTTCATAGATATTTAATCCATTTATATTTTAAAGGGATTGTAAAATCCCAAGTTTTTATGGTCATTTTTTACCAAATAAATTAAATTTTCATGATATATAGAATTGCACTAAGTAAAACATTCCTTTAACATGACACTAACTTGGTGTAAATCACATGAAACACTGACTTGGCGTATATTACATGTAATACTTATTTTTTCATGAAACACCTTTTTTTGTTATAATTATTTAAATGTGATAATTATAACATAGCTGTTAAAATAAGAAATATAAATAGTAATAACTAATTTTAAAATACTTTTTATAATGGTTTTATATAAATAAAACATATTTATAATGAAAGATATAATTTTTGGTAATGTCCTTATATATTTAAAAATACTATTTTCTCAAATGATCTATTTTTCATGAACCTATATGAAAAAAAATAAAATTAATTATTGAAACATTTAGAAATTTAATGTGATAAAATAAAATTATTTTTTGTATTTATACTATTGAAATTAGTTTAGGGATTTTTTTGGGATTTTTTTAGGAAACATTATTTTTGATTAAATAGTAAAAAATAAAGAATTTTAACTCAAAACTTTCTTTTTGTCTAATTTATTTATATGGCTAAGTTATATTTTAAATTGGATTAAAAGTTTAATTAGATCATATTTTTATAAATTAATCTAATGAATATTATTGGAATCAATTTTACATTGAAATTGGGTATAAAAATATACCAAACTTTTGGATATTTTACCTTTAAAAACCTGCATTGTCCTCCCATATGCGGGATTAAATTTAAATTAATTTCTACCACTTATGTGATTTTAATTTTAAAAAATTGATTCTATATTTAAAATAAGAATAATTTATATTTTATATTATGGTATACATAGTTTTTGACGAAAAATATTAGTGAAAGTGATTAAAAATAATTACAATGATTAAGAGAAAAATTTGGTTAACAAAGTACTGAATCTTAATGTTATGACACAAAAAAACCTACGCACTTCTCAAAGAAATATTGGTTGACCATATTTCGACCCTATAATCCCTTGGATCAATTTTTGTGCTTTATTGGATTCAATTTACATGGAAGAAACATGGGGTATTTCCTTTTTCAATCATTTATAAGAGTGCCACTCCTCCTCCACTATGAAAAGGACCCCTCTCCTCCCACTTCCTCAAACCTTTTAAGACACTTTGGCTTGACCAAGATCTTCCTAAATAGATCCTCAATATACTTCCCCTAAAATATTATTATTCCATGCTTATATAATAAAAAAATTATCCTCATTATACTAATATTTCATTATAGTAAGGGTTTGACCTAAACTTATACAATCTTCCTTCTAATGGGTAAAGAGCATACTATTTCTGTGTACGACGAACTACCACCTCACAAAATGATGATTGTTCATCTTTTAGTTACACTATTTAATGGTTGATAATTATGATGTATACAATATTTATATATTATATATATGATATATATTATTTTTTAATGATTATGTAATTCTTTTATGACACTAACCTTTACAATTTTCATTTTTGTGTAAATATGGTTATATCATTTGAGGAAGTGTGGAATACCGCCCCCTCAAAGTGATGTGATTCATTCACACATTACATAGAATGTATTAAGGCTGTTTTTAGTGAAAAGTTCTGATATATATGACATAATAATGATACTATAATGATATTATATAGATATATACATATATATCATTTTCTTTCTTTGTTTCAATACAAAAATAAAACAGAAACGATCTTCATGTTTACTTATGACCTACCGTCTCCATGTACAGTATATTCGATTTTATATTTCTATATTATATGATTTATTATACTACTCATATAATTAACATAAATGATATTTATATAATGTTTTACATTCTAGAAATCATGATATAAGTATAATGTTTTACATTCTAGAAATCATGATATAATGTTTAACAAATAAAGGCAAATTTTAGGAGCAAAGTGGATATTACCCAAATTGAAACCATAAAATAGAATTTTTAACAATAAGGTAATATAAAGTCATAATTAAAACATATATGGTATTAGATATATGAAAATGATTTTTTGAATGATTTATAGTAAACTTATATTTATTATATAGGAAGTTTGTATGAGTACGACGAGAGTCAAGACACAAGGTAAGGGATTTTCATATCACTTTTTATATCCGTGAGATACATGACACATTCAAAACTTTTTATTTTATGTGGTGTATGTAATTTACATGAATTTATTCTATGAATATTATTGATAAATTTATGGGTGTTTACATATATATTCTATGATATTTCTTTCAAGGGTTTATATTTCAAGACTTACCAATTCGGTAGGACCATTTTGTATCAAGTCTCCTTCTTTAAAACACATGTTTTGTTATAAAACTACATTCTTTTTGGAGTTTTATATAACTTCATTACATTTTATATCATGAATCTAATTCTTATAATTTTATTTTATGCTTCATGTAATTTTATTGTCTTACGTGGAGTGTATGATTCCATGTTACTATGTTGTAAGAGTTTACAGAAATAGTCTCATCATTTATCAAGATTATTTATTATTATACTCACATTGATGAAATATTATTATACATATCTCAAGAATAGTCATGAGTTTTTCTAAATTATATTTATTGAATATATATCCATGTTTTAGTACCATATTCCAACTCTTTGGTACTTAAGATGATTAAGAAAATGTATTTAAGAAAAATCTTATCGTATTTCTTTATTCGGGTGGAAATTTGTTTTCTTTCAAAAACCATTTTTAAAAAAGTTATTTTATTTTTTTTTCAAGGAAAATATATATTATATATTTTTAGCATTTATAAGCTTCCATTATAGGTTTTAAAATATATTTTTAAGGAAAAATATTTTAAAAAATATTTTATCTTTTAAAAATAGTTTTTCAATGCATAAAGGATATTATATTCAAGAAATGATTTTAATGATATTTCAAAATTATTTTCTATCTAATATGACATCCATTGGTGTTACTAATTACTTTTTAAGGGAATGATTCAATGTTTCCATTCATATTATTTCTCTGAATTATTTATGTTTTTATAGAATAATATTAATAAAACATGTTTCTCTTTCATAGGTTATATACATATGAAAAAGGTTTCTCATTTATAGGTCAAATACTTTTGAAAACCTATTAATTTCATAGGTTATGTTTTGCTTGGATTGTTATGAAACTTTTATATTTTTCTACATGTTATAATATGATTACATGTTAATAATACCCTTCTCACTTCATGTGTTATGATATGATTATTATTGAATTTGTGGAAAATTTATATATGATTTCATTATGATATGGGACCTATATCTCCCTATAATTAATTGGGTAATGATTTATATATCATGAGATAGAATAATATGTACTTGGGAGTGAACCTTAACTACTAAGATGTCCATGGAAGTAAACCATGACAACCAAGATGGTATGGGGAGTGAACCCAAGATTCTAAAATGTCCTTGGAAGTGATTCTTTAACTACTATGAAAATAATTATTATGTTATGATGTGTCTTCCACAATTCCATTTCTTATTCCTATGTTATTATTTAATGGCTCGTGTTCTTTATTTCAATATGAATCATGTCTTAAAAATTTTCAAGATTTATTCTATGATTCATGTTCAAAATATTATGATATGCTGAGTATGATCTTATAATGTTTTTATCACATCCTCATACCCCTATGCTCATCTTTATGCTTACATGTCTCCCTTGATTACCCTAACTAGGCAGCTAAGCTCACCCATTTTTATGTTTCCTTTACTGGGTTAAGAAGATATGTATTAATTATGATGTGTATAAGAAGGGTTCTAGTCATGAAGAACCCAGTGGGAGAATATGTAGTTCACTTATATAACAATGTTTATGCTTCTATGTTTTCAAAGGTACTAGTCTAATATAATCTTTGGATGTCTGTTTATACAATGTATTAATTATTTGAAAAATGTTTTTTAATGACAATACATGAAGAGGGTCACTATTTTAGGTATCAGAGTAAAAGTTTTGTTAGAATTTGGAATCTAGTATGAGAAAACCTTAGTGAGAACCCAAAGTAAATATCTAAGGATAAGTATGAGGATAAGGAAAAGTATAGGAAACTATCCTGGAATTTTGGTAAATAATAGAGTAAGTGGTTTTCAAGAAATACATACCTCTCTAGATACTACAAGTGGACGTGTCTTTGGAACATATGTACCTACTAGTAAAAAATCTGACAAGGTGTGTTAGTTTTGGATTGGCATAACCTAGTACACAATAACAAGGATTGCTGCCCAACTTGTTTGACACTCTCGGGGGATATGATTTGGGAATTCCTAAAATCTTCAAAAACTATTATTAAGGATTTAAATAGATTTTGTCTATGAATAACCTAGGATAAAACCAAGGCATTATAGATTAAGGAAGGTGTCAAAATTTAGATATCCTATTAGTGAATTTTCATGATTATGTGGTCCCTCATTTTGATAAATGTTTCTTACACTATGATTTTCATTTAAGTCAATGGCTGGAACTTGAAGAAACCACATTAATGGTGATTTCCATGGAAAATGAAGTGATCGTAATCCTGAGAAACCAAATGATATGAGAACAAAAAAAAATCAAAATCTCATTTTTATTCTCACAAAAATATCTGAAGATATGAATCCTGGAAACTTACAAATGATCAAAGGAGGGAACAACATTCTATTGAGTCCTACATGAGGAAACTTCCAACCTTTTTTTGTAGGTCATCTAGTACACTTATTTCAAAACAATAGATCAGTACTATTGAAAAGATATTATACATTCTTTAGTGTTTAGATCATGAGAAAGTCATTTTGTCTGTTTATCTATTAGAAGTCAAATCAGATCAGCGGTGGATGCTAATCATGAATACAAGGAAAAAAGATGATATTGAGTCCATGGATTGGGTTGATTTCAAGAACTTATTTTTCAATATGTAAGTTCCTTGTATTATTGATACCAATTTGGATAAATAGTTCCTTTAGTTTAAGAAAAGGGATGATGAATATATTAGTACATATGAGGAGAATTTTAGAAGACATTTTAGGTATGCTTTAGGAATTATCAGCCCTCCTAAAATTAAAGTTGACTAGTTCATAAGCAGCTTAAAGATGAGTCTTATAAGGGGATTTTCTATAAGATAGATTAGTTGATATGAAGAAATTGTGAATTATGAAATCAAGGTTTAAATAGAGGTTGGTGTCATATGTCAATCTCATGGTTTTTAATATAGTGGAAAGATCAAGTTTAAAGGAAAATCTAAAAACCATGAAGAGAAGAAGACGAGATTTCCTTTATGCTCTATGTGTGGGAAGAAGCATGGAGGAAACTTTCTTAAGGTGTCTAAAAAATGTTTTAAATGTGTAAGGGAAGGCCATCAAGCATTTGATTACTGATGTTATGTGAATAAGTTATTTAACAATGCGATTGGAGAAAAAGAGTCACATAATACACCTCCCACGATTCAGTGATATAAGTTTAAGGAAAATGGGAATTATACTAACCACTACCGAAACCTAGTGCATAATGATTATAAATGACATCAATAACCTCTTAGTATGAGGTAAAAGGGGAAATCACATGCAATCACTATTTCTGAAAAGGGGTGATATAATGACGTTGTGAAATATACACTTACCATATACTCTAGAACTGATAATGTCTTATTTTATTCAAGATCTACCCACTCGTTCATATCTAAATAATTTTATAAGGGTGTCAATATTCCACTAAAATGATTATATGTGGAATTAGTAGTGAAAACCCCTAATGGTATGATGATTTCATCCCAAGTCTATGATTCCTCTTTATTTGACATTTTTGGGAATGTGCTTTCTAAAAATCATGTCATTATTATTACACTTGAATTTTATTTCATCTTAGGCATGAATTCTATTTCTCTGCATAAATCCCACATCAATTATCAAGGTGGGGAAGTTACATTTGATATTTTAATCCCACCAATGACCATCCATCAATGTGAAAATAATTATGAAATTGTTGTAGATATTACATCCAATGTATGGGTATTAATTCCCATTTAGAAGGTTTTTTTATCTCAAATCATTGGGGATAATGTTGAAATCGATTATATTCCTATTTTTTGAGAATTTTTGGATGTATTTCTAAAATATATTCTTATCCTTCCACAAAAAACGATATGTTGAGTTCTCAATAGAACTCATAACTTGGTTCACACTAATTTAAAATACTCCCTATATAATTTCTCTAATTTATTTGAAGGAATTGAGGAAGAAACTCTAACAAAACCTTGATAAGGGATCCATTAAACTAGTTTTATCACCTTAGGGTGGACCTGATCTTTAAAAAAAAGACATATGTATCAATGTGACTCTACATTGATCATTAGGATTTGAACAGGATTACGATCAATGAAAAGTGTCCTCTCACCCGTATTGACGAATTTTTTGATCAACTACATAGAGCTCAATACTTTTCCAAGATTGAAATTCATTATAGATATCCTAAATTGAGGCTAAAGAAGGAGGATATACCAAATAATTCATTCCCTACAAGGTATGGAATCTATGAATATATAGTGATGCCTTTTAGTCTTACTAATTCCCCTTCTATATTCATAGATTTGATGAATAAAGACTTTTGAGATCACCTGGACCAGTTTGTGGTAGTATTTATCGATGATATTCTCATCTATTAAAATATAAAGTAATAGAATGAATATCAATTGATAATTGTCTTAAAGTCCCTAAGATAAGATAAATTATTTGAAAAATTTAGAAAGTTTGAATTTTGGAAGCAAAAGGATTCATTTTTGGGTCACATAATCTTAGGATATAGTATATCAGTAGATCCATCAAGGATAGAGGCTATTGAATGATGGACTAGACCGACCAAAATGACTAAGATCCCCAGATTTATGGGTTGAGTTGGAAATTATTGATGGTTTGTGGAGAATTTTTCATGACTATGTAATCCTTTGACCAAATTAACTGGAAGGGTTCCAAGTTCCTCTAGAAAGATGAATGTGAGGAAAATTTCAAGTAACTATAAAGAAGTTTATTCAGCACACATATTCTCACATTAACCTATAGTGGAGAAGGGTTTTTATCTATAGTGATGCATCCAATAAGGAATTTTTATGTTTTCTTATAAATAATAACATGGTTATTTCTAATGCCTCTTGGAATTTTAATATTCATGATAATTATTAACCAACTATTGATTTGAACTTGGTAGAGGTAATTTTTTTTATTGAAGATAAATTGTGATTATCTTTATAGAGAAAAGTGTGATATATAAATCAACCATAAAAGTACGAAATAGACATTCAAATACAATGAGATGAAAATTCTCTAGATAATGTGGTTAGAGTTGATAAAGGATTGTGATTGCTCAATACATTACCACCTTTGGAAAGTGAACAAGGTAGATGGTGCATTTAGTTAAAAGTATCATGATAACTTATCCACGATGAGGATCACAAAAGATAAAATATATATGGATTTAAAATGGATGGTCCAATAAATCCTTATGGAAGGGGGAATATCTTATCTTTCTTAAATTAATGTTCAACCCTCTATCCATGTGAGGACTAATGAGGTACATAAGAAATATTTGGATCTCGGAAAGAAATTTAGAAATGTTCTTGAGTTTTACCTTGATCAGGATAGAATGATAAGGTAGATGAACCATTTATGCATTCCTTCCATACTATATTTTATGAAGGATCTATTAGAGGATGCTCATAGTTGTTCATTATCTATTAATCCTTCAAGTATGAAGATGTATAGATAATTGAAAGAATACTTATACTTAGAAAAAATGAGTAGATATATAATAGAGTTTTTATCTAGGTTCTTGGTATTATAACAAGTTAGGGTTAAAAGAAAAAAGTCAAAGGGGATGTTGCATCCATTAACCATACCAAAATGGAAATGGGATAACATCAATTTGAATTTTGTCAATAGACTACCCAAAAAACTATAGGGGTTTAATTCTATATTGGTAGTATTTGATACACTTACAAAGTTAGCAAACTTCATCACTATTAGAGAAGACTTCTATATGGATCAACTTACCAGGATATACATTAAGGAAGTGGTAAGGTTATATGGGGTACCATATTTTATTATATCAGATCGGGATCCAAGGTTTACCTCTTTGTTATGGAAATTTCTTCAGTAATAACTTGATAAAAAATTGAGTTTCAAAACTACTTATCATCCTCAGACAAATGGTTAGTCTATTGAAAAATTCAAACACTACAGGATATGTTGAGATCTTGTTCTCTGGATTTCAAAGGTAGATGTGATCAATAACTTCTTCTATTTGATTTTTCTTAAAATAATAGTTTTCAATCAGGCATTGAAATGGAACCTTATGAATACCTGTAAGAGAAGAAATGTAGAGCTCAAATGTGATGGGATGGTGTTGGAGAGATAAATATACTAGGACATGATATCGCTAAATAAATGATAGAGAAGGTTTGAGAAATTCAACAATATATTAAAGAATATCAAAGAAGGCATAAAATTTATACTGATAACCGATGGAATTATTTGAAGTTTAAAGTTGGTGATAAGGAATTTCTATGGATATCTCCCTAGAATAAGGTTACAAGGTTCAGAAAGAACAGAAAACTAAGAACTAGGTATATCGACCCCTTTGTGATTATTGATCTTATCAGGATGGTAACCAATCGCTTGTAACTTCATACAATTCTCTCTCAAGTTCATGATGTGTTCCATTTATCTCTCCTAAGTAAGTACATACCTAAACTTTGATATGTACTTGACTTAGAGGTTATACTGATAGAGTAAGATCTTTCTTATGAGGAATAACCAGTTGAAATTCTGGATCATACAGAGAAAGTTCTATGAAAAATACCACTCATCAGGTCAACATTTTATGGAGAAATCATAAGTTATAAGAATATGTATTTTAATTTTAGGATATGATAAAGCAAAAGCATCCTCATTTTTAAATGAATAATAAATTTTGAGGGAGAATTCATTTGAAGGGGGGTAGAATTTAATACCCTGAGTTTTTATGGACATTTTTTTGTCAAATAAATTAAATTTTCATTAATATTTTCATTTAATTAACTCAAACATTCCTTTCACATTGAACTGACTTGGAATGGATTACATGAAACCCCAACTTGGCATATGTTACATGAAACACTGAGTTTCTATGAAGCATTTATATATTTTTTAATAATTTAAAGATAATTATAACCTACCCATTAAACTTAGTAATATGAATAGTAATATATAGTTTTAAAATATGGTTTATTACATTTTTATTTTAATTAAACATATTGATAATGAAAGATATCTTTTTTTATATTCCTTATATGTTTAAAAATACTATTTTCTAAATTGATATGCTTTTCATGTCCTTTTGTAAAAAATAATAAAATTAATTTTAGACACATTTATAAATTGAATTTTACAAGATAAACTTATTTTTTGAATTTATAATGTCTAAATTTACTTACGGAGGATTTTTGGTATTTTTCTGAGAAAGCTTATTTTAGGTTGAATAGTAAAAAATACCAAATTTTAATTCAAAAATAGCCATTTCAACTAATTTATTTATAGGGTGAAATTATATTTTAAATTGGTTTCAAATCTTAATTAGGTCAAATTTTTATCTATTAATCCAATTTAGTTCATTAGAATCAATTTTACTTTGAAATTGGGTGTAAAATTTTAGCAATATTTTGGATGTTTTTACTTTAAAGATCCTTATTGTCATCTTATCAGTGATATTTAATTTAAATTAATTTCTTATACTTTAGTTATTGGAATTTGGAAAAATGAATTTCATATTTAGAAACATCATAATTTATAATTTATGTTAATGTAAACATAGTTTTTTACCAAAAATAATAGTGAAAGTGATAAAAATTAATTACAATGATTAAGAGAAAAATTAGGTTAAAAAGTATTAAAGCTTAACTTTAACATCCAAATCGACCAAGAAACTTGTCCAAGAGGCTCTCAATAGCCTTATTTCAACCCTATCTTAAATTGGGTAAATGATTTTCCATTATTGGATCCAAATTACATGGAAAAAATGGGCAGAATTCATTTCCCTTAAATTTACAAGAGTGTCACTCCTCCTTCATTATAAAAGACCTCTCTCCTCCCACTTCCTCACACTTCTCAAGCCACTTTGGCACAACCATGATCTTCCCGAATATCTCCTCCACATACCTCCCCTCAACTCTACTTATTACATGATAATATTATAACACAATTATCATCGACATACTGAGATGTTGTTATATTAAGGGTTTTACCTACACTTAGACACACTTCCATATAATGGGTAATGAAAATACAATTTTGGCGTGTTGTAAACTACCACCTCATGAAATGATGATTGGTCATTTTTCATTTTCCATAATTAATGGTTAGTAATTATAGTGATAATTTTGTTTATATATGATATATATGATATATATTATGTTTTTATGATTATTTAATTCTTTTATAACACTTACCTATACAATTTCTATTTTTGTGTAAATTTGATAATTTTGTTTGAGGAAGTGTGGACTACCACCCCTCAAAGCAATGTGACTCATTCACACACTATATGGAATGTATTAAGGATGTGTTTAGTGAAATTATATGATATATATGATATAATAATGATAAAGTAATGATATTTTATACAAATATACACATATTTCATTTTATTTATTTCTATCAATGTGATAATAAAATAGAAACAACATTCATGCATTCGTAGGGCCTATAATCTCCATGAACGGTGTATTCCATTTAATATTTATACCTTTTATTGATTATTTTAAAAAATAATCTATATATAATTGATATCTGTATAAATGTTTTACATTTAATAAATAATTATATAATTATTAAGATCAAAGATATAATAAATTAAGACACCCTCAAAGAACAAAGTGGATATTACCTGAAGTGGAACATTAACCTAGAATTCATAACAAGAGGGTAATATAAAGTCACAATAAAAACATATATGGTATTTGATATAATAATATAGTAATTTTATATATGTATAATAGAATTATATTTATTATTCAGGATGTTTTTATGAGTACAACGAGAGTCAAGACACAAGATAAAGGAATTTCATCTCACTTTTTATATCTGTGAGATTCATGCCATGTTCACCACTATTTTATTTTTTATGGTGTATATAATTAAAATGAATGTATTCTATGATTATTATTGTTAAATTTATAGGTGTTTAAATATCCATTCTATTATCTTTAAATCATGAGGTTTATGTTTCAAGATTTACAAAATAGATAAGACAATTTTGCCTCAATTTTCCTTCTTTGGGACAAATATTTTTTGTGCACCTAAATTCTTTTTCAAGGTTTATATACTTCCATTTTTCATGTTATATCATGGATATAAATATTACCAGGATATTATACGCATCATATAATTTAATTTTCTTAAATGAAGTGTATTATTCCATATTACCATGTGGTAAGAGTTTATTGAAACAATCTCATTGTTTATCAAGATTTTTTATGATTATTTTTCCATTGATGAAATATAAAGATCCATATCTGAAGAAAACTCATGAGTTTTCTTACACTCTCTTTACTCAAGATATAACTATGTATTAGTGTCATTTTACCACTCTTTGGTACTCAAGATGATTAATAAAACGTTTTTAAGGAAAATTTGACTGTGTTTTTCTCTTCAATCAGAATTCTATTTTATTTCAAAATCCCTGTTTAAAAAAAATAAAAAAATTCAAGGAATATGATTTTAAAAAGGTTTTTTTTTTCAAACCACATATTATAGATTATAAAATCTATTTTCAAATAAAAAAGTTTCCCAAAATGGTTTCAGTTTTAAAAATAATTTTAAAATATAGAAAGGATATTTTCATCAAGAAATGATTTTAAAGATATCTAAAAATTATTTCCTATCTAATATATCTTCCATTGGTGTTACTCATGCCTTTTTGGGGAAATCATTCAATGATTCCATTTATATTCTTTCTCTGAATGGTTTTTTTATGTAATTATGTTTATGAAACATGTTTCACTTTCATGAGATATATTCTTATGAAAACCATTTCTATTTCATTGGTTATATGGTTTTTAAACCTGCTTATTTTCATGAGTTATGTTTTGATAAAATGTTTATGAAATTTGTATCTTTTCCAACAGGTTATGATATGTTTAATTTTTTTATAATACCCATCTCCTTTCATGGGTTATGATATGATTTTTTTAATTCTATGGAACATTTATATATGATTTCATTATAATATGGTGTTACTTATATCTTCATCTAATTCATTGGGTAAATATTTATATTGCATGATATAGAATAATATGGTCTTTAGAGTAATCCTTGACTACTATGATGGAAATGGTAGTGATCCATGACTACCAAGATGGTATAGTGAGTGAACTCATACTGCTAAGATGGAAAAGGGAGTGAACCATGACTACCAATATGGTATGGGGAGTGAACCCATACTAATTATATGGTGTTTTAAGTGATTCCTTGACTACCATGGAAATGATTTTTACACGATTATGTGTCTACCCAAATTCTATGTATTATTCCTAGGTTATTGTTTCATATCTTATATTATTTATTTCTTTATGATTAATGTCTTATTAACTACCAATATTTATGCCATGATTCATGTCTATAGTCATATTATATTTAGGTTATGATCTTATAATGTTATTATTATGTTATCATAGCCCTATGAACATGTTTATACTTACATGTATCCTTTTTTTACCCTTAATAATCATCTGATCTCACCCATTTTTTATGTTTCCTTTCCTAGGTTGTGAAGATATGTATTATGTATGATGTTTCTAAGAAGGGGGTGATAGTTATAAAGAACCTTGTGGGAGATAATTTAGTTCACTTATGTACTAGTGTTTCTATTTCCATGTTTCAAAAGGCAATAAACTAGTACGGTCTTTGAGAATATATTTGTATAATTTTTTAATTATTATAAAAAATTATGTAATTTTTATGTATAAAAGTGAGGTTCTCCATAGGAATAATTAATAATTAATATTTAGAAGTTAAATGTTAATTTATATGCATAGGCTAATTTGGTAATATCTTTTTAAAAATGTTTCATATTGCGATTCTTACTCTACCTTTGAGTCTTGGATGGAAAGTTTTTCTTTGGCAAGGCCTAAACTCATGTTGGACATTGGGGATGTCCTAACCCATTTTTCCTTTTCTTTTTCTATTTCATTTTTATTAATTTCTTTTTATTTTTCTCCTTTTCTTTTCATATTTTCCTCATGGTTTCTATAAAACATGGTTAAGGCTCATCCTTCTCATAGACGATAGAGATAATGAGAGAGGGAGAGATATACATAGAGAGGAAAGGAGATAGATTAAAAAGGGTACCACTATGGAGAATAGGATGCACCAAATCATCATGCACCAACCGTGGACCACATAAATAGGAAAAACATTGGTGAATTCATCCCAAATATAGCATGTTTTTATGTTTTTCTGAAAATACACTTATTTTAGTCATTTTAATCTTTTAATGCTCTAATATTATTTCTTGGGAGCCATTAAATTTTTATCTAATGTTTTTGGGTTGAAAAATTTGTTTTATGGAGATTTAGAGGTTTTCTATTTAGGAAATCCCATCTACATGGTGTGTGGTTCTGGTAATACACACCATGTGTTCCTCCTTTTTGGAGAATATAGACTTTTAAATTTACATACCATGTATGAGTCATAAACACAATATACTGGGACTCTTTCATGTAGATGAGTACCTAACCTTGATGCCCGTGTAAAGGTGAACATTTCGTGTGGAGTACACAACCAGAAAATATGTGGGTCACATGACATGTAGATTTATATGAAAAGATGTTATACATGTCCATTCCATGTGAGGTACATGGGTAGGCACCCCTGTGTGGGTCAAATTTCATGTACATATTCTACATGCCATGTACATGGGATTTTACATTCCATGTACAGGATGAAGTACATACCTAGAAGGGGAATTGAGGTTATATGTCATATACTTGGGTAACACCCTATGTACTCCTCATTTTATACCATTTGAGGTTTTTTAAAATCTTTTCTACCATGAGTTTGAATTGGACCCATGAGTAATCCACTGTAAGTATCATTTCACATAGATCACGATAGTGAACCCTTGTGGTGTTTTAAGGAGTCATGGGTAGCATTTAATTTTTTTCTCTAGATGGAGAGGTTATTCCTATACTAATTCAATTTAGACATCTCTTGAAAAGAGATTTGAAATAAGAATGATAGTTTGGGTGTTTTGAACATCCTAGTTTGGGATCTGTGTTTAGATATTATCCATGAGCTATATCACATTTTGATGCCTTGTAGCCTTCCTTTGAGGATGTATCCCTTATGAGATGTCCCCCTATGGCCTAATATTTTTTGATACCAGTTGTTTCCAATAATCCTATGTAGGATTCCTCTACATAAGTTCCGACCTATAATATCCCATGTTGGATGTCTCTATGTTCTTTTTCTACAAAGGATACCCTATAGGATGCATTTTTTCTGTCATACCATGTTGTGAGGGTCATTTATATGGTGTCCATTCCTATATACTATTACATGGATCCCATTTTTTATGCCTATATTACTTAACATCTGAAGATTCCATGTAGGATTAATCCTCTAGCTTATAGCTGAGGATCCTAAGTAGGATGCCTTTTCACATGAATGACCTAGTGGGAGCCCAATGATGACTAACCCCAAGTTAGTACAATGGTTTTGGGTTGAGTTGGTAGCAGTTTTTAACTTAGAACTCCTGCCAAACCTGTAAGACCATGGGGATATAGTGGCAATGTTGGGTTTAGGCACATTTCCACCCAAAATATTTTGTTTATTCTTTCATATGTTTATTATTGTTGTAGTGGTGTTTAATATATTTGATTCCTAGTTGGGGGTTGTTGAGACTGATGTAAGGAATCTTTCTTTCTTTTTGTATGACCACCTATTTTGTTCCTTGGATCTGGATTTCAAGCCATGTTATTTATGTATTTACATTTATACACAGAGTAACTACATAGGTTTGGAGCTTGCACCTATATATTTGGATATTATATTATTTAGATTAATTAAATTGATTCCTTATATCTAGATATTGAGCCTATGACTATGATATTTGAGAATGGTGTCCACATTAATGATACTCATGGATGATTCCACTCTTATGAGTGATATGCATGATTCTTCTTTCCTCTAATTGATATGTGATGAGATTGATTATTCAATCCTATGTTTGGTTAAACTCATGGATGATAATTCTCTCCCAAGTGATAGGGATTATCAATCTCTCCAGGATTAGTTTTTTGGATTTTAGTGTTCTACATGGAGTTCCAAATCATTGATTTATAGTCATGGATGATTATTATATTATTTGTGAGGAGGATGATTATTCTCTCCCTGGTTGATTACTAGATCATGGTGGTGGAAATGGAGCTCCTCACTTTTGATGTGAATTAAACTGAATGGATGATTACCATATCCTTGAGTAATTACTAGGATTCCCTATATGGTTAGGTAGATGAAATAGTGACCCTCTTCTTATGAATGTATTCCATGATTATACTTACGTCTAGAGGGAATTCCTTTTATAGATCACCTAAGGGTGAACCTCTTAGGGATTATACAAGTTATAATGTCATGAACACCTATAGATTGAGACCTAGGTATCAAACATTGGATTGGATTGACCTATAATGAGTAGCATGGTGTCTATATCAGTGGCTATATTTATAGGATTTATGAGTGCATATCCTTTGAATCCTTATTTATAGGCATTAGATGAATTTTTTATATGTTGATTGGAATTATGGACATAAATATCAACTTAATGATTCATGGATAGAGTGAAAAGACTTCCATCTCAATGCCCATGCACAAGATGTCCAAGTAATTAGGATCACAGTCCAAAGGATGAAGTACATATTGGTTTGATGTTATTTCATTCACTTTACTCAATAATATTCATATTTTCTTATATATTTATAGGTGTGGTAGAATACATGTACATACATCTAGATTTGGACATCCATGGGGTATCTTTCCCAATTGAATAGGATTATAGACTCAGGGTTTGACTTTGGATTAATGTTTTTTGGCTTTACTTATATTTTTAGTTGTGTCTCAGCTTGGTTTAGAATATTTCAATTGCATTCACTTATGGAATCCTATTTATATGTTCATTTTTGGGGTTGCCTAAGAAGATTATTTCTCACTCCTTCACATGAACCTCATTATACACATAGACCATATGTATAATTTGTAGGTTGGGAATGTTTCACACGGTGGATTGGGATGAGTCCTTGAGTTTCATGATCAAGCAGAGCCGCTCATGTGGGTTCTTCTAGTCAGGATGGTGCAATTTGATAGTGTCTGGAGTGTGGGTATGTGGTCTACCTCAGAGTTAGTATTATATCCATTTAATTTTATTTGAGTTTCTTTTTTAAATATTGTATATTTATGGTCGGTTCAATGTGTGAACTGTATTTTATATATGAAATAGTTGTTCGACCATTTATATAATTCTCATTTATTATTACAGAATGTTATATTTTAGTTTATTTATGGAATCCTCACCCTATTTATTTAATTTTATGTATGATACTTAGTTATACATGTTGTTTTCTTACTCTAATATTAGGGAATAGTCTCCCCATAGTCACACTCGAGTCACTCAATACTGGTCTTCATCATCTGGCATATAGAGAGGCATGCAATATGGCTCGTAACAAACTAGATCGGAGCACCAGTTTTGTGGAATTTGGAAAATAATGTTACATAGTGGTACCAGATCTATTAATTTCCTTTGATTTACTATTTAGGACACTTTAATGACTCTAAGTTTTCAATAGAAATTTCCTTCTTACGATAATGCCACATGAAGTCACAACATAATGAACTACTAAGTTCAATGTGACCTTTAAACACATGTTTGTCACTTCTGTGATTTGAATTTCGAAAATCTGACATACATGGTTGTGATCAGTAAGTTATTTGGAGTCCAATAAGAAAAAATTAAATTTTTGGTGAATAGTAATCTAACCATATGAATAGTAATACACCATTATGAATAGTGATATACCCTAATTAATAGTAACCTTAACTATTCTAGTATATAAATAATATTCAAGTCGAAGCATGATATACTTATATCTTAGAATAAGAAAATAAACGTCTAAAAATTGTTATTTTTTGAGTAAATTGCGATTTTAATTAAATTTTAAATTAATCATATATATATAATTATTTTTCAAAAATTGAATTAATTTTTGGATTCTACAGGTCAAAAAATGGTTTGAGTGAATTTATTGGACTTTTAAAAAATACTTGAATTTTTGATGAATAGTAAAATCCAATAATTCATAATAAATGCTAAAACCTGAATTTCTGCATCATTATTGAGTCATGGATGATGTAAATAGACATTGGTTTAAACACACATGAATTTATTACTATTATTGTTCTTGGAATAATCACTATTTGTTGTCTTATGGAAAAATAAATAACTAATGATTATAATATTATGAAAACTCTCATCCCCTCCACTATAAATACCACCCATACTTACCTCTTCTATTCACTCCTATCAAGACTTGTTCCTAACTTAAATTATGCAAAAATCTCTTTTCAACATCCTTACCCACGTCCATATGCCTTTTTACTCCTCAAAATACAAAAACCTCTCCCCTTAAGAGGTTCTCGAAGGAGATAAACTCAAGAGGTAAGTTTCTCTTTCCAATTATTTTATTTCCTTTCAAGATATTTTCTCAAATAAAAAGTTGTTTTTATAATGTTTGATTATGTACCTAGTCTTCCAAGACACTAGAATTTACGATCCTTGGATTTTACTCTGATGTATAATTATGCTTAAAATCGTGTAATGTTATTTGTAAAATTCTAGGGTTTCTATAGTTGGTATCATTGGACGGACTAGTTATTTTTAGAGATTTATAGTAGAGAACCTTAGTGAAAACTTAGAGAACATTAGTGAAAACCTTAAGGATGAGAATAAGTATAATAAAATATCCCTAAATTTTGGTAGGTATAGAGTAATTGGTTTATCAAGAAAATACATCCCTGTATGGATACAAATAGGTAGAGTTCGATCTGGCACAGATGTACCTGGAGTGAAAACTCTGATAAAGAGTTTCATGCTTGACCTAGAGTATCCTAGTATACAACAATGGGCCTTGATTCACTCTTACTTTGACACTCTCAGGGGATATTCTTGGGTAAATTCATGAGTTTAGTATAATCCATTTTAAGGGAATAAAAAAATACCATAAGAATATAAGTTAAGAAATAGATATAGGATAACCTAGATTTAAACTTAAGGAATCACAAGTTTGGATATACTTATCCTTTAAAAGTTTATCCTTTTATGTTAAAAGTTTCCTTTTTATAATCAATATCTAGGTATTAAATCCCTCTAATTGTAAATTCTTTTTCGTAGTTAATGAAGGGAAATAGAAGAACACATACCAAATGCCAAAATGATAGGCAATGTGAATATTTCCCTAATGATATTCCTGATATAATGGAAACGGGTGCTCAAAATATTATGATAGTACTTGATCATATGGCTCAAGTTATGAATAATAACTTGAATCATTTTGAAAGTCCTACTCCTCCTAGTAAAGAGCATGTTTCCATAGAATCATTCATGTAGAAAAGGCCTCCCATGTTTAGTGGATATTCTGATACCCACCTCATATTACAATGGATTATGTCTGTTGAATATATATTCTCTGTCCTCCTATTCTCAAAAGAAGAGAAACTTGTACTAGTAGTTTATTGTTTTGATGGGGCAGATGATTAGTGGAGGACACTGATCAAGAATACAAAGTTCCAAGAGAAAATTGATTCCATGGATTGGGAGGAATTCAAGATGATGTTTTTCAATAAATATTTTCCTCGAACCCTCTATCTCAAGATGAAAGGAGAGTTCCTCGGGCTCAAGCAGAAGGAAGATGAGTCTATTAGGGAAGATGAAGACAAATTTTCAAGGATTGACAGTTACACCTATGGCTTTTTCATGAACACTGAAGGCAGGGTCGATCTCTCTTTATCAGGATAAAGCTGAGTCTACGGAAGGTGTTGGTGATCCGAGACTTCGACTATTATGAAGAGATTGTTCGTTGTTCCCTCAAGGTTAAAATGGAGATTAGAGACTCTCAGTTGTCTCATGGTCCTAATGAAAAGAAGTAGAAAATGGATAACAACATGGGTGATTCAACAAAAAAATCCCATGATAGAAAGAAGCCCAAATATCCCACTTGTAAAATTTTTGGGAAGAAGCATCCTAGGAACAGTGTAAAGGGAATCATGAATTGCTTCAAATGTGGAAAGATAAGACATCTGGACAAGAACTACTGAAGGGATATGAAAATTCCTAATAATGTGGAAGAATAAAGGAAGGTTTAGATCAATGCTCAGCCAGTGGTGTAGTGTTACAAATGCAATGAGCATGTTAATTATGAAAACAATTTCCCTAAGACAAGGGCTGTTAGAGGAAATCAACAACAACCTCCAAGGAAACAAGGAAGGGATTATGTGATCACTACTACTGAGGTGAAACCAAAAAACGATGTGGTGACATGTATGCTTGTTATTCATTAAAGAATAGTGAACACACTTTTTGATTCTAGTTCTACGCATTCTTTCACATCTTACAAGTTTAGTAGAACTATTCAAACATCACCTCAAAATTTGGAGGATATGTTATCTATGAGAACATCGAATTGGGTAGTTATTATATCCATGGTTTATAACACCTCCCCAATATATTTTTGTGGATTGAACCTCCCAGAAATTATTATCATACTTTCTTTAGTGGAGTTTGATGTTATCCTGGGCATGGATTGGCGATCTTTATAAAAATTCAACATCAATTGTCAGGAAAGGGAGATCACTCTTCACATCCTGAAGCATCCTCAGATTCTTTACAAGTGTAAGGAGTAATATGATTCTCCTTTAGAATCATTGCCTCAAGTTTGGATATTTCTTCCTTATCATAAAGTATATCTAGACAAAATTATTGAAAGAAAAGAGATAATTATTCATGAAGACATGCCCATCGTGGAGGTTTACACTATTGTATTCCCCAAAGAGTTCCGTGGTCTTCCTCCTGACTGAGAGGTTCAGTTCTAAAGTGATATTATTACTGTATCTATGCATATATCAAATAAACCTTATAGAATGGCCGCTATAGAGATGGAAGAGCCAAAGAAGTAGTTATAGGATAATCTAGATAAGGGTTTTATACACTCGAGTGCATCACCATGGGGTGCTCTAGTCCTCTTCGTCAAGAAGGATGGATCAATGTGCCTCTTCATTGATTATCGTGAGATTAATAAAGTCATGATAAAGAAAAAATATCCTATAAAATGGATATATGACTTTTTTGATTAGATTTGTGAGGCTATTTATTTCTCTAAGGTGGACCTTCAGTCAGGATATCAAATATTAAAGGCAAGGAGGGAAGATATTCCCAAGACTACCTTTCGAACGAAGTATGGACACTATGAGTTCATAGTGATTCCCTTTAGACTCCCTAATTCTCCATAAATTTTCATGGATTTAATGAATATAGTATTTAGAGATTACCTCAAAATTTTTTTGGTAGTCCTTATTAATGATATAATGATATACTCCAAGAGCAAGGAGGAACATGAAGAGCATTTGAATACTATGTTAAAGACTTTGCGAAGGGAAAAGATGCATGTAAAGTACATTAAATGTGAGTTACGTATGGAGTAATTATCATTCTTGGGGCATGTTATAACCAGTAAAGGGATATTTGTGGACCCATCCAAGAAAAAGGCAATCAATGATTATTCGAGGCCAACATCTATAATGGAGATCTGCTGCTTTTTGGGTCTAGCTGGATATTATCGACGATTTGTGAATTTTTTTTCACAATTTTCAAACCCAATGACCAGGATGACATTGAAGGGAGTAAAGTTTTTCTAGACCCAGGAATGTGAAGGCTATTTTAAGGAGTTGAAAAAGAGGCTAATTACTGCACCGGTACTCTTACTTCCAACAAGTAGAGAACTATTTGTGGTGTACAGTGATGCTTAAAAGAAGGGATTTGGTTTTGTGCTGATGAAAAATGATAAAGTGACATCCTACACCTTATAGAAGCTAAAAATACATGAGTAAAACTATCCCATGCATGATCTAGAGTTTGCAGATTGGATCTACATGTTGGAAATTTGTTGGAATTATCTCTATGGGGAGAAGTGTGAGATATATACTGACCAAAAGATTCTCAAATATATATTCACAAAAAAATATTAATATGTTCTAGTGAAGATGGATATAGCTAATAAATTATTATGATTTCTCAATCCACTACCATTCTAGTAAGGCAAAAATGATAGTGACTTCTCTAAGTAGAAAGGATCCTGGATCTTTATCAATGATGAGAAATGAAAAGGATCTAATCATATTAGATTTGCAGAGAATGGACCTGGGAATCATTAAGGGAGGAAAATCATCAATACATTCTTAGATGATTGCTCAACCATCCATCATGGAGAAAATAAAGGATTCTCAAAGAAAATATGTAAAAATTCAAAAAAGGGTTGAAGCCATTAAAAATTGTAAATCCTATGAGTTATTGATTGATGGGGACATAGTGGTAAGATTTGGGTCATGATTATGCATACCGTCTGATCCAGAGATAAAGAAGGAGTTTCTGAATGATGCACATAACTTAACATTCTCTATTCACCCAAGAATCATAAAGATTTATCAAGATCTATGAGAAAACTTTTGGTGGGAAAATATGAAAAGGGAGATTGTTTAATATAAATCAAAGTGCCTGGTATGTGATCAAGTGAAGGTTGAAAGGAAAAAGTCTAAGGGGATGATGCAACCACTGTCCATACCAACATGAAAGTGGGAGAACATAACCACGGACTTTTTCACTGGACTTCCATGGTCATCAATCGGAAAAAATGATATATAGGTCATTGTGGATCATCTTATGAAGACAACTCGCTTTATTTCAATTTAAGAAGACTTCTCATTGGATCAACATGCACAGATATACATCAAAGAAGTGGTAAGGCTTCATGGAGCACCACTATCTATTGTATCTGATCGAGATCCAAAATTATCCTCAAAGTTCTAGAAAAGAATCCAACATGGTCTAAGCACTGAACTGAACTTCAGTATGGCCTATCAACCTCAAAATGATGGCCAATATGAGAAAACTATTCAGAAATTTTAAGATATATTGAGATCATGTTTTATGGACTTTAAAGGAGGATGTGACCAATATATTCTATTAGTTGTATTCTCCAACAAAAACATTTTCCACTCAAGAATCCGAATGACATCATATGAATCCATTTATGGGAAAAGGTGTATAACACCAGCATGTTGAGATGAAGTCGGTGAGCGTAAGCTGCTAGAACCTGAAATGGTCGAAGAAATGTTAGAGAAGGCGAAAACCATTCAGCAGCATATCAAGGCCACCCAATGTTGATAGAAGAGTTATGTAGATGATGGTCGATGATACCTTGAGTTCAAAGTTGGAGACATGGTATTTCTATGCATATCTCCATGGAATAAGGTCATGTGGTTTGGAAAGAATTGAAAATTAAGTCCCAGGTACATTGTCCCCTTAAAGATACTTTATCATGTCGGATTTGTGGCATATTGACTAGAACATCCACCTACCATGGACTAAGTACATGATGTCTTTCCTGTATCCCTCTTAAGGAAGTATATACCCGACTCTTCATGTGTACTCTCTTTAGAGTTGGTACAGTTGGAGGATGATCTTTCTTAAGAGGAGCTTCCAGTGAAGATCTTGGATCATAGATATAAAGTTCTATGTAATAAGACTACTCACCTAGTTAAGGTACTATGGAGGAACCCGAACTACTAAGAGGAAACATGGGAACTAGATGAGGAAATGAAGGAAAAGTACCCGCACTTGTTTATGGCCTAGAATTTAAAATGAAATTTCGAGGGAAAAATTTCTTAAGGGGGGAAGAATGTAATGAAACAAATTTTTCAAAGGAAATTTCCTTCTTATGATTATTCCACTTGAAATCACAACATAATGAACTACTAAGTTCTATGTGACCTTTAAACATTAATTTTTCACTTATGTGATTTGAATTTTTAAAAATATGACATACCCAGTTGCGATCAGTAAGTTATTTGGAGTCCAGCAAGAAAAACTTAATTTTTTGGTGAATCGTAACCTACCCTTATGAATAGTAACATAACATTATGAATAGTGATATACCCAAATGAATAGTAACCTTACCTATGATAGTGTATAAATAATATTAAATTGAAAGTATGATATACCTATATCTTGGATGTGGAAATTAATTTTTTAAAATTGTTATTTTTCTAGTAAATTATGATTTTAATTAAATATTAAATTAATAATATTTGGAAAATTGTTTTTAAAAATTGGAATTCCTTTTTTAATTATACATGTTGAAAAATGGTTTGGGTGAATTTTTGGTATTTTTTCTAAAAAACTTAAAATTTTTATGAATAGTAAAATTCGATAATTCATAATAAATGCTAAAACCTTAATTTATGCATCATTCTTGAGTTATGGATGATATAAATGGACGTTGGTTCAAAATAACATGCATTTATTACTATTTTTGGTCATGTAATCATCACTATTGGTTGTCTTATGGAAAAATAATAAACTAATGATTATAATTTTATGAAAACTCTCCTCCCCTCTACTATAAATACCACCCATACTTACCTCATCTCTTCACTCCTCTCAAGCCTTATTACTTAATTAAATTCTACAAAAATATCTTCCCCACATCCTTCCCCACGTCCAGAAGCCTTTGGTATCCTCAAAAGACCATAACCTCTCCCCTTAAGAGGTTCTCAAAGGAGATAAACTCAAGAGGTAAATTCATATTTCCAATTATTTTATTTCCTTTCATGTTCTTTTATTTTATTATTTATATCCGAACCTACTTTCACAAAAATGGTATGAAAACTCTAGTGACATACATTTAATTTATTTTTATTATACTAATGTTATAAGTTCATCATCATCTCTCCTTTCTTAAATTTTTTATTTGATAGAAATGAAAACACCATTTGAGATGTGTTAATTTAGCACAATCAAGGACAACAAGTTATCAATTTCTATCACTATCTTTAATTCTGATCATAAAACTATTTTTATGGTTGAAAAATATTATAATTATTTTATTTTATCTTATTTAATGTTATTTATTTATTATAATCTCATGATGTAAAATAATAATACACAACAATTTAGTTATGAGCAAAATCGCTAAAATTAATTCAAGCGTTTATCATTAATGTTTTGTATAATGATTTGAATTCACTCTAAAAACAAATTAAATCTTCAAACATTTATTCTACTGGATGTTAAATAATATCTTATAACTTCAATTATGTAAATCCAATTTCATCTTACATGTTTATCCGAACATCGATTTATGTGAACCGATCATTAAAACCAAGTAAGCAAACAGACCCGAACAATGAAATTGAACCTTATAACCAATCTAAAATGACTTGAATGAATTTAAAAAGGTTATAATAACTATATTAAATATATACAAGGTTCTGGAATTATTAATTCATAATCCTAATTTTATTATTCAGGTTATTAATATCAAGTGGAGAACACCATCAAAATTAAGGTAAGGGATCCTCTCCATTTCACTTTTATGTCCTCTATGCTATGCCATTTTATGTGTAATACCTAACGACGGGGTATAATTTTGTAACACCCCCATACTTACCTCATGATTTATAATTGATTATATACCCTTTTCTCTCTCAGGAAGCCCACTTAAATACACCCGATACCAGGCCGATAATCCGTAAGGAATTCTACCCGAACCGCCTTTATTCCTTTGGGTTGTTCTATGTTTCTTTTTAACCAAATAAAGTTGTATCTTATTTTTATGTAAAACTTATAAATTATGTTTATATTCTTAAAAATCATGTTTCAAGATCCATCCCTCATTATATTTCTGGGATATACATGTTTTTAAAAGATTCCCTCCTTAGTACTTTCTGATAAGCAAAATTGTTTTAAGGGAACTTTCTGAATTCTTACTCGATTTCAAGTGCACTCTTTCTTCTTTCTCAAGGAAAAATTGTATTTATTAAATAAATATTTGTATTTTTAAAACCTTATCATTTGAATTCTAGTTTTATATTAAATATTTTACCCTTTTCTATTTTAAAGTCACTATAGTGTTCTACTTAAAACCGCACTAAAACGTTTTAATTATAAAGTTTCTTAAATAATTTTTTACAAGTTTTTCACTTCTATTTGACATCACTTATTAATATTTATGAATTTTCCCCTCATTAATTTCCATGTATAATTTAATTACTTTCTTTTTTGGACACTTTTATGATACACCCATTTATTATTCTTTTTTGAAATGATTGTGATACCCATTTATTTCCATGGGTTCCCTTATGTTTATGTATGGTTGATTATATATGATTCTTAATGTGGCAAAAATATTCATGAAAACTTTAGAAAGGTGTGACCAGATTGAAATCCAATTCATTGGTTAAAGTTGAGTCTCATGAGATCTTATGTGTGATGGTCTTGGTGGTTAGCCTTGGCTTGTGCTACTATATGCAACGGTCTTGGTGGTTTACCTTGGCTTGTGCTGCTATGGGAAACAGTCTTGGCGGTTAGCCTTGACTCATACAAAATTAATGTTTTATGTTTCTTCCACATTTCTATGATTCTATGTTTAAATTATTTTATATATTATGATTCCATATGTTACATTCCTTTTTATTTCATCATGCCATGCCTTCTATCCCATGTGCTAATGCTTTATTCTTATAGTTATTCACTTACAAGGACTTTATCTCATCCCTTTGTTCATGTTATCCCCAAGTTATCCTATGAATATGTATGGGAACAATGAAAGATATGATCACATTATAGAGTTTGAATAAAATTTTGTTTTTATAACATTTGATTATTTATCTAGTCTTCCACGAAACTAGAATTTACAATCCTTGGATTGTACTCTGATGTATAATTATATTGAAAATCATGTAATGTTATATGGAAATGTCTTGGGTCGCTATAGATATCATATATAGGAGTATTAGCAATGTGTTAGATCATGTGATAGATATTTTACTATTGTGTCGAGAATATTTATTTTGGTAGGAATTTATGGTTTCTAGGGTATATAATTGGTGTTATGATATGGGATGTTACAGTTGTATATGATTCTCATATTTATAGACGCTCATTTTGTGTGTATTTTACGATTTCTTATGGATTTATTGATCTTGGAATATTGGATAGAGGCCAAAGATGTATTTTTGACTCCTGTCCAACAAAGGTAATAGGTGTATCATGAATCTTATTTATAACATATGATTCACATCTTGTAGGCATTCTGGTGTGTAATTATTACATACTATAGAATAAAACTATTTAAAGTTTCATAAAAAATTAAATGGTGTAATTTTTATAGGTTTATAATGTAATTATACTCAATTGCGTCTACATGCCTATATATATATATAATTCCGAAGGTAGGTAACATGGATCATTATTGAGGCCTTTAGAGTGAGGCTAATGACTTGGTCTTCATACACGAGAGGTTCATTGACTCTATTATGTCAAAATTGAATATGATTCCCTTCTATTTTTCCCCTTTTAGGGTGTTTTTAGGTCATGGTTATATAGTCAGATTATTGAGTACGATGATGCTGGATACTAGGAATTTTCTTGTAAACTAGACCTCGATGGGGTATTTACCTATAGGGGTTCCCAGTGAGTGTCAGTTCTATATATCTTATTCATTAGTATCATTAAATGAATGAAACAGTTCCTTATGAGGATGTTCATTGAGGTTCAAGAATTTTTAGTTCATGTTTTTGGTTTCTAACCTCATAGGTTGTTGTGGTCTTCACCCTTTTTAGAGTGGTTTGATAGTTTGGGCTTAGTGGTTATACAATTTGACCCAATTGTGAGATTTTTACAATAGGGATTGATGGGAGACCTAGAGGCCCTTAGTTTTAATCATACCCTTGTAGATCGACATCTATTTTGTTTTAGGTAATCCGAAGTGAGGTAAGTAGGACCATTTTTTTAGATTCCTTTTGATACAGTGAGCTTTTCTGTATAATCATTCTAAGATCGAGGCATGGTAGGTGATTGAGTTTTTTGATATAGTCACATTTATGCATTAATTTTTTTAAAATAATGTAGGGTAATTTCATATCAATATTGGATTTTATGGGAATGTTTATTCAAGTACCTAGCTTGGTCGACCAATGTTTCAGTTATTTCTAATGTAGTCAAAGCATAGGTAGGTGATCATGACTAGAAAAACATCAATTGATTGGTGGTCATGGAATAAATCAAGTCACATGTGAGGTTCATGATTTTGATAATGATTTCCATAGAATTGTTTTTAATGATACTAATATTCCATTTATCATGATTATCATATCCTTTTAATAGATGAATTGTTGGAGTATGAGTCAGTTGATAAAGATATATACAGATTTCACATGGTGTTGTTTAGATCATAAATTGGTGAGTTATTTTGTGCAAGGTGAGGAATGATAGTTTCAAATTACTTATATTAGCATGGTTTCCGAGGTGTTATGGTTAGGTGATGAATTTACCTCCATGGTAGATATTACATCGTGAATAAATTGGGTACCATAAGATGGTTGACCCTGGATTGACCTGGACACAAATTATTGGGAGATGTGGTGTTAGAAGTTGGTTAATGGAATGTGTACCCTATTTTAGTGTAAGCATGACTTGGAGAGAGATTTACACTCCTTTTAGTGGAATCATAGTGTAATTTTGGTTAGGGATGCTCAATATCTATGATGATATCATCATGAGTATGCTAAGAGAGCATCAATTCTACACTGATCTCTTATTCTTTTAAAATATTCTTCCCTAGTTTTGGAAGGAAACCTATTGAGGTTATGCTCAAGGAGCAGTATAAGGTAATACATATGGCGGGGTGAGAACCATTGGTCATTTTAGGGTGGTGACAATCATTTTATTATTTTATTTTTAATTTTAGTGTGATGTTTAGCTCGATGTTTGGTTTTGAGAAGATGATAAGGGTATTCCTGTGGTGGGTAGTACTGGATTGATTGTAGTTAAATGTCTCCCATATAAGAGATCTCTGTTGATGCTATGATATTTGTTGTTGGATTGTCAAGATATCTTGATTTTCAGATTCTCAAGTAGAGATAATTGATTCTAGTATTACCACTTGGCTTCTCATGGATCAGATGGTTTTTAGTTGGGAGATTGTAAGATCCCTTGTTTTTCTGGAATGGAATTTTGATTAGAAATTTGAATTTTTTATTTCAGATTCTTGTAATGTGTAACATTGTATTTTACCCCTAGCAGAAGATTGCATATAATTTTTTCTAACCACTATGTTGGTCCCCAAATAGGTTTTTACCCAAGGAATATATTTGGTATATATACCGATCAATCAAATTTTAAAAGAATAATTAATATTTTATATTTAAAAAATTAAATGTCAATTAATTAACAAAGGTTTATTCAGTCATATTTTTTAAAAGAGTCTCGAAATGAGCTTCCATCTATGTCATTGAGTTTCGAATAGGGATGTTTTATAAGTTATGGAATAAACTTGAGTTTGGAATTGGGGTCGGTATAGTCCCCCTTTTCATTTATTTTTATCCTTTTAATTTTCTCTTTCTCTTTTCTTATTTTCCTCATAGAATATCTCTCAAGAGGCTAAAAATCATCCTTCATGAAGAAAAGAGATATAATGAGAGATATAGATAGAGTGAGACAAGGATACAGAGAGGAATAAGGGTACTCTTGTGGAGAATAAGATGATCCAGATCTTTGTGAGGCAACTACGAACTGTGGAAATGGGAAAAGTTTCAGCGGATTCTGCCCAATTGTGTGTTGTTTCTATATTTTATAGAAAATACCATTATTTTATTCATTTTAATGTTTTAATACAATTATATTATTTATTATAAACGCTTTAAGGTCGATATAATACTTTTACAGGGAAAACGAGGGTTTTGGGGTGATTCAGACGTTTTATATTCAGGAATATCTGTTTACATGACATGTGGTTTAGTGAACACACACCACATGTTCTTCATTTTCAGGGAAGATTATCTTTTAAATGAAGAAGATGTGTATGGATAATATAATCCATGTACAAGTAATTTTTTGTGTAGATAAGTACCTAGCCAGGCTTCCCATGTAAAGGGGAACATGCTGTGTGGAGTACATGGACATACCCCATGTGGGTCAATACTGTGTAGATATATAGGACTAGATGTTATAAAAGGCCATGCCATGTGTGGTGAATATGTATGTACCCATATGGTTCCCACACTATGTACCAATTCTACATGCCATTTACTTTTTATTTTACACAACAAAAATATGTAAAAGTAAACACCCAAGTGGAGACTTGAGGGTACACACCGTGAACCCATGTAACACGTTGTTTACTCGTCCTTTGCTACCCTTTGAGGGATTTTCATATCTTTTCATGTAGTAGTTGAAATTAGAGACATTATTAGTAAATTATTAGTATAATTTCACATAGATCGTGATGGTGAAACCCTTTTTTTTGTTTCAAGGACTCTTGTATAGCACTTTAGGATTTTATATGTATAGATATGTTATTCCTATAGAAATTGAATTCATTCACCACTTAGAGGAGATACATTGAATGAGAATGATAGGTTTGGTGTTCAAACCAATTTTTTTGATATCCATGTTCTAATATGAATCATTATATATCACTCATGACTAATACCTTTTATCCTTCCTTTGAGGAAAACCCCCTTGAGAGTTTTTCCCTTTTGGCATAAGAGGTCATGAGACTTGTTGTTTTCGAGGATCCCCAATCATAATCCTATGCTTATGTTTCTACCTAGAGGATCAAATGTAGTATAATGCCCCATACTTAAACATTACTTAATCTTGAGTTAAGTCAATAATTTGACTTTATTTCCCATTGAGTATCTTTTCAAGTTTAGAGATTTATATAATTAGGCCATAACTCATACATAAATACTCAAATATTAAAAAGAAGAAACTTCTACTCACTATCCTTTTTTTTGCATAAAATAAGAACTTTTAAAAATAAACATGATTTTTTTTCATGTTTAAACATCACAGCTTTTCCTTGATCCCATCCTTGACTCCATTATTAATTAAAACCTAAGAAAAACATTTCAAAACATGGGATGAGCATAAAAATCTTTGTAAGGAATATAAAATAAAGAATAAAACCGTTAGTTAATGAATATTTTAAACACATGAAAATATTTTCACAAAATCACACTTTTCACCCATAAAACATGAACTTTTTAACATACCTCATAAAATCATAATATTACTAAATAAATTCTTAGAAATTATAAATCATAATGGTAACTTGTGGCATCCATATAATTATTACATTATAGCTTTCACAACCACATAGGGAGTAACCTTCATGGTCACATTTGGAATACCCATCACAGTATATTCCCTGAATATCTTAGGAGAAACCTTAACATTTACCTCAGTCTCATTACCCAATGCATTTGAGAGCTATCACAGGCTCACCCACCCTCTATTTATCACAGAACCACCCATATACATAAGAAATTCCCCATAACCATAACATTATCATAACATATTAACAAGAATAAAGAAAAAATAACATTTCTATGTTTCAAGTGTAAGATAAAATTTCATGATATTGATATAATAAATCCATTATAAGAAACCATTTTCAATACCAAAATACCAAAAAGGGAATATGGTATTTAATTTTATTTTTTAAAAACATTATGGCTTATAGAGGAAGCCAAAAATCAAATAATAGTTGTAGTGGCAGAAATGACATTGTCACCACATATGTAAAAAAACATTTCTTTTTTAATTTAGTAAAACAATTCATAGAAAAATATTCTTTTAGAATACCTTTTAGTGAAATTAAAAGTTAAAGGGGTTTATTATACCCTGTATGGTGTATAATATCAAAATAGACCTTAATGAAAGGGGATTGAGACGAAGTCCCTAAAAAAGATCATATCATTAAATTAAGGATAAATCAATGACATAATTATGCATGAAAATTATAACTATAACCAATATAAGTGGATATTCATGGTAAAAAAATCATAGGTCATTCTCACATATTCTTGAAAAAAACCCAATTATATGGATATTTAACTCAATAAACGGAGATTGAGTTAAGATTTCCCTTACCTTGAGTCCGACTAATCAAATACAATAATTATATTCCTGAATAATAAACTTAGGTTAATTTTAACTTACTTAATAACCATTTTCAAGTTTTTTATTCCCTTTATATCACTTATTTTCATGTTATATAAATTAGTTAATTCTTTGAGTTCATGTCAGACATTTTGTCGATATTCGGTACTTGAGTCGAAAATGAATGATATGATGTAAATTGTCCATGTGATCATAAGTACATCATATAAAAAATATTATTAAATACATATTAATCAATTTTATACATTAATCATACTTTTTAATTCAAACCATTAATTATGGTTATGAAAAATGAACAATGTTATGATCATGGAGAGGGTAGGCTGTAAGTACACATGTGTAACATTTCCATTTTTCATTGATCATTATGTAAATAAGGTAATGATCATTTTATATTTATGGAATGATCATGATATTATTAACATCATAATAATAATTTACATATAGTTATATATATCATACAAGTTATATAATGATTCACAATGAGTCACACCACTTTGTGGAGGTGATAGTTCATACATACACGCGAACGACATTATCATTTTTATGCACATATAAGTAAGATTTAAATTGGTATATTATTATTTTATAATGATTAATATGTCATGAATATTACATATTAACATTAATTCCATTATTATAACCAATCATGAGATACTGTTATGAAAAATGAATTAGATCAGTTCGTGGAGGTGATTGTTCACACGTACGAATGAATGATCAATTCATTTCTCATTTAATAGAAGTGGAGATGGAATTATGTGATGATATTAAAATAATAACATATTAGTATATTAAGGATACTATAGTTATTATATCATCATGTTTGGAGGATATTTTAAGTAAGTGGAAGAAGAAATAAAATAGAAACACTTAAAGAAAATGATACATGTTCTTCAGTTGCTCACCTTTGACCGCTAAGAAGGGTGTTATGCATAAAATAAGGATTTAAGAATGAGGGTATGGATTATAGGAAGAGTTTTGGACATATATTGGACAAGAAAAAAAGGCTTTTTAATTGTGAATAAAATAGAAGGAGAAGTTACCTTTTATAAATGAGATGAGGGGCACTTTAGGAAAGTCTGGAAATATTAATTTATTATAATTTTTTTGGATTATTATGGTCCCAAACAGATTTACTTAAAATATAAGACGATTTTGGGTCTTATACTCATTATAAATTTATAATTATATATGTTTTGAATATTTTTTAATCCTTATCTTTTTCATTTAACCCTTATTTGACCTTTTTTAATCTTACGAAGATAATTTGTTATTTACACTTTGTGTGTTTATTTAATTAACATAACATGTAAAACGGTCAAAAAAAAGTGTAATTCATGAAATATTATGACTCATCATAACCATTTGGTCTAATATTATATTTTTAGAAATTTTATAACATTTAATATATTATTTTATTTTTTAAGTTATGAATTATGTCAATTTTGACACAATTCATACTTGACTTTTTAAAAAGTTCATAAAAAGTTGTTTCCTTTGAAAAAAAATACATTAACTCAATCCTAACATGTCATAGTAATCCATAAATTTTTTTTATGGAATAAAATATTTCAAATAATATTTATTATAATATTTATAATATCATTTATTTGAAAAGTTTATTAATGAAGTAATCACTGCATCACTATTATGTCATAATTAAATTTATTTATTTAATGTATTAAAATTATAAATAAATTACCATAATGTATGAAATATTTTTATATTTCTAATGAATATTTATAGTCTAAGATAAAATTTATATAAACCCATATTAAAATTGTTTTAGCAAGGAGATTCATGTTTATAACATATTTTCCTTTACATTAAATTAAAAGTTATAAGTATCATAATCACACCCAGGTGGATTAAAAATCCCAATGTTTCATTCCAAGGATTTTATTGGTCGTCAATATGTAATAAAATAGGATTATTACACATTTTAGGGTAGTTTTATATTATGATTATATTATTTTTACCCTTATTTACCTGATTTACCCTTTAACCATGGTAAATAAAAATAATTACTAAAGTTTCTATTAATCTTGTATAAAAATAAAAGTGACCAATTTACATAATTTATACCTTATGATTCCAAATATGTAACCCATTTTTATGAATTCAAAACATAGAATTTTAATTAATTAATTTAAAATTAATTTCCTTTGTCTAAATGAGAAAACATGTTTTTTTAAAATAAAAAATCATCAAAAGATTGACATGTGTTTATATTAAATTTGAATGTGAAATTACCTCCAATGACCAAAATTTGATTCAATGATAAAAATAATAATCTAAATATATTTTAAAACCAATTAAAATGATAATCTATCAATAAAAATAAATTATATTAAAATGCAATTTTGAATTAAAATGCAGTATTTTTTACTATTCATTAAAATATGAATTTTATCAAAAAATTACCAAAATTTAAACCAAATTAATTTTTTTGTCTTGATTGAAAATAATAAGTTTATTATTTCAAATATAACATTTAAAAGTTAAAAAAACTATATTTAAAAAGGGTTTTCCCTAAAAAGGTGGTAAAACTATATTTTTAGAAAAATAATCCTTTTACCCGTAAAAGTGAATTTTTCTTATATAATGTCTATAAAACATATAAGATGAATTTTAAACATTAAATTAAATATATTAAATATATATTTCATTAATAAAATTCAACAAGAATGATTTTATTATTTTCTAAACTGCCTTATTTCACATTTAAATAGTTTTTTTTCAAAAAAACACATCCTTTTTATTCAATTAGTTTTTATTTAATTTCTTATTTAATCTGGTAACCAATGATTCATTATATAAACATGTGTAAACCATATTTTTATAATTTATTTAATACTATTCATTCTTATCATTCCAACGGCTGTGTTTTAACAATAATATTTAAATAATAATATTTTGCTGTTTGTTTTAGCTCGATGTAGCGTATCATGTACGCTATTGAACATCGTGTTTCTTTTATAAAACTAAGGATGTTACATTTATGATTTATATATATTATTTTGTTATAATGGATTCCTTGTAGGATTAATTTTTTCCTTCATACGTTTTTATGAGGTCCCTGTATTGGACGCCCCTTCCTATATACTGTTTCGAGGATCCCTTGTTAGATGCCATTGTTGACTACCCTTCAAGGATTCCATATAGGATTCCTCCTTCACCTTATAATTGATGATCCTGAGTATGATTCATTTGGTTATGAATGCACCATGATGATCCCATGTTGGATTCCTCCTTTACATTTTCTGTTGAGGATTTCATGTAGGATGCCTCTCAGTATTTGAGTTCATTGACTGAGTGGGTGACTCATGTTGACCGACCTTGAGCTACTACATTTAGTTTGGATAGAGTCGGTAGTGTTTGTCACATTAGAACCTGTGTCATACTTTTAATCCCAATGGGATTTGGGATTAGTGGTAGGTTTATGGGTTCGGCCACTGTCACTGTTTTGTTTATGTGTTCACATGTTTGTTGATGTTTCATCGATGTTTACATGAGGAGATTATTAGTTAGTAGATGTTGATACTTATACAAGGTGTCTATATTTCCTTTTAGGATGCCTTGATATGGTTTCTTAGGATCCAAATTCAAATCCATATTATTTATGTATTTACTTATATACCTAGAGGTACTACATGGGATTTGGTTTTTGATCCTGTATATTTTGTTTTTATATTACTAATATTTCTATAGGTGTTTCCTAGTATTTAGATTTTGAGCCCATTACTGTGATATATGTGAATGGAATCCATAGTAATGATACTCATGGATGATTATTATCTCCTGAGTGATGAGGATGATTCCTCTCTCCTCTATGTGATATGCTATGAGGATGATTGTTCTATCATCGATATGCTTATACTCATGGATTATTATGCTCCTTTGAGGGATAGTTATGATCATGATATCACTAACTGGGTTCTAGATTGTGATTTTGGACATAGAAATCCTCATATTTGATGAATACTAATGGATTCTTATACTCTCCCAAGTGATAGAGATGATTATTCTCTCCTTGGTCGACTACTATATCACAATGGTTGACATGATGATCCTCACCATTGGCGTGAATTACACTAAATAGATGATTATGATCTCCTAAAACAATGCCTAGAATTAACCCTAGGGCTGGGTTGAAGCACCAGTTATACTCATCTTGTGAGTGTATGTCGAGCATGTACTTGGGCCATAGGGAATTCCTTTTACATATTTCCTTTGGGTGAGCCCTTTAGGGATTGTTTGAGTTTCAATGTCATGAATACATATGGAATGGGACCTAGGGATTAGATATTGGACTTTATTTACATATAATGAGCAATATAGAGTCCAAATCAGTGACCATATTTACCTGATGTCTTGATATACTATCCTCCCATCCTACTTTATAGTGATTGAATGCATGTATGGGTGAACTATATATTAGGATGAGTAACCCCTTTTGGTGATGTAGATTGCACACAGACATTTCATATGTTGGACGAAGTAGGTATATTTTGATTGGAATTATAGATATAGAGATAAACTTAATGATATATGACATTATTGGAATAATGTCCAGCTCAATTCCCTTTCACATGATGTCTAGTCGATTGGGATTACAGAACCGATAATTGACTTCTGATTGGTTTTGTGTTATTTATTTCACTTCACCTATAAATATTCATATTTATGTATATATGATTTGGTATGAGACTAAATACATATAAGAATATAGATATGAACATCTATGGTGGTACTTTCCTAGTTGACCAAGATTACGGACCCGAGGTTCAGTTTTGGTTTCTTGTTTTTTTGGATTTACTTGTCTTTTCAATAATGTCTCCGCTCAACTAAGCATACATCATTTCCATTCACTTATGTAAGCTTATTTATAGGTTTATTATTGGAGCGGAATAATGAGATTATTTCCCACACCTACACATGCACTTCGGTGAACATGTAGACCTTATGTCTATATTTCATGTTGATCATGATTTTCATTGTATATATGGATGAGGCATAGATTTTCATGATCAAGCCTAGCCACTAGTGTGCGTTCTTCTGATTAGGCTAGTGTAGTTCAATAGTATTCAAGGTCCGGGTACATGGTATGGTTTGAAGTTAGTAGTGGAGCCCTATAATTTTATTTTATTTTCTTTTATACTCCTATATCTTTATGGTTGGCTCAATGGGTTAACAGTGTTGTATATATGGAATAACTATTTAGGATATTATTGATTTTTCATTTATTATTACATAATTTTATATTTTAGTTTATTTACTACTTCCACAATCATTTTATTTGATGTTGTGTATGATACTTAGCTAATTACACTATTTTATTACTCATATGTGAGGGCATTGTCTCCCCATTGTCACACCCTAGGCCCTTGCATCTATTTGGTAGCCTCTGAAGTATGGTGAGGTGTGCATACAACCTCATAACAATTCGGCATGGAGAACCAATTTAGTGGAATCAAGGATGAGATGTTACACACACACACACAGATATATATATATATATTATAAAATATTATAGATAACCAAAATATGTGTCGATGGAAAATAAATTATATCTGTTCTTGAGGTTGTAGTCTATCATACACACGAACAAAATTTTTATTTTTCATTCAATGGAAGAGGATATAGTTGTAGGTGATTCCATTAGCATAAAAAAAATATAATTATATGGATGATACGGGTGTTAACATTTCATCATATTTGAAGAATATTTTATAGTGGTAGAAGAAGGAAAAAAAATGAAAAGGATTTGTTATGAACTATACATCTTCTTTAAAAAAACTCATAATATTTCGAACAAATTCATTCCTAGGATGGTATTATGATCAAACCAAGGACCTCAGAATATAAGAAAATATGTAAGTAAGATATTTTTCTTGGTATTGGATTATCTAAAATGCTTCATAAGTGTAATGAAATGAGGAGATGAGGTTCCCTTGTACAAGAGAGGGGAGTGGAACTCATTGAATTTCCTAAATTACTAAATTTATATAATATAATTTTAAAATTAAAATTTATTAAAATTGAAATTATTAGAATATAAGATTCAAAATAGTCAAAATCATATCATATAATAGTATTTGGACACATTTATATTACTTTTTTATCCTTATCTTTCTGTTTTAACCATATGTTAACCCTTTTAACAATTACAGTTATTTAAAGGATTTTTTCTATTATGGGGTCAATATAGTTACAATGAATGGAAAATAGGTCCATAAATGGGTATTGGATGATATATTTGGTCATATAAAGATCATTTAGATAATTATTGTATTTTGAAAATTTTTAAATCATTTAATAAAATATCATTTATTATAAAATATCATTAATTCCATATTTGGAACCATTCAATTAACATGAAATTTAAAAATAAAATGAAAGCGAAATATTTTGAAGATAATCCATTACAATACCACTTAATTATTATATAATTCTATTTAATTTGTGAAAAAAAATATTTAATTAAAAATATTTTACTTTTATTGTTTAAAATCATATAATTTATTTTCATTTTATTTAGATAAATACTATATTGGCGTTGTGTAAACATTGGTTGTAATTATTTAAAACTAAAAGTAAGAAATAAAAAACCATGATAAGAGAATGCCATTTATATTTAAAATTAATATTTATAATTTAAAATTCCTTATTTTTATCCATATTTCCAAAATATAAAAATTATAAATCAAAGAGAATGAAATTTTTTATTTTTCTCTAGAGAAAATATTAGAAAGGTAAAAATAATTTAAAAATAGAAAAAATGATGCTATTTTAAAATTTTCAATGATTATTTTTGAAATATAACCACAAATTAAATTGAGGCTTGTGTTGGGGTTACTTTCTATCCTAGATAATAACATTTCTCCTTATAATCACCCCATTATACTTTTATTGTGATAACAAAATTTAATATGATTACTATTCATAATGAAAAAAATAAAAAAGGTATATATTTAAAAAATTTAGAACTAACAAATTCCAAATATGGAATAATTTTTTGATAATTAAATTTGAAAATGTGGCAGAATTTAATTTAAAATTAAGTTTTCAAAACCCGTTGATAAATTAGTTTTCAGAAAAATGCCATTTAAACTACCCAAACTTTTTATTATAACAAAATCATGAAAAAATTCATTCAAAATACTATAATAAAATTATATTATGTAAAATTGAACTATTTAAATTTTAAAAGTAATCTAAAATAGGCGCATACTATATAAATAATTTAAAATAAAATAAAAATTTCAATAAAATTCATTGATTCTTTTTATTCATATAATAATCAATCATTTCATTAATTTCTAAAAATTCATCTTAATTTTTTTTTATATTCTAATTAAAAAAATATTATTAAAATTTTAAACTGAAAATTATATTATTTGCAAGTCAATTTTTTGAAATAAAAGCATATAATGCATTGAACTCAACTTTTTAAAGTAATGATTTTTTACTTTTGATTGAAAAATCCCATAATATTATAATAAAGAATATAAATCAATAAAACATAGAAGTAAATATATAAAAACTATTTATCCCAACATTCATTGGGTTGTCACATTATCTCCCCCACTAATTTGAAATTACGTTTTCTCAATTTTATTCAATACATAGGAAACTGTGGATAATTCTCCCTCATTAAATTTTTATATACCAATGTTCCTTCTTAAACCATATGGGATTTAAAAAACATTAAAATGATGAATTAAGTTATACAATATTAATTATATCTATGGTCAATAATATAAAATTTTCATTCTTCTTATAAGTGTTTTTAATCCAACTAATCTAATTCATGGATTAAAACATGAGATTAATCCTCTCTATATATTATTAATATCAAAAAAATAAATTCATTATTTTCAAGGGATAAAATCAGATTGAATGCCTCTTGGTTGGAAAATAAAAAATTTTATCAATGATGTATTACTTTATAATGAGCCGCCATTTTATATTCCCATTCTTAATGCAATTATTAATAATTTTTCATAGTTATACTTTATAAAAAAATGATCACCTACTTTGAAATAATGATATTTTTTCTGGTTATCCACATTAAATTTATGCTCACTCAAATACATCATCAAATTTCTTATTGGGTAATATTTACCATCTCTACTATTTATTATTTCAAGACTAGTTCCATCAACAAACATTCTCCTAAATTATCATAATATTATATATTTTGAGACTGCCTTCTAAATAATTGATTAAAAGGATCCATATGTATTTGAGAATAGAAACTATTATAATAATAAAAATATACTAATGAAATATGTTGAGACCAAATTCATTTTCAATTAATTTAATGAGAATGATTCATATATTTCATAGTTTGTAATGTTCTCTCATAGTATTTTTCATATTGAGGATGAAAAGTTGTAACAAAATTTAATTCAATAAGTAATAAAATTTGAATTAGATCCAAGAATTTCAAGTGATATTGAGATCATTATAAGATATAATAGAGAAACGAACTCTATGTAGCCTGTAAATATTCTTAATGTAATGTTTATAATTTTTACCTAAATACATAGTATCTCTAATGGGAAAAAAATTAACAGATTTAGTTAATCTATCAATAATAACCAAAATTGTATTATTACATCAATGTTTCATTGAAAATCCAACCAAAAAATACATGGTTATAATTTTTAATTTACACTCTAAAAATAGAAATTGATGAAGAATACCCTTTATTAATTCTAATTCTAATTTAATCTTTTGAGAGGACAATAATTTCATTTTTAATTCATTAATACATCTTTTCATTCCATCCCATCAATAATTCTCCAAAATGTCTCTGTACATCCTAATGGTTCTAGGATTAACAGAAAATGGGGATCTATGTGTTTCACTGAAATTTTTATTCACTAACCATGAATCACAATTCAATTATTATCTTTTGAAAAATTTGATAAAATAAGATTCATTGTCATTAAATTATGGAAACTTACCCTTCTTAATAGATTTTACCATTTTTTTAAAAACATAATATTCCATATATATTTACACACTTTAATTTTACAAATATGGATCAGATAAAATTTTAAAAAATGTATTATGTTTCTCTATAAAAAATTTCTTTCAGAAAATTAATCAAATAATTAACTAAAGGGTCATATTATGAACACAACACGACCTATACTACATTATTTTTCCAACTCAAAGCATTATATACATTTTATTTTATTTTGATGGATGGTAATTCATCATGAAGTCATAATCCTTAATCAGTTATAATTATCATTTTTCCTAATGATTAACTATTTCAAAGTAAGTATATAATTCAAAAATTTATTATATTTATATATATGAATTTATTAATTAATATAATTGATGGCTCAATTTTTTTAAAGAAAAAATTACTAACAGCTAATTGCATATCATGTGAAGGATTATTTAACTTAGAATGTTTTAGTTTGCACGAATAATATGTAGTTACCTGATCATGATTCATCAACATGCAACCGTAAACATGAAAAAATCATCACCGAAGAAGGAAAATTCACAATTTAAAGGGGTGGAGACAAAATATGATCATTCATAAATTTTTATTTTTTCATTAAAAAAACCATCACATTATTTCATCTGGATGAATTTAAATCCTTTTGAGTTAACTTTGTCACTGGTCTAGACATATGAGAAATATTTTCAAATATACACCATTAGTAGTAATATAATCCATAAAAAATATGAATTACCTTTAATTTTTAGGTCTTGGAAACTCTTTAACAACATGATATATGTAGTATTCACTAACATTAAAAAATATTTTCATATCTTTTTTATGATATCAATTGCTTGAAGTCATTGAATAAAACATTCTTGGCTATAAAATTTATCTTTGAAAGAAAAAATTAAATCCCATCCATACCCAAAATGATATCAAACTCTACTTCGGGATGTTCAACAAGATTAATTGGAAAGAAAATCATAATAATAAAAAAAGTAATATTATTATAAATCATGGTTATATTAATGTATCCACCTAGAGTTTTAATTGAATGTTCTATATTTATTTTGTGAGGTGATATTCTAATTTTACATGAAAATTTCACTGAAATGAAGGAATGTGATGATCAAGAGTCGAATAGAGAATTATCATAATTATAATAAAGAATTAAATTACATATCCCCACTTCATTAGATGTCCCAAATTCTACCATATTTTTAGAGAATTATTTAGAAACCTCCTTTTTCTTTTGTCCTTCATTACTTTCACCATGAGTAACTGACATTGGACACAATTCAGAATAATTCCCCCACTCATGACACTTAAAACATCTTAAAATAATCATTTATTTATTTGTCTAATTATTTTCCTTTCTATCACACCCTCCATATCGAATCATTCCATGTTGGAAAAAATTAATATAATTATAAATCTATTCTCATATAATATTTTCACCACACTTATCAAAAAATAGGAACAATTTATTCTTACTACTAATTTATTTTGATGGATGCTTCAATAGTGAATACCATCTTAAAATTTTATTCTTATTACTTTCATGGGATAGTTAACCACCGGTAAATATAATTTATACCTTCTAAACACATCAATCAATATTCACATAACTTTTCAAATCCTAGGTATCCAATTCCCTAAAAAATCTTGGTTTCCATCCTATGTAAAACTAATTATTTTTTATATGAAGAACTCATATAAAATTTTGGAATAACCATACTAATTGAGTGATGTTTGGTTTATATATATACAAATTATTTTACCCATTTTCTCTAAATATAACAAGTTTTCTTCATCACTTGGTTTAAAATATTATTGAATTTATATGATAAGAAAAATATTCATAAATTCATCCCATTCTATGGAATAAATATCTTCTCTTTCTATAACAATCCTAAAAATTAACCCCCACCTTTAAACATCACCTTCAAAATAATTAATTTTATGGGTTGAATTTTGATTTTATGAATAACACTTGAATATATATTCCTTATCAAGGGATTTAATCTATCCATTGACTATCATATGTTGAGATGATCTGCTGAATGTTAGAGGTTTTCATTTCATGAAATTATCCACTATAAACATATTCCTCTATTATGAGAAGCATTAGTCTATGTCATGGATACCACTTCCATTTAGAGGTAATGTTAATTGATCCATCACTTCAATAAAGTTCACAATTCAAATAAAAATAATTCTTGGATTTTGAATTGGAATGATATCACCCCCTTGGTGCATTCCAACCCCAGATTCCATATTTCCTCTATGAAAAACTATTCCGAGTAAAGAACATTTATATGAAGAAACATAGTAACAATAAAATGGTATGTAATTTCAATATAATCAGAATATAAAATCTTTTAAGTGTATTTTAGTAACATCATTCTAACCCATAATATTATATATACCATGATCTCATACAAACTATGAGGAATCATCCTTAAAAATTACATATTTTAGTGTGTATAGTCTAGAATTCACCTTTTTTTACATTCCCAATGATCATTATAGTTTAGATTTCTATAGAGTTAGGTCATAAAAATTATATAAAAAACAAATATATTACAGTGTGGAAACTTTTATTTAGCATCCACATTTCCCAAAAAATTTATCTTTTAAAAAGAATAACATTTTCTTTTCATAAAAGTTTATAATAAGTTAAAAACTTATTTTTTCTTTGTTCTTAACCCTTGTTACACCCTATGAAAAACACCATAAGAAAAGGTATGATCCAAAAACCTCAGTAATTTACATAAAAATAATAATGAATCATGATAGTTAATTTTAAAACCATGAGATCAAAGAGGGAGTTTTATATTATAATAATGAAACATGTGCTCCAATAATAATTTACTTAAAAAAAAACAAATTATCTTCCAAATTATTTTCTTAAAATAAATTTTAACAAAACATAACAGAATGATCATAATCATTTTGGTTTCTTGGAAAACATTAGAACCTATGAGAAACATTTTCTATAAAACGTATATTTTTTTCTATAAAAGGGCCTAATCATTTCTTAAAAAAATAATTATTATCCTAAAATTTGAATTCAAATAGTAATAGAAAAATTGATTTTAATTTAAAGTATTTTAATATATTTAAAATTTTATTTAATATAAATATATTTATAAATTAAAATATTATTTTATATTTTTTAAAATTTAATTAGATACATTTAATTTAAAATAATAAAATCATTGTTTAGGAAATGAATTTTATACTTTAAATTAGTAAAAAAATATTAAATTTAAAAGGAATTTTTTGTGAAAACTTATTTTTTGTGTTTAGTCAGTATGATTTAAAATTAAATAATACCACATTTGAGTTTTGAATTTTTAAAATTTGTTTCTATATGTGGAATTAGTGGGTTTATATTTGGTAAATATCCCATTTTTCTTGTCAATATGAACTATAACCATAATAATTTTTTACCAATATAAAGGGTAAAATGGGGTTTTAAAGATTAAAGGAAAATGATATGGATAATAAAATTTATAAAACACTTTCCTAAAATTTATTTTATCAATAAAATTAATCCATAAAAAACCAATATTAGGTTATATATATATTTTTTTGGGAAATTTGATGGTATTTTTTTCTTTATAATACTTTATTTAATGAAAAGTAAAAAATATTACAATCTTGTTTTTATTAACAAGCATATTTTTAATATAGAGATTACCATAAAATAAATTCGGTTTTAAATAATAGTTATAAATATAAATGATTTTATCATCATCAAGGTAGTTTATTTTTAATTTTTAGTGATGCAATAAGTTTCTTAAAAATTTAAACAATACTAATGTAATAATTATTCAATTAATATAAAAATAAAATGAATGATATTAAATAGTTTAAATCTAATATAATATGAGATAAATATTGTGATAAAAAATAGTTATATTTTATCATGACACGTTAGGTATATATTAATATTTTTTTATGATTATAAATATTTTCTAGATGTTAGTAAAATCAAAGTAATGAATAGTTATAAAATTGGCATGAATGATTTTTTATAATAAATAATATTTTATTAAATAATATAAAATTTAAAAAAAAAATCAGAAAAAATTTATTGGATATGTATTATAATATTATCCTTGTTCTATTTATGGAATAGTTTACCATTTATTGTAATTTTCATTAACCCCAAAGAGTAAAACTCTTTATTATCACGATAACTGTGAAAGGGGTTAACGAGGTGTGAAAACCAAAATATAACTATAACAACATATAAAATATTTTTATAATAATTATTATATATGGAATTTTTACACAAAATTATTCAAATTTTAAAATATATTAGTTTCATTCATTTTTAATTAATAATTAATTTATATTATTTTATTATTTTAGGGAATTTCAAGAGTGAATCTCCCATCTCTTATAAAAAGGAACTACATATTCTTATTCTATAATTCTTAAAAACCCATTTTCATTAGAAAATACCTAACCAAAACCATTTAAATAATTCATACTATCAATATAAATGTCTTTATTTAGTCATAACACCATCCTTAGTGGTATTAATTTGTTAATAAAAGGAGTTCATTCGAAGAAGAGTTATCATTTTTAATCAAGAGTGGATTTTATTCATCCATCTCCTTAAAATATTTTTCAACCATTATAAAATAGTAAAAAATATAATCCATTTACTGATATATTATTATTTTTAATATAATAATCTATATATATATATATATTTCATCAAATTGGATGATATACCATTCTTCATCTATACGACAGACTACTGCCTCAAAAATTGATATAATTCATTTTCTATCACCATCCCTCAGGAAAGGATTATAATTATATAATTAATGATTATATTTGATCTTCATAAAATAATTATTATTATGAAATTATAATATATTATTTTCCTTTTTTCCTTTCCATTTAACGAAAATGATAACGTTATCCCTATATACGTGTAGACCACCACTACCACGAAGGGATGTGATTCGTTTTTCATCACCAATTCAAATTAATGATATATATAAGTATATTAAAATTACTAATATGATATAAATTATATAATTATCACTCTAAAAATAAAATTTTTTAGTTTTTCAATAATGATTTATCAAAAAATGGAGATTTAATCTTGTGTATGTAGGACCTACAATCTCCATGATTATAACACATTTCATTTTTCAAAACCATTTTTGATGGTTGCATTTAAAAGTTTAGTTAATTTATAAAAATTATGATTATATTATTATTATTATATGATTTAATAGTAACTAATTTCACTATAATCAACCCACCTAATCCATTTCTGACATATGAGCTGAATATCATAAAAAAAATCAATGTGAATTTATTTGATTATGTAATTTTATATAAAATTTTATTAAATAAAATATAAGAATAATGAAAATGAATCTGATCTCAATAATTTAATTAATTACCAAAATTTTTTATCTAGGAATATAATGAGTGTACCTGATGATTCAAACTCAAGTCAAGTTTCTTTCTTTTAAAAATCATGTTTTAAAGTTTATATCTAAACTATTTTTTAAAAATTCAAATGGAATGTATTTTTATCATAGACATTATAAATTTAATTTCCTACCATCATAAACCTTAAATTAATTTAATATTCCATTAAATTTTTCAATATTTAATGTCAAATAAAATTTATTATTTATTATGTGTTCATATTTTTGATTTTAAAAAGCAGTTTTTTAAAGAAAAGGGTATTTTGACATCTGAAAGTGTTTTTTACATGGGTATAAACGATATTTAAAGGTTATTATTCATTATATTTTCTAGGGAAATTATTCATGAAAGTTTTATCCTAACTATATATCTTGGTTACACCTAATATATCCTATATGATGGGTTCACCCAGATATAACTATAATATATTGGGAAACAATTACGATCTCTGGATAATTATATTAGAAGTCTGCCATTTGTTTATTTTATTTTTATGGGTTAGTATAAGGTAATTTAAGTGTTCTATGATGATGATATCCCACAAAATCTATATTTATTTTATTAATGAATGCTAATAGGTTTTCATGGAAACTGTTTTATTTTATAAAGTAATACAATGATATTTTTATAGGAAAATAATTATTCATTTTTTGATAAAAAGATATCAGAAAGATTATCATGGGTTTCCATTATTTTCACTTGACTAAAATATTTTACATTTTTTTCCATTTATATTTTTTTTAATCTGTTCAAATATTTTAAAATGATTTTAGTTGGGATGTAAGGATGAGTAGGGACAAGGATGTGGTAATGATTAATTTAGTTCAGATTAAAAAAAATAAATCATGTTTTATTTTAAAATATTTTTTCTTGTGGGAAAATGGATATTGAATAAATTTTTACACATTTTAGTATATGGGTTGTTATGAAAAATTTATATTTTAACTCTATAAAACTCTAAATATAAAATACCCATAGAAATGAATGCTAGTGAATTTTAGTTTAAAGTCACTAGAATATTTATTGTTAATGTCAAGTTTGTTGTTGTTGGTATCCAAGGAGGATTTTGAAATCATTATATGTTAGGATAATGATAAGAGAATACCATTAAATTTTTTTACCTCATTGATATGTTTAAATGGTATATAATTTTATAATTACCAAGTTTATTCGTGTAAAATGTGTTGGTTAAGAATGGTTTTTTATAGAGCAAACCGGGAGGCTATTATTGGAAGGAACTAGGACGACGATATCCTTCCAAATCAGTAACTCAAAATGGTTATAATTGGATATTATATTTTTTTGTTTAGGATGAGAAGAATTAGGCTATAAATGGTGGTTGAATCCATGCTAGACAGAATATATTTCTATTATAGAGGAACATAACAATTTTAGATTATTTTATTAGACAAAATCATCCAAAATTAAATGTATATTTTGACTCAGGGGAAACCATAGTATGAATTAATTCCATAGATAGTACACATGAAATCATTCGGTGTTTAGAACAAAAAGTAAATACCTTCTAATTATCATTTTGAAGGTGAAGCTAATACACGGTGGTATATGACTATGAATAAAAATTATAGATATGAGCTTGATTCCTTGGAATTGGACACATTTATAAATATATTCATAGAGAAATATTTCCCTAGGGATGTTTGACATGGGATGGGTTAATAATTTAGGTAAGTAAGTAAAATTGATAAATATTCTATAGCTGTGTATAATGAAAAATTTACAAGATTGGATCAGTATATAATAGATTTTATCTTGGATCATGATAATAAGATTAATAAGTTTTACTCTAGGTTAAAACCATTATATCATAGGGAATTAGCTTCCATGAGTTAAATTGTCATGAAATACATTTTCATGGTGACATTAAGGTAGAAATAGTGTTATTTGATGATCATATGTTCCCTTACAATAAGAAAAAAAATGTTTTGATGGTAGGAAATAAGTAAGAATTCATGAAATAAATCCAAGTGTAAGAAAATCTTGTTATCATATTTTTATAAGATTCAAAAAACAATCTTGTTGAATTTTCAATAAATTATGGATAGAGTAACTGGTGTTTTTGTTTTTCATAATGATCATGACTACAAAGAAAATATTCTTAAATAATAAAATAATGGGGTAACTGATATCAATCCCTCAATGGGATGTATTTTTTGGGATATGTTGGTCTATTATTATTACATTTTACCAAATATATTTTCTCTATATTAAAATCATCAAGACCGAATGAAAAATAGTGTTGGAATTTTTTTTATAACTATGGTTGGTGCAATGTCATCTATCAAACTGGTGACAGTTATGTTACATGTTTATTCAAATTATTCGAATACCTTTTTAAAATCCATATCTTTTCACTCATTCATTTTTGATAAATTTTCATGAACTATAGTAATATCACATCTGGAAGTTATAATATAAATTTTGGCGAATACTTCATGTTTAAATATTAAAGAAACCAATATTTAAATGAATCTTATTATTATTATAAGTGAAGTTTTTGATCCTATAAATCTTTTGAAACTTACCATGGTAGAGTATTTTATTAGTTTTTATATAGACTAGATTTCAGATTATTATGATATGATAAATTATAGAGAAAAGAAATGTTTGTTCAATGATTTTCAATATTTTATATAATACTAAGAAGCTGAGAAACTAATTAGACATGTAAATAAACATACCATAAAAATTTTTCTTAAAATTTAAGAAACTATATATATTAGTGGTTTACCTGTAGGGAATGAGTATGTTTATATTTTTTATGATGATTTACTTGGTTTTGTTCTTGATCAAAAGGTTTATTTTTTTGTTTTCTTGATTTATGATACAACGTTGATTTTAGAACCACTTTTTTGAATAGATAATGTTGAAAGTTTTTAAATGAATTTTTTTAATTGTTTATAGACAAATTATTCAATCAGGAATGTGCATCACTTTGGGTTTTTTTGACAAATTGAAATGTAGTTTCACGAGTCTTTTCATTGGTTATAGATATTTCAATAACATCAGTATTAATAAAGTGTCCTTTAAACCATATCGATGATTCGTTTGATTAGATATTGGGATTATATTATATTTTGATTATTTATATGAGGAAAGGGTACCAAATGTTTACGGTGAAAGAGGAAGATATTCTGAAGGATATATTTCAAACTAGATATTTGAACTATGAGTTTGTAGTTATACCATGTGGACTGTCTAATGAACTAGCTATATTTATAGATCTAATAATTAGTCTTACAGAAATATTTATATAAATTTTTGGTTGTTTTTACTAGTTATTTGTTGGTTTATTTTAAAATTCCTGAGGATCATGAAATTCACCCAAGGATTGTTTTTATAAATATTAAAATAAAAGAATCTATATGGAAAATTTAGTATCTATGAATTTTAGTTGTGATAAATTTATTTTCTTGGAAATATGGTTTCTAAATATGGAATAAAGATTGATATAAATAAATATGAAGATGTTAATGAGTTTCATATACCTAACAATATCATAAAGATTCATAGTTTTTTTGGTTTACTTGGTTATAACTTGTGGTTTGTTGAAAAAATTACTAGAATATCTATCCCACTAACTATGTGAACAAAAAAAGAAGATAAATTTATTTGTAGAAATGATTTTGATTATTTTTATAGGATCGAAATTTGAGTTTGGTGAATGATGTAGTTTTTTCTATTCCCTTAATGAATGGTCATTCTCTTATCTAAATTGATTATTCATTGAAGGTAATTGTTTGTTTCCTAATGAAAAATGATGAGGTAATTTCTTATGATTCAAGGAAAATAAAATACCATGGGTTAAATTATCTTACACATGATCTAGAATTATCTGATATAGATTTCACTTTAATAATTAAGAGACATCATTTATATATAGACATGTGTGAAATATATTGTGATCATAAAAGCTTAAAGTATAAATTCAATCATAAGGATATTAATATAAGATAGAGAAGCTGAATATAACTTATTAAGGATTAAGATTGTCTGATTATTTATCATCCAAAAAAGGGAGAGAGTAGTTTATTTCATGAGTCAAAAAAGTAAGGCTACATTAACCATGTAATATTTTGAACATGAATATTCGGTTAATGATTTGATAAATATTGGACAATATTTTGTGAATTTAGGGACATCCACTATTTTTTACAAGTTATAGTACAATTTACATGGACATATAGAATTAACCAAGCATAGAGGGAAGGTCGTGATTTACAAGAGAAGGTAGAATTGGTGACAAAGTGTTTATTACTAGAATTTAACATTAATAAAGAAGGTAATTTTATATTTTAATAGGGATTATGTGTGTATTGTGATTCTTAATTGAAGATACAGCTGTTGACTAAAACTCATACTTCCTCATATCTTTTCCATCCTGGAAGTGCTAATATGTATAGATAATGGGAAGAGTATTAATTGTGGGATAGAATGAAAATGGATAATGCTTTATTTACCATAAAATGTTTGAATTCTCAATATGTTAAAGAATAATGAAAATTATAGGAGAGGATGATTCAAAATTTTCCACCACAAGAGTGAAAATTTGAAAATGTATGCATGTATATCATTGTAATATTTAGAAATACATCTTGTGGGGTAATAATGCAATATGATTTTCTTTCTTTCTATCAACTAAATCAGCATGTTTCCTTCCCATTCAGGGTATAATTTATTTGGTTAAAATTTATCAATTTTATATCTTTTAGATTGCTGGGTTACATAGAGTTTCCATATCATTAGTATATCACTATGATCACAACATCAATTCATGTTTTCTTAAATGTATTTAGAAGTATTTTTGAATAAATTTATTTTTATGCAATTATTATCATCCTCAATTTGATGAACTGTCGAAACAAAGACATAAAATTTTTAGAATACATGCTTAATTATAATTCTATAGATTACCAGGGATGTTGGTATACATATTTTTCTTTATCTAAGTTTTAAATTAATATGATTTTACAATATTGCATATAGACTGAACCATTTGTGGTATTATATGGAAATTAATGTCGAACTCCCATATTTTTTGGATGAAGTATGATAAAGGAAGATGATTGGAACAAAAGTTTTGGAGCAAATGGGTGAGAAAATGAAGGTAATTACACAAAATATAATTAAATCTCATTGTAGGAATAAAATTTATGTATTTAACGAGAGAAAGAAAAAACTATCGAGGTTGGTGATCACATATTTCTTACAAAATCTCTATATAAAAGTGTTATGATTTTTTGTAAAAATATTAAGTTAAGTCAATGATTATTTAGATCATATTAAATCCTAATGAATATTGGATCATTTTATTATTGAGTGGACATTCCTATGATTTTATTCCAAGAACAAGACATCTTTCATATTTCAAGGTTATCAATGTATTTTCAAAATTTATCTCTTCATTTGAGACATCAGGTAATTCAACAGGAATAATTTATTTCTTATGATGAATATCGTATTCAAATAATTTACCATATAGATAAAGTATTGTGTAATATCTTAGTTCACCAGGGTAAGGCTTGACATAAAAACCTTATGGTTAAGGAAACAACCTGGTAATCTAAAAATGATATGAGGGAAATGTAACCCAACCTGTTTAATATGTTATTTAAATTATAAGGATACAATTTCCAAAAAAGAGAAGTTTTTAATTACCTATATTCTTTATTTTAAAAAAATTTCATATATTTATTAGTTATTTCTAATAGGTTTATATTCATTATCATTTATGAGTTTTTCATGTCAGAATTTTTCATAAGGATATTTTTCAATAATGTTCAGAAATGTTTTATTTTTAATGAATAGTGAAAATATTTACTTTTACTAGAAAATATATATTTGTTAATAGAATTTTAAATTTATAATTATTTTTTACTTATTTTTAAAATTTAATTAGTTCCAAATATTTTAAAATAATACAATTAATGTTTTTAAATAAATTTTATTCTTGAATTTACTATAAAAACATTTCATATTTAGAAATTACATTTTTTAGAAAATGATTTTTAGTTTTTTCCTATCTAATTTTAAAAAAATTTATGAAAGTTATATATTTTTAATTTTTTAAATTGAGTCCATATTTGGAATAAGTGGTTCAATTTTTTTAAAATTGGCCCAAATTATTTCTATTCGATATTAATAGTATCGGTTGTAATATTTGATACCAATATGAAGGATCAAATAAGTAATTGATGTTAAAATCATAATGTCAAGGACTATAAAATGAAAAAAAACAATCTATTATTTTATTGGATGATTCCATTTCATCTATACTCATCCATTATCTAGTTATATATCATTTTTGTCTAATTTTATGAGGCTTTTACCTTTTTTATATTCTATCTAATGAGAGGTTAGAAATTTCACAGTCTTCTTTTTATTTACTAGAATATTATTAACATTGATATTACTAATTTTTTTATAAATATTATTTTTAAATTAAGGATATTTATCTTCTCCTTGGTATTTTTTTTCCTATTTTTTTTATAAAAATTATTACATAAAAATTCACACGATGTTGATGAATTAATTATTAAATTAATTAAAGAAATAAAATAAATGAAATTAAAAATATTAAAAGTAATATATTTTGATATAAATAATGTGACTCAAGAATTTTATTTATGATAATGATATCTAAAGGGGTTATTAAAATATTTGGCTCTAATTTTAATTATTTTCTTAACATTATTAAAATAAAAGTAAGGAATAATTTTATAAATTTTCAATAGAGATATTTTATAATATATAATAATTTATTAGATGAGTTTTTTTAGAAAATCGCGTGATTTTAAAAAATACTAGTAGGTGGTTGATAATATCAACTTTGATACGTATATGTATGTTTTTTCTATTTATATTAATTATCATGATCCTTAGAGATTAAAAATCATTATTGTCACAACAATTGTGAAGGGTTTAATGAGGGGTTAATACCAATATATTTGGGTAAATTTGTTTCATATAATGTCTAATTGTTTTCTATATGATGTAATTATGACCCATCATCATCAAATTATTTTAATTAAATAAGTTTGGATCTGTTTAGAAATGATAAATAGTACAAAATTATTTAATATTTTGAAGAATTAAAGGAGTTCACCTCCCCTATCTTAGACAGGGGAACCACTTATCATTTAATGACACATAAAAACCTATTTTAATCATCAAAGACCAAAAAAATAACTTCCATGAATCCAAATAGTCATTATAGAGGTCTTAATATAGTAATTATACTATACTCAGTGGTCTTAAGGTGTTAATAAAATGATTTTGTTCGAAGAAGTGGTATCATTTTTAATCGAGAATATCTATTTTATTTCTTCTTAAACCTCCAATATATTTTCATAAACCATTATAAAATATTAAAAAAAATTACCTCTATATACTAATATGTTAATATAGAAATATAATAGCCTATGTCTATTTGAATTTCTATCAAATGGTAAATGAAACAATTTCTCATATGTACGGTAGACTACAACAATGCGAATCAATGTAATTTAATTTCCATTAAACTATCTCATGGATATATTATAATTATGGAATTTATTTTTATATAATTTATTCAAGAAATATTTATCATAATTCATATATAACATATAACTTAGCTTCATACCTTCCCATTCACTAAAAAATGACAAAGTAATTCACGCATACGTATAGACTACCACATCCACGAAGCAATGTGTTTTTTTCATCCCCACATCATATATATGATATATATAAGTATATATAATATATAAAACTGATATTTTTTATATAATGATAAATATTTTAGGATAGGAAATTTTTTTCTTCTTCCAATAAGGTTCGATGAAAATTGGAAATGTTACTCGTGCATATGTACAACCTACTGTCTCCACAATTGAAATGTAGATAATTTTTCATAACCGTAATTGACGGTAAGATTTAAAATTATATTTTATTTACAATAAATGATAATTTTTCCTTTATTATTATTCTATATATTATTTAATAATAAAATTATTGATCATACTCAACCTATCGAAGTCATTTTTGACATATGATCTGAATATCATCAAAATAATTTAAGTGAATTTAATTGATTAGGTAATTGTATATAACATGGAACAAAATTAAATAAATTAATAATGAAAATTATAAATCTTATGAAGAAGGTAGAAAATTGTGATAATTTTTTATTCAGAATGATATAGACATTACCTAATGTGTCAGAATCAATGTAATGGACTTTATTACAAAAATAATCATTTAATGTTCCTCTTTCAACTCAATTTACAAAATTATAATGGAATATATTTTCTTAAAATATGAGATGAAAATAATTTACTACCTTAATTATGTGTCAATTATTTTCTGATTACTTTATGTTTTTTTAGAGCTCTTTTCAAATAAAATGGTTTATTAATTATGTGCCCAACTTTTAGATTCTAAAAATGGATTGTTAAAATAAAATAGTATTTTCAATCACAGAAATAATTTTTTTCAAGTTTTTGAAAGAGTATTTATAGGGTTTTGTTTTGTTTATTTTTTGTTTACAATATTTATTAAGGTCTTGTCCCTGTTATAACTCATGTTTATGCTTGATATAGTTTATAGGATTAGTACACACAAATGTCTATCCAATTCCTTTGGTAATGATTATTTTTTCTGGAGAATTATATTTAAAGATGCTCATTTAGTAATTTTAATCACAATGGTTCATATAAGGGGTTTTAGGGTTCTATGATGATGATTTAAAATGGAACCCAGATTTATTTATTATGATTTCTAATGATTTTTTGTGGATGTCGTTTTATTTTTAAATGTTAGATGATAGTGTTTTTTAATGGAAACAACATGAAGATATTTTTAGATAAAAATGTATGTTTTTTTCTTGGGATACCAAGATTTTCACTAAAATTAAATATTTTCTCTTCTTTCTCCTTTATTGTTATTTTTTTTCTCATTTTAAATAATAAATTTACAACCACTGGGATTTAAGTTTGGGTAAGGACTAAGATGAGGTCAAGATCAAATTTGTGATAATTTTTCTTAAAATTAAATCATGGTTTTGAATAAGTTTTTTTGGAGGGAATATTGTTATATAAACATGTTCACTCATTTTGATATATGGGTTTTCATCTAACGATTACAACATAACTCTCTAAAAATATAACTGAAAAATAACCTCCAACATGGTAATATGTGATTTATTATTTCATTTCACTTGAATATGTAAGTTTATGTTTGGCTCCATATAAAAAATATATCCATAAAAACTCATTATAATAAATAAAAATAAAATTTTGTTCCTTGGGACATCATATTCATAGAAAACATATAATTGGAATGTCCATTTGGTTGACTTCTAACATAATTATCGAGAAAAAATAATCATTACCCAATGCATTGGAGTGTTTTCTTGGATCACCCATCATATAATATATATAAAAGTGACCCATACACATGATCTATATCAATCCCATATTTTATAGTAAACAATTTTTGTGGACCATATCATGATTAGAACACTTTAATCTTACACATTTCCATTGTAGGACCCTTGGAAAACTCTTTTGATCCCAAATAAAAAACATTTGGATGTAAAAATACCCAATACTTGTAAAAACCATTCAAAAAACCCATATTTAGGGATAGATAGTATCTTAATGAATAACAATTACTTTTAAGAATGAATCCAAATAGAAAATAGTGATTATATTAGACGGAAATGTATTTGTTTTTTATACGTTAAAATGGACCATTCCTTTTGTCTTTTCCAAATAGAGTCAAAACATTCCTTGAAAAATATTCTTGTTCAAATATAGTGAAATAATAAAAAATTGGCATAAAATGTAAATTATAATTATTTTATTTTCATATAAATGTTTTAATTATATATTTTTAGCAATATACATATAGATGAAAATTGTTGTAAGGGAAACGTTAAAAGTGGATTTGTTTTAAAATTATGCCCCTTACCTAGATTTTAATTCTTCATTTTTTTCACTCTCTTCATAAATTACAAACATATTATAATTATATATTTTTTAGATATTTTTTCTTTTAAATATATTTTTTCTTTTATTTTTATCCATATTAAATTTTTTTTATCAATTAGGTATACTTCCGATGTTTTTAAAATATTCATCTCATATGTCAAAATTTCCCTCGGTAGGTAGTCTAATGTCAAAGAGGTAATTATTTCACGATCTCTAGAATAATAATCAGGAAATATTTATATCTTTTATATAACAATTATAATTTTAAATGCAACTATGAAGGATGGTTTTGATAATTGAACCATGCAATAGTCCTTGAGATTGTAGGTTGTACGTATGTATGAGTAACGTTTCCATTATTAAAATATCATTTTGTAAAGAAGTTATATTTTAATTTTTATTTATAAAATGATAATTTATCACCTATATAATATTATTTAATTAAATAAACTATAAAATATCATTATTTTAATGTGGTGTTTAAAAAAATCACATCACTTTGTGTAGTCAGTGGTACACACATACACACGAACAACACTATCATTTTTTAGTAAAAGGAAGTCTTAGAAAGTAAAGGATATATTATATTTATAGATTTATAAATATTTCATTAGTATCATATAAAAACATTAAATATCTCATTAAATCCATCCATGACATGTGGTGATAAAAAAATCATCGGTACACAAGGAGGTAGTATGTTGTACACTTGAATGACATCTGTGTTTTCAATTTAATGGAAGAGGATATGTATATTGGTCATTAAATTAACATAATAACATATAAGTACATGTTTTAAAAAAATATATTACTTCATTTCGATTTAATATAATTAGTTTGTGGTATAATAATAGATAAAACAAAAAGTCTTGGTTATGAACTATACATCTTCATTAGAAAACCTCTTATAATTTTCACCAATAACTATCCAAGGTTAGTTTTATGATTAAAAAAACCTCATGGAAATGGGAAGGTACCAAACTAATGGATTTTTCTAGCTATTTTCTCAACCAAATTCTTTTTTTGTGTAAATAAAATATTAGATGATGTTCTATTTAATATTTGAGTGGAGGGGAACACTAATAATTTCTTAAAGTATGAAAATTATATAAATTAATTTTTCAAACTCTAATGGCTCCAAATTTATATTTTATGAATATAAGATGATTATGAGTCAATATAAACTCATCCAATAAAGTTTGAAAAATTTTAGATAATATTTGTACACTTGTTATTTTGTTTTAATCCTTCTCTAAACCGTTATTCAATTAAAGTTATATCAATACTTTTTACTCTTAAGAAGTTAATATAGTAATTATAAAAGGAAAATTGGTTAAAAAATTGATCATGTATGATATGTTAATCCATATAAAAATCACAAAGATTAACATCAGTTTTATGAATTTTAAATCACACAATAAAATATTAGTTATAAGAAAATATCATTAATATCATTTTTTTGAAATATTCATTCAATTTGACACAGAAAAATATAACGATGTAAAAATTATTATAATAAAATCATTTATCACTCCAATAACATGTAATATTTATTTTTAAAAATTTTTAATGCAATCATCATTTTAATTTTTTTACTTTTAAAATTTTAATATTATTTATTTTAATTTACTTTTAATTAAATAAGTATTGCATCATCTTTGTGTAAGCATTTGAGGGAATTATTTAATCATTATAAATTAGTAATAAGTTACCTTGAAAAAACATTTATCATTAAAATGAATATTTATAATCTAAAATACCCAATCTCCAACCATGTGTTAAAAATTTAAATATAAATAATCAAATAGAATGAAATTTTTGACTTTTCATTCAATAAAATATTATATTGGTCAAAATCATGGAAAAATGGCATGAAAAGGTCATATATTCGATGTTTTTATGCTTTTGGATAAAATTTAAGCATCCAAAAAAATTAAGGAATGTTTTTGGGTTACTATCTAGTCTTTATAACATTATTATTACCCTTAATTAACCCATTTTATATTTTCTTTAGTAAAAAACATTTACTCTGATTATTTACCATAATGACTAATAATAAATGTACAAAATTTAAAAACTATAGAAATATTGATTCCAGGAATGGAATTTATTTTTATTATTTGATTCATAGAATTGGTAGAATTTAATTTAAACTCAACCTTGTATATCTTGAAGAAAAAATGTTTTTCCAAGATAAAAACCATTTATATAAAAAAATAGACTATATTTATTTATAAAATTCATTCTAAAGACTATAATTTGATTATGTTCAATAATAAGTAACTTATTAAATTTTAAAAATAATCCAATATAGTTTTTACTTTGTAAATTATTTAAAACAATATGCTATTCCAATAAAATTAAATACTTTTCATTATACATTGATATATAAAACATGTATGAAAACTATCTTAAATTTGTACTATGATAATTTTTAAATGATGAATAAATTAAATATCTAAAATTATTATTATATAATTTGGAAATTAGATTTTTAAATAAAACCATAAAATGCATGAATACCCAATTTGGATTTAAATAATGATTTTTTACTTCGGACTAAAAAATTACCTAAAATTATTATAACTAATAAAATTCAACAAAAGTTTACTAATAAATATATAAAAATGATTAAATTAATATTCTATTGGTTTGTATAGTAAATAATTTCATTAGTATTCAAGGATTATTTTCGATACTATTATAGTGGATTGGGTTCACTCCCCAAACCTTTGTAGTAGTAAAGGTTTACTCCCAAGACTATCATTGTAGACAACGTCTTCTAATAAACTGGGTTCAATCACTTTTCCAGTTCTGTTTATCTCATTAGATATCCATCATTTCCTAATAAATTAGATGGAAATATAATTACAGAACCACTCTTCACATATTAATATCATACATAATTGTTTCTAAAATATTATAAATTGATTATCAAATAGTATCCCATGAAAAAAATGGGATTCATTAAAATTTCTTCACTTCATCATAGCATAACTCATGGATAATATGTACGAATCATAATTGAATTAACTCATGAAAAAATGGGTTTAATATAATTATCCTTAAATCATTATCATTATAATACATATATAGTTAAATTGTATGGTATCATTGGATTATATCCCTAAAAAATAATAGATAACATCGATTGTTTTCAGCTTAGATGAAAATTAATTTAAAGATCAGATGGAACAATTCAAGAGGAAAATATCTTTTTTGTTTGAAATAACATATTGAAATACTAGTTTTTTCAAAATTTTAAAGAAATTTATTTAAAAAATGACCATATAAAATTTTAAATCATTCAATGGTGATTTTAGAGGTCATTATGTAAGAAAATTTAATCCATTCTGTATGGAAACAATTTATTTCATATTTTTGGTAAAAAGTTTAAAGTTCATGATTTGGAGAATGACAATAAAATTACATTAAATCCATTTTCTATAAATTCAAAAATGTATAAAAATGGGTTTCAATAACTATTATTTTAATTTGAAAACATTATTAAATTTTTTTTTGAGGACATATAAATAGAAGAGAAAGTATTTTCGAATAAAGAGATAAATAAAGACAGTTTTCTATAAATATATTCCTTCTGTATCCTGAGTGCATAAAAAATAAAAAATGAATTTAAAAATTATATTTTCCAGAAAAAACAAGTTTATAAGAGTATTTTTATGATATTTTAGAGTCATATCATGAAATTTCATCATAGGAATAATAATCATAAAAAATCATGATAATTAATTAGATTGTAACATAAAACCCTTGACTTTGTTCAGAATTCCTTAGAACATGTTTGAAACTCCAATATAATAAATATAGGTTTATTATATATGTATTAAAAAATGATAATGATATATATAATACCATATATGATATAATTTAAAGCTTTTATCAATTTTTATTAACAATTATTTATTAAAATCTATATTCAAGGTGATAAATGCCTCATATTTATGTATGTTTTGGTTAGAAATTTTTGGACCTTGTGAATTGATTATGATTCAATTATATCTTGAATATTTCTCATGATATAAATAATATATATATATATATATTATTATTAAAAAAATATAGACATCTATAAAATTTATAAATAGAAAAATAAATCACACCTTTAATGAAGATTATAGGCAGTACGTAAATATAAATGTTATTTTTTTAAGAAGGATAGAATAAAATAATGGTAAATAATAATTACCTTTAATGAATAATTATTATATCATATAAATATTATATATTCATTAAATATAAACTTATTACTATCTTTGTTAAAAATAAACAAAAAATGAATCTCATCGATTTATGGAGGTGGTAGCCAACACGTTGGAATGACCAACATTATCTTTGTTCAAAAGACTGACAGGTAAGAAGGTATATATAATATAATAATTAAAAAATAATAATTACTTCATAAAATTCATATATACACCTTAAATTAATAATTATATCCATCTATTAGAGGAGGTGAGGGAAAATGAATTGAATAAGTACAATTGGTAGAAGTCTGTTGTACACACGATTGATAGCTTGGTTTTAAATTTGATGAAAGAGGATATAGATATAAGTTATACAAAAAATAGAATAAAATATCAATTTACGTCACATAATGGTGTTAATATTTCATAATGTATCAATAATATTTCAAAGAGGTTGAAGTTTAAAAAAAAATAAAAACAAATAATTAAGATTTTTACCCCTTCTTTAGATAACCTCTCTGTGTTTATACGTAAATCCTACTTTTGAAGGTATTATGAGAAAAAAGGGTCTCTAGGTCATGGTAGGAGATGTAGAAAGGGATATGGGAAGGTATTTTATGAACTAAATTTCTCTTGAGGTGTGGCGGGGAGAAGAGAGAGGGTGTCCTTTTATATGTGGGAGAGAGAACACACATGTAATTTTTAAAAATAATAAAATATAATCAAATATTATTTGGACATAATAACTCCAAAATGGAATATTAAGAATTATTAGATGAGTTAATTATTCAATATATCTGTATAATATAATTTAGATATGTTTTTAGGTTATTTTAACTTTTATATCTTTAGTTTAACCTTATTAAACCTCTTTTAACCTTTACTGTGGTTATATATTTATACTATTTTTAATATTCATTAATATCTAAAAATAAGTTGAACATATTAAGTAAAACAAATTATGATTATTCGTTGTATTTAATCCATTTTTTGAAAATATATTCACTGATGTAGTGGAAGTTTATTTAATATTAATCCCATAAACACGATGGAATGTTAGTTCCTAATGAAAATGTTTTCTTAAGTACAAAATGATTTTATATGAGAATTTAGCATAAAATTTATTCCAATAGCCTAAATTGGAATAATTATAAATTAAGTTTAATAATTTTAATTTTAAATAAATTTTAAATCGAAATAGATCTTTTTAAATTTCTTTAAATTAGATTATAATGTTTCATTATATTTAGTATTTTTGATAGTTCATTGAAAAATTAATCTTTTCATAAAATTCCTAAAATTTAATTTGAACATAATTTAAAATTTTTTATTTAATAAATGATCATTTTCAAAATAATTTTTATAAAATATAAGAAATTAATTTTCAAATAATTTTTTAGAAGACAACGTATCATATTTTTAGAAAATACCAGTTTTAAGCAAAAACATGATTTATTCTAATTTGATTCCATGAAAAAATATTACATGAGGGAAAAAATTTATTAAACATATAATATATTAATTTTATTAAAAACATTCACTAATAGTGATTAATATAATGTATTATTAATTAAACACATTAGTCTCTAGAATATAGTTTTTTATAAAATTATTTCCATTATATTAAAATCGTTTTTATTTTCTTTTATTTTCAAATGATGCCCGCTGAATTTATTTTTTACATGCCTAAACCATATAATTTTCGTATTTTTTTAGTGTTATTAATATATTACAATTAAACACCAAGGTTATATTGGTATACTAAATTACATTTCTTATAGTGTTGGGGTTGTGTGTATCATATGACATTAAAGTGACTAAATTTATTTAAGAAGATATATATCACAGAATCATGGGGTAATAAATTATTACCCCATTAAATTATTTTTCCTTGATATTATATCACTTCAATTTAAAAAATTGAGGATATCCCTATTGAAATACATTATCAGGGTTCCATATTTATTATTGAAATGCATGGTTCCTCTAGAGAACATTAACTAGGTGATTAGTCTTATTCCATAAAATAATATCATTATCATCCAAAATTTATATATTTTTTTTTATATAAATGATCATTCTATAGTTGTATGAACATTTTCTTCATTACATGATATAGATCTAGTTTGTACCTCCTCACGAGACATACGTGAACACATCATACCCTTGAGAGAGGCTCAGTGGATGCATGAAGTGATAAGATACCATCACTACTAAATAAGGAATCATGGAAGGGAATGTATACATATGGGTGAGCATTAACTTATTTTAAATATATCATAATCTTTTTCTCTATATAACTTCATAGTAAATCCATCTAAATAACTTTAATTTCCTGATCATGTCAATGATTTCCAGTATAAGTTTTTTTTTCTCTCAGCTAACAAGATGTGATATACAATGGAACTAATTTCTTGATACATTTACTATGTTATCTTAGGTCCCAATGGATTTCATTCATTAATTTCATCCAATAATATTGGAATTATTTACCTCTTTCAAAAGTGGGCTTCATAAGGTGCCATTTGGTTTATCAATTGAGACTTATTTTTTAAAAAACATGACTAGAGGAATATGTTTATCCCAAACACTATTGAAATACAAATAGAATGATCTCAAAATATCATATAGGGTTTGACTTTTTTTTCTAATACTGGTCATCCTTATGAGGTTGGAATATTGTATTAAAACATAACACAATATCTAAATTATTCTAAATAATTCTAGATAATAATGAGGTATCCAAAGATCCTAATTAGATACAATATAATTTGGTACTCAATTAAAACTTACCAAATCCTCAATAGAAATTCAGGAAAGTTGATTAAGAGGGAAATATTCTCTAATGGTAATAATGATTGATGACTTTATTAGGTGATCTTATACATCCCAAATCGTACTATAGACCTCATATTTTTTCTATATTTCAACAAAAAATACATCATGATATTTTTCCCATTTTTTCTTTGGTATGGGTAATATTTAAAACATCCACATAGACATCTCTCCCTTAGAAAGATCATATTATTACTTACAAGGCACCAATATACATACTCAACAACATCTTTCTTCATCCCATCTGACTAGAAATATTATTTTTATTATACATACATATCTTTGTAAATATAGGATAAATAGATAATGATACTATATATACCTAATCTAGAATATACTTATACTAATATTATATTGAAGGAATACATAAAAAGTTCCTTGACATTGTCATTGCACCAAAATTAAGAATGAAATAGTTATCATTTTTCTACAGCTTTTCTAGATCAATATTTTTCTATTGTGACTCTTTAATCCTAACTTTTATAGACGTTTTAGCAGAAATTTGATAAAGATAATATTTGTTAACTTCCATAAATATTTCAAGATCTATCCATTAAAAATCAAAATTTGTTGGATATTTTATTTTCCTCATTATAGATAAGGTCATATGATCCTTTTGACTCAAATAATCTTCCACCATGTACAATTTCCTAGTGTGGTAATGTATTGACCATTGGTAGTATATAAAGTTAATGTATCCATACTGTTAATGAAAAAATTACTGCAACTAAAAAAAATCCTGAGTCGAGTAATATTAACCACAAAACATTAGTTTTTGTAAGGAATAATCTATAAACATATCATTTTAGATGATAATTATTCCTATTCTAACTATTTTTAAAAATTATTAAATATAGAACCTTATCTATTATAGGGTAATTTGAACATAGTGGGACTGAATAATCTTTACTTTAATTCCATGAAATATTTATCATAACCTTAATTGTAAATGAACATGTATTTATTATGATTTAACTTATTGGAGGGATTAGATAGACCAGTAAAATTGAACACAAAGCCCCGATAATATCCATTTATACAACGAAAATATTTATTCCCAGTCATAGTGGTTATTATGGCCTAACACTTAATATATTTTTCCTCTGATGGATCCATCAATATAACATCTCTTGAAATTATATGACACAAAAATGAATTCTTTTGTAGAATAATTTCACATAGTGTAAATTCTGAATACAACATCACCTTAATTATTCTCTTCCATACAATTACAAAGTGATATTGATGATCTTCCTTTCTGATTAAATATATACAAATATCATCTACACTGACTACCCCAAACTAATTAAGGTAATCTTGAAAGACTCTATTTATTAAATCCATGAAGATAATGAGAAAATTTGTAATATAAAATGGCTTACTATAAATTCACAATTTCCAACCCTATTATGAAATATTTTATTGAGTGTATATAATAGTGACCATGTCCATTTACACATTTTATTACATGATTTAAAGAATAATTAAATAAAAATTACAAACCAAGGATTATAAAGTCTTTTTTATTTGGAAGATTAGATACATAATTAGAAATCCTGCAACCAAAATAAATAAATCTTTTATTTAATCTCCAAAAAGAGATATTGACTTCTTTTTAGCTATTTTATCTATATAGGATAAACTGGGGAATACATGAATAAAGGGATATGATAAAAATATCATTTTTGGAAATAAACATTGAAATAAAGAATAGAACATGGGTAAGATGGAATAACACGATGACATAAAAAAGGAAATTCACATGAGCCTCAGCCCAGTTGGTGAGGACTCCTTAAGTGAATCTAGGAGACCCGGGATAAAATCCAGGAAGAGGATAATTTTTGGGGTACTATAGAAGTACTGTATAAGGTACTATGTAGAACTATAGTAGGAACTGTACTAAGAACTGTTTGACATTGTAGCATCCAGAAATATTCCCCTGTTTGGGCCCTCGGGCCACCAATTTTTCTCTGATTCCTTTAAGGCCTTCGGGCCACCCAGGACTTTGGGTCAGTAAGGCCTTTGGGCCACCTCAAGGCCTTTGGGCCACCTTGAGTGAAGATACAAACCAGAGAACCTACAAGGAATAAGCTTTAGAAGGAGGAGGAGCAAGAAGCTTTCGCCATAGAAGAAGCTAAACAAATTGCAATAATTAGAGGGTATGGAACCTGTCATTGGGACAAGCATGTGCATGCATGGGAATGCCAATCCGAACATCCATGCAAAGGTGGAGAGATGATTCTATGATGAAGATGATGGGGAGGAGTAGTTCCAAGTAGTTAGTCTGGGTTGTATGGAATGTTTGAACCCTACGGGCAATGAATTCCTCAAAGGCCTACGAGCCAGATAATAATTACACCTATAGGACTGGTAGGGGTTCCACCTCACCCCTTGAAAGTTTGATTTTCAAAAATCAATAAAAATGAAGGCCTTCGGGCCATTGGGGGATAAAAATGGAAAGGAACATCAACAAACATAAGGAATAATAAAATTTAAATCATGTGATCATGTATTTATGGAACAATAAGAATGTGACTAAAACATACAACATAACATATAAATGATTCAATTATAAATTCCAAGACCATTTCACATGGAGGAGCATGAGTCAGGACTAACTAACATGACCATTACACATGGAGGACCAAACCCCATAAAAGAATCGGGTTTACTTCTTATCCTGATATAAAGTCTCATGAGACTAAAAATTACCCAAATAATTGTATAATTATCTAGGTACACCCATAAATATTTTTCATTAATATGTTTTACTTATGAAGAATAAAAGATAAGAAATAAGTATATGTGTTACCCATTTAAAGAAAAGGGTATCATAATAATGTCCTAAGGCATAAATAATGGGTGTATCATAAAGGTGTCTATGAAATAATGGACATAAAAAATAAAAGGAAATTAATTTGGGAAAATCATTATAGATCATTATAAATTAAATTCAAATTAATTAAAAACCGATAAAAATATTGTTTAAGAAACTTTTGAAATGATCCACCTTAGTGTGTCTTATGAGAAAATTTTAAAGATTCATTTAAATGGAAAATGAATATTTTTTTATAAAATTGAAAATGAACCAATATAGTTTATAATGTAAAAATAAGTGATTTTATAAAAAATGTGTGGCTTAAAATAGATTATGTAGCACACTTGAAAATTGATAATAAATTGGTAATATCCCTTTAATTGGGCTTGATTATTGGGATTAATTGAAAGGGGATCATTATAATATATTTATCTCCCTCTCAATGAAAGAATAATTGGTCTAGGAGCATATATAAGGAAGATAAATAAATAATAGAGTAATATTAAATAATATTAATTAAGAATTAAATCAGTGTAGAGAGAGAGTAAGCATTACTTGAAGAAAAAAATGATGGTTTAGAGAGAATATGTTACCTCATGTCCAAAAGTATTCTTCACTTTCACTTAATGTCCTGGATGATGAAATTGGATTCTTTAATATTTTAATTTAGAACTTATTATATAAGTTTTTGATTTATTATAATTTTATTAATTTAATTTGTTGAATTTTTTAGGGGTTATGAGATTCAATTTCTTCATTCTGGGAGTGTTAATTTCCCCGGTTTCCATGACCAGTTTACTAGTATAAATGTATGAAACATATTATAAAATGATAATAGTTATACATATTTGAAATCATATATTATTAATGAATATTCATATGATTAAATTGTATTATATATTATTTTTTCTAAATAGGAGGATGTTTCATTAGATAAAACGTTAATGATAATTGTTGAAATTATTTTTACAGTTTTTCAATAATCAAAAACTATTTTTCTTGTATTATTTAATACTGTTTATATATGTTTGTTATAAAACATAAAATAGGTTACCAAATAAATTTTAAATTATTTTTTAACTATTATAATGGTTTTTTGACTAGCCTTGATGAAGGTAATGGAAATTTAAAACTCCTCATCCTTGAATGCGATAAATCAACACATCAGGGACGAAATTTTCCACTTAGCACCAAATGGGAAGAGAAGAGAATTGATGATGGAAATAAATCATACATAATAAAATTATGGTATATAATGTATATAATAGTTATCATTTCACTTTTAGATATATATTTTAGGATACGATAATAAATGAAAATAAATTGAGAAGGAATTGGAAGAGGATTTTTCTTCTTATAATTATTCTCCTTGAGAACCTCCATAAGGAACTTGGGAGTGGTCTTCTATTAAGAACAATGTCTATTTAACATGGGTGAGATACTTGGGAAGATTATTTTTAATAATTTGGATAGTATTCATGTTTTTTGAGGTGTGTGGTGAAGATTTGGTTAGGGGTGGTACTTATAGTGGATGAGATGGGGGTTTTGATTATTTCATTAATTTGTTTAATATTTTGATTCAAGACTATCAATTGTGTGGATTATTGTGACTATTTATAGTAACCAGTTTATGTTATTTAAAATTAATGGTTCATACATAAGTCATACATCATCCATGACTCAATAAATTCATGTATTTATCTTATACCATAAATTACTGTATTTCACTATTCACAAAAAATTCAACTATTAAAGAAAAATACAAAAAATTTACCCTAAGCATTTTTTGATATGTTGAAATAAATATGGGCTCTATTTTATATATTTTTTCTAAATATATGAATTTTATTTTTTAATTAAAATCATCATTTATTTGAAAAATATCGATTTTAAAATTATAACTGATTTTATGACACTTTGAAAAACAAATTAAGGTCTCATAAAATTGTATTCTAACAATAAGAAAAAAATATTCTAATTTATGAATATATTTTTTAAAATGAATTTTATTTTAAATCATATTATTATATTAAAAATTATCTATAAATATTTAAATTTTTAGAAAATAGAAACACTTAATTTTTCATCTTCAAAACATTTATTTACTTAAAATATGATATAATTATATCATAATTTCATTTATAAGATGAATAAATTTTATTTATACTTTCATATGAGAGGTTTCTATTATATTGGCTGGGATACTATTATTAATGGTAACATTACTATTCAAAATATCCGGTTACTATTTAATTGGGTTGGGTTCCTTAATTTTTATAAATACCACTTTTTTAATTCATTATTAATTTATAAAGTTTCAATTGTTTTATCCATGTCATTTTTTTGATATATACTATATGTCAGAATTATAATATGGGAATTTTAGTTGATAAAATTTTGGGTCTTCACATTCTTCCCCTTATAAAATTTCTCCCTTGAAATTTCATTTTACATACTACATTGAAATCATGTGATGGTACTTATTCTTTATTACTTCCTCTAGTTCTCATTCCACCTCTTCATACTTATGGTTGTGACATAGTACTTTAACCAGGTGAGTATTCTTTTTACATATAACTTTTTATCTATGGTACATGATCTTGACTGGAAACTCCTCCTAAGAGAGATCATTTTTCAACTCTACTACCTAGGAATTTAGTGCAGGTGAGGGATGTAGTATGTACTTCCTCAAGAGGGATATATAGAATATATCATGTACTGAATACATGGTTGGTGGAAGTGCTATTAGATATTCCACAACTCCAACATGATCAATAATATTGAAGGGGCGATGTACCCATGACTTAGCTTTCATTTTCTCGAAATTTCATGTTCAACTTCTGTAGAGATATTCATTAGAATACCATGTATCTAACCTTAAACTACAAATACCATTAAAGATTTTTTTATGTAGATCTTATATTGTTATTGGGATTCCTTGTTGTACTATTGAATGGTTTTCATCTTTTCTACCATTTCTAAGACCATTTCTTGTCCTAAAAGCTTACATTCACCAACTTCATCTTTGGATGATGATGTTTTGCATCTTTTCCCATAAAGGTATTCATATAGTGCCAAATGAATTCTTGATTAGAAAAAAATATTACAATAGAACTCAAACATAGGTAAGTGTTGGTCCCATCCTTCCTTGATGTTTGTAAAATAATCTCTTAACATGTCTTCCAATGTCTGTATTCTCCATTCAGATTGACAATTAGTTTGAGGATGATAAATTTTACTAAAGCTCAACTAAGCATTTAGATAATTTTTGATAGTTTTCCAAAACATGGAGGTAAATATTATATCTTGATCAGAAACAATCATTGGTGGCACTCCTTACAGAATCACCACTTGTTTGATGTATATCCATGAATGTTAGTCGAGGGAGGTGTCCTCTCACATTTTAATAATTTGAGCTATCATTCTAAGACGATCTGAAATGACCCATATAGAAATATTTCCTTTGGATGTTTTTGGAAGTCCATTGAAAATTTACATGGTGGTGTTTTCCTACATCCATGTTCATATGTGTATTGTTTTCATCATCGCTTTATATGTTTTCCTTTCATCCTTCACTTATTGACATACCATGCACATTGATGTATATTCGGTTATCTATTTATTCATATTTTACAACCAATAGTTTTTTCGAATATCTTAATACATATTTTTTCTCCCTGGGTGAATAGAGAAGGTTGAGTTTTATCTGCCATTCAGAATATCATTCTTTATCTCTTGATTTTATACTGTACAAATTAATGAACCAAATCTCATGAATCCTTCCTCATCCACTTTGAACACTTAGGATTTCCCATTTCTGGTAGATTTCACCTTTTTGTGAACTTCCACATCATTTTCTTGAGAATCCATTATTTTATCCCTAAGAGATATTTGATCAATCATTTGATAAAGTATGGATGATGTTCATTAATTCATTCTTCCAATTTCTATTCTTTTCAAATAAAACGATTTTGGGTCCATCTAATTTCTCATCATTGATAATTTATAAATAGAGCATCTTCCACATTATTCTCATTACCATGAAGAAAGAGGATTGAGAAGTTATAATCCTTTATGAGATCTAAAATTATTCAATGGAACATATTAATCTCCATATATGTGAATTTATATTTTAGGGTGTTATAATCAGTATATTTCCCACACTTTTCCCCATAAAGATAATTTTGTCATTTTTTCAATGCAAACATCACATCTTACAACTACAAACCTTTCGTGGGATTGTTCTTCTCATGAATTTTTGACTTCTTTATGTAATAGGCTATAAATTTATCATTTTCAATAGTTCACAACCTAAGACCTTATTTGGAGAATCGATGTACACTACAATGATTTCCCCACTTGTCGGTAGAGTGAGAACTGGTGTAGTAATATTCCTCGTTTTCAATTATTTGAAGCTGTCTTCACATTTACAGATCTAGAAAATTTTTACTCCCTTCCGAGTCATCTTAGTTATTACATTTGAAAATAATTAAAAGTTATTCACAAAACATCGATAATACCCATCTATACCAAAGAAATTATTTATCTCTATTAAAAATGTTGGCATAGACCTATACTAGATAGACTTTATCTTTATAGGGGTCCAAAGATATTCTTTATTTGGTGAAACAATTCCAAAAGAATTACACTTCCTCCTTCTAGAAATCACATTTATTATAGTTTTCATATATTTTGTACCTTGGTAATGTCATTATCATAGAATACAAATGATCCTTGTGTTCCTTTATATTGTTGATGAACATCATAATATCATTAATAAATACAATATTTTTTTTCAAGGTAGTATCTAATGACTCATTTATTTAATTCCATTTAAAATTGAGGTATAATTAGTGAGTCCTAAGGGAATCATTATGAACACATAGTTCCCAGACCTCTTTCGAAAGGCAGTCTTGGGAATATGTTCCTTCCTCACCTTTAATTGTTGAAATCCTGACCAAAGGCCCACCTTATATAAATACATATATCATCATATTTTATCAGACATGTCATCTATATGTACTAAGGGATACCTGATATTTATCCTTATTTTATTGAGCTCATGATAATAAATGTAAAGATTCATAGTTCAATCCCTCTTCTTGAAAATGTGGAATGGTTCACCCCATAGTGAAGCACTTGGTTGTATAAAAACCTTAACAAGTCTCTCCCGTTACTACTTTTTTAATTCCTCCAACTAAATAGTGGCCATTCTATTTGGTGTCATTGATGTAGGAAGAAATTAGAATAAAATTTCAATTGATAAATCAACCTATCAGTTATAAGGATGACCATGAAATTCTTCAAGTAACACATCAGTGTATTCCCTCACAATGGTATTGTCAATGAGCATGATTCTATCATTTGTGTCAATAATTTGAGGAAGATATTTTTGATCATAAGGAAATAATATCCACAATTGATACAATTCTAACAGAGATTCATCAACCTCCTTACACTTGTATAGAATTGGATGATTACTTGAGATGTTAAGAGCGATATCCATTTTCTAACTGTTGATGTTAACTTTGAATAAAGATAGCCAATCCACACCCAATATAGAATAAAAATCCACCAAAGAAAGTAAGAATATATTTTCTAGGAGTTCCAGTCCACTAAAATTAATTGTGGTGGAGTTATATACATTGGATGAAATAATTTCCCCATTTTATGTTCTTACAAAAAACTTAACCTCCATATTTTGAGGTAGTGAATAAATATTTCAACTAAACTTACAAGATATGAAAGAATGCATAGAACCAGAATAGTATGGTCTTTATTCTTGAATGAATAACCAGCATACCTATCACCATATCATTGGGATCCAAATCTACAATAGTGATTACATATTCCCTTCCATGCAAATATAATGGTTGTTATTTATTGCCTCTAATAACCCTTGAATTAGGAAAATGGCTCGAATAATTCTCATGTTTCATGAATTTGAAACACTGCACTACAATATGAGTGTTGAGAAAACCATTATTTATTATTCCTCAATAGTTTTATTCTTAATATCCCTTTAGTAATAATTATTCATATTCCCCACTCTTCCACATTTGAAGTATCTCCTGGTTCCCTTTAGAATGTTCCTAGGATGTTTTTGGCACAACTTTGACATGCAGATTGTTAGGTTTTCTCTCCATCATGGGATTTATCTATTTATCCTCCTATATTAAACTCCATTTCCAAATTTTTATCTTTGAGACCGTGAGAATACTAAGATTCTTGAATCTCTATTTTATATTTAAGGGAAAAACTAACATTATCCTCATGCCAACCAAGTATATAATTTACAATGAGTTTCATAGACTCAGATTTAGACTAGTAAATAAGTGACCAACATTATTTTTAGTGTTCATGAAAATACTGGAGGCATGTCGTGCAAGTGTTGTGAATTTTTCTTGATATACCTCAGTAGACTTATCTTCCTTTTGCTTCATAATTAGGTACTCTTTGTCCATTATAAGATATATATTTCATAGAAAATATTAATTGAATAATATTTTTTAAAAATATTCCATTTCAATGGAATCAATTTCCCCATTGGATATCATGTTCTTAATTAGTGTCCACCAATGATGAGCTTTAACATCAAAACAATCCAGAACTAGAACAATTTTCTCTTATTCTGAGCACTAGAGGACACAAAATATATTCTCAATGGAGTTAATACATTGTTCTATGATGAGTGGATTAGGATATCCATAAAATATAGGATGCTTTTGATTCATGAATGATTCTACCACAACTCGCTATCTCTTAGGATAATGATGGAATTCCACATGATTCAAGTTATTATTCATAACTTCATCTAGTTTATAAATTACTTTCATGATGTTTCAAGTACCAATTCCAATCATATTTTTCATTTTATTAGGGAAATGATCACATTGAGAATTAAATTGATTTTTTCTATTAGTTCTCCTATTTCCTAACTTTTAATGTTAAAATGAAATTAATATTGGTTGGGATTGAATAATTAGATAATAAGAATATAACAAAGAAACATTGAACATTGAAGGATAAACATTAAAATTTAAAGTATATTCTATCTTTTGATTCCCTGTATTTTAATCTAGGTTACCCATGGGGATAGAATTATTCATAGGGTCCATACTAATGTTCTATAGTCTGAATATCTAAAAATAACTAGACAGTTCTATAATACCAAGTATAATAGTTTGGAATTATTTCTAGTGAACTAAAATTGATAACTATAAAAGAAATACATGGGTGGATACACTTCTTGGGTAGAGAATACCACCATCCCCAGTAGAAGCACTTTCCTCATGAATCCCTTGGGTGAAAAGCCATGCTTCATCCAATACTCACACGTCATAGTTCTCAAGGATGGGTTACTTTATTTTCTTTGAAACCAACTATAGAGACACTAGCCTTTTAAACATTTTATAACATTATTTTAATCATATTTAAATAACTAATATCAACTTATTATCATAAAGTATACTTTATTTTGATGATTAGATAAATAATATGAAATCTTGAAACCAAAATAAAAACATATTTTATTAAATCTCCAAAAAGAGCTCCTAACATCTTTTTAGCTCTTACATTTTAATAGGATAACTTAGTGAATACATGAACAAATGTGTGGGTTAAAAGTCCTAGTAAGTTAAATAAACATATTATTAATGCATACATCATGGGTTAGGGTACATAAAATGATGAAATTAAAAAAGGTATGGAACATTAATAATCCTTTCGAAGCATGGCATGGAATATTTGGGATCATGTAATCATTCAATAAAAAGAATGTGGAAAAAATATACAACATGAAATAATAATGAGTCAATTAAAACCTCTAATACTAATGAACATGGAGTACCATGAGTCAAGGATGACCTCCAAGACCATTTCACATGGCAGAAAAAATCCCATAAATGAATCATGTTTACTCCATGTCCCAACATAACGTCTCATTAGAATAAATATTACCCAATGAATTAGAGTGATATATAGGCTCATAAATCATACCATGTTCAAGAATATGTGTTCCCAAATAAAAATCAAACATAAGGAAGAAACATTGGGTTTCCCTCACAAAAAGAAATGGGTATCATAATCATGTCATAAGGAATAAAAAGTGGGTGTATCATAAAGGTGTCAATGAAATAATGGATTTAAATATTAAATAGACAATAAAAATGGATAAAATTCATATTCCATGATATATTATTCCCAATATAATTGAAAACATGTAAAAATAGTGTTTGATAAACATTATAAAAATTTCACTTTTGTGCGGTTTAAGGGAATTTTTTTAGAATCATTAATATTGAAAAGAAATAATTGTTTGTATAAAACTAGAAATAAAACAAGATATTTTTTCATAATAAAATGATTAATTTTATAAAAATAATTTTAAAAAAAAATATATTATTTATTGCACTTGAAAATGAGTACGAAATCAGAAAGTTCCCTTTAATTGGGCTTGTTTATCGGGAGGAATTGAGAAAGGAAGAAAATAAAACATGAAATTCTTCATAAAGGAAAGAAGAATTAAGATTGGAACATATTTTAATATCATAAATAAAGAACATAGTATAATTAAATAATATTAATTAATAATTAATTTTGATTAAATAGATAGTAAGCGTAACGCGAAGCAAAAAATGGCGGTTCGTAGAGAATTCCTTACCTTATTTATGAAAGTATTTTTAACTTATAGTTAATGTATTGTATAATGAAATTAGATTCATTAATAATTTAATTTAAATCTTATTAAATATTTATTTAATCTATTACAATTTTATTAAGTTTATTTATGGCCATTTCGGTGAGTTATGAGATTCAATTTCATTGTTCTAGGAGTGTTCGTTTCCTTGGATTTCAAGATCGGTTTACTTGTATACATGTATGGAAAATTATGTAAAATGATAGTAGTTATACAAAATTTAAATTATATGTTATTAATGAAAATAATTAATATTAAATTATATTTTATATTATTTCTTTTACATATATGAGGATGATTCATTAGATAAAATGTCAATGACAACTGTTTCGATTTTTTTGGTGGTGTTTCGATCATTATAAACTAGTTTTGTTATATTATTTAATATTATGTATATATGTTAGTTATATAACATAAAATAGGTTATAAAATAAAAATTTCAATTTATTTATACCATTTTAATTTTTTTATATCCATCTATGATGGTGGTAATTGAAATTGAAAACTCGTCGTCCTTGAATGCGATAAATCAACATATCACAGATGATGTTTTCATTTTAGCACAAAATTGGAAGTGAAGATAATAAATGGTGGATTTAACATTTAAATAATAATTTTATTTTATATAATAGATAATGGAGATATAATTCCTTTTTTTTATGTGGAGGTGATGAGAGGATAAATAAAGTAAATAAATTGAAAAGGAATTGAAAGATGATTTTACCTCTGGAACTACTTCTCATTGAGAACCTCCTTAAGGAACATGAGGATAGAATTTTTATGAGATAAAAGTCTCTTAGATATGGGGAATATAATTGGGAAGATTATTGGGTAGAATTTGAACACGATTCAAGATTTTTTAGTTGTGAGTAGAAGAGGTGCTGAATGGTGGTATTCATAGTGGAGGAGTGGGGTGTTATTTATTAATTTATTCATTTGTTTATAATTTTGGATCAAGATAATAACTAGTGTGGATTATTGTTTCTATTTATAGTAAATAGTGCATGTGAGTTACAATCCTTAGTTATTACATCATACATACACCATACATGACTCTATAATTAGTGTATTTATCTTATTTTGTTAATTACCATATTTAGCTATTCATAAAAAATTCATCTATTTTATAAAAATATATAGAATTCACCCTAAAAATTTATCAACTAGTAGAATTAAAAAATGGAATTAATATTATTAATGATATTTTATAAATATAGGAAAATTAATTTTTAATTAAATTCATCATTTATTCAAAAAATAAAGATTTTAAAATTATAATAGATTTTATAACACTTTGAAAAATTAATCAAGGTTGAATAAAATTTTCATATAATCATTAAAAAATATTAAATTATGAATATATTTTTGGAAAATTAATTTATTTTTAAATCACTATATTAATTATACAATTTTAAACAAACATTTACATTTTATAAAAATACAAACACATAAGTTATCATTTTCAAAATATTTATTTACTTAAACTATGATATAATTATATGATATTTTCATTATAATATAGATACATGTTATTTATACCTTCATAGGTGAGGTTACTATTTTTTTTGGCAGGTTTACTATTCCTAAAAGTCATAATACCATTCCAATTTTCACATTACTCTTCCATTGGTTTAGGTTTCATAATTTCAATATATACCTATCATTTCATTCATTCTCCCATTATAATGTTTTTAATGTTTTATCCATGCAATTTTATGTGATTTATACTATATAATATAATTATTTGAAGGTAATTTTCATTGATAAAATTATGGTTCATTACATATTCTCCTTCTATACCCTGAATTAATTATATACAAAATTATGATCAACATTTGAAAAGTATTGATATCCAAACAGTCTATAAGAAACTCATCAACAATGGATGTAGGATACATGTTCTTGATAGTGATCTTCGAGATATCTCAATTATCAATGGAACATCACATTAATCTATATTTATTCTTAATAAAAAAATTGATACACCCCATGTAGATGAACATTTATAACTAAATCACATTTCATCATTCTCCTTGAGTTTCATCATAAATTCATGAAACTCAATTTTGGTTATTTTATATTGAGTTTTTGAATGAGTAGTAGCACCTGGTGTGAGTTTTATTTAAAACCCAACTTCCTGATTCAATGGAATAAAATAAAACTCTTCTAAAAATACATCAAGAGGCCACAACAGAATATTCCTTTAATTGATGTTATGTTTCTTCTATACTATAAAAAACTGCACCTGACTCATTGGATTGGGAATATGTAGTGGGTATTAATATCCTTAGGTGACCAAACTAAGAGAACATGTAATAGAAATAAAGTCGAAGGGCTTCGTAGAAAATTGGTGGGTAATTTTTCATTTGAATATAAAAAGGAATAACCAATATAAACATAAAAACCAAAACTCTATATGAATCATGATTATAAAAACACAACTAAAAATAACTACAAAATAACCATATCACACTATAAGTGGAAACCAAGTGACATAAGAAAAGTAATCAAAGGCCATAAAATACAAGGACTCCAAAGAAATCCAACTAAAAAATCCCATCCCACTCTGATATCCAACTCAAAAAGCCATACATAAGGTATTAAGATGCATACCTATAGAACTGAGATACCTTTCCCCTACACATGTTTTGAAAGATTATATTTTTAAACACACAATAGTACCCAAGTAGAGGGTGATTATAAAATTATGAGGAATTCCACAATGAAGTCCAAACTCATGCCATTAGTAAAAAACGTTTTTGTCACAATTATAATAAGCATTTTAAAATAATTCAAATCATTTCATATCAAAGCCAAAAAAATTTACAAAACCCAAAATAGTTATCCATGTAAGGGAATAAATCAATAATTGAAAATATATATTTATTCCACTTGGAATATACATTCCATGATTCTACCCATCCACTCATCAACGAATTCATTCCCAGTGGATAATTCCACACTCATGATTGGTTTCTCTTTGATCTACCAAGTTCTTACAAGGTAACTGATACTAGGTACTTCAATGGAACACCACACTTCTACAGGGTCATGACTATTTCAAATGAAAAAACTCAATAAATGTATAAAAAACCATGCCAACCCATTTCACAAACCATTATTACACTAATGATTTATAGAAACCATCTTCCATGTATTAAACCAAAACAATCATTTTAAAGTCACAATTTTAAAATTCACATCAAATATAATTTCCAAAAACTAACATATTACCAATATTCCATAAAAGAAACACTTTTGGGGTTTTAAATTAATAATCACACATCAATTTCACAATTCAATATGGTGAAAAACATTTAATTCATCTAATATGTTCTGTTGTAATCAGGTGGTGTCAAGATATAATCCACCTACCTAAAAAAATACAAGAAAAACCATATAATGACACCAAAATTTTCTATATTTGATAAAAAAACACATATCACTCCCTAGATAAAACCATAAAACATCAAAAAAATCCATAACATATTGATGTATCAATACCAAAATAGATATATTGTTCCATGATAGGTAATAATTAAGGATTTAAGAAGAATGAAAAATAATGGGAACTTACAGAAATATTTGGATCTTTAATTCCCTTTTAATATTCTATGAATTAATCTAGAATAAAATGGAAATGTCTCTCATATATTGGGAGAAAAAGGAATTATTTTTATGGATTTATTATGTTAATTTTTTTATTAAGGTGGTAAATAGAGGTACATATAAAAATTAAAGAGGGATGACTTTATGCTGCATTATTAGGCCATATGGCTTGGAAAACCATGTGCCAACAATTTGGGTGATACTTCCTTAAGACACCCCTCGCATGGCTATCTCACACAATTATACAGACCACACTGCAATCATTTGTTAGAAACTATTTGAAATGATGGAATTTTTTTACAATTGTTTTTGAAATCTACATAGTTAGGAAAAAAATGCACTAACTATGAACCTATCTAATGAACTCTATTTTACCTTGCACAATTTCATAGTGGTGCTGCATGTATTCTCTTGACCATTATCAAACCATACTACTCATGAAAAGACTCCAATATATTTTAAAAACCCTTTAAACCTCTATAAACATAACCAAATAATTATATATAATTAAAATATTTAAAGAAAGTATTATGTGTCTGAAAACAAGGGTGTCACACCAAAAAATATGAGATAAACAATGCTATATAATTTTATTCAAGACCTACACATTGGGTGTGATTTTCATCAATAGTACTTATTTATCATCACACAGAAAGATGACCCTAGGTTGGTAATAAATATCAAATTCGACTTACCTTATTCATTAATTAATGTGGAATTTATGTAAACAAATAAATTATATTCCTATCATAAAATATAATTCATAAATAGGGAGAATAAAAATATTTACATGAAGAAAATTCCCTTAAAATCTAATGGTGAATATTCATGGACACGAGATGTGTTCACAATACCAATTTTTGTTTTTACTGATAATTTATTTTCTAATTATTATTTAGGAATCTTGACACCCCTATAAAATTAATTAGATATAAAAGAGTTGATAGATCCCAAGTCAATTTTTTTTTGAAGATCTATAATGGCTAGTTGAGTAGGTTTCAACACATATATATCATAATGATAATAAAAAAGAGTGATCACATGAGATATCTATTTTTATCTATGATTAATAGGTTTTGGGAAATGATCATAACCATTCAATGCTAAAACCGAGAACATGTTAACATAATTGAAATAATCCTTTCATTTGAAACATTAGAGTGTGGGTGATGCAACATTTGGATATTTCTTGCTGTTAACGTCATTAGATTACTTCTTCATTTCACTTCATAGTTTATGCACTCATTTTCCATCCTTTTGAAACTTAAAATGGTACATCCCAATACTTTAGAATATATTAAATTTATTGCTTGTGATGCATGCACCATTGAGATTAAACAAACCATGATATACTTGGAATTAAATTTGAGTATGTGAATAATATTTACTATATTATGAAATATATATAAAGATCATATTCAATAATTTTTTTTTAATTCTTAAGATATAAACACAATTTTATTAGTAAATTCATTTATTATTCAAATGTATGTTTTAATCGAAACGTAGATTTTGTCACTTTCTATGAGAAAATAAGAATATTGAATTTTTTACTATTTTAGAAAATTTATTTGATAAAACAAACTGAAATTTTTATATAATAATTACAATATTAGTATATTTTTAAAATTTGAGAATTTTCTTAAAGAGTTATACTTTTCATGAATAGTAAAAAATACAGTTTTTACAATATGTTGTCTTTTGTGATATCATCAAGACATAAATATGATATAAAAAATTATTAAAATTCTTAAACAATCCTGTATGTTAATATAATTAAAATATCAAATAAAAGTTATTTATAACATAAAAATTATAAAATATTTCATGATAAATTTTAAAATAATTTTTTGTGCCAACACAATTCTTATAAAACATTGAAAAAGTCAAATTCAGTGTCATAGAGATATTAATTAAGAGTTAACAAGTATTTTTACAACTAGTTTTTTAAATTTCAATAATTTTTTTTAATATTTTTAAAACTTTTACACATATAACATGAATATTCTCAAAATTCTTGTGAAATACTTGCGCAATTCATGAAAAGTAAAATTAAGAAATTAAATAATCCATCTCAATATGGATATGAGTAAACATACATTTTTAAAGAATAAAAACAATTACCTTGAGAATAATTAATTTTTTATGATATTAATTTCTTTTTAATTTTTATATATGAAATAAATAACAATAATACATATAGAATGTCGATGTAATGATTTTGGAAGCATAGGAAAATAGAATACAATGATTATAATTAAAAATATATTAACCATTAAAATAACCAAAAACTGTACTAAATATTATTACATGAGTAAATTTTCACAAAAATATGAATTTTTGATTCTTTAAGGGATCCTTTAATGATGTGATATTCAAGATGTAACATTCTTAAATGACCTCTCTTAATTTCATTTCTTCTTCTATCTTCTCCTCCACAAATTTATTTATAAAAAATTATTAATCATTTATCTTGTATATACTTTAAGTATATATTTATAATGGAATATTTTATATAAACCAATTTTTTGATCTCATCCTATTTTATTAAAGGAAACCATTGTACAAATTATGGAAATTTATCATCTCCATGGATATTGAGTTTTTTTTTCTATTAATACCTTCATTTCTGAACAAAAAGATTTTATTATAGTTAAATTAGATTCTAATAAGTATATTATAACTTATTACATTTTATATAACTAATATATATATATATATATATGACATTAAATAAAATTAAACTAATTCATGTTGGTCGGAAGACTTGAAAAAATAGACTAAACAATTAACATTAACAATTCTTCAAATGAATCATCATCATGTCAAAAAGAAAAATAATATATGTGACCATATAAACATGTAAAAATTAATGAATACAATATAATTTCACCTTTTTAATACTATACCATTTTTATACGAATATCCATAAAAAATAGACAAGTTAACCAACCAAGAAACCATGAAACAAACGTTCCCAGAACAATAATTTTGATCTTTTTAACTCATTAAAATGTCCATAAATAAACATAATAACATTATAATAAATAAAATATATGTGGTATGGGTTCTGAATATGATAATTAATGAATATAATTTTATTATGTAGTATATTATGTGTATGTGAGGAACACATTCAGACACATGGTAAGGTACTATTTGATTAAAAAACATCATTTTAATTTTTTTAAATATTTATTTTATAAATATTTATCTTTTATGTCCATGTTTATAATTTTTTTTATAATTTCTTTTATATGGACATCAATGTTTCAAAAAATTTATTTTCTAATTTATTCCTAACATTTTGAGGATATAATCATGTGAATGTTTTATGTAAAGGACATTCATTGAAAAATTTCTATTTAGGTTTATGTTATAGTTCATAGATTTTTTATGATGATAGGTTCTTCCATTTCGAATCAATGATGGATTTTTTCAGGATAATCCAAGGACATGTGTTTATGTTATTAACTAATGATGAGTGGTTCCATGATAAACCAATGACTAATGGTTACATAATAACCTCCAATTCATTTGGTACTCTAGAGTTTGGGGTTGGCCATATTGATTTCTCCATTTTAATTATTGATATATAAAATGATATCCCAAGTTACCAATATTATTCATGAATTATTTATTTTTATTTATCATGAAAATCATTTGATTTTCAAAAGTTAACATAATAATCTTTTTTAAAATTATGATTCCTTTTTTAGGTAAAAAATGTATGTTTTGAAGAATTTTTTGTGGGTTTTCATTGGAATAGCAGTTTCCCTTATTTTATGTCACTTAAGAAGAATTTTTTTATCATCACAAATTTTAAAAAGTTTTTTTTGCAAATATTATTTGTTGGTATAAGGAAATAATATTCGAATATTTCATTTGAAAATATTTTTCATGAAACAAAATCATGTTTTATTTTAAATGATTTTGTTTGATGGATTAAATGGATTTTGTTTATAAGTGTCCACATGTATTGTATAAGTTTAAATTGAATTATTTTTTCATAATTCTATAAAATAATAATCCTAAAATATCTCTTGGAATGAATGAAAGTGAATTATAGTTTTAAAATAACTAGAATATGTATTTTTCAAGGTCATGTTTTTAATGTTGGTATCAGAGAAGGGTTTAGATAACTTTGGAGATTATGATGTCTTATTAATTGTTATAATATCATCATAGTTTTATAATATTAAGGTTAATCATATGATAAATTTCTTATGAACCCATTTTGAGGCTATATGTTATAAAATAATTAGGTGAATAATAGTATTTTTAGAGACATTTATTTTTGAGGTGATTAAGTGATGAAAAATGGAAAGTATGAGTACAAATTTGAGGTTAGAATTTTTATTTAATGTTGAATATTTTATGGTTATTTTTATATTGGTTATTATATTAATATAGTTTTAGAAAAATGAAAATTTTCAAAATGGGTGACAGGCTTCCATATTCGAAAATGCCTTGAGTTTTGAACCCACAACATAAGGGTGATGATGGTGTATCTCCTACCAATGGCCTATATGATGTCTCAGTTAGTTTGATTTTTTTTTATTTAAATTTTTTTATAGATGAAGGTTAATTTTATTTTAGGAAAATGTTTTTTATCACAAAAATATTTATGTGATTAAAAAATGTTTTAGTGATTAGGTTATTAATCTAATTTTGGAAGAGGTTTACTATTTTCTGAACCCCAGATGATTCAAGTAAACAAAATACTATGGGATTTTATTTTGGGAATAGTGGTTAAATTATATATTACAATCATATATGATTTTATTTTGGATTATGGTGATTCAAGTTATTTATTAAAACAATTATCTTATTTTGGAAATATTTTATTTAGGAAATTACATTTTTGTTTGAGAAATTAAGGGTGATTGATGTCATTTAGAAATAAATGTTAAAATATATATAGTAAGACTAAGAACAAAAACTTTTTGGGTTTCAATATTACTCTACAATAATTTTGAAGAATTTTTTGTATAGTTATTTATTGAATGATCTATGTTATGCTTTGGGTATTACATTTTTGAATTTTGAAGATTTAATAATTTTGGGAATTAACTTATATTATATTTAATTTTTTTTGGTTAATGTATAATAAAAATAGGAATATATTTCTTTATTTGGTGGATTTTGTGGTTCATAAAATTTGAATTTAGTAATTAAAACATGACAAGCTTTACTCATAATTTATAGAAAATATTGAGTTTCTTTTAGAAATTTATATAATAATGAAATAAAAATTTTCAATTAGGTATATTTACTCTTGTTCATATACTATGATGTAAATTAATATTGAAATAAGAAACATTATCTAAATTTTTTTATTACCCATAAATCATCAGCATTTTAAACCATAACATATATACGGTTTGGTGATGGTTAAGTATATCATAACCATATTTTCTATAACTCTCCACAAGTATTTGGGAGTTAAATTATCTTCTATATACATGTTTTCACTTCCTATTTATTTTATCCTACATAGAAACATAGTATGTGTTATATATGGTGACCTTCATACTTTTATTATAGTCATTTCCAAAGTAAGTTATATTAATCCTTTTTACAATGTGGGATTCCAAAAAAGATTTGTTGAAAATAAATTACCCTTGTTTTTGATCCCAAGATAAATTTGAGAGGACTAAATTTATTAAAGGTGGGTGGAGGAGAATTTTACATCACTAAATTTTAGAATATATAAAAATGATATCTTGCGGTGCATGCAACACTGATCTTAAACAAACCATGTTACAATAGCTATAAAAATAAATAGTCTGAATATGATTAACTATATAATGAAATATATATTAAGATATTATTCACTATGAATTTATTTAATTATTTTGAAATAAACACACAATTGTTTAGTAATGTCAATTTATTCTTCAAATACACGTTTTAATAAAAAAGCATCTTTTATTGCATTATATGGGATAATAAATATAATTAATATTTGATACATTCAAAAAATTTATTTGATGAAGTTAGATTATTTTTTTAAATATTATTATAAAAATAAATATATTGTGATGTTTTTACCTTTTTTTATAGAAGTTATTTTTTTAAAAATAGTAAAAAAATACATTTTTTTAATTATGGTATATTTTGTGATATCATCCGAACAAAATTATAATATATAAATTTGTTAAAATGTTTAAAAAATAATATATTATAATATAATGAAAATATATTATTAAAATTATTCATAATATATGAATTATAAATCATTTCATGATAAATTTAAAAACATTTTTGAAACTGATGAATTGCCTCTGTAGAAATGAAAAAGTCAAATTTAGTACCATAAATATATTAATTAATAGGTAAGAAGTATTTGGAAGACTTTATTTTTAAATATAAATCATTAAATATTATTTTAAAAAATATTTTCTAATGTTTAACTTATATAACTTGAATCTTATCCAAATGAATTTTGATTCTTGCGCAAGAAAAGAAAAGTAAAATTAGAAAATTAAATAACTTGTATTAACATGGATATGGGTAAATATAATTTTTTTAATGAATTTAATGAATTATTTTTATCAAATATAATTTTTTTTATATTATATTATTTTTAATTTTTATTTATGAAATAATAATCTTTAAGTATTATGAAAAACTAAAGATGTACTTGTGAAAATATAAGAAAATACAACAAAATAATTTTATTTAAAATTATAGGAACCATTACATAAAAAAATAATTTGCCTAAATATTATTTTAAGAGTTATATTAGACTAAAATAATCCATGAGTATAGTTTATAACTTCTTGGATCCACATGGATGGCATTAAGTCCCTTATAATATTTTATTTAAAAGATAATCAAACCTATCACACATTTCTTTTTGAAAATAATTACATGATTAGTGTATTATTTATAGAATCTATAATAGAACATAAATAATATTTTGAATGATAATTTATCTATCTTAATAAGTAAATTTATTTTAAATTTTTAGAGATTAAATAAATTTCATTAAATATTTACATATGGATAGTGTAGTAATTATAAAATTGAATGAAAAATAAAATATATGATATTGAAAATATTAAAATAAATATAATTTGAAATAATTACACTGATCCATGAATCATATAGAGGTATATAAAATTTATATGATTTAATGAAATAATTATTTTGAATTGCTCTCTTTGTTTTGATGTTTTGAAAGTAAATGTAATGAATATTGATATAAATTTTATAATAATGATATTTCATGAATATAATATTTTATTAAATTATTAAAAAATCACAAAAATATAGAATAAATCTTGAGGTTATAATATATGTTCTATAATGTCATCTCTATAAATTATAGGGATACTTGGAATTTTATTTCCCAAGAAAAGTCTTATTATATTTTAATATTTTTATAAATTCCCACTATTTCCCTCACCTTAATTATAAAGGGGAACTACTCCCTTCACATAATTTCACCACCATGAGATTTTTAGATCGACATACTCAACCAAATTTTCTTACTTCCACGACCAAACCATCACTGCCCACGACGGGGAGTCACCTTCAGAAACACATGATCCCCAACATTAAACTCTAAGGGTCTCCTTCTTTGATCAACATATGATTTCTGACGATCTTGTGCTGTATTCATCCTCTCACGAATCACCTGAACCATCTCTGTTGTATTCTGCACTAGTTCTGGTCTGAGAATTGCTGACTCTCCGACCCCAGTCCAGCACAATGGAGAACGGCATGGCTGGTCATACAAGGCTTCAAACGGCGCCATACCGATGGTAGAGTGAAAACTATTATTGTAAATGAACTCTACCAAGGGTAAGTGCTTCATCCATGAACCTCCAAAATCAAGAACACAAGAGCGCAACATGTCTTCAAGAGTCTGGATGGTTCACTCTATCTGACCATCCGTTTGAGGTTGAAAATCAGTGCTAAGGAACAGTTGAGAGCCAAAAGCATGCTAGAGACCTCTCCACACCCTGGAGGTAAAATGGGGATCTCGATCAGAAATGATCGTCCTAGGTACTCCATGAAGTCTCACCACCTCCTCTGGATACTGCCTCGACAAAACATCCACTGAGCTCGACTCCTTGATCGCTATAAAGTGGGACGATTTTGTTAAATGATCCACTACCACCCATATAGCATCATATCCTCCTGGAGATCGAGGTAAAACTGTAACAAAGTCCATTGAGATGTCCTCCCACTTCCACTGAGGAATCTCTACTTGCTCGAGAAGACCACCAGGAACACGGTGTTCGGCCTTCACTTTCTGGAGACTAAGCATCGAGACACACACTCTGCAACTGCATGCTTCATCCTAGGACACCAAAACTGACTCCTCAAGGATCGGTACATCTTTGTCACACCAGGATGTACTGCCAAGGGTGAACTATGAAACTCTCGGAGAACCGTCTCGCGCATCGCCAAGGGAACAAAAAGACTTCCATGATACAACACTCGGTGTTGTTCATCCTCTGACCAACCATCAGGGGCCTCACCACAAACAACTCTATCTCTCCAAACTTCTACCTCTAGATCACCCAACTGAGACTCTTCCACCTTCTGCATTAGGAATGACTACACTGTCATTTGGAAAAGACAACCTCTACCCCCAACTTCTCCCATATCAAGATGCAAAGATGATAGTTCCTCCATTACTCTCCAAGAATCACCAAATTCACGGACAACATCATTACGTGACTTTCAGATCAGTGCATCAGCTACAACATTCCCTTTTCCATGTGTATACGATATTTCAAAGTCATATTCTTGCAAGAACTCCATCCACTAACACTGCCGCAAGTTTAAGTCACGTTGGGAGAAAACATACCTTAAACTCTTATGATCGGTGAAAACCACAAAGTGCTTACCAAGGAGGTAATGTATCCACAATTTCAGAGCAAACGCCACGACTGTCAACTCAAGATCATGGGTGGAATAGTTGCATTCTTGGGGACGCAACTACTGAGACCCATAAGAAACAACTGACCTATGCTGCATGGGAACACAGCCTTGCCCCAGATGTGAAGCATCACAAAAAACATTAAACTGGACTCCCTCCGCAGGAAGACAAAGGACTAGAGAACTTACCAACTTCTCCTTTAGATACTCAAAAGATGCCTGACACTGATCAGTCCATATGAACGCTTTATCCTTCCTGGTCAAAGCTGTCATAAGAGTCGCAACTCGAGATAAATTGGCTACAAACCTCCTATAATAGCTAGAGAGACCAAGGAAACTTCACACCTCTAACACGGTCTTGGGGGATTCCCAAGACACCACTGCTTCTATCTTCGACGGATCCACACCTACTCCCTGTTGGGACACAACATGCCCCAAGAAACGAACTTATCGAGCCCAAAACTCACACTTTGACAACTTCCCAAACAACTGATGTTGGCAAAGAACTCCCAAAATGGCTCGTAGATGCTCTGCATTCTCTTCTTCAGATGTGGATTACACAAGGATGTCGTCGATGAAAACCACAAAAAACTTGTCCAGGAATTCACGGAACACAACATTCATCAACCCCATGAAAACAACTGGAGCATTCGTCATGCCGAATGGCATTACAACAAACTCATAATGCCCATGACGACAACAGAAAGCAGTCTTCAGGATATCCTCATCCTTTAAACGCATCTGATGATATCCTGACCACAAGTCGATTTTTGAGAACCAACTTGCACCCTTCAGTTGATCGAATAAGTCATCAATTCGTAGTAGAGGATAGCGATTCTTTATTTTTACTTTGTTTAATCGATGATAATCAACGCACAACCGCAAACTGTCGTCAGCCTTTTTCACAAACAAAACTGGTGCACCTCACGGTGACACACTTGGCCAAACAAAACCGCACTGCAACAGACCATCAATCTGAATATGTAGCTCTCGTAACTCAGAAGGGACCATCCTATACGGAGACATAGAGATAAGAGACGCTCCTGGCTATAGCTCGATCCCAAACTCGATCTCTCGTCAAGGGGGTAAGGCTACAACCTCTTCTGGGAAGACGTCAAGGTACTCCTCTACGACCCTAGGAAACGCCAACTGCTGAACCTATGAAGAACTCAGCATCATCTCAGCCATCATGGATGATAAGGATAGAACTAGTCTATGACCTATCCAAGGATATCTCTCACCAACAAACACCACTTTCTCTCTATTTGCATCAAAGAAAATGACCTTCTTCCTGTATCAATCCACAATAGCCTGCACCGAATACAACTAATCCATGCTGAGTATGACATCATATGGTTTTATGCGTAAACATAGGAAATCTCCCCAAGAGCAGTGTTGCCCCAACACTAGCTCACAGTCTCTACATACTTCAAACAAGTCGGCTCGACCTCCAACTGGCGTAGTCAACGCCAAGGGCACTGGAAGCCTCTCTACCTCAAGTCCCATAGAAAGGACAAGGGTAGGTGATATAAAGGAGTGTGTTGCTCCTGAATCAAACAAGGTATACACCATGGTAGAAAACAAGCAAAAGGTACCTCGAACGACATCTGGCTCGCTTGGGGCTGGCAATGCTAGAGCATGAAGCTGACCACGACCTCCTCCACGGCCTCTCTGACCCTGATGAAGACCACCACCACGGTCGCGCTCTGCTCTCTGAGGATAGGGAGCGTCATGGGGCTGTCCTCTTCCTGCTCCATCCACCCTCTGGTGATCTAAAGCTGGTGAAACCTGCTGCTGCTGCCTCGGCTAGAACTGCCTTAACGGAGGAACCTAGAGCAGAGCGCCCAGTGCACGATGACTGCTCTGAAAGGTCGGGCACTCCCGCTGCTGATGACCACGACCACCACAAGAAAAACAAGTTGTTGATCCCTTGGCATAGGCCTGAGAGTTTCTGCCTCCGGAGAAACGAGATGGGAAGGGCTGGGACCTACCCCCAGGTGAACAGAAACTCTTCTATCCTGAAAATCGGGATCCCCGGACCACAGCTTTGCTTCATGATGAATCATGACGATTACCCTCTCGTGACGATCTAGTCCTAGCCAAAGTCCTCTCAACAACCTCTGCCCTCGCCAGTACCTCAAGATATGTCTTCAGCATAAATGGGGTGACCTGGCGCTGGATCTCTGGATGCAAAGCCTGCTCAAAATGCCTCGCCCTGGCCTCCTCATCTGGTAACAGGTCTTAATCATATCATAGAAGGTTCCTGAAATGGATTCCAAACTCTCGAACACTGTAGCTCCCCTGTCGAAGGGTAAGAAACTCCTGGCGACTGGACGCCTTCACAGTCGAAGAAAGAAACTCGACTCTAAACCTGTCTCAAAACTCCTCCCATGAGATCGCTGACTCCTCACGATCCCCGAGGAATAAGAACCACCACTACCTCGCTGCTCCACGCAGCATTTTCACAACTAAGGACACCCAGTGTTCCTTCCGAGCACGAATCGAACTGAACCCAATCTCGACCTCCTCCAACCAGTCTTCTGTGACTGCATCTGAAACGGATCCCTCGTACTTATGTAGACTCTAGTGCTGAAACTCTCGGAGTGTCTTCCTCCAAGTGTCATCGTTTTCAACCTCTACCCAGTTGCGATCTGCTGGAACAACCTTCTGGGCATCTTCTGCGCAAACCGGACGAGGACATTGACCTGGAGCCATACCTATAAAATAACAACTGTTAGAGCTCCTAAGCCTAGAATATGGAAGACTCAACATTAATTAATTAATTGTTTTGTTTTATTAATTTTAGGTTACCTATCCCAAGGTCTACCCATTGAAACACAGGCGCAAAGAAGAATGTTGCATGATCCTTTCCTAGGTCTCTACCCTCTAACTAGTATCACTTTGTTTAGTAGTCATCGTAAACTTAAAGGTCCGTGCAACAGATCATAGGGGGCCTTAAATGCCTATGTCTCTGCTGGTCTCCAGTGTTTACCCTACTTTCTAAACATGAATGACACCGTTTCCCTACCATCCAATGCATCCTCACCTGTGCCTAACTCCAAACTCCATCCTATCCCTCAACCTCCCTCTGATACCACTCTGTAGCGACCCCCTCCCCACAAAGTGTACCCCTCCTGGGCCGGAAATGTGAGAAGAGAGATAATGATCCCCGATTCCCACCTCCAGTAGGCCCCAGGTTGGCGACTAGCACCGAGGGTATAATATGGAAGGGAGAAACAAGAGAAGATGATCCCCAAAGGAATGACGATAAAACATACCTTATTAGGAAGATTGACCGACACAGTTCGGTTGTATCCAAAATAGAGAAGAACCAATCCTAGGAGTAAAGATTGATTTTGAAACTCCTACGGGAATGATTGAAAGGTTATAACATCTCTTAGCTAAGAAAAAAGGGAAAGAACAGGGGAGAATGATATCTCGTCCCTTTTTGAATATTTAATGGGGCGATGATTTAAGATCCGGTTAATTCTCCATTAAAAACAGATTGCATTAAACCACGCGGTTTGACCAAGTAAATACATCCAGGCCTTATGAATAATTAATATAGGATTTATGGCATTTGAATCGGCCTTAAGAGTCCTTAAAACAAGGATTTAAATGTATTTTATGTCAAAGGAAACGTCAAATGGTGCAAAACTGTAGGAATCTAGAAACACTATTCAAGTCTTCCGATAGAAGGTCACTGTTAGAAGGTTACCATTCTGGAAACACTATTCAAGCCTACCGATAGAAGGTCACCGTTAGAAGGTTACCACTATGGAAACACCGTTCAAGCCTACCGATAGAAGGTCACCGTTAGAAGGTTACCGTTCTGGAAACACTGTTCAAGCCTACTGATAGAAGGTCACTGTTAGAAGGTTACCGTTCTGGAAGCACTGTTCAATCCTACCGATAGAAGGTCACCGTTAGAAGGTTACCATTCTGGAAACACTGTTCACAGAACTGGAAATTTGGAAAAGTGTTGGGGATAAGTCACCTTGACCTCCCGGAACACCTCCAACACCACATTTTCACAAATTAATGGACCGAAGAGGTCCGGGACATTACACAGTTTCCTGGTAAGTATTCAAGTATCACTGAGAGGGGGAGGGGTGTCTCAATGATATCTTTTTCTTTTATGTTTCTTTACTTTTAAAACCCCCATTTCCTCTTGTTAAATATTTCTTTCCCTACTGAACAAAATACAAACATACATCCACCGAAACATAATAGGTTACAAGGTTCACTGCTCAACAAGAGTAGTTACATCCTTGGTATGGTATGGAAATAATCCAATACCACAAAATTTACTAGAAAAAAAATCATTTGATGAGGAATACAATAAATAGGATACGCCCTTACAATCATGTATCAATACAAAAATAATCCAATAGTTCTTGGGATCCCTCTTAAAATAAATAGGGTAATGCAAATTTTTAGTGCTTCTTGATGAAATTCCAGAAATCTGATCTCTCAAAATAATTCTTCTCTTTCCTATCTAGAAGATGGTAAGAACTACCATGAACAAAAATTAATACGTGTGCTGAACTCAAATATTTCAAGCACCCCTTTTAGGTGTCTTGTGAAAAAGGTTCTTACCTCCCATGCAAGATTTGACTTTTGTCATGAAACACCTCTTATGTGCAACTTCACTCATGCACACAACTATCTTCTTTCCTACAAATTCCTTAGCATACAGACAACTCTAATTCTTTCAAGCAACTCCCTTTTCTTACAAAAAATATGTTCTTTAGAGCTCGAGATTTCTCTACGTATCGAGCTTAGCTTATAAGAGGGGGTCACCTCTTATTTTTAGGAATCACAGACCCTACACACAAAACCCTAACATGTCGCAACAAAACCCTAATGCATCACCTAAAATATAATTTTATGTCGCATTGAGCATGTAAGAATATTCAACACCAACCTCATATTTCACACACTTCTTGACTCTTTCACGCACTTCATGTCTTTTCCATTTTTTGATGTTATGATCTTAGAACATGACTTGAGTGCAACATTCCAAACCACATTCAATCTTAAATATAGATAACAATATTTTACGCAAATTCCAGATCTTTCACACACCTTCCATTTCCAAGAACACCTTTATCCATTTTTCTATTTGAGGTCCAAAAAATTGGAAAACACTGAAAAATGGAGCCACTTTCAAAACTGCTTTGGAAAGAACACCCATATTGCCTCGCTATCATTTGGCTTATTCAAAAAACAATTGATTTAATCATGAAACATTCCTATAATGATATTTAGTCTTTGATCAATCACCTTTATCATCATCATATTATCAAATGAAATCATTATAACTTCCATATCTTCGAAAAACATCATTCTTTCCCATTAAAACTGAATATTATTGGAATAACCTTTTCTCCGCCATTCCTTCACAAGTCTTTCATCACAGGTTCTCCAAAATTATGATTTATATGAAATAAAAATAAAAAAATAATTTTTTGGTTTTCCAAACCTTTTACAAAGTGAATTTTTTTATCCTATTTGACAAGAAAAGACAACACTCTACAAAATAAAACTCTTCTTATTTTCTTCTCCCTCAAACTTGGTAAAAAAAATACCCCCTTGGACTTTGATGTCAACCAAGATCCATAAATCATTGAAAATTTTGACCTTAATCAATGTATTACTTATCAAAAATTCTAATCCTACATGAGCTAACTCATTGTAGGAAACAAGAATTATTGATAGCAATACCATTATTTCCAAAATTAGTGATAATGAAATCTCATAAACACTTATTTCTAATCCTTCTCCAAAATATACAATTCTTTCTTCTATATCCTTCTGCCTCAAAATTCTTCATCATATTTCTATACATATTCTAATTTACTAGAATAAATTTTTTTTGTTTCCTATAACCACTCTAACAAACTATTAAAATAGTTCACACACATACATATTGGATTCACATCTTACCCACAACTACCTCTTTATAAAGGCTTCCATAAGGATTGATTTATAACATAATTATATGCCTTGAAAACACTATAGATAGTTAATATCAGAGAGGGGATATATATAGGTACCTCAACCTTGATGAGAAGGTAGATGGACGCCTATGATCAAACTCAACTTAGATAATGGTTCCTTTGGTAATGGTTTTGTGAAAATGTTAGCATCTTGTTCCAATATAGGAACTTACTCCAGCTTTAAATCATTTTTCTCCACATGCTCTTTAATGAAGTGGTACTTTATGAAAATATGTTTTGAATGATATTGTTGTACTAGATTATATGTAAGATTGACTTCACTTTGATTATCACATCCCAAGAGCAAGGGTAACTTTACTTCAACAAGTAATTCTTCCAAATGAGTCTTCATCTACATATGTTAAGTATCACCTTGAGTGGAAACAATATACTTAGCTTACACTATGATATGATTTAATAAATTTTGTTTCTTTATATACCAAATAACACAACTTTTCCCCAGATAGAATACTCCACTAGTTCTGGATCTTTTATCAGCATCATTTCCTACCCAATCAGCATCTAAATACCCAAACAAGTTAATATTTTCTAAGCTATCATACCTAATTACAAAATTTATTGTTCCTTTGATATATTTGGAAATAATTTTTCTATAAATTAAATGATATTCTTTATGAGCACTCTAAAATCTTTCACATAAGGTAACATCATAAACATTATAGGGTCTTGATGCAGTTAGATATAACAGACTTCCAATCAGTTTTTGAAACTCTTTCTGATAAACATATTTTCCTTCACCATATTTAGAAAACTTGTTTCCAACTAAAATCGGTGTGAAAAATATTTTCAAATTTCCCATTCCAAACTTCTAAATAAGTTATTTAGTATAATTGTTTTGAGAAAGAAAAATGTGGTTATTCTTTTGTAAAATTTGAAACCCAAGAAAGTATTTCATTTGTACCAACATAGAAATCTCAAATGATGTTTTCATATTTTTGGAAAATATTTACAAATATCTTTCATCATTTCCAGCAAATATAATGCCTTCAACATAAATAATTATTAGGAGAGAAAAATCCTAACATTCCTTGATGTAAAGATAACTGTAAACTCATTATTTAATAGAACTTGTCTTCCTAAAGAAAGTATCTAGTTTGGAATACCGTGACCTTAAATATTGTTTTATCCCATAGAGGTCTTTATTCAGTTTACATAGATAACTTTCATCATTCCCAACAAGAAACCTATATGGTTTTTCAATGTAAACTTCTTCGTCAAGATCCCCATTTAGAAATGCTAACTTTACATCCATTTAAATTTTTTTTACCCTTGTTGTGCATCAATAGAAATAATTTTTTTGACTATTTCTAGAATTTAAACTAGAGAAAAAGTATCATCATAATCAACACCTTTAATCTATGAGTAACCTTTTCACAGTAATCGTTCCATATTTTTTTTCACATCACCATCTCCATTCAACTTATTCTGGAAAACACATTTTGTACCAATGAAATTTTTGTTATCCGGATTGGGTATGATTTTTTATGTATCTCTCTTTAATATCTAATAAAGATCTTCATTCATAGCCTAAAAACATTTAGGATTCTCAAAAGCTTCATTCAAATCATTAGTTTCTACTTTCGAATACAAAGAAGTATGTGTAACAATATTCAATGTTATTTCTGGTTTTAGCCCTCTTATGTTAATCGCCAATAATGTTCAGATCCTCCGCTTGCTTCCATAGTCTATGATGATATGTTTGAATTTAATCCTCAACAATCAAAATTGCTAAGTTTGATCCTTCTTTATGAGTAGGATTACCACCATCCGCATCATTATCATAACAATAAAAAACTTTCCTTATCCTGCTTGACTTATATATCAGCAAAATTCTAATTTTTTTCTCAACATTTTAAACAACTTTCGCATCAGAATAATGAACAATTATTCCTATTTATTTTTTAAAACATCTATATCCTCTTCCTTCTAGAGCATAGCTAAGAAAAATTACCTTATCACCTCTTTGTTCAAACTTTACTAGGTTTCCACCTTTCTTCTTTATGATGCATGGACTACCAAAAACTCAAGTGTTTCAAACATGGATATTTTACATAAAAAATTTCATATGGAATCACATATGAACTTGGTCTATAGAAATGTCAGTTTTTAATGTACATAATAGTACTCATGGATTTCCTCTAATACTAATGAGAGAGACCATGTTGAAGTAGCATAGTTCAACCCATTTTAACCAGAATTCTATTATTTATTTTAACAACCCAATTTTGTTTATGTGTGTATAGTAATGTAAACTCATACCGAATTGCATGCTTCTCAAGATAAATTTCAAAATATTTATTATTATACTCCCCACCATTATCAGTTCTCAAATTATTCACTAACATCTCAGATTCCTTCTCTGGTTTCCTCCCAAAACTCCTACACATTTTTAGAGCATCAAACTTACGTCTCAAGTACATAACACAAGTAATGTGAGTAAATTCATCAATGAATGTGATGAAGTAATTATTCACATTATTTGAATGTTTTCTCATTGGACCATAGATATTGGAATGAATAATTTCTAGTGGTATTTTTGAACAAATTTCAAGTTTCTTATGCACCGAATTTGTAATATTTTCTTTTTGAAAAATAGTGAAACTCCAATTTCTTATTCTCAACATATCAGGAATATTTTGGACACTGTCTCACTTTGATAACTTTCTCATGCTTCTAGGACACATGTATTCCAACCTTTTATGAGGTAGTTTATTTTCTTCTACCATACCCAGTAACAAGGGTTTTGTATTTCACCAACTTGGAACAAGTTTCCTTTTGTATGGTGACCTCTTGTAACTATCATTCCATCTTCTTCACTCTTCACAACAACCCCATATTTTCTAAAGATAACTTTGTTATCCTCATCACAAGGTTTTGGAACAGTCAGCATACTATGTTTTAGTCCATCAACATATAAATTTTTTTTTTCTGGATTTCATCTTTTCTTTCTTAATGATGAATGATCCAACACCATTGATCCTCAGAGATTCATCATTGAAAAATGTCACTGCTCCTTCTTTATAGTCTTTCACATTCTTCAACATCTTTTAGTCTCCTATCATATGAGAAGAACACCCACTATTAAGAATCCATATATAATCTTATTTTGTAGAATTCCAAGAGGTTTTGATAACAACATCTTTTTTTATTCCTTTTCATTCTTCACCTCCATCTTATGAAATTTGTTAAGACCCTTTTGTTGTGATGGAAAAAAGAAAATACATACCTTAACAAGATTTCTTATCTGTTCACATATTTCAAAAATATTTTCTAGTGGTTGGAACCTATTCTCAACTGTTACACTAGCCTTCTCAGATTAATTCTGAACTTATTTATTGTAATTATTGTTTTGAGAGGATTGATTCCCCCTCAAACCTTGCCTTATATATCTTACAGAATAGTAGTAATGTTGTTGGTTGAACCAACAAATATTTTCTATGTGTCTGAATCCACCAAAATACTAGTACTAGCTATAGAATGATTATTTCTCTCTGAAAAATCCTTACTGGCTAGAGTTGTTAACATCATTCTCCATAATATTCTTAAGAGAACTCTGCAGACCATCAACCTTCCTATTTTCAATTGTATCTTTATTTTTCAGGTCAAATTTCTTTTAAAAATTATCCAAACTATAATTAGTAGATATTTTTATGGACTATGGTTTTTTAGATACTTCAGATTTTTTGACATTCTATATTTGGCCACATACATAGCCTTTTGAATTTTTTTCTTATCAAAACCAGTTCCATATTTATTCTTAACCTTTAAAGGTAACTTTTATTGATCCTTATTGGTTCATTATTACTAGAAATTTCACAAAATTTAGTGATAGAGTTTTTGAAACTTATATTCCTTTATTTATCTTTAGAAAGTTTTAGTTGGAAAAGTTCCAACTTTTCTTATTTTGCCTTTAGGTTTACTTACAAATGTTCATTATGACTTTTTTCAATCTCAAGAGAATTATTTATGTCATTAATATCTTTTACCAGCCGTACTTTATCATTAGGAAAACCTTCTTTATTATTTAATGTGGAAATTTCATTTTTCAAATTCCTTTTTTCCTTCTTAAGCATTTTGATCATTCTCAAAAATTCTTTCAACTCTTCTTTTAGATGATATTCAAGTTTAGTTTCATCTTCTTCAGAATTGATGCTCCCATTATCTTTATTATTCACTAATGTAATAAAGGTATTATCTCTAGCTTTATTATTAAAATATTTTTTGAATTAAACTTCACTATATTCCTCTTCATCATCTTTAGATAAAAATATTCTTCGTTTTTATTTGAAGAACATTTTATCCTTACCCTTTGAAAAATACTTATCTTTGTTATCCTATTTCTTCTATGACCTTCTAGACATTATTTCATCTTCATCATTGTATTGCCCTTTCTTTCCTTAAGGATAGTTAGCCAAGAAGTTCCCAATGGATCCACATTCAAAAAATTTCAAGGGATGTTTCCCCTTGTATTTCCTTGTACGTATTTTCACATTCTTAGAAAACAAGGATAAAATTTCATCAAAATTTTTACATACCTAATCTTCAAAATCAGATTCACCAGCTTCAGCTTCAATGAGAATCTTCTTTGTATTCTCTTTATTTGCATCCTTAAAAGACATTTCTCTATGAGCTTTGGTTTTTATCTTCATATTATTCTCCATTATCATTTCATAAGTGATGAGAGTGCTATGAAAATTATCCAGAGATAACATTTCAGGGTCTCTATCTTCCAATGATGAAACTTTATCATCAAAATTATTTAGAAAAATTATCAATATCGTTTCAAAAACTATATAATCCTACAAATTTCCACCGAGAAATCTAATTTTACTAACAATGTATTTTAATCTAGTAAATAAATCCCCATTATATTCAAGCTCTTCCATTTTTAAGTCTTCATACTTCATCCTCCAGATTTGAAGTTTTTTCTTCTTCACTTTTGTTTTTCTTTCATAGATTCTTTCAGCTTATCCCAAATGGCTTTAGCCATTATGAAACATTTAAATTTTAAAAACGCATTCTCAAAATTATATGGGAGTAATAAATTTTTATCTATTCCATCATTCTCAAGATTCGTCTTATCAGTAGGTGTAAGAGGAACCTTGTCATCAATAGGAAGAAATCCATCTATTTTAGCTTCAAAATCTTCATACTAAAGATACACAACATAAGACATCATTCTATCATTCCAGATATGATAATTCTTTCCATAAAATATAAAAATACTCATACAATTCATGAAATTAATATTCTTCATCACAACTATTCAAAACTCCAACAAAGAATAAAGAAGGTAACCATACTCCAAAACCAATTGAAGTCATCCGGTCAGGATTCAAGTATTACTGAGAGAGGGTGGGGGTGAATTTGGGATATCATTTTCTTTTATTTTTATTTACTTTTTAAATAAGCTTTGACTCATCTCAAAAATTTTATTCCCTGCTAAATAGAATCCAAAAACACATCCACATAAACACAACAATTTACAAGGTTCACTACTTAACAAGAGTAGCTATGTCCTTGGTATAGTATGGCAATAATCCAATACCACACATTCCACTATAATAAAAATCCTTTGATGTAGATTAAAATGAGTAGGGTATACGCTCATACTCATGTAGCTCTATGAAAATAATCTAATAGTGCATGTTCTCCCTATTTGAAAAAACAAGGTAATGAAATATTTCAGTGCTTCTTGATAAACATTCACAAATATGATCTCTCAAAAAAATTATTCTATTTCCTACCTAGAATCTGGTATGAACTACCATGAAAAATAATTAATGCTTATACTGAACTCAAATATTTCATGCACACCTTATAGGTGTCTTGTGCACAATTTTCTTTCCTTGCACGTAATAGTGGACTTTTTTCACAAAACACATCTTGTGTATAACTTCAATATTGCATGAAACTCTCTTTTTTCAGGAAACGTCCTTAGCTTTCACATAACTCTAATTATTTTTTAAAAATCCATTTTCTTAAAAAAACATTCGTGCTTCAGAGCTCAAGATTTATCTAAGTTTTTGACTTACCTTATGAGAGGGGGTTGCCTCTTATTTATAGGCATCACCGACCATGCATTTAAAACCCATATTCATTGCGTAAAACCCTGAAGCATCCCAAAAAATAGAGTTTGATGTCGCATTGGGAGCGTAAGTGTAACCCCTCAACCCCAAAATCCCAGAGCCGATGGATTGCTTATTATGTTGAAATGACTAAAAGGAAAGAAATCCCTAAGGAATAATCAATTTATTAGTCTTGAAGAAACTATATACATACATGTACTCATATTACATTGGTAAAGGTAACAAAATACAATGCATAAAAATAATAATAAACTACATCCACAAGAACTCAATAAATGGTCCACTCTTCACAACCTGTTGAAGGTAAAAAAATGAAAGGGTGATATAAAATGCTCAGTAAGGGTTAAAAATAGATAAATCTTGAATCAAAAATAATTTAATCATAAAAAATCGGCATAGTCAATATGGAAAGCTAAATAAATGAAAACACAAGACATTAATAAACTAAGAATGAAAATGAATCCATAGATTTTGTTACAATGAAAAAATCATGGATATTAATAACTAAAAATTAATAAATATAATGATTATTAATTGGATTTAATGTATCTGGAACATGATACCACGATAACATAAAGACATTTTAAGTGTGTGGGTAGAAACCTGTCTGATTTTTGGAAACAAACTCAAAGGGTTTGCCGCCAAGAGATTTGTCTTATGAGACATGTTGATGCATCGTGGGGCTATAGTAGGCCCCAAACATCACTAAAATTCCAAATAATTATATATATATATATATATATTTAATAAAAGTACAATTTTCCTTCTCAATATCCGTTTAGAGTAGAGGATACAGATCTATCAGTATTTCCATAGTTAAAACAATATTCTAAATAGAAACCGTATGAAAAAGGGTATAAGGATAATAAAATAATCATATCCATGAAAATAAAATATAGATATATAATTTATTTACAATTCCAAATGAAAAATGATCTAAAAGGAGAAGTAGGTACATCACATAAGAGTGATTAGGTGCAAAATACCACCAAGTAAATCATAATGAAATGGAAACTAAAAAAAGGTCCCCTGCAAAATTGTAATCAATAAAGTTAATAATCATCAATTGAATAACTTAATACCATGAATATAAATAGAATCATTATATTATATAATAAATGTTAGTAAAAATACTATAAATACAAGAAATAAGTGGCACATATTGGAAATCTCACAAATATAAAAGTGAGAAGAGAAACCCCTTACCTTATGGCCCAATGTACTCTTCGATTGGTCTTAACGACCTGAATAATCAAATTTATCTTCATTAATTAATATTTACATAACCTCTCCTACATGTAACTTATTTATTTTAACCTTATTTTTTTCATTCATGTCCTTTTTATGGGTTTAAGAGCTTCAATTTTATTGTTTTGGAATCATTTTCTTCCACAATTTTCATGATCAGTTTACTTGTATTCATGAATGGTAGTTTTTTGAAATGTAGTTAAACATCAAGAATTGTTAACATATATTATTAGTGAAATTAAAGACATATAAATGGTCTTATAATGATTTTTGTTATATACTATGAGGATAAATCATTAGATAAAAGTTAATGATAAACACTTGGATTAACTTGCAAGTTTTGTGCATAATGAATTTGTTTTGTAATGTTATTTTATATATTGAGTGTATAAGGACTAAAAAATATTAAATATAAAAAAATACATATATTATGATCTTATTCAACCATTATAATGGTTTCATGACCAGTTTTATCAATTGTAATAGAAATTGAAAACCCATTGTCCTTGAATGTGATAAATTAACACATATCGAAAGGTGCTTTCTTTTGTAGTATAAAATGATGTAAAATAAGAGATGATGATGTAATATTACATTATCATTAAAATATTTCAGTACATATAAGGTACTAGATTTTTCATAAAAATTTTGTGAGAAAAGGTGAGAATAGAAAGATGACAAATGAACATGAAAATAAAACAAAAGAATTGAAAAGAGGAATTTACCTCTTGAATCTATTTTCCTTTAAGAGCCTCTTTAAGCGAGGGGATTTAGTATTTTGTAGAGACCAAGGGATGTTATAAGTGGGGTAGGGGATTAGGGGGAGGTCTGAGAAGAATTTATTAAAGGATTGAAGCTTGAGAGGTATGAATAAATGAGGCTATGAGGGGTGGTTTATATAGTAGAAAGGAGGAGGGCTTTTCTTAATATTATATTCATTAGATTATTATTTCTCCAAAAGACAAGAAATAGTTAGGATTCCATGACCTAGAATAGTAATAAGTTCATGTGATTTATAGATTTAGGTTCTTACATCAATCAAGATTTTAGGAATAATGGATTTAAATTATAATGTATTTATATGATAAATTTATGTATTTTACTATTCTGCAAAAATTCAAGTATATCAGAAAAATATCCAAAATTTACCCCAACCATTTTTTAATGTGGAGAATCCAAAAAGGAAATCCATTTTTCAAATATAATTTTATAAATATGAGAAATTTAATTTTTAATTAAAATTATAATTTAATCAAAAAATACAAACACTTAAAAAATATTCATCCTCATTTTTAAGGTGATTTAATTTTATTTACACTTTCATGGGTAAGCTTATCATTCATAAGGGTCATATTACTATTAATAAGGGTAAGTTACTATTTAATAAATATTATCTTGATTCTATCAGACTCCAAATATCACCCTGGTTTCAACTGTCTATGTATTTTTTTCGAAATTCAAAATATAGAAGTGGTAAATTTAAGTTTAATAGATAGGTTATGAATTTCTTCTATAAATAAAGAAGTTTTATTTCATAGATACATAGTGCTTCATGAAATATAGGATATCTAATGAATATAAATATTTAAGAGAAACATACCATACAATTTTTGGGTGGTTCTTCTTCATAACATACTTAGGATCCCTAGTTACTTTTTCCCTTTTATGGTTTCTGCAGAGTCCTTTTAATAGTCGAATTTTCTGATTTCTCAACAACTACTCCCTTGTGTCAATAATCTCGATAGGCTCTTCATAGTATGAAAAATCAGGTTCCATCTATATTTCTTCATAAGTGAGTACATGCATTGGGTCTAACATTTATTTCTTTAACAACGACATGTGGATCACATTATGAAATTTTGATAGACTTGGTGGAATTTCTAAACGGTAAGCTACAACTCCAATTCTTTCTAGAATTTCAGATGGTCTGATTTACCTGAGGCTCAGTTTTCCTTTCTTACCAAACCTTAAGACACCCTTCCACAGAGGCACTTTTAGAAAAATATGATCTCCTTCTAGAAATTCCAAATCATTTATCTGGTTGTTAGCATAACTCTTTTTCCTACTTTTTTCTACTTTAATGTGGTCTAGAATTTTCTTTACCTTTATAGTTGTCTCTTTGATAAGTTTTGGGCCTTTAAGTTTCCTCTCACCAACATCATCCCAACAATTTGGAATTCGACACCTCTTACCATATAATGATTTATATGGCACCATTTGAATGCTAAAGTGGAAACTATTATTGTAGAAAAATTACTCCAAAGTAAATTATTAATCCCACATACCTTTAAAATAAAGAGAGCATGATCTCAACATGTCTTCTGGTGTTTGAATAGTCCTTTCAGAATGTCCATCAGTTTTTGGGTGATAAGAAGTACTTATATGATGCTCAATGTCCAAATCCTTTTGGATAATTTTCTAGAATTTTGATGTAAATCAAGGATCTCGATCAAACACAATCAATAGAGGTGCACGATGAAGTCTTAGAACTTCATTAATATAAAGTCTTTCTAGGATCACAATTAGTAAATTCTCTGTTATTGCAAGGAAATGTGCTGATTTTTTGAGACAATCAATAATTAACCATATTGCATCATTACATCTAGGTTTCCTCGGTAGTCCTATGAAAAAATAAATCTTAATTCCATAATAATTCCACAAAATAATAGATAGAGGTTGCATGAGCCCTCTGGGATGTTGTCTCTCAACCTTCACTTTTTGACAAACTAGACACCTTGACACATAGTCATCAATTTCTCACATCACATTACCCCACCGAAAATGTACCTTCAAATATCTATATGTCTTAGTGATACTAGGTTGTATATAGGAATTCAAACTATGAGCATCATCTAATAGTCCCCTTTTTAGATCAGGTACGGATGGAACACATAACATCTTCCCAATTTTTGGAACTCCATCCTCATAAACGAAGTCTACCAATTTTGCATCCTTATCATCTTTAATTTTATTTTATAGATTCTCATCATCAGATTGAGAGATTTTTATATTATCTAGTAAATATGGATTAACAATCATTTGAAAGAGAAAATATGTTTTCCCTTCTTTAACAATTCCCATATCCATCATTAGTAGATTCATGAATATAGTATCTCTATTAATCATTATTTGGGTCAGAAGTCTTTGATCTTTCCTGGTTAATGAATCTGCCACCTTATATTCTTTTCCTAGGTGGTAGTATATTGAATAATCATAATATTTGAGTAAATCAATCCATATCCTTTCCCTCATTTTGAGTTATTTATATGTAAAAATGTATTTCAAACTTTGGTGTCCGTATATATCTCAAATCACTCACCATAGAGATATTGTCTCTATATTTTAAGAGAAAATATTATAGATGCTAAATAAAGATCATGAGTTGGGTAATTTTTCTCATGAGTCTTCAACTGCCTAGATGCATAAGTAATAACTTTATCATTTTTCATAAGGATGCAACCCAATCCATTATTTGATACATCACAGTATATCACAAATCCATCATTTCCAGATGGAAGAGTCCAAATTAGACTATTGACCTATATTATTTTAAATTATTTAAATCATTATGTACATTATTTATTATATACAAACATAACTCTCAATGTGTGATCTTGGTTAGCGTGTTATTTAGTTGGGAAAAATTCCGAACAAAACACTGATAGTAACCTGCATAGCCAATAAAACTACTACCTTATTTATGTTCATTGGCATGGTCCATTCTTGGATTTCCATTGTCATTACATGATAAACTAAGTTTCCATACTTATAAACAATATGGGAAAGAAAATAAATTGATTGAATCCAAAATTCACTCTTTCTAAACTTCCCATAGAATTCTTTTCTTCAAAGAGTTTTTAGAATAATCGGTATGTGATTCCCACAGTCTCCATAGATTTTAGAGAATAATAGAATATCACTAATAGATACCACAAAAAAGTCATAAATATATTACTTGAAAACTCTATTCCTTAGATTCAGGAAAATAGAGGGTGTATTAGTTTGTCCAAAAAGAATTAATGTAAACTCATAATGCCTGTACCTGGTTCGAGATGCTTTATTTGGAATATGTTCCTTCCCCACACACAACTGATGATATCCATACCAACAATCAATATTTGAAAAATAATGGGCTCCGTGATGTTAATCAAATAAATTATTATTGTGTGGAATATCATACTTGTTATTTATCGTAATAGAATTGATTTCTCTATAATCAATGCATAACCTCATGGATCCATCTTTCTTTTTGAAAAGTAGGACAGGGGATCCTCAAAGAGAAACACTCTGTCAAATAAATCATTTTCCACTCAATTCCTATAGTTCTTTCTATATCTTCACTAATTCCATACTTTCCATTCTATAAGGAGTCTTTGATATAGGCCTCGCACCAGGAATTAATCAATAGATAACCCAACTTCCCACTCTAGAGGATGTCTAGGTAAATCCTCTGGAAATACATCAATATATTCTTTCACAATAAGTACATCTTCAATTTAAAATTTCTTTCCTCACCCCTAGATATTGTGTTCTATTCCTCTCCAAGAATTTAATTCAGTAGATCTACTGGGGTTGGATCTAGATAAGAATCAGATGGCGAGGTTTCTTCTATAAATATAAGGGATTCTACACCATTCTCAAAAATTGTAACTTCTTTATTCTTGTAATAGATCTTCGCATCATAATTTGATAACCAATTCATACCAAAAATTATTTCAAAGTCAATCATTGGTAATATGATAAGGTTAGAAAATAAATCACATTTATGTGTCCTTAGGGGGACCAAATTGATACATCTTGGTTTCAAAGTTACATCCCCTAAGAGTTTTTACTGATAACTCCTTTATTAAATAAAATTGGACATGTCTAATTTTCTTTGCAAACTAGGAAGATATTAATGAATGTGATGATCCAAAATCAAATAAATCATTGGCTATGTTTAAGGAAACAATAAAATTATATACGACCACATCATTAGGTACATCAACCTTCGTGGTTATAATCTCATAAGATTTCCATTTTTCTTGTGGCCTTTTTTGAGGAAATTTTCCTTGGATCTTAGGACACTCATTTTCATAGTGTCCCATATATCTACAATTTTGGTATTTAACATCATTGAAATGTCTCTTCTCCTCAAATTTACTAGACTTATGATCCTCTTCTATATAATTATAGAAAACTCCAATGCCTTTCAAGCATTTCCCAGGATGATTATTTCTATAGTTATCACGTAATGTAAATTGCTTCGTTCCCTTCTTCTTCATTGTCACTTCATAATTTCCATGGTTATTATTATGCCTATTTTTATCCTAATTTCCCTTTAAAAAGTTTCATCAAGAAAATTCCTTCTCTATTTTGATGGTTGCTAATACAATTTCATCGTAAGATGAAAATGTTTGAGAATACAGTTCCCTTAGAAGACTTGGCTTAAGACCTTCAAATAAATGATAAATCTTGTCTTTTGAATCATGTACATAATCTATAACATACCTAGAAAATCTTGTAAAGGTAGCCTCGTACACTTCAACGCTCTCTTCTTCCCTTTTCTTTAGGATATATAACTCTTTATTCCTTTTATTTTGTTTTTTATGAGGGGAATATTTGTTGAATAATATATCGTTAAAATTTCTCCATTCCATATCTTATATTTCTTCTTACTCCGTGTTATTCTGTATCAAGGACCACCATTGATTAACATCACCCATGGGGTAATATTATGCCAGTACTACCTTTTCATTTTCATTGTATCTTAATGCCAGAAATATATTTTCTAGGGTCTTGATCTAATACTCAGATACCACTGGATTAGTAGACCCACTAAAATATGGGGGTTTCTTCCACATGAAACAATCAAATATAGGTGTTTCATGGATATTCGACACAACCAAAGTAAGTTGTCCCAATATGGTCATGATCTAATCTACTACAACATTTACTATGTTGACTTGATTAGTGGGGAAATTCTAACATTGTTCAAGAGTATTGATTCCCCTTCTTTCATTAGGCTCCATCACTAAACAATGACATACATTAAATTAGGTCATAGTTTATAATTCCAAACTAGAAAAAACTTAAGATAATATGAAAATTTATGCACAACTAATCTCAAAATCATAAACAATGTTTTTATTTACTTTTAAATACTTCATTATGGTTTGTAAAGAAAATGTGAATTATCCTAATCATATCCCACAGGAGTGTCAAACTAGGTGCACATTAATCCCTATTTTCGTGTACCAGGATACCCCGAGTCGGGACTGAAACTCCTTGTCAGATTTTTCACTCCATAGTACATCTGTGCCAGAACCACGACCGCTTCTAGTATCCAGATAATGGTGTATTTGCTATAAATATCTACAGAATCTATTACTTAGAAAAATTTCAGGATGTTATCATATTTTTATCCTCAGAGACTATCTTAGGGGTTTGTTCCATCATCTACCTTTTCTAAATCTAGTTTCTATGTTTTCTACTAAAATTTATATGATACCAACTGTAACACCTCGACCCCAGAAGCCCAGATCTGGTGCATTAATTATTACATTGTAATTATTAAAAGAAATTAAATCCCTAAGGAATTACCAGTTTAGTATTCCTCAAGAATATAGATACATACATGTACTCATATTACATTGGGAAAGGTAATAAAATACAATACATAACAAAATATAATAAACTGAATCCACGAGAACTCAATAAATAGTTTCCACTTTATAACCTGTTGAAGGTAAAAAAGGAAAGGGGTGAGCTCAAATGCTCTGTAAGGGTTACAAATAGCGGAATCTTGAATCAAGAATAATTGAATCATAAAAAATTGGCAAAGTTAGTATGGAATGCTGAATAAATAAAAAACACACACCATTAATAAACTGAGAATGAAACTACATCCATAGATTTTGTCAAAGTGAAAACATCGTGGATAGTAATAAATAAAAAATGAATAGAGGTAATTCTTATTAATTGTGTGTCATGTATCTGGAACATGATACCACTAAACCATTAAGGCAGTTTATGTTTTTTGGTAGAAACCCATCTTATTTGTGGAAACAAACTCAAAGGGGTTGCCGTCAACTAATTTGTCTAATGATACCAGTCGATTCATCAAGGATATATAGTGATCCCCACTTGTCACTGCAAGTCCATAGAATTATTTATATATATATTTAATACATGTACAATATGCCATCTCAATATCTGTTTTGAGTAGTCTATACAGATTCATCAATATTTCCATAGTTAAAACTTCATTTCAATTAAACTCTGTATAAAAAAGGGTATAATTTTTTTGAAAATAATCATATCCATTAAACCAAAATTTGGATATATAATATGTTTATAATTTCAAATGAAAAATGATATCAAAGGGGTAGTTGGTATGCCACATAAAAATAAAAAAGGTCCCTTACAAAATTATAATTAGTCTATTTAATAATCATCAAGTGAATCACTGAATACCATGAATATAAATAGAATCATTATATTATATATTATATATCAAATGTTTGTAAAAATACACCACATTAAATAAATAAGTGGCAAATAATAGAAATCTCATGAAAATTAAAGTCAGATGAGAAACCCCTTACCTTATACCTGAATGTGTTTTTAGATTGATCTTAATAACCCGAATAATCAAATTTTACTTCATTAATTAATATTTAAATAACCTATTATACATGTAATTGACTTATTTTATCCTTATTATTTTTATTAATGTGATTTTTCATCGGTTTAATAGGTTCAATTTTATTGTTTTGGAAGCATTTTCTCCCTTAATTTTCATGATCAGTTTACTTGTATTCATGAGTGGAAGTTCTTTGAAATATAGTTAAACATATAGAACTATTAACATATATTATTAGTGAAATTAAATATATATAAATGATCTTATAATGACTTTGGTTATATACCATGAGGATAACCCGTTAGATAAAATTTAATGATAAACGTTTGGATTAACTTGTCGGTTTTGTGCATAATAAACTTGTTTTGTATTATTATTTTATATAATGAGTTTGTAAGGATTAAAAAACATTAAATAATATAAAATACATATATTATGATTTTTTTCAACCATTATGAAGGTTTCATGACCATTCATGAAGATTGTAAGAGAAATTGAAAACCCGTTATCCCTGAATGTGATAAATTAGCACATCTCGTATAGTGCTTTCATTTATAGTATAAAAGGAGAGAAAAGAAGAGATGATAATGGAATATTCCGTTATCAAAAAAATTCCATTAAATATAAGGTATTTTATTTTTCATTAAACATGGATGATAAGAGGTGAGAAAAGAAAAGATAACAAATGAACATGGAAAAAAATTGAAAAGGGGAATTTACCTCTTGAATCTATCTTCCTTTGAGAGCCTCTTTTAGGAAGAGGATTTGGTTTTTTGAGGAGACCATGGACTATTTAAAGTGGGGGAGGGGCTTAGGGAGATATTTGAGTAGAATTTAGGAAAGTTTTTATTCTTTATAGGTATTAAGAAATTAGGGCATGAGGGGTGGTATATATAGTGGAGGGGAGGAGGGTTTTTTTAATATTATATTCATTAATTTATTATTTATCCACAAGAGAAGAAATATCAAGGATTTCATTAAATAGAATAGTAATAAGTGAATGTGAGTTTCACATGACCCTCAGACCGGTTGGTGATGACTTCTTAAGTGCATATAAGTGACCCATGATCAAATCCAGGTGGAGGAATATTTCTGGGCTACTGTAGTAGGCACTGTAGCAGGTATTGTTTGGAACTATAGCAGTCGATACTATTCCACTGTTTGGGCCTTAGAGCCACCAATTTGGTCCCCAAGTCCTTTAAGGACTTCAGGCCACCCAGGCCTTTAGGTCAACAAGGCCTACGAGCCACCTCAAGGCCTTCAGGCCACCTTTAGTGGAGATGCAAACCAAAAAACCTATAAGGAACAATCTCCATAAGGAGGATAAGCAAGGATATTTCACCATAGCAGAAGCTAAATGAAGTGCAATAATGAGAGGTTATGACACTTGCCATTGGGAAAATCCTGTACATGAATGGTAAATCCAATCCGAATACCCATTCAATGGTGGAGAACCAATTTCATGATGAAGATACTGGGGAGGAGTAGTTCTAAGTAGTTAGTATTGGTTGTATGCAATGTTTGAAGCCTATGGGTAATGAATTCCTTTAATACTTACAGGCCATGTAATACTTACACCTATGGTCCTTATAAGGTTTCCACCTCACCCCTTGAAAGGTAGATTATCAAAAATTAATAAATAATGAAGGCCTTTAGGCCATTGGAGGAGGAAGTGTGTGTGAGTTCTATATTTGGGTTCTTACATCACTCATGATGTTGAGAATTGTGTATTTAAACTATGATTTATTTATATGGTAATTTAAATTATTTTACTACTCACAAAAAATTCATGTATTTCAAAAACATCTCAATAATTCACCCTAACCATTTTTTGAAATGTAGAGTCGAAAAATGAAATCTATTTTTTTAAAATAATTTTATATATATGGGAATTTTTTTTATTATAATCATAATTTAATCGAAAAATACCAACACTTAATATATTCATCATAATTTTTAAGGTGCCTAAATTTTATTTACACTTTCATGGGTAGGGTTAATATTTATAAGGTCCATATTACTATCCATAAGGGAATTTTAATATTCATAAGGGTAAGTTAGTATTCACCAAAAATTAATTTGATTCTATCAGACTCCAGATATCACCCTGGTCACAACTTTGTTTGTCCATTTTTCAAAATTCAAAACACTGAAGTGGAAAATTTAAGTTTAATAGCTAGGTTATGAATTTATCCTATAAATAACCAAGTGTTGTTTCACAATGACTCAATGATTAATGTAAAATAGTATTTTTAAGGAATATAAAGTATTTAAGAGAAACATACCATAAAATATTTGTGGTGTTATAGTAAGCCTCTTTCATAAAAATCTCATCTTTCATGCACTTCATGCATCTTCCATTTTTTGACATTCTGATCATAAAACATGAATTGCATGCAACATTCCAAACCAAATTCAATCTTGTATGAAAAAAACAATATTTCAAACACATTCCAAATCATTTATACACATTCATTTTCCAAAAAAACCTTTCTATATTTTCCAATTTTGAGGCCAAAAAAATTGGCAAACTCTAGAAAAAAGCACCACCTTTAAAACTATTTTGGGAAGAACACCCATACTGCTTTTCTATCACATGGCTTGTTAAAAAAAATTATGATTTAGTCATAAAACTTGTCTTTTGTGATATATAGTTTTTAATCGATCACCTTTAGCGTCATCAGATTATCAAAGGAAAGAATTATTACTTCTCTATCTTCCAATAATATAATTCTTTCCAATAAAAACTGAATATGATTGGACTCACCTTTTCTTAAACTTTTATTCTTAAGGATTTCATTATAACTTCTCCAAAATTATTATATTTGTAAAATAAAAATCAAAACATAATTTTCTGGTTTTCTATGCCTTTTAAAAATTGAATTGATTTATCCTCTTTATCAACAAAAGCCATCACTCAGTAAAATAATACTCTTCTTACTTCCTTCCCCATAAAACTTAGTCCCAACAAAACTATCATAAATAAACAACGAGTTCATTAGTAAACAACATAATCCCCCACTATGTTCTTCATGACTAGAATAATTCTTAGAAAAATATAATATAATATCATTATTTATAACATGGGTAATTAAAACACAAAAATGGATGGGCAATTATGTTTTCTAAGGGTAAACAAGGGATATAAAAATTATCACATAAATATTAAATAAGAATACATGTATGAGAAAATGAGTGTAAATTTAATAAACTACACCTTTTTTATCATATTTCATAATCTGTTGTGAAGGATAATTCTATATAGTTTATAAGACACAAATCACACTGAAATAAAAAAACATAAATTTTTAGTGTATCACATATGTACAAGAGACGGGTTTGTTGCATACAAATTATCATATAATATCATTTTTTTAAAATGAATGACATACTACCAAAAATATAATAATGGAATGGGATCACTCCCAAAACCACCATAGTAGTCAAGGTTCACTACTAAGACAATTATAGTGGATAGAGTCCCTTACTACACTAGGTTCACTCCACATTTCAGTCATATTTATCACATGAGATATCCCTCTATACCCAATAAATTTTATATATATAAGATTACATGCACACCAATAACAAAAATCATAATAATAAATATGTATTCTATAGGAGAATAGATCATTTATCCCATCATAACCTATTAAAAGGAACCTCATTTAATAAACTTTTCAATACTTCATCATAACATAACTTGGGGAAAAGAATTTTTTTAATAACATAAATTACTTATGGAAAGGAAACATGTTTCATTGAATAAATATTAAATAATAATAATTTCATTACATCCAATGAATGAAATTGGGTTTTTTCAATATATTATATCCATAGTTTTGAAAAACATACATAAATGTTTTTCATTTTAGATGGATATACCTTTAAAATTTACTTGGATCATTTATTGAGGAAAATATAATTCTTACATTGAATTCACTTATTTAAATCTAAAAATTTCCCAAATATTAAAGAAAAAAATTCATATAAAATAACCATATAAATATATAATTTAAGACTTAAATAAATAATCATCCATGATTGAAGAAATTTTTTTACATTCCATGTTTGTTAAAAAATGATTCCTTTCACATTTTTTGGTGAAAAATACAAATTTCCTCAATCGAAAAATGAAAAGAAGGTTCATTTTAAGATATTAATTTAAAATTAAATAATATATAAAAATGAATATGAAAAACCATAAGTTAAATATAAAAATATTCTTGAAATATTTTTATAAAATATGAACATGGAAGTGAAAGGATTTGTCATTGAAGAGTTAAATGAAGTCATTTTTCTATAAAAATATTAATTCAACATCATGATTTTTTAAAGTACGGTAAATGAAATTAATACATTTATTTTTCATAAATTTATAGACTATTGGAATATTAATGTGGTATTTGAGAGTTATTTTAATAAATTTTATCACTGGAAACATAATCATAAAAAGTATTGATAAAGAATGAGATTGTATCATAAAACTCTTACCATATGTCTGATTTCCTTCATACATGTTCGAAACAACAATATAATAATTATATGTTTAAAATATATATATTATAGATATAATAATCCTATATATTTTACCATATATGATTTACATATATCAATTTATCACCCTTTTATAATCAATACTTTATTAAAATCACTATTACTGTTGATAACTACCTTATTTTTCATATATGTTTTTCTTTGGTATTATAGGTCCTTGATTATTGATCATATTTGAATCATATACAAATTATTAATCCTGATATTCATATCATGTATATTTATTATATCCATATTTATATTCATATATAAATGTTATAGAAAAAATTGAATTACACCATTCATATTGATGGTTTGTCATATGTACATAAGAAAACTATTATCATTGTTCAATGGATGGAAAGAAAGGAAAGTAAATTATATTTGGACTTTATAAAATAATTAAAATCTACTCTTAATTATATATATTAATATAATCCATGATTATTAAAATTAATTTGAATAAAAAATTTAAAATGAATAACATCACTTCATGGAGGAGTTATTCCACACATATGCACAAGAGAAATTATCTTTTTATAATGGATTGTTTGGTATGATTTTATAAATGATATTATATATCCATAAGAATTATTTTGTGAAAATTATATATATATATATATATTAAATCAGTTATTATTTTTATCCATGAAATGTGGTGAATAAAAATTACTTACATTGGTTCCTGGGGAGGTATTCTTCTATACACACAATTGATGGTTTCATTTCCAATTTGATATAATATTAAAGAGGGATGTTATCATTTTCCAATGGATTGGTTGGTAATATTTTATATGTGATATTATAAATCCATATGAATAATTATTTGAAAGATATCATATATATATATATATATATTAAATCAATCATTATTTCCATCTTTGAGAGGTGGTGGGGGAAAATGGTTTACATTTGTTCATAGGGAGGTAGTCAACCCTGCACACAATTAGTGGATTAATTTCTAATTTTTTGGAAAAAAAGATGGATATATGTAAAGAAACTACCCAATATTCCCATATCCAGTTCCCACTACCATTAAATTTGTATAGATATAAGGATATCACATCCTAAAAGTACAAATAGTGTAGTAGTCATGATAAACAAGATACATATTTGAGATTTACAATATATTTCAATATGAAAATTACAAAATATTTTTTTGAGATTAACTTTATTCCATCTAGCATAAAACTAAATATCAATCATAGAAAACTTTATGGATTTTGGATAATGGAAAAAATAGTTATCTCAAATGCTCTGTAAAGGTAATTTATACAAGAATCTATCATGAATAATCAATCATAATCAATATTTCATGGTAAATTACTAAACACACATTCCATTAAAATAATTGGATAAGGAAATTTGACTATTAAAAGAAAATAATTGAGATATATTCCATTTAATCAATTAAATTGGAATGAAATTTATCCATAGATTTTTTCATATTGAAAATATCTTGTGTAATAATAACTAAAATTAATGAAATAATTATTTATCATATTTCAGGTCTCGAGAACCAAAAAACTCCTACTATCAAGATCTATATTCCAGATAGTTTATAACTAAGGGAAGAAGCCCGTTTAATTTCCAAAAAAATATTTGTCTCATGAGACCTGTGGATGTATCAATGGGGTATAAAAATTATGGACCGCACCCATCGCTGCCAGTCTAGATCATTCTACTTATATATAATTATCAATTTAATCCATAAACAATGATCATTATCAAATATCCTTATAGTGTAAGAAATAAAAAATGATAAATATTTTTCTAGATAAAAATATTACTATCAAAGTAAATACCATATACAAAAATGGTATATAGTTTTGTAAATAATCATAATCATGATAAATGATGTGTATATTTTAGGAAATGTTAATATTAAATTATACATCAAAAGTGAATAAATCAAGGAGAAAATAATGACTACGAAAATGATTCAAGGAATTGAAGTTAAATTCTATCCTTTTTTGAAATAATCATAATCTGTATGGAGGAAGAATAAAGATGTAATCAATATACTATATAGCCATTATATGAAGAATAAGAGTTTTTATCATTGATAAATAAAATTACAAAAAAAATGATATTTAAAAACATTCTTTGGGAATATTTTATTTTCAATTATAAAGAAATTTTGAATATAAATTTCATTGAAATTATCTTATAAAAAATTTATTTAAAAATATCATTGTAAAATTACAATATAATATTTAAATAAACTATGATAGGTAATTCTACAATGTAAAAAATAAAATTCCTTTTCAATTTAAAAGATGTTAGAAAGGTTTATTTTTTAGAAAGTGAAAAAATGATTCCTTTGAACATATTTATTTAAAAGAAAAAATGGTTAAAATTTTATTTTAATAAATATTTTCAATAAGGTTAATGAAAAAATTTGAAGATAATTTTTTAAGACATTGTTTTTGAAGAAAATATATTTTCGAGAAAAGAGAGAAATGAAGTTGGAATTTCATGAAAACATTTTAAAAAACATTTTAAGTACCAAAGAGTAAAAATTTGTAATTTTACATAAAAAATATTTTGAATAACCATAGGAGAAAAAAATTAAAGTATTTACTAAAAAATATCAAATAATTTTCTTTAATGGAAATCCAAGTGTAAATAGTTCTGAAATAAATTACATTGTGATGTATACCATTACAAAGATCATAATGTTGAAGTGAGAATCGTCCAATGAATAAATTATTTGTTTCAAATATAAATCAATATAAAATAATTGGAAATAAATTAAAATATACTAAAAATTAATTATATAAATAAATATATAATATCATAATTATATAAATGGATGTTTAAACAAATGAATAGAAATTAAGTTATGAAATTATTTACATCATGGTAACATTTCATTAAAATATAATTAGAAGAAATATATAAAATTTAAACTTAATATACCTTGAATAAAAATATATTCATGATATTACATTTTAATGGGGTAGTATATACACTATATAAAATAATCTAGGTGTAAAAAAATACAATATTCCATAATGAGAAGAAATTGAGGCAAAATCCATGACCTTAAGATTCATTTAGGTTGATCTGAATTTATCCACATTAGAAATGGGTTTAATAGATTATGAACATATAAAACAAACATCTTTATATTTATAATATCATATATGACCATTTTATAACATATTATCACATGTTTGTTTATAATATTTCATCATTTTTATTGTTTCGGGTGTAAATTGAATTGTTTTTTGATTATGTTTCGACATGTTATTTGTATTCCTATTAATTTGATCCGGGATTCATCATCTACATAATATAAACTATTAATTAAGTATCATATATATTTATTATATATTTATTTAGAGTAAAATATAAAATATGGTTGTATAAAATGAAATACACTGTTCCTGGAGAAAGTAGGTTATACATACACATGAACATTGTTTCCATTTTCCAGTCATATTAAAAGAAAGAAATTTGAATAATATAATTGTATAATATCAATCAAGTATAATTTTTATGCCATTTGTACCACATATTCTTATTATTACCATCATAAATACATTCAATATAATGTGCGAACGAATCACATTACTTCGTGAGGCGGTAGTCTGTCGTACATATGAAGGATATTATCTTATTCCACCAAAATAGAAAGCATGAAGGTATGTGTTATATTATATTTATATAGGAATATATAAATAGTAAACATTATAAATATAAATTATATTTCCATGATTATTTACATCCTTGATATGTGGTAATGGAGAAACAAACGACATTAGATCATGAGGTGGGAGTCCGCTGTACAAAAGAATGATGATTTTTCAACCCATATGATAGTAGTGTTTAAATTTATAAGTCATTCAATTAAAATAGAAAAATAATAGTTTTTTAGGAAACTGATGTTATTATTTCAAAATTATATGTTGATAATTTATATAGGTGGAGAAATAAATAAAATAAAATGGATTTTAGAAAAACATTACATATTCTTCAGGTATCCTCATTATATTGCATTAATTCCATCCTAATATGGATTTATTCGCAATATAAGGTCTCTAGGATTAGGTAACGAAGTTGGGGAGGGATTAAGGAAGGTCTTGGTTGAATAAATGTTGTTTGATGGTGTGAAGTGTGGATGATATTAGTATAGAACCTACATTTTCATGTAAGTGGCCCTTTATTTATGTATTTTAAGTATGTAATGTGTTAGTGTGATGTTTTTAAGGTTTAAGAGGAATTTTAGGAATATTGTTTTGGTCTTTGATGGACATTTGTATTTTGAGAAAGATCATTACAAATTGTGGAAGTCTACAAAAAACTGTAAAAATAGAGGTAGTGGGATCTCAGTAGGCACTTGGTTAGGCCCCCAATTTTTCCAAACCATGTGGACACCTAGGAGTTACCAAGCTTTAGGGGGTAGAGTTACTTGTGTGATTAGATGAAAATTTTCCAAACCATGCGAGTAACTATTCATGGTTAAAAGATAGATCCTAGAAAAGTGGATCTTGAATAGAATTTCATATAATCCATTCGTTTTTCTTCTATTTCAAATATAACTCTATTTTCTTCCTTCTAATGGCTGTAGAGACTCTCCCCTTTGACTTGGGAGCTATCTATTGGAAAATCATGGTGCATTAAATTCCAGATTTCATGGTAAGTCTCTATTCTTGATCGTTTTCATTAGATATATTCTTCTTCACTCTTTTGGATTTATTGATGAAGTCTGTTAGAGATAGATCTATAATACCCGTTTTATATAATTTTGAAATATGGAAATATTGAAGTTAGGGAACAAGATATATGACCGATTTTTTTGAGATTCAATCATGTTTTTTCAAATAATTCACATTATTCTTAATTTTCACTATAATTTATGAAGTAGATGGATTCACCACTAAATCCATTTATTATAACCTGAATTAATTGTTTCAAATTGATTAAATATATGTAAAATGATTGTAAAATTGATTTTGAAAGTATTTTAGAAACCCTCCTTAATATTGGTTTGTAGATTTTTAGAATTATTTGGTGTGAAAATTTAAATTTTTATGAATTTTAAAATGATGATTTTAAAATGTGGATTTGTTTTGATTCATGTAAAAGTATTGAGGGTATTGTTTTTAATAAAGACATTTTTTATTGAAATAGATTTAATTGGTTGGTTTGACATGGTTTTGATATACATGAGTTGGTGTGAGTTCATGATTTTGAGGTGGAACTGAATAAGGGGCATGTACCATTGGGGTACAAGGGACTTGACCCTAGATAAGGGGTATGTGCCATTGGGAAGAATGGATATTAGAAACTTAGTGATGACTTTATGGATGGATGAGAAACCGAGCATGAGTATGGAACTGTCATAAATGCATGAATGTATTGGTGTGCATGTGAATCAAATATTGGGTATGCAGAAAAGGAATGTGAAATGGTTTAAAGTGTCATTTGGTTCCTTCTCATGGATACTATTTTGTTGAGGCAATTTTTTTATATTTTTATATAAAATAATACATATTTTTGAAGTGTTTTATATAAATTATTTTATTTAAATGTGATAACATATTCTAACATAGTGGCGTATATAGAGAAATCATTTGGGAAAAACCTTTTAAGTTTCATTACTCACTCCCTGTAATATCACAGTGGTTATTTTGAAGATATTTTTTTATCGAGACATTGGTAAGGGAATGGAAACCCATTTATTTAGTGATGTATCATGATACATTGGGCTGAATTGTGAAGTTAGATTAGGGAGCACATTGGATTCTATTGATTTATGTCTTTGAGACTTTATGTTTTGTTTTTTGGTCTTCCACTTTAGTACTTTGATGTTTTTCATGGTTTAGTTTTGCATTATTGCCTTTTTGGTAGTACTTTTAGTTTCATTAAATTTTTATAATGAATCATATAATGGTTTTAACTATGGTAATCATGGTTTCGGTTGTTTTTATTTTTAAAGGTAAAATTTTCCTTGAAGTTCTTATGAAGCCCTTAGAATTTATTTTAAGCCATTGATGTCTTGGGGAAGTCGCCCAATCTCAAGTAATATATATCTGCCTTCTCAATCCAATGGGGAGGGGCGCGATGTTATAGGGTTGTTCTTTTATAAGTGGGGGACATGACACAATAGTAATTTTTGAAAATAAGTTAGATGGCCCCACTTTCATACATAATAGGTGGCCTACATAATACACCAAATTTGTAAATAGCGATTTATTGGTTTATATTTGGAAATAAAATGGGTATTTTACAAGTTTATGATCATTTTTATAAAATATAATATAGTTTTAACCACTATACAAACTTGCTTTTACATTTTCACTGTAATTATTTTTAAATATTTTGATTAATCATTATGGTAAAAATTTAATTTGAACTTATTATACATTATAAAATTTTATAATTCCAAATATGGAAACTATTTTTTCCAAATTCAAATCACAAAAGTAACTAAAATTATTTTAAAATTAATCTCATAGAAGGAACAAGAAAGAAACTTTTTAAAGTGATAATTTTTAAAAGATTACTAAATATTTATATCTAAATTCAATATAAAAATGATTAAAATTAATTAAATGGGTTTAATATATGTATAATTTATCTAATTTTACTTTTAAAATAATTTAAAAAACATTTTATCATTATAAATTTTTTATATGTAAATACATATTTCAATTAAAATTCACTATTGTTGACAATTCATCAAAATCAAAAATATCTCAGAAAAATAACAAAAGTTCAACATAAAATATTTTTGACAATATTATCTTCAAATTTTAGTTTAGTTTTTATAATAAAATTTAAAAATTCATCAAAAATTAGTTTTTAAAACAAGGTATCCTTTAAAAGGTGTAAAAACCGCCTTAAGAAAATTATAGCGTGTAATGCGTAAAATTTGATTTTTTCTTATCTTAAGACTATGAAATATATTATTTGAATGTCAAAAAATTGATTGAATATGTAATATATAGTTTTCATTCAGAAAATTCAGTTATATAAATTAATTTAATTTATTTGGATGAATTTACTTTGGGTGCCTAAAAATAGTTTTTTATGAAATTTTTCCTTTTTTTTCAATTGGTGTTTATTTTCATTTTCAATTAATTAGTAACAAATTAATTCAACTATATAATTTCATATATTTTTTAATAATATTTATAATATCTAATTCAATGACTAGAATATAATTTTAATTTTATATAAGATTTTTATTTTGCAATGCATACTATTGAAGAATGTAATTAATGTATGTAACCGAGGTTAAAATCAATTTCCCATGTAAAACAAGACAAAATCAGTATTGTGTGTAATTAATTATAAATAATGGATTGAATTTATTTATAATAGATAATATATTTAAATTTATTAGTATTTTATATTTATTTCTATTATAAGTATTGTGTGTCATACATGCTACATATTTTGATGTTAATAGTTTAATTATTCGGGGTTTTACATTCTGCCCACTATAAATAAATTTCACCCTCATAATTTAATAATTTTATGGGTAATAAATTTTTGATATTTGAAAATTAAATAATTAAAATCCCAAATTTTTATAGTTTTTAGTAAAAAATCATCCTGATAAGGGATAATGGGAACCAAAAGGGCATATATAACAACACATAATTGGGTCATAATGTAGAAGAAAATTGGTGACAAGTGAGGATATGGACATAGAGGAAAATAATTAATATATATATATATATATATATGTAGTGATTGAATTCATTGAAGAAAAATTGGATGACCAATGGAATGTTGAGGGCCTCAAAACCATAAATCTTGTAGGTGTGAAAAGTTCATTAATATCATCATAAATGAAAGTAATATGATATCATTTTATTTAAAGATATTTTTTCTAATGTTATGTAATTATTTTACTATCTAAGAATATAAAAAACTATTCTTACTTGCTATTTTTCTATTTCATAATTACAATTTCATCCTTTAGTTTTTCTTTAATGAATTTATAATTTATTTTCTTACTACATGTAATGAATTCCAAAAAATTAATTTTTTAATTCCATAAGAATTAAAATTCACTTTTAATATATCATAATATCCATAAAAGAGAGACACATCATTTTGTTGATATTAGGAAAAAGCCCTACTTCCATTCTGAATACAACTATTTATCACCCTACATGAGTGTTTTCTTTTTTTATAAGTTATAAAATTGAAATAAAGTCCCAAAAATTTAATGTACATCCTTAAAATTTGGTTAATCATTAAATAATGTTTTTTACCATGGTTTTCAATACAACGTTTTTTTACAAATCTAAATTATCTTATTTGAAAATTATTACAATGTAATTATTGATCATAAAAACCATAATGGTTATCAATTCCATAAAAAATATGATTATGAAATGTAATGGTGATTATCCTGAAATATGTTTTCCCTAAATCATATATTTGCCACAAATTGCTCCCAATATATCCTTAGTCATGGTAAGATTCAATCACATAAAACCTAAATATAGGTGTTTAAGACTCGAAAGTTATGATCAATATTAAAATCATTAATCCAAGATTGTATCCATAATTATTAACTTAATGAATTTCGAAATACTCAAAATATAATCTAACCCACACATGGTTCATTATTTCTATAACCAAAATTCCATTAGAAAGATAATTATACAAATTAATTATTGATTTATAATACAAGAATTCTTCATGTATTTTATTTCAACATAGGTTATTAATCTATTTATGGTCTTGCCTAGGCCATTTACTATCATTATATATTCAAATCATTTGTGATGGGATATTAATAAAATCTGTTTTTTATAAGAATATACCTTGGGTGTGTAAAACCAATTGTGTACTAAAGTCCATTTTCATGTACCGAGTTATGCTCGAGTCATGATCAAGGTGACCTTTTGAGAGGTATTACCCCTACATACATATCTATCAGAACCATTTCGACTTGTAGCACCCAATAGAGAAGTTTTTTTTGGATGAACTACTTAATCTCTACCATATCAAACCATCAAGATGTTCTTATTTACTTATCATCAAATTATATGTTATCTTCATGTTATCTAATCTATTTTTCCCAATTCTAATTTCCATGTTTTTAATAAACACACCCTGATACCAAATGTGAAGAGCCCATGTAGAAAATCATGATTTTAGTGCCTACTACCATTATGTTAGCATAGATACAAATAAATGGCATCCCAAAATACAAAATAGTTTAGTTCTACATGTATAATAGATACATAATTGTGTTTTGCATTAAATTTTATTAAAATAATTATAGCATAGTATTTTTTTAAGAAGTACATTATTCCATCTATAATAATCTTGCATATCAGTCATAATAAAATTGACAGATTCCTGAGTGAGGAAAAAAATAATGGTAAGATCAAATTCTTAGTAAGGTTTATGTATATCAAACACTATCATGAATCTCTAATAATAATCTATATGGAAAGGTGGATGACTGAGCACAAATTCCATTTAAATAACTAGATGTGGAAAAATCAATATGGGAATATAATTAAATGGGAACCATGAAATTTAATCAATAAAATAACAATGAAATGAATCCATAGATTTTTTTCATAGTGAAAATATCCTGGATAATAATAATAGAAATGTAGAAAATGATTAACTATCGGATGTCATATATCTAGATCATGATAACCTCAATTTTCATGATCTATCCACTAGACAATTTAAAACTAAAAGTAGAAACCCATTTAAATTTTCTAAAAAAAAATATTTCATGAGATAAGTCGATGCATAAAGGGGAAATATATATTTTTTACCCACCCATCACTTCTAGTCTAAGTTATTCCTCATATATTAAATAATATATTTAATTCATCAAAAATGTTACTTATCAAATATCTTTATTGATTAAATAATACATACTTATAAATATTTCCTTAAATAACCAAATAAATTATAAAGAAAATGATTTATTTAAAATTTTTATACAATTTAAGAAATAATCATATCCATGAAAAAAATATGGATTTTAATGGAAAATATAATTTTCAATGATCACGAGAAAGTGAATTACTCTCGGGGATATTAATAACTCTAAAAATAATTCAAGGAAGGGAATATCAAAAAAATATTTAGCCAATAAAATCATATGTTATCCATTGGGAGAATAATTATATAATCCCAATGGCATATACCCATTATAGTAAGAATTATGGTTTTTTCCGTTGATAAATAAAATTACCATAAAAGGTTCTCTAAAAACATTGTTGAGGAAAATATACTGCTCATTTGAAAAAAAACAATGAAAATTATTTTCATTGAAATTAAATTTTAAAACCATTTTAGTCAAAATTATATTTTTAAAATATAATTTAATCTTTAGAGAAATCATTCTGGGTAATTTATCTTAGGGTATAAATACCATTTCTTTGAATTGTAAAATGGTTAGAAAAGTTAATTGTTTGAAAAGGGAAAAGTAGATTCCTTTGATTTAAAAAAAATAAAAAAGGATTAAAAATACCTTTTAATAAATCATTTTTAAAATGTTAATGAAAATGTTATTTAAATATTTTTTGAAAACATGATTTTTAAAGAAAGAATATTTCCGACCATTGAGAGAAGTAAATTATGATACTATTGAAAATATTTTCTAAAAAAAATTCTGTAAAAAAGTGTGAAAAATGGTACTATTATTTAATAATATCATTAATGATATAAAAATAATAAAATTAAATGGTTTATTTGATAATGATAACATAATTTCTTTCAATTTAAATACTAGTGTAAATGATTCTCAATAAAATATGATTATGATGTAAACCCTTGTAAAGATCATGGCGTTGAAGTCATAATCATCCAATAAAATTATTATTTATGTCAACATTAAATTTTCATAAAACTAGCGTATATAATATAGTATATAGTCAAAATTAATTAAACACATAATCCTAGAATATCATAAGTAATGAAGTTTATGTTTAACCCAATGAACAAAAATTTAGTTAATGAATTCGTTATAACTAAGTAACTTTTAAAACTGATACCCTTATATAAAATAATTATAATTCAAACCTAAAAGACCTTGAATACTAAAGTAATTATTATATTACATGTCAAATGTGTAGTATATACAAAATATAAAAAAACTAGTTTCACAACAATCTAGTACGCCTAAATGAATTAAAATTCATACAAAATCCATTACCTTACGCTTCTTTTTAGTTTAATTCTATTTAAGCTCATTTATAATGGTTATAATCTTGTTATTAAATTATACCATAACCATATAAATATTTATAATATCTGATATGATTATTTTATTATGTCTAATTAGTAGTTTGTTAATAATATTTCATTATTTTCATTGCTTCAATTATTAGTTGCCTTGTTTTTCAAGTATGTTTGAAATTTTCATTTTTTATTAATCTTAAATCAATAATTATTTAATAATATAAAAAATTAAATACATTACATGAATATCATAAAAAATTAATGCCCATGTATTTATAATAGTCCATATAAATTCTTAATTGGGAAATTAAATACACTATTCGTGGATATGGTTGGCCATACGTACGGAGGAATGCTGTTTCAATTTTATTTTCATACTGAATGAATGAAAAGTATACTTTATATATGAATATTATTATCCTAGTATAATTTTTTTCAAATATATCACATATATTTATTTAAACCATCCTTGATACATTCCATATAAAGTGTGAACGAATCACATCGCTTCACGAGGCACTAGTCCACTATAATAAGAAGGGCATTATCATATCCCATGATATATAAATCAAGAAGTTATGTGTTATATAATTTTTATATAAGAATAAAGATAATATAAATTTCATATATAAATATTAATTTCATCATTATTACCAACGTTGATAGGTGTTAATGGGAAAACAAACAACATCAGCTGGCGATGTGGTAGTCCGTCGTACACATGAGTGATGATTTGGTAACCTAGTTAATGGATGTGTGTAAATTTGTTGGTTATAACATTAAAATAATAAATTCTTAGTATTTATATGATAATAATATTTTTATATAAGAATTATAAAATAAAAATTTAATGAATTGGAAATGGAAATAAATTAAAAACACATTTTTGGAAAACATTACCTCTTCTTCTGGTATCCTCGTTTGGTTTTCACTAACGCCTTCCTAAATTGAATTTATTCCCAATATAAGGCTTATTTGATTAATTTATGGAAATTTAGAGTTATATGGGTGGGTATTAACTAAAAAAAGTGGTTTTATGGTGTTAAATGTAGAGGTGAGGGTACCCTTGTATAATCGGGCCGGGGGGGGCACTCTGGGTATTTTCGAAAAGATGTTAGGTGAACCCACATTTTTACCTAAAAAGAAGAGTACATAATAAAAAACACAATAAAAGAGGTTCAATTGTCCATAAGTGTTCATATAATGGGTATTGGAAACGTTTATGTTCATTTTTAAACCTTATAATCTATGTTTAACCACTAAGTAAACTCGTTTTTACATTAATCACTATAAATAATTTTAATTGTTTTAACTAATATTATTTATAGGAAATTAATTTTTTTATATTATAAAATATAAATAATTCTGATTCCAAGAATGAAATCCTTTTTTCCGAATTAAAAAAACATAATTGGCATTAATTACTTTAAAAATAATCTCATATATAAGATAAGAAAGCTTCTTTTTAACGTGAAAATGTTCAAAAGTTTACGATGTTTTCCTATATAAAATAATTATTAAAATTATTAAAATTACCTATATTCAGTTAATATATATATAATTTATCTAAATTTTCTTTAAAATAATTTTATATTGCAATTTAAAATTATAAATTATTTATATGAAAATTCAGTTATAAATTAAAATTTCGTATTGTTCACTATTCATAAAAATAAAAATTATTAGAAAAAATACAAAAAATTATACCTAAGAAATTTTTTACATTTATATTTTCAAAAATTAGGTTTATTGTTTCCAAAAAATTTATACAATTTTTAAAATTTAGTTTTAATATAGGAGTACCATTAATAGGAAGAAAAGATATATGTAGCTAAGTACCACATTAGGCATAAAATATTATTTATTATATTATTCTTATCCAATCTATTTCATGAATGTCAAAAAATTTCAATGGATATATAATATATATATTTAATGAATATTATTCCCTTGTTAGTTAAATTTTTTAGTATAAAACTACTTTGGGCACAAAAAATAGTTTTTATTTATTAAAATATTTCCCTAATATTCACTAGTTTTTTATTTTCATTTATAATTAATTTCTAACCGATGAATTCAGCCATAAATTTTCATAAGTTTTTTATTCCTATTCATTACCTCAATTTTAATGGCTAAGACATAATTTTCATTTTAAATAATAATTTTATTGTGCAACATAAGCTGTCATAGAAATTCATTTTCGTGCGTAACACATGTAATAATAAATGTTTCATGTTAAAGAACCTAAAATTATCATTGTGTGTATTGTAATATATATAATATATTTATTTTCATTAAAATATTAAATATATGATAAAGTATCATGATGTTATTTTTCTTTTTTATGCATAGTATTGTGTTTCACACACTCTCCCTAAGATGATTGAATATGAAGGAACGCCCATTTGGTTTTGATAAAATGTACCTTCAATGCCATGATATAGAAGAATGTTTTAGATTGTGGAATGTTGGATTGGTTGGGGTTCTAAAATAATACCCATAGGAAAGTGGGAACTATATGATCTGTTGTGTTCCTTGGATATATATCATTACATTTTTGTTTATTATTACACTATTTATATGTATAAAATATTTCAATAATGGGTATTTTCTTTACTCACCAATGGAGGTAGCCTACTATTTTTTTACTCACTCACTATTTTAGCCTCTATTTTACATGGGTTACCAAGAATATATCACATGTTTATTGTAGAAACAAGATTGGGATGAGGCCTGCGTTTAGTATTGGTTGATCAAGTTGGACTACTCGAGTGGTATCAAAGGATTGTATGGGTTTGGCTCAATGATACCATGAATCCAATTTTTAGTAATTTTAATTTTAGTATGATATTTTTGTAGCCCAATGAGGAGTTATTTGTATGCGTGACACAGTTTTTATACCTTTATTGCATTACATTTCATTATATCAAGTCTTAGTCTTTTTATTATTTCGGCTTACCGTGATGTGTATTTTTTTGGTCGTTTACTTCTAGATTTATAGTCTAATATGGGGGTATAGTCACTTCCCAGTTCCATTTTGACCCCCTCTACTAGTCAGCAACCTCTAGAGTACGAGGATTGGAACTTGTGTTCATGTGGTAGTCCGTACAGAGACACCTATATAGTGGGGTTTGGGTCAAAATGTTACAAAGTGGTATCAAAAGAGTTTAATTTTCTGTTACAACACTATTTGGGTTTTGGTAGATAGGATATATAGGAATATGTCATAGCTTTTGATGGATACTGGGATGGTGCATCATGAAAAAATGTTCTATAAGAAATTATAGGTTACCATGGGCATGGATTGATGTTCTGGATTTGCAGTGTTATTATTGTGTGTGATTTTTTCTTCATGTGTCCTACTAGGGTTTTTGATTTTATTATTTATGAAGGATTTTAAAATATAGGCATGTTGAAAAGAGGCATGTGAATTGGTTTTGAATCTTGGGCTTTGAAGGTAGTAGAAATCTCTTGCATCATGTTAGTCATGTAGGATCCACATGTTATCATAATTTTAGTGGGTGATTTCTTAGGCTTCTTTCTGATGGATGGTTATGTGGATCTATGGTGGGACACTCATCGATGAGTATGTGGGTGTGGTCCTCAAGTGTGGTTGGTCCTGTGAACCTAGTGGGTCAGTATGATGTATGTATAGGATCATTTTAACCATCATGGGTAGTTTTTTTGAGGTGTTTTATGTCTTGGACCACTAGGGGGTAGTCTGATATGCAGATGCTCAGATCAGACATACACCCTATATTTGTCCATTTTGTTTGTATATGAATCCTCTATGGTGTGAGACACTAGAGTAGGGTCTTTCAATTCTAGATATTGTGTTATAATGGGGAAGGTTCTTGCTAATTTCATATGAGTAATGGGAATTTTTTCAAGTTTTCTTAGACCTAGGTGGTTGGACCTAGTGACACGTTTTGAGACTTTGGTAATGGTGATCTATGGGAGAGCCTAGTAGGATCTTGATTTGACTTCAGTTCAGGGAGTTTGTTCCATGTGTATTTTCTGTATAGCCTATGAGAGTGATTATATAGGATTTATATTTCCTCAAGCATGGGGAAAAATTGTATGTTTTCAACTTTTGATAATAGTTCACTAAGTGGGAAGCCTAGTATGAGGTTTATGTGACTTAGATTCCATTAGCTTTGAGAATGAGAAATTTATTTCTAGTGTTTTATCCTAGTGGTTGGTTTCCAAATGGGAGGGATTATTTCAGTTCATAACTATTGTAATGGATGTGGGGATGAGTTTGCATGGTTGTTATCATATGGATCGGGGGGAACAAGTGGTTCTCGAGGAAATGTGGTCATATATGGACAATTTATCTTTAGGAAGTAACTGTTATTGCAAGTTAGTTTTTTTGGTAAGAGGAATATAAAGGTTTCTGATTTTCTTGAATAACAAAGTTATTAGAGTGTTTCTATTTTGGTAGCACATGTGTATTATATAAGGAGGAGTAGTTAGGTACCTAACATGGTTAATTTTGGATGTGTCTTTATGAATGTGGAGAGACCATATATGGACTTAGAAGAATATTTAAATGACTCTCAAGTATTGAGTGATCATATAAGTTGTATTGACTCATGTTTTTTTTGTCTTGGATAGCACCAAGTTTTCTCTACATTGGGTGAATTAGGAATGTGGGGTAGGCATGACTAATGTATGTGTATTTTGAGCCAAGGTTTCATAAGAATTGACACTTTGGAGTTTGAATCAGGTTCTGTGGTTGGATTACACAATAATGTATAATAAAAGAGTATTAATTAGATCTTGGAGGCACATCCCTGTGGTGATGTGCTGTGTCATTTGGTTTTTGGATCAGAAGTTATGAGAGGATACTCATAAGTTTCTTGAGTGGAGTAGGAATTTATGAGTAGGTTAAGGACTAATGTGGATGTGATGAGACACTTTTAGGAATGGAGTGTCGAGACTATGATTTTTTGGAATGTCTCTGAAGATAGGGGTTACAACGTAAGTAGATGTTTAGTGGTGGTGTTTGTTGATGAAATCTAGGAATAATCTTAGTAGTGATGATCCTTACCACTATCATGACATCTTATTAGGTATTCTAAGAGGGTAATGGATATACTACTAGATACTCTAATAGATGTTGGTTGGATATCGGGCATCATGGTGGTTATTCTAAGAGAGTGGTGTATATGGAGATTTCTAGTAAGAGGTGCACGATTGAATATTTATAGGTCATCACCTCATAGTGGACCAGATGTCAACAAATGTATTGGGTACTGTTCTTGAATTCTAGGAATGTGTGATAGATGTGTTAGTATAAGAAATGACTATGGTTTTGATTTATTTGATGATATAATTATTCTACATCACTAGGGCTCGGTTGTTGACTATAATGGGCATGTTGAGTGGTTTTGGAATGACTTTGAGAGTAATGTAATTGTAATAAAATGAGATGTAAATAAGACAAAAAGTGGACTCAAGTTATTATAAATGATTTGGAAAAAGAAAGTCCAAGTGGGTTTATCAAACAAGGTTAGTGTGAAAGTTTGAAAATAATGTTTGGTGTGGTTTTTTGGGAATAAAATATGCATTTTAGGTTGGAGTTTGGTTTTTTGAGTAAAATATAGTATGTTATTAGTTCCTTCACGGATGGTGGGTATGCATCCACTTTGTTTAGAATTAGATGAAATGGATGGGTACTAATGATGATTGGAGTTCTTATGGGTGTTGGGTTTATGGTAGCTTCAGATATCTACCATGTATTTTGTGGGGGTGTGAGTTTAGGTTTGGTTCAGATTTTTGGAGGGTAAGGGTGTTAACTATTGGATGATGGTATGTATTATAAGGATATTATTTTTTGGGAGAACTAGTTCTCGATGACTACTTATGTAATGTTTTGATAAAATTTTATGGGCTAAATTATTCTCCATCCTAGAATTTTTTTGGATAAAAGGAGTTAGATTGTTTTTTCATCTAGTTTATGCCCTTGAATTAGAGTTAGTTCCTCGGTAGTATTTTGAGCTATCAGAGGCTGGATGAGGATGTTTGGTGAAATTTGATGACTAAAGTTGTTTTTATGGTACTAAAGGATAACCAATTTTGATTCTCAATGATGAAAAATGTTATTTTTTGGAGGTTATAAGATCCTCTATATAGACAGATTGATAATTTATAAAAGAATTTTAATTTTAGTTACCAGACAAGTCAAATATTGAATTAATATATGAAATTGAGTTATGAGAGTTGGGGAATCTCAAATGGATATTTTTATAATAGTAATGATGTTCAAGATGTATCCTTGGTGTTTTTGAGCATTAGAGACTTTGGGTTATGTTTCAAATATTGTGGTACATTTTTAGAAAGGGTGTTTGATTTGGTGTTCATGGTTTAAGAGAAACATTGTGAAACCTTCATACATAGGAGGTTTTTATTTCACCTTTAACTAGGTGAATTTGAGATTCATGGTCAAATAATTTTTTGGGGTAAATAATGTATGTAAAATGGAAGAACCATGTGATTATTATAATGTTATAAGGCATGGATAATGGGTTTTTAACAATTTAGATAAACTATGTGCGTTATTACAGGTGGTTGCTATTAGTGACTTCATGATTGACACATGGGTTTCCAAACCATTTTTCCAAACAAATGAAGGTGTTAGGGTGTTTTAAAGTGGGATTATTTAATTGTTTTCACATAGTTTTTATAACCTTAGTCCCTAATTATGTGATCAATGGAATTGGATAAATCCAACTTCCTTTTTGGTGCATGGAATGGAAATCGAAACAGTCAAACACTATGGCTTCCAATAATTCATTAATTGGGGTATTTTTACAAAATACCCCTTGAAATTTTTTATCCAAACCTAACATTATTTTCCCTATTAGGTGTAAGAACTAGGGGAGGATTATTCTGCCTTTCTCCTTTCCTAAATCCTCACTAAGAGGTCTTTTGGTGGAAATTATTCAATGTTTTGCTGTGAGATCCAACATTTATTGGCTTCCTTGCTTCCCCATCTTCCACCTCTTTTTTTTGAGTTATATAGTTATGATATTTTATAAAATTCCACTATATTATGAATTAATCATTCTCATCGATATTTTGGTCATCTATTGTTGAAGAGATCTGGATATTGATTCCACATATCGTCCGGTGGAATATCATTGAGGTATCTATTAACAATGATTTTTATTAGGTTTGTATGGTTAATTTAATTTAATTATGTGGTGAAATAGTATGTCCTCATAGTTAATTTTACCATTATTTTTTCTGGGTTATATAGAAGGCCTTTAGTGAGTGGGTTGCATCAGTTACAATGTGGCATGATATCCTGGTGATTCTTCTAACAATATGACGTGTTGGATTTTTTATTCATTAATTAATAAATCAAAAATATAATCTAGAATGGAAAAAAGGTTACTGGATGGAACATTAGGGGAAATTTCTCCAATATTAATTGGATTGAAAGTGAAAGGAAGAATATTTTTTCTATTAAAATAAGATAAAATTTATTAGGATAAAGATTCTAAAAAATTAGAAGAGGACATAGAGGATATAAGGATAATTTATTTTATATCAAACTATAATTATACCAACAGTCCCTTCATTAAAAAAACATTAGTATAGATTTTAATTAATATGATTATTAGGAAAAACAAAAAATAGTTCAATTTAAAAATATTTATATAAGAATATTGGAATGAAAAAAATAAATTACATTAGAGAAAAAATCGCTAAAATACAAGAAGTATATATTGAGAAAATATCAATAAGAATCAGAAAATAAATATTTTGATGATATGTATGTACAATTAAAATTAATTATGGGATATATCAATTAAATCATTAAATATAGTAAAAATATTTATTTTAATACAACAATGAATTTTATTTCATTGAATGTATAAGTAAAATTTCATGATGAAAAATTAGGTGATACAAAAAGTTCCTTAAGGATTACCCACTAGGTGTTTACATGTTATGTAAATTAAGTTGTTAAAATCGTGAATTTTGTAGAAGAACATTATAATGTTTTAAATAAACTAAATTATTATCCCATGGTACCACACACCATTATTTTGTAAAATTATGATTATTTGGAAAATAGTGGAAACTCTGAAAAAAGAATAATGAATATTTTTGGATAGCCCATCATTAAAAAATTACCCCTTTAGAAAATAATATTTGTATTAAATAATTCAAAATTATATTTGGAATTCAAGAAGAATAAAATTGAAGATAATCCTTAGGGAATGTTCAATGTTAATAAGAAGCATTATAAGTGGTGTATAATAGATTTAAAAATAGAAAATTTAGACGAATCAATCTATTTCCATAGGAAATATCCATTTAAGGAAGATAATGTTCTTTAGAGTCTATAGAAAAAAATAATATGTTAGTTGTGAAAATATCTTACTATCTTCAATATAAAATTATCAATGAATCGATGAGAATTTAAGAAGAAGTTTCTAGAGGAAATCAGGGAAAACAATCAAATTGAAGATAAAATTTTATAATACTTATGATTATATTTTGAATACTTGTGTTAAATTTTATCAACATTGTCACAAAAACATTAAATTTCTCAAAATTATGCCAATGCACCTTATGAAAAAATTAATAATCCACCAGAAATAAAAATAATATTGATTTTGAAATAGTCTTTTAGGTCACTCATTATGTAGGAAGTGAAGAAAATTATTATATAAAAATAGTGAGTTCTCATTACACCTAACCAGAAACAAGAAATTATTTTTTATATTCAATGATATAATTGTGGATATTTTTATTTTTCCAAAATATAACTAGCACTATGTCCAGGAAGTTGGATAAATTTAGACTAATATGAAGAAACCTATTTATGTTTTATTTCTCAATTAAATGAAATATAATATTTTGAGTTTTTATAATCATTTGGAAAATGGAATTGAGGGGATCATTTATAAGGTTGGATGCTTCATGAGGAAGATAAATTATTAAAAAATCTTATTATGTTACAATGAAAAATAACCAATGATTTTAAAATTTATAATCCCAAAGTCCATAATACTTGGGAATGAAAAAGAAAAATAAATTAGATCATAGAATATATTGACATTTGTAAGAAAATTATATGTCTTAGATTACCAATATTTTCTTGAGGAATCTACTAAAGCTATGTCATTAAATAAATTACAATTATGGCATGAATGAAGTGGAAAATGATCAATATGTACAACAAGAAAGTTGGTATCAAGAAGTGTAATCCTATAAAATTTGTGTAAATAGATTTTTATGAACCATTGTTTCAATTTTTAAACAAGTTTGATTTTTAGATGAATATTTTATCTTATTTTATATAGAATAATTATTTATATTTTATACTAAGAAGGTAAAAAGATTTTATGATATTGAATCACTTTCACATAATTTCTAAAATTTGTGTGGGATGTGTTATTAAACATTTCTGAACAAATAATATATTTTATTTATTTAGAAATTATATATTGTAAAATAATTATATGTTTGTAACATGGAATGGGTATTTAACAATATAAAATCCCAAAAAAATGAGTTTTTTTGAATAATAATAATATTATAGTTTACATGGATATAATTATGTTATCAGAGCTTAGAATGTCAAAATTCTTTTGAAGAAAGGAGACACATGTGGTGGTTTATATTCTCAATCAGTTTCAAAAATCAATCCAAATCAATAAATATGACTAATGAGTTAATTTCATGAAATATACCCTAATTAAAATGATTTAAAGACTTTTTTATCCTGAGTTTTATGAAAAATAAAAGAAAAATATTTGGGAAAGATTAATGATAGAGATAATGAAGGTATGTTTCAAAGATAAAATTCCAGTGGATGGAATTAATGGTGTTACAATATAATGATATTGAATTTAAATAATATAATTTATGTAATTGTGTTGGAAAACCAATGTAATTCACACACAGAATTTCTTATTATTGATGAAATAATTGATTATCAAAGATAAAACACTAAAAAATATGAGAGTGTATAGAAAGGACAATAATATCTCCATCTATATCAATATAATTATTAAAATAACTAGTGATGATATATCTACCTGAAAAGGAATAAACATTTCCCAAACACAAATAAATCTTGTATAGGTTGAAAACATTCATAGAGATAATAAAAATTGAGTGAAATTCCAAAGGTGTTTGATAAAATACAAAAACTGTATCATTATTTCTATGGTTTCACCAATGACAGTTGAATAATAGTTTCAAAATGAGAATTTATTTATAGTGAAACAATATTAGTTGAATGAAATTGGTAATAATAAAATATCTGAATTTGTTATCAAATTAAATACATGCATGATAGGATCATGTTAGTTTTTTCAGAGTACATACAATAAAAATGTAAAACCATTATAGAACAAGGATCTTCATTTTTTCATGAAATACAATCACATTTAGTGTATTTATTTTTATTTTTTATTTATTTCTATCAGATGGATTTAAATTATTCAAATATTTCATGCAATATATACTCTTTGAAATAATAATATTTTTCCAAATGAATATAAATTTTTCATTTATGAATAGAAAACATAATGATGTGGTAAGAAATGAACATCCTAATGGGTTTATCATTAATAATTATGGTTTTATATTATTATACCAAAATAATTTATTATATGTGATTAATTATGTTATCATATCATTGAATTAAAATTTCAATATTATCAAAAATATATTTCAATTCCAGAAATAAAATTTTCATTATTTTTCCTTTGCCAATTTTTATGTTATAATGTTATTTATAGTGATTGAGTATGTCAATAACATTATTTATACTATAAATATCGAGAAAAATGTGAGCACATTACTAACCAATTTTAGAGAAACTTGGAGATTTCCATTAGAGGTGAGATGAGATTATTGTATAGTTTTTAAGGTATAAATAAAATATGTTCCATCTATATCTATATGGATATCTATAATCTAGAGTAATTTAATATTATTTGACTATAAAAAATATGGGTGGTATCTACTCCAATAGAACATAGGAAAAAGTATACATTTGTTAAAGATAGTTTTTTTATTTAAATGGAGTTATAAATGATTAATGATATCCTGCATTATTTAATTTCATCTTAAAATGACATCATATTTATAATAACACTTTATATATGGATATAAATAAATCCAAATGATTGTTAATTTGTAGTGGGGAAATGGATGTTACACTATATCAATGATAATTTTAAATTTATTTATGAGTAATGACAGGAACACATTTTTTGATCTATTTTGTTATTACAAAATCGATTGGCTTGTATATGTTGGAGATAAGAAGATAGAATATGGAGGTATATTCAATGTTGAAGGAATACGTTTTTAATGGTACTCCATGAAGATAAATTCTATCATATTTGGCATAATGAGAATGCATAATTTTTTAATAAATATATATTATAATATGAATAATGTTAATGAATTTATATCTCAAATTCATGAGGGTGGATATTGAATAATAATTAATTATATAGTATGATAATTGAAGTGAGATCATTTTATTAATGAATACAGTTTAACATTAAATAATTATCTTTATTTATATTGTGTACATCTTAATTAAAAAAGCTGTTGTGTAGTGATATTTCATTGGAATATTATTCAATAACGGATAATGTCCTTGATAAACTCACAAATCCCATATAAGAGGATTCATTCTTACACTTAATAGTGTTTTTGGGAGTGTATTTCCCTATAAAATATTTGTCTAAATTAGTTTCTATTTTCAAACATTTATTTATTTTTATTTTTCAAAAAATGGGTAAAATACAAAATGATTTTTTTTCATGGGTAATATAATCTATCTTAATTTTTAAGTAATAAATATATTTCTGAACTGGAATATAACTATTATATATTTATTTTTATGATTCCAAATAAACTATAGGATATTATTGAAGGTATATTTGGATATTTATGTGTCTATGATGGATAGGGAGTGTTCATGAGGGTTATAGTTCAAATAATCTTCTTATTTAGTGCACTGAAAATGGGGAGTAGTAAGTTAGTATCTATTGAGACATGGTAAAATGGGATTTTCAATTCAATAGAAGTTATTGTACTCTCAAAATCACTATTCTATAATTTTTTATAATATGTAGAAAAGAATTATTTTTTTGGAATTTTGTGGATAGTTTTTGAGGAAATTAATATGTACATAATGATGGTGTTTTTTTGTTTTATATATTAATAAAATTATAATATATTAGGTGTAGGTTTTTTAGATTTATGTAAAAATTAAATGTAATTCTGTTTTAAAACAATGAATAGAATTTTTGTATGAATGGTACTGATTTGGTATGATGTGGTTGAACTGGATAGAGAGAATCACTCTCATACTATAGTTCAAATAATTATTAATGTAATAATTGAGTTTTATTTATTGTTAATGTGTTTTCATGATTAGAATTCAGTGTGATATTGATAGTTGTATAAAGCTTCATTAATTAAATTATTCTTGAGAGTCGTTCATAAGTTGGAAAGTATGTTTTGACCTAAATAGTTTCTTTAAATAGAGGAACATTAAATTTTACTATTGAAGAGATTTTATTACTGTAAAAAACAAATTCCTAATTTCATTAGGTATATAAAAAATATTTATATAATTTCAAAAAAGTGATTGTGATGATTTTTAATAATAATTATTACTCTTGAGAAATGATGAAGTTGATATGGATTAAATTTTTAGGTTCATGGATGTTTGAGTTCATTATTTGAATTGATTACTTGAGAATTAAATGTAAAAGGGAGATGAATAATTATGAAATGGGTTCTATTATGGAATGGATATTATATTAAATATTCATAGTTTTATCAAATTAATTAATTTTGGTTTTATTAAAAATATAAGTGAAAATTTCATATTTGGAAAGGAACAGAATTAACCCCACATGTGTAAAAGGAAACATAAACTATGAAATGGGGAGGATCTTTCTCACAAAGCACATTTCAAGTGAAAGAGAATGTGGGAATGAATTTTCATGGTGATCGTAGTGTGATCTACAATGTGAATAGGGGAAGGCGGCTATGGTATGTCCCATGTAATGTGGGTGTAGGGTATTTGGTTTCCAACCCTGGTACCAGCTCAAAGCATCAACGAAGGGTCGACACATATTTATTATATCTAGAATTATGTTGAGGGAGATTTTTCATTGAAGGTGTTTAGAATTATACATTTCCCATTTAAAACATATATAAACAACTATGGACATCTGATCTTGTTTAATATGGGAAGTTTGATTAGACCAGCTTATTTCATATTAAAAAATAACCTCACCCAAGTGTTTTCCATATGTTGACGTAGTATGATGCATTATATAGATATCATTAAAATTAAATTATGGAACTAAGATATATTTTGAGTGATCATAAGGTTCTTTAGGAGACTGGACCCTTTGTAGTGGTGGATTCTTCCATGAAGGATGTGTCACGTGTACATTGCATGAATCAATCTCCATAAAACTGAATGTTCTTATTACTATGATATATGATGATTGAGATGATATATGAACATGATTGATGTACCCTAATTGTTAGTTTTATGATAGAAACTATGTCCTAACTATGATAGTGTGAACCATATTTTTTTTGAAAAAATGTATATGCCATTTTCATGAAGTTGAGTTGCGTACGAGATATGATAGTGGAAGAAGGTGGATTAGGTCAATTCACATATGAGATGTAATGTTGCATGGGAGTTAATCATACTCTTATATAAATTCCATGGCTCTCACAATTTCATAAAAAGTAACATAATGTGAATGAACTGGTCTTTCAAAGAGATGTTTTATATAGTCGAAATAGATAGATGAGGGATCTTTGCATTGTTGAAGGATATATTCCTTAATTGTTCTGATGTGCTTATTACTATCTTCAAAACCATAAAAATAATGTTCTAGTTCCTATAACTCATATTGGTTTAAACAATACCCATGAAATATGTGATTTTTTACAACTTATAAAACCAAACGTGAAGGATTATACATAACGCACATATTGGGAAGAATAAAACCATGAAATGTTTATAACTATGAGAAGTAAAACGATTCAATGAACCATTAAATTTTTACTGCACATTTAAAGAGGTATTCAAATAAGATACAATGTGGTTCTGTGTGACTCACATATTTATGAAGTAATGTTCTATATATATTATTATGTGAAAAATTTATCAACTTCTATTTATTGGTGGTGTGAAGAATAAATACCATAGAGTGTATTTTGAGAACAAATCAAGGACATAATACATTTTCTGTGGTGCTGTTTTGATATATGAATATTTTATAATTGTTTATTATTTAAAATATATAATAGAACCTTGAATATAGTAATATGAATTCCTAAATAAGATTGAAACTATTACTCAAACTACAATGTTAAATTCTTTTTAGTGATTTTAGATATTACCTGAAGATTTTTTCAATGAAAACCAGTGACATTGCGCTATTTGTGATATGTAAAGGAGAATGAACTATATAATTTACATTATGAGGACTCTTCCACGAAATAAATTAAATTTTGATGAAATCATAATTGATACACTACATTCATGAAGGTAACATGATGTTCATGTGTGTAATGACTGAAAATAAAATTATCTATATTTATTTATGTTCAAATGATATATTTCAGTAAAGAAATGAAGATAAAAAATTATAGTGAACTGAAGAATCTTTAGTTGTTCACTATAATTTTATAGTGAGAATAATTGGAGGTGATATCATCAACATATTCTCAAGATTAGATTTAGATTACATTCATAAATGGTTTCTGACTACATTCCGTGGTAGTTGAAGACTTTCAGTTGAAGTGAGAAATAATATAGTTATTTTTCATCGTTAGATCAAAGAGGGAGATCTGTTTTGTGTTGTAGTAAAAACATAAAGTGTTTGGGATATTTTTTGATTTTTTGGTGTTGGATTTATGATCACTGGTGTGATTTATTGTAAATGATAATGGTGGGTTTCTAACATAATGAATACTAGTGGGATGAATGTATAATTTTACAAATTATTAATACTTGACCATCATGGTTTTATAATGATACCTAAATAACACACTTGTATTTTTTGATTTATCTCTAGTAGATAATTTATGTCTTAGATTATCATGAACACAAAAAAGACTTAGTAACTCACATATAGGGTGATCCTTGAAAAAATATTGTGTATCATGCTTCATTTAATTTTTTTATTGAATGTGGTATAATTTTTATTGTTTATTGGGATGATTTATTCATCCTAACATGAGTAGTGGTGGGAATTTAATAGGGGTAAAGGTGAATGAATTTTGTTTTAAAACATGTGGATAATGATTCAACCCACTACCCTCTTAGTGTACCTTCATGATCCACTTGGAAACTCAATTGGTATTATATTGAACATTTGACCTCTATTTTGATTTACCATATTGTCATATTTTTTTGGTTCAGACATATATTATGTACATATTTTAATTTGAGTATGTAATAGTGTTACCTCAAATAGAAAATTCAGTTCATATCTCTACCAGTTAAAATAATGAGGTTTCTAAAAAAGAATAAAGAATTGAAAGAAGAAATATGATAGAACTATAAGAAAGAGTTTGAAGAAAAAATAGGGTAGAACAAAATATGAATTTTGTCACTTTGGTAGTCTATCAATAATATATACTAAATAGGTTGATAATGACATTATTTATGATTATATTTAATTTATTGATAAAGATGAGTTTATTGAATCAATCAATGATTTTTATTTATAATACCAAGACTATCTTAATATAGTTCCTAATGAGATTCTCAACTAAAAATTTTATTTTATTAATGGATTATATGTTGAAAAGTCACAACATGAAGAGGAAGTTGAGGAAATTTATAAATCCTTGGAGTAGATGGTACAAATATGAAATATTCTAAACTAAATTTTTTAAATCTGATGAAGAAACTTCATCACAAAGTAATGATCATCTCTCCTATGTTGAGGAACATTTACAAAGAAATTTGTGAGAGAAAGAATTAGCTGAATTGGCTATTAATGATATTATTTGCACACACAAATAATCTCTTAATGATACCATGATTTTTAAGTAATCTATGTTGAAAATCAATGATAAGGATTAGAAATTCATATTTGTTGAAGAATTAATTAAAGAGTCTGTATCACATAGTAATAAAAATTTTAAATTAGTTGAAGATGAACTATAAATGACTATTTTAGGGGAGGATATGACTATTAATGTTTATAATGAAAAAATACACTATGAATGTTAAAAAATTCTAGATATATGATAATAAAAATAGATCTAGATATTTTAATAAATATTTTTTATAGGTAAATTAAATGAATGATGATCAAGTTTAGAAAATGTAGAGTTAAAGGGGAGAATAAATGAATGTTTTTGAGGATGAGAAAGTTTTCATCAAAATGAGCTATCTTGAGAGGGAATTAAATTGGAAAAATATAATGGAATCATAATTAATGGAATCATAAAAATAATGTGAAGATATGGTGAAATCACTATATATCCAGAAGAACTTATTAAATACGAAGTTTCTTGAGTTAGAGGTAATGATAAAAATTCTACAGTACATACAATTTGAATATTTGAAAAATAATGAGATAAAAAGGGATTATATTAGAAAGTATTAAAATCATCTTACTCCAAAAAAGACTCATTGATGTCAGAATAAGGGATCAAAATTATTTAAATATAAATATATTTCATGCTCATTTAAATATGTAACCCCTATACAAAAAGTTTATATTTTCATTAATATTGTTACATACATTAGTACTTGATCCAAGATAAATTATTATAATTCATGAGTGAAAAAGATAGATGAAAAACCCACTATATGATCAATTGTAGATGTTAATAAGAGTGAGAAATATTTTCCCTACAAAATATTAGATGAAGATTCCTATTATCTAAAAATAAAAACATATCAAGGTAAGAAATATTAAATAACATAAGATGAAATGAAAACTTAATGTCTATTATTGGTCCTCTTGAGAAATTGGGTATCAAGAAATTGAATGTAAATATAATATTTCAATTCTTGAAAATTAAAGAAGGGAAATATTAAGGGGTAGAAGATCTGATATCAAGAGATATCTTATATAATTAAAAAATAATTCACTGATGAAGAATAATCTATCTATCAAGAAATGATTTGTGAATCTTTAAGACTTCTATTATTATTTCAAATGACGTGGTAAAAAATGTGATGAGTATTGGAATGTACCAACTATTCTCTATGAATATAGTGATATGAATGAAATATGATAAAAAATATAGAGGAAAGGAATAAAATTATAAATTATCAATTGTGATATAAGAAGAGAAAGACGGTATATAATATTATAAAATCCCGTTATTGATATGATAGGTAGAACTTTGACCATGTCGCAGTTTTCCTTTTTGTTGACCATGTAGGGTTAAGAATGAATTGGGATGATACCTATAATGGTGAAGTCAGAGATTTGTTGAGCTCTCAGCTTTAACAGAACTTTCTCTAGTATTCAAGAGGGTTACAGGTCGTGAAACTAGGTTACACGACGTGCAATGGTCGCTAGGTGCATACCTTGAGAAGACTCATGTTGTGAGAAGATTCATACTCTAAAAGGATTCATGTCATGACTATAATTTCGTTTCATGAGTTATTTTATGAATGGTTTTCGATTTTAATCAACATGTTTTTCAATGATTATGAAACTTAACTATTTCATAATGTGTAGTGGGATTACACATCATGTAATACCCCGACTGTAGTTTTTTAAATAGGAAGAACAGCTAAGATCATTTTTCTCCTCCCCTCTGGTTTTGTTTCTATCAAACCAATTCCTTCCCCATGTGATCTTGTAGCTCTCCAACCCTTCCATATACTCTTGTTCGGTGTTCGATCATCATTGTGTTGGCGGTGTGATTCCTGGGTAAGCTTTCTTCCTCATTCTTTATCTTTCTCTCTTTGTTTCACTTTGTTATTTCAATAGATCATCCAAAAATTGATGTATCTATGCTCCATGATGTTGGATATCATATCTAGGTTGGGTTTCAAGGTCTTCTAAACCTTTTTTCTTGTTGACGAGTGTCGTTGTGTGTGTTGAGTTTCAAAAAAAAGGTAGGTAGTTTCATCCCATTGGGCCAAATTGATTAACCTTAAATTGTTTGATCAATTTAAATTTTAGATATAAAATAAATTAATCAAAATTTATTTCAATTAATTCGATAATAAAATACAATTCCATTGAATTGGGATATTTGAAACAAGTTTTCCATTAGAATTGGAAACACACCTATTTCAATTGAATTGGGGTATGTTTATGGAAATTTATTGATTTAAATTATTTAATTTAAATTGAAGTTTTGATGGAAATAAATTCAATTAAATTGTTGAATTTAATTGTGTATATGAATTATTAAATTGATGGAATTTATTTTGAATAAATTTCAAGCATTTGAAAATGGCCTAAAAAGATTTGATAGAAACCCTATTGTTTTATTTTTTAAAGAGGCTTTTTTTATTAGAACCAATTTTGGTTTTAAATGTAAAATTGTAATTTAATTGAATTAATGAGAATTAATTCTATTATAAGTAGTGTTGAATTAAATTTCCCATAAATGATTGTGTAATACCACATGCAAGCCTTAGGTAGTTGGTGATTTATTTAGACACACTCTACACTATTACAATGTTCTAAAATATACATGCACCAAGTCACATCCCCAATTGGATGGTGACAAGTCACCTCTGCTGAGTGTTAGAGGGACTTGTGTATACACATATTTTTTTTGGATCAATTAGAGAGTGAAGATTCCTATATCCTAGAACTTATGTAGCAATATTGTAGATGATAATCTTTCTAACCTGTTTTATATTTGAGATATAAATATATGAAAATGTTGTTGAGATGTTTTACATGCCTTTTGAATTTATATATATTGTTTTAGATAAATATTTTATATAATTCATTGTTTTATAAATATTCAATCACTTTTAAATCCATTTCATAAAGTATTTTACTATCATTTGAATTGTATGGCATGATTTGTTTAAATATGATTTAAAATACCAAACCTTTTTATTTTAAAATTGAAAGAATTCATTTGGTTAATCTATTTTTGGAATATCTTATTGAATCTTTTGTGAGACCCTACTCAGATTTTTAACTCACACCCCACATGTGCCTTTGGCTGTTTGAAGATTATCTTCTCCCATTTTCGAGGAAGGAAAAAGGATATCATAGAGGTAGATCTTGATGTTGAACCTAGGATATGGTGAGTTATGTATTTTGGTGTTTTCATCTATTTTGGTACTTGGGGTGTTAGTACTTTGTTATTTTATTCGTTATTATCTTCTGGTACATTACTCCCAGTGTAGTTTCTTGTGTATACATGTTGACTTTATTATCTTACTTCCACTATGTTTTGTAGAAATTAATTCCCACTTGTGTGTTGTATAATTCCATATTCTACTCACTGACCCATGAGGATCGGGAATTACCTTAGAAATATTTTAGGGCCGGCTTGGTTATTAGGTTACCAAGGTACCCATTCTGGTTCATAACAAAATCACACTAGAGGAGGTTGTGAAGATTATGTTCTTGAAGTCATTTTGGATTGTGAAATCTTTTTATGACTTAGGAGGTAGTTGTGATTGAGTGCCTGAACAACTCTCACCACAATATACCTTATTTTTCCATGGGTGGTTAGGTAAAGAACTATTGAGGATTATTTATAGACTTTCACCCCTTGTGATTTGGACAGAGTGAAATCTAAATCTCGTTATTCCATATATTAGGAATAATTTCCCTTATTTATCAATTTGAGTGTTAGTATGAGTAATTCCTTGTTATCTATTAATGTTGTGTATCATCATGCTTCCGAGAAGATGTACGAATTGAATATAGGAGGAAGATGCTACTGAATAGCAGTGAGAGAATCCTTTATTGGACCCAAATCTAGTTGAGGTGGTTGTACACACTATCCAAAAAAAGAACACACACCACCTCCACTCGCCAATTAAGATATATCTATAGATCATCACAGGGATGTTCTTCAAAATCTTTCTGATGATTTCCTTTTCTAGAAGCCACCAGTTTTATAAAGATCCTATAATCCTAGATATTATAAAGAAAGTTTGGGTACGATATAATGTCTATTTGAGTTCTTGGAGACACCAGACGATATCATGGTGAAGTGCTCCAACTTCATGCTAGAAGGACCGTACAGGAGATGGTGGGACACAATGGTGATGAAAAATATACCTACAGGCTTATAGCGTAAATACAAAAATTTTATTTTCAATAACTAGTTCTATCCATTTTCAATGGTGTTGGAAAAGGTTTTTGAGTTTTTCAAGCTTGAGTAGGACGACATAACCATGACTGAGTATTCAAATATATTTTTTGAACTTGTGAAGTCTGAAACTGAGATTGTATCTAATGATAGTATAAAAACATGATAGTTTGAGTTGAGAATTCAATAATATATCCATTCTCATTTTTTATTGATAAATCTTCCCACTTATGTTGATTTTCTGGATAGGTCTATGATGGTTGAGATGGACCTGGTTGGAAAGTTAGGGTTGATGGTAGTTCCTTTTTCTCCCAATGTTATTGTTAGTTCCTTCAATGGAAAGTGAAATCTTGATGATTATGATTTAAGTTATGGATAGAAGTGTCATTCTAGACGTCATACAATTCCAGGAAGAATTAATTTGAATTTATATCATTGTGGTAAGACAGGAAATTCTATGTGGGTTTTTACTAAAGAACCCAAGAACTGTAGATCCTATAGACATTTAACACACTTAAAAATATTTTCCAATATATTTTCTACTCCTAATAGTGGAATAGAATCATTATATCCTCTTAAAACTGCGGGGAAATCATATTCTTTATATTTAAAAGGGATCCGACAAATTTCATCTAGATCAAACCTTCTTTACATAGTGGAAGAGACTCCAGAGGAAGAAGATATGTATCTAATGATTCTGAGAGGTACCATTACTATAGCATCGTCATTAGTGACTACTTTATTTGATACTAGAACATCTCATTTTTTATTTCATCCCATAATTGTAATCTAATAAATCTTTATATAGATCTTTAATCTTATCTAATGGATATTACTAAACCCATTTGAACAAAGAGAGAGTGAGGTCTCTGTAGACCTGCTTGAGTCTTCTCTCTATTATATGTCAATAGGGATTGAAGTTTAATGGTCCTCGACATGAAACCACTTTACATAATTATTAGAATGGATTGTAGAATTTCTCATAAATTTTGTATTGATAAATATCTTTGAAGGGTGTACATTACTACACCCAGGGGTGTGTCTCTTTTATTTCAAGACGAATGAGACCCAATATCGAGCAGAGCCATACCTTTTTTTCTAGAGTTAGGTAATGTAATATCAAAGTTTTCTTTTCATGTGGAGTGGGAATATTTGAGCACTAATCTCCCTATATTTTTCATCATGTTTAAAAATGGGTTTCCTTTTGACTTCACCAGTTTTCCACTAGCAAGGGTGGTTGAGTTTTCCATTGACTTAATTTCTAGAACTCAACTCGTTTATATTCCCTCTTACCATATATCTCTAGAAAAATTGAAAGATAATAAGTCCCAATAGTACTATCTTCTTGAGAAAGGATTTATATTCCCGGGTGTTTCACCCTAGGGGGCACCGATTATCTTCGTTAAGAAAGATGATAGTAATCTTCACTTATGTGTTCTCTACTGAAAGCTCCATCTATTTACAATAAAGAGGAAGTATCTATTTCTAGGGATTAATCATCTGTTTGATCAGTGACAGGGTTGAATTGGTTTTCAAAGATTAACCTTTTATCTTGTAACCATCAATTAAGGATAAAATAATATGACATTTTGAAAACTCCCTTTTTGACTAGTTACATCCATTATGAGTACATTGTTATACCATTTGGTGTAAAAAATGATCCTATAGTTTTCATGGATTTGATGAATAGGATTTTTCACAAGTACTTGGATACCTTTTTGGTACTCTTTTTGGATGAAATTCTCATTTACTCCATGTTCGAGGAGGATCTTGTGCATCATCTGAGAATAGTTCTAAGTCTGTTAAGAAATCTCCATCTTTTTTCCAATCTTTTAAAGTGTGATTTCTAGATTTGGGAAGTGAAATTATTGGTACACGTGGTGTCCGAACAGGGTATATCATTTGATCCTGAGAGGGTAAAGTTTATTTTTACTTGAGAGAAACCATATAATGTCTTTGAGATTTGAGTATTTTTTGTCTTATATGGGTATTGTCACCGGTTCATGAATGACTTCTCAATGTTTGATACTCTGATGACTACTCTAACACTGATGGGGGTGAAGATTACTTAGAATGATAAATTCTTGAGTTATTTTTTCATGACAAAACATCTATTAACTACTGCACCGATGTTGATTCTTCTAGAGGCCGAGTAGGACTATGTGGTGTTCTTTGATGAATCAAGTTTAGGCTTGGGGTATGTTCTTATGCAGGGAGATCATGTTGTTTCCTATTGATCTCATCATCTTAGGCCACATAATAAGAATTATCTTACCCTTGACCTTGAAATTGTAGTTTGGTTGAACATGCTTACGAGTTGGAGACACTACCTTTTCAAAGAAAAGTTTACTGTGTATTCAGAATACAAAATCTTGAGTTAAATCTTCCTTAAAAAATATTTGAATATTCTTCAGAGGAGTTGGGTGGAGTACCTAAAATCTTTTGACATAAATGTATCCAATACCTCATAATGTGGGAATGTCATTGCAGATGTGTCGGGTATTAAAAATTCAACCCAAGTAGTGAAATAATCCTTGGAAGAGTGGAATTTTATGGATCTATTTTCATAGTTGCATATTGTTGTTCAAGAGAAAGGTGTTGATGGTTCTTTATCCAGCGTATTTCTCTTCTCAAGATGATTCTTCATTGTCAAGATCTTTATGATGAATTATTTATAATTAGAGACTCTGTTTATGGTTGGGAGATAATTTCCCTATGGCCATCCTCCAAATAGGGTGTTCTCTGATATCAAAATCGCTTCATTGTGCCATTTTCAACAAGAAAGGATGGGATGGGGTGGGGAGTTTTCATAATTCCCAGTGGTTTGTGAACCTAAGAACCACTAATATACTATATGACATGCAAAATCAGTTTTAGTGGCCAGGTTTGAGATGTGGAATTGTTGAGTTTGTTTCCCACTATTATACATAAAAGCAGTTTAAGATCGAGAATCAAAAACCATGAAGTTTACTTCAACCACTTCCAACCCCTACTTGGAAGAGGGATTAAATATCTATGGACTTTGTGGTTGGGTTTCCCCATATATAGAGGAAGAAGAATGCAATATGGGTTGTGATCGACATGTTGACCAAGTCGGCTCACATCATACTCATCTGTGATATTTCGAAATTTAAGGAGTTGGTAAGTCTCTACATGAAAGTTATTGTCTGTTTTCATGGAGTTCCATATTCTATAGTTTCTAATAGGGATCCTTGATCCACTTATCAATTTTGGAGAGAACTTATGGAGGCATTGGGATCTTCGGTCAATTTTATCATAGCCTACTACCCACTGTCAGATGGCCAGACACAGAGAGCTATACATATTCTAGAGGATATACTCCATGCATGTGTTATTGACTTTGGTGAAGCATGGGATGATCATTTGGGACTAATTGATTTTTTGTATAACAATTGTTACCATTCCACAATCAGAATGGATATTTTTAGGCCTTTGATGGTCGTCCTTGTAAATATCCATTGTGTTAGTCAGATATTGGTGAAAGTTTCATAGTTAGACCAAGTTAGGTGTAAGAGATGACAATAAAGATTCAGTTAATTTTTCAGATAATGTCTATAGAACAGAGATGATATAAGTCTTATGATGATCATCACCATAGAACATTGTAATTATTATTTGGTGGCAAGGTTTTCTTGAATGCTTCTCCTCAGTTGGGTCATCAATGGATTCAAAAGTATGAAAAAATTGCTCCCCATTTTGTCGAAAATTTCTAGGTTGTTGAACAGGTGGGAAAAGATGAATACTTTTTAGCACTTCCACTATATCTAACATTGATACATAATGTTTTCTACATATCAAATCTGAGAATGTGTTTTTTGATCCATCTGATGTTTTGAGTTGGAGTGTTATTGAGATTGAACCAAACTTATCTTTGACTGAGTGGCCAATTAGGATTGTTGATTCAGAGAGAATGGTACTTCATGTTAGGATGATAACTTTGGTTTGTGTGCCATGACAGCAGGTTTATGACAGTCACGAGGCTTAGTAATATGAGAAACTAACAAGAGAGTATTTTCCACACCATTTTGGCATGGAATCTTCTTCATAGGCTTTTTGGGGACAATTTTTTTTATCGTGGGGATCTTATAACATCCCATTACCGATATGACAGGAACATCTTTAAACTTGTCATGGGTTTTTCTTTTCATTGACTGGGTAGGGTTGGGAATGGGTTGGGAGGATACCCATAACAGTGAAGTTCAATATTTTTTGAACTATCAGCTTTAACCAACCTTTTCTACAGGCTTCTAGAGGGTTACACACCGTGTAACTAGGTTACATGATGTGTTAGGGTCTCTAGGAACATCCATTGTTTAACACCCCAAGATTTCATAGTATGTTATCTCATTAATGCAATTCAACATTTTGCACTGCACGCTACACCGAGTTCGAGCGCACCAAAACTTACAAAACTAGTCGTTCAAAAAGAGGTTATGAATAGTATTAACTGCATTTTGAATCTTATATACTCTATATAATTTTAACATCTATATTATGTGTTTCTTAGACATAATATAATAAAAAATTCATTTTTTCAGATAAAAGATGTATTTTTCAAAAAATGAAATTTTATAGCCTTTTAATGGAGAACCCTTTATAAAACCAATATTTGACACTTTTATACATTCAAGTTATTAAAATTAAATTCTTCCTTAGAAGAGGGACATAAAAACTTAGTATGGATAAATTTTTTTTACTTTTCTGATAACTTTCATAATTTGATGAATAGTTAAAAATACTAAATTTTAATTGAAAACATCTTTTTTAATCGAAATAATTTTTAGTGTTAAATTATGAAATTGAATGGTTTGAAGTATAATTAGATTATATTTTTACCATTTAATATAATTTATGTCATTATAAGTAATTTCAAATTTAAATTTGACATAAACACATGTCAATCTTTTGATAGTTTTTACTTTTTAAAAAACCCACTTTTTTGGTTTTGACAATGGGAATTAATTTTAAATTAATAAATGAAACATCTATGTTTTAAATTTTGAAAAATATAATTCATTTTTGAATTTAGAATATCAAAATTATATTATGGTAAATTATTGTTATTTTTTGGAAAACTTTCAATTCTTGATGAATAGTAAAAGACACTAAGTTATTATTTAAAAGCGACTTTTTATTTAAAAATTATTTATTTCATTTAAATTTATTTTAAGTCAAAATAGATATATAATACCTATATATGTTCAATATAATTCATTGGAGTCATTTTTTAATAAAATTAGATTTATAAAATTTTATTGAACTTTTTAACTTTTTTACCCACCTTTTAGGAGCATTTTCAAATTTTCATAAACCATAATTTATCACTTCTGTGAGTTGAATTTCAAAAATCTGAAAGACATGGTTGAAATCAATATGTAAAATGTGGTTCAATAAGATAAAAATAATTTTAGGTGAATAGTTACTTTTGAGTTATTTACCACGGTTAAAAGTAAATAAGGTAATTAAGGGTAAAAATGATATTATAATTACCCTAACACATGTCCTAATTCTATTAGATAAGTGTAATTCGACCAAAAACAACCTTATTAAAAAAATATGATCCTTTTGGTCCACTTGGATTATATTAAGAAATTTATTATTATTTTATTTAAAGAAGAGTTAAAAGTGTTAAATTCAAAGTTTAATTACTAAACCATTTTTAATATGGTTTATAAAAAATATAAATTAGACTATAAATATTAATTAAAAAGTTAAAATTATTTAATACATAATGGTATTTTATTTATAATTTTTATGCATTAAATAAATTATTTTATTTATGACACAATGATGATGCAGTAATTACCTTATTAATGAAATATTAAAATAATTGATATTATAAATATCCAAATAAATGTAAATTGAGACTTATGATGAATTATAATAATTTTCTAGATTAATATGACATGTTAGGGCAGATTAAATAAATTTTATTCTAAGTGATAAAGTTTTTATGGCTTTCAAAAAAATCAAATACTAAATAGTTTCAAAATTGACATAATTGAGTTTAAAAAAATACTATATTACTAATTGATATAATATTCTTAAAAATATAAGGTTCAAAAAAAGGACTTAGATAAGGTTATATATATTAATAATTTACCACTTTGGGTTCTCTTGGTAGTTTATAGTAAGTTTATTAACCAGATAATATAAAAATACAAAGAGACATGGTAAACGTCAAACTATTTAACTAAGAGTTAAATCTAAAAGATAAGGTTAATATAGAAACCTAAACCTGTATAAAACCTATTGGTTAAGATGTTTTTGACCCATACACACCTTATCATCTAAATAAATCATTTTGAAGCTATTATAAACCAAAAATGATTTTATTATAAAATAATATTTCAAGTTTTTCCTAAAGTGACCCTCACCTCTCTTATAAAAGGGTACTTCCCCTTCTCTCAAAATCACACCTCCAATGTTATTTGGATCGGCCAAACCCTGCCAAAATATCCTCCCAACTTCCCTCACATCAACCTAGATTCATTACTTGGATCAAAAATCCAACTTAATGAGCCCTTTTGATCATCTCAAAAGGAAACACCTGAAGAAGAGGTAATAATTTCACCACCATATTTCAAGTTATTTTCTTCTTCCACTTCCTCTTTTTTTATTGTTTCCATACCAAAATAATAACTACAGTACCTTCTACATTATGTGATGTTATTATAAATATGGTACAACCATATTCATTATTCTATCCATCCTATTAATGATAATGTCACTATGCATGCATACGTACGGCTTACCATCTCTACGCCATGGTGTAATTTGTTATTCAACACTATGTTTTTTGGATGGATATAATCATGAGTAATATGTACAGAAATAATGAAAATAACATGATAATGTCTCTGTAAAATTAATATACCATCCAATTCCACACCTTTTAATCATTAAGGAAATGACATCATCACTCGTGTGTACGTACGGCTTATCGTCTCCACGACGCGATGAGATTCATTTCCACATTCACCATTCAACGATGATTATACAAATATATATTATTAATAAGTATGTAAAATATGACATAATAATGCTACTGAATATATATATATATATATATCTGTGTGTGTGTGTGTACTTACCTATATCTTATTCACTTACTTCCATTCAATACGATATGAAAACTGAAACAAAGTTTATGCATACGTACGGCCTACCGTCTCCATAAATGGTGTTTTCCAATTCATATATCTTTCTATTATACATATTTATATTCTAAATATATATGATATATAAATCTTGTGTTATATTCTGGAATTATATAAATCATGGTCTAAATGATAAGATCAAGAATAACAAGTTAAAACACGTATGATAAAGAAAGTGATTATTACCCGAAATGTTAATTTAACATGGAAATAATTATTAAATTGGTAGTATAAAAACATAAATGAATTAGGTATGATATAATAAATATTAATATCATTCTGGTATAATTTAATAACATAATATGGTCATTATACAGGAGGTTAAATGTACCCTCGACCAAAGGAAACTGCAAGGTAAGGGTTAATTCCACAATCCATTTATTATCCGAGGTTGTTTTTATGTAAGTATCTACTAGGACATATTTATTATCTATGTGAATTTTTTATTAAAGATTTTTCAAAGGGATTATTTTTCAGGGATTTTTTTACTAAAACATGATTTTATATGTTTTAAATATTTATTCTTCTAAACCTTTCTCATTAATGTCCATGTTTTTAAAATGGTTTTAAGGATTTATTTTTGTCACGACCTGTCCTCGGGGCCCGTGCCCTGACTACCCCAAGCCCGTCTTCGATAGGCCAAGGGCTGGCGACTAGCATCAAAGGTGTAAATCTTGAAATGAGGGAATTCATTGCCTTTATAAAAGAAAACAAACACCACAGATCAATCAATAAGAAGTAAAAACGAAGTTAAACTGGGTACAATAGTAAGTGGGGAAAAGTAAGTGGGCCAGAATAAAAACCCAAACTGAAAGTAAAGTACAACTGGAAAGAAAGTACAACAACTGAAAAGAAAAACAGCAACATCGATCCGTCCACTGGAAATCCCACCTGAAGGGTGGGTACAGATAGTCTCCTCATCTCCTCAGGTCCAACCATCTGCTCCATGTACGTCCCACCCAGTGGTCCACCTCCAAGTACCGACTTGCTCCACAAGCCTCAACTTTGATCAGCGTTGTCTGTCGTCTGCATACAACACAACGAAGTGCGGGCATAGCCCATGCATGGGTGAGTATACGATACACAGTAGGGATCCTGAGACCCCCGAAGGTCTCCCTAAATCCACAAGGATAAACCAAAAAAGAAAAGATACAATCATGATTTATCATCCAACACTACTTAGGTATATGCCCATACATATACCTAAGTCATCAAAACCAGTACAACTCCATCTCACGAGCTCATGTACAACCCAGTCCACTCAGGTAAGTATAAATTAATAGACATAGGAATGTACGATCCAATCCACACCGGAAAGCATAACTTAATCCACCCAGGAAAACAAGATCCAATCCACACAGGATATCAAGTCAATAACATCGAAGATAATGATTGATAGTCAAGACTCAGCTCAAACCAGGATTTTAATCATGATTTCGAAACCATAGCTGCTGGGGAACTTCTCCTCTATCAAGTACAGTGGGTCTGCCGCTGCAACCAAGCACTTCTCACTAACCTTGGACTATTGTATTACTCCACCTATCAAGTACTGTGGGCCTGCTGCTACAACCAAGCTCTTCCCACCATGGGTCTGCCGCTATAACCAAGTGCTTCCCATTATAGCCTACAGAGGTACTCTTTCAGTTGAGCGCCATGGGTCTTCCGCTACAACCAAGTACTCCTCCGCCGTGGGTCTGCCACTACAACCAAGCGCTCCCCACTGGGCTATCCGAAACACTCCGAGTCGATCGATGAGCAGTCGTCAAGTCTCAGCCAGCTCTAGGGTTCCCTCACACAACACGCTCGTTCCAGGAGGGTCCGCTCCACGATCCAAGAGGTAGATACATCAACTGTCACATAGACTAGAGTTTATGTATCGCAAAGTTCCGTCATGTCAAAAGGAACTCAACGTGATAGACATTGCATCAATCAAACGTCCGGTCTGAGAGTTATTGGTTTTTTTGTTCCAGGGGCCCGATTGGTTTTTAAGTCAAAACTAACCTGACCGTACTCCAAATGCGTCCAAACCTCGAGCGGAGTAATCCATAAGGTCTGTCTCACTAATAGGAATCCAATATAGCTGACAGCATGTCACTCAGACGTCCGGAGCTCAAGTTATAGGCGTTTCCGCTTCGAGGGCCCGGTTGGTTTCATGTTTGAACCAACCCGTCCGTACCCAAAGTTCTTCTAAACCTTGATTTTAATATACCGAAACGACCGGCTTCATCCAAGGATCACATCTCAACTGACGGTGCGTCGATCGGAGGTTCGTAGCCCAAGTTATGGTCATTTGAACGAACCAGTCTGATTTTTGGGGGGTTCGGGCCCGAACCGACCCGGCCCAGAACCCCCTGGGTCGTCCTGAACTAGGTGGACCCGAACCGGGTCCGGGTCCGGCCCACTAGGGCACGGCCCGGCCCGGCTGGCGCGGCCCAAACCAGCCAGCATGACCCGGCCCAACCGACGCGGCCCGGCCTGGGAGGCTCGGCGCTGGCCGAGCGGGGTGGCTCGGCGCTGGCCGAGTGGATGCGCAAGGGGGGGGGGGCACTGCCTCCCTTGTTTGTAACGGCGACCCCCACGTGGGGGCCCGTTCCTTTGCCAGCCGGAGGTTACGACCCCCGGTTCTTTCGAAACGGCCAGCCGAGTTGGCCGGCCAGTGTGCCTTCGTGGGACCCCCCGCGGTCCCGCCTTCCATGCGTCAGCGGCCGGCGGTTCCAGCCGCCTCTCCCTGCACCGCCGCGGCCTTTTTCGACCAGCGCGGTGCAACAACGTCGCGCCCCTCCACTGCGGCCCCACTCCGGCCGCAACCTCTTCATGGTTCTCTGGCGCGGCGTGACGACACCGCGCCCCCCCCCACCTCGGCTTCTTTGTGGTTCTCCAGTGCGGCGCAATGGCGCCGCACCCCTCCGCCACGGCCCGACTCTGGCCGAAGCTTCTTTCGGCCTCAACGGCGCGGCACGACGGCGCCGCGCTCCTTCGCCGCGTTCCTCCTCATTCCCGCGCAGTGCCGTTGCACCCCGCCGCCTTCATTCGTGTCGTAACGAGTACGTCAACAAAGGTGGAGGAGTGTCGTCCATGTTCATGCAGTCCAGCCCCCTCCCATTAATTCGATATCAAGCGGGTAAATAATTTGACACTGTACGACGAAGAATATTCATGAGCAAAATCAAACCCCGACCTCGAAGAAGTTGTCGAAAGAAGACTTGTTGCAGAAAAAGACGTCACGAGGGTGGTTCATTGATGGCGTTGGCGAGCGTCCAAGAAGAGGATGTCGTCTCACACAAGCTGCGGAGAAGGGAAATATCGGCACGTTGTCTCTCCTTGGTGCTCCAGCGTTCTTCGCGTTCTTTAACGAGGAAGAAGACTTTCTTCCGGACTAGAGCTCTCCTCTCCAAAAATCTTCACACAGCGATTCAACAATAATAAAATAAGGCTTTGCCTTATTTTATTACTCATGCCAACCCTTTTCCAAATTCAAAAAGAATTCACCAAATTAATTAACGTGCGTTGTCCAATTAATTGTGTGATTTGACATGTCATTAAAAAGGGGGTGCGGGTGTGTTACACAACAAATGCATGAGGGAGGTTTAAGGGATTTGAAGGGGTGGGGCTTGTGTGGGCCCCACCTCACTAATATCCTACCAAGAGGAGTTAGGATTTAGTGGGTCCCACCTCCACTTCCACACGTGGGTTATAATTACACAGAGTAGAAATAAAATTTCAGCACGTATTTTATTTCACTCTTTAATTAAACCACTCCATTTATTTAACATCACCTCCCGAGGAAACAGTACTCTAGTGAAAGTCTCCTTAAGAAAAAACCGGCACTGCGGTTTCATCGGTTCCATCGAATTTCGATTCTGAGAATCGGTTCAAAAGTTATAAAACCCACTCGTTGGTTCACTGAACGTACCCGAGCTAGACTTCGAAAAATGATTCCGGGCACACCGGGCCACGAAATCAGGTGTCGTCAAAAGCCACAGACTCGAAAAATTCTAAATAAATTAAGAAAAAAAAATTCCTTGAAATTTCCAGGTCATTACATTACTCCCACCTTAGGTATTTACATCCCTGTAATGATATAACGCAAACTAGGGAAACAAAAGAGGGTACTGAGCACGCATCTGAGCCTCCCGCTCCCAAGTGCTCTCCTGGAGGTTCCTGTGTTGCCACCTGATGCACACTAGAGGAATCAACCACCTATGTAGGACCTGCTCCTGTCGATCCTCGATCTCTACCAGGACCTCCGCAAAAGTCACCCTGTCATCGATGTTTAGCTCCCCATGGTCGATGATATGCGTCGGGTTGTGAACATATCTCCTCAACCGAGACACGTGGAAAACGTCATGCACCCGGTGCAACTGAGGTGAATGGGTCAAGCGGTAAACCACCTCGCTTACCCTATTGAGAACCTAGAAGGGTCCGATGAAGTGAGAAAATAACTTTCCACCTCAGCCAAATCTCTGTAATCCATGTCGAGGTGAGACCTGTAGGAAAACATGGTCACCATCCTCGAACTCTGGTGGTCTCTGCCTCCTATCAGCAAAAGACTTTTGTTGGCTCTAAGCCATCCTCATCCGCTCCTGGATGACCTGGACTTTCTCTGGTCCTATAAGAGCTGCTAATATTTCTTATTTCCAATAAGAGAAATATGGTCTCATCCCCAGGATGAACCAAGTTCTTTGCCTAATACAGTCAATCCCAACATGTTTGACATTAATTCATTCTAAGGATGATGTCGTAAGGCCTTGACGCTGCTACCAAAAGATCCAACCGTAACTCTCGCCTCCAAGGGTTGAGTCACACTATCGGCATCAGTGTGTGGTCACTGGGTCTCCTCCAGTAGGTATCTCAAAAGTGAGGGTCAAGTCAACAGTTTTAACCAGAACCTCTTAGTACACAAAAAGAGAAGAAGCAATCTTCACAAGGAAAAGTGTCTTTTATTATTGCATCTCCAGTACAAGACACACAACAATGACAACAAGGAAACCAGAAGCACCAAGATCAAGGTCCCATGCCTGGAACTAGTCCCGCTCCTGTCCATCTGCTCCCGAAGCTCCATGGTCATAATCCTCAGTTGCCTGAAGCTGAGTTCTCCCATGTCCAACTATTCCCTGTGGTCGGGGTGGACCTCCTGGTGGTGGTGGTGGCAACACCTCGAAGCGTCTTCCACCTCCAGCTGCATGGCCAGCTCCCCTGCCTCGGTCTCCTGCTCCTTGCGATCCACCCCGATCAAACCTCTGCCTCTACTTGGGAGGTCCTTCATTTATCTGCTGGTAATCTGTATGGTGGGACAGACAGTCATGTGCCATGTGACTAACCCTACCGCAGGAGTAACATTGTCCGCTCCTGGTAAGTCTTTCTCCACCCCGGGTGCCTCACACACACGATCCTATGTCATGCGGTCGACCACCTGTAGGCCTGGTCCTCTTGGACCTCTGTGTCATCTGTCTACTACCTGCTGTAGAGGACTCTGCCACATGCCAGCTAGTGGTAGGTCCTGCTACTGGTGACTGCTCAATAAGGAAACTCTCCACTACGAGGGCTCTCTCCAACACCCCTGTCTGTGTCAGGATGCTGTGAGAAACAAATGAAGCTCTAATCTCTCACCTGAGCCCCTGCTCGAAGGTTAGGGCCCTGAAGAATGGGTCCCGTACCATATCTGTGGATTAGCGCGATAGATCAGTGAACCTCGCTGAATACTGCGTCACCATCATGCTACCCTGCTGAAGATTAAGTAGCTCTTGTATGCGCACTGCTTGAAGGGTGGCTGGTAAAAACTCTTCCCGGAACAGGCTCTCGAAGTATGCCCATAGATGTGATGCCTCATCATGCACCTGGAGCATGAAGCTCCACCGTCTACCTGCTGCCGCGTGCAGGAGACTCGCTGCAAGGATCACCATAAAGTCTGCTGGCGTCCCTACCAATCTAAAAACTCGAACAACAGCCTCCATTCAATCCTCGCCTGCCTGAGGGTCTCTCTCCCCGTGGAACCTGGGTGGTCTCTGATGCTGAAACTCATTAAGTGCACTAAGGCGATGTACACTCTCAGCGTCTGGGGCTGGTGGAATCCGTGACTCGGTGGGTAGAGGTACCGCCGATGCCTCTGCTGTAAAAGGGCCCTGCACCGAGGCCTCATCGCTAGGTGGGCTGTCGTCTCGCACAAAGCTCGGAACCCTAGTTGGCTGCCGTCGTGGGGCCATCCTGAAAAAGGACAGGTGCGCCATGGTCAAAACAGTGTACCTGGTGAGCTAACACAAAGTAATCACAAAGAAAACTTTTGATACACACATGCAATCAATGTTTTCGTGCATTGAGTCAGAAATAATAAGTCAGGGTCCTGGTGTATGGATACGTCGGCCGCCGTACCAACACTGGACTTCCTGGACTGATAACCACACTCAATACCCTTAACACCATTGCTTCACATAGAATAAATATCAGAGTCCTAATTTTTGCGGTAGAACCGAACTCCTCTGATACCAATTTGTCATGACCCATCCTCGGGGCCTGTGCTGTGACTACGCCAATCCCACCTTCCATAGGCCAGGGGCTGGCGACTAGCACCAATGGCGTAAATCCCAAAATGAGGGAAGGCATTGCCTTTATAAAATAAAACAAACACCATAAAGCAAGCAAGCAGAAGTAAACACTAAGTAAAACTAGGTATAATAATAAGTGCGGAAAAGTAATTGGGTCAGAATAAAAACCCAAAATAAATGTAAAGTACAACTGGAAAGAAATTACAGAAACTGAAAAGTAAAGCAGCAACGTCGAGCCGTCCACTGGAAATCCCACCTGAAGGGTGGGTACAGATAGTGTCATCAGCTCCTTGGGTCCAACCGTCTGCTCCGTGTACATCCTGTCCAGTGGTCCACCTCCAGGTATCAACTTTCTCCACAAGCCTCAACTTTGATCAGTGCTATCCGTCGTCTGCATCCAACACAATGAAGTGCGGGCATAGCCCGTGCAGGGGTGAGTATACGATACTCAGTAGGGACCCTGAGACCCTCAAAGGTCTCCCTTAATCCACAAGGATAAACCAAAAATAAAATATACAATCACGAATTATCATCCAACACTACTTAGGTATATGCCCATACATATACCTAAGTCATCAAAACCAGTACAACTCTATCTCACGAGCTCATGTACAACCCAGTCCACTCAGGGAAGTATAACTTAATCCACATAGGAAAGTATGATCCAATCCACATAAGAAAGCATAACTTAATCCACCAAAGAAAACAAGATCTAATCAACATAGGATATCAAGTCAATCACATCGAAGATAATGATTGATAGTCAAGACTTAGCTCAAACCAGGATTTTAATCATGATGTCGAAACCATAGCTACTGGGGAAATTCTCATCTATCGAGTACAATGGGCCTACCGCTACAACCAAGCACTTCCCACTAACCTTGGACTACTGTAGTACTCCACCTGTCGAGTACTGTGGGCCTGCTGCTACAACCAAGTGCTTCCCACCATGGGTCTGCCGCTACAACCAACGCTCCCCCTCATAGCCTACAAAGTCACTCCTTCTGTTGAGTACCACGGGTCTGCCACTACAACCAAGAGCTCCTCCACCATGGTTCTTCCACTACAACCAAGTGCTTCCCACTGGGCTATCCAAAACACTCTGAGTCGATCGATCAGTAGTCGTCAAGTCTCAGCCAGCTCTAGGGTTCCCGCCCATAGCACGCTCGTTCCGGGAGGGTCCGCTCCACGAGCCAAAAGGTCGATACATAAACTGTCATGTAGAGCAGAGTTTATGTATTGAAAAGTTCTGTCACGTCAAAAGGAACTCAACGCGACAGACGACACATCAATCAGACGCCCGGTCTGAGAGTTATTGGCTTTTTTTGTTCCAGGGGTCATGTCGGTTTTTAAGTCAAAACCAACCCGACCATACTCCAACTGCATCCAAACCTTGATCAAAGTAAGACAAAAGGTCTGTCTCACTAATTGGAATACAACATAGCTGACAGCACATCAATCGGACGTCCGGAGCTCAAGTTATAGGCATTTCTGCTCCGAGGGCCTGGTTGGTTTCGTGTTCGAACCAACCTGTCCATACCCAAAGTTCTCCAAAACCTTGAGTTTAATATACCAAAACGACCTTCTAAATCCAAGGATCACATCTCAACTGACGGTGCGTCGATCAGAGGTTCGTAGCACAAGTTATGGGCATTTGAACAAACCAGTCCGATTTTTGGGGGGTTCGGGCCCGGACCGACCCAGCCCAGAACCCCCTGGGTCGGCCCGAACCGGGGTGACCCAACCCGAGTCTAGGTCCGGCCCACTAGGGCGTGGCCCAGCCCAGCCGGCGCGGCACGGGCGGCCCGGCCCGGTGCGACCGGTCCGGCCTGGGCGGCTCGGCGCTGGCCGAGCGGGGCAGCTCGGCGCCGGTTGAACGGACATGGAAGGCGGGGGGGGGGGGGGGGGGGGGGTTCCCCCTTGTTTGTAATATTATCCCCCATGTGGGGGCCAGTTCCTTTTCCAGCCAGGGGTTACGACCCCCGGTTCTTCCAAAATGGCCTGCCGAGTTGGTCAGTCGGTGTGCCTCCGCGGGACCCCCCACGATCCTTCCTTCCATGCACCGGTGGACGGCGGTTCCGGCCACCACTCCCTGCACTGCCGCGACCTTGTCTGACTAGCCCGGCGGGACGGCGCCGCGCCCCTCCGCCGTGGCCCGACTCTGGCCACGACTTCTTTTGGCCTCAACGGCGTGGCTCCGCGCGACGGCGCCGCGCTCCTTCACCGCGTTCCTCCTCCTTCCCGTACGGTGCCATTGCACACCGCCGCCTTCGTTCAAGCCGCAAAGAGTACATCAACAAAGTGGGAGGAGGTTCAGCCGTGTTTGTGCGGTACGGCCCCCTCCCGTTAATTCAATATCTAGCAGCTAAAGAATTTGACGTTGGACGATGAAGAATATTCACGAGAAAAATAAAACCCCTACCTCGAAGAAGATGTCAAAAGAATACTTGTCGTGGAAAACGACGTCACGAGGGTGGTTCATTGACGGCGTTGGCGATCATCCAAGAAGAGGATGTCGTCTCACACCGGCTGCGGAGAAGGGAAAGATCGACACGTCGTCTCTCCTTGGTGCTCTGGCGTTCTTCGCGTTCTTCAACGAGGAAGAAGACGTTCTTTAGGACTAGAGCTCTCCTCTCCAAAAATCTCCACACAACGATTCAACAATAATAAAATAAGGATTTGCCTTATTTTATTACTCATGCCAACCCTTTTCAAAATGCAAAAAGAATTCACCGAATTAATTAACGCACGTTGTCCAATTAATTGCATGAGTTGACATGTCATTAAAAAGGGGGTGCGGGTGTGTTACACAATAAATGCATGAGGGAGGTTTAAGGGATTTTAAGGGGTGGGGATCATGTGGGCCCCACCTCACTAATATCATACTAAGAGGAGTTAGGATTTAGTGGGTCCCACCTCAACTTCCACACGTATGTTATAATTACAGAGAGTAGAAATAAAATTTCCGCACATATTTTATTTCACTCTTTAATTAAACCACTCCATTTATTTAACATCACCTCCCGAGCAAATGGAACTCTAGTTAAAGTCTCCTTAAGGAAAAACTGGCGATGCGGTTTCATCGGTGCCCTCAGATTTCGATTCCGAGCACCGGTTCAAAAGTTAGAAAAACCCGCTCGTTCGTTCATTGAACGTACCCGAGATAAACTTTGGAAAATGATTCCGGGCACACCGGGCCATGGAATCAGGTGCCGTCAGAAGCCACAGACTCTCAAAATTCTAAAGAAATTAAGAAAAAAAAATCCTTGAAATTTCTGAGTCTTTACAATTTTTATGGACATGAATGTTTTAAAATTTTAATTCTTTTCAAAAGTTTCAAAGTGGTATGGGAAAATTTGATTCAAAACTATCCTTTAAATGAATTCCTTTATAAATTATGTAACTTTTAAATGATTTCATGAAAATGGGATATTTCTCTCAAATATTTTTACTAATCATTTTCAACTATGTCAACATCCTTTACAGGATATTATTCTTGATCAAGGTTGATTTATTATGATACACATATTCCATATTTTATTGAAGGTTTTGTGATATATTTTAGTGTGGATGTGTTATTGTTATATAATTCATGGTTTATGGATAAAGTATTTACATTTCGCATGCTAGTTTTAATATGAATGTTTATCTTATGTTTAAACCTTTTCATATGAGGAATGCATTGGACTTATTAAGTGACGGGTGGAGCCCACTAAATCTCCTTGATGTATTGGTAGGTCTTATGAGACAAACTAGTGACTTAGCACAAGGCCTTGACAAAATCTTATTTGTAGTCTTGGAATGAGGCCTTGATTATGTGGTTATGAAGTCTGGCATTATGTATTCAATCATTATAAAATTGGATATTGATATTACATGTGATTATTTGACTAGTAGAATATCCATGTGAACAATTAAATGGAATTATTTGATTTATCTTTGCCATATTATGATGAATTTTATGTTTAAAAGGCTTTTGTTTTAGTTTTATACATTGCTTTAAATTGTTGTGCTTATCTATGAAAGTTTTTTCTATATTGGTATCCTTACTGAGCATCTGAGCTCACCCCTTTCTATGTTTTATTTTTTCTAGGATGAGAAGAAGTATATTATGACTTACATGTAGGGATATTCTAAGGGATATTAATTTGGTAAATGGAGACAATTTTTTTGTTGTTTTTCATTTTATAATGTAATGTAACGTTTATATATGTAATATATTTTCCAAGACTGCTAAACTGATCGGTCTTTCGGGGCTTATTTCTTTGTAATCATGCCAATGTATTAAAATAATGCACCAACTCTGAGCTTTTGGGGTCAGGGCATTACAGTTGGTATCAGATGAATTTTAGCAACAACCTTGAAAATATATTTAGATAAAATCTGATTAGAGAACATTACCCTAAGATAGACTTTGAGGATTAGTATAGAAGAACTTCCTAGAATTTTGTTAATGTATAGATTTTTTGTATTTTCCAAGAAATATATCCCTATATTGATACGAACTGGTAAAAGTGGCCTTGGAACAGATGTACCTACGATTGAAAACTTAGACAAGGAGTTTTGGGCTTTTTTCGGAGTATCCTGGTACACGACAACGGGCCTTGCTACACTCTTGGTTGACACTCTCGGGGGATATGCTTAGGATAATTCAAATTTTCATTACAAGACATTATGAAGGATTTAATAGTAAATACTTCTCAAAGAAAATATTTTATGATTATATATTATATGGATATTCGTTTCAATTTATGTTAGGTATTTTACAAGTTTAGAATTATACATTGCAATTCACAAACTAACCCAGTGAATGCCATTGTTTAGAAATGGAACTCAATAGAAGTAACGAGAATTCCAGCAATACACATGATCAAAACATTAAGAAGGATCATATATTTCATGGTATTAAGCCAAAATTTAAAATGGAAATAGTCACCCATGTATTCTCATCATATGAAGAAATAATACAATGTTTTAATAACATAATTAAATAATTCTCTGAGTCCTATGGCTTTAAAGGGAAGCAAGAGAAGAAAAGGATGGAAGAGAGAAAGATGGATAAAGGGAAGAGGGGAAAGAAGGATTTTCCTATATGTGATAACTATGGAAAGAATAACCTTGGTAAATGCTTGAAGTGTATGTGAGTTTGTTATATGTGTGGAGAAAAAGGACACCAAGTACGTGATTTCAAGGGTAAGAAAAAGGTTTCAGATGTACAATGCTTCATCTCCAAGGAGTTGGGACACAACACAAATCAATGTCCAAATCCTCAGAGTATACCCCAAATGCTACTATTGGATAATAATCAAGTTATGATACTACTGAAGATGAATAGGAATTATTAGAGTTCTTGTATTGTTATTAATTTATTGTGTTATTTGAGTATTGTATTAATGATGTACATGTTATAAGAATTATAGAGTATAAAAGGATTGTACTGCAGTACTATTTCATTAAGGACTTGAGATTGTGTGGAACCAAGAAAAGTGATTCAATAACAGGTTATTTTTTTTGGAAAATATATAGTTGAGATAAAGATAAAACATAATATGGTTCTGATACATAGGTAGTGATTTTGGAATAATATATGATTGATTTGGATAAATTATATTAGATATTATTGACTACATTGAAACTAATTAATGATTTGTATTTTCCAACATTGTTGGAGTTCACAACATTTTTGGATAGAAGGAGTATATCCAGTATTCTATAAGGAATAAGGGAACATGAATGTAATCAATAAGGTTTTATGGTAATTAAGGGTGTTACAATGTTTTAAAAGAATACATGATGAAGGTATTCACATGTTATTACGTGGAAAAAAGGATCTTCATTGTGTTTACCTTACTTATAAATTTTGGACTGTGAGTTTGGACATAAGTATTTTAGATAAGTATAAAGGTTGGAATCTATTATGTTTAAAATTGGATACTATTTTTAAGGTTAAATCATTTCTTGAGATTATTTTTGGATTTTTATAAAAAGGACAACTCAGAGGTTGAACGAAAACCCATCGCGTCTAGAAAGGCCGCGAGACTTGAACCTACAACCGAAAGGTGACAAGGGTGCATCACCTACCACTGGCCTACATGATGGCATGTTTTTTATAATGTAGTTTTTTTTTAAATGGTCTGACAGATAAATTATAAATTCATTTTTTTGGAACCCTATATGATTAGGACAAATAGAATATTTTTGAATTCTATTATCTTTTGTAGTGAATGATGAGTTTGTGGTAGGAATTAGTTGAAGGATTAAACTCTACCTGTCAAGTATATATATATATATATTTCATCTTATTATATGATTAAATTAATTCTTAAACATTAGGGAAGGTATCTTAAAACCAAAAAATTGTTATCCTAATACCTTATGTTTTTTTTTGAACTGATGATATTTTACATCATCTCAGATTGATGGATTTGAGGCCCTCAATTTTACACTTATTTGTGATTGATGGCCTCAATCACTCCCTATAAATATTTACATTTTCCCTCTAATTATGTGTCTCTAATTTACACCATTTTTCTTCTAATCGATATTATAATTTTGTGGTGACTTTTTAATTTCCCTTTCCCTCTAATTAAGACTAAATTTTAATAACCCAATTTCCGTTGTGGGTTTTCCACAAACGTATTTTTATATTTTTAACCATTTATTTTTGGAGAAAAATGTCAAATTGTGAGGATGAAATTTATTGAAGGAGGGGATAATGTAACACCCCATGATTTCATAGTATTTCATCTCATTAAAGTAATTCAACAGCTAGTGCTACACGCAACACCGAGTTCGAGCGCACCAAAACTTACCAAACTAGCCGTTCAAAAAGTAGTTATGAATAGTATTGACTGCATTTTGAATCTTACATACTCTATATTATTTTAACATCCATATTATGTGTTTTTAGACATAATATAAGAACAAATTAATTTTTTTTTTCAGATATAAGAAGTATTTTTCAAAAAATTTAATTTTACCGCCTTTTAATGGATAACCCTTTTTAAAACCAATATTTTACACTTTTATATATTCAATTTAAGGAAATTAAATTATTCTTTAGAATAGGGACATAAAAATTTATTTTGGATAAATATTTGGTACTTTTCGGATAACTTTCATATTTTGATGAATAGTTAAAAATATTAAATTTTAATTGAAAACAACTTTTTAATCGAAATAATTTATAGTGTTAAATTATGAATTTGGATGGTTTGGAAGTATAATTAGATTATATTTTTACATTTTAATAAAATTTATGTCATTATATGTAATTTCACATTTAAATTTGACATAAACACATGCCAATCTTTTGATAGTTTTTACTTTTTAAAAACCCCGCCTTTTGGTTTTGACAACGGGAATTAATTTTAAATTAATAAATGAAACTTCTATGTTTTAAATTTTATAAAATAGACTTATTTTTTAAATTTAGAATATCAAAATTATCTTAGGATGAATATTTTCTATTTTTCTGAAAACATTCAATTTTTGATGAATAGTGAAAGACACTGTTTTATTATTTTAAACCAAATTTTAATTTAAAAAATTATTTATTTTATTTAAATTTATTTTAAGTAAAAATATATATATATATAATACCTATATAAGTTCAATGTAATTAATTGGAGTCATTTTATAATAAAATTATATGTATAAAAGTATATTGTACTTTTTAACTTTTTTTACCCACCTTCTAGGAGCATTTGCAAATTTGCATAAAACTTAATTTTAGCGCTTTTTTGAGTTGAATTTAAAAAATTAAAGAGACAATCTTGACATCAGTAAGTAAAATTTGGTTCCATAAGATGAAAATAAGTATTGGTGAATAGTAACTTTTGACTTATTTACCACAGTTAAAAGTAAATAGGGTAATTGAGGGTAACAATGATATTTTAATTAACTTAACACATGTACTAATTCTATTGGATAAGTGTAATTCGAAAAAAAACAACATTAAGAATAAAATATGATAATTTTGGTCCACTTGGATTATATTAGTACATTTATTATTATTTTATTTAAAGAAGAGTTAAAAGTTTTAAATTAAAATTTTAATAACTAAAGCATTTTTAATATAGGTTTATACATAAGATAAATTCGACTATAAATATTCATTAGAAAGATAAAACTATTTTATACATAATGGTATTTTATTTATAATTTTTAGACATTAAATAATTTATTTTATTTATGACACAATGATGATGCAATATTTACCGTATTAATGAAATATTAAAATAATTGATATTATAAATAACCAAATAAATATAAATTGAAACTTATGATGAATTAAACTAATTTTATAAATTAATATGATATTTTAGGGTAGATTAAATTAATTTTATTCGAAGTGATAAACTTTTTATGGCTTTAAAAAAAAGAAATACTAAATAGTGTCAAAATTGACATAATTGTATTTTTAAAACAAATACTATATTATTAATTATTATAATATTCCTAAAAATCTAAGGTTTAGATAAAGGACTTAGATAAATTTATATATATTAATAATGAACCACTTTCGGTTCTCTTGAAAATTTATAGTAAGTTTATAAACCATACCATATAAAAATACAAAGAGACATGGTGAATGTCAAACTATTTATCTAAGAGTTAAATCTAAAAGATAAGGTTAATATGGAAACATAAACCTGTCTAAAACCTATTGATTAATAGTTTTAGACCCATACCCACCTTATCCTTTAAAGAAATCATTTTTGAGATATTATAAATAGAAAATGATTTTATTATAAAATAATATTTCAAGATTTTCCTAAAGTTACCCTCACCTCTCTTATAAAAGGGTACTTCCCCTTCTATCAAAATAACACCTCCAAAGCCATTTGGATCGACCAAAAACTGCCCAAATATCCCCCCAACTTCCCTCAAATCAACTTAGAGTCCTTAATTGGATTAGAAAGCTAGCATAATGAGCCCTTTTTTATCAACTCAAAAGGAAACACCCGAAGAAGAGGTAATAATTTCACCACCGTCTTTCATGTTATTTTCTTCTTCCACTTCCTCTTTCTTTGTTGTTTCCATACCAAAATAATAACTCCAGTACCTTATACATACTATGATTTTAATATAAATATTTTACAACCATATTCATTATTCTATCCATCTTATGAATGATAATCACTACTGAAAAAATGGGCATTTGAGCCCCTTAACCTATAGCGACCGCCAATGGCGGTCGCTACCATTCCCTAAAAAAGGGGGGGCTTTAGCACCCCCTCCCCCTCCCTCCTCGCGAATTTTCCCCCCGCCCTTCCCCCCTCCCCGTCTTCGCGCCCTCCCCGTCGTCGCCCTCCACGTTGTCGCGCCCTCCCCGTTGTCGCGCCCTCCCCATCGCCCCACCCTCCCCGTCGCCCCGCCCGCCGGCCGGCCGCCCTCCGCCGGCCCCTCCCTCCGTCGGCCCCCGCCCTCCGCTGGCCCCGCCCTCTACCGGCCGCCCTCCGGCCTCCGGCCTCCCTCCGGCCTCCGGCTCCAACCTCCCTCCTCCTTGTGGCTGCGCTGCAGCCTCTCTCTGCCCTCAAGCCTCCCGCCACCCGCCTCCGGCAGCCCGACCGCCCTCCGGCAGCCCTCCGGCCGCACTCCGCCCTCCGTCCGCCCTCCGCCGGCCCCACCCTCCTCCGACCGCCCTCCGCCCTCCGGCTCCGGCCGCCCTCCACCTTGCGGTCGCCCTGTGGCCTCCCTCTACCCTCGGGCCTCCCGCCACCCACCTCCGACAGCCCGGAAGCCCTCTGGCCGCCCTCTGGCCTTCGGCCCCTAGCCCCTCCGGCCTCCGACCTCCTCCCTCAGCCCTTCTCCCCCTCGTCCCTCCCCCCCAGCACCCCAAACATCCCCCCCCCCCCGCACCCCGCCAACCCTCGTCCCCTTCATCTTCGTCCCCTCCCTCACCGCACTACCGCCACCCGTCCCCTCCTTCACCGTCCCCTCCCTCGCCGCACCAGCTCTGGCTCCGTCTCCCCACCGCTGCCTCTCCTCTCCCTCACAGCACTGCCTTCGGCTCCCCTCCCTTACAGGTTTATCGCGCAATCAGGTATGACATGGGATTTCACTTACATTATTATTTTATAAATAGTTCACAAACAATTAATTAGTATTTATTTTAAATATATTTGATATGAAAAATGAAAATGTAATAAGTTTTGTGTAAATGTTTGTTATAGGGATCTTATTATGGATAAGAGTTGGATTGATCTTCCAAATCGAACGTCTAGAGAGTATTTCAATGGCATTATGCAGTTTATTGACTTCACTAGAGGATTTGAAAGTGACTATATTAGTTGTCCATGTAGAAAATGTGCTAACAGATATCAATTCACACGAGATACTGTGAGGGAGCACCTATTCTTTAATGGATTCCTGAGAAATTATAAGAGTTGGACTCATCATGAAGAAGAATATGTTCGTTGTGAAAATACGGATACAGTTCATATGGATGTTGATGCAAGGATGAATAATCCAATGCATGAAATGCTTACTGAAATGGTATGTGGGTTGGATCCTGAAGGCATTGACATCCAGAATCTTGAGACCGGTGAGATAAATCTTCGCTCTGGTGCATATCGTGATTCGAGGAGGTTTTATGAAGCAATTGATGATTCAAAAACAGAATTATATCCTGGATGTACTTCTTTCAATAAATTGTCGTTTATCGTGGAGTTGTTGCATTTGAAGACTTTGAATCATTGGTCAGACACATCATTCGACATGTTGTTGGTGTTATTGAAAAAAGTTCTTCCTATTGATACTAAGATTCCTGAGTTTTATTACCATGCTCGTAAGCTAATAGAGAACATAGGTTTTACATATGAGACAATAGATGCATGTGCAAACAACTGTATGTTGTTTAGAAAGGAAACTACCCATTTGGATATTTGTACAGTTTGTGGTGCTTCTAGGTGGAAAGAGAACAGGGGAAATCAGACTCATCAAAGTCAGATTTTGATACAGGGGAAACCGATTGCCGTAAAGCAAATGCGTTACTTTCCCCTTAAACCAAGGTTGAAAAGATTTTTTATGTCATCTAAAGTTTCTAATTTAATGATATGGCATGCAAAAAGAGTTCATGAAAGTGATATGTTAACCCACCCGGCAGACTCTCACGCATGGAAGGATTTTGATAAGAGACATCCTGACTTTTCCAAATATGTTCGTAATGTCCGATTGGGATTGGCAGCAGATGGTTTCAATCCATTCAAGACTATGGTTGGTGCAACTCATAGCACATGGATCGTGGTGTTGGTTCCGTATAATCTTCCTCCGTGGCTTTGTATGAAGGAACAATTTATATTACTTTCTACTCTTATTGATGGACCAAAAAGTCTGGGGGATAAGATTGATGTTTACCTTCATCCATTGATTGATGAGTTGAATGAATTTTGGGGCGATGGTGTGATGAATTATGACTGTGAAATGAATGAAATGTTCAAACTGCAGGCTGCTTTATTGTGGACAATCAATGACTTCCCAGCTTATGAAAATTTATCAGGCTGGAGTACGAAAGGGGAATTTGCATGCCCTTGTTGCAACAAAAGTAAAAAATCTGTATGGCTTAAAAAATTCCAAAAAATGGGCATACATGGGTCACAGACGTTTTCTCCCCCCTCAGCACAGGTTCAGAAAGGACAGAGTGGCATTTGATGGTTCTAGAGAGTTCAGCCCAGCACCAAATATCATGACAGGAGTTGAAATGTTATCGCAGATTGAGGAAGAAAACATCCGCACGGTATATGAAATTCAGGATTTGGTGGCTCCTCCGGTACGTAATATTCGAGCTGCGGGTAGGCAGCATAGTCACAATTGGAAAAAGAAAAGTGTTTTTTATAGTCTTCCGTATTGGAAAACTAACATGCTGAGGCATAATTTGGATTTCATGCACATTGAAAAAAATGTTTGTGATAACATATTGTGGACTATTTTAGGTGTCAGTGGGAAATCAAAGGACCATGTTAATGCATGCCGTGATTTGGAAGAAATGGGTTTAAGGAAACAGTTGCATTTACAGTTAGCTGAGGGAAACAAGGCATATATGCCTGCTGCACAGTATACGATGACTACAAAGGAGAAAGAGGCATTTCTTTCCATTTTAAAGATGCTCAAGGTGCCTGATGGTTACTCTTCTAATATTTCAAAGTGTGTGAATCTGACGAGCAAGACATTGCAAGGGTTGAAAAGTCATGACAATCACATACTACTTCAGCAGTTGATTCCAATATCCATTTGTGATTGTTTATCCCCCAATGTTGTTCAGCCGTTGATTGAGATGAGTAATTTTTTAGACAGCTTTGTTTAAGAAATCAACTAATGAGTGATTTAAAAAGTTTACAGGACCGAATTGTACTTACGCTTCGTCACTTTGAGAAACTATTTCCCCCCTCATTTTTCGATGTTATGGTCCACTTGACAGTGCACCTAACTGAAGAAGTAATGGCTGCTGGTCCAGTGTAATTCAGGTGGATGTATCCTATTGAGCGGTATTTGAGTACATTGAAATGATTTGTACGCAACAGAGCTTGTCCGGAGGCATCAATAGCCAATGGTTATTTGATGGATGAGTGTACTACTTTTTGTGAAGAATATCTTACGGATGTTGAAACAAAATTAGATAAGCCATCTCAGATTTAGGATGGTCCAGTTGGAGAAGGAACCACATATGATATGGACAACATCGAGTGGATACAAGCGCATAGATATATCTTGTTCAATACTCCATCAGTTGCACCATTAATGCAGTAAGTATCTTATCACTTTTATTGTTTAACTTTTACATTTTTTGTTTTCATAAGTTGATCATTTAAGCATTGCGTTATCATTTGCATAAAACACATTAATGAGATAAAGAAGAGATATATCGTGCGACTGAGTTGCAAATTCAATAGTCTCCTTATGCGTCATTTCATGATTGGTTCAAGTATTATGTATGTATAAATTGATTTTCATTATGAGTGAAGTATTATACTAATTTCTTTCTTCATATATCATTATTTAATTCTATGAATTATGTAGGTTCATAAGTTGAGGGAGTTAGGGGACCCCATGCTAACTGAAGAATTTATCCAACTGGCTGAGGGTCCATCTATAACGGCTCGTCGTTATAAATCTATAGATGTTAATGGTTTTCGATTTGGCATTAAAGATGTTGATGACAAACGAGCAACACAAAACAGTGGCATCGGTTGTCTATTTGTTGATTCTAGTTATTACTATGGTCAATTGATAGACATCATTAAAGTTGTATACACACACGGGTTGGAGTACATATTGTTAAAGTGTAATTGGGTTGATCCAGTGCGTGGACTTAAAGTCGATCAATATCAGTTTTCATTGGTGAATTTTAACTATATGTTATTCAGAAATGAACGAGTTGATAATGAACCTTTCATTTTGACATCACAAGCGGAACAAGTATTCTTCGTTACTTTGCCTTCGAATCCAAGTTGGCAAGTTGTTGTCAAAATGTCTCGGTGAGGAGTGTTTGTATTTGAACAAGATGAACCCTAGACTGTTCCTTTTGTTTCCCAACAACTTGATCAACATACCGTAGTTCAACGTGAAGAAGATATTTATTGGGTCAGAGCGGCTGTTGAAGGAGAAACGGTTGATTTTCATGCTTAATGAAAGGTATAATTGTTTTCCCACTTTTCAGCCTAAGATATCATAAATTATGTAAACATTTTATAAATCCTTGTAAGTTTAATCCTCACTTTTTGAAGTTTATTCAGTTATAAATATTTTGGGTGATTTAACTCATGTTATGTTGATGTTATTATCGGTGTATCTTTCCATTTAGGTATTCTTCATTTGGTTCATGTGCTGCTTGAATTTTTATTAATTCAATTTGAAATTTGGCTATGCATTGATTGGTTTTGTATATAATTTGTATATCTGTTTTGTGAATTTTCTGATTTTTTAAAATTCATTCCCAAATAATTATTCAATCCCTTTTTTTTTTGATTAACAGCTGTACAAGTTTGATTTTTTTTTAAAACAGTCCAATTTATCATTTGGACACTTTGGATAGTCCCCTTACTAATGTTTTCCATGACTGCAGGCATGTCAGGGGAAGAGGCAGAAGATCCACATCATCCATCTGAGGCATCTACGTCTCAGGGTCGAGGTATGTTGGAATGTCATTGTCTCTATTTTTTATGTAATTAATATATATATATATATATATATAACATTTTTCAATTTGTATATAAAATTATTTTCAACAGGATCAGACCCGACTGCTTCTTCCTCTTGCAGGAGAGGCCCTGGTCGAGGCATATTAGCATGGAATTCTGACACGACTTTTGATGTTTCATTTGATGAGGTATTTCATCCTGTGGGGTGGAATTCCCCTGCATTTATTTGTCAGTTGGGTCATATCATACGTGATCCACATCGATTTCCATTGACCATGCGTGACTAGGCTTCTATCCCTCAGGACACATTAGATCGTCTTTGGAGGGAGGTTCAGGTAATAAGACCATTTTAATTTATTCCCTATGTATAATCAGCAATAACATATGTGATTTTTTTCTTTAATAGAAAAATTTTAAAGTATGTCCCGATGAGTTTCGACCAGTGTGTATGAGCAAATGTCATAAGATGTGGAAAGACTATAAAGGCAAATCAAGAGTGACCACTGGGTACCAAATGTGGGTGCCCCAAACATTCTAGAAAAAGTCCCGAGAGGTGTCCTCCCAGCTCAGTGGTGTGATTTAGTTGCATATTGGTCTATTGAGGGTGTTGCGGTTTGTATATTTATTTTGGTATATATATTTTCAATAATTTGTGATTTGTTTGATATTTGAATGAATTGAATATAGGAGGTGTCTACACGCCATTCTAAGAATCGAGCGTTGCAGGGACCACCTCACAGGCTCGAGACTCGTCACGTGTCTCAGATCCGACATGGGGTATTTATTATTCATTTTTTAATTTTTTTATTAATACGGTTTTGTTTTTATATTCTATTCATATATAGTTGCGGGAGTAAGGTGCACCAACTGATCAAATGTCGGTGTGGATGAGGAATCGTGATCACAATGATCCATAGGTTGCAGCATTGATAGTAAGTGCTTGTACTCATTACCAATACCTACATAAAATCTTTATATTAATATATGTATATATATTTAAATATTTCACAGGATCAATTTGAAGTTGAATTAGAACATCTACCAGAGGACCAGCGACAGCTTCCCATGTGAAGGGATGAGATCTTTCATCGCATCATTGGTCGGGACGAACATGGATATATTTTGACCTATGGAACAGGGATTCCTCATTCTGTAGTGTCACGCGATGCGGTTGTTGGTCATACTGTTGCTCAAATGACACAACAGCTGTTAGATTTCGAGGCACGGTTGCGGGCTTTCGAGGAGGCAAATGCGCAATTGGCTACTGAGGTTAGATCACTGCGGGAATATGTGCGTTCAGGTGATGGTTCCGGGGATCACATGATGCAGGTTTATACTATATTTATTTATTTAATTTAAATTATTTTTGCTATAAAAATATTCATAATATTTATTTGTTGTAGGCCCCTGGCCCACCGGATGGAGGTCAGTGATGAACACGCATGACGCATCATATTCACGAGGTGTGTTTCTGTTTTTAATGGTAGGATTTTTATTGATATTTATGTTGGGTTTGAGATATATCATAAATCTATCTAGTATTCCAAAAACATTGACCTGGAGTTAGGGAAAACTAAAAAAAATGAAGCCAGAGATGATAAAGTTTTATAAACTAAGACCAAAACCCAATAAGAAACCCAACAATGTAAGGAGAATGCTAACTCTATCCATAATAGACTGAAATAGGATGGATAAATTCAAGTAGGAGACAAAGTGTTGTTTCATTCTTCAATATGGAAGCTAATGTCTAGTAAGAATAAGTCCAGGTTTACTAGACCATTTATAGTGACTGAAATTTTTTTATCTAGTAAGTTGAAATCAAGGGAGAATATTGACAGGCCCCCACACTCCGTACAGTCCTTCCCACAACCCGGACAGCCCCCCCCCCCCCGCACCCCGGACAGCCCTCCCGCACCCCGGACAGCCTTCCTCGCACTCCGGACAGCCCTCCCAGCACACCGGACAGCCCTCCCGCACCCCGGACAGCCTTCCCCGCACTCCGGACAGCCCTCCCCGCACACCGGACAGCCCTCCTGCACCCCCCGACATCCTTTCCCGCACTCCGGACAGCCCTCCCCGCACAACAGACAGCCCTACCGCACCCCATACAGCCTTACCCGCACTCCGGATAGCCCTCCCCGCACCCCGGACAGCCCTCCCGCACCCCGAACAGCCGTCCCCGCACTCCAAACAGCCCACCCCGCACCCCGGACAGCCCTCCCGCACCCCGGACAGCCCTCCCGCACTCCGAACAGCCCTCCCGCACCCCGGACAGCCTTCCCCACACTCCAAACAACCCTCCTTGCGCACCAGAATATTATTAGTGACGTGTAGGAGGAGACGGCACACCCATCGGACGTGCGGTGCGCGCGGTACGGCCGAGTGCGTCGTTTTCAGCAGCTCCGCGCGCGCTAAAACAGCGCGTGGGGGGTCAAAACCACTCGAACGACATCGGAATTCCATGAAACCGTACGAAAACAGCCGTTCTGTGATTTTTGAAATGGTCGGGCAGACGGCACGTCAATCGGAGGTGTCGTTTGACCGCGGTGACCGGAAACGCGTTTCCGGTGTCATAAAACACCAAAAACGGCGTGAGAGAGTCCAATTTGGAGAAAAAGTGCTCCGAATGACCTGAAACCACACGAAAACATTAGTAATATTATTCGTGACGTGTAGGAGGAGACGACGCGCCCATCGGACATGCGGTGCACGCGGTACGGCCGAGTGCGTCGTTTTTAGCAGCTCCGTGCGCGCTAAAACGGCGCGTGGGGGGGTCAAAACCACCCAAACGACCTCAGAATTCCATGAAACCATATGACAACAGCCTTTGTGTGATTTTTGAAATGGTCGGGCAGACGGCATGTCAATCAGAGGTGTCCTTTTACCGCGGTGACCGGAAACGCGTTTCTGGTGTCATAAAACGCCAAAAACGGCGTGAGACGGTCGAATTCAGAGCAAACGTGCTCCTAATGACCTAAAACCACACGAAAACATTAGGAATATTATTCGTGACATTTAGGAGGAGATGGCGTTCCCATCGGACATGCAGTGCGCGCGGTACGGCTGAATGCGTTGTTTTCAGCAGCTCCGCGCGCGCTAAAATGGCGCGTGGGGGGGTCAAAACCACCCGAATGACCTCAGAATTCCATGAAACCGAACGACAATAGCCGTTGTGTGATTTTTGAAATTTTCAGGTAGATGGCACGTCAATTGGAGGTGTCGTTTGACCGCGGTGACCAGAAACGCGTTTCTGGTGTCATAAAACACCAAAAACGGCGTGAGACGGTCGAATTCGGAGCAAACGTGCTCCGAATGACCTGAAACCACATGAAAACATTAGGAATATTATTCGTGATGTGTAGAAGGAGACGGCTCGCCCATCGGACATGCGGTGCGCATGGTACTGCCGAGTGCGTCGTTTTCAGCAGCTCCGCGCGCGCTAAAGAGGCGTGTGGGGGGGTCAAAAGCACCCGAACGACCTCGAAATGCCATGAAACCGTACAACAACAGCCATTTTGTGATTTTTTAAAATGGTCGGGTAGACGGAACATCAATTGGAGGTGTCGTGTGACCGCGGTGACCATAAACGCGTTTCCGGTGTCATAAAACACCAAAAACGGCGTGAGACGGTCGAATTCAGAGCAAACGTGCTCCAAATGACCTGAAACCACACGAAAACATTAGGAATATTATTCGTGACGTGTAGGAGGTGACGGCGCGCCCATCGGACGTGCGGTACGGCCGAGTGCGTCGTTTTCAGCAGCTCTGCGCGCGCTAAAACGGCACGTGGCGGGTCAAAACCACCCGAACGACCTCGGAATGCCATGAAACCATAATACAACAGCTGTTGTGTGATTTGTGAAATGGTTGGTCAGACGGCACGTCAATCAGAGGTGTCGTTTGACCGCGGTGATCGGAAACGCGTTTCCAGTGTCATTAAACACCAAAAACGGCGTGAGATGGTCGAATTCGGAGAAAACATGCTTCGAATGACCTGAAACCACACGAAAACATTAGGAATATTATTCGTGACGTGTAGGAGGAGACGGCGCGCCCATAGGATGTGCGGTGTGCACGGTACTGCCGAGTGCGTCGTTTTCAGCAACTCCGCGCGCGCTAAAACGACGCGTGGGGGGGGGTCAAAACCACCAGAACGACCTCGGAATTCCATGAAACCGTACGAGAACATCCATTGTGTGATTTTTGAAATTTTCGGGTAGACGGAACATCAATCAGAGGTGTCGTTTGACTGCGGTGACCAGAAACGCGTTTTCGGTGTCATAAAACACCAAAAACGGCGTGAGACGGTCGAATTCAGAGCAAACGTGCTCCGAATGAACTGAAACCACACGAAAACATTAGGAATATTATTTGTGACGTGTAGGAGGAGACGGCGTGCCCATCAGACGTGCGGTGCGCGCGGTACGGCCGAGTGCGTTGTTTTTAGCAGTTCCGCGCGCGCTAAAACGGCGCGTAGGGGGGTCAAAACCACCTGAATGACCTCAGAATGCCATGAAACCGTACGACAAAATCCGTTGTGTGATTTGTAAAATGGTTGGGCAGACGGCATGTCAATCGGAGGTGTTGTTTGACCGTGTTGACCAGAAACGCTTTTCTGGTGTCACAAAACACCAAAAACGGCGTGAGACAGTCGAATTCGGAGCAAACGTGCTACGAATGACCTGAAACCACACGAAAACATTAGGAATATTATTTTTGACATGTATGAGGAGACGTTGCACCCATCGGACGTGTGGTGCGCGCGGTACGGCCGAGTGCGTCGTTTTCAGCAGCTCCGCGCGTGCTAAAATGGCACGTGGGAGGCTCAAAACCACCCGAACGAACTCGGAATGCCATGAAACGTACGACAATAGCCGTTGTGTGATTTTTGAAATGGTCGGGCAGACGGCACGTCAATCAGAGGTGTCGTTTGACCGCGGTGACCGGAAACGCGTTTCCGGTGTCATAAAACACCAAAAACGGCGTGAGACGGTCGAATTCGGAGCAAACGTGCTCCGAATGACCTGAAACCACATGAAAATATTATAAATATTATTCGTGACGTGTAGGAGGAGACGGAGCGCCCATCGGACGTGCGGTGCGCGTGGTACAGCCGAGTGCGTCGTTTTCAGCAGCTCCGCGCGCGCTAAAACGGAGCGTGGGGGGTCAAAACCACCCGAACGACCTCGGAATTACATGAAACCGTACGAAAACAGCTGTTGTTTGATTTGTGAAATGGTCGGGTAGAAGGCACGTTAATCGGAGGTTTTGTTTGACCGTGGTGACCGGAAACGCGTGTCCGGTGTCATAAAACACCAAAAACGGCGTGAGATGGTTGAATTCAGAGCAAGAGTGCTCCAAATGACCTGAAACCACATGAAAACATTAGTAATATTATTCGTGATGTTTAGGAGGAGACGGCGCACCCATCGGACATGCGGTGCGCGTGGTACGGCCGAGTGTGTCGTTTTCAGCAGCTCTACGTGCACTAAACCGGCGCGTGGGGGGTCAAAACCACCTGAACGAACTCGGAATGCCATGAAACCGTACGACAACAGCCGTTGTGTAATTTTTGAAATGGTCGGGTAGACGGAACGTCAATCGGAGGTGTCGTTTGACCGCGGTGACCAGAAACGCGTTTCCGATGTCATAAAACATCAAAAACGGCGTGAGACGATCGAATTCGGAGAAAACGGGCTCTGAATGACCTAAAACCACACAAAAACTTTAGGAATATTATTCGTGATGTGTAGGAGGATACGGAGCGCCCATCGGACGTGCGGTGCATGCGGTACGGCCGAGTGCATCGTTTTCAGCATCTCCGCGCGCGCTAAAACGACACGTGGGGGGGTAAAAACCACCAGAACGATCTCAGAATGCCATGAAACCGTACGACAACAGCCGTTGTCTAATTTGTGAAATGGTCAGGCAGACGGCACGTCAATCGGAGGTGTCGTTTGACCACGGTGACCGGAAACGCGTTTCTGGTGTCATAAAACACCAAAAACGGCGTGAGACGGTCGAATTCGGAGCAAACGTGCTCCAAATGACCTGAAACCACACGAAAACATTAGTAATATTATTCGTGACGTGTAGGAAGAGACGACGCACCCATCAAACGTGCGGTGCACGCGGTACGGCCGAGTGCGTCGTTTTCAGCAGCTCCGCGCGTGCTAAAACGGCGCGTGGGGGGGTCAAAACCACCCGAACGACCTCGGAATGCCATGAAATCGTACGAAAACAGCCGTTGTGTGATTTTTTAAATGTTCGGGCAGATGGCACATCTGTCGGAGGTGTCGTTTGACCACGGTGACCGGAAACGCGTTTCTGGTGTCATAAAACACCAAAAACAGCGTGAGACGGTCGAATTCAGAGCAAACGTGCTCCGAATGACCTAAAACCACACGAAAATATTAGGAATATTATTCGTGACGTATAGGAGGAGACGGCGCGCCCATCGGACGTGCGGTGCGCGCGCTACGGCCGAGTGCGTCGTTTTCAGCAGCTCCGCGCGCGCTAAAACGGCGCGTGGGGGGGGGGGGGTCAAAACCACCCGAACGACCTCGGAATTCCATGAAACCATATGAAAATAGCCTTTGTGTGATTTTTGAAATGTTCGGGTAGACGACACATCAATCTGATGTGTCATTTGACCGCGGTGACCGAAAACGCGTTTCCGGTGTCATAAAACACCAAAAACGGCGTGAGACGGTCGAATTCGGAGAAAATGTGCTCCGAATGACCTGAAACCATGAAAAAACATTAGGAATATTATTCGTGACGTGTAGGAGGAGACAACGTGCCCATCAAACGTGCGGTGCGCGCGGTACGGCCGAGTGCGTCGTTTTCAGCAGCTCCGTGCGCGCTAAAACGGCGCGTGGGGGGGTAAAAACCACCAGAACGATCTCAGAATGCCATGAAACCGTACGACAACAGCCGTTGTCTAATTTGTGAAATGGTCAGGCAGACGGCACGTCAATCGGAGGTGTCGTTTGACCACGGTGACCGGAAACGCGTTTCTGGTGTCATAAAACACCAAAAACGGCGTGAGACGGTCGAATTCGGAGCAAACGTGCTCCAAATGACCTGAAACCACACGAAAACATTAGTAATATTATTCGTGACGTGTAGGAAGAGACGACGCACCCATCAAACGTGCGGTGCACGCGGTACGGCCGAGTGCGTCGTTTTCAGCAGCTCCGCGCGTGCTAAAACGGCGCGTGGGGGGGTCAAAACCACCCGAACGACCTCGGAATGCCATGAAATCGTACGAAAACAGCCGTTGTGTGATTTTTTAAATGTTCGGGCAGATGGCACATCTGTCGGAGGTGTCGTTTGACCACGGTGACCGGAAACGCGTTTCTGGTGTCATAAAACACCAAAAACAGCGTGAGACGGTCGAATTCAGAGCAAACGTGCTCCGAATGACCTAAAACCACACGAAAATATTAGGAATATTATTCGTGACGTATAGGAGGAGACGGCGCGCCCATCGGACGTGCGGTGCGCGCGCTACGGCCGAGTGCGTCGTTTTCAGCAGCTCCGCGCGCGCTAAAACGGCGCGTGGGGGGGGGGGGGGGTCAAAACCACCCGAACGACCTCGGAATTCCATGAAACCATATGAAAATAGCCTTTGTGTGATTTTTGAAATGTTCGGGTAGACGACACATCAATCTGATGTGTCATTTGACCGCGGTGACCGAAAACGCGTTTCCGGTGTCATAAAACACCAAAAACGGCGTGAGACGGTCGAATTCGGAGAAAATGTGCTCCGAATGACCTGAAACCATGAAAAAACATTAGGAATATTATTCGTGACGTGTAGGAGGAGACAACGTGCCCATCAAACGTGCGGTGCGCGCGGTACGGCCGAGTGCGTCGTTTTCAGCAGCTCCGTGCGCGCTAAAACGGCGCGTGGGGGGGTCAAAACCACCCGAACGACCTCGGAATTCCCTGAAACCGTACGACAACAGCCGTTGGGTGATTTTTGAAATGTTCGGGCAGACGACACTTCAATCGGAGGGGTCGTTTGACCACGGAGACCGGAAACGCGTTTCTGGTGTCATAAAACACCAAAAACGGCGTGAGACAGTCGAATTCAGATCAAACGTGCTCTGAATGACCTGAAACCACACGAAAACATTAGGAATATTATTAGTGACATGTATAAGGAGACAGTGTGCCCATCGGACGTGCGGTGCGCTTGGTATGGCCGAGTGTGTCGTTTTCAGCAGCTCCGCGCGCGCTAAAACGGCGCGTGGGGGGTCAAAACCACCTGAACGACCTCAGAATGCCATGAAACCGTACGACAACAGCCGTTGTGTGATTTTTAAAATTTTTGGGCAGACGGAACATCAATCGGAGGTTTCGTTTAACCGCGGTGACCAGAAACGCGTTTCAGGTGTCATAAAACACCAAAAACGGCGTGAGACGGTCGAATTCGGAGCAAACGTGCTCCAAATGACCTGAAACCACAAGAAAACATTAGTAATATTATTCTTGACGTGTAGGAGGAGACGGCGTGCTCATCGGATGTGCGATGTATGCGATACGGCCGAGTGCGTCGTTTTCAGCAGCTTCGCACGTGCTAAAAAGGCGCGTGGGGGGGGGGGGTCAAAACCACCCGAACGACCTTGGAATGCCATGAAACCGTACGAAAACAGCCATTGTGTGATTTCTGAAATGTTCGGGAAGACGACACGTCAATCGGAGGTGTTGTGTGACCGCGGTGATCGGAAACGCGTTTTCGGTGTCATAAAACACCAAAAACGGCGTGAGATGGTCGAATTCGGAGCAAACGTGCTCCGAATGACCTGAAACCACACGAAAACATTAGTAATATTATTCGTGACGTGTAGAAGGAGACTACGCGCCCATCGGACATCCGGTGCGCGCGGTACGGCCGAGTGCGTCGTTTTCAGCAGCTCCGCGCGCGCTAAAACAGCGTGTGGGGGGGTCAAAACCACCCGAACGACCTTGGAATGCCCTGAAACCGTACAAAAATAGCTGTTGTGTGATTTTTGAAATTTTCGGGCAGACGGAACATCAATCGGAGGTGTCGTTTGACCGTGGTGACTAGAAACGCATTTCTGGTGTCATAAAACACCAAAAACGGCGTGAGACGGTCGAATTTGGAGCAAACGTGATCCGAATGACCTGAAACCACACGAAAACATTAGGAATATTATTCATGACATGTAGGAGGAGACGGCGTGCCCATCGGACGTGCGGTGCGCACGTTACGGCCGAGTGCGTAGTTTTCAGCAGCTCCGTGCGCGCTAAAACGGCGCGTGGGGGGGTCAAAACCACCCGAACGAACTCGGAATGCCATGAAACCGTACGAAAACATCCGTTGTGTGATTTTTGAAATGTTCGGGTATACAGAACGTCAATCGGAGGTGTCGTTTGACCGCGGTGACCGGAAACGCATTTCCGGCGTCATAAAACACCAAAAACGGCGTGAGACGGTCGAATTCGGAGAAAACGTGCTCCGAATGACCTGAAACCACACGAAAATATTAGTAATATTATTCGTGACGTGTAGGAGGAGTCGGTGTTCCCATCGGACGTGTGGTACGCGTGGTACGACCGAGTGTGTCGTTTTCAGCTGCTTCACGCGCGCTAAAACGGCGCGTGGGGGGGTCAAAACCACCCAAACGAACTCAGAATGCCATGAAACCGTACGACAATAGCCGTTGTGTGATTTGTAAAATGTTAGGGCAGACATCACGTCAATCGGAGGTGTTGTTTGACCGTGGTGACCGGAAACGTGTTTTCGGTGTCATAAAACACCAAAAACGGCGTGAGACGGTCGAATTCGGAGCAAACGTGCTCCGAATGACCTGAAATGACGACATTTTTTAAATTGGGGGTTTTAAATTATTATAGAACCATGATTTGATGTTAGATTTAATTTTATTATATGTATATAATAACTGAATAATTATGTTCAATTTACGTTTGTTTTGTTTTTTTTGTCTTATTGTAGGTTTTGAAGCAGAAGATTGAAATAGATGGACCTGCTCGGATCGTTGAAGCACGTTTATCGTTTATGATGATTTTGATGCTTATGCTGTTTGAAATTGTTTTCCATTTGTTATGACTTTTACCTTGTTATATCTCTGATTTTTCACCGTGAAGAAAAAAAAACACAATTCGTCCATTTCATTAAAAAAATGAAAAATATTTTATTTAATATTATATATATAAATATTTTCATTAATATAAATATATATATATTTTTTATTTAACAAATATATATATATATTTATATATTTATATATTTATTTCGGTATGAATTTTTTTTAAAAAAAATTTCCCCCAGTTTAGCGACCGCCAAAGGCGGTCGCTATAGACTGGCTGTCGGGTAGCGTTAGCGAACGCCAGTGGCGGTCGCTATAGGCTGCTGTCAGGGCAGTAGTAGAGACTGCTAAAAGAGGTCGCTAATGGTCCCTGCCCGGCACCCTATAGCAACCGCCTGGCGGTCGCTTATGGCCGGCATTTTGGGCACCTTTAGCGACCGCCAATGGCGGTCGCTAATGCCATTTTTTTAGTAGTGAATGTCACCATGCATTCTTACATATAGCTAACTGTCTCCAAGTCGTGGTGTAATTTGTTATTCAACACTATGTTTTTTGGATTGATATAATAATGATTAATGTGTACATAAATAATGAAAATAACATGATAATTTCACTGTAAAATTAATATACCATCCAATTCAACACCTTTTAATTATTAAGGAAATGACATCGTTGCTCGTGTGTACGTACGACTTACCATCCCCATGACACGATGAGATTCTTTTCCACATTCACCATTCAATGATGGTTATAAAAATATATATTATTAATAAGTATGTAATATATGACATAATAATGCTAATGAATATATATATATATATATATGTATTTATGTATGTATGTATGTACTTACATATATCTTATTCACTTACTTCTATTCAATACAATATGAAAACAAAAACATCGTTTATGCATACGTACGGCCTACCATCTCCATAAACGATGTTTTCCGTTTCATGTATCTATCTAATATACATATTTATATTCTAAATATATATGATATATAAATCATGTGTTATATTCTGGAATTATTTAAATCATGATCTAAATGATACGATCAAGAATAAAAAGTTAAGACACGTATGAAAAAGAAAGCGATTGTTACCCTAAATGTTAATTTAACATGGAAATAATTATTAAATGGGTAGTATAAAGAAATAAATGAATCATTTATGATATAATAAATATGAATATGGTTATGTTATTATTTAATAATATACAATAGTCATTATACAGGAGATTAAACGTACCCTTGACCAAAGGAAAGTAAAAGGTATTGGTTAATTCAACAATCTCTTTATTATCCAAGGTTGTTTTTACGTAAGTATCTTCTGGGACATATTTATTATCCATTTCCATGTTTCATAAAATATTTTTCAAAGGGATTATTTTTAAGTGATTTTTTTACTAAAACGTCATTTTATATGTTTTAAAGATTTATTCTTCTAAACCTTTCTCATTAATGTCCATGTTTTTCAAATGGTTTTAAGGATTTATTTATATCAACATGAATGTTTTAAATTTTTAATTCTTTTCAAAAGTTTCAAAGTGGTATGGGAAACATTGATTCAAAACTATCTTTTAAATTAATTCTTTTATAAATTATGTGACTTTTAAATGATTTCATGAAAAAGGGATATTTCTCTCAAATATTTTTACTAATCATTTTCAACTATTTCAACATTCTTTACGGGATATTATTCTTAATCGAAGTTGATTTATTATGATACAAATCTTCCATATTGTTTTGAAGGTTTTGTAATATGTTTGACTGTGGTTTTGTTATTTTTATACCATTCCTGGTTTATGGATAAAGTATTTATATTTCATATGCTAGTTTAAATACAAATGTTTATTTTATGTTTAAAACTTTTTAAATGAGGAATGAATTGTACTTAGTAAGTGAGGGTGGATCCAGCTATAGCTCCTCATTACATCGGTAGGTCTCATGAATCAAAATAGTGTCTTGGAACAAGGCCTTGACAAAATCTTATTTGTAGTCTTGGAACGAGGCATTTACTATGTGGTTATAAATTCTGGCATTATGCATTCCATCATTATGAAGTTGGATATTTATGTTACATGTGATTATTCGACTAGTAGAATATCCATGTGAATAATTAAATGGAATTATTTGATTTAACTTTGCCATATTATGCTGAATTTTATTTTTAAAAGGCTTTTGTTTTAGTCTTATACATTTCCTTAAATGTTTATGCTTATTTATGAAAGTTTCTATAATATTGTTATCCTTATTGAGCATCTGAGCTCACCCCTTTCTATGTTTTATTTTTCCCAGGATGAGAAGAAGTATATTATGATTGACCTGCAGGGATTGTCTAAGGGATATAAATTTGGTAAATGGAGACAATGTTGTTGTTTTTTTTATTTTACAATGTAATGTAATGTTTATGTATGTAATCTATTTTCTAAGACTGCTAAACTGATCGGTCTTTCGGGACTTGTTTCCTTGTAATCATGCCAATGTATTAAAATAATGCACCGACTCTACGCTTCTAGGATCGAGGAATTATATAGTTAGAAGATTCATGTCAAGAGAAGATTCAAACCATGAATGGTTACACATCATTAAAATACATTACACGTCGTTAGTTATTTAATGAATGATTTTCATTTTAAAGAGACATGTTTTTTGGGGGTTAGGAAACTCAACTATTTCATAATGTGTAGTGGGATTACACCTCCTATAATAACTTGACTGCAGTTTTTTAAATAGTAAGCACAGATGAGATCTCTTTTCCCCTCTTCTTCAATTTTGTTTCTCTCAACCCAAATCCGTCCCCTCGCAATCAGGAAGCTCTCCATCCCTTCCAGATATTCTCTTTCTATGGTTGACCATCGTTTCATTAGTGGTGTGATTCTCATGTAAGCTTTCTCTTCCATTATTCATATTTCTCTCTTTATTCCCCTTTGTGATTTCAATAGATCATTCTGAAATTAAGGGATCAATGCTTTATTATGTTGGATATTTCCTCTAGGTTGTTTTTTAGGTATTCTACACATTCATTCTTGTTTATGGGTGTTGTTAAAAGTGTTAAGTTTCAGTAAAAAGGTAGGTGTTTCCATTCCGTTTGGCCAAATTGATTGGCGTCGAATTTCTTGATCTAGTTCACTTGTTTATTTAAATTCAATTGCTCAAACATGATTTCAATTTATTCAATAATTAAATCATATTCTAGTGAATTGGGATATTTGAAATTGTTTTGGCATAAGAATTGGGAAACTCTACAATTCTATTGAATTGGTGTGTGCTTATGAAAATTGGTTGATTTAAATTGTTTTATTTAAATTTATATTTTATGGGAATCAATTAAATTAAATTGATGAATTTAATTTTTTAAATGAATTGTGATATTGATGGAATTTGTTTTGAATGGATTTAAAACTTGTGAAAATAGATTAAAAGTTTTGATAAAACCCCGGTGGATTCATCTTATTAAAGAGGCATGTTTTTTATTAAAACCCATTATGGTTTTAAATGGAAAATTGGAATTTAAATGGAAGAATTGGATTTAATTTTATTTTAATAAGTCTTAAAATAAATTCATCATCATTGACTATGTAAGGTCATATGCAAGCCTTAGGTATTTGGTGAGTAATATGGACACATTCTATTCTATTACAACATTCTAAAACATATATGTGGTGGGTTAATTTCTCTAGATGTTTGTAACGAGTCACTTTTGGGAAGTGTCAGGGGACCTTCATATACACATATTATTGGGATCACTTAGATATTGAGGAGTCCTAAAGCATGGAACTTATGTACTTATTTAAAAGATGACCATGTTGATCTCTTGTTTTATATTTGAGATATAAATATATTCCATTTCTATTGAACTGGTTTATATGAATTCTGAATTTATATAAAATATTTTATATAAATATTTTATTTAATCCATTATTTTATAAATATTCCATCACTTGTGAAGCCGTTTCTTAAAGTATTTTTCCATCATTTGAATTTTATATCATGATTTGTTTAAATATGATTCAAAATGAAAAACTGTTTATTTAAAAATTGAAATCATTACTTTAGTTAATATATTTTTGTAATCTGTTATGGAATCCTTTGTGAGACCCTACATGTCTTTTTATACCACACTCTACTTATTCCTTACGGTGTTTGAATGTTATCTCCTTCTAGGTTTGAGTAAGGGGAAGGGTTCTCATGGAGGTGGATCCATATGTTGAATGTGGGATGTGGTTAGTTTTTTCCTTACATACTTGTGGTGTTTTATTATGTTTGGTATAATGGTAGTAGTACTTTGGTCTTTACTGACTTTTTGACTTCTGGTACATTACTACTAGTGGAGTTTCTTTTGTATGCATGTTCTATTTCTAATATTTCATCCTCTAGGTTTTGTGTAAAATTCATTCCCACATTCATGTTGTATGATGCCAGATACTAGTAGTTAACCTAAGGGTGATGGGGAATACCCTTTAAGATATTTCAGGTCTGGTTCGATTATCAGGATACCTGGGAACATAGTCTAGTTCATGAAAAAATGGTATCATGGGAGGTTGTTGAGATTATGGTCTTAAAGTCATAATGCATTGAGAAATATTGCCAGGACTTATGATGTAGTTGTGATTGATTACAAATCTATATCTCACATAAATTAACCGTTTGTATCTAGGGGTGGTTAGGGAATGATGTATTTTGGTTTAGTTCTAGTCAATTCTCTATTTTGATTTGGATAGAGTGTAATCTAAATATCATTGTTCAATTTGTTTGGAATAATTTCCCTTGTTGCTCAGTTTGAGTGTAAGACTGATGTCATCCTTGTTTTCTGTTGAGGTTGTGTAGCATCATGCCTTCGAGAAGATGTGTTAATCATATCTAGGAGGAAGCTAATACTAAACCCCAAAGAGAGAATACTATAGTGGACCCAAATCTATTTGAGGTGATTGCGTGCACTATCCAAGCTCTGGTATAGGGACCATCTCTTATCCTCGTTCGGGTTCCAGCTATGCATCCTTAGATGGATGTTCTTCGAAATCATTATCAAGAGTTACTCCTCCAAAATCCCCCAATTTTTAAAGTCTTTAATAATCCTCAACATGATGAGGAATGATTTTCCATTATAGAATATATGTTTGAGTTCCTGGAGACACTATAAGAGATCAAGGTGAAGTGTTCCACGTTCATGATGGAAGGAATGAGAAGAAGACGGTGGGTGAAAATGGTGATGGTAAAGAAACATTAGGTCTTAGAGTAGAAATAAATCTATGTTCTTTTCACTGAACAGTTCTATCCATACTCAATGGTGTTGGAATGGGCTGTGGAGTTTTTCATGTTTAAGAAGGCTGATAGAACTGTGACTGAGTATTCAAATCGCTTTACTGAACTCCTATAGTTTTCATTTGTGATTATATATAATGAGAGGATGAAGGCTCAATGGTTCAAGTTTGGACTTCAATCAGATATTCCTTATCAGGTTTTCTTAATAAATCTTCCCACTTATGATGATGTGATAGATACAGTGATTATGGTTGATATGGACCTAGATAGAAAGTCAAGGTTGAAGAGTGTTCTTTTTCATCCTAGTGGAAGCTTCAGTTCCTTCAAGGGAAAGTAGAAGCATGATGATTCTCATAGTTTTTCTTGACAACAGGGTTATTCTAGGCCTCCTATAGTGTGGGGATGAAATAATTTTATTTTCTATCAGTTTGTAAATCCCTGAAACTCTAAGAGGGTTTTCTCTGAGGAAACCAAGAAATGTAGCTCCTTCATACATTTAAGACTCTTATAAATATTCTACCATATCTTTTCTACTCTGCATAGTGGAACATGATCATCATCTCCTCCTAAAACTATGGGAATCAAATAAATCATGTTTAAAAGGGTTCTAACCATAGAAATCTGAAAAGAATATTCTTCACGTAGTGGAAGAGACTCTAGAAGAAGTGAATATGGGTCCAATTATGGTGAGAGGTACCATTACTATAACTTCATCATTAGTGATTTATCTATTCAATACTGGTGTATATAATTCATTTATTTCATCACATAATGTTAATCTAAAAAATCTTTATACAAAGATTTTATCTTGTCCAATGGATATTACTACACCCCTTGAAACAAAGGGAGAAAGGGCTCTCCATTGTTCTTCTTGTGTATTCTGACTATCCAATGTTGATTTGGATTGTATTTTTCTATTCCTTGACATGAAACCTCTTGAAATCATTTTCAAAATGAATTAGATTATTTCCAATAAATCTCAAATTGTTTTTTAGTTTTGGAAGGTTTAACTTACTACAACCAGTGGTGTGTCTCTTGTATTTCAAGGAGAATGGGACCCAAGGTCAAGCAGAGCCAGACCATATTATCTAGAGATGGGGAAAGAAATATCAGTTTTTTCTTTGGATATGTAAAACGAATATTTTAGTTGTAAATTCCATTTAGTTTTCATTGAGTTTCCCAACGTGTTTAATTCTACCTTCTCTTGTTTTCCACTAGTAAGGGAGGATAGGTTTTCCATTGAATTAATTTATATAACTCAACCAGTTTCTAATCCCTCTTATAGAATATCTAGAATAGAAATGATAGTGTGTAAGTCCCAATTGGATGATATTTATGAGAAAGGATTTATATGCATGAATGTGTCACCCTGGGTGGTGCCAATTATCTTCACTAAGAAATTTATTGGTTCTCTTCGCTTATGTGATGACTACTGAAATATCAATTGAGTTATGGTAAAGATCAAGTACATATTTCTATGTATTGATGATCTATTTGAGCAGTTGAATTGGGTAAAGTGGTTTTCAAAGAAAGAACTTCAATCTGGTTACCATCCATTGAGGAAAAAAGAGCCTATCATTTAGAAAACCACCTTTCAAGGTAGGTATAACCCATATGAGTACCTTGTTATGCCCTTTGGTTCAAAAAATGAACCTTCCATTTTCATGTTTTTGATTAACATGATTTTACAAAATAATCTGGATACCTTTGTGGTAGTATTTTTGGATGACACTGTTGTTTACTCCACATCTGGGGAGGATCATATGCATCATTTGAGAATAGTTCTAAGTCTATTGAGAAATCACTAAATTTATCTAGGCTTTCAAAGTAAGATTTCTAGATTCGGGAAGTAAAATTATTGGGACATGTGGTGTTTGAACAAGGTATATAAGTTTATCTTGAGAAGGTGAAGGCAATTATGAAATGGTAGAAACCACATAATGTATTTATGATTCAGATATTTTTGGGATTAGTTAGATATTATCACCGCTTCATGAAGGAATTATCTAATATGGCTTCTCTGATGACTAATATAACTAACAAGGGGTGAAGTTTGCTTGGAATGAAAAATTTTAGATTTATTTTGTCAATCTGAAATGTCTTTTGAGTATTGTGCCAATGTTGACTCTTCCAGAGGTCGGGTAGGGCTATGTGGTATTCTGTGATGCATTGAGTTCAGTCATGGGGTGCATTATTATTCATGGAAATCATGTAGTTGTTTATGGATCTCATCATTTTAGGCCACATGAGAAGAATTATACTACCTATGTGTAACACCCCAAGATTCCATGGTATGTTTCTCTTTGAATAATGCAATATCTTGTGATGTACGCAACTTTGAGTTCTAGCACACCATGACCAATCAAACTAGCCATTATGAATAGAAATACCCAATTTTTGAAATTTTATAAATTTTATTTCTCAAAATGGATTTCATTTTTGGATTCAAAATATCAAAATTATCTTAGGGTGAATTTTTGGTATTTTTCTAAAAACATTCAATTTTGAGGAATAATGAAAAATACTACATTATTGTTTAAAACTGACTATTTATTTAAATAATTAGTTATTTTATTTAAATTTATTTTATGTAAAAATAGATAAATCATAAATATATATATTCAATGTAATTCATTAGAGTTATTTTATAATATGATTAGATATATTATATTTTATTGAATGTTTTTCCTCTTTTACCCACCTTCTAGGCACATTTACAAATTTGGATAAAAAGTATTTTTACCACTTCTGTAAATTGAATTTCAAAAATTTGAGAGACACAGTTGACATCATTAATTAAAATGTTTTTCAATAGGATGAAATTTTTTTTGGTGAATAGTAACTTTTGAATTTCATTTACCACGGTTAAAAGAAAAATAGGGAAATTAAAGGTAAAAATGATATTATAATTACCCTAACACATGTCATAATTCTACTGGATAAGTGTATTTAGACAAAAATCAAATTTAGGAATAAAATATGATCCCTTTTGTCCACTAGAATTTGATTAGGACATTTATGATTATTTTATTTAAAGAAGAGTTAAAAGTGTTAAATTCAAAGTTTAATAACTAATCCATTTTTAATATAGGGTTATAAATAAGATATATTAGATTATAAATTTTCATTATAAAGATAAATATATTTCCTAAAAAATGGTATTTTATTTATATTTTTTAAACATTAAATAATTAAATTTATTTATGACACAATGATGATACAGTAATTACCTTATTATTGAAAGATTAAAATAACTAATATTATAAATATTAATATAATTGTAAATATAGACTTTTGATGTATTAAAATAATATTATAGGTTAATATGACATTTTAGGGTTAATTAAATAAATTTTTTTCGAAGTGATAAAGTTATGACTTTCCCAAAAACCAAATACTAAATAGCGTCAAAATTGACATAAATGAGTTTTTAAAACAAATAATATATTATTAATTGAAATAATATTCCTAAAAATATAATATTCGGTCAAATTACTTAGATAAGGTTATATATATCAATAATTAACAACCTGGGGTTTTCTTGTCTATTTATAGTAAGTTTATTAACCATTTATTATATTAATACATGAATACATGCTAAAAGTAAAAATATTTAACTAAGAGTTAAATACAAAAGATAAGGTTAATATGGTGATATAAACCTATCTAAAACCTATTTGTTGAGAGGTTTTAACCCAACCTCAAATTAGCCTCTAAATAAATCTTTTGGAGCCATTACAAACCGAATACGATTGTATAATAAAATAATATTTCAAGATTTTCCTAAAGTGGCCCTCACCTCTCTTATAAAAGGGTACTTTCCCTTCTCTCAAAATCACACCTACAAAGCCATTTAGCTCAGCTAAAACTAGATCAAATATCCTTCCAAATTCCCTCAATTCAACGTAGATGCCTTAATTTGATCAGAATCCAAACTAAAGAGCACTTTTGATCACATCAAAAGGAAGCACCCGAAAAAGAGGTAATAATTTCATATCCTCATTCAAAGTTATTTTCTTCTTCAACTTCCACTTTCTTTATTGTTTCCATACCAAAATAATAAATCCAGTACCTTATACATACTATGATGTTATTATAAATTTGGTACAACCATATTCATTATTCTATCCATCCTATGATTGGCAAAGTCACCATACATGCGTACATACGGCTTACCGTCTCCACGTCATGGGGTAGTTTTTTATTCAACACTTCATTATTTGTATGGATATAATAATGAGTATAAATGATATAAATAATAAATATAACATGCTAAGGATTCTTTATATATGATATACCATCAAATTACATATGATTTCACCATCAATAAAATGATATTGTCGCTCGTGCGTAAGTACGGTTAACCGTCTCCACAAATGCGATGAGATTCTTTTCCCATCGTAATCATTCAAGAATAATTTTCATTTTATGATTAAAAATAATGTTTAAGAACTTAATATCAGTTTGCATATGATGAAAATACATCCTATACATAACAAATATGACTTAAATTACAAAACATATAAAGTAAAATGGATCAGTTAAGACCTAAAACAATGATATTACTGAAATATTTTTTACAAATCCATATTTGAAGATCATATATGATATAATATTTATGTATGTGGTTACTATATAATTTAATAACAATTATTTAACAATTATACAGGAGGTTAACATACCTTAAATCAAGGAAAAGTTCAAGTTAAGGTTTAATTTTATAATCTCTTCATTATCCGAGGTTGTTTATACGTATTTATCTACTGGGACCTCTTTATCATCCACATCTATGATTCTTTAAAAAAAATTCAATTTTTTTTTACTATTTACTAGACTATATTTTAAATTCATCTATAAACTCATTTTACTTTTTATAAAATGGTTTGAAATGAATCTTTCCATCACTTTCCAAACAAGGTACTTTATGACCTTTTTGAAAAATTAAGGTAAGAATGTTTTTTTAAATTATACAATGGGTGCAGCTATTTTCTACCATTATAACACATTCAAAGTTTTCTTTACAAGATTACACGAATATTTTCAAAAATAATTATTTTCTTTTATAATTATGTTACTTTTAAATGATTTCAAAATAGAAAGAGAAATTTCTCTCAAATGGTTTTGATTTCTTCTATGTCAACATCCTTTGATGGATTTTACACTTGTTTGAAGTTGATTTATTATGATACAATCTTCCATGTAATATTGAAGTTTTTGTGATATGTTTGACTATTGATGTGTTATTTTTATACCATTCATGTTTTATGGTTAAAGTTTTAAAATTTCGTATTCTAGATTTAATACAAATGTTTATGTTATGTTTCAACCTTTTCATATAAGGAATGAATTGAACTTTGTAAGTGATGGGTGGAGCCCACTATAGCTCCTAAATGCATCAATAGGTCTCATGAGACAAACTAGTGTCTTGGAATAATGCCTTGATAAAATCTTATTTGTAGTCTTGGAATGAGGACTTTACTATGTGGTTATGATGTCTGACATTATGAATTCCATCATTATGAAATTAGCTATTGATATTACATTTTATTATTACACTATTAAAATATCCATGTGAATAAGTAAGTGGCATTATTTAATTTATCTTTTCCATATTATTCTAGATTTTAATTTTAAAAGTCTTGCATTTTAGTCTTATACATTGCCTTCAATGTTTATGCTTATTTATGAAAGCTTCCAAAATATTTTTATTCTTACTGAGCATATAATTTTCACCCATTTTTAGGTTTTATTTTTCCCTAGGATGCAAATAAGTATATTACAATTAACCTGTAGGAATATGATATGGGATGTGAGTGTGTTCAAAGGGTACACAATGTTTTTGTTTTTCCATTACATGATGTAATGTAAAACTTATGTATGTATCTAGTAATTCTAAGGCTACTAAACTATTTGGTATTTTGAGATGTGATATCTTGTAATCATTCCAATGTTATGTAATAATCCACCGACTCTAGGTAACTAGGGTTGAGGCGTTACAATTGGTATTAGAGGATGTTTTGTACAAACCATGGAAACTAGATTTAGAAAAACCCTAATCAGAGAACATTACAAGGTTATTAAGTCCTACAACAAATTATATACGTAACCCAAGTAGTAAGATTGATCAGTTCTTTAATGGGTTAAAACCGTTTATCCATCGAGAATTAGTCTCACAATCCTTCTCATCATAAGAAGATATTGTCTCATGTGCTATCAAGATATAAATGGAATTATCTAAGTCTTATGACTTTAAATCAAAGAAAGAGAAGAAGAGATCTACTGAACACTCTGGAAATGGAAATAAAAGGAAGAAGGGAAATGTTGAATTTCCAACCTATAGAAAATTTATGAATAAACACCCCGGTACTTTCCTGAAGGAAATGTTAGTCTATTACAAGTGTGGTGAAAAAGGACACCAAGCTCATGATGTAAAGGGAAAGAAATAGGCTGTCAATGTTGGATGCTACAATTTTAGAGAAATGGAGAATTATGAATATTAATGTCCTATGCGCCAAGGAAACTTACCTATGAAAAGGATATGGGATCAAGGAAAAGCTTATGCGATCACTACTACTGAGGTCAATGCTTTGAATGATGTGGTGGAACGTAATTTAATGGTTTCCTCAAATTTAGAAAATGCTTTATTTGATTCTGGATCATCGCATTATTTCATATCTTCCCAGTTTTCTAAGAAAATTAGATATTTTCAGTTTGATTTAACAAGGGATTTGTCAGTCAAAAAAACTAAGAAAAGTATCATTACAACAATGTTTTGTGAATCAGTTCTCATTAGGGCATATAAATGTGCTTTATTTGATGATCTCATCATCATACACATGATCAAATTTGATATAATCCTCGGTATGGATTGGATTTCAGACCACGATGAGAAAATTTATTGTAATAAGAAGGGGGTTACAATTTTTGATGATGATAAGGAGTACCTTATATTGAGAGGAGAAATGTCACAATATTATTCTTAAATAGATCCACCCCTTGTAGCTCTTCTAAATTTAATTATTGGGGAGGAAGAGAACTAAATAACTATAGGTGAGGAAAGGAATGTTGAAATAGAGGATGAACCTATTGTGAAAGAATGTATTGATGTATTTCCATAGGATTTACCTAGACATCCTCCAGAATGAGAAATTGAGTTTTACATTGATTTAATTCTTGGTTCAAGGCCCATATCTAACACCCGTTATAGAATGGCCACTGTGGAATTAGTGGAACTAAAGAAAAAACTAGAGGAATTGAGTAATAATGGATTTATCTTCCCTAGTGTTTCCCTATAGAAAGATGGATCTATGAGTTTGTGCATTGACTACAAGGAGATCAATGCTATAATAATAATGAACAAGTATCCTTTACCTCACATTGATGATTTATTTGATCAACTTCATGGAGCTCAATATTTTTCAAATATTGGCCTTTGATTTGGATATCCTAAGTTTTGTGTGAATAAGGAAGAAATTATGAAGACAACATTTCAAACCAGGTATGGGAATTATGAGTTTACAGTAATTCCTTTTGGAATAACTAATGCACCCTCTGTTTTCGTGGATCTAATGAATAGAGTTTTCAAGGAATATCTTGATGAATTTGTAGTGGTATTTATTGATGATATCTTGTTATACTCCAAAATCTACGAATATCCTGAAAATCACTTGCACTAGATTCTAAAGACACTTAGAAGAAATGAATTATATGGGAATTTTTTCAAGTGTGAATTCTAGCTTCAGAAGATTTAATTTCTTGGCCATATTGTCTCTAGGTATGGATTCTCTGTTGATCCTTCAAATAAAAGAGCAATACAAGAATTTCCAACACTGAAGAGTATAACTAAGGTACACAGTTTTATTGGTTTAGCAGGTTATTATTGGTGCTTCATCCATAATTTTTCTTGATTGGCTAACCCATTAACCAAGATGATACGTAAAGGGGTTAAATTTGTTTCGACAAAAGTGTGTGAAGAGTGTTTTGAAGGATTGAATAAAATTTTAGTTAATTATTCTATATTGAACCTACCATCAGGGAATGATGGGTTTTTTATTTATATTGATGCTTCAAAAAAAGGACTTGGTTGTGTCCTTATGCAGAATGATAGATTTATTGCCTATGCATCACAACAACAAAAAATTCATGAAAAAAACTATCACACTCATGATATTGAGTTATCAGCTATAATCTTTTCTTTGAAGATATGGAGACACTATCTCTATGGTAAAAAATGTGAGATATATACTGATCACAAGAGCTTGAAGTATATTTTATCATAGAAATAACTCAAGATGAGGCAAATATGATGGCTTCAACTAATCAAGGATTATGATTTCACTATACACTACCACCTGAGGAAGGAAAATTAGTAGGAATATGCTTTGAACAAAAAGTATCATGGAGTTTTAAATAATATGAGAGTTGAAAGGGATCCTATATTCATGGATCTAGTAAATATGGATATGGGAATAATCATGGAAGGTGAAACATCAATAATTTTTTGAATGGTTGCCAAACCAAATTTACTATAAAGGATAAAAAGTTCTTAGACTGATGAGGAGGAGTTTCAAAAGAAAATTAAAGCTGTGAATGATGGGAGATTGATTGACTTCATATATGAAGATGGAATTTTGAAATTTGGGAAGAGACTTTGTGTTCCTAACATACCTGATCTAAAAAGGGAATTTTTGGATGATTTTAATAGATCTAATTTCTCTATACACCCTGATATTACTATGATGTATAGATATTTGAAGGAACATTTATTGTGGGAAAATATGAAGTGGGATATTGCGGATTATTTGTCAAGATGTGTGGTTTTACAATAGGTTAAGGCTGGAAGACAACATCTTGGAGGAGTCATGCAACCTCTTCCTATACCTGAGTGGAAATGGGATAATATTATGATGGAAATTTTCATGGGGATACCAAAGACTCCTAGAAATAATGATGCAATATGGGTCATTGTTGATCATCTTACCAAGTCACCACATTTTCTTCCTATAAGAGAATATTTACCACTTGAACGTTTAGTAAGACTATATATTAATGAATTTGTAAGACTTCATGGAGTACCCCTATCAATTGTTTCTAATCATGATCCCCGTTTTATATCAAGATTATGGAAAAGTCTTTAGAAGGCCCTAGAAACTGAACTTTGTTTGAGAACTGCCTACCACTCTCAAAATGATGGAAAGTTAGAATGGACTACTCATACCTTAGAAGACATGTTGAGATCTTGATCACTTGACTTTCAAGGTATGTGGGATCAATATTTACCTCTGGTAGAATTTTACTATAACAATAGCTTCCATTCAAGTATTCAGATGGCACCATATGAAATGTTATATAGAAAGAGATGTCGTACACCAACTTGTTGGGATGATGTTGGTGAAAGAAAAATCATAAGCCCAGAACTTGTTGAGGAAACAATGGAAAAGATTAAGATTATCCAAACCCACATCAAAGCAGCTCAAAGTAGGCAAAAGAACTATTCCGATAACCGAAGGAAGGTTTCATAATTTCAAGTAGGAGATCATGTTTTCTTGAAGGTATATCCATGGAAGGGTGTTGTACGATTTGTTAAGAAGGGTAAATTAAGTCCTAGGTACATCTAACCTTTCAAAATTCTATAATGAATTGGAGTTGTAGCTTACCGTTTGGAAATTCCTCCAAGTCTCTCCAAAGTTCAAGATGTATTCCACATATCACTGTTGAGAAAATATATGCTTTGCCTAATGCATGTACTCACCTATGAAGAAATAGAACTGGAACCCGATCTGTGTTATTGTGAAGAACCTATCAAGATTATTGATACCAAAGAACAAGTGTTGAGAAACTGGACAACTCGTCTGGTAAAAGTTCTACAGAGAAACTGTAAGATGGAAGAGGCAACGTGGTAACCTGAGGAACTTATGATGAAGAACCACTCGACTCTTTTTATACAGTAGTATTATAGAAATTTTGAGAAAGAAATTATTTGAAGTAGGGAAGAATGTAACGCCCCAAACTTCCACAATACGTTTATCTTTGAATAATGCAATTTCTTTCACTCTATACAACTTCGACTTCCAGCACACCACGACCCATCAAACTAGCTGTTATGAATAGTAATAACCACCTTTTGAAATTTTATTAATTTTATTTTTCAAAATGGGCTTCATTTTTGGATTTTTAATATTGAAATTAGCTGAGGGTGAATTTTTTGTTATTTTTCTAAAAACATTCAATTTTTGATGAATAGTGAAACACACTGCGTTATTATTTAAAACCGCCTTTTTATTTAAATAATTAGTTATTTTATTTAAATTTATTTTTAGTTAAAAATAGATACATAATAACTATATATATTCAATTTAATTTATTGGAGTCATTTTTTAATAAGATTAGATATATAAAACTTTATTGAAATTTTAATATCTTTTACCCACCTTCTAGGCGTATTTGCAAATTTGTGTAATACATAATTTTACTGCTTCTGTGAATTGAATTTCAAAAATCCAAAGAGACATGGTTGACATTAGTAAGTAAAATGTGGTTCAATATGATGAAAATAATTTTTGGTGAATAGTAATTTCTGAATTTTATTTACCACGGTTAAAAGTAAATAAGTTAATTAAAGGTAAAAATGATATTATAATTACCCTAACACATGTACTAATTCTATTTTATAAGTGTTTTTAGACCAAAATCAACCTTAGGAGTAAAATGTGATCCTTTTGGTCCACTTGGATTAGATTTGTACATTTATTATTATTTTATTTCAAGAAGAGTTAAAAGTGTTAAATTCAAAGTTTAATAAATAAACCATTTTTAATATTAGGTTATGCATAAGATAAATTCGACTATAAATATTTGTTAAAAATAAAAAAATTTCCTACATAATGGTGTTTTATTTATAATTTTTAGACATTAAATAATTAAATTTATTTATGACACAATGATGAAGAAGTAATTAACTTATTAATAAAAGATTAAAATAATTTATTTTATAAATATTAATATAATTGTAAATTGAGACTTTTTATGTATTTTAAAAAATTTATAGGTTAATATGACATGTTAGGGTTGATTAAATATTTTTTTTGATGTGATAAAGTTGTTATAACTTTCACAAAAACCAAATACTAAATAGGGTCAAAATTGACATAAATGAGTTTTTAAAACAAATATTATATTATTAATTGATATAATATTCCTAAAAATCTAAGGTTTGGAAAAATGAATTAGATAAGGTTAGATATATCAATAATGAACCACTTGGGGTTCTCTTGTATTTTTATAGTAAGTTTATTAACCATTTATTATAATAATACAAGAATACATGGTAAAAGATAAACTATTTAACTAAGAGTTAAATCTAATAGATAAGGTTAATATGGTGACTTAAACCTATCTAAAACAATTTGGTTAAAATTTATTCGACCTATCCCCACCTTATCCTCAAAATAAATCCTTTTGGAGCCATTATAAAATTAATTTGATTATATAATAAAATAATATTTCAAGCTTTTCCTAAACTGACCCTCACCTCTCTTATAAAAGGGTACTTCCGCTTATCTCAAAATCACACCTCCAAATCCATTTGTCTCAGCCAAACCTAGCTTAAATATCCTCCCAACTACCCTAATTTTAACATAGAGGCCTCAATTTTATCATAATCTAACCTAAGGATCCCTTTTGATCAAATCAAAAGGAAGCACCCGAAGAAGAGGTAATAATTTAATCACCTCTTTCAAGGTTCCTTTCTTCTTCCACTTCATCTTTATTTGTTGTTTCCATACAAAAATAATAAATCCAGTAACTTATAATTATTTTGATGTTATTATAAATATGTTACAACAATATTCATTATTCTATCCATCCTATGAATGACAATGTTACCATACGTGTGTACGTACGGCTTACCGTCTCCATGTCGTGGTGTAGTTTGTTATTCAACACTTACTTATTAGGATGGGTATAATAATGAGAATAATTTATGTAAATAATAAATATAGCATGTTAATTATTCTTTATATATGATATACCATCCAATTACAAACAATTTCACCATCAATAGAATTATATTGTCGCTTGTGCGTATGTACGGATTACCGTCTCCACGAACGGGATGAGATTCATTCCCCATCATAATCATTCAAGAATAATTTTCATTTTATGATTAAAAATAATTTTTAAGAACTTAATGTCATTTTGTATATGAATCAAATACATCCTATCCATAACAAATATGACTTATGTAACAAAACATATAAAGGAAAATGAATCAGTTAACACCCAAAACAATGATTCAACTGAAATATTACTAACAAATAAATATTATAAGATCATATATCATATCATATTTATGTATGTGGTTACTATATAATTTAATAAAAATTATTTAACTTTTATACATGAGGTTAACGTACCCTCGGTTAAGGAAAGGTACAAGGTAAGGGTTAGTTCTACAATCTCTTCATTATCCGAGGTTGTTTATACGTAAGTATCTACTGGGACCTCTTTATCATCCACATATGTGTTTCATAAAAATGTATTTCAAAATATTTTTACTATTTAGTAGGTTGTGGGTTAAAGTCATTTATACACACTTTTAAATTTTTATAAAATGGTTTGAAAGGAATCTTTCCATTTCTTTCCAAAAAATGTACTTTATGGCATTTTTAATGAATTAAGGTAAGAATATTTTTTTATCTTATACAGTGGGTGAGACTATTTTACGTCGTTAAAACACATTAAAAGATTACCTTACAATCTTACAAGAATATTTTCTAAATAAATGTTTTCTTTTATAATTATGTAACTTTTAAATGATTTCAAAATTGAAATAGAAATTACTTTCAAATGGTTTCGGTTTTATCTATGTCAACATATTTTGATGGATTTTACACCTGTTTGAAGTTGATTTATTATGATACAATCTTCTATATTATTGTGAACATTTTCTGATATGTTTGATTTTGGATGTTTTATTTTTGTACCATTCATGGTTTATGGTTAATGTATGAAAAGTTTGTATGCTAGTTTTAATATGAATGTTTATGTTATGTTTCAGCCTTTTTATATGAGGAATGCATTGGAATTAGTAGGGGATGGTTGGATCCTGCTATAGCTCCTCGATGAATAGGTAGTTTTCATGAGACAAACATGTGTCTTGGCATAAGTCCTTGACAAAATCTTATTTTTAGTCTTGGCCCGAGGCCTCAACTATGTGGTTATGATGTCCAACATTATGCATTCCATCATTATGAAATTATCTGTTGATATTACATGTGATTATTATACTAGTTGAATCTCCATGTGAATAAGTGGAATTATTTTTTTATCTATTACATATTATACTGAATTTTAATCTTAAAAGGCTTGTGTTTTAGTCTTATAAATTTCCTTCAATGTTTATGCTTATTTATGAAAGTTTCTGCTATATTGTTATCCTTACTGAGCATCTGAGCTCACTCCTCTGTTATGTTTTATTTTTCCCAGGATGTGAAAAGGTTTTTTATGATTGACCTGCAGGGATAGGCTATGGGATATTAGTGTGTTCAAATGATACATAATGTTGTTTTTGTATTTCATAATTTAATTTAAAACTTATGTATGTATCTAGTACTTCCAAGGATGCTAAAATAATCAGTATTTCAAGACATAATCTCTTGTGATCATGCCAATGTTATGTAATAATGCACCAACTCTAGGTAAATATGGTTGAGTCGTTACATCATGATCTTGAACATATAGATCTGATGGACACGCTTAAGAGTAGGAATCAATACCTTTTTAGATAAAAGTTTAATCTGTAATTAGGTGAGAAAATATTAGGTTACATATTCTCTAAAAAAATATTTTAATCTTCATCATAGGCATTGGGTGGAGTACCTAAAATCTTTTGACTTTGACATTGCCTATACACTGGGAATAAGTAATGTCATTGAATATGCATTGAATATTAAAATTCAAACCCAGGTAGTGAAATAATATTTTGAAGTTTTAAATTTTATAGCTCTCTTTGCACAATTTCATTTTGGAGTTCAAGAGAATGGGGTGAAGTTTTTTTATCTAGAGTTTAGTTTATGTCTGATCTTCTCGAGAAGATTCTTCAAGATCAAGAGCTTGATAATGAATTTTTTTTCATTATAGACTCTATTTACGGTGAAGAGATAGTTTCCCTCTTGTTGTTCTCCAAAGAGGGTGTTATATACTATCAGAATCGCTTCATTGTTCTATTAGTAGAAAGAGAGGCTATGATGGGGGATTGTGTTGGGAAAAAATACCTTAAGGTAACATTTTAGTCTTTTGGGTTGATTTTGTTTGTTCAAAAAGAATGTTTCCAATGTATGTTGTGGAGATATAAAGATATTTTTGAATAGGCATGTTGAAAAAGATTCAAGAGACAGGAATGGATTCTATTGAATTGATATAGAAAATTGTATGAATAAGGTGACGCAGTTTCCGAATGTTTCCAATTTTTTGGTCTAAAATTTTGAGTTTGGATAGAATCAATAAAGGTGGACTTCCTTGAAGGAATTATGAAAATAAAAAAAAATGCATGAGTTTCAAGAATATGGTCATCATGCAGCGTGTTTTTTAGAGGATCAAATAAAGATGACTATTATCTCTACGACAACAATGAGCATCGTGAACGATGAATGTGAGGAGAATCATGAGTGGAGCATCGCAGCCGCATGATGTTTTTGAAGAAAATATCCATGATTATGAAAATAATTGCGAATGAGACTATTTCCATGGAACATCACAAAAAATGGTAGCATCACTGTGGAAAAATACAAAGAATCTTGGAATGGTGATGACATGGGAAGAAGGTTTTAGAATTGGTGGAAACACTTATAAATAAGCCTCTACCCATTCAGAAAATAGAAGAGGCGTAACAAACATCTTAAGGCTCTAAATTCATGAATGAGTTTTGTGAAGGTGGTTTTAAAAGAAGTTTCATTCGAAGAAGTTTGTGAATTCTATGATAGACAACCGAATGTTCTAAGCATTGTGAAATTAAGGGAATTCATAAACGCTAATTAAGATTTGTGAAAGGAAGGAACTCTGAGAAGGATAGTTGAGATTTGTAAAGGAGTTGAGATTCATGAATTTTAGGTGAGATACTTGATGGATAAATGGGATTCAAGAAATGTAGTATTTTATTAAAAGTCTATATGAGCTTCACAAAATAACAGCGTCGGGAAGGTAGTGAGCATCACAAATGTTGTTTAGAAGGAATTTACCAATACATCTTTGTTAAAGTTGTATTCATATATTGGATGAAAGTGTAACTTTAGTAGAGCATCCATATAGAACTGCTGATGTATTCATTAATGATAATGACGGGTATTACAAGTCCATAATTTATGAGTGAATCCCTTCCAAGAGTAGTGAGGAAATAAAGAGGAAAATAGTGATCATTTTCATCGGTAGTGGGCTAGAGAAAGAGACATTGGGAGTGACCCTTGGCAATGTTGTGATCATACCCTAAACCTTGTAAAGGTAGGGAGTCTACATATAGATGTGATCTATCCTGAATTATCCTTATTGACAGTGATCCTGATTAAATTTGGTACATTCGGCACATCATCGTGGTATGCTCCATGGATGTAGCCCAGTGAGGGTGAACCAAGTAAAAATCACTGCATCCGTGTATTTTCTTTCTGACATTACATTAGATTTATCATTATTAATAAAATAAGGAAATAATAAGATCATCATTAACACTTAAGTGAAAACAAAGTTATCCTTGTAATAAATAGGTCACGATCTATTGGGGAAAGAATAATTTAGAAATGAATATTCATACCCTGATTCATCGCCCACCCTCTCAGGGTATCTAGGCCCCTTTTTACCTATAATATTATCATAATTTCCTATGGGATATGCACCCAGGAACAACTAAGATGTTCTATGACATGAGGTGGTAGTTTTGGTGGATAGGTATGAGATGGGGAACTGATGTGTTTGTTTCTCACTAATACATGCTAGTAGGTAAAGGCCGAGCATAAAAACCCTTCAGGTTTTCTTCATCCACTTCTAGTATTATACAATTTACTTATTCATATTCAACACATCATTATCTTAACATAAGGGACATATTAAGTGTTATCTTTCCCTTAATCATGTGTTCTCTAAATATATCACCTTTTCCTTAAATCACTTTTCTATGTCTTTATAACTATTCAAAATATCATTTCCAATCCTTAATGTAAAACTTATAATGAAAATAATTATATATATCATGATTCGTATAATATAATATTTTAATTCCATAACATATACACCTAAATAATCCAAAATTATTCCTAAACCTTTACTTAGGATCCATCATATTATTCTTTCCAAAAATATAGAATATAGATCATGTCAAAATATTCCTCAAACTTAATCTAACCAATATTCTTAGGTTTAATGTAAACAGTAATTTTAAAACATCTCATACCTTTCACCTATCATTTGCAGTCTCTTTATCCTCAGCAGTATAACCAATACTTATACCACCTTCGTGATTATATTCATGATATTTTTTCTTAGGAAATTTATTTTCATAATTCCCACACATTCCACATCTAAAACATTCAATTTTAACCGTATTATATCTTGTTTTGGCTATTGAATAAGACCAGAAATAAAAGTGTGAGCAATAGTTATCATAGTTAAAAGTCACATATCCAACGTAAATTGGTTATAATATTTCAATCAATGAAACCTTTGGTTCAATCCTAGGTTATACATGATTGTTACCAAAATTCTTGGATTGTAACATATATATAGAATTATCCTTAGGGAAAACCCTAGAAATATCCTTAGAAATATCACTATGGATCTTAGTTTTTTCGCTTCCTATTATCTAAAAGTTGACTAAACCTTTCCTCTGATACCAACTATAGTGACCCAAGATTTTCATACATGGATATTACGTCACTCTTGTTAAATACTTAATACATTACACAAAATAATGATCAAAGAACATATTAGTTTTGTTCATTTTGAATCTTAGAACACAAATTTCTAGTTTGGTGGAAGATCTTAAATGTTTCCCATAAAGATCACTCCCTTTAGTACTATTACATAAAACCTTTCCTTATAACCTAGGGAAATAAAACATAAGAAAAGGGTAATCTCAGATGCTCTATAATAGTAAACAAAGAAGATATGTAAGAATAATAAGACCATGGGGGTATGAAAACATAATCATAACATCTCAAGATCATTCCATGAATATCAAAAGATCATATTCAGGAGTCATGGACTAAATATTGGCAATTCATAAGACATGAATTATAATAAAATAAAGAACATGAGACATGAAATTCTAACATAGTAATAAACCATGGTACAGTGGGAGACAAATAATATTTTAATAATTATTTCCATAGTAGTCGATGAATAACTACCATGAACGTCTTAGTAGTATGGATTCAATTCAAATACCATCTTGGTAGCCATGTTTCACAATCATAACCATCTTGGTAGTCATGGTTCACTCCCATAACCATCTTGGTAGAAAAGTCCCATTATGTCTATCTCATGAGATATAAATCTTTACCCAATTCATTGGAAGGAGATATACGTACCACCCATCACATAATTAAATCATATATATGTGTGTTCCAAGAACACAAATTGTTCATAACCCATGAAAATAAATGGATTTCATGAAACAGTTCATGATAGCATATCTCATAGAGAAGAAACAAAATTCATAAGTACCAATCCATCATAAACATAAACTATTCAAATAAAGAATAAGGTTGGTAACATTGGTTCATATCCCCATTAAAACATAAGTAACATCAAATAACATGTCCATACATGGATACTAATTTTGAGAGAACTGTTGAAAAAAGTTCTGGAGGAAAATATCCCTTTTCTTTAAAAAAATATTTTTAGAACATAAAACATTTTTTTTCAAACATTTTTCATTGAAAACAGATTTTAAAAATGATAAAAGAATATTTCAAAAACACCTGAAAACATAAAAAATTTCTTTTAAATTATTTTCCATGAAATTTATCTTAATATATCTTTGGAAAACATTTCTTGAGGTGAATTATCTTCAAACAATTCAACGTGTCACATACCACTTTGAAACATTTGAATAATAATCCTCATGAAATAATAAAATTAAATAAATATTAAAATATCTTTAATGGAATGATAGTTATTATATATCATGTCAAATGGTATTATATAAACATCATAAAAAAACATAGGTGAATAAAAAAACATGTTTCTCAAAGAAGGAAAATTGAGACAATACTACCTTACTCATTTGGTAAATTTTGAACCGTAAAACCCCCTAAAATAAAGATAATCAAATGTAAATTTAAATTTCCATAAATAAAATTATAAAATTAATATAATAATTCATTTTAATTATGTACACCAAATAAAATAAATGAGTTGTGAATAATCCATGTATCTCCCAGAAATAAAAATTGAGATGAAATTCTCTTACCTTATGCCCTAACTCTATTTTACTTGTAAAAACCTCATGTATAATAGGTATAAGTTTTTTATTCATATATCCTATAACTTTATTAATATTTATAATACCATATATGATTTACTAAAAATATTATATTACCCATTTATTGGTAACTTCATGTTTAAGTTACATTTTGAGTGATATTTTCTTTGTTGATCATATGTGTTTTTACTTTTTATTATTAATTCTCATCATTTATTTGTTTAAAAAATAAAAAAATGATATAAATATTATATATATTAAATATATAATTATTTCTAATAATCTTTAAAGATAAACTAAAAACATTGTTCATGAATATGGTAGGTCTTACGTGCGTATGAACGCTTTTTTTTCTTCTCATATTGAAAGAAGAAAAGTAAATGAAATGTATTTAAATATATGTATATAACATCATTATAGTAGAATTATTATTTCATTAATATCATATATGTTTAATAAAACAATTCATAATTCATTCCATGTGAATTGTGAATGAATCACAATGCTTTGTGGAGGTAGTAGTCCACACATCTACAAACAATGTCATCATATATCCACAATATAGAAAGCCCAAAGTTATGTTTAATATAAAATTTCCAGAAGCATAAATACAATAAAAATATCTTATATATAATATAAAAACCTAGTTTCCATGATAATTACCACACGTGAAAGGTGGTAAAGGAAGAACTAACAAATTTTTTTTGTGAGGCAGTACTTCACCGAACCCAACAATGGTAAGTTTCTTACCCAATAGATGGAGGTGTGTGTATGTGTAGGTAGAACCATTAATATATCAAAATCTAGGTATATTTATTATACCTAGTTTATTATATAAAAATAATTTATAGGGTTTAAGTAATAAATAAAACAAAAAATGTTTGTTGAAGAACATTACCTCTTCTTTGGGTATCTTCTATTGATTTGCACGAAATGATTTCATTGGTTAGATTTATTCCCAAAGTACAACTTATATTATGAAGAGAGTGAATTTGGGAGGAGTTTTGGGCAGGATTTGGCTGAGAAAAATGGATTTTGAGGTGTGTAAAGAAGAAAAGGAGATGTTCCCTTTTATAAGAGAGGGGAGGGGCACTCTTAGAATCTCCAAAAATATTAAATTAATATAAATCAATTTTTAGTTAAAAATGTATAAAAAGTGAGTAATGTCAAATATAATATGATTATGGGATTAAATAATATCAACTAATAATTTTTAAACATGTTTCAATTATTTTCTATCCTTATATTTTTGTTTTGACCCTTATTTTACCCTTTTATTTTTTACCATGATATCATGTAATTTACAGTATGGGATTTAATATAATTACTATAAAATGAAAAAAAATGAATGAGTAATTTATGAAATTTTAAGACCTATAAAAATAATTTGGTTGAAAATTTTATTTTTGTGAATTTTATATCATTTCATAAAATATTATTTTTTTTTAAATATCAATAGTGTCAATTTTGACACTATTCATCGGTTGCCTTTTAAAAAATATCATAACATCAGGATATGTTTGAAAAAACTCCCTTAAATTATCATTAAAATGTTAAAATAATCCATAAAATTCATTTATGACATTAATTATATCATATTATATTTATTTTAATATTTTGAACATCATTTATTTGAGTCTTCCATTAATGAAGCAATTACTGCATCATCATTGAGTCACTATATAATTTAATTATTTATTTTATAAAAAGCATAAGTAAATTAAAATGATATAGGTAAATATTTTTTTCTTTATAAATACTATTTATAGTCCAAAATATTACTTATATGACCCCATATTAAATTTTTATAGTTATGAGACACATGATTATGACATCTTTGTCTCTAAAAATTATAATATAAATGTCATAATCACATCCAAATAGCATAAAATGGTCATAATTTTATCCCAAGGATTATTTTGGTTGAAAAAACTCATAAAAATATTTTAATAAAAGCGTTAGGTTAATTTTATAATATTTATAATATTTTTTACCTTTAATTGACTCATTTACCCTTAACCGTGGTAATAAAAATAATTTCTACAGCTATTATTCATAAAGCCCAAAAATAAAAGGGAATTATTTACTAATTTTGGACCTTCTAATTAAAAATATGGAATCCATTTTTCAAAATTAAAAACACTTAATTCTCAGAAATTAATTTAAAATTAATCTTGTTGATGTATTTAGAAAACATGTTTTTAAAGTTAAAACGTTCAACAGTTCACCAAGTTTATATATCCAATTTCAATGTGAAATAGATTAAAAGGAACTAAATTATATTATATAATAAAAAAATTGTCCTAATTATAATTTAAAACCAAATAAAAACATAATTTAACAATATAAATAATGTGGAGAAAATTTTACTTTGGAACCAAATTTGCAGTATTTTTCACTATTCATCTAAAAATGAAGTCTCTCAAAAAAATATTGAAAATTAATCAAAACTAAATTTTTATCTCCCTATATCAAATAATAATTTTATTTTTTCATATAGAAAATTTAAAAGTGTCAAAAATAAGATTTAAAATGGGATTTCTATTAAAAGGCAGTAAAATTACCCTTAATAAAAATATAGGTTTTCATGCATAAGATTGAGTTGGTTCTTATCTTATTTCTAAAAAATCTATTGAATATATATTTATATTATTTGAATGAATATTTAACACATATATTTCATTAATATAATTAACTAATTGTAATTAATTTAATTTATTAAGACAAAACTCCTTTGGGAGCATAAACATAAAAAATCCTTTATAATCAATTGGTATATATTTTCACTTCTAATGAATTAGTAACCAATGAATTTATATTAAAAACCTTAAATTTTCATTATTTAGTTAATACTATTCATATCCACTAATTTAATATCTATTTTGTATCATACAATATTAAATAATAATATTTTAATAATATACTATTATTTGGTAAAACTCGGTCTTGCGTATATTGAAAACTATAAGAGGAACTCAATCTTATGTGTAAAAAATCCAAGAATCATGTTGTGTATACTGCAACATTATCATGGTGTTTTAAATAACACAATATAAATATAGTTTTTCTACATATAACAAAATCTATAATCAACATTGTGTAAAAAATAAAATATCAAAAATATTAAATTAATTTAAAAAAAATTAAAAAAATCTCTAGGTTTTACAAGAACATAGATATCAAATATAATATCATAAAATAAATAAACAAGAAAATAATATAAAATAATATGAATTAAAAGAATATTTTCTTCTTAATAGAGATAATAAATTTAGTCGGTTTTCAAATGGGGAAAGATAATAATGTAGTGTATATGATTTTTTCAATGTGTGAACTATTATAATAGGTTTTTTGAGTAAGTGTGAATTTTTTTTGTGTAACATATATAGGAATTCTTTTTTGAGAAGATAAATTGATAAGAGAAGTGGATAATGTATCTTTAAAGGTAAATATAAGTTAATCTTATGGACTTATTTTATATTTTTTATCCTTATTCTTATTTTATACACTTATTTCACTAATATAGGATGAAAATAATTAAATCAGGATTTATAAATAAGGTTGAGAGAGGTTTATATTTTATGGTTGGAAATAAAAATCAAAGAGAGAGACATTTTGGACCAAAAAAATTGGAGAGTGAATGTGTCCAATGTGGTGTTGGTTTTATAAGGGTGATATATTTTATTGAATATTAAGTAGAATGGATGTGTGTTGAGTCATTTGTGTTCTATTTTTTGTCAAAACATTTTTCAAAGTAATAATCATGTTCAAATTTTGATTAATTAGGATGTATCATAATTGGTGAAGGTTATTTGGGAGTTTAGAAATTATTAGAAGTGTTTTAGAGAATAATATTGGTGTTTGAAGATTTTTTAAGTGAATAGAGTCATGTTTATGACTTTTTTGTAGTCCCTTCTATAGTTTAGTTCATGTAATCAAGGAAAAACATTGTTAAAAAATGGATTTATTTAGAATCCATATATTTTATAAAAATTAATTTCCTTGACAATGAGGCTTTATTTTTCTATGGTGATTTGGTCATGGTCCTTTGAGGTTTTACTAAAATGGGATACTAACTACCAAAACTACAAAAAATATATATATCCACAAAGAAATATCAATGGTTAGTGATCATCATGGATGAAACACACCTATATCTACGAGCAGAAAATGCATGTGGCTATAGTTTACCTATACCCATGGTTTCCTCCAACTGTGTTTTTTGGTTAGTGTGTGGTTTTTTTGTCACCACAACAAGGTGAGAAGGGATTTTTTTAGGAAGAACCTTTTTCCATAGTCATTTTCCTATATGGATATATCCTTTTAACAATGACCCTATATCCACAGCCATTATAGCTCATTGATATAACCAATCAATCCAACACATATAACCAGAGTCATTTCCACCCATGGATATATAAAAATATACTAAAAAACTATTCCTTATAAATATATAAAAATTATACACATACACCACCAATCAATTTTATAGCTTAGTGGAAGAAGGATATACCCTTGTTTCATGAAACTGTGGCTTGAAACCTACATTGAATTTTATTTTTAAGACAATAAAATATATATATATATATACATATATATTATTTAAATATAAATAAAATTACTTTAAATAAAGTTTATGAGGATCCCTTAATGAACAAGAAAGTCCCATGTTTGAATCCCCATTCTTTTTATTTTCATTACGGTAGATGTGTGTGTGTGTGTGTGTGTGTGTGTGAAAGACTATGCATGTGTGCATGTGTGTAAATATTTTTACACTTTTAGATTATATAAAACTTTGTCTGACAAGTGTAAGGATAGTAAGGGTGACTTATGGGAGTCTTAGATTTGAAACCTCCTGTCACCTTTTAATTTAAAAGTAAAAATTATTTATATGGTCTTAATAAACATGGATATATGTGGTTTCTTATGGATATGGGTTCCTCATGGACCAAGTTCCATGTTAAAGTGGTTATATCCCTGGGTAGGGACCATGGATTTATCTCTAACTTTATAGTCATTCCTTAAATAGAAATAAACATTGTGTCCGTGGCTACATTCTATCACTACATGAATTTGGGTTATAGCCACGGGCATGACCCTTGTATATAACCCATTCTGCTAATTTTTTACACCATGGTAGATTTTTTGTGGCCATGGTATAAAGAAAAAAAATTTCATGCATTAATCCATGCTAATGAAAATGAGTATATGGTCAATAAACCGGTTATGATGATTGTCTTAGAAACAAAACAGGAAGCTCCATGTCATGTCTTATAAATGTTGGACATGGTCAGAAAAATTAATTGGTCTATGATTAAATTTATGGTGTTGGAAATGGTGAGTTAAATGATAATATATTTATGCTTTTTTTTAATAATGAAAAACATGAACAACTATTTCATGATATTATATGAATATCCGTGGTATTTAGTAGTTTCCAAACATGGTTCAAAAAAATAGAATCTCACTATATCACATTGATAGCCTCACCATGACATGGTGAATGTAAATTTCTAGTTTTGAGTGATTTTATTGATGTGTATAATTAGATTAATCAAGGGATACTCCAACTCAATTTCATATATCCCTAAATACTTTAAGGGTGAATTTAAGTACAAGATTTATCAAGAAATTTGATTTAAAGTTGGAGAATTTATAAGATTAAGTTTTCATTAGTGTTTTAATTTGAAATTCAAATTATAATAAAAGAGGAAGAGTGTTAATTTGTAAAAAAAATAGAGGTTGAATTTTTTTTAAAGTGTAATAGTGGATGATAAAATACCTATAATTTTATGCTTGAAGTTACTATTGAATAGAAAGTGTATTTTTATGGTATGTGCAGTGATATTATGATAATATTTTTGTTTATTGAAGTTAAATAATTTCTCTTTCATCATGATAACTCAGTGAACAAGTGAATATGTTATTGGGGCATTGGTTAATATTTCCCCCTCATATTTTTATAACATATTCATTTTGTGAATAAGTAAAGAGAAGGTGTTGTTTATTTATAAAATATTTGAGTCGCATTTAGTGGTTGATGAATATCTTATTGTATATCTTACATATTATAAATTTGGTTATTTAGGAGTATGTTATATGATTTAGGAGACATTTTTATGTAATAATAGATCATGGGAAAACCTTTCTCATTTGTATCTATATTGATTAGTGTAGAGTGTTATTTAATGTTTTCTAGATCATGCCAAATATATAGCAATTTGTTTTTAATGGGGAATATTTTAAATCAATATGATTATTGAGAAAGTTTTTTAAGGTTTGAGGTTTATTTATTAAGTGATTTAGATCATTAACCCCTATTAAGAATAAGAATAAAATAAAATAAAAATAAAATTAAGTTGATTAATTTAAATGGTGATGAAGTTTTTCAATAATGGAATAAAAAATAAATTTATTCACTGATTCACCTACCCCCTCCCCCAACAATGTATCCTTGATAATATTAATACCAATTAAAATATAAGTATCTATATATTGGTCTCAATCACTTAATAGTTATATTTGTTTTAATAAGATATTCTGGTTCCAAAATTCTTATTGCATGAGGTTATGATGGATGGTCATCATTATATTTGGGCCACTAACCATTGAAACCCTAATATGTTTTAGGATATTAAGAATTGTTTTTAGTGGCTAGGGATGAAATTTGTAATACCCCGGCACTAGAAGCCCAGAGTCGGTGCATTATTACATAACATTGGAATTATTACAAGGAATCAAGTCTCAAATGACCGATCAGTTTAACATTCTTGGAAAATAGATTAAATACATGAAGTTCAATATTACAACTTAAAAAAAAACAACAGTAATTTATTCCATTAGAAACGTCCAAGCCTCTTAGATTATGCATGAAAGTCACTCATAACAAACTTTTTCATATCATGGGAAAATAAAACATATGAAATGGGTGAGCTCAGATACTCAGTAAGGGTAAATAATTTAGTGAAAGCTATAAACTTTTAAGGCAAGATGTGTAGTAAAACAATAACCTTTTAAACATAAACTTGAACATAATATGGAAAAAATAAATCAAACATTACCATATAAACATGCATATGGATATTCTACTAGTAGAATAATCACATGTAATAACTAATTTCATAATGAGGGAATGTATAGTACCAGACAGTAATTTTAGTGTCAAGGAATCGTGCCTGGACCTATGGGATAAATGTAACCAGACCCAAACCCGGAGAGCCTCTGTAACCGGACTCCATCCGAGAGAGCCTCTGTAACCGGAATCCAACCCAGAGAGCCTCTGTAACCAGACTCCAACCCGGAGAGCCACTGTAACCTGATTCCAACCACTAATAAAAAAAAGGCCATTAGCGACCGCCATTGGCGGTCACTTCTACGCCGTCGCTGTAGGGCTTTAGCGACCGCCATTGGCGGTCACTATAGGTGGCCGACATTCCGCCTTTAGCGACCGCATGGCGGTCACTGTAGGCTGACTCACGACACCATTAGCGACCGACATTGGCGGTCGCTAATACTGCCCGGACGGCAGGCTAAAGCGACCGCCAATGGCGGTCGCTAATGCTGCCTGGCAGGCAGGCTATAGCGATCGCCAGAGGCGGTCGCTAAACTTGAATTTTTTTTTAAAAAAAAAATCATACCATAATAAATATATATATATATTAAATCAAATATATATATATATATATAATAATGAAAATATTGATATATATAATATTAAATAAAATATGTATATTTATTTATTAAATAATATATATATATATATATATATATATATATTAATGAAAATATTTATATATATAATATTAAATAAAATATTTTCAATTTTTTAAATAAAATGTACAAATTGTGTTTTTTTATTCACGGTGGAAAAGCAGACATAAAACAAGGTAACAATCATAAAAAATGGAAAACAATTAAGCGCGTGCAACACTTAAAGAACGCATAATGAGCCCTACCGCGCAGACCGCACGTCCGATTGGCGTGCCGTCTACGCGTACACGTCACGAATAATAATTAGATTGTTTCTCTGTGATTTCAGGTCAATTCGATGTGGTCCGCTATGATTTTGAGCGTGAGACGCCCGTTTTGGCCGTTTATGACACCGGAACGGCGTTCCCGGTCACCGCGGGCACACGGTGCGGCTGATTGACGTTCCGTCTACTCGACCACGTCACAATTTACTCACCCTTTGATGTCGTCTGATTTCAGGTCATTCGGACCTCGTTCGGCCCGTTTGGACCCCCCCACGCGCGTTTATCAAGCGCGCGCAAAACTTAAAGAACGCATAATGAGCCCTACCGCGCAGACCGCACGTCTGATTGACGTGCCGTCTACGCATACACGTCACGAATAATAATTAGATTGTTTCCCTATGATTTCAGGTCAATCCGATGTCGTCCGCTATGACTTTGACTGTCAGACGCCCGTTTTGGCCGTTTATGACACTGGAAACGCGTTTCTGGTCACCACGGTCAAATGACACATCCGATTGATGTGACGTCTTCTCGAACACGTCACAATTCACTCACCCTTTGATGTCGTCTGATTTCAGGCCATTCGGACCTCGTTCGGCCCATTTTGACCCCCCAACGCGTCATTTCAGCGCGCGTCGAGCTGCTGAAAACAACGAATTCGGTCGTACCGCGTGTACCGCACGTCCGATGGACGTGCCGTATCCTCCTGCATCTCAGGAATAATATTCCTATCGTCCTCGTGTGGTTTCAGGTCTTTCGGAGCACGTTTGCTCCGAATTCAACCGCCGCACGCCGTTTTGGTGTTTTATGACTCCGGAAACGCGTTTCCGGCCTCCGCGGTCAAACAGCACCTCCGATTGATGTTCTGTCTATCCGACCATTTCAAAATTCACGCAATGGATGTTGTCGTGCGGTTTTGTGGCATTCAGAGGTCGTTCGGGTGGTTTTGACCCCCCAATGTGTCATTTCAGCGCGCGCCGAGCTGCTGAAAACGACGTATTCGGTCATGCTACGCACACCGCACGTCCGATGGATGTTTTTCCTCCTCCTGCATCTCAGGAATAATATTCCTATCGTTCTCGTGCGGTTTCAGGTCGTTCGAAGCATGTTTGCTCCGAATTCGACCGCCGCACGCCGTTTTGGTGTTTTATGGCTCCGGAAACGCGTTTCCGGCCGCCGCGGTCAAACGGCACCTCCGATTGACATTCCATCTTCCCGACCATTTCACAATTCACGCAACGGATGTAGTTGTGTGGTTTCGTGGCATTCGGAGGTCGTTTAGGTGGTTTTGACCCCCCAACGCACCATTTCAGCGCGCGCCGAGCTGCTGAAAACGACGCATTCGGTTGTGCCGAGCGCACCGCACGTCCGATGGACGTGCCGCCTCCTCCTACATCTTAGTAATAATATTCCTATCGTTCTTGTGCGGTTTCAGGTCATTCGGAGCATGTTTGCTCCGAATTCGACTGCCGCACGCCATTTTGGTGTTCTATGGCGCCGGAAACGCGTTTCCAGCCGCGACGGTCAAACGACACCTCCGATTGACATGACGTCTGTCTGACCATTTCACAATTCATGCAACGGATTTTGTCGTGCGGTTTCGTGGCATTCGGAAGTCATTCGGGTGGTTTTGACCCCCCAACGCGCCATTTCAGCGCGCGCCGAGCTGCTGAATACGACGCATTCGGTCGTGCCGAGCGCAAGGCACGTCCGATGGATGTGTTCCTCCTCTTGCATATCAGGAATAATATTCCTATCGTTCTTGTGCGTTTTCTGGTCGTTCGGAGCACGTTTGCTCTGAATTGGACCGCCACACGCCGTTTTGGTGTTCTATGGCGCCGGAAACGCGTTTCCAGCCACCGCGGTCAAACGACACCTCCGAATGACGTGAAGTCTGGCCGACCAATTCAGAATTCACGCACCGGCTGTTGTCGTGCGGTTTCGTGGCATTCAGAGGTCATTCAGGTGGTTTTGACCCCACGACGCGCAATTTCAACGCGCGCCGCGCTGCTGAAAGCGACGAATTCGGTCGTGCCGGGTGCACCGCACGTCCGATGGACGTGACGCCCCCTCCTTCATCTCAGGAATAATATTTCTATCATTCTCGTGAGGTTTCAGGTCGTTCTGAGCACGTTTTCTCGGAATTGGACCGCCGCACGCCGTTTTGGTGTTCTATGGCGCTGGAAACACGTTTCTGGCCGTCGCGGTCAAACGGCACCTCTGATTGACGTACCGTCTGGCCGAACATTTCACAATTCACGCAACGGATGTTTTTGTGCAGTTTCGTGGCATTCGGAGGTCGTTCGGGTGGTTTTGAACCCCAAAGCGCCATTTCAGCGCGCGCCGAGCTGCTGAAAACGACGCATTCGGTCGTGCAGAGCACACCGCACGTCCGATGGACGTGCCGCCTCCTCCTGTATCTCAGGAATAATATTCCTATCGTTCTCGTGCAGTTTCAGGTCATTCGGAGCACGTTTGCTCCAAATTGGACCGCCGCACGCCGTTTTGGTGTTCTATGGCGCCGGAAATGCATTTCCGGCCGCCGCGGTCAAACGGCACCTCCGAATGACGTGCCGTATGGCCGACCATTTCCGAATTCACGCACCGGCTGTTGTCGTGCGGTTTCGTGGCATTTGGAGGTTGTTCAGGTGGTTTTGACCCCACGACGCGCAATTTCAGCGCGCGCCGCGCTGCTGAAAACCACGCATTCGGTCGTGTCGAGCGCACCGCACGTCCGATGGACGTGCCGCCTCCTCCTGCGTCTCAAGAATAATATTCCTATCGTTCTCGTGCGGTTTCAGGTTGTTCGGAGCACGTTTGCTCCGAATTGGACCGCCGCACACCGTTTTGGTGTTCTATGGCGCCGGAAACGCGTTTCCAGCCGCCGCGGTCAAACGCCACCTCCTAATGATGTGACGTTTGACCGACCATTTCAGAATTCACGCACCGGCTGTTGTAGTGCGGTTTCGTGGCATTCGGAGGTCGTTCGGGTGGGTTTGACCCCACGACGCGCAATTTCAGCGCGCGCCGCGCTGCTGAAAACGACACATTCGGTCGTGCCGAGCGCACCGCACGTCCGATGGACGTGCCGCCTCATACTGCATCTCAGAAATAATATTCCTATCATTCTCGTGTGGTTTCAGGTCGTTCGGAGCACGTTTGCTCGGAATTGGACCGCCGCACGACATTTTGGTGTTCTGTGGCGCCGGAAACGCGTTTCCGGCCACCGCAGTCAAACGGAACCTCCGATTGACGTGCCATCTGGCCGACCATTTCACAATTCATGCAACGGATGTTTTCGTGCGGTTTCGTGGCATTCAGAGGTTGTTCGGGTGGTTTTGACCCCCCAACGCGCCATTTCAGCAGGCGCCGAGCTGCTGAAAACGACGCATTCGGTCGTGCCGAGCGCACCGCACGTATGATGGACGTGCCTCCTCCTCCTGCATCTCAAGAATAATATTCCTATCGTTCTCGTGCGGTTTCATGTCATTCGGAGCACGTTTGCTCCGAATTGGACCGCCGCACGCCGTTTTGGTGTTCTATGGCGCCGGAAACGCGTTTCCAGCCGCCGCGGTCAAACGACACCTCTGAATGACGTACCGTCTAGCCGACCATTTCAAAATTCACGCACCGGCTGTTGTCGTGCGGTTTCGTGGCATTCGGAGGTCGTTCGGGTGATTTTGACCCCACGACGCGCAATTTCAGCGCGCGCCGCGCTGCTGAAAACGACGCATTCGGTCCTGCCGAGCGCACCGCACATCTGATGGACGTGCCACATCCTCCTACATCTCAGGAATAATATTCCTATCGTTCTCGTGTGGTTTCAGGTCGTTGGGAGCACGTTTTCTCGGAATTGGACCGCCGCACGCCGTTTTGGTGTTCTATGGCGCCAGAAACGCGTTTCCGGCCGCCGCGGTCAAACGGAACCTCCGATTGACATACCGTCTAGCCGACCATTTCAAAACTCATGCAACGGATGTTGTCATGTGGTTTCGTGGCATTCGTGGGTCGTTCGGGTGGTTTTTACCCCCCAACGCGCCATTTCAGCACGCGCCGAGCTGCTTAAAACGACGCATTCAGTCGTGCCGTGCACACCGCACGTCCGATGGACGTGCTGCCTCCTCCTGCATCTCAGGAATAATATTCTTATTTTTATCATGCGGTTTCAGGTCGTTCAGACCACGTTTGCTCAGAATTGGACCGCCGCACGCCGTTTTGGTGTTCTATGGCGCCGGAAACGCGTTTCCGGATGCCGCGGTCAAACGGCACCTCCAATTGACGTGCCGTCTGGCCGACCATTTCACAATTCACGCAACGGATGTTGTCGTGGAGTTTCGTGGCATTCGGAGGTCGTTCGTGTGGTTTTGACCCCCCAACGCGCCATTTCAGCGCGCGCCGAGCTGCTGAAAACAACGCATTCGGTCGTGCCAAGCACACCGCATGTTCGATGGATGTGTCGCCTCCTCCTGCATCTCAGGAATAATATTCCTATCGTTCTCGTATGGTTTCAGGTCGTTCGGAGTACGTTTACTCCGAATTGGACCGCCGCACGCCGTTTTGGTGTTCTATGGCGCCGGAAACGCGTTTCCGACCGCCGCGGTCAAACGGCTCATCCGATTGACGTTCCGTCTACCCGACCATTTCACAATTCACGCAACGGATGTTTTCGTGCGGTTTTGTGGCATTTGGAGATCGTTCGGGTGGTTTTGACCCCCCAACGTGTCATTTCAGCGCGCGCCGAGCTGCTGAAAATGACGCATCCGGTCGTGCCGCGCGCACCGCACGTCTAATGGACGTGCCGCCTCTTTCTGCATCTCAGGAATAATATTCATATCGTTCTTGTGCGGTTTAAGGTCGTTCAGAGCACGTTTTCTCTGAATTGGACCGCCGCACGTCGTTTTGGTGTTCTATGGCGCCGGAAACGTGTTTCTGGCCGCCGCGGTCAAACGGAACCTCTGATTGATGTGCCGTTTTCCCGACTATTTCACAATTCACACAGCGGATGTTGTCGTGCGGTTTCGTGGCATTCGGAGGTCGTTCGGGTGGTTTTGACCACCCAACGCGCCATTTCAGCGCGCGCCGAGCTGCTGAAAACGACACATTCGGTCGTGTCGAGCGCACCGCACGTCCGATGGACGTTCCACCTCCTCCTGCATCTTAGGAATAATATTCCTATAATTCTCGTGCGTTTTCAGGTCATTCGGAGCACGTTTGCTCGGAATTGGACCGCCGCACGCCGTTTTGGTGTTCTATGGCCCTGGAAACGCGTTTCTGGCCGTCGCGGTCAAACGGAACCTCTGATTGACGTGCTGTCTGGCCAAACATTTTACAATTCACGCAACGGATGTTTTCGTGCGGTTTCGTGGTATTCGGAGGTCGTTCGGGTGGTTTTGTCCCCCCAACGCGCCATTTCAGCGCGCGCCGAGCTGCTGAAAACGACGCATTCGGTCGTGCCGAGCGCACCGTACATCCGATGGACGTGCCGCCTCCTCCTGCATCTCAATAATAATATTTCTATCGTTCTCGTGCGGTTTCAGGTCGTTCGGAGCACGTTTGTTTCGAATTGGACCGTCGCACGCCGTTTTGGTGTTCTATGGCGCCGGAAACGCGTTTCCGGCCGCCGCGGTCAAACGGCACCTCCGATTTCCATGCCGTCTGCCCTACCATTTTACAATTCACACAACGGATGTTTTCATGCGGTTTCGTGGCATTCGAAGGTCATTCAGGTGGTTTTGACCCCCCAACGCGCCATTTCAGCACGCGCCGAGCTGCTGAAAACGACGCCTTCGGTCGTGCCGCGCGCACCGCACGTCTGATGGACATGCTGCCTCCTCCTACATCCCAGGAATAATATTCCTATCATTCTCATGTGGTTTCAGGTTTTTCGGAGCATGTTTACTCTGAATTGGACCGTCGCACGCCGTTTTGGTGTTCTATGGCGCCGGAAACGCGTTTCCGGCCGCCGCGGTCAAATGACACCTTCAAATGACGTGCCGTCTAGCCGGACATTTCACAATTCATGCACCGGCTGTTGTTGTGCGGTTTCATGGCATTCAGAGGTCGTTCGGATGGTTTTGACCCCCCAACGCGCCATTTCATCGCGCGCCGAGCTGCTGAAAACGACGCATTCAGTCGTGTCGAGCGCACCGCACGTCCGATGGACGTGCCGCCTTCTCCTGCATCTTAGAAATAATATTCCTATCGTTCTCGTGTGGTTTCAGGTCGTTCGGAGCACGTTTGCTCCGAATTCGACCGCCGCACGCCGTTTTGGTGTTCTGGGGCGTCGGAAACGCGTTTCCGGCCGCCGCGGTCAAACGGCACCTCTGATTGACGTGCCTTCCGCCCGAACATTTCAAAATTCACGCACCGGCTGTTGTCGTGCGGTTTCGTGGCATTCGGAGGTCGTTCGGGTGGTTTTGACCCCCCAACGCGCCATTTCAGCGCGCGCCGAGCTGCTGAAAACGACGCATTCGGTCGTGCCGCGCACACCGCACGTCCGATGGACGTGCCGCCTCCTCCTACAACTCAAAAATAATATTCCTATCGTTCTCGTGCAGTTTCAGGTCGTTCGGAGCATGTTTTCTCGGAATTGGACCGTCGCACGCCGTTTTGGTGTTCTATGGCGCCGGAAACGCGTTTCCGGCCGCCGCAGTCAAACGGCACCTTCGATTGACATGCCGTCTAGCCGACCATTTCACAATTCATGCAACGGATGTTGTCGTGCGGTTTCGTGGAATTCGGAGGTTGTTCGGGTGGTTTTGACCCCCTAACGCGCCATTTCAGCGCGCGCTGAGCTGCTGAAAACGACGCATTCGGTCGTGCCGAGCGCACCGCACGTCCAATGGACATGCCACCTCCTCCTGCATCTCAGGAATAATATTCCTATCATTCTCGTGCGGTTTAAGGTCGTTCGGAGCACGGTTTCTCTGAATTGGACCGCCGCACGCCGTTTTGGTGTTCTATGGCGTCGGAAACGCGTTTCCGGCCGCCGCGGTCAAACGGAACCTCCGATTGACGTGCCGTCTACCCGACTATTTCACAATTCACGCAGCGGATGTTGTCATGCGGTTTCGTGGCATTCGGAGGTCGTTTGGGTGGTTTTGACCCCCCAACGCGCCATTTCAGCGCGCGCCAAGCTGCTGAAAATGACGCATTCGGTCTTGCCTTGCGCACCGCACGTCCGATGGATGTGTCGCCTCCTCTTGCATCTAAGGAATAATATTCCTATCGTTCTCGTGCGGTTTTAGGTTTTTCAGAGCACGTTTGCTCTGAATTGGACCGCTGCACGCCGTTTTGGTGTTCTATGGCGCCGGAAACGCGCTTCCGGCCGCCGCGGTCAAATGACACCTCCAAATGACGTGCCGTCTAGCCGACCATTTCATAATTCACGCACGGGATGTTTTCGTGTCGTTTCGTGGCATTCGGAGGTCGTTCGGGTGGTTTTGACCCCACGACGCGCAATTTCAGCGCTCGCCGCGCTGCTGAAAACGACGCATTCGGTCGTGTCGAGTGCACCGCACGTCCGATGGACGTGCCGCCTCCTCCTGCATCTTAGGAATAATATTCCTATCGTTCTCGTGTGGTTTCAGGTCTTTCGGAGCACGTTTGCTCCGAATTCGACCGTCGCACGCCGTTTTGGTGTTCTATGGCGTCGGAAACGCATTTTCGACCGCCGCGGTCAAACGGCACCTCCGATTGACATTCCGTCTAGCCGACCATTTCACAATTCACTCAACGGATGTTTTCGTGCTGTTTCATGGCATTCGGAGGTCATTCGCGTGGTTTTAACCCCCCAACGCGCCATTTCAGCGCGCACCGAGCTGCTGAAAACGACGCATTCGGTCGTGCCGAGCGCACCGCACGTCCGATGGACGTGACACCTCCTCCTGCATCTCAGGAATAATATTCATATCGTTCTCGTGCGGTTTCAGGTCGTTCGGAGCACGTTTGCTCCGAATTGGACCGCTGCACGCCGTTTTGGTGTTCTATTGCGCCGGAAACGCGTTTCCGGCCGCTGCGGTCAAACGGAACCTCCGAATGACGTGCGGGGGGGGGGGGGGGGGTGCTGTACGGGGGTGTGGGGGGGCTGTCCGGGGGTGCGGGGGGGCTGTACGGGGGTGCGGCGATGCTGTACGGGGTTGCGGGGGGCTGTACGGGTGTGCGGGGGGGCTGTCCGGGGGTGCGGGGGGCTGTACGGGGGTGCCGGGGGGCCGTACGGGGGTGCGGGGGGGCCGTACGGGGGTGCGGGGGGGCTGTACGGGGGTGCGGGCGGGCTGTACGGGGGTGCGGGGGGGGGGGGGGGGGGCTGTACGGGGGTGCGGGGGGCTGTACGGGTGTGCGGGGGGCTGTTCAGGGGTGCGGGGGGCTGTACGGGGGTGCGGGGGGGGGGGGCTGTCCGTGGGTGCGGGGGGCTGTACGGGGGTGCGGGGGGCTGTACGGGGGTGCGGGGGGGTGGGTGGCTGTACGAGGGTGCGGGGGGGCTGTACGAGGGTGCGGGTGGGCTGTCCGGGGGTGCCAGGGGTTGTACGGTTGTGCGGGGGGCTGTTCGGGGGTGCGAGGGGGCTGTACGGGGGTGCGGGGGGTTAGAGTTTTTAAATGCATGCCTTAGATAATATTATCTATCATATAATAAACAAGAAAATAAAGAAATTATAAGTACACAACCTTCTAATTTAAATTAAATGAATACATACAGTACATCAATGTCAACCCCACCAGTAAAAACAAAAAACATATCTCGTGAATATATGATGTGTCACACGTTGTCATCAATGCTACCTCCTTCTGGTGGGCCAGGAGCCTACAACAAATAAACATTATAAATATTTTAATAACAAAAATAATTTAATTTAAATTAATAAATACAGTATATACCTGCGTCGTATGATCCCCTGCACCATCAGCTCGACGCACATATTCCCGCAGTGCTCTAACCTCAGCTGTCAATTGCGCATTTGCCTCCTCGGAAGCGCGCATCCGTGCCTCAAAATCTGACATCTGCTGTGTCATATGAGCAACAGCAGGACTGACAACCGTAGCGCGTGACACTACAGAACGAGTAATCCCTACTCCATAGGTCAGACTATAGCCATGCCCATCCCGACCGATAATGCGATGAAAGATCTCATCCCGTCGCATGGGAAGATGTCGCTGGTCCTCTGGCAGATGTTCTAACTCAGCTTCAAATTGAGCCTGTGAAATATTTAAATATATATAAATATATATATGTTAATATATAGATTTATGTAATTATTAGTAAGTATAGACACTTACTATCAATGTTGCAACCTCTGGATCATTGCGATCACGAGTCCTCATCCACACCGACATTTTATCAGTTGCTGCACCTTGCTCTCGCAACTGTATATTAAAAGAATATAAACACAAAACCATATTAATTAATAAATTAAAAAATGAATAATATATACCTCATGTCGGATCCGAGACACGTGACGAGTCCCGAGCCTGTGAGGTGGTCCCTGCAACGCTCGATTCTCAGAATGGCGTGTTGACACCTCCTACATTCAATTCATTCAAATTTCAAACAAATAACATATTCTTGAAAATATATATACACAAAAATAATTATTATACAAACCTCAACACCCTCAGTAGACCAATATGCAACCAAGTCACGCCACTAAGCCAGGAGGACACCTCTCGGGACTTTTTCCAAAATGTCTAGGGCACTCACATTTGGTACCCAGTGGTCCCTCTTCACTTTGCCTTTATAATCTTTCCACATCTTACGGCATTTGCTCATACACACGGGCCGAAACTCTTCAGGGCATACTTTCAAATTTTACTATAAAGAAAATAATCAAACATATTAGTATTCTTTATACATAGAAAATAAAGTAAAATGATTTTCTTACCTGAACCTCCCTCCATAGATGATCTAATGTGTCCTGAGGGATAGAAGCCCAGTCACGCGTGGTTAATGGAAATCGATGTGGGTCACGTATGATATGACCCATCTGACAAATAAATTCCGGGGCATTTGGTCCCACAGGATGAAAAACCTCATCAAATGAAACATCTATCGTCATGTCGGAATTCCATGATAATATGCCACGACCAGGGCCTCTCCTGCGAGAGGAAGAAGCAGCCGAGTCTGATCCTGTTGAAAACAATTTTATATATAAATTGACAAATGTTATATATATATATATGTATTTCAATTACATAAAAAATATAGAAAATGACATTCAAACATACCTCGACCTTGAGACGTAGATGCCTCAGATAGATGATGTGGATCTTCTGCCTCTTCCCCTGACATGTCTGCAGTCATAGAAAACACCAGTAATGAGTCCAAAGTGTTTAAAAGATAAATTGGATTGTTCTTAAAAAATCAAACTTGTACAACTGTTAATCAAACAAGAAATGGATTGAATAATTAGTTGTGAATTAATTTTAAAAAATCAGAAAGTTAACAAAACAGATATAAAAATTATGTACAAAACCAATCAATGCATATCCAAATTTTAGATATAACTAATAAAAATTCAAGCAACACATGAATCAGATGAAGAATACCTCAAAGGGATGATACACCGACCATAACATCAATAAATCAAGAGTAAAAACAACCTAAATATTTACGATTTAATTAAAACTTACAAAAGTGAGGATTAAAACTTATAAAGATTTATAAAATGATTAGATAATTTATGATATCCTAGGATATTCTACTGAATAGCAGGAAAACAATTATACCTTTCATTAAGCATGCAAATCGACCATTTCTCCTTCAATAGCCGCTCTGACCCAATAAATATCTTCTTCACGTTGAACTACGGTATGTTTATCAAGTTGTTGGTAAACAAACGGAATAGTCTCGGGTTCATCTTCTTCAAATAAAAACACTCCTCGTTGAGACATTTTGACAACATATTGCCAACTTGGATCCGAAGGCAAAGTAACGAAGAATACTTGTTCCTCTTGTGATGTCAAAATGAAAGGTTCATTCTCAACTCGTTCATTATTTCTGTATAACATATAGTTAAAATTCACCAATGAAAACTGATATTGATCGACTTTACATCCACGCACTGGATCATCCCAATTACACTTTAACAATATGTACTTCAAACCGTGTGTGTATACAACTTCAATGATGTCTATCAATTGACCATAGTAATAACCATAATCGACAAAGGGAAAACCGATGCCACTGTTTTGTGTTGCTCGTTTGTCGTCAAAATCTTTAATGTGAAATCGAAAACCATTAGCATCAATAGCTTTATAACGATGAGCCGTTATAGATGGACCCTCAGCCAGTTGGATAAATACTTCAGGTAGCGTGGGGTCCCCTAACTCCCTCAACTTACGAACCTACATAATTTATAAAAATCAATACTGATATATGCAGAAAGAATTAGTATAATACGTCACTCATAATGAAAATCAATTTATACATACATAATCCTTGAACCAATCATGAAATGACGCATATTGAGATTGTTGAATTTGCAACTCAGTCACACGATGCATCGCATCTTTTATCTCATTAATGTGTTTCCTGCAAATGATAACGCGATGTTTAAAAGATCATCTTATGCAAACAAAACATGTAAAAGTTATACAAGCACATTGATAATATACTTACTGCATTAATGGTGCAACTGATGGAGTATTGAACAAGATATATAGATGTGCTTGTATCCACTCGATGTTGTCCATATCAAATGTGGTTCCTTCTCCAAATGGACCATCATGAATCCGAGAGGGCTTATCTAATTTTGTTTCAACATCCGTATGATATTCTGCACAAAAGGTAGTACACTCATCCATCAAATAACCATTGGCTATTGATTCCTCTGGACGAGCTCTGTTGCGTACAAATCTTTTCAATGTACTCAAATACCGTTCAATAGGATACATCCACCTGAATTGCACTGGACCATTAGCCATTACTTCATCAGTAGGTGCACTGTCAAGTGGACCATAACATCGAAAAAAGAGGGGGGGGGGGAAGTTTCTCAAAGTGACAAAGCGTAAGTACAATTCGGTCCTGCAAACTTTTTAAATCACTCATTCGTTGATTTATTAAACAAAGATGTCTAAAAAAATACTCATCTCAATCAAGGGATGAACAACATTGGGGGATAAACAATCACAAATTGCGATTGGAATCAACTGCTGAAGTAATATGTGATTGTCATGACTTTTCAACCCTTGCAATGTCATGCTCGTCAGATTCACACACTTTGAAATATTAGAAGAATAACCATCAGGCACCTTGACCATCTTCAAAATAGAAAGAAATGTTTCTTTCTCCTCTGTAGTCATCGTATACTGTGCAGCAGGGATATATGCCTTGTTTCCCTCAGCTAACTGTAAATGCAACTGTTTCCTTAAACCCATTTCTTCCGAATCACGGTGTGCATTAACATGGTCCTTTGATTTTCCACTGACACCTAAAATTGTCCACAATATGTTATCACAAACATTTTTTTCAATGTGAATGACATCCAAATTATGCCTCAACATGTTAGTTTTACAATACGGAAGACTATAAAAAATACTTTTCTTTTTCCAATTGTGATTGCGCTGCCTACCCGCAGCACGAATATTATGTACTGGAGGAGACACCAACTCCTGAATTTCATATACCGTGCAGATGTTTTCTTACTCAATATGCGATAACATTTCGACTCATGTCATGATATTTGGTGCTGGGTTGAACTCTCTAGAACCATCAAATGTCACTCTGTCCTTTCTGAATCTGTGCTGAGGAGGGAGAAAACACCTGTGACCCATGTATGCCCATTTTTTGGAATGTTTAAGCCATACAGATTTTTTACTTTTATTGCAACAAGGGCAAGAAAATTCCCCTTTCGTACTCCAGCCTGATAAATTTGCATAAGATGGGAAGTCATTGATTTTCCACAATAAAGCATCATGTAGTTTGAACATTTCATTCGTTTCGCAGTCATAAGTCATCACACCATCGCCCCAAAATTCATTCAACTCATCAATCAATGGCTGAAGGTAAACATCAATCTTACCCCCCGGACTTTTAGGTCCATCAATAAGAGTGGAAAGTAATATAAATTGTTGCTTCATACAAAGCCACAGAGGAAGATTATATGGAGCCAACACCATGGGCCATGTGCTATGAGTTTCACCAACGATAGACTTGAATGGATTGAAACCATCTGCCGCCAATCCCAATCGGACATTACGAACATCTTTAGCAAAGTCGGGATGTCTCTTATCAAATTCCTTCCATGCATGAGAGTCTGCCGGGTGGGTTAACATATCACTTTCATGAACTCTTTCTGCATGCCATCTCATTAAATTAGAAACTTTATATGACATAAAAAATCTTTTCAACCTGGGTTTAAGGGGAAAGTAACGCATTTGCTTTATGGCAATCAGTTTCCCCTGTATCGCAATCTGACTTTGATGAGTATTATTTTCCCTATTCTCTTTCCACCTGGAAGCACCACAAACCGTACAAATATCCAAATGGGTAGTTTCTTTTCCATACAACATACAGTTGTTTTCACATGCATCTATGGTCTCATATGTAAAACCTAAGTTCTCTGTCAACTTACGAGCATAGTAATACGACTCAGGAATCTTAGCGTTGACATGAAGAACTTTTTTCAATAAAACCAAAAGCATGTCGAATGATGTGTCTGACCAATTATTCAAAGTCTTCAAATGCAACAACTCCACGATAAATGACAGTTTATTGTAAGAAGTACATCCAGGATATAATTCTGTTTTTGCATCATCAAGTGCTTCATAAAACCTCCTCGAATCACGATCTGCACCAGAGCGAAGATTTATCTCACCGGTCTCAAGATTCTGGATGTCAATTCCTTCATGATCAAACCCACGTACCATTTCAGTAAGCATTTCATGCATTGGATCAGTCATCCTTGCATCTACATCCATCTGAGCTGCATCTGTATTTTGACAACGAACATATTCTTCTCCATGACGAGTCCAACTCTTATAATTTTTCAGAAATCCATTAAAGAAAAGGTGCTCCCTCACAGTATCTCATGTGAATTGATATCTGTTAGCACATTTTCTACATGGACAACTAATATAGTCACTTCCAAATCCTCTCGTGAAGTCAATAAACTTCATAATGCCATTGAAATACTCTCTAGACGTTCGATTTGGAAGATCAATCCAACTCTTATCCCTAATAAGATCCCTATAACAAACATTTACATAAGACTTATTACATTTTAATTTTTGATATCAAATATATTTAAAATAAATACTAACTAATTGTTTGTGAACCATTTATAAAATAATAATGTAAGTGAAAGCCCATGTTATACCTGATTGCGCTACAAAACTGGAAGGGAGGGGAGCCGACGGTGGTGCTTTGAGGGAGAGGAGCGGTGGGGAGCCGGAGCCGGAGCTGGTGCGGCGAGGGAGGGGATGGTGAAGGAGGGGACGGGTGGCGGTGGTGCGGTGAGGGAGGGGACGAAGACGAATGGGATGGGGGTTGGTGGGGTGCGGGGGGGGGGGGGGGGTGTTCGGGGTGCTGGGGGGAGGGACGAGGGGGCGGAGTGCCGAGGGCGGAGGTCGGAGGTCGGAGGGGCTGGAGGCCGAAGGTCGGAGGGCTGTCGGAGGGCTCCCGAGGGCTTCCGGGCTGCCGGAGGCGGGTGGCGGGAGGCCGTAGGGTGGCCGTAGGGCGGAGGGAGGCCGGAGCCGGAGGGCGGAGGGCGGCCGGGGAGGGCGGGGCCAGCGGAGGGTGGACGAAGGGCTGCCGGAGGGCTGCCGGGCTGCCAGAGGTGGGTGGCGGGAGGCTCGAGGGTAGATGGAGGTTGCAGGTCGGCCGCAGGGCGGAGGGCGGGCCGGTGGAGGGCAGTCGGAGGGTAGCCGGAGGGCGGAGGGTGGCCGGAGGGTGGCCGGCCGGAGGGCGGGCCAGCGGAGGGCGGGGCTGCGGAGGGCGGGCCGGCGGAGGGTGGGCCGACGGAGGGCGGGCCGGCGGAGGGCGGGGCGCCGGGGAGGGCGCGCGGCGCCAGGGAGGGTGCGCGGCGGTGGGGGGGGGGCGATGGGGGGGAATGGTTCGTGGGGGGGGGGGGGGGCACGATCGAGTGGAGAGGGGGGGAGGGGGGGCGTGGAATCCCCTTATTTTTTTTAAGGAGGCGTAGCGACCGCCATTGGCGGTCGCTATAGGTAACAAGGCTCAAATGACCTGTTTTCTAGTAGTGAACCAGGAGAGTCTACTATAACATGACCCAAACCCGGAGGGCTTACTTTTACCAGTCCTCAACCCAGAACATACTAGTCCAATACATTAACCATAAAAAGGTTAAAATATAACATAAAAATTAGTATTAAAACTAGCATACAAAATGTAAATACTTTATTCATAAACCATTAATGGCATAAAAATAACTCATCCATAGTCAAACATATCAAAAAACTCTAAATACAATATGGAAGATTTTTATCCTAATAAATCAACTTCAAGAAAGTTTAAAATCCATTATAGGATGTTGACATAGATGAAAATGATCAGTAAAATGCTTTGAGAGAAATGCCCCCTTTTCATGAAATCGTTTAAAATACTCACAATGTATAAATTTAGTAATTTAAAAGGTATTTTTGATTAAAAGTGTCCCATACCACTTTTAAACTTTTTAAATTAATTATCATTTCAAAACTTTCATGTTCATATAAATAAATCCTTAAAATCATTTTGAAAACATGGACATTAATTAAAAGGGTTTAGAAAGATAAATATTTAAAACATTTAAAATGATTATATAGTTAAATATAACCTCACATAAAACCTTAAAATATTCCTTTTGAAATTATTTTTATAAAATATGGGTATCTATGATAAGTATGTTTCAGAAAATACTTACACATGAACAATCTTAGATAATAATGAGATTGAGGAAAAAACCCTTACCTTGTTGTAATCAATCGAGTCGTATGAACAATAGTCAATAACCACCGAATTAATCCCAAAATATCATTAATATAAAGATAATAATGATAATATATATCAAATGGAAGTAAACAATACACCACAGGAAATAAATAAGTGGTGAACAATGGAAATATCATGGAATTAAAAGTGAGATAAGAAACTGCTTAACGCATGTCCAACTTGACTCGCACGTATGTTCCTTGTTCTTCCTGAATAATAAACTTAAGTTAATTTCTACTTGATTAAGGATATTTTAAAATTTATTATTACTTTTATATCACTTATTACCTTGTTATAACAATTAGTTAATTATTTGAGATCCTATCGGACATTTTGTCGATGTTCGGAACTTGAGTAAAAAATGAACTTGTTATAATTATGAATTTTCCATGTGGTCAAAAGTCCATTATATATATAATGATATTACTCATTTTGATTTCATATATATCATATATTTCCAGTATATATATGTATTTATAATAGTACATAACATTTGGAGATAAGAAATGAAATGCACCATTCATGGAGACAGTAAGTCGTACGTACGCATGAACGCTACTTTCATTTATATTTTTTATTTTAATGGAATTAAAACATAATGATACATAGGTATATTATAATTTCAGTATAGTATAATATATAATATTATTAAATCCATACTTTATACATCCCACAAGAGTCCTTAACAAGTCATATCACTTTGAGGGGGCGGTAGTCTGCTCTTCCTCAAATGAAATTATCACATTTTACCAATAATGGAAACCATAAATGTATGATATAAATGGAAAATACAGAAGAAAAAAAGAAAACATAAACATAATATATATGCCATATATAAATTCAGTTCCATCTTAATGGCCACCATGAGAGGCGGTAGGAGATAATCGAACAATCATCGTTTCATGAGGCGTTTGTTTTCCAACCACAGAAACAGTATGTTCTTCACCCATTAGATGGAGGTGTGTGTAAGTTTAGTTCTAATAATCCACATAAAAACATCCTAGTATATTGAGGATACTATTTTTGTCATAAAATAAAATAATAAAAAGAGTTTAGGGGGTTGGAGAAGTAAAATAAGACAAAATAAAATAAAAGATTTTAAGAGCAACAGTTTCCTTTAATTTGGGTAACTTCCGTTGGTTTGAACCAAAAAAACTTTTTGAAGTGACTTCTACCTAAGATATAACTTATAGTTGTAATATAGTGATCTTTAAATATTATTTGGTCTGGGTTTGGATGATCCAAGGGGCTTGAGAGGTGTGAGGAATGAGTTATAAGTGAAGAATTTTTATAAGGGGGAGGAGGGGTTCTTTAGGAAAGTGTGAAAATATTATTTTATTATATAATTATTTTCGGTTTCTAAAGGTACAAAACTCATTAAGGTAGAAGATAGAATAACTCATGGTTTAAATAAATTCATCCAATAATAATTTTACTGGTTTTAGATGTATTTTTATATTTATAATCTTATTTATTTAAATAATTTATTAATGAGGTAGATACTGCATCATTATTGTGTGATAAATAATTTAATTTTTTTGATGTCCAAAAATTATAAAAAAAATACCACGATGTAGGAAAACTTTTTATCTTTCCAAATAATATTTATAGTTGAAAATATAACTTATATAACCCTATGTAATAATTTATTTACTAAAATACATTTGTTTTTGTCATTTTTGCATTTACTTTAAGTTAATTAAAATAAAGTGTCATTATCATTCATAAGTGGCTCCATGGGGTCCCAAAATAGACCCAAATATTCTGATGGTCATCCATGACTCATCTAATAAGGTTAAGATAAGTGTTAAGGTAATTTTGTATAAATATGATATTCTTTTTACCTTGAATTACCCTATTTACCTTTAACCGTGGTAAATAAAAGTCCAAAATTACTATTCACAAAAAATTATTTTCATCTTATTGAATCACATTTTACTTACTAAGGTTAATAGTGTCTCTCATATTTTTTAAATTCAACTCACAGAAGTGGTAAAATTAAGTTTTATGCAAATTTTCAAATTCTCCTAGGAGGTGGGTAAAAGACGGTAAAAAGTTAAATAAAATTTTTATATATCTAAATTTATTATAAAATGACTCCAATGAATTATATTGAACTTATATAGGTATTATGTATCGATTTTGACCTAAAATAAATTTAAATAAAATAAATAATTATTTAAATAAAGAGTCGGTTTAAACCAATAACTTAGTGTTTTCAGTATTCATCAAAAATTGAAAGTGTTTTGAAAAATACCAAAATTTCACCCTAAGATAATTTTGATATTTTGAATTCTAAAATTCAGTCTATTTTTCCAAATTCAAAACATATAAGTTGAATTTATTAATTTAAAATTAATTCCCGTTTTCCAAAACAAATAGCGTGTTTTTAAGAAACAATATCTATCAAAATATTGACACTAGTTTATGTCCAATTTCAAATTGAAATTAATTATAATGACCTAAATTGTATTAAATGATAAAAATATAATCTAATTATACTTTAAAACCATTCAAATTCATATTTTAACACTATAATTTACTTCAATTAAAAAGTTTCTTTTAATTAAAATTTAGTATGTTTCACTATTCACCAAAATATGAAAGTTATCAGAAAAATACCAAAAATTTATCAAAACTAAAATTTTATGTCCTGATTCTAAATAATAAGTTTATTTTGTCAAATTGAATATATAAAAGTGTCAAATATTGTATTTAAAAAGGGTTCTCTATTAAAAGGCGGTAAAATTGCAGTTTATAGAAAATACTTCCTTTATATGAAAGAAGGAATTTGTTCTTATATTATGTCTAAGAAACACATAATATGGATTTTAAAATTATATGGAGTATATAAAATTCAAAATGTAGTTAATACTATCCATAACCATTTTTGAACGGCTAGTTTTGTAAGTCGTGGTGTGCTCGAATTTGGTGTTGCGTGTAGCGCAAGTTATTGAATTACTTTGAAGAGATAACATACTATAAAATCATGGAGTGTTACATTCTCCCCTCCTTCAATAAATTGTGTCCTCTTAATTTGAAATTATTCTTCTAAAATAAGAGGTTGAAAATAGAAAATGCATTTGTGGAAAACCCACATCAGAAATAGGGTTAATAAAATTTAGTCTTAATAAGAGGGAAAGAGAAATGAAAAAGTCACCACCAACTTAGGGTTTTGAATAGTACAACATTGGTGGAAATTACAAAAACATAATTGGTGAAAAAACGTAAATATTTATAGGGAGTGATTGAGGTCATCAATCACAAATAAGTGTAAAATTGAGGGCCTTAAAGCCATCAATCTAAGATGATTTAGAATATCATTGGTTCAAAAAAACTTAAGGTATTAGCATAACACATTTTTGGTTTTAATATCCCTTACCTAAAGTTTAAGAATTAATTTCTTCATAAAATAATAAAATATTTATATATATACTTGATAAGTAGAGTTCTATACTTTAACAAATTTCTACCACAAACTCATATTTCAACCCAAAAGATAATAGAACTCAAAAATATTACATTTATCCATACACTATGAAAAAAAAACTAATTTATAATAACCAGGGTCTTCCTGTAGGATAGTGTTTGGTCATAAAGCCTTGTCGCACTTTGGTTGTGGGTTCAATTCCTGCAGCTTTGTCCGACATGACGGGTTATCACCCAACCCACAGGTTGTCCTTTTCCTAAAAATATAATATTATAATATTCCAAAAATAATCTTAATAAATACTATCCAAAGTTAAACTTAATCCATTCAAGATTTTATAGCTATCCAAAATACTTCTATCCAAACTCATAATCCAAAATTTATAAGGAAGGTAAACAAAATGAAGATCTCTTTTTCCACCTAATAACATATGAAAACCTTCATCATGTATTCTTTTAAAACATGGTAACACCTTGAATTACCATAAAACCTTATTGATTACATTCATGCTTTCTTATTCCTTATAGAATACTAGATATATGCTTTATATCCATTTTTTTAATATTCCAAAAATGATGGAATAAACAAACCATTAATCTGTTCCAAGGTAGTCAATAATATCCAATATAATTTATCCAATTAAAATATCTCTTATTCAAAAATCACTACCTCAGTATTAGGAACATATTATGGTTTACCTTTCCTTTAACCATATATTTTCCAAAAAAAATCAACCTTCTATTGAGTCACTTTTCTTGGTTCCACACAATCTGAAGTCCTTAATGAAATAGTACTGTAATACAATCCTGATATACTATATAATTCTTATAACATGTATATCATTAATAAAATACTCAAATGACATAATAAATTAATAACAACGTAAGAAATCTAATCATTCCTCTTCATCTTAGGTAGTATCATAACTTTATTATTATCCAATAGCAGCATTTGGGGTATACTCTGATGATTTGGACATTGATTCATGTAGTGTCCCAACTCCTTGCAGTTGAAGCATTGTATATTTGAATCTTTTTTCTTACCCATGAAATCACATACTTTGTGTCCTTTTTCTCCACACTTATGACAAACTCCCATTCCCTTCAAGAATATACCAAGGTGATTATTTCCACAATTATCCCATATAGGAAAATCCTCATTTTCCTCTCTTCCCTTTATCCATCTATCTACCTTCCATGTTTTTCTTCCCTTGATTCCCTTTAAAGCCATAGGAATCAAAGAATTCTTAAATTATCTTATTAACACATGATACTATTTCTTCATATGTTGAGAATACATGGGAGAATATTTCCATTCTAAATGTTGGCTTAATACTGTAAAATATATGATCATTCTTACTATTTGGATCATACGTATTGCTGAAGTTCACATTCCTTATACTGGTCTCTATTTCTATAAAATGGAATACACTAGGTCAGTTTATGAATTTCAATGAATAATTTTAAACTTGTAATATACTAAACATAAATTGAACAGTTTATGGATATATTCCATAATAATAAAAATATTTTCTTTGAGGAGGTATATACTCGCAAATCCTTCAGAATGATTTGAAAAGAAAATGAGAATTACCCTAAACATATCCCCCAGGAGTGTCGTAACCAAGAGTGCGGCAAGTCCCCCTGTTGTGCACCATTTCCTATTTGAGTCTAGCTCAAAGCGGTGTTTTCGGGTTTTACCCCTAGGTACATCTGTACCAGAGCCGCCTCTACCTGCTCTTATCCAGACAGTGATGTATTTTCTTTGAAAAATCAAAAAATCTCTACATTACCAAAATTTTAGGAAGTTATTCTATATTAATCCACAAAGTCTATCGTAGGGTAATGTGCTCTAATTTGAGTTTATATAAATCTAGTTTCCAAGGTTATTACTAATCTTTTTTCTGATACCGACTATAACGCCCCGACCCCAGAAGCCCAGAGTCGGTGCATTATTACATAACATTGATATGATTACTAGGAATAAAGTCCCGAAGGACCGATCAGTTTAACAGTCTTGGAAAATAGAATACATACATGAAGTTCAACATTACAACTTGAAAAGAAAAACAATAGTAATTTATTCCATTAGAAATGTCAAAGCCTCTTAGATTATGCCTACAAGTCACTAATAACTAACTTCTTCATATCCTGGGAAAATAAAACATAAGAAAGGGGTGAGCTCAAATGATTAGTAAGGGTAAATAATTTAGAAGAAGCTATAAACTTTTAAGGAAATATTTTTAGTAAAACGAAAAACCTTTTACACATAAACTTGAACATAATATGGAAAAAATAAATCAAACATTACCATATAAACATGCACATGAATATTCTACTAGTAGAATAATCACATGTAATAACTAATTTTATAATGAGGGAATGTATAGTACCAAACTTTAATTTCTGTGTCAAGGCCTCGTGCCGGGACCTATGGGCTAAATGTAACCGGACCCAAACTCAGAGAGCCTCCGTAACCGGACTCCATCCCGGAGAGCCTCTATAACCGGACTCCAACCTGGAGATCCTCTATAATCGGACACCAACCCGGAGAACCTCTGTAACCGGACCCCAATCCAGAGGGTTTTCTATAACCGAACCCCAAACCGGAGGGCTTACTTTTACCGGTCCCTAACCCGGAACATACTGGTCCAATAAATTCATCATAAGAAAAGGTTGAAATATAACATAAACATTCGTATTAAAACTAGCATACAAAATCTCAATACTTTATCCATAAACCATGAATGGCATAAAAATAACTCATCCAAAGTCAAACATATCACAAAACCCTAAATACAATATGTAAGATTTTTATCGTAATAAATCAACTTCAAACAAGTTTAAAATCCATTAGAGGATGTTGACATATATGAAAATGATCAGAAAAATCCTATAGGGAAATACCCCTTTTTCATGAAATCGTTTAAAATTCTCACAATTTATAAAGGTAGTAATTTTAAAGGGATTTTTGAATCAAAGTGTCCCATACCACTTTGAAACTTTTTAAAAGAATTATCATTTCGAAACATTCATGTACATATAAATAAATCCTTAAAATCATTTTGAGAACATGGACATTAATTAAAAGGGTTTAGAAAGATAAATCTTTAAAACATTTAAAATGATGATCTAGTTAAATAGACCCTCCCAAAAAACCTTTAAATATTCCTTTTGAAATCATTTTTATAAAATATGGGTATCTATGATAAGTATGTCCCAGAAAATACTTACACATGAAAAATATCAGATAATAATGAGATTGAGGAAATAACCCTTACCTCATTGTAATCAATCGAGTCGTATGAACAATAGTAAATAACCACCAAATGAATCACAGAATATCATGAATATAAAGAGAATAATGATAATATATAAAAAATGGCAGTACACAATACACCACATGCAATAAATAAGTGGTGAATAATAGAAATCACATGGAATTAAAAGTGAGATAAGAAACCCCTTACCACGTGTCTGACTTGACTCATTCGTATGTTCCTTGTTCTTCATGAATAATGAACATAAGTTAACATATACTTGATTAAGAATATTTTAATGTTTATTATTCCTTTTATATCACTTATTACCTTTATATAACAATTAGTTAATTATTTGAGTTCATATTAGACATTTTGTCGATGTTTGGAATTTGAGTCAAAAATGATTTTGTTATAATTATAAATTGTCCATGTGGTCAAAATTACATTTTCTATAGAATGATATTACTCATTTAGATTTCATATATATCATATATTTCCAGTATATATATGTATTTATAATATTACATAACATTTGGAGATAAGAAATGAAATGCACCATTCATGGAGACGGTAAGCCATAAGTACGCATGAACGCCACTTTCATTTCTATTTTGTATTTTAATGGAATTAAAACATAATGATACGTAATTATATTATAATTATATTATAATATCATATATAATATCATTAAATCCATAATTTATTTGTCCCACATGAGTCATTAATGAGTCATATCACTTTGAGGGGGTGGTAGTCCGCACTTCCTCAAATGAAATTATCGCATTTTACCCATAATAGAAACCATAAAGGCATGATATAAATGGAAAATATATAAGAAAAAAGAAAACCTAAACATAATATATATATCATATATAAATAATGTTCTATCTTAATCGCCACCATGAGAGGAGGTAGGAGATAATCGAACAATCATCGTTTTGTGAGGCGTTTGTTTGCCAACTATAGAAACAGTATGCTCTTCACCCATTAAATAGAGGTGTGTGTAAGTGTAGTTCAAATAATTCTCATAAAAACATCCTATTATATTAAGGGTACTGGTGTTTTCATAAAATAAAGGAATAAAAAGTGTTTATGGGGGTTGGAGAAGTAAAATAAAACAAAATAAAAGAAAAGAATTTAAGAGAAACCGTTACCTTTAATTTTGGTAACTTCCTTTGGTTTGAACTAAAGGACTTTTTTGAAGTGACTTCTGCCTAAGGTAAGGCTTCTAGGTGTAAAATAGGGATCTTTACAGCTTATTTGGGCAGGGTTTTGATGATCCAAGGGGCTTGAGAGGTGTGACGAATGAGTTAGAAGTGAGGGATTTTTATAAGGGGGAGGAGGTGTTCTTTAAAAAAGTGTGGAAATATTATTTTATTATATAATTATTTTAGGTTTATAAAGGTACAAAAATCATTAAGGTCTAAGATAATATGACTCGTGGTTGAAATAAATTCATCCAATAAGAATTGGACAGGTTTTGGATATTATTTTAATATTTACAATCTTATTTATTTAAATCATTTATTAATGAGGTAAATACTGCATCATTTTTGTGTCATAAATAATTTAATTTATTTGATGTCTAAAAATTATAAAAAAATACCATGATGTAAGAAAACGTTTTATATTTCCATATAATATTTATAGTTGAAAAGATAAATTATATAACACCCTATAAGAATTGATTTACTAAAAGATATTTGTTTTTATCATTTTTGCCTTTACTTTAAGTTAATTAAAATAAAGTGTCATTATCATTCATAAGTGGCTCCATGGGGTCCCAAAATCGACCCAAAGATTCCCATGGTCGGTCTCGACTTATCCAATAAGTTTAGGACAAGTATTAAGGTAATTTTTATTATTATGATATTCTTTTTACCTTGAATTACCCGATTTACCTATAACGATGGTAAATAAAAGTCAAAATTTACTATTCACCAAAAATTATTTTCATCTTATTGAACCAAATTTTACTTTTTGAGGTTAACCATGTCTCTCGTATTTTTAAAATTCAACTCACAGAGGCGGTAAAATTAAGTTTTATGCAAATTTGCAAATTCTCCTAGGAGGTGGGTAAAAGACGGTAAAAAGTTCAATAAAATTTTTATATATCTAAACTTATTATAAAATGACTCTAATGAATTATATTGAACTTATATAGGTATTATGTATCTATTTTTACCTAAAATAAATTTAAATAAAATAAATAATTATTTAAATAAAGAGTCGGTTTAAACCAATAACTCAGTGTTTTTCACTATTCATCAAAAATTGAAAGTTTTCAGAAAAATAACAAAATTTCACCCAAAGATAATTTTGATATTCTAAATTCAAAAATTAAGTCTATTTTACCAAATTCAAAACATAAAAGTTTAATTTATTAATTTAAAATTAATTCTCTTTTTTTCAAAACAAATAGCATGTTTTTAAGAAACAACATCTATCAAAAGATTGACACTTGTTTATGTCCAATTTCAAAGTGAAATTAATTATAATGACATAAATTGTATTAAATTATAAAAATATAATCTAATTATACTTAAAAACCATTAAAATTCATAATTTAACACTATAAATTATTTCGATTAAATAATTTGTTTTTAATTAAAATTTAGTATTTTTCACTATTCACCAAAATATTAAAGTTATCAAAAAAATACCAAAAAATTTTCAAAACTAAAATTTTATGTCCCAATTCTAATGAAGAAGTATATTTTGTCAAATTGAATATATAAAAGTGTCAAATATTGGATTTAAAAAGGGTTCTCCATTAAAAGGGGGTAAGATTGCATTTTCTGAAAAATACTTCTTTTATCTGAAAAATTGAATTTGTTCCTATATTATGTCTAAGAAACACATAATATGGATTTTAAAATTATATGGAGTATATAAAATTAAAAATGAAGTTAATACTATCCATAACCATTTTTGAACGGCTAGTTTGGTAAGTCCTGGTGCGCTCAAATTCGGTATTGTGTGCAACACAAGTTATTGAATTACTTTAAAGAGATAACATAATATGAAATCTTGGGGTGTTGAGAAATGTGGGTTTATTGAATTTTTCTCTCATTACCTTACTTATGAAAATTTAAAGGTTGAGTATCAAAATATTATTTGATTATATCTATTGGGATCATTGGACCTATGATCATCATAAGTAAACCTCTAAAAGTTGTATATAAGAATGAAGTTCCCAAACATTCACAATTTGAACAAACCTGTGTATATGATGTTTTCAAAACTAAGAATACAAGAAACTAATTTATGCACTAAAATTACAATGTAAAAACTATAAAAAGAACTTTTGAAAATATAATGAAACCAAATAAATAAAACCAAATAACAACTCGAGTATTTTACATGTTTCGGATGAAGTTTTACTCCATATGAGGAATACGACAAACCCTTTTATTAAAGAAGTAAAATATGATTACAATAGTGAATAGTTAATTTAAATGTGATCCCATATTATTATTTTATAGTAGGATCCTAAAGTTAAATCATGTTCCACTACCTAACGACATTCACATAGAGTATCACCCCAGGATATTATCTTTATGGGAAACCCTTCCCTAAGAAAATGATATCCACCACCTCAACAGACTCATCCAATGAAAAGTGCACACTTATAGAAACTATATGTGTTTACTCGTATATATTTTTCTAAATAAACCCTTTGAATTATCAAGAATACCATTATGTAACTTCATATTTACCCTTATTTAAGTCTTTAGTGTCTACACACTTCTTCTTTCCAGACTCATCAAATCAGTTCTAATTGTACTAATTTTGGTCTACCCACTTTCAGACATCCAAAATTTGTTGTACCACTCCACCATCTTCATTCAGTTTTGGAAATAGTACTTCTATAGTTAGTCTTTCTAATAGTTCCAACACTTATTCAAAAAATTTATGTTCACATGGTTATACCTAACAATCTCCCATTTGAGAATCATTTCTAGGATTTACCACCAAGTCCTCCATCAACATCTACAAATCCATTCCCCTCAATCTTCCTTTAAAATTATATAGTTACCCCACCATGCTTCCAATTATCCCAAATTGAATAAGGTAAAGAACCACTGTATAATATCTCAAACTATAAACTTGATCAATATATCTTCTATATTTCAAACTCAATCCACCTTCTATATTTCTAGCGCTTTTTTCTCCTACAACTTCTAAATGATTCTATACTTTAGCTAAATACAATTCACCCTATAGTGAAACATAATATTTTTGGATAATTGAATCACACTTTATAGATCACATAATAGTGTCCCAACCTCCTTCATTATTCCAAGATCCACTATGAACCCTTTCATCAATACCAGCCATTTATAAATGTTTTTAGTAAAAAAACAACACCTCTATTATTGAAAGTGAAACTACCAGTGGAGGTTTTGATATCCAACTCAAATTTGTGCCTCTATAAGTGAAACATACTTATTGTATCTTCTCTAGGTGTTCATATCTTCCCTAATGTCTAAATATAGAAACCCCTATAGTGTTTTTTCTATTTTGAAACAATTATACAAACTTATAGAAATATTGAGATACTATAGGATCAATTCAACTGCTTCCCAATATTCTCTTTTGGGGTTATCCATTAACCTAATAACTAATCCAACTACATGTGAAATGTCCAACTATATAAAAACCATGGAAAAATCAATATTTCAACTTCCAATTTAAAAGTATCAATTTCCATTTACTCTACCTCTTATTATATTTGAGGTTCTTTCTCCTTTCTTATCTTGATGTGTCTAGATAAGGGAGTGGTAACTGATTTATCCATATTCATTATAAATAACACCTTATCGATGTAGTCAAACTTATTTAGGAATAATGTTTCAAACATTATGTCTCTTACTATCTAGATAACCCAAATCCATTTTTATTGATCCTTCATCTCAAAAAAAATAGACATTTTAACCATCAACTCATAAATACATTCCTTTATTGTTCTGGCGATGAGCATGTCATCAATATAGAGATGTAATACTATGAATATCACATCGTAAAATACCATATACTAAAAAAATTATCTTCATTGATCTAGAATAACTTATGTTCAATTATAAATTCATTTAATCTTTAGTTCCACTTCTATGGTGATTTTTCAACCCATAAAAGCTTCATTTTTAGAATTCACAAAATACCCTTGTTTCATTTATCAATGAAACCTTATGGATACTACATCTAAATATTTTTATATAATTCACAATAATAAAATTTTCCTTTAATATATTATTATACATAGATTTAAACCTTAAATAGAAACCATATTTATAACTATCAAAATATTCAGGTGTCTAGCAACATAAGAAAATCTATTAGAAAGTTAGTACCATATGTTTTTTGATAACCTTTTCTGAAAATAGTTTCCTTATACCTATTTATACCATGTTATCCCTCCTTCAACCAATGAACCAATTTTTTGAAGTAATATTCTACCAATAAGTCATTCTATTAGGTTTTATGTTCTAGAAAGACGTAAAGAATTCATTTTATATCATAGGTCTGAATTCCTCTAACTTTAGTCACTTAGACTTATAGCCTCTTCCATAATTTTGAGTTCTCTATAATAAATGATAGGAACATGGTGAAAATTAATTATAAATATATATACTTAACAATGAAACTTATCTTATGATGATTCTTCGATCTCATTAGAAAATTATTCTTGGTTTTGATCTTTCCACAATATGTCTTCTTTGAAGATAAAATTTTGGTTTCTAAAAACCATTCATAAGTGTTTAACCAAAAAATTAAATTCAAATTCATCATTACTATACACTATAAAGAAACATGATTGATAATTAACCTCTAACATATCCCTTTTTCTATCATCAATATGGATGTATATGAGTGAACCAATGACTTTGAGATTCAAAATTTTTATATTTTTTATAGAAAAAAAACTTCTAGAAACCCCTACCCCAATGAAGATGATGGAATTATTTTTTTAATTTTGGAAACAAAATTCATGGCCTCCACCCAAAAATCCTTAGTAAAGTATGAATTATCATACTACTTACATTCCCTACTAAATTATGATTCATAATCTCCATCAAACCATTTTTATTCTAGAGTTAAAAATATGATATTCTCAAATACAATGACTTTATACTAGTATACTCATATGAATTAACTACTTATATATCCCCCCATATTGTTAGTCCTTAAACATTTTAGTTTTATTCTGGTATTTTTTTCCACCATGGCTCTTCATTGAGTAAAGTTCCCAAAAACATCAGACTTTTACATGAGAAAGATAATCCATACATTCCTTATTGCATCGTGAAATAAGGTAACATAGTATAGTGAACTTATATCTAAATGGAATAGAGTTTCCCCCCATAAATTTATATAAACTAGCTATAACTTTTTATCTTTTGTAACATTACCTTTTTATTGGAATGACTCCTTCTGCTACTTTCCAAACATTAAATCTTTTCATGTTTCATACCCCATGATTTAAATATCTAGTATTCCTTTATTAGTAATTACTTTCATCCTTTTATCACTTAATTGAATATGACCCTCATGTCACAACATTTTAAAATTATTTTATCAATCAGGCATTACACATTTCAAAACTCTCATCAAGTAAAAAAATTCCATCTTTCACTCTTTTGGCCACCACCATGGGACTTTGTGTGATATTCCACGGTCCACCCGAAAAGGTATCTCATCAATCGACATCATCTATATATCCGATAAAAATAAAATTCTTCCTTAACTTTGTTAGGTGTTATGCACTTTGAAAATCTAATAACCATTCGTTCTATATATATATATAGAAACATAACCATTTCAAACAATCTTGAGAGATTCAACATCCATAATATTTACCTTTTAAAACATTATAGAATTATAATTTCTCATAATCCTCTTAGAGGTAGAGTGAAGAAGAAGCTCCCAATTATATGATATAACACCCAAGTGGACCAATGACACTTAGTAATAGTACAAATGTATCTTCTAAAATATTATTTTCATACAAACTTTTGTAATAATATATTCCATAATTAACTCTTCACATTCATTAATATTTATTCAAATGGAATTATTCCCAAATTACTAAAACATGGCACCACCTTAAATAGGGCTACTTTAGCTTCTACTACTTCTTCCTCTTTCTTGTCTTATGACTCTTTTATGCAATTGGACACTCCTACCTTCTACACGAAATGCATTTTTGAAAGAATTCTAGAATACCTTCCTCTATATTTTCTTAGTTAGAATTATGTTTAAAAATTACTTGATAATTAAGTCACTCTTACCATTAGAGTTACTTACCATGATAACCTTCATATACTATGATTTTGGGAATGGTTAGTTTAACATCAATGCCCACACTAGTTTTTAAAACTCTACATTCACCAATTCTAATTAACTCTGAAACATATTGAATTAATTTCCACGATCATACCTTCAATTTCCATATAATATTCTCATTTTTAATAGTCTATATAATAGAAACATCATTTTTATCACATTTGGCTTCCCATACATATCAGTAAGGGTATTCATAAGTTTTAGATCCATCTTCACTTATCATATGTTTTTGGCCGCATTCCGGGACAGTGAAATCTCAATCAACTCACATGTTTTTTATCTACACATTCACATTATTATTCATTCATCACTTATAGTTTTGTTCCCATAAAATTAAGATAAATAACATTAATTAGTATATAATCATCTGTATTTATCTTCCAAAATCTAAAATCCTTCTCATTGAACTTCTCGACCAAGATTTTACCCTCATCCAATTCCATTGATTTTAAAAACAATGAACTCCTAGTGAATCCGAAACCGGTTAGAGGTATTGATACCTACTTACCAAAATTATCCTGTAATGATGAAGGAATAATAATGATACAAAACCAATATCTAAAACATACTATATAAGGTTTTTTTGTACCAGAACTCTATAAGTGAGCTCTAATTCCACCTGTTGGGTTCACTAAACCTCATATCACCGGAAGAAAACCTCATGAAATTTCATATTAGATTAAAGTTATAAATATTAAATGATAAAAATAAACCAACATATATTATTTTTATTGAATTTAGAAGATAATAACCACAACCAAGCACTGTAACACTCTTGTAAAAACTTGACAATAACATATTAAAAGACAAAAAAATAAAGAAAAAAAAGAACAATATCTGCATTTTACATGGTCCATACGAATTCTTTTTCCATGAGAGAACACTTTAAAATCTTTCATAAAAAATCAAAAGATTATTACAATAATAAATATTCAATTTCATAATGATCCCATCCTACTATTTTATAATAGGACCCAACAGGTGAAACCAATTCCACCACCTTCTGATCTTTACATATCGTATGCCCCTAGAATTTGATCTTTACAAGATCTTTACTAGGATTGATATATCCACCACTGTAACTAACTCATTTGATGAATAGTGCATGATTTCATAACTCTATGAGTTTTCCCTCACAAATCATTTTGAATAACCCTTAAAAATTATCAAGAACACCTTTTTGTAACTTTATATAGAACCTTATATTATTCCTTGGGTTCTTCAAACTTATTCCTTCTATAATCATCAAGTTGTTTCTAATTACACTTCTTCTGGTCAACCTACTTCCATAATTTATCATTTTACTCCATCATTTTCATTTGGTTTTGAAAATTACACTTCTATAAACACTCCTAGAAGTTCCAAAACTTATATAAAAATTATTTTTAAATGTTTAAACCCAACAATTTCAACCTATTATCATTATTAGTTACAAGTGGGATGATATATCTAGAGATTTTGTAGTCACTTTAGTTCAATATCATCATTGGAAGACTTTCATATGATACATTATTGATAATTTAACTAAATATTCCATTTTCTATCCTATAAAAGAGTGTATGAAAGTATATGACTATGTAGATATTTATGTATAAGATATTATTAATTTTCATAGATTTCTTTTAACCATTATTACTAATTAAAATCCTTAATTTAATTGTCTATTTTTAAGGGTCTTTATAAATCCATGGTAATTCATATAAAGATTAACATGACATATAATCCATATAAAATTATAAGATAGAGTAAGCTATTTAAATTCTTGAATATTTGGTTTGTGTTTATATTCATAACCTTAGAGGGTCTTATAAGAACCCTTTGTTGTAAATTGATTTTTCATGTAATAAAATTTACCAATAATAGATCTAAATGTATCTATTTAATTCTTTATATAATCGACTTTGTCAATCCCCTCAATGTTGTTATGTTATGGTGAAAGATCATTATTGGGGTAAACCATCATGCAAGTTATAATAATTAATATTTAGTTGATTTATAAAATATTAGATATAGATCAAAGTCATTAGAAATCATATGTCAATAAAAATCATCATTCTCTTTATTTTTTATTGATGATTTGGTATTGTCAAAGTTTCCCTATCCCTGGGACATATAAAGTTAGTAAAATAGGGTATGATATTTTTAGGTGTGTTAGACCATCATGATCATGGAATGAAAAAAAACATCTATATTAGATGTATTTATGTCCTAGATTAACCTAAATTCATTATGTATTTAATATATACTTGTTGAAGAAACATCATCTTTATCGCTTTCAAGTGGATAAATAGAAAGTTTTGGATTTCAAACTTGGTGCTTTGGTGATTGAGCAACATGTTCGATATGTTGATAAGTATAAAAAGGTATTTTTTTATAAAATATATTCCATTTCTTAATATATTGTGGAGGAATAATAAGTATATCCATGTGACTAGGGAGTATGAGTCCTTGGTGAGTGAAAATAACTTCATATCTTTACTAAATAATAGAAATAATGATTTTTTTTGATAAAAAGTGACATGGTGGGGATAATTGTGACACTAAAATTGTTAAAGGTGTGTATTTATTTTATATTTTATTCATTCAATTGATTTTTTAATGTTTGGATTGAGAAAATATAAAATTTTGGATGTTTTATAATGCTATATTGTCAATTAACTATCCAGTAAATCATACAGTATAACCATGCATGGGGGAATTAAAATATAAGGGGAATTTCACTATATCTACATTATCGTAGAGTCCATGAAGTCAAGTTGTTATAATTCCTTGAGATATTATATTTTTGGTATTTTTATTTACTTTTAAGAAACCACTCCACTAATTTATTCTAAAAGTTTTAGAGGACTCTCTCTAGGGTACTCAAGCCGACTCCCTTCTCCTCCTTGCTTCATTTACTATTATTTATAGATCTTCATGTTCTTTATATATGGTAATCCCTACCTTACTCTAGTTTTTATCACTTTATCTTCTTATATTATCATATTATTTATTCTCTTTTACCTAACAAATCATGGTGGTCAAGCCTATGGTTCGGATTTTTCAAAATCATTGGGTTATTGGTGTAAAAGGTTCTTAAATTTTAACTCTAGTTGTAATATTCTATTATTTGAACATTGCATAGTGATTTAATTGGATTTAGGAATGTGTTTCTATATAATTACCTTTATTTTACATATCTCTTGAAAATTGGGGATGTTGAATTTTTTTATTATCATATTGGTTCCTATATGAATTATCCTTAATGATCTTGAAAATGGTTTCATTTTATTTTCGCTTTTTTGATATAAAAGGGGTTTTAAGTTTATTGAGTAATCCTTTTAAAAAACTATGATTTATGCATGTAATATATATAATAAATTTTCATTGAGATTTTTTATGGTTGAAATGAATTTTATAAGTGATATTTTGTATATACTTGTTTTTTTATAAATTTAATTTCAGGATTTCATATTATATCTTAGTTTAGTAATTTAGGATATATGTTAGTTTTTTAGAGGGTTCATGTAACTTGATGCTTCACCGAAACGTTTTGTATGGTTCCCAATTATCCTTAAATTTGATTATCAATAATTTAAAAAATTGAGGGTAGAGATATTCCATTATTTATTCTTCTTAGTGTTTTTATATAATTATTATATTTTATAAATTTTTTATTATGGTGTGGATTTGATAAATGTGATATTTCTTAAAGGGTTTTTTGGAGGTGTTGTGATAAAATATTATCATATATATTTGATTGGCTTCATTGTATACTGAATTGAATAGGCTTACATAGGACCGTTGAGTAGTTATTTGAGAAGTTGAGGGATGAATGATACACTAATTTATGATTATGGTTTCGAATGTATACCCTAGTTTACTATATTCCCTAACTAGGGGGTTTCCATTAGGAATACAGAAAAGGGAAAGCTGCGGTTTGTGGATTTTATGATTGCATCATATGTAGGAATATGGTTCTATTAATCTAGTCCCTAGATTGTCTCCATGGGGTCAAGGTACTTATTTCATGTCATGTTTTACTCTTTAATGTTCATTAAATAACTTTATTGAATTCATTTTCTCTTGATTAATGATTATAGTTTCATCAAAGAAATGTTATTTTCAAATTGAAATAAAAAAAGTATAAATTCTTTTTTATTTACTCTAGTATACACGTTCAATAAATTTAATTTCATAATTGAATTTAAAATTATCATTTTATCATTTATCTATTAAAAGGAATTTCTTATAATCATGTAGGAATCCTAAAAGTAATACACTCAAATCCTATAGACACAATTTCATATATATATATATATATAAATAGGTTTACATAAAGTTCGAAAAGGAAAAATATATGTTTTCCTTTGGTGGATTTACATATGTTCCTTCTTTGTCTTTTGATGTTGGAGACACTTGGGTGGTGGAATGGAGATACATGGAGTAGTTTGTATGATTATTTAAAGATAAATTATTTACTTTGCACATAAATATTTTTCTTTTATTATGATATCATATATTTTTACATAACATGTATCTATTTATTACATTTTATTGGTAAATATTTTATGGTATATTTTATGTTTTATTTCCATTGGTTTGATTTATAATTACAAAAAAAATCATTTATTATCATGGATCAATAATGTCTAGAACCATCATTTTGGATTCTTAACAAGAGTCTAATGTGTTGTTTAATTATTTTTACAGTGTAAAATCATTTCCAAAGAGTATTTTTAATACCCCAGAATATTATTTCCATCCATTGGTAATTAGGAATGTGTTTTAATCCTTATAGAATATAGAATCGGGTGATGTGGTAGGTTTTTCAAGGTCGGTTCATTGCATGAACATTGTTTTTTATTATCCAAAGACTAAAAGGAATAATTTTTGGCTAATAGTGCAAATTTTAATGAATATGATCTCAATTTTACGATTATATATTAATAATAGAGTGTCTTTGAAGTGATTTTAACATGATAAGTACCTTAATATCAGTTTAATTTTTTGTCCTAGTGAGGACCTACATAATGGGTTCCATGGTAAAGACCTCCTTGGATTCTTTATTTTGGGTTTCCAACATTGGGAGGACCTTTATGGTGATTAGATATTTTTTTAATGGTTAGGACCACTGTAATGGGAATTATGGGGATATGATATATGGTTTATTGTTTCTTGATCGGTATAGGGAGGACCTACATGATGGGAACCATGGTGAGGACCTCCATTGGTACTTTATTCTTGATCATTGAAGGGAATACCTCAATGGTGTGTGAATATTTTTTTTATGGTGTGTATATTCATAGTATACACTGAAGGGAGGACTTATTTTTTAACTGCATTCATTGGATACATAATAAGGGCCATTATTTTGAGTTGATACATCATAACTAGTTAGATATTCATGATGATTACAATAGATAAGAGCACCATGGTTTCTTTCTTCTTTATTGGAATGAGGATCACCTCAATGGTGAGTGTGTATTTCATCATAAGGATGATATATATTTTAGGTACCATGGAGATGACCTCCATGGTTAATTCATTCATTATCGGCTTGAGGAGGATCTATGTGTTTTTATTCAATGTGGGTGTAAAATTTATGATAATTAATCAATTTATTTTAGAGAGTATTTCCCTAATGCATTTTGTTTCTACTAAAGGGGGATGAATCTGCTAAAAGGATCACAAATTATTATCTTAATAATGGCTTTTATTTTTATCTTTATATGTTTTAGGAATCTACCTATATTACTATTGGGATTTGAAAATGAACTTGAAGGTTAAAAATAATGGTAGGGATATTTATTTTCAATTTTTTGGTGGTATATTACTTCCTATGATGGGATTTTATTCTTGGTGAGGACCTCCCTAGAAATTTCTATAGAAGTTGGGGATGTGTGTAGGTGTGATAATGAGCATACTTCTAGGAAACTCTATAGTGTTTATAGGGATGCAGAAATATTTATTGTTTTCTTCAACTAGATAAGGTAAAAAATGCATTGTCTTATTCTATGGAGATAATTTTTAAGGATTTTCATGTCATGATGGGGCCTTCCTACCTCCTTCTATCTGTTCAATTTTTCTTAATCCTCTGTAGAATCTTTACTTTCAATTTACCTTGGGTAGATTCCAAGGTTGGTATTGCACCATCATGGAAATATTATTGCACTAACATTTTCACCATATGGAAATGAAAGAATTATCTAGAAAGGATTATATGTTAGTGTATTAGAGATAAAACTATTATAGATATAACATCAAGTCCTTCAAGCTAGTAAGTCTTTCGGGATACCTCAAGGCCTTTGATACAGCTTGAGGCCTTTGGGCCACCTTAAGGCTTTCGGGTCACAGTGAAATTATGCTTAATTGACTAGGAAGACTCTAGAAGAAACATACTTCAGATGAGGATTTAGATAAGGCACATTCACCAGAGTAGAATCTAATAGGTTTGGAAGGAATAGAGGGTATGAAATTTTTATTGGGACCAGCCAGTGCATGCACGGAAGCCTAGCCGAACAGCCATGCGATGTTGGAGAGTTGACATCAAGATGTAGATTCTATGGAGGAGCAGTTTCAAATTATTTATAGTCTGGATAAATTCCTCAAAGACCTATGGGTCATGTAATGTACAAGACCTTAAATTCAAGTAATATTTAATCTTACGAGACTTCTAAGGGTTCTCCATTATCCCTTTAAATGGGGGTTATCAAAAATAATAAAAAGAATGTGTTCGGTCAATTCAAGAAAAATTTCTCCTAATCGGGTTATAGAACCTAATTCTATATTTTAAATTAACTATATGTGCCATTTTATATCTTAAATAAATTAAAAAAGAAAAAAATCAGTGCAATGTCAAAAAAGAATATGTATAATAAATTATTCTCTTTCAAAAGAAATGAATTTTACCTTTGGTTGACTACTTTTATGTTTTCAGAATTTTCCCCTTACCTGGTCCTAAATAAGTATGTGTAGGTATGAATTGGTATAAACCGATAAGATGGGATGTTGAATCATCATTAAGATGATATTATTTTCTAGTTTATGACTCTCTTATAGATTTATGTATATTCACGAAATTCATCCCAGTAAAAACACTAGTTATCATTTTAAAGAAATTGATTGATTAACCCTGATATATTTAAAAGAGTAAATCATAGATAATATTATTGTTATCTTACATTTTCGTTTATAATACCTAGATTTTTATTATTTAGGATATAGTTTAAACCCATGTAGAGAGTAATTCTAGAGTTTAACACCTCCCCAGAAAGTATATAACTTTATAATAAAGAAAAACGTGTCACGGTTTTGGGATTGGGAATATGGAGGGGTTCATATGTATCCTCTATGGGGGGATAATAACCCATATAGTTCAATGTCAAGATTTAAAGACATATAATATATGATTAATCCTAGGATAATGGGGATTGTAGTTTTAGGTTTAGTAAAAATCAAAACATGAAATTTAAATTCATATAATCCTAGGATCATCATACACATTGTTGTAATTTTAGAAATAAATTATTTCATGTATGTTATGGTCTTATGAAAATGACTAATGTTTTTACCTTTAAGATTATAAATTGAGGACCAATATATTTAATTGTATGGTCATGAATCTAAGACCAATGAATATTTTATTTTAAGGTTATATAAATAATATTAATGTGGAAAAGGTGTTTAGAAATGAATTGTGTGTGGGGTTTACATGTAGCCAATCCTGATAGTCTTCAATGGTATATGGTCTTAGTGAATATGTTTGGGTTTATTCTAAGTATATATCCCATAATTTTAAGTTTCTAATAGTGGATGGGATTGAAATCATTAGGAATAACAATAAGTGATGGGACCAATGGTTTAATTATTAATAGAAGTAAACTTGAATTCCCAGGGAAGTTATGGGACATAAAATAAGGCAACAACCCAATATTATTTAAATATACCTCAATTACTAAACAAGTATTCATTTTTGGGAGTAACTCCATCATCTCCTCAATTAAAAGGTTCTTTATTATAGAGGGGGTACATAATTGAACACCCTCTAAGGATCTATGGTTGTAAGAGGAATGTCATAGAGGAAATATTTTTCAAGATACAAGACTCCCAATATTAAAATTGTACACAATAATTTCATCCAAAATAATATGGGAAATGAAGTAATCATGAAAGGGGAGTTGTAGAGGTGAAGGGATAAGTTAAGATGCACTTTTATGGTAAAGGCTTGGGAAAATGGATCTATTAATATTAGAGGGTCTGCATGGGAAAAATAAAAGTGATTCATTCTGGTAAGTGATTGGGTCAAAGGTGTGGCCCTACGTGAGGGCTGGTTGATTGAAGGGGGAAAGGTTACAACACCTTTTGGAAAACTTATTTCATAATATTCCCTTAAGTGTTCCCTTTACACAAGACTATATTTAGTACTCTTTTAAAGTGGTATTTCATGATGGTATAATGTATAAAATCAATGGATAACTCAAATTCACCCATCATCTATATTTTTTCTAAGGTTTTGATCTAGAAATTATCCACTAGGATTCATTGAGTATGGGAACACTAATCCTAGAGTTTTTATTTATCTTATTTTCCCTAATCATCGTTTGAATTTGGTGTCCATAAAATATAGAAATCAATGGTACTATTTATTATCAAATACATCTATGTTCCCTAGACATCATCTTATTGTACACCCATCCTGGAGTAGGGAACACGGTCAGCCTCAAGTAGGGTACAACACTTTCCTTTTATCATAAACTCTTTAAAAATTTCCCCAAGATTCTTGTTGAATAATTTTTAGTTCCAACAGTAACAATAGAATTATTCTAGCGGACACTATTTTATTATGATTATGAATTAGAAACATATAATAATGTCTTATAAGGTAACACATAAGACTATATGAATGACTTGGTATAGTTTATGAGGGTTTAAAGAGTTTAGAAACCATTGGTATAGTTTATGAGGGTTTAGAAACCATTGGTATAGTTTATCATGTCCTATAAGTCCATACCAATGGTTATTAAATAATTGGTATGGTTTTAAGACTTGGGATCTAGACCAACGGTTACAATCCCTGGGTATATATTTATCCCAATGTTTATCAATAAACTAATGCTATAGATGATTTTCTAGTGGTTTATACCAACAGTTAAGGAATAATAATTTTTATAGGGACATCCCCACACCTTATCACCTAATGTTTATTTAAACCATTGGTATAAGATATACCAATGGTTTTCTTCTCTATACCAATGGTTTAAAACTGTTGGTATAACCTCAGTTTCCAGTAGTGTATCATTCATTTAATGAAGGTGTGGTATATTACTACTATTATTGTTTTACGGAACTTGAATCTAGATAATAGAAATTTAAATTTTCACTCTTTCTATTTTTCCAATGTAGGTACTACTGTGTGAGAGAGAGTATGTGAGTTCAAATAGAATCAATCCTTGATTCTTATAGAAAAGGGATTATATGTTTATGAAATATCACATTGTATATTTATTAGAAAATTTTTGTTCTCCTTTTTATGAATAATGGAATACTTGGTTAGATAGAGATAAAATTAATACTTAATAGAACTATTAATAGCACTTTTATCCTGGAACGTGCTTATGAAAATTCACCTAGGGCCTTGAGCAGAGGCACATGTCACTTTTCCCAAGCCTCTAAGTCATACCTAGGTCCCTTAACCTAGGTCCTTAGGCATTCCCAAAGGTATCTTCACCAAAGAATCCTTACATTCCTGGTTTACCTATGTATGTGTCTAAATATCTTTTATGTTAAATATTTTCATGTTCATATCATGTTCCTCGGTACTTTCATGAACCACCTTCCACACATAGCCTACACGTACCCTGATCCCTATATTTTCCTATAAATATAAAACAAATATCCTCATTTAGACACAAATAAGAATAAAAATTAAAAAACATAAGTATCCCCAACCACCTACATGCATGACTGGGTCTCTCTTCCCCTTTCAGGTAGCTTTTTAAGACAAAACCTAAAGGGATTAACTAAATTTGAGGGTAATTGTAACATTTTAATAAGTTAATGCATAAACCATCCTAAAATACCACTTCCTCTAGGATACATAGGGATTAGGATCAAAACCCCTAACTTGTGGGATCCTTGTTAGGGTGAAACCTTACCCAAGTTTCTAACAAGGGTGACTACTTTTACCTACCCTATATTAGTGTGACCAATTCTCCCTACCCCATATTAGGGTGACCACTTCTCCCTACCGTATAATACGGTGAGGTTTCACAAAGTACATCATAATAGGGAGAACCATCATTAAGGCCTATAATTAGGGAACCATATTCTCCCTACCCTATAACTAGGGTGATACATCACCCTCCTCTCCATGATAGGGTTTCAATTCTTTAAGGTCATCATATTTGGGAACCCCATATTCCCAAGTATCCTATCTTGGTGCCAACCTACCAAGGCCTTCTCCATTCCCTCCTAAAGTACATGATTGGGTTGTTCACATCAGCATATACCACTTCATTCATATATTCCCTTGATAAAAGTCTCATACCAAGAAATCCCACTAATATATGGGACCCTCAGGGTAATAAAATTATATATTAATTTAATAATTAGGTCCCCTATTGTGAGGATACTAATGAAACCTCTTCGAGACCATGATTTCTATATTGTATAACCCATATCCAATATTTGATTAGATAGAGAACCCTGTGGACCCATTTTTTCCACTTAATGATTCAGGGCCATTTGATGAGCCTCCCCTAGTTGTGAGCCCCAAATCCCATTTTCACCTGATTCATTTATTCATACAACCATATCTAGGTAGTATATTTATAATTCCCACACATATCATTTCTTCTTCTTAACAGCACACATGCACCTCCTTAAATCCCACTCATTCCATTATTTATTATCTCATCCTTGTGATCCATTAATGATCCATACACATATATGGGTTTTATATGTATAAACCCCAACTTATCTTCATAGGTCCATATCTATTATGGATATATAGCTCAATAATCCATATTACCTATAAGTAATCCTTCCTCAGGGAGACATATTCTCTATGATACTAACCATACCCTCTCTATTTTTTATCAAAAAATAAGATGATTTAATTACCATGAAAACCATTACTAGGAACCTTTCACATAGAATTATTAGGTATTTAACATTAAAAATATTGCATCAATTCCATATCACATGACTTTAACCTGCATGTACTGACCATGAAACATGTCCTTAAAATATAAAACCTAAACTATATGGGATTTTATTACTATTATCTAGGATACGTAGGATTCCTCTATAAATTTTAATCCCAACACCCCATAGGTCCAGGATGCACAACCATAAAAGGAACTTCATTTTTCCATGGATTTACAACCTTGTTGGCACAACATCGGTCCATATCACATGAACATAAAAGTTATGATGTGTCCCATTAAGAATCATCAAGCTAAATGGATTATGAATCCATCTATATGGATACATAGGAATCCCCTATCATAGGAAATGTCTTAACTCCATATCACCAACCGCCCTTGGGATGATGATATATTCTAGAGTGCCCAACTACGTGGCTTTAAATCATAGTGTAATAAACAAGTAAATGAAAGGTATAGAACCTACTATATATATTTTTTCACATAAATTTATGGTTTTAATAAATAATTTGAATGGTGGTAACCATCCCCACACCAGTATTTGGGAATGATTCAAAAAAATATCTTAAAATTTTAAGATAATCCTGGAGTAGGTAATAATTCCTCTAAAAAGGGTGATATGAGCCCGACCTCTCATCCTTTTGACCAATGCGCATCCCAAAGAGTTGTAGGTAATGTCCCAAAAACCACCTTACTTTGTAAATCTAGTCAGTTTTGAATCAAAACATTGTAGCCTTAATGGGAAATCAAAAATATAATGGTGAAACCAATGCTAATCATTTTCCATTTAAAGTAATCGATTAACCATGATCTTACTTGAGAAGTTTCACTGGATAATTTTCTTATTTATGGTTGTTAATTCATGAAATAATTATAGGAATCCATCATAGAACACTTAAATCAAAATACAAACTTTAAACTATTCATATTCCCATGTTAGGATGTTGGTAAAAACTGGTATACATCATAGAGTGCCTCAGGCTAATACCACTCACCAGTTGAGGTGCCCAATGTATGCCCCAACTGATATAAATTCTATATCCCCACAACCTAGGATGACATTGTCACTAATTCACTAACTCAATCAATAGGTGAAAAATGTGCTAATATGGGATTACTATCTCAATAGATACATATTTAAATTAAAGGGATCTTTTAAAATCCTCCAATATATGAATCCCCATTGGTATTTCTATTAATGATGGGTTATGGAGGAGTATGTGGCCTCTAATTCCACATCCAACAGCATTAGGAGAATCTCCCTAGAATAAAATTATATGTATTTCTATTAGCATGGAGAGGTGAATGACTACATTATCTATATTATTAAAAATACCTAGGATATTTCTATAATGGGACTTATTAGACACCACTGCTTCTAATGTCACATGATCCTAGATTCATAAAAACATGCTAAGGATCCCATCCAAGAGATATTATCTCCAATAAATCAGGTGATGTCACCTACAAGAAGGTTTATACAAGTAAAAATATCACAAAAACTATATAACTATACTATATTATCAATACCACCAATAGATCTCACCCACATATTCTGAAAAAATATTGGAATCAATCCCATATACTTGCTCCAACATATGAATCTTACTAGCATATCCTCCTGGTATCTAGGGGAAACCATGTTTCCTAAATCAATGATGAATGAAGAATAGAAGTGGGATCATATCCCGATTCATACAAAAGAATATTATTAGTATATTCTTGATGTGAATGAAAATTGGACCAATATCTCTGATCAAACCTTCCAAGATTGTTTTCATATCCTGATAGGTATAGAGGACACTCGTTAGCATATTTTGAGGGCCAGAAAGTGTGAATTTGTAATTCCTTTTATTTTTTATAATTAAATTCATTGAATATGATCTTTTTTTGTGAATGTTTTTTTACAACTAGATATTAGAACCATCCAAGTTGTTTCCACTATCCATGTTCCCCTTGACGTGCACCTCCTTCCCTCTTTACCTTAGTGGCCTCTATTTTGGGTCTTTATTGTCAATTGGGTCGAGGATCTAGGTTTTACCTCTTAGGAGACCTTGTTATTTTTCCCGCTTCTTAATAATGATGGATGAGGGATTCTCGTATCTCATCGGCTCTAGTGGTCTCCCACATTTCAAGCCTCTACTCCTATGTTTGGCTTCCTCATCTAGAATTCCTTCCAATGATTTTCTTCCAAGAATGGAATTTCGTTATTTATTAGATTCTAGTTTTACATGTTAAGATATATTACGATTTCATGTTCTTGGACAAGATTTGGTTAGTTTACTTCATATGGGAATTTAGTTGTGACCGAAACGACTAATATCTAATCATCAGTGTGAGTCTTTGTTGCAACAGTATCATTGTTGTGGCATTGGAATAGGCAGAGGGAAACAATGTTCATGGTGTTCAAATGACGTGAATATAGCACTGGATGATGGATATGAAGATGATGGTTTTTTTTGGTTTTGTATGACATAGATCACTTGGTTTTGAGAGATTTTTTGGTTTTGAGGGGGGACAAAGGCTAGACAGTGGCAATGACTCCTCTGTGGTAGCACCTTGGACAGCGGTGCATTGTAGGGGTTTGTGTTCTTGAATCTAGGGTAAAAAAATCTAGGTTACATAAAACTCAGATGGTGACACCAGATTTGTGCAGCGGTTTCATTTCCTAGATATATTTGATTATTTTGGATTCTCATAACTAAAGAACTTGACATCAATGATATTAGTTCCTTGCAACTAGCTTCTTTCAGGACAGAGGTGAAACTGAACCCCGGTAAGGGGGTCTCAGTCCTTTGGTTTTCTTTTTCATTTTCATGGGAAGTCTTATACCTTTTCCTTGTTTTTCTTCATATTCTATTTCTGTTTTTTTCATCATTTATTTATGTCTGCCGTTATCTCCTTGTACTCCACTCTATTTTTCATATTTAAAACCCATGATGATCTTTCCATGTGCACGTAGGCCATTGGACGAATCACATAAATCCTATTTTTCCATTTTAATACTTTCCTTTAATTTCCACATTTATTCAACCTATAACTCACTGATATATTTCCTAATTCTTTAATGTTAAATTTAATTATAATTTATAATTTCAATGGTTTATTAGAATCGGTTTGAACCCCTTTGAATGGTTGTTTTTTGTTGATACTTCTCTTTACTTATTCTTTCTTTTTGAAAATTATAGAAATGCATTTATGTTACTGAAATTTATTTTCTCATTTCTTTAATCAAAGGGTAAATATTTTGTTTTATTTTTAATTAGAAATATTAAAATTTTGAATTAACATAATTTTCACTCCCATATTTAGTTTATATCTACCATGTGTGACTTTTTTCACGATTGTAAATTTAGATGAATATTATGTTTGATTGGAAAATTTCAATTTAAACATTTGATTTTGTTTATAAATTTTCATTTAATAAATTTAATATTTACATTGTTTCCACATTTCTAATATTAACAAACCTAAACACCCAATAGATCTTGGGCTATTACATGGGGAATCCTCTTACGTAGGGGAATCACCCACAAAAAAATGGTATCAAAGCCTAATTGGGATTATGTTTTGATTTGTTAAAATATGAAATCCTTTTTTCTTTTCTTTCAAATTATTTTCCAATGGATTTTACTTTTCATCATGCTTTGATTGTTTTGTTCAGCTAGGTTATTATCTCTCTTGGGATGTAAGTTTATTCTACTACTAGTATTTTGTTTTCTATTTATTTCCCTATTATCTTTACCTATTTCATCCTCAAATATACCTATTGGTAATTTCTACCTACGTGTGTCAATGGTTTCTGGGTAGGGATGTGTTTTGTGTGAGGTTTTCTGATGTTTAAGAGGTGGTTAGAAGTAAGGTTTGGAAGGATCTTGTCTCTATTGTCCACCTTTTTCCTAGGATATGATCTTATGTTAGTTCTATTATGTCCCTCCACATCTTTTAGGACTATTTTCTCCAGTTATGGACCTTTAGTGAGTTCAATGTTGAGTCTTGGGTAGTTTATGGTTCTTGTGCTCTTGTTTATCACTTGGATGATCACCCAGCTTCTTTATTTTTCATTCAACTCAGTTTAGTAGGTTTTTTTGTTTCCTAGAAACCCGGTGGCATTAGTAAGTCTATACTAGTATGTGTGGCCCTTTAGTGGCTTATTTTCCCCGATTTTCTAGTTGGCTCTGATTATTTGTTCTTGTGTCTTAGATCTTCCCTAGGATGTTCAGATGGCTTGCATGCATCCTTACTGTTTCTCTTTTTTTAGGATATCTCCTTTTAGATTTTTTTTAGGTGGTCATATCTTTGGATGGAGATCATGAATCCATATTTTAAGTATCTTCTAGTTTATTATGTTGAGAGTATTCCTATTTGAGTTTTCAGGTGGTGTGTCTTGTTTTTAAAGATAATGGTACTTGGTGCTTCAGTCCTCTTGTGTTTTTGTGGGTTCAGATGGAGACATCTTTTGGTTGTTTTCTTTTTTATTAATTTTTTCTCTTTTCTTCTCTCTTTATGCTATAATTTTCATGATTGAACTATTTATTAACTAAGTTATATTCTATGTGAATTCTCTAAGTATTTTTTTCATGTTTTGTGTGAGGGTGGACACTGACCTATTTTTTTGGTGTTCTAGAGGCACTAGTGAGCTATTCCATGGACCCCAACTAGCATGTGATTTGTTGGTCCTGTTTTCATTATTGGTATAATCTCAATGTGTGACTCAATTAAGTGCAGGAATGACCTTTATCATTCAGTTGTTTCAAATTGTTTAATTATGAACATGTTTATCATTTTAACAATATCATTCAACTTTATGCAACATGTTTCACAGTTGATATATGGTAGGGGATAGTTTGGCTCATACCCCATAGGTTGTTTCTTATTTAGGATATTCCCAAGTTGATTATGTTAAATGGTGAAGAATCATTATGTGGTTAAGATTTAATTTTCAAGGTGGAGATTATGATGTTGTTTTATATTAAATTTGTTCCTTCATTTAATTTCCACGGTGGAGATTTGTGAAATGGTAATTCCTTTTATTTTTTTAATTAAATAAATTTAATTTGTTCTTTTTTTTGAAATTTGTTTCAATGTTTTCTATTGGAACTACCCAAGGGTTTTCCACCATCCATGTTCCCCTTGCACTTGCGCCTCCTTATCATTTTACCTAAATGGCCTCCATTTTGGGTATTTGGTGTCAATTAGGGATGGAATAGGGTTCTCCCTCCTGGGAGGCCTTGGTAGTTTTCCCACTTCTAGATAAAGATGACATCAGGATTCCTGCATCTCATCGGATTTGGAAATCTCCCACATTTTAGTCCTCTTCTTCTCCTTATGGCTTCCCCATCTGTCAGTCTTGTCCACAATTTTCTTCAATTCTTAGAATTTTGTTCATCTTTGTATTCTATTTTTTTATGTTCAGATTTATTCAGATTGTATATTCTTGGAATGGATCTTGTGGGTGTAATTTATAGGATAATTTCACTATAATTGTGGTAAATTAGATCTGGTTGTCAGAGCCAGTCTTTATGGCAATGGTTTCATCATTGTGGCATCAGCACAGGCAGAGGGAAATGATGTCCATGGAATTACAACGATGTGAATCTAGTAATGGATGATGGATACGAAGGTAGTGGATTTTTTTTATTGGGTTTTGAGGACAACTTGGTTTTCGGGGAGTTTGTGGATTTGAATTATGAGGGTATCTAGCTAGATAGAGACAACAATTCATCTATGTTAGTGCCTTGTATAGTGACGCAATGTAGGGGTTCATGTTATTGAACCTAGAGAATGTGAATCTGGGTCGTATCTGACTCAAATGGTGACACCAGATTTAGGATGTGGAGTCATTTCCTATACAGAAGTGATGATTTTGGATGATTTTACCTGATGAACTTGATGTTGGGCGGAGAAAGAAAGGAGTGATGGCAAGAGGGGGGGTGAATTGCCTTTTAAAAAATTAATTAACAAATTAAAAATCAAAGTGAAAGTGCAGCGGAAATAAAGAGGCAAGACACAAGAATTGATAACGGAGTTCGGCCTAAAACCCGGCCTACGTCTCCGCTCCCAACTCAACCGTTGAGAGATTTACTACCGCTTGCTTTTCAATGGTTGTAGCAAGAAACCCACTAGCCTTTTTACAGGTGAAGGCTAGCTCACCTATTACAGCTTGCTTTTTAATGGTTTGAGCAAGAAACCCACTAGCCTTTTTACGGGTGAAGGCTAGCTCACCTTTGACTCAAGCCTTTTAAAAGGAAAGGCTTGACTAACCTCTTCACACCTTGAAGGTGGTGTGACAACCCAAAGAAATGGAGGATGAGAGAAGTGGGGGTTTGTAGGCACAAACCCAAATTGAAGCTCAAAATAAATAAAACAATAAGAACTGTATTTGGAGAAGCCTTGGGCGCCAATGGATGATTGGAGTTGAAGACGTGCACTCCCAAGCTTCTTTGGTGATGCTCCTTGGATGTGGAATTGAGTTGGAGCGATTGGGGTTCCTTGGAGGAAGTCCGCCGGAGGTTAGCCAAATGATCAAAATGTGTTCCGTGGGCTTCCTTATGCTTAATTATGTTCCGGCTATGTTCCTTGGGCTTCCGGGGGTTCCTAGTCCTTTATTTATAGAGGGGGAACCCTCATATGGCCTTTGGAGGTCTTCGGAGCCGTTGGAAAGGGCTTCGGAGCCGTTGGGAGGCAAGTGGACCAGCCTGGTCAAAGGCCCAACGGCTAGTTTGACTGGCTCCACCGGCTGACCGGTACTGAGCCACCGGTTGGCCGGTGTGTGCAAAATGGAGGAGGGCTTCTGTCTAGGCGCCACCGGCTGGCCGGTGAGAAGGCCACTGGTTGGCCGGTGCTTAGGCAGTAGCAATAACTATTCTGCTGGGTGCCACCGGCTGGCCGGTGCTGAGGCCACCGGTTGGCCGGTGCTGAGGCAGTGGCTCTGCCTTCTGCCCAGGGTCCACCGGTCGGCCGGTGGTGAAGCCACCGGTTGGCCGGTGGACTGAATTTCAGTCCAGTTTTGCTTCTTGCTTTCTTGGCCTAATTCCTTGGCCACCTGAAATGATTCCTATCATCCAAAAACACTTGAAAGAGGAATAGATAAATAATAGAGTGATTGTGATCATGAAAATAAAACCTTGAGGGGTACGAGAGGTACAACAATCTCCCCCTATTTTGATGATCACAATCACCAAAACAATCAATGTAAAAACTTAAATGAAAGGTATGCTTTAAAAGATAAATTGAAAACAAGCAATGCATGAGAGAAAGATTTCTCCCCCAATCAACCAAGAATTTCTCCCCCTTTGTGATTATCAAAATAGCACGGGGCATAAAACTTGATTGAGGGATGAAGAGATTTTAAACCAATTGAAATTTTTGAAATTTGAATTGAAAGTTTTGAATCGAAAAATAATAACAGTTTGAATTGAAAGTTTTGAAATGAAAATTGAATAACAGTTTGAATTGAAAGTTTTGAAATGAAAATTGAATAACAGTTTGAATTGAAAGTTTTGAAATGAAAAATGAATTGAAAATTTTGAAATGAAAAAATTTGATACCAAGAGTTGAAAAAGAAGGTTTGAATTGAAAGTTTTGAAATTGAAATCAAAAGGGATTAAACAATCCTAACTCCCCCTAAATAAAAACAACAAAAACACCGGGGAGAGGATTATCAAACCGAGACAAATTTTGGCCCGGAGAGACTCGCTAGAAGGGATTTTTCAATCCATACTTTCCTAGTGGCGGGTCTTCTCCTATAAAATTCATCATTGAAGAAAAAGGTTTTGGGCCTACCATACCAGGCATTTTTGCAATTGCACTCATAGATTAAGTGCCCGGGTTTTTTACAATAATTTCAAAATTTAAATTGAGAGCTCCCCCTTACAAAAATAGTAGGTGCATGGGAAGAGGAAGCTTGCTTGGAATAGCCAAGCCCTTGGGTGGTCCTAGATATGCGTTGGGAACCTAGCAAATTGTTCAAATTTTGTTCACCTTGGGTGAACTTGGCTAGAGATTCCCTTAAATCTTTGATGGTTGATTCCATGGAATCAATATCGGGAAGGTTTTGGATTTTGAGGGTCAACTCTTCCTTCTCTTTGAGAATTTGTTCTTTTTTGGAAGAGAGTTTTTTGAAATTCTTTTTTAAAGCAACAAATTTGGAAGAAAGTTCGTGAAAACCTTCCTCCAATTGATCTCTAGCGAATTGGAGATCCTCGTAGGATAAATGATTTAAAGAATTTGAATTTGAAGAACAAGAGGATGAGGAGTCGGAAGAGGTTACCTCATGAAATGCCATTAGGCATTTGTTACCGTTGTCGCTCGAGGAGGATGAGGAGGATGATGCGGAGCTATCACTCCATGTGGCTTTGAAAGCCTTCTTCTTTTCCTTTTGCTTGGCCTTTTTATTGTTGAGTGGGCAATCGGGCTTGTAATGGCCCTTCTCACCACACCCATAGCATGTTACCTTAGGATCGGATTTTTCGTTGTGTTTTTCCTTTCGAGCCTTGCAGGATTTCTTCTTTTTGTGCTTCTTCATGAACCTTTTCATCTTGCGGGCAAGATTCTCCATTTCGGAATCGCCGCTTGAAGAGGAAGAAGATGAGGAGGAGTATGAGCTTTCTTCTTTTTGTACCTTGAAGGCAATGTTCTTTGGAACTTTGATCGGTTTGCCTTCCTTTTCAGCTTGCCTCCTCATGGTGATCTCGTAAGTCATGAGGGATCCGATGAGCTCTTCTACCGGCATGTTTTTGACATCCTTTGCTTCTTGGATTGCCATGACTTTTGGTGCCCATGAGCTGGGTAGGATCCATAGGATCTTCTTGACCATTGTTTCTGTAGAAACATCATCACCAAGGGACTTTCTCCCATTGCAAACATCAGTAAAACGTATAAACATTTCAGTAATAGATTCGGATGGATGCATGGTAAAAGTCTCAAAATCTTGACGGAACATATCCAATCGAGTATCCTTGACTTTGTTGGTCCCCTCATGGGTAACCTCCAAAAGTTTACAGATTTCGTGTGAGGAGGTGCATGTGGAAACTCGATTGAATTCATTTCGGTCAAGGCCGCAATGAAGAGCGTTCATGGCTTTGCCATCAAGCTCGAAATTTTTAATATCGGCTTGAGTCCATTTGGATTCATCGGGAGTAGATAAAGAATAACCATGCATGGCAATTTTATAAATGGGATATCCTATACTTCTAAGAAATGTGGTCATGCGGGTTTTCCAATATGTATAGTCGGTTCCATCAAAAAATAGAGCACGACCCAAAGAAAAGCCTTCGGGGGCGAAAGACGTTGATGCCATCACAATGGATCTTGAATTTGAAACCGGTTAGGGTTTTACTCAAATTTACCTCTGATACCAATTGTTGGGCGGAGAAAGAAAGGAGTGATGGCAAGAGGGGGGTGAATTGCCTTTTAAAAAATTAATTAACAAATTAAAAATCAAAGTGAAAGTGCAACGGAAATAAAGAGGAAAGACACAAGAATTGATAACGGAGTTCGGCCGAAAACCCGGCCTACGTCTCCGCTCCCAACTCAACCGTTGAGAGATTTACTACCGCTTGCTTTTCAATGGTTGTAGAAAGAAACCCACTAGCCTTTTTACAGGTGAAGGCTAGCTCACCTATTACAGCTTGCTTTTTAATGGTTTGAGCAAGAAACCCACTAGTCTTTTTACGGGTGAAGGCTAGCTCACCTTTGACTCAAGCCTTTTAAAAGGAAAGGCTTGACTAACCTCTTCACACCTTGAAGGTGGTGTGACAACCCAAAGAAATGGAGGATGAGAGAAGTGGGGGTTTGTAGGCACAAACCCAAATTGAAGCTCAAAATAAATAAAACAATAAGAACCATATTTGGAGAAGCCTTGGGAGCCAATGGATGATTGGAGTTGAAGACGTGCACTCCCAAGCTTCTTTGGTGATGCTCCTTGGATGTGGAATTGAGTTGGAGCGATTGGGGTTCCTTGGAGGAAGTCCGCCGGAGGTTAGCCAAATGATCAAAATGTGTTCCGTGGGCTTCCTTATGCTTAATTATGTTCTGGCTATGTTCCTTGGGCTTCCGGGGGTTCCTAGTCCTTTATTTATAGAGGGAGAACCCTCATATGGCCTTTGGAGGTCGTCGGAGCCGTTGGAAAGGGCTTCGGAGCCGTTGGGAGGCAAGTGGACCAGCCTGGTCAAAGGCCCAACGGCTAGTTTGACTGGCTCCACCGGCTGACCGGTGTTGAGCCACCGGTTGGCCGGTGTGTGCAAAATGGAGGAGGGATTCTATCCAGGCGCCACCGGCTGGCCGGTGAGAAGGCCACCGGTTGGCCGGTGCTTAGGCAGTAGCAAACACTATTCTGCTGGGTGCCACCGGCTGGCCGGTGCTGAGGCCACCGGTTGGCCGGTGCTAAGGCAGTGGCTCAGCCTTCTATCTGGGTGCCACCGGCTGGCCGGTGCTGAGGCCACCAGTTGGCCGGTGCTGAGGCAGTGGCTCTGCCTTCTGCCCAGGGTCCACCGGTCGGCCGGTGGTGAAGCCACCGGTTGGCCGGTGGACTGAATTTCAGTCCAGTTTTGCTTCTTGCTTTCTTGGCCTAATTCCTTGGCCACCTGAAATGATTCCTATCATCCAAAAACACTTGAAAGAGGATTAGATAAATAATAGAGTGATTGTGATCATGAAAATAAAACCTTGAGGGGTACGAGAGGTACAACAGTTGACATCAATAATATTAGTTCCTTTTAATAAGATTATTCTAGGAAAAATGTGAAATAGAAACTCGATAAGTGGGTCTCAGTCCTAATTTGGTTTTCATTGTCATTTTCTTGGGAAGACATATGCCTTCTGCTTGTTTTTCATCATGTGTTTGTTCTATTTTGTAAATTTTTTGTTGATTTTAATCTTTATCTCCTTGTACACCACTTTATTTTTCATAGTGACAACTTTTGATGATCTTGGCCCATGCATGTAGGACATTGGAAGAAGCATATAAATCGTATGTGTCCCTTTTACTACTTTCCATTCATTTCTACATTTATTCAACTTGTAAATCTTGGATCGATTTATTTCTTCTGGAATATTAAATTTAATTATAGTTTGGAATTTAAATGGTTTAAGCTATTAGAACCCATTTTAGTGGTTCTTTTTATTATTGTTTCTATTTATTTCTTCTTTTTGATTGAAAATTTTGTAAATGCATTTATGATTATAGAATTCATTTTCTCATTACATGAATCAATGTGCATAGGTTTTTAATGATAAATATTACAAGTTTGAATTGATGTAATTAACACTAGCCATATTCAATTTATATCGTCCATGTGTGGCTTTTTTATCACTATTGTAAATTCATTTTATTATTCTTAATGATTGGATAATTTCAATTTTAACATGATTTTTTTTATCAATTTTCATGTAATAAATTTAATATTAACATTGTTTTCTCATTTTGGATATTAATAAACCAAAACACCTAATAGATCCTAGGCTATTTCATGGGGACTCCTCTTGCATAGGGGCATCCCCCACAACACCAAGGGTAAAACAATATTCTTGTACGAATAAAAATCAAGGGAAATTGTCATTATTTCTCAATAGATGCTCATTAGTGGGGCCATATTCCATCTTTCATTCATGTGGATCGTTATTATATCTTGGTCAGTAATAAAGAACAATAACATCCTTATATCCCCATTTCTACAAGTGTTTACCGGGATATCCAGGCAGTCACTCAAGGATAGGCTCATATACCTACCCCCACGATAGTAATTCACTAGAATATTTTGGTAGTAACTCATGGATAGGATCATATCTCTGATTCTACCAGATAATATCTACGATATATACTAACAACATCATAGGGTAAGACTTATATCCATGCCCATATGTATAAAGCTCATCAACATATCTCAGTGGAACCCACTGAGGACCAGGACCATATTCCTCTCCTCACCTAAGAATCCTATATGTATATCACAATAATGATTAAAGACTAGAAGTGGGATTATTTTTCTATTCCATTTAAGGCTTTTTAAGAACACTAGAATATTTCAGTAATCATCCAAGAGAGTTGTATGTATATTTTTAAAACAATATGGGGGTCACCTAAGAGGGTTCTTATGCATGATGTTTTTTTCATAAAATATATGAATCCAATAATGATTGGGATTATAACCTCATTCACCTAGCCATAGAGATAATCTATAAGGAAATATCTCCAAGAGAAACATGCAACCAATAAGTAGGCTATATTCTATCCCCAATCAAATCTAATATTTTTTAGGCCATAGAGCATATTTTACTTATGTACCAAGAATATAATAGATCCTCATAAAAAAGGGAAATTATTTATGGACATTAATATCCTCCCTATGACCCTTTGATAAATATATCTATAGGTCCCCCCTATAGTACTCATTGCGAAGGTCCTCCTCATGGAGATAAAGAGACCAACCTTGTTGTGATCCCCATGGTATAAGTTAAAGAGGTTCTCCCCTAATTTTTAATGTAAAAAAGAAATAAGGTTAGCCTATTAAACCTATAACTTTTATTTCCATATACATTTTTCTATTTATTTATATTTGGGTTTATCCTTGAGTTTTGGGTGAAATTTCTTTGAAAATTTGAGGTTCTAGGCTTTCATCCTACGGTGAATAGTTATGTGCATGGTTAGTATTAACTATAAAGTTGGCCCTTAAATGGATTCCATAAATTTCACAATTTCATGTGCATGGTTTAGTTAAAACTATGTAATTTAACCTCATCTAGGGTCTTCTCAGTTCAATTTTTAACATTAATGGTTAATCTAGATGGGAAAAATGTAGTTAGGGGATAGCATGTCAAGATACCCTTCTATGAGGATTTTCTTGTACATTACTTAAGCATGGCTATTAAAAACCATGTTGTAACTGTGAAAGAGACTATAGTTATTAATAAATGGTGTATTCACAATTATAACTTGATTTTAGAAACCGTGTGGTAAAACCATGAAGCTTACCTAGTTTTCCCAAAACATGATTTTCCTATTCTACCCTCCTAAAATTAATAACCCCAATCAGACTCTCCTCTACATCACTTAACCAAGGCACACTAGGAGATCCTAGTTTATGGACCTAATTTCTATATAATCCATTTTTTTGAATTCTCAATCAATATCATGTGGTTATCTCTCAAGTTAAGGCTTGTTTCTACTTTCTTTTTCCTTCTTTTCATGTTTTTCTTCCTCTTATTTTTTGGTGACTTATTGGTCAAACCCTAATGAGTTATTTTGACCTAATTAATTATTGATTTTTGATGTTAGGGTGTGTGAATCATGTCTTGAGTACTCATCTTCCTATATTTGATGGTTTTACTTTATTCCCACTCTGTTTGAGGTAGATGATTTCAGTCCTTTGTCTTTTTCTTACACACTATGTATGATTATGTTTTCTAAAATATTTTTTCCCCAAAAATAATGGTGTTTTAGAGGTTAAAAATGTGTTTTGACTTGGTTCCCGAAGCATATGATTTTATTAATTAGTTTTCACGAATTGGTGGTCTGATAGGTGTTTGATAAAATTACAAAAAAAAATTCAAGTAGAATTTGGTTATCCAATTTAGGTTTTAGAAATTTTAATATTTCATATTATTTGGATTAAATCCATGGGTTTTTTTGTTTTATTATGATTTAGGGATTTTGAAGTGTTTTTATTGTAGGTTATATGACTTTCATATGTGACTTGGGATTATTAATTATCATTAACTAATTATTGGTGTGTTATTAATGTTTGTTTCATGTGAGTAATGTTTTTATGTTAAATGTTTTTCTATAACATAAAGATAATTCTTGGTATTCAATGAGTCTTCCAAAATATATTTCTAAATAAGACATTTTTATAGAGATCTTTAAGGCCCATTTGATAATTTTAAAGGGATATACAAATGAAAATGAAAATGGAAATGGATTTCAAAAGTATTTTGAAACATATTACTAGTTCTCTAATTAGAGGCCATATTGGACCCTTTATAATTTTTCCTCAATTGAGATACACTGAAATTGTAACCCCATATATTATTGTGTAATTTTGATGTTATTAAGTTTGATTTAGATGGGTTTCACATTGGTAGGTGTACAAAGGTGGGTTGAGTATATGTGATTATGATTCATTGATTGAGTTTTATATTTTATAGATATTTCTCACCACATATTACTATTACTCATGAGGATCCTAGGGTTATTATTGATTGATAAGTGACTATTAGTCTTTAGCCCTGATTATACATACTATATTAGTTATTGTGACAGATTCCATTGTGAATTTCTATTAGTGAGGCTATGTTAAAGTATCTTATTGGTTATAGACATAGGAATGCATCGATAGGCCAATATATAGTTCCAACTTGAGTGCATCTAGGGTTGATTCATGGGATGTTTAAGAAGTTCCCATGACTATTTATCCATTAATGTTTTCTATGCTTAATTTCATCTCTATATTACTTTAATATTATTATTTTATTATATTATCCTCTACTAGATTTTATTTTCTATTATGTTCATATTTATGTTGATTCAATTCAATTTATGTAGTTGAATTTCCTTTGGGTTTACGTTGAGTTACTTTTGAAAATGTTCTAGTGTTTCTTAAAATATATTTTCAAAGATTTAATTTGACAAGGGTTTTTTAAGAAAAGTTTTTAAATGTAAATTTATAAAATATTTTGGCATTTAAATACTAGTTTTAGGAAAATCTCATGATTGGTTTTTCTTACAGGATTAAAACATATTTTCTACATATATATAAAAGTATCATTTATAGTCTATTTTTAAAAAGAAATATATGAAGTCACTATTGATTATCTATTGAGATGTTATGCTCACAACCTTATTATACAACTCGTATTTGGTGAACCATTTATTTTTTTATAGGATCAAGTTTAGTTTTGTAAATACCTTTGGATCAATATGGTTTTATAGGTGGACTTAGACCTTGGAGGTCTCATGGAAATTCTAAAAAGTTGTGTGGATTTTTTTATTTTATATTTTGAATGGATTAACCAAGATGAACTCTAGTATTTTGGGTTTGGCATGTTTTACATTTTAGTTTCATTTTTATTTAGGGATGGATTTTTATTTTTGTTATGACTTATTTGGTTTTCATTATTTACAAAACTATTTGCTTGATTTTTTGTGGGTGTCCAAATTATGGATGGTTCATATCCAAATTTGTGAAGGAATTTTTATACTTATTATACAATTTTTACTAGGTAAAATCATTTTTAATATTTCTTATATGATTCCTTAGTGCTCGTTTCTATCTTTGGGTAGTCAATAATTCCCCTCATGTATTTTATATGCTAGCTTGTTTGCCCAATTTAGGGGAGACCTGGAGTTAGTTCATGAAAAAATGGTTTCAGTTCCTATATTTTTTCATACCTAGGTTATTGGATCACCCACTATTATTTAGGGTGTCTATTATATTAGATTTTGGACTATTGGAGCTTGAGATATAGGTGTAGGGAGAGCCTTATGAGATATTTCCCATCCTAAGTCTCATGTATACTTTGGATGTCATGTTGTAAGTCTTGAATTGTTGAGTTTTCCTTTATTTTTATTGGTTTATTTTGATTCACATTTGTGGTATTTGAGATTATATTGGCTTCTTATAGGTTACTTAAGAGTTTTCAATATTTTGGGGTTAAAAATGACGAGAGAACTAGGGATCATGGTTAGACCGCATGACCTAGAAAACTATACGAAGCCCATATGATTGGTTCTTTTTTCATCCAATGACATAATCATGGTTAGAACATGGTTCTCCAAACCATACGGCATAATCATGCACTACCACTAGCCCCCTTTTAATTTTTTTTATCTCCCTTTGATCTAAATTCTTATAAATTTTTTATAGATGCTAATTTATATTGTTTAGAGAAGATTTCCATGGTATATTAGTGTTTTTTGGATTAATTGTGATAAAATTATGTGATTTAGACTTGTTTTTTTACGAGTTAAATTTGGTTTTGACATTTAAAAAGTGTGTTTCTAGAAATGTAATATAAATTTTAACGTTTAGGACCTTTCTATATTTTGAATAAAAAAAGTTGGTATTAAAATGATTTAAAATGGGAAAATAAAGTCTTGAGTTAAAATATGGTGTTTGAAGTGGGTTTTAAATTTAATTTTATGATTTTAAAACTAAAATGTAAAATTTTAAAATGGATTAAAGGGTATTTTTATAATTATTATTTTTAGTATTTATTGATTTTATTTAAATTTGGGTTTTCTTTTGGAAGGTTATGATTGATTTTTAATAAGTTATTGGGTTTTATATTATTTTTTATATTTGAAGTATATAACCAAAAAATTCCTAAAGAAACATAGGGGTTTTTGAATGGCCTAGTAATTTGATGACCCCACCTAGACTCATGATAGAGTGGTGGATCGAATTTTCTATTATGGTTTTTCTATCTTATGAGGTGATCAAGGTTATTTAGAGGCTGTGTATTGGCCTGAAATAATTGAGAAATTATTTAAGTATTTGGGAACTCCATATGATTTGAGAGTGAGGGTTGTCCTGGGTTTATTTGAAGGGTTATGTTTGGATTAGTGGAAGATAGTCACTCCATATCAATTGAAATATTAGATTATGTGGGAATTATTTAAGATCATTTTCATTAAGTGGTTCCTTCACAAAGAGGTTAGGGTGAATTAGGTGGTGGAGATCGTGAGTCTCCAGCAAGGTCAACAGATAAAGGATTACATTGACCACCTTAATGAGTTGGTCCCTTACTCTTCTAAGAATATATTGAGTGATTCATTGAAGTATAAATTTTTCTTAAATGGTATTCATTTTAAAATATGTTCTAGAGTTCTCTCATATGGGCTCAACTCATTTAAGGATATAGTGGATGAAACTTTCTTGGTATAGTTGTTTTTTAGAGGGAAAATAATTACTAGTGTTTATCATACCTCTTCGGGTGTCGATAGGTGTTTCACATACAATGAGGAGTATAGGGTAAAAGAACATATTCAAGAAAATTCTTCTACATCCATTTCAACTTCTTCAATGTAGAAGGAATCTCCCATTTGTTTCCAATGTGGTCAGTCTAGGCATTTCAAGCTTTCTTGATCAAATATTCTAAAGAATTTTCATTATCATGGTCAGTTGGGACACCTCTAGAAGTTTTATAAGTGAAATAATCACCCATGAAATAAATAATTATTTACCTTGGAATATTTAGGGTGTTTTCATATAGCCTTTTTAGGTATGTTATTATTCCCCCTTACTATTTCAGTTTTGTTGTTTCATTGTCATTATTATTTTTAATATATGGATTGTATTTTAGATTGTTCAATGTTTTGTGCTATTTTAGAGAGTAAGTGTTTTTCTAGTAATTATTAATGTGATCTCAGTTTAGTCTCATGGATTGATTCTATCTTATTATAACTTTGGGTAGTACTTCCCAAATGTTCTATTGATCCATCATGCTAGGGAATTCTAAAATTGTGGGGAACCCCACTTTGAGTCTCTATTTCTTGGTATCTGGATGTGGGTGGTCTAGTTTGAGTTGGAAATTATATATAGGCATTCATATGATTATTCTAGTTTATTTCAAAAAAAATTGAGATCATATTAGGGGTGTCTTGTCTCTTCTAGTTAGAATATTTTGGTTTGTTTTCCCTTTTATTAGTAAATTAATAACTTTTGGGGGGAATAAAGTGTTCTGTTGGCGAGAATTATCACATCTATACTTTTTAATTTCCTATTATTTTTTATATTTATTTATATTTGGTTTTACCCTTGTGTTTCAGTTCAAATTTTATTCAAAATTTGAATTTCTGGAGTTTTATTTTAGGGAACACGGTTAGTTTTAACCATGCAGCTGACCCATATGTGGGTTCCTTATATGGAATGGTTTTTTATATACTATTTAGTGTAAATTGTGTGGGTTACCATTTAATAGGGTCTTCTTAGTTCAATTAGGAATATGCATGGTTAGTTTTCATGGGCAATACATTGTTAAGGGGAGACTATTTGGGGTTATCCTTATTTGAGTATTTCTTAGTGCATGAATTAGTTATAGTTATGAGAAACCATGGGGAAACCATGTGAGAACATTTAGTTATAAACAAATAGTATTTTTATGATTAGCTTATAGTTTTCCAAACCATAATACCAATCCATATAGCATACCCAGTTTTCATAAAACATTATTTTCTTATTCTTCCCCCCACCCCCCCCAAATAATTTATAAATGTAAATTGCATTATAATCATCTTTACATGACCAAGGAACATTATGGGAGCCTATAGAGTGAACTTTATTACTCGGTCCTCTATTTTGGGGTCTTATAACTTGATTTTAGGTGTTTCTATATCATGGTAATGCTTATTCCTCATCTCATATTCCTTATTTTATTATTTTTATTCCTATTCTTACTTTATTGTCTTGTTGGTTAAGCCCTAAAGACGGATTCTGACATAATTCATTTTATTTTTGATGTTAGGTTGTGAATATAATGTATCTAGTCCTCTTTTTCCTATATTAAAAGGTTTTTATTCATCTAAACATTGTTTTAGGTGGGTATTTTGATTTCTTTTCATTTTTATTATGCACTACATTGTCTTGAGTTTTTGAAAAATATGTTTTCCTTAAAATTATGGTGGTTTGGACGTTTAAAAGGATTTTATCAAGTGCTTACCAAATAATATGATTTTATTATTTGGTTTTAAGAAATGGGTGTATGGTGGGTGTTTGATAGTATTCAAAAATGGTTTCTTATGATAATTTATTTATACAATTCATGTTTTAGACTTTTAATTATTATCATGATTTTGATTAAATCCATCAGGTATTTTTTGTCTTTTTTATTAGGTTTTAGGGGTTTTTATGAGTTTTCCTTGTAATTCTTACAATGTTTTTATGTGACTTGGGATTTTTAATTTTCATTTATTACTTCCTATTGATATATTAATATGTGTGCCACATGGGTGGTGTTTTTTGGTGAAATTGTTTTTCTATAACTTAAAGATGATTATTGGTCTTCAATTTGGATTTTAAAATGGATTTCTAAATGAGTACTTTCTAAAGAGAGATACAAGACCCATTTATCTATTTCAGAGGTATTTTCAAAATAAAATGGATTTGGAAATGGTTTATAAATGTATTTTGATAGATATTAGTAGTTTTATAATGAAAATCCATATTAGAACCATTGGATTTTTTTCTTAATAAAATGAAACCCTAATATAATCCCTTTTTATGTTTATGTAATTGTGATGTTATATAGTTTGATTTATAGGGGTTTTACATTGGTAGGTGTATAGAGATAGGAAGAGGATATGTGATTATAATAGGTTGATTGTGTTTAAAATTTAATTGGTATATCTCACCTCCTATTGTTTTTACTCAGGGGGATCCTTGGAATCATAGTAATGGATAACATAAAGTTGATATTTAGTATCTATTAAATATATTAGACCAGTTATGATGTTGTAGGACATAAGGGAGTGACATCAGTGAGGCTGGTCTAGAGGTTTTATATGGTTATTTAGGTAGTAATTCTTTATAAGTCGGGATATGGTTCTAACTCGGGTATGTATAGGGTCAACTCAAAGGATGTTTATGAATTTCCTATGATTATATATCATTTAATATTTCCTATAATTATTTTAATTTCTTTTCTCACATTATTATTGGTATTCTCTATTAGTTCCTCTTTTCTATTATGTTTCTACTTATGTTGATTCAGTTCATTTATGTAGTGGTGTTTCCTTTTGTTTATAATGAGTTACTTTGGAATAGGTTTGGGTGTTTCTTAAAAGATTATTTCAAAGGAATAATTTTAAAATTTATGGTTTATAAAATGTTTTTAAACATATCTTTAAATTTTTTTTGGATTTTGAAAATTGGTTTTTGTAAAATATCATGATTGGTTTTTCTTGAAGGAATAAAAACACATTTTATATATAAATATTTAAAACTTGTGTTTTTGGTTTGTTTTAAAAAATAAAATGTATAGAATCTTTGTTTATTTACTACTGAGTTGTTATGTTTAAACCCTACTTGTATCACTAACTATCAATACACCTGATATTTATTTGTAGTATTAGATTCTGTTTTGGAAACACTCTTGGAGAGAGTTTCTTTTATGGATAAATCACGACCTTGGGGTCACATGATTATTTTACATGTTGGGGTGTTTTTTATATTTTCATTATGGATATATCATCCATGAATACCAATATCATTCTATATATTGTATGGATACGTTATGCTGGAATTTTTGGAAAAATAATTATTCTTATTAAATCATGTTTATTGGTAAAAATAATTACCATGAGTTCTCATATGATGCCTTGGTTCTTGTCTCCAACCTAGGGTGAATAGGAAAATGCCTTGGGTATGTCACAATCTGGCTCATTTTCCTAATTTAGGAGTGAACCAGATTTAGTTTCTAACATCTCCCATTCACATCCCATAAACATCAAGTGAACATGGAGGTCCTCCTTAGGGAATCCAAGCCAAAAACCATGGAATTCCTCCCCAGGATGCTTATTGTGAAGCCCCCCCCCACAAAGACATGTACTCTTAAAATGAAGGTCCTACCCATGTTGAAATAGATATGAAACTTTTATCATATCAATAGTCACTTAATAGTTCAATATTAACTACACCAAGTGACTCATCACTGAATAGATACATCTCATTTGAATTGAAGGATGTTTCGGGGAAATGATTATCATTTGTACCTCCCATGGAGTTTTTACCCTATGATAAAACTAAGTAGTTTCCAAATGATATAAATCACTTGGATAAATCAATAGGTATACAACCTCTATGGTCATATCATTTTTATGAATCTCACACTAAGTATTAGAAGAATTTCATTGTAATTTGGAAAGAGATTTTAAAATAATGAATCTCATTCATGTTCTAAACCATGTATATATCCATGTATAGTTTTCCAAAGATTATTAAAGAGAACAACATACCATATGTACATAAAAACTTATAGTAGAATCTTCTATATATCAAGACTAAATATCTAACTTTTACAGATCATTTTAGACACTTGGAAACATTGAGAAATTTTTACCACCAAGCTGTCCTGTATACCTTATCAATGGACCAAAATCTAAAGATGGTGAAGTAGTGTGATTTCCTACAATAGGTTTGACTCAATAGCATGAAGTTTTTCTACAATACAATCACTCATTCCCAGCATAACATGTACTTAAAAGGTTGTGTAAAATATGGAATGCTACACTTCACTGTACTAAATGGTCATTAGAGTCTATTAAAATGAAACTTATAACATCGTTACTTTAGGATAAGTATTAGTATCACGTTCCATATATTTCAGCTGGTCTTTTAATCCAAATCTCCTTACTCCTAAATCCCAGAAACAACATACTTGACCGGAGCAATCCACTAATAGACTCTTGTATCAAACTACCAAGAAATTCATATAGGCCTCCTATTTGATGTAGGAAATGATTAAAACCATAGATCATACCTGAACAGTAAGAACCTCTCCCCCTCAAATGGTGTTTCATCCATCTTGTTCCCAAATAGTGGCCTAAAACTATCAAAAACTCCATGATAGTAGTTATCTCAGTCTAATTAGAGGATTAAACCCAGCCCACTGGATTGGGAAAATTTTTACCCCCCCTCCTTGGGATCATCAAATCCAAAGAAGATCTAGGAGGTAATTGTATTAACCCAAACTTTTATAAATTAAATTCCTATTTTAAATGAATAAATTTTTTATTAAGTAATGTAGTATTACAAAAAAATCACTAATTTAGTTATTTTGGAAAATTATATCCTATCAGATTTAAAAAATCATTAAGCATCAAAATCATTGATAATATATTCAATGTGTAGTGACTATTAATAACAGTGTATATTAATGGTTATGATAAAGTCCAATTGATACAAATGGATTATGTTATGGCCCCTACCAATACAGTCGTACCCTATAAACCCCATTTATCGGATCTTATGAGGGATATTGCATCACTGGGATCCTTACTTGACCAATCCCAAGTCAAGATTCAATAACTAAAACATGTGAAAAATAATTTATGATAAAATTTCAAACTTATCAAGATCATATCCCAAACCATGTCTTTCAAAACACCACTAGAAAGTGTCACCATTACATACCATACCCTTAGGCCATACAATAGTGTAATATGTAGTTATTTATATATGACCTAACAGTAAGAATTTTCATATTTTTATTTATTTTATAAAATAATTATTATATTTATCATTTTGATTATTAATTTATAAATTATCATATAATTTTATAGAGTCAAATTTAATTTTTTTAAGTGTCAGAACCCTATTATCATTGTAAAAAATAGTATTTTTTAATAAACGTGGATTTTGATTTAAAATTGAAAATTAATATATTTATACACTTTTTGATAAAATAAATATTATTTATAAAATAATCACATCGAAATTAGGCAAGAGTGAATATTTAAAAAATATCTGAGATAATTGACTTTTTTGGTAAAAAATAATTATTGTATAAATATACAGTATGTATTATAACATCATAAAAGTAAAAAAGTGATTCAATAAATACTATAAAAGGTATCCATGACCAAAATTATCTTTCCCCTTTAAAATAATGTTTTTAAAGTAACAAGATTAATTTTATAAACCCCTAATGAATCCTCCAACACATTTATTATATTTTATGTTTTTAAAATTAATTCTTTATAAACAAAACTAACTTCCACATCTCCAAGGGTATTATTTTAAATAGTTAAATTATTATGCTTTTAAAATATATAAAACTAATTCAATTTGGTAGAAACCATTTTCAAAAAAACATGGGAAAGTTTATGTTTTTTATTATTTTATTATATAGTATCCAAAACATATGTTTTGAAATTAATAAACAATTCCCCTCTCTTTTTCTATAAAAACCCACCCAAATTCCATTTACAATTTACTAAAAACCCTTAGATCATAAATTTACTCTATATTGAACTTCTATATAGTCCTATCAAGGTACCCTAAATCTCTTAAAAATATCATCCTAGGTTTTTAGAAGATCACTCTTAATATAAGGGATCTTATCCTTCTCCTCTTTACTCAAGAACCAAATTTATATTATGAGTTTTCATTTCCAATTGTTTATATAAATAATATGTTTTTAAAAATTTCTATTATGGTCATTATTATTTATAATTGATGATATACCCCTTTAACTTCCATTAAACCCTTACATAGATCTGTTTGAACCCCTATTATGCTTCCAAAATTATCATATGATATTTCATTCCAAACATTACTGTTGTGAATATCCATTCCCATTTCCACTAAAGAGTATTCAATAAGATTTACCTATCCTTAACTTATTGGTTACTTATATTTATTTAAACCACACTCTTTAATCATGGGATTAAGAGTTATGAAATATATCTTTTTGTTTCATGATCTTTGTGGCACACTTATACATGTACATGATATGAATGTGATAGGTAGAATTGAAATTATATGACCCTATAATGAATTTGGTTATATTTTTCATGAGATACCATGTTTGGTTCATGGTAGTTTATTTTAAGAACATTATGTTATGATGTCTTAGTGTTTATTCTTGACATATGTCTATGATTTCGTGTTTTATATTGTTTCCACATTCCCAGGTTTCCTTTATATTATCATACTATATCATGCTTTGATGTTCAGTTTTATGATTCTCACCCCTCTTATTTTATCTTTACATACCCCTTTAATCAAATAAACTAATTTATAATATTATATTATTTTATTATTCACTTATTGAGAATTATAGATCACTCATTTCTTCTATATATACCCAAGCTATCCCATGCATTTTTAGAAGATTAATGTAATTTTAAAGGCATGTTTGGGAATTTTTAAATAATGCAGTTGTACTCATGTTCCATGTTATTATGATCTATATCTATTTTCCTAAATACACTAGGACTAAAAATCTTCTGGGATTATATTTTGTGTACATTTATATAATTAATCATGAATTAATGTGCAATAAAATATAGGTTTTCATATTTGGTATTAGAGGAAAGTCTATTTATTTTTCAGGATTAGGATTAGAAAACCCTAATGAAATCTTTAAGGATAAGACTAAACATATGAAAATATCCCTAAATTTTGGTAAATTATAGATTAAGTGGTTTTCAAGAAAACACATCCCTGTTTAGAAACTATAAGTGTTTGTGTCTCTAGAATAGTAGTACCTATGGGTAATAACCTAAAAAATGTCCCATTATGATTAACTTATTCATCACTTTGGGCATGATAAAGAGGCTTTACTCCACACCTAGTTTGAAAATATCAGGGGATATTCTTTTTTAAATTCACAAGATCTTTACAATCCATTATAAAGGGTAAAAAAAGACCATAAAATTTTATGTTAAGAAATAGGCCCTGTATAACATAATTTGAAACATAGAAATTCATAAGTCATGGAATATATTTTATTTATGAGATATCTCTTCCATGTTTATAGTTTCCCTTTTATATGTTTAATTGTTTGAAAACCCAAATCCCTAGGTTTATTTTGGATGAAGTAAATGATTAGAACTAGGATAAAAAATTGATATCCAGGATTATCATCCATTCAGGAAATTCAAATGTTCTATATGATTATGGTGTTATGAAATCTTTAATATCATTCAATCTTAGTAGAACTTTTCCAACACCACATAAAAACATGGATTTTGAGTTATCAGTGACGGTAGAAAATGGGTCAATTATTGTATCCCAAGCATATAACTCATCCCCTTTCAGAATTTATGGGCTAAACTTCTGAGAAAACCTTCTGATGCTCCCTTTAGTAAAATTTTATGCTATTATAGTAATGTATTGGATTTCCTAGTATAGATCCAATATAAATTAATGATAGAAGGAAATCAACCTCTGAATCATAAATCAGTCTCTGATTATATACAAGTTCAAGGAGGATGATAAATCACCTTTGATATCATTATCTCAAGCAAAGCTATTATTTCATTGTGAGAAGGATTATATTGCACAAATTAATGATACTATGAAAAATATCATCCTAGATGACATGCCCATTATAAAGGAATTCATTGACGTTTTTCTTGATTAATTTCCTGGTCTTCCTCCCTACTGATCGGTTGAGTTATAAATAAAATGTATACCTAGATCTTTGCCAATATCCAAGACTCTATATAGAATTGACACTGTTGAACTTCAATAGATGAAGAAACGGCTATATAATAATCAATATAAAGGTTTTGTACACTTGATCAATTCACTATGGGGTGCACCGGTCTATTTCATTAGAAAGAATGATGGATCAATGTTCTTCCTGATTGATTATCATGTGCTCAACAAGATAATTATAAAGAAAACGTATGCTATATCATGGATTTATTACTTGTTCTATCAACTTTGTGGAGCCCAATAATTTTCTAAGGTGGATATTTTTTTAGGATAATTTCAAGTAAATTTGAATAATGTCCATATCCCCATGACTGGTTTTTATATTTGATATGGAATCTATGAGTTTATAGTGATTCAATATGGACTCACTAATGTTGTAGTTATATTTACGAACATAATGAATAGATTTATGAAGAAATACCTTGAAAATTATATGGAAGTATTTATAGATGATATTCATATCTACTCCAAAAGTGAGGAGAACCATGAGTATCATTTGAATATTGTACTAAATACCTTGGAGAAATAAAATGTTTATGAAAATTATATTAAATATGAGTTTTGGATAGAGTAAGAAACATTCAATATGGCACGTTATCACTAGTAAATGGATATATATGGATACTTAAAAAATAAAGGAAAATGAAGGATAGACTAGACCAAAATCTATGAAATAAATCCATATTTTTATTTGATTATCTTGGTATTATTGTTGATTTGTGAGAAAATTCTCATTACTATCAATCCCACCAAAAAAGATAACTCATTAGGGGTGAAATTTTTATGGATTTATGAATGTGAGGAAATATTTAAATAGTTAAAGAAGATACTATTCACTTCACTTGAACTCACATTACCCTCTAGTAGGGAATGATTTTTGACCTACAGTGATGCATCTAAAAAGGTCTTGGGTTGTGTACTCATGTAAGATGAAATAGTGATAGCCTATTCCTCCTTCCAATTAAAGATTCATGATCATAACTACCCAGCGCATTTCCTATAATTTTATGTGGTTATCTTCACACAAAAAATTTGGTGACATTATCTCCATGGGGAGAATTGTGACATATATACAGATTAAAAAATACTTAAGTATATATTCACACAAAATGATCTCAATATGCACCTATAAAGGTGGTTAAATATAATCAAGGATTATGATTGTTTAATCCATTACTATACTCGGAAGGAAAAAAGTGGTAGTTTCTCTAAGTAGAATTTCACGACCCGCCTTCACCAAAAGTAGGGAAGGGTCAGCAGATTGCCAAGCCCTTACTTCTTTAAGTTGAAGGAGAGATAATGACCCCTGAAACCCGCCTTCAATAGGTCCCGAAGTGGCGACCCGCACCAAGGGTATTGAATCACTCAATAAATGGAAGGCATTACCCTTTTTCTTTTAATAGGATCGGGAGATAAGATAGTAAATCCCACAACACCATGACTAAAAGTGTAGGTAAAACCAAAACAACCATTCCCATATTCATGTACCAAAAGTAAATACCACAAGTACAAAGTGACTACAAAGGTAAAGTACCAAGGAAAAAAATATCAATTGCAACTGTGATGATCTATCACAAGTTCTGAGATAGTACGGTCCAACACAATCCCCGAAGTCCTCCTGGAAACATGAAAGCAGTTTTAAATACGTAGGGTGAGCATACAAGTATACTCTGTAGGGAAAAACCAAAGGCTCTCGGCACAAGTGGGGGAACATACTAAAGTCCCATGAGAAGCAGACAACCAACACTATCAAGGAGTTCATCCATCCCACTCACCAGCTATACTCACCAAATAACATAAGAAATTAATATATAGTAATAGAACATCAATGTTTGAGTACCCCGCGGCACTTTCCCACTGGTTATTGAATAAATCCTATGCATTGAACCAATCCCGCCATTCTTACTGCAGTCCCACTGCCACACCCTGCCCGCACACACCAGGGCCATAAACTCACGCAGTCCCACTACCAAACCCTGCCCGCAAACACCTGGGCAACAACTGTCTCACGTAACCATGCCTGCAAACACCTAGGCCAGAACAACCACTGTCACGCACGAAGACACCTGGGCTAGAAGATCCACTGCCACGCCCGAAGACACCAGGGCCTCATCCCGAAGACACTTGGGAAACCACCTGCCCGCACACACCTGGGCCATAACCACCACACTACCAGACCCGAAGGTTCTTGGGATAATAATGGACTTCAGGCCATCACAGCCTGCTCGAAGATACTTTTTCTATCCGGGAAAGGGAGAAGAAAGGAGCTAATAACCAGCCACTAATAGAAGTGTTGGGAAAAACACCCTCCCCAATGATATGGGGGTGTTCAGCACTAAGTGGTTAACTTGGGTGGGGCGCAAGCAAGAAACACAAAACTACAAGTATATGTATAGATAACAAGCACTCACCCAAATCTAGGTTTTTCTTCAGCCAGCCTAAAAAACACAATCAGTACCATGTCCAAGTCACAACTCACACCAAACCAAAACCCATTTGTCCCATCCTGGTTTAGATGTTCAGTAATAATGTTTAAATAAGTTTCTGCACCTACTTGGGCAACTAGAAAGCATAAGCACAAACGTAGGGAAGAGTACAATAAAACATCAACTTAAACATTTACACCTAGTTCTCTTGTAAAGTCACTGAAACAAAGGGATAAGTGATATCTCTTGAAGTACTGGAACAAAAGGAAAACCCAACATACTAACCCATGTTACCAAAATCCAGGAGCCTACGGTTCCTCAAAAATAGAGGATTCCACCCCAAGTCATGATATAATCAAGGTTACCACCCGACCTTAAATTCACAACCACTAGAAGTATAACAACAGGGGATCCCATCCCCACCCACATCACCCAGCAATCGACCGTGAATGAAAAACAATCAAACCACTACCACCAAAGTAAAGCAGGCCCATGCCGGTATTTTCAGATTTATTGATTTAACACACTCCATGATTCCAATTCTGATGTACCTTAACCGGGTTATCATAGAAAAGGGTTGATCCGGGTGCTTTAAATTTGTTTAGCTGGATTTATGTAATTAACCAAAATCCTTTACACGGAAAGGGTTCACAACCACAATACAATCCATTTAAACATCACTAGAGGTAAGGGTTCATTAGTGCACAGAGAAAGACCACCAACGACTATGATTTTCCAGAGGCGTAAGCCCGCACAATTTAGAAGTCATTAATCATGGAAGATCATAAAACAAAGCAGCATCATCGATCACACCCCTACCCATTCATTCTTAGAATCCGATTATTATCTTCATTAAGGTTTGTTTAATCCAGTTCTATAGTAGCAGTAGCATACCCACCCCGCAAGATTCACAGAAAGGAGAGATGAACGTGAAACCCAACCTGATTGATCAACGATCGAAGCTTCTCTTCACGCGAGAGGAAATTGCAGGGTTGTGACCTCGACGATCAGACGAATCGATGGGAGGGTGATCGAGAAAAAGAAGCCCAGGGAGAACCCTTTCATTTATAAGGGTCGGGGACAGTTGAGATAAGAATATGAAACCACGGAAGGACCGGGGTCGTGGGTTGACCATGCGGCCCCACATGTCATTAAAGAGGTCCTCGCCTTAGGGGCAGTTTAAACCGACGCACACCAGGGTATCTCACTTAATCAAACCACATTAATTGGCATTAATGGGCTTTAAAATAGATTAAAGGGGTCAAAATAGGGTTTAAAGCCCAATTTGCACAAAAAGGAGGCGTTGCTGGAAAACCCGTGGGGGGTAGGCTAAAGCTACCGGTAACCGAGGGATACTAGTGGCTGACAGCTACTGGTAGGTTGTAGCGACCGGTAGTCGAGAGCTACCGGTGGCTGACTGCCACCGGTAGCCGATCTACCAGTAGGCTACAACTACCGGTAGTTGAGAGCTACCGGTGGCTGACAGCGACCGTTAACTAAGCTACCGGTAGGTGGTAGCTACCGGTAGACCGAGCTTCTAGTAGCCGAGCTATCGGTAGTCCGAGCTACCAATAGGATGCGGCTACCGGTAGACCGAGCTACCGGTAGGCCGACCTACTAGTAGGTTGTGGCTACCTGTAGACCAAGCTACCGGTAGGCCTACTACCGGTAGTCTAAGGCTACCAGTAGGCCTACCATGTGTCAAACTTCACCGAGAAGTTGGGATGGCCTCCCAGACCACCCAGAACACCTCAAGCATCATATTTTTACTAAGTAATGGACCTCTAACAACCCGGTACATTACATAAGATACCTCTCAAACTATTCTCGCCCTCGAGAATCAAAACAACCCACAAGGAAAGAGAGGGTCCGAAAAACCACCTAGAAAGATACCTCTCAAAAGAGAACCCCATTGTTAACTAAAAACACCTTTCTCTTAAGAACCAATCAACATACCATGTCAGACTACCTATTCTGTGGGTTGGGGAGTCTCTTCCCCCATGTTAAGATACTATCTACTTTGGGCAGCACTGACTCGCCCGCACAGGTTTAAATGCATCCACCTTAACGCGTCTTTATTAGGGGTCTGATCCTCCCCTCCCCATAGCCAGTAATTTTCACACACATTCAGAGTGGAAAGAAAAACCACATATTTCATAGCCAAGAAGGTAAAATGATCCACCATAACAAGTATAAACAGAATAACTCAAAACTCAAAACAACTCTGGGTACTGGGCACACATCTGTGCTTCCCTCTCCCACATACTCTCCTCAAGCTCACCGTGTCTCCATAACACACGAACCAAGGGAATGGTTTGCCCACAAAGCACCTTCTCCTCATGATCCTCGATCATCATTGGTATTTCCACAAAGGTTACATCGTCCTCGATGTCTAGATATCCCCAGTCAAGGAAGTGTGACTCGTCATGCACATAATGACGGAGCTGGGACACATGGAAGACGTCATGTACCCTCAGTAGTGGTGGTGGTAATGCTAGCTGATAAGCCACTTCGCCGACCCGCCACAACACTTCAAAGGGTCCGATGAACCTAGGAGAAAGATTACTCCCCTTGTCAAACCTCCACTGTCCACACCGAGGGGAGACCTTCAAGAACATGTGGTCTCCAACCCTAAACTCCAAGGGCCTCCTCCTGGTATCAGTATACGACTTCTGTCAGTCCTGGGATGCCTTCATCCTTTCCCGTATAAGCTGAACCTTCTCTGTTGTGCTCTGCACCACCTCGGGGCCAAGGATGCCCACCTCTTCGACTTTAGTCCAACACACAGGTGAGCAGAATGGCCTCCAGTAAAGGCTTCAAATGGGGGCATACCAATGGTAGAGTGATAGCTATTATTGTAGGTAAACTCTACCAGAGGCAAGTGTCGCACCCATGATCCTCCTGAGTCCAGAACGCATGCCCACAACATATCCTCTATAGTCTGGATGGTGTGCTCTGTCTGCCCATCATTCTAGGGATGGAAATTAGTGCTAAGACGTAGCTAGGTTCCAAAAGAATGATGAAATCCTCTCCAAACTCGTGAGGTAAACCATGCATCCCTATCTGAGACTATGGACCTCCTAAATCCATGCAACCGCCCCACCTCATCCACGTACCTTCTTGCTAAATCGTCCACTGCACTTGAATCCTTAATCGCTAGAAAGTGAGCCGATTCCGTCAACCAGTCCACTACTACCAAGATGGAATCGTACCCCCCTTGAACCTTGGGTAGTCCTGTGATGAAATCAATCGATATATCCTCCAATTTCCACTCGGGGACGTCCAAAGACTACAGCTGGACACCTAGAACACGATGTTCAGCCTTCACCTGCTGACACACTAGGCACTTGTCCACAAACTCTGCCACTGCTCACTTTACTCCGGGCCACCAGAGCTGTCTCTTCAGACCCTGGTACATCTTGGAAACTCTTGGGTGCACCACTAGGGGTGAGTTGTGGAACTCGCTAAGAACCTTGCCACACATTGCCTCTGGAACAAACAACTTTCCTCGGAAAAACATCTGGTTCTGACCATCCTCCATCCACCCTTCCGGAGCATCGTTCTGGTCAACTCGGTCTCGCATCACTTCACACTCTGGGTCTCCCCACTGAGACTCTTCCACTTGCTAAAACAGAGACGACTGCACTTTCATCTGATATAGGCAACCTCTACCGCCATCCATCCTCACATCCAGGTGTAAGGCATCCAACTCCTCCATTGCCTTCCAGGTGTCTGCTAACTCTCGGACCGCATCCTTCTGTGATCTCCTGCTTAAGGCATCGGCCACTAAATTCCCCTTCCCTGAAGTTTAGGAAATCTCAAAGTCGTAATCCTGGAGGAACTCCACCCACCTTCGCTGCCGCAAGTTTAGGTCCCGTTGGGAGAAGATATACCTCAAAATTTTGTGATCTGTGAAGACCACAAAGCGATCTCCGATGAGGTAATGCCGCCATAACTTTAGTGCAAAAATGACTACTGCAAGCTCCAGGTTGTGGGTGGCATAATTACGCTCATGAGGGCGTAGCTTCCTAGACACATAAGCAATCACCCCTTCTCACTGCATCAACACACATCTGAGGCCTTTCCCTGAAGCATCACAGAACACCTCATACGCCGCCCCATCTTCTGGTAATCTCTGCATTGGGGAGCTAACCAACTTCTCCTTCAGATAGCTGAAGGCTACATTGCACTGCTCACTCCACACAAAAACCTGGTCTTTCTTAGTCAAGGCTGTCAAAGGTGCTACAACTCGGGAGAAGTTGGGTATGAACCTCCGATAGTAACCTGACAGCCTGAGGAAGCTACGAACCTCTAACACATTCTTGGGTGCTGCCCAAGAAACAACTGATTCAACCTTTTATAGGTCCACCACTACCCCTTTCTCAGACACTACGTGCCCAACGAAGTTCACTTCTCGCATCCATAACTTCCATTTCGACAAATTACCATAGAGATGGTGCTATCGGAGGACCTCCAAAACTGTCCTCAGGTGCCCCGCGTGATCCTCCTATGATCGTGAATAGATCAGGATATCGTTGATGAACACAACTATGAACCAATCCAGTTACTCCTAGAAGATGGAGTTCATAAGCCCCATGAACATAGCTGGCGCATTCGTAATACTGAAGGGAATGAATACGAACTCGAAGTGTCTATATCTGCACCTGAATGTCATCTTCGGGATGTCACCCTCTTTCACTCTCAACTGGTGATACCCAGACCATAGGTCGATCTTTGAGAACCACCCTTCCCCTTTCATCTGGTTGAAAAGATCGTCTATCCTCAGAAGATGGTAGCGATTCTTGATCGTTACCTGATTCAGCCTCCTGTAGTTTATGCACAATCTGAGACCACCATATGCCTTCTTTATGAACAAGACTAGAGCACCCCACAGTGATGCACTTGGTCGAACACAACTCCTCTTCATTAGATCGTCAATATGAATCTGCAGCTCTCGTAGCTCCGAAGGTTCCATCCGGTAAGGAGCCATCAAGATCGGATGAGCACCAGGCTGCAAGTCTATCCCAAACTCGACATCCCGTCGATGGGGTAGAGTATTTACCTCCTCAAGAAAGATGTCCATAAACTCACTGATGATCTCTGGCACCTCCATCATTTTAGTATCTACTGACTCTACTAACAGCTCAGCTAATAAAGAGAGGAGGGTTTCCTCTCGCATGCTTCCCTTCTTACTGCTCCGCTCGTCGGTGAAGGTAACACGCCAGCCGCCCAAGTCTGAGAACACAACCCTTCCACGGAAGCAGTCGATGATATCACACACATAGAACAACTAGTCTATGCCTAGGATGACATCGTATGGCCATATCTGTAGCAGTAGTAGATCTCTGACCAACTGATGTGGCCCTATCATCAGTCTGTATCCTCGACAAACATATAACAAGTTGATCTGACCTCTGACTGGTGTGCTCAGCACCAGGGGAACTGGAAGTCTCTCGGCATCTAGGCCCAAAGCACGGACTAGACTGGGTGCAACTAAGGAGTGCGAAGCTCTGGTATCGAACAAGTCATAAGCAAGGGTAATAAATAAACTGATCGTAACTCGAACAACCTCCGGTCCTGCTGGGAGTGCCGCCTCCACGGTGTGCAACTTCCCATGCCCAGATCATCTGGATCTCAGCTATCGACCACACCATGGTCGAGGTCCCTGAGGAGCACCCTGAGGTTGGACTCCTCTTGAAATTCCTGCCCCCAGAGGAGCGGGAGCTCGCTGCCCCTGCTGCTGCTGCTGGAAGGGCCTAGCTGGAAGCTGCTGCTGTGGTGGGTGCTGGCACTACTGGAAAAGGGACTTTTCCCAACACTTGTATACCAACGGATCAAAGAACCTTTGGTATATGTTGTCTTTACCAACGGTTTTCATAAACCATTGTTAAAGACCTCGAACAAGTGACTTTTCCCAACGGTTTTATGAAACCGTTGGGAAAAGTGGGGAAAAATCACTTTTCCCAACGGTTTGAGGAAACCGTTTGGAAAGATGGGGAAAAAGTTAGTTTTCCCAACGGTTTCATAAAACCATTGGGAAAGATTGAGTTTTCCCAAGGTTTTTTAAAAACCGTTGGGAAAAAAAGCCCCAAATTATCCAAATGCAGGCAGAAGCCTCCCCACGATTCCAGAACCCTTCCACTGGTCTCAAGAAGCGATTCCTTGGCAGAAGCACTTCTGAATCCCCACCTATTCCATCGGACCAGCAGATACCAAGTTATACTCCTTAAATATTTTATCAAGGATATAGTTCCACCTCTTATAAATCATATCCTTCTACTCTCAATGATTTCATTATTCCCAATTTTTAGGGTTTTTGTAAAATTTTATGATTGTTCCACAAATTGTGTACTCAAATCCCTATATCGGTGTATGTCCAATTAATGTTTTCATTACACATTTACATTTATAAGGGCATGGTGTCTCTTTATTGTGTTCTAATGTTGAGGATTCATAGTTTTTTTAATATTCTTCAAATATTATAGCTTCATGTATATGAACTAATAAGAAATTGTTTGTAATATTTATTGATATTATTTCATGAAAATCACTCCTTTCATTAAGATCATGCCAAACATGAAGATCTTGTTCATCTTAATTTTTGTACACTATGTGTATTACATAACAAGTATTTATCATGTTTCTATCAAAATCTATATATATATAAAATGACACACTGTTCACTTATCCTTTGCACAATAGAACATATGTAGTATCTTCTTGAACTTTGCCAAATAGTATGTGATCCCTAATTAGTACTTCTTCCTTCTTCATGAAACTAATTCACAGAATGTCAAATTCTCAATATTAGTGAATATTACTTTTTCTAATATAACCATTAATCATTCTGCCTTCGACATCATACATGTGTTATTCAATCACCTTTTTAAAACACAATGACCATTTTCACTGATTTGGGGTTCCTCAAAATGCTTGGGAAAATCAGAAAAATGCATATATTGAATCGTGTTTCTCATATGGTTTCATGGATACAAGTTCATCTTGAAAATCATGACTGTGTGGTTCAAATATCATGAGGACCATGAGATTATTATTCTTCCCAAAAATGAAGTTTTTTTCTACAACTATGTGTTTTTGGTTTTCACTTTTGATTTGGCCTAAAGGGGAGCTTTATGGTCATTAATCATGGTTTTGGGTGGTCATTTAGGATGTAAGATAGTATGACTTCATTTTACTTGATATATCCATTATTATTATTGATTTATGTTCAATTTGATTATCTTTAACAAGTGATGTTATTTAATAAGTTTTTATTAATGGTTGTAATAATGACGATATGGTATAAGGGTTCATATGGTGTGTATAAGGGTTCACATGGTGTGTATAACGGTTGACATGGTATTAGTGAACTCAAGTCATTAATTTAAGCCTTCATTCTCACTAGCATGTAAGAAATTGAATGATCTAAACCCATCCTCACATGATTTCTTACCTTAGATAGTGTCCAACATATGGAATACGAGATTTTGAATTCATCAGTTAACTAGGATCATATATTCCATTTCCCCCAAGATGACTTTACTAATATAACTTTAGGGTCAAATAAATATGTTTTTCATTTTACATTGTATATTATGTGTCCTTCGGGCCCAATACTCACTTTTATGAGGGTGGGGTGCTTTTCACTACCCATTCTGGCATGTGTAGACAACCATAAAAATGTTAGATAAGTCACAAGTTTAATTCAGTAATGTTGTTATTATTAACATACTTTATTAAGAATTTCAAATTTAAAAATAAATGTTTTTATCTATAATTAATGAAATTAAATCTTTTTACAGTCCATGGACAACCTATTAGTGTAGAAGCCTAAAATTTATTCACCCATGGGGTGCACTTGACTTGGGGAAGTAATTGGGTAATGAAAGGTATGGACAGGTGTCAATAATGAGTCATTGAACACGAGTGAATGATTTGGGATGCCTATAACACATGATGGGACATGTGGCATGTGCCTCTTATAGACCTAATGAAAATGAATATAAATAAATTTTAATTTAATTTATGAGTACTTGTTCTTTACATTATTTTAATAGTTCACTACATCGACTAGAAACTTCTTCCTTTATCGTTTACTTAAATATATTTTCTATTAAAGTTCAATCCTATTGAATTGTTTATGACAAAAATGACTTATATAAATTCTTTTAACAGAATGGACAGAAGTTGGATGTATGAAACCGATCGTATCTCAAGCGATTTTAAAAACAATTTGGAGAGCTTTATAGATTTTTCATTTCACAATGCTTCTGATAGTGGTCGCATACACTGCCCATGTTCCAATTGTGTTGGTAGACCTTGCTTGAGCCATGAAGAAGTTAGCTACCACATAACCAAAAATGGTTTTCAAGAAAACTACTTTGTGTGGTATCACAATGTTGAGAAAATGAAATCTCAAATTGGTGATGATCGAAATGAAAAGACTGAAATGGAGAATTTTTTAGATGATCAGTTTCCATTTATTCGTCATTATGAAAAAGAAAGGATTTAGACTCAAGAAGACTTCGATATGAGCACAGCCGATGCATCTAGTGAAAATGATGATATTTATACGGTGAAAAAATTGAATGATGCTTCCATGACTCCAGTATATCGACAATGCGATAAAATGAAAAAGCTAGAATTTTTAATCCAATTGTTTCATGGGAAAACTATGTATGGGATTTCTAATACAGCAATCGATTACATTATTACCCTCTTGAAGGATTTACTTCCAGATGATGCAGATATTCCCTCAAACCACTATATGGCATGGAATTTAGTTGATGAACTTGGATTTTCAAGAAACAAAATTCATTCTTGCTCGAAAGATTACAGTTTATTCTAGGAGGAAACCAATGAATGAAAGGATTGTATAAAATGTGGCACATCCCGCTGGAAGTCAAAATCTGATGGAACACCATCCCGTGTTCCACAGAAGGTAATGTGGAACTTTCCATTGATCCCCAGACTCTAGAATCTTTTTATGTCTGATGACATATCAATAAAAATGAGATGGCATGATACTGAGAGAAAGAAGACTAATGATGAGTTGGTTCATCATGCAGATGGATTTGCATGGCAGAGATTTGATGCTCGACATCCTAATTTTGCAGCTGACGTGCGTAATGTGAGGCTGGGTCTTTCATGCGACAGTTTTAATCTGTTTGGGTAGATTCTTACTTCGAATAGCACATGGACAGTTTTTATACACATTTATAATCTTCCCCCACGGTTGTGTATGAAAAAACCTTTCACTTTCATGAGTATACTCATATCTAGTCATTTTGATCCCAGCATTGATATTGATGTCTACCTGCAACCTTTAATAAAAGAGTTCAAACTTATTTGGGATGTGGGTGTGCGCACATACGATGCATGTTCGAAAGACATATTTCAGATGCGTGCTACGCTTATGTGGATGATCAATGATTTTTCGTCTTATGCAATGATTTATGGATGGAGCACGAAGGGAAAATAGTCATTTCCAGTTTGTATGAAGAATACATGATCTAGAAGACCTAAAAATCACTGTAGTTTCAGTTTTATGGGACATCGATGATTCTTGCCAAAGGATCATCCATATAGAATGAATCGTCGAAGATTTGATAATACCATAGAGACCGATGATCCACCTCAGCGTATGTCTGGAACTGACATGCTTAATGAATTGAAAGATTTCAGTTTTTCATTCGGGAAGGGTCAAATGAAATCTGGAAAGAGAAAGAATGTTTCCACTGAAACCTGATACAATTAGAAGAAGAGGAGTATATTTTTAGATTTGCCTTATTGGTCAACCAATTTGTTATGTCATTGCTTAGACGTAATTCATATTGAAAAGAATATATGTGAAATTTTGCTTTCAGTTCTTCTAAATGTCAAGGGTAAGACAAAAGATGATTTATGATCTCGGTGTGACTTGGTGGATTGGGGCATCAGACTAGAATTACATCCTGTGTGTATCAGTGAAAATAAATGGAAACTTCCATGTTCTTCTTATTTGATGACACCTACGGAAAAAAACAATTTCTGGAAGTATTAGAGACTATTAGAGTTCCTGATGGCTATTCAAGCAACATATCTAAACGGGTCAACAGAAGAGAGTTGAAGCTAAAATCTCTGAAGACTCAAGATTATCATGTTCTACTACATGAGTTTCTTCCAATAGAAATCCGTCATCTTTTGTCCAATAATGTAAGGGTGGCTGTTATTCGGTTGTGCCATTTGTTTAGAGATCTTTGTGCTAAGAAGTTGTCCAAGTATTTCTTGCAAAAAATGTTGACAGATGCCCCATCAATTTTGTATGAGTTGGAGAAAATATTTCCTCCATCATTTTTCACATGCATGCTGTATCAGACTATCCATATTCCCACTGAAATACTTTTCGGAGGACCTGTTTCATTTCGTTGGATGTAGCCAACTGAAAGAAATATATTCACATTAAATTCTTATGTCCGAAATAGAAATCATCCCAAAGGTTCTATCTTGAACGGTTACTTGGCTCAAGAATGTATGGATTTCTGCTCGATGTATTTTTCTGATCTTACTACAATATTGAACAGACCAATGAGAAATGAAGAAGAATAGTATGATCAAATTGAACCCAGTTTTCCATCACTTCCTCAAACAGGAGGAATTCTAGGATCATATACATTGAAGACATTAATCCATGAAGAGCAGGAGATGGCACATCGCACAGTTTTGTTCAACTGTGATTTGTTCGATGACTATATCAGGTAACTAAATTGATTGTGTATATCTTACATATATATCTGTTAAACTATTCATATTTTTATCTACAAGGAACACAAAACAATGATAAATAGGAAGCATTGTTCTTTATCTTTGAGAAGGAGACAGACTTTGCATAGCAAAGAGTTTTTTGCTTGGTCAAAATTGAAGGTATAAAAAAATTAATGTTTAAAATAATTATATTAATATTTAATTAAGTTTAATAGTAATTTATATTGCAGGTATTGAGTTTTTCTGCTGACTCTGTCTCTAAGGAAATAAGATATTTGGATTTTGGTCCTAATACCGTGGTTTTTGACTGTAAATCAATTGTTATCAATGGGTACAAATTTATTATCACTGAACGAGAAAAGAACATGAGAACACAACATGATGGTGTTATGGTTACTGCTACAACAGATTGTTATGCCAGTGCATTAGATAGTAGACCGCGATTTGAAAATGTGGGTTATTATGGAGTTGTTGAGAAAATAATAATATTGGATTATTACTCACATGGACGAGTCACAATGATGAAATGCCATTGGTTTGATTTGATGACGAGACATGGCACATTTATTGATGATTGTGGATTTTGAGTAATTAATATGACTCGCACTATTGCTACCGAAGATCCATATGCGTTGGCATTAATGGATAAACAAGTTTTTTATGTCAAAGACCAACTTTGACCTGAATTTGGTGTCATAGTTGAAGTAATTCCAAGAAATATTTTTGATGATGGTGATGATGGAATTGAAACTGTCCCTAGTGCCATTGGAACCAATCCATTTATTTCTTTTGATGACTCAAATAGCTCAATTTTCAGAGTTGATTGTGAACCTGAAGTTGTGGTTGAAAATATATAGAATCAATCATCCATGTTCTCAATTCTTTTGGTTTACATCAAGCTGGGTTATTATGGTTGGTAATATTCAAATTGATTTAGTATTGATCACAAATATGTTTTAGCTGACTTGACAATTATATGAATTTTAATGTTTATTGGTTGCAGTTTTATTTGAATTGAATTTTATAATTTGGAATTGAACTGTATTCAAACATAGTCAAACAATATTTCTAACTTGGTGAACATTACAACTTGTATGATTTATTAAATCCATTCAATATCTTCTAAAACAATTGATATCTAACTTGATCGTTATGTGAATTTTCAATGTTTATTGGTTGCAGTTTTATTTGAATTACATTTTCTAATTTGGAATTGAATGTATTCAAACATAGTCAAACAATATTTATAACTTGGTGAACATTACAACTTGTATGATTTATTAAATCCATTCATGCTCTTCTAAAACAATTGATAGCTAACTTGACCATTATATGAATTTTCAATGTTTATTGGTAGCAGTTTTATTTGAATTGCATTTTCTAATTTGGAATTGAACTTTATTAAAACATAGTCAAACAATATTTCTAACTTGGTGAACATTACAACTTGTATGATTTATTAAATCCATTCAAGCTCTTCTAAAACAATTGATAGCTAAATTACCAATGAATCCCCCTATTCCCTCATATATATAGTTTTTTGGATTACACATTAGTTTTATTTTTCTAATTAATTACATATTTGTTTTCAAAATTAGGAAATGAAGCCAATTGAAGCGAGATAAAGGAAAAAAATGATGGAGAACAATCATCGAATGACGGAGTTGGGAATTCCATCATTAGTGCCTGTAGTGAGTACTTTATTTCAAATTGATATATTTAAAGAATATATAATGTCATGTGATTAATTTTTTTGTAAAAATGTTTGTAGGATCCACCTATACGTGGATAGTTATTCGATGAGGAGCCTAGTACTGGTCCTAGTACTCAGGCTGGAATCACTCTAAGTGGCTCTCTTTTGTTTAAAATGGAAAACATTTTAAGTACATACAGAAAACCGACCAAATGCATTCGGTTTCCATTGAAACTTTAGGAGAACGATTGATGGGTCATATGTGACATATAAGAATCAACCCCGCCTCAATCTGAGACGCGGTGTGGCCGAAACCACTCAATGTGTCTGCCTTTTGTTTCAAAAGGACGCCATTTTAATTGAAAAACATAAACTGGCATACGTAAAATTGACCAAATGCATTCAGATTATGTCGATACATTAGAAAAATAATCCATGGGTAATATGTGATTTGTACGAGTCAACCCCGCCTTAATCTGAGGCGCGCTATGGCCGCCACCACTCAAAGTGTCTGTCTTTTGTTTAAAATGGACAACATTTATGTACATACGGAAAAATGACCAAATGCATTTGGTTTTTATCAAAACTTTAGGAGAACGATTCATGGGTCATATGTGACATGTACGAATCAACCCTGCCTCAATCTGAGATGTGGTGTGGCTGGCACCACTCAAAGTGTTTGTCTTCTGTTTCAAAAGGACGTCATTTTTATTGAGAAACATCAACTGGCATACGGAAAACTGACCAAATGCATTCGGATTGTGTTGATACATTAGAAAAACGATCCATGGATAATATGTGATGTGTACGAGTCAACCTCGCCTCAATTTGAGGTGCGGTGTGGCCGCCACCACTCAAAGTGTCTGCCTTTTGTTTCAAAAGGACGTCATTTTAATTGAAAAACATCAACTGGCATACGGAAAACTAACAAACGCATTCGAATTGTGTCTATACTTTAGAACAACGATCCATGGGTCATATGTGACAAGTACGAGTCAACCCCGCCTCAATCCGAGGCGCAGTGTGGCCGCCACCACTCAAAGTGTCTGTCTTTTGTTTAAAAAAGACGTCATTTTAAGTGAAAAATATCAACTGGAATACGGAAAAGTGACCAAATGCATTCGGATTGTGTCGATACATTAGAACAACGATCAATGGGTCATATGTGACGTGTACGAGTCAACCGCTCCTTAATCTGAGGTACAGTGTGGCCGTAATCACTCAAAATGGCTCTCTTTTTTTTTAAAATGGACAACATTTTAAGTACATACGGAAAACTGACCAAACACATTTGGTTTCCATTGAAACATTAGGAGAACGATTCATGGGTCATATGTGACGTGTACGAATCAACCTCGCCTCAATCTGAGACACGGTGTGGCCGGCACCACTCAAAGTGTCTGTCTTTTGTTTCAAAAGGACGTCATTTTAATTGAAAAACAACAACTGGAATACGGAAAACTGACCAAACACATTCGGATTGTGTCAATACTTTAGCAAAACAATCCATGGGTCATATGTGATGTGTACGTGTCCACCCCGCCTCAATCCGAGGTGCGGTGTGGCCTCCACCACTCAAAGTGTCTGTATTTTGTTTCAAAAGGACGTCGTTTCAAGTGAAAAACATCAACTGGCATACGGAAAACTGACCAAACACATTAGTATTGTGTCTATACTTAAGAAAAACAATCCATGGGTCATGTGTGACGTGTAAGAGTCAACCTTGCTTTAATCGGAGGCACGGTGTGGCTATAATCACTCTAAGTGGCTCTCTTTTGTTTAAAATGGACAACATTTTATGTACATACGGAAAACCGACCAAACGAATTCGGTTTCTATTGAAACTTTAGGAGAACGATTCATGGGTCATATGTGATGTGTGAGAATCAACCCCGCCTCAATCTGAGACTCGGTGTGGCTGCCACCACTCAAAGTGTCTACCTTTTGTTTCAAAAGGATGTCATTTTAATTGAAAAACATCAACTGGCATATGGAAAAGCGACCAAACGCATTCGGACTGTGTCGATAAATTAGAAAAACGATCCATGGGTCATATGTGAGGTGTACGAGTCAACTCCACCTCAATCCGAGGCACGGTGTGGCTTCCACCACTCAAAGTGTTTGCCTTTTGTTTCAAAAGGACGTCATTTTAATTGAAAAACATCAACTGGCATACGGAAAACCAACCAAATGCATTCGGATTATGTTGATACTTTAGAACAACGATTAATGGGTCATATTTGATGTTTATGAGTCAACCCTGCCTCAATCTGAGGTGCCATGTGGCCTCCACCACTCAAAGTGTATGTCTTTTGTTTCAAAAGGACGTCATTTTAAGTGAAAAATATCAACTGGCATACGGAAAAGCAACCAAATGCATTCGGATTATGTCGATACTTTAGTGAAACGATCCACGGGTCATATTTGACGTGTATGAGTTAACCCCGCCTTAATCTGAGGCACGGTGTGGCTGGAATCACTCTATGTGGCTCTCTTTTGTTTAAAATGGACAACATTTTAAGTACATACGGAAAACCAACCAAACACATTCGGTTTCCATTGAAACTTTAGAAGATTGATCCATGGGTCATATTTGACGTTTACAAGTCAACCCCTCCTCAATCCAAGGCGCGGTGTGGCCAGCACCACTCAAAGTGTCTACCTTTTGTTTCAAAAAGACGTCATTTTAATTTAAAAACATCAACTGGCATACAGAAAACCGACCAAACGCATTAGGATTATGTCAATACTTTTTCACAACGATACATGAGTCATATGTAACATGTATGAGTCAACCACGCCTCAATCCGAGGTGTGGTGTGGCCGCCACAACTTAAAGTGTTTGTCTTTTGTTTCAAAAGGACGCCAATTGAAGTGAAAAACATCAACTGGCATATGGAAAACCGACCAGACGCATTCAGATTGTGTCGATACTTTATCACAATGATCCATGGGTCATATGTGACGTATACGAGTCAAACCCGCCTTAATCAGAGGAATGGTGTGGCCAGAATCACTCTAAGTGGCTCTCTTTTGTTTAAAATGGACAACATTTTAAGTACATACTGAAAACCGACCAAACGCATTCGGTTTCCATTGAAACTTTAGGAGAACGATTCATGGGTCATATGTGACGTGTAAGAATCAACCCATCCTTAATCTGAGACGCGGTGTGGCTGGCACCACTCAGAGTGTTTGCCTTTTTTTTCAGAAGGACGTCATTTTAATTGAAAAACATCAACTGGCATACAGAAAACTGACCAAACGCATTCGGATTATGTCGATACTTTAGCACAACGATCCATGGGTCATATGTGTCATGTACGAGTCAACCCCGAATCAATATGAGGCGCGGTGTGGCCACAACCACTCAAAGTGTCTTTCTTTTGTCTCAAAAGGACGTCATTTTAATTGAAAAACATCAACTGGCATATGGAAAACCGACCAAACGCATTCGGATTGTGTTGATACTCTATCACAATGATCCATGGGTCATATGTGACGTGTAAGAGTCAACCCCGCCTCAATCCGAGGTGCGGTGTGACCACCACCACTCAAGGTTTCTGTCTTTTATTTCAAAAGGACGTCATTTTAAGTGAAAAATATCAACTGGCATACGGAAAAGTGAACAAACGCATTCTGATTTTGTCGATACTTTAGCACAATGATCCATGGGTCATAGGTAACGTGTAAGAGTCAACCCCGCCTTAATCTGAGGCACGGTGTGGCTGGAATCACTCTAAGTGGCTTTCTTTTGTTTAAAATGGACAACATTTTAAGTACATTCGGAAAACCGACCAAACGCATTCGGTTTCTGTTGAAACTTTAGGAGAACGATTCATGGGTCATATGTGACATGTGAAAATCAACCCCACCTCAATCTGAGATGTAGTGTGTTCGGCACCACTCAAAGTGTCTGCCTTTTGTTTCAAAAGGAGGTCATTTTAATTGAAAAACATCAATTGGCATACGGAAAACCGACCAAATGCATTCAGATTGTGTCGATACTTTAGAAAAATGATCCATGGGTCATATGTGACGTGTAAGAGTCAACCCCGCCTCAATAAAAGGTGCGTTGTGGCCACCACCACTCAAATTTTCTGTCTTTTGTTTCAAAAGGTCGTCATTTTAAGTGAAAAACATCAAATGGCATACGAAAAACCAACCAAATGCATTCGGATTGTGTCGATACTTTAGCAGAACGATCCATGGGTCATATATGATGTGTATGAGTCAACCCCACCTTAATCGGAGGCATGTTGTATCCAGAATCACACTAAGTGTCTCTCTTTTGTTTAAAATGGACAACATTTTAAGTACATATGGAAAACCGACCAAATGCATTCGGTTTCCATTGAAACTTTAGGTGAACGATTCATGGGTAATATGTGACATGTAAGAATCAACCCCACCTCAATCTGAGACGCGGTGTGGTTGGAACCACTCAAAGTGTTTGCCTTTTGTTTCAAAAGGACGTCATTTTAATTGAAAAACATCAACTGGCATACGGAAAACCGACTAAACGCATTCAGATTGTGTCAATACTTTAGCACAACGATTCATGGGTCATATGTGACGTGTATGAGTCAACCCCTACTCAATTTGAGGCACGGTGTGGCCGTCACCACTCAAAGTGTCTGTCTTTTGTTTCAAAAGGACGTCATTTTAAGTGAAAAACATCAACTGACATACGAAAAACTGACCAAACACATTCAGATTGTGTCGATACTTTAGCACAACGATCCATGGGTCATATGTGATGTTTAAGAGTCAACCCCGCCTTAATCGGAGGTACGGTGCGACCGTAATCACTCTAAGTGACTGTCTTTTGTTTAAAATGTACAACATTTTAAGTACATATGGAAAACCGGCCAAACGCATTCCGTTTCCATTGAAACTTTAAGAAAATGATCCATGGGTCATATGTGACATGTACGAATCAACCCCTCCTCAATCTGAGACGCGGTGTGTCCTGCACCACTCAAAGTGTCTGCCTTTTGTTTCAAAAGGACGTCATTTTAATTGAAAAACATCAACTGGCATACGGAAAACCGACCAAACGCATTCAGATTGTGTCGATACTTTATCACAACGATCCATGGGTGATATGTGACGTGTACGAGTCATCCCTTCCCCAATCCGAGGAGCGGTGTGGCCAGTAGAACTCCAAGTGTATGTATTTTTTTTAAAATGGACATCATTTTAGGTAAAAATATATGGTATACAAAAAATTGATCAAATTATGAATTGACTTTCGGATTCCACATATAATTGTCATCTAAATTTTAAATTGAATTATAAATGAATTATGTATATTTATAATTATGTTATGAATTCTAATTTAATTATGGATGTGTATAGTTACATCATTATATGTTAAATGTGTATGAATTTGTTCTCTATATGTATGTGTTAGTTGGTTATTGCAGGTACAATAATTGTATATGTTTGTGTTAGTTTATTGCAGGTACAATAATTGGATTGAAAATGAGATGGAACCCACAAAATGGGACCTGGTGGGAAAATTGTAGAGCTTCTGGGCAAATTGCAGAGCTGCTGTGCAATTTTCCCAACATAGGCTATGCCAACGGTTTGAAACCATTGGCATAGCATCTCTGGGTTTTGTTTTACCAACGGTTCCATGAACCGTTGGTAAAACACTTTTCCCAACGGTTTAGAAACCATTGGGAAAGAGGAGACCTTGGGTTTTTTCCAACGGTTTTGCAGAACCATTGGGATAAGGTAATTTTTATCCACCCTATCCTAATGGTTTCGCAGAACCACTGGGATAGGGTAATTTTTATCCACCCTATCCCAACGGTTCACTGTAAACCGTTGGGAAAAGCTTTCCCAATGGCTTACTTCCCTATGGTTTGCAGAACTGTTGGTATAACATATACCAACAGTTCGGCAGCCTTTCCCAATGGTTCTAAACCGTTGGGATATACTGTATTTTCAGTAGTGTGGGCATGCCCGCCACCGCTGTACTGTACCCAGTCCGGGAACTGATTCCGGAGATGTCCATGGCTCCCATAGATGAAACACCTCGATCCTGGGCCCGAAAGGAAAGGATGAGGACCGGGGGACTGGAACTGGAACTGCTGCGGCCTGCTCGCTGCTAGTCGGAACCTGGAGGGTCTGGACACTGGAGACCTGGTGCTGATGGCCTTCCCCTTGGATGATCCCAGATGGATCCCCTCGCATTCCACACCTCCTAGAGCATGCATCCTCTCCACTACTTCAGCATTCTTCTAGACCTCCAAGTATGTTGGTAGGGTGAAGGGGGTAACATCATACTGAAGGGAGGGTCAGAACGCCTCCTCTAAATGTCTTCCCCGAGACTCCTCGTCTGGAAAGATCACTACAGAAAAACCGCCGTTTCGCGGCGGTTTTTAAAACCGCCGCTAAAAAAAAATCCGGGTGGCGTTTCGCGGCGGTTTAAAAACCGCCGCTAAAAACCGCCGCGAAACGGCAATTTTTTTTTTTAATTTAATTTTTTCGGTGATTAGCGGCGGTTTTTTAAAAAACTGCCGCGAAATGAAATGAAAAAAATAAAAAAAATAAAAAAAACTAATATATTGTTATATAAATACATTTATATTGATATAAATATAATATATATATTATAAATATGTTTTAGATAAATATAAATAGACTTCTACATTTAATATATAAGAAATTTAGTGAAAATGGCTTCAAAATATTTTTAAAAAATATTATTAATTAATAATTTTCTATTTATTATCGATTAAAAAACATTTAATAACAATTTGAAGGGTAAAAAAATTAAAAAAAGATCCAAAACATGTTGAAAACGGAACTCAAACTTCAAACGGCCATAACTTTTGATCCGGGTGTCCGTTTGAGCTCTACCACATATCAAATCGAAGCCTGCGACGAGCTCTACGTCGCTGTGATTCGGGCTAGCCCATTCAAGGGTTTTTCGACCCCAAAAAAGGCCTAGAAGGCCTCCAAAACTGAGTTTTTAGCCGGGGCACCCCGATTTTTCAAAATTCAAACAGGTATAACTTCCGATCCGGATGTCCGTTAGGCCTGTACCACATATCATATCGTAGATTGTTTCATTTTCTTCGATTTGACTGGTTGTGGCGTTGAAACAGGATTCTAGATTATATGTTATGGTTGTTTTAACATTATATGGATTTTCAAATACACACACATATATGTATTTATTCGTAAATATATATGTGTGTGTGTGTGTGTGTGTGTGTATTGTGTGTGTGTATAGATGTATTTATGTATTTATTCATAAACACACATAAAAAAATTTATAAATGTATTTAAAACTAATCTTATAAATATATATTAATGGTTGCTCTATTTATTACTATTTATTTGGGTTTCTATGACTTCTTATCTTTATCAATGGTTTTTTGGGGTTATTATGATGATTATGTTAAATTCTTAAGAGGTTTTCCAGAGTTTTCAGGAGTTGTCATGAGTTTTCATGCGTTCTCATGCTTTCTAATACTTCTTCATGCTTCTCTATCTATTTTCATGTGTTTTCATGATTTTTTATCCCTTATCACGCCTTTTCATACTTTTTCAGGTGTTTCAGATACTATATATCATATATTACTTATTATATATTATATATTATATATTATATATTATATATTATATATTATTTATTATTTATTGTTTATTATTTATTATTTATTATTATTTTTTCTTTATTATTTATTATTTATGATTTATTATTTATGATTTATGATTTATGATTTATGATTTATTATTTATCATTTATCATTTATTATTTATAATTTATTATTTATTATTTATTATTTATTATTTATTGTTTAAAATTAATTATTTATCATTAATTATTTAAAATTAAATATTTATTATTTATTATTATTATTTATTTATAATTTATAATGTATTATTTATTATTTATTATTTATTATTTATTATTATTTATTATTATATATTATTATATATTATTATTTATTATTTATTATTTATTATTTATTATTTATTATTTATTATTTATTATTTATTATTTATTATTTATTATTTATTATTTATTATTTATTTACGATTTATTATTTATTATTATTTATTTCTTATTTATTATTTATTATTTATTATTTATTATTTATTATTTATTCTTTATTATTTATTATTTATTATTTATTATTTATTATTTATTATTTATTATTTATTATTTATTATTTATTATTTCTTATTTCTTATTTATTATTTATTATTTATTATTTATTATTTATTATTTATCATTTATTATTTATAATTTATAATTTATTATTTATAATTTATTATTTAAAATTAATTATTTATCATTAATTATTTAAAATTAAAAATTAAAAATTTATTATTTATTATTATTTATTATTTATAATTTTTTATTTTTTATTTATTATTTATTATTATTTATTATTATTTATTTATTATTTATTATTTATTATTTATTTATTATTTACGATTTATTATTTATTATTATTTATTATTTATTATTTATTTATTATTTATTATTTATTATGTATTATTTATGATTTATTATTTATTATTTATTATTTATTATTTATTATTTATTATTTATTATTTATTATTTATTATTTATTATTTATTATCTATTAGTTATTATCTATTATTATTTATTATTTATTATTTATTTATATTTTACGATTTATTATTTATTATTATTTATTATTATTTATTTATTATTTATTATTTATTATTTATTATTTATTATTTATTATTTATTATTTATTATTTATTATTTATTATTTATTATTTATTATTTATTATTATTTATTATTTATTTATATTTTATGATTTATTATTTATCATTATTTATTTATTATTTATTATTTATTATTTATCATTAATTATTTAAAATTAAAAATTAAAAATTTATTATTTATTATTATTTTTTATTTATAATTTATAATTTATTATTTATTATTTATTATTATTTATTATTATTTATTATTTATTATTATTTATTTATTATTTATTATTTATTATTTATTTATTATTTACGATTTATTATTTATTTATTATTTATTATTTATTATTTATTATTTATTATTTATTATTTATTATTTATTATTTATTATTTATTATTTATTATTTATTATTTATTATTTATTATTTATTATTTATTATCTATTATCTATTATTATTTATTTATATTTTACGATTTATTATTTATTATTATTTATTTATTATTTATTATTTATTATTTATTATTTATTATTTATTATTAATTATTTATTATTTATTATTTATTATCTATTATTATTTATTATTTATTTATATTTTACGATATATTATTTATTATTATTTATTTATTATTTATTATTTAATATTTATTATTTATTATTTATTTATTATTTATTATTTATTATTTATTATTTATTATTTATTATTTATTATTTATTATTTATTATTTATTATTTATTATTTATTATTTATTATTTATTATTTATTATTTATTATTTATTATTTATTATTTATTATTTATTATTTATTATTTATTATTTATTATTTACCATTTATTATTTATTATTATTTATTTATTATTTATTATTTATTATTTATTATTTATTATTTATTATTTACGATTTATTATTTATTATTTATTATTATTTATTTATTATTTATTATTTATTATGTATTATTTACTATTTATTATTTATTATTTATTATTTATTATTTATTATTTATTATTTATTATTTATTATTTATTATTTATTATTTATTATTTATTATTATTTATTATCTATTATCTATTAGTTATGTATTATTTGTTTTTTCAATTAATATATATAAGTATATTAAATTCTGTTTATTAACCACATGGCGGGCTTGCTGGAGTGGTAAAGTCTTTGAATAATAAGCAAGAGGTTAGAGGTTCAAATCTCACCAGACGCAGATTTTATTTATATTGCATGGGCATGTGCATGGGCAGCTGCCATGCAGGCAGCTGCATGGGCATGTGCATGCATGCATGGATAAAGTAATACGAAATAAAATAAAATAAAAGTGAATTAGATAAAATAAAAAGGAAATAAATAAAAAACGCAATAAATAAATAAATAGAAAACGGAATAAATAAATGATAAACGGAATAAATAAATAAATAAATAAATAAATAAATAAATAAATAAATAAATAAATAAATAAATAAATAAATAAATAAATAAACGAAATAATAAACGAAATAAATAAATAATAAACGAAATAATAAACGAAATAAATAAATAATAAACGAAATAATAAACGAAATAAATAAATAATAAACGAAATAAATAAATAATAAACGAAATAAATAAATAATAAACGAAATAAATAATAAACAAAATAAATAAATAATAAACGAAATAAATAAATAATAAACGAAATAAATAAATAATAAACGAAATAAATATATAATAAACGAAATAAATAAATAATAAACGAAATAAAGAAATAATAAACGAAATAAAGAAATAATAAACGAAATAAAGAAATAATAATAATAAAATAAACAAATAATAAAAAAATCAAAAAAATTCAAAAAAAATCAAAAAAAATCAAAAAAAAATCAAAAAAAATTAAAATAGCGGCGGTTTAAACCGCCGCTAAAAAACCGCCGCGAAACGTTCCGACGGTTTTGAAAACCGCCGCGAATAGTTTCCCGACGCCACATTTAGCGGCGGTTTTTGAAAACCGCCGCCAATCCATTTAGCGGCGGTTTAAACCGCCGCGAAACGCAAAAAAAAAACCGCCTCTAAATGCTTATTTTGACGTAGTGGATGTCCGGAGCAAAACGTAGGAGGTTCTTGAACTTGATTCCCAGATCCCTTACTGACATACTCCCCTGCTGGAAGGAGAGTAGCTCCTGCCACTTCTCCTCCTTCATTGTAGAAGAGAGTAATTCCACCCGGAACTCCTTCTTGAAATCAGCCCATGCCACCTCAGCCTATCTCCTCTCTCCTGGGTAAAGCGTCCACCACTAAAGTGCCGCTCCCTGCCTCTGGATGAAGGCCAGAGGAACCCAGTACTCGTTCGAAGCCCGAATCAGGCCGAAGGCTATCACCAGCTCCTCTAGCCAGCTCTCTGTATTCATGTCAGAGGTGCTACCCTCATACTTCTCGAGGGTCTGTCGCTAGAAGGCCCAAACTATCTTCTGCCGCTGGTCGTCCTCTTCCTCTCGATCAGCACTCTGTCGATCAGGCAAGGTATCCTCCTGGGCCTCGATCTCCCGCACCACACATGGTCATCTCCCAGGTTCCATAGCTACAAGGTAAACAAGGAATGCCTACGACCAAGTAGTGCATAATATTGTTCTTAAAATTTCTTGACTCCTTATTTATTTCAATTCTCGAAACACCCATGAAACACATGAACACAAGTCATTATGATACATGTACCTCTCCTGGGGTCTCTAACCTGCAACCAGTGTGGCCTCACTTGGTCATTCGGTAGGTCCATTTCCTTGCATCGGATCACGGGGGGCCCTAAAATCTCGCGTCTTAGCCGGTCTTCCCTGGCCTAATTCATGCACCAAGGTCACCCAACACTTTTTCCCTACCATCCCATGCAGTCCTTACTGTACCTAACTCCAAACTCCATCCTATATCTCAACCATCACCTCTGATACCATTCTGTCATGCAAGCCTTCACCAAAAGGAGGGAAGGGTCAGTAGATTGCCAATCCCTTCCTTCTTTAAGTTGAAGGAGAGATAATGACCCCTAAAACCTGCCTTCAATAGGTCTCTGAGTGGCGACCAGCACCAAGGGTATAGAATCACTCACTAAATAGAAGGCATTACCCTTTTTCTTTTAATAGGATCGGGAGATAAGATAGTAAATCCCACAACACCAAGACTAAAAGTGTAGGTAAAACCAAAACAACCATTCCCATATGCATGTAACAAAAGTAAATACCACAAGTACAAAGTGACTACAAAGGTAAAGTACCAATGAAAGAAAAATAGTGACTGCAGCCGTGATGATCTGTCATAAGGTCTGAGCTAGTACGGTCCAGCACAATCCCTGAAGACCTCCTAGAAACCTGAAAGAAGTTTTAAATACGTAGGGTGAGCATACAAGTATACTCAGTAGGGATAAACCAAAGGCTCTCATGCACAAGTGCGGGAACGTACTAAAGTCTCGTGAGAAGAATAAAACCAACACTATCAAGGAGTTCATCCATCCCACTCACTAGCCACACTCACCAAATAACGTAATCATGTGATATATAGTAATAGAGCATCGAGGTTTGGGTACCACACGCCACTTTCCCACTGGTTATTGAAGACATCCTACGCATCGAACAAATCCTACCATTATCACAGCAGTCCCATTGCCACACCCTGCCAGCACACACCTGGGCCATAACCTCACACAATCCCACTACCAAACCCTGCTCGCAAACACCTAGGCCACAACTGTCTCACATAACCATGCCTACAAACACCTAAGCCAGAACAACCACCGTCACGCCTGAAGACACCTGGGCTAGAAGATCCACTGCCACGACCGAAGACACCTGTGCCTCATCCCGAAGACACTTGGGAAACCACCTACCCGCATACACCTGGTCCATAACCACCACACTACCCTGCCCGAAGGTTCTTGGGCTAATAATGGACTTCAGGCCATCACAGCCCGCCCGAAGATACTTGGGCTATCTGGGAAAGGGAGTAGAAAGGAGCTAATAACCAGTCACTAATAGAAGTGTTGGGAAAAACACCCTCCCCCATGAAATAGGGGTTTTGGGAACTAAGTTCTCAACTTGGGTGGGGCGTGAACAAGAAACAAAAAACTACAAGTATATGTATAGATAATAAGCACTCACCCAAATCTAGGTTTTCCTTCAGCCAGCCTAAAGAACACAATCAGTAACATGTCCAAGTCACAACTCACACCAAACCAAAACCCATTTGTCCCATCCTGGTTTACATGTTCAGTGATAATGTTTACATAATTTTCTGCACCTACTTGGGCAACTAGCAAGAATAAGCACAATCCTAGGGAAGAGTATAGTCAAACATCAACTTGAACATTCACACTTGGTTCTCTTGTAAAGTCACAACAACATAGGGATAAGTGAGATCCCTCGAAGTACTGGGACCAAAGGAAAACCCAAGATACTACCCCATGTTCCCAAAATCCAAGAGCCAACGGTTCCTCAACAACAAGGGATTCCGCACCAATTCGTGATATAATCAAGGTAACCACCCGGCCATAAATTCACAAACATTGGAAGCATAACAACAGGGGATCCCATCCCCACCCACATCACCCAGCAATCAGCCGTGAATGAAAAACAATCAAACCACTACCACCAAAGAAAAGCAGGCCCATGCCAGTATTTTCAGATTTAAATGATTTAACACACTCCATGATTCCAATTCCGCTGTAATTTAACCGGGTTATCACAAAAAAGGGTTGATCCTTGTGCTTTAAAATTTTTTAGATGGATTTACGTAATTAACTAAATTCCTTTACACGTAAAGGGTTCAAAACCACAATACAATCCATTTAAACATCACCAGAGGTAAGGGTTCATTAGTGCACAGAGAAAGACCGCCAACGGCCATGATTTTCAAGAGGTGTAATCCCACACAATTCAGAAGTCATTAATCATGGAAGATCATAAAACAAAGCAGCATCATCGATCACACCCCTCCCCCTTCATTCTTAGAATTCGATTATTAACTTCATTAAGGTTTGGTTAATCCAGTACTACAGCAGAAATAGCATACGCACCCCTCAAGATACACAGAAAGGAGAGACGAAGGTGAAACCCTACCTGATTGATCAACGATCAAAGCTTCTCTTCACGCACGAGGAAATTGCAGGGGGGTGACCTCGACGAGCAGACGAATCGATGGGAGGGTGATCGAGAAAAAGAAACCCAGGGAGAACCCTTTCGTTTATAAGGGTCGGGGATGGTTATGATAAGTACATGAAACCGCGGAAGGAGTGGTGTCGTGGGTTGACCATGCGGCCCCACATGTCATTAAAGAGGTCCTCTCCATTAGGGGCGGTTTAAACTGACGCACACCAGGGTATCTCACTTAATCAAACCCCATTAATTAGTGTTAATGAGATTTAAAACAGATTAAAGGGGTCAAAATAGGGTTTAAAACCCAATTTGTGCAAAAAGGAGGCGCTGTTTGAAAACTCGTGGGGGTAGGCTAGAGCTACCGGTAGCCAAGAGCTACCGGTAGGCTACAACCACAAGTAGTTGAGAGCTACCGGTTGCTAACAGCTACCGGTAACAGAGCTACCGGTAGGCTGTAGCTACCGATAGACCGAGCTACCGATAGCCGAGCTACCGGTAGTCCGAGCTACAGGTAGGCTGCGTCTACCGGTAGACCGAGCTACCGGTAGTCCGAGCTACCGGTAGGCTACGGCTACCGGTAGACCGAGCTACCGGTAGGCCTAATACCGGTAGGATAAGGCTACCGGTAGGCCTACCGTGGGACAAACATCACCGAGAAGATGGGATGGCCTCCCAGACCACCCAGAACACCTCAAGCATCAGATTTTTACTAAGTAATGGACCTCCAACAACCCGGGCCATTACATAGAAAGGATCCTATAACCATATCCATGATGAGGATTTCAATGGATCCAATATTCATGGACATATATAGGATAAAAATGGGAATAATAAAACGATATTCATCCTACCTCTATCAAAGAACTACTCAATTATCCACTCATGATAGGATCAAGGAGGCCTAAAAAGAAGATTCAGTGCTACAAAAGAAGGTAACAAATATTATAGAGTAAAAATTTTATAAATAAGGAGTTATAAGGTTTAGAAATCAGATATTTTTCCCATCTATACTAGAGATGAAAATTCAACTTCGGGATGATGTGTATTTATTTTTCTTCTCCATTAATCCAGGAATCAATAAGATGTATAGAAATATGAAGCAAAACTTCTAGTGGGTTAAAATTAAGAGGGATATTTTATAATAGGTATATCACTTTGAAAAGTCACCACATTTTATTTATATCAAGGAATATTTCTATCCTGACTAATTCACCATGGTATATATAATAGATGTGGTAATACTACATGTAGTGTCACTCACCATTGTATCTAATTGAAATCCTAGGTTTATTTCAAGTTTCTGGATAATCCTTTAGTAATAATTGGATATGGAGTTGGGTTTTAGTACTACTTATTACATTCAAATGGATGGTCAGCCTAAGATAACAATTAAAACTCTATACGATATGTTAATATCGTGTTCAATGGATTTCCAAGGATGTTGGGATCCACACCTTCGCCTGTTAGAGTTCTCATATAACAATAGATTCCGTAATAGAATTCAAATCAAACCTTATGAGGCTATATATGCGAATAGATTTTGGATTTTAAAATGTAGGGTTAAAGATGGATATTATAAGGTTACAAGACTTAATATTATATAAGATATGAAAAAGAAGGTTCAAACCATTCTAAATCATATGAAAACCATGAAAATTCAATAAAAAATCTATACAGACAGTCAATGGATAGACCAAGAGTTTGAGGTTGGGGATAAAGTGATCCTTTATATTAGATCATGGAAAAAATCAATGAGGTTTTGGATGAAGGGAATGATCATTCCAAGATACATTATCCCCTTAGAGATCCTTGATCACATCAGAGTCATGGCCTATCGACTAGCACTCCCACCTAACCTATCTCAAGTACATGATGTGTTCTATGTATACCTATTAATTAATACATAATAAACCAATAACATGTATTGAATCTAGAGGTGGTACCATTGGAGAATAATATTTTATATGAGGAGTATTCATTGAAAATATTAGATCACAAATACCAAGTTCTATGAAGAAATGAAACAAACCCAGTCAATGTACTTTGGTGGAACCACAAGTTTGAGATTGTTACTTGGGAACCAAAAGAGGAGATGAAATAGAAGCACCCTCATCTATTTTAGTGTATGAAATGAAATTTTGAGGGTGAAATTTATAATTTTTTAAAGAATATAATGGCCTGAACGTTTATAAATGAAATTCTCTTTTAAATGACTAAATGAATTATTAAGTAATGTCATTATAGAAAACACATGCACTAATTTGGTTTCTTTGGATAGTTATAGCCTGGAGATTTTAAAATAACATTAATAATCATAACCATTAATAATATATCCATCATATAGTGACCGTTAAGATTATTATATATTAATTGTTATGACAAAGTCCAATTTTATCAGATGGAAGAAGCAATGGCCTTGACCAGTAGTATTATACCCTATAAAGCCCATTTATCGGAGATTTTGAGGGAGATGGAATCACTGGGTTTTGACCTTGACCAATACCAAGATGAGATTAAAAAACTAAAGCAAGATCAAAACTATTTATAATATAATTTCAAGATTATTTAGATCTCGGCCAAAACCTAGTTCCCCAAACCACCTAGAGAAAGTGTCACAATTGCACACCTTTCCCTTAAGACATAAACCAGTGTAATAAGGGTTTATGTATCTTGACCATAATAATATAAATTTTTATATTTTTATATTTTATAAAATAATCATTATATTTATTCTTTTTATTATTACTTTATAAATGATAATATAATTTTAAGAATTCAAATGTAATTTTTATAAGGGTAAGAAAATTGTTATTGTCATAAGAACCAATATTTTTTAATAAATGAGTATTTTTATTTAAAAATAAATAAATTATTATATTTATAGAAATATTTTTATAAAATAAATATAATTTTTTAAATTTTCACATCCAAATTATCCATTCGTGAATTTTTCCTAATTTTCTATGACAATTGAATTTTTGTGTAAAATTTTAATATGGTGTAAATATATGATATGTATTATGACATCATAAAATAAAAAAAGTGATGTAAAAAATAATATAAAGAGTATATATGAACAGTATTATGTTTCTCCTTTAACATAATGTTCCTTTTAAATTATTTTATTAATTTCATAATCCCTTAAGGAATCCCCTAAAACCTATTTTATATTTTAAGGTTCTAAAATTAATATTTTATGAACATGACTCACTTCCGCATCACTGAGTGTATTATTTTCTGATTTTGTTTTATAGACTTATAAAATATTTAAAAAAAACACCTATTTATAATAAACCATGTAAAAAACATGGTAATTTTTTCAGTTTTTATTATTTTATTATATAGAGTCAAAAACTATGTTCAGAAATTGATAAATAATTATCCTCTATTTTTCTATAAATATCCATTCAAACTCTCATTTATCTTAACTAAACACCATTTAATCATGAATTTAATATTCCTTTATCTCTATATATCTCTCCCTAAGGTTCCCCTAGGGTAACAAAAAGCTCCTCACAATCTTTTATAAGCTCCCTCTCAAGGTACGGTATCCCCTTCTTTGCCTCTTAATTCAAGAACCTTATTTATATTATGCCTTTTTATTTCAAATTTTTTATTTTTTAATATGTTTTTACACATCCCTCTTACTATCCTAATGATTTAAAAGTGATTATTGTCCTATTTAAATCTCATTAAACCCTTATATATCTCTTTATGTACCCCTGTTATGCTACCAAAATTATCCTATAATTTTCAATGCCAAACATTTGTGTAGTGAATACTCATCCCCATTTCCACTCGAGGGAATTCATCAAGAGGTATGGGTCCTTAATTGATTTTGGAATTCAATTTATGTAACAAACACTCTATAATCTAGGTATTAAAAGTGATGAAATTCATTTATCTGTTGTATGATCTATGTGTCATACTTATGCATGTAAATTGTATTGCCTCAACTTCAGAATCTCATAGACAATGTCGTAATATATAATATTGGAATGATTGCAAGGAATAAATTCTAGAAGGGATAAAATTTTTAGTATTTTTAGAGAACTAGATTACATTCGTGATACTAATTTTATATTGGGGGTATAAAATAAAATATATTTCATAAACAAGCTGATAAACTATATCCTTGAAACTCATTCCAATAATACATCTTCATATCTTGGGGAAAGAAAAAAAATAAGGATGAGATCAAATTATAAGTAATGGTTCAGTACAGTGTAATAAATACTAAATAAATAAGTATAATAAACATGAAAAGGTAAATAACTGAGTATACATTCCATTAAATAAATGGATGGATCATAATAAACATGGAAATAAAAAAAGTTGATCAAATAACTCTATATAAATAATCACATGAGCTTGAAAAATGACCATGTATAATCTAAATAATTAGATAATCACATGGAAGAACAATAATTATGGAATACATAATGTAGGATGTTTGAAATATCAAGATCTATTCTCAAGATAGTTAAAGTTTGTGGGTAGAAAATCATACGAACTATCAAGATATATTCTCATGATAGTTACTATAAAGATATATCCTCATAGAACATGATCCTCAGCCTAGTTGGTGAGGATTATTTAATTACATAAAAGAGATCCAATATCAAATCCAGGCAGAGGCATTTTTTCTTGGTGTACTATAGCAGTACTATAGATGTTTCTATAGTAGGTGATGTAGAAGGTAATGTTTGGTATTGTAGCAGCTAGAACTATTCGCCTGCTTGGGCCTTCAGGCCACTGGTTTGGTCCAAAATTCCTTAAATCCATTTAGGCCACTCAAGGCATTCATGACACATCAAGACCTTTGGGCCACCTCAAGGCCTTTGGGCCACATGAATTGCAGATGTACCAGACTGAATTATAAGGAATAAGGCCCTAGATGAGGATTCAGAGTAGGCGCATTCACCAAAGAAGTGATAATTAGACTTGTAAGAATGAGAGGGTATGGATTTTCCATCGATACCAAGCATGTTCATCCCTACATAGGACAAGTAGTTGATCAGTCATGAAAATGTGGAGTGTTGATCATGATGTAGACACTAGGGAGGGGCATTTTCAAGTAGTCATTATCTTAGATGAATTACTTTAATACCTTCAGGTCTTGTAATCTCAAGAAGCCTACGGGATATGTAATGGTTCCCCTTCATCCCTTAAAAGGGGGACTATCAAAAATTAATAAAAAATTAAGACCTTTGGGCCATTCAGTAAAAATCTATATTCCTGACATATTTACACTACTTGGAAACAAACATTAAGGGTTTTGCATCAATTGAATTTGTGCCCTGAGACTATAAATGCATTGAGGGGCTTGAATTAACCAGTCCCCAACCCATGAAATACATGTACAAAAATTTCCACTTATATTTAATAATAAATTTAAAATCATAAAAAATATGCCTTATCAAATATCTATTTTGATTAAAGGATACATATTTATAAATATTTTCCCAATAAATCTTATGACTTTCAAAGTAAAAACTGTATATATAAAATAATATGGTTTATAAAATGAACATATCCATGATAATGATATGGTTATTTAGGATAAATTTAATTTTTAATAAAAAATGATTACAATAAAGTGATTGTTTTAAGGGAAAGTTAACAATCACAAAAGTAAGTGGGATTGCCAAGATAACGTTTACGACTTGGTAATTTTCAATTCAAACCCACTTGTATGAGATAATTCAAATTGAAACACAAAATACCATGAAGTATGAGTTAATCATGATATTAAATGAAAAATGGGTAGTATATAAACCATATAAAATATACTGGGTGCATAACAGTATAATATTCCTCAATGAAATGAAATTGAGACACAATCCATTACTACTTGAGTAACTTTTGAATCCTGAGATCCATTAATTAATAAAATCAATATAAACATTTAATATCATGGAATAAATTAAATTTATGATATAAATTTCATAGTTAATTTTATACACCACATAAAAGAAAAGAGTGTTTAATATGGCATAAGTCTCACATAAATAAAAGCGATACTAGAAATCCCATTATAATTGTGAAAACATTTGAATTAGAATCCACCAAAGTAATAATCATCAAAGTAAATATTTAAATTACATGAAGATAAATAATTAATGATATAATATATGAAAATGTTTAGTAGGTAAACCACACAAAATAATTAAGTGGTGAATATGACATTTATCTCACAGATGTAATAAGTGAGGTGAAAATCCTTTACCTTACACTCCCTTTCGGTTAAAAATTATTTAACCTCATATATAAAGGTTTTAATAATGTTATAAACCTATAACCTAACCTTAATAATATTTATAATATCATATCTTATCTTCTTATAATATCTTATTACCCATTTCATAATAATATTTCATTATTTTCACTATTTTGGGTGTTAATTGCCTCATTTTTTTTGAATTATTAGTTTTTGTTCCTATTACTTAAATGATGATTTCATCATATACAGAATGTAAACCATGATGAAAATATTATATATATTCATCATATATTTATTTATAGTATTCCATAAATTTTAGGGACAGGAAATGAAATGCATTGTTCATGGATACGGTAGGTCGTACGTATGCATGAACGTTGTTTTCATTTTAATGTCGTATTAGAATAATAAAACATAAATGATATATATATATATTATAATTATAGTATCATATTATATCACATGTTTTTATTAAACTCCTCTTTAATACATTCCATTTAGATCGTGAATGAATCACATCACTTTGAGGAGGTAGTAGTCCACGAATCCACAAACGATGTTATCATAATCCCACAAAATGGAAACCATGAAGGTATGTGTTATATATAAATAAATAAGCCTAAATAAATTGTTTATATCATATATATCATATAAAAATAGTATTTCCATCACATTCCCAACCATGAAAGGTGTCAGTAGAAGAACGAATGACATCGGTTCGCAAGGCGGTAGTTCATCATACACATGAACGATGATTGTGTAAACATTTGACGTAAGTGTGTATAGTTGTAGGTATTACCCATAATTCAAAAAACATATTGGGGATAATTATGTTATTATATAATAAATATATATAATTAATTTAATGTGTGGAGAAATAAATAAAATAGAAGTTCTTGTTGAAGAACGTTACCTCTTCTTCGGGTAACTCCTTTCGATTTACAAAAAAAATACTTCCTTGGTTTTATTTCTACCCAAATTTTGGATCCTAGGATGAGTTTTGGTATTTTTTAATTTTATTTTTGTATGTTTTTTATGATAATACTGTCTTGTTAGGTTTGAATATGTGAGGGGGTGAGTTCCCTTTTATAGTGGAAGAGGAGTGACATTCTTATAAATATAAAAAGGTAAACACTATTGGGAGGTCTCCCTTACATAATGTGTCAAAAATAGTGAATAATATTATATAATATAGATTATATGGTCCAAATATTTCCATTCAATGGGTTTTCTATAGGTTTATAGGTCACTTGTACACTTAAGATTAAATTTTAACCATTAAGCAAACTTATTTCCACCATAATCGATGTAATTAATTTTAATTGGATTCACTAATATTTATCGTCAAAAAATAAGTTTACATTAATATAAATTATTATTATTATAAATATGGAATCCATTTTTCAATATTAAAATCACATAATTGGAATAAATTATCTTAAAAATAATCCTACAGAAAGGACGGGAAAGTTGTTTTTTTAAAGTGAAAATGTTCAAAAGTTTATTATGTTTTTATATCAAAATATAGTATAAAAATGATTCCAATAACCCATATTATATTAATATATGTAAAATTTATATAATAATAATTTAAAACAAATTAAAAATATAATTTAAAACCCTAAATTATTTAGATAAAAATTCGATTTTCAATTAAAATTCAGTATTTTTCACTATTTATTAAAAAATGAAACTTCACAGAAAATTACCAGAAGTTCACCCTAAGATAATTTTTATATTCATATTTCAACGAATTATTTTATATTTAGTATAATGTTTTTAAAATTTCATAACTTCAGTTTTAAAATAGGTGTTCCCATAAAATGTTGTAAAACTATTTATAGATTTTTATGGATAAAATTGGATTTGTTCTTATATTATGCCTATCGAACCTATTAGATGAATTTAAAAAATAATTGATTGAATATATAATATCTATATTTAATTAATATCATTCTATAATATAAATTAAATTCATTTATTAATACTGACCCCCTTTGGGTGCATATAAATAGTTTTTAAAATAAAAATAATTTGTATACATTCATTGGTTTTTATTTTCATTTGTAATTAATTGATAACCAATGAATTAATTTTATATTTTTTTAAACATATATTTTCATAAGTTATTTTATACTTTTTATAATAGATAATTTAATGACTATGATGTTATTTTCATTTTAAATAATTATTTAAATAGTATTTAGTAAAACTTAGTCTTTCATGTAATGCAAGAAATCGAAGAAAGTCATTGTTGTGTGTAATGAAAGCTAAATTTAGGGTTCAATGTATATAAAGATAAGAATAAAGTTTAATTTATTGTATTATTAAAATTTTGTTTCATATAAATCAATCAATGAAAAAATTTAAATTTATTCTAAAAGGAAAATATTGTAATGTTTTGGGGTGTTATATTCTCCCAACATTAAATAAATGGTGTCCTTGCAATTCAAAATTGATATCTATAATAAAGGGTTCAATACATGGAAATAATATTATTGAAATACCCACATTATAAAAGGGTTAAGAAAATATCCTCTTAATAAGAGATAAAGAGAAGTACAATGGTCACTTAACTAGGTTCCCAAGAAAGAGAGCATAGGTGGGAAATGGAAACTTGGACATGGAATAAAAATATAACTATAAAGTTATAATGGAGAGTGAAAAATAACATTGATCAAAATAAAGTGGGTGATCTAGATATGTTTAATGAACACAAGCACATAAAACATAAAGGTTTAAAAAGGATATTTATTCATAAAAAAATGATTATAATAGGACAACATTTTTGGTTCAAGACATTTTTCCTATAGTTAAGGAATTATTTCACTCTCTATGAATATAAGGAAATAAACTTATATGATACATTTATATTTCATAATCATAATATAATCCTTTGGTTGTGCCTTGAACTTTTTCTGATTCATCTATAAGGACAAGATGTATCATTTGGTTGAGTAATACATTAATCTCTATAAACTCATCCAAAGATCAACCAAAACTGTTTCATAAATGGTTAAATTTTACAAAATATTATGATCCATGACTTTTAAAAGGAAGTTAAAAGAACTTAAAAATGAATTTATCATTATTATTCAATCAACATTAAGTGTCTCTTTAATCCTTACATATCGAACATGGGAACACCATCATCATGTATTCTCTTTAAACATGGTAATAACTTGAATTGCCATAAAACATTATTGAAAACATGAATGCTTCTTTATTATTTATATAAAATATTGTTTATTAGATATATTCCTTAAGTAAAAAATGTTTTAGAATCCATCAACAATAGCACAATCACTTTACAAATAAATCATCAATCAGTCCAATATGGTTAGTAATATCTAATTTCATTTATCCTTATCAATAATATCATTATCCAACCATCATTATCTCAATATTAGGAACATATTAAGGGTTTTATTTCCCTCGATCATATATCTTCTAATAAGTTAAAATTTTCACCGAATCATTTTTCTTGGTCATCTGTACCGTTAAACATGTTATCTTAAATCCTTAATGAAATAGTATTATTGTTCAATCCTTATATATATATATATATCAAGGTTATCATGACCAGTACAACATTGATAAAATACTCAAATAACATAATTCTTGATTCTAAGTACAAGAACATTAATAATTCCAATTCAGTTGTATCAATAACATAATCTTGACTTTGATCCCATAGCTTCTGTTTATTTTTGGGGTATTTATTTGTGTAGTTACCCATTTCACTATAGTTAAATCACTTAATATTAGGTTTTATTTCTTCTCTTTTAACTCTTTTTCCTTATGACCCATTTCTGTGAATTTACAATAAAATCCCAATCCCTTCAAGAATTTCCTAGTGTGATTATTTCCATAGTTATCACATGTGGGAAATCATTCTTTACCTTCCTCCCTTTATACATTATTTTATTAGCCATACACTTCTTCTCTTACTTCCATTTAAATCCAAAAGGCTTCAAGAATTATTTCTCTTTCTTGATATTACATAAAACTATTTCATAATATAATAAAATGTTTGATTTTCCAATTCTCATAGGACACTTGGCTTAATTCTATTAAATAAGTGGTCAATCATACACTCCTTATTTCATATGTAGTCAATATTGTACCTATATAACCTTTTAAAGGTAGCCTCATACTCCAAAACACTTTCTTCTCCATTTTTCTTTTAGTTAAGGAAATTTCTATTCATCTAATTTTATTTCTAATGAGGGAAATATTTGTCAAATAATGTATCCTAAATTTTTTCCATTCCATTGGATCTATTTCCTCTTCCTCCCTAGTATTCTAGATCAATGACAATCATTGAACAGCATAAACTTTTAGAAAATACACTACAAATATAACCTTTTCCTTTTCAACACATCCCAAGGCCATAAATATATTCTCTAGACAATTAATCCATTACTTTGTCTCCATTTGATTAGTAGTACCACTAAATGATAGGGGCCTCTGTCATATAAATTGACCCATTGTAGTAAAATGCTGTTGTGGAAAAGGTTTCTTTATCCGTGTGAGGTTATATTTCATAACGTGATTAATATACCCTAATATATACATAACTTTCTCATTTCCAATACAATCTATATTAGCTTCCTCAGTAGGGAATCCTCTACATTGGCCATGACTGTTGATAACCGACAATTTAATTTTTTTTTTTCAGAATACACTTTTTAGGGAAAGTGAGAACCAAAAAATATTACATGTAGTACCAAGTATTTAACCACATAGAAAATTAACAATCTATTCCCAAAAAATATTCAAAATATTTGAATCAATCACCCTATGTATGTTCCATGTGATAGAGGTTACCTGCATGTCTGGATTATCTTTGATGAAATCCTAAAAGTGGTAGGCCAATATGTCCCAGGTCTTGATATATTATTCTTGATTTATTTTCCCCTCATTTATTCCATGAAGTACTATATATTATTTTTTATTGATTCAATCAACTTTTTCTTCACCTAAATCAACTTTAATTTACCTCTCATACATTCTATTAGCAACCTCTTTTGAAATATTGGTATCAAAATCCTCCTACAAAATATCTTCCTTTGAATGTAGGAGAAGAGTCAGGTCAGCATGCCCCATATTTGTTTCCTTCTGGACCCCATCAACCTCCAGATACAATAATAGATTAGGAACTTCAAACTTGACTATGTTAGCCTCCTCAGTCTTATCCCTAGAAACCTTCACCACTTCATTAGAAGTTATTATTGGAATCCTTGGAATACATTTATGCACCACTGTTGTGTCGAGCTTTACCACTACCTCTTTAGAGGAAGACTTGTCCAACATCCAATATTTCTAACTTTTTCTTACAGATTTAGTAGTCATAGGTTTTAGATGGTATGAATAATCATCCCACACCTTATTCTTCCTCTCTTATTTAACTGGATAGTCACCAAAATTGATGATATTTTTTTTACTTTCATCATAACATTTTTAAAGAATGTTAGGTGATGAACATCCTACTCATATATTGAAAATTTTATGAATATCTTATCTCATAATCATAAATAATATATCTTCGGTATGTTCTCTTATACTTATCCTCAAATTATATCATAAGGTTATGTTCGCTAATCTATGTTTTCGTAAATCTAGTTCCCAAGTTTTCTACTAAACTTACTTTAATACCAACTATAATTCACAGACCCTAAAATCCCAGAGTAAGTGTCTTAATTTATTACATTGGAATGATTACAAGGAATAAAATTCTTAAGGATCAAAAAGTTTATCATTTTTGGATAACTAGATTACATACATGATACCCATTTTTATTAGGGATTGAAAATAAAATAGATTACCCAAAAAGATAATAAATTGAATCCTTGAAACTCATTCCAAGAATTCATCTATATATCCTGGGGAATGGAAAAAAAATAATGGTGAGATCAAATGGTCAGTAGGGGTTATGTACAGTGGAATCAATAATGAATCAATAAGCATAATATACATGGAAAGGAAAATAACATGCCACACATTCCATTAAATTACTGGATAGAACAAAATCAATATGTAAAGAATAAAATATTATCAAATAATTCCATATAAATAATAACATAATCTTGAAACATGACCACAGATAATATAACTAATCAAATAATCACATGGAATAATAATAATGATAGAATGCATAATGTTTGATGTCTAAAATATCAAGACTTATCCTCAAGATAGTTACTATCAAGATATATCCTCAATATATTTTTATATTGTGGTTAGAAACCCATATGAACTATCATGATCTATCCTCAATATATTTATTATTAAGATATATCCTCTAGATAGATTAAAACATCTTGGAAACAAACATGAAGGGTTTGTCACCAATTGACTTTGTCCCTTGACACTATCGATGCACTGAGGGGCTTGCACTAACCAATGCCCAACCCATATACTACTTGTCAAAAAACATTACTCATATATTAAATATTCAATTTAAAATCATAAAAAATGTTCCATATCAAATATCTTTATTGAGTAAAGGATATGAATTTATCAGTACTTTCCCAATAAATCATATAACTTACAAAGTAAACATTATATGTAGAAATTTAATATGGTTTAGTAAATGAACATATCCCTGATAATGATATGGATATTTAGGATAAATTTAATTTTAAATGAAAAATTATTAAAATAAAGTGATTGTTTCAATAGAAAGTTAACAATCACAAAAGGAAGTGGGATTGCAAAGGTAGCTTTTACCACTTGGTAATTTTCTAGTCAAAACCCCTTGGATGATACAATTCAAAATGAAACTTAAAATACAATGAATTTTGATTTAATCATGATATTAAATGAAAAATGGGTATTACATACAACTTATAAAAGATACTAGGTGTATAACATTACAATATGCCTCAATAAAATGAAATTGTGATGGAATCCCTTACTACATGAGTAACTTTTGAATCGTGAAATATGTGAAATAATAACATAAATTTATTAATTTAATACCTTGAAATAAATTATATAACATTTTATATGGAATTATATACATTATACAAAAGAAAATAGTCTTGAATATGGCATAAGTCTCTCATTAATAAAACTGAGACAAGAAATCCCCTTACAATTGTGGTAAAATTTGAATCAAAATCAGTAAAAAGTAATTATCATAAAATGAAACATTAAAATATCTTTAAGATAAAATAATTAATGACATAATATATCAAAATGGTCAGTAGGTACACCATACAAAAGAAATGAGTGTTAAATATGACATTTATCTCAAAGATATAAAAAAGTGAGATGAAAATCCCTTTCCTTGCACTCCTTTTTGGTTGAAAGATCTTTAACATACTATATAATGGTTTTAATAAATTTATTAAATTATAAAGTAAACATAATAAAATTTATAATATCATATATTAACTTATTATAATATCTTATTACCAATTTTGTTAATAATTTTTCATTATTTTCAATATTTTGAGTGTTAATTGCCCAGTATTTTTAGTATGTTTTGACCTGTTATTTTTCTTCCTATTAATTAAATAATAATTTAATCATATAAAAAATGTAAAACATAATTTAAATATTATATATATTCATTATATATGTCTTTATAGTAATCCATAATGTCTTGAGATAGGAAATGAAATACCCCGTTCATGGAGATGGTAAGTCGTATGTACACATGAACGATGTTTTCATTTTCTTTTCATATTTAAATAATGAAAATTAAATGATCTATATTATAATTAAATTACCATATTAATTTCATATATATATAATATTTTTATTAAACTCTTCCTTAATATATTCCATGTAAAGGGTGAATGAATCTCATCTCTTTGAGGAAGCGGTAGTCCACATTTCCACAAATAATGTTATCATATTCCCACAAAATGGAAATCATGAAGATACGTATAATATAAAAATTCAATAAGAATAAATAAATAATAAATATAATATATATCATATAAAAATAGTGTTTTCCTCATTATTTCCAACTTTGAAATTTGGAAATAGAATAATGAATGACGTCGGTTCGTGAGGTGGTAGTCCGCAGTACAAACGAGTGATGATTACATATCCAATTTTATGGAAGTGTGTGTAGTTTTAGTTCATAACCTTAAAAAAATCCCATAATATTTATTATTATAAGGATATTATATAATCAAGATATAATAATAATTGAAGGAGTGAAGAAAAAAATAAAACTAAATTGCTCATTGAAGATTGTTACCACTTCTTCGGGTAACTCCTTTTGGTTTATACAAAAATCCCTTCTTGGGTTGCTTTATGAAAAATTTGAGGATTCTTGGATTATGTTATGGATGTTGGGAGTTTTTTTGGGTAGTTTTTATGACAAAAATGGCTTGGGAGGTGTGAATAAGTGAGGGGGTGAGTGCCCTTTAATTATGGAGGAGGAGTGAAATTCTTTTAAATATAAAAAGGTAAACACTATTGGGAGGTATCCCTTAAATAATGTACCTAAAATAATGAACCAAATTCTATAAAACAGATTATAGGGTATAAATATTTCCATAAAATAGTTTTTTTCAAGTGTATAGATTAATGCTTAACCACTAATTAAACTCATTTTCACCTTAATCATTATAATTAATTTTAATTGCTTTCACAAATATTTTTCATAAAAAAATAGTTTAAATTACTAGAAATTATAAATTATAATCATTAAAAATATGGAATCTACTTTTCAAAAGTTCAATGAAATATGTGGAAGAAATTATTTAAAATTAATCCCATAAACAGGATGGGAAATCGAGTTTTTTAAGTGAAATAGATCAAAAGCTCAAAAAGTTTTTATATCTAAATACAATATAAAAATTATTAAAATGAAATATAATGTATTAATAGATGAAAAAATTGATATAATAATACTTTAAATCCAATTAAAAATATAATTTAACATAATAAATTATTTATATGAAAAGTAATTTTTCAATTAAAATTTAGTATTTTCACTATTCATTAAAAAATAAAACTTCACATAAAAATACCAAAATTTTACCCTAAGATAATTTTGATATTATTCATTCAAAAATGAAGTTTATTATTTTAATATAAAAGTTATAAAATTTCTAAAAATTAGTTTTAAAATAGTTGCGCCATTAAAAGGTGGACAAACTGCCTATAGCTTTTTATACATAAAATTGGATTTGTTCTTATATTATGCATATAAAACTTATTGGATGAAAGTAAAAAATAATTTATTTAATATAAAACAAATATATATTTAATTAATAAAAATCTCTAATATCCATTAATTTAATTTATTAAAATAAAATACCTTTGGGTGCATAAAGTAGTTTTTTTATAAAAAAATTTCCTTTATATTCAATTGGTTTTTATTTTCATTTAAAATTAATTAATAACCAATAAATTAATTTTATATTTCATTAAACCATATATTTTTGTAAGTTATTTAATCCTATTTATAACTGATAATGTTATTATCTAGGATTTAATTTTCCTTTTAAATAATAATATTAATAGTATTTGATAAAACTCAATCTCGCATGTAATGTAAGCCATCAAAGAATGTTGTTGTTGCATGTAATGCAAGCTAAATTCAAGGTTCCATATAGAGTAAGCTAAGAATAATATTGTGTGCAGTACAATATTAACTTGTTGTTTCATATAAAGTAATCTAGGAACAAAATTAAATTTATTCTAAAATAAAAATATTGTAAAGCCTTTGGGTGTTACATACATGATATGAATATAATGGGTGGGACCAATATTATATAGCCCTATAATTCATTGTTCAATGTTTTTATCTCATGAGATATAATTTTTGTTACATGAGATTTTATCCTAATAATAATATGTTATGATGTCTTAGCATTTAACCTTGACTTATGTTTGTGATTTCATGTTTTATATTGTTTTCACATTACTATGTTCCCTTTATGTTATCAACTTATATCATTCTTCAATGTTCAAGTATATGATTATCACACCTATTATATTACCTTGTAATTACCATTGACTCACAAGTACTACTTTACCATATGCTATACTTAAATTATTACCCTACAAGGATGTATAGTTTACCACTTTCTTATGTACATCCCCAGGTTATCCCATGATTTTTTAAAAGACCAATGAAATAATAAAGGAATTTTTTAGAGTTTTTAAATAATGTTTTTGTACCCATGTTCCAAGTTATTATTCTATGTAAATAATTTCATAAATACATTAGGCCTCAAAATCTTCTGGTATTGTATTTTGTGTACCTTTATGTAATAAATCATGGATTAAGGTGTATTAAATTATGGGTTGTCATAGTTATGGTGGCAGAACCATGTCAACCCCATCCCATAGGTATTGGGGATTTATTTCCCCTCATCCTCTAAGTAAGATAGTGTTCTCTAAATTATGATTGATTTAATAGGAATCATTCTCATAATTTATCTTATTTTTGTGACTTTTATCCAACATTAGGATCATGATTAATGAAATCATTAGAGACTCTCAAGATCATTGTCCATAAATGTGGGAAGATGAAGCCCTTTATGGTCCATAAATCGAAATGACCCACAAAATTGGTGAGCATCAAGGGGGGTCACAATTTTTCTCTAAATAGACATTTAGAATTTGAAAAATCCCCTGATTACTTTTAGGAAAATGAGGATATGATTCCCTCTACATAATATTCACCAGTTAACATTATAAATGTCGGCCCTACAAATAGAAAAAGTCATGAAAATGATGAAAAAGAAAATGTGAAGTGGAATATTCTTAGAATGTGTTTTACACTGAAGACTATGAAGAAGGTGTGTGTAACTAACATCATAGATAGAATCAGGAACTTGAAACTCTAAATATTAAACTGTTGTCTACTTGGTGAGATTCCACCAAAGACAAATGGAAAGGTGTGGTTATATCCCACACATATCCTAAATAAACCACAAATATATCCATTAAGAAAAATATATCTCAGTACAAATTTATGTTAAATAGGTTGATATGATTAAACATTAAATTACACAAAGTAATTATTCTTTTCTGAGTATAGATCCTGTATATAGGATAATGTTTCACCTCTAGTATAAATCTAACAAAGATTGATTCAGTTGTTAAAATCATAGTCTGGCCACCTAACCATCTATGTTTCTAAGAAATTGGTTTACCTAAACATGGTGGTAAAATATTAATATGACTTCCCTTCACTATGGTAGCAACCATTTCTATTCCAAGTGAGTTTCCCTAGACTAAATCAAATTAGATATCAATGTCTAGTGAATATAATAAAATTATTTTAGGCACCTTATGTTTCATTTAGTGGATCATCTTCCCATCCAATAGTGTCACTAGAACTCCTTTCCTCCATTGAGTCCATTACAACTCTAATAGAATCTATGGAGGGGAAATGCACCCCTGTGCAGTTGTATAGTAATTCATGTCATGACTAGGTGGATGTAACTCTTCCTCCACCAAAATTCAAGAATCATACCTTCTCATCATTCAATGTAATAGGAGATCAAAAATAATTATTAGTTCTCTTTATATGTTTAGGTTTCTCCATGATGAGAACATTGGAGAAACAGGAGGTGTAAAATATCATATGCACTTTATATACCATGGTTTGGGCATCATTTTTCTGGTATAGTAACCAAAAAACTGAATCTATTTCTTATAAAGAATATATTTTAAGTTATTTACTTTATAAAATCAATTTAATTATAATGATGATAAATATCCTTGGTTTTTCAAATAGAAAAAACATGAAAATGAGAGGGTTGCATACATCATCATCAGGTGGAAGGGACTGTCCTACTCTCTAAACATGCATCTTCATCAAGATTATATTTTTTAGATATATATAAGAAATCTATGTGATTATATTCAAACAATTTTTATTCCTATAAAGGACCCTAGTGGTTTCTAAGAATATTCAGTGGTTAGAGGATGAAAAATAATGGTAAAAAGTCAAGTCTTGGAAAATACCATTAGTATAATAGAATAAATCTGGTAGAGTAGACAACAAAAGTGTCACACAGTGCCTCCCCTAAATGAAATTATTTGAAAAAATATCCTAATATGAAGAGGATAAAAGATACATATAAATTAAAATAGAAATACCATAAGAATAAACCAAATATTTCTTAAGAAACAAGGTTTAGGGTTATTTCACCACTATCATGAAAAATAATCTGATCAAGTTACTTGAGACCAAGAAACCTAGTGAAGTCTGTTTAAAAGACCACCCTAAATTTTGTCCCTTTTATTAGATACTAGATAAAAATATCCAATCATGTTTCATATTCCAAGATATACTAAAAAATATGGTTGACTCTATACAAGTCAATCTAGGTAATCCCTCAGTGTAGGTGGCATGAATTTCTTATATTTTTCTAGAAGAATAAGTGGAATGGAAGGAGATTATGAAAAATATTTCATATAAATATAATTACAATATTCTTGGGAAATTAGTCATATGGTAACATTCAATACTTTAGTCTCAACTAAAATAGATATTTGTAAACTAAATTACATATATAAAACTAGAGGTGTTTACTCATTATCTCAGTCTTCCAAAATTTGATGTAATCATCTCTAACAAAAAATGGAATAAGAAAAAGAGACCTTAATAGAACCCAACCCAGTTTGGACCCTCTCAGACTTCCTACATCCATCACTGGGAGGATGGGAACCGTCCCACTAACATGTCTATGGGAACCACCCCAACCAAATGAGATTCTCATCTATTGATGAACCATAGTATGGATCGATCAATGTCATTAACCAAAATTATACGTTCTCAAATAGAGAAGAAACATATGAATTTTAATTCCCCATCCATAATAGAGGAGGTGGTCATAGATTTTGAGGAGTTCAAAGAATATGAGGATAAAATGTACTCGGATACCCAAGAACAATTTCTGATGAGTCCATATTTGTTGCAAAAACCTAAACATAAGTACTCCTATGAGATCAATGGGAACATTAATCTGATCCTAAATAATCTAAGTATTGTTTGAATATAATTACACTATAATTATGACTTGAATACATGTATTTGGTCAGTATAAACTGAGGTAAATAAATGCTAGATCAACCCAACTTGTGGACCATAAAAATACTCTCCCCTGCATTTCATCTAGAGGAGGGAGTCATAGGCACAAATAGAATTGGAATCTAATTCTCAAACCATAGAACAATATCAAGATAGAAAACATAAACCCTTAGTCTATAAATTTTTCATTGTGATGTAGTTTTTTTTTTCATTACATTTAAGATATATATCCTAGATTCCCTTTATATATAAAAAACTCATAAAATAACTTATCAAATCTCTATTAGGCCCTTGAGAGTTTGATGCATAACTTATTATAGTCAATACATATCACATTAATACTATTATTATAAATGTAACACATTAATTTTCTTCATAGAAAAAGACCAGAAATATTTCATGTTAAGAAAAATTATACCCTTCTACATATCTGTCAAGATGGATGATACTAAAATGTACTATCATTTAATTGAAAATAGTTTTAGGATCAACTAAATCATGATATGAACCCTCCATTTTTTGGGTTATAGAAAATATAATCATTCCCCTTCCAAATTTCCAATTTATAGTTATGATAAAAGTGAGATACTATAATATCCTATAACCTTATCCCTAAACATGGTGATAAAAAATACTCTTTATATATTGTCTTGATACTAACTGATAAGACCCTATTTTAACTATCTATAATCAGTAGAAATTATTGAGTCACATACATACCCAAGTAATTTTTAGGTTTATAGATTTATAGAATTGGGAGAAAAATTTATTAACAAAACCCATAACTTTCCCACCCAATAGACACTTTTCCCATTATGTACATATTTTCATAATCCATAATAAGTATTAAACATCTCCCAAAATATTTTCCACACATGATACCCTTCTAAGTATAACATGTGTAATACAATTCCTTATAACCTGGGGAAATGGAAACATAAGAAAGGTGATCTCAACAACTTAATAAGAGGTCACATTCATCCTAAGATATCAAATGAACATGGTATGAATAATATGTAAATAATATGTGATAAATAAATAATTAAATATAACTAATCACATAAACTTGAAATATATCAATGGATAAAAATATGAACAGTCTAATAGAAATAAATGACTAATTTCATGGGGATGGAATGAATAATTTATTATAGTATAATCTTACTGTTGGGGCCTTATCTACGACACAATATATACAATCAAAGCCTCAGTTAATACATCATAAGTAATTGAGTAGAATACATGAAATACCAAGGAAAGTTTGTCTCATTAGACCTATCAATACATCATAGGAAAATATAATTTTAGGCCCCACCCATCACTAATTAATTATATTTAATTCATCATTGAAAAGAATGAATAAAATTATATAACCAACATGACTTAGTAATTAATAAATATATATATTAAATCAAGTAAATATAATTTGAATATAACCCAATCGATAGAAAACCATATTTTTAAGATTACTTTAGCTAAAACTATATATATCAAGAGTATAAAATTAATAAAATATATAATTGATATTGAATGTATCCATGGTACTATAGAACATGTACAAGAAGGATAAAAATAAAGTAAAAAATGATGGAGAGTAATATAGAATATAACTTCAAGGAAGTAAATGAAATAAGAATAAACCATGTGTTCAAAATAAGGTTTAAAACATGAATCAACAAGGGATAAAAAAATATCATAAATTCATAAAAAATGAATTATTTTAAGAAAATAAAATTATCTTGGAATATAAATAGGAAAATAGAGGTGAAACTTTGAAAATAACATTCCTAAAACTTATAAAGTTAATTAAAAAATAGAGTTAAAAGTAACTTACAAAACTCTTTTCACGTGATTTCATGTTTAATTTTAAATCATTATTTATAAAATAATTAAAAATAATGTAATATTTAAAATAAACAATATTTATTTAAGAATGTGTAAGATAAAAATATATATAAGTTGGGTGAAATCGATTTTCAATACTTTTAAGAAAATAATTTCATTTATTTTAAAAAATTCATAGAAAAATATGATTAGATAATAATTTGGAAATGAATAAAAACATATACATTAATATAATTAATGAATAATGGTCATTATATAAAAAAAATTCATATATAAAAGATTAAAAAGGATTCTTTTAAAACTTTTTATTGGAGGAAAAAATTGAGTTATTAAAAAATCAATAAAATTATAATTTTTAAAATTTTTAATAAAATTTAAAATATAAGATAAATTAAAATTAAAATCATTGAATTATAGAAAATAATTATCTTGAAACAAAATAAATAATATGGATTTTTAAGAGAAACATTCCTAACTAAAAATAAGAAATGTGGTTGGCTTTTCTTATAAACATTTCTTTGGCGGTTTTGAGAAACAACAATATCATAAATGGAAAGAATAGTGGAAATCCCTAAAAATATATAGAGAAGAATAAAATATATTTGTTTTGGGATATGAATAATCTATAATTTCCCTTAATGTAAATTGAAACATAAACAATCCAAAAAAAATCCTGATAGTGAGAAAAACCTTATAGATTTGGTAACTTTTGAATCAAAAGCATTCAAAATTTAGAACATGATATGGATCTAAAAAATTAATTAAATATAATATTATATAAAAATATATCCATGGTGAAATAAGTACACCATATAAACTAAAACATGGTTTGAAATATCAAACATGTTGCAAGGAATCGAAATTAAAACCAAGAACCCTTACATATTTTATCACTTGAATCAAAACTTATGGAATGAGAGAACATGAAATGAAAATTTAATTACCATGATTAAATATTGGGTCATGATATAATATTTAAAATATTAATCATACATACCATAAAATTTAAATAGGTTTATAAATCAAAATATGTCTCATAGTAGGAAGTTTGAGATGATAAACTCTTACAAAGATCGTAACATTTGAAGTGAGAATCAATAGATGAAGTTATTATGTGAAAAAAAATTAAATACATGTAAAAAAGAATAAATAAAACATAAAATAATTATATTATATGACACAAATAGTATTTATCGTAACATATTCATTTAATAAGTGATATAGCATAATGAAAATAAATTGAGTTAAGAATACCCTTACCTTAAATCAGTTTAGTTTACATTGGTTGTTTTGGGGTCGTTCTATTTATAGACTCTAGAAAAAACATCTATGTCACTATAATGATAAAAAATAATAGTAAAATGGTTCTATAAAAATTATTTTTTTTTTCAATTTATAATTTTAATATTATTATAGAAACAAAGGAGTTAAATAGATCAGGAAATAGTTACTTTTCCATAAATCTTACTTGATAAGATTATTTTTTATGGTTTAAAATTACCATAATTGTTTACATTTAATTCCATTTATGTGATGGTTTTTTAATCATTTCTAAATTATAAAAAAATATTAAATTAATCATTATTATATTTCTTTTTATTATTTAATTTTCATTAATCATCCATGACAGATTATAACATCCTTCATGTGGGTAGTAAAACTGACCCAAATAAGAACATGTTATAACAATTGAATGAGTAATAACATGTAATTTTATATTGATAATATCACTTTTATATAAGTTTAAGGATTTAAAAATAATTTTATTAAAGTGATAAATCGTATTCAATAATATTTATAGGAATATTACTAATGAATAATAATGGTAACAAATAATTACTTAAAAATTTTCTTTGTATTCTCATTTCTAGAGGTTAAATTTTATGATGATCAATTATTGTTAATATTAATTATTTCATAGACAAATTATCTTTCTAGAACCTTAATAATTTTATAAATATAATTATTTTTTCTTAAATATATTTTAGAACCACTTATTTATGTTGATTCTGAAAAATGATATACATCTTTTGTGGGGGTGGTAGTCTGCACATATACACACGAGTGATATTTCCATTTTCCAATGAATAGGAGGGAAAAATTTGATAATATTTTATCTTCATAGAATTATAATTATGTAATAAATATCATATATATATATATCTATTAAGTCTATAAATATAACCATTCGTGTGATGTGGTGATGAAAAATGAAATATGTCTCTTTATGGAGGTGGTCGTCTGCATGTACACATAAGTGATGTTTTCATTTTCCATTGTATTAAAAAAAGATATATAAAAAAATTTACATAATAATAATAAAATTTAAGTATAATAATGATCCAAATTAAAGTATATTGATCTACATATCAAATATTTCGAGTAGTTTAAAGAAGAAAGAAACTTGAAAGAACACGGTCAAGTTGATTAACTCTCTTTGGGTATCCTCCTTTATATTTCTTCATAATCCTTCTTGGGTTAGTATTTTGAAAATACCAAAACTTCTTAGTCATGGATAAGGGTGTTTTGGATTTATTTGGTTAGATATTGGTTGAGATAATGTGCAAAATTTGGGTTTATAAGTGAGGAGGTGAGGGTTTCTTTTATAAGTGAAGAGAGTGGTACACTTGTAAATATTTTTAACTTTAAATAATATAGTTATTTTCATTGGAAAGTTCACAAAATGTACATATTATATATGATAGTTAAGGGAGGGTCTGAATACACTCATAAAATCAAATTTATAAAAGTTTTAGTGATTTTTTATGCCTTATCTATCAGTTTAACCCCCTCATTAAACATTTTAACCCTTACGAAAGAGAAAAACTTTTACATTGGAATTATAAATAAAAATGAAATAGTACTTATTAGAAATTTTTAATAAGATAATTTCAAATATGGAATCTTCTTTAAAAGATTCAATTTCAATTTTTTTGTAAAAAATACTTTTAATATATCTATGAACCTAGACTTCATAGTGGTTTTACTTATTTAAATTTTGGTATAAATATATTATTTGGATTTATGTAATGTTTATCAGGAGTATGAGGAAGAAAAGTGGTGTTCTGAGGGTTTAGTACATGAAATAAAAATGGGAAAATATGCATCCAATTAATGTCACACGGTCAGAACCTAGTTAGAGTAAATCATGCAAGTGGGAATCCAAATCGTACGTCCTTGGATAGAGGCATTTCACATGATTGGCTCACAGTTTTTCAAACCATGAAGATCCATAGGTAACTATGTGACTTAGACCCCTCTTGTATAGAGGCAGGCACATGGTTGGCGCACATTTTGGCAAAGAGTGTGGCCTTTTTAAAGTGAGAATTTATAATTTTTTCCCCTCTGGATTTTAATTATCCCATCTAATTTTCTCCCTATTTTTCCTCCTCTAGCCCTAGTGAAAAAATTAAGATCTAAAATATTCCCAATGATCAATATCCTTAGATTTTAATCCATTTTGATTGTTGTTGGTTACGAATCAAATCTCTTGGTGAGTCTAACCCTTCCCTTGCATCACTTTTTCGGATTAAGGATAGCATTTATTTTCATATTCCTCCATTGTCCTAAAACCCTCTTTTTAGAGTGGATCATAGGTTGGGGATTCTAAGGGTGCTTGAATATATATCTAATGTTAAGTTAAAGGGTGAGTTCATCTTTAGATTCTAGGTAGGCATTCTTCAAGTTATATACTATAGTCTTGATGTTTATTTTTTCATGTGTAGTTGTGTTCTAGGTTCTATCTTGTTGTGAATTTTATTCCTTTGGTTGGGTTTGGTAAAATGGTTAGATAAATGATAAAATTAACCCCTAGTGATCTCTATGGTATGCATTGAGAATGATTTGACCAGTTTAGGGCCACTCATGGGGGGTGATAATATTACCGAACATGTAAAATTGTAGTGTTAAGTATAAATTCTAATTTTATTGAAATAGATCCCATAATAAATGTGTTTAAATGTTGGTTTAAATAAAAATATTTGATAATGGTATTGTGTCTAGATTTTTTAAATGGAATAATATTTTTTTGGTATATTTTTAAAAGTGGTTAAATGGGTTTATGTAAATATGTCAAATGTATTATTAATTTGTAATTGAAATGTGTTAATTTATTAAGGTATATTAAATGGTAAATGTGTTAAATGGGATAATGTATGGGAATTTTTTAATACACTTAATGTGTTAAGGAATAGAAAATGGAAATAGGATAAATGGTCTATGTAATGAAAATGGTAAATGTGTTAATGGGTAAAGGCTTGATGTTAAAATCACATGTTTAATAATTATGAGTTTTTAATATATGTTTATTGATTATGTATGGTTTGTGATATGATGTATGTGGTAAATTGATAAATAAGAATGTTCACATATATTGGTAGTTGTGGGGTATTGAACTTAAGTATCTACACCCATGGGTTAGGTTAGACTAAGGCTCTAAACCCCACCCCATAATGCATGGGTTAGGTAAGGGGACCAAGGATATATACCCCTAATGTATGAATTTGATGAGACTAACTGGAATGAGGATCCAAGGTAAGTGTGATGTAAATGTATACAAAAGTTTTATCTATAGAGAGACATAGAACTTGATTTATTCCATCATTCTTAGTAATTGACTGGATTAGGCCATTGTGTAAATTATTTATATTCTTAACCCATGGAACATGTGATGAAAATTAATTTAGTAATAAATAAGCTTTAAGTGATGAAAATGGACTAAGTGACAAAAATGGTTAAAGGTAACATTGTTATCTAATAGAGCACGAGTTTTTTTTGTTTACCTTGTCATTTATTTAGTTCTTGGGTGAACTATCTATTTAGACTGGATATTTTGTAGACACCATTGATGGTGGCCTATTGAGTTGTACACACACCCTGCTCAAGCCGTTGTTGGGTACCCAAGAATATTTCATGGTTGTAAGTTAGGACTAGTGAAAAGTATATATTCTAGGAAGTTGAGTTGGGTTTGGGATGTACATGGTTGAGGATCCGGTCTTAGATTCAGGTCTTATTTGGGGATTCAGAAGTTAGTATTTATTTTGAGTTTTCCTTCACTTTTGGAACTGTTATCATGACATGACATAACTATTGTTTGGTTTTGGTTATTCCCTGTTTAGGAATGAGTTAGTAAATCTTGTTTCTGGATTATTTTTATTGCTAATTTACTTTATATGTTCTATTATGGATTACTCTGGTAAAGAGGGTGTAGTCTCCCCATGTCATCCATTATACCCTAGAAGTTAATTGACTACCTCTAATATATAGGGAGGTGTGGTTGAGGCCATGTGATGACCCGGTTAGTAGCACTGATTTAGAGGCTTCTACGTTGGGATGTCACAAAGTGGTATCTGATCTAGGTTCTTTTCTATAGTTTTACTATTTGGGATTGTAGGGGTATATTAGGATGTGTTGTTCCTTGGTAATGAGCTTGTTCATGGGAGTAGCTAACCCATGTATAAGGGAAAACCTATGTTCCCAGTGTTGGAATTGTTGTTCTTGATGTATGTTGTTACACATGAATGATATTTCTCCATTAGGTTGTGCACTTGTTGTTTAATGTGACTATTTTTTGATAGTTTATTCATGGATGGAATGGCACAAGTTTGTGTATTCATGCATAATTTTAGGCACCTAGGGATATTGGGAGCATGCATCCTGATATACACACATAGTATGGGTTTGTGGGACATTAAGTGGAGGATACATTTTACTTATTTAAAATTTTAAATAAAGTAATGTCCAATGAAGATGATGTAAATGGTTAAAAATAAAGAATGTTAAAGAATGGTTAAATAATTATTCTTAATGAAGGGGATTAAATGAGTTAAAATTTTGGTTATAATGAGTTTTGAATCAGTTAAAACGTTAGTTGTAATGAATTTTAAATATAGAAATGATCCTAAAGAATAACGGTTGTGTTGTGAAAGTAGAAATGATTTAAAAAGTGTGTCTAATTAAGTATTTGTGACTATATAGTTTTATTTACCTATTGTTTAGCATAAACCATGGTAGGGATGGTATAGGGTAGTGTTCCATATGTGATGATGTCTTTTGGGATAGAGTATGACAAATGGAATGTTTATGGTTACAGGGAGTCTTCTTTTATGTAAATTGTGAATCATTTATGTCATGTGTTCTAAGACTTGTGTTTAGACTTGTAAAAAAATGCCGCCACAATGATGTGTACCTATTGGGTGATAAAATTAAATATTCATGAATTATCCACCATTAGTGAAGAAAGGAAATCTATTGGTCCAAGATAAACTAGTATAGGAGAAGTCCCATGAGAACTTTGCTCATTTTATCCAGATGATGGAAAGGGACCCAGGGTGGGTGGTGCCAAGTTTGTTTTATTTAACTAGATAATTTCAGTAATAGGACCCTATAAAATTTGTTGAAGATGGTGGACTTGAGTAAGAATAGTTTTGGATAGATTCTATCTAAATGATCTTGGATCATTTAGAAACTCCTACAGAGAAAAGAGTCATGTTTGAAGCAAACATGTTTTGGGGACCAAAAAAGAACTGGTGGGATATCCTGGTTCAGGATCAGTAGGCTAATGGTATGTTGTGTAAATACTTTTAGAAGACATTTATAGAGTAATTCTATCCAGATACAATGAGGAAATATACATCTATATAATTTATAAGTTTGAACCAAGGAACAATGTCAGTGACTTATTATGGAGGTCGTATCACGGACTTGCAATGATTTGTTCCAACATTGGTAGGGAATGAAGTTGTGATAGAAAGAAATTTCTAGGATAGTATTAGACACGAAATTAAGACTTAGGTGAACATATTATGATTAAATAGGTTTTCATAAGTGGTAGATATGGTCCTTATTTTAGAATGGAACATAAAGTAATATTGAGGAAGTGGATTTTTGTTCCATTTGGATGAATCAGTGGAGAAACTTTTGAGAGAAATAAGATTCATTTCAAAAATATCCACCAGGCTGGAAGTGTATAGAGTGGTAAAAATATAGGAACATCCTCTCAGAGTGGTGATCAAGTGTTTTTCTATTAGTGTGTTAGGTTTGGGAACATAAGTTTTCACTACCCTTGATAATCATTTGAGCACCAAGAGTGTGGAATAATAGGGAATGTGCATAGGTTTTGTAGTAAACCTCAATATATGGACATATATGGTGAATATAGATTGATTTCAAGTATATGAAGAGTATCTATTACCCCTTATTAAGCATGTATTTGTAGTTAGACTAGTCGTACTATTAGAGTTTCCAGACATGGTAATCTAGGGTAAGAGAATCCATATCATCAAAGAAGTGTATCACATGGAACTCAGACCGGGGAACAGGGTGGAGGGACAGGTAAGATTCATTTAGTTTAGTCTGCACTAGGAGGTGGTGAGTTATACCCTCAACTATTCAAGGTACGATCCTTGTATCTTCCATTCTAGTGATTTTTTGAAATAGGTGCTTCTCATTCTTTTATATTTTTCCAGTTTGTGAGTGTGTTAGTCCTAGCAGTGGAACATGTGTGAGGGTCATGTATATGGATACACCTTCAGGGGTGTGAGTGGAAAATATCAGGCAATTTAAGGGTTATTCTCTTAATTTTGGTGGGTACCATTTTCTTTGGTACTTATTTTTTCTTGAGATGTTAGTTTTTTATCTCATTTTGGGAATGGATTGGCTAGTGATGTACCAGGACCATATTGACTATTAACACTATAGGGTAATTTTCACATCTCTTGAGGTAGACACGTATATCCATCATAGTGAATGGGATGTTTAGGCAGGTCATGCAGGGCCAGTTTGTCAACAATTGAGTGAACTCACAGTCCAAGTGGCTTGTCTTATGCTTGATGATGGGAGAGTAGAGAACCTTTTATTTTCTTCTATTTTGGATTAGTTCTAGGATACTTTTCCTATGTATTTCTTGGGTATTCCATCCAAGAGTGATGTTGAGTTCATGGTAGAGTTTTTTTTGGGAGAAGAACCAGTTTCTATTATGCCATATAGAATGGTACCATTATAAATCTAGGAGATCAAAACACAATTGGAGGAACTAGAGAATAGGGGGTTAATTCGTCTGAGTACATCACCATAAGTATATATAGTACTATTTTCTAAGAAGGATGATGTATCATTGTATTTATGTATTGATAATAGGAAGATTAATTAGATGAGGGTTAATAACCAATACCATCTTCCTCTAATTACTGATCTTTTTGACCAACTGATAGGTGCATCAGTGTTCTAAAATATTTTCTTGAGATTCAGGTATCATTAGATAAGTTTGAGACCTTCTAATATACCATGAACTGATTTCAGGTGAAGTTACAGATTGTATGATTTTATTGTGATTCTTTTAGGGTTTACTAATACCCCAGGAGGGTTTATGTCCCTAATAAACTGAATCTTTCACCCTTACTTGGATCATTTTGTAGTCGTCTTTGTTGATGAAATCTTGGTTTACTCTAAGACTCATGAAAAACTTTCCAAACATCTTCACAAAATATTGAGTACTCTAAGAGATCATAATATATACACCAAGCTATCCAGGTTTCATTCTATATCGACAGGGGAATTTCTTGGGTCACATAATCTCATAGGAAGGTGTGATGGTGGACTTGGAGAAAGTACATGTAGTTTTGTCTTGGGAGCATCCAAGAATGTTTCTAATGTTCATAGTTTTTTGGGTCTAGATAACTATTACTGAAGGATTATCAAAGACTTTTCCTATTTTTAAGCCCCACATTTGAGCTTGACTAAGAAGGGTGTCTGGTTTTAATGGCATGGGCATATGAGGATTTCATATAAGAGTTAAATAAGTGGTCAAAAAATGCATGGATTCTGATCTTACCCAAGCCAGTTAAGTAGTATATCTTCTTTTTTGATGCATTGAGTATTGGTATTGGGATGGTGTTGATGTAGAATGATTGGTTGGTTGCATACGGTTCAAGGAAGTTGAGGTCTTAGGAATGAAATTACCCTACTCATGATCATTATTTGTTCTTAGTGGTTTATACCTGGAAGTGTTTGCATCATTACTTTTTGGGAGTATGGTTTACTATGTATACAAATCAAAAAAAACCTTAAATATATCTTATCTTATCTTTATTTGAATATTTGTTAGTGATTATGGGTTAAATACATGAAATCCTTTGAATACTAGTATGTTTACACACCAGAAAATGGAAATAGGGTTGTGAATACTTTGAGTCAGAAGGCTCAAAATCAAGCAGTTTAGGAATCTAGTTCAGAGTTGAGGATGATGGTGTATTTCATTGAGATGTATCTAGATGTGTAGGATATCCAGGGGCAGATAACCCTTGTATCCTTGGTAGTTGAGTTTGCACGTCTGAATCTAATCAAGGAGAAACAACAAAAGATTCATTATGTTTGGATTTGAGGGAAAATCTTAAAGGTTGGGAGTCACCTTCTAGTTGGGTCGTTGGAGATAATGGGGTTGTTTATTTTTATGTTCATGTTGTTGTTCAAACATCTATGTGAGAAGAGTTTATTTGTGAGTTTCATACATCGAATTGGAAATTTCATACTAGTTTAACCAAAATATATCATGATATTCATAAAAAGTATTGGTGGAAAAGGAATAAGAGAGAGGTTATAGGTTTTGTGGTGCGAGGCCTTACTTTCCAGTAGTTTATGTATGACCATCAATAGACGGGTGGTTTTTTATATCCATTACCCTTTCTGGAATGGAAGTTGGGTGATGTGATGATGTATTTTGTGATAGTTCCTCTAAGGACACCCTACAAGAATGATGTGATCTAGTTAGTTGTGGATCACTTGACTAAGGTAGCTCATTTCAATCTAATTAGAGAGACTTTCATCGTGGATTATTTGGGTGAGTTGTGTGTTCAATAGGTAATGAGGTTACATGGGGTACCACATACCAAAGTTTTGTATCATGATACAAATTTCACATTGTTCTTTTGGTAGAGATTATAGAATTCACTTGTAACTTAGGTGTTTTTGAGTATAGGCTTTCACCCATAGATAGGAGGGCAGTCGAAGAGTACTATTCAAGTTCTAGAGGACATGTTGAGGTATAGTGTCTTAGATTTTGGTCAATCATGGGAAAATAATTTTTTGATTTTTGAGTTTTCCTACAATAATATTTACCATTTTATGATTCATATGGCATCATATGAGGTTATCTATGGTAGGTCATGTAGGTCTCTATTGTGTTTGATGGAGGCTAGGTAATCAGAGTTGTTAGGACCAAATCTCATTTCAAAGACATGGGATCATATCCAGTTGATTCAGAAAGGCATGGATATAGATCAGGGTAAGAAGAATTTTTATTCATATCGGTGTCATCGACCTCTTGATATTAGGGTGGGTGATCATGTGTTCTTTAGGGTGTCACCAAGGTTGGGTCACCGTCAGAATTGGGAACAAGGTATGTTTTCACCTAGGTGTGTCGGGCCATTTGAGATTTTGGAGAGGATCAGACCAGTGGCAGACCGATTTCCTGTTCCACAGTGGTATAGTGGTATGAAAAATGTGTTTCATGTGTCAAAACTTTATCTGTATCACCCTAACCCATCCCATTTTATTAATGTTGAGGATTTTTATCATGAGGCAAATGTTTCCTTTGAGGAGCATCTGGTTTGTATTGTGGATCGTAGTGAGAAGTTAACTTAGGGAATGACAATGCCTTTGGTTCAAGCTTTATAGAAGCATGAAATTTTTTAGGGAGAAATATGGGAAATGGAGTCAAATATAAAATCCTAGGGGTCCGACCTATTTTCTTTAGAAGCTCAGTGATGCTTAGAAGTGTGACTCATGGACGGGTCATTATAAGGTGGGGAGGTTGTAAGATCCCAGACTTCGTGGAGGTATTATCTTGTTTAAATTTTGATTTAAAAATATTATTTTGATCAGTGGAATTTTTACTGAGGGTATGATGAATCTCATGGTTGTTATGGGGGTTCGATACATGAAATGAAAAGGGAAAATAGTTATCTAGTTCATGTCACACGATTGACGTACGGTTAGAGTAAATTTTGAAAGGGGGGAATCCAAACCGTGTGACCTTGGACCAAGGAATTTCACATGGTCGGAACACATTTTCTCTAACCATATAATATCCTCAAGTAATAATGTAACATAGACCCCTATTGGATAGATAAAGGTGCATAGTTGGCACACAGTTTGGAAAACTGTGCGTCCAAATCGTTTTCACTTTGAAAAGTTTGAATTTATAGTTTTTCACCGTCAGGATTTTAAGTACCCCAACCAATATTTTTCCAATTGCTTCCCCCTTAATCCCAAGAGAAAAATATAATATCTCAAATATTTCCAAGGATCAATCTCTTTCAATTTTAAGCTATTTTTAGAATCATTGGTTGAGAGTCTAAGCTTTGGGTGAATCAAATCCTTCTCTTGCTTCTCTTTTCTAGATTAGTGCTTATTGATTTGCTCTCCTTATTTTGAGTAACTAAACCCTCTTTTTAGGTGGATCATAGTATGGGGATTCCAAGTGTGATTGAATCCAGATATAAGTCTTTGTTTATGGGTGTGTTCATATTCCTATTCAAGGTAGGTGGTCTACAATATATATCTTATAGTATTGAAGTTGATTTGTGCATATTGGGTTGTGTTCTTGGTTCTCTCTTGTTGTGAATTGGATTCATTTGGTAGGGTTTTGTAAAATGGTTGGATAAATAATAAAATAAACCCCTCATGATCCCCATGGGATACATTAAGGATTATTCGACCCATTTAGGGACACCCATGGGGTGTTCTAATATTCCTGAACATGGAAAATTGTAGTGTTGAGCATAAAGTCTATTTTTTTTGAAATAGAGCCCATGATAAATGTGTTGAAATTCTGTTTTAATTATAAATATATGATAATTTTAGTGTGTCTAGTTGTTGGTAATGGAATAAAAGATTTTTTGGGATAATGTGAAAAAGGTTTAAATGGGTTAATGCAAATGTGTCAAATGGAAAATTAATTTTTAATGAAAATGCGTTAATGGATTAAGGCATATGAAATGGTAAAATGTATTAAATGGGATAATGTATGGGAATTGTTGAATATACTTTATGGTTAAGTAATTGGAAATGAAAATGGGTTAAATGATATATGTAACATAATTGGTAAATATGCTAATGGGAAAAGGCTTGATGTTAAATTCACATGTTGAATAATTATGAGATATAGATGTATCTTTATTGATTTTGTATGGTTTGTGATTTGGTATATGTTTTAAATGGATAAATAATCTTGTGAACAAGTCTTGGTAGTTTTGGGTTATTGTACTAGAGGATTTATGCCCATGGGTTGGGTTAGACCGAGGTTTTAAAACCCACCACATAATGCAAGGGTTAGGGAAGGGGACCAAGGCTCTATGCCCCTAATGGATGCATTTCATGAGACTACCTAAACTGACGCTTTGAGGTAAGTTTCATGTAAATGTTTATGAAATTTTTGTTCCTAGAGAGATAGGGAACATGATTTATTCCATAATTCTTAGTAATTTATCTTATTAGTCCATTGTGTAAATGATGTAAATTCCTAACTCATTGAACATTTAATGAAAATAAAAATTGTAATGAAGATGGTTTAATTGTTGAAAATTGACTAAGTGATAAAAATGGTTGAATTAAACATTGTTATATAATGGAACCTGAGTTTAATTTTGTTTACCTTGTCATTTATTTAGTTCTTTCGTGCACTATCTATTGAGATTGGATATTTTGTAGACACTGTTGGTGGTGGCCTATTGAGTTGTACTCGCACCCTGATCAGGCCTCCATTAGGTACCTAAGCAGATTTCATGGTTCCAGATTAGGACAAGGGAAAGGAAATATGATAGGGAGTTGATTTTTTTTGGAATGTGCATGGTTGAGGATCCAAACTTGGATTTAGGACCCATTTTGGCATTCAATTGTTGGTCTATATTTCAAGTTATCCTTTTCTTTTGTCACTACTAACATGACATTACATAACTATTGTTTGGTTGCGGTTATAACCTATTTAGGAATTGGTTGATAATGAATTTTTATGAATTATTTTTATTTTTACTATAAATTATATGTTATGTTGTGTCTTACTCTATTAATGAGGGTATAGTCTCCCCATGTGGTCCATTACACCCTCACTGCTAGTCGAAAACCTCTAGTGTACGGAGAGTCAAGCTTGAGGTAATGTTATGTTTTAGATCTTATCACCAGTTTAGAGTCTTCCAGTTCAGGGATGTTACAATATAAGTACACAAAACGCAACAAAAAATAGATTTTAAAAAAATGATTTTTTAAGCATAAAAATGGATTTAGAAAAAATCGCGTATATAATTAATTATCATGAAAATTATTGGCTTATTAATAAAAAGTATATTTATATAACTTTATATCCAATAAAAAACTAAATTAAACCTTTTAAATACGTAATAAATAAAAGTATCAAAAATAGTTTTTTATTAGAATAAAACATCACTTAGGTTTTAAAAGGTAAAATAAAGGTTTCTAAATTCAAAATAATATTTTTAAAAGATTTATTTTACTTCATAAATTTATATCTATTTTATCAATAAGATTCTAAAAACTTTAATGTGATTATTATATCATGTTGATTTCATAAAAATGATGATATTTGTAAATATGGTATTTTTCAATATTCTCCAAAAAATTAGCCATTTCATGAAATCAAAAAAATAACCCTAAGAGAATTTTAAAATTTTTAATTTAGAAATGAAATTAATTTAATCAAATTAAAATTATAAAATATATAAATTTATCTTTTAAATGAAAATATTAAATATAAAAAAATATTTATCGAAAATTGAACCGTATAAATATCAAGTGTTCTTTATATTATTTCATATCAATTTATAATTAGTTGAGAATTAATCTATTGAAATATTACATATCATGTTTTAATTTTGATCCATTTAATTTATTATGATAATATACATGACTCTTTAAACAATTTTTTAAAAATATATTTTTAACATTGAATAAATTTAATTACATTAATTATTTATAATTTAATCATCAAATTTCTTCAAAAAAATATAATAATATACATATATAAAATTAATTATCATATTATTACTTTGAGGTTATAAACTTATTTTAATTTCACAATGATGTCTCACATTGTATTCTCAGAATTTATTGTGATAAAATATATAGTGATTTGTTTTACATCAGTGTTTCATGTAACATAATCTATCAAAAAATAGTATTATTTAAAGAAGAATTAAATGTTGAAATATCAGGGTGTTACATTATTCCCCTATTGAAGAAATTGTGTCCTCATAATTTTAATATTATCTTATCAAAATGAGTGTATCACAGAATATTAATAAAATATAATATATATTTCATCATGATAATTAATTCCAAACTCACTACAAGTAAAATTTGTAATTCATAATTACATATTTCTAAAACCATGTATGTATCATTAAAAGATGCAAAATTTTAAATGAGTTTCCAAAAGTATACGTTGTTGCTTGAGTGATATTTTCTATATAATAATCGATAGATTTATCTTCCTCTTACTTAAGTTGAGTAATTCTTTTACCATCAAGATAGAGAATATGAGAAAATATACTTACTTGATTTTTTTAATTCCATAATAATCATTTTTCCTTCGGTTGTGTTTCAAGAAATTTTCTACCTCTTATTTATCTCATATTAAAAAAGATAAATAACTATAATGAATTTTTCATTCATGAATCACTAGAATTAACTTTTTAAAGGAACATAAGATCTACAAAATGGGTGAAAAGTTATTCCTCATGTTTCTATAAATTTTCTAAAACAAAATTTTTTTTATCACAAGTAAATATAATACCCATTGAAATATGAATAAAAATTACATGAATAAATAATACATTAATATTCAAAGCCTTAACAATAACACCCAAAGTTCAACTTAAATCATTCCATATATAATTAACCCTAAAATCAATCAAAATATCCTTGACTAAATAAAAAAATAAAAAAATCAAATATATTTTATTAAATATTATTTCAAAATGGTCATAACATTTATCTTCAAACAACATTAATAATTTATAAAGTCACATACCAAAAATGTATATTCTCTAATCATATATTATCCAAAATATATTAATCTTTTTCTTGAATCTCCAAAACAAAAATATATACTTAGAAATTTTAACTCAATATTTATCCCCCATATAATATCAATTTATTTCATATAAAATGACATACTAGCCAATAATTTCCCATTAAACATAATATGATAACCCTTTATCCAAATTAACCATCACTACCTCATTATCAAATAACATACTAACACTAAAAAATATAATAAAATTATTCATAAATAACCTCCACACTAAATAAAATTTCAAACCTAATGGTTATATATACGTCAATCATATATTGAAACCCAATAAACATCTCCCAAAATTTCATTCATCACATTAATATCCCATCACATAAGACCTTAAAGGGGTATATATACCTTTAGACTTATGATTATCCTTAAAATTATCAACCTCTGTGGAAATTCATAATTGTTAAATTATCATTAAATAATAACATCCTTTAGTATTAAGTTATCTAAACCCATCTCTGATACCAATTTTAATAGCCCAAACTAGTACACTAGAATCTGGTGCTAAAAACATACTCTTTACATACTGACTTGATACTTAATAATGAGACCTGATTTTAAAAATCCATAATCAAAAGAAATTATTGAGTCATTTACATACCCAAAACATTTTAAGGTTAAGAGATTTTTAGAATTAGGAAACAAATTACTTAACAAATCCCTTATTTTATCACCTAAATGAATTTTTTCTCATTATACTCAAAATTTATTATTCCATAATAAGTCTTCAACATATACCATAATATTCTCCACACACGATACCCTTATATGTATATCATATGTTTTAATCTTATTTATAAACTAGGGAAATGAAAACATATAAATAGTGAGATAAAAATGCATAGTAAGGGTAAGAGTTCATCATATGCTATCATAGAATAAACAATCCATAAATAATATTGAAAAAATAGAAGATAACAAATAATTTCATATTCTTAATCACATAAGATTAAAATTTATCCATGGATAACAATATAAAAAATCACATGTAAATAAATGATTAAATTTATAGTGAAAGAATTTATAATTTTATACATAATTATCTTATTGGAATTTTCTTAGCCAAGAAACTATACATACCTTCAATGACTCATCCAAGTCATCATAAATAATTGGGCAGGCATGTGCCAAATACCCCAACTAGTTTGTCTCATGGGACTTACTGATGCATCAAGGGGATATCTAATTTTAATCCCCACTGATAACTAATTATTTCAAATTCATTATTCATATGAATGAATTAATATATAATACATAACCAATATATATTATTAATCAATAAATATATATACTAAATCAAGTAAATGGAATTCCAATATTCCTCTTTTGATAGAATATATTCTTTTTTTAGTTTCCTTAAACTAACACCATATATAGAAAGGGTATATGGTTAATATAATATTATATTGTCATTTAATATATCCATGGTACTATAGAATATAGACATTCAAGAGAAAAATTAAGTCAAAAAAGTATGGCGTGTAATAGAGAACATAACTTCAAGGAAGTAAATGAACTGATAAAAAAACTTGATCACAAAATAAGGTATAAACCATAAATTAATAAATGAATAAAATAATCATAAATTCATTATAAATTACATTTTTGAAGAATATCCACGTCTTTTGGAAGATTTAGAGTAAAATGGAAGAAAACTTTAAAAATGACTATCTAATTTTTTTAACTTAGTTAAACACGTAGTTAAAAGTGAATTCCAAAAATAATTTCTTGTGATGTATGGAATAATTTTAAAAAATTATTTATAAAATAATTTATAATAATTGAATCTTTAAAATACACTATAATTAATTAAGAAAATTTGTACTATAAGATAAATATATATATAAGTTGGGTGAAATACCTTTTCAAAACTTTTAAGAAAACAATTTCCCTTTTTTAAAAAAGAATAAAATAACTGGAATAGATAATACCATCCAAAACCATAAAAACTTATAAATAATCTTACTAATGAAAATTTTTTATAATATTGGAAAATCATTTATATGGAAAAGTTGAAAGGGGGATTATTTTAAAATATTTATAAATAATGTCAAAAATGTCCTGAAATCATTAAAATTATTCCTTATAAATTTTTTGAATATAACTTAAAAGGTAACATAAATTTTCCTTAAAAAATTAATGAAGTAGAAAAAACATATTTCTTGAAAAAAAATGAATATTTAAGAGAAATATTCCCAACAAAAAATGATAAATAAGGTCATATTTTAATATAAACATCACTTTGGTGGTTTGAAGTACGAAATAGAGGGAAAATTAAAGAATACTTGAAAACCCAAGAAATAACCGTAGTAGAATAAAATATATGTGGTTTTATAGATAAATACAAAATAACTTCTCTTTAAAGAAATTGAAACATAAATAGTGCCGATAAAAAGTGATATTGTAAGATAAACCCTCTCAACTTTAGTAAGTTTTGAATTAAAATCTATATAATGTTACAACATGATATGGTTAATGTAAATATAATGAATTATATAAAATTTTTTGTAAAATATATTCATGGGGTATTAATTACACCATATAAAATAAAACATTGTCTGACATATTAAACATTACTCAAGGAGTTGAAATCAAGACCAATAACCATTATAGATTTTATAACAATTGAATCAAAATCACTTCAAACATAGAGTCTAAAATCAAACTTAAATTACCATAACTAAAGAATGTATCATTATATAAAATTTTTCATGTCCCAGAAATTCCGTATAATTTTTTTAATTATATGGAATTGTTTTTACACTGTAAAAGCTAATGGGGAGCAATTTCGAAGCCCAGAGTGCCCGGAATGGTCCGTCGAAGTTTGGTTAAGTTTTAATTAGCACGCGTAAGCAGTTTTCCTGAAAAAGTAGAATAACTCTTAACCTGTAACTCATATTATAATTCCAAGGGAACCATTACGTTCAGGATGGTGGTTTCACCCTAGTAATGAACTAAGTTTAGTCAGCGCGGGTCTCCTGTGAGAAAACCCAAAAATGGTATAATCATAAATAAAATAATTAAATAAATTTTTTTATTTTTAAAATGCTTATAACTCACAAATGGTAACTCGGATTAAAAATCTGAGACCACCGCTGAACTCATGAGGGTATACTCTCTTTAGGAAGATACTAACATTTGTCGGTTCTTTCCACCAGTGAAAGTTATTTGTTTATCCATAAATAAAATAATTAGGCGACAATTACTTTATTTTAAAATTCATAACTTCTAAACAGTAACTCGAATTGAAATTCTGAGAGTACCGTTGGGTTTTTTTGGCGTGTTTCACTTATGCAGAGCCTAACCCTGACCAAGATGGGTCAAGGGTGACTGTTATAATTTTTCCGAACTTTTTCTCAGGTACGTTTAGTAAACGCGTGAGCGGTGTTATATAAATTTTGAACCAGTTCTCGGAATTGAAATATGAGGGCACCATTGAACTCTTAGCACTGATATTCACTTAAGGAGACTTTCACCTTGACCACAGTAGGTCGAGGGTGAAAGTTAGATTTCATGAATTTCATGGGAGAGTTAAAATAATAAAAATAAAATAAAGAACAATTTTTTTGTAAAACAACCCATTCTGAATGTGTAGTGGTGGGGGCCGCCCAATCTAGGAAACCCCCCAAATTGAATTTTAATGGTAGGGACCACTTGAATCTTGAACTCCATTTTTAATTGTGGAGGTGACTTTTGGTTTCCTTTAAATTAATTATTCCAACCTCATCATAATTAATGGCCAACTATAATTTAATATGTTGGATATTCTTTTGTTGGGTTGGGGAAAAAATCATTGGCAAAGGGTTGGAAAAGCCTTGGAAAATTTGGAGGAACTCTTCTTCTCCAACAAAGAATGATTCTCCAACAAAGAACATCTCTTCAATGAAGAACGAGTAATAGACCCTGATCCCGGATCAGAAGCGCCTTGTGAAAGCTATGAATGCCGACTCGTCAACGACTTTGTCTTTTTCCTCACGCCACCTCCTATAGAACCTTCAAGCTAGGGTTTGTTGTTTTGAATACTCCCTTACTCCTTCTTGACATTTTTGTGATTCAAGAATTATTGAGCGAATTTCTACCACCCTAACATGGAGGGTTCAGGCCAAAAGAACATGGCCCAACCATTCTGCTATCCTTTGAGGTTTTTGATGTGTTATTCGTGATGGAGGAGGATGGTGAACGATGCCGGCAATTGGCACCGGTGGGACTCGGGAATGGAGGTCGGCACCACAGTCGGCCATGAAGATGGCGGCGGTGCAACCGCATCACCAGAGAAGATCTATGGCCCGTCGGCCACGACAGACCAAGGGGGGTGGCTAACACTCCATTCGGAAGCATGAAGGGGACAACAACAAGTGCCCGTGTCACCCAGCGTGCATGAGCCGCGACCTTGTGCCGCGGCGGCAAGAGGAGGGGGTCGGCTCGCTGTCTGCCACCGGAAAAGGTGTGACGCGCGAACGCACCGCGCGGAGGAGGGGGTTGGCCCTCCAGCAAGTCGCGGTGGGTCTCCGCACCGTGGTCCACTGCACAACGAATCCATCGGGCCGCCGCACCATGAGCCCAGTGGGCCGCCACACCACGAGCCCAGCGGGCCACCGCACCGCGGGCCGGGCCGTGCCGGTAGGCCGAGCCAGACCCAGTAGGCCGAGTTGGACCCAGGGATAGACCCGTGTCGGACCGGGTTGACCTGAACCGGGTCGGGACGGAACAGGCTGGGTTGGGTGGGTCGGTCTGATCGGGTCGGACTGGACCCGGACTAACTTCGACCCTTTTCGTTCTTTCGACCATATCTTGAGATACGGGCGTCTGTTTGACAAACCAATTGAGGTGCTGTAAACCTTGGATTGAGGTGGTCCTTTTTTTATACCCCACTTTGGTTTTGGATAAAGTTTGGGTATGGCTGGGTTGTATCGAACATGAATCTAACCGGTCCCTCAGGACTAAAAGGCCGATAACTTACAGACCGGGCGTCCGATTGACACACCCTCTATTGTGTTGAGCCCCCTTTTATGTGGAGGTACTTTGGGATACTTATTCACGGGACTTCATGTTAGTTGGAGTATCTAACTATGTCTTGAGTAGGAGACCCTCCAAGAATCAAGCAATCTTAGTACGGGAACCCTATAACTGGTTGTGACATGAGAAAGGGATCCTACGTGGGTCTGTGCTTCGGGATCCTTTGTGGGTCTGTGTTTGAGAGTCTCTCTTGGGTCTTCTCTAGGAATCCACATGGAAATACTATAGGATCCTACGTGGGTATGTTGTACTAGGATCCTATGTGGGTCTGATGATGTACTGGGATCCTTGGTGAGTCTGATGATTTAGGATCCTATGTGGGTCTAATGATTTAGGATCTTATGTGGGTATGATGATTTATGATCCTACATGGGTCTGCCTATTAACAGAGTAAGATGATTCAGTAGTTACATATAATCATCTCTATTACTATACGTAAGTTATATCGGGTGTGATTTGAGTCCTTACCTTCTTGGTAATAACTTTTTGGTATTCTTCTGTGTGGAGTACCTGTGTGGTACTTTCCTTCATGGTGGTACCTTTGTGTTATTCTTCTATGTGGCATACCTATGTGGTAATTTCCTTCGTGGTGATACCTTTGTGGTATTCTTCTGTGTGGCATATCTATGTGGTACTTACCTTCGTGGTGATAACTTTGTGGTATTCTTCTGTGTGGATTACCTGTGTGGTACTTTCCTTCGCGGTGATACCTTTGTGGTATTCTTCTATGTGGCATACCTGTGTGATACTTACCTTTTTGGTGATACCTTTGTGGTATTCTTCTGTGTGGTGAACCTGTGTGGTACTTTCCATCGTGGTGATACCTTGGTGGTATTCTTCTAGGTGGAATTGCCTTTGTGGTACTTACCTTTGTGGTGTTACATTCGTGGTATTCTTTCCTTCGTGGAATAGTTTAGTTTTTAACTAATGAGTTGGGCCTTGTGTTTTTCTCAGGGATGAGATGGGTTTACTTGATAACTTATGTATATGTATGGGAATATACCTAAGTATGGTTGTCGGATGTTTTTATGCTTTTTGGTTTATCCTTTGTGGGTTTTGTGAGACCTTTGAGGGTCTTGGGGTCCCTACTGAGTATCATTATACTCACCCATGCACAGGTTATGCCCGCACATTATTGTTTTTGGTACAGACGATGGAAAGCGCTGATGGAGGATGAGGGTACCAGGACTAGAGGTAGCTCGGATGTGGACCTTAGATGAGGCATACCACAGAGATGACCATTGGAGAGTTGTACCAGCTCTTCAAGTAGGATCCTTGGTGGGAGTTCACAGGAGTTGTTTCAGTTTACTTGTACATTTCAATTTTCTTGTACTTTCCAGTTGGGCGTGTATTCTGGCCCCTTTTTCCTTTTTGTACATACTCTTTTTACTATACAGTTTACTTATGATCGTATCTTTCCATGTGCTTGGTTGTGTGTGTGTGTGTACAGGCTATAAAGGCAATGCCTTCCCAGTTTTAGGGAATATCTATAGCGACCCATACTTTACATACATGGTTAATACTTCAAAATTGAAGCATACTTATTACAACATATAACAAAACCATGAAAGGACCATATAGGTATAGAGTCTTTAGAAACTGGGAAACATAAACAACTGGTTCATAAAGCATCTACTTTGCCTCCCATTTATTTCATCATATCTAGAGTCCCTTTTGGCATATCCTACTTAATAACCTTCTTCCTGTCCTGGGGAAATAAAACATACAAAAGGGTGAGCTCAAATGCTCAGTAAGGGTAAACAAAAGAAATATCAATCACATCATATACATAAGAACATAACTTTTGGAAATCTTAACCTGCAAAAGAGATCATAATTTCATAACATCGGATAAATCATAGTAGTTAAATGTAATCCCAATAATCATAACTTAAAACATGAAACTTTGTGGCATACACACATAATCATAGAGAATCAGTTCTTATTAGTGAAGACTCATTGCCAAGACTATCCTAGTGGACAAAGTCCATTTCTGAACCGAGTTCAATCCTCGTTTCAGTCTTGTTTCAATGAACCAGTTTAACCTGTCATTCCAGCCATGTCTATCTCATGAGATATAAAATCTATACCCAATCCATTGGAGGGAGATATAGGTCCCACCCATCTCATAATTATACCATTCTTATGTGTTCCACAAAATCATAAACCATACATCATAGCATAACCCATGTAATAAAAATGGGAATCTTAAACATCATGACATCATAAAACAATTCATATAAGATAAAGGAATTCATAAAAATATTTCCATCACAACAAAATCAAATCAATGTAATAATAGGGATAGAAAAAGAACCCTATATTATCTTAGATGGAAAATAATTTTGATAAAACAGTTGAACTCCATTCTTGAGGAAAATATCCTTTCTACTTCAAAAACATTTTTCCTTTCTTAACATGTCATACAATTCTAAACTAAAATAAGTTGATTAAAAATAAACTTGAAAACTTGTAAGGGAAAATTCTTTGAAATAATATTTTAAAAATCCATTCATGCCGTATAAGTTAAAAAAACATTCTTCTCGTACTTTTGTCGGAAAAGTCAAAAAGTACCTCGTACTAAAAACGACAAAAGATTCCTTTCATATCTTTTACTAAAAACTCACCGAAGGGTAAAATTGGATATAAAATATTGTAGAAGGATATAAATATTACATATTGAGGAAACATGGATGTGGATGATAAAATACACCCCAGTAAATTCCAAAGTATTAACAATCTCGGATAAAAATGAGATTGTGATATTTCCCTTACCTTAGGTCTGATTTGCTTCGTAAGTGTCTGAACCTCCTGTATAATGATTTAAATAATGTTGTTGACTTATTCCAGGTTCATACATATTTTTATGATATCATATATGGTCATATTCTTAGCTTCTTATTAGTGATATTTCATTACTACTTGTTATTCGGGTGTTTATTACTTTTTGTTCTTATGCATGTTTTGTCGAATAAATTCTTATTCTTCTTTTCAGGTTATAGATACCTCATTTCTAGAATGGTATTATTGTAATATATATCATATTCATTCATTCAATTCATTTATATAATCATTATTCAATGAAGATCATGTAGAACGAGTCACATCACATCATAGAGACGGTATTCCGTACGTACGCACGAGCGATGATATCGTTCCCATGATCGTGGAATTGTATTGGAGTGTATGTATACTATTTTAGAATCAATATCACTTTAAAATAATCATATATAGTTATTATTTACACCATTATACCCATCCAAGTAAGGTGGTGGGGGAAAATAGATTACACCACGGCATGGAGACGGTATTTCGTACGTACGCACGCGCGGAGATTCCATTTTCCGTAGGATAGATAGATGGTGAAATAGGGTTGTTTCATACTTATAATAACATATAAGTATATTAGTGATACTGATGTTATTACTTCATAATGAAACAACTAAAGAAGAAGAAGTGGAAGAAGAAAAAAGGATGAAAGAATCGGTAACGGGCATTACCTCTTCTTTGAAGCGCCTCTTTGAGACTTCCTCTTAGGGCACTACAATTGGTCTTTGAAGAAGACCAGGACCTCTAGGATGTTTCTAGGGAAGTGGGGAAGTGAAATGGGCAGGAATTTCTTGAGCTTGAAGGCTCAAATTGGTGTGAGGAGGAGAGGGAGTAGGTGCCCTTTTATAAGGGAGGAGAGGGGAACCTTTGGAAATATAAGAAATATTAGTTTATATTAAATCCCAACCCCACTTAAAAACTTCCAAAATGACTCATATCCAAAGATTAGATGAGATAGGGTTGTAATATCATCAATCAACAAAATTTAGACATGTTATGAATTTATTTAAAACATTATCAACTTGATTTATCCTTATTTATAAATTTAATTTTATTTGTGGTAATAATATTCTAAATTTTAAATTATTATAAATAATTACATATGTGTTGTGAATTTTCAATAATTTGACACATTATGACATTTTAGACCATATAAATTTTAATTTATAATTTTTAAATATTTTAGTGATTTTTAAACAATTTTACAATATGTTATTTTATAAACTAATAATAGTGTCAATTTTGACACTATTAATTTATTTGAATTTAAATAAAATATATACAGAAGATATGTTATAAATAAAAGCATTAATAGATCCATAAAATGTCATATGTATCTAGAAAATTATTGGAGCACATTAAATATTTCATATAATATTTATTTTAATATTTTTAAAACCATTTATTTGATATTTTAATTAATAAAATAATTTTAACATCACTACTGTGTCATACTTAATGATAATTATTTAATCCCTAAAATTTCTAAATAAATTCCTATGATGTAGATAATTGTATTAGATTTCTGGAGACTATTCATGTTCGATGTTTCATTAAGTTTATCACTAAATTAAAATTATTATACTTATAAAATTTAAGAAAGTGACATGTTGTCACATTCTTTGGTTTTAATAATAATTAAATTATTTTCATGGACAAAAGTCCAGAAAATGAATCTAATCCGACACTTAGGTGATATGGGTTGACCTTTAGTCATCCAATAGGATTTTTTCAGGTGTTAGGGTAATTTTATAATCTTATATTAACCCTTAATTACCCGATTTATCTTTAACAATGGTAAATAAAATTTACCGTAGTTACTATTCATAATGCCCAAAAAAAAAATTAGCCTATTAACATAATTTGGACCCACTTATTCCGAATATGGAATCCATTTTTAAAAATTTAAAAACTATAAGTTGTAGTAATTAATTTAAAATAAATCCCATTGTTAAGAAAACGGGTTTTGGAAGTTAAAACATTGTCAAAGATTGAAATGTTTTTACCTATAAATTCAATGTGAAATTAATGATAATGACATAAATTATATTAAATGGTAAAAATATATTCTATTTATACTTTAAAACCATTCAATATTATAATTTATCCATATAAATTATCTCAATGAAAAAATTTGTTTTTAATTAAAAATTGGGGTATTTTTACTATTCATCAAAATATGAAAGTTATCAGAAAAATATCAAAAATTTATCCAAAGTAAATTTTTATACCCTGATTCAAAAGAAGAATTTTATTTTGTCAAATTGAACTTATAAACATGTCAAAAACTATATTTAATGTGGGTGCGCCATCAAAAGGCGGCAAAACTGCATTTTTTGAAAAATACTTATTTTACCTGAAAAAATTATTTTGTTCTCTTACCATATTCTAGAAATTGTGAAAGATGAATAATAATGTTATAAAATTCAAAATGTAGTTGATAATATTCATAACGTATGGTCCATAATAATATATCGTTGTTTAGTGAAACCCGATATTGCGTACGACGCAAGCTATCGAGGAAGGTCGCGATTGCGTGTAAAGCAAGTCAAGCTAGTGTTGTGTGTAGTGAAAGATTACTTTGATGATTTATATAACATAAAAACAAAATATTCCTCATAAAAGTCTCGGGTGTTACATTCTACCCCCCTTAAAATGAATTTTTCCCTCGAAATTCGTCACTTTGTGACAAACAGATGAGGACACCTCTCACTCATCATATACTCAAGCTCCCATGTAGCTTCTTCTAATTGGTGGTTCCTCCATAAAACTTTCACCAAGCGAGTGGTCTTGTTCCGTAGGACTTTTTCGCTACGATCCAGAATCTCTATCGGCTGTTCTTCATAAGAAAGATCTTGCTCCAACGGTACAACTTCTAAGCTGAGTACATGTGAAGGATCAGGTATGTACTTTCTCAGGAGAGATACATGGAACACATCGTGAACTTGAGAGAGATTCGGTGGAAGCGCCAATCGGTAAACTACCTTTCCAACACGATCCAGTATTTCGAAAGGACCGATATATCTAGGGCTCAACTTCCACTTCTTTCCAAATCTCATGACCCTCTTCCAGGGAGATATTCGTAAGAACACTTTATCACCCACTTCAAACTCTAGGTCTTTTCTTCGGTTGTCAGCATAACTTTTCTGTCGACTCTGAGCTTCTCTTATTTGTTGTTGAATAGATCTGACATTTTCTGCCATTTCCTCAACAAGATCAGGTCCTAATATCTTTCTTTCCCCAACTTCATCCCAGAAAGTTGGAGTCCTGTATTTCTTTCCTTAGAGAGATTCATAAGGAGCCATCTGAATACTGGAGTGAAAGCTATTATTATAAGAAAATTCCACCAAAGGTAGGTGTTGATCCCAACCACCTTTTAAATCTATAGAGAAAGCTCTCAACATATCTTCTAGAGTTTGAATTTTCCTCTCAGAATGACCGTCTGTCTGAGGATGATAAGCAGTGCTGAAACTCAACTCTGTATCCAGAGTATGCTGAAGACTTCTCCAGAACTTTGAGGTAAACCTCGGATCCCGATCAGATATAATAGAAAGTGGCACTCCATGAAATCTTACCACTTCCTTTACATATATCCGGGCAAGATGATCTAGAGAGAAATCCTCTCAAATAGCAATGAAGTGTGCAGACTTTGTAAAAGTATCAACTATGAACCAGATAGCATTATTGCCTTTGGATGTTTTAGGAAGTCCGGTGACAAAGTCCATAGTGATGTTTTCCCATTTCCATTTAGGTATGGGTAATGGTTGTAACATCCCCTTAGACTTCTGTCTCTCAGATTTAACTTGCTGACAAACCAAGCATCGAGAGACATATTTAGCAACATCTCTTTTCATGTCATCCCACCAGAAGTACTCTTTCATATCCCTATAAATCTTCGTGCTTCTCGGATGAATAGAGAATGAAGAACTATGAGCCTCATCCAGTAGCTCCTTCTTTAATTCTGGGATGGGAGGAACACAAACCCGATTCCTGAACTTTATTATCCCATCACAATCAAGTTTGAATTCAGGTACATTTCTCACCTTCTTTTGTAACTCTACATCTTCTTTCTATGCCTCTTTAGTCTTCACATGTATAGATGGTTGAACACTCATTTGATAAAGATACGATTTTTCCTTTTCTATTATAATTCCAAGATCCATCCTTTGTAAATCCATAAATATTGGATCTTTTGTGATCCTCATCATGGATAAGCTAGCATGGTCTTGTCGACTTAATGCATCTGCCACCTTGTTTACTTTCCCAGGGTGGTAATGAATTGATCAGTCGTAATCCATAATCAGCTCCAACCATATTCTTTGGCGCATATTCAGCTCCTTTTGCATGAAAATATACTTTAAACTTTTATGATCAGTATAAATATCACACCTTTCACCATAAAGGTAATTCCTCCAAATCTTTAATGCAAAGATTACCATAGCTAACTCCAAATAATGAGTTGGGTAATTTTGCGCATGGATTTTCAACTATCATGAGGCATAAGCTATCACCATATCATTTTGCATGAGAACACATCCCAGTCCCTTCTTGGATGCATCACTGTAGATCACAAACCTTTCTCCACTGCAAGGTAGTGTGAGCACAGGTGCACTGGCTAACCTTCTTTTTAGATCTTTGAAAGTTTTCTTCACATTCCTCCGTCCAAACAAACTTAACTCCTTTTCGAGTCAACTTGGTGAGTGGGTTAGATAACCTTGAAAAATCTTTCACAAAACGTCGGTAATGAAACTTTTTGGCATACACACATAATCATAGAGAATCATTTCTTATTAGTCAAGACTCATTGACAAGACTATCTTAGTGGACAAAGTCCATTTCTGAACTGAGTTCACTCCTCGTTTCAGTCTTGTTTCACAAAACCGGTTTAACCTGCCGTTCTAGCCATGTCTATATCATGAGATATAAAATCTTTACCCAATGAATTGGAGGGAGATATAGGTCCCACCCATCTCATAATGATACCATTCTTATGTGTGCCACAAAATCATAAACCATACATCATAGCATAACCCATGTAATAAAAATGGGAATCTTAAACATCGTGACATCATAAAACAATTCATATAAGATAAAGGAATTCATAAAAATATTTCCATCACAACATAATCAAATAAATGTAATAATAGGTATAGAAACATAACCTTATATTATCTTAGATGGAAAATAATTTTGATAAAACACTTGAAATCCATTCTTGAGGAAAATATCCTTTCTACTTCAAATTTTTTTTTTCCTTTCTTAACATGTCATACAATTATAAAATAAAAGAAGTTGACTAAAAATAAACTTAAAAACTTGTAAGGGAAGCTTCTTTGAAATAATGTTTTAAAAATCCATTCATGCCGTATAAGTTAAAAAAACGTTCTTCTCGTACTTTTGTCGGAAAAGTCAAAAAGTACCTCGTACGAAAAAAGACAAAAGATTCCTTTCATATCTTTTACTAAAAACTCACCAAAGGGTAAAATTGGATATAAACTATTGTAGAAGGATATAAATATTAAATATTGAGGAAACATGGATTTGGATGATAAAATACACCCTAGTAAATTCCAAAGTATAAACAATCTCGGATAAAAATGAGATTGTGATATTTCCCTTACCTTAGGTCCGATTTGCTTCGTAAGTGTTCGAACCTCTTGTATAATGATTTAAATAATGTTATTGACTTATTCTAGGATCATAAATATTGTTATGATATAATATATGGTCATATTCTTAGCTTCTTATTAGTAATATTTCATTACTATTTGTTATTCAGGTGTTTATTACTTTTTGTTCTTATGCGTGTTTTGTCGAATAAATTCTTATTCTTCTTTTCAGATTATAGATAACTCATTTATAGAATGGTATTAGTGTAGTATATATCATATTAATTCATTTATATAATCATTATGCCCTGAAGATCATGTAGAACGAGTCACATCACATCGTGGAGACGGTATTCCGTACGTACGCACGAGCGATGATATCGTTCCCATGATCGTGGAATTGAATTGGAGTGTATGTATAATATTTCAGAATCAATATCACTTTACAATAATCATATATAGTTATTATTTACACCATTATACCCATACAAGTAAGGTGGTGGGGGAAAATAGATTACACCACGGCGTGGAGACGGTATTCCGTACGTACGCACGCACGGTGATTTCATTTTCCGTAGGATGGATAGATGGTGAAATAGGGTTGTTTCATACTTATAATAACATATCAATATATTATTGATACTAATGTTATTACTTCATAATGAAACAACTAAATAAGAAGAAGTGGAAGAAGAAATAAGGATGAAAGAATCGGTAACAGGCATTACCTCTTCTTTGAAGTGCCTCTTTGAGACCTCCTCTTAGGGCACTAAAATTGGTCTTTGAAGAAGACCAGGACCTATAGGATGTTTCTAGGGAAGTGGGGAAGTGAAATGGGTAGGGATTGGCCGAGCTTTAAGGCTCAAATTGGTGTGAGGAGGAGAGGGAGGAGGTGCCCTTTTATAAGGGAGGAGAGGGGAACCTTTAGAAATATAAGAAATATTAGTTTATATTAAATCCTAACCTCACCTAAAAACTTTCAAAATGACTCATATACAAAGATTAGATGATATAGGGTTGTAATATCATCAACCAATAAAATTTAGACATGTTAGGAATTTATTTTAAACATTATCAACTTGATTTATCCTTATTTATCAATTTAATTTTATTTGTGGTAATAATATTCTAAATTTTAAATTATTATAAATAATTACATATGTGTTGTGAATTTTCCATAATTTGACACTTTATGAAATTTTAGACTATATAAATTTTTATTTATAATTTTAAATATTTTTGTGATTTTTAAACAATTTTATAATATGTTATTTTATAAAATAACAATAATGTCAATTTTGACACTATTCATTTATTTGAAATTAAATAAAATATATACAGAAGATATGTTCGAAATAAAAGCTTTAATAGATCCATAAAATGTCATATGTATCTAGAAAATTAGTGGATCACATTAAATAGTTCATATAATATTTATTTTAATATTTTTAAAACCATTTATTTGATATTTTAATTAATAAAATAATTTCAACGTCACTATTGTGTCATACTTAATGATAATTATTTAATCCATAAAAATTCTAAATAAATTCCTATGATGTATATAATTGTATTAGATTTCTGGATAATATTCAGTTTCGAAGTGTCATTAAGTTTATCACTAAATTAAAATTATTATACTTATAAAATTTAAGAAAGTGACATGTTGTCACATTCTTTGGTTTTAATAATAATTAAATTATTTTCATGGAAAAAAGTCCATTAAATGAATCTAATCCGACCATTAGGTGATATGGGTTGACTTTTAGTCATCCAATAGTATTTTAGGAGGTGTTAGGGTAATTTTATAATCTTATATTTACCATTAATTACCCGATTTACCTTTAACTATGGTAAATAAAATTTACCATAGTTACTATTCATAATGCCCAAAAATAAAAAGTAGCCTATTAAAATAATTTGGACCCAATGATTCCGAATATGGAATCCATTTTTCAAAATTCAAAACATATAAGTTGCAGTAATTAATTTAAAATAAATCTCGTTGTTAAGAAAACGAGTTATAGAAGTTAAAACATTGCCAAAGATTGAAATGTTCTTACCTATGAATTCTATGTGAAATTAATGATAATGACATACATTATATTAAATGATAAAAATATATTCTATTTATACTTTAAAACAATTCAATATTATAATTTATCTATATAAATTATCTCAATGAAAAAAGTTGTTTTTAATTAAAAATTAGCATATTTTTACTATTCATCAAAATATGAAAGTTATCAGAAAAATATCAAAAATTTATCCAAAGTAAATTTTTATACTCTGATTCAAAAGAAGAATTTTATTTTGTCAAATTGAACTTATAAACATGTCAAAAACTAGATTTAATGTGGGTGCGCCATCAAAAGGCGGCAAAACTGCATTTTTTGAAAAATACTTATTTTACCCAAAAAAATTATTTTGTTCTCTTACCATGTTCTAGAAAATGTGTAAGATGAATAATAATGTTATAAAATTAAAAATGTAGTTGATATTATTCATAACGGCTAGTCCATAATAATATATCGTTGTTTAGTGAAACCCGGTATTGCGTACGACGCAAGCTATCGAAGAAGGTCGCGATTGCGTGTAAAGAAAGTCAAGCTAGTGTTGTGTGTAGTGAAAGATTACTTTGATGATTTATATAACATAAAAACAAAATATTTCTCATAAAAGTCTCGGGTGTTACAATATTCCTTCTAGTGCTAGTCGCCAGCCCCTGGACTACGGAAGGCGGGCATGGGGTAGTCACTGCACGGGTCCCAGGGGGTCAGCTTGTGACAAATTGGTATCAAAGCAGTCGGTACTACCGTAGAACATTGGACTTTGATCTTTTTAATGGAAACAATGTTAAGTGTAGTGAGTGTGATTATCAGTTTAAGGAATCCAGTGTGGGTGCAGCGGTCGACGTATCCATACACCAGGACCCTGAATTCTGATTTCCGATTGAACGCGTGAAAACACTGATAGCGTGTGTTTTGAGAAGTTTTCTTTTTGAATTATTTGATTCAGCTCACGAGGTATAACTTAATGACCCTGGCGCACCGGTTATTTATTAGTATGTTGTTGCGTAGATAGCCAGCTAGGATTTCCAAAAGAGTACATGATGACGGCCCACCGAGTGACGAGGCTCCGTTGTAGGGCCCCATTACTATGTTGGCACCATCGGGTGGTGTGCCAGTAGCACCACCACCCATTGGGCAGCAGTTACCACCAGCCACACTAGTGGACGATGCAAGCCAACTGATCACGTTTCATGAGTTCCAGTAGTAGAGGCCTCTGAGGTTTCAAGGCGAGACAGTTTCTCACGTAGATGAGGGCTGGCTGGAGGTGGTTGCAAGAGTTTTCTGCCTAATTGAGACACTAGTAGAGTATATGGTGATCTTAGCTACTAGTCTTTTTCCGTGAGTGACCATGAGGATGGTCTGCATAGTGATGAGGCTTTGGTACATGGACCATTACCCAAGATAATACCTTTGGGTAGTGTGTCATCTATATCAATGCACGTTGGTCATCAGTTACAACCAGCAGTACCAATAGAGGACACATATTGGCTTAGTGCCTTACACGTGATTCAACATCAGATACCCCATAGGTTTTGAGGTGAGCCCGACTCAGAGGCAGCTGAGGACTGGCTTGAGCAGGTGGCTGAGAGATCTCTAGAGCTTCTACAGCTTCAGTGGGGCGACATGTCAGTAGCTGAGTATTCATCGAGGCATACCTATCATTCCTAGTACTCGATGAATAAGATACGATCAGTGGTTCGGGGATCGAACATTCGAGCACAGTGTGTTTAAGGTCGTTCGAGCCAGTAATATTCTTCTATGCATTCCTACTTATGTTGGGGTGCTAGAGAGTACCTTTGTGGTTGAATGTTCTTTGGATGAGCGGATACAGCCAGTGAATGTTAGTAGTGGGAAAACAGAAAATTGGCCCCAGTATTATAGACTTGGGCATGTAAAAATGTTTTGAGAAGAATAAGTGCTAGGGACAGATGAATCTACAGGGCTGTGGACATGGAATCAGAGATAGGGGAGTAGCATTAAGTGGTGTATATTTTGACATGTTACAACCAACCCCCATTGTGGTCCCCGCTAGGCTCAGGGAGCTGGAGGAAAGGGGAAGAGAGTAGCTGAATGCGATCAAGGAGTGCGACCCAAGGGATCTAGGAATGATTCAAGGTACGGTCTATGTATACTTCTAGCTTCCATATAAATAAACATAGGTACCAATCATTCCTTCCATCCACGAATCTTTTCCAAGACCTAGAGTTTTCGGTTAAACCTTTGACTTGACCCTCATGTCTAGAGATACATTTGGGAGTAGACTCGATAATCATACTTACGCTGACGGTGTGATCTGATCCTTGAGGCGAGAGTTTCGGTTGGAACCACTTGGTGGCATTGTCGAGGACTTACGATGTTAGTTTGGGTATGACTGAACATCCACAATTCATACTTATATTGACTATACTAGGAAAAAAGGTTATTGTTTAACTACAATGTTGGGATGAGGTTTTCCTTAGTCGGTGAAAAAGGAAACCTAGGCACCACAAGATAAACTCATGCATAGGGGGGTGAAACCGATCACTCTTGAGTTGGCCAGCCTTACCCTCGTGGCAGTAGGAGTTTTGAGTTTTCAGTTCCCAATGGGAGTGGATAGATTTCCTCCAGGACTATGACTTTAAGATAGTATATACTTCTGGGAAGGGGGTCGTGGTAGCATATGCACTCAACAGGTGGTCTGGCCTGCAGCTACTGAGTGAGGCGACAGAGCAGCTAGCCGCTTTACGAATATCCTACATGGATCGAGATGGAGCAGCTTATCTTCAGTCTCTTATATTCACTCCCCGCTTCATCAGCGATTCAGGGAGGCACAATGTGGGGACACAGACTATGAGGCTCAACGTGCTCAGATATCCATAGGACAACCACCTGATGGATTTTTTGAAGGTGGGGATCACATCGTCCTCTTTAGAGGACGTACTATGGTACCGATGGTGATACATGAGGAAGTGTTGATGGAGTTACATACACCCCCTCTAGTGGTACATCTAGGAGTGGTGAAGATGTACTAGGACCTCCGGCGTTAGCAACGATGGATGGGAATAAAGAAGGAAGTAGAAGAGTTTGTCTCATGGTGCCTCACTTGTCAGCAAGTGAAGCCAGAGCACCGGGTTCCAGCAGGCTTAGTTCAGCCTTTAAAGGTCCCAGAGTGGAAGTGGGATGGGATATCCATGCACTTCGTGATAGGAATTCCACGTATATCCAGGGGTTATGATTCAATCTGGGTGATCGTCGACTAACTCACCAAGTCAGCCCACTTTCTACCGATCCGAGAGTAGGGTTCAGTAGAGAGCTTGATATGCCTCTATGTGCAAGAGATTGTGTGGCTACATGGAGTACCCTATATGTTTGTCTCCGATCGTGATGCATGTTTCACTTCCTGGCTATGGAAGGGGTTGCTGCAGGCTTTCAGGATGCAGCTTTGTTTGGGAACCACCTTCCATCCTTAGACGGATGTCCAGACTGAGTGGATTCGGTCACAGCTAGGAGGATCACTTTCCCTTCATGGAGTTTTCATACAACAATAGATATCACTCCACTATTGGGATGGCACCATTGGAGGCTTTGTACGACCTACCTTGAAGATCGCCTTTGTTCTAGACTGACCCAGGGGAGTTAGCACTCATGGGACCAGAGATGGTACGAGCTACCACGGAGAAGGTACAGATCATCCAGGAGCGGATGAAGACTACACAGAGTAGAAAAAAGCCTTATGCCGACAGAAGACAGAGACCACTGAAGTTCAAGGATGGTGACCACATCTTTCTACTGGTCTTACCTCGACAAGGTTTGTAGAGATTTGGTTGGGTTGGCAAGTTATCTTTGAGGTTCATCAGACCCTTTTAGGTCCTTAGTAGAGTTGGTGATGTGACTTACCTCTTATCTCTTCCACCTCAGTTGTACCAGGTGCATGAAATCTTCCACGTATCCCAGTTGAGGAGATATGTGCATGACCCATCTCACGTCATTGACCATGGCTAGCCGGACATCAAGGTTGGGGTGATGTTTTCAAAGGTTCCAGTGGAGATTGAGGATTGACATGATCAGGTTCTTTGTAGTCAGTCAATACCTTTGGTGCACATACGCTGGAAGCACGGGAACCTCCAGGAGAGCACATGGGAGTGGGAGACTCATATTCGTGCTCAGTACCCTCTTTTGGTTGTTTTGCCTTTTTTATGGATTTTGGAGACATAAAGCCCTAAGGTGGGTAGAATGTAATGTCCCAGAAATTCCGTATAATTTTTTTTAAGTATATGGAATTATTTTGACACTGCAAAATCTTATAGTGTGTGATTTCGAGGCCCGGAGTGCCCGAAATGATCCGTTAAAGTTTGGTTAAGTTTTAATTATCGCGTGTAAGCAGTTTTCCTAAAAAATTGGAATAACTCTTAAACGGTAACTCGGATCAGAAATCTGAGGGAACCGTTGCATTCAGGATGATGATTTTATCCTAGGAGCGACTTAAGTTTAGTCGGTGCATGCCTCCTGTGATAAACCCTAAATATGGCATAATCGTAAATAAAATAATTAAATAAATTATTTTATTTTTCAAATGCTTATAACTCACAAACGGTAACTTAGATTAAAAATCTGAGACCACCAATGAACGCATGATAGTATACTATCTTTAGGCAGATACTAACATTGGTTTGCATGAGCCACCAGTGAAATTTAGTTTTTAGGCTATAAATAAAATAATTAAGTGACAATTATTTTATTTTAAAATTCATGACTTCTAAATGGTAACTAGGATGGAAAATCTGAGAGTACTGTTGGGTTAATTGGGGCCTGTTTCACTTAGGCAGATCCTAACCTAGACAGGCGTGAGTCAAGGGTGAGTATTATAATTTTTTTGAACTTTTTTTTGGGTATGTTCAGTAAACGCACGATAAGACTTATATAACCATTGAACCGGTGCACAGAATTGAAATATGAGGGTGCCGTTGAACTCACAACGCCGATATTCACTTAAGGATACCTTCATCTTGACAACAGTAGGTCGAGGGTGAAGCTTAGTTTTTGTGAATTTTGTGTGAGAGTTAAAAGAATAAAAATAAAATAAATACCAAGTTTTTTTAAACCTCCCATTTTGAATGTGCAGTGGTGGGGAACACCTGAGTTAGGAAACCCCCCAAATTGAATTCTTAATGGTGGGGATCGCCCGACTCTTGAACTCCCTATTTAATGAGGGAGGTTACTTTTGGTTTCCTCTAAATTAATTATGCCAACCTCATCATAATTAATGGCCAACATTAATTTAATAAGTTGGCTATTCTTTTATTGCATTGGGGAAAAATTGATGGCAAAGGGTTGGAAAATACTTGGAGAATTTTTAGGAACTCTTCTTCTCTAATGAATAATGCTTCTCCCAAAAAGAACGTCTCTCTAACGAAGAATGAGGAACTGACCCCGAGCCCAGATCAGAAGCGCCTTGCGGAAGCAACAAACGCCGACTATTCAATGACTTTGTCTTCCTCCTCACGCCTCCTCCTACAGAACCTTCAAGGTAGGGTCTGTTGTTTTGAATACCCCCTTAACCATTATTTACATTCTTTGTGATTCAAGAATTTTTGAGCCGCTTGCTACCGCCCTAACGTAGAGGGTGCAGGCCAAACGAACATGGCCCGACCTCTCCGCAATCCTTTGAAGTTTTTGATGTGTTCTTCACGATGGAGGAGAATGGCGACTGAGGCCGAAAATTGGCATCGGTGGGACTCAGTAGTGGTGGCCAGCACCACTGCCATCCGTGAAGATGGTGGTGGTGTAACCGCATCACTGCAGAAGAGTCACGCCCCATCGGTCGTGGCGAAGCAAGGGTGGCAGCCGGCACTCCGGCCGGTCGCACAATGGGGATGGCGGCGCGGGTTCGCACTGCCCGGCATGCAAGAGCAACGACCTTGTGCAGTGGAGACAACAAGAGGGAGGCCGGCTCGCTATCGGCCATCGACAAAGGCATAGGACATGACCGCGCTGCGCGGAAGAGGGGGTTAGCCGTCCGGTCATCTGTGGTGGGTCACCGCACCGTGGGCCACCACACCGCAAACCCGGTGGGCCACCGCACCGCAGTCCGGGCCACACCGGTGGGCCGGGTCAGACCCAGTGGACCGGGCCAAACCCAACGGGCCAGGTCAGACCCTGGGCCATACCCAAGTCGGACCGGACCCAAACCAACTTCGACCCTTTTCGTTATTTTGGCCATATCTTGAGCTACAGGCTTCAGTTTGACGAACCATCTATGGAACCGAAAACCTTGGATCGAGACGGTCCTTTTGGTATACCCCACTTATGTTTTGGATAAAGTTGGGGTATGGCTGGGAGTGATCTAACACAAATCTAACCGGGCCCTCGAGACTAAAAGACCAATAACTTACAGACCGGGAATCTGATTGACGCACTGTCTGTTTTGTTGAGACCCCTTTTACATGGTGGTCCTTTGGGATACTTCTTTGTTGTACTTCGTGGCATTTTGAGTATAGACCTGTGGCTTGAGGAGCGGACCCTCATAAAATTAAGCAAGCTTAGTGTGGGAACCCTGTAGCTGGCTATAACATGAGAAAAGGGATTCTATGTGGGTCTGTGCTTTAGGATCCTTTGTGGTTCTGTATTTGAGAGTCTAAATTGGGTCTGCTCTAGGAATACATGTGGGACTAATCTAGTTTCTTATGTAGGTCTGTAGTAATAGGATCCTATGTGGGTGTAATGATGTACTAGGATACTATGTTGGTCTGATGATTTAGGATCCGACATGGGTCTGATGATTTGGGATCCTACGTGAGTCTAATAATTTAGTATCCTACATGGGTCTTCCTCTTAATAGAGTAAGACGATTCAGTAGTTACATCTAATCATCTCTATTTTTGTACCTAAGTTATACCTGGTGTGAGCTAAATCCTTATCCTTGTGGTAATACCTTTGTGGTATTATTTGGTGGGCGTACCTGTGTGGTACTTTCCTTCGCGGTGATACCTTTGTGGTATTCTTATGTGTGGTGTACCTGTGTGGTACTTTCCTTCATGGTGATACCTCTGTGGTATTATTCTATGTGGCGTACCTGTGTGGTACATACCTTTGTCGTTATACCTTTGTGGTATTATTCTGTGTGTCAAACCTGTGTGGTACTTTCCTTCATGGTGATACCTTTGTGGTATTCTTATGTGTGGAGTACCTGTGTGGTACTTACCTTCATGGTGATACCTTTGTGGTATTATTATGTGTGGCATACCTGTGTGGTACTTTCCTTCATGGTGATACCTTGGTGGTATTCTTATGTGTGGAGAACCTGTGTGGTACTTTCCTTCATGGTGATACCTTTGTGGCATTCTTCTATGTGGTGTTAACTTTTTGGTACTTACCTTTGTGGTGTTACCTTTGTGGTATTCTTTTCTTAGAGGAATAGTTAAGTTTTTAGCTAATGAGTTGGGCCTTGTGTTTTCCTCATGGATGAGATGTGTTTACATGATAACTTAGTTATATGTATGAGCATATACCTAAGTAGGGTTGTTGGATGTTTTCATGCTTTGTGGTTTATCCTTTTGGGTTTTTTGAGACCTTCGAGGGTCTTAGGGTCCCTACTAAGTATCGTTATACTCCCCCTACATGGGCTATGCCCGCACCTTGTTGTGTTTGGTTCAGACGACGGATATCACTGACAGAGGATGTGGGTACCAGGACCGGAGGTAGCTCAGAGGTGGACCTTATCCGAGTCATACCGCAGAGACGACCGTTTGAGATCTATACCTACCCTTTAGGTAGGATCCTTCATGAGAGTTCACAGGAGTTGTTTTAGATTAATTGTACTTTTCAGTTTTCTTGTACTTTCCAGTTGGGCTTTTATTTTGGCCCCTTTTTCCTTTATGTACACACTGTTTTTACTATACTGTCTACTTTTGATCGTATCTTGTTGTGTTCTTGGTTGTGTGTGTGTATACAGGTTATAAAGGCAATGTCTTCCCAGTTTTAGGGAATATGCCTTTCAGTGCTAGTCGCCAGCCCCTGGGCTATGGAAGGCGGGCTTGGGGTAGTCACAGCACAGGACCAGGGGGGTCGGGTCCTGACAATATTTCAAAGAGTTATAACACACAATTAATAATGTAAATATTTATAATTCAAAATTTGACTCAAAGTATGAAGGTTGAGGAAAGAAACCCTTAAAAGATAATAACATTTGAAGTAAGAACCAATAAATAAAGTGATTATGTAAAAAAATCAACATAATAAAAGTGGAAATAAAATATAAAAAATAATATGTCATAACACACATAATATTTTTCAAAACATATTCAATGAAGAAGTGATATAATCCAATGAAAAGAAAATGAGTTAAGAATCCCATTATATTTATTCCTAGCTCATTTTGTATGTGCTTCTTCCCTCCTGAGTAATGTAATTTTGTTACTTATCTACATGATTTAAAACCTTATTAATGTTATTTAATTCATTTTGTTTACTTTTATTTCATTTAGTATAATATTTCATTTAGTTACTAAATTGGTTTAGTTTACATTGGTTGTTTTAGGGTCTTTCAATTTATAACCTCCAAAATAGCTTCAACACCATTATAAATGTAATAAGTAATTGTAAGATGGTTCCATAAGAATTATATTTTTCAATTTATTGGTTTCATATTATTACATAAACAAATTAGTTCAATAGATTATGAAATAGTTATTTTTCTGTTAATATTCTTTGATAAGCTTATTTTTTGACCATTTAAAATAACCATAATTATTCAATTTCAATTCCATTTATGTTATGTATGTTTCATATTTATATAATTATGAAAACATATTAAATTAATAATTATTTCACCTTGTTACTATTATTTTTATTTTCTTAATAATTTATGTCATCTTATAACATTGTTCATGTAGATGGTAAAACTAACCCAAACAAGAACATGTTATAATGGTTGAAGGAGTAAGAACATGGTATTTTATATTGATAATATCACTTTTTACAGAATATTAATGATTTAAAAATAATTTCATTAGAGTTATAAATCATTTTACATAATACTTATGTGAATAAGGTAAATGAAAAATAATAGTAATAAAATATTAATTGAAAAGTGCCTCGATATTCTAATTTTAAGCAGTTAAATGTTCTGATGATCATTTATTATTGATATTTACAATGGAATAGATTGCTTTATCATTTCATAAATATCATAATTGTTTCTTAAATTCATTTTTATAACCATCAATTTAAGGAGGTGATGAAAAATGATAAACATCATTCATGGAGATCGTAGTCTGTGTGTACCCATGACCAACGTTTACATTTTACAATGAATAGAAGGGATGTAAAGTGGAAAATATTTTATATTTATAGAATCATAATTATTTAATAATTGTAATGTATGTTGTTTTAATCTATCTGTATAATCATCCATGTGAAGCGGTGATGAAAAATAAAATATGTCTCTTCAAGGAGGTTGTAGTTTGCAGTACCCATGAGTGACATTTTCATTTTCCATTGGATAAAAAGAAGGTATATAATGATAATTTAATCAATATAATAATGTTTTATTATATGAATTATAATTTTTAAATTATTTTTAAGTTTTTATATAATATTTTTATGAGGTGGAATAAGAAATAAACATGAAGGAACTCAATTAAGTCAATTACCTCTTCCATGAGTAACCTCCCTTGTATATCTTCTTAATACTTCTTGGATTCTTATTTTGAAAATATAATAAGCTATAAATAATGGATAATGGTATTGGTGAGTGATTTGGGAAGATATTTTTCAATATAGTTTTCTCAAAGTGGGTTAAAAAGTGAGGAGGGTAGGGGCCCTCTTATAAGTAAGGGGAGTGGAAGTCTTGTAAATATTATTAACTTTAAAAATATATAGTCATTTTCAATGGAAATTAGTAAAAAATCGACATAGTTTCGAATATAAGATAGTTGAGGGTCAAAATAAACTCATTTAATTATATTTAGGTAATATTTAGTGATATTTTAAGATGAATTTTTTTATTTAACCCCATCAGAAAACCCTTTTAACTCTTATCATGGTGAAAAACTTTTATTATGGTTGTTGTTAATTATAACTAAAAAGGAAATGAATCTTATTATATAATTTAAATATTTTCATTCAACATATTTTATTATTTTTATAATATTAAATTTATATAGGTGGCAAAAATTACTTTTAATATAAGTACGTAAAATGTAATGAAAAATAGTTTTTTGAAAAATTCCTCTTAATCAATGACATATATTTACACTAAAATCATTTATAAAATTGATTATCATGAAATGAGTTGGTTTATTAAAAAAATGATAGTTTTTTACTTTAAATCCAAAAAAACTTAATGTAACCTTATAAATACTTAATTAAATAAAAGGATCAAAATAGTTCTTTTATTAGAATAAAACATCACTTAGGTTTTAAAATATCAAATATAGGTTTCTAAATTAATCATAATATTTATAAATGATATATTTAACTTAATAAATATGTATTTTTTATATAAAAATGTTTTCACAAACTTTCGCATCATTCTTATACTATGATGGTGTCATAAAAGTGATGACATTTGTAAAAATTGTATTGTTCACCATTCACCAAAATATCAATAATTTCATAAAAACAAAAAAAATCACCCTAAACTTTTTGAAATTATAAATTATAAAATTAAATTAAATTAAATTAATAAAATTATCTTTTAAATTAAAATATTAAATAGAAATAGAAATAGCTTTTATAGAAAAATTGTCGTTTTAAACATCAAGTGTTCTTAATCTTATTTCATATAAATTTATAATTAGTTTAGTGTTAATATATTGAAATATTAATTATCATATATTAAACATGATAAATTTTATTTATTAAGTTAAAATATACAACAATTTAAAAATTGTTCTTTGAGAAAAATATCCCTTTTAATATTTAATAAATTTAATTACATTAATCTATTGAAATATTAAAATGTACTTGAATACCCAAGAACAATTTTTGATGAGTCCAGATTTGTCGCAAAAACCTGAACATAAGCACTCCTATGAGATCAATGGGAACATCGATCTGATCTCAAATCATCTAAGTCTTGTTTGAATATAATTACACTAGAATTATGAATTGAATACATGTATTTGTCCAGTCGATATTGAGGTATAGAAATTCTAGATCAACCCAACTTGTGGACCATAAAAATACTACCCCCCTGCATTTCATCTAGAGGAGGGAGTCATAGTCACAACTAGAATTGGAATCTAAGACTCAAACCATGGAACAATAGAAATATAGAAAACATAAAGCCTTAGTCAATAAATTTTTCATTGTGATGTAGTTTTTTTTCATTCCATCTAATATATATATCCTAGATTCCCTTAATATATAAAAAAACTCATAAAATCACTCATCAAATCTCTATTAGTCCCTTGAGAGTGTGATGCATAACTTTCTATATTCAATACATATCATATGGAGACTATTATTATAAATGTAACACATTCATTTAATTCATAGAACAAGACCAAAAAGATTTCATGTTAAGAAAAATTAGACCCTTATACATATCTGTCAAGCTGGATGATACTAAAATATACTATGATTTAATTGAAAATAGTTCTAGGATCAAACAAATCATGATATGGACCCTTTATTTTTTGGATTATAGAAAATATAATCATTCCCCTTAAAAATATTCCATTTATAGGTATGATAAAAGTGAGATACTATAATATCCCAAACCCGTATGCCTAAATATGGTGCTAAAAAATACTCTTTATATATTGTCTTGATACAAACTGATAAGACCCAATTTTAACTATCTATAATCAGTAAAAATTATTGAGTCACTTATATACCCAAGTAATTTTTAGGTTTAGAGATTCATAGAATTATGAGAAACATTTCTTAACAAAACCCATAACTTTCTCACCCAATAGACACTTTTCCCATTATGTATATATTTTCATAATCCATAATAAGTATTAAAAATATCCTAAAATATTTTCCACACATGATACCCTTCTACGTATAACATGTGTAATACAATTATTTATAACCTGGGGAAATGGCAACATAAGAAAGGTGATCTAAACAGCTTAATAATGGGTCGCATTCATTAGAAACTATCATTGAATAAACATGGCATGAATAATATGTAAAGAATAAGTTATAATCAAATAATTCAATATAACTAATCACATAAACTTGAAATATATCAATGCATAAAAATATGAACAGTATAATAGAAATCAATGAATGATTTCATGGTGATGGAATGAATAATTTAGTATAGTATAATCTTACTATTGGGGCCTTATCTAAGACACCATACCTACAATAAAGGCCTCAGTTAATAAATCATAAGTAATTGAGTGGAATACATGAAATACCAAGACAAGTTTGTCTCATGAGACCTATCAATACATCATAGGAAAACATAATTTTAGGCCCCAACCATCACTAATTAATTATATTTAATTCATCATAGAAAGTAAGGAAAACAAATATATAACCAACATGACTTAGTAATTAATAAATATTTATATTAAATCAAGTAAATATAATTTGAATATAACCCAATCAATAGAAAATCATATTTTTAAGATTACTTTATCTAACACTATATATATCAATTTTATACAATTAATAAAATATATAATTGATATTGAATGTATCCATGGTACTATAGAACATGTATATGAAGGGTAAAAATAAAGTCAAAAAGTGATGGAGAGTAATATATAATATAACTTCAAGGAAGTAAATGAACTAAGAATAAAACTTATGTTTAAAATAAGGTTTAAAACATGAATCAATAAGGGATAAAAAATATCATAAATTCAAAAAAAATGAATTATTTTAAGTAAAGAAAATTATTTTGGAATATAAATACTAAAATAGAGGTTATTCTTTGAAAAAAAATTCCTAAAACTAATGAACTTAATTAAAAAATGGAGTAAAAAGTGACTTACAAAACTCTTTTCTTGTGATTTCAAGGTTAATTTTAAATCATTATTTATAAAATAATTAAAAATAATGTAATATTTAAATAAAAAATATTTAATTAATAAAATATTAAGTGTATGATAAAAATATATATAAGTGGGGTGAAATTGATTTTCAATACTTTTAAGAAAATAATTTCATTTATTTTAAAAAATTCATAGAAAATTAGGATTAGATAATAATTTGGAAATTAATCAAAACATATTAATTAATATAATTAATTAATAATTGTAATTATATAAAAAATATTGTTCATATAGAAAACATTAAAAAAGATTCTTTTCAAACTTTTTTATAGAAGGAAAAAAATTGAGTTATTAAAAAATCATTAATATTATAATTTTTAAATTTTTGAATAAAATTTAATATATAAGATAAATTTACATTAAAATAATTTAATTATAGAAAATAATTATCTTAAAACATGATAAATAATATTGATTTGGAATAGAAACATTCCTAACTAAAAAGAAGAATTAAGGTTGGCTTTTCTTATAAACATTACTTTGGCGGTTTTGAGAAACAAAGATATCAAAAATAGATAGAATACTAGAACCCCCTAAAAATATATAAATAAGAATTAAATATATATTTTTTAGGATATTAGTAATATATAATTTCCCTTAATGTAAATTTAAACATAAATAATCCTAAAAAAAACGTGATAGTGAGAAAAATCCTTATAGATTTGGTAACATTTGAATCAGAAGCATTCAAAAGATAAAACATGATATGGTTCTAAAAAAAATAATTACATATAATATTATATAAAAATATATTCATGGTTAAATAATTACCCCATATAAAATAAAACATGATGTGTAATATCAAACATGTCGAAAGGAATCGAAATTGAAACCAAGAACCCTTACATATTTTATAACACTTGAATCAAAACTTCTTGAATGAGGGAACATGAAATGAAAATATAGTTACCATGATTAAATATTGGGTCATTATATAATATTTAAAATAGTAATCATACATACCATAAAATTTAAATAGGTTAATAAATAAAAATATGTCTTATAGTTGGAAGTTTGAGATGAGAAACTCTTACAAAGATCGTAACATTTTAAGTGAGAATCAATAGATGAAGTTATTATGTGAAAAAATGTAAATAAACTTAAAAAGAATAAATAAAACATAAAACAAGTATATTATATGACACAAATAATATTTATCATAACATATTCATTGAATAAGTGATATAGCATAATAAAAATAAATTGAGTTAAGAATACCCTTACCTCAAATCTTGACTCGTTTTATACATATGTCTACATTCATAAGTAATTAAATTTTATTAATTATATAATTTATTAGAAACCTTTTTAATGTTCATTAATTACTTATTATTCTTTTTATTTAATTTATTATCATGTTTCTTTTAGTTACTAAATCAGTTTAGTTTACATTGGTTGTTTTGGGGTCGTTCTATTTATAGACTTCAGAAAAAAAAATCACTGTCACTATAATGATAAAACATAATAGTAGAATGCTTCCATAAAAATTATATTCTTTGATTTATAATTTTAATATTATTATAGAATCAAATGAGTTAAATAGATCAGGAAATTGTTACTTTTCCATAAATCTTACTTGATAAGCTTATTTTTTATGGTTTAAAATTACCACAATTATTTACATTTAATTCCATTGATGTGATGATTTTTTGATCATTTTACAATTATAAAAAAATCTTAAATTAATCATAATTATATTTTTTTTATTATTTCATTTTCATTAATCATTCATGACACATTATAACATCCTTCATGTGGGTATTAAAACCAACCAAAATAAGAACATGTTCTAATAATTGAATGAGTAATAAAATGTAATTTTATATTGATAATATCGCTATTATATAAGTTTAAGGATTTATAAATAATTTTATTAAAGTGATAAATAATATTCAATAATATTTATAGGAATATTACTAAGGAAAAATAATGGTAACAAATAATTACTTAAAAATTTTCTCGGTAAGATCATTTGTAGCGGTTAAATTTTATGATGATCAATTATTGTTAATATTAATGATTTCATAGACAAATTATCTTTCTAGAACCATAATAATTTTATAAATATAATTATTATTTTTACATATATTTTAGAACCATTTGTGTAAGTTGATTCTGAAAAATTATATACATCTTTTGTGGGGGCGGTAGTATGCACATACACATGAGTGACATTTCCATTTTCCAATGAATAGGAGGGAAAAAATTGATAATATTTTATCTTTATATAATTATAATTATGTAATAAATATAATATATATATATATATATATATATTAAGCATATCAATATAACCATTCATGTGATGGGGTGATGAAAAATGAAATATGTCTCTTTATGGAGGTGGTGTTCTGCATGTACGCATAAGTGATGTTTTCATTTTCCGTTGGATTAAAATAAGATAGATAATAATTTTTACATAACAATAATAACATTTAAGTATAATAATTATCCCAATTAAATTATATCGATCAACTTATCAAATATTTGGATTAGGTGGAAGAATAAATAAACTTGAAAGAACCTGGTCAAGTTGATTAACTCTTCTTTGGGTATCCTCCATTAGATTTCTTCATAATCCTTCTTGGGTTGGTATTTTGAGAATACTAAAACCTCTTATTCATGGATAAGCATGTTTTGGAGTTATTTGGTTAGATATTGGTTGAGATAATGTGAAAAATGTGGGTTTCTAAGTGAGGGGGTGAGGGTTACTTTTATAAGTGAAGAGAGTGGTACTCTTATAAATATTTTTAACTTTAAATAATATAGTCATTTTAATTGGAAAGTGGAAGAAAATGTACATATTATATATTATAGGATAAGGGAGGGTCTAAATACACTCCTAAAATCAAATTTATAAAAAATTTAGTGATTTTAAAGCCTTATCTATCAGTTTAACCCCCTCATTAAACCTTTTAACCCTTACCATAGAGAAAAACTTTTACTTTGGAATTTTAAATAAAAATGAAATGGTCCTTATTATAAATTTTGAATAAGATAATTTCAAATATGGAATCTTCTTTAAAAGATTAAATTTAAATATTTTTGTAAAAAATACTTTTAATATATGTATGAACCTGGACTTCATAGTGGTTTTCCTTGTTTAAATTTTGGTATAAATCTATTATTTGGATTAATGGAATGTATATTAGGTGTACGAGGAAGCCCAGTAGTGTTATGAGGATTCGTTACATGAAATAAAAATGGGAAAATAGTCATCCAATTAATGTCACATGATCAACTCCCAGTTAGAGTAAATCATGCAAGGGGGAATCCAAATCGTACGTCCTTGGATAGAGGCATTTCACATGATTGGATCACAGTTTTTCATACCATGGAGATCCCTAGGTAACTATGTGACTTGGACCCCTCTTGGATTGAGCCAGGCACATGGTTGGCACACAGTTTGGAAAACTGTGTGGCCTTTATTAAGTGAGAATTTATAATTTTTTCCCTCTGGATTTTAAGTATCCCACCCAATTTTCTCCATATTTTTCCTCCTCCATCCCCAGTGACAAACTTATGCTCTCAAATATTCCCAAGGATAAATATCCTTTGATTCTAATCCAATTGGAGTGTCGTTGGTTACAAATCAAATCTCTAGGTGAGTCTAACCCTTCTCTTTCTTCACTTTTTCAGATTAAGGATTGTATATTGTTTCATATTCCTACACTGTCCTAAAACCCTCTTTTTATAGTGGATCATAGGTTGGGGCTTCTAAGGCTGCTTGAATCTAGATCTAAGGTTAAGTTAAAGGGTGAGTTCATCTTCATATTCTAGTTAGGCATTCTACAAGTTATATACTATAGTATTTATGTTTATTTGTGCATGTGTAGTTGTGTTATAGGTTCTATGTTGATGGGAATTTGATTCCTTTGGTTGTATTTGGTAAAATGGTTAGATAAATGATAAAATTAACCAATCGTGATCCCTATGGTATGCATTGATAATGATTTCACGAGTCTAGGTCCACTCATGGGGTGTGCTAATATTCCGGAACATGAAAAATTGTAGTGTTAAGCCTAAATTCTAATTGTATTGAAATAAATCCCATGATAAATGTGTTTAAATGTTGTTTTAATTATAAATATTTGATAATGGCAGTGTGTCTAGATTTTTTAAATTGAATAATATTTTTTTAGTATAATTTTAAAAGGGGTTAAATGGGTTAATGTAAATATGTCAAATGTATTAGTAATTTTTAATTGAAATGTGTTAATTAATTATGGAATATGAAATGGTAAATGTGTTAAATGGGCTAATGGATAGGAATTTTTTAATATACATAATGTGTTAAGGCATGGAAAAGGGGAATGGGCTAAATGGTCTATGTAATGAAAATGGTAAATGTGTTAATGGGTAAAGGCTTGATGTTAAATTCACATGTTTAATAATTATGAGTTTTTAATGTGTGTTTATTGATTATGTATGGTTTGTGATATGGTGTATATGGTAAATTGATAAATAAGAATGTGCACATAGATTGGTAGTTGTGGGGTATTGAACTTGAGGATCTACACCCATGGGTCATGTTAGACTAGGGCTCTAAACCCCACCCCATAATGCATGGGTTAGGTAAGGGGACCAAGGCACTATACCCCTAATGGTTGAATTTGATGAGACTACTAGGAATGAGGCTCCAAGGTAAGTGTGATGTAAATTTTTACGAAATGTTTATCCTTATAGAGATATGGAACTTGATTTATTCCATCATTCTTAGTAATTGACTGGATTAGGCCATTCTGTAAATTATTTAAATGCCTAACCCATGGAACATGTGATGAAAATGAATTTAGTAATGAAGAAGGTTTAAGTGATGAAAATGGACTAAGTGATAAAAATGGTTAAAGGTAACCTTGTTATCTAATAGAACACGAGTTTTTTTGTTTACCTTGTCATTTATTTAGTTCTTTCATGAACTATCTATTTAGACTAGATATTTTGTAGACACCCTTGATGGTGGCCTATTGAGTTGTACACACACCCTGCTCGGGCCGTCATTGGGTACCCAAGAATATTTCATGGTTGTAGGTTAGGACTAGGTAAAACTCCATATTCTAGGAAGTTGAGTTGGGCTTGGGATGTACATGGTTGAGGATCCTGTCTTAGAGTCAGGTCCTATTTTGGGATTCAGAAATTAGTCTTTATTTTGAGTTTTCCTTCACTTTTGGCACTGTTATCATGACATGACATTACTATTGTTTGGTTTTGGTTATGCCCTATTTAGAAATTGGTTGGTAATTCATGTTTCTAGATTATCTTTATTGCTCATATACTTTATATGTTCTATTATGGATCACTCTGGTAAAGAGGTTATATTATCTCCATTTCATCCATTAGACCCTCAATGTTAATTGATTACCTCTATTATACAGGGAGGTGCGGTTGAGGCCATGTGGTGACCTAGTTAGTAGCAATGATTTAGAGGATTCTAGGTCAGGATGTTTCAAAGTGGTGTCTGATCTGAGTTCTTTTCTATGGTTTTACTATTTGGGATTATAGAGAGGATATTAGGATGTGTTGGGCCTTGGTAATGAGCTTGTGCATTGGAGTAGCTAACCCATGTATAAGGTAAAACCTAAGTTCCCAGGGTGGGAATTGTTGTTCTTGATGTATGTTGTTACACATGAATGATATTTCACCCATGGGTGGTGCACTTGTTGTGTAATGTGACTATTTATTGATATTTTCCTCATTGATGGAATGGCACAAGTTTGTGAATTAATGCATCATTTTAGGCACCTAGGGATATTGGTGGCATGCATCATGAAATACACACATGGTATGGGTGTGTGGGACATGAAGGGCAGGATACATTTTACTTATTGAAATTTTTAAACAAAGGAATGTCTAATGAAGATGATGTAAATTGTTAAAAATAAAGAATGTTAAATAATGGTTAAATAATTATTCTTAATAAAGGGGGTTAAATGAGTTAAAATTTTGGTTATAATGAGTTTTGAATATGTTAAAACGTTATTTGTAATTAATTTTAAACATAGAAATGATCCTAAAGAATAATGGTTGTGTTGTGAAAGTAGAAATGCTTTAAAAAGAGTTTCTAATTAAATATTTATTACTATATAGGTTTGTTTACCTATTGTTTACCATGACCCATGTTAGGGATGGTATAGGGTAGTGTTACAGATGTGATGATGTCTTTTGGGATAGAGTATGAAAAATGGAATGTTTATGGTTAGTGGGGAGTCTTATTTTATGTAAATTGTGAATCATTTATTTCATGTGTTCTAAGACTTGTGTTTGGACTTGTAAAAAAAATTCCATCACAATGATGTGTAATAATTGGGTTATAAAAGGAAATCTTCATTAATTATCCACCATTAGTGAATAAAGGAAATATATTGGTCCAAGATAATCTATTAGAGGAGAAGTTCCATGAGAACTTTGCTCATTTTATCTCTATGATGGAAAGGGACCCAGGGTGGGTTGGGCCAAGTATGTTTTATCTGACTAGATAATTTCAGTTATAGAACCCTATAACATTTTCTGAAGAGGGTGGAATTGAGGAAGAATAGTTCTGGATTTATTCTATCCAATTGATCTTGGATCATTTAGATACTCCTACAGAGAAAAGAGTCATGTTTGAAGCATACATGTTGTGGGGACCGGAAAAGAACTGGTGGGATATCCTGGTTCTGGCTCAGCAGGCTAATGGTATGTTGTGTAAATACTTTTAGAAGACATTTATGGAGTATCTCTATCCAGATACAATGAGGCAAGATCTGGATATATAATTTCTAAGGTTGAACCAAGGAACGATGTTTGTGATGTATTATGTAGGTCGTATCATAGAATTGTAATGATTTGTTCCATTATTGGTAGGGGATTAATTTGTGACCAAAATACATTTCTAGGACAGTCATAGACAAGAAATTAAAACTTATGTCAACATCTTCTGATTAAATAGGTTTGCATAAGTGGGGGATATGACCCTTATTTTAGAATGGAAATTAAAGTAATCTTCAAGAAGTGGGTTTTTAGTTCCATTTGGACGAATCCGTGGTGAAACTTCTGAGGTAAGGAATCATAATTTCAAAAACATCCACCAGGTTAGAATTATATAAAGTGGTCCAAATATAGGAACATCTTCTCAGAGTGGTGATCAGGTGTTTTTCTATTAGTGTGTTAGGTCGTTGAACATAATTTTTCACTACCCTTGACAACTATTTGAGCACCAAGAGTGTGGGAAAATAGGGAATGTGCATAGGTTTTGTAGTAACCCTCGATATATGGGCATATATGGGGGATCTAGATTGATGTCAAGTATACGAAGAGTATCGATTACCCCTTATCAAGCATGTAGTTATAGTTCAACTAGTTTTACTATTAGAGGTGTCAGACGTGGTAATCTAGGGTAGGATAATCCATATCAACAGGGAAGTGTAGCCCTAGGAACCCAGACCAGAGCACAGGGTGGAGGGACAGGTTAGCTTCATTTAGTTTAGTCTACACCAGGAGGTGGTGAGGATATACTATCAACTATTCGAGGTACGATCCTTATAGCTTCCATTATTTCTAGTGCTTTTTTTAAATAGTTGCTTCGCATTCTTTTATATTTTCTCAGTTTGTGAGTGTGTTAGTCCTAGTAGTGGAACATGTGTGATGGTCATGTATATGGATACACCTTTAGGGGTGTGAGTGGAAAATATCAGGCAATTTAAGGGTTGTTCTCTTATGGTTTGTGGGTACCATTTTCTTTGGGACTTATTTTTTATTGAGATGTTAGTTTTTTATCTGATTTTGGGAATGGATTGGCTAGTGATGTACCAAGGCCATATTGACTATTACCACTATAGGTTAATTTTCAAATCTCTTGAGGGAGACACGTATATCCATCATAGTGAATGGGATGTTTAGGAAGGTCATGTAGGGCCAATTTGTCATCAATTGAGTGAACTCACAGTCCAAGTTGCTTGTCTTATGCTTGATGATGGGATAGTAGATAAACTTTTATTTTTTTCTATTGTGGATTAGTTATAGGATAGTTTTCCTAAGTATTTCTTAGGTATTCCATCAAAGAGTGATGTTGAGTTCATGATAGAGTTTTTGTTGGGAGAAGAACCAATTCCATATATAATGGAACCGTTATAACTCTAGGAGCTCAAAACTCAATTAGAGGAACTAGAGAACAGGGGGTTCATTCATCCGAGTACATCACCTTAGGGATCTATAGTACTATTTTCTAAGAAGGTTGATGTATAATTGCAGTTATGTAATGATAATAGGAATATTAATTGGATAAGGGTTAAGAACCAATACCATCTTCCTAGAATTGATGATCTTTTTGACCAATTGATAGGTGCATCAGTGTTCTAAAATATTTACTTGAGATCCGGGTATCATTAGATAAGGTTGAGACCTTCTAATATACCATGGACAGATTTCAAGTGAAGGTACAGATTGTATGATTTTATTGTGATGCTTTTTGGGTTCACTAATGCCCCAGTAGGGTTTATATCCCTAATAAACTAAATCTTTCACCATTGGATCATTTTGTAGTCATCTTTGTTGATGAAATCTTGGTTTACTCTAAGAATCATGAAAACCATGCCAAACATCTTAATAACATCTTGAGTACTCTAAGAGATCATAATATATACACCTAGCTATACAAGTGTCATTCTATATCGACAGGGGAATTTATTGGGTCACATAATCTCCTAGGAAGGTGTGGTGTTGGACTTGGATAAAGTACATGTAGTTTTTTCTTGGGAGCATCCAATAATGTTTCTGATGTTCATAGTTTTCTGGGCCTATATAGCTATTACTGAAGGATTGTCAAAGAATTTTTCTATTTGTAAGCACCACTTTCAAGCTTGACTAAGAAGGGTATCCAGTTTGAATGTCATGGGGAATATGAGGATTCCATATAAGAGTTAAGGAAGTGGATAAAAAATGCACTGATTCTGATCTTACCCGATCCAGTTAAGTGGTATATCTTCTTTTGTGATGCATTTGGTGTTGGGATTGGGATGGTATTGATGCAGAATGATTTTTTGGTTGCATATGGTTCAAGGAAGTTGAGGTCTTAGGAAATATATTATCCTAATCATGATATTTAGTTGTTCTTAGTGGTTTATTCCTGGAAGTGTTGGCATCATTACTTGTTGGTAGTATGGTTTACTATGTATACTAATCAAAAAAACCTTAAATATATCTTATATTAGCTTTATTTGAATCTTTTTTAGTGAATATGGGTTAATTACATGAAATCATTTGACTTTTAGTAGGTTTACGCACCAGAAAATGGAAATAGGGTTGTGGATACTTTGAGTGAGAAGGCTCAAAATCAAGCAGTTTAGGAATCTACTTCAGAGTTGAGGATGATGGTGTTTTTCACTGAGATGTATCTAGAGGTTTAGGGTATCTACGGGTAGATAAACCTTTCATCCTTGGTAGTTGATTTCGCACGTCTAAGTCGAATCAAGAAGAAATAGATAAAGATTCATAATTTTTGGATTTGAGGGAAGATCTTAAAGTTGGGGAGTCACCTTCTAGTTGGGTCGTTGGAGATAATGGGGTTGTTTATGTTTGTGTTCATGTTGTTGTTCCAACGTTTATGCGAGAAGAGTTGATGTGTGAGTTTCATACATCGAAGTGGGAATTTCATACTAGTTTAACCAAAATATATCATGATATTCATAAGCAGTATTGGTGGCCAAGTAATAATAGAGAGGTTATAGGTTTTTTGGTGCGTTGACTTACTATCCAGTAGGTGAAGTATGACCATCAATAGACAGGTGGTTTTTTATAGCCATTACACTTTTTGGAATGAAAGTAGGGTGATGTGATGATTTATTTTTTGATAGGTCCTCTAAGGACACCCAAAAAGAATGATGTGATCTAGTTAGTTGTGGATCATTTGACTAAGGTATATCATTTTAGGCTAATTAGAGAGACATTCATCATGGATCGGTTGGGTGAGTTGTGTGTTCAATAGGTAATGAGATTACATGGGGTACCACAGACCATAGTTTCGTATCATGATCCACATTTCACATTGTTCTTTTAGTAGGGATTATAGAACTCACTTGTAACTCAGGTGTTTTTGATTATAGCCTTTCACCCATAGACGAACGGGCAGTCGAGGAGTACTATTCAAGTTCTATAGGACATGTTGAGGTATTGTGTTCTAGATTTTGGTCAATCATGGGAAAATAACTTTGTACTTTTTGAGTTTTCCTACAATAATATTTACCATGCTATGATTCATATGGAATCATATGAGGTGATCTATGGTAGGTCATGTAGGTCTCTGTTGTGTTTTATGGATGCTAGGGAATCAGAGTTGTTTGGATCGAATCTCATGCCGGAGATGTCAGATCATATCCAGTTGATTCAGAAAGGCATGGATATGGATCATGGTAGGAATAATTTTTATTCATATGGGTGTCATCGACCTCTTGATATTAGGGTGGGTGATCATGTGTTCCTTATGGTCTCGCCAAGGTTAGGTCACTGTCAGAATCAGGAACAGGGTATGTTTTCACCTAGGTACATGGGGCCATTTAAGATTTGGAGAGAATTAGACCAGTGGCATACTGATTGCCTCTTCTACAATGGTATAGTGGTATGAATAATGTGTTTCATGTGTGACAACTTTAGATGTATCACCCTTCCCCATCCCATGTTACTAATGTTGAGGATGTTTATCGTGAGGCAGATGTGTCCTTTGAGGAGAATCTGGTTTGTATTGTGGATCATATTGAGAAGGTAATTTAGGGAAAGACTATGCCTTTGGTCCAAGTTTTATAGAATCATGGAAATGTTTAGGAAGAAACATGGGAAATTTATCCAAATATGAAATCCTAGGGGGCCGACCTATTTTCTATAGAAGCTCAGTGATGCTTAGAAGTGCGACTCATGGACGGGTCGTTATAAGGTGGGGAGGTTGTAAGATCCCAGACTTCATGGAGGTATTTCCTTGTTTAAATTTTGGTTTAAAATCTTATTTTGATCAATGGAATTTTTATTAAGGGTATGAGGAATCTAAAGGTTGTTATGGGGGATCGATACATGAAATTAAAAGGGAAAATAGTCATCTAGTTCATGTCATACGATTGACATACGGTTAGAGTAAATCGTGCAAGGGGGAAATCCAGACTCTATGACCTTAGACCAAGGAATCTCACATGGTTGGCACACATTTTCTCTAACCATATAATATCCCCAAGTAACAATGTAACTTGGACCCCTCTTGGATAGATAAATGTGCAAAGTTAGAATGCGGTTTGGAAAACTATGCATCCAAACCGTTTTCCCTTTGAAAAGTATGAATTTATAGTTTTTCCCTGTAAGTATTTTAAGTACCCCACCCAATTGTTTTCCAATTTATTCCCCCTTAAGCCCTAGTGACAAATATAATATCTCAAATATTTCCAAGGATCAATCTCCTTCGATTTTAAGAAATTTTTAGAATCATTGGTTGAGATTCAAAGCTTTGGGTGAATCTAATCCTTCTCTTGCATCTATTTTCTAGATTAGTGCTTATTGATTTGTTCTCCTTGTTTTGAGTAACTAAAACCTATTTCTAGGTGGATCATAGGATGGTGCTTCCAATTATTATTTAATCTAGATATAAGGCTGTTTTTATGGATGTGTTCATCTTCATATTCAAGGTAGGTGGTCTACAATATATATCTTATAGTATTGAAGTTTATTTGTGCATATTTGGTTGTGTTATTGGTTCTATATTGTTGTCAATTTGATTGATTTAGTAGGGTTCTATAAAATGGTTGGATAAAGGATAAAATAAACCCCTCATGATCCACATGGGATTCATTAAGGATGATTCGACCCGTTTAGGCACACCCATGGGGATTCTAATATTCTTGAACATGGAAAATTGTAGTATTGTGCCTAAAGTCTAATTTTATTGAAATATAGCCCATGATAAATGTGTTGAAATTTTGGTGTAATTATAAATAAATGATAATTTTAGTGTTTATATTTTTTGGGAATGGAATAAGATATTTTTTGGGATAATGTGAAAATGGGTTAAATGGGTTAATGCAAATGTGTCAAATGGAAAATTAATTTGTAATGAAAATGTGTTAATGGATTAAGGCATATGAAATGGTAAATGTATTAAATGGGATAATGTATGGGAATTGTTTAATATAATTTATGGTTAAATAATTGGAAATTAAAATGGGTTAAATGATATATGTAACCTAATTGGTAAATGTGATAATGGGTAAAGGATTGATGTTAAATTCAGATGTTGAATAATTATGAGATGTGGATGTATATTTATTGATTTTTTATGGTTTGTGATATGGTATATGTGTTAAATGGATAAATAATCTTGCGAAAAAGTCTTTTAAGTTTTGGGGTGTTGTACTAGAGGGTATATGCCCATGGGTTGGGTTAGACTGAGGTTTTAAACCCCACCCCATAATGCACGAGTTAGGGAAAGGGACTGAGGCTCTATTCCATTAATGGATGCATTTGATGAGACTACCTAGACAAAGGCTTAGAGGTAATTGTGATGTAAATGTTTATAAAATTTTTATTCCTAAAGAGATAGGGAACATGATTTATTCCATCATCCTTAGTAATTGACCTTCTTAGTCCATTGTGTAAATGATGTAAATTCCTAACTCATTAACATGTGATGAAAATAAATTTAGTAATGAAGATGGTTTAAGTGTTTAAAATAGACTAAGTGATAAAAATGGTTAAAATAAACATTGTTATCTAATGGAACCTGGGTTTACTTTTTTTTACCTTGTCATTTATTTAGTTCTTTCATGCACTATCTATTGAGATTGGATATTTTGTAGACACTGTTGGTGGTGTCCTACAGAGTTGTACTCACACCCTGATTAGGCCTCCATTAGGTACATGAGCAGATTTCATGGTTCCATATTAGGACAAGGGAAAATGACATATGATAGGGAGTTGAGTTTTTCTTGGAATGTGCACGGTTGAGGATCCAGACGTGGAGTTAGGACCCATTTTGGGATTAAATTGTTGGTCTATATTTCAAGTTTTCCTTTACTTTTGGCACTGCTGACATGACATTACATAACTATTGTTTGGTTACGATTATAACTTATTTGGAAATTGGTTGATAATGCATGTTTATGAATTTTTTTTCTTTTTCCTTTAAATTATATGTTATTTTGTGTCTTACTCTGTTAATGAGGGTATAGTCTCCTCACGTGGTCCATTACACCCTCACTACTAGTCGACAACCTCTAGTGTACGAGGAGTCATGATTGAGGTCATGTTATGACTTGGATATTAGCACCAGTTTATTGTATTCTAGTTCAGATATGTTACAATATAAGTACACAAAATGCAACAAAAAATAGTTTTTAGAAAAATGATTTTTTATGCATAAAAATGGATTTAGGAAAAATCATGTATATAATGAATTATCATGAAAATTATTGGTTTATTAATAAAAAGGATATTTATATAAATTTATATCTAATACAAAATTAAATTAAACCTTTTAAATACATAATAAATAAAAGTATCCAAAATAGTTTTTTATTAGAATAAAACATCACTTAGGTTTTAAAATTTAAAACAAAGGTTTCTAAATTCAAAATAATGTTTTTAAAATATTTATTTTACTTCATAAATATATATTTGTTTTATCAATACGATTCTAAAAACTTTCATGTAATTATTATATCATGATTATTTCATAAAAGTGATGATATTTGTAAATATGGTATTTTTCATTATTCACCAAAATATTAGCCATTTCAGGAAATCAAAAAAAATAACCCTAAAATGTTTTTAAAATTTTTAATTTAAAAATGAAATTAATTTAATCAAATTAAAAATATATAATATATAAATTTATCTTTTAAATGAAAATATTAAATATAAATAAATATTTATGGAAAATTGAACCATATAAATATCAAGTGTTCTTAATATTATTTCATGTCAATTTTTAATTAGTTGAGAATTAATCTATTAAAATATTACATATCATGTTTTAATTTTGATCCATTTAATTTATTAAGATAATATACATGACACTTCAAAAAATTCTTTAAAAATATCCTTTTAACATTGAATAAATTTAATTACATTAATTATTTATACTTTAATCATTAAATTCCATCAAAAAAAATAATAACATATAATTTTAAAATTAATTATCATATTATTACTTTGAGGTTATAAACTTATTTTAATTTCACAATGATGTTTCAAATTGTATTCTCATGAATTATTGTGATAAAATATATAGTAATTCATTTTACTTCAGTGTTTCATGTAACATAATCTATCAAACATAGTATTATTTAAAGGAGAATTAAATGTTTAAATATCAGGGTGTTACATTATTACCCTATTAATGAAATTGTGTCCTCATAATTTTAATGTTATATTATCAAAATTAGTGTATCATAGCATATTAATAAAATCTAATATATATTTAATCATGATAATTAATTCCAAACTCATTACAAGTAAAATTTGTATTTCAAAATTAAATATTTCTAAAACCATGTATGTATCATTATAAGATGCATAATTTTAAATGAGTTTCCAAAAGTATACCTTGATGCTTGAGTGATATTTTCTATATAAGACTCGATAGATTTATCTTCCTCTTACTTAATTTGAGTAATTCTTTTACCATCAAGATAGAGAATATGAGAAAATATACTTACTTGATTTTTTTAATTCCATAAGAATCATTTTTTTCTTTCGTTGTGTTTCACGAAGTTTTCCACCTCTTATTTTTCTCATATTATAAAAGATAAATAACCATGATGAATTTTTCATTCTTGAATCATAAAATTAACTTTTTAAAGGAACATAAGATCTACAAAATGGGTGAAAAGTTATTCCTCGTGTTTCTATAAATTTACTAAAACAAACAATTGTTTCCACAAGTAAATATAATACCCAATGAAATATGAATAAACATTACATGAATAAATAATACATAAATATTCAAAGCCTTAACAATAACACCCAAAGTTCAACTTAAATCATTCCATAAATAATTAACCCTAAAACCAATAAAAATATTCTTGACTAAATTCAAAAATAAAAAATCAAATAGATTTTATTAAATATTATTTCCAAATTAACATAACATTTATCTTTAAACAACATTAATAATTTATAAATTCACATACCAAAAATTTATATGCTCTAATCATATATTATCCAAAATATATTAATATTTTTCCCGAATCTGCAAAAAAAATAATATATACTTAGAAATTTTAACTCAACCTTTATCCCCCATATAATATTAGTTTATTTGATATAAAATGACATACTAACAAATAATTTCCCATTAAACATAATATGATAACCCTTTATCCAAATTAACCATCACTACCTCAATATCAAATAACATACCAAGACTAAAAAATATAATAAAATTACTCATAAATAACCTCCACACTAAATAAAATTTCAAACCTAATGGTTACATATACCTCAATCATATATTGAAACCTAATAAAAATCTCCCAAAATTTCATTCATCACCTTAATATCCCGTCACATAAGACCTTAAAGGGGGATATATACCTTTAGAATTATGATTATCCTTAAAATTATCAACCTCTGTTGAAATTCATAACTATTAAATTATCATTAACTAATAACATCCTTTAGTATTAAGTTATCTAAACCCATCTCTGATACCAATTATAATATCCCAAACTAGTACACTAGTATCTGGTGCTAGAAACATACTCTTTACATACTGGTTTGATATCAAATAATGAGACCTAATTTTAACAATCCATAATCAAAAGAAATTATTGAGTCATTTACATACCCAAAACATTTTAAGGCTAAGATATTTTTAGAATTAGGAAAAAAATTACTTAACAAATCCTTTATTTTATCACCTAAATGAATCTTTTCTCATTATACCAAAAATTTATTATTCCATAATAAGTCTTCAACATCTACCATAATATTCTCCACTGACGACACCCTTATATGTATATCATATTTATTAATCTTATTTATAACCTATGGAAATAGAAACATATAAATGGTGGGATAAAAATGCTCAGTAAGGGTAATAGTTCATCATATGCTATCAAAGAATAAAAAATCCATGAATAATATTGAAAAAATAGAAGATAACAAATAATTCCATATTCCTAATCACATAAGATTAAAATGTATCCATGGATAACAATATAAAAAATCACATGGAAATCAATGATGAACTTCATAGTGAAAGAATTTATAATTTTATATATAATTATCTTATCAGAATAGTCCTAGCCGAGAAACTATACGTGCCTTCAATGCCTCATCCAAGTCATCATAAATAATTAGTCAGGTATGTGCCAAATACCCCAACTAGTTTGTCTCATGGGACCTATTGATGCATCATGGGGATATCTAATTTTAATCCACATTGATAACTAATTATTTTGAGTTCATTATTTATATGAATGAATGAATATATAATACATAACCAATATATATTATTAATAAGTAAATATATATATATATATTGAATCAAGTAAATGGAATGCCAATATTTCTATATTGATAGAATATATTCCGTATTTAGTTTCCTTAGACTAACACCATATATAGAAAGGGTATATTTTTAATAAAGTATTATATTGTTATTTAATATATCCATGGTCTATAGAATATAGACATGCAAGAGAAAAATTAAGTCAAAAAAGTATGGAGAGTAATAGAGAACATAACTTCAAGGAAGTAAATGAACTGATAAAGAAAACTTGATCACAAAATAAGGTATAAACCATAAATTAATAGCTGATTAAAATAATCATAAATTCATTAGAAATTACATTTTTGAAGTATATCTAATTCTTTTGGAAGATATAGATTAAAATGGAAGAAAAATTTAAAAATGACTATCTAAATTCTTTTTAACTTAGTTAAACACGTAGATAAAAGTGAATTCCAAAAATCAATTCATGTGATGTAAAGAGTTATTTTAAAAAAATTATTTATAAAATTATTTATAATAATGGAATCTTTAAAATACACTATAATTAATTAATAAAATTTTTACTATAAGATAAAAATATATATAAGTTGGTTGAAATACCTTTTCAAAACTTTTAAGAAAACAATTTCCTTTTTTAAAAAAAGAATAAAATAATTGGAATAGATAATAACATAAAAAACCCTCAAAACTTATAAATAATCTAACCAATGAATAATTTTTATAATACTGGAAAATTCATTTATATAGAAAAGGTGAAAAGGGGATTATTTTAAAATATTTATAAATAATGTAAAAAATGGCTGGAAATCATTAAAAATATTCCTTTTAAAAAATTTCAATATAAATTAAAAGGTAACATAAATTTTCCTTAAAAAATCAATGAAGTATAAAAATCAGATTTCTTGAAAATAAATAAATAATATGAATATGTAAGATAAAGATTCCCAACAAAAAAGTATATATAAGGTCATCTTTTAATATAAACATTACTTTGGTGGTTCGGAGTACGAAATAGAGGGAAAATTAAAGAATAAATGAAAACCCAAGAAATAACCATAGAAGAATAAAATATGTGTGGTTTTATAGATAAATAAAAAATAATTTCTCTTAAAAGAAATTGAAACATAAATACTGCTGATAAAAAGTGAGATTGTAAGATAAACCCTCTCAACTTTGGTATGTTTTGAATCAATATCCATATAATGTTAGAACATGATATGGTTCATGTAAATCTAATGAATTATATAAAATATTTTGTAAAATATATTCATGGGGTATTAATTACACCATATAAAATAAAACATTGTTTGAAATATTAAATATGACTCAAGGAGTTAAAATCAAGACCAATAACCATTATATATTTTATAACAATTGAATCAAAATCACTTAAAACATAGAGTTTGATGTCAAACTTAAATTACCATAACTAAATAATGTATCATTATATAATATTTTTAATGTCTCTAAAATTCTATATAATTTTTTTTAATTATATGGAATTATTTTGAGACCGCAAAATCTGACAGCATGCAATTCTGAGGCCCAGAGTGCTCGGAATGATCCTTTGAAGTTTGGTTAAGTTTTAATTAGCATGCATAAGAAGTTTTTCTAAAAATGTATAATAACTCTTAAATGGTAACTCGGATCAGAAATATGAGGGCACCGTTGCGTTTAAGATGGTGGGTTTACCCTAGGTGTGACTTAAGTTTAGTCGGTGCGGGCCTCCTGTGAGAAAACCCAAAAATGATATAATTATAAATAAAATAATTAAATAAATTATTTTATTTTTCAAATGCTTATAAATCACAAATGGTAACCTAGATTGAAAATATGAGACCACTACTGAACTCGTGAGGGTATAGTCTCTTTAGGCAGATACTAACATTGGTCGGCACGGGCCACGAGTGAAAGTTATTTTTTTTGCCGTAAATAAAATAATTAAGTGATAATTGTTTTAATGTAAAATTCATAACATCTAAATAGTAACTCGGATTAAAAATCTGAGAGTACCGTTGGGTTCGTTGGGGCGTGTTTCACTTTATAAGAGCCTAACCATGACCAGAACGGGTCAAGGGTGGCAGTTATAATTTTTTTGTACTTTTTTTATGGTACGTTCAGTAAATGCATGAGCGGCGTTATATAACTTTTGAACCGGTGCTCGGAATTGAAATATGAGGGTACTGTTGAACTCATAGCACCGATATTCACTTAAAGATACCTTCTCCTTGACCACAATAGGCCGAGGGTGAAAGTTAGATTTCGTGAATTTCGTGGGAGAGTTAAAAGAATAAAAATAAAATAGAGGACAACTTTTTTTAAAACCACCCATTTTGAATGTGCAATGGTGGGGACCACTTGAGCTAGGAAACCCCCCAAATTGAATTTTAATGGTGGGGACCACCTGACTCTTGAAATCCCTCTTTAATTATGGAGGTGACTTTTGGTTTCCTCAAAATTAATTTTCCCAACCTCATCATAATTAATGGCCAACTATAATTTAATATGATGGATATTATTTTATTGGGTTGCGGAAAAAATCATTGGAAAAGGGTTGGAAAAGTGTTTTAAAATCCTTGGATAATTTGGAGGAACTCTTCTTCTCTAATGAATAACATTAGTCCAGTGAAGAAAGTCTCTCCAACGAAGAATGAGGAATTGACCCCTAGCCCGGATTGGAAGCGCCTTGCAGAAGCAACGAACACCGACTCTTAAGTAACTTTGTCTTCTTCCTCGTGCCTCCTCCTATGAAACCTTTAATGTAGTGTTTGTTATTTTGAATACCCCCTTACTTGTTCTTGATGCTCTTCGTGATTCCTGATTTATTGAGTCTTTTGCTACCTCCCTAACGCGGAGAGTGCGGGCCAGATGAACATGGCCCAACCTTTCTGCAATCCTTGGAGGTTTTTGATGCGTTCTTCACGATGGAGGATGACAGTGATCGGTGCTGGTGATTGGAACTAGTGGGACTCGGGAGCGGCGGTCGGCACCACGGTCGGCCGTGAAGACGACGGCGGCGCAACTGCACCACTGGAGAAGAGTCGCGGCCCGTCGGCCGCAGCGAACCAAGGACGGCGGCCGACACTCCGGTTGGCCGCACGAAGGGGATGGCGGCAGGCGTCCGTGATGCCTAGCATGTAATAGTCGCGGCCTTGTGTCACAGCGGCAAGAGGATGGCGGTCGGCTCGCTGACGGCCACCGGCAAAGGGGAGGTGCGCGATCGCGCCGTGTGGAGGAGGGGTTTGGCCGTCTGGTAAGGCACTGCAGGCCGCCGCAACGTTGGCCATCTAGATAGCCATGGCGGGCCACCGCACCGCAGGCCACTACACCATAAGCCCAGCGGGACGCCACACTGCGAGCCCTGTGGGTCACCGTACCACCAGCCCAGCGGGCCACCACACCACGGGTCGTCGCACCGCCAGACCAGCGTGCCACCGCACCGCGGGCCGGACCACGCTAATGGGATGGGCTGGACCCAGTGGGCCAGGTCGAACCCAGGGCCAGACCCGAGTTGGACCAGGTCAACCCAAACTGGGTCCAGTGGGACCGGGCTGGGTTAGGGCGGGTCGGACTGAACCCGGACCAACTTCGACGCTTTTCATTCTTTCGTCCATATCTTGATCTATAACCATCCTTTTGATGAACCGTCTACGGCACCAGATACCTTGGATCATGAATTTTATTTTGGTATACCCCAATTTGGTTTTATATAAAGTTGTAGTATGTTTGGGCTGGATCGAACACGAATCCAACTGGGCCCTCGAGACTAAAAGGCCAATAACTTATAGACTGGGCGTTCAATTGACACACCATATATTGCGTTGAGACCCCTTTTACATTGAAGTTCTTTGGGATACATCTTTGATGGGACTTCATGGAAATTAGTGTATCCACCTGTGGCTTGAGAAGCAGACCCTCCCAGAATCAAGCAAGCTTAGTGCGGGAACCTTATAGCTAGTTGTGACATGAGAAAGAGATCCTATGTGGGTCTATGCTTTGGGATCCTTTGTGGGTCTATGTTTGAGAGTCTCACTTAGGTATACTCTAGGAATCCAGGTGGGACTACTCTAGGATCCTACGTGGTTCTACTATACTAGGATATTATGTGGGTCTGATGATGTACTAGGATCCTATGTGGGTCTGATGATTTAGGATCCTACATGGGTCTGATGATTTGGGATCCTATGTGGGTCTAATGATTTAGGATCCTACGTGGGTCTGCCTCTTAACAGAGTATGATGATTCAATAGTTACATCTAATTATCTCAATTACTATACCTAAGTTATACATGGTGTGATCTGAGTCCTTACCTTCATGGTAATACCTTTGTGGTATTATTCTATGTGGCGTATATGTGTGGTAATTTCCTTCGTGGTGATACCTTTGTTTTATTCTTCTGTGTGGCGTACCTCTGTGGTACTTTCCTTTGTGGTGATACCTTTGTGGTATTCTTCTGTGTTGCGTACCTGTGTGGTACTTACCTTCGTGGTGATACCTTTGTGGTATTATTCTGTGTGTCGTGCCTGCGTGGTACTTTCCTTCGTGGTGATATCTTTGTGGTATTCTTCTGTGTGGAGTACCTATGTGGTACTTATCTTCATGGTGATACCTTTTTAAAATTCTTCTATATGGCTTGCATGTGTAGTACTTTCCTTTGTGGTGATACCTTGGCGGTATTCTTATGTGTGGTGAACCTGTGTGGTACTTTCCTTCGTTGTGATGCCTTTGTGGTATTCTTCTATGTGGCGTTACCTTTGTGGTACTTATCTTTGTGGTGTTACCTTCATGGTATTCTTTCCTTTGTGGAATAGTTGAGCTTTGAGATAATGAGTTGGGCCTTGTGTTTTCCTTGTGGATGAGATGGGATTACTTGAAAACTTAGGTATATGTATGGTCATATACCTAAGTAGGGTTGTTGGATGTTTTCATAATTTTTGGTTTATCCTTTGTTGGTTTTGTGAGACCTTTGAGGGTCTCGGGGTCCCTACTAAGTATTGTTATACTCACCCTTGCACGGGCTATGCCTGCACCTTGCTGTGTTTGGTGCAGATGACGGAAAGCAATGATGGAGGACGAGGGTACCAAGACTAGAGGTAGCTCGGAGGTGGTCCTTAGAAGAGGCGTACTGTAGAGAAGACTATTCTAGAGCTATACCTACCCTTCAGGTAGGATCCTTGGTGGGTGTTTATAGGAGTTTTTTCAGTTTACTTGTACTTTTCAGTTTTATTGTACTTTCCAGTAGGGCATGTATTCTTGATCCTTTTTCCTTTATTTACATACTCTTTTTACTATACAGTTTACTTTTTATCGTATGTTGTTCTATGTTATGTTGTATGTTTGTATACAGGTTATAAAGGCAAGACCTTCCCAGTTTTAGGGAATATGTCTTCTGGTGCTAGTCGTCAGCCCCTGGCCTACGGAAGGTGGGCTTGGGGTAGGCACGACACGGGCCCTGGGGTGTCTGGTTGTGACAAATTGGTATCATAGCATTCGGTACTACCGTAGAACATTGGAATTTTATTTTTTATCAGTTTAGGGAATCCAGTGTTGGTGTGGCGGCCGACGTATCCATACACCAGGACCACGAATTCTGATTTCTGACTCAGTGCACGAAAACACTGATTGCATGTGTTTTGAAAAGTTTTCTTTTGGAATTCTTTGAGTCAGCTCACCAGGTATATCTTAATGACCTTGGTGCACCTGTTCTTTCTTGGGATGTCGTTGCGTAGACATTCATCTAGGATTCTCGAAAGAGTACACGATAATGGCCCACCGAATGATGAGGCTCCGGTGCAGGGCCCTCTTACTACGTTGGCACCTTTGGCTGGTGTACCAGCAGCACCGCCACCCATTGCGCAGCAGTTACCACCAGCAAAATTGGCGGATGGTGCACACCAACGGATCGTTTTTCATGAGTTCTAGTAGTAGAGGCCTCCTAGGTTTCAAGTTAAGACAGTTTCCCATGTAGCTGAGGGCTGGCTGGAGGAGGTTGTTAGAGTTTTCCGCCAAGTTGAGACACCAGTAGAGTATATGGTGATCTTAGCTACTAGTATTTTTTAGTGAGTGACCATGAGGATGGTCCGCATAGTGATGAGGCTTTGGTATGTGAACCATTACCTGAGATAGTACCTTCGATTAGTGTGTCGGCTATATCACTGCCCGTTGGTCAGCAGTTACAATTGGCGGTACCGGTAGAGGACACATATAGGCTTAGTGCCTTACGTGTGATTCAACATCAGATACCCCTCAGGTTCCAAGGTGATCCTCACTCACAAGCGGCTGAGTAATCGCTTGAGGAGGTGACTAAGAGTTCTCTAGAGCTTCTACAGCTTTGGCAGGACGACATGTCGGTAGTTGAGTATTCATCGAGGCGTACCGATCATTCTTGGTACTCGATTAATATGATATGATCAGTGCTTCGGGGCTTGGAATTTTGAGCATAGTGTGTTAAGGATATCCGAGCTAGCACTATTCCTCTATGCATTCCTACTTATGTTGGGGTGCTAGAGAGTACCTTTGTGATTTAATGTTATTTAGATGAGCGGATACAGCCAGTGAATGTTAGTAGTGGGAAAACAGAAAACTGGTGCCGGTATTAGAGACTTGGGCATGTAAAAATGTTTTGGGAAGAAGAAGTGTTAGGGAAAAATGAATTTGTAGGGATGTAGACGTGGAATCAGAGCTAGGGGAGTAGCATGAGGTGGTTTACATTTCGACATTTTACAAACACCCCCCATTGTGGTCCCCTCCAGGCTCAGGGAGCTGGAGGACAGGGGAAGAGAGTAGCTGCATGCAGTCAAGTAGTGTGACCCAAGCGATCTATGAATGATTCGAGGTACGGTCAATGTCTACTAATAGATTCCATATCAATAAACATAGGTACCAATCATTCCTTCCTTCCACGAATCTTGTCCAAGACCTAGAGTTTCCGGTTAAAACATTGACTTGACCCTCATGTCTAGAGATACCTTTGGGATGAAACTCGATAATCACACTTACGCCGACAATGTGATCATACCCTTGAGGAAATAGTTTCAGTTGGAACCTCTTGGTGGCATCATCTAGGCCTTACTATATTAGTTTGGGTATGACTGGAAATCCACAATTCATACTCAGATTGACTATATTAGGAAAAAATGTTTTTGTTTAACTACAATATTGGGATGAAGTTTTCCTTATATGGAGAAAAAGGAAACCCAAACAGCACAGGATAAACTCATGCATAGGGGGGTTCAACCAGTCACTCTTGAGTCGGCCAACCTTACCCTCATGGTAGTAGGAGTTTTGAGTTTTCTATTCCCAATGGGAGTGGCTAGAGTTCCTCCAGAACTATGACTTTGAGATAGTCTATACTCTTGGGAAAGGGATTGTGGTAGTAGATGCACTCAGTAGAAGTTTTGGACTGCAATTGCTGAGTGAGGTGACAGAGAAGCTAGCTTCTTTATGGATATCCTACATGGATCGAGATAAAGCAGGTTATCTTCAGTCTCTTACAGTCACTCCCCCACTTATTCAGCGAGTCAGGGAGGCGCAATGTGGGGACACTAACTACAAGGCTTGACGTGCTCAGATATCTACAGGACAGGCACCTGATGGATTTTTTGAAGGTACGGAGCACGACATCCTCTTCAGAGGACGTACGATGGTACCAGTGGCGATACGTGATGAATTTTTTTGGGAGTTACATACGTCCCCACTAGGGGTACATCTAGGAGTGGCGAAGATATACCAGGACCTTCGGTGTCAGCACTGATGGCTGGGAATGAAGAAGGAAGTAGTAGAGTTTGTCTCATGGTGCCTCACTTGTCAGCAAGTGAAGGCAGAGAACCAGGTTCCAGTAGGCTTAGTTAAGCCTTTAAAGGTCCCATAGTGGAATTGGGATGGGATATCTATGGACTTCGTGACAATACTTCCATGTATATCTAGGGTTCAAGATTCTATCTGGGTGATCATCGACCGACTCACCAAGTCGGCCCACTTCCTACAGATCAGACAGTAGGGTTCAGTAGAGAGCTGGGGACGCCTCTATGTGCATGAGATTGTGCGGCAACATTGAGTACCCTCAAAGTTTTTCTCCGATCATGATTCATGTTTCACTTACCAGCTATGGAAGGGGTTGTAGGAGGCTTTCGGGATGCAACATCGTTTGGACACAGCCTTCCATCCTTAGATGGATGGCCAGACTGAGTGGATTCGGTCATAGCTAGGAGGATCACTTTCCCTTGGTGGAGTTTTTATACAACAACAGATATCACTCCACTATCGGGATGGAACCATTCTAGGCTTTTTACGGACGACCTTGAAGATCGCCTTTGTGTTGGACTGACCCCAGATAGTTAGAACTCATGGGACCAGAGATGGTACGGGCTACCACAGAGAATGTGCAGATCATCCAAGAGCAGATGAAAAATACACAGAGCATAAAAAACTCTTATTCCGATAGAATATGGAGACATATGGAGTTCTAGGATGGTGACCACGTCTTTCTATGGGTCTCACCTCAACAAGGTTTGCAGAGATTTGGTCGGGGTGGAAAGTTATCTCCAAGGTTCATCAGACCCTTTCAGGTCCCCAATAGAGTTGGTGAGGTGGCTTACCGCTTATCTCTTCCACCTCAGTTGCATCGATTGCATGACATCTACCACGTATCCCAGCTAAGGAGATATGTTCATGACCCATCTCACGTTATCGACCACGGCGATCTAGACATCAAGGATGGGGTGATGTTTTCATAGGCTCTAGTGGAGATTACAGATCGACAAGAGTGGATCCTTCGTGGGTGGTCGATACCTCTGCTGCACGAATGCTGGCAGCACGAGAACCTCCATGAGAGAACATGAGAGCAGCAGACTCAGATTCGTCCTCAGTACCCTCTTTTGGTTGTTTTTCCTTTTTTGTGGCTTTCAGGGATGTAAATACCTAATGTGGGGAGAATTCAATGTCCTGAAAATTCTTTATATTTTTTTAATTATATGGAATTATTTTTACACAGAAAAATCTGACGGTGTGCGATTCTGTGGCCCAGAGTGATCGAAATGATCAATCGAATTTGGTTAAGTTTTAATTAGCACGTGTAAGTAGTTTCCCTGAAAAAGTGGAATAAATCTTAAAAGGTAACACGGATCAGCAATATAAGGGTACCATTGCGTTCACGATTGTGGGTTTACCCTAGGAGCGACTTAAGTTTAGTCGGTGCGGGCCTCCTGTGAGAAAACCCAAAAATGGAATAATCGTAAATAAAATAATTAAATAAATTATTTTATTTTTCAAATGCTTATAACTCAAAAAAGGTAACTAAGATTGAAAATTCGAGACCACCGCTGAACTCATGAGGGTATACTTTCATTAGGAAGATAATAACATTGGTCAGTGCGGGACACTAGAGAAAAGTTAGTTTTTCGGTCGTAAATAAAATAATTAAGTGACAATTATTTTATTGTAAAATTTGTAACTTCTAAATAGTAACTCATAATTAAAATCCGAGAGTAATTTTGGGTTTTCTGGGGCGTGTTTTACTTAGGTAGAGCCTAACCTCGACCGGCACAGGTCAAGGGTAACTGTTATAATTTTTCCAAACTTTTTTTCGGATACGTTCAATAAACGCGTGAGCAGCATTATATAACTTTTGAACCAATGCTCAGAATTGAAATTTGAGGGAACTGTTGAACTCACAACGCTGAAATTCACATAAGGAGACCTTCACCTTGTCCTTATTAGGTCGAGGGTGAAAGTTAGTTTTCGTGAACTTTGAGGGAGAGTTAAAAGAATAAAAATAAAATAAAGAAGAACTTTTCTTTGAACCTCCCATTTTGAATGTGCAGTGGTGGGTACCACACGAGCTAGGAAACCCCCCAAATTGAGTTCTTAATGGTGGGTATCACCTGACTCTTGAACTCCCTCTTTAATGAGGGAGGTGACTTTTGGTTTCCTCTAAATTAATTATTTCAACCTCATCATAATTAATGGCCATCTTTAATTTAATAAGTTGGATAATATTTTATTGGGTTGGGGAAAAATCTTTGGAAAAGGGTTGGAAAAGGATTAGAAAATCCTTGGAGAATTTTGAGGAACTCTTATTCTCCAACGAAGAATGTTTCTCCAACAAAGAACATCTCTCCAACGAAGAACGAGGAACCGACCCCAAGCCTGGATCAGAAGCACCCTGCGGAAGCAAAAAACGCCGACTCTTCAACGACTTCGTCTTCTTCCTTGCACCTCCTCCTATGGATTGCTCAATGTAGGGTTTGTTGTTTTGAATACCCCATTACTCGTTATTGACGTTCTTCATGATTCAATAATTATTGAGTCACTTGCTACCGCCCTAACGGGGAGGGTACGGTCCAAATGAACATAGCCCAACCTCTCCGCAATCCTTTGAAGTTTTTGATGTGTTCTTCGCGATGGAGGAGGATTGAGATCGGTGCCGGTGATTGGCACTGGTGGGACTCGGGAGAGGATGCTGACACCACAGGCAACCGTGAAGACGATGGGGGCACAACCGCACCGCCGAAGAAGACTCGTGGCCCGTCGTCCGCGACGAAGCAAGGGTGGAAGGCAGCACTCTGGTTAGCTACATGAAGGGGATGGTGGTGCGTGTCCACACCGGCCAACGTGCAAGAGTCGTGGCCTTGTGCCATGGTGGAAAGAGTAGGGTAGTCGGCTCACTGTCGGCCGCCAGTGAAGGTGCGGCGCGTGACCGCGCTGCATAGAGGAGGGGTATGACGGTCTGGTTAGCCGCGGTGGGCCATCAAACCATGGGCCGCCACACCGCGGGTCACTGCACCGCAGTCTGCCACACCACAAGCCTAGCGGGTCGGGCCAAACCCAGTGGATTTGTCCGAATCCCGTGGGCTGGGTCGGACCCAAGGCCAGACCCGGGTCAGACCGGACCCGAACCAACTTCGACCCTTTTCGTTTTTTCAGCCATATCTTGAGCTACGGGCATCAATTCGATGAACCATCTGAGGCACCAAAAACCTTGGATCGAGATGGTCCTTTTGGTATACCCCACTTGGGTTTTGAATAAAGTTGGAGTATGGCCAAGTTGGATCAAACACAAATCCAACCAGGCCCTCAGGACTAAAAGACCAATAACTTACAGACAGGGCTTTCGATTGACGCACCGTCTATTGAGTTGAGACCCCTTTTACATGGAATTCCTTTGGGATACTTCTTCATGGGACTTTTTTTCATTTGGATTATCGACCTGTGGCTGGAGGAGAGGACCCTCCTAGAATCAAGCAAGCTTAGTGCAGGAACGCTGTAGCTGGATGTAACATGAGAAAGGGATCCTATGTGGGTCTGTGCTTTTGGATCCTTCGTGGGTCTATGTTTGAGAGTCTCACTTGGGTCTGCTCTATAAATCCATGTGAACTTCTCTAGGATCCAATGTGGGTCTGATGTACTAGGATCCTATGTGGGTTTGATGATTTAGGATCCTACGTGGGTCTGATGATTTAGGATTCTACGTGGGTCTGATGATTTAGGATCCTATGTAGGTTTTCCTCTTAACATAGTAAGATGATTTAGTAGTTACATTTTGTCACCTATATTACTGTACCTAAGTTTTACCTGGTGTGAGCTGAGTCCTTGCCTTCGTGGTAATACCTTTGTGGTATTCTTCTGTGTGGCGTACCTGTGTTGAACATTCCTTCATGGTGATACCTTTGTGGTATTATTTTATGTGGCGTACCTGTTTGGTACTTTCCTTCATGGTGATACCTTTGTGGTATTCTTTTGTGTGGCCTACCTGTCTGGTACTTACCTTCGTGGTGATACCTTTGTGGTATTCTTCTGTGTGGCGTACCTGTGTGGTACTTTCCTTCGTGGTGATACCTTTGTGGTATTCTTCTATGTCAAATACCTATGTGGTACTTACCTTCGTGGTGATACCTTTGTGGTATTATGATGTGTGGCGTACCTGTGTGGTACTTTCCTTTGTGGTGATACCTTGGTGGTATTCTTCTGTGTGGCAAACCTATGTGATACTTTCCTTCGTGGTGATACCTTTGTGATATTCTTCTATGTGGTGTTACCTTTGTGGTACTTACCTTTATGGTGTTATCTTCGTGGTATTCTTTCCTTCACGGAACAGTTGAGCTTTGAGCTAATGATTTGGGCCCTATGTTTTCCTCATGGATGAGATGGGTTTACTTGATAACTTAGGTATATGTATATACATATACGTAAGTAGGGTTGTAGGATGTTTTCATTCTTTTTGGTTTATCCTTTGTGGGTTTTTTGAGACCTTTGAGGGTCTCAGGGTCCCTACTGAGTATCGTTATACCCACCCCTGCATGGGATATGCCCGCACCTTGTTGTGTTTGGTGCAGATGACGAACAACACTAATGGAGGATGAGAGTACCAGGACTGGAGGTAGCTCAGAGGTGGACCTTAGACAAGGCGTACCGCAGAGAATACCGTTTAAGAGCTGTACCTACCCTTCATGTAGGATCCTTGGTGAGATTTCACAGGATTAGTTTCAATTTACTTGTACATTTCAGTTTTCTTGTACTTTCGAGTTAGGGTTGTATTATAGACTTTTTTACCTTTCTGTACACACTCTTTTTACTATACAATTTACTTGTGATCGTATCTTGTTGTGTTCCTGGTTGTGTGTGTGTATACAGGTTATAAATGCAATGCCTTCCCAGTTTTAGGGAATACGCCTTCCGGTGCCAGTTGCTAGCCCCTTGTCTATGGAAGGCGGGCATGGGGTAGTCACAGCACAGGCCCCGGTGGGGGGGGGGGTTCGGGTCGTGATAATATTTCATAGAGTTATCACACACATTTAATAATGTAAAAATATTTATAATTCAAAACATGACTCAATGTATGAAGCTTGAGGAAAGAAACCCTTAAAAATATCATAACATTTGAAGTAAGAACCAATAAATAAAGTGATTATGTGAAAAAAATCCACATAATAGAAGTAGAAATAAAATATATAAAATAATAGGTCATAGCACACATAATATTTTTAATAACATAGTTAATGAAGAAGTGATATAACTCAATGAAAAGAAATTGAGTTAAGAATCTCATTATCTTTATTCCTGGCTCATTTTGTATGTGCTTCTTCCCTCCTGAGTAATAAATTTTGTTATTTCTCTACATGATTAAAAACCTTATTAATGTTCTTTAATTCATTATGATTATTTTAATTTCATTTAGTATCATATTTCATTTAGTTACTAAATCAGTTTAGTTTTCATTGGTTGTTTTTGGATCTTTCAATTTATAACCTCCCAAATAGCGTCAACACCATTATAAATGTAATAAGTAATTGTAAAATGGTTCCATAAGATTTATATTTTTCAAGTTATTGGTTTCATATTATTACATAAACAAATTAGTTCAATATATCATGAAATAGTTATTTTTCTATTAATATTCCTTGGTAAGCTTATTTTTTGACCATTTAAAATAACCATAATTATACAATTTCAATTCCTTTTATGTGATGTATGTTTGAAATTTATATAATTATGAAAACATATTAAATTAATAATTATTTCTCCTTATTACTATTATTTTCCTTTTCTTAATAATTTATGTCATATTATAACATTGTTCATATAGATGGTAAAATTGACCCAAACAAGAACATGTTATAATGGTTGAAGGAGTAAGAACATGGTATTTTATATTGATAATATCACTTTTTACAGAAAATTAATTATTTAAAAAGAATTCCATTAGAGTTATAAATCATATTCAATAATACTTATATGAAAAAGTAAATGAAAAATAATAGTAATAAGATATTAATTGCAAAGTTCCTCGATATGCTCATATTAAGCGGTTAAATATTCTAATGATCACTTATTATTGATATTTACAATGGAATAGATAGATTTATCATGTCATAAATATCATAATTATTTCTTAAATTCATTTTTATAACCATCAATATAAGGAGGTGATGAAAAATGATAAACATAATTCATGGAGATTGTAGTCTGCGTGTACCCATGACCAATGTTTACATTTTACAATGAATAGGATGGATGGAAAGTGGAAAATATTTTATATTTATAGCATCATAATTATTTCATAAATGTAATATATATTGTTTTAATCTATTTGTATAATCATCCATGTGAGGTGGTGATGAAAAAATAAAATATGTCTCTTCAAGGAGGTGGTAGTTTGCAGTACCCATGAGCGACATTTTCATTTTAAATTGGATAAAAAGAAGGTATATAATGATCATTGAATCAATATAAAAATGTTTTGTTATACGAATTATAATTTATATATTATTTTTAAGTTTTTATATAATTTTTTTATGAGGTGTAATAATAAATAAACTTGAAATAACTCGATTAAGTCAACAACCTCTTCCATGGGAAACCTCCCTTGTATATCTTCTTAATACTTCCTTGGGTTATTATTTTGATAATATAATAAGCTATAAATAATGGATAATGGTTTTGGTGAGTGATTTGGGAAGCTATTTTTCAATATAGTTTTCTCAAAGTGGGTTTAAAAGGGAGGAGAGGAGGGGTCCTCTTATAAGTAAGGGGAGTGGAAGTCTTGTAAATATTATTAACTTTAAAAATATATAAAGTCATTTTCATGAAAAATTAATACAAAATGGAAATAGTTTTGAATATAAGATAATTGAGAGTAAAATTCCACTCATGTAATTAGATTTAGGTAATATTTAGTGATATTTTAAGATGCATTTTTTTATTTAACCCTATCGATAAACCTTTTAACTATTATCATGGTGACAAATTTTTATTATGGTAGTTGTTAATTATTACTAGAAAAGAAATGAACCTTTCTACCTAATTTGAATATTTTCATTCATAATATTTAATTATTTTTATAATATTCTATTTATAGTGGTGGTAAAAATTACTTTTAATATAAGTACATAAAATGTTATGAAAAATAGTTTTTTGAAAACTTCCATTTAATCAATGAAATTGATTTACACTAAAATAATATATGGAATTTATTATCATGAAATGAGATGGTTTATTAAAAAAATGATAGTTTTTTTACTTTAAATCCAAAAAAAACTTAATGTAACCTTATAAATACTTAATTAAATAAAAGGATCAAAATAGTTCTTTTATTATAATAAAAAATCACTTAGGTTTTAAAGTATAAAATATAGGTTTCTAAATTAATCATAATATTTATAAATTCTATATTTTACTTAATAAATATGTATTTGGTATATAAAAATTATTTCAGAAACTTTCACATCATTCTTATATTATGATGGTGTCATAAAAGTGACGATATTTGTAAAAATTGTATTGTTAACCATTCACTAAAATATTAATAATTTCATAAAAACACAAAAAATCACCCTATTTTTTTTGAAGTTATGAATTATAAAATAAAAATAAAAAATTAAATTAAAAAAATTAAATTATCTTTTAAATTAAAATATTAAATAGAAATAGAAATAGATTTTATAGAAAAATGGCTCTTTTAAACATAAAGTGTTCTTAATATTATTTCATATAAATTTATAATTAGTTTAGTGTTAATCTATTGAAATATTAATTATCATATATTAAAAGTGATCAATTTTATTTATTAAGTTAAAATATACAACAATTTAAAAATTGTTCTTTGAAAAAAATATCCCTTTTAATATAGAATAAATTTAATTACATTAATTATTTGTCCACTAATAATTAAATTTTATAAATCTGTTATAATAATATGTAATGAATAAATTAATTATTATCTTTTTATTTATTTTGAGGTTTTACACTTCTTGTAATTTCATAATGATGTTTTTCATTGTATTTTCATTGTACATTCTAATAAAATATATATTAGTTTGTTTTAGTTCATTTTTGTGTGTAACATAATCTATTGAACGTGTTATTATTAAAATAATAATTACATACTTAAATCTTGGTGTGTTACAAAAAAAAGAAACTTGGGAGCGTCAAACTCATATCATAGTTTGAAGACCTCATTTTTTACCTTGAATTCATGGAGGTTCTTGATGACACAACATTTAATGTCTTCATGGGATGGTTGTCACGTCATTTTAACATAGTAGTACCTTCATCATACCATCAAAGCCTCAAATACTTAGTTAATTAGAAATTTTAGGTATTTTATGGTTGTAATGGATCCTTTATGATCTAAAAATCTCAATATATATATATAAAATAATCTATAAAATGGAGGGAGAACTGATCGTTGATAACACCATCTAAATAAGGTCCCCATATGCTATAGAGGCCAGTCCTATCACTCATGGAGGGAACTTGGAGAAAATATGTGTTTCCAATCAACTGAATTAAGTAAATTACTCTTGTTTTGTGTATCCATCGGGTTATGTGGGTTCTATAAAATAATAAAACAAATAATCTAATCACTTTACTTTCGTATATAGGTTCGGAGAACATCTCTATAGAGAAATTGCCACAATGGAAAGAGAATATTATTATGTCATTTATACAGATCAATATAGCCCCTCATCATATTTATCTTTGTATGGGACTAAAATATATTTATCCTCAGTCAACCCCATTGAGACTCTTTGAACAACTTGATATTAATCTTGAAATGAGAAGAAGAAAATGATGGGGTTTTGGAACATTCACTCCCATCCTTATGACATCTGATATATCAAATAAACCTAGCTATTTGGAGGAAGGATTCCATTGCAATGAAAAATATAATTCCCCCACATAATCTCTCATATATCATAATATCCATTCACTTTAATCCCCTAAAAAAATTATTAATAAAAATAGAAAGAATAATATCTTTGAGTTACCCCTCCTGTATTCGAGGAAGGTGTCTCCCCCACAATTTATGAACTTTGACAGGTGAATCTGTGTTCATTGGTTGATCCATAGGCTACATTGACCAGTTATTCCATAACCCCCAAAGAGTATAATAAATATATCTATTTTTTTAAATAATAGTGTAATTTAATTTCATATAACTACAATAATATACCCGAATTGCATCCTGATATAGATACTCATCACTTGGGTCTACTAGATGACCACCATGGATATAAATAGGTAATGGGGAGAATATATATGATCTGTTCCACCAATCTAGAAGATGAATTTGATGATCTCATTAGAAAAAAATTCTTATGGAAAGTCCAATACCTAAAATGGCTCACCAAAATTGTGCTCATAAAGAAAATGAATGGGAAAATTTGAGTCTCCATCAATTTTAGAAATCATAAGTGTCACTTCCCAAAGGGTGATTTCCTAGTATCGATCATAGATTTACAGATCGATTCAATGGATGAATTTCAATCCCTCTCATTAATGTATAGATATCATGGTAATAAAAAATCTATATTGCCTCTGATTATGAGGAGGTCATGGCCTTCATGTCACACCAATGGGTATATTTCCACTAAGTAATTTCCTTTGGATTGAATAATTTCAGTGCCACATATCAGTGTTCCATGAACCATATATTTATGTCCTTTTTTTGGAAGATAATATAATGTAACATTAATGATTTTTTGGTTAATATCCAATAGAATTATGATTATATTATTGATCTGTAGATAGTTTTCTACAAAATGTGGTAACACAACTTTAATATGAACCCCTTAAAGTGTAATTTTGGGGGTAACATTAGGGAAATTACTCAGATTCATGGAATAACATCATGGTATCAAATTTAACCCTAAAAATACCAAGGTAATATTTGATATTCCACCTCCTCAAAACCTCTATGAGTTAAGAGGACTCTAGGGATGTCTCAATTACATTAAATTCTTTAAAGTCAACCTTTCCAGAAAATTTTTTCACTTCAAAAAATTCATGAATAAATAGGTCACTTATCAATGGAGTAAATATTTTTAGAGATATTTTAATGATATCAAGTAGTGTCATATACATACATTAGTTTTTATGTTATTCATATATGGAAATACTCACATAATATATGTGTAAACCCTAGATCAATTTCTCATTCCACACCTTAGAATAATGATGTTTTCAAGGAAAATATCCCATTTATCACATCAAGATGATGTCAGATATCAATACTTAATGTTCAAACATAAAAATGAATTTATTTGAATTAATATTTGTAGTATATAAGATGATACTTTATATGTAGAATCATGGGGGTCCTCTAGTTTCTCTATTTTCACAAGAAAATCCTTAGATGAATTATGTTAATCAGGTGTCTAGAATGGTGGGAAGCCATCCCATAAAAATTTTACATTTGGTTTGACTTTAAAAAAAGTAGTAAAAGGGTGATAATTAGTATACTTCTTCACAGTGCACCTTATCCTAGAAAATTCATTATTAAACATGTAACTCCCCATTGAAGATATATTTTACATCTATGGAACTACTCAATCATGGTATATATACTTTTATAGTTATTATAATATCCCAATTGGGAGGAGGATGGAAAACCTGAATAATAAATAGGTTGGATTGGGAACTTCACTTGTCTCACTAGACAAATCTATTATATTTTATTCATTTATAATTTCATAATGATTCACTAAAAATTAATTTGAGTACCATTCCCTCATTGTAAGATTATAACTATCTATGTAAATATTGGTGGCTCTCTATAATGTCAAGGGTGACTCAAATTTGGTGATCAAGCAAATAAATGGTGAATACACCATTAAAAATGAATAAATGATTCTCTTAGTTTATTATACATGAATTTTTGTGGATAAAGTTTCCTCCAAGGAAACTTTATCACACATCCCATTTTTATAAGATGCCTAAATTGATGCATCGTCCAATGTAGCTAAGGCCCTGGATGATCTATACTAGGAAGAGACTATCATTTTCATCGTACATCACAAGGTTGTTTCTTCATTCTTTAATAATGATATAGAGGTTATAAATGAATTTGATATTACCATTTATTATGGTGAACCATCATACTCATTGATTAATACCATAAGATGATGGATGATCCCTATAACTAATTACCTCTAAGGCAGAATTTGTCTGCCTAATCAAGACATAAATGATAAGATATGGTGACATGAAGAATTTTTTTTCTTTATAATAGCCTAAATTCCTAGAAAGTTCTCTACAATCAATTATATGAAGGATTCTTCCTAATATGAATTATAGGAGGATAGAACCTCACTATTATAAAATAAGTCCATACTGGTGACTATAGAACGCACCAATCAAGAGTTAAGATCTTATATCAAATTAAGAAACTTTGATACTTATGGATATCATTAATGCAAGACTTTGTAATGTTTTTAATGAAGTTACATGATTATCAGATATATTACAACTTTATCCATCAACCATAGAACTATTTCACACCACCAAATACTCTTTTCTATTTTCTATGTGGGGAATAGATGATATGGTGGAATATCCCCTAGCTATAAATAAGAAATTCAAGTACATCATTATTATAACTGACTTCTTCTCCAAGTGGGATGAGGCAATCTCCCTCATGAAATTCAGAGTAAAGGCTATCATTAACATCATTAAGACTAATATCATCGACATATTTTCTGTCCCTCAGACAATATTTTTTGTAAATCCCACCAATTTTTATGATTCTGAGTTGATGAGGATATATTAGAAATAAAAAATGCAACTTAACCATTCATCCCACTATCATGTAGTAGAAAAAGGATATGTGTGTGTGTGTGTGTGTGTGTGTGTGTTCTTTAAAAAACACTATCTAATATCCTTCAAAATATTGTATAAAAATACAAGAAATATTATCTAGATGATCTTCTAAATACTTTGTGGGATTATTAAACCATCACCCATACTGCCAGACAACTGATCCCATATTCTCTTGTATTTAAGATAGAGGTATTCTGACTCATTGACGTTTAAACTCCCTCACTTGAAATTGGAATTTTAAATTAGTTCACTAAAGATGAGCTATCTTTGATCCATCTAGATGAGTTAGAATGGATCAATGAGAAAATGTTGTGCACACTACATAACCATGTAATCCATCTAAATTGAGTCATGTGAGAATTAAAAAAGAAGGTTCACATTTGATCATTCCTCCTAATAGAATTGGTTTTTGAACTGATAACTCTCATGATACCTTGGAAGAAGCTACCAAAATAGGATAAAATAGGAATGAACTTGAACCATAATTAAGGACTTCTCCAAAATAACCTATTCATTGATTATAAAATATAGAGAGTGCATCACACCTTCCAAAAATGTGAGGTTCCTCAAGAATAATTTTCTATAACTTCATGTGGGGTTCATAAAGTCTTGGATACATGAATTTAAACTATGAATAATTTCATTCTATTTATGTGATGTTAAACTGTATAACACCCAAAATCTAATCTGAATGGATCTAAACCACTTAAAAATGTCCTTGATCATCATATAACCTTAAAACATGAATCATCTGAGTCCTTGTCACTTGAAATTATACTACATGACATATAGTCCATCTTATAAGATGCTAAACTTATTTTTAACAGTCTATTCCATGAGACTTAGTTTCTTTACATATAAGCTATAAATATATAAAAATTCATAGAATATAGTTCAATACCCATAATCCTATGAAAAGTCAAATTTTTTCCATTTTTAATAGTTTTATCCTAGTATTTGTACGTTCTCAATTACATATAATGTTCTGATGAACCTTCATTTGGGTGTAACAACTTCATATACTTGTAAAATGATGGTAAACTATACAACATGTATTATTTCCCATATAACTTTAGACTATTTAATGCAGTCTATCTATCCTAGCCTTAAATTTTTTAGGATGTTTTATTAAATTTGAACTAGATAAAATACTCCTCCCCTATATAAGAGCTTTGTCAATATATGGGTCCCTTTCTTTTATAAAAAAATTCAATGGTTATATCCATATTGGTTGACTATAATTTCATGGTTCACCTAACCTATGACCAAAAGCCCCCCCCCCCTACAAGAACTGCATGTTTCTTGATTCTTGTTAACTTAGTATATATGGTGGTTTTTTTATCTCCTATATCAGGCCTATCCATAACTTTCATTTCAAAACATTATCCTACTCTAGTGTGAGGTCCTGCCTAATTCATATTATTTTTTCATCTTTCTCTCCCATGAGATCATCTATTCAATTCCATCATCCTCTCATGTGTATAATCTGGATCTATACAGATATATTATATATCAATAAACTATATGTGGATTGATTTATGTTATCATAGGATATCTATTGATTTTAGGATCTTATATCCTAATCCAATCCATAAATCCCTCTAATAACCTACCATCTCTTAGTGTATGGTCTCTCTGTTAATTTTGGGTCATCCTATATCAGACTCTACATAGGGATAACATATATTTTACAAGAAATATGTGTAACTTGATTCATGTAATTAAAGTATATGTAGTGATTCTTAGATATACAATCTGGGGACAATCCATAATTTCAAATCAAACCATCTTTTTTTGTTCCTAATCATTCACTAATTTACTCATTACTAAGATGAAGTTGTCTTATTTTTTATATGATTTAGATATGTATAAAATACCCCATATAGAGTTCCTCATTGTACAACCCTAAACTTTATATAATTTGAGTCCTTGTCACCTAAAGTTAAATTGTATGACAAATTATCTACCGCACATGGATTCAAACTACTTGGAGTAGTCCATTCTATATGACTATAAACTGCTTTGACATGGTCATCATTGTGTGAACTTGAAATAATCAGAGTCGTCTACCCTATATGACCCGAAGTTTTGAAATCTCCCCATATATCAGAGTTTTATCTATGTATACAAGACCTTGCCTCATTTTAGATCTTTATTTATTATGATATGTTTTGATTATGGTTACATTTTCTTATCCTGGTGTAATGGTTCACCTAACCTATAACCAGAGTTATGCCCTAGTATATCTCATATTTATATGTGTCTTGATTCCTGTTATATAAAAATATGTTTTGAGGCATGGATCATCTATATTAGGCCTAGACACAAATTCTAATAAAACCCCTACTTCTTCTTAGTTTGTGTCCCCCATTATTTACATCAAATTTTTCTCCATGGGTTTAATAGGAAGATGAAGAAATTACATATTGTGCATGATCTAGATCTATGAAAATCCCCCTTATAAAGGTCATCATAATAAACCCTAAACTATATGGAATCTTAATCCTTGTCTCTTGATATTAAACTACACAACATGCATATCACTATAATGAAAAAAGATTTTGGAATATATATTTTTTCTAAATTAATATTATTTCCGATAGATTTCTCCAAATGAAACAATGAACTAAAATGAGCCACAACATCCTTATTATTAAGAAAATTTAATAATAATTAAAACTATATTAAATAAATAGATTTTAATAAATTATAAAATTAAAAAAAAAATATGATTAGGAACACTTAAAGTTTAAAAAATAATGTTTCAATATAAGCATTTTTTCTTTATATATATTGAATTTTAATTTAAAATCTAAATTTAAAAAAAAAAATATTTTTAATCTCAAAAAATGGACTTAAATTTTTAATCCCATATATAAAAATTTTACTAAGGTGAATTTCTGATATTTTTCAAAAATAATTGATTTTTAGGTGAATAGTAAAATAATAATGATTTTACTAATGCTACCACTTTTATGACATTATAATAATAAAACAGTGAATTTAAATTCAATGAAACCTTTTTATATAAGATTATATATTTATATATAATAATAAATAATTTAAAATTTCTCTATTGAATTTATGAAACATATGTTTAATGTTTTGGAAACTTTAATAATATTTAACTCAAAAAAATACATGTATTCTCTTATATTAAAAAATAAATATTTGTAGAAATTAAATAAAAAAATTGTATTTTGTAGTTTATATCAATATTTTTATATTACTTAATAAGTTAAATTTTATTTCCAGTAAAAAAATATGACTACTAGGATTAAAGTTAATAATTTTGAAAATGGTAAAACTCTTGTTTTCAAAAAAAATATTTCATTAACATTGTGTAATTTTTGTTAAATAAAATAAATTAATATTTCTAAAAAAATTACTCTAAAATAATTTATAATCATAAATATAAATACATTAATGATCATTAAATTTCTAATTAATACTAAATATGATTAAGAACACTTAATGTTAAAAGAAACATTTTTCTACAAAATAGTATTTCTATATATGTAAAGTTTTAATTTAAAAGTTAAATATCACTTATTTATAAACTTAAAAGGCCATATAGAGCCTAAATTTAGGTTTAAAACATCAAAATTTGGTTATAAGTTTTACCTTATAATTTTTTAGAAAATATAAACTACTAAAGTAAAAACTAGTTACCAAGGAAAAACTGAAATGTTAAAACGTAAAAATAATGTATTAAAAGGCTTAAAATGTTTATAACATATGTGAAAATGAGTTGTAGAGGCCTTATATACCTTATATCACCATAAAAATCCAATATTTAAATATTTTGGAACAATTAAACCATAAATAGTGTCATTCCATTATTGATAAATAATTGGTTTTGAAAAAAGTTCCCTTTTCTTCACTTGAAAAAGGGGGCACTTTCACCCCTTCATGACACACCCATTTATTCACATTTGCTTATGAAACACGGAAATTTTTACCCTACTAGAAATCTATTATTGTTTTATTATCATATAATAACCTTTTTTCAATATAATTTCTATTATGAATTTTTATCATATTCTTAGAACAATCCTTATTTATTCCTTTCCATCCTCTTAGAAAAATAAAATAACGTCAATCATGTGTTGTGCAAACTAATGCCTCCATAAAGTGACATCTTTCATTTTTCACCACTAGCTATTTTCACTAGTTATAAGGATGTAATTAATTAATAAATGTGAAATATATAATATGAATATGAATATGTAGAGACAAATAATAATCCACCATCATTTCCTCTCGTTATTTGGGAAATGAAAATGTTAATCGTGTGTTGTATGGACTACCACCTCCATAAAGTGATGTTTTTAATTTTTTGATATTATTTTTAAATATTTATCCAAACCATTAAAAATATTATCCAAACCTTAAAAACAGATAAATAATATCATTATGATTCTTTTATAATGATATTATGACAAAATTAAAAATTTCTTAACTATACTCACCCATTGAATTATGGTATGTACATGTTTGGGTCGGTTTAGCCACCCATTTGAATAATGATATAAAAATATATCATGGATGACTATGGGAAATTAAATAACAACATTATTAAAATTTAATAAAAAAAATTATGTTATTGAAAATTTTATATTAATTATTTAACTTGGTATTAAAATATCATATTTGATCAATAAAATTACCAAAATAAACTAATATTGATTCCATTTTTACCCAAACATAAGAAAAAATATATAATAATTAAATAGTATGTGATAATGAATGGTTCTTATTAAATTACATATATGTTAATAAGATTCTTAATAAGGAATATAATATACTTAATTTTATTATTCTATAATTTTGGTGTGTGCATATAATGAATCAAGACCACAGTAAGAGTTTATTGTCTCAATTTTAATTTATTGATACATATTTCTTGTTATACACCATTTTTCATTATAATATTGAATTTACTTCCCTTTTATATTTTTTATCATGATCCTATAATTATTCATGGTATTTAATGTTTCATTTGAAATCACATACCTCGAGGGGTTTTCATTCAAAAATTAATAATTTCATAAGGGTTTTATCGACTAAAATTTTGATACATTGTATCATAATATTTCTTATATGAATAAAAATTTTATGCTTTTTTGATACTATCATTCCCTTATTATATATGTTATTTCCACTTATTCTCTCATGAAATTACTTTTCATCATAAATAACCACTTCTTTGATAAAATAATTTCTAAAATAAAAGTACAGTGTTGGTATGAATAACTCCCATTATTATCAATGAATATTTTCTTCCATGTCCATATTTTCCTTAACATTAATGATCTCCTCTTTTTCAGAAATACAATATTTATTAACTCATTTGATCCTCTTACTTCTCATTACAAATTTTCAAATTAAAATTGTATTTACCTATTTATTATGTGGGTTTTCAATAAATTTATTTTAAAATATTAATTTTTTATATATATCAGGGATATATTTCATATATTCTGCTCTATATTTTTCTATATAAAACCTTTATTTCTTTTTCCAGACTCCATTATTGTATATTTCTTAAAAAGTAATTTTTTAATTTATCTTATAATTTTTCCTTCCAACATCTTTTGAAAATGAATTCCCAAAATAAACTAGTGACTTTTTCTCTTAGAATTTCTTTATAAAAATAAGAAAATAAATGTATTTTTTAAAAAAACACATGAATTGATTTACCATAATTTTGAATATTATTTCCCATATTTCATGGTTTAAAAAAGTAAATCATTTTACCATTATTATAGCTTTTTTATTTAAAATTGTTTTTACAGGAAAAGGTCATTTCCACCAATATTTTCAAAGTAAAATATTTCCATTATTCTAAAAATATTATTTATATACCGATTAATTATTTACATATGTTTTCAAAATTGATCCAAATTAATTTTATATAATATAAATGATACATCACTAATTTTTATCCAATTAATTTCCACTATGAATACCTTTTTTTGATACCTTTTATTGAAGGGTGTTAACCTATATACTATAAATAAATTGATTGGGAAAATGTTTTACTTAAACATATACCCTCTATATATATGGTGTAAATACCATATGCTTCATTATCTTGATTGAATGATATTTACCTATAATGTTACATAATATCATTGGACACCCATTAATTTTCTTTGGTTTTATTATGTTATGATTGTTTATGGAATTATAAATGATTTATTAATGTGACTTAATTTGAAATGGACATGAAACCTATTTTATTTCTATGGGTTATTTATAACATGATAAATGAAACTCATTTTATTTCCATGGATTATATATGATGTTATGAATGAAACACATTTTATTCCCATGGGTTATTTCTGATATGATGAATCAAATGATTTAAATTGGAACACATATGTATGGATAATTAAGTGTGCGGTCCTATATCACCCTAAAATACATTGGTTATGGTTTTATATTTCATGAGATAATTATGCATGGGAATGATTGTATTTGTTTACAAAATAAAAGGGTAGACATAACTGGATTTTTTCACAACATGAAAGGGTGGACATACATGGATTTTGTCTCAATGTTTTCCTATGATTATGTTTTTTCCATGGTCTTATGATTATTCTAATGACAATGTTATACTCTCATGTATCGGGTTTGTTGACTCGTGATTCCACAACCTCTTAGGTAACTTATTATTTTATACCATGTCATATTCCATAACTCGTGTTTTATAATATAATCATTATATGGTATGATTTTCTTATGAATATTTATTATACCAATATTCTTATCTTATGATCACTTATAATATTTTATTTTTGTCTCTTATTTTTACTTAAACTGAGCATCAGTGCTCACCCATTTATTATGTTTCCATTTCCCTGTGTTATGAAAAAATGTAATACATATGGTTTTTATATAAGTTTATCTTGTGTGGAGAATCTGTGGGTTATGTTGAATAAATTATATGGGTTAATAAGTTTCTTATATGTGGTAGAAAAATATCCATTATCTAAAGAAGATATGAGTTTTTTAGATAATTTTTTAATCTAATTAATTAAAGCTCTAGACCTAAATGATATTAGGAAATTATTATAATGAAATATTTTCTTTAAGTTGTGTATTTTTGATAGTCACATTTATGGGTTATCATAATTGGAATCAAAGTAGGGTTTAGATAAATTTAGAAAATAGGATGTTAGTTGAGGATAATTTAATGGTTGATAAGTTAATATTGATCGTAATTTCAAATGTATAGATAACCCTTTAGGTTATTTGAGGTAATACTGAATATTTTATGGATTTGGATAATAGAAATTTAGTGAAAACCCTAGGGATAAATCTAAGGTATAAATCTAAGTATTTGATGACATCCTAAAATTTTGGTAAAATAGTTATTGTATGATTTTCCGAGAAATAAAATCCCTATCTAGATACTACATATGGATGTTGGATCTTGTATAAATGTACCTAGGGATAATAACCCTGAAAAGGGTGTGTTGGGTTTTAACTCAATTGTCACATGGTGCCGGATAAAGAGACCTAAAATCACTCCTAGTTTGACACACTTTAGGGATATTCTATGGTAAATTCATATTCTCTATAACAAACCATTATTAAGAATTTAAATATGATGTTAACTAATTAGTTTGGAGAACCTAATATAAAAATGACCATGGATAACTGGTAATTGAATAAAGATTTATAAGTTGAAGTGAAAGTACCATATTTTAAAAATTAAAATGTCATATGTGAAGAAATTTTTTAATTAATTTTTTCATATTCATATTTTAAATATTATCATAGCCATTGTGATTTTAGTATTTGGTTGAAATAGGATCATGAAATGAAGATGAGAAAGTTATGTTTCTAAAAAACTATACAATGTAACTTAATTGGAGATCATACATAAATGATTGGGAATCCTAGTATATTCCAATTATGATGGAAAATTTTAGTTTCATAGTCTTACCTGAGGTTGTGATGTAGAACCCCTTGTTTTTATAGGTTATGAAAATGAGAATAAATTTTACTTTTTGTACTTGGATGCTTATTAGGGTAAAATTGTCATTTTACCCTAGTATATGATCTTAGATAATGTTTTTGACCACTTCGATGGTCTTGGAATAGGGTTTTTAACCTATGATAGAATTTTAGTGGAAATCCAAATCATTTTATTTTTCATGAAATATTTAACATTTAATTTATTAATTATTAATTTATTTAATAAATTTTTAATGGAGAAATCATTGTTAATTTTGAATAAAAAAATGATTATAACGCTGTGGTTGAGTTTATAATGATGGGGTTTTCTTAGGTAGGGGTAAACCCACTTCTGGTTCTGGGAATGAGGATGCGAATTTTATATGAGAATTTAATTTATTTGAATTAATAAATTAATTAAATTAAATTAAAATAAATATACCCCCATTTTCAATCCCATGCATGAGAAAATAGGATCAGGTTTCTCCCTTACATGTTAAGGTCGAACCAATAAGAAAGGGGGAAGGTGGTGCTGCCGGAATTCATCCATAGTGATGATCGAGATCAGATCGAGGTGTAATGGCATCCAAGTGTAAATTTGGACCCAGAGCTTAGGTGTTTTCACTATAAGGAATCTCTATTTTAATTTTTTGTTAAATCAATTTATATCCATATTTTTAAATTTTTAAATACCTATTATTATTGTTAGGGATTCTGTGGGGGTCGATTTGTAGCTATTTTGGGAAAATGGGGGTTTCAAACCATTGCCGATGTTTTTTTTAAGAAATCCAAATAACATAGCATGTGGTTTCAAGAAAACACACCATGTGTTATTTATGTTTTAATAATATATAGTTTTTGGTACTGCACTTTGTTTACTCTAAGTACACATCATATGGAAGTACTTGTACATGTGGCCATGTACTTGTCCAAACACCCCATTTAAGGGGGACATATATGTGTGTTATTATATGGCCAAACCCGAGGTGTACCCTTAACATTTATTAGTACATGGATAGTCTCCATGTGTGCCCTATCTATGTAGTAGTATACAACCAAACCTAGGTGTTCCATATCCATGCAGTAGTATATGTCTAGACCCCAAGTGTTCCCTAGTCATGTAGTGGAACATAGAAAAACCCTATGTATTCCCTATACATGTAGTAGTACATTACCATACACCTGGTATACCAAAATCATGTAGAACTACATGGATGGGGAGGATATTTTGGAGTACATATCTTGTACTTAGGGTACAAACTGTGTACTGCACCCTTGTTACAATTTGTAGTTTTGGGGTGTTTTTTTACCTCAGAGCCAAACTTGGGTAGAGGAGGATCCCATTTTGAGTGATTTTATATATATAACAAGATTATGGGAGCCTTGGGGTGATTTTAGGACTTTCAAGAGGTGATTTAGAGTGAGAGACTTATTGAGGATAATTTATTCCCATATTAATTGAATCCAAAGGTCTCCTGAGTGGGATGTGGGTGAGACCCAGATGAGGGTCATGAAAATGGTTATAGGAAATTTCATGGGATCACTAAGGTCCTCATTTGGTGTCACATGGTATAGTACCTAGATAGCAGGTTTGTGTTGTGACTTGAGGAGATGGATAGGTTAGGTGTTCAGGAAAACCAAAAGTTATACCTTGGAACTAAGATGGTCCATGATACATCTACCTAGATCAATGTTTACGTATCTTTCCCTTTAATTCCAAAATGATGTTTTATGTGTTGGTGCTATTAGGAATCAAGTTTTTCTAAGCGACATGTGACGTCCTAAGAGACTAGTTGTGGATGAGGATACCAAGGGGGATTCCTACACTTATGTTCTGACATAGAGGATTCCAAGAGGGATGCCTCCTCTTATATACCAATTTTGAGGATCCAATGGAGATTCATCTGCTTACATATTAACACTAGGGACCTTGAGTGGATTCTATTTTTGAACATTGACCTTAAGAGAGCGTGTGTGTATATGGGTGGAGATGGTTGTGGGTTTCATCTTAGATCCTAAATAGATGTGTAGGCTAGATGTAGCAAAGATAATGGTGATTAGTATAGGTGTTTGGATTGACGTTAATATGTTTTTATTTTATTTATGTTGGAATTTGGTTGATTCCCTTGGGTTTGATGTTATATATATGGGCTTTTATGTTTTGGATTTAGGTTATAGATAGAAGTTTCCACAAACATGGAACTCGGTGATTGGATCTGCTTTTGATTAAGAGCATGGTATATGATAGAGGATACCATGGATTTGGAGTCTATATTACACTGTTATAGATACCATGGATATGGAGATCAAATTTTATGAATGTCTTAGATTACATCCCTAGAGTTATGAGGATATTGTTAGAGATTCCATGGGTTTAGAGCTCAGATTTTAGGACTACCATGGGTTATATCCCAAAAGTTGTGAGTATATTGATTGGATATGCCTTGGATTAGGAATTCAAATGTTAGTATTGTTATGGGATGGGTCCACAGAGTGTTGAGAATATTTTTGGGCTGTCATGGATTTGGATCTAACATATTAATTGGGCGGCGTGGTCATCATGAAATACCCAAACACACCCTCATAATGGTCAAATCAGGTATGGTTGATCAGGTTCATAAAACTAAGGATTATGGAGTATTTATTTATTTATTTATTATTCTATTTTTTTCTTATTTATTATAGGAATATTGTGTGAGCATGAATTTATGATTGCAAGTTATTGGCTAATTGTTTAGGGTGGCCTACTAAGATTCATTTCTCAACCAATTTATATGCTCCAAAGTGTGTGTGAAGACCTTATATACACTTTCAGCTTGATCAAGGGTGAATGACAGATAAGGTGGAGACCTAGGATTTCATGATCGAGGTGATATTCTCATGTGGAGTCTTAAGATCAGGCAGGTGCATCTTGAGAGTTTTATAGGCTAGATATGTTTCATGGATCAAAGTTGGAAGGGGGTACGCATATATTTATTTTTAGTTTATTTATATTTTTTATATCATCAGCCCAGTGGGAGACCATTTGATGTATATAGAATGATTGTTCAATCTATATGCCTAATTTTATTTTATTATATATTTATTATATTTATTTAGTCTTCTACATAGTGTGATGTGTATTAATGGGTTATTTATTTATAGTTTTACACTCTGATATTGGGGTATAGTCTCCTAAAATTACCAACATAGACCCCCACTACTAGTCAGAAGCCTCTGGTGTGTGAGGAGATGCGTCTTTTTGGCGAAATGGTCCAGTTAATATTCATAGAGTGAGCAAGGTCTGTGTGTTACAAATTGGTATTAAAGAAAGGTTTTTATTTTCTTTTAATTTGGTACATGGTATTCATAACATATAGGAATGTTTTTATAGAAACCCAATATTTTTACATATATTATTACATAATTTTTAAACATAAATATCCAATAAGTATATCTAAAATATCTTAATTCCTAGTGTCTTTGAAAGACTAGTTTCATAATAAATAAAATTGAAACTAAAACATGAAATCCTTATTTCATTCTCTATAATGAGGTCCTAAATCCATTTTATATCCTAAAAATTCATGGGATAACCTAGGTAATACATAAAAGAAATGGTTAAGCTAGAAATCTCAGTTAGGGAATAAACATGATAAGGAAACATAACTTGTGAGTCAAAATTATAACATGATATCATAAAATTGAAGGCTCGTGAGTAATAACATGGAAGCATAACATAAAGAAAATGGTATCAAAAGATCTTGGTAGAATAGGAAATTTGGTAGTAATATATAAAATAACATAAACAAGAGTCAATGATAACTTCTTATACAATATTACATTTTACAAAAATTCTCATACTAGATTATGTTAACTCCCTAATCCCACACATAACATCTCTTGAAACTAAATCTTTACCCATTGCATTGGAGTATTATCTGGGTTCACCCATCATAACATGTTCATGATTTAAATTTTATAAAAAACATAAATCAATTATAAGGAATAAAATAATAATTACCCATGGAAATAAATGGGTTTCATAATCTTGTCAAATATCATAATCAAAGGAAATTTCATAATTAAAGAATTTGAGAAATAAAAAAAAGAAATTTATTACCCTATAAAAGTAAGTGATAATAAGCTATGTATATATGTATGAGAAATATATAAAGAATTTAGAATCTTTTTATAACTTTAAATGGATATGGAAAGTGAGTTATAGAGATATTAGTCATAACCTAAAGAAAATGGTGGTTTAGATATATTCCAACCTCGAGCCCAATATGTCATGTGAATTATTTATCTTCCTAAATAATATAGTTACATTAATTATTTAATTTCATAATAAATTTTTCATTTTTATTATTCCTTTTATTTTTATTCATTATCATGTTGTATTCAATTAATTAACCATTTAGGTTCAAGTCAAACATTTTGATGATGTTCGGATCATATGTCCAAAATCACCTTGGAGAGTTGACTAGGGTCAAATAGATTATTATTTAATCATATCCAAAATAATAATCATGAAATAATTTTAATTTGTATACGTTAATTCTAATTTAAAAAATAATTATGTGTTATTTTTATGAAAAATAAACTATGTTACAATCATGGAGACAGTATATTGTTCGTACGCATGTGTAATGTTTCCATTTCTAAACGATCATAATATAAAGTAGTTAAGTGTAATTTTTTATTTAAATAATGATAATTAAGTCAAGAATATCATATTATATATTGAAATACACTTATATATACCATCAATGTGATGTGATGGTAAAAAAACAAATCACGTCGCTTCGTGAGGCGGTAGTCTGCCATACACACAAATGACGTTATCATTCTCCAATAGATGGTATAATAAGAAGTTATATGATTTATTAATTTTAAAAAATTGTTAATATTTAATTAATATAATATATAAAAATTAAATCTACCATCATGAACATTTGTGAGAGGCAATTATGGAAAATAAATTACATCATATCGTGTGGTTGTTGTCCCCTGTACACACAAACGATGGTTTCATTCCACATATGAAGAAATTGGATATGTATTTAAGTTATTAAATTAATATAATAACATATTTTAATATTTTATATATTTATTATATCATATCATCATGATTGAGTAATATTTTAATGAGGTGGAAGAAGAAATAACACAAAGATGATCAGTTAAGAAGGATACCTCACCTCTTTAGGATTATACCTAATGCCTCCCTAAATAGGATTTTCGATAAAACCAAGGACTATAGTACATGGTGAGGGAATTAAGGAAGGAATTTTTGTAGGTATTTTCTCAAAATTAAATGATTTATATGTGTAAAGAGGATAAGATAGGGTTTCCTTTCCATAAGTCAGGGAGAGAACACATTTTGAATATTTTGAAAGAAACAGTTGTACTGTAACACCCTGATATTTTATGAGAAGTATATTTTTTTATGTATTATGTTATACGCAATGTCAAAGGAATCTTTCATGGCACACAACACTATCTTGGCTTGCATTACACGCAATCGCGACCTTCCTCGATAGCATTTGTAGTACGCAATACCGAGTTCCACTAAACAACGATATATTATTATAATATTATAAACTAGACGTTATGAATAGTATTAACTGAATTTTAAATTTTATATAATTATTATTCATCTTACATATTTTCTAGAACATGTTATGAGAACAAAATAAATTTTTCAGGTAAAATAACTATTTTTCAAAAAATGCAGTTTTGTCGCCTTTTGATGGCGCACCCACTTTAAATCTAGTTTTTGACATGTTTATAAGTTCAATTTGACAAAATGAAATTCTTATTTGGAATCAAGATATAATAATTTACTTTGGATAATTTTTTCATATTATTCTGATAACTTTCATATTTTAATGAATAATAAAAACACGCTATATTTTAATTAAAAACAACTTTTTTCATCGCAATAATTTATATGGTTAAATTATAATATTGAATGGTTTTAAAGTATAAATAGAATATATTTTTACCCTTTAATATAATTTATGTCATTATCATTAATTTTACATTGAATTCATAGGTAAAAACATTTCAATATTTAGATATGTTTTAACTTTTAAAAACCAGTTTGCTTAATAATGGGATTAATTTTAAATTAATTACTGCAACTTCTGTGTTTTGAATTTTGAAAAATTGATTCCATATTTGGATTCAGTGGGTCCAAATTATGTTAATAGGTTACTTTTATTTTTTTGAGATTATGAATAGTAACTACGGTAATTTTTATTTACTACAGTTAAAAAGAAATCGGGTAATTAAGGGTAAATATAAGATTATAAAATTACTCTAACACTTTCCAAAATCCTATTGGATGAATAAAAGTAGACCCATATCACCTAAGGGTCAGAATAGATTTATTTCATGGACTTTTGACCATGAAATAATATAATTATTATTAAAACCAAAGAAAGTGACAACATGTCACTCTCTTAAATCTTATAAGTATAATAATTTTAATTTAGTGATAAACTTCATGAAACTTCGAACATGAATAGTATCCAGAAATATAATAAAATTATATATATCATATGAATTTATTTATAATTTTTAGAGATTAAATAATTATTATTAATTATGACACAATAGTGATGTTGAAATTATTTTATTGATTGAAATATCAAATAAATGATTTTAAAAGTATTAAAATAAATATTATATGAACTATTTAACGTGCTCCACTAATTTTCTAGATACAAATGACATGTTAAGAATCTATTAAATATTATATTTCGAACATATCTTCTGTATATATTTTATTTAAACTCAAATAAATGAATAGGGTCAAAATTGACACTATTGTTAATTTATAGAAATTACATATTATAAAATTGTTTAAAACTCACAAAAAATATTTAAAATTGTAAATTAAAAAATATATGGTCTAAAATATAATAAATTAAACAATTATATACAATTAGAAACATATAAGTAGTTATTTATAATGATTTAAAATTTAGAATATTATTACCACAAATAAAAATAAATAAATTATATAAGGATAAATCATGTTGATAATGTTTAAAATAAATTCCCAACTTGTCTAAATTGTATTGTCTGATGAGATTACAAACCTATATCATCTGAGCTTTGGATTTGAGTAAATTTTGGAGGTTTTTAAGTGGGGTTGGAATTTATTGTAAACTAATATTTCTTATAATTCCAAAGGTGCCCCTCTCCTCCCTTATAAAAGGGCACCTCCCCCCTCTCCTCCTCACACCACTTTGAGCCTTAAATATCAGACAAATCCTGCAAATTTCTCTTCTAAAATTCCCTATAAACATACTAGAGGTCCTTGTCTTCTTCAAATACCAATCTTAGTTCCCTAATAGGAGATTTATAAGAGGCATGTCGAAGAAGAGGTAATATCTGTTACCAATTCTTTCAAATTTATTTATTCTTCTACTTCTTCTTCTTTAGTTGTTTTATTATGAAGTAATAACATCAGTATCACTCATATAATTATATGTTATTATAAATATTAAACAACCCTATTTCACCTTCTATCCATCCTATGGAAAATGAAATCACCGCACGTGCGTACGTACGGAATACCGTCTCCACACCGTGGTGTAATCTGTTTTCCACCACCACCTTACTTGGATGGGTATAATGGTGTAAAGAATAACTATATATTATTATTTTAAAGTGATATTAATTCTTAAATAGTATACATACACTTCAATACAATTCCACGATCATGGGAACGATATCATCGCTCGTGCGTATGTACGGCCTACCGTCTCCACGATGTGATGCGACTCGTTCTACATGATATTAATTGAATAATGATTATATAAATGAATTTAATGAGTAAATATGATATAAATTACACTAATACCATTCTGTATATATGAGATATCTATAACCTAAAAATAAGAATAAGAATTTATTCAACAAAACACACATAAGAACATAAAGTAATAAACACTCGAATAACAAGTAGCAATGAAATATTACTAATAAGAAGCTAAGAATATGACCATATATGATATCATAACAATTAGTATGATTATAGAATAATTCAATGACATTATTTAAATCATTATACCGGAGTTTTGGACATGTACAAAGCATATCGGACCTGGTAAGGGAAAATCTCACAATCTCATTTTTATCCGAGATTGTTTATACTTCAGAATTTACTGGCGAATATTTATCATCCACATCCATGTTTACTCAATATGTAATATTATTTCCATCCTCCTACAATTTTTTAAATCCAATTTTACCCATTGGTGAGTTTTTAGTAAAAGATATGAAAGTAATCTTTTTTTGTTTTTAGTACGAGGTACTTTTTGACTTTTCCGACCAAAGTACGATAAGAATGTCTTTTTTAACCTATACGGAATTAATGGATTTTTATGATTTCATAGAACATTATTTCCATTAAGCTTAATTTATAAGTTTTCAAGTTTATTTTTAATCAACTTCTTTTAGTTTAAAATTGTATGACATTTTAAGAAAGGAAAAATGTTTTTGAAGTAGAAAGGATATTTTCCTCAAGAATGGATTTCAAGTGTTTTATCAAAATTATTTTCCATCTAAGATAATATAGGGTTCTTTTTCTATCCCTAAATTTACATTGATTTGATTATGTTATGATGTAATTATTTTTATGAAGTCCTTTTATCTTATATGGATTATTTTATGATGGCACGATGTTTAAGAATCCCATTTTTATTACATGGGTTATGCTATGATGTATGATTTATGATTTTGTGGCACACATAAGAATGGTTTCATTATGAGATGGGTGGGACCTATATCTCCATCCAACGCATTGGGTAAAGATTTATATCTCATGAGATAGACATGGCTGGAACGTCAAGTTATTCTGATTCAGTGATACAGGACTGGAACGAGGAGTGAACTCGGTTCAGTAATGGAATTTGTCCGCTATGATGGTCTTGGCAATTAGCCTTGACAAATATGAAATGATTTTCTATGATTATGTGTGTATTCCACAAAGTTTCATGTTTTATGTTATGATTATTGGTATTACATTTCACCACTATGATTTATACCATGTTATGATATTATGATCTCTTTTTCAGATTAAGTTATTCAAAATGTTATGTTCTTATGAATATGATATGATTGATATTTCATTTGTTTACCTTTACTGATCATTTTAGCTCACCCTTTTGTATGTTTTCTTTTCCCCAGGTCAGGAATAAGGGTATTAAGTAGGATATTCCAAAAAGGGACTCAAGATATGATTAAATAAATGGGAGACAATGTAGATGATTTATGAACCAGTTGTTTATGTTTTCCAGTTTCTAAAGACACTATACCTATACGGTCCTTTCATGGTTTTGCTATATGTTGTAATAAGTATGATTCAATTTTGAAGTAATAACAATGTATGTAAAGTATGGGTCGTTATAGTTGGTATCAGAGTAAAGGTATAGTCAACCTTTGGAAACTAGGATGTGAAAGCCTTAGTAAGAACCCTAAGGATATCTCTAAGAATAGAACACAATCTTAGTGTTTTAGAAATGGCCATGAATAACCTATGATAAGACCTAAAGTGTGAAATTTTATTACTGATTATGTGGTTTTCCTATTGTAATTAGTGTTTCTCACACTGTGCTTCTTGGTTTTAGTCAATGGATGGAACCCGAAGGAACCATGTTAATGTTGAATGCGACGAAAAATGCAATGATTGTCCCCCTGAGCAACCAAATGTTATGGGAGCTGGAATGAAAAATCTTGTAGCCATGCTCGCACAAATTTCTCAAGCTATGAATCATGCAAGACTTCCAAATGAGAAAAGGAAGGATCAACATTCTGTTGAATCCTTCATGAGGAAGCATCCACCATCATTCAGTGGGTCTTCTGATCCATTAGTGGATGAACAATGGATCCATACCACTGAAAAGATATTTTCTGTCCTTTAGTGTTCTGAACATGAAAAATTCATCTTAGCAGTGTATCGTTTGGAAGGTGATGCTGATCAATTGTGGAATCTTATCAAGAATACGAGGCAAAGGGATGAGATTGAGTCCATAAAATGGGACGAGTTCAAGAACTTATTTTTCAATAAGTACTTCCCTCATATTCTTCAAACAAAGATAGAGAAAAAGTTTCTTGAACTGAAGAAAAAGGATGATGAATCTGTTGGTCCCTATGAAGAAAATTTTACAAGACTTTTAAGGTACGCTTCCGGAATTATTATCCAAACTTAGAGTAAAATAGATCGATTTCTTTAGTGGCATAAAACCAAGTCTTCGAAGGGAGTTAGCCATAAGGGACTTCAATAGCTACGAAGAAATTTTTCTATGTGCTCTCAAGGTTGAGATGGAGATTGAAGTAACCCATTAGTCATATGGGTTTGATAACAAGAGGAAAATGGAATTCAAAGGAAAATCTAAAGACCACACTGAAAAGAAGATGAGTTTTCCTTTATGCTCAAATTGTGGAAAGAAACATGGAGGGAATTGTCTTAAAGGGACAAGGAAATGTTTTAATTGTCGAAAAGAATGTCATTGGGCAGTTGAATGTCAAAATAATGGGAAGAAGATGTCTAATGATGTGAACAAAGAAAGGGATACACAGAATTCACCTCCAACACTTCAATGTTTGAAGTGCAAGGAGATGGGGAATTATGCCAATCAATGCCCTAATCCAAGGGTTGTTGATGATGATTGACGTCAACAAACTATTAAGGCCAAATACAAAGGAAAGCCACATGCAATTACTATCGACGAGGTGGAGTATGATAACGAAGTGGTGAAAGGTACACTTACCATCCACTCTAAAGTAGCAAATGTATTATTTGATTCTATATCCACCCACTCTTGTATTTCTGAATAATTTTATAAGGGTATCGTCGTATTACCTCAACAATTAGATGTTGAGTTTGCTGTGACAAATCCTAATGGCACAACGGTCGCATCAAAAGTTTATAATTCTTCTCTGATTGAAGTTTGTGGGAAAGTGCTTCCTAAAAATCTTGTGATCCTTTCTATAGAGGAATTTTATGTGATTCTTCGCATGAATTTTATTTCTTTATACGGAGCTCATATCAATTTCCAAAGAAGGGTAATCACATTTAATATTCCCGATCAATCTACTATCATCTATCGATGCAAGGATGAATATAACCTTCCAGTGGAAATTTCTTCTATCTTATGGGTCTTGATTCTAATAAATGAAGGTTATTTATCTCAAATGGTTGGAGATAAACTCATGATTAAGAATACACCCATTTTACGGGATTTTGATGATGTCTTTCTGGAGGAACTGTGAGGTCTTCCACCAAATCGTGAAGTTGAGTTTTCAATAGAACTCATACCGGGTGCAATGACCATTTCAAAGACACCTTATAGAATGGCCCCAATTGAGGTGAAGGAATTGAAGAAGCAACTCCAAGAGAATCTTCATAAAGGATTTATACTCCCTAGTGTGTCACCTTGGGGAGCACATGTTCTATTTTTTAAGAAGAAAGATGAATTAATGAGACTCTGCATTGATTATCGAGAACTAAACAAGATCACTATCAAGAACAAATATCCTCTCCCATGCATTGATGACTTATTTGACCAACTATGTGGAGATCAATACTTTTCCAAGATTGATCTTCCTTCAGGTTATCATTAATTAAGGGTCAAAAAAGAGGATATACCAAAGACGGCTTTCCGTACAAGGTATGGACACTATGAATTTATAGTGATTCCATTTGGTCTTACTAATTCCCCTACTATCTTCAGGGATCTAATGAATAGAGTCTTTAGAGACTATCTTGATCAGTTTGTGGTAGTCTTTATAGATGATATTCTTGTCTATTCAAAGATCAAGGAAGAACATGAAGATCACTTGAGAATTGTATTAAAGACCCAAATAAATGAGAAGCTTTATTCCAAATTTACCAAGTGTGAATTTTGGTCTCAAAAAGCTTCATTTTTGGGTCACATAATCTCAAAAGAGGGGATATCTAAGGATTTAGCAAAGACAGAGGTTATCGAAAGATGGTCGAGACCAACAACAGTAACAGAGATCCAAATTTTTCTTGGTTTGGTTGGATATTATCAACGTTTTGTGAATGATTTTTCACGATTATCTAATCCACTCACCAGGTTGACTCGAAAAGGAGTTATGTTCATGTGGAAGGAGGAGTGTGAAGAGAATTTCAAGGAGTTGAAAAGAAGGTTATCCAGTGCACCTGTGCTCACACTTCTGTGTAGTGGGGAAATGTTTGTGATCTACAGTGATGCATCCAAGAAGGGATTGGGGTGTATTCTCATGCAAAAAGATATGTTGATATCTTATGCCTCATGATAGTTGAAAATCCATGAGCAAAATTACCCAACTCATGATTTGGAGTTAGCTGTGGTAATCTTTGCATTAATGATTTGGTGGAATTATCTTTATGGTGAAAGGTTTGATATTTATAGTGATCATAAAAGTTTAAAGTATATTCTCACACAAAAGGAGATGAATATGTGCCAAAAAATATGGTTGGATCTGATTAAGGATTACGACTGTTCAATTAATTATCACCATGGAAAAGCAAACAAGGTGGGAGATGCATTAAGTCGACAAGACCATGCTAGATTATCCATGATGAGGATCACAAAAGATCCAATATTTATGGATTTACAAAGGATGGATCTTTGAATTATAATGGAAGGGGAAAAATCTTATCTTTCTCAAATGAATGTTCGACCATATATGCATGTGAAGATTAAGGAGGCACAAAAATAAGATGTAGAGTTACAAAAGAAGGTGATAAATGTTCCTGAATTCAACCTTGATTGTGATGGGATAATAAGGTTCAGGAATCGGGTTTTTGTTCCTCCCATCCCCGAATTAAAGAATGAGCTACTGTATAAGGCTCATAGTTCTTCATTCTCCATTCATCCTAGAAGCACGAAGATGTATAGGGACCTGAAAGAGTACTTCTGGTGGGATGTCATGAAAAGAGATGTTGCTGAATATGTCTCTCAATGCTTGGTTTTTAATCAAGTTAAAGCTGAGAGACAAAAGTCTAAGGGGATGTTAAAACCATTACCCATACCCGAATGGAAATGAGAAAACATCACTATGGACTTTTTCACGGGACATCCTAAAACATCCAAAGGCAATAATGCTATCTGGGTTATAGTTGATCTTCTTACGAAGTCGGCACACTTCATTGCTATTAGGGAAGATTTCTCCCTGGATCAGCTTTTCAGGATATATGTAAAGGAAGTGGTAAGATTTCATGGAGTACCACTTTCCATTATATCTGATCAGGATCTGAGGTTTACCTTGAAGTTCTGGTGAAGTCTTCAGCATACTCTAGATACAGAGTTGAGATTCAGTACTTCTTATCATCCTCAGACAGACGGACAGTCTGAGAGAACAATTCAAACTCTAGAAGATATGCTAAGAGCTTTCTCTATTGATTTAAAAGGTGGTTGGGATCAACACCTACCTTTGGTGGAATTTTCTTATAATAATAGATTTCACTCCAGTATTCAAATTTCTCTTTATAAAGCTCTATATGGAAAGAAATGCTGAACTCCAACTTGCTGGGATGAAGTTGGGGAAAGAAAGATATTAGGACCTGATCTTGTTGTTGAGATGGCAGAAAAGTTCCGATCTATTCAAAAACACATAAGAGAAGCTCAGAGTGGACAAAAAAGTTATTCCAATAATTGAAGAAAATACATAGAGTTTGAAGTGGGTAATAAAGTGTTCTTATGAATATCTCCTTGGAAGAGAGTAATGAGATTTGGAAAGAAGGGAAAGCTGAGCCCTAGGTATATCGGTCCTTTCGAAATACTGGATCGTGTTGGGAAGGTAGCTTACCGATTGTCACTTCCACTAAATCTCTCTCAATTTCATGATGTGTTCCATGTATCTCTCCTGAGAAAGTACATACCTGATCCTTCACATTTACTAAGCTTAGAAGTTGTACCACTGGAGCAAGATCTTTCTTATGAAGAACGGCCGATAGAGATTCTAGATCGTAGTGAAAAAGTTCTAGAGAACAAGACCACAAGCTTGGTGAAAGTTTTATGGAGGAACCACTAATTATAATAAGCTACATGGGAGCTTGAGGATATGATGAGGGAGAGGTATCCACATCTTTTTGTTACGAAGTGACGAATTTCGAGGGCGAAATTCATTTTAAGGAGGATAGAATGTAACACCCGGATATTTTATAAGAAGTACATTTTTTTTATGTCTTATGTTACACGCAACATCAAAGGAATCTTTCACAGCACACAACACTAGCTTGGCTTGCATTACATGCAATCGTGACCTTCCTCGATAGCGTGTGTAGTACGCAATACTGAGTTCCGCTAAACAACAATATATTATTATAATATTATAAAATAATCGTTATGAATAGTATTAACTGAATTTTAAATTTTATAACATTATTATTCATCTTAAATATTTTCTAGAACATGTTATGAGAACAAAATAAATTTTTCAGGTAAAATAAGTTTTTTTCAAAAAATGCAGTTTTGCCGCCTTTTGATGGCGCACCAACTTTAAATCTAGTTTTCGACATGTTTATAAGTTCAATTTGATAAAATAAAATTCTTCTTTGTAATCAGGATATAAAAATTTACTTTGGATAAATTTTTCATATTATTCTGAAAAATTTCATATTTTAATGAATAGTAAAAACACAATATATTTTAATTAAAAACAACTTTTTTCATCGCAATAATTTATATGGTTAAATTATACTATTTAATGGTTTTAAATTATAAATATAATATAATTTTACCATTTAATATAATTTATGTCATTATAATTAATTTTACATTGAATTCATAGGTAAAAACATTTCAATCTTTGGCTATGTTTTAACTTTTAAAAACCCGTTTGCTTAACAACAGGATAAATTTTAAATTAATTACTGCAACTTCTGTGTTTTGAATTTTGAAAAATGGATTCCATATTTGGATTCAGTGGGTCCAAATTATGTTAATAGGTTACTTTTATTTTTTTGAGATTATGAATAGTAACTACGGTAATTTTTATTTACTGCAGTTAAAGGTAAATCGGGTAATTAAGGGTAAATATAAGATTATAAAATTACCCTAACACTTTCCAAAATCTTATTGGATAAATAAAAGTCGACCCATATCACCTAAGGATCGGACTAGATTCATTTCATGGACTTTTGACCATGTAATAATATAATTATTATTAAAACCAAAGAAAGTGACAACATGTCACTCTCTTAAATCTTATAAGTATAATAATTTTAATTTATTGATAAACTTCATGAAACTTCGAACATGAATAGTCTCCAGAAATATAATAGAATTATCTAAATCATATGAATTTATTTATAATTTTTAGGGATTAAATAATTATCCTTAATTATGACACAATTGTGATGTTGAAATTATTTTATTGATTAAAATATCAAATAAATGATTTTCAAAGTATTAAAATAAATATTATATGAACTATTTAATGTGATCCACTAATTTTCTAGATAAAAATGACATGTTATGAATCTATTAAATGTTTTATTTTGAACATATCTTCTGTATATATTTTATTTAAACTCAAATAAATGAATAGTTTCAAAATTGACACTATTGTTAATTTATAGAAATTACATATTATAAAATTGTTTAAAAATCAAAAAAATATTTAAAAATTGTGAATTAAAATATATATGGTCTGAAATGTAATAAAGTATAAAATTATGGACAATTAAAAATATATAAGTAATTATTTATAATTATTTAAAATTTAGAATATTATTACCACAAATAAAATTAAATAGATTATATAAGGATAAATCGTGTTGATAATGTTTAAAATAAATTCCCAACTTGTCTAAATTTTATTGTCTGATGATATTACAACCCTATCACATCTAAGATTCGGATTTGAGTCATTTTTTGGTAGTTTTTAAGTGGGGTTGGAATTTATTATAAATTAATATTTTTTATAATTCCAAAGGTGCCCCTCTCCTCCCTTATAAAAGGGCACCTCCTCCCTCTCCTCCTCACACCAATTTGAGCCTTCAATATCGGCCAAACCCTGCCAATTTCTCTTCTCCACTTCCCTAGAAATATCCTAGAGGTCCTAGTCTTCTTCAAAGACCAATCTTAGTGCCCTAAGAGGAGATTTCTAAGAGGCGTGTCGAAGAATAGGTAATATCCGTTACCAATTTTTTCAAATTTATTTCTTCTTCTACTTATTCTTATTTAGTTGTTTCATTATGAAGTAATAACATCAGTATCAATCATATACTGATATGTTATTATAAATATGAAACAATCATATTTCACCTTCTATCCAGCCTATGGAAAATGAAATCACCGTGCGTGCGTTCGTACGGAATACAGTCTCCACGCCATGGTGTAATATGTTTTCCACCACCACCTTACTTGGATGGGTATAATGGTGTAAATAATAACTATATATTATTATTTTAAAGTTATATTAATTCTGAAATAGTATACATACACTTCAATACAATTCCACGATCATGGGAACGATATCATCGCTCGTGCGTACGTACGGCCTACCGTCTCCACGATGTGATGCGACTCATTCTACATGATCTTAATTGAATAATGATTATATAAATTAATTGAATAAGTAAATATGATATATATTACACTAATAAAATTCTGGAAATGAGGTATCTATAACCTATAAATAAGAATAATAATTTATTCAACAAAACACACGTAAGAACATAAAGCAATAAACACCTAAATAACAAGTATCAATGAAATATTACTAATAAGAAGCTAAGAATATGACCATATATGATATAATAACAATGATTATGATTCTAGAATAAGTAAATGATATTATATAAATCATTATACAGGAGGTTCAGACACATACAAAGCATATCAGACCTAAGGTAAGGGAAAATCTCGCAGTCTCATTTTTATGAGAGATTGTTTATACTTCAGAATTTACTAGGGAATATTTATCATCCACATACATGTTTCCTCAATATGTAATATTATTTCCATCCTCCGACAATTATTTAAATCCAATTTTATCCATTGGTGAGTTTTTAGTAAAATATATGAAAGGAATATTTTTTCGTTTTTAGTACGAGGTACTTTTTGACTTTTCCGACCAAAGTACGAGAAGAATGTTTTTTTAACTTATATGGCATGAATGGATTTTTATGATTTCATAGAAAATTATTTCCATCAATATTCCTTTACAAATTTTAAAGTTTATTTTTAATCAACTTATTTTAGTTTAAAATTGTATGACATCTTAAGAAAGGAAAAATGTTTTTGAAGTAGAAAGGATATTTTTTTCAAGAATGGAATTCAAGTGTTTTATCAAAATTATTTTCCATCTAAGATAATATATGGTTCTATTTCTATCCCTATTTTTACGTTGATTTGATTATGTTATGATGGAATTATTTTTATGAAGTCCTTTTATCTTATATGGATTATGTTATGATGGCATGATGTTTAAGAATCCCATTTTTATTACATGGGTTATGCTATGATCTATGATTTATGATTTTGTGGCACACAAAAGAGTGGTTTAATTATGAGATAGGTGAGACCTATATCTACCTCTAATTCATTGGGTAAAGATTTATATCTCATGAGATAGACATGTCTATAATGGAAAGTTAATCCGGTTTAGTGATACTGGACTGGAATGAGGAGTGAACTCGGTTCAGTAATGGACTTTGTCTGCTATGATGGTCTTGGAAATGAGCCTTGACTAATATGAAATGATTTTCAATGATTATGTGTGTATGCCACATAGTTTCATGTTTTAAGTTACGATTATTGGGATTACATTTCACCACTATTATTTACCCCATGTTATGATATTATGATCTCCTTTTCAGATTAAGATATTAAAAATGTTATGTTCTTATGAATATGATATGATTAATATTTCATTTGTTTACCCTTACTGAGCATTTGAGCTCACCCTTTTGTATGTTTTCTTTTCCCCAGGTCAGGAAGAAGGGTATTAAGTAGGATATTCCAAAAAGAGACTCTTGATATGATGAAATAAACGGGAGACAATGTAGATGATTTATGAACCAGTTGTTTATGTTTCCCAGTTTCTAAAGACACTATACCTATACGGTCCTTTCATCGTTTTTGTTATATTTTGTAATAAGTATGCTTCAATTCTGAAGTAATAACAATGTATGTAAAGTATGGGTCGTTATAGTTGGTATCAGAGGAAATGTATTGTCAACCTTTGGAAACTAGGATGCGAAAGCCTTAGTAAGAACCCTAAGGATATGTCTAAGAATAGAACACAATCTTAGTGTTTTAGAAATGGCCATGAATAACCTATGATAAGACCTAAAGTGTGAAATTTTATTACTAATTATGTGGTTTTCCTTTTGTAATTAGTGTTTCTCACACTATTCTTCTTGGTTTTAGTCAATGGCTGGAACCCGAAGGAACCGTGTTAATGCTGAATGTGACGGGTAATGCAATGATTGTCCCCCTAAGCAACTAAACGTTATGGGAGCTAGAATGAAAAATCTTGTATCCAAGCTCACACAACTTTCTCAATCTATGAATCATGCAGGACTTCCAGACGAGTAAAGTAAGAAGCAACATTCTGTTGAATCCTTCATGAGGCAGCGTCCACCTTCATTAAGCGGGTCTTCTGATCTATTAGTGGCTAAACAATGGATCAGTACCACTGAAAAGATATTTTCAGTCCTTCAATGTTCTGAACATGAAAAAGTCATCTTAGCAGTGTATCGTTTGGAAGGTGATGCTGGTCAATGGTGGAATCTTATCAAGAATACGAGGCAAAGGGATGAAATTTAGTCCATATAATGGGACGAGTTCAAGAAATTATTTTTCAATAAGTACTTACCTTGTATTCTTCAAACAAAGATGGAGAAGGAGTTTCTTGAAATGAAACAAAAGGATGGTGAATCTGTTGGTGCCTACGAAGCAAATTTTACAAGATTTTTAAGGTATGCTTCCGGAATTATTATCCAACATGAGAGTAAAATCGATCGATTATTTAGTGGCTTAAAACCAAGTCTTTGAACGGCGTTATCCATAAGGGACTTCAATAGCTACGAGGAAATTGTTTGATGTGCTCTGAAGGTTGAGATGGAGATTGGAGTAACCCATCAGTTATACGGGTTTCATAAAAAGAGGAAAATAGAATTCAAAGGAAAATCTAAAGACCACACTGAAAAGAAGATGAGTTTTTCTTTATTCTCAAATTTTGGAAAGAAACATGGAGGGAATTGTCTTAAAGGGACAAGCAAATGTTTTAAGTGTGGAAAAGAAGGTCATCGGGCAGTTGAATGTCAAAATAATGGGAAGAAGATGTATAATGATGCGAACAAAGAAAGGGATACATAGAATGCACCTCCAACACTTCAATGTTTCAAGTGCAAGGAGATGGGGAATTATTCCAATAAATGTCTTAATCCAAGGGTTGTTGATGATGATCGACCTCAACAAACTCTTAAGGCCAAAGACAAAGGAAATTCACATGAAATTACTATCAGCTAGGTGTAGTATGATAACGAAGTGGTGAAAGGTACACTTACCATACACTCTAAAGTAGAAAATGCTTTATTTGATTCTAGATCCAACCACTATTTTATTTCTGAAGATTTTTCTAAGGGTATCTCAATATTAACTCAACAATTAGATGTTGAGTTAGCTATGAAAACTCTTAATGGCACAACGGTCGCATAAAAATTTTATAATTCTTCTCTGATTGAAGTTTGTGGGAAATTGCTTTTTTCAAATCTTGTGATCCTTCCTATAGTGGAATTTGATGTGATTCTTGGCATGGATTGGATTTCTTTATATGGAGATGATATCAAATTCCAAAGAAGGGAAATCACATTTAATATTCTTGATTAATCTACTATCATCTATCGATGCAAGGATGAATATAACCTTCCAATGGAAATTTATTCCAACTTATGGGTCTTGATTCCAATAAATGAAGGTTATTTATCTCAAATGGTCGGAGATAAACTCATGATTAAGAATACACCCATTGTATGAGATTTTGATGATGTCTTTACAGAGGAACTGCCAGGTCTTCCACCAAATCGTGAAGTTGTGTTTTCAATAGAACTCATACCGGTTGCTATGCCCATTTCAAAGACACCTTATAGAATGGACCCAATTGAGTTGCAGGAATTGAAGAAGCAACTCCAAGAGAATCTTGATAAAGGATTCATATGCCCTAGTGCGTCATTTGGGGAGCACCTGTTCTATTTGTTAAGAAGAAATATGGATCAATGAGACTCTGCATTGATTATTGAGAACTTAACAAGATCACTATCAAGAACAAATATCCTCTCTCATTCATTGATTACTTATTTGACCAACTATGTGGAGCTCAATACTTTTCCAAGATTGATCTTCATTCAGGGTTTCATTAATTAAGGGTCAAAAAAGAGGATATACCAAAGACGGATTTCCATACAAGGTATGGACACTATGAATTTATAGTGATGCCATTTGTTCTTACTAATGCCCCTACTATCTTCATGGATCTAATGAATAGAGTATTTAGAGACTATCTTGATCAATTTCTGGTAGTCTTTATAGATGATATTCTTGTCTATTCAAAGAGCAAGGAAGAACATGAAGATCACTTGATAATTGTATTAAAGACCCTAAGAAAGGAGAAGCTTTATTCCAAATTTACCAAGTGTGAATTTTGGCTTCAAAAAGTTTGATTTTTGGGTCACATAATCTCAAAAGAGGGGATATTTGTGGATCTAGCAAAGACAGAGGTTATTGAAAGATGGTCGAGACCAACAAAAGTAACAGAGATTCGATGTTTTCTTGGTTTGGCTGGATATTATCGACGTTTTGTGAAAGATTTTTCAAGATTATTTAATCCACTCACCAAGTTGACACGAAAAGGAGTTAAGTTTGTGTGGATGGAGGAGTGTGAAGAGAATTTCAAGGAGTTGAAAAGAAGGTTATCCAGTGCACCTGTGCTCACACTACCTTGTAGTGGAGAAAGGTTTGTGATCTATAGTGATGAATCCAAGAAGGTATTGGGGTGTGTTCTCATGCAAAATGATATGGTGATATCTTATTCCTCACGACAGTTGAAAATCCATGCGCAAAATTACCCAACTCATGATTTGGAGTTAGCTGCGGTAATCTTTTCATTAAAGATTTGGAGGCATTATATTTATGGTGAAAGGTGTGATATTTATAATGATTATAAAAGTTTAAATTATATTCTCACACAAAAGGAGCTGAATATGCGCCAAAGAATATGGTTGGATCTGATTAAGGATTACGACTATTCAATTCATTATCACCATGGGAAAGCAAACAAGGTGGAAGACGCATTAAGTCGACAAGACCATGCTAGATTATCCATGATGAGGATCACAAAAGATCCAATATTTATGGATTTACAAAGGATGGATCTTGGAATTATAATGGAAGGGGAAAAATCTTATCTTTCTCAAATTAATGTTCAACCATCTTTGCATGTGAAGATTAAAGAGGCACACAAAGAAGATGTAGAGTTACAAAAGAAGGTGAGAAATGTTCCTCAATTAAACCTTGATTATGATGGGATAATAAGGTTCAGGAATCGGGTTTGTGTTCCTCCCATCCCAGAATTAAAGAATGAGCTTCTGGATGAGGCTCATAGTTCTTCATTATCAATTCATCTTGGAATCACGCAGATGTATAGGGACCTGAAAGAGTACTTCTGGTGGGATGGCATGAAAAGAGATGTTGCTGAATATGTCTCTCGATGCTTGGTTTTTCAGAAAGTTAAAGCTGAGAGATAAAAGTCTAAGGGGATGTTACAACCATTACCCATACCCGAATGGAAATGGGAAAACATCACTATGGACTTTTTCACTGGACTTCCTAAAAAATCCAAAGGCAATAATGCTATCTGGGTTATAGTTGATCGTCTTACAAAGTTGGCACACTTCATTGCTATTAGGGAAGATTTCTCTCTGGATTAGCTTTCTAGGATATATGTAAAGGAAGTGGTAAGATTTCATGGAGTACCACTTTCCATTATATCTGATCGGGATTCGAGGTTTACCTCGAATTTCTAGAAAAGTCTTCAGCATACTCTAGATACAGAGTTGAGTTTCAGCACTGCTTATCATCCTCAATTAGACGGTCAGCCTAAGAGAACAATTCAAAATCTAGAAGATATGTTAAGATCTTGCTCTATGGATTTCAAAGGTGGTTGTGATCAACACCTACCTTTGGTGGAATTTTTTTATAATAATAGCTTTCACTCCATTATTCAAATGGTTCCTTATGAAACTCTCTATGGAAAGAAATTCTGAACTCCAACTTGCTGGGATGAAGTTGGGGAAAGAAAGCTATTAGGACCTGATCTTGTTGATGAGATGGCAGAAAAGGTCTGATCTATTCAACAACACATAAGATCAGCTCAGAGTCGACAAAAAATTTATGCAGATAACTGAAGAAAAGACATAGAGTTTGAAGTGGGTGATAAAGTGTTCTTATAAATATCTCCTTGGAAGAGAGTAATGAGATTTGGAAAGAAGGGAAAGCTGAGCCCTAGGTATATCGGTCCTTTCGAAATACTGGATCATGTTGGGATGTTAGCTTACCGATTGGAGCTTCCACTGAATCTCTCTAAAGTTCACGATGTGTTCCATGTATCTCTCCTGAGAAAGTACATACCTGATCCTTCACAAATACTAAGCTTTGAAGTTGTAATACTGGAGAAAGATCTTTCTTATTAAGAATAGCCGATAGAGATTCTAGATCGTAGCGAAAAAGTTCTACGGAACAAGACCAATCGCTTGGTGAAAGTTTTATGGAGGAACCACCAATTAGAAGAATCTACATGGGAGCTTGAGGATATGATTAGGGAGAGGTATCCTCATCTGTTTGTTACGAAGTGAGGAATTTTGAGGGTGAAATTCATTTTATAGGGGATCGAATGTAACACCCTTATATTTTATGAGCAGTATATTTTTTATATCTTATGTTATATGCAACATCAAATGAATCTTTCATGGCACACAACACTATCTTGGCTTGCGTTACACGCAATCGTGACCTTCCTCGATAGCATGGGTAGTACGCAATACCGAGTTCCACTAAACAACGATATATTATTATAATATTATAAACTAGAAGTTATGAATATTATTAACTGAATTTTAAATTTTATAACATTATTATTCATCTTACATATTTTCTAGAACATGTTTTGAGAACAAAATAAATTTTTTGGGTAAAATAAATATTTTTCAAAAAATGCAGTTTTGCCGCCTTTTGATGGCGCACCCACTTTAAATATAGTTCTTGACATGTTTATAAGTTCAATTTGACAAAATAAAATTCTTCTTTGGAATTAGGATATAAAAATTTACTTTGGATAAATTTTTCATATTATTCTGATAACTTTCATATTTTAATGAATAGTAAAAACACGCTATATTTTAATTAAAAACAACTTTTTTCATCGCAATAATTTATATGGTTAAATTATAATATTTAATGTCTTTAAAGTATAAATAGAATATATTTTTACCATTTAATATAATTTATGTCATTATCATTAATTTTACATTGAATTCATAGTTAAAAACATTTCAATCTTTGACAATGTTTTAACTTTTAAAAACGTGTTTGCTTAACAACGGGATTAATTTTAAATTATTTACTACAACTTCTGTGTTTTGAATTTTGAAAAATGGATTCCATATTTGGATTCATTGGGTCCAAATTATGTTAATAGGTTACTTTTAATTTTTTGAGATTATGAATAGTAACTACGGTAATTTTTATTTACTGCAGTTAAAGGTAAATCCGGTAATTAAGGGTAAATATAAGATTATAAAATTATCCTAACACTTTCCAAAATCCTATTGGATGAATAAAAGTAGACCCATATCACCTAAGGGTATTACTAGATTCATTTCATGTACTTTTGACCATGAAATAATATAATTATTATTAAAACCAAAGAAATTGACAACATGTCACTCTCTTATATCTTATAAGTATAATAATTTTAATTTAGTGATAAACTTAATGAAACTTAGAACATGAATAGTCTCCAGAAATATAATAAAATTATACACATCATATAAATTTATTTATAATTTTTAGGGATTAAATAATTATCATTAGTTATGACACAATAGTGATGTTGAAATTATTTTATTGATTGAAATATCAAATAAATGATTTTAAAAGTATAAAAATAAATATTATATGAACTATTTAATGTGCTCCAATAATTTTATTGATATAAATAACATTTTATGAATATATTAAATATTTTAGTTCGAACATATCTTCGGTATATATTTTATTTAAACTCAAATAAATGAATAGTTTTAAAATTGACACTATTGTTAATTTATAGAAATTACATATTATAAAATTGTTTGAAAATCCCAAAAATATTTAAAAATAATAAATTAAAATATATATAGTCGAACATTTAATAAATTATACAATTATGGAAAATTCACAACATATAATTAATTATTTTAATGATTTAAAATTTAGAATATTATTACCACAAATAAAATTAAATAGATTACATAAGGATAAATCTTGTTGATAATGTTTAAAATAAATTCACAACTTGTCTAAATTTTATTGTCTGATGATATTACAACCCTATATCATCTAATATTCGTATTTGAGTCATTTTTGGATGTTTTTAAGTGGGTTTGGAATTTATTATAAATTAATATTTCTTATAATTCCAACGGTGACCCTCTCCTTCCTTATAAAAGGGCACCTCCTCCCTCTCCTCCTCACACCACTTTGAGCCTTCAAGCTCTGACAAAATCTACCAATTTATCTTCTCCACTTCCCTAGAAACATCCTAGAGGTCCTGGTCTTCTTCAAAGACCAATCCTAGTTCCCTAAGAGGATATTTCTAAGAGGTGTGTCGAAGAAGAGGTAATATCTGTTACCAATTCTTTCAAATTTATTTTTTCTTCTACTTATTCTTATTTATTTGTTTCATTATGAAGTAATAACATCAGTATCACTCATATAATGATATGTTATTTTAAATATTAAATAACCCTATTTCACCTTCTATCCATCCTACGGAAAATGAAATCATCGCGCGTGCGTACGTACGGATACCGTCTACACGCCGTGGTGTAATTTTTTTTCAACCACCACCTTACTTGGATGGGTATAATAGTGTAAATAATAACTATATATGATTATTTTAAAGTTATATTAATTATGAAATATTATAAATACACTTCAATACAATTCCACGATCATGGGAACGATATCATCGCTCGTGCGTACGTACGGCCTACCGTCTCCATGAAGTGATGCGACTCGTTCTACATGATCTTCATTGAATAATGATTATATAAATGAATTGAATGAGTAAATATGATAGATATTACACTAATAACATTCTGGAAATTAGGTATCTATAACATAAAAAGAATAATAAGAATTTATTCGACAAAACACAGATAAGAACATAAAGCAATAAACACCCGAATAACAAGTAGCAATGAAATATTACTTATAAGAATCTAAGAATATGACCATATATGATATCATAAAAATGAGTATGATTCTAGAATAATTCAACGACATTATTTAAATCATTATACAGGAGTTTCAGACATGTACAAAGAATATCATACCTAAGGTAAGGGAAAATCTCACAATCTCATTTTTATCCGAGATTGTTTATACTTTAGAATTTACTGGGGAATATTTATCATCCACATCCATGTTTCCTAAATATGTAATATTATTTCCATCCTCCTACAATTTTTTAAATACAATTTTACCCATTGGTTATTTTTTAGTAAAAGATATGAAAGGAATCTTTTGTCGTTTTTAGTACGAGGTACTTTTTGACTTTTCTGACCAAAGTTTGAGAAGAATATTTTTTTAACTTATACGTCTTGAATGGATTTTTATGATTTAATAGAACATTATTTCCATGAATCTTCCTTTACAAGTTTTCAAGTTTATTTTTAATCAACTTCTTTTAGTTTAAAATTATATGACATGTTAAGAAAGGAAAAATGTTTTTGAAGTAGAAAGGATATTTTCCTCAAGAATGGAGTTCAAGTGTTTTATCAAAATTATTTTCCATCTAAGATAATATAGGGTTCTATTTCTATACCTATTTTTACATTTATTTTATTATGTTATGATGTAATTATTTTTATGAAGTCCTTTTATCTTATATGGTTTATGTTATGATGGCACGATGTTTAAGAATTCCATTTTTATTACATAGGTTATGCTATGATGTATGATTTATGATATTGTGGCACACATAAGAATGGTTTCATTATGAGATGGGTGGGACCTATATCTCCCTCTAATGCATTGGGTAAAGATTTATATCTCATGAGATAGACATGGATGGAACGTAAAGTTAATTTGGTTCAGTGATATAGGACTGGAACGAGGAGTGAACTCAGTTCAGTAATTGACTTTGTCTGCTATGATGGTCTTGGAAATGAGCCTTGACTAATATGAAATTATTTTCTATGATTATGTGTGTATGCAAAAAAGTTTCATGTTTTAAGTTATGATTATTGGGATTACATTTCACCACTATGATTTATCCCATGTTATGATATTATGATCTCTTTTGAAGATTAAGATATTCAAAATGTTATGTTCTTATGAATATGATATGATTGATATTTCATTTGTTTACCCTTACTGAGCATTTGAGCTCACCCTTTTGTATGTTTTCTTTTCCCCGGGTCAGGAAGAATGGTATTAAGTAGGATATGCCAAAAAGGGACTCTAGATATGATGAAATAAATGGGAGACAATGTAGATGATTTATGAACCAGTTGTTTATGTTTCCCAGTTTCTAAAGTCATTATACCAATACGGTCCTTTCATGGTTTTTGTTATATGTTGTAATAAGTATGCTTCAATTCTGAAGTAATAACAATGTATGTAAAGTATGGGTCGTTATATATACCCACGTTTTGCACATGACAAAAGGATCCAAAATGGATAATTATAGAAACTTAGATAATATAATGTCGAAATATGGCCATTAAATATTATTTTTAAAATATTTTTGTTCATTTTAATTCATATCATTTTAGTTTAACCCCTTATAAAATCGTTTTAACCTTAACTATGCTAATTAATTTTTACTATTTTCACTATTAATTATGACCAAAAATTAAGTTTAAATTATTATATAATATTAATTATTCTCATTTAAAATATGGAATCTTTTTTTCCAAACTAAATTCAAGTATGGTATGGAATTTAATTTAAAATTAAACCTTTATATGTGATGAAAATCGGTTTTTCAAAGAAAATGTTTTCATAGGTATGAAAAGTTTTTATATAGAAATTAAACATAAAATTCATTCCAAAGTCCTAAATTGTATTAATCATCAAATAATTTAACTAATTTTAATTTGAAACCATTTTAAATTAAAATTTAACTTTTCAAATGATTTTAACAAAAAGGCAGTTTTCAATAAAAACCAATATTTCCACAATTCATTAAAAATTTATTTTTTTAGAAAAAGCCTAAAAATAAATCCTAAGATAATTTTTATATGTTGATTTTAAAAGAAAAATTCATTTTTTCAAATAAATTTTCTTAAATTTTGAAAAAAATAATTTTAATATTTTTTCATAAAAATAAATAAATATTATTTTTTAGAAAATTTATTTTCAAAGCCTTCGAATACTTTACAAAAAATTAATTACTTATTTGTAAATATATTTTATTTAACCATAAAAATTAATTTTCAAAAAAATATTCATATTTATACTACCAAAATTATGGGCTAGGTAATAATGGTTGTGTTTAAGTAATAATATTAATAATATATTGATGTTTGTTAAAACTCAGTGTTGCATGTCACATATGCTATCAAACGAAGAATTCTTTTTAAAAAAGCATGGGGTTTGGAATTATTCAGCCTTTAAAAAAATTTAATATTAAAATTTAAAATAAAAATAAAAAAAGTTAAAACCATGTGAGGTTACTTCTACTTCATTACTTCATTTGGTTCTTTGGTTTCGTATTCATATTTATGGTTCCACCATAGCACTCTGACCGAGTTAGTTGTCTTATTGTGTAAAAATTTACCTCTACAATCTAGGATTTTCACTAGCTTCCCCTCATAAGAGATATCATTTTCTGGCTATACCATCATTGAATTTAGTATATTTTAGGGGTGTGATATGTACTTTCTCAAGAGGTACATATGAAATATGTCATGTACTTGAGAAAGTGTTAGTGTGAGTGTTGTTCGATAAACCTTGAGTCCAATGCGATTGATAATTTCAAAGGGGTCGATGTACCTAGGGCTTAGATTTATCTTCTTCTAAAATATTAGGACCTTCTTCCATGGTGATATGCAGAGAAACAGTTTATCCCTAACCTGAAACTCTAGGCCTCATCAATGATTGACATCATAACTCTTTTTTTAACTCTGAGCAGTCCAAATGTGTTATTGAATAGTCTTGATTTTTCTCTCATTTCCTCAACCATTTCAGGTCTCTAAATCTTGAGTTCACCAATATCATCCTAACACGAAGGTGTTCTACATCTCTTCCCATAAAGGTCTTCTTATAGAGCTATTTGTATGTTTGAGTGGAAGATATTATTATATAAGAACTTGAAAAGAGGAATATGTTGATCTTATCATCCTTCAAATCCCATCAAATATGCTCTCAGCATGTCTTCTGGTGTATGAATATTCTTCTCATATTTTCCATCATTTTTTGGGTGATAAGACACACTAAATCTCAACTCTATATTTAGAGAAAGTTAGAGGATCATCCAAAACTTGGAGGTAAATATAAAATATCAAAAATATTTAATCAATAGTGGTGTTCCATGTTATCTCACCGCCTCTCTGATGTATATCCTTGCAATATGATTAAGTGATAAGTCCTCCCAAATTGAAATGAAGCGATAATTCGTTGTAATATGATCCACCATAACCCATATGGAATTATTTTCTTTTGATATCTTGGGAAGACTAGTGACAGAGTCTATGTTGATGTTTTCCCATTTCCATGTAAGTATGGGTATTGGTTACATCACCCCCTTAGAATATTTCCATCGATCGCTCACGTTCGGAAAAACTAGACACTTTGATGTATATTCTATAATCTCCTTCTTCATATTTTCCCACTAATGGAACTCTCATATATCTCTATACATATCCATGATCCCTGGGTGGATAGGGAAGGTAAAGCTCTGTGAATCATTCAACATCTCCTTATTTATCTCAATATTTGATTGTACACATAGTTATAACCTAAATCTTACAATTGTTTATTCATTAATTTTGAACTATGAGGATTTCCCTTTTCTTATGGCTTAAACCTTATTTTAAATTTACACAATATCTCTTTGAGAATACTTCAACATCTCAAAAAGGGGTGGTTGAGAAATCATTTGAGAAAGGAATTATGATGTTCTTTCCTTCATGATTCCCATGTTCATCCTTTTCAAGTCTATGAATATTATATCCTTCTAAATTCTCATCACCGATAAATTTTCTAGATCCTTTTTACTTAGAGAATATAACACTTTTTTATTTACTAGGATGGTAATGGATTGAGAATTCATAATCTTTTATCATCTCTAACGATCTTCACTAATACATATTAATCTCTTTCTAAGTAAATATATATTTAAGACTCTTTTGGTTTATATATATTTCACACTTCTCCATATAGATATAATATTGACATATTTTTAATTAAAATATCACTAAAAACAACTTTAGATCATGTGTGGGGTGGTTTCACTCATGAAATTTAAAATTACTTGAGGAATGGGCTATGACTTTATCATTCTACATCAGTACACATCCATGTCCCTTATTTGAAGCATCATTGAATACCACAAAAAGTTCCCCACATGTGTGTAGTGTGAGGACTGGTGTAGTGATAAACCTCTTTTTCAACTCCTTAAATATTTATTTACATTTATTGGTTAAAAAAACTTTAATCCCTTTCATATTATCTTGGTTAGTATGTTTTAAAATGGTGATAAGTTCCCTATAAATTGTCGGTAATTCCCATAAATTATACGTAAACTATAGATCTCCATTACTAATGCTGGTATAGTTCGATCCTCATTTTAAATTATCTTATAATGGTCCATATATATCCCTTTATTGGTAATAATATTCCCTAATAATGATAATTTCTTCATCCATAACTCACATTTACTGAACTTTTCTTATAGATTATCCTTTCTCAAAGCCTTAATCGCATTCATCAAATTCTCCTCATTCCCCTCCTTACTTTTAGAGTAAATTATAATATAATATATAAATGATACTAGAAATTTGTCAAGGTAATTCCATAAATATTTCTAGAGAATTATTAAGTTTGTAATTCATAACTATGAACACATAGTTTCCATACCTAGTTCTAAAGGTAGTTTTGGAAATATATTCCTTCTTCTTATTTAATTGGTGATATCCGGAATGAAGTTCCATCTTAAAGAAATACTAGGATCCACATAATTTATCAAACAAGTTATATATTTATGTAAAAGGGTAATTTTTATTTATCATGATTTTTTAAGATCACGATAATCAATACAGAGGTGCATTAACCCATCCTTCTTCTTCACAAAGAGAACGGGTGGACCCCTTTGTGAAGCACTTGGGAGTATAAAACCATTTTCCAGATTCTCTTATTATTTTTTCTTTATCTCTTATAACTCAATAGTTTCCATTCTATAATGAGTCTTCTATATGGGTAGATATCCAAGTATAAGTTCAATTGGGAACTCAACCTCCTTGTCTTGAGGAAGATCGATAAACTCTTCGTGGAATACATCAGTATAATCCCTCAAAATGGGAATGTCTTTAAGAATTATTATTTCCTTTTTCTCAATCATTTGGGAAAGATATTATTTCTCATAAGGTAATAATATCCACACTTGAATAGATGATTCCATGGGAGATTCATCCTCCTCCATACACTTGTATAGAATTAGAGGATGAATTCAGGTGTGGAGAGTGATTTACCTCTCTCAACAATTGATGTTGACTTTATATAAGGATATCCAATCGATACCCAATATAGAATCAAACATTGATAAAGGAAGTAAGATGCTGTTTTATGGAAGATTCAGTCCAAAAACATTGACTGAGGAGGAGTTATATACATGAGATATTACCGTTAATCTATTTTCTATTCTCTTGGATAGTTTAACGCCCATGTTATGAGGTGGTTCTTGAATAGTTCTATTAAACATTCAAGATATGAAATAATTTTTATAACTATAATCAAATAGCATATTTATTATTATTGAATAAATAACAAGTGTACCTTTCACCACATCATTATCAGGATCCAACTGAGTATAAGTTATATCATATGTTCTTCCTTTATCTCTAGGACTTATATGTGGTTTTCATTGATTGTCTATAATATCCCTTGGTTTAAGTAATTTTTGTGTATAATTATTGTGTTCCTTGTAGTTGAAAAATTTCACCATAGGCTGAGTATTTATCTAAACCATCCTTTCTTCTTCCATATTAGTGGGTTTCTTCATTTACCTATGGTATTCTTTTTCCTCATACCCTTATTTTCAACATTTTAAATATATCATAATTCCCAATAGATTGTTTCTTGGGTTCTTCTTCCCACAATTTTTATAAGTGGGGTCTTGGGTTTTTAGTCCACCGTGGAATTTATCTATTGATACCCCCAAATAAAAATCCATTTTATTTTTTATTTTTTATTTTTATAGTCTCATGAGACCACAGAGTGTCACTAATATCCATCTAAACTTTGAAGGAACAATAAAAAATATATTCATAACTATCAAAGTCTCTAATATCCAAATATTTTCATATAATTGGATTTAATCCACTAAAGAAGTGGTCTACCTTACTTTCTGTGTTGATGAAAAAGTCATAGGTGTGTCATACAAGCCTTGTGAAGTTTTATTTATATGTATTGATAGACTCATTATACTTTTATTACAAACTGAGGAACTCCCTCTTTATTTCAATATAGAGTGTTTGGGGAAAATATATATTGAAAAATATTTTTTTAAAGTCTTCCCATTCCATGGAATCGATATTCTTTTTAGACTTTGTATTATTGATTAATGTCCACCACTGATCGAATTCTCCCTCAATGTGATAAATGGCCAGAAACACCTTCTATTTATATGAGCATTCTAATATAGATAATATCTTTTCAATGGATTTAATCTACCATTTTTGTGATAAGGGGAGGTACAAGGCCTTTTACACATAAAAGATTCAAATGCAACTTGATATTTCTAATGAGGAGTAACGAGTTACACATTATTTATTTTTCCATTCATAACTTGATCTATTTGATCTATTACTACCATAAATTTCTTATATATTACTCTCATAATATTTGGAATATCATTGGGGAAATCATCACATTGCCTATTATGTTGGTTTTTGGCATAGTTTCTCTTATTTCCATCCATTAACTAAAAGAATAAAAACATGATTAGAATATATTGACTAATAAACATATAAAAGGAACACTTACAAACTTTATAGGAATAACTTATAAATGATAAGTATATCCTAACCTATGTGTCTCTAGGTTTTAATCTAGGTTATCCATATTAATTTCCCTATTAGGTTTTCTAACCTAATAATTTTTTCAAGTCCTTTATAATTGTTTGTAAATAATTTTGTGAATTTACAAAGCATATCCCTTGTGAGTTTAAAACTAGGTGTGCAGCAATGACTATTTTCATTCACTAGGTAGTTATTGGGTCCATGAAAATACTCCATTTTTTATATTTATTACCCCTAGGTACAACCAAAATGGATCCACATCCACTTGTAATATCCATACAGGGGCATAATTTTTTGTAACCCACTTGCTATATACTTCACCAAAATTCAAGGATGTTTTTATTTACTTAGTCTTATCCTTATACTTATCCCTAATGTTCTCACTTAATTATTCTACTCATAATCCCCATTTATGAATATAACTTTATATGATACTAACTATAGTGAACCAATCCTTTTACACATATTATTATATAAATCTTAATCATAAATATCCATTAAATAAATCCTAAATATCGTGATTCCAAGTGTCTTTGGAATACTTGGTTCATAATACATCAATAGGAAACTAAAACATGAAATAATTATTTAATTCTCCATAATGATATCCTAAATTTATTTGTTCTCCTAAAACTACAAGGGATAACCTGGGGCATACATAAAAGAAAGATATGATCTAAAAAGTAAGGTAAGGTAATAAACATGATAAGTAAGCATAACTCATGAATCAAAAGTATAACATGATATCATAAAAGATAAAAATCTTGAGTAATAATATAGAATAATAACATAAATAACATGGTATCATAAGATCATGGTAAAATAAGAAATGTTTAAAGAACATATAACATGATGAATACATGTGTCAAGGATAACTGGTTAGACAATATCACGTGGGGGAAAAGTCCCGTAATGGATTAGGTTTACTTTTTAATCCCATACATAATGTCTCATGAGACTAAAGATTTACCCAATTCAATGGAGTGATACCTAGTCACACCCATCATAACATGTTCATGATTCATGTGTTCCAAAATAAAGAAATAAATCATAAGACATAACATATCAATTACCCATGGAAATAAAATGGGTTGTATAATCTTGCCTCATATCATAATCAAAGGAAATTTCATAATGAATACATTTGAGAAACAAAAAACATTCTTGTATTACCCCATAAAATTAAGGTATAATAATCTAGGTATATATGTGTGAGACATATATATATATATATATATATTATAATTTCATAACTTTAAATATAAATATAAATTGAGTTAGAGAGAGATTGGTCACAACCCAAAGAAAAGGGTGGTTTAGAGATCCCTTGCCTAGAGCCTGATTCATCATGTGAATTATTTATATTCATAAATAATAAAATTATATTAATTATTTTATTTCTTAAGACCATTTTCAATTTTATTATTCCATTTATTTTATTCATTATTATGTTATATTTATTTAATTAATCATTTAGGTTTAAGTCATATGTTTTGATGATGTTCAACTCATATGTCTGAAATCACCTTAGGGAGATGACTAAGGTAAAATAGATTATATTTCATAATATAAAGAATAATAATCATGAAATAATTATAATTTTTATACATAAATTATACGTTTAAAAATAACCATGAGTAATTGTTATTAAAGATGAAATATATTACCATCAGGGAGATGGTAGGTCGTATGTACGCATGTGTGACGTTTCAATTCGTTAATGACCATAATGGAAAGAAGTTAAGTGTTATTTTATCTTTAAATAATGATAATTATAACATAAATATAATATTATTTAGTTAAATACTATTACATATATCATCCATGTGATGTGGTAGTAAAAAAATGGATCACATCTCTTTGTGAGACGGTAGTACGTCGTACACACGAACGACATTTTCATTTTTAAATAGACATTAAAGTAATAAGTTATATGATTTATTAATTTTAAATAATGATTAATATTTAATTAATATAATATATAAACATTAAATCCATCATCATGAATACACGTGAGAGGAAATGATGGAAAAATTGCATTGGTTCACGAGGCGGTAGTCTACCGTACAAACGAACAATGGTTTTATTCCACATTAAATAGAAGAAGAGATGGATTTAAGTTATTAAATTATAATAATAATATATTATTATATGTGTGATATTTATTTTATTATATCATCATAATTTATTAATATTTTAAGGAGGTGTAAGAATAAATAAACCCAAGATTCTTAGTTAAGAACGATACCTCTTCTTCGAAACACCTCTTTAGAATTAAGCATAAATACTCCCTAAATTGGATTTATGATCGAAAAAGGAATTTATCACATGTGTAGAGAATTAAGGAAGGTATTTAGGTAAGTATAGGCCAAACAAAAAGGCTTTATAAATGTAAAGAGTAGGGGATAGAGGGTTTCATTTTATAAGTGGGGGAGAGTACACACTTGGGATTTTTTTAAAGAAAAAGTTATACCCAGGTTTTACACATGCCAAAAGGATCCAAAATGAATCATTATCAAACCTTATATGATATAAGGTATAAATATGGATATAATATAGTATTTAGACAAGTTCTTTGGTAATTTTAAACCTTATATTTTTCGTTAAACCCCCGATAAACCTTTTTTAACCTTAACTACAGTAATTATTTTTTACTATTTTTATTATTCATTAAGAAAATAAAATTAAGTAAAACCTATTGTCTAATATTAATTATTATTATTAAAAATATTTAATATTTTTTTAAAATTAAATTCATAATAGTGTAAGAATTTAATTTAAAATTAAACCCGCAGACGTGATAAAAAAATGAATTTCCAAAGAAAAAATTTTCATGAGTATAAAAAAATTATATAAAACTTTAACATGAAATTTATTTCAATGATATTAATTGAATTAATCATAAAATAATTAAACTTAGTTTATTTTTAAACCATTTTAAAAAATATATAATTTTATAAATTATTTCAATGAAATAAAATGTTTCAATAAAAACTAGTATTTGTCACTATTCATTAAAAAATTAAAAAAGAATTAGAAAAATAGAAAAAAATCAAACCTATGATAATTTTGAAATTTTTATTAAAAATTTGAAGTTTTTTTTAAATAAATTTTCTAAAATTTTCTAAAATTAATTTTACTACTTTTTCACAAAAATAAATAAGAATCTTGTTTTTGAGAAAAAAATATTTTCAAATCCTATAAAGAATTTTCTAAAAAATTACTTATTTGTCTATATATTTTCTTTATCCTTTATACTTAATTTTAGAAAAGTGTTTGGTCCTATTTTTACCACTGAATTTAATGTCTAAGTTATAAATTTCATGTTTAAATAATAATATTAATAGTATCTTGAGGTTAGTTAAAACTTAGTGTTGCGTGGCACATATGCTATCGAATATAGTTTTTAAAAAACAAATTAGGGTGTTACAATGTTAGAGAATGTTATGGATAATAGTATGGTTCATCATGAAAACATTTTCTAGTATGAATTCTATGTTTCTAGGGATGGGATTAATGTTATGTATTTTTTATGTTATAGTTGAATATGATTTTAACCTCATGTGATTCACATGGTGTTTGGATTTATGAGTTGTTGGATTTTTGGCTCTTGAACCAATGGAAAGAATCTAGTTATGTATTTCATCTTGTCTCGTACAAAAAAGAGGTTTATCATGCATCATTAATTGGCATGTAGGATTCACATGACATATAGGGGTCTAATGGTGTGATTTTTCCACTGATGAGAGGTTTAACTATTTAAAGTGTGACAATCGGGTCCCGGTGACAGCACACACACCCTGCCTTAACATGGTCGTCGGGACTTGGCCTATAAGGTACCCCCAATTACCCCGAAGACACGGGGTTTCCACCTTGGATTTATGAGTTGTTGGACTTTTGGCTCTTGAACTAATGGAAAGAATCTAGTTATGGATTCGATCGTGTCCCGTATAAAAAAGAGGTTTATCATGAATCATTAGTTGGCATGAAGGATTCACATGACATATAGGGACCTCATAGTGTTATTTTCCACTAATTAGAGGTTTAGATATTTAAAGTGTGAAAACCGGGTCCTGGTGACAGCACAGACACCTCGCCTTAACATGGTCATCGGGTCTTGGCCTATAAAGTACCCCTAGTTGCCCCGTAGCCATGTGCTCCCCACCTTGGGTCCACCCACATTTTTGAACGGGTCATCTGACTATTGATAGTCCTCATAGACCAACACAATTCCTTTTCAGTGTGCTTTGTCCTCACTCACACACACCCTAGGAAACTTCTCAGAAGGTCACTCATCCTGCCCACTACTCCAGGTCTAGCACGCTTAACTGTGGAGTTTTAATCAGTTAGGCTCCTGAAAAGGAAGGTGCACCTTGTTGACATGATTCATATCATTTAGTCATTTAACCCTTTATCATTTTGGGGTGTTACATTCACCCCCCTTTAGAGCACAACACCCTCGTTGTGGGCCCTACATCTCAACCTAGGTAATGCACCACACTTAAGGCTAGGTACCACCTCTGATAGCAAACACGTGGGGCCCACCATGGGTCCACCCACCTGCCTGAACGAGTCATCTGACTAATGATAGTTCCCACAGACCAACACAATTCCTTTTCAGTGTGCTTTTTCCTCACTCACACACACCCTGAGAAACTTCCCAGAAGGTCACCCATCCTGATCACTACTCCAGGCCAAGCACGCTTAACTGTGGAGTTCTAATCAGGTATGCTCCTAAAAAGGAAGGTGCACCTTGTTGGCATGTGTCATATCATTTAGTCATTTAACCCTTTATCATTTTGGGGTGTTACATAAAGTGTTAGAAAATGATTATATGGTGTTTCCCTATATAAGTACTTGTTGGAATTATAAATAGATTGACTAACCTATATATGTGTTTCATTCTGATGGAAGGCCATTTGGATCTATGGTGAGATGCTTATCGATGATTATAACATGGTGCCTCAATGTTTGGTATGTTATGTGACCACAGTAGGTCAGTGAGGCACATGGCGTCATAGTGAGAAACCCTTAGTGGGTTACTAATTCTTATATTTTGTTATTTAAAATGTCATTAACAACATATATTTTGTTTCCCATATATATCATAATATAATTATATCTAAATTAACCTCATATTTTTTGTTCTTGATATTAATCTTCATAGGGCGACATCGATAGAGTGAGTATGGTTAGGTGGCAAGACCAGGTTATTGGTTATTTAGTGTTTTAGTAACAACCAATATAGCGTTTTACCATATATATTAGAATGGAATTATTTCTTACCAAGATTCATGACTATGGTTCCTTGGAATGGATCATCTAGGATGATGTTGTGTGGGATTATCCTGAGTTGGGATTCTCAAATTAGTAGTCTCATATGTGGATTCTTGGTGAGAATTGGTGCATGTAAGGATAATATTTTTTCCTTTAGATGTTTATTATTCTCATATAAGAACATATAATGGGTGGTTGGGCATATTGGACTCCATGGGTTGTTTGATATGTGAATATATAGGTTTTTCCCATGATATATGACCTTATGTGAGACCTAACTTTTAGGCTAGGTGGGAAACCTATAGATATTGATATGTGACTCAGTTTTTAGTGAGTCAAAGATTTTATGATGATTGAGAGAAACAAATAATAGTGGTTGTCCTAGGTTTGAGGTATTATTTAAGGAAATAATAATAAGTACATGATAGATTTTTAGATTGACACATAGGACAAGACATCGAGGTTATGATGAAGTCATGGTGATGCCTTGGGTTTAGTGGGATTAAGAACCTTTTCTGCTAGTGACTTAGAATGTGTGGCACTAGGAGTTACTTGATATCAGGGTGACATTTTGATGGTAGAATCATTCGGGTACTTTTCCCCATTTTTGGTATGTGTTCTAGAATGTGGTTGAGATCATGGGTGGATGCTTGTGACTTGAAAGAGTGTTGGATGGCTGTAAGCATGAATTTGGCTTGATGAACTTACATGTTGTGGATTATGGTATATTATTTTTGGTATATAAGCCTAGTTTTATGGTGTGTGACTCACGGGAGTGTGATTTAGGTTTTCTATAGTTAGACAGTATTTGAGTGTACCCACATTCATTTTCATATGAGATCAAGGTTGTTCATGAACTGATTATAGGAAGTATTTTTTAAATTGGAAATTGATGATGACCATGATCAAGTCATGGGTCGATGGGAATTTTTATGAGGGGGTTGTGGGAGAGGTGACTTGGATCTATAGAGGAAACCTAGAGGGATGCCTCAGTATTGGGATAATGCTAATGTTTTTTAAAATGATATGGGCTAATAATGATGAGTGTGTCTTTAAAGGAGCGACACAAGTGATATGGTGGAACTTATGGAGGTAGCGCTCAAGGAGTGGGATAAGGTATTCCATATGGTGGTGTGTGTATCATTGGCCATTTTAGGGTGTTACCCTCATCATAATTTGATTGTTAGTGGTTTTCAAGGATGATCTTTTCTTGATTAGGAAACAGGTTTTAGCTGATATTCATGTTAGCGCTCAGGTATAAGCAAGATGGACATGTCCAGTTATCATATTTGATGATGGATGGAGTGTATTTCATGTGGTTTTTTGTTTGGGATAAAGAGTTAACATAAGGATACTGTTAGGGTGGGGAGCATCAGATTAGTCATGGTGGAATGTATCTCATGTTGGGAATGATTTGTGGGAATTATAAGACCGGTTTTTTGATGGATGATATAGCATGTTGGATGTTTCTGAGTAGGATATCCAATTTATTTGATCCCATGAAAATACCATATTTGATATTTGAATGTGATATGGGATTGATTTAGTTCATTGGAATTGAGCTTGGAATGATTTAAAGTGATCTATGGTTGATTTGAATCAGAGGTGTGTCGATGCTCGAGTATAGGTCATGAATCTAGTTAAAAATCACTGAGACATTTTGGGGATTATAATTGTTATAGTGTGTTGATTATAAAACCCCATGTTTTTTTAGGTTGTGAAAATTATAAAAAAGATTGAATTTTTTATTTTTAATGCTTGTGAGGTGTAAAATGGTCATTTTCCCCTAGTAGATAACCTGTGATAAATTTTTTTACCGCTTTATTGGCCCTACAATAGGATTTTTACCCTGAGATATGAGTTTTGTGAAATTCTAAACCTTTTTAATTTTCAAAAAATATTTATTATTTAATCAATTAAATATTAATTTATATGTGAACGTTATAATGGTGATATCTTTTTAATGGATCATCAGAATGATATTTTGACTCCAACATTATGTCCAAAATAGGGGGTTTTACTTAGGATAGGTGTAAAGTTGCTTCAAGTTATGGGACTCGAGACGAGCATTTTAAATGATAATTAAATTTATTTTAATTAATTAAACATCCCCCCACACACACATGCATTTTCATTCCTATTCATGTAATAATATGGGGAGGGTTTTCCCTTGGGTGAAATAGTCCAACCGAGAGGAAATGAGAAAGGAGGATCCACTGGACTTTGTCCATGATAGAGATTAAGACTTCATCGAGGTGAAACAACATCTACATGTGTATTTGGACCTGAAACATTATCATTTTTCCATGTGGTAGGAATGTATTGTTTTTTATCCATAAATACCTATTGTTCCATAATTTTTATGTTTTAAATCCCTATTATTATTTTTAAGGATCCCATCAGGGTCTATTTGTAGATATTTTTGGGGAAAATAGGGTTTTTAGGCCAGTTGGAGGGGTTTCCATTCATGAAATTATGATCACATGGCATGCGGTTTGAATAACACATGTCATGTGTTCTTCAAATTTAGAAAAGACATGGTTTTTGGGACTACACACTGTCTACTCATAGTACACATTGTGTAGTAGTACATGGCCATGTAACAGAGTAATTGGATAGATACCCCATGTAAGGGGGACGTGGCCATGTAGTAGTAGTATATGATAAGACCTTAGGTGAGCCCTAGTTGTGTTGTATTATACTGCTATCCCCCATGTGGGCCTTCGATATGTAATAGTACATGACTAGACCCACGGTGTTCCCTGGTCATGTAGTTTTACATGGTCAGACCCAATCCATTCCCTAACCATATAGCATTACATGATTATACCCTAGGTAAACCCAAGACATGTAACATTACATGGAAATGGATGATATTTTTGAGTTCATTCCATGTACTAAGGATACTCTCCATGAAATGAACCTTTGTTACCCATTTGAGGGTTTTTTGTATTTTTTCACCCCAGATCCTGAATTTAACAAAGGGGGAGTCCATTCTAAGTTCTTTTCCATGTAGAACATTATGGTGGAGCCCTTAAGGTGATTTGAAAACAATCAAGAGGTGATTTAGGGTGGTAAAGTTATTATAGAAAGTTTCTTCTCTTAGTAATTGAATCCACATGTCTTATAAGTGGGATATGAGATGAGACCCGTATGAGGTTTTTAAGAATGGTTGGAGGATGTGGCATGGGATTTATAAGGTATTAATTGGGTTTCATCATGGGATAGTCCCTAGTTAAAGAGATTGGGTTGTGACTCAAGGAGATATATAGGTTGGGTGTTCAAGTCAACGTAGAGTGGGACCATGGAATTGAGATGATCCATGATCCATCTCCCTAGATCGATGTTTAAGTGGATTTCCCCTTGAGTATAAGAGGTTTTTTATGTATTGGAACTGACGAGAAACCTATTTTTTTGAGTGATGGTAATTGGTTCGAGAGACTACTTATGTCATAGGATCCCAATAGAAATGCATCCACTTAGGTTTTAACCCAAAGGATCCCAAGAGGGATTCCTCTACTTGCATACTGATTCCAAGTATACAAATATAGACGCATACACTTATCTACTGACCCAGAGGACTAGGTTGGATGTCCTATTAGTACACTAACCTTGGGTGTGTGCATGGGGATATGGGTAAATGTGGTTGCAGGTATCACCTAAAACATAAAAATATGTGCAATCCTAATGGGACTAAGATGATGGTGATGTGTGTGGGTGTTCATCTATCCCTTGATATGTTTTTATTTTATTTTATGTATATTATAACTTGGTTCATGCTCTTGGGGATGACACTATATTGATTAGATTACATGATTTGGATTTGAGTTATGGATGAATGTTGTCATGGTCATGGAGATCAGTGATTGGAGATCCCTTATATTAAGATCTAGGTATATGTTAAGGGATGATATGGATTTAGATCCTAAATTAAACTTTGGGAACTTCCATGGACTTGGATATTATATGTTTGGACTATCATGGATTGCATCCTTAGATTCATGAGGATAAAGTTGAATCTTCCATTAATTTGGATATCAGATGTTATGATTGTTATGGGTTATGTCCCAGGAGTTATGTGGATAGTGTTTGGTGACACCTTGGATTAGAAGTTCATATGTTAGGATTTTTGTTTGATGATACCATAGATTCTTGAGGATACATTCAAGTATTCCATATATTTGGATCCCTCATTTTAATTAGGAAGTGTGTTCATCTTGACATGATTAGAAACACCCCAGTAGTGGCTGAAGCAGGTATGGTTGATTGGGGTAACGGACCTAAGGATTGATGGTGGTTTTTTTTGTTTATTTTTATTCCACTTGTTTCTTAGCTAGTTTGGTCATATCGTAGGATCGTACACTTATCATAGCAGGTTATAGGCTCATCATTGGGGTTATAATATTTATATTTATTTCTCAACCCCTCTATGTGCAATTTGATGTATATATAGACCTTATGTCTTCTTTCAGGTTGAGAATTGGTGTATGATGGATGGGATAGGGCCCTGGGATTGCATGACCAAGTTGATTCTATCATGTGGAGTATTAGGATCAATCTTTTGTAGATTGAGATTCATGGATACTGGGTATGTGGAATGACTCAAATTTGGAAGAGAGGCTTTGTATATTTATTTTCAGGATACTTATCTTTTTTATATAGTATGTCCTGTGGGTGACCAGTTGATCTGTATAGCATGACTTTTAAAGTTTTATGCCACATTTTATTTTGTTATATCTTGATTGTATTAATTAATTCTTTTGTTTACTATGATTTGTATGATTCTTGTTATTTATTTATGATTATACACTCTAATATAGGGTTATAGTCTCATCATAGTGCCACCTTAGACCCCTGCTACTAGTCGGCGACCTCTGGTGTAGAAAGAGGTGTACCTGAGGTCTTGTGGTGAACCAGTCTGGTTACTATTCATAGAGTTATTTGGGTAGGGACATTACATGGGTGTGGATATCATAAAAGAAATTAAATCTTGATACTCTTAGATATTTTCATTAATGAGTGATATTTATCGATGATGTTATGGTATATTCTAAAACTTATGAGGATTATATGAAACATTAAAGGACTGTTCTATGGTAGTTTTTCTTTAAAGTTTTGGAAACATATATCAAATGGTATAATTAAACTTGAAAAGTTATTTTATGCTAAGGTTATATTTTGGGGGATAAATATTGAAGAAAAAAATTTTGATGGATGGATAACACTTAATTTTAAAAAGTTGATTGATTTTGAGAAAATTGAGTTGGATAGTATTAATAACCTTTGATGTGATTATTGATTTAATAAAAAAAATATCTATTATTTTTAATGAATTTTATCTTATTTTTTGGATTATGTTATATATTGATCAATTTGTGACCTTATAAACTAGTGGTTAATACCATTTAAGGGTTAAATATTGTGTTAATTTCAAGATTAATATATAGTGTAATTGTGTTTTAATCCCTTAAAGTATAATATGGTTTTATAAAAGGTATATTTTATAGAATGTATGATTAGGTTATATACATACTTGAGTATATGATTGTATAAATGATTGATATTTTTTTAGTAAAGCTAAGTAACGTGATATAGCTTAATAGAGTAAGGTAGATTTCATATTAGAAGTCATATCCTAAATAGTAAATATATTAAGAATACCCTCACATACTTTCATCATTGAGTAATAATTAAGATTGAAATGAAACAATTTATTTAAGGGGGATATAATTTAACAAATCAAGATTTTAAAATTTATTTTTTTCTAAATTAATATTATGTTTGATAGCATAATCCACATGCAACACCGAACTAAAATGAGTCATGATTTTTTTATTATTAATAAAAATTGATAATAATAAACCCACTAGTGAATAAAAAAATTGTAATCAATTAGAATATTCATACAAAATACAATTAGGAATACGTAAAGTTTTTAAAGTCATTTTTTATAAAAGTGGTCTTTCTTTATATATATTGAATTTTAATTTAAAATATAAATTTTAAAATTTTAGAATTTGGATTAAAAAAATGAACATAAATTTCTTATTCCATATATCAAAATTAGACTAAGTAAAATTCCTGAGATTTTTCTAAAATAATTTATTTTTTAGTGAATAGTAAACAAATATTGATTTTTCTAATACCGTCACTTTTATGACATCATCATAATGAAATAATAACTTAAAAGTAATTGAAACATTTTTATATAAGAATATATATTTATAAAGTATAAAAAACATTTAAAACACTCTATTTAAATTATTAATCCTATCTTTAATGTTTTTTAAACTTAAGTAATATTTTACTTCAAACCTGTATGTATTTTCTTATATCAAAAATAAATTTTCAACACTTGTAGAAATTAAATATAAAAAAATAGATTTCATATTTTATATCCATTTTCTATATTATTTAATAAGTAATATTTTATTTATAGTTATAAAATTAAGATTACTTGGATTAAATTTAATAATCATAATAATGGTAAAACTATTATTTTCAAAGAATTATTTTATAAACATTGTTTATTTTTTATCAAATCAAATAAATTAATATTTTCTCAAAAAATACTCTACTATAATTTTAATACTATATATAAATAAATTAACACTCATGAAATTGGTAATCAATACTAAATAATATTAAGGACGCGTAATTGTAAAAATGATATTTTTCTATAAAATGATTAATCTATATATTTAATGTTTTAATTTAAAAGTAAAATTTATTTACTTAAAAATTAAAATAGACTATATGGTGCCTAAATTTTTATTTATATAATCAATTTTTTTATAAGGGATTCCCTATATTTTTAATAAAATATAAACTACTAGGATAAAAACTAGTTACCTAGGTGAAAAAATAGTAAAACATAAAAATCAAGTAGTAAAGTGATTGAAACATGTTTAAAAAATAAGATAAAATCGGTTTTGTAGTACGTACTAACATTATATCACCCCGAAATATTATTTAAATCTTTTTAACCATTAAAACGTCAATATTTCTATTTAATTATTGAAAAAAATGGGAGTTTACAAAAGTAACATTTTCTCCACTTGTAAAAGGGAACACTTCCACCCCTTTATGACACACTAATTCATTTGAATTTATTCCTCAAAATATATCATTGTCTCTCCCTAGTTATATATAAAAGTTTTATTATCCTATAATCACCATAATTTAGCATAATCCCTTCATTTCCAAGGATACTTTCAAGAGAAAGTTCGAGGTCCTATACTGGTTATTACTTAATCCTTACCTTTTATTATTAATATTTCTCTTCCAAACCTACCCTAACCAAATTAATATAATTAGATCAGTATAATTAGTATATTAAATTATTATTATATTAATGGAAAACCCATAATTATTCCTTCCCATTAACTTATAAATACAAAATATTTTCAATCGTGTGTTGTGCGAACTACCACCTCTATGAAGAAACATATTTTGTTTATCACCACTATCTCTATTAACTAGTTATAAATATGTAATTGAATAATAAATGTTAAATATATAATATAATTATGAAAATTAATAGAAAAAATATTATCCCCCACACTTTCCTTTCATTCTTTGGTAAATCAAAAATGTTAATTGTGTGTTGTTCCAACTATCACCACCACAAAGTAACATTTTTCATTTTTCATCTTGATTTTAAAAAAAATAATAAATCACTTAAAATATTATTAAAAAAATTAAAAACATATATATATTATCATTATTCTTATTTTATAATTATATTATGTCAAAATCAACAATTTCTTAACCATACTCAACCATCGAATTATGGTATGTTCATATTTGGGTCGGTCTGACACCTACTTGAATAATTATTTAAAGCTCTATATGGATGAATATGGGAACTTAAAAATAACATTATTATAATTTAATAAGAAAAAAAATAATTTTTTCATTTTTTTTAAAGCTTATAATAATTACTTAACTTGGTGTTAAAATGTCATCTTTGATTGCTAAAATTACCAAAATAATCCGACTCTGGTTCCATTTTCATGCAAACATAAGAAAAAGCTATTTAATAAATAAATATCATATGATAATAAATGTTCCATATTAAATTAAATATATATGAATAAGTTTCCTAAAAATTTATTTAATAAACTTAATTTTATTATTCAGGAAGTTAGACACGTGCGCGAAGTGAATCAAGACCATGGTCATAGTTTTTTATCACAAATTTAATTTCTTCAGAAATTTATTATAACACACCATGTTTTATTTAGAATATTGTATATAATACCCTTTAATATTTTTTATCATTATCCTCTCATTATTTAAGGTTTTTAATATTTCATTTTATTTCATATCCTTCAAGGAGTTTTCATTTTAAATTGTTTAATATCATAAGGGTTTCGTGGATTCAATTTATGATACATTGGACCATAGTATTTCTTAATTGAATAAAATTTTAATGATTTATTTGAACCTATAATTCCCCTATTATATGTTATATTTCATTTTATTTTCTAGGGAAATTAATTCTCATCATCAATAACAACTTCTTTGAAAAATAATTTTCTGAAATAAAAGTATAATGTTGGTAAGGATAACTCTCATTATTACTAATGAATATTTTCTTTCATGTTCATATTTTTTTCCCTCCAAAGTTTTCCAATAATTCTAGGAACTCAAATATGGATTAATTCATTTTATTCTCTTAATTATCATCACTACTTTTGAAATGAATTTTTTACCTATATAAAATGTGGATTTTATTAAAGATGTTTCAAAATATTAAAAGGTTTTATGTATTATAAATATATTTCTTATATTCATCTCAATTTTTTTCTCTATAAAACACTTATTTATTTTTTAAGACTTCATTTTTTAATGTTTCAAAAAAAATAATGTTTCAATATATATTAAAAGTTTTTTACAACCTTTTTTGAAAATAAATTTCTAAAAGAAATCGGTGACTTTGTCTCTTAGACATTCTTTATAAAAATAAGAAAACAAACTTATTTTAAAAAAATAATATAAATAGATTTCCCATAATTCTAAATATTTATTCCTATGTTTCATGGTTTAAAAAATTAAATTATCTTACAATTATTCTATGAGTTTTATTTAAAATGGTTTTCATGGAAAATTGGTCATTTTAATCATGTTTTTCAATGTAAATTTTACCATTATTATAAAAGTATTCTTCATCAACCGATAAATTATTTATCTGTATTTTTATAAATAATAAATTTTAAATTTATATATGATAAATGATTCATCACTTCCTTTTTCTTTACTAATCAACTTCTATTTATAACTATAATTTTTCTTCTTATGTCTTTCCTATATGAATACCCTAATTTTTATTCTTTTGATTAAAGTGTGTTCCCCTCGATTCTATACATCGATTTATTGGGTAAATTGTTAACTTAACTATATACCCTTTATCTATATGGTTTAAATACCATATGATTTATTATATTTATTCAATGGTATTTACATTGAAAATTACTTGATATCATTAGACACCCATTTATTTTCCATGGGTTTATCATGTTAGGATTATTAATGGAATTATAAATGATTTAATTATATGAATCCATTTGAAAAGGATATGAAACCTATTCTATTTCCATGAGTTCTCTATAATGTTATGAATAAATCCCATTTTCTTTCCATGGGTTATTTATGACGTGATTAATGAAACACATTTTACTAACATGGGTTCTTTATCATATGATGAATCAAATTATTTCAAATGGAACTCATATGTATGGATGATGATGGGTGGGGTACTATATTTCCCACCAATGCATTGGTTATAGTTTTATATATCATGAGATAATGATATATGGAGGTACTTGGATTTTTTCATAGTATAAAAGGGTGGACATACTTGGATTTTTTTACAACATGAAAGGGTGTACATATATGGATTTTTTTATAATGTTTTATTGTGCTTATTTATATGCCACATTCTTATGCTTATTATAATTAGTATGTTATGATCTCATTGATCATGTTTATTTACTCATGTTTCCACACTCTCCTTATTCATTACTTATATTATATTGTGTCATTTTCTATGACTCATGTTTTATGATCTAATATTTTTTGGGTATTATTTTCTTATGTTTCATGATTATATCAATATGATAATTTTATTCTAGTTTATGATTTTTTACTATTATCACTTATGTTTACCCTTACTATGTATATGATCTCACTACCTTCTTATATTTCCATTTCCCTAGGTTATAAAGAAATATAATACATAAAATGTGTCTATAGTATTATATTTTTTGGATAATTCTTGATATATTTTAAATAATTTTATGAATTAATCAAGTTCATATATAGTGGGAAAATTTTCCATTATTTGAAAAAGGAAATTAGTTTTGTTAATTAATGTTTTTTCGTAATTCTATAAAACTATAAACCTAAAAGGTAATGGTAATTTATTTTAATTCAATATTTATATTAAGTCATGTAATTAATATGTTCATGTTTACGGTTCATTATATTCACCTTAAAAAACCTTAAATTTCTTACATTGTCCCATTATATACAACCTAGCTTCCTTATATGAGATCCAAATCCATGTGTGGGTGTCTGGTATGTGGTTCATATCTATAAATCTATGATAGGGTAAAATCAAAAATTCTTAAGGCAACCCAGATCAATTTTCTTGGGTACATGACATAGATCTTCTCATCATTTCAATCCTATACAATAATAAAAATTCCCCCTCCCTAAATATGAGATAAATATATGAAAGTTATATATTATAAGAACTATGTGTGTCTTAATTCATGTTCTTCCAGGATATATAGTGCCATATAAATTGCATATTTTTGACCCATCTACATATCAATATTAATTTCAATTCTCTTTCAACATCTTATAATATCATAACTATGGTTAGGGACTATAATGTTCATGTCACTCTTTGAATATCCCCACCTCACAGCCCCAAATCCATGCCTTAAGTGTTTTAAATATCTATAAATATCTCAGGGCTCTTGGAAATGAGTCCATTTGTATTTAAGGGACACTTATTCTTTGAAATTATGTTTGAGACACTATATTCATCACTTCTAACCATAGTCTTGTTTTTTTACCAGGGAAAGGAAAATTAATCTTTTTACACCCAAAAATATTTTCATGGAAATTGTGATTCAAATGTGGTCAATAGTCATACTTTGTATACTTGTCCTATCTCATTAATACTTGATTTAAATACCTTGATTCATGATTTAAATCATCATCATCCCTTATTCAAAAGGTGTTGGGAACTATTATCTCTTGATACTAAGGTGGGTTTTTCATATCACACCTCCCAATCCTTGGCTTGAGCACTATAACCTTAAACTATGTTAACCCTTCTCCAAGATGGTTTATATTATCATTTTTCTTTTATTCATGATGGTTTTTATTTTCTATATCTACATATACTTCCTCACCCTTTGGTCAAATTTTTTTAAACTTAAACCTTAGTGGTACAATCACCATAACCTTAAACTGTGTAAACCTTTTAGTGAGGAAGTTTAACCTATAATTGATCCCTCCATTTAAATTAAGTTCATATCTTTCTTTGTAGATAGATCATGTAACCCTTTATTAAATTTTTTATTACCTTAAACCCCCAAAAATGGTTAAATCTATATGGTCTCCAACTCTATACCTCAATGGTCTAAATTTCATGACCCTTAAAGAGAGTTCTAAGAAAAATTCAAGTATTTTAACACTAATTCATCTCATTTAATGGATTATGAAAAGGTTAGAACATAAATAAAATAATGAATAAAGAATATTGGACCCACTATATGACCCTAGAAAAAGTATATCTTTACTCACCACACCCACTGGTCTGAGAAAAAGTTAGAGCAAACCATCTACCTCAATCTCCCATGGGAAAGTTCAATAAATTTCATGTTATCTTCCTTCACCCTAATAATGTGTTCAATACTTGATGGTGTAACATTTAGGGTGCTTAAACCCTTCTTGAATATCCATTTTTTCATAAACCTATATTATTCCTTAAGAATTTAAATACTCATAAACCTTTCATGGTTATCGATAATGATCACATTTGGGTCCAAGGGAAACCAGTTCTTGGTAATTATATTCATACTTATATATTCATCAATACCATATAGAGGCATGTTTCATCCTATGTAGAAGGTCCTTTAATAGTTTTATCCCCTAATGACATCATAGTAGAACCTATAATTTGAATGTGTTCAATGATCATCCCATGTGTACCTATTTCATATCATTATTTCCCGATTCAAATATTTCGAGTTATAATTTACACATCCAAAAAACCAGATATTCAAGTGTATTTAGATACCCATGATGTTACATATCAATTCATAATTTCCATTTTCAAATTAATAATTCAAAATCTTATTCATGAACCTTAATGATTCTTTGTCACATGAACTTAAATGACATGACATTATTATCCAAGAATCGTGACCTTAAACTTTCTGCATCCACCCAGAAGATGGTTTGTACTGTAATTGGGATCCTCAATCAGGTCAAAAGAAATTTCTCCCTTTATGAATATTCTATATCATCTTTTTGGTTGAAGCTACCTGGCCATAAATATCATCAACCCTTGGTCCATGAATTATAAACCTATTACTACATGCACCATCCCCTAAGGTTTTCCATGTTCATAGTATTGAAAAATAATTCACGTTGGGTGTATATCACCCTTTTTGATGGGTGGATCTCCTAATATTTTATTAAAAGATTCCCAACATTAAATTCCAGCTACATTGGTCTAACTATAATAACTTTGAACTATCCAACAAAAAAAATCATAATAATCTCTAGGTTAAAGACCCAAAAATAGAATTGTAGGAAAAATTTGATTCTCTACTGACTAAGATTCCCTTTCACTACTTGAAAAAAAAATATTCTTGAAAAAAGTATAATTCATAAATTTTGTTAGGATAAAAACCTATAAGGGAGGTTCTGATAAAAATATGAGTTCTTACCTGCCAAATCTACCATATCCAAGGAATAATACAACTTTAGGGCTAAAAGAAAAGACACAAAACTTGTGGAGTCCACTATATGACCAAGGTAAGTTAATCCCTACTCTCTAGGTCCTTAAACCTATAAAAAAGTAAAAAAAATTATTATTATCATATATAAGTTTAGATGACCCAAGAAAAATTCACAATGGTGTGGTCTTAGGGTTCTTGATCCCTTTTGAACATTATAGTCCTCATTCCAAAGTCCCCCTTCATGTTTTTTATCATGCTGAGTAACTCATATCCAATATCTAAATATAACCACCAAAGTGTATGGTGTTGGTACATATAAAACTATATTTGGCCCACTTATACCCATTAAATAGAACATGCCCAATAGGCAACCAAATATCATATATGAGTGATCTAACTTTGAATTATAGTAATAGTACATGTGCTTCTATATTCGACCTACCTATATCCATCTAAGTGAACACTCACGAGAGCACACCAAATTTCATCATCCTTTATCTCACAGACTCACCCTATCATATTATGATGGTATATATGGAACTAAATATAGCCCATATATATCAATATTATGGAATTTTCCAAGATATAATGGGTTAATCCATATTTCATCATTGACTTGGGAATTTGAGTATTATAATTTACATGATCAATTTTCATGAAATGTTCAAGTGGATTCAGTTATTCTTGATATTAATATTTTTAAGTTTCATAGAATACCATGGATCAAAGATAGAAATGAGATAGTATATTTATAAAAAATCAAGGAAAAACAAATTTTTTTCATTCTTTAATCAGAATAAGATAGGGTTATTTATATTCAAGAGTCTTTCTCATTATATAAAAAAAGGAATTTTTAATAGGAATAATGATATAGAGCATGCTTAATAAACTCTCAAATTCATTTCATTGGTTTCTTTGAGTCATTTATGGTTCAAATCAATTCAACCAGTGTTGAAACTTTAACCTATTTATCAAGACATAGTGCTTCTACACTTACAAAAAAATTATTTCTAGACATTTCAACTTCCTTGATCATTTATTATTGATCTTCTATCGATTTATCAGTAGTTTCTAGCTTCTGAAGAAACCATTCTATCTCCTAATAAATTCATTCCATCTCATTTTAAAAAAAATCATGAAGGCCCTTAATTATTTTACTTATTACATCCCCTTCAATACTATCATTTTATGTTGATAATCTTATTAAATCATAGACATTATAATACTTATAGTGTACTCTCAATTCATCCATGTAGAGGTTCTATTAGAATGTTTTCTCACATTTTAATTCATAAATGATATCATTCATAGTTTCATGGATAGTATGATAATTAAACCCATCATAACCTAGGATCATTAAAATATATAAAATTTGATTTAGTTTCTTGTGTACATCCTCTATAGTGTTCTTTTGGATCAGATTCCATGTGTATTGTCGTCTTATGCATTAGAAATATAGGGATACCATATCTATCTTAGAATCACTCCTATAAATTGAGATATACTCTAATATTAAGTCACTCATTGATGTTTTATGTTCACAAACCTATGAGAACATTGATTCTAAATTATCCCCAATCTTCATGTGTTTTCATATCTAGAGTGTGGGGATGGCAGTATCCTCAACTTTTGCTTCCACTGGTGAAGGTTCTACTATAGTAATATAGAAGAATACATGTATCATCTTGTATATGTAAAAATTTGTTTAAGGTGTTATATATATTTAGTTATTCTATCCAGAGCATTAGCATCTTCAATGGGTGTCACCCCCTCTAGCAATTAAACTTCAATGTATTCTTTGATAGTTGATTATCCATCCACTATAGCTAGGAATCCACTCATCATTATTTTTCCATCATTCAACAATAAGATCTCACCATCACCTCCTCCACATCTTGATCAAGGGGTGGAACTTTCCCCCTTACATGATGATTAGTTAATCAATATTTTGAATAGGGTATCCAAATAAGATGAACCTTTTGGGGGGATTTGGGATTTACTTTAGACGCATCAAGGGGGTCCACCTTTTCACGTTTTCAGAACATCAATTTTCTCACCTGAATAGGTGTGACATCTCAAGTATCTTATTTATATAAAAATTAAATTATTTTTTATAAAATAGATTTTTATGAGTATAGATCCACATATCAGTATGGAAGTGTTGGAAAGATGTTCCAAAAAAACTTAAGTAGGGTAAACTTGCAACCAACAGGCTCCTAATTGAAGTCTCTCAATTCATCTAGGGATACATGAACATCTACAGCTAATAAGATATTTTCTACTGTATTCAGTGATTCAACATGTTCAATGATCCCTTTCATGAAATATAAAGTTATTATAGTAATGAAAAATGAAATTTTGGCACTTAATGATCATACTTGAGCCATCAACCCCTCCACTAAAAGGGATCACCATGGAATTTTCTATTGGAATTACTTACACTATAGTCATAGATACTTATATGGTGGGAGTTGGGGATTCATCCTAGTTTTACCCTCTAATATCCTCTATTCTCTCCTCAAAGGGATCTCTATCAGAGAATTTATATTCTATTCAAATAATAATGACATCAATATTTGGATGTATGTGTAATGTGGAGGTAGAGGATGAGAAAAAACACTAACCTTTCCACTTGTGACAATATGTATGGACAAGATTATTGTATTCCACCTATGCATGATCAGGTGTGGATGGGTATCTAGATTCATATCTGGGGGAGGGGTCCCAGGGGTGGGAAAATATAATTTTAATTTATCCCATTCCCTTCCTTCATCACCCTCTGACCATGATAAATCTCTTCTTACAGGGTGGTAAATCCCATGAAACCTATTGGGGTTCCACCCACAATGTACTTTGAAGATTCCATGAGTACATTTTCATCTATATTCTCTTAAAGAAGGGAAAAGTGAGGGTGTTCAAGTTAGGTTTTAATTCTGAAGGTAATATTCTTAAAATTTTAATCTTCATTATAAATCTTGTGGGTTGAAGAAATAATTCCATTATTTTTCAATAAATTAGTTTACAACCCCCTTGGAGGTAATTGTTTGGACACTTTAATTGGGGAGCACATCCGTTCTTTTGGAGGATGCACTGTTTGTTGCCCCGCATTCTCGCTTTCCAAAGGTGGGCAGAATCCATTGCTTATTCAGGGATGTTTTCTCCTTGATATAAATGGGATGATGGGATATAATTTCATCCTTTCATGGATTCATCCTCAAAACTCATCACCAAGTTTGGGTCTCCCTCATAGACTTAAGACATTGTTCATGAAACTCTTCCCAGTGACATGTCTTCATGGATGCCAGTTAATTATGCTACTTCTATATGGAAATTCCAAGGGGTCTTGGATAGGGTAGTAACCTTCGATCGGGGGATTATTCATGTTGGACATCACTGGTGTGTCTGGATGCTGGAACACTAATGCGTCTGGGTTTCTTCTCTTTATGATAGAGCTTCTCGAGGTCACAGAATCCCATGGAATCCCACATTGAGTGTGGGGAATTATATTCCGTAGGCATGTCTCTGAGGTTTTCCTCAGCTTCCCATGTTTAACACAGGGTATGTCGCGAGTTTATTTTCTAGTTGAGATGGATTGGACTGATCAGAACACTGATAAGAGTGGATCAGATGGGTGAAATCCCAGGAGGGAACACCAATGTTGGGGCTAATGCATGGTTAGTTACCTGATTTCTTCTAGAAACAATGATAAAGTTGGTGACATTATCTCACTGGGATGTGGTGTCCCGAGTAAGAATTAGGATGGATATGGATGGTATCCAGAGGAAGTGGAACCTTTGGTTTGGGGGCATGGCCTTTCTAAAACACATATACTTGAGGGATAGACCACGATAGGAAATGAGTGATGGGCTTGAACCTCAGAGAGGCATTCTACGTATCCCCATGGTAGGGAATCAAAGTTTATGTAGTTTGGGGTGAGGGTATATAATGGGGGTGTACACCTAAGACAATGACCATACGATATATTGGGGCTTACGTATGGTTAGAAGCCTAGGATGGAATACCGCCCTAAGGGCGGACCAGAGAAATGGGTCCCAAAAAAGGGGACTATAGAAAATTATCGTTGATTGCGGACTATAACAAATTACTGTTGGTTGAGTTTCTAATGGATTACCATTGGTTTAGGTTCCAGTGGCTTAACACTGGTTGAGGTTCCAATGGATTACTGCTGGTTGGGGTTCCAACGGCTTACCACTGTTTGGGGTTTCCAATGGCTTACCACTGGTTTAGAGTTGAACCTCAGGGAGGCTTCCTATATACCCTATCTAGGGGAAAACAATCAAAACCCACATAGTTTGACAGCATACAGTTTAACTTCATTCAGGGAGAAAGGGGGGTGTGCAGTTTAATATCATGCAGGACGAGGGTGGATACACATAGAGTGGTTGGGACTGATGGGTGTTGGGATTGAACCTATGGGAGGCTTCCTATGTACACTTCCTAGGATATAGGGATCAAATTCCATGTAGTTAGGAATGAGGGATATAGTTTAACGACATGCCGGATGAAGGTGAACTGACATGAAGGGGTTGGAATAGGTTGATGTTGGGCTTGAGCTTCAGGGAGGATTCCTAAGTACCTTTTCTAGGATACAAGGATCAAAGTGCACATAGTTCGGAATGGTTTTGGGATTACATGCTAAGGAGGGCCAAGAAGGATTCCATGGTCAATGTTTACTCTAAGCCCATGTGAGTTATTCTCGGTGTGGTAAACAAGAGGTAAAAAGGACCAAATGATCACATTGCGAAAGGTGCGTCTGTGGAAAGTGGATTGGCGACTATAGGTGGTTAGTAGCCTAAAGAGGATGCAGGGGCTTATGCGTGGTTAGCGTCCTAGGGAGATGGAGATTGGGACTTACTCCAGGATGGAGGCCCAATGGCGAAAAATCCTAGAGGGAGGGGGATGGGGTAACGATGGTCATGGTTCCCATCTCTTCTCTAGTATTTGGTATGGAAGAAGAGAGAAGGATCAGGGATTCTACTTCTCGCAAGAAAGGTGAGGGGCTTACACCAAGATGGTTTCCCTTCCCCACGGACAGACTCCACTCCAAAAAAGAGGATCTCATTCCATGTGATGAATATCTCACTCCCACAGAGACGAGCGGGCTTGGAGAATGTATGAGGTAGTTCACCTAATGTATAATGCATGGGGTGAGGCCACATTTTAACATCATGTGCTGAGGATGATGGTGCTTGGCAGTTTAATGTCCTGCAGCTCAGATGAGGCAGGTTTACTCCACACCCCTAGGACTTACATGATTGATACCCACCTACCCTTGGGGAAGGGAAGGAATCATAAATGTCATGGTGAGTCGGTGCTATGGAGTGATCCACTGAGGATCCCATGTTATCATAGATATGAGAAGAAGAAATAGTTGTTAAAATTACAATGCAAAGAAGCATGAGGCAAAGAAACACAACATGAAGCACCACCCAAGGGACCTTGAAATCACTTCGTAAAAACCTGTAGGGTCATATGGGAGAAGGGTTTGCAAAGAAAATTGTTTCACAGGAAAGGACCTTATGAAGCTCTAGTGCTCCATGTAGGGTAGGGACTTCGCGAAGGGGTATGCTTCGCGAAGTGGAGTGGCCTAGCCTACTCATAGGGTAAAATTTCATATGAAGGGTTCTTTGTGAAGTATAAAGGCTTCCATGGAGTAGAACTTCATAAAGCAAGGGTACCTTATGAAGCATAGTACCATGAAGAAATGTGCTTTTCAAAGCACAGTGACCCTTCCATATCATGTGGTTCACATGTGCATGGAAGGTACTTCGAAAAGCATGAGTGCTTTATGAAGACCCGAGTCCCCTTACGGGTCTTTTTCTATGAGATAGCATGTGGGCTCCACGAAGGGCATCCTTTCATGAAGAGGGGTTTTATTTTAGCTAAGGAAAAATTATTTCTCAATGCTCAAGTACCTTGAAGAGCTCATTTTTTCAAGGTTTCGTAGAGAAGAAGGTGATTCATGATTTAGGAGATGAGAAGGAGAAAGGTTAGGGTATCTATCCTTTGGGATTGAGGGGAGCCTAGTATTTATAGGCAAGAGGTGGTGCGAAGCAGGGACAGATTAGTGAAAATCCACGTGGTGCTCAGAAATTTGTCTTGGATTTCATCAAGTTTTTCATAACTGAGGAGTCGACCGTCATCCCCTCCTTAGTGCGTAGCTCTCCTTGGTTCCCTCCACAGCGCTCGCGGAGGCTTCCGTCAAGTTCCCAATGATCACCAAGGTTGATCTAGTTCCCTCTTTGGCACAAATATCCTAATCAATTGTGTCATAAACATGGATCCTCCCACCTCTTTTAATCTATGGATACCATAGAGGGTTCTTCAGCTTCATGTTTGTCGTAGTGTTGAGGGGATCTGTGAATGTCATGGTGCTTAGGGGCTCTGCGAATGAGCTTCACAATGCATCCCCTTTAAAACGGGTTTCCACTTTGTTCCCTTTCCCTCTACACATATTTTGGCACTAAAAAATTCCCCCCTTATACTTAGATCCAAGGATAAAATGAGGCTTTAAGTCTAATGGTAGATCGTTAAATTTTTAGGTGAATCGCAAAACAAGAGCGTGAAGCAGTTTCTCAATGTAGAAAGATGATGCACGGGTTGGGAATGTCATGAATCTCATCATGGCTAGGCATGCCAAGAATAAAATGGGGTCATCACCTATAAATAGGGGAGGATGACCCCTCTTTTTTACTTTCTCATATTTTCATTCTTAGAGATTGTTATCTCGATCCGTGAAGCTCCACACCCTCTATGATTTATCTTTTCGGATCAGTACTTTCTACTCCGCAGTGCAAAGTGAGTCCTTTGATTCTGTGAGTGTGCACTCCGCAGATTGTGTCTGAGAGGTTTGTGGTAGGGATTTTTGACCTCTTACTATGACTGAGCTCCGTGACTGAGCTTTACAAATGATCTTTGCAAACGAGCTCTGCGAGAAAGCTCTGTGACCGGTCTCTGCGATCTAGAACAAAAAAATCAAAAAAAATTGAAGACTAAATGTCTCAACAAGAAGCTTCCAGAGGGTCCTTGTAGATGCTTCCTAGAGGGAAGAGATGGAAGATAACCTGGGTTTTGGGGAGTATGTACGAATCCATTTGGACCACGAGTCTATAGTGGAGCTACTTTCGGAGAGTCAAAAGAACTACCCTCTATTAAAGAGGCTTCCCCTATATAAATTTGGCCTGAGGGATGATGTTTTCATTTTTGAAGTGAGTAGAGATGATACAACCTACTGGTTCAGGAGCACTTTGTGCCAGCACCATTGGTTTAGGGCGGCTGACGGCCATACTTGGGAGGATCGCACACCCGTCAATGTCGACTACCTATATAACCATGTGAATAATGTTTATGGGAAGGAATTGCAGTGAGAGTTATCCCCCCCCCCCACTATACCACACCATTCTGAAGGTGAACCTAGAGAACCCGGAGAAGGTTTGGACTGATGAGTGGGATTTTCACTAAGGTGAAAACTTCATAGATGATTGGGCATGGGCTTACTGGTTCGGTGCCTCCTACGAGGAGTTCAAAGCAGAGATGAGGTGAGTGGGCCTATATGAGGCGACATGGGCCACCCAATTCCATATCTACCAACCGAAGCAGATAATTCTGGAGTTGGTGAGAAAGTGGTCGCAAAGGACCAAAACCTTCCATTTACACCATTGGGAGGTTGGAATTAGTCTATGGGACCTACACAAAATTTTGGGGGTACCGATACTGGGGGAAATGTATGATGAGTTCCTTCTTGTCACGAATAAATGGGAAGACCTGGAGTAGATTTAACCACTATAAAAGGCATTAATAGACTAGGTGCTAAGGGAGGACAAGCAGTCGGTGAGGGATGTCCACTTTAAGCAGTGGTTTAGTCAATTTCTGAATTCCCCTATAGATGTAAAGTCTCCCATGAGGCCTCGAATCTACCAAAAGGGGGTTCAGCGTATCAAGGAGCACTCGTATTGGTGACTCTGGGAGGACATCCAGTAGAAGACATGGAGATTCAATATCAATATTAAGCAGCAACCAGTGGTTAAGTTGGTTGTGTTCATTTAGGCCCTTATATGTGGCTGGATTCTACCAGTGAGGGACACAAACATGGGCATGTGGCCAAGAACGTTTATCATGGTGTCTATTTTGGCGATGGTAGAGCGGGTCAACTTGGGAATCCAAATGCTCGCTAAGCTGTATAAAGTGTTGTGGAATATTAGAAAAGGGAAGAATCCATAGAGGATATATGGGTTGTTCCATCTTTTGTATGGGTGGATAGCGGTTCATATCAGGGGCATCTATGAATATCTGAACCCCATTTCCCCTCTGGGATCATATTTCCAACTGGATATTCTAAACATGGTGGGGAGTTTTATGACCAAGATGAACATGCCGCTGGTGTGGAACTGGGTCTGGAAGGTGGATGAGTTCAACTTCCACCTGTTCCCATTTCCAATAGTTGTGTTCACTAATGACGGTCAGGGAATGGAGGAGCATTAGTCCTACCTCATGGCCTTTTGGGGTGGAGTTCTAGTGGTGCGGGTTGACCGCGAGCCTCTCTATGAGCCATATACCATGCACCATTTCACGAGGCTGTTCTAGTGCATGTAGAGGCTAACCACATGGGTCTACTTGGGAGTACTCCACAAGGAACATCCATGTGTGACGAGGTAGATGTGGCTCATGTTCACATGGGAGTATGGGAAGATGCGAAATGAGCTGCCTCTACCCACATCTATCTATGGGCTGGAGAAAGAGTATGACAAGAGCTGGCAGGTAGCCTACCGTGGGGAGATACTGAAGCAACATACTATTTATACTATTGATGAGGTCCCCCCTAAACCTCGAGATCAGAGTTGAAAGGCGGTGAGTACAGCCCATGGTGGCAAGGTTGCAGTGGCAGCAGGACTTTCACCAATCGATAGTCAGGCAGCAGCAGTGATCTCGAAAGTCCCAAAGGAGCAAATATATCCTAAGGGTAGTTCACCCAAGGGGTTCCATATGATACCCACCTTGGATCTGGGGAAGTGGGTTTGCCACATAGATATTCCTGAGAATGTTTTCTTCTTGGAGGATTGGGACATTTGGGATGTCAACAGAAAATTCCTCAACCCGCCCAAGATATGGAACCATCTAAACCATCTCGAGATGGATTTGCTGAAAATCAATCCTATCATGGCTAGATTTTCAGTATCCCAGGTGGAGGGGGAGCAGTACCTTTCCCTAATGGAGGAATTTGTACACTCTTGGGGTGCTTTTCGTCCAATGATGGATCGATTGAAGGTGCTTCTCGATCGAACACCCCCTCTACATTTGTCGGTCGCTGAATTGAGATAGGGTTCCCCTCAATCGGATGAATAAGATGATTCCTCCTAGGGGAAGGAGGACGGTGGAGGGTGCCCCTGGAGGAGGGTGAGGTTGGAATTTCAGACCTAGTGCTGGAAGAGTTTGTAGAGGCCCTTGAGGTAAAACCCTAAAACACTTCCCCTTAGTCTTTATCCTAGTCATTTATAACTTCTCAAATAACATTTGACCTATGTAGGAGAGCTTCATATGAAAAAATCGCTCCCTCTAAATAGCAGATGTAGCTGCGGGAACTTCGGGATCTGCGCCCACGGCTACATAGATTATCATGCCCATTAGGGTCGCGACACCCAAGGTGGTCCTCCTAGAGCCTTAGGACTTCCCCACCGTATACGAAGGGCCACACCTCGGGATCCCAAAGGAAACAGCTCAAGGGAGAGACCAACTATTTGATCTCTGTAAGTATTCTTCACAGAATTCGTAACTGTCATCTATTGATCAGGTTAACTGATGTATGTGTGATTTTCTGTATGCACAGTTCTACAAATGGCATGGGACACCTTGGTGAGGATTACTAGAGCTCCTAGCATTGCCTTTCCTAGGGGAATGCCAGTGTTCGTGGAAGAAGGTGCTCGTATTGACCAAGATTCAGCGCTCCTAATCACAGATGGAATCGTTAGCAGGGTATAACCAGAATTTATTGAGGTGGAATCTAGCAACAGGGATCAATCGGATGACACGAGTCCTGACCTGCCCAATCAGACACCGAATGTAGACCCTGCTGACAAGTTCCTGGAGGCATTCCCTACATATGATCCCACCAACCCTGCGGACTGGGATGAGATGGCTTCTAATGAAGAGGATAGAAAAATTGGCCATAACTGGTCATGGAATCTGAACAAGTGCTTCATTAGGGAGACCCCTCAAGTGAAAAGGATAGACCATATGGGGAGGCTTCATTCTCAGCTATGCAAATTGTGTGCTAGAGGAGTGGATGCCTAGCACCCTCATATGATTATCTGAGACTTCATGGTGGAGAAGATTTGAGAGAATGATTTTGTCCTTACTGTGGGATGGTAGTGGAGGAAATCAGTGAGCATAAAGAGGCTCCATGAGGCCGAAAGTGAGATTCAGTGGTTGCAGGCATAGGCGGAGGAGTACTCTTCTTTCCTCGATGCATAATTGAGGATCGTATTGCACCTGAAGGCCCAGTAGGAAAAGACCAAAGAATGGATGAAGCGAGCATATGAGGATATAGCTACCATCTGAACCGAAGAGGAGCGGTCTCGAATCACAGTTGATGAACTATGCCCCATCGCCGCTGAGGAGGAGCAGGAGTTAAACAGGTGACTGTGGGACATGGACGCCACAAGACAGAGAGTGGTGGAGCTAGAAATATCTATCGAAGAGTTCAACCCATCCATGGGAGGGGATAATCCTTGGGAACTCTAATGTGTTTAAACTCACAAACATACTTTCATGATTTTTTATGCTGGCTGCATGCATGAGTTTTATTACTTTTTCTAGTTTACTACATGTCTATCACATTCATGAAATATCTAGTGATCAATACCTATACTCACATGGGACGGGCCCGATGTGAGAAACAAGGGATGAATACCTCATTATTCTATCCAAATATGAATGTTTCATCCAATATTCAGTTCTGTAGGGTTTCAAAAACTAGTCTAGATTTTCGGGAAAAAAGAGGGAGGGCTGACTGGAGAATAAAGCACTTAGAATAGTTGAATTGTCATTTTCCCAACGTACTCTAGTGAACGAGTGAGGTACCTCCAGGGGTGTTAAAATCGATCTGAACATAGGGGAATGGAATGTGTGAATCATGATACCCAAAATTCGAAACACTGTGGGGGAGGCATGATAATGGAGGGTAATTACTAACCGTGTTCAAAACACAGTATCCCTATTGTGTTAGCCTGAAATGGGGATAATAAATGAGGGATGACCACTGACCATGTTCTAAATACGAGGCCTGACTCAAAATTCCATCCATTAGTCTTCTAGAACGTTAGCCGAGGATAGCAGGGGAGCCATAGGCTGATCAGCTATACTGTTAGGGGGTTCCTTCAGGCATGAAATAGGACGAGGGTCCAAATAAAAGGCACACAAAGCTTGGAGGGTCGAGTGATGGGTTGTTTGAATGGAGTCCAACACTCTTGAAATTAATCCACCATGGTGAAGACACATTAGGTGAGCACATCGGTCAGATCAGGGATTATACCAACTTCCAGACAGGATCTCTCTAGCGAAGACCTAGAATGACTTGCAGTTTTACGTCATACTAATGAATACAATAGACATGTAGTTTAACGTCGTATGGTAAGAACTATGCACAAAATAGTTTAACGTAATATTACCAGGAAGTTTCACATGGTTTTAAGTAAATACTTCCTGGACTGAGGCTAACATTTTAAATTCATGTTGCACGGATTGTAGGCTCTTAGTTTAAGGTCATAGATTTTGGACCGTGATTAGGGGAAAAGAACCAGAAAAGTTAATTTTCCTAGGGATGGACCCAAGGTGAAATGCCTGGGTGTTTCTACGTATCTCATAAAGATGATAATCAATCCAGACATAGGTCTCAAGCATAGTGTGGTCAGAGACCAACAATGTTGGGGAAATCCTTTCTATCGATGAAGTTGATGCATCCCATAATTTTCATGGGGTATCCTGAACTTGTTCAGGGTAGGGTCGCAGTTTAAATCCTAGCATTGAGGACGTGTTTACCCATAAAGGAAATGCATGGTGAGGTACATATTCTGATGTGGATAAGGATAGTAAGAGTATATATCACACCACATGTTCCTAATGGGATTATTTAGTTCATAGACCAGAGGTGGCCTGACTTGGTGGATAGACCCGAAGAGAAGTGTTCGGGTGTTCCTACGTACCCCATTAGAATGGTAATAAATCCATACATAGTTTTGAGAGTTTAGTTTAACATCATGCAGAATGAAAGGCATGTGTGGTTCGGATGCATCAGTAAACATCCTACCAAAACCAATAAACCCATGTGAGTCATGCTCAGTGTGGGAAACAAAGAGTAGTGGTGGGACTTTCCTTAATGTGTGGGGGTGTAAGGCTGAGTGTGTTAGAATTACACTTGAACATAAGGGAATGGAAATATGTGAATCATAAAGCCCGAGATCTGGATTGAAATGAGGGTGGTGTGACTATAAAGGATAACTATTGACCATGTTTGAAACATAGTATATGTCTCGTGTTAGCCTGGAATGGCGACAGACAAATGAGGGTCGACTGCTGACCATGTTCAAAACATGGGACCAGTTACAAAATGTCATTCCGGGACTTCTGGAGTATTGGCCCATGATTGTAGGTAAGCTAATGTGGCATAAGACCAAACCATAGAGGGGGTCCCTTCATACATGGAAGAGGATAATGATCCAAATAAAGGGCTCATGAAGCATGGACACGAAATGAGGGAATTTCCATGTAAAAACTCCACACTTTGGTTTCCTTTCCACAATGCATTAGAGTATGTCCATAAGACATGTCAGATAAAGTAGGTCGAATACCTTTCCAAGGAAAAGGGTCATGGGGTCACATGATCCTAACTTAAGGTCATAGAGTGGACCATTAAGAGGGGACCTAGTGTAATGGAATGTGCATAGGGTAACGAAGTATCCAAACCCGATACGTGGTTCCTATGGGAAGATCCTAGTTTATGGTCGTAGAACTCGGACTAGGTTGGGAAGAGTCAAGGGAGACACTTGGTGTGGTTGTTGCAAAACCTGACATGAATGAGAACCCAAGAGGTACTCACCACACTACATGATTCAAAAATATTTCTAGATAAGGGGCCAAAAAAGGGGGTAGGATGTAAGACTCCTAGGGATGGACCCACAGACAGAATGTCAGGGCATTCCTACGTATCCCATGAGGATGGGAATCAGGCCACACATAGTTTTGGGAAATGTCTTGCAGTTTTAAATCTTGCAGCAAGGATGAGTAGAGATATTATTTTAATGTCTTAGAGCTCAAAACATATATGGAAATGATGGAGGGAGACACATGGTGTGTTAATTATTAAACTTAAAATGAATGAGGATAGTAGGAGTCCCCGTATCACCATGTGATCCTTGGGGAGGTTTCAGGTCGAGGGACCAAAAATGAAAGTTAGGATGGACCTAAGTCAAAGTGTCTGAAAATTCCTACATACCTCATTATGATGGGGGATCAATCCATATGTAGTTATAGAAGTGTCAATGTAGGGTACCACTTCCAGGGACAATATTGTTATGCGGGTTTGGCCCACGCACCAAAAGAAGTATCATTTGAAAGATCAAGTTTGTTCTTTAGGATGGATGTATTTTATTTTCTGAAGTGACAAACCTAGGATGAATAATCCATGAATCACTACAAGAATCAAGCCATATATAGGTCTTGAAAAATGGTATGGTGGATAAACAATACCAAACAAGATTTCCCCTCAAGTGAGGACATCACAATGCGATGTCATTTTTCGTCGTGCGTCCAGGACGATAATGTCATAGTTTAAGGTCTTATGATAGGTCCAATCGCTATATTTTAACATCTTGTAGTAAATACGTAATAGTTTAAATTCATTTGGGACTAAGCAGCATATTTTGAAGTCATATGGATTGGACCCATATAGAAGAAACAAGGTTTTATGGGGGAATGTGCATGGTGTGATAAATCATACCCGACGTGAATGAGGATGAGGTCCACACCACACCACGTGCAATTTCGGGGAAGAAACCTCTGTCCAAGGGGCCAGAAAAGGTTATAGAATATGGGTATGGACCTATGGATGAAGAATCTATGTGTTCCTACATATCCCATGAGAATGGGAATCAAGCCATACATAGTTCTGAGAGTGCAGTTTAACATCATGTGGGACAAGAGGTATGAGAGACTAGCTCCTAAAAGTTGAGTATGTGATGCGGTTATTGCAAACTTGACATGAATGAGAACATAATCCCACACATGACACACCACACAATCATATGAAATTTAGGCCCTAAAAGTCTGAACAGAATAGATAATCAATGGAACCTGATCTGGACCCGAAGATAAGATGCTCGAGCATTCCTACATTTCCCATAAGGATGGGAATCAAGTTGTATGTAGTTCTAGAAGTTTTTGTTTTTATGCCTTGAATAAAGGATGTATAAAGATCTTAGTTTAAGGTCTTAGATCTTGGACGGTTGAAAAATGAGACTCTTCCAAATGGTTGCAAACCTCGACCAAATCCATAAGGCCACATGAGCTATGCTTGATGTGGGAAACAAGTGCGGACAAGGTCTTTGCAACATGTAGAAAACATGAAAGGGGGAAACGGTATAGAGCCCCGAATGATGTCTCTCCATGTATTTTTCCTCCTAACATGCAAACGCGCACTGAGGGATAGCACCAAGAGTGTCGAAATTCAACTTGAAAATGATGAAGTGGAAAAGGATGTGAATCATGCAACCAATATTTAGGGCTTGATGCGGTGGCGTGATGATGGATCATAATTTTTTACCATGTTCAAAACACAGCATCCATATCATGTGAACTGAAATGGGAACACCAAAAGAGCATCGACCACTAACCATATTCACAACATGAGACTTGTATCAATTTTTCATTCCATATTCTTGGGAACATTATCCCAAGGTGGTAGGAGAGCACTGGGCCTATAATCCATGTCATCCGGGGGTCCTTTCGAAAGTGAAATATGATGAAAGCCCAAATGAAGGGGAACATGAAGCATAAAATGGGTGATAACATGTCTATATAGAATCCAATATTCTAGGTCCTAAACTAGAGTGATCCTAGGAACATTGGTGAACTACCAAAGAGGGTCGAGGGGACTAATTCAAGAGAATCCAACTTAAAAATATGAGTGTAGGACAGAGTGAGGAAGATCTCTCATGAGGGATAGGTACGTGGCATGGCTATTACAAACCCAATTTGAATGAGGAAATAATCCTATACCACACCACATACCCCCCCCCCTCCTAGAAGAACTCGGGCTAGGGACCTAGGAAGATAAGGAGGTTTCTAAGAAATAGGGCTAGACCTGAAGACTAAATGTTTGGACCACACTACATATCCCATGAGAATGGTAGTCAAGCCACATGTAGTTCTGGATGACAGCATGCAGTTTAACATCATGCGGTAAGGATGATGAATGAAGGAGGGATGTCTCAAGGGGATATGTGTGGTGTGGTAAAAATATCCCAATGTGAATGAGGACATGGAGTCCATACCACACCACACAATCCTAAATGAGAACTTGGGCCAGGGGCGAAAAGGTTGAGGGGCCTGAGATGGGAAGTCCCAGCCAGTTTGTAGTTTAATGTCTTGCGGTGAGGATGGTGAATGATCTTAGTTTAAGGTTACAGGGCTCTGACTATAGATACATGACCCTTTATGTAGGTATTGCCTTACCAAAACTCCTAAGCCCACATGAGCAATGCTAGGTGTGGGAAATAAGGAAAGGATCAGGCTTCCCCCCCCCCCCATCATATAAGGGTATGGTAATGGGAGAAGAAGGTCAGACAGGGTCGATCCCGACCAGATCAACACTCCTGCCCAAGGAAGATGGATGTTTTAAGGGATAGTAGGACAAAATGAACCACCACACCCAATATTTGGGACATACGGTAGTGGTGTTAATAATGGAGTATGAATTTTTATTGAATTTGAAATGAAAAATCCACATCGTGTGAATTTAAATGGGAACAACAAATGAGTGTTTAATTCTGACCATATTTTCAACATTGGACTTGTATACATTTTTCATTTGAGATCCTTAAGGAATTTGGCCTCGAATAGTAGTAGATCCCTAGTTCCTAGCACCTATGCCATTCAGGAGTCCTTTTGGATGTGAAAGATGATGAAGACCCAAATAAAGGGGATGTGTGAAGCATGAATATGCCTGTTCATTTTAACATCATGTGGAAAGATGAAAGAGGAAGAGATATCCAAGGAGGGGAATACATGGTTCAGTTGTGATGAACTCGACGTAAATGAAGGAAAAAGTCTCCACCACACTATTTTTTTGACCAAAGGGGAGATCTTGTAGTTTGGGTCCAGTCCTATGGAAAAAATGTCTGGGTGTTCCTACGTATCCCATAAGGATGGGAATCAAGCCATACGTAGTTCTTGAATGGGCCATGTAGTTTAACGTCATGCGGTGAGGACATGGGAGGATAGAAGAATGAGGAGAGGAAATAGTGAAACCATAATAATTCTGACATGAGTGGGGAAAAATAAGCCTACAATACACCATGTGGGATCCTCCAAGAGAACTACACCCAAGGGGGATAGTCAAAGAGAACAATTTGGGGCTGGACTCTAAGACAAGGCATCTGAGCATTCCTACATATCCCGTGAGGATGGAAATCAAGCCATATGTAGTTCTTGAAATATTTTACAGTTTAACGTTGTGAGGTAAGGACATTATAGATCTTAGTTTATGGTCATAGAGCTCAGACTATTTTTTAGTTTATCTGTCGCTTGCAGTTTAATGTCATACAAGATGGGTGCTGGGTAGTTTTACGTCCTTCATCTTAGAAGGATCACTCAATTTAACATCATGGTAAATATGAAATGTTTTAAGGTCATGTAGGACCATTTACTCAGGAAAATTATTACTTGAGTAATTTGGAATTGGTGGGAGGAGTTATACGCTCACCATCCATGGTAACCAGGGAGTGCATTCCATTGGGGTAAACATTGTGAATGATGTAAAGTCCTTACCATTTGGGCTCCAGCTTGGGTGGTTTCCTACCAGGTGTCATTGGTGTTCTTTGGTATAATACCATGTCACCTTGTAAGAAAGAGTGGAGGTGAACTTTCTTGTTGAAACCTCTGGACATCTTGTTTTGATGCCTTTCTAGATTGTGCAGGGCACAAAGCCTATTCTCTTCAAGCGCTTCCATTTCATCCAGATAGAATTCAGCTACCTTATCTAGTGTTTTTTGATCATAGATAGTTATGCGTAATGAAGGCAACTAAATCTCGGTGGGAAAGACAACCTATGTTCCATACACCAGGGAGTATGGGGTCACCTAGGTAAAATTATGAGTCATCGTCTGATATGCCCAGAGGGCATTAGGGAGATTTTCCATCTGACTCTTCTTGTTCTGAACAACCATTTTCTATAGTATGTTAGAGAGGTTTTTTTGAACGCCTTGATCTACCCATTTTCTTGCGCATGATAACAGAATGTATGGTTAGAACAGATGGTGTACTTGGCATACAACCTCTTCAACTCAGCTTCCTGGAAGTTGGTGTTGTTATCAGTGAGGATCATGTGAGGGAATACAAATTGGTAAATAGTGTTGGATCTCACAAATTAAATGATAAATTGGTCCTTGACCTCTTTGAGCGGAACTTCTTTTTCCCAGTTGGAAAAGAAATCTGTGGAGGTCAGGATGAATCTGTATTGGCGAGCTTTCACCGGTGGATATGGTCCCATGACATTGAGTCCCCAGACCGCAAAGGGACAAGAGTAATTGGTAGTGTGGAGAGGATCTGGTGACTGATAAAAAAAATTATAATGGATTTGGTATGCATAGAACCTCTTATAAAACTCGATATAGTCACAGTTCATGGAGGGCCAAAAATACCCCAATCTCTAAATCTGGTGAGATAGTTTCAGCCCGGTCTGATGAGCCCCGTAGGAATTGGCATGAACCTCCTGTATTACCTAAAAATCTCACCTCCTTGAATGCAACAGAGGTGGAATCCATAAAACCCATGATTTTAGAGGATCTGCTCAAGACCAGGGTCACTCTGGAGGGTAAACTACAATGTGTGGCATCATATTCACTTTCTCTCAACTCGATTTGTCGGGAGACTGTCATCCTGGAGGTACTCAATAAAGGGGGTCATCTAGTCAGGAGTCACCTCTAGCACTGTGAAAGGTGGACCTGGGGGTCCTAGCATAGAGGCATCGGTTGTAAGGTGGCTTACCTGTGGGCTATCATCATCGTTCGAGGTGATAGGGGTGATGAATCTCTGGTATGCCATGTGGATAATAAAATCATCCAAATCAGGATCTATAAGATATGCAGCTAGGTTGGCCAAGGAATCGGATCTATTGTTATGGAATCAAGGGATATGGGTGACTTTTGGCTAAGATGGGATTTGGGCCATCAACTGGAGGGTACATTCCAAAAGGTGTATGACCTCTAGCTTCTTGATGACATAGTCACTGTTGATCTACTTGATGACTAGTTAAGAGTACCCTTTCACATGAATGTGGGGAACATCAGTCTCGAGGGGAAGCTCGAGGCCAGTAATGAGAGCCCGATACTCTGCCTCATTGTTGGTACAACCTTCTGACAATAGGAATGAATATGGAAAAACATCATGTGTTGACATGATGAAGATGATACCCAGACCCACTCTGTTGAGTTAGGGGTAATTGAGTCTTATGATGATAGGGCTTCAAGAATCTCCAACAAAGTGCATTTTCCAACATATAATGTCTTGGTCTACCGAGAAGATTGATTCATCTGGAACATCAAGCTCCAGAGACTAGTCTGCAATAATTGGATGGGTGGTATAGAAGTATACCAAAGTTTTAACCTTAATAGAATTCTGGGGGATGAATCTGATTTCAAACTAATAGAGGATAACTTCCCACTGATCTATAAATCCAGTAAACATTGGGTAGTTCGGGATGTACTTCAACGGATCCACTTGGGGCACTAGTTGTATCTCTTGGTTCTGAAAGTAATGTCATAATTTTTCCACTACGAATACTAGCGCAAGGAATCTTTTCTCTATAGAGGAGTATCTAGTCTCCGTATTGAGGATTATATGGTTGAGATAGTAGAGACTATTCTTTGTTCCCTCATTGTTATTCTAGGCTAGAAGGGTGCTGATAGATCATTCTAGTGTGGTCACATAAAGGACCAGCGGCTTTCCATAAATGTGTGGAATTAAGACCAGTGGTTGTAATAGATACTGCTTGATTTCCTTGAAAGAAGTCTAGCATTCCTCATACCACTGATAGATAGTGTATTTCTTCATGATCTGAGAAAATAGCTTAAACTTTTCGGCCAAATTTCGTGATGAATCGGCGTATGTAGGTCAAGTGGCCTTGAAAGGCTAGAAGTTCCCAAATTTTTCTCAGAGGAGACATCTAAATGATGGCCTTAATCTTCTATGGATTGATCTTGATGCCTCTATATCTAACAAAGAATCCAAGAAACTTTTCTGCGGTGACCCCGAAGGAACACTTTAATGGGTTCATATTCAGATGGTGAGAACGGAGGAATCCGAATACGTTTTCAAGGTCTTTGAGATGGTCTTAGTGCTAGTGAGATTTGACCACCAAATCAACCACGTAGAATTCCAACAATTTCATGAGGATCAGCTTAAATATGCGATACACAGAACGTTGATTGGTGAAACCTTTATTCTTTAGACCGAAGGGCATTACCTGGTAGCATAAAGTACCTTTTGGTTCCGTGAAGGATGTTGAATCTTTATCCTTGGGGGCCATTCAAATTTAGTTATACCCAAAATACCCATCCATAAGGGAGATATCCTGAAACCTAGTGGTCGCTTCAATCAACAGTTCCATCACAGGAAGGGGAAAATCATCCTTCGGAAAGTGATGGTTGACATCCTTAAAGTCAATGTAGACTCTGATCTGTCCGTTATTTTTTCTGACGGGCACAATGTTAAATCACCATCAAGGATACTGGACCTCCTTGATAAAGTTGTCTCTATTTATCTTATTAACCTCATCCTCTACCATGGACCCATGAGATAGGTGAATCTTTCTAGGAGGTTGTAAGAACCCAGAGCTTCGGTTTCAGGTACAGATCTCTTTTATGGCCTTTTTAAGGAAAAATGGAGAATCCAGAAATTTTCAGAGTACATGTCGTGTACTTTATGAGTACACACAGTGTACTCCTCTGTCACTCGAAGCCGTGTGTTGGCCGTGTTTGGGCTATACACATGGTGTGTAGGGGTGACGTGGAGGCCGATTTTGGTGGAGTATGGAAAAACCCACTACATGTCGTGTACTTTAAAAGTATACGATGTGTACTTTTTTTATTTCATTAATCGACCCAGGGTCATGCCTAATGCTCGTAAACATCTTCTTCTCCTCCTAATTCTATACAGAGCATTTGAGGAGGCCGATTCTTCTTCGATCCACCGATCTGTCACTAGTTGTCTGAATAGAACTCTGTCGGTTGAAGAAGAATCGCAACGGTGAGTTCTTGGTTTTTCTTTGGCCTCGTTTCTTGATTCTTTCTCTCGTGTGAGTTATCTGGGGTTGAATGTTTTATACATTTTTGCATATCTAATCCGTTCTAGTCCAATTCATGGGCCGAGTTTCAAGTATATCGATCTTTGAGGATCAAGGTAGGTGGTTTTTTGCCCTATGTTGAAGTTCTTTGGGTTTTGGTTGTGAAAGTGTCGGATACCCATGTATCGGGTATCCCGGGTTTAGGATTATGATCCTATTATTTATTTTCCTTAGATTTCTTGTTAGATTATGTTAAATTGCTACTAATATATGCTTGGTTTCATGTTTTAGGATCACCCCATGGGTGTTTTCTCCCCCTGTTTGGCAGTTTAACGCCGTTTGGCACCATTGCCTGTGAGGCAAACCCTATTGGAATTGTTAGTTTACTTGTTATCAATAATTTCATGTGTTTACTACTGTTTAAATGATTTTTATGTATGGTATATATTAGCCAAGTATTTGTTTAACTTACTTAGTGCTGCTAACAGTCGATTACGCACGACTGGACTTCTCAGGGCTGTGAGAACCTGGTGAAGGAGATCAAAGAGGGAATAGACGGTTAAGTGATTCCCTATAGGGTCTGTTGGTTTTAGTTTCATATGCAAGACCTACATGAATAGGAATTTGTTCTTCCCAATAGTGTTCTTAGTTTACCCATGCATCGAGACAACAGGAGGAATTAGATGTAAGTGCTTCCTCAGAGAGTCTGTAGCTATCATTGCAAGACCATAGGGGAATTGATGTGAGATCTTCCCAGAGTGTCTGTTCCTTGTTTGATTACTGGACTATAGGGTTTTGATAGTGAGACACTGAGAGGACCAGTTTAAATTTTGATGTTTGGTTGTGACGAGCCCACCAAGCCAAAAAAAAGCTTGGTTTTTTGTACTGCTTGTGTTTAGGTAGTCTTTTGAGACACCTTTTGTGTTACTTGCTTACCTTGGAATAGAAAACATTGCTGGTTTTCTCTGGCTATGTAATTAAATAAATGTGAATGAAAATTGGTAGAATTATTTACTGGTGTACTTATTTTCCTTTACTTTTGCTATATTACTCACTGATAGTAGGGAACAAATCTTGTGGTGGTTGCCTACTGGGATTAGTCTCACACGCTATTTGGGTCCTATTTTTCGGCCCAAATAGATTATATTGTTGCAGGTGTAGGTAGGGATTGTGGTCCTTCTACCTCGGGTACTTGATTTCTGGTTGGAGCTGGAGAGCATGGGATCGGGCTTTGGCTCGCGATGCTGCTGGAGTTGCTGTTTACAGTTAGCACTTTGTTTTTAGTTGTATTTCAGCACGTTGTTTTGTTTACTGATTTCCATAGATACATGAACCATTCTGCATCATTATTATATTATACATTACTTCTACTTTTAGTTCAGTTGTTGTATGCTATTTACTGCTTCCACTATTGATTATCTTTATTCTTCCACTGCATACTTTACCAAATGAGGGCATAGTTTCCCCCACTGACTCACCAAGGCCCTCGCTACTAGTCGGAAACCTCTGGCATTTGGGGAAACGTGCTTGAGGTTATGTTGTGAACCGGGTACGGGGCACTAGTTACGTGACTCCGGATTCAGGTTGTTACAGAGGTTGTTTGAACCCATGATGATTTGTTAGAAAACTGAGGTAGTGGATGAGACCTGAGGATCTAGTCCCAGCATCTCATTATAACTCTAGGAAAATACATCACAAATCTTCTTCAAGAAGTCCACTTACTACTGTTTCTCTTTAGTAGGCATAGCAGCGCTGATCAATATTGGTTTCAGATCTGTCTCGTTACCGAGGTTCGCTTGTACCAATTCATCAACCATGGTGGAGACACCCTCTTCAAAATTGATAGGAGCATCCTTAAAATAATATTATTCATTCATGGAGGAGGGATCCTCAGTGGGAGGAAATTCCTCTGAATCAATATATCTTGATGGGAAGTTGGTTTTAGCTTGAATAGCGGTGGACACCACATCAGGGGGCTCCTGTGTTTCCAAAACCATAGCGATGAAATTTTTCAACCTGATCCCATATGGTCTTCATCCTAAGAGGACAAGCTTAATGATATCAAATAAATAGTGGCATGTCAGCCTGAGTCAGTTTATCCCAGCCTAGTGAAATAATAAAGTATGACGTATTTTCATTACCATGGGGCGGACATCCCAATACCTTATAGGAGTAGGGGCCTCTGGGATCACCTGAGCCTGATTTGTATAGGAATATGAGGTAATCTGCTATCATATCTTAGACTTGTGAATGTGCTTCTCCCTGATTCTAGAAACAAAAAAACCCCAAATTTGGGGTCATATCCTCCAATCAGTGGATTGGGAAAATGTATGCATTATCTAGGCTTGTCCACGGGTCGGTTGCATCCATAGCATGTTCAACCTCGTTATCCTAAATCTGTATTCCTTTCTCTTGTAATAGTCAGCATCCATATAGAGGGATTCACAAGAGGAAACGGGAGACGCATCACCCTGGATCATGCCTACTTGACCATTAATGGAGTACTTAAGGCACTGGTGATATGATGAAGGGATCACTGCATATAGGTGAATCCATGGCCTACCCATCAACTAGTTATAGGCACTGTCCTATGAGACAACCATGAACTCAGTGCTGGATACTAGGCCACTAAATTGGGTCTTCAGGCAGATCATGCCAACTGGTGTCTATTTCATCCTATCATAACCTTGAATTTTTAGGTTATAGGGGCTCAGATCATCCTTAGACAGACCCATTTTTCGAATTCTTTGGGTCGGGATAAGGTTGATCCCAAAGCTTATATTGACAAGATAGCGACAAACCTCCATTCCATTTCAATGGTTGGTGATATATATTGGGTGGATGTTCCTCTTTATGGTAGATCCTTCATCTTCTCTAGAGAAATAAATAATGGTATGGAATTCCGCTTTCTTAGTTACCTCAACATGGAAGGATTTTGTTGCTTCTACCTTCATATCAAACTGGAGGGGGCTTTTTAAAGCCTTAGTGATGGCTTCACACATATCCCCTAACAAGTTAAGAGACTCAAGGATAGATAACCTTGCAAGAATGTGCGAAATATGCTTAAGGATATCATACTTCCATTACAAGCATGAACTTCTGCTTATAGGAGGTCATTCTACGGCAGGGGGTATGACAGGCCCTTCCAACTAAACTGGCAGCTGACTGGTGCTAGGAATGTCATGTTTCTCGCTAGTCAAAGCTCATGGAGAAACCACTGGATGAGTACTAGACAACTATGGTTTATTCACAATGCAATGTGGATGATCATATCCCAATCGTGGTGGATCCCCTTGATCAAGTAACACAAATGGCGGCGAAGGTGGACCTGATGATACCAGATGAGGAGGTTGTGTGTGATGAGCTCTACAATGCGCCTGCTTTCTGGTTTCAGTGGCATGCATGGACTAGCTGAAAGTATTGACCGATGCATTTCGAAAACCCATATAGCCATGGCTCCATCGATGTTGGTGATAGCTGGGGACATTGGGAGGATCCATCTAGCACCCCTCGTCGTCAGGAATCATATAGAGGTTTACCGGCTTCACATTGTTAACCAAAGTGTACCCCTGATCATTTCTTTAATAATCCTCCACCACTAGGTGGATCCTAGGGGTAATCACCATCTATAGGGTAATAAAGTCACCGAGAGTATGAGATGATAATGTCATCGGTGGGGGGATTTGTTTTCCCTTACACCGCCGACACTGGCACTTCTGAGAGGGGGAAGGCTGGGACTTTGATGCAGAAGTAGTTGTCATGGGTGACATAGTATCTTCTGAAGGCTCAGGTAAATCTATAAATGTTTAGATAATACTATGGGAATGAGAGTCTACCTTAAAATCCATCCAGTCATAATATTTTTGATACCCACAGTTAGGAACCTGATGTCACTCACCTTTGTTGTCACTGTCAATGTCTGGATTCACGAATACACATGCCACCTGTGTCGGATATGGCCCTAACCTGACTATGTTATTATCAATCTGGTCTTGAAGCCTGTCTTTAAACACATAGCACTATTTGAGGGTGTTCCCCAGGATTCGAAGATAGGGGCAATAGTTGGGGAGATCAGTGAGATCTACCTCTTCGGGGCTCCTGCATTCGAGAAACCGTAGAATTTCTTATTCCAAGGAACATCAGAAATAACTGGGGACCTGATCCCTGTTGAATGAGTAGGTCCAGTTTCTCATATATGGAAAAGGGGATCTAGGATCTTGGCCCTAAAGAGGGGATGTAAGAGCCTACTGATGAAGTGGAACCTGGTTATATTGCCTAGGTGAAGGTGGAACATTACGTAGAGGCGCCTACTAATTATGAGGTGGTTGTTGTTGGGCCGGAGGATAGGCTTTAGGTGGCGGGCCTCTGAGAGGCTATGGAGATGGATCCACTAGTAATAACTCAAGCTTCCTAGGGGCCTTTATCTGTGCTACCGCAATAGGCTCAGCCTTAGCATATCTTCTTGGGGGAATCGTGGGAGGTGACAGATGTGCCTGCTTGTCCCACTGTAAGTCTTCCTCTAGACACTGGGACTTATCAAAGAAATCTCAGAATCCCCCAGGGTAATTTTGAGTAATGAGAGAGGGGACTAGTTTGGATTTTGAAATTATCCACACACATTGTCAGCAGTTGTTCCTAAGTCAGTGGCATGTACAGAGAACAGGTAAGGCCTTTACACTAGGTGAAAAAGTATTTGGCGCGCTCGTCAGGCCTATTATTGCACTTTAAGAGGTCTACAATACTCTTCTTCTAGGTGGAATATCTGAACTGGTAAAGAAACTATCCATGGAGATCTTCCCAGCCAGCGACTGACCCAATGGGTAGTTGGTTGTACCAGAAAAATGCAGGCTCTTCCAATGTCTGTATAAAACACTAGAGTTTGGTGGCCTCTTGCTATGATGGAGTTCCCAAAATGGGTCCACACCTTGAGATGAAATGGTCCAAATGTTGTAGTGGGTCTCCCATCCCATTAAAGGGGGAGAGGGTGGGGTTTCTGAAATCCGAGGGTGCTGGAATATCATCCACCCATGCTGTATATGGATTTCATGAGACATAATTACCACCTATCAAGTTTCCAATGCCTTGAGGCAATCAATGAGAACCTCTATTGGATCATTTGGGTGGGTGTTCCTTTATTTATGAGGATCCCTGAACACCAATGCATTGGAAGGTTCTTCAATATGATAATAAGGCCCAGTGGCTCATGGAGCGGCTGGTGGGATGACCTGCAGAGCGGTTGGGGGGACCTGAGCTGGGTCCCAAAGATTAGTTCACCACTTAGGTGGATTTGGTGAGACGTATCGTGCCCTATTTCCATGATATCTGGCCTCTATCCTTTCTACAGTGGGTAGGATGGTTGGGGTCACCCAGAGGAAACTCTCTAAGGGAAAGTTGTACCTTCCCTTGATGCCCCGACCGAGGATCATTGTAGTCTAGTTACCTCTCCGTAGCATGTTCAGCAAGGAGGTCATCGACCATATTCTTATGCTCCGCAAGATGTTAGCACAATGCAGCTTTTTCAGGATCATCCTCCTTCTTCTACACTGAGCCAGATAGGTCAGAGTGTTTGACGACCCCAAGATTCTATTTTCCCTTATTGGGATTCTGGCTAAGGACTAATGACTCGGGGGGCATGGGAAGACCAAGTAGATTTCTCTACTAGTGAGTAACCCTTCCCAATGGATCCAATAGGTGTGGAACTCCCCTAGGGGGTGAGTTCTTTTCAAAAAGTTCTATCTCAGTCTCTTCCTCTGATAGATCGTCCATGTTAACCGCAACTCTACCTGGAGGCATATCCTCAATATCTTCAAGAAATTTGGGTTGAAACCAAATAGAACTAAAATAAATGGCATCATCAACCCCTAGTCATGAACCTGAACGTGGGGGTAAGCCTCTTTTATAATTCTATGGAGATCCTTAAAGCTCTGAACGCATATTTTCTGGAGGGTCTGGTGGTGACCGGGAAACTCAGGGTACTGGGCCTCAAGGAGCGCAGCCAAGTCGACCATGTGGCATTACTGATAAATATCTTCAAAGTGTGCATGAATCTTAGGGTAATACACTCGCAAATAATGGAGATGGAAGTGCATCGCCCATAGGGTTTGGCAGAAACATGCAACTTCCTTCTGAGTAAGAGATTCTGGCACACTGAAGTTTTCAGTTTCGATTGGCCAGAACATCTTTGGGAAATGATTTACTATAAGGATGTACCATAGGATCATTAGCTTAGACTCAGGATCTGTCCCTCGGTTTCATCATTCATTGACTGGGGGTAGCTGCGGGACCAGTAACGGCACTAAAACAGACTGTTGAGATAGTATATTGGCTAGTGGAGGATACGGTGAACGAGCTGACAGGTCTCCACATCTTAGGTTGTCCTGTGATCAATGTAGCGAATGAGCCACCACATCCAAATAAGACAGACTATAGACTATGACTTTCATCATAGGGTCTTGGGTTACTAATGGTGGGGCATGCTGCTAGTCATCCTTCATTGGTCCCCAAAATAACTCTCCATGATCTTTGGTTGAGGTAGAGAATGATCCTAGTGATGACATGTGGGATTGCATGGTCAGGCTCTGGAAAGAGGCTAGATCTTCCTTCTCTTAGATGTATCTTAGGAGGGAGCCAGGAATCCAGTGGAACTCAAATTCTAGAATGATGAGTCTGATACACCTTGTTCCTACCCTGGCCCTTGACAAAGAGGATCGAGGTGAGGGTTCCATTTCCGAATTGCATTCTGCCTCAGAATATAAGAAGTAGAGGGGATTAATCATGGTTTGAAACATCTCAGTATTCTTCTTATGGTGCCAGAGACTCTAACTCCTTCCCCAAGGTGGCCCTTTGGGACAGGGTAGGTTTTTGGATCTAGGTGGACCTTCATCCGAATTGATGTTGTGGAGGAAAGGACCTTCTCCTTGGTGAGCTGAGGTGCGAGGAGAACCTAGAAAAATGTCAAAGGGAATATGGGGAGGGCCTCTGTTTCCACTGAATGATTCACATAAGGAATCTCCGTGGGAAATTCTAGAGTGGGTAGGACCTCTGCTGGAGCTGGTAGTAGCATGGGCAGGGCCTCCATGCTTGTTTCCTTTGGTAGTGTCGGTATGAAGAGATTCCTCGTACTGGTTGAGTTGGACACGGGTAGGACATCCGTTTTGGGTGCCAATGAGGCAAGTCAAACATCCTATTCCCTGATTTCTATGATGATGATGACCTTTTTCAATTACTATAAGGACATGGGGAAGACCCCCATGCTGACAGCTGACTGGATGGGTGGAATCATCACATTGGTGACCTATGACAGGAGGAACGACTCCATACCTGAGGTCATGGGTGAAAAACAGGCTTTCGTACTAGGTGTCAATGCAGCGGGGAGGACCTTAGCTTGTATTGATGGTGGCATGGGGAGGACCTTCATGTCGATATTGGGAACAGGATGGACTTGTTCTCTCATTGTTGGTGGAATGGGGAGGACCACCATACTGGATGTCGACACCGTAGGTCGGCCCGCAACAGACGCCACCTGTATCGGTTACTAGGAGAGTTGTCCCAACCTATCGGTAGGGTAGTTGGGGCCTCGATCTAGGCTGATCATATATATTACTCTGCTCATAATGAATAAGATATTGACGTTATGCGTCGACGGTGGCACAGGCCACCGTAGCCGTTGATGATGATGATGCCCCTTTACGGGCGTCCTCCTCAGCTTGCGCTCGACATTTGCGCTGGTTAACTGGACTGGGATCAGTGGTGTTGGTGCATAACTCACCTTATCCTCAGCCTATGGGGTTGGGTGGCAGTGCTGACATGACCTAGTGGTAGGCCACCTTGGTGTCCCTTGGGACGAGGCTACAACTGGGCTGACCCTGACATCCCTCACCTCATTAGCGTAGGGGAGGGAGTCTCCAAAGAGTTCTGGGGAGAGGCTCTTGAAATGATTGTAGGTTGGCATGGGGATCATTGGATCTTCACGCGGCCCTTGGGGGTAGTGGAGATGGCAAGGAATAGAATCTTCTAAGTCCTGTTGGGCCATATCCCAGGTTGGGATAATCCCCTCTTCCTCATATCACTAAACAAGGTTGTTAATCACCCTTATCTGAATGATTTCAGATGGGAAAATGGGGTGTGGGTACCCAGTGGTCATGGATATGGAGGCTGTTGTGGAAGATATGAGTCCTTGTGAGATTGTCGCGTTGATGTTGCCTTGAACCCTACATTGGTGGGTGGGTGGTTATCAGTTTACTGTCATGACAGCTTTTTTCCTAAAAATCAGGGAGATTAAACCATTAGTGCTAAAAGAAGGAAAGTGACATCCAGTGCCCCAGCATCATTCTTTCTTCCATTATTGTTAAGAAGGATCCATGATGACAACGTTGCAGACCATAATGTCCAATGTTCAATTGTCCCAATTTTTGGTGAGTTTCACTCAAGGTCCACTATTTTCTTGGCAGGACCTGGCATTGGATAACTAGATCTGGTGACACATTAATCCACTGATGTCTCGAACGGTACTAATCACCACATTAAAGATAAGAACTTCACGTCAGGTTCACCATTTCTATTTCTGATTTCTATTTCTGACACTTTATCCAGGGCGTGCATCCATTCTTTTGGAGAACATGTTGTTTGTTTCCCAGCATTCCCACTTTCCAAAGGTGGGAAGCATCTATTACTTATTCAGGGATTTTTTTCTCATTGATCAAAATGGGATGATGGGATTTCAGTTCCTCCTTCCGTGGATTCCTCCTCAGTACTCGTCACCTGGTATGGGTATCCCTCAAAGACTTAAAATGTTTTTCATGAAAATATTCTCAGTTCCATGTCTTCATAGATTCCAGTTAATTACAATGCTTCTGTCTATACATTCCAAGGGGTATTAGACAGGGCAGAAACCTTCGATCAGGGGAGTATTCACATTGGACATCGCTGGCTTGTCTGGAAACTGAAACACTGATGTGTCTGGGTTTCTTTCCCTTATGATAGGGCTTTTCTAGGGTGTGGAAGCCTAAGGAATCCCACATCAAGTGTGGATAATTATATTATGTAGGTATGTCTCTGAGTTTTTCCTCATCTTACCATGTTTAACATAGGGTATGTCATGAGTTTAATGTCTAGAGGAGATGGATCGAACTGATCGGAACACTGATAAGAGTGGATTAGATGGGTTCAATCCCAGGAGGGAACACTGATTATGGGGCTAACGCATGATTAATTACCTGATTTCTGCTTGTAGTAGTGAGAAATTGGGTGACATGATCTCACTGAGATGTGGTATACTAGGTAAGAATCGGGATGGATATAGATGGTATTCGGAGGAAGTGAAACCTCTAGGTTGGGTCATGACCTTCCGGAAACACATAGGCTTAAGGGAGAGACCACGATGGGACATGAGTGATAGGATTGAACTTCAGGGAGGCTTCCTACATATCCCCATGGTAGGGAATCAAAGTTCATGTAGTTTGGTATGAGGCTATAGAATCGGGGTGTACAAATAAGACAATGACCCGATGACATATTGGGGCTTACGTGTGGTTAGAAGACCAAGTTGGTCTGAATCCCAGTGGGCGGACCATAAATTTGGGTCCCAAAAAAGGGGACTACAACAACTTAACAATGATTTTGGACTACAAAGGCTTACCTCTAGTTGAGTTTCCAATAGATTACCATTGGTTGAGGTTCCAATGGCTTACCACTGGTTGAGGTTCCAATTTCTTACTGCTGGTTTGGGTTCCAATGGCTTACCACTGGTTGGGGTTTCCAACGGCTTGCTGTTGTTTGGGATTGAAGCTTAGGGAGGCTTCCTACATACCATGTCTAGGGGAAAAAGATCAAAATCCACGTAGTTTAGTAGCATATAGTTTAACATCATGTGGCACGAAAGGGGGGAGTATAGTTTAACTTCATGCAGGATGAGGGAGGACCGACGTACAGTGGTTGAGATCGATGGGTGTGGGTTTTGAACCTCCATAAGGCTTCCTACATACCCTTCCTAGGATATAGGGATCAATGTCCACATAGTTTAGAATAAGATATATAGTTTAACAGCATAAAGGATGAAGGTGAACCAACGTGAAGGGTTGGGATAGGTTGGTGTTGGGCTTGAACCTCAAGGAGTCTTCCTACTTACCTTTCCTAGGATACAAGTATCTAAGCCCACATAGTTTGGAATGGTTTGGGAATTACACACTAAGGGGACCAGGAAGGATGCCATGGTCAATTCTTACTCTAAGTCCACATGATTCATGCTCGGTGTGGGAAACAAGTGGCAGCAAAGCCCTAACGATCACGTCGTGAAAGGTGCGTCCACGGAATGTGGAGTGGGGCTTAAACATGGTTAGTGGATCAAAGAGGAAGTAGAAGATTATGCATGGTTAACGGCCCCGGGATATGGATATTGGGACTTACTCCACGATAGAGGCCCAATGGAGACAAAGCCCATAGAGAGGGGGATGGGGTAATGAAGGTCTTGGTGCCCATCTCTCCTACAGTCTTTGATATGAAATAAGAGAGGAGGAGCATGGATGATACCTCCCGCATGAAAGGCTAGGGGCTTACACCAAGATGGTTGCCCTTCCCTGTGGACAGATATCATTCCAACAAATAGGATCTCATTCCATGTGAAGAAGATCTCACTCCCGCGGAGATGAGTGGGCGTGGAGAATGTCTGAGGTGGGGAACCCCATGTATAATGCATGAGGCAAGGCCATAGTTTAAAATAATTTGTCGAGGAATATGGTTCTTGGAAGTTTAACGTCATGTAGCTTAGACAAGGCAGGTTCACTCTACACCCCTAAGACTTACATGACTAATACCCACCCACCCTTAGAGAAGGTAAGGCATTAGTAATTCCATGGTGAGGCAGTCACTACTACAAAAACGGGCTTTAACAGTGCTAAAAAAGCATTATAAAGCTTGGCGCGGATATAGGGGGTCCCTTTTATCAGCACTCTGAAAAACGCTGATAAAGGCCCCTTTTATCATCGATAAAAAAAGCGCTGATAAAAGTCAAAAAAATTAAAAATAATAATAAAGAATTATATAATGTAGGGAGATCTTTTAACAGCACTTGACCTCCCCTTTATCAATGCTAGGTGATCTCCTGCGCACTGCCCTTCCCACACATCCTCACACGTGTGCACCCCTTAGCATCCACCTGAACTTAAACCTGCGACCTCCCCCCTTTTGTGGATGCACCTTTACCACTAAGCCATTTAGTTTTTTCTCTATTTAATGACATATCTATTTATTTATATATATATATATAGTTATATTTATTCGTATATTGATATAGATTCATATTAATATAAATATATTTATTAATATATTAGTATATATATATTCATTCGTATATTAATATATATTAATATATTTATATATATATATATGCAGTTATAATTTTTTATCCGTATATTTATTTTTATATTAATATATATTTATAATATTAGTTTTAAATACATTTATGAAATATCATCTTTATGTGTGTTTTTAAATAAATAAATAAATACATACATACATATATACAACACACACACACATAGACACACACACACAGACACAAATATATTTACGAATAAATACATATATATGTGTATTTGAAAAGCCATAGAATGTTAAAACGAACATAACTTATAATACAAAATCCTATTTCAACGCCAAAACTAGTCAAATCGAAGAAAATAAAACAATATTTGATATGATATGTGTTATAGGCCTAATGGACATCCGGATTAGAAGTTATACTTGTTTGAATGGTAACAAATCAAGGTATCCCAACTAAAAACTCAGTTTTGGAGGCCTTCTGGGTCTTTTTTGGCCTTGAAAAATATACCATAATCTTCACTTGGGTCACCAGTGCGTAGAGTTCATCGCAGGCTTCAATTTGATATGTTGTAGTGCTCAAACGGACACTCGGATCAAAATTTATGGTCGTTTGAAGTTTGAGTTACATTTTCAACTTATTTTAGATCTTTTATTAATTGTTTTGATTTTTTGTGTCTTCAAATTGTTATTAATTGATTTTTAATCAATAATAATTAACAAATTATTAATTAATAATATTTTTAAAAATATTTTAAATCCATTTTCACTAAATTTATTATATATTGAATGTAATAGTCTATTTATGCATATCTAAAACATATTTAAAAAATATATATTATATTTATATCAATATAAACATACTTATATAACAATAATTTATTTTTCATGATTTTTTTTAAACATAAAATTTTTCATTGGTAGGAAAAAGTGCTGATAAATCCCCACTTTATTAGTGCTACTAAAAAAGGCACTGATAAAGGGGGGCCTTTATCAACACTTTTTTTAGCGCTATTAAAAGTGACACTTTATCAGTGCTTTTTTTAGCACTGATAAAGGCCCCCTTTATCAGCGCTTTTTTTAGCGTTGATAAAAGGGTAATGCTTCCCTTGCCCATTTGTTTTAGTAGTAGGTGTTATGGATTAATCCACTGAGGGGTCCACGTTAGTGTGGCTATGCAAAGAAGCATGAGGCAAAGCAAAGTAACATGAAGCGCCACCCAAGGGACCTTGAAATCACTTCGTACGAACCTGGAGGGTCATATGGGATAAGGGATTTCAAAGAAAATGGGTTCACTGTAAAGGACCTTGTGAAGCTCTAGTGCTCCACATTGGGGAGGGACTTCACGAAGGGGTATTCTTAGTGTAGTGGAGTGTCCTAGACTTCGAATATGGTATAGGTGCATATGAAGGGTGATTTGTGAAGTAGAAAGGATTTCATGGAGTAGGACTTCACGAAGCAAGGGTACCTTGAGAAGCATTGTACTGTGAAGCAATGTGCTTCGCGAAGCACAGTGACCCTACCTTAGCATGTGGTTCACATGTGCATGGAAGGTAATTCGTGAAGCATGAGTGATTTGAAAAGACCCAAGTCCCCTTAGGGATCTCCCTCTTTTTTGATATCCTCTATGCTTCATTAAGGGAATCCCTGCTTGAAGAGGGGTTGTATTTGAGCTAAGGTAAAATTATTTTTCAAATCTCAAGTACCTTGAAGAGCTCATTTTTCTCAAGGTTTCACAGAGCAGAAGGTGCTTCACAATTTGAGAGTTGAGAAGGAAAAAGTTCAGGGTATTTTCCTTTGGGCTTGAGGGGATCCCAGTATTTATAGGCAAGAGGTGTTGCAAAGTAAGGACAGCTCAGTGCGAAGCCATGTGGTGCTCTCTGATCAGCCGTGGATTGCGTCAAGTTTTTCATAACCACGGAGTCGACCATCATCCCCTCCATGGTGTGAATCTCTCCTTGGTTCCCTCTGTGGTGATTTCGGAGGCTTCCATCAAGTTCCCAGTGATCGTAGAGGTCGATCTAATTCCCTCAATGGTGAGAAGATCCCTGTCAATTGCATCGTAACCGCAGATCCTCCCACCTCTTTTACTATGTGGCGCCTATAGAGGGGGCTTTGGCTTCGCATTGACCGAAGTGTTGAGGGGCTCCATAAATGTCGTGGTGCTCAGGGGCTCCACAAATGAGCTTCATGAGGAAACCCTTTTGTAATGGGTTTCCTCTTTTCACCCTTTCCCTCTACACATATTTTGTCACCAACAGGTACCTTGTTCCACCGTGTCTTGTACTCACCTTGTGATAGGGACCCTTTTCCAATGGAAAATATCATCATTTCTAACTCTCTTAAGTAATTTCCACCCTCAATAGGATTAGTATCAAAATTTATTACTTGAGGGTCCTTCATGTTTTCATGTTATGGAATGTGGATACTAATTTGGAAGGATTCCCATAGACCCATAGTGTTTTTGACCAATGAACACCCCAACCGGAACTAAATAGTCTTGGAGAATAAATAATCTAAATAGGCATAAGTTAACCCTTCTTTAGGTATTAAAGAAGAATTATTCAACTTTTAATTCAACTATCTGTCATGCCTCTTATCTTCTCGAAATGGATCCCTTCATTCTTGGAACTCAAACAACATGGATCCATCATGTGGTGAGTATTCTATTCAATACAGAGTTGTTGGGAGGCATGTGGGTACTTCACCAATTACCACTTTCTTTAGGGTCTTTCTAGTGGACATTTTCCTTCTTTGCATGGTTAAGGATACTGTAACATAGGTTACATTGGTCACTAATGTCCCATTGGGATATAATGATATAAAATCTAAAACATACCTTGGTGCCAACCCAATGATGCCATCCGAGGAAGGAAACCTAATTTCAGCATGAGTATTCTCCCAAACAATTATAACCCACAGTTGTATTACCACCAATGGTTGTTTCTACATCAGGACATCTATCATCAACACTACTACTTGGTTCTTGATCCACTATAATATTATTTAAAAAAAATTCATCATAGGCTTCATAAAAAAAATGTCATATTCAATTTTGGATACCAAAATGAAGCTCCTCGCAACTATCTTATACAACCAAGCTAATTGGTTTTATAGGGTTCATCTTAAGAACTTAGTAAAGGAATAAAACCCATATTTTAATGATATTTATTTAAAATAATAAACATATATATATGAAATATGAATAATATAAAAATTTTACTTATATATTGTAAGTAATGACCCCAATATTTTCTTTTCAAAGGATAATGTTTGATGTATATCACTAGAGTAGTAGAACAAAAGAATCTTATCACTAAGGAATTACATAAACCATGAATACATGATCATATCATGAGGATTAATGTATGTAGGTAGAGATTTTATCACATTCATTGTATGTGATTAATGATTCTATTATAAGGAATAGATATTTAGAAATGTTTATACAAAACCAATGATCATTCACCCACACAATATATGGGATTACATCCCTTTATGAAGCTAACCTTAATGCTCTCTATTTAATGAAACTTGTTTGACATATTCAATATATCAGGTGTGTATGGTACTTCCCATTAAAGTAATCCATTAAACCGATTAAATATACATGAAATATATAATTAATCTATTCATAATGGATTTTTAGCTGAAAGAAACTATATGATAAAGATATGAAAGATGCATGCACTCAACCTGTGTGGTTGAATATGCATGCACTCAACTTATATTATGTTGTTTAAAACCTATTCTTAGATATGTATCATATACATATTTTTTAGTTCATAACCAAGAATCTCCCACTTGCACTAAAATATATAAGGACTTCATGAAAAACTCTATAACTCATTTTTAATCCATCAAAAACTTCTTTAAGATATGGTTTCATTGAACTCTCTTCATTTTGGAACAAATTTTTTTTCCAAAACTTAATACATATCCAAAGGGTTAACTTTGTCACCCTATGGGGATTAATTTCATTGAAAAAAATATGAAATCCATATTTCATAGATGTAAGAAAAGAGTGGCCTCTAGAAATGAATCGGTGATACTCAAGTTGATAAGGTGTCTGATGTGATCTCCATCAAACATACTCATATCTATATAAAAAAATTTCCACCATAATATGAATTATATATATCATATATATAACTATATAATCCCTTTTTCCTTGACATTGGGTGACCACTAGATATGTAACACATCAATATAGTACAAACCATCTCAAATATTCTTGATTCCTTGAAATAGACTGGCCAAGTTGATGAATATATCACATTTAATTTCTCTAATAGATAATAAAATCACATGTCCTTCATCTAAGAATCCAATAAAATCATATGTGACCTAACTATTCATGTACATGAATTTATTTAGTCTAACTCAATTAAGGTCTATGTGTCATTACTTGTTATATAAGTGTAAAACTCCTATCTTGGTCGTGATCCAACCAACAACATGATCAACAACCTACCCAACCACCCCTTGATTAGCTAAGTTTCGTTTTAATTTCATAAAAAAAGGTATCAAATTATGAAGTTTCTCATTCTAGGTATCTTTCCAACCTTATTTAAAAGGATTTATAATAAGTATACGGCCCTAAGTATATCAATGATTGTATGAAATTCCATAGGATATACTTTAGCATGCCAATATAAGTAATAAGTCTCTAATTATTACCACATGAATATATTCTTCATATCTCATATACAACCCTTTAAAATTATTACATGATTGTATTCATGAACATATTTACATATCAATGCAACCCATACTACCCCATGATGATCATATATTTGGGATAACTCAATGATTTTACTTTGAGGGGATATTATCATTACACTATTCATGTAAAACAAATTACAGCACACATTAATTAATTATAAATGCATATTAATTTTATTATAAAATCATGTTTCATTGTATATCCATTAAATAAATCCCTTTAGTATTGAATACCTAGAGACATAACATGCCCCTCATGTTATTGTGGTAGTAATGGTTTTGTCAATGGATCTACTATATTATCCTCTATATCCACCAAAAATATCCTTAAATCTCCCCTCATAATGATCTTGTATATGATATAGTACTTTTAAATGATGTGTTTATTCCTTTTGTGAAACTTGGGTTCCTTATACTAAGTGATAAATCTATTATTGTCATATATATCTCAATTTCTCCTTGAATGATAGGAACCACTTCAATTTCATAGATGAACTTCTTAAACCAAATAGATCCCTTTGTATCATCTAATACAATGATGTAATCTTCCTTTGTTGTTGAGTCCTCTATGTTGGTTTGCTTAAAGATCTTCCAAGTGATATCATAACCATTTAAGAAAAACACAAAACCATATTGAGATTTTGTATCATCTATATCATATTAGAAACTAGAATCTATGTAACATTTTATGCAGAGATCATCCTCTCCTCTAAATAATAAAAACACATCCTTAGTATAGTATTAATATCTATTATTTATTCTAAGAGAATAGGAAATAGAAGGTTAGGTACAAAAAATGGAATACATGATAGAACCTATAAAAAAATGCATCAGGAATTCTATCCATTATTTCTATATATTTAGAGGGATCCTAAATATTTATAATATCCATGTCATGTAATGCTGGTAAAGGCCTCATTTTTTATTTCTCCATGATAAATAACTTTATTAATTTACTAATGTAAGTTTCCTTGCTGAGTTCAAGATTCCTCTTAGATCTATCTCTATAGATCTTCATACCTAGTATGTAGGCAGCTTCACCCATGTATTTTATTGAGATGCAATTACTCAGTCACATCTTCACAAAGTGAAGATTCAAGATATCATTTATGATAAGGATTATGTATTCTACATACAATATTAGAAACACCACTATAATCCCAATAATTTCCTTTTATAAAAAAATAATCATTCACATTCTTGATGAAACCAAACTCTTTGATTTCAACATCAAACTATATATTACAACTCTGAGAAGATCACTTCAATCCATGAATGGTCTATTGTATCTATCATACCTTATTAGTTTCATTTGGAACTTCAAAATATTTATACTATATCACATTAACATCCTCAAGTAAATTCCCATTAAGAAAGTAGTTTTTATATCCATTTGAAATATTTCATAATCATAATGATTTGTGGCTAGAAAAATCTAGATAGACTTTATCATCGCAAAAAGTGAAAGTACTTATTCAAGGAAAACCCATGAATATTATTATAACCTTTCACTACTAGGAATGATTTATAGGTGAAAACTCTACCATCCATGTTATTTTTCTTATATAAAAACAACTTTCATGATATGGGTGTTACCCCTTTAGTTGAATCAACTAATTTACAAAATTGATTAGTGTACATGGAGTTTATTCTATATTCCATGGATTTTAACCATTTATCATAATCAAGACTCTCAATGGACTCTAGGTAGGTATTTAGTTCATCTTCTATGAATATTAATTCATCATCATTTTTTATAATAAATTAATATCTTTTAGGTTCCTGATGAAACCTACAAGACCTTATAGGTATTTTTTTTACTTGATTTGGTTCTTCTTCCAAAACTCTTTATAAAATTAACTTGACCTCCATCTTAGGAAAATTTTATTTTATTGTTCTTGAAATTCTCCAAGTTCAACATTAATCTCACTTACTCGTCAACTTATATATTCCTTCTCAATGAATGCACCAATTTAGGCCACAAACACTTTGAGTTCAGTAGGATTATAGAAATAATATCCCTTAGTTTCTTTGGGATAAAAAAACTAAACATTTTTCGTATTTGGATCCAATATTATCATAATACAATCATCATATGAATGCCTCATATCCCCAAATATTTATAAAATATATAATGAGATGTTTATAAATCAGTATTCCATATGGTTTCTTTATGAATTCTTTAGATGGAACACAGTTTAATAGAAATATAGTTTCTTCAAGTGCATAACCCTGTAATGAAATAGGAAGGTCACATTGAATCATCATTTATGAAAACTCATATATTTTATACAATTTAATTCATGATTTATTACATAAATATACACTTAAAAACACAAAATAACGATAGGACTAGTGTGTTTAGGTAATTAGATACATAGAACTATAAATTGAAACAAGAATACAATGAAATTATTTAAAACTCCATAACATGCCCTTATATTCCATTGATCTTTTAAAATTTAATGGGATAACATAGGGGTGTATAAAAGAAATGGGTGATCTATAAATATCTGTAAGGGAATAATCAAATCATAACATGATGAAAGTAATACATGTGATTTAAGAGGCATATCAAGGTGATAAAAAGGGTAATAATTATTAACATGAACCTTGAATCATGAAATATGATGATAACATCAAGGAAACATTGGAATGTTGTGACAATATAAAACATGGTATCATAAGAATTAGTCAAGGATAACCACCAAGTCATCATAACATGGTGTTATTAGGATAACCGCTCGTGAACCATACATGGTATCTCATAAGATAAAAACATTACTCAATGTATTGAAGGTTAATAAAATTTTCAATCCCTCCCATCACATTCAAAATATTTACATGCATTTATGTGCCACATAGATCATACAACATAAGAATGATTTTTATCACATTTAATCCCAAAATTAAGGAGTGTGGGTTACATACATAGAAGTCCCAAATCAATAGAGTATAGGTACATATAGTTGAATACCCTTGAGTGGAAATGGGGAAGGGTATTCACAATATAAAAGTTGGGTGTGGAATCATAGGATAATTTTGATAGCTTAACAGGTGTGTATAAAGGTTCATATAAGGTTTTAATGAAAGTTAAAGTTATTCTCTTATTATATGGGAATCATAAGGTTGGTAAATAAATCTGTAAAAAAATTATAACATGAACAATTAAAAATAAAAAAGGATTAATATGAAGAAATTACTTTAATAAAAATAAGAGGAAGATATTCTCTTACTTGAGAGGTTTCTTATAAAATATTAGGAGGAAATTATTAAGAGATTGGGAATACCTTATGAGGTATTTAGAGAGTGATAGGGAGAGTAACTTCATACTTAATGGGTTTTAGTGGAGATGAATTGAATGTTAGGTGGTTATTTATTGAAAAAGATAGGGTAATTATATATTAATTTCTAAACATAGGTTTTGAACTCTATATAGTAAAACAATAAAAACTGAAAACCTTACCATGGTTTTTGAAAAATATGAGTTTCTTTAAATATTTTTTTTAGATAAGAACCAAACTTAATAAAATAATTATTTTAAGTGGCTTCCATATACCCAACTCGTTTATGCAGTTTGATTACCATTACATGTATATAGTTTGATATATACATGTGTTTACCTTACAATAATAATGTTGATACTTCTATTTCTACAATATTTATGGTAATTTTCTTATATTACATGTCATATAAAAAAGGAAATAATAGTTCCTAGGCTATAATGAGAACCTAAATATACCATTACAATAATCTTAAAGTTATATCACATAGTTAAGATACATCATGTTGACATGAAACTGATTATGTGTGTCTATCAGATGTTGGGGCCTCATAAGTATAGATAACTCTTCTCATAAATTTCACACTTGGTGATCTTAAGTAGATGAGATTGTGAGGACTAGATCAAAAATAAGAACACCACATGTTTCATGTGTCATTGGTAGTTCCTATCTATGAACACATGGAATTGTCTCCTAAATTGAGATTATTATCAATGTATACTATTTTATTATGTGATTTGATGAAAGAAAAAAATATGGAATTAATTTTTTAGATATTTTTTATGTTGGGTGTTTCATTAATGGTATGAAATTTATTTAATAATCAAGATAGAATATTCTGCTTTCAGAAGGAAGTGATATCTTGGGCCTAGTTGATTAGGATGGTAATATCTTCACTAAATCTATAGCCATGGTAGAAGAAGGTAGGTCCATCTAGTAAGGTTAACAAATAATAAATTAAGGGGGGATGATGATACAAGGTGTGTATCCTAGATTAAGAGATATCCTATGATAAAGAGAGTATATTACACTATATTTATTCATGGGAAAGGTTTTCATTGTTATAACTTTTACTTATCTCCTTATGGGACTTGATGGGTTTTTATACTCTCTTATTGGCCTATTAATATTATTCACTACTATTTAAATAAGTTCCTATGGGGTCACACACTTAGAATATTCAAAATTCCTCCCATTTCTAATGAATATGACTATATGATGTGGTGGGACCTACCACGGGGTTTGAGACATGTCCAAGAATAAACGATTGTCAAAGAATAAATAAGTTCATTATTATCAGGCTATAGAATAATTAGAGTTGAATTTATTTATTAAAATTATTCACAAGGTATTAGGTGAATACATGGGAAAATATTATATGAATAAATATTATTTTGATATTCATGGTTTTTTTAATATTTTTAGGGATTTTTATTCGAGTTAAATAATCTATTTTATCGTGTAATATATTTATTATATATTACAAGTAGGTGATAAAATATAAATGAAATTTATGACATAGTTAATTGGTCATAATGTTTTTTTTATAACTTATTCAGTGGTTATTATTTATATAGGGGTTGGGAACCCTTTCTGAGTGTTTTACATCCACAATATAAGCAAGAGGGATATTTTTTCTGAGAGGCTATTCATTCACTCGTATTAGAGATATTCTATATCCTCCTTACTATAATATCTAAGGAATGATATATTAGTGATCATTAAGACATCGAAGGATTTTTTAAACCTCCACACTAGAACCTAGAATTTAATAATCAGCCTTCCCATAAACTATTGAAGAATGTGTGTATTATCTAGAGGGATTTGACCTTGGATCCTTTGATAAATGTTCTATGGTGATAAGAAATTGATGAAAATACCTATGATTTGAACAAGGAAATTTTTTGTTTAATTGTTTATGCTTAAATAAATTCTCATAAGATCCTTGGACTTTCTAGGGGCTTCATTCACTAGTGAAACTGTTGTTTTTTTTATCCAACGATGAAACATTTTAAATATTTATCCCATATGATTTTATTATGTTCCTTAGTAACAAAAATTGGTATCAGAGAGATTGTGTGAATTTTCTAAGAAAATAAAAATTAACTTTTCCTAAAATTTAAATAGATATTATCATTCAATCCCAAAATCAAAGCTCATGCTTCGATCCAATCTCAAAAGGCCAGTTTATGGAAATCTAAAATTTTAATTTGAATCGTTTACTAGGATTTTGAAAAAAAATGGTATAAAGAAAAAAATCAAGAGTGGGGGTGGTGCTATGCCTAATAGAAACAAAGAAAAATTTATAAATTTTTGGTTGGATTTATCTAGAATTTAGTTTTTAAAATAAAAAAACTTTTACCAAAAATAAGAGATAGTTAGACCCCCATAACCACATCTTTCCACTGCCTCCTCCCCTATGAGGTACTACCACTACCTCCACCGACCAGCTACCCCGAAGGTTCCCCCTACTTTGGAATTTGTACTAGACGCATCTCTCAGTCCTGAAAAAACACCCACCTCATCCCTCCACACCACCACTATCATTTTCCTCCTCCAACCTGACGCAAGCACTGACCTCCTCAACCACACCACTCCAACTCCTCATGCCCACCCCTCCATGGAACTGCTCTCTCCCATGGTGACCTATTGTGCATGGCCCCTCTTAACAACCTCTCCCCATGTGGCCTCCTCTAGAATATCCAACCCATGGCCAAACCTAGTTATCCTAAACCATAATGAGCCTAGGTGGGTTCTTCCTAACCATCACGGCCCATCTAGGCTCAAAAAAACCCAGAAACCCTATAAGGGGTTTCCAAACCATGCGAAGGCATGGGAAAAATTTTAATATATTCAAAAAATAATTTAAGTTTTTTTTATTTAAAAAAATAATAAATTTTATTTGAAATAAATGAAATATTGTATTTGAATTAAAATAATTCTTTTAATTTATTTAAATTCTCTAAAAATAAATTTAACTCAAGTTTTAATTTTTATTACTCATTTAATGTATCTATAGAATGGTCTTGAGTATTTACCAAACAATGTTTGACTAGTTTTATATTTATTTAGTAATTTTTTACAACTTCATGTGATAAATATAATTGTTAATTTATTTTTGATAGCTTGTGAATTTTATTTATATAGTTAATATGTATAAGGGTTTGTGTGTCTATCAATATAATTCTGTATATATTTTGAACTTTTGAATACCCCCTCATTTTCATGTGAGTGTTTATATATTATGACGATGACATTATAAGATGCAGACCATGATGAGGTGAAATGATATTCTATATGGTATGTGAAAACATTAAACTAGGGTGCAAGTTGTGATATGAGTCTGACCCGACTCAGGTATTTTAACCCTAGGGTCATGGTTAATCCATTGGATCAACCAATACTAAATGTTCAAGAACAGTCACATAGTTTATTTAATTTATCTATTGATTATTATTTTATGAATATGTATGTTTGCGGGAATTCATAAAATAAAAAAAATGCATAGATTAAAAAAAGACATGATGAATATTTTTTATTTACTATATGTTCAGTTGTGAGCAGGAACATAAAGTAAAAACATTTAAAATTGAAAATGAATTCATTGGTAAATTAATAATAAAAACCCTCAAAGTAATATTATGTCACATTTCCTTCCATCACTTAAATTTGAAAAAAATTGGGTGTTTGAGGTGCTCATTAACCATAATTAAGAGTACCTCATACTACTAGGGAGTTCTTATAAGAATGATGGTTCAAATTAACTGAATTTTATAGAAAATAATTCTCCATACCTGGATTTATACTAATTTAGAGATAAATTGTTGAGGGAATAAAGGTTAAAATTCCTAGAAGTTTGGACTTCACTAAATAGTTAAATCAGCTACAATTCAATACGGTTAGCCTGTCTAGTTCCTACCTTGAAACTCTTTGAGTTGTCATTTATCCATAGCTTGGACTATGAGGAGAGGTTTAAGTGATCCTTAACACTATAATACTCAATTTATAGAGTATTATAAATCTAGTAGTGAGTGATAATAGAGTTCAATAAAATAGTAGGATACATTTAGCGATTTAATCAATAATGTGTAAAAGGTAATCAAGATAAAGTACTAACTGCTAAGTTTATTGGTAGTAGATAAAATGAAAATCACTACTACCAGTACATTTTCACTATAATAAATTCTAGATAAATAAAATATCATGACCAAACATAACTTCTAGGAGGATTATAGGTGATTTCACACAATACTATGTTGAGAGAGGGATATTTTTGTGATAGAGTCCTCACTTTCTACTGAGTCCCCTCAGGTAGAAAGTAAGAAGAATAAATAAAAATATAAAAAACATGTAGACGATGCACTATATGAATAGTGTATTATGTTATCATAAATTTCTAGTCAAATGTAGAAAATGAATGAGGATGAATATGCCTACAGGATGCTAACTCATCTCCAAGATTTATATCATAAGAGAGAAAGGCAAGAAATATATGAGATATCAATTACACTGTATAGGTGAAATCTAGTAGAAGGGAATCAAGTATGAACTCATGTACTCAATATTATTGGGTACATCAAGAGACTTTAATCCCTTGGTTTCAAACTAATCATGGAACTAGCTACTAATCACATTCTTACCTATTTACCACTAAGACTGTCAACTTTTTTTGTTAATTACAAAATGAATAATGTAACAAATTCACTACCATACATATTGGATTTAGTTCTCTAAAATGATAAGGATATAAAGAATACCAATTATTTAGTCTTTATCGTGAAGAAGAGGGGGAAGAGAAAGTCAAAGGTTTCTAAGGATAAACCTATTCTGAAGACACCAATGCATCATCCTTCCAAGAAGCCAAAGATATAGAGGGAGGGTAATGACTCGGATGTTTCCTGCTTTTAATGTGGCAATAAGGTCCAATATAATAAGAATTTTAAGGTTGGTAAAAGTAATAAAAACAAAACTTATACCTTAGGTAGTTTTTCATTGAATTCAATTTGTCTTCATATACAAGTTGAGTATTTGATACATCATGTAACTCACACATTTCTGTTCATATAATGGAATAAGGTAGATTTCAAAAGACTAAAAAATGTTAGGTGGGTCTGTGGGATGAAAATGGTGTGAGAATAGAATCCTTAGAAATGATATATTACCATATGACTTTGCATATTGGTTTGGTTCTGGTATTAAATATTGTTATTATATACCTTTGGTTTCTAAAAACATAATCTCAGTGAAAAGTTTGGACACCATGGGATTTTATTTCAAGTTTAGAAGTAAATATTGTCTATTTTATAAGGATAAAATATGTTATGGTATGGTTCATCTTAACAATGGATTATATATACTTATACTTGAAAACCTTAGAATGGGAATCAATGAAAAAACTAATAAAAATAACTCATATAACTCATTTCTTTGGAATTTTAGGCTTGGTTTTGTAAATGAGAAGTGTTTACAAAAAATAAATCAAGTCAGGTCATTATAATCAAAAAATTTAAAACCTTTAGATGTATATTATGATTTTTTATAAGGTAAAATGACCAAATCACTCTTATCTAGGAAATGAATAAGGTCCTCTCAATTACTGGATTGGATTCATACTATCATATGTGAACTTTTTTTATAGATCCAATGCATGGGTTTTAATAATTAAATAATTTTATTAATGACTATAGTAGGTATGGTTATATCTAATTAATGAGGTATGATTCAAATTCCTTTAAGATTTTGAAGGAATACAATCATGGAGTAGAAAACCATATTGGTAAAAAAATATTAATTCACTCTACTCTGACCGATGTGGCAAGTATATTAACCAAGATTTCATTGATAACTTAAAGGAGTATGGGATAATATTCCAAATAACTCCTCCTTATAAACCTTAGTGAAATGGTGTTAGTGAAATGAGGAATAAAACCTTTCTTGAAATGGTCAAATAAATTATGAGTTGGGAAACTCTTCTATTATCCTTTGTGGGATATGTGTGGTAGACAATGGTATATACCCTTAACCGGGTACCAAATAAAGCTAAAGATGGAATTTCATATGATTTTTGGTGTGGAAAGAAACCTAGTCTATCACACATATGTGTATAGAGATGAAAATATTTTTTCAATACTATACCTAGTGAAAAATTATCATCTTAAAGAATGAAGTGAATCTTTATAGGTTATCCAAAATAAACAAAAATATATTACCTATATGACCCTACATATAGAAAAGTGATTGTTGAAATACATGATATATTTCTAGAAAGGGGACACATTTCCAATGGAGATAGTTTTAGAAATATTTAATTTGATGGATTTAATGCTCTGTATGCACAAGAGTTGGTGTGGGAACAATATCTATAAGAGATAGTGGGATATGAGGATATTCCTGAGACACAAGTACTATGCAGGTATACTTGGAAGTTAGAGATCCATATTGTTATGGTTTTATTATCAATGAGTTATGTGAGACATTACTCCTAGAGAATGATGAATCACTAACCTATGAGGAAGAAGTAGAAGGAAAAGATGCTACTAAATGGAAATATTCTATGCATTCTAAGATGGAGTCCATGTAACAAAACAAAATTTTTATTTTGTTTGACCCTCTAGTTGATGTAAAACTTATTGGGTGAAAATGTGAATTTAAGAAAAATATGGACATGGGTGGTAAATTAAATACCTATAAGGCATGAATAATAGCAAAGGGTTTTAGTAAATAGAAAGGAATAGACGATGAAAAAACCTTCTCACCAGTAGTGATGGTAAAATCCATCATAATATTACTTGAAATAATAGCCTTACATTATTATAAGATTTGAAAAATGGATTTCAAAATAAATTTTCAAAATGGGGATTTGGTTAAATATTTTTATATGAATCAATTATAAGGGTTTATTAATTATAAGAGTTAGGATAAATTATACAAGCTTTATAGATCCATTTATGGGTTGAATTCAGTATCACGATAATGGAATATTTGTTTTGATGAGTCTATAAAAAAATTTGGTTTATCAAGAATGAAATTGATCCATGTAATTATAATAAGGTTAGTGTAAATGACATTTTTTCCATGTATTATATGTTTATGAAATATTAATTATGGAAAATGAAGTGAAAGTATTATAGTTAGTTAATACATGGTTAAATGGATTCCTCTCCATGAAAAATATAGGTGAAGCAGCCTACATCCTAGGGATTAAGATCTATCAAGAATGATCTCAAAAACTTATTGGGATAAGTAAAAGTAAATATATTGACAAGTTACTAAAAAGACACAATATATAATAATACAAGATAGGGTTATTGCTAATGTCATATGGTATCAATCTCTCTAATAAATTTTTTCCACAAACATAGGAGAAAATTTAAAGAATTAGTAGAATCCATTATTATTTAACAATGAGATATATCATTTATTTCATGAAATAGACAAGTTTTTATGTTTCATTTTCTTTAATTATGGTGGAAAAATATAAAAATAATATAGGAGAGCTGCATTGGGCAGCTATAAAAATATCATGAAGTACTTGATATGTATAAAATATATATTATAGGTGTATGTAGTATATGAGAAACTAGTAGCGAGGAGATAAATTATTGCTAGTTTCCAAATAGATCATGATGATTGGAAATTACAATTATACTATGTTTTTTTCTTGAATAGTAGTGTAGTGAGATAGAGAATCTCATAGTAACTTTTGGTCACCAACTCTATAGTAGAATCTGAGTATATCATAGCTTCCAATGAAGCTAAATAGGTGGTTAGGATATGCAGCTTTGTCACAGACATTGGTGTTGTTCCTATCAGTTTAGACCCTATTCCAATTTATTATGATAATACCACAATAGTGGTGCTTTAAAATGATCCCATGTCACACCAAAGGATAAAAAATATACTTTATAATTTTCATCTTTTAAGGGATTTTACTTAGAGAGGTGAAGTCACAATTATCAGAGTATCCATGAAGGATAATGTGGAATACCCCCTGACAAAAGCCATATCTCAGTAGAATCATGATTCTCATGTGAGAGCTGGTAGGTCGAGACTTGTTAGTTGTTGTCTCTAGTGAAATTATAAGTGTTGTACGTGAGTTCCCTATACCCAACTCATGTATGTTCTTTAATTTCCATTACATTTATAAAGTTTTATATATACATGGGTTTACCATACCATAATAGTTTTTATACTTCTTCATCCACTATATTTATAGAAATTTTCTTGGATTAAATAATGATTAAAATGGTTATATCAGTTCTAAGGAAATAATGATAACCAAGAGATACCATAATAGTAGTCTTAATGTTATGTCATATGGCCTAGATACATCATGCCTCTAGGACATATATGATGTGTAGCCATTAGGTGTTGGGGGAACATAATAATTGAGACTTCTTATCATAAAGTTCACACTTGGTGATCTCGGATAGATGAGATCGTGAGTAATGACTTTCTAATAGGAACACCACAGGATTCATGTGTCATTGGTAGTTTTTATCTACGAACACATGTACTGCTCTCTATAATTGAGAATATAATCACTGTTTACTATTTGATTACATAATTTTATACAATATGAGAACTATGGTATTGATATCAAAGTGAGGTAACATGAATTAGGTGTTTCATTAGTGGTATTACATTTATTGAATAATCAAGATAGAATTTTTTTTATTCCAATAGAAAGTGATATCACAGGCCTAGTAGATCAAGATTTTACTACCTTTATTAAATCCATGGGCATGGTAAAAGAAGGTAAGTTCATATAGTAAGGCCAAAAAAATAAATCAAGAGAGGGTGATGACACAAGGTGTGCATCCTGCTTTATGAGACATCCTATAATAAATAGATTGTACCACACAGCGTGCATTCGTAGGAAAGGTTGTCATTGATATGAATTTTTCCGATCTCCTTAGGGGCCTTGATGGGTTTATATACTCCACTCTTAGTATATGAATAGTATTCACTACTATAAAGATAAGATCCTATAGGTTCATAAACTTAGTGTATTTAAAATTATATCATATATTTATGAATAAGAGTATATGACATGGTGGGCCCCACCATGGGGTTCAAGACATGTTCAATAATTAATGATCTCTAATGAATACATAAATTCATCATTATTTAATTATAGAATAATTATATTTGAATTTATTTATTAAAATTATCCACACAATATTAAGTGAATACATGGAAAATATTATATGAACAAATATTAATTTCATGTTGAAGATTTGTTTAATATATACAAGAATTAAGAGTCAAGTTAAAGACTTGATTTTATCAAATAATATATTTATTATATATTAAAAGAAGGTGATAAAATATAAATGATGTTTATGAAATAGTTAATTGGTCATAACATGTTGTTTATATCTTATTTAGTGGTTGTTATTTATATGAGTGTTGGGGAACCATTTCCAAGTGTTTAACCTCCACTATGTAAGTAAGAGGGATCTATTTTACAAGGTTCTATTAATCCACTTGAATTTGAGAGCTCCTATATCCTCCTTCCTACATATTAGAGAGATAATTTCTTGTTTTGGTCTTTTGATCTTCAATCTCTTTCATAGATAGAATGAATGGGATAGTGGTGATTATTGGGACATCGAAGGCTTCATCAAACCTTCACACTAGCACCCATAATTCAACGATCGACATTTCTATTGACACTTGAATAATTTTTTGGATGATATAGAGGGATTAAACCTTATATCATTTGAGAAATGATCATAGGAAATAAGCAATTGATGAACATGTCTTTGATTTAAACAAGGTAATTGTTTATTTAATTTTTTATTCCTAAATAAATTCACATGATATAATTAGACTTTACCAGTTCTCAAATAGATAGGTATGATGGTGTTTCATTAATATGGTGATGAAAAATTTTAAATATTTGACTCATCGACTTTTATTGCATGCCTGGGTACCAATAATAATACCATTAGTGATGTGGAAATGAGTCATGTTCATAATGAATTATTTATAAAACCTTAAAATATATTATAAGTTTTGGAGGATTAATTAAAGTTTTTTAAAATTAAATAAATAAATTTAAAATTACATTATTTCAAAGGTTAAATCTATTTTTGATCATGGAATCATTTTATATCATTTATTACATCACTTTTGATCTATTATCAGGTCATAATACATACCTTTTATTTATATAGTGTTTAATTTTTAACCAAAATTTTAACTATCTTAGAAAATTATAAAAAAAATCATCATTGGATAATTTTGGACATACTAATTTCAAAAAAATACATTACCAATATAGTTTTCTAAATATGAGAATTTTCACTTTTAAATAAAAATCTGTATTTACTAGAAAATACTAGTTTTTTGCAACTCTAACAACTTTTCAAACCTTATAAAAATTACATGGACTTAATTAAACAATATTATAATTTTTTATTTTAATAAATATTATTTAATAATATTATTATATGAAAAAAAAATATTTATTTCAAAATTCATGAATTTATCAAAAATAGTATTTTAATTAAAAGTATATATTTTTCAAAAATTTAATTTTGGTTTCTTCATATAAAAATATAATTTTTATCAAAATAATTATCATATATATAAATTAATAATAAAAAATAATAATTATAATAATTATTTTAAAAATAAAATATACAAATTCATCCTACTAGGATCTAGATACAAAACTTATTACACTAGTGAAGGCCCTATGGTAAGTTATGAGATGGTGGTATTTTCTAAGGGTGGTTTGGAGAATATAGTTTGTCACATGATCTCAATAAGATTGAAATTACCACATAAATGGTTTCTCTCATGTTTAAGTTATTAAATCTTGTCTTTGTATTAGTCAAGGTAAAATCCCATAGATTCCATCTCCATAAAAATCTCTGATAAATGGGATTCATAGGGTATGATCCTACTGGCCGAGGTCATTACTTATTCTTTCTATTTAAATTAGACCTTATTATAACCCCTAATATATTATAATCTTAGTAGTCACTATATAATAGATATATTATCAATGGTTGTGATTATTAATGGTATTTTAAGCCTGGTATAAAAATTATGGCAATAGTTTAGAAATAGTTGTTCATTATGGTGTTCTAGGAGGAGTGATTTGTGATACAATTCCACAATACCTCAAATGATAAATGAATTAATGGATTCAATATTCACTAAAATGATCAAGTCATATAATTCTAATACTTTTATCCATTTGATTACTTTCTCTATTCAAAATCTATTTGACCTTGTTTCATCATAAACACATATTTATATTGACTAAAGTCATCAGTAAATGTTACAAAGTACTTAAAATAACCACTTTATTGAGTAATCATTGGTCCACATACATAAATATATATGAGATCCAATAGTTTACTATCTCTTCACCTTGTCTCCAAAAAAGTTTCTTGGTAATATTATTTAGTAAACCTGATTCGCGTGTAAACTGATTCATAATAAAATGCTTCCAATAATCCATATTTATGGAGTCTTTGGATGAATTTCTCATTTATATGTCCATGACTATGATTCCAAAGGGATGTGATATTATAATAAACCCTAAAATTATTATTCTAAATGTTATAAAAATAATTATCCATATCTACAATATATAAACCATTTACAATTTTTGTGATGCCATAAAACATAACATTCATAAATATAGAACAAATATTATTATTTATTTTCAAATCCCCTCTTTTCAAAACAAGATGCATAAATAAAATTATTTTATGTAAAGAACATCATAAAAGTTATCTTATTATTATATTAATCCATTTGGTAAAATCAAATCTTAAGTGTAAATATATGATGTAGAAACATTTAATCTATTACCAACTTGAAGAACTAATTAACCCTTCATCAATTCCACCATGTATATGGGTATATGTTTATTAGTATAAGTGTGTGATTAACACCTAGTATTTAATACTCATGGGTCAAATTTGGTAAAAATTAATTCTATAACATTCACATTTATATGCTTAGAATTATTATCATTGTGAAAATTTCCCAACCCTAGATGCCAATATCTAACTATTCTATAGGTCATACCTCAGATGAATCACAATATGATTATCATGAATTAAGTCACAACCTATAATAGAGACATGTCTATAGGTGAGTATCATATATTATATATTTTCATCAAGGACTTTTAATAAAAGTGCTCCCACTAAAAATTGATGACCCCATACATCATTCCCATTTAGTAAGAAAAGATCCATATTTCACTATGCAATGAGTCTACTTTTTCATTTCTCTCACCACTTATTTATTTAGGTATAGAATCATCCCAATCACAATGGTGGTGATTCTTGGATAGTTGAGTGGAAAAATTTTCTTCCATATCAATCATATGGATAATGATTAACTTTATTCCTATTATAAGAAAATCCTATTACGATATATCAAAAAGTGAAACTAAAATAAAATTCAATGAATAATATAATAAAGGAAAATCAAGGGTCACCCATGTATCACCTGATCTAAAATTATAGTACGCTTTTCCTTCTAAAGAAATAATAACATAATACACATAGTTTAATTTAAGAATGTGATTAAAAATTAAATTAAAAAACTTTATAAATTTAATTTTCAAAAATTAATTTTATTTTTCAAATCATTATATCTTAACTTACTGTAAAAAAATTATTTTTTTAGTGAATAGTAAAAAATACTAATTTTTCAAATACTCTCATTTATTCTCAATAAATAAAGTAATTTAAAAGTGTCATTATATTCAGTATTTTATATTAAAGTGAAATAAGACACATTTTATTTATAATAATATAATTAATTTAAAAAATCTTCATGATTTTGATATAAATAAATTTTTATTCTTAAAAAAAATTGTTTTATAAAAATTGTTTTTTTCTTCATTCTATTTTATGTATTTATATTAAAATTAAAAACAACCGATTTTAGAAATTTAATATTGAAAAATTAATATCATATTTGGAATCGAGAGGTTCAAATTTGGTAAATAGGTCCCCTTTATTTTTTGTCGTTATGAATAGTGATCACGATAAATATTTGTCACTGTGGTAAGGGTAAAATAGGTAAAATAGGGTTAAAACCATATAATAAAGTCTCAAAATCAACCCAACACTTTAATTAATTTAATTTTATTGGATAAATATGACCATATCCTTAAAAAATCAAATATAGAGTATTTTGGTTCTATTTTCCTTTGATAATGACATTTATATTATTTAAAGTAATGAAAATTCCAAAATATCACTCTCTTGACTTTAATATCTCTAAAATTTTCACATAAGGATAAAAATAGTCTAATTTTGGTTATAAATTTATATTTGAAAAATGAAATAATTTTTTTATCATATTAATTTATTTTGAATTTTTATTGATGAAATAATTACCTTAAATTCTGACACACCATCAATACAACGCATGTGCGGGCTGTATAAAAATCATATAAATAATTTTAAAAATCTAGAAGTAATATTTTTTTGTGATATTTATAGTTACATAATAATTTTATAGATTAATATAACATATTAGGAATTTTTTAAAGGTTTAAATTAAAATTATATCTCTATCTTTATATCTTTAATGTAAAATTAAATGAATAGATTCAAAAATGACATTAATGACATTTTATAAAAAATAATATTTTATTAAAATAATTAAAAAATATAAAAATATATAAATAGAAAAATATGAATCTTAAATGGTTAAAATTTTTATCCTCTTTTAATTTATGATAAAATTTTTACCTAATAATTAAAATTATAACCCTTTGAGATTGAAAATTGTGTTATTGTTGTTAAGGTTAAAATAGTTAACAAAGGGGTTAAACCAAAAATATTAGGGTTAAAATGACAAAAAAACTTTGTTAAACCTCATTGGTTGATTTTATTTCAAACTTAACCTAATCACCCTATAATATTATACTTTTTTTATCCATTTTTCTAAGAAATTGATTTAATACTATTTTAAAGCATTAAAAATTTACAAGTGTATCACTCACCGCAATTATAAATGGGAACCTAATCCCCTAAATTATTCATTACTATTTAGAAATTTATCTCAAAAAACCTAAAAAATATCTCCCCAACATACTTATACATTTTTTATAGGTTAATATCTTTTATAAATACCAACCCTGTGGTCCTTAAGAAGATATCCAAAGGAAGTTTCTCTAAAAGATGGTAATTGTCTTAACAAAGATATTTCTTTTTACTTATTCTTTTAACACCATAAATTATGTAATAAAATTTAAAATATAATAAAAAAATATCTAAAATATGATTATATGTTATTATGTTTATTTCATAATATGTATCCACCTCTTTCTCTATCAAATGGGAAGTGAAAGTATTGCTTATGCATACATGTGAATTGATGCCTTCACATAGCGATACAATTAATTTTATATCACCATGTTTAATGGATGGTTATTATTATGGGTTTAAAGTTTATATATGATATTTATGACATAATTATTCTTTTTAAATTATAATATCATATCTAACTTCTTATCTTCCAATCCATTTGAAAACCATAACATCGTTCATGTGTATGTGTTGAATACCACCTCCATGAAGTGATGTTATTTGTTTTTTATTTATAATTTACATGGATGGTAATAAGGATAGATTTAATGAATAATATTTTATATATAATATATAATAATAATTATTCAAAGTATAATTTTTATTTACTTTTATTTTATTCCATTCATCGAAAATTGAAAACAGCATTTATGTGTACGTATTTGTCACGACCCGACCCCCGGGGCCCGTGCCTTGACTACCCAAAGCCCACATTCCATAGGCTAGGGGATATAAACTAGCACCAAAGGCGTAATTACCTAAAACTGGGAAGGCATTGCCTTTATAACCTGTATACACACACACAAGCAAGCACACAGATGGACAAAACACCAAGTAAACTATATAAAAAAAGAGTACTGAACGTAAAAGGGGCTAGAATACAAGCCCAACTGGAAAGTACAAGTACAAATATGATACAATACAACTGAAGAAAAGGTAAATTCAGCCGTTGGGTCATCCTTAGAGGTTCCTACCTAAAGGGTAGGTACAAATTGCCTCCTCAGCACTCCTCGTTCTTCTGTCACCTCTGAGTACCGACTCATCGTAAAGTCCACCTCTTGGTACCGTCCAGTTCTAGCACTCTCGGCCTCAGTCAGTGTTGTCCATCGTCTGCATTCAATACAAAAAGGTGAAGGCATAGCCCGTGCAGGGGTGAGTATAACGATACTCATTAGGGACCCTGAGACCCTCTAGGTCTCACAAAATCCAACAAGGATAAAACACAAACTATAAAATCAACATATAACCTTACTTGGGTATATTCCCATACATATACCTAAGTTATTAAGTAATACATGTAACGCCCCGACCCCAGCTACCCAGAGCCGGTGCATTACTTCGTAACATTGGCATGATCACAAAAGATCAAGTCTCGAAAGACCGATTAGTTTAGTAGCCTTGGAATCACTAGATACATTCATAAATGTTACATTACATCATAAAGTGAAAAACTACAATAACAAAGTCTCCATAGTCCACACTCATATCCTCTTCTGACTATCCCTGCAGGTCATTCATAAAATACTTCTTCACATCCTGGAAAATATTAAAACATTGAAAGGGGTGAGCTCAGATGCTCAGTAAGGATAATAATAATGTGGAAGCTTTCATAAATAAACATTAACATTTAAGGCAATGTATAACTAAAAAAAAGCCTTTTAAACATGAACTTCAACATAATATGGCAAAAGTAAAATGAGATAATTCCATTTACTTATTCACATGGATATTCTACTGGTCGAATAATCACATGCAATATCAATAACCACTTTCATAATGATGGAATGCATAATGCCAGACTATCATAACCACGTAGCCAAGGCCTCGTGCCAAGACCACAAATAAGATTTTGTCAAGGCCTCGTGCCAAGACACTAGTTTGTCTCATGAGACCTGCCGATGCATCAAGGAGCTATAGCGGGCTCCACCCGTTATTAAGTCCAATGCATTCCTCATAAGAATAGGTTTAAACATATCATAAACCATAACATAATCGTATCACATAAAACATGCATAAAGGAAACATAACATTTCCACATTTCAATCACAAGATATCAATACAACACATTGATATAATAAAAACGCTTTCAAAACCATTTTCAATACCAAAATAAAAGAAACTCAAAACTTTGTATTTATTTTTCATTAAAAAAAAAGATGGCTTGTAGAGGAAGCCGAAACTCAAATAATGGTCACGGCGGCAGAGAAGTCGTTGTCGCCGCATAAGTACGGAAAGAAAAACATTCCCTTTTTTTCGTTTAGTAAAACGATTCGTATAAAAAAGATTCCTTTTGAATAAACGTAAAAGTCAAAGGGGTTTATACACCGTATAAAAGAAAGTTGTGTATAAAACCAAATATGCCTCAATGAAAGGGGATTGAGACGAAGTCCTTAAAAAGATCATTTTTTTAAATAAAGTACATCTATAATGTGTATTAACTATAAGTACACATAAATAATGTACAAATACAATATAGGACATAATAATATCATGACAGAATTTGAAAGTAGGAGATTAACCCAAAGAACAGAAATTGGGTTAAGAAGTTCCCTTACAAAGGTCATTTTTTTAAATAAAATAGATCTTTTATGTGTATTCACTATAAGTACACATAAATAAAGTACAAATACAAGATAATACATAATAATATCATGACATAATTTGAAAGTAGGAGATTAACCCAAAAAATGGAAGTTGGGTTAAGAAATTCCCTTACAAAGGTCATTTTTTTAAATAAAATAGATCTTTTATGTGTATTCACTATAATTACACATAAATAAAGTACAAATACAAGATAATACATAATAATATCATGACATAATTTGAAAGTAGGAGATTAACCCAAAGAATGGAAGTTGGGTTAAGAAATTCCCTTACCTCGTGTCTGACTTGACTCAACCATTCTTTAACCTCCTGAATAATAAACTAGAGTTAATATATACCTTATTAAGAACCATCTTAAATTTCATTATCCTTATTATATCACTTATTACAATGATATGAACATTATGTAATTATTTAAGTTAATAACGGTCGTTTTGTCGATCTTTGGTACTTGAGTCAACAATAAACTTCTTATAATTACAAGTTGTGTATGTGGTAGAATATCCATTATCTCCAGAATTATATTCATGATTTAGATGTCATATATATCATATATATCTAGTATATACATTCATTTATAATATTACGTAACATTTAGAGGTAATAAATGAAATGCACCGTTCATGGAGACGGTAAGCCGTACGTACGCATGAACGCTACTTTCATTTCTATTTCGTATTTAATGGAATGAAATAATAATGATATAAATGTATAATATAATTACAGTATAATATAGTGTATAATACCATTTACTCCATCCTTTATACATCCCACATATGGCATTAACGATTCAAATCACTTTGAGGGGGCGGTAGTCCGCACTTCCTAAAATGAAATTATCGCGTTTTACCCATAATGGAAATCATAAGGTATGCCATAAATGAGAAATACAGAAGCATAAGTAAAACATAAACATATTATATATCATATATAAAAATAGTGACATCTTAATGGCCACCTTTGGAGGTGTTATATGAGTGTTGAACAATCATCGTTTCGTGAGGCAGAAATTTGCCATCCACAGAAACCGTATGTTCTTTAAACATTAGACGAAGGTGTGTGTAAGTGTAAGCCAAATCCTTATCATAACAACATCCTAGTATATTTTAGATACTGGTGTTGTTACAAAATAAAGGAATGAAAAGAGTTTAGGGGGTTGGAGAAGAAAAATAAAACAAAACAACATTAGAGAAGACATTACCTCAAAATCGGGTAACTCTTTTGATTTGAGACAAAGGCTTCCTTGGGAAGTATTATGCCCAAAGTGAGGCTTCTAGGAGTAAGGGAGGGATGTTGGGAGAGTATTTGGGCAGAGGTTGGTCGAGCCAAATGGCTTGAAAGTGTAAATGAGGTGGGAGAGGTGGGGGCCTTTTATAAGAGGAGAGGAGGGGCTCTTTTGGAAAGATTGAAATGTTACATTATTACACAATGATTTTCGGATTATAAAGGTCCCACACTTATATAATTCGAGTCTAAGGTGATAAGGGTTCGAAATATATTCATCCAATTGCCTTTGGACAAGTGTAAGCCTTGGATTTTGCATTATCTTCCCATTTTATTTAAATCGTTAAATAATGAGGTCATCGCTGCATCATCATGATGTCATAAATAATTTAATTTATTTAATGTATAAAAATTATAAAAAAATACTATGATGTAGGAAATATTTTTAGCTTTCTAATGAATATTTATAATCAAAATTTGGACTTGTTTAACCCCACTTAAAAACTGTTTTAGTAAAACAACTCATGTTTGTGTCAATTTAATTTTAACATTAAATAAATATATATTAATGTCATTTTCCAACTAAAGTGGCTCCATGGGGTCCCCAAGTTGACCCATGGGTTCTCTTGGTCGGCCATGACTCATCCAATAGGAGTAGGACAAGTGTCATGCTCATCTCATATTATTATAACATTATTTGTACCTTAAACTACACTAATTACCTCTAATCGCGATTAAGAACTTAAAAGTTACTATTCACCAAAAAATTATTTTAATCTCATTGAACCATATTTTACTTCTTAATGAAAACCATGTATGTCTGATTTTTTAAAATCAAATCACAGAAGTGGTAATATTTCATTTAAACGAAAAATCAGTTATTTAACTACCACTTAGTGGTTTCACTATTGATCAAAAATTGAAGTTTTTCAGAACAAGGCCAAAATTTCACCCTAAGATATAATTGATATTCCGAATTCAAAAATGATGTCTATTTTACAAAATTCCAAACATATAAGTTGCATTAATTAATTTTATAATTAATTCTCGTTGTTACGACAAATAGCGTGTTTTTAAGAAACAATTTATATCAAAAGATTGGCAATTGTTTATGTCCAATTTCAATGTTAAATTAATTCTAATGACCACCATTGGATAAAATGGTAAAAATATATTCTAATTATACCTTAAAACCACTAAATAGTATAATTTATCACAATAAATTATTTTGATTAAAAAAGTTGTTTTAAAGTATTTTTCACTATTCATAAAAAATTAGAAGTTCTCAGAAAAATACCAAAAATTCAACATAGGCTAATTTCGATATTCCGAATCCAAAAATGAAGTCCATTTTGAAATATAAAATTTCTATAATTTTAAAAAGTGGTTATTACTATTCATAACGGCTACTTTGATTAGTCACGGTGTTTTAGAACTCGAAGTTGCGTACAATGCAAGCTATTGCATTATTGAATGAGAAGCGTATCATGGAAGCTCGGGGTGTTACATTCTACACTCCTTCAATAAATTGCGTCCTCGCAATTTGAAACTTTTCTTTGAAAATAAAAGGTTGAAAAGAGAAAATACCTTTGTGGAAAACCCACATCGGAAATAAGATTAATAAAATTTAGCCTTAACAAGAGGGAAATGGAAATAGGAAAGTCACCACCAAATTATGATCTCGATAAGGAGAACATTGGTGGAAATTAGAGACATATAATTGGAGGGAAAACGTAAATATTTGTAGGGAGCGATTGGGGTCATCAATCACAATCAACTGTCAAATTGAGGGCCTCAAAGCCTTCAATCTATGTTGATTTAAAATATCATCAGTTCAGCAAGACATAAGGTATTAGGATAACACATTTTTTGTTTTAATATCCCTTTACTAAAGTTTAAGAATTAATTTATTCATTGAATAAGAGATAGGTATATATATATTTATGCTTGACAATTAGAGTTTCAACCTTCAACTCATCTTTCACTCAAAAAGATAATAGAACTCAAAAATATTATACTTATCATAATTGTATAAGGTTCCAAATGTTAACACATACCATTTAGATTAGTAAAATTATTTTGTAATAACCAGGGACTTCCTGTAGGCTAGTGGTTGGAAATAAAGGCCTGTCGCACTATGATTGTGGGTTCGATTCCTGCAGCTTTGTCCGACGCGACGGGTTATGCCCCACCCTGCAGGTTGTCCTTTTTCCTAAAACTATAGTATTATAATATTCCAAAAATAATCTTCATAAATTTTTTAACCTTAAACAATACTATCCAAAGATCAAATTATTCCATTCCAACCTTTATAGTTATCCAAAATACTTCTGTCCAACTCACAGTCTAAATTTTATAAGGAAGGTAAACATAATGAAGATCCTTTTTTCCATGTAACAACATGTGAACACCTTCATCATGTATTCTTTTTAAACATACTGAATTACCATGATCCCTTATTCCTTATAGAATACTAGATATACTCCTTCTATCCAAAAATGTATACAAATCATCACTCAGTTTCAAGGAAGTTAAGAATATCCAATATAATTTATCCAAATCAATCACGTCTTATTCCAAAATCACTATCTCGGTATCAGAACCATATTATGGTTTATCTTTCTCTCAACCATATATTTTCCAAAAATTTAACCTACTGTGGAGTCACTTTTCTTGGTTCCACACAATCTCAAGTCCTTGATGAAATAGTACTGCAGTACAATCCTTATATACTCCATAATTATTATAACCAGTACATCATTGATACAACACTCAAATTACAAAATTCTTTAATAACAACATAAGAACTCTAATCATTACTCCTCATCTGTGGTAGTATCATAACTTGATTATTATCCAATAAAATCATTTGGGGCATACTCTGATGATTTGGACATTGGTTTGCGTAGTGTCCCCAATCCTTGCAGAAGAAGCATTGTACATTTGAAACCATTTTCTTACCCTTGCAGTCACGCACTTTGTGTCCTTTTTCTCTACACTTATAACAAACTCCCATTCCCTTTAGGCAAGTTCCATGATGTTTCTTCCCACAATTACCATATATTGGAAAATTCTTCTTTCCCCTCATCCCTTTATCCATCATTCTCTCTTCCATCCCTTTCGTCTCTTGCTTCGCTTCAAAGCCATAGGACTCAGAGAATTCTTTACTTATCTTATTAACACATGATACTATTTCTTCATATGTTGAGAACACATGGGAGACTATTTCCCTTCGAAATGTTGGCTTAATATCGTAAAAGATATGATCCTTCTTACTCTTTGGATCATACGTATTGCTGGAGTTCACATTCCTTCTACTGGGCACCATTTCTATACAATGACATAAACTAGGTTAGTTTATGAATTATAATGAATAATTCCAAACTTTTAAAATAATTAATGTAAATTGAACGGTTTATGGATATAATCCATAATCATAAGAATGTTTTCTTTGAATAAGTATATACTCATAAACCCTACATAATGGTTTGTAAAGAAAATGAGAATTATCCTAAGCAAATCCCCCGGGAGTGTCTTAACCAAGAGTGCAGCAAGGCCCGTTGTCGTGCACCAGTTCCCGTTTGAGTCTAGCTCAAAGCGGTTTTTTCGGGTTTTACCCCTAGGTACATCTGTTCCAGAGCCGCCTCTACCTGCTCGTATCCAGACATGGATGTATTGCTCGGAAAACTAACAAAATCTCTACAATAACAAAATTCTAGGAAGTTCTTCTATACTAATCCTCAAAGTCTATCTTTGGGCTATTTGCTCTAATCAGAGTTTATCTAAATCTAGCTTCCAAGGTTAGTACTAAACTGCCTCTGATACCAACTGTAACGCCCCGACCCCAGCTACACAGAGCCGGTGCATTACTTCGTAACATTGGCATGATCACAAAAGATCAAGTCTCGAAAGACCGATTAGTTTAGTAGCCTTGGAATCACTAGATACATTCATAAATGTTACATTACATCATAAAGTGAAAAACTACAATAACAAAGTCTCCATAGTCCACACTCATATCCTCTTCTGACTATCCCTGCAGGTCATTCATAAAATACTTCTTCACATCCTGAAAATTGTTAAAACATTGAAAGGGGTGAGCTCAGATGCTCAGTAAGGATAACAATAATGCGGAAGCTTTCATAAATAAACATTAACATTTAAGGCAATGTATAACTAAAACAAAAGCCTTTTAAACATGAACTTCAACATAATATGGCAAAAGTAAAATGAGATAATGCCATTTACTTATTCACATGGATATTCTACTGGTCGAATAATCACATGCAATATCAATAACCACTTTCATAATGATGGAATGCATAATGCCAGACTATCATAACCACGTAGCCAAGGCCTCGTGCCAAGACCACAAATAAGATTTTGTCAAGGCCTCGTGCCAAGACACTAGTTTGTCTCATGAGACCTGCCGATGCATCGAGGAGCTATAGTGGGCTCCACCCGTCACTTATTAAGTCCAATGCATTCCTCATATGAATAGGTTTAAACATATCATAAACCATAACATAATCGTATCACATAAAACATGCATAAAGGAAACATAACATTTCCACATTTCAATCACAAGATATCAATACAACACATTGATATAATAAAATGCTTTCAAAACCATTTTCAATACCAAAATAAAAGAAAGTTAAAACTTTGTATTTATTTTTCATTAAAAAAATGATGGCTTGTAGAGGAAGCCGAAACTCAAATAATGGTCACGGCGGCAGAGAAGTCATTGTCGCCGCATAAGTACGGAAATAAAAACATTCCCTTTTTTTCGTTTAGTAAAACGCTTCGTATAAAAAAGATTCCTTTTGAATAAACGTAAAAGTCAAAGGGGTTTATACACCGTATAAAAGAAAGTTGTGTATAAAACCAAATATGCCTCAATGAAAGGGGATTGAGACGAAGTCCTTAAAAAGATCATTTTTTTAAATAAAGTACATCTATAATGTGTATTCACTATAAGTACACATAAATAATGTACAAATACAATATAGGACATAATAATATCATGACAGAATTTGAAAGTAGGAGATTAACCCAAAGAACAGAAATTGGGTTAAGAAGTTCCCTTACAAAGGTGATTTTTTTAAATAAAATAGATCTTTTATGTGTATTCACTATAAGTACACATAAATAAAGTACAAATACAAGATAATACATAATAATATCATGACATAATTTGAAAGTAGGAAATTAACCCAAAGAATGGAAGTTGGGTTAAGAAATTCCCTTACAAAGGTCATTTTTTTAAATAAAATAGATCTTTTATGTGTATTCACTATAAGTACACATAAATAAAGTACAAATACAAGATAATACATAATAATATCATGACATAATTTGAAAGTAGGAGATTAACCCAAAGAATGGAAGTTGGGTTAAGAAATTCCCTTACCTCGTGTCTGACTTGACTCAACCATTCTTTAACCTCCTGAATAATAAACTAGAGTTAATATATACCTTATTAAGAACCATCTTCAATTTCATTATCCTTATTATATCACTTATTACAATGATATGAACATTATGTAATTATTTATGTTAATAACGGTCGTTTTGTCGATCTTTGGTACTTGAGTCAACAATAAACTTCTTATAATTAAAAGTTGTTTATGTGGTAGAATATCCATTATCTCCAGAATTATATTCATGATTTAGATGTCATATATATCATATATATCTAGTATATACATTCATTTATAATATTACGTAACATTTAGAGGTAAGAAATGAAATGCACCGTTCATGGAGACGGTAAGCCGTACGTACGCATGAACGCTACTTTCATTTCTATTTCGTATTTAATGGAATGAAATAATAATGATATAAATGTATAATATAATTACAGTATAATATAGTGTATAATACCATTTACTCCATCCTTTATACATCCCACATATGGCATTAACGATTCAAATCACTTTGAGGGGGCGGTAGTCCTCACTTCCTAAAATGAAATTATCGCGTTTTACCCATAATGGAAATCATAAGGTATGCCATAAATGATAAATACAGAATCATAAGTAAAACATAAACATATTATATATCATATATAAAAATAGTGACATCTTAATGGCCACATTTGGAGGTGTTATATGAGTGTTGAACAATCATCGTTTCGTGAGGCAGAAATTCGCCATCCACAGAAACCGTATGTTCTTTAACCATTAGACGAAGGTGTGTGTAAGTGTAAGCCAAATACTTATCATAAAAACATCCTAGTATATTTTAGATACTGGTGTTGTTACAAAATAAAGTAATGAAAAGAGTTTAGGGGGTTGGAGAAGAAAAATAAAACAAAACAACATTAGAGAAGACATTACCTCAAAATTGGGTAACTCTTTTGATTTGAGCCAAAGGCTTCCTTGGGAAGTATTCTGCCCAATGTGAGGCTTCTAGGAGTAAGGGAGGTATGTTGGGAGAGTATTTGGGCAGAGGTTGGCCGAGCCAAATGGCTTTAAAGTGTAAATGAGGTGGGAGAGGTGGGGGCCTTTTATAAGAGGAGAGGAGGGGCTCTTTTAGAAAGATTGAAATGTTACATTATTACACAATGATTTTCGGATTCTAAAGGTCCCACACTTATATAATTCGAGGCTAAGGTGATAAGGGTTCGAAATATATTCATCCAATTGCCTTTGGACAAGTGTAAGCCTTGGATTTTGCATTATCTTCCCATTTTATTTAAATCGTTAAATAATGAGGTCATCGTTGCATCATCATGATGTCATAAATAATTTAATTTATTTAATGTATACAAATTATAAAAAAAATACTATGATGTAGGAAATCTTTTTATCTTTCTAATGAATATTTATAATCAAAATTTGGACTTGTTTAACCCCACTTAAAAACTATTTTAGTAAAACAACTCATGTTTGTGTCAATTTAATTTTAACATTAAATAAATATATATTAATGTCATTTTCCAACTAAAGTGGCTCCATGGGGTCCCCAAGTTGACCCATGGGTTGTCTTGGTCGGCCATGACTCATCCAATAGGAGTAGGACAAGTGTCATTCTCATCTCATATTATTATAACATTATTTGTACCTTAAACTACAATAATTACCTCTAATCGCGATTAAGAACTTAAAAGTTACTATTCACCAAAAAATTATTTTAATCTCATTGAACCACATTTTACTTCTTAATGACAACCATGTATGTCGGATTTTTGAAAATCAAATCACAGAAGTGGTAATATTTCATTTAAACGAAAAATCAGTTATTTAACTACCACTTAGTGGTTTCACTATTCATCAAAAATTGAAGTTTTTCAGAACAAGGCCAAAATTTCACCCTAAGCTATAATTGATATTCCGAATTCAAAAATGATGTCTATTTTACAATATTCCAAACATATAAGTTGCATTAATTAATTTTATAATTAATTCCCGTTGTTACGACAAATAGCGTGTTTTTAAGAAACAATTTATATCAAAAGATTGGCAATTGTTTATGTCCAATTTCAATGTTAAATTAATTCTAATGACCACCATTGGATAAAATGGAAAAAATATATTCTAATTATACCTTAAAACCACTAAATAGTATAATTTATCACAATAAATTATTTTGATTAAAAAAGTTGTTTTAAAGTATTTTTCATTATTCATAAAAAATTAGAAGTTCTCAGAAAAATACCAAAAATTCAACATAGGCTAATTTCGATATTCCGAATCCAAAAATGAAGTCCATTTTGAAATATAAAATTTCTATAATTTTAAAAAGTGGTTATTACTATTCATAACGGCTACTTTGATTAGTCGCGGTGTTTTAGAACTCGAAGTTGCGTACAATGCAAGCTATTGCATTATTGAATGAGAAGTGTATCATGGAAGCTCGGGGTGTTACAATACATCTCAATCATGAGGAAAACACAGAGGTTTTGACTCAGCTCAAACCAGGATTTATTCTAGGGGTAGTAACAAGTAACATTTCGAACACAACGTCAAACACCTTGGCTGCTGGAGAACTCCTCCTCTATCAAGTATAGTGGGCCTACCGTGTCACACAGAGGCGCTTCCCACTAACCTTGGACTGCTAATGTACTCCTCCTATCGAGTACCATGGGTCTGCCGCATTACACAGAGGTGCTCCCCACCGTGGGTCTGACGCGTCAAATAGAGGTGATCCCCCTCAAATCCTGTTGAGGTACTCCTACTGTAGAGTACCATGGGTCTGCTGCGTCACCAAGGTTCTCCCCACCGTGGGTCTGCCACGTCACCAAGGTGCTCCCCATTGGGCCTTTTGAGTCACTTTGAGTCAAACGGTTAGCAGTTTTCAAGTCTCATCCAGCCACTAGGTCTTCGCACTATGCTCCCTCATCTCTAGGAGGATCCTCTCCACATGCTACTGGTCGATACTCCAAATACCACGAAGTCCCATGCAAGAAATATCTCAAAGGTTTGCCACATCATAGGGATCTCAACGTAATAGATAGCTCATTAATTGGGTGTCTGGTCTGTGATTTATTAGCTTTTTAGTCTTGAGGGTCTGGTTAGATTTGGGATTGATCCAACTTAACTGTTCCTCATATCAATCCTAAACTCTATAGGGGTATACTCAAAGGGACCGTCTCACTCTAATATTTCCAGCACCACTTACGGTTCGCCAAACAGATGGTTGGTGCCAAATATATGGCCAAATAAAAGTAACTAGGTCGTAGTGGGCCCGGTTCTGGTCCGACCTGGTCGGACCGACCCCGACTGGCAGGCCGTGAGGGGCCATGGATGGCCATGAGGGCATGAGGATAGGGGGATGCTCGGCCAGGACGGATCGGAGGTCCGGCGGGTGGCGCGAGCCGGGGTAGCTCAGAGGGTTGTGGGTGACGCGAACCGGGGCGTCTCAGAGGGCTGACGGCGGCACGAGCCAGGGCAGCTTGGAAGGCCAGCAGGTGGCACGATCTGGGGCAGCTTGAAGGGCCACGGTGAGGACGGTTCAGCCAGGGCATGGGGCCAGTTCGGCAGGGAGGTCGGAATGTCGTAGGGGGCGCGGGGCCGGTTCGGATGGGAGGGCGGAGCGCCACGGGGGGAACAGGGCCGGTTCGGCCAGGAGGCAAGAGCACTGCGGGGGGGGTCATCCAAGAGGCCGGAGTGCCGCAAGGTGGATAGGCCAGGGCGTAGAGCTGGGGCGCGTGGCCGGTTCGATCAGGAGACCAGAATTCCATGGGGGCAGCGTAGGTCGTGGAGGTCACGGGTGGTGGGGTCTTTGCCTTCGTCACCTTCCTCCATTTCTAAGTACACATCAAAAAGAATGGCGGAGGGGTCGGGAGATGTTTTTTTGTCACACACCCTCCGCGTTTAGAGTGGTAGCAAGTGGTTCAATTTCCTCTTGAATTTCAAAGAATTATCAAGAATGGAAGAGAGAATAATATCAATCAACCACCATAAAACATCCCCAAAATAATCAAACACAATTAAAACCCTTCCTCGTTTTCTTGATGTTGTTAGTGCAAGAAGGTAGTACGGTCGTCGATTTGTCGTAGATGAGGGCATCCCACATCGGAAGAAGTCCTGAGGAAGAAGGTCAAAGGAGGTCGGTGTTCTTCGTTGGCGGAGCATTCTTCGTTGGAGATCTTTCTCCTAAGTTCTCCCAATCCTCCTTTGCCAATACTTTTCCAACAAATGAATAGCTAAACAAATAAAAAAAATTATCTATTTAATTTTATGGAAATCAGCTGGCTTAATTAATTGGAAACAATTAATGGGTTGCGTTGGCATAAAATTCATAAAGGAGGATACCAAGGGTTGGAAAAATTAATTAAGGAGGGTTGGAATAATTAAATGTAGGAGGAGTTGAATAGGATCACTCTTATTTATTGTGGGAGTTTAGAGGTTTAGGCCTCAGGTGGTCCCCACCACCACAACCTCTCATGGGATGTTAGGTTCGGGTGGTCTCCACCACCATAACCTCTCATGGGAGGTTAAGGTCTCGTGGTCCCCACTTTTCAACTTCCACGTGGAGGTTTAGTTTTGGTGGACCCCACCTCCCAACACCCACATGGGTGTTGAAAATAAAAATAAAAATGTCACACGCTTCTATTTTTATTTTATTCTTACACAAAAAACCCAAAAACTAACTTTCACCCACGACCATCTTCCATCAAGGTGAAAGTCTCTTTAAGCAAATATCATCGCTGTGAGTTCAACAATGCCCTTGGATTTCAATTCAAAGAACTGGTTCAAAAGTTAGAAAAACCCGCTCGCATGTTTATTAAATATACGCAAAAAAAGTTTAAAAAATAATTCTGGGAACTCCGGGCCTCGGAATCATGTGCCGTCAATTTTACAAGACTCGTAAAATTCCTATTTAATTAAAAAAATACATGGAAATTCCGGGTCTTTACAGTATGTCCTACCATCTCCATGAATGGTGTAATTAATTTTCTATATATACCTTTTAAGGATGATTAAAAATATGAATATAATAAATATATATGATATTTTTACCATTATTAACATTTTATAGATTATGGAACCATGAGAAATATATAGTTTTGAAAACTACCAAACCAAAACTTACATGAAAAATGATACAGTTAAAACTAAAAATGACAATTTTAAAAATAAAATTATTAATAAAATAGTATTGAAATGTTATAATTGGATCATATATGATCTTATAAGTGTGTATATGGTTCAAGTATATAATTATAATAAATTAAAATTTATTATATATGAAGATAAAAGTAATTACAAAGAAAGTTTTACCTAAGGTAAGGGTTTATTTGACAATGTAGTGTCCCAGATTTTCATCAAGGTGTGTTTTATTTTTAGATTCACATAAACTGGAGACCGCGCCTTAGGGTGGGTTGGATTCATTTTTTTAAATAAGGTAGTAACGGGGATGAAACCTGGATTCAGAGCAAATACGCGATTTTTATTCAAATACATGTCATGTATTAAATACATGACAAGAATTTGGCTGGCCAAACACCATTCATGTCATGTAAAGGGATTTTCCAAGGGGAGACTCCAAGATTTACATGACATGTAAATAATTTAAACACCATGTAAATTACCACGATTTTTAAAAAAAAAGAGGCATAGCCTCATATTTTTGTATATAGTTCATTATTTCCTCCCACACACAGTACAAGCCACTCAGGAGATCCCTCTCTACCTCCTCTTAGGTTTCTTAATAACTTCTCGATCAGGAATTGAATAAAAAATCATCATAAGCATTGTATATGCATTGATAATCTTTCTAATACTATTGATTATTTTCGAAGTTTAGCTCCCCGTCTCTTGCACTATTTTGGTTCAATCTCATATTGCCAGTTTTTAGGGTTTTTCTATTTTTATGATTTTTTTTATTCTTATTCAAATCAATGGTTGATGCTTGATGAGTGGTATTATACGAACATAAGGTAATTTCTCTATATTTTTTCCCAAAGTTTTTTATGTTTTTATAGCTCCATATTTATTTCACAGGCTTTCCACTTCTACACATTTCCTTAAAATGAGTTTTTCTTTCTAAATAATTATGAACATGTTTTTATACTCTCACAGACCCATGTTATGCATTTAAAGTATATTGAACTCAATAATAGCCACCCATTTGGGTTTGATGAATAAAATATCCCATTAATGTCAAATAGTTTAAATGACCAAATACTTCTTAAGTGTTTATATTGTCTTGGAAATCAAATTTCCCCTCTTTTATATAATTGTTAAATGAACTGGAACACCTTCTAAGTGTTCAGATTCACCTTGAATTGAATTTCCTTGCTTAATTAATTAAATGGATTAATTATAATGAATGATAATGGGTGTAAAGTCCATTCCATGTGATTCTTGATTTATTATATGGATTATATGAACTGTGGCACCCATTTATATATTTTTTATTAATGAATATGATTCTTATGAGGTGATCCCTTAGTTATTATTGTTATTATGATTATGCTATTACTATTAGCTGCTAAAAATTATTAAGGGACTTGTTTGGGAAGGAGTTTCACTTTCCCTTACATCATGTGCATATCATGATGTCTCACATCGTGACACTTTTATTTGGATGATGGGAATGGCGCACCATTTTCATCCATGTAGGGTTTTGGGAATGACTTATAACCCCACCTATCTCAAGTCATTAACATGACATCTCACATTCATCATGAGATTCTGATCATTTACCCTTTCTTGAGACTATAGGTCATTAGACTAGTTATGGATGCCTAAGTTACACCCCAGGTCCATCTAGCACTTAGTATCCATGTATATGCCTACTTATTTCCTCACGTACTTAGTGCATATACATGTATATAGTATATAACAATGTATATATATATATTACATATATATATATATGGTTACTATCCAAACTCATACTGACCTATGATAAATTAAATAGAGAAATCTAGGCGTCCTATAGAAACCTGATCTGGCTAGTATTTATTTATCGTTGTTGTTTATTATTCATTATACATGTTCATTCAAAGCTATGTACACTGCTTGGATTATTTCTACACATCGTTGGTGGTAGCCTACTAAGTTTATCTCATTCCCTAGTTGGGTTACCTTTGGTACCCAAGTATACTTTGTGTCTATAGGTATGGATAATGGAAAGATAATTGCTATATATGTTTGATTTATTTCTCTTATATCTTGGATCATGGGAGTAGAGGACTGAGAATATGCCCGCGATGATGGAGGATCAGTCTTTTGGCCTTTTTGTATTATTGTATAGAATGTTGTATATGCATGTACTTGTATCCCTTGTTTCCTTTTTTTGTATATCATCATGCCATGAAATCATCACGTGTATGACACAACCTATGGTATTTCCATTATTATTATAGTTATTGGTTAGTTACCCTTCCCTAGTATATTATTGCATTATTTCCAATATGCAATCTAATTATATATACTTCTATTGTTGTCTATTTATTTATAATATACATAATTCCCCTATTGTGTAAGGGTATAGTATCCCCACTATAGCACATTATAACCTTTCTATTAGTCACCAGTATCTGACATACGGGGTAGCACACTTGAGGCCATGTGACCCACCATCATGGGGAACTGGTTGAGTGGATCCTGGGTTGGGACATTACGAAGTGGTATTAGAGGTGTTACTTTTTTTCATTTTTATTACTATTTGGGTATTAGATAAGAGACTAAAATGTTATGGAATTTGGTAATGAGTCTTTTCTTGGGCGTAGCTAGACCATGCACATGGAAAACCCAAATTTCATGGGATGAGTCATTATTGTCATTGATTATTCCTGTTATAGTTGATACGATTTCATTTTTGGGTGATGCACATGTCTTATGATATAATTATTGTTGGTTTTTTTAATGATATTTATTTTTCCTTATCCTGATAAAATGAGGGTGTTTATCTCATGCATAAATATAGGAACATTAGGGCTAATATGCCTTGCATTTTTCAATTCCAAGACTACTTTTTCTGTGCATTTTACTTTGGCATATAGTTAGTAACTAATTATTTTATATTGAAATGTGTTGAAATTTATTTCAAGGAAAATATAATTGGAATAATTAAAGTGACCAAATCAATTTAAATGGTTTTTTCCTACGTAGATTGGTGATAACTCCTTAACTTTCCAATTATATCATGTTATGAGTTCTAGACTTACTAGTTCTAGACCGTGATATGTATATTCATATAAAGAATATGAACTCTGATGAAATTAAATATTTAAAATAAAATGGTTACCACTAAATGGGATGTTAATTGTAAAGTAAAGGGTGTTTTCTTCTACAACTTTCAATTGAAACTCCATATACCAGAACCTCTATTATTTTATATGAAACCTAAACCCAAATCCAACCTTAGTAGTTGGTATTTTGGAGTCTCTTACATCTTTATGGCCGGATATGGTCTTTCCTTTATTTCCTAGATCTAGATTTTGAAGCAGTTATAGAGGTTTGATATTTTTATAGGAAGTCTATATACCTTTCCTAACTGTCTATCTATAATTCCTTCTACTACTGGTTTTTATTTTGAGGCATGCATTTAGAATTATAGAATCATTCCACCATAATAGCCTCAAGTCGTATGCTAAGAAGTCTGTGACAACCATACACCTAAGGTGGTGGGCCCTAATCCTCTAATTATCCCTCCAATAGTGGATATTTTCAGTGACATATTCCCGGATGATGGTTTTAGGAAACCTCTAATGAAAGAGGTAGAATTTACCATTGAACTAGTGTTAGTAGTAGCACTAATGTCCATTCATCCTTATAGTATGGCACCTGTAGAGATTTTGGAGCTCGAGAAATGGTTGGAGGAACTCAAGGCTAAAAGTTTTATATTCCCCATCACTTACCCTAAGGGATAACCATTTTTTTCTAAAAAGGAAGATGGTTTCCTCAAGATTTTTCTAGATTACCATCGATTAAACCAGCTTAATATTAAGAACTTGTATCCACTTCCATGAATAGACGAACTCTTTGATCAGATATGGGGAGCGAGGGTAATCTCGAAGATTGATTAGGGGTTAGGATATCATCAAGTACATGTTGTACCTTCATACATACCTTGTATAGATTTCTGGAGAATTTATGATCTTTATGTGTACCTGGTTGTGATTTTTTCTCTCATGAATTTTCTATCTATTTTTATGGATTTTATGAAGTGGTTTTTTCACCCATATCTATATTATTTGTGGTAGTCCTTATAGAAGACATGTTATTGTATTCTCGCTCTCAATACGACCATGCCAACCAACTTGAGATCATGCTGAATACCCGGATAGACCACCAATTTATGGTAAGATCAATAAATTCCACTTTTGGATCAATAAATTCCACTTCCTAAGTCATATCATCTTGTAGGTAGCAGTTTCAGTAGAGCCAAAGAAGGCGAGAGCTATAGTTTCCTAGGATCCACCCAGGATGTTTTTTGAAATATGGAGTTCTTGGGGATATTCGGGTATTAAAAATGCTTAATCTATAATTTATTACACCTATTAGAACCTCTTATAGGCTTCACTAAGAAGGGTGTGAAATTTATATGGTCAAAATCTTATGAAGCATCCTTCTAGGAGTTGAAGGGATTATTTATTTCAGCACGAATCCTGATTCTTCTGAAGCTAATAAGGAGTTATATAGTCTAATATAATTCATCATGTATTATTCTTTGAGACATCATGATGTAGGATGAGAGAGTCGTAACATATGGGTCTCATCAGTTGAGGCCTCATGAGAAGAATTACTCGACGCCTAACCTCGAGCTAGTAGTTGCTCATGCTTTGTGGTTCTGGAGACATTATTTTCTTGGGGATCATTTTTTTGTATTCAATAAACACAAAATCCTTGAGTACATATTTACACAGCATGATCTAAATTCAAGGTAGTGAATATTAGTAGAATAATTTTAATACTTTGATTTCAATCATACTTATACACTTGGAAAATTAAATGATATATCCAATGCTCTGAGTCAGAATACTCAACCATAGGTGGTTCAAGAGGCCAGTGGAAAGTGGTATCTCATGGCCTTATTTTTAAAGATTCATATTGAGGTTTAGGTGGATTAGGTTCAGACTATCCTCTTAGTTTTAGTAGTGACATATACCCTTCTTGAATGGGTGAGAATGGGGAAACGCTTAGATTCATAGGGATTAGTCCTAAGGGAAAGTTTATCATATGATGGTCTATATTTTTGTTGGATCATGGATGGATATGAGACCCTATAATATCATGGGTGTGTTTGGATCCAAGGAGTCATCATAGAGGAGCTAATTCATGAATTTCATGCCTCAATTTGGGCAGTACATCCCATTGTCACCAAGATGTATTAGGACATATGTATCCAATATTGGTGGCCTGCTATGAAATGGGAGATAGCTAGTTTTATCACCTGATGTTCCACCTTCCAGCAGTTGAAGTGGGAACATGAGTGACTAATAGGAATTTTATAGTAATTTTCCATTCCCAAGTAGAAATGGGATGATGTCTCTATGGAATTCATGACTAGTTAACCCAGATCACCTTATATAAATGATACAATGTGGGTATTCATTGATTGTTTGACAATGGTCACACACTTATTAAATGTTTTAGAGACCTTTTCAGTAGACTATCTAGGGAGGATATACATCAAGGAGGTCATATGCCATCATGGAGATCCAAATTTTTTTATATATAATAGGGAATCTTGCTTCACATCTCAGTTCTAGCAGGAGTTGCAAAAGGCCTTGGGTACAAAGGTTCTTCAGAGCATGGCCTATAACCCTCAGATCAATGGATAAACAAATCATATGATTTAGGTGTTAGAGGAAATTTCCTATTCTTATGCCCTTAATTTTGGGGTTTCTTAGGATAAATACATACCCCTTGTTGATTCCTCTTATAATAATATCTTTTAGGATACCATTCATATGTATCCCTATAAATATTTATATGGTAGGCCTTTACAATCACCACTATATTGGTTTGAGGTAGAGGAGGTAGCTTTGATTAGAAAATGTCTCATCCATGAGACTACATAGAATTTCTAGTTGATCAAGAATCACATGTTGACAGCTCAGTCCAAACAGTAGTCATATGCCAATCGACACCATTGAAGTCTTTATTTTGAGGTATGGGATCAGTTTTTCTTACGATTTCACCCAGGTTGGGCCATAAATGGATTCAAAGGAAGGGTAATCTTCCACCTTGATTTATTAGACCCTTCAAGGTTTTGAAATGAATCAGACCAGTGGCTTACCGGAACGCGCTTCCTTAGGTGTTATGGCAGCACGGTCGAGTATAATATGAGACCTAAGAGCAAGAAGATGATATACGAGCTCAATGGCCAGATATTTTATTAGATGATCCATCTTTACCCTTAAAAGGCCAACTCAGGGATGATTTTATTTAAAGAGGGGAGGTTATAATTACCTAGCTTTTTAGTGAGGTATATTTTTTAGTTTTTATTAATCTGGAGGTCGTGATTTAAGGTGGATCAGTTTCATTTTTTTAATAAGGTAGCAGAGGGGATGAAACTTGGATGTAAACCAAATACATGATGTGTATTTAAATACATGGAATGTATTAAATGCATGACGTGTATTTGTCTAGCTAGACCCCATTCACATCATGTAAATGGTTTTTCCCAGGGGGATACCCCAAGATTTACATGGCATGTAAATAATTTATAGACCATGTAAATATAAAAGTATATTTTAAAAAAAATGAGAAAAAGCCTCATATTTTTTTATATAGGCCCTTATTTCATCCCACACATAGTAGGAGATTCTCAGGAGCTCCCGCTTCACCTCCTCCTAGGTTTGTTGATAACTTCTTGATCTGAAATCCAAAATAAAACACCTTTAGAACCATGGGATCCACATTGGTAAGCTCTCTAATCCTCTTACTTCCTTTAATATTTTATATCCCAATCTCCTTTTTTATTTTGATGCAATCTCATATTCCCTATTTTTAAGGTTTTGACCATTCTTCTAGTTTCTTTCATTTTTATTTGAATCAATGGTCGGTGCTAGATGAGGGGTCATCTATGAACCTAAGGTAGGTGGTCTGTATTTTTTCCAAAATTTTTGATGTTTTAATAGCTTCTTTATTGTTCTACATGTCAGTCATTGTTTTTCATAGCCTTAAAATGAGTTTTCCTTTATAAGTAATTATATAAATGTTGTTATACTCCCATAGACTCTTGTTATGTGTTTAGAGGATGTATACCTCAATAATATCCACCCATTTGGGTGTGACGAATGAAATACCCCCTTCATATAAATTTTTTTAAATGACCAAACATAACCTAAGTGTTTTTTTGAGATTTGAAATAGAATTTTCCCTCTTTTATATAATTTTTAAATGAATTAGAACACCCTATATGTGTTCGTGTTGAACTTTAATTGAATTCTTATACTTAATTAATTAAATGGATTAATTTTAATGAATGATAATGGTTGGAAATGCCTCTCTATGTGATGAATCATTTATTATATGGATTATATAAACTATGTCGCCCATTGATATATTTGGGGTTTTATGACTATGATGCTTCTGAGGTGGTCCCATAGTTATTATTATTATAATAATTATTCCATTATTATTGGCTGGTGGATGTTAGATAAGGGACTTATTGGGCATGGAGTTTCACTCTCCCTTACACCAGGTGTTGAGCATAATGACTCACATTGTAACACTTTTATTTGGATAATGGGCATGGCACACTATGTTCCCCTATATACGGTGTCAAGCATGATGTCTCACCCCACCCATCTCGAGTGATGAGCATGATGTCTCAAATTTATCATGAGATTCATGGTATGTACCCTTTCTTGAGCATATAGCTCGTTAGAATTATTATGGATTCCTAAGTTACACCACGGGTCCATCTAGCACCTATTATCCATGTATATGCCTACTTATGTCCTCATGTACTTAGTGAATATATATGTATATAGTATATATATATATATATATTATTACATATATATATATAGTAGCTGATCAGACTCATATCGACATATGCTGAAGAAGGTAAAGCTATCCAGGTATCTTGTAAGAACCTAAGCAGGATGGTATTTATTTATCATAATTGTTTATTATTCATTATACCTACTCAAATTTAGTTATGTAAACTTCTTGGATTATTTCTAGACACCGTTGGTGGTGGCCTACTGAGTTTATCTCACACCCTAATAGGGCCGCCTTTGGTACTTGAGTAGACTTTATGTCTATGGGTATAGATAAGGGAAATCACATTACTATAGATGTTTTATTTATTTCTCTTATAGCTTGGATAATTGGAGTAGAGGACTAAGAATATTCTCTTGATGGTGGAGGATCAGTATTTTAGCCTTTTTTTATTCTTTTATATCATATTGTATATGCTCATACCATGTATCCCCTATTTCCTTTCACATATATATATATATCAACATTCCATGGAATAATAATTTCTGTGAATTGTCCTATGGTATTTTGATTATTATTATAGTTGTTTGTTAATTACACTTCTTCGGTTTACTATTTCATTTTTTTATTATTCTATATAATTATATATGATTACGTTATTTTTTTATTATATATATTGTTCCACTCTGATATGAGGGTATAGTCTCCAAACTGTACCACCTTAGACCCTCACTACTAGTTAGCATCCTTTGGTGTATGAGTAGGCATGCTTGAGGCCATGTGATCCACTGGCTCTATGCACCAATTGACTAGATCCTGGGTTGAGATGTTACATACAATATCATCCTTATTTAGGATTTTTTATGTATAAGTTTACATTATAAGAATTATATTATATTTATATGTTAAACCCCATAAAATTTATAATACTATGGTTATTTATTTATAATAAATTTTTTCCTTTCATTTTTATCACTTAAGTACTCAAGATACGGAAATAATGCTTTTATGGAAAACCAACTTTTTCTCTCTTCGGTCGGGAAACTTTTTCTTCCATGTCCATGTTTTCTTTAAAATGTTTTCAATAATTTTTTACTATTATTTAATGTTTTATTAAATTCATTTTTACCTGTGTTTTAAATTTTATAAAAAGTTTTAAAAGTAATCTTCTTATCATTTTTCAAACGAGGCACCTTTTATCGAAGGTGTGAATAGAATCTTTATTTTAACATACACCACACGAATAGTTATTCCTACTATCATGAATAATATTTGATTTTAATCATCCTTTAAAAACTTCAAATATTATTTTCAAATGAAATATTTTCCTTATTTTTTTTGGAAATTTTTAGATTTTAATATAAGTAGTTTCAAAATAAAAAGGGTATTTTCCTCAAAAAAAATTCCAATTATCTTTTCAAATTATTTTCGTCTTTGTAAACATTATTTGGTTAATATTATTATTTAATGAGGATATAATATTTTGATACCATCCAACATATTACTCTGGATGTTTTATAATCGTGTTATATTTTTTTATTAGGGAAAATATTAACATTTTTTATGCTAGTTTTTCTGTATGAATTGTTATATTGATTGTGTGTTGAATTTATATTCACCCTTTTCATATTATTAATGAATTGGGATTAGTAAGTTATAGGAGGGTATTTTTATATCCCCTTGATACATCTATAGGCCTCATGAGACAAAATATTTCAGGTATTTGGTGTAAGCCTTACCTGTTTATATATGTTTTCTTGGAACAAGTCCTTGACAGTAATATTATTATGTTCGGAATTATGAATTCTATACTTAGTAAACTAGTTTTTATTATCCATGTTATTATCCATGTTATTATGTTATCCACATATTTAATCTCATTTTATGGTATTAGTTTTATGGAATATTTTATTATTATTGATCTCTTCTATATCAATCATATTTTATTTATTCTATTATATATTTTACTGTATGAATTACTTTACTGAGCATTAGAGCTCTGCCCTTTATAATGTTTTCTTTTCCCCTAGATCCCAAGATCTTTACTATGAATTATATTCAAGGACATGCTAGATATAATAATGATATTCTCAAAGAAAATGGTATTTTTTATTTTATGTTTTCAAATGTAATGTGAGATTCATTTATGTATCTAGTCTCTCAAGACTACTAAATTATTGGCTTATTTGGGATGTGATCACTTTTATCTAATACTAGTGTAATAAAATAGCCACCAGCTTCAAGATAATGGATTCTGAGTGTTATAGTTAGTATCAGGGTAAGTTTAGTAGAATCCTTAGGAATTAGATTTAGGAAAATATAGATTAGTGAACATTACACTATAACAGACCATGAGGATGTGTCTAATTATAGAATAATATCATAAATTTTTTATTAAGGTAAATATTATGTTGTTTTTCTAGTGATACATCCTAATATCCATACTACAAGTGGAATTTTTTGGTCAAATGTATTTTAGCCATCATTATAGTGAACGGTGAGTGTACCCTTACTACACACCCTATTTGAAACTCACATGGTATATGCTTGGGTTAATTCACATTTTACTTAAAAACCATTATGGAATATTTGAGAAGAAAATTATGATTTCATAATATTACCAATTATATTAAGTTTTTATTCTAAGATTATCTATAAATAAATTTTCTATTTTTATCAAGTGTTTCTCCAGTTTCAGATTTATACATTATGATTCATAATGTTGTGATCTAATATAGTGTACTGCATTGGTTAGAAATGGTGAATAGTAGAATAAATGGAAATTATATCAAGGTATGTAATCTATATAGTGATTTCCCTCCTAGTCAATACAATAAAAATTGAGCTAGAATTAGATCTGGAGCTGAAGGTGAATAAATTATAACTATATTAGGGAAATTTGTTTAGGTTATGAATAATATCCTTGCTCATTTGGATCATTCTACTAATCCATAATGTGGTGAGACAATGTTGGATCACTTCTTGCATCAACAACCCCCATAATTTAATGGGACTACTAATCCATTTTTATCTAAGCAATGGATAAGTTCCTTAGAGAAGATATTTCTTGATTTTTGAAAAAATGAATGGTGAATGGTTATAATGGAAGTTTATCATCCCACATGGGATGTAGATTAATGGTGGTCATTAATTCAAAACACTAAGGATGATAAGAAAATAGGAAACATTTACTGGAATATTTAAAATTCCTTTTATTGGAAAAATATTTTCCTCATGAGCAATGAGAAGAGATGGAGAGAATAAGAAAAAAATGAAGGTAAAATTTTTTCTAAGTATGAATAAAAATTTAAAAGGTTATAAAGGAATTTTGAAGACTATATAAATAATCCAAAGAGTAATATTGATTATTTATTTTATGGGATAAATCCAATCCTTCAAAGTTAACTAGTCTCTGAAACATTCTCATCATATGAGAACATGGTATTATGTGCTATCAAGATAGAGAAATAATTATCCATTTCTTATGACTTTCAAGTAAATTAAGATAAGAATAATATTTTTTAGCAATATATAAATGTAAATAAAGCAAAAGGTAATAATGGAAGGTTGGAATTTTTAACTTGTGATAAATATGGAAAGAAGTTCCATGGAACAATCTTTTTGGGAATAGGATTTTGCTTCAAGTGTGGTGAAAAGGGTTATCAGGATCATGATTGCAAGGGAGAAAAAGAAGTTTTCAATGTTCAATGTTTCAACTATAATGAGATGGGGCACTATGAGAAGAAATTTCTCCAGTGTCATGATAATTTTACTCAGAAAATTTTTAGGGAGAAATTTCAAGATTGTGTGATAACTACAGCAGAGGTAAAAGTTACTAAAGATGTAGTAGAAGGTATATTAATACTAGCCTCAAATTTAGCTAATTATTTATTTAATTATGTATCTTTTCAATATTTTTTATTTTTTATCTTCATAAAGAAAAATAATTTTTTCTCTATCACCTTAAAAAATGAATTGTAAATTAAGACTCCTGGTGGAAATCTTACTGAACCAAGGATATGTCAGTCAACTACCATTATAACACATAGAATTATACTATTTGAAAACTTTATAATTATAACTATGGTTGAATTTGACATAATCCTTGGTATGGATTGGATTTTATATTATAATTAAAATATATATTTTTGAGACAAGGACATTACTATTGTGATGAATGTATGGAATAATCATCTTCAGAGGGGAGACTACATCATCTGAATCCTATCTAGATCCACCTAAAGTATCTCTCCTCAATGAAATTATGAGATAATAAAATAATACACAACCTATTAAAGGTAAAGTTAACCCTAGGATAGAATATTTTCTTATTGTAAAAGAATATATTGATGTGTTTCCTGAAGAACTACTTAGACATCAACTTAAGCATGAAGATGAGTTTTCTATTAAACTAATCCCTAATGAAAAACCTAGATCTAATAATCCATATATAATGGGAACTATGGAGCCAGTATAGTTAAAGAAACAACTATAGGACTTTTATGATAAGGTATTCATTCACACAAGCGTTTCACCTTGGGCAGATCCTATTATTTTTTTGAAAAAGAAGGATGGGACTATGAGGTTGTGTGATGATTATAAGGAAATAAATGCCATCACTATGAATAAAAAAATATCATCTAACTCATATTGATTACATGTTTGATCAAATTCAAGGATCATAATATTTTTTAAAGATCAATATTCATTTCAGGTATCATTAGTTGTGAGTAAATAAAGAATATGTTTTGAAGATGGTATTTTGTATGGGGTATAGACATTGTGAGTTTATAGTAATTCCATTTGGATTTAATAATTCACCCTCTATTTTTATGGATCTAATTAACAGATTATTCAAGTAATATCATGATATTTTTTTTGTGGTGTTTATTAATAATATCTTTTTATACTATAATTTTTATGAAGATAATAATAGTCATTTATGAATCATTCATAACACTCTTGAATAAAATGAGTTATATAGGAAATTTAACAAGTGTGAATTTTAGTCATAAGAAGTTCCTTTTTTGTTCATATTGTCTCTAAAGATGTAATATTAGTTAATCCATCAAAGAAAAAGGTAGTCAAAGAATATCCTACACTAAAAAACATAACTGAGGTATATAGTTTCCCTGTATTAGTTGGTTACTATCAGTATTTTGTTCAAAAAAAATTCTAATTAAAAATCCTACTAAAAAATTTAACACATAAAGGGGTAATGTTATTATGGGTAGAGGGATATAAATAATGTTTTAAAGAAATAAAGAATAGGCTTATTAATTCACTAGTTTTGAAACTACCATCTAGAGGGGATGGATTTATCATATATAGTGACACATCAAAGAAATGACTTGGATGTTTCTATATACAGAATTATAAATTCATTGCCTATGCATCAAGGTAGTTAATGATATATGAAAAAAATTATACAGCCCATGATATTGAGTTATCAGACATAATATTTACTTTAAATATATGTAGGGACAATGATGTGAGATATAAATATATTATAAGAGTCTTAAATATATATTTTCATAGAAACAACTCAACATGAGGCAAAGGAGATGGCTAAAATTACTCAATGATTATGATTTCTCAATAAACTACCACCTTAGAAAGGATAATAAAGTGTTTTATGCATTGAGTAGGAAAGATCATAGAGTTATGAATAAGATGATTATTGACAATTATTATTTATTTATAGACCTGGTAAAGTTAAATATGAGAATTATTAGGGAAGGGGAAACATTTATCCTTTTTAAATTGTTTTCAAAACAAATTTATTAGAAAATATAAAAAGTTCTCAAATTAATGATGAGAATATTCAAAAGAAAATTATAGCTATGAATGATATAATATTGTCATAATTTATTTACGAAGATAATGTTCTAAAATTTGGAAATGGATTATGTATTCCATATATACCTAATAATAAAAAGGAATTATTATATGATGCTCATAGATTGAATTTCTTTATACATCCTAGTAACACCAATAAGAATAGGGATTTGAAGGAACATTTTTAGTGGGATAATATAAATTGGGAATTTTTTTATTATGTATCAAGATTATTAGTTTTTCTGTAATGCCCCAAACCCAGAATCCTAGAGATGGTGCATTATTTTAATACATTAGAATGATTACTAGGAATCAAATTCTGAAGGACTGATTAGTTTATTGGTTTTGTAAATCCATATAAAAACATAAGTTCAACATTATAACTTGAAAATAAATACAATGTATAAGTTTTATTGGGAACATCCACCACTCTAAGATTATCCTTGTAGGTCAATCATAAAAAAACATCTTCATGTCTTGAGAAAATGAAACATAAGAAAGGGGTGATCTCAAATGCTTAGTAAGGGTAATAAATATAGTGAAAGATATCATAAACATAAATAATAGGCATGGTGAATAATTGAAAACACATGCCTCTACAAATAATAAACTTGAACACATTAAGGAAGGAATATTAGCTGAGTAAATAATGCCATAATAAAACATAACCATGACTATTCTACTACTAGAATAACCACATGAACTTTGAATTACTAGCTTCATAATGAGGGAAATTCATATTTCAGACATTCTAAAATATAACATCATAGCCTCGTCCAGGACATATAAAAATGATTAAGGCCTCGACCAAAACCATAAATATTAATTTTGTCAAGGCCTCATACCAAGACCATAGTTTGTCTCATGAGACCTACTGATGCACCGAGGGGCTATAGCGGTCCCCACCTGACACTTTATATGTCTAATGAATTCCTCATATTAATGGGGACAAACATAAACAATATATACATTTATATTTAAACTAATATATGAAATGTAAATAACTTTCCCAAAACATCAAGCATAAACAATAACCATTCTTAGTAAATTGGTGAATGGTTTTAAGATAGCACATACACAGCCAAAATAATCATAAACCATTAAAATAAATATGGTAGATGATATAATAATAGATAAACCTTAATGAAGTAAAATATTCAACAAGTATTTTGACATAGATAAGATACATTTAAATGATACTATTGAAATTTTCTTGAGGAAATAATCCTTAAACATTACAAAGTGTCACATACCACCTTGAAATATTCAAATCATAATTCCTTATAATATCTTGGGAATAAGGAAAATCTTGATATGATATACCAAAGGGCAGTACATACACCACATGTAAGGAATAAGTAGTGAATAAGGAGTATATCTCATAAAAGATAAAGTGAGATGAGAAAATCCATTTACTTTGGAAAGAAGTGTTCTTTTGGAAAATCATTTGTATTTTTCATAAAACTAGTTTTAAACAATTATATCCCAAAAAATAAAAGGTAAGGACATTAATATTAAATTTTAGTCACAATTTATTTCCCACTAAAGTGAAATTGTGTAAAAGTGTTTTTAAAGAAGCTTTAGAATTAAAACATTTTAGTGTGGTTTAAGAAATTCATTAAAGTGATTTTAAAGCGCAAAGGAATGTTTACTTTCATAAAACCAGAAATAAACCACAATATCTTTTTCATAGTAAAATGTGTGACTTTATAACGATAAATATGGCTTAAAATTTATTATAGGGTGAACTTCAAAATAGTTAAGAATCCAAGAAGTTCCATGAATCGAGCTTGTATTTCGGGAAGAATCTTTTAAAGATATTTTTAAAACATATAACTCCACATAAATGAAATTAGGATTATGGTTGGTACACATATATAACATTCACACAAAATTTATGATTAGTACATAAGAATAAATAATAATATCATTGAGGTGAGTAGATAATAAGAGCAACCCAAAGGAAAATGGAGGTTCAGGTAGAAAATACTTGCAACTTTGTGAACAATTGAATCGTATGCCCTAAAACTAATAATAATTAAATGAAACATTGAATATCATGAAAATAAATTGAATCATGATATTAAATATAAATTTTAAGTACACATACACCATACAAAAGTAATAGTAGTGAATACGGAATATCTCAAAAAATTGGAAGTGAAATGAAGAAACCCTTACCCTAAATCTGATGGTGTTATTCACTAGGTATTAGTGTCCTCGATAACCAAATCAAATTAATTAATTAAGATTTCCCGAACCTCTTATACATGTAATTGATTTATTATAACCTTATTAAGTTCATTCATGTCCTTTTTTATAGGTTAAGAGGTTCAATTTCATTGTTCGGGTCTGTCTGTTTCATGATCAGTATACTTATATACATGAATGGAGAATCATGTAAAATGAGGATTTTGTCTAGAATTAAAGTTATATGTTATTATTTAACATCCATAAGGTTACATGGTTGTAAATTTCATTTGGTTACTTGGTGTGAATATCAATCATTATTTAAATCATTTAATGAAAATTGTTTGGCTTAAGTTGCGGTTTTTGAACACAACGAAGTCATTTTTCTTTATAAATAAAAACCATGTGTAAAAAAATATTAAAGAACCATATATGAGACATAATAAATATATTATATTCTGTTTCAATCATAATAATGGTTTCATGACTAGAATTGAATATGGTAATATAAATTGAAAACCCATCGTCCTTGAATGTGGTAGATTATCACATCTCGGGTGGTGTTTTTATTTTTAGTATAAAAGAATGGGAAATGGGAGATCATGAAAAATTATTTAATTTTCATGAAAAAATTCCAGTAAATTCAAGATACTGGATTCATCGCAACATTTGGAAGAAATAAGGAGAGGAAAGAAAAATAAAGAAACTCAAAATAAAATAAAAGTTGAGAAATCTCTTACGAAAATCCAACAGCCTAACGGCGTCACTTAAAAATTCATAAAATATATTGGTGAGATAAAAAGGGTATCTCATAATATATAAACTAAGAGTGATATGGAATTACATATCCCAAAATAAGACAATTTAAATTAAAAGATAATAACATAAAAAATAGTTCTTGAAAAAGAGAGAGATTTTGAGACGAAAATTATGCAGCATAATAGCTATGCAACATGGTTTTAGAAAACATTAAAAAGAGAGGGGAAAGGGGTAACCCATTCATATAAGACTCATAAAAAATTAGTTTAATAGAATAAAATGTAAATAATAACATGTTATTAAGACTTGAAATACATACCACATAAAAGAGAACTTGAAATAAAACAAATGAAAAGAGGAATTTACCTCTTGAATCCACCTCCTTGAGAATCTCTTAAAGGGAAGGTGTTTTTGGTCTTTTGGAAAGACAAATATATTACTGGAAATGGGGAGTGACTAGGGAATGGTATTTGGGAAAAAATTTGAGGAGATTCAAGGGTTATAGGAGTGAAGAGAAGAGGGAGTGATGGGAGGTTTTATAGTGGAGGAGAGAAGTGAATTTTGAATATTCTTTTCATTATTTTATTAATTTCCTCAATACAACCAAGATTATTGTTTAATGTGACCCCTAATAGTAATAATTGTGTGTGATTTTTAACCAAGTGTCCTTAAATAACTCACAATGTCATAAATAGTGCATTTAATTGATAATTTGTATATACGGTATTTTACCGTATTTCACTATTAATCAAAAATTCAATTATTTCAGAAAAATACCAAAAATTCACACTAACCATTTTTTAATTTGTAGAATTAAAAAATTAACTCCATTTTTTAAAATAATTTTCTAAAAAAATTTAATTTAATTTTTAAATAAAATCATAATTTATTCTAAAAAAACAACTTTAAAACTATAACTTGTTTTATAAGACCTTGAGAAATTAATCAAGGTTCCGTAAAATTATCTTATAACCATAAGACAATTAAGTAAAAATTTATTATTACATTTTATGAAAATATACTTCCATTTTAAATTATTAAATTAAAATATTTATGACATACAAAAATACCAATACTTATACTATGATTGTTTTTTCACTTTTAAGATGTCTAAATTGTTTGTATACATTCATGGGTAAAGTTTATATTTTTTTGGCCAATTTACTATTCATTGCCATTCATTACTATTCATAAGGGTATATTACTATTCATAAGGGTATGTTACTATTCACCAAAAATTAAGTTTGTCTTATCAGACTCTAAATATCTTACTGAACACAACCGTGTATGTCAGTTTTTTTGAAATTCAAATCACAGAGGTGGAAAAATTATGTTTATTTGGCTAGGTTATAACAAAGTGGTGTTTTGTAGAGACTAAGTGTTTCATTCATTCTGTATTAAATCTATTTGTAAATTCTTGGGGTGTTACATTTTCAACATGTGAAGGCTAAGAGACAACATCCTATAGGATTCATTAAACCTATACCTATTCCTATATGGAAATGAGATGAAATTATTATGGACTTTTTCACTGGATTTCCAAAGACTCCTAGATGAAATTATACCATATGGGTTATTTTTTATCATCTTATAAAATATAAACATTTACTCACTATAAGATAAGATTTATCTCTTGATCATATTATAAGACTCTATATTAATGAATTTTTAAGACTTCATGGTGTACCTATTTAAGTTGTTTTTTATCCTAATCCATGATTTACATCAAAATTTTAGAAAATTCATCAGAAGTATCTTGATAAAGAGATTCATTTGAGCACATCCTACCATCCTTGGACTGATGGGAAGTCTGAGGGAACTATTCAAACATTATAAGACATGTTAAGGTCATGGAAGAGTTTGTCTATAAAAATAGATTCCAATGAAGTATTCAAATGATTCCATATGAAGCATTATATGGTGATAGATGTCATGCTACAACTTATTAAGATGAATTTGGTGAAATAAAGCTTGTATTCCCAGAACTTTTGGAGGATACAATGATGAAAGTAAAGACTATTTAGACCCATATTATAGCATCTCAAAGTAGGAAAAAGTGTTATGCTAATAACTAAAGGAAATATTTGAGATTTCAAATTGGTAATAATATTTTCTTGAAAGTATATCTATTGAAGGGTGTTATAAGATTTGGTAATAAAGTGAAATTGAGCCTCAATAACTTCAAACTATATGAAATTCTAGAAAAAAAATTAGAGTTGTGGATTACTATTTGGAAATGAAACCAAGACTCTCTGAAGTACATGATATATTCCATATCTCTTTATTGAGGAAGTAAATTAAAAATACAATCCATGTACTCACCCATGATGAAATATAATTTGAACATAATTTTTATTACTCTGAAGTGCCTATCTAGATTCTAGACACTAGATAACAAGTGTTGAGCAATCGAACGACTCGACTGGTAAAAGTTTTTTAGAGAAATCATAAGATAGAAGTGGAAAGTTGGTAACCTAATTATTTTATGATGAATAAATACTTAAATATATTTATGAGGTAACATTTTATAAATTTTTAGGATGTAATTTTTTAATGTAGGGAAGAATGTAACATGTGGGATTTAATTATAGTATGCTTTTATTTCTAGAGAAACAATAGCACAATACACATATTTTTATTAAAGAAAGTGATTAAAACATAAATTATCAAATTTAAAAAATTTAATTTTATTAAATTAATTTTATTTTCTAAATAATAATATCAAAATTAACTTAGTGTAAAATTTTGGGTTTTTTCAGAAATAACTGTTTTTTCGATAAATAGTGAAAAATATCAATTTTTCAAATACAATCATTTCTTTTCATTGAATAATGTAATTTAAAATTCCCATAATATTCTTGATTTGGTATTAAATTGAAATATTATCCATTTTATTTATAATCATATAATTAATTCTATAAATTTTTATGATTTGTTATATTAATTTTTATGCTTAAAAATGTATTTTTTCTAAAAATTGGTTTTTTTATTATGTTTATATATTTATATTAAAAAAATATTTTAGACATCTATAAATTAAATATTTAAAAATTAATACCATATTTTGAATCATTTGGTTTAAATTTTTTAAATAAGTCCCTTTTATTTTTAATCATTATGAATAGTAATTGTGCTAAATATTTGTTGCCTCAATAAGGGTAAAATTGATAAAACATAGTTAAAACCAAGAAATTAAGTCTCAAAATCAACCCAAAACTTTCCTTAATTTAATTAGATATGGTTAATTCAACCATATCCATCCAAAATTCAAATATATGGCATTTCTGTATCATTTCCCTTGATAATGACATTTATATTATTTAAAGTAAAGAAATTTACAAAATGTCACTCTTTTGACTTTAATATCTCTAAATTTTTTACATAAGGATAAAAATAGGATAATATTGGTTATAATTTTTTATTTTAAATATGAAAAAAAATTATAATATTAATTTATTTAAAATTTTTAGTGATAAAATAATTACCTTAAATTCTTACACAACGCCGACAAAATGCGTGTACAAGCTGAAGAAAAATCGTGTAAATAATTTTAAAAACTTAAAAAGTAATATTTTTTGGATGTTTTATAGTTAACCAAGAATTTTATAGATTACTATAATATATTATTGATTTTTTAAAGGTTTATATTAAATTTATACTTCTATATTAACGTCATTAATGTTAAATTAAATGAATAGTTTCGAAAATGACATTAATAATATTTTATGAAAAATAACACATTATTAAATTACTTAAAAATCATGAAAATATTTCAATAGAAAATGTTGTATTATAAATAGTTGAAAATTTCATACCATTTTCATTTACGATCCAATTTTTACCTTATAATTAAAATTATAACCCTTCAAGATTGAAAAATGTTTTAGTATGATTAAGGTTGAAAATGGTTAATGAAGGTGTTAAACCAAAATATAAGGGATAAAATGACCTAAAAACATTTTTAAAACTCATTTTTTATTTTATTTAGACCTTAACCTTATAAAATTATAATATTATTCATTTTAGAGCCATGTTTTCAAGATAGTTACTTAATAGTATTTTGAAACTTTGAAACGTATAAGTGTGTTTTCACCTAAATTATAAAAGGGCACCTCCTAGCTCACTTATTCACACATATTGATAAATTTAACTCAAAAACCCTATAAAAATCTCTCCCCAACATCCTCATAAAATTTATAGAAGTTTTTTTATTTTAAAAAAACCAAACCTAGGGTCTGTAATAAGAGATACAAAGGAGGTTTCTTTAAAAGAAGGTAATCATCTTAACCAAGATCTTTTTTTTTTACTTCTTCTTTTACCACATTCAATTATGTCCTAAAAATTCTAATATAATAACAAAAATATATAAAATATATTTATATTTTATTATATTTATGTCATAATTTTTATCCATCTCCTTCTCTATTAAATAGTAAATGGAAGTATTGCTCGTGCGTACGTGTTGACTACAACCTCCATGTTGTGATACATTTCATTTTTCATCACTATATTTCATGGATAGTTATTATTATGGATTTTAATTTTGAATATTATATTTATAACATAATTATAATTCTATAATTATAATATTATATCTACCTTCTTATCTTCTAATCCATTGGGAAATGATAATGTCGCTCGCGCGTATTCATGGACTACCACCTCTGGGAAATGATATGATTATTTTTCATTTCTGCTTTACATGGATGGTAATAAGGAAAAATGTAATGAATATATATAATATATATGATATGTATGATATAATAATGATTCTGTAAAGTTTAATTATTATTTACTTTTCTTTCATTCTATCCATCGAAATGTGAAAATAGCATTCATGGGTATGTATGAGCTACCATATCTAAGAATGATGTAATTCATTTTTCTATATCTACCTTTCAAGGATAATTAAAAATATGTATATAATAAATATATATGATATTAATATAATTATTAAAATATTATATATTATGTAACCATGATAAATATATAGGTTCTGAAACTACCAAACAAAAACATACATGAAAAACGAAATAGTTAACACTCAGAAACGATGATTTTAAAAAACAATTATTAATAAAAAGTTATTTAAATGTTTTAGGTGGATAATATATGATATTATAAGTATTTATATGGTTATTTTATATAATTATCATAAATTTAAATTTATTTCACAATATTATAAAAGTACTTACAATGCAATTCGAACCTAAAGTAAGGGTTTAGTTCAAAATCTCGTCCTTATTCAGGATTGTTTATATATAAGTTTACATAAGAATAATTATATGATAATTATATATTAAACCCCATAAATTTTATTATCCTATGGTTATTTATTAATAATATATTTTTTATTTTCATTTTCCTCACTTTATGTACTAAATATACTGAAAGAATGTTTTTAAGGAAAAACAACTTTATTTATATCTTTTATTGGTAATATTTTTCTTCTATGTCCATATTTTCTTTAAAATGGTTTAAAGAATTTTTTTACTATTATAAAATTATTTATTAAATTAATTTTCACCAATTTTTTAGTTTTTATAAAAAAAATATTCTTCTTGTATTTTTCCAAATGAGACACCTTTTACCAAATGTGTGAACGGAATCTTTGTTTTTTGCATACACCTCATGAATGAATCTTTCCTTTCACTATAACTAATATTTTATTTAGATATTACTTTAAAAGTTTCCAAGATTATTTTCAAATAAAATTATTTCCTTAATATTTTATAAAAATTTATATTTTAATATAAGTGATTTAAAAATAAGAAGGTTATTTTCCTCAAGAAATATTCTAATGATCTTTTCCAAGTATCTTCATTTATGTCAACATTATTTTGTGAATAATATGATTTAATGGGGATATATGCTTTCATATTCTATATTAATCTATATGGATTATAATCATGTAATATTTATTTATTAGGGAAAATATTTTCATTTTTATGGTAGTTAATCAATATGAATGTTTATGATGGTTATGTATTGAATTTCTATTCACCCCTTTCATATTATGAATGCATTGGACTTAGTAAGTGATGGGTGGGGCCTATTATATCCCCTCTATGAATTGGTATGTCTCATGAGAAAAAATATTTTGGTAATTTGGCATACACCTTACCTGTTTACATATATTATCTTAGCACAAGGCCTTGATGGTGAGATTATGATGTTTGGTATTATGAATTCTATCATTGTGAAATTATTTATCATTATCCATATAATTATTTATGTTATTATTTTATCCATAGATTTATTCCATTTTTATAGTATTAGTTATATTGAATGTTTGATTATTTTTTATCTCGGCCATACTATTCATGTTTCATTTATTCTATGATAGCTTCGGTTGTACACATTCTCTTATTGAGCAGTTGAACACACCCCGTTCTTATGTTTCCTTTTCCCCAAGATCCTGGGATGTTTATTATGAATGATATATGAGGATATTCTAGGGAGAATAATTATTTTATCAAATAAAATAGTATTTTTTATTTTATTTTTTCAAATTTAATGTAAGATTCATGTATGTATCTAGTCTTCCAAGATTACTAAACTATTTGGTTAGTTAGGATGTGATTGCTTATATCTATTATCAATTTAGGAAAATAACCAATAACTCTAGGCTACTGGAGTTAGGGTTTTATGAACCATATTTTTCATGACCTACCCAATAAGATAATACTAATTCACTTATTACTTTCTTGTCTTTCATAATATAATCGAAGGGTACTTGACCTTTTCATGACCTATATAGTTGGATAATCGAGGCCATGGAAAGTTCTTCTTTGGAAGAAATATCACACTTAGTATTTAACAGGTTTTTAAAGTCTTACCAATTTTATATAAATTATATACATATTAAATTTATAAATATTTTCATTGAATAAAATATTTATCTTTTTAAGTTTTATTCCCTTGTGTATGCATTCTTATAAAAATTCAGTTTTTGAATCCATATTCCATCCACTAAATTAATATGTTCACACCATGTTAATATGTTACCATTTACACAACCAATAATTTGTATTACTCACCCAAATATAGAATATAAATATATTCATATATATCCAAATTCATTTTATGCATAAGCTGTATAAACTCTTCATGTAAAGTTTTATAACTATTTGGGATTGGTAAACTCTACTTGAGTAAGCTCAAAGTCACAAATAGCCAACTAAAACTTTCTAGAACAAGGCATAAGCCTTTAATCTAATGAGAATTCTAACCCAAATTCTTTTTTCTTGGGGATACATTACTCAAGAGAGAATCCAATTCATAATAATTCTAAAACCTAATATTCATAAACTATAATCAATAACTAAATCCAAGCTAATAACTTGAATTGAAAATTGAGGTCAAAGTAAATGAGAAATAAATTTTATGGAGTCGTGCTTAGATTTAAATGTAGGGATCTATTTTCGAGAATATATTTATCAAATAAATTTATAATAAAAAACATTCATATTTCATAAAAAATTTACTAAACATTAATATAAAAGGAATTTAACAAATAAATAAACATTTTATTTATTTTAAAAAACATGATATAAAAATAAGAAATTTTCATATTTACTTTAGACTTGAAAACCCCCATTTTACAAATTCTACCACTTTTCATTTATAAAAAATATATAACTATAAGAAAAAAAAATTAAATATAAAAAAAATTAATTATTTTTTATTTTATATAGCCACTTGAAATTGATTTGACCCTCAATGTAATATCGAGTTGATTTCCCAAACTATGTTATAACACTATATAGTGTTACAGGGTATTTCCCATGACATTATATTGTCCCATAATATAATTTTGGGTACCATCCTCACACTACGTCAACACTCAATGTAGTATTAGGAAGATATTTTACTATATGTTGACACTCAATGTAGTGTTAAGTACCCAAAATATAGTGCTATATTTTCTATAGTGAGGATGCATGATATGTTATCCTATAACATACACTTCACTCAACCCTAAAATCATGTTAAATATTTAACATCATTCCAAATTTTAGTGCATGATATTTTGGATAATAAATACAATAAAAGGAGACAACCCAAGAAATGTTAATTCTTAATGTAATCTCAAAAACACTACCTCATATTATATTTCCACACAACGTATACTTAAGTAGGGAATTTTTAGTTTGTGTTACATCAACATGTTCTTCACCTAATACATAAAATCAATATGTTGATCTATCGAAGAACATGACTCTAATATCATTTATGGGTTTTAGAGGGTTTATCTTTTGAACTTAGTAGTATAATTATACCTGTGTTTTTATGATCTATCTTCAATAGTATCAAAATGTTCATGAAATTTATAGAACATAAACATGTGTAACTATATTTCACAAATAATAACCTCCGTATTTTTTATCGATGGAGAATGGTTGATGTAGATCACCAAATAAGTCATACAAAAACCACATACCACTAAAGGGAATACAAGATCATGTCTGGAAGATCATCATACATGAAGAGGGGTTCTATATCCTTCATTGTATTTATTGAATTATGCTATGGAAAATAAGATAGCTTTAGAAATCTTTTCATGAAACTGATGGTCATTCACCATGACCAACAGGAGGGACCACATCCCTTTATATATCCAACATCAATGCTATCTATTTAATGAAATGTGTTAGTTATATGAAATGTATTGGTTGTGTATGTTACTTCCCATTGGAGGGATTCATTGATCCTAATCAATGGATATACAGAATACAATTAATCCATTCATAATATATTAGTAACTAAAAGAACTCATATGGGAAGGAGGTGGAAGATGCATTTACTCAGCCTGTGAGGTGGTAGATACATGCATACAACATGCATTATTTTGGGTGAAATATATTATATCATATGTATCATATATGTGTGTGTGTGTGTGTGTGTGTTTTCATAGCTAGCACATGCATCATATTCACCAATGTATTCATCTATAATTGTGTCAATGGAAGGATTTCTGTATTGAATGAATTTGAACTTTGAATGTAGACTCAATGGTTTTAAATCCTTTTCACCCTTTATTGACTACATATTGATGTAAGATAAGATTTAAATACATAGCCTGAACATTCCCCTTGGGATATAAACTTCTCATATGAGATCATATTTATTGAAGTGTTCCACTATCCAACCCCATAATACATAAAATGGCCCTGAGATTAAAAACAGATCCTTCCCTTGTAAATGTGTGATAATAGTTTTTGGATTTTATCCAACACTGGAACCACTAGTCCAATGGAATTATTTTATGAAAAATGGGCTACTGTAACAAATTTACTTAGACATACTCCATTGTGTGAGTCACAAATAGAAAGAAAGTACCCACTCATCCACATCATGAAAAACCCAATGAGTTATATTTGAGGAGGGATAGTCATGCTAACTTCATAACCCCGTTCATCATAACATATTTACTTTAAAATTGGATAGTAATTTATTGGGGATACCCATTTCTTTATCAAGGAGAATCCCATTTGGAATTTACTAGTTAGACTATTTCCTTACATAACCATAAACATTTTCATCTAGTTCTCAAATTCAATTATTTTTCATGGGTGGAGTTCCTTCCTCGTGGCACTAATGACTTTACTCAATATTTCATGAACTAATGATGGAATTCATCAGAGATATCCCTAGGTGGCCTTCCTAAGTAAAAAATCATCATATATGGGTCTAATAATGGGTTCCTTGAAGACCTTGTAGACATCTGACAAGTTTATTCCCATTTCACCGTGTATTTGGTGGAATGTATTTGGTTTTGAGATCCAATAGCTCAGAATATTTGGTATTAGGTTATAATTTTTATATAAATAAGTCTTTGAAATATAGATAAGTTAATATATTTTGGTTGAATTCAATTAATCCTTGAACTTTTTTCATGTTCTATGAACCCATTACACCCTCATCCACTTAGTTTTAGAATTTCCTATGGGGTGTGAGTTCAAATCCTCTACCCAGCCTTGAAGTTAGTTCATGATTGATTTGAATAATATTAAATAATATCAATTCATCTTAATCTTAAATATATAGGAAATATTTTCTAGGGTATCCTTAGAATAGTTTAGTATAAATATAGGGGTTCCCTCCCCCTAATTGGTATACACCCCCTCCCATAATAATATAATTAAAATCCCCTAATAGGTGTATCTCATGATCCAAAAATTTGATATATTCATGTAATGATTTGGAATGACCATGTATATTAGAATTAAATTATCATATGAAGTAAAAAAAATTGATGCCAGATAATTGTGGTGTTTATCCTGTATAACTTGTGTGAGAGATGGCATGTATGGTTTTCACTATTTAATGTAACCTGGCCCAACATATTGGATTAGAAAATTGATTTTGGAATAATATTATATATCTAAAGTGGGGTTTAAAGTGAAATACATATTTTTTCTATAATTGAAAATTAAATAAAATTAATTGATTTAAGATTGAATGAAAATAGAAAATACTGGATCAAAGTAAACCTGTCATGAGAATAATTGGGAGAAAAATCAATAATGAATAAAAATCAACCCATGTAGCTTCACCCAGTTCACTTCTCCCAAGTCACGATCACCTAGGTTTCTTTGACCTACCCCTTAACTTATGTCATTTAACTCAAGTGGAGGATCTTCATGGAGATCACCCATTCCCAACACAATCTTTCTAAGGGAAGAGTGAAGCAGGTAAAATTTCATGCTTACCTTGGGTAAGGTGAAAGACTTGAGCAAAGAGAGAGAGAGAAAAGGTATTTAGTATTTTATTAGGTTATTTAGTATACATGGTATCATACTATTTATCAGGAATACACTTCCCATGCCCATATCTTAGCATGAATTATAATCCTAGTTACTAGCATGCATTGTTTACTGCACCCTGATATGAGCACAAATATCTTCTACCAAAGAAAATTTTGTTCCAAAGTCACATTTACCTCAAATTATATCCTACCTATTTCAATATGATCTAATTATAAGGAGAGGATTTTGGTGCTACTTTTTAAAAAGGATGGAAACCTTGGTCATATAGGGGGAATTCCAATTGTAAAGAACTGTTAATAGCACCCTTACCCAAAAACTCACCCAAGTCACTTCACCCAAGCCTCAAAGCACATTCCCAAGTCACTTTTCCTAAGACCATGGGCATGTGTCCAAATTCTCTTCACCTAGGACTCTTTGTGTGCCTTGGTTTTCCTATGCGTATGCCCAGATCAATTTCTCATGAACTATTTGCGCCATGGTTCTTGTGTAAACCGCATTTCATGCATGAATTTTATGTAATCTACTCCCTATATTTTCCTATAAATAGACTCCAAGGGTCCTCATTTAGACACAAATAAAAAGAAAATGAGATACATTTTGATATCGCCAGCCACCTATGTGCATTCCCATGTCTCTCCTTCCCTTTTAGGTAGCTTATTAAGATGAAACCTACAATAATTAACTAAAATTGAGGATAATTTCATTATCCAAAAATTTAACACATAAACCTTTATGAAAGATGAATTCACATGGGATCCTCAAGGATTGGGTTGAAGTACCCCAACCCATGGACTCCTCACCATAGAAACACCTCATCTAAGCCTCAGACTACGGTGACCACTTATCCTACACCATATTAGGGTGACCACTACACCCAACCCCACATTAGGGAACCAATTTACCCTACCCTGTAATTAGGATACCAAATTTTCCTACCCTATATTATAGGATATTTCACCCATGCCTCCATACTAGGGTATACCATCACCCAATCCTACCATTAGGATGTCAAATTCACCCTACCCTATAACTAGGGTGACACTTGACTATATTTTACACACCAAGGCACCAATTTAACTAGGCACCCCACTATGAGGTTAATTCACCCAGGTCCTCACACATAGTAACCCCTTATTCACAATTCTATCATCTAGGTTATTTTCTACCAAGTACTCCTCTATAACCTTCTAAAGTACATGATCTCATCATGCACACAAGAATGAACCCTTTCAATCATGTATTCCCTTGATAAAAGGACCCTACTAAGAAATCCTTATGAATAAATAATACCCTTTGGGTAATCATGATAATATATTCCATTGATAATGAGGATAATTATCATAAGCATATCAATTAAACATCCTTTGGTCCATGTTTCCCATCTTGGTTGATCCATATCCAGCATTCAATCAACTAGATCACCCAATGGACCTATTTGTTTCACTCAATAAGTTAGGACCATTTCATAGGCCTCCTAATAGTTTTAATCCTCAAAAACCACCTTCACCTAAGTCATTTACCCTGAAAGGAACATTTGGGTAGCATATTTGTAATCCCAACATGTACCATTGATGCTTCCTATCAATAAGTGGGCCTCCTCCTCAAGTATAATCCCTAATCATTCCCTCATTAACGATCTCATAATTTTGATCCATTAATGATACATAAAAATATATAATACACCCATTATTAATATATAATTCATCTTCACAAGGCCATATCCTCCATGAGTTTCTACCTCAATAGTCCTCATTCCCTATGAGCAATTTGTCCTCAAGGGGTCGTATTCCTTATGAGCCTAACTATAACCTATTTTATTGTTTACTAATAAATGATATGAATCATAAACTTACTTCCATATTTAATTACTAAAAAAATTGTTAGGTTCTTTCACCTAGATTCTCTAGTTGCATGATTTTAAAATACATAGGTTCAAGTCCTTACCACATGATGTTAAACTACATGGACTGGTCCTAGAACACGGCCTTAAACTGTGAAACCTGAACTACGTGCTCTTTGAATCCTATTAATCATGATATATAGGACACCTATCTATGGTTCAATATCAATACCCCATAGGTTCTAGACATAGGACCTTAAAAAGGAACTTCAGTTGGTAATAGTTTTATGACCTTAAAGGCACCACATTGGTCCATATCACATGACCTTTAAAGTTGCAACATATTCCATTAAATGGAACTGAACTACATGTGTTTTTTATTCATGATATAGGGATACATTAGAAGACCCTATAATAGACCTGATCTTAACTCCATAACACCTACCACCCCTATATGGAGATAAATTATATATTGCTAAGTTCTTTAGATTTAAACAATAGTGTAATCCCTAAGTAAATAGAAGATAGAGAACATTTGATATATATATATGGATGTTAACATCAATGAATGGTTTCAATCAATAGTTTGTATAGAGGAAACCTGTCTTATACTGATATTTGGGAAGGACTAATGAATATATATTAAATCATTAAGATATTCCTAGAGTAGGTAATAATTTTCCTCAAAAGGGTGGTAAGAGTCTGATATATCCCCCTCTTTACCAATGTGAAATCAAAAGCATCATTGGTAAAGTCACAAAAATCACCAACCGTTAGAAAGTGGGTATGCATCAACTCAAAAATTTGGGAGTGTGGTAGTTCATCAGAAATAATAATGCTTATCAAGTGCATGGAATGTGTATCTTAGGTCAATACAGATAAAGTTTCATATTTTTTATATGTTATTAATTGTTATCTATTTATCCTAAATTTATCTCATTCAATATTATGTTTGGGTTAAACTGGTTTGACATTACATATAGGCCAAATATTTTTCTATAAAATACTTCATCAGTGCCCTTTGTGTAAGATTCCAAAATTGACCTAAACATAACCACTACTAAATCCATAAGAATAGTGTCAAGAGTTTTTTTTAAACCATTGAGGTTAACTATCTATATTAAGTGACAACATGTAAAATATATATTTTGTTAGGATAAAATTTTTCTTATTATATTATGGGTTTACACACTATTTTGTATTATTTAAATAAAAAATAATTATAAATTAAATAATAAAAATTTATAGGTATAATATTTTGGGTTTTATGGGTATCTTATATACTTCAAAAGTAGAGAAAAAAATAAAATCTAAAAGAAAAAACTTTATTAATAGGGGTATTGGAAAATAAAATGAAATATATATTGTACCTGTTATAATGATCTTTTATAAAATTTCATTATCCATGTTTAATAAAATATAGAGGTATTAAATAATACATTAATGAGTTATTTAATAAAGCAATAAATATTATAATATCAGATTTAATTCAAAGTATATGTCTTTTTTAATTATCACTACTACAAAACAGGTCTTTAACAGTGTTGGTCTTTATCAGCACTATAAAGAGGCATTGATAAAGGTTCTCTTTATCACCATTATAAAAAATGATGATAAAGGGTGACTTTTATCAGTACTTTTATCTAGCACTGATAAATGGCACCCTTTATCAGTGCATTTTTTTGCACCGTTAAAGGGTACTCTTTATCAGCACTTTATTTTTAGCACTGATAAAGGACACCCTTTATCAGTTCTTTTTTAGTACTGATAAAGTCTGAATAAAATGAAATAATTAAATAAATAAAATTATTAAAAATTATTAAAAAAATTATTAATTAAATAATTATTGGTAAAATTGAAAAAATTGATTATACTATATATAAATTATAAATACTAATAAATAGTATATATTAAATATATAGATATATGTGAAATGAAAATTAAACAAATAAAAAATAAAAATAAGTAAATTAAGGAAAATATTAAACATTTTATTAACTAAATAATTATTGATAATGTAAATAAATTTTATATATTAAATAAATATATATATATATATAAATGTATATAAATATGATTTATATAATACAAAATATTTACTCTTTATATTAAGTAGTAATATATTTAGTGAATAATTGTTTATAATTAAGAATTAATATGAATTAAAAATATTGAGTAATTACATTGTGTAATGGAGATAATTGAATGTCGTTTGATTTTTCAATTTAACATAGATCATATGTATTATTTTGATTTCACATATACATAATCAATGAATTTTTATATAAAACACACACACACACATATATTTTTTTTGGAATTTAATCAATTTATATTATTATATATATATATATATATATATTTAATATGTTTTAATATTTTCAATATGTATTCATCTTTATTTCAATATATATCCATTTTTTAAGGATATATATTTAATTAACCAAACTTATCAAATTTTTCAATATTGTTAAAGTGTACTCAATTTTAATTATTCAATTTTACTCATTTATAATATGCATGCACTTAAGATTAAATATTCATTAAAAATGTTAAAAAAATATTTTCAAAAAAATATTTATAAATAGACATATTTATAAATATATATTTTATATTTTTATAAATTTATAAATATAAATAAATAAATAATATTTATTTAAAAATTATTTATATATTTAAAAATAAATAATTGTAAATATTTAAAAAATTATAAAATTAAAATAAATTTATTTAAATAATGAATATATTTAATATATTTATATTTATATTTATTTATTATATATATATAATGATATAAATATTATTTTAAAAAAATATTTATATATTTATAAATAAATAATTATATATTTAAAGAACTAAAAAATTATAATTTTATAAAAAAATTATTACTATAAGTATTATAATTATATATAATAATTATATATTTTTTAAAGTATTATAAGTATTTTTCAATTCTTTTTTTAGCACTTATAAAGATAGAGATTTATCGGCTCTAAAAAAGCACTAATAAAATCAATCATTATCAGCTCTAACATTTTAGAGCTGATAAAGAGGAATTTTATCAGTAATTTTTAGTGCTGATAAAGATTCCTTTATCAAAACTTCTTAAATTAGCGTTAATAAAATGTATATTTATTAGCACATTTTTGGAAGCACTGATAAAAGTGTCTCAATCTATTTTAAGAACCCTAACCATCATGAACCAATTTGCGATATCTGAAGCTCTCTGTGGAAACCACCTACTTTTGGTGCTCCTCATTATTGAATCCAATCTCAAATCTATTCTAGAATCAAGGATCCAACTATTTTAAGGCTCTAATACATGGCTTGAGTGATTCAATGGTTGAACAAAACTAAGGATTGGATGAAATCCAAGTTTTTCAATATCTCTACTTTCCCTCAATTATCCACTGAACCTTATCATTCCAAATTCGTGTATCCCAACAACTTCAGTTGCACTATACTATAATAAAACAACCCAAAATTCATTATTTTATTAGATATATTAAAGTATTGTCTTCCCTGATATCATGTGGCTATCCTTGGGACAACATTGGTACTGTGAGACTTGAATTATGTCAAACCTAATGTTGGGTCATGTTGTTGTGAGGTATAATAAGCTCCCAATGTAACGTCCTAGATTCGGGTGCCACTCAACGGGTACCCCGAACCTGGTTGGTCACATGACCTCAAGCTCATTTCCCCAAACGCCAGAGGTTTCCAACTAGCAGTGAGGGCCCAGGTCTGATAGTGGGGAAACAATGCCCTCATTTTTTAAAGTGTAGCGCAGTAGAGAAGATAAATAACATACAACAACAGCATAAGAAATAAACCATACACAACTGATATGAACAACTTTAGTAAAAGATAACCAATTTCTATATAGATAATGATGAAACATGTATCTAGTCCTAAGAAAACAGCCATAACATGTTACACAGTAGTACAATATGATACAATGGAATGTACTGGTACAGCAGAACAAAACAGAACAGCCGGCAGCATCACGAGCCTGAGCTCGGTCCCATGCTCCCCTACACCTCAGCAACACTCAAATACATGTATAAGGACCCTTGATCCCACACCTACAGGAATATAGTCTATTTGGGCTGAAGACATGTCCCAAATAGGGTGTGAGAAATAAATCCCAGTAGGCACCCACCAAAGGCTCGTGCATAACTATCAGTGAAAAATGTGCAACAACAGTGTGCAATAAATGCAGTAAACTAGTAAGCACTTAAAAGTAACTATCATTACCAGTTTCATTGCCATTTAAATATTCATTTAGCAGTTCAATTTAATAACATTAAATGTTCCTCAGAACTATGCCCTCGGGCTAACCAGAACCTTTCCCTCAGGCTAATATAACCACGCCCTCAGGATTACCCTCAGGCATAATGAATGGTGCCCTCAGGTGTATGTAATCTCACCCTCGGGCATACCGAATACTGCCCTCAGGCACGGAAGCTACTGCCCTCAGGCATAAGATGTGTTTCCCTCAGTCTAAACAATTACTGCCCTCAGGCTAAGAAAACAATGCCCTCAGGCTAAAGTAAAACACTACCCTCAGGCGCAAGCATCCAGGCCAAGCCCAAAGCATAACAAGAAATTATATATACAATTCCTTTCAAGGAAAAATTAATGCTCAACATAAACATGGCATACCCTCAGGTATTTGTGCCAAACGGCTAAACAGAGGAACACACCCCTTGGTGGTCCTGGATCCAATCAGTGATCCCAAACAACAGTTTTACACTTACATTAAATTACCTATGCAATTCTAGGTATTTAAACAGCCAAGTTCTCATCCATACAACACCTCGACGTGGGTTCGTAGCACAATGGTACACAAAAACACACAGCAGTTGGAATTTAAACACCAGATCACCTACCTCGATCGCCCCTGATCGATATATGTGAACGATGCTCCTCGAAATGCCTCAGAATGACGTAGATCTGAGGTGAACATAACCTCATTCAAACTCAAATAACTTCCTTTAGAGTAATAATTTTCAAGAGCTATGAAAAGAGAAGGAATAACTCACCCGTTCGGTTCCAAGGAGATTGACGGTGCAGAAAATGGGTTCCTGGTGTGCATTTGGGAAATCCTCCAAGATCTGGTCGTCTCTCCCAATCTCTCCTCTGTTTCCAAGCTTCCTCTGTGAAAATAGGATGCTAGTGCCCATTTTAAGTAAAAAAATAGACTACACGGTGTGTACTATTGGGTACATGGTGTGTACTTTTCATTTTTTTTAACTATTCTGCTGGCGGCTTCTCGCCAGCATGGCACTGTTCATCTGTCGACATGAGTACACGGCATGTAATAACTGATTACACGGCATGTATTGTCACTCATCTGGCCACCGCCTTACTATTTTCCTACTGACTGACTATATGGTGTGTAAATACCCACTATACGGTGTGTAGTCAGTTTTTTACACCTTTCATCGCCAGTATGGCTACATGCCTTGTGTACCCATCCCAAACGGCCAAAGTACATGGCATGTGGACAAGTACACGGCGTTTACCCATGAAGTTTGGGATTTTCCCCATTTTCCTTATTTTCTCAAAAATACTTAAGGAAAAAAGGAAAAGAATAAACTCATACCTCAAGAACAAGAACCGGGTTCTTACAAACTTCCCCCCTTAAAGAAATTCTTCCCTGAATTTCCCTTCTAAGGGTGGTAAAGATAAATCTCAAAACAACTCTGGCCACTGAGCATGTACGTCAGTCTCTCGCTCCTAGGTTTCATCCTGCACTCGTCCATGCTGCCATAACACCCATATGAGAGGAACTGACTGGCCTTGGAGAACCTTCATGATCCTATCAATGATATGAATCGGATTCTCCTCAAAGGATGCATCGACATGAAGCTCAACCTCCTCGGGATGAAAAATGTGAGATGGGTTTGAGTGATAATGGTGCAGCTGAGATACATGGAAGACATCGTGCATGGCCTGTTACCTCTGTGGTAACTACAACCGATAGGCAACCGACCCAACTCTCTCCAGAATCTCAAATGGCCCCACATACCTCGGTGAAAGTTTACCATGTCTTTTGATTCACCGGTATCCCAACCTCAGTGAAACACGCAAGAAAACCTGATCCCCGACCACGAACTCTAAGGGTCATCTGCGATGATCAGCATAAGATTTCTGACGAGACTGTGTAGTAGTCATCCACTTCTGTATCAACTGGACCTGCTCATAAGTCTCCTGCATGAGACGTAATCCCAGTAAAGCTGCCTCACCTGCCTTCATCCAGCACAAAGGTGATCGGCATGGCCTACCATATAAAGCCTCGTATGGAGTCATCTCAATAGTTTCCTGAAATCTATTATTATAGGAAAACTTGACCAGGGGTATATGCTTCTTCCAAGAGCCCCCAAAGTCTAAAACGCATGCGTGCAGCATGTCCTCAAGCACCTGTATTGTATTCTCTGACTGGACATCAGTCTGAGGGTGGTAAGCTGTGATCAGAAGCACCGGTGTACAAAGTTCCCTCAAAAAACTCTTCCAGAAACAAGATGTAAATAGGCGTCCCTATCTGAAATGATATAACGAGGGACCCCATGAAGACGTACGAGCTCTCAGATATACAACTTCCTGAGCTCGTCAACACTGAAGGTCTCCTTGATCGGCAAAAAGTGAGATACCTTCGTAAGTCTGTCCACAACGACCCACACGGCATCATTGCCTCAAGGTGACCTTGGAAACCCTGTCACAAAATCCATCGCGACATCATCCCATTTCCACTCCGGAATGGGTAACTGGTGTAACAGTCTGGCTGGCCTCTGATGCTCCACCTTCACCTGTTGATAGGTGGAACATCTCATAACAAAACCAAACACTTCGTTCTTCATACCCGGCCACCAGTACTGACGTCTCAAGTCACAGTACATCTTGGTAACTCTGGGATGCACTGCCCAAGCTAAAGCATGAAACTCCTGCATCAACTCCTCGTGTATGTCCCCTGGAACCCATACTCATCCATGGAAATGCAGTACCTCATCATCGCCTATCGCCTAACCTGGAGGAGGGTCCTCACTTGCCACTGAATCCTGTAGAACTAGGCCTTCTGAATTAGATAGTTGTTTCATCCCCACTCTATCCAAGAGGATAGAAGTCACAGCTAAGGAAGAAATATAGGTTTTCCCCTGACTGTCGTGCACCTCTAAATGAATCTCAGAGAACAAATTCATAAGCTGCCACTCACCACTGGCCTCATGAACTGCCTATGTCTGAGTCTTTTTGCTCAGTGCATCAGCAACTGCATTACCCTTACCAGGTGTATAGGCAAGCTCAAAGTCGAAGAACTAAAGGTACTCAACCCACCTTCGTTGTCTCAGGTTTAATTCACGCTGAGTAAAGATATACTTGAGACTTTTGTGGTCGGTGAAAACCACAAAATGCCCTCCCAAGAGATAATGTCTCCAATAGCGCAATTCATGAACAACTGCAGCCAACTTGAGGTCATGTGTGAGGTAATTCCTCTCATGTAGCCTCAACTATCGAGACCAGTACGCAACAACTCGATCGCCCTACATCAACACAGCTCCCAACCTAATACCAGATGCATCACAATAAACTTTATATCTCTTCCCCTGCTCTGGAAGTATCAGTATTGGTGTTGATGTCAACCTTCCCTTCAGCTCCTGAAAGGCTGTCTTGTGAGACTCGGTCCAAACAAACTTCACACCCTTCTTAGTCAAACTCGTCAACGACTTTGCTAAGTGGGAGAAGTCCTGAATAAAGCACCTGTAGTAAGCAGCCAGCCCCAAGAAACTCCGTATATCAAACATGTTCTTAGGCTTCTCCCAAGAAACTACTACTCTCACCTTCTCTGGGTCTACTGCAACTCCTGCCTCTAAGATAATATGACCCAGGAAGTGTATCTGGTCCATCCAAAAGTGGCACTTTGAGAGTTTAGCATATATTTGGTGCTCTCTCAGTGTACTCAATATGATCTCAAGATAGGTAGCATGGTTTTGTCGAGTGTGAGAGTACACTAAGATATCATCCCTGAAGACTACGACAAAATATTCCAGATAAGGGTGGAACACACGAGTCATCAGAGCCATGAAAACTACTGGCACATTCGTGAGTCCGAACGGCATCACCAAGTACTCATATAGACCATACCTACTCTTAAAGTCTGTGAGAGGTATATCATATGGTCTAACGTGCAACTGATGATATCCGGATCTCAATTCAATCTTCAAGAACACTTGTGCTCCTTGAAGTTGATCGAAAAGATCATCAATCCTTAGTAGGGGATATCGGTTCTTGACTGTCAACTGGTTCAGCCTCCGATAATCCACACAGAGTATGAGGGTACCATCCGCCTTCTTCGCAAAAAGGACCGGCGAACCCCAAGGATAAGTATTGGGTCGGATGAAACCCTTTGACTGCAACTCCTCTAACTGTCTCTTGAGCTCCTGCAACTCAGGTGCAGTCATCCTATAAGGAGGAATAGATACTAGTGTCGCTTCTGGAACAAGCTCAATAGAGAAATCCACCTATCGTTCTGGATGTAGACCTGAAAATTCATCCGGGAAGACATCCCTGAAACGATCAAATACTGGACGGAAATCCTTCTAACTAGTCCCCCAATCATCCAGATATAAACTCGCAATCTGGGCTATCACTACACCTCACCCACATTGCTCAGGTCCATCTCGACTCACCTGAACATCCCATTCACCCTTGTATAGAAACTCTCTGCCCTCTGGTGATGTGAAACTCAACCTGCGATGATAGCAATCCACAAAGGCTCGAAAGGGTACCAACCAGTCCATCCCGAGAATGACATCATAACTCGTCATCTATAAGACATAAAGGTCTCATAGAAAGTGACACCCACCAACCTATAGGGCGAAATCCTTGAAGTGAGGCACACCAGCCGTTCTAGTTCCCAACGGAGTATCTAGCATCATGACATCAGAAGAAGAAGAAAAACAGATCCCAAGGCTCTCCACAACGGGCACAGATATAAAGCTATATGTAGCACCCATATCGAAAAGTAAAAAAGATAAAACAGAAGATACTAGAATAGTACCTCTGATAGTAGAAGGTCTGGGATCCTGCTCATGTTGGGTCTGTTGCACTGCATATGCCTGCCCAGTGTCGCGACCCTACGACACAGCCTGGCTACCATGAGCTGTCCTGCCCTGCTGCCTCTGTGATCTTGGTGTCTGGCTACCACGGACATGACCACCATCTTGTCCTACATGCCCTGACATATTCCAGTTCACCGACTAGTAAGAAGCTGTTGGTCCTGCTCCCATATGCAGAGTCTGCACAGAACCCCTCTCACTATCCACCAGTGGAAACGCCCTGCAATAACGCTGGAGATGACTCATCTTTCCACAAGCTCAGTACTCCATCGAGTCATGTGGAAACTGCGATCTCTTGTGCCCCTCTCTACCACACTGGTAACACATGATCGGGCCACCCAAAGCATTCCTCTGGCTGGTACTACCACAGTGAGAGAACTTCATCTGTCTCTTCCTTTTACCAGTAGAAATAGTACCAGAAACTGATGTCGAACCACCCTGTCCCACACCACTAGCTTCCCGCAGGTTCCTCTCAGTAATAAGTTCCTAGTTCACAATAGCATGTACAGTAGGCAACCTGAAAATATTCACCAGTGCTTGGATTTCATATCAAAGACCATACTCAAAGCGTCTAGCCCTCAATGTCTCATCACCCACCATAATAGGTGAAAAACATTGAAGCTCAGTAAAGAGATCAGAATAATCCATCACCGACATAGCACCCTGCTACAGATTCCTGAACTCTCAAGCTCGATCTGCCCTCAGCATCTCTGGGTAGAAGAATTCATAGAAGACTGCCTAAAAATATTCCTATGCCATGTCTCTGTGATGATCTGATTAGGTGGTAACATCCCACCACCTCTTGGAAGAATCACGCAGCATATATGTAGCAAACTTGACCCTCCGCCCTGGAGGTGTCTCCAGGTGCTCAAAAATAGTCTGCACTGAATCTAGCCATGACTCCGCATTTTGTGGTCCGACATCCCCTGAAAACATAGGTGGATGCTACTGCTGAAATATACGTGTCAGCTCTGCCATAGATATGGGGGCCTGCGGTGCTCCCTGGAAGGTCTGCATGAACCGCATGAAGCCTTCACGGAATTGCTCCTCCGCGCCTACATCCGATATAATGTATGGCGCCGCACTTGGCACTGCTGGAGAATCAACTGGTAGCACATGACCTACCATCTCTGGAGTATAATCGTTGTCACTATCTTGGTGAACAACCGGTGGTCGTCTCAGCGACATGACTCTATAAGGTCAAAAACACACCTTAGATTTATATTTATCAAAGACTCAAAACTATGAGACAAAAAGGGAATAGGAGGAAGAAGGCATTCAAGATTTGAAAAACAAGACTACATGGCATGTATATTAACTACACAGCGTGTGCCTGACTTTTCTTCCCCTGCCCGGGTCCTTCTACATGACTTAGGAACATGGATCTCTTTTGAACAAGTCTACACGGCGTGTATAACCTCTACATGGAGTTTATGGTTTAATTTCCAACAGCCCATGTCATTCTTCACATGGTCGACTACTCAACTGACACTATACGGCATGTTACACCTGAACACGGTGTGTAAACCACCCCGTTTTTTCCAAGCCACACGATCTCTCACCGGTCAAGCCTACATGGCATCTCCCACAGGCACACGGCATGTACTAGGAAGGGTAACACCGACCCATGTTGTTCGTGACACGGCCGGGTACCTGGGTCAGACTACACAGCGTGTACAACATTGACACAACGTTTTCAAAAGGAGGTCACACCGACTCATGCTGTTAGTGACACGGCCGGCTACCTGGGTCAGACTACACAACGTGTACAAGGTGAACATGGTGTGTATGTCTTAAGGTTTCTTCATCCATGTTGTTAGTTACACGGGCGGTCACCGGGTCTAAACTACATGGCATGTACAACCTGTACACGGCTTGTTTTCCACAAGTCATTCCCTACCCCGTGTCCCCACCCACATGGTCTATGACATGGGAAGAATCTACATGGTGTGTACTGAGGGTACACGACGTGTATTTAAAAAGTTTCCATTTCTTCCCAAACAGAAGAACAGACAGCATGTGTCCATAGAACTACACGGCGTGTATATTGGGTTTTCTAGACAATATTCCTCAGAAACTACTTTGGAACCCATAAAACATAGAAACCAACACCTAAGTGCCAAATTCTGATCCATGAGGTCCCATACTCCCTGCGAATCAAAGTTTGGCATCTTATACATGTTATAACAAGGAAAAACGTTAATGATCCACCAAATTCCATTTATTGAGGGCCCATACTCCCCAAAAACCAAAGTTTGGTGTCCATTATATCAGCAATCTCACACAACAATACACTATAAAAAGAAAGTATTTAGCAAAGCATCTATCACAGTAGCATGAATTTCTATCACAACAACTATCACAACAACATACAATTACTAATGCACCTACATGGCATGGAACTACGCATGGCATGTGATTTCTAGCATGTTCCTAAATGATGCATGGGATGAAATAACCTCATATCATCGGGTAGAAACTAAATACAACCCATTTATAACATATAAACATTACACTCACAAGTGCGTCACCCAACGGTGAAAATCAAATCAATTGTAAAATTCTCAAAATCAGAACAATTATAATAAACGAGGTATACTGGCTTTCCCATATACATGGGTTAGCTACTCCCAGGCACAACTTATTACCAACTACCATTTCCATCCTATCCCAAAATATGGCTCCAAATAGTAAGTCAAAGAAAAGAACCCCCTCTGATACCACTTTTTAACGTCCCAGATTCGGGAGTCACTCAATGGGTGCCCCGAACTCAGTTGGTCACATGACCTCAAGCACATTTCCCCAAATGCCAAAGGCTTTCGACTAGCATAGAGGTCCCAGGTCTAATAGTGGGGAAACTATTCCCTCATTTATCAAACTGTAGCACAGTAGAGAAGATAAATAACATACAACAACAGTGGAAGAAATAAAACATACAAAATTGATATGAACAACTGTAGTAAAAGATAACCAACTGCTATATAGATAATGATGAAACATGTATCTAGTCCTAAGAAAACAGCTAGAACATGTTACACAGTAGTACAATATGATACAATGGAAAGTACAAGTATAATAGAACAAAAAAGAACAGCTGGTAGCATCACGAGCCTAAGCTCGGTCCCATGCATCCCTACACCTCAGCAACACTCAAGTACCTTTATAGGGACCCTTTCCCTTATCCACAACTGCAGCAATATAGTCTGTTTGGGCAAAAGACATGACTCAAATAGGGTGTGAGAAATAAATCCCAGTAGGCACCCACCAAAGGCCCATGCCTAACTATTAGTGAAAAATGTTCAACAGCAGTGTGCAATAAATGCAGTAAACTAGTAAGTACTCAAAAGTAATTATCATTACTAGCTTCATTTCCATTTAAATATTCATTTAGCAGTTCAATTTAATAAGATTCAATGTTCCTCAGAACTATGCCCTCGGGCTAACCAGAACCTTTCCCTAAAGATAATATAACCACACCCTTAGGGTTACCCTCAGGCATAACGAATGGTGCCCTCAGGCATATGGAATCTCACCCTCATGAATATCGAATATTTCCCTTAGTCACGGAAGCTACATCCCTTAGGCATAAGATGCATTTCTCTCAGGCTAAACAATTATTTCCCTCGAACTAAGAAAACAATGCCCTCAGGCTAAAGTAAAACACTGCCCTCAGGCGCAAGTAACCGGGCCAAGCCCAAAGCATAAAAAGCAATTATATATAGAATTATTTTCAAGGAAAAATTAATGTTCAACATAAACATGGAATACCCTCGGGTATCCGGGCCAAATGGCTAAATAGAGGAAGGCACCCCTGGGTGGTCCTGGATCTAAACAGTGATCCCAAATAGTAGTTTTACACTTACATTAAATTACCTATGCAATTCTAGGTATTTAAACAGCCAAGGCCTCAGCCATACGACACCCCAACATGGGTTCGTAGCATAATGGTACACAAAAACACATAGCAGTTGGAATTTAAACACCAGACCACCTACCTCAATCGCCCCTGATCAATATACATGAATGACGCTCCTTGAAACACCCGAGAACGACGTAGATCTAAGGTGAACATTACCTCATTCAAACTCAAATAACTTCCTTTAGAGGAATAATTGGAAATAGCTATTCAAGGAGAAGGAAGAACTCACTCGTGTGGTTCCAAGGAGATCAACGGTGCAGAAAACGGGTTCTCGATGTGCGGTCGGGAGGTCCTCCAAAATCCGACCATCTCTCCCAAGCTCTACTCTGTTTATAAGCTTCCTCTGTGAACAGAGGAGGCTACTGCCCATTTTAAGTGAAAAAAACAGACTACACGGCATGTACTATTGGGTACGCAGCGTGTACTTTTCATTTTTTTAACTGTTCTGTTGGCATCTTCTCTCCAGTGCGACATTTTTCATCTGTCGACATGACTAAACAACATTTAATACTTGAGTACACGACGTATACTATCACTCAGCTGGCCATCGCCTTACTATTTTCCTGCCGACTGACTACAGGCATGTAAATACCCACTACACAGTGTGTAGTAAATTTTTTACACCTTTCATCGCCAGCATGGATACACGCCTTGTGTACTCATCCCACACATCTAAAGTACATGGCATGTGGAAAATTACACGGTGTGAACCCACGAAGTTTGGGATTTTCCCCATTTTCCTTATTTTCTCAAAAATACTTAAGGAAAAAGGAAAAGAAGAAACCCGTACCTCAAGAACAAGAACTGGGTTCTTACAAACTTCCCCCCTTAAAGCAATTCGTCCCCGAATTGCCCTTCCAAGGGTGGTAAAGATAAAGCTCAGAACAACTCTGGCCCCTAAGCACGTACGTCGGTCTCTCGTTCCCAAATTTTGTCCGGCACTTGGCCATGCTACCATAGCACCCATACGGGAGGAACTGATCATCCTCGAAGAACCTTCATGCTCCTGTCAACAATACGAATCGGATGCTTCTAAAAAGATGCATCGACATGAAGCTCAACCTCCTCAGGCTGAAAAACGTGAGATGGGTTTGAGTGATAATGGTGTAGCTGAGATACATGGAAGACGCCGTGCATGGATCAGTACCTCTACGGTAACTGCAACCGATAAGCAACCGACCCGACTCTCTCCAAAATCTCAAATGGCCCCACATACCTCGGTGAAAGTTTACCCTATCTCCTGATTCGCCTGTGTCCCAACCTCGGTGAAACACGTAAGAAAACTTGATCCCTAACCAAGAACTCTAAGGGTCGTCTGTGATGATTAGCATAAGATTTTTGATGAGACTGTGCAGTAGCCATCCGCTTCTGTATCAACTAGACCTGCTCAGAAGTCTCCTGCATGAGACGTGGTCCCAGTAATGCTGCCTCACCTGCCTCCATATAGCACAAAGGTGATCAGAATGGCCTACCATATAAAGCCTCATATGGTTCCATCTCAATAGTTTCTTGAAATCTATTATTATAGGAAAACTCATCCAGGGGTATATGCTTCTCCCAAGAGCCACCAAAGTCTAGGACGCATGTGCGCAGCATGTCCTCAAGCACCTGTATCGTACGCTCTGACTGGCCATCGGTCTGAGGGTGGTAAGCTGTGCTCAGAAGCACCTATGTACCCAGTTCCCTCTAAAAACTCTACCAGAAATGAGACATAAAACGGGCATCCCTATCTGAAACGATAGAAAGAGGGACCCCATGAAGACGTATGATCTCTAGGATATACAAATTTCTGATCTCGTCAACACCAAAGGTTTCCTTGATTAGTAAAAAGTGATCTACCTTTGTAAGTATGTCCACAACAACCCACATGGCATCATTGCCTTGAGGTGACCTCGGCAACCCCATCACGAAATCCATCAAGACATCATCCCATTTCCACTCCGGAATGGGTAACTATTGTAACAGTCTGGCTGGCCTCTGATGCTTGGCCTTCACCTGCTGATAGGTGGAACATATCATAACAAAACCAGCCACTTCGTTCTTCATACCCAGCTACCAGTACTGATGTCTCAAGTCATGGTACATCTTGGTAACTCAGGGATGCACTTCCCAAGCTAAAGTGTGAAACTCCCGCATCAACTCCTCATGTATTTCCCCAGGAACCCATACTCATCCATGGAAATGCAGTACCTCATCATCACCTATCACCCAACTAGGAGGAGGGTCCTCACTTGCCACCGACTCCCGTAGAAATAGGCCTTCTGAATCAGATAGCTATCTCATCCTCACTCTATCCAAGAGGGTAGAAGTCATAGCCAAGGAAGAAAGATAGGTTTTCCCCTGACTGTTGTGCACCTCTAAATGCATCTCAGAGAACAAAGCCATAAGCTGCCACCCACCACTGGCCTCATGAACTGCCTGTGTCTGAGTCTTCTTGATCAGTGCATCAGCAACTGCATTACCCTTACCAGGTGTATAGGCAAGCTCAAAGTCTAAGGACTGAAGGTACTCAACCGACCTACACTATCTCAGGTTTAAGTCACATTGAGAAAATATATACTTGAGACTTTGGTGTTTGGTGAAAACCACAAAATTCTCTCCCAAGAGATAATGTCTCCAATAGCACAATGCATGAACAACTGCAGCCAACTCGAGGTCATGCGTTGGGTAATTCCTCTCATGTGGCCTCAACTGCCGAGACCCGTATCCAATAACTCAATCGCCCTACATCAAAATAGCTCCCAGCCCAATACCTGATGCATCACAACAAACTATATAGCTCTTACCCTGCTCTAGAAGTATCAGGATTGGTGTTGATGTCAACCTTACCTTCATCTCCTGAAAGGATGTCTCGCAAGCTTCGGTCCAAAAAAACTCCACACCCTTCTTAGTCAAACCAGTCAATGGCGCTACTATGCGGGAGAAGTCCTGAATAAATCACCTATAGAAACCAGCCAGCCCCAAGAAAATCTGTATATCAAACACGTTCTTAGGCTGCTCCCAGGAAACTACTACTCTCACCTTCTCTGGTTCTACTGCAACTCCTTCCTCTGAGATAATATGACCCAGGAAGTGTATCTGGTCCATCCAAAAGTGGCACTTTGAGAGTTTAGCATATAGTCGATGCTCTCCCAATGTACTCAATACGATCTCAAGATGGGTAGCATGGTCGTGTCGAGTGTGAGAGTACACCAATATATCATCCATGAAGACAACCAGAAAAGATTCAAGATAAGGGTGGAACACACGATTCATCAGAGCAATGAAAACTGCCGACTCATTTGTGAGTCCGAACGGCATCACCAAGTAATCATATAGACCATACCTGAAGGTTGTGAGAGGTATATCAGATGATCTAACGTGCAACTGATGATATCCAGATCTCAAGTCAATCTTCAAGAACACTCATGATCCTTGAAGTTGATCGAAAATATCATCAATCCTCAGTAGGGTATATCGGTTATTGACTGTCAACTAGTTCAACTTCAGATAATCCACACAGAGTCTGAGGGTACCGTCCGCCTTCTTCGCAAAAAGGACCGGTGAACCCCAAGGAGAAGTACTGGGTTAGATGAAATCCTTTGAATGAAACTCCTCTAGTTGTCTCTTGAGATCTTATAACTTAGTTGCATCCATCTTATAAGGAGGAATGGATATCGGTGCTGCTCTTAGCACAAGCTCAATAGAGAAATCCACCTCTCATTCCAGAGGTAGACCTGAAAAGTTGTTCGGGAAGACATCCCTGAAATGATCAACTACTGGAGGGAAATCCTTTTGACTAGTCCCCTGATCATCCTGATATAAACTCAAAATATGGGTTGTCACTCCACCTCACCCACGTTGCTCGGGTTCATCTGGACTCGCCTGAACATCCCATTCGCCCTTGTATAGAAACTCTCCTCCCTCTGGTGACGTTAAACTCACCCTGAAATGATAGAAATCCACAAAGGCTCGAAAGGGTACCAACCAGTCCATCCTGAGAATGACATAATAGATCATCATCTCTAAGACATAATGGTCCTATAGAAAGTGACACCCACCAATCTAGGGGGCACTCCTTGCACTGACGCACACTAACCGTTCTATTTCCCAACGGAGTGTCTAGAATCATGACATCGAAAGAAGAAGAAACACAGAGCCCAAAGCTCTCCACAACAGGCACAAATATAAAGCTATGTGTATCACCCATATCAAAAAGTGTAGAAGATAAAACAAAAGCTACAAGAATAGTACCTCTGACAGTAGAAGGTATGGGATCCTTCTCATGTTAGGTCTGTTGCACTGCATATGCCTTCTCAGGGCCACGACCCTACGACACAGCCTGGCTACCCTGATCTGTCCCGCCCTACTGCCTCTGATATCCTGGTGTCTGGCTACCATGGCCAGGACCACCATCTCGGCCTACACGCTCTGATGTATTCCAGTTCATCGACTAGTAAGAAGATGTTGGTCCTTCTCCTGTACGCGGAGTCTACAAAGAACCCCTCTCACTATCCACCAGCGGAAACACCCTACAATAACGTTGTAGATGACCCATATTGCCACAAGCTCTCCACTCCACCGGGTCACCTGGGCACTGTGATATCTTGTGCCCCTCTCTACCACACTAGTAGCATATGATCGGGCCACCCGAAGCATTCCTCTGGCTGGTACTACCATTGTGAGAGAACTTCATTTGTCTCTTCCTCTTACTAGTATAAATAGTACCAGAAACTGGTGTCGAACCACCCTGGCCCACACTACTAGCTTCTCGTAGGTTCCTCTCAGTAATCAGTGCCTAGTTCACAATATCATGTACAGTAGGCAACCTGAAAACAATCACCAGTGCTCAGATGTCATATCGAAGACCATCCTCAAAGCTTATGGCCCTCAACATCTCATCAACCACCATAATGGGTGAAAAACACTGAAGATTGGTAAAGCGAGCAAAATAATCCATCACCGACATACGCCCTACTGCAGATTCATGAACTCTCAAGCTTGATCTTCCCTCAGTGTCTCTAGGAAGAAGAATTCATAGAAGACTGCATGAAAATATTCCCATGCCATGTCTCTGTGATGATCTGATTGGGTGGTAAAATCCCACCACCTCTTGGTGGAATCATGCAGCATATATGTTGCAAGCTTGACCCTCCGCCCTGGAGGTGTCTCCAGATTCTCAAAAATAGTTTGCACTGAATCCATCCATGACTCCACTACCTTTGGTCCACCATCCCTTGAAAATGTAGGTAGATTCTGCTTCTGGAATATACATGTCAGCTCTATCATAGATTTGGCAGCCTGCAGTGCTCCCTGGAAGGTCTGCATGAACTGGATGAATCCTTCACGGAACTGCACCTCCACACCTGTGTCCGATATAACGTCTGGCGCCACACCTGGCACTTCTAGAGGATCAAATGGTATCCCATGACTTACCATCTTCAGAGTATAATCATTGACACTCTCTTGGAAAACAACTGGTGGTCGTCTCAGTGGAATGACTCTAAAAGGTCAAAAACACACCTTAGATTTCTATTTATCAAAGGATAAAAACTAGGGGACCAAAAAGGGAATAGGAGGAAGAAGGCATTCAAGATTTGAAAAACAACACTACACGGCATGTATATTAACTACACGACATGTGCCTGACTTTTCTTCCCCTGCCTGGGTCCTTCTACACGGCTTAGGCACATGGATCTCTTCTGAACAAGACTACATGGCGTGTATAATCTCTACACGGTGTGTATAGTTTAATTTCCAACCGCCCGTGTCATTCATGACATGGACAACTACTTATCTGACACTACACGGTGTGTTACACCCGAACATGGCATGTAAACCACCCTGTTTTCCCCAAGCCACATGGCTAAGTCCACATGGTCTCTCACTGGTCAAGCATACACAGTGTGTCCCATGGGCACACGGCGTGTACTTGGAAGGGTGACACTGACCCGTGTTGTTCGTGACACGACCGGGTACCTGCGTCAGACTACACGGCGTGTAAAACATTGACACAGTGTGTTAAAAAGGAGGTCACACCGATCCGTGCTATTAGTGACACGTTCGGGTACCAGGGTCAGACTACACAGGGTGTACAAGGTGAACACAGCGTGTATGTCTTAAGGTTTCATCATTCGTGTTGTTAGTTACACGGGCGGTCACTGGGTCTAAACTACACGGCGTGTACAATAGGTACACGACATGTTTTCCACAAGTCATTCCCTACCCCGTGTCCCCGCCCACGTAGTCTACGACACAGGAAGCATCTACACGGTGTGTATTTAAAAAGTTTCCATTTCTTCCCAAACAGAAGAACACACGGCATGTGTCCATATAACTACATAGCGTGTATACTGGGTTTTCCACACAGTATTCCTCAAAAACTACTCCGGAACCTAGAAAACACAGAAACCAACACCTAAGTGCCAAATTCTGGTATGTGAGGGCCCATACTCCCCGTGAATCAAATCTTGGCATATTATACATGTTATAACAAGGAAAACACGTTAATGATCCACCAAATTCCAGTTATTGAGTGACCATACTCCCCAAAAACCAAAGTTTGGCATCCATTCTATCATCAATCTTACACAGCAATACCCTATAAAAAGCAGTTATTTAGAAAAGTAGTTATCACAATAGCATTCTTTTCTAGCACAACAACTATCACAACAACATGCAATTCCGAATGCACCTACATGGCATGGAAATATGCATGGTATGTGATTTATAGCATGTTCCTCAATTATTCATGAGATGACATACCCTCATCTCATTGAATTGCAACTAAATAGAACCCATGTATAACATATAAACAGCACTCTCATAAGTGCGTCACCCAGCGGTGAAAATCAAAGCAACTGTAAAATTTTCAAAATCAGAACAATTAAAATAAACGAGGTAGGCTAGATTTTCCCTATACATAGGTTAGATACTCCTGGTCACAGCTTATTACCAACTACCATGTCCATCCTATCCCAAACTAGGGCTCCAAATAGTAAGTCAAAGAAAAAAAACCCCTCTGATACCACTTTGTAACGTCCCAGATTCTGGTGCCACTCAACGGGTGCCCCGAACCCGGTTGGTCACATGACCTCAAGCACATTTCCCCAAATGTCAAAGGCTGCCGACTAGCATTGAGGGCCCAGGTCTGATATTTGGGAAACTATGCCCTCTTTTGTCAAAGTGTAGTGCATCGGAGAAGATAAATAACATATAACAACAACGAAAGCAATAAACCATACACAAATGATATGAACAACTATAGTAAAAGATAACCAACTGCTATATAGATAATGATGAAACATGTCTCTGGTATTAAGAAAATAGCCAGAACATGTTATACATCAGTACAATACGATATAATGGAAAGTACAGGTACAACAAAACAAAACAGAATAGTCGGCAGCATCACGAGCCTGAGCTCAGTCCCATGCTCCCCTAAACCTCAGAAACACTCAAGTACCTATATAGGGACCCTTGCCCTTATCCACGCCTCAGAAATATAGTCTGTTTGGGCTGAAGACATGACCCAAATAGGGTGTGAGAAATAAATCCCAGTAGGCACCCACCAAAGGCCCGTGCCCAACTATCAGTGAAAAATGTGCAACAACAGTGTGCAATAAATGTAGTAAACTAGTAAGCACTCAAAAGTAAATATCATTACCAGTTTCATTTCCATTTAAATATTCATTTAGAAGTTAAATTTAATAACCTTAAATATTCCTCAGAACTATTCCCTTGGGATAACCAGAACCTTTCCCCCATGCTAATATAACCACGCCCTCAGGCTTACCCTCAGGCATAATTAATGGTGCCCTCAGGTGTATGGAATCTCTCCCTCAGGCATATCGAATATTTCCCTCAGGTATGGAAGCTACTTCCCTCATGCATAAGATGTGTTTCCCTCAGGATAAATAATTACTGCCCTTGGGATAAGAAAACAACGCCCTCAGGCTAAAGTAAAGCACTGACCTCAGGCGCAAGTAAATGGTCCAATACCAAAGCATAAAAAGCAATTATATATACAATTCCTTTCAAGGAAAAATTAATGCTCAACATAAACATGGCATACCCTCAGGTATCCGAGCCAAACAGCTAAATAGAGGAACGCACCCCTCGGTGGTCCTGGACCCAAGCAGTGATCCCAAATAGCAGTTTTACACTTACATTAAATTACCTATGAAATTATAGGTATTTAAACAAACAATACCTCATCCATATGACTCCCTGACATGGTTTCGTAGCACAATGGTACATAAAAACACACAGAAGTTGGAATTTAAACACCAGACCACCTACCTCGATCGCCCCTAATCGATATATGTGAACGACGCTCCTCGAAATTCCCAAGAACGACGTAGATATATGGTGATAATAACCTCATTAAAACTCAAATAACTTCCTTTAGAGGAATAATTGGCAATATCTATGCAAGGAGAAGGAAGAACTCACCCGTGCGGTTCCAAGGAGATTGACAGTGCAGAAAACGGGTTCCTGGTGTGCGGTCGTGAGGTCCTCCAAGCTTCAGTCATCTCTCCCAAGCTCTCCTCTGGTTCTAATCTTCCTCTATGAACAGAGGAGGCTACTTCCCATTTTAAGCGAAAAAAACAGACTACACAGCGTGTACTATTGAGTACATGGCATGTACTTTTCATTTTTTTAACTGTTCCGCTGGCGGCTTCTCGCCAGCGCGGCACTGTTCATCTATCAACATGAGTACACAGCGTGTAATACCTAAGTACATGGCATGTATTATCACTCATATGGCCACCACCTTACTATTTTCCTGCCAACTAACTACACGGCGTGTAAATACCCACTACACGGCATGTAGTCAGTTTTTTACACCTTTCATCACCAGCATAGCTACACTCCTTGTGTACTCATCCCATACGGCCAAATTACACGGCGTGTGGACAAGTACATGGTGTGTACCCACTAAGTTTGGTATTTTCCTCGTTTTCCTTATTTTCTCAAAAATAATTAAGGAAAAAGGAAAAGAAGAAACTCGTACCTCAAGAATAAGAATCAGGTTCTTACACCCAATACCTATATTCCATGAAATCTACCTCTTTTAAATCATCAAATTTGAAAAATTCATCCATATAGTGGTTGATATTTTAATTGGTTTGGAAAATTCTATTTCAAATCACTTAGGACCCACTTTTCATATTTTTATTGAGAAATTAATGAGCTATGATTTCCTTGATTTGCCTATAAACCGAGGAAAATATTTCACCAATCATAAACATCTCAATATCGTACCTCATATGATCCACAAAAAAATGAATTATGATTTTTCCAATACCCAAATATTATGTATTCGATATATATGAGTACCAACATCCTTTGATCATTCTCCTTTTTTATATATAGGTTGTGATCAACTCTACCTTTCTAAAACCCAACATTTCTTTGGTATTGATCCAACCTTAAATATCAGGTCTTCGTTTATTTCTTTATATTTTACAAAGAATTATTTAACTGAAACACCTTTCTCTCATTTTCATCCATAATAAACCCATATGGTTTCTCAATGTAAAATCCCTCCTCAAGAACTCCATTGAGGAATATAGATTTGACATCCATTTGGAATATTTTTAGCTACATTTTCACTAAAGTTTCAAATAAAATTCAAATAGATTCTAACCAGACTATAGGAGTAAATTTATCATAAATATAAATTCCTTTGATCTAGAATTTCCCCTTTCACACTATACATTCTTTATTTTGATCCACTTTTCCCTAATCAATGAGTTTATTACTAAACACCCACTTGGTTCTGATAATATTTTTGTCTTCCAGCCTTGGAACAATTTCCCATGTCACATTGTTCTTATTAGGATCATACTCCTCATGCATACATTTGATCCAAATATCATCCTTGTCACCCTCTCTAGATGATTTAATATCTACTCGGGAAAAAATAGGTTTTTGTATAGTCTTAATCCTTCGAGTTTTCACCAAAAATGTCTGATCACCAATGAAATTTTATTCATTTATTTCAGCATTGCTTGTATTTATTGCAGTTGATAATCCCTCTTAATTTTCCTCACCATTAATGTCTTATTTTGAGTCTACATCAGCCATGTATGCTCCCCCCTATGCTACTCAATTCAATATTAATTTCCTTTGATGTTTCATAATTATTTTAATTATTAATAATCTTATTATTCTAATTAGTAAAAAATATCTATCAATTTTTTTCATCATAAAAACATCTCAACTCACCCTTTTAAGTGAGTATTTATTTATCTCATTCTCTAATATAATCAATTTTTCACTACAACAAATCAATTTTCTATTTCAAACACAATTACCATAAATTTTTACCGACCCCAAATCAAAAAATTGTTCAACTAGTTTTCTATATATTTGTAAAAATGCATCCATCTTTGAATTAATAACTCACTCATTAATATTTCTTAAAAATCAATTCATTTCATTCATCACACATCTATTGAACACTATGTATGTTTTACTTTAACCCATATAAAAATAGATCATTATTTAACATTTCCTTTTTATTCCACCCTTAGGAATATATTATTACCATCCATATAATTCTCACAAATGGGAGGCATTACCCATTTTAAAGAATATAATGGTGTGCAAATATCATCCTCATCATTTTCATCTCTCGAACAATAATTATTACAATTTTTCTTGGGACTCATCCACCATCTCTTTTATGTTTCTTTTACTACTCTGAGTAGTATTCATCATATGGATGACTACTACTTTAAGTATTTCAAGCAACATAGGTGCATGTCTACTAGAGATAGAGGATGAGCGAAAAACAAAATTCAATGATAATTGTTTGAAAAATGAGCTGATGAGGAGGAAAATTTTCTATAACTTTCACGTTTGGATGAATTTAGAGGATGAAACCTACCATAGTAGAGTAATTATTTTATTAAATTCAATTACCCATTTTCTTTAAATCATACTTAAATTCTTTGAAACAATCAAATGTTGAGTTTACCATATTAGAATTATCTATAACTTTCACCTTTAATAATGAATATATTATGTGTATTTATTTATTTATTAGACAAAATGAATATTTTATGAACCCAAATAGTATATCTTTACTTTCTCTTAGATGATTCAAAGCATAAATCCAAGGTATCTTATTTTCTTCTCATCCTCCTCACTCGTTGATTATTTATTTTTCAAGATCTATTTGCATTTTTTTATCATCATTATTGATTTACCATCGGTATATCCCTATGGTCAAAAATATTTGTAGAGTAAAATAATTATCCATAGAATTAATTTATTGTTTTATGTTTATGTTTAATTTATTTATTTTTAGTATTACTCGTATAATAATTTTTTTATTGTATAGGTGGATTATTTTGTTCGAGTTCGAGTGGTCTATTTGAAGCTTCTCATAATCATGAGGGATTGGACTAAGATCCTGCAAATAAGATAATTACAATAAGGAAATGTGTCAAGAATTCATACAACCATCATGAAAAGGTGAATTCCTACTTCTAATTTAATTAATTTTTTCATCATTTTATCAACTATATTTAAGTTAATTTCCTTATAATTTTTATCTAATACTTAGTTTTTTCATAGATCTTTTGGGAATTCATATTTTTCTTTCAACCATCTAGAAAAATCTAAAAAAGAGATTAAATGATTCTTTCTTCCAATGTTATCACATTTTTCATTTTCATTGTATTTATTTAATGAACTTCCAAGGTTGTATATTGATTCGATGTTGTTAGCTAAAAAACCTTATTTTTTTTGAAATCCAAAAGATTAGAGGAATCCTAGTTTCCTATTTTGGTGACTTCTCATGCTATAATAGGAACATGATCTTCCTCTACTCTTCTATATTTCAAAAAAAAGAAAGGTCTTTTGGATAAGAACATCGAGTCAATATATATTCAATTTTATAAATTCAGCATAGAAAAATAATGAAAACATGGTAACATTGGAAGTTGGGATTTCTTTTAAACTTTTTGATGTGTAATAATCATCATCACCTCAATACAATACATGGTGTGACCGGTATGACTCAGAGTGCTTCTTTTTTATTTAAAATTGACATTAATTTTAGTATAAAAGACAACTGAAATACTCAAGACCAAGAAAACATATTTTGATTGTTTTGATACTTTAGGAAAATAATCTATAAGTCATTTGGTATGTGTAGGAATCTTATTCACCTCAATTAGATGCATAGTGTGACCGTTGTGACTCAAAGTTTTTGTTATCAGTTTAAAATCGACTGTTTAGTTCAAAAGATTTCACTCAATGAAAATAGAGAAAATGTACTCATATTTTCTTGATTATTTATGAAATAGATTCATAAGTACTTTTTTATGTGTAGGATTTAGTGTCACATCAAATCGATACATGATGTGATTGGTATGAGTCAAAGTGTGTGTTTCTAGTTTAAAATAACATTTTAGGAAAAAAAAGTGTCATACTCAAAACCAAGGAAACACATTAATAAATTTTTTATACTTTAGTAAAATGATTCATAATTCATTTGAGACATATAAGAATCAGCTGCACTTCAATTTGAAACACAGTGTGACTGGTATGACTCCAAGTGTGTCATTTTATTTAAAATTGACATCAATTTTAGTAAAAATGACAACTGACCTACTCAAAACTGATAAAATGCATTTAGATTGTTTTTATACTTTATTTAAAATAACTATAATTCATTTTGGACATGTAGTAATCAACCTCATCTCAATCTAATACATGATGTTCCTGGTATGACTCAATTTATCTGTTATCAATTTGAAATCGACAGTTTAGTTCAATAAATGTCACTCACTGAAAACTAAGAAAACATGCTTGGATTTTTTTGATAATTTAGAAAATTGATTCATAAGTCATTTGTGACATGTAGGAATTAGTCTCACATTAAACTGATTCATGACATGATTAGTATGAGTCAAAGTATATGTTTACAGTTTAAAATGACATTTTAGTAAAAAAGAAAAGTGACATACTCAAAACTAAGTAAATAATTTAAGATTGTTTTGATAATTTATAAAAATGATCCATAAGCCATTTAGGACATATAGGGATTATCCTCACCTAAATCTAAGGAACTCTATGACTGATATGACTCCAAGTGCATCTTTTTATTTAAAATTGACATCAATTTTAGTAAAAAAGAAATTTGACCTACTCAAAACTAAGAAAATGCGTCTAGATTGTTTTTTATAATTTAGTAAAATGATCCATAATTAATTTGGGATGTTTAGGAATTAGACTCACCTCAATCCAACACATTGTGTGAATGATATGTATCTAATTACATATTTTTATTTAAAATTGACATCAATTTTAGTAAAAAGTACAATTTACCTAATAAAAACTAGAAAAATGAATTCTGATTATTTTTATATTTAGAAAAATTATCCATAAGTTAATTTTGAAATGTAGGAATCATTCATACCTCAATATGACACATGATATTCCTAGTATGACTCAAAGTGTCTGTTATCAGTTTAGAATCGACATTTTAGTTCAAAAAGTGTCACTCACTGAAAACAAAACACACTCATATTGTCTTGATAAATTAGGAAAATGATTCATAAGTCACTTTTTATGTGTAGTGATTTATATTGAATCAAACTAACACACCATGTGACTAGTATGAGTCAAAGTTCATGTTTCTAGTTTAAAATGACATTTTAGTAAAAAAAGAAAAGTGACATACTCACAACCGAGAAAAAACATTTGGGTTGTTTTGATACTTTAGGAAAATAATCCATAAGTCATTTGAGACATGTGGGAATAAATTTCACCTTAATCTCATGCATGTTGTGATTGGTATAAATCCAAGTATGTATTTTAAATATATAAGTGTCATTTTAGTTTAAAATGTACATCACATCCCCAAAACTGAGAAAATGAACCCAGATTGTTTTCTTATCATTCTATCTGATATTAATTAATTAATTTTCTAATAATTTTTATCTTATAAATATTTAATTAATTTTCATATAGATAATTCTTAAAGAGGAATAATAAATGGTGTGATGTGCAAGAATCAACTTCAAATCAATCCAATACACAGTGTTCTTAATATGACTCAATGTTTAGTTTAAAATTAACACTTTTTGTTAATTTATTTCTTTATATTATAACTAACATAAGAATTTTTCCCTTATACAGGTGTGTTTTTTTCTTAATCAGGGGATATGATCAAAAGACAAAGGAAGACTGTTGTTTTTGAATATATGTAATAATTTGTACTTATTTAATTGTATAAAACAATGTTTTAAATGTTTATAATATAGGTTTTTTCTTTTATTTGAGTTATAAATTTTATTTCATTTATATTTTGTATTTGTACTTTATTTTATTTTATTTTTTTGATTTCTTGGTGTTTTTGGTACTGTTTTGTGCTTTAAAACACATTGCACTAGTGTTCTAGTGTGTTGTTGAAACATATTTTAGTATGCTCCTATACCAGTGCTTCTCAAATCACTAATAAAGGACCTATTTATTAATGAATTTTTAGTTCTAATAAAATACTGTGGCTTTTAATCTCACTCTGATAGTCAGTGCTTCTCTAGCGCTGATAAAATCCATTTTTAACATTGTTAAAGGCCTGTTTTGTAGAAGTGGATATTTCAGAACCTCTAGATAAAATAAAGAAAGAGTGAGCGGAGAGTTTCATCTAGGGGATATATAAGAAAAAGAAATAAATATAAATATCTAAGTAATTTTATAATATTCCCTACTAAAAAATAGGCCTTTAACAGTGCTAAAATGGTCTTTATCAGTGCTAGAGAAGTTCTAACTATCAGAGTGAGATTAAAATCCCTAGTATTTTATCAGAGTTTTTAATTTTGTGCTGATTAAGGGGGAATTTATCAGTGATAATAGAGGGTACCTTTATCAGTGTTTGTAAAAACACTGATAAAAGGCCCATTCATCAGTGATTTTAAAAGAAATGATAAAGGAAGCATTTATAATCACTTTTAGAAGTGCTAATAAAGGTTCATGCTACATTATGTTGTAATAGCATATTGCAAAACCAGTGCAATGTGATATAACAACACACTGCAGCCCTAGAAACACCACTAGATATCACCAATATCAAGTTCCAATATATAATTTTATTTAAATTAAATTTACAACACAAATATAAGAAAAAACACTATATTATCGACACTTCAAACAATATTCTATACAATTACATAAGTACAAATTATTACATTCATTAAAAAATATCAATGTTACTTTTTCTTTTGATCTTAACCCTGAATCATGCTATTTCTGAAAAAACAACCCCTACTCAAGAAAAATAAAACACATGTATAAGAAAACAATACTTATATTAGAAATAATATAAAGAAATAAATTAACAGAAAATGTTAATTTTAAACTAAACATTGAGTCGTACCCGGAACACTATGTATCAGATTGAGTTGCGGTTGATTCTTAAAAATCACACCATTTCTTGTTTGTATTCAATAATTATCTATACAAGAAATAATTAAATAATTATAAGATAAAGCACCATAGGCATAGCCTAGTTTTTTTATCCTGTGGTGGTGTTTGGGAGGTCTCAGGTTTGAGCCTCCCCATGCGCATTTAGGTAGGTTTTCATTTATTTATTCCCCCTCCACTAACTAATGTAATATAAATAAGTATAAGATAAAAATAATAATTAAATCAATTAATTAATAGTATATAGATTGGTGAGAAAACAATTTATCCCTATTTTTTGAGTAGGTCAGTTGTCTTTTTTACTAAAATTGATTTCCATTTTAAAAAAAAAAGACACACTTAGAATCATACCAGTCACAAAGTGTGATAGATTGAGGTTTGAATGATTCCTACATGTCCCAAATGTCTTATGAATAATTTTACTAAAGTTTCAAAACAATATGAATGTGTTTTATTGGTTTTGAGTATGTCACTTGACTTTTTTACTAAAATGTCATTTTAAACTAAAAACACACACTTTGACTCATACTGATCACATCATGTACTTGTTTGATGTGAGACCAATTCCAACACATAAAAAATGAATTCTAAATTTTTTATCATAAATTATCAAGAAAAAATGAGTTGTTTTTCTTAGTTGTTAGTGTGTGAAACGTTTTGAACTAAAATGATTATTTTAAACTAATAATGGACATTTTGAGTCTTACCGAGAAATGCATGTATCGAATTGTGTTTTGGTTGATTCCTACAAATCACAAACTTCTTATGTATCATTGAATTACTAAAAATAAAAAATGAATTATGGATCATTAACCTAATTTATAAAAACAATTTGAATTCATTTTCTTAGTTTTGAGTAGGTCAATTGTCCTTTTTACTAAAATTGATGTCAATTTTAAATAAAAAGATATACTTAGAGTCATAACAGTCACACCGTGCATCGGATTGATGTGAGGCTAACTCATACAAATAAAAATGACTTATGGATCATTTTCATAAAATATAAAAATAATCTGAATGCATTTTATTAGTTTTTAGTAGATCAGTTGTCCTTTTTATTAATTTTGATGTCAATTTTAAATAAAAAGATTCACTTAGAGTCACACCGGCCACACCATGTATCCGATTGAGGTAAGCATGATTCATACATGTCATAAATAACTTATGGATTATTTTAATAAAGTATCAAAATAATTTGAATGTTTTTTCTTGGTTTTGAGTACATCACTTTCCTTTTTTACAAAAATGTCCTTTTAAACTGGAAACACACACTTTGACTAATATCAATCACATCATGTATAAGTTTGATGTGAGACCAATTACTACACATATAAAATGAATTATGAATAATTTTATGGAATTATCAATAAAATACCATCGCATTTGATCATTTTTCAATGAGTTGTAGTTTTTGAACTAATATGTCAATTTTAAAGTGATAACAAAAACTTTGAGTCATGACAGGCACATCTTGTATCAGATTAATGTGTGGATGATAACTAAATGTCAAAAATTACTTATGGATAATTTTTATAAAGTATAAAAACAATTGGAATGTTTTTTCTTATTTTTGAGTAGCTCAGTTGTCCTTTTTACTAAAATTAATATCAATTTTAAATAAAAAGACGCACTTAGAGTCATATTGGTCACACCATGCATCATATTGAGGTTATCAGGATTCCTAGATTTACAAAATGACTTATGGATATTTTTTCTAAATTATGAAAACAATATGAATGTGTTTTCATGAGTATGCCACTTGTCTTTTTTACTATAATGTCATTTTAAACTAGAAAAAACACAATTTACTCATACTGATCACATCGTGTATCAGTTTGATGTGAGACCAATTACTAAAAATCAATAATGAATTATTAATCATTTTCCTAAAATATAAATAAAATATGATCATGTTTTCTTAGTTTTCAATGAGTGACAATTTTTGAGCTAAAATGTCAATTTTAAACTCATAACAGACACTTTGAGTCATACTGGGCACATCTTGTATTGTATTGAGGTGTGGATGATTCATACACATAAAAAATGAAGTATGTTTTTATTAATAAAGTATAAAAACAATATGAATGTGTTTTATCAGTTTTGAGTAGTTCGGTTGTCCTTTTTACTAAAATTGATGTCAATTTTAAATAAAGAGACACACTTAGAGTCATTCTGGTCACACCGTGTGTCGGATTGTGGTGAGGCTAATTCCTACAAGTCCCAAATTAATTATGGATATATTTTCTTAATTATCAAAACAATATGAATTCATTTTATTGGTTTTGATTATGTCACTTTTCTTTTTTACTAAAATGTCATTTTAAACTAGAAACACACACTTTGACTAATATTTATCACATCATGTATCAGTTTGATATGAGACCAATTCCTACATGTCAAAAATTATTTATTAATAAATTTTCTAAATTATAAATAAAATTCAATCATATTTGATAATTTTTCAATGATTGACACTTTTTGAACTAAAATATCAATTTTAAAGTGATAGCAGACACTTTGAGTCATATCAAGCACATCATGTGTCAGATTAAGGTGTGGGTGATTCTTACATATCAAAAATGACTTATTTATCATTTTATTAAAGTAGCAAAAAAAATTAATATATTCTCACAGTTTTTATTATATCATTTTCCTTTTTTACTAAAATTAATGTCAATTTTAAATAGAAATAATAACTTGGAGTCATATGGGTCACACCGTGTGTTAGATTGAGGTCCGACCGATTCCTACACGTCCTAAATTCTCAAAAAATTATAACTACAAATTTTACCATGATATTAATTACCTTTGTTTATCTAACTGCCAATACTTCATATTGACTCAATATTCTTAGCCAAAAAACCATTCTCGTTATTGAAATTCATAAGCCCGAATGGCCCAAAGGCCTTCTTTTTTATTTTATTATGGATAATACCCCTTTAAGGGTTGAAGGGGAACCCGTAAATGAACCGTAGGCCCAAGTCACAAGTCCTGAATGACTCGCAATACATGACCCAAAGGCCCAGATGTAAATCATGCCCAATACATGACCCATAGGCCCAGCCCACTTGAACTGCCCCTCCCCAGCTTCTGCGTCATTGATCACCTAGCTCCCCACCTTACATTGCTGATCAGCTAGAATTGCCCCGTAAAAAGTTGCATGGTTCCTGGTCCCGATGGCGGCTGCCATACCCTCTCATTCGTTCAATCTGGTTAGCTCTGCAGTAGGTGGATGCTACTCTTGTTTCTCTGATCCTCTTTAGGGGCATGTTCTGTGTGAATTGGGCTACTCCATGGTCTTTGTGGCCCGAAGGACCTGTGGCCTGAAGGCCTTTGATGACCTGAAGGCCCTTGAGACCTGTAGGCCCAAACCAATGGCCCGAAGGCCCAAATAGGGTGAATAGTTTTGACTACTACATTACCAAACAGTAACTGCTACAGTATCAGAAATTTTCCTCCACCTAGTTTTGAACCTGGGTCTCTTGGATGCCAAGCAGAAGCCCTTACCACTTAGGTACGGTATCTTTGGCATTGAAATCCATAAGAGTATAGAAAGATCATGTTCCCATTATATCACAAGGATCATCACAACGGGAACATGATCTTCCTCTACTCTTTTTTATTTCAAAGAGAAAGGTTTTTTGGATAATAACATCGACTCAATATGCAGTGATGGCTGTTTCGACAAAGAAATGTAATAGAAATCTTGGTAACATTGGAAGAAATGACATTTTATCTATTTTACTTCTTGTTATAGATAGTTGAAAGTAAAATAAAACTTCCCAAAATATCTATGGAAAAAATAAATAAGTATTAGATAAAAATGATAAGGAAATTAACTTAAAAATAATACATAAAATGATGAAAAAATAAATTAAATAAGTAGCAATAATTCACCTTTTCATGATGGTTGTATGAATTCTTGATGAATTTACTTATTACTATAATCTCAGTTTTAGGTTTGAAGTCTAATATATCATGATCATGATCATCTTTGAAAAAACCACCCATACTAAAATAAAATAATTCACTTGTATAAGAAAACAATTATTATATGAGTAAGACTAAAATGAAATAAATTAAACATAAATATGAAATAATAAATTAATTATATGCACAATGATTTTACTATGAAAACATAAATATTAACTATGTGATTGATCAGTGGAGGGAAAATGAAGGAAAGTGATAAATTCCAACACTGCATGGGTGAAAATTCTTTAAGGGAGAATAATTATATGGAATTTTTGGAGTAGAAAGGCATGAAAGATGGATAGACCTACCCAAATCTAACAAAGAAATTCACCTATATAATAAAACAATTCTTATGTGAGTAATAATAAAAATAAATAAATTAAAAATAAATATGAAACAAAAAATTAATTCTATTTACAATGATTTTATTATGCAGACATCAAGATTACCTACGTGATTGATCATAGGTGACCTCATTGCTCTTCCTACAAAGGCAGTGGAGGGAACATAAAATAAAGTGATAAATGCAACAATTTAAGGGTGAAAAGGTTTTAAGGGATAAGAAAAATGTGTAAGTTTTGGTGAAACAATTAATGAAATATGGATAGAAATATTTTAAAATAAATGAACTCTAAAAGGAATAATGAAAATTAAATCAATATTTCATTATATAATTTTTTATTAAAATAGAGAAAGAATATTGTAACATTACATTTACATCTTCCCAAAGGGTTTCCTTCATTATAGTTTGTTCTTATAAGGGATTGGTAACATCATCACGTGAAGAATACATTATATGCATGAGTATTCACACATTTAATTTAGATTATGTTAATACAGTAGGGAACATATAATATTATGAAAAAAACATAGTATATTAAAAAACACTTTTACATTATCATTGAAATATATTTATTTAAAAAAATAGGGATTTGGTTCCTCTATTAAGAATCCAAATCTCCTATTTGTGTTCCCCTATAATGTATAATACATTGTCAACGTTAGGACCATCATGAACTGATTGTTATCTCTCAATAAAAGGGTCATCCTTGATTGAATTTTTGTCAAACCCATCATTTTTTTTTAGTCTCCAACAGGAAAGTTGACCAATTATTTTTTTCTGTATCTAAGACATAAAATACTTTCATATCTTGTGATTCTATTATGAACAACTTTCATTTTTTCCCTTCCACATTGAAATTCACCTTCATAAATCCCATTTCATCAACTTTAACTGCACCCGTATTGTCAACCCATTTACAATGGAAATCGTCACTTGAAATTTTGTATAATAAAACTTGTATATATGATCTATAATTCCAAAATATGACATATTTCTCTAAATTAGATTTGTATCCTTGTAACTATATATCTTCATCATGTTTGCTACAAGCGTAACATCACTATTTTTCAACATACTGTAGTCATCATATTCTTTTGTATAGAACATATAACCATTAATTAAAAAACCATTGTAACATATAACATTTGAATTCGGTCCCATGGATATCCATTGAATTCATATTTTCATAGATCTAATTATAAATTTGATCTTGGAACCATCCTATAAATTGTTGATTATGTGTATTTGATATCCATCCTTTATCCCTTCATGGATTCAAATCTCTAATAATTTTTTTATGGGATTCATTGTATAGATAAAAATATTCACTATTATGTAAAATTTAAATGTGTGTTTTCTCCCACTCTATTAAGATAACTCTAACAATATCTCTTTCAAAAATCCCTTTTCCCATAAGGTGTTTTCTAGGATGATACTTTGGGAGACCAATTTTTTCAACATCTGATAGGTAATTAGTACAGAATTCAACATCTTCTTCAACAATATATCATTCTATAATAAAACCTTCTAGATGACTTAAATTCTTGACAAACCCTTTCAAAATATCCATATACCATTCAATGATGGATAGGATCACATAGTTGAATCTATATAACTAAGTGAACCATTAGGTGGACAATTATATCAAATAATTATGGTGGGAAGAAAATATCTAATTCACATAATATGACTACAACCTCCATATTCATGATTGGAAACTTCATCAGATCTATAAATGTACTACATGTGGCTTTGAAAAAGAATCATAGACTGGTTAATGTATATCATACATTTTAAGGAAGTATTAAATGGAAAGAAATAGGCATAAAATATTTCATCAAAACATGAAATTCATGTGATTTTAGTCCTTATAACATCAAATTAGTCATTGACACAACATTATTGGTATTTTATGAATACCCCTATAGAATTTTTACACTATTAAGGAAAAGAAAAAATTGAAATTTTTTCCTATCTGGATAGAGTGTAAACTATTGTAGAAAGAAAATTTAACCCTTTACCTTTCACCGGTGACAACTCTTCCCTTATTCCCATGTAAATCATGTCAAACATAGCCTTTATTTAGTCTTTCATTTTTCTAGGAACATTTAGTAACGTGCCAATAAAACTATAAAATAAATTTTTTTATATATAAATTACATAAAGAAAATTCCTGACATATAAAAAAATACAATACGATAATTCAAAGAAAATTGATCTATTCTTCCAAATATATTTCGTAAGGTTTTCCAGAAATGGTTTACTGAAAATGGTTTCAATATCTTTTACTTTATCAAATAGTTGATCACCCATTATTGGAGATAGTTTTATACATTGTTTGATATTCCCATTGAATGTTGTCATCCAGGATTATTATTTATTTCATTGAGGTAAAAATTTTGGATGTCCTAAAAACACAATCTCCAAGTAATGTTTCAACTGAACTGATTTTGTGTGTTTTTCACAAATGGTACACCCCAATATTTCTTTAATGATATATCCTAATAAATTTTCATTAAGAGATTAAGTTATTTATTATCCCATAAAACATGTACATAAATGTAAATTATTCACTTCTATGATCATCATACATTGTTACACTTGTATCTCACATCAATTTTAGATATTTGATCAATGGATCCAAATAGACATCAATATTATTACCGGGTTTCTTTGGTCCATATATAAGTAGAGAAAACATAATGTATTTGTGCTTTATACATAACCATGGTGGAAGTTATAATTTACCAACATGATAGGCCATATACTGTGGGTATTACTCTAGACACAAAATAGATTTACTCTATCTATAAATAATACAAGATAAAAGTTTCTTGGCTCATATCCCAATTCTAAAAACTCAGAATAAATTTTCTTCTAATAAGAAGAATTTGCTGGATGATGTAGGTTATCATCTTTAATTATTTTATCTAAATGTCATTTCAATTGTCTCATAGTTTCATAACATCAATATTGTCTTCTAAACCGTGGAATGATAGTAAAGTACCATACAAATTATGAAGGACTTGATTCATTTTTCTTGTGTCAATGCATGCCACACTTATGGAATTTTATGATTGATTCATGGTCATTGTGAAACAATATAAAATCATTTGGATAAGCATGTATTTTTTTAGAGATCATTCCCATTGAACATATCTTTCATTTAGTATCATATGTTTTTCATGGAATTTCATTTTCTTCTAGTATCATATCATTCATGAGACCAAGTAGTTCTGTAAAGTTGGTGCCACTCCATTCACTGTCAGCTTTCAAATTATATAACTTTAATACAGTTGAAAATGTTGTGTATTTAGTACAAATGGTATACAATGGTCTCTTATCATTACTATTTAACTTCTCATACAACATTGAAAAATCTCAAAGTTCATATTCAATTTCCATTGTCATTTCTTCCAAGTGATCTCCATCATCATTTACACTAGTATTCATATCAAATGATCCCTAAACTGTAGAATCATCTCAATTGGTGTGCACATTTAGTTTTTCACAATTTTTAGTTCAACATTTGTAGCTATGATCTATTCTGTGACAAATAAAATGTTCTTACAACTCTTCCAGACTAATTTTTCTTGAATAACAACAACATAAATACATAAAAGAGATTTGAGAAGGGTTGTATGCATTCTCTATTAGAAACTTGATAAACTCTTTAACTTTTTATTCATACTCCTTTGTCAAATGATTAGCGTACATCCATTTTAGATTTATATCCATCCTATTGGATTCATAAATTATTAATTTTTTACAATAAATAAATACACATAAGATATTCATTATCAAAAGTGAAAGTTATATATAATTCTAATAAGGTAAACCCAATATTTTATTATTTCAAATAATTTCATCATGCTTTGAAAAAATGGGTAATTGAATTTAAGAAATTAACTATTTTACTGTGGTAAGTTTTATCCTCTGAATTCATCCAAAGGTGAAAATTATAGACAAATTTCATCCCCATTAACTCATCTCCCAAACAGTTTTCATTACATTTTGTTGTTTGAAACTCATCATACATCTCTTGTAGACATGCACCTATGTTTATTGAAATACTCTAAGAAGCATTCATCCATGGGATAAATACTTCTCAGAGTAGTAAAATAAACATAAAAGATATGAGGGATGATTTTTAAGAAACAAATTACAATAATAACTGTTTGGTAGATTAAGTTGAAGTGGATGATAGTTTTACTCCATTATGTTCTCTAAAAGCGGTAATGTATCCCATTTGTGAGAATTATACCATTAGAACTAGTTAATAAATCATGGCCTATTGAAGGTGAAATTTTTGGGGAATACATGATCTTTTCTGTGATTCAAGGGGTCTTGGCAGTTGAAAACAAGAATTATCTTCTCATGATTTGAAAACAAGAATTATTTTCAAGCAGACAAATAGTAGAATTTATAAGAAAATTTCATTTTCATTGCCATTATGGGTTATATGGTGATTTTGGGAACATAGTATAAAATTTTAGTCATAATAAAATAAATAATAGTAATTATGGAATATAAATAGGTCTTAAGTTAAATGGGAGATGACCCACTCTTACAAAAAATAGTTTTGAAGTGAGATGAATCTTCATAAGTAAAATTGGATGATGAATTTAAATCATTGAATAAACTAAATTGAAATATATTTGTATAATATATTTATATAATATATTTTTATAATATATTTTTAAAATATATTTTTATAATATATATTTGATTATTTTATAATATATATATATATATATTTGTGTAATATGTATCTTTATTTGTATAATATATATTTTTATTTTATATATTTTTTTAATATAATATGTTTTTGTGTTTTTATAATATATATATTTATAAAATATTTGTATAATATATAAATATTTAATATTTAATATATATTTATTTACATATAAATATAATATATATAAATATATTACAAATTTGTATTTTTTTAATTGTATACATATAAATTTGTGTAATATATTTGTAGAAAATATTTGTATAATATATATTTTTATAATATAATTATGTAATATATTTATATAGTATATTTTCATAATATATTGGTATGATATATTTTTATAATATATTTATATAATATATTTTTTTATAGTATAATATGTATTTTTATTTGTATAATATATATATTTGTATAATATATTTTTATAATATATATATTATATATATATATATATATATATTTGTAATTTTAAAATATACATGTGTGTGGGTCTGTGTGTGTATCGAAATATAATTATATTATAAATTTTCCATTATATATACATATATATCATTATATTGATATGTGTCAGGTGAGGTGGGCATGCACTTAGGTTTCATTTCATAGACCCTATGGTCGAGTGCTGGCGGGAGTGAGCACTTGAGGGGGGAGGTGATCGTGTGTAGAAGGAGGGAGCAGTGAAGATGAGATTTTTTTTTAATTGTGAAAAATTTCAAGGGATCGATGATCTCATGAAGCAAGATTCAGTGGAATTAGGGTGGGTGATTTGCACAGAATCAGCAAGTGGTGAGGGTGGGGGAGTGCAAGGAATGATAGCTCAATCTCCTTTCAACCAAACATTCCCAATAAACCTTCTTGACCATAAGGACATGTCTACGGTAAAGAAAGAATGGTGATAAAATAAAAATGCAAATAGATATAGCTAAATAAGAAATCAATGAGTGAGGAGGATGAGGAGAAAATAAGATACCTTGGATTGAATATTTGAATCATATGAGAGAAATTAGAGATTTAAGAACTATAGAAAATGTTCAACTCTTGGATTCATTCGACCCTTGAATTATTCAATCCTTGGATTTGAGTCTTGAAATTATTCGAGCCTTGATTCAAGCCTTGATTCGACCTTCGATTCATCAAGGAGGAGCACCAGTAGAGAGTGGATTTTGTGGTCAAATTTAAATATCATGATGAGTTCATGACTATTTAGGGTTACTTAAATAGATCGGGACACTTTTATCAACACTTTCAAAAAAGAACTGATAAATTTCATCTTTATCAGCACTAACATTTTAGCACTAATAAAGATGGAATATATCAACTCTTTTTAGTGCTGATAAAGCTCTATCTTTATCAGTGCTAAAAAAGCACTGATAAATATTGCTTTTATCAGTGTTTATTACTTAAATACTGATAAAAGATTTATAATTATAATTATAAAAAAATTAAATATAATTATATAATTATATATATATATATATAATAAATATATATAAATATAGATATAGTAAATGTATTCTTTATTTAAATATATTTTTTATAATTTTATAATTATTTTTTTATAATAATATAAATAATTTTAAAAAAATAATATTTATATCATTATATATATTTATATAATAATATTTATATATATATATATATATTTAATATATATATTTAATAAATATATATAAATATAAATATAGTAAATACATAAGTTATTTAAATAAATTTATTATAATTTTTTAATTATTTAAATATATATAATTTTTATTTATAATTATATAAATACTTTTAAAAAAATATTTTATTTATTTATAATTATAAATATAAAAATGTATAAAAATAGTAAATATACATTTATAAATATTTTTCTTTATAAATATTTTTTTACAAATATTTTTTTAACATTATTAATGAATATTTAATCTTTAAGTGCATGCATGTTAAAAATGAGTGAAATTGAATAATTAAAAATGAGTACACTTTAAAAATATTAAAAAAAATGGATAAGTTTTATTAATTAAATATACATTATTAAAAAAATATGGATATATATTGAAATAAAGTTGAATACATATTGAAAATATTAAAACATAGTAAATAAATATATATAAAATAAATAATAAAAATAGATTAAATTCCCCAAAAAAATATTTGTGTGTGTGTGTTGTATATAAAAATGCATTAATTAATTATATATATGTGAAATCAATATAACACCTGAATGGCCCGAAGGCCTTCATTTATATTGATTTTTGATAACCCCACTTTCAAGGGATGAGGGGGGAACCCTTACAAGGCCTGTAGGCTCAGAGATTACATGGCTCGTAGGCTTAGGAGATTACATATCCCAAAGGTCTTAGGGAATTAAACAAAATTATCTACAAGGAACTACCCCTCCCTAGCATCTGCATCATGATAGTAGCTCTCCACCTTCGCATGGCCATCTAGCTAGGCTTCCCATGCAATCACAGGTTGGTCCCGATGGCATAGCCATACCCTCTCATTTTGAAAAATCCATTTGGATCTGCTCTAGTGAGTGCACCTGCTCTGAATCCTCTTCTGGGGCTGCTCGTTTTTCATAGAGTCTGTCTGAGGCAACTGCATGTGGCCCGACGGCCCTGAGGTGGCCCGAAAACCCTAATGACCTGAAGGCCTGGGAGGCCCGAAAGCCTTAAGGACTCCAATCCCAAACCGGTGGCCCAAGGTGAATTGTTCCAACTCCTACAGTACCAAACAGTACCTGCTAGAGTACCTGCACAGTGTATAGTTCTACTACATTATCCGCACAGTGTACAGTCCTGCCCGCACAGTGTACAGTACTCGAAAATATGCCTCTACCTGGATTTGAACCTATGCCTCGTTGATGCACTTAAGGATACCTCACCAACTGGGCTGAGGCTCATGTTCTCAATATAACACACACTCCATCTATGATAAATTGAAAAATAAAACGATATTCAATTATATCCATACTCGATGCAATTAGTTGATATTTTTAATTCGTGTTAATTTTTAATTATAAATCATTATTCACTAAATATATTACTATTTAATGCAAAACATAAATATTTAATATTATATAAATCATATTTATATACATTCATATATATCTATATATTTAATATATACTATTTATTAACATTATCAATAATTATTTAAATAATAAAATGTTTAATATTTTTCTCAATTTACTTATTTTTAATTTTTATATATTTAATTTTAATTTTATATATAACTATATATTTAATATATACTATTTATTAGTATTTATAATTTATATATAGTGTAATCAATTTATTCATTTTTGTCAATAATTATTTAATTAATAAAAATTTTAATATTTTTTTTAATAAACTCATTTGATTTTTTATTTATTTAATTACTTATTTTTATTTAGACCTTTATCATTGCTAAAAAATGCTGATAAAGGATCCCTTTATGGGTACTAAAAATAAAGAAATGATAAAGGGTGCTTTTATCAATGTTAAAAATAATGCATTGATAAAAGGTACCCTTTATCAGTGCTTTTTCTAGCGTTGATAAAGCCCGACACTTTTAAAGGTATTTTTTGTAGTAGTGATTATTTTAATTAATGAAATATCATAAGAGTTATAACATTTATTAATGATTATTTTGAATGTGTGTCAAACATTAAAAAATTTAATGTTCACTCTCTTACTCACTGAGAATCACAAAAACACTTTCTCATTAAATGTTTATCCATTCTTATTTTTAACCTCTAAAAACATTATTTGTAGATTTTCTTATCAATTAATGAAAACTTAAGTGTATGATTTGAGTTACCCAATGATTTTTTCATAAACTAACATTAATGAAAAATAACATAGTATAAGTATAAGTAAATCATTCAATATAAAATATAACTAAAAATATTTAAATTTTATATATTTGTGATATAAATAAATTATTATCCTAGTTGAAATAAATCCTCAATGATTTTTTTCTTATCTTGTATTATTTCACCACATATTTTATATGATTTGAAACCATATTTAAACTAATTTAGATATAAAGCTAGAATATAAGACTTTTCAAAGTTTTACATAACAACATTATGATAAAATAGAGACTTATTCATACAGTCTTATATATAATTTTATAGTCTATTATATCATATAAAATTATTATGAACTTCAAATCTATAATAATAAGTATAAAGTGGTATATTGAAACCCATAAATGTTACTAAATCTATAAAGGGTACTTGTGTTATATATTTCAAACACATATACAATCCATTTATATATTACAGTGATTATAATAATGGAATATAGAACATGTCAATGTTATATTGGATAATTCAAACATTATCAATTACTAATGTAGAATAACCAATAATAGATTTATATATCACTTTTCATTCAGTAATGCATATAATAACATGAAATGTCACAAATCTAAGCATAACTATAAATTTATTTAGTGACTCAATTTGTGACCTAGAGGTTATACCAATAATATGATAATAAAAGTACTTTATTGGTTAAACAAACCATTTAATGTTCTCAATATCATATTGAACTACCTGAAATTTTTTTTATTTTTTAACAACATAATAATTGTATTAAATTTATATGATTTACATGTATAAAACCTTTTTAAGTTATGAATTAATATTATTATATATTATACACCCTATGTGTATCAATATTACATATTTATTACATTTATTATAGTGTATTCAATTTGAATTAATTAAAATAACATGTTTAGATTGTATCTTGTGAGTGAATTATGTTGGATTATCTCCTGATAAGTCATGGAAATATTTTATTTTTTCATTTCATTTTGGGTATTCTAATTATACTAAACTAACATGTAATTCAAAAGGTGTATTGGAATAGAGAATGTTAACCTTGAATTTTTTGTTATAAATAATTAATAATATAAATAATAATCATCTATGTTTATTTGGTTTGATGAAAATATATCACTTATTTACATTTTCTTAAGATAAATGAGTAGTGAACAATTTCTTGAAAAAACTATCCTTTTTTAGAGTTATACACTATAGTTGTTATTGTGTCAAGGTAAAACCAAATAAGATATCCTTAACAATGATTCCATTGATCATAAAAACAAATCTAATGGACATATATGTTAATAACATCACAAAGGTTAGATATTTCTCTAAAAATCCAAGTTAACTATATTATAGAATAATATATTATTATAATAAAATATTAAAATAAGTAATCAAAAGAGAAGGGAAAGAAGATGAAGGTTCTCTTTGAGGTATAATGGATACAATGATTGGTTTGGGTGGATTAGTTTATCACAATTCTTTCAAAGTTTAATATTTTTTCATAATTCATGAGTGTTTCATTAACCTATATAACTATTTGGTTATTTAGATTCATTTTTTCATTAAATTTTATTTATTTCTAAATTATTAAATATGAAATAAAAAAAATACAAAAATACAAAAAAAATTATGTTATTCACCCATAATATGAGATATTCAACTATAGTGTGGAGAATAACACAAGTAACTACCCATTTTTATCAAATGTTACAATGGATATTCTCTTTGTTTTCCTAAAAAAAATATTACAAATTTTTATTGAAGGTGAATTCTGAGAATGTATATTTATTTAATGATCTCAATATAATAATATCTCTTTATCTATTTACCCGTGGATTACCAATAACTAAAATTATTTAAGTTATATTATAAATCAAAGCACCATAAATAAACTATTTCAAATATTCATACTGACTCAATTTACTTAAAATAATGGATTTTTCCCTTGGAATGATTCAAAATGACTAAAAATAATAATAAATGATAAAAAACATTCTATATTAAAAAATAGATATAATATATAAAAAGAAATGGTTTTAAAATAATTATTATTCTTTTTAGTTATTAAGCTCATAAAATTTTTTCACATGGATATTGGAAACTACATCTTCTAAATATTTCAACCATTAATATTTTTTATATGAAAAAATTATAATATTTTGGAATTATGTTAAATTTAATTAAATGATTTTTAATCAATACCATGAGAATTATTCTACCTTCATATTCAATATAAAACAGCTTTAAATGAATCAATGGAACATAACTAATTACTATTGAGAATTGAAACTTTATTTCTCTAGATAATTTACATGCTTTATTTAAGTTTTCAAGTGAATTAAATAAATTAAAATTTTATTATTTATGCTAAAATACCAATTCTCTGCTTGTACCATCTAATCTTATTAAAGAATTAGATTTTCTTTCTTGAAAGTAATAAGTTATTCTTAGAAATTATCATGTTATTTTATAGAATAGATCCTCTGATTTATTGAAATAAAATTAAGAATATTTTTACTAAAAGAGATATTTTTCCTATTAAAATCAACCAGATATTATATTGAAATCAACTTACTATTTTTTTATTTTTTCTATTATGTTGTAATCAATCACTTATTCCAATATTTTTTTATTTCTATAATTATACATATTTCAACATGTTGTTATGTTGAAATCAATATTTTTGTTATAAAATTTATTAAATAACAACTTATCCAACTAGAAATATAAAACACATATCAAATAATATTCATAAATCATTAATTTTTGTTTTTAATTAAAAATGTAACTAAAACAAAAATTATGGGCTCAATAAAATATAATTAAATTATTTATACACTTCATGGATTTTTTTAACTCATTCTTTAATTATTATCTAAGTTGGAGATGGAAAATAAGATATGGGATAATAGATATAAATCTATAGAATTAAAAAATAGATAATAAAGTGAAATAGTGGAGAAAGGGGTATTTTTTAGTGAGAAATATTTAAATATGGGCCAATATTAATTATAAACGTGATATTATATTATTTAAAAATGTAAAACATATAATAAATTTTATTTTTTTGAAATTATTTATAATTATAAATGTGATAAAAAATAGTGTCTTAAAATTTCTTTTAATATGATAATATCTATAGAATGTATAATTTTTTCCCATTATATCATATTATGTACCAAATTTTACTATTCCATGTCATATTTTATTATTCATTGTTTTTTATTACACCAGTAGATAATTTCAATGTCAAAATTCTAATTCTAAAATCCATTTTCTTAAATTTAATTTCTAACTATAATAAATTTAACTAATTATTAAATTCATTAATTATACTGAACATTTTGTTTTAGGGTGATCATCATTATGTAACCTTTAAAATACATTCTTATTACTTCAATTAATATGTATAAGTTAATACACACACACACACATACACACATTTTAGTTACATATCTTATTATTGATTTAATATACTCTCTTAATGTGTGTTATGAATATATCAATATATCCCCCTTTTTGGATAACATTGAGATATTAGTGATTTCCACCAAGTTAAATTCTATAAAAATTGAATTCAATCATACTAGTTTAATACCATTGAACATACACTACTACAAAAACGGGCTTTAACAGTGTTAAAAACAGGCTTTAACAGCGCTAAAAAGCGTTGTAAAGCATGTCGCTGATAAAGGGGGGTACCCTTTATCAGTGCTTACTGAGCGCTGATAAAGGAAACCTTTATCAGTGCTAAAAACGTACTGATAAAGGTAGACTTTATCAGCGCTAAATGACTGCTGATAAAACAACCCTTTATCAGTGCTAAAAGAGCGTTGATAAATGAGTGTTTTATCAGCGCTCCTTTAGCGCTGATAAACTGATCCTTTATCTGCACTTCTTTAGTACTGATAAAGGTGTAGTTTATCAGTGCTTTTTTAGCACTGATAAAAGCACCATTTATCAACACTAAAAAAGTGATGATAAATGACCTGTCTGCTGCTATGAAAAAATATGCAGCAGTACACCCGAACACCGGAAAAAAAAATCAGAATCTCAATAACCTAATTAAAGCAAGTATACCCATACAAAATTAACACATAAATCATAAGCTAATTAGACCAAGTATACCCATAAAACAAGTATACTCGTACACCATTAACACATAATTCATAAGTTAATTAAGTATATAAAGAATTCAATTCAGAATTCAGGGGGTTGGGGGGTTGTTCAAGGGTTTGGGTGGTTGTCCAAGTGGGGGTAGGGGGTGTCCGGGGGGATTTCTAGGGGGGTGGGCTGGTGTCCAAGGTGTCGGGGGGCTTTATAGGGGGTGGGGGTGTCCAGAGGGGTGGGGGTGTCCAGGGGGTGGATTAGTGTCCAGGGGGTGGGGGCAGTCCAGGGGGTTGGTGGGGTCAATTCTTACACATCACCAAGGACCCTTGGATCATTCTTATAAAAGATCAAGGCAATCAGAATTTGTTTGGTTGGATTTTCATAGGTCAGTTGTTGTTTTCAATTAAAATTGTGTCCATTTTAAACAAAAGAGAGACCACTTGAGTGCTAGCGGCCACACCGTGCCTCAGATTGAGCCCGGGTTGACTTTTACATGTCATAAAGGACCCATGGATCGTTCTCCTAAAGGATCAAGACAATCCAAATGCGTTCAGATTTTCATAGGTTAGTTGTTGTTTTCAATTAAAATTGTGTCCATTTTAAACAAAAGAGAGACCCTTTGAGTGATAGCAGCCACACCATGCCTCTAATTGATGTGGGTATGACTCTTACATGTCACAAAGGACCATTGGATTGTTCTCCTAAAGGATCAACACAATCTGAATGTGTTTGGTCGGATTTCCGTAGTTCAGCTGTTGTTTTCACTTAAAATCATGTCCATTTTAAACCAAAGAGAGACCCTTTGAGTGATAGCGGCCCCACAATGCCTCTTATTGAGGTGAGGTTGACTCATAAACGTCAAAAAGGACCCATAGATCGTTCTCCTAAAGTATCAAGACAATCTGAATGCGTTTGGTCAGATTTTTATAGGTCAGTTGTTGTTTTCAATTAAAATTGTGTCCATTTTAAACAAAAGAGATACCCTTTGAGTGATATCAGCCACACCATGCCTATAATTGAGGCAGGTATGACTCTTACACATCACAAAGGACCATTTGATAATTCTCTTAAAGTATCAACACAATCTGAATGCGTTTGCTCAAATTTCTGTAGGTCAGTTGTTGTTTTCACTTAAAATTGTGTCCATTTTAAACAAAATAGAGACCCTTTGAGTGGTACCGGCCACACCGTGCCTCGGATTGAGATTGGGTTAACTCATACACATCACTAAGGACCCTTGTATCGTTCTTATAAAATATCAATGCAATCCAAATTCGTTTGGTCAGATTTTCATAGGTCAGTTATTGTTTTCAATTAAAATTGTGTCCATTTTAAACAAAAAAGAGACCCTATGAGTGATAGCGGCCACACCATGCCTTTGATTGAGGCGGGGTTGACTCTTACACATCAAAAAGGACTCTTGGATCTTTCTCCTAAAGTATCAAGACAATCCAAATGCATTTGGTCAGATTTTTGTACGTCAGTTGTTGTTTTCACTTAAAATCGTGTATGTTTTAAACAAAATAGAGACTCTTTGAGTGGTACCGGCCACACTGTGCCTCAAATTGAGGCAGGGATGACTTTTACACGTCACCAAGGACCCTTGTATTGTTATCATAAAATATCAAGGCAATACGAATGCGTTTGGTTGGATTTTCATAGGTCAGTTGTTGTTTTCAATTAAAATTGTGTCAATTTTAAACAAAAGAGAGACCCTTTGAGTGCTAGCAGCCACACTAAGCCTCGGATCGAGGCATGGATTACTTGTACACATCACCAAGGACCCTTTTATCATTATCATAAAATATAAAGGAAATCCTAATGCGTTTGTTCAGATTTACCTTTATCAGTTGTTGTTTTCAATTAAAATTGTGTCCATTTTAAACAAAAGAGGGACCCTTTGAGTGCTAGCAGCCACACCGTGCCTCATATTGAGGCAGGAATGACTCATATATGTCAAAAATTACCCTTGGATCATTCTCCTAAAGGATAAACACAATCCGAATGCATTTGGTCAAATTTACATAGGTCAGTTGTTGTTTTCACTTAAAATTGTGTCCATTTTAAACAAAATAGAGACCATTTGAGTGGTAGCAGCCACACCGTGCCTCGGATTGAGGAATATTTGACTCCTACATGTTACCAAGGACCCTTGGATCGTTCTTATAAAAGATAAAGGCAATAATAATGTGTTTGGTCAGATTTCTGTAGGTCAGTTGTTGTTTTCACTTAAAATCGTGTCCATTTTAAACAAAATACAGACCCTTTGAGTGGTACTGGCCACACCATGCCTCGGATTGAGGCAGGGTTGACTCGTACACGTCACCAAGGACCCTTGGATCATTCTTATAAAATATCAAGACAATTAAAATGAGTTTGGTCAGATTTTCATAGGTCAGTTGTTGTTTTCAATTAAAAGTATGTCCATTTTAAACAAAAGAGAGACCCTTTGAGTGCTAGCGGCCACACCGTGCCTCAGATTGAGGCGGGGTTGACTCATACACGTCACAAAGAACCCTTGTATCATTATCCTAAAGGATAAAGACAATATGAATGAGTTTGGTCAGATTTTCATAGGTCAGTTGTTGTTTTCAATTAAAATTGTGTCCATTTTAAACAAAAGAGAGACCCTTTGAGTGCTAGCGGCCACACCGTGCCTCGGATTGAGGCGGGGTTGACTTATACACATCAAAATATACTCAGGGTGTCACCCAAAACCCTACACCTCTAACACGACCATATTTTTCTGGCTACTTCAAAGCCGTCGATAATAGGTCTGTATCCGCTGTAGGAGTAGCTGATTCCTGTGACTGTCGGATATAGGAAAATAACTAATTATTTTTATGTAATAGAAATTTAAAACAAATATTGTCATCATATTTTCATACTTACACATATTTACCACACTTTCTGTGTGTTCTCATCTACTAACTTCCCTTCTTTGTTCACACGTGCCTCCTTCTATAGCACATGACGTGGGATGGAAGTGCATTTGGTTTTAGACTCATCAATCTACATATAAACATAGAAAGATAATTATGATGTTGTTTATTGGCACCTAACAATATTACTGTAAATTTAAAATACGTACCATTTTCTTTTCTAATGAAGCGTACCCCATCCTTTCTTTACGATAGGGGTATGTTGGTTTTGATGCACGTTCCTTATTTTCAGTATAGAGTTTCTATTTCATAAATGAAATATTGACAATCAAAGTGATGAATACAGGTATCCTCAAATAACGTATTATCACCCACAATGTACTTAAAATTTCTCATCCCCACGGTGGCCAATAAATGTATCCCATTCTTCATGGTATATCAGGTGAGTGTAGACAATGGGTGGGTGTGGGTTTATTTTACCTTTGGAATATTTTAGGTGACATCTTGTTAAAATAGTGTGAAAACCTCGATGAATCCTTCCTAAAAGCCTTAGTACATAATCCTTGTGTGAATTGTCTACTATAAATGTACTCTGCAAGATATTGAGAAGAGTATGACATTGTTTCATTATTTTATTTTCTAGTAAATTAAAGAAATAAATTGATAATGTTACCTTAATTTCTTCCCAGATCACAGCCTTCAGCCCGGACACAACAGGGTTCCATGAATCTATGTCAATCAGCATGCGTTGCCGAGTGAAAACTCCAATGTATCTGCTAAACATAGCCTTATTGGGATTCACATTTTGGCCTTATGCATTCCATCCAACTTCAAATTTGATGCCTTTTCTTTTCGCCTTAAGAATTTTGGCTAACATTGTCAAACTACGAGGCACCTATGTTTTCTGCGACATTGGTCCTTCATTCCTGACCATTTCATAGATATCAACATCATCTATATGTTCATTTGAAATAGTATCAACAGCATGTGCTGATGGTTGTTGGACCTCAACACTAGAAGCAGTAGGATCCGCAGCAGCAGGAGCAGTAGCAGCCGCAGCAGGAGCCGCAGCAGGAGCCATAGCAGGAGGAGAAGCAGGAGCAACAGGAGCTATAGCAGGAGCAGCAGCAGCCGCAGCAGGAGCATCTTGAGAGACTTGTTCAGCCTCAAGGTTAGGAGCATCATAATGTGAAGAAGTCATTATCTTCAAAAGTGGTTGAATAATTAATTTAGATTACATAAATTCAATAATGATAAGATAATAACATGAGATAACAATATCTATATTACAAACAAAATATAACCTGTTTATTGAGCTCTATTTCTTTTTTTCAAAGGTTGAAGGGATTTGACACCTCTATCGATTATCCAAATCCCTTAATTGTGGTCTCCTCTAACATACAAAACATCATCTGCATTGGGACCACTCCGAAATGATTGCGACGTACCACTAAAAGGATCGTCCTCAACTAAATTTTCATCAGAACCTTCAGTAGTTTTGGATGATAACAGAACAATCGACCACTTTCGGTTTGTGGCATCTGAAACATAAAAAACTTGTACCGCTTGTGATGCCATTATAAACTATTCATCTTTGTACCCTTCTTTACTAAAATCAACTTTCACAAATCCTCATTCATCTATTTTAACACCACTATTGTTATCAACCCATTTTCATTGAAAAATCGGCAATTGGAATGTCGTATAATCCAACTCCTATATTAGTTTTATAATTCCAAAGTATGACATATTTGCATAAATTGGATTTATGTACTTACTACCAGAAACATGCATCGCTTCAGCCACTAGTGTAACTCCACTATTTTGCATGGTACTATCTTTATCATGGTCATCTGTATAGAATATATAACCATTAATTACATAACCACTGTAAGATAATACATACACCCTTGGTCCAGCGGCTAGCCATCGAAGTCGTTCTGACATTGAATTTGGATTTTCATCCAAGTGCTTAAAAATATGGTCCTGAAACCATCGTATAAATTGGTGATTATGTGTATCTGATAACCATTTTTCAGCCCTTGATGGATTCAACTGCCTAAGAATTTCTTTGTGAGTTTCAATATATGGAGAAACCTCCAAATGTTATGCAAAACATAAAGATGGGCCTGCTCCCAATCTGTAATGCTAATTGTCGCAACTTCTCTTCCAGAAATTCCCTCACCCTCAATGCATCCAGTGTGATGAGATTTCGGGAGACCAATGCTTTCCACATCAGATAGGTATTCAGTACAAAATTCAATGGCTTCCACAATAATATATCGCTCTACTATACAACCCTCTAGCCGACTTTGATTTTTGACATACCCTTTCAAAATCTTCATATACCATTCAACATGATACATCCATCTATAGTGCACAGGACCACAAAGTCGAATCTCTCTCACCAAGTGAATCATCAAGTGAACCATCATATCAAAGAATGTTGGCGGGAAGAACATTTCTAATTCACATAATATGATGGCAATTTCTTTTTCCATAGCTGGTAATTTCACCGGGTCTAAAACTTTGCTACATATATCTTTGAAAAAGAAACAAAGTTTGGTTAACGTATGATGAACATTATTGGAAAAAATGTAACGTAAAGATATAGGAATTAGATCATGCATCAAAACATGGAAATCATGTTATTTCAAACCTTTGAACTTCAAATCATTCATTGACACAATGTTCTTGATATTTGATGAGTACATCTATATAACCTTTACATCATTGAAGAAGTTGCAAAATTGATATCTCTCCTCCCTAGAAAGAGTATATGTAGCTGGAGGAAGAAACATTCGATTTTCACCCTTCACGGGAGCCAACTCTTCTTGTATTCCCATGTCAACCATGTCCAACCTTGCCTTAATTCCATATTTTGTTTTTCTAGGGGCATTTAGCAACGTTCCGATAACACTATCACATACATTTTTTCCACATGCATCACATCAAGAAAATGTCTGATGTATAAACAATTCTAGTATAGTAATTCAAAAAAATTGATCTCTTTTTTCAACCAATTTTCTTAAGGTTTTTCAAAAATGGTTTACCAAAAACAGTGTTCAGATCTTTTACTTTCTCAAACAGCTGATCACCTATTAGTAGATATGGTGTTTCGCGTTGTTCTGAACTTCCATTGAATGATTTCCTCCAAGATCAGTACTTTTGCTGACGAGGTATAAATCTATAATGTCCTAGAAACACAGATTTCAATTAATGTTTCAACCTAATTGATTCTATATCTTCTTTGCACACGGGACACCCTTGAGTTCCTTTAATGCTATAGCCTGAAAAATTTCCATAAGCAGGGAAATAATTTATTGTCCCATACAACATCGCTCTCAACGTGAATTATTCAATTTTATAAGCATCATAAAACATTACACATGAATCCCACAATAACTTCAAATCCTCGATCAAAGGAGCCAGATAAACATCAATATCATTACCTGGTTGTTTTTGTCCTGATATAAGCATAGATAACATGATGAATTTCTGCTTCATGCATAACTAGGGTGGCAAGTTATAATTTACCAACATAACAGGCCATGTACTATGAGTGCTGGTTTGAAAACCAAAAGGATTGACTCCATCTATAGATAACGCAAGACGAAGGTTTCTCGGATCTTTTCCAAATTCAGGATACTCATGATCAATTTTCTTCCATTGAGGAGAGTCGGCCAGATGACGTAATTTCCCATCTTTATTTCTTTTATTTGCATGCCACGATAATTGTCTTGTAGTTTCTTCACTTCTATATAGACGCCTAAACCTTGGAATGATTGGAAAGTACCATAAAACTTTTGTAGGATTGGATTTATCTTTCTTGCATCGCGAAGCACCACACTTGGAATTCTGTAAGTGATTTTTTCTCCTTGAGAAACAATATACAGACTTTTGGGAAGTCATGTATTCTTTCAAAAATCATACCCATCGAGCGTAGCATTCTTCTAGCTTCATATGTCTAGCTTGGGAGCTCATTATCTTCCAGGAGCATATCATTCAAGAGATAAAGTAGTTCCATAAAACTGAAATCACTCCATCCATTTCCTGCTTTCAATTTATACAACTTCAGTACAACTGACAATGTTGTATACTTAGTGCAAGCAGCATACATTGGCATCTTTCCACAACTCTTTAACTCCTCAAACAATTTTGGGCAATCACGGAGTTCATCTTCAATTGTATTTTTCATTTCCTCAATACGATCTTCATCATAATTGTCATCTGTAATCACATCCTCCATACGGTATTCTTTATTATCCATATTTTTATTCATATCTGATGATCCATAAAATGCAGTTTTACCCCAGCCAGTAGCTACATTTGCTTTTTCTCCGTGTTTATTCCAACATTTATAACTATGATCTATTTCGTGACATATCAATTGTTCGTCCAACTACTATAGAGTAAGTAGTCCAGAATAACAACAACGTAAACATGGAAAATTTATTTGAGAAGGATCCTTTGCATGATCCTTTGCAAACTTGATGAACTCTTTCACTTCGTTCTCATACTCTATTGTCAAACAATTAGCATCCATCTAATATTTATTCATTTTAATCCAATTTAAATCTCAAATATTAGTATTTATGGTTCAATTACACAAAACAAGACTTCCAAATACAGTATAAGAGAACCACTTCCTTATAAAAATAGAGATTAATATAGCCTAACCATTAGTATTTATTCATCTTCATCAAATATAATTACTTTATATTCATTATAGTTTCCTCAAATCACCCCAGAACACAAGAATAATCAATAATGATACATCTACCAGTCCTAGGTATCTGCCCTATATTCAATATCATCATACCTAAATACCCATATATCCACACATACACATGTTACAAAAACATAAAAAATCATATCTACATCAGAACCAAAGTACCAATATGGATTTTAATCAGGTTACTCGACTCAAGTGGTGGTGTGTAAGAAATAATAAGAAAATATAATAATTATATAGTCACACATAAATCTAAAACTATTGTTAATAATAAAATAAACCAAAGGTATCATTCTATCTATCAAAATACTCTGAAGGAGCCCATATGCGACAGTAGTCCCAGGTGGTGAAGGTTCCTGAGGAGGAAGGGGCGAACACGCACCTATCAGGGTTTGAGGTCAGGTCACTGAGGTTGAAGGTGGCCCGATACTCCTACAAGGGTTCATTCCATATTTCACAAACCATGTCCTGGTACCCTAGGATGTTAACCCACTGATGGTAAAAGTGAAACCATTCCTGATGATCATGCCAAGAAGAAATGGAAACCAAGAGGGGGAGTGAATCAAAATACCTCAAGCAAGATGGAAAAACATGGTATTTGAGAATAGGTTAGTGGCTTTCATGTTGTCTAGACACCTATCCAATAGACTCCACAAGCGGTGATGGACCCTGCAGTTGTTTCACCAGGTGAAACTGTCACCTGGGAAGCTGAGATCAATGAGGCCCTTCCCAGCCATGAACTGAACAAACTCCATGATACCCTTCCTATGGAATGGGCTTCTACCTTTCCTTTCCTTTGGGTTGGAAATGAAATTAAAGTCACCCCCAATAAACAATGTATGGTTGCCGGGATTGAAGGTATTTTGTTCAAAAGGACAATCAATCCCCCTCAATTTTTTAAAATACCAATACCATAAACCATTTAAAAATAAGACATTTTAATTTATTTTGGAAATCATTCCCAAAAAAATTCAATAAACAAACACATGCCAAACCATTTGGAATTTTATTTAAAGAATCAACTTATCTTTATTTTAAACCATGATTTTCATTTATAATATCAAATCCACCAACAGTAGAAGGAAACCTAATTTATTTCAATGAAAAAGGTTAATTCACAACAAGATACCATCCATTCTATATATTATTTTCATTAATAGGGTTATTTTGTGCTTCAAAATGATCAAAACATGTCTAACCAACTTCAAATTGATAAAATATGAATTCATGAAACACATGAATCCTAAAAACAAAGATATAGTATAGAAACACCCACTTGGAATATTTGGGATCAAAACACAATGAATCTTAATGATTCTACTCAAATGAAGAACATTGAATCAAATAAAAGGGATCTCAATAAAAGGTAAAAGAGATAATATAACCTTAATTCCCCATAAAAATTATAGGTCTAGTAAATACCAAGGCTTCTATAGCCTCCAGGAACAAAGAATCAAGTGATGGAGAGATACTGAAGTTCAAGAAAAGAAATAAATACCAAAAGAGGATCACCATTTCGAATGAAACTTCAATCCACCAAGTGATGAGGATAGAAGATCCAAAATATCCAAAGGGGCTCCCATGGCTTGAGTGGGTTGAGTTAAACTTGAGGGAGAAGATAAAATAAATAAATGGGGGTATTGGGGTGCAATTACCCTACTACCTCAATGCTTCCTCATATACAACGACACCACTAGCTAGATAGTGGCCCTCACCTTCTAGATAGTGGTTATAGTATAAATGTTATAACCATAGGTTATCCCACTGGCTAGTCACTACAGACCCACTAGCTAGCTGATGGCTATAGAATTTTTTTGTATCCATTGTGAATCCCATTGCCTAGACAATTACCCTCACCGGCCATTTAGTGGACCACATGAAGCTTTTCAACCTACATGTTCACATCCACACCTTCTATAACAGTCTGGGACATCCTATGACCCCTCAAGAAACCCAAAAAAACTCAAAGATCATTGCTTTGATGAAAGAGATATTGAGATGTTACAATTCTCCCCATCGTTCCGCTTTTTATCTGAATAAATATTCTAGTACGAAGGATAGAAAATGATGAGACAAAAATAAATTCCACACAATAATTATTGTGTGGAAAATTCACAAAATATAGGAAGATTAACTGAATAGAGGGCCACTACGAAAAAATTAAAATGAATAGATAACCAATATTCCCAAGAACCCTTAATTTATATCCTTCAAGAACATCATACATCTCCAAATGACACATCTACATCACTAAGAAGAGAGAAAATCCCAATAATGTCCAGAGACCTAGCATAGGTCACCCAACCATTTAAATTTTCACTAAAATGGTGGGACATAAGATGGAAATATACTAAGAACACATCCCTTCACCCAAATAAGAGACTACAACCACTAACCATGAAGAACAACTAAGAGAATAATTTGAAACCTATGGAAAGGTACACCTAAAACATACCAATGAATCCAAATGAAATAACACAATCAATATCCATCAATGATTCAACCAACAACAAGAAAATAAAAAACTAAAAATGATTTATTCCTCGATCAAGTACTCGATGGAAACCTTGAATTCCCACTATAGAGTGTCACCCATAGATGGTCTCATTGAAGTAGACACCAACACATCCCAGTGCCTGGTCCATCAAGAGACTTCAGAATCCTAGTCATTTGAGTACACACCAAAAGCCTATCTATGTCCAACCATAAATAGATCATATAAAATGGTTTTTTCACAAAGATGGAAAACTAATCTCTTAAAAGATAGACCACCCAACACATCAATATTGAGCTCTAACCAAGAAGTTGTGAATCAGATGACAATAAGGAATAATAACCACCTTAATGGCCTCGAACACCCACCCAAAGAAGACAACCATGGAAGGAAACATAAGGGATTTTAAATGGAAATAACCTAAAACATTCGTAGGTTTTCTAGAAAAGGATGAATCATGTAGCCTACAACCATCACAATCTCAAATATCTATTAAATCTATCATTCCAAATCAACATATGGTTATGTGTGATGGGAGAGGAGAACAATATTAAAAAATGATTTGGAAAACATGCCTTAAAGGGAGGTCCGGAAAACTGAAGCTCGAGGTTGTTACGGGCGGCGGAGGTCCGGCAAACCGAAGCTCGAGGGCGGCGGAGGTTCGGTAATGCGAACTCAGTGGGCGGCGGAGGTATAACAACAAGAATCGAGGGCGGCAGAGGTCCGGAAATGCAAACTCAACGGGCGGCAGAGGGGAGTCACAGGGCTCCATTACCACGAGAGCTTTAGGTCGCGATAAAACGAGGGCACTGTGCGACCAAATTTATAAAAAAATGGACTAAGGTTTTATCAGTGCTAACAAAGCGCTGATAAAGACTACCTTTATCAGCACTAACATTTTAGTGTTGATAAATTTGTCCTTTATCAGTTCTTTTTTAGCACTGATAATGGTACTCTTTATCAGTGCTACAAAAGCGCTGATAAATCCTTCCTATATCAGCGCTAAAATTTTAGCGCTGATATAGGGATCATTTATCAGCGCTTTTCTAGCACTGATAAAGGTTCATTTTATCAGTGCTAAAATTTTAGCACTGATACAGGGTTTCTTTATCAGCGCTTTTCTAGCACTGATAGAGGGCCTCTTTATCAGCGCTATAAAAGCGCTGATAAAGAATCTGTCTATCAGTGCTAAAATTTTAGCGCTGATAAAGAGGCCCTCTATCAGCGTTAGAAAAGCGCTGATAAAGAATCCCTTTATTAGCGGTTTTGCTTAGCACTGATATAAGGGGGAGCTTCCCTTTCCCATTTTTGTAGTAGTGATAGAGTTGTATTTTTTGAAAAATTCAATATAGGAGTTTTATTTTTGGAATAAAGTGGTAAGAAAATGAAGCAATAAATAATATTTAATTACATATGAAAATATGATGCATGTAGAATGGTAAGAAAATCAATACATGTATAATGTGAGATTTATGCTCAATAGCTTTGAAAAAAATAAGTTTTATTATATGAGATAACATATTAAATTTAGTTTCATTCCCATATAAATGTATTCTCTCATCTCTAGAAAATTCATTCATTAGTGAAAAAATGAACTGATTTTTCTTATGTTGATAAATGATTTGGTATTTTTAAACACTAAAAAAGTGTTTAAAATGGGATTATTTATTATTGATAACTTAGAACTAAGAGAGGATATTTCTCAAGTATTTTTTAACATTTATAAAGGCCCTTATCAACTACAGCAATCACTTTTCATTGCATTATCATCTAAAAGAGAAAAAATCAAATCAAATAAAAAACTAACTAAACTAGAATCAAAAAAATAATGAATACATTTACTGATATGAAAAAAAAATTATACATTAAAAGAATGAGTTATATTTATAAAAAATTACAAACAAATTGGTTAGATAACTAAACAAAGACCATCTAATTTAAAAAATAACCTATTGGGAAATCATCAACCATTATTTTACTTTCAGCATAACATGGAAATGTTCTTATAATTCAATTCAAAGTCTTATGTAATTAATAATAAATAATAATTTCATTACTAATAATTCTTCAAAATTTTAAAATCAATTATTATTGAATTGTTTTATAATAACATAATACATAGCTATAAATTAAAAAGTAATGCCTGAGTAGGATAATAAAATAATAAAATATATATTTACTAGAGTTTCATTGGGTTTTTTTTTCATTTTTGGTCATGTGACACGTGTTTTTGACATATATAAAACTTTTTAAATGTAAAAACGAAATTTTTATCATTTTGACCACACTACATGTTAGAATAATGTGAGATATTCCACGGTTATAATGATAATCTGATTTTGTTTTATTATTTTTGATCATGTGATATGAATTTTTAATTTATATAATACATTTAACATGAAAAAACACATGATTAGTCAATTCAACCAGAATATATGTTGAAATAATATATAATTTTTTTATAAGTTGCAAATAAATCAAAGATGTTTTTCTGTGAGTTTCATGATTATCTAATCTTATTTTCTTGATTTTGATAATGTGGCATTAATTTTTAATATATATAATAGTCAGAATAAAAAAATGAACTATTGTTTGTTCTGACCGCACTACATGTTGGAATAAAAACTGGTCAATTAATATAGTTTAAAATTAATTTTAGATCATTTTTAAAGAGTTTTATGTTAATAAAAGCCTATTTAGTCTATTTTGAGTAGGTAATCCACATTTTTAACTAAAATATCACTTTTAATTTGAAGTCATACACTTTCAATCATTTTTAACACACTACATGTCCAAATTTTGGGAGGTTTCCTCTTATATTTCAATAATGAATTAAATAAAATATTCTTTCTATTTTATTGATATTCGAGTATATTTTTACATTTTTTAGCATGTGATATGTGTTTTTAACTTAGATTGCACTTAAAATAGAAAAATATACTTTTAGTTAACATAATCAACACATGTATCCTAATGAAATGACGTTAATTCATATAGGTCAAAACTAAATCAAATATCATTTTTTGTAGAATTTAATGACAATTTTTGATCATTTGGTCATTTTTTCATGTGATTCCCATTTTTTAACATATATGACACTTTCAAAAAAAATGTTATTTTATTCATTCTAAAAACACATCACATTAGAATGGTTTTAATTCATTATTATATGTTATCAATAAATGAAATATCAATCTACTATATTTTCATGAAATCCAAATTATTTTGGTCATTTTTGAGCATGTGACGTGCATTTTTAAATAAATTAACACTTTAAAATTAAGAACATTTAATATCAGACATTTCAACCACATGATATGGCATTAATTATTATAGGTTAAAAATGAAATGAAGATCATTTTGATATAGTTGTGCAATAATTTAGACTCTTCTACTTAGTATTGATCACACAATGCATGTTTTTTACTTAGGTAACACTTTTAAAATAATATATATATATATATACTTTCATTCTAACCACACCGTGTATCAGAATGATGTGAGGTTCATTATTAAATGTTGAAAATGAATTGACTATCATTTTTTATAGTTTCACATCAATCTAATATCATGTTCACATTTTGAGCATGTGGTAAGTTTTTTTAACATAGATAACACATAAAATTAAAAAACCACACTATTAGTCCTTCTGTCCACACTTTTCATAGTAATGATGTTTGGATTCTTTACATAATTTAAAATTGAATAAAAAATAATTTTCTTAAAGTTTCATGATAATCTATGACTTTATTTTTGGTTTGAGAATATGACACACATTTTAAATAGAATATCACTTATATATTGAAAACTCACATTCATGATCATTCCAACCACACCACTTATCAAAATGACATTTGGCTCATTCCTAAGGGTAAAAATATGATAAGAAAAATAAATTAAATAAATTTATAAAAATACATCTCCAAGATTCTTTTAAATAATGTGATACAATGTCACATTCCCATTCATCCCTGATAAAATATATTTCATCTCCAAAAAATAATTTATCACCAGTTTATATAAAGTTCAGAAGATATAAAATATGAGAATGGTTGATAAATATTTTAAATTGATGTGTAAATATTAAAAAATAGACATGTATAGTATATTATTTTAATGGGATTTTATTTTTTATAATTTTTACCAAATCCTTTATAAAATTATAAAGTCGTATCCATAGTTCTAACTATTTGGTTTTTGGCAAACTACATAAACATTAAAAATTATAAGAAATTTTTTATAATATATACACCAATAAATAAATGTTATTACACATACGTAAATATGTATCCATCTTGCTTAATCAATTGAGTTCTTATTCACATCCATTTCCCTTAAACCTTTAGTTTTTTAAACATTGGTACTACGTTACCAAAGAAAACATGAAATTTAACGCATATTATAAAACATGTAATTATGATATTCTATATAATTTTTTTAAAATATAATATATGTTACTAATTAAAAAATGTATGTCATTTATGGCTGATTTAATGAATATCTAAGAATTAGATCCATAGAATATATCATTAGATTAACTTTATTTATTAAAATCAACATCCTATGATACCTAAAAAATTTTACAATTAATGAATACTCCATGTATAATAGTATTTATTTTATCTAATAATGGATTTTATTATACTCTAATTTTAGAACCCATTTTAATTTTAGAGGATTGATTCACACTCATTTTAATTAAATAATGTGTTCGGAGAGGTTTAGTTGATTTCTATGGGAGTTTTTAAATAGAAATTTTATTTTTAGATGAAAATGGTAAAATAGTAAATTCAACTTAAATAGAATTTTGGATTAAAAAATAGACTTTTCCATTGAGTCTAAAATGGGATACTCGATTTCGGATAATATTTTGGTAATTTTTTATTGATTCTTAAAATTTATAGTCTTGGTGGTGCATGTATTAGAATAAATAATATTTATTAACAAATTTATTTTTAACATATAAACCTCTATATATTCATATTTTAGATGAATTGAGAAGGAGACTGGTATTTGGAGAATTCTCTTAGTATGGAGGTCACCATAAGATATGGAGAGAGCTCACCAAATAATGAGGAATTTACATATTAAAGGTATGTTTCTTTGATTCCAACACTCCCATTTTGATGGTTATGTGACTTCAAAACAATATTTACATTCCATAACTTATTAATTGATTATTGATATGAAATTTAAGTATTTTATTCTATAAATTAATACAAATTTAATTAAATTTTAGTATTAAAAATCCAATGAATGGATTTTAACTAAACCTAGAGAGAAGTTTGTTTTACCAAAAATTTTCTCTAAGTTTTAAAGGAAAAAAACATAGATTTGTGAATAAAATTTAATGTATGTTAATATTTGTATCAATATAGTCCTAGTGGTTTAAGAATATTATAAATCTGAACCACAAATTATGATATATTTTAGTGATGATTTAAGTAATTAAAACCTCACTTTTAATTTGATAATTTTAATACTTAAATTTGGACAAATCCTTTTAGAATCATCTTATGTATATTGATAAAAATCCAATTCCTTTATAATTTTCAAAATCTAATGCATAAATTATGAGATATTTTAGAGAGAATTTTTAGGACTTATTTTAATAAAATTATAATAACATCTTCATATGGATCAATCATTTTGAAAACCATATATCCCTTGAAATCCTATGAAGATACGGAGCTCGTAAAGTTAGATTAACATCAATTTGATTCAGGGTTTCAAAGAAAATATAGAGAAAATATTTAACTAGTTACACATTATCACTTTTATTGGCCTATTGAATAAATGAATTTCAAAAAAAAAATCACCATATTAAAGATCATTGAAACAAGAAGATGATGATGGTGAAGTTTGGTGTACCACATTATACCAAAATAGGCATTTAGTAGTGGTTTTTCTACATCGGTTTTGAAAATTGTTGTGAAATGTTTTCCTGAATAAAATTTAGCGGTGGTTTCTAAAACCGCCACCAAATTTTTTTAATTTTTAATTTTATTTTTTTTTCAAAAAAAATTAATTTTTTTAGCGGTGGTTTTTTAAAAAACCTTCAGGAAATAGCTATAGTTTTTTAAAACTGTAGGTAAATAAAAGTAAAGAAATTAAAAATATATATTTAATTATGATTTATTATTTATTATTTATTATTTATTATTTAATATCGTATATTGTTTATTATTTATAATGTGTCAATTAATAAAAATTTATAATTATTAGTAAATAATAATTTAAAAGTAAAAAAAATGTTCAATAAGTTAAAAATAAGACTTCGGCATCAATTGACCATAACTTTTGATCTGGAAGTCTGTTTTAGATCCACAACTAATAAAATAGAAGCTTATGAAATGAAATAAAACCACATTAGATTTAAATTTTGTAATAATTAAAATCATAAAATTTATTACAGTTTCAAGAAAAGTATGATATCGAACTTGAACTTCAAATGATAGTAAATTTTGATCAGAGTGTCTGTTTGGGCTCTACCACATATCAAATCGAATTCAGTGATGAGCATTATTCCATATTAATTAGGGGGACCTTGGTCACTATATTTTAAGGCCAAAAGAGGCCTTGAAGGCCTCTAAAATGGAGTTTTTAATCGAGGTGTCATAATTTTTTAACATTCATTAGAATTTCATCCTCATTTTAGAAGGTCTTATTACTTTTTTTGTAGAGACTGAATTTATTCCAAAGGATTACATTCACATTGATATTATGGTTTTGAATTTTTATTATTTTTCACAATATAGTTTTATTTATAATTAAATATATGAATATTTTCTTACATTTATTTATAATAAATCACTTGCATAAATAAATATTTACATAGATATGTATTTTTAAACATATAAACCAAATTGAAATAAATATTTTTTATTCATTTTATTTAAAATAAATAATTATCGATTTTATTTACCTTATAAAAATGCATAAATTTGTATATATATACCTATACAAGTAATGTTTATATATAAATATGTGTGTGTCAATAAAAAATATGTCTTTATGTGTATATTATAATATATGTATATATATGTGTGTATTTGTGTATAGTTATATACATTTGTAATATTTATACATATTTATATTTATATATTTTTATATCATATATGTGTAGATATATATATAGATGTATTTTATTTATTATATATATATATATATACAATTATATATTTGAGTGTTTTTATATATATTTATGAAATATAAATGTCTATTTATATATATTTATGTAAATTTTCTTATATGTATAGTTATTTATAGATATTTATATCCATTTATTATTTTATTATTTTATTATTTTATTATTTTATTATTTTATCATTTTATTATTTTATTATTTATTATTTATTATTTGTTATTTGTTATTTATTATTTTTTATTTTAATATTTATTTTTTATTGATTTATTATTTATTGATTTATTTTTATTATTAATTTATTTTTAAATAACTATTTAATATTAATTTACTATTTATTATTTCTTATTTCTTATTTATTTATTATTTATTATTTATTATTTATTATTTATTTATTGTTTATCATTTATTTATCTATTATTTATTATTTATTTATTATTTAAGATTTATTTATTAGGTATTTATTATTTATTTCATATTTATTATTTATTATTTATTATCATTTATTATTTGTTTATTTTTATTATTTATAAATTATTTATTTATTATTTATTTATCTAATGTTTATTTATTTATTATTTATTTATTATTATTTATTTATTTATTTATTATTTATTTAATATTTAATTATTATTTATTTATTAGGTATTTATTATTTATTTCATATTTATTTTTTATTTATTTATTTTTTGTTTTTTATTTTTTATTTTTTATTTTTTATTTTTTATTTTTTTTATTATTCATTTAGTATTTTTATTTTATTTTTTATTTTTTATTTTTTATTTTTTATTTTTTTATTATTTATTTGTTAGTTATTTATTATTTATTATTTATTTATTTATTATTTATTTATTTATTTATTACTTATTTATTATTTATTTATTATTTATTATTTATTTATTATTCATTTAATATTTATTCATTAGTTATTTTTTATTTTTTCTTTTTTCTTTTTTATTTTTTATTTTTTATTTTTTATTTTTTTTATTTTTTACTATTTTTGATTTCTTGTTTCTTATTTCTTATTGATTATTTATGTATTATTTAATTATTTGTTATTTATTAGTTATTTATTATTTATTTATTACTATTTATTATATATTAGCATTTATTATTTAATATAATTTATTATTATTTATTATAATTTATTATAATTTATTATAATTTATTTATTTTTATTATTTTATTATTATGTATTTAATATTTAATTATTATTTATTTATTACGTATTTATTATTTATGTAATAATTATTTATTATCTATTTATTATTTATCTATTGTCTATTATTCATTAATTTTTTATTTTTTATTACTTATTTATTATATATTCAATATATATATTCATTATTTATTATTATTTAATATCATTATTTTTTATTTATATATGTATAAGTATATTACATACTGTTTACTCGCCAGATGAGGAGCTTGCTAAATTGGTAAAGTTTTTGCAGTATATCTAAGAGGTAAGGGGTTCAAATCTCTCTCATCGCATATATTTTCCAGATTTATGCATGGCATGCATGGAATATGCATGAATGGTAGGATAAATAATAAGCAATAATAATAAATAAATAAATAAATAATAAATATTAGTAAATAAATTAATTATGTAAATAAAAAATAAAGAAATAAAAATAAAAAACCACCACCAAACAAAGCATCGTGAAATAAAAAACCACTGCACAAAAAGTACCATGAAATGATTCTTGACATACAAATATGTAGCACTTTTAGAATGTGGCATGCATCATTTAGCGACGGTTTAAATCGCCGCTAAATGCTAAAAGACGACGGGAAACACCATGTTTTTTTATAATGCCATCAGACACTTCCTCTCTCTAAACCACCTCCAGTGATGATGGTCGGCAAAGACATACAGTGGTTACATGATGAGGAGGCAGTAGAGGAACCAAGACCATCTGATTCTTTGGATAGTTGGGAGGAGGCCATGTTTTTTCTACTCTAGGCTCAAAATGTGGTACTGTGTGGCATATCATGTGTCTCAAATGACTATTTGATCATTATGATTGGATGGAGATCTTGTGACTGAGTCATTGATTGAAGTCTAGTCATATATCCTAATCAAATATAACTTTGTAGTTAAAAAGTTGAATAGGTTCATCTCTCTTAAGGATATTGTCTGAGAACTCACTATCCTCTTCACTTATTTATGTTTGTAGTGTTTTTAAGTTTAGAAAAACAAATGGAAATGTGACGTCTATTATGTGGTGTGAATGCATGAAATGAAATAAAGTAAGTAAATAACACGAGTTAGTAGAAAAGGAAATGAACTTGGGTTTGTATACATGGATTCCTTAATTGTTCATTTATATTGTTAAATGTTCATTTGAATATCCAACTAATATTGTTCATGGGTCACATTCTGTTACTTAGATTGTGAGATATAGTTCACTTTTGGAGATCTCTTATGTAAACAGAGCCTCACCTCCACCTTATAGTTAAGTGATGAACATTCCTTATAGTTAAGTAATGAACATGTTGCAATCATAGACATATCACCACTCTCTATCCAATCCCATTATACATTGCCCATGTCTCATCCCCCATAATTCCATCATATATGAGTTGAACAGAAATAAGGGAGGGAGAGTTGATTTGGTGGGGTCAAAATGAGGGAAAGAGAATGTTATTAAAAGGTCTAAAATCATCACACCCAAGCACAACACTCCCATTACCTTACTATAAATGAATTAAAAAAATAAGAAATATGTATTTAGGAACACGACGAAAATATCCCCCAATATTAATCCTCAGGTTTGATTCCCACTATCGTGGGCATGAAAGAGGCATGGAGGGGGGAAATAGGAAGAAACAAAGGGAGAATAAGAAGAATGATGCTATTATAAATAAAATGAACTATTATATTAAAATTCAAAAATAAATTATAGTAAATATTGTACTATTGTAAGGAGTGGATAAAGGCCAAGTATCCAACCTCCTTATAATAGGGGCAAGGGTTTGTTTATATAAGTAGTGGTGAAGTGGCTCTTTCATGTGATGATCTTCACATGATTAAGTGAGATTCTCAAATGAATCCATGTGTTCAGTATTTGGTGGTGGTATTCCTTATTTAATAAGTCTCAAAATGATTATCCCATCTTTCCATGATTTAGTGTTTAAGTTAGCCTGGATGTGTGACACATGGCTTGATTGTTTAGGCATTTTTTAATTTTACTAAACAAAAGTTATGAAAATGTTTTTTTTTTGGATAAAATAATCTACATATATAACACATGGGTTAGTGATTTATACCATGGAAATAAATTATCTTTTTGAGTGTTATTAGATTTACCTAGTGTCAATGACCCTTTACTGAGTGTTTTATATGAGTTTTATGTGTCCAGAAGATTGGTATTACATTGAGGTGGTGATAGAAGTTGTTTTAGAGATCAAGAATGCATTGGATGGTGAAGATATGTTATGCCAAATGTTATTGGTATATTGTGAGGGGATTACATTTGTGTCAAGGTATAAGGATATGTTGAATAATATAAGGAATTTGTGTTGTTGTGATGGATGAACACCTTTAAAACAAATCCTCACAATATAGGTAACATTGTAGAAATTTTTTAAGATACATTGGGCTTTGAGGTGTCATCAAATATTTGATGGATATATAATTTAATGGAAAGGATATGTTGTATAGGTGACATGATCTGTATTAAACCTTGATATTTTTTTAGTGATGTTTTCTTTACTAGTTGATGCAAAATCCTTTGGTAGTGAATGTAGCCTTGAGCTCAATCTTGATACAAAATTGTTGTGTTGAATCCTTGTTGAAATTCAATGTGGGTGTATCTTAACTACCTAGCATAGCCTCAACCATCTATGTGATATTAAATTCATGGGTTTATGGGCATTGTGTCATCCCAAGTTTCTTCTAAAACACATAAAATAGAAATTTTATTTGTCTATTTAATCCCATTAAACACAAAATTATGTTTTATCATAAAAATAATGTTTTAGGATATCTTCACATTAATATAAAAAACACACTATAAAAATAAAATATATTTATTTCATATATTTAATATAATATATGGATTATTTATAATGGAAATGTATACTAAAACATATAAAAATATGGATGAATCACTCCCCCACACTAGATTTAATCCTTATCCTCAAGTGATATCTCTCAAAAATTATATTGTATAAATTTAATCTCCTCTCATTTATTAAAGTTTAGTATTCACCTTCCCTTCAATATCTCTCGGTAACCATGAACGTATCCACACACTTTTATTCATTCCATTAATGTGCATATCACTTATTCAAGATTTGAGAATAACTAATCTAAAACTAAGTATTTCCAAATAGCAGGAAATCCTTAAGGTTATTTGTGATAACCAAGTAATGGAAGCAACATTTCGACAAAGGACTCTCATATTTTTGTTTACTCTTATTATGGATTTCGGTTTTTCACACACACACACACGCCCAATATGCTTTTAGAAATCTTTAGAGACTTTAGTTTAGATTTTAACTACTCAAACTAATATAATTTAAATGAATTTTTAGCAATTGATTCACTCATATTCAAGTTCATTAATAGAATGTATATAAATTAAGTTGTTTTCCACTTAAATATTTTTTAATTAAGATTAATTATTCTAATTTTCAAACAAGGGATTCCATATTTTCTAAAGTTAATCATGTAACCTATATAACTCAAAAATAGGATGTTCTCAAGTGGTATAATTCTAAAAACATCCTTTATTCAAATAAAAAAACACACACATCCTTCAACGGGTTTAAAAATCCCTCAAATTAGAATTCCACTACCACTTTAAATCATAAATACTCAAACTGTAGGTAATGAGAACTAGCAGGATAGAGATATAAAACCTTGTTACTATTTATAGTGGATTGAGTTAATCTCTTAAAAACTACATTATTATTCTTATGCAATAAAAACAAAAGAAAATTGAAAAAAATTATTCAATGAAAATGAAAATAAGAAAGTGAGAAAGAGAAAAGAGTCTTGGGTCATACCCCCTAAGTGGGTGTTGATTTTTGGTTTCCTATAACCAATCAGTTTATTAGTCAACCCCAATATCAACGTGTATGGGTTTTTCATGATATAAACCACCACATTTTATTTTTCCTATTTTATTTAAGTAAACATTGAGAATGGGGACCCCCATGTGAATATAATATTATTATAACCCCCAGAATAAGATGAAAAGAGAGAATTTAATGGGGGATAATAAATTTAAGGTGATCCTTAAGTATAGAATACTCCTAAAGTATATTTTCATGATGTTTTTGAGGATTTTAGGGCTTCACTTCATGGCTTGGGTCTTCTTATTCTTCTTCTAGTACCACCTCCTTAATGTCCTCTTCTTCTATAAATTTCAATACCATCCTTTTGTTAATGGTTGGATCTTCTTTTTCTTATTTTTCTTCTTCACTCTCAAAGACTATTAGTGGGACAACCACATTTGAATTGAAATAATAAATGGAGTAAATATATAATTCAAGTAAAGAAAGATAAAAAAAATAGGGTCCAAGTAAAGATATAATGATCCTATCTTTTTATACATAGATATTACATCATTTTTTTGGAATATTTCATACATTACACAAACACTTTCCCAAATACCATATTAGTTTAGTGCCTTTGGAAACTTGGAACACAAACTTATAATCTGATAAAAGATCTTGAATGATTCTCAAAAATATCTTCCCCTTTAGTAACCTTACCTAAAAGCTTTATTTATAACCTAGGGAAAAGAAAACATAAGAAAGGGTGATCTCAGATGCTCAGTAATGGTAAAAATGGAAGATACATAAGAAAAACATGGCCATAAGGGTATGTAAATAGGATCATAACATTTTACAAGCATACACTACATATTAAAGATCATAATATTGAATCATTGTATTAAATATTAGTAGTTCATAAGACATTAATCATATGATAATCAAAGTACATGAGCTATGAGAGTATAACAATCTCATAAAACATGGAATTTGAGGCATACATATAAGCTTAGAATATCTTATGTCAATGAGACCTAACATATAATTCACAGTATGTTATGATTGATATAATCACCATTGTACCTACTTTAGGCTTGGAATAACCTCCCATGTACCTTATAGTTTTGGGCTTAGGATGACCTCTTATTGAATTCTTAGGATGGCCTCCTATGTGCCCTCTTATTAGGGGATTAGGATGACCTCCCATATACCCTCTTGTTGTAAGCTTAGTATGACCTCCCCTATACCCTTTTTAAATTCATAGAACATTTATCATTACCCAATGCATTGGATGGATATATAGGTCCCACTCATCACATAATTAAATCATACATATATGTGCTATAATATTTTAGATCATTCACGAGGTTAGAAATAATGAAAATAAATGGTTTTTATAAACATTTTATCATAGAATATCTCCTTGAAAAGTAATGGGATTCATATAAATCATTCCATAAAAACATAAATCATTCATGAAAAAAAAATATGAACGGTATCCTTGAATAATATCCCCAGTAAATCATGAGTAACACCAACGGATGTTATCTTATGTGGAAAATAATTTTTAAATATATTTTTAAAATATTTCTTAAGAAAAATATCCTCTCCTCTTTGAAAAAAATGATTTTAAAATCATAAAAAATTTATCAATAATTTTTTATTTAAAATAAACTTTAAAAAATATAAAGGAATATTTGAGATCATTCCAAACATCTTTGAGATCCATTTTATTGAAAATTCTTAAAATATCATATAGAACACTTTTAAAACATTTTTAGAAAACATTGTTTTAAAGGAACAAATATTTACGACCGAATAGATAATATCATTACATGAAACTCATAATATCATAAAAATAAAGATATTCATGATACAACATGTCAATGGGTAATATATATACCTCATAAAAAGAATATAGGTGCATAACATAACATGTTTCTGACTAAAAATTAAATTTTATTTCAAAAGAACTTTTTTGGAAAAGTAGGAAACCTCACAAGGGAATTACATAGGGTCATTAACATAGAAAGAAATAAAAAAATCATTGAATATGAGGCTAAGATTATTATAACTAGTCACTCTATATAAAACCCATTATAAAGTAGTTACCTTAATTTTTGAGCCTTCTTTGATGATTTATTAAAAATGGTGGGCCAGCTTATCCCATGTTTGGATGTATTACTCTATATTTATTTTCTTTATATTTAATTCTCATTCCAAAATGAGGTCTTGTTTATTGATCCTTACCCTTTTATGCTTGTTAATTTCAACTTGGATCATTCTTTCATATATTTGATTAGTCTTCTCCTTTATAGTGTTTATATGGAAGGATCCTTCAGGAATTTATTCTTTAAAGTATAGAATGAGCTCTGGGAAATGTTATTTTTTTATTCCAAAATTTTAGGCTTTCTCTTCAAGTACTTGGTGATTAATTATGCCTACTCTTTCTCCTTAGTAATTACACCCTATGCTACATGATTCACCTCCTAAAAATTAATGTTTTTCTCATGATTCTGCTCCTATGTATTGAATTTACAATTGTGTTGATTATTGTCCCCACCTTTTTTAGCTGAAATTTTCTCCATTGTCTTAGGCAAGAAGGATTATTCCTTACACCCTTTGGGTTTTTTCCGCTTAAGTACTATGTGCCCCTCTGAGTCTTGGGTTCCTTTATGTCCTCTCTTCCACCTTGGGATATAAAGACCTATACCATGCATACATTCTACACTTTCCATTGAAAAATAGCAGTAAATTTTATCATCAACCATGTTACATTCCTTATATATATATAAAATTTGTAGATAAACTATTTCTTGGACCCCTTCCCCTATTTCATCCTGATTCTTAGAGCCATTGACGCAAAATTTCCTTACCAACTTGGTAACTTTTGAACTGTAAACCCCGTGAAAGGGAGATAATAAAATGAATATATAATTACCCATAAATTTAAATAATAGGATCATATATTACATTCATGGTTAGTATATACACTCCAAAAAAGAAATGAGCGGTGAATATGGCATAAGTCTCGTGGAAATAAAAGTGAGACTAGAAATCCCCTTGCCTTAAGTCTTGACATCTTTCGTAGACGTTCAAAACTCATGTATAATAAAAATAAGTTTATTATTAATATACTATAGAACCATATTCATATATATAATAACATATATGATTTACTTATGAATTTATATTACTCTCCTATTAACAATTACAAGTTTAATTTATGTTTCGGATAATAACTGCTTTGTTTCTCGTACATGTTTCGACTTGTTATTATTGGTAATCATAATTAGATAATGATTTAATCTTCTAAAAAATTATAAACATGATATAAATATCATATATATTAATTATATATGTATTTATGGTTATCTATAAAATATAAAATAGAAAATTAAATACATCATTTATGGAGACGATAGGTTGTATGTATACATGAACGTTGTTTCCATTTTATTGTAATATTGAAAGAAAGAAAGTAAATGAAATATATATATAAATATATATTATTATTGTATTATAATTCTTATTTCATATATATCATATACTCTAAACCCATCCTTAATACATTCCATATAAAGTGTGAACGAATCACGTCACTTTGAGGAGGCGGTAGTCCACACGTCCACAAATGAAGTTATTATATTTCCAAAAAATGGAAAGCATGAAGTTATGTGTTATATAATAACTAATAAATCATAAATACATCATAAATATCATATATATTATATAAAAACAGAATTTATATCATTATTTCAAACCTTTAAAGGTGGAAATGGAATAACGAACGACATCGGTTCGTGAAGTGGTAGTACGTCGTACACACGAATGATGATTATGTATCCCATTTGATGAAAGTGTATGTGAGTGTAGGTAAAAACATTAACATAAAAAAATATAAATATATTTATTATACTAAGTTTATTATATAAAAATTAAATAAAATAATTTAGTGGGTTCAATGAAGAAATAAAATAAAAATGTTTGTTGATGAACGTAACCTATTCTTCGGATATCTCCTTTTGGTTTGCACCAAAGGACTTCCTTGGATAGATTTATGAAAACATGAAGGCTTTTAATATAAATTTATATAATATTTTAGGATATTTGAATAGTTTTTGGATGAACCATATAGGTTATTAAGTATTAAGAAAAGTGAAGAAGATGATCCCTTTTATAACAGATGGGAGGGGCACTTTTGGAATTTATCAAAAGATTAATTTATAATAAATTCAATCTCAATAAAAATACCTCCAAAAAAACATTTATTTGAATATAAGATATTAAAAGGTTGTAATATAATCAAAAAATATATTTTAGACAAGTTTTTGTGTTATTTTAAATCTTGTCATTTTGATTAACTCTTAATTAACCCGTTTTAATTTTAACTATGGTAACTAATGTTTCTATATTAAGAGGATGTAATTTTTACTTATAAAGAATAAATTGGATAATAAATGGAAAATTAATGATATTTTAAACCATATATAATACCATTTATCCTTATTTATCTTTTTAATTATTTATAAATAATTTAATAAAATATTATTTTCATAAAATATCAAAAGTTTCAATTTTGATATTATCCATTACTTTGACTTTAAGAAACTAAATACATAAATATAACTTCAAATAAAATAATTTAATACACCCATAACATGTCATATTCACCAATAAAATTATTTTATCACCTTAATTAAGTAAAATTATATTTAATTTAATATTTCTAATATAATTTAATTGATTTCTTTATTAATTGAATAATTACTACATCGTTATTGTATAATTATTTATGGTACTTATTTATTCACTAAAATTTAAAAATAAATTTCCATGATGTATATTAACCTTTTATATTTTATAATAATGTATATAATCTATCATATCTTATATTTAACCCAATATTAAAAATATTATACTTATTAAAAGTAAGTGTGTAACATTTTTCCACTCTCTTTGATTTTAATAATTTCTAAGTCATTTTCATGAAAAAGTGTCCATTAAATAATTAAATTTTGAAAAATATGTGTTAAGAGTTAAATTAAATTAATCAAATAACATTTATTAAAGTGTTAGAGTAGTTTTATAATATTTATAATATTATTGTTACCCTTAATTACCTTATTTACCCTTAACTGTGGTAATAAAAATTACTAAAGTTACTATTTATATTGTCCACAAATAGAAGGAATATATTTAATAAATTTAGGCCTTATAATTCAAAATATGGAATCCATTTTTTTCAAAATTAAAAACACATAATTGGATAAATTTTATTTAAAATTAATCCCATTGATGAAATGAGAAAATGGGTTTTAAAAGTGAAAATGTTCAAAAGATTAAAATGTTTTTATATCCAAATTCAATGTGAAATTGATTCCAATGACCTAAATTGAATTAAATTATAAAAAAATATTTAATTATACTTCAAAACCAATTAAAAATATAATTTAACACTATAAATTATATATATGAAAAAGTAGTTTTCAATTAAAATTCAGCATTTTTTATTATTCATCAAAACATGATACTTCTCAGAAAAATACAAAAAGTTCACCCAAAGTAAATTTTTATTTTATGATTTTGAAAATGAATTTTATTTTTTTATATAGAAATTATAAATTTATCAAAAATTATATTTAAAATGGGTTCTCCATTAAAAGGTGGTAAAATTACCCTTTTTGAAGATACATCTTTTTATTCATAAAATTAGATTAATTATTATATTATTTCTACCAAATCTATTGTATTAGTTTCAAAAAAATGATTGAATATGTAATGTATAATTTTTTTTAACAAAAAATCATTAATATTGGTTTGTTTAATTTATTGTGATAAAATGGTGTTTGTACAAAGAAAAATAGTATTCTTAGAAAATGAATTTCTTATTTTTTAAATAGTTCTTAATTTCATTTCTAGATAATTGATAACAAAGGGATTAAAATAATATTTTAATAATTTAGTCAATATTATTTTTATCTTCCATTCCAATAGCTATATGATAACTATAATATTATAATAATATTAATAGTACATTATAGTTTGTTAAAACTAGGTCTTGCGTGTAATGAAAGATGTAAAAAGAATTAAATATTGTGTTTAACACAAGTCAAACATAGTGTTTCATGTACCAAAAGAAAATATGAATGTTGTGTGTCACATAACCTTGACTTAGTATTGCATTCAATGCAAGAATAACTTAGTGATTTCATATAACACAAGCGATATTCATTATTGCATGAAATGAAAGATATCAAAAAGACTAAATTAATTTGAAATATATATATTTCTCAAAATCTTAGGGTGTTACATTATACCCCCCTTAAAATGAATTTATCCCTCAAAATTATTCTATTTTATCAAAGGTTTAATACTTTAACGTTCCTTTCATGGAAACCCACGTTATAAAAATTAATACTAATGCTACCTTAAAAAATGGAAAGTTATAAACATAATAGTTTCCTAAAGTAACTCATAACTAGGTTTCCATATAGGAGAACATAGATTTCAAGTGAAAACATGGAAATGGAAAAGAAATATAACTATCAATTTTTCATGGAGAGTGATAGAGAACATATTTTGGATCGAGTTAACAATCACAAATCTGTAACCCAAATAATATTGAAAAATGTCATTGATATCATCAAAAATGTTGATAATAGGACAACATTTTATTACAATACTCTTTTTATTAAAGTTTAAGAATTTTCATGAGAATATATACTTACATGATTTCAGTACAACCTCACCCTTTGTTGTTCCTTGATCAATTTCCACTTCATCTCTTATTCTAATAAATGAAGTTGAATTTTTCGTTCTTGAAATGTTAGTTGATCATGAGATCCATAAAGAGAATGATAGGTTATTCCATCTATATTTATCACAACAAAAAGGATAGCACAAGTTATCTAATATGAATTAATCCTTATACAGTGAGATAATACTTTAATATCTAAAACCTAATTTGAATTTTAAAATAAACCGTTCCATAACTGGTTAACCTTATAACCCTTTGGAAAGATGAAAGTCCAAAAATTTAGAAATAAGGTCACTTAATTTCTCAAAAACTGATCAGCATTGATCCCCCATATATCATAAAGTAGCTCTTGTTTGTTATGAACTAAACATGTGAATACCTTCATCATTTATTTTCTTGAAATATGGTAATTACTCTAAATCCTTATTGAAAAAATACCTTCTTTCTTATTCCAAATATTATTAGATATATTAATTATGTTCGAAAATTTCAAAATATCCATCCATGATATCATAAACCACTTTGTAAACAAATCCTTAATCAGTTCTAAGGTAATCATTACTGTCCAATTTACTTATTCATATCCAACATATCTTTATTAAAACATCATTATCCAAACATTAGTAACATATTAAGGGTTATCTTTCCCGTAACATTGTGTTTCCCATGAATATCACCTTACCATTAAAATACTTTTCTAAGTCTTCATTACCATTCAACATATCCTTTTCTATTTTTAATGAAAATATTATAATAAAAATACTTATATATTTCATGATTCATATAACATAATCTTTTAATTACAAAACCTATACACTTCAATCAACCAAATTTATCCTAAAACCATTACTCAGGCTTTATCATATTATTCTTTCCTATAATATGAAATATTAATCATTTCTTAAGGTTACTCAGCCTTAATCTAATCATGCTTCTTATTTTTAATGTAAACAATACTTTTAGAACATCCCATACATTTCACATGTTGTTTTTGGTCTCTTTATCCTTAACATTATAACCAATACTCGTACTAACTTCCTATTTCTCTTCATGATATTTCCACTTAGGAAATAAATTTTCATAATACCCATATTTTTTATATCTAAAACATTCAATGTTAACTTTGTTCTTTCTAGTTCCCTATATTGAATAAGACCAGAAAATGTAGTGTGGGAAACACTTATCATAGTATAAAAACACATAATCATGAAAAGTTTCTTATAGGATGCCTAAATCATGACACCTACTTTTAAATATATGACACCTTAGGCTTATTCTTAGAGACATACCTATACATATCTATAGAAATATACCTAGGGATATCACTAAAGTTTTATCATCCAAGTTTAAAAAGGTTAACTAAAACTTTTCTCTAATACCAACTATAATGACCCTATCTTATCATACATGGACATTAAATCATTTTTTTAGAATATTTCATACATTAAAAAAAACATATTCCCAAATATCTTATTAGTTTAGTGCATTTGGAAACTTAGAAAACAAACTTATAGTCTAGTAAAAAATATTCAGTGTTTCCCACAAAGATCTTCCCCTTTAGTACCCCTACCTAAAACCTTTCTTTATAACCTAGGGAAAATAAAACATAAGAAAGGGTGAGCTCAGATGCTTATTAAGGTTAAACATGGAAGATATATAATAAAAACATGAGCATAAGGGTATGAAAATAGAATAATAAAATTTGACAAGCATGAACTACATATAAAAGATCATAATCTTGAATTATTAGATTAAATATTGGCAGTTCATAAGACATGAATCATAATATAATCAAAATAAATGAGCTATGAGAGTATAAAAATGGCATAAAACATGTAATTTGTGGCATACACATAATCCTAGAATATCTTATGTCAATGATACCTACCAAGACATTTATAGTATGTTAGGCTTGGGATAATCAACTATGTACCAAATTTGGGATTGGGATAACCTCCCACGTACCTTCTAGTTTCAGGATTAGTATGACCTCATGTCTACCCTTTTTTGTGGGATTAGAATGACCTCCCATGTACCCTCTTAGTATGGGCTTAGGATGACCTCCCGTGTACCCTCTTGTTATAGGCTTAGGATGACCTCCCATGTACCCTCTTTGAGCTCAAAAAACATGCATCATTACCCAATGAATTTTAGGGAGATATAGGTCTCACCCATCACATAATTAAATCATAAATATATGTTCCATAATATTTTAAATCATTCATCGTGTCATAAATCATGAAAATAAATGGTTTTTGTAAACATTTCATCATAGCATATCTCATTGAAAAGTAACACAATTAAAATAATTAATTCCATAAAAACATAAACCATTTAGTGAAAAAAAAATATGAATGGTACACTTGGATCATATACTCAGTAAGTAATGAGTAACACTAACGGATGTCGTCTTAGATGTAAAAAGTTTTTGAAAGATATTTTTAAAACATTTCTTGGGGAAAATATCCTTACCTCTTTAAAAATTATTTTAAAATCATAAAACATTTATAAAATATTTTTTTATTTAAAATTACCATAAAAACTTATAAATTAATCTTTGACACCATTTTAAATATCTTTGAAATCCATTTTATTGAAAATCCTTAAAAGATCATTCAAAACACTTTTAGAACATTTTTAGAAACATTGTTTTGAAAGAATGTAGATTTATAACTGAAGAGATAATATAATTACATGAAACTTATAATATAATTCTAATAATTATATTCATTATGAAATATTTAAATGGGGATTATATACACCTCATAAAATAATGTAGGTGCATAACATAACATGTGTCTCAAATAAGGAAAATTAACATAACATTCCCTTACCAATTAGGTAACTTTTGAAACGTAAACCTATGAAAGATAGATCATAAAATGGATATGTAAATACACATAAATATGAGTAATAGGATCATATATTAAATTAATGTGTAGTATATACACCACATAAAATAAATTAGTGGTGAATATGGAATAAGTCTCATAGAAATAAAAGTGAGACTAGAAATCCTCTTACCTTAAGTCTTGACTTCCTTTGTACACGTTAAAAACTCATATATAATATATATAAGTTTATTATAAATCTACCAAATAACTATATTAATATATATAATTCCATATATTATTTAATTATGACTTTATATTACTCTCTTATTAACAATTCCATGTTTAAGTTATGTTTCAGGTAATAAGCACTTTGTTTCTCATACATATTTTGACTTGTTATTATTGGTCCTCATACTTAGATAATAATTTAGTCATTTACATAATTATAAATATGATATAAATATCATATATATTTATTATATATGTATTCGTGGTTATCTATAAAATATATAAATAAAAAATTAAATACACCGTTCATAGAGATGGTAGGCCATATGAACACATGAACGTTGTTTCCATTTTCTTGTCGTATTGAAAGAAATAAAGTGAATGAAATATATGTATATATATATATATATTATCATTAAATTATAATTATTATTTCATATATATAATATATTCTAACCCCGTACTTAATAAATTTCATGTAAGGTGTGAATGAATCACATCGCTTTGACGAGGTGGCAGTCCACAAGTCCACAAATGAAGTTATCATATTTCCACAAAATGGAAATCATAAATTTATGTGTTATATAATAATTAAATAAGAATAAATAAATTGTAAATATCATATATATCATATTAAAATATAAATTATGTCATTATTTTCAACCTTTAAATGTGGAAATGGAAGAACAAACGACATCAGTTCGTGAGGCGGTAGTTCTCTGTACACACGAACGATGATTGCATATCTCATTTGATGGAAGTGTGTGTGAGTGTAGATAGAAACATAAATATAAAAACATATAAGTATATTTATAATAATTATGTTATTATATAAACATTATATATAAATAATTTAGGGGGTTCAAGGATGAAATAAAACAAAAACGTTCATTGATGAATGTTGCCTCTTCTTCGGATATCTTCTTTTGGTTTGTGCTAAAGGACTTCCTTGGTTGGATTTATACTCAAAGGAATAATTATATAATTAAGGTATGGAATTTTGGAGGAGATTTTAATAAGTTTTTTCCAAAAAAAAATGGGTTATGAAGTGTGAACAAAATTGAATATGAGGTTCCCTTTTATAAGAGAGGGGAGGGCACTTTTGGAATTTATCAAAATATTAATTTATAATAAATTCAATATCAATAAAAATACTTCCAAAATGCTATTGATTTAAATATAAGATATTATAAGGTTTTAATATCATCAACCAATATATTTTATATAATTTTCTGTGTTATTTTAAACCTTATCATTTTTATTAACCCTTAATTAACCCATTTTAATTTTAACTATGGTAACCAATTTTTCTATATTAAGAGGATAATTTTTACTTATAAAGTATAAATTTGACAATAAATGTAAAATTTATGATATTTTAAACCATATATAATCCCATTTTCCCTTATTTAATTTTTTTATTATTTATAAATAATTTAATAAAATATTATTTTCATAAAATGTCATAAGTATCAATTTAGACACTATTCGTTACTTTAACTTTAAGAAAATAAATTAATCAAGATATCTTTGAAAAAAATAATTTAATACACCAATAAAATGTTATATTAACCTAAAAAATCCATTTATCACATCAATTTGGTCAAATTATAATTCTTTTAATATTTATAATATCATTTAATTGATTGCTTCATTAATTGAATAATTATTGCATCATCATTGTATAATTATTTATAATAATTATTTATTTATTAAAATTTAAAAATATATATATATGATGTATATAAACATTTAATATTTCATAATAATATATATAGTTGAGCATATCTTTTATTTAGCCTTATATTAAAAATATTATACTTATTAAAATAAGAGTGACATTTTGTCACTCTCTTTGATTTTAATAATATCTAAGTCATTTTCATGGAAACGTGTCTATTAAAAAATTAAATTAATAACCTGACGTTTTTAGAGTATAATTTAATTCATCCAATGATAATTAGGAAAGTTTTAGGGTAAATTTTATAATATTTATAATATTATTTTCATACTTAATTACTCGATTTACACTTAACTGTGGTAATAAAAAATTATTAAAGTTACTATTCATATTGTCCAAAAATAGAAGAGAAAATTTTAATAAATTTGTAACTTATGATTAAAAATATTGAATACATTTTTTAAAAATTAAAAACACATAACTGGATAAAATAATTTAAAATTAATCTCATTGATGGAAAGAGAAAACGGTTTTTTAAAGTGAAAATGTTCAAAAGATTGAAATGTATTTATTTATAAATTAAATTTGAAATTGATTCCAATAACATAAATTAAATTAAATTATAGAAAAAAATATCTAATTTTACTTTTAAACCAATTAAAATATAATTTAAGGCTATAAATTATTTAGATAAAAAAGAGTTTTCAATTAAAATTTAGTATTTTTCACTATTCATCAAAACATGATACTTCTCATAAAAATACCAAAGTTCACCCCAAAGTAAATTTTTATACTAATATTATTAAAATGAAGTTTATTTTTTTATATAAAATTATAAAGGTATCAAAAATTATTTTTAAAATGGGTTCTCTATTAAAAGGCGGTAAAAATGCCCTTTTGAAAGATACATCTTTTTATTCATAAAATTGGATTAATTATTATCTTATGCCTATAAAATATATTGGATGAGTTTCAAAAAATATTTATTGAATATTAATATATAAATTTTACTAAAAACATTCAACAATATTGGTTTGTTTAATTTATTGAGATAAAATGGTGTTTGTATATAGAAAAATAGTTTTCTTAGAAAATGAATTCTTTATTTTCAAATAGTTATTAATTTAATTTCTATATAATTTATAACCAAAGTATTCAAAACATATTTTCATAATTTAGTTAATATTATTTTTAATTTCCATTCTAATGGCTATTTGGTAACTATAATATTATAATAATATTAATAGTACATTATAGTTTGGTAAAATTAGGTCTTTCGTGTAACGCAAGCTGACAAAATAATTTTGCATTATGTGTAACACAAGCCAAACATAGTGTTTCATGTACCTAAATCTAATATAAGTGTTTTTTGTAGCACAACCTCGACTTGGTTTTGCGTAAAATGCAATAATAACTTGGTTCTTTCATACAACACAAGCTATATTTGGTGTTGCGTGAAATGAAAAATATTGAAAAGATTAAATTAATTCAAAAAATATATTTCACAAAATATAAGTGTATTAAAAAATATCTACTAACTTAATTGGATTATCATAGATATATTTCTCTCTTTTTAATTCCTCTAGAAGGAATTTTGAATTTGTAGGGAAGGAATTATTATTCGATGTATTTCTCACCTCTTCAATGTATTCATCAAAAGTATAAGGAGATAGATGATCATTTAGTTCCTTAACCTCTTATTGATAGTATTTGAGGAAGTTGTGGGATAAATCAATTAGCACCATAGCCAAAGATTAAAGAAATGGATACTTGATTTCCTCCTTAAGGTCCCCAATGATCTCTCTAAATGACTCATCATTGCAGTTTGAGATTTAGAATCCCCTCACTTGTCTATATAACAGTAAAATAATTTCACTCAAAGGTGAAAATGAGTAAAAATATATATATTCCATTTTAAAAAATAAAACATTTATATAGTGAAAAGAAAAATTAGATATTGACTAGGCTTCTAGAAAACGGTTCTAATAATTGAAGGATTATCATTGGGCCTAATCAAATGAAAATTTATAAACCTAGAATATAGTTAGGGAGATTATTTGGGTCATCTCTCAAAATAATATTAGAAAATTACTCACTATATACTTTATTTACTTATGTTTTTTTATTTTAGAAAAATAATATTAAATTTGATGATTTTTAATTCATAAAATGAAATAAATAAATAAAATAAAACAAATTTGTAGGAAAGTAAATGGATATGGTTTTGATTACATAGATTCCTTCCTTATCCATTTATATTTTTAAATACTTATTTGATAATCCAATCAAAATCATCCATGGATCACCTTCCCATACTTATATTATGAAATGTAATTCAATTTTAGAGATCTCTTAGGTATACTAAAACTCATCTCCTACATGGTGTTAAGTGATGAACATGTCATGGTTGTAGATATATCACTACTCTACATCAAATCCCATCATACATTGTTCATTTTTATTCCCCATTAATTTCATTGTATATGAGTTTTATAATGAAATATGAGGAAGAGTTTATTTGGTAGGGAATATAATGAAGCTAATAGAATGTTATATAAAGTTTTAAAATTTACAAACCAATCCACACCACTCACATTACCTTGACACAAATTAATTAAAATATAAAATAAATAAGGAATGATGATTTAGTAACCCCATGAAAACCTCTCTTGGGATCAGTCCTTGGGTTATCTACCCACCATCCTAGGCATGGAAGAGGAAAAAAGGGAAAATTGGGGAAAATAAAGGGAGAAGGTGAAGAATGAATATTTTATAAAGAAATTTAACAATTGTGATAAAATATAAAAATAAATTATAGTAATATATACACTATTTTATAGAGTTATTAAAGTATAATTATCCAATCCCTTATAATAGGGGAGAGGGTTTATTTATATAGGAGGTGGTGAAGCAACTCCTAAATGCAATAATATCTAGGTGGATAGGAGTGACTCTTATATGAGACCATGTGTTCAGTATTTAGAAGTGTTATTAATTCTTTGTTATGTCTTAAATGATTCTCCTATATTTTTATAATCAGGTTTTTGAGTAATCCTATATGTGTGGCATGTGGCTTTTTTGTATGGTAATTTTCTAATTTATATGATAATAACGTATGAAAATGTTCTTTTTGGTTGAAAGGTGATGCAATTATGACATATGGATTATTGATGGATCCCATGTACATATATGATATTCCTAAATATCCTTATCTATCCATATTTATCTTGAGAAATTATTATGTGGTTAATATGATTTTTAAGTGTCTAAGAGCATGAAATTATGTTGAGGGGTGAAAAAAGTTGTTATGGATCTTAGTAATGTGTTGGATGGTAAAAGGACATTGTTCTAGATATAGAAGATATGATAGAAGGTAATCAAAGTTGCATTAGCTTCTGAGACTATATTGAATAATGGATATCAGATGAATTGGTGCAATGGATAAACTCCCTGAAAATAGACCCTCACACCATAGGTTATATTATAATGATATTATAGTTAGTGTTAGACCTTGAGGTGTCATCAATGGGATAATTGATATTTCATTATATGGAAGGGATCTATTGAAAATAGTACAAAAAAGATTTTTTACGTCGGTTATTTTTGCTTTTTAACGTCATTTTTATGGCAACGTTGTGGTGAAGTTATTACGAACGACGTAAAAAATATGTTTTTTAATGTCGGTTAATTAATAATCGACGTTAAAAATGTTTTTTAAATTATTTTTCAAGTCATTTTTTAAAAAAACAACATGAAAGACCATATTTTATACAAAAAAATCGCATTGAAATGCTATTTTTAACGTCGATTATTTAAAAACTGACGTTAAAAGTCATTTTTTACATCATTTTTTAAAAAACCGATGTTAAAAGTCATTTTTAATGTCGGTTTTTAAATAAACTGCGTTAAAATTTTTTCTCATTTTGTATATAATTTCCCGAGCTTCGACTTGACAAGTCATAGAGCTCAAATAGAGCTACAGATCAAAAGTTATGACCATTAGAAGTTTGATGTATTTTTTTCCGAGGAAAGATCGAATGAGCCAACCAAAGCTTCATCTGAGAAGGAAATTTATAATCTGAATGAGGATTTTTAGTTTTACCATGATACAAAGAAGAAATAGTGAATACAAATTATTAAATTGTATATAAATTAAGAAAACTAATCATAACAAAACATAAATCATGGAAACATAATTACAAATACCTTGACGAGATCGCAAAAAGAAGAAATAGGGGATTCAGGTTGAAGATCAAATGGGTTGAGTCGGTGGAATGATAATGGTTGAATGAAAGGATCATTAGATTATGATTTTTGTATAATCAAACCATATAAATGATATGGAAAAAGAAAACGTTGTATTAAAAATTTCGGCGACAACTGAAAATTTTGAGCCGACGCTGTGAAAAAATTAAAATCCCTTGTCGGTGGAATATTAAAATAATTTTTCATGTCAGTTTTTATGATAACCGATGTGAAAAATATTAAAATTTTTGCTGATTTTTTACATCCATTATATAAAAACCGACGTGAAAAATCAATCTTCGTGACTTTTTTCACGTCGGTTATTTAATAACCGACGTGGAAATTGAAAATTTTAGTAAAAATTTAAAATCCCGCATTGGTGGGATATTAAAATCATCTTTCATGTCGGTTTTATAATAACCTATGTGAAAAATATTGAAATTTTTGCTGATTTTTCACGTCGGTTATATAAAAACCGATGTGAAAAATCAATTTTCGCCAATTTTTTACGTCGGTTCTTATAAAAACCGACGTAAAAAATTAATTTTCATGAATTTTTACATCGTTTATTAAATAACCAACATTAAAAGTGTTTACAAACATGTATTTCATTTCTCAAGCTTCAATTTGATAGGTCTCGGAGCTCAAACAGAGTTACGGATCAAAAGTTATGGTCCTCTGAAGTTGGCATTCTCTAAGAGTTCATTTAGAGATGATCATCTTCCAATAGCCATAACTTTTGATCCGTAACTCCATTTGAGCTTTGTGACCTATCAAATAGAAGCTTACAAAATGAACTAAATTTTTGTAAGAATTTTTAATGTCTCTTATTTAAAAACCGATGTAAATAAGTCATGAAACCTGATTTTTTACATCAGTTCTTATAATAACCGACGTAAAAAATAGGGTTTCATGACTTTTTTACATCATTTTTTAAATAACTGACTTTAAAAATTCTTAAAAAAATGTAGTTCATTTTTTAATCTTAGATTTTATAGGTCACAGAACTCAAATGGAGTTATATATCAAAAGCTATGATCCTCTGAAGTTGGCCTTCTCTAAGACTTCATTTAGGGATGATCAACTTCCGATGGCCATAACTTTTGATTCGTAAATCCTTTTGAGATCTACAACATATCAAATCTAAGCTCGGGAAATAAACTAAATTATTGTAAAAAAATTACGTTTTTTATTAAATAAACGATGTAAAAAAGTCATTATAATTTATTTTTTATGTCGGTTCTTATAAGAACCAACCTGAAAAATCAGGGAAAATTGATTTTTCATGTCGATTATTAAATAACCGACATAAAAAAGTCAACATAATTGATTTTGCATGTCGGTTATTTAATAACTAACATAAAAAATCAGAGAAAAAGGATTTTCATGTCCGTTATATAATAACCAATGTGAAAAAACAAATTTCAGAGATTTTCACGTCAGTTCTAAAAAACCGACGTGAAACGGGTGACATTAAAAATACTTTTTTGTACTAGTGTGGATAGTTGATGTGATTTGTATTATAACCATAGATTACATTAAGGTGAAAATATATCTTGGTAAGTTGACATAGCATTAGTTGGTGGTGAAATAGCCTTATTCTCAAGCATGGGACAATATTGGTGTATTGACACCTTATTAAGGGACAATATAGGAGTACATTTGCAGCCTGATGTAGCCTCAACCATCTCTAAGAAATTGAATTCATAGGTTCACAAATGATGAATCATCCCAAGTCCCTTTAAAAATAAATAAAATAGAAATTTTCTTTTTCCATTTAATCCCATTGAACATATAATTAAATTTTAGAATTAAAATTCAATTTTTATTCCATTTTAACATTGAGAACAAAAAACTCACTATAAAACTAAAAATCATTTGTTTATTATATTTAATATAATGTATTATTTATTTAAAATTAAAATGTATTCTAAAAATATATAAAAATATAGATGAATTGGTCTTCACATAGTGAGTTAGTCCTAGGTAATTTAGAGTTTTCCTATAACTCAAATTAAATGGTAACCCATGTGTACATATCACTACATGGGATCACAGCTTGGATAAAGTTTAGCTAAGATGAATGAGACATCTAGACATTAATAAAATGGCCCAAAGGCACTGTCATGGGGAGAATGGTATGGCTGAGTGGAGAGGGAAAACAGGGCATGTTGGGGTTCTATATGGTATCCTTTGATTGGTTAAGGAAAAAAGAAGATGCATGGGACACTTGGGGTGTCATATTTTGATATCAAAAGTTATAATAGACCCATATAAACATCTTGGAATTAATATAAACTTGTTTAAATAATTTTAAAGATGATTGATATGTCCATAAATATAATTATGTTAAATACATTATGGAAATTATTATTATTAAACTAATAATAATTTAGTGATGGTATAACTAAGTGATGGAATTATTAAATTATTTCTAGTAATTAGGTAGTAATTTAATAAAAGAATGATCTTAAATCAATAAAATGAACCATAAAAATAAAATTATTTAAATTTACTTTGGTAAAAAATTTATATATAATTAATTGATGATAATATTTCATAATGAAATGTTTTTTTAATTAAATGGGGAACTTTTCTAATGATGATAAAGAATTATTCAGTTGAGTAATAATGATAATTAATATTTGTTAATAATTAATTTTTTTTTACAAGATTATTAATTATTATTAATGGTAAAGGAAAGAAATCATTAAAATTGATAATGATTTTTTCTAAGTGATATTTGAAAAAAAATGGGGTTATAGAATTTATTATAACTAAATGAATTTTAGGTTATAGATTTATGTAAATGGAATGAATATTAATAATAAACTGATGTAAATAGGTTATTTTTATTATAATAGAGATAATTCTAGATTATCATAGGAATTATGGTAGTGATAAATGATGTAATATTGATACTAATCAATTATTTAAGTGGAAATCAATTTTTAAATAATAACCTTAAAATTATTCAATTTAATTATTAAAACCCCAATGAAATTAACTTAATTTACATAATAACATTTATATAAATTATTAAATAAAATTAATGTACTAAATGAATATAAGTTATGATATTGAATAAAGAATGTAAATTGTAAATGCTTAAGGAATAATGGGGTTGTTTATGACAAAAAAATATTATATAAATAACAGAATAACACCATTCTGATGTTAAGAATATTTTAATGGGTTTAATTTTATTACTTATAAATATAAATAAGAATAATAATAATAATATTTTAAATTATAGTGGTGAAACCCTTATAGATAATGGTTTAGGTTAAAGGTTATAATGTCAATAATGTCGTGTCATTACATTGGAAATCACATGATAAGATGAATATTATAATGAGCTGAATAATATAATAATTATAATTTATTATTTATTGGATTCCAATAAACTAATATTATATAGATTTATATAGAATAATGTGATGACATAAAGGATTTTCATGAAAATTGTTGAACTGGGAAATTTTGTTACTTTATTTACTCATATTATCGATAGATATGAAGTCTAGTAATTGATGGATATCGATGGAGATAATGTGAGACTATGGATTCCATTACACTGACCCACCAGTTAGGGTTAGAGTGAGATTATGATAACCTATACCTTCCCAACCACTAACCTATGATGATACATGATATGATAGAAAATGATTTCACCCTAGTGTTTACACTCTCTCCCATAGCTTTGGGATTGAGGAGGATGATCATGCACTGAGTATTAACTCCCTTTTACCCACAAAACTAGGATAAAAGAGAAAAAATATTCAATAAGATATTGGTGGAGATATGTATTATTCAATAATCTCTAGTATGATATAGGTGGATATTTTTATTCCTCCAAAATATTAGGATGGTGCATTTTTGGTGATTTATCTAGAAAAAAACTATAAAGGGAAATGAGTTAATATTATTTTTTTGAGATGATATTTCTATTTTGAAACTATCATCCATGTGTAGGTTGGATGATATATGGTATATAGGGAATATCATGAATGGTTTACTAGTGTTATTCCTAGGTTCTCCACTCATATTATAGGGATGCCTAATTGGGATTTGAGGGCCTAGTGACACTATAGTCAGAGGGGAAATTTTCTTGTTATTATTGAAGTCTAGATTTGTTATACATATGAAAATGTCTTTATTTTGTGAGAATAATGAGATTAAGGTATGGTTAGATTAATAAAGATTGATTAATAATATGTTTATAACTAATTATTTTGTTTGGTGATGTTTTTTTGTCTACACTCTTTTTATTATTGATTCATGTAGATGGTGGATATTCTTAATGTTGAATAACTTCTTTGAACAACCATACTTAGTATTATTTCTCTCCTCAACATTCTCACCCACGTTTTTTCCACATTATTTCCATAAATAATGGTAGATAAATAAGTCGGATGATCTTTAAGGCTATAAATGTATGATTGATGTGTTAATTGATGGTGTATAGTTTTTATTATTATAACCACACTTATGTCATTAGTATTCAATCTTATATCTATTCATATTATGTTGTTGTAGTATGTAATTTAATTTATTTACTTACATTATGTTACGGAATTATTAATTTATATTCATTTTTCTCATTTAATTTTTGTTGATTCATTTATTTCATGGTGGATATTTTTTCATGATAATATGGTATAAGTTGTTTCTAGAGGTGATTCCTCCCATCATTTATGTAGAATCATCAGTACTAGTTACTAGCCACTAGCCTCTGGGAGGCAGGCTTGGGGAGTTCACTTACTTGTAATTTAGGATGTGGTAAATTAGTATTAAATAATTAGGTTGGAGTATGGAGTTAGGAACATGTGAGGTTTGTATGGGGTTTTTTAGATTGAATTTTACTATGGAACTCTAGTTCATATAGTCATAATAGAGTAATTTGTGATGGTTACAAGAATCCAACATATTCTCGAGCATGAATCATATTGATGACTCGTGATTGAGACCTTAGTATATGAAATAGGGTTATAAAGGAGGAGTAAATTCATCATGTAGAATTATTTCATGATTCTTTGATTTTATTATTGATTTTATTGAATCTATGAATAGTTTATATAGACTAGATTGGCATAATACCTATCAAATACCACATCATATTCTATAATCTCTATATTGATATGTTTTTTAGTGACAATGGGTAGTAATTTCTTAGATTGAGATATTATGTTGTACATCAGTAGTTGTAATGGAGAAATGATAAAGATGTGGTGAAACTTCAAAATTTTATAGACTTATACATGAATTATAGTGTTCATATAATGATGTATGAACTTTTGAGAAATTATTTTCATAATTAAATTACTTTTGGTTAAAAAACATGTGTAATTATATAAAGGGGAAGTAAACAATTCATCTATCCTAGGTTTCCAAATAAGGAGACTCTACATAGTAACATACTATAATGATTCTTGTTCAAGATAAAACTTCATATTGTTTTGATATTATGCAATTATTGTTAATTAACTATAAATATTAGTGTTAGGATTAAAATAAGATTAATTTTGAGTCATGTAATATTATTTTTAGTGTCACAGTAATCTCATGAGGTGTTATTTTGGTTTCTAGATTATACTTATTAGGGATATCTATATGTGTATAGGATTGTCCACTTTATATGTGGTGATATGAGTCCTAATAAGATATTGAACATTTTATATAATTGTAAAAGGAGGTAAGATATGAATACAAACCTCTTGGATGGTAGCTTCTATAACCAATTGATAATGGTAGGAATGAATTTTTTCTATAAAATTAGTGAAATATTAACTCATCAAAGTAAGGGTTAACTAAATTTTATAGAAATTTAGAGAATCTATTGTGATGAGATCATTTTTTAATCAATTAATAGTGTGATAGTAGTGTGGAAAAGAGATATCTAGTGATTTCCATTTAGTGGAGTTTTAGTTATGTTTATTCAATCATATTATCTAGTAAGTTTATGACTATGAAGATATGGAAGGAAATTTATCTTGTGTTGAATGATACAATTGTGTCAGTTACTAAGAGTTATTATTATATTATGTAATTAATTGGTGTAGAGATGAAAATTATATTTATATAGTGTTAATATGTGTATCTTGGTGATGAATCATTAATATTTTCATAAGTTTGGTATATTTTATCACTTTTACAAGTGATAACCGATGTATCAATTGGTTCATTTCATGAATAGGTGGCGATAATGAAACAGTCTAAGTGATTATTCATGATTATTTATTTAATCATCATCATTGATAATTATAATATTCTAAAACTTCATTATGTATTTAATATTTATAAAATGAAAGGATTTATCAATCAATCCATTGAGTGTTTTTCATTAATTCCATCAAATAAATGTAAATTATCTTTGGTTTTCTTCAACTCATTGGCCTTTAAAGTAGGGATTCATAGGAGGATGAGAGTTTTAAATTATACTTTTTAGGTAATCAAAATAGTGTGGGCCCATTTTTGAGAACTTAAGGAATTTCAATTGGTAGAATTATCAAACAAATAAAAAGATGAATTTTTTATGTGAAATTATCATGTTAAACTTGTGTGTTTTTTGTAGTTGAAATAGTGAGAATATTTTGAGTTAGATTCATTGAGTATTGATAATCATGAGATGTGTTGTTATCAATTTTGAAATGATTTAAGATGATATTTTTCATGATTATATATATTTTTGTGGGAACCTAGATCTTTATATTTAAAGGTGGGTAGATTTACACTCTTTTAAATTGATTAATTTTAATGATATGATGAGAAAGAGTACTAAGTATTCATCACAATTTTATACAGAGATATGTTGGATATCTAGATATTAAATAATTTATCTGTTATAAATGTGTGTTTTCTTATAGTGTTTTGTGTGAGGGTAAGAACATAAATAATTTTAGTGATGGGCATACATTCTATTACATGAATCATATATATGTAAGGTATTTAATATCTTATAAATATTTGAAAAATTATGGTGTCATGATTATTTTAATTTAATGATAAAAGGTTTAAAGGTGGAGACAATTTAATAGTATGTATTTTTATTTTAAAATTACTTTTCTAATATTATGAGTTTATTACTCATTTCAATTCCAAAGGATTGATTAAAACTTGTTTAAATTAAACGATGTGTTTATATCACCTTAGTTGATCACTATAGTGGGTTTTAAAAGGAAATGTTAATTTTTGGATGAAAATTATAAAATAAAAAAATTCATCTTAAATAGAATATTAGAATGAAAAATAGACTTCTATATTGAATCTAGAATTTAATGATTTTTTTGGGATTATATTTTGATAATTCCCTATTGATGTTTAAAATTTATATTTCTAGTTTATAAAATATAATAATATATAAAATTTATTAAAAATATATATATATTTAACCTAGAAACCAATATATTTATCTTTTAGATGAATTGAGTGGGGTAAAAGGGTTTAAAAAATTCTCTAGACATGGAGGTCACCACTAAATATTGGGAGAGATCAATGTTGAATGAGTAATTGAAAAAATGATAGTATAGTACTTCTATTTTAATGCTCCCATTTTGATGATCATGTTCTTTCAAATCAATCTTTATATACTACCAATTATTGATTGATTATTGATATGAAATGTAATTATGATATTCTATAAATCAACAAAAAAATAATGGAATATGATATGTCAAAATCCAATGAATCGATTATTACTAAACTATCCCCTTGACCTATCTTTTTGGGGGGATGGCCCCATTCTCTCCCAAGAGCGCTCTCTATATGGGATATTTTCCTAGGGTTCTTTCTAGAAATGGTGGCCCATTTCCCATTTTTTTCAAGGCGGTCACCTCGATTTTTCTGCTTTTCATTTCTTTATTTTCTCTCCTCACAATGGATCCTCCACTCATTTTTTTAGAGATTCACTTCCTAATGTTTTTTATTCATTATCTATTTATAGTTGTTTGAATTGAGGTCCTCATTCATCCTCCAATTCTACCCTTATTTCCAAACCTTTTTTGCATGAACCCATATCTATTTAGACTCAAAGGAACTTCGATGGATTGGGATGGTGTCAGTAGAGCACTCAGTCGTAAACCCATTCTAATTATCTCATAATATTTTCTTTCTAGGGTTTTCTTGTTCCTTAGCACCTAGTGGATGGTACTTGTGATATTTATCTTGGATCACTTTCTAATCACCCCTTCTTATCTTCCCTTCCTCCCTAACCCATCATGTGAGACCCCATCTTTGTTATGACATGATGGTTTCTTGAGGTGTCTTGGGATTTTGATGGGGAGGAATGTGACGACAGTTATTATTTGGTTTTGGGTATTTTTTCATTTCTATTTCCTAGTATTAATTTATTTTTGTAATGGTTGTTGGTTCTAGGAGTCATAGTTATTTCTCTGACAAATTGTGTACTTCGTAAACATTAGAAAATGTTTTTGGTGGTGGTTTTTGTTTATCCCAGATGGTGAATGTGAGATGCAGGTTTATAGTATCACTAGTTGTGGTGATACGTTGTGTCTTATATCATGGTGGACATTCCATTGGCTGGTTAATAAATTTCCCAATGTCTGGATAACGTGTTTGAAGATGACAATAATTGTGGTAGTGTTTGTTCTCTGGTTTATGTTGGTTTGGTTCATGGCAGTGACAATGGAGTTGGAAATGGTGATTTTTTTTGTTTTTCATTGGTTTTCTTTGTGTCAACAGTGAAGTTGGTGGTGGTTTTTTATGGTTTTTGTGATGTTCTAGTATGTATTTTCAACAACTATAGTTGATTTTCTAGTTTTTCAGCAAGTAGGCGGTCACATTGGTGCCAATGATTTGCGTGATGCTGATGGAGATAAGTTGCATTAGGGGTGTAAGGTAGGCTCAAGGAGGACACTCAGGTGACATTAGCATGATAGATGGTAGCAATGAGGATCGATTCAAACAGTAGTGATTTTGTACCAAGGCATCACTTCACGCGCCTTCCAGTTCATCTTAGGGGGTTGTAATTTTTATAATTAAAATGGTTGTGTGAGTTTTTTCAGTTTGAATTTTAAATTTTGTTTGTTTTTGTGTTTTATCTGGTTAATATATTGTATGGATTCCTATATAACCCTTCAAATGTGGATATTATAAAAAAATTGGAGGAGGATTATTACTAAACTAAGAGAGAATTTTGGCATACCAAAATTTCTCTCAGGGTTTTGATGGAAAAGAATATAGATCCAAGAATAAGATTTTATATATGTTAATATTTATTTCAATACAAACCTAATGGAATAAGAATATTGTAAATCAAATGCATGGATTATGATATATTGTATAATAAAATCTAATAAATTAAAACATATCTCTTCAATTAAATAACATTAAATTTTGAATTTGGAAAAAATCATTTTAATAACATATTCTGCATGTATAAAACACTCTAATTACTTTCGAATATGAAGCACAAATTTAGAGAAATTTTAATGAATGTTTTTAAAAATTATAATAACTTCTTTATACAGATGAATCATATTAAAAAACATATATCCTTGGAATTCCCATGAAGATATGGGCCTAATGGAATTGCAATCACATCGATTGGATTCATAGTGTTTGATAAAACTAAGATATAATTTTGGCTAATTATACCCTATCTCTTCTATTTGTCCTAATAAATTAATGAATTTTAAAAATAAGTCCATATTCAAGATCCTTTTAACAAGAAGATATGATTGGTGAAATTTAATTTCCCTTGAACACTTTCTCTCTCTATACCTCCATCATCAATGGGAGTCAACAGCGGTAAATGGAAGTGACGTGGTGAGGAAGTGGTAGAGGAACTAGGAAATTTTGATTATTAATTAGATATCTATGAGGAAATAATTTCATACCTACATGGGTATCAGACAGTGGTACCATGTGGCATAATACACATCTCAAGTGACCACCCAATCATCATGATCAGACGGTGATCCTACGATCATGTCATCACACATTGACATGTGTATAAATTAGCCAAGAAAATCTAATCACACAAATCAAATGACAACCTATGTGTCCATGTAACCACATGAGTCCATGACATGACTAAAGTTTATATGACATGATCGATTTATATAATCATTAATCCGATATCTATAAGATGTTGGCACAAAGAGTGTGGTGTGATTGAGTGAAGAGGTCAAGTAGAGCACATAGGGGTGCCAAATGGAACCCCCTAATTTGGTGGGGAAAGGTAAGGCACATGAGAGTACGTGGGGTATCATATTTTGAATTTGAAAGTTACATTATACTCTTATTGACATCTTTAACCTAATAGAACCTTGTTTGAGTCGTTTTAGAGATTATTGATTGGTCAATTAATCAAATGATATTGAATAAATTATATAAATTACTATTATAATAATAATAATAATTTATAATTTTATAACTAAATAATGAAATGAATGAATTACTCTCAATTATCAAGATTTGATTAAATAAATAAAATTATCTTAAATTTATGGAGTGAACCACTAAAAATAAAGTGATGAAAAATTTACTTTATGAAAATTATGTTAGATATTATTAATTGAGTAATATTACTAATGAAAAGTTATGGGAATTAAATATGGAATACGGCTTAGGATGATGATAAATTATTCACTTAAGGAAGAATGTGAATTAAATTATGTTGATAATTAAATATTTGTGATAATATAATTAAATATTATTAATATCATAGGAAAGAAATCACTAAAATTAATAATAATTTTTTATTTGAAATATTTGAAAATAAGAAATAATTAATAAAATTCATTAAGATTAAATTAATTTCATATGATGGATTTTTGTAAATGGAAAGGATATGAATAATAAAATGATGTTAAGAGATTATATTTATAATGATAGAGATAAAATCTGATTATAATGAAAATTATGATAATGATAAATATTTTGAGATCAATGCTAATCAATTTCATATGTGGAAAGTATTTGTTAATAATTGGATGATAATATTTTCTCTCATTACAAATAAAAAAATCTTGAGACTTTGGAAAACATTTAATAGACTTACCCATGAAGGGGTCACCTTTAATTATTTGATGATTATTTCATACATTTATTATCATCTTTATAATTTTTTTTGGGAAAGCCTGTTAATATTGGGAATTGGATAGAAGGTGGTTTTAATTTTCTATGCATTTTCTTTATAGTCCTTGTTAAACCATTTTTTTTGTGACTTGGTATTGGCCTATTATGAGTTATTTTAGATCAATTTTGATTTGTTTTACAGTACTTATGCTCTAGGTGCTACTATGATAGTTCACAATCATCATGGATGCACTACTATAGATTGTGCAATATTCAATGATAACCTTTATCAATGATAGACAAAAAACATTGATAAAGGGAAAACTTTTATGAGTTACAACTAAAATTTATAATAAAGTTGACCCTTTATCAGCACTTTTCTTAGCGATTATAAAATATCCACCTTTAATAGCAAGAGAAAAGCACTGATAAAGAGAAAAGTGAATAATTTAATTTATATATTCATATTTATATATTTTTAAATATGATTTATATAATAATAAGAACACCTATATAAATATAATATATAAATATGATTTATGTAACTATATTATAATAAAAAATTATTATAAATATTATTTTCGTAATTTTATATAAAAAATTATCAAATTTATATTAATCAATAAAAAAAATATAGTATATTTATATATAAATTAATTAAAAAATGTGTATATATATATAAATATGATATATTAATATTTTATTTCAACAGTTATATAAATATATAAATGAATATTTTTATTTAAATATGTAATTTTTATTTTAGTTTTTATATTTATATTCATATTAAATAATTTAAAATATATGTACATACAATTACTCTATGTATTTACATGTGTATGTATATGGATGTATGTATATGTTTGTATGTGTATGTATCTATGTGTTCTATGTGTATATATATGTGTTGAGTTGTGTGTGTGTGTGTGTGTGTTTTGTATGTGTATGTGTATGTGTATGTGTATGTGTATGTGTATGTGTATGTGTATATACATATGTATGTTCATATATACATGTATGTATGCATTTTTATGTGTATGTGTATGCAGGTGGATATGTACATGCATGTGTATGTATGTTACAACCCTCTCCCTCCAAAGGTACCCCTCATGGGCTGACAATGATGGATAAAAGACAATTACCCTCGAGTCCCGCCTCCAGTAAGCCTGAGGTTGACAACTAGCACCAAGGGTATAAAAATCTCACAAATATGAGGCATTTCCCAATATAATAATAGGATTGGGATATAGTATATCATTGATCAATCAAATCCATAACATAACATGAGATAAAGGAAACCAAAACCATCCCACAATGCATGTATAAAGTAAACAAATGTAGATAAAATTCTCCAAATAAATACCTAAAATGAAAAGTTAAGGCAGTGACACAACAAAAACCCAAGGTTTCGAGGTGCTAATGACTAGAACAGTCCACATATTCCCCCTAGAAACCTTAAAATTAGTTTGCATATATGTAGGGTGAGCATACAAGTATACTCAATAAGATCATACCCAAAGTATCTTGTGTACGTGTGAAAAAAGTATGATAATGAGCCAATTAGAAAATAAAAGAACCAACAACACCTAAAGAGGTCAACTAACCAAACCCATCCTCACTGGGGATTGCTTAGTAAATAACATATCCAAGTATAGTAACATAATAAGAAGCATATCAATATAAGGTACCATGAACTGATTTACCTACCTATTTTTATCTCTCACACCCCAATGTCAGGCATCATGGCTCTCCCATTTCTTATGAACATTACATCATACTAATAACCTCATGTAAAATTGGCCATCACATCACATCTTTCTCGAATACACATAGACCATCACACTACATCTCGCCTGAAGACACCTAGGCCATCACATCTCAATCATAACCAAAATGGTAGGATATCATGAATATGAATGAAATCAACCATGTGGATTCCTCCTACTATGCATGACCCCCACAGAAATCCATATCATCATCTCATCAAACAACCACCACTAGTGCACTTTTGACTTTTTTCCATCACAACCTATGCATAACTAACTCTCTTGGAAGATAAAGTAGGAAAGAGCGGGTAGCTAGCTATCCATCATCACCATCGATATATTAGGAAAAACACCCCCAAAATATCTAGTTGTCTTTACATGGTGCTTGACATGGGTAGGGTGCATATAGAAATTATAAGGAAAATACAAGATATATATTTAATAACCACACACAATCCCAACCTATGGTTTCATAATAAAATATCCAACCAACTCATAACAACACCCATAGGGTCTCACAATATTTCATCACTTCCACTGCCACCATTATATACATGACACCACACAACAATCCACAACTCCCAAGACACATTTAATCTTCTTTTTTTCAAATTAAGTCATTTTATATATTTCCCATTACCAACCAATTCTGTTTAGACATCCCATTCATTTCATATTTCCATCCCATTTTAATCGATTCATTTATTAACCATTCAACCCATTCCATTGCCATTCATTATTAACCAAATAATTATAATACTACCCAGGAAACTAGCATATCACAACACCATACAATAATAAAAATCTCATCATTCCCATGCCAACTATCCCACACTACCACCATCACACAACCACATCCACCTCTTCGTCACAACCACCACATCATGACCACTTTCCATCATAACCTCCCCATTCCACATACATTTATCATCACATCAATACCCCACATCACAACCACACATCACAATAATTTTCATATCACATTCACATAAAAAAATTATATTTATCAAGGGGAATTCATTACATTCCTCTTATTTATTTCAAGGTAATTCTCACAAAACCATAATTTCCATGTGCAATCAATTTATTAGATGAATATAAGTGGTTAAATATTTATTCAAGGTGATTCCAATAAATAAAACTACAATGGTTCCAGAAATCATCAACTATAATGTAAAAAACTCACCCAATTACCACAATTTTTAATGAGGGATCAAGCCTATACAATCACAATATCAATAATATCAAAAAGTTGTAAAATCATGAAATTTCATTCCCATTACCCTTTAAATTTCAAATTACCAATTCATTATCTTCATTATTCTGGTGAAAAATATCTTCCCAAATATATAAAAAAAGAATAACCCCCCATGCATCATACACTAGATGAGAAATGAAGGATCCCCTACCTAAAATAGAGATTTCTGATTTGCTGCGCAAGGTTAAAGAAAGTGGTAGGACACCATCAAGAACCAAAATAAAGGATAACATCTTTATTATCCTAGAACACACCAACCACATCATTATCCTATCAAAACAACAACAAAAGTACTTATTTCCCTAACAAAATCCCCTACCCATACAAATAAATAGGGAGAAAACAATGGAGGGACAAGGAGGAAACTCACCTAAATCACCACAGATCGATCCTTTATGGTCTAGGTTGAAATCAAATTATTAGTGGATAAAATTCCTCCAACATATGCACTTAGGTCGACCAAGAAATCAGAGAAAGGTTGGAAAAGTGACTAGTTTTGTGGGGCTCTATGAATTTATACCCAGTCTACAAAATAGAGGACCATGACACAACTTATAGTAACATGATTCAGTATAGCTAAAAAACCATACCATGGTGTAATGTAAGAGACCGCACTACTATAGGGATAGTAAAATCCACATATGGGTTTTGAAAATACTCTTATGAAACATATCTAAAACACTAGGTAGAATCTCATAGTGTATCCTGTAGGACCCAAAAACCTGGAGGTGGGGCTATGTTTCATCCCATATCTATGAAAAAAATACCCTAAAAAATGGAAGAACCACTAAAAATAGACCACCATCACTCCATATTGTAGCCTAGGTCTCTATGTTGCATCCATCACCTTCCAATAGTGGGGTTGCATCACATCCAATCCCAACAGCACAGCTACCCCCCCCCCAAAACAGTAGTAGGTCAAAAAACACATCTAACTGACCACTACACTCAATTTTTTCCTCCTAAGTTGTAGTTCCCATAACTATTGCACAGACTATGTATCCAAACCTTAGGACTCCTCCCTACTAAATTTTCTAGTTTCAACCTCTACTCTACTCTCCAACTCCTTAGGACCTCCCCCAGACACCTCTACCACTATAATTCTCACAAAGTAATTGGTCAAAAAGTCTCAATAATTACATCAGTTACCTATTAAACTATTCTCACCCTCATGAATCAAAACTAACTTAGAAAGAGAATGGGAAATAAGGTCTGAAAAACTGTCCCATGATATGCCTCTCAAGGATCTCATTATAGGCCAAACATAACTGCACCGCCACAACATTTCATACCATCCAAAAAACACATTTCTTACACATAACCATCCACAAAATCGTATCGAAATTCACACATCCCAACCCAACAAATACCACTACCATCACAAAACAAAGTTCTGAGAACACAAGTCAAGGAATTCCATCTCTCGTGTCAAGATATTATCTTCTTTGGGAGGCACTAACTTGTCCACATGGTTTTAACCATTTCATGGTGTAACACATATTTTCATAACCCCCTCACTCCAAAGGTACCCCTTTTAGGCCAAAAATTAAGTAAGGTAGATAATAAACCTTATATTCCCACCTCCAGTAGACCCTGGTTAGAGACTAGCACTAAGGATATAAAAATCTCACAAATGGGTGGCATTATCCTCTATAATAATATGATTAGGGGACATGATATCATCGATAAATCAACTACATGACATAAAATAAGATAATGGAAACCAAAAACATCCCTCAATACATGTATTATGTAAAAATATGAAAATAAAAGTCTCCAAATAAATACCCAAATTGAAAATATAAGGAAGATATATAGCAACAACCCAAAGGTCTAATCTAGTAATGTTCAACATTATTCACATAGTCCTCCTAGAAACCTAAAAATCATTTTTTTATATAAGTAGGGTGGGAATATATGTATACTCTGTAGGATCATACCCAAATTCTCTTATACACATGTGAAAAAGAACATACTAATGTACACATGAGCAAACAAAAGAACCAATAGCACCTAAGTAGGTCATCTATCCAATCTCATCCCCACCAAGGCATGCTTACCAAATAATGAATCAAAATATAATAATATAATAATAATCATATTGATAAAAAGGTACCTTGCACAACTTTACCACTAGGATTCCACTCTCACACCCCAACGTCACACGTTCTGGTGCTCACATCACTTTTAAACATCGCATCATGCTTAGCTCCCCATGTGAAACTATTCATTACATCGCATCTCACCTGAAGACACCTAGGCCATCACATCATAGCCATAACTAGAATATTAGGGTATCATAAACATAAAGGAAATAAACTTCATGACCTATTCCTACCATGCATAAACTCCACCAAAATACATCTCATCATATCATCAAACAACCAACACTATTTCACTTTTGACTTCTTTCCATTACAACTTGTGTGTATCTAACTTGCCTAAAAGATAGAGCAGGGAAGAGTGGGAAACCATCCATCTATCCTCACCATTGAGATATTGGTAAAAACACCCCTAAAACATGTGGTTATTGGAACATAGTGATCAACAAGGGTGGGGTGTGTATAGAAATCACAATGAACATACAATTCAAATATATATATAATCTACACACAATTCCAACATATGGGTTAGAAACATGAGCACCAACCATCTCACAACATCACCACTAAACCCCACAACATATTCCAATTTCATTTTCACATATAAATGCACACTTCCACACAACATTTCACATGCCACATTCCAAATTTAATTTCAATTCAAACAAATTTCCAAATTTTCCATTTCTAACTAATTTCATTCATTAAACCCATTAATTTTCCCACCCATTCATTTCATTATTTTAGCTTATTTAATTAACATTTAACAACAACCATCTAAGCTACACTTACCATTTTAATTTGACATCCATAGTCCATTTCAACCCATTCAATTTAAATTCACCATTTTCATTTAATTCCATTACTACTTGGGAAACTATAACAACACAACACAATAGATCATATCCCTTTGTCAACCATCCCACACTGCCATCATTACACAACCAAATCCACCTCTTCATCACAACAACCACATCACCACCACTTTCCATCAAAATTGCCTCATATCACAACCACACAACTCATCACATCCACCCTCATGGCGCAACCACACATCACAAACTCTATGTACCACATCCACTTATCATCACACCACATAACATTTTTTAGATTTAACAAAGGGATTTTCATCACATCCACTTCTTTATTTTAAGGGAATTCTCACACAAGAAATGAATTCTTGGGAAAACTATTTTATTAACCGAATATAAGTGTTTAAACGATTTTATGTAAAGTGGTTTGAAATAATCACACAACAAGGTTCTACAAAAAATTCAATTCACATCATAAACATAGGCCCTAAACAACCATAATTTTAAATGATACATCAAGTGTGCATAGTCTCAAAAAAAACATCAAAGATGTAAAATATGATATTTCATTCCCATTCCCCTTTTAGTTTCAATTAAATCAATTTTATATCTTTATAAGTTTAGATATATTATCTTCCCAAAGATAAAAGGAGCATAACCCCTCCCATGTGATGAAAATAAATGAGGAATAAGGGATGCTCTACCTCAAATAGGGTTTTTTGTTCTACTGCACAAGGTTGAATCAAGAGGAAGGCCACCGCTGGGCACCGAAATGAATGATAATACCTGTAATATCCTAGAACACACCAACCACGTCATTATACCATCAAAATAACACCAAAACCATTGATTTACCTAATAAAATCTATTTCTTAGGTGAATAAACAAGAAGAAACAAGGGAGAGACAAGGAGGAAACTCACCTAAACCACCACAAAATGATCTTATAAGGTCAAGGTTGAAAGAAACTAATTAGGGGATAAAAGGACTCCAAAGGACACACATGGGTCACCCAAGAAATGTGAGAAATGTTGGAAAAGTTACATGGCCCAAGGGGCTCTGGGAATTAATACTCAATCTATAAAATAGAGAGACATGGTGTAGCCTACAACACCACATCATGGTATAGATAAAGAAACACCAGACCATAGCATAGTGTGAGGGAAAATTACATAGCCTAGCTAGTAAAATCTGAATCTGAGTTTTATGACTACTCCTGCACAATAGATATGAAAAACTAGGGAGAACAACATGGTGCATCTAGAACTGCTATGCCATAGGACCCAAAAAACTGTAAGGGGGCTATGCCTTATTCCATATCCATGGTGTAGCTACCCTAAAATGGAAAAACCACTAAAAACCAACCCCTAGGAATCCATAATGTAGTCGAGGTCTCCACATCACTTTCATCACTTGTCAAGAGGGGGATACACCGCAACTCATCCCCACAACATAGCTACCCCCCCCCCCAAATGGTAGTAACTCCAAAAACACCAACAACCACCCATTATGCTGAAGTCATCCATCCTACACCATATCATCCACCCCTATAGTGCATAATATGGCTCCACACCATAGGATTCCTCCTATCTATATTTTCTAGTTGTAACCTCTCCTTCACTCTTTAACTCCTCAGGACCTCCCCCAGGCACCTCTACCACCATAATTCCTGCAAAGTGACATGCCAGAAGTTCTAGTCCATTACATCATAAACCTATCAAAATATTTCCACCCTTAAGAATCAAAACTAACTTGGAAATATAAAGGGAAATTAAGTCCAAAAAATCATCCCACAAGATACCTCTCAAGGATCTTGTCATAACCCAAACACAACCACACCACCATAACATTTCACACTAGCCTCCAACCACTATTATCACGCAACCACATAACCTTTCACCATAAAAAATCCACAAAATTTCTCACCTAACCATTCTAACCACTATATCATTCTCTAAAAGACCCAAAATAATGATCACTACAACCATTACATAGTAGATCCCTAAGCACACAAATCAAGGAATTCCACCTTCCATGTTAAGATATTATCTTCTTTGGGTGGAACTGAATTGACAACATAGTTTTAATCATGTCATGGTGAAACACATATTTATTAGGAATTAGGTTTTCCCTTTATTGTATACTTTAAGTGATAACACACATCACATCAATAAGTAATAATCACATCTAATAAACCAATAATATTTTAAACATTACATCATCAAGAAAAACATAACAAGGAAAAATAATACAAATCTCAAAACAACCCTAGGTAATAGGAACTCATCAACATCTCTTTCTCCTAATTACTCTCCTCCAAGTCTTCAGGCCTCCACAAAACACAAACCAAAGGAATACTACATCCCCACAACACCTTCTCCTAATGATATTGGATCTCTTCTGGCTACTCCATGAACATCACATAGTCCTTGATATCCAACTCTCCTCGGTCATTTAAATGGGAGTCATTGTAAATATACTTATAGATATAAGAGACATGGAAGATTTCATGAATCTGGTCTAGTCATGGTGAATGTTCCAACTGATAATCCACCTCACCAATGTGCCCTAACACCTTGAAAGGCCCAACAAACTGAGGCAAGAGCTTACTCCCCCTACCAAACATGTACTTCCTACGTCTAGGGGATTATCTCAAGAACACATAGCCTCTAACCTTGAACTCCAAGGACCTTATCCTATGATAAATATATGAATTTTAATGATCTTGTGTTCCATTCATACTCTTATGATCAACCCTAACATTCTATGTTGTTCTCTACACTATATCGGGACCGATAACTGATGTATAACGACTCATACTTTACATACATTGTTAATACTTCAAAATTGAAGCACACTTATTACAACATATGCCAAAACCACAAAGGACCGTATAGGTATAGTGTCTTTAGAAACTGGGAAATATAAACAACTGGTTCATAAATCTTCTACAGTGTATCCCATTTATTTCATCATATCTAGGGTCCCTTTTAGCATATTCTACTTAATATCCATCTTCCTGACCTGGGGAAAAGAAAACATACAAAAAAAAAGGGTGATCTCAAATGCTCAGCAAGGGCAAATAAAGGAAATAAAAATCATATCATATCTTTTTGAAAATCATAACCTGCAAAAGAGATCATAATATCTTAACATGGAATAAATCATAGAAGTGAAAATGAGATCCCCATAATCATAACATAAAACTTGAAACTTTGTGGCATGCACACATAATCATGGAAAATCATTTCTTGTTAGTCATGACTCATTGCCAAGACTATCTTAGCGTACAAAGTCCATTTCTGAACCGAGTTCACTCCTCGTTTCAGTCCTGTATCACTGAACCGAAATAACCTTCCGTTCCAGCCATGTCTATCTCATGAGATATAAATCTTTACCCAATGCATTGGAGGGAGATATAGGTCCCACCCATCTTATAATGAATCCTTTCTTATGTGTGCCACATAATCATAAATCATACATCATCGCATAACACATGTAACAAAATGGGATTCTTGAAACATCATGACATCATAAAACAAATCATATAAGGTAAATGACTTCATAAAAATAATTCCCTCACAACATAATCAAATCAATGTAATAATAGGGATAAAAACAGAACCCTTTATTATCTTATATGGAAAATAATTTTGATAAAACACTTGAACTCCATTCTTAAGGAAAATATCCTTTCTTCTTAAAAAACACTTTTCTTTTCTTAACATGTCATACAATTATAAACTAAAATAAGTTGATCAAAAATAGACTTGAAAACTTTTAAAGGAAGCTTCTTGGAAATAATGTTTTAAAAATCCATTCATCCCTTATAATTTAAAAAAACATTCTTCTCGTACTTTTATCGGAAAAGTCAAAAAGTACCTCGTACGAAAAATGACAAAAGATTCCTTTCATATCTTTTACTAAAAACTCACAGAAGGGTAAAATTCAATTTAAACAATTGTAGGTGGATGAAAATAATATTATATATTGAGGAAACATGGATTTTGATGATAAAATATACCCCAGTAAATGCCAAAGTAAAAACAATCTCAGATAAAAATGAGATTGTGATATTTCCCTTACCTTAGGTCCGATTTCCTTTGTACTTGTCCGAAGCTCCTGTATAATGGTTTAAATAATGTTATTGACTTATTCCAGAATCATAAATATTGATATTATATCATATATGGTCATATTCTTAGCTTCTTATTAGTAATATTTCATTGTTACTTGTTACTCGGGTCTTTATTGCCTTTTGTTCTTATGCATGTTTTGCTGAATAAATTCTTATTCTTCTTTTAAGGTTATAGATACCTTATATCCAGAATTGTATTAGTGTAACATATATCATATTTATTCATTCAATTCATTTATATAATTACTATGTAATGATGATCATGTAGAACGAGTCGCATCACATCGTGGAGACGGTATTCCGTACGTACGCACGAGTGATGATATCGTTCCTATGATCGTGGAATTGTATTGGAGTGTATGTATACTATTTCAGAATCAATATCACTTTTTAATAGTCATATATAGTCATTATTTACACCATTATACCCATCCAAGTAAGGTGGTGGTGGAAAATAGATTACACCACGGCGTGGAGACGGTATTCGGTACGTACGCACGCGCGGTGATTTCATTTTTCCGTAGGATGGATAGAAGGTGAATTAGGGTTGTTTCATATTTATAATAACATATCAGTATGTAAGTAATACTGATGTTATTACTTTATCATGAAACAACTAAAGAAGAAGAAGTTGAAGAAGAAAGAAATTGAAAAGATCGGTAATGGATATTACCTCTTCTTTTAAATGCCTCTTTGAATCCTGCACTTAGGGAACTAAGATTGGTCTTTGAAGAAGACCAGGACCTATAGGATTATTCTAGGGAAGTGGAGAAGGGATTTTGGCAGGGGTTTTCCGAGCTTGGGTGCTCAAATTGGTGTGAGGAGGAGGGGGAGGAGGTGCCCTTTTATAAGGGAGGAGAGGGGCACCTTAGGAATATCTCAAAATATTATTTTATATTAAAGTCAAAATCGGTTTATAATGGTTACAAAGGGTCTTATTTCGAAGGTAAAGTGGGGATGGGTCGAAATCCTATCAACCAATAGGATTTAGACAAGTTTAGGTTATTATTTAAACCTTATCAATTATATTTAACTCTAAGTTAAATAATTTAACTTTTACCGTGTCTTTTTGTTTTCTTACACTATATGGTTAATACACTTACTATAACATGCCAAACGAACCCCAAGTTGTTTATTATTAATATATATATCATTATCTAAGTCATTTGGCCGAACCTTAGATTTTTAGGTATAAAATAACAATTAATAATATAATATTTGATTTAAAAACTATTTTGTGTCAATTTTGACACTATTTGATATATGATTTTTGTGAAAGTCATAACAGAATTATATGTTCGAACCAAGTTAATTAAATCAACACTAATATATCATAGTAACCTAGAAAATTAGTGGAATTCATAAAAAGTCTCACATTACATTTATTTGGGCATTTATAACATCAATTATGTTAACATTTCCTTAAAAGGGTAATTACTGCATCATCGTTGTGTCATAAATAAATTAATTTATTTAAAGTCTAAAAATTATAAATAAAATATCATTATGTAGGAAATCTTTTTATATTTATAATGAATATTTATAATCGAATTTATCTTATGTATAAACCCATATTGAAAATGTTTTAGTTATTAAACTTTGATTTTAACTATTTTAACTATTCATTAAATAAAATAATATTAAATGTCATAATCTAATCCAAGTGGACCTAAATGGTCATATTATATTCATAAGGTTGTTTTTGGTCGAATTACACTTATCCAATAGAATTAGGACATGTTTTAGGGTAATAGTAATATCATATTTACCCTTAGTTACCCTATTTACTATTAACTGTGGTAAAAAAAAGTAAAAAGTTATTATTCACCAAAAAATTATTTTTATCTCATTGAACCACATTTTACTTACTGATATCAACCGTGTCTATTGGATTTTCGAAATTCCATTCACAGAAGCGGTAAAATTAAGTTTTATGCAAAATTCAGTTTTTAACCTACCACTTAGTGGTTTCACTATTCATCAAAAATTGAAAGTTTTCAGAAAAATACCAAAATTTCACCCTAGACTAATTTCGGTATTTCGAATCCAAAAATTAAGTCCATTTTGAAAGATAAATTTTCAAAAAGTGGTTATTACTATTCATAACGGCTATTTTAAATAATATTTTAATAGCATATCGTCGTTTAGTGAAACTCGGTATTGCGTACAACGCAAGCTATCGAGGAAGGTCGTGATTGCGTGTAAAGTAAGCCAAGCTAGTATGTAGTGAAAGATTCCTTTGATGATATATAAAAACAAAATATTACTCATAAAAATATCAGGTGTTACATTATACCCCCTTTAAAAAGAATTTCGCCCTCGAAATTCGTCACTTTGTAACAAACAGATGAGGATACTTCTCCCTCATCATATCCTCAAGCTCCCATGTAGCTTCTTTAAGTTGGTGTTTCCTCCATAAAACTTTCACCAATCGAGTGGTCTTGTTTCGTAGGACTTTTTCGCTACGATCCAGAATCTCTATCGGTTGTTCTTCATAAGAAAGATCTTGCTCCAGCGGTACAACTTCTGAGCTGAGTACATGTGAAGGATCAGGTATGTACTTTCTCAGGAGAGATACATGGAACACATCGTGAACTTGAGAGAGATTCGGTGGAAACGCCAATCGGTAATCTACCTTTCCAACACGATCCAGTATTTCGAAAGGACCGATATATCTAAGGCTCAACTTCCCCTTCTTTTCAAATCTCATAACCTTCTTCCAGGGAGATATTCGTAAGAACACTTTATCACCCACTTCAAACTCTAGGTCTTTTCTTCGGTTGTCGGTATAACTTTTATGTCGACTCTGAGCTGCTCTTATGTGTTGTTGAATAGATCTGACCTTTTCTGCCATTTCATCAACAAGATCAGGTCCTAATAGCTTTCTTTCCCCAACTTCATCCCAGCAAGTTGGAGTCCTGCATTTCTTTCCATAGAGATCTTCATAAGGAGCCATCTGAATACTGGAGTGAAAGCTATTATTATAAGAAAATTCCACCAAAGGTATGTGTTGATCCCAACCTCCTTTGAAATCCATAGAGCAAGCTCTCAACATATCTTCTAGGGTTTGAATTGTTCTCTCAGACTGACCGTCTGTCTGAGGATGATAAGAAGTGCTGAAACTCAACTCTGTATCCAGAGTATGCTGAAGACTTCGCCAGAACTTCAAGGTAAATCTTGGATCCCGATCAGATATAATAGAAAGTGGTACTCCATGCAATCTTACCACTTCCTTTACATATATCCTGGCAAGCTGGTCTAGAGAGAAATCCTCTCTAATAGCAATGAAGTGTGCAGACTTTGTGAGACGATCAACTATGACCCAGATAGCATTATTGCCTTTGGATGTTTTAGGAAGTCCTGTGACAAAGTCGATAGTGATATTTTCCCATTTCCATTCGGGTATGGGTAATGGTTGTAACATCCCCTTAGACTTCTGTCTCTCAGCTTTAACTTGTTGACAAACCAAGCATCGAGAGACATATTCAGCAACATCTCTTTTCATGCCATCCCACCAGAAGTACTCTTTCAGGTCCCTATACATCTTTGTGCTTCCAGGATGAATAGAGAATGAATAACTATGAGCCTCATCCAGCAGCTCCTTCTTTAATTCGGGGATGGGAGGAACACAAACCTGATTCTTGAACTTTATTATCCCATCACAATCAAAGTTGAATTCAGGAACATTTCTCACCTTCTTTTGTAACTCGACATCTTCTTTCTGTGCCTCTTTAATCTTCACATGTATAGATGGTTGAACATTCATTTGAGAAAGATAAGATTTTTCCCCTTCCATTATAATTCCAAGATCCATCCTTTGTAAATCCATAAATATTGGATCTTTTGTGATCCTCATCATGGATAAACTAGCATGGTCTTGTCGACTTAATGCATCTGCCACCTTGTTTGCTTTCCCAGGGTGGTAATGGATTGAGCAGTCATAATCCTTAATCAGCTCCAACCACCTTCTTTGACGCATATTCAACTCCTTTTGTGTGAAAATATACTTTAAACTTTTATGGTCAGTATAAATATCACACCTTTCACCATAAAGGTAATGCCTCCAAATCTTTAATGCAAAGATTACCGCAGCTAACTCCAAATCATGTGTTGGGTAATTTTTCTCATGGATTTTCAACTGTCGTGAGGCATAAGCTATCACCATATCATTTTGCATAAGAACACACCCCAATCCCTTCTTGGATTCATCACTGTAGATCACAAACCTTTCTCCACTACAAGGCAGTGTGAGCACAGGTGCACTGGATAACCTTCTTTTCAACTCCTTAAAATTCTCTTCACATTTGAAATTCTCTTCACATTCCTCTGTCCAAACAAACTTAACTCCTTTCCGAGTCAACTTGGTGAGTGGATTAGATAATCGTGAAAAATCTTTCACAAAATGTCAATAATATCCAGCCAAACCAAGAAAACTTTGGATCTCAGTTACTGTTGTTGGTCTCGACCATCTTTCGATAACCTCTGTTTTTGCTGGATCCACAGATATCCCCTCTTTTGAGATTATGTGACCCAAAAATGCAACTTTTTGAAGCCAAAATTCACACTTGGTAAATTTGGCATAAAGCTTCTCCTTTCTCAGGGTCTTCAATATAATTCTCAAGTGATCTTCATGCTCTTCCTTGCTCTTTGAATAGACAAGAATATCGTCTATAAAGACTACCACAAATTGATCAAGATAGTCTCTAAAGACTCTATTCATTAGATCCATGAAGATAGCAGGGGCATTAGTAAGACCAAATGGCATCACTATAAATTCATAGTGTCCATACCTTGTACGGAAAGCCGTCTTTGGTATATCCTCCCTTTTGACCCTTAATTGATGATACCCTGAACGAAGATCAATCTTGGAAAAGTATTGATCTCCGCGTAGTTGGTCAAATAAGTCATCAATGCGTGGGAGAGGATATTTGTTCTTGATAGTGATCTTGTTAAGTTCTCGATAATCAATGCAGAGTCTCATTGATCTATCTTTCTTCTTAACAAATAGAACAGGTGCTCCCCAAGGTGACGCACTAGGGCGTATGAATCCCTTATCAAGATTCTCTTGGAGTTGCTTCTTCAATTCCTGCAACTCAATTGGGGCCATTCTATAAGGTGTCTTTGAAATAGGGAAAGCACCCGGTACGAGTTCTATTGAAAACTCAACTTCACGATTTGGTGGAAGACCCGGTAATTCCTCTGGAAAGACATCATCAAAATCTCGTACGATGGGAATATTCTTAATCGTGAGTTTCTCACCAACCATTTGAGATAAATAACCTTCATTTAGTGGAATCAATACCCATAAAATGGAAGAAATTTCTACTGGAAGGTTATGTTCATCCTTGCATGGATAGATGATCATAGATTGATCTGGAATATGAAATGTGACTTCCCTTCTTTGGAAATTGATATGAGCTTCATATAAAGAAAGCCAATCCATGCCAAGAATCACATCGAATTCCACTAAAGGAAGGATCACAAGATTTGCAGGAAGCACTTTCCCACAAACGTCAATTGGAGAAGAATTATAAACTTTTGATGCGATTGATGTGCCATTAGGTGTTGTCACAGCTAACTCAACATCTAATTGTTGAGGTAATACGGTGATACCCTTAGAAAATTCTTCAGAAATAAAAGAGTGGGTGGATCCAGAATCAAATAAAACATTTTCTACTTTAGAGTGGATGGTAAGTGTACCTTTCACCACATCGTTATCGTACTCCACATCGCTAATAGAAATTGCATGTGACTTTCCTTTGTCTTTAGCCTTAAGAGTTTATTGACGTTGACCATCATCATCAACCCTTGGATTTGGGCATTGATTGGTATAATGCCCCATCTCCTTGCACTTGAAACATTGAAGTGTAGTAGGTTCATTCTGTGTATCCCTTCCTTTGTTTTCATCATTAGACATCTTCTTCCCATTATCACGGCATTCAAATGCCCTATGACCTTCCTTTCCACATTTGAAACATTTACTTGTCCATTTAAGACAACTCCCTCCATGTTTCTTTCCACACTTTGAGCATAAAGGAAAGCTCATCTTCTTTTCAGTGTGCTCTTTAGATTTTCCTTTGAATTCCATTTTCCTCTTCTTATCAAACCCATATGACTGATGGGTTACTCCAATCTCCATCTCGACTTTGAGAGCACATCGAACAATTTCCTCATAGCTATTGAAGTCCCTTATGGCTAACACCCTTCGAAGACTTGGTTTTAAGCCACTAAATAATCGATCGATCTTACTCTCAGGTTGGATAATAATACCAAAAGCGTACCTTGCAAGTCTTGTAAAATTTGCTTCATAGGTACCAACAGATTCATCATCCCTTTGCTTCAGTTCAAGAAACTCTTTCTCCATATTTGTTCGGAGAATACGAGGGAAGTACTTATTGAAAAATAAGTTCTTGAACTCATCCCATTCCATGGACTCAATTTCATCCCTTTGCCTCGTATTCTTAATAAGATTCCACCATTGATCAGCATCTCCTTCCAAACGATACACTGCTAGGATGACTTTATCATGTTCAGAACATTGAAGAACTGAAAATATCTTTTCAGTAGTACTAATCCATTGTTCAGCAACTAATGGATCAGTAGACCCGCTGAAAGAAGGTGGACGCTGCCTCATGAAGGATTCAACAGAATGTTGCTCCTTCCTTTGCTCGTTTGGAAGTCCTGCATGATTCATAGCTTGAGAAAGTTGTGTGAGCATGGCTACAAGATTTTTCATTCCAGCTCCCATATCGTTTGGTTGCTCAGGGGGACAATCATTGCATTTCCCATCGCATTCCGCATTAACACGGTTCCTTCAGGTTCCAGCCATTGACTAAAACCAAGAAGAATAGTGTGAGCAACACTAATTATAATAGGAAAACCACATAATTCAAGAATAAAATTTTCACGCTTAAGGTCTTATCCTAGGTTATTCATGGCCATTTCTAAAACACTAAGATTGTGTTCTATGCTTAGACTTATCCTTAGGGTTCTTACTAAGGCTTTCATATCCTAGTTTCCAAAGGTTGACTATACCTTTCCTCTGATACCAACTATAACGACCCATACTTTACATACATTGTTAATACTTCAAAATTTAAGCACACTTATTACAACATATGCCAAAACCACAAACGACCGTATAGGTATAGTGTCTTTAGAAACTGGGAAACATAAACAACTGGTTCATAAATCTTCTATAGTGTCTCCCATTTATTTCATCATATCTAGGGTCCCATTTAGCATATTCTACTTAATATCCATCTTCCTGACCTGGGTAAAAGAAAACATACAAAAAAAAGGGTGAGCTCAAATTCTCAGCAAGGGAAAATAAAGGAAATAAAAATCATATCATATCTTTTTGAAAATCATAACCTGCAAAAGAGATCATAATATCTTAACATGGAATAAATCATAGAAGTGAAAATGAGATCCCCATAATCAAAACATAAAACTTGAAACTTTGTGGCATGCACACATAATCATGGAAAATAATTTCTTGTTAGTCATGACTCATTGCCAAGACTATCTTAGCGGAAAAAGTCCATTTCTGAACTGAGTTCACTCCTCGTTTCAGTCCTGTATCACTGAACCGAAATAACCTTCCGTTCCAGCCATGTCTATCTCATGAGATATAAATCTTTACCCAATGCATTGGAGGGAGATATAGGTCCCAACCATCTTATAATGAATCATTTCTTATGTGTGCCACATAATCATAAATCATACATCATCGCATAACACATGTAACAAAATGGGATTCTTGAAACATCATGACATCATAAAACAAATCATATAAGGTAAATGACTTCATAAAAATAATTTCCTCACAACATAATCAAATAAATGTAATAATAGGGATAAAAACATAACCCTTTATTATCTTAGATGGAAAATAATTTTGATAAAACACTTGAACTCCATTCTTGAGGAAAATATCTTTTCTTCTTCAAAAACACTTTTCTTTTCTTAACATGTCATACAATTATAAACTAAAAGAAGTTAATCAAAAATAAACTTGAAAACTTGTAAAGTAAGCTTCTTGTAAATAATGTTTTAAAAATCCATTCATGCCTTATAAGTTAAAAAACATTCTTCTCGTACTTTTGTCGGAAAAGTCAAAAAGTACCTCGTACGAAAAATGACAAAAGATTCCTTTCATATCTTTTACTAAAAACTCACAAAAGGGTAAAATTCAATTTAAACAATTGTAGGTGGATGGAAATAATATTACATATTGAGGAAACATGGATGTGGATGATAAAATATACCCTAGTAAATGCCAAAGTAAAAACAATCTCGGATAAAAATGAGATTGTGATATTTCCCTTACCTTAGATCCGATTTGCTTTGTACGTGTCTGAAGCTCCTGTATAATGGTTTAAATAATGTTATTGACTTATTACAGAATCATAAATATTGATATGATATCATATATGGTCATATTCTTAGCTTCTTATTAGTAATATTTCATTGTTACTTGTTACTCGGGTCTTTATTGCCTTTTGTTCTTATGCATGTTTTGCCGAATAAATTCTTATTCTTCTTTTAAGGTTATAGATACATTATATCTAGAATGGTATTAGTGTAACATATATCATATTTATTCATTCAATTCATTTATATAATTACTATGTAATGATGATCATGTAGAACGAGTCGCATCACATCGTGGAGACAGTATTCCGTACGTACGCACGAGTGATGATATCATTCCTATGATCATGGAATTGTATTGGAGTGTAGGTATACTATTTCAGAATCAATATCACTTTTTAATAGTCATATATAGTCATTATTTACACCATTATACCCATCCAAGTAAGGTGGTGGTGGAAAATAGATCACACCACGGCGTAGAGACGGTATTCCGTACGTACGCACGCGCGGTGATTTCATTTTTCCGTAGGATGGATAGAAGGTGAATTAGGGTTGTTTCATATTTATAATAACATATCAGTATGTAATTAATACTGATGTTATTACTTTATCATGAAACAACTAAAGAAGAAGAAGTTGAAGAAGAAAGAAATTGAAAAGATCGGTAATGGATATTACCTCTTCTTTTAAACGCCTCTTTGAATCCTCCACTTAGGGAACTAAGATTGGTCTTTGAAGAAGACCCGGACCTCTAGGATTATTCTAGGGAAGTGGAGAAGGGATTTTGGCAGGGTTTTTCCGAGCTTGGGTGCTCAAATTGGTGTGAGGAGGAGGGGGAGGAGGTGCCCTTTTATAAGGGAGGAGAGGGGCACCTTAGGAATATCTCAAAATATTATTTTATATTAAAGTCAAAATCGGTTTATAATGGTTCCAAAGGGTCTTATTTTGAAGGTAAAGTAGGGATGGGTCGAAATCCTATCAACCAATATGATTTAGACAAGTTTAGGTTATTATTTAAACCTTATCAATTAGATTTAACTCTAAGTTAAATAATTTAACTTTTACCGTGTCTTTTTGTTTTCTTAAACTATATGGTTAATACACTTACTATAACATGCCAAACGAACCCCAAGTTGTTTATTATTAATATATATATCCTTATCTAAGTCATTTGGCCGAACCTTAGATTTTTAGGTATAAAATAACAATTAATAATATAATATTTGATTTAAAAACTATTTTGTGTCAATTTTGACACTATTTGATATATGATTTTTGTGAAAGTCATAACAGAATTATATGTTTGAAAAAAGTTGATTAAATCAACACTAATATATCATAGTAACCTAGAAAATTAGTGTAATTCATAAAAAGTCTCAAATTACATTTATTTGGGCATTTATAACATCAATTATGTTAACATTTCCTTAAAAGGGTAATTACTGCATCATCGTTGTGTCATAAATAAATTAATTTATTTAAAGTCTAAAAATTATAAATAAAATATCATTATGTAGGAAATCTTTTTAGATTTCTAATGAATATTTATAATCTAATTTATCTTATGTATAAACCCATATTAAAAAATTTTTAGTTATTAAACTTTGATTTTAACTATTTTAACTATTCATTAAATAAAATAATATTAAATGTCATAATCTAATCCAAGTGGACCTAAATGGTCATATTATATTCATAAGGTTGTTTTTGGTCGAATTACACTTATCCAATAGAATTAGGACATGTGTTAGGGTAATAGTAATATCATATTTACCCTTAGTTACCCTATTTACTATTAACCGCGGTAAAAAAAAGTAAAAAGAAAACTATTCACCAAAAAATTATTTTTATCTCATTGAACCACATTTTACTTACTGATATCAACCGTGTCTGTCGGATTTTCGAAATTCCATTCACAGAAGCGGTAAAATTAAGTTTTATGCAAAATTCAGTTTTTAACCTACCACTTAGTGGTTTCACTATTCATCAAAAATTGAAAGTTTTCAGAAAAATACCAAAATTTCACCCTAGGCTAATTTCGGTATTCAGAATCCAAAAATGAAGTACATTTTGAAATATAAAATTTCAAAAAGTGGTTATTACTATTCATAACGTCTATTTTAAATAATATTTTAATAGCATATCGTCGTTTAGTGAAACTCGGTATTGCGTACAACGCAAGCTATCGAGGAAGGTCGCGATTGCGTGTAAAGTAAGCCAAGATAGTATGTAGTGAAAGATTCCTTTGATGATATATAAAAACAAAATATTACTCATAAAAATCTCGGGTGTTACATGATGCCTCTCCAACCTTGGACTAACATAATAGAGATTGAAGTGCCCTCCTATACAAAGACTCAAAAAAGGACATTCCAGTGGACGAATGATATCTTTTTTATAATAAAACTCAATTTAATTCAATATCTTTGACCAAGATCCACTAAATTCTAAGATGCATGCCCGTAACATATCCTCGGGTGTTTAGATATTCCGCTTTCTCTACCCATATGTCAGAGATTGGAAAGCAGTTTTGTGGGGTAACTCAGTACCAAAAGTGTATTTTAATACCCACTAGAATAATGTGGTAAAATTTGAATCTTGGTCTAAGATAGTGGGCCTTGGGACTCCATGAATCTACACCACATCATCTGCATACCTCCTCACTAAAGCATCAATGGTTCCTGACTCCTCGATCACTAGGAAGTGAGATGATTTCATAAACTAATCCATGATTACCCAAATAGCATCACAACATCCCAAATCTCAGGGTAACCCAGTGAAAAATTCCATCAGGATGTCATCACATTTACACTTGGGAATATCCAAGGGATACGATAAACCTTCTGGAACATGGTGTTCTACTTTCACATACTGAAAAACTAAACACCGAGCCACAAATTCTACCACTGCTTATTTCATTTTTGGCCACCAAAATTGTATCCTCAAGTCACAATAAATCTTGAATACCCCTGAGTGTACCACCGAAATTGATCTGTAAAACTCATGAAGCACTCCCTCATGCATCGCTATGGGAAAAAAATAGCCTCCCCTGAAACATCATCTGGTTCTAAGCATCCTCCAACCATCCCTCTGGAGCATCACTGTGGCCAACATGATTGTTATCACCTCTGACTCTAAGTCTCCCCAATAATAATCCTCCACCTATCACACAAGAGAAGATGGTACCATCATCTGAAATAAGAAAATTCTACCATAAACCCCACTTGAATCTACATGCAGGGATACCAACTCCTCCTTCACCCTCCAAAAATCTCTAGATTCATAAAAAACATCCTTCCCAAACTTCCTTCTCAAATAATCATCTGTGATATTCATTTTTCATAAGGTGTGTTAGATATAAAAGTTATATTCCTAAAGAAACTTCATCCACCTATACTTCTTCAGATTCAAATCACACTGAGAAAATATATACCTAAATCTCTTATGATTTTTAAGGACCAAAAAAGTTCTCTCAAATGAGGTAATTTCACCTTAGATTCAGTTTAAATACAACTTATACTAGCTCTATATCATGTGTGTTATAGTTATGATCATGAGTACATAACTACCTATACCCATAAGATATCACACTTTATGTTGCATCAAGACACATCCCAATTCTTGATGGGAAGTGTCACAAAACACATCAAACATCACCCCTTCCTTTGGGAACTGAATCACTAGAGCACTGACCACTATACCCTTTAGGTAGTCAAATATTTCTTGAAACTGATCATACTAGATAAAATTCTAGTCTTTCTTGGTCAAATCTTTAAATGGGGCCACAATCTATAAAAAAAAAATTGTATATAAACCTCTGATAATATCATGTGATAATGAGGAAACTATGAATCTACACAAAATTCTTGGGTTCGTCCCAAGAAACAACTACTTTGACCTTTGATGATTCTATAGCCATACCCTTTTGGGAAAACATATGACCAAGTAAATGCACCTATCATTTATAAAACTTAAACTTAGAAAAAAATTCATAAATATAGTGGTTTCATAGTACCTGCAAGATAGCTCGGATATGATCAGCATGCTTCTCCTATGAATTCGAGTAGATCAATATATCATTGATGAAAACAAATATGAATCTCTCTAGGAATTCATAGAACAAAAATTTCATGATCCTCATGAACATAGTGTGTGTGTTCATAATACTGAATGACATGACCACAAACTTAGAGTGTACATACCTACACTAGAAGGTAGTCTTCAAGATAACCAACTAGCTCCACTCAAATGGTCAAAAAGATTTGTGATCCTTAGAATAGGATAAATATTCTTGATTGTTACCTAATTCAACCTCTATTATTTTTTACACTACCTTAGACTATCATATTCCTTTTTAGAGAATAACACTAGATTGCCCCATGGTGAAACACAAGGATGAATAAAAACCTTCAGATTATCTATCAGAATCTTTAACCCTTGCAACTTAGAAGGTGTCATTTGATAAGGATCCATCTAATTAAGAGAAAAATTATACTGTAGGTATATCCTAAACTTTATATCATGTCAAGGGGGTGGCACTAAATCTTACTCTAGAAAAACATCCATAAAATATCTAAAACCCTCGGAACTTCCTCCATCTTAGAATTTATTAATTCCATATACAGCCCATCCATCAAAGAAAGAAGGAGCTCCACATGCCTACTACCCAACTGACAACTCTTCTCCTATCATATGTTGTCCATCCACATCCAAGAACATGAATATCCTATATAATTATTCAATAAAAACATGCATAGAATACAACCAACTGATGTTAAGGATGACATCACATGGCTTCATGTGAATCAAGATCAGATCCCCACATGATTATTGTGGTCGCATCATTAGTCTACATCCCCTGCACACATCAAACAAGATGGTTTATCCTCCAAATGACATAGCCAACACTAGGGGAATGGGAAGCCTTTCTACATATAGGCCTAGAGCATGAACTAAATTGAATGTTCTAGGCATAGTGAAAGCACCTTTGTTGGGAGATATATTAAAAATTATTTTAACATAAAGTTACTCAAAACCCAATAGAGGATTGTTTCATGTTAAATTTATAATTAATTTATTTATGATCAGAAGAAAAATGTTTCCTCATCTTAGAAACTTTCTTCGATGTGGATGTTGATCTTATAAAAAACTTATTCTGGATTACCTTCATTGCATTGTAAGGATCCAAGTGTAGAATCCCTCCAGTGGTAATCCATGTGTTCTCCTTTGATCTCTGAGTGACGCCGATTGATTTTTTGGTGCTAATATAGTAAATCAATCATCTTTTTATATTAATCTTGATCACTTCAAGATTCTTCTGTCTTGAAGGAGTTCTTATCATTCTTGATATTATGAGAGGAAGAATTTGAGGGAAAAGTTCGTTGTGCACAATGAATCTCAATTCTTGATCAACCCTACACAATAGACATAATCATCTATTTATAGAGCTAGAGTTTAGATTATAATATTATTTAATTTCATACCATCTCTAAAATAATATTATAATCCTTAAAAAACTCATTTCATATAATAATATTATTATTATAATTATTTTATGGTGTGTTCTAACTCATGCAATGATAAATATTATTTTACTGGATTTTAAATTAATATTCATCACTAGATGTGATCTTGGTCCACTCAAATTCTTATTAATTTATTGACTATCCAAATAAATATTTTTATTCACTTAAATAAATATTTTATTCACAAACTAATAAATATATATTTATTAAATATTCAATAAAATAAATATTATATCCACAATCCAGTGAGTAAATATTTATTATATATTCATGTAACTAAATAAATTATTTATTAAAGAATAAATAATTATTTATTACCTTACTAATATTTACGATCAATAAAATTTCAAAAAAAAAATTCTTGGTATTGAGAATAATATTTATTCAAATAATTAAATTCAAATAGAATTTAATCAAGATCAATAGAAACACATAGTGTGTGACCCTTTAGGATTATTTCTTATTGGCGTTAGGGAGGCTTGCCTAATGTACAAGATTACTATCTAGCAGTGGCTCAAGGAACCAAAGATAAAGAACTTCATGTCGTAACATCAAAAATCACATACAAACCCACATTGTATAATATAATACCTTTATCTCAATATCTTATCAACCAGGTTGTGCATCTATGCCATCAACCTATATGATTGATATGTCCTTTGAAAGTCTGAAATAAATGTCATTACAACATATCCATGGAATTTATATAATATTTATATTTAAATCAAAGGGTTGGGATAGAAACATCCATAAATATGGAAGGTACAAGTCCTTTCTCGACTTATATATTAATAAATTTTCATTCGTGATACACCCAATATACCCTACTTCCCACTAGCATATGGCGTGACGGTTTTTATTAGTAAATATAAGTTTATGAGTCATGACAAGAATTAATGATAATCTTAAAGTTTAAGGTCCATTACACACACCCATATATAAGAATAACTGATGACACCAAAACATGAGGAATTCATACGGGTGGGTATATTCTCATAATCTCCCATGTTGGAGATTACCAAGTGAGAACTTCATGAGAAGAATCTTTATCCACTTATGAGTACTCACACTTGATAGTCTGTGGACTATGTTCCCTATCATAGTAGATTATCCAACTATAGAACTATATTTAATAAATATCATTATACCATCTCAAAGTTCTCATCATAACGGGGAAAATATTTACCTTATCAATGTGAAAGATACTATAGGATATTATCACATCAATGTTATTCATAAGAACAATAAATATTTGATAAGATATTTATATTAATATTCAATTATTTGAATATTCATGTAATCCAAAGTAAAAATTAGTTGGTTTTATAGCACTAACTCCAAAAAACTCTAACATGAACTAGATATAACTACTAAAAACTAGTTAGTACTCACATATAAAACATTCTTCTACTAAGTATGGATATAGTTTCTTGTCCTGCCATGTTTCTATGGCTAGGGTTAGTTAAGACACATGTATATGTGGATAATTTGTTTACTAAAACATTACTATATTTATAAAATCCCTCAAGTAGTGATATAATTGAGTATAAATATCTTGTTCCCATATCAAAATCCTAACAACTAACTAAATAAATAATCAAATTTTATTATAAAATTATAAATCTTTTTCTTTTGGTATAACCCAAAATCATAATAGGGCATTGTTAAACTGCTTCTTAAGCTACATCATAAGTCACAATGTACTCTGATATTATAGATATGGAAACCATTAGTTTTAATAATTTTTTCTTTCATATTTTTATATCCTTATTAGTGATACTAGATTTAACTGAACTAAATAAAGATAAGTGTTCAATTCACTTGATCACTAGTATTCCCACTTATCTAGACACAAGGAACTCGTCCAGTTCTACTTTTCAAAGTATTATTGGGTAGTTATAACTGAAATTATATGTAATTATATTGGATCTATTTTATATTAACCTATTATGATTTATGTATTAGTAATTCAAATGTTATTACATATCATGGCACATGATATGAATTACTAGCACTTAAACTTGTGAAATTATTTTAATCTATATAATATATTTCTATTCTCATACATGTTCCACTAAAAGGATTATATACCAAAAAAATAAGTTTTTAATTGTTTCAACTTTTATTTTTCAATACTTTGTTAATAAATATACTATTATTAGATTTAGAAAACTCATATATCCATTTTTTATATCTTTTTTCCTAGAACATTATTTCTACTTTAAGTCAAACTTATAGAAATTTCATTCCTTAGTCTTAACAAGATGGTATGACATAAAAAAATTCCATGTGTTATTAACATGTATATATTTAAAACTATTAGTTATCCCAATAACCAATTTGAGAAATATGTCACTCATTTATTTCAAAACAAATATTCTATGATAATTATGCATGATTTATTCATAAATGAATTTATGTAATATGTATATCTTATTGGAATTTATTAATCTCATTGGCCCTTTTAATTATTCCTAGTATACATATACCACAGGGTCTCCTTTTGGTTGTGTCATATGGACATATTCTATAAGTATTCCTCTAAATGAGGTGGCATTCACTGTCAATATCCCAATACATTGATCATAAAAATATCATTTGACAAGTAGAATTTAAAAAGGATTTTAGTCATGATGAGATTTGAATAAGTTTTATCATAAATTAAACTCTTGATAATCTATCATGCTATATTGGTATCATATTGTACCATCCATGCCCATTTTCTCTTGAATACTCACCATTAGTATCAAGTCTTAGAAAAAATTTAAATTATGAAAACCCCAAATTTTGATACATGGAATCCATAACTTGAATTTATAAATACTTTTCAACCATATAATATTAACATTTAATACTTATTTATAGTAATATTTTTTCTGAAATAATAATATATGTATCAACTACCATGGTAAACATAAAAAACCTCTTTGGTTATGAATTCATACATAGTATTTATCTCTGAAACTAATCATACCACTAAGCTCAATACAGTCCAGTATTCCTATGCCAACTCATGTAAATATAGAGCCTTAACCCATAGAAGTTAAGTCTTCTCCCAATATCTGTAAATAGATAGGATTCTTTTGAAGGATTTTGTAAGGGATATTTTAGCTTTAGATTATCCATGGGGTCTTCAGTCTTGTATTTAAAACTTTTTACTAAAAGGGGTGGAGAAATAGGTTTCAAACAATCCCAATATTCTTGGTGAAGTATGGAAAAAAGTTTCCTAAGTGATTTGTCCATTTAGTTTATTTGGCCTTGGAAAAAAATGGATAAACTTGATGGTAAGGATAATAAGATAAAATTAATGGATAATTTATTATCCAAGTGGAATCCTAATTTTTTTAACCAATCAATTTACTAAATAATTTTCATATCATGGTCAGTTGGTATATTTCCTTCCTCCATATTACACTAATATAGTGCATTGAAAATCTTATTTATTTCTAGACTTTACTTCTCTTTCTAAAAATAATGGAAATGAGATATTATGGTGTAATAATCCATATCTTTATGTTATATCATCAACTCTCTAGACATAATTGATAATATAATACAACGGAAAAAGGAATTAACCTCAACATATCACTGGTAGGAATCCTTTTCACCTTTTCTCACCTATTGGGGTGGTAGAATAGGAATAGGGGATTCCAACACATAATACAAACTTTCTAATAATAATGCATTGCATAAATTTTTATACCATATCCAAAAAAAAAATTTTAAGGACATACCCTAAGTTAAGGATTGATCACACTATATTTGTGCTTTTTCATTCCATTTTATATAATAAATAAAATAGAGGACTATTACTTTACTTGATTACAAATTATCTGATAAGTAATAATAATTAATTTTGTTGATTATTCTACTATATTATCAAGTCTCAACATCCCTCACCATTGAACTCAGAATTCCTAGTTTCTTATACATTCTAGTGAAAAGGATCCATATAACCCTTCAAATAACCACAACAAGGGTTGGTCAAGCTACTTGAAAGTATTTATGTAGGAAGGTCTTTTTCCAACTGTAGGCTTGTGGCTCCTTGATCTATTGAGTGGATTCCCCAATCCTGAAATCCTAACTTGGATTTCATCAAAACTTTCCTCCAAGTTACACTATATATAGAAAGGGATGCTCCTCTTGGTATAAATTGGTTCAGTCAGCCCAAAACATTCTTAAGAACTCCATTTATAAAACTAAGTGTCCCAACAAGGGTTGGTCAAACAATTAATTCTATTAGTCTTATTACTAATCAAGTAAAGGAAGGTTAAGTCTATCATAATATATATTTGAGGGATTTTATTTATTATTCATAAATTTTATCTTGTTTTATCTTTTATATTACTTTTTAATATTAATTGGATTTTACTTAATTAATTTACCATGTTCGATAAAACATTTACACATAAACCATTTATTTATATTTCATCATTGAACATTAATTCATTTATTTATGTGATCGTAGTCTTGAACCCATAAAATAAATAATTCATAAGATAAAAATAAATAAATAAATAAATTACACAATCATGAGATTATATAATGGTTTATTTATTGAGCAGATAATAAATCAACCTTTGACCTAGGAGGAATAACTCAATATGTCGATCTTGGAATGATTTGTAGTATTCTACATGTCTATCTATGTATCACATGGTTGAAATCATCTAAAATACTTCTTGAAATGTATTCACATTCCTTGGGATACTCTATTTATTACATGTATTTATTACTCACACACATGTGAGGAGAACCAAAGTATTGGTTAAAAGAAATTACATAAATAACCTTGTACAAGTATGTCATATACAATAATGGAAGGAGGTATGACTCACATGCCATCATATTTTAATTTTATAATTAATAATTAAAACCCCATGAAATAAATTAAATTAAATAATGGCATCACATAAACAGGTCTCAATCAATCTCATGAATGATCATGCACATGCAACGAATATGAAAAAGTAAAACCAGTTAACATTCATTTCTATTAATTATTTATTTTTAAGATAAACACGCTTGCATTAATTAATTAAAATTTATCTTAATGCCCATCTTAATTCACTTGGAGATATCAATAAATGATACATTCATGGAAAATAAATAGTAAAACCGATAATTATAGATAATTATAATAAATTAATTAAGCATTTGATAATTATTTAAACCCATTATTAAAATTTCAAACACAAAAGGTGCCAATAAATATTATAAAGTTTTAATACTGCAATTATAAATTTAATATAATTTCATGTTTTTCCATTATTAGGAGAATATGTGGTGTGTACTTACAATCTACATGTCGTGTATCTCAATTGTTGTGTACTCGGGTTACACACATGGTACTTTAGCATGTTCCTTGATTGGACCACATGTGATGTAAAATCCATCTATACACCATGTATCACTATTTTTACTTGTTCTATTGACCCATGGAAAGACTAAGAATGTTCTTTGGATATGGAACCAAATGACGTGCATTCCAACTACACACCATGTGTTCTGTTTTTCATGTGTCTTCTTGACTCGCCGAATAACTCAACGAGTATTTCAGATATGGGAAATAATGAACCACGTGGTGTGTAAAAGATAGATACATGTTGTATATGTCATTATTACTATATGATTTTAGTCTCATGTGGTTTTGATCATGTTTATGACCACATGGGGTGAGTGAATTTCACTACTAAACCATGTATACTAAACAATGTCTAGCTCAGCTACATGTCGTGTAATCTGATAAGTCATGTGCCATGTCACGACCCCCTCCCCACAAAGTATACCCCTCCTGGGTCGGCAATGTGAGAAGGGAGATAATAACCCCCGAGTCCCGCCTCCAGTAGGCCCTGGGTTGTTGACTAGCACCGAGGGTATAGTAAACACACAAATGGGAGGAATTACCCTCTAAGAGAACACATACGGAAGAGAGAGATAAGATATACACCAACCAACTCCAACTCAGAACTGAAATATAAAAGAAAACCCAAATGCACATATGTAATGTCATGAAAAACTACTGCGACTAGAATGGAAAAACTGAAAGTACCCAAAAGAAAGTAAAAACAGCAGCAACCACAAACCCGAATAGCTCCTGCAACCCCAAGATAGTAGAAACCATCTTGATCTCCAACCTGCTTCAGGTGGCCTGAAAAATAGTTTATATATACATAGGGTGAGTATAACAGTATACTCAGTAGGATCCTCCCTGAATCCTCTCTTGCAAAATTAAAGAAAGCGTGCTAAAGCAGATTGAACAACAGGTGAAACTAACTCGTCACCTAAACAGGTATACTAAGTTCCCAACCTCACCATGGATACTATCACCAAGAAACGTATACAAGAATATATATTATATAATAAATAATATCAATATTACCCTTCTACTACTGCCACACTGGTTTGATGCTTTTCCCCAACGTCGCACGTCCTGAGCATCTCTCTCCAAAAAGTCTTGCCCACAGACACCTGGGCGAAGCACCACAACATGCACCTTGTGCAACAAAACCACCATGTCCATGAAAGAAAGGTAACCAAGTAGTTTCTAGGAGGCACCACAGCCCACATAATGTGTATCATACATTGTGTATTATACCTCAAGCCATTACAGCCCATATACCGAGTAAGGATCCTCAAGCCATCACAGCATATACACGTTACACCTATAGTAGTCTATAGGAAACTATATCCAGAATATATGTGTGTGAATAACCACAAGCCATTATAGCCCTCTACACACATATATGGGAAAAACTAACCATTGTGCCTACTATCACAAGTAACTACCAAGAGAAGAGAGCGGGGCCAAAGGGGGTAGTCAGCCATTCATCCTCCCATCGGAATGTTGGGAAAAACACCCCACCAGGGCTCAGAATCCCTGGGGTGTCAGTTTCCCTTACTGACATGGTGGAGTAGCGTATAGAAACACAAAAATTACATAATATAATATATCTCACAACCACACTATGGGCATAACCTAGTCTTAGACTCAAATATAGATAACGTCTCTTGGACTCTGGGCTGTTACTTCTAAGACTAGGTATCCTATAAGCACACAACAATTTAAAGAGATTTAATACATTATTTAATTCCCTTTTTATCAGTTTCAATTTACATTAATTAATTATTTAAACATTAATTAACCAAAAAAAATCCACATTAAATTTCATTAGCATCACACCCAAAGTCCACTATCCCTTTAAAATTACAACCTCGTCATTATGTTCCAGCAGCTCCAACCCCAAGGGTTAACATCACTTATTCAATTATTCATTACAGAATTACTTTCCCACATTCCAAGAAATTATAGAAAAACATTCTATGCTACTAAACACAAGGGGGATCAATAGGGTGAGTAGATGTACTATCCATCGAGTCTTTTCCACCTACAGTAAGAGCATAGACCCATCCTCCCTTGAGAATCTAAACATGGAAGGCACGTGGCATAACCCACGCGTCTTCGCCTCTTTCGGAAGAAGGGTAAGAAAGACCAGCTGCCTTAGGCAGTGGGGAAAAGTAAAATAGATAACCAATCAATGAAAACAAAAAGTATCCAAACATTAACATCCAACCCATTCCATCATCCCTAGTGTCCTCCCCGACACCCACATGCATACATCGATGCATCTCTCCACTCTAGACGTCAACTGCTGCTGCAACCAATAGGCCTCCCTACCCCCACATATCACAAAATCCATCCAGGCTCACATCATAGCACAAGCAGCCAGAAAACAAACATCACATCAATTAGGCTCTTGGCCCTTTAACAATCAAGAGGGTAACTCAGAACCCTTCAAGGAATTATCAAAAAATTAGTTCTTTAATCTATCTTGAATTAACAGATTTATTATTCATAGGTTCCAAATTCGGGAAACCTAATCAGTAAGCTATAAAAAATAATTAAACATTCTTACTGTACCAATTTGATTAACATCAAGTTACAAAAAGCAGAACCAGATTTATTTACATTTCTCTTTATCTTTTAACTAAACAATTATCAATTAATTGTGGTTTACATTCATTACCAATTTCCATCAAGAACGAATAGCTAAACAAAGCAAGCATAAATATCACACTATCTAGCAAAACAAGATCTAATAACATACGATCGATGTCAATTTATTTATCTTGTTAAAATACTTATTATGTCATTTCTATTGTCATCTAGTGGGATAAAACATGTTAACGATACAGTTGCACATAAAAGAAGAGAGAAGCAACGAATACCCTTACTCAAACAGTTCTTGACGTTCTTTTATATGAGAATGGGCCACACAACAGGTTATGATCTCCTCCCTCCGTGACAACTATATCCACCTGAGGATGCAGAGACACCGCCACACCAGTCAACACACAAGAAAAGCCCATTAGGAACATGGGGGTAAAATTCCATAAAAGGGCAAGGAGAAACAGAAGGAGATGAACCCAAAAGAATGATGATAGATCATACCTTATATCAAAGATTGATCGATATTGCTTAGTTGCATCAAAAACAGAGCAGAACTAATCCTAGGAGTATGTTTGATTATGAAACTCCCACAGAATAGAGTGAAAGTTTCTAGCGTCTCATAGCTGAGAACAAAGAGGAAGAATTAGGGAGGAAGATATCTTGTCCCTTTAGAAGATTTAACAGAGTGGTAGTTTAAGATACGCTTGATTTTCTATTAAAAGAAGATTGCATTAAACCATGTGGTTTGACCAAGTAAAAACATCTCAATCCTTAGGAATAATTAATATAGGAGTTATGGGCTTTGAATATTCCTTATAGTCCTTAAAACAAGGCTTTAAATTCATTTTACGTCAAAGGAAAATGCTAAAGGGGTGAAACTGTGGGAAGCTGGAAACACTGTTCACAAACTCAAAATTTGGTAAAGGAAAAACATTGTTCATGAACCTCACCGTTAGAACCTCACCGATAGAACAATGTTCATGAACCTCACTAATAGATCACTATTCATGAACCTCAATGTTAGAACATTGTTCATGAACCTTTCCATTAGAACCTCACCGATAGAACATTGTACACCTACCATTCTGGAAACACTGCACACCTACCATTATGGAAACACTGTACACCTACCGTTCTAGAAACACTCTTCACAGAACTCAAAATTTGGCAAAGGAAAAATAGGTTACTGTTAGAGGTTACCGATAGGACTGTTCACCGATAGAACTGTTCATAGAATTGGAAATTTGGCAAAGGAAAGATAGGTTACTGTTAGAGGTTACCGATAGAACTATTCACTGATATAACTATTCATAGAATTAGAAATTTGGAAAAGGAAATAGAGGTTACCATTAGAGGTTACTGATAGAACTGTTCACTGATAGAACTGTTCATAGAATTGGAAATTTGGAAAAGGAATGATAGGTTACCATTAGAGGTTACTGATAGAACTGTTCACCGATAGAACTGTTCATAGAATTGGAAATTTGAAAAATGAAATAGAGGTTACCATTAGAGGTTACTGATAGAACTGTTCACTGATGGAACTATTCACAGAACTCAAAATTTGGAAAAGTATTGGGGATAAGTCACCTTGACCTTTCAGAACACCTCAAACACCATATTTTAACAAAGGAATAGACCGGAGAGGTTCATGCCATTACATCAGATACCTCTCAAAACATTCTCATCCCCGAGAATTAAAAACCCACCTAAAGTGAAAACGAAACGGGGTCAGAATAACCACCCATCGAGATACCTCTCAAAAGAGATCAAGCCACAAAAGAAACAAAGGGATCCATCTCATAAGCATGAAAGTTTTATAACCACAAAGGCTACATCGATACATGAAAAGATTTAAACATCAAACAACTATGGGTACTGAGCACGTATCTGTGACTCATGTTCCCAGGTACTCTCCTTCATGCCACTATGTCACCACAAGACATGAACCAAGGGGATAGAACCCCCGCACAACACCTTATCCTTACGGTCTTGGATCTTCATAGGTCGCTCCTCAAAGGTTGCATCATCATCAACATCAATCTCTCTCCAATCGATGATGTGAGAGCCATCATGAAGATAATGGTGAAGCTGTGATACATGGAAAACATCATGTATCTGACTCATCTATGGGGGAAGTACAAATCGGTATTCCATAGCTCCAACATGAGCTAGAACCTCAAAAGGATCAACAAAGTGGGGAGAAATCTTACTCCCATGACCAAACCTTCACTTCCCACGACGGGGAGTCACTTTCAGAAACACGTAATCCTCAACATAAGTCACCTACTTTGATTGGAATATGACTTCTAACGATCTTGCACTGTCTTCATCCTCTCACAAATCACCTGAACCATCTCTATTATATACTTCACTAGTTTTGGTCTGAGAATTGCTGACCCTTCGACCCTAGTCCAGCACAACGGAGAATGGAAAGGTCGACCATACAAGGCTTCAAACGGTTCCATACCGATGGTGGAGTGATAACTATTATTGTAAGCGAACTCCATCAAGGGTAATTGATTCATCCATGAACCTCCAAAATCAAGAACACAAGAGAGTAACATGTCTTCAAGAGTCTAGATGGTTCGCTCTGTCTGACCATCCTTTTGAGAATGAAAAGTAGTTCTAAGGAATAGCTGAGAAATGAAAGCATTCTAGAGACCTCTCCACACCCTAAAATTAAAGTGAGGATCTGGATCAGAAATGATCATCCTTGGGACTCCATGAAGTCTCACCACCTCCTCTAGATACTACCTTTAAAAAACTTCCAATGATCTTGACTCCTTGATTGCTATAAAGTGGGCCGATTTTTTTAAGCAATCCACTACCACCCAAATAGCATCATGTCCTCTCAGAGCTTGAGGTAAACCAATAAAAAGTCCATTGATATTTCCTCCCACTTCCACTGAGGAATCTCTAATGGTTGGAGTAGACCACCAGGAACACGGTGATCAGCCTTCACCTTCTGGCAGACCAAACATCAAGAAACAAACTCCGCAACTAAATGCTTCAGCCCAGGCCATCAAAACTGGCTCCTCAAGGCTCGGTACATCTTTGTCACACCAGGATGAACCGCTAAAGCTGAGCTATGGAACTCTTTGAGAATTGTATCATGCATATTCAAAGGAACAAAAATCCTTTCGTGATACAACACTTGGGGTTGTTCATCCTCAGACCACCCATCAGGGGCCTTTCCAGAAACAACTCGGTCTCTCCAGACCTCCTCCTCTAGATCCCCCAATTGGGACTCTTCTACCTGCTTCATGAGAGATGACTTCACCATTATCTTAAAAAGACAACCTCTTCCCTCAAATTCTCCCATATCAAGATGTAATGCTGATAGTTCTTTCATTACTCTCCAGGAATCACCGAATTCACACACAGCATCACTACATGACTTTCGACTCAGCGTATCAGCTAAAACATTACCCTTTACAGGTGTATATGATATCTCAAATTCATATTCCTATAAGAACTCCATCCATCGACGTTGTCGTAAGTTCACATCACACTGGGAGAAAACATACCTCAAACTCTTATGACCGGTGAAAACCAAAAAACGCTCACCAATGAGGTAATGTCTCCACAACTTCAGAGAAAACACCACGGATGCCAACTCAAGTTTGTGAGTAGAATAGTTACGTTCCTGGGGACGTAACTTCCGAGACCCATAAGAAATAACTGGTATTTTCTGCATCAGCTCACAGCCCAACCCCAGATGCGAAGCATCACAGAAAACATCAAACTGAACTCCCTCAGCTGGAAGACAAAGAACTAGAGGACTTACTAACTTCTCTTTTAGATACTCGAAAGCTTCCTGACACTGATCATTCCATATGAATTTCTGATCCTTCTTGGTCAAAGTTGTCATAGGAGTCGCAACTCGAGAGAAATTGGCTACGAACCTAGAATATGAGACCAAGAAAACTTCGCACCTCTAACACTGTCTTGGGGGCTGCCCAAGACACAACTGCTTCTATCTTCGATGGATCCACAGATACTCCCTTCTAGGACACAACATGACCCAAGAAACGGACTTCTAAAGCCCAAAAATCACACTTCGACAACTTCCCAAATAGCTGATGTTGATGAAGAACTCCCAAAACGGTGTGTAGATGCTCTTTATGCTCCTCTTCATACATGGAGTATACAAGGATGTCATCAATGAAAACCACCACGAATTTATCCAGTATCTCACAGAACACAACATTAATCAATCCCATGAATACGGTTGGAGCATTCGTCATACTGAATGTCATTACAACGAACTCATAATGCCCATGACGACAACATAAAGAAATCTTCGAGATATCCTCATCCTTCACACGCATCTAATGATATCCTGACCGCAAGTCAATATTTGAGAACCAACTTACACCCTTCAGTTGATCGAATAAATCATCAATCCTTGGAAGAGGATAGCAATTCTTTATCGTCACTTTGTTTAAGCGATGATAATCAACACACAACTACAAACTGTCGTCAGCCTTCTTCAGGAACAAAACTCGTGCACCCCATGGTGACACACTTGGCCGAACAAAACCACACTGTAACCGACCATAAAGTTGTATATGTAGCTCTCGTAACTCAGAAAGGGACATCTTATATGGATATATAGAGATAGGAGACACTCCTGATTATAGCTCAATCCCAAACTAGATCTCTCGTCGAGGGGGTAATGCAACAACCTCTTCTGTAAAGACATCAGGGTACTCTTCTATGACCCTAGGAAATGCCAAATTCTGAACCTCTGAAGAACTCAACATCATCTCAGCCATCATGGATGATAAGGACGGAATGCACCTATAACCCATCTGAGGATCTCACTTGTCAACAAACACCACTGAATCTCCATCCACACCAAATAAAATAACCTTCTTTTTGAAGCAATCCATGATAGCCTCCACCGAATACAACCAATCCATGTCGACGATGACATCATATGGTTTTATTCGTCAACATAGGAAATCTCCCCAAGAGTGGTGTTTCCCCAACACTAGCTCACAGTCTCTACATACTTCAAACAAGTCATCTCGACCTCCAACTAGTGTAATCAACATCAAAGGCACTAGAAGACTCTCTACCTCAAGTCCCAAAGCATGGAAATGGTAGGTAATATGAAGGAGTGTGTTGCTCCTGAATCAAACAGGCATACACCAAGGTAGAAAACAAGCAAAGGGTACCTCGAAAGATGGTTGGATCACCTAGAGCTGGCAACACTAGAGCATGAAGCTGACCACAACATCCTCCACATCCTCTCTGACCCTAATGAATACCACCACCACAGTCGTGATCTACTCTCTGAGGATGGGGAGAATCATGGGGATGTCCTCTACCTGCCCCATCTACCCTCTACAGATCTAAAGCTGGTGCAACCTATTGCTGCTGCCTTGGCTGGAACTACCTCAACAGAGGAACCTGAAGCATAGCACCTGGTGCACGATGACTACTCTATAATTTCAGGCACTCCCGCAGATTATGACCACAACCACTACAAGAAAAACAAGCACTTGATCCCTTGGCATAGTCCTGAGAGTTGCTGCCTCTGGAGAAATGAGATGTGAAGGGCTGGGACCTACCCTGGGTTGAACGGAAACTCTTATGCCCTAAAAACCGGGAACCCCAGACCACATCTCTTCTTTATGAGGAATCATGAAAATTCCTCTCTCGTGATGATCTAGTCATAGAAAAAGTCCTCTCAACAACCTATGACCTCGCCAGCACCTCAAGATATGTCTTCAGCATAAATGGGGTGACCTGGCGTTGGATATATGGATGCAAAGCCTCCTCAAAATTCCTCACCCTAGCCTCCTCATCTAGAAACAGGTCTGAAGCATATTGTAAAAGGTTCTTGAGATAGATTCCAAACTCTCACACACTGGAGCTCCCTTTTCAAAGGGTAAGAATCTCTTGGCGACTGGACGCCTTCACGGTCGAAGAAAGAAACTCGACTCTAAACTTGTCTTAGAACTTCTTCCATGCGATTGATGACTCTTCGCGATACCTGAGGAACAAGAACCACCACTGCCTCACTACTCCATGCAGCATCATCACAACCAAGGATACCCAGTTCTCCTTCTAAGCACATATTGAACTGAATCCTATCTTGACCTCCTCTAACTAGTCTTCTGTGACTACATCTAAAACAGAGCCCTTGTACTTCTGAAGACTCTGGCACTGAAACTCTCTGAGTGTCTTCCTCCAAGTGTCATTTTCATCAACCTCTACCCTATGGAGATCTACTGGAACAGCTTGCTGGACATATTCTATGTGATCCTAATGAGGACGTTGACCTGGAGGTATACCTATAAAATAACAAACAGTTAGGGATCCTAAACCTAGAATATCTAATACTCAACATTAATTAATTAATTTTTTTCTTTTATTCATTTTAGATTAACCTATCCCAAGGTCTACCCATTCAAACATAGGCACAAAGAAGAATGATGCATGATCCTTTCCTAGGTCTCTACTCTACAACTAGTATCACCTCATTTAGTAGCCATTGTAAACTTAAAGGTTCGTACATCAGATCATAGGGGGGCTAAATGCCTATGTATCAGTCGGTCTCCAGTCTTTACATCACTTGATAAACATTAATGACATTGTTTCCCTTCTAACCCATGAAACATCACCTGTTTCTAACTCCAAACTCCATCCTATCTCTCAACCAGACCTCTAATACCACTCTGTCACGACCCCCTCCCCACAAAGTGTACCCCTCCTGGGCTGGCAATGTGAGAAGGGAGATAATGACCCCCGAGTCCCGCCTACAGTAGGCCCCGGGTTGGTGACTAGAACCGAGGGTATAGTAAACACATGGATGGGAGGAATTACCCTCTAAGAGAACACATGTGGAAGATAGAGATAATATAGACACTAACTAACTCCACCTCAGAACTGAAATATAAAAGAAAACCCAAGTGAACATATGTAATGTCATAAAAAACTACTACAACTAGAAGGGGAAAATTGAAATTACTCAAAATAAAGTAAAAACAGAAACAACCATATGCCCGAATAGCTCCTGCAACTCCAAGATAGTAGAAACTAGCTTGAATTACAACCTACTCCAAGTGACCTGAAAAACAGTTTATATATACATAGGGTGAGTATAACAGTATACTCAGTAGGATCCTTCCCAAAGTCTCTCATGCAAAAGTAAATAAATCATTCTAAAGCAGAGTGAACAACAAGTGAAACTAACTCGTTACCTAAATAGGTATACTAAGTTCCCAACTTCACCATGGCTACTCTCACCAATAAACACATACAAGAATATATCATACAATAAAGAATATCAAGGGTACCCCGCCACTAATTCCCCACCAGTTTGCTGCTTTTCCCCAACGTTGTATGTCCTAAGCATCTCTCTCCAAAAAGGCTTGCCCGCAGACACCTAGGCGAAGCACCACAACATGCACCTTGTGCAACAAAACCACCACATCTACGTAAGAAAATTAACCAGGTAGTTTTTAGGAGCCACCATAGCCTGCATAATGTGTATCATACGTCGGATATTATACCTCAAACCATTATAGCCCATGCACCGATTAAGGATCCTCAAGCCATCACAGCCTATACAAGTTACACCTATCATAGTCCATATGAAACTATATCCAGAATATAAGTGTGTGAATAACCACAAGCCATTACAGCACTCAACACACATATATGGGAAAAACTAACTGATGTTCCTACCAACACAAGTAACTACCAATAGAAGAGATCGGGTCCAAAATGGGTAGTTAGCCATTCATCATCCCATAGGAATGTTGGGGAAAACACCCCCCAGGGCTCAGAATACCTGGGGTGTCAGTTTCCCTTACTAACAGGGCGGAGTAGCGTATAGAAACACAAAAAGTATAGAATATAATATATCTCACAACCACACTATGGGCATAACCTAGTCTTAGACTCAATTGAAGCTAACGTCTCTCGAATTATGGGTTGCTACTTCTAAGACTAGGTATCCTATAATCACACGACAATTTAAAGAGCTTTAATACATTATTTCATTCCCTTTTTATCAGTTGAACTTTACGTTAATTAATTCTTTAAACATTAATTAACCAAAACAATTCCACATTAAATTTCATTATCATCACACCCAAAGTCCATTGTCCCTTTAAAATTAAAACCTCATTATTCTGTTTTGGTAGCTCCAACCCCAAGGGTTAACATCATTTATTAAATTATTCATTATAGAATTACTTTCCCATATTCTCGGGCATTCTAGAAAAACATTCTATGCTACTAAACACAAGGGGGATAAACAAGGTGAGTATATGTACTACACATCGAGTCTTTTCTACCTATAATAAGAGAGTAGACCCATCCTCCCATGAGAAGCTAAACACGGAAAGCATGTGGCATACCCCGCATGTCTTCGCCTCTTTCAGAAGAGGGTAAGAAAGACTAGCTACCTTAGGCCGTGGGGAAAAGTAAAACAGATAACCAATAAATGAAAACAAAAAGTATCCAAACATTAACATCCAACCCATTACATCATCCCCGGTGTCCTCCCCGACACCCACATGCATACACAGATGCATCTCGCCACTCTAGACGTCAACTGCTACTACAACCAATAGGCCTCCCTGCCCCCACATATCACAACAGCCATCCAGGCTCACATCACAGCATAAACAGAAGGAAAAAAACATCACATCAACTGGGCTCTTGGCCCTTTAACAATCAAGAGGGTAACTCAAAATCCTTCAAGGAATTATCAAACAATCAGTTCTTTAATCCATCTTGAATTAACAGATTTATTATTCATAAGTTCCAAATTCGGGAAACCTAATAAGTAAGCTATCAAAAATAATTAAACATACTTACTGCGCCAATTTTATTAACATAAAATTAAAACAAAGAGAACCAGATTAATTTACATGCCTCATTATCTTTTAATCAAAAAATTATCAATTAATTGCGGTTTACATTCATTACCAATTTCCATCAAGAACGAACAGTTAAACAAAGAAAGTATAGATATCACACTATCTAAAAAACAAGAGGTAATAACATACGATCAATATCAATTTATTTATCCTATTCAAATATTTATTATTTCAATTCCATTGTCATCCAGTGGGATAAAACATGCTAACGATACAGTTTCACATAAAAGAAGAGAGAAGCAACAAATCCCCTACCTCAAACAGTTCTTGACGTTCTTTTATACGAGAATGGGCCACACAACAGGTTATGATATTCTCCCCCCATGACAACTGTATCCACCCGAGGATGAAGAGACACCACAACACTAATCAACACACAAGAAAATACCATTATTAACATGGGGGTAAAATTCCATAAAAGGGTGAGGAGAAATAGAAGGATATGAACCCAAAAGAATGACGATAGATCATATCTTATATCGAAGATTGATCGATACTGCTTGGTTGCATCAAAAATAGAGTGGAACTAAGACTAGGAGTAAGTTTGATTATGCAACTCCTAAAGAGTAGAATGAAAGGTTCTAGCATCTCATACCCAAGAATAAAGAAGAAGAATTAGGGAGGAAGATATCCAGTCCCTTTAGAAGATTTAATGGAGCGGAAGTTTAAGATATGCTTGATTTCCCATTAAAAGTGGATCGCATTAAACCACGTGGTTTGACCAAGTGAAAACATCCCGATCCTTAGGAATAATTAATATAGGAGTTATTCCCTTTGAATCATCCTTAGAGTCCTTAAAACGAGGCTTTAAATGCATTTTACGTCAAAGGAAAATGCTAAAGGGGCGAAACTATAGGAAGTTGGAAACACTGTTCACAAACTCAAAATTTGGAAAAGGAAAAACATTATTCATGAACCTCACCATTATAACCTCGCTGATAGAACACTGTTCATGAACCTCACCGATAGAGCACTGTTTATAAACCTCAACGTTAGGACACTGTTCATGAACCTCACCGTTAGAACCTCACTGATAGAACATTGTACACCTACTGTTCTGGAAACACTGTACACCTACTATTATGGAAACATTGTACACCTACCATTCTGGAAACACTATTCACAGAACTCAAAAATTGGTAAAGGGAAAAGAGGTTACCGATAGGACTGTTCACCGATAAAACTGTTCATAGAATTGGAAATTTGGCAAAGGAAAGAGAGGTTACCGTTAGAGGTTACCAATAGAACTGTTCATAGAATTGGAAATTTGGCAAAGGAAATAGAGGTTACCGATAGAACTATTCACCGATAGAACTTTTCATAGAATTAAAAATTTGGTAAAGGAAATAGAGGTTACCGTTAGAGGTTACCGATAGAACTGTTCACCAATGGAACTATTCAAAGAACTCAAAATTTGGAAAAGTGTTGGGGATAAGTCACCTTGATCTCCCAGAACACCTCAAACACCATATTTTAGCGAAGGAATGGACCGGAGCGGTCTGGGCCATTACATGCCAGGTTGGCCTGGTCAAAACGCAATGTGCGAGAAATGCACCATGTGTAGTTATAGTTTATAATACTATGTATCCCATGACACATCTAGATAAAGTGAACTTGGTTACACGGTATGTACTCCAGCTACATGTCATGTAACCCATTTTTACCAATCAGAAATCTTGGCACTTGTAAATGGAATATTTGGTCATTCTTCATCTATTCTTGGGCCTTTAAGAAAATGAAATCATGAATGATGAGAATTAAAATTCCTATAACATGTTAACTAAAATTGGATTAAAGAATGAATAATATTGAAATAAAATATCTAACCTCTAATGTGTATATAGATCAACAATCAAATAAATAATTATAAATTTGAAATGTGACCCCTCTGATACCACTTGAAGGTTTCAGGCATAGTGAAAGGGCCTTTGGTGGGAAATATATTAAAATTAATTTTAACATTGAGTTTATTGAAACTTAATAGAGGATATTTTCATGTTAAATTTATAGTTAATTTATTTATGATCGTAAGAAAAAATGTTACCTTGTCTTAGGAACTTTCTTTGATACTGATGTTGATCTTTTGAAAAAATATTCCCATGTTACCTCTGTTGTGTTGTAAGGATCCAAGTATAGAATCCCTCTGATGGTGATCCACACATGATTCTTTGATCTTCGAGAAATGCCAATTGATTCCTGGGTGCTAACGTGGAAAATCAATTATCTTCTGTTGTTCATCTTGATTGATTCAAGATCCTTTGGGCTTGAAGGAGTTCTTCTCATTCTTGAAAAGATGAGAGGAAGAATTCAAGAGAGGTGTTTATTGTGTTCAATGATTCTCAATTCTTGATTAACCCCACACAATAGATATAACCATCTATTTATAGATTTGGGGTTTAGATTAAAATATTATTTAATTATATACCAGACCTTTAATAATAATATAATCTATAAAAAACCTCAATTCATATAATAATAATATTATTATTATTATTTTACTATGTGTGCAAACTTTCATAATGATAAATATTATTTTACTAGCTTGTAAATTAATATTTATCATCAGATGTGATCTTGGTCTGCATAGATTCTTTGACATTTATGAAATATATGAACAAATATTTTTATTCACTTAAATAAATATTTTATTCACAAACAAGGAAATAAATAATTATTAAATATTTAATAAAATAATTATTTTATCCGCAATCCAGCAAGTAAATATTTATTATATATGTACATTACTAAATAAATTATTCATTAAAGAATAAATAATTATTTATTACCTAAAAATATTGGTGATCAGTAAAATTTGAATAAAATTATTCCTCTTTCTTGAGAATAATATTTATTCCAAAAATTAAATTCAAATACAATTTCACCGAGATCAATGGTAGCACTTAGTGTGTGACCCTATAGGATTCTTTCTTGTTAGAATTGGTCATGGTTGTTTAAAGTCCAAGATTACTATCTAATAATAGTTCAAGGAGCCTAAGAGAAATAACTGAATGTCGCAATGTCGACAACCACATACGAACATTCACTATGTAATATATTCCATTTTTCTCAATATCTCATCAAGCAGGTTGTACAACTGTTTCATTAACCTATATATTTGATACGTCTTTCTTTGACTATTTGAAATGAATATATTTACCCCTAACCATGGAATTTATGCAACAGTTATATTTCAATCAAAGGGTCAAGATATCAACTTTCATAAATATGGAAAGGATAAATCTTTTCTTGACTAATCTATTAATAACATATCATTTGTGATGCACCCAACGTTCCCTACATCCCACCAACATATGGCATGATGGTTTTTGTCAGTAAATCTAAGTGTGAGATTCATGAAATGTGTTAATGATAATCTTAAAGTTTAAGGATCATTATACACGCTCCTTTATAGAAATATCTAATGACACTAAAAACATGTAAAATTCCTACTGATGGGTCTCATAATCTCCCATCTTAGAGATTACCAAGTGAAAACTTCATGAGAAGAAACCTCATCCACTTACGAGTACTCACACCTAACATTCTATGTATTATGTGCCCTATCATAGTATATTATCTGACTATGCACTACGTCAAAGTAGGTGTTTAGCTGCAGTTTTGTCCATCTAGCAGTGGTTTTTCAAAACCGTCATGAAACGACTTAGCGATTATTTTTTAAAACTGGAAGAATCATTTAGCGACAATTTAAACCACCGCTAAATTGTTTTTCAAGGGATTATTTTTTATTTTATTTTTTTAAAATATTTTTCATAATTAATATTTTTATTATTATATTTTTTATTTTTTATTTTTTCTTGTTTTATTTTTTATTTTTTCTTAATTTATTTTTTTATTTTTCTTAATTAATTATTTTATTATTTTATTATTATTATTTATTTATTATTTATTTATTATTTGTTACCATGCACATGCATACATATGCCATATATGTCATGCAGAAATTCTGCATTTAGTGATATTTGAATCTCTTACCTCTTGGTTATTCTTCAAAGACTTTACCACTTTAGGCTCTTCATGTGGTGAGTAAATAGAATTTAATATACTTATATATATATATCAATTGAAAAAACAAATAATACATAGAAAATATATACATACTAAATAATTAATAATTAATATTTAGTAATTAATAATTAATAATTAATGATTAGTAATTAGTAATTAATAATTAATAATTAAATATTAATATTTGATATTTTATATTTGATAATTAATATTTAATATTTAATATTTAACATTTAATATTTAACATTTAATATTTAATATTTAATATTTAATATTTAATATTTAATATTTAATATTTAATATTTAATAAATAAAATATAAATTAATAATAAATATATAAATATATAATATGGTAGTAAATAATAAATAATAAATATATAATATATAAGTAATGTATAAATAATAAATTAATTAAAAAATAAATAAATATATGATAAATAATTAATTAATAACAATAGATAATAAATTATCAATAAATATATAATTAATATATAATTAATAATTAATAAATAATATGTTAATTATAAATTAATAATAAAATAATAAATAAAATAATAATAATTAATGTATAAGCAATAAAAAATGATAAATAAATAATAAACAAATAAATAAGAAATTTATAATAAAGTAATAATGAAAAATAAATAATAAATTAATAAAATGTTAATAATAAATTAATAATAAATTAAAAAAAGTGATAGTTAATTTATAAAAAACAACTAATTAATAAATAATAAATAATAAATTAATAAAGAATTAAAAATAGTATGTGGTAATAAATAATATATAATATATAAATAATAAATAATAAATAATAAATATTTATTTAATAATAATTTATTAATAAAAATAAATCAATAAATAATAAATTGGTGATAAATAAATATTAAAATAATAAATAATAATTCAATAAATAATAAATAATAATTGAATAAATAATGAATAATGAATAATAAATAATGAATAGTAAATGGATATAAATAGGAGGACCACTAGATCCAATATCATTATTAAAGTGGATATGGACAAGGATTTCAATTAGATGGAATGGGGCTTTATTGTCGAGGTTATGAGACTCTTTGGATTTTAGGATTGGGAGTGTGACCTCCTTTTTAGATGTTACACCTCTCTGTGGATCTCTATTTCTATCGCGAGTAAGGCTTTTGGTTTCTCTAAATTCATGCGAGGTCTAAGACAAGAGGACCCGATGTCACCCAGCCTCTTTATTTTGGCCCAGGAGGCACTTTCTAGGAATCTTCATTGAGGCATGCAGGATAGGACCATTATCCCATACAAGGGTGGTAACGGAATGGTTTCACACCTGATATTCACTAACGACATGTTGTTCTTTGTTAATGGCATAAAAAGGTATATCAAATCCTTCAACAACATTATGAAGCCTTATGGATTATGGAGTAGGAAACATATCAACAAGGCCAAAAGTAGTGTTTTCCTTCCCAAAAAATGTTCAGGAAGGTGTGGTGACGCAATCCAAGACAGTATGGGCATTGTGAAAATCTTTTTCCCTATGGACTACCTTGTAGCACCTATCTCGGATGGCAGGATTCAAAAGACTATGTTCAACAATATTATCAATATGATTATCAATCACAACCTTGACTAGAAAAATCATTTATTATCCTTTGGTGGGAGGATTTCTTTTATTAATATAATTCTCACATCTATACCTCTACATGTTCTTTCAATCATCAAACCGCCCAAAGGTACCATTGACAAGATTGAGAAAAATTCTGACAACATTTTTTTGGGACACCAAGCATGATGGTAGATGCCATTGGGGTTTATGGAAAGGGTTCATGAAACCAGTTGAGGTCAGGGGGTCTAACATACATAGAATGTCTGATTCTATGCAAGCTATACATGATAAGATTTCCTGGGAAATCCTAGAAGGAAATAATTTTTTGGCAAAGTTCATGTGCAAGAAGTGTAGTTCTTGTTAGATAGATTGGGTTGCAGGATCAAAGTGACTATCAAACCTATCCAGATACATGATTGATTAGATGAGGTTTCTTTTAGAGAAGGTACGTTGGGTGGTAGGCTATGGTGACATCAGCTATGGGAAAGACAACTGGGCAGGTGTCGACCCTCTCTTCTTCCTGGGTTGTCCAGTTCCTGTATTTCCTACAAGGAGGATAGATTATACCCTAATTTCATTCACTTAATTCTCAATGAAGAGTAGCAAGTGCTACACATGGGCATTAAACTGGTGAATGAATCTGACAGGTGCGTGTTTTCAAAATCATTATTCAGTCTCTTCTATAACAAGGCTAGTTGTAGGTGTCTGTATGAAAACATTAGAACTAATGATCTTGATTCTAAGAGTTGGTGAAAAAATATCCCTGTTAAGTTGAAATTTTTGGTATGGATTCTAAGGAACCAGGCGGGGTTTTTTTATATATGGTTTTTTTATAGAAAAGGGATAGGGTTAGAAATATTTTTAAAAATGGGTCTCAAGATGTGTGAACCCCGTTCTTGCATCTTTGGCATGGAGAGATGCATGAACGGGGTTCACGCATCCTTCGCAGATTTGATAAAGGACGTGTGAACCCCATTCATGCATCCTAGCGATGGTAGATGCATGAACTGGGTTCATGCATCCTGTATGAAGTTTATAAAGGATGCATGAACCCCATTCACACATCCTATAGAAAGGTTAAATAAAAAAAATCATCAGTTTTTTAGAGGTAAATTTTTCTTATGTATCTAATTAATTCAATTACAACCCCTTTCTACAGTTATTAGATTTGATTCTAATTGATATACATATTCTAACACATTCTTAACCCTCTTGAGTATTTTTTCCTATTTTGGAATAATATAAAATCAATATTTTTCATAATGTCTATAATTTTATCACATGATGGAGGTATTTTAATAGTAAAATCCTCATGTGAAAATTGTGTACTAGCAGAACATGTTTCCTTTTATAAAGTTTGAATATGTATTTTCTAAAAATTTGAAAAATGAACTTCTAATTCCATTCATCTCATATTTTAGTTTTTCTGATCTTAAATCATAATCATTTACTCTTCACAATTATCCATTATTCATTGAAATTATTCTTCATGAAATTTAATTTTTTTAAACAAAGAATCATGTTCCATGATTTTTTTATTCAAATCATTGAGATCAATAATATTTTTCAAGATTTATTGATGTTCACATATCTTTTCATCCAGAGTATTAATATTTATTAATAAATACCAAATAAAAATTATTAATTTTGAAAGATAATTTGATGACAGTAAGACACTCATTAAAAAAAGTAGAACTTTGTAAATGATAATAGTTATTCACATACATAATGTATTGTAAATCAAAAGTCAACCTAATATATGCCTATAGCATGGATGCTCCTCTGTCCCATAGCCAAGTGTATACTGGACGCATCCACATCATTTCTATCTCTGTCTGCGCTCTGGCGTACGCTGCGTATCATCCTCAGCAGCCACCTCTACATCCTCCTATGCAACTGGCGATGGATGTACAGTCTCACCATCTGTAACATGTCCTGCATCTAAGGATAGTGGAGGATAGCTGGAACTATCACCAACATGGAAAGAAGATGGTTTTTGTTATGTGGATCTCTGTAATAAAGAATCCATCTCAACCCAGTCAATGTTTGTATCTACCTATGGCTGAGCCTAAGAAGCTGGAGGAGCATATGATTGATCATGTTGAACATCCTCCTCCTATGTAACAGCAGCATCTGACTTATCAATATGAACATCCTCCTCCTGTGGAACATAAAGATCCATAACAGGGTCTCCACCCCCTGGTACATCTATATGAGGCTCATTAGGCTCCACAGACTCCTCAGCATGTGATGGATCAAATAAAATTTCATGATAAATCTCATCCATCGAAAGAAGAAACTGTAATACAAGGGTTTGAAAATATGACAGGTCAAATACGGTGCTCTCTACTAGATTAGACATGTGAAGTAGATGAATGATATGAGAATCCTATGAAAAAAAAAATTGTTGTTAAGTAATATAAATAAAAATTATGCTAAATAGTGGAAGTAACTATGTATACCAGCTCATGAAAGCCTCATCTGTGTCATGTCAGAAATCTGACTGGGGACCTATATTACCAAGATGTGTAATCCATCTGATCCACCAAATGAAAATGTATTGTCCCTACCCCTCACAACTGGAACTCCTGTCGTCTGTCCCATAAATAAATATATCTGGCATGTTATCTCCTCCAATCAAAATATCTCTTCCCTAACATCTTTAGGTAATGCATTGAATCTAACTGACTGGGAGTGTCAGTAAAAGGTGGAAAGAATCTGAAATGCCTCATAACTCTATCGGTCTGATGCCACTCGACTATATTAAAATGAATCAATAGAACCCTGTAGGATCTGATAGATAGCATAGTCATACAGTATGTTGGAAGACTCTAGATAATAGCATCTGTATATGGAATCCATAAAATCTGAAAGAAAAAATAAATAATTAATTAAAAAATGAATACATGTACAGTAAAGAATAAATATTTAACAATATAAATAATAACCACTTACATATTGTGGTTGAATACTATCCAACATAAGTTTGTAGGTGTGGACGTTGTGTCTGGGGGAATATGAATATCGATGTACCTGACTCCACCTATAGATAATATTGTTATATTTACATTTCATAATAGAAAGTTATACAATTAAGTTAGACAGTATAAGGAAGGAATAATATACCAACGTCCATGCGGATCCTCTACTACAATATCTACTGGCAATGGAACACGAGCATGTGGAGCTAAATTAGGGATGTGCTCCCATACCCACATCTATAGAAGAACCATGCATCCCATTATTTTCATCTTATCGATGTGACATGCACTGCATAGCACCATGTATGTATATGCTAGACAAGCAAACCCCTATCTATACCGGCCTTCCTCATCCAAATCCTCCAAAAAATATAAATACATAAAATGTAAAAAAGTAGTGGAGTGATCAACAAAAAGTGTGCCACCGATCAGCCTCAAAATATATGCACGTAAAAATCCCAGCACGGTGATCTCATCATCATCCTCTGCTAACTGTGTGAAGTGATGGTATAACCAAGGCATGTGTAATATATCACTAACGATGGTCCTACCATCATCAGGGGCCTCTATGCACAGTAGTCTATGAACAAGCTCCGAAAAATCTGCTCTAACTCGGTATGTCAGAACCGCACCATCGATGGGGAGGCCCAACATAATGGCCACATCCTGCAGGGTAATAGTCATCCCCCCCTCTCTAAAATGGAATGTATGTGACTGTGGCCTCCATCTCTCTACAAGCACAAAAATGAGCTGATGATCGAGAAAGGTGAAGTCTCACATCGCTACACCATAGAATCCAGCACAACGAAGATGAGAGATGATAATAGGAGGTGGTGCAGTATGATGGAAATAGTGAGCATAATATGGTAGATCAACCAAAACTGGATAAATTCTAGAATTATTGTGAGAAACTGCTTGATATCCTCAATTCCTACAAAGAAGGAGATAAATCATCTGTAAAGTAATACACCACCCAAATTATGTAATTTGAAGGAATGAGAGAAGAGAACAACTATCTAAATCCATCCAAAGAGAGTCTACTCGAATAGGAACTTACCACTGAGGTGGAGATTGAAACTAAACCAACTCAAGTAGTTTAATATTTCTTGGACTCAAAATCTTTTGATTTTATTGAATCTAAATTGTGCATAACTACCTATTGTTTTTGATCATATAGATTCATATAGTCATTTATATGCCTTGTAGGAAGATTAATATCCTATACAAGAACCTGTGTAGGAACACACGGATCTCTCTAATTCCAATGAACATACGTTCGAGGAGCCCAATCAATAGATCCAAGTAACTGAGCTTGATTAAATCATACAAGAGGCTTCTCATTTGGAAAGGGTTAAATTACTTATTAAAAATTAAAATTAAAATTTTATTCAACTATAATTAACTTTATATTCTCCCTTTGATAGTTTAATACATGCATCCCATAGGAAGATAACACTAAAAGAAAATAATGAGATTTTACAAGTAGAAACCATGAAGGTGGATGATTCATATTTCATCATACCCCATCCATGAAAGTTATACATCATTGTGAAGGTTCATTACCACATCTCTCAAAGGAACCTTAGAAGGTTCATTCCCCACATCACCCTCATCCACATCATCTCCTGATGGATCCCTAGATTCTTCTTCCTCGGATAAACTTTCATTCACTATATCAACACACAAAGGGATGTCATCTACATTTCCTTCCAAATTTTGATCATCTTCTTCATAATTTGCTTCTATTACTGGAGTCATATGAGAAGGATGTAATGAAAAAGACTGATGTGAAGGACCAACTTCTACAAAGCTCACAAAATACAGTTCTGTAGTAGTCAGTTTCACCACATCTATATCAGAAATCCCCACATACAACTCCATCAAACCATTAGCACACTACAGTCTAAATAAGGAAGATGCATCCATCCAATCATCATCATTGACCAAAGGGTACACGGTGTGACAGAAACATTCAAGATGTTTTTGATGTCGATATGTGATTAAAGAAATATATTGATCGGCCCTCAGTTTTAACCTATTATGAATCTTATTGCGAAATTCATCCAATGTCATACAACCATGAATATTTACCACTCTGATAGGTGGCACACTATAGATAAATCCTTGCTCCATATAAATGGTCTCACCATTTCAATATTTTTTCATAGGCATTATTACCTATAAAAAACAATTAATAAAATATTATATACTACATCAATATTTTACATTATTTAAATTGGTTTTGAATAATTGACTTTATCTAGAGACTTTTTATGTATTGATTTTTAACTATTAAGGTATAGTAATGATGGTATTATTACCGAAGAAAATTTAATATAATGTTATATATTTTAATTACTTATGAATAAATAATCATGACTTGATCTTGAGAATTACGATTAGTTTATCATTAATTGATAAACTAACCAAAACCTATGGATAGACTCCTCGAGTGTCTATTATCAAATATTTCAGCAACCGTCATTCTCCTTTCAAATAGTAATGCCTCCTATCGAACGCTTGTTCTCGAACGTATCTTTGGGGATGCCTCTTCGAGGAAGATTCTTCAGGGATGCCTCTAATTGATTTCCTTTTAATTACAAATTTACTCACATACATGTGAGGGGGTCTAAGGGTATGAAATACATAACTTTTTTAAGTGGACACACAGGTCCTTACATAATTTAGTCAGATATGACTTGAATGTCATCAATACGGAAAAATAAATGCAATTATTACAAATTAAATAACCACATTCACAAAATAAGACACGAAATTTCAATTATGCATTGGTCGGTCATCTCAAGATCAGTCATCACACAACTTACCATGTTCTTTGGTATACTTATTATATCTATTACTAGATGAAATACATATTAAATATCTACATTTATTTTATATTTAATAAATTTAATTATAACTAATATAATTTAAAATTATTATTTATACAAAACTATTTTTATACCTTTAAAAAAAGAGTTTTCTATATAATTTTTAATAAAATTAAATATGATACACATAACTAATATATTATTCATAAATTATATAACTAGTGTATAAAATATTATAATTTAAATTAATATTACTTTCAAAATAACATATTTAATTTTTATAAACATTCAATATGAATTCATACAACATTTTAGACATAACATAATTAATTTTCCTAAACATTCAATATGAATTCATACAAAAAACACATCATTAAAAATTTAAACTATACAAAAGACACTAATTTAAACATAAATACATATGAAATAAATAAACCATACACACAAACACTAATTTCTACATATCACAAATAAAATAAATAAATCATAAAAATGAAATAAATAAACACAATTAAACAATTGAAAATTTAAATAGAAATTTTACCTTCTTAAAAGCAGAAAAAATTTGTTGAGAAGGAAATTCTACAGGGATTTGCAATAAAATTCAGAGGAGAAGAATGAAATTTGGGGGGGATTTTATAGATTTTTTTGGTGGGATGTGTGAATGGGGTTCACGCATACTTCATCCCCTCTTCTAAGGATGCGTGAACGCTGTTCAAGCATCTTCAGTGTGGATAGATATGTGAATGGGGTTCAGGCATCCTTTATCGAATCTGTGTAGAATGTGTGAGCCCCATTCATGCATCTCTCCGTGCCAAAGATGTGTGAATAGGGTTCACACATCTTGAGACCCATTTTCAAAAATATATCTAACCCTATCCCTTTTCTATAAAAAAACCCATGTATAAAAAAATCTGAACCAGGCACTCCCCATAGACGATAATATCCAATATAAGGGGGTCCAGTTGGGGTCGTGTTGCTGGTGTTGCACCTCTCCAAGATCAGAATCCATCTAGAACCTCTTTTTTAAAGGGGGATGGATTTTTTTTCTTTGGGGTATTGTTGGAAAAATAATGGGGATCATTCCTCAATTGGAGACCACCCAGGAGTTTCTTTCTTCCTAGTTCTAGGGTGATAGATAGGTTCAGTTGGTTCTCGATATTCATGCAGCGGTACTCTCCATGGTGTGTTGGACTATCTGGGAGTCTAGGATCTCTTTAAGGTATAGAAAATTATCATCTCTATTAGGGATGAAGGTATGTGTGTTGTCTATTTTAGCGAAATTTGGCTATCCCATTCTTGTAAGAGAGGATTTGGCTTCTCTAAGGGGCCTCCTACTGATACATCTTGCTCTAACGTTGGACAGAGGTAGCTTGAGAATAAGGAGGTGGATCAGATGGATTCCTCAACTTTTAAGACTTAAAATGAATTTGGATGGTTTTTTCATGATTTGGGTTATGTGTGGGGTGGAATATTTCACGATAATAGGGGCTCTTTGATCCTTGGCTTCAAGATTTTTTATGGTTTAGGAAATTCCATTGAATCAAATATAAGATACATGCACAGCGGTCTCATGCTATGTGATCTTTTTAATCTTATTATCTCTATAGTGGAATCTGATTCCTCTGTGCTTGTGGGATTCCTTAGAAACAAAACCTATGGCCCTTGGACCTTTTATATATTATTAGGGATTGTAAACTAATTCTGAATAAGGGTGTAGAGATTATACACACATTGAGAGAAGGGAACTTCCCTACGGATGCCTTAGCCAATCATGCAAACCCCAGTGAGAGCATTGGTATTTTCCACTCTCTAGGATCTATACCCCAAGACTAAAAATACATTTTTCATGGTAATGACCTTGGTTTTTACCACTTATGACACCCCTAAACTATCTTATGTGTTTATTTTTCTTATTTCTTAATAAAAAGTGAAGTTTCAGTCAGTCACGCACAAGTACACATTTATATTTCTAAAACACACACACAACTATTTATATATATATATTTATTTATTTATTTATTTATTTACATATATATAAATATATGCAAAAAAATTATTGACGCACGCATGTTTATATATAAACATTACTTTTATAGGTATACATATACATATTAATTCATTTTATAAGGTAAATAAAATCAATAATTATTTATTTTAAATGAAATGAATAATAAATATTTATTTTAATATGGTTTATATGTTTAAAAATAAATTTCTTTATACAATTGATTTATTATGAGTAAATATAAAAAATAGGCATATATTTAATTATAAATGAAACTATAATATAAAAAACAATAAAACATCAAAACTGTAATATCAATATGAATGTAAGATCTGGGAATAAATTTGGTATTCACTAAAAAAAGACAATAAAACCCCCTTAAATGAGGATGAAATTACATCGAATGTTAAAAAATTAGGATACCCCGGCTAAAAACTCAGTTTTGGACACCTTATGTGCATTTTTTCCTTAAAAACTAGTGATCAAGGTGTCCCCAAATCACTATGGAATAAATCTCTTTATAGGATTAAATTTGATATGTGGTAGAGTCCAAACAGACCCCTAGATAAAAAGTTATGGTCGTTTGAAGTTGAAGTTCAATTTTCAACTTTTCTTAAAACTATAAAAAATTATTCTTTTAATCATTACAAAATTATTATCAAATTTGGTTTTATTTCATTAAATAAGCTTCTATTTGAATAGTTTTTGAGTTAAAAAACTCCTAGATCAAAATTTATGGTCAATTGATGACGAAGTCTGATTTTCTACTTATTGAAGAATTATTTTAACTTTCAAATTATTATTAACCAATAATTATAAATATTTATTAATTAAAATATTATAATTAATTAAAACTATAAATAATAATAAAAATATATGATAGTAAATAATAAATCATAAATCATAAATCATAATTAAATATTTTATATTTTATATTTTATTCCTTTAATTTAGCGGTGGTTTTTTAAAAAATTGTCGCTATTTCATAGCAGTTTCTAGAAAATTACCGATAAAAATAAATTTAAAAAAATTAAAAAATAAAATTATAAAAAAATAAAAACACATTTAGTGGTGGTTTTAAAAATCACTACTAAATTCTTTCTTGAAAAACATTTAGTGATGGTTTTGAAAACCATCATGAAATATATTTTTTTTAAGTGGTAGAACTATATTTAAGATATATCATAATACCATCTCAAGGTTCTTATAATAGTGGGGAAATTATATGACCTTATCAATGTGATAGATACTCTAGGACATTATCACATTAATGTTATGTAGAATAATAATTAATATGTGATAAGATATTTATATTAATATTCACTTATTTGAATAGTCATGTAATACAAAGTATAAAGTAGCTGGTTTTAGCACACCAAATCCAACATAGAGTGATTGAAACAAAGGAGTGTAAAGCTTATGAATCAAACAAGTCAAAAATAAGGGAACATGATAAACTGATCGAACATATAATGATCTCTAGCCCCTCTAGTGCTACTACCTCTACTACATGAAACTGACCATGCATGTCTCTCTACCTCTATATTGACAAACAAATCCATGTCTATGCTCAAGTCAGGGTCCCTAAATATGGGTAAAATCCCGAGGTTGGACTTTTACTACCCCATATCCTCTCAACATAGCATAATCCTACTTTCCCTTTTGTTGAAATGGTCTCCCTGGCAGCAGCTACTAGGGATGATGCAGAACCTAACCACCTCCACCATACTGAGCCCGAATAACCATGGGGCACTAATTTTGATGATGGTCATGAACCCTATATAAAAAACACATTGGACCAGATCTACTTGGAAAATAATGGAAACCACTATCCCTGTAAGTCCATAAAGGAAGTTGTTGAGGTCGACTCCCTACTAGTCAAAACCTCGAAGGTCCTAGTGCCTGAGACCTGCCACTGACAACTCTGCTCCTTAAGTAACCCTACTAACTCCTCTCTCAAGGTAAAACTCCTCACAAGTGTATCCAATTGATCACCTATTCCTTTTTATAAACCTCCAAATATGTTGGCAATGTAAAAGGAGTAACTGCATATGGGATAGAAGGATGAAGTGCCTCCTCAAGACACCTCTCATAGGAATACTCATTGGGAAAAATATTGGGAAAGAAACAAAAAATGTCCTTGAAATTGATTCCTAGCTACTGCAAAGAAATTTTCCCCTATTTAAGAGAGAGAATCTCCTACCTCTTCACTACCTTCATGTTATAATAAAGTAACTCCACTTGGAACTCCTTATAAAAGATTACCTATGAAACATCTAACTCATTCCACTCCCTAAGGCACAACGTCCACCGCTAACATGCTTCTCCCTACATCTAACAAACTACCAACGAGACCCAATACTCTATTAGGGCCTGGATCAAAATAAAGGTGGTATTGATCTCCTCTAACTATCTCTATATCTCTATATCGAAAACACTTCCCTCATGCTTCCCTAAAGCCTTCTGATGAAAATTGTGCAACATTTTATAGCATTGATCATTATTTCCAGTCGAATCAACCCTCCAATGATCAACCAGATCAGCATACTAAACCTCTATTTCCCAGACCATATGTGGATGAAGACCAAGATCCATAACTGAAAAGTGAAACAAATATTTCATAATCCCAGTAGTATGCAATTTTATCAATATTTGTTTAATTCATTTTAACCATCACAAAACCACCCAATTCAGTAAGGAACACAAGTTAATCATGATGCATTTACCTCTCATAAGTCTCTACCCTATATGAATTATAACCTCACTTAGACATTCATAAATATTAGAGTCCTTACATTAGATCATGGGGGGCCTAAAATCTCATGTCCTAGCCAGTCCTCTCTAGTATATGTCACACACCAATATCAACTGATGTTGTTTCGTTGACAACCCATAAAATCCTCACTGTTTCTAACTATGAACTATATCTTATCTATCAACCAAATCCTTTGACACCACTCTACCATGACCCCTACCTCCAAAGGTACCCTTATTGGGATGGTAATGAAGGAATAGATATAATGACCCTTGAGTCCTGCCTCTAATAGGCCTTGGGTTAGTGACTAGAACTGAGTGTATAAAAATCTCACAAATGGGAGGCATTACCCTCTATAATAATAGAACTGAGAGATGAGATATCATCGATCAATTAACTCCATGAAATAACATAAGTTAAGGGAAAACAAAACCATCCCAAAATTCATGTATGAAGTAAATAGATATAGATAAAAGTTTCTAAATAAATACCCAAAATGAAAATCTAAATAAGAGACACAGTAATAGCCCAAAGGTATGAGGTAGTAATATATAGCACGGTCTAAATAGTACTCCTAAAAACATGAAAATAAGTATGTATATAAGTAGGGTGAGAATAATTGCATACTCATTAGGATCATGCCCAAATTCTCACATGAACATGTGAAAAAGAGAATACTAATGCACCCATAAGAAAATAGTAGAACCAACAGCACCTAAGAAGGTCAATTAACCAATCCCATCCTCACCAAGGCACACTCACCAAATAACACATCCAATTATAATAACAAAATAAGAAGAATATAAATAAAAATTTACCTTTTACCACTTTCTGTAAGATACCAAAATTCTTTTGAGGTGCTTTTTTGTTTAATTTTTAGTTTAAATCCCTTTAAGTGGGTTAATGAAATTTTTCCTATGTTTATATGGAGGTTTGGGGGTGTCTCGGGGGTTCGGGACATAAAAGAAGGTAAAAGGATCTATCCAGTGTGTGTCACGTAGTTGGTTCATGGTTAGTAGAAAGTGTGTGCCCTAACTGTGCTATCCTAGAGAAGAGGTGCATGGTTGGTGAAACCATACAAGGGGGAGGAGAAGTTGTGTGGGCTTGGACAAAGCCAATCTACATGGTTATTGCATGGTTTTTCAAACTGTGTGGTCTCCCTAGATAATCATACAACCCATGAATCCTCTTGGATAGAGGGTGTCACATAGTTGGCGCACGGTTTATCCAACCATGCATCCAAACCATGTACCTCATTAAAAATGGGGAATTTGCCACTTTACCCCCCTCAGTCTTTAAGCTTTCTTACCCGAGTTTCTTCCCCATTTCTCCTACAGTAGACAAGGGTGACAAACCCTTCCTCCCAAACTTCCCAAGGACCAATATCCCTCATTTATAATCCATTTAGAGCACATTTGGGTGTGGATCAAAGCTCTAGGTGATTATAACACTCCTATTTTCTCTTTTTTATGGATTAGGGCTTGTGGAGTCATTCTTCTTCTTCTAAATCCCTAAAACCATTATTTTTATAGAAGTTTCTAGGTTGGGGATTTAAAATTGGTTTGTTTTCAAATTAAAGTATGAGGTTAAGTGATCAATCATCTTTGGAATTGAGGTAGGTAGTATACAAGAAATATATAATAGTCTTGTGGATAAATTTATATGTTTTTTAATGTGTTCTTGTATCGTTGTTTTTTCTTTTTTTTCATGGTAGAAATGATGAATTAATTAGTTAATTGATGAATTGAACCCCTCATGATCCTCATGGGATGAATTGAGGTTTATTAACCTAGATTAAGTGACACCCATGCATGTTCCTCTTTATTGAACATGTAATTGATTTATTAAGTGTAGAATTGAATTTTTATGAGATAGAGCCCGTGATGAATATGTTGATATGTTAGCTTAGGTTATGAAATAGAACTAATAGTAATTGTGTCTAGTTGTTGACATGGTATAAGGGGGTGTTTGGTACAATGATAAATGTGTTAAATGTATTAAGGCATGAAAATGGGTAATGTGTGTGTTAATGGGTTAAGACACATAAATGGTATATGTGGTAATGAGTATGGTTTGTAAATTTTATATGTGTGTAATGGTTAAATAATCATGTGCACATGGATTAGTGGTATATGGGGTATTGAATTGAGGTTTTATTCCCACGGGCTGGGTTGGATTGCGCTCTAAACCCTACCCCTATAATGCATGGGTTAGGGTATCGGACTGAGGCTCTATGACCCAAACGAATGCATGGGAAATGAATACCTAGACTGAGGCTCCAAGGTAAGTTTTATGATCACCTAGACTAAGGATCCAATGTGAGTGTTTTGTATTTTTGTGTAATGTTTTCCCTAGTGATTTAGGGAACTTGATTCTTCCACTAATGCATAGTTTATGTGACCGGCATAGGCAGGATTGTATTTGATGAAAATGGCTAACCGATGGGTCAAATAATGATAGTGGATAAAGTGAACCTTGTTTACTAGTAGAACCTAGTTTATTTCATGTTATTCTTGTTATTTGTTTTGTACTTGCATGCACTATATATTTAGACTAGATATTTTTTAGACACCATTGGTGGTGGCCTAATGAGTTATACTCACACCCTGTTCAGGCTGCCACTGGGTACCCAAGAAGACTTTATGGTTTCAGGTTAGTACAGGGGAAAAGGCCCTATGCTATATGGTTTATTTGGGCCCAGTATTTGCATGGATGAAGGATTAAAACTTGTAGTTAGGACCCATTTTTTTGGATTCTTCCATTTGTCTTTATCTTGGGTTTTCCTTACACTTTCCACTATATGAAATGACATAGAATATTAACTATTTGGTTGTGGGATTTTACCCAGTTTTGGGAAGTGGATTCATGATACTTGTTTACTGGTTATATTATTTACTTTATTTATCATTTTTATCTATTTTGTATTACTATGATAAAGAGAGTATAGTATCCTCATGTGTGACATTAGACCCTCGCTGCTAGTCAATAGCCTTTAGTCTGCAGGGAGGCGCACCTGAGGTTATATGGTGACCCCTCACGGGGTACCAGTTTAGTGGCTCCTAGGTTGGGGACATTACAAAGTGGTATCAGTAGAATTTTTCTTTTCTATTTTCTTACTATTGTGGAATAGTATATATAAGATTAAGATGTTTTGGTCCATGGAAATGAGCTCATACATGGGAGTAGTTAACCCATGTATGAGGGAAAACCCAAGTACCTAGGGTGAGATTATTGTTCTTGTTGTTTATTTTTATGGTTGGATGATATTTCACCTTGAGTGGTATAATTTTTGTGGGATGTGACTATTTAATGTTTTTTTTATCATAGATGAAAGGGAAATAGGTTGTGCATACATGAATCAGTTTAGGCACCTAAGGATATAGGTGAAATGCATCATGGTAACCATGCACGGGAAAGATATACGGGATGTGAGAAATAGAATGCATTTCTTTTTCTTTGGAATTTTAAAGAAATAGTGTCTGATAAAGATGATTCAAATGGGTAAATGTAAAGAATATAATAGAATGGTTAAATAATAATGTCTAATAAAGAGTCATAAATGGTTTAAAGTTTTGTTATGAAAATTTGAAAGATAGAAAGGTTCCTAAATGAGATAAATTTATGTTGTGAAGTTAAAATGGTTAAAAAGAGTTTCTAATGAAAGAATTATGACTATGTAAGTTGGTTTACCCCATGTTGACTATGTCTCTTAGTAGGGATGGTTGAGATTATTGATAGATATGTGACTATATCTATTGGGATAGTTTATGTGAAATGGGTTTTTTATGGATAATATAGAGCCTTATTTTAGAAAACTATGAAAGTTTTATGTTATGTGTTTTGAGATGTGTATTTTGAATTATAGAGATATTCCACCATAATGATGTGTTCCTATTTGGATACAAGTGGATATCTCCAAGAATGCTTCTCTAGTAGTGGAGTAAGAAACCCCATTGATCCAGGTTGATAGAGGGGATGAGCAGTTCTATGATAAATTTTCTCATTTTATACAAATAATGGAATGAGGCCCAAGGATGGTTGTTCCGAGTATGTTTTACTTTATTAGAGATTTCCAGTTGTATCACCCTCTAATGTTTTCTAGAGAGGGTGGACCTGAGGTAGCTATTTTTTGGATAGATTCCATCCAAATTATTTTGGATCACTTGGAGACTCCTCTTGAGAAGAGAGTCAAGTTGGATGCTTACATGCTATGAGGACCAGAAAAGCATTAGTGGGATATTTTGGTTCAGACTGACCAGGTAGAAGGTATGTTATGGAAAAATTTCTAGGAAAAGTTTTTGAAAAAATAATATCTCGAGACCTTGAGGTGGGAGAAGGATGTAGAGTTTATAAGGTTAACCCAGGGGTCTATGAAAGTGATGGATTATGTCGTTCGCTTCACCGGATTTCAATTCTTTGTTCCAACATTGTCAGGGGATGAGGCAATGATGGTGATACATTTTTAGGATGGACTTATACATAAGATCAAGTCCCATGTGAATATATTTTGTTTAAATAGGTTTTTTGAGGTGGTGTATTATGACCTTATTTCATAAGGGAACCTCAAGGAGGTTTATGGTGGTGGACATGTGGTTCCAGTTGAGCAATCTAGTGGTGTTAATTCTAATAGTAGGAAGAATCATTTTGAGGGTTTTCACCAGGGTGGTGGTGGAATGAATAGTCAGAGAAGAGGACCAACCTCTTAGGTTAGTGATCGATTTTTCTACTATCAGTGTAGTAGGCTGGGGAACATGCATGGTCAATGCACCCAAACCACCAGTTGAGTACTGAGTGTGTGGTAGGATGGGGAATGTGTATAGGTTCTATAATAATCCTTGATAGATAGGCATTGATTAAGGCTTAGGGTCAATGAATAGTGTAGGAAGAGGGTCAGTTACCTCATGCCAGACAGGTAGTTGGAGTTCTACTGGCCGTACTAATTAGGGTGGTGGACTTGGTACCCTAGGTAAGGGATTACTTATCATTAGGGTAGTGTAGCACCAGAAACTCAGACTAGATCCTAGGTTAGAGGGGAAATTCAGTTTCATGCAGTTTAGCCTATACTTGGAGGTGGAAAGGATATACAATTGATAGTTTGAGGCATGATTATTGAAGCTTCCACACTTTCTAGTGATTTATTTGATACATTTTCCTTACACTCTTTTATATCTTATCATTTTGTGAATATTTTGGGTCTAGAAGTGGAACATATGTGTGGGGTTATGTCATTTGACACACCATTAGGGGTGAGAGTAGAAAATATCCAACAATGTAAGGAGTGTACCCTTGAGGTTGGCGGGTACCATTTTCTAAGGGACTTTTTGTGCTTGATATGTCAAGTTTTAATCTAATATTAGGGATAGATTTAATAGTTTTGTATTAGAATAATATTGACTATTAACTCTATAGGGTAACATTCACGGCTCTTGAGGGAAATACTTACATTCACTATGGATGTTAGGATATCCAGGAAGGCCGTGCAGGACTTTTTTGTCAGTGTTTGGGTGAGCTCATAGCCTAGGTGTCATGTATTTTGCTTGATGATTGGGAGTATAGTATCTTTTTTTCCTCTTATGGTAGATTAGTTTCGGGATTTTTTTCCTAAGGGATTCTCTAGGAATCCACCCAAGGGAAATGTTGAGTTCATGATTGAGTTGTTTCCTAGATCAGAGCTTGTTTCTATTCCACCATATAGAACAGAACTAGAAGATCTTTAGAAACTTAAAACTTAGTTGGAGTAACTTGAGAATAAAGGGTTTATTTGTCTGAGTATGTCACCTTGGGTATCTCTAAGTTTTGTTTTTCTAAGAACACTAACATATCGTTGTGGCTATGTGTCAATTATTAGTAGCTGAATCAAATGATAGTTATGAACTGGTACCCTCTTTCATAAATCAGTGATATTTTTGGATAGCTGAGAGGTGCTTCAATGTTTTCCAAAATTGAATTGAGATCAGGGTATCATCAACTGAGGGTAAGACCTTATGATATATTTTGAACTAATTTCAGGAGAAGTTATGGTTTATATGAATTTTTTTTATGTCATTTAGGTTGACCAATGCATCAGTAGTGTTTATGTCCCTAATGAACTGAATCTTCCACCTATACCTAGATCATTTTTTATCTATTTCTGTGGATGAGATCTTGGTGCAATCTAATACTCATGATGATCATTCCAAACATCTTAACATCATCCTAAGTACACTAATAGAGCATAGGATATACTTCAAGATATCTAAATGTCATTTCTATATTGAGAGGGTACATTTTTTAGGTCACATCATCTCTGAGGAAGGTGTGTCAGTAGACCTAGAGAAAGTTTTATTAGTTATATCTTGGGGTATCCCAATAATTTTTGTGATATTTGATGTTTTTTGGTATTATTAGGCTGTTATTGATGGTTCATTAAATAATTTTCCCATTTTGAAGCACCACTTTTAGTCTTGGACAAGAAGGGAATCAATTTTGATTTTTTTGGGGAATGTGAGGATGCTTTCCATGAGTTAAAGAAATGGTTGACCACTACACTAATTCTGATCCTAATGAAGTCATATAAGAAGTATACCATATTTTTAGATGTGTCTAGTGTTGGTTTTGGGGCTGTGTTGATGCATGAGGATCAGGTTGTGGCATATGGGTCATGGTAGTTGAGGTATCATGAACGAAATTACCCTATATATGATATTGAGTTGGTCACAATGGTTTATGATTTAAAGTTTTGGTGATATTACTTATTGTGGAAAAGTTTTACTATGTTTATTGATCATAAAATCCTTAATTATTTATTCTCCTGGTGTGATTTTAATCTTCTACAATGAACATGAGTTGAGTACATGCATTCCTTTGATTTTGAGTTGGTCTTCATGTTGGTAAAGGAAAACAATATTGTAGATTATTTGAGTTGGAAGACTCAAACTCAAGAGGTTCAAGAATCCAGTTCCAAGTGGAGAATTATTGTTTTTTTTTTCTGAGATGCATCTAGAGGTTCAGGATGGGTAAGGTAAGATAACCCTTACATCATTGGCAGTCGATTCCATGATTCTGAGTCGAATCAAGGAGAGTAAATATGAAGATTCAAAGTGTTTTTCATTGAGGTAAAGTCTTGAAGTTAGGGAGTCACCATCTGATTGGATTGTGTATGATGTTGAGATCATTCATGTTCATGGATGTGTTGTTATTCCTACTTGTATGTGGGAAGAGTTGATGTTTGAGTTGCATGCCTCAAAGTGGGTGGTGCACCCTGGTTTGACTAATATGTATTGTGACCTATATAGATAGTATTGATGGACATGGATGAAGAAAGAGGTTGTAGGTTTCATGATGTGATGATATGCCTATTAGTAGGTGAAGGAAGAGAATCAGTGGCTGGGTGGGTTGTTATAGTTGTTTCCCATTCCAAAATAGAAGTGGGATGACATCATGATAGGTTTTTTAGTAGGCCTTCCAAGGATGACTTGGAAGAATGATGTGATATGGGTAGTTGTGGATCAGTTGACCAAGGTGGAATGTTTCTTACCAATTTGAGAGACCTTAACCATTTATTATTTGGGCAATTTATATGTTCAATGGATATTATGGTTACATGGGGTTCTATGGACTATAGTTTTGTGTCATTATCATCATTTTACTTCATTATTTTGGAAGGGGTTATAGAAAGTGATTGGTACCCAAGTGTTTTTTGAGTATGCCACTCACAGATATATGGGAAGTCAAAGAATGTTATTCAAGTGTTTGAGGACATGTTGAGGGAATGTGTCCTAGACTTTAGTGGATATTGGGATAGGCACTTGGTGATTTTTGAGTTCACCTATAAAAATAGTTACCAGGTGACCTATCAGATGGAACCATATGAGGTGCTATATGGTAGGTCATTTAGATCTCTATTATATTTGATAGAGGATGGGGAATTAGAGTTGTTGGGACTAAGCCTCATTTGGGATACTTCATATCATATCCATTTGATTTAGAAATGTATGTATATGGATTAGAGTAGGAATAAGTCATATGGTGATCGACATTATTGACCTCTTGAGTTTATGGTAGGTGACCGTGTGTTCCTTCGAGTGTCTCTAAGGTTGGGTCACCATCAGATTCAAAATCGGGGTAAGTTGGCACCCAGGTACATGGGGCCATTTGAGATTATGGAAAGGATAGGACTAGTGGCATACCGATTGGCACTTCCACAATGGTAAGTGTCATTCATGATGTTTATTGTGTGTCGTAGCTTCAGTAATATCACCCTAAACCATCTCATATATTGATGATATTGAGCTTGGGTTTGATGTGTCCTTTGAAGATAATTTTGTTTGTATTTTGGATCATAGTGTAAAAGTCTTGTGAGGTAAGACTGTGTCATTGGTTCAAGTGTTATGGAAACATGGTAACATTTAAGAAGATACTTGGGAGAGGGATATGGATATACATGCCTAGTGGCCTGATCTTTTTACCTTGGGAGCTTAGTGATATTTGAGAGTGAGTCTTGAGGATAATCCATTATAAGTTGGGGAGATTTTAATATCTTGGACTTATTTTAAGGTATTTTCTTATTTAAATTTTGGTTTAAATCCCTTTAATTGGGTTAATTAAATGTTTCTCATGAGTTTATATGGAAGTTCAGAGGTGTCTCGGTGGTTTGGGACATGAAATAAGGGAAAAGGGGACATCCATTTCATGTCACATGGTTGGCACATAGTTATTAGTAACTATGTTCCCTAACTATGCTTTTTCCTGGAGGAGGGTTGAGTGGTTGGTGAAACTGTGCAAGGGAGGAGGGGAAACTATTTAGGCTTGGACATAGCCAATCTAAATGGTTACCACATGTTTTTTCAAACTATGTGGGCTATCCAAGAAATCATGAGACCCATGTCCACTTTTGGACAAAGGGTGGTGCACAGTTGGCACACAGTTTTCCCAACTATGTGGCCAAATCATGTACCTCATTAAAAATGGGGTATTTACCACTTTACCCCCTCAAGATTTAATCTTTATTACATAAGTTTCTTCTCCATTTCTCCTAAAACACCCAAAGGTGATGAACTCTTTCTCACAAACTTCCCAAGGATTGATCTATCTTATTTATAATTTATTTATAGTGTTATTGGGTGAGGATCAAAGCTCTAGGTGAGTATAACACTCTTATTTGATCCTTTTATAGATTAGGGGTTTGGGAGTTTCTATTCTTATTCTAAATCTCTAAAACCCTTATTTTTTCTGTGGTTTCTAGGTTTGATCTTTAAAGGTGATTTGTTTCTTAATCGAAGGCCAAGGTTAAAGGAGTAATCATATTTGGAATCTAGGTAGGTGTTCTACCATTTATATCCCATAGTCTTGTGGTTAAATTTATATGTATGTGGTGGTATTTTTGTGTTGTTTTTCTGTAAATTTGGTTTTCCATGGTAAAAATGAGGAATTAATTGGTTAATTGATGAATTAAACCCCTCATGATCCCTGTGGGATTCATTATGGATGATTAAACTGGATTAAGGGCTACCCATGCATGTGACACATTCTTAAACATGGAATTCAGTTGTTAAGTGTAGAATTTAATTGTTATGGGATAGATCCCATGATGAATATGTTGATATGTTATCTTGGGTTATGAAATGGAATTAATGTTAATTGTTTCTAGTTGTTGACATGGAATAATTGGTGCTTGGTACAATGATAAATGTGTTAAATGGATTAAGGCATAAAAATGGGAAAATGTGTGTGATAATGGGTTAAGGTGTATAAATGGTATATGTGGTAATGAGTATGGTTTGTAAATTGTATATATCTTTAATGGTTAAATAATCATGTGTACATGGCTTGGTGGTATGTGTGGTATTGACTTGAGGTTCTATGCCCACGGATCAGGTTGGAATGAGGCTCTAAACCCTACCCCTATAATGCATGGTTCAGGGAGTCAGACTGAGGCTCTATTCCCATAATAAATGTATAGGAAATGAATAACTGGACTAAGGATTCATGGTAAGTTTTATGATCACCTGGAATGAGGCTCTGATGTGAGTGTTATGTATTATTGTGTAATGTTTTCCCTAGTGATGTAAGGAACTTGATTCTTCCCCTTATACATAGTTTATGTGACCAGCATAGGCCAAAGTGTATTTGATGAAAATTTTTAACCCATGGGTAAAATGATGAAAGTGGCTAAAGTGAACCTTGTTAGATAATGGTCCTAGTTTATTTCCTATTATTCTTGTTATTAATTTTGTACTTGCATACACTATATTTTTAGACTAGATATTTTTTAGATATTGTTGGTGGTGGCCTACTAAGTTGTACTCACACCTTGTTCAGGCTACCACTGAATACCCAAGAAGACATCATGGTTATAGGTCAGGACAAGGGCAAAGGCCTTATGCTAGATGGTTGATTTGGGCTCGGGATGTGAATAGATGAGGGATCTGGACTTGGAGTCGGGATCTATTTTGGGGATTCTTTAGTTTGTCTTTATTTTGGGTTTTCCTTACACTTGGAATTGTATGACATGACATAGCATATTTAATGTTTGGTTGTGGTCTTGTATCTAGTTTTGGGAATTGGATTCATGATGCTTGTTTATTGGTTATATTGTTTCCTTTATTTATTATTGTTATATGTTGTGTCTCACTCTGATAAATAGTGTATAGTCTCCCCATGTGTGACATTATACCCTCACTACTATTCATCAGCCTCTAGAGTATAGAGAGGCACTCCTGAGGTCATGTGGTGACTCAACTCAAGGTACCGGTTTATTGGCTCCTAGGCCGAGGATGTTACATTTTCCCACTGGGATGCTACTCGCACACTATAACATCATATGTCTTGGTGATCCTGTATATTATGAACATCACATTATACCATGCATCCCATTTGAATCTTCATAACATTATATCCCACCTGAAGACATCTGGTCCATCACATCACATCCATAACCAGAATAGTATGGTATCATGAACATGAAAGAAATCAACCTCATACCCTCCTCATATCATACATGACCCCACCATAATAAATCTTAACATCTCATAAAACAACCACCACTATTGTACTTTTAACTTCTAGACATCATAGAACATTCATATCTAACTCGCCTGTAAGAGAGAGTGGGGAATAGCGGGTAACCAGTCATCCATCCTCACCACCAGGGTGTTAGGAAAAGCACCCCCAAAACATTTGGTTCTTGACATGGAGTGCTCTACATGGGTGGGGTGCATATAAAAATCACAATGAATATAAAATGTATATATATATATATATAATCCACACATAGGCCCAACCTATGGGTTTATAACACAAGCACCAACCATATCACAACATCCCCACTAAACCTTACAACATCCACCACTTTTTCCGTCACCTCCAAATACACAACACCATACAAAAAGCCACAAGACACATGCCACATTCCACTATTCATTTCAAGTCAATCCAATTTCTATATCCCCCATTTCCAACCAATTTTATTAATTAAACCTTTACATTTTCCAGCCCATTCATTTCATTATTGCAACCCATTTAATTCACATTTATCAATAACCATCTAAGCCACACTTCCCATTTAAACCCATGCCATTTCAATTCATCATATAAATTTAATTCTATTACTAATTGGGTGACTAAAATAACACCCCATAATACAATAGACTATCTCCCTTTTCCAACTAGCCCACCCTACCATCATCACATAGTTACAACCACCTCCTCATAAAAATCTTCACATCACCACCAATTTCCGTCATAACCACCTTATATCACAACTACATAACTCATCACATCCTCCCCCACAACATAAATACACATCATAACCACCACATACACTTATCATCACACCACATAACATTTTTTGGATTTAAAAGGGTATTTTTATCACTTCTACTTCCTTATTTTAAGGGCGTTCTCACAAAATCCATAAATTCCAAAGGAAATGATTTTATTAACTGAATTTAAGTGGTCAACCAATTTCATTTAAAGCGATTCCAAATAATCACATGACATTGTTCCAAAAATAAATAAATTACCAACATAAAAAAATTCCCCCAGAAGCCATAATTTTTAGTGATACATAAATCATTCATAGTTTCAAAACAAAACATCAAATCTGTAAAACATGCAATTTAATTCCCCTTACCTTTTCAATTTCAATTAAATAAATTCTGTATATTTATTAGTTTGGATATAATATCTTCCAAAAGATAAAAAAATATCATAATCCCTCCCACGTGATGCATCTAAATGAGTAATAAATGATCCCCTACCTCAAATAAGGTTTTTTGATCCACTGCATAAGGTTAAAGAAAGAGTAAGGCCACCACCAGGCACCGCAATGAATGAGGAAACTTTTACCAACCTATAACACACCAAACAAATCATTATCCCATAAAAAACACCAAAACCACTAATTTCTCTAACAACATCACTTCCCCAAGTTAATAAATAGGGATAAAACAAGGTAGGATAAGTCAGAAACTCACCTAAACTACCATAGATTGATCCTCTATAATCGATGTTGAAATGCACTAATTAGGGGGTGAAAGGCCTCCAAAGGATTCACTTGGGTCACCAAAGAAATTAGAAAAAGTTTGGAAAATTGATCGGGTTTGAGGGTCTCTAGGAATTTATACCCAATCTGTAAAACAGAGGACTACAATGTAGCCTATAGCACCATGTCACAGTTTCGCTAAAAAAACATCAGATCTCTGTGTAGTCAGTACCGCTACACCATATAACCCAAAAATATAGAAGGGGGATAAACTACATCCCATCTCCATGGTGTAGTTACCCTAAAAATGTAAGAACGAATGAGAACTGACCCTTAGTACTTGACATTATAGTTGGGGTCTCCATGGCATATTCATCACCTACCAAAAGGGGGTACGCCGCAGCCAAACCCCACAGCGTAGATACCCCCAAAAATGATAGTAGCTATAAAAATACCTTTAACAACCTACTACTCCACATACGGACCTCCTATACTGTAGATTCCACCCTAACGACATAACTTATGGCTCCATGTTATAGGAATCCACCTCGTTATATTTTCTAGTTATAACCTCTCCTCCAATATCTAGCTTCTTGTAACCTCCCCTAGACACCTCTACCGCCATAATTCCTATGAAGTAATGAGATGGAATTTTTGGGTCATTAAACCTCTCAATTTTTAATTATATTTTCACTTCATCATATGCTTTAAATAATAACACACATCACATCAAAAAGGAATAAACACATCTAATAAACTTTTAATATTTAAAACATTCATCATCAATAAAAATAGAATAAGAAAAAACAAGAAAAAACTCAAAAAAACTCATGGTGCTAGAAATTTATCTCCATCTCGCACTACCAATTACCCTATTCTAGTCCACCATGCCTTCAAAACACATGAACTAAAGGAACGATCCATCCATATAGTACCTTCCCCTGATGATCCTAGATCTCCACTAGCCACTCCATCAATGTCATGTCGTCCTAAATATCCAACTCTCCCCAGTCAATGACATGGGATTCATCACGAAGATACCAAAAAATATGAGATGCATGGAAGAAAACATGAATCTAGTTTAATCATGGAAAAATATCCAATTGATAATCCACCTTTTCAATGCATATCAACACCTCAAATGAATTAACAAATTGTGGTTGAGAGCTTACTCCCCTATCAAACCTCCACTACCCATATTGAGGAGGGACTCTCAAGAACACATGGTCTATAACCTCTAACTCTAAGGTCCTCCTACTGTGATCGTTATAAACCTTATTTTAGTCTTTTTCTACTTTAATCTTATCACAAACAACTTAAAACTTTTTTCATGATATGCACCACATCAGGACCAAAAACTAATGACTCCCCAACCTCGTACCAACACAATAGAGAATGAAATAGTCTTCTATATAAATCCTCAAACGGTTCCATGCCAATGGATGGATGATAGTCATTGTTATAATAAAACTCAACCAAAGGAAAGTGTTTTTTTCAAGATATGCTAAAGTCTAAGATGAACTCCCACAACATATCCTCCAGTGTCTAGATAGTCCACTCTATATGCCCATCTGTTTGAGGGTGGAGAGAAGTTTTGAGGCATAACTGAGTGCCAAAATCATGTTTCAATCCCCTCCATACTCATGAGGTAAAATGAGAATCTCGATCCATGAATTTGGACCTTGGAAATCCATATAGAAAAACAACCTCATATAAATACCCCCTAGCCAAAACATCCATGGCACCCAACTCCTTGATCTATAAGAAAAGAGCTTATTTTTCTATTGATCTATGATTACCCATATAGTATCACATAATCCTAGTGATTGAGGTAATACTATGATGAATTTCATCAAGATGTCATCCCATTTCTACTTGGGAACATCTAAAGGATACAATAAATTGTCAGGAACATGGTGCTCAACCTTTACCTACTGGAAAACTAGACATTGAGCTTCAAACTCTTCCACCACTCATTTCATCTCGGGCCACCAAAACTATATTCTCAATCCATGGTACATCCTGGATACTCCCGAGTGTACTACCAAAGGTAAGTTATTAAATTCATGAAGAATACCCTCATACATCACTATCATAGAAAATAAACTCTCCTAAAAAATATTTGGTTTAGACCATCCTCTGACCACCCCTCTGGAGCATCACCATAGACAACACGATCACGTGTCACCTCTACCTCTAAGTCTCCCCACTAAGAATCCTCCACCTTTATCTCCATAGAAGAATGTACAATCATCTAAAATAAGAAACCTCCACCATAAACCACCCTTTCATATAATTTTTGGGATGTTAATTCCTCAATCACCCTTGAATTATCTCTATATTCTTGAACAATATCCTTATATGAATTCCACCCCAAAGTGTTGACCATGAAATTTAATTTTCCTAAGGTGTAAGAGATATCAATTTCATAGTCTTGAAGAAACTTCATCCACCTCTACTACTGAAGATTCGGATCATTCTAAGAAAATATATACCACAATATCTTATGATCCATGAAGACCACAAATCACTCTCCAATGAGGTAATGTCGCAATGACTTCAATATAAACACAACTTCTAATAGATCTAGATCATGGGTATCATAGTTATTCTCATGCGGGTGTAACTTACTAGATCTATAAGATATAACCTCTTTCTAATGTACCAAGATTCATACCAAGACTAAACGGGAAGCATTAAAAAACACCTCAAAAATCATCCCCTATACTAGAAACTAGAGCACCAAAGCACTAATTAATTTTCCCTTTGGTTAGTCAAACACTGTCTGACACTGATCAGTCCAAAGAAAGCTTGGCCCTTACTGGTCAAATATATCAATAGGAATATAATCCATGAGAAATCGAATACAAACCTTTAGTAATAGCCTATGAGACTAAGGAAACTATAAACTTTTGATACATTATTGGGTGCTTCCCAAGAAACAATTTCCTTAACCTTTGATGGGTTTATAGACACACACTATTGGGACACATCATGCCCAATGAAATGCACCTATCATGTTCAGAACTTACACTTAGACAATGTTCCATAAAGATGATGGATTCTTAGAACCTACAAGATAGATCTGAGATGATCATTATACTCCTCTTATAACTTTGAGTAGATCAATATGTCATCTTTGAACATGACTATAAAATGGTCTAGGAATTAATAGAACATAGAGTAAATGATCCCCACAAACACAATCAGTGCATTCATGACACCAAACAGAATGACCATGAACTCAAAGTTCTCATACCTATATCTAAAGGCAATCTTTGAGATATCATCCTCATTCACCCTAAACTATTGATATCCAGACCATAGATCAATCATAGAAAACAAATTAACTCCCCTTAACTAGTGTAAAAGATAGTTAATCCTTGGAAGAGGGTAACAATTCTTGATCATCACATAATTTGACCTCTATTGTTCTATACACAGCCTCATAATACCATTATTCTTCTTGGAGAATAACACTATATCACCCCACAATGACCCACTAGGACAGATGAAACTCTTATTCATTAGATCATCTATCTAAACCCTCAAATCCTACAACTCAAAAGGCAGCCTTTGGGAAATCATACTCATTCACTCTGAAATAATGATATCTAGACCACAAATCAATATTATAAAACCAACTAGCTCCCCTTAACTAGTTAAAATGATATTTGATCCTTTTAATAGGGTAACAATTATTGATCATTATCTGATTCAACCTATGGTAGTATATACACAACCTCATATTATCATTATTCTTCTTGGTGAATAACACTGGATCACCCCACAATGACACACTAGGTTAGATAAAACCCTTCTGCATCAGATCATCTATCTAAACCCTCAAATCCTATAACTCAAAAGGTGTTATCCAGTATAGGTCCATTGAAATCGAAGAATCATTGGGTTGCAATTGTATCCTAAACTCAACATTACTTAGAGGGGGTAATTCCAAAACCTATTTGGTAAAAACATCCAAAAAAACTCCCTAAAACCCCTAGGATCCTCCTATATCCAAATTTCTACTGATTTCATAAACAACTTTACTACCCAAATGAAAACTTTGTTCACTAATTAAAATCAAATGTTGGATATCTACATCTAAGAACATGACTCTCCCTTGGAAGTATTCAATAATAGTACGCACAGAATACAACCATTAAATGCTAATAATGACATCTTATAGTTTCATTTATATCCAAAAAATATCTCTACATGAATTATGCATCCTTATCATCAGTCTACACCCCCTTCACACATAAAACAAGTTGTTCTAGCCTTCGACTGGCATAGTTAACACCAGGCGATAAGCCACTCTATGTCTAGTCCTAGAGCACGGACTATAGCAGGTGAAACAAAGGATTGTGAAGATCCTAAATAAAAACTATAAGAAACAAGTATATATGATAAATTGATCATACCTATAACAATATATGACCCCTCTAGCATTGTTGCCTCTATCGCACACAACTAACCATGCCCATCTCCTCTGACTCTCTGCTGATATCTACCTCTATGGACATGCTCAATTTAGGGTCCTTGAAGACTAATAACATCTTGATATCCACCTATACCTACCCCATATCCTCTTAGTAGAGAATAAGATTATTTACCCTACTATTGAAATAGTCTCACTAGTAGTTTTTGTTGAGGATGACACCGAACCATATCACCTCCACCATACTGATCCCCTAAAACCACTATAAACTAATTCTAATGATGACCACAAACCCCAGAACCAAATAACATACTCTTAAGTCCCTAAATAAAATCAAAGAAACCACTAGCCCTAGATATCTAGAAAGGAAGTTGTTGAGGTCGGCTCCCCACTGGTCAAAACCTTGAAGGTCTTGGTAGCTGAGACCTACCACTAAAAACTCTGCTCCTTGAGTAACCCTACTAATTTCCTTTTCATGGTAAACCTCCACATGAGTGCATACTCTCAATCACCTATTCCTTATTTTTAAACTCCAAATACATCGGTAATGTAAAATGAGTAACTACATACTAGATAGAAGGACATAACCCCTCCTCAAGAAGCCTCGCACAGGACTCCTCATCAAGAAAAAGAATGGGTTGAAATGAAAAAGGTCCTTGAACTTGATTCCTAACTCCCACACAAACATACTCTCCAACTAAAGAGAGAGAAACTTCTTCCTATTCACTACCTTCATGGCTGAAGAAAGGAACTCCACTCAAAACTCCTTTTGAAATTTGACCCACAAAACATCTAACTTATTTTGTCTGTTAATGTATAGAATCAACTAATGACTCATAGCTCCCCACATCAGACTAATTACCAATAGGGTGCAGTACTTCGTTAGGGCTTGGATCAAACTAAAGAAAATCTCAAGATCCTCCAACCAGATCTCTATCTCTAAATTGGAAATGCTTCCCTCATACTTTCCCCAAATCCTATCACTAAAAAGTGAACAACATTTTCTGCCACTAATCATCCTTCTCAACTAGATCAATGCTCCGATGATCAATCAAATCATCTTGTTGAACCTCTATTTCCTATACCACATGTGGACAATGACTAGGAGACACAACTGAAATGGGAAACAAATATTTCTTAAGCTTGATATTATAGAATTTTATCAAGATTTATTTAATTCATTTTAACCTTCCCAAAACCACCTAATTCAAATAATAACACAAATCAATCATGATTCATGTACCTCTCCTAGGTATCTATCCTACAACTGGTGCCACCTCACTTAGTCATTTAGTAGGCTCATATTCTTCACATCGAATCATGGGGGCCCTAAAATCATGTTTCCAAGCCAATTTTTCCTATTCTATGTCATGTAACAAGGTTACTAACACAATTTCCCTACCAACCCATGCAATACTCACTATGTTTAACTCTGGACTACATGTTATCCCTCATCCAACACATCAGATACCACTATTTCATGAACCCATCCCTCTAAAGGTTACCCCCTACTAGAATGGAAGTGAAGTAAGAGAAATAATGACCCCTAAGTCTCACCTCCAATAGTCCCTAGGTTGGTGACTAGCACTGAGAGTATAAAAATCTCACAAATGGGATGCATTTCCCCCTATAATAATAGGATCGAGAGATAGGATGTCATTTATCAAACAACTCCATGAAATAACATGAGATAAATGAAATCAAAACCATCCCAAAATGCATGTATAAAGTAAACAGATATAGATAAAAGTCCCCAAATAAATATCCAAAATGAATATTCTAAGGTAGCAACACAACAACATCCCAAATATCCAAGCTAGTAATGTACAACACAGTCACATAGTCCTCTTGAAAAATTGAAAAATAGTTTTTCTATATTTAGGGTGAGCATACAAGTATACTCTATGTGATCATACCCAAAGTATCTCATGTACGTGTGAAAGAAGTATAATAATGCACTGATGAGAAAAATAGAAGAACCAATAGTACCTAAACTAGTCAACTAACCAAATCCATCCTCACTAGGGATTTCTCACCAAATAACACATCCAAGTATAGTAACATAATAAGAATCATATTGATAGAAGGTACCCCTCACCACTTTCCCTATTGATTTTTCACTCTCACACCCCAATGTCATATTTCATGGTGCTCACGTCTCTTTTGAACATCACATCATGCCAATCACCCCACGTACAACTAGCCAGCGCATTACATCTCACCCAAATAAACCTAGAAAATCACACCACGTCTTGGTCAAAGACAAATGGGTCATCATACTATAATCATAACCAAAATATTAGGGCATCATGAAAATTAAGGGCATCAACCTCTTGCACTCCTCCTGCCATGCACAATCCCCACTATAAGCCATCCCATCATCTCATCAAATAACCACCAATAATGCACTTTTGAATTCTGACTATCACATCCCATGAATAACTAACTCACCTAGAAGACATATTGGGAAAGAGCATGTAGTCATCTATCCATCATCACCATAGGGATGTTGGGAAAAACACCCCCCAAATATCTAATTGTCAACATGTGGTGCTCGACATGGGTGGGGTATGTATATAAATCACAAGGACAATAAAATATATATGTGTGAGTGTGAGTGTGTGTAATATCCACACACAATACCAACATATGGTTTCATAAAAAAAATATCCAACCAACTCACAACAACACCCCCAGGGTCTCACGACCTTTCTCCACTTCTACTGGCACCACTAAATGCATGACACCACACAACAAGCCACAAGAAACAAGCCACATTTCATCTGATATTTTTTCAAATTAATCCATTTTTTATATTTCCCATTACCAACCAATTCTATTTAGATATCCCATTCATTTCATATTTACATCCCATTTTAATCCATTCATTCATTAACCATTCAACCCATGTCATTTCCATTCATTATTAACCAAATAAATCTAATACTACCTTGGAAACTAGCATTCAAAACACCAAACAACAAAAAATATCCCATAATCCCCATGGAAACTTTCCCACACTACCATCGTCACATATCCACAACCACCTCTTCATCACAATCACTGCATCACCACCATTTTCCATCACAATTTCCCCATTCCACATCCATTTCCCATCACATCATCGTCCCACACCACAAACACATATCAAAATAATTCTCACATCACATTAACATAATTTTTTTTATATTTATCAAGGGGATTACATCACATTATTCTTATTTGTTTCAACGACATTCTCACACAAGCCATAATTTCCATGTGCAACTAATTTATTAGATGAATATAAGTGGTTATCCATTTATTCAAGGTGATGATAATCAATCACACAATAAGGATTATACAACTCATCAACTATAGCACAAACAAAGTCCCCAATGACCAAAATTTTTAGAGAGACATCAAACTCGTACAATCACAATATCAATAATATCAAAAAACTATAAAAGCATGATATTTTATTCCCCTTACCATTTCAATTTCAAATTACTAATTCATTATCCTCATTAGGCCAATGAAAACTATCTTCCCAAATATAAATAAAAGAATAAACTCCATCATATGATAAATTAGATGATAAATGAATGATCCACTACCTCAAATAGGGCTTTTTAATCTGCTTCACAAGGTTTAAGCAAGATGGAGGAAACCACCAAGAAACATAATGATGGAGAACACCTTTATTATCCTAGAGAACACCATATAAATCATTCTACCATCAAAACAACACTAAACACGCTGATTTCCATGACAATAACCTTTCCTTAGGTGAAGAAACAAGGGAGGGACAATGAGAAAACTCACCTGAACCACCACAAATTGATCCTCTAAGGTTGAGGTTGAAATGCACTGATTAGGTGCTGAAATTACTCTAATGGATGCACTTGGGTTACCTAAGAAACAAGAGAAAGGTTGGAAAATTGATTGGGTCCAAGGGTCTCTGGGAATTTGTACCTAGTCTATAAAATAGTGGACCATGATGTAACCTACAACACCACACTACAGTATAGATAAAAACACCAGACCATGGAATAGTGTGAGTGGCCATGCCGCATCTTGGACATTTAAGGTCGCGACTGAGTTTTGTGGCTACTCCCACACCGTATATCCCAAAAACTAAGAAGAACACCATGGTGCATTCAGGACCGCTAGATCGTAGGACCCAAAAACCTAGAAGGGGCCTACACTGCAGCTCATCTCCATGGAACTACTACCCTAAAAATGATAGAACTAGCAAAAACTAACCCTCAGGAATCTATGTTGCAGCCTGGGTCTCTATGCCACAACCATCACCTGCTAAGAGGGAGGTTACACTACAGCCAAGTCCCAATATTCAACTACCCCCCAAAACAACATTAGCTCCAAAAAATGATTCCAATCTCCCTCTATGTTGCAGATGGCCCTCCTATGTCATAGTGTCCACATCTATAACGTAGCCTATATATCCACATCATAGGACTCCTTCTAATTGTATTTTCTAGCTGCAACCTCTCCTTCACTCTCCAACTCCTCGGGACCTCCCTCAAACACCCCTACCTCCATATTTTTCTCAAATTAACAGGTCATAAGGTCTAAACCGTTACAATGTGTGTGTATGTGTATGTATGTGTACGTATGTGTATTTGTATGTGCATGTGTATGTGTATGTATGTGTATGTATGTATATAACATGTTTATATGTGTATGTATGTGTATGTATTTATATATGTATATAACATGTTTATATGTGTATGTATGTGTATGTTTATATGGAATGTATAGTATGTGCATGTATGTATATGTATGTGTATGTATGTGCATGCAGGTGTATGTTATTATATGTATGTGTAAGTGTATACATGTATGTGTATATATGTGCATGTGTGTATGTGTATATGTGTATTTGTATGTGTATGTATCTGTGTATGTGTATATGGATGTGTATGTGTATGTGTATGTGTATGTGTAAGTGTATGTGGATGTTTATGTGTATGTGTATGTGTATGCATATGTGTACGGGTATGTGTATGTGCATGTGTATGTGTATGTGTACGGGTATGTGTATGTGGATGTGTATGTGTATGTGTATGTGTATGTGTATGTGTATGTGTATGTGTATGTGAATGTCTATGTGTATGTGTATGTGTATGTGTATGGGTATGTGTATGTGTATGTGTATGTGTATGTGTATGTGTATGTGTATGTGTATGTGTATGTGTATGTGTATGTGTATGTGTATGTGTATGTGTATGTGTATGTGTATGTGTATGTGTATGTGTATGTGTATGTGTATGTGTATGTGTATGTGTACGGGTATGTGTATGTGTATGTGCACATGTACATGTATGTGTATGTGTATGTGTATGTGTATGTGTATGTGTATGTGTATGTGTATGTGTATGTGTATGTGTATGTGTATGTATATGTGTATGTGTATGTGGATGTGTATGTGGATGTTGATGTGTATGTGGATGTGGATGTATATGTGTATGTGTATGTGTGTATCTGTATGTGTATGTATGTGTGTATGTCTGTGTGTGTGTATGTGTGTATGTGTATGTGTATGTGTATGTATGTTTATTCAGTCAATATTATTTATTCATTTTTAATATTTCTTTATTTTTAGTAAATTCTAAAATTTATTCATTTTTAACATATAGTCATTTAATTTTTTTGTAATATATTCAATTTTGATAGTTATTTATACATTTTTAAATATTTATACATTTAATTAAATAATGATAATTTTAATTATTAATAAAAATTATAAAGGTTAATAATTAATTATATTTTTTATATACAATCAATATAATACATACATCAATAATTAGCAATAATATTATTATTTATTTATTCATTTTTTATGAAATTTAAATTAATGTAATTAATGTTATGAATTCAATTTTTTTAATATTTTTTCAATTTATTCAATTTTATTTATTCATCTTTAATATTATTTCTTTTAATATTATTTTTTTTCTTCATTTTTTATATTTAGTGACTTTTAATGTTTTTAAAATTTATTAATTTTTTAAATTTATGCATATTTATTTAATAAATTATAATATTTTCAATATGTTTTTAATTTATATGATTAATATTTATTCATTTTTATTTCTTAAGTTTTATTGTTTTTAATATGTTTGAAATTAATATTTTTTATTTCTATAAATTTATTTTGTTTTTTAATGTTTTAGTATAGCCAATATAATTCAGTTTTAATAATTTTGTTATTTATATAATTAATATTATTTATTTATTCTTTTTTATTTTTATTTTTGTTTGTAATTCCTATAATTAATATTATGAATTTACTTTTAAAAATACTTTTTGTAATTTTTTCATTTTTAATATCATCTCATTTAATATTATTTATTAATTTTTAATATGTATTAATTTTTAATTTTTTAGAATTTATACATTTTTAATATTTATTTATACATATTTATTTATTATGTTTTAATATTTTCAATATGTTTGTAATTTATATGATTAATATTTATTTAATTTTATTTATTAAATTGTAATGTTTTTAAAATGTTTGAAATTCATATAATTAATTTTTTAAAATACATTTTTTAATTTAATTATAATTTAAATGATTGATACAATTCATTTTTAAAAATTTTGTTATTTATATAATTTATATTATTTATTTATTCATTATTCGTTGTTTTGGTATGTGATTATAATTCATGTAATTATTCTTATGAATTCTTTATTTTATATAGTTTTGTAATCTATTAAATTTTTTTATTCATTTTTAATATTCTTTCATTTAATATTATTTATTCATTTTTAATATTTATTGATTTTTATACTTTCTTGAATTTAATTAAATTTTAACATTTATTTATAGATATATATTTACTATGCTTTAATATTTTAATATGTTTCTAATTTATTTAAATAATATTTATTCATTTTTTTATTAAGCTTTAATATTTTTAATATCTTTGAAATTTATATAATTTATTTATTTAAATGAATTTTTTAATATTTTAGTAATTTAAATAGTTAATGTTATTAATTTTTTGTAATTTTATATTTATATAATTAATATTATTTCTTTATTAATTTTTTATGTGTTTATAATTTATGTAATTAATGTTGTGAATTCACTTTTTTTAATAGTTTTGTAATTTATTCAAATCTATTTATTCATTTTTAATATTCATTCATTCAATATTATTTATTAATTTTTAATATTTTTAATATATTTGAAATTTATATAATTTATTTATTTAAATGCATTCTTAAATATTTTTGTAATTTAAATTGTTAATATTATTCATTTTTTAGTATTTTTTTATATAATTAATTTTATTTATTTATTCATTTTTTATGTATTTGTAATTTGTGTAATTAATGTTATGAATTCACTTTTTAAAATATTTTTATAATTTATTCAAATTTATTTATTTATTTTTAATATTCATTCATTCAATATTGTTTATTAATTTTAATATTTACAGAATTTATTTGTTTTTTAATATTTATTTATACATATTTATGTTGGATCGATAGTACGATAGATATGATACTGATTGTAGTATCAAATTATGATGTAGATACTCAATATACAAGAGGGGGGTGAATTGTATACTTTAAAAATCCTTAAGGAAATCTTGCATAAACAAAATTCACAAAACCTCTAAATTCTAATAACTTGCTTGATTCCGGAAAAATGATTCCAGAAATAAAACTTAACAAAAGTTTACAACAACTAAGATTCTACCTTAAAGTGTATAGAATCCTATATAATCAGAGTACAAGTTTAAGGAAGTATAAGATAGTTATACTTTCCTTAACAACCAAAATTACAGCAGAAAACAAAAACTGAAACACTACAAGTAACAAGCAGTAACTCTTTTAACCCAAAGAGAAGGGTATCCAACAACCTTGGATAAATGCCCCTTGATTTTTACTTTCAAGAAAGTCTGTCTTACCCAAACCCAGGTAAGCCCTCAATCCGAAGATCGGTATCTATCTTTCTATCCCCACAAGCCCTCAATTTGTAAGGAAATTGGCACCTCTGACTTCACAACCCAAAGTCTCTGATTTAAAGGAAATCGCACCTCTACACAAGCAAATCTTCACAAAGCAAAGTTTGAACAAGCCGTTCAAATTTTCTGCAAGAAGCTTGAGAGTTTATAAGAGCCTCTCTCTCTATAAATCACTTCAACAGCAGGTAATCAAAGTTGTCAAAAGTTAAGTCAAAAGTCAAAGTCAAAAGAAAAAGTATTGAGCTCGTTCAAATGGGATTCTATTTATAGGCACAGCTCCAATGGTCAGCTCCCTCCTCCAAAAGTCATATTTTTCCTTGAATTTCAGAGGGACCTGTACACGTGTCACTCAAACAATGGTTAGTTAGTAACTGAATGCACGACATTGTTTTATAATAAAAACAAGTGTAAGCAAAAACAAGGTTACATAACCAAAAATAGATATTTGGAATGTAAACAAATAAAAGTTCGGAGTCTAACCAAAAACACATTCGGTGTCTATAATACAAGGATATTCTGATTCTGTTTTCTAAGGAATTGAGAACCTGAACTCTATAGAATTCTGGAGTCTGAATTTCAAGTAAATTCAGAATTTGGATTTACAAAGTTCGGAGTCAGTGTCCATGAGAACTCGGAGTCAGAACTTACAAAGTTCGGAGTCTAAATTCAGAGAACTCGGAGTCAGAACTCAGAAGAGTTCGGAGTCTGAATTCAGAGAACTCGGAGTCAGAATTCAGAAGAGTTCGGAGTCTGAATTCAGATAACTCTGAGTCAGAACTCAGAAGAGTTCGAAGTCTGAATTCAGAGAACTCGGAGTCAAAACTCAAAAGAGTTCGGAGCCTGAATTCAGAGAACTCATAGTGAGAACTCAGAAGAGTTCGGAGTCTGAATTCATAAAACTCGGAGTCATAACTCAGAAGAGTTTGGAGTCTGAATTCAGAGAACTCGGAACCTGAATTCATATCCTGAAAACAGAATTCTCTTTATCTACGTATTACATGATTCCGAGGTTTTAGATATGAAACCAAATTTTACATTTAGACATGATAATGAACAATGAAAAAGATGGTAAGGATGAATTTCCTTGAGAAAGGAAATTTTCCTTATGAGAGAAAAACATAGGGTAAAATGAAAATTTCCTTAAGATAAGGTGTTTGTGATTTTCAAAACAAGAAGGAATGGTAAAGTCATAAGGAAACCTTATTGACTCAGAAATCTCCCCCAAGTATAAAGGAATGTAAAAGTCATAAGGAAAACCTTATTGACTCAACAATCTCCTCCTTTTTGGAAAGCACAAACATTCTTACAAAAAAGAATATAAGAACTTAGAAAATATTTTTCTAGACTTTGAAAATAAAACTTATGTCCCTTATCATATGGACAATGATGAATACGACTAACTCCCCCTTAGGCTTTGGAACACAAAAGATCGTATTCTAGATTTCCAGAATGATATTTTTCATTATCTTGAGTATGGAAATCTCTATATTGAAAACTCCCCCTTACTTAGAGATATATATTCTTTACTTAGTATTATTTTTCCTTTCTACCCCTTTGTGATTTTCAAAAAGAATTTGAGGGAATGGAAAAGAAATTATAGTACCAGAAATATTAGTACAAAGCATCCAAACAAAAATGAGAAACCAAAAATTTCATTAAGATAGGAAGAATTTGTACAAGGAAAGAATACAACAAAAGATCGGATTGAATCTATTTTCCTTCCTTATCCTTGGGTATCAATTTCTTCACTATGGTTTTTAGCTTTTTGAGTTCCTTGTGGTCTTCATCTACTTTCTTTAGGAGTTGATCCTGATCCTCTGCTTTCTTCTCTAAAGCTTTGATCTTTTCTTCCTGAGATTTTAGAGCCTCTTCCTGAACCTTCAACAACTCATCTTGCTTAACTAGCTTCTCTTCGATCTCAATCCGAAGATCCCTTTCCCTCTTCCAACTTTGGGAAATAGAATACAACTTCCCATTCAGATCTTTTACTTCTTGAATCTGGGTATTCTGCTCAAGAGTTAGCTTTTCCTCAAAACTAGTTGTGAGATCCCTGATTTTACCATCTTCTATGTCAAAATACTCTATGACACCATCTTGAAACTCATCAAGTTCTCTCAAATATTCAACTGTCTTCTTTTACCAGCCAACCATTTTCTTGCAGGACCTTTTGTGGGAATCATTGTTGATAAGAAAATATTTGAATTCTGCCTCCAACTTGACACACTTTTCCATCACCAATGATACTGAATCTGATTTTTGATTCATGCTGTGTTGGAGCACCTGACATCTCGAGTCAATGCTTGGAAAGATCGGAATGGTTCCAACCAACTTCTTCAAATACTGGACAACGAAATCATGTCTAAGTGAAGATGATTCTAAATTTGAGACTTTGCTTGGTGAGGGCTCTTTCTCAAGCTCAACAAGATTCCTCTTTGATGTTCTGCCAATATCTTTCTTCTTCACCACCGCTTTAGTGGATGTATCAACAACCACTTGTTTCCCTTTATCATTTCTCTGAACAACTTTCTCATCCAGAGACTCTTGTTCACTGTCAGACAGCTGAACAATTCTATCTTCATATATTTTCTCCTTCTCAGCTCCTATCTCATCATCTTCATGGTGAATGAAATGATGATTATAACTTTCTTACTCAGGGGGCTTATTCACTTCATCTTCAGCTTTTTCATCTAACCCAGGAGTAGCAAGCTTTGAAGATCCAGATTGAGAGGTCCAGATTGACAATTTCTTGGATTCACTTTCCTTCTCATGAAAGTCTTCAACTTGATTTATGATGTCTTCTATGTCACCATTGTTTTCTTCTTCTTAAACTTCTTCCACATATTTCTTTTATTCAACAATCTTTTCTTTTACTTTTTCTAGAGTGAGAAATTTCTTCCCCAGTGTCTCAAGTAAGGCCTCTATCAATAAGGATTTTGGTATAGGGATATTCTCAGATTCTTTCTCAGTATCCCTTAGAAGGGATTGAATAATCTCAACCTCCGAAATCTTCTTCTTTTTCTTCTTTTCATTAGCTTTCTTCTCAAGATCATCAGCTATCTTTTATTTTAAAGCCATAGCTTCTGCAGGATCCAAACCAAACCGTGGCTCTCCTTCCTTCCAATTTTTCTTATCTTCCCTGCACTTGGCTACAACCTCATCTGGATAGTATTTTTGTTTCTTGGGCTTTGGAGGTGCGGATTGGGTTCCTTTAGCCTCTAGGGTTTTACCTTCAACTACTACTTTCAACTTCCTCTTATTTCCTCCTTTTTCGATGGTTCAGGAACTTCATGTTCCTTTAGAAAAGCTTCAGACTCTTCCTCTAGTAGATCATAAAATTATCCAGAATCTTTGGAGAAAACAATATTCATTCTCTTTAATGTATCATCACTTACTAACACTACTTTGCAATTCCTTGGCTTGGAACTGTAAGGAAACTTGAAAGACTCAAGGAACCAAACAATTAGCTTAGAGAGGATGGATGGACACATGATTATCTGAGCTTTCAAATTACCATTCTTAATATTCTCAATCGTAATGAGAATATGCTTCATCAAGTTGATATTCCTCAGATTTACCAGAAAATCTAAGATGTACATGTCACTCTTCTTCAAGGTGTCCCTATCACTATTTCTTGGAATGATAAAACCTTAAACCCATAATTCAAGGATCCGATTATTTGTTGAAAAATGAGAAATCTTTGGAGTCTTGACATCTGAAAGTCCAAGATACTCCATAGATTTCACCTTGACAAAACTTCCTTGAACATCCGAAAATTTTTGGGAACAGAATTCAACTTCCCCTTCATAAGAAAACCCCACCAAGCTAGCAGCCTTGGTGTATGAAAGGGAATATGTTTTTCCATAGATTTTTAAAGAAAACTTACTCATCTCTTCTTCTTTGAAGAAACTCACAGATTCATAAAATTCCACAAGCAGATCCAGATAAACTACATCTTGATCTTCTGGCTTTGATATAAAAACACTTTCCCATCCATTCAACCTGATGTTCTTGGATATAATGGAATAATACTTGGAAAATAAATTTGGATGCACTAAACTCTCTTTGTAAATCTTCCACTCTGAAATTGACTTGACAATTGACATCTCTTGAGAAGGAACTTTACCAAACATTTGGATTTGACCAAGATTTGAGAGGTTCGGAATGGGCTTTTGAAAAAGGGGCAGATCTCCGGCACACGAAGGCTTGAAATCCTATGTGGGATAGCCCTTCAAGGGTCCTTTATATAAGCCTTTGAAGTGACGGTTGAACTTCCAAAGTCAATTCAACGGTTTAGAAAACTTCTGATTAGATCTGATAGTTGAAATGATAGCTGTAAGGAAAACTTGATAGAATCCGATCTTTTGAGGTTTTTAAGAAAAACATTCGGATTTAAGGAAAATAGAATCCAAAAAATTTAAAACACAAAAGAAAATACCAGTAAGTAAAAGATGATTATGAAAACTTAAGAAAGGAAACATACATTTCGGATTGCTAGGAAGATTATTCGTATTGAGGAAAAAATTTCCTTGAAGAACTTTAGATTCCGAAAAATTTGATTACGAAAATAAATACTTCATTAAAAAAATTGAATATGAAAAGATTCATTACGAAAATTTTGAGTACAAAAATCTTCATTATGAAAATTTTGAGTACGAAAATCTTCATTACGAAGACTTTGAAAAACTGACTGCGAAAATTATCACTATGAAATTTTTTGAAAAACTACCTATGAAAAATTTCATTTCAAAAAATTTTAAAAAACCGAATAGGAAAAAATTTCATTATGAAAAATTTTCATTTAACTAATAATAAAATGTACTCCCCCTATGAAAATGAGTTTATTACTGTAAGGAGATTGATTTCAAAAAATAGTTAATGAGGAAGATTATCTTATGGTTATCATTCCTAACTTCTGTTTAATGTATTCAAATCTATTGGAGGGTAAAGATTTTGTAAAAATATCAAAAAGTTGATCTTGTGTTCCAATAAATTGAAGAATGATATCTCTTTTTTGTGTGTGATCCTTAAGAAAGTGATGCCAAATATCTATGTGTTTTTCATGAGAGTGATGTGAATGGTTTTTACATAGGGAAATGGCACTACTATTATCACACAAAGTTTGTGTTCTGTTAAAACTCATACCATAGTCTGTGAGTGTGTGTTGCATCCACAATACTTGAGCACAACAACTTCCAGCTGCTACATATTCAGCTTCAATAGTGGAAAGTGCTACTGAGTTTTGCTTCTTGCATGACCAAGAAACTATTTAATCTCCTAAGAAATGAAAAGTTCTGAATGTACTCTTTTTATCCATTCTACATCCACCAAAGTCAGCATCTGAAAAAAAAAATTAGAATAAAATCATTTCCAGAAGTATAAAAGAGTCTTAAATCCATGGTTCCCTTTAAGTAGTGAAAAATTATTTTCACTGCCTTTAAATGAGATTCCTTAGGATTAGATTGATATATTACACATAAGCATAATGAAAACATTAAATCTGGATGACTAGCTGTCAAGTAAAGTAAACTTCCTATCATACCTCTAAAAGATGTTTGATCGAATGGTTTCCTAGCTTCATCAAGATCAATTGTATTTGAGGTATCGATAGGAGTACTGATACTATTAGTGTTGTCATATCCATACTTTTTAAGAAGATCTTTAATATAATTATGTTGGGATATATATATTCCTTCTGGTTTTTGAGAAATTTGAAAACCAAGGAAAAATGTTAACTCACCCATCATACTCATTTCAAACTCAGATTTCATTATATCCACAAAGAAATTAGTTAAGGATTGCTGAGTTGAACCAAATATAATGTCATCAACATAAATTTGAACAATAAAAACATTTTTCTTATCTTTATTTATAAAAAGGGTTGGATATTTTTTCCCTTAACATAATTATTTTGAAGAAAAAATCATGTAAGTCTATCATACCAGGCTTGAGGGGCTTTCTTAAGTCCATACAAAGCTTTGGTAAGTCTAAAAACATGATCAGGATGTTTTGTATCTTCAAAACCAGGAGGTTTTTCAACACAAACTTCCTCTTGAACATAACCATTAAGGAAAGCACATTTCACATCCATTTGAAAAAGTTTGAAATTGAATAATGCTGCAAAGGCAAGTAAGATACGAATAGATTTAAGTCTAGATACTGGAGCATAGGTTTCTTTATAGTCTATTCCATCTTGTTGATTATAGCCTTTTGCAACTAACCTAGCTTTATTTCTAACTATGATTCCATTTTCATCACACTTATTTATGAAGACCCATTGTACTCTAATTACAGAAGTTTCCTTAGGTCTTTCAACCAAGGTCCAAACTTTATTCCTTTCGAATTCATTTACTTCATCTTGTATAGATTTTATCCAATCATCATCACTTAAAGTTTCATCAGTGATTTTTGGTTCTAATTAGGATAGAAATGCTAGATGTTATACTTCATTTCTTAAGGAACTTATATTCCTTACAGGTTGATTCACATCACCAATGATACTATCACTGGGATGATTCTTTAGAAACAACTGGTTTGAGTTTTGTAAAACCTGATCATCAACATAGGGTAGGAAATATTCTAGGTTAAATGCTTTAGAAACATTTCCTTGGGAATTTTCATTATTAGAAGGATCTTCTAACAAATGTTGATAATCAGTTTTTGAAAACACATCCGAAGATGTAGGTTGGGGTTGTTTAAAAACAAAAGGATTAGTTTCATCAAATTTAACATGTATTGTCTCTTCAACAGTACAAGTATATGCATGTAAGCGTATCTATGTGTATGTGTATGTGTATGTGTATGTGAATGTGTATGTGTATGTGAATGTGAATGTGAATGTGTATGTGTATGTGTATGTGTATGTGTATGTGTATGTGTATGTGTATGTGTATGTGTATGTGTATGTGTATGTGCATGTGCATGTGTATGTGTATGTGTATGTGGATGTGGATGTGGATGTGGATGTGTATGTGCATGTGGATGTGGATGTGGATGTGTATGTGTATGTGTATGTGTATGTGGATGTGTATGTGGATGTGGATGTGTATGTGGATGTGGATGTGCATGTGTATGTGTATGTGTGTATCTGTATGTGTGTGTCTGTGTGTATGTCTGTGTGTATGTATGTGTGTATGTATGTGTGTATATATGTGTGTATGTGTATGTATGTTTATTCAGTCAATATTATTTATTAATTTTTAATATTTCTTTATTTTTAGTAAATTCTAAAATTTATTCATTTTTAATATATGTTCATTTAATTTTTTTGTAATATATTCAATTTTAATAGATATTTATACATTTTTAAATATTTATACATTTAATTAAATAATGATAATTTTAATTATTAATAAAAATTCTAAAGGTTAATAATTAATTATATTTTTTATATACAGTAATATAATACGTACATCAATAATTAGCAATAATATTATTATTTATTTATTCATTTTTTATGAAATTGAAATTAATGTAATTTATGTTATGAATTCAATTTTTTTTAAAAAAAATCAATTTATTTAATTTTATTTATTCTTTTTTAATATTATGTCATTTAATATAATTTTTTCTTCATTTTTTATATTTAGTGATTTTTAATGTTTTTAAAATTTATTAATTTTTTAAATTTATGCATATTTATTTAATAAATTATAATATTTTCAATATGTTTGTAATTTATATGATTAATATTTATTCCTTTTTATTTCTTAAGTTTTATTATTTTTAATATGTTTGAAATTAATATTTTTTATTTCTATAAATTTATTTTGTTTTTTAATGTTTTAGTATAGCCAATATAATTAATTTTTAATAATTTTGTTATTTATATAATTAATATTATTTATTTATTCTTTTTTATTTTTATTTTTGTTTGTAATTCCTATAATTAATATTATGAATTCACTTTTAAAAATACTTTTTGTAATTTTTTCATTTTTAATATCATATCATTTAATATTATTTATTAATTTTTAATATGTATTAATTTTTAATTTTTTAGAATTTATACATTTTTAATATTTATTTATACATATTTATTTATTATGTTTTAATATTTTCAATATGTTTGTAATTTATATGATTAATATTTATTTAATTTTATTTATTAAATTGTAATCTTTTAAAATGTTTGAAATTTATATAATTAATTTTTTAAAATACATTTTTTAATATAATTATAATTTAAATGATTGATACAATTCATTTTTAACAATTTTGTTATTTATATAATTTATATTATTTATTTATTCATTATTCTTTGTTTTGGTATGTGATTATAATTCATGTAATTATTCTTATGAATTATTTATTTTATATAGTTTTGTAATCTATTAAATTTTTTTTATTCATTTTTAATATTATTTCATTTAATATTATTGATTCATTTTTAATATTTATTTATTTTTATACTTTCTTGAATTTAATTAAATTTTAACATTTATTTATAGATATTTATTTACTATGCTTTAATATTTTAATATGTTTCTAATTTATTTAAATAATATTTATTCATTTTTTTATTAAGCTTTAATATTTTTAATATGTTTGAAATTTATATAATTTATTTATTTAAATGTATTTGTTAATATTTTGGTAATTTAAATAGTTAATGTTATTAATTTTTTTGTAATTTTTTATTTGTATAATTAATATTATTTATTTATTCATTTTTTATGTGTTTGTAATTTATGTAATTAATGTTGTGAATTCACTTTTTTTAATAGTTGTGTAATTTATTCAAATCTATTTATTCATTTTTAATATTCATTCATTCAATATTATTTATTAATTTTTAATATTTTTAATATATTTGAAATTTATATAATTTATTTATTTAAATGCATTCTTAAATATTTTTGTAATTTAAATTGTTAATATTATTCATTTTTTAGTACTTTTTTATATAATTAATTTTATTTATTTTTTTTTTTTTATGTATTTGTAATTTGTGTAATTAATGTTATGAATTCACTTTTAAAATATTTTAATAATTTATTCAAATTTATTTGTCCATTTTTAATATTCATTCATTCAATATTGTTTATTAATTTTAATATTTACAGAATTTATTTGTTTTTCAATATTTATTTATACATATTTATGTTGGATCGATAGTACGCTAGATATGATACTGATTGTAGTATTAAATTATGATGCAGATACTCAATATACAAGAGGGGGGTGAATTGTATACTTTAAAAATCCTTAAGGAAATCTTGCATAAACAAAATTCACAACACCTCTAAATTCTAATAACTTGCTTGATTCCGGAAAAATGATTTCGGAAATAAAACTTAACAAAAGTTTACAACAACTAAGATTCTACCTTAAAGTGTATAGAATCCTATATAATCAGAGTACAAGTTTAAGGAAGTATAAGATAGTTATACTTTCCGTAACAACCAAAATTACAGCGGAAAACAAAAACTGAAACACTACAAGTAACAAGTAGTAACTCTTTTATCCCAAAGAGAAGGGTATCCAACAACCCCGGATAAAGGCCCCTTGATTTATACTTTCAAGAAAGTCTGTCTTACCCAAATCCATGTAAGCCCTCAATCCGAAGATCAGTATCTGTCTTTCTATCCCCGCAAGCCCTCGATTTGTAAGGAAATCAGCACCTTTGACTTCACAACCTGAAGTCTCTGATTTAAAGGAAATTGCACCTCTGTACAAAGCAAAGTTTGAACAAGTCGTTCAAATTTTCTGCAAGATGCCCAAGAGTTTAGAAGAGCCTCTCTCTCTAGAAATCACTTCAACAGCAGGTAAGCAAAGTTGTCAAAAGTTAAGTCAAAAGTCAAAGTCAAAAGTAAAAGTGATGAGCTCGTTCAAATGGGCTTCTATTTATAGGCACAACTCCAACGGTCGGCTCCCTCCTCCAACAGTCATATTTTTCCTTGAATTTCAGAGGGACCTGTACACATGTCACTCAAACAACGATTAGTTAGTAACTGAATGAACGACATCATTTTATAATAAAAACAAGAGTAATAAAAAACATAGTTACATAACCAAAAACAGATATTCGTAATGTAAGCAAATAAAAGTTTGGAGTCTAACCAAAAACACATTCATTGTCTATAATACAAGGATATTCTGATTCTGTTTTCTAAGGAATTTGGAACCTGAACTCTACAGAATTCCAGAGTCTGAATTTCTAGGAAATTCGAAATATAGATTTACAAAGTTCGGAGTCAGATTTCATGAGAATTTGGAGTTAGAACTTACAAATTTCAAAGTCTAAATTCAGAGAACTCGAAGTCAGAACTCAGAAGATTTTGGAGTCTGAATTCAGAGAACTCGGGGTCAGTATTCAGAAGAGTTCGGAGTCTGAATTCATATAACTCTGAGTCAGAACTCAGAAGAGTTCAGAGTCTGAATTCAGATAACTCAGAGTCAAAACTCAAAAGAGTTTAGAGTCAGAATTCAGATAACTCGGAGTGAGAACTCAGAAGAGTTCGGAGTCTGAATTAATAGAACTCGGAGTTAGAACTCAGAAGAGTTTGGAGTCTGAATTCAGAGAACTCAGAACCTGAATTCGAATCCTGAAAATAGAATTCTCTTTATCTAAATATTACATGATTCTGAGGTTTTATATATGAAACCAAATTTTACATTTAGACATGATAATGAACAATGAAAAACATGGTAAGGATGAATTTCCTTGAGGAAGGAAATTTTCCTTATGAGAGAAAAACACACGGTAAAATGAAATTTTCCTTAAGATAAGGTGTTTATGATTTTCTAAGCAAGAAGGAATGGTAAAGTCATAAGGAAACCTTATTGACTCAGAAATCTCCCCCAAGTATGAAGGAATGGAAAAGTCATAAGGAAAACCTTATTGAATCAACAATCTCCTCCTTTTTGGAAAGCACAAACATTCATACAAAAAAGAATATAAGGACTTAGAAAATATTTTTTTAGACTTTGAAAATAAAACTTATCTCCCTTATCATACGGACAATAATGGATACGACTAACTCCCCCTTAGGCTTTGGAACACTGAGGATCATATTCTAGATTTCCAGAATGAGATTTTTCATTATCTTGAGTATGGAAGTCTCTGTAATGAAAACTCTCCCTTAGATAAACTCTCCCTTACTTATATATATATCTTATTTACTTAGTATTCTTTTTCCTTTCTCCCCCTTTGTGATTTTCAAAAAGAATTTGAGGTAATGGAAAAGAAATTATAGTACCAGAAATATTAGTACAAAGAATCTAAAAAAAAATGAGCAACCAAAAATTTCATTAAGATGGGAAGAATTTGTACAAGGAAAGAATACAACAAAAGATCGGATTGGGTCTATTTTCCTTCCTTCTCCTTGGGTATCAATTTCTTCACTATGGTTTTTAGCTTTTTGAGTTCCTTGTGGTCTTCCTCTACTTACTTTAGGAGTTGATACTGATCCTCTGCTTTCTTCTCTAAAGCTTTGATCTTTTCTTCCTGATCTTTTAGAGCCTTTGCCTGAACCTTCAACAACTCATCTTGCTTAACTTGCTTCTCTTCGATCTAGATCTGAAGATCACTTTCCCTCTTCCAACTTTGGACAATAGAATACAACTTCCCATTCAGATCTTTTACTTCTTGAATCTGGGTATTCTGCTCAAGAGTTAGCTTTTCCTCAAAGCTAGTTGTGAGATCCTTGATTTTACCATCTTCTATGTCAAAAGCCTCCTTGACACCATCTTGAAACTCATCAAGTTCTCTCAAATCTTCAACTGTCTTCTTTGACCAGCCAACAATTTTCTTGCAGGACCTTTTGTGGGAGTCATTGTTGATAAGAAAAGATTTGAAGTCTGCCTCCAACTTGACACACTTGTCCATCACCAATGACACTGAATCCGATTTTTGATTCATGTTGTGTTGGAGCATCTGACATCTCGAGTAAATGCTTGGTAAGATCGGAATGGTGACAACCAACTTCTTTAAATACTGTACAAAAAATCATGTCCAAGTGAAGATGATTCTGAATCCGATACTTTTCTTGGTGAGGGCTCTTTATCTAGCTCAACAAGCTTCCTCTTTGATGTTCCACCAATATCTTTCTTCTTCACCACCGCTTTAGTGGATGTATCAACAACCACTTGTTTCCCTTTATCAGTTCTCTAAACAGCTTCTTCATCCGGAGACTCTTGTTCACTGTCACACAGCTGAACAATTCTATCTTCATCTATTTTCTCCTTCTCAGCTCCTGTCTCAACATCTTCAGGGTGAATGAAATGATGATTATAACTTTCTTCCTCAGAGGGCTTATTCACTTCATATTCATCTTTTTCATCTAAACCAGGAGTATCAAGCTTTGAAGATCCATATTGAGAGGTCCGGATTGACAATTTCTCAGATGCACTTTCCTTCTCATGAAAGTCTTCAACTTGATTTATGATGTCTTCTATGCCACCATTGATTTCTTCTTCTTAAACTTCTTCCACAGCTTCTTTTTCTTCAACAATATTTTCTTGTACTTTTTCCAGAGTGAGAAATTTCTTCCCCAGTGTCTTAGGTAAGGCCTCTATCAAGAAGGATTTTGGTACATGGATATTCTCAGATTCTTTCTCAGTATCCCTTAGAAGGGATTGAACAATCTCAGCCTCCTACATCTTCTTCTTTTTCTTCTTTTACTTAGCTTGCTTCTTAAGATCATCAGTTGTCTTTTATTTTAAATCCTTAGCTTCTGCAGGATCCAAGCCAAACTATGGCTCTCCTTCCTTCCGATTTTTCTTATCTTCCCTCTACTTGGATAAAACCTCATCAGGATAGGATTTTTGTTTCTTGGGATTTGGAGGTGCGGATTGGGTTCCTTTAGCCTCTGGGGTTTTACCTTCAACTACTACTTTCAACTTCCTCTTATTTCCTCCTTTTTTCGATGGTTCAGGAACTTCTTGTTCCTTCAGAACAGATTTAGCCTCTTCCTCTGGTAGATCATAAAATTCTCCGAAATCTTTGGAGAAACCAATATTCATTCTCTTCAATGTATCATCACTTACTAACACGACTTTGCAATTCCTTGGCTTGGAACTGCAAGGAAACTTTAAAGACTCAAGGAACCGAACAATTAGCTTAGAGAGGATGGATGGACACATGATTATCTGAGCTTTCAAATTCCCATTCTTAATATTCTCAATCGTAATGAGAATATGCTTCATCAAGTTGATCTTCCCTAGATTTACCATAAAATCTAAGATGTACATGTCACTCTTCTTCAAGGTGTCCCTATCACCTTTTCTTGGAATGATAAAACCTTAAACCCACAATTCAAGGATCTGATTATTTGTTGAAAAATGAGCAATCTTTGGAGTCTTGACATCTGAAAGTCCAAGATACTCCATATATTTCACCTTGACAAAACTTCCTTGAACATCTGATAATTTATGAGAACAGAATTCAGCTTCCCCTTTATAAGACAACCCCACCAAGCTAGCAGCCTTGGTGTATGAAAGGGAATATGTTTTTATATAGCTTTTGAAAGAAAACTTACTCATATCTTCTTCTTTGAAGAAACTCACAGATTCATAAAATTCCACAATCAGATCCGGATAAACTACATCTTGAGATTCTGGCTTTGATATACAAATTATTTCCCATCCATTCAACCTGATGATCTTGGATATAATGGAATCGTACTTGGCAAAGAAATTTGGATGCACCAAAATATTTTTATAAATCTACCACTTCGAAATCGACTTGACAATTGACATCTCTTGAGAAGGAACTTTACCAAACATTCGGATTTGAGCAAGATTTGAGAGGTTCAGAACAGGCTTTTGAAAGAGGGGCACAGCTCTGGCACACAAAGGCTTGAAATCCAATGTGGGATAGCCCTTCAAGAGTCCTTTATATAAGCTTTTGAAGCAATATTTGAACTTCCAAAGTCAATCCAATGGTTGAGAAAACTTCCGATTAGATCTGACGGTTGAAATGATAGATGCAAGGAAAACTTGATAGAATCCGATCTTTTGAGGTTTTTAAGAAAAACATTCGGATTTAAAGAAAAGAGAATCCAAAAAAATTTAAAACACAAAAGAAAATACCAGCAAGTAAAAGATGATTATGAAAACTTAATAAAGGAAACATACCTTTCGGATTGCTAGGAAGATTATTCGTATTGAGGAAAAATTTTCCTTGAATAACTTTAGATTCTAAAAAATTTTATTACGAAAAGAAAAAATTCATTAAAAAAATTGAGTATGAAAAGATTCATTATGAAAATTTTGAGTACAAAAATCTTCATTATGAAAATTTTGAGTACGAAAATCTTCATTACGAAAACTTTGAAAAACTGACTACGAAAATTATCACTACGAAAATTTTTGAAAAACTGCCTATGAAAAATTTCATTACAAAAAATTTTTAAAAACCAAATATGAAAAAATTTCATTATGAAAATTTTTTATTTAACTACCAAGAAAATGTACTCCCCCTATGAAAAGGAGTTTATTACTGTAAGGAGATTGATTTCAAAAAATAGTTAATGATGAAGATTACCTTATGGTTATCATTCCTAACTTCTTTTTAATGTATTCAAATCTATTCGGGGGTAAGGATTTTGTAAAAATATCAATAATTTGATCTTGTGTTTCGATAAATTGAAGCATGATATCTCCTTTTTTTGTGTGATCCTTAAGAAAGTGATGCCTAATATCTATGTGGTTTGCATGAGAGTGATGTGCAGGGTTTTTACTTAGGGAAATGGCACTAGTATTATCACACAAAGTTTGTGTTTTGGTAAAACTCATACCATAGTCTGTGAGTGTGTGTTGCATCCACAATACTTGAGCACAACAACTTCCAGTTGCTACATATTCAGCTTCAGCAGTGAAAAGTGATACTGAGTGTTGCTTATTGCATGAACAAGAAACTAATGAATCTACTAAGAAATGACAAGTTCTGTATGTACTCTTTCTATCCATTCTACATCCACCAAAGTCAGCATCTGAAAAAAAAATTAGAATAAAATCATTTCCAGAAGTATAAAAGAGTCCTAAATTCATGGTTCCCTTTAAGTAGTGAAAAATTCTTTTCGCTTCCTTTAAATGAGATTCCTTAGGATTGGATTTATATCTTACACATAAGCATAATGAAAACATTAAATCTTGACAACTAGCTGTCAAGTAAAGTAAACTTCCTTTCATACCTCTAAAAGATATTTGATTTAATGGTTTCCTAGCTTCATCAAGATCAAGTGTATTTGAGGTACCGATTGGAGTACTTATACTCTTAGTGTTTTCATATCCATACTTCTTAAGAAGATCTTTAATATACTTGTGTTGGGATATATATATTCCTTTTGGTTTTTGAGAAATTTGAAAACTAAGGAAAAATGTTAACTCACCCATCATACTCATTTCAAACTCAGATTTCATTAGATCCACAAAGAAATCAGTAAAGTATTGCTGAGTTGAACCAAATATAATGTCATCAACATAAATTTGAACAATAAAAACATTTTTCTTATCTTTATTTATAAAAAGTGTTGGATCTTCATTTCCCTTAACATAATTATTCTGAAGAAAAAATCATGTAAGTATATCATACCAGGCTTGAGGGGATTTCTTAATTCCATACAAAGTTTTGGTAAGTCTAAAAACGTGATCAGGATGTTTTGTATCTTCAAAACCAGGAGGTTGTTCAACAAAAACTTCCTCTTGAACATAACTATTAAGGAAAGCACATTTCACATCCATTTGAAAATGTTTGAAATTGAAGAATGCTGCAAAGGAAAGTAAGATATGAATAGATTCAAGTCTAGCTACTAAAGCATAGGTTTCTTCATAGTCTATTCCATCTTGTTGATTATAGACTTTAGCAACTAACCTAGCTTTATTTATAACTATGATTCCATTTTCATCACACTTATTTCTGAAGACCCATTTTACTCCAATTACAGAAGTTTCTTAGGTCTTTCAACCAAGGTCCAGACTTTATTCCTTTCAAATTCATTTACTTCATCTTGCATAGATTTTATCCAATCATCATCAGCTAAAGTTTCATCAGTGATCTTTGGTTCTAATTAGGATAGAAATTCTAGATGTTATACTTCATTTCTTAAGGAACTTCTAGTCCTTACAGGTTGATTCACATCACCAATGATACTATCACTGGGATGATTCTTTAGAAACAACTGTTTTGAGTTTTGTGAAACCTGTTCATCAACATAGGGTAGGAAATCTTCTAGGGTAAATGCTTCAGAAACATTTCCTTGGGCATTTTCCTTATCAGAAGGATCTTCTAACAAAGGTTGATAATCAGTTTTTGAAAACACATATGAAGATGTAGGTTGGGGTTGTTTAAAAACAAAAGGATCGGTTTCATCAAATTTGATATGTACTGTCTCTTCAACAGTACAATTATATGCATGTAAGCGTATCTATGTGTATGTGTATGTGTATGTGCATGTGTATGTGTATGTGTATGTGTATGTGTATGTGTATGTGTATGTGAATGTGAATGTGAATGTGTATGTGTATGTGTATGTGTATGTGTATGTGTATGTGTATGTGTATGTGTATGTGTATGTGTATGTGTATGTGTATGTGTATGTGTATGTGTATGTGTATGTGTATGTGTATGTGTATGTGTATGTGTATGTGTATGTGTATGTGTATGTGTATGTGTATGTGTATGTGTATGTGTATGTGTATGTGGATGTGGATGTGGATGTGGATGTGTATGTGTATGTGTATGTGGATGTGGATGTGGATGTGGATGTGGATGTGGATGTGTATGTGTATGTGTATTTGTATGTGTATGTGTATGTGGATGTGGATGTGTATGTGTATGTGGATGTGTATGTGGATGTGCATGTGCATGTGTATGTGTATGTGTGTATCTGTATGTGTATGTATGTGTGTATGTCTGTGTGTATGTATGTGTGTATGTATGTGTGTATGTGTATGTATGTTTATTCAGTCAATATTATTTATTCATTTTTAATATTTCTTTATTTTTAGTAAATTCTAAAATTTATTCATTTTTAATATATATTCATTTAATTTTTTTGTAATATATTCAATTTTGATAGTTATTTATACATTTTTAAATATTTATACATTTAATTAAATAATGATAATTTTAATTATTAATAAAAATTCTAAAGGTTAATAATTAATTATATTTTTTATATACAATCAATATAATACATACATCAATAATTAGCACTAATAATATTATTTATTTATTCATTTTTTATGAAATTGAAATTAGTTTAATTAATGTTATGAATTCAATTTTTTTTAATTTTTTTTCAATTTTTTCAATTTTATTTATTCTTTTTTAATATTATGTCATTTAATATTATTTTTTATTTATTTTTTTATTTAGTGATTTTTAATTTTTTTAAAATTTATTAATTTTTTAAATTTATTCATATTTATTTAATAAATTATAATATTTTCAATATGTTTGTAATTTATATGATTAATATTTATTCCTTTTTATTTCTTAAGTTTTATTATTTTTAATATGTTTGAAATTAATATTTTTTATTTCTATAAATTTATTTTGTTTTTTAATGTTTTAGTATAGCCAATATAATTCATTTTTAATAATTTTGTTATTTATATAATTAATATTATTTATTTATTCTTTTTTATTTTTATTTTTGTTTGTAATTCCTATAATTAATATTATGAATTCACTTTTAAAAATACTTTTTGTAATTTTTTCATTTTTAATATCTTATCATTTAATATTATTTATTAATTTTTAATATATATTAATTTTTAATTTTTTAGAATTTATACATTTTTAATATTTATTTATACATATTTATTTATTATGTTTTAATATTTTCAATATATTTGTAATTTCTATGATTAATATTTATTTAATTTTATTTATTAAATTGTAATGTTTTTAAAATGTTTGAAATTTATATAATTAATTTTTTAAAATACATTTTTTAATATAATTATAATTTAAATGATTAATACAATTCATTTTTAACAATTTTGTTATTTATATAATTTATATTATTTATTTATTCATTATTCGTTGTTTTGGTATGTGATTATAATTCATGTAATTATTCTTATGAATTATTTATCTTATATAGTTTTGTAATCTATTAAAAAAATTTATTCATTTTTAATATTCTTTCATTTAATATTATTGATTCATTTTTAATATTTATTGATTTTTATACTTTCATGAATTTAATTAAATTTTTACATTTATTTATAGATATTTATTTACTACGCTTTAATATTTCAATATGTTTCTAATTTATTTAAATAATATTTATTCATTTTTTTATTAAGCTTTAATATTTTTAATATGTTTTAAATTTATATAATTTATTTATTTAAATTCATTTGTTAATATTTTGGTAATTTAAATAGTTAATGTTATTAATTTTTTTGTAATTTTGTAATTGTATAATTAATATTATTTATTTATTCATTTTTTATGTGTTTGTAATTTATGTAATTAATGTTGTGAATTCACTTTTTTTAATAGTTTTGTAATTTATTCAAATATATTTATTCATTTTTAATATTCATTCATTCAATATTATTTATTAATTTTTAATATTTTTAATATATTTGAAATTTATATAATTTATTTATTTAAATGCATTCTTAAATATTTTTATAATTTAAATTGTTAATATTATTCATTTTTTAGTACTTTTTTATATAATTAATTTTATTTATTTATTCATTTTTTATGTGTTTGTAATTTGTGTAATTAATGTTATGAATTCACTTTTTAAAATATTTTAATAATTTATTCAAATTTATTTGTCCATTTTTAATATTCATTCATTCAATATTGTTTATTAATTTTAATATTTACAGAATTTATTTGTTTTTTAATATTTATTTATACATATTTATGTTGGATCGATAGTACGCTAGATATGATACTGATTATAGTATCAAATTATGATGCAGATACTCATTATACAAGAGGGGGTGAATTGTATACTTTAAAAATCCTTAAGGAAATCTTGCATAAACAAAATTCACAACACATCTAAATTATAATAACTTGCTTGATTCCGGAAAAATGATTCCAGAAATAAAACTTAACAAAAGTTTACAACAACTAAGATTCTACCTTAAAGTGTATAGAATCCTATATAATCATAGTATAAGTTTAAGGAAGTATAAGATAGTTATAATTTCCTTAACAACCAAAATTACTGCGGAAAACAAAAATTGAAACACAACAAGTAACAAGTAGTAACTCTTTTATCCCAAAGAGAAGGGTATCCAATAACCCTGGATAAAGGCCCCTTGATTTATACTTTCAAGAAAGTCTATCTTACCCAAATCCAGGTAAGCCCTCAATCCGAAGATCAGTATCTGTTTTGCTATCCCCGTAAGCCCTCGATTTGTAAGGAAATCAGCACCTATGACTTCACAACCTAAAGTCTCTGATTTAAAGGAAATTGCACCTCTACACAAAGCAAAGTTTAAACAAGTCGTTCAAATTTTCTGCAAGAAGCCCAAGAGTTTATAAGAGCCTCTCTCTCTAGAAATCACTTCAACAGCAGGTAAGAAAAGTTGTCAAAAGTTAAGTCAAAAGTAAAAGTGATGAGCTCGTTCAAATGGGCTTCTATTTATAGGCACAACTCCAACGGTCGGCTCCCTCCTCCAACAGTCATATTTTTCCTTGAATTTTAGAGGGACCTGTACAGGTGTCACTCAAAAAAAGATTAGTTAGTAACTGAATGCATGACATAATTTTATAATAAAAAAAAGTGTAAGAAAAAACATGGTTACATAACCAAAAACAGATATTTGTAATGTAAGTAAATAAAAGTTTGGAGTCTAACCAAAAACACATTCGGTGTCTATAATACAAGGATATTCTGATTCTGTTTTCTAAGGAATTTGGAACCTAAACTCTATAGAATTCCAGAGTCTGAATTTCAAGGAAATTCAAAATCTGGATTTACAAAGTTTGGAGTCAGAGTTCATGAGAATTTGGAGTCAGAACTTACAAATTTCAGAGTCTAAATTCAGAGAACTCGAAGTCAGAACTCAGAAGAGTTCGGAGTCTGAATTTAGAGAACTCGGGGTCAGTATTTAGAAGAGTTCGGAGTCTGAATTCAGAGAACTCTGAGTCAGAACTCAGAAGAGTTCAGAGTCTGAATTCAGAGAACTCGGAGTCAGAACTCAAAAGAGTTCAGAGTCTGAATTCAGAGAACTTGGAGTGAGAACTCAGAAAAGTTTGGAGTCTGAATTAATAGAACTCGGAGTCAAAACTCAGAAGAGTTCGGAGTCTAAATTCAGAGAACTCAGAACCTGAATTCGGATCTTTAAAATAGAATTCTCTTTATCTAAGTATTACATGATTCCGAGGTTTTATATATGAAACCAAATTTTATATTTAGACTTGATAATGAACAATGAAAAACATGGTAAGGATGAATTTCCTTGAGGAAGGAAATTTTCCTTATGAGAGAAAAACACAGAGTAAAATGAAATTTTCCTTAAGATAAGGTGTTTGTGATTTTCTAAGCAAGCAGGAATGGTAAAGTCATAAGGAAACCTTATTGACTTAGCAATCTCCCCCAAGTAAGAAGGAATGGAAAAGTCATAAGGAAAACCTTATTGACTCAACAATCTCCTCCTTTTTGGAAAGCACAAACATTCTTACAAAAAAGAATATAAGGACTTAGAAAATATTTTTTTAGACTTTGAAAATAAAACTTATCTCCCTTACCATATGGACAATGATGAATACGACTAACTCCCCCTTAGGCTTTGGAACACTGAGGATCGTATTCTAGATTTCCGGAATGAGATTTTTCATTATCTTGAGTACGGAAATCTCTGTAATGAAAAATCTCCCTCAGATAAACTCCCCCTTACTTAGATATATATCTTCTTTACTTAGTATTATTTTTCCTTTCTCCCCCTTTTTGATTTTTAAAAAGAATTTGAGGTAATGGAAAAGAAATTATAGTACCAGAAATATTAGTACAAATAATCTAAACAAAAATGAGCAACCAAAAATTTCATTAAGATAGGAAGAATTTGTACAAGGAAAGAATACAAAAAAATATCGGATTGGGTCTATTTTCCTTCATTCTCCTTGGGTATCAATTTCTTCACTATGGTTTTTAGCTTTTTGAGTTCCTTGTGGTCTTCCTCTACTTGCTTTAGAAGTTGATCCTGATCCTCTGCTTTCTTCTCTAAAGCTTTGATCTTTTCTTCCTGAGATTTTAGAGCCTCTGCCTGAACCTTCAAGAGCTCATCTTTCTTAACTAGCTTCTCTTCGATCTCGATCCGAAGATCCCTTTCCCTCTTCCAACTTTGGACAATAGAATACAACTTCCCATTCATATCTTTTACTTCTTGAATCCGGGTATTTTGCTCAAGAGTTAGCTTTTCCTCAAAGCTAGTTGTGAGATCCTTGATTTTACCATCTTCTATTTCAAAAGCCTCCTTGACACCATCTTGAAACTCATCAAGTTCTCTCAAATATTCAACTATCTTCTTTGACCAGCCAACCATTTTCTTGTAGGACCTTTTGTGGGAATCATCGTTGACAAGAAAAGATTTGAAGTCTGCCTCCAACTTGACACACTTGTCCATCACCAATGACACTGAATCCGATTTTTGATTCATGTTGTGTTGGAGCATCTGAAATCTCGAGTAAATTCTTGGTAAGATCGGAATGGTGATAACCAACTTCTTCAAGTATTGGACAACAAAATCGTGTACAAGTGAAGATGATTCTAAATCCGATACTTTGCTTGGTGAGGGATCTTTCCCTAGCTCAACAAGCTTCCTCTTTTATGTTCCACCAATATCTTTCTTCTTCACCACTGCTTTATTGGATATATCAACAACCACTTGTTTCCCTTTATCAGTTCTCAGAACAGCTTCTTCATCCGGAGACTCTTGTTCACTATCACACAGCTGAACAATTCTATCTTCATCTATTTTATCCTTCTCATCTCATGTCTCAACATCTTCAGGGTGAATGAAATGATGATTATAACTTTATTCCTCAGAGGGCTTATTCACTTCAGCTTCAGCTTTTTCATCTAACCCAGGAGTAACAAGCTTTGAAGATCCAGATTGATAGGTCCGGATTGACAATTTCTCAGATGCACTTTCCTTCTCATGAAAGTCTTAAACTTTATTTATGATGTCTTCTGTGCCACCATTGCTTTATTCTTCTTAAACTTCTTCCACAGCTTCCTTTTCTTCAACAATCTTTTCTTGTACTTTTTCCATAGTGAGAAATTTCTTCCCCAGTGTCTCGGGTAAGGCCTCTATTAAGAAGTATTTTGGTACAGGGATATTCTCAGATTCTTTCTCAGTATCCCTTAAAAGGGATTGAACAATCTCATCCTCCGACATCTTCTTCTTTTTCTTCTTTTCCTTAGCTTGCTTCTCAAGATCATCAGTTGTCTTTTCTTTTAAAGCCTTAGCTTCTGCAGGATCCAAGACAAACTATGGCTCTCCTTCCTTCCAATTTTTCTTATCTTCCCTCCACTTGGATACAACCTCATCAGGATAGGATTTTTCTTTCTTGGGATTTTGGAGGTGCGGATTGGGTTCCTTTAGCCTCTGGGGTTTTACCTTCAACTACTACTTTCAACTTCCTCTTATTTCCTCCTTTTTTTGATGGTTTAGGAACTTCTTGTTCCTTCATAATAGATTCAGCCTCTTCCTCTGGTAGATCATAAAATTCTCCAGAATCTTTAGAGAAACCAATATTCATTTTCTTCAATGTATCATCACTTACTAACACGACTTTGAAATTCCTTAGCTTAGAACTTCTAGGAAACTTGAAAGACTCAAGGAACTGAACAATTAGCTTAGAGAGGATGGATGGACACATGATTATCTGAGCTTTCAAATTCCCATTCTTAATATTCTCATTCGTAATGAGAATATGCTTCATCAAGTTGATCTTCCCTAGATTTACCAGAAAATATAAGATGTATATGTCACTCTTCTTTAAGGTGTCCCTATCACCTTTTCTTGGAATGATAAAACCTTAAACCCACAATTCAAGGATCCGATTATTTATTGACAAATGAGAAATATTTAGAGTCTTGACATATTAAAGTCCAAGATACTCCATAGATTTCACCTTGACAAAACTTCCTTGAACATCTGACAATTTATGGGAACAGAATTCAGCTTCCCCTTCATAAGATAACCCCACCAAGCTAGCAGCATTAGTGTATGAAAGGGAATATGTTTTTCCATAGCTTTTGAAAGAAAACTTACTCATCTCTTCTTCTTTGAAGAAACTCACAGATTCATAAAATTCCACAAGTAGATCCAGATAAACTACATCTTGAGCTTCTGGCTTTGATATACAAATGATTTCCCATCCATTCAACCTGATGTTCTTGGATATAATGGAATCGTACTTGGCAAAGAAATTCGGATGCACCAAACTCTCTTTATAAATCTGCCACTCCGAAATCAACTTGACAATTGACATCTCTTGAGAAGGAACTTTACCAAACATTTGGATTTGAGCAAGATTTGAGAGGTTCGGAACGGGCTTTTGAAAGAGGGGCACAGCTCCGGCACACAAAGGCTTGAAATCCGATGTGGGTTATCCCTTCAAGGGTCCTTTATATAATCATTTGAAGTAACAGTTGAACTTCCAACGTCAATCCAACGGTTGAGAAAACATCTGATTGGATCTGGCGGTTGAAATGATAGCTGCAAGGAAAACTTGATAGAATCCGATCTTTTGAGTTTTTTAAGAAAAGCATTCAGATTTACAGAAAAGAGAATCCGAAAAATTTAAAACAAAAAAGAAAATACCAGCAAGTAAAAGATGATTATGAAAACTTAAGAAAGGAAACATAACTTTCGGATTTCTAGGAAGATTATTCGTATCGAGGAAAATTTTTCCTTGAATAACTTTAGATTCTGAAAATTTTGATTACGAAAAGAAAAACTTCATTAAAAAAATTGAGTATGAAAAGATTCATTATGAAAATTTTGAGTACAAAAATCTTCATTGTGAAAATTTTGAGTATGAAAATCTTCATTACGAAAACTTTGAAAAACTGACTACAAAAATTATCACTACGAAAATTTTTGAAAAACTGCCTACAAAAAATTTCATTACGAAAAAATTTAAAAAACCGAATATGAAAAATTTTCATTATGAAAATTTTTTATTTAACTAACAAGCAAATGTACTCCCCCTATGAAAAGGAGTTTATTACTGTAAGGAGATTTATTTCAAAAAATATTTAATGAGGAAGATTACCTTATGGTTATCATTTCTAGCTTCTGTTTAATGTATTCAAATCTATTTGGGGGTAAGGATTTTGTAAAAATATAAATAAGTTGATCTTGTGTTCTGATAAATTGAATAATGATATATCCTTTTTGTGTGTAATCCTTAAGAAAGTGATTCCTAATATCTATGTGGTTTGAATGAGAGTGATGTGAAGGGTTTTTACTTAGGGCAATGGCACTAGTATTATCACACAAAGTTTGTGTTTTGGTAAAACTCATACCATAGTCTGTGAGTTTGTGTTGCATCCACAATACTTGAGCACAAAAAATTCCAGCTGCTACATATTCAGCTTCAGCAGTGGAAAGTGCTACTGAGTGTTGCTTCTTGCATGAACAAGAAACTAATGAATCTCCTAAGAAATGACAAGTTATGTATGTACTCTTTCTATCCATTCTACATCCACCAAAGTCAGCATCTGAAAAAAAAATTAGAATAAAATCATTTCTATAAGTATAAAAGAGTCCTAAATCCATGGTTTCCTTTAAGTAGTGAAAAATTCTTTTTACTGCCTTTAAATGAGATTCCTTTGGATTAGATTGATATCTTTCACATAATCATAATGAAAACATTAAATCTGGACAACTAGCTGTCAAGTAAAGTAAACTTCCTTTCATACCTCTAAAAGATGTTTGATTTAATGGTTTCCTAGCTTCATCAAGATCAAGTGTATTTGAGGTACCGATAGGAGTACTTATACTCTTAGTGTTGTCATATCCATACTTCTTAAGAATATATTTAATATACTTATGTTGGGATATATATATTCCTTCTGGTTTTTGAGAAATTTGAAAACTAAGGAAAAATGTTAAATCACCCATCATACTCATTTCAAACTCAGATTTCATTAGATCCACAAAGAAATCAGTTAAGTATTGCTGAGTTGAACCAAATATAATGTCATCAACATAAATTTGAACAATAAAAACATTTTTCTTATCTTTATTTATAAAAAGTGTTGGATCTTCATTTCCCTTAACATAATTATTTTGAAGCAAAAATCATGTAAGTCTATCATACCAGGCTTGAGGGGCTTGCTTAAGTCCATACAAAGTTTTGGTAAGTCTAAAAATGTGATCAGGATGTTTTGTATCTTCAAAACCAGGAGGTTGTTCAACAAAAACTTCCTCTTGAACATAAACGTTAAGGAAAGAACATTTCACATCCATTTGAAAATGTTTTAAATTGAAGAATGTTGCAAAGGAAAGTAAGATATGAATAGATTCAAGTCTAGCTACTGAAGAATAGGTTTCTTCGTAGTCTATTCCATCTTGTTGATTATAGACTTTAGCAACTAACCTGGCTTTATTTCTAACTATGATTCCATTTTCATCACACTTATTTCTGAAGACCCATTTTACTCCAATTACAGAAGTTTCCTTAGGTCTTTCAACCAAGGTCCAGACTTTATTCCTTTCGAATTCATTTAGTTCATCTTGCATAGCTTTTATCCAATCATCATCACCTAAAGTTTCATCAGTGATTTTTTGTTCTAATTAGGATAGAAATGCTAGATGTTATACTTCATTTCTTAAGGAACTTCTAGTCCTTACAGGTTGATTCACATCACCAATGATACTATCACTGGGATGACTCTTTAGAAACAACTGGTTTGAGTTTGGTAAAACATGTTCATCAACAGAGGGTAGGAAATCTTCTAGGGTAAATGCTTCAGAAACATTTTCTTGGGAATTTTCCTTATCAGAAGGATCTTATAACAAAGGTTTATAATCAGTTTTTGAAAACACATTCGAAGATGTAGGTTGGGGTTGTTTAAAAACAAAAGGATCAGTTTCATCAAATTTGACATGTACTGTCTCTTCAACAATACAAGTGTTTTTATTAAAAACTCTATAAACCTTAGAAGTTGTGGAGTATCCTAATAAAATTCCTTCATCAGATTTTGGTGCGAATTTGTGAAGATTATCTTTAGTATTCAGAATGAATACCTTGCAACCAAAAACCTTAAAGTAGGAAAGTCTAGGTTTTCTACCATTCCATAACTCATAAGGATTTTTTTTAAGAAAAGGTATAATCAAAACTCAATTTATAGTATAACAAGTAGTATTTACAACTTCTACCCAAAAATGTTTGGCTATAGAATACTCACTCAACATGGTTCTCATTATCTCTTGAAGAATTTTGTTTCTTCTTTTAACAACACCATTATATTGAGGTGTTTTAGGTGATGAGAAGTTATGAGTAATTCCTTTTCTACTACAAAAAGTTTCAAAATCAGAATTTTGAAATTATCCTCCATGATCACTGTGAATAGTTATCAAAGAAAGGTTTTTCTCATTTTTAACTTGGGCTCTAAAACTTTTCAAATAAGAAAAAGCTTCATATTTCTTTACAAGAAAATAGACCCACGTAAATCTAGTGTAATCATCAACTAAGACAAATAAATAATATTTTCCTCCAATGCTTCCAGTTTGTGTTGGACTGAAAAGATCCATATGCACCAACTGTAATGCATCAGTGGTTGAGACGTCACCGACTGATTTAAAACTTGATTTATGTTTATTTCCATATTGACAAGGATCACAAACTTTTGAAGAATAAAATATAAGCTCCGGTAGATCCTTAACTATTCCTTTCTTTGAGATTTTACATAAGTTCCTAAGGTTACAGTGACCTAACCTTCTATGTCATAACCAAGAATGATCTTCCATTTCACTAAGGTAAGGTAATTCTTGGATCCTAAGGTCTTATAAGTTTAGGGTGTAAACATTCTCTTGCCTATTGGAAGAAAGAATAAATTCTTCTTTAGAATTTTGTACTAAACACTTTTAATTCCTAAAATTCACAAGGTAACCTTCATCACATAATTGACTTATGCTAATGAGATTGTGATTAAGACCCTTAAAAAACAAAACATTTGAAATCAAAGTTTTTCCAAGAAGAACAATGTTACCTATACCAATAATTTCTCCCTTAGAATTATCTCTGAAAGTTACTTTTCATCCTTTCGTCTTGATAATCTTTTCAAAGAATTTTTTGTTACTATAAATATGTCGGGAACATCCACTATCCATGTACTAAGTATTTATGTTGGTACCTTCTTTATTTTCCTAAAAATAAGAGAGTTAGACTTTTGGAATCCAAACTTCCTTGGATCTAGAATTGTTAGACAATAAAATTTTGGGTATCCACATTTTTTTTAGAGAAATAAGCTTTATGAAACCCAGGAGATTGAACATTATTCAAAGAGAAATTTTTCTTCCAATTACCACCACTTTGACATTTAGTACTAAAAGGGGCTCTGGAAGGAATAAAATAATTGTTTTTGAAAATAGGTTTTCGGTGAGTATAACCTACTCCAATAGTATTTCCTTGAGGTTTGATTTGAGAATACATCTTGTCAAAAATTTCCTTACCAGAAGTAAATTTTTCAAGAATTTTCTTAAGGGAATATATTTCGGATTTTAGTCTGATGACTAAATTCCTATCCTCAGAAATTATTTCCTTAGAGTTAGATTTTTTCTCAAAAACATTTAATTTTAAAATAGCATTCGTAAGATCTTTAGAAAGTTTTTAATTTTCAGAATTTACTTCCTTAAGGTATTTAGAAAGTTTTTCTAAAAGCTCATCCTTATCTTTAAGATCTCTGGAGAGGTCTGAAATCTCTTTTGTAAGAACTTCTTCTCTAGTATTTTTCTTGTCCAATTTCTTAGAAATTTTACAATTTTTTACTTTTAACAAATTGGAAAACCTAGATACTTCTTCATATGAAGGTATTTCTTCATTATATTAAGATGAAGTATCTTCATTAGAAGTAATATCTCCAGAATAGTAATTCTTATCAAGAGATAAATTTGTTAAGGCCTCGGCAGAGCATATCTTAGCCATAAAACATGTATTTGGGAAAGAATTAGTAGCCATGAATCCAATATTTTTCTATGCTGATGATTCATATTCATAAGATTATCTTCCCGAAGAATCTCCACATCTAGCACTCCAAGTATCATTTGCTTTAAGACTTTTCTTATGCTTTGAGCGATAGAACTTCTTTTTGTTCCTTTCTGAATTCCTTTACTTCTTTTTCTTCTTTTTCAATAGAGGGTAATAAGGTTTGATATGGAATGTTCTTCTACATTCATAACAAGTAACTTCCCCGTATTTCTTCTCTTTGTAGTCTCTCTTCTTGAATTTATTCTGATAGTTCTTTTGAGCTACTATCTTGTTCATTCTCTGAGCAAGATTAGCTAATTCATTCTCAGACTTTTCTATATCACTAGATTCTAATTGAATAGTAACTTTCTTTAACTTTGATCCAGTAACTCTTTCTAAAGTATTGGATTTCATATGTTTATAAGTAGTTGTAAAAGCAACTCCTCCATTACCATTCTTCTTTTTGAGATTATCATCATCTCTCTTCATTCTAGTCTCATGCTGAAGAAGAGTTCCAAACAATTCATCTAAGGAAATATGTGTAACTTTCCTATTTTCATCAATTGTTGTCCTCTTGGATTCCCACTCATTTGGCATGATGTATATGATTTTATCTACAAGATCCTCATCATCCAAACTTTTTTCTCCCATAGACTGTAACCTATTCACAATAGTCATAAATCTTTGCTGAACTTTGCTTATAGGTTCTTCATAAGGAAAGTTAAAGCCATGGTATTTGGGTCTCAACATAGATCTTATTGTATCTATAACTTTAGAAGTACCAAAATGTGTAACTTCAAGTTTCTTCCAGATGTTGTTTGCATATTCACATGAAGATATTTGACTATAGATGTTCCTAGTCATGGAACATAGCAATGTATTTCTGACTCTTAAATTTGCTTGATATTCTGATTTCTCCTGATTACTAAAAGTTCTTAATTCCTTATCAGGAATTTTATAGTCCCCTATCATTATTGGGTAGTTATCAACTCCAGTGTTAATAACGAAAGTCTTCATCCTATCTCTCTAGTAATCATAATCATTTCCATCAAAAACAGGAGGTCTGGTAGGATTTAGATTGTCGATAGAACCAACATTTAAACCTGCCATCTTAAGGAAAATCTTGGCACACAAACTTGTTAGTAATAATAGTTTGTAAATAAGGAAAATATTCCTCAGCCAAAAAAATATAGAACTAGAGTATCCCTAATAAAAAATGAATCCGAACTTGTGAATCCGAAAATATTATTCTGAAAATAAGAAAAGGATGAATTCTCTTCTAAATCTAATCATGAGATTAATTCAGATTGAACTAATACCCTAAACCTTGGTTCAGAGTATGAGGTTGTCAACCTCTGATACCAATTGTTGGATCGATAGTACGATAGATATGATACTGATTGTAGTATCAAATTATGATGCAGATACTCAGTATATAAGAGGGGGGTGAATTGTATACTTTAAAAAACCTTAAGGAAATATTTCATAAACAAAATTAACAACACCTCTAAATTCTAATAACTTTCTTGCTTCCAGAAAAGTGATTCTGGAAATAAAACATAACAAAAGTTTACAACAACTAAGATTCTACCTTAAAGCGTATATAATCCTATATAATCAGAGTACAAGTTTAAGAAAGTATAATATAGTTATACTTTCCTTAAAAACCAAAATTACAGTGGAAAACAAAAACTGAAACACTACAAGTAACAAGTAGTAACTCTTTTAACCCAAAGATAAGGATATCCAACAACCCTGGATAAAGGCCCCTTGATTTATACTTTCAATAAATTCTATCTTACCCAAACCCAGGTAAGCTCTCAATCCAAAGATCGGTATCTGTCTTGCTATCCCCTCAAGTCCTCTATTTGTAAAGAAATCGGCACCTCTAACTTTACAACCCAAAGTCTCTGATTTCAAGGAAATCGCACCTCTGCACAAAGCAAAGTTTGAACAAGCCATTCAAACTTTTTGCATGAAGCCTGAGAGTTTATAAGATCCTCTCTCTCTAGAAATCACTTCAACAGCATGTAAGCAAAGTTGTCAAAAGTTAATTCAAAAGTCAAAGTCAAAAGTAAAAGTGTTGAGCTCATTCAAATGAGCTCCTATTTATTGGCACAGCTCCAACGGTCGGCTCCCTCCTCTAATGGTCATATTTTTTCTTGAATTTCAGAGGGACCTGTACACATGTCACTCAAACAATGGTTAGTTAGTAACCAAATGCACGACATAGTTTTATAACAAAAACAAGTGTAAGAAAAAACATGGTTAGGTAACCAAAAATAGATATTTGGAATGTAAGCAAATAAAAGTTCAGAGTCTAAACAAAAACATATTCGGTGTCTATAATACAAGGATATTTGGATTCTGTTTTCTAAGGAATTCAAAACCTGAACTCTATATAATTCCAGAATCTGAATTTCAAGGAAATTCGGAATCTGGATTTACAAAGTTCGGAGTCAGAGTTCATGATAATTCAGAGTCAGAACTTACAATGTTCGGAGTCTGAATTCAGAGAACTCAGAGTCAGAACTCAGAAGATTTTGGAGTCTGAATTCAGAGAACACAGAGTCTGAATTCAGAGAAATTTGAGTCAGAACTCAGAAGATCTCAGAGTCTGAATTCAAAGAACTCGGATTCAGAACTCAGAAGAGTTCGGAGTCTGAATTCAGAGAACTCAGAGTGAGAACTCAGAAGAGTTTGGAGTTTGAATTCAGAGAACTCGGAGTCAGAACTCAGAAGAGTTCGGAGTCTGAATTCAGAGAACTCAGAACCTGAATTCGAATCCTGAAAACAGAATTCTCTTTATCTAAGTATTACATGATTCTGAGGTTTTAGATATGAAACTGAATTTTACATTTAGACATGATAATGAACAATGAAAAACATGGTAAGGATGAATTTCTTTGAGGAAGAAAATTTTCTTTATGAGATCAAAACACAGGGTAAAATGAAATTTTCCTTAAGATAAGGTGTTTGTGATTTTCAAAAAAAAGGAATGGTAAAGTCATAAGAAAACATTATTGACTCATCAATCTCCCCCAAGTATGAAGGAATGGAAAAGTCATAAGGAAAACATTATTGACTCAACAATTTATTTATTAAGTTTTAAAATTTTCAATATGTTTGTAATTTATATAATTAATATATTTAAATGCATTTTTTAATATTTTGGTAATTAAAATAGTTATTATAATTCATTTTTAATAATTTTATTATTTATATAATTACTATTATTTATTTATTCATTTTTATCTTTTTTTTACATTTTTAACAACGCTAGGTTAAGTGCTAATAAAAGTCTATTTTATCAGTACTAAAACATAAGTGATGATAAAAATTTTCACCCTCTTTATAAAATAACCCTAGTAGATCTTGTCTTTGTCGTGCTACACTCAATCTCTCACAGAACTAAAGGTCTACTACAGTTGAACTCAATTGTTTTGGACAAATCCAGGCTCAAAATCAAAAATATGAAATTATAAACTTGTTTTTAAGGAATCTCAGTTGATCTTTCATGTTTTTTGCATGTTTTTATTTTTGAGTTTAACTTCCCTTTAATCTAACACGATCCTTGGAAATGTGATTAGATATAACATAATTGTTGGAAGTGTGTTTAATATGATGCAAGTCAGACACAATTCACTTTAATCACGCATGAGTGTAGATTTCCCATTTTATTCATCCACAAACCATGAAATTCCCAATAAATCATATGTAGAAACACTTTACACCTAAAAATCAATGAAAATATCATTTTAAAGTGTATACTTATACCAAAATTAATTATCAAATTAATAAAGAAAAATAAAGCATGAAATTAAGCCATTGAACAATTTAACTCCAAAATATTCTAAAATGCCAAAAAACATGATAAACTAAAGAAAATATGGGGGAATATTTGGAATTAAAATAAATTAAAAAATCACATAGAAATGCATCTCCCTTACTCAATAATATATATTTACAAGTTTTCCTTTTCTTTAGATCATGATCACTTTTCATAATATTGTAATGTACATGCATCTACCCTCAAAGAGAAAGGTTGTGATCAATCATAAGGACTTTTGCATGGGTTATGTAGGGGATTTAGGTTGGTGGTATGATGTTTAAAAACAAAGGATTCAAAGAGGTGTTTTTATCTCTTAATATTAAACGCATGAAATTATAAGAAAATACAATAAAAACACTCATTTTCCTCCCTCAAATGCATCACCAAATAGAATATTTGCACCCCCCCCCCAATAATAAGACGCATAACAAAATTTGAAAATTCCCAAATAAAATTATAAACATTTTTTTATCACTATAATTAATATAATTCACCAAATACTTTTAAAATTTATTTTAAAATTTCACATTATTTTTAATGGAAGCCGAATCAAATTTTTTAAATTCCAAATTTTTTTAGAATTTAAAATTTTCAAAACATTATTCTTTCAATTTTTAATAACAAGGATGTTTCTTTTGTGAACTTCATTACCCGTTAAATTTTATTTTGTGATTAAATACATCCTCTTCATGGTTAAGAAATTTGAAAATTTGTGATGTTTTGTTTAAGGATTTCATTTTTCCCATTCTACCTACAATCACTACTAGAAAAATGGCTTATTGCGATGGGTCATTTGTGACGGGTTCCCATGGAAAATATTACTTTTTATAATGGTTCGTCGTATTTATTATTTGCGATGAGCAGTAGCACCGTCGCAAAAAAAAATCAACAAATTTTTAAAAAATTCTATTACGACGGGTCGGCCACCCGTCACAAATAATTTCCCATTTTTTACATTTTTTTGCAACAGACCGTCGCAAATACGGCTGAAAATATGGGCTCATCACAAATAGTTGAAAATTTTAAAAAAAATAAAATAAATAAAATAATATTAATAATAATATAATATTAATACAAATGAAATCATAATATTAATATTAATACAATAAAATTATTTATAAAATAATAATAATAATATAATATTAATATAAATAAAATAATAATAATATTATTCATAAAATAAAATTAATTATAAAATAATTAAATAATATAATATTATTAATATTAATATTAATAAAATAATAATATTATTATTAGTAATATAATAAAAACCTCAGTATTCACAAAAATATAAAAAAAAAATTAATTAATAAAATAATAAATATAATAAAAAATTAGATAAATAATAAAAAACTATAATATTCAAGACAATATAAAAAACACACTATTTAAAACTTTAAATAGTTAATATTACAAAAAAAATACATTCAAATGTTTCATTATAAAATAAAAATGCATTAGTGAGGGGGAGGGTCGTCTAGAGGAGCTGAAGGAGATGGAGGGAACTTCATCCCTAAACTACGAATATGATGTCACATGTACTCAATCTGCTCATGCTCCTGCTGCTGCCACCATTGACGCATCTCATCATGCATCTACTGATGTTGTTGCTACTACTGTCATAGGAACTCTTCCTGCTACTGTTGTTGCCACTAACGCATCTCCTCCTACTCTTTATGCATAGTCTCTATAAGTTCACTCTGAGCTCACAGCTGCTCTTGATATTGTGCATGAGATGATGATGACTCTCCACAATATCCTCTCAAGTTGAACGCTGACATCGCAGATGTGCCATAAAAACTCCCATGGTTCAATCGAGAGCCGATACCAATAACTCATCCTTTCTCTAAGGCATACTAGGTCGTCTGCATCCATGTTACCTCATCAAATTAGGGGGCACTGGTCTGACCATCGGTCTCAGCCTGACTCTCAACATGTGTTTGAGACATCACGACCTCATATGACTCCTTCAATTGCAATTTAAAATTAAAATAGTTAAAATATTATTTGTAGTTAAATTTAAAACTCAAAAAGAACTTATACTAATCACAATCTGACGCTGGCAAGCACCTCTAATCTCTCCAGTGGCTGGATCACTGTACATCCTCCTACAAACATCGTACTCCATAATATCAGGTTGTGAAACTGCCTATATGAATATAAAATAAACCGTTTACATTTAAATTTTATACAATATTTTAAAAAATGTATTTACCATATGCTCCTTATGCGTACTGAATGTACGACTACCAGATCTCCCCTAATTTTTTCGACCTGCTGATCATCTACTCTAAAACTGGATACTCAACCAGTGTGTACATAATCCATACCAATCTCGAGATGAAATATAATCAAGTCGGTGGACGTGACATGTCTCATCAAACTCCTTCACTTCTGCTTTCTTCATTGATTTTATTTTCAAATTGTGCAAAAACTGAGTGCAACGCGGACACATAGCTCTCGGTCATTACTTCCAGATAGCCTCACGCATGCTCTCATCAATGGGATACCATAAACCCTACAAATAATTTATTATATCAAGTTATTAATTAAATTAATTTCAAAATAAATATTATTTATTTACGTACCAGTCAATTCTCGAACATGCACGGCTGAATATCAATGAGAATCTGATCCCATAACACCCATGCATCAGAAAAATAATTGCGCAATATAGTGCTCCCCTATCCAACAGTTATATGCATAAAGATGTGAAAAAAAGAATAATTAATCAAACAATTAGAATATAAATAAATTAATGAAAACTAACTAAAATACACAGGTAAACATGCCTCTGTGTGCAGGGATCGAACCCAAGATGTGGACATCTCTCAGGGATAGGGTCGGGAATCATCAGTCAGGCAAGACCACATCCCCTTTAAGTGCCCCCTGAACCGCCAACAATCTGAGGGTCAGATGATCCGGCCTCCTGCTCGTCCAAAGGTAGATCAGCCTCTTGTAACAAATGATACAAATCCTCGTCCATCTAAAACATGAAATGATTATTATTAGCAAACAGTTGAAAACAACTATTATATATAGATATATATTATATATGATTATAATCAGTATTTAACTATGTCAATGTCCATCTTCATCCTCATCTTCATAGTTGTCGATGTCAATGTCTTCATCTTCCTCCTCAGTATCATCAATTTCCATATTAGTTTCATTTTCATTATCACTTTTCATTTCAAATTCAGTTGTAACATCATTAACATCATCGTCATCATCAGCCCTTAACTATGTATTTTCATCAATGATATTCGTGTCTCTTCATGTAAAAGATGGATTCAGAGCAGTCTCTTGAAAAATTTCAATTCTTTGCACTTCAGCAGAACCGCATTCACTTTCAGTAAACTGGTTCTCTCGAGATTTAATTTTTATTATGCTCTACCATCACCCACATCCCTTGAAGTAGCACAGTAATTTACACAATAAATTTAATATGCCTGATGATCCAATAAAAATGGTTCATTTACTGCAAGAATACTTTTATATTTAATATCAAAGATTCCATAGATCAGATGAACATGCAAGCCTATCTCAGTATCCAACCACTGACATTTTAACATCGTTATATAATGTTGTCCCAAATAACACAGTTCAATGATTTCTTCCAGTATGCCATAAAAGTCAGCGTCAGTTTCTCTATGATGATATTCTCTAAATAAAACACCATTATTCATTGTTTTTTTATTCCCCATATGCATGTGTATGAAATTGAAAACCATTCACCACATATGCATTATAATATTTAACCATTTTCGGTGGTGGGTTACTCAATACAGACAATCGACTATCAATTTTATCAACATGCTGAGATACCTGAAAAGTTTTAAAATGATTATCACTATAAAAATTATTAAATTGATTTTTTATGTGAAATGAAAAATAATTTATGTTACTAGATTTTGAAACTGGTAGGAAAAAAATTGATGACGTTCTTCAAGAGCAGCTACTGTAATTTGTGGAAACTATTTATTGATATGATTATCATATAACCTAAAAATAAAATAAGATTAATGTACTATTATAAAAATTATAGAATAAGTGATAGGATCACTCACAGTACAAATGGTTTAATTTCTTCATAGTTGATCAGAATATATGTATGAGCTCTGTGATGTTCATCATCTGAAAACCATCATTCATGAACTCCACCAAAGCTAAGTTCGAGCTGATTGAATGCTGATAATTGATTTCCCATGTCATCATCAACATTTCCCTCATTATGGATCATGTGGTTGTGTTTTTAGGGATATTCATATTGAAATTAATGAGAGAAGAAACAAGAAATTTTCTATAATTGAACCTTCAACTGATACTTTGTTACATACTTTTTTTTCAATTTCTGCATGTATCTATCAAATGGGTACATCCATCGAAACTGTATCAGACCTCCACATTTTGTTTCATGTGGAAAATGTAATATAAAATGTTTCATTGAGTCAAACAAACCTGTTGGGAATATTTTTTCCAGTTTATATAAAATTAAAACGACATATTCTTGCAGTTTTCTTATAGAATAATAGTCAATTTTCAATGCATAAATGTCTTGAAAAAATATGATATGTCTATTAGATTATTCCAAATCATATGATTTAACAAACTTCTTAATATAATTGGTATAAGTCTTTCTATTAAAACATAACAGTCGTGACTTTTCAATCTGTTAATATGACCATTTCTGACACATCTGCCCAAATTGGAAGAATAACTATTTAGAATTCTCAAATCTGCAATCCACTGACAAAATAATAGGCAAATCTCTTTGTACAGTGTATAAGATTCTTTTGGCTTTGTTAACTTCTATGATATAACATTTTCAGACAGTTCAAGTTCTAGTCGCTTGCAAATTTGGGCAAGATCTAATCGTGCCTTTACATTATCTTTGGTCTTACCTGGTGTATCCAAAATTGTATGAAATAAATTATAAAAATAGTTATTCTCAATATGAATCATATCTAACATGTTATGGACCAACAAATCAGACAAATATGAAAAATCCAAAAAAATGCTTCGTTTTATCCAATTGTGCTCTTTTCCAAACCCATCAATTTTTATGTTGGTTTATTGTTGGTCCAAATTTGATGGAAGGTAATGAAGAGACAATTGATTTTAACTCTGTACCTAAGATCATTTTTGGAGTCCCATCTTTTTCAATTATTCATTTTCTGAAATGATATTTGTTTCTTTGAAAAATATGATTAGTTGGAAGAAATATGTGATTATAGTCGAAAAGACAAGGTTTTTTTCATTGATGATCATAAATTCTTTGTTATCTATCATACAGTACAAACATGATTTTGGACTATGTGTATTCTATCTAGATAATATGTCATATACTGGGAAGTCACTAATTGTCTACATCAATGCAGCTTTTAGTAGGAAGTTTTGTTTCGCAGAAACATCATATGTACTGAAACCATTACTCTACAATGAATTTAATTCATCAATTAATGGTTTCAAATAAGCATCAATATTCTTTTTTGGATGACCTGAAATTAATAAGGTCAAAAAGATATATGGATCTTTCATCAATATCTATAGAGGTAAATTATACGGAGTTATAAAGACAGACCAACATGAATACTGACTACCATAAGAACTAAACGGATAAAAACTATCAGTAGAAATACTCAATCACACATTCAGGATTCTAAAGAAAAATACGAATTCACTTGGTTAAAATGTTTCCACGAATCACCATTAGAGGGATGATTTAACATTTTACTGGTTGAAATGTCAGTTTTGTGCCATGACATCAATGATGCTGTGTTTTGAGACATAAATAAACATTTCAATCTGGGTGTGAGTGTGAAATATCTAAATTGTTTTACAAGAACAAATCTAGACTTATCTGGTTGAGCTTCTTTATACCTTGATTTTCCATATGAAGGACAACTATCCAACGACTCATTTTCACCATAATATAAGATGAAGTCATTTGAACATGCATGAATCTTCTGATAACCAAGACCCAGATTACGAACCAGCCTCTTGCTCTCATAGAAATTTGTAGGCAACACATTTCTTTCAGGTAGCAGTGTTTTTAACAAAGATAATATCTGATCAAAACAACTATTTGACATTCCATTTTCTAATTTAATAGACATAAATTTAACAACTGCTTCAAACTTTCTTATCTTGAAACCCGAATATAAGGCATCCTTAGTGGACCTCAACAACTCATATAAAAGAGATGGTTCTAACTCAGGAGCTAAATCAATATCATCCTGAGTTTCAGTTTTTTGAAAAGACGGACCTGCCATATCATGTACTAAATTTTGAAACTATGCTGGTTCTAGAACCAAATTATTAGTATCTTCTTGGAACTGCATTCACCGTGTTAATACCAAAAAACATAATCTAGTTGAAAACAAAATTGCAATAAATGACCACCAATATTGTCAAATGTTTCATACGTCCTCAGAACACATTTTTTACAAGGATAATTAATTGTCCCTTCTGAAACAAATTTTGGTTGTGATGATACAAATGATAAGAAAGCTTGAACACCCTTAATATATATAGGATTTAAACCAGAACCATTTGGATTCCTACACTAATTTATCCAAGCACAATCATCTAACAATGACTGTTGTCGACTTCCTTGTTCCATATTTTTCTAAAAAATATGAAATGATTAGTTATTTTGTATAATTAGATATAAAATAAACACTATCCAAAAAACAAAAGATAATTAAATTCTCTTTTCTAGAAATTTATAATAATTTCTATTATTTTATTGTTATTTATATTATTTTTAATCTTTTATACTAATCTACATTCATTTATAAAAATTTATACTAATTACCACAAATAATTATTAATTACAGGTATTTTGTACAAATTATTGTTAATTATCAGCAGCATAATTTCCAACAGATTGGCGGCGGATCTTTTGTCGGACGACTCATCCCCTTGCAACTTTCTACGACTTAAATCACTATGAAAGTTCTCCTTCGACGTACGAATATTAATTTTCGTATACATGAGGATGGAGAGTAGGGAGGCCTCATTATGCTTCTCTCCATGATCATGCATACAAAAATTGATATTCGTATGTCAAAGCATACTTTTCATAGTGATTTCAGTCATAGAAGTTATAAGGAGATGAGTCGTTGGGAAAAAGAGTCTCTTTTGTCCAACAACTCACCTCCTTGCAACTTTCTTCGACTTAAACCACTATGAAAAATCTTCTCTGACATACATCCAAGTAGATTTTTCATACTAATTTCAGTGGGAGAAAGTTGCAAGGAGCTGAGGCATCGATCAAAAAGAATGTCAACAATCCACTGGAAATTGTACCAGTTTATCAATGTACTCAAATTTATTTCAATTTATTACTTATTAATCCTAATCATTACTAATTAATCATAATTATTACTAATTATTACTAATTATGACTAATTATTACTAATTTATCCTAATTGTTACTAATTGTAACCAATTGTTACTAATTGTTACTAATTAATCCTAATTAATCCTAATTATTACAAATTAATTCTAATTATTCCTAATTTTTACTAATTAATCCTAATTATTACTAATTATTACTAATTATTACTAATTAATCCTAATTATTACTAATTATTACTAATTAATCCTAATTATTATTAATTAATCCTAATTATTACTAATTATTACTAACTAATCCTAATTATTACTAATTAATCCTAATTATTACTAATTATTACAATTTTTTACCCATTATTTCTAATTATTACAATTTATTACTAATTATTGATAATTATTACTAATTAATCCTAATTATTTCTAATTAATCCTAATTATTACTAATTAATCCTAATTATTGATAATTATTACTAATTATTACTAAATATTTCTAATTATTACAAATTATTTCTAATTATTGCAAATTATTATAAATTATTACAAATTATTGCAAATTATTAAAAATTATTACTAATTATTACAATTTATTACTAATTATTACAAATTATTACAATTTATTACTAATTATTAAAAATTATTACAAATTATTACTAATTATGACTAATTATTACCATTTATTGTCATTTATTACTAATTATTACTAATTATTACAATTTATTACTAATTATTACAATTTATTACAGTTTATTACCATTTATTACTAATTATTACCATTTATTAATAATTATTAACATTTATTACTAATTACTACTAATTATTACAGTTTATTACTAATTATTACAGTTTATTACTAATTATTACAGTCTATTACTAATTATTACAGTATATTACTAATTATTACTAATTATTACTAATTATTATAAATTATTATTAATTATTTCAATTTATTACTAATTATTACGATTTATTACTAATTATTACCATTTATTACGAATTGTTATCATTTATTACTAATTATTACCATTTATTACTAATTATTACTAATTATAACTAATTATTACTAATTATGACCATTTATTACTAACTATTACAATTTATTACTGATTATTACAATTTATTGATAATTGTTACTAATTGTTACTAATTGTTACTAATTGTTACTAATTAATCCTAATTAATCCTAATTATTACAAATTAATCATAATTATTACTAATTATTCCTAATTATTACAAATTAATTCTAATTATTACTAATTAATCCTAATTATTACTAATTAATCCTAATTATTACAAATTATTACAAATTAATCTAAATTACTACTAATTGATCCAAATTATTATTAATTAATCCTAATTATTATTAATTAATCCTAATTATTAGTAATTATTACTAATTAATCCTAATTATTACTAACTAATCCTAATTATTACTAATTAATCCTAATTATTATTTATTAATCCTAATTATTACAATTTATTACAATTTATTACTAATTATTATGAATTATTACTAATTATTGCTATTTATTACTAATTATTACTAATTATTACCATTTATTACCATTTATTACTAATTATTACTAATTATAACTACTTATTACTAATTATTACAATTTATTACTAATTATTACAATTTATTACTAATTATTACTAATTATTACTAATTATTACTAATTATTACAATTTATTACTAATTATTAAAATTTATTACTAATTATTACAATTTATTACTAATTATTGAGAATTATTACTAATTAATCCTAATTACTTCTAATTAATCGTAATTATTACTAATTAATCCTAATTATTGATAATTATTACTAAATATTACTAAATATTTCTAATTATTACAAATTATTTCTAATTGTAACAAATTATTACTAATTAATACAATTTATTACTAATTATTACAATTTGTTGCTAATTATTACTGATTATTTATTATTAACACTTAGACATAATTATTTATAAAAATAAATACTGAAAAAATAAATATCTAATTCTAATTGAATTTAATTGCATCTAACCAACAAAAAATATAAATAATTTAAAATAAAATAAATTAACTAAACAATAAAAAAATAGATAAATACCTTGAAACTGAAGCTTTCAAAGTATAAAACTGTGGATTATGCTCCGATTTAAAAGTTTAAACTATGAAAAAAATTGAAGAAAATTTTTCAGAAGAGAGAGAGAGAGAAGTTGAGAAAGAAGTGGAATGAAAGGAAAAACGGATGAGAGTATATATAGGTTAGATTATTTGTGACGGGCTTATTTGCGATGGGACCCGTCGCAAATGGCTTTCTGCTGACATACTATTTGCGACGGGATACTTTTCTCATTGCAAATAGTAAAAACTGTCGTAGGGTATTTGCGATGGGAATATGGTACCCGTCACAAATGTCCTTCCTGTAATTTGGCGGGCATTTCCTGCCAAACCTTTTGTGATGGGCCCTTACCCACCCGTCGCAAATGCATATTATTTGCGACAGGACAATGGGCCCGTCACAAATGACCATTTTTCCTGTAGCGAATGTTAACTATTTTTAAAATCTCACGGCATATTAAAATTGTTATTTTGATTATTACCAAATTAAGAATTTGAATATGATGTATTTCATAAACTTACAATTGTAATAAACATAATCGATGTGATTTCTTTGTTTCAAACACTACAAAAACATTGTGAAATATAAGTGATTTATTTATATATATGTTTTGATAGTAAAATATTATTATATATTTCCTAATACTTATCCCGTTGTAGAAATCCATAGGTTTCTAGTAAACATTGATAGTGACGGGGAGTGAATTATTTCCCTTGATGAATCCATTTCAAAAAAATATATTTATGATATGTGACTTCTTGTGATAAAAAAATATGTGTTATAATAATTTAAATTCATAGAATTCTTGGTCTTTATATGTTCCAACAAGTTGTTGATGCAATGACAATTCATATCAAATATGATGATTATATATGTGTATATATAAAGAATCTATTTCTAGAGTTCTAATATAATACCTTATGTGTATTTTTTTATTTTTTAACACTACTGGAAAATGGGTCTATACCCACGGTTTTCATGGACCGTGGGTATAGGTGACATTTTCTAACCTATACCCATGGTTCTTGCTAAACCATGGGTATAGGGTACCCACATAAGCGCGGGAAGCCAAAAAATTGTGTGGGAATGCCGTGGGAAAACCTATACCCACTGTTTACATTGAAATGTGGATATAGGTGGCATCTATACCCACGGTTTTCATGAACTGTGGGTATAGCCTTCAGTATATAAGCTTATACCCACAGTTTATGAAAATCGTGAGTATAGATGGCACCTATACCCACGGTTCAATAAAATCGTGGGTATAGGATCCTTTATTTTTTGAGTGTTAAAAAAATTACAAGATATAATATATGCATATATAATCATAATTACAATTGTTGTAGTGGCAAGGGGGGTTCAGCGGTGAAACAATGTTGTGGGTTCGAAACTCTCGCGGGACATTTTATTTATACCATGTTTTTTAAATATATATATAACATAATATTTATATATATAAATATAACTCGAATTGGCGTAGTGGTATCAGAGATCGTGTTTCGAAACTCATCAGCGTCATATTTTTAGAGACAATTTTTATTAATATATTTACCTAAATTTAAATATATATTAAGTAAGTTATGTAGCTTGGTTGGTTAGGGGTTGTGCGTCTGCAGTGTAGGTCCTGGGATCGACACCCGCTGCAGATTTTTTTTCTATACAGGTTGTTCTAATTAATACAATTAGGAAGATTTTAGATATATATCAATTCAAGCGATACAGCTGGGTTGGTGAGATACTCCCTGGTTGTAGTGCGGGTCGTGTGAATGAATCTCGCTACAACCATTTTGCTAATATTTATACCCACAGTTTTAAAACTGTGGGTATAAGGCCATGACACGGTGGTAAGTGTGTTTATGACACGGTGGAAAAAATCTATACCCACGTTTTGGAAAATTATGGGTATAGGTCATGGATCTATACCAACGCATTGGTTTCCCATCTTTCCCAAAATCATGGGTAAAGGATATACCCACAGTTTTGGGGGATATACCTACGGTTTTGAACTGTGGGTATAGGTCATTTTTTCAATAGTGTAAATGTGAATATTATTGAATCAAATAGGATGGATATGAATCGAAAATGGATGGATATCAATTATATGACAAAAGAATATGAGGATGGGGTGAAAGAGTTCATCCATTTTGCAAAAAGTTTGTGCATATGATCCTTCTCAAATCTTTTTTCTATGTTTACGTTGTTGTTATTCAAGACTAATTAGTCCATAGGAGCTGGAAGAACACTTGATTTGTCACATAATAGATCAAAGTTATAAATGTTGGACTAAAAATGGGGAAGAACTAAATGTATCTAGTGACTAGGATAACACTTTGTTTTATGGATCATCTATTATGATTACAAGTGTGAACGATGATGAAGCCCATATTGAGGATATGATTATAGGTGTAAACAATGATGAATATTGTATTGAGGAAATGAAAATGACAGTTGAAGATGAACCTTGTGATTTCCCAAAACTATTTCAAAAGTTAAAGAGTTTTGCAAAAATGTCATTGTATGGTAGTTATACTGAATATATAACATTTTAATCCATTTTGAAGCTATATAATATAAAATTAAGAAACAGATAGAGTGACACTAGATTTACTAAACTAATTTCTCTCTTTAATGATATTCCACCAAAAGAAAATGATCTTCCTTACCGAATATATAATGCTAAACAAATTCTACATTCAATGGGTATGGTCTCTAAAAGAATACATGTTTGTCCAAATTACTATATACTATTTTTTATAGACTATGAATCACTTAAAAAATTCCCAAGGTTTAGTTTTTCTTGATACAAGAAAGATAAATCAAGTCCTTTGAAAGTTTTATGGCACTTTCCAAACATTCAAAGGTTTAGAAACCTATATAGAAGTGAGGAGACTATAAGAAAATTGGTGTGGCACACAAATACAAGAAATCAAAATGGAAAAATTCATCATCCAGAAAACTCTCCTCAATGGGTGAAAATTTATTACAAGTATCCCAAATTTGGAAATGAGCTAAGAAATATTCATCCTACACTATCTACAGATTTATTTAATCCTTTTGGTTGACAAAGTATCACTCACGATACATGGCCAGTCATATTGGAAAATTATAACTTTCTATTATGGTTATGCATGAAGAAAAAATAGATTAATTTGTCTCTACTTATATCAAATCCAAAACAATCAGTAATGATATTGATGTTTATTTGGATCCATTGATCAAATATTTGAAATTAATGTGAGATTCAAGTGTTACATTGTATGAATCTTATAGAAATAAAGATTTCACATGGAGAGTCATGTTGTATGGGACAATAAACGAATTTTCAAATTATAGAAATTTTTTTGGATATAGAATTAATGGAACTCAAGGGTGTCCCATTTGTGAACAAGTTACATACTCAGTTATGTTGAAACATTCCTTAGATTTTGTGTTTCTAGTACATCCTAGATTTATACCCCGATGATATAAATACTGATCTTGGATGATATCATTCAATGAGAATTCATAATAAGGTAAAACACCATATCCATTAATAGTAGATTAACTACTTGAAAAAGTAAATAATATGAACACTTTTTTGGTAAAACTTCTTCGAAAAAACTTACAAAAACTGTCTAGAAAAAGAGTTCATTTTTTTTTGAATTACCATACTATAATTTTTTGCACATCATAAATTTTCTTGATGTCGTGCATGTGGAAAAAAATGTATGTGATGGTGTTATTAGAGAAATACTAAATTCACCTAGTAAAATAAATGATTGTATTAAGGATAGTTTATATATTATTAACATGGGGATATGGGAAGACTTGACACTGGTGAAGGGTGAAATATAAAATTTTCTTTTTCTAGTTGCTTACACTCTTTCCATGTAAGATATATATCAATTTTGAAACTTCCTAAATTATTTAAAGTTTTTATAGGGGTATACATAAAATATCAATAATATCATGCTAATGACTAATTTAAAGTTAAAGGTGAATAAATCACATGAATTTCATGTTTTGATGAAATATCTAATGTATGTAGTTTTATGTTTCATTTTACCTAAAAATATTTGTTATACATTAACAAAGATTTGTTTTTTTAATCTATATACAGTAAAGTTATAGACCTGGTGAAATTTCCAACTATGTAAAAAGAAATTATTATCATATTATGCGAATTGGATATGTTATTCCCACTACCACTCTTTGATATGAGGGTTCACTTAATAGTTTACCTTCTTAAAGAGATCTAACTATGTGTTCTTGTACATTATTGATGGATATATCTCATTGAATGATATGTGAAGATTTTGAAAGGGTATTTCAAAATTTTAATTTGGGTAGAATGTTGTATTTTAGAGTGATATATTTTTGAGGAAGTCATTGAATTTTTTACCGACTACCTGTCCACTATGGAAAGCATTGGTCTACCAAAATCTCATCACAACGAGAAACTTGTGGGAGAAGGAAATTATAAAATGGATGTTGTCATAATTACCATTAAAGAGAGGGAACATGATCACCTTTACGTTTTCATAATATTTTATAGTTTGTTCTATATGTTGAAACCCACAAAGTAATTCTTAGGAATTTGAATCCATCAAGGGATAAAAACTAGATATCAAATACACATAATCAACAGTTTATAGGATGGTTTTAAGAACGTATTTTTAAGAAGTCAACTAAAAATAAAAATTAAATTTCAGAATGACTCATATGGCTATAAAGAGGACTAATTGTGCATGTATTATCTTAAAATGGTTATGTAATTAATGGTTATATGATCTATATAAAGAAACATGATGAACCTAACACCATGCAAAATAATAGAGTTACACTTGTGGCTGAAGCGATGCATATATATGATATCAAGGAAAAAATCCAATTTATATGAATATGTCATACTTTGACATCATCAAAAAAATATGGGATATGTATTGTACAACATTTCATGCGCCAATTTTTCAATGCAGGTGGGTTGATAACAAGAGTGCAGTTAAAATCGATGAATTGGGATTCATAAAAGTGGATTTTAGTAAGAAATAATACAAGGATAAATAGTTTATAATGGAATCATGGGAAGTAAAAGTATTTTATATCTAGTATGTTGCAAACTAAAAGTGATCAATTGTTTTGTTATCCACCAAAACCATTATAGGGACATATATCAATTCAACTGATGATGATACTTTCATTGATATGTCGTAATAATTTTACAGTAGTCCCAATATATATAGGGCCATGTATGTTAGAGGAGACCATAATGAGGGGATTTGGATACTCGGTAGAGGGGTCAAGTCCCTTCAATGTTTAAAGAAAAAAAAATATAGAGTTTAATAATCATGTTATATTTTTTTGAAATATACATTGAGTTACCACATAGTATTATTTTTTCACTAATGCATTTATGTAATCTAAATTAAATTTTCAACCACTTCTTAAGATAATGAAATTTTCCCATGTGAATGCTCTCAATTCTAAGGAACAATAGGTTTCTCAACATACTGATGCTCCCAATATAGAATAATTATAGGTTTCTACACATGTTGGTGCTACCAATACAAAGGAACAACATATTTACAATGTTAAAACTGAGGAAATAGTATAAGGTGAACAACCTATATCCCAGAAAAAATAAGATCACCATAGCACTATGATGTTAAAAAAAACTATTAAGGTTAGAAGTAAAGACATCAAATTTGAGGTTGGATGGAATGCACACGACCAACCTGTTAACCCCAATAAGTCCATTTTCATTAGTTACATTGGGGTCACCACTGAAATACACATGTATATTGATGTAGATATGTGGTAAAATGTTGTTCCCATGATTAAGTCACTAATTTGGGAAGATATTAGGGTAACATTATGATATATTTTCTTTATTTTACTAAAAAAATAAAATAATGAAACATTGATTTACTCTTCATTATCCCTTATAGGGTTCATTTATACTAGATGATTGTTGAATGAAATCTGTATTGATGGTCACTATAAAGGATCATAGGGTATTTCAAACAATTCTTATGAAGCATCATCTCAGGGAGGTAGAAGGTAAAGTAAACCCACACCTACCATAGATATATGCACACATGATAAACTAAGAAATGTGGAATGTGTTTAATTATCTTCGTGAGGAGGCATATTTTCATCTAAATTATGATTAGTAAAAAATTACTTGGAAATACATGTATTAATTACTTTTATTAAGAATTGTTAATTTATGAAATAACAAATGAGTGCTGGAAATAAGCATCATATATCAAAACCAACATACCCCTGTTGTAAAGCAAGTATGAGGTATGATTCACTTGAAAAAATGGTATGTATTTTAAATTTATAATAATAATTTTATGTGGCATAGAATAAAAACATAATTATGTTCCTTTTTTATATGAATATTAATGAATCAAAATCCAAGTTCACTTACATCCATTTTCATGTGATTTGGAAGGATGATTATGTAAATAAATATAGAATACTATTATATGAAAACACACAAAAATTATGGGAAACATGTGTAAGTATGACATAATAAAAAATTGTTCTGATTTAAATTAGTATTACATAACAATGACTACTTATTTTTCTATATTTTTTATCTATTTTAGACATAAGAATCATAATTGGTCGCACCCAATGAATGACTACTTTCAATGGCCTTGAAGTAGCCATAACAATATGGTCACATTAGAGGTGCAAGTTTTGGAGTGTCGCCCCAAACATATTTTGAGAAAAACAATACTCAAGGGGATAAAGATATGAAAATTGATGAGATACAGACACATAAAACTACTCTAGAATAAAAAATTAATTGGCAGAATGAGTTGTTAGATAATGTTATAGGAATGAATCAAAGAGAAAAAATAGCACAATAACAACCACTATATGAAGACCCCTCCCCGCCCCCATCTTTGAGGTGATCCATTCCTTTCAAAGGTATTCCTTACCAAAGGTAATATATTTTTCATAATTTTTTTTGTGAAATGTGAATTAAGTATATACTGATACATTTCTTATATTAATATTCTACTAGTTGAAATTGATAGAGATTTATATCTATTATCACGCACCCATCACCTTGTTTAGAGAGGTACAATGTGAAATATCCAAGGAAATATTCTACACAAAAAAACTTCCAAAAAGTGATGTGAGAGTGTGGATTCATGTAGCTCATGATCTGATCATCGAGCTACCTATTCCCCTTAATGATCCGGATGTTCACATGATCTAACTTTTTATTGAAACTTTTATAGCATATTCGTTTGATATTGTAAAAATACATGTCGACAAGGAATTATTCCTTTTTGATTTATTTTTTATGAAAAACTTTTAACAAGTAATGAAAAAATCATGAACCTAGAAATGTTATTACACATATATAAATGAATTAGAAATGAATAGTTGAATCAAAATAATATAAAGTATCAACAAGAAAATATAAAATACCTTTAGAGAATACCTTTACCCCTCCATTTCAACTTTCAAATTTACTAATATTATAAGATCATGTGGATACAACATTTAAATATGATGATACAACTATAATTGATTTTGACTAACAAATGTAAATAGAGTCCATTACAAGCTTTATTGGTCTTGAGAATGTAGATGAAATCCTGAAGCATCGATGGCTAGGAGTCTTAGTTTTAAATGTATACATGAGGTGCATTTTTATAATCTGTTTATCTAATAGTTGAAATATTATGTTAATTATAGTTAAATAATATTAATATTTTTTACAGGTGTATATATCATCAATATTTTAAGGTAAAACCCTCTAAAAAACTTTGTACTCATTAGTCCTCACATCATTTCTACACAAAAAAAAAATCATTAGAAAAAAAGTAATGTTCAATAATAGTGGAAAAAGTGGTTGTAATGTTTGAAAAGAAACTTATATACGATAGACTCTTCTTAATACTCATGATGCAGGGGTAAAACTCTAAAATTTAATCATATAAAATATATTTTCATTTCTTTCATTACTTATTCCTTTTTTTAGGGAGCATTGGGTTTTCATTGTAATCAATTTGGATACTCCAAATATTTATTTTTTGGATTCAATACATGTATTCCCAACAAATAGACCACACATGAGTATGTTTATTAATGTGAAATACACTGCATTCAACATTTTACAAATAAACTTCAAGTTTTATGTTTTAATAAAAAAATCATGATAGGGTGGTGTTCAAATATCATCAAAATCATGGTACGAGGATGGTCCATGAGCATGATAACCCTATCAAATTCTACATCTAGATAAGTTTTAGGGTATATATAATAATATTTCACTATCAAAACATATATCAAATCAATTTACTTATTTTTTTCAATGTTTTTGAAATTTCTAAAGAAAACTAATGGAAAAGATTGTGGTTATTGTGTTTGTAAATTTATGAAAGATATCATTTTTCATCAACAAACTATTATACCCTAAGAGTTATTTCCAATGATAATTACAATTTCATTTAGAATATTTATTTAATCATTTATTTATTTATATTTTTCTAGTACTACTAGGACTATATAAAATCATGTATTTAAAATAGGAAATACTTTTGTTTAGAAATGAATGGGAAAGATTCATGATGTCTGAATTTATGCAGACATTATGAATAGGAGACTTCCTGCTATATATTTAGTTAATTTTTTCATCATTTTATCTACTTTTTTTAGTTAATTTCCTTACCATTTTATTTAATACTTATTTAGTTAATTTTCATAGATATCATGAAGAAATATCTTCATCAAGAATTAAATTTTCTTTGACCTGTTTATGCTCTATAAAGAGTACAAAATGATCATAGAAAAATCAATTCTAGACAAAGTCTTCAACAAGGATGATGCACTCAGAAACTATCTTTTCTCTCCATGGAGTTATTTTTTCTTTATTTGACCTTTTTATGTTTATTAGTATGTTTTTTCAATTTAAAAATGACTCAGTGTGTGTTTTTAGTTTAAATTCACATTTTAGTTAAGAACATGTGTCACTCACTAAAACCTAATAAAATACAATCATATTTTCTTGATACTTTAGTACAATGATCTATAAGTCATTTTTTATGTGTATGAATAAACCTCATGTCAATAAGACATAAGGTGTGACTGGTATGACTTAATGCAACATCCCTCCCCTCACCCATTGGCTTGGTAAGAGGTGGTGGGTGTTACTGGCCTTAGGCGACATCCCCAAGACACCAAAGGCTGAAAATAAATTCCAAGATCCTTATAAAAAATTGAGGGATTATTTTTCCTTTAAATATAACATAACCAAACCAAGATAATCATAACAAACAAACCTATATATGATGCATGGGTACCAAACACAACTCAAACAAAACAAAACAAAACCAATAACCATATCAGAGTACAAGCATAAAATGAAGACAACATCTAAGGAATACTAAAGACATAAAAACAAAAAGACACCAAAGACATCCAATCAACAACTCTGAATCTTTTCCAAGCTCCAAATCGACAATCCATGCCCACAATATTAAGAAGCATCACTAAAGAACTAATATACCTTGCCTTTATTAGTGTCCTAATATATGACATCTGCAAACGCACAACAGTTCCCAAGCAGAGGGTGAGTCTAAACTTAGTAGGATTTTCCCAATGAATTACCAACTCACGCCACTAGGATAGAACTTGTTAGTACAATTATATAAAATATTTTAAAACAATTGATATCAAAACCAAATAGTTACCCAAGAAAAAATAATTTTTCCAAGGAAATTAATAAAACAATCCTTTAAATATTTCTCATTCTATTTGGAATATTATTTTCTATGTGCACATACACAACCACAAACACACACTCAATCTTGGCATTACCATTGTTGGTGGAACTTCATGTCCATACTTTTTCCCATTGATGGTGGTACTTCATGACCATTATCCATCCCATTCAAATAATTCTCAACTATTTATGAAAATATTATGCCAAATCATTTAAATCAAACAATTTCTTTCTTTAAACTATTTCAATGAATATTTTATATGCATCAAACCAAACCATAATTTTAAAAAACCATTTTAAAATTATAAACAAGGGGTTTCCCAAAAAACAAATAAAGTTTCCATAATTTCCACACCAATAATAAAACAATATTTCCATCAATAGTCATATAAGAATTTTACAACCATTTCAAGAAAATAATTTAATTAAAACTAATTCTTCAATTTCTAAATCAAGTGGAGTTGAGAGAGAAGCCACCTACCTTACCAATATTGGAGAAACCAAATAACAATACAACGATCCTCTAGATTTGATTATAAAACAACTTTACTTCTCTATATCTTGCCACAAAACATCACAATTCCCATCATGGAGCATGGATATATCCCTAGAAAATTAGATATAATGTTTTAAGAAAGAGAAATAAAGGAGATCAAAGATGAATGACTAAGAATGAAGGCTTGTTGGAAAATATGGATCTCCAACATCCTTTAAACCACCTACAGATCACTCCCGAACTGAAGGGAAACATCTCTTACACCTTGAGAGAAGAAGGAATTTGTGTTATGAGAGAATTAGGGGAAAACCAAGGCTTAAAAGATCTAATTCAAATTAAATCCAAAAATTTTTTAGGGATGATTGTACACCGCATGATTTGGATGAATGGTTTGGCTTATTTTTCCCCAACATTGTGGTTACTACTATCTCAAGACAACACCTTGCATTATTGTCTAGCATGGTTATACAAACTGTGTTCTAAATGTGTATTTTCCAATGTCCCAAGGACAGTAGGCTCATACAGTTTCTCCTAGGAATTCATATAGTTTATAAAAACATTACACCTACCCAATGTTCATTGTTTTCCCTCACATGGTTTCCTAGAGGTATTTCATAATTTCTACTAACCGTTCTCAAATCGTGCACCTCCATAAAAACTCCAACGAGTGTAAAACCTTCTCAAAACCTCCAAAAACTTAACCTAGTCATTATATATACTTAAAATACACAATTAAAGGGTCAAGTACCTAAACCATGGGTGCTACATTCTCCCCACCATTTTTCTTTCCATCATCATAAAGTATAAAACCGGAGTTGTCTTTGAAGAGTTCAGGCCACTGCTCCAACATTTACTTTTCATGCTCCCATGTTTCTTTTAGAATATGACCATGTTTCCATAAAACCCATATGTGAACAATTCTTTTCCCATGCAATAATTTCTCTTTCCTATCCATAACTCATATTGAAACATGAATCAATATGGGATTCGACTCTAGTTTAACGTGATCTCATCAAATCACATGGTCAGAATTGGGTTTGTACTTATTTAATTGAGATACATGAAACATGTTATGAACTAAACCAAACCTTGATGGAAAATCCAACCGATATTTCACCTCACTAACTCATTCAAGTATCTCAAAAGGGTATATGTATCAAGAATATAATTTTCTATGCTTTCCAAAATGCTGATTCCCAATCCTTATAGAGATTCTCAAAAATACATTATCACTCACCTAAAATGACAATGGTAGTTGATGATGATCCACATATTATTTATGATGACTCTGAGTTGTCTCTATTCTATTTTTGATCAACTGAATCTGCTTTATTATATCTTTCTCAAGGATTAGTCCAACTAGTTAAGTCTCACATATTTCCACCCAAAAAAGTGGAGAATGACAAGGACACTCATATAATGATTCAAAAGGATCTATATGTATGAAGGCCTAATAAATATTGTTGTATGAGAACTCCACTAATGGTATATTCTCCTCCCATGAGCCACAAAAATCCATTACACAATCCCTAAGCATGACCTATGACATTTTGATTGTTTGTTCAGACTATCCATCCATTTGAGGATGATAAGACATACTCATAGTCAACTGTGTCCCAAGGGTTTGCTGTAAGGTTTTGCAAAAATGATAGATAAACCTGATATCTCTTCCAGATACAATTGAGACTAGAACTCCATGCCTCTTTATAACCTCTCGGATATAGATTTTGAATAAGTCCTCCACTATATGATATTCATTAATAGGGATAAAATGAGTTGAATATGTGATTTAATCCACGATTACCCCTATGGAATCATGTTTCATAACCGTCCTTGGTAAAATTGTAACAAAATATATGGTTATTTTCTCCCACTTCCACACTAGAATTGGTAAAGACTTCAACGTGCCCACTGGTCACTGGTGTTCTTCCTTGACTAGTTGATTGGTGATGCATCTTGAAACATTCTCTACCACTACCCTTTTCATTACAACCCACCAAAAATATTCTTTCAACTCTCTATACATATTTTGAGTGCCTGTATGAATATCCCATTTCAAATGGTGGTAAGCATTAAAAATTTGTTCTAAATAATCCAAAGGTTTCGTGATCTTATCTCTAAACTATAAAACCAAACTCCCATCCAGGTTCCATCTCTAAATGGTCTCCCCACCATTGAGTTTTGACCTCATAAAAACACATTCAAAATCGAATATCTAAGCCTATTTCACATGCTGAAACAAATTAAAAACAAATGAAATTGGGAAAAATATTACAACACCACCTTGGTTAGTACAATCCAATATCATGTATACTATGACTAATATTAGCTTTCATTGATCCAAAAATTCTTTAGCCAGCTGATTATAAGACTTCTTGCTTAATGCATATACCACTGAATTCCATTTACCTAATGTATACATTAAGTCAAAATCGAACATTTGAATATATTTCATCTATATCCTTTAACTTAGATTCAAATATCTTTGAGATAAAATGTGTTTCAAGATCTTATATTTCATAAACACCATAAATTTCTCACCAAAAAGATAATGATGCCAAGTATTCAAAGTGTGGACTATAACAGCTAATTCCAAATCATGTGTTGGGTAGTTTTTCTGATTCAACTATAACTACCATGAACCATAAGCAACAACATGATCTTCCTCTATGAGAACACATCCCAACCCAGGTCCTGATGCATCAAAATATACTACATAGCCCTATCCATACTCTATAAACCTAAGGATAGGTGTTTATTTATGTATAACCTTAAGATCCTAAAAGGATTTATGACAGTCCTTATTCCATTGGAAAGGAATATATTTCCTTGTCAAAGTTGTCATCAATGATTCTAGATGTTAAAATTCATGTAAAAAAATTTTATAGTATCCCTCTAAGCTGAGAAAATTACTTATCTCAAAAAAATTATTCAGTAGTTTCTAAGAGATAAAGATTCTATCTTTTTAGGGTCTATTGAAATGCCTTTATTATAAATGACATGTCTAAGGAAACATACCTCTTGTATCCATAAATCGCACATGGATAACTTGGAAAACAGAAAATACTCACACAAGATACCAAAATCTATATCCAATTGTTTCTCATGATCCGCCTTTGTCCTAGAATACACCAGTATATCATCCACAAACACCACTATGAAGGAATCTATATACCTTTAAAATATTTGATTCAAAAATTCCATAAAGATATCTAGTGCATTGATAAGACCAAAAGGAATAACAACGAACTCATAATGGCTATATATAATTTTGAAAGTTATATTTAGAATATCCTATTTTCAAAATTATGGTTTTAATTTTAGAGAACCACTATGATCCCCTCAACTAATTGAACAAATAATCAATTCATGGAAGAGGATACTGATTATTTATCATAAATTAGTTAGGATTATGATAATATACATAAATCCTAAGAGTTCCATCTAACTTCTTTGAAAAAATAATTGATTCTACCCATGGATAAGTGCTCTGTAAAATAAAATATTTACTTTTCAACTCTTCCAACTAATCCTTTTATTCCCTCAATTATGTTGGTGTCATCAGATGAGATGAAATTGAGATAAGACTAGTCCCCGGTAGGAGATCAATCATAAACTCTACTTCTCTATTGGGTGGCATGTAGCACCCCAGTTTTAGGTAATTAACCCTTTATTTATGTATTTTAAGTATATAAAGTAATTGAGTTAAGTTTGGGAAGTATTGGAGGAGTTTTGAAATTTTTTGGGGGATTTTTTGTAGGTTCGCGGTTATTTAAGTTCAGTAGAAACCATGAAACACCTCTAGGAAACCTTGAAAAGGGAAACAGTAGGCACTGGGTAAGTGCACAGTTGGCTCACGGTTTGGTCAAACCATGTATCCACCTAGGCGAGACCATGAAAATTAGAACAGAGGGGTTGAGCCTTATTAGTGCACCGTTTTTCTAACTGTGCGACCAACCATGTGAGGTGTGTTTGGAGGCATTGGATAATGAATGGTTAGCACACGGGTTTCTTAACTATTATCCCTAACCATGAGATGTTAAAAACAAGATCCAAAAATTATGGATCTAATTCAGCTTGTCCCCTTAAACCCTCATTTTCTCCTTAATCTAACCCTAACATGATTTCCACTTCCTCCTAAGGCTGGAGAGACCTTTCCCTTTGATCCGAGAGTGATTTTTTGGTGAATCTTGGTGCGTTGGAGGCCGGATTCCTTGGTAAGTGCTCGTTATTAGTGGTTTCCCTTTGTTTTCTTCTTATTCCCTCTCTTATATTCATGGATCTAATCTATTATGGATAGATCCATGTTTTGTGATTCCAATCATGATGAGATATGGTTGTTTTGAGGGTAGAGAACAAGATCTAAGGTGGGTTTTGGAAGATCAAATCCGTATTTTTGAAGTTTTTTTGTAGTTCTTTGTTTTCACCCAAGTTATAAGGTAGGTGGATTCACTCTTGACTCATATTTATTAGAATAGAATACTTGATTTCAAATTAATTTAATTTCTTGGTTTGAATTATTAAATCGATGTGCAATGTTTTTGGAAACCCTCTTTAGTGATGGTTTGTGAAATTTGTAGAAATTGGTTGTTTTGTGGAAAGTGAAATTTGTTACATGATTTTAAAATGATGATTTTAAAATGGTTGTTTCACTTTAATGTATGGAAAATTGGTTAGAAAATGTTTTCAATAAAAGGATTGTTTTATTTAAATGGTGGATAAATTGGTTTGTCATAGTTTATGTAATGAATGGTTAGTGTGTGTTTATGTGAATTGGGAAAAATAATGGTATGAAGTTTCCCCCATCAAAAGTGGGATGGATAAGGGTATGAAATTTCCCCCATCAAAATGGTTCACCATGGGATGAATTGGTGAAATGATGACTCACCACTCATTAGTATAGGGAGTTATATGGTTGCATATCTATTTGGATATATGGGATGGAATGAGTTATGCGAAATGGAATTTTAGAAATAGTTTTAAATGCTTGTTTGGATGCTTTCTTAAAAAATTGTTTTGTTGGAAAACTATTTTATTCTTTGATAAAAACCGCTGTTAATTGTTTTATTTAAATCATTTTATATAAATGTGTTAACATGTTCTATATTATTGGAGTGATTAGGGAAGTCATTGGAAAAATCCTACTAAGTTTTATACTCATCACCTGCTTGGGAACTTTTGCGTGTTTGCAGATGTTGTATTTTGAGACACAAGTAAAGGAATGGTATCCCATATCTTTATTGATGCATCATGACACCTTGGGCATGTATTGTTGAGTTGGATCTTAGAACTTGTTGGGAGTTGTTTCTGGATGTCTTGGTTGTATTTGGGTTATTGGTTTTAGTTTCCACTTTATACTCTAATGTGGTTCATGGTTATAGTTTGGTATTGTTTTCGGCTGGTATTATTTTGAGTTGTATTACATTGTTTTCATGAATCATATAGTGGTTATTTTGTTATTTTATTCTTGGTTTGTTTTTTTTAATTTCAAAGGGAAAATCATCCCCTAATTGTTATGAATCCATTGGCATTTATTTCTAACCTTTGGTGTCTTGGGGATGTCACCTAAGACCTAGTAATTTCACTGCCTCTTCCCGAGCTAATGATGAGGGGAGGGATGTTACAAATGGTATCATTATTGGTTGGACCATATTTTATTTTGGGACAAATGGTATTGGTTTTTTAGTCTTGGAGTTGAAAAATAATTTTTGTTAGTCTTTGAGTTGGGATGGTAGCAAGGAGATAAGATCATCAAAATTTGAAATGTATAGAATAAAGAAGCATAACTAAACTAATTATGATAAACTTCAAGTTAGTCTTTGAGTTTGAAAATATTTCTTTTAGAGGGTGCATAGTTTGTCTAAAACTGTGTGGTCTCGGGTAGGAAACCATGCGGCCTTATGAAGGTGGATAGTGGCTACCACACGGGCTACGCATGGTTTACCAAACCATGCAGCTAGCCCGCATGATTAGTGGAAGAGGTAGTACCTAAGCACTATTCACCACATGGTTTGTTCATAGTTAGGAAAACTATGTGGGACAAACCATGCGGGGTGCTCCAGGTGTCCAGTGGAGGGCACATGATTTTTTAAACTGTGCTTCCCAAACCATGTATAGTGACCTATTTTAAAAAAAATGAATTAAATAAAAAAAAATAAAAAGAATTAAAACATAAACTATTATATCCTCCCTCTCACTCACATGACGTATCTCCCCCCTTGGGCTCCCCTTTGAGCCACACGACACCCTCCTTATGGCCTCCTCCTCATGCAGCGTATCCTTCGTATTTCTTGAGGAATCATGGTCGGTTTGTCGAGCAGAAACCTTCTCCTCCCTCCTCTTCCTCTATTTCACCATTTTTTGCTCTCCCTTTTACCCAGTGAGGTTTGGATAAAACCGTAGGGTTAGGGGATGATCTGTTTTTTGTTTTTCCTCTGATGTTAGGGTATGTGAAGGGTCTCTTAGGATCCTTTCTTTCATGTTCCAGCATCTGCTGTAGAAGGTGAAGTGGATTCGTTCAATTTGGCTCACCAAATTTGATTTAAGGTAAGTATTTAATCCACTATTTATTGTTTCTCAATTAAATTTTAGGTTGTTTGGTGTTCTTGAGCCTCTTGTTTAATTTTTAGTGGGTTTTAATCATCTTTGAAGGTGTGCACTCACATACATATGTATGTGTGTGTGTGTGTATACCTTGTACATATTACCTCATGGAGAGGGGGATATGTACATTAGATTAAGGGGTATGTATATAAATATATAATAATGTATGTGTGTACAAGTGTAGAGAATCTTTGAGTTAAAAAATTTCATCGAGTGCCAAAGGAGTTCGAATTGGTCTACTTTTGAGGTAGGATCTCATTCCTTTTCACTTTAATTTTATGAATGCATTAATTAATTTACTTATCACACTGTCCTTAGTTTTTAATTAATACAGTATGGTATTTAGATTAAATTCCACTTAAATGTGAATATAGTATGTTTCGTGATTTAAATGTTAAATATGATAAATGAATTGTTTAAAGACCAATGTCATGATTTTGTAATAAAACCCCTACAACAGAGGTGCACTATCTTCTAAGCTAAAAAGTATTGATTAGTTTTTTAATACTTGATTGGATTAATGCTTTATGGATTCCCTATGCTTGAGGACATAGTGTGATATAAGGTTTGTTTAGAACGTGGCCTCTAATGGAATTAGGAAATTGATTTCTTCCTACATAAACGTTTATGGAACCATTACACCTTCTAAGTGACATCTTGTACCCTTTTATTTGAATTTAACTTGCTTGAACCACCCAATGGGTGTCTTCATATGCTTTACTAGTTAGAGGAAGCTTAATCATAACTAAAGGGAATTGGTTTCATTAATTCGAAGATGGGTTGCCTCCATAGCATGTTGATGATTTTGACTAAATGGTTAATATGGAACACGAATAGCTTGTTAGGAGATGTTTGGCCTCCTTGCCTAATGTCATGTTAGTAGTCCATGCTTGAATTGGTTGAATGGATTAAATGTTAAATGGTTAAATGAGTGGGAATACTCATTTGGTTGGTTTTAATTTTTTAAAGGGTTAATTAAACAAAAATGGAAATGTGAGTGGGTAAACTCATGTTATATGTATATTTTTAATGTGAATTGTAACTACGAGTGGGAATACTCCATGGTTTATTTGATTAAGAATTGGGATAAATGAGTTGGTATAATCATGAGATGTAATTGGTTATGTATTGTGATTAATGAGTGGGTATACTCATTGTATGATTTGAATGTAAATGGTTATATATGAGTGGGTAGACTCATATAGTGTTGAATGTTAAATGATATGAAATGAATGAATGATTATATAGATGTCATGGATAGCTCTCCATGGATCTTGAACTCGATAGTGAATGTCTTGGGTTGATTATTCCCCTTGGGTCTTGATTCCGTGGGATGTCTTGGTACTTGATAAACCTTGGATATGGATTGATTGGACTTGTATAGGACGTGTATATTATGAAATTTTCCTAGGACTCGAACCAGTGCCTTTACCGAGTTTCCATCGAGATGCTCATGGGACTAGATGAGGATTTATTGGTCTTCAAAACCCTAGACCCAGACCTTCGTGGTCTGATACTTTGACATATGGCATGACTCTAAGGAATATGGTACTTGGGTTTATATGGCTTGGTTGTGGATGTTTTGACTCTTCTAGTTATATAGCAAGGTCATGGTGGTGTGACATTTTTGGATGAATGGAAAGGCCATGTTATTTATTTGTGCATTATTTTTAGCTTCCTCATTATAGTATCTTGACCATCTTGTATAAGAATCCTTGAGAGGCTATTTTTAGTATCACTAGTTTAGCAGTATATATGTCATGGGCGTCTTTGCTTGTTTTTACTTATTATTTTTTTACCTTCACACAGTCCCAATTAAATTTCATGAAATGGATTGGGCTAGAAATCATGGGTGTTATCATACTAAGATGTTATCTCACACACTACTCATATACCATTGGTACCTGAGTAGAACTTCTTGCTTGTAAGAACATGAACTATTAATTGTGTTGTTTTACTTTTAACTGGGAGTTAGGAGCACAGGATTGAGTTGGAGCTCAGGATGCTCACGAAGATCACCTTTGGTCTTTTTAGTTCTTTTCTTTACTTGAGTCTTGTATTATACTAAATTATAAATCATGTTGTATGTGAATATTTTAGCTTATGTATCATCATCTGTCATGCATGCTTGAATAAACTAGAGTTGGCCATATTCTACATTCAGTTGATATTACATTTTTCTATCACTGATTTATTATTTCTTTATAATACATCTATTATTTCTTGTTATTTACTATTTTATAAACCATTTTTCTACTCTAAAATGATGGTATAGTCTCCACGCTATCACCTCTTTAGACCCTTACTGCTAGTCGGCAGCCTCTGGTGTATAGGGAGACATGCTTGAGGCCATGTGACCCACCACTCCAACTACCAATTTAGTGGTAAGTCAGGCCGGGATGTTATAATGATGTTCAAATCGAGAGGAAAGATTGTCAATATTCCACTCATATTATGTCACTGAGAGAAATTTTGTGTATTTCTTATTGACAAAGGATGGAGAGCCATCATCTTTTTTGGAGGCAACCGAGAGTTAGAATATATCTTCATGGATGGTGGTGATGGAGGAGGAACTTGAATCCCTACACAAGTATAAGACTTGGGATCTTATTCTATTACCTCATGTAAGGAAGGGCATTGGGAACAAATAGGTTTACAAGATCAAGCAGAATGCAACAGACTAGGTCGAAAGATATTGTGCAAGACTGGTGGTCAAAGGATATACTTAGAAGGTATCGATTTCAATGAAATATTTTATCCTTTTGTTATACTGATGACTATTGGGGTAGTTTTGCTGATTTTTTCTACATATACTCTACATCTAGAGAATCTAGATGTGAAAATGGATTTTCTATATGGTGATCTTGATGAATAAATCTATATGATCCAATTGGAAGGTTTTGCCGAAGAAGTTAAATAAAACTTGTTTTGCAGGTTGAAAAAATATTTGTATGGTCTCAAATAGGCGTCGAGGTGTTGGTAAAAGATATTTGATTCCTATATCATGATCTTTGGATACAAGAGACTTAATTCAGATCCTTGTGCATATTTCAAGGGTCCAGATGGTAATGATTTTATCATTATATTGTTGTATGTGGATGACATGTTGGTTTTAGGCCCCAAAGTGATCAAATCCAGAAGACAAAGACACAGTTGGTTAGGGAGTTTGATATAAAGGACTTGGGACCCACAAACAATATTCTTGGGATGCAGATTTACTGAGATAAAAATAATGGAAATATTTTTCTATCATAGAAGAATTATTTGAGGAAAATCTTGAAACACTTCAACATGCAAGATTGTAAGTCAATTTCTACCCATATTCCCAATAATTTAAAGTTATACTACATGATGAGTTTTAGTAATAAATTAGAGAGGGTGAAAATTTATTGAGTTTTGTATGCATCATTAGTGGGTGGTCTAATGTTCGTTATGGTTTGTACTGGACTGGAAATTGCACATGTAGTAGGAGTAGTTAATCGGTACATGGTGAATCTAGGATGGGGGCATTGGAGCTTAGTAAATAGGATCCTGAGATACATCAAGAAAACCTCAGATGTTCCATTATGTTATGTAGGATCATATTTTTCCATTATATTCTATGTTGATTCATATTTTGGAGGTGATTCTGACCAGAGGAAATTCACTACTGGTTATGTGTTTACTCTTGCAGGGGGGTTGTGAGCTAGTTTTCCAAGTTACAGTCTATTAAATTCACACCTTGATTCAACGGTATCAACATGTAAATAAAATTAAAATAATAAGTTAATAATAAGAATAACTTTTATTATGAAACTAAAATGATTGAAAAAATTACATGGAAAAAATGAAGATACGATTACAAAATGAAAGTGGGAAATTACAATTAAAAGAAAGAGTTCGATAGAAATAAAAAACATGGATGCTAATTTACATCACCACTATCTCCTTATATAGCCATATTTGTATCCTTAGGTTGACCCAACATCAATACATTCCTTCCTCATTAATTGAGAGATTCAAAATAAGGGTGAGAAAATCAAGGGAAATTTGATGTTTTGAAGTTGACCCGGAAAATCATCTAGATTCACCCCTTGTTTTCATGTAAGTTTTTAACTAAATATGACCTAATTCGAAGGGGTAATATAAGGAAAATATCTTATTCCATGTTTCCTCTAACATCTGTAAAAATTTCAGGCCAATTGGAGCATCTGTTTGGAAGTTATGCTTGATATGGTGGGATGACTTTATGGGCATTCAGATCTGGCCCACCATTTAAATGTCAACTTGGGTTCCCATTATCTTCATGAAAAATTTATAATTATCTATGTACACAGTTGAATGAAATGATCCCCATAATTTTATCTTGCTATAGTTAAAATTTTAGCTTCATTGGGCTTAAATTATGGGCCCCACTTTTGTTTGATGGGCCTTAGGCCCATTATGCTTTGTCTAGAAAATTTCTTCATTCATGCAAAAAAAATTCATCTTCCCTTCGGATTCATCCATCGATACTAAAAGATAAAATGTTCCAAAAAAAGTGATAAATCATATCCCAAAATATCAAATTCATGAAATTAAAGAAATGAATTCCACAAATAGATGATTGATTGGGCCCAAATTTTCATTTTAAACATGAATTGCACTTGATATGAGAAACGAAGTTCAATTTCTTTAAGCGGTCATTTTTATTACAACTTGGATTATCAAATTCATAGGGATCGAAGAAGAAACCCATAGACACTATGATTTTATGAACATATTGGTTATGGAGTGGCCAACTATTTGTGTTGATTTGATTTGAAAAACTAGTGATTAAATTTAATGAACAAAAAAAATATTATGTGAAATAAATAATTTATGATGGTGGGTTGATCCTAAGTTTTTCTTGGGGTGAATTGGATGAATTTTATTTCTTATGAATTTTCCATTAAATAGTTCAAGAGGTATCCAATCAATGAGATAACTCCTTGATATCATTCTCTGATTTAATTCGTACACAATACCAAGGATAATCACGAATAAACTTAGAGGATCAATTTCATGATAAATTCAAGGAATTGGATCATACTATCACTCTGAATGTGTAGTCGTTAAAGTCGGTGAAGGAAAAGAATAAGATAAGTCAATGAAAGGAACACTTAAAATAATGAACAGATTAAAGAATTTAAGATCTTAAAATAACTTTTAATCCACCCCATGCAACTCCCTAGGACCAAAACATAAAATTTTATCCATCTATTGATGTTATTATATCAATGGAAGTGGGAAGTCAACTTAAAGAAGTGGTATTGAAGAAGAAAAACATTAAGAAAAATGAACACTCCACCATTGTGTGATGAATTCACAATTGAGGGTGTGAAAAAATTTACACCTTGATTCAACAGTATCAATGTGTGAAGAAAATAAAAAGAATAAGTGAAGAATAAGAACAAATTTTATTATGAAGCTAAAATTATTGAAAAACTTACATGGAAAAAATGAAGATGCGATTAAAAAATGAAAGCGGGAAATTACAATTGAAAGAAAAACTTGCACACCCAAATACCTTCACCAACATATCCTTATATAGGAATATTAAGAGCCTTAGTTTGACCCCCCAAGAATAAATTCCCCTCCCCATTAATTAGGATAGTCAAAAGGTGGGTGAAAAGAAAATAAATTGGATGTTACAATGTTGACCACAAAAATAGGACCAGATTCATCCCCCTTGTTGAAGTGTAAATTTTTAACTAAAGATGGTCGAATCCAAAGGTTTTATAGAAGAAAAATATCTTCATCCATGTTTTCTATAACATATGTGAAAATTTAAGGCTAATTGAAGCATACTTTTAAAAGTTATGCTTGATATGGTGGGATGACTTTATGGGCGTTTAGATCTGGCCCACCATTTAAATGTCAACTTGGGTTCCCATTATCTTCATGAAAAAATCAGAATTAGATCTGGACACTATTGAATGAAATGATCCCCATAATTTTATCTTTCTATATTTAAAATTTTATCTTCATTAGTCTTGAATTGTGGGACCCACTTTTGTTTGATGGGCCTCAGGCCCATTATACTTTGTCCAGAAAATTTCTTCATCCATGCCAAAAAATCTTCATCTTCCCTTAGGATTCATCCATCGATCCTAAAAGATAAAATGTTCCAAAAAAGTGATAAATCATATCCCAAAATATCAAATTCATAAAATTAAATAAATTATTTCCACAAATAGATGATTGATTGGGCCCAAATTTTCATTTTAAACATGAATTGCACTTGAGATGAGAAATGAAGTTCAATTTCTATAATGCACTAAAAATGATGTTTATGGACTTTGAAACATATGAATATTAAAATATTAACAATTAATATTAGTCTCTTTCAGTGGTTAATCACACCCCCCAACTTGAGTTTTTCTAGTCCTAATTAAAAATTATCTCAAAAATATGAAATTGAATTCCATTTTTCAAAAACATTTTAACATACATTTCTCACCAAAAGACATCATGTCAAATAATCATGAAACCCATCAAAATCATTTCACACAATCTAGTTTCACAAGAATATATGTATCCCAATCCCATTCCATTGTTCAAATTCATTTCCACATTTAATCCAATTTTAATTAAGCATGATGATGTGTTGTGCATCAAAAAAGACATGGATCCCATTTTCTTATTCAAGGGGAAACAAATGGAAGCACCAGGTTGGAATCACATTAAGCCTTAAGATGAGCATCCAATTTGTTTTTGAACCATAATAGATATGAAAAGATTAACTCTGGACAAGACAAATATGAAGTCATGATCCCCAAGTGTCAAATGCCACACATATTTTCAATTCCATGCTCTATAATAGAGATATAAATCCTAACTCTAGGAAAGATAACTATAGAGTCATGATACTCAAGTGTCGGACACTACACATTTGGACAAAACATTGCTCTATGTGGTCATTTTTTTCATTTTTTTGATACTCAAATTAAAATAAAAGTGGCCTTGAACCCTATGTTATGATGAAAGGGACCAAAGAACTCAAACTTACATCCAAAATCCAATGTATGTTCATTGTGGCATTTTGATTAAGAGTATTAAAATTCAATCGTTGAAAAATCACATCGGACAACCGTACTTTCCAAAAACTACGCTCATGAACTTAAACATGCATTCAAATCATAATCAAGTCATTCAAAATAATTTGAAATTCAGTTTTCATGTTTCACAATATACATTAATGCATTCAAGGATAATGAATTGATTTTTTTCAATGAATTTAGTTTTTTTTATAAAAGTACATTATTTTGAAATATCGGATTTTCACTCCCCCGAACTTAAAATGAAACTGCCCTCAGTTTTGAAAGACAAGAAAAAATAGATATTATAATTGTGAATAAATAGGGGAGATATGATTTTAAATTATACCATGGAATAAAACCACATGGTTTTCAGTTGATGACCCATCAATAAGAAATTTATTACTTTGTCTTCATGTCACATGTAGACTCCTCAGGGATGATTGATGGTTGGGTTTGAACTTTAGAAGTCAATGGTTTTATTTTGAAATACTAAAATGAATCAACACCTAAATATCACACACAATATAATTTAGATCACATTAACAACCTCAAGGGGTTCCCTTGAAAAAAACACAAAAACACACAAAATAAAAAAAATGCAAAAAACGGGTTGCCTCCCGAAAAGCACTTAATTTAAAGTCTTTAGCTAGACTTGGACCCCCAAAATTATCCAATACTAACTTTCAAAAATTTAAATACCCCATTTTTTTAAACTTATAAATGATTGATATTGAGTCTTTGTTTTTAATTTTTTTCACGTATAATCCCATGTTCAACAATGAGTGTGAAAGTATAAGGAATATCATAAAAGGTTGATCTGGTTGCTTCTGTTGTATTGCCTATGACATCAAGGATAATTCCAATGTAATTGGTTTCATGAGAAGAATGAATGAATAACTCAAGGTATTGGTTATCACCAATGATTGGATACTTTAGTGTGGAAGGAAGGACAATGATTTTGAGTTTGGGTTGATTGAAATTTCTTAAAGAAGAATGGAAATTTGAATCAAAATATGTTTCTTCTCCATTTTTTTGAAAGAATTGGTTCATTTTGAAAACAAGATTCATTTCCCAAATTAGCTAATTTAATTTCAGGAGTGGGTATGGAATCAATGTTTCTGATCTCTTCCAATGGATTAGTGATCGGTGGTCTTGAAAAATCACCAGTGGGGATAATTTTAGAGCACTCAATCCAAGATGAAAAATTCCCCTATTGTGAATCCAAAAAAATCAATTTCCTAGTTATTTAAAGGCCCTTCAATAATTACTTGATTTTCTTAATCTATCCTAAATCCAAAGGATGTTTCTTCATTAAATGCATGAGGGTTTTCTATGTAACAATATTCTTCTATCAAATTTGAGGAAGGGATAATTTGAGTGGGAATGAGGTCCATATCCATTTTAATTGCTTTTAGTTCTGATCTCAATGATGACACTTCCGAATTCATTTTCTCCATTTTCTAACACAATTTTTAAATAAGTTTTTGCTTATTATTCTAGATATAAGTTTTGAAATCTTGGACATCCCTAGGATTGATCTCTTCAAGTATCCTTGAGAGGGCTAGAAATTGATCCTTGAAACAATTATCATCCAAGTGATTATACATCTCATACGGTTGGGTGTAATCATTCATATATTGGTCAAAGAAACTCCCTATGTGAGGTGATTCCCAATATTGATTTCCCATTTGATTATATCATTGGTTTATGAAGAGGTATTGTGGAATATAATCTATTGGAGTTGATTGAAATTTGGTTTTGGGATTCTTTGGACACACAAAAATAGAAAGGGGAATATAGAAGATAGATTAGGGTGAGAAAAGAAGATGAGTGTCTAAGGTACTTACTTGGGTCCCCAAAAATGGTTCCAAATTTTGATTTTGTCCAAATTTACTCTATAGTTATATGTGGTTGTCATAGTACATGTAGGGATCGAATCCACATGGACTGAAGAAGAAACCTTGAGACACTTAGATTTGATGGATAATTTGGGCTATAAAGTGCCCAGCATGGGGGGTTGATTTGGATTGAAGAACTAATTATTTAATTTAAAGAATAAAAAAACATAGATTTAATTGATCTAAAACAATTAAATAAGATGAGTCAATCCTAGGTTGTCGCTTGGGTTAGATTGGATGTATTTATTTTCTTAGAAATTTGTGGGTTACTAATTCAAGATGTATCCAAAAAAATGATATAATTCCTTAACATAATTAACCAATTTAATCCCTATACTATTCTAAGGATAATCATTTATTCACTTAGAGGATCAATTAAATGAGCACTCCAAGGAATTAGGGCATACCATCACTCAAAATGTGTTATCGTTAAAGTTGGAAAAGAAGAAGAAGAAAACAAATCATCGAATGGAAATATTAAAATAATGAACTAAATTTAAATCACATAAAATATCATTCAATCCAAACCCATGAAACTCTCTAAGATTAACCCATAAAATTTTATCCCTCCACTGATGTTATTTTATCAACGGAAGTGGGAAATCGACTTAAAGAAGCAGGATTGAAGAAGAAAAACATTGAAATAACGATCACTCCACCGTTGTGTGAGGAATTTCAAAAAAGATGACATGAATAAACTCACTCCATAAGGAGAAGGTATCAATTTGATATTTAAAAGAATAAAATAATATAAGAACAGGAAGAACTTTTATTAAGAAATGAACGTGAATGAAAAATTTACATGAGAAAAATTGACGTTGCGATTACAAAATGAAAACAGGAAATTACAATTGAAATAAAAACTTGCACACCAAAATAAATTCATAAAAACCTCCTTATATAGTCATATTAGGATCCTTAGGTTGACCCCCAATAATCAATTCCCCTCCTCATTAATTAGGATATTCAAAATGAGGGTGAAAATAAAAGAAATTGGGTGTTACAATGTTGACCACAAAAATATGACCAGATTCATCCACATTATTGATGTGTGAATTTGTAACTGGATATAGATGAATCCAAAGAGGTTATATAAGAAAAATATCTTCATCCATTTATCCTCTAAAATCTTTAAAAATTTCAGGCAAATTGGAGCATCATTTTGGAAGTTATGTTTGATATGGTGGGATGACTTTATTGGCATTCAGATCTGGCCCACCATTTAAATGTCAACTTAGGTTCTCATTATCTTCATGAAAAATTCAGAATTATCTCTATTCATAGTTTAATTAAATGAATATCATAATTTTATATTTCTATAATTAATATTTGAGCCTCATTGGACTTGGATTGTGGGCCCCATTTTTGTTTGATGGGTCTTAGGCCTATTATGTTTTGTCTAGAAAATTTCTTCATTCATGCCAAAAAATATTCATCTTCCCTTGCAATTCATCCATCGATCCTAAAATATAAAATGTTCTAAAAAAAGTGACCAATAATATCCCAAAATATTAAATTTATTACATCCGTCTTTTTAAATTAATTTTTATTTTATTAATTCTTGGCTTCGGGTTCTCGTGCCAAGGTCTGGGTTGGGTCCCAGATTAATTTTTTTTGTCGTTTAATATTTTTAGTGGGTTTTGGACCTTTTTTTGATCACCTCACATTTAGCGGTAGCCGTGAGATTGCCCTAGGTGTTTGTATGTATGCCGAGGTGGTCTGGGTTGAGGCGCGCAACTTGCTCACAGTTTATTAAGTCGTGCAACGAGTGCGCAGTGACCCGGTTTTCAGAACAAGATAAATAAACGGATTAAATTTTAAAATAAAAGAATGTTAAATAATAATAATATATTATTATTATTTTTATTATTATTATGAATATTATTAAGAAAGTTAAAATTATTAATGATATTATTATTCTTTATATATTATTATGTTATGCATTATTATTATTCTCATTATTATTATTTTTATAATTATTATTTTTATTGTTAATAAATTTTATTAATATTACCTTTTTGTTAATTTTATTATTATTATTTTGGTTTTATTATTATTATTATTATTATCATTATGGTATTATTATTATTATTATTAATATTACTAATATTATTATTGTTAATATAATAGAATGAAAAGGAAAAAAACACAAATCCTAATCTACCCCCCCCTCCTTCCCCTTCCCTATCCGCATGCACCAGGCCCCCCTACCTAGTCCTCTCCTCTGTGTCGCCTCCCTCATCCAGTCACCTCCCCCGTTCGGCTGCCTCCTCCTCCCAGCGGTGCCCCGTCCGGCCTCTTTCCCCTTCCCTGTCCGTGCACACCAGTCCCCCCTACCCGATCCCCTACTTTGTGCTGCCTCCCCCGTCCGGCTGCCTCCCCCGTCTGGCCGCCTCCTCCTCCCGACGGTGCCCTGTCCGACCTCCCTCCCTACTCGTGCTGCACCAGGCCACCTCCGGCCAGGAACCTCCTGCCACTCTGGGCTCCCGCGCGCTGGCCTAGATGCCTCCGACCAACCCCCCCCCCCCCTCCTGCTCCGCTTATCTGCGCTGCACGTGCCTCTAGCTGACCTCCTGCGTGACCCGACTTCTCACACGCGACCTCTTTCTACCCCCAGTGCATTTTTCTTCCATTTTGTTGGGGGGGGGTTTATTCATTTTACCTAAACCCTAATGCATTGAAGGTGTGTTTTGTGCATTTTTCTCATTGTTTAGGATGTGCACTTGGTTCGCGGGGCGCTGTTCAACCTTCCGTTGAGGTTCCGCCGCGTCCGCTCTTGGTTTGAGGTAGGTAATTCCATGGTTTTCCTTTCCGCAGTCTAATTGGTGCTCGGGTGTTTCAATAATTTTATTTTATGTGATTTGAAGCTTTGTTATACCCATAAATTTTCCAGCTATAATGTTTTAAAAATTTTAGAATTAGTCAAAAGCATGTTTTGAGTCAATTCCTGGTTCGAGTCTGCAGTTATTTGATTATGTGCCAAATCCTGTTTTGATATTGTTTATGGCTATTTTGTTGGGTCATTTCTTTTTATGTTAATACAGTTAGATAAAAATAATAATACTTTGAAGGTAAATATTTTGTTATGATAATGTTTATGTGCACTTGGCGCATTTGATAAAATACTATATTGTTCAAAGTGGAATTGAGGATTTTTATGAAATGTTTAGCCTTGATTATGTTGTGTGTCAACATTGGTTATTTTTAAACTTGGTTTGGTTTATAATTTTGGTATTGGTATAACTTGATAATAGTGTTAAGGTGCTAAAATAAAAAGGGTGATCCTTGGTTTTTAATGTGGTGGTGTGAGTTCTTTTCAAATAAAGTGAGCGGTTGGTTTTAGTTTCAAAGTGGTAGTTTTGTGGGAATAGTGTTGGTTGTTTTCTTGAAACACAGGCATACCATTGGATGTTTTCACATCCATGGGTGCACTTGTTGCACCCATGGACGTGTCTTCAAGTGACAATGACACCTTTAAATTAGTGTTTCCTTAAAACCCTTGTTTTCTAAATGGTTTTTGTTTCCTAAGATTCGGTCCTTTGTGTGTCTTTTGTGAATTGTTTGAAGTGTGATCTCAAGGGTGTGCCAGTTTGGCTTTGAAAATATAAAAGTTGTATTCGTGTAATGTTTTGGGTAATGTTTTTGGGACATTACAACTTAAAGGCCCATTTTTCTCTTCCAATTCATGGGTGGAGTTGTGTTAACATTTAGAATGGTTTGTGTTTGAAAATTGTGTGTGCTTGGTTGGAACTTTAAATGTTTTTATAATAATGATTCTGATATGGTTGTGTCGTGATGGACCGTTTGGAACTTTCATCTTTAATGTAATGTTTGCATTGACTCTTTGAAATGATGACGTTTTGATTACTGTATGCCCATATAACAACTTTAGTATTTTGAAAAAGGTATCAAATGGTTTTAATTATTTCATGGCATGAAGCCCCAGTTGGCACCTTTGATGATATGTTATATATATATATACTAGGGCACCTCTGTAGGGAGGATATCCCTTATGGGTTATCGTATGGAGTGTTCATGTTTGGGGTAGGCAAGTGAGGTGAGATGAGTCACATGTGTGAGGGCCTCCTACTTACACAATATTATTGTAACCACCATGGGTTCATGGGCTTCTTTTATAGATCGAGTGATGGTTGCTGACCAACCCCGATTAGACAGGTTGGTACCCCCTGGATTTGTTGTTAGTCCAGGCGGGCTTTGCCACTGGATTGGTCAGTTAGGGAAGCCAGTTGGTTATAGACTTAAGAGCTTCACCATACGCTGGCAGGTGGTTCTGAAACCGAGTATGTCCAGGGGTCTTCTAGGGATGTTTAGGATCACCCATGGTTTCATTGCTTGTTTACTTTTCATGTACTAATTTATTTTTAGTTTTCACTCTTACTTGTTTTACTCTAGCACAATATTGGTATATTCTATTTTGGACTTTTCTTATAAAATGACAAATGGTTTTGGAAAATGGTATGTAGCGTGTGTTGGGTTTTTAAATGGGAAAAACATGTTACTTATTTTCAAATGTGAAAACCCTGCTTTTATAATTGTATTTCAAACTTGTGTTGGTGGATTGCTTTGGGAAAGGAGACGTTGGATTCTGTGGTTTATTTTGGCATCCCTACTGATCATTTTTAATGCTCACGCCTATTTTATCATTTCAGTTGCAGGTTTCCTTGATCAGGTTTTCTTGGATGAGTTGCTTGTTATTGGAGCAAAGTCAGCCTTTGGTCGGGAGGTGACCTGAAAGGTCACGTGGAGGTATGTTCAGTTTTATTCTCTTTCTGATAATAGAATTATGTTTATCAGCTGTTTATATTTATCTATTTTCTTGTTTATTTGTTTTTATTCATGGGCCAAATTGTTCCCAGCAATTAAAATGTTGATGCCCGACACTGGTTGCCAGCCCATGGGGATCGGGAATGCCCTTCGAGCCATGTCGAGGACCAGCTCAGGTGACCGGTTCAGGGTTGACCTGGGTTGGTTCGTGACAAAATGGTATCAGAGGGGCCCTTGTTATTTAGGGTGTCCGGTAGATAGAGATTAGGATTTTTGGGACTCGATAGGTAGGTATGGGAAGGACGTCATGAACCCTCGCCCATTCTGAACCTTGAGTCATCGGGGGTAGTTCAGGAATTGAGTTCGTATCTTGTTCTTATTTGTTTTGGATTGAGGGATGACAATAGAGGCAAACCAATGTTACATTGTGATTTTACATGGAGTAGTGACCCATTTGGAGTCAGAGTACATGGTTTAAGTTCCTCCTAGTCATTAACGCTTGCTTGGGGTATGGCCCACTACCATGTCGCTAGGTTAAGCCTGACTACTAGTCCCTCCCTTCAGTTATTTGATGCAAGTTAAGTGTCGTATTGGTTCTGGTTGGTTTAAGTTCATTCTTGAAAATGAAAAAAAAAGGTTTTTGAAATAAGAATGATTTATTTTAAATGGATTTAAATTTGTGAAATGGATGTTTAAAACTGAAAGCTCTTGGTCTAAAAATACAGTGTTTGCTTGGAACTGGTAGAGATATGGTTTGGGTGTAACCTCAGGTACTCTTTATGAACGTTTTCACATGTGAGAGAATGCATGGGAAGTGCATGTTGGTGCATATGGATGGAAGCGGATGAATACATGTGCAACGTTTCATGGGATTACTGGGGTGTGCACTTGGAATTAAAGGGTTGACCTTGTTTTTTTCTAAAGTGATTTTAAAAATGGGAAATGATTTTTAGAAATTGAATTTGGTTTGAAAAGTGGGTTTTGTATTTTTAAAGTGGACTTGAAAGAAGTAGGCTTTGAAATCTAAAATGAAAAGGGAAATTTTGGTTGTGTTTATATTTTCTTGTTTATTTTGAGCTGGTTGTTTTGGATGAAGGCGCTTTATTTGATGTTTCTTCGGCTTGATATTGGTTTTGGTTCTGTGTTTTTTATGTTGTTCAGAAAATGCCGCCCAAAAAGGTCCCCAAGGTTTCTAATAATTCATGACCAGTTTTTGTTCCTTCTCGAACATTGGCTATCCTTCACAGTGATTGGGGTTTGTTAGAAGAAGTTGAATGGCTTGAAGGGGTCGAGCGCATCTTCAGGGTTTTGGGAACTCCCGAAGCTGTCAAAGTGCATGTTGTTTTGGGTCTGTTTGAAGGTCTGGATCTGGACGAATGGGAGTTGGTTTCCCCACCGTCAATGTGATTTGTGATGACATGGTATGTCTTTAAATTCATCTTCGTCTGATGGTTTATACCTGAAGAGGTAAAGATGAAGAAAAGGTAAGAGCTCATGTGTATTCAATAAGGCCAACAGACAGTGAAGGCATATGTTAGCCATTTTAAGGAGATTTTGTCCTTTTCTTCATAGGTAGTGTTGTAGGATTTGATGAAGACTTATCTCTTCATTGGGGGTATTCACCCAGAGATCAAGGAGCGGGTCCTCCTTTCTAAAGACCATCATTTCGAGAAGTTGGCGGATGAGGCATTCTTAGCTGAACTGGTCTCTGGAGCGCAGGTGCTTGGCAATCCAGCATATCCAATTACTCATGAAGGTTCCCCATCTGACGAGCAGGATGTGCCAGAGAAACTTGTTTCAAAAGAGTCCTCTATAGTGATTTTGGATTCTAGTTCGTCGGACCGTTCAGTGGTATGCCACCAGTGTGGCTAGTTCGGGCACATGAAGTCGTCATGTCGCATCCCTCCAAAGACGTGTCATCGTTGCGGGTGCTTGGGTCATCTAGAGAAGTTCTGCAGGAAGTGTCGCCTGAAGAAGACATTGTGATCAGAGGAATTTCAGTGCCTGACTATGAGGTAGGAGATACTTCAGCCATCAGAGCCCCAGGCACAGGCCTTGGGATGAAGCTCGCGCTCAGTCAGGAGTTTCCAGGGGTGTGAAGCCTTGGTCTGGGTCTTGTGTTCCGTGTTGGCAGTAGAACATTTAAAGTCTTTTCATTTTTATTTTTGTACTTTTAAAGTTTTGACGTTGTTGTAAGTTTATTTTTTCATCATGGAGTTATATTAGACATGTTATATTGTAATCGAACAGTTTTATTTTCCTGATTATGGTTTTCTAAATCGTGCATTTTTCTTAAAAGTTGTTCGGACCTTGTCTGGGTTGATCTTAGTTTAGCGGTGTTTGTTTGGAGATGTAAGTGCCTATGAAGGAGTTAAGGCTTGTAGTTATACTTAGGTTCACTGTTGGGATCATGTTCTTCTCAGAGGTTTTTCTCTAGTGTTCGGGGTTATTGGTATGGGTCGAGAGTTCCAAGTTTCAGCGGAGGTGCTCTTTCGCTCATGCTATAGAAGATAGTTTGGATCAGTTGGGAGTTCCCGCGTCAGCCCCCTCCTCCCAGGGTGGTATGTTAGGTGTTAAATTTTCACGCTAGTTGAATTCTTATGGTGGGGAGAACCCTCTCGTGTTCTCTCGTTCTCTTGTGGTGTGGTTCCTTTCAGTTTTAGTCGGGCATGGATTCTTTCTTTGTCCATTATTCGGCTGGGTGACTTTCTGGGGGCAGAAAGTATCTGTGGTGGGGAGAATTGTCACATCCGTCTTTTTAAATTAATTTTTATTTTATTAATTCTTAGCTTCGGGTTCTCGTGACAAGGTCTGAGCTCAGTCCTAGATTAAATTTTTTTGTCGTTTAATATTTTTAGCGGGTTTCAGACCCGTGCACGGTCACCGCATGGTGAGCGGTAGCCACGTGATCGCCCCAGGTGTTTGTGCAGATGCTCAGGTGATCTGGTTTGAGACACACAACTTGCGCGTGGTTTATTAACTCATGCGACGAGTGTGCAGTGGCCCGATTTTCAGAACAAGATAAATAAACAGATTAAATTTTAAAAGAAAATAATGTTCAATGATAATATTATTATTATGTTTTTATTTGTATTATTATTATGATTATTATTAAGAAAATTAAAATTATTAATGATATTATTATTATTTATATATTATTATTGTTTGCATTATTATTATTCTCATAATTATTATTTTTATAATTATTATTTTTATTGTCAATAAATTTTATTAATATTACCTTTATGTTAATTTTATTATTATTATTTTGGTTTTATTATTATTATTATTATTAGTATCATTCTGGTATTATTATTATTATTAATATTATTAATATTACTAATATTATTATAGTTAATATAATATAATGAAAAGAAAAAAACACAAACCCTAATCTACCCCCCCCCTCCTTCCCCTTCTCTGTCTGCACGCACCATGCCCCCCTACCTGGTCCTCTCCTCCGCGCCGCCTCCCCCGTCCGGCCGCCTCCTCCTCCCGGCGGTGCCCCGTCCGACCTCCTTCCTCTTCCTTGTCTGCGCGCACCAGGCCCCCCTACCCGGTACCCTCCTCCACACTGCCTCCCTCGTCCGTCCGCCTCCCCCGTACGGCCACCTCCTCCTCCCGACGGCACCCCGTCCAGCCTCCCTCCCTACTCGCGCTGCACCAGGCCGCCTCCGGCCAGGCACCTCCTGCCACTTCGGGCTCCCATGCACCAGTCAGGCCGCCTCTAACTGACCCCCCTGCTCCGCTTATCCACGCTGCATGCGCCTCTGGCCGACCTCCCACGTGACCCGGCTTCCGACACGCGACCTCTTTCTCCCCCCTGGTGCATTTTTCTTCCATTTTGTTGGGGGTTTTCTTCATTTTACCTAAACCCTAATGAATTTAAGGTGTGTTTCATGTGTTTTTCTCATTGTCTAGGATGTGTGCTTAGTCCGCATGGAACTGTTCAACCTTCCATTGAGGTTCTGTCGCATCCGCTCTTGGTTTGAGATAGGTAATTCCATGGTTTTCCTTTTCGCAGTCTAATTGATGCTTGGTTGTTTCGATAATTTTATTTTATGAGATTCATAGATTTTTTATACCCATAAATTTTCCTTATATAGTGTTTTTAAATTTTTAGAATTATTCAAAAGCATGTTTTGAGTCAATTCCTGGTTTGAGTCTGTAGTTATTTGATTATGTGCCAAATCCTGTTTTGATATTGTTTATGGCTATTTTGTTGGGGCATTTATTTTTATGTTAATATAGTTTGATAAAAAAAAATTTAAGGTAAATATTTTGTTATGATAATGTTTATGTGCACTTGGCGCATTTGATAAAATACTATAGTGTTCAAAGTGGAATTGAGGGGTTTTTATGAAATGTTTAGCCTTGATTATGTTGTGTGTCAGCATTGGTTATTTTTAAACTTGGTTTTGTTTATAATTTTGGTATTGGTATAACTTGCTAATAGTGTTAAGGTGTTAAAATAAAAAGGGGGTGCTTTGGTTTTTAATGTGGCGGTGTGAGTTCTTTTCAAATAAAGTGAGCGGTTGGTTTTAGTTTCAAAGTGGTAGTTTTGTAGGAATAGTGTTGGTTGTTTTCTTGAAATGCAGGCATGCCATTGGATGTTGGCACATCCATGGGTGCACTCATTGCACCCATGGACATGACTTAAAGTGACAATGACACCTTTAAACTAGTGTTTCCTTAAAACCTTGGTTTTCTATATGGTTTTTGTTTCCTAAGTAAGATTCGGTCCTTTGTGTGGATTTTGTGAAAGGTTTGAAGTGTGATCTCAAGGGTGTGCTAGTTTGGCTTTAAAAATATAAAATTTGTATTTGTGTAATGTTTTGGGTAATGTTTTTGGGACATGAAAACTCAAAGGCTTGTTTGGATCTTCCAATTCATGGGTGGAGTTGTGTTAACTTTTAGAATGGTTTGTGTTTGGAAATTGTGTGTGCCTGGTTGGAACTTTAAAATTTTTTAGAATAATTATTTCGACATGGGTGTGTCATGACGGCCCTTTTGGAACTTTCAGCTTTAATGTAATGTTTGCATTGACTCTTTGAAATAACGATGTTTTGATTACTATATGCCCATATAACAACTTTAGTATTTTGAAAAAGGTATGAAATGGGTTTAATGATTTCATGGCATGAAGGCCCGGTTGGCACCTTTGATGATATGTTATATATATATGTATGTATATATATACTGGGGCACCTCTATAGGGGGGATATCCCTTATGGGTTATCGTATGGAGTGTTTGTGTTTGGGGTAGGCTAGTGCGGTGAGATGAGTCATGCGTGCGAGGGCCTCCTACTTACATAGTATTATTGTAACCACCATGGGTTCCTAGGTGTATTTTATAGATCGAGTGACAGTTGCTGACCAACCCTGATTAGACGGGTTGGTACCCCCTGGATTTGTTGTTAGGCCAGGCGAGCTTTGCCACTAGATTGATCAGTTAGGGAGGCCAGTTGGTTATAGACTTAGGAGCTTCATCATACGCCGACAGGTGGTTCCAAAACTGAGTACGTCCAGGGGTCTTCTAGGTATGTTTAGTATCACCCATGGTTACTGGATTATGTTCATTGCTTGTTTACTTTCCGTGTACTAATTTATTTTCAGTTTTCACTCTTACTTGTTTCACTCTATCACAACATTGGTATATTCTATTTTGGACATTGTTTATAAAATGAAAAATGATTTTGGAAAATGGTATGCAACATGTGTTGGGTTTTTAAATGGAAAAAACATGTTGCTTATTTTCAAATGTGAAAACCCTACTTTTATAATTGTATTTCAAACTTGTGTTGGTGGATTGATTCAGGAAAGGAGATGTTGGATTCTGTGGTTTATTTTGGCATCCCTACTGAGCATTTTTAATGCTCACGCCTATTTTATCATTTCAGTTACAGGTTTCCTTACTTAGGTTTTCTTGGCTGAGTTTCTCATTATTGGAGCAAAGTTAGCCTTTGGTCGGGAGGTGACCTAAAAGGTCACATGGAGGTATGTTTGGTTTTATTCTCTTTCTGTTGTTAGTGTTACGTTTATCAGCTGTTTATATTTATCTGTTTTCTTGTTTATTTGTTTTTGTTCATGGGCCAAATCGTTCCCAACGATTAAAATTTTGATGTCTGGCACTGGTTGCCAGCCCGTGGGGATCGAGAACGCCCTTCGGGCCATGTCGCGGACCGGCTCGGGTGACCGGTTTAGGGTCGACCCGGGTTGGTTCGTGATAAAATTCATAAAATTAAAGAAATGAATTCCACAAATAGATGATTTATTGGACCCAAATTTTCATTTTAAACATGAATTGAACTTGAGATGAGAAATGAAGTTCAATTTTTATAATGCACTAAAAATGATGTTTATGAACTTTGAAACACATGAACATTAAAATATTAATAATTGATATTGTCCTCTTTCAGCGGCTAATCAGTGGCCTTATCCATAATTGAGGCAAAGTAAGGCAGTTGCACAGGCTTACAAAGAGGTTATTTGGATGAAAAGGTTTCTAGAGGAGATCGGGCACAAACAATAGCATATTTAATTGTTTTTTGATGGACAAATAACCTTCCACATTATAAGGAATCCATATTTTCATTCCAGGATGAAGCACATTATCGTAAAATATCATTTTGTTTGAGATGTCGTGGAGGATGGAAGTGTGGATATGAATAAAATTCACACTAAAGAAATGTGGTTTTCCTAACAAAAGCTATTGGTTCTGATAAGTTCAAATGTTGTAGATCCCCAATCAGCCTTTCAGAGATATGAGTAGTGGGTTTGGAAGATAGAAAGTATGTGTGGAGATGTGATTGGTGTTTAATCAAATCTTCAGGTGGGAGATATGTTAGAATACTTTTTGAATAGATAAAATAATAATGATGGTCACCGCATTCATTTCATTCAAAGAGGGTGATATCCTATCATTATTCATCCATTTAATTTGGTGAAAGAAATTTAATTAAGGGGATCCCAAATAAGGGTGAGGGCAGGCTATAAAAAGGGATCTCCTCTAACAGTTTTCATCATTGTCTTCTCAGGCAACACATCTTCAGCTTTGAGTGCAGTATTTTGTGAAGTGTTTCGCCACATATTCAAGATAGAATTTCTTGAATGTTTTCTCCTTGTAATTAAGAGAGTTTGTACCCACATTTTACCATAGTGAGATCCTTCTATTTTCTCATGGTTTTTCCCCTTTCATTTGGGTGGGGTTTTCCACATTACATCTGGTGTTCATTTTATTTCTGTATTTTTTCACTTTATTTTTATCTCACAATTATCGTTGTTCTAAAGAGCTAATTATTTATGATCCTAACATACATTTACCTCAAGAGTGAGTTAGGGCCTTTTTACTTATCTTTATGTTGTAAATTTTTTAACTATATACTGGTATTCTCCTCTAATGAAATGAGGTCCAAGGACCATTTTTTTAAAATAAATGTTAATAGAGAACCCCAAAATTATTCAATTATATTATTAATAATTAAATATAATGGAATTAACTTAGTTTTTATACAAAAATCTATTTCAATTATTAAATAAAATTAGTATAATAAATTAAGAAATAATAATTGATTGAAGACAAATAATGGAAATTGTAAATTCTTAAGGAATAATGGAGTTTTTAGTGACTGGGGAATATTCTAGAAATGATATAATACCTCCTTATTAAGGTTAAGAATATTTTAAAGGATTCACTTGTAATACTTGGAAATATAATGAATAACCTTGATCCAGATGAGTATAATTTCACCAACAAGTTGTTTGAGAAAACACCATATAATTTGTTGTCTTATTTTTAAATAGTTGAACCTCTATATTCACTAAAAACCAATCACCCACAAGCACACATATGTCATGTGAATCCTACATGTCAACCATGATGCATGAACACTTACCTCTTGCCAACGAACCAAGATCCAAACCATAAATAACAACCTCCAAGAAACACATCATATTTGAATAAACATCTCAACAATAAAAATAAAAATCATGATAAACCTAGTAGCCTAGAATTTTCACTGGAAAAGTGTTCATGACGCACCAATCTGAGGCCCATCACAAGCTCTAACACGTCCCTATTCTTTTTCTACCATGTCCCAAATAGTAACACAAAAAAAGATTCCCTCGTACCATTTTGTAATGCCCTGGCTCGGGACCACTCATCAATGTTCGGACCGATGATGTCACATAGGCTCAAGCATGCATTCTCATATGCCAGAGCCTTCCGACTGAAGGTGAGAGCCTAAAACAAGCATTGGAGAGACTATTCCCTCAAATCAAAGGAATCAAACAAAATATGCAAGAGGCTCTATTACCATCCTGAGCCTCACCACAACTCAAACATCAGTCCTGTCAAACTGCCCTAGCCAGATCTATAACACAACTCATGCTCAACCAGAAAGTAGACATAAGGTATGCACGTGCACCAAAGTGAATGATATGACTCAAAGTTTATGTTTTTATTTAAAATTGATATTTTAGTTCAAAAGATGTGTGACATACTCAAAACCAATAAAACACATTCAAATTGTTTTGAGACTTTGGGATAATGATCTATAAGTCATTTGTGATGTTTATAAATCATTTGTACCTCAATCTAATACATGGTGTGACTAGTATGACTCAAAATGCATGTTTTCGATTTAAAAATGACATTTTAGTTAAAATGCATGTCACTCACTGAAAAACTGGGAAAACATGCTCGTATTGTCTTGATACATTAAGAAAATAATCCATATGTCATTTATGATTTTTAGGGATCATCTGAATGTTAATATAACACAAGGTGTGACTGATATGCCTCAAAGTGCGTGTTTTCAGTTTAAAAATTACATTTTAGTTAAAAACATATATCACTCACTGAAAATATAGCAAACACGCTTGTATTGTTTTGATGGCTTAGGAAAATGATCCTAAAATCATTTTAATGTGTAGGGAATAAATCACATGTCAATATGACACATGGTGTGACTGATATGACTCAAAGTGTGTGTTTTTATTTAAAATTGATATTTTAGTTCAAAAGAAGTTTGATATACTCAAAACCAAGTAAACACATTCATATTATTTTGATACTTTAGGAAAATGATCAATAAGTCATTTGTGACATTTAAGAATCATCTGTACCTCAATCTAATACACGATGTGACCAGTATGAATTGAAATGTGTGTTTTCAGTTTAAAAATTCCATTTTAGTTAAAAATGTGTGCCACTCACTAAAAATCAAGAAAATGAGATGGATTTTCTTAATACTTTAGGGAAATAACCCATAATCCATTTGTGACTTATAGAAATCAGTCACACATCAATTCGACGTATGGAGTGACTGGTATGACTCAAAGTGTATGTTTTTAGTTTAAAAATGACATTTTAGTTAAAAACATATGTCACTTGCTGAAAACATGGAAAACAAACTCGGATTCTCTTTATAATTTAACATAATGATCCTTAAGTCATTTGTGACGTGTAGAATTCAACTGCATATCAATACAACACACGATTTGATCTATTAACTCAAAGTGCATGTTTTTATTTAAAATTGATATTTTTTATGTGTTTGAATCAGTCGTACCTCAATCTGATACATGATGTGACCAGTATGACTTGAAATGTGTGTTTTCAGTTTAAAAATGATATTTTAGTTCAAAATACACATCACGTACTTAAAACCGAGAAAATTCACTCAGATTGTCTTAATACTTTAGTATAGTGATCCATAAATCATTTGTGACATGTAGAAATTAATCACACATTAATCTGACACATGGTGTGCCTAGTATGACTCAAAATGTATGTTTTTTAGTTTAAAAGTGAAATTTTAGTAAAAAATGTGTTTCAATTGCTAAAAAACTAGAAAACACACTTGGATTGTCTTGACACTTTATCACAATGATTCTTAATTCATTTGTGACGTGTAAGAATCACCTGCATGTCAATCCATCACACGGTGTAACCAATATGACTCAAAGTGAGTTTTTATTTAGAATTGACATTTTAGTTCAAAAGACATGTTAAGTACTCAAAAACTGAGCAAATATATTAAAATTGTTTTGATGCTTTAAAATAATGATCCATAAGTCATTCATGACGTGTTGGAATTAGTCGTACCTCAATCTGATATTCGGTGTAACTGGTATGACTTGAAATGTTTGTTTTTAGATTAAAAATGACATTTTAGTTGAAAACACACATCACATACTTAAAACCAAGAAAATGTGCTTGGATTGTCATGATATTTTAGGACAATGATCCATAAATCAATTGTGATATGTATAAATTAACCACACATTAATTCAACACATGGTATTCCCTATATGACTCGAAATGCATGTTTTCAGTTTAAAAATTATATTTTATTAATGAATTGTTTTATATTTATATTTAATTTATTTCTGTATAACATTACCAGTATAAGAATCATTTTTTATACAGGTGCACTCTTTTTCTCAAGTTGAGTTGGTTTGTTCGGCAATTGGCGATATGATCAAACTCTTTTGAGAGAAGGTTGGGGTCCAAAGACAATGAAACATTGACATTTTTGAATTTGTTAAAGTTGTTATAAATTGTGTGTATAAATTTAATTGTACAAACCAATGTTTTAAATGTTTGTAATATAGTGTTTTTTGTTGTTATTGTATTTGTGATGTAAATTTAATTGAAATTCAATTTTTTATTTAATGTTGTATTGTGCTGTAATTTCAGTAACACACTACTATCGACTGACTTTTATCAATGCTAAAAACGTGTTGATAAAGTGTCCCCTTTAACACCGCTACAAAAAATAGTGATAATGTCCCTTTTATTAGTGCTACAAAAAACACCAATAAAGGTATTCCATTTATCAGTGTTAAACTAGCATCGATAAAGAACATCATTTATCAGTATTTTTTTAGCATCGATTAAAGATGATGTCTTTTAAATACGCTTATAACATCAATGATTTTTTAGTGATAAATTCTATTTTTAGCGATGTTAAACCTCATATATAAATTTGTGATTTTTTTTGTCAATTTCGAAATTATCCTACCGTGGAGGGTCTCATGCATATTTTTTAAACTTTCAACCAGAAATTTGGGTCGAGTGGAACTTTTGATCTAAGTTCCACTTGAACATTGAGCAGAATGAAAACACACCCACTGAAATGCGCGGCCGATTGTCACCTATTGACCGGTCAAAGTCCTGATGCTCTACTAATGTGTATAGCAGCACTCGGGTCGAATCCTCAGTGATGATACTTTTTTATAGTCAGTTGTTTTTAGTTAATTGTATTTTGATTGGGGGGTTTTTTTGTAGAGATTATGAAATAATTTATAGATGATTTTTGATTTAACAAATTGATAAATATTGAGGTTAGTTCATTATTAGGTAGTTAATCTTGTGATATCCTTGAGCTTTGCTTTATATTGCATTAAATTAACACTCATGTCACAAGTTGACGTTGATTGGTATTCCTAAGTGTTAAAACTTTAATCCAAGCCTTAACTTAACTAGGATTCTAATCTAAATCATTACTTTATTATGGTAGTGTATTTATGGTTCCAATAACCCATGGAATCCATATGTTAAACAAAACAAGTCATTAATCCATGACATGCTAAGTTCAACATACACAATGTTAATTTGAAGAATATTCATCGAGAAAAAGCTCTCAATCACTTAACATACCTAAATTATAACTCAACCCAATGAGAGATTTACTCATCCATTGAAATTATTAGTAATCTATTTATAATTATTATGATGATAAATTAAGAAGATAAGAAAAATAAAGGGATAAGAAAAGAGTTTTGCATCGAACACACACACATGAACGATGATGAGAATTAAAAACAAACTTTAGATTGAATGAGAAAGCAAAAGAAGGGAAGAGGATTCAACTATATTTAAACTATTTTAAGAACATTAATATGAAACTACATAATTTGGATGAGAATAATATATATTGAATAAGAAACTTGCATTAAAACAAAATTACAAAGAAAGAGACTTACAAGATTACAAAAATGAAAAACACAAAAGTAAATGAAAACAAAGAGAGGAGAAAATGTATCTCAAGTGAAAACATGAATATGAAAAATCCTCCCAAGCCTTTGGAAAGTCTTTGTTCGTGCCAATATGTGCTTTTCTTTTCTTAAATGCCAACTCTTTGTAAGGAGAGGAGGGAGATGTATTTATAGCGCAATGTTGTGGGCTGTTTGCATTCCAAAACTTCCCCTCCACTTGCATCGCCAATTTGATAAATTAGACACCTGAATATAGAGATATGATATTCAGAAAAGTTGTAGATAAATATATCCTCTGTATACTCTGAATATTTTGTGGCCATTGGACTTAAGGAGCCAAAGTTATGGCCGGTTTATTAAACAAAGTTAATCTGTCCATTTCAATCCAAACTTTTTGAAGTCTAAAATGTGAATGGGTTTTTGAATAGTAATATGCCTTCAAATACGAATGATTTCTTCAACAAAGTCTGCCTCCTATATCTCCTCTTTCACACTAAAAAATATTAGCTTGATTTGATGATTACATCATGAGATATGTTATGAATAGTGTATGGATTTTAATTCCTAGACAGAATGGTGGGCTGGACTTCAAAGTATTAGTTGGGCCCCTTGTTCTTGGAGTTGGGCCCTGAAATTTTTATCCAAGACTCCTTACATTGTCCCAAGAACCTTTGAGGAGAATTAAGTAATTTGGACTTCCTAATTGAGTCCAGAAATTAAATATTCATGGCTGATCCAGTTTCTTCACAGATTTTGTAGGCCTTCTTGTGTGGTCCATATGGGCCTTCAAATGGAAGAATTGGCCCATAATCCCTTATAATGAAATGTTGGATATTAATTTAGGAATACTATAAAACAATAACCACACAATTTATATCAGTATGGTGATATTTATAAATAAAATAGTAAACTGACTCAATTGGACTACTTCTAAAAATGCTCAAAAATTATACTTAGTATTAAAACATTAATATTTCACACAAATTACGCACATTTCATATAAAATAAATAAAGGGAGTAGATAATAAGTCATGAAAATATTAATAACATCACCCACAATGAAGAAAGCTGATGCAAAACACCAGTCAACTAAAACATACAAGTCACACACTTCAGTGTCCAAACTATTGAGCAAAAAGAACAAACATGGGACAAGGAAGAGACAATCGAGCATTGATCCCACCTATGGTTTCCATAGGGTAAAAAGTGGAGACCAAAAACGAGGCTAAGGGAATTGACAATAGAGAAACATCAAAATAGAGAATCCAAAAACACGGAAAAATCAGAGAATACACCCATGGAGAGGTCAAAAGCGAGGAAGAAACCATGAAATAACCCGAACGAAGACCACTGAGGCGAAGGGGAACCATGACAGTGCCAAATCCAAGGTTTCTATTGAAAGGAACCACATCATAGTTGCTATGAAACCATATCAAATCCAGGGTTTCGCTTAGAAGGAACAACCAAAGGACTGCGAAGGGCCAAGGAAACCAAAATAAGAACAAAGAAATGGGCCACGACAACAAGGAAGAAGAAGCACACCCAAATTGGGAAGACGAAGGGAGGAGGATAAAGGATGACTGACAACAGGCAAAACCCTAGATGTCTGGGGAAGGGATAGAATCCAAGGGATTACATTGCACCCCCCCCCCCCTTATGTTGTTAAACTCATTGATGCTAATGATGCTTTCCAAGATGAAGTTGTTGCATGTTTGTATGCCCTTATACGGGCTAAGAATGACTGTATTAGTGACATTTTCTTTGAAACTGATTCTTCGATCATGGTGCTATCTGTCTAAAAAATATGTTTCCCTTATGGCTGTTCTGGTAATATTTTGAGAAAAATTCTCTATCTTTATGATTTTTTTCTAGATTTTACAATCCAATTCAGTTGCTAATGCAATTGAAAAGGTCTACAGATCCACAGACATTAGTTGAAATTGGAATTCTAAATCATAGCTACCTCAACAAATCAAAGGTCTCCTCAGGTTGGATAGAGTCATAGTGGCTTTAACTTGATTATCATTTTCCAGATGGTAACCTCCATGATTTTTTGGTTTGAGTTCAATTCAATACTGTTGTTTTTATTTTAACAGCTCTTATGCCTTCGCTTCTTAAAAGACTTTATTCCACTGCACTTCTTGATAATCTAATGGCCTCTTTTTTAGGCATGGTATCTTTTGTATTTTATGTGTGGATTGGCGATTATGTTGTCAGCAGCATGGGATATAGGAAAGAGGCAATATGTGGACGCAGTTATGATGAAATGAATATGCAAGAAGGAAGACAAGTTGGCATTACAGATGATGGTGTTGAGTTGCAACGAATATGCAGGAAGGAAGACAAGTTGGCATTACTGATGTTGGTGTTGAGTTGCAGCCAGAGCTGAAAAGTTAAGCCTATTGTGGAGTGTTCTTGGTGGCCATAATGGGAAAATTAGTACAGGTAAAACCTATACAATTAGACAATTTGGGGATGAAGACACATTTTTTCATGGATTAATGGATCATCCAGTTAATTTCAAATGGGTACATTTACTTCCAGAGTGAGTTGGGGCCTTTTTTACTTCTCTTTATGTTGTAAATTTTTAAACTATATACTGATATTCTCCTCTAATTAAATGAGGTGTAACAACTAGGTACTTATAAAATATTTTTTTTTTCATTCCTGAATTAAATATTTAAATTCATTATAAATGTATGATGAAATAAGTGGTATTTATAGAAATTAAGTAATCTATACTAATAGAATAGTTACCTCACCTATAAAAGTATAAATAAAATTTATGTATCTTATGTAAAGACCTGAAAATTCCATGTGATTTTTTTAGATATATGGGAATTTTACGAGTCTGCAAAAATTGACGACGCGTGATTCTGAGGCCCAGAGTGCCCAGAATGAATTTCTGAACTTTTGTTCGGGTACGTTCAGCAAACGTACGAGCGAGTTTTTCTAACTTTTGAACCGGTGCTCGGAATTGAAATCTGAGGGCACCGTTGAACTCATAGTGCTGGTTTTCGCTTAAGGATACTTTAACCTCGATGATAGTTGGTCGAGGGTGAAAGTTAATTTTTGGGTTTTTCGTGGAAATAATAAAATAAAATAAATTTTCTTTTTATTTTATTTTTCTTTAGGATATCTCCATTTGGAAGTTGAGAAGTGGGACCACCAGACCTTAACCTCCCAAGAGAGGTTATGCTGGTGGGGACCGCCCGAGCCTAACCTCCCATGAGAGGTTATGGTGGTGGGGACCACCCGAGGCCTAAACCTCTTGAACTCCCATCATAATGGAGGAGAAACCCTCTCAACTCCCTCTTTAATGTGGAGGAGCCTCTTGAGCTTCCTCCACATTAATTAAGCCAACACACCACTTTAATATGCCAACATAGTTAATTAATTTATCCAATTTGAATTTTGTGCCAACAAACTAAATAATATATAACTTAATCTATTATTTTGGGCAACCATTTCATTTTGGTGAAATTGGGAGAGGAGGAACTTTGGAGGATTATTTTCTCCAACGAAGAACTTCACCTCCCAATGAAGAATGCTCCACCAACGAAGAACGCCGACCTCAATTTCAACCTTCTTCCTCGGGACTTCTTCCGACGTGGGACGTCTTCATCTATGACGAATCGACGTCCATACTTCCTTCTCGCTCCAACGTAAATGAACAACCCAGGATAGGGGTTTATTGTGAATGATTATATTTTTACCCATGTTCTTCTCTTATAAAACAAGGAACGCGGATCAACATTATAATTAGTGGATTCGCATATGTTTTCTTTTGTGGGTTTAGAGAATAATCACTACAGGCTGGTTTGACATTCTTCATTCTTTTATATGTTGAGTCATTTGCTACCGCCCTAACGCGGAGGGTGCGGACCAAACAAACATGTCCTGACCCCCCCCCCCCCCCCCCGCCGTTCTGCTTCTTTTGTGTGTTCTTCGCAATGGATGGAGGCGAAGATGATGAACGAATAGAGAGGCTGGCTAAACTGGTCGCTGGTGAAGGCACGGAGCCCCGCCGCCCCACGGATACGCCGTCCGCGACCTCTGCGCCTTACCGTCCGAGCCGCCGCCACTGCCCGAGCCGCCGCCCAAGCCGCCACCGCTGCGGCCGAACCGCCGCCCCACAGTCTTACACCGCCCTCGATCGAGCCACCCCATGCCCCGGTGGTACCCCTCGGCCGAGCCGCCCTCGTGGTACCCTCGCGGACCTCGCGGGCCGGGTCGGGTCGGTCCAACCGGGTCGAACCAGACTCAGACCCTGTAACACCCCGAACCCAGTTACCCAGAGTCAGTGCATTATTATGTAACATTGGCATGATCAGAAAAGATCAAGTCTCGAAAGACCAATTAATTTAGTAGCCTTGGAAACACTAGATACATTCATAAATGTTACATTACATTATAAAGTGAAAAACTACAATAACATGGTCTCCATAGTCCACACTCATATCCCCTTCAGACTATCCCTGGAGGTCAGTCATAAAATATTTCTTCACATCTTGGGAAAAATAAAACATAGAAAGGGGTGAGCTCAGATGCTCAGTAAGGATAACAATATAGCGGAAAATTTCGTAAATAAACATAAGAATTTAAGGCAATGTATAACTAAAACAAAAGCCTTTTAAACTTGAACTTCAGCATAATATGGAAAAAATAAAATGAAATAATGTCATTTACTTATTCACATGTATATTCTACTAGTAGAATAATCACATGCAATATCAATAACCAATTTCATAATGATGTAATGCATAATGCCAGACTATTATAACCATGTAGTCAAGGCCTTGTGCCAAGACTAAAAATAAGATTTTTCCAAGGCCTCGTGCCAAGACACTAGTTTGTCTCATGAGACCTACCGATGCGTTGAGGAGCTATAGCGGGCTCCACCCATCACATACTAAGTCAAATGCATTCCTTATATGAAAAGGTTTAAACATATCATAAACCATAACATAATCGTATCACATAAAACATGCATAATGGAAACATAACATTTACACATTTCAATCACAAGATATCAATACAACACATTGATATGATAAAACCATTTTCAATACCAAAATAAAAGAAAAGTAAAACTTGGTATTTATTTTTCATTTTAAAAAAACTTATGGCTTGTAGAGGAAGCTGAAACTCAAATAATGGTCATGGCGACGGAGAAGTCGTTGTCGCCGCATACATAAGACAAAACATTCCTTTTTTCATTTAGTAAAAACAATTCATATAAAAATATTCCTTTTGAATAAAATTAAAATTAAAAGGGGTTTATACACCATATAAAGGAAAGTTGTGTATAAAACAAAATATGCCTCAATGAAAGGAGATTGAGACGAAGTCCCTTACCTCGTGTCCGACTTGACTCGATCATTCTTTAACCTCCTGAATAATAAAATAGAGTTAATTTATACTTGATTAAGAACCTTTTTAAAGTTCAGTATTCCTCTTATATCACTTATTACCATGTTATGAATATTATTTAATTATTTAAGTTAATAACAGTCGTTTTGTCGATCTTTGGTGCTTGAGTCAAAAATAAACTTCTTATAATTACAAGTTGTTCATGTGATAAAATATACATTATATCCATAATTATATTAATGATGTAGATATCATATATATCATATATATCCAGTATATACATTCATTTATAATATTACATAACATTTAGAGGTAAGAAATGAAATGCACCGTTCATGGAGACAGTAAGCCGTACGTACGCATGGATGCTACTTTCATTTATATTTCGTATTTAATGGAATGAAATCATAATGATATAAAGGTATATTATACTTTCAGTATAATATCATATATAATATCATTTACTCCATCCTTTATATGTCCCACATATGGCATTAACTATTCAAATCACTTTGAGGGGGCGGTAGTCCGCACTTCCTAAAATGAAATTATCGCGTTTACCCATAATGGAAATCATAAAGGTATATCATAAATGAAAAATACAGAAGCATAATAAAAACATAAACATAAAATATATCATATATAAATATAGTTACATCTTAATGGACACCATGAGAGGTGTTAAAATAAGATTGAACAATCATCATTTCATTAGGCAGTAATTCACCACCCACATAAACAGTATGTTATTTAACCATTAGACGAAGGTGTGTGTAAGTGTAAATCAAATAATTCTCATAAAAACATCCTAGTATATTTAAGATACTGGTGTTGTTACAAAATAAATGAATAAAAAGAGTTTAAGTGGTTGGAGAAGCAAAATAAAACAAAAGAACATAAGAGAAGACATTACCTTAAAATCGGGTAATTCTTTTTTATTTGAGCGAAAGGCTTCCTTGGGAAGACTTATTCCTAAAGTGAGGCATCTAGTAGTAAGATATGGAAGTTGATGGAGTATTTGGGGAGAGTTTGGCCAAGAAAAATGGCTTTGAAGGTGTGAATAAGGTGGTATAGGTGGGGGCCTTTTATAAGAGGAGAGGAGGGGCACTCTTGGAAAGTCATGAAATGTTACATTATTATGAAATGATTTTGGGATTTTAAAGGTCCCTCAATGATATATTTCTAGGATAAGGTGATAAGGGTTCCAAATATACCCATAAAATAGGTTTTAGACAAGTTTAAGTCTTATATTTTACCTTATCTTTTCATTTTATTTAAATTGTTCATTAATGAGGTAATCGCTGCATCATCATGGTGTCATAAATAAATTTATTTATTTAATGCCTAAAAATTATAAAAAAATTACCATGATGTAGGAAATCTTTTTATATTTACAATGAATATTTATAGTTGAAAATTTAACTTATATAACCCCATGTAATAATTGTTTTAGTAAAACAACACATGTTTGTGACAATTTTATTTTTACTTTAAATAAAAAGTTATTAATGTCATTTTCTTACCCAAGTGGCTCCATGGGGTCCCCAAGTTGACCCATGGATTTTCTTGGTCTGACATGACTCATCCAATAATGGTAGGACAAGTGTAAATGTAATTTCATATTATTATAACATTATATTTACCTTAAATTACACTAATTACCTTTAATCGCAATTAATAAAACTTAAAAGTTACTATTCACCAAAAATTATTTTCATCTCATTAAACCAAATTTTACTGACTAATGACAACCATGTATGTCGTATTTTTTAAATTCAATTCACAGAAGTGGTAAAGTTTCATTTAAACGAAAAATTAGTTTTTTAACTACCACTTAGTGGTTTCACTATTCATCAAAAATTGAAGTTTCTCAGAACAATACCAAAAATCCACCCGAAGCTATAATTTATATTCCAAATTCAAAAATTATGTCTATTTTACAAAATTCCAAACATATAAGTTTCATTAATTAATTTTATAATTAATTCTCGTTGTCAAAACAAATAACGTGTTTTTAAGAAACAATATCAATCAAAAGATTGACAATTGTTTATGTCCAATTTCAAAGTGAAATTAATTCTAATGACCACCATTGGATAAAATGGTAAAATTTTATTCTAATTATACTTTAAAACCACTCAATAGTATACTTTATCACTATAAATTATTTTGATTAAAAATGTTGTTTTTAAGTATTTTTCACTATTCATCGAAAATTGGAAGTTCTCGGAAAAATACCAAAAATTCAACATAGGATAATTTCAATATTCCGAATCCAAAAATTAAGTCCATTCTGAAATATAAAATTTATATAATTTCAAAAAGTGGGTATTACTATTCATAACAGCTACTTTGATTGGTCGCGGTGTGTTAGAACTCGAGGTTGCGTACAACACACGTTGCTCTATTATTCAAAGAGAAGCATACCATGGAAGCTTGGGGTGTTACATTCTCCCCTCCTTCAAATAATTTCTTCCTCCAAATTTCTAGAATATTACTGCATAAAAAGGCTTGGGTGGTTCTTCATCATAAGTTCCTCGGGTTCCCATGTTGCTTCTTCCATCTTATGGTTCCTCCATAGAACTTTTACCAGACGAGTCGTCCGGTTTCTCAGCACTTGTTCTCTCGTATCCAGAATCCTAACAGGATCTTCGCAATAAGACAGATCGGGTTCCAGTTCTAATTCTTCATAGGTGAGTACATATGTTGGGTCAGGCATGTATTTTCTCAACAGTGATACGTGGAACACATCGTGAACTTTAGAGAGATTTGGAGGCATTGCCAAATAGTAAGCTACAACCCCAATTCGTTCTAGAATTTTGAATGTTCTGATGTCCCTGGGACTTAATTTTCCCTTCTTACCGAATCGTATAAATCCCTTCCATGGAGATACCTTCAAGAAAACATGATCTCCTACCTGAAATTCCAAATCCTTCCTTCGATTATTAGCATAGATCTTCTGCCTACTTTGAGTTGCTTTGATGTGGTTTTGGATTACCTTCACCTTTTCCATCGTTTCCTCAACAAGTTCTGGGCCTATGAGTTTTATTTCACCAACATCATCCCAACAGGTTGGTGTGCGAAACCTCTTTCCATATAACGCTTCATATGGTGCCATCTGAATACTTGAATGGAAGCTATTGTTATAGGAAAATTCCACCATAGGTAAATATTGATCCCACATACCCTGAAAGTCAAGTGAGCATGATCTCAACATGTCTTCTAAGGTTTGAATAGTCCGTTCTGATTGTCCATCTGTTTGAGGGTGGTAAGCAGTGCTCAAACGAAGTTCAGTGTCCAGGGCTTTCTGAAGACTTTTCCAGAATCTTGATGTAAAACGGGGATCAGGATCTGAAACAATCGATAGGGGTACTCCATGAAGTCTTAAAACTTCATTAATATACAGTCTTTCTAAACATTCAAGTGGTAAATCTTCTCTTATAGCAAGAAAATGTGCTGACTTGGTAAGACGATCAACAATGACCCATATTGCATCATTCCTTCTAGGAGTCTTTGGTAGTCCCATGATAAAGTCCATTGTAATATTATCCCATTTCCACTCAGGTATGGGAAGAGGTTGCATAACTCCTCTAGGAAGTTGCCTCCCAGCTTTCACTTGTTGAAAAACCATGCATCTTGACACAAAATCAGCAATCTCCCTCTTCATATTGTCCCACCAAAAATGTTCCTTCAAATCTCTATACATCTTAGTGCTACCAGGTTGTATAGAGAAATTGGAACTATGAGCATCATCCAATAATTCCCTTTTTAGACCATCTATATCGGGAACACAAAGTCTCTTCCCAAATTTCAAAATTCCATCTTCATACACAAAGTCACCCAATCTCCCATCTTTCACAACTTTAATCTTCTTTTGAAACTCTTCATCATCAGTCTGAGAACTCTTAATCATTTCTAATAAAGATGGTTTGACAACCATTTGAAAAAGCATTGATGTTTCACCTTCCATAGTTATTCTCATGTCCATCTTCACTAGATCCATGAAAATAGGATCCCTTTCAATTCTCATATTGTTCAAAACTCCATGATCTTTTCTGCTCAAAGCATCTGCCACCTTATTTGCCTTCCTCAGGTGGTATTGTATCATGTAATCATAATTCTTGAGTAATTCAAGCCATCTCCTTTGCCTCATGTTGAGTTCTTTTTGTGAGAAAATATACTTCAAACTCTTGTGATCAGTATAAATCTCACATTTTTCACCATAGAGGTAGTGTCTCCATATCTTCAAAGCAAAGATCACAACTTCTAACTCAATATCATGGGTAGGATAGTTTTGCTCAGGAATTTTCAACTGTTGTGATGCATAGTCAATTACCCTATCATTCTGCATGAGGACACAACCAAGTCCTTTCTTCGATGTATCACTATAAATAACGAACCCATCATCACCCGATGGTAGAGTCAATATTGGATCGTTGACTAATCTTCTCTTTAGTTCTTCGAAACATTCTTCACACTCTTTTGTCCAAAAAATTTAACCCCTTTACGCGTCATCTTCGTTAATGGGTTAGCCAATCGGGAAAAATTATGGACAAAACATCGATAATAACCTACTAAACTAATAAAACTGCGTACCTCGGTTATACTTGTCAGTGCTGACCATTCTTGGATCGCTCTTGTCTTAGAAGGATCAACATAGATTTCATCCTTAGAGACAATATGTCCAAGAAAAGAAATCGCATGAAGCCAGAATTCACACTTGCTAAACTTTCCATATAATTCGTGTCTTCTAAGAGTATTTAGAATAATGTGCAAGTGATTTTCATGATCTTCATAGCTTTTGGATTATACCAAGATATCATCAATAAATACCACTATGAAGTCATCAAGATATTCCTTGAAAACTCTATTCATTAGATCCACGAAAACATAGGGTGCATTAGTCAGCCCAAAAGGCATTACTGTAAACTCGCAATGCTCGTACCTAGTTCAAAATGCTATCTTTGGAATGTCTTCCTTCTTCACACACAAATGATGATATCTAGATCGAAGGTCAATCTTTGAAAATTATTTATCTCCATTTAGTTGGTCAAATAAATCATCAATGCGAGGTAGGTGATACTTGTTATTTATTATTATAGCATTGATCTCCCTATAGTCGATACATAACCTCATAGATTCATCTTTCTTTTTAACAAAAAGAAAAGGGGCTACCCATGGAGAAACACTAGGGAGAATAAATCTCTTATTACTCAATTACTCTAGTTTTTTCTTTAGTTCAACTAATTCCATAGTGTCCATTCTATATGGGGTATTCGATATGGGCCTTGAACCAGGAATTAGGTCAATATAAAACTCAACTTCTCATTCTGAAGGATGCCCAGGTAAATCTTCTGAAAACACATCAAAATATTATCCCACAATAGGTACATCCTCTATTTGAACATTCCCTTCCTCACCCAAAATTATTTCATTCTCTTCCTCCCCAATAAGTGAATTTAGTTAAGCTACTGGGGGTGGATCTAGATAAGAATTAGGTGGTGATGATTCTGCTCTAAAGATGAGGTGTTCCTTATCATCATCATCAAAAATCATAACCTCCTTCTTCTTACAATAAATATTTGCATCATGGTCTGAAATCCAATCCATACCAAGGATTATATCAAATTCAATCATGGGTATGACGATGAGATCAGCAGATAAAGAACATTTATGTGCTCTATTGGGAACTGATTCATAAAACTTTGTTGCAATGATATTTCCCTTAGGAGTTTTTACTGACAACTCCCTTGTTAAATAAAATTGGAAATATCTAATTTTCTTAGAAAACTGGGAAGATATGAAACAATGTGATGATCCAGAATCAAATAATACATTTTGTAAACTTGAGAAAACCATTAAATTACCTGCCACCATGTCTTTCGGAGCTTCTACCTCAGCAGTAGTGATAGCATAAGCTTGTCCTTGATCCCTTGGCCTTTTCTGAGGTAAGTTCCCCTGATGCTTAGGACATTCATTTTCATAATGTCCCATCTCCCTGCAATTGTATCATTGAACATCGGTAACTTCTTTCTTCCCCTTGCAATCATGAGCTTGGTGGCCTTTTTCACCACACTTGAAACAGACTCTCATTCCTTTCAAGCAAGTACCGGGGTGTTTCTTCCCACATTTACTATAGGATGGATAATCAACTTTTCCCTTCTTCCCCTTATTTCCATTTCTAGAGTGATCAGAAGATCTCTTCTTTTCTTGCTTTGCTTTAAAGTTTTAAGACTTAGAGAATTCCTTTTCCGTCTTAATAGCACATGAGACAATGTCTTCGTATAACGAGAAGGATTGTGAGACCAATGCTCAACGAAGAAATGGTTTTAACCCATCAAAGAAATGATCGATCTTACTTCTTGGGTTACGTATATAATCTGTAGTATACCTCGCTAACCTTGTAAAGTTGGCCTCATACTTTGCGACATTCTCATCCTCCTTTTATCACAGACTCAGAAATTGTCTTTCCATATCTGGTCGATGGTCACGAGGAAAGCATTTTTCTAAGAAAATCTCTTTGAACTCCCTCAATTCCATATTTGATACTTCATCATCTTCCTTTGTGTTTTGAATCAATGTCCACCATTGATCAACATCTCTAGTGAGGCGGTAAACTGCCATGATAACCTTTTCCCTTTCATTAATCCCCAAGGCATGGAATATTTCCTCTAAGGAATTTATCCATTGCTCAGCTACTAAGGGATTTGTTCTCCCATTGAATGTTGGTGGTTGTTGCCTCATGAAGCGGTCTAACATTAATCCTCCACATTGCGGATCAGGGTGCTCCATACGAGGAAGGTTATTATTCATAACCTGAGTGAGTTGTCCCAGTATGGTGATAAGTTGATCAGCACCAGTTGTATCACCATCTCCACTATAATTATCTTGAGCAGGAGGGAAATCCCTACATGGAGTGCGTGCATTGATACAGTTTCCATTCCTTCCACTAGGTTCCATTTCTAAACAATGGCATAAACTAGATCAGTTTATGAATCAAAATATATAATTCCATACTTGTAAAACACTTAACATAAATTTAACAGTTTATGGATATAATCCATAATCATAAAAATGTTTTCTTTGAGGAAGTATATACTCATAAACCCTTCATAATGGTTTGTAAAGAAAATGGGAATTATCCTAAGCATATCCCCCAGGAGTGTCATAACCAAGAGTGCAGCAAGTCCCGTTGTCGTGCACCAGTTCCCATTCGAGTCTAGCTCAAAGTGGTGTTTTCGGGTTTTACCCCTAGGTACATCTATGCTAGAGCTGCCTCTACCTGCTCATATCTAGACAGGAATGTATTGCTCTAAAAACTCACAAAATATCTATAATACCGAAATTCTAGGAATTTATTCTATACTGATCCTCAAAGTTTATCTTAGGGTTATGTTCTCTAATCAGAGTTTATCTAAATCTAGCTTCCAAGGTTAGTACTAAACTGCCTCTGATACCAACTGTAACGCTCCGACCCCAATTACCCAGAATCGGTGCATTATTACGTAACATTGGCATGATCACAAAAGATAAAGTCTCGAAAGACCGATTAGTTTAGTAGCCTTGGAAACACTAGATACATTCATAAATGTTACATTACATCATAAAGTGAAAAACTACAATAACATGTTCTCCATAGTCCACACTCATATCCCCTTTAGACTATCCCTGCAGGTCAGTCATAAAATATTTCTTCACATCCTGGGAAAAATAAAACATATAAAAGGGGTGAGTTCAGATGCTCAGTAAGGATAACAATATAGCGAAAACTTTCATAAATAAACATAAGCATTTAAGGCAATGTATAATTAAAACAAAAGCCTTTTAAACTTGAACTTCAGCATAATGTGGAAAAAATAAAATGAAATAATGTCATTTACTTATTCACATGGATATTATACTAGTCAAATAATCACATGCAATATCAATAACCACTTTCATAATGATGGAATGCATAATGTCAGACTATCATAACCACGTAGTCAAGGCCCCGTGTCAAGACTACAAATAAGATTTTGTCAAGGCCTCGTGCCAAGACACTAGTTTGTCTCATGATACATACTGATGTATCGAGGAGCTATAGCGGGCTCCACCCATCACATACTAAGTCCAATGAATTCCTTATATGAAAAGGTTTAAACATATCATAAACCATAACATAATCGTATCACATAAAACATGCATAATGGAAACATAACATTTCCACATTTCAATCACAAGATATCAATAAAACACATTGATATGATAAAACCATTTTCAATACCAAAATAAAAGAAAAGTAAAACTTGGTATTTATTTTTCATTTTTTAAAAAAGTCATGGCTTGTAGAGGAAGCCGAAACTCAAATAATGGTCACGGTGGCGGAGAAGTCGTTGTCACCGCATACGTAAGACAAAAAATTCCTTTTGTCATTTAGTAAAAACTCTTTATATAAAAATATTCCTTTTGAATAAAAGTAAAAGTCAAAGGGGTTTATACATCGTATAAAGGAAAGTTGTGTATAAAACAAAATATGCCTCAATGAAAGTAGATTGAGACGAAGTCCCTTACCTCGTGTCCGACTTGACTCGATCGTTCTTTAACCTCCTAAATAATAAACTGGAGTTAATTTCTACTTTCTTAAGAACCTTTTTCAAGTTCATTATTCCTTTTATAACACTTATTACCATGTTATGAACATTATGTAATTATTTAAGTTAATAACGGTCATTTTGTCGATCTTTGGTACTTGAGTCAAAAATAAACTTCTTATAATTACAATTTGTTCATGTGGTAAAATATCCATTATATATAGAATTATATTCATGATGTAGATATCATATATATAATATATATCCAGTATATACATTCATTTATAATATTACATAACATTTAGAGGTAATAAATGAAATGCACCGTTCATGGAGACGGTAAGTCGTATGTACGCATGAACGCTACTTTCATTTCTATTTCATATTTAATGGAATGAAATCATAATGATATAAAGGTATATTATAATTTCAGTATAATATCATATATAATATCATTTACTCCATACTTTATACGTCCCACATATGGCATTAACGATTCAAATCACTTTGAGGGGGCGGTAGTCCGCACTTCCTAAAATGAAATTATCGCGTTTACCCATAATGGAAATCATAAAGGTATGCCATAAATGAAAAATACAGAAGCATAAGGAAAACATAAACATAATATATATCATATATAAATATAGTGACATCTTAATGGTCACCATGAGAGGTTTTAAAAGAAGATTGAACAATCATCGTTTCGTGAGGCAGTAATTTGCCACCCACAGAAACAGTATGTTATTTAACCATTAGACGAAGGTGTGTGTAAGTTTAAATCAAATACTTCTCATAAAAACATCCTAGTATATTTAATATACTGTTGTTGTTACAAAATAAAGGAATAAAAAGAGTTTAAGGGGTTGGAGAAGCAAAATAAAACAAAATAACATAAGAGAAGACATTACCTTAAAATCAGGTAATTCTTTTTGATTTGAGCCAAAGGCTTCCTTGGGAAGACTTCTTCCCAAAGTGAGGCATCTATTAGTAAGAGAGTGAAGTTGAGGGAGTATTTTGTCAGAGTTTGGCCAAGCCAAATGGCTTTTAAGGTGTGAATAAGGTGGTAGAGGTGGGGGCCTTTTATAAGAGGAGAGGAGGGGCACTCTTGGAAAGTCATGAAATGTTACATTATTATGAAATGAGTTTATGATTTTAAAGGTCCCACAATGATATATTTATAGGATAAGGTGATAAGGGTTTGAAATATACCCATAAAATAGGTTTTAGACAAGTTTAAGTCTTATATTTTACCTTATCTTTTCATTTTATTTAAATTGTACATTAATGAGGTAATCACTGCATCATCATGGGGTCATAAATAAATTTATTTATTTAATGCCTAAAAATTATAAAAAAATTTCCATGATGTAGGAAATATTTTTATCTTTACAATGAATATTTATAGTCTAAAATTTAACTTATATAACCCCATTTAATAATTGTTTTAGTAAAACAACACATGTTTGTGACAATTTTATTTTTACTTTAAATAAAAAGTTATTAATGTCATTTTCTTACCCAAGTGGCTCCATGGGGTCCCCAAGTTGACTCATGGATTGTATTGGTCGTCCATGACTCATCTAATAAGGTTAGGACAAGTTTAAAGGTAATTTCATATTATTATAACATTATATTTACCTTAAATTACACTAATTACCATTAATCGCGATTAATAAAACTTAAAAGTTACTATTCACCAAAAATTATTGTCATCTCATTGAACCAAATTTTACTTAATAATTACAATAATGTATGTCGGATTTTTGAAATTCAATTCACAGAAGTGGTAAAGTTTCATTTAAATGAAAAATTAGTTTTTTAACTACCACTTAGTTGTTTCACTATTCATCATAAATTGAAGTTTCTCAGAACAATATCAAAAATACACCCTAAGCTATAATTGATATTACGAATTCAAAAATGATGTCTATTTTAAAAAATTCCAAACATATAATTTTCATTAATTAATTTTATAATTAATTCTCGTTGTCAAAACAAATAGCGTGTTTTTAAGAAACAATATCAATCAAAAGATTGACAATTATTTATGTCCAATTTCAAAGTGAAATTAATTCTAATGACCACCATTGGATAAAATAGTAAAATTATATTATAATTATACTTTAAAACCACTCAATAGTATAATTTATCACTATAAATTATTTTGATTAAAAATTATGTTTTTAAGTATTTTTTACTATTCATCGAAAATTGGAAGTTCTCGGAAAAATACCAAAAATTCAACATAGGCTAATTTTGATATTCCGAATCCAAAAATGAAGTCCATTCTAAAATATAAAATTTATATAATTTCAAAAATTGGGTATTACTATTCATAACAGGTACTTTGATTGGTTGAGGTGTGTTAGAACTCGAGGTTGCGTACAACACGCGTTGCTCTATTATTCAAAGAGAAGCGTACCATGGAAGCTTGGAGTGTTACAGACCCACTACGACCCATTTACATTCTTTTGGCCATAACTTTGACACCGGATGTCCGTTTGACGAACCGTCAGCAGCGTTGGAAACCTTGGAGCGAGTTGGTCCCTTTGAGTGATATCCCACCATGTTTTGGATTAATATGGGGAACAGTCAGGTTGGATCGAGCACGAATCCAACCGACCCCCCGGGACTAAAAGGCTAATAACTCACAGATCGGGCGTCATATTCACGTGTTGTCTGTTGCGTTGAGACCCCTATGATGTGGTGGACCTTTGAGATGATTCTTTGTGAGACTTCATGGCAATTGGAGTATCAACCAGTAACTCGTAGAGCGGATCCTCCCAGAGATGAGTGAGCATAGTGCGGAAACCCAGTAGTTGGCTGAGACTTGATGAGTGTTGACCTTTTCAACTTGGAGTGACTTGATAGGCCCAGTGGGGAGCACCTCTGTGTGATGCGGCAGACCCACGGTGGGGAGCACCTCTGTGTGATGTGGCAGACCCACGATACACGACAGGAGGAGTACCTCAGCAGGACACGGTGGGGAGCGCCTCTGTGTGACGCTGCAGACCCATGGTACTCGACATGAGGAGTACCTCAGCAATTCACGAGGGGGAGCTTCTCTGTGTGACGTGGCAGACCCATGGTGGGGAACGCCTCTGTGTGACTTGGCAGACCCATGGTACTTGACAGTAGGAGTACCTCAGCAGTCCAAAGTTAGTGGGAAGCGCCTCTGTGTGATGCGGCAGACCCACTATACTCGATAGAGGAGGAGTTCTCCAGTAGATGAGGTGTTCGACGTTGTGATTGGGAATGTTACTTGATACTACCCCTAGAATAAATCCTGGTGTGATCTGAGTCAGTACCTCTATATTTTCCTCATGATTGAGATGGATTACTTGATAACTTAGGTATATGTATGGGTATATACCTAAGTAAGGTTATCTGTTGATTTCATACTTTTTGATTTATCCTTGATGGATTTTGTGAGACCTAGAGAGTCTCGAGGTCCCTACTGAGTATCGTTATACTCACCCCTACACGAGCTATGCCCTCACCTTGTTGTGTTGGATGCAAACAACAGACAGCGTTGACTGAGGCTGAGAGTATCAGGACTGGATGGTACCCGGAGGTGGACCATACGGCATGTTGGTACGCAGAGGAGACGAGTGGACGTGGAGTGATAAGGAGACGATATGTACCTACCCTTCAAGTAGGAACCTCGGAGGACAAACCAACAGTTGAATTTTCCTTTTCTTCAATTGTATTGTATCACAGTTGTACTTGTACTTTCCAGTTGGGCTTGTATTCTAGCCCCTTTTACTTACTGCACTCACTCTGTTTACAGTTCAGTTTACTTGTGTTTCTATCTTGTTATGTACTTGGTTACATGTGATTACAGGTTATAAAGGTAATGTCTTCCCAGTTTTAGGTAATACACCTTCGGTGTTAGTCGTCATCCCCTGGCCTATGGAAGGCGGGTTTGGGGTAGTCACAACACGGGCCCCGGGGGACGGGTCATGACAAATTGGTATCAGAGCAGTCGTTTCTACCGCAAAACATAAGAATCTAATATTTATTTTTAACAAAAATATTTCTAAGTGTAGTGAATGTGGTTATCAGTTTAGGGAAACCAGTGTTGGTGCAGCGGCCAACGTATCCATACACCAAAACCCTGACTTCTGATTTCTGACTCAGTGCACAAAACACTGATTGTGTGTGTGTTTTCAAGAGTTTTCTTTGTTATCACTTGATTCAGCTCACCAGGTATAACTTATTAACCATGGAGCGTCTGTTTCTTTTCAGGATGCCTCCATGCAGACAGCCGGCTAGGGTTCCGAGAGTTGTATGCACTGATAGCCCACTGAGTGACGAGGCCTCGGTGCAGGGCCCTTTTCTAGTAGAGGCACCAGCGGAGGCACCAGCGGTACCCCTCCCCGTTGGGCCACCGATGCCACCATCCCCAACAGTATATGGTGCACGCCACTTGAGCACATTGCATGAGTTTCAGCACTAGAGGCCACCCAGGTTCAGGGGAGAGACGGACTCGCAGGCGGTTAAGGATTGGCTGGAGGTTGTGGTGAGAGTCTTCTGACTCGTAGGGACACCAGCCGGTCTCATGGTGATCCTTGCCGCCAGCCTTCTACAGGCAGCATCAAACAGATGGTGGAGCTTGATGCTCTAGGTTCACGATGAGGTGACGCTTCTCTGGGCAGACTTTGAGAGCCTGTTTTGAGTAGAGTTTGTCCTAGCGACTCTTCGCGCAGTGCGCATACAGGAGCTTCTTCATCTGCAGTAGGGCAGCATGATTGTGGCTCAGTACTCAGCGAGGTTCACTGACCTCTCATGCTACTCCACAGATATGGTGCGGGACCCTTTCTTCAGGGCTCGGACCTTCGATCAAGGGCTCAGATGAGAGATCAGGGCTTCGATGATTTCTCTCAGCATCCTGATGCAGGAGGGGGTGTTAGAGCGAGCCCTCTTAGTGGAGAGTTTTCTTGCTGAGCAGTCACCAGCAGGGAGACCCACCACCAGTCATTTCGTAGCAGAGTCTTCTATAGCTAGCAGTATATAGATGACACAGAGGTTCAAGAGGACCAGACCTATAGGTGTATGACCACATGATTCAGGTTCGGTTGTGCGGGGCACCTGAGACAGAGCCAGTCATACCAGGAGCGGGTAGTGTTTCACATGCAACGGGTAGGGTCACATGGCTTGTGACTGTCCGACCCGTCATACGGATGATCAACAAACAGTCAAAGGACCACCCAGGAAGAGACAGAGGTTTGACCGAGGAGGTATGTAGGGAGCAGTCGGATGTGGTAGAGGAGCTAGCCATACAGCTGGTGGTGGGAGATGATTCGATATGTTACTGCCACTACCACCAGGAGGTCCACCCCGACTTTAGAGAGCAGGTGGATAGGGGAGAGCTCAGCTCCAGGCAGCTGAGGCTTACGATCATGACACTCTAGAGATGATACAAGGTACGATCTGTGTCTACTCCACCTTATCTGCAGTTCTTATAGACACAGGTGTCAATCATTCTTTTATTGCCACTACCCTTGTTCAGAGCTCGGAGATTCCTATGGAACCGCTGGCTCGATCCTTACGGCTAGAGACTCCCACGGGAGCAGATTCGACGATTACGCACTGGTGCTGGTAGTGTGAGATTACTCTAGGAGGCAAGATATTCGACTAGGATCTCCTAGTAACGGTGTCGAGGCCTTACGACGTCATCTTGGGTATGGACTGGTTATCTACATTCTATGATCAGATTGATTGTATTAGGAACAAGTTGCAGTATGTCTGCACGGATGGGACCAGGTTTACCTTTAACAGCGAGAAGGGAGCCTTTGCAGCACATGATGGACTTACCCGGAGGAGAGTGCAGCCGATCACTCATCAGTTGGCTAGCCTTACCCTCAGAGTTGTTGATGTGGAGAGTCTGATTTATCCTGTAGTGGTAGACCAGTACGCAGATGTTTTCCCTAATGATGTTACGGGTCTACCTCCTCACAGAGATGTGGACTTTTACATTGACTTGTACCCCAAGACAACACTGAAATCTACACCAGCATATCGGATGGCTCTTGCGGAGCTTTGTGAGTTGCGGGTACAGTTAGAGGACTTGTAGGGGAAGGGATTCATCTAGCCCAGTGTTTCTCCTTGGGCAGCCCCGATTTTGTTCGCCAAGAAGGTGGATGGGAGTTTGAGACTTTGTGTTGACTATCGACGCCTGAACCAGGTGACCGTGAAGAACAAGTACCCACTCTCGAGGATTGACGACCTCTTTGATCAGTTTAAGGGAGCATGGTGGTTCTCAAAGATAGACCTCAGATCAGGATATCACCAGCTCAGAGTGCGAGATGAGGATGTGCAGAAGACGGCCTTCAGATGTCAGTATGGCCATTACGAGTTTTTGGTTATGCCATTTGGTGTGACCAACGCTCTAGCAGTGTTCATGGGACTCGTGAACATGATCTTTCAACCATACCTTGATCGCTTTTTAGTAGTCTTTATCGATGACATTCTGATCTACTCAGCTACTAAGGAGGAGTGTGTTTATCATTTATAGGTAGTGTTGGATACACTCCGAGAGTACCAGCTTTATGGTAAGCTCTCAAAGTTCCAATTTTGGATCTGAGAGGTTTACTTTCTGGGGCATGTCATATCGGAGGCTGGAGTTGCAGTAGATCCAGCGAAGATTGAGGTGGTACTTTCTTGGGAGCCACCCAGGAGCGTGACGGAGGTACAAAGTTTCTTGGGTTTGGATGGATATTACTAGAGGTTTGTGCCAGACTTCTCCAGAGTTTTAGCACCACTATCAACATTAACGAAGAAGGGGAAACCCTTCGTTTGGTCGGAGAAATGCCAGTGGAGTTTTTAGGAGCAGAGGTAGAGGCTGACTAGTGCCCCCATCTTGAGGCTACCGGAGGAGGGTGTAGGGTACGTAGTCTACTACGACGCATCATGGACTGGACTCAGATGTGTTCTGATGTAGGAGCGAGCAGTGATTGCATATGGTTATCGACAGCTGAGACAACATGAGAAGAACTACGCTACCCATGACCTGGAATTAGCAGCAGTGATATTCGTCTTGAAGATGTAGTGACACTATCTGATGGGCGGGCGTTTTATAGTGTACTCTGATAACAAGAGTCTTAGGTATATCTTCTCTCAGAAGGACCTAAACCTGAGAGAGCGACGTTGGCTTAAGTTCCTCCAGGACTATGAATTCAATATAGTCTATACTCCTGGGAAGAGGAATGTTGTTGTAGATGCACTCAACAGGAGGTCTGGTATACAACTGCTAGGTGAGGCGACAGAGCAGCTGGTTGCTTTACAGATATCCTTTGTGGATAGAGATAGATCAGCTTTTCTTTAGTCTCTTACAGTCACTCCCCCACTTCTTCGGTGATTCAGGGAGGCGCAGCATGGGGACGCTAACTGCGAGACACGACGTGCTCATATATCCACAAGATAGGAACCTGATGGATTTTCTGAAGGTGGGGAGCATGTCATCCTCTTCAGAGTACGTACCATGGTACCAGTGTCACTTCAGGAGGAAGTGATGAGGGAGATTCACACATCCCCTATAGAGGTATATCCGGGAGTGTCGAAGATGTACCAGGATCTTCGACAACAGCACTGGTGGCCAGAAATGAAGAAAGCAGTTGCAGAGTTTGTTTCTCGGTGCCTCACTTATCAGCAAGTGAAGGCGGAGCATCAGGTACCAACAGGATTGGTTCGGCCTTTAGAGGTCCTAGAGTGAAAGTGGGATGGGATATCCATGCACTTAGTGATAGGACTTCCACGTACATCCATAGGTCATGACTCGATTTGGGTGATCATCAACTGACTCACAAAGTCAGTTCACTTCATACCGATCAGAGAGCAGGGTTCAGTAGAGAGCTTGGGACGCCTCTATGTGCATGAGATTGTACGGATACATGGATTACCATCGACGATTGTCTTTGATCGTGATACTGTTGTACCTCTCGTACCCCTAGAGGTTTAATTTTCATGATCACAATCACTCTCTTATTTATCTAATATTGTTTTAAGTGTTTTTGGTTGATAGGCATAATTTCAGGTGGCCAAGGAATTGGGCCAAAGTAGCAAGAAGGCAAAGTGGACTGAAAATCAGTCCACCGGCCAACCGATGGAAGACCACCGGCCAGCCGATGGAGCCTGGACAGAAGGCATCCTTCTGTCCAGACCACCGGCCAACCGGTGTCACACCAGCGGCCAGCCGGTGGCACCCAGCCCAAACAGTGGAAGCTACTGCCTCAGCACCGGCCAACCGGTGGCCTCAGCACCGGTCAGCCGGTGGCACCTGCATAGAAGAGGAAGCTACTGCCTCACCACCGGCCAACCGGTGGCCTCAGCACCGGCCAGCCGGTGGAGCATGAGCCCGAAGCCATCTCCTTTTTGCAAGCACCGGTCAACCGGTGGCTATGCACCGGTCAGCCGGTGGAGGCAGTCAAACTAGCCGTTGGGCTTTTGACCAGCCTGTCCACTTGGCCTCCAACGGCTCCGAAAGCCTCTCCAACGGCTCCAAAGGCCTCCAACGGCCATTTGAGGGTTCCCCCTCTATAAATAAAGGACCTTGAACCCCCGGAAGCCTAAGAAACAACATCGGAACATTTTCCATCATTCGGCTAACCTCCGGCGGATTGTTCCAAGGGAACCCCAATTGCTCCAACCAACTTCCACATCCAAGGAGCACCACCATAGAAGCTTGGGAGAGCACTTCTTCAACTTCATCAATCATTTGGCGCCCAAGGCTTCTCCACATTACGGTTTTTTATTGTTTATCATTTTTGAGCTTTATTTTCGGTTTGTGCCTACAAACCATCTCTTTCTCTCATCCTCTCTTCTTTGGGTTCTCACACCACCTTCAAGGTGTGAAGAGGTTAGTCAAGCCTTTCCTTTAAAAGGCTTGAGACAAAGGTGAGCTAGCCTTCACCTGTAAGAAGGCTAGTGGGTTCTTGCTCAACCATTGAAAGCAAGTGGGTTCTTGCATAACCATTAAAAGCAAGCTGTAATAGGTTCTAGACTAACCTTAAAGTCTAGTGGGTTTCTTGCTAAAACCATTAAAAAGCAAGCGGTAGTAAATCTCTCAACGGTTGAGTTGGGAGCGGAGACGTAGGCCGAGTTTAAGGCCGAACTCCGTTATCAATTCTTGTGTCTTGCCTCTTTATTTCCGCTGCACTTTTAACTTTGATTTTAAATTGTTAATTAATTTTTAAAAGGCAATTCACCCCCCCTCTTTCCATCACTCCTTTCTTTCTCCGGCTAACAATTGGTATCAGAGGAAAAATTTGAGTAATACCCTAACCGGTTTCAAATTCAAGATCTTTTTTGATGGCTTCAACCTCTTTCGCCCCCGAAGGCTATTCTTTGGGTCGTGCTCCATTTTTTGATGGAACCGACTATAACTATTGGAAAACCCGCATGACTACTTTTCTTAGAAGTATAGGTTATCCCATTTATAAAATTGTCATGCAAGGTTACACTCTATCTTCTCCCGATGAATCCAAATGGACTCAAGCCGACATCAAAATTTTTGAGCTTGATGGCAAAGCCATGAACGCTCTTCATTGCGGCCTTGATCGAAATGAGTTCAATCGAGTTTCCACTTGTACCACATCTCATGAAATCTGGAAACTTTTGGAGGTTACCCATGAGGGGACCAACAAATTCAAGGACACTCGATTGGACATGTTTCGTCAAGATTTTGAGTCATTTTCTATGCATCCATCTGAATCTATTTCTGAAATGTTTACTCGTTTTACTGATGTTTGCAATGGTAGAAAATCTCTTGGAGATGATGTTTCTGCAGAAACGATGGTCAAAAAGATCCTTTGGATCCTACCAAGCTCATGGGCTCCAAAGGTGACGGCAATCCAAGAAGCAAAGGACATCAAGAACATGCCGGTCGAAGAGCTCATCGGATCCCTCATGACTTATGAGATCACCATGAGGAGGCAAGCTGAAAAGGAAGGCAAACCGATTAAAGTTCCAAAGAACATCGCCTTCAAAGTTCAACAAGAAGAAAGCTCCTCCTCCTCATCGTCTTCCTCTTCAAGCGGCGATTCCGAAATGGAGAACCTTGCCCGCAAAATGCACAAGTTCATGAAGAAGCACAAGAAGAAGAAATCCCGCAAAGCTCAATCCAACGAAAAATCTGAGCCCAAGGTAACATGTTACGGGTGCGGCGAGAAAGGCCATTACAAGCCCGATTGTCCACTCAAAAAGAAGAAGGCCAAGAAAAAGGAGAAGAAGAAGGCATTCAAAGCCACATGGAGTGATAGCTCCACATCATCCTCCTCCTCCTCCTCAAGTGACAACGGTAACAAATGCCTAATGGCATTTCATGAGGTAACATCTTCCGACTCCTCTTCCTCTTATTCTTCAAATTCAAATTCAAATTCTTTTAATCATTTATCCTATGAGGATCTCCAATATGCAAGAGATCAATTGGAGGAAGGTTTTCACGAACTTTCTTCCAAATTCGTTTCTTTAAAAAAAGAATTTCAAAAAACTCTCTTCCGAAAAAGAACAACTTCTCAAAGAGAAGGAAGAGTTGACCCTCAAAATCCAAAATCTTCCCGATGTTGATTCCATGGAATCAACTATCAAAGATCTAAGGGAGACTCTAGCCAAGTTCACCCAAGGGGAACAAAATTTGAACAATTTGCTAGGTTCCCAACGCATAACTAGGACCACCCAAGGGCTTGGCTATTCCAAGAAAGCTTCCTCTTCCCATGCTCCAACTATTTTTGTAAGGGGGAGCTCTCAATTTAAATTTTGCAATTATTGTAAAAAACCCGGGCACTTAATCTATGAGTGCAATTGCAAAAATGCCCGGTATGGAAGGCCCAAAACTATTTCTTTTAATGATGAATTTTATAGGAGAAGACCCGCCACTAGGCAAGTGTGGATTGAAAAATCCCTCTTAGCGAGTCTCACCGGACCGAAATTTGTCTCGGTTTCAAACACCTCTCCCCGGTGATTTGTTGTTTTATTTAGGGGGAGTTAGGTTTGTTTAAGCCTTTTTGTTTTTTTTAAATTTTCGATTCAAACTTTCAATTCCAACACTTGGTATCAAATTTTTTAATTCTAAATCGTTATTCAATTTTTCACTCAAAACTTTCAATTCAAACTGTTATTCATTTTTCATTTCAAACTTTCAATTCAAACTGTTATTCATTTTTCACTCAAAACTTTCAATTCAAACTGTTATTCATTTTTTCATTTCAAAACTTTCAATTCAAACTGTTATTCATTTTTCATTTCAAACTTTCAATTCAAACTGTTATTCATTTTTCATTCAAAACTTTCAATTCAAATTTCAATTGGTTTGAAAACTCTATCTTGTTTTTCAACGTATCCCTCAATCAAGTTTTATGCCCCGTGCTATTTTGCTAATCACAAAGGGGGAGAAATTCTTGGTTGATTGGGGGAGAAATCTTTCTCTCATGCATTGCTTGTTTTCAATTTATCCTTTAAAGCATGCCTTTCATTTCAGTTTTTACATTGATTGTTTTGGTGATTGTGATCATCAAAATAGGGGGAGATTGTTGTACCTCTCGTAGCCCTCGAGGTTTAATTTTCATGATCACAATCACTCTCTTATTTATCTAATATTGTTTTAAGTGTTTTTGGTTGATAGGCATAATTTCAGGTGGCCAAGGAATTGGGCCAAAGTAGCAAGAAGGCAAAGTGGACTGAAAATCAGTCCACCGGCCAACCGATGGAAGACCACCGGCCAGCCGATAGAGCCTGGACAGAAGGCATCCTTCTGTCCAGACCACCGGCCAACCGGTGTCACACCAGCAGCCAGCCGGTGGCACCCAGCCCAAACAGTGGAAGCTACTGCCTCAGCACCGGCCAACCGGTGGCCTCAGCACCGGTCAGCCGGTGGCACCTGCACAGAAGAGGAAGCTACTGCCTCACCACCGGCCAACCGGTGGCCTCAGCACCGGCCAGCCGGTGGAGCATGAGCCCGAAGCCATCTCTTTTTTGCAAGCACCGGTCAACCGGTGGCTATGCACCGGTCAGTCGGTGGAGGCAGTCAAACTAGCCGTTGGGCTTTTGACCAGCCTGTCCACTTGGCCTCCAACGGCTCCGAAAGCCTCTCCAATGGCTCCAAAGGCCTCCAACAGCCATTTGAGGGTTCCCCCTCTATAAATAAAGGACCTTGAACCCCCGGAAGCCTAAGAAACAACATCGGAACATTTTCCAATCATTCGGCTAACCTCCGGCGGATTGTTCCAAGGGAACCCCAATTGCTCCAACCAACTTCCACATCCAAGGAGCACCACCATAGAAGCTTGGGAGAGCACTTCTTCAACTTCATCAATCATTTGGCGCCCAAGGCTTCTCCACATTACGGTTTTTTATTGTTTATCATTTTTGAGCTTTATTTTCGGTTTGTGCCTACAAACCATCTCTTTCTCTCATCCTCTCTTCTTTGGGTTCTCACACCACCTTCAAGGTGTGAAGAGGTTAGTCAAGCCTTTCCTTTAAAAGGATTGAGACAAAGGTGAGCTAGCCTTCACTTGTAAGAAGGCTAGTGGGTTCTTTCTCAACCATTGAAAGCAAGTGGGTTCTTGCATAACCATTAAAAGCAAGCTGTAATAGGTTCTAGACTAACCTTAAAGTCTAGTGGGTTTCTTGCTAAAACCATTAAAAAGAAAGCGGTAGTAAATCTCTCAACGGTTGAGTTGGGAGCGGAGACGTAGGCCGGGTTTAAGGCCGAACTCCGTTATCAATTCTTGTGTCTTGCCTCTTTATTTCCGCTGCACTTTTAACTTTGATTTTAAATTGTTAATTAATTTTTAAAAGGAAATTCACCCCCCCTCTTGCCATCACTCCTTTCTTTCTCCGGCTAACAGATACACGTTTTACTTCCCGACTATGGAAGGGGTTGTAGGAGGCTTTCGAGATGCAGCTTCGTTTGAGCACGGCCTTCCATCCTCAGACAGATGGCCAGACTGAGTGGACCATTCAAACCCTTGAGGACATGCTGCGTGCTTGTGTCCTTGACTTCGGTCGCAGCTGGGAGGATCACTTTCCTTTGGAGGAGTTTTCATAAAACAACAACTATCACTCCACCATTGGGATGACACCTTTTGAGACGTTATACGAGCGACCTTGCAGATCACCTTTGTGCTGGACTGACCCAGGGGAATCAGCACTCATGGGACCAGAGATGGTTCGGGCTACCATAGAGAAGGTGCAGATCATCCAGGAGTGGATGAAGACTACACAGAGTAGACAGAAGTCTTATTCTGATAGGAGACGGAGACCTATGGAGTTTGAGGGTGGCGACCACGTCTTTCTACGGGTCTCACCTCGACGAGGTTTGCAAAGATTTGGCCGAGGCGGCAAGTTATCTTCAAGATTCATCGGACCTTTTTAGGTCCTCAGCAGAGTTGGAGAGGTGGCATACCGTTTAACTCTTCCACCTCAGTTGCACCAGGTGCACGACATCTTCCACGTATCCCAGCTGAGAAGATACGTGCACGACCCTTCTCACATTATCGACCATGGCGAGCTGGACGTCGATGATAGGGAGACTTTTACGGAGGTTCCAGTAGAGATTGAGGATCAACAGGAGCAAGTCCTTCGTGGGTAGTCGATACCTCTGGTGCGCATTCGCTGGAAGCACATGAACCTCCAGGAGAGCACATGGGAACAAGAGGCTCAGATGCGTGCTCAGTACCCCCACTTGTTCCCTTAGATTGAGTTGTGGCTTAAATAGACATAAAGCCCTAAGTTTGGGAGAATGTAAAGACCTAGAAATTCTGTGTATTTTTTTTTAAATATATGGGAATTTTACGAGTCCACGAAAATTAACGGCGCGTGATTTCGAGGTCTGGAGTGCCCGGAATGAATTTCTGACCTTTTGTTCGGGTACATTCAGTAAACGTGTGAGTGAGTTTTTCTAACTTTTGAACCGGTGCTCGGAATTGAAATTTGAGGGCACCGTTGAACTCGCAGTGCCGGTTTTCGCTTAAGGAGACTTTCACCTCGACGACAGTTGGTCGAGGGTGAAAGTTAATTTTTGGGTTTTTCGTGGAAATAATAAAATAATAAACTTTTATTTTATTTTATTTTTCTTTAGGATATCTCCATGTGGAAGTTGAGAAGTGGGACCACCAGACCTTAAACTCCCAAGAGAGGTTATGGTGGTGGGGATCACCCAAGCCTAACCTCTTATGAGACGTTATGGTGGTGGGGACTACCCGAGGCCTAAACCTCTTGAACTCCCCTCATAATGGAGGAGAAACCCTCTCAACTACCTCTTTAATGTGGAGGATCCTCTTAAGCTTCCTCCACATTAATTAAGCCAACGCACCACTTTAATATGCCAACCTAGTTAATTAATTTAGCCAATTTGAATTTTGTGCCAACAAACTGAATAATAGATAACTTAATCTATTATTTTGGGTGAACATTTCATTTTGGTGGAATTGGGAGAGGAGGAACTTTGGAGGATTATTTTCTCCAATGAAGAACTTCACCTCCCAACGAAGAACGCTCTGCCAATGAAAAACGTTGAACTCGACTTCGACCTTCTTCCTTGGGACTTCTTCCAACATGGGACGTCTTCATCTACGACGAATCGACGTCCGTACTTCCTTATTGTTCCAACGTCAACGAACAACCCGAGGTAGGGGTTTATTGTGAATGATTATATTTTTACCCATGTTCTTCCCTTCTAAAACAAGGAACATAGATCAACATTCTAATTAGTTGATCTGCATATGTTTTCTTTTGTGGGTTTAGAGAATAATCATTACAGGAGGATTTTATGTTCTTCATTATTGTTTATGTTGAGTCGTTTGCTACTGCCCTAATGCAGAGGGTGCAGGCCAAACAAACATGGCTCGACCCCCCCCCCCTCGTCGTTCTGCTTCTTTTGTGTGCTCTTCGCAATGTACGAAGGTGAAGAAAACGAACAAAGAGAGAGGCCGGCTAAACCGGCTGTCGGTGAAGGCACGACGCCCCACCTCCCCACGGCTCCGCCATCCGCGACCTCCATGCCTTACCGTCTGAGCCGCCGCTGTGGTCGGACCGCCACCCCGTGGTCTTGCGCCGCCCTCGGCCGAGCCGCCCCGGGTCGGGCCAAGCCACCCCATGCCCTCGTGGTACCCCTCGGCTGAGCCGCCCTCATGGCACCCTCGCGGGCTTCGTGGGCCAGGACACCCAGCGCGGGTCGGGTCGGTCCGACCGGGTCAGACCGGACCCGGACCCACTACGACCCATTTACATTCTTTTGGCCATAACTTTGACAGTGTACGTCCATTTGACAAACTGTTAGCGGCATTGGGAACCTTGGAGCAAGTCGGTCCCTTTGAGTGATACCCCACTGTGTTTTGGATTAATATGGGGAACGGTCAGGTTGGATCGAGCACGAATCCAACCGAGCCCCTGGGACTAAAAGGCTAATAACTCATAGATCGGGCTTCCGATTGATGCACTGTCTGTTACGTTGAGACCCCTATGAAGTGACGGACCTTTGAGATGCTTCTTTGTGAGACTTCATGGTAGTTGGAGTATCGACCAGTAACTCATGGAGCAGATCCTCCCGGAGACGAATGAGCATAGTGCGGGAACCCAGTAGCTGGCTGAGGCTTGACGACTACTGACCTTTTCGACTTGGAGAGACTTGACAGGCCCAGTGGGGAGCGCCTTTATGTGACGCGGCAGACCCACGGTGGGGAGTGCCTCTGTGTGAAACGGCAGACCCACAGTACACGATAGGAGGAGTACCTCATCAAGCCATGGTGGGGATCGCCTTTTTGTGACATGGCAGACCCATGGTACTCGACAAGAGGAGTACCTCAGCAAGTCACAAGAGGGAGCGCCTTTGTGTGACGCGACAGACCCATGGTGGGGAGCGCCTCTACGTGATGCAGTAGACCCACGGTACTCGACAGGAGGAGTACCTCAATAGTTCAAGGTTAGTGGGAAGTGCCTATGTGTGACGCGGCAGGCCCACTGTACTCGATAGAGGAGGATTTCTCCAGCAGTTGAGATGTTCGATGTTATGATTGGGAATGTTACTTGATACTACCCCTAGAATAAATCCTGGTGTGAGCTAAGTCAGTACCTCTGTGTTTTCCTCATGATTGAGATGAATTACTTGATAACTTAGGTATATGTATGGGTATATACCTAAGTAAGGTTATCTGTTGATTTTATACTTTGTGATTTATCCTTAATAGGTTTTGTGGGACCTAGAGGGTCTCAGGGTCCCTACTGAGTATCGTTATACTCACCCCTGCATGGGCTATGCCCACACCTTGTTGTGTTGGATACAGATGACGGACAACGCTAACTGAGGTTGAGAGTACCTGGACTGGATGGTACCTAGAGGTGGACCATACGGCGTGTCGGTACGCAGAGGAGATGGGTGGACGTGGAGTGCTGAGGAGGCGATCTGTACCTACCCTTCAGGTAGGAACCCCGGAGGACGACCCAGCAGCTGACTTTCCCTTTTCTTCAGTTGTATTGTATTACAGTTGTACTTGTACTTTCCAGTTGAGCTTGTATTCTAGCCCCTTTTACTTACTACACTCACTCTGTTTACATTTCAGTTTACTTGTGTTCCTATCTTGTTGTGTGCTTGGTTACGTGTGCTTACATGTTATAAAGGTAATGCCTTCCCAGTTTTAGGGAATACGCCTTCGGTGCAGTCACCAGCCCCTGGCCTATGGAAGGCGGGCTTGGGGTAGTCACGGCATGAGCCCTGAGGGACAGGTCGTGACATCTTATAAGTGAAAATATGATATATTTATATCATGGAATAAATAAATAAATGTTTTGAAAAAGATAAATTAAGTGTTGGTATTTTTGTGAAACATAAATGTTTATTTATAATTTTATAATTAATATAATTATTTAAAAGAAAATTTATCTTCATAAAATAGATTCATAAATTAATATTTTATTGTATTATAATTATAAGAAAATTTTATAAGACCTTAATTAATTTTTCAAAGTGTTGTAAAATCGGTTATATTATTAAAATCGGTAATTTTTGAATAAATGATGAATTTAATTAAAAATTAAATTTCTTATATTTAGAAAATTATTTTTAAAAAATGGAGTCCATTTTTTAATTCTACACGTCAAAAAATGCTTAGAGTGAATTTTTGGGATTTTTCTAAAATAGTTGAATTTTTTGGTGAATAGTGAAATACGGTAATCTACGGTATATAGGAAATACATGAATTATTGAGTCATAGATGATTTATACTTGATGTAAGCACCATAATCTCAAACTATTTTTCTCTCTTTACTGTATTTAGTCATGGAATCAAAACTACTCATAGTCTTGAACCAAAATAATAAACTATTGAATAAAATAATCAAAAAACACTCATCTCTTCCACTATAAATACCACCCCTCACCACCTCTTCTCCTCAAACCTCCAAAACCTTGTATTCTATCTAATTTTTAGCCCATTACCTTCCCATGCCTCTTCCCCATGTCCAAAACCAAGGGCCTTATGGAGGTTTTCAAAGAAAAGAATTCAATAAGTAAAATATTCTTTCATTTTCTTTTATTTTCTTTTCAATTTATTTTCTTTTATTATTCTCTAATAACCTCCACTCATCCAAGTGAAATGATAACTCCGGTATCTTACATATACTTTAATTTTATTGTGTTAATGAAATATCCACCATCAAACCTCTCATCTTCTCCTTTTATTCTAGAAAATGAAATCATCGTACGTGACACGTCGATTCACTACCTTCATGGACAATGGGTTTTTAGTTTCTTTTACCACCTTCATGAATGGTCGTAAAACAATTATTATGGTTAAATCAGATTTTTTTATAGACATTATAAATTATATAATATTCTGGAACCAATATATTAACATGTTATTAAATAAAACGATATAAGTTTGCAATGGTCGTAAATAAGCATCAAAATAAATTAAATAATTTTCATTAATGTTTTATCTAATGAATCATCCTCATATCAGAAAACAAAATGATATATGGAATTTTGGAAACATATTAATACCTTTTCCTTCCACTTATGGAGTTTTGATTCCATTCGACAATAAATTCCATAATGAACCAACCATGAAAACCATGAAATAAATACACCCGAAACAATGAAAATAACAAAATATTATTAATAAATGGGTGGAAAATGTTATAAAAGATTGAATAAGGTATTATAAATATGAATATAGTTCTTTAATAAATTAATAACACTCTTTAAACTATTATACAAGAGGTTTGACCACGTTTTAAGGAAGTCAAACCTGAGGTAATAAACTTTTCTTTAAAAATCCTTTTCTAAATTTTTATTTTTACAAAATTCAAAAGGAATGATTTTATTATGCATATATTCATGTTTTATGATTATTTTGTAGTTCTTGGATATTATTTACGATGATAGTTGGGTCTGTGATATCCCTTCAATTCATTGGATATGTTTATGTTGGAAGTTGAACGTAATGGTTATTCCAAGTGTAGTTGTGAGGGTTACATTGTAAGGTAGCCACGAGGGTTACATTGTAAGGTAGCCGTGAGAGTTACAAATCATAAGGTATAAGTGAGAGTTATAATCCTATGTAAGTATGGTAAGAAAATAATGCCCCAAGTTACCTAAATGGTTTATTTATATTTTCTATGTTTCATGGAAATCATATATTCTCACAAAGTATATGATTATATACGGGTGAGAAGTATGTATTTGTGAAAATGATTTCATATGTTTATAAGTATTCATGGACTAATGATTTTTTTATGTCCCTTACTGAGTTTTTTGTGTTCATCTCAAGTTTTAAAATGTCTTTTATAGGGTTTAAGGGATGATTAAGAGAAAAGAAGAAGCCAAACTGAATGATGTGAAGATTTTTCATGAAAATAATTCATGTTTTATTAAAAAAAATTGTATTTAGGAAGAAATGGATATTGTTTTAATTTGTATCCTCTTTGTATGCTTGTGGGTTTTCATGTATGAATTATGACCTAATTCTCTAAAAATCTAAATGGATAAGATCTTTGAGAATGAAAGAAAATGAATTCTAGTTTAATTATCTATAATATGTAATGTTTAAGGACGAGTCCTTATATGAGGAGGTCGAGAGACCATTTAAAAAAAATGTTAATATAGAACCCAAAAATTATTCAATTGTGTTGTTAAGGATTAAATCTAGTGGAATTAACTTAGTTGACATACTAACATTTATTTCAATTATTAAAGAAAATTAGTGTACTGAATGAAGATAAAAGAATTGATTGAATACAAATAATGGAAAGTGTAAATGCTTAAGGAATAATGGTGTTTTTAGTGACTAAGGAATATTCTAGAAATGATAGAATACCTTTCTAATAAGGTTGAGAATATTTTGAAGGCTTCACCTGTAACGCTTGGAAAGATAATGAATAATTGCAATCCAGCTGAGTAGAATGTCACCAACAAGTCACGAGAAAACAATATATAAGTCATTATTGACTTTTTTAAATAGTCAAACCTCTATCGTCACTAAAAAACAATCACCCACAAGCACACATATGTCATGTGAATCCTACATGCCAACTATGATGCATGAACACACGCCTCTTGCCAACGGACTAAGAAAACCATAAATGAAAACCTCCAAGAAACACATCATATTTGAATAAACATCTCAACCATAACAATAAAAACCATGAACAACAATCCTGTAAACCTAGTAGCCTGAACTTTCCATCGAAAAAGTATTCATGACGAATCAGTCTGATATCCATCACAAGCTCTGACATGTCTCTATTCCTCGTCTGTCATATCCCAAATAGTAAGACAAGAAAAAGACGCTCTGATGCCATTTTGTAATACCCTGGACCGAGACCACTCATCAGTGTCTAGACCAATGACCTCACATATCATCAAGCGTGCATTCTCGTACGCCAGAGGCTACCGACTGACGACGATATCCTAAAACAAGCATCGGAGAGACTATTCCCTCGAATCAAAGTATGCAAACAAAATACACAAGAGGCTATACTACCATCCTATGCCTCCCCACAACCTGGTCACCAATCCTGTCGAGCTAGCCCAGCCTGATCCGCTGCACAACCCGTGCTCAACTTGAAAGGAGACATAAGGTCTACACACGCACCAAAGTGCCTATGCAGGGTGTGGAAAATTCATCTCAATAGAGTCTCACCAAGTGCCCCTAGTATACGCCATCATATACGTGTATGCACAAGGAAAGGAAGTAATATAAATAAACATGCTCGCATAAGGGTGTCGAGACATCGTGTGCTAACCAGGCCATCATGACTCCATGCGCATCGGTTCACCGTGTGCTAACCACGACTTTCAACCATACCTGCTTCGGTCTAAGATGAAATCCAGTCACTTCGTACCATACGATCCAACCCATACCTGAAGACTCAGGGCGGGGTGTCACTAAGTCTCGACCACTACCCGAAGGTGCAGGGTAGGGTGGTCCTGCATCCATGTCATGGACTGTCCCTTATCACTCAAGGGAGGTCACCCATCAAGTCCCGACCTCTGCCTTATCACTCAAGGTAGGGCCCTCTATAATATCCCGACCACTGCCTTATCACTTAAGGTAGGGTCTCGTATAACATCAATCCCTGGACCAACCTTCTCACTCAAGAAGGCCTATGCCAACATCTTCTCACTCAAGATGAGACCATTATCTTAACCACCGCATTATCACTTAAGGTAGGGTTGGATGTCGCATCACAACCTGGACCAGTCTTCTCACTCAAGACTGACCATGCCAATACCTTCTCAGTCAAGGTAAGATCATGATCTTGACCCCCTACCTTATCACTCAGGGTAGGGTCTAATATCATGTCACAATCGCTACCTCCTCAACTCAAGGTAGGGTTCTGCCAACACTTGATTACTCAAGGTGAGGCCATGCCTCAAGATCCATCGTCGACCACGCCGAGATTCGTCGGTTATCGCACACACACAAGTAGGGCACACAACCCATCCCACAAGCTCACTTGCTCGTCACCTGAGCTCTAGTCACTTGAGACCTAGCCTTGCACCTCGATGTACAACTCGTCGTCCATCTAGGCCCTCGAGCTAATCTCCTCAAAACTGTCTTGGTTGCACAATCACAACATGTCGGTCCTCTCGGCATCCACATATCGCCCACAAGGGCATCCACTAGGGCCCTCAGACCCCTCTTAGTCTTTGCTCAGTGGCACCAAGCTGCACTCGTTGCCCCATGGTGACCTCACAACTCATAGGCTCTACCCAACCCATGCCTCAAAGGCAGGTCCCATCCTCATCTAATTCTCACGTCACAACTCGGTCCCACTAACCCGGGGGCATCCTGAGCTAACTCGCTCTAAGCCCCTTGGCATCCCCATGCCAAGTCCTCAATAATTCCAAGGACCCACACTGGGCCTCGTGTCACCACTCCCCTTAGGAGAGCTCTCAACCCATCACCCGGAGGAAACCCTCCTTCGTCACACCTTGTCTAGTCTCGGGGGCCTCATCCCGCTCATGGCACATGTCGGGAGTCCACTCCACCCTCAAAGAGGGTGTTCCTCATTATACATGAGGCGTACGACTGTCTCACTCGTCGTCACCAGGTCTAAGCCTCTCATGCCTGGTCAACTAGCCTAAGGAAACCCACCTAGGCTATCTATGTCTCATCTCGCATCCCGAGACCTACTTGAGGTCTCTTGCCAACTCAATCAGCCCCTTCACACCTTGGCGACAGTTGTTGGGCGATCCCAATTTGCCTGAAGTGCTAAAGAGCACTTATTCCAACTCGTGGAGACTCAAAGCTATCCTCTCTCTTTTCCCAGGGTGCTCTTGGTCCCTAGTCGTTTACCTTGTCCCATTGCAAAGATGCAGACATACACGCTCATGCATAAACAAACATATGACTTTATATTAAAGGGTTCACCTACCTCAACCAAGGAGTTACCATCCACGCTAAGCTCGACTCGTCCTCAGCTATGCTTGTCCATGCTTTGTCCAAGCTCATGCCGCCATTTGAGCTCCTATCTCACGTCACGACATCCAAATAATTGATTATTTTATAATTAATTATCCAAATTAATCCAACAATGCATGATCATCGAAAAACTCACCAAGCATCGTTACGTCACCAAAACCACACAGAACCTAGTGTGTTCATCCTTCCGGGATGCCCTCTAGACAACCTCGCAAAAGCTCCATTGAATCGGGACGTTTTTACATGCTTGGGTGAAATCATCACTGGAACCCCAGCTTAAATTGTCACCAATCAGCGATTAAAGGGCGGGAAAAAAATGGAGGAAACCAGAGGGAAGAACATATCTTAAACTCGGTGGAGAACCATAAAAAAATTGCCCCTCCAAGGGGGGTTGAATGGGGGGAGAAAAGGGGAGGGCCGACCGAAATGGTTCTTTCCTATCAGTTGTTCAACATAAAAATGAAGGGGGGACGACCCTGAACAGATGGGTTTGCCCCTCTAAAAAAAAGTGTGCCCATAGGGGCCACGATGCAAGACCCCTTGGACGCCTACTACGACGTTGTGCTCAGCTCCACGGTGCAACCGACCTTCAGGGGTAGCCCGATGGTCCAGCCTCCCGAGGACCTCTAAAAGCGCAACCTACCTACTGCGGTGCGGTCCTTACCCCACAAGCACCCCTCATGGCGCAACCCCTTACCCTGTGTTTGGTATGATTTTAGTAAAAGAAAAGAAATAATATGATAGTGTATAAAAGAAAAGAAAGGAAAAGAAATGATTGTGATTTCTCTCTTTGTGTTTGGATCAATAACTTATTAAAAGAAAAGAAATGATTTGGATTTCTCTCCATCTTGTTTGATGAATCTTTTTAAAAGAAAAGAAAAGAAATATTTTGGAAATATGATAAAAATAATCATTATTAAAAAATATAGTTTTTCGATACTCGATTATTCCAAATAAAAAATATTATAATTCCAAATTGTATCTTCAATTTATATATATATATATATATTTATTACAAATAAATATATATTTTTATAAAATATTTATATAATTATAAATATATATATATTTATAAATATATTTATTTATATATAATTATATAAATACGCGTTCATAGATATATACATTTATAAAATAAATTTATTATTATATAAAAATATATATCTTAATATGTTAAATATATATTTAAAAATATATTTATATATAAATATTTAATTATAAATACATATATATTTTTAAAAAATATTTATCTAATTATAAATATATATTTATAAATATATTTATATAATCATATATAAAAATATATCTATAAATAAATAAATATATATATATATATATAAATTAAATTTGAAATTATTACCAGATTATTAATCCAAGCAAGTTCAAATAATATTTTAAAAAAATATTGTTTTCCAGTACTCAATTATTCCAACTAAAAAAATTATAATTTAAAATTGTATCTTTGATTTTTATATCATGTCAATTATATAGACATTTAATTTTGAAAAATATATTAGCAATGATATTTTTTTTATTTTTATATCATGTAAATTATATAAACAATAATTTTGATTTTAATCAATCATTATCTTTCATGTTACCAAAATTAAGTAAACCCTAAACTACGAAAAATATATTAATAATATTTTTTTTAAAAAGAATGTTTAAACAAAATTGATTTCATATATTCACCAAAATCATTTGCACAATCCATATATTTATTTAGTTGTATAATTATTTATAAATTACATTGAATAAAATATTTATATTCACATAATCAAAATTATTTATATACACATAATTATTTAAAATTAAAATTATTAATATACACATAATCAAAATTATTAATTCAAGGAAATCAAAATTATTTATATAATTTATTAATTCAAGATAATAAAAAATATTAAGTCAAAATAATTATTGATTCAAAATTATTTATAAAGCATGTTTATAAATTATATATATAAACTACTAATTCAAGATAATCAAAATTATTTATAATTGTTTTTTATTATTAATTATAAATATTGTTGAAGTTATAAAAATAATTATTTACAAATCACATTTAACAAAACATATATATTCACATGAAAATTCTAATTTTTATTATTAATAATCACAAAACTTACCATTTATGTAAATACTAATTCATGAAAATATTGAATAAGGTATAATATTAACATGAGGATAATATAAGCAATTTTAGAAAAAATGGTACACAACTCTGTTTCCTTCCAAATCACCCCAAAATCGTGGTGATTTGACACCCTCCGCATGGCGCAACGCCTCACCCTCGAGCGCCCCTCACGGCGCAGCAACCCCGCTGCGGCGCGGGCCTCCTCACCATGCCACTATGTGGTGCAACCACCCAACAACCCTTCAAAATTAATCCCTCGTGACACACGCCATGCTGCAGCACCCCTTGGTTGTGGTGTGGTTTGTCACCAGCAGCAGAAAAATCACCCAAGGGTCACGCCGACCCTTCTCCGATCCACCCGAGTAGTCGAAAACACCTATCGGGCCCCAATCCATGTCCAAAATCATCTTCTTGAGATGTCCCAACCCTTGAATTCCCTATCCGAATCCCAATTCTCGAAATGTCTCTGCACCAGTGCCAAAAATTATAATTTCCTCAAAAAATGACCTGAAAATCTATGGGTCGTTACAAAGAGCTCCAGACCTAACTTCAGTGAATTTAGGAAAACCATGAGAACACAGAGCTGCAATTCAAGGGGTGTTTCTTCGTCTTCCTTATTTCTTCTTGCATTTTCTGGTTCTGTCTTCCATTCATGTGCTGCAGACTGAAACTGTATATTAATTTGTGTCATGAGCTTACACTGCGTATTATTTTGAACATGCTTTCTTTGTGACTTTTTCGCAGGGAATTCAGGTTCTTGTGTTGATATTTTCTTTTATTTCATTCATCTATTCTTCCGCGATGAAATGAATTGTTATATTCAAAATAAATTTGATTTGATCTACTGTTTGAGTTTATTTGAAGAATTGACAGATGAAAGCTGATTTTCTTTCAGTTTATCTTTTTAAATCACCTCTAAATGATTTCTTTCTAGATTAAGTCAAAGTATTGATGAATGAAGACTTCAATACAATTCATTCTATCATTTTAAAAACTATTCTATTATCTGCATGTGTTGATAAACTGTACAGGTGCATGGATTTGAACAAACTCATTGCAGTGTACATTTTTAAGAATGAAGTATATTTTCATTAGGTTGCACAAACCCTGTTGAAAAGAAGACTTTATTTCCTTAATAAAAAGAGAGCGTTGCCCCCTACCTGTTAAAAAAAAGGGTTGCATCAACCTTGTATTCCCAAGTGTCATTAAACCAGTCACATCATCTCTTTTCCAACTCTCTAACATAGTTGACTAACACCGTTGACATCACTTGAAATTCTGCTCACTTTTATTTCAAATACCAAGGTTCATTCTGTTGTTTTCATTCAGTTAGAGTTGGTTAAAGCCCTTAGATCACACACCCACATTTCCTGAGGTTCGACCATTCACTTCTATGCTTGTATGGGAGATTATAAATTGATATTTTGATAGCCTTTAATGGAGAAGCTAAAAATTTGCGTTGTTGTCGAGGAAGGTATGGTGTTGAGCTTCTTAGGGTCTAAAAAAAAAAATTTTAAACATAAAATTACTTGTTGTCACTGCTGTCTTTTGGTGTGATTAGTGCTGAAATTGAAAATTGAAATTTTGCTCACAGGAATCCATGGTTCACTAGAAAATTGTTTGCTCTTGTTTCTTAAACTATTTTGTGAACTGCTTATCAGAAATTCAACTATTGGAATTAGTTGTTTATGCTACTGAATCTGATCCTGTTCCTTATATTCTGGAATTTGTGTGTTGAATATTCTTTAAAACCAAACTCACGAGCTAATAAAAATGGACATGAATACTAGAAAAAAAAAAGATGTGTTCATTTAATTAGCTTCTTCACCCAAGAAGATGATGAAATTTTTTGTACGCCTTGGGATAGGTTCATTGAATTAGTAAACCAATGTCCTAATCAAAAACTCCCTTTGAGGTTGATTATACATAGTTTCTATGAGGGATTGAGAGATGATGATAAACTTGTTTTGGAAAGAGAAACTCATGGTTTTTATGGTTGTGTTTCTGGTGGGAATTTTGGGAAACTTGTGTGGAATTTGCTGAAAAACATAGGGATGCTGCTAACTCATCAATTTCAGAAATTGTTGAGCCATCGCTAAAGGAAAATGAACTGAATTTTTTAACAAAGTATGGTAGTGAATATCTAGGATAGCCCGCTTCACATGGAGATGATAAGAATCTAGACTGCTTGTGTGTTAGAGAAACACACCAGAAATTACAGTAGAGGAGGAAGAAGAAGGATGAAAGAGAGCGAGAGAAAACACTCGAGAGGCCCCTTGCACTCTCACCCAAACCCGGCTTGCTGAACCGTCTAAACAGATTCCTTCATACCCCCCCCCCAACTCTTTCTCCAGCCCTCCTCTTTTAACAGCATCCCCCCTCCCCCGGATCCCCACGTAGGATTCTTAACAAACCCTCTCAGCTGTGCCACTTTGTTATCCAGGCAGTATCCCTCCCTGTAGTTACCTTTATACCCCCTTCTAGAAACTGTTTCTAGGTTGTGTTGTGCCTTGTGCCTTTCAAGCTGTGCTGTGCCTTCCAGGTCTCTATCACTCACCCCATCTTGAAATTCAGTCTGGTCCTCATGGCTGAGGGAAAACAAATGATTGCGGTTGAAATGTTCTTCCCATGTAAGGTCTGCAGAATACAGTGGCAGCCTTAGCTAAGAAATATGTCAAGCAAAATTCGGGGACGTTAGACTTTGAAAAATATGTCACGCCTGACCCCAAGCGATGATGCCCATACCGAATTGCCTAAGTTTGCTGCATCTCCATGACCTAACTAGTCTGCTAGTTATCACCAATGTAGAATGTTCTGCTCTAGCCAGCTTGTTGTTGACCCCTTCATCATGTTTAAGGGTCTCCGCCATGTCACTTCTATATTGGGAGTAAGTACTCTTCCACATGTAGAAATACCTTGATGGGACTGCAATATCAAGGCAAATGAGCATCCAGATTGCTCCTGAAGCTTTAGATGTTGTCATGCCCCTTTTGAAACGCTCCACTTCTTCCATCATGATAGAGTCTATTGGCCACATTCGTGCAAGCTGGTACTCACAAAAGTATTCCAGGGCCTCAGAAGGTGGTTGATACTTCCAATATAAAGTAGTGGTGCATGCCCAATGCTTTAGACCATTGCATTTTGTGCTTTGGACAGAACCGCACAACACTACTAATTTAGGACCGTATTGTTGAGGTCCTTTATAATGCATCCTTTGAAATTTCCACACATGTATGCCAAACAATCTCCCATCTCTCCCTACTTCACGAACAAGCTCTGGAGATGTGTAGTTGTGGGTTGCACCACTATCAAGTAAAATAAAAATGGGAATTTCACCCACCGCGTCTCTCTTCCTGAATTCGGTAAGAAGCGTCCGACTCGTCCTCTGTTATTTGAAGCGGAAACAACTCATCCTAAACAGAATTGCTGAATGAATTGCCCAAATCGTGAAACAAATCCATAATGTTAGGATCCCAAACTTTGACAACTAATTTCGTTGATCTTACCTCTGAAATATGAACACCAAGATTTCAATACACTGGGATATTGATTTCACAACAAAATTCCAAGAATTAAAGATTCCCAGTCAGGATCAGGGTAGATGCACTCCGCACAATGATCATTTGCAAAAAATTCCTAGAGTCTCGGTAACAAACTCCGCCTCATTGACCCTCACGTCTTTTAGATTTCTTATGCCGCCTAAATCTCCATCATCACCAGCATCATAAGCATGGTCGTTGTTCTCCTCTTGTCTTGTTTAGGGAAATCGCAGGAAATGAGAATTCAGCAATGATTCAATTACTCCAGTGATTTTGTTGATCCAGTCCATTCCGTCTACAACATTTTCAGCTTAGGGTGTGTACCTTAAATGGAGAAATGATTTGAAAACAAAAGCGCAGATCTGTATCCTCTTTATCAATCTTTACAGTTGATGTGTAAAGATTAGCAGTATAGTATCCCGATGCACACCTGTCGTGGGGTGTGGAAAGAACTATTATTTTTTATGTTAAATGCGGTAATAGTGGTAACCCTAAGTTGTCTCTGGAGAGGAGCGCTCTAAAATATATTCACTGGTTGGTCAAAGAAAAGGGTTTTGTTTTTGAAATGGTTTTGTTTTTTAAAACTAAAGAAAGCAATCAAACAGTGATTTGAAAACAACTAATGATGAGATGGTGGTCAGATCAGAGTCGGCTTAACCTTTTGCAATGCTATCATAGTCCCCAAGTTATCCTTTCTTCTTCTGTTAAGCTGGTAAGAGAGAGAATCCACAATCGCTTCATATACCTCCTTTAACCAAATGGTGATGGTAAGAATATTCCTAATTGAAATCCTAGCTTGGTCTACCCTCCTTCCTATGCGCATAAGCGTTGCAGTGGACCCTCCTAGTTGACTTAGGCAGTTCTCAATTGGGTCTTGTTTTTCCTAATCAACCAAGAGTTTAGCCTTTCCTTGATCATTCAAGTTTACCCCTCCATGAGAAAGGTAACATAAATGAAAAGAGAAGAAAGAATTCAAAAAGAAAACTAAAATAGAACAAAAAATAAAAATAGCAGCAGCAAAATCTCCAGCACTCATGCACGAGCCAATCCAGAGAAGTCCTTTTCTCGCAGTGTTTTCTTTTTCTTAGAGTCGTGGCCTCCTTCCCTTTCGGCCAGTCAATCACACATGATCTTCTTTCTTTAAAAATCCATATCTTTCCTTTTTCTCATCTTTAAATCTCCATCGTGATTTGATCTTCCCTTTATTCGTGCGAAGATCTCGGTGGTCAAACCCGCACAATTTGCACACAACTCTCGCGGTCAATGTAGGCTCGCATTCCTCTTCCTTGCTTACTTTTGAAGATCCTGGGGACTCTTTATATTTTAAACCCGCGTGTTACTTTCCTTAATTCATCCTCTGGCATGGTGTTGCAATCACATGAGGTCTTCTACTTCCAAAATTTAAATTGGCACGTGTGACATACTCCTCGGCATGAAACTGTCACGACCCCCTCCCTCCAAAGATACTGCATTGAGGGGAGGGGGATAATGACCCCCGAGTCCCACCTCCAATAGGTCCCGAGTTGACGACTAGCGCCAAGGGTGTACAAATCTCACAAGATGGGAGACATTACTCTTTATAAGAAAAAAAGATCGGGAGATAAAATGAATCATCCACAATAATTTCAAGACACATATATATAAGGAAACCCAAAAACCATCCCGCAATGGATGTATAAATAGAACTGATACAAAACAATAAAGTCTCCAAAGTAAATATTTAAAAGTAAAGTTAAAACAACGACACAACAACCGTCCCAAGACTCGAGTAACGCCCAACATAGTCCACGGAATCCTCTTGGAAATCTGAAAACAATTTTATATACGTAGGGTGAGTATACAAGTATACTTAGTAGGAAAACTAAAGTCTCTCGTGCACATGTGAAAGAAGCATACTAGTGCCCCTGTGAGAAAATAGCAGAATCAATTAACACCTATCAAGGTATACTAACCATGCCAAACTCACCAAGACACGCTCACCGAGTAACGCAATTCAGTTAATATAATTTAAAGTAAAGCACATCGATGATAGGGTACCCCGCACCACTTTCTCATTGGTATGCCGCTCTCGCCCAACGTCGTACGTCTTGACGCTCTCATCTCTTCTGTATACCACATCACATCCCGTCCGCACACACCTGGGTCTCACAACACATCCCGCCCGCACAAACACACCTGGGTTTCACAACACACCCTGCCCGCACACACCTGAGCCTACACAACACATCATATCACATCTCATCACATCTCATCCCGAATGTTGCGAAAATATCGGGAGAAACAAAGCGAAAAACACGGATCACAGAAGAGTAAAAGAGAAAAAAAATGGAAGAGAACACAGAGATTTATGTGGTTCGGGAATAATCTCTACGTCCACAGAGGCAGAATTTCACTATGATTTGGGAGCACAAATTACAAGGAGTATCTCAAGAGTTCTCACACACAAAACCCTAGCTCGAAATGGACTAATAAGAAGGACGAAACACTATTCCACCAACTGTCAGAAAGTTCGTTGTGCTACTGGGAAAGACGGCTGAACCGCTACAGTGAAAGATGATCACCCAAGTCAAAAGTGCTACAGTGAAAGGTGGCTGGAAGTTCAAGGAGTTACAGTAATGTTGACTCCAAAGTTCAACCAGCTACAGTGCCCTGTTGGTCAGCTCTGTTACAGTGGTCAGAGTTGCTACAGCCCCCCCAAATTTGGGTTGGGGCCCTTCGGCCCTCAGACCCCCGAAAGCAGGGGCGCGTTGCCCCCTGCAACCCCCAACGACTTCACTCTAGAGCTCGATCCACGAAAGTTACGCCCTGGTGCACAGTATGGGTTGCAAGCATTCGACCCAAACATCATCCAAACCGGATTGGGTTACACCAATCCAACACTGAAGACATCTTGAAAATCACATCACAACTCATCCCAAAGACACCTGGGCCAACACATCACAACTCACCCCGAAGACATCTGAGAAAGTACATCGCAACTCATCATGAAGACACCTAGGATACCACAACCGCTATCTAATGCACTAACATACTTCCACTCATCACAGCCTGTGCAATACATACCTCGCCTAGAAGAGAGAGCGAAAAAGAGCGGGTACCTAGCCATCCGTACTCCTCACCTGATATTGGGAAAAAACACCCCCCGTGTGACTATGCGGGTGTTCGACACATAGTGCTCAACGTGCGTGGGGTGCGTGTAGAAGTCACAAGAATGTATAGTGTATACATATATATAAGAAAAAAACACAATCCCAACCTATGGGTTTACAACCAACTCACATCATCGTCACTTTTGCTGCTATCTCTAAATGCATTTATTAGTATTTGCAACAGTCATTTCAGAAGGTAAAGAGCCCTAACAAGTGGCTTCACATTTCCTCTTCGTTTAACACCCATTCATTTCATTATTTAGCATCAACCACCCCCCTTGATCACACAACCCATCATTATATTCCATTAACCACTTTCATCTCATTAACCAACCAACCCAATCCGTTCAAACATTATTAAACAATCATTTATTTATTCCATCACTACTTGGGCATCTAGCACACCACAACCACATTTCATAATTAGCAAAACACTCCTTCACCTTGTCGCCCCAAAAGCACGGCCAACCGTCCCATAAGCATGGCCAAACAAACCAGTACATCGCCGTCCCACAAGCACGACCAAGCAAACCATATCCTTGCTGCCTCACAAGCACGACCAAACAAACCATCAATCCCACAAACCCCGACCACACACATCACAACACTGCGCAACCACGTCTCCATAACCACAAACTGCCTCCTCTCACACAACCACACTGCCACATAACCATTGCACAACCATCTCAACCTCTACACATCTTAAACCAACAACTGCTATAACCAACAAACCGTACTGTCCCGAACATATGAATCAGAGAATTCCATCCTCCATGTCAAGATACTATCCGCTTTGGGCGACATTGACTCGCCCGTATGGGTTTAATCGCATCACAGTTAATGCGTCTCGATTAGGAATCTGGTCCTCCCCTTTTCATATGTCAAGACTTTATCACACATCATACCACACACATCACAAATCAAGGAAAATGGCTCATCTCATAAAACAAAAGGATCCAAACATTACATCACAAAGCAAAACGGAGCAAAGCAAAATTCAAAACAACTCTGGGTACTGGGCACACATCTGCCTCTCTCGCTCCCAAGTATTCTCCTCCTGGCCACCATGTCTCCACAACACACGAACAAAAGAAATGCTCCGTCCATGCAGCGCCTTCTCCTGACAATCCTGGATCTTTATTGGCTGCTCCACAAACGTCGCGTCATCCCCAATATCCAGCTTTCTCCAGTCAATGACATGAGAGTCATCGTGAAGATACCGACGAAGCTGAGAGACGTGGAAGACGTCATGAATCCTTTCCAATTGCGGTGACAATGCCAACCGATACGCCTCTTCGCCAACTCGCCCCAACACCTCAAAGGAACAAACTTGAGAGAAAACTTGCTCCCTTGGCCAAACCTCCTTTGCTCACGTCGAGGGGAAACCTTCAAGAACACGTGGTCCCCAACCTCGAACTCCAAGGGCCTCCTCTTGCGATCGGTATAAGACTTTTGCCGGTCCTGCACTGCTTTCATCCTCTCACGAATGAGCTGAACTTTCTCTGTCGTGCTCTGCACCACATCAGGACCAAGAATTGTTGTCTCCCCAACCTTCGTCCCACACAACGGTGAACGACACCGTCTCCCGTACAAAGCCTCAAACGGGGCCATGCCAATGGAAGAGTGATAACTATTATTATAAGCAAATTCTGTCAAAGGTAGGTGTTGTACCCAAGATCCACCAAAGTTCAAGACGCACGCCCCCAATAGTTCCATAGTAGTCAATCTCGGATCGCGGTGCGACGCGGCGGGGTCCTATAACGGGATAGCGGCGACGCGGATCGCGTCGCGACCGCTTTTTTATCCAATCGTGGATCAATTAACATAATTTAAATTATAAAATTCAACACATATATGCTGAAAAATTAAAATATGTTAAATTAAAATATGATAAATAAAATATAAAACATAATAAAAATAAAACAAAACAAAAAATATGATAAATAAAGTATAAAACATGATAAAAATAGCAAAAGAAAAAAAATTAAAAAGTCCAGCGGAAGGGAAATTAACCAAAAATGCATAAAATAAAATAAAAACAAAATTAAAAACTAGAGTCATGACATCGTCGTTGGGATCAGCGTAGTTGTCGGTGTCGAGGGGTTTGGCGGCGGCTGCATCGCAGGCTTGAGTCGGCGGGATCATAGGCTAGGGTCAGTGAGAGCGGCGGTGGCGTTGCAGGCGAGGGCGGCGACAGCGTCGCATGCTAGAGACGGCGTGGACGGTGGCAGCATCGTAGGCGGGGGGCAACAGCGGCATCGCAGGCGGGGGGCGGCAGCGGCATCGCAGGCGGGGGGCGACAACGGCGTTGCGGTCGGGGGGAAAAAGGCATTTGGTTATAGGACGCGGCCGCTCCCGCCAGAATCGCGGCGAACTGCGACAGCCGGGATCGCGGTGGACGCGGCGCGATCGCGTTCCGCGCGCGATCCACCCACCAGAAGCGGAGGGCCACCGCTCCGCACTGCGACGACGAGATTGCGGCCGAGACGCCACTATTTGACAACTATGAATAGTTTCTCCAACGTTTGGATAGTTTGTTCCGTTTGCCCATATGTCTGAGGGTGGAAAGCAGTGTTGAGGCGTAACTGAGTGCCAAAAACATGTTGCAATCCCCTCGAGACTCGTGAGGTAAAACGTGCGTCCCGATCTGAGATAATTGACCTCGAAACTCCATTCAACCTCACCACCTCTTCCACGCGCCTCTTAGCCAAAGCATCCACTGCGCCCGACTCCTTGATCACTAAGAAGTGGGTCGATTTCGTCAACCGATCCACGACCACCCAGCCTTAATGAGCTCTGGGTAACCCTGTGACGAAATCCATCGAGATGTCATCCAATTTCCACTTGGGAATATCCAAGGGTTGCAACAAACCACCAGAGACACGATGTTCGACCTTTACTTGCTGGCAAACCAAGCACTTTGCCACAAAATCCGCCACTATCCGTTTCATTCCGGCCACCAAAACTGTGTCCTCAAGCGACGATACATTTTGGAGATTGCTAGGTGTACCGTCAAAGGTGAGCTATGAAACTCACTAAAGACTCCATCACGCATTGCCACTGGAACAAGCAGCCTCCCACGAAACAACATCCGATTTTGATCATCCTCCGACCATCTCTCCGGAGCATCTCCATGGCCAACACGATTGCGCATCACCTCTGCCTTCGAGTCTCCCCATTGAGACTCCTCCACCTGCTGCATCAAAGAAGACTGCACCGTCATTTGAAACAAACAACCTTTACCATCATCCACCCTTACATCTATAAGTGCTAGGCCGCCAACTCCTCTATTGCTCTCCAAGCATCCGCAGACTCCCAAACAACACCCTTCCACGACTTCCTGCTCAAAGCGTCGGCCACAACATCCCTCTTTCCTGAGGTGTAGGAGATTTTAAAATCATAATCCTGAAGAAACTCCATCCACTTCTGGTGCTGCAAGTTCAAATCACGCTGAGAAAGATATACCTCATGCTCTTGTGATCCATAAAGACCACAAAGCGCTCCTCAATGAGGTAATGCCGCCACAACTTTAGCGCAAACACAACCACTGCTAGCTCTGAATCATGGGTGACGTAGTTATGCTCATGTGGACGCAACTGCCTAGATCCATAAGAGATCACTGCCCGTTGCTGCATCAGCACGCATCCCAAGCCCAGACGGGAAGCGTCATAGAAGACCTCAAACAACACACCCTTCTCCGGCAGCTGAAGCGCCGGAGCGCTGACTAACTTCCCCTTCAGGTAACTGAACGCTGTCCGACACTGATCACTCCACACAAAAGCTTGGTCATTTCTAGTCCTGTCAACGGGGCTGCAACTCGCAAAAGATCGGGTACGAACTTCCGATAATAGCTTGCGAGACTAAGGTAACTGCGAACTTCTGCCACGTTCTTGGGTGCTGTCCAAGAAACAACTGCTTCAAACTTCGACGGGTCTACTGCCACACCCTGCTGAGACACCACATGCTCGAGGAAATGCACCTCTTGTGTCTAGAACTTACACTTGGACAACTTTCCATAGAGCTGGTGGCGTCGAAGAACATGCAAGACAACTCAGAGATGCTCGACATGCTCTTCCCTTAACTTCGAGTAGATCAAGATATCATTGATGAATACGACGACGAACCGATCCAGGAACTCACAGAACATGGAGTTCATAAGCCCCATGAACACGACTGGTGCGTTCGTAACACCAAATGACATGACTACAAACTCGAAGTGCCCATACCTGCATATGAAAGCAGTCTTTGGGTATCGCCCTCATTTACCCTCAACTGGTGATATTCAGACCGCAGATTGATCTTAGAAAATCAACTCGCTCCTCTTAGCTGGTCGGAAAGATCGTCTATCCTTGGAAGAGGGTAAAGGTTTTTGACCGTCACCTGATTCAACCTCCGGTAGTCTATATACAATCCCAAACCACTACCCGTCTTCTTTGCGAACAACACTGGAGCACCTCATGACGACACATTGGGCCAGATAAAACCCTTTTGCATCAGATCATCTATCTGAATCGTCAACTCCCGCAACTCAGAAGGTGCCATCCGATAAGGAGCTATCGAAATCTGAGAAGCTCCCGACTGCAAGTCTATCCCGAACTCGACATCACGTCAAGGGAGCAACGTCACAACCTCCTCGGGGAAAACATCTAGGAACTCTCCAACGACCCTAGACTCCTCTACCATCCCAGTGTCCACTGATTCTACTGACAAGTCAGCCAACAAGGAAAGAAGGGGCTCCACACGTCGACTGCCCACCTGACAACTCCGCTCACCAACGAAAACCACATGCTGGCCATCCACGTTCGAAAACACGACTCTCCTCCGGAAGCAGTCGATAACAACACATACTAAATACAACTAGTCAATGCCGAGAATAACATCGTATGGTTGCATCTGTAACAAGAAAAGATCCCTACGGGACTGATGCGGCCCCATCATCAGTCTACACCATCGACACACATCAAACAAGCTGGTCTGACCTCCAACTGACGTAGTCAACATTAGGGATGCGGGAAGCCTCTAAATGTCTAATCTCAGAGCATGGGTTAAAGCGGTGCAACAAAGGAGTGCGAAACTCCTGAATCAAACAAGACACAAATAAGGGTACTAAACAAACTGATCGTACCTCTGATGATCTCTGGCCCCTTTGGAACTGCTTCCCCCATCGTGTGCAACTGACCACGCCGAACTCCTCTGCCTTTCTGTTAACGACCATCTCCACGGCCATGCTCGGTCTGTGGTCCCTGAACACGAGGAACATCATGAGGTCGGCATGGCCTCTATCTGCTTTATCTTCCCTCAGCGGAGCATATGCCTGTTGCCCCTGCTGCTGAAACGACCTCACTGGTAACTGCTGAGCCTGACGCTGGACCTGTTCGCCTTGGCCAAACTGAGCTCGAGCAGCCACTGGGCACTGGTCATGAAGACGTCTGAGAACGCCACAAAAGAAACACATCGGCCCTAACCCCACAGGAAAGGCACGAAAACCAGAAGGTCGAAAGGAAAGCTGTCGAGGTCGACTCCCGGCTGGTTGAAACCTCGAAGGTCCTGGCGCCTGAGACCTGCCACTGACAACTCCGACCCTCGAGGAACCCTGCTGGTTCCCTTCCCGCGACAAACCTCCTCACGAGTGCATCCGCGCGATCACTTATGCCTTCTTCTGAACCTCCAGGTATGTTGGCAACGTAAAAGGAGTAACTGCATACTGGATAGAAGGACGGAGTGCCTCCTCAACACGTCTCGCACGAGACTCCTCATCTGGAAAAAAGATCTAGCACAAAACGCAGAAGGTCTTTGAACTTGATTCTCAACTCCCGTACTGACATACTCCCTTGCTGAAGAGAAAGAAACTTCTGCCTCTTCACTGCCTACATGGTCGACGAAAGGAACTCTGCTCGGAACTCCTCCTGGAAGTCGACCCACAAAACGTCTGTCTCCTTTCGCTCTCCTAGATACAACGTCCACCACTGACGCACAACTCCTCTCATCCAACTGACTACCAAAGGGACCCAGTACTCCGTCGGGGCCCAGATCAATTTGAAAGCGATCTCAAGCTCCTCTAGCCAACTCTCTGTTTCTACATCTGAAACACTGCCCTCATACTTTCACAAAGCCTGCTGTTGGAAAGCATGCAACTTCCTCTGCCACTGATCCTCCTCCTCAATCATATCAACCCTATGACGATCAACAGCCTGCTGAACCTCATTTGCCGGAGCCACACGCGAACGACGAACGAGAGCCATAACTGAATGGCAAACAAGGATTTACTTAGTCTGAGTAGTATGAAATTTCATTAAGATTCATTTTAACTCATTTAATTCATTTTGTTATTCATTTCAAGTTTTCCAAAACAACCCAATTCAAATAAGAATACAAGTCATTATGATGCTTGTACCTTTCCTAGGTCTTTATTGCAACCAGGTCCATCTCACTTGGTCGTTCGATAGGCTCAGAGTCCATGCACTGGATCACAGAAGGCCCTAAAATCCCGTGTCCTAGCCGGTCTCTCTGGCCTATGTCACGTACCAAGGTCAACTGACACTGTTGCCATACCAACCCATGCAATCTTCACTGTGCCCAACTCCAAACTCCAAACTCCATCCTATCTTTCAACCACCCCATCTCTGATATCACTCTGTCACGACCCCCTCCCTCCAAAGATACCGCATTGAGGGGAGAGAGATAATGACCCCCCCGAGTCCCGCCTCCAGTAGGCCCTTGGGTTGGCGACTAGCACCAAAGTTGTACAAATCTCACTAAATGAGAGACATTTCCCTTTATCCTCGCCGCCCCACAAGTATGGCCAAACAGACCATCAGTCCCACAAACCCCAACCACACACATCACAATACATCAAGATCATTTTGCAGATTTACAAAGGGGTTTTTATCACATTCCACTTTAATTCTTTGGGGCGTTATCACACAAACCAAAATCCCGGGGCAACCATTTCATTAGTCAAGTATAAGTAATTAATCAATTTCCATTTAGGGTGATATCACAACATGCACAACAAATAAAGGTTCCACGACACATGTCAAACAACGCAAACAAAACCACCAACGACCACAATTTTCAGTTGGACGTTTAGCCCGTACAATTCATCACATCACAATAACAATAAAGCTGTAAAAACATGCGAACAAACCCCCTTACCCTTCAATTTCAACTTAACTAATTTCTTTATCTTCAATTAATCCAACATAACCATATCTTATAGGTAAACGTAAGCAAATCTCTCCCGCATGATACATGTTAGTCTCTGTTTTGTTGCTTTCTTTTCATTATATGTCCAAGCTAGGTACACCTAGCTTGAGGGGGAGTGTTGGAGTCTGTATCCCACATCGGACTTGTGGGCCGATGTGGAGTTTATCATTCATTATAAAAGAATGCCTCCGCCTCACTTTGAGGAAAATGAGGCAAAGGGGGTTTCCTCATTCTACATGGTATCAAAGGGTTTTCTAACCCGATCCCTCCCTCCCATCTAGGGCTTTCCGACGTCAAGTCCCCCGTGGGTGGCGGCGGCCTCGGTGGCCCTAGGTTTTATGCCACCACCCCTTCGCCTCGTGGCCCTCCTGCCCTAAGCGGATCGCCTTCCCTCCGGCATCCCGGCTGCTCTCTTCACCAGCGGCCTCCGAGCGCGACTCTCCAGCGCCTCCGAGCGCGACTCCCTTCGCCCAGCGGCCTCCCTTCACCAGCGGCCTCCCTTCCCCGGCGGTCTGCTGCTGTCCGGCGGCTCCTTTTGCCCTCCCGCGCGACTCTCTTCCGGCGAATCTCTCCCTACCGGCATCTCCCTGCGCCTCTCCTGGTGGTTTCCCCTCTCCGCTCTTCCCGGCGGTCTTTCCGGCTCTCCGCTTCCGTTGCGGCTTCCCGGCTCTCGCAGGCCCCGCCTTCCGCGACGCGTCCCGGCCCCGCCCTCACGCGGCTTTCCCGGCTACAGTCGACGGCTCTTTCCGGCAGCCTGCCTCCTGTGCGGGTGGTCCTTCCAACCGACCTCCATCCCAGCCGGCTCCATGCGCCGACGGCCTCCCTTTCCCAGCCGGCCTCCATTCCCCGCCGGCTCCAGTTTCTCCCTGCGGCTGCCCAACTTCAAGTTTCGGCTCTCCGGCACCTCCTGCGGCATGCCCGCCTCGCCGGCATCTTCCGACTACTCCAGGCAGCCGCCTCTCTGTCCGCAGGTACACCTTCACGCTTCATCCACCGTGGCGTAGCACCTTGACCGTCTTGGATTCGAGCCTTTTTGCACCGCCAGCCCCGCAACAATTCTGCGGAATCCCCGCCTCCCGTCGCCCGCCCCGCAAGTGCGGTTTTCCCGGTGCTAGTTTGGATTTCCCGGCGTTTCATCGACCGGCCCCACTAGTGCGGCATTCCTGGCGTTCCGTCAACCGGTCGGTTTGAGTGGTTTCTTCTGCTGCGCCCTCAACATCATTTATCCATCATTTTGAGGGGAGCTGCGATCGTGAGGAGGAGCATCAGTGTTGCAATATTTTCCTTTATTTTTTTTTGTCTTTGTCATCAAGCTGGGCATGTCCAGCTTGAGGGGGAGTGTTAGTCTCTGTTTTGTTGCTTTCTTTTCATTATATGTTCAAGCTAGGTACACCTAGCTTGAGGGGGAGTGTTGGAGTCTGTATCCCACATCGGACTTGTGGTCCGATGTGGAGTTTATCATTCATTATAAAAGAATGCCTTCGCCTCACTTTGAGGAAAATGAGGCAAAGGGGGTTTCCTTATTCTACAATACACAATAAGGAGAAACGAGAGAAATCCTATCTCAAAGAAGCTTTCCAACTTGCTGCGCACCGCAGGGCGAAGAAGAAACCGCTCGGAAACCACAACCACACCACGAGGAACTGTAGATCAACCTACACCGCACCAAAGGTGGTAAAAAACCCAACCCAAATGTACCCCAAGCCAAAGAAACACCACTGCAGCGGATCCTTGGGAGAAGAGTGGAAGAAAACGGGTGAGAAGGAGAAGAGAACTCACTACAGATCAACCACAGATCTCCAACGAACATCCATCGGGATCAACAAATCAAAGAGGGAGGAATAGGGCTCGAAGAACACCTCGGGGCGCCTAGGGTTCGCCCAAAACGAGAGGAAAAAAGAAAGCACGATCGAATGAATAAAAGTTTGGCTGAAAAGAATTTTTAAAACTACACTGTATTGGGGTATTACACGATGTGTAATACCCTTTCACATCGTGTAATACCCAGGGTTCAGTTTTCGCCGAAAAACGCATCGCCTCTTCATTTTATTATTTATTTTTAAACCCTGAAATATTACACGTCGTGAAACCCTCTTTCACAACGTGTAAAATGTGTACACGTCGTGAAACCCTTTGGACAAGCCGTGAAACCGACTTTCACATCGTGTAATCCACTTACACGACGTGTAATCTCTCTGATTCCAGCCTTTAGCAACCGAACTTCTCCAGACTCCCTCTGAGCCTCCTCCGAACACCTCCAACAACCAAAATTGATAAAGTAACGGATCTGGAAGGCACAGATCATTACAGAAACGTCCAAAACAACATGCAATATTTACTGCAGGCATTTTAACCGGTTGTTTCCTGTAGTTTTTTCTTCCCCTCGCTTACATACATCACCACACATCTTCACGCCAAAATCTATTCCGTGTTGCATTTGTTTTTCTCACGTGTAACACGGGGACTTCTCTACGTCGTAGCAGATCTCGTTTCCATTCCATGCACCTTGGCTCGAAGTGCAGATGATCCTTATGAAGACATGTCCTCGACCTGCCCGATGCTTACATTGAGGTGTCTGAGGCTTGCCCCATGCTTATGCAGACATGTCAGAGACTGGTTTGATGCTTACGCAAGCTATGAATGATTGTTACGCAAACTTGTCTGGGACGTATCTGATGCGTACGCAGGGGCAAAATGATGGATGATAGTTATGTAGGGCTGCATTATGGTTACGCAACACTAGATTCATGCTTACGTAGGCTATGAACGATGGTTACGCAGGCTTGCCCGTGACTTGTTTTGCAACATCCTAGGTAATTATAGAATAAGACTTTTATGTATCTATTAATATTTATGAATTAGATATTAATTTTACTTTAAAAGGGATGCTATGTCCAATAGCATACCCGACACGCAACAATGAGTTTCTCTGAAATCTTATGTTGCACACAAGACTGAGTGATATCAAAAAATAATATATTATTAATATTATTATTTTAAATGTTAGTTATCGCTTAGCCGTTGTATTGACGAGAATGAACAGAACTAACTATATTATGTTTACACATGTTTTTTAAATGTTTTTACTTTCATCCAATAAATTTTATAGGCTTAAAATAAGAATAAATCCAATTTTAAGTATAAAAACCTCTAATATTTTTTAAAAGGTGATTTTACCGCCTATTGACGGCGAACCCTTTTTAATTTTAAATTTTGACAGTTTTACAAATTTTATATGACAAATTAATTTTCTTTTTTGGAAGCGGGACATCAAAATTTATTTTGGTTGAATTTTTGGTATTTTTCTGATAATATTCATTTTTTAATGAAAAGTGAAAAATAGTGCATTTTAATTTTTTCGTCTAATTTATTTATATAGGGAAGGCAATGGTCAATGGAGAAGGCAATAGTCTTAATCACAACATAGGGATCATGGATCAACTGGAAGACATGGGTGCTGTCTAGGAAGATATTGTCTCAACTGTGAAAAATTATGACTTCATCAATCAAAAGGATCTGCTATTATGGCATGGGTACTCTGGACTCGAAAAGTTATTATATGCATTTGATTCAAGGAAGCATGCAGTGGATTAGTAGTTGGAACAAGAAGTGGATGCTCCCTTCTCGATACACTTTCATCTGGAGGCTGATTTCAAACAAACTGTCGGTGGACTCGAACCTTCAAAAAGTCGGAATTTCCCTGTGTTCTAAATGTGTGCTATGCAACCAGCATAGAGAGGATATCAATCACCTCTTCCTGAGCTGCAAAACAGCCTTCGCATTATGGCAGAATATCCTCCAAATTTTCAATATGCCGCTGAAACGGACAGACTCCATCTCAGGCCTGCTTGCGGACATACACAATGCTGCACACTCAAAGCAGGTCACTGTTCTCTTGCTAACTGCATGTGCTGAACTGCTGCACTTCATCTGGAAAAGCCGGAATGACATCCTGCACAATAAGGTGCGTTTCAACGCTGCTCTGGCGATCAAAACCATTGTTGCGGCTGCCCAATTTGCCAACTCGCTGCATGCTGAAAAATGCAGCAACACGGTTGCAGACCTCTTGGTGCTCAAACGTCTTCAAATCCCAGGTAATTTCCCCACTCCCCGTGGCACCTTGGAAGTGTTCTGGTTCCCCCCTTTTGTTGGTTGGATTAAATGCAACACAGACGGAGCCTTCAGAGGCAATCCTGGCCCCTCAGGGTATGGCGCAATATTCAGAGATCACAATGGAGATATGCTTGAATGCCTGTACGGCTCGTGTGGTCACTCCACTGCGTTGGAGGTGGAAGTGATGAGAATTATCATGGCAATTGATCTTGCAAATAAAAGAGGATGGAACTCTCTCTGGTTAGAAAGTGATTCCTCAACCATCGTGCAAGCGATAAGAAGAGGACATGTTCACCTTTCTTGGAAGATGACGACTGTGGATTAATTGCGGGGAAAACCTCTCTCGAATGAACTACATTATTACTCACTCCTACAGGGAGGCCAACTATATTGCTGATGGGCTTGCAAATAAAGGGGTCAATGCGGGTGGATGTTGCTATTCAAGCACTTTGCTCCCTTCTAATCTGTGATAAGTGTAAAATCCCATCTTTTAGACTTGTGCGACTCTGTTTTGTTCTTATCCAAGGGTCTCAATGACCACTTTTCTCAAAAAAAAAAATGGTTGTAAGGTATAATTAGATGAAATTTTTATCATTTAATCCAATGTAGCTCATTGGAATCAATTCCACATTGAAATTGGATATAAAAACTTTGTGAACTTTTGAACGTTTTTACTTCAAAAACCCGTTTTCTCGATCCGTCAATGAGATTAACTTTAAATTAATTTAAACACTTTTGTGGATTGAATTTTAAAAAACGTACATACATGGTTGTAATCGGTATGAAAAATAGTCTAATTGGATCAAAATAATTTTTTGATGAATAGTAATTTTAGTATTTTATTTACCACGGTTAAAGGTAAATCTGATAATTAAAGGTAAAAATAATATTATAATAATATAAAACTACCCTAACACTTGTTCTAATTTTATTGGATGAGTTATTGTCGACCAAGACAATACTTGGGCCGAAATTGTGACATTTGGAAGCCACTTGGGTGTGATTATGACATTTATAACATTTAATTTAAAGTAAAAACAAATATGTCATAAATATGTCTCTCCTTACTGTAACAATTTTAATATGGGGTTATAGAAGTGATATCTTCGACTATGAATAGTCCATAGAAAGCTAAAAATATTACCTACATCATGGTATTTTTTTTTTAATTTTTAGAAAATAAATAATTAAATTAAATTGCGACACAGTGATGATGCAGTAATTGATTTATTAAAAAAAGAATCAAATAAATGATATTAATAATATTAAAATAAATATAATTTGAAATATTTGATGTCATCCATGATTTTTCTGGATGACTATGACATGTTAGGATTGAGTTAATGTATTTTGTTTGAAGGAATCAAGTTATGATTTTTAAAAAAATTTCATGTAATGAAGTGTCAAAATTGACATAATTCATATTTTAAAATATAAAATATTTAATTAAATGATATAAAATTTATAAAAATTCAAGCTCCAGCCAACAAGTTGAGATAACTCTACAAATGTCATTAATGACTCATTTATTAGTCGTTTGACATGATTTGATAATTATTTTAACTCAAAGTGTAAATTACTTGATAAAACGGTAAAAGTTAAAAAGGTTAAAACAAAAAGATAAGGATTACAAATTATTCAAAACTTGTTTAATTCTCATTGGATGATTATATTTCGACCCCTCCTCATCCTATCTTCAAACTAAATCAACTTGGATCCATTTGGAATCGAAATTGAATTTATATTAATTTAATACTTTTAATGATTCCAAGGGTGCCCCTCCCCTCTCCTATAAAAAGACACTCATTCCTCTATATTATTCACACTTTAAAAACTTTTTTGGTTCGTCCAAGCTCTGCCCAAACTTCTTCCTAGAATCCCTCTCCACATTCTTGAGGCCTTAGTTTTGGCAGTACACTTTTCTTAGAGGTGTTAAGGTGTTAAGAAAGGTGATCATCCGAAAGAAAGATAATGTTTTTATGTAAGTGTTTCTATTTTATTTCTTCTTCCACTTCCTTTAAATCTTCTTCATCCATGAGGAACTTATAACTCTGGTATCCTCAATATACTGAGATGTTATTATATTAATATCTTCACCCAAATCCATCTCCAATTTCATCAAATGGGAAATGAACATTTCGTTCGTGTGTGCCGACTACTGCTTTGCGAACTGATATAGTTTTTTTTTCATTACCGACTCTCAAGACTGGTCATAATGATGGAATTAATGTTTGTATATGATGTTTATGACATATTTATCATTATAAGAGAATAATATATCAATTATGTTCTTACTTTCCATGCACATAAAAATGATAACGCCGTTCGTGCGTACGTGTGAACTATCACCTTCAGGAAACGATGTGAATCATTTTTATTCACCACATCACTTGCATGATATATATAAGTATAATTAAATGATTATTATAATGTTAATTATATTATGATCATTCTGGAAAGAGAAAATAATAATTACCTTATTTCCATAATGATCAATGAAAAATGGAAACGTTACTCATGTATACGTACGGTTTACCATTTGCATGATTATAACGTTGTTCATTTTTCATATCATAAATAAATGGTTTTGTTGGACCCCATTTAAGTTTAATGAGTATTTCTGAGTCCCACATCGGACTTACCCTCCTTGTAATTAGTTTTACTCATCTATAAAAGAATGTCTCCGCCTCATATTGAGGTAAGGGGAATTCACCAATAACATGGTATCAGAAGGATCTTAATCCCGACCCTCCCTCCCAGCGGATTCCCGGTTCTGTCCGGCCCCGCCTCTCTCCCCTCTGCCCTAGCCATTCCCGGCGGGCCTCTCTCTCCTGCGCGTCTCCCCTCCCGGCGCCCTCACCTAGCACCAGCCCCGGTTCCAGGCGTTCTCCCGGCCCCCGGCTCCAGGCGCGGCTCACGGCGTCCTCGCCCCCCGGCCCGACATCTCCTCCCGGCGAACCCATCTCCCTCAGGCGGTTCCCCGGCGCCCCGCTCCTCCAGCCGCGCCTCCCAGACGCGGCTCCCGGCGCCCTCGCCCCGACGTCTCCTCCCGGTTGCGCGCACCGGCCCCGTCAACGCCAGCCCCGCCCTCCGTCGCGGCGCGCGCTTGCCCAGCGCCTGCCCCGCCTTCCATCCCGGCTCCCTGCACCCGACGACTCGCGGGCTTCTCCCGCCTGTGCGCGCCGCCAGCAGCGCTTTCGCCTCCCCTGCGCCGTCTGTTGGCTCTCCCGGCTTCCCGGTGTGATTGGCCCTGCTCCGGCCGAGCGGCTCTCCTTGCGCTCACCTCAACTCGTTGCGCCTCCTGCGGCTTCACTCCGCCCTGCGACGTCCAGCGGCTCCCGTCTTTTCCAATGCGGTTATCCAGCCCCGCTCTCCCGCGACACTCCCGGTGACGTTTGGCTAGACAGTCTCCCGACGCTTCTCGGCTCCTGCATTCGATGCGGTCTCTCGGTCTGCCTCCAGCGGTTTCCCGACCCCGTCCTGAGCATCGACCCTCTTTTCCAGCCACCATTGCTCAGACTGATGGCTCCACCGCCTGCCTATCTCATCAGCCGTCCGTCTGGATGCTCGACTCCGGTGCGTCTCAACATCTCACAGGGGATTTTGGTATGTTCACTACCTACCATCTATCGACTAGTGCTTCTCCAATCACTGTTGCCGCCGATGGATCAACAATCCCTATTGAGGGCTTTGGCACATGCCTTTTGACCCCGTCTATTAGTCTGCATTCAGTTGCTCACGTTCCTCACAGCCAGTTTAATCTTCTCTCCATCAGCCAACTCACCAAAGATTTAAACTGTGCTGCTATTTTTACATCTTCTGGTGTTGTGTTTCAGGAGCGATCGACGAATCGGGAACTTGGTCGAGGTCATCTTCAGGCCGGGGTGTACATACTCGAATCCCACACCCTCTTGCCTGCCCATCCACCTCAGTCCGTGCCCTTTACCTTCATTCTCGCCTTGGTCATCCGCCGGCTTCCGTCCTACATAAACTTTGCCCCCAATTTAGTCCCAATCTTTCATTCCATTGTGAACCCTGCAAGTTTGCAAAACATCATCGGATGACATATGTACCTCGATTGGACCCGTGTGTCGCGAATCCTTTCGACCTTGTTCATTCCGATGTATGGGGTCCTTGCAGGGTTCCTAGCCAGCTCGGGTACCAATATTATATTACCTTTATTGATGACTACTCCCGCATGACTTGGCTATACCTTTTTCGTGATCGGTCTGAAGTGTGTTCTACCTTTCAGACCTTCTACAATGAAATTCATACTCAATTCTCAACCTCGCTGAAATGTCTCCGCTCCGACAATGGACGAGAATATTTATCTTCCACCCTTCAACAGTTTCTAAAGGATAAAGGTATTATTCACCAGACATCTTGCCCCGATACACCTCAGCAGAATGGAGTGGCCGAGCGGAAACACCGCCATATTCTGGAGACTGCTCGTGCTCTCTTATTCCACATGAAGGTGCCTCTCAATTTTTGGTGCGATGCTATCCTGACCGTTACCTACCTCATTAACCGCCTCCCTTCTTCTATCATTCAGGGGGAGACTCCTTTTCGGACTCTGTTCTCCTCTCTCCCTCCTCACTCCCTTCCCTTGCGTGTCTTTGGATGTCTCTGTTATGTCCGTGACACTCGACCAGGTCTCTCCAAACTCTCTCCTAAATCCTTTCGCTGTATATTCCTCAGCTATTCCCGTACTCAGCGCGGGTATCGCTGCTTCTCTCCGGACCTATGGCAGTATATCATCTCTGCTGACGTATCGTTTGTTGAGAGCTCTCCTTTTTCATATCTCTCTCCCCATCCAGACACTGACATTGATGATTGTCTTCCCCTCATCATCCACCCTCCACTAGTGTCTCCCTCTGCTGCTGCTGATCACCATTTTGGTGCGGTCTACTCTCGTTGTCCATTGCCTGTACCCCCTGTCCTGACCGAGGACACCATCTTCCCCGCTTCGTCCGATGCTCCTGCCCCGGCACCAGACGACTTGCCCATTGCACTCCGGAAAGGTACTCGTTCGTGCCAGAGTACACCTTTATTTGTCTCTTCATACAGGGGTTTGTCAGCTCTGGAGACAGTATCGATTCCTCGAACCGTTGGTGATGCCAAATCTCACCCGGGGTGGCTAGCAGCAATGCGGGATGAATTGCAGGCTCTGGAAGAAAATCGTACTTGGGAACTTGTCCCCCTTCCACCAGGCAAACAGACGGTTGACAGTAAATGGATTTACACTGTCCGGCTAAATCCCGATGACACTCTCCATCGACTCAAAGCCCGCCTTGTGGCTAAGGGCTTTCCACAAACTTACGGGGTGGACTATTTTGATACATTCTCTCCAGTGGCCAGGATGACCTCCGTCCGATTATTCATCTCTCTGGCGGCACATCATCGTTGGCATCTTCATCAGCTGGATGTCAAGAATGCCTTCCTCCATGGCTTTCTTGAGAAAGAAGTTTATCTGCAACAGCCACCCGGCTTTTGTGCCTCTGGCGCTGAGTCTCAAGTCTGTCGACTCCGCCGCTCTCTGTACGGCCTCAAGCAATCTCCTCGTGCTTGGTTCGGCCGCTTCAGCACTGCGGTCACTGATTTTGGCCTCTCTAGAAGTATGAAGGATCACATAGTTTTTTACAGAACGACTCCTGCTGGCTGTATCCTCTTGGTGGTCTATGTGGATGATATCATCATCACAGGGAGCGACTCCACAGGAATCGCCAACCTCAAGGCGCATCTTCACCGCCACTTTCACACCAAAGATCTTGGTCCCCTCACCTACTTCCTTGGCATTGAGGTCTCCCGTTCTGCGGACACTATCTCTCTCTGCCAACGCAAGTATGCTCTTGATATCTTGCAGGATGCAGGTTTGAGCACAGCAACTGCAGTGGACACTCTTCTTGAGCCTGGGGAACGCTCTCTCCATACCGACTCGGAACCATTTCCTCATCCCGAGAGTTATCGACGTTTGGTGGATAAACTTAACTACCTCACCATGACGCGACCAGACATTGCCTGCGCCGTTGGCAAAGTCAGCCAGTTCATGGAGCATCCAACCAGATCTCAGTGGGATGCTGTCCTCCGCATTGCCAAATACATCAAGAAAAACCCTGCACGTGGCCTTCAGTACTCCCATCATGCTCATTTGGATGTTGAGGCCTTCTGTGATGCGGACTATGCAGGTTGCCTCGCTACCCGCAAGTCTACTTCGGGATTCGCCGTGTTCTTCGCCGATAACCTCATCTCCTGGCGCAGCAGAAGCAGACTGTCGTCTCCAGATCGAGTTCAGAGGCCGAATACCGTGCCATGACCACGGTCACCACTGAGATCCTCTGGCTTCGTCATCTCCTCCATGAGCTCGGCTTCCCGGCACAAACCTCTGCTCATATCTGGTGTGACAATCAGGCAGCCACAAAGATTGCCTCGAATCCCGTCTTCCATGAACGGACAAAGCATATCGAGGTGGACTGCCACTTTCTTCGCCACCATCTGGAGCAAACACATATCAGCTTTGGCCATATTTCGACGGCAGATCAGCTTGCCGATATCTTCACCAAAGGTCTCCCAGGAGCTCGCCTTGACTCTCTCACTACCGGCTTGGTATTCACAGCATCCATGGCCCAGCTTGAGGGGGAGTATGAGATGGTCTTTGTGTCTTGTCATCTTTTTTCTTTGTGGGACTCAATCCAATCTAGGCATGTCCACCTTGAGGGGGAGTGTTGGACCCCATTTAAGTTTAATGGGTATTTTTGAGTCCCACATCGGACTTACCCTCCTTGTAATTAGTTTTACTCATCTATAAAAGAATGTCTCCGCCTCACATTGAGGTAAGGGGAATTTACCAATAACAGGTTTGATTTAAAATTATAATTGATGTATAAAAGTGATTATTATGTCATGAATGTTATTCTGGAGATAGACTTAATGAACACATGGATTATTGACATCATAACAAGTTTATTTTCAACTCAAGTTCCGAATATCGACAAAACATCTGATATGAACTTAAATAATTATGTAATTTTTATAACATGGTAATAAGTGATATAAAAGGAATAATAAACTTGAAAAAGGTTCTCAAACAACTATAAATTAACCTAAGTTTATTATTCAGGAATATAAAGATTGTATGTGACGAGTCGGACTCACGGTAAGGGACTTCGTCTCAATCTCCTTTCATTGAAGCATTTTTTGATGTTATACACCACCTTTTTTTATACAGTGTATAATTAACCCCTTTGACTTTTAATTTCATTCAAAGGTTTTCGAAAGAAATCTTTTTCTACAAAGCATTTTACTTAACGAAAAAATGAATGTTTTTTTTAACGTACGCAGTGACAATGACTTTTCCGTCGCCGTGACCATTATTTGATATTTGACTTTGTCTATAAGTCTTAATGTTAAAAAAAAAGAAATACCATATTCCCTTTTCATGTATTTTGGTATTAAAAATGGTTTTGAGAAGAGATTGATTATGTCAATATCTTGAAATGATATCTTGTGATTGCAATGTGGAAATGTTATTTTTCCTTTATGTTTGTTAATGTATTATGATTATGTTATGGTTTTTGGGCATTCCGAACCGCGCGAACCTTCGGCTGAGTCATCGTCGGGCGCAAGCTCCGAAGCCAGCGTCAATCAGCAGTCTCTGATTCCCCATCTTCACCCCCCACACTCTTCGAAGATAACAACTCAACGATCGATTAGGAATCCAGGTTGCTCTGGTATGCACAATATATATACACCTGACAACCTGAAGGGAAACCACTGGACTGCATTCAATATATGTAAGTATCAGAAACCACAAGGTATCGCGGGGATGCCCATCACCACCTCCAAGACACCGGATCAGCCATTGCAGCCCCAAATTCACTTACTGGGGAATGGGCTCGAGGGTGCGCTGAAGCCTCCTTCACTCAACTCCAAAGGAGTGCCTCCGACTTCGTGACGACGGATGTTTACCATCTCTCTTCCGACCATCTCCACTCACACCTGGGGGGTGCTTTCGTACCACCTTTAGGAGCATATCGAGCTTATGTATACTGTGGTGAGTATTCCAAATGTAACCAAGAAGTTTACTCCTTATGTAGCTGTGAAAACTACAATGTAAGTATGATATGAATGACACAAGTTACCTTTATGATTTATGATTACTAAGAAGTTTTTTAGGAATCTTATGATTTCACGAGGAATGTGAAAAAGTTTATGTTTTATGGGCGAAAAGTATGATTTTGAGAAAATGTTTTCACGAGTTTAAAATATTCACGGACTAACGGTTTCATTCTTTATTTTATATTCCTTACTGCTCTTTTTGTGCTCATCCTAAGTTTTTGAAATGTTTTTTACAGGGTATAAGGATAAGTAAAAGAAAGGAAGATATCAAGACGAATGTTATGAAGATTTTTATCAAGAAAAAGAAATCATGTTTTATTTTAAAGAGTTTCATTTTGTGAAAAAATGGATAGTGAGTAGAAGTGTATACTTTGTAATATTTGAATTTTGTAATAATTATGACTTAATTCTGTAAAACTCTAAACCTGAAAAGATTTTCAATATGAATTATTGATTTAACTCAAGATTGTGTAACGTTTAAGGCCGGGGCTTTATATGTTTGATGCGTACGCAGGGGCAAAATGGTCCCTACACAACCCCTCAATGATGCTTATGCAACCAGTGCCTTTATCATTTCTTAAAGCTTCCTTCGAGGGGGATGAATCCATAATAATCCTCCAAGCAACACCGCTTCCCTCAACAACTGTTTTATCAAAGAATGACATCCAATGTCACCTTCTATGCTCACAGTCCCTCACAACGATAATCAGTATCAAGCCATTCATATCACTTCAAAAATAAGGCAAATTAAACACCTAATTTAGCCATTCTAAACAATATTTACACAATCAATCATTTGACACTTTAATTCCAAAACTCATTAGAACCCTATGGATTGATAAATATGGGGGAATAAAATGAATCGAATATCAACAAAATATCATGCATTTATGGACCAAGTCCTAGTTTTCTCCACTAGGTGCTTGTGTCTGACGCTGCCTGGCATGAAATCTACCAAACATCAAAATTATTATCCACAAAGCCAGCTGTAAGATGTGCTAGAGAACCCGGAGTGAGCAAGAGCGTCAACTCATTGGGTGTACTGGGGACTCCAGAACTCCCTCGCTGCTTGGTGTTATCCTTCATTACCGCCCATTGTTGTTTCCTTATGAGAATGTTGAACTTCCCATTAACAAAAACATTCCATAAGATCTTTTTTAAACTTCTGGGTGAGTGACACCTTTACGTTCTCTGGTGTTTGGTTGAATCGGAAGTAGAGTTCGGCTTGTGGCATCCTGTCGCGCGGATCAATGCCATCGAAAATGGTTAGCTCAACTTGGCACACAACAACGGACTGGTCGTGGGCGAGACTCGTTAGAGGTGTTGCCACAGTAGCATCGCACCCCTGCGCCTCAAAGGCGCCAAAAGTAGCGGAAGGTGCCTCATTCAAGTCTAACATCAATGAAAGTGGGGCCGGTTCCTACGGTGGAAATTTCTCCAGGCGTTGTACGATGTGGGTGAGGTACGTGTGAAAATCGGCGTGCTCTTGCCGGTCATTTTCTAGTGCCGTTGATAGGGTGGAGATTACAGTTTCAAGCATGCCCATGCATTGCTCCATCGCTCTAAGAAGAGTTTGGTGACGAGTCTCCATGGTTTTGTGGCAACAGGGAGTGATGAAGAACAGCTGGTCAGACCAATTGATAAGAATCTAGAAGACTGTGTGTATTAATAAAACACACCAGAAATTATAGCGGAGAAAGGAGGATGAAAGAGAGTGAGAGAAAGCACTTGAGAGCCCCCTTGCACTCTCACCTAAGCCCAGCTCGTAGAACCATCTAAACAAATTCCTTCCTACCCCCCTCTCTCCAGCCCTTCCCTTTTAACAGTTTCACCACCCCCCTTGATCCCCACATGGAATTCCTAACAGTCCCCCAACTGTCCCACTTTGTTATCCAGGCTGTATACCCCCTGTAGTTACCTTTATACCCCCTTCTAGAAACTGTTTCCAGGCTGTGTTGTGCCTTCCAGGCTGTGTTGTGCCTTTCTCTATCAAAAGAAGAATCCATAAAATTTGAATTTAAACATCAGAGTGAAGAAAAAGAAGCATAGGAAGAAACCAATGAGTTAGAATCCATGAAAGAGGGAAGTTTCGATTATAAACTGTGGAAAATTATTCAACAAGTTACATAAGTGAAAGAAGAGGAACAACCTATTGTGATTTTGCCACCTAAACCAAAAATAAATTCCTTTTGTGTTAGGATGTAGGGGCTGTCCGAATGTATCTGCTGGGGGCAGTTTGTTGTGCTGGCTGAGTTGTGGGGGAATATTAAATAGGGGCATTGTTGTCTATCTCTTTGTTAGTCTTTTATGGCCAGCTGTAGTAGTTAGGGAGTTGTTGGCTGAGTTGATGGTTTTTGTTTGGGGTATTAAATAAGGGAGAAGGGAGTTGGGAAGGGGTACGGCCCATTTTGTATGTTCGGCTGGTAGTTTCAGGAAGGCATCGGCCTTAGAAGGTCCCGCTTGGTCTCTTGGGGAGTGGTCTTCTCCCGGAGATTCTTATTCCTCCAATGCTTTCTTCCTTCCTCCTATTGTAATTCCTCTTTTGGTTCTATTCAGCAACTGATATACAGAGATTACGGCTGTTAACTTCTGCCTATTTCCTCTCTCGCACAAATTGTCCTAACAATTTGTAGAAGTTTTAAGGGAGTGACAGCTAATGTTGAGAAAAAACTTGATAATGAAGATGCAACACGTAAAAACCCATCAACCTGTATTTAAAAAACGTTGAGTGATTAGAGAGGGCTTAAAGACGGGGGATTTGAGGAAGAAAACATCAAACTAAAAAACACTAATTTTGAAATTTCTGAACCTGATATGCAATGTGATCTTCCTTGTTTGGAAAGTTTGAACCCAATAAATTTTCAATTGGCTCTTGATGAAGAGGACGAGGGATTGGAATTTGAACAAGGGTTAATTGTTGAACACTCACTTTATCCTCTCACTTATGGTTTCTCTAAAGCTCTCTTCAAAGAAAAGGAAATCAATAATGAACATTTAAGGGAAAATAGTCTTAATATGGAATTTGTTTATTTTGATTTTGTTAATGTTAAACCCTGTTTTTATTATTCTGGGTATTTCCGAGCCCCACATCGGGATATTCCTCTATGTATTCCGTTTTCTCAATCTATAAAAGAAGGGCTTCGCCTCACTTTGAGGTAAGGAGATTTCCTCTTCCACATGGTATCAAAGGGAAACAAATTTTTTTCCCACCCGTACGATTTTTTTTTCTTTTCCCTCCCTGTGCTTTTCCTATGGCGCCTCTCCCCGCAACGTCCCTCCCTTCCGCGGCGTAGCTCTCCCCGCAACCGCCTCTCCTGCGACTTCCCGGTAAAGACTGGCCCCGCCGCCTCCTCTGTGCGCTCCCGCCGACACTCTCTCGGCTGCGCACCTTCGGACCCCTTGGCGACTCCCAGCCTGACGACCTGTCGCGACTCCCGGCTCGCCTCCAGTGGCTCCCGCCCTACCCGCCGCCCATTTCGGCTCCCGCACCTGCCGGCTCCTGCATCTCCAGGCAACCGCCCCTCCCGTCCAGCTTCTGACGTGGCTCCCGGCCTTCGCCCATGGTGCCCCTCCCGATCGTACCAACGTCGTGGCCCTCTCCTAGCGGCGCTCTCGCCTCACAGCGCCCAGCCCGCCCTCCCGCCTGTTGTTCCCGACGCCCTGCTCATCCCGGCAGCATCCATCCACGCCGGCTCCTCGCGCGACCTCTTGCGGTTATCCCGACACCCGACGCCCTCCTCGTCCAGGCGCACTCGGCCTGCCCTCCCGACGCGCAACATCTCCTAGTTCAGCAGCCATCGCCTGCCTAGTCTAGGCGATCCCAGCGTCCTCCAGTACCGACCAGACGCCTCTCCCGGCGCCTACCGATTCCTACGTCGGCTCCCGACGTTGCCCGTCCTTGCTTCTTCCCGGATTCACCCGACACCGCCTTCTTGCGGCCTCTCATCGCGACATCCCGCTCTCCACGACACACTGCTGAACCTGTCATCTTCTGCAGATGTCCGAGTCCTCCATGACAACCTCTTCTGCTCTGCCCCAGATGATCACAGCCTCCACCCGCCTCGTAGATGAGCGGCTCGACTCTACCAACTTCTCAATCTGGCGGAAGGCCGTGTTGATGTCTCTAACGGGAATGGACCTTGACTCTCACCTTGAGAATCCTCCACCCGCATCTACTGATACCAAATATTGTCCTTGGAAGCTTGCTGATAGCAAGATCTTTGCTTTGATCGTCAATTCCATGGATCACTCAGTCAAGGACGTCACCCGGACTGCAAATACAGTCAAGGAACTTTGGGATTCCTTGAATATCATGTATTCTGAGACAAAGAATTTGGCTTGAGTCTCCGATGTTCTTCAGCGGCTGTCGCAGATACGACAACAGGATCAGTCATTCCTAGCATACTTCATGCAGTGGAAAGCTTTTCGCGATGAGTTACAAGAGTTGTGGCCCGTTCCCCAGACACCGGCGGAAGCTCAGGCCCAGCGGGACCAACTGTGCATCTTTAATCTTCTCAATGGCCTCGCTCCTGAGTATGCAACAACGACTACCGAGATGCTCGTCAGCCCGTCTATCTTGGAGATTCCCCAAGCGTATCATCGCCTGGGCAAAGCCCATCGGGCTCTTCCCCCACCCACTCCCAACATCGATCACTCTGCCCTCTTTAGTCGTGGCAGTGGACGCTCTTTGGGCACTCGTGGATGCAGCCGTGTGGAGGGCCGTCATCGTCCCCTGCACTGTGACAAACTCGGCCACCTGATCGACCGCTGCTGGGTTCTTCATGGACGCCCATCTCAGCAGCCGCGACAGGGTCAAACAACGGTCTAAGATGCTTCCTCGTCAGCAGCAGCTCTTCCATCATCTCTGGACCTTTCCATGATGGACCTCCGGATGATTCACGATCCTCGGACCCCCTCAGGACCAGGTCCGTCTTCGGCTTCTCTTGCCCACTCTGCTGGTTCCGCTGCCTTCGTCGGCCGTCGATCCCTTGCCTGGATGCTCGACTTAGGTGCCTCTGACCACCTCACTGGTGATGCTGGTATGTTGACCTCCTACTGTCCTTATGCTGGTTCATCAGCCATCACCGTCGCTGATGACTCTACTATTTCCATTGTGGGCTTTGGTACATGCTCTCTGAATTCATCGCTTCACCTGCCCTATATGGCACATGTGCCCCGCAGTCCTTTTAACCTTATATCCATCAGTAAGCTTACAAAAGATTTCAACTGTGCTGCAATATTTACATCCTCTGCTGTTGTCTTTCAAGAGCGGACGACGAACCGGGAACTTGGTAGAGGCCAGCTTCGAGACGGGGTATACATGTTTGATGGACCGACAACCGTCGCCTGCACGTCTCTCTTTGCCCGTGCTTTGGACCTTTATTCCTGGTTGGGACATCCACCTTCCTCCACCATTCATCAGCTATTTCCAGATATTAGTCAGTATATTTCTTTTCATTGTGAGTCTTGTACATTTACGAAACATCATCGCACTTCATACATTCCTTGAGTGGATACACGGGCCTCAAAACCTTTTGATCTGGTTCATTCAGACGTTTGGGGTCCCTGTACCATCTCGAGTCATTTGAGGTATAAGTATTATATATCTTTCATTGATGATTTTTCGCAAATGACTTGGCTGTACCTCCTACGATAACGGTCTGAAGTGTTTTATACTTTTCAGACTTTTTACAATGAAATTTATAACTAGTTCTCCATCTCTTTTAAATGTCTCCGCTCGGACAATGGCCGCGAGTATCTATCCACTCTCTTTCGGCAGTTTCTCCAGGCAAAATGCATCATTCATCAGACCTCCTGTCCTGATACACCCCAGCAGAATGAAGTGGCCGAGCAGAAACACAAACATATTCTGGAGACTGCTCGTGCCCTCCTCTTCTACCGACAGGTGCCTCTGCTCTTTTGGGGAGATGCGATCCTTACTGCTACCTACCTTATCAACCGCCTTCCTTTTATCCTTCAGAGGGAGACTCCTTTTCGGGCTCTGTTCTCCTCCCTCCCTCCTCACTCACTTCCACTTCGGGTGTTTGGATGCCTCTGTTATGTTCGTGACACTCGTCCCGGCCTCCCTAAACTCTCTCCCAAATCCCTCCGTTGCATATTTCTTGGTTATTCACGCACTCAGCGCGGATATCGCTTCTTCTCACCGGACCTACGAAGATGTAATCTCTGCTGACATCTCGTTTGTTGAGAGCTCTCCGTTCTCCCTTCCCTCTCCCCATCCCGATACTGCCATTGATTATTGTTTTCCTCTCATCATCCACCCTCCTCTGGTGTCCCTCTTGCTGATACCCATTTTGGTAGGGTCTATTGCCGTCGCCCATCAGCTGTATCCCCCGTCCTAGTCGCCGACACCATCGTCCCCGTTTCGTCCGATGCTCCTGCCCCGACACCAGCCGACTTGCCCATTGCACTTCGAAAAGGTACTCGCTCTTGCCAGAGTACTCCTCTATTTACATCTTCATATAGGGGTCTGTCAGCTCTGGAGACGGTATCTATTCCCTGCACAGTTGGTGATGTGAAATCTCACCCGGGGTGGCTAGAAGCGATGCGGGATGAATTGCAGGCTCTGGAAGACAACCATACTTGGGATCTCGTCCCCCTTCCGGCAGACAAACAGGCAGTTGACAACAAATGGATTTACACAGTCTGACTTAATGCCGATGACACTCTCCATCGCCTCAAAGCCCGCTTTGTGGCAAAGGGCTTCGCACAAACATATGGTATTGACTATTTTGATACCTTCTCTCCAGTTGCCAAAATGGTCTCCATTCGATTATACATCTCTCTGGCCGCTCATCATCATTGGTCACTTCATCAACTGAATGTCAAGAATGCCTTCCTCCATGAATTTCTTGAGGAAGAGGTTTATCTGCAACAACCCCTCGAATTTTGTGCATCCGGCGCCGAGTCCAAAGTCTGTCGACTACGCCGCTTTCTATATGGTCTCAAACAGTCTCCTCGTGCTTGGGTTTCCCGATTCAGCACCGTCGTCACTGACTTTGGGCTCTCTCGTAGCATGAAGGACCACAACATGTTCTACAGGACGACATCCACCGGCTGCATCCTGTTGGTGATATATGTGGATGATATCATCATCACCGGAAGCGACTTTGCTGGAATTTCCCACCTCAAGAGGCATCTTCACCATCGCTTTCACACCAAAGATCTCGGCCCTCACATACTTCCTTGGCATCGAGGTCTCCCGTTCTCCGGACACCATCTTCCTCTGCCAACGGAAATATGCGTTGGATATTCTGCAGGATGCTGGGCTGACACAGACCACCGCTGCTGACACTCCTCTTGAGCCTGGGGAACGGTCTCTCTATGACTCCTCGGAACCATATTCACATCCAAAGCAGTACTGTTGTCTGGTGGGCAAACTCAATTATCTCACCATGACTCGTCCCGACATAGCCTGCGCTGTTGGCAAAGTAAGCCAATTTATGGAGCATCCGACTACCTCTCAGTGGGATGCTGTTCTCCGCATCGCCAAATACATCAAGAGAGATTCTGCCCGTGGTCTTCGCTGCTCCCATCATGCTCATTTGAATATTGAGGCCTTCTGTGATGCTGACTATGCTGGTTGCCTTGCAATCCGAAAATCTACCTCTGGCTTTGCCATGTTCTTGGCAGACAACCTCATTTCTTGGCGCAGTAAGAAATAGACTGTCGTGTCCCGATCTAGTGCGGAGTCTGAGTACCGTGGCATGACCACTGTCACTACGGAGATCCTTTGGCTTCGACATCTCCTACAGGAGTTTAACTTTTCTCCACAGATATCTGCTCATATCTGGTGTGACAATCAGGCAGCCACCAAAATTACTTCAAATCCCGTTTTCCATGAACGCACGAAGCATATCGAGGTGGACTACCACTTTCTTCGCCACCACCTGGAGCACAATCATGTCAGCTTTAGCCACATCCCGACGGTGGACCAGCTTGCTGACATCTTCACCAAGGGCCTCCCAGGAGCTCGCTCAGTTCCAAGCTGGGCATCCACACCATCTGCGACCCAGCTTGATGGGGAGTCTGTCTGGTCTTGTCTGATGTCATCTTTCTTTTGTGGGACTCGTAGTCCAAGCTGAGCATGTCCAGCTTGAGGGAGAGTGTTAAACCCTGTTTTTATTATTCTGGGTATTTCCGAGTCTCACATTGGGATATTCCTCTATGTATTCCGTTTTCTCAATCTATAAAAGAAGGCCTCCGCCTCACTTTGTGGTAAGGAGATTTCCTCTTCCACAGTTAAAATTGAACTAGACTTATTCTCCCCAAAAATTGAAATGGATTACTTAAATGTTTTTGTGCTTGCTTTGGAGGATGAAGTGTTGGAATTTGAACTTGAACCAGAAGTTGATCACACATTTAATAGCTTACGTTTGAGTAGTTTTCTAGGTACTGTGACTATGGAAAATGGGTTAGCAGCTTGGGTATTTGAGGAATAAAACTTTAATCTGTCAAACATTGGTCTAAATGTGTTTGAAGATGAACCGATAACCAATTTTCCCATGGGGGCTTAACTAAGTGGTAATCACCCCTTGGGGTGGGAGTGAGGTCTTGGTTTCGAGTCGCACCATTCGCGCCCCTGCTTGGGTGCCCCGGAGGCGAGCGTGTGTGCCACACACTGGTTGGATGCAAGGTTCGTGATGACACCTGTGAAAGATTTAACCCGCCGTTCGTTAAGGGTCTGGTAGACATGCGGCAATTTTACCCAGTTCTTCACTAGTCAAATTTGAGACCTGGGGTCTAGGTACTCGCTTTGGGGGAACGGCTACCCTAGAAAGAGCATGACTTGTATGGAGGATGAAGTTTATGTACAAAAAAAATGATCTAAAATCATTTCAAATTCAATTTGAAAAACCTCTTCCTGGAAGTGGTTTTCAAATTTCAGCCAATTTCACCTTTGTTTTTTGTGATAATGAGGGCACAAGATGTTGTTAGGATAATGCTACACCAATAGGAGAATCTTGTGGGTTGTGTCTACCCCAATTTTTCTTCATAGAGTATTTTCTAATTTGGAAGTGGAGACGGACAACAACTTTTCATTCATTATTCTAGGGGGGTTTTGGGGTGCTTGGTTGATGCTAGGGAATCTGGTTGTTTCTCTAGAGGTTTAGGAGCCCATAGAACTGATTTCTCAATTAAAAATAAATGGGCAATCCACATATGGTGGTTCTTATGAAAGCATGCCCTCCTAGTGATCATGGTTAGATATAGAGGGAAGTATGACCGGGGACTTAAAAACTAGCACCGCATGAGAGGCAACCCATGTCTCAATAAAATTATTTTCGGTTTTCTCTTCTTGCTTTCAGTTTTCTTTTAGTGGTTCAAAATAAATGTTTCACCCACTGTTGTGCAGTGCAGCCACTTATTTACTGCTTAGAAAGTAGCTTCACTTGGCGACAATTGCTGGACCACTCTCATTATGAACTTAAATGGACCTCAACACCTTACAACATCATTGTTATGACTTAATGGGGCCTCACTACCACACCTTTCTCATACTAAACTTGGATTCATTTATATTGGTCTTCAATGATGAAATCTAATGTTGATCTATTCTTTCAAGTAAGAACTTGAAAGAAGAATCCAAGTTGTGTTGAAAGACAGCTGGGAGGTTGGTTGGTTGCATTTCATTGACACGGCTCGGCAGCCATCAACTTTATTTATGAAAAGGAAATTCCAGCCTACCCCTTGATGAGCAGTCCACACATATCCTGGGATTTAACTTCTTTACTTAATAGCTTACGTTTGAGTAGTTTTCTAGGTACTGTGACTATGGAAAATGGGTTAGCAGCTTGGGTATTTGAGGAATAAAACTTTAATCTGTCAAACATTGGTCTAAATGTGTTTGAAGATGAACCGATAACCAATTTTCCTTGTTCTGAATTGAATTTCTCAGCTGTTAACTCATTGGTTCAGGAGGTTGACCGGAATATCTGTGACAATTTTCTAAATGTCAACATTTCTTTGCTTGCTGAACTGGAAAAAAGGGCGCTTGAACCTGATTTTGAGGCTGAGAAAAATGTGGAAGTGGATTTAGGATTGGTTTTAAATGATCTAAAATTTCCCATGGGGGCTTAACTAAGTGGTAATCACCCCTTGGGGTGGGAGTGAGGTCTTGGTTTCGAGTCGCACCATTCGCGCCCCTGCTTGGGTGCCCCGGAGGCGAGCGTGTGTGCCACACACTGGTTGGATGCAAGGTTCGTGATGACACCTGTGAAAGATTTAACCCGCCGTTCGTTGAGGGTCTGGTAGACATGCAGCAATTTTACCCAGTTCTTCACTAGTCAAATTTGAGACCTGGGGTCTAGGTACTCGCTTTGGGGGAACGGCTACCCTAGAAAGAGCTTGACTTGTATGGAGGATGAAGTTTATGTACAAAAAAAAATGATCTAAAATCATTTCAAACTCAATTTGAAAAACCTCTTCCTGGAAGTGGTTTTCAAATTTCAGCCAATTTCACCTTTGTTTTTTGTGATAATGAGGGCACAAGATTTTGTTAGGATAATGCTACACCAATAGGAGAATCTTGTGGGTTGTGTCTACCCCAATTTTTCTTCATAGAGTATTTTCTAATTTGGAAGTGGAGACGGACAACAACTTTTCATTCATTATTCTAGGGGGGTTTTGGGGTGCTTGGTTGATGCTAGGGAATCTGGTTGTTCTCTAGAGGTTTAGGAGCCCATAGAACTGATTTCTCAATTAAAAATAAATGGGCAATCCACATATGGTGGTTCTTATGAAAGCATGCCCTCCTAGTGATCATGGTTAGATATAGAGGGAAGTATGACCGGGGACTTAAAAACTAGCACCGCATGAGAGGCAACCCATGTCCCAATAAAATTATTTTCGGTTTTCTCTTCTTGCTTTCAGTTTTCTTTTAGTAGTTCAAAATAAATTTTTCACCCACTGTTGTGCAGTGCAGCCACTTATTTACTGCTTAGAAAGTAGCTTCACTTGGCGACAATTGCTGGACCACTCTCATTATGAACTTAAATGGACCTCAACACCTTACAACATCATTGTTATGACTTAATGGGGCCTCACCACCACACCTTTCTCATACTAAACTTGGATTCATTTATATTGGTCTTCAATGATGAAATCTAATGTTGATCTATTCTTTCAAGTAAGAACTTGAAAGAAGAATCCAAGTTGTGTTGAAAGACAGCTGGGAGGTTGGTTGGTTGCATTTCATTGACACGGCTCGGCAGCCATCAACTTTATTTATGAAAAGGAAATTCCAGCCTACCCCTTGATGAGCAGTCCACACATATCCTGGGATTTAACTTCTTTACTCATCTCTTTATTTCTGTTTCTGGTTATATTCTTTGAATTTTAACTATTGGCTTTTTTAATGCCTAATTCTGTTTGTTTTGTTAGAGCTTGGATGAGAGAAACCAGGTTGATTCTTCCTGAAAAAGGGAGGAGTGATGTCATTTTTGGATTCCAAGGATAATAGCAGCCATCTGGGGTGTATCTCTTCCACTTGTTGCCTTAATTTCTGAATTTAATTATGAGTAAACTGTTGAATCTGACCTCTTGGTTGCTACTGTTGATTGCTGATTACAACTTTCTTGCATGCTGTTTACATGCTGATTTTTGTGTTTACTTGATAATGAATATGAGCCCTCAATAAAAACATGCATGTATAATTTGAATTTTGTTCTTTTTATTACTGAAAACTGTTTTGCATGCTGAGAATTGTATACTGACTGAAAATTTAGTGTATTCATGCTGCTGTTTGAGTTTAATTGTCACCCTTTTGTATGTTCTTGTCTACTGGTTAATAAAGATCTTTGTGCAATTAATTGACTAATAGAATACTCTATCTTAAGGTTCAACATTGAGGACAATGTTGAGTTTTATGTGTGGAGAAAGGGTCTCTTTGGTGCTAAACTGGATTTCATGTAGGTGCATCAATTTTTCCTTAAATTTTTTAAAAAATTGCCTGTCTTCATGAACTTTTTCACACTTTTGGAATGCAATCTTTAACTTTGAAACATAGTTTTGATGAAGTTGTGTACCTTTGATGGTCAAAATTTTCAACCTGTTGGTTAGAGTAGGACACTCAAGAGGGGGGTGAATTGAGTTCCTATAAAAATTTATGTCTAAAATGCTTATTTAAAAATCCCCAAATTTAAAATCAAATACGGCTCAGTTAACCAAAGTAGCAGATTTATAAAAGATTTGATTGTTTGAAAGATTTCTCAATGATTGATTAGTTCTCAGTTAAAACAATATAGATTATTATTTCAACTTTTGAAATCAATTTACTAAATCAAATTTTAATACAAATACTATCTAAGATTAACTATCAAAGTAAAGTTAAGTTTTCTGAAATAATTATAAGAACAGAGAAAACAAAACTTGAAAGCGCACAGCGAAAGTAAACAAGAGGCCCAGTCTCAAGCCGAGACCTAATCCTCTCAACTTGGTGATTACCTGCCACCAAGCAATTTATATAAATAAATTTGATCCACATCCTGAATCGGGGTAAACAACAGCATACATAGCTGTCCAAGTCAACAAGACCTCTTACACAGTTTTTCGTGGGAGTGCAAATTGCAACAGGCTACGCAGAGACCTCTTCTACTGTTATTTGTGGGAGTGTAAGGAGTAAAAAGATAAGTTTGTGAAGATATCAATGTATCTTCTAGTTTGGCACCGGAAACAATGTGTTTATATAACAGAGACACACACTGCTCGAAATGTAAATAATTTACATAGGCAGAGCAATATAATGAGAGTAGGGTTTAGAAGACTCTATGTGATGTGCTTTGCAGCTTCTGAACTCCTTAGAGACGACATAAGTGGAGCTGGAGTCAACTTCTGGAAACAGGCAGCAAAACAGAGTGTCGTGAGTGTTTCTGTCTTCTGTTTCCAGTGTGGTGTACGACTTGGTGGATGAACTCCTTAGTTGCATTGTTCTAATTTGTTTTGATCAATTATTTTTGTTGGAGTCTGCATCCCACATCGGACTTGAGGTCCGGTGTGGTCTTTACTATTTGTTATAAAAGCACCTCAAGGGCTCCTTTAGAGAGAAGACCTTGGGGGTTCGGATCTCTCCTTATTTTATCATTCTACATGGTATCAGAGGTGGATGGGTAGACAAGAGGGTGTGGGATATCGAGTATGTACACCCCGGCCTGAAGATGACCTCGACCAAGTTCCCGATTCGTCGATCGCTCCTGAAACACAACACCAGAAGATGTAAAAATAGTAGCACAGTTTAAATCTTTGGTGAGTTGGCTGATGGGGAGTGTTTGCAGTCTGTTGATTGCTTTGTCTTCATTTGTTTGACTTGTTTTTTCTTTATGTGTCCAAGCTAGGTTCACCTAGCTTGAGGGGGAGTGTTGGAGTCTGCATCCCACATCGGACTTGAGGTCCGGTGTGGTCTTTACTATTTGTTATAAAAGCACCCCAAGGGCTCCTTTAGAGAGAAGACCTTGGGGGTTCGGGTCTCTCCTTATTTTATCATTCTACAATTTTATAATGAAAACTGGATTTAAAACCAAAATTTGTTTGATGAAAAGGACGATTCATTGTTTCTTTATCGATTGAATTCTATAGGAAAGGAAATGTTCAGAACTGTCCTAAGCATGCACCCATCAGAATCTTTGTGTTTTCAAATGACTTTTCTTGTTGGATGTGTCTGTTTTTGATAGAACTCCCAACTGTCCACTTCAAGTGGAATATTTTGGATTGATAGAAATTGTGCAGAACCAGATTTATAGGTGGTGGAAGAAGAAGAAGAATGGAAAGGAGAAGAAGACTACTTGAGAGGCCCTCACACTCTCATCCAATCCCAGCTGGCCAAACAGAAAAACAAGAAATAATTCCCTTCTAGAATTGTCTTCCAGGCTGTGACCAGCTGTCCTGGTCCCTATCACTTTCGCCTCTCCTTGAAAATTAGTCTTGCCCTCAGGACTGAGGAGATCAAGCTGATTATAGTTGGTGAAGACTTTATCCCATGTAGTTTTTTCGCTCAGGATGCCTCTTCCACTTGGTTAGTGTTTGAGGATGGGACAAACCTGGAGATTGGCTGGTATATTCTAGAATGGGTAATAAAGTCAGTCCAGAGGAGAGTCGGTTAGCTGGGGACCACGAGCAGGGGAGAGGTGATTCTGTTTAGTTGGCTGGGGACCACATGAGAGGGGAGAAATTCTGTTTTAAGAGGGGGGATACGGGAGAGCGGGAGGGAATATTTTTGTTTTGGGGAGGTTCGGCCATCTGTCTTGGGAAAGGGGGGTATTTGGAACTCCTGTGTATTCAATCTTTGTTTCTGCTTTCTGCTGTAAGCATCCCCTACTACTGATTGATTACACGCCATTTTATCCATCATCTCTTTGGCGGGGTGTGGGTTCTTAACACTTTGGTTCAACCTGCCGGAATTCTCACCACTTACCACACCCTCACCGGTTCGCCGCATTGTGTACTGCTGCCGTTGAAGATGGAGCCGCGGAACCAGCCACGCCTCAACGGCACGGAGCAGCGTATAGGACGCGTTGAGACAGCCTTATCAGACCTGGCATCTGCGGTCAACAACCTTCAACAGGGCCAACAACGCTGCGAGCTAGAGTTGTGGGAATAGGCTGAGTTTTGCAAACATATCACCAGCTTGGTGTGCTGATGAAGCTTCCCCTACCAGAGGCCTGCACGACCCTCACTGTCGATTGAAGGGTCAAGTACCCACTCGTCTGCAGCAGATGATATGACGGAGCACAGTTGGCCTTTGATTGGCGACATGGTTGCCCCCACTTTCCACTAGTCGTTGGATTGGTGTAGCTCGATCCGGTTGGGCCGAATGCTTGTGGCCCGCAACTGTCGCGGGTTGAGCTCCGCGGTGAGTTCGTTGGGGGTTGCAGGGGCAACGTGCCCCTGCTTCGGGGGTCCGGGGGCTGAAGGTATCCGTTCCAATTTTTCGGTACTGTAGCATCTCTGACCACTGTAGCGGAGCTAACCGACCGACACCGACAAGCACTGTAGCTGTAACACCCCGAGATTTTATGAGATATATTATTTTTAATTTCTTTGATGTCTTTTATTATACATTACACCAAGATTAGCTTGTACTATACGCAACACCGTATTAGCTTGCAGTATACACAACACTATTCTTAGCTCGTGTTACACACAAATTCAAGTTCGTTTTGTGGAAATTATTCTACGCAACATTAAGTATAGATTTTGTTTAATGTATAAATGAAATAAGTTTTGATTATGTTATACGCAACACCAAACGGAGCTTTCACTACACGCAACCCTGACTTGGCTTGCATTACACGCAATCAAGACCTTCTTCGATAGCGTGTGTAGTACGCAATACCAAGTTTCACTAAATGAGATATTATTATAATATTATTATGAACTAGCTATTATGAATAGTAATACCCACTTTTTGAAATTTTATAAAATTTATCTTTCAAAATGAACTTCATTTTTGGATTCGGAATATCGAAATTAGCCTAGGGTGAATTTTTGGTATTTTTTTTGAAAACTTTCAATTTTTGATGAATAGTGAAAACACTGGGTTACTATTTAAAAACCGATTTTTTATTTAAATAATTATTTATTTTATTTAAATTTATTTTAGGTCAAAATTGATACATAATACCTATATAAGTTTAATGTAATTCATTTGAGTCATTTTATAATGATTTTAGATATATAAAAATTTTATTAAACTTTTCACCGTCTTTTACCCACCTCCTAGGAGAATTTGAAAATTTACATAAAACTTAATTTTACCGCTTCTGTAAGTGGAATTTCGAAAATCCGAGAGACGATTAATATCAAGGAGTAAAATGTGGTTCAATAAGATAAAAATAATTTTTGGTGAATAGTAACTTTTTACTTTTATTTACCACGGTTAAAAGTAAATAGGGTAATTAAGGGTAAAAATGATATTATTATTACCCTAACACATGTTCTAATTCTATTGGATAAATGTAATTCGACCAAAAACAACCTTAGGAATAAAATATTACCCTTTAGGTCCACTTGGATTAGATTAGGACACTTATTATTATTTTATTTAAAAAAGAGTTAAAATAGTTAAAATCAAAGTTTAATAACTAAAACATGTTTAATATAGGGTTATACATAAGATAAATTAGACTATAAATATTCATTAGAAAGTTAAAAAGATTTCCTACATAATGGTATTTTATTTATAAATTTTAGACATTAAATAATTTAATTTATTTATGACACAATGATGATGCAGTAATTACCTTATTAATGAAATATTAACATAATTGATGTTATAAATACCCAAATAAATGTAATTTTAGACTTTTTATGAATTCCACTAATTTTCTAGGTTAATATGACATGTTAGTATTGATTTAATTAACTTTGTTCGAACTAATCATGTTATGATTTTCACAAAAATCAATTACCGAATAGTGTCAAAATTGACATAAAATAGTTTTTAAAACAAATATTATATTATTAATTGTTATTATATTCCTAAAAATCTAAGGTTCGGCCAAATGACTTAGATAAGGTTATATATATTAATAATGAACCACTTGGGGTTCGTTTGACTTGTTATAGTAAGTTTGTTAACCATATAGTGTAAGAAAACAAGAAGACACGTTAAAAGTTAAATTATTTAACTTATAGTTAAATCTAAATGATAAGGTTAAAATAATAACCTAAACCTGTCTAAAACCTATTGGTTGAGAGGATTTCGACCCATTCCCACTTTAGCTTCGAAATAAATCAATTTGGAGCTATTATAAACCGAATATGACTTTATTATAAAATAATATTTTAAGTTTTTCCAAAGGTGCCCCTCTCCTCCCTTGTAAAAAGGACACCCCTTCCCTCTTCTCTTCACACCCTTTTGAGCCTTGAAGCTTGACCAACCCCTGCCAATTCCTCTTCTCAACCTCTCTAGTTATATCATAGAGGTTCTGGTCTTCTCAAAAGACCAACTCTAGTGCCCTAAGAAGAAGTTTAAAGGAGGTGCGTCGAGGAAGAGGTAATCTCTTCTACCGACTCTTTCAAGTTTCTTTCTTCTTCTACTTCCTCTTTTTTAGTTGTTTCATTATAAAGTAATAACATCAGTATTACTTATATACTGATATGTTATTATAAATATGAAACAACTCTATTTCATCTTTTATCCATCCTACGGAAAACGAAATCACCGCGCGTGCGTACGTACGGAATACCGTCTCCACGCCGTGGTGTAATCAGTTTTTTCACCACCACCTTACTTGGATGGGTATAATGGTGTAAATAATAACTATATATGATTATTATAACATCATACTGATTCTAAGATATTATATTATCCACTCCAATTCCATTCAATAAATATGGGAACGATATCATCGCTCGTGCGCACGTACGGATTACCGTCTCCACGACGCGATGAGATTCATTTTCCATGTTAACAATTCAAGAATGATTATAAAGTATATATAATAAGTAATAATGAAATATATGACATAATAATGCTACTGGATTTATGTATATATATATGTATGTCATCTACTTAATTCCATTCAATTCACTAAGGAAACGAAAAACAACGTTCATGCGTACGTACGGCCTACCGTCTCCATGAACGGTGTATTTCTTTCTATTTATCGATCTATTATATATATATATATGTATATTCTGAATATATATTATATATAAATCATGTTTTATATTCTGGAATTAAGTAATCATGATCTAAGTAATCATATTAATAATTACAAGTCAAAACACGGACGATAAATGAAACGATTTTACCCAAAACGCTGCTTTAACATGGAATTGACAAATGAACGGATAATATAAAATCGTAATTAAATCATATATGATATCATAAATATCATTATGGTTCTGTTACAAGTTAATAATACGTTTAAACCCACTATACAAGAGTCTCAGACACATACGGAAGAAATTGAACATAAGGTAAGGGATAACTTTTCCAATCTCGTTTTTATTCGAGATTGTTTATTCGTAAGTATTTACTGGGGTTATATTTATCATTCATGTCCCTATTTTCTAAAAATGGTTTTATGTTTAAAGTCTTTTTTACCCATTTTTGACTTTTACTACATGGTATTTAAAGAATCTTTCTTTTGTTTACCATACGAGGTACTTTTTTGACTTTTCCGGCAAAAGTACGAGAAGAATGTTTTTTTTAACTTATACGGCATGAACGGTTTTTTACGGTTTTATAATGCCTTATTTTCATGAAACTTACTCTACAAGATTTCATGACTATTTTCAAAAAAATCATTTTCTTTTAAAATTTGCATGACATTTTGTGAAAAGAAAAAGATTTTGAAGAAGAAAAGATATTTTTCTCAAGAATTCATTTCAAGTGTTTTATCAAAACTATTTTCCATCTAAGATGACATTATTTCATATGTGTATGTTTCAAGTGTAATGTCTCTATGATTTACATTGTTTCACTTTTCTTATGATGAAATGATATCCATTTTTTTTGTATGGATTATGTTATGATGGGATGATGTTTATGAAACCCATTTTATACTTTGGGTAATGATGAATGATTTATGTTTATGTTGTGACACAATTAAGAATGATTTCATTATGAGATGGGTGAGACCTATATCTCCCTCCAATGCATTGGGTAAAGATTTATATCTCATGAGATAGACATAGCTGAAACGACAAGTTAATCCGGTTCAGTGATACAGAACTGGAATGAGGAGTGAACTCGATTCAGAAAGGGACTTTGTCCACTAAGATGGTCTTGACAACAATGCCTTGACTACTATTGAAATCATATCATGTGCTTAATGGTTTGCCACAATTAAATGTTTTATTCCCATGCTATTTTATCATTGATTAATGTTCCTTTATGACCTATGCCTTACGTACTGTCAAGATTTATTTCACAACTCAAGATTTTGATGTGTAAACCTTATGTTCATGTTTTGAAGTTCAAATGTATATGGTTTGTTTTATTTTCTCCATGCTTACCCTTACTGAGCATTTGAACTCACCCTTTATATGTTTTCTTTTCCCCAGGATATAAAGAAATGTTTTAGGTAAGAAAACAAAAGGGGAAGATCTTTATGGAAGATGTTGAAGACCTTTCACCACGATTAGAAGATTATGTTCCGAGTTTCCAAAGACACTAAACTATTACGATCCTTGTGTGTTTGTTTTTGTTATGTATTAAGTATTCCGCAAAAGTAATGTAATGTTCATGTACGTCAAGCTTTGGGTCTCTACAGTAGCATTGCTGACTTCAGAGTCAACAATACTGTAGCACTTTTTGACTTCCAGCCGGCAGCCACTGTAGCACTTTTGACAAAGGTGGCCGCCGTTCACTGTAGCGACGCGGACTTACTTTTTCGGAACAGTGATCGTCTTCTCCATTTTATAACCAATTTTCGGGCTAGGGTTACTACTGAAAAAAAACTCTGTACTTTGTGCTCCCGAATTAGTGAAGTTCTGCCTCTTCGTGGACGTAGAGATTTTTCCCGAATCACGTAAATCGTTGTGTTCCGTGTGTTTTCTTTTCTTCTGCATTTTCTGTCGTTTCTCATTTCTGTTGTTTCTCATTTTTGTTGTTGTGACTCCCGACGATTCCGCAACACTAGCAACTCATTGACAGTGGCCCGACATGTTGAACTCCCTACCTTTGATAACATGGATCCTCACGGATGGCTCGCCCGTGCTGAAATATATTTCCACATGCATCAGACTCCTGAGGATGCAAAGCCATCCCTCGCTCCGGTTTCTATGGACGGCGTTGCCATCCACTGGTTTACTATACTCCTTGAAGTGCATCCAGAGGTTTCATGACAGGTATTCAAAACCGAACTACTGTAGCGTTTTAGTAGCTTGGACGTTCCAAACCCATACGAAGATCTAGCTGCCATTCAGCAGCAGGGTTCGGTTCAGGAGTATGTGGAAGAATTCGAGTACCTCACTTAATTCCTCGTCAGCCAGAGCAGCAGTACATCGATTATTTTTTGCTCGGCTTGCGTACCGACATTCGCCACTGGGCACACATACACAACCCAGAAACCCATTTGCAGGCCATGCGCTTGGCTCGGCATGTGGAAATCGCTCTCACCCAAGGCATTGGCACCCAATTTTGCATTGGGGGATCTCACCCGTTCAGCAAAAATCGGGAGTGATGTCTCGAAGCAATCGCGTCGCTTGGGCCACATATTCCCAATGACAATCCTTCTTGCCCTATACGTCATGACCAAGAACTTGGTGGCAGCGGCCGCCCAACACTTCCCAAACAAACTATCTTTGGGGGGCGAGGAGTCCGTCACTTAACAACCCACGAATGGGAGGATTGGCGCAAGAAGGGCTTATGCTTCCGATGTGGATTACCCTTTAATCTCATGCACAAGTGTGCCGACCCCAAATTACAGGTGTTGTTACTCGGTGAAGACGATGCCAATGAGGAGGACGGGGACACTGCCACGCACCAGGAAACTCAAGAATGTCCAGCAGATGTTGAATGTCAAATAATGGAATACCCAGACTTGGGCCACTTCTGCCACGCTCAGGGTCAACCTCCTTTGGACGTCACCGCCATGAAAGTGGAAGGCCGTTTGGATGACATTCCCACCCTCATTCTGCCAGATAGTGGGGCTACACATAACTTTATTTCACCCAAGTTGACGAAACTGCTGATCTCAATGGTACAGGATTCCAGGATGCTGAATGTCAAGTTGGCTGATGGGCACCGAGTACACTTGCAGGAGGTGTGCCGCGACCTGCGCCTGGACGTTGGGAACTATTCCTGCTTGATTGATTCCCACATCCTGGAACTGGGTGGTCGAGACCCCATTCTAGGCGCCGCCTGGTTGCGAACGCTTGGGGACATCAAGATCAATTGGGAAACTATGACCATGAGTTTCTGGGACAGCGGTCGCAAATTTTTTCTCCATGGCACTGGCCATACCTGTCGCTTCGCGACTTCGCTCTACAGTTGCGTACTAAAGACTGACAGCCTGAGCACCCACCATTCCCTCCATGATGACAAAACTAGCCAGGGAGCCTCCATTTTGCCCACCAGCTAGCTACAAACTCTGCAGGCTATGTTACAACAGTTCCGGAAAGTGTTAACGGAGCCCAGGGGTCTCCCACCTATCTACACGCGGGCTCATTCAATTAAACTGCTACTGGGGTAGGGGCCCATAACCCTGCGACCCTATTGCTACCCAAATTTCCAGAAAAATGAGATCGAACGACAAGTAACCGAGCTGCTCTATACAGGGCTCATTTGGCCCAGCTCTAGCACATTCTCCAGTCGTGGATGGCTTGACCAAAGCCCTTTCAACTTTCCAAGCAACGATGAACGATTTATTCAGACAACAACTCTGGAGGCATGTCTTGATCTTCTTCGATGATATATTGGTTTACAGTAACACTTGAGAGCCCCACATGGGACATGTTAAGACAGTATTAAAGGTCCTCAGCAGCAATCAATTCTTTGTGAATCAAAAGAAGTGTCTTTTCGCTCAACGAGAAGTAGAATATCTGGGGTATGTCATTTCCCAGGCGAGGATCTCTATGGACCTCACTAAAATTCAAGTCGTACTTGCTTGGCCTACTCCGGTGACAGGAACGGGAGTCGCGGGGGGGGGGGGGGGGTGTGCTCGGCCTCACCGGTTATTACCGCAAATTTATCAAAGGTTATGGTCACATTGCTCAATTCCTTACCGCTTTAACACGAAAAGGCGGGTTCCAGTGGTCAACCGGCCCCGCAAGCTTTTGATCAACTAAAGCGCAGCATCACCACGACTCCCTTTCCGGCCCTTCCAGATTTTTCCCAGGATTTTGAAGTTGAATGTGACGCTTCGGGCAGGGGAGTTGGGGCTGTCCTAATGCAAGGACGATGACCCATTGCTTATTTCAGCAAGGCAGTTGCAGAAAAATCACCCGAAGTCAACTTACGAAAAAGAGGTGATGATTTTAGTGTTGGCTATACAACATTGACGGGTGTATCTATTGGGAAGACCCTTCACTGTTTTTTCGAACCATCAGTGTCTTGAATATTTGCTCCAACAACGGACAGCCACTGCCGGCCGAAAATGCTGGATTGCTAAATTTCTAGGATACTAGTTCGACATCAAATTCAAACCCGACTCTGCAAACGCAGCAGCTGATTCTCTCGCTAGGATGATGAAGCTTTCCACCTCATCCAATCTCAGACCATCTGGGAGGAGGGACACAAGGTGGCAGCCGAGGTCCAGAAGGATCGATACCTTCGCCCTATAATCCTGGTGCTTCAACATGGCGAGACAGCCCCTCCAGTGTTTTTGTTCGGTCACGACACCCTCATGCACAAGAACCGGATAGTCATTTCCGCCTCGTCTGGAAGGGCCAGGAATTTCACACTACACCCCAAGGGGGCCATTCGGGTTTCTATTGGGTGGGAATGAAGAAGTGTGTCCAAGATTTTGTTCTCAGTTGTGTGGTTTGTCAACGAAATAAATATTCTACATTGTCTCTGGCAGGGTTGTTACGGCCCCTTGAAATTCCGGCAGAAGTTTGGACATACATCTCGTTGGATTTCATTACGAGCCTCCCAAAATCCTGAGGCTATGATGTGATTATGGTGGTGGTAGATTGCCTCTCCAAATGTGCCCATTCTATATCATTGAAACATCCTTACATTGCTAAGGGCGTTGCCGAAGTCTTCACTCAGGAGGTGGTCGGGACCCCATTTTTGTTAGTCATTTTTGGACAGAACTTTTTCAACTCAGCGACACAAAATTAAAAATGAGTTCCGCTTACCATCCTCAAACCGATGGCCAAACGGAAGTCGTGAACCGTTGTTTGGAAACATATTTATGTTGCTTTGCTGGGAACAACCAAATGAGTGGTCCTATTGGATTCCTTGGGCGGAACTAAGCTACAATACTTCTTGCCAGGCCTCTATCAAAACCACCCCTTTTGAGGCCCCTTCCTTCTGAAGTGAGGGTGGAAGCGGTTGCCACAGCTTTGGGGGACTGCGATAAGGTTTTGAAACAGCTCAAACAACATCTCGCTCACTTCCAGCAGTATATGAAACACCAAGCGGACAAACGCAGACATCCGGTTTCATTTCAGGAGGGTGATCGTGTGTTTTTAAAGCCCTTCCCTAATGAACAACAAACAATAGCTCACAGAATTATTCAAAAGCTATCTCCCAGATTTTATGGACCCTTCAAGATCCTCAAACGCATCGGGTCTGTCGCCTACCAGCTCGACTTGCCGCCAACCGTACGCCTGCACCCATTGTTCCACATCCCGCAGCTTAAGGGTGCGGTTGGCACTCAAACCATACATCCAGCTCTCCCATCAGATTTGGTAGGGGACACCCAAGATTGGCCGGAACCAGAGGAGGTCCTTTGACGGCGTCTCCAGCAGCAGAATGAGGTGGACCTTCCCCAATCTCTAGTCAAATGGCGCGACCAACCAGTGGAGGAAGCTACTTGGGAAGATGACTACATCCCCGAGAACCAAATTTCCCTCCAGTCTTGAAGACAAGGCTGTTTCTGAAGACAAGGCTGTTTTTCAAGGTTTGACGATTGTTAGAGCACGGGACAAACCTGGAGATTGGCTGGTATATTCTAGAAAGGGTAATAAAGTCAGTCCAGAGGGGAGTCAGTTAGCTGGGGACCACAAGCAGGGGAAAGGTGATTCGGTTTAGTTGGCTGGGGACCACAGGAGAGAGGGAAGGAATTCTGTTTTAAGAGGGGGATACAGGAGAGTGAGAGAAGGGAATATTTCTGTTTTGGGGAGGTTCGGCATCTGGCTTGGGAAGGGGATTATTTGGAACTCCTGTGTCAATCTCTGTTTCTGCTTTCTGCGAAGTGTCCCCCACTACTGATTGATTGCACGCCATTTTATCCATCATCTCCGTGGCGGGGTGGGTTCTTAACAGTTAGATCACTGCCTTACTCTGTCAAAACAACCACCCTAACTTTAGAATACTTCCAGCCCATGTCAAGTCAGTGGATGGCTGCCGACTGGAAGGGTGTTGGCTGAAAACACCCCAAAGCAGAGGTGTTGTAATCCTTCTATCACTACCATTGAGTGAAATAGAAATATTTTTGCTTGGACCATCACCCAGCTCTCCCGAGGAGCAAGCCTTTCTCAGAACAGCTGCCAGTACAACCCCCTGCTTCCCCATCCATGTCACCTCAGCTGCCAATTTTTTTTCATCTCTGTGGCTTGACATTTCAGATCCTCTACCTTGTGTACTTTGTTATCAACAGAGCGCTTTTCTGCCTCAACTGTAGAGCTAGCCAGTGTCCCTGACAACTCCTTTACCTTATCAACTTCCAGAACATGCTTCGCGGCATAGTCTATGGCATAGTCTCCACTGCTTATCATTTTCTTTATCATTAAGAGCCCCTCCCTTATGGGAGAATCCAACGTATCATTTCCAATAAATGCATGTTTATGAACCCCAAGTTTTGGATCTCCAGTGGTTTTATTAGTAATTTGCCTCTGTTCCTTGGTTTCCCGTAGCAAAACCCATATCTGCCTCATGCTGAGCTGAAGTTTCCTTAGTTCCAACTCTAGAAATAGCAGCTACATGCCTACTCTCACTCTGAGTTGTGGCTTTCCACTTCTATACTGCGGGAAGCCAAGCCACCATGTTGCTGGGAAAGGGGATCACCCATACTTTGATACGTATCCATTAAAGCAACAAAAATGCTATATTCTCAGGATGCCCTTTAGAAAGATCAACAGCTGCTTGACCATAAGCGGTATTTGTATCCAAGACAACTCACCCACCTGCACTAACCCCTGATTCTGTTATTTGTTCCATAAACTCACCATGTTGTGAAGTCTCTGACTCTAAATGTTGCTGACTAATAGCAGGCAACATTTTTGTTGCATATTTTTCAATGTCAGCAGTGATTGAATTTAGCAAATAGAGCTTGGTTGCGACCAGAAAAATTGCTTTTGAGTGCATCACATCTTGAGGATGGACAAAACCCTTCAAAGCTATATTCAAGTAGGCCTGTCTGTAATGTTGATGACTCAAAATCCTACTCCAAACAGCCCCAAGGTCCCGAGATACCCGATCACCATCAGAGGTTCCTCTTCCACGGTGACCACAAGCTCCAGTGACACCTATCTTGAACAAAGCATGCCGCTCCACAGACTGAAGATTTCCCTGACTTTAAATCGATTTCGGTAGGATTTGCCGCTATGAATGGAGATACACTACAGCTGCTGTGCATATTGTACACAGATCCTGCTGGTAAGCTGTATAGCCTTGGTATCCCAGTTGCATCAGTGTCCATGCGGAAGCTCTTCTCATCCTTTACAGCATCTCTGGACAATTTATCCCAAGACTGGTGTGGTCTGGTTCAAAACAGAGACCGAAACCATTGTTGTAGGAGTCTTCCAAAGTAGATCTATGTGACCAGTACTCACAAAATAGATTTACAAGAAGAACTGGGGGTCAAGAAGTCACATGAGAGAACTCCAACTCTAGCATAAAGAGTTGGAGATGGTCTACGAACAAGAAGATTTACCAGCTCTTCATCCTTTACAGATTTAAAAGCGAGGTGTGGAAGATGATGAAATAGAAGCCTCTGCATTTTCCTGAACAGTTTCCCGAACAGCTTTAACGGATACCAGACCGGGAAGGATTGATGTTACTAATGAAGGACATTCTTCCTTTAGTTGAAGCTCCTCATATGTGTTGTGAATTTCAGACCCACTGAATCTCTCCTAAAATTCCTCTTTAAACACTGTCCCAGTGAATTCCAAATGGATCTCCAACACAATAATTATCCAATGTCTAGCGGCACCCTCCATACTAACTTGTGCAATAGGTACCTTTGATTTCTCGGGCATCTGATGGATTCTGAAGTACAATTCTGCTCGTGTGATCCATCTCAGTGGATTCTTCCTGTTAAAAATGAGTAATTGCATTCCCTGTGCGAGTGATCATTGGTTGCACACAATGCCAGGCGCATTCAACGCATTTCGCTCCTCTGCCTCTGTCACCCTTGCCATTAGTACGTGCACCTGATTTTTCCCGCCACCATCGAAGGCTATGACCAGCTGTCCCGGTCCCTATTAGTTTTTGATTGCTTGAGGAAAAGTAATGAGTTACGTGTGAGAGAATTTGATGTTGTTATATTTTATTTGATCGCCACATGTGTTTTTCACCAATTATTTTGATAATTTCATACATAAAATGGACTTAAAACACCATATTTAATGTGTTGGGTGTTCTGTCATCAAAATACGACTTGCTGTAAATGTTTTGGTAAATGGTCTTTTGTGTTAATATTTGAGTTATTATCTTTTATCGAACTCTTAAAATCTTGCAAACATTTTACTAGTTAATTTGTGATTAAATGTTTTATTTTTATTATAAATTGAATCTATTTTGAGACTAACTAGTAAGTATTTTGAGATTAAATTCAAATGTTGAGGTTAATATTGAAGCTATTATTTTGGATTGATTGAATATACTTCAAGCATAATGATATGTGTAGAATGGAGAAACCCACTTACATTCAAGGTGAGGTGGGGCTCTTCTTTTATAGAATGAAAATGCGGAATGTACAAGGGAGTATTCCGATGTGGGACTCGGAAATACCCATAATAATACAAAAGAGGGTTTAACACTCCCCCTCAAGCTGGACAGACCCAGCTTGGACAACGAGTCCCACAAAAAAGAATAAGAAGACACCACACAAGACCCATAACTACTCCCCCTCAAGCTGGGTCTGTCCAGCTTGAGGGGGAGTGTTAAACCCTCTTTTGTATTATTATGGGTATTTCCGAGTCCCACATCGGAATACTCCCTTGTACATTCCGCATTTTCATTCTATAAAAGAAGAGCCCCACCTCACCTTGAATCTCGTGTCTGCCGTCTCCGCCGCTCTCTTTACGGCCTCAAGCAGTCTCCCCGTGCTTGGTTTGGCCGCTTTAGCACGGTCGTCAGCGACTTTGGGCTTTCCCGCAGTATGAAAGACCACACTGTCTTCTACAGGACGACTCCACATGGCTGCATCTTATTGGTCGTCTATGTGGATGATATCGTCATCACCGGCAGCGACTCTGTGGGTATCACCCATCTCAAGGCTCATCTTCACCAGCACTTCCACACTAAGGATCTTGGTCCTCTCACATACTTCCTCGGTATCGAGGTTTCCTACTCCTCTGATACCATGTAGAATGGAGAAACCCACTTACATTCAAGGTGAGGTGGGACTCTTCTTTTATAGAATGAAAATGCGGAATGTACAAGGGAGTATTCCGATGTGGGACTCGGAAATACCCATAATAATACAAAAGAGGGTTTAACAATATGTTTCGAATTAAATATGAAGGTTTAATTTGTAATCAAATGTGATTGTTTTATTTTTGTTGATGACGTGCAATCGAATAATGGAATGATTCACGCAGTTTATGTAGTTTGGTGCAACTCAGTGGTAGTCATCCCTGTGAGTTTCGGTAAGTTCTCAAGTTCGAGTTTTGCCGAGTACTTCCTTGTATTGTGTATTGCGTTCTTTTTTTTTGTATTGTGGCCCCTTTCTCCGCATCGATGTAATATATTGTTGATGGAAGTTTATCTGATTTGGTGTGAGAAGTCGTTCGACTATTTGTTGTGTGGAACTATTAAAGGACTGATCTGTGTGGTGCATGAATATGAGTATGTTTTAGTTAAGGCATGGTTTTCCACTGAAACTTGCCCACTTGAAGTTTGATTTGCTAGTAAGGTGTTGGCATGAAGATTGAGTTGGTTCAAGCAAAGGTCGCTTTTTGCTGACTCATGAGTAAGCACTGATGTGCTGCCTTTCAAATTGAGCTGGAGCTGGGTTTGATGGTTCTCTGGTCTAATTTTGTAAAGCCTAGGAGTTTGTTTTTAGGATGTTAATGTAGTAGGAGGAGACTCAAGCTCTCTTTTAAACTCTCTTTTACAATTAAATTCAATATGTGAGTTCAACATCTCATATGAAGATATTCTCCCTTCATAACAAGTGTATTCTATGATTGAATTCTTTTTCTCAAATATTAAATGCCTAATTCATTTAAAGAGGTATTATCTACAGGGAGCATCTTTGTGAGCCCCTAATCAATAAGACATTTCCCCGCAATTTTACCAATAATCTCACCAGTATAGCCAATAACTTGATAAAAATTAGTAATCCTTTTATGCAAATTATGCTCATCAACAAGGCAACACGTTAGGCCCATGTTGTTTAGATTTTGATTTGAAGTCCACATGTATGCAGTTGGACAAATCTCGGGATAATAAGATGAAAGATATCTTTTCAATCTACTCTTCTCCCTAAACAATTTCAAACAATCGTGGGTCAATGTTCTATGGGAAGGAATACTAAATTTTGATTGACCCGTTTCTAAAAAGGAACAAAACTCTTGATGTTCAACAAACTTAAATGGAAGTTCACTCACAACAAACATCCTAGCAAGCCTCCTCCTACATAGATCATGATCAAATCGAGTTATCGAACTTCCACCAAGCCCTTTATTTTCAACAATGCTAGGATGAGTCTTTTCTTTCAAGTCATCTCCATATTTAAGCTTATATTTGGAACACCTACCCAAATGAGCATGCAAAATACTGGTCCCTTGTCTGTTTCAGAATAAAAATGTTTTTGAATAGTAATTGCAAAATGCTCTTAATTTACCCTGTGCCTCTCTCTTTGTAAAATGATCTTAAACCTTAGACCTCTCTTGTTAATATAGAAATAGGGGTTTAAGATGATTTACAAGAAAAGAGTGGATTTTCATTACTTCAGAATTATCAAGGTTATGTACCATAACCAAAACACTGTCATGGATGCCTTGTCTCGTGTTATTAGGTGTAGACATCTGCACTAAAAAAACGAAGAAGTCAATTGTATTGTAGAAGAACCAATAAGAAGTCCATGTCATTAACCATCTAAGACATTGTTTACATCATGAAAAAAACAAACTCAAGCAAACAATAACACATTACCACCACTTCAATTTCATAAATGAATGAGAAAGCATACCCAAATCAGATTTCTTGGTACTAGATTGGTTATTAAAAATATAGTGAAACAACAAAATAGGCTAAACATTAACAGAAAGGACCAAAACAAGACCTAAAAAAAGCAGTAATTGATTGACATAAAAACATTTAAATTTTAGTCTACTAACCTGAAAATATGGCGCGCCCTAACAAGAGTTGATTGGGGATGCCAGCATTGTAGAGTATTATCCATCGCAGGGTTAGAGTAGAGTGTTTACTCATTTAAGGAGCTAATGCCTCTGTGTGCTATTGGATGCGATATTTTTTTACAATAATCTGGTGTATGGGATGGAGGGTTTACTCATTGGTCAAAACTAGTGGGGAGGGGTGGTGGGATCGAGAACAGGGTGAGGATTGGGAATCTATCTCAGGAAGGAGAGGGGTATCAGAATAAGGGGGGATCAGAATGATGGGGTGTCAAAATGAGGGAATTGAATCAAAACAGAATGGTGATGTCAGGACGCGTTGTGAGGAAGGAGATGAGTGTGTGTGTGGGGGAGGGGATTAAGGCATCGAGAGAGGGGAGGGAGGGGAGGGATCAAAGGAGTAAAGAGGGGATTAGGTTAGGGCATCGAGGGACAAATGCGTTTGGGGGTGGGGTGGGGTGGGGTGGGGTGGGGGGGGGGGGGCAGCGGGTGGGTTGATTATAATTAAAAAATTATGTTTTTTTGAAAAACATGTAATTAAACTAGAAATTATATTTTTAAATTAAAAAACATGTTTTAAAACTAAAAATTATGTTTTTTTAAATTAAAATATTACTACTATTTTTAACGGGTGTAGTTTGGTTTGGCTCCTGAACCAAACCATAAACCACAAGAGTTTATTCAATCTGCACCACAAACCAAACCACAAGAAAAAAAATAACTTTTTTAGTTCAATTTGGTTCGATTTGTGGGTTGATTCGGTTCTGATCGTTTTTTTGCCCACCCCTAGTTGAGGTGTTGGAGTAGGTCGGTGCTAGGTTGATTGAAAGGGGGACTTCTCTCTTTTGAAGGGTGTCTTCTAACCTAGCTAAGACCTAACCAGATGGAGAGAAGAGCTCCTGGCCTAACTTCAACCTGGAGTTTAAGCAAACAAGGAGGCTGCAGAGGGGGAGTTTTTTCTTCCACATTTCTTCTTACATTTTCTAATTCTGTGTACCATTAATGTACTACAAACTGAAACCATATATTATTTGTTGTCATGATCTTACACAGCGTATTATTTTGAACATGCTTTCTTTGTGAATTTCACTTAGAAAATTCAGGTTCTTGTACTGTTATTTTCTTTTTCTTCATTCATCTTTATGATGAAATGAATTATTCTATTCAAAATAAATTTAATTTGATCTATTTTTTGATTTCTATTGAAGAATCGATAGATAAAAATTGAGTTCCTTTCTGTTTATGATTTTAAATTAATTCTAAAATGAATTATTTTTGTATTAAGTCAAAGTATTGAGGGATGAAGACTTTAACCCATTTTTTTATATCATTTTAGAAACTATTTTATTATCCGCATTTGTTGACGAACTTTGCAGTTGAATGGATTTGAAAAAGCTCATTAGGTCATATGATAATATGGTTAAGTTGATGACATAAACACTCTTTATTGTTTTTGTTCTAGTACCTTCACTTAACAGAGGTTTGCCCAATTCATTTTCAATCAGGAAATACTTATCTTTATTTCAAGTGCTGGTTTAATTCATCGTAGTGTACATTTTTAAGAATGAAGTATATTTTCAATGGGCTGTATCAACTTTGTATTCCCTAGCTTCATCACGTAAGTCGCATCATCTCTCTCTTTAACATGGTTGAATAACACTGCTAACATCACACACACACCATTAAATATTCTCAATTGAAATTCTTTCACATCTCTTTCAAATACCAAGGTTCATTCTTCTCTTTTCATTTAGTTAGAGTTAGCTAAAGTCCTTTAATCATGTACCCACCTTCCCTTAGGATTGATCCTTCACCGCTATGTTAGTGTAAAAGACTATAAATTTATATTCTGACAGCTTTTAATGATGAGACTGATTAATTATGTTGAGGAAATATACTAAAAACTTGGTCCAATCATCTTATTATCATTTCCAACAAATGAACTTTGCACAAGAGATATTGGATCTACTCAAATTCAAATACAATGCTTAAGAGGATGGTGTCGGTATTTTTAATTGAAAAATATCATAATTTCAAGATGGCTGATTCCAATCCAGTTGTTCCCGTATGTGTTTTGCACTCGCATTTTGTTTGGCCACAAACCTGCTTTTCAAAGGCATACGGTCATTGGGATGTGCCAATGACACTTCAGGTTGCACTTCAAGGTTGAGAGGATGGGAAGTCGGCTCATCCCATGAGGGTTTTATTATATAATTCAGACCCTCTTATAGATTTAATGCGTATTCATGAAATGATTTCTAGTAACAATACTGGTTATCTTAGTCGTGAGGGCGATCAATTAATTCTATGCCTTGATGTGAAAATATGTATGTATCATCAGTTCTCCATCTTATTCCTTACTAGTTGGCTACATTATGTTTTAACACCATAGAGCTGGTCATTTTAGAATTTCTCTATCTAGGGAGGCGGTAAGTGTTGTGGAGTCGGTATTGGACCCATGATAGGGGATTCCTACACATCATCGGAAAGGGAATTAGAACCAATGTAGTTTGATGTCACTTAACGGGACATGTCATACATTTTAAGTTCATGTAGTGAGGACCATTGTTGTAAGAACCTGCATATGTATGCTTGAGAATTTTAGCAGGAATTTGAATTTTAGCAAAAACATCATTTTTGGATGGTGTTCAAGTCTCGAGTGATGACCCTGGGGTCCGAGAAACCGAAAGGGGAGTGTTTGGGGCTTCAGGATTGCTGAAATGGGATGCAAAACCCCATTCACATTGTGAATAGGTTTCATGGGGTGCGCTGGGTGGTTTCATGATTTGAAAATAGGGCCTGGGGGCTAGGCTTGAGAAATCACGACGTGACACATTAAGTCATGTCGTGACACATGCTGGCTAGGCCCAGTAAATCCCCTTTTCCCGATTTCTCACAACATGAAATGATCTTTCACATTGTGAACCAGCCTTGTACAATTTTATAGACATTTTAAAGGGACGATATTGATTCAGAAACCCTCAAAATCTTTTCCCTTGAATTCCTTATGTGAAAGCGATGAGAATGGGAGGTTTTGGCTTATGGGAGCCCTTTCAATCTCATCCTTTCACTGTTTAAAGCGCCGCGCGTTGCGATGGATTCCTCTCGGTGAGTTTTAGCCTTTGCGATCTCTAGATGTTTCCAATTATCTTCAAAATCTCCTTTATCAACTGGTCATGGCTTGACCCCGATTGAGAAATCAGATGGCGAATCCACATGATCTTGATGGATTTGTCCAAGGATGATGTGATCTTGGATTTGCATAGCGAGAGGGTATCCCGTGTTGATGAACATGTGTCGTTGAAGGGAAATCTGATGTAGGCATGACGTTGGGCTGCTCTTTTCAAGGTTTCTAATTTAATTATATTAAATTGGTTGTTGTTGTGTTGCCACACGATAGGGATTTTGCCCGGATTGGTGTCAGACGATCTTATCATGCCTTCCTTGGATGGTTGGTCAAGGATCCAACTAGGCAGTGACATTCGGAACTCATGGCATTTGAGGAAGCTCAAGTGGACTTGGGCGATGCAGACAATCCCATTGGGGTTTTCTTGACTTGGAGTTTACTCCATTTGAGGTAGGTGGTCTAGAACAACTCCTTATTGTCTGTTTTGCTTTTTCTAGTATGTGAAATAAGTATGATTGCATGATCACACCATGCACGTGACCTAACTAAATTGGTAATCCACTGCTTTGATGAGAATTCATATGCTTAGACCTCCCATGGATCCTGTTTGGTCCATTGGCATTGAGATAGGACTTGTGGCGACCCGAGAGGCGAGCCTGCCCTTGAATTTGTGATGAATTGGAAGTCTTGATAACATGAATTTTTCATTACATGTGAACTATAATAATGGGTAACCTAGCATGATACGATTTCAATGATTCATCCTGATGCAGGAGAATCCACCAATGTAGAATAAATGATAGGTTAATTGGTAATTGAAAAAATTGACCAAATTGGATTATAATAACATGTGAACTTTAATAATTAGTAACCTGACATGATATGACTTCAGTCATTCATCTTAGGCAGGAGAATCCAACAATGGTGAATAAATGGCAGATTATTTGGTAACTGGATAAATTGACCAAATTGGATTATAAATTGGTAAGTAGAAGAATTGTACAACCTAGATTATGATAACTTGATAACATGTTGATGTTTGGTTATTTGATGCATACCATCGACGATTCATCCTGATGTAGGAGAATCAACCAATTGACTGTTTTATGCTTTTGGTTTACTTGTGTTTATTGTTGGATGACATTTGCCTGAGGGCTTATCCACTGTATCATGAGATGTGGTACCTGTGATTCTTCATGATGCAGGAGGATCCACCACTCGATACGACTACCATACCCCTTGGTGATGTGCACCGCACGAAAATGTAAGAGACTCCAACACGGTTGTGTACGCATGGCGTAACGACCCAGAATTTTATCAACGGAAATTCTCTTATAATTATTTAATATAGTATAAATAACATAAAATCAAATATTGAACCCAATACAAACTTTATAAATGAAGAATGAATGAAATAAGAGGTATTTATAGAAATTAAGGAACCTATACTGATGGAATAGTAACTTGACCATTGGAATAGTAATGTGACCATTAGGAATAGTAAACTGGTCAATAGAATAGTAACCTCACCTATGAAATTATAAATAAAATTTGGGCATCTTTGAATGAAAATATAATATATTTATATCATGAAATAAGTAAATAATTATTTTAAAAATGATAAATTAAGTACTGATATTTTTGTGAAACGTAAATATTTATTTACAATTTTATAATTAATATAATGATTTAAAAGAAAATTTATTTTCATAAAATAGAATCATAAATTAATATTTTTTTGTCTTATGATTATAAGATAATTTTATGTTACCTTAATTAATTTTTCAAAGTGTCATAAAATCAGTTATAATTTTAAAATCAGTATTTTTCGAACAAATGATGATTTTAATTAAAAATTAAATTTATTATATTTAGAAAATTATTTTCATAAAATGGAGTCCATTTTTTGAAATCTACACATCAAAAAATGGTTAGTGTAGATTTTTGGTATTTTTCTAAAATAGTTGAATTTTTAGTGGATAATGAAATACGATAATTTACGGTATTTAACATTTTAGCCAAATACATGATTTTTTGAGTCATGGTCGAGTCATGGATGATTTAAATGGCCACTATCTCAAAATCATATTCTCTAGTTACTATATTTAGTCACTAGAATCAACAATATTGATAGTCATGAGCCAAAATAATAAACTAATGAATAAAATAATCAAAAACACCCATCTCCTCCCACTATAAATACCACTCCTCACCACCTCTTCTCCTCATACCTTCTAAGTCTTAGAGCTTTCTAATATTCTACCCAATTCATCTCCCAAACATCTTCCCCTCATTCTGGTCTTTCTGGTCCCATCAAAAGACCATTTTCCAAGTCCCTTAAGAAGGTTCTCAAGGAGACGACACTCAAGAGGTAAAACATTCTCTCTCTCTCTTTCAATTTCTTTTCTTTTATTATCCTTCCCTCACCTCTCCTATCCAAAGTAACATGATAACTCCAGTGTTAAATATATACCTTAATTTTATTATGTTAATGGTATATCCGCCACCAATTCTCTTCTCTCCCACTTTTGTTCTAAAAATGAAAACATTGTCTGTGAGGTGTCAATTCACCACCTTCATATACGATGATTTTTCGTTTTCTAATATCATCTTCAAGGCTGGTCATAACACCATTATAATTGTTAAACCATATTTTAAAATGTATATTATAACATATTTAGTGTTTTGGAACCAGTATATATACATAATATTAATTAATAAAACAAAACTAGTTTGCAATGATAAAAAAATGTCAAACTTATCTAAACAGTTATCATTAACATTTTATCTAATGAATCATCCTCATATCTAGAAACAAAATGATATATAAAACCATTTAATATTTTGGAAGTTTATTAATAACATATAATTTCAATTCTGGATAACTATTTCCATTTTACATGATCTTTCATACATATATACAACTGAACCAATCATGAAAACTAAGAAAATGAACACTCTCGAATGAAGATATTGAATCTTATAACTCATAAAAAAGGCCATAAATGAACTTAATAAAACTATACTAAATCAAATATATGTTGAATATGTTCTGAATTAAATTATTAATGAATCTAATTTCATTATCCAGGATATTAACTGCAAGTGCTGAACACTTTCAGACATAAGGTAAGAGATTCTCTCTGAACCTCTATTTTTCCTTCAGGTTACACTTTCTCTCTCTTTATCCCAATGGAATTATTAATTATTCTTATGTACTCCTACATTCTATTTGTATGTCCCAAAAATATATACCTAGCTCAATTCTTATTTCTTTGACGATGAAATACATATTTTATAAGGTTCTCTTTTCAATTCCTCTTGATAAGCAAGTCCGATTAAAGAGAATTTTCCAATTTCTTACCCATTCCAAGTACACTCTATAATTTGTTTTAAGCCACCAATATTTTTCTAAAGTAACTCTTTATCATGAAAAACTATCTTTGTTCATTTTTGGTTTTATGCAAATAATTAATCCTTTGTCTACTTTAAAGACTCTTTCATATTTTTCCTTAAACCGCACCGAAGTGGCTAATTTCTAAAGTATCTCAAACACTCTTTTTAAATGTTTTCACTTAATATGGACATCATTTATTATTATATTTGCCTATTTTCTCTCATAAATATCCAATTATGTTTTAAATTCATTCTTTCAAGTACACCTTTATGATATACCCATTTGTTATGCCTTATGACATGATTATGATGCTCATTTCTTTCCACAAGTAACCCTTATGTTTATTCCTTATGTATGATTCTTCATGTGGCACACATAGGCATGAACATGTTATGATGTGCGTGCTCAAATAACTCTCCAATGCATTGGGTAATGTTTAGTCTCATGAGACATCATGTTAGGATAAAGAGTAAACCTGATTCCTTTAGTCTCTTGGCAGTTAGCCTTGAATCATGCTTATGTCATGTTGTATGTTGTTTTCACATTCCTATGATTCCATGATTACATGATCCCATGTTCCACATGTTATGCTTCTTTATGTTTATTCATGTTCCATTCCTTTTTATGTCATCATGTTATGCCTTCTAACCCATGTGCTATATTTTATTCCTATGTTTATTCCCTTACTGGGATTTTTAGCTCATCCCTTTGTTCATGTATTCCCTAGGTATCCTATACAGATGTAAAGATCAAAGGAAGTGAAGATCTCATTATGGAGATTAAATAAAAGATGTTTTTATTTTGGTTTCATGATTTCTAATCATATACCTAATCTTCCAAAGACACTATACTTTATGATCCCTGGTTTGTATTTAATGACTAGTTATGCTTAAAATCATGTAATAATATGTGTAAAAGGCTAGGGTCACTATAGTTGGTATCAAAGAAAGGTCTAGTTATTTTTGGAGATTAGGATTAGAAAAATTTAGTAAGAACCATAGGGATAATTCTATCACCATAGATAACCTAGATTGGAACTTAGGGAATCACATGTTAGGATATACTTTTCATTTGAAAGTTTATCCTTCCATGTTCAAAGTTTCCTTTTTATATGCTTATTAGCTAAGTATTTAAGCCCCCTAATTGTACTTTATTTTTCTTAGTTAATGAATGGAAATAGGATAACCCGTGCCAACAATGAATGTGATAGACAATGTGATGATTGTCCTAATAAAATTCCCAATTTGATGGGAATGGGAGCTCAAAACTTCATGATAGTACCAGATCAATTGGCTCAAGTTATGGATAATAACTTGAATTATGGGTAACACCCTTCTTCTCTTAAGAAGGAGCAAGTTGTGTTAGAACCCTTTATGCAACAAAGGCCTCCCATTTTAGTATATTTTCCAATCCTCTCATCACATAACAATGAATTAACTCCATTGAGAATATATTATATGTCCTCTAGTGCTCGGAAGAAGAGGAAGTTTTACTGGCGGTCTATCGTTTTGATGGGGAAGCTAATCATTGGTGGGAACTGATCAAGAACACAAAGTCTAAGGAGAAAATTGATTCCATGGAATGAGAAGATTTCAAGAAAATATTTTTCAATAAATATTTTCCTTGAACTCTCCATCTTAAGATGAAAAGGGAGTTCTTCAGAGTGAAGAAAAAGGACGGCGATTATATCGGAGCATACGAGGAAAACTTTACAATTCTTTCATGATATGCCTCTGGATTTGTCATGAACAATGAAATCAAATTGAATCACTTCTTTAGCAGACTAAAGCCGAGTCTACGAAAAGCGTTGGCGATTTGAGACTTCAACAAATACGAGGAGATTGTTCGTTGTGCCCTTAAGGTTGAAATAAAGTTTAGAGACTCTTAGTGGTCTTTTGGGCCCAGAGATAAAAAGTGGAAAATAGAGTTTAATATGGGAGGGTCAACAGATAAATCCCATGATGGAAAGAAAACCCAACATCCCACATGTTAAAAGTGTGGGAAAAAGAATCCTAGAAATTGCCTAAAGGGAACCAGGAGATGCTTTAAATGTGGAACATAGGGGCATATGTATAATAATTTCTGAAGGGATATGAAGAATCCCAAAAATGTGGAGGAAAAAAGGAAGGTTTAGATTAATACTCATCCTATAATGTAGTGTTTCAACTGTAAGGAACATGATCATTATGTGAGCCATTTCCTTAAGCCAAGGGTTGTTAAAGGAAATCAACAACAACAACCTCCAAGTAAATAAGGAAGGGCATATGCTATCACTACTGTTGAGGTGGAGCCAAAAAATGATGTGGTGATAGGTACGCTGGTTATTCATTCAAGAATAGTGAACGTACTATTTGATTCTGGTTTTATGCATTTTTTCATATCTTACAAGTTTAGTAGAACTATTTAAACACCACCTCAAAATATGGAGGTTGAGTTATCTGTGAGAATAAAAAATGAGAAAATTATTGCATCCAAAGTATATAAATCCTTCCCGGTTAATGTTTGTGGAATGAACCTCCCAACAAATATTTTCTTACTTCCTTTGGTGGAGTTTGATGCTATATTTGGATTGGATTGTCTATCTTTATATAAAGACAACATCAACTATCAAAAAAGGGAGATCACTCTTCACATCCTAAGGAATTATCTAATTTTGTACAAGTGTAAGGAGTAGGATGAATCTTCTTCAGAATCATAGTCTCCAAATCTCTTTTTTAATTTTTTAAAATCCACTTTAAGGTCAAGTGGTAACCTCACACTTCAACATTCAAAATACAGAAAAATTCAAAGCTTCAAAAACATAAACTACTGTAGACATAAAACACATTGACCAGATGCAAAGCCACCCGAGAGTCATTCCAAAAATGTCATCGTCCCCATCATCCCATCACCATATCATCACCTCATTGGCTCATCCACAACTCATCCACATCATAAGAGCAACATAAAGGAGCATAATATTCAAATTTTAAATTTCAAACAAACACCATCATACCGCCTTGAACGATGGACCACCTTGCGCCGTGCACCATGCCGTACATGTTGGCCTCCCCATCGCTGGTGAGAACCACCCATTGGAATACCTTACCTTACCACTGCCGTAAGACACCAGATCACCAAAGAGTGTTAGAGGACCTCCATCCAAAGTAGCTCCACTGGACACTGCGTCTCGTACCCACGCGCCGTCATCAACAACATCACCACAGAGTCACCGACGAAAGAAGAAACCACCATTAGAGAATAACCATGAACAAACCATCCAAAAACCACCAACAAAGATTGAAACCTCCATCCCATCAAAACCGGACCAGCCCCAACACTTCCCAGACCACCTCTCATAGACCCAAACCTTCCTGAAGCACCAAATCATCGACCAAAGTGGAGTCTTGTGAGCCGGGATAGGACGAAAGATCTAGGAAAAAGAGAAAGGGACGTGGCCACTCCAGAAAACCAGAACCGGAGAACCATCACCAAATAAATCCTGAAGGGACAGAGCCATGGAGGGCGAGCCGCATTGAAGACATGTCCATTGCGAGGGACTACACTGACATGTTCCCTGAAGAATTTCATGGTCTTTCTCCTAAATGAGAGGTTGAGTTCTCAATTGAACATATTCTTGGATCTCTTCTAATGTAAAAACAACTTATAGAATTACCACCATTAATTTGGAATAACTGAAGAAGTAGTTATAGGAGAATTTGGACAAGGGTTTTATATTCCTGAATGCTTCACTGTGGGGTGCGCCAATCCTCTTTGTCAAGAAGAAGGATGGATCAATGTGCCTCTGCATTGATTATCATGGGCTCAAAAAAATCATGATAAAGAACAAGTATCCCCTACCATGGATAGATGAATTGTTCGATCAACTATGTGGGGACACATATTTCTCTAAGGTAGACCTTCGGTTGGGATATCATCAATTAAAGGTGAAGAAAGAAGATATTCCCAAGACCGCTTTTGAACAAGGTATGAACACTATGAATTCATAGTGATTTCCTTCAGACTCACTAATTCTCCAAAAATTTTCTTGGTCTTAATGAATAGAGTCTTTAGAGATTATCTCAACAGATTTATGGTAGTCTTTATCAATGATATTCTGATATACTCTAAAAGCAAGAAGGAACACAAGGAGAATTTGAATACTGTGCTAAATACTTTGCAAAGGGAGGAACTCTATGAAAAGTATAATAAATGTGAGTTATGGATAAAGGAAGTATCATTCTTGGGATATGTTATCACTAGAAAATGAATATCTTTGGATCATTCCAAGATAAAGGTAAGCAAAGAGTGGCCCATACCAACATCTTTAATGGAGATCCGCAGCTTCCTTGGTCTATCTGGGTACTACCGATGATTTGTGAGGAAGTTCTCGTGATTGTCAAACCCACTAACCAAGTTGAATCAGAAGGGAGTAAAGTTTTTCTGGACCAGTGAATGTAAAGACTACTTCAAAGAGTTGAAAAAGAGGCTTATCACTGCACCAGTACTCACAGTATCGACAAGTGGGGAACTCTTTATGGTATACAGTGATGCTTCAAAGAAGGGATTAGGTTGTGTACATATGAAAAAAATGATAAAGTGATAACCTATACCTCAAGGTAGTTGAAAATTCATGATCAAAACAATTCCACGCACGATCTGAATTTGGAAGCTATGATCCTCATGTTGAAAATATGACGGTATTATCTCTATGGGGAGAAGTGTGAGATATATATTGATCATAAGAGCCTAAAACATATATTCACAAAGAAGGAGCTTAATATGCACCAATGAAGATGGTTATAGATCATCAAGGATTACGACTACTCAATCCACTTCCATCCTGATAAAGCAAATAAAGTGGAAGATGCTCTAATTATAAAGGATCCTACAAATTTTTCAATAATGAGAATCAAGAAAGATCCAATATTCTTAGACATGTAAAGGATGGATATGGGAATCATTAAGTAATAAACATCATCAATCCTTTCTCAAATGATTGCTCAACCATCCTTTATGGAGAAAATAAAGGATTCTCAAAGAAATGATGAGGAAATTCAGAAAAAGGTGGAAGCTATCAAAAATGGGAAATCGTCAGAGTTCAAAATTGATGAGGAAGGAGTTATAAAATTTGGGTCACAACTATGTGTACCATCTAATCCATAGATAAAGAAATAAATTCAGAACGACACACATAGCTCAACTTTATCTACTCACCCAGAAAGCACAAAGATTATTGAGATCTTTGAGGGCACTATTTGTGGGAAAATATGAAGAATAAGATCATTGAATATACATCAAAGTGCCTGATATGTCAGCAAGTTGAAGGCTGGAAGACAACAGTCTAAGGGGATAATGCAACCATTACCCATACCAACATAGACATGGGAAAACATCACCATGGACTTTGTCACCGGACATCCAAATACATACAGAGGAAATAATGCTATATGGGTCATTGTGGATCACCTTACAAAGACAACTCACATTATCACAATTTGAGAGTAATTCTCACTAGATCAACTTGCACAAATATACATCAAATAAGTGGTGATGATGCATAGAGTACCACTATCAATTATATCCAATCGAGATATGAGATTTACCTCCAAGTTATGGAAAATTCTCCAAAATGATTTAAAAATTGATTTGAACTTTAGTACAACTTATCATCCTCAAACTAATGGAAAATATGAGTGGACTATTCAGATATCAGAAGATATGTTGAGAGCATGTTCTATGGATTTTAATGGAGGATGGAACCAACATGTACCTTTGGTCGAGTTCTCTTACAACAATAGTTTCTACTCAAGCATCCAAATGACTCCATATGAATCCCTTTATGGGAAAAGATGAAAAACACCGACATGATGGGATAAAGTCAGTGAACAAAAGCTACTAGGACCTGAAATGGTTAAATAAATGGTATAAAAGGTGAAAAACATTCAGCGGCATATCTGGGATTCCCAAATTTTACAGAAGAGATATGTAGACAATCGTTAATGAGACTTAGAGTTTGAAGTTGGAGACATGGTATTTGATTAGCCACTAAATGAGGCTAATATTAATTGTTAATTTATATAATATTCATTTGATTTATTAGTCATAAACATTATTTTAGTACATTTTACACTTTGAACATCATTTCACATTATGATTGTAATTCCTTCTTAAAATGCACTATTATGCGGTACATTTTTGAACATCATTTAGAGTATCCAATGATTCATATGATTTTAAGGAATGTAATTATTAATATTTCAATTTGATATTTTGAGAAATTTATCTACACTTCAATATGAACATGTTTCATTCAGGGATCAATGGAGAATTCATGGAATAAGATGAGGATATTTTGTGATGAAAGGAAACAATTCTGGAGAAGTCATATTGGACACCAGCCCACTGATGCGAATGTGGGGCCCAACATACAGGCCCAATGAAGCCCAAATTTCGTGGGATTATAGAATAAATTTAGAGGAACAAATAATCATTCATGAGACAATGCTAATTCTGCCTCTATGGTGGTAATTAAGGTGGCCCAATTTGGAGATAAAATTATGGGCCAGATTCTTTGGCCCAGAAAAACATCCCACTAATCTAATCATATCTCCGAATCTAAAACTCCAAATGGGACCAACATTTACAGGCAGTTAGGATACATCCGGGGATCCATTTTATTCTTCTATGTCCCACTCTGATTCGGCCATCTAGAGGGTCTTCCAAGCATGTCTGTTCGGTGGATGAAAGCTGGATTCCACCTCGGGTCAAGTGTGGAAAAGTCCAAGTTCCACAAACTTTCCACCACCCTAGGCCTACCATAATCAAGTGGGATGATTTGTACTGTTGGAGGCTCTACCCAAGGCTTCCAAAATTCCTATTTAATGTAGTGGTGGTGAAGGATTTTTATCATCTTTGGTGCTTTGTTCAATTGTAATGTTATGCTGTGATTTTGTTGTCTCAAGTTTTTTTTTCACATGTAAATTGTTTAATTCACTTTAGTTTCTTAATAAAAGTTCTTCTTCTCCTCTTATTCTATTGTTCTTAATATCACTTTGATACCGTTGGTTCAAGGTGTGAATTTATTCACACCAAACTTTGTGAAATTATTCACACAACGGTGGAGTGATCGTTTTCTTTTCATTGTTTTTTTACTTCTCCATTTCCTCCCTCATGAGTCTACTTCCCACTTCTATTGAAACCATAGCATCAATGGAGGGATAAACCACTTATGGGTTGATCCAATGGAGTATCAAGGGGATGTATTGGATGTTATTTATCACCCTATTAATGTATAATCACTTCTTTAATTGAGATTTTTATTTGATGAATTTTAAACTCCATCGTCCTTATTGAATTTAAGGCCACACACTTCAAGTGCTAATACGAACCTTTACCTTGAAGTGCTCAAAACTTTGATCCTTAAAGTGTATAGGTGATTAGTATTAAAGGGTGTAGGCATTAAACCAGTAAGTGATGATGTTGTTTTATCTCCTTAAATGAACCCATCTCAAATATTAGAAATTGAAATCATTGAAAAGGAAATACGTCCAATCCACCCCTTGTAATAACCTAGGATCAACCCTTCTCATAATTTGAATTCACTTAAATTTGTTAGTTATCCTTTAAACCCATATAAAATCAACCCAAGTTGGCCACTTCATAGCCAAAAACAGTCCATAGAATGTACGTGTCTATAAGTTTCTGCTTAGGTCTCTGAGGATTCGATAACCCAAGCTAAACTACAAGGACTGTTCTACCTTCATCTCTTGGGTAAATTTGAGAGAGAATCAGTATTCCCCCTCATATCTCCATGGAATAGGATCATGAGATTTGGGAATAAGTAAGGATGAGTCCCAGGTACATCGACCCCTTTGAGATTATTGATCATGTCAGAGTTGTGGCTTATTGATTAACACTTCCACAAACTATGTATCAGGTACATGATGTATTCCACATATCCCTCTTAAGGAAGTACATACCATACCCCTCACATGTACTGAATTCAGAGGTGGTACAATTATAAAATGATCCCTCTTATGAGGAGAAACCAATGAAGATCTTGGACCGTAGAGATAAAGTTTTACTCAATAAGACTACTCACTTGGTCAAAGTACTATGACATAAACATAGATACGAAGAGGTAATACGAGAACCAGAGGAAGAAATGAAGGAGAAGTACCATCACCTGTTTTCACCTTATAATGTAAAACTAAATTTTGAGAGTGAAATTTCATAAGGGGGAAGAATGTAATGACCCATAATTTTATAAATGAAGATTCCCTTCTTATAATTATGTCACATAGTATAAATCACATAAAATCACATATAGAACACAATAAAAAACTTTATAAATGAACAATGAATGAAATAAGAGGTATTTATATAAATTAAGGAACCTATACTGATGGAATAATAGCTTAACCACTGAAATAGAAATGTGACCATTAGGAATAGTAAACCAACCAATAGAATAATAATCTCACCTATGAAATTATAAATAAAATTTGGGTATCTTATGAATGAAAATATAATATATTTATATCATGAAATAAGTAAATAAATATACTATGATATCTTAATTAATTTTTCAAAGTGTCATAAAATCAGTTATAATTTTAAAAGCTGTATTTTTAGAATAAATGATGATTTTAATTAAAAATTAAAGTTATAATATTTATAAAGTTAATTTCATAAAATGAAGTCCATTTTTGAAATCTACATATTAAAAATTTTTTAGGGTAAATTTTTGGGATTTTTATAAAATAATTGAATTTTTGGTGAATAGTGAAATACAGTAATTTACGGTATTTAACATTTTTGCCAAGTACATAAATTTTTGAGTCATGGTTGAGTTATGGATGATGTAATTTATCACTATATCAAATTAAAATACTCTAGTTACTATATTTAGTCACAAGAATCAACACTATTGATAGTCTTGAGCTAAAATAATAAACTAATGAATAAAATAATCAAAAACACCCCTCTCCTCCCACTATAAATACGACCCCTCACCACCTCTTCTATTCACACCTTCTAAGACATGGATCTTGCTAATATTATACCCAATTACTCTCCCAAACCTCTTCCCCACATTCTGGTCTTACTGGTTTCACCAAAATACCATTTCCAAGTCCCTTAAGGAGGTTCTCAAGGAGACGACACTCAAGAGTTAAAACCTTCTCTCTCTCTCTCTCTCTCTCTTTCAATTTATTTTCTTTTCTTATCCTTCCATATTCTCCCCTATCCAAAGTAACATGATAACTACAGTATAATATATACCATAATTTTATTATGTTAATGATATATCCACCATCAATTCTCTTCTCTTCCCCTTTTGTTCTAAAAATGAAAACATCGTTCGTGAGATGTCGATTCACCACCTTTATGGATGGTGATTTTTCATTTTCTAATATCATCTTCAAGGATGGTCATAAAACCATTATAATGGTTAAAACAGACTTTAAAATGTATATTAAAACTTATTTAGTGTTATGGAACTAGTATATATACATAATATTAATTAATAAAACAAAACTACTTTGTGGTGATTGAAAAAACACCAAAATAATCTAAACAATTATCATTAACATTTTATCTAATAAATCACCCTCATACCTGAAAAAATGATATATAAGACCATTTAATATTATATAAGTTCATTAATAACATATAATTTTTATTATGAATAACTATTCTCATTTTACATGATCTTTCATACATGTATACAAGTGAACCAATAATGAAAATCAAGGAAACGAACACTCCCGAACGATGATATTGAATCTTATAACTCATCAAAAAGGCCATAAATGAACTTAATAAAATTATAATAAATCAAATGCATGTTTAATAAGTTTCTAATTAAATTATCAATGAATCTAATTTCATTTTCTAGAACATTAAGTGCAAGTATAGAACACTTTCAGACATAAGGTAAGGTATTCTCTCCAAACCTCCTTTTTTCCTTCAGGTTACACTTTCTCTCTCTTTACCCCAATGTAATTATTAATTATTATTATTTACTCCTACTAAATTATGTGTTTATGTCCCAAACATATGTATCTATCTTAATTATTCTTTCTTTGATGAAGAAATACATGTTTTATAAGGTTCCTTTTTTAATTCCTTCTGATAAGCAAGCCCGATTAAAGGGAACTTTCCAATTTCTTACCCATTTTCAAGTATAATCCATAATATATTTTAAGCCAAAAATATTTTTCTAAAATAACTCTTTTTATCATGAAAAAGTATCTTTGTTCATTTCTAGTTTTATGCAAACAATTAAGCCTTTATTTTCTCTAAAGACTATTTTATATTTTCCCTTAAACCGCACCAAAGTGACTCATTTCTAAAGCATCTTAAACAATATTTTTAAATGTTTTCAATTTAGTTGAATATAATTTATCATTATATATTCCAATTTTATCTTATAAATAAACAATTATGTTTTAAATCCATTCTTTCATGGAAACCTTTATGATAACACAGATTTGTTATGCCTTATAACATGATTATGTTACCCATTTCTTTCCATGGGTAACCCTGATGTTTATTCCTTATGTATGATTCCTCATGTGGAACACATATGCCTAAACATGTTATGATGAGTGCACCCAGATAGCTGTCTGATCCATTGGGTAATGTTTAGTCTCATGAGATGTCATTTTGGGATTAAGAGTAAACCTAATTCCTTTATGGGACTTTGTCTGCCATGTGCAATGGTCTTGGGAGCTAGACTTGAATCATGCTTATGTCATGTTGTATGTTGTTTCCACATTCCTATAATTCCATGATTACATGATCCCATGTTTTAAATATTATGCTTATTTATGTCTATTGATGTTACATTCCTTTTTATGTCAACATGTTATGCCTTCTAACCCATGTGCTCTGCTTTATTCCTATGTTTATTCCCTTATTGGGGTTTTTAGCTCATTCCTTTGTTCATGTATTACCTAGGTTATCCTATGTAGATTTAGATCTCAAAGGAAGTTAGGAACTCATTATGGAGATTAAATAAAAGATTTTTTTATTTTGGTTTTATGATTTCTAATCATGTACCTAATCTTCCAAATACACTAGACTTTACGATCTTTGGTTTGTATTTGATGGATAGTTTTTCTTAAAATCATGTAATAATATGTGTAAAGGGATAAAGTCATTATACATGGTGCCTAATATGAGATGGAATTACCCCTTTGTGACGTGTATAATGTAAAGACCCGTAAAATTTAAGGGAAATTATTTCTTAATTTTCTTTGGAATTTTACAAGAACGCAGTTTCTGACAGCACCTGATTCCGTGACCCGGTGTGCCCGGAATCACTTTCCGAAGTTTGGCTCGGGTACGTTCAGTGGACGGACGAGCGGGTTTTTCCTATCTTTTGAACCAGTGCTCGGAATCGAATTCTGAGGGCACCGATGAACTCGCAACGCCGGTAATCGCTTAAGGGAACCTTTACCGTAGTTGTGTTCGTGCGGGTGAAGAAGTTAATTAATGAGGTTTAATTAAAAAGTAAATAAAATTGTTGGATCAATTTTATTTCATATCAAGGAGGTTAATTTCTCCCATGGGAAGTTGGTGGTGGGGCCCACATCCACCCAACTTCCCATGTGTGGATAATTGAAAGGGTGGGACCCACACGAGCCCCCCCACCTTTTCAAATCCCTTAAATCCCTAACTCCTCTTGACCCTTCACTTTCCTAACTCCCCATTAACTCACTTTCATTAATTTTTGACAACTTGTTATAATTAATAAGGTGAGTTACTTAATTTCAAACACTTTAAATTCAAATGGTTAGGTTGTGTTAATAAATTAAGACTTGGTCTTATTTTATTATTGTTAGAGTTTTTGCCACCTTGAGAGGATTGGGAAGCGTGAAGTCTCCTTCTTCTTCAACTTCGACGAAGAACGAAGAACACCTTGGACTCCGACGAAGAACACCGTTCTTCAACGAAGAACATCTCCGCCAAAGAACGCGACATCTTCTTCCAACGACGTTTCCTCTTCGAACGCACCTCGACGACAACGGAATCGACGTTCGTTTTCCGCGACGCCCGACCTCCGCGACGCTCGTCTTCCGCGGCTTGATTGACGTGCACCGTTCCTGAACCGAGGTAGGGGTTCGACTATTTTAAGTTGGTGATTTCTTTCCTTCGAATATGAAAGTTAAATCTGACAGCCATGTTCCAATTTTTATTTAAATTAAAAATTGTGAAGGTTAAACGTTTTACATTTCGGCCAACTGCTATCGATATAACGGGAGGCGATTGGTCCGCACAAACACGGCCGATACCCCTCCCCCCTTTGCTATTCTTCGTTTTGATTAGCGAAGACGGTAATGCATTGTTGCACCGCGCTTGAGCGAAAGGAGACGTGAACGATGCGGGCCACGACGAAGAAACGCGACACCGTCGCGCTGCGTCGAGGGTACGAATGAGGCCGCGGCCGGAGTCGGGCCGCGGCGGAAGGACACGACATTGTCACACCGCGCCGGACGAATTTGCAGCCATCCTGGAAGTAGCGGCCGGAAAAACCACCCGCCGGAGAATTCGAAGAAGGCGTCCGGAACTCCGACCGCCGGCGCCGGAAGGCGCGGGACTGCGGGGTCCCGCGGCAAGAAACCGGTCGGCCCTGCGCTGGCCGGCCGTTACAGGGGAAAAACCGGGGGGTTACACCCCCCGGGTTGCACATGGCGCGACCCCTTAAAGGGGCCCGCCGTTTTTCATAAAGGAGGGGCAACGCCCCTCCCTTGGGCGCGCTCGCGCGGCACGCTGGCCGCGCCGCCACGCCGGGCAGGGCCGGGTCGTCGGGCCGGGTCGACCCGGTTCGGCCGACCCAGGGGGTACTGGGTCGGGCCGGGCCGGGCCCAGACCCCCTATTTTCGGACTGAGTTGGTTCAAAGGCCCATATCTTGGGCTACGGACCTCCGATTGACGCGCCGTTAGCAGCAACGCGATCCTTGGATCGAGATGGTCGTTTCGGTATATCGCACTCAAGGTTTCGGAATAGTTTGAGTTCAGCCGGGTTGGTTCGTACACGAAACCAACCGGGCCCTCGGAGCGGAAACGCTCATATCTTGAGCTCCGGACGTCCGATTGACGTGCCGTCGACTTGGTTGAGTTCCTCTTAGTGAGACTGATCTTTTGGCATACTCCGCCCGAGGTTTGGACATAGGTGGAGTACGATCGGGTTGGTTTTGCCTTAAAAATCAACCGGGCCCCTGGAACGAAAAAGCCAATAACTCTCAGACCGGGCGTCCGATTGACGCGCCGTCTGTTGCGTTGAGTTCCTATTGACGATATGGAACTTTTGGATACATAAACTTTGGACTATGTGTCAGTTGATGTATCAGCCTCTCGGCTCGTGGAGCGGACCCTCCCGAACGAGCTTGCTGTGTGCGGGAACCCTAGTGCTGGCTGCGACTGCGACTTCGACGACGACTGTGCAGAGATCCTCAGTGGATTCGACGACGACGACGACAACACTCAGCGATCCTACGGGGATCAGTGCTACAGATCCTGTGTGGGTCCGATCCTGTGTGGGCCTTTGCGGGGGTTAGTACCAATCGATCCTTTGTGGATCTGACAGCTTAGATGATTCAGTACTGGTCTTGTATCCTATGCGGGTCCCAGTATAGATGAATCAATGAAGACAGCTGGTCTTGTATCCTATGTGGGTCTTAGCTGTGCTGGTCTTGTATCCTATGTGGGTCCCAGCTTGATGATTCAGTGCTGGTCTTGTATCCTATGTGGGTCCCAACATAGATGAATCAAGGAAGATAACTGGTCTTGTATCCTATGTGGGTCCTAGCTGTGCTGGTCTTGTATCCTATATGGGTCCCAGTTTGATGATTCAGTGCTGGTCTTGTATCCTATGTGGGTCCCAGCATAGATGAATCAATGAAGACTGCTGGTCTTGTATCCTATGTGGGTCCCAGTTTGATGATTCAGTGCTGGTCTTGTATCCTATGTGGGTCCCAGCATAGATGAATCAATGAAGACTACTGGTCTTGTATCCTATGTGGGTCCCAACTTAGATGATTCAATGCTGGTCTTGTATCCTATGTGGGTCCCAGCATAGATGAATCAATGAAGACAGCTGGTCTTGTATCCTATGTGGGTCCCAGCTTAGATGATTCAGTATCTCTGTCTGATCATCTCTTTCACCTTTTCGATGATGTATACCTGTGAGAGCTGAAACCTGTTTTGCTTCCTTTGTGGATTGAGTTGTGCTATCCTGTGTGGATTACGTTTTGCTTTCCTGTGTGGAATACGTTTTTCTTCCCTGTGTGGAATACGTTTTGCTTTCCTGTGTGGACTGGGATGTACTTGGGCTTTGTGGTTGGAGCGTGTTGGAATTGATGACTTAGGTATATGTATGGGCATATACCTAAGCAGTGTCGGATGTTAATTCATGATTTATCCTTCCTTTGTGCTTTATCCTTTGTGGATTTTGGGAGACCTTCGGGGGTCTCGGGGTCCCTACTGAGTAGCTTATACTCACCCCTGCATGGGCTATGCCCGCACTACGTTGTGTTGGTTGCAGACGACGGACAACGCTGATCACGGTTGAGGCTTTCGGAGCAGGACGGTACCCGGAGGTGGACCACTGGGCGGACGTGCTCGGAGTAGACGGCGGGACCCGAGGAGCTGTGGAGGCTATCTGTACACACCCTTCAGTAGGGACTTCCAGTGGACGCCTCGAGGCTGCAGTTTTACTTTTCAGTTGCTTTTTTCCCTTTCAGTTGTACTTTACAGTTGTGCTTGTATTTCCGGCCCCCTTTACTTTCTGCACCTACTGTTGTACAGTTTTACTTAGTGTTTACTTCTTCCGCTTGTACTCTGTGGTGTTTGTTTACTCTTATAAAGGCAATGCCTTCCCAGATATCAGGATTTACGCCTTTGGTGCTAGTCGCCAGCCCCTGGCCTATGGAAGGCGGGCTTGGGGTAGTCACGACACGGACCCCGAGGACGGGTCGTGACATATAACACCCCATGTTTTTATGATTTTTTTCTTGACTGAATTAAATTTCTTTGATAGCTTGCATTACAAGAAACACCAATTTAATCTTTCACTACACACAACACTAGATTATCTTTCACTATACACGACACTGAGTTTTAACAAAATCACGATATTGCATTAATATAGTTATTTAAATGCGACCGTTATAACCTACCCTTTAAACTTAGTGATATGAATAGTAATAAATACTTTTTAAATATTATATATAATGGTTTTATATAAAGAAAACATATTGATAAAAAATACTTAATTTTTACTAAAGTCTTTGTATGTTTCAAAAATAACATTTAAAAAAAATGTTTTTTATGTCTTTTTGTGATCAATAATGAAATTAATTTTTGACACTTAGAAAATGAATTTGATAAAATAGGATTCATTTATAAAATCAAAATATCAAAATTATATTAGGTTAAATTTTTGGAATTGTTCTGAAAAGTTTCATTTTTTGATGAATAATGAAAAATATTGAATTTTAATTGAAAACTGCCTTTTTGTTCAATTTATTTATAAAGTTAAATTATATTTTAAATTATTTTTAAAGTAACATTAGTCAATTTTACATCCATTAGTCTAATTCAGGTTATTGTATATATAAAACCTTTAACATGTAATATCATGAATTTATTTATACTCATGATATTTTAAGTTCCATTTTATGCTATTCTTTCATGGGGATTAGGATTCAAAGTTACCAAAGTGGTAATGATTTTATGTTATAATCTCATCATTTATCAAGATTGTTTATGGTTATGTTTTGGATGTTTAAATTTTATGATCCATCTCTCAATAAAATCATGACTTTTATTATATTCTGGTTAGTCATGATATTTTCAAGTAATAATATCACTTTTCCACTCTTTGGTACTTAAAATAATTGAGAAAATGTTTTTAAGAAAATCCAACTTTATTTCTCTCTTTGATTGAAAATCCATTTTTTTCCAAAACCATGTTTTCTAAAAATGTTTTATTATTATCCTATGATTAAAAAAAAACATTTTTACCCATGTTTTAATTTTTACAAAAATGTTTTGAAAGGAATATTCATGTCATTTTTCAAACAATTCCCATTTTGTTTTTACCGAAAATGTGAAAGGAATATTTATTTTAACATGTACAACATGAGTGTAATTTTACAACGTCATTATCAGTCATTGATTCAAAGATTCCTTTATAAGTTTTCAAGGTTATTTATAAATAAAAATATTTTCAAAAATGTTTTATGTTTTAAAAAGTCTTTTTCAAAGCGGAAAGGATATTTTCCTCAGGAAATTTTTTAAATGATCGATCAAAATCATTTTCTATATAAGATTTCATCCGTTGATATTGCCTATTCCTTACTAGGGATATGATCCAAAGATACCATTCATATTCTTTCTCTGAATGATTTATATTTATCGTGGTATGATGTTTATGAAACCCATTTCTATTCCACTAGTTTTACTATAAGGAAATGAAACCCACTTCTTTTCATAGGCTATGATATAATGAAATAATTATGAAACCTGTCGCTTTTCCATAGGTTATGATATGATTAAATTTTATGATACCCATTCCATTTAATGGGTTATGATATGATGAATGTTTATGATCTTGTGGAACACATAAATTTGATTTTCATTATGAGAAGGGTGAGACCTATATCTCCCTCCAATGTATCGGGAAAAGATTTATATCTCATTAGATAGATAAGATTGAAATAGGGAGTGAACCCAATTTAGTAAGGGAATTTTTACACTATGATGGTCTTAGGAGTAAAACTTGACTACTATGATGGTTTAGGAAGTGAACCCATTCCAATATAATAAACTTGGAAATGAGCCCTGACTAATATGGAACTGATTTTCTATGCTTATATGTATGCCAAAAATTCCATGTATTATGATAATGTTATGCTCTCATGGATTATGTTCTTTGATTTACTTATGATTAATGTCTTATTAACTACCAATATTTATTCCATGACTCAAGTTTATGATATTTGATTTTCAGGGTATTTTTTTAAATATTATGCTCATGTTCTCATACCCTTATATTCATGTTATGCTTATGTATCTCCATTTTTTACCCTTATTGAGAACATGATCTCACCCTTTATTATGTTTCATTTCCCTAGGTTATGAAGAAATGTATCTTGTATGATATGTATAAGAAGGGTTCTAATTATGAAAAACATAATGGGAGATGACGCAACTCACTTATGGACTAGTGTTTAAGTTTCCAAGTTTCCAAAGGGACTAAACTATTATGGTCCTCAAGCATGTGTTTGTGTAGTGTAATGAATATTCATAAAAAATGATGTAATATCTATGTATGATAAGCCCATGGTTGTTATAGTTGGTATCACAATATAGGTTTAGTTAACCTTTGGAAACTATGATGATAAAACCTTAGCGATATCCCTAAGGATGTGTCTAAGGATAAGTCTAAGGATGAGTCTAAGTATAGGAAAATATCCTAGAATTTTGATAAAGGACAGAGTGAGTGGTTTCCAACCAATTACATCCCTACCTAGATACTATAAGTGGATGTGGATCTGGAACAAAAGTACCTAGGGGTCATAACTCTGAAAATAGAAAATTGAGTTAGACTCAATCATCACCTGGTGCACGACAATGGGCCTTGCTGCACAAGATACACTTTGGAAATTCACACACTCCTTATAAACCATCATGAAGGATTTAAATAGAGTATGACTATGAATAAACTAGGATAACCCTAATGTGTCATATATTAAATAAGGTGTATTAATTCAGGCATCCTATAAGTTATTTTTCATGATTATGTGGTTTTCCATCATGATTATTATTTTTTACACTATGATTTTTAGTTTTAGTAAATGGTTGGAACTCAAAAAAACTGTGTTAATGCTGAGTGCGATGGAAAATGAAATGATTTTGCTCCTAAGAATCCAAATGTTATGGGAGTTAGAATGAAAAATATCATTACTATGCTCATATAAATTTCTCAAGAAATGAATCACGTTGGACTTCCAAACAAAAAAAGGAGGTAACAACATTATATTGATTCCTTTATGAGACAATTTCCACCTTCCTTTAGTAGATCCGATGATCTTCTAGTTTATGAGCAATGGACTAGTACTACTGAAAAGATAATTTCCATTCACTAGTGTTTGGAACATGAAAAATTCATTTTTTCTATCTATCGTTTGAAAGGTGATGCAGATCAATGGTGGAATATTATCAAGAATATGAGAAAACAATATGAAATTGACTCCATGGATTGGGACAAGTTCAAGTACTTATTTTTCAATAAGTACTTTCATATTATTCATATTAATATGGAGAAAGATTTTCTTGAGTTGAATAAAAAGGATGATGAATCCATTGGTACCTATGAGGAAAATTTTACAAGACTCGTGAGGTACGGTTTTGGTATTATCATCTAAACTTAATGTAAGGTTGATTGAATCTTCAGTGGCTTAAAACCAAGTCTCTGAAGGACGTTAGCCATAATAGATTTCGATAGATATGAAGAGATTTTTCGATGTTATATCGAGGTGTAAATGGAGGTCATAGTTATGTACCAATCTCATGGTTTTGACAAGAAAAGGAAGATGAAGTTCAAAGGAAAATATAAAAACCATGGAGAGAAGAAGACAAGATTTACTTTATGCTCAAAGTGTGGGAAGAATCATGAAGGAAATTGTCTTAAGGGGACTAGTAAATGTTTTACGTTTTTAATGGAAGTCCATTGGAAAATTGATTGTTGAAGTGATGGTAAGAAGTTATCTAATGATGTGAATAGAGAGAAAGATACACAAAATGAACTACCCACACTCTAGTGTTTCAAATGCAAGGAGTACAAACACTATTCTAACCAGTGTGTAAAGATCCCAACCCTATTAGCCCAGAGTTAACGGTTACTTTATTAAATTGACATAAGATACAAGGAATTTAATCCCAAAGGATTGAGTAGTTTAGTAGTCTTGGTAAACTAGATACATACTTGAAATTCAAATTACATTTTAAAACATAAAATACACAAAGAATTTTCTTTGAGAAATCCATTATTCCCCATAGTGTATCCCTGTATATCAATCAAAAAACACTTCCTTGTATCCTCAGGAAAAATAAAACATAAGAAAGGGGTGAGTTCAAATTCTTATTAAGGGTAAGCATATAGTGGAATATATAAATAAATAATACATAAAAATATGACAAGTTAAATAACTGAAACACATGCCATTTAATTAATAACTTGAACATAATATGGTAGGAATAAATGATGACCAAATAATTCCATATAAATAATCACATGATAATGAAACTTAACCATGTATATTATACTAATCGAATAATCACATGGAATTCAATAAATAATTTCATAATTATGGAATGCATAATAAAGAATGTATGAACTATCAAGATCTATCCTCAAGACAGTTACTACCAATATTTCTCCTCAAGACAGTTTAAATCTGTGGGTAGAAAATCGTCTAATTTTGCCAAATGTTTTGTCTTATGATACTTTTCAATGTATCAAGGTGTTATAGAGGGCCCCACCCATCACATAATTAGTCTAATACATTCCTCATGTGAATAAATAATACAACTAAATCAATATGCCTTAACAAAATCAAGAATTATCTGTATTGGGAGAACTAGTCATATAGAATATTAATACATTCATAGTCAAACTAATCATAAACCATCCAAATAAAAATGAAGATTGGTATCATTAGATCATATCCTCAATATAAGATTCAAAAAAGGATGTTGACATGGATTAAAATACTTTAAATAGATTATTGGAATATTTATTGAGGATAATGCCCTTTTTATTTTGATTTTTTTAAATTAAAAAACTGCACACGTAATAAAGAAAGAATTAAAAAACAAACAAACTTGTAAACTTGAAAATTAAGATTCAAATATTTAAATCAACATGATAGTGTGAAATTACATTCATTATTTTTAAGTTAAAAAACATTCTTTTCACACTTTTGTAAGAAAAGTTATAAAGTACCTTGTTTGGAAAATGACGAAATGATTCCTTCTAAAAGACTTTTGTAAAAAGTAAAAAGGGATAAAAATGATTTTAAAAAATCACTATTTAATAGTGAAAATATTTTTGAAAATATTTCTAGAAAAAATGGAAGAGAAATATTCCTTATCATATACTTAAACATAAAAAATCCCGAATAATGAAGAGATTGTGAAATAAATCCTTACCACTTAAGTATCTTTTGAATCGTAAACCCCATAAAAGAAAAAAATTGAATGAAACTTTTAATATCATGAATATAAATGGATTCATGATATAACACATAAAATTGTTAGTATATTCACCACACTAGAAAAAATAAGTGGTGAATAAGGCACATCTCCCATAAAAGTAAAAGTGAGATGAGAAACCCTTACCTCATGTTCGTCTTCCTTCAAACATGTTTAAAATTCATTTATAATTATTTTAAACATGTTATTAATTTATAATATAACCATATTCATATTTATGATATCATATATGATCCTCTTATATCATCTCATCACCTGTTTGTTAAAAATATTTCGTCATTACCCGTGTTTCAGGTGTTAATTGCCTTGTTTTCTCATGCATGTTTTGTCATGAAATTATAGATTATCTTACATAGGATATAGATCCATAAAATAAAGAATTATATTAATGTTAAAAATATAATATTTAATCATTAAATATATTTTTTAGAACCATTCTTGAATGTTGAACATGGAAAATGAATCACATCGCACCATAGAGATGGTAGGTTGTACGTATGCACGAGCGACGATGTCATTCTCTTAATGATGAATGGGTAGGGAAATTGATTATATATTAATTTTAAATAATAAATATAATATCATATATATCATATATATTTATCATTTCTATTATTATAACCATCTAAGTAAATTGGTAATGAAAAACAAATTACACCACTGCGTAGAGGTGGTAAATCGTACATACGCATGATGCTTTTATTTTTCATAGGATGGATAAAAAGTGGAATATGGTTGTCTCATAATAATAATAACATCTCAGTATATAGATTAAATTTGAGTTATTAAATTTTTATAGGAAAACATGTAAAGAGTAAGTAGAAGAAGAAATAAACTTGAAAGAGTTGGTAAAGAGGATTAGATCTTCTTCAATGGACTTCCTTTAGATCTCTTCTTAAAGGATCTAAGGTTGGTATTTTGAGGAGACTAAAACCTCCAAAATTTGGATAGGGAAGTTTTTAAGGGAAATGGGTAGATATTTTTTGATCTAGATAAATTAATGTGATGTAAAGAAGTGAAGGAAGGGGTGTCCTTTTATAATTGAAGTGAGGGGTACTTTAGGAATTTCTTAAAATATTAAATTAATATAAATAAATTTTCAATTTTGAATGGTTACAAAGTCATTAATTTAAAATATAATATGATTATGGATCAAAATAACCTCATCCAATAAAATTTAGATAAGTTTTGACTAAATTTCTACCCTTATCTCTAGGTTTTAACCCTTATTTAACCTCTTTAACTCTTATCATGACAACATAGATTTTTTACTCTTTGAGGGTTAATATTGTTATTATAAATTACTAAAATACCAATAAATGGATCATGGATGAAATTTTAAATATTATCCCAATAATTTGGCTGAATTTAAGATTTTTAGGAATTTTATATCATTTAATAAAATATTATTTACTATAAAATATTCATAATATCAATTTTAAGAACTATTCATAACTTTGACTTTAATAAAATCAATACAATAAGATAACTTTGAACCAAATATTTTTATACATCAATAATATGTAAAATTCATCTATAAAATTCATTGATGATATTAATTATCTCAAATTATATTTAATTTAATATTTTTAATATCATTTATTTGATTTTTTCCATTAATTGAATAATTACTTCATCATCACTGTTTAATTATTTAAGGTAATATTTTCTTCACTAAAAATTAAAAATAAATTACCATGATGTAGATAAATCTTTTATGTTTCAAAATAATATTTATAGTCGAAGGAATATTTTGGATAACACCATATTAAAAATGTTATAGTTATTAAAATCATGAATGTGACATCTTTGACTTTTCATTAAATAAAATATTATAAACATCATAATATCATTAAAATGGTCATAAATGGTTATAAGTTAGACATCATAATCTCATTAAAATGGTCAATGTTTTCAGAACATTCCCAAAAATTCACCATAAGTTAATTTTAATATGATTATTTTAAAAATTACATTAGTTTTATTAAATAAAATTTATAGAAGTTATAGAAATTTATTATAATATTTAATCATAAAAAGAAAGAAAATCATTTTTGAATAAAACATATTTTTTGAAGAATGAAATTATTTTACTAAAAATTAAGTGCTTATTCCCAAACCATTAATTATTAAATTAATAATGAGTTTGAAAATTATATATTTCATAATGTGGTTAATACTATTCATTACTATCATTTTAGTGGCTAGGTTATAATGATCACATAATAATATTTCATTATTCATTTAAGCTAGGTGTTGCAGGAAACATAAGTTATCAAAGAGGTTAAATTTAAAAATAGACATACTGTAAAATATTGGGGTGTTAAATTATCCCCTACTTTAATAAATTGTGTCCTCAGAATTTCACATTGTACTTTAAAAATCAAAGGTTTATACTTGAAAATACCCTTAATGAAAACCCACATCACAAATAGTTTTAATAAGACATCTTCTTAATAAGAAGGAAAGAGAAATGAAAAGTTCACCACAAAATTAGGCTTTAAAATAGTTAAATATTAGCAGGAATTGAAAATATGGCCATGAAATAGAAATATAATAATCAAGTTCTAATTTATAGCTATAGAAAACATGTTCATTATAAAGTTAACCGTCACAAAATAGTAAATTTGTGATGGGTTAAAATACCATTGAGATCCTAGTAAGAAAGGTAAAAAAATAATGTTTTTTCCAAAATCCTTTTCCTAGAGTTGAAAGATTTTTTTACTATCTAGATAAGAACTTGATAAAATAAACTTACTTGATTTATTTCCATGTCATAAGAATAATCTCATCCTTTGGTTACACTTCAATCTATTTTAACTTCATCTATTACACCAGGAAATGGATATTCAAGATGAATTTTTCATGTATGAAGTAATTTAATGAATCATAATATCCACAAGTTATTCCTTTGACCTTTTAATATTTACTGAAACCAAAATGGTTAGAAAATTTTATCAAAAACAATAATATACAAAGTTTAACTTAATCTATTATATAAGTATTTAATCTTAATACTCATCAAAAATATGTCTGTCTAAATTCGAAGACCAAAAATTTAGAAGGAAGATCAATAGATTTCTAAAATCAACTTAACATTAGAGTCCCAAAACAACATAAATAATCTCTTATTATCTCACACCAAATATATGAATACCTTGATCACATTAAAACCTTAATGAAAACATGAATTATTAAAAATACTTAAAGAAGAAGTACTATATTACAATCCCTATATATCTCATGATTCTTGTAACTAGATAAAATACTTTTACAACATAATTCTTGAATCCAAATACACAAGAACTTTAATCATTCCACTTTATTATTAAACCATTAACTTTTCTCAATACCTCCTTCCTTTCTTATATCATTTGTAGTCACTTCATCATTATTAGTATAACCATTACTTATACAACCTTGCTAATTCTCTTTAAGATTTTTTCCTTGCAGGATATTGATTAAGTTTCCACATTTAAAACATTCAACAGTTGTTGATACCTTAGAGAGACCAATATTATCATTCTATTTCATTAACCAAAATTTTCATTTTTTCTTGGAAATTACTTTCTTTATGTCCTTCTATTCAACACCCAAAAAATATTCTCATTCTTATAAGAAATTAAATTGGGTGTTTCTTTTCACATTCTCAAAATATAGGAAACTGAATATTCTTTTCTCCATGGTTTCCACCACCCAATAAACTAGTAAAATATATCCTTCTCTTCTTTGTTGAGTCTGAGAGTTGGTTAAGGTGCATGTTTTTAATCATATATCATGAAAAATGGTTAAACATAATCATAATATTCTTCACTTCAATCACTATCCCATTTGGTTGCTCATTAATACATTGTCTATCACATTCATCATTAACCCAGTTCCTTATGGTTCCATCCATTGAATAAAACCAAAAATAATAGTGTGAGCAACACTAATAATAGTGATAAATCACACAGTCATGAAGAATCAGTTATAGGATGTCTAAATCTTGACACTTCCGCAATCTATGAATCCTTATGTTTAACCTCGATTATCCATTTTCATTACCAAATCTATAGGATGTTATCCCATACTTAGACTTATCATCAAAATTATTCACAGGGTTATATTCCCTAATCTATATTTTCCAAAATCTAGTTCCCAAGTTTTCTACTAAAATTTATTTGATACCAACTATAAAGACCCCAACCCTAGAATCCCAAAGATAGTGTTTACTTTATTACATTGGCATAAGATACAAGGAATCTCATCCCAAAGGACCTAATAGTTTATTAGTCATGGTAAACTAAATACATACTTGAAAGTAAAATTACATTTTAAAACAAAAAATACACAAAAAATTTTCTTTAAGAATTCCATTATTCCCCTTAGTTTATCCTTGAATATCAATCACAAAACACTTCCTTGTATCTTGGGGAAAAATGAAACATAATAAATGGGTGATCTCAAATTCTCAATAAGGGTAATAATACAATTAAATATATGAATAAATAAGGCATAAACAATATGGAAAGGTAAATAACCGAAACACATTCCATTTAATCAATAACTTAAGCATAATATGGCAGGAATAAATGATGATCAAACAATTCCATATAAATAATCACATGATAATGAAACTTAACTGTGGATATTCTACTAATCAAATAATCACATGGACATGAATAAATAATTTTATAATGATGTAATTAATAATTTGGGATGTCTAAAATATCAAGATCTATCCTTAATATAGTTACTATCAAGATATATCCTCAAGATAGTTACTTCTAAGATATGTCCTCAAGATAGTTACTTCCAAGATATGTCCTCAAGATAGTTTAAATCTGTGGGTATAAACCCGTTTGATTTGGCCAACTAGTTTGTCTCATGAGTCCTTTTAATGCATCGAGGGGCTATAGTAGGCCCATCCCATTAAATAAATTTTCTAATGAATTCCTCATATGAATAAATAATACAATTGAATCAACACGACTTAACAAAATAAATAACTATTCGTATTGTGAGAGCTAGTTATATGGAATATCAATACACCCTCAATCAAACAAATCATAAAACATCCAAAGAAACATGATGAATGGTATCATTAGAGTATATCATAAACATAATATTCAAAAAATATATCTACATGGATGAAAATACTTTAAAGAGATTATTGGAATATTTCTTGAGGAAAATACCTTTTTTATTTTGAAAATATTTTTTAAAAAATATAAAAACCGCTCATGTAATAAAGAATTCATTTTATTTGAAAATAATCATGTAAAATTATAAATTAAGATTTAAATATTTAAAGTTACATTACAATGTGAAATTATGTTCATGCCTTTAAGTAAAAAAATATATTATTTTCACACTTTTATAAGAAAAGTCATAAAGTACATCATTTGGAAAACGATAGAATTATTCCTGTTTTTTTTGTAAAAAGTAAAAAAATGATAAAAATGAATTTAAAAAATCATTGGATAATAGTGAAAAAAAATTTGAATTTTTTTAGAAGTAATGGAATAGATTTATTCCTCAGCAGAGTTTTAAACATAAACAATCCTAAATAATGAAGAGATTATGAAATAAACCCTTACCATTTGGGTATCTTTTGAATCATAAGCTCCATGAAAGAAATAAATTTGAATGAAAATTTAAATACCATTAATATAAATGGATTCATGATATAACACATCAAAAGGGCAGTATATGCACCACATAATAGAAATAATTGGTGAATAAGGAATATGTCCCATAGAAGTAAAAGTGAGATGAGAAACCCTTACCTCATGTTCAACTTCCTTAAAACATGTTCAAAATCACTTTATAACTGTTTTAAAAATGTTATTAATTTATATAAAAACAATATTAATATTTATTATATAATATATTACCCTCTTATATCATCCTATTATCTGTTTTTTAATAATATTTTGTTATTACCCTTGTTTCGTGTGTTAATTGCCTTGTTTTCTTCTACATGTTTTGTCATGAAAGTCTCAGTTCTCTTACATAGGATATAGAAAAATCACATAAAAAATGATATTAAAATTATAAATATAATATTTAATCATTAAATATAGTTTTTATAACTATTATTTAATGTTAAACATTGAAAATGAAGCGCATCACGTCGTGGAGATGGTAGCCCATACGTACACATGAGCGGTAGTATCATTCTCTTAATGGAGAATGGGTTGAGAAATGGATGATATATTAACTTTACAGAATCAATATCATATCATATATATCATATATATTTATTATTTCCATTATTTTAACCATCCAAGTAGATGGTGATGGAAAACAAATTACACCATTGTGTGGAGACGGTAAGCCGTACATACGCACACACAATGCTTTTGTTTTTCATAGGATGGATTTAAAGTATAATATGGTTGTAACATAATAATAATAAAATATAAGTATATATATGACACTGTATTTATTAATCTATTACGTAAAATAATGTGAATAGGAGGTAGAAGAAGAAATAAACTTGAAAGTGTTGGTAAAGACCATTACCTCTTCTTCGATGGTCTTTCTTAAGATCTCTTATTAAGGGACTTAAGGTTGGTCTTTTTAGTACACTAGCACTTTCATAACTTGTATAAGTAAGTTTTTAATGGAAATTTGCAAGGTTTGGTCAAGATATATGACTCAATGTGGTGTAAATAAGTGAATTAAGGTGCACTCTTTTATAATTGAAGTGAGGGGAACTTTAGGAATTTCTTAAAATATTAAATTAATATAAATTAATTTTCATTTCCAAATGGATAAAAATAATTAATTTATAATATAATATGATTATTTATCTAAATACCCTCATAAAATAAAATTTAGAAAAGTTTTGACTTAATCTATACCCTTATCTTTTAGTTTTAATCCTTATTTAACCTATTTAACTCTTACTATGACAACATGGATTTTTAATCTTTGAGGGTTAATATAGTTACTATAAAATGAAAAAATACCCATAAATGGATCATGGATGAAATTTTAAATATTATCCCAATAAGTTTTCTTAATTTAATATTTTTAGTAATTTTATATCATTTAATAAAATATTATATACTATAAAATATTCATAATGTCAATTTTAAGAACTATGCATTACTTTGACTTTAATAAAATCAACACAACATGATAACTTCAAACAAAATCTTTTAATACATATATAATATTTAAAGGTCATATATAAAATTAGTGAATGACATTAATTATCTCAAATTATATTTATTTTAATATTTTTAATATCATTTATTTGATTTTTCCATTAATTGATTAATTACTTCTTCATCGTTGTGTAATTATTTAAGGTAATTATTTCTTCACTAAAAATTAAAAATAAATTATAATTATATATAAAAATATTTTATATTTAAAAATAATATTTACAGTAAAAGATATATTTTGTATAACACCATATTAAAAATGTTATAGTTATTAAAATCATGAATGTGACATCTTTGACTTTTCATTAAATAAAATATTATGAACATCATAATCTCATTAAAATAGACATAAATAGTCATATAATTGAACCTTAAATTATTATATAATAAAATTAATCATACAATAAAATTTGGTCAAGTGTTAGGGTCATTTTATAGTCCTTATCATTTTATTTTTAACCTACATTATCCAATTTACCCTTTACCGTGGCAACAAAAATTACCAAGGTTACTATTCATATTGCTAAAAAATAAAAGGGATATATTTAATAAACTTAGAAATTATGAATCCAAATATGGAATAAATTTTTCAAAATTAAAAACACATAATTTTCATAATTTAATTTAAAATTAATCCTCCAAAACACAATGAAAAATGATTTTCTTGAAAAATGAATTTTTAAGCCAAAAAATGTACTTACATCAAAATAAGGTATAAGAATGATTAAAATTTAATTAATTAAATTATAAATAACTAAAAATTACTTAATTTAAATTTATATGAAATTAAATCATAAAGATACTATTTAATATAAATAAAATGATAGTTTTATAAAAATCGGCATTTTCACTATTCACTGGAAAATCAATCTTTTCAGAAAATTCCAAAAAATTCACCAAAGTTAATTTTAATATTATAATTTAAATAATGATATTATTTTTAAAAAATAAAATTTATATAATTTCCAGAAATTTATTATAGTATTTACTCATAAAAAGTAAGAAAACCATTTTTGAAGAAAACATATTTTTTGAAGAATAAAATTTTTTTTAAAAAAATTAAGCACTTATTCATGAAGAATAAATTACTACGTTAACAATGAGTTGTAAAATTATATATTTTACAATGTTTTTAATGTTATTCATTCCCACCATTTTAGCGACTAGGTTATAATGATCACATAATAACATTTCATCATTCATTTAAGCTAGGTGTCGTGAGAAACGTAAGCTATCAAAGAGGTTAAATTTAAAAAGAGACATACCATAAAATATTAGGGTGTTAAAAGTGCCCAAATCCAAAGTTTATTGATGATGGTCAATGTTAGAAACCTCTTAAGTCGAGGAAAAAAAGGAAATCTCACACGATCATTGTTTCTAATGAGGGGTGCGCTAACGACGTGGTGAAAGGTACACTTACCATAAACTATAAAAATGATAATTTATTATTTGAATTTAGATATTACCATTATTGCATATCTAAAGAATTTAATAAGGGTATCAAGATGCCACCCACATGATTAGATGTATAATTATCTGTGAAATCCCCTAATGGTATGATGATAACATCTTAAGTCTATGATTCCTCTCCAGTTGACATTGGAAGGAATGTGATTACTGTAAAACTTTTCATTCTTCCTCTAGTTTAATTTGATGTTATATTGGGAATATATTGAATTTATATACATAAATCCCAAATCAATTATCAAGGAAGGTAAGTTACATTTTTTATTTCAAACCAACCTATAATCTTCTATCAATGTTATGATAAGTACAAACTTCTGATGAAGATCACATCCATTATATGTGTCTTAATTCCCATCCAGAATGGATGTTTATCTTAAATAGTTGGAGAGAAACATGAAATTGATGATGTTTCTATTGTGTGGGAATTTTTTGATGTCTTTATAGAATATTTTCCTAGCCTTCCACTATAACATGAAGTTGATTTCCCAATAGAACTCATACCTAGTGCCTTACCAATTTTAAAGACTCCCTATAAAATAACCATGATTGAGTTAAAGGAATTGAAGAAACAACTCCAGGAAAACCTTAAAAAGGGACTCATTTGTCCAAGTGTGTCACCTTGAGGTGCACCTATTCTTTTAGTTAAAAAGAAAGATGGATCAATGTAACTCTGCATTTATTATCGAGAGATAAATAAGATCATAATTAATAACAAGTATAATATTCTCCAAATTGATGACTTGTTTGATCAACTACATAGAGCTCAATAATTTTCCAAGATTGAACTTTATTCTAGATATCATCAATTAAGGGTAAAGAAGGAGAATATTCCCAAGATTTTTTTTTGTAAAAGGTATAGACACTATGAATATATAGTGATGCCATTCAGTCTTACTAATGTTCCCACTATCTTCATGGATTTAATGAATAGAGTTTTTATTTTTATTTTTTTAAAGAGGTTGAGGGTTAAGCACACTTTATTTAAAGAAAAATAAGAGAACCTCTTTTGAAAAATGGGAAAAGAGTAAACCCATTACAAAAAAGAAAAAAATGATAAAGGAAGTCACACCCAAAGTAGAGAAAATGGTTCTGAGTGTCCAATGAGAATCAAACATCATGATAAGAAAGGGAGTAAGTTTGATCACCCCCCTAAAAGACAATGCAACAACACCATAAGTTAGTGAAAATGTGTCACCTCTTGCTAAAAGTTGCATTGTGTTGACAACACAATAAGACAAAGCACCCCTCCAACACACTTTGAATGTGAAAGAAGGACCATATGATAGAAGCCAACACCCCTATCTCTCTTTTGATCCACCCACCTAACAAATATTGTTAGGAACTCACAACAAGTTAACACAATGCAACAAAAATCAAGACCAAAATAATTGTACAAGATCAAGTCAGGGTGCCCATCCATCCAACCAGTAGAAGAATAGATGGCTGATGATGGGTGTTAGAACACCCATCACTCTTTCAAGGACACCCACCCAGTAATACCAACAATCAGTAGTATCCCCATCCCATTACCCACCCAAATCAGTCTCAAAATTTTCCAACATCCTGCACCCTTCACCATCGTCACTGTTGGAAATAGTGGCCCTAAACCACATGGTTGAGCTGACCCAACCAGTGAAGAGGAACCCAAAGATAGACTACCGAGAACCACTACTTGAAGGGAGCTAGGCCACCACCCAACCCCCAAACATCATCTCCCTAGAGAGATGATAGAAAAATGTCTCTCAATGGAAAATACACCACTTGATAACTAAACCACCACCGCTTGAAAATTCAGGGATCATATCACGAACATCGATCCACACCGAGGGATCCTAGATCTGAATCCAAATATGGTGATGAAGAGGACTAGCTCGACCACCATTCCAACTCCAAACCTCCATTGCCAATATGACCAATGGAGGATAATTAACCATCCGATGACCTTAAAGACCCATTGAGAAACCCAAATCTATCTAAATATGAGAGAAAGAATACCAAAACACATTAAAATGCCACATCCACAATCGAAACTAGGAGCAACATCGATGCATGAGGTCAAGAAAAAATAATGTAAAGGAGAAGGTGAGGGTGAGAAATAAATGATGAAAAAGAGACCGAATTGAGCATATGGGATGATAAAAAAACATAGGGGGAAACTCTAGTGGAAGAAGAATCACTATCAGGAGTGATTTTTGGGAGATAATGGTGCCATAATTTATAGAATTTATAATGAATATAGTTTTTATAGATTACCTTTATCATTTTGTGGAAGTCTTTATATATTTTGTTATTATCTATTCAAAGAGAAATTAAGATAATAAATACCACTTGAGAATTATACTAAAGGACCTAATAAAGGAGAAACTATATGAAAACTTTAAAAAGTATGATTTTGGCTGCAAAAGGTTTCATTTTGGGGTCATATAATCTAAAGAGATGGTATATGAGTAAATATATCAAAGATATAGGCTATTGAATATTAGCCCAGACTGACCAAAGTGATTGAGATTCATAGTTTTCTTGGTTTAGATGGATATTATTAACAATTTGTACATAATTTCTCATAACTATCTAATCCACTTACCAAGTTAACTCAGAAGGGATCCAAGTTCCTATGAAAAAATGAATGTGTGTAAAATTTCAAGAAAATGAAGAGAATATTAGTCAGTGCACTTGTTATTACATTACCCCATAGTGGGGAAGGATTTTTAATCTATAGTGATTCATCTAATAAGGTATTAGGATGTGTTATTACATATAATGATATGGTTTTAGCTTATGCCTCATGAAAATTGAAGGCTCATGATAAAAATTACCCAACTCATAATTTGGAGTTAGCTTTGGTAATATTTTCATTAAAGATATGGAGGCATTATATTTATTGAGAAAATTATGATATATATACCGATCACAAACTTTTAAAGTACATATTCACATAGAAGGAGTTGAATATGTGTCAAAGAATATGGTTATAACTGATTAAAGATTATTATTTCTCAATACATTACCATCCTGGGAAAGAAAACAAGGTTGATGATGCTTTGAGTTGAAAATATCATGTTAGCTTATCCATGATGAAGATTACAAAAGATCCAATATTTCTATATTTTCAAAGGATAGATATGGAAATCCTAAAGGAAGAAGAAAAATCTTATCTTCCTCAATTTAATGTTCAACCATCTATCCAAGTGAAGATTAAAGAGGCACACAAGGAAGATATAGAGCTACAAAATAAGGTTAGAAATGTTCATGAGTTTAACCTTGATCATGATGGAATTATATGGTTCATGAACCATGTACATGTTCCATACACACTATATTAGAAGCAGGAGTTGTTAGAGGAATATCATAGTTCTTTGTTATCTATTCATCCTAGAATTACAAAGATGTATAGAGATTAGAAATATTATTTCTGGTGGGATGGAATGGGGAGAGATATCACAAAGTTTGTATCTTGATGCTTGGTATTTCAGTAAGTTAATGTTGAGAGAAATTTTTTTAAGGGGATGTTACATCCATTACCCATACCAGAATGGAAATGGGAAAACATCACCATGGATTTTGTCGTTGGACTCCCCAAAAAATCTAAAGGGAATAATTCTATATAGGTTATAGTCAATATTATTACTAAGCCATCACACTTCATCACTATTAGAGAATAATTCTCTATGGATAAGATTTCTAGGATATAAATTATGAAAGTGGTAAGGTTTCATGGAGTAACACATTCCATTATGTCTGACTGGGATCTGAGGTTTACCTCAAAGTTCTGGAGAAGTCTTCAGCAAGATCTTAATACAGAGTTGATTTTCAGCACTATGTATCATCCTTAGAAAGATGGTCAGTCTGAAAGAATAATTCAAAACCTAGAGTATATGTTAAGATCTTTTCCTTTGGAATTAAAAGGTGGTTGGTATCAACACATTACTCTATTTGAGTTTTCTTAAAATAATAACTTTCACTCAAGTATTTACATGGCTCCTTATAAATCTATTTATGGAAATAAATGTAGAGTTCTAATGTGATGAAATGAAATTGGAGAAATAAAGCTACTAGGACATGAGATAACTAAAGAAATGGTAGATAAGGCTAGAACCATTCAACAACACATCAAGTTAGCTCAAATTTGGTAGAAAAGTTATGTTGATAATCACTGGTGTGATCTATCATTTGAAGTTAGTGACAAGGTGTTTTTAATAATTTCTCCATAGAATATGGTTATGAGATTTGGGAGGAAAGGGGAGTTGAGACCTAGGTATATCAGTCACTTTTGAAATTATTGATCATTTCAGAATCACATCCCATCACTTGGAATTCCCACAAAACCTCTCCCAAGTACATGATTTATTCCATGTATCTCTCTTGAGGAAGTATATATTGGACCCTTCACATGTACAGAACTCAAAAGTCATACCACTAGAGAAAGATATTTCTTATGAGGAACAACTGATAGAGATTATGGATTATAAATAGAAAGTTCTATAAAATAAGACCACTCACTTGGTAAAAGTTTTCTGAAAAAAACTACAAGTTTGAGGAAGCTATGTGGGAACTTGAGGATATGATGAAGCAAAACTATCTTCATGTGTTTGTATCAGAGTGAAAAATTTTGAGGGAGAAATTAATTTTAAGGGGGGTAGAATGTAACAAAACAAGTATTTATGATTTTTTTGACTAAATTAAATTTCTTTGATAGATTTCATTACACACAACACTAGGCTAAGATTTCACTACATGCAACACTGAGTTAGCTTTATGTTACACATGACGTTGAGTTTTAACAAAACCATGATATATTATTAATATAGTTATTTAAATGTGAACATTATAACCTTGCTGTTAAAATTAGTGATATGAATAGTAATAAATACCTTTTAAATATTATTTATAATGGTTTTATATAAATAAAAAATTTTGATAAAAAATACTTAATTTTCAATAAAGTCTTTTTATGTTTCAAAAATACCATTTTCTAAAAAAAATGTTATTTATGTATTTTTGTGAATAATAATAAAATTAATTTTTGAAACTTTTATAAATTGAATTCAATAAAATATAATTCATATTTTAAATCATAAGGTCATAATTATCTTAGGTTGAATTTTTGATATTTTTTTTGAAAAGTTTTAGTTTTTGATGAATAGTGAAAAAAATACTGAATTTTAATTGAAAACTGCACTTTCATTTAATTTATTTATAAAAAATTAAATTTTAAGTTGGGTTTAAAGTAAAATTAGTTCAATAATACATAAATTAACCCCATTTAGTTCGTTGTAATCAATTTTATAGTGAATTTATATAAAAAAACATTATAAACTTTTGAATATTTTCTCATTAAAAAACCCGCATTCTTGTCTCGTTTTCATGATTAATTTTAAATTAAATTTTCCAATTTTGTGATTCAAATTTGGAAAAATGGATTTAATATTTTTAATAATCATAATTTATATAATCTAATAATTTCAATTCAATGTTTTTCCAAAATTAATAGTGAATGTAGTAAAAATTAACTATTGCGGTTAAGGTAAAAATTGGTTTACTAAGAGATTAAACTAAATATATAAGGGTAAAAATGACATATAAAATTACCTAAAAACTATTTTATTACTATATTTCGACCATGAAACATCTAAGGTTATATAATGGCCCATTTTTTACCCTTTTAAAATTTAAAAAATGTGAGAACACTCAAATATTTTCAAAAATACTAAGTATATCCTCTCCCCCACTTATAAAAGGCCACCCCCTTTCATATATTCTTCACAAAACCTTTTAGTTTAGAAAATACCTACCTAAATAACTTCCCAAATTCACAACCCTCATTCTAGAATCCTTATTTTGGACAGAAAACCATCCTTGAAAGGATTTTGGTCCAAACCTAAGGAGGATACCCGAAGAAGAGGTGACATTCATCAAGGAGAATTTTTATTTTATTTCCTCATAGTCTTAATTCAGTTATGATTATAATATGATTATATAATAACATCAGTATATTCCATATATTGAGATGTTTTTATGTTAAGGGAATGACCTACAACTATCACCACTTCCATAAAATGGGTTACAAAATCATCATTCGTGTGCACGGAGGACTACCGCCTCATGAATCAATGTCATTTGTTTTTTACATTACCACCTATTAGGGTTGAAAATAATGATGGATTTATTATTTATATATATTTTATTTATGATATTATTATGCTTCTAGAATTATTATATCACATGTACCTTATGAGACGATGTGATTCATTCATGATTTACTTGGAAGGTATTAAGGATGATTTTAATGAAAATATGTGATATATATGACATAAAAATGATTTTGGAATGATAATATATCATTTAACTTTATTTCTTTAAATCCAATATGAAAATGGAAAAAACATTCATGCATACGTATGACCTACCATCTCCATGAGAAGTGTTTCATTTTCTATCACTCAATTTTATAGATTACTATAAAGAAATATATAATAAATATATATAATATTTATATAATGGTTGAAATTCTGGAGATGATGTAATCATGATCAAATTAAGAGTACAAAAAACAAAAAATTAAAACTTATATGAAAAACAAAGCGGTTATTACCCGAAATGTATTTTTTAACATGAAATTTTTAATAAATAGATAATAAAAGATCATAATAAAATAATATATGGTATGATATTTATAAATATTATTCTATAATAGATATATAATAAACTTATATTTATTATATAGGAGGTTTGAATGTGTACGATAGAATTCAAGACTTAAGGTAAGATATTTTTTTCTCAATTTTCCTTCTTTAAGACGTATGTTATGTTATGAACCTATATTATTTCACGAGGTGTATATATATCACCTTTGACATGTAATATCATGAATTTATTTATACTAATTATATTTTAAGTTCCATTTTATTTTATTCCTTTATGGGGCTTACGATTCAATATTACCAAAGTGGTAATGATTTTATGTTACAATTTCATTGTTTATCTAGATTGTTTATGATTATGTTTCAGATGATAAAATATTATAATCCATCTCTCAATAAATTCATGAATTTTATTATCCTCTATTTATTCATGATATTTTCAAGTAATAGTAACATTTTCACACTATTCGATACTTAAAATTATTAAGAAAATGTTTTTAAGAAAATCTGACTATATTTCTCTTTGCGGATGGAAATCTGTTTTCTTCCAGAACCATGTTTTCTAAAAATATTTTCAAAAATGTTTTATTATTATCATAATATTTTTAAAATTTATTTTTACACATGTTTTAATTTTTAAAAAAATTGTTTTGAAAGTAATCTTCATGTCATTTTCTAAATAATTCCCATTTGGATTTTACTAAAAATGTGAAAGAAATCTTTATTTTAACATGTACGACATGAAAATAATTTTCTGAAATAATGACCAATCATTTCTTAAAAGATTCCTTTATAAATTTTCAAGGTTATTTTCAAATAAAAATATTTTCAAAAATGTTTTATTTTTTAAAAAATGTTTTTCAAAGCAGAAAATATATTTTCCTCAATAAATGTTTCAAATGATCGATTAAAATCATTTTCTATCTAAGATTTCATCCATTGATGTTTCCTTTACCTTACTGGGGAAATTATCCAAGGATACCATTCACATTATTTCTCTAAATGGTTTATGTTTATGTTGACATGATGTTTATGAAACCCATTTCTCTTCCACAGGTTATACTATGAGGAAATTATTATGAAACCTGCTTCTTTTCACTGGTTATACTATGATGAAATGATTATGAAACCTATATCTTTTCTATAGGTTATGATATGATGAAATATTTATGATACCCATTTCATTTCATTTTTTATGATATGATGACTATTTTTGATATTGTGGCACACATAAATATGGTTTTAATTATGAGACAGGAGGGACCTATATCTCCCTCCAATGCATTAGGTAAATATTTATATGTCATGAGATATATAGGACTAGAATGGGGAGTAAATATATTTTAGTAAGGGAATTAGTCTACTATGATGGTCTTAGGAGTGAAACTTTACTACTATGTTGGTTTAGGGAGTGAACCCATTACCACATTATAGCCTTGTCAATAAGCCTTGAATAAAATGGAAACAATTTTCTATGTTTATGTGCATGCCAAAAATTCCATGTATTGTGCCAATGTTATGATCCCATAGCTCATATTATTTTATTTATTTATGATTCATGTCTTATGAAATGCCAATTTTTATTCTATGACTCAATTTTATGATCTTTGATTTGTAGGGTATGGTTTTCAAATGTTATGATCATGTTCCCAAACCCTTATGTTTATGTTATGCTTATGTATCTCCCTTTTTTACCCTTACTGATCATTTGAGATCACCCTTCATTATGTTTCCTTTCCCAGGGTTATTAAGAAATTTATTATTTATGATATGTCTAAGAAGGGTTCTAGTTATGAAGAATGTAGTGGGAGATGACATAGCTCACTTATAATGAAGTGTTTATGTTTCCAAGTTTCCAAAGGCACTATACTATTATATTCCCCAGGCATGTGTTTATGTAATGTAATGAATATTCATAAAAAATGATTTAATATCTATATATGATAAGCCTAAGTTTTCTTTAATGTGTGTTGCAGGAAGACACAAGAGAATCCAACATGGTTATGTATGCATAAATCCTAATATAATATGGACTTACCCCTGGGATATGTGAGCCACAATAAGATGTAAGAGACTCCAACATGGTTATGTATGCATGGATCCAAGTGTTAATTGGTTACTTGAGACATGTTAGGGGAGATTCATCCTGATGTAGAAAAATTTCTAGCAGCATGGGTGATCTATTTTTATGCAGGAGGATCCACCATATAACATCCCACCACAAATCATTATATTGAGGAGATATAGAGTGATACTAACCTTAAGTGACATCCCCATGACACTAAAGGATAAAAATAAATTCCAAAGACTTAAGAAAACATTGGGGGAAGTTTTTACCTAAGAATCCAAACAACACTTAAAGAAATAAATAAAACCAAAACTATAATATGATGCATGAGAAATAAACCACACAAATCAATAAAATACCAGTACAATAATCAGATCAGATTAATCCTGAAAAAATAAGTAAAATATTCAAGAAGAAAATTCTAAGACATAACGACTCACTCACCCAAGTGTCACCACAACAGACCAAGATATAGAAACTCCAAAACTCCAACTCCACTAAACATAATCACAACATCAATGAATGCTACTAGATAAGTATGAAACCTACCCCTTACCTATATATAGGTAGATGAAATCTAAAAATTCACCAATGAACCCAAGTAGGGGGTGAGCATAACACTAAATATATAATCTCTAGAGACTTCTCAACATACACCACTAGGACAAGAACAAGTTAGCACATTTTATAAAAACTGGATAGAATCATATAATAAATTTATACCAAAATCATAAACAAGTTCCATGGAAAAAATTAAATAAAAAGTTTAAATCCATTTCCTATTACTTGGAATAATAATTCTAATAACCCCTCTCTCTCTCTCAAAAAATTTATACACTCAAGCTTTGTGTCACACATTGACGATGATACTTCACGACCATACTCCATCCCACTTTGACTGTGGTACTTTACGACCATGATCTATCCCATTTTCACATAAACACAATCAAAAAATATATAAAAAACTTCCAGTTAAAAAATTGATTTAACCATGAGTTCCCTCTTTCAAAACCACCCCTTTTTAAATCAAATAAAATAGGGATTTTCCAAATCAATTTCATAAGATATTTCTAACACAGCATAAGAACAATTTATAAAGTCTCAACCCAATAATTTCTAAAGAAATAGAGTGGGAGAATCCATCTACCTCAAGATAAAATACATGTGATATCAAATAAAATTTCACAAATCCACACTACTTATATTCCTCTATCAAAAACCAATAATATCTCATCAACAAAAATATAAACCCATAGATCTGGTTCTTACACATTAATATATGGTTTCAATCAAGCCAACTTGAAGAGATCCAACCCAAGAAGGAAGAGTGAGATCCTAACCTCTGATTTTCACAAATAATCACTCAAATATTCATGGGAATCAGAGTCTAGACATTTAATATCACCTAAAATCACCTATGGTAGCCTTAAAAGTTGAGAGGGAGGAAAAATAAACCTTGTGATGATTTACCAGTACTGGCCAGATTAAAACTAGATGATCCCAAACTATTCATGATGTGAATTAGGAATTCATGTCATGAATTCATAGATATGTCACTTCTATTTAAAAACTCATATCCTTAGTTTTATTTTTCTGAAAAACCAACTCAACATGTTAATGGATTTCAAATCCTAAATGATTTATCCATCTACCCAGTGAAACTCATTAATGCATAGAAGGAATTCAAAACTTATGCCTAGAGGCGATTCATGTTGTGAAACCACTATTCACAACATGAATCTTTCCTATAGGATTTTATATAACCATATTCTAGGTTCTTTTACCCTTTATACTTCCAAAAAATTCCATCTAACTTTTCTATAACTCCAAGAATAAAATAAAATTCATAAAATAATAGTGTACCTCAAAACGGGGGTGCAACATTCTCCCCAACATTGAGTTTTCTATCCTTGGGAAGCTGGATATCAACACTAAACTTGAAAATATTAGGAAATTTATCCCACATTAATTTATCCCATTCCTATAATTCCTCTTGAACCTGACCATGATACCATAAAACTCACACCAAGGAAATAGATCTCCCTCACAAGATGTTTTCCTGTCTGTCTAGAACCTGAATTGACTGATGGATAAAAGTTACATCAAGCTCAAGTGTAACATGATCACAAATTATCACATAAAAAGAATCCAAGTGATACCTCTTTAGTTGAGAAACATGGAAAATGTTATGGAAAACATTGAATCTCAGCGGTAAGGCTAACTAATATGAAATAATTCCAATTTTTTCAACAATCTCAAATAGTCAAACATACCATGGGGCTAACTTTCCTTATTTCCATAAGAATTAATGACCAAGTCTCAGTGAAACTTTTAAGAATATACAGTCACTCACATATAAATATAAAGCTCGACGATGATTATATGCATACAATTTTTGTTGACTTTAGTCCACAACCATCTGCTTTCAGATCATTTGGATCTTCTCTATAGTATCATAGAAAAGACTCAGTCCAATCAACGATGTCTCTACTATTTCCACCCAACATAATTTAGAATGATAAGGATGACCATAAAAAGCCTTGAATGGGTCCATTTTTATTTTTTCCTGAAAGTTGTTATTATAGGATAACTTTACTAAAGAAATTGGTCTTCTCACAAGTTTCTAAATTCCATGACACAAGATCTGATCATGTCTTCCAATGTATGAATCATGATTTTCGGCTTCCCATATATCTGTGGATGATATTTAATGATCATGGTCACTTTACTCCCAATATCCTATTGTAATGATCACCGTAATTGAGAAGTGAAATTTGGATCTTTATCAGTGACAATCAAAACTGGATCCTCATGTAACTTGAACACTTCTCAGATATAAATTTTTTCTAACTCCTCTTCCATGTTAGATTCTATGATAGGGATAATTTTTTTTGAATTGGAGAGTTAGTCTACAATCACCAAAATAGAATCATGTTTTCATAACATTCTCATTATACATGTGAAAAATTCCATTGCAATCTGTGCCCACTTCCATATAGGTATAGGCATAGACTTAATCATACCATCTGACTATTGATGCTCATTTTTTACCTATTGAAAAGTTAAGAATTTCATCACAAAATATATAATTTTCCATTTCATACCTAACCACCAAAAATTATTTTTCACCACATTATACATTTTTTAATACCTAGATGAATAACCCATTTTAAATGGTGATATACTGAAAGAAGTTGTTCCTAGAAAGACTTAATAACAAAAATACATTTAGGAAAACATAACAAGGGGTTTTCATCCTCTTTCTAGCCATTATAAATATCCCCATAATTTAGGTTTTACCTAATGGTGATACAATTTGGATCTTCTATCTGAGAATCTTCCACAAAATCCATCAAGTTTGAAAAAAAGATTAATTAGGAAGAAAATTGAATGCTTATTCTATGCAATTAAATATAGATGCATGTCAGTAATCATGCTCATCATCTACCATTGGTAATGAGTTTATCTAACCACTTATCTATATGATTTAAAACTCAACACATCTTCTATATAATTACCTTTATTAGGTGGGTATACCAAGTAAAAAATAAAACATTTGGAGGTACTCCATCCATCGAAATTGACTCAAAGTTCAAGTCTCACTAAGAGAAGATATATTTGAAACTCTTATGATCAATGAAAACTATGAAATTTTCTCCAAAGAGGTAATTCCACCAAGTTTCTAAGGCATGTAAAACTACAACTAATTCCAGTTGAAGAGTCATATATATTTTTTTCATGTGTTCGAAACAGGTTCAAACCATAGGCCACAACATAATCTCCCTACATGAGAACACAACGAAGACCAGATCTAGAAACATCATAATATGCCACATTTCCCTGACCATATTCTAGAAATATTATGATGGGTTCTGATGTGAGATGATCTTTAAGCTATAGAAATTATTTTTGAAAATCATTTGTCCATGTGAATAGAATACCCTTTCTTATCAAATCAATCATGGGAGAAAAAAATCCTAAAGAAATATTGAAAAAAGTAATGATAATATCATGATAATCCTAGAAAACTATGAATTTCAAAAACATTATTTGTTTGTTTCCAAGATATTACTTCTTTTATCTTTTTTGGGTCAAATAATATTCCCTCTTTAGAAACAACATGCCTACGGAAATTGACTTCTTAGATATAGAATTCACACTTAAAAAACATAGCATATAAATGGCGATCCCATAATTTACTCAATAAAACTCCCAAGATCTACTCATAGCCATTCCTACTTTGAGTGTAAACCATAATATCATCAACAAATAGAACAAAAAAAATATTCTAGGAATCTATAGAAGATATGTCTCATCAAGTCCACGAAGACTACAAGTGCATTCATAAAACTAAAGGGCATGAAAAAATATTCATAATGGCTATAGTGACTTTGTAATAACATATTCAAAATATCATCTTTTATAACTCTAAGATGATGGTAACCTGACTGAAGATCAATTTTAGAGAACTAATTGGCTCCCTTTAATTTATCAAATAGGTCATCAATATGAGGAATATGATACTGATTTTTTTTCATAACTTCATTCATTTTATGATAACAAACACATAAGACTAGATAACCTCCTAAATTATTTATGAATAAAACTAGTGCATCCCAAAATGATGTACTAGGTTTAATTAAGCCTTTACTTTCTAACTATTCTAGCTAAAAAATTAACTCTCACAACTCAATCAAATCTATTCTGTAAGATGATAGTGAAATAGGTCTTGTTCCCAGGAGTAGATTGATAGAAAATTTTATTTCTTTATCAGGTGGTAACCCAAAGAAATTATTCAGAAAGACATCTAGGTATTAATACATTATAGTAGGAAGATCCCCACTTCCTATTTCATCAGCATCTTCCAAGGACATTACCACTAACTGGATAAATATGGTTTCTTCCACTGTTACTAAAGTTCCTTCACTTCTCGTGTTTAAATACCAATCCACCTTGAATACATGAAGATCTCCATCCAAAGATGAAAATTTTACCCATATTTTGTAATAGTCTATATGGGATTTAAATCCAACTAGACAATTCGTACCAAACATAAATAAAAAACATCCATCTCTAGGACTGTAAATTCCTATAAAAAACATTAAATTAATGGAAATAGAACCTATTGGGAATTTGAATCATTTTCACTCCCACTATCCAAGGGGTGTATTGATATTCATTATATGAGACATCATTTCCACATGTAATCCAAAATTTTTAACTATAGAAGAATAAAGGAAATAATGCGATGCTCTAATATCAAACAAGATATGAATTATAGTCAAGTTCAGAATAATGGTACCTCACATAGTGGAGGGACCCCATTTCTTACTTTCTATAGCCTTCTTGGCTCCATGAGTTTTTTAATAAATTTTCCTAACATAGATTTTAATTCCTTACTAAGGCATCTAATAGAAAAAAAATTGTTTTTGGAAGTTTCCCAGTTCACCTATGTATGTAGATGAAAACTAGTCTAGTGGGACTGTTTTATCTAAGCATTAGAGACTAGAGGATGAGCTAAGCCTATTACACCTAATGATTTTTAAGTGTAAGAAAATATATCTTGATATTTCCTTTCTTTACATATTGGTGGAAATTTCTCAGTGGTGCAATACATTCATTTTTACTTTGTATAAGAGAACCTCATTGGAAACAAACTGTTTTTCTATTAAATCTTGATAGAAAGTTAACTGATTCAAATTTCTGATTTTGAGGTGTGCCACTTCCTTGAGAATAAGTGTCCCTCTTCTACTTTTTACTAGCACTAAAGTTTCCACCTATTCCTATGTAAAAGAACATACTTTATCTAATATGATTTCCAGATAGATCACTTTTTACCACTATTACCCCATTGACCATTTCTATATAATCTTTAATATATAGGAAAAATATCTTGGATTGAATATCTAGTCAGAATCCCAAATCAAATATGCATGACTTTAAGGATGAATTATCAGCTATTTCAGGAGTAAAATGAACCAAGTTCATAAACTTAATTGCATATTCTGTCAAAGATAGTTTTTATTACTTTAAGTTGAAAAATTCAAATTTTCTTACTATTTTGAATGTGTGGGGGTAGAATTGTTTGTTTAGAAATTACTTAAAATACTCCCACACAAGTCCCTAGTCAGTTATATCTTTTTCATCTAGATCCCACCTTTGGAATGAAATATTTTCTAAAATATAGGTTGTCAACTTCACCTTTATCTCCACCAGTATACCAAGAAAGTTTAAGATTCTGTTCATTCGTTTGAGCCACACCTCGATTTTCTCAGGTTCAGAATCCCCTAAAAAACAGGTGGATTTTATTTCTAAAACTATACCAAATGATCCACTTTCCTTGGATCATCATTTTTATTTCCTATTTTAATAGCTCGAAAGGATTTCACAATACTTTGTACAAGTTTTTGGTTAACCTATGGCTCAAGTGAAACCACATTTTCAATAACTTCTTCTTGATAATTTCAATTAATTATACCTAGTTCCATGTAACACCCCTAGTTTTAGGTATGTAGACTTTTTATTCCTTTTTTATGCGTCTAAAGTTCTTGTGATGAGTTGAGAATATTTTGGGAGAATTTGGAATGGTTTTGAATAAGTTTGGTGGCTTTTATAAGGTCACACGGTTTGAGCACGGTTAGGGAAAACCATGTGGGTTCTCTAGGTAACTGTGTAGGGGTAGACAGTGGGCTTCACATGGTCTTCACATGCTTTTCCAAACTATGTGAGACAATCGTGTGGGTCCCCTAATCTTGAGGTAGTGGTGTGCGCACAGTTAGCACATGGTTTTCCAAACCATGCGGGCTAACTATGCGACCACTTAAAGAAGGGATTTTTAAATCCAGGTTCACTTTGGATTGAACTATTTCACTCCAAACATCCTCACACTCGATCCTCACTTGGTATTCTCGGTTCTCAAGGGTTTGAGGGGCTCTCCCACTCATTTTAGAAGTGATTCTATGGGGTTTCAAGGTGGTTTGAAGGTGGTTTCTCCCAGGTAAGTCTCTTTTCTTGGTTTCTATTTGGTTTTCTCTAGATCTACTCTTACCTCTATCCCGATTTCTATATATAAATCCATTGTGTGTAGATATATGGTTTTTGTAGCCTAAAGTGATGATTTTATGGCTTTTTGATGTTAGGGAATAGAATCTAGAGAATTTGTGATGGTGCGTTCACTTGATTTGTGGTGAAGTTGCTTGTGGATTGATTTCACCGAAACCCTAAAGGTAGGCAGCTTCTCTCTCAATTACACTTGGTTAGAACTAGTGGATTTGGTTGCAATAAATTTTTTTGGGTTGAAATTAATTGTGAATATGTTGGGTGAATCTTAGTGGAAAACCATTGGATTAATAATTGGGAATTTTTGGGTGAAATGGGATATTGTGGAAAGAGGGGTTTTGTTGTGTGATTTTAAAATGTAGATTTTAAAATTAGTTTCTTGGTTTGGATTATAAAAATGGTTTATAAAAATGGTTTTCAATAAAAATATGGTTTTATTGAAATGTTGTTGGGTATAAAAAATGGTTATAGGGTGTTTTCAATGAATGGGTGATTTATTGAAGTGATTTGGATTTTTTTGGAATTGTTGATGTGCTTAAGGTTTTGTTTGGTTGTAGATAAATTGTTGGCATAATGTGGTGACCATGATGTGATATAATTATTATTGAATAATTATTGTTAATTGTGTGTGTGAATTGGGTGGAGAGTACCACTATAAAAAGAGGATGTATAATGGATAGAAGGGCCACCATCAAAGGATAAGTGGGCAGGAAGTACCACTAGATGGGGAAAGGATAACGGGCTTGGACGGAAGTGCCACCGTGGTTGTTTATTAGTTTGGGTATGTGAGTCACCATTGTATTATTTTTTGTGTAATGTTATGCAAGATGGAAATGGGTGTGCTAAGGTGAAATGGTAAATGGGTTGTGGCATGATTTTTTTTCTTTCCTATATATTGTGGGAATTTGGGTGTAAATGGCTTGGTAAAAGAGTGTTTGGCTTGTTGTAAGTTGTTTCACTATTTAATGTTTTATATAAACTATTTTATATAAATTTTCTAACGATTTTATCCTAGTGGCATGTGTAGGGAAGTCATTTGAGGAAAACCTACTGATTATTTGTACTCACCCCCTACTTTGGCACTCAGGTGCTTTTATAGATGTTGTATCTCGGGACACAGGTAAGGGTAAATCATCTCATTTTGCTAGCAGTTCGACATGATGCTTTAGTGATTTTGTGGTTTTGGAGAATGGATCATGGTGGGGATATATGGATGGTGTCCTAGTTCTTTGGGGTCTTGTTGTGTAGTCTTCCACTTGGTACTCTGATTCTTGGTTTTGTTGTATTGGAATTTGGGAATTGTTATAGATTAGTTTGGTTGTCTTTTGGTAATGTATGGGTTGGATTGTTTTTTTGACATGAATCATTTAGCGTTGTTGGTAATGAACTATTTTTTGGTTGATTTTATCATAAGGGAAAATCATTTCCCAATGATTCTTGAAGCCCTTGGAATTTATTTCTAGCCTTTGGCGCCTTGGGAACGTCACTTAAGGATAAGTAGCATTACTCCTCCCTCTCAAGCCAATGGGATGGGGCAAGATGTTACAAGTGGTATCAGTTTGTTTGGTCCTTGTCTTTTAAGTGAGAGTAGTTGTTCAGTCCTTTGGTGTTGACTGCTAGTCTTGGTGTTGACATTTTTTCTTGGTCTATTCCTTGAGTCAGGATGGTAGCAAGGCATAGGATTGTTAGAACTTGGAATTTATAGCATACAATTATATAGCTAACCCTTTTATACTGAAAATTAAGTTACTAGGGAGTTGAGTACATACGTGTTTGGAGACACTTATAGGAATTTGAAATCTAATTGTCGTGGGTGTAAACAATGAGATGAGCATGAAATGCATGGTAGAAATGACTTCCCTCTAGGATGCATATTTCATTATGGTATAATGATTTATGGTGTGATATGAATGTGTAGATTTTAAAAAATATGAATTGGGTTTCAAAATAGAAGGATTTGAAACATGGAAACTAGTGGTATTTTGAAAATGGGTTGATTTTCAAAACATGGTGTATTTTTCAGAATAATGAAACATGGGAAATGTGAACTTATCAAAAGCCCGGTTGTTATAGTTGTTATGAAACTGAATTTAAAAATTATATACCCTTTCTTGTTAAGGGAGTGGGACTTATGGTTGTTTTTGTATTGATAGAAATGGCACCAGGTAGGCGTCATAGAGACCAATTGGAGAAAGATGCTGAAAATGTGGTTGCACCTGAGCCTCAGGTGAACCAGCAGCTAGTGTAGAGTATAGTGCAAGACTTACAAGCTATGAAAAGTGGGAATAAAGTGGATGAAACAAAGCATGTAGATCATGTGGTTCAGTTTCAAAGGTAGAATCCACCCATGTTTAGGGGTGATTCGGATCCAGAAAGGGATGAAGCATGACTGAATAGAATGAATAGAATATTTTAATTCTTGGTAATATCACCAGAGATGAAAGTGAAGCTAGCCATGCATATGTTGGAAGATATTTCCCTTTAGTGGTGGGAGATGGCAGTCCAAGATGGGACATACCAAAGGGTGACATTAGAGGGTTTTGAATAATTATTTAATAAACAATTCTACCCTCATACGTTAATAATTCAATGTAAAATAGATTTCTTTAGTTTGAAGCTACAGAACATGAAGGTAACAGAATGTGCAGCTAAGTTTATGAACTTAGTTTGGTTTTCACCTAAGGTGGTGGGTAGTACATCCTTGAAGGAATGAATTTTTAAATCTGGGTTGAGGTAGGAAATTCATTCCAAGATATCAGTGTTGTGTCTAAATGATTACACGGAAATGGTGAATAGAGATACGGTGGCCGAGCGGGATATTTTGGGAGCTATAGGTGGGGTAAGTATGTCGGTACCCACAATGAATAGTGGGAACTCGAATGCCGAGTTCAAGCAGAAGAGGGACACTTATTTCCAGGGTGGGATTATGGATCAGAATCTGATGGTAGGATAGATGAATCTTCCCCTAAAGCCTTAGATAAATCCAGGATGTTTTTAGTGTGGTTCTATGAGCCACATCAAGAGGGATTGTACGACATAAACTTGATAATGTCATAATTGTAAGTAGATGGGGAATCTTTAGCGTTATTTTTGGAATGCTCTGAGTTCAGGTGTCTGTGACACTCCTCAGCGGTCATAGGGGTCTTATGCCTTGATGGGATGGGGGTAGCAACATACCCCTCATCAGTAGAGCAAAGTGGGTCATGGTGATTCTCAGAACACCACGACTCCTCAATAGGGTAATAAAGAGCAAAGTGTGGAAAGTAAGTAGTTGTTTAGAGCTGAGCAGGCTATGATGGATGATCAATTGGGACCATCCACAGTTCAAGGTATGATTATTTTAAATTCCATGTTGATGCAAGCTTTGTTTGATATGGGTGCTTCTCATTCTTTTCTTTCTTCTCACATCGTTGATTTTTTTGGGATCAATAGTGGAAATTATGCCTTCTGTTTTGAAACTAAAAACTTTTCTAAGTCAAAGAGAGTGTCAAGATTTCCTCTATGGAGCAAGTTTCTTAGTTGTGGATAGAAATGAATTGATGTGGGATTTCTCGGTGCTTGAGATGGATTACTATGACATAATCCTAAGAATAGATTGGTTGGCGATGTTTAAGACCCACATCGATTGCAATGCATGAACAATTAGTTTTATGATAGAGGATGGAGCTGAACATCTCTTTAGAGGGGAAAAGAATGAAAAGTTGGGTGCAATAGATTTGTTAGCACTAGTTGTTGGCATAATCTTATATTAGTTAGAGGCTTTGTTGTTGGAATTGGTGGAAGGTGTTGAGAAGATTGTTCTTCTGAAAGTTGTGGATCAGTTTGTGGATTTATTTCCCAAATAATTCTCTGGGTTTCCACCTGTGAGATAAGTGGAGTTTATGATTGATCTCCTTCCGGGGACCATTCCTATCTCACTTTTATCTTACTAAATGGAACCAGCAGAATTGTAATAATTAAAAGTGCAGTTGGAAGAGTTAGAGAACAAAGGGTTCATTCAGACATGTTATTTATGATAGGGGTGTTTCAATTGATCTAGAAAATATAGAGGTCGTTAACTCCTGGAAACTGCCAAAGAATTTTTTCGAGATATAGAGCTTCCTTGGTCTAGTTGGGTATTATCAATGTTTCATTCACGATTTATCACAATTGGATTCACCAATGAAAACTTTTACAATTAAGAATATCCTATTTAAATGGTATGAGAAGTGTCAAAAATTATTTGAACAGTTAAAGGGTCACCTTACATCAGCACCAATCTTGGTTTTTATTGAACCAGGGAAAGGGTACGTGGTGTATTTTGGTGCATTAGGATCAGGGTTTGGGTGTGTTCTCAAGAAGGGGGATCATGTGGTATTTGATTTAGACTTAATGTACACACCGAGTAAAGGAAATTCTGTGGTATATTCTTTAAGTATAAAATCATATGATTAGGTGGTGAATCAAGTATCAGATTAGTGGTAATTGATATTAGTCATAACCGACATGTAGTTGGAATGTGAGGACCAGAGTGGAAGAGTGGTATTCTTTCCAGTTTCATTGGTTCCTGACTTGGCTAGTTTGGTTAAAGAGGAACAGACATCTGATTCTGAATGTTTGGCGATGAGGTCGAAACTCAATTGTGGGGAGACTATTGAGGGATGGGAACTGAATGGGAATTCAGTTTTGTGTTATCAAAATTAGATAGTTTTTTCGATGGCTTGTGAGTAGAAAATTCTTATGGATTATCATTATTCTAGGTGGGATGTCCATCCTAGAATTCATAAAATACACAAGGTGTTGAAAGTGTAGTTTTTATGGGCTGGTATGAAAAGGGATGTGGTCGAGTTCGTCTCGAGATGCTTAACTTGTCAGCAAGTCAAGGAGGAGCATCAGCAGCCAGTGAGACTATTGCAGTCTTTACCTATCCTAGTGTGGAAATGAGAGGAAATAACAATGGATTTTGTAATGGGTCTTCCAAGAATTGTTAGGAAACACGATTCCATATGGGTGATTGTGGATCGACTCATAAAGTCAGCCCATTTCATCCCAATTTGTGAATCTCATACTGTGGAGGATATGTCCAAAATCTATATCTGGGAGGTGGTAAAGAGGAATGGTGTTCCAGTTTCAATTATATCAGATAGAGATCCAAGTTTCACATCTTGTTTCTAGAAATCCTTATAGTAATCCCTTGGGACACAATTGACTATGAGCACGACATATCATCCACAGACGGATGACCAATCTGAGAGGATGATACAAACCTTGGAGGATATTTTAAGGGCTTGTGTGATGGATTTTGGTGGTTCATGGGAGGAGAAATTACCTTTGGTGGAGTTCTCATATAATAACACTTATCAGGCTTCAATATGTATGGCTCTGTTTGAGGCATTATATAGGCATCTATGTCATTCTCCACTATGTTGGGTGGAAACAGGAGAGACTTCGATGATTAGACCAAGCCTTGTACAAGAGACTATGAAGAAGATCATGTGATCAGAAAGAGGATGGAGATATCTCAAAGTCATCAGAAATCATATGAGAACCATCATCGATGATTGTTGTTGTTCGAGGTTGGTGGTCATGTGTTTTTGAGAATATCTCCTAGGTTGGGACATCGTTGGTTTGGAAAGCAGGGTAAATTATCTCCAAGTTATATTGGACCTTTTGAGATACTTGAGCGAATTGGAGAGTTGGATTATTGTTTAGCTTTTCCACCATGGTTTAGTGTGGTGCACAATGTGTTTTATGTGTCCCAGTTGAAAAAGTATCAGCCGGATCATGACCATCTGATTTGTTGGGATCATATTGAGATAGAACCTGATGATTCTTTGGTGTACGTTCTAGTGAAGATTGTGGATAGACAAAATAAATTATTATATGGTAAAAGAATTGGTTTAGTTCATGTTTTTTGGTAGCACAGTCAGATTCAGGAGGAGACTTGAGAGAGGGAGAAAGAGATGGCCGAGCTATGGTCTGAGCTCTTTTGGCAAAGAGATGGTTCTCTACTTTATGAGGATAGAAATTCCAATGGTTGGGATAATGTATCACCCCCTTATTTGAGGTATATATCCTTTTTTATGCCTTTTTATGTGTATGAAGTTATTTTGATGATTTGGGAAGAGTTTGGGAAAGTTTGGAATGGTTTTGAATAAGTTTTGTGGGTTTTCTAAGGTCGCACAGTTTGAGCACAGTTAGGGAAAACTGTGCGGGTTATCCAGGTAACTGTGTAGGGGGAGACAGTGGGCTTCGCATGGTCTACGCATGGTTTTCCAAACTGTGCGAGACAACAGTATAAGACCCCTGCTCTTGAGTCAGTGGTGTGCGCACAGTTAGCGCATGTTTTCCAAACTATGTGGGCTAATTGTGAAGCCACTTAAAGAAGGGATTTTTTAATTGGGTTCACTCGGGCTTGACCTATTTCACACCAAAATTCATTCCACTCAATCCTCACTCAGTATTTTCAGTTCTCAAGGGTTTTAGAGGCTCTCCCACTCACTTTGAATTTGATTCTAAGGGTTTTCAAGGTGTCTTGAAGGCGGTTTCTCTCAGGTAAGTCTCTTCTCTTGGTTTCTCTTTGGTTTTTTCTAGATCTACTCTTACCTCTCTCTTGGTTTTCTATATCTACATCCGTTGTGTGTATATATAGGGGTTTTTAGCCTAAATTAATGATTTTAGGGATTGTTAATGTTAGGGAAGAGAATCTAGAGCGGTTGCGATGGTGCGTTCTCTGGATTTGTGGTGTGGTTATTTGTGGGTCGATTTCGCTAAAACCCTAAAGGTAGGTGGCTTCTCTATCGAATCTACTTGGTTATAAATAGTGTCTTTGGTTACAATAAATTTTTTTGGATTGAAATTAATTGTTAATATGTTTGTATAATATTAGTGGAAAACCATTGGATGAAGATTTGGGAATTTTTGGGTGAAATGGGATATTGTGGAAAGAGGGGTTTTGTTGTGTGATTTTAAAATGTATATTTAAAAATTGTTTGCTTGGTTTGGATTATGAAAATAGTTTATAAAAATGGTTTTCAATAAAAATATGGTTTTATTGAAATGTTTTTGGGTATAAAAAATGGTTAAAGGGTGTTTTCAATGAATGGGTTATTTATTGAAGTGATTTGGATTCTTTTGGAATTGTTGATGTGCTAAAGGTTTTGTTTGGTGGTAGATAAATTGTTGGCATAATGTGGTGACCTTGATGTGATATACTTATTGTTGAATAAGTATTGTGAATTGTGTGTGTGTAGTGGGTGGGTAGTACCATTATAAAAATAGGATGGATAATGGATGGAAGGGACACCATCAAAGGATAAGTGTGCTGGAAGTACCACTAGATGAGGAAAGGATAATGAGCTTGAACGAAAGTGCCACCGTGGTTGATTACTGGTTTGGTTGTGTGAGTCACTATTGTATGATTTTTTTTGTAATGTTATGAAATATTGAAATGGGTGTTCTATGGTGAAATGGTAAATGGGTTGTGGTATGGCCTTTTGGATTTCCTATGTGTTACAGGTATTTAGGTGTAAATGGATTGGTAAAGGAGTGTTTCGATTGTTGTAAGTTATTTTAATATTTAATGTTTTATATAAACTATTTTATATAAATCTGATAACAGTTTTATCCTAGTGGAATATGTAGGGATTTCATTTGGGGAAAACCTACTGAGTATTTTTACTCACCCCCTGCTTTGGAACTTGGGTGCTTTTGCAGATGTTGTATCCCAGGACACAGGTAAGGGTAAATCATCTCATTTTGCTAGCGGTTCGACATGATACTTGGGTGATGTTGTAGTTCATGGAGCATGGAGCTTGGTGGGGAGCTATGTATGGTGTCATAGTTCTTTGGGGTCTTTTTGTGGAGCATTCCACTTGGTACTCTGATTCTTGGTTTGGTTGTATTGGCATTTGGGAATTGTTATGGATTAGTTTGGTTGTCTTTTCGTAATGTATGGGTTAGATTATTTTGTTAACATGCATCATGTATCTTTTTTGGTAATGAAATATTTGGTTGGATGATTTTATCTTAAGGGAAAATCATTCCCCAATGATTCTTGAAGCCCTTGGAATTTATTTCCAGCCTTTGGCACCTTGGGAACGCCGCTTAAGGTCAAGTAGCATTCCTCTTCCCTATCAAGCCAATGGGATGAGGTAGGATGCTACATGCCATTTTCTATAACTATAAAAAATACCATTTAGTCATAACTCTCTAATAATTGAAGTCTTGAAAATTCCAAATCATCATTAAAAACCATCACTATAATTTTCTATTTTAAAAAGAAACCATTTTAACCACTTTCATTATTTTTTAAAAATCATTAAACAAAAGATGAGCAATGCAGTCTTAGTGGATAGTCTTAGTACTATTACATGATATGATACACTCATCAGCTAATCCCATGATGATGAGATGAAAAATTACCTAGAAGTGTCTTATAAAAATTTATACCCAAACAAACCTAATGTAATGTCCCAACCCGGCTCACTCCTGAACCGGTGGCCAGACCTGTCGCCACATGACCTCAAACGCGTCTCCCTGTATGCAAGAGGCTACTGACTAGAAGTGAGGGTCTAAGGATAGTTAGTGGGGAGAATATACCCTCTTATCAGAGTTTCATAATGGTATATCAGATTAAATAACAAACAATAACGGAAGCAGTAGTTCATAATTGACAAAACAACAGAAGACAAATAATACTCATTTTAAAAAAGTGGCCAACACCAATTATACAACAGATGAATGCATGACATGTTATGGATACCTAATTTAAAGAAATAAAAAATATATAATGATTTACACATCATATATAATACAAATAAAAGACAACCAAGCCCTATGGATTTCAACTCGAGAATCCAGAGCTCCTACTCTGTCCTCTACTCCAATCTCCCAAGTACTTGCTAATAGCACAATACTGCAACAAAATAGAATCTACTCGGGTACCCCAGTGTAATGGCTACCCAAGTAGGGTGTGAGATATAAATCTTAGTAGGTTGGGACCACTGGTATCTACCCCAAATCTATATATTAAATAAATAATTTAAATAGTGAAAGCATGCATAATTAAAGTAAGCAGTACAATGTATCTATATACCCAAGTACATGATTTAGCTCTCAACTAGCGTCTGAACCTGCATTATACATTTTCCATGTATACCCAATAGTAATCACACATTCATTTTCATTTATCATTTTTTCACACATCGATAAATTACATAATTCTCAAGATCCGGCTTAAGCCCGACATCCCCGATATAAGTCACTCACTACAGATGTCTCTAAAGACTATCTAAGTAATCAAAGTAAAGACCGAATCAATGATTGTTATTTGGCTTGGATAACACATCATAAAACATTCTATTTAATCTTTCATATACAAATTCTAAGCCTGACCACTATAATTCATGATTCTCTCCTGGGTCCGTCCACTAACAGCGATTCACCCAATTCATTGATAAGTCTGAAACCCTTCTCATATTCAATCCACAAATTATTATGTCACAATAGTTTTCATTAACCATTTAACTCATTTCATATACAACCAATTGGACTCACAGTCCAATGTTAATTAATGGGTGTAGAACATCACGTCTAGCACCCTCGTGAGTATTTGGAGTGTTAGTCCTTGTCTCACAACCCATGGGTATTTGGAGCATCATCCCCTGTCCCATAAAAGAATATTTGCTTGCAAGTTGGGTATAAAAAGTCATGTCTAGCACCCCATGAGTATTTGGAGCATCAGTCCCCATCTCACAACCCATTTATCAATCATACATATATATTTATCATTGGTGTAGAATTCCATGTCTAACACCCCAAAACCATCCATTAATTAATTCATAAATTAATTCATCCAAACCAATAATTAATTCAACAACTAATTAACAACATAAATTGTCTTTCAAATAAGTCAACAATTAATTAACCTTTCAACATCTCAATAATAAATAATTAATTAACAATTAATTAGTCTTAGAGCTCCAACTAAATAATTAAATCAACATTTAATTATCCAAATTCTTTAACAAGTCTAAACCTGTCCACTCAAACAGTGATTCGTCTAGGACATTAACAATTTACATGAACGTCACAATCATCTCAAAGCATGCTGAACAAAGCCCAGATATTTAGAAACCATCTCACACAACATATCATATTTTTAAATAACTCCATCCAAGATAACTTAAGGAATGAAAAACTAACACGCATTGAAAGGTATACTTGTCCAATAGTTATAACAAAAAATAAATTCACAATCTTAATTTAATTCATGAAAATTAATTAATTAAACAATTAATTGATTAAATCTTTCCTCTTTAACCAATCATCAATTAATTAACCATTCACCATTTAACATGTAATAATTAATCCATCCATTAATTATTACCATTTTAAAAATTTTATTCCAACTCATAACTTGATAATTAATTCTACAATTAATTACCCTATTACCCATTCTTCCCATTCAAATAATTTAACTATTTAATCATATCACTTTAACCAAATTAAAAAACATGCTTAAAATCAAAACATGTTAAAGTCATCATTTGTATCATATTGGTGGAATCATTTAATAACATCAAAAGTGGCATGAATCGACATATCATAATCAAGGAAATTTACATTCTAAATTTATTTAAAGAAGATATAATTCTTAAATAAAGTGAGAGGGATTTGGGACCCTACCTTGTGGTGATGTCATTTTAATTACGGAACACTTTCATGTACTTGGCGGCAATTAGATGCAAATGGAACACAGTCATACATACACCACCTTTATATATATATATGTATATATATATATATCTAAATATATATTTTCATGCACGTGTGCCCTCCAAATAACATCGATGAACGTAATCGACCCGAACCACCTCGCCTTTAGAAGCGGTTTCCAGAACGTGGATAAATGAATCTCGAGAACCTTGTTGCACTACCATTGAATATTCAACTAAATCCAAGGAATAATTCAAAGAAAATTCTCATGGATGGATGACTCAGGAAAGGGGGGCATTGCGTGCTACAGGGATGCTGCTGGGGGGGGGGGTGTCGCGCTGCTGCAAGGGGGTCCGACCAAGGGAGATCTGGCCATAGAGAGGAGGTCGCGCCATGGGTAGCTTGTTCGGTGGAGAACTGCACAGAGGAAGCCTTTAGAGGAGGCCTACATTGTCCCTCACATGAGAAGAAAAAGAACCAGGTGGGAGGGGTCGTGCCTCCCCTGTACAACGATTCCCCTTCTTTTAAAAAAATTTAAAATATACTAAAAAAAGTAACACTACTCATAAAAATAATATTAATTACAATAATCATAAAATTATTATTGTCATTTCCATTTATATCATTAAAACTGAAACACCCCATTTGATTAAAACACTTATTTGATAAACCCCATAATTAAATTGTATTAAAAGAAACAATAAAACACTCCTTTTGATTATGTCTAACATCCCCATTTAAATCCCCATTAATTATTTAGTTCGTTTTTAACCTTCATTTATTTAAAACCATAACCCTTAATTTAATTTTCATAATAATAATTATTATTACATTCATAAAACTAAAATAATAATAATATCATTATTATTATTTTTCGAATCTTTGAGAAACCCGACACCACTATTTAATAACAAAAATTCATTAAATCTGAAACTTCTCATTTAATTAAATGTTTCTTTGAGAATCTCTAAATCCACTGATTCTCGCTCAAATTTACCCAAGAGATGAAGGTAGAATGGTCCTTGTAGTTTAGCTTGGGTTATCAAATCCTCAGAGACCTAAGAAGTAACCTACAGACACGTAAATTCTATGGATTGTTTTCGGCTATGAAGTGGCCAACTTGGATTGATTTTAGATGGGTTTAGAGGATATATCACAGATTTAAGTGAATTCAATTTAAAAGAATGAGTTGATCCTAGGTTATCGCTCAGGGTGGATTGGACGTATTTCCTTTTCAATGATTTCAATTTCTTATATTTGAGATGGATTCATTTAAGAAGATAAAACAACATCATCACTTACTGGTTTAATGCCTACACCATTTAATACTAATCACCTATACACTTGAAGGATCAAAGTTTTGAGCACTTCAAGGTAAAGGTTCGTATTAGTACATGAAGTGTGTGGCCTTAAATTCAACAAGGACGATGGAGTTTAAAAATCATCAAATAAAAATCTCAATTATAGAAGTGATTATACATTAATGGGATGATAAATAACATCCAATACAACCCCTTTCTACTCCCATGGATCAAACCATAAGTGGGTTATCCCTCCATTGATCCCATGGTTTCAATGGAAGTGGAAAGTAGACTCATGAGGGAGGAAATGGAGAAGTAAAGAAAACAACAAAAATAAAATGATCACTCCACCGTTGTGTGAATAATTTTAAAATATTTGATGTGAATAAATTCACACCTTGAGGAAAAGGTATCAAAGTGAGATTTAGAACAATATAATAAGAGTATAAGAAGAACTTTTATTAAGAAACTAAAGTGAATTGAACAACTTACATGTGAAAGACAAACTTGAGACAACAAAATCGCAACATAACATTATAATTGAACAAAACATCAAAGATTATAAACTTATTTACCACCACTGCATTAAATATTCATTTTTGGAGCCTTGGGTCGAGTATCAAATAGTACAAAAGATCCCACTTGAGTATTGTAGGCCCAGGGTGGTGGAAAGTAAGAGAGATGGGACTTTTCCAACCTTGACCCGAGGTGGCATCTAGCTTGATTCCACCAAACAGACGCGCTTGTAAGTCCTTCTACATGGACGAATCAGAGTGGGCCATATAATAATAAAATGTATCCCCGGATGTCTCCTAACCACCTATAAATTTTGGGCCCATTTGGAGTTTTTTATTCGGATATATGATTATATTAGTGGACTATTTTTCTGGGCCGTAGAATCTGGCCCAGAATTATATCTCTAACTTGGGACGCCTAAATGGATACCATAGAGACCGATTTAGCATTAGATCCTGAAGAGTTATTTGTTCCTGTACATGTATTTTATCATTACAAGAAATTTGGGATTAATTGGGCCTGTATGTTGGTCCCCACAGTCTCATCAGTGGGATGGTGTCCAATATGACTTCTCCAGAATTGTTTCCTTTCATCACAAAATATCCCCATCTTCTTCCATGAATTCTCCAATGATACCTGAATCAAACATGTTCATATTTAAGTTTAGATCAATTTCCCACAATATCAAATTAAAATATGTATAATTATATTCCTTAAAATCAGATGAATCATTGGGTACTTTAAATGATGTTAAAAAATGTACCACAGAATAGTGCATTTTAAGAAGGTATTACAATCATAATGTGAAATGATGTTCAAAGTGTAAAATGCACTAAAATGGTGTTTATGAATAATAAAGCACATGAATATTATATATATTAACAATGAATATTATCCTCATTTAGTGCCTAATCACACCCCCAACTTGAGTTTTGCTAGTCCCGAGCAAAATATATCTCAACAATATGAAATTCGAATTCCCTTTTCCAAAAATATTTTAATACACAATGATCACTAGAAACCCTTATACCAAAAAATCATGAAACCCATAAAAATATTTTAATAAAAGATAGTTTCATAAGAATATTCCAATCCCAAGCCCATTCCTTTATTCAAATTCATTTCCATATTTCATCCAATATCAATTAAGTATGAGGATGTGTTGTGCATCACAATAGACATGGGGGTTCATCTTTATTCAAGGGGGAAATTACGGAAGCACTAGGTGGAATCAAATTTCAATATTAAGATGAGTATTCAATTTTTTTGTATTATATATATATTTTTGTTTTTTTTGTTTTTTTTTCAAATTTTCCATGGTAATTGAAATTGCACTCAAAAGAGTCAACCTTTGTAGTGAGACTTTGCCGATGACTCCCAGGCTCAAAGACCTTAGGGTACCAAGTAAATCCCACATACTCGGGCATCATATCAATTTAACTCAGTCAAAAAAAAATTCAAATTACAAAAAATAGAGATAAAATTACTAACTCTGGGCCAGACAACTATGGAGTCACGATCCCCAAGTGCTGAAAGCCACACATTAGGTCATTTCATTGCTCTATGCGCAAATTTATTATTATTTATTATTTTTTTATTGAATAATGATACTAAAACTAAAATGATCACCAATCCTATGCTATTTATTTGGGGGACCCCATGAACTCAAACTAATACCCCACTATCCAAAGTATGTGCATTGTGATCTTTTTTTATTTGGATGAAAATATAAATGATGAAATATCACATTGGACAACCAAACTTTCCAAAATCTATGCTCATGAAATTATACAAGGATTAAAATCAGAATCAGGGCATGCTAAATTATTTGATATTCAGTTTCAAAGTGTGCAATGTGTATTACCATGTTCAAAGTTAAAGGAATTTTTCCTTCCATTTACACTTTTTTTTTTCAAATCATTCATTTTTTTTGACACAAAAGTATTTTTTATTTTATCTCCCCCCTAACATAAAATAACACTATCCCCGGTGTTTTAAAAAAAAGAAAATTTAGAAGGGGGAAGAGGTAGATAATGAAAGTTCAAAAAGGAAATTGAAAATGAGAATCATGGAATGAAGTCACCTGGTGGTTGAAGTTGAAAATCTTGCTACTCCAAATTAGTCCTTTGATCTCTTAGGGGATGTAGGAACCTCATTAATTGAACATGTATCACCCAAAATAGTCCTTGAACCATACAAAGAAGAACAAACTAGACAAAACAAACAACACAATGACTTATTGAATTCCAAATATCATCATTTTTATGGTTTTCCCTATTTTTTTTGTTTGTTTTTTGTTTGTTTTAAAAATCAAACTAATGATACATTGTATTATTTTAAATTTCTGGGTAAGGTATTACTCAAGGATTACACTGCGTGACACATATGAATACGATGCTCCCCTTTCATACCCATCCATACTCATAAAAGAATAACAGGTCAACAGTATATTTTTTTTATTAAATATCAAAATGATTAATTAATCCTATTTAAAATATAAAGTTGATTAAAACAAAAAAATGATTGGAAACTTGAAAACCATGGGTTGCCTCCCATGCAGCACTTTTTTTAATGTCGTTAGCCTGACATGGATCCTAAATCTATCAATTTTTTCCTGGTTCATAGGTTTTCTCAGTTAACTCAACCTCTATTTCCTATTTATTGAATGATTCAATGAATGGTTTTAACCTTTGACCATTGACCTTGAAAATGTAACCACTTTTGGGATCTTGAATCTCTAATGCCCCATGGGGGTACACATGATGCACTATGAAAGGTCCTGACCATCTAGACCTTAACTTTCCCGGGTGTAAATGAAGTATTGAACTATACAAGAGCACAAGTTTTCCCGGTTCAAAATTTTTGACCTTGATATCCCTAGATTGGTAGTATTGAACTCTAGCTTTATTGATATTTGAATTTTTATAAGCCTCCATCCTTAGTTCCTCTAGTTCATTGAGATCTAATTTCCTTTTTGTTCCAGCCAATGAGAGGTCATAATCCATTTTCTTAATTGCCCAAAAGGCCTTATGCTCAATTTCAACAGGTAAATGTAATGCTTTTCCATAAACCAACCTATATGGTGACATTCCTAGGATGGTTTTTTATGCTATACGATATGCCCAAAGAGCATCCAAGAGTTTCTCGGACCAATCTTTCCTAGAAGGATTGATATTTTTCTCAAGAATTTGTTTGATTTCACGATTGGCTAACTCAGCTTGACCATTGGTCTGTGGATGGTATGCAGTGGACACTTTATGAGAAATACCATACTTAGACATGAGTGAAGAGAATGGGCGGTTGTAGAAATGGGTTCCTCAATCACTGATTATAGCCCTAGGAATTCCAAATCGAGAAAATATGTTCTCTTTCAGAAATCGAATCACAACTTGATGATCATTGAACTTAGTGGGAATGGACTCAACCCATTTTGAGACATAATCAATAGATAAGAATATGTAGAGGTATCCCCTAGAGTTTGGGAAGGGACCCATGAAATAAATTCCCCAACAGTCAAATATTTCAAACCCTAAGATAGGAGTGAGTGGCATTTGATTCCTTTTTGTGATGGACCCTACTTGTTGACACCTAGGAAAACTTTGACAAAATGTGTAAGAGTCCCTTGAGAGGGTGGGCCAGAAGAGACCACATTGAAGAATATTAGCAGATGTTTTCTTAGAGGAAAAGTGACCTCCACATGCCTCGCTATGACAGAATTTAAGGATGGACTCTTGTTCAGATTCTGGAACACACCTCCTAATGACTTGGTCAGGGCAGAACTTATAGAGGTATGGATCATCAAACACATAGTGTCTAACATCAAAAAGGAATTTCCTTCGAGCTTGAGTCCCTAAGAATTTTGGAATGACTCCTGTAACTTAAAAATTGGCTATTTCAGCATAACAAGGGCAGTCACTCACAGAGTATAGGTGTTTATCAGAAAATGAATCAGACACAGAAAGGTGATTTGAGTTGTCTTTGAATTCCATCCTAGAGAGGTGATCAGCTACAACATTTTCAACGCCCTTTTTATCCTTTGTTGCGAGGTAAAATTATTGTAAGAGAAGGACCCACCTAATCAGAATAGCCTTCGCATCTTGTTTTTGGAAGAGGTATTTTAGTGTAGAATGGTCAGTGAACACAGTGATGGGGGATCCTAAGAGGTAGGACCTAAAATTTTCTAAGGCAAACACAATATCAAGTAACTCCTTTTCATTAGTGGTGTAGTTAATTTGGGCATCATTTAAGGATTTTCTTGCATAAGAAATGACATAAGGAGTTTTATCACAATGTTGTCCTAACACAGCTCCAACAACAAAGTCACTGGAATCACACATAAGTTCGAAAGGAAGGTTCCAATTTGGAGATTTCATAATGGGAGGAGAGGTGAGAGAGGATTTGAGGGTTGAGAATGAACCCTCACAGCTTTCTATCCAAACAAATGGAGCATCCTTTACTAGTAGAGCACAAAGGGGACGAGATATTGAACTAAAGTCCTTGATGAATCTTCTATAGAAACTAGAATGTCCTAAGAAAGACCTCACTTCCTTGATAGTTTTGGGTGATGGGAGGTGACGAATGATATCAACCTTGGCTTTATAAACTTCAATCCCCCTACCTGAGACCAGATGGCCTAGAACTAGTCCCTCTTTAACCATGAAATGGCATTTTTCCCAGTTTAGGACCAGATTCTTTTCTTCACATCTTGACAAGACTCTATCTACATTCCTCATACATCCCTTAATTGTATCCCCAAACACAGAGAAGTCATCCATGAAGACCTCTAGAAAATCCCCTACCATGTCTGAGAAGATTCCCATCATGCACCGCTGGAAGGTTCCGGGGGTATTGCATAACCCGAAGGGCATGCGTTTGAAGGCAAAGGTTCCGAATGGACATGTGAATGTAGTCTTCCCTTGATCCTATAGGGAGACCTAAATTTGATTATACCCTGAGTACCCATCTAAGAAACAATATAAGGCATGACCTGCCACTCTCTCAAGGACTTGGTCAATGAATGGTAAGGGGAAATGGTCCTTCTTGGTGAATGAGTTTAGCTTCATATAGTCAATGCGGACCCTCCATTCACTACTAACCCTTGTTGTAAGAATCTCTCCATCCTCATTGGTTATCACTGTGATTCCAGCCTTTTTTGGAACCACTTGGATTGGGCTCACCCATTCACTCTCATCTATGGGATATATGATACTAGCTTTTAACAATTTCAGAAGTTCTTTCCTTACTACCTCCATGAGATTAGGATTGAGTCACCATTGAGGTTGACAACATGGATTTGAATCAGATTCTAGAACTATCCTATGAGTCCCGATAAGTGGTCTAATCCCAGGAATATCAGACAGGGTCCAACCAATGGTTTTCTTATGTTTTCTAAGGACATCTAGAAGCATCATCTCATGATTGGATTCAAGAGAAGAATAAATGACAATAGGATGTGTTTGATTGTCCCCTAGGAAAGCATACTTGAGTGTAGCGGGAAGTTCCTTCAATTTAAGATCAGGTTGGTTCATAATTTCAGCAGAAGATTGGGACATTAGATCAATAACAATTTCTTTTTTTAGAGTTTTAGATAGGATTGATTCCCCACATATAGAAGTTTCAGCTACAATATTGGTTTGATCAGATTTAGGGAAGGAAGTTTGAAAGGTTTCACTGATTATTAGACCTAATACTTCATCATAAGATAAATTTGAAAATGATTCAAGCCAAGGAGATAAACTTCCTTCACGTGAACAAAGGAAATCAATCTCATCTTGACTTAAACATTCATCAAATATTCCTTGATGTTATATGGATTCATTATCAATGCTTCCTATCATGTTTACTTCATGAATGTCCTCATCATCCCATATTTTTGAGCTTGCATTATAGATGTTCAAGTCTAGACTCATGTTCCCAAAGGTGATGGTCATGTTCCCATTTCAGACTCGGATAACAGAGTTGATTGTTGCAAGAAAAGGACGGCCAAGGATGATTGGGGTTTGTTCCTTATTTCCTAAGTTTGGATGGTTTTCAAGGACAATGAAGTCAGCAGGGTAGATGAAGTTTTCAACCTTTACCAGAACATCCTTTAAAATCCCCTTTGGAACCCTAATGCTATGATCAGCAATTTGAAGTGTGACAGATGTGGGTTAGAGTTCTTCTAGGCCTAACAGGCAGTACACGACATAGTGGATGAGATTGACACTAGCACCTAGATCACAAAAGGCCTTGACAACTTTTCTTTATCCTAGTTCAACATTGATGTAAGGGCAACCTGGGTCTTTCAACTTAGGAGGAATGGTCCCTTGAATGGTGGTACTCACATTAGCAGCCAAAAGGACTTGGATTTTATGTGAAAATTTTCTTTTAAAATTGCACAAGTCCTTAAGGTACTTTGAGTAGGCAGGTATGGTTTGGATGGAATCGATAAGGGGAATGTTCAACTTGAATTTTGAGAATATTTCCCTCAATGTTTCACTCAGTTCAGGCTTGGGTTTCCCCCTCACGCGTTGAAGAAATGGTGAAAGTTATGGGGTTGTTTGTTGAAGAGTTGTTTCTTTCACATTGTTATTAGTTTCCTCAGTTTAATCGTGTGGTTCATTTGAATTTTCATCCAAGTTTGAATCTTCAGGTGGGTTCTGAATTATTTGTTCAGGTTTCTCAATTGATTTCCCACTTCTTAAAATAGTCACAGCCTTTAGTTGTTCATGAGTTATTTGAGAAAAAATTGACTCTCCCTTTGAAGTTGAGGATGGAACTACCTGAGTAGGCATGGGTGCCTTTCTAGTTTTGATGGTTTGAAGTTCTTGTTTTAGGGAAGAGACTTCTGATTTCATCCTCTCCATTTGTTTGCACAGTTGTTCTAGTAGGCTTTGTGGAACAGTTTGGGTTGGTGCTTGAGAAGATTGGTTTATCCTAGGGGGATATTTTGGAGGTGGGATGGTTTGTTGAAAATGGAACGGTGGCTGTTGGTATTGGATAGGTTGGGTTTGTAACTGGTTATGGGATTGGTAGTTCTGATGGGGGTAAGGATTTTGTCCCTGTGGTTGGCTAGGTTTTTGGTTATCTTTCCAGCGGAAGTCTGGGTGGTCATTATACCTTGGGTTGAAGTTGTTTTGGTATTGAGGCTTTTGAAAGTTCAAGGAATTTACTTCTGCTGGGGGTCCTCCTAAAAGAACATCCTTGTTGGATGGAATGGTTGGGAAATTGTCTGTATTATGGTCATGTTTGTCACAAATTGTGCAAACAAGGTAAACAGTTTGGATTTCATGGACTTTTCTAAGGTCTATCTCTTCAACCTTCCTAGAGAGTGCTACGAGTTTAGCCCTAAGGCTTTCCTCTTCTCTAAGTGTATGAATTCTAGTAGTTCTTTGTGGCTTTTCAGAATAAGGTGAAGTTCCCCATGATTGGTTTTGTTCATAAAGGCTTTCTAGATACTCGTAAGCATCATTTGGGGATTTGTTTTTAAATGTTCCATTACACATCATGTCAATGAATTGTTTGTTCCCCGGACCCAACCCTTAATAAAAAATTCTCACTTGTTCAGGTATAGAAAAACCATGGTGTAGAACCATGTTTAGAGTGTCTTTGAACATCTCCCATGTTTCATAGAATGACTCTCACTCTTTTTCAAAAAAGTTTTGGATAATCTTTTTAAGTGCAATTGTTTTGTGGTGGGGAAAGTATTTTTTGTAGAATTATATTTGTAGTTGGTACCAGGAGTTTATGGATGATGGTATCAAATTTTTTACCCAATTTTTAGCTCAATCCTTTAAAGAAAAAGGAAATAGCCTCATCTTAGATGATTCTAGTTGATGTGGGGGACACATGGTTTCTACAATGTCATTGAACTCCTTAATGTGAAGGTAGGGAATCTCAGACTCCATTCCATGGAATGTGGAAAGATGGTTTAGGACATGGGGTTTAAAGATGTAGTTGGAATATACTAGGGGTTTGTGTCTAATGCATGAGGGGGAATTGGTCCAGGAAGGTGTGAGGTAGTCATTCATGGTTTGATCAACTGCATTCCCCAAGTTTGGGGCTGCCTCATTTGGGTTTCCATTTTGGTTTCCACCCGGGTTTATGAGTTGGTTTCTTTGAAGACCTTCCATTGAAATGGGATCAATTTTGGACTCTAGAGTATTAGGAATATTATGATCTAATGGAATGAGTTCCCTTGGTGTACTTGAATCCCCAACCCCAGGACTATCCACCCTAACTAGACGGTTTGATTGATTGCGTGTGTAGGCGGACATGCGCCAAAAGAAAAAAAAATGATAAAGGGACAAGATAAGAGAATTTGGATGAGAAAAGAATAAATGGGGGAGAATATAATGGGTGTTTAGATGACTTACTTGGTTCCCCATCAACAGAGCCATAATTTGATTCTTGCTCAAATTTACCCAAGAGATGAAGGTAGAATGGTCCTTGTAGTTTAGCTTGGGTTATCGAATCCTCAGAGACCTAAGAAGTAACCTATAGAAATGTACATTACATGGATTGTTTTTGGCTATGAATTGGCCAAATTGGATTGATTTTATATGGGTTTAGAGGATATCTCATAGATTTAAGTAAATTCAATTTAAAAGAATGAGTTGATCCTAGGTTATCGCTCGAGGTGGATTGGATGTATTTCCTTTTCAATGATTTCAATTTCTTATATTTGAGATGAATTTATTTAAGAAGATAAAACAACATCATCACTTACTGTTTTAATGCCTAAAACATTAAATACTAATCACCTATACACTTGAAGGATCAAAGTTTTGAGTAATTCAAGGTAAAGGTTCGTATTAGCACATGAAGTGTGTGGCCTTAAATTCAACAAGGGCGATGGAGTTTAAAAATCATCAAATAAAAATCTCAATTAAAGAAGTGATTATACATTAATGGGGTGATAAATAACATCCAATACAGCCCCTTTATACTCCCTTGGATCAACCCATAAGTGGGTTATCCCTCCATTGATCCCATGGTTTCAATGGAAGCGGAAGGTAGACTCATGAGGGAGGAAATTGAGAAGTAAAGAAAAAAAAATGATCACTCCACCGTTGTGTGAATAATTTCACAAGATTTGGTGTGAATAAATTCACACCTTGAGGAAACAGTATCAAAGTGAGATTTATAACAAAAGAATAAGAGGAGAAGAAGAACTTTTATTAAGAAACTAAAGTCAATTGAACAACTTACATGTGAAAGACAAACTTGAGACAACAAAATCGTAGCATAACATTACAATTGAACAAAGCATCAAAGATTATAAACTACTTCACCAAAACTTACTTAAATAGTCATTTTGGGAGCCTTGGTTTGATCCTCCAATAGTACAAAAGATTCCACTTGAGTATGGTAGGCCTAGGGTGGTGGAAAGTAAGGGAGAGGAGACTTTTCCAACCTTTACCCGAGGTGGCATCCAACTTGCTTCCACCGAACAGATGCGCTTGTAAGTCCTTATATATGGCAGAATCAGAGTGGTCCATATAAGAATAAAATGTATGCCCGGATGTCTGCTAACCTCCTGTAAAATTTGGGCCCATTTGGAGTTGTGTATTCAGAGATAGGATTAGATTAGTGGACTGTTTTTCTGGGACGTAGAATCTGGCCCATAACTATATCTCTGACTTGGGCCACCTAAATGGACACCATGGAAGCCGAATTAGCATTGGATACTGAAGATTTATTTTTTCCTCTACATGCATTTTAGCATCCCAATAAATTTGGGATTAATTAGGCCTGTATGTTGGGCCCCACAGTCTCATCAGTGGGATGGTGTCCAATATGACTTCTCCAGAATTGTTTCATTTCATCACAAAATATCCCCATCTTCTTTCCTGAATTCTCCATTGATACCTAAATCAAACATGTTCATACTTAAGTGTAGATAAATTTCCCACAATATCAAATTAAAATATGTATAATTATATTCCTTAAAATCAGATGAATCATTGGCTACTTTAAATGATGTTAAAAAATGTACCACATAATAGTGCATTTTAAGAGGGTATTACAATCATAATGTGAAATGATGTTCAAAGTGTAAAATGCACTAAAATGGTGTTTATAAATAATAAAGCACATGAATATTATATATATTAACAATGAATATTAGCCTCATTTAGTGGCTAATCAGCCACATTAAATTCTTTTAACATTTATTTAATTAAATAAACACAATAATAATAATAATAACATCATCATTATTATTATTCCAACTTTCATTTAATTAAAACCAAAACCCCCAATTTATTAAAATACCATTAATATGATTTTAATGATAAAAACTTCAACCCATAACCTCCATTTAATAATAAATGGTCCCTTATTAATTTTGAAACTCTTCATTTAATTAAAATGGTTCTTTGATGAACCCAAAAGCCACATCAATTCCTTCAATCTTCATTTAATAAATTATTTAACATTTAATTAATTTAACAAAAACAACAATAATAATAATAACTTTGTTATTATTACTATTAAAACTTATTTTTAATTAATCAAAATCTCTCATATAATATTATTTAATTAAAATAAATAATTTATTAAATAAGTTAAACTGCACGGGTTGGACCGCAACCATGCGCTACCCGTGCAGATCCACTAAAATGGACTTTTCCGGATATGGTGCTCCCGAGACTCATTGGGACACCCACTAAAATTATCCAATAATTACAAAATTCCAAAAACAAAACCTTTTGGTGTTCCAACACTCAAAATAAAATTATGGAGCTCAGTTTAAAAAACCGACCTGTTGATAAACTATTTTTTTTTCAAAAACCTTCATATTTTAACCCGATTAAAAAACATGAGACTTTACAATCTACCCACCGTAAAAAAATTTCGTCCCCAAGAATCCATCAGGAACCACTACTAAAACAACTTACCTACTAAGGTCATTTAATCTCGTTAGAACTGACGTGTTGCGTTCCCAATTCCAAACACACCTTTAACCCTTAACAAGCCTAATGGATAAGTTTTTAAAACCCAAGCCAAAGATCAATTTATTACTGAAACATCGAAAAAAAGATTATATCTAAGGCCATTATAGGGACCTCATCAATGAAAAAAGTTGAATATCAATCAACCAATAGAACAGGTTGCGCATGATTCCCTCGAAAGCTGTTGTGGACACAAAACCCACATTTTCCCTTTATCTGATGACATGCCTTTAAAACTATTCCAAACCATCTAAATGTATAACTAAGTCCTTACCCGACCTATGGTGAAATTTAAGTTAAGGCATCACAATGATATTTTAAAAAAACTACCATTCCCCAACACTAATAAAGGAGTAGCCCAAAGAAACCACGCATCCTTCATACTACCCAGATAACAACTACTCATAAATCCCAACAACATTTAAACTGTAGTGTGGTGTAAGACCAACACTATCTTAGTTTCTCTATGGTGAGGTCAAGATAGGAGACATTCTCATTGTATTCATAATAGCACAGTAAGAGAAAAACCAAGGTTATTAAGAAGATCAGTTGAACTACTACCAGATAACTATGTTCTAAAAGCTCGACACCTCTTGTTGACACATTTACTAAAAACAATGTGACATCACCCACCTTAGTATTGTCCATGACGTCGCAAGTAAAGATCATCCAATCACCAATGTTCTATTTTAGAACACATTAACACATGCATGTGACGTTCCTCGAACCACGATCACCACATAAAACATTGATCATAAAATCTGTAACATAAACCTATCAGTGTTCCATAATAGCAGAGTCCCAAGAAGTCCTCCCGAGCAGTGGGACAAACTTACTCTAATGGACTAAAAAATTCTAAGGGTACTACCTACCACGGGTTAGCCCCTTATGAAACATAAAAACCGGCCCTCTCTCCTGGTCACACAAAACCAAAATCACAAGATTCAAAAACCCCTTTTCGTTTTATCCATTTTAATTAATTCATTTCATCCTTTTAACATTTGAATGAATTTAAACAAACACACAAGTAATTTTATCATAACAAGTCACTCGGTTTTCAAAAAAAACACCCTCTAAAAAAAAGTCATGCTATCACAAACATCCTCTTTAATAATTTAACATTCAGTGTTATTCAAATTTAAATAGGCAATTTAGCATCAAAATTTCCTTTTACCAAGAAGGATACCTCTGAGGGTCCCATTTATTCAATCTGGTTTCTTCAAAAAGAAACCCAACAACAATTCATTTCAATCAAACTCAGCAGTTTTATATTTATAACTATTTTCAAACATACTATGGTTATATAAGGTTCAAACACATGGGTGGCCATCTACCAATCGATAAGGCACCCATACACCTTACCGCTGGCATTTGGCTCCCATTTATCAAAATCAATATTCATTTAACATTTTAACTTTATAACCCCTTTCACACATCAAAATATCTCTAGCATTTATCATAAACAGTAAAAAACAAGCATGCTATAACACAGAAACATGACACAAAAACAAAACATGATAATAACTAAGGAAGTATGGAATATAATCACTCAAGAATGTTAAATCTATCACTGAAACATGCTATCTACAGAGGCATGTTAAAGTAGATCAAAACATGGAATTTCACCCAAGGAACACAATCCAAATTAACAGAAATTCTACTAATGAAACTAAATGACATGTTATATTCATGACATGTGAATCTCTAAATTCCTAAGATAATGCATGTATGAAACTTCCTTTCCATATCAGGACAAGACAATTATTTTTCAAAATTCTCAAAATCAATAAGCAGTGGAAAATACACTAGTCACTCAAAGTGAAATCATATCAACCGTAACCTCAAATAGTATAAACATCAATTCCCATCCCTATCCACTTGGTCATTTCCCATACATGGGGTGATCAGTCCCAAGAATAGCTATGAACCCAAATGCTGACACATCCCTAGCCTCCTATCTAACAACCCCAAAATAGTAAGACAAAGGAAAAGAAGCCATATAATATGACTTTGTAACATACCGACCCGGATCACCCCTAAACCGATGGCCAGACCGGTCACCACATGACCTCAAGCACATCTCCCCGTACGCCAGAGGTTTCCGACTAGCAGCGAGGGTCTAAGGATAGTCAGTGGGGAGACTATACCCTCTTATCAGAGTTTCACAACGGTATATCAGAGTAAATAACAAACAATAGGGGAAGTAATAGTACATAATTGAATAAAGAGCAGAAGACAAATAATACTCATTTTATAAAAGTGGACGACGCCAATTATAGAGCAGATGAATGTATGACATGTTATGGATACATAATTGAAAGCAATAAAAAATATATCATGATTTACACATCATTTACAATACAAATAAAAGACAACCAAGCCCTAAGGATTTCAACTCGATAATCCAGAGCTCTTGCTCGGTCCTCTGCTCCAATCTCCCAAGTACTTGCTAAAAGCACAATACTACAACCAAATAGAATCTACTCGGGTACCCCAGTGCAATGGCGGCCCGAGTAGGATGTGAGATATAAATCTCATTAGGCCAGGACCACTGGTATCTACCCCAAATCCATACATTAAATAAATAATTTAAATAGTGAAAGCATGCATAATTAAAGTAAGCAGTACAATGTATCTATATACCCAAGTACATGATTTAGATCTTAGCTGGTGTCTGAACCTGCATTATACATTTTCCATGTATACCCAATAGTCATCACACATTCATTTTCATTTATCATTTTTTCAAACATCCATAAATTACATAATTCTCAAGATTTGACTTAAGCCCGAAATCCCCCGTATAAGCCACTCACCACAGATGTCTCTAAAGACCATCTAAGTAATCAAATTAAAGACCAAATCCATTCTTGTGCTTTGTTTTGGATAACGTTTCATAAAACATTATATTTAATCTTTCATATACAAAGTCTAAGCCCATCCACTATGATTAGTGATTCGCTCCTGGGTCTGTCCACTAACAGCGATTCACCCAATTCATTGATAATTCTGAAACCCTTTCTCATATTTAATTCACAAATCTTTATGTCACAATAGTTTTCGTTAACCATTTAACTCATTTCATGTACAGCCAATTGGACTCACAGTCCAATTTCAATTAATGGGTGTAGAAAATCATGTCTAGCACCCTCATGAGTATTTGTAACGTCATTCCTTGTCTCACAACCCATGAGTATTTGGAGCATCAGTCCTTGTCCCATAAAAGAATATTTTCTTGAAATATGGGTGTAAAACGTCATGTCTAGCACCCCGTGAGTATTTGGAGCATCAATCCCTATCTGAAAACATGTTTATCAATCATGCATATATATTTATCATTGGTCTATAACTCCATGTATAACACCCCAAAACCATCCATTAATTAATTCATAAATTAATTCATCCAAACCGTTAATTAATTCAACAACTAATTTACAACATAAATCATTTGTCAAATAAGTCAAAAATTAATTAACCATTAAACATCTAAATAGTAAATAATTAATTAATAATTAATTATTCTTAGAAATCCAACTAAATAATTAACTCAACATTTAATTATCTAAATTCTTTAACAATTTTGAACCCGTCCACTCAAAGAGTGATTCGTCTAGGACATTAACAATTTATATACACGTCACAATCATCTCAAAAAATTATGAACAAAGCCAAGATATTTAGAAACCATCTCACAAATCATATCATATTTTTAAATAACTCCATCCAAGAAAACTTAAGGCATGTAAAACTAACACGCATTAAAAGGTAGCCTTGGCCAATAGTTGTAACAAACAATCAATTCACAATCTTAATTTAATGCATGAAAATTAATTAATTAAACAATTAATTGATTAAATCTTGTCTCTTTAACCAATCGTCAATTAATTAACCATTCACCATTTAATATGTAATAATTAATCCATCTATTAATTGTTACTAGTTTACAATTTTTATTCCAACTCATGAATTGATAATTAATTCTACAATTAATTACTCTATTACCCATTCTGCCCATTCAAATCATTTAATTGTTTAATAATATCACTTTAACCAAATTATAAAAACATTCTTAAAATCAACACATGTTCAAGTCCTCATTTGTCCCATCTTGGCAGCATCATTTAATAACATCAAAAGTGGAATGCATTGACATATCATAATCAAGGAAAATCACATTCTCAATTTATTTAAAGAAAATATAATTCTTAAATAAAGTGAGAGGGATTTGGGACCCTACCTTATGGTGATGTCATTTTAATTACACACACACACATGTATCTAAATATATATTTTCATGCACGTGCGCCTTCCAAACAACGTCGACGAACAAAATCGGCCCGAACCGCCTTGCCTTCAGCAGCGGTTTCCAGAATGTGGATCAATGAATCCTGAGAAACTCGTTGCACTACCGTTGAATATTTGAATAAATCAAAGGAATAATCCAAAGAAAATGCTCATGGATGTAGGACTCGGGAAAGGGGGTGTTGCGTGCTACAAGGAGGCTGCCCGGGGGGGTGTCGCGCTGCTGCAAGGGGGTCCGACCAAGGGAGATCTGGCCATAGAGAGGAGGTCATGCCATGGGTAGATTTTTTGGTGGAGAACCACGCAGAGAAAGCCTGTAGAGGATTCCTACTTTGCGCCTCACATGAGAAGAAGAAGAACCAGGTGGGAGGGGTCACACCTCCCCTATACAATGCCTCCCCTTCTTTTAAACAAATTTCAAATATACTAAAAAAATAACACTACTCATAACAATAATATTAATTACAATAATCATAAAATTATTATTGTCATTTCCATTTATATCATTAAAACTGAAACACCCCATTTGATTAAACACTAATATGATAAACCCCATAATTAAATTGTATTAAAAGAAGCAATAAAACACTTCTTTTGATTATGTCCAACATCCCCATTTAAATCCAAATTAATTATTTAGTTCGTTTTTAACCTTCATTTATTTAAAACCCTAACCACTTATTTAATTTCCATAATAATAATAATTATTACATTCATAAAACTGAAATAATAATAATCTCATTATTATTATTTTTTGAACTTTTGAGAAACCCAACACCTCTATTTAATAACAAAACTTCATTAAATATGAAACTAATCATTTAATTAAACGTTTATTTGAGAAGCTCCACAGCCACATTAAATTCTTTTAACATTTATTTAATTAAATAAACACAACAACATTAATAATAACATCATCCTTATTATTATTCCAACTTTCATTTAATTAAAACCAAAACAACATTAATAATAAATGGTCTCTTATTAATTATGAAACTCTTTATTTAATTAAAATGGTTCTTTGATAAACCCAAAAGCCACATCAATTCCTTCAACCGTCATTTAATCAATTCTTTAACATTTAATTAATTTAACAACAACAACAACAAAAACAACAATAAATTTATTATTATTATTATTATTAAAACTTATTTTTAATTAATCAAAATCTCTCATATAATCCTATTTAATTAAAATAAATAATTTATTAAAAAAAGTAAACTGCATGGGTTGGACTGTAACCGTGTGCTTCCCGTGCAGATCCATTAAAATGGACTTTTTTTTGGATCTAGTGATTCGAAGACTCAATGGGACACCCACTAAAATTATCGATTAATTTTGCAAGTCGAAAAACAAAACCTTTATGTGTTCCAACACTCAAAATAAAATTCTAGAGATCAGTTTAAAAAACCAACCCCTTGATAAACCAATTTTTTTTCAAAAACCTTTGTATTTAACCTGATTCAAAAATAGGGGACTTTACACCTAGTAACTTGAATTTCCACATAAAAATGTTAGTTAAGTATTTTCAAGCTATAAATTTCAAGTTCTAAAAATTCTATATCCTTTATACCAACCCAACTTAAGGATCAAAAAAGGCTGATACCATTTGTAACATCCCGCCCTAACTCATTGGCATGAGGAGAGACAGAGTGCTACTAAATTTAGGTGACATCTCCAAGACACCAAAGGCTGGAAATAAATTCCAAGGGCTTAAGAAAATTTTGGGGGATGATTTTCACTAAGAACCCAAACAATCTATCAATAAACACATACAAATATAACTAAAATATTATGCATGGGAAATAAACTAAATAACTCAATAAAATACTAGAAGAAGAACCGGATTAGAGTAACCACAAAAAAATTAAAATCTAGAAGAAGAAAATTCCAAGATATAATGACTCAGGAACCTAGGAATCACCACAACATACCAAGCCATAGACACTCTAAAACTCAAACTTCACTAAACATAATAACAATGTTAAGAAATTTCACTAGATAAGTACAGAGCTCATCCCTTACCTGTATCTCGGTAGTCGAGATCTGCAAACACACCAAATTTCCCAAAGAAGGGGTGAGCATAAAAATCAATAGATAATACCTAGAGACTTCCCAACACACTTCATTAGGAAAATAACAAGTTAACACATTTTATAAAAATAATAGAGAAGTAGATAAGCGGTTTATACCAAAATCATAAACAAGATCCATTGAAAACATTAAATAAATCTTTTAAACCCATTTCTTATTACTTGGCATAATCATTCCAATAATCACACACACCCACACACCCACATACTCAATCTTGGTGTCACAGATTGATGGTGGTACTTCATGGCCATAATCTATCCCACTTTTATGGGGTAACTTCATGTCCATGCTCCATCCCATTTTCACATAAACACATTCCAATATAATTATGACAAAATCCCAATTAAAACATTGATTTAACCATGAGTTCCCTATTTCAAAACTATCCATTTTGAAATCACATCTAACATGGATTTTACAAATCAATTTCACAAGGTATTTCCAACACAACATAATAACAAATTTATAAAATCTCAAGCCAATAAGTTCCAACATATTAGAGTGAGAGAGAAGCCACCCACCTCAAGATAAAAGACATGAGATGTCAAATATGACTCTATAAATCTATCCTCCTCCTTCCGTTACTCAATCAAAACCCAATAACATCTCATCAATACAAATCCAAACCCATATATTTAGTTATTTCACACCAATTTTAGGTTTTGATCAATCCAAACCAAAGTGATTTTACCCAAGAATGAAGAATAGGATCCTAACCTTTGATTTAAAAAATTGATCACCCAAAGATTCATTTGAATTAGATTCAGAATGTGGAATATTTCCATAAATCACCTAGGGTATCCCTAGAAGTCAAGTGGGAGGAAAAAGAAACCATATGATCATTTAACAGTGTTGGTCAGATTAATACTGGTTGGGACCAGACTATTCATTACATGAATTGGGAATTCATGTCATGAATTCATCAAGAGGTCACTTCTACTAAAAAACCCATCACCTTTATTTTTTTATAAAAAAAATCTCACAAAATTAATGGGTTGTTTGGAGATACCATTATTCACATCTATAAATAGGTTTATAGATGAAGAAAAGATCAAACAAGAGAAGAAGAATAATATAAACACGAAAAAAAAACAATTTATGTTGTTTGGGAATAATCCCTACATCCATGGAGAGGCATAATAACTTCACTAAAATTGGGAGAAAAATTATAGGGTTGTTTTAGAGTTTCTCACACAATAAAAGACTAGATCAAATGAGATAATAAAAAATATGAAATACCATACCACCAAATACACAATAATTCCATTGTGATATAATGAATGGTGACTATAAGTCTGCATTGTTATAGTGCTATGACCACCCAAGTCCAAGCTTCTATAGTGTCTGCTGGACATAAGTCCATAGAGATATAGTACTATTGTCTCCAAAGTCCATGCTACTACAATAACTATTCCAAGGTTCGCACTACTACACATCCCTATCAGTGTCACATGGTAATCTCTTCTACATTCATTTAGAGTTTTTGTAGTTCCCCAAAATCTGGACAGAGACCCTTCGGCCCCCAAACCCCTAGAGTAGGGGTGTGTTTCCCCCTTACAACCTCCAACAATATCATTGTGTATCTTGACCCGCAAGATTCTTGGCCTGGTGTGTAGTATGGGGCACTATCATTTGTCTCAACACCATTCGGATAGATCGGGTTGCACCAATAGAACATGGGTTTCAAATTTGTAATGCCTTATCCATCAACCTAGAAAACCCATCCATGATTTGAAGTAATTCACGACCTATTCCTATGTATGATTGACATCATGAAACCACCATTCATAACATGAATCTTTTTACTACAAAATTTCCTATAGTCATATTCTAGGTTCTTCTCCCCTTTACACTTCTAAACACTTCCAAACAACTTTTCCCTAACTCCAATAATAAAAGAAAATGTGTAAAAGAAAAACATACCTCAAACTAGGGGTGCTATACACCACTTGATAGAGATATAAAAAATCATACCGAAGAAGGTTTGGATGACCCCGGGTTTCAGCCCAGAATTTGAGGGTCAATAGTTTTATTTTATGTTCTACATTAATTTATGAATTGATTATGATTTTTATCATATTATTGCATGAACTATATAAAAAATTATATTTTTTGATACATTGGTGGTGGACTATTGAGTTTTACTGACACCCTTATTAGTCTACCATTGTACATGGTCAATCAATCATCTCTTACATTTTTATTGCAGACACTTGGTCAGGCTGAGGCCCGCGATATTATGGTTGAGTGGGATTGATTGGATGGTGTTAGGAGACTAGACAAGTTTCAGTTCAGAGATGCACTATATCCATTTTGTTTTATTTTTATTTTTTTCTAATATGTATCTATGCCTATCCCATTGGGTGGACCATTGTATATAAATCATGTCTATTTATGCCTTCACTACATTTCATATATTCTTGTTGGATGTACTTTTATTTATGCATACTATGATTATTTACTATTGTGGATGGTATTTGGTTATTTTATATTTTATAATACACTCTGATATAAGGGGTATAATGTCCCCACAATACCACCATATACCTCCGCTTCTATTCAGAATCCTCTGGTGTATGGGGAGGTGTTCTTGAGGTTATGTGGTGAATCAGTCTAAAAACTGTTTATAAAGTGATTCAAGGTGGGGCATTGAAATGTGGTATCATAGGTGTTTTTTTTATGTTACTTTACTATTTAGGATTAGTTAGACCATAAATTTAGGAATGTGTCATACCCTATAATGGATACCGAACTGGTGTGTCAAGAACAACTATTCTAGTAATAAGTTTGAGTTACTAGAGCATAGGGATTATGTTCTGATTTATGTTTCTACATTTGTATTTAACATTCACCTTGGATAATACACATTAGGTTTAGATGTTTTGATTTATGATACTTGTCTCTTAGCCCATTGGTAAGAGGCTAGTGAGTTGATTTTGACTCTTAGCCTACATAGGCAAGAGGCATCTTATGCATCATGAAATACATATAGGATTCACATGTTATAGGATTTATAGTGTGTGATTTCATTGATGATAGAAGTGTAGTTGTTTAAAGTGCCAAAATCTTCTTATACTATGTTTTACCATATAATCACTTGGCATAATTTTACTCAATTGAGCTGACTTTTATATGGACTCTTTCTGATGGAAGGTCATGCGAATTTATAGAGAGATGTTCTGCGAAGATGAAGATAATGATGTGATTTTTATACACTAGAGGTGCAGTGAACCTGGTGGATCAGTTTGGTACATTATTACTATTATTTGGAACCATTGTGGGTTATGGTTGTTTGAGTTTGGTTATTTAAAGTGAACAGTAACAAATTATATTGGTGTTTTATAGTATATCTTGGAATGACATTCCACATAACCAAACCATGGGCATGTGTTTCCCTTGGTACAGATCATCTGGGATGATGTTGTGCATGTGTATCATTGACCAGTGAGATGAGATCCTCTAGGGAGTAGTTTGGTGTGTGGATGCTCAGAGGGGATGGGTTCCCTAGTTATGGTTGGTTGGTTTGGATTATGAAACCTTTCATATATAAGACCATAGAGATGGGTGTTTTGATATGTTATTGTCATGTGATGATGGGATGTGATCATGCTTGACTCACCATGAGCTATGTCCTTCTGCAAGTTTTCCTAATACTAGGTGGTTAGAACTAGTGACCTTGATGTGAGACCTTACCTTTGGGATAAGTTTCAAATCCTAATGACCTTTGGTTTGTGGGACTGATGATTGGTAGGTTCCATATAGTTTCTATAAAAGGTAGGGTTATTCCTTGTTTTCTTTCTAAGAGAATCACCTCAAGTGATTGTGGTTGGACTTGAATCATGCGAAAGTCCAGGTTGTGGATGGGAACATCAAGGATTCCTTGAGCCTGTTGGGGTTAATGGTATATGAGGAAAGGTCAGGTGTTTGAATGAGAATTTGAGCCTAGTTTTGGTAATGTATGACTCATGGGAATTTTAGTTAGGTTTAGTGAATGGTTTTATGGAATCTTGCGACCCAAGGTTTTAGGTTAAGATAATATGGTAGGAACCTTTAGGAGAGGCGTGATTCCATTGGGGTTATTGAATGGGTAGATTAGGAGTAAGTACCTTTTATTATCAGTAAGAACAATATGATGTACATTGAATATAGTGGGACTATTTGGTTTTGTATTGGTATGAGAGATAAATTTTGATGTACATGGATGTTACTAACATTTCTGTCTTATTTTCATTTAGTTTTAATTAATTTGCTAACCGCTTCTTGAGTTTTTAGGTTCTTTTTTGTAGTATTTTAATATTTTAGATATTTTTAGTTAATTTTATATTAACATTAGTTATTTACTTTTATTTTTAGTTTTTATTTTTAGTTTTTTTTATATTAGTTATTATTATTATTAGTTTATATAACTCTTATTTTTATTTTTACTACTTATTATTATTATTATTACCTTTTTATTTAAACTATTAGATAATTAATTTTTAAATTTAAATTTTAGTTTTAAATTTCGAATTTTATTTAACTTTCCCCCCCTTACCCCCCTTGACCCGCTCCCCTCCCTATTCCCACGCCCCTATCTCCAATCTTACTATCTCTCCCCTTATTTCCACCACTTCCCTGCTACCTTGCTCCTCATACCTGGCCACCCCTCTCACCCGCTCTCCCTTCCATCTCTCCCTAGCCCTTCACCCCGCTCGCCCCCTGCTCCCCCGGTCCACCCCGCCTCTCCCCCGACTTCCTTACCCAGGCGCCCTCCATCCCTCTCCACTCTCCCTTCCCTGCATCTTGACCCCGCTCCCTCTCCACTCACCCCCAGAACCCGCCGCCTCCTTCCTCCCATAAACCTTCATGCCCCTACTGCCCCTCTACCCCATCAACCAGCCGCTACTCTATCCACTCCCTGGAACCCAGCCCCGGCCGCCCCATATACCCAGCGCACCACCTTGCTCCACGGAACCACTCCCCTTTTCGCATTTCCAGCGCCTCATTCCGCTACCACATCTCCACTCGTCCATCGCACCTCGTCCCTCATTCCACCCCTCTCTCTCTCTCGCTCCCTCCTATCTACCAAGCCGAACCCCACTTCTTGACGGCCTCCCCCCTCTATAGCCTAACCCCGTCGCACCCCCTGCTTCTGTTTTCTTTAGAGTGCACCGGTCACCACCATCCGAGGAGTCGACCAGCAGCCGTGCACCACTCACCGCTACCCGAGTAGCCGACCAGTAGCCGTACACTACTCACCTCTCATATCCTTCATTCCAGTGGTCTCATAGTTGGTGCGCGACGTCATCACGTGCTGAGGGTTGCTACGCGCGGCAGAAATAGAGACGAACACGATCATTTCATCGGTAACGCAGTGTTAATCCACATGACATATCATTTTAATGCATTTATTCTTTCAGTTGTGATGTCGGGGTAATTTTATTAGTGTTAGGATGTTGGTTGATTAATAAAAATTATTGCGCATGCCATGCAACGTATTTTTTGATGATTAATTGTCAATTAAATTTATTTTAATTGAATGTTTATCTCTTTAAATTATTCTTTTCACTGAATTAATTGTTGAAATTGAAACTGACCCTTTTAATTTTAAGTCAACGTGGCGGTCCGAGAAGGTAAACCGCGTTGACCGATGGTAGGTGCAAATTGGTGACACAGCTTTGCGAGAAACGGGCTGTGTCATTTCGCCGTATAGTTCGGGACTTGAACGAATTTTATAATTTATTTATGACACCATAGAACAGGACTTTAAATAAATTAGGAATTTTAAATTGAGCATTTAAAAAACTCACATATTTTTGGAACTGACGATAACTACACAGAATAAATATTTAATCACCTAAAAGAATATTTTGCATGTCTGCGTGATAATTCAATTGTGACACCAGCATCCCTGACACATTTTGTTGACTTAGAGTCCATCATTATTTTCATTTGAAATTTTATTTTTATCTTTTGTCTTCTCACCTTTTTGTTTAATTAAAAAGAAAAAAAAGAGAACTCAAAAATAGAAATTCCCTCAAACCTTGTCCGTCTAAACATTGTCCAACAAAATACTTTTTAGTGAACTAGATTCCGTGCTATCTGTGGTTCGACCCTACTCGCCACTTTTACAGTAGCCAGTCGGTTATAAAAATTTTCAAATTGGACGCGCTGCGACGCACGTACCAAATTTATGGCACCGTTTCCGGGGAGCACGCGCACGTCTAGCATTAAGAAGATTTCTAGTAGACCTTGCTTTAGGCACTGTTTGCCTAAATGGTGAACACTCGTAACTATGATCCGTCAAAGAAAGACCCACCCCTTGATCCACAACTTGAACATCAAAGAAAGGGAAAGGAGCAAATCGGTACCTCAGCCGCAAACACAATGCATCCATCAGAGGAAAGTGTTGAAACTCACATTCCGATGCTTCCTAGTGGACAAGTCCACCCACTTTTCCAAAACCATCTTTATAATCAAAGGCCTCGAACTACTATGAGACAGGAGTTATGACCCAACACAGTCGGAGTCAGCTCAGGCATAACAAGACCCATAATCCAAGCAACACACTTTGAATTGAAGCCGTCCACGATCAACCTGATCCAACAACATGCAAAATTTCATGGATTGAGCAGCGAAGACCCTTATATGCATGTGAACATATTTCTTGAAGTCTGTGACACATTTAAATATAACGGAGTGACGGATGATGCGTTGATCCTGCGACTATTTCCGTTCTCATTGCAAGGGAATGCAAAGGACTGGTTGGAAAGTCTCGACTCAGAAACAGTTTTCACTTGGGAAGTGCTGAGAAGGAAATTTATTGATCGATATTACACAACAGATCAATCTTTGAAAAACAAAAGAGACCTCGACTCCTTTTGTCAAAGTGAATACGAATCATTAGGAGAAGCATGGGAAAGATTCAAATCCATGTTAATACATTTTCCTCATCATGGGATGAGGTTGGAAAACCAGTTGCAAGCTTTCTACTATGGACTTCAACCTGAGAGTAAGTCTTCAATCAACACAACTAATGGCAATGCGTTCATGGAAATGGATCCTGAAGATCTGTACATATTAATTCAAAACATGGCCGAACACAGTTTCCAGTGGCCAGAATATTTTTCAAGAAGAAATCCAGGAGTGCATCACGTTGATGCCCAGACATTCATGGCTGCACAATTTGAATCTCTCAACAAGAGGATTGACAACTTGTCAATAAACCCACCTAAGCCAGTCCATGTTGTTCAAGCTGAACATTGTCCACACTGTGGTGGCCCTCATGATTATCCCATGTGTCCATATAACACATCTGAGACCAAGATGTCTGAAGCTAACTTTGTCAGCTACAAAAAAGGAAATTATGGAAACAACTACAACACAAACTGGCAAGGAAATAACCAAAATCAAGGTTGGAAGGAGCCATCAACTACTCAACCAATGAACCAGAATGCGGGTCCACCTAGATTTCCTGCTCAATCTTCCTTCAGACCCACCATGCAATCACAAGAGCAAGGATATCAACAGAAATACCGACCCCCATTTCAACAAAAACAACAATATAAATAGAAAAAGCAAACAAACTTTTCCCCTCCTACAATGCAAGGACAACAATATTGGGGAGCAACTATTGCTAAACTAATGATGTCCAATCAATCAAGGTTTGAGTTATAAGAGATGGAAACTCAAAATTTGCAGACAACAACCCAAAATTTTCAAGCAACAACTCAAAATTTGCAGACGAACACCCAAAACCTGCAGGCTTCCATGTGTAACATTGAAAATCAAGTCGGTCAGATAGCCGCAAAAATGAAGAACCGACAACAAGGAACTCTACTGGGAAGCACAAGAGTCAACCCAAGAGAAGAAGAAAAAGCCATCACATTGAGAAGTGGTACACAGTTACCAGAGCACCAAAGGCCTGATGTTTAACCAATAGATGAGACGCCTATACCTTCCACTAAGAATGGAGACTCAACAAACAAAGAAATCCAACTTTAAACCAAAGAGGAGGAAGATCAAAACAAACTTGCAAAAAATGAAAAGGCAAGAAAGGAGAAGGAAAACGAGGCACTCAACGAAAGAGCGAAAGCCCACATACCACCTCCTCCATATCCACAAAGACTGAAGCAAAGGAAGTTGGATGTTCAATTTTCAAAATTCATGGAGATGTTCAAAAAGCTTCAAATAAATATTCCTTTTGTGGAAGCCATCACACAAATGCCCCACTATGACAAATTTCTCAAGGAACATCTGTCAGAAAGAAGAAAATTAGATGATGTGGGAACAATCATAATGCACGAGGAATGTTCAACGGTCATACCCAGATCCATACCTCCAAAACTAAGAGACCCTGGGAGTTTCACTATTCCTTGCAATATTGGAGGATGTCAATTCGGAAGAGCTTTGTGCGACCTCGGAGCTAGTGTCAATCTCATGCCGTCTGAAATCCTTGAAGAACTGGGCATCACCAAATTAAAGCCAACGAGAGTCACCTTGCAAATGGCTGATCGATCAGTGAAGCATCCTCGAGGGATTCTAGAGGACGTACTTGTCAAGGTTGATAAATATTACTTCCCTGCTGATTTCATTGTCCTCGATATGGAAGAAGACAAGGACGTCCCACTCATTCTCGGGAGAACCTTCTTAGCAACATGCAGAGCGCTGGTTGATGTCCAAGAGGGAAAGTTAATTTTTAGAATTGGGGATGAGAACATAACATTTGATGTCCTAAAGGCTATGGAAAAACCATCTGTAGCAGACTGTCATTTCCTGGATACGATTGAAGAATGGGATGAGTTAGAAAGCGATGCACTGGATCTCGCGAATTTTCACAAAGAAAATGACGAGTTTGCTGAATCAATCTAGGTAGTGGAATTCATCAGAAATATAGTCTAGCCTTTATATAGACATGAATTCACTTCACTCACTCCATCACTTGAAAAGCCTCCAACACTTGACCTTAAACCCCTTCCATCAAACCTGAGATATAGTTACTTGGGAGATTTAAACACCTTACTAGTCATCATTAATGCCAATATTTTGAGTGAACAAGAGAGAAAATTTTTCAATGTCCTGTCACAAAGGAAACCAGCAATAGGTTGGAAGATTGCTGATCTAAAAGGTATAAGTACTGCCATCTGTACTCACAGAATACATATGGAAGATAATTCAAAACCTTGCAGGCAACCACAATGATGCTTGACACCTCCCATGAAAGAATTAGTCAAGAAAGAAGTCATTAAACTTCTTGATGCTGGTTTAATATTTCCAATATCTGATAGTCAGTGGGTTAGCCCATTGAAAGTGGTGCCTAAAAAGGGTGGAACCACAGTGGTTGAGAATGATAAAGTAGAATTTATAACCACAAGAACAGTGACTGGATGGAGAGTGTGCATCGACTATCGGAAATTGAATGATTCCACCAGAAAGGATCACTTCCCATTACCCTTTATTGATCAAATCCTTGAACGATTGGCAGGACGAGATTACTACTGTTTTCTGGATGGATACTTAGGCTATAATCAAATACTAGTGACACTAGAGGATCAAGATAAAAGCACGTTCACTTGTCCATATGGTACATTTGCTTATAGGCGAATGCCTTTTGGAATGTGTAATGCTCCAGCCACATTTCAATGATGCATGATGGCAATGTTCCATGGCATGATTGAAGAGTTCTTGGAAATATTCATGGATGACTTCTCTGTGTATGGAGATTCTTTTGATGACTGTCTGGAACATTTGGATAAGGTTTTGGCAAGATGCGAAGAAAAGAATCTGGTTCTTAATTGGGAAAAGTCACACTTCATGGTACAAAGTGGAATAGTTTTAGGTCATCAAATTTCAAATAAAGGAATTGAAGTCGATGCTGCAAAGATTAGTACCATCTCTGAGCTACCCATTCCTTCTTCAGTACGTTCCATTCGAGGTTTTCTTGGGCACGTTGGATTCTATAGACGCTTCATTAAGGATTTATCTATTATTTCCCAACCCCTTACGAACCTATTGGGAAAAGATGTCACATTCCACTTTGGCCCTGAATGTCAGGAAGCATTTAAATTATTAAGGCAGCGTTTGGTTGAATCCCCGATAATGATTTCACCTGATTGGGAGCAGCCATTCGAGTTAATGTGTGATGCTAGTGACTGGGCAGTTGGTGCTGCCTTGGGACAAAGAAAAGAAAAGATCTTTAGGCCAATCTACTATGCTATCCGCACTTTGAATGAGGCTCAACATAACTAAACAACAACTAAAAAAGAGATTCTAGCAGTTGTCTTTGCCTTTGATAAATTTCGATCCCATCTGTTGTTCTCAAAAGTCACTATCTATATGGATCACTCTGCACTTCGGTATCTGATGACCGAGAAAGATGCAAAACCCAGACTTATTTGATGAATACTGTTACTTCAAGAATTTGACATTGAATTCAAGGACAAAAAGGGAACAGAGAATGTCATTGCTGATCATTTATCACGCCTCGACCATGACACAAGTGAAATCAATGTTGAACTAATCAATGAAACATTTCCTGATGAACAACTCTATGCTATTGAGACAATCACACCTTGGTATATTGATTTTGTGAATTACTTAGCTTTAGGTGTGATACATCCAGATTTATCAAAGGAACAGAGGAAAATATTTTTGAATGAAGCACGACATTACTACTGGGATGATCCTTTACTTTTCAAAGACTGTGCGAATGGAATGATAAGAAGATGCATCCCTGAAGAAGAAGTTGATAGTGTTTTGAACTTGTGCCATACTGGAGAAGCTGGGGGACACCATGGGATTCATCGAACAATCAGCAAAGTGTTACAATGTGGTTTATACTGGACAACCATGAATCATGATATTCGTGAATTCGTCATGAATTGTGACAAATGCCAAAGAACTGGGGGTATAAGCTGGAAGTGAGAAATGCCACAACACTCAATCATGGGAATTAAAATTTTTGACATATGGGGAATTTACTTCATGGGTCCTTTTCCTAAATATTTTGGTAAATCCTATATCCTTTTCTGTGTGGACTATGTGTCAAAATGGGTGTAAGCTGAAGCATTCTTGGAAAATACTGCTTGAGTCGTCATCAAATTTTTGAAGCAACACATTTTTACCCGGTTCGAAATTCCAAGGCTCATCATCAGTGACCTTGGTACCCACTTTAATAATGCGCTGTTTTAGAAGCTAATGACTCGCCATAGATGTCACCACTACATGATCACCCCATACCATCCATAGACCAATGGCCAAGCTGAGGTTTCAAACTGAGAAATTAAGGGTATTTTGGAGAAAACTGTAAATACATCTAGGAAAGATTGGGTCACCAAACATGATGATGCACTTTGGGCCTACATAACTACCTACAAGACACCCATTGGAATGTCCCCATATAGGTTGGTCTTTGGAAAAACCTGCCACTTACCTGTAGAATTGGAACATAAATCTTATTGGGCTATGAAGAAACTAAATTTTGATTTCAAAACTGCCCAAGAGAAGAATTTTCTACAAATGAATGAACTATATGAGATGAGGAGAGAAGCATATGACAATGCTCTGATTTACAAAGAGAAAACTCGAGCCTGGAATGGCAAAAGGATCCAACAAAGAAACTTTTCAGCAGGCGACAAAGTTCTCCTCTTCAACTCATGACTTCGAATCATGGCTGGAAAACTCAAGTCGAAGTGGTCAGGTCCTTACACCGTCATAATTGTTTATCCCCATGGTGCTGTCAAAATTTCTGATGGGAAGATGCCTCCATTCAAAGTAAATGGTCAACACCTTAAACTTTACCACACTTTGGATAAAATAGGCATCATTGAAGAACTACAATTGCAATGAGAAGTTTTCCGTCTGGCTGAAGACATTAAACTTAGCGCTAATCGGGAGGCAACCCGACTGCTTCTTCATTCTTTGATCTTTGTTTTCTTACTCTATATCTATCTCTCTATCTGCTATGTGGATATAGCTAAAAAAAATTTCTAGCTCTTCTGATTCTTCCGTGGTCATCGATGCGCTTGTTTCGTCTCCCTCTGAATTGGTACGACAGATGACTCAGGAGCTGGCTGATATCGAGCGCCGGCTTGAGGAACTTTCACTAGAGATTCGTGCTCAACAGCCAGCACCACCACAAAGAGCACATATTCCATTCCTTCCTCACCAGCTTCATGCTCACTATGCTCCGGAGGTGGTTAATCCCACCAAGCTTCCCTGTGAGATCGATGACATAACCACTAGTTCTCGTAAGAGGCAGAGGAATTCTGAGCCGATGGACCAAGATGATTGAACATTGTCCATCCTTTTGGCTGAAGATGTAAAACTTAGTGCTTCCTGGGAGGTAACCCATGTTCCAGTTTCATTTTTCCCCCTTTCTTCTTTTACCTGTTCTAGTTTGTTTGAGAAAATAAAACATGGCATGTGTGAATTTTTTTTAGCTACTCCTGATATTTGTATGCACTTGTCACTCTCCTACATCTCTGCTTACATTTATATGATTCTTGGTGTTATCTTTATGATATGATGCGGGTATGTGTTGTCCATATGTAGATTTTACAGGTACATTATTTCTGGAACTTCATCGGATACAGGCAGCCTCTCCGCGTCTATCTGCACTTACACATGGAAGTGTTTTGATTTTTTTCCATATTTTATACTTCCAAAAACACCATGTAAACTAACAAAAAAAAAACAACACCAAAAACAAAAAAAAATATATGAAAAAAAAACAAACACTCCTGTCATTCATGAACCCACATTAGAGCTGCTGTATTTTTATCGCAACCCAGTCGGGAACATACCACTTGTGTCCCTAGGTAGTTTGAGAACCTGATTCTTGTTCTGGATTTCTTTGATCCTTGATCTCATGACTTAGATGATTGCTGATATTATTTCATGCTTCGAAAATGTTTTTCAAAAACTTGAATATTTTTGAGACACTTATTTGCACTTATTCTCATCTGTGCTGTCCAACATTATATTTCCATACCCGTGAGGACTCTAAGCCATTTCACAATGATCTCTTATTTCTCTTTTTCTTGAGGGAATCTCAACCATGTTTTGTCTTCTAGAACTTTCCATGTTTTTTCATCAAAGCGATAGGAATTTTTGAAAGTTGCACTAAAATGATCGAGGCATCTGTTTGATATTTTAGCCCCGTTGACCCACTGAGCCACCCAAACATTTTCTCCATCATATATCCCTTAGAATCCATGCAGGAGCCTTTTAGGATGAGCCCAAGCAGATACCCTTCCCTACCAATTTCTTGAATTTTTGCATGATGATTTCAATCTAAGTGTGGGGGGGAGAGACTTACTCATGGAGAGGGTTCTTCGAGGGGTAGTGAGTCATTTGACATACATGGATTGACATTATCCCATCCTGATCATATGAGTTATTTTTTACAGTAGCCGCATTCATTTCATAGTATTTTGATATGGGAATATAGAATCCTTTTGGTTCCAACAATGATTACAATGGTGGTCATTATGCGTTAACCCTCACCTTTGGGGATACCTATTAAAGTGATGATCCATTACTCCAGGAACTAGAGAGTTTTCTATATGACCTACCTTCATTGAGATGTTACAGCATATACGCTGCTTGTGTAACATTCTTTGGTATTATTTTATGACACCTATTCTATGGGGTTTTTGAGTTGATACTCACCAGTTTTTCCCGACCATATTATTTGAGTAAGTTGTGTTTAAAAAAAAAAATTGAAAAAAAGAGAGTGAAACATTGGTTTATCATATGCTTGGGGACAAGCAATGTTTTAAGTGTGGGGGAGCGAGAGTTTGAGTGAGAGTTTGAGGGAGACATTTGGATTGACTTATCATGCATTTATTTCAAGATTCAACCCTCCTTTTTACCAAAAAGATGTCAATTTTTTTTAAAACCCACTGTCCCACAGCTTCAGAAACATTTGAACCTCATATAAAGTCCTTGAGATTAGTGCATTCTTTTGATTTCCACTAGTGGAGATGCAAAATTCATGTCAAGCCTATGGTAAGCATGCGTGTGTATGAGAATTGAGAAAAACTTTGATCATATATTTTGAGAGATGAGAGTGATGGCAAGGTAGGTCACATGATACATGAGTGCACACACTTGTTTTTAAAAGAATACAAGTGGAAGAAAAACAGTTTTGGAAAATTGGAGTTTTAAATGAAGCATGATATTTTATGGAAAAAGAGATTGAAAATTTTTGAACTTGTAACTTGGATGTTTTGATTTATCTACGGGTCCACTTGTGTTTTATTTCAGATTGTTTTACCCAGGAGTGAAAAAGTTTAAGTATGGGGGATTTGATGTACATGGATGTTACTAACATTTCTGTCTTATTTTCATTTAGTTTTAATTAATTTTCTAACCTCTTCTTGAGTTTTTAGTTTCTTTTTTGTAGTATTTTAATATTTTAGATATTTTTAGTTAATTTTATATTAATATTAGTTATTTACTTTTATTTTTAGTTTTTATTTTTAGTTTTTTTATATTAGTTATTATTATTATTAGTTTATATAACTCTTCTTTTTATTTTTACTACTTATTATTATTATTATTACCTTTTTATTTAAACTATTAGATAATTAGTTTTTAAATTTAAATTTTAGTTTTAAAATTTGAATTTTATTTAACTTTCCCCCCCTTACCCCCTTGACCCACTCCCCTCCCTATTCCCACACCCCTCTCTCCAATCTTCCTATCTCTCCCCTTATTTCCGCCACTTCCCTGCTACCCTGCTCCTCATACCCGGCCGCCCCTCTCACCCGTTCTCCCTTCCATCTCTCCCCGGCCCTTCACCCCGCTCACCCCCTACTTTCCCGGTCCACCCCGCCTCTCCCCCGACTCCCTTACCCAGGCGCCCTCCATCCCTCTCCACTCTCCCTTCCCTGCACCTCGACCCCGCTCCCTCTCTACTCACCCCCAGAACCCGCTGCCTCCTTCCTCCCATAAACCTACACGCCCCTGCTGCCCCTCTACCCCATCAACCAGCCGCCACTCCATCCACTCCCTGAAACCCAGCCCCGACCGCCCCATATACCCAGCGAACCACCTTGCTCCACGGACCCGCTCCCCTTTTTGCATTTCCAACGCCTCATTCCGCTACCACATCTCCACTCATCCAGTGCACCTCAGCCCTCATTCCACCCCTCTCTCTCTCTCTCGCTCCCTCCTATCTACCAAGTCGAACCCCACTTCCTGGCGGCCTCCCCCCTCTCTAGCCTAACCCCATCGCACCCCCCTGATTCTATTTTCTTTGTAGTGCACCAGTCACCACCATCCGAGGAGTCGACCAGCAGCCGCGCACCGCTCACTGCTACCCGAGTAGCCGACCAGAAGCCACGCACTACTCACCGCTCATATCCTTCGTTCCAGTGGTCGCATAGTTGGTGCGCGACGTCATCACGTGTCGAGGGTTGCTACGCGCGGAAGAAATAGAGATGGACACGATCATTTCATCGGTAACGCAGTGTTAATCCACATGACATATCATTTTACTGCGTTTATTCTTTCAGTTGTGATGTCGGGGTAATTTTATTAGTGTTGGGATGTTGGTTGATTAATAAAAATTATTGCGCATGCCATGCAACGTATTGTTTGATGATTAATTGTCAATTAAATTTATTTTAATTGAATGTTTATCTGTTTAAATTATTTTTGTACTGAATTAATTGTTGAAATTGAAACTGGCCCTTTTAATTTTAAGTCGATGCGACGGTCCGAGAAGGTAAACCGCGTTGACTGATGGTAGGTGCAAATTGGTGACACAACTTTACGAGAAACGGGTTGTGTCATTTCTCCGTATAGTTTGGGACTTGAACGAATTTTATAATTTATTTATGACACCAGAGAACGGGACTTTAAATAAATTAAGAATTTTAAATTGAGCATCTAAAAAACGCACATATTTTTGGAACTGACTATAACTAAATAGAATAAATATTTAATCACCTAAAAGAATATTTTGCATGTCTACGTGATAATTCAATTGTGACACCAGCATCCCCGACACATTTTGTTGACTTAGAGTCTATCATTATTTTCATTTGCAATTTTATTTTTATCTTTTGTCTTCTCACCTTTTAGTTTAATTAAAAAGAAAAAAAAAAGAAAACTCAAAAATAGGAATCCCCTCAAACCTTGTCCGTCTAAACATTGTCCAACAAAATACTTTTTAGTGAACTAGATTCTGTGCTCTCTGTGTTTCGACCCTGCTCGCCACTTTTACAGTAGCCAGTCGGTTATAAAAATTTTCAAATTTGATGCGCTGCGACGCACGTACAAAATTTCATTTCATTTTAGAATCATTTGTATCATGGTAGAGGAACTCGAGCAGTGTGGTAGTAGTGGTGACAAAAAAACATTCATTCATGGCTACTTGGAAGAGAGTCATAAGGTGTTATTTAGTTTTGGATAACTAGTCCTTCTTGAGTCTTGGTGGATAGGAGTTAGTGATAAACTTGTAGGAAGGGAGTCTCAAGACCTTTAAATGAGTTTAACATTTCCGTACAGTACAAGTTGACACCAGAAATGGATGGGTTTGTGGTGGTAATTGTAGACAACATCTTAGTTTACTCCTAGTCCATGGATGGTAATTCCAAATATCTTAGAATCTTCCCGAGTGACCTAAGATAGAATTATACATATTCCATGCTATCTAAATGTATTTTTAGTTTTGATAATGGGACTTCCTAAGGGTTTTTCTCAATGAATGGTGTAAGGAAATCCATATGGCAGGGAGACAACCATAGGCTGTTGAAAGATGAATCTCGTGTAATAAGGGTCATTAGATTGATTAGACTAGCCATTAGATGGTCATGGTAATGTTTGGATACTGATGAGATTTAAATTTTGATTTATCTAGCTCCATTTAGAAACCAAATTTGAAATTTTTATGAGACTCTAGATGAATTCGGTGCATTGACATTGATCCTAGAATGTTTTGGTGTGATCAGAAGGCGATTCATAGGGTGATCCCCATTTTGTGACATGATTCATGGGTCGATTACCATTTCTTGAAATGATTCATGGGATGAGACATGATTCATTGCTTGATTCAAGGGGTAAATCCTAGTTTCATCTCTTTATTTATGGAAAAAATCCCTATTTCGTCACATAGTTCATGGGGTGAATCATGTGATGAAATATTTTGGGACTTCGTTAAGGGGATGAACCAGGTTTTTTTCTTTATTTTAGGGGTAAAATACACTTTAGTCACATGGTTTATGTGGTGAATAATGTGACGAAATATTTTATGACATGTTTTAGGGGTGAAACATCCAGTAAAAAGTGATGAAGGTGTTGTTTTGGGTGACAAACTTGGGAAATCTAGGGAAGTTGGTACCATGGTTCAGGTATGTCATTTTAGGTGTGGAAGGAGTATTACAAGGTTTTTATAGGACCTTATGAGGAATATATAAAATAAATTGGTGAGATAAAAATCCTAGTTAGGGAATAAACATGATTAGGAAACATAACTTGTGAGTCAAAATTATAACATAATATCATAAAAGAGATGGCTCAAGAGTAATCACATGGAATCATAACATAAATAACATGATATCATAAGATCATGGAACCATAGGAAATGTAGAAGAAACATATAACATGACATAAATATGAGTCAAGGCTAACTACCTAGACAATAACACATAGTGGACAAATTCCCATAATGGATTAGGTTTACTCCCTAATCACATACATGATGTCTCATGATACTAAAGATTTACCCAATGAATTGGAGTGCTATCCAGGCACACCCATAATAACATTTTCATGATTTATATATTCCAATAAAATTAAATTAATTATAAGGCATAACATTATAATTACCCATTTAAAGAAAATGGGTTGCATAATCCTACCTCATATCATAATCAAATGAAATTTTATAATGAAATCATTTGATAAATAATCATAAGGCATGTATTACCCCATAAAAGGAAGGGAGAATAATATTGGTATATATTTTAGAGGAATATATACATAATTCATAAGAATTCTATAACATTAAATATATAGATAAAGTGAGTTAGAGATAGATTGGTCGTAACCCAAAGGAAAGGGTGGTTTAGAGAGATCCCTTACCTCAAACCCGATTAACCACATACACTATTCATATTCTTGAATAATAAAATTATGTTAATTATTTAATTTATTAAGAACCCTTTTCAATTTTATTAATCAATTTATTTTACTTATTATCATGTTATATTCAATTACGTAATCATTTATGTTCAAGTTTAATGTTTTGACACTGTTCAGTTCATATGTCCAAAATAACTTTGGAAAGTTGAATATGGAAAAAGATATTATTATTTTGTCATATCAAGAATAATAATCACGAAATAATTATCATTTATATATATTAATTATACCTTTAAAATTAATAATTAATTATGGTTATGAAAAATGAACTATGTTACAATCATGGAGACGGTAGGCCATACATACGCATGAGTAATGTTTCCATTTTCCAATGATCATGATGGAAAGAAGGTAAGGGTTATTTTCTATTTAAATAATTATAATTATATCATAAATATAATATTATTTCCTTAAATACACTTATATATAACATCCATGTGATGTGGTAATTAAAAATAAATCACATCACTTCATAGAGGTGGTAATCCACACGTATGCACAAACGACGTTACCATTTTTCTATGACTGGAAAGGTAATAAAATATATGATATATTAATTTTACATAATTATAAATATTTAATTAATATAATATATATACATTAAATTCATCATCATAAATAGTCATGATAAGTGATGATGGAAAATGAATTACATCAGTTCACGAGGCGGTAGTCTGCCGTACACATGAACGATGGTTTTGTTTCCCATTTTATGGAAGAGGAGATGGATTTAGGTTATTAAATTAACATAATAATATATCATAATATGGGGGATACTAATTTTATTATATAAGTAATAATGATTAATATTTTAAGGAGGTGGAATAAGAAATAAAACAAAGATGCTCGGTTAAGAACAATACCTCTTCTTCGGACCACCTCTTTAGGATGATACCAAAATCCTCCATATATTGGATTTATAATAAAAAAAAGGAATTTATTTGAGAATGAATTGGATGAAACAAAATTATTTTTAAGTTATTAAAGGATATGAGGCACCCTTTTATAAGTGATTGGGAGTGACATTTTTGTAAATACCAAAAACTTTTCAATAATGGGAAGTCACTCTCAAAACTAGTGCCTCTAAAATTGATAAATAATGGAGTATAGTTGTGATATGGTCGATTAAAACCTCAAAAAATTAAAAATAAACACGTTATTTTACTTACCTCTAAGTTTACTCACTTTTACCATTTTAGTTTTTTACCACGGTAACTAGTTTTTTTACCACTTTTACTAATTATTATCACCAAAATTTACCTGACCTTATTAAATAATATTAATTATAATGATTAAAAAGATGCAATAAATTTTATAAAATTTAAATAATATAATTTTCATAATTTAATTTAAAATTAAACCCACAAAAAGCGTCGAAAAATAGTTTTTAAAGAAATGATTTTTTCAAGTAATAAATGATCTTATATTAACTATATGACTATTAATCATCATTATATGAATTTGAATTAACACACACATACACACATAATATAAATTTAATTTAATTATTTATTTATTAGGGTTTATTTTAATGAGTTAAAATGGATAAACTTTATGCACTTATAAATAATTTGCAGAAAACCATGTTTTTAAGCACAAACTTAATCTTATACCAAAATCATGAAAATCGTTGATTAAAATGAAATTAATTATATTATTATAAATAAAATGATTCATACTTAATTTTAATATCAAATCCAAAATATAATAAAACTTTTAAATTATTTTATTTAATGAAAAGAAATGACTATATTTGAAATATCAGTAAATTTCAATATTCACTGAAAAATCAAACATTTTAGAAAAATACCAAAATTTCACCCTAATTTAATTATGATATACTAATTTCAAAAATTATGTTAACTTTATAAAATAAAATTTCTAAAATTTACAAAAAATAAATATAACATTTTCACGTAAAAAGCAATAAAAATCATTTTTGAAGGAAACATTTTTTGAAGAATATAATGAAATTATTAAAAATTTGAATTATTATTTCCTAAGAATTTATCAATAAATTTATATAAATTATGCCCATTACATAAATATTTCAGAATTTAGTTAATACTATTCATACCTTCTAATTTAATGGCTAGGTTATAATGGTCATAAATAATCATGGTTCGTTTAGGCTCGATATTATGTGTCGTATATGCCATCAAACATAGTTTTCATTATTTTTTTTAAAAAATGGGGTGCTAAATTCTTCCCACCTCAAGAAATTTCACCCTCAAAATTTTTATTACATAATAAGATGAAAAAAGCAAGGTTACTTCTACTTCATTGCTTCCTCTGGTACCCCGACCGCCTCTTCATATTTATGGTTCTGCCATATCACTTTGACCAAGTGAGTCATATTGTTACATAAAATTATATCTCTATTGTCAAAGATCTTCAACGACTACTCCTCATAATAGAAATCATTTTCCAACTACAACAAATCTGAATTAAATATATTTTAGGTATTTTGGATGTATTTACTAAATATGGATAAATGGAATACATCTTGTACTTGAGAAAGGGTTGGTGGGAGTGCTAGTTGATAAGCCACAACTCCAATACAATTATGAATCACAAAGGGGATGATGTACCTAGGTACTATATTTCCCTTATTTTCAAATGTCATGAATCACTTCCATGGAGATATGTGGAGAAACACTTTATCCCTAACCTTAAACACCAGGTCTTATTGACGATTATCAATATAGCTCATCTATAGACTCTAAGAAGTCCTGATGTGTTGGTAAATAGACTTGACCTTTTCCACCATATCCTAAACCATTTTAGGTCTCAATAGATCATGTTTAATAACTTCATACCAATACAAAGGTTTTCTAAATCTCTTCTCATAAAGTTATTCATAAGGATCCATTTGGATGCTTGAGTGAAAGCTATTACTGTATGAGGATGAAACCAGAGAAAGATATTGACCCCATCCTACTTTAAATTCCATCGAAAATTATTTCAACATGTATTTCAGTGTCTGAATAGTCTACTCAGATTGAACATTAGTTTTGGGTGATAATCCATACTAATTTTAACTCAATATTTAGAGAATGTTTGAGGCTCTTCCAGAACTTGGAGGTAAATATCAGATATTAATCAGATACAATCAATAGTGGTGTTCCATACAACATCACCACCCATCTAATGTATATCCTTGCAATTTTATTGAGTTAGAAGTCATATTTAATTAAAATAAAGTGAGAAATATTTCTAATATGATCCACTACAACCCATATGTAATTTTTTCCTCTTGATGTCTTTGGAAGACTATTGAAAAATCCCATGGTGATGTTTCCCATTTCTATGTGGGTATGGGTAATGGTTGCATCATACCCTTAGAATTATGCCCTTCATCCTTCACTTTATGTTATACTATAAACTTTGATGTATATTTCATGATCTTCTTATTCATATTGTCCCATTGATAGTTCTCTTATATATTTCGATACATCATCATGCTCCTTGGGTGGATAGAGAAGGTTAACCATGTGCATCATCCAATAAATCTTTCTTTATACTAGTATTTGATGGTACACGTAGTTGTGACCCAAATCTTACAAATCCTTCTTCATCAATTTTTAACTCCAAGGATTTCCCATTTCTTATAGCTTCCACCTTCTTTTGAATTTATGTATCATCTCTTTGAGCATACTTTATCTTATCTAGAAGGGATGATTGAGAAATAATTTGAGAAAGTAATTATGATTTTTATTACTTCATGATTCCCATGTACATAATTTTCAAGTATATGTGCATTGGTTTCTTCTAGATTCTCATCATCTATAAAGTCACTGGATCCTTTATATTTAGATAATCTACTACTTTGTTTGAATTCCTAGGATGGTAGTAGATTAAAAAGTCATAGTCCTTGATCAGTTCTAATCAGATCCACTAGAACATATAAATCTAATTTTGTGTGAATATATATTTTAGAATCTTATAGTCTATATATATTTCACAATTCTCCCCATAGATATAATGTCCCTATATTTTCAATTCAAAGATCATTATAGCTAATTCTAGCTCATGAATGGGATATTTATGCTCAGAAAATTTTAACTGCCATGAGGCGTAGGATATCAATTTATCATTTTTCATTAGAATATATCCTAATAACTTTTTCTAAGCATTACTTTATACCAAATTTTTTCCCACTAGTGTCCATTTTGAGGACTGGTACAGTGATAAGCCTCATTTTCAACTCCTTAAATCTTTATTTTCATTCACTGATCCTAAAAAACTTTACCCCTTCCATTTTAGCTTGGTTAGTGGGCTTGAAAACCACAAGAAGTTTCTCAAAAATCTTTTGTAATACACATATAGTCCAAGGAAACTATGAATCTCCATTATAGATGTTGGTATTGACCAATACTCAATTCACTTTGTCTTAAAAGGGTCTACAAATATCCCTTTACTAGTGATAATATTCCCTAAGAATGATATTTCCTTCATTCAGAACTCACATTTACTATTATTTTCATACAAATTATCCTTTCTCAAATACTTTAACACAATATTTAAATTATCCTCATGCTACCAATTTATTTTAGAGTAAATCATAATATCATCTATTAAGATAACCACAAATTTGTTGAGGTAATCTCTAAAGACTCTATTCATTAAGTTTATAAAGATTTATGGAGCATTAGTGAGTCCAAAAAGGCATCATTATGAACTCATAGTGTCTATAACTTGTTAGATATGTAGATTTGGGAATATCTTCCTTATTCACCCTTAATTGATGATATCCGATTGAAGTTCCACCTTAGAGAAATATTTGTCTCCACATAATTGATCAAATAATCATTCTATCAGTGCCATGGGATACTTTTTCTTTATAGATATTTTGTTGAGTTCATGACAATCAATACAAAGGTGCATTTACCCATCTTTATTTTTGAAGAAGAGGACCAACCCAACACATGGTGAAGAACTTGGGGATATAAAAACCTTTTCTAGATTCTATTATAATTTCATTTTTAGTTCTTCCAACTCAATAGTGTCCATTTTATAAGGAGTCTACAATATGGGAAGAAATCTAGGTATAATTTCAATTGAAAAATCAACTACTTAGTTAGGAGGAATACCAAGAAACTATTTAGGGAATAAATAAATATAATTCCTCATAGTGGGAATTTTTTCACTCATGATTCTCTCATTTTTCTTAATCATTTGGTTCATATATGATTTCTCATTAGGAAATAATATCCATGCTTGAACATAAAATTCTAGGGGAGATTCGTGATCCTCCTTAAAATTGTATAGAATCATATGATGACTTGGGAATTAGAGATCGATATACCTATATTAAAAATTGATGTTGGATTTATATAAGGATATCCAATCCATGCCTAATATACCTTTAAACTCTACTAAAGAAAGTAAGATGAGATTTTCTAGAAGATTCAGTCCAAAAGAATTAACTGGGGAGGAGTTATATAATTGGGATGAAACAATTGTTTGGTTTTCTAATATAATAGATAAATCAACCCCCATGTTTTGAGATGGTTCTATAATAGTTCTAATAAACTTAAAAGATATGAAATAATTCATAGAATTAGATTCAAATGGCACATTCTCTATTATAGAATGAATAACTAGCATACCTGTCACCACATCATTGTCAGGATCCAACTCATTAGTAATGATATAATATTCTATTCCTTTCTCTATATCCCATGGATTTTGTTTTCATTTATTATTTCTAATAAACCTTATATCAAGAAATTGGATTGCATAATTCCCATGTTCCTTGTAGTTGAAACACTTCACTGCAGGCTGAGTGTTGATCTGAACCTTATTTTCTTCTTCCAAATTAGTGGGTTTCTCCATTTCCATTCAGTAATGATTAGACCAATTCCACTATTTTCCACATTTTAAGTATCTCCTAGTTCCCATTAAATATTTTCTATGATGATTCTTCCCACAATTTTGACAAGTGGGATGTTGGGTTTTCTTTCTGCAATGTGATTTATTTGTTGATAATATTGAGAAAAATCCATTTTTATTTTTTTATCTAGTCCCTTAAGACCACTTAGAGTAAAAAATCTTCATCTCAACCTTTAGGAAAAAATATAAAATCACTTCATATATTTAAATTTTCCAAATCACTAATGCTTTTCATAGACTCATATTTAAACTACTAAAGAAATGGTTAACCTTACTTTCAGTGTTGATGAAAAATCTAGAGGTGTACCATGCAAGCCTTGTGAATTTTTCCTCATACGCTCTGATAGAAACATATTTCTTTTACTTCAGTTTGAGGAACTCCCTATCTATTTTAATATAGAGAGTTTGAGAAAAATATTATTGAAAAATATTTTCATAAATTCTTCCCATTATATGGAGTTGATATCCACTTTGGAATTTATATTCTTTATTAGTATCCATCACTAATTAGATTCTCCCTCAATGCGATAAATGGACAAAACAACTTTATAATTTTCTAATAATTGGAGTACAAATAATATCTTCTCAATAGAGTTAATACATTATTACATGATGAGGGGATCAAAAGATCCACTAAAGGTTGGATGCCTTTATTGCATAAAAAACTTGACTATAACTTTCTCTTTCTTAGGAGGAGGAGTGTATTATTGATGATTCAAGTTATTATTCATAACTTGAGCTATTTGGGACAATAATTACATGAATTTATCATCTCCAAATCCCATAATATTAGGTATATCATTATTGAAATCATCACATTTCCTTTCATGTTGGTTTTTGGAATGGTTTATCCTATTTCCCACCATTAACTAAAAGAATAAAAACAAGATGAAAATACATTAACTAATAAATATACAAAAGGAAAACTTATAAAATTTGGAGAAATAACTTATAAATTATATTTATATCATAACTTATGAGTCTCTATGTTTGAATATTAGTTATCAATAGTAATTTTTCTTACTAGGTTTTATAATCTAACAATTCGTTTAAGTCCTTCATAATGGTTCATAAAGAGTTTTGTGAATTTCTGATGCATATCCCCTAGGAGCATCAAACCAAGTGTGTAGTAAGGTATTTTTTCATGCACTGAGTGATGATCAAGTCAAACTCCATTCACCCTTTTTTAGGGTTATTACCTCTTGGTACAATTGTACCAGAGTCACATCCACTTGTAGTATTAAGACATGGATTTATTTTCTTGGAAACCACTTACTCTACACTTTACCAAAATTTAGGGTTGTTTTTTTATGTTTAATATTATACCTAAGGCTATCACTATATTTTTATAATCATAATCCCAAAAAATAACTAGAGATTTATCTAATAAAAACTATAGATATCCATGCCTTTTACACATATCATTACATGATTTTTAAAAATAAATATCCAATAAGTAAAAACCTAAAATCGTGAGGCCTAGTGTCTTTGGAAAACAAGGTTCATAATATATCTAAAGGAAGATAAAACATTAAATCCTAATTCAATTCTCTATAATGAGATCCTAAATCCCTTTTATACCCTAAAACTTCATAAGATAACCTCGGGAATACATAAAAGAAAGGGGTGAGCTAAAAATCCCAATAAGAGAATAAACATGATATGGTAGCATAACTTACGAGTCAAAAGTATAAAACTATATCATAAAATAGATAGATCAAGAGTAATCAAATGGAATAATAATATATATAACTAAGCCTTTTATATATAACATTACATGATTTTAAGCATAATTATACATCAGAGTACAATCCAAGGATCGTCTAGTCTAGTGTCTTGGAAGACTAGGTACATAAAACATAAAACATGGGTCTAAAAAAAAATTTCTTTAATTAATCTCCATAAAGATCTCCTAACTTCCTTTGAGCCCTTAAATATGCATAGGGTACCTTGGGGAACACATGAACAAAGGGATGAGCTAAAAATCCCAGTAAGGGAATGAACATAAGGATACATATTAAGCACATGAGTTAGGAGGCATGACATAATGATAAAAAAGCATGGAGCATATGAAATAATATCATATAAGGATGGGATAATATAAACATGGAATCATATAAATGTGGAAGAATCATAAGACATTTCTTTATTACGGGTCATGGCTGACCACCAATCATGTTTCCCATTTTAGTACGGGTCAAGGCTAACCGCCAATCCCGTTTCACATTGCATCTCATGAGACTTAACTTTAACCAATGAATTGGAGCACTATCTAGGAGAACCCATCTCAGAATTTTCATGGCTATTATTTCCACATAAATAATATTTCCACACCAATAATCAAACATAATCAACCATACATAAACATAAGGGTACCCATGGAAATAATTAGGTACCATAACCATGACATAAATCATAACTAATGGATGTATCATGAAAGTGTCCATGAAATAAAGGAATTATATGTGGACATTAAATAGGAATATATATTGGTAAGTTATGTCAAAAAGGGGTGACAACTTGTAAGAAATGAATTAGGGAAATTTCAGCATTAAAACATTTTGTGCGGTTTTAAGGAAAATACTACAGAGCTTTTAAAATAGAAAAGGGAGCAATCTTTTATATAAAACAAGAAGTGAACCAAGAAGGTTTTAATAATAAAAATACTGATTTTATAAATACAATGGTGTCTTAAAACATATGATATAGTGCACCTGAAATCAGGTAAGAATTCAGGAAGTTCCCTTAAAACATGATTGCTTATTGGGGGGTATCGAGGTGGGAATAAATAAAAACATGTATATCCACAAAAGATAATGAGGGATGGATATTGGAACATGAGTTTGGAGCATATAAAAAGTATTTATAATTTGTACATAAAAATAAAATACAACTTCATTTGGGTAAAAAAATGATAGAGAAACCAGAAGGAGTAAAGGAGGTTCAGGTAGAATTCATTACGGATTATTGTCATGGTATCAGGTGTACCTAAAATGGATTTGTTGAGAGAGAATGGGGTTTCTAATAATATATAAATAATTAGTTCAGTATGGGGAAGGTGATAAATAATATCCCATCATTAGGTATCTCACATAAAATGGAATAACATAGAGGACAATCTTGAAATAAAAGTGAAATGGGGAGGATCCCTTACCTTAAATCTGTTGGTGTTATCCACTTGTTATTAAAGACCTGAATAAAAAAATTAGGTTTATTAATTAATAATTACATAACCCCTTATATATTTAATTGGTTTAGTATAATAATTTTAAGTTCATTAATAACCATTTTGATTGGTTATGAGGTTCAATTTCATTGTTTGAGCTCGTTTGTTTACTCGATTTTTAATGACCGTTTCACTTATATTTATGTTTGGATAAACATGTAAGATGAAAGTGGTTGTACAGAATTGAAGTTATATTATATTAGTGAACATACAAGAGATTACATGGTTTTAAATTTAATTTGGTTACTTATAGTTAAGTCAAACTATTATATAAAACCAAAGTGAAAATTGTTTTTGTTAATTGGTGAGTTTGATTACAAAGAACATGTTTTGATTTATAACTTAATAACATTTGTACAAAAAGATTACAAAATAAAAATAGGATATATTAAATATATATAATCTGGTTCAACCATAACAAAAATGGTTTCATGACCATATTTAAATATGATAATAGAAATTGATAAACTGTTTCCCTTGAATGTGCTAAATTAGCACATCTCAAACGGTGCTTTCATTCCTTTGAAATAAAAGGTGGGGAAAAAATAGAAGATAATGAAATATCCCATTATAATAAAAACATTCCAGTACATGTATCTTACTGGAGTTATCACACTATTTGGGTGAAGGGAGGTGAGGAAAGAAACAAAAAGAAAAGAACATAAAAGAAAAGAACATAAAAGAAAAGAAGGAATTGGAAATAAGAATTTACCTCTTGAAACTTCCTACTTTGAGAACCTCTTAAGGGGAGATGTTTTAGTATTTTAAATAGGCTAGGAAATTTTTGATGCGGGGGAGGATCTTGGGGAGATATTTGGGTAGAATACTAGTAAGGTAAAAGGCTTGAGAGGAGTGAAGAGAAGAGGTAAGAATGGTGGTATTTATAGTGGAGGGGAGGAGGGTTTTCATAATTTTTTAATCATTAGTTTATTATTTCTTCACAAGACAAGGAATAGTAAGTATTCCATTACCAAGAAAAGTAATAAATGCATGTGACTTAGAACCAATTGGGCTTACATCAGCAGATCATCATCAATGATTCAATTAATCCATTATTTAGCATTTATTGGGAATTATCAGATTTTACTATTCATAAAAAATTCCAATATTTCAGAAAAATCCCAGAAATTCACCCTAAACATTTTTCAACATGTAGAATCCAAAATAATGTCCATTTTTTAAAAATAATTTTCTAAATATGATTAATTTAATTTTTAATTAAAATCATAATTTATTATTAAAACCCAGTTTTAAAACATTCGTTTACTTATTCTAAAATACAGGCACATCATAATTTCACTTGAATATTATTTTCTTATTATCATGGGTAATGTTACTATTAATTAGGGTATATCACTATTCATAAGGGTATGTTACTATTCATAAGGGCAGATTACTGTTCACCAAAAATTATGTTTTTCTTATCGGACTCCAAATAACTTACTGGTCACAACCGTGTATGACATATTTTTGAAACTCCAAACACAGAAGTGAAAAACCTATGTTCAAAGGTCACTTAACACTTAGTAGTTCATTATGTTGTGTTTTCATTGGATTTTATGACATACTTATGAGAAGTGAATTTTCATTAAAAAACATTGGGTCATTACATTCTTCCCCCCTTATGAAATTTCTCCCTCGAAATTTCGTTTTACATTCTCAGCCGTAAACAGGTGAGGGTACTTCTCCTTCATTAACCCTTCTGGTTCCCAAGTAGCTTCTTCAAACATTTGGTTCCTCCAAAACACTTTGACAAGGTGGGTTGTCTTGTTGCGTAGAACCTTATCTCTTCGGTTCAGAATCTTCACTGGATACTCCTCATAAGAGAGATCATCTTCCAGCTGCACCACCTCTGAGTTCAGTACATGTGAGGGATCAAGTATGTACTTCCTCAGGAGTGATACATAAAACACATCCTGAACTCAATCCATATTTGGTGGAAGTGCAAGCCGATAGGCCACGACTCCTATACGGTGAAGGATCTCAAAGGGGCCAATGTACCTTGGTCTTAGATTCCCTTTCTTTACAAATCGCATGACTCTCTTTCATGGTGATATTAGAAGGAATAATTTATCTCTAACATTGAAATTCAAGTCCCTTCAATGGTTTTCAGCATAACTCTTTTGCTGACTCTGAGCAGCTTTGATGTTTTTCTGGATGAATTGAAACTTCTCTGACATCTCTTGCACAAGATCGGTTCCAAGTAACTTTCTTTCTCCAACTTCATCCCAACAGGCTGGAGTTCTACATCATTTTCCATACAGAGCTTCATACAGAGCCATCTGAATACTCGAGTGGAAGCTATTGTTGTATGAGAACTCAACCAATAGGATATTCTAATACCATCCACCTTTGAATTATAGAGAGTAGGCTCTTAGAATATCTTCAAGCGTATGAATAATCCTTTTAGATTGGCCATCAGTTTGGGGATGATAGGCCATTCTGAAATTTAATTCAGTACTCAAAGCATATTGAAGACTCCTCCAGAATTTAGATGTGAACCTTAGATCACGATTAGAGACAACTGAGATTGGAACACCATACAGTCTCACCACACCGTTCACATATATTTTTTCTAGTTGTTCAAGCGAGAGGTCTTCCCGAATAGCGATAAAATTGTAAGTCTTGGTGAGTCGGTCAACCACAACCCATATCATATTATTTCCCCTCGATGTCTTCGGGAGACCCGTGACAAAGTCCATAGTGACATTCTCCCATTTCCACATGGGTATAGGCAATGGTTTCATCATCCCTTTGGACTTTTGTCGCTCTGCTTTAACTTGCTGACATACCAAGAACCTTGATATATATTTCATAATCTCCTTATTCATGTTATCCCACCAGAAGTGTTCTCGAAGATCAGAGTACATCTTGGTACTCCAAAGATGGATAGAGAATGTTGAGCTATGTTCATTGTCTAATAGCTCCTTCTTTATCCTGGGTGATGAAGGCACACAAAGCCGTGTTCCAAACCTAATAACACCATCATTGTTGATATATAACTCTTGCAGCTTCCCTTACTTTACTCCATTCACCCTCTTTTGTAACTCCACATCATCCCTTTTTGCTTACTTAATCTTCTCTTGAATGGATGGTTGCACAATAATTTGGGAAAGGTAGGATGTATCCCCTTCCCTTATGATTTCTAAATCCATTCTTTACATATCCAAGAAGATAGGGTCTTTCTGAATCTATAACATGGATAGAGTAGCAGGTTCTTTTCTACTTAGAGAATCATCTACCTTGTTCACCTTTCTAGTATGATAGTGAATAGAGCAATCGTAATCCTTGATTAGATCTAACCATCTCCTTTGATGCATGTTGAGCTCCTTTTGTGTGAATATATACTTTAGGCTCTTGTGGTCGGTGTATATGTCACACTTCTCACCATAAAGGTAGTGCCGATAGATCTTCAAGGAAAAAATCATGGCTGCCAGCTCTAGATCATGCGTCGATTAGTTCTGATCACGGATCTTTAATTGAAATGAGGCATAGGCTATCACATTATCATTTTGCATGAGTACACAACCCAAGCCTTTATTTGAAGCATCGCTGTATATCACAAAACATTCTACACTTTTCAGTAATGTGAGTACAGGTGCAGTGATCATCCTTCTCTTTAGCTCCTTGAAGCTTACCTCACATTATTCCATCCAGAAAAACTTTACACCCTTCTATGTCAGCTTTTTCATTGGGTTTTACAATCATGAAAAGTTACTCACAAATCGCTGATAATACCCAGCTAGACCCAAAAAGCTAAGGATCTCTTTTACGGAAGTTGGACTAGGCCACTCTTTAATTACCTTCATCTTGGAAGGGTCCACAAATATCCCTTTTCTAGTGATAACATGCCTCAATAATGATACTTCCCCCATCCAGAACTCACATTTACTGTACTTTTCATTCAACTTCTCCCTTTGCAAAGTATTTAACATAGTATTCAAATGCTCCTCATGTTCCTCCTTGCTCTTGGAGTATATCAGAATATCATCAATAAAGACTACCACAAGTTTTTCAAGGTAATCTCTAAAGACTCTATTAATGAAATCCATGAAAATTGTTGGAGCATTAGTGAGTCCTAAGGGCATCACTATGAACTCATATCGTCCATACCTCGTTTGAAAGGCGATCTTGGGAACATCTTCCTTCCTCACCTTTAATTGATGATATCCCAACCGAAGTTCCACCATAGAGAAATAACTGGCCCTAAAAAGCTGATTAAACAAGTCATATATCCATCTTAGGGGATACTTGATCTTTATCATGATTTTATTGAGCTCACGATAATCAACACAGAGGTGCATTGATCCATCCTTCTTCTTGACAAAGAGGACTGGCGCACCCCAAGGTGAGGCACTTGGGCGTATAAAACCCTTCTCCATATTCTCCTATAACTTCTTTTTTAGTTCTTCCAGCTCTATGGTGGCCATTCTGTAAGGTTTATTTGATATAGGAAAAGATCCATGAATAATTTCAATTGAGAACTCAACCTCTTAGTTAGGAGGAAGACCAAGAAACTCTTTAGGGAATACATTAGTGTAATCCCTCACGATGGTCATGTATTCAAGTATGATTCTCTCCTTTATCTTAATCATTTGAGCTATAAATGCTTTCTCATAAGGAAATAATATCCACACTTGAGATGAATATTCTAAAGGATACTCATTTTCTTCCTTACACTTGTAAAGAATCGAAGGATGCTTCGAGATGTGAAGAGTAATCTCCCTTTCCCGATAGTTGATGTTGTCCTTGTACAAAGATATCCAATCCATGCCCAAGATAGCGTCGAACTCCACTAAAGGAAGTATGAAAAGATTTACTATGAGGTTCATTCCACAAACGTTAACTGAGGAGGAGTTATAAACCATGGACACAACAATTTCCCTATTCTCTGTTCTAATAGATAACTTTTCCTCCAAATTTTGAGGTGGTGTTTGAATAGTTATACTAAAATTTCAAGATATGAAAGAATGCATAGAACCAGAATCAAATAGTATGTTTGATATTCTTAAATGAATAACTAGAATACCTGTCACCACATCATTGTCTGGATCCACCTTAGCAGTAGTGATAACATAATCCATTCCTTGTTTCCTTGGAGGTTGTTGTTGATTTCCTTTGACAACCCTCGACTTAGGGAAATTGTTCGCATAATGACCATGCTTCTTATAGTTGTAACACTGCACTACTAGCTGAGTGTTGATATGAACCTTCATTTCTTCTTCAACATTAGTGGGATTTTTCATATCCCTTTAGTAGTTATTGTCCAGATGACCAAACTTTCCACATTTGAAGAAATTATTAGTTCCCTTCAGTTAGTTACCAAGATACTTCTTCCCACAATTTTTTTGAAGGGGAAAATTCAGGCTTCTTTCCATCATGGGATTTGTTTGATTAACCACCCATGTTGTTCTCCATTTTTCTCTTATTTTCACTAGGCCTACGAGACCACAAAGAGTCTCCAATCTCCATTTCAACCTTGAGGGCACAATGGAAAATATCCTCATAACTGTCGAAGTCTCAAATCTCCAATATTTTTTGTAGACTCGACTTTAGTCCGCTAAAGAAGCAATCCACCTTGCTTTCAATGTTTATGACAAAGCCAGAGGCATACCTTGCAAGCCTTGTAAAGTTTGATTCATATTCCTCGATGGACTCATCTTCCTTCTGCTTGATTCCGAGGAACTCTCTTTCCATCTTGAGGTGAAGGGTTCGAGGAAAATATTTGTTGAAAAACATCCTCTTATATTTCTCCCAATCCATGGAATCAATTTTATCTTAGGACTTTGTATTCTTGATCAGTGTCCACCATTGATCATCTTCCCCATAAAAATGATAGAATTACAGTGCAACCTTCTCTTCTTTCGAGCAATGGAGGACAGAGAATATCTTTTCAATGGAGTTAATCAATTTTTCCATGAGGAGGGGATCCGAAGATCCGCTAAACATGGGAGGCCTTTGCCGCATGAAGAATTATACAACAACTTGCTCTTTACTTGGAGGAAGAGGGTATTCCGCATGATTCAAGTTATTATTCATAACTCAAGCCAGCTGAGCAAGTACTATCATGAAGTTTTGAGCACTCACTCTCATCATATCAGGAATATCATTAGGGAAATCTTCACATTGCCTATCACAATGGTTGTTGGAGCGTGTTCTTATATTTCCGGCCCTTAACTAAGAAAAAGAACATATAATTAGAGGTCTTTAATACTTAGCTATTGAGCATAGAAAAGAAACTTTGAACATAAAAGGATGAACTTATAAATAACAAGTACATCCGAACTTGTGATTCCTTATGTTTAAATCTAGGTTATCATCGATATATTTCTTAACTTATATTCTTATGGGCTTTTTTTTGTCCATTAATAATGGTTTATTCTAAGCTCATGAATCTACCAAAGCATATCCCCCAGGAGTGTCGTAACCAAGAGTGTAGCAAGGCCTGTTGTCATGTACCAAGATACCCCGAGTCAATCCCAAAACTCCTTGTCAGAGTTTTCACTCCTAGGTACATCTGTGCCAAAGTTGTCTCTACCTGCTCATATCCAGATAAGGATGTATTTTCTTGATAAACCACTTACTCTATAATTACCAAAATTTAGGGATGTTTTATTATACTTCATCTCATCCTTAAGGTTCTCACTAAGGTTATCTATTCCTAATCTCCAAAAATAACTAGACCATCCTTTGATACCAACTATAGTGACCCAAGACTTTTATACATAACATTACATGATTTTAAGCATAATTATACATCAAAGTACGAGCCAAGGGGTCTAGTGTCTTGGAAGAATAGGTACATAAAACATAAAACATGGGGCTAAAAAAACATTTCTTTATTTAATCTCCATAAAGATCTCCTAACTTCCTTTGAGCCCTTACATCTGCATAGGGTACCCTGGGGAACACATGAACTAAGGGATGAGCTAAAAATCCCAGTAAGGGAATGAACATAAGGATACATCTTAAGCACATGAGTTAGGAGGCATAACATAATGATAAAAAATAATGGAACATATGAAATCATATCATATAAGAATGAGATCATATAAACATGGAATCATATAAATGTGGTAGAATCATAATACATTTCTTTAGTATGGGTCAAGGCTGACCGCTAATCCCATTTCCCATTTTTGTACGGGTCAAGTCTAACCACCAATCCCATTTCACATTGCATATCATGAGACTTAAATTTACCAAATGCATTGGAGCGCTATCTGGGAACACCCATTTCAACATTTTCATGAATATTATTTCCACACTAATAATCATACATAATCAACCATACATAAACATAAGGGTACCCATGGAAAGAATTAGGTACCACAAACATGACATAAATCTTAAACAATGGGCATATCATGAAAGTGTCCATGAACGAAAGGAATTATAAATGGAAATTAAATAGGCATATATCATGTTATGTTATGTCAAAAAGGGGTGAAAACTTGTAAGAAATGTATTTGGGAAATTTTAGCATTAAAACATTTTGTGCGGTTTTAAGGAAAATACTATAGAGCTTTTAAAATAGAAAACGGAACAATCTTGTATATAAAACCAGAAGTGAAACAAGAAGTTTTTCGTAATAAAAATACAGATTTTATAAATACAATGATGGATTAAAATATAAGATAGAGTGCACTTGAAATTGGGTAAGAATTTAGGAAGTTCCCTTAAAACATGATTGTTTATCCGGGGGTATCGAGGTGGGAATCACTAAAAAAATGTATATACCCAAAAGAGAATGAGGTATGGATCTTGGAACATGAGTTTGGATCATAAAAAATTATGTATAATTTTTACATAAAAAGAAAATACAACTTCATTTGGGTAAAAATAATGATAGAGAAACTCGAAGGAGTAAAGGAGGTTTGGGTAGAATTAATTACGGATTATTGGCATGCTATCGGGTGTACCTAAAAGGGATTTTTTGGGAGATAATTGGGTTTATAATAAATTATAAATCATTACAGAAGTATGGGTAAGGTGTAAAATAATAACCCATCATTAGGGATCACACATAAAATGGAATAACATAGAGGACAATCTCGAAATAAAAGTGAAATGGGGAGGATCCCTTACCTTAAATCCATTGGTGTTATCCACTTGTTATTAAAGACATGAATAAAAAAATTAGGTTTATTAATTAATAATTATATAACCCCTTATATATGTAATTGGTTTAGTATAATCATTTTAGGTTCACTGATAACTGTTTTTATTGGTTATGAGGTTCAATTTCATTATTCGGGCTCATTTGCTTACTTGATTTTTAATGACCGGCTCACTTATATTTATGTTTGGATAAACATGTAAGATGAAAGTGGTTGTCTATAATTGAAGTTTTATTATATTAGTGAACATACAAGAGATTACATGGTTTTAAATTTAATTTGGTTACTTAGAGTGAATTCAAAATATTATATAAAACCAAAGTGACCACCATTTTTGTTAATTGGTGAGTTTGATTACAAAGAACATGTTTTGATTTATAACTTAATACCATTTGTACAAATATATTATAGAATAAAAATATGATATATTACATATATATAATCTGGTTCAACCATAACAAAAATGGTTTCATGATCAGATTTAAAGATGATAATAGAAATTGATAAACTGTTGTACTTGAATGTTCTAAATTAGCATATCTCAAACGGTGCTTTCATTCCTTTCAAATAAAAGGTGGGGAAAGAAGAAAAGATAATGAAATATCCCTTTAGAATAAAAACATTCCATTACATTTATTTTAATGGATTTATCATACTATTTGGGTGAAGGGAGGTGAGGAAATAAACAAAAAGAAAAGAACATAAAAGAAAAGAAGGAATTGGAAAGAGGAATTTACCTCTTGAAACTTCCTCCTTTGAGAACCTATTAAGGGGAGAGGTTTTGGTATTTTGAAGAGGCTAGGGGATTTTAGATGTGGGGGGAGAAGTTTGGAGAGATATTTGGGCAGAATATTGTCAAGTCACAAGGCTTGAGAGGAGTGAAGAGAAGAGGTAAGAATGGGTGGTATTTATAGTGGAGGGGAGGAGGGTTTTCATAATTTTTTAATGATTAGTTTATTATTTATTCACAAGAAAATGAATAGTAAGTATTCCATGACCAAGAATAGTAATAAATGCATGTGAATTCTAACCAATTGGGATTAATTCAGCAGATCACCATCAATGACTCAATTAATCCATTATTTAGCATTTATTGTGAATTATCAGATTTTACTATTCATAAAAAATTCCAGTATTTCATAAATATCCCAAAAATTCACTCTAAACATTTTTCGACATGTAGAATCCAAAAATGAAGTCCATTTTTAAAAAATAATTTTCTAAATATTATTAATTTAATATTTAATTAAAATCATAATTTATTATTAAAACCTAGTTTTAAAACATTCATTTACTTATTCTAAAATACAGGTACATCATAATTTCACTTGAATATTATTTTAATACTATCATAGGTAAGGTTATATTCATTTGGGTATATCACTATTCATAAGAGTATGTTAATATTCATAACGGTATGTTACTATTCCCCAAAAATTAAGTTTTTGTAATCGGACTCTAAATAACTTACTGGTCACAACCGTGTATGTAAGATTTTCAAAATTCCAAACACAGAAGTGAAAAACCTATGTTTAAAGGTCACTTAGCACTTAGTAGTTCATTATGTTGTGTTTTCATTGGATTTAATGAAATACTTATGAGAAGGAAATTTCCATTTGAAAACATTGGGTCGTTACAAATAACATAAATAACATGGTATCATAGGATCATGACATTATAGGAAATGTGGAAGAAATATATAACATGACGTAAACATGAGTAAAGGCTAACTTCCCAAACAACATCACATGGTGGAAAAGTATCATAATGGACTTGGTTTAGTCTCTAATCCCATACATGATGTATCACGAGACTAAAGATTTACCCAATGAATTGGAGTTCTATATGGGAACAACCATCATAAAATTTTCATGATTTATGTTTTCCAAAAAATGAAAATCAATCATAAGGAATAACATAAGTATTACCCATGGAAATAAATTGGGTTGCATAATCCTACCTCATATCATAATCAAAGTAAATTTCATAATGAAGGCATTTGAGAAATTATCATCGGGAATGTATTACCCAAAAAAAGGATAGTATAATAAGCTTGGTATATATGTGATAGAAATATATACATAATTCAAAATAATTCCATAACAATAAAGATATGGATAAAGTGTGTTAGAGAGATAATGATCATAACCCAAAGAAAAGGTTGCTTTAGAGAGACCCCTTACCTCGAGCCCAATTCATTATGTGTATTATTTATCTTCCTGAATAATAAAATAATGTTAATTATTTAATTTATTAATAAAATTTTAAAAGTTTATTAATCCTTTTATTTTATTTTTTATCATGTTATATTAAATTATTTAATCATCTAAGTTCAAGGAAGATGTATTGATGATGTTCGACTCATATATCCAAAATCACTTTAGAAAGTTGAATAAGGTCAAAGAGATTAATAATAATAATAATCATGATATAATTATCATTTTTATATATCAATTATACCATTAAAACTAATCATGAAGGATGGTTATGAAAATGAACTATGTTACAATCATGGAGATGGTAGACCATACGTATGCATGAGTAACACTTCCATTTTTCAATTCCATGATGGAAATAAGGTAAGTGTTATTTTATATTTAAATAATGATAATTATATTATAAATATTATATTATTTATTTAAATACACTTATATATACCATCCATGTGATGTGTTAATTAAAAAAATTTGCATCGCTTTATGGAGGTGGTAATCTACATGTATGCACGAACGACATTTTCATTTTTATATGAATGGAAAGGTAAGAAAAGACATGATATGTTAATTTTAAATAATTATAAATATGTCATGAATATATATATATATATATATATATATATTAAATCCATCATCATAACATTCATGAGAGGCAGTGATGGAAAAATAATTACATCAATTCATGAGGCGGTAGTCCGCTGTACACACAAATGATGGTTTCGTTTCCCATTTGATAGAAGAAGAAATAGATATAGGTTATTCCATTAAAATAATAAAATATAATTATATGGTGGTATAATTATGTTATTATATCATAATTATTTATTAATATTTGAATAATGTGGAAGAATAAATAAAATAAATATGCTCGGTTAAGAATGATACCTCTTCTTCATACCACCTCTTTAGGATTATACCTAATGCCTCCATAGGTTGGATTTTTGATCAAAAAAATTCCTCTAGGAATTGGGGATTTAATTAAGGAAGGTATTTGGTTAGGTATTTTCCTAAACAAAAGTCTTTTGAAGTGTGTAAAATATAGGATAGGATGCGACCTTTTTTAAGTTAGAGGGAGTGATATTTTTGTAAATACCCAAAACTATTCAATAATGGGAATTATCTCTCAAGAAAAGTGCATCCAAAATTTATTAATAATTGATTTTAGGGGAGATATGGTCAATAAAAATCACAAAAATTAAAAAATAAACAAATTTTAAACATATTATTCCATTTACCTCTAAGGTTACTCACTTTTATCATTTTTGTTTTTTATCGTGATAACTAGTTTTTTTTACTATTTTTACTATTCATTATCACCAAAATTAAGTTAAAATTATTACCTAATATTAATTATTATGATTAAAAATATTGAATCCATTTTATTAAATTAAAATCACATAAGTGTAACAATTCAATTTAAAATTAAACCTGCAAAACGTGTCAAAAATAGTTTTTCAAGAAATGCATTTTTCAAAAAATAGATGATCTTAAATTAACTATATGACCAATAATAATCATTATATGAATTTAAATTCATATAACTATAAATATTATATTTAAATTTCATTTAAATATTTCATTATTATTGGTTATTTTAATTTTTTAAAAAGGATAAACTTTATACACTTACTAATAGTTTATAGAAAACCACGTTTTTATGCATAAAAATAATCTTATACCAAAATCATGAAAATTTATAATCAAAATAAATTAATTAGATTATTATAAATAAAATGGTTCATATTTAATTTTAATAACAAATCCAAAATATAATAGAACTTTTAAATTAATTAATTTAATTAAAATAAATGACAGTATTTGAAAAATTGGTAATATTACTATTCATTTTTTGAAAATTATTTTTTTATTATCATAAGTCCCCTTTTAAGGGATGAGGGGTAACTAAGCATGACTTCAATGACTTCAGACATCAAACCATGCCAGAAAAGTCCAAAAGTAAAAAAAAAACAGATCAAAAAACAAAATAAGGCCCCTCCTCACTATAAACAACATTAAGTCCAGTGTCCACATTTACAATGCTACATGGCAAGATGTCCCATTGAAATATGGGACAATACCGATGGCCAAGTCCATGCACTCTCAAAAATCCAAATCCAAATATCATAAGTCTGGTGAAAACTTGAAGCTATAAACCTCATCTGGATAAGTCTCCACAGATAATCTGAAATCATGAACCCTTGAACCACAAACCACAGGCCAAATGACATATAACACCCAAAAGGATTGTAGTTGTAGAATCAATCATCGCTGACTAGCCTTACAACTTCAATGCCTCCTCGCATCCAATTCCAATTAATGAGTTAAAATATCAAAGAAAAAAACCATCACTAAATTCTCATCACCACCATCAAACCTGCTCGTGGAGACCACAACCATCCACCCAAATCACTCACCCTGCCATAACATGATGCAGAAGGCCAGATCGCCACCACCCAATGCTGCAGAAGAATAGATCATAAACACCCCTGCCACATAAGTCCAGGATCACGACCCCACCTTTCACCACAGAAGACTGGATCTGACCACTCTTTGTTGCAGATGACTAGATCTCAACCACCCTTCATTGCACCACCAAGGAAGACATCCTGACCACCCTTCACCACAGGAGGCAGATCATGACCACCCCACGCTACAGAAGACTAGGAAATCTCCATCCCACCAAGGATTACAACCGGTTGAACATCTTCGCCGCACAGAGCCTCACCGTGAACTCTCCAATCCCTTCACTACGCCGCTAAGGAAGACAGACACCACCCTTCGCCACTGAAGATAGATCATGACCACCCCACATCGTGGAGGACCAAATTATGCCACACCACCAAGGAAGAAAGCTGACCGAACCTTGTCGTTGCACTGAGGGAGAGGCCACCATGCCAAAAACATGCCGAGCAAACACCAAAGAGGAAAGATGCAGCCCAAACCAAGGTGGAGGAAGAGGTGTCGATGATAGTGGAAACCCTAACACCACTGTGCCCCTTATGGTCTCATCCCCACTTCTTATGTTTCAATTTTTACTATTCATTGAAAAATCAAACATGTCATAAAAATCTCAAAATTTCACCATAAGTTAATTTTGATATCTTTATTTCAAAAATGATGTTAATTTTATAAAATAAAATTCTTAAAATTTCCATAAATTAATTATATCATTTTTCACAAAAATAAATAGAAATCATTTTTAAAGGAAACATATTTTTGAAGAATAAAATGTATTTATTAAAATTTTGAGTGCTTATTTCTTAATAATTTATCAATACATTTATATCGATTAGGGACATTATATACATATTTCATAAATTAGTAAATAATATTCATATCCTCTAATTTAGCTGTTAGGTTATAACAATCATAAATAATTATGGTTCCTTTAGGCCCATTGTTATGTGTTGTATACGATAAAAACATATATTTATTTATTATAAAAAAACTCAATGTGTTACAATGATATCCAAAATTCATGGAATTTGAAGAAGGGTGAGTGGACTTAGGTGATTCATATAATTATATTAGGGTTTTCTTGTCTTGGATTTTATTCCATTTGAGGTAGGTGTTCTAAAAAAACTCCCTATTGCCTGTTTCATTTTTTATAGTATGTGTAATAAGTGTGAATGTGATATAATTCCAAGAATGTGACCTAAATTTTTTGGCAATCCACTTATTTTATGAGAATTCATATACTTAGACCTCCTATAGATATTTTCAGGTCCATTGGTGTTGAGACTGGACTTGTGGCCACCTAAGAGGTGAGACTACCCTTGAATTTTTGATGAATTAGAATTCACTATAATGTGAATTTGGAATTAAATGTGATGTATAATAACTGGTAACCTAGAATGATATGACTTTAATGATTCATTATGATGTATGGGAATCCACCAATGGAGATTAAATGGAAGGTTAATTGGTAATTGGATAAATTGAATAAATTGTCTTATTATAACATGTGAACTATAAAAATTAGTAACCTGGAAATTCATCCTAGGTCATAGAATCCAATAATGAAGAATAAATGGTATTTTATTTGGTAACTTGATAAATTGACCAAATTGTCTTATAATTTGTTAATTAGAAGAATTTTCCAACTTAGCTAATGATTACATGGTAGCATGTTGATGTTTGGTTACTTTATGTATACCATTGGTGATTTATATGGGTGTTGGAGAATCCACCATTTTATTGTTATATTCTTTAGGATTTAATTTTGTTTTTTGATGCATGAAATTTTATTGAGGGCTTGATGCACTGTCTCCTGAGATATGGCATCAGTGATTCATCCTGATGTAGGATAATCCACGACTCTGTACGGTTACCTTACCCCTTGGTGATGTGTTTTGTGAAAAGACATAAGAGACTCTATCATAGTTATGTATGCATGGAGCCTACTATGAGATGTAATTACCCCTTGGAGACATGCACCATAGGATGATGTAAGAGACTCTAGCATGGTTATGTACGCATAGTTCCTGATATGTGATGAACATACCCCTTGGAGACATGCACCGTGGGAAGATGCAAGAGACTCCAACATGGTTATGTATGTATAGAGCCCTGTGTTACTTGGTTACTTGAGAAATGTTATGGGAGATTCATCTTGATGCAGGAGAATTCTCCTATGACATGGGAGATCCATCTTAATATAGGAGGACCCACCACTTGATAGAGATATCTGACATCATGTTGAATTAGGTTTGGCTGACCCTGGGTGTCAACCTAGAACTCAAGGGTCAACATGTTTATTTTATGTTCTTAATGAATTTATAAATTTATTCCCCTATATATCATACTATTGTATACACTATATTCTCAGACTATATTTGTTTAAAAACTATTTTTGGGGGCCTGCTGAGTTTTACTCACACCCTACTCGAGACACTATTGCATATGGGTACCTAAGAAGCTCTTAAATATTTATTGCATGCACTTCATTGGGATAAGGTTTGGGATAATGTGGTCGAGTATGATTTCTTGGATAGTGCCAGGACACTGGATGAGGTTTGACCCAGAGATGAAGTAGAACCCTCTATTTTATTTTTCTTTATTTCAAGTATGTATCTATTACAGACCCAGTGGGTAGACCGTTGAATAGATTACATGACTGTTCAAGCCTTCACTACATTTAATATATTCTTGTTGGATGTCATTTTATTTATACATACACTGATTATTTACTATTTTGGATGGTATTTGGTTATTTTATATTTTATTATGCAATATGATATTGGGGTTATAGTCTCCCCATAATACCACCTTAGACCTCCACCTCTAGTCAGTAGTCTCTAGTGTATGGGGATGTTTGGTTGAGATTATGTTGTGAATCGGTCTAATTAATAATTATAGAGTGAGTTAGGGTGGGATGTTACAATTGTGTTTCTTTTTATGGCCACGCAATCATGACCAAAGAAGTTACTTTTATGGTTGTGAATCCATAATGATGATGTGAATTTTACGATTGTGCAACCAATATCACCATGTCTTGTAGTTTAAGGTCATATAATGAGGATAATTTTGGTTCCTTTTAACATTGTGCATCCATGAACAAAGAAGTAACTTCTAAGGTTGTGCGTCTAGGACCTGTAATGTGCCTTTTAAGACTATTTAACTAGAACCAATGACGCGTCTTTTAAGGTTGTGCAACTAGGACTATAACATATTTCAATTTAAGGTCATATAATGAGGACCCATTCCAAGTAGTTTAAAGTCATGTAGAGTGTACTATTAGGTGAAAAGTATTTAGTAATGGTTTTAATGAGACTTATACATGAGTATCCCTCTCTAGTTTATCATTTCTATTGGTAAGTATACATGAGAGGCTATGGTTAGGGCTTATCCCTAGTAAGCATTCCATGGAATTTTTAGCTCATTGATAGTGTACATGGATTATATTATCAATGAGGACATGTTCAGAGATTGCACCTTGTATAAGGCCCATATATATCTCTGGATCATTGTTTAGACACAAGGAAAGCTGATTGAGGGGGGAAATGGTATAAAATGATAAGGGAAAATGAGTTGGGAAAAATGAACTAAGAGTTAATCAACTAAATCACATCAAGTTGATACACGAAAGCTGACCACTTACATGAAAAATATGGGAGGTCAACTTAAATTAGTCTGAATGAATGTGTTCGGCCAAAAAAAAATTCACTAGTTTCCCAAGGATATGGAGCCTCATTATCAAGGGAATACATTATTATTAAAATATTTAGGATGTTATTGGTTATCAAAGAAAATGTTGGGCCCGATTAAACCTTTGAACACCTAAAAGTTATGCCTTTATAACTTACAAGGTGAAAATAAATAAAAAGAACAAACCTATGATGTTGGTGCACCAAAACTTAGAAGACACACTACACCTAAGTCACCACACCGAAATACACACTTTGAAACAAAACCCAAAAAATAAATTACACAAGAGAAATATTGAAAGAAATAAAGACAAAAACAACAACAACATAAGTATTTACATGGTGTAGATGTTAGTATTAATCCATTGAAGGAATGTTGTAATTTTTTTATTGAAGAAAAAATAGATGATTAAAATTGAAAAGTCAAGTCTTAGTCATGTGGAACAAGTGTTCCCACCCTAATACCTAAAGTAGAGTCCAGCTAGTGAAATCAATAATGCTATCTTACAATATTCATAGGGAGTCTTCCCACTCATCTCATATATTCATGGGAATCCCTTCACTCAATCAAAGACATCCAACACCCAAAATCCTCTTTCCAATGATCAATGTGAAATTCTAAAAAATTCAATATTTCACCCTTATGTATCATCCCTAAGACCCTTACCTATTCCATTTATTGAAAAACTATCAGGGAATAACCCTTGTATCCTTAAAAAATATTCCTATTAAAGTCCCTTGCATCTATGAACTTCACCTTAAAACTTTAAAATGATAATTAATGATTTCCTACTTCCAACTACTATCATCTGGTCTATTAGATTTCAAAATTTTAGATGTCTTGGACTCCACTCCACTATCACTGTCTGGGTATCAGAAATTAGAATTTCAGAATCTCTATTTTCATTAGTTATAATAACTTAATTGGAAAATTGTGTTCCCATAAATGAACCTAATAATCTCCCACTTGAGAATTATTTTCAGGTTTCAATATTGAGTCCTCTATCAACATCCACAATCCACTTATGCTCTTCAATATTCCTCTATCACTTCATGGTTTCCCTACCATGATTTTGGTCATCCCAGCTTGACTGAGGCACAATACCACCTCAATACATCCTGGATTACAACCTTATTCAACATATCTATTAGATTATGAACTTCATACACATTCTATATATCCAAATTTTCTTACTCCAATAACTTTTAGATGAAGTGAAACTTCAATTAAATATACTTTGACCTAGAATGAACCATCGTATAATTGACTAGGTGAATTTCAATTTTTGAATCATAAAACAACACCCCATTCTTCTACATTTTTTGAGATCTTCCACCACCCACTTCATCTAGATAAACTCTTTCCTCCACTTTTATTAAAGATACATAGTCTGCTTCTGTTATTGAAAGTGAAACTACCGGTTTATGTTTGGCATCCAACTCAGAGATATGCCTATATAAGTGAACAAATAGCCAGTGGTGCCTCTATGAGTGTTCGTATCTCCTTCAAAGTTTGAATATTCAAACCTTTGAAATGATTCATCTATTATATAGTAAATAAACAAAATTTAAAATCCTTTTAGATACTAGATAAACCACTTAAGCACTTTCTAATGTTCTATTTTGGGATTTTTTTATGAATTTTCTAATTACTCCTACTGCTTGATCAATGTACGACTATGTACAAACCATGAAATACATCAATCTTTAAACTGCTAATGAAAAAAGAACATTTTCTATGCATTCAGTCTCAACTTCCATTCAAGTTTACCACTTATTTATTAACTTTAATTTTTTTGGAAAGGAGAGTGGTAACTTGATTTGCCTCACTCATCCCAAAGAATTCCACCACCTTCTAGATGTAGTCAAATAAAGTTAGGAATAAGGTTTTGGATATTAAGTCACTTATAATCCAAAACCCTAATATATTCTTAGTAGGACTAAGATCCTTCATCTCAAAACTTCCGGATGTTTCATCTTTCTACTAATTGATCATTTTATTTACCCATAAGAAAATATGCATATCATAAACATAGATAAGTAAGATGATGTGTCTATCGCTATCATAAACCTTCTAGAAATAGAAAAGATAAATATCTATATAGATGAAATTTCATTCTATAATAAAGACATTGAAATTTTTATTCCATTGTTTTTGGGATTTCTTCAACTCACAAAGTCTTTTATTCATCTTGCACATAAGATTTAATTTCTATTTATATACGAAACCCTCCAAATTATCCATGTAAATTTCTTCATCAAAATATCCATGAAGAAAAATGGTCTTCACATCTAACTAATATATATATAAAAATTCCATTTAAACCATGATGAGTGCAATTTTAATAGTTTTATGTTTAAAAACTAGAGAAACGATCTCAGAAAAATATTTACCTCCCATTTGTTAAAAACCCTTCACTAAAAGTCACGCCTTGTACCTCCATATATCATCCACTTCTTTATTTAGCTGATAAACCCATTTTCACTAAATAATTCACTTCATGGTAGGAAATTTCATTATCTCCAATATTTCAAACATATGTAAGGAGTCCATTTAATCAATCATTGTTGACTCTACTCATTTTAGAACCACTACTTCCAGAGCTTCATCTTTTTGAGACATTCCTATAGATTTCTCAACCCTAAATATTCCTAGTGATTTTGGAATTGGAAACACTTTCACAACTTGATTATAATATGAAAATTCTTCCAAATATTCCAGTGTTTCCTAAACTGATGTACTCCCTATATTCTTTGGAACACCTATAACTTCTAGAATTTCATTTAGTAGAACCCCAACTTATGATGAATCTTTGATCTCATTTAAAAATTCCAATTTTTTTTATATTTCCATAATATATATTCATTTAATATCAAATTTTGAATACTATAAAACTTTTGAGAGTTGTTATTCTAAAGAAAAAAATCCACAATTTTCATCATCATACACTAAAAAGTGACATACTCAGGACTTATCTTCTAACTTGTACCTTTATTTGGAATCAACGTGGATATAGGAAAGATAATAAAATAATCTTAGGTGATTTATTTGAATCCTCTTTTTAGACAAAAAAAATTTTGTTAGTTACTTCCCCAATAGAGATGATGGACTTTTATTCACCAAGTTGGCCTCAAAATTCATAAATTCTATCCAAAAATCCTTTAGAAAACCAGTGTGAATACTCATGTTCATATACTTATTAAATAACATCCATTTCAATATCATTATGAATATATTTTATTATGGTGTTAATAGTATGGTCTTCTCAAACCATATTCCATTCTGATATCTGAACCTCTAAAACTCCCTACTTCCGTACACTCCACCATTTTTAGACCTTAAACATTTCATTTTTATTTCAATTTCATTCTCTAAAATAACTCTCCATTTGGTGAAGGTTTAAAATACCTTAAAATTGTTCTTGATAAAGAATATCCACACCTATATGTTACATCATTGATAAAGGTAACATACTTCTATGTACCTTTGTTAGAATGAACCTAAGTTGCCCCCTATAAATCGATATAAACTATCTCTAGATTCTGGTCCTTGGGTATCTTACCTTCCTCTTAGAGAGACACCTTCCATTTCATACCAAGAATTAATTATTCTCACGATCTATACTCCATGATTATGATATTTAGTTCTTCTTTAATAGTTAATATTTTCATCCCTTTCTTAGTTAAGTAACCTAGACATTCATTCCATAACTCTGTAGAAGTTTTTTTCCTGCATGCATTGCATTTTCTAAAACTCCCATTAGGTACAAAGTTAAATCCTTTACTCCTTTGGAAACCACAATGGAAATACATGTATCTTTATGAACTTTACACATTTTTGGTAAATGATTTTATCTTCTTCTAATGAATCTCACTGTTTATAATTAGATCCTTCACATTTGATAACACTAAGTATAAATTACCAGTTGAGTTACTCATCATGGTAATCATCATAGCATTATAAGATTCCTAGATTGAAGAGAGTAATAATAAAACCCACTATAGATCCCTATATCTCACTTTCATTGATTAAAGCTAACTTTTAATGATGTTTCATTTGTTTATGTGATTAGCCATCAAATTTTTATTTGACATTCTCATGCTTAACAACCTCCACAGGTGGAAGAATTTGTTTTTTTTTTTCAATTTCTCATATATATCAGTAATATCATTCATAAGTTTCAAATATTTATTCATCTCAAGAATTTTAAAATATATGTTATAGGATAGTGAAAGTTAGATAATCATAAGTTCTTTCTTATCCAACCATTCCTATTCTTTTAGTATATGAAATGTTTCCCATAAATCTTCTCCAATTAGACCTTACACTCACCCAAAACCATTAATTTTAGATATTTTTAACTCCCACTAAATTAAAAAATATATAATAGGTATTAGGAATCACTTACTAGAATTCTTTTATAAGGATAAGGAAAAAATGATGCTGGAAAAACAAGATTTGAAACAGCTTGTCTAGGGTATTACCAGTTGAATATCTATAAATAAAGCTTAGATACCACTTATTGGGTTCAATAAAACTTTAAAACACTCAAAATATACACCTATATATCTTACAAGGAAGAAAAAAATATCTAGAATAAACTTTCATTGTTGATGCACTAGAACTTAGAAGACACACCACACCTAACTCACCACACTGTAATGCACACCTCAAAATGAAACCCAAAAAATAACTTCTATAAGATTATGATTGATTGAAATAAAGGAAAAATAAGAATAAAATTATTTTCATGGTTCATTTTAGGATTGTTGTGAGAAGAAATTTTTTGGTTTAGTACTAAATTCCCTTAAAAGGAGTACCTTTCTCTACTTTAAATTTTCATAAGATGTTAAGTCAGAAGTTCTGTTAGAACAAGGAGTCTGGAACATAGTAGGGATGGTGATGCAAGTTTCAGATGATGTAAGTGTCAAAGATATAGGATGATTTATAAAATCTATCAATGATGTTGAATATACACAAGGGAATTATATAAGGATCATTTTTAATGATATTTAAGAGTCATTTATTAAAATTTTCAGGACCATACACTACTCATCGGGTGATCCAGTTGAGGCAGAAATTTTCTTTGATCGAGTGGTTCAATGACTACAGAGATTAGATCCATGGGGATACCTATTTTGTAGAATAATTTTGTCGTGGGACTTGGATTACTAGATTATATATGATATATTATGAATTTGGGTTCATTTTTACTAAAACATTGAGTGATTTACTCGATCTAAATATTTTGCTATCCTATGATTTAAAGTTGAGTTTCTATTGTAATCTCTTGTTTAATATTTCTAGTGAAGTTTTTATTTCCTATGGATTAGGATTTCATTCAAACCTTGTAAGTACTTATTTTCATTCATTTTAATTTACTTATAATAATTTCATGTTTGACTTTAAATGTTTATTATGAGTATCTCTTGAGAGTGTTGGAAGGTTCATGGTTGGGGGGCATGGATTCTTGATTCCAGAGACATATTTTGTGGCCCCAATATATTATATAACTTTTTATTACCTTGTTTTTATATTTAGTACTAGATTTTGGATTTATTGGAAGATAATATATAGTAAGTGGTATCATAGTATGGTTTGGAGTTTTGAAGTGAAGCCCGGACAGTGGATTCCAGAAAACATGGGGTACTTATACTTGACTCTCTTCAAATTTAGTGAGAGTTTTTTATCATCACAATATGGTGTTTAATGAGGGAAATTTTAGGTTTTATAAGTTTTATACATTAGAGTTTTGATTTTAGAAGATATAGGTGGAGGACTGCCTATTCCAAAATGGTATCGATCTTATTTAATTCAGAATAAATCGAAAGTAATTGAAAAAAAAGAGTGTGAAAGGCTTGATAGGAAGGATCTAGGTGTTGTACAGATGTTTTTTACTATAATTTTTCCTTATAAAACTATAATTTTGAAAAAATTGAATAATTTTTGACCAAGTTCTGAACTTATATGAGAGTCCTTCCGTGATGAACAAAGTTTTCATGTTTTGGTGACTTTTAAGCATATGAATATTGGAAGGAAGGTTGTAGGATGATCATTTGAATGAATTCAATATGATATAGAGTTATATGAAGTCCATTGGAGTTAATTTCCCTAAATATATGTGGTAATTTTTTTTGAATCATCACTTTCAGAATCATGGGATGAAATGGTAACCGCTGTGAGTAATTACAGTGAAAATAATGACTTAGTGTTTGTAGAGATATAAGATCTAATCTTGAATAAATAGATCTAAAAGTAGGAGGTATTAGAATTTTTTTGAAGTGAATTCAGTTTCTAGAAAGATAGGGGATTCTACGATTTAATAATTCATATAAATAAATGAGGAAACATAATAGATAAGATCCATAAAAAGTTGGATGGTCCTGGTAACTCTACATGTTTTCATTATGGAAATAAGGGATACCTATAAAAGTATTTATATGATAGGTATATAAAATCCAAAATGAATGCTTTCGTATAATCCAAAAATCCCATATCCAAAGGGGTGGGGGGGCACTTTGGTTATAAGTTTCATGAGTTTTATGGAGTCACAGATCCATAATTTTGAAGCTTCATTTCATTCAACATTAAAAAGTGAATTAATGCACAATTATGTGTCTAGAATCCTTGTAAAGGTTCACCTTGTGAATATAGGGGCACTTGATGTTATTAAAAGAGGATATGTGAGTATTAAATCACATAATTGATATCCGTTGTATTTGTAAAGAGTCTGACACATCTCAGGTTTACATAAGAACTTAATTTCCATTGAGAAACTTGATGATGTGAGGTTCTATACCGTGTATGTAGATGGTATGAGAAAAATAAAAAGAGGTTCTATGGTGGGGGACCATGGTGTGAAGGACATGACTTTGTACTTAGATGGGGTTCCATAAGGTATCATTCATTCTATAGAAATAAATTTTGATACAATGATATTGTGTCATGATTATCTTGGTTACATCAGTGAGAAAGGTTTATGGACCTTGGCCACTAGAGTTTTTGTGAAGCTCAATCATGTGGAGTAAAAAACATTCCAGAGTTGCATCGAAGGTAAGAAAAAATGGTTCATTCAAATTAGATTTAAGGAAACCAAATATTGGAATCTCAAGTTGGTTCATTCATATATACGAGGACCTAAACCAATTCGATCTCATGTGGTGCACTGTATTACATTACCTTCATTGATAATTCCACACAAAATGTGTGGGTTTTTTTACTAAAAAACAAGCCTAAGTTCTTTCATACTTTTTTAATGGTGATCCTTGGTGGAATCCAAGACCAAGATAAAGCTGAAATATCTCTAGTTTGATATTGGAGGTTAGTATAGAGGAAGGGAATTATAGATGATCTATAGGTTAAATTGAATTCAGATGGAGAATATTATGCCTAAAATACCTGAGTATAATGGTGTTGTGGAATGAATTAATCAAACATGTAATGAGAGATCCAAAAGCATGATATTATGTTTCGGTTTTTAATGGATTTTGGAAAACTTCATTAGATTGTACATATCATATTTTTAATTAGAGCCCTTATGAACCACTTTCACAATAATATATGAAGGAAATTTTTCCTATTAGAAGGTGTAATTTACTTACATAATAGTTTTTTGGTGCATATCAAATTACCATGTTGTTTCCATGTATAATTAAAAGTATAAAAATAATTATCTAACATATTTCCTTATAGACTATAATGATGAAAAATTGTTTTTAGACTCAAGGATAATGGTCAAAAAAAGTTTATTAGAGTCTAGAACATCCTCTTAAATTAGTAGATCTTGTGGAACAATAAAAACCAAGTGAAATATTTTATTTGGAACATGGAAACAATGGAGAAATATGAGGTTGAAATAAAAAAATATTGGATGGTTACAAGTTATTCATGGATCACAAAAGATGGAATCTGAGAGTTATAACCAAATTCTAGATCAAGGGACATTGGTCATGTTATAAAAACATCAAGGTATGATGTAACATAACAATAAAGGAAAATATAATCTTGGGTTATAGATTTAAAAGCATAATATACAAAAAAAGTTGAACCTCAGGAGTTGTGGAGATATTCTAGGGTTAGGAGGCCTATGTAGTGATTTGATTCCCATATTCACTTTATATTTCTCATAGATTGTGGGGAACCCAAAATACTTAGTGAAGTGAGAAGTCTGAGTGGATCATTGTAGTAGGAGTTATCAATGAAGGAAAAGTTTGATTATTTACATGTTTATAATACATGGGAGATAACACATATTTTAGATGGAAATATTGAACTTCAAAATAAGTGGGTTTATCTTTTAAAGGAGGGAGTGGATGGAAGAGTCTAGTATAAGGAATGACTTATTGTGAATGGGTTCCAATATTTTTAAAGAGTGTATTTTGGTAATATTTTATCCTCTAGTTTGAAATATGGAAAAATTTGGACAGTGATCATCTTGGTTTCCATGGAAAGTTTATATATTAAACAAATTTATGTCAAGACAACATTACTTAATGTATATTTGGATGAATAAATATATATGGAGAAATTGAAAGGTTTCATACTAGAATGGAACAAGTTCCTATTGTGAAAGATTAAGTGAAGTATATATAGGCTTAAGCAGGAACCAAGAAAGTAAAGTCAGATGTTTGAAAAATACATCATATAATGAAAATTCATTTGGGGAAATTGGAACCATTATTGTTATCAAAATGTGTATAATGATGGAAGTTTCATAATAGTTATTCCCTATATTGATGTCTTAATATTTATAGAACCTATGATATAAATACTAGAAGAGTTGAAGTGTTAATTTTCTAAAAATTTCCAGATGAAAGATCTTGGTTTCACTAAGTGGATGTTAGGGATGAGAATCAAAAGAGTCATGAGTTATAGAATTTTTTTTCCTATTCAGAGTACATCTAGAAGGTACTAGTAAGATTTTGGATGAGTGAGTCTAAGTCTGTGAGTACTCCCTTTGTTGAACATTTCAAACCTTCAAAATAGAAAAAACATAAAATAGAAGATGATGCTAAATACATGTTTAAATTTTTTTATACATCCACTATTGGAAGTTTGATGTATGTCATGATTTGTATGAGGCCATATGTCTTTCAAGTGGTTGGTGTGTTTAGCTAATTCATGCAAAATTTAAGAAAAGAGAATTGGGTTGTTTTAAAGTGTATCTTCTTGTATCTCAAAGGTTCAAAGAATCTTTCAATCTATTTTAGAATATATTATACCTTACAAGGCTTTGAAGTTGCTAATATTGGTGAATATGCTAATTCAAAAAAGTGCACCACTAGTTTCATGTCTACTTTAAGAGGAACTGTCATGAGCTCAATATCATGGTTACAACTAGTAGTTTAACTATCAACCATTAAGGTGAGTACATTGAAATTATGGAAGTAGGGAAGGAGTTGGTGAAGTTGAAAGGTTTGCTGAAGGAAATCAAAAGGAAGAAGGAGATTGATGTATTCTACCATGAAAACTAGAGCATGATTCACTTATCCAAGAATCTAAAATTTCATTACTAGCTGAAATATATTCAACTATAATACCACTTTTTCTAGAATCTTATAGACGATGGGGTTCAAGAACTATAAAAGGTTAAAGGGAACTAAAATCTAATAGATATGCTGAATAAAGTTATAAATCAAGAAAGTATGAATTTTTTTATGCTTTAGTGGGGCTTGGATAATTTTTAGGTCTTTGGATATCAAAATATTCAATAAAATAGAAGTAAGGAATTGAATAAGGGTGTTATAGAAGTTTGTAACATAATGGAATTAGTGATAAATCCTAAAAATGATTACCAAGTGAGAGATTGTTAGTATTGGTGTGAGAAGAATTTTTCTAGATTGGTACTAAAGTTACCCAAACTGAATAACTTATAGTACTTTGTATTTTCATTAGATAGAAATAGAAGTCTAGAACATAACAATAATGATGATTCAATCACTAGAGGATGTAAGTGCCGATGCTGGAGGATGAGTTCTGAAAGCTAGAACTGATATAGGAAATGATGCTATGGAGACGCAAAGGAATTATGTAAGGATCATTATTAATGATATTTAAGGGTAATTCCTTCGAGTCTTCAAAACCATACACTATTCACTAGGTGATCTGATTGAAGAAAAAATTTTATTTTATCGAGTGGTTTGATGCCTGTGAAGATTAGAGCCATGGGGATATCACTCCTTGATGTTCATTTGGTGGTGTAACTGGGATTACTAGATGATAACTACCATATTATGGGGTGGTGTTAATTTTTACTAAAAAAAGTGGGTGATTTACTTGATCTTAAGATTCTATTAGCTTGCAATCTGAAGTCGAGTTTTTTTTATAATCTCTGGTTTATTATTTATGGTGAAATTATTGTTTCTCATATCTGAGGACTGCATCCGAACCATGTAAGTCCTTATGTCACTTCATTTTTATTTACTTATATTCATTGCATGTTTCAATTTTATTTTCTACTATGAGCATGTATTGATTGTGTTAGAGGGTGTGTGGTTATGTTTTCATGGATTCCCAATTCTGGAGACATCTTCCATAGTGCTAATCTATTATAAACCTTCTAGTGACCTTGTTTTACTTTTCAGGACTAGAGGCTGGATCGATGAAAAGATACTTATTTCAAAGTAAAAATTCATATGTTATTCCTAATCCATAGGAGGAATACTATAATATATTTTATTCAAGAAACAAATGATGATTACTATTCAATAGTCATGTTTTAGTCACGTGAAATAATTTTTCCTACCCTAATAATTAAAGTAGAGTCCAACCAGTGCAACCGATAAATCCATCTTCCAATATTCATTAAGAGTTCCCACTCAAATCCTATATTCACAGGTATCCCTTCACTTGGTCGAATAAATCCGCCACCTTAACTCTTCCTTTCAGTGATCAGATCATGCTTCTAGAAACTCCAAGACTTAACCATTACATATCATCCTGAAGACCATTTCATATTCACTTTTCTATAAAACCGCTAAGGAATGACCCTTATGTATCCTTCAAAATAGATCTTATGTAATTCCATTTCATCTCCATAATTTTCCCTTATACTTTTCAATAATAATTTTTGATTGAATTTTTCTAACTACCATTGTTCGATTTGCTTGCTTTTGGAATTCTAGGCATTGCAGTTGTCACTCCACTATCTCCATTTTAGCATAAAAAATTAGACTGTCATAATCTATCCTTCAATCAGTTCTAATAAATTATTTATAAAATTGTTTTCACATGGTTTAAACTAATAAAAAACGAAGGGATATATTCTACAAAGTTCTTGATTCCTACCATCAAAGGAATACATAATCAAATGGGAGCATAAAGGCATGCATAATAACCCAATCATGTATGTTTAATGGCTTGGGAGGAGGCCTCGATGGGATGGGATTTTCAGATTTCACACCATGGTGGAAGGAGGAAAATAATATCATTTAGTTGATCAATTCATCCTAAGTAGATGACCTGGGTGTAAGAGGGGTCATTAGGAAGGTTCAAATATCCATAAATAGGATCCTTCATAAAGTAAATAACTATAGGTCAAATATTTCATGGTGACAAACCATTGGAAAGAGACCAACATAAAATTTATAAATCTTTAATTTCTCATAATATTGGAAATATATAAGAGTGGGAATGTTCCATCAAAGACATGGGTATTTAAGGTTGGCTATCATAAAGGATTTACACAGTGGGCTTCTATCCATGAAGGAATTATGCATGTAACCTTCACAAAGGGTATCAAACAAGTGAAACTATAAATAATGAAGGGAAGTAATTACCACAAAGGTCTTACATTGTGTCCTCCCCTATCTCTAAATTATACTTGGAAGTTACCTAAGAGAATGTATTTAAGGCTTTGTGTAAAGGGAGAGCTCACAAACAGGGTGATTCATCTCAATATTCAAGAAACAAAGTTACTTACTAACCAAAAATAGGTAATGAGAGTGGTATTTATAGAAAATACATGTAAAAAATTTCCTTAATATTGGTGAAAGCATCACCACATAGGAGGTACACAACTTCAAAGGACACTAATTGAATCTGATGTGATCATAAAGGATCGACATGAACACTGACTTAATATCACATGACTGCAAATCATGTTTTCCTCATCTAAAAAAGTGAATTCCATGCTTTGAAAATGTCATGTTTACTCAAAGGGTTTCCACTATTATACTTCAAACAATTCCTGTAATATGAGTTTTTATGTGACTGAAAAACCGTTTTTCTCCCCTGCTATAAAAAATCAGCCCACTGTAAATGAATAGATTTTTTTTGTGGTGAAACATTTTACCCTTTGATATTTTTTTGTCATTTATATTTGTGTTTTAAAATGTTCTTTGAAGTTTTTATCAAATTTTCCAAACATTAACAAATTACATGTTCCTCAGAATAGGACTTAATCAGAATGAAGAGGATCTAATTGTGAAGAAAATAGGGTGGAATGCAAATGATGAGGGGTTAGTTTGGACACTATAAATATGTCAAGGAGGGTCACCATTTATTAACTTGCAATGCATTTAAAATATTATCAACACTTATCATGTTAACTATGGAATCTTCCTTTTTTATCTACAATTTAATCTCCCCATAAATGAATTTATTCAAAAAGAAAATATACAAACCTTCAATAATTTTAGGTGATCACCTAAATCCTATGAAAATTACTCCCCCCCATGGAGTTTTTATGTGAAATACCTTAATTTTTATAGTATTTATGTGCCATTCACTTCACATAATTTCTATGTGGAATTCCTTTGACATTTTTTCTTCAATTTTTTCCTTCCATTTGTGTCTTTCTTCTGAACTAAATCATCATTCATAGTTCTTTCTTTGTTTTGTTATATAAATTACTGTAAAACATGCTGTTAGGGATACCAATATGAGGAAAATGGATATAATAAAAAATGATAATGATATTTAACACTAGAATATCCATACAAGACATTTAATACTCTCAGAGATTATAGGATTGGGTCTTTAGGACTATAATACATCAAAGAGACAACCCATCTATGGATTTGAGATATTAAGTGATGTACCTATTCTTGAACCCCGACCTATGAACTGACCAAGAAACTGGATCAAACATCATTGTTATATGGTCTAAGCCAATAATTATATGGTTGGATGCTTCATAAAAGAGGTTAATTGTTCAAAGGATTGATTTCTTAGGTATAATCCTCTGACTCAAGAAGAATGATTGTGCAATATAAAACCCAAGCTCTATATTTATTCATCCTTCCTGAAGAAATCTATCACTTACCAGAGACAGGGATGGGATTCAAACTAGGACCTTAAGCTTGGAGTTTTATTCAATATGGATTGAGTTTGTCCCTATTGGGTATGGTAGATTTTCATAGAGTTTTAGGAGGAGATCAGGGAAGTAGGATTATATTAAGTGGTCTAGTTTTTTCAATTATTCCATCATCACGACAAGAAGATCATCTCAGACTTAATCAGTGGGTAGATATTAGTAGAAACACATTCCACTTGATTCATGAAGAGTTCATGATAAACCTATGGGATATTCATATAATCAATGTGAATATTATTTTAGGATAAATATATGATGAGTCTATTCCTCCAACCTATATATGTGATGATTTATAATGGAATCCTTCACTTGAAAGGGAACCATTTTTGGATGGTGAGGAGCACCATGAATTGGACTTCCCCACCACCCCCTAATTGATGTTACCTTCAGTACATAGGCCAAAATATTAATTATATTTAATACTCAATATCCAGAGATAAAGATGCCCCAAAGTTTCAAAAATCACAAGACCCATGGGACCCTGGGATCCTATTATCTAACACTATAGGAAAGTTTATATACCAAGTGGGGTTGATATTTCACCTTAATATTAACTGACTGGTCCTCCTAGAAGCCTTCTTGATTATGTTTATTAGTGGGGTTATCCTCCTAGTGCATGAGTTTCACAATAATTCAAGGATCATAACGTTTTTAATGGAAGCTCAACTAGATATTGTAAAGGGGATCAACCCAACATTTACAATATTGGGCAGGTTATACTGGCCTTTAGGGAACATATATAGGGGAAATCCCCCATTCAATCTTGATGGAAATTTTAGGTGTTGTAGGTTTGGATTGTAGCCAATGAGGGAGGTTATGAGTTTATTAATGGCCAATAAATTTTAGGTTCTTGGTTCAATATTTATATATGGAGAATATCACGACTCGACCCAAGCTAGGGCTCAATCCACAACTACCCCAAGCCCGCCTCCATAGGCTAGGGGGTGGAGACCAATGCCTAAGGCTTATCTAACTCAGAGAGGCCTTTTACTAAGTACCTGTATGCATATAAATAGCCATATCAATTTAGAAGTGCAGATATAAAGAGTAAAATATTCAAAATAGCTATAAAGTAAACCAAGCATGCATAACCTATAGGGTGTATAAGATTGCGATAGTGAAAAATGAGAAGTAAAGGGAAAAAATACACACCCAACCAAAAATATATCCCAACCTAAAAAAATGGAAAAGTAAATTGTTGAGAGAGTCAAACTCCTGAATCCCAATATGTGACCACCGTACATGGCCCAAAGTACCTGGTATCTCTAATATCCTCTAAATTTAGTGATGACCTATTCCTCATATTCATAAGACATGACATGTGTGGGAAAATCCCATGCAGGGGTGAGTATATACATACCTAGTAGGACACCCCAAAATATTAAGGGGGAGCAGTAAGAGATAGAATATAAAAAAATACAATAAATTCAAGATACAATCATAGATAATAACTCAAAAAAAACCAAGAGTGAAAGTAACCTCATACAAACACAAGGGGATCAACACAGTGAGTAGATAAACTACACATCGAGTCTTCACCACCTATAGCAGGAGAGAAGACTCATCCAACCATGAGAAGATAGACATAGAAAGAATGTGGCATACCTCATGTGTCTTCAACCCCATGGAAGGAGAGTATCCAATTCCAAGGATATGGATATAGAAGAATATATATATATTCTCAATCAAAATAATCCCAAAGAGAGAGTAAGGGGGTCTCTATCTAACAACTCAGCCCAAGAATAAGATTATCCAATAGTTTCAAAAGTCTATCCATGATTCCCAAAATCTCACATATATACTCAAAAGTAACCGTACAAGAAAAACAATTCCTCTTCACACTGATGCATAGTTTAGGGGCCACAAAATTGAATTAGAGAACTTTTTCACTATTACTTTAGGGGGGGTTCCACTCTGGAAGCTATCAAGGAACCATTGACCATATCTACTAGAGGGTAATACTCCGTACTTATCAAGGATTACGCTAAACAAATCTACTAAAGGGTACTTCTCAGTAATCATTGAGGATTCCACTCCCTAGATCTACTAGAGGGTATTACTTGGTAGTCATTGAGGACTCCACTGCCTAGCTCTACTAGAGGGTACTACTCATTACTCATCAAGGAATCCAATGCCCAACTCTACTTGAGGGTAATTATAAGGCCCCGACCTTAAACCTTACTTAATATTGAATTAAATGAATAATTCACATTGAGGATCTTTTCAGGTTTAGAGTTTTAGATAATTAAGACATAACTATTACATCTCAAAAGATTAAAAAGTAGAAACTTATACTAAGTTTCCATAAAATAAAAACTCTTAAAAATAAACATGTTTGGTTCCATGTTTTAGGTAGCATGACTTTTCCTTGATCCCATCCTTGACCACATTCCACATTAAGACCTATGAAAAACATTTCAAAAACTTGGGGTGAGCATAAAAAGCTCAGTAAGGGATACACAATGAATGAAAACTGTTAGTTTTTCAAAAAAACAAGTAAACCATGTATACTTTATCAAAGTAATACTTTTCACCTTTATGAAGTAGTAAAAACTCTTCACTGAATAAAAGTTCATTACTTACCCTTTTGTAACCAAAATATTACCATAAAACCTATATAAAGATCACAAAACATTTAAAGGTAACTTGGGACATAAACATACTTAAATGGAATAACCATACAGTCGACTTCCACACATATCACTTAATGGAATAGCCATACGGCCGACTTCCATACCCAATGCATTGGAGGTTATAACGTAACCACCAGTCCTGGTATTCACGGCACCACCCGTCATATGGTTTATCACATAACCACCCATCAAATGTCCAAGTACCATTATAAAAATCATAAGACATAAAACAAATATAATGGAAAGAAAACATTTCCACACTTTGATCACAATATATCACTTAAATATATTGACATAACAACTCCATTATAAAAACCATTTTCAATACCAAAATACATAAAAGAGTATATGGTATTTATTTCATTTTAAAAAACATTACGGCTTGTTCAGGAAGCCAAAGACCAAATAATACTCGCGGCGGCGGAAAAGGTCATTATCACCGCGTACATTAAAAGAAACATTCTTTTTTTTTCGTTTAGTAAAACACTTCATATAAAAATATTCCTTTTGAATAAAATTAAAAGTCAAAGGGGTTTATACACCGTATAAAATAAAGTTGTGTATAAAACAAAATATGCCTCAATGAAAGGAGATTGAGACGAAGTCCCTTACGAAGATAATTTTTAAATAAAAAAGATCTATTATGTGTATTCACTATAAGTACACATAAATAAAGTAAAAATAAAATATAGTACATAATAATATCATGACATAATTTGAAAGTAGGAGATCAACCCAAAGAATGGAAATTGGGTTAAGAAGTTCCCTTACCTCAGGTCCAACTTGACTCGATCGTTCTTTAACATCCTGAATAATAAACTTGAGTTAATTTCTACTTGATTAAGAACCTTTTTCAAGTTCATTATTACTTTTATATCACTTATTACAATGTTACAAACATTATGTAATCATTTAAGTTAATAATGTTTGTTTTTTCGATATTTGGTTCTTAAGTCGAAAGTGGACTTCTTACAATTACGTGTTGTTCATGTGGTCAAAGGTTCATTATATCCAGAATGATATTCATGATTTGGATATCATATATATAATATATATACAGCATATACATGTATTTATAATATTACATAATCATTTAGAGGTAAGAAATGAAATGCACCGTTCATGGAGACGGTAAGTCGTACGTACGCATGAACGCTACTTTCATTTCTATGTCATATTAATGGAATTAAAACTAAATGAGAGATATGTATATTTAAATTCAAGAATTATATTAATCATTTAGATGTAAAATACATCATATATATCCATTATATATATGTACTTATAATAGTACATTACATTTGGGGATAAGAAATGAAATGCACCCTTCATGGAGACGGTAAGCCGTACGTACGCATGAACGCTACTTTCATTTCTATTTCATACTTTAATGGAAAGAAATAATAATGATATAAAGGTATATTATAATTCCAGTATAAGATAATATATAATAACTTTAAATCCATCCTTTATACGTCCCACATATGGCATTAACGAATCAAATCACTTTGAGGGGGCGGTAGTCCGCACTTCCTAAAATGAAGATATCGCGTATACCCATAATGGAAGCCATAAAGGTATGCCATAAATGAAAAACAATGAAGCTTAATAAAAACATAAACATATTATATATCATATATAAATAGAGTGACATCTTAATGGCCACCATTAAAGGTGTTAAAAGAAGATTGAACAATCATCGTTTCTTGAGGCAGAAATTCGCCAACCACAGAAACAATATGTTCTTTAACCATTAGACGGAGGTGTGTGTAGGTGTAGCTCGAATAATTCTTATAAAAACATACTAGTATATTGAATATACTATTGTTGTTACAAAATAAAGGAATAAAAAGAGTTTAGAGTGTTGGAGAAGCAAAATAAAACAAAATAACACAAGAGAAAACACTACCTTTAAAACGAGTAACTCTTTTTGATTTGAGCTCAAAGGCTTCCTTGGGAAGACTTATGCCCAAAGTGAGGATTATATAAGTAATAGAGGGATGTGGAAAGACAAACAGATCAGAGCTTGGCCGAACCAAAGGCTTGAGAGGTGTGGTTAAGGAGGTAGAGGTGGGGGCCTTTTATAAGAGGAGAGGAGGGGCACTCTTGGAAAGTTATAAAAGGTTACTTTATCATAAAATGCTTTTCAGATTTAAAATGTCCCAAAATTATATATTTATAGTATAAGGTGATATAAGTTATAAATATACTCATCCAATAGGTTTTTGACATGTTTAGGTCTTATATTTTACATTATATTTTCATTTTATTTAAATCGTTAAATAATGAGGTAATCACTGCATCATCATGGTGTCATAAGTAATTTAATTTATTTAATTTCTAAAAATTATAAAAAAATATCATGATATAGGAAATCTTTTTAGATTTCTAATGAATATTTATAGTAAAAAATATGACTTGTATAACCCCACATAAAAATTGTTTTAGTAAAACAACTCATGTTTGTGACATTTTTACTTTAACATTAAATAAAAAGATATTAATGTCATTTTCCTTCCAAAGTGGCTCCATGAGGTCCCCAAGTTGACCCATGGATTGTCTTGGTCGGCCATGACACATCCAATAATGGTAGGACATGTGTAAAGTTCATTTCATATTATTAAAACATTATTCTTACCTTAAATTACACTAATTACCTCTAATCGCGATTAAAAACTTAAAAGTTACTATTCACCAAAAAATTATTTTAATCCCATTGAACCACATTTTACTTCTTAATGACAACCATGTATGTAGGATTTTTGAAATTCAAAACACAGAGGTGGTAAAATTTCATTTAAACGAAAAATCAGTTTTTTAAGTACCACTTTGTGGTTTTACAATTCATCAAAAATTGAAGTTTTTCAGAAAAATACCAAAACTTCACCCTAAGCTATATTTGATATTCCGAATTAAAAAATGATGTATATTTTAAAAAATTCAAAACATATAAGTTGCATTAATTAATTTAATAATTAATTCCCGCTGTCAGAGCAAATAGCGTGTTTTTATGAAACAATAAGTATCAAAAGATTGACACTAGTTTAAGTCCAATTTCAAAGTGAAATTAATTCCAACGACCACTATTGGATTAAATGGTAAAAATATATTCTAATTCAACTCTAAAACCAATTCAAAATATAATCTAATCATATAAATAAATTATATTAGAATGAGGTTTTGAATTAAAATACAACATTTTTCACTATTCATTAAAAAATGAACTTTATCGGAAAAATACCAAAAATTTACAGAAAGTAAATTTTGATGTCCCGATTCTAAAGAAGAGTTTTATTTGATCCAATAGAATGTATAAGAGTGACCAAAACTATATTTAATGACGGTTCTCCATCAAAAGGTGATAAGTGAACCTTTAGTGAATGTTAGAGTATCTATGCCTAAAATTGAATTCTTTTCTTATTTTAAGCCTTTATCTTTTATTGGATATATGTAAAAACATTTAAAAAACATATATAATAATATTATATTTATTTATATTTATTCCCGCCAATACAACGGCTACGTGTTAACTACCATTTAAAATAATATTATTTTATTACTAGTGTGCAACGTAAGATTTCAAAGAAACTCTTTGTTGCGTATCGGGAACGCTATCGAACATAGCAACCCATTTAAAGTAAAATTAATATTTAATTCATAAATATTAATAAATATGAAAATGCTTTATTCTTTATTTAATTGGGATGTTACATTCTTCCCCCCTTTTGGGAATTGCGTCCTCGCAATTTTATTCACTTATCAAAATAAGTGGGGGTATTTATACCTCATAGCATTTTCAGATTTCCACGTTGACTCTTCAACCATATAGTTTTTCCACAAAACCTTTAACTAGTGAATTACCTTATTTCGCAACACTTTCTCTCTTCGGTCAAGAATCTGGACTGGTTGTTCTTCATAAGAGAGATTCTCTTCCAACTGAACTACCTCTGGGCTCAAAACATGAGATGAATCTGGCATATACTTTCTCAACATCGAAACATGAAAAACATCATGTACCTGAGATAAACTCGGAGGTAATTCCACTCTGTACGCAACTGATCCAACTCTCTCCAGAATTTCATATGGTCCAACAAACCTTGGACCCAACTTTCCTTTCTTACCAAATCACATCACACTTTTCCATGGAGAAACCTTGAGAAAAACATGATCACCTACCTCGAAAGATAGATCTTTCCTCCGGTTATCCGCATAACTTTTTTGTCTGCTCTGAGCTGTTCTCATGTGTTTCTGAATCAACTGAACTTTTTCTGCCATCTCTTCTACCAATTCTGGTCTCATTAGCTTCCTTTCACCTACTTCATCCCAAAAAACTGGAGTTCGACACCGCTTCCCATATAATGCCTCAAATGGTGCCATCTGTATACTAGAATGAAAACCGTTATTATATGAAAACTCAACCAAAGAAAGATGTTGGTCCCAACTTCCCTGATAATCCATAGAGAAAGCTCGTAGAATATCCTCTAAGGTTTGAATTGTTCATTCTGACTGCCCATCTAATTGCGGATGAAAAGCTGTACTAAAATTTAATTCAGTACCCAATGACTTCTAAAGGCCTTTCCAAAATTTAGAAGTAAACCTGGGATCAAGATTGAACACAATGGAGAGTGGAACTCCATGTAACCTGACTATCTCTTTAAGATACAATCTAGAAAGTTGATCTAGAGATAAAGTATCTCGAATAGTAAGGAAATGAGAAGATTTAGTCAAGCGATCAATAATAAACCAGATTTCATTATTACCTCAAGATGTCCTTGGTAATCCCACAAAAAATTCCATGGATATATTTTACCATTTCCACTCTGGCATTGGTAAAGGCTGAAGCATCCCTTTCAGTAACTGCTGCTCTGCTTTAACCTGCTGACAAGTCAAACACTTCACAGTAAAATCAGAAATATCTCTTTTCATTCCATCACACCAGTAATACTCCCGTAGATCTCTGTAAATCTTAGTACTTCCAGGATGAACTTAAAACAGGGAACTATGAGCCTCACATAACAACTCACATTTCAACTGTGAATCACAAGGCACACACAATCTCTTCCCAAACCTCAAAACACAATCATTATCAATGTTGAATTCAGGCAACTTACCCTTCTGAACCAGCTCTACCTTTTTCTGCAACTCACTGTCTTCCCTCTGTGCTTGCTTAATTCGGTCTGATAGGGATGATCTCACTGATACCTGATCATTCTATATTAGGACGCAACAAAGTCCTTTCAATGAATCATCACTGTAGATAACAAACTCACCATTCCTGGAAGGAAGTGCCAAAACTGGAGCATTTAACAATCTTATTTTCAACTCCTTTGGTAGTAACCTGAGTCAACTGAGCCATCACTGCAACAAAATATTTAGTTCTGATTCTGACCATCTCAGGATACTAATTTGAAAGGTCATTTACCTCTGTATGCCTTCCTAGAAAATCTGTTCTGTTTCCTCTACGAAAAACCATTCTTAACAAAGAAATATCTTAGGTAAAGCAACATGGTAATCTTTAAATGCTATATCATTTCAATCATACCATAAATTAATTTATAATTTAACAATTTTATAACTCCTAAAGTTGTCTAAACCGACCTCTGATACCAACTATAAGGCCCCGGCCTTAAACCTTACTTAATATTGAATTAAATGAATAATTCACATTGAGGATCTTTTTAGGTTTAGAGTTTTAGAGAATTAGGACATAACTATTACATCTCAAAAGATTAAAAAGTATAAACTTCTACTAAGTTTCCATTAAATAAAAACTCTTAAAAAGAAATATGTCTAGTTCCATGTTTTAGGTAGCATGACTTTCCCTTGATCCCATCCTTGACCCTATTCCACGTTAAGTCCTGTGAAAAACATTTCAAAAACTTGGGGTGAGCATAAAAAGCTCAGTAAGGGATACACAATGAATGAAAACTGTTATTTTTTCAAAACAACAAGTAAACCATGTATACTTTATCAAAGTAATACTTTTCACCTTTATAAAGTAGTAAAAACTCTTCATTGAATAAAAGTTCATTACTTACCCTTTTTTAACCAAAAGATTACCATAAAACCCATATAAAGATCACATAACATATAAAGGTAACTTGGGACATAAACATAATTAAATAGAATAACCATACGGTCGACTTCCACACATATCACTTAATGGAATAGCCATACGGCCGACTTCCATAACCAATGCATTGGAGGTTATAACGTAACCACCCGTCCTGGTATTCACGACACCACCCGTCATATGGTTTATCACATAACTACCCGTCAAATGTCCAAGTACCATTATAAAAATCATAAGACATAAAACACATATAATGGAAAGAAAACATTTCCAAACTTTGATCACAATATATCACTTAAAATATATTGACATAACAAATCCATTATAAAAACCATTTTCAATACCAAAATACATAAAATAGTATATGGTATTTATTTCATTTTAAAAAACATTACGGCTTGTTCAGGAAGCCAAAGACCAAATAATACTCGCGGTGACGAAAAAGGTCATTGTCACTGTGTACGTTAAAAGAAACATTCCTTTTTGTCGTTTAGTAAAATGCTTTGTATAAAAAGATTCCTTTTGAATAAAATTAAAAGTCAAATGGGTTTATACACCATATAAAAGAAAGTAGTGTATAAAACAAAATATGCCTCAATGAAAGGAGATTGAGACGAAGTCCCTTACAAAGATAATTTTTAAATAAAATAGATCTATTATGTGTATTCACTATAAGTACACATAAATAAAGTACAAATACAAGATATGACATAATAATATCATGACATAATTTGAAAGTAGGAGATTAACCCAAAGAATGGAAATTGGGTTAAGAAGTTCCCTTACCTCGGGTCCGACTTGACTCGATCGTTCTTTAACATCCTGAATAATAAACTTGAGTTAATTTATACTTGCTTAAGAAAATTTTTCAAGTTAATTATTACTTTTATATCACTTATTACCATGTTATAAACATTATGTAATCATTTAAGTTAATAATGTTTGTTTTTTCGATATTTGGTTCTTAAGTCGAAAGTGGACTTCTTATAATTACGTGTTGTTCGTGTGGTCAAAGCTTCATTATATCCAGAATGATATCCATGATTTGGATATCATATATATCATATATATCCATCATATAAATGTATTTATAATATTACATAATCATTTAGAGGTAAGAAATGAAATGCACCGTTCATGGAGACGGTAAGCCGTACGTACGCATGAACGCTACTTTCATTTCTATGTCATATTAATGGAATTAAAACTAAATGAGAGATATACATATTTAAATTCCAGAATTATATTAATAATTTAGATTTAACATACATCATATATATCAATTATATATATGTACTTATAATAGTACATTACATTTGGGGATAAGAAATGAAATGAACCATTCCTGGAGACGGTAAGCCGTACGTACGCATGAACGCTACTTTCATTTCTATCTCATAGTTTAATGGAAATAAATAATAATGATATAAAGGTATATTATAATTCCAGTATAAAATCATATATAATAACTTTAAATCCATCCTTTATATGTCCCACATATGGTATTAATGAATCAAATCACTTTGAGGGGGCGATAGTCTGCACTTCCTAAAATGAAGATATCGCGTATACCCATAATGAAAGCCATAAAGGTATGCCATAAATGAAAAATAAATAATCTTAAGTAAAGCATAAAAATATTATATATCATATATAAATAGAGTGACATATTAATGGCCACCACTAAAGGTGTTAAAAGAAGATTGAACAATCATCGTTTCGTGAGGCAGAAATTCGCCAACCATAGAAACAATATGTTCTTTAACCATTAGACGAAGGTGTGTGTAGGTGTAGATCTAATACTTCTTATAACAACATCCTAGTATATTTAATATACTGGTTTTGTTACAAAATAAAGGAATAAAAAGAGTTTAGAGGGTTGTAGAAGCAAAATAAAACAAAAGAACACAAGAGAAAACACTACCTTTCAAATGGGTAACTCTTTTTGATTTGAGCTCAAAGGCTTCCTTGGGAAGACTTATTCCCAAAGTAAGGCTTATAGGAGTAATAGAGGGATGTGGAGAGACAAAAAGAGCAGATATTGGCCGAACAAAAGTCTTGAGAGGTGTGGGTAAGGAGGTAGAGGTGAGGGCCTTTTATAAGAGGAAAGGAGGGGCACTCTTAGAAAGTTATAAAAGGTTACTTTATCATAAAATTATTTTAGGATTTAAAATGTCCCAAAATTATATATTTCTAGTATAAGGTGATAGGAGTTCGAAATATACTAATCCAATAGGTTTTTGACATGTTTAGGTCTTATATTTTACATTATCTTTTCATTTTATTTAAATCGTTAAATAATGAGGTAATCGCTGCATCATCATGGTGTCATAAGTAATTTAATTTATTTAATGTCTAAAAATTATAAAAAAAATACCATGATGTAGGAAATATTTTTATATTTCTAATTAATATTTATAGTAAAAAATATGACTTTTATAACCCCACTTAAAAATTGTTTTAGTAAAACAACTCATGTTTGTGACATTTTTACTTTAACAATAAATAAAAAGATATTAATGTCATTTTCCTTCCAAAGTGGCTCCATGGGGTCCCCAAGTTGACCCATGGATTGTCTTGGTCGGCCATGACACATCCAATAAGGTTAGGACATGTTTCAAGTTCATTTCATATTATTAAAACATTATTCTTACCTTAAATTACACTAATTACCTCTAATCACGATTAAAAACTTAAAAGTTACTATTCACCAAAAAATTATTTTAATCCCATTGAACCAAATTTTACTTCTTAATGACAACAATGTATGTCAGATTTTTGAAATTCAAAACACAGAGGTGGTAAAATTTCATTTAAATGAAAAATCAGTTTTTTTAAGTACCACTTAGTGGTTTCACTATTCATCAAAAATTGAAGTTTTTTAGAAAAATACCAAAACTTCACCCTAAGCTATATTTGATATTCCAAATTCAAAAATGATGTATATTTTAAAAGATTCAAAACATATAAGTTTCATTAATTAATTTGTTAATTAATTCCCGTTGTCAGAGCAAATAGCGTGTTTTTATGAAACAATAAGTATCAAAAGATTGACACTAGTTTAAGTCCAATTTCAAAGTGAAATTAATTCCAACGAACACTATTGGATTAAATAGTAAAAATATATTCTAATTCAACTCTAAAAACAATTCAAAAGATAATCTAATCATATAAATAAATTATATTAGAAAGAGGTTTTGAATTAAAATACAACATTTTTCACTATTCATTAAAAAATGAACTTTATCGAAAAAATACCAAAAATTTACACAAAGTAAATTTTGATGATCCGATTCTAAAGAAGAGTTTTATTTGGTCCAATATAATGTATAAGAGTGACCAAAACTATATTTAATGATGGTTCACCATCAAAAGGCGATAAGTGAACCTTTAGTGAATGTTAGAGTATCTATGCCTAAAATTGAATTCTTTTCTTATTTTAAGCCTTTATCTTTTATTGGATATATGTAAAAACATTTAAAAAACATATATAATCATATTCTAGTTATTTCTATTCATTCCCACCAATACAACGGCTACGTGTTAACTACCATTTAAAATAATATTATTTTATTACTAGTGTGCAATGTAAGATTTCAAAGAAACTCTTTGTTGCGTATCGGGAACGCTATCGAACATAGCAACCCCTTTAAAGTAAAATTAATATTTAATTCATAAATATTAATAAATATAAAAATGATTTATTCTTTATTTACCTGGGATGTTACAGTAATACTTGGTAGTCATCGAGGACTCCACTGCCTAGCTCTATTAGAGAGTACTAATCTGTAGTCATTGAGGACTCCACTGCCCAACTCTACTAGAGGGTACTACTAGGTAGTTGTCAAGGAGTCCACTGCCCAACTCTATTGAAGGGTACCACTCAGTAGTCATCAAGGAATCTACTTCCCAGCTCTATTGGAGGGTACTACTTGGTAATCTTTGATGAATCCACTTCCCATCTCTACTGGAGGGTATAACTCGGTAGTCTATAGTGATCCTGCATGATCACTACCATCATCGAATTTTGCCTTACCAAGAATTGTTCTTGGAAAATTCTACATCATATCTCAAAATCCACAACTGAGGTCACCATTTAATTCTACATAGAAAAGAATCAATATAGGCTACTCGCAGGACAAAATCCAAGTCCAAAAAAATCAGATAAAAAACCTTGAAGTTTTCTATAAAGAAACCAATAGATACACAACATGTGAGGGGACCCACATAGTGTGTGGTCCCACTCCAACACCTGGCCATGCCCCTAGACAGTACATGACTCCCTATCCATGTATCTTCACACACAATGCAAGCGAACTACACGACATGTCTAAGTTAACCGAGACCAGGCCGTGTCCTTCTAGCCATGTACATGTACTATCATCCCGTGTCCATGTACTTTGGTACACGACATGTGGATTTACATGGGGTTCAACCTATGTTCTTTGGACGAGTCAGTTTACTTTGGTATAGGTACTTGTTCCAATATGTGTATTTCTACACAGAGTCCTACCCGTGTGACCCATCACTTGGCTCATCCACCCGAGGATGAGGTACATAGTGTGTAGGAGGGATACATGTCATGCCATCCTTATAACTTTACCAAAATGATAGCCACCTCACTTAAGGGTATACATGCCATATTTTTATCCTTAAAAATGGCATGTAGTCAATATTTTTTTTAATAAATACAGATCCTTGATCCGCAAATTGAATTAGTCCATTCCACTGTAGATCCTACCTCAAATCTACTTGAAACTTATGGATCTAGCCACCACTTTCCATTCTAGCCATTAGGTGTCTGGAAATATATTCCTGTCACCCATGGGAGTTTTTTTCATGAGTTTAAAACGTCTCCAATCCTTCAACATTCAATTAATCGACCACCAATCATCCAAAAAATCATCCTTGTACCGCAAAAATCCGAGATCTAGTCTTTTTTCATCGATCAAAGCCTTGTTTATTGATCTGTTGGGATTTTAGGGGTCCAGTTAGGCTTGATACATCCCAAAAAAGTTAATCAAGAACCATGAGGTTGTACCAGTGATGAATTTGAAGAATATTAGGGGTAAATACACCATAAAAAAGGTATAACCATCACTGTCTAACATTTCTTGGACAAAAATCAAGAAAGATGATATCAGGGTTAGATAAAAATTCAAAAACCAATTTAAACTGATACGTAGGTGCATGCTTATGAAATAATTAGTGAAGATCAATAAAAGGGATCAATATGATCAATAGATTAATCAATAAGAGTTTAAAATAAGAATTGATGAGTCCTACCTAGATATTGGATCATTTTTCATTGAAGAACATGCTCTCCAATGATTGAAGGACGTCATTGCATTCACTGCATTCCAATTTACTTTGTTCTGACATTTCATCATCATCTGAGGTGATTAGCCAAAGAAAAAGGAAGGAGAAGATCTTGAATCCTCCTAGGGTTTATGTAGCTAACCCTGGAGGATTCACCATGGTGATGAATTTTTAAAAAATTCATTTAGGCCTTTAATGAATGAATGAATTAAATTAATAATTAATTAATCCACTAAATGTATTTCCAGTGAGCGAGGAGTCCGAATTCCCCACACTGACCCATTTTATGTCATGCCTAAGGTAAATACCATGTTCCATACTCAACCACGGTTTCATATTTATGATCCAAGATTATATTTAAGATTTATATCATTTTATTTAAGAAAACACGTGCATAATATAATATATATTTAATATTTTTATAAAATTAACTCTGGGCACACCGGGCCTCAAAATTGCATGTTTTCTCAGATCCTAGATCTGAATATATATATATTTATAAATATTTATAAGTCTTATTATAAAAAACTATAACTATACATAATTATCTCCTTAAAGATTTTCATCCCCCCCCCCAAAAAAACTAAACAAAAAACTCAAGATACTGAGCCCACATCTAGATATCCCACTCCCAGGAACTCTCTTACACATTCCTGTGCTGCCACAACATGAAAACCAAGGGGATGGTCCATCCATGAAGGGTCCTATCTTGTTGATCCTCGATCACCACTAGGTGCTCCACAAAGGTGGATTTATCCTCAATGTTCAGCTCGCCCCACTCGATGACGTGCATAGGGTCCTACATGTATCTCATTAGTTTCAACACAAAAAATATATTGTGGACCCGCTCCAGTAGTGGGGGTAGGGTGAGGAGATAAACAACCTCTCCAACCCTCTACATGATCTCAAACAACCCAATGAACCTTGGGGACAACTTTCCTCCCTAGTCAAACCTCTGCAATCCTCATCGTGGGGAGACTATCAAGAAAAAATAGTCTCCTTTCTTGAACTCCAAGAGCCTATGAAAGTGATCTTCATAGGACTTATATCTATTATGGGCCATCCTCATATATTCATAGATTACTTGGACTTTCTACGTCATTACCTGCACCAACTCTGGACCCATAAGATATGTCTCATCGATCTCTATGCAACACAATGGTTACCTAAAGGGTCTCCCGTAAAAGTCCCCAAAAGGTTTCATGCCAATGGTAGAGTGGTATTTATTATTGTACACAAACTATACCAAGGGAAAGTGATCCTAAAATCTCCATTTTAAGTCTAACATGCAATCCCACACCATATCCTCTAACACTGGGATAATGCACTCAGTTTTCCCATCTATCTGGGGTGAAAGGATATACCCATCCTCATTTGAATCCTAAATGCCTCCTGCAGGCCTCTCCATAATCGTGACATAAACTACGTGTCATGATATAAGATAATTGTCAAGGGAACCTCATGAAGGTGGACAATATCCCATATGTACAACTCCCCCAAACTCTCTATTGAACTCTGCTCCCTAATAGCAACGAATTGTGAAAAATTCATGAGTCGATCAACTATCACCCAGATGGAATCATGGCCTTTACTATGCATGAAATCCACATAAAAAATTCCATGTATATTTCATCCCACTTTCACTCTGGGATCTCAAGGGGCTACAACAAACATGCCAAAACATGGTGCTCAACATTCAACTGCTGAAAAGTGAGACACTGAGAGATGAACTCAGCTACACTTCATATCATGTCGGAACACCAAAACTACCATTGAAGTTCTCTATAAATATTTCCCACACCAGGATGTACAACTAGAGGATAATTTTGGAACTCTCACATCACCTCCTCCCGTATCATGACTGGAATAACCGTATATCCCTAGAAAAAGATGACGTGATTACTTCCTTTATAATATCCATCTGGTGAGTTGCATGTGGATATCTAGTCATGTAAGGAATAATAGTTAATTTATCCTAGATGAAACTCTATCACATTATCATGAAGTTAAAGAGTCAACACCATCAACTGAAGAAAATCTATACCCTCATGCTTCACTAGGGTTAGCTGTTGTGAGGTCAACTACTCTAAAGCCTCCTGTACCAAGCAAGCTTGGGTCTTCTTGATAAGTAAATATGATACTATATTTCCCTTTCATAGATTATATACTATCTCAAAGTCATATTCCTATAGGAACTCCAACCATCATTGTAGTCTCAGTTTCAAGTTCCTCTGTGTGAATATGTACCTGAGACTTTGATGGTCTGAGTAGACCAAACAATGCTCTCTCAAAAGGTATTACCTTCACATACTCAAGATGAAGACTACCACTACTAGATCTAGGCCATTATTCACACCATTATACTCATAGGTTCTCAACTACCTTGAACCATATGCGATAACTACCTATTATTACATCAACACACAACTGAGCCCAACTCCCGAGGAATCACAATAAACTACAAACTCGACATCTTCCTCTGGTAGTATCAACACTAAATCACTCATCAGTCTTAATCTCAACTCCTTCAAGGTCCTCTGACACTACTCATACAAGGTAAAAAACTTCCCTTTCCACTTCATATTTTTCTAAGGGGCTGTAATTCTATAAAATTCTACCACAAACCTCATGTAGTACCTCTCCAATCCAATAAATATTTGCACCTATGACACTCCCTTGGGTGGATCGCAAGAAAGAACTACATTGATATTCACAGGGTAAAAAGATAAACCATGCTCATAAATGACATGCCCTAGAAAGTGAACCTCTTTAATCCATTACTGGCACTTCAAGATCTTTTTGTAAAGATGGTGTTCTTGAAGAAAATATATAACCATCCCCAAGTGTTCTGCATGTTCCTCCTTTAATATAGAGTAGATGAGTATGTATTTGATGAAGACAACCAGAAAGTGGTCCAAGTATGGGTATAAGACCTAGTTTATCAAATCCATAAACACAGTGGGGGAATTCACCACACCAAAGGGCATCACTAGGAACTCATAGTGTTTGTAGCGACATCATAATTCCAGTTTTGGAATATCATCCTCACAAACCCTCAACTAGTGGTAGTTGGGCCTAAGATCAATCTTTGAGAACCATATCACACCTCATAACCAGTCAAAGAGGTCATCAATCCTCAACAAGGGGTACTTTTTCTATATCATGGAATGGTTTAGGAGACGATAATCTATAAAAAGCGGCAAGCTCCCATCTGCCTTTTTCACAAACAATACTAGAGCTACCCAGGGGGAAACAATATTCCTAATAAAACCTTCTTCCAAAAGGTCCTTCAAATGTAACCACAACTCTTAGATCTCGATAAGGGCTATAAAATTTTCCACATAAGATATCATAATGGTCTTGGGATATAATTCAATGAAAAACTCCATCTCTCGCCTTAGAGGTAGTCCTGAAACTTCCTCAGGAAATATTTCCATATAATCCTCCATAACTGAAGGAACCTAGATTATTTAAGATCTTGTTGTACCAAGGGATATACTCACCAACTAATGGTTGATGGGTTGCATCCTCCTTCTAAAAAAACTCACTTTCCCTGCCATGAGTTCTCTCTCACTAGAAAAGAAGAATATTGTCCCATAAGTGCGTAGGAAACTGAATTATCTATAGTGAAAGTCAATATAGTCTTGGACCATATACAACCAATCCATACCAAATATAAAGTCATAAGGTTCCATCATGATGACCAAAAGGTCCCATGTGAACCTATCTTCACCAAGTGATAAATCACACTACCAGTAGAGGAAAAATACAAAAGAAACATTCCCTGTAGGAACCTTAATATGAAGCTGCTAGGATAGTGAATGAAATAGGAGATCTATCTCTCACAACAGAAGTTTATATATGAAGGAATGAATAGAACCTATGTATAATAATAATGAATAAAGAGTATAATAAACACAGATCACACCACTAATCATCTCATGCACTACAAGGTCATAATAATCCATATCCTGCAGCTATCCATGACCTTGAACACTAGCTCCCTCCTCCCAACATGGTATGTCTTATGGGGGTGGTGGAAGGATCTCATAGTTTTGTACACCACCCTTATCTCTTCCTACTCCACTGTTAGCTTTTACTCCCTTGGGACCACCCTAATCATGACGTTACCTCTATCGTGGCGGTCTGTTAGCTATCTGCCTGTGCTGATCAGCTCATCTAGTAAACTAGTCTTGTGCTATGTGACCTCACCCATCATAAGCAAAGAACCTCCCCACTTTGTAATTCCATGGTTCTCTTCACTATCACTGCACCGCATGACCTTTAACTTGAGCCTGATTGCGAAAGGACTTCCTATGCCAGATCTTTCTAACTGGTGCCTGCTAGTTGATATAGAAAACTTAGCTCTTTGTTGACTACTACCAGCTCTAGTTTCCTAGAATCCCTCTGCCAGAAATATCTCTATCACTAGATCCCACTCTAGAACCTCGACATAGGTGGGGATGCACAAGGGCACCACACTAGCACAAATATCTCTATGCAGTCCTTACTCAAACTTCCATGCACGGAAGTAGTCATCACATATCATGTCAAGAGAGCACCGGGTAAGGTCTTTGAACATAGTTGAATACTCATAAAAAATAATCCCTCTACTATAGCTCTCGAATCTCTTGAATATTAACTAAGTGTAAGAAGGAGGGGTAGTACTCCTCATGGAACAACTGCTGGAAATCAGGCCATGAGAGTGTCGACTGATCATGCATCTATGTAATAAGTCTCCAATAGTGCCCATATGCTACGTGGAAAATGCTATCTACTAGTGAAACCACATGATCTATCAAGGTCCAAATAATCCTAAAGATATGGACCATGAAATCTATCCAATCATCTACTTCCTAAGGATCTGGATCACTACAAAAACTCAGCAGCCTATGGCACTGAAACCTGTAGAGCACGCTAAGCCTGCACACATCCTCATCCTACTCTACTAGGATGATATACAACTCAATAGGTGGAGGTGATTATACCTTCCCACCTAGAGGAAGAATCTCATGGGATGGACCCTTAACCGAGGCCTCATTGCTCATCAGATCTTCTTTATGATCCAAAATTGGTATCCTGGATGGCTATCGTTGTGGAGGTATCCTGAAAGTTATCAAGGAATACCATAGTCAGATGAATATATATATATATATATAAACAATGGGTAGTTGACTCAATAAGGACGTTAAAAGACTCAATCCTATATGATTCATGTACTATTGATCCCTGCAACCAATGTCTCAGTATGCCGAGTCAAAAAATATCTAGTAAAGGTCTTAGTGAATGGATACATTGGCTTCCCACACCATCACTAAATTCCTTGCTCTGAAAGCCGCGCTCGAGACACATTGACATTACTGCACTAAACCCAACCAAATCCTTATAATAGGACTAGTCTAAACGACATCCCAAGGAATGAACTTTCTCTGATGCCAATCTATCATGACTTGACCCAAGATGGGGCTCAAGCCATAACTATCCCAAGCCCACCTCCATATTCCAAGGGGTGATAAATAGTGCTAAAGGCATATCTAACATGGGGAGGCCTTTTCCTAAGTAGCTATATGCATATACACAACCATCTCAATTCATAAGTGCAGAGGGAAAGAGTAAAAGATGAAATATAGCTAGAAAGTAAACCAAGCATGCATAAACTCTAGGGTGTATAAGATTCCAATGGTTATAACTAAAAAGTAAAGTTAAAAAATGCAATCCCAACCAGAAATGTGCCCCAAACTAAAAAAAATGGAAAATTAAACCACCGAGTGAGCCCATTTATCAAATCCTAAGCTGCGACCACCATATGTAGCTTTCGAATCCCACCAAATGAGCACCAACAAAAAATCACAAAGAAAGAAATACTTGAACATGGGTATTATATTTCCCATGAAAGAAAGGGAGAAGAGGATGGTCGAATGCTTGTGGAGCCCCTAAAAAGATCACAAACGTGTGACCACCTCAAGGTCACATGAAGTATCCATAAATGGTGCTTATCCAATATAAAGCCTTGAGAAACCCTCCTCAACTAGTTCTCTTGCTCTCCAGTGACAAAATGGTGAAGTCCAAACGAGTGTCCCCTAAGGCTGCATAGTTTTTCATTGGAAAGTGCTTGAAAAACCATCCAAAATCCCCCAAAAATCAAGGGAAGTGACATCCCAAGGAAGAGACCCCTATTATTCACAAATATCATGATCCAAAGCATAATTGAGAAGAATAAAATCCCTAAATGATGTCCAAGACATATCATGAGACCTCCCAACCTTAGTCACATAAAAAGAAGAAGATATAGAGGAGGAGGAAAGAGGGGTCTGCAGTCACTGGAGGACATGCAGTGTGCCCCTGAAGACACACGACGCACCCTGAACTATCCAATGCATCTTGTAGAGCCCCTTCATATTGTCAGCTACATCACATGGGAACCAATGGATAACTTTGTGGAACTCTAAGAAAAAATGCATAGTTTTGGACACAATTCATGCACACTCTCATATAGTTCACATTGTTCACGCGATACACCACCTGAAAATCAAGTAAAAATCATAGATATTACCCAAGAAAACTTGCGTACCTCCCAACCCTTTTCAAATAAAACAAATGGGATCAAAATAGAGGAGGCGAGTGGTGTCTTTGGTCACTGAAGACATGCGACGCGTGCCCTGAGTGACCTGAGAGACACCACGAGACATCGGTGTCATGACCACCTTACCTCGTGAGGCCCCTTTGGCTTATTATTTTCACCGCATGAAATACCAAGTGCATTTCCAGGAAACACCACATTTCTATAATGATGAACAGACATGTTTGTCCATGAAATACTCACGCATCACCATGTGACCCATATCGGTCACACAACTCATCTCTGAAAAATAGTGGAAATACCCTTAGTGCCAAACATGAAATCACGCATGACTCCCGACCTTCTTCACATAAAATGAAGGAGATAGAAAAGGGGGAGGTTATTAGGGTTTTCGATCACTAAAGGACACGTGACACATCCAGAGCACCCTTGGCATGGACCATGAGACCCCAAGATAGGCCATCTAAGGACTCACGAGTACCCTCTGATAGGCTTTTAGATCTCACAAAGCCCCTTGGACATTTCTATATGACGACATGGAATCCATTCAAGGTGTGAGTCTTCGATAATAGGAAATAATCTGATAAAGGATGGATGGGCCTGTGACCACTGAAAATTAGGTGGCACCCCACACACGGTCCACTGTAGAGACTAATGAAATCATGTAATTCCAAACCCTACATCGATTCCAGCCTAGACTCACTTCAGAATCCCCGCACAAACCAATGAGTACACAGGATGGATGTGCCTATAAATTATCTACTCCAACTTGAAAAAAGGTTGGTTGGCTAGTCGGTTGGTGTGTTGGTCGTTTGACTAGATGGTAGATGCTACACATGTCAGTGATTGGATCCTAGGATTCTTCTCTCATCCGATCATGTGATTGACAAACTTTCTGCTAGGTAATACAATGATGGACCTCCATAGTATTCATGTACCAAGCATAAAGTCCTTTGCATGATCAATCAAAGATCACACAAAGGAATACTGGCGAGACATGTGAATTCCACATCACATGTCTTCCAGATCATGTGAGACCCAAAAAAATGACACTGAACCAAGATGAGGCACTCATAATATAAGGGAAAAACTTAGGATTCAAAGTTGAAAACTCAAGTGGAGGACACGATCGTAGACATCTGTGGTCTTCGTGTGTGCCATATAAAGACATGCGATAGCACCAAGTCATGTCACCTAGATCTCACGACATCCATTCATCATGTCATCTGGGACATGCAGAATGATCCAGACACATCAGGACAAGTATTTTGAACCTTCTGCAAGCACCAACCGGGTCCTACAAACCCTCTGTGTTTGTCTCCCTAGACTTGCGACATCCTTATAATGCATCTCATGACAGATATGATGATGCTTACCCATGTCATCTGAGTCTTGTCGACACATCTGGACATGATAACCCAACCCCCCCCCCCTTAACGAGTCATTTGAGACTCACGACACCTTTATACATGTTAGCTCGGTCATGCGGTGTCTCCTGGACAAGTTGGCCAAGACATGTGACACACCTCTGAACATGCTGGCCCAGACTCGTGATGTCTCCTCGAGGTGTCATCCAAGACATGCGACACCCCCTGGACCATGTCACCATGGATCTCACGACACCCCCATATGTGTTGAGACAGGTCACATGATGACTCCCAGGGTACACTAATAGGATCATGAGAGACCATTCAAATATGAAGGCCCATTTATTAAGGCAGCCTCAGTGTGTAATGACCATCCTTAAATAACTATGAGGACTCTGATTCCCACCACAACCAAGATACGTAAGATGCATCCTTAATGGATTGAGCTCCATATCAAATATCTCAAGGATTTAACCAATATTAAGATCCCACAACCACATGCCCTGAGGCTAATCATGTACTCCCTCTTGTTTCTCACAATGAGTATGGCTCACATGGGATTAGGTGGAAGCAACGAGCACCTCATTAGGCATCATTAATTAGGGAAACTTTAGTGTGTAATCCCCAACCATAAAGAAATATGAGAACTCTAATTACCAAAATAACTGTGATACGTAGGATTCCTCCTTAAAGGCTTGAGATCCATATCAAATATCTCTAGAACTACCCCAACATGTAGATCCCACATCCAAATTCCATAAGGCTGATCATGCACTTCCTCTTGTTTCTCACAATGAGCATGGCTCACGTGGGATTAGGAGGATGCGACAAGCACCTCATTAGAAATCATTCATTAGGGTAGCCTCAATGTGAAAGCCCTAGCCTTAAAGAACTATGAGGAATATGATTCCCTCTATAACTAGGATATGTAGGACACCTCCTTAAAGGCTCAAGCTCCATATCAAATATCTCAAGGACTACCCCAATATGAATATCCCACATTTGCATGCCATGAGACTGATCATTCACTCCCTATTGTTTCTCACAATGATCATGGATCACATGGGATTAGGGGGATGAAACGAGCACCTCATTAGGCATCATAAATAGGGAAAACTCAATGTGTAAGCCCTAGCCTTAAAGAACTAAGGGGACTCTGATTCTCTCTATAACCGGGATACGTAGGACACCTCCTTAATGGCTCAAGATCCACATAAAATATCTCAAGGACTACCCTAATATGAAGATCCCACATTCACATGCCATGAGGCTGATCATACACTCCCTCTTGTTTCTTACAACGAGCATGGCTCACATGGGTTTAGGGGGATGCAATGAGCACCTCATTAGGCATCATAAATTGGAGAATATTAGTGTGTAAGTACCAACACCAATCAAAATACATGGTTTTTGATTCCTACAATAACCAAGATATGTATGATGCCTCATAATGGATTAATCCCATCCTCAAAATATCAACCACATCCACACATGGGAGTATAGCATGAAGCACTTGGTCATGTGACTTCAACACATAAGCGATTTCAAACTATCAAAAAATGATGGATAACCTCAGATAAATACATATGAATCCTAGTCTATTGTACATAAAATATAATTGACCCATAGCCATTTTTCAGGGTAATAAGTCCCGTATCGGGATTAGGGAGAGATTCACGAACATGTCTTAAATATATAAGAGAGTCATAGAGCATGAAAAAATTTCCCCCAAAAGGGTTTGATGAGCCTGAACTCCCATCCTCTCGACCAATGTGAGTCCCTAAGATTCAATAGGCCTCAAAACCCCGATGAATACTGGCCTTTGGAAATAAGGTCCATACTGAGCTAAGGATGGGGGAACCATTGGGAGTTTGAGGGAAAATTTAAATTATAATGTGATGATCGAAACCCATTCCACACAACAAAATCCCTCCAAAAAAAAAATAGTGAACCCGACATGACTCTCTAAAATAATAAAATGACCAGGTTATAATCCTTTGATCCATGTTGCTTTCCCATCACATGCGAACAACATTGATAGGTCTGACACAAACCACTTGGGCCACTTTTTTTGGTAATTTATATACAAGAAAAGCAATAATACCACCATAAACCAAGATTCCTATAAGTCCATCCTTGTGTTGATGAGTCCACACAAACAGAATGGATGGAAGGGGAATACAGGAAAATTGTGTTAACCATGCACATCTGATTAAGAATTATCATGCATTTGACATGGAAATGACTGGTGAACTTTTTCCTTATTGTATGCATGCTTTCATACTCCTGATTCTATAAAATTTCTTCATCTTCCAGCACTCGTTCTAGCACTTCATCTGCTTCTGTGACCCCTGAAGGTTGTAAAATGGTCTTTACTTCTAAACAGATATAGTAGCAGGTAGAAAACATGATGATTTGGGAGTACCATCGATATGACATAATCCTGAATATAGAAGTTGCTTTTGATATTCTATAAGAACAACAACTAGTGAGTCCACATCACTCGACGAATGTCACCACTTAGCCAGTGACCCCCATCGTCATGACCAATCACTTAAGGAGCCTATCCCTAGAGTGTGACAACCGAAACCTTCCATACCTGATGAAGGTGGATCAAGAGTCTAGATCTGGATATCTTATGGTCTAGGCACCACTGATGAGGGAACCTTCTAACCATTGTCACCAGCATCATGATATTGGTACGTATCAACTACCTGCTGAGGTAACCTTTTGAAAGACAACCATCTCGAACGCCCATGCATGGGAACTGCTGAGAAAGAATCATCTAAGAAAGTAGACACTGGATACCCAGGAGGGGGCGAATATCCCCGCTCCTGCCAACAATGCTCACCATCAAACTCTGGTAGGGACCAGTCATCAGGCTCATATCCCTACTATCCTTGAACAAGTCTGTGGGCATATTCTTACAACAATCATGGGGGAGGATCATACTCTTACTCCCATGCATGAAGCCCATGGGAATATCTTGATGGAACATGGAAAACAAAAGTGGGTGCATATCCCTGCATAAATAGAAGACTTCTATCAACATGTTATGGAAATGGAGGACGTGTAGGCTTATATTCCTTCACACACTTTTCTAAAGTGCCAATACATTTTAGAAATAGCTGAAGAAATCCTCTAGCATATTCTGGAATTGTTACAGATTAAGGGACAAGTGCATACTCCTATATCTACAACTAGGATGACTTAGCACTCTGATCATCATGATCAAGTGGTTGTACTAGAGCAAGCACACATTCTTGCTCCTACCTGAGAGGATTATCGTCATATCCTGATGAAGGGAGATACATCATACCGAGATCATAATCCTATTCCAACTAGGACCAACTAGGTGAGAGTGGAACACACCTCGCGATAGGGGCACATGCCTATCAAAGAAGTCCAGTGGCATGATCTAAAGCCACAGGATCAGGCCCATATCTCTGTTCTGGACGAGGCTAAATAGGTTAGAGTGGCACAAGCCTCAGGATAGGCCCATATTCCTATCAGTGAACCTACTTGGCATACTTTAGTAGGGGAAAAAAGCAAGGAACATATTCCTTCTTCTTCCAATGAATGACTACGAAGACATCGTTGTGAGGAAATATAGGAGGCAGATCATATTCCTTCTCCCATTTCAAAGGTCCATCAGTGTATTCTGATGGGGAATGCATATTTGGACTAGGCGTATATTCCTGATCCAACTGAGGCTAACCAAGTGAGAGTGGCACATGCCTTAGGACAAGCTAATATCTCTATCAACAATGAGGTATCACATCAACATATTCTGACAGCTCCTCAGAAGTTGGATCATATCCCCACATCACCAGGTGGTTATATGAAAACTCTGGAAACCACCATACAACAGGCCCATATCCCTACACAACCACCAAAGGCAGGCCATCATATCCTGACCACAATGCATAACATGACTCATATTTCTAATATGCTCAATGCTAGTGCGCTTGAAGTTGTTCAAGACACACTCTCAACACCACAAGGGTCTGTCAACTCTTCTATCGAAGTAGAAGCAGAAGACGTTCACTACTATGATATTCCTCCTCGTGGTAATGTGGAGATGGATCACAGGGTCTCTACTCCGGACATCCACCATGATCAAACTCCCCATGATGATATCTATCATGGGAAAGGTGGTTATCCCTTATTCTATACACCTCCATATAGATAGGTGAACCAAAAACTGACACCTTCGTATAGAGAGGTGCTTGAAACATTAGAAACAACTATATATAGTTCCCCATCAGCGTCCAACAACACTCCACCCCCATCAACAGGCGACCATCAGAGTCATATTCTATGGTCTGATCGGATGGAGGTGTGTAAGTATGACGAAGAAGAGTCCAACATTGACATATGGAGATATTTATCTGGAAACAACCTCTACATCATGTTCTTGCCCCTCGCTACTTCTATCAACGAGATCCCTGACGATCTAGAAAAGGAGTGCATTCCTTATCTACACTAGAATAAATGGGCCACTCATCAGTGACTGAAGGATTGACATCTACATTATCTAGGATATGATTTTCACCTCCATACCATTAGGATACTCTATTTACAACTTTACCTAGATGCTATCTCCATGGCCTGATATCTAAAATTTGAAAAGCACAACGAAAATTTGTAACATGCTTGCCTCTATTGCATTATGACACTTAGACAGCTGATCTCAAAATCCATGTCTGGCATCCGAATTTGAGGATGGGGACAATATGGAGTATTATGCTTCACTGCTCCCCTATAACAATAGATCCCCTCAACCATGGTATCCTGTAATGTTATAGCCTCCAACGAAGTTAGAGGACCAGAGAATGCTCAAGCTAGTTGGTCATTGCAACAGAATACCCCCACTCCAACAATTACCATACATCATAAATGGGGAGAGTGGGTAGCCAAAAAGACTTCAAATTGGACCCTTCAAGATAATAGTAGGAAGTTCTATACACGGAGATCAAATTTGCGATCACTCAGACAACTACCTGTAAGGATAGATCCTCATCACATGCTGCCATCGCACCTAGATCTCACGCAAAAACAACTGTTCCATATTACAAAGACCACAATAGTAGCCGCTATGGTATCCATATAGGAGCAAACTAATCCCCTTAGTCTATGAGAGAATTTTCCACTACCTCCACCTCTCAGGTCATTAGTCCCTAAGAAAATTCAGGACGTGTTTACATTAGTCATAGGCATACCCCATCCCATAGGGATGGGGGTATTTATATCTTAATCGCCACCTCCAAATTCATCATCCCCTGAAAGGACCTAAGATATATCAATGGAGATTCCAGATCAACCCCATCCCATAGGTATAGGGTAATTTTTATCACCATCACCACCACAAAAGGAATCTGTATTCTCCATATTGGGAGGAAAAGATCAACAGTTGGCATCTGACCAGTTCCTCCTATCGCAAGACAAACCTATGTTGGTCAGTGCTCATTCAAAAACCTTGAAAACAAATTCCCTCAAGTTCAAAATTCATAAACCAAGAGGATATGATCATATAGTTAAAGCAATCAAGCCCCATTAGGACTACAATCCAAAATGGATCAATAAGGACAAGGGTTCAAGTACCGACCCCAATGAAAGCCTTGAAGAGATGACAAGACATGTGGAAAGAAATAAAATAACCAACATTGCTTGAAATGACACTATGAATTCCGTCACTATTAACATGGTAGAAATTTATCAAGATCCAGATGAAGAGGATTGCAATGGGAAGAAATACCCCAGGAGGAGGGTGATTTGGATGCACCAAATGAGGGTACGCGCACCCAAAATAAAAGAAGGCTCCAAAATTTGGCTCCAATGAATAATGAGTTTCCACCTCCTCAGTGGAACACCTCTAAATATAAAGATAAATAAGCGACCATGTCCAGGTTTCCATCTTTGAAAGAGAAATTTCCACAATATGAGAGTGAGATATGAGCTCTCTGACAGCTCAATGAGGAGATACTTAGGGGCAATATTCCCAATGGGTATCATCTCTAGCTAGAGGAAGATATTCCACCTCTTATAGATGATCTGACAACCAGAGAAGCATCTGGATATCAGATTGGCTCTAGGTCTAGGCAACCCATCCACACAAACAAGGAAGTCAGAAACGATCAGAACTTCCCTCCATTATGGTGATAGCCTATCCCTCACCAGGGTAACTCTTTAGTCATAGGAAAGTTAGAGGATCAATGAGAGATGAAAGTGGGACCACATAATTGGCCCCCATCCACTCCTTATGAATGGGAATTAACTCAGATGGAAGTACCACTAGAGCTGCTCACTGCCATTGAATCCTTGGCTACTCAGATGGATTCCATGTAAGGGCGATGCAAACTAGTGTAACCCGAGAAGAATACATACCCCAAATGGGTAGATGATACCCCGCCTCCACCCAATTTTGACAATCCTACCTTCTCCAACTTCAACAATGTAGGTTATCCTGATAAATATCTCACACACTTTGTGTCTCGATGTGGGACAATGATGTGCCCTCAGGATTAGCAGGAGGCGAAAAAACTGAGGTGTTTCATACATAAATTGATAGGGTTAGCCTTTGTATAGTATAGCATTATACCCATAGGGTCTATCACAGGATGGGAATACCTTCACTATCAATTACTTTACCAATTTAGTTCAACACTAAGGAAGACAATGATCGTAGACCTAATGAACTATAAGCAGTGTGAGAACGAGAGGGTGTCTAACTTCATAATAAGGTGGAAGGGTTTGACCTATTCGCTCAACATCCCTCTATCATAGGAACAACTACTATAACTCTATACTGAAAATATTTGGGATGAGATGAAAACACCCCTAATCCCTATGAAATATCTTGGTGGATTCCGATAATTCACTGAAACAACACAACATCTTGAAGAATCTATCCAATGAACCTGATCCAAGTCTCAGATACCTGTAGCACAAGGGAAAAAGTTGGGAAAAGTGGAAGATGCAGCTGTCACCCTCAATCCCACAATGGTCCAAGCACCTAATAAAGCTTTGAACCTCCCAACACCCTCTACTAATTAGTGGAAACCACAAAATCTCCCTCAACTGGATGCAAAATAAACCAGGTCCACTCAGGGTTCTAGGTGCAGATGAATAATGTGTACTGCTTCCAAAATGAGAAAGTCTAGAACTATTTATTTGTAGTCATGGACAACAACTTAATCACACTTTCACAGCCTAGGAAGCCTGATGAAGTCAATATCACCAACCATCCCGATTACTTCTCTCTCTATAGAAGGTTGGGTAATAATATTTAGAACTATTTCGTCTTTAAGGACATCCATCAAGGTATGATTGACTCGGGACAGGTGACATTAGACGATTCTCTAGAATAAGTGTCTTACATAACCATTTCCTAGTTAGAGGAAGAGGAAGGATGGTAGAAAATTCTTACTAGGAAAGCACAAAATTTTGACAAATGGATGAATCATAAAAAATTCGATCGATCCCATGGTTCCCTTAAGGCACAATTGCAAAAACTCACAACATCTCCACCACCCAAAAAGGATAAGTCTAATGTACCTTCCAAGGGTGGGAGTGACCACCAGAAGTAGGAAGAAACGGAGAAGGGAGAGTCATATTCTACTCCAAAGAAGGCTCTAACTCTCATAGATTTCTTTCCTAAAATATCTACAGCATGGTAATCACCCCATCAAATGGAGTCCTAATCAGGCGAAGAACTCATATTTAGTTTTTTCAACACAATAAACTTGATGAACCCCTCCTCCGATGATTAGTATTCCCCCGAATATGGTTTTCGTGCACATAACAGGGGAATGGCAGGCTGCATGCACTAAATATGAGGATATAGGGGACAAAAAAAGATATGGAAAGAGTTAGTATCCTAATCATATTCCCACATAGGACTCATATATAGTCGATAATCATGGGAAAGTTCTCCAATAGGCTCGAAAGAGGTAGGAAGGTGCCTTAGAGCCCTCCAGTAGCCACCCACACCCGATTGTCTTGCATAACCATTTAGTAGGGGTTCAACCTGATCAACCCAATCCACAAGAAAGGCCGGAGCAACCTATTCCACTGGCGACGAATATTCTATCGACCTCCATGAAGGCCCCATGTCCATTGACCTCAACTGCTCTAGCTCCTCAACTACATTCCCAGAAGCAGTCCCATATTGGGAGGCGGTGACCTCTAGTGCAAAAGTATGATGTTATGAAACAACTAGCTGTGGTCCCAACCAAGTTCTCAATCCTTGATGTGCTTCATCTTTCAAAATAAATCATGGGGGCACTTTTTGAATCCCTCTAAAGACCATAGGAATTTGAGATAGAAGTCACTAAAGCCAAGGTATATTGAGTAGAAACCTTGTACTTAGAATGTCATGTCACCATTTCATTCACTGACCAAGATTAGGAAGAGTCCATCCTGGGATACATTAGACACTTGTATGTCTTAGTAAGGATCAATAATTTCAGTTTCTAAAGGGTGTTGATAGATAATGGATCTGAGATAAATCTAATCCCAGCCTGGACCCTCTAATGTTTTGGGTATAGTGAATAATACATATTGTAACACCCCAAGATTTCATAGTGTGTTATTTCTTCAAAATAATTCAATAACTTGCACTACACGCAACACTGAGTTCAATTGCACCATGACTTACCAAAAAAAAAAAGCCATTAAAAGAGGTCATGAATAGTATTAACTAAATTTTAAACTTTATATAATCCTTATAATTTTAGAATCCATATTATGAGTTTCTTAGTCATAATGCAAGAACAGATTCATTTTCAGTATTGCACTTTTATCAACTTTTGATAGTGAAACCTTTTTAAATACAATATTTTAAACTTTTTGACTAAATGGAGACATCAAAAAAATTTAAAATGAAACATCCCAAGCTTCCACGGTACGCTTTCCTTTGAATAAAACAGTAGCGTGTGTTGTACGCAACTTCGAGTTCTAACACACCGTAACCAATCAAACTAGCTGTTATGAATAGTAATACCTACCTTTTAAAATTATATATATTTTATATTTCAAAATGGAATTCATTTTTGGATTCGGAATATCTAATTTAGCCTAGGGTGAAATTTTGGTACTTTTCGGATAACTTTCATATTTTGATGAATAGTGAAAATTACTAAATTTTAATTAAAAACAACTTTTTTAATCAAAATAATTAATAGTGATAAATTATGAATTTGATTGGTTTGAAAGTATATTTAGAATATATTTTTACCATTTAATATAATGTTGGTCATTGGACATAATTTTACAATTAAACCGAACATAAACAAGTGCTAATCTTTTGATAGTTATTATCTCTTAAAAACACGCTTTTTGTTTTGACAGCGGGAATTAATTTTAAATTAATTTCGGCCACTTCTGTGTTTTGAATTTAGGAAAATGGATTCCATATTTGGAATCAGGATGTTCAAATTGTGTAAATAGGTAACTTTTATTTTTAGACATTTTGAATAATTACTGCGGTAAATATTTTATTTACCATGGTTAAGGGTAAATCCGGTAAATAAGGGTTAAAAAATAATATTATAATAATACTAAATTACCCTAAAACGTGTCTTAACCCTATTGGTTGATACATGGTCGACCATGGGAATCTTTGGGTCTATTTTGGGACCCCATGGATCCACTTGTAAGTGATAATGACACTTTATTTTAATTTAGTTTAAATGAATACAAAAATGACACAAGCATATATCTTTTAGAACAACAATTGTTACATAGGGTTATATATGTTGGATTTTAGATTATAAATATTCATTAGAAAGATAAAAAGATTTCCTACATAATGATATTTTATTTATAATTTTTAGACATTAAATAATTTATTTTATATATGACACAATGATGATGCAGTAATTACTATAATAGTGAAAAATTAAAATAATTGATATTATAAATACCCAAATAAATATAATATGAAACTTTTAATGAATTAAACTAATTTTCTAGGATAATATGATATATTAGGATTGATTTAATTGACTTTTTTCGAAGTAATCAATCTGTTATGAGTTTCAAAAAAATCAACTATTGAATAGTGTCAAAATTGACATAAAAGAGTTCTTAAAACAAATATTATATTATTAATTGATATTAAATTCCTAAAAATCTAAGGTTCGGCCAAGAGACTTATATCATGATAGGTTCATCATTAATGTACCACTTGGGGGTCACTTGGATGTATATAGTAAGTTTATTAACCATATTATATAAAAATACAAAGAGACATTGTAAAAGTGAAACTAATTAACTTAGAGTTAATACTTAAAGATAAGGTTAATATAAGTACCCAAACCTGTCTAAATTCTATTGGTTGAGTGGTTTTAGACCTATCCCCATCTTAAACTTTGAATAGTCAACTTTTAAGCCATTAGAAACCGAATATTAATTTATTATAAATTAATATTTCTAGCTTTTCCAAAGGTGCCCCTCACACCTCTTATAAAAGGGCACTCCTCCTTCTCTTTTCCTCACACCTCTCAAGCCACTTGGCTCATCCAAAATCTTCCCAAATAAGCTCCCCACATCCCTCTCCTCCTCCTTGAATCTTCCCCTTAGGCAGAAAGCATTTCGAGAAGTCCTTTTCTTCCAACCAAAGTGAGTTACCTAGATTAAAGGTAACGATTTCTCTTAAATTATTTTCATTTATTTTGCTTCTCCAACCTCCAAACTCTTTTTATTTCCTTTCTTTTGTAACAACACCAGTATCAAAAATATACTAGGATGTTGTTATAAGAAGGATTCAAACTACACATACACACAACTCCATCTAATGGATGATGAACATAATGTTTCTGTGGATGGCAAACTAACGCCTCATGAAACGATGATTGTTCAAATACATCTTACCACCTCTCATGGTGGCCATTATGATGGCACTGTAATTAAATATGATATTAATGATATATATTTTATATATAAGCTTCTGTAATTACATTTTATTTCATACCATTATTCGTTTCATGTTGTATATACATACGATAATTTCATTTGAGGAAGTGCGGACTACCGCCCCCTTAAAATGATATGACTCGTTCATACCACACATGGAACGTATAAAGGATGGTGTTAATGAACTTAAGTAACATATATAAAATATTATATTATACTGGAATAGTAATATACCTATGTATCATTTGGATTTTATTCTTTTAAAATGAAAATTAAATGGAAGTAGCGTTCGTGCGTACGTACGGACTACCGTCTCCACGAACGCGATAAGATTCATTCTCCATCATATCCATTCAAGTATTATTCTCATTTTAGGGTTAAAAATAATGTTAATATCATTCTGATTATGAATAAGATATAATCTATCCATTACAAACATGTCTTACGTAACCAAACATTTAAGAAGAACGAATCGATTATCACCCGAAACGACGATAATACTAAGATATTATTAATAAAGCAATGTTAAAAGATCATATATGATATCATATTAATGTATATGATTCTTGTATAATTTAATAATAATTATTTCACCATTATACAGGAGGTTAACCTACCCCAACAAAGGAAAAGTACAAGGTAAGGGTTATTTCACAATCTCTTCATTATCCGAGGTTGTTTATATGTAATAATCTACTGGGATCTCTTTATCATCCACATCCATGTTTCTTAAAAATGTATTTCAAAACATTTTTACTATTTACAAGAATATGGGTTAAATTCATTTATACCCTTGTTTGACTTTTTATAAGAGGTTTATAAATGAATCTTTCCGTCGTTTTCAAAACAAGGTCCTTTTTAACCTTTTCGACAGAATTAAGGTAAGAATGTTTTTTTTAACCTATACGGCGGGTGCGGTTATTTTCCACCGTTATAAAATCTTCAAAGCTTTCATTAAAAGCTTACAAGGATATTTTCAAAGTAACTATTTTATTTTATAATTATGTGACTTTTAAATGATTTCAAAATGAATATTTTAAGAATTTCAGAAAGGTACTCTTTATCAAAATCAGAATTTTCAATGTTTTAAAGATTTATCTTTCTAAATCTTTTCAATTAATGTCCATGTCTTCAAAATGGTTTTTAAGGATTTATTTATATGGACATGAATGTTTTTAAAAATTTTAATTCCTTTCAAAAGTTTCAAAGTGGTATGGGACACTTTGATTCAAAAATCTATTTTTAATTACTTCCTTTATAAATGTGTGACTTTTAAATGATTTCAAAAAAGGAGATATTTCTCTCAAATAGTTTTGATTTCATCTATGTCAACATCCTTTGATGGATTTTACACTTATTTGAAGTTGATTTATTATGATACAAAACTTTTATATTGTATTGAAGGTTTTGTGATATGTTTGACTGTGGATGTGCTATTTTTATACCATTCATAGTTTATGGTGAAATTATTGACATTTCGTATGCTAGTTTTAATACGAATGTTTATGTTATGTTTAAACCTTTTCATATGGGAATGCATTGGACTTAATAAGTGACGGGTGGAGCCCGCTATAGCTCCTCGATGCATCGGTAGGTCTCATGAGGCAAACTAGTGTCTTGGCACAAGGCCTTGACAAAATCTTATTTGTAGTCTTGGCACGAGGCCTTGGCTATGTGGTTATGATAGTCTGGCATTATGCATTCCAACATTATGAAAGTGGTTATTGATATTGCATGTGATTATTCGATTATTAGAATATCCATGTGAACAAGTAAATGGCATTATTTCATTTTACTTTTGCCATACTATGTTGAAGTTCAATTTTAAAAGGCTTTTGTTTTAGTAATTCATTGCCTTAAATGTTTATGCTTATTTTTGAATGTTCCGCTATATTGTTATCCTTACTGGGCATTTGAGCTCACCCCTTTTCTATGTTTTATTTTTCCCAGGAAGTGAAGATGTAAGTTATGAATGACTTGCAGGGATATTATGAGGGGTTATAGTGTGGACTGTGGAAACATTATGTAGTTGTAGTAGTTTTTTTTTGTAATGTAAAACTTATGAATATATCTAGTGTTTCCAAGGCTACTAAACCAATCGGTCTTTCGAGATTTGATCTTCTTGTGATCATGCCAATGTTATGTAATACTGCACCGACTCTGGGTAACTAGGGTTGGGGCGTTACAGTTGGTATCAGAGGAAGTTTAGTACAAACCTTGGAAGCTAGATTTAGATAAACTCTGATTAGAGCACGTAGACCTAAGATGAACTTTGAGGATTAGTATAGAAGAACTTCCTAGAATTTTGGTATTGTAGAGATTTTGTGAGTTTTCCGAGCAATACATCCCTGTCTGGATACGAGCAGGTAGAGGCGGCTCTGGCACAGATGTACCTAGGGGTAAAACCCGAAAACACCGCTTTGAGCTAGACTCGAACGGGAACTGGTGCACGACAACGGGCCTTGCTGCACTCTTGGTTACGACACTCCCGGGGGATATGCTTAGGATAACTCTCATTTTCTTTACAAATCATTTTGAAGGGATTATGAGTATATACTTCCTCAAAGAAAACATTCTTATGATTATGGATTATATCCATAAATAGTTCAATTTATGTTAGGTGTTTTATAAGTATGGGATTATGTATTTTGATTCATAAACTGATCTAGTTTATGCCATTGTTTAGAAATGGCGCCCAGTAGAAGGAATGAGAACTCCAGAAATGCACATGATCCAAAGAGAAGGAAGGATCATATCTTTCATGGTCTTAAGCTAGAATTTATAAGAGAAATAGTCTCCCATGTATTATCATCATATGAAGAAATAATATCATGTATTGATAAGATAAGTAAAGAGTTTACTGAGTCCTATGGCTTTGAAGGGAAGCAAGAGAAGAAAAGGATGGAAGAGAGAAAGATGGATAAAGGGAAGAGGGAAAAGAATAATTTTCCCATATGTGGTAACTGTGGAAAGAAACACCCTGGAACTTGCCTGAAAGGAATGGGAGTTTGTTATAAGTGTGGAGGAAAATGGCACAAAGTACGTGACTGCAAGGGTAAGAAAATGGTTTCAAATGTACAATGCTTCATTTGCAAGGAGTTTGGACACTACGCGAACCTATGTCCCAGTCATCAGACTATGCCGCAAATGATGCTACTGGATAATAATCAAGTTATGATACTACCACAGATGAAGAGGAATGATTAGAGTTCTTATGTTGATTATGTCAATTGAGTGTTGTATCAACAATGTACTTGTTATAATAATTATGGAGTATATAAGGATTGTACTGCAGTACTATTTCATTAAGGACTTAAGATTGTGTGGAACAAAGAAAAGTGACTCAATAGAAGGTTAAATTTTTGGAATATATATGGTTGAGAGAATGATAAATCATAATATAGTTCTGATACTGAGGTAGTGATTTTGGAATAATATGTGATTATTTTGGATAAATTATATTGGATATTATTGACTACCTTGAAGCTGATTAATGATCTGTATATTCCATCATTTTTGGGGTTTAAAACATTTTTGGATTAATGAAGTATATCCAGCATTCTATATGGAATAAGGGAACATGAATGTAATCAATAAGGAATATGGTAGTACATGATGAAGGTATTCATATGCTATTACAGGGTAAAAAGGATCTATATTATGTTTACCTTCCTTATAAATGTTGGACTGTGAGTTTGGACAGAAGTATTTTGGATAGTTCTAGTTTGGATTATTTTGGATTTCCATAAAAGGACAACCCAGAGGTCGGGCGGCAACTCGTCGCGTCCGGCAAGGCTGCGAGACTTGAACCTGCAACCGAAGGGCGACAAGGGTGTATCACCTACCACTGGCCCAAGAGATGTCCTGGATTAAATAATGTAGTTTTTTTAAAGGATCTGGTAGATGAATTATAAATTCGTTTATTTTGGAACCCTATACGAATAGTGTAAATAGATTTTTTTTTTACATTCTATTATCTTTTAGAGTGAAAGATGAGTTTGTGGTAGAAATTTATTAAAGGATAAAACTATAATTATAAAGTAAGTATATCTCCTTATGATCTTAGCCAATCTCATAAATAAATTCCTCAAAATTAATAAAAGGAACTTAGAACAAAAATGTTTTCCTAGATGGTACCTTAAATCATCACTAATTTATGGCTTTGGGATTGTTGGCCTTTTCATAGCCATGTTCTCTACCACTCTCCATCAGATAATTGATGGTTAGATTTCTCTCCCATATCCATATTTTCCTACATGGAACCCTAGTATGTGTTATTTTCGGTAATCTTCATACTTTCCACTCTTTATTTTAAATAGAGGCCTCATTAATTCATTTTTCGATGTGGGATTTCAACTAAGATATTTTGAAACGTCAAAAATGAGTTATCCTAATACCCTATGTTTTGTTGAACCGATGGTATTTCAAATCATCATAGATTGATGAATTTAAGGACCTCAATTATACACTTGTTTGTGATTGATGACCTCAATCACTACCTATAAATATTTACGTTTTTCCTCCGATTATATGTCTCTAATTGCCACCAATGTTCTCCTAATCAAGATCATAATTTGGTGGTGACCGTTTCATTTCTCTTTTCCTCATATTAAGACTAAATTTTAGTAACCCAATTTCCGATGTGGGATTTCCCACAAATATATTTTCTACTTTCAACCTTTTATTTTTGAAGAACAATTTCAAATTGCGAGGATGCAATTTATTGAAGGAGGGGAGAATGTAACACCCCAAGATTTCATAGTGTGTTATTTCTTCAAAATAATTCAATAACTTGCACTACACGCAAAACTGAGTTCAATTGCACCATGACTTACCAAAAAAAAAAGCCATTAAAAGAGGTCATGAATAGTATTAACTAAATTTTAAACTTTATATAATCCTTATAATTTTAGAATCCATATTATGAGTTTCTTAGTCATAATGCAAGAACAGATTCATTTTCAGTATTGCACTTTTATCAACTTTTGATAGTGAAACCTTTTTAAATACAATATTTTAAACTTTTTGACTAAATGGAGACATCAAAAAAATTTAAAATGAAACATCCCAAGCTTCCACGGTACGCTTTCCTTTGAATAAAATAGTAGCATGTGTTGTACGCAACTTCGAGTTCTAACACACCGTAACCAATCAAACTAGCTGTTATGAATAGTAATACCTACCTTTTAAAATTATATATATTTTATATTTCAAAATGGACTTCATTTTTGGATTCGGAATATCTAATTTAGCCTAAGGTGAAATTTTGGTACTTTTCGGATAACTTTCATATTTTGATGAATAGTGAAAATTACTAAATTTTAATTAAAAACAACTTTTTTAATCAAAATAATTAATAGTGATAAATTATGAATTTGATTGGTTTGAAAGTATATTTAGAATATATTTTTACCATTTAATATAATGTTGGTCATTGGACATAATTTTACAATTAAACCGAACATAAACAAGTGCCAATCTTTTGATAGTTATTATCTCTTAAAAACACGCTTTTTGTTTTGACAGCGGGAATTAATTTTAAATTAATTTCTGCCACTTCTGTGTTTTGAATTTAGGAAAATGGATTCCATATTTGGAATCAGGATGTTCAAATTGTGTAAATAGGTAACTTTTATTTTTATACATTTTGAATAATTACTGCGGTAAATATTTTATTTACCATGGTTAAGGGTAAATCCGGTAAATAAGGGTTAAAAAATAATATTATAATAATACTAAATTACCCTAAAACGTGTCTTAACCCTATTGGTTGATACATGGTCGACCATGGGAATCTTTGGGTCTATTTTGGGACCCCATGGATCCACTTGTAAGTGATAATGACACTTTATTTTAATTTAGTTTAAATGAATACAAAAATGACACAAGCATATATCTTTTAGAACAACAATTGTTACATAGGGTTATATATGTTGGATTTTAGATTATAAATATTCATTAGAAATATAAAAATATTTCATACATAATGATATTTTATTTATAATTTTTAGACATTAAATAATTTATTTTATATATGACACAATGATGATGCAGTAATTACTATAATAGTGAAAAATTAAAATAATTGATATTATAAATACCCAAATAAATATAATATGAAACTTTTAATGAATTAAACTAATTTTCTAGGATAATATGATATATTAGGATTTATTTAATTGACTTTGTTCGAAGTAATCAATCTGTTATGAGTTTCAAAAAAATCAACTATTGAATAGTGTCAAAATTGACATAAAAGAGTTCTTAAAACAAATATTATATTATTAATTGATATTAAATTCCTAAAAATCTAAGGTTCGGCCAAGAGACTTATATCATGATAGGTTCATCATTAATGTACCACTTGGGGGTCACTTGGATGTATATAGTAAGTTTATTAACCATATTATATAAAAATACAAAGAGACATTGTAAAAGTGAAACTAATTAACTTAGAGTTAATACTTAAAGATAAGGTTAATATAAGTACCCAAACCTGTCTAAATTCTATTGGTTGAGTGGTTTTAGACCTAGCCCCATCTTAAACTTTTAATAGTCAACTTTGGAGCCATTAGAAACCGAATATGAATTTATTATAAATTAATATTTCTAGCTTTTCCAAAGGTGCCCCTCACACCTCTTATAAAAGGGCACTCCTCCTTCTCTTTTCCTCACACCTCTCAAGCCACTTGGCTCGTCCAAACTCTGCCCAAATAATCTCCCCACATCCCTCTCCTCCTCCTTGAATCTTCCCCTTAGGCAGAAAGCATTTCGAGAAGTCCTTTGGTTCCAACCAAAGTGAGTTACCTAGATTAAAGGTAACGATTTCTCTTAAATTATTTTCATTTATTTTGCTTCTCCAACCTCCAAAATCTTTTTATTTCCTTTCTTTTGTAACAACACCAGTATCCACAATATACTAGGATGTTGTTATAAGAAGGATTCAAACTACACATACACACAACTCCATCTAATGGATGATGAACATAATGTTTCTGTGGATGGCAAACTAACGCCTCATGAAACGATGATTGTTCAAATACATCTTACCACCTCTCATGGTGGCCATTATGATGGCACTGTAATTAAATATGATATTAATGATATATATTTTATATATAAGCTTCTGTAATTACATTTTATTTCATACCATTATTCGTTTCATGTTGTATATACATACGATAATTTCATTTGAGGAAGTACGGACTACCGCCCCCTTAAAATGATATGACTCGTTCATACCACACATGGAACGTATAAAGGATGGTGTTAATGAACTTAAGTAACATATATAAAATATTATATTATACTGGAATAGTAATATACCTATGTATCATTTGGATTTTATTCTTTTAAAATGAAAATTAAATGGAAGTAGCGTTCGTGCGTACGTACGGACTACCGTCTCCACGAACGCGATAAGATTCATTCTCCACCATATCCATTCAAGTATTATTCTCATTTTAGGGTTAAAAATAATGTTAATATCATTCTGATTATGAATAAGATATAATCTATCCATTACAAACATGTCTTACGTAACCAAACATTTAAGAAGAACGAATCGATTATCACCCGAAACGACGATAATACTAAGATATTATTAATAAAGCAATGTTAAAAGATCATATATGATATCATATTAATGTATATGATTCTTGTATAATTTAATAATAATTATTTCACCATTATACAGGAGGTTAACCTACCCCAACAAAGGAAAAGTACAAGGTAAGGGTTATTTCACAATCTCTTCATTATCCGAGGTTGTTTATATGTAATAATCTACTGGGATCTCTTTATCATCCACATCCATGTTTCTTAAAAATGTATTTCAAAACATTTTTACTATTTACAAGAATATGGGTTAAATTCATTTATACCCTTGTTTGACTTTTTATAAGAGGTTTATAAATGAATCTTTCCGTCGTTTTCAAAACAAGGTCCTTTTTAACCTTTTCGACAGAATTAAGGTAAGAATGTTTTTTTTAACCTATACGGCGGGTGCGGTTATTTTCCGCCGTTATAAAATCTTCAAAGCTTTCATTAAAAGCTTACAAGGATATTTTCAAAGTAACTATTTTATTTTATAATTATGTGACTTTTAAATGATTTCAAAATGAATATTTTAAGAATTTCAGAAAGGTACTCTTTATCAAAATCCGAATTTTCAATGTTTTAAAGATTTATCTTTCTAAATCTTTTCAATTAATGTCCATGTCTTCAAAATGGGTTTTAAGGATTTATTTATATGGACATGAATGTTTTTAAAAATTTTAATTCCTTTCAAAAGTTTCAAAGTGGTATGGGACACTTTGATTCAAAAATCTATTTTTAATTACTTCCTTTATAAATGTGTGACTTTTAAATGATTTCAAAAAAGGAGATATTTCTCTCAAATAGTTTTGATTTCATCTATGTCAACATCCTTTGATGGATTTTACACTTATTTGAAGTTGATTTATTATGATACAAAACTTTTATATTGTATTGAAGGTTTTGTGATATGTTTGACTGTGGATGTGCTATTTTTATACCATTCATAGTTTATGGTGAAATTATTTACATTTCGTATGCTAGTTTTAATACGAATGTTTATGTTATGTTTAAACCTTTTCATATGGGAATGCATTGGACTTAATAAGTGACGGGTGGAGCCCGCTATAGCTCCTCGATGCATCGGTAGGTCTCATGAGGCAAACTAGTGTCTTGGCACAAGGCCTTGACAAAATCTTATTTGTAGTCTTGGCACGAGGCCTTGGCTATGTGGTTATGATAGTCTGGCATTATGCATTCCAACATTATGAAAGTGGTTATTGATATTGCATGTGATTATTCGATTATTAGAATATCCATGTGAACAAGTAAATGGCATTATTTCATTTTACTTTTTCCATACTATGTTGAAGTTCAATTTTAAAAGGCTTTTGTTTTAGTAATTCATTGCCTTAAATGTTTATGCTTATTTTTGAATGTTCCGCTATATTGTTATCCTTACTGGGCATTTGAGCTCACCCCTTTTCTATGTTTTATTTTTCCCAGGAAGTGAAGATGTAAGTTATGAATGACTTGCAGGGATATTATGAGGGGTTATAGTGTGGACTGTGGAAACATTATGTAGTTGTAGTAGTTTTTTTTTGTAATGTAAAACTTATGAATATATCTAGTGTTTCCAAGGCTACTAAACCAATCGGTCTTTCGAGATTTGATCTTCTTGTGATCATGCCAATGTTATGTAATAATGCACCGACTCTGGGTAACTAGGGTCAGGGCGTTACACATATCCCCTATAAATCTAACCATACAAGGGTATGATAGGTGTGATAAAAGGACCCTCAAAAAAATTAAGGTAAAGACACAATTTGGGGAGCACACGTATGATGTTGAGTTCATGGTTATCCAATAAGACACCACATACAACATCTTGCTTGGAAGGACCTAGCTCCATAGCCACTCGGTAGTCCCATCAACATTCCACCAATTTTTTAAGTACCCCACCAATGGAAAGGTTGGAATAATCCATGGCGACAATTCCCCCTTAGAAACTTGCGGAGCCATATATGCCGAATAAGAATTCTACAAAAGGGAGGCAAACAACGCATAGAGAATGATGTTATACAAGTTTCCACACCTAATGGCTTGGGTACTTCCCCTGTAAATCCATGGAGCATGCTTTATGAGGATTACATGATCCGCATAAACGTGGTCGAAATAGAGGACCTAGTCCCAGAGGCCCAAAACTCTCTTGTCCTTAGTAACAGTCACCCTCAATATCTCTCTATTGCACCCAGATGATGGGAGATGATGACATTTCTCATGATAATATCCCTCATCCTGATAGTGATGGAGAGTCCCCCAAACTTCCATCCTCACCCAGAGTTGTCCACATGGATTTGGGAATAGAATAGGATGAGAATGATATCAGAAAAGCCCCTCCAACATTTGAGTAAGGTGTTTCCACCAACATATATGAACTTCGACAGATAAACCTGGGGACAAAAGAAGATCCATGACCTACTTTGATTAGCACCGCCATGCCTCCCGAGGAGAAAAAGATATACATCGTATTCCTGAAGCAACATCTATATGTGTTTTCCTAGAACTCTACAGAAATGTCTGGATTAAATCCATATATAGCTATGCACCATCTGAGATTACCCGAAGACCATCAAGGCTTCAAGAAGGCATCCAGGAGAATGCACCCCTACCATGCCACAAATGTAGAGGCATAGTTCGAAAAATTGATCAAATCCAACTTCATCCGAGAGGTAAAATACCCTAAATGGCTTTACAAAATCACCCCCATTAAGAAAAATAATGGGTAGATCATGGTTTTCATTGATTTTAGAGACCTTAATCAGTATTGTTTGAAGGATGATTTTCCATTACCAATCACAGAACTCTTGATCATCACAACTAATGGCTTCCAAGAACTTTCCTTCATGGATGGGTACTTGGGGTATAATTAGATCAAAATGTCCCCCCAAGTATAAAGAGTCCACCACCTTCAGGGAACCCTAAGGACACCTCACCTACATTGGGAGATTTATATCCAACATGGCTGAAAAAGACCTCCCCTTCACAAGACGGATGAAGAAGGGAGTATCCTACCAATGGGATGATGATTTCCAAAAATCCTTTGATAATATCAAGCAGTATCTACTACACCAACATATTTTGATTCCTACGGTGGAGGGGAGGTCACTCATCTTATATGTGGACACCATGGCATGTTCACTGGGTGCCATCCCCGCTCAAAATAACGATGCAAGAAGAAATAATAGTCTCAACTACCTCAGATGAACTATGCTAGGTTCCAAGAAAAGATATTCTGATGTTCAAAATAACTGCCTTGTGCTCATCTTCACAGTGAAAAAGTTGAGGTATTACTTGTAGCACCATGAGATCTACCTGGTCTCTCATATCGACCCACTCAAGTATATACTTATATTCCCTATGTTGACCAGGCATTTGGATCTATGGGTAATAATACAACATCTAGTTCATATCCCATAAATCAGTAAAAGAGAAAGAACTGGATGAATTCCTCGTGGAACATACGGATCTTGAAAATGCACTGAAGGGCACTAAACTCCTTGATTAAGAGGTTTTATATGCCCACAAAACTCCCCAAACATAGGAGATGCATTTTAATGGAGAATCTCAAAGTCCTATCATTAGAAGAAAGAAGAACATGAAACTCAACCGGGTTGGCCTAGGGGTCATATTTGTCTACCCATATAAAGTAGTTCTTCCCTATTCTTTCTCAATATCAAAAGGCTGCATGAAAAATGAAGATAAGTACCAATCCCTCATCGCTGGGTTGAAACTAACATTACAGTTTCACATAGCCTACCTGAACATAAATGGGGATTTAGAGCTAGTGATAAAGCAGATCAACAAAAAATATTCCATAAAAAAGGAAGAACTAGCCCCTCTTAATGGCTATGTTAGGGGACTAATGAAGAAATTCCTCTTTGAGCCCATGTTTCATTATATTCCTCAATCATAGAATGTTCACGCTGATGCACTGGCTAATATAGAAGCCATCTCGGAAGACCCTAATTAGAAGGAAAAAACCTTCAACATAACACATATAAGAATGGTCTCATCAATCATCATGTGTGATATGAAAGAAATCAATCAGATCAACACCGACCCAGAGCGTGACAAACTAGAAACCACCTCTAGATGGATGAAGCCCATAATCAACTATCTTCAGGACGAGAATCTCCTGAAGTATCGATCTAGAAAGAAACAGATCCAGCATAGAGAAAAAAAATTCACCTTACAGGATGGTCCAAATGATCATAAAATCCTATACAAGCATGGATTCAATGGAAATACCCTTAGATGCATAGTAGAAGAAGAAATTATCATCATCATGGAAGAAGTCCATGTGGGATCCTACGACGCCCACCAATCTAGAATGAGGCTTTCCCACTAGATTAGAAGTTTGGGGTATTACTAGGAATCCATGAAAAAGACTATATGGAATTCACCAGAAAATGTCATGCATGAAAGATTTATGAAAACTTCATCCATCAGCCCTTGGAATTACTACACATAACTTAATAACCCTGTTCATTCACCATTGGGGGATGGATGTTGTGAGGCCATATCCCCCAGCCATAGCCAAACAGTTTAAGCATATCCTTACTACTACTTAATTCTTCTCCAACTAGGATAAGGCGATACACCTCAAGGAAGTCAGGACGAAGAATATCATCAACTTTATAAAGTCCCACATCATCACCAGGCTCCGAGTCCCTCACATGATATTGATAGACAATGACACCAACTTCTATTTTGTGGAGTTGAAGAAGTTATATCAAGATTATAACATCGAATCCAATCAATCATCACACTATCATGCCGAAACAAATGGACAGATAGAGACCTTCAATAAGACTCTGTCAAATATACTCCAGAATATGATGAACAAGAATAAGAATTCATGGCCAAAAAAAATACTCCATGCTTTATGGGTCTACCATACCACCACACGCACTATTACACAAGAAGCACCATAATCTTTAGTGTACAAGTGTTGACGCTCCTTTCGTCACAGAATCTAAAGGTCGGAAAAGGGAATATCTGATCTTAAAGTGATTCATCCTTTGAAGAAACATCAAAAATCGACAAAGGGATGAACAAGGAGAACATTGCCCATAGGTCGCGCAAGTTCCCTCATGGTCGCGCAAGTACACTTGCGCGCCGCCTAGTGGTCGTGCAAGTACTTGCGCGACACCTTATGGTCGTGCAAGTGACTTGCGCGACCTAAGTGGTAACCGCTCGGTAACCGCTCGGTAACCGCCCAGGGCCTTATTTTGCCTATAAATAGACCCTGTGGGCCCCCCATTAGAAGATCTCTTCCCAGAAACTCGGATCAAAGCTCCCGACGCCCAAGTCTCTTCTCAAAGCTTCCAGAACACTTCTAAGGTAATTTCTTACCTAGAATGGAAGATCTAAAGGGAAGAAGGAAGGCCCAAGTGTTGAATCTTATCAAACACTTGCGCGCCGACTTAATCCCTTCAATATAACTTGCGCGTCCCTATTCTGGAAGAACCTCAAGAGGATGGGAAAGGGTTTAATAAAGAATCGCTCAAGTAATTCCACTCTGGTTAAAAATCGCGCAAGTGTCCCTTATGTCGCGCAAGTATACTTGCGCGACCAATACTTGCGCGCCGACGCAGGACTTGCGCGACCTTCAATACTTGCGCGCCCCTATCTTTTTGGGTGCCCATCTTGCCCTTTTTCACCCCTCTTAAGCCATTTCACCCTTCCTATTCAAGATTCAGTCTTCAAGATACTCTTCAAAGCCATTTATGGCATGATTTCTTGATTTGACATCCTTATCTGAAAGGAATTATGTGAAATATCTCTCAAAACCTAGTGATTTAAACATCTTTATGTCACCAAAGATTGAGAGTTCATTCATTCAACCTCATCCTTTAAGATGAGAGAATCCTAACCTGGGTTTCCTTTTCAGGAATAATCCCCAGTTATAAAACCTTTGATTTGGGCATCTTCCTTAAGAATAAGCCCCAATCAAAGTCCTTTAAACTTGGGCATCCTCCTCAGGAGTAAGCCCCAAACCTTAATCCCTAACCTGGGTCTCCTTTTCAGGAATAAGACTCAGTCATAACCTTGGGCTTCCTTTTCAGGAGTAAGCCCCAAGTCCCCTAACCTAGGCTTTCTTCTCAGGAATAAGTCCTAGTCATAACCTTGGGCATCCTTCTTAGGAGTAAGCCCCAAGTCTCTTAAAATTTCTCTTAACCAGTCATAAATTACCTTTGATTTGGGTTTCCTTTTCAGGAATAAAACCCAATCATAAGTCCCCTCCTAACTTGGGTATCCTCCTTAGGAGTAAGCCCCAAGATTAGAGTATTCAAATCTCCATGAAGCACATATAACTTTGTGGACCCTGTTCATGGATTTTCTTCCTAAAAGTAAATCCTAAACCTTCGCCTATCTGGGCAGTCATCTATACATAAGCCCCAAAACAAATTCTTATGATTGCATCTTTTATGGCACAATTGTCTAAATTTTACCAATACCTCTTGTTTCTCACACCGAGCATGACTCACGTGAGCTTAGAGTGTAAAAGTAATTATGACATTCATCTTTGAGCCATCAATCATAAAACATCATATCCCATTCCTCGAACTACGTGGGTTCTGATTCCTTTTTCAAAACAAAGGATACGTAGGTAGCCCATTCATGGGTTCGATCCCAACATTGAAATAATCTCTGTCCTTCTGAATGACGATAAACTTCAAGTGCCCCACTGAGTGGCTTTAAAACCAGCCTGGTCATCAAAATGACCAAGAGACTTTTATATAAATGTTTTGAAGGATACCATTGACCAAGAATCTCTAAACAAATATAGATGATTCTATATTGATGAAGAACCTCGAATACATATAAAAGATTCTATAAATTTCTTGCATATTTAATCATTGATTGTTAAAACTAAAGGAAAGCTCATTTTATACTTGGTAATGTAATAAGGATTCACGAACTTAACTTAAATCTATAAAGAGAGTCCCGGAGTAGACAATAATTCCCCTCAAAAAGGTGTGATGAGTCCGACCTCCCATCCTCTCGACCAATGCAAATTCCTAAGCCTCATTAGCCCACAAGCTAATGAGCGCCTGACTTTGGAAAGTAGGTCCAAACGGATGTGGAATCATTGGATGTTTCCGGTTCTACGAACAAACCCGTTAGAAACCGATCGGAACGTTTGAATCTCCCGTCCAGGAGGTCATCCCCGGATTCCGCGCGAAACAAAAAATGGTGAACCCGACGTGAATCCTTAACCAAGTTAAAGTGATGTTCTTCTTAGATGTTAGGCCCCTTGGGCCAACAAGGCAATCATTGACATATGATCATCCAAAAGATGCAGTAGCCGGATTCATCTTGATTATGTCTGTTATATGGAAAAGGCACTCTTTTTTCAAGATCTTCTACAAAAAATGGCTTTCCTTAAATTCACCCCTGTGAATACTGCTGCTAAGAACACCTCTACTGTGAGGTCTGCTGCCGTGAAAACCAATGCTGCTACTCCTGCTGGAACGTCATCCGCTCTGAGGATGACATCACCAACTCAGCGTCTTCAACGCTGTGTTTCAAATGCACTGGTTAAGGAGTACCGTCGTAACGGTACTATCCCAACTCTGGAGGCCGCTCGTCAAGCCCTCCAAGTTAACAATTCTACCTGGTCGTCCGGACAACGACGACCAGCAATCAAGAAGCAGGCGGTACTGACTACCGTCTCCAACCGTTTCGGGTCGTTATCCCCGGAACGCAATTTCCATTCACTCCCTTATTCTGAGGAAGTGAATGAGCAGGTCCCGCAGGACCTTAATTCAAAGAGACAGGAGTCCTTCTCAAGGGCTCCCATCAACAATCGCCGCCAGACTCGTGCGGTAGTGCACCCTCAACATGATGAGGGTACCGGCTCCAGGCATTCAGCTCAGGTTCCTCGAACCCGAGCAGGCAAGATGAATCACCAGAGACGGAATCCGGTTAATAATAGGCAGGTTGTCATCCCTGCCATCTCCGGAGAAGTCCACCAACCTAACTTGGTGGCAAACAACGAGCAGGCACACACACCTGCCCGTTTTAATTCAGCTGTCCAGCAGACTCGTCTGGCAGCATCAAGCCGATCCCGCCAGGCAATTCCGGCGGAGTACCATAGGCAGGAAAATACACCTGCTTATACATCAGCAGTTAGTCAGCAGGCTCGTCTGACTACATATGATGGATCTCGTCAACCGCGTTTGGCGAAGTATAATCAGCAGGCACATACACCTGCTAATACTAATCAAGCCTACCAACAGTCTCGCTTGGTAGCGCACGGAGAAGTCAGTCGGAAAGTCCCGACGACAAACAGGAGGCAGACTAAACTCTCTGCCTCCACACTTGAGTACTGTCAGGATTCACTGACAGGAAAAGGAGGACAGGAGCAGGCACATACACCTACTCCAAGCCCGGAATGGACGTATATCCCTGTTCCGGCGGCTGAAGTCACCAAGCATATTTTATCAATGGTGAAAGAGCAGAAGCAAATTCCTGCTCATATTCTGGATGCTTGCCAGGATATCATAACATCTTCAGCATCATCTCAGGGACAGACACATAAATCTATCCCTAGCAGTGGAGTGACACATCAACAATTCACTCCGGAACAGACACACACATCTATTCCAGTCCAAGAGGGTTGTGGGGCCTACTCCCCCATATCATATGGACAACCAAGTCAGGCACATACATCTGATTTGAGCGATGATCGTCAGCCTAACCTGACCATCTTTCCTGATCAGGCACATACACCTGCTCAGAGAAATCACTTTCGTCATCAAGTGATTTCTAAAGCGAGTAAGAAGGCATCTAAGAAAAAGATCCGCCCAGCACAGTCAGGAGATCAAAGGCCAATCTGCAACAAGGCCTTGCTCAATGCTGGAGTTCTTGAAGCCCTCAGACATTTATCTGTCGGAATTCAAGATTCTACTCCCTCAGTTCCCAATAACAGGAACATTAATCCCGAAGGTCTTCAACAGACACTTCCTCATGAAGACTTGCTTCATGAAAATTCGGTCAATCTTGAAGTTTCTTCTTCAGATGAGAACCACAGGAACCCTCTGTGTGGTCAGAAGACCAAGGAGCAAGAGATATCATCTTTTGCTGTAACCCATCATGAAGGTCCTCCTCATGGTGATGAATTTCGCTGCGAAAGTCCTCTCCGCAGTAGTGATTCACATTGTCTCGAAAATTCTTCAGAAGACAATGTAGTGACGAGAAAGCCCTCCTATCTCGAGGCACTTGCAAACGTAAAACCAGTCATGTCTGAAGTTTTACTATCGGCAGGTGAAACTCTTTCTCCATCAGAAGATAGCTTGGGGTTCAGGTTATTCTCCGAACCTTCCCTAGGTCATTCATCTTCCAGCATGAATAGTGATTCCTCTACCAATCTTGTTGAATCCGATGAAGCAACAAGGAAACACCAACTCTGGTCCAAACAGGTAGAAGAATCTTCATTTAATGATAAAGAGGAAATGCTGAACATGAGGAAAAAACTGGCAAAAGGTGAAGTACCAGTCATGTTTTGGCCTTTGGCTGATTCACAGTATGACATTCCAAAGATGTTGACGGATGATGGAATCCATGATATTCGTCTTAACATATGGAAAACTCTTTGTCAATTAAAGAAGAAGGTATTATCTTACGATAAATATGAAAATCATCTTAAGATAATAGAAGGGTTACAACGCCAGATTGATTTGGCATCTCTATCAGTCTCTCGGTATCCGAAGGCTGAAAAGCAACAGAGAACCCTTCAACGTTCATGCCTTGGCGCGCTGAGAAAATTGCGTCAGTTAATTTCCAATGCTCCATCTAATGTTCATATCAGAGGATGGGGTATTCACGGAGCACTACATTTCACAGTGCTTTCCGGTCAGCAAAGCCCGCCGAAAATGGTCTCATGCAATGTTATTGCCCATGGCCGGCCACAGTCAATGGGCTTTGTTCATAATCAAAATCTTGCTCGAGATCAAGCTTCAACTAGTTCCTCTCAAAATCAAGTATATAGAGAACAGGTTGTTGAATTGCTCCTACATCAAGCAGGCGAGAATATTGCGCAAGCCTCTCGTCTGGAGTAAACACGTCATCAAATGACAGAAGTTTCGGAAATCATCCAACGGTCTGTTGAACCAGGTGATAAAAGTGGATACAGGTTAATGCATCCAGCTAATTTCCGAACTAAGATCCGCAAGATCAAGAGATATTTCAAGAAGATCTCAGACATAGCATGTCAAGAGACACCCCAGCTTGCCAGACTGGGGACTTCTCTAACCCAACCCTCAGAATCAACGAATGGGATTCGAGGAGTTGAGCAGAAGCAACAGGAACACCCCCAGTCCACCGGACTGGGGAATTTTTCAAATCTTCAATCCCTCCCTCAGAGAAAGTCAGTATTCTCTCGATTAGGGAATAAGCCTCAAGAGGAACGAAGAGCCAAGATGTCAGGAGATTCTCTCCAAGTGACGGTTCACAAAGAAATTCCTGAGGGGTCAAGTCAACGGAATGCCATGTCTTATCATGGACATAAAAAGAGACAATATCATAGAAATGCTGATAGAAAGGATTTCATGAAATATGCATCCATTAATGTCATCACTGCCGTTGCTGCTGATCCACCAGATGAGGCTCAATCAGAGGGATCAGATGAAGAGGTTCCTGCTCAAGAAGTTGCGCACACAGACCTAAATGAAGAAGGTGTGCGCACACGTAATCAAAGGCTTACCCAAAATTTGGGTATTCCTTCAAGTAACCCACTTCCCCCTCTCTGAAAAGGATCCAATAAGGGGAAAGGAAAGAATCAGGTTACTTCTCACCCTTCCTCTGAAGGAGGTCAATCGCTCTCATTAGAGCAAAGGCTTGCACAACAGGAGGAAGAAATGAAAGAATTAAGAAGGTTGAATGCAGAACTACTTCAGAGTAGTCTTCTTCTTAAGAATGCTGAAGTCCGACAGCCGAAGGAATTTGTTGTAACTACTGAGATGGATCAGGAATATCCTCCTTTATCAGTACACCCACAGAGGTCTAATCCTACGGGTCAAACACAACAACGGTTGGCAGCACTACCATTAGTTGCAGCACCAACCTCCACGGCTGTCCAAGCTCCATTCATTGCACCTACCCAAAACCAAGTTCAACCTGACGTTTCTCAAAAGTTAATAACTACTATTGAGTCATTAACAGCTCGGTTAGAAACTATGGAAGGGAAACGGGCGCAAGTTCAACCTGAAAAGAAAGTTTACCCTGAATGGGTAGATTCAATTTCTCCTCCATCCAGTTTTGGAAACCCTATTTTCCCTACTTTCAATGGATCAGGCGACCCTGAACAACATTTGACGCATTACGTGTCTTGTTGTGATCCTATGATGGGAACTCCAGAACAACAAGAAGCAGTGAAACTCAGATGCTTCGTGCGAACCTTGCAAGGACCAGCTTTTGTCTGGTATACAAGCTTGAAATCCCGGTCAGTCATCGGATGGGAGGATCTTCGTCAAAAATTCCTTCTTCAGTTCAGCTCAACTTTGCCAAAAACGACAGTTTTCGATCTTACAAACTGCAAGCAAAGGGAGAATGAAAGAGTCTCTGATTTCATTGCTCGTTGGAAGGGATTAACGTATTCCTTGAGTTTATCACTCCCTCAGGAGGAATTATTGCCAATCTGTGTGGCAAATTTGCGTGACGAATTACGCACGCCATTGATCCCTGTGAAATACACAGGAGGGTTTCGAGACCTTACTTCAATCGCTCAACAGATTGAAGATTCCCTTATGCAGGCTAAGGTTAAATCTCGTGTAATTCCATCAGCTCCAGGAAGAAGGATGGGTAAAGCAGAAACTGCTACAGTTATGCTTAAACAGGCACCTGTACCTATTTCTACTTCAAAACCTTCATCTTCTCGAAGGGCTCCACCTCCTGAACGCCAACAACAAAGGCTGTTTCGTCCAAATGATCAAAAAGATCAACGACGAAAACAATTTGAGGATATGAAGAGTAAAATATACTCTTTCCGAAGTGAGCAAGTTCCTGGTTACTTCATTTCAGCTCTGGAAAATAATTTGGTTCAATTACCAGTGCCGAAGAGACCAAACAAGGAAGGAGATGAAGACCGTCCCAATTATTGTCCCTTTCATCAAATGTTGGGACATCCCATCCAGGAGTGTTTTGTCTTTAAAGACCTCCTACAAAAGATGGTTGACTTGGGACAAGTCAAATTGAAAGGTTCTTCAGCTCATGTAGCGTGTATTACCGCTACAGATCCAGAGGAAGGAGGCGAGTGGCAGGAAGTCAAAAGCAAAACTGCGAAAAAATATGATGATTGGATAGTCAGAAAGACAATCAATCGGACTCATTCCATTTTGCGAACACAATTGAAGAAACCAATTGTGTCTCCTACAAAAGCTGCAGTAAAGCCTCCATCAAAGGACAAATCCTCAAAAGGGCAGCGTAATTCAAAGAAGAAAGAGGAATCAGAAGAAGATGAGTATGCATCAAAGCCTAAATTGTCTTTGACTCTGGCAGATTTCATGCCATCTACTTCAAAGCCACGGGCACCGTCCCACCAAACGGCACAGCCTAAACAGGCTAATCAGGCAGAGTCTTTATCAGACGAAAAGTTAATCTTTGGTTCTGTTTAATCTCAATGGATGGAGAACACATCACGACTCCAACTAATGCCAGATTTCTGAAGAAGTATTTTGTATAAACACAAAATATTGTTCCCAGAACCAAGACTTACAATTGGTTCATACACCAAGGTCCGGTATGACCTTAAACTACACCAAGGTCCGGTATGACCTTAAACTACACCAAGGTCCGGTATGACCTTAAACTACACCAAGGTCCGGTATGACCTTAAACTACACCATGGTCCAGTATGACCTTAAAACTACAACTACGTCCAGCATGACGATAAACTGTATGGTCCGTGCATATGACCTTAAACTATTCGCACTTATGTCCCTGCAACATGACACTAAACTGTGCAGCACCAATAGTCCTAACTGCAAGACTTTAAACTGCATAGTCCCTGATTTTGTCCTACATGACAATAAACCGTATAGAAGTTCCTATATTTTGTCCGAGATGACATTAAACTATATTTTGTCCTAGCGACATGACATTTAAACTGTGTGGCACTTTCATCGTCCAGCATGACGTTAAACTGTGTTAAGTCCCTTATTGTCCTACATGACACTAAACTGTATTCTGTCCGAGATGACATTAAACTATATTATGTCCCTGCAACATGACACTAAACTGTGCAGCACCAATAGTCCTAACTGCAAGACTTTAAACTGCATAGTCCCTGATTTTGTCCTACATGACAATAAACCGTATAGAAGTTCCTATATTTTGTCCGAGATGACATTAAACTATATTTTGTCCTAGCGACATGACATTTAAACTGTGTGGCACTTTCATCGTCCAGCATGACGTTAAACTGTGTTAAGTCCCTTATTGTCCTACATGACACTAAACTGTATTCTGTCCGAGATGACATTAAACTATATTGTGTCCTAGCAACTTGACATTAAACTGTGTGGCACTTTCATCGTCCAGCATGACGTTAAACTGTAAAAAGTCCCCAGAACTGATATCCTCATATTGGTTCACCTTAGTCCTAGCTACATGACTTTAAACTGTACAGCACAAGTTCGTCCTTGCTATATGACGTTAAACTATACAGCAATGGTCCAGTATGACATTAAACTGCATCATCCCTGGTCCATGTATACGACCATAAACTATTTGCAAATATGTCCAGCAAGACGTTAAACTGTGACGTCCTAACTACATGACGCTAAACTGTATAAAAGTCCCTCACGTCCGGAAAGACGTTAAACTATATAATCATCAAAAGTCCAGCATGACATTAAAACTTCACAATCCCCCTTTCGTCCAATATGACGTTAAACTATATTGTCCCCATAGTCTTAACAACATGACGCTAAACTGTACAGAAAGTCCCTTTTTTATGTCCTACATGACATTAAACTGTACATCGTTAAGGTTGTTATTACCTCTTGTTTCTCACACCGAGTATGACTCACGTGAGCTTAGAGCGAACATCAACCATAACACTCCCTTTGGGCCACTAACCATGTGTAAGTCCCAACAACATTTTTTTTAGATCATTGTCCACAAGAACAACTTGATCATTAATTCATTCTTTAATTGAACTACACAGACTTTGATCCTTGCCCTCCAGGCTGGGTATGTAGGCAACCTCCCAAAGGTTCAAGCCCAAAAACAATCTCTTCACATTGGTTCACCACCATCTCATATGATGATGATTTGTGAAACCACCCCTGGAATCAATATCTTTACATTGATTCACTTTCGTCCTTGTTATATGACGTTAAACTATACAACACATTTGTCCAGTACGACAATAAACTACAATATTCTTTGATTTCCTCATTTGAGAAGGAACCATTATTAACATTGATTCTTTTTCAATCCTGGTTTTCATTTTCAAAAAGACTACGTACATACATGGTAATGCCTAAACTTTTTATCTTAGGTTAAAACCATCATTGCACTAAAGTCCCTTTTCACCCTTCACATGTACGAACCAAATTTGTACAAAGGGTAGTTTCTAGAACTACGTGGACTTGATTCCCATCTTTATGGGATACGTAGGAACATTCGAGTGTCCCTCGAATCCAGTCCCAAGTCTTTTGGGCCTAACCCCAAATTTCACTTTCAGTCCCTGGCTGAAAAGTCCTCATGAAAACACACACTGTGTATTCATTATTATGGTCCGAATTCTATGACCCCAAAAAACTAAGATCACTCATCCTTTCGTCCTGCACGACGTTAAACTGCATTTCAAGAACTACGTATGGCTTGATTCTCATTCTTATGAGATACGTAGTGAAGTCCAAGTTTCAATTCAGGACCCAGCCACAACATGATTATGGTTGTCATTGACCTATGTATCTCTATATACATTGGAAAATACCCATCTTTATGTATTATAATCCTAACCTTAAATATTTTCAGATCTTCATAACCCTTTTTCATGACTTATGGTCACAAAAATGTCAAACTTCTGAGAATTCTTTTGCCTGACTATGCAGCACGTGCCCATAGGTGGCCTTGCATAAACAGTCCACATAACAGACTTGTCAGCCAAGAGATGCTATTTATTTGACCATGCAGCCAATGCCCATAGGTGGCCCTGCATGTTTTCAACCCCCTAATGGGTTTGTTAAATAATAGTAACTTCATTCTTGGGAAGAATGCCTCTTTTGTCCTTATTTGTCTTAAACGACAGTATGTAGGGATCCGCAAAAATAGCCATCCTTAACGTATTTGTCCCATATCCTTTTTCATGATCTGAAAGTATTCAAGTCTATGGTTTATTCTTCTTCCCTACATTTGGGTCAGACCTTCATAGGAGTGATATTCATCCAGTTCTTCGATATTCTTGTTTGAAAATATCTTCTCCATATTCAAGTACCTCTTTCCATACAACAAACTCTATGCTTTAGAAAATTTGAATCTCCATAAACTTTCACTGGCTTTTAGCACTAGGAAAGTAAATTTCTGGGAGTTCTTTTGCCTGACTATGCAGCACGTGCCCATAGGTGGCCTTGCATAAACAGTCCACATAACAGACTTGTCAGCCAAAAGATGCTATTTTATTTGACTATGCAGCCAATGCCCATAGGTGGCCCTGCATATTTCAACCCCCTAACGGGTTTTGTTAAATAATAGTAACTTCATTCTTGGAAACTACTTCTTCTAATGCTATTTAGCTCTTTTTCATATCATTCCTCAGATTCAAATATTCTTAAGTCATAGTTTACATATTTTCTCTCATACTTGAGTATGGTAAATATGTTTTCAGATAAATTATCAAGGAATTGAATCCATTTTAATCCATTTTTCGGTCAAAGCTATTTCGACCTTAAACATTAGCCCCTTTATGTCCGGCGTGCATGACTTTAAACTGCCCACACAAAAGACAAAGGAAATCTGAATAAAAGTCAAGTTCCAGCACACTTGTACGCTGCCCTCTGCGCCTTGAAAGACTTGCGCGCACTCCCTTTTCCTTTGGAGGGATTCGATTTCCTCAGAGTCAAATCCTCATTTCTTTCCGGATCCAACTCTGAGGGGGGACTTTTGTTGACGCTCCTTTCGTCACAGAATCTAAAGGTCGGAAAAGGGAATATCTGATCTTAAAGTGATTCATCCTTTGAAGAAACATCAAAAATCGACAAAGGGATGAACAAGGAGAACATTGCCCATAGGTCGCGCAAGTTCCCTCATGGTCGCGCAAGTACACTTGCGCGCCGCCTAGTGGTCGTGCAAGTACTTGCGCGACACCTTATGGTCGTGCAAGTGACTTGCGCGACCTAAGTGGTAACCGCTCGGTAACCGCTCGGTAACCGCCCAGGGCCTTATTTTGCCTATAAATAGACCCTGTGGGCCCCCCATTAGAAGATCTCTTCCCAGAAACTCGGATCAAAGCTCCCGACGCCCAAGTCTCTTCTCAAAGCTTCCAGAACACTTCTAAGGTAATTTCTTACCTAGAATGGAAGATCTAAAGGGAAGAAGGAAGGCCCAAGTGTTGAATCTTATCAAACACTTGCGCGCCGACTTAATCCCTTCAATATAACTTGCGCGTCCCTATTCTGGAAGAACCTCAAGAGGATGGGAAAGGGTTTAATAAAGAATCGCTCAAGTAATTCCACTCTGGTTAAAAATCGCGCAAGTGTCCCTTATGTCGCGCAAGTATACTTGCGCGACCAATACTTGCGCGCCGACGCAGGACTTGCGCGACCTTCAATACTTGCGCGCCCCTATCTTTTTGGGTGCCCATCTTGCCCTTTTTCACCCCTCTTAAGCCATTTCACCCTTCCTATTCAAGATTCAGTCTTCAAGATACTCTTCAAAGCCATTTATGGCATGATTTCTTGATTTGACATCCTTATCTGAAAGGAATTATGTGAAATATCTCTCAAAACCTAGTGATTTAAACATCTTTATGTCACCAAAGATTGAGAGTTCATTCATTCAACCTCATCCTTTAAGATGAGAGAATCCTAACCTGGGTTTCCTTTTCAGGAATAATCCCCAGTTATAAAACCTTTGATTTGGGCATCTTCCTTAAGAATAAGCCCCAATCAAAGTCCTTTAAACTTGGGCATCCTCCTCAGGAGTAAGCCCCAAACCTTAATCCCTAACCTGGGTCTCCTTTTCAGGAATAAGACTCAGTCATAACCTTGGGCTTCCTTTTCAGGAGTAAGCCCCAAGTCCCCTAACCTAGGCTTTCTTCTCAGGAATAAGTCCTAGTCATAACCTTGGGCATCCTTCTTAGGAGTAAGCCCCAAGTCTCTTAAAATTTCTCTTAACCAGTCATAAATTACCTTTGATTTGGGTTTCCTTTTCAGGAATAAAACCCAATCATAAGTCCCCTCCTAACTTGGGTATCCTCCTTAGGAGTAAGCCCCAAGATTAGAGTATTCAAATCTCCATGAAGCACATATAACTTTGTGGACCCTGTTCATGGATTTTCTTCCTAAAAGTAAATCCTAAACCTTCGCCTATCTGGGCAGTCATCTATACATAAGCCCCAAAACAAATTCTTATGATTGCATCTTTTATGGCACAATTGTCTAAATTTTACCAATACCTCTTGTTTCTCACACCGAGCATGACTCACGTGAGCTTAGAGTGTAAAAGTAATTATGACATTCATCTTTGAGCCATCAATCATAAAACATCATATCCCATTCCTCGAACTACGTGGGTTCTGATTCCTTTTTCAAAACAAAGGATACGTAGGTAGCCCATTCATGGGTTCGATCCCAACATTGAAATAATCTCTGTCCTTCTGAATGACGATAAACTTCAAGTGCCCCACTGAGTGGCTTTAAAACCAGCCTGGTCATCAAAATGACCAAGAGACTTTTATATAAATGTTTTGAAGGATACCATTGACCAAGAATCTCTAAACAAATATAGATGATTCTATATTGATGAAGAACCTCGAATACATATAAAAGATTCTCTAAATTTCTTGCATATTTAATCATTGATTGTTAAAACTAAAGGAAAGCTCATTTTATACTTGGTAATGTAATAAGGATTCACGAACTTAACTTAAATCTATAAAGAGAGTCCCGGAGTAGACAATAATTCCCCTCAAAAAGGTGTGATGAGTCCGACCTCCCATCCTCTCGACCAATGCAAATTCCTAAGCCTCATTAGCCCACAAGCTAATGAGCGCCTGCCTTTGGAAAGTAGGTCCAAACGGATGTGGAATCATTGGATGTTTCCGGTTCTACGAACAAACCCGTTAGAAACCGATCGGAACGTTTGAATCTCCCGTCCAGGAGGTCATCCCCGGATTCCGCGCGAAACAACAAGGCAGAGGCGGTGCTACCTATAGAGGTCCAACTGCCCTCACTCCGAATATCCATTTGTGAGAAACTCTCAAATGATGAACAATCTCAAAAAAAGCTGGATGAGTTGGAGATGCTAGATGAGAAGAGGTTATGAACACGACACAACCTAGAAATCCACTAGAACTGGATAGCATATGCCTTCAATAAAAAGGTTCACCTCCATTCATTTCTCGAAGGAGAATTGGTGCTAGCTCTCAAAACCTCGATGATACCAGGGAAGAAGCCCCTAAAGTTTGAACCCAAGTAGGAGGGACCCTATATCATACATAAGTTATATTATAATGGATTCTATTTGCTGGTCACTATGGATGGAGAGTGTGTCACACCACCCACCAATAAAATATTTCTCAAGAAATAATTTTCATAATCACTGGTAATTGGGAATCCACATTCATGTAAGTCCCATACTCATCCTTACTGCATGATGTTAAAATGCATGGAATATATCACACACAATAATAAACTATGAAGATAAGTCCTCTCCATATGAGGTTAAACTGAACAGTCTCTCTAGAACTATGTACGACTTGATTCTCATTCTCAATAAGATAATTAGGGATGCCTTGATTCTATATCTTGGCCCAACCACCACATGACATAAATATTCCCATCATATCCTCTATTCCTCTGAATAGTGGGAGGGTTACTTATCATTCCTTCTTTCTCACATCGAGAATAGCTCACGCGGGCTTAGGATTTTTGACATGGGTTTCCCCACACAAAATAGGGTGTGAAGTCTTGGGATGAACCCATTATCATCCTAAATATAGGGAGATAAAGGGGATGCAATGATTCCTCACCACATTATGTTAAATCGCACGGTCAGTGTCTCCTACAAAACATGAAACTATATGCTTTTGTGGACCTCATCTGAGAGGAACACCATCAAAGGTGTCAGTCTCCTACCACACCAGCATTTCAAGAAGTAAGTGAGGCTTGATTCTCATTATAAATGAGATACACAGTGACACCTGAACCCTTTATTCTGGTCCTAGAAATATGATTATCTTCCATTCACGTCATGTGACCTTCATCATTGCCACATGATTTTAAACTGCATGTAATGTCTCACACATGATAATAAACTATGTAGACAAGTTCTCACTGCATGATGTTAAACTACACATTCTCTATAGAACTACGTATGGCTTGATTCCCATACTTATAGGATACGTAGAAATGCCTGAGGATTTAGTATTTAGGTCTAACCCTAGGTACTATAAAAATGGCCTTCTTTTCACCTCTTAGCCTGATCCCCTTTAGGGATGCATGGAATGGTGTGGGTCTCTTTGGCCCTCATTCACATCAGTTCTACCATCAACCTTACTGCATGATGTTAAACTACATGGAAACTTTGATAAATATGTATAGCTTGATTCCTTCCCTCACAAGATACATAGGAATTACCAGACATTTTTTCTTCAGGTCCATCCCCATACACAAAAAATCATTCCATATCCTTTTTTTCCTCTTTCCCTATTTCCTTTATAGAAATGCACATGGTGTGGTGTAGACCTATTTTTTCCTCATTCACATAGGTATATTCTACCACACCATGTGCGTTATTCTTTGGGACATTATCCCTCCAGTTTCCTAGCTGTATGATAATAAACTAAACCACAACTTATATCCACACCGCATGACGTTAAACTTCATGTTCCTTCAAGAACTACAAAAAACCCCTACGGTTCAATACCAATACCTCACATATCTCATAAATTTTTATTTTATTATGTCGGTCTACCCTCATCCTTACAATATGAAGTTAAACTGCATAAGTCCTCACTGTAAGATGTTAAAATGCATGGAATCACCTCCCACTACATGATGATAAACTGTGAAGGTCATCATCCATCAACCCTAATTATCAAAGGATGAAAAGATCCTTACAGACCAACCAAAGAATAGAGTGCTTACATCATCTTTTTAAGAACATCAATCCATGTTCCACACTTTATGTATCAAGAATCTCAGGTTGTCAAAAATCTTCCACTTCCCTTGAAGAGAAAACCATACCTCTCTACTTGGCTACGCTATTTATACAAGGGATCATACCCACTAATCAAATACATATTGGCCTAGTGTGAAGGGATTCCTGATTCTTGTGAGCATGACATCTCCACGGTGGAACCCATCACCCCATTGTGTTATAGGTTACCCCAAAATGATTGTTCCATATCATCGCTCCTGACCTGATAACCTTGATCCAGGATTTAGGACATATTGTCTACCCTCTCATAAGGATGTTGGAGTACCCTTAACCCTAGGTATCCTAATGAGCCTCTTGTGTAACATCCCCATACTAGGTCCAAGTGGAGTGACCTTAAAATGCTCACACTTCGGTCAAATTTGTATGACCTTAAACTCTAGCACATAATGGTCCAAACTGCAAGACTATAAACTGCTAACAAAAGTGACATAAAACTCATCAGGCTGAAAACCCATAAAGGGTGACCTGAGCAAATGTTGAGTAATTGCCTACTAAACTCATCATCTCCAGAGTTTAGTAAAAAATTAGGCTACAAGTGAATGAGGCATAAAGTTCATAGGGTCTACTATGTATCCCTAATAAAAGCCAATATATTCCCTCTAGATCCCCTGGTCCAGGAAAAAAATAAGAGCAATGATTCATCAAATCTCCTCACAGTGAGAATATGTTTGATAGGTGGTGGTGAAACTTTTAGGGTGCTCAAACTCTCCTTGGATCTTACATTTTCCATATATCCCACTTCATAATTTGAAGAATCTCAGGTCATCACAAACCTTTCATTTCCCCTGAAGAGGAAAAGAGATTTCACCACTTGTCCATGCTATTGATGTGAGGGCTCAGACCCACCAACCGAAGATATCTTGGCCCGATGTGAAGGTATTTTTGATTCTTGTGAGCCTAATGTCACCAAGGTGGAACCCAACACCCCATTATGATATAGGTTACCCCTGAATGACTATCCCATACATTCCTCATGACTTGATCCCTTTAGACTATGATTTATAGTCTCCACATCAGACTATCCAAGCAGATCTGATATCCTCAACATTACATCATCATGTTTTGTACCCATTCTCAAATTTGGAATGTGGCCCTTCATTCTTGAACCTTTTGATGGATCAAACCTTGTGATTGAAAACCACAAGTCATATGGATTGGGCTATTCAATTAAGAGCAAAGTTTCCATAGGGTTCTATAACCCTTTATGGATAGCCTTCCCTCCATACCCAACATTGTCATCTAGATGTTTGAGCCTTCATAAATATCTCATATCCCCTATAAAGGAAAAGAGATCTCTCTACCCAACCATGCTACCAATATAGAAGGTCTCATACCTACTGACATGGGATATCGTAGCTCAGCATAAAGGGCCTCATAATCCTTATGAGCCTCAAGGAAACCGTGGGAGAATCTAACACCCCCATAGTGTCAAGGGACATACCTAGAATGTATACCCCATTCCATATCATTCAGCTCAAGCTTTTAGGTTGTGATTTACACCACCCACATTCCAACTATCTAAGTGGTCCTAGTTTCCCTAGTATTTTCCCCCCAATCATGTTCACCCCAAAAACCTTCCATATCCCTCAGAACTCCTATCCATGTGAGGCATATTAGTATCATAATGGAACTCAACATCCCATAATATGTTGAGTCATTTCTGGCATGTTGGCCCTATATCCAATAGAAGGTCTGAGCTAAAAGACCCTAAACTAAAGCAACAAATGGTCCGAGCTAAAAGACCCTAAACTAAATCAATAGATGGTCTGAGCTAAAAGACCCTAAAATAAAGAAACAGATGGTCCGAGCTAAAAGACCCTAAACTAAATCAATAGATGGTCCAAGATAAAATAACCTAAACTAAAGCAACATATGGTCCGAGTTAAAAGACCCTAAACTAAAGCAACAGATGGTCCAAGATAAAATAACCTAAACTAAATAATGTGATAGTTTTCATGATGCTTGTTATACAACCCTATCACATTCAATCTTCTCTCCATAAATATGAAAATCACCCATCATTCGGGACACATCTCCCACCCTTATGATCTCCTTGCACATAAAACATTCACACTCATATATTGTAATCAAATAAATAGACATCTATAGGTATTATTAATGCAATTGAAACAAAAAGTATTATACAAAGAATAGTATTGGATAGTAGATCAAGATCATTCATTCATGGTAGGTAAAAGGGTGAGGAATCTCCATATTTTGGAGTCTCTCCAAAAAAACTCAATAAAAAATGGGGTGTATCGTAACAATGTGGAATTCATTACATGGAAACTAAATTACAGAAAAAGATGATCAGAAAATCTAGAAATATTAGTAAGGTTTTGGTGGGATGTGTCAATTGAGCATTTAAGTGTCACTCTCCCAACTTCCTCCGCCTCTGGCGTATGACAAATAACTTTAACTAGAGTAGTCTACTCCTTAAACCTCCTTCAAGCAGTGGTTAATGAGGTTGATGATATCGAGAGATTAGACTTTAGTTGAGAAATAATCTCTTTGTACCTCCATATCTATTCCATCTAAACATCCATTCGAGCTTTCAATTTAGATGATAGTTAAAAACCCTTATCCAGGGCCTCTTTCGCCTCTTCCAGTTTCTTGGTGAGGGAGGCCTCATTCATAAAATCATGTGGGATACTCTTATGTGCAGCCAAGTCACTTCGGGATAGGATGATCTGTTGCATAATTTTGAATATAGGATTCCGGTAAAAACCTCCTGCCCCCATCTCATGTAATAATTAGAAAAGACACTCCCCTTGATGATGGAATGATCCTAGAAGGGTCTCAATAATTAAGGCCTGGATGAGCTCCCATAATAGCCTATAGTGCGACCGAGCCTCAGTAGATGATTAAGTAGGCATGTAAGAAGGATTTTAAACCAGGATAATCAATGATGAAATAGGAGAGGAGGCTCCAAATTCCCCCCTTTCAATAGGTGAATCATCTGTAGCATGCATGGGAGAATTGAGTTCCTTAATGAAATATGGTCCTCTTTCCAAACAACAGTCATCAAAATGAGGACAATTCTTGGATGCCTCTCCTACATCCCTAATCAGGTCCATCAATATTATGGATAGAGGAATTCGAAACACAAGAGGCCTATCCACATGAAGGTTAGATGTCCCAACACACCATTGGTATATGCAATTATCTAAGCCCATGCATAATCCTGGGTGAGGTAGGTAGGAGCATTGATGGGAGAAAATATAATCACAACCCCAGTGTGTTCATGAGATATCATCTTCCAAAATTAGAGGATGATGCTAGGATTCAGTTCTCCACAGACACTAGACAAGGGAATGGGGGAAACCCTCTATACACAGTCAAATTATTGAGAAAACTGATGTGGTGAATATGGTTCATAGATAACAAGCTCATCCACCCTGGTAGCAAAGACCCCATCCCAAAGGGAGAAAAAATAAGATCTCTCATCAAGAGATCCGTTGCCATCATAGATGATTGAACCGACCAATATACATGAAATAAAAAAGTTGAAACAGTTAAACTGACATAACCCACCTTTGACCTCTATAGGGGTTGGGGACATTGAACCAACTCTATATATGTACAAAAGTATAGGGTAGGATATGAGATCCAAAATCTAGGAAGTATTATAGTAATCATAGCAATGAAAGTGGTCCCCTATCCAACCAAACAAGAATTGAAGAGGACCACCAATTCTGTAGGGAGTGTTGCCTTGCTGGATATAGACCAACGTTTGATAAAGGTGTAAAAGGACTGATACTTACAAATTGAGGCATATACCCTCTACAAATTGTGCCACCATCACCAGGGTGCTAATGTAGATGCTGGAGTTTACATCCCTAGATGTAAATATCCATCCATTTAGAAATATAGAAAAAAAACTACTAGCCTAAGGTCTGGAGAAACCTCCGGGTTCACTTGATATTCCCTTGAAGTATAGTCCCCGGTTTCCAGAATGGCCCAATATGAGCCAGTATCATCACAGAAATTTTGGGAGGGACACTAATGAGGGTGAATAACAATTGATTTATCTCTATTTCTACATAGGAATATTTTGATCCAATAAGTGAAGTAAATGATCGAGCGCACTATCAAATCTCCCCCCAGTTCCTTCCTTGAAAGGAAGAAAATATCTTTTTCTGAAGTTGAAGTCTGTAGGGGATCATCCTAAATGTTTTCAGTAGGTAGAAACTCATCATACATCTCTCCTAGAGGAGGAATACCACCCAGATGATGGATTACCCATAGGAGGATGCCCACTTCATCATGGGGAAGATGGAATATGTTGGTCCTAGGGCACCAACGGTTGATCATTTCCCAGAGGAGTTTAGGATGGAGGTATATGATGAATTGAGATATCCACATGGATTTATGAATATGAACCCTATATAAATCATCAACAAATTACAGACATCTCTGTCGTACCCAGAATGGTCATTCCCATTCATTGGATAAATTACCGCCAGGTTGAAAGTCCCACTTTAAATACCACCCACTGCCAGAAATGTTCAGGTAAGAGGAAAATATGATTGAATAGATTTGGGAGATAAACTATTAAATGAGATCACAAATATCTGAGATTAGAGGGGAGTTCTCCGGTAGATATTACAAACTTTGAGGTTTGGAAGTTGCTAGCTATTCATCCCCAGTAATCGACATCTAAACGCAGTCAGAGGAAATGGATACCCAATGAGATGGAAGATTGAAGCATGAGGAGGGAATAAATATATAATGGAAGCTGGTTAGATAGGGGATAATCCTAGAGTCCAGGTGAAATTAACTTCCAAAAATTCTCAATATCATAATGCACACGATAGCGAGGGTTTTCATTGTAATTCTTGGTAATCAGGGCCCTTTGATTTTCCACAAGTGAGGAACCTTGATGGGATCTAGAAGCCATTTGAAAAATAAGTAAGTGTCACATGTCAGACAAAATAATATAAAGTCTTAATAGAAGTAAAGGCATGAAAATGTCCCAATAGTATCATGTGCATCGCATGAATTACCCAAGGGTTCGTGAACCACATTGAGGAGCTCATGAACCACCTGGCCTTTAGAGGACTCATGAGGTGCATAACCTCTGAGAGGTCCTAAGCGCATTGCATGACCTCAATGAAGGATCAAAATCACGTGACATAGACATGGTCACACAAACTAATTGAGAGGCCGAGCTAGAGGAACCCATAGAGTCCTCATGATAGCTCCCTAAGTCTGATAAATTACTAAATTTTATTCTACAGATGAGACAGATGAGCATCTGACCAGGAAGTAGTCTTGTGCAAGAGTAGGGCTCATGGTCAAGACTCATGATGGAGACATGAAGATAGGGCTCACAATCAGGTTTCACAATGAAGGCTTGTGACATGGTAGTAGCAGGAGTGCTCTCAAGAAGAAGGATACTGGTGGAATGAAATGTACTCCACCCTCTATATATAGGCAGCTCACAGAATACCAATGGCTGCTTGGTGAACTAAAAATCGTGTGAAAGCACTGGTTCATGAAACCACCAAGGACTCTAGTGGGCATCTAGTTTTCCTCAGGACTGAGTCGCTGTCCCCTCATATGTCACTCCTGAGGGGGGGGGAGCATTTGTTAACACCCACTAAATGAGCACCAGAAAAAAACCCCAAAGGAATAAATACCCAAACATGGGTATTATATTTACCATGAAAGCAAGGAAGAAGAGGACGGTCGAAGACTTGTGGATCCTCTAAAAGGTTTGCAATCACATGACCTCCTCAAGGTCATAAAAATTCTCCATACATGGAGCTTATCCTGCTACAATTCCCATGAAGCCCTCTTCAACAAGAGACCTTTCTCACCAGAAATTGAACTGTGATGGCTAGATGAGAGTCCCCCGAGGCTATGTAGTTTTTCACTAGAAAGTGCCCGAAAAACCATCCGAAATCCCCTAAAAATCAAGGCAAGAGACATCCCAAGCAATAGAACCCCATTATTCACAAATATCATGTGACAAAGCATCATTAGGAAGAATAAAATACCTAGATGATGTCTAATTCATCTTGTGGGACATCCCAAACTTCATCACATAAAGCGAAGGAGATAAAAAAGAGGAGGCGAGAGGGGTCCATGGTCATTGGAGGACATGCAATGTGCCCCTGAAGACACATTACACACCCCTACCTAGAAAATCGAGTGGTGTCTGCGGTTGCTAAAAGACATGCGATGCATGCCCCGAGCAACCCATGAGACATCGTGAGACCTCAGTGTCATGATTTAATCACCTCAAGATGTCTCTATGGATTATCAGTTTCACCATAAAAAATAAATAATTCATGTCTAGGAAACTCCATGACACTCTGAGGATGAACAAACATGTTTTTCCCTGAAATACTCATGCATCACCATGTGACCCATATCGGTCACACGACTCATCTCTGAAAAATAGAGGAAATACCCTTATTCACATACATGAAATCGTGCATGACTCCCAACCTTATTCACATAAAATGAAGGAGATGAAAAAGGTGCAGGCGAGTAGAATTCACGGTTGCTGAAGGACATGCGGCACGCCCAATGCACCCTTAACAAAAACCACTAGATCCCGAGATAGGCCATCTAAGGACTCATGATTACCCTTCGAGAGGAACATGGATCTCGTAAAGACCCTTGGACATGTCAAAATGATGAAATGGAAGCCCTTAAAGGTGAAAGTCTTCAATAATCGACAATAATCCAATAAAGGATAGATGGGCCTGCAACCGCTAAAAATAAGGTGGCACCCCAGTTGCAGACCACCATAGAGACTCGCAAAACCACGTAATGCTAGACCTCATGTTGACTCAATATTTTACTCACATCAGATGCCCCACACAAACCAGTGAGTACATAGGATGGATTCACCTATAAATTCTCTACTCCAACTAGAATAAGGTTAGTTGGCTAGTCAGTTGGTGTGCTGGTCGATTGACTGGATACTAGAGGCTATGCATGTTGGAGATTAGATCTCGGGGTTCTGTGAACATCCGATCATGTGATCGACCAACTTTACACTAGGTAATACACTGGAGGACTGTCAGAGAAGTCATGCACCCAACATAAATTCCTTTACATGATCAATCAAAGATCATGTAAAGGAATCCGGGAGAGACATGTGAAGTCCACATCACATGTCTTCCAGATAACGTGAGATATAAAAAAACTGACACTGAACCAAGCTGAGGCACTCAAAATAGAAGGAAAAAAATCCAGGATTCAAAGTGGAAAACTCAAGAGGAGGACACAATCGTAGAAATATGTGGGATTCACATGTGCCATATGAAGACATGCGACAGTGCCAAGTCGTGCTACCCAGATCTCGCGATATCCCTTCATCATGTCATATGGGACATACAGAATTATCTGAACATGTTAGTAAAGGTATTTTAAACCTTTTGTAAGCACCACTTGGATCCCACAAAACCTCTGGGTTTGTCACAATGGACATGAAATTTCCTTCAGACACATCACCTGACTCATATGATGGAGCTAACTCATGTCAGCCAAGTATCGTCGACACATCTGGACAAGACAATCCAGCTCTCATGGCGACCCACCTGAATGAGTCATTTGAGACCTGCGACACCTCTAGATATATTAGCCTGGTCTCACAGTGTCTCCTGGACAAGTCAACTAAGACATGAAACACACATATAAACATACCGGCATGGACCCACGATGTCTCTCCGAGGTGTTATCCAAGACATGTGACCCCCAGACCACATCACCATAGCTCTCATGACACCCCTATATGTGTCGAGCCAGGTCACAAGATGACTCATAGAGTTTTCCAACAGGATCACAAGACACCTTCAAGACATGAATTCCCATTAATTAGAGAATCCTTAGTGTGTAATCCCCAGCCATAAAGAACTACAAGGACTCTGATTCCCGCCATAATCAGGATATGTAGGATGCCTCCTTAAAGGCTCAATCTATATATCAAATATCCCAAGGACTGCCCCAATATTTATATCCCAAATTCACATGCCATGATGCTGATCATGCACTCAATATTGTTTCTGAAAACAAGAATGGATCATGTGGTCTTAGAGGGATGAAACAAGAAACTCATTAGGCATCATTCATTAGGGAAACCTCAGTGTGTAAGCCCCATACTTAAAGAGCTACAATGACTCTGAATCCCACCACAACTGAGATACATAGGATTCCTCCTTAAATTCTCTAGATTCATATCAAATATATTGAAGACTTCCCAAATACATAGATACCACATCCACATTCCATGAGTCTAATCATACACTCACTCTTGTTTCTCACAACAAGCATGGATCATGTGGGATTAGGGGGATGCAACAAGCACCTCACTAGGCATCATAAATAGGGAAACTTTAGTGTGTAATCCCTAGACTTAAAGAACTATGATGAATCTAATTCCTACTATAACTGGGATACGTAGGACACCTCTTTAAAGGCTTGATCCCCATATAAAATAACTCAAGGACTTCCCCAATATGCAAATCCCATATCCACATACCACGAGGCTAATCATGCACTCCCTCTTTTTTTCTCACAAAAATCATGGCTCACGTGGGCTTAGGGGGATGCAATGAGCACCTCATTAGGCATCATAAATAAGGAAACCTTAGTTTCTAAATCCCAATGCCAATTGAACTAAAAGTGTTTTTATTCCTGAGATAACAAAGATATATAGGATGCCTCATAATGGCTCAATCCCATCCTCAAAATATCACCCACTTCCACACATGGGATCATAGCCTGAAGCACTTATTCATGTGACTTCTACACATAAGTGATTTCCCACTATCGAAAAATGATGGAGAATCTCAGATACATATAGTTGAATCCCAGTCTATTGTAAATAAAATAGAATTGACATATATCCATTTTTTAGGGTAACCAATCCCATATTTGGATTCGGGAGAGATTTACAAACATGTATTAAATCTATAAAAGAGTCTCAGAGTAGGAAAAAATTCCCACCAAAAGGGTGTGATGATCCCAACCTTCCATCCTATAGACTAATGTGAGTCCCTAAGAGTCACTAGGCCTCAAAAACCAGATGACTACCAACCTTTATAAAGAAGGTCTGTACTCAACTATGGATGGGGGAATCATTGGAAGTTTTAGGGAAAAGTGAAATGGTAACGTGACGATCAAAACCATTCCATGCCACAAAATCTCTCCAAAACAATATCCCAAAGTACTAAGTATCCCTAATCTATTCTGAAGTCATCACCAAACTTTCTATCATTTTCATAATACATGAAACGTGAAATCAAAGCCCATGCAGGGGTGAGTATATTCATATCAAGTAGGATACCCCAAAATCTAAAGGGGGAGTAGTAATAGATAAAATATGAAAAAAAGATAGTAGATGACATATACAATCAAATGGAACAAATAAAACCAAACCTAGAGTGAAGGTAACCTCATCCAAACACAAGGGGATCAACACAGTGAGTAGATAAACTGAAAATCAAGTTTTCGCCAACTGTATAAGGATAATATAATCATCCAAACATGAGAAGATAGACACAAAAAGCACGTGGTATACCTTGTGCATCTTCACCTCCCTCTAAAGGATAGTAAAAAAATACAAGGATATAGATACAGAAGAATATATATATGCTTAGTCAAAATAATCCCAAATGAGAGAGTAAGAAGATATCCATCTCATAGATTATCCCAAGAAGAAGAATAGCCAATAGTTCCAAAATTCCATCAAAGATGCCCAACATCTCACGCATCTGCTTAGAAGTAACTATTCAAGTCAAACCACACCTTGTTAATATGCCACACAGTCAAGGGGCCATGAACTCGATGTAGAGGACCTGAAACCTAGCACATTAGGGGGGGGGGTCGCACTGTGAAATTTGTCAAGGACCCACTACCCAGATCTACTAGTAGGTACTACTCGGTACTCATCGAGGACTCTATTGCACAAATATACTAGAGGGTATTACTTGGTAATGATCAAGGACTCCACTAACTAGATCTATTGGAGGGTAATACTCGGTGAATCCACTAACTATCTCTATTGTAGGGTAATACTCGGTACTCGTCGAGGACTACACTGCCCAGCTCTATTGAAGGGTACTGCTCGATAGTTGTCGAGGAGTCAACTGCCCAGTTCTACTAGAGGGTAATACTTCCAAGTCATCGATGACTCCACTACCTAGATCTACTAGAGGGTAATACTTAGTAGTCATCAAAGACTCCACAACCCATCTCTACTAGAGGGTACCACATGATAATAATCAGGGAATCCACTACCTAGATCTATTGAATGGAACTACTCAGTAATTTTTGAGGACTCCATTTCCCAACTCTACTGGAGTGTACAACTCGGTAGTCTCTGGTGATCCTGTATGATCACAACTTTCATTGAGCATCTATTAACTAAGAATAATGTATGGAAAATTCCACATCATATATCAAAATCCATAACTAATGGAACCATCATGTTATATGCGAAAAAAAACTCAGGACAGGATACTCATAGGCCAAAATCCGAGTTCAAACAAAGGAGATACAAAAACTTGAAGTTTCCTAAAAAGGAAATAAGGTATACATGACATGTGAGGAGACCCACATGCTGTGTGGTATCACTCCACTACCTGGATGTGTCTTTGTCCAGTACACAGGTCCCTATCTATGTAGCTGTATACACTGTGCAGGTGGACTATACGACGTGTCCAAGTTAATTGGGACCGGGCCATTTCCTTCTAGCCTTATCTATATACTTTCATCCCGTGTCTGTCTAATTTGGTACATAATGTGTGTATTCAAATGGGGTTCCGTTTTTGTGCTCTATCCATGTACATGTACTTTAGTACACAATCGTGTGCCTCGTTGTGTACTACTACAAGGAGTTCTTCCCGTGTGATCCATCACATGGATCGTCCACCCGGGACGATGTACATGATGTGTAAGAGGGATACATGATGTTCCGTCCTTATAATTTCTCAAAACCCAAGATGACGCACTTAAGGGGATACACACTATTTGTTAATCCTTGTACATGACATGTAGTAGATATTTTTCTAGAAATACAGATCCATAATCCCTGTGTTAAATCAGGCCATTCCACCATAGATCCCACCTCAAATTTTCCCAAAACTTATGGATCTAGCTAAAAATATTCATTATAACTATAAAGTGTCTAGAAATCCATTACCATCACCCATGAGAGTTTCCATAATGAGTTTCGTACATCTCCAAGTCTTCTACCTTCGATTAATCTCCAACTGATCATCCAAACAATCATCCTTATCCCATAAAAATCCCAAATTTGGTCTTATTTGATCGATCCAAGCCCTATTCATCAATTCGTCATAATTTCAAGGGTCTGATTGGGCTCGATACCACCCGAAAAAGTTGAACCTGGACCTTAGGGTCCTACCAGTGATGAATGCAAAGAAAATAAGGGATAAAGACACCATAAAAAGGGTTTAACCATCATTGTCAAAGTTTTCTTTCCCAAAAATCAAGAATGGTGATATTGGTGTTTGATAACAATTAAGAAACCAATTTAAGCTGCTATGTAGGCACATTCTTAGGCCAAAATTGTGCACATCAATATAAAGGATCAATATAGTCAATCAGTTTAATCAACAAGGTCGTAAACAAAAAATTGGTGATTACTACATGGAGATTGGATTTGTTTTTCATCAAATAATGTGATATCCAATGATTGAAGGATGTCTTTTCACTCTCTATGATTTGATCCACTCTGATCTAGCGTTTCGTCATCATTTGAGGTGATTCACCAATTAAAGAGGAAAAAGAAGCTCTAAATCCTCCTAGGGTTTATGCATCTAACCTTGGAGGATTCTACATGGTGATTAATTTTTAGATAATTCATTTAGGATTAAAATGAATGAATGAATTAAATTAATAATTAATTAATCCACTGAACGTACTTCCAATGAGCAAGGAGTTCGAACACTCCGCGCCGACACATTTTATGTCACACCTAGGGAAAACACCATGTTTAAGACTCCATAATGCTCTCATATTTAAGATATGAGATTCCATTTATATGTTATCCCATTTTATTTAGGAAACTGCATGCTCAGTATAAAATATATATAGTATTTTTATAAAATTAATTTCGGGCACACCGGGACTCAGAATCATACGCCGTTTTAGCACCTAGCTCTAGAAATATATATAGAAATATTTAAAAGTATTACAAGGAAAAAATTAGGTCTTTATAGAGAATATGAACAGTCAATATACTCAAACATAGAACCTCAGAGATAGCCAACATGTTTAATTTATACAATTAGTTCATGTTCTCACTATACCCAGCCCCGACTGGAACAATTACTAATATTGTTACTGGAACCCATCTGTAACATGCATTACTAATGGAATTTATAGAGTTTATCTTGGAAGACATTATTGAAGAGGATATTATATTCGAGGCATATTAACCATGCATATTTGGGAGGCAATTCCACTACGTACAAAATAAATTTCATGACCTACCTATAAGCATGCGATTTGAATAAAACCCAATGGTTTCATGTCAGTTCTGGTTGATGATAATGTGGATCCACCTTCTCAATGGTCAATTCCATCATTAGTATATCTATTGAGTATGATGAAACCTAGATCTGGTCATACCTCAATGGATAGTTCGATAATTTGGTTCACCATTTCAAGAGTCCATCGATTACTGAAGGTGAAGAATAATATGAGAGGACAATGGATGTGGGAATACACCACATGAGGCTTAAATCAATAAATCTTATGGTGAATCATATTATTGGGAAATAATTGAGTCACCTAAACCATTCTCCCTTGATGGGTGGGAAGGATATTTACCACCCATCCTTATTAATTCTCAATTTCCAAAATCATGGAGAGTGGGATTATTGGAAGATCAATTCATCCATAATGGATATCTAGGGTTTAGTACATGTGGATTAAGTCATTCTAATAGAGTTTGGATAGGTCACCATACCCTTTAAACATATCTTATTAGAATCATCTTAGTGAATTGGAAGCTTATATCAAAGAGCTTAATGCTATGGTCCACTTTCTTAAAGGTCAAAAATTTTACTTGAACCAAGTACTCAAGAAGATGGATCATGGGTGAGGTAATGATGATGAAATTGACGAGGAGAGAGGTGATGGTGAATTTCATTTAGAAGAAAGGGATTCAATTGATGAGTAAGAGTCTAGTCAAAGGCCTTCTTGAGAAGAGGTGCAATCATTTCTCATTTATACTTAATATATTACCTTCTACATAATTATTGATCTATTATATAACCTTTTTAGATGTTTTATGGGGCTAGTTCTCCCATAATATCTTCAGATTAATCAATTAGAGGGATGCTAGTAGACCCAAGTGCCTATTTAGGTGGTTGGGTCAAATAAGAACTTACCCCACCTAGATGACACAACTATAATTCATGGACTCTAACCTTTTTGGGTGTGTTCCCAATGCCACAATTAGTGATTCCTCCCATGGTATTATCTTCTGAAGAGGCCAGCCAATGGACTAAGGATAGGTTGTTAGAACCTCATATCTTCTTGGTATTGGTAGGCTAGTTCTATGTTTTCATAATTATTTCCTAGACCCATTTTATAATTTTTTATCAATCCCTTAGCTTATTTAGAAATTGGGACAATCTATATGGGTTTAGAAATGTTGGCTACCCATGAGCTCATAGTCTCTAAGCACTAAGAAATAATTCTTACCAAATAATTAGATGGTGAATCTTATGTAGAAACAAAGTCAAGTGTCAACCTGAATATTTAGACTATTGTCTTGGACCACTCAAGATTGATAAATGACCTTATGGATATCAAAATATTTTTTAACCATCCTAAATAATAGGTTGTTGCATTTAGTGCATCTCTGTATAAAGGTATGTTGTTTAGAAATATGCACTGTATTTATTATTTATAATAAATAATGTCAATTTTTTATGTATAGTTATTCATGGATCCATTCAGGATATATTCATCTTAAATAATCCCTTCAGGTTTATATCCCCACTAGAGAGTGTGGCATTCTTGGTGATGAACCTGGTTCCTCAAAGTCCTATGCAAGGGCCACTGCAAGAAGTCCCTCAATTAATGTATATGGGAAATATGATAGTAATTGGGGAAAATTCCCATACCACGTTTTCTTAAGAAATAGTAGAAATAAGAGAAAATTAATCTATTATAATTCTCAATGAAGTAACAACAACTAAAGAATTCAATTTCCTAGGAAATTAATGTTAGGTATCCATATTTATTTCTTCTGGCCTTTATGTCTACAAGATAACATGTATTGAGTGTCAATTTTAATAGTCCCACCTCAAACCTCAAAAATTTCATGATGTTTCTGTTATGAAACCTCTACTTCCAGAATTCATAGAGGAATAGATTGGTTTGGTGGAAGCTCACTTAGAATATATTGAGGTTAATATTTATCTAATCGATTTGGTTTTGGATTATATATTGGTTACTATGTTTTTAACTAACTCAGACCCCAAGGTTTTGGATTTATAGTCAACATTACAGTAGTGTGTATGGGGGTGTATGTGGAGGATAATCCCTAAAAAACCTATTTAATAGCTTGATAGTCCACTACATCACCTCCAACACATGTTCTCAATTATGGGTTATGATAGGTTAAATTAACCAGAAATATATTTCTGTGTAGTAGAGGTGATTATCACCTAAGATCAAGTAAAAGTGATCCAATTTAAGCTTTTGATCATGAAATTGATGACCCATTACACAAACCACAAGGCTTTGATGCTTTATGAATCATCTCAACATGCAACGATTATAGTGGGGTGGTACTATTATTTCATAAAAGGAATAGTATTGGTGTAATGACTTTATCATAATATGGAAACTACTGGGAAAGGGGTAGAGAAGTATCAAAGGTTTTTCAAGGAAGCCAAGAAAGAAATGATCTATATTTTTCCAAGGGTGGAGGTGTTGTGTCTTGATGAAAAATTGGAAGCTTCCAAACTGGTTGAATTGTGTCAAGATATCAATGAATCAAAGTAATAAATGATCTAACTTCTAGTGTAAATTAGGAAAATATTGTAACAATATTCCATTTATTCTTCCTTTTATACACAGTTAGAGAGAGAATTCAGATTGTGGATACTCCTCTCTTTTTTGAAAGAAAAAAAATTTATATCTCAAACTATTGTTTATTTACTAATCTTAAATGTTTCTTATGTTGTGAAATGGGTCCCATAAACCCAACTTGTGAAATAATTTTCAATTACCATATCATTTATATAAAGAGTTATTCATGATGTTATCTTACCATAATAGTATTGTTACTTCTATATACACTATTTATATAGTAATTTCCTTAGATTATTAGTCATATCAATAGGTAATAGTAGTTCACAACTATAATGAGAACCTCAAGGTATCGTGAAAATAATAAAAAACATACATATTATGGTCTAGATACATCATATTGACAAGAAACAAATGATGTGTGACTATTAGGTGTCAGGGGATCATAATCATTGAGACTTCTTCTCATGAAGTTCACACATAGAGATCTCAAGTAGATGATATCATAAGGACTAATCTTACAATAGAAATACCACATGTTTTATGTTTCATTAGATGTTCCTATCTGTGAACATGGGTATTAGTCTCTTAAATTGAGATAATTATCAATTTGTATCATTTTCTTGTGTACTTTGATACAAGATGAAAACCATGAAATTTATATTTTGGATATGTAGTTTTAATTGGGTGTGTCATTGGTGGCATGATATTGATTGAATGATCAGAACTGAATTTATCATTTTTGAAAGGAAGATATATCTTAGGCCTAGTTGACCAGAATGATAACACCTTTACTAAATACAAGTACAAGGAAGAAAAAGGTAAGTCCACTTGGAATGGTTATTAAATGAATAAAATAAATCATGAAAGGATAGTGACACAAGTTGTGCATCATTATTTATGAGATACTATAAAGAGATTATATTACATTGAGTTTAATTATAGGAGGTTGTAAAAGTTATGCGTTATCCTTATTGACTTAGGGTCCATGATGTGTTAATAGTTACCGCTCTTGTTTAATGAGTATCACTCACTACTATCGAGATAAATCACTATTAGTTTATACACAAAGTGTTTCCACAAGTTACACTAATTTAGATAAATTAGAATTTAGGAGAAAATGGGCCCCATGTGCAATTCCTAGTGACATGCGAGTGTGAATGATCAGAAGAAAAATAATTCAATTATATTATTTGAGTTTATAATAATAATTGAATTCATTTCTCAAGTAATTCCCAATTAATTTAATTATCAAAGTGAATATTAGAAAATACTATTTTCTAAACAAATTTTACATGTTTAGGTATATTAAGTAATTAAGAGAGGACTAATTTAAGCTAATGATTTATATTTTATCATGAAACAATTTAAAGTGTTACAAGTGAGTGATTAAATATTTTTAACATTTATGATAAGATTAATTAACTCATAATTGTATAGTAGGGTCTGAAATGAAGGAATTAACTTTTTAGTGAACAAAGTGTAATATTGTAAAGTATAACCTAAGTATATAAATGAATTTTAGACCCACCCATAGGGGCCTCCACCATTTACGATAATTTGGAGAGTGGTTATCTCCTATTACCCCCTATCTCAAGTTCTAGATAGAGAGAGACTGAGATAAGAATATGGTTGGATCAATCCCACTTCCTATGATTGAGTTCACATTATTATTATGATTGAAAGGGCTCTAACACCCAGGAATGAAATAATGGTGCTCTAGATGCTGTGTTGAATATGTGGGAGATTTATAGGATTCCTCACTTTTCAAATTTAAGCTATGAAAAACTAAAATTTATTGGATTATATCAATGTTTATAGAATTAACAAGGTACCATTTATGGTTTTTTTTGATTTTTTATTTATACTTAAATTAAATTGAACATGATTTGTGTGAGAACCCAAGAATGGGAAATCTAAATTTGAAAAATTTGGAATGAATCCATGCCCATTTTTTTAAATTCACATTTTTAAAACTTTTGGAAAGACTAGGTTTCTTAATGTTTTATCAAAATGGTCAGACTAGAATTTAAGTCTTAATTTAGATTAAATTTGTTGGACTTTTTATAGAGCATATTGACATATTCATTACACCACTGATGGTGCTTTCATCCTAGTTAGTATGGTCAAGATATGTCCATAATAATATTGAAAATATATTTTTGGGATAAATAATAATAACACACACACACACACACATCTTCTCATAGGAAAGCAACACAGTGGTTATCATGGTTGGCCGAATTAATGTGGATGGAAACCCAAACAATGGATGCTATAATTCTAGTAGAGTGTCATTGATAGAAACTATTCATGTGGGGGTTTGAGTTAACTCTTTAACATAGTATGAATCTAACTAATAAAAAATAGAAAATTCATGGGTGGAAGGTGGAATCTTCTGCTCGTATAGACCATGTACCCCAATCAATGGGAGAGAAATTGAAAGTGTGTGACATCTCATGTTTTTATAAAAAAATTAAGTTGACCAAATGGGTGTGTCCCATGAGGATTTTGTTTTGTGTTTGAAAAAGTGGTGATAAAATTTTTCATGATTCACTCAACTTTCATAGTGTGGGTTATATTATATTATAATTTTTTATTTATAAAATTATTCACCTATATATGTGGGTGGAAGAGGTGGTGCATGATTATTGTGACCCAAAAGACATATGGTTATAACCCACTATGACCTGGTACGGGTTGGGTCAGGCCAATCCTAACATGTACATCCCAACTAACCCACCAAAACCCTATTTTTTTCATGGGTCTGTTTTGGACCCATGGAATATATCAATAATTAATTTAAATTATTTTAATGATACTTTATAGAATTAAAATTATACTCGAGTTAAATTTTGGAAAATTTAATTTTTATTATGAAATAATATTTAATTTTGACTAATAATGAGTTAAGACCAACCTGAGCATGTTTGGTATTTAATTATCAAATATCTGTTTAGATGATATAAAAATCACCCCTCTAACTTTAAATACATAAGGGTTTGAGTGTCCAAATTTTGAGTGATCAAAATATAATCCCACATCTTAAATACCCCCTCACATGTTCGTGTGTATGAATTATAAAAATATAGGAGTACATGACAATGCATTTTGATTCACAAGTCATTGTGGAACCAAATGAGAATAATGAATGGGAGTTTGATAGGTGTTGTTGTAACTCAAGCTAATTCATTTCTCAAGGAGTTCCCCTAGGGTCTCGGTTGATCCACCATCTTCTCGATGGATTAACCAATAGAAAAACTCATGATCATGTTATTTTTTATTTATTTTATTATTCATGTTTAATTGTTTGTGAATGTGTGGATGATACATGATCACATAGTATGGTTAATGAGAAAGCATAGATAAAATAAATGAACAAGCATAGTGAATGATTTATATTTTTTATTTTTAACTTGTGCGTGCTATAACATAGAAAAAACATCTTAAATAGAAATGGATTTCATTTTTCAAGAAACTAAAAATATTTCAGATCAAATATTAAGTCACTAACTCCTTCCATCACTTAATTTTAAACAAAACTGTATGTATGAGGTGCTAGCCAGCCCTAGTTGAGGGTATATCCTATTATTGAAGAGTTATAACAAGATTGGTGGGTTGAATTAACTAAAATGGGCATAAAATAAAATTTCATATTTATCTTTGTTCAATTTTAGATGCAAATCATTGAGTGAATCCAAGTAAATGATTCATAGTAAATGGGGCTCCACTCAACAGATCAAGGAGTCATGAGTAAATGTGTTTGGCCAGCCAAAATCCCACCTTTCAACTCTGCGAGTAGTGGAATAGCCATGGATTGTATTATAAGGAGAGTTTTTAAAAATAATTTCCACTAGAATACTCAAGCAACCAAGTATTTCAAATATATTGGTTTAGAGACACTAGGATTTGAAAGAATAATTTGATACATTTATGAATTAGAAATCTATAATGTCTAATAAATAGTGATCAAGATAAAAGTACCAATATGATTAAGTTTTATTTTTTAGAAAAATAGAAATTAAAACCACAGAAACACAACAATCAATACTGGATAATGAAATTGTCCTAGATGAAACTAAATTTTAACTATGGTATAAGAACTTACACATAATACTATGATATGAAAAGAAATTACAAGTGATAAAGTATCCACAAGCTATTATGTAACCTTATGAAATGAGGGTGAAAAAGAATCTTATAGGAGAAAATTGCATAACACATTTAATATTCATATCATAATGTTATCATTAATGTTCAGTGAGTTATGGAAGAATCATCAGGACATTGATGTTTATACCAAGCTATCTCATTTTCATGAAGTTTGCGAGGAGAAAGTGAATCATGAAATGAATGAGACTATTATTCTCTCATCATTATCACTAAGTTTCTTTAGTTTTTTTTGAGAATTATGAAATGATAAATATGGATAAATTATTCAATATCTTTTAGGTAAGTTTCACTAAGATTATAATAACTTAATAAACTCAAATCTGTAGTTCATATGGTGAAAAAATTGAAAGAAAAGGTTGAAAAACCCATGACTATTTTTAAGTCAATTGAGATTTTGAAACATTTTTCTAATAATGAAAAGGTAAATAGGGATCACATTGAATAAGTTCCTATTTATATTACATGTGTAAATAAAGATCACTAGAAATAAATTACAATTAATTGAAGTAGATGCAACTAAGGGATTCAACTTCATGTGTATTCATCATTTCACATAATATTTCTATTTTACTTCTTGGGTATGATATAATAAATGTGTCGCACAAATTTGTATCCAAATAAAATAACCAAGTAAGTTTGAAAATATTACAAGAAGTAAGGTGAATTCTCTAAGTATATTAGTAAGGGTGATTCCTTTTTCAGCAATGAGAAGAACACGCCTTTTTTCCCCAAGTTTATTTAATCTAATTGAACTATTATTTTTTATTGAGTATTACCAAAAACAATTTCTCATGTGTCCATTGGACACAATGATACATTATTTAATTATGGAATAAATGTTTTTTTGTGGTGTCTCATAGCTAAATAATAGTTTATTAATACTTGAATAATCAATAATAAATGATAAATATAAAATATAAGAATCAATAATACCCATTTGTAGAAAGTTGATTCTTGGTCAAGTAAACCCAAAAGTAAATATCATGGAAATACCAATAATATTTTTGAAACTATTTATGAGATAAAACTCTTAGTTATTTTAGATTATTTTTTATTTGGTTAAAAATTGACCAATACAACTTTTAAAATTAAAGGCGATAATGTTACAAAGCTTCTAGAACTAGTACAACATGATACATATTAACTATTATTGGTAGAAGATAGAGGTAATTTCATGTTATTCATGAGATACATTTAAGAAATTTAATTAATGTAAAATTGAATATTAGTAAATGCTTGGTAAAGTATATTAGATCCTCAAATTTTTCTTTTCAGAGTATATATTAACCAAGTCTTCATTAATTATTAGAAATGTAGAGTGAATTTATTCCTAAAATCATATTTCATTTTACACATTAGATCCATGATGTCAGTAAAAAGAGGATCAATGATGAGTGTTACAAGTTATTATTAATCATTAAAATATAGGGTGTATTTATTCCTAAACCCACTTTTACTTATACACATCATAACCATGATGAAAGTACAAAGAGGATCAGTGACGAGACTTATAAGTCAGGCAAGGTCTTACATTTTCTTTTCAAGACATGATTCAAAAATAACAACAATAACCCATAACCATATGACAACTATAATGAAAAATTGATATCATATAAATTTTAGTAAAAATTAAATAAATTATGTCACCAAACTTGTGTTTAGGTTTGAAGAGTTTTTTAATCCAAAATTAATAAAAAAAACTTCTATCAAGAAAAATACAAAGTGAATATTTGTAATTATCCTTAAGTTTATATAGGATATTACATAAAAGTTATATTCAAGTGATAGAATATATTTCTATAAAAGTGTGAAAATATCTATTTTTAGAGTGGTAGAAATATTTCTATTGATATAAGTCAAGGATCAAGATGTACAAGTACTTGGCATAGGAAAACATTACACAAGATCTTGTGGGAAAATAATGTTATAGAGATGTATAATGTATAGGAAAATAAAAAACCAAGTGAGATGGTTTTATTATCACTAATTTAATTGATATTTTCTTCATTATGAATAATAATAACTTATCCTATAAGGAATTGGTACGTTGAAAATAAGATAAAATAACAAGTGAATTCGATTTCAGAGAAATGGATTACATCTACCAAAATCAAGATTATATTTTGGTATTTTCTCTAGTTGATGTAAATCCAATTAGGATGGAATGAGTATTCAAGAGAAAACTAGACATAAATAGTAAATATATTTCATATAAATAAAAATCCATTTTAATTCAAAATTTCAAAATAGTTATCATGAAATAATTGTTGAAAGGATCCATTTATAGATCATAGATAGCATTAAATCACTGGATAATTATTTTTCTACGTGTCTATAAGAGGTTAGTGGGAATGTCATAGTTTTATTAGTAAAATATTTTAATATCATATGGAAAAAATTATTAGTCTTAAAGTTTGTTAATAAAATATTGAAAGAAACTATCTTAATATTGACTTAGCAGAACAACCTAAGTTTTAGGGAATAAATTCTAATGAGGTAGATATATAAGTTTCTTAGACTAATTCAAAGTATATAAACTAACAAGGTATTGAAAAATAAAACTTGGAACAATTAGAGAGATATTTTTTCTAATGTCACATGACAAATTTCATGAACCAACCTAAATACCCTAGTACACTGGTACCTGATCCAACTCTGACATAGCCTGAAGGATGGTCCCGTTCCCCATGGGTTGGAAACTAGCGCCTAATATCTTGAAGAAGTCAAAGGGAACAATTTTTCCACAAGAACAATCAAACAATGTATAAAAATAGAATATAAATAAAAACATAGTTAACATTTAGTATTCCAAGCACTCATAAAGGATATATGTACCATAAGTAGATAGATAAATAAATCTAATCAATTCATTGTTGAAAACTAAATGACACAACATCTATAAAGGCAAAGTATTAGAATCCCCATGTATCAAGTGGACCATTACTCCACCGATCACCACCATCACCAATGGTTCTGTGAATCAAGAACACTCACCACCTCTAATGGGAACCTTCCATTTTCCTAAATCTGACATAACATAATATAAAAACACTTAGTGGAAAATGTAGGGTTTGAGAAAAAACAACCCAGTAGAATTTAACTAAATATTCCATAAGTAGTTTCAATATAAATAAAATATTTATGATTCAATATAAGTAAAAAGCAGGGCATGGAATAAAATTTTCATACTTTCAATCAAACATGTTTTCAAATCAAGTATATGGAAAATATATAAAAAATAGTCTTAAATGAACATTTAAATAAAATTTAAGGGATATGAATAAAATAGTTCAATAAAACACTGGCACATATTAATCAAATCAAACAAAATAGTGAACCACAGTCATATTCCTTGAGTTTAGTTAGTTTATAGCTCTAGGATCCTTACACTACTCTTTCAATCATTATGGGTCAAGTGTGTGCACACATCCATAAGGCTTAGTCCATCAAGATACAAATCAATCAATACCCCATCCATAGAAATCATACCTAAATTGTTTTAGTAAGAGTTTTCATCATAAATCCATTTATTGAGATTTAGAGTCCTAACATGCTTATCCTAATCACCCACTAACTACTTAGGATCACATGTGATTCAATAAATAAATAAATTGATCAATCGTGGGAAAATAATTTATTTTAATATAATTCATCATTCACAGTTCAAATGCCCAATTTCAAGCTTTAACATGCCATTTCAATTACAAAAACAAAACATAGGTTTTTATCAAGTTCACGACTTTCAAAATCATCTTTCATTTAAAGCTAATTTTATCATGAATCAATGTCAAATAATTTCATTAATTAAATTTTATTTCAAGCCACATTTCCTCAAAACAAACCAAATAATTTCAAATCCTTTGAATGAGGGTTTTATTTCACAATCCATTACTTTTTGAAATTAAACATTAAAACAAATCAATTCATAGAAATCAATTGAAAATAAATTTAAAATCAAGAAATAAATTATACTTTATTTTTTATATAAAATGCTTATGGAACCACTTACCTTTAGGTCACACGATTATATGATTAATCACTCAAAAAATGAAATGAAAATTTAGAGTCGAAGGTGAGGAGAATCAAGGAGGAATCCCTAGAATTCAAAATCCATTAAATAAATGTTTAGATCCACAAAAAACATGAGGATCCAAAACTGTCAATGAGGGAGAGAATAAGATAATGGAGGATTCCAAATGATATAACTTTCACTTATTGGAGGGAGATCAATAGTACCACTAACACTTCAATCTAAGAGGAAAGGGGTTGAAGGAGACAAAATACTCTCAAGAGAGCCTAAAAAAGCTAAAGGTCCGAATTAGGTTATATTTTTGGGAGTTTAGGAGTTATTATGATGTTTAATGATTTTAATTAAAATTTATAGGGGATTGAAAACTAGTTCGCATGATTTACTTTGTTAGGGTGCATGATTATAACTAATTGTGTGCCCTTACTGGGATTCTATAAAGGGTTCGTGGTTTGGTCACATAGTTAGAAAAACTGTGTGAAAATTGTGAAGACCTACACTATCCCAAGTTTCACTTTTTAAAGGGGAGACCAAACAATTTTCACTAACCATGTTCCCCCTCTAGAACCATCACAGAGGGCACACCATTTTTTAGAATGAACTGCATGGTTTTATTAACTGTGCACCAACTGTGCAGGCCCAAGGACTTTAAAATTTCTCTAAAAAACCTCATAAATGATCCAAAATAGGACACAAATAAGAGGTTATCAAAATAAGGGATTCTAAGTACCTTAAATCTATCAATTAGATGTCACAACCTCCCCACCATAAAAAAATTATACCCCTAGAAATCCTATCAAGAAGACTCCATATCAAAGTGATGAGGGAACTATTCTCTCATTACTTCCTTACACTCACAAGTCTCATTAGAATAAGAATAATCTTACTAAAGAACATGAACTAAAGGTATATACTTATCATGAATTAACTTCATATTAGAATCAACAATCCCAACTAGTTTCTTAGTTACAAATAAATCAGCTTCCCCATTAAGGTCTTCCCAGATCAATATATGAGATGGATTAGAGAGATACCATCAAATATGTGATATACGAAACACATTATAAATCGACCTCAACTAAAGTGGAAATTCAAAATACTAATCTACCTTTCCACCTAGTTCAACAACCTCAAAAGGTCCTATGTATCTCAGTGATAATTTTCCCTATTTCTTGAGCCACTACTGACCCAACTGAGGTGATAATATCAGAAACACCTCATCACAAACCAAAAAATACAAAGGTAAACAAAAATGGTCAATATATTATTTTTCTAAGCTTTTAAACATCACCATTATTTGATGAATCAACTGAATATTTTTTGTTGTCTTTTGGAACAAACTAGGCCTAAATAGGGAAGTTTCACCAATATCTGACCAACATAATATATATTCACAAGGCTGAACATAAAATGACTCAAAGGGTTACATCAGGATGAAAAATTGGTAAATTTTGTTATAGGATAACTCAACCAGTCCCAAGTGGCTATCCTAAGCTCCACCAAATCTGTAACACAAGTGTGAAGAATGTATTCAAGAATATGTATTGATCGTTCTGTCTAGACATCTATCTACAAATGATATTCCATGCTCCAACTAACCAGGGATCCCATCACCTTCTAAAGGCCACTTAAAAAATGGTAAGTAAACTGATGATCCATATCAAAATCTATAGTTGAAGTAATTTCATGGAATATGATGATATCTTACACATACAGACTTCTAAATTCCTCAAATTTGGTCATATATTGAATAGGTATAAAGTGATCTGATTTGGTCTGCCTATATATCACTACCCATATCAAATTATTCAATTGATAGGTATACGAAAACCCCACCACAAAATCCATCAAAATCTCATCCCACTTCTAAGTCAGTACTAGAAGGGGTTAAAGAAAACCCAAAGGTTTTTAGTACTGTGCCTTGAACTACTGTTAGGTATAAGAAATAGAAATAAAATCAGTGATATAACATTTCATACCTATCCTCTAGAATCATTTCCATATGTCATAGAACATATTTTTTTTAATTTTAAGGTGTATTTCTCACTAAGAATTTGGTAAAACCTCCCATCACAATCTTCTTAATGGAAAAAGGGACAACATATTGGTTCAAGAAGTATAAGATACCCTCATAATAGAACAACCACTTACTAATAGTATCATGACCATAAATAGAGTTCATAATACCAAGAAACTCATCATCAAGATATTTCTCCAAAATAATGATCTTGGGAAGAGTGGAGTTCAATTGAGAACTTTCCAAAATAATCTCAGTCACATACTCATTAACTACCAAATGAATACAAGAAAAGAGAGCTATTATTTTACACTCTTATGATGGTTCTTTCACAACATGGGTTAAAAGTTTTATACTTAAGGAACCAGTGATAAAATTCCCCTTTTTAGGGGTGTAGGAAATTTCAAAATCAAACGATTACAGGCACTCCACCCATCACCTTTAATGGAGGGTCAAATATTTTTGCAAGAAGATATAACTCAGTATTTTGTGATCATAATAAATGGTAAACCTTTCTATTAAAATGTAATGATGTCAAATATTTAGAGAATTAATCATATCTACAACTTCAATATCATGTGTAAGATAGTTCTTCTCATCTGGTCTAAGCTATCAGGAATCGTAAGCCACCATGTGATCACCCTGCATGAGAACACAACCCAAAACTAAAGCTGATGTTCCACAAAAGACGACATAGCCCTGCCCAGTCTTTGTAGGAGTAAAAAACTAGGGTAGAAGTCAAAAGGAACTTCAAATAATCATAATAATTCTAAAATACTGAATACCATAAAAACATTACTCATTTCCGAGTGAGAGTGGTCATTGGAGAATCCAACTTTGATAAATATTTAATGAGATGGAAGTAATACCCCACTAAGCCCAAGAGGATCCGAATATTAACAACATTACATGATTGTTTCTATGTATTAATAGCTTTCACCTTCTCAGGATCAATTAAAATACCATATTCCTAGACCACTTTTCCTAATAACTTCACTTCCTAAATACAAAAATCATATTTCAATAAGTTGGAATAAAGTTGGGGATCTCTCAAAATTTTTAGAACTACGCTTAGATGATGCACATGATCTTCCTAGGTTATAGAGTAAATAAAAAATTCATCCAAAAAACCACCATGAAAAAATTTAGATACTCAAGGAATATCCTATTCACTAATTCCATAAAAACTATAGGAGCATTGGTTATACCAAAAGGCATAACAAGGTACTCATAATGGCTATACCTACAATGGAAGGCAGTTTTCAGGATGTCATATATTTTGATTCTAAGATGGTGATAACTATACCAAAGATAAATATTCAATAACCACTTCACCCCTTTCAACTGATCAATAAAATTATCTATCCAAGGTAATAGATACTTGTTATTCACTGTAAATTGATTGATTTTTCAGTAATAAACATAAAGGCGAAGTTTCCAATCATATTTCTTTGCAAAAAGCATCAGTGACACCCAAGGATACACACTTGGGAGAATGAATAATTTACTTAATAGATCATCCAAATAAGTCTTTATTTATTTCAATTCAGTTGGTATCATACGGTAAGAAGGAATAGATATGGGCTGGGTACCTAGTATTAAGTCAATAGAGAAATCTACTTTCCTTATGGTGGAAAACCCTAAAATTAAGATAGAAGCATATTGGGAAACTTGATGAAAAATAAAGGAAGATCACCCATAAAACAATCCCACTCTAGGTTAAAGGATAATATTTATATCACTTTACCCAACTCTAAAAGATGTGTTCTAATCCTACTCAACCTCAGGTCCCATTCTCTTTAAAAAATATGGAACACCTCATCAAGCATAGTAAAAGAGACTCATCAAAGATAATATTCAATCTAAGACTTATAGGAATTTATCCAATCCATATAAATAATGAAATATAAAGGTTTCATGTCAAGAAACAAAAATCCCAGATGAGACCGGTCTCCGATAAAGAGAAGACATGAGGGGGGCATCAAATACCCTGCTCTCACTTATTTCTGAGGGGTGTAGAAATATCCATCAGACATGAAATAAGTTACATAGAAATATTTAGAAAATTCAAAACATGAAGAAATATGAATGAATTAGATGCATCAAAATAAAATAAATTCGTCACTAAAGATGAAGATATAGTGATGGTACCTCTCACTATCATTATACCCACATCAACTTCCTCTAGAGACCCTTTTACTACATGAAGAATCTTCTTTTCTGATACTTATGGTTGAAACTCATTAGTTCTTGAATAATATAACTGTAATTTAGTACCATTAGGTGCTAATTATCCCATAAGACTAGGAAGGGTGGAAAAGACATGACATAACTTCTATAGGTGGCCTAAGCAACCACATGAACCATAAAACTTTCGCACCTTAGTATAAACCCGATTCAAATTCCCTATATTGACACACTATACTCAATTCAATGGGCCTATTCTAGACACCACTAAAGGTATAGATGATGCCTGATATCAAGATACACTATGAGACTCATCACACTTCCTATTTCCTTTAAAGGAACTAACATAACTACCACTTGAGGTATGAGGAACTCCCATCAACCATGACTTACTATCTAGGTCAAGCTCAGCCATTAAAACTCTATTAAGAACATCTATATAAGAAGGGAGTATCATCATTAAAATATGAGATAGAATATTAGACTAAATACCCATCTCTAACCTTAAATAATTAAACTTATCATTCATGAATACCTTAGGAGAAAACTAAACAAGTCCAGTGAAGAGGTTTGTATACTAAGTCATGATTTTATCACCTTTTTTAGGCTAATAAACTCCACAGACTTTGTTGTGACCATAGACTATGGATAGAAATTCTCTATGAAAATAGGTATAAATAATTTCTACTCCAAGACCTCATGTTTCTTCATTGTGACTATAAAATCCTTCCACCTCCTGATATACCCCTCAATCTTGAAGGTAGAACATTTCACATTTAATGAATCAGGTGTTTCCATGAACTCTAAAAGCAGCTCAATATTTTTCAACCAATACTCTGACTCTTGAGGATCATTTGATCCTTGTAAGGTTGGTTATTTCTCTTGAATAAACTCTTAATCATGATCTCTAGTTTCATCCCTCTAATGTTCCACTACTAGATCCTGAACAAGAACAACTGTGGGTACCTATCCCAAATCTTAGACTGAATGCACTACCATCTCAATGAGGTTGTGATCAACTGGAGGGTTCTCTTGACATGGTTTATCAGTAGCTCCCTTTTGAGGTATATTTAAACATATTATTAGGGGTATGAAACTACAAAACATCAACAGGAAACACACAAACATTAGTAAGGATACCCAAATTATCAACTCAATCAATAGATATAGGAATATAAATTCCAATAATAGAATTCAACTTTATGGGATTTTAATATAATCAGATAAAATTTTAGAAAAATATTAGAATCAAATCAATTTATTTCTCAATGATTCCTTTACCAAACACCCATGGTTACTTAAGGCTTTCTATGATGAGAGATTGCTAGGAAATCACTCACAACTAACTCTTAAGTCCTGAAAATACAACCTATTATCTACTATTACATCCCATACTGTATACCTACATCAAGGAAAGAAATAAAACCAATCACTTTTGATACCATTTTATCATGAACCAACCAAAATAACGCAGTACAATGGTACCTCAGCTTACTATAACATAGTCAGAAGGGATTTCCCAATCCCCACGGTTTAGAGACTAGAAAATGAAATCTAAAAGAAGTCAAATGGAATGTTTTTCCATAATAAGAAACAAACAATGTAGAACAATGGAAGATAAATAAAGATATATTAAAGAAATGGTATTCCAAATAATCATCAAGAAAAGAAGTAATACAAGGAGATAGAGAAAGAAATCCATGTAGTGTGTCACCTAAAAGAGAAAACACAACATATATCAAGAAAAAGTCTAAGAATCCCTGTGTAACAAGTGGACCATAGCTCTGCCAACCACTACCTTCACAAAAGGTCCCATGAATCAAGAACACCTACAACCTATAAGTGGAACCTTTCCTTTTATTGAACTTGGAATAATATAATATAAAAATTTCCAAATGAAAAAGTAGGCTCTAAGAAGAAACAACCCAGTGATATTTCACCATATATTCCACAAGTAGTTTCAATAAAAATAAAACATTCATGCTTAAATTTAAGTAAAAAAAATGAATAACATAAAATTTGAAAACTTTCAATAAAACATGCATTCAAAATGGTAGATGAAAAATATATCAAAAATAGGCTTAAATGAACATTTAAATAAAATAGAAAGGAAATGAATAAAATAGCTCAATAAAACATTGTCATGTAATAATAAAATTAAAAAAAATAAAGAAACATGGTCATATTCCCTAAGGTTAGTTAGTATATGGCTCTAGGATCCTATAACTACTCTATAAATCATCACAGATCAAGTGTGTGCACATTTCCCTAAGGTTCATGCATTCAAGATAAAAATGAATCAACACCACATTTGGGGAAAGCACACTAAACTTGGTTTAGTTAGAGCTGTGATCATTAGTACATTTCTAGGGATTCATAGTCCTAAAATAATTATCCTAATCACTCACTAACAACTCATACTCACATATGCTTCAATCAATCAATCAGTCAATTAGTAATGGGAAAATAATTTCTTTTAATTCAATTCATCAATCATAGTTTAAATTCCTAATTTCAAGCTTTAACATGTCATTTCAATTTCAAAAAAAAAAGCAATAACCTAGTTCTTTAAAAAATATATTTTAATATTCTATATTTAAGAAATAATTTAAAATTTACAATTAAAACTATATTATTTTTATTAAAATTTTATATTTTATTCAGTTTTTATTATATTATATACTAATTAATTTATTATGAATATATGATTATTACATTAATAAAATTAAATATTCTCCATTAATAAAACATTTGACTCAATTCTATACTATGAAAGTTTATGAATTTGTGTATAAATAAATAGTGGAATCTAGATAAGTTGTCTTCATAAAAGTTTTTCTTAAATGTATTCTATTTTATCTCTCAAAATTTCAGCTTATTTTTTCATGTATTTAAGGAGTTATGGCCAAATAATTATTGAAAATATCTTTTTCCAGAAAGACTGAACAAATTCAATGTACTGAATGTCCATGAATTTTGTATACCTTAATGATAGAATATTGTATTGTTTTTCTACTGTTTAATTTCTCCCCAATTTATTCTGTATCTACCATCAAAATTTTATCCTCTTAAATTATGTTTTGTAAGATTTATGGTAGAATCATTGATGTAAATATTTCCATCATGATATATTCATTGAATCTGAATTCATTAAATTAACACATGATTTTAATGATGATAAAGTTTGAAAAATATATTCCTCCTGTTAGATTAAATTATTCAAACAAATTCATCTAACATATTTCTAAATTTTAATCAAATCTAAGGGAAAATGTTATAACCAAATTACTATGGTGGAACCCATCCGGTCGGATTCACATCAGAGTTGACTTCATGACCACTTATCACCCCTAAAAAAACAGATAAAACTTTAATTATTTAAATAAAAAATGTATATATATTATTTTATAATCCACATAAAAATTAAAATATGAATGAATTAATTTTTAAAAGAAAAATACTAAAATGTGATTAAAAGGGAAAAAAGTGGTATTCCCATGTAATTTTCAAATTTATTAATCTTTATTATTGGTAAAAATGTATTTAAGAAATAAAATAATTTAAATGAGTGATTGATATATTATAAAAACTCAACCATCCTTGAAATCATTAATTTTCAACCAAAAATATTTGAATTAATGCCAACCAAAATTAGTTGGCCTTAATGGAAAAATAATCATTATTTAAACCCTTTACACCACCCCTCATCAAGTATAAATACCCAACCCTATTCCCATTATCCAACACCCAATTTGAATATATCTCATCATATACCTCCCAAGTAGTATATTACATTTCTCTCTCTTAAATATTGATAGTTTTGTTGGCCCAAAGGTTTGTCTCTAATCTAAGAATCCCAAGAGATTTAAGGGTTTACTCAAACCTCCCCTTTAATTTTCAATTGAAATTACTTTGTTATAATGTATTTTAAACTTAATTTTAATATATATAAATCCTTTTAATTCTATATTTTTACCATCCATTTTAATTATTACAAATGATATATTACTTACTACCTCTCTTCATATCCTTTGTCTAAGTTGTTATAATGCTCGAACAATCCCATAACCATAAAACCAACCTAAAATTTAAGTGAAGTAATGTGTGTGTGGTTTTACAAGAAAATAAATCCCTATCTAGATACTAAGAGTGGGGGTGACTCTATAATAATTTTAACTAGGGGTAATAACCACAAAATTGCACATTGGGATTTGAATTGATCATCACCTGGTGCAAGATAATGGTCCTTACTGCATACCTGGTTTAACACTCTTGTGGGATGTGCTTGTATAATATACATACTAATTAAAAACCATTATAAAGGATTTATCTATCATTTAATTGGTATCTGGAATTTTAAAATTCATATATCATTATTAATTCTTGTATTAGGGGAAAATAATTTCACACCACATAAACCTTTATTCTATATGGAAAAATCTTGTATGATATGCCTCATTCAGAAATTTTTCTAAGTATATATATAGTTTTTTCCTTGATCATTAAGCCATGTAATCTTTTGATATGTGATGTAATTCATTGGTCTATTATGTGAAAGGTGTGGCCTAAAATTATATACCCCCTCAGTGCACTAATAGGTCTCATGAGACAAATAAGATTGGGTAATGGGAGTATCCTTACTCTTCATGTAAGATTTCTTGACATAAGGCATTAAAGATATGTTTAAGATGTATAAAATTATTCATCCCCATCACTATATGATAACTTATTTCTATCCAAGCATTTATTGATTATTATGTTTTGTATGGATTTATTTATGCATTCAGTTTCATTTGATATGACATAACTCAATTTATTTATTCATTCCATAATGTCGTATATATAATTTATTCTATTGTATTCTACCCCTTACTAAGAAACTAAGATCACCCATTTATATTGTTTTAATTATCCCAAAAAACCCATAAGAATACTATATATGATAAAAGGGTTGCAAGAAGAAGAATAATTTTTTATTTTTTTCAGATGATGTATTCTTATTTTTCAATGTAATTTTAAAACTATATTATGTATCTAGTTTTCCTGAGGCTATTAAACTACTGGATCCTCTGTATTTATACCATTATAATAAAATAACCACTGAATATAGGGTGATGGAGTTGGGGTTGTTACAATTGGTATTATAGGATAGTTTAATATAACCATTAGGAACAATATTTAGAAGAACATAGTTAGAAAACGATAACCATGGGAGAAAGCCTTAGGATATTGTTGTTTATTCACTAATTGAGTATATATCATTGTTTAGAAATGGTTCCTAATGTAATGAACAACTGTATCAACACTCAAAATAAATTTAGGGATTTACCACTAGATCTAGTCAATGAGATTGGTATTGGATCAGAACAGATTATGACTATATTAAGTCAGTTAACCCAGGTTATGAATAATAATCTTGCCTGAATGGAGCAACCTATTTCTCGACAGTTTGTTTAATCAATGTTGGACCACTTCATATGAAAAAAACCTCTATCATTTAGTGGGACCACAAATAAATTATTAGTTAAGAAATGGGTCAATACCCTAGATAAAGTATTCATTGCCTTGGGATGTGATGAGATGGAGAAGGTTTTCACAGAGGTATATAATCTAATGAGAGATGTTGACCAGTGGTGGTCATTTATTCGAAACACAAAGAAGAAAGAATAAATAATCTTCATGAACCAAAAGACTTTTAAAGATATATTATTTGAAATGTAATTCCCTCGTGACCAATAAGTTGAAATTGAAGGGAAATTCCTAAAATTAAGACATAAGGATGAGGAAGTTGTGTCCAAGTTTGAAGTTAACTTTACAAGGTTAGTGTGATATGATACTAATTATGTGTGCAACATGAAGATAAATATTGATCTATTATTTTATGGAATAAAACGAAACCTTTGATTATCACTATTATCCTAAAAATCATCCTTAAATGAAGAGATTGTGACTAGTGCTATCAAGATTGAAAAGGAATTATCCAAGTCTCCTATTTTCAAAGGTATGTAGGATAATAATAAGTTAGATGAGAACCATGATAGTATAAATTTAGAGAAAGAAAAAAAAAGGAATAATGGAAATTACAACATGCAATAATAGTGGTAAGACACACCCTATAACTTTATTAAAGTTAATAGGTGTCTGCTACAAGTATAAAGATAATGGCCACCAAGATCATGAATTCAAGGGAAAGAAGGAATAAACCAATGTCTAGGGTTTTATTTTCAAGGAGATGGGACTTATTAATAAAATCCTCAGTGAGGATTCAGTAAATTAAAATGATTTCCTAAGAATAGGGGATGTATTCATTATCTGGGAATATGTTGATTCATTCCCAAAGGATCTACTAGGATACACTCCTAACCATGAAGTTGAATTCACTATTGTTTTTATCCCTAATGCAAAACCCATATATAATCCTCCCTATATGATGAATCTAGTGTAATTTGTGGAGCTTAAGAAAAAAACTGCAATAATTAAGTGAAAAGGGTTTTATATGCCCTAGTGTTTCACATTGGGGAGCTCCTATATTGTTTGTGGAGAATAAGGTTGGGTACATGAGATTATTCATTGAATATAGGGGAATCAAGGCCATCAATATTAAGAAAAAGTATCCTTTAACTCACATTGATGATCTATTTGATGAACTATAAAGGAACCAATACTTCTCAAAGATTAATATATGTTCTAGTTATCATTAATTAAAAGCCATGAAGGATAATATATCAAAGACAACTTTTCACAAAAGGTATAGGAATTATGAATTCATGATAATTCCTTTTGTATTAAATAATGAACCATCTATGTTTATAGATCTAATGTATAGAATATTTAAGGATCATCTTGATAAATTTTTTATGGTATTCATAAAAAATATATTGATATTCTCAATGCCCTATGATAAGAATGAAGATTATTTACGAATCACCCTTGAGACCCTAAGGGATAAGGAACTTTATGGTAAATTTAGTAAGTGATAATTCTTGATTTAACAAGTCTCTTTTCTTGGTCATATTATCTCAAAATAAGGAATATCGATTGACCCTACTAAGACAAAATATATTAATTAATGGACAACACTAACATATATAGCCAAGATACACAATTTTCTTTGCTTAACTAGTTACTATTGAAAATTTGTTTAATGTTTTTACTGATTAGATAACCCGTTAAACAAATTGGCATGTAAAGGGGTTAAATTCACATGGTATAAGGAATGTGAGGAAAGATTTGGGTAACCAAATAAAAATTTAATCAATGCACCTGTATTGAATTTACTATCAAGAAAAGAATGATTTTTTATATATAGTTATGCATAGACGAAAGGGATAGGGTGTGTCCTCATGAAAAATGATTTATTTGTTGCTTATGCATCATGAAAATTTAAAAACCATGAGAAGAACTATCCAACTCATGATCTTGAGCTAGTTGATGTGATATTTTCTTTAAATATATGGAGACACTATCTCTATAGTGAAATATTTGAAATATATACTGATCACAAAAGTTTGAAGTATATATTCTCATAGAAAGAGATTAATATAAGGTGGAGGAGATGGATTAAATTAATTAAAGACTATAATTATAAAATACATTACCAACCTTGGAAGGAAAACAATGTGGAAGATAATTTGAGTAGAAAATATCATTGGGTCCTATCCATGATGAGACTAGACAATGATCATATCTTTATAGAGTTGGTAAATTTAGATATAAAAATTATTAGAGAAGGGAAAACATAATTACTTTTCCAAGTAATTTCACAAACATATTTAATAGATAATATTAAGAATTATTATAATGATGAAAATGGTATTTAGGAGAAAATCAAAGCCATGAAAGATGGGAAATTTTTGGGGTTCCCCTTTGAAGATGGTGTGCTAAAATTTGGAAGAAGATTATGTGTGGCATCGGGACCAGAACTAAATAGGGAGTTACTAGATGATGCTCATAGCTCAAAATTCTCTCTACTACCTGGTAGTACCAATATGTAAAGGGATCTAAAAGGGAACTTTTTTTGGGATAAAATTAAGTGGGAAATTGTTGTCTATGTGTCTAGATGCTTGATATTCCAATAGTTTAAGTCTAAGAGGCATCATCCAAAGGGTTTCATGAAAAATATCCCTATAACTATGTAGAAGTGGGGTAATATCACAATGGAATTTTTCACCAGGATACCTAAAACATTGAAGATAAATGATTCTATATGGGTCATTGTTGATCAACTTAAGAAATATTTACATTTTCTAGCAATAAGGGAGGATCTAACCCTTGAATGTCTTTCTAAAATTTATATCAATGAAGTTGTGAGACATCATGGTACACCATTATCAATTGTTTCTGATCATGATCCTCACTTCACATATAAATCAAGGAAGAGTATTCAAAATTATTTGAACAATGAAATATATTTTATCACTTCATATCAGACTAAACTAATGGGAAGTATACAAGGAGTATCCAAAATATAATGGATTTTCAGAGGTCATGTTCACTTGACTTACTAGGAATATGGGAAAAAATAATTACCTTTGGTGGAATTTTCATATAATAATAGATTCCATTCAAGAATATAGATGGGTCCATATAAGGCCTTGTATGGTAAAATATTTCATACTCCAACCTACTAGGATGAGGTTGGAGAGAGGAAGCCAGTTGGTCTAGAACTTGTTGAAGAGACAACTGAGAAGGTGAGATAAATCCAGAATCATATCAAAGTAGTCCAAATTAGAAAGAAAATATATGATAATAACTGACATAAGGACTTATAATTTAGTAAGTGATCATGTATTCTTGAAATTATCATTTTTTAAAGGTGTTATAAGGTTTGGGAGAAGGGAAAGTTAGGTACAAGGCACATCAATTTATTTGAGATCTTAGAGAGAATTGGAGTTATAACTTATCATTTAGACTTACCACCCAACCTATATATTATTAATGGAGTCTTTCATATCATGATTATAAGGAAAAACCTTCCATAACCAAATCATATACTCCCCATAAATGGGTTAGAGCTTGAACATGATTTTTCTTATATTGATGATATTTTTCAGATTCTTCCCACTAGAGAGAAAATAATGAGGAACAAGATAACCTAATTCATGAAAGTATTATAGAGAAATAAAAAGTTAGAAGAGTCAACATGGGAACCCAAATATGTAATTATTTATAAGTAACCTCTTTTGTTTTCACTATGATATACGAAACTAAATTTCATGGATGAAATTTCATAAGAGGGAGGAATGTAACAACTCAGGTATTTAAAATGTATTTTAATGTTTTTAATTCTAGAAATAATATAAATTTTACACTTAAAATTGTATAATTTTTATTAAAATATTATATTATTATTTTATTATTTAATTAGATACTATGTAATTTATTAGGAACCTATGAGTATTACAATAGTAAAATTAATTCTTAGTATTTAATAAAATATTTTCTTCAATTATGTCCTCCAAAATTGTATATGTTTTTAGAAAATTAAATGGATACATCAGGATAATTTGTATTAAAGAATGTTTTTTGTCCATTTATTATATTTTATCACTTAAAATTTCATCTTATTTGTCCATGTATTGAAAAAGTTATATCCAAATAATTTTGTAAAATAATTTTGTACATGCAGATTGTCCAGATTCAATATATTGGATTTACATGCATTTTTGGATACCTTAATGGTAGGATATTGGATTATAGTCTTATATTGACTTTATTACTTATGTCTTGTGCATCAAAAATCAAAATTTCAGCCTCTTACATTATGTTTTGTAGTATTTATGGTCGAATCATTGATGAAATTTTTCCAGCCTCACAGATTCATTAAATCTAGATGCATTGAATTCACATGCACTTTCGACCATCATAAAGTTTGTATAATATATTCATCCAATTTTATTAAATTATAAAAATAAATCCATATAAAAACTTTCAAAATTTTAGGCCAATAAAATAAATGTAAAAAAATCATAACCAAATTACTATGGGGGACCCATATAGTTAGATCCAAATTATTGTTGATTTCATGGATACTTATCGGCACTAAAAATTTGGATCCATATTTAATTATCTAAATAAAAAATGTTGATATATTAGTGTAGAATCTAAAAAAATTAAAATATGTACGAATTAAATTTTTTTAGGAAAAATACCAAAGTGATATTAAAAGATAAAAAAACTGGAATTCCCATGCAGTTTTCCGATTTATTAATCATTATTCTTCATCAAAATATATATAATAAACAACATAAAATTAAATGTGTGATTTATTTATTGTATTAACTTTACCATCCATGAGAAAATTAATTTTCAACCAAAAACTTTGGAATTAATGGCTCCCAAAATTAGTTGGACTTAATGAAAAAATAATAATAATTTAATCCCTTAAAACTACCCCTCCTCAAAGATAAATACCCACACTCAATTCAAAGTTATCTCATCATATAACTCCCAAGGATTATATTCTATTTATCCATCTTCAATATTGAATAGTTTTGTTATCCTGAAGGTTCATATCTAAGCAATGAATCTCAAGAGCGGTAAGGGTTTCCCCAATCCTCTCTTTTAATTTTCAATTGGAATTTCATTATTATATTGTATTTTAATATTCCTTTTTATCTACATAAATTATTTTAATTTTATTTTATTAAAATCCATTTTAAATATTCCAAATGAGATATTACTTACTCCCTCCCATTATAGCACTTTTCTAAGCTATTATAATGCTTGAACTATCCCATAAACATAAAACCATTGTAAAATTTTAGTGAAGTAATGTGTGTGTGGTTTTATAAGTAAAGAAATCCCTATCAGGATACTATATGTGGGTGTCGATCTAGAACAGTTTTACCTAGGGATGATAACCCAAAAAATAGTGAATTATTATTTGACTTGATCGTCACCTAGTTCACAACAATAGGCCTTACTACATACCTAGTTTGAAACTCCCCAAGGATATGCTTGGATGATCCACATTCTATGTACAAACCATTATAAAGGATTTATCTAACATTGTATTGGTATCCTACCTTGTAAAATTCATATATCATTATTGATTCTTGGATTAGGGGAAAATAATTTTGTACTATATAATTATTTCTTCTCTATGGGGAAATCTTGTATGATATGCCTCATTGAGAAATTGTGCTAAGTATGTATGTTGTTATTTACTTGAAAATTAATCCATGTAATATTTTGATATGTGATGGAATGCATTGGAATATTATGTGAGGGGTGTGGCCTAGAATTATATATCCCCTTAGTGAAATGGTAGGTCTAATGAGATAATTAAGATAGTGTAATGGGAGTATCCTTACCCTTTAGGTAAGATGTATTTGAAAAAATCCTTGATGGTATGTTTAAGATGTTTGACATTATGAATTTCCATCACTATATGATCAGTTATTTTTATCTAAAAATTTATTTATTGTTATGTTGTCCATTGATTTATTTATGCTTTCATTTTATTTTGATATGAAATAAATCAGTTTACTTATTCATGAAATAATGTCTTATTTATAATTGTTTTGGTTGAATGACACCCCTTACTGAGTGTCTAAGATCACCCCTTTATATTGTTTTACTTTTCCCTAGGAAACCAAGAAGAGTACTACATATGATAAAAGGGTTTCGAGGATAAAAATAATTTTTTCATGTTATCATATTATGTATTATTATTTTTTCAATGTAATGTAATTTTTTTTATGTATATAGTTTTCTTGACGCTGTTAAACTGTTGGATCCCCTATATTTGTACCATTATAATAAATAAGCCATCAACTCCAAGGTACTGGAGTTAGGGTTGTTATAGTTGGAATCAGATGGAAGTTTAATAAAAACATTGGGAACTATATTCATAAGAACATATTTAGGAAATATGAACTATGGGAGAAACCTTAGGATATTTTTGTTTATGAACTAATTGGGTATCTTCCATTTTCTATAAATGGTGACTAATGGAAGGAACAACCGTGTCAACACTCTAAATAAACGTATGGACTTACCTCTAGATAAAGTCAATGAGACCGGTATTGGATTAGACCAAATTATGATTATATTAAGTAATTTAACCCATGTTATGACTAATAACCTTTCTCACATGAAAAAACCTATTGATCCACAATTTGGTTTATCAATGATGGAACACTTCATGCAGCAAAAACCTCCATCCTTCAATGGAACCAAAAATCCATTAGTAGTTGAATAATGGGTAAATAACCTAAAGAAATTATTCATTTAATTGGGATGTGATGAGAAGGAGAAGGTTTTTAGGGTGGTATATCATCTAATGAGAGATACTGACCAATGGTGGAAATTTATTCAAAACACCAATAAGGAAGAATAAATAACCGACATGGACATGAATACTTTTAAAGCGATATTTTTTTAATAATTACTTCCCTCAAGAGAAATGAGAATACTTGTAAATACAATTACTAAACATAAGGTAATTGTGGTTGAGTATAAAGATAAATTTACAAGGTTAGTTCAACATGTTATTGATTACATGTGAAATCCGTAGAGAAAGATTTATCAATTATTTAATGGCTTAAAAGTAAACATTTTATGAGAACTAGTTTCCAAATTTTTTTCCACATATGAAGAGATTATGACTAGTGATATCAAGACCGAAAACAATTCTCCAAGTCTCATATTTTCAAAGGTAAATAGGATAATAAGAGGGTGGATAAGCACCATAATGGTAGAAATTCAAAAAAATACAAGAAAGGAAGAATGAAATTTACACATGAAATAACTATGAGAAGAAGCACTCTGGAACATGGTTCAAGGAGATGGGAGTCTACTATAAGTGTGGAGATAAAGTCCACCAAGCTCATGAATGAAAGGGTACTATGGAATCTACAAATGTCCAGTTTTTTAATTATAAGAATATGGGGCATCTTAATGAAATATTAAGTGATGATTCAATAAATTAAATGGATGTCCTAAAAATAAAGGTTGTATCTATTGTTAGGGAATATGTTGAAGTATTCCTAGAGGATCTACCGGGATACATTATTGAATATGAAGTTGAATTCACTATCAATATTATCACTCATGTAAAACCCATATCTAACCCTCCCTATAGGATTTATCTGGTGGAGTTAGTGGAGCTTAAGAAACAACTACAAAAATTAAGTGAAAAGGGGTTTGTACACCCTAGTGCTTCACCTTGGGGAGCACCTATATTGTTTATGAAGAAGAAGGACGTTTCCATGATATTATGCACTGATAAAAGTGGAATCAATATCATCAATATTAAGAAAAAGTATCCTTTATGTCACATTGATGATCTATTTGATCAACTTAAAAGAGACCAATACTTCTCAATGATTGGTATTTATTCTCGTTATTATCAATTGAGAGTCAAGAAGAGTGATATAACAAATGTGAATTTTTTCACAAGGTATGAAAATTATGAGTTCATGGTAATGCCTTTTGGATTAACTAATACATCATCTATATTTATGGATATAATGAAAAAAATAATCAAAGATAATCATGATAAAATTTTTATGGTATTAATCAATGAAATCTTGATATACTAAAAGTACATTGATAATCATGGATATAATTTATGAATCACCCTTGAGACCTTAAGGGTGAAGAAAATTTATGGGAAATTCATTAAGTGAAAATTATTACTCAAAAAAGTCTCTTTTCTTGGTATTATGGTCTCCAAATATGGAATATTGGTTGAAACCAATAAGATAAAAGATGTTAGTGAATTGACATCACCAACAAATATAACTGATATGCATTGTTTCCTTAGCTTAGATGGTTAATAGCAGTGATTTGTTGAAATTTTTCCTGATTAGCTAATTTGTTAACCAAATTAACACATAAAGGGGATAAATTCTCATGGTCTAGGTAATTTGAGGAAATATTCGGGGAACTAAATAAAAAGTTAATCGATGCACTCATATTGAATTTACCATTAGGTAAAGTAGGATTTTTTATATACAGTGATGTGTTGAAGAAAGGGATAGGGTGTTTCCTCATGTAGAATGATAGAGTTGTTACTTATGTATCATAAAAATTTAACTCCCATGAATATAACTATCAAAATCATTATATTGATATTGCTACTATGATATTTTCTCTGAAGATCTGAAGACACTATCTCTATGGAGAAATATGTGACATATATACTGATCAAAAAAATTTGAAGTATATATTCACATAGAAAGAGATTAACATGAGGTAGATAAGATGGATGGAATTAATTAAAGACTATGATTGGAAATAAAATAACACCATGGGAAGGAAAATAAGTTGTAAGACTCTTTGATTATAAAGGATCATGGGGTACTATCCATGATGAGGATAGATAATGATCCTATATTCAAGGAGTTAGTAAATTTTTATATATAAATTATTAGTTAAGGGAAAAATTATTCATTTTCTAAGTAATTATCCAACCATATTTACTGGATAAGATAAACAAGTCTCAGTAAGAAGGCAATGGTATTCCAAAGAAAATAAAATCTATAAAATATTGGAAATTCGTGGGGTTCACCTGTGAAGATGGTGTCTGAAATTTTGGAAGAAGACTATGTGTTCCATAAGTACCTGTTATAAAGGGGATGTTATTAGATGATGCTCATATATCAAACCTATCTATACACCATAGTAGTACCAAGATGTATAGGTATCTAAAATATCACTTCTGGTGGGATAACATGAAGAAAGAAATTGACGACTATGTGTTTAGATGCTTGACATGACAACATGCAACATACAAAGGGTATCATGAAACCTATCCCTATACCTATGTAGAATTGGGACAATATCACAATGAAATTTTTCATTTTTATACCTAAAACATCAAAGATAAATTATGATATATGGGTCATTTTTTATCACCTTACCAAATCTACACATTTTCTATCAATAATAAAGGATTTACCCCTCGAACATATTGCTCATATTTATATCAATGAAGCTATTAGAATTTATGGTACAACATTATCAATTGTTTCTGATTGTGATCCTAACTTCACATATAAATTTTTGAAGAGTATTAAAAATTAATTCAACACTAAAATACATTTGATAATTGAATATCATCCTCAAACTGATGGGCAGGCTGAACGGACAATCCAACCTTAGAGGGTATGATGAGTCCATGTTCACCTTACATACTAGGAATGTGGGACCAATACATACCTTTGGTGTAATTTTCATATAATAATATATTCCATTCAAGCATATAGATGTCATCATATGAGTTATTATATGGTAAAATATCTCTTAATCCAACCTACTAGGATGAGGTTGGAGAGAGGAAGCTAGTTGGTCTTGAACTTTATAAGGATACAATTGATAAGGTGAGAACAATCCAAAATCATATAAAATTAGCTCAAATAATACTGAAAATATATATTGATAACTGATTAAAGGACATGGAATTATAAGTAGGTGATCATGTCTTCTTGAAAGTATCACTATGGAAAGGGGTTATATGGTTTGGGAAGAAGGGAAAGTTAGGTTCAAGGTAAATCAGTCCATTTGAGATCCTAGAGAGAATTGGATTTGTAGATTATAATTTAGCCTTTCCACCCAACCTCTATAAGGTTCATAGAGTCTTTCATATCTGAAAGCTAAGGAAATACATGCCAGAACCAACTCATATACTCTCTAAAAATGGTATAGAGCTCAAACCTGATTTGTATTATATTGAGGAGCCTATCCAGATTCTTTTCACTAGAGAGAAAGTATTGAGGAAAAAGATAACCAAACTCTTGAAAGTTTTATGGAGAAATCACAAGTTAGATGTGGAAACATGGGATCCCAAAGAATTAATGTTATATAAGTACCATCTTTTGTTTTCACCATGTGGTACAAAGCTAAATTTTGACGATGAAATTTCATAAAGGGGGGAATAATGTGACAACCAAGGTATTCAAAATATATTTTATTGTTTTTAATTCAATAAATAATATAAATTTTACACTTAAAACTATATTATTTTTATTAAAAGTTTATATTTTATATGGGTTTTAATTTTATTAGATACAAAGTAATTTATTAGGAACCTATGAGTATTGCTTTAATAAAATTAATTCTTAGCCATTAATAAAATATTTACTTCAATTCTTTCCTCCAAAGTCTTACACATTTTTTAAAAATTAAATGGATACATATAGATAATTTATCTTTAGGAAAGTTATTATTAGACTTATTATTTTTTCTTGATAAAACTTTTATCTTATTTGGCCATGTATTGAAGGATTTATGGCCAAACCATTATAGAAAATAATTCTGTCTAGATAGACTGCCCAAATTCAATATACCAAATGTACATGAATTTTTTGACACCTTAATGGTAGAATATTTTATTTTGGAATTCTATGTACTTTTCCCCTATGTATTTTGAGATCAGAATAAAATTTTCAGCCAATTACATGATGTGTTGTAGGATTTATGTTTGAATTATTGTTGAAAATATTTCCATCCTGGAAGAATCATTGAATCTGGATGAATTTACTTTACATGTGATTTTGAACATGATAAATTTTAAACTCGATATTCCTCTATTTGGATGAAATTATCCAAATAAATTCATATAACATGTTTTTAAATTTCATGCTAATAAAATAAAGGGAAAAATGTCATTTATGAGTTACTATGGTGTGACCCATCCAGTTTGATCCACATCAAAGTTGACTTCATGGCCACTTATCACCCCATAAAATTTGGATTCATCTTAAATTATCAAAATAAAAAATTTATATATATTAGTGTAGAATCAAAAAACAAATTATAATATGCTGAATTAAATTTTAGAATGAAAATACTAAAGTTTGATTGATAGGTAAAAAAACTAAAATTCCCATGAGTATTTTTAAATTGGTATAATACTGTTGACACACTTTATTTTGTTTCAGTCAAATTTTATTTATATATTTAATATTATATCATTATTGGGTAGTGGGTTTTATTTTATTATAGAATTTTTGAAATGAGGGTTATTATTCAAAATGATTTATTATAATGAGATATTTTGAGTTTTATGTTTTGACTATAAGGTTGAATGTTTTTGGGTTTTAGAAAGAATATGGTACTATGGGTGTTTTGTTACCTTGTATTTTTAAATTATATTTTGTGCGTTTTAGTTAAACCCATTTGAAAATATTTTGAATATTTTTTATCAATAATTTTCAGGTGAGATAATTATGTATTTTATCATGAAAAGTTATTTAAACATGTGTAACTTTATTGTTTTTAACATTATCACATTTAATTTATATTTTTATTCATGGGATTGTTTGATATTTTGATTTTTGAAGAATTATTAGGTTTTCCATACTTCCTATAACATCCACCTAAACTTTATTCATGAATGGTCTAAGATCTAGACCTTGTAATTAGATGTGTTGTGAATATATACTTAACTAAATAAAAATAACCATAGTCTTATTTCATCAATGATTGGTGTGGTTTAATGTGTAATTATTTATGAAATATAGAAATCCATTGTCCTCTATTTTTTGTTAATTTTTATTAATTTAAATTTAAATAAGATTTGATTTACAGGTAAAAATAAAAAAATTGTGGGATGTTAACCCAAAAAATTCTTTCTCAGTCTCCTAAGATGATATAGTTGGTTTGGTCCTCATGAAATAGCATCATGGCCATGTGCACAAGATTGGTTCTAGATAATTACCATCTCAAGTGTTGGGCAGGTCAGCATGGCCATTTTCTGTGGCCTCATATTTTTTAGGTTGTTATTATTCTCTCCCTAGAGAAGTTTAGAGGAAATTTATTAGGATGTAAACAAAATTAAAGATAAAGAAAACAAAATCTAATAATATAAGATCCATATAAAAATTATGTATTTAAAGGTCTTCACTTTAAAAAAATAATTAGTTGAATTATATTAGAAGATGATGGGATATAACCTTAGTGAGATTGCATTGATGGTTGGACAGAGTCAGAAGGTAAATTTCAAAATTTCATAATCATTTAGAATAAAATTTTTTATTTCCTTTAATATGAAATATAAATATAAATCATATTTTAATTTTCAAATAAATTAAAATATCTAAATCCATGATATATTTTTTATTTTTTTGTTTGTATAGGGAGTTGCAATCTGTTTTTTTATACTTGAATAAGGAGAGTTATTTTAAACTTACACTAAATAAGAATAATAATTTATCTATGGTTTAAACTTCCACAAAATGTGGTTTTAATATATCAACGATTTAAATTACATGGTATTTTTATTCAAATTTCATCCCTTTACACAAATCGATTTTTTTTTATTTCATCCTCAAATATATGTGGATTCTCTGTTGAAGACTCTTGGGATGATCCATTATAGTATGTGAAATCCTCCTTATCAAAAAACCTTATTATTTCCATAACACTGGAAATCCTCTTCCTTTTTCTATTTTCATAAAAATACCATCCTATTATTTAGTAGAGTCTTCAATAGGTGGAAACACTTTATTCTTTTTTCCATCCACTTTCCCGGAACACCTTACAATAAGAATCAAATATTCAATATCTATAGGTCTCTCTCACTTTTGGTTCCGGTCGATCTCCCCACTCAAAATAGGGAGGTCATGTGACTAAAAAATTGGACACCTATCATCATTATTATGGGCTATGAAAAACACCCATAACTCCTCCATGTTTTTCCTCCACAATCACCATAACTGATTTATGGTTTATTTATCTCTCCTTTGTAGTGTGAATTAAATCTCTATTTAATTCACTTGGGTAATGCTATAATCACCTTCAAATATTTCCTAAATCATAAACTAAATTTCTAGGCCCATGATTATAAAACCAATTAGAATTAGTTAATCCATTGTTTTAGTTAAATCCTCTATATTTGGTGTTTCTTCTATCAACATTACCACTAACATAGATTTCCTTAAAACACTACATTCATGGTGCTTGTATTTCTAATCTAACACACCTTTCAACAAACCCATATCCACAAATTGTTGGTTGGGTTACCTTATCCTGTAGAATACTGATAATACACTTTCATAACTCAAAGAAAATAAATTCATCACTAGCACCACTATACCTATTTTGGGTTCACTGGGTGTCATAGGTGAAGCACCAACTCAACACGCCTGACTTCTCAATGTAGTGAAAAAATCTTAGTTGTTTTTCCTTAAACATGTTGAGCTTTATGATGTGGTCACCACCTTATTACCCCTTTAACCATATTAATATTAAATATATTTAAAAAATCATCGAAAACCTTATTTTACTTCCTAATTATGCATAGGGAAACCCCCAGACTACCATGACCATCACTACAACATGGTTCTCCAATCATTAGCTATTTTATATAGGTGCTATGGAATTCCACCATAAAGAAAACTATGACTTGTCCCATTACATATTTCCCATGTTGGGAATCTCATTATCTTACATGGACATAATACATGGAGTGGTGACTCTTTCCTTATTACTGATCTTCACCATGCCCACTAAAAATAGTGTGGTCTTTCCCGTATTGGGAAACTTCTTCACCTTCCTTTCTCCAAGATTCCTTTAATATATTTTTGTCCCTTATCTTGGACATATAGGCTCATTGTATAATTCCTCTGCACTTCCATATTTCCTCCAAACTACTTCATTTTCCATATTATATGTTTTCAAAAACTCAAACATGAATATATTTCTAGCTCATTGTCAATAAATCACCTTGGAAAACTTCTTTCTTATTTCCAAATTTATCTTCTTTAAGGTCAAAAAATCCAACACAATCCTTTAATATTACAAAAAATCTCCACCTTTGTATTTTATTTACAATATCCAACACTTATATCCAATAATTCTTATTCCCCCTTATTGGAAATTAAATTCAAAGAGAACTTACTATTTCATAATATTTTAGGGACATTTCTTTGAAGCTAAATATCCCCCTTGGAATGGGGTTATTTCCTTTCATCTTCAAACATTTATCCCCCTTAATGTGTGGAAAGAAATTCTAATAAATATTTTTACCTTTTTTTTAACTTCCAAGAGGAATTCTTGATGTGTTTTAACCCCCTCTATGAGGATTGGGAGGATTAGATTACCTTATATAATCTCCCCTTTTTTCAGTTCACCTTCATCCTTTGACATCAAGTATATGTTGATTAGTAAAATTATCTGAATCCAATGAAACTATTTCTAATTATTTTTTACAAATCTATAATCCACCTTAATCCAATATTATTTCACATTATCAAGAGATTAATTTACTGAGTTTACCACTTGGCACTTGATAAGCCTACTGGGCCCAAGATCAGTGTAAGAGAAAAGAGTTTTTGTAGAAAACAAAAAGGATTTCAATGTCACTCATGAATACTAAATGAAAAATCATTGAATATTTCTACTTCTCAATATATAACCTATGATCTCCAACACACTTTCACACCAAACCATTAGTGTAAAAACACTAAATAATTTTGAGTGTAAGGATCATACCACATAATGAAGAAATTGATACTACTTGTTAAAAATTTAAACAAATAATATAAATTTTACCCCATGCCTTTTATTTATTAATAGGATTTAAACATCTTAAAATAAGGATTATAAACCTTTGAATTTTGATCAAAATTACCCCTAATATTTTTAGCTATTGAAACCAATAAGTTGTTGCTCAAATTTGGGGTTCCACTTGTGATAATATCTCTTATATCTTAGAATCTTTTGGATGTATTGAAATTCATCAGATGATACCAAATACCAAACCGATTTTTAGATAAAAATAAATATATGAATATAAATTTCATACTGATGTTTCTTATCTCTTTAATTTTTCTTTATTGATGATTAAAACCAATTGGTTTGTAGTTTTATAAGATCTTCTTTCAGTACTATAACATGTGATTTTATAGCACAATCACCCCATGGATCATATCTCTCCATCAATTATACAACACTTCATAAATGGTTAGAAATAATAAATTATATGAGTAGATGATTTCCTTAGGATTCCTCAAGTTTAGGAATGGGGCTGGACATATTGGATTACCCCTTCAACTTTCATCTTTACTTTTCTATTTTTAAGTTTTTGGGAAAGGAATTATATAATATCTTTAACCACTTATTCATCATTTTTAGTATTCCTTCTCAACCTATTGACAAAGGATATCCCTTATTTCAAATTAATCACACACTCCTCTTCATGGATGTGATCATTTTAAATTTTCCTTATATTTAGATTTTCCATAATTGTGGAATTGATCACCTTTGAACAAGTATCTTATTGAGTTGCATCAATAGTGGATCTCACCTTTAGTTTTCTTCCCCATTTCATCTTAATCTTTTTCCTTTTATTGTTTTGTAAAATACTATTTATATACTTATCTTTTGTGATGTCCATGAGTTCCATATTGAATTCATTCTTACTAGATATGTTCTTCTTCACCTCCACCTTTCTCACAACTAGTACAAATTATTAATTTCATATCTAGATTTGATTTATTTCCTTCCAAGAGAGTTATTATGAGTTCCCAGATCTTGGTGTATAATGCACCATTTATTGAGGATCATATTTTTTCTTTAAAATATTGATCCTAATTTTCATCTTAAAAACAATTTTCCTTAGATAAACTCTATCCTCATATATTATAGGAGTGAAGTGTCTCCTTAGGTAATTTTTTACTCTTACATGAATTCCACCAATTGTAATACTTTTCTATGTGACCTAGTTAAGAAAAAATAGAGCGTTTATCATAAGAATCATACCACTTGTGGTCTCTCCTTAAGTGATATGTAGTCACTAATGGAGTTCTTGTATCAAACTTATGATTTTGGGCTTCAGAAAACATGCTCATAATATTCCCAAGTCTTAAACAAATATAAGAATTTTGGAACCATATTCTTTTATGGAAAATCTATTTTATATTTTTCAGTGAACTCATATATTATTCCATATTTAGAATCTAGATTTCTTATTTATATTGTGGATTCCTTAGAATGTATTTTAATCTTCCCATTTGAGGTTTTTATCCTTTTTAAATATCTTTGATCTTCTCATATTTATTCTTCAAATTAACAACCATTTCCTTAAAAATTAAAGTAACATCCATCCTAGATTGTATTATTTATTCAAGTTGAGTCTTGAGAGGAATGATGCTTACCATTATTTCCTTCTCCGTAACTATTTTAATTGACATTTATTGGGAAATATCTTCCATAATGTTTATTTTTTTCCTTCATATTTGTTCCAATTTTATTTATGTTAAAATTCACAGATACTTATTCTCTATTTTACTTATTTTTGTATATGGTAAGATCTTAAATTATTGCATAAAAAGATTCATGCATGAATCCCCATTGTTCTACATTTTATTGTAGAATTAGGATATGCTCTTGGTCATTTCATGAACACCTTATAACATGGAAAAATATATTATTTCCATTTCATAATTATAATAATTTATTATTTTTAGCTTTATTATTGACTTTTAAATACCACATTATTTCTCCAAACTAGTGTTATAATCAGATGAGACATTAGGTATGGGATTTATCTCAATCAAAGAACTCATATTTTGAGAAGACTTATTCTTGTTATTTTTCTTCTTGCCTTTTGACATAAGGAAATATTCATATGATATTTTTTTATTTTAAAATGAATCTTACAACAACATCCATGTGTCCTTTTATATTTTTTTGTGATTTATCTAATTAGACATATCTTCTTTGAGAAAATCCTTTAATTAATTTTTTATTGAGGCATCAATATCAATGTTTCTTTGATATATTTAAAAGATAAATCTATGTCATATTGACATAAAAATTATATATATAATAACCTATTAAGGAACTCTAAGTTAATATTTCATGAAGGTAGTGGTCTCCATTTTCCATTATTTTAAATTATTTCCATCAGAAACTAGAGCCTTTATTTTGGATTCCATTTATCTTTAAAAAATTTAGATCTAGTAAAAGAAATACAAAATATAAGAAAAATAAAACTTCCCTCTGATATCAATTATTAGTTTCCTTAATAGGGTATTAGAGTGAGATTACCCTAAGAGGGAGGGGTGAATTAGGGTATGTAATGATTATGTCTTTTATTAATTTTTAATTTAACTATCACTGATATAATAGATCTTGACCTCTCAACCATGAGGGTAACTTACTATTCTTTTTTTATTTTATGTTTAATCTAATTCAATTCATTTGAACTTATATTTAACCAAATATTGTTTAAGATTACTTTTATCCTCTTTTTGCGTGAAAACATAAATTAAATAGGTAGATAAGAATTTATTTGGTTCACCCTCAATGGGATACTCAAATGATCATAAAGTCAATGTTGTGTAGATGAAAAAATTACTAAAAAATTACTACATATCAAAGGGGTTCAGGATAAGAAACTTATTTTTCTTGGATTACTACCTTAAAAATTACTGGGAAACTTACTACTTCCCAAGGGTCACACCCTCAGACTTTCCTTCCTATAAAAAGTTCAATGGAAATGATCACCTTCACATAGTTTATGTACTTGTTGATCCCTTCCTCAAAACCAATTTATTTGATTTCATCCTAAAATATATATAGATGCTATGTTAAAGTCCTACTAGGATTTACTTTCATTTTATATCAAATTATCCTTACTATAGAACCTTTTTCTTTCTAAAACAACACTATAACTCCTTTTTCTTTTGTTTCTTTCACATCAATCCATTACTATAATTTTGTAGAGTCTTCTATAGGTTCCAATAATTTCTTATTTCATCCAAAACCACATCTAGAATGCCTTATACTATGAAATTAATCTTCAACATCTCCATGACTTTATCACTTTCACCTCTATTCGATCTCTCCTCTTGAAATAGGGAGGTCATGCACCCAAAAAATTGGACACCTACAGACATCGTTATAGGATATAAAACCCCCATAAATTCTCAATGATTTCCCTCCATAATATCTATATCTTCAGTCCAACATAATTAATTCATGGTCCATTTCAATATCCTTTATAGTGTGAATTAAATCTCTATTTAATTCACTCTAGTAGAGATGCAATCACCTTAAAATATTGCTTGAATAATGACCTGAATTTATGGACTATGGTTACTAAACTAATTAATAATGATTCATTAATCATATGAGTCAAATCCTATATATATTTTTATATTTCCTACCAACACACCCACCAACATAACTTCACTTAGAACACCATAATCACAATATTTTTATTTCTAAGATAACAAACCCTTCAACATGACCTACTCCATGGAATGTTGGATAGGTTTCCTTATCACATAGAAACCCAATAAGATACTTCCATTTATAAAATAAAATACATTCACCATAATAATGAACAAAACCATTTTGGGTTTACTGTGTCACATAGGTGAAGCTCAAACTCCATACACCCAGATTCACAATGTAGTGACAATTTTTTTTATCATTTTTTCTTGAACACAATGAGCTCTAAAATTTGGTCACTACCCTTTGAATGTGTTGATCATATCAATATTAAATACATTTTTTGATTTCTCTATTTATATTATGAGAATTCCCCATACCGTACAATGAAACCCCCAGACTACCATGCCCATCGCCATGTTATGGCGCTCCTGTTGTTGGTTGTTTTGCATAGGTGATTTGGAATTCTACCATGGGGACCCCTATGATGTAATTTCCTTAAAACGATTCAATCATGAGTAACCAAACCTGATTGGAAACAAGTAATCAAGCATGAATCATCTATGCTAGATACTTCTGACTGTCCGTGAGGATCTATGATGGTATAGTGGAGATAATATACCTTTTTTATTAGAGTGTAGAACAATGATTAAGAATATATAAATTAACAGAAGTAGTAATAATGGAAACAACTATGAAATTAAACCATCCAGATAAACATAGACAAACATATAATAACCGGTAACATATACAAAATGATGATATCACGATGCTATAAAAACTGGAGTACATGGGAAATAGGGTAGTAGGTATAAAACATCACATTCTATAAAAAAACATATGGAAAGACCCAAATATATCTCCAAAATCTTGGTCATATACTCATATACTCCATCCTAGTATATAAAATCAACCTTTTATTGCGGGACACTTCCCTTTGTCCCTACCTGTGTTCATAAAGTCTGTTCGGGTACCAATTGATGTCCTGAACAGGGTGTGAGTAAAACTTAGTAGGCCACCACCAGCAGTTTCTAGCATAATCCATTATATGAATATAAAATGATCATTTTTTAAGTATAATAAATAAGGATAGTAAATAAACAAACCATGTCAGTTCAGGTTCCTTATGAGATACCTATTTTATATTATCTTCTTTTTCCTAAGCCGGAACATCTCTGAGCACTTTTAATTTTAAACTTATTTTTATAAGTTTAAGACCTGAGGTATACAACAAAGGAATATATATATATGTAGTGATAATAATGTAAGGTCAAATAATTTCTATGAATTTTAAGTTTTATAGTCTAGGTGAAATCTATAGGGGTGTACCCTTAGAAATTCATTATTAAGGGGAGTTCTACCTGAGACCTAGGAACAAGTCCTAGGTTTCCTCGGTGTGAGATTTAGAATGAGCCTAAGGATTTATCCAATTTGGTCTATAACATCAAGATAAATCCAAGTAGAATCATCTAATGAATTCAATTTAATTTTTGAAATACATGGAACCCTCGGTGCCTAGGTGGGGCATTCACAATCTAATATGAAGACTAAATCTAAGTATGTAATTTCACTTGGAATACAAATCAATGAATTATTTTGAATCCCTTGAGTCTATCCAAGGGAAAAAACAACAGAAGTCCAAATATCACTTAGGGAATGCCACACCTTGAAAGTAAATTCACATCTATGACCATAGTCAAACATGATATAATAATTATTCAAGTTTCCATAATCATAAATATAGCCATGATCACAATTTATATTTAAATAGGGGCTAGGTGACATGCTCACACCATTCACTATTCATTTAATTCCTCCTATCCATTTAAAATGGGAGACAATCAAAACCCACTTAGGAGGAGGTTTGGTCTCATAGGAATTTATAAAAGTGTCAAGGGAATATAATTAAACACACATAAGGGGTTATATTACTCAGAGTAGAAAACCTATGATAATATCTATAGTTTAAGGGATTATCTCGGAAAGTTCCATACATTTAATTAAGGTAATTTCACATTTTAGAGGTGTCACATGAAAATTTTATCATGATTCATGACAACACATGATACATACATCAATAATTTTAGGGAAAAGAGCTTGACCACATGCCATATTCCGATAAATTAATCCTCATCTAATATTAGCATTATATTCAAGATGGAATGAGAGATATATGAGAAATTTTATAAACACCATGAAAATAGGAAATATTAGATCACATGGAAATAGAATTTGATACAACAAGGAAAATAGAGAAAGGAGATAAACATAATGAGATAATTACTAAGGGGGATCCAACGTGATGATTGATTCTTGAATAAGATACCAGATTAAAGAATTATCTCAAAGACTAGGAAGAGATTGGGGATATCTCTCAATATGGGAGGCCATTGTGCATGAGAAGGAAGAAGAAAGAGGGGTGTAGTTTGTAAGGACTTACTATAAAAACACAATTTCACCACTTTTAAAGGGGATCATAGTTTGGCTACACAGTTGTATAAACCATGAACCAACCATTTACACATGCTGCCTGAGGTGACACCCCCTCACATGGTTAGGAACATAATTAGAAGAAATTTTGTTCCAACTATGATTAATACACATGAAATAAATTTCATGTTTTTAAATGGAATTCTACTCATCTCACATAATTAAAATAAATTTTCACCTATATTTTTGGGTCTCATGGTTGAGCTACATAGTTAAAACTAACCATTCTCCTTTTCCTGTTCCTAAAAAAACTAGATATATGGGCTCCGAAAAAGCCCAAAACACTCCCAGAACTTTCTTGAAACCCTTAAGAACTTTTTCTAACGTAAAATATGAAATTTATACTGAATTTAAAAGGAAACTTACCTCTATAAAAATATAGGATCTTACAATAATGTTCCCTATTCCACATTTCCTATATTGGATATATCATTCTATTCCAAGGATATAAGCCTTGGCATGGTCACACCTACATTCTTCCTCATATTCACCACTAAACACAACATGATCTTTCCCAGGTTTGGAAACTTCTTCACCTCCCCTTATCTAATATTCCTTAAATATATTTCTAGACCTTCACTTGACTATGTGTGATCCTTGTATAATATATTTACACTTCTGGATTCACTTTGTAATCCTTCCCCATCCATATTCCTTATTGTCAACAAATCCAAAATAAGTATATTTCCAGATCTTTTCCACATTTCACCTAGGATATCTTATTTCCTTTTGTCAAGGTCACCTTCCTTATTGAAAAAAATCCAACATGATCCTTTTGGATTACTAACATTTAATTCCCCCCCCAAACTTCTCTTAGACTCCACCTTTAATGAATTTCAACATGAAACTATCAATGAAAAGAATATATAATATTTAAGTGTTTAAAATATATAGTGAGGAAAGAGACAACCTAGTGGAATTTACACATATGAAGCAAGAAGAAGTTTGGACTCATCTAGGGGTTATTTATAAAAGTTTTTATAAAAAAATATTTATTAATTTACATTTACATTGAAGGGTTATTATGATTAATCTACTTTGATCTCAACTACACTTAATGGGAATTTACTAGCTACTATGAATGGATTTGTCTATTTAGAATAAATATTACTCGGTGAAAGTTTTATCTGGGAGGAGAAAAATGGAACTTTATCCTTATTTTTTAAGTTTTTTCTCTGAATGAGTTTTCTATGGACTGATATTGTCTTTTCCTTATACACTAAAGTGTTTTTATAAGCTTCTCTCTTCAACTCCTTAAGGTCCACCATTTTAAACTTCCTCTGCTCACTATATTTTCTCGATTCTAGTTTTACTTTATTAATAGCCTAGTATGACTTATACTAAAACTCAACATGAATATGGTTTCTCATACAATAAAATATTTTGTAGGGAGACAAGAAAAGGTGGTATTAAAGGTAGTTTGGTAGGATCATTGTATATTCTCAAGCTCATTACTCTATTCCTTTTAGTTGATATGTGCTGTATTTTTAAGGATTATCTTGACTTCTCTATTGGATACCACAACCTTCCAATTTTTCTATGGGTGATAGGCAGTAGAAGTTTTGTGATGCACACTGTACCTTTTTATTAGTGATTCTATTATTTGGATGTAGTATTTTGTTCCCTAATCACAAATTATTTCTAGAGGTATTCAAAACTCATAAAAATGTGTGATCATAGAAACTCCATAACAACTATTAAATCATCATTCTTAGTAGCTTGGACCTAAATTGTTTTGGATAAATAATCGATAGGCAAAAAAATTTAATCAAATATAAAAGACATGGGAAATGGATCGATGAATTTTGTTCCCTATACATAAAATACTTCCCAAAAAGTCAATGATTTTTAGGGGGAGTTTCTTGTCTTTTTTAAATCCCTTTAGTGAATATGAAATTTTTATATGATTTATAAAAACTATGGGAATATTTAAAAATTATAGACCAAAATAATGCAGCCTCTAATAATTTTCTAGTCATGTGATGGGGTCTAAATTGGCCTCCACATGAAAGTGTGTGGTGGAGTTTAAGAACATAAGTTACCTCTTTATCTGGTATTTTCACATACATGACTTATTTTAAAGTTAAATTTCATTTAGTTTTCATTTATGATTTGTTTTTGGGGTTTGTCAAGCTTTTATGGTGGAATGGGTGAGTTTTCATGAATTGGGCCAAACCGTGAGCCCAATTCCAGATTTAAAAATAAATTTTGTTTCTTTTATAACTTTTTCAATTTTTAATATTTTTCACCCATTAAAGTTCCTAAATGGTCTACCCTGATATAGAAATACAACCATTGTAGTTTGGAGCCTTTAGAAAACCATAAACAAGTTGTATATGGGTTTTTATTTAAGGGATTGGGCCTGCCCGAAAGCCCAATTCCAGTTTTAAAAATACATTTTGTTTAATTAATAACTTATACAATATTAAGGCTTTTTAGGTGATTCCAAGCCCCAAACACTCGCCTTGAACCCAGCCGCGCGTCCCATATCCTCCCACCCTCTTTGAAGCTCCGTTTCATCGCGGTTTAGGTCAAAACTTCTGAAGCACTCACATTTCGGGCAGATTAATAAAGGTAATTTGTTTCCTTCATAAATCCTTCAATTCTCACTCTTTTTTCCCCATTCAAATTCCTATATGGTCTCATAATCCTTGTTCGAACATCCCTTGAATGGTTGGATGTTTTCAGATTCAGAATCCGGTGGATTTTGGGTCTTTTTATTCATGATTGTTTTGAGTAAGTGTTTCTCTCTTCAATTTTTCATTCTCCTTAGGGTTTCCTCCCTCTTTCATTATATTATAAAATGTCCAGAAGTTAGGGTTATATCCTAAGGTCTGATTTGGTATCTTTTGGGTCAATTTTTGGTGGTCTAGGTCTGGATTTATATTCCTTGTGGTGCGGCGGTGATGCGCTTAAGGTTTCGCACCAAATTTTGAGGGTTTCGACTCAAAAGGTAGGTGATTCCATGTGTAACCATTTTATGATGAGTTAGCTTGATTGTTTTATTAATTTAGTATGTTTATAATCTGTCTTGTGTGGTTTGAAAACTGTTCTTGATGAATTTGGTTAAACATTTAATTTTTAGTTGTGTTTTAGCTTGAAATTGGGTACTTTTCATGTGTGACTCTTGGGGTAATGTTTGGATTTAGTTTATAACATATGAAAGTGATTTATTAGTCTTGAAAGGGGATTCCAATTCTGTTTTTTTTAATTCCTTATTATCATGTGGCCCTTGAAAAGAGTTTTTTTGAATGAGTTTAAGTTGTAAAACTGTGTTGTACTTTTTGAAGGAGATTTATGAAAACGTGTGTTTTTCATGTGTATCTTTGTGGTATTATTTGATGTATTTTTATAACATTTGGGGGTGCTTTAACAATTGTTTTAGGGCTGAAAATTCTGTTTTGGATTGTTATTGTTATGATTTTGGTTTTGAATGAGGGGTTTGAAATGGGTTTAGAGTGCAAACAATGGTTACACCTCTTGGGTTTGTTTTATAAAAATTGCAAATGTTTTATTTTGTTAAACAAAGTTGGGAAAGGGTTTATATGTACTGTTTGGGTGAGTGTGTTCACCTAATGTGGGTTTTTGAATGGTAAATTGGTGATTTGAGATGTCAAACATTTTTAGAATGTTTTATAAATTGCCTAAATGTTTTACTAAATTGTGTTTTGTGTGCGAAACACGGGTGTGGGATGTTTCGTGTGATTTTATTGATAAAATGAATTGTGAAGGTGAGAAGGGTATTATGTGACATGTGTGTGGGATGTTTTTTGAGTTGAATATCTTGTAATGGTTTTATAAAATCATTTAAAGGATTTGTGTAAGTGTTAAAGAAATGTGAAAAGTGTTGTAGGGAATTTTGGTGTGAGTTTGATTTCAAAATGCATTTGAATGAATAGTGGAATTTGTGACTTGTGTGATGTACATGGGGATGTTTGGTTAATGTGTGATGTGGAATTGATATTTGCATGTGAAAACTATACTTCTTGGATTGTTGAACTTGTTTGAGCACAAAGGGAAAACCCGGGTATCTAGGTGGGTGGACGTGTACTAGTATGCTAGTGAATCCGTGGGGTTTGGCCTCAGTTTCACTTAGCAAGATTGACGCTTACAACTCTAACTAAACAATGATGATGATGATTGGGGACCACTAGGTTATGGGTATGATCCCTACTCGTGGCTCGTGCACGAGAATGGATATTTTTTTTTGTGGTTACTCTCACCGAGATACGAGGTACCTGAGACCCACAGCTAGCTAGTGCCTAGGGGTTATTTCCTATTACTTGTGCTCATTAGATCCTTTGTAATTACCGTCGGTATACGGTATTGTTGGCTGGAAAATTCAGTAGCTTTGTCATTTATTTTAAAATTGTTTTTCCTTTAAAATTATCTCACATGAAAACTGTTTTCATTTATTATTTCATCCTTTAGAAAATTGTAACTAGCATTTATTATTTACAAAACATGCAATGCTTTTTGTCATGAAATGTTTATCACATGGAATCTCATAGAGGTGGTATCCTACTGGGCTTTCCCTCACACCCTACTTACACCTTTGGGTGTAAGTAGACTTGCTTATTTTATGTCACAGGTTTGGGTACAGGTTTTATGCCTTTGGTTGGGGTTTTAGCGGTCCATCGTGATGGAGTGTCGTGGAGGTGGCTTGAGGGAGTTTCCCCATGCCATGATGGTTCTTGGGCTGTCCTTATTTGTTTTTTTACCTTTGTAATGGTCTTTAAATGTAGTTTTAACTTATGTAATTCAGTTCTGAAATTTTGTAAAAGATGGTTTTAGTTGAAAAATCCAGATTTGTTTTATTGAGTTTTTTTGTTGTTTAATGTTTATAGAATCGGGTAAATCGTTCCCAATTATCATTATATGATACCCGGGCAATTGTGCCAGCCCGTGGGGATCGGGAACGCCCTTCGGGCCTTGTCACGGGCTTGGTTTGGTGTCGATTTTGGCGGTGACCAGATTTGGTTCGTGACAAAATGGTATCAGAGGAGGTTCGCTCCATTTGAGTCATGTTATTTGGGAAATAGTCAACATAGTCTAGAGCTATGGTTGTTGGGACATGGAATTCTGGTTATGGGTAGTGTGCTTGATCACCACACCTCATTTCAGGATTCAAGTCACCAGGGGAAGTTGGGATTTGTCTATGTCTTTGGGTTTTCTTGGTTTGATGATGATTAGGGGAAATGAAAAGAGAGTTGGGTTAATGGTCTCAATGAGCTCGCAGGGTCTGGCAAGCCATGTGGAGCCGGGGATATTCCCTAGAACACTCTCTGTGACAGTGAAGTGATTGGAATATGGCCGCCAACCATATGTCCAAGTCACCCACTGAAACTAGTTTCCTCTTGCATTGTCTGGTGTTCTTTAGTTTTGAAATCTTGGCATTTTGGTTTTAAGGTGACTTGGTTTTAAGAAGAGTAAAGTTTTTATGAAATGATTTTCAAATAAAGAGGGAATGGTTGGGTTTATGAAATGGCAGAACTGAATTTTCAGAATTGTTTTGAAATATAAAATGGTGTGCTCGCACCTCTTTGAAAGCGGGAACTATATTGAAGTTGGTTTTGAAAAGTGTTTCCAATAGAGTTTTCTAAACAATCAAAGTGTGCTTTAATGGGATGAGATGTTTTGAAATTGATGTGAATATCTTGAAAGTGAGTTATTTTCTAAATGGTTGTGACTTTCTGAATTTTTTTTTAAGATGTGAGGTGGGATTTTGATCTCGTGGTTAGCGGTTTTGAGGAAAAAGGATGTGTTGTTTGACCGTTTTGGTTTTGAAAAGTGGAACAAATTTTTGTTTTAACCTTTGGTTTTTTCGTGAGCAACCACATGCATGGGGTTATATGGGAATATGGATGGTTGATGAAATGACTGGATGAGTGTCGAGATGGATACGAGGAGGGTGCCCAGTGTGGCACAGAAACATGCATGTGTAAGGCCCATGGGGTACCATTGGTGGATGTGCTAACCGCTGAACCATTTGTTTTTAAAGAACTGTTTTTAAAGAGAAACATGAAGACTTGATGAATTGTATGGAATGATTTATATTATGTGTTTTTGGAAAATGTTGATGTTGTGGGATGTTTTGAGTCCAAGAACCCCTCCTGTTTGAACTGTGTTTTGGGTTTGGGTTTGGTCAGTAAGTTGTGTTATAGGGACAATTAGTGGTCTCTTTTGAAAAATGTTTTGGGGTGCCTTTATGATGGTTCCCTTCATGTGTTTGGATCTGGTTTGTGGTATATTTTGACCAATGAACCATCTTGGTTGGTTCCTTGGGTTCTCCCATTGGATAAGGTATGCCCCCATTTAGGGTTAGTGCAGAACTGAAGTGCAACCCGTATTGTTTCTCCATTGGAAAATCCTCCAGTTGATCAATATAAGGAATATTTTATAGATCATTGTTGATTGAGTCTACAACCATTCATTTAGTTGATTTGTAGATTTTCTTGTAGTGGGATAGTTCTTGTGGAAGGTTGAAAGAGGCCTTGGTTTCTTAAGTTTCTTGATTCATCGATGGTGGAAGTGTTCTTTGGTTGTTAGTGTGGATGAGTGTCATGATGGTGTCTAAGAGGGCCTCTGGGTTCTTCATAGTTTCCTTGAAGCAAGAGTTATTATTAAACCACCAATTTTGAGATTTTGGTCCTGATAGGATATTGTGTCCACTTTTTGGACTTGTCTGTTGTTTAGGGACTTGGAATATTGTCATGTTCCATGTATTGTTTCTATCAATCACAAGGGTCATGTTCGGTGATGCATTGTGATGTTGTGTGCTCTTTTGACTATAAAGGTCAAGGTCACACTATCCTCTTAGGTTCTATGTTATGTTGGGAGTATGTATCCCTTGGGAAAAACATAAAATCCTCTACCTTAGAGGACAATGTTTATACGTGTACTGCCCTTCTGTTGTTTCTCAGCCAAAGAAAAAAGGTGTGATGTGTGTGCTTATTCTGATCCCTTGTTTCAGTGAAATGTCTGGTTTTGGTAAAGTGAGTTATGGAGTGTGTTATGTCTTTATGAACCCATCAGGGTATGCGGTGTAGTTGTTTGTGGCACCGAAAGAAGAAGTTCCACATAGGGGTTTCAACAGCCAAACTGCGTGGCCGAAGATGCTTCAATATTTTGAGCTCCAGCCATAGGTCCCGGAGAGAAGCTGGCGCGTAGTCAGGGGAAACCCCAGTGTCGTTTAAACCCTTGTACAAAGTCCTATCCTCAGTATGAAAGATAGGAAGAGTTTAAACCTATGGTGTCATCATATTTCTTCTGTTGTTCCCATTCTGTGGAAATAGGTGGAGGGTTTTGTACCCATGTCATCACACAATGTTATTCCCTCCCCATTTGGTTTCCATTGAGTCTTTGAAGAATGGTTGGAAATTTGGCTTGAAAAGTTGAGCACGCGGTTTTCACATGGTTAGTTCTAACCATGAACAAAAAAAACCATGTAGATAGAAGAATCTCCACTATTGGTTCATGGTTTCCCAAACCGTGAAGACTCACCATGTGGTCGTCCCAACACTTTATATTTTGGGGTCTTTCTGTACCGGCCCATGCTGGTCGATTAAGATTGTTGGTTCTTATGGTGGGGAGCCTATTTTTTTTCCCCGTACCAATAACTTAGTCTTATCCAAGGTCAAGGATTTTTGGTAGGTAGTATCATTCAGATCTATCAAGCTACCTAAATATTCTTTGGGTAACCATTGAGATTGGAGAGTGCCCAATGGTTTAGTTGTAGCAAGGTATGTGTAACCTTGTTTGAAGTTGTTGTTCGTTTGGGTGAATTGCTTGAGTCTTGTTCGGATAGCGTTCGAGGAGTTTCATTTTGGGATAATGTATAAATGTGATTGATCATTTCAGTAATGTGGTGTAAGTTTGGGTTGTGAGATTAATCATTCCTTAATTGATCACTGGAGGTGTTTTGACCCTTGGGGGCAAAGCTTGGCAAAGAATTACATCTTAGTTTATCGGTTGGGCATGGTTTTGGTATCTGGCCTTGTGGTCACTTTCCGGGGACGGAAAGTTTTCATGGTGGGGAGAATTGTCACATACATGACTTATTTTAAAGTTAAATTTCATTTATTTTTCATTTATGATTTGTTTTTGGGGTTTGTCAAGCTTTTATGGTGGAATGGGTGAGTTTTCATGAATTGGGCCAAACCGTGAGCTCAATTCCAGATTTAAAAATAAATTTTGTTTCTTTTATAACTTTTTCAATTTTTAATATTTTTCACCCATTAAAGTTCCTAAATGGTCTACCCTGATATAGAAACACAACCATTGTAGTTTGGAGCCTTTAGAAAACCATAAACAAGTTGTATATGGGTTTTTATTTAAGGGATTGGGCCTGCCCGAAAGCCCAATTCCAGTTTTAAAAATACATTTTGTTTAATTAATAACTTATACAATATTAAGGATTTTTAGGTGATTCCAAGCCCCAAACACTCGCCTTGAACCCAGCCGCGCGTCCCATATCCTCCCACCCTCTTTGAAGCTCCGTTTCATCGCGGTTTAGGTCGAAACTTCTGAAGCACTCACATTTCGGGCAGATTAATAAAGGTAAATTGTTTCCTTCATAAATCCTTCAATTCTCACTCTTTTTTCACCATTCAAATTCCTATATGGTCTCATAATCCTTGTTCGAACATCCCTTGAATGGTTGGATTTTTTCAGATTCAGAATCTGGTGGATTTTGGGTCTTTTTATTCATGATTGTTTTGAGTAAGTGTTTCTCTCTTCAATTTTTCATTCTCCTTAGGGTTTCCTCCCTCTTTCATTATATTATAAAATGTCCAGAAGTTAGGGTTATATCTTAAGGTCTGATTTGGTATCTTTTGGGTCAATTTTTGGTGGTCTAGGTCTGGATTTATATTCCTTGTGGTGCGGCGGTGATGCGCTTAAGGTTTCGCACCAAATTTTGAGGGTTTCGACTCAAAAGGTAGGTGATTCCATGTGTAACCATTTTATGATGAGTTAGCTTAATTGTTTTATTAATTTAGTATGTTTATAATCTGTCTTGTGTGGTTTGAAAACTGTTCTTGATGAATTTGGTTAAACATTTAATTTTTAGTTGTGTTTTAGCTTGAAATTGGGTACTTTTCATGTGTGACTCTTGGGGTAATGTTTGGATTTAGTTTATAACATATGAAAGTGATTTATTAGTCTTGAAAGGGGATTCCAATTCTGTTTTTTTTAATTCCTTATTATCATGTGGCCCTTGAAAAGAGTTTTTTTGAATGAGTTTAAGTTGTAAAACTGTGTTGTACTTTTTGAAGGAGATTTATGAAAACGTGTGTTTTTCATGTGTATCTTTGTGGTATTATTTGATGTATTTTTATAACATTTGGGGGTGCTTTAACAATTGTTTTAGGGCTGAAAATTCTGTTTTGGATTGTTATTGTTATGATTTTGGTTTTGAATGAGGGGTTTGAAATGGGTTTAGAGTGCAAACAATGGTTACACCTCTTGGGTTTGTTTTATAAAAATTGCAAATGTTTTATTTTGTTAAACAAAGTTGGGAAAGGGTTTATATGTACTGTTTGGGTGAGTTTGTTCACCTAATGTGGGTTTTTGAATGGTAAATTGGTGATTTGAGATGTCAAACATTTTTAGAATGTTTTATAAATTGCCGAAATGTTTTACTAAATTGTGTTTTGTGTACGAAACACGGGTGTGGGATGTTTCGTGTGATTTTATTGATAAAATGAATTGTGAAGGTGAGAAGGGTATTATGTGACATGTGTGTGGGCTGTTTTTTGAGTTGAATATCTTGTAATGGTTTTATAAAATCATTTAAAGGATTTGTGTAAGTGTTAAAGAAATGTGAAAAGTGTTGTAGGGACTTTTGGTGTGAGTTTGATTTCAAAATGCATTTGAATGAATAGTGGAATTTGTGACTTGTGTGATGTACATGGGGCTGTTTGGTTAATGTGTGATGTGGAATTGATATTTGCATGTGAAAACTATACTTCTTGGATTGTTGAACTTGTTTGAGCACAAAGGGAAAACCCGGGTATCTAGGTGGGTGGACGTGTACTAGTATGCTAGTGAATCCGTGGGGTTTGGCCTCAGTTTCACTTAGCAAGATTGACGCTTACAACTCTAACTAAACAATGATGATGATGATTGGGGACCACTAGGTTATGGGTATGATCCCTACTAGTGGCTCGTGCACGAGAATGGATATTTTTTTTTGTGGTTACTCTCACCGAGATACGAGGTACCTGAGACCCACAGCTAGCTAGTGCCTAGGGGTTATTTCCTATTACTTGTGCTCATTAGATCCTTTGTAATTACCGTCGGTATACGGTATTGTTGGCTGGAAAATTCAGTAGCTTTGTCATTTATTTTAAAATTATTTTTCCTTTAAAATTATCTCACATGAAAACTGTTTTCATTTATTATTTCATCCTTTAGAAAATTGTAACTAGCATTTATTATTTACAAAACATGCAATGCTTTTTGTCATGAAATGTTTATCACATGGAATCTCATAGAGGTGGTATCCTACTGGGATTTCCCTCACACCCTACTTACACCTTTGGGTGTAAGTAGACTTGCTTATTTTATGTCACAGGGTTGGGTACAGGTTTTATGCCTTTGGTTGGGGTTTTTAGCGGTCCATCGTGATGGAGTGTCGTGGAGGTGGCTTGAGGGAGTTTCCCCATGCCATGAGGGTTCTTGGGCTGTCCTTATTTGTTTTTTTACCTTTGTAATGGTCTTTAAATGTAGTTTTAACTTATGTAATTCAGTTCTGAAATTTTGTAAAAGATGGTTTTAGTTGAAAAATCCAGATTTGTTTTATTGAGTTTTTTTGTTGTTTAATGTTTATAGAATCGGGTAAATCGTTCCCAATTATCATTATATGATACCCGGGAACTTGTGCCAGCCCGTGGGGATCGGGAACGCCCTTCGGGCCTTGTCACGGGCTTGGTTTGGTGTCGATTTTGGCGGTGACCAGATTTGGTTCGTGACAGGTATACATCTCCTAATTTCTTGATAACTACATATCTTACCCATGTACGAATCCTCCAATACAAATTATTATTAATTAGAATTAAGCTTAAGTAATTTATACTTGGAAAATAAGGAAGGTACCTTTAACATGACCAAGTATTTTACCAAGTCTGCATACCATGGAACCTTACTGGTGATCTCATAGAGATACTATAATGCCTGAATATTTCAGTATAATTTTTTAAATAAAGTTTTATTAAATGGATTATTTCATGATTAAAACAAACTATGAGATATTTTTCCACAATGTATCTTTTATAAAATTATATCCTTTTCTCTATAAATGCTATAAATTATAAAATAGATAGATAATTTAACAATATTTTTATTTATTTTTGCTAAGAAATAATATATAGATAATTTTTTATTAAACATGAAGTTATTCTTAATATGATTACATTTAAAATGTTATATGTTATATATATTTTAATCAAAATATTATGATTATGAACTTATGGGTAATATGTTAACAAAATTAATCACTGGTGATTTGAAATTAATTGATAAATATAAATTCCAATAATAATATAAAATTTACTAATAAATATAAATATTATTGTAAATAAATTACTAATTTGAAATAAATATATTTATAGGTGAATCATATTAATTTGAAATTAATATATTTATTCATTTAATTTAATATTAAAATAATATTTATTATGGAATATAAAATATTAACTTGAAATAAATATATAACTTTCAAATAAAATTCAAGAAAAAATAAATATTATTACATATAAATTATTAGTTTGAAATGAATGTATATAAGATAATTATAAGAAAATTATTTTAGAAATGAATATATCATAAATTCCAATATTCATATAATATTTATTTAAGAATATCAATATTATAGTATATAAAAATGATCTTTTAAAATTAATAAGATAATTATAATGAATTATAATTTATATATAAAAAATGAATGTATGAGATAATTATAATAAAGTTATATTAATTTGAAATGAATATATGCAATGATAATTGTTAATTCTAGTAGTAGTACAATATTCATTATGAATATAATGACAATTAAAAATTATAATAAAGGTATATAAGAAATTTGATATATTCAATATTAATATGTATGAAAGAATATTTAAAATATCGAAAATATCTTAATAAGTGATAATAATAAATGATAAATTATAAGAATTGTAATAAATAAAAATAATGAAAACTTTTTAATTAATAGAACAAGATTGAATTTCTAAAATTATAATTAGGCAATAGATTTTCATAAGTATATTCTTAGCTAAAGGATACATATATAATAAATTATTCATAATGACATTATTAGATTAAAAGAGTTATAAGATTTTGTAGTATAAGAATAAATGCATAAGAGTTTTAATATTATATCATGAGATTATAAAATTGATATTTAAGGGAAAAAATTATCTTTAAGACTTTATATATATTTGTTATAAATAATAGGGCCATATAGGCCGATGACTTAGGTGAGTTTGATCACAAATAAATTATAGGTGTGTTCAAGTGTAAGCATTGGTTAGGCATGTTGCATGCAAGTCAACACATGTGGGGGGGGGGGGGTGATTAGCTTCCATATATGTAGGTCAGTATAGTGGGTCATGGGCAAGCACCAAAACCAGATTTTTATTATCAAGGTACATTAGCGACATCATCATATATAAAGGAGTGAGAGGAAAACAAAAAAAACAATTTGGGGTGGGAATAATTGAGTATTGATCATAGATTAAAAAACATATCAAAATCATTTTAAATAACACCCATCATCATCTTCTTCTCTATGCTAAAACTATAAAATATCAAAGGATATATATATATATATATATAATATTATTACACGTAGGAGATCACCACTAGATTTTGTTGACAAATAAAGGAGTAGAAAATGATTCATTTAAGGTGTCTATCATCTCCAACCTCCTGTACAACACTCTTAATGGATATTGATAGGACACAGACACACAAAATTTTTTCTAGAAACATGGCCTTTATGAAATTTTGGATTCATAAAAACAAAATGATAAACTGTAAAATGACGCGTTTTCATCTTCAACCTTGCCTGCAGAACATGATTTTAGAACCGCTGTTCATGTTGACCCTTTGACATGAAACCTTTATCCTTGTTTCCTATGGTTTTAAGAAACACTGAACTTGGATGGACCTATATAAATAAATTTTTATGAGAGAATAGGGTGTATCTCGGGTAAGGGATACAATTCCAATAAACACCATGAGACGCCACCATCTTCTTCCTTGACATGTGACCATTGTGACCTTAATGAAATGTCACACACACACACAAACATACACACACACACACACATATATATATATACATACATGTATTTTTTAATCATAGTATTATTAAATAATTTATCAATCTATGAAAACATGTTTAAAGTGCCCACAAGCTATGGTTTATAAATCAGTAAGAGGAAAAAAGTTACTATAAGAGGGTTTCCACACATCCATTTCTTGAACACACCAAATTTAATATTGAATAATTATTTGGTAATAAAATATAATTGATATTTAGTGGGGATGTCTTATAAAAGTATTTATTCAAGAATTTGGGATCAGAGAATCTTCCATGACTCCTTCACCAAAAGAAAAAATACATGTGTTTACCCTTGTGTGCAAAGAGAGACAATGAGGAAAGAGATCAAGTTTTAGGATATACCTTCCAGATGTAAGTTTAGTAAAGAAATGATTTCAAAAGTTTTTAGTTATTAGTGTAAGGTATAGGAGTTATTTAAAACATCCTATTTCAAAATTTTGAATCATTTATTCTAAATTAATTTCAAAGTTAGTATTTAAGGAGTTTGAGTAACTGATTTTTTTTAAAAGCTATATTTTAATTTATTTTGATATTATTCTATTAATATTTCCAAATAAAAAAAATCCATTCATTTACTATATTTTTAAAATAAAATTCGTTTTTAAGGAATTATTTTCAAAGAAGGTATTTAAAGAGTTTCAAAATTATAAGTTTATTTCTTAAAATATTTATTTTTAAAAACTTCCACTCTCACTTATTTCTAACCTTGATTTCCTTTTTCAAAATAATTTTATATTCATGGATTTACCCATTTTAGAGTTATTATTATTGTAATAAAATATTTAATGGCAATGCACATCTCTTTTTTTGCATCTTCATCAAATAACCATCCATACTTTTTAAAATAATTTCTATTCATGATTAAATTTAGAAATTTATTTAAAGGATATGCCCATTAATTTTTAGTTGAATCAAATCAACACCTATACTCTTTTTATTTATTTTTTTCTAAATGTGAACTTCTTGAAAAAACACCCTTTGTTCAGATTTTATCAATTAACCATGATTTTTTATAAATATTTCTTTCTATAAATTAATTTTAAAGAAATAATGATTAAGTATTTGAAAAAAAATTAAAGGAATTTTTGATAAAAAATAAAGATATAAATGTTTTGTTAAAAAATTTACCACTTGGAAATTTTAAATGTTGATGAGGGGTAGGGAGTGAACCCAAAAATTCAAGGGACTTTGTTCACTAAATGATATGTAGGATCTATATATTCCCTCAATATTCTATATCATCTTAAGGATTTTTATAAAGTTTTCAGAAACTCATTGGATTTCATTGTTATATTTTTCAAAAGTAAAAGATTGTTTTTAAAAAAGGAAATTTTTGAATTTAATATAGATTTTAAAGACTTTGTTTATGAAATAAGTCTTAAATATTTTTATGCCTTTCCAAAGAAATATTTTGAAACCATCATGTTTTATGAAATTTATCCTTTTAGATTTAAAAGGAAATTTTTTAGAATATTTCATTAATCTCAAAGTATTTTGTTTTAAAGAAACAATTTATAATATATTTTCAAGAATTTTAAAAAGGGGGTTTTCTTGGTCTTTTAAAAAAACCCTTAATGAGACTTTTTTCTCACCTTATTTTTTTAAATGTTTTTCATAGGAATTATTGATGAGTAAGAATTATTATAGGGTTAGGTATCTATTATGAGGATTATCTTGAGTGAAGTTGGGGTTGTATTTAAAGTGTTTTCATTAATGATAAAAGTTTCCATTTAAAATAATTAGTATGGGATTGATGTGTAGAAGAATTTTTTATTTATCTAAATATCTATACCTAAAAAATATTCTTTGCTATATAGTGAATCAATATTAAAAATTGATATTATAATTGTAAATTATTAACATTGGGTCGCTATTTTCAATATCAAATCCATTCTATAAAAAAGAATAATAATATTTTGTCATTTTTAACACCAAACTTGGGAGAACAGGTTTGGGGTGTGATTGTTTCCTTTCATGGATACATTTTTCCACATCTTAAGTTTGTAATAATTGGGTTTTTGATGAAAAATTATTATTTTATTGGGATGACATTGAATTCTATTTGATTTGATGATGAAACTATTAATCTTTGAATAACATAATAAAAATACTTTTTGGGGGGTTTTAATGATAAAATGTTCTATGATTATTTTTTCCATAGACTTCAATAACAAAATTTCCTTGGCTGTTAATAATGGAGGTTTTATTAAAGAATTAATTTTAAATTAATTTTGATATTTTGGTTGTCTTGGAATTAATTTCTTAACATTCTATTTTGTTTAACTTGAAAATAAATTATTAGAATATAATTTTATTTTAAATATTGAAATTCATTATTTTAAATATTTTCGTAATTTTTATTTTACATTTTAAATTGAAAAATACTCACTGTTCCTATTTTTATTTGAAAATTTTACTCACAGTATGTCCACTGACCATGAAGATCTACCACATAAAGAGTATACTAACCTACCGTTACTAAGGAATTAGGAAAAGTTAAAGAGAAATCACCCATTCAAAATTCAAGCTACCATAATTATGAAGGGAGAACATACCATGTATGGGAATTTTCTAAAGGCACCAACCTATCATTAGGTTTATGAATCTATCATACCTTATCATCAAGTGACCACATGATTGGAATTTTCCAACTCTCAAGATATCATGGAATTCCTACCATGCCCTTTCCTTCAACCTACTATGTTTGAAATCCAATAAATCATGTCATGGACAACCTTTCATGATTTCTATCAAGTAAATGAAAATATCGAGACCTACAATGGATGTTGAGTGATCAAAAGATTAATATTGAAGCTACCGTGAGGAGTTTTTATGAGATAAAAAATAACTATTTCCTTTCTCTAAACATACCATGGGTTTTCAACTAATGTGGTTGAACTATCGAGTGTAAAAGGAACTCAATCGACTATTTATAATCGATCAACCGACCATAGAAGAGCTTGATATCCAACCAAACCAGGTCCATGCTTTATCAAATCTGACTGAAGATAGAGGCCAAGATCAGATGAATCAAGAGAGGATAAATAAATACATTGGAATTAGATACTACAACTTGACTAAGACTATAGAAGAATAGGTAGACCAAATCGAGGTTTGAAGATGATTACCTAAGGCTAAGGATTCATGATTTAAGATATAAATCATTGGGAGATAATTATTTATATGATAACAATTGAATTCAAACCATGGGTGATTAAATGTATGAACCAATAAGATGTTTTTATGGTTTAATAATTTTATTTTGGTCATAATCTGTAACGTCCTGGTTCCAGAAGCCACCTAGAGGTGCCCCGTACCCAGTTGGTCACATAGCCTCAAGTGCATTTACCCAAATTCCAGAGGATGCCAACTAGCAGTGAGGGCCTTGGGTGTGATAGTGGGGAAACTATGTCCTCATTGGAAGAGTACACGGCATAAGAAAACCAAATAGATAACAACAGAAACCATAACCATCCATACAAGAGTAAACGATAAACAGTGGAAGATGAACAGTAAACAACTGGAACACACACACATGTATATAAAATGATGCATGATACATATGTCTAGGAAAGAAGCCAAACATGTCACAATGATGAATAAAATACTAAACAAAAGTGAAAAAGAAAATAGGTAAAATCCTCAGCATCGCAAGCTATAGCTTGGACCCACGCTCTCCAGCTCCACAACAAGTCAAGTACCTGAATTAGAATGGCGCTTGCCCTTATCTATACCTGCAACAATTCTGTTTTGGCCCAAAATCATGGCCCAAACAAGGTGTGAGACAAGGTCCCAGTAGGAAACCACCCAAGGATCTATGCCTAACAGTCAGTGAATACATGGCAATAAAAATACAGGAAGCAGTAATCAGGAAAGCACACAACAGCTACAATCCACAGTCTAGCATATAAAGTACACAAGTAACAGCCAATCAACAAGAAGAACAACATGTAACCCTCTGGGTAGTTCTCACAGACTAACCCTTATGGTTCAACCTAAAAGTACTAGCAACCCTCTGGGAGGCACACACAGTCTCACCCCTATGGTTCAGCTAAAGAATAGACTCTATGAGGAAGCACTCACCGTCAATTACTCCTATAGTCTCGTATTGTACTAAAGGATCTCTAGGGAAGAACTCAACATCTCATTCCCCCTGTGGACCATGTCGAGGAACTACAGACTCTTTGAGGAAGCACTCAACGTCAATTCCCCCTATGGTCTCGCATCGTAAATTATAGACACTCTGGAGAAGCCCTTACGTCCATTCCTCTTATGGTCCACTACACTAGGTTCCCTCAGCCCTGTGTAAAACAAACATGCATAGCGCGCGGATCGCCCCATGTAAACCTCAAGAACTACTTGGCTATCATTCTAAGGCACAAAAACAAAATAGTAAAACTGTTCCACTATCCTACAACTAGGCATGACAACTAGAAAAATGACAAACAAGAAAAAAAAACACAGAAAAACATCCCGAGTACAGTAAAAACTACCCTATTCACAAGCAATTTCCTCTACTCAAGCAATCAAGCAAAGCAGGCAACAACAAGGACAAAATTGGAAACACACACAATACCCCGTTCAAGGGAATTGGTGGAATTGAACAAAATACTCAAATACTTTCAACATAAAGGCACAAACCACCTACCTTGATGCTAGGAGATCGATATAAGTGAACCATGATGATTTATTCTTCTTAGAATGTCGAGGATCTGAGAAAACGTCCAAAATGATCAACCCACGAGATCTTGAGAAAAAGGAGGAATTGGAAAACAAGGATCTAGGAGAAGGAATATCTTACCACTATAGTTACAACGCAATCGACGATGGTTGATTCAGTGAACATACGAAGGCACTAGATCTCGGAGAAGATCCGCGGCCGTATGGATTCTCTTGGATGAACGAAACCTAGACGAAAGGTGTTCTGTCCGTCAGGTGCGACCCCGGTGCATTTAATGAAAAAAAAAGAAAATACACGAAATGTACTTCTTGAGTACATGGTGTGTAATCCATTTTCCATACTCCACTTTAAGCGGCCTCCACTTTACCCCTAGAAAAAGTGTGTGTGGCCCGGAAACGGCCATCACATGGCCTGGCATGACAAGGGAGTACACGACATGTACTCAGAAAGTACATGGCATGTACTTCAAAAATTTCCAGAAACCCCACTTTTCTATAAAACTCCAGGAAAATAAAAACATACCTGAAAAAGAAAATCCGGGTTCTTAAAAACTTCCCCCCTTAAAGAAATTCGTCCCTAAATTTCCCTAACGAGGTGGAGAAGAAGAAACCCCAAACAGCTCCGACCACTGCGATTGTACATCAGCCTCCCATTCCCAGGTCTCATCCTGAACTCGCCCGTGCTGCCATAGCACCCATACCAGAGGAACATACCGCCCACGGAGAACCTTCGTACTTCGATCGACAATCTGGATATGATGATCCTCAAATGATGCATCCACTTCAAGCTCATCCTCCTCGGGCTGGAAGACTTGAGACAGGTCTGAAAAGTATCATCGGAGCTGAGAGACGTGGAAGACATCGTTCATGGCCCGATACCTCTGAGGTAACTGCAACCGATAGGCAACCGACCCAACTCTCTCCAATACCTCAAACGGCCCGACGTACCACGGTGAAAGCTTACACTATCTCCGAATCCTCTTATTTTCCAATCTCAGTGCAAGATGTAGGAAAACCTGATCCCCGACTCAAACTCCAGAGGTCGTCTCCACTAATCAGCATAAGACTTCTGTCAAGACTGTGCTATATCCATCCTCTTCTGAATCAACTCAATCTGCTCTGAGGTATCCTGAACAAGTTGAGGTCCCAATAAAGATGCCTCTCCTACCTCCAGGTAGTATAAAGGTGATCAACATGGCCTACCATACAAAGACTTGTAAGGTTTCATATGAATAGTCTCCTGAAAACTGTTGTTGTAGGTGAACTCCACAAGAGGGATATGCTTCTCCCAAGAACCTCCAAAGTCTAGAATGCAAGCTCATAGCATATCCTAAAGCACCTGGATCGTACGATTGGACTGTCCATCTGTCTGGGGGTGGTATGCAGTACTCAGAAGTACCTATATACCCAAATCCTTCTGAAGCCCCTGCCAGAACCGAGAAGTAAAGCGTGCATCCCTGTCTGAAACAATGGAGTATATAACTCCATGAAGATGTACGATCTCTCAGATGTACAATCATCCCAGATCATCAACAATAAAGGTATCCTTGATCATTAAGAAGTGAGGAACCTTCATAAGCCTGTCGAAGACAACCCAAACAACATCGTTCCCTCAAGGTGACCTCGGTAATCCGGTCACGAAGTCCTTCGCGACATCGTTCCACTTCCACTCCGAAATGGGTAACTGTTGTAAAAGGCATGCTGGTCGCTGATGTAACAGCCCGAGATTTTATGAAAAATATTCTTTTTTATTTCACTAATGTCTTGTGTTGTACGCTACACCAAAAGGAGCTTGCACAACATGCATCCTTGACTTGCCTTGCATTACACGCAATCACGACCTTCCTCGATAGCGTGTTTAATACGCAATACCGAGTTTCACTAAACAACGATATGCTATTAAAATATTATTAAAACTAGCTGTTATGAATAGTAATAACCACTTTTTAAAATTCTGTAAATCTTATTTTTCAAAATGAACTTCATTCTAGGATTCGGAGTATCGAATTTAACCTAAGGTAAAATTTTGGTACTTTTCGGATAACTTTCATATTCCGATGAATAGTGAAAATTACTAAATTATAATTAAAAACAACTTTTTTAATCGAAATAATTAATAGTGATAAATCATTAATTTGAGTGGTTTTAAAGTATATTTAGAATATATTTTTACAATTTAATACAATGTTGGTCATTGGATGTAATTTCACATTTAAACTAGACATAACCAAGTGTCAATCTTTTGATAGATATTGTTTCTTAAAAACACGCTATTTGTTTTAACAGCGGGATTTAATTATAAAATTAATTAATGCAACTTTTATGTTATGAATTTGGTAAAATAGAATTCATTTTTGAATTCGGAATATGAAATATAGCTTGGGATGAAATTTTGGCATTGTTCTGAAAAACATCAATTTTTGATGAATAGTGAAACTACTAAGTGGTAGGTTAAAAACTGAATTTTCCATAAAACATAATTTTGCCGCTTCTGTGAATGGAATTTCGAAAATCCGAGAGACACAGTTAATATCAAGGACTAAAATGTGGTTCAATAAGATGAAAATAATTTTTTGGTGAATAGTAACTTTTTACTTTTTTTACCGCGGTTAATAGTAAATAGGGTAACTAAGGGTAAATATGATATTACTATTACCCTAACACATGTCCTAATTCTATTGGACAAGTGTAATTCGACCAAAAACAAACTTAGGAATAAAATATGACCATTTAGGCCCACTTGGATTAGATTAGGACATTTATTATTAATTTATTTAAAGAAAGGTTAAAATAGTTAAAATCAAAGTTTAATAAGTAAATCATTTTTAATATGGGGTTATACATAAGATAAATTCGATTTTAAATATTCATTAGAAAGCTAAAAAGATTTCCTACATGATGGTATTTTATTTGTAATTTTTAGACATAAAATAATTTAATTTATTTATGACACAACGATGATGCAGTAATTATCTTATTAATGAAATATTGACATAATTGATGTTATAAACACCAAAATAAATGTAATTTGAGATTTTTTATGAATTCCACTAATTTTATAGGTTACTATGATATATTAATGTTGATTTAATCAACTTGGTTCGAACATTTAATTCTGTTATGACTTTCACAAAAATCATATATCAAATAGTGTCAAAATTGACACAAAATAGTTTTTAAATCAAATATTATATTATTAATTGTTATTGTATTCCTAAAAATCTAAGGTTCGTCCAAATGACTTAGATAAGGATATATATATTAATAATAAACAATTTGGGGTTCGTTTGGCATGTTATAGTAAGTTTATTAATCATATAGTGAAAGAAAACAAAAAGACATGGTAAAAGTTAAATTATTTAACTTAGAGTTAAATCTAATTGATAAGGTTAAAATAATACCCTAAACTTGTCTAAATCTTATTGGTTGATAGGATTTCGACCCATCCCCACCTTATCTTCGAAATAAGACCCTTTTGAGCCATTATAAACCGATTTTGACTTTAATATAAAATAATATTTTGAGATATTCCTAAGGTGCCCCTCTCCTCCCTTATAAAAGGGCACCTCCTCCCCCTCCTCCTCACACCAATTTGAGCACTCAAGCTCGGCCAACCCCTGCCAAAATACCTTATCCACTTCCCTAGAAACATCCTAGAGGTCCTGGTCTTCTTAAAAGACCAATTTTAGTTCCCTAAAAGGAGGTCTCAAAGAAGCACTTCAAAGAAGAGGTAATATCCATTACCGATCTTTTTCAATTTCTTTCTTCTTCAACTTATTCTTCTTTAGTTGTTTCATGATAAAGTAATGACATCAGTATTTCTTATATACTGATATGTTATTATAAATATGAAACAACTCTAATTAACCTTCTAACCATCCTACGGAAAAAGGAAATCACCGCGCGTGCGTACGTACGGAATACCGTCTCCACGCCGTGGTGTAATCTATTTTCCGCCACCACCTTAATAGGATGGGTATAAAGGTGTAATGAGTAACTATATATGATTATTATAAAGTGATATTGATACTGAAATAGTATACATACACTTAAACACAATTCCACGACCATGGGAACGATATCATCGCTCGTGCGTACGTACGGACTACCGTCTCCACGACGCGATGAGATTCATTTTCAATGATTAACCATTAATGAATGATTATAAAGTATATATAATAAGTTCTAATGAAATATATTACATAATAATTATAATGGAATTATGTATATTTATATGTATGTCATCTACTTAATTCCATTCAATTCAATAAGGAAACGAAAACAACGTTCATGCGTACGTACGGACTACCGTCTCCATGAACGGTGAATTTCATTCCATTAACAATATATTATATATATATGTATATTCTGAATATATATTATATATAAATCATGTTTTACATTCTGGATATAAGTAATCATGATCCAAGTAATCATATTAATAATTACAAGTTAAAAACACGAACGACAAATAAGACGATTTTACCCAAAATGCTACTTTAACATGAATTTACAAAAGACCGGGTAATATAAAGCCATAAGAGAACCATATATGATATCATAACAATGAATATGATTCTGTAATAAGTAAATAACATTATGTAAATCATTATACAGGAGGTTCGGACACGTACAAAGCAAGTCGGACCGAAGGTAAGGGAAAATATCACAATCTCATTTTTATTCGAGATTGTTTATTCGTAAGTATTTACTGGGGTGTATTTTATCATCCACATCCATGTTCCCTCAATATGTAATATTGTTTCCATCCACTTGCAATAGTTTAAATCCAATTTTACCCTTAGGTGAGTTTTTAGTAAAGAATATGAAAGGAATCTTTTGTCGTTTTTCCGTACGAGGTACTTTTTGACTTTTCCGACAAAAGTACGAAGAATGTTTTTTTTTAACTTATACGGCACGAACGGATTTTTACGGTTTTATAAAGCCTTATTTTCATGAAACTTCCTCCAAAATATTTCATGACTATTTTTAATAAAATCTCTTTCTTTTAAAATTGTATGATGTTTTGTGAAAAGAAATTGATTTTGAAGAAGAAAGGATATTTTCCTCAAGAATTCATTTCAAGTGTTTTATCAAAATTATTTTCCATCTAAGATAATAAAGGGTTCTGTTTCTATCCATATTTTTACATTGATTTGAATATGTTGTGATGGAATTATGTTTATGAATTCCTTTATCTTATATGAATGGTTTTATGATGTCATGTTGTTTAAGAATCCCATTTTTATTACATGGGTTATGCAATGATGTATGATTTATGATTTTGTGGCACACATAAGAATGGTATCATTATGAGATGGGTGGGACCTATATCTCCCTCCAATGCATTGGGTAAAGATTTCATATCTCATGAGATAGACATGGCTGGAATGGTAGGTTATACCGGTTCAGTGAAACAGGACTGAAACGAGGATTACTCGATTCAGAAAGGGACTTTGTCCACTAAGATAGTCTTGGCAATGAGTCTTGACTAACAAGAAATGATTCTCTATGATTATGTGTGTATGCCACAATGAGTAATGTTTTAAGTAAGGGTTTCATTTTCACTACTATGATTTATCCCATGTTATGAAATTATGCTCTCTTTTGCAGGTTAAGATTTCCAAAAATGTTATGTTCTTATGAAAATTATGTGATTGATATTTCTTTTGTTTACCCTTACTGAGCATTTGAGCTCACCCTTTTATGTTTTCTTTTCCCCAGGATATAAAGAAAGGTTTTAGGTAAAAAAAAATCTTTATGGGAGATGTTGAAGATCTTTTACCACGTTTAGAAGATTACGTTCCGAGTTTCCAAAGACACTAAACTATTACGATCCTTGTGTGTGTGTTTTTGTTATGTACTAAGTATTCCACAAAAGTAATGTAATGTCCATGTACGTCAGGTTTCGGGTCTCTACAGTTGGTATCAGAGGAAAGGTTTAGTCAACCTTTGGAAACTAGGACGCGAAAACGTTAGTGAGATCCCTAGAGATATTTCTAAGGTATGTCTAGGGATGTCCCTAAGGATAAGTATACGTATAGGATATAGTCCTATAACTACGGTAACGATCTTAGAATTTAACCTAAGATGTTAGATATTGAGGGTGCTCCCCCTTTACTATGTTGTCTTCCCTAGCATGATTTCGCCTCTCACAAAATTCTTTTTGTGTTTTAGTTAATGGAGGGAACCAGAAGGAATTCCGTTAACATTGAATCCAATGGGCAAATTGGTGACTATGAGCAACAAAATTGTGTAATGCCTAAAGATAAAGATATTGTGATTATGCCGAATCAGTCATCGCGGTATATGATTAACAAGGTGAAATTTAGCCGTATGACAAATTCATCAAAGAAGAGTAAGATACACTATTATGCATGTTCGCATGTTGAGGAGCATAAAGAAAGGAGGATTGAGATTTCTAAAGAAGGGAAGAAGAACCTTGAGGAATACCTCAAATGGAGGGACCGATGTTATCTGTGTAGAGAAAAGGGTCATAGAGTGACAGATTGTTATGGAGTTCAATGTCTTATTTGTGGAGAACATGGGCATTACCCAACTCAATGCCCTGACCTAAAAAGATACTTCTAAATCAAGGAAGGACTTATTCCAGGACAGTCATTGAAGTGGATGGACTGAAGTGTTTATGTATTTGTATTCAAGAAAAATGTTGTTGAGGTACTTTTATGGTGTATTGGAATATTTATGTATTGGTCTAAATGTGGTATTCGAAGTGATTGAGGTATTTTTGGAAAAAGGATGATATGCGCATAATGAAGGGAAAATGAGAAAATGAAATATTTGACAGTATTCATGAGCTCATGATTGATATAAGGACTAAGTGATATCATGGTTTGAGTATATAGAATTCTGAGGATTTTGGTATATGGAAAGTGTTAACTTTTAACTGCATTCATGTTTTCACTAAGGTATTCAATAGAATACATGATTAAGGACTTTGAATGTTTGGAATGTGACCAACAAAACATATCTTATGATATATGGGGATCAACGATGGTATTAAATCTCTGGTAATCATTTTCACTATGTTATGAGAGTGGACTGCAGTATTATGGATAAGCCTAAAGATTAGAATGGATTATGTTGGACATAAGTTAGTATTGTTTAAGGATAGAAGTTTTTTCGATATTATTGATGGGATGTTATAGTAATATAGTTTTAGAAAAAGGGACAACCTGCAGGACGGGCGACAACCCATCACTTCGGACAAGGCTGTAGGAATCGAACCCACAACCGAAGTACGACTGGCCTTTATCGCCTACCACTGACTTACAGGAAGTCCCTGTTTAGTAGAAACTAGTTTTATTATATTAAGAAGTATGATATATGAAGTATAAGTCCATTTTAGGAACCATATATGATTAATCTCACTATAGATCGATTTATGCATATAATTTTTGCTAACCTTTTGTTTGAGACAGATGGAATGACCCGTCATTCTATCACATGATCTGCTAACACTTCACGAAGAACAAATTCAACTTCATTTATTTAAGAGATGAAGTGGAAATTGTTCAAGGCACGAACAACAGTGAGATTGTACCAAAATAAAGTAAGTATTTATTCTAATTCAAATTTTCAACTTTAGGGGAAATGATCTTGAAAACCAAAAATGTTGTCCTAGTGATCTTATACCTGATGAATCAGATGGTACCTTATATCATCACAAATCTATGGATTTGTGATTACTGGCTTTTCCATAGCCATGTTCTCTTCCACTCTCCATCAGAACATGATGGTTAGATTTCTCTTCCATATCCATATTTTCACCTATGTGGAAACCCAGTGATTAGTTTATTTGGGTAATCGTTACATTTCATACTTTAGTTTTTAAAGCCAAGTTTTGGTATTCCCTTTTACGATGTGGGTTTCTATTAAAGAAACTTTCGAATAGTAAACCATTTATAACCCCGACGAATTTCGAGGGCGAAATTCATTTTAAGGGGGGTAGAATGTAACAGCCCGAGATTTTATGAAAAATATTCTTTTTTATTTCACTAATGTCTTGTGTTGTACGCTACACCAAAAGGAGCTTGCACAACACGCATCCTTGACTTGCCTTGCATTACACGCAATCACGACATTCCTCGATAGCGTGTTTAATACGCAATACCGAGTTTCACTAAACAACGATATGCTATTAAAATATTATTAAAACTAGCTGTTATGAATAGTAATAACCACTTTTTAAAATTCTGTAAATCTTATTTTTCAAAATGAACTTCATTCTAGGATTCGGAGTATCGAATTTAACCTAAGGTGAAATTTTGGTACTTTTCGGATAACTTTCATATTCTGATGAATAGTGAAAATTACTAAATTATAATTAAAAACAACTTTTTTAATCGAAATAATTAATAGTGATAAATCATTAATTTGAGTGGTTTTAAAGTATATTTAGAATATATTTTTACAATTTAATACAATGTTGGTCATTGGATGTAATTTCACATTTAAACTAGACATAACCAAGTGTCAATCTTTTGATAGATATTGTTTCTTAAAAACACGCTATTTGTTTTAACAGCGGGATTTAATTATAAAATTAATTAATGCAACTTTTATGTTATGAATTTGGTAAAATAGACTTCATTTTTGAATTCGGAATATGAAATATAGATTGGGATGAAATTTTGGCATTGTTCTGAAAAACATCAATTTTTGATGAATAGTGAAACTACTAAGTGGTAGGTTAAAAACTGAATTTTCCATAAAACTTAATTTTTCCACTTCTGTGAATGGAATTTCGAAAATCTGAGAGACACGGTTAATATCAAGGACTAAAATTTGGTTCAATGAGATGAAAATAATTTTTTGGTGAATAGTAACTTTTTACTTTTTTTACCGCGGTTAATAGTAAATAGGGTAACTAAGGGTAAATATGATATTACTATTACCCTAACACATGTCCTAATTCTATTGGACAAGTGTAATTCGACCAAAAACAAACTTAGGAATAAAATATGACCATTTAGGCCCACTTGGATTAGATTAGGACATTTATTATTAATTTATTTAAAGAAAGGTTAAAATAGTTAAAATCAAAGTTTAATAAGTAAATCATTTTTAATATGGGGTTATACATAAGATAAATTCGATTTTAAATATTCATTAGAAAGCTAAAAAGAGTTCCTACATGATGGTATTTTATTTGTAATTTTTAGACATAAAATAATTTAATTTATTTATGACACAACGATGATGCAGTAATTATATTATTAATGAAATATTGACATAATTGATGTTATAAACACCAAAATAAATGTAATTTGAGATTTTTTATGAATTACACTAATTTTCTAGGTTACTATGATATATTAATGTTGATTTAATCAACTTGGTTCGAACATTTAATTCTGTTATGACTTTCACAAAAATCATATATCAAATAGTGTCAAAATTGACACAAAATAGTTTTTAAATCAAATATTATATTATTAATTGTTATTGTATTCCTAAAAATCTAAGGTTCGGCCAAATGACTTAGATAAGGATATATATATTAATAATAAACAATTTGGGATTCGTTTGACATGTTATAGTAAGTTTATTAATCATATAGTGAAAGAAAACAAAAAGACATGGTAAAAGTTAAATTATTTAACTTAGAGTTAAATCTAATTGATAAGGTTAAAATAATACCCTAAACTTGTCTAAATCTTATTGGTTGATAGGATTTCGACCCATCCCCACCTTATCTTCGAAATAAGACCCTTTGGAGCCATTATAAACCGATTTTGACTTTAATATAAAATAATATTTTGAGATATTCCTAAGGTGCCCCTCTCCTCCCTTATAAAAGGGCACCTCCTCCCCCTCCTCCTCACACCAATTTGAGCACTCAAGCTCGGCCAACCCCTGCCAAAATACCTTCTCCACTTCCCTAGCAACATCCTAGAGGTCCTGGTCTTCTTAAAAGACCAATTTTAGTTCCCTAAAAGGAGGTCTCAAAGAAGCACTTCAAAGAAGAGGTAATATCCATTACCGATCTTTTTCAATTTCTTTCTTCTTCAACTTATTCTTCTTTAGTTGTTTCATGATAAAGTAATAACATCAGTATTTCTTATATACTGATATGTTATTATAAATATGAAACAACTCTAATTAACCTTCTAACCATCCTACGGAAAAAGGAAATCACCGCGCGTGCGTACGTACGGAATACCGTCTCCACGCCGTGGTGTAATCTATTTTCTGCCACCACCTTAATAGGATGGGTATAAAGGTGTAATGAGTAACTATATATGATTATTATAAAGTGATATTGATACTGAAATAGTATACATACACTTAAACACAATTCCACGACCATGGGAACGATATCATCGCTCGTGCGTACGTACGGACTACCGTCTCCACGACGCGATGAGATTCATTTTCAATGATTAACCATTAATGAATGATTATAAAGTATATATAATAAGTTCTAATGAAATATATTACATAATAATGATACTGGAATTATGTATATTTATATGTATGTCATCTACTTAATTCCATTCAATTCAATAAGGAAACGAAAACAGCGTTCATGCGTACGTACGGACTACCGTCTCCATGAACGGTGAATTTCATTCCATTAACAATATATTATATATATATGTATATTCTGAATATATATTATATATAAATCATGTTTTACATTCTGGATATAAGTAATCATGATCCAAGTAATCATATTAATAATTACAAGTTAAAAACACGAACGACAAATAAGACGATTTTACCCAAAATGCTACTTTAACATGAATTTACAAAAGACCGGGTAATATAAAGCCATAAGAGAACCATATATGATATCATAACAATGAATATGATTCTGTAATAAGTAAATAACATTATGTAAATCATTATACAGGAGGTTCGGACACGTACAAAGCAAGTCGGACCTAAGGTAAGGGAAAATATCACAATCTCATTTTTATTCAAGATTGTTTATTCGTAAGTATTTACTGGGGTGTATTTTATCATCCACATCCATGTTCCCTCAATATGTAATATTGTTTCCATCCACTTGCAATAGTTTAAATCCAATTTTACCCTTAGGTGAGTTTTTAGTAAAGAATATGAAAGTAATCTTTTGTCGTTTTTCCGTACGAGGTACTTTTTGACTTTTCCGACAAAAGTACGAAGAATGTTTTTTTTAACTTATACGGCACGAACGGATTTTTACGGTTTTATAAAGCCTTATTTTCATGAAACTTCCTCCAAAATATTTCATGACTATTTTTAATAAAATCTCTTTCTTTTAAAATTGTATGATGTTTTGTGAAAAGAAATTGATTTTGAAGAAGAAAGGATATTTTCCTCAAGAATTCATTTCAAGTGTTTTATCAAAATTATTTTCCATCTAAGATAATAAAGGGTTCTGTTTCTATCCATATTTTTACATTTATTTGACTATGTTGTGATGGAATTATGTTTATGAATTCCTTTATCTTATATGAATGGTTTTATGATGTCATGTTGTTTAAGAATCCCATTTTTATTACATGGGTTATGCAATGATGTATGATTTATGATTTTGTGGCACACATAAGAATGGTATCATTATGAGATGGGTGGGACCTATATCTCCCTCCAATGCATTGGGTAAAGATTTCATATCTCATGAGATAGACATGGCTGGAATGGTAGGTTATACCGGTTCAGTGAAACAGGACTGAAACGAGGATTACTCGATTCAGAAAGGGACTTTGTCCACTAAGATAGTCTTGGCAATGAGTCTTGACTAACAAGAAATGATTCTCTATGATTATGTGTGTATGCCACAATGAGTAATGTTTTAAGTAAGGGTTTCATTTTCACTACTATGATTTATCCCATGTTATGAAATTATGATCTCTTTTGCAGGTTAAGATTTCCAAAAATGTTATGTTCTTATGAAAATTATGTGATTGATATTTCTTTTGTTTACCCTTACTGAGCATTTGAGCTCACCCTTTTATGTTTTCTTTTCCCCAGGATATAAAGAAAGGTTTTAGGTAAAAAAAAAATCTTTATGGGAGATGTTGAAGATCTTTCACCACGTTTAGAAGATTACGTTCCGAGTTTCCAAAGACACTAAAATATTACGATCCTTGTGTGTGTGTTTTTGTTATGTACTAAGTATTCCGCAAAAGTAATGTAATGTCCATGTACGTCAGGTTTCGGGTCTCTACAGCTGATGATCCGCCTTCACCTACTGAAAAGTAGAGAACCTCAAGACGAAACCAGCAACATCCCTCTTCATACCTGACCACCAGTACTGGCGATGAAGCTCCTGATACATCTTGGTGACGCCAAGATGAACTGCCCAAACTGAGGAATGAAAGTCCCACATCGGCTCCTTGCATATGTCTGCTAGCACCCATACGCGTCCTTGGAAACTCAAGATCTCATCCTCACCCGCTGTCCATATAGGAAGAGGGTCTCTCTCTTGACACACTCTCCTATAGGACTAAGCCTTTTGAGTCTGATAACTGCCTCATCCGTACCTGATCTAGAAGTGTAGAGGAAATAGCTACAGAAGATAGGAAATTCTGTCCCTGTCTGTTGTGCACCTCCAGATGCATCTCAGAGAACCGAGCCATAAGATGCCACTTACTACTGGCCTCCTGAACTACCTGAAACTGAGTTATCCTACTCAATGCATCTTCCATTGTGTTACCCTTCCCCAGCATATAGGCAAGCTCAAAATAAAAAGACTGAAGATACTCGACCCACCTGCGTTGTCTCAGATTAAGACCACGTTGAGTGAAGATGTACTTGAGACTCTTGTTGTCAGTAAAAACCAAAAAGTGCTCTCCCAGAAGGTAATGTCTCCAACAGCGTAAGGCATGAACAACAGCTTCCAACTCTAGATCATGCGTCGGGTAGTTCCTCTCATGTGGCCTCAACTGCCAAGACCCGTACGCAACGACCCCATCTCCCTACATAAGCATAGTTCCCAGCCCAATATCTGAAGCATCAAAATAAACAATATAGCTCTTTCCTGGCTCTGGAAAGACTAGTATCGGTGCTGACGTCAACCTTACCTTCAGATCCTAAAAGGATGACTCACAAGAATCTGACCATAAGAACTTCACCCCCTTCTTGGTCAGACCTGTCAATGGTGCTGCTAGACATAAAAAGTCCTGAATGAAGCATGTGTAGTATCCAGCCAACCCTAGGAAATTTCGTAACTCAAAAAAATTCTTCGGCTGCTCACAGGAAACTACAACTCTCACTTTCTCTGGGTCCACGGATACTCCTGCCTCTGAGATGACATGACCCAAGAAGTGAATTTGATCCATCCAAAAATGGCACTTTGAGAGTTTAGCATAAAGCCGATGCTCTCTCAGTGTACTCAGAATGATCTCAAGATGGGTAGCATGGTCATGTCGAGTGTGAGAGTACACCAAGATATTGTCCACAAAGACCACGATGAAGGAATCCAAGTAAGGATGGAACACTTGGTTCATCAGTACCATAAAAACTGCTGGCACATTCATGAGACCTAATGGCATAAATGTATACTTATAGAGACCATACCTACTCCTGAAGGCTGTTAGAGGTATATATGATGGTCTGATGTGCAACTAATGATAACCGGACCTCAAATCAATCTTTGAGAACACCTGGGCTCCTGGAAGATGATCAAAGAGGTCATCAATCCTTGGAAAGGGATATTGGTTCTTGACCATCAACTGGTTCAACTTCCGATAATCCACATAGAGCCTAAGGGTACCGTCTGCCTTATTCACAAGGACATGCGATCCCCAAGGAGAAGTACTAGGTCAGATGAAACCCTTTTCCTACAAATCCTCCAACTGCTTCTTGAGCTCCTGCAACTCAGGTGTAGCCATCCTATAGGGAGGAATGGACACTGGTGCCGCTCATGGCACAAGCTCAATAGAGAATTCCACCTCACGCTCTAGAGGCAAACCTAAAAAGTCCTTTGGAAAGACATCCCTAAAACGATCCACCATAAGAGGAAAGTCTAACTGTGAAGTCCCATGGTCATCTAGATAAAGACTAGAAATATGGGCCGTCACCCCTTTTAGCCCATGATGTTCGAGTCCTGCTTGACTCGCCTGAACACCCCATTCGCCTCTATGAAGAAAAGATTCAGCCTCTGGTGAAATGAAACTCACCCTACGGTAATAATAGTCAATGACTTCCTGGATAGGAACCAACCAGTCCATCTTGAGAATGACATCATAACCTGTCATCTCTAGGACATAGAGATCCCATAAGAAATGATACCATGAAACCTCGAGAGGGAACTCTCTACACTGACGTACACTAGATTTCCTCATCCCCAAAGTTGTGTCTAGTGTTAAAAAGTTGGCAGAAGAAAGGATACATAGCCCAAGGCTCTCCACAATAGAAACAGAGATAAAGCTATGCATAACACCAGTATTGAAAAGAGATGAAGATAAAACTGAGGCTACTAAAAGCGCACCTCGAACTATAGAAGGTCCAGGATACTACTCCTGATAGGTCTACTCTATTGCAAAAGTTTGGCCTACCCCGCGGCCCTGTGACCCTACCTGAACACTCTGTGCTGATCCTCCCTACTTGCACTGAAGGACTGGTGACTGAGTTCCATGGCCTCAACCTCCACCTTGGACCGAACGACCGGAAGAACTCCAGTTCCCCAACTAGTGAGAAACTGGTGGTGCTTCTCCTGAACAAGGAGTCATGGAAGAACCCCCGTCACCAGCTACTGGTGAGGGAACCTGGCAGAAACGCTGAAGGTGACCCATATTGCCGCAAGATCGGCACTCCACTGGGTCTCTCTGGCACTGTAGCCTCGTGTTCCCTACCCCTCCACACTGGTAGCATACTACCTGGCTACCTGAAGATGTGTCTCGCCTCCTCATATCACCACACGTAGACTCCCTACGATGCTTCTTGCTGTCTATTGGAGGAGAACTAGCTCTGGAAGCAGAACCTCCCTGGCTCGCAACTCCGGAGTCTCTCATATTTCGCTCTGCAATCAGTGTCAGGTTGACGATGGAAGTGATGGAAGTCAACTGGAAGATATTCACCTGTGAGCGGATATCCCACCTGAGACCATCCTCAAACTTCCTTGCTAATAACACCCCACTTCCATCCCGGAGGGGTGTGAAACACTGCAACTTGATGAAACGAGAGGAATACTCCATGCCAGAAAGAGTACCCTGATCTAGACTCATAAACTCCCAGGCTCGATCGGCCCTTAGGGTCTCCGGGTAGAAGTAGTCGTAAAACACGCGCTGTAACTCCTCCCAAGCCATAACCTACTGATGACCCGCATGTGAGATCACATCCCACCACCTCTTGGAAGATTCTCGTAGCATATAGGTAGCGATTTTGACCCTCCTCTCTGGAGGTGTTTCCAGATTCTCAAAGATAGACATCATGACATCCATCCATGACTCTACAGCCTGTATTCCTCCTTCCCCTGAGAAAGTAGGAGGATGATGCTATAGGAAAACCCACGTCAAGTCTACCATAGACGTGGAAGGAGGCGGTGCTCCCTAAAAGTTCTACATCATCCTTATAAAGCCTTTCCTGAATTGCGCATCAGCACCTACAACTGGTATGATAGCCGGTGCCAAGGCTGGCCCAACTAGAGGATCGACAGGAAGTCCCTGATCAGCCATATCTGGCATCTGATCACTATCCTGTAACTGACATAAAACCAGAGGACGTCTCAGAGGCATAGCTCTGAAAGATCAAAATCATAACTTAGATTAGGAAAACAAAGACAGAGAACAAAGGAGTACAAAACAAAAATAGGACAAGGAAACACTCAAGTTTTACTAAACGTGACTACACGACGTGTATAAACTCTACACGGTGTGTACTTAACTATTTTACCCTGGCCGTGTCTCCTTGCACGACTAACCCACATGGTCTTCTTAAACTGATACTACACAACGTGTTCCTGGTGGACACGACATGTAGTATACAAGGTTTCACGACCCGTGTTGTTAGTTACATGGCCGATTACACGGCTGAGACTACACAACGTGTTCTGAACAAACACGGCATGTACTTGAAGATTTTCCCCGACCCGTGTTGTTGGCGACACGGCCGGGTACGCGGTTGACCCTTACACGGTGTGTTCCGTACAAATACGGTATGTATAAGAGAAGGTAACACCGTCCCGTGTTGTCCGTGACACGGCTGGGTACTGAGAACAAGGATACACAGCGTGTTCATACAAAACATGGCATGTATGACACGAGCTTCCCCGACCCGTGTTGTTCGTGACACGGCCGGGTACACAGTTTACTACTACACGGCATGTACCTACCGTACACGGTGTGTTCCTGGAGATTTTTCACAACATGTGTTTCTGCTCACACAGTCAGTGACATGGTTTAAAACTACACGACATGTATATATAAAGTACACACCATGTATTCTGGGTTTTTATGGGCAGTAGCTCTGAAACTGCACCGAAGCCCAGAAAACACTGAAAAATGAGCATGAAGGTTCCAAATTCCGATTCTTGAGGACCCATACTCTCCATGAATCAAAACTTGGAATCCAATACAGTTATATTTAAGGAAAAACATGTCAATGATTCACCAATTTTCAATTCAAGAGGGCCCATAACACCTCAAGAACCAAAAGTTGGCATTCATTTAATCAAGGTACAATACAAAAAGTCCTCTATGAAACAATAGAGATTATATCAAAGCATCTATCACAACAGCATGCATAATCTACACAAAGTCCATTACAACAACATACAATCGCTAATGCACCCTAGATGGCATGGAAAGAATGCATGACATGTGATTTCTAACAAGTGCCTATATGATACATGAGATGGAATACTCTCATCTCATTGGGTTGTGACAGAAATAGAACCATAATAGCAATAACAATAACAACACAAATCATGTGAATCACTCTAGGTGAAATCATATCAATCGTAAAATCTCAAAACTAGAAAACTGCAATAATCGAGGTAGTAGGATTTTCCCTGTACACAGGTTAGATACTCCCGGGCACAACTTATTACCAAGTACCAAATCCATCCTATCCCTGGATAAAGTCTCCAAATAGTAAATCAAGAGAAAAGAACTATTCCTCTGATACCACTTTGTAACGTCCCGGTTCCGGAAGCCACCCAGAGGCGCCCCATACCCGGTTGGTCACATGGAATCAAGCGCATTTCCCCAAATTCCAGAGGCTACTGACTAGAAGCAAGGGCCTTGGGTGTGATAGTGGGGAAACTGTGCCCTCATTGGCAGAGTACACATCGGAAGAAAAACAAATAGATAATAGCAGAAACCATAACCATCCATACAAGAGTAAACGATAAACAGTGGAAGACGAATAGTAAACAACTGGAGCACACACACATGTATATAAAATGATGCATGATACATATGTCTAGGAAAACATCCAAATAAGTCACGATGCTGAATACAATACTAAACCAAAGTGTAAAAGAAAAAAGTTAAACTCCTCAGCATCACAAGCCATAGCTTGGTCCCATGCTCTCCATCTCCACAGCAAGTCAAGTACCTGAAGTAGAAGGGCTCTTGCCCTTATCTATACCTGCAACAATTCTGTTTGGGCCCAAAAGCATGGCCTAAATAGGGTGTGAGAAAAGGTCCTAGTAGGAAACCATCCAAAGATTTCTGCCTAACAGTCAGTGAATACATGGCAGTAAAAATACAGGAAGCAGTAATAAGGAAAGCACAAAACAGCTAGAATCCACAGTCTAGCATATAAAGTACACAAGTAACAACCAATCAACAAGAAGAACAACAGGTAACCCTCAGGGTAGTTCTCACAGCCTAACCCTTTTGGTTCAACCTAAAAGTACTAGCAACCCTCTGTGAGGCACACACAGTCTCACCCCTCTAGTTCCACTAAAGAATAGTCTCTCTGAGGAAGAACTCACCGTCAATGCCTTTTATAGTCTTGTATCGTACTAAAGGCTCTATGGGGAAGCACTCAACGTTTCATTCCCCCTGTGGCCCATTTCAAGGAACTACAGACTCTCTGAGGAAGCACTCAACGTCAATTCCCCCTGTGGTCTCGCATCGTAAATTATAGACACTCTGGAGAAGCCCTTACATCCATTCTCCCTATGGTCCACTACACTAGGTTCCCTCAGCCCTGTGTAAAACAAACATGCATAGCGCACATATCGCCCCAAGTAAACCTCAAGAACTACTTGGCTATCATTATAATGCACAATAGCATAACAGTACAACAATTACACTATCCTACAACTAGGCATGGCAACTGAAAAAATGCAAAATAAGAAAAACAAGCATGGAAAAACATCCAGAGTACAGTAAAAACTACCCTATTCACAAGAAATTAACTCTACTCAAGAAATCAAGTAAAGCAGGAAACAATAAGGACAAAATAGGAAACACACACAATACCCCGTTCAAGGGAATTGGTGGAATTGCACAAAATACTCAAATACTTTCAACAGAAAGGCATAAACCACCTACCTCGATGCTAGGAGATCAATATAAGTGAACAAAGATGATTGATTCTTCTTATAATTCCGAGTATATGAGAAAACGTCCAAAAATCTCAACCCATGATATCTTTAGAAAAATGAGGAATTGGAAAACAAGGCTCTAGGAGAAGGAAGAGCTTACCTCTGCGGTTCCAATACAATCAAGGACGGTCGATTCAGAGAACAGACGGAGGCACTGGAGCTCGGAGAAGATCCTCGGCCATATGGATTCTCTCAGACGAACAAAACCTAGAAGAAAGGTGTTCTGTCCATCAGGCATGACCCCAGTGTGTTTAATGAAAAAAAAGAAAATACACGGCGTGTACTCCATTTTTCTGTACTCCTATTTAAGTGGCCTCCACTTCACCCCTACACACCGTGTGTGTGTCTCGGACACGGCCAGCACACAACCTGGTACGACAAGGGAGTACACGACGTGTACTCAGAAAGTACATGACGTGAACTTTAAAAATTTCTAGAAACCCCACTTTTCTCAAAAACTCTAGGAAAAAAAAAACATACCTAAAAAAAAAATCCGTGTTCTTACATAATCGATTGAAGAAAATGAGATGAGCTTATATGTGTTCATGGAATCTATGTTCTTGATATTTATGAATTAATGGTGGTTGATCTCAGTATATAGATGCATGAATCAGAAGACCGATCTCATTTGTTTCTGCCAATATAGAAGATAATATCCTGTGTTGAAAATTTATAATCCTTGTCTGCTAGATATTGTAATTTGTAGGCCCAAACAAGTTGATTATGGAATAATTTGGGGACCTCTACATTTCTGAACTCTATAATGGAAACATCACTAAAAAATTCCCTTAAGCTGTTTGAAGGAATGTATAATCAAGAATCTAATTATCTTGACACTAATCTTGATCTAGAGTGAATACTACTCATGAAACTTGATCATTATGGAATGTGATCAGATGGAAAGTAAATGAGGATCCATTCATTCTTATTTAGGAAATAATGATAATGTGTTAAATGATGTTGCAATTGAAGTTGGAGATACACATATTAAACATTATGATACAAAAGGGGTGAGATTGGACTAGATTATTGAAAATGTATAAGGTTACTTAAATGGTTGACACATGCCAAAATCACATGTCAATATTGGAGTCTGTGATGGAATATGCTCAAAAGTTTTTATTATTTAGGTTTTTAAAAGTTAATGGATAGTGAAAAAAGTACATTAGTGTGTCTAGGTTAATGCTGAGTTAGATGCACATGCAAAGAATTGATTAGTTACGAGTGAAATTTACTGTCACCTAGTGGTCATAAGAATCAAGTTTGAACATCATAGAACATTCTACAACATGGATAATTAAGCTAAGAGAAAATAGGTGACAACATGTGATTAAATTTTTAGATATATTTTTGGTAGGGAATAGAACATTTTAGAAGCACACAACCGTGAGTGGACATGTATTGGAGGAGAAGGAGCAGTGTTTGTAGTAGTTTTTCGGGGAAATTATAGTTGGAGAGGATATTTTTCTCAAAATACTTGATAGATAATATTTTTCTTACCTTTCTCCTATTTCTTAGTTTTATTTTTGTTGTGATATACTAATTGAATATAATTTATTCATTTATTTTGTATATGTGTAGCTAAATGCTTTTATTGAATTGGATCAGTAAGAATTAATTTTTTTTTGATTTCACAATTTTATTCAGTGTAATATTTCATTCAATGTTTTAATTTTAATTCTTTATGAGTTACATTTTGAAACAACTCTATGTAATAATGAGTGATGTTAGTGGAAACTTTGACTTTGAAAATAGACTAAAATACTAAAAATTGAAAAATGTTGATGACTCTTTCCTCTATAAAAGAACTATTCATTGATAAAAAAATAAATTATTGGGAGAGTTCACCGAATTGTGTTAGTCACTAAGTTGTAGTTTAGTTTTAAACACCTTTTTTTTCATATCACTATCTTGATTGTTATTTTCTTGAAGTAAGAACAAATAATATTTTAAATCAATTAAAAATTATTGAGTTCCCTAACTCATAATTTGTTTCAAGTTTATATCTCTCTCACTGTTGATTCCATTCACTTGTCCCTTACTTCCACCTTTCTTTTCTCACTATTTCACACTTTTATATTATAATATTTCTAGTGTTATAATTGAGTTCTTTTTTCTTGTTTTTTTATTTTAGTTTTACTTGGTCATATACACTTCATGTTTTCTCACCCTCGGGTTTGACCCTGCTCACCAGCTTCACTAACATAAAGTAGGTAATAATTAATTAATTTTATAGGATATTAAATGGCCTAGAATCTTTCAAATATTAGCACTATTTTTGGGGAATACATTTGTGATGAAAAAAATACAAATAATAAATAAAAAAATAAAATAAAAAATTTCAAATTTTTTAACTTTTTACTGAAATTTTCTTGAATTTCATTGTAGTTTGTTTTTTTGAACTTCTTTTTTCCTGTATCTCTATGAACACAAATTAAAATTAAAAATCTAAGTTTAAAAGTTTAATTATTGAGAATAATAAACATTTTAGTTCCCTAAAAATGAAAAATAGATCTAAAATTGATAATCTGTAAATTCAGAGGGCTGAGAATGATTATCCAAATTTTGTTCTGCCTCAATTTAGGAATGAAAATTTTGTGATTTCTAGAATTTAAAATTTCCATCTTCCCACTATTTTAAATAATCCATCATGCATAAGGCTTCCATCTAGGTTTATTAATTATGTGATGAAGAAATCATACCTCTCAATGTTACCATATATTAATGGAAATCCCAATTAGTTTTCTTTTTAATTCATTAGATAATTTTATAGTAATTTTAAATAGTTTCCTTTTCATGGGTTGAGATATGAGGATCTTAGGTTGCAGGTATTTACCTATTTCTTAAATAATATGGCTCAAAACTGATTTTAAAAATTATATGAGAAAATATTTTATACCTAGGATCATATCTTAAACTAATTTTTAGGGAAATTTTATCTTAGGAACACCACCAATAAAGTGAGGCATAAAATCTTTGAATTTCTTTAATATGAGGGAGAGATATTTCATGAATCTTGGGATAGATTTAGGGGGATTCTTAGGAAGTTTTTCTAATAATCATATTTATCAATATATTATTATTGATATATTTTATAAATTATATACCAATTACCATTAAAAAATTATATATTGATCCTCATATGTTGACTTCTCTTATATGAAAAGAGGTGTTATAGCCTGGAAATTCTAAAAGAGAAACATTTCATTCAATAGTGTGCATGACACACTACACCAAGTGTAAAAAGAAACATAATATCCCAATACATTAAGATACATTTACTATTATAAATTAATTAGATCTATTTTATAGATTTCAATGAATGCAATACTGAGTTATCTTATATCACACGCAACAACAAGTTTTTTCGATAGCTCGCGTTACATGCAAGACCGAGTTTTACCGATTAATATTAATATTATTATTCAAAAGAAAAATTATCTCCTATCTATTAAATTAGTGATAATTAATATTATTAAATAACTTATTAAAATATATGTTTGAATTCATTTCTTACCAATTAATTATAAATTAATTTGAAAACCAATTGAATATAAAAGAAATATTTTTATAAAAAACTATTTTTATCCACCGAAGGCATTTTATATTAATAAATTAAATTAATTAATATCATTGTATGGTATTAATTAAATTTATATATATTATATTTTTTTTTTACATTCATCAAATAGAGTTTATAGGCATAAAATAAGAACTAATCCAATTTTATGCATAAAAAATTGTAACGTTCTAAAAGTAATTTTGCCGATTTTTAATGAAGAATTTATTTTAAAAATAATTTTTGACACTTTTATAAATTTTATTTTAAAAAATAAACTTCATTTTTGAAATCAAAATTTAAAAATTATCTTAGATTTAATTTTTGGTTTTTTTGAGAAGTTTCATTTTTCGATGAATAGTGAAAAATAATGAATTTTAATTGAAAACTCACATTTTATATAAATAAATTATAATGATAAATTACATTTTAAAATGGTTTTATAGTCAAAATAGTTCACTTATACATATATTAATATAATTTTGGCCATTTTAATCAGTTTTATGTTAAATTTAGGTATAAAAAATTAGTAAACTTTTGAACATTTTCACATTAAAACCCCACTTTCTCATTTCGTTTGTGGGAGTAATTTTAAATTTATTTATTCCAATTATGTGATCCGAATTTGGAAAAATGGATTAAATATTTTTAATTATAATAATTTATAGTTTATAATTAGGTAAAATTATTTTCTTACCAAAATTATTAGTGAAAAAAGATAAAATTAATTATAGTGATTAAGAGAAAAATGAGTTTATTAAGGGACTAAAATTTAATATTAAGGGAAAAATGACCTAGAAACTTGTAAAACACCCATTTTTGGGAAAATTTCGACAATATACCCTATTTTCCAGAAAATGGATTATTATTGGAGGTAGATGAGGTAAGGGAGACCTCCCAATAGTGTTTAATTTTTGGTATTTACAAGAATGTCACTCATCTTTTACTATAAAAGGGCACTCACCCCATCACTTATTTACACCCCCAAATAGATTTGGATCACAAAAATAATGGCCATTTAGCTACATAAAATAACACCCCAGAAAATATAATCCTTATATTGTGCATAAAGGAAACTTAGGAAGTAATTATTACAAACCTAAGGAGGATACCTGCAGAAGAAGAGAAAATGTTTTTTTTTCTAAAATCATTTTTATTTTATCTCCTTCTCAAAATCCATCATTTTTTATTATATCATGATTATGTAATAAACTAAAAATCTTAAATATAATTATATTTTGTTATGTTATGTTTACCACCTAAAACCACAAACACTTTCATCAAATGGGATACACAATCATCATTCGTGTATACGACAAACTACCGACCCACAAACTGATGTCATTCGTTCTTCCATTACCACCTTTCTAGGTTGGGAATAATTATGGATTCATAGTTTATATATAATATAAATTATATTTATGAATTTTTATTCTTTTTTAATTAGTATATTACATATAACTTCATGATTTCTATTTTTTTGGAATATGATGATGCCACTCATTTGTATGGCATACTACCGCCTCGTGAAACGATGTGATGTGTTCACACTTTACATGGAATGTATCAAATATGAGTTTAATAAATAATATGTGATATATATGACATAAAAATGATACTATAATGATAATATATATATATATATATAATTTACTTTTCTTTCTTTCAAAATTACAAGAAAATGGAAATGATGTTCATGCGTATGTACGAACTATCATCTCTATGACAAGTTTATTTCATTTCCTATCACTAAGTTTTATGGATTACTATAAATAAATATATAATAAATATATATTATATTAAAATCATGTTTTAAATTCTTTATATGATTAGATAATGATCAATGTAATAGGAATAAAAATAACAAGTCAAAACATACTCGAAAAACAAGGCAATTAACACCGAAAACAATGAATATAATGGAATATCCTGAATAATTTATTCTTTATGGTATTTTATGTTTAAAATTTAATTATCTCACCCAAGGGGGTTTGACTTGAAAATTAACAAATGGTAAAAGTCATTGTACAATATCACTTTTTTTTGTGATTTTTAACTTTATCTTTATATAATCACTTTATTGTAATAATTTTTCATTGGGCAATATATTACTCTTAAATATATATAATTTTTAATGGATATTATTATTTCCTAAACCGAATACCATTTTTACATACGATGTATACTTTGAAATTTATTTTGTATATCTGGGGAAATATTGATAATTATGTATTCCTTATTCAATATGGGTATTTAATGATAAGACCCAATATTAAATCAATTATTAGATATTTTCGGAATGTTTTGGACTTGAGTAAATGTGTGGGTCCCATTTAATGATATCCCCTTAATGCACCATTAGTCTCATGAGATGAATCAGTTGGCCAAATCATATGGGTTTTTACCCAGTAGTTTTAAACTATCTTGAGAATATATCTTGATGGTAAAAATTCCATGTACCTAGGAAACATGGATTCCAATAATTACGAATTTAGTTCATTCATAATTCAATTATTATTATCAATGATATTTTTCACTATGAAAAAATATATGAATATTTTTTATTCTTAGCTTATTATTTAAATGGATTATGTATTTAGCTATTTACCTTACCACATTAATTATTCATTTTTGATTCATGGTATATTATACTATACTTAACCCTTAATGATAATTTTAGACCACTCTTATTTTGTTTCCTTTACATAATTTATAAAGAATAGATCTTTGAATGAGTTTTCAAGGATGTGGTTTATCAGATTTTGTTATGTATTATGTTTTATTTTCTATTCCCAATATAAAATGGGTATAGTGTATATATCTGGTACTCTAAAACCACTGAATTGATCAGTCCTTTGGGATTTTATTCCTTATAATCATGACAATGTAATAATAGATGTCATTGGATCTATTATTTCTAGGGTCGTTGGTTACAGTTGGTATCAAATGAAGTTTATTAGCAACCTTGGAATCTAGATTTAGGAAAAAATAAATTAGGGAAAATAACCCTATTATAGACATTAAGGATAAGTATAGAAGAATATCCTAATATTTTTGGATTTTACACTATGTTTCATAATGATATGATCTAATTTACTGTATACCATTATTTATAAATGACACCTAGATAAAGAATGAGAAATAAATCAATGTATGTAATACAAAGGGTATGAATGGTCATTTCTATGATGGTTTTAAGATAATATTTTGAAGGGAAGAATTATCCCAAACATTATCATCATATGATGAGATAGTATAATTTTATAATAAGATAGAGAAATAATTATACAAGTATTTTGGATTCAAAGGGGAAAAAGATAATAAGAGGATAAAAAGGAAAATACAGATAAAGGGAATAAGGGAAATAAGTATTTTCCCACATATGATAATTATGGAAGGAAAAACCTTATTATATGCTTAAAAAGAAAAGGATTTTTCTTTAAGTGTGGAGAAAAATGTCACCATACTCATGATTGAAAGGGAATGAAATAATTCTCTAATTTTCAATTCTTCAACTATAATAATATAGGGAGATATGAAAATGAATGCTCCAAGCATCAAGGGAATACACCTTAGAAGAATATAAGAGATCAAGGTTAAACTTATACTATTGATACAACTGAAGAGGAATGATTAATGTGCTCATGCTTGGATCCAAGAATCATGTCATTTGAGTATTTAATCAATTATATATTGGTTATGAGAATCCCAAAATATATAAGGATTGTAATATAGTATTATTTCATTAAGGATTTGAGAGCACATGTTGAATGGTACCAATAAACAAGAAAAATGATTCAATGACATGTTGAAATTCATCGAAATCATACGATTGAGGGAAATAAAACCCTCAATGTATTTCTAATGTTGAGATAATTATGGTAGGATTAAAATATAATTGATATGGATAAAGTAAATTAGATATTAGTGACCACCTTTGAACTAATTAATGATTTATTGGAAAATTGGTTGTGCTATCATTGATAGAGTCTAAAACATTTTTGATTTAAAGAATATACAGATTAAACTATTTTTTACAAAAGGAATAAGTAATAATGCATGTGGGAAATAAGTTTTTATGGTAATTCAAGTCATTTCCATGTTATAAGAGAATATATGATGAAGGTATTCACATGTTTGGTACGTGAAGATTAAGAGACACTTTATTTTTTCAGCAGAATATAATGTTTATTTAGTAATGTTAATTCTAAATTTGATGTGAAATATTTTGGATGAGCTTTACGGTTAACTATTTATGGAATTAATTAGGTTGAAATTCAGGTGTTATTAGATAATTTATTCCAATAATTTTTGTTTTAGTAAAGGTAAGTGGAATATATTTTCACTCTTTTATGAGTCATATGATGTGTTAAAGGGTAATTTTACTACTTCTCGCATAAAATTTCATTTTTGGATATTTGTTTATTGGAGTAAGGTATGAATTTAAAATTTATTGAAGCAAAACCAAAGGATGAAATTTTGTTTATGAAATATAAATATATCAAGTATATTACCTTATATTCATTGAGAGTGAAATAATTCCTCACCTTTAGAAAAAAGGGTCTTAAAAAGTGTTATCATAATACTTTCATTTTTGTTGAACCGATGGTATTTTAAATAATCACAAATTTTTGGTTTTGAGGCCCTAAAATTTCCATTGATCATTAAATTTTTTGTGATAAATGACCTCAATAACTCTCTATAAATATTTATTCATTTCATTCATGTCCACATCTTCACTTTCCACCGATGCACTCCTATATAGAAACCTAGTTATATATTATTCTATATGACATTTGAACTTCCCATTCTCTATTATTAAGAGGATGTTTTACCAAAACTTATTATGATGTGAATTTCTCAGAAATGGTATTTCCAAAAGTCAAACCATATAATATAAAAATCAGGTTTAAATTGCGACGACATGATTTATTTAAGGTGAGGAGAATGCAACACCCCAAAAATTATGAAAGAGAAACATTTTATTAAATAGTGTGTATGAAATAAAACAAAAAGCATAAAAAATAATATAAAATCTCAAGAAATGATGATATATTTAATATTTTAAATAAATTTAATCTATTCTATATCTTGAAATGAACACAATACTGAGTTAGCTTGCATCGTATGCAACAACTAGTTTCTTCGATAGCTTGTGTTACACGCAATACCATATTTTACCAAATAATATTAATATTATTATTTTAAAGGAAAATTATCTCCTATACATTAAATTTTAGTTAATTAATAATATTAAATAAATTATTAAAATATATGGTTTAATTAATTATTTACTAAATAATTAGAAATTAATTTGAAAACCTATTGAATATAAATGGAATATTTTTATAAAAGCTATTTTTATGTAGCGATTGAATTTTATCTTAATAAATATAATTAATTAATATATTTGGATGGTATTAATTAAATTTATATATATTATAACTTTTTTTACATTCATTCAATATATTTTATAGGAATAAGATAAGAATAAATCTAATTTTATGCATAAAAAGTTGTATTTTTCTAAAGACAATTTTCCTCCTTTTAATGGTGTACTTATTTTAAAAGTAAATTTTGATAATTTTATAAATTTTATTTGAAAAATAAACTTCATTTTCTAAATCTTAATTTAAAAATTATCTTATGGTGTTTTTTTGTATTTTTCTAAGATGTTTTATTTTTAGATGAAAAATAAAAAATACAGAATTTTAATTGAAAACCGACTTTTCATATAAATAATTTATAATGTTAAATTATATTTTGAATTGGTTTTAAAGTCAAAATTTTTCACTTATACATATATTAATCAAATTTTAGGTCATTTGAATCATTTTTATTTTAAATTTAGATATAAAAATTAGTAAACTTTTGAACATTTTCACTTTAAAACCCCACTTTCTTATTCTGTTTGGGAGATTAATTTTAAATTAATTTCTACCACTTATGTAATTTTAATTTAAAAAATGTATTCCATATTTGGAATCATAATAATTAATAATTTATAATATTATAAACTTAATTTTTTACCTTAATGATTAGTGAAACCAATTTAAATTAATTATAGTGATTAAGAGAAAAACGAGTTTATCAAGGGACTAAACTTTAAACATAAGGAAAAAAATAACCTTTAAACTTGTCAAAAACAAATTTTATATATATATTCAGAACATATAAAATATTTTATCTAAAATGGTTTATTATTGTAGGAACATTAGGTAAGGGAGGCCTCCCAATAGTGTTTACCTTTTTATATTTACAGGAATGCCACTCCTCCTCCACTATAAAAGGGAACTCACTCCCCACACTTATTCACACCTCAAAAGTGATTTTTATCACCCAAAACATACCCAATTCACTCCCCAACATACCTAAAATAATCATAGAATCATTATATTGGGAAAAAATCCAAATTAGGAAGTCATTAGTGCAAACCTAATGAGGATACCCAAATAAGTGGTAATGTTTTTCTAAAAGCGTATTATTTTATTTACTTCTCCACCTCCATAAATTACTATTATATAATAATTATATAATAAAATTATTATATTAAATATATTTATATGTTGTTATTTTAATGGAATGACCTACAACCACACACACTTATATCAAATGGGATACACAATCATCATTCATGTGTATGGTGTACTATCGCCTCGCAAACCGATATCGTTTTTCCTTTCATTACCACCTTTCATGGTTAGTAATAATGATGGATTTATAGTTATATATAATATATATGATATTTATTATTTTTTTACAGTTTTTAAATTAGTATATTAGACATAAAATTATACTTTTTATTTATTGGGAATTCGATAACATTGGTCGTGTGCATGGCAGACTGCCGCCTCATGAAACGATATGATACATTCATGCTTTACATGGAATGTATTAAAGATAGGGTTAATAAAAATATGTGATATATATGAAATAAAAATGATACTATAATTAGATATATAATTTACTATTGTTTATTTCAAAATGATAAGAAAATGTAAATAATGTTCGTGTGTATGTACGACCTACCGTCTCCATGAAAGGTGTATTTCATTTCCTATCACCAAAATTTATGGATTAATATAAATACATATATAATTAATATATATGATATTTAAATAATTTTTAAATTAGTTATATGATTAAATCATGATCTAAGTAATAGGAAAAAAAATAAAAAGCGAAAACATACTCGAAAAATATGGTAATTAACACCAGAAATAATGAAAATAATTAAAGATTACTATAAAACAGGTGATAAGATGTTATAAAATGATCATATATGATATTATAAATTTTAATATGGTTTTATTATAATTTAATAACATTATTAAAAGATTTATACATTAGGTTAAATAACATTCAACCAAAATGAAGCGTAAGGTAATGGATTTCATCTCAATTTACATTCCATTGAGACTTAATTTTTATTATACACCAATTAAATTTTATGTGGTGTATATACTGAACCTTTTACATGTAATATTATCAATAATTTATTATTTATGGTATTTTATGTTTCAATTTTTATTATCTCACCCATGGGGATTTGACTTAGAAATTTCCAAATGGTAAAATTTATTGTGTAATCTCACTTTCTTTTGTGATTGTTAAATTTATATTAAAACAATCACTTTATTGTAATAAATTTTTATTGGAAATTAAATTTTTCTTAAATATCCATAATCGTTTTTAATGTATATGATCATTTCAAAAGTCGTATACCATTTATTCATACGGTTTATACTTTGAAAGTCATTTTTTATATCTTGGAAAATATTGATAAATCTATATTCCTTACTCAATATGGGTATTTAATGATAAGTAACATTATTAAATAGATTATTAGATATTTAATTAATTATTTGGACCTAAATACATTGGTGGGGTCTAGTTAATGATATCCCCTCTATGCATCATAAGTCTCACGATACAAATCAGTTGGCCAATAAGATAGATTTTTACCTAGTAGTTTTAAACTCTCTTGAGAATAAATCTTGACGATAAAGGTTCCATGTACCTAGGAAACATAGTGTAGAATAATTAATAATTTCTTACATTTATAATTTTATTATTATTATCCATGAGATTTTCACTATGACAAAATATATGGATGCATTGTATTCTAAGATTATTATTTAAATGGATTGTGTGTTTAGTTATTTATGTTTCCACATTATTTATTCATTATTGATTCATGATATATTCTTATGTACTTAAAAATTACTGAGAATTTAAGATGAGCCTTATTTTGTTTATTTTCCCCAGGTTATGAAGAATATATCTTTGAATGAGTTTTCAAGGATGTAGTTTATTAGCTTTTGTTGTGTATTATGTTTTATTTTTTAATCAAAATGTAAAATGGGTACCATATATGTATCTAGTTATCCAGAACAGCTCAACTGATTGGTCCTTTGGGATTTTATTACTTGTAATCATGCCAATATAATAGTATAAAGCACCGTATCAGAGCTTTTTGGGGCTGGGTCATTACTATAGAGGAACTTAAAAAAATATTTGATAAACTTACATAAAAATTCTAACATAAAATTTCTAGTAATATAAATATAAATAAGAGAGAGACTCATCCTTAGGCATTTGGAATATATTTTTTAAATCAAGATAAATCACTTAGGGATAAATACCAATACTATAGAATGTCTAGTAATACTAAAAATTATTTCCCCAATTTTAACTTACCTACCCGGTCCTATAATAATGTAAACTTTACTAGATATAATACTCATTTGTAAGATAGTAGTGCCATATTCTCAAAAAATTTAAATTAAAACCAAGGTTTTAGGAATATCACCAACTTTTCATAGAAATATCAAGAGGATATTAAACATACAACTTCCCTTCGATTACAATCACAACCTAAACCTAATTTTAAAAATCAGTATTATGTTGAGTCTTTAAATGAAAAAGTAATTTATAGAGGGATTTCTAATTTTTGTTAATAAAAATGTATTCACAATAATATAGGATTAAGGCTGCACTTGACTCTCAAGGATCTACATATAGGGCTAAAATACACTAAAAAAATATTAAATAGAATCTAAGATAGATAATATGCCAAACCAAATGTGTCAAATGGAAAGAGGCCTTGGAGTAAGAGAGAAGGGAAAGATGCATATAACAATAGATACCAATCCATGAGATAATTTCAAGGTTTTTACCACAAAAAAAATATTGAAAACCCAAGAACCAATTAGGGTTCAACTTATAGAAGATGATATTAAAGATCTAATTGGAACTAGAAATGAAAATCTGTAAAAATACAAATATAGAAATCTAGATAGTAAGGTCCAAATAGAACAGATTGATGTACCTTCACTTGAAAAAGATAAATAAGAAATAAAATAAAATTAAAAATAATAAAATAAGTCAAGAAGAAAGTTGGGTTTGAGGATAAGGTGAGTAATCAATCAATTTTTAAGAATTATACCCCTTTAATTCCTTTCCCCAAAAGAGTCAAAAATAATAATAAACCATATTATATAAAATTTATCTAGATGCTCAGAACCTTTAGAATTGATATATCATTTTTCAAATCCTTAAAAAATATCTTTCTATTTAAAATCTCTTAAAAGGTTTTTAGTTAATAAAAGGGATTGGGGAGAATTTACCATAATCAATCTTACTGAGGACTTTAGTGATGTCATTTAAAAGAAGTTACCTTTAAAGTTAAAAGACCATGTAATATTTTCTATTTCTTATAGAATAAGAGAAAGTGATGAGATTAATTTATAGTGTGACTTAGGAGATAACATCAATCTTATGACTCACTCCTTATTTCAAAATGTAGGACTTAGAAAGCTAGAACTAACATCTGTCACTCTAAAACTAGCTATTAGCTCAATTAATTATCCGTATAGAAGGTTATATAACCTTTTATTCTATATAGAGAAGCCTGATTTTCCCATTGATTTATTTATTCTTTAAATGGAGCATGAAAATCAAGCAAATAAACTTTTCTAGCCACTAGTGGGGTTGTCATTGATGTTTCAAGGAAAAAATAACCCTATAGGCTAGTTAAGATCAATAAGTGTTCCATGTTTTCAAAGAGTATCCACTTGTGGTAAGTTGAAAAATGATAGATTTTTCTATGGAATTATTTATATATGAGGTTATAATGGAAAACCATGACCCTTTTGATGAAATAATCAAAATCATTAGTCAATGAACATTTTATAGCCAATTATGTTGAATCTAGATACAAACAAGAACTAGATAGAACTAGGAAACTTGAGAGATATATTATGAAATACATTACTATGGATCATAAAGTGGTTCATCCTAAACAAAGTCTTTTTATTAGGATTACTCCTAAAGCTATTGAACATCATTTATAACCTTCACTTATAACTAGTTTGGGTTTAGATTAGTCCATCTCACTTTCTGATACTAGTGAGTCTTTTTAGTATGGATTTCAACTAATAATGATGATTTTCAAGTTGAGGTAAAGTATGGTATTTATTATTACTCTTTAAAAGTTCAAAATAGGTATCCCAACATTGATGAGGATGGTAAAACTGAGAACCTAGAAAAATTTTCAAATACGGAAAGTTGGGCTATCATTGTTGATTTGAGTTTCTAGGATGATTCATTTTTTCCCTAATCTTAAAAAGTTCTTAGATGAGCTAAGGTTTAGTTTCCCTACTTCACATAAGCTAGTTTCCTATAAGAAGAATTCTGTGGTTTACATTGAGTAGTTTGCATCAACTATGACACCTAATTATGAATTTTTGAATAGATAATGTGTGGTGAAACATTTGGGGAGTAGTTTTAATCAATATAGTGATACTTATAAGCTATTTTCTTTAATATTGGGACCTTTTAATGAGATTATAGGCATAAAAACAATAGTGAATGACCACCTTTGTTCTAAAACCATGGTATATTTAGGTAAAATTATATAAGTTTAAATATATGAAAAAAATTAAGAGAACATGATAAAACTTACATAAAAGATAGTGAAATTATAATCCTCAAGAACTCATACCCATCAAATGATCATGCATATAATTTTAAGGGTGTAAGTCCCACTGGGGGCTTTAAAACTAGCAATATATGAGAGGAAACCATTTTTTTTAAATAAATGTATCTAAATTAGATGTGTGCTTCTCCATTTCTATAAACCATTATTAGAAGAGGCTAGGTTTACATTGTAGTGTTGAGGGAGAGAGAATTTTGTTGAAAATTGACCTTGTAACAATTTACTAAATAAAATAAGGGTTTCAATCTATCATGGGTAAATAAATAATATTTTTTATGATTGAGAGGGGACACAATATTGATAATTTTTTTATTAGATTCTCTTAAACTCTATCTTTGGTTTTAATATTAACGAACATTAAATTATGGATTATTATGTTATTATTATTTACACTTATAAGAGCTAGAAAATAGTGACTATAGAAACCTATCTCAAAAATTTAAGGAGAACAATATTGATTTTATCTAGTCGATAAAGATTCTACTTTAGGGAAGTCAACATTTTAAATCATTCATTATTAATTCTTCCCATATGAGTTTAAATTTACTAATAGTTTTTGAATTTTAAAGATGAAAATTATTTTGAAAGTGTTGTGTTGCATGCTAGAAATTATTTAGTAAACATGTTGATTAGAAATAAGTATGTATGTGTGTGTGTGTGGGGGGGGGGGGTTCGTTTCATGTTTAAATTGAGTTAATCTATATCTATTTTATTGGGCCATTATCTTGTTGTTTTCTAGGTTGTTGAAAGTTATATTGAAATAAATGTTAAAACTTTCTCACACCCATTAAATAGCCTTTGGATTTAAAAATATGCTTATAGTGTAATCATTTTTTAGCCATGATATTTCTGTGAGTTTCATTGAAAATTATTTATACTCTTATTAAGATAAAAAGAATATTATTTTTTTAATTTTTATTAATGGAATAATGTTTTTAAATTATATTATAAACCCATAAATATGATTTTTCACTAATCAATTGAAAATAAGTCTTGAACACTAAACATTATTAAATGTTTCTTCCTCCCTAGAATTAAAATTAAAAATTATTGTCTATTGAATATTATAATTTTTAGTTCCAAATGAGTTTAAAATTGAAGGAGGCGGGGAACTCTATATTTAAAAATCTATGGTTGTTCCATCGATGACACATTCTTATAATGTATTTTAAAGAATGAATCATCGATAATTAGATGTTATTGACACTGATATTGATCTATAGTGAACAATAATTGTATAAATTTGATTATTGTGGATTATGATCAGATGGGAAGTAAATGGGGAGCCACTCGAGATCATTTAAGAAAAAATTGTTGACATGTTTAATGGATTTGAAATTGAAGTTGTAGACACACAAATTGAACATCATGACAAAATAAGTATAAGCTTGGACTAGATTATTTAAAATACATAGGGTGAATTAAATGGTGAACACCTATCAAAATCACACGTCAATTTTGGATCTTATGATGGAATATGCTCATAAATTTTTATTACTTAGGTTTTTGAAAGTTAAGGTAGAGTGAATAAATACCATCAATGTGTCGAGGTTCATGATGAGCTAAATTTACATGAAATGAATTCATTATTTATAAGGGAAATTGACTATCAACTAGGGGTCACAAGAAATATACCTGAACATCATAGAAGATTCCAACACTTGGATAGTTTGGCTATGAGAAATTTTGTAACACCTTGAGATTTTATGAAAAATATTCTTTTTAATTTCATTAATGTCTTGTGTTGTACGCTACACCAAAAGGAGCTTGCAAAACACGCATCCTTGACTTGCCTTTCATTACATGCAATCACGACCTTCCTTGATAGCGTGTGTAGTACGCAATACCGAGTTTCACTAAACAACGATATGCTATTAAAATATTATTAAAACTAGCCGTTATGAATAGTAATAACCACTTTCTAAAATTTTGTAAATTTTATTTTTCAAAATGGACTTAATTTTTGGATTCGTAATATCGAAATTAGCTTAGGGTGAAATTTTGGTAATTTTCGGATAACTTTCATATTTTGATGAATAGTGGAAATTACAAAATTTTAATTAAAAACAACTTTTTCAATCGAAATAATTAATAGTGATAAATTATTAATTTTAGTGGTTTTAAAGTATATTTATAATATATTTTTACAATTTAATACAATGATGGTCATTTAATGTAATTTCAGATTTAAACCAGTTATAAACAAGTTTCAATCTTTTGATAGTTATTATCTCTTAAAAACACGCTATTTGTTTTGACGACGGGAATTAATTTTTAAATTAGTTAATGCAACAGATATGTTTTGAATTTGGTAAAATGGACATCATTTTTGAGTTCATAATATCAAATATATCTTAGGCCTAATTTTTGGTATTTTTCTGAAAACTTTCAATTTTTGATGAATAGTGAAACCACTATGTGGTAGTTAAAAAAAACTGAATTGTTCATAAAACTTAATTTTACCGCTTCTGTGAGTGGAATTTCAAAAATCTGAGAGACACGGTTGATTTCAGTAAGTAAAATGTGGTTCAATGAGATGAAAATAATTTTTTGGTGAATAGTAACTTTTTACTTTTGTTTACCACGGTTAAAAGTAAATAGGGTAATTAAGGGTAGAAATGATATTATTATGACCCTAACACATGTCCTAATTCTATTGGACAAGTGTAATTTGACCAAAAACAAACTTAGGAATAATATATGACCATTTAGGCCCACTTGGATTAGATTAGGACATTTATTATTAATTTATTTAAAGAAGGGTTAAAAGAGTTAAAATCAATGTTTATGTACTAAAACATTTTTAATATGGGGTTATACATAAGATAAATTCAACTATAAATATTCATTAGAAAGTTAAAACGATTTCCTACATAATGGTATTTTATTTGTAATTTTTAGACATTAAATAATTTAATTTATTTATGACACAATGATGATGCAGTAATTATCTTATTAATGAAATATTGACATAATTGATGTTATAAATACCCAAATAAATATAATTTGAGACTTTTTATGAATTAAACTAATTTTATAGGTTAATATGACATGTTAGTATTGATTTAATTAACTTTTTTAGAACTTATAATTCTGTTATGAGTTTCACAAAAATCAATTACTAAATAGTGTCAAAATTGACATAAAATAGTTTTTAAAACAAATATTATATTATTAATTGTTATTTTATTCCTAAAAATCTAAGGTTCGGCCAAATGACTTATATAATGTTATATATATTAATAATAAACAACTTGGGGTTCGTTTGTCTGCTTATAGTAATTTTATTAACCTTATAGTATAAGAACACAAGAAGACACGGTAAAAGTATACTTATTTAACTTAATGTTAAATCTAAATGATAAGGTTAAAATAGGAACATAAACTTGTCTAAATTCTATTGTATGAGAGGATTTAGACCCATCCCCACCTTAGCCTCTAAATAAATCAATTTTTAGCTATTTAAAACCGAACTTGACTTTATAATAAAATAATATTTTTAGTTTTTCCAAAGGAGCCCCTCTCCTCCCTTATAAAAGGGCACCTCCTACCTCTCTTCCTCACACAACTTTGAGCCTTCAAGCTTGGCCAACCCCTACCAAATTATATTCTCCACTTACCTAGAAACATCCTAGAGGTTTTGGTCTTCTTAAAAGACCCATTTTAGTAACCTAAATGGAGGTCTCAAAGAAGCACTTCAAAGGAGAGGAGGTTCAGACACCTACGAAGAAAATCAGACCTAAGGTAAGGGAAAATATCACAATCTCATTTTTATCCGAGATTTTTTATACTTTGGTATTTATTGGGGTGTATTTTATCATCCAAATCCATGTTCCCTCAATATGTAATGTTATTTCCATCCACCTACAATTGTTTAAATCCAAATTTACCCTTCGGTGAGTTTTTAGTAAAAGATATGAAAGGAATCTTTTGTCGTTTTTCGTACGAGGTACTTTTTGACTTTTCCGACAAAAGTAAGAAGAATGTTTTTTTAAATTATATGACATGAATGTATTTTTAAAACATTATTTCCAAGAAGGATCCTTTAAAAGTTTTCAAGATTATTTTTAATCAATATCTTTTATTTTATGATTGTACGACATGTTAAGAAAGGAAAAGTGTTTTTGAAGAAGAAAGGATATTTTCCTCAAGAATGGAGTTCAAGTGTTTTATCAAAATTATTTTCCATATAAGATAATATAGGTTTCTGTTTCTATCCCTATTATTACATGGATTTGATTATTTTGTGATAGAAATATTTTTATGAATTCCTTTATCTTATATGAATTGTTTTATGATGTCATGTTGTTTAAGAATCCCATTTTTACTACATGGGTTATGCAATGATGTATGATTTATGATTTTGTGGCACACATAATAATGGTATCATTATGATATGGTTGTGACCTATATCTCCCTCCAATGCATTGGGTAAAGATTTTATATCTCTAATGAGATAGACATGGCTGGAACGGTAGGTTATACCGGTTCAGTGAAACAGGACTGAAACGAGGGTGACTCGGTTCAAAAAGGGACTTTGTCCACTAAGATAGTCTTGGAAATGAGTCTTGACTAACAAGAAATGATTCTCTATGATTATGTGTGTATGACACAAAGTTTCATGTTTTATGTTATGATTATTGGGATTTCATTTCACTACTAAGATTTATCCCATGTTATGAAATTATTCTCTCTTTTGCAGGTTAAGATTTCCAAAATGTTATGTTCTTATGAATATGATGTGATTGATATTTCTTTTGTTTACCCTTACTGAGCATTTGAGCTCACCCTTTTATGTTTTCTTTTCCCCAGGATATAAAGAAAGGTTTTAGGTCAAAAAAAGGAAGATCTTTATGGGAGATGTTGAAGATCTTTCAACATGATTAGAAGATTATATTCCGAGTTTCCAAAGACACTAAACTATTACGATCCTTGTGTGTGTGTTTTTGTTATGTACTAAGTATTCCGCAAAATTAATGTAATGTCCATGTACGTCAGGCTTCAGGTCTCTACAGTTGGTATCAGAGGAAAGGTTTAGTCAACCTTTGGAAACTAGGATGCGAGAACTTTAGTGAGATCCCTAGAGATATTTCTTAGGTATGTCTAGGGATGTCTCTAAGGTTAAGTATACATATAGGTTATAGTCCTAGAATTGCGCTAACGATCTTTTAATTTAACCTAAGATGTTAGATATTGAGGGTACTCCCCCTTTATTATGTTGTTTTCCCTAGCATGATTTTTGCCTCTCACACTATTCTTTTTGGGTTTTAGACGATGGTTAGAGCCCGAAGGAACTGTATTGATCAATTTAATGGACAATGAAATGATTGTCCTCCTGAACAAACAAGTGTTATGGGAGATGTAGTGCAAAATCTTATTGCTATACTTACATAAGATATGAATCATTCTGGACTTCCAAATGAGCAGAGAAGGGAACAATATTCTATTGAGTCCTTCATGAGGCAACGTCCACCTTCTTTCAGTGGGTATTCCGATCCACTTGTTGCTGAACAATGGATCAGTACCACTGAAAAGATATTTTCAGTTCTTCAATGTTCTGAACATGATAAAGTCATCTTAGCAGTATATCGTTTGGAAGGTGAAGCTGATCAATGGTGGAATCTTATCAAGAATACGAGGCCAAGAGATGAAATTGAGTCCATGGAATGGGACGAGTTCAAGAACTTGTTTTTCAGTAAGTACTTCCCTCGTATTCTTCAAACAAAGCTGGAAAAGGAGTTTCTTGAGCTGAAGAAGAAGGATGATGAATCTGTTGGTATATACGAAGCGAATTTTACAAGACTTTCAAGGTATGAATCTGGCATTATCATCCAAACTGAAAGTAAAGTTGATCGATTTTTCAGTGGCTTAAAACCAAGTCTTCGAAGGGAATTAGCTATAAGAGACTTCAGTAGCTATGAAAAAATTGTGCGTTGTGCTATCAAGGTAGAAATAGAAGTTGGTGTTACATATCCATCTCATGGTTTTGACAAGAAACGAAAGATGGAGTTCAAGGAGAAATCTCAGAATAATGGTGAAAAGAAGATGAATGTTTCCTTATGCTCAAAGTGTGGAAAGAAGCATGGTGGAGATTGTCTTAAAGGGACTAGAAAATGTTTTAAGTGTGGAAAAGAAGGTCATCGAGCAGCTGAGTGTCGAAGTAATGGAAAAGGGTTTCTAATGATGTGAATAAAGAAAATACTGCAGAGAACGCACCACCAACACTTCAATGCTTCAAGTGCAAGGAAATGGGGCATTATGCTAATAAATGCCCTAATGCAAGGGTTAGTGATGATCAACATGAGCAACCACTTAAGGAAAAGGACAAAGGGAAGTCACATGCGATCACTATTGGCGATGTTGAATATGACAACGATGTGGTGGAATGATTAAGTGTTTATGTAATGGGATTCCAAAATAGTGTTGTATATAGTATCGTGGAATATTGGAATATTTATGTATTGGTCTATTGCGGTTTTCAATAATTTTATAGTACCAGTAACCATGGAAAGCGATTGAGATATTTTTGGAAAAAGAATGATATGCTCATAATGAAGGGAAAACGAGAAAATGAAATATTTGACAGTATTCATGAGCTCATGATTGATATAAGGACTAAGTGATATCATGGTTTGAGTATATAAAATTTTGAGGATTTTGGTATGTGGGAGGTGTTAACTTTTAACTGCATTCATGTTTTCACTAAGGTTCAATGGGTATTCAAGAGAATATATGATTAAGGACTTTGAATGTTTGGAATGTGACCAACAAAACATATCTTATGATATATGGGGATCAACGATGGTATTAAATCTCTGGTAATCGTTTTCACTATGTTATGAGAGTGGACTGTAGTATTATGGATAAGCCTAAAGATTGGACTGGATTATGTTGGACATAAGTTAGTATTGTTTAAGGATAGAAGTTTTTTTTCGATATTATTGATGGGATGTTATAGTAATATAGTTTTAGAAAAAGGACAACCTACAGGAAGGGCGACAACCCATCACGTCGGACAAGGCTGTGGGAATCGAACCCACAACCGAAGTGCGACTGGCCTTTATCGCCTACCACTGGCCTACAGGAAGTCCCTGTTTAGTAGAAACTAGTTTTATTATATTAATCAGTATGATATATGAAGTATAAGTCCATTTTAGGAACCATATATGATTAATCTCACTATAGATGGACTTATGTATTTTTTGATAACTTTTCTAGCCTTTTGTTTGAGATAGATGGAATGACCCATCATTCTATCACATGATCTACTAACACATCACGAATGACAAATTCAACTTCATTTCTGTAAGAGATGAAGTGGAAATTTTCCAAATAACGACCAACGGTGAGACTATACCAAAATCATGAAAGTATTTCTTCTAATTCCAATTTCAACAACTTTAGGGAAATGATCTTAAAAACCAAAAATGTTGTCCTAGTGCTCTTATATCTGATGAATCAGATGGTATCTTAGATCGTCACAAATTTATGGCTTTGTGATTGCTGGCTTTTCCATAGCCATGTTCTCTACCACTCTCCATCAGAACATGATGGTTAGATTTCTCTTCTATATCCATATTTTCACCTATGTGGAAACCCAGTGATTAGTTTATTTGGGTAACCATTACATTTCATACTTTTGTTCTTAAAGATTGGTTTTGGTATTCCTTTTTACGATGTGGGTTTCGATTAAAGAAACTTTCAAATAGTAAACCATTTATAACCCCGACAAATTTCGAGGTCAAAATTCATTTTAAGGGGGGTAGAATGTAACACCCCGAGATTTTATGAAAAATATTCTTTTTAATTTCATTAATGTCTTGTGTTGTACGCTACACCAAAAGGAGCTTTGATAACATGCATCCTTGACTTGCCTTTCATTACACGCAATCGCGACCTTCCTTGATAGCGTGTGTAGTACGCAATACCGAGTTTCACTAAACAACGATATGCTATTAAAATATTATTAAAACTAGCCGTTATGAATAGTAATAACCACTTTCTGAAATTTTGTAAATTTTATTTTTCAAAATGGGCTTCATTTTTGGATTCGGAATATCGAAATTAGCTTAGGGTGAAAGTTTGGTAATTTTTGGATAACTTTCATATTTTGATGAATAGTGGAAATTACTAAATTTTAATTAAAAACAACTTTTTCAATCGAAATAATTAATAGTGATAAATTATTAATTTTAGTGGTTTTAAAGTATATTTAGAATATATTTTTACAATTTAATACAATGATGTTCATTTAATGTAATTTCACATTTAAACCAGTTATAAACAAGTTTCAATCTTTTGATTATTATTATCTCTTAAAAACACGCTATTTGTTTTGACGACGGGAATTAATTTTTAAATTAGTTAATGCAACTGATATGTTTTGAATTTGGTAAAATAGACATCATTTTTGAGTTCATAATATCAAATATAGCTTAGGCCTAATTTTTGGTATTTTTCTGAAAACTTTCAATTTTTGATGAATAGTGAAACCACTATGTGGTAGTTAAAAAAAACTGAATTGTTCATAAAACTTAATTTTACCGCTTCTGTGAGTGGAATTTCAAAAATCTGAGAGACACGGTTGATTTCAGTAAGTAAAATGTGGTTCAATGAGATGAAAATAATTTTTTGGTGAATAGTAACTTTTTACTTTTGTTTACCACGGTTAAAAGTAAATAGGGTAATTAAGGGTAGAAATGATATTATTATTACCCTAACACATGTCCTAATTCTATTGGAAAAGTTTAATTCGACCAAAAACAAACTTAAGAATAAAATATGACCATTTAGGCCAACTTGGATTAGATTAGGACATTTATTATTAATTTATTTAAAGAAGGGTTAAAAGAGTTAAAATCAAAGTTTATTTACTAAAAAAATTTTAATATGGTGTTATACATAAGATAAATTCGACTATAAATATTCATTAGAAAGCTAAAACGATTTCCTACATAATGGTATTTTATTTTTAATTTTTAGACATTAAATAATTTAATTTATTTATGACAAAAAGATGATGCAGTAATTATCTTATTAATGAAATATTGACATAATTGATGTTATAAATACCCAAATAATATAATTTGAGACTTTTTATGAATTCCACTAATTTTATAGGTTAATATGACATGTTAGTATTGATTTAATTAAATTTTTTCGAACTTATCATTCATTTATGATTTTCACAAAAATCAATTACTAAATAGTGTCAAAATTGACATAAAATAGTTTTTAAAACAAATATTATATTATTAATTGTAATTTTATTCCTAAAAATCTATGGTTCGGCCAAATGACTTAGATAAGGTTATATATATTAATAATAAACAACTTGTGGTTCGTTTGGATACTTATAGTAAGTTTATTAACCTTACAGTATAAGAACACAAGAAGACACGGTAAAAGTATACTTATTTAACTTAATGTTAAATCTAAATGATAAGGTTAAAATAGGAACCTAAACTTGTATAAATTCTATTGGATGAGAGTATTTCGACCCATACCCACCTTATCCTCGAAATAAATCAATTTTTATCTATTTAAAACCGAACTTGACTTTATAATAAAATAATATTTTTAGTTTTTCCAAAGGAGCCCCTCTCCTCCCTTATAAAAGGGCACCTCCTCCCTCTCTTCCTCACACAACTTTGAGCCTTCAAGCTCGGCCAACCCCTGCCAAATTCTCTTCTCCACTTCCTTAGAAACATCCTAGAGGTTTTGGTCTTCTTCAAAGACCCATTTTAGTGCCCTAAAAGGAGGTCTCAAAGAAGCACTTCAAAGGAGAGGAGGTTCAGACACCTACGAAGAAAATCAGACCTAAGGTAAGGGAAAATATCACAATCTCATTTTTATCCGAGATTGTTTATACTTTGGTATTTACTGGGGTGTATTTTATCATCCACATCCATGTTACCTCAATATGTAATGTTATTTCCATCCACCTACAATTGTTTAAATCCAAATTTACCCTTCGGTGAGTTTTTAGTAAAAGATATGAAAGGAATGTTTTGTCGTTTTTCGTATGAGGTACTTTTTGAATTTTCCGAAAAAAGTATGAAGAATGTTTTTTTAGCTTATACGAAATAAATGGATTTTTAAAACATTATTTCCAAGAAACATCCTTTAAAAGTTTTCAAGATTATTTTTAATCAACATCTTTTATTTTATGATTGTACGACATGTTAAGAAAGGAAAAGTGTTTTTGAAGAAGAAAGGATATTTTCCTCAAGAATGGAGTTCAAGTGTTTTATCAAAATTATTTTCCATCTAAGATAATATAGGGTTCTGTTTCTATCCCTATTATTACATGGATTTTATTATGTTGTGATAGAAATATTTTTATGAATTCCTTTATCTTATATGAATTGTTTTATGATGCCATGTTGTTTAAGAAACCCATTTTTACTACATGGGTTATGCAATGATGTATGATTTATGATTTTGTGGCACACATAAGAATCATATCATTATGAGATTGGTGTGACCTATATCTCCCTCCAATGCATTGGGTAAATATTTTATATCTCATGAGATAGACATGGCTGGAATGGTAGGTTATACCGGTTCAGTGAAACAGGACTGAAACGAGGGTGACTTGGTTCAGAAAGGGACTTTGTCCACTAAGATAGTCTTGGAAATGAGTCTTGACTAACAAGAAATGATTCTCTATTATTATGTGTGTATGCCACAAAGTTTCATGTTTTATATTATGATTATTGGGATTTCATTTCACTACTAAGATTTATCCCATGTTATGAAATTATGCTCTCTTTTGCAGGTTAAGATTTCCAAAATGTTATGTTCTTATGAATATGATGTGATTGATATTTCTTTTGTTTACCCTTACTGAGTATTTGAGCTCACCCTTTTATGTTTTCTTTTCCCCAGGATATAAAGAAAGGTTTTAGGTAAAAAAAGGGAAGATCTTTATGGGAGATGTTGAAGATCTTTCAACGTGATTAGAAGATTATATTCCGAGTTTCCAAAGACACTAAACTATTACGATCCTTGTGTGTGTGTTTTTGTTATGTACTAAGTATTCCGCAAAAGTAATGTAATGTCCATGTACGTCAGGCTTCGGGTCTCTACAAATTTAATGATGAAACATGATTAAATTTATAGATATATTTTTTAGAGGGGGGGTAAATAGAACACACTAAGAGTGTACAACTGAGTGTTGAGCTATATTGGAGGCAAAGGATAAGCACTCATAGTAGTGGTTTAGAGAAACTAGAGTTGGGGAGGATATTTTTCTCAAAAGTCTCAAGGGAGAATAGTTTCCTTACCTTTATCCACTTTATTAGTTTGGTTGTTACTGATATGTACTCATTGAATGTAATTTCTCCGGTTGGTTTGAATATGTGTAACTAAATTATTTTAAGTAATCATATCATTATGAATTAAATTATTATATCCATTCTACTCATGATTTTATAATTTATTTCATTGAAATATTTTATTTAGTGTTCTCATTTTTATTCTTTATGAGTTTTAGTTTTTACACTACTCTATGTTCCGATGGGTGATGGTATTGGAAATGTTAACTCTGAACATCACCTGAAGTAATAAATATTAAAAAATATTGATAATTATTTTCTCTATAAAATAATTATTCATTTTCTAAGTCTTGATTGACAAATAAATTCTTTATAGAGATCACTAAATTGCGTAGTCACCAAGTATATGTTTTGTGTTAAACACATTTTCTTCATAACATTATCTTGATTTTGATTTTCTTGAAGAAATAATAGAAAATATTTTAAATTTATTCAAAACTATCTGGTTACCTAACTCATTATTTGTTCCTTATTTATCTCACTCTCATTATTGCTTCAATTCAATTTCTCTTTGCTTTAACATTTTTTCTTGTTATTTAACACTTTTATATTCAACTAAATCTTGTGTTGTAGTTGAGTTCTAGTTTCTTATTTTATTTATTTCAGTTTTTTTTGATGCACACACTTCACTTTTTACTTCCATTGGGTTCAAACCTACTCACTATATTTACTATCATAAATTAGGTAATAATTAATTAATTTGACATTCTAGTCAATAACGTAGACTCTGTCAAGGTGTCACAGTTTGAGTCAAAGAAAATTTTTAGATAACTTTAGAGGTTGTGATGTTATCTATTAGGGACAATTTAAGTTTTTGAGGATTTTGATATTAGATTTTAAGTGACTAAAGGTATTTTAGAAAAAAATATATTTTAGAAATACATTGTGATCTAAGGAAGGATTATTTATATTTTCTAGGGATTCATTATTTCAAATTTAGGAATGAATATAGTTCCATTTTAAAATAAAATTTTTTCTTGGAGAATTTGCTTATAATTTTCCTGTTAGAATTATCTTCAACAAACTCTAAGTAATTATAATTAAGAAAAATATTATTTTTTATGTGATTAATTAATAAGTAAATAATTTATCATATCATAAATAATTGAAATCACGAGAAAACTATTTACCCAAGGGGTAGAATGTAACACAATGATATTTAAGTATAATTTTTTTACTTTAAATAATTTCTTATTAAATGTCTTGTTTCACACCTAAAAAAATATGATATATTTTTGCATAATAGATCTTTTATAAAATTACATGTTTTTTCTCTATAAACACCATAAATTATGGAATAGATTAATATGTTGACTATATTTGTATTTATTTTTTCTATTAAATAATATGTAGATTTTTTTTATTAAACAAGAATTTATTCTTAATATGTTTTCATTTCAAAAGTTATACATATTTTTTAATCAAAAAATTATGAAAATGAACTTATGAGTAATATATATGTTTATAAATTAATCATTAGTGATTTGGAATTATTTGATAAACATAAATTACAATATTAATATAACATTTTTTAAAAAATCAAAATATTACATTAATTAAAATATTAATTTGAAAAAAATACAATTATAGGAAAATCATATTAATTTGAAATTAATATATTTAATTGCAGAATTAAATATTAAAATAATATTTACTATAGTATATAAAATATTATCTTGAAATAAATATATATTTCTTAAATACAATTTGAGAAAAAAGAATATAATGACATATAAGTTATTATTTTGAAATGGATGTATATAAGATAATTATAAGAGAATTATATAAAAAATGAATATATCATAAATTCTAATAGGAATAAAATATTTATTTAAGAATATAAATATTATAGTATATTAAAATGATAATTTAAAATGAATAATATAAATATAATGAACTAAAATTTATATATAATAAATTAATGTATGAGATAAATGTAAGTAGGTTGTTTTATTTTGAAAATAACTTGTATAATAGTAATTGTTAATTATAGTAGTATTACAATATTTATTATGAATATAATGAAAAATAAAAATTATAATAAAATTATAAATTAAATGAAATATATTAAATATTAATATGTTTGGAAGAATATTTAAAATATAAAAAATATATTAACAAGTGATAATAGAAAATAATAAATTATAATAATTATAATAAATACAAAATAGTGAAAAAACTTTAAAGAATAAAACAAGATTGAATTTAAAAAATTATAACTTGGTAATATATTTTCATAAGTATATTCTTAACCAAGGGACACACACACACACATATATGTAATTATTTATAATGACATTATTATATTAAAAGAGTTATTGTATTTTATGGTATGTGATTAAATATATAAGAGTAATAATATTTTATAGTATGAGATTATCAAATTAATATTTGAGGGATAAAATTTTCAACAATATTATATATATTTGGTATAAAAAATAGGGTCTATTAGGTGAGTGTATTAGGTTAGTTCGAGCACAGATAGAATCTAGGCATCAAAAAAGTTAAGCATCTATCAGACATATAGAGCATAGATTTGTACACATGGGAGGGATATGGGGGGGGGCAAGGGTGATGAGATTCCACACATGTGGGACAACATGGAGGGACACAGGTGAGCACTGATGCATGATGATTTTTATTAAGGTGTGTTAGAGGAATCATCATACATAAAGGATCGTGAGGTTAAACGCAAAAATGTTATAGGATAAAAATAATTTATTACTATTCACAGACTAAAAAACACATGTGAATCATTTTAAATAGTTCCCACCTTAATGTTCTGTATGAAAAACCTATATATGATCAAATGATATATATAATCATTACATGTAGGGGATCACTAATGGATCTTATTAACAAACGAAGGAGTATAACATGATTCATTTATGGTGGATGTCATATTCAACCTCTCATACAACACTATTAATGGATATTGATGATATATATATATATATATACATATACTATGTGTTGAGTCAGCAAGGGAATCATAAAATTTCATTCACATAAAAGTAAAATGCTAAATAGTAAAACGATTCATTGCCGTATTCAACTTCGCTTACATAACATGATTTTCAGGAAGTTGTTCATGTTAAAACTTAAACATGTGACCTGCATACTTATTTCCTTTGGTTTTAAGAAACATCTTAATTAGAAGGACCATCCTAAAAAACTTTTGATAAGAGAAAATGGTGAATCTCAGACAAGGTAAAAATTCTAACAAAATTTTATGAGATATTGTCATCTTCTTCCTTGGCTTGAAACTATTATGAGGTCAAAGCGAGGTCACACAAACACACATTTATACATTTTTATTCAAATAATAATATTAGTATGAGTAAATAATTTACCAATTAATCCATGACAATATGTTAAAGGTCCTGTAAGCTATAGTGATTATATTAATAGTAGAAAAAAGTGGTTATTGTAAGAGGTTTTCCACACATTTGTTTCTTGAACACCGAATAGACTATGAAATAACTATTAAACTATAAAATGTAATAAATATACAATGGGGATGGCTTATAAAAGTAGTTATATGGGTGTTTGGGATAAGTGACTCTGCTAATCTCCCATCACCAAAAAAAAACTACACATGTTTTTCCTTGTGTGTGGATAGATATAACGAGAAGGGAGACCTATTTTTAGGAGATACCTTAACTAAGGGATTTATATAAATGATATATTTTAGCATGTTTCAATTAGAAATGTAAGGTATTAGAGTTATTTAAAATTTTCCATCTCAAAGTTTGTAAGAATCCATTCAAATTATTTTTAAAGTTGGTATATAAGTATTTTCAGTAAGGAAAATTGTTTAAAAAACTATTTTAAGGCTTTGTAATATTATTCTATTAGGGTTTCTAGAAAAAAATCCCTTCATTTTCTATATTTTGAATATATATATATTTTTTAAATAGATTATTTCAAATTTGGTATTTAAGGAGTTTTAAAATTATCAGTTTATATTTTAAAATGTTTTATTTCAAAAATTCTCACTCTGTTATTAATAATATTTATTTCCTTCTTACAATAATTTTAACCTTATGTATTTTCATCTTTTATAGTTATCAATTTTGTATAAAATATTTCATGGAAAATAGCATCTAATTTTTTATATATCCATCGACTAACCATGCAGATTTTTTAAAATAGTTTACCTTCATGATTCAATTTGAAAATTTATTAAGTAGATCTCCATATGTTTTTAGTTACATTAGATCAATACCTATATTATTCTTATTTACTTTTTTTAAGTGTGAAATTATTATAAAAACATCCTTTTTTGAGATCATATCAACTAATCATGAATTTATCTATATTTTTAAACTTTTATAAATTAATTTTAAATCACTGATGATTATGTATTTTCAAATAAATATTTAAAGTAATTTGTATAAAAAAATCTACAAATGTTTTGTTAAAATTTCTGACACTTAGGCATTATAAATGAGATGATTGGTGGGGAGTGAACCCAAACCCTCAAGGGACTTTGTGCACTAAAGTGATAGGTGATCCCTATATACCACTTAATGTTCTAGGTTGCCTCATGGATTTTTCTAAAGATCAATGAAACCCATTGTATTTAATTATTATATTTTTCAAAAGTAAAAACAAATTATTTTTATAAAGATAATTATTAATTTTAAAAGGCAGATTAAAGGATTTTGTTTTTAAGAAATAATTTTTTAGTATTTTTATTCCTTCTTAGATATTTTTTAAAACAATATCATTTTATGAAATATATTCATTAAAATTTATTTTAGATTTTAAATGGTGATTTTTAAAATTTATTATTAAGATCAAAGTATTTTGTTTTAAAGAAAATATTTTAAGAAATTTTCAATCATTTTTGAAATGGTGTTTTCAAATTCTTTTTTAAAAAAATATTACTGGTATTTTGTACTAACCCCAAGTTTTATAAAAATTTTCACAAGGATTGTTAATGGGTGGGATCAATTATAGAGAAATTTATCAATTATGAGGATTAGCTTGAGTGAAGAAGAGGTAGCATTCAAATAGTTTGTATTAATTGGGAAATTTTTCATTTAAAAGAAATGGTATGGGATTAGTATGTAGTATTTTTTTTATTTCTCTAAATATCTAGACCTAAAAAATATTATCAGGTATGTTGTGGCTCACTATTCATAATTGAGGTTGTAATTTTAAATTACTAAAATTAGGTTAATATTTTAGTATCAAATACATTATATAATAAAAAATAAGATTAAGTCATTTTTATTATTAGACATGATAATTATTGCTTCTCATCATGGATTGCTTCATTCCGAGTTGTTTATGTAGGTAATTCAACCTTAGTAATGTGAGGAAGTCTACTCATGTGGTTGAAAAAAAGTTTCTCATTACATTTATTTTCCTTAATCTCCATGTTTTATATGTGTATAAGAAGAATCAATTCCAGTAGCCTTAGTTTTAAATCATACTTCTTCATTAAGTATCTGAGAGATACATGATCAAAGTAGTCTATTATGTTTCTTTCCAAAAAATTTAAATGAAAATTTTCAAGTGAAGAAACTATGGAAAAAAATATTTTTTAATAGATGTGTAGCTAATTTGATTCAAATTTAGGGTTTGTGAAGTATATGATATCACATGTGAGTTCCTATTAATCTTTTAAGACATAACTACTCACACTTCTTGGTTGGAGGCATCACACATCACTTTGAAGGGTTCTTCATATATTGGTGGTATAATGATAGTGATTGTGGTTAGGATATCCTTGAGGTGGAGAATATCTTTTATTCATGCTTTATCAAACACAAAATCAGTATCCGTTTTAAGAATATTAGTCAGAGGTAATGCACTTTTACTAAACTATCTAATAAACCTTCTATAAAATTTAGTATGTCCAATAAATGAACTGACATGTTTTATAATGGTGGGGTATTGTAGTGTATAGATGATATCAACCATTTATTTATCCACTTTTGTCCCTTATTTTAAAATAATGTGGCTTGTGAAATTACCTTTATTCATTATAAAATGACCTTTATCAAAACATAGAACCAAATTATTTTCAATGAAAGTTTTTCAAAAAAAAATTAGATTATCAAGAAAAATATCAAAAGTAGTTCCATAAGATATAAAATCATTGAGAAATATATCCATGTAGCATTCAATAAGGTTTTAAAATATTCTTACCTTGAAGCATTGAAATATACCTAGGGCATTGTATAAATTAAAAGGCATTATTTGGAATGAAAATGCATCATAGGGTTAAGTTAATAAGTTTTTTACTGATTTTATAGTGTAATAGTGACCTAAAAACAACCAAAAAAAATCCAAAAATAAACTTTTAATGGACCTTCATAGTCAATCTATCTAGAATCTGATCTATAAATGGAATGAGAAAGTGGTATTTCCAAGTAAAATGGTACTATTTTCTATAATTAATTCAAAATCACCAATTTTTTTGAATCCTAGTGGTCACTAGTTTATTATTTTCATTATATAAAATGGTGATCCTAGTATTTTTTAGTATAATATGGATGAGAATCCCCCACAGGAAGTATGATATTGGATATATTATTACATATCCTAAAATAATTTCAATCTCTTTTTAATTACTTCCAATAGTGTTGAGTTTATCCTCATTTGAGGCTACCTAAAATGTTTTATTCACTCTCTAGTAGGATCTAGTATAGACTATTAGGATGTGGAGCCTAGTTTAGGAGCATCGTCATCTCAGACCATCTAAAGTTCAATTCACTAAAATTTTTCTCATTGAATGTAGACTATAGATGTTCAATTTGGCCTTGGTAGTTCAACAACAATAGGAAACTTTATACTTTGGTTATAACCATTGGAAGTTCAAAAAATTATTATGGATATAGAGAAGTTGTGAATTTAGGAATGGTGAACAAAATACTGGTTAATCTGGTTGAGTTGGTGGAAATATAAGCTAAATGAAAAAGTCAATACATGGTTGACTATGAATTTCAGAAGTCAATGTGTCTAGTTTGATAAAAAATGAACTTCTATAAAAGGGAGGTGGTTTCAGATGTTTAGGTGTGTGAATTAAGATGTAAAATCATTAGTAATACAATTCCTAACTAAATTAAAAAAGTGTAACATTGGATTTCTAAGACACATGTTCTGTAATACTTGTATTAACGATAATAAAAAAGTTTTACAATGTTCTCCTGTAGATGTCAGATAAAAGGATGAAACATATAAACAAGATTTTTTTCCATTCCTACATTTTTAATGCTTTTCTATGTGTGATTTATCATTTACTTAGTGATTAGGGTGCTTGCATCTTCTTAATTATTGTGCTCAACGACCAAGGTGGAAGAACTAGTAGTTCAAAATTCTGTTTTACAATACTACTAATGGATATAAACTTTCGGTGAAATCAAGGTTCAAAAAAATAGTTTTTTATATAAAATATTCAGAATAAATTCTAAAAGAATCTAGCTTCTTCCCAAATAAGTGGTAGGAATGGAGATTCTTTAGTTTGGACGCACTAATAAAATTACGTTCTTTCTCAATTGCCTCAATGTATTATTAAAATTAAAGTGTTTAATGTAATCTAAATATATGTGTAAATACCCTAACCACAATAGCCTTGAGTTGGTGACTTATTTTATTTCATTGGAATAAGATACAAGGAATCACATCTCAAAGTACCGAATATTTTAGTATTCTTTGTAAACTAGATACATACAAGAAAAATTCATATTTCATTTTAAACATAAAATACACAAAGAATTTCTTTAAGAATGAAATTATTCCCCCCTTTTGTAACCCTATATATCAATCAGAATAAATTTATTGGAATCCTGGGGAAAAATAAAACATAATAAATGGGTGAGCTCAAATCCTCAATAAGGGTATACATATAATTAAATCTATCATAAATAAGTATAAATGATTATGACATGGTAATTAACTGAAACACATGCCATTCAATCATTAACTTGAGCAAAATATGGTAGGAATAATATATAATCAAATAGTTCCATATAAATAATCTAATTATAATGGAAATTAACCATGGATATTATACTAGTTGAATAATCATGTAGAATATCAATAACTATTCTCATAACGATATAATGAAAAATATCAAATGTCTAAAATATACTGTCAAGGGCTCAACCAATATGTCTATATAAATGGGCAAGGCCTCACCCAAAAACTAGTCTATTTTGTCTCATGAGACCCACTAATGCATATAGGGGCTATAGTGGACCCTAACATCACTTACCAAGTATAATTCATTCCTCGTATGAAAGGGGTTAAACATAAACAATATAAAAATTTACATTAAAAACTAGTATATGAAATATGAATACTTTAACCATAAACTAAGAATGGTAGCAAAATAGAACATCCATAGTCACAATAATATTAAACCATTAAATAAAAAATGGTAGATTATATTATAATAGATCAACCTTAATTAATAATAATATTCAACAATGTGTGTTGACAAAGATGAAAACACTCTAATAAAATCATTGATTTTTTTAGAGAAATTCCTTTTTTTTACTTTTAAATCATTTATTTAAAAAAAGTTGTGAAATTATAAAAGAAGAAAATTTATTCGAAAATAACCTTATAAACCTATAAATCAAGATTAAAAACATTAAGGAATCATGAAGGTAGGAAAATCTGATCATGATGCATAAGTTAAAAAACATTCCTTCTATATTTTTGTCAGAAAATTCCAAAAGCACCTCATTTGAAAAAAAATATTCCTTTCAAAACGTTTTATAAAAAGTAAAACATTGGTAAACGAAATAATTTAAAAATTCATAGAATAATATTAAAGACATTTTTGATTTTTTTTAGAAAACATGGACATGGAATAAAAATATTCCCCAGTGTATACTTAAACCGAAATAGTCCTGAATAATGATGAGATTGTGAAATATGCTCTTACCTTGCATTATCCTTTCGTTGAGCATGATTTAAACTCATATATAATGGTTTAAATATTGTTATTAATTTATAACAAAACCATATCCATATTTATTATATCATATATAATTATATTACATCATCTTATCAACTATTTTTTAATAATATTTCGTTATTACACTTGTTTTGGGTGTTAACTACTTCATTTTCCTATGCATTTTTTGTCGTGTAAGTCCCGATTCTTGTGCATTGGATATAATTATATCATATAAATAATTATATTAAGTTAATAGATATAATATTTATTCATTATATACATTTTTATAATCATTCTTTAATGGTGAACATGGAAAATGAATCGCATTATGTCGTGGAGACAGTAGACCGTACGCACGCACGAGCGACAATATCATTCCCTTAATGATGAAAGGGTAAGGAAGTTTATGGTATATTAATTTTTACAGAATCAATATCATGTCATATTTATTATATATATCAATTATTTCTATAATAATATCCATCCAAGTAATTTGGTGATGAGAAAAAGATTAAACCATGACACAGAGATGGTTAACCGTACGTACGCATGCACAATGCTTTTGTTTTTCAGAGGATGAATAAAAGGTGTAATATGGTTGTAACAAAATAATAATAAAATATCATCATATATATTATACTGGATTTATTAATTTATAATGGAATCAGCACATAGAGAAGAAGTAGAAGAATAAGAAATCAACCTGAAAGAGTCGATAAAGATGACTACCTCTTCTTCGACATACTTCCTTTAATAATTTATTAAGGGATCTAGATTTCATATTTTGAAAGGACTAGAACCTCTATAAATTAACTAATTATTTTTATAAGAGAAATTATTAGAGTTTTTTTGAGATATATGGGTCAAAGTGGTGTAAATAAGTGAGGGAGAAGGTTCCCTTTTATAATTGAGGTGAGAGATACTTTCAGAAATCCTCAAAATATTAAAATATATTAAGGATAACCTAGATCCAATGACTTAAAAAATTACTATAAATGAATAGGGTAAGAAATTTTAGACCATATATTATTCCCTTTGTTATTATTTAATATTTTTGTGATTTTCAAATAATTTTAAAAAATATTAATTCAATAAAATATCATTATTGTAAAATTTGATACTTTTCATTTAATTTGACTTTAAATACTTCAAACAAAAGTGGTAATTTAAATATAATTCTTCAAAAAATCTCTAATATATCTTATATATCTAGAAAAATATTTATAGCCATTAAACCATCCCAAATATTTCAAAATTAATAATTTTAAATCATTTATTTAATTTTTCTGTTAATTAAATAAATGATGTACTAGCATCGCATACGAATTTATCGTAATTATATAATTTATAAAAAATTTATATAATGAAAATAATTTTATTAAGATCAATATTTCAATTTATTTTTCTTAATATCCTGATTATTTCTCTATGTGGACACATAAAATATATTAAATACAAAGAGAGTGACATTTTTTGACTATCTTTAATTTAAATAATATATATGTTATTTTCATGGAAAAGTGTCCATTAAACAATTAAAATTCAATAATAATGTGATAATAGTCTAATATTATACATAAAATAATTTTTGGACAAGTTTAGGTCATGGTTATACCCTTATCATTTGGTTTTAACCCTTATTTAACTCTTATTTAACCCCTTTAACTCTTACCTTAATAGCATAGATATTTCACACTTTGAGGGTTAATATAGTTACTGTAAAATGCCAAAAGACCCATAAATGTATCATTAATGAAAATTTAAAACTTATTCAAATAATTTTTATGAATTAATATTTTTTGAAATTTTATATCATTAAAGAAAATATTATTTATTTTAAAATATCATTAATGTCTATTTTAACACTATTTATTACTTTTACTTTTAAAAATATCTCTCAAACAAGGAATCTTAAAAAAAACTTTTAATGAATTAATAAAATTTCAATGTAGTCAATAAATTCTTTTATGAAATTAATTATCTCAAATTATATTTATTTTAGTATTTTTAATATCATTTATTTGATATTTCCATTAATTAAACAACTACGACATCATTATTATGGAAGAATTTATGGTAATTATTTATTCCAAAAAAATTAAAAATAAATAAACATGATTAAATAACTATTTTATATTTCAAAATACTATATATAGTCAAACATATCTCCTAGGTAACCCCATATTAAAAATATTTAACTTTTTAAAAGTAAAAGTATGAAAAGTTTGACTTTTACTTGAATAAAATATTATAAAGGTTATATTCTTATCCAAATGGAAATAAATGGTCACATAACTGATCCTTTAATTCTAAGGGATTAAAAATACTCATCCAGTAAAATCAGGGAAAATGTTTGGGTCATTTTATAATATTTATGATATTATTCTTACCCTTAATTACCCGATTTATCCTTAACAGTGGTAATAAAAATCACTAAGTTTACTATTAATATTTTCCAGAAATAAAAGGGACTTATTTACTAAATTTTAAGATTATGATTCCAAATATGGAATATTTTTTTCAAAATTCAAAATAAATATGTTGCTAAAATTAATTTAAAATTAATCCCATTGACAGGGCATGAAAGAGAGTTTTTAAAGTGAACATGTTCAAAAGTTAGAAATTTTTTTATATCCAAATTAATTATAAAAAAGATTAAAATGACTTTAATTGGATTAATATATGTATAATTGATTTAATTTTACTTTAAAACAAATTTAAAATATAAATTAATATTATAAATTATTCAGATGAAAAGTCTGTTTTAAATTAAAATGTCATATTTTTTACAATTCATCAAAAAATGAAACTTATTAAAAAAATACCAAAAATTCACCCTAAGATATTTTTGAAATTCTAATTTCAAAAATAAATATTATTTTTTAGAGAAAATTTATAAAATTATCAAAATTTAGTTTTAAAATATGCACACCATTAAAAGATGATAAATCCATCTTAATAAAAATACATCTTTTTATGTGTAAAAGTAGATTTATTTTTTGTATCATATCTATAAAACGCATAGGATTAATGTTATACATTATATTATATATAGATTTTATTAATATACATACACACATGTACACCATATTTTTATAATTTTATTAATTCTATCCATGCCTGCATTTTTGATGGCTAGATTATAATGATAACATAATAATATTTCATTATTCATTTAAGCTGGGTGTTGCATGAAAGATAATATATTGAAGTGATTAAATTTAAAAAGGGACATACCATAAAATATTAGGGTGTTTCATTCTACTCTACTTCAATAAATTGCATCCTCACAATTTGAAATTGTACTTTGAAAATCAAAGGTTGATACATGAAAATTATTTTGTGGTAAACCCACATCGTAAATAGGGTTTATAAAACATCCACCTAATAAGAGGGAACTTTAAATGCGAAGTTCACCAAAAAATTAGGCTTTCGAATAAGATAAAATTAATGGGAAGTGAAAAAAGGGACATTAAAGAGAAATCTAACAATCAAGTTATGATGGAGAGTGAAAGATAATATGGTCATTATAAAGTTATGCATCACAAAATCATAAATTTGTGATTGGATAAAAGACCATTTATTTATCAGAAATAAAAGTAAATAAATAATGTTTTTATTCCAAAATCTTTTTCATAGAGTATATTAATTCTTTTAACATCTATATAATCACTTGATAAAATAAATTTACTTGATTTCTTTCCACTTAATATGAATATTCTCGTCCTTTGGTTGTGCTTCGATCTATTTTCCCTCTATCTCTTATGCGAGGAAATGAATTTTCAAGATGAATATTTCATGGATGAATCACTTTAATGAATAATAAGATCCACAAGTCAAACATTTATATTTTAAATGTTTACTAAAACCAAAATGGTTAACACATGTTATCAACAGACAATAACATTCAAAGTTCAACTTAATCTATTCCATAAGTAGTTAATCTTAAGAATCATCCAAAATATGTCTATCCTAATTAAAGACCAAATATTTAGTAGAAAGGTCACTAAATTTCCAAAATCAACTTAATATTATATTTTCCTTAAACAACATCATGTAGATCTTATTATCACACACCCAATATATGAATACCTTGATCACCTTAATGAAAATATGAATGCTTCCAAATCCTTAGAGAAGAAGTATTGGGGTACAATCCTTATACATCTCATAATTATTATAACCAAATAATTATTGATAAAATACTTTTAAAACATAATTATTAAATCCAAACAAAAGCATATTAATAATTACTCTTATTATGCTATGGTATCATAAGCTTGAATAGCATCCATTAGCCTCTTTTAGGGTATATTCATCTGATGATTCAGACATTGATTTGTGTAGTGTCCCATATCCTTAAAATTGAAGCATTGTACATTGGCAACCTTTTTCTTACCATTTAAATCACAATCATGGTGGTATTTATCTCCAAACATTTATAAAAATCCTATTCCTTTTAAGAAAGTACCAGGGTGTTTCTTTCCACAATTATCACTTGTAGGAAAATAATTCTTTCTCTTCTTTCCTTTATCTATCTTTTTCCTAGATGTAATATTTTTCTTGTACTTACCTCCAAATCCATAATACTTATAATTTCATTATTTGTCTCATTAGTACATGATACTATGCTCTTATATGATTAGAATTTTTGGGAGACATTTTCCCTTCGAAATATTGTATTAAACCCATTGAATAAATGTGAATTATTACTCTTTGAATTATGTGTATTGATACGATTCCCATTCATTCTACTATGTTCCATTTCTAAAAAAATGTCATACAATAGACTATATCATACCATTATGAAACATAATTTATTATCTTAGAACTAGTGAATCACATAACCTAAATTAAAAATTTAGTTATAACTAATCTCTGAATCATAATCTTGGTTTCGTTGGAAATATTTCAAAATTATGTCATAGGTTTTTGTTCTCTAATCTATGTTTTCCTAAATCTAGTTCCCAAGGTTTCTACTAAACTTTATCTGGTACCAACATTAAATACCCTAACCACAGTAGCCTAGAGATAGTGCTTTACTTTATTACATTGGCATAATATATAAGGAATCACATCCCAAAGGAGTAAATAGTTTAGTAGTCTTAGTAAAACAGATACATAATTGAAATTTATATTGCATTTTTAACATAAAATACACATTGAATTTATTTTATAATTCTATTATTCTCACTTTGTGCAACCCTATATATCAATTATAATAAACTTATTGGCATCCCAGAGAAAAATAAAACATAAGAAAAGGGTGATCTCAAAAACTCAGTAAAGGTTTAAATATAAATGAATCCATAATAAATTATCATAAACAAATATATAATGTTAATTAATTGAAAGACAAGCTATTTAATCAATAACTTGATCATAATATGGAAGGAATAAAAGATGATAACATAATTCCATATAAATAATCACATGATAATGAAACTTAATTATGGATATTCTACTAGTCTAATAATCACATGAAATATCAATAATTAATCTCATAATTATGGAATGAAAAATTATAGTCATATAAAACATACTGTCAAGGCTTTAACCATGATATCTACATAAATGGGTAAGGACTCGACCAAAACCTATTCTAGTTTATACCATGAGACCTACCGATGCATCAAAGGGATATAATGGGCCCCTACGAATACTTACTAATTCTAATAAATTAATCATATAAAAGGGGTAAAACATATACAACATAAACATTCATATTAAAAACTATCTTACGAAATGTGAAACTTTAACTATAAACCAATAGTGGTATCAACATAACACACCCCCAACCAAACTGATCATAAGCTATTCAATAAAATATGGTATGTGATATCATAAGATATAAACCTTAATTAAGAATAATATTCCACAAAGGTTTTTTACATAGATGAAAATACTCCAATAAAGTCATTGATTTTTTTGAAAGAAATACTATTTTTTAACTTTGAAATCATTTATTTAAAAAAACTACACATTTATAAAAGAAAAAATTTTATTTGAAAAGAATATTATAAAAATTTAAATTAATATTAAAAACCATAAGGAATTATGACATAATAAAAATATGATCATTCCACATAAGTTAAAAAAACATTCCTTCCGTATTTTTGTTGGAAAAGTCATAAAGCACTTCATTTGGAAAACATAAAAAATATTACTTTAAAAACTTTTTATAAAAATTCAAACCTGGGTAAAATAAAGACTTTAAACATTCATAATATAATAGTAAAAAAAATTTAAAACATTTTTATAAAACCTGTAGATGGAAGAGAAATATTCCCTAGTGGATACTTAAACAGAAATAATCTCGAATAATGATGAGATTGTGAAATAAAATCTTACCTTGCACTTCCCTTTTGTAGAACATGATTTAACCTACTATATAATGGTTTAAAGAATTTTATTATTTATTCTAGAAACATATACATATTTATGATATCATATATAATCCTCTTATCTCATCTTATCACCCATTTGTTAATAATATTTCATTATTACCCTTGTTTCAGGTGTTAACTGCTTCACTTTCCTATACATGTTTTTTTCATGTAAGTCCTAGTTATTGTGAATAGGATATAGTTATTTAATATATATAATTATATTAAGTCCATATATATAATATTTATTCATTATATACATTTTAGAATCATTCTTGAATGGTGAACATGGAAAATGAATTGCATCGCATCGTGGTGATGGTTGGCCATACGTACGCATGAGTGACGATATCATTACTTTAATGGTGAAAGGGTAAGGAAGTTTATGGTATATTAATTTTTATAGAATCAATATCAATATCATTTCATATTTATTATATATATCCATTATTTCTATCATTATACCCATCAAAGTAAAGTGGTTATAAAAAACATATTACACCATGGTGTGGAGACAATAAGTTGTACGTAAACACGCAAGGTGATTTAATTTTTCATAGGATGGATAAAAGGTGAAATATGGTTGTACCATAATTATAATAACATATAATAATATAGATTATTCTTTATTTATTAATTTATAATGAAAAAAACATGAAGATTAAGTAGAAAAAAGAAATAAACTTAAAAGAGTTGATAAAGACGATTACCTCTTCTACGACAAACTTCCTTTAATATCTTCTTAAGGGATCTAGATTTGATATTTTGGAAGGAAAAGAACATATAGAAATTAAATAAGGATGTTTATAATAGAAACTTTTATAGGTTGGCTGATATATATTTCTCCAAGTGGTGTAAATAAGTGAGGGAGGAGGTGTCCTTTTATAACCGAGGTGAGGGGAACTTTTGGAAATCCTCAAAATATTAAAATATAATAAGGATATTATAGAGATAAATACTTCCAAATGGGTTATAAATAATTAGGGTAAAAAAATTTCGACCATATATTATCCCATTTGTTATTTTTTTATTTTTAAATAATTTAATAAAATATCAATTAAATAAAATATCATTATTATCAAATTTGATAAAATTAATTTAATTTGACTTCAAATACATCAAGAAAAAGTGGTAATTCAAATATAAAGATTTAAAAATCACTAATATATCTTATAGATATACAAAATTTATTATACACATTATCTTGTCCCAAATATATCAAAATTAATACTTTTAAAATCAATTATTATTTTTAATTAAATAAATATTGTATTAGAATTATAAAAGTATTTAAAGTAATTAAATAATTTCTAAAACTTAAAAATAAATTTTTAAAATTAAAATAATTTTATTAATACCAAAATATAATTTTTTTTATTTCATATCATGATTTTTCTCTATTTTGAAATGTAAAAGATATTAAGTACAAAGGGAGTGACATTTTGTAACTATATATGATTTAAATAATATAAATAATATATTTTCATGGAAACGTTCCCATTAAATAACTAAAATTCATAAATAAGGTGATAAGGGTCTAATATTATTCATAAAATAATTTTTGGACAAGTTTAGGTCATAGTTATACCCTTATCATTTTGTTTTAGCCCTTATTTAACCCCTTTAACTCTTACCATGACAACATGAATTTTTAATATTTAATGATTAATATAGTTACTATAAAACTAAAAAAGACGCATAAATGGATCATTTATGAAATTATCAACATTATAAAAATACTTTTTTCGAATTTATAATTTTTAGAAATTTTATATTATTAAATACAATATTATTTATTTTAAAATACTATTAATGTCTATTTTGACACTATTCATTACTGTGACTTTTAAAAATTTCTATCAAAAAGATATATTTGATAAAAATATCTTAATACATCCCTAAAATGTCAAGTTCATCTATAAAATTTGTGGATGAAATTAATTATCTCAAACTATATTTATTTTAATATCTTTAATAACATTTACTTGATATTTCCATTAATTAAACAATTACTTCATCAGTATTGTGCAAGTCTTTAAGGTAACTATTTATTCCCTAAACATTAAAAATAAATTACCATAATAAAGACTACTATTTCATATTTAAAAATACTATTTTTTACTCTAATATATCCCCTAGTTAACCCCATATTAAAAATATTTAACTTGTAAAAGAAAGTATGACAAGTTTGACTTTTCTTTGAATAAAATACTATAAAGTTTATATTCTCATAAAAATGGACATAAATGGAAACATAAATGATAATTTAATGATTTTTTACAAAAAATACTCATCCATTAAAATTAGATCAAGTGTTAGGGTCATTTTCCAATATTTATAATATCATTCTTACCTTTAATTACCCAATTTACCTTTTACCATGGTAATAAAAATTACTAAGTTTACTATTCATATCATCCAAAAATAAAAGAGAAATATTTAATAAATATGGAACTTATGATTAAAAATATGTAATCCATTTTTCAAAATTCAAAACTGTAATGTCTTAGTTACGATTTCCACTCAAAGGTGCCTCATTCCCAATTAGCCACATGGCCTCAAGAGCATTTCCCTAAATGCCAGAGGCTACTGACTAGCAATGAGGGCCTTGGTGTGATAGTGTGGAAAATATTCCCTCATTGTCAGATCAAAACACAACAAAAATAATAAATAGATCATGGAAGCAGTAATATAATATAATAGAAATAAATAGTGGAAGTTCGATAAATAAATAACCAAGCATCGTTAAATATAAAAGATAATGCAGCATGTCACATGTTCTAGGAATGTGGAAAAAATAGGATACACTACAGTCATATACAAGATACGATACCAAGTTATAAAAATACAAAATAAAACTCAAAATCATCGCAAGCCTCAACATGGTCCCTTGCTCTCTTGATCCTAACAGCAACAAAGTACCTGTAGAAGGGAACTTGCCCTTATTGACACCTACAATCATATAATCTATTTTGGGAAAAAACCATAACCCAAAAAAGGTGTGAGAAATAAATCCCAGTAGGCAACCACCCAAGATCTGTGCTAATCTGTCAATGATTATATGCAACAACAGTTTATAATAGTGAAACTAGTAACTTGGAAGTACTCAAAATTAAACAATCCTACATGCATTGGTTTCTATTTTCATTCATTATATTTAGTTAAACCATTCAATTACATTGATTTATATAAGTCTCGAGATCTAGTATAATCCCTTCAATACTCTGTATAAAGCATACACAACAGATAACTCATAAGGCTATCTAAAAAGTAAAGTAAAGACCGAATTCAATCTTCTGATTTGTCTTGGTAGATGCATCATAAGTCATTCCATATCATTATTCAATTTATAAACTGAGTCTGGTATTGACATTCCTAAACTGGAATTCAAGTATCACTCCTGGGGTATATAACCAAAACCATATAACTATGGTATAACATAACACCAAACTAAATGAAAACCCGCTATATAAGAATTTTAGCGGCTAATCAGGGTCAAAAACTAGTATATATGTATTTCAGCATGTGCTAGAGTAAAAACCTTGTATATAATCATTTCATAATTTATTAGGGCCAAGCTTGATGTATAATAATTTCAGCATTTCTTGGGGCCAAGCTCGTTGTATAAGAATTTCTGCATAAAAATAACACATTTAGTTTACCCTATTACACGTGGGCATCAAACATGTCACAATACTTTCATGTAACCTAACCATTACCATGATTAAAAATTATAAACTCACATGGGAAATTCATATCACAATCCTAACAAGTGAATTAGACAATCACAAGGCTTAAACAAATATTTTCTCAAGTGTAAAACATTCAATTAATCAATTTCATTTTTAATAACCCTTAAAAGGGAAATAAAGGCATGCCCATAGGCATCCTAGGAAAAATGGGTAAGTATTGGTTATCTGAGGGAAACACACCCACATGGTGGCCCTTAATCAAACCAAACAAGCTAAAACCAACTTTAATTCATTTAATCAATCACCTAATCAAAATTAGGAAACAAAAAGGGTAAATTTTCATTCAAGGAGACCCCCTGGACATGGGTGTGCGATACTAAGGTACATATAACCAACTAGACAATGGGAGAAAGGAACAAGAACACCTATATCATGTTTGGATGACTCTCTTCATCCAGATTCAGCCTCTAATTCGACCTTTAATGAGGTAGATCTTTAATAAGGATATTAATAATCAAGGTACAACAACTTCATCGAGAGAAAAAATCACAAAGAGCAGCTCAAGAGGAATCAATAGATTACTAATTAGGTTCAAACGCCTATGATGGTGATCAAATTGTAGTTTGAACTGAGATTTCGTAGGAGAAATTAGGTCTGACGTGTTATGATGGTATGTCACTAAGTATGATATACTCTATGATACCAAACATAAGATCGAATAAGTACAATGAGATCCAAATACAAGAGGGGGGCCAAATTGTATACTTTTAAAAAATCCCTTAAGATATTTTGGATAACCAAAATTCACAACACCTCTAAGTTCTAAATACTTGCTTGATTGAATCCGGAAAAGTGATTCAGGAAATGAAACTAAACAAAGTTTACACCAACTAAGATTCTACCTTAAAGCGTATAGAATCTAACTAAAACAGAGTACAAGTAAGGAAATATAAGAAAGTTATACTTTCCTTAACAATAAAAAATACAGCGGAAAAACAATGTAGTAAAAAATAGTAGTAACAAACAATAACTCTTTTAACCCAAAGAGAAGGGTATCCAACAACCCTGGATAAAAGGTCCCTTGATTTATATTTTCAAGAAAGACTGTCTTACCCACACTAGGGTAAGCCCTCGATACAAAGATTGGAGTCTGTCTTGCTATCCCCGCAAGCCTTCAACTATCAGGTAGTCATGTAGAGACCCAAAACTTGATGTACATGAACATTACATTACTTTTTCGGAATACTTAATACATAAAAAAATAGACACCAAAGGACCGTAATATTTTAGTATCTTTGGAAACTTGGAATATAAACTTCTAATCATGTTGAAAGATCTTCAACATCTCCCATAATGATCTTCCCCTTTTTGTTTTCTTACCTAAAACCATTCTTTATTTCCTGGGGAAAATAAAACATAAAAAGGGTGAGCTCAAATGCTCAGTAAGGGAAAACATAGATAACATAAAACAATCCATAAATATTTGAAAGCAAAAACTTGAACATGAAATTTAAACATCAAAATCTTGAGTGAAGACATAAATCATGGAAGTACGTAAGGCATATATCATAATGGAACATCATAAATGATAACATATAATGGGAATAAAACATGTAATTATGGAAACCATTCATCACATGTTATTATTTCCATAGTAGCCAAGGCATTGCTGCCAAGACCATCTTAGTGGACAAAGTCGCTTTCTGAATCGAGTTCACTCCTCGTTTCAGTCCTGTAACACTGAACCAGATTAACTTACCATTCCAGCCATGTCTATATCATGAGATATAAATCTTTACCCAATGCATTAGAGGGAGATATAGGTCCCACCAATCACATAATTAAATCATTCTTACTTGTGCCACAAAATAAACATACATCATTCATAATAACCCAACGAATAAAACGAGTTTCATAAACATCATCCCATCATCACATAATCCATATAAAAGTAATGGATATCATTTCATAATAATAAAAGTGAAACCATGTAAATCATAGAGACATTATACTTGAAACATACACATATGAAATAATGTTATCTTAGATGGAAAAATGGTTTTGATAAAACACTTGAAATGAATTCTTGAGGAAAATATCCTTTCTTCTTCAAAATCATTTTATTTTCACAAAACATCATGCAATTTTAAAAGAAAGAGATTTTGTTGGAAATAGTAATGAAATATTTTGGAGTAAGCTTCATTAAAATAAGTCTTTATAAAACCGTAAAAATCCGTTCATGTTGTATAAGTTAAAAATGACATTCTTCTCATACTTTTGTTGGAAAAGTCAAAAAGTACCTCGTATGGTAAACAAAAGAAAGATTCCTTCCATAACACAAACTAAAAGTAAATGAAGAGTAAACATGACATTAAACATACATTTAAGAATATTAAACACTTTATGAAAAACATTTCATGGGAATGGATGAAAAATAAAACCCTAGTAAATACTTACGTATAAGCAATCTCGAATAAAAATGAGATTGCAAAATTATCCATTACCTTATGTCCGATATGCTTCGTATGTATCTGAGCCTCCTGTATAATGATTTAAATAATGTCATTGACTTATTACCGAATCATATTCATTTTTATGATATCATATATGGTTCACTTATGACTTTATATTGCCCGTTATTTTGTATATTCATGTTAAAGTAGCGTTTTGGGTAAAATCTTTTCATTTTTCGTTCGTGTTTTAACTTGTAATTATTCATATGATTACGTAGATCATGAATAATTACATCCAGAATGTAAAAAATGATTTATATATAATATATATTTAGAATATACATATATATAATAGATCGATAAATAGAAAGAAATACACCGTTCATGGAGACGGTAGGCCGTACGTACGCATGAATGCTATTTTCGTTTCCTTATTAAATTGAATGGAATTAAGTAAATGAAATACATATATATATATATATATATAAATAAATCCAGTATCATTATTATGTCATATATTTCATGATTACTTATTGTATATACTTTATAATTATTCATGAATGGTTAATCATTGAGAATGAATCTCATCACGTCGTGGAGACGGTAGTCCGTACGTACGCACGAGCGATGATATCATTCCCTTGATCGTGGAATTGTATTTAAGTGTATGTATAATATTTCAGAATCAATATAAATTTAAAATAATCATATATAGTAATTTATTTACACCACTATACCCATCCTAGTAAGGTGGTGGTTGAAAACAGATTACACCACGGCGTGGAGACGGTATTCCGTACGTACGCACGCGCGGTGATTTCATTTTCCGTAGGATGGATAGAAGGTGAAATAGGGTTGTTTAATATTTATAATAACATACTAGTATATGAGTGATACTGATGTTATTACTTCATAATGAAACAAAAAAATAAGAGGAAGTAGAAGAACAAATAAATTTGAAAGAATCGGTAACGGATATTACCTCTTTTTCGACACGCCTCTTTGAAACCTCCTCTAAGGGCACTAAAATTGGTCTTTGAAGAAGACCAGGAACTCTAGAATATTTCTAGTGATGTTTAGAAGGGAAATGGGTAGGGTTTGGGAAATCTTGAAGGCTCAATGTTGTGTAAAGATGAGTGGGAGGAGGTGCCCTTTTATAAGGGAGGAGAGGTGCACCTTTGGAAATCTTAAAAATACTAATTTATAATAAATCTAACCACACTTAAAAACCTCCAAAAATGACTCATATTCGAATATTAGATGATATGGGGTTTTAATATTATCAAAAAATAAAATTTAGACATGTAGGGAATTTATTTTAAACATTATCAACTTGATTTATCCTTATTTAATCTATTAAATTTTATTTGTGGTAATAAGATTCTAAATTATAAATTGTTATAAATAATTACTAATGTGCTATTAATTATACATAATTAGATAATTTATTACATTTTAGAATATATAAATTTCAATTTATAATTTATAATTTTTTTTTTGATTTTTAAACAATTTAATAATATGTTATTTTTATAAAATAACAATAGTGTCAATTTTTACACTATTCATTTATTTGAATTTAAATAAACTTCACACAGAGGATATATTCAAAATAAAATATTTAATAGGTTCCTAACATGTCATAGTAATCTATAAAATTAGTGGGAAACATTAAATAGTTCATATAATATTTATTTTACTATTTTTAAAACCATTTATTTGATATTTCTCTTAATAAAATAATTCCTACAACATTTTTGTATAATTATTAAATATATTTATTTGTTGTATAAGAATGAAAAATAAAATCCTAGGATGAATATAAATCTTATATATTTCATAATAATACATTTATTTGGATTTATCTTCTAAAACACCCAACTTTTAAAATGTTATATTTATTAAATTATGAAGTTGACAACTTTGACATCATATAAAATAAAATAATATAAGTGTCATAATCACTTTTATAAGACTCCAAACGGTCATATATTCGGTCATTTGATGATTATGGTGTATATATACACTACCAATAAGTTTTGTTCAGGTTTTTGATCCCTTTAATATGTATTACTATTTCAATAAAAACAATATTATTGATTTTTTTACTAAATAAATAATTTCTGCATCATTAATGTATAAGCTAAAAATGTAATTAAATAACTCTTAAAAATTACAAATAAATTACCATGATAAAGAAAAACATTTTATCTTTCAAATGAGTATTTATAACCGAATTTATATTCTATATAACCTTATATTAGAAATACTTTAATTATTAAAGTTTGAGTGAGACATATTTCACTTTCCTTTAAATAAAATAAACTAAAGGTCTTAATCACCTCCAAGTGGGTTATAATGGACTCTATTTCAACCCAAATATGACTTATGACGAAATATAATCATCCAATTGTATTAAGAAAAGTTTTAGGGTAATTTTATAATATTATATTTACCATTAATTACCCGATTTACCTTTTACTATGGTAAATAAAATTTACAGTAGTTACTATTCATAATGCCCAAAAATAAAAAGTAGTCTATTAATATAATTTGGACCCACTAATTACAAATATGGAATCCATTTTTCCAAATTTTATACACATAATGTTTAGAAATTAAATTAAAATTAATCCCGTTGTCGAAAGAAAACAAGTTTTTTTTAAAACATTGCAAAAGATTGAATTGATTTAACCTACGAATTCAATGTAAAATCAATGATAATGACATACATTATATTAAATGGTAAAAATATATTATATTTATACTTTAAAACCATTAAATATTATAATTTAACCACATAAATTATTACGATGAAAAAAGTTGTTTTTAATTAAAATATAGTGTGTTTTTACTATTCATTAAAATATGAAAGTTATCAGAATAATATGAAAATTTTATCCAAAGTAAATTTTTATATCCTGATTCCAAAGAAGAATTTTATTTTGTCAAATTTAACTTTTAAATATGTTAAAAACTAGATTTAATGTCGGTGCGCCATCAAAAGGCGGCAAAACTGCATTTTTTGAAAAATACTTAATTTACCCGAAAAATTTATTTTGTTCTTATACCATGTTCTAAATTTTTTTTAGATGAATAATAATGTTATAAAATTAAAAATTTAGTTAATACTATTCATAATGGTTAGTTCATAATAATATTATAATAATATATCATTGTTTAGTAAAACCCGGTATTGCGTACAACACACGCTATCGAGGAAGGTCGCGATTGTGTGTAATGCAAGACAAGTCTGAGTTGCATGTAGTGAACGACTCCTTTATTGTTGCGTATAACAAAATCCAACCATATTTCATTAATATATTGAATATATATATATATATATATACTCAATTTTGCGTAGAATATCTACTATCAAACAAACTTGAAATTGTGTGTAACACGATCCAAGATTAGTGTTGCATATACTACAAGATAATACGGTGTTGCGTATAATGCACGATAATCTTGGGGTATCATACAACACAATACATCAATTAAATTAAAAAGAATACATCTCATAAAATCTCAGGGTGTTACATTATACCCCCCTTAAAATGAATTTCTCCCTCAAAATCTGTCGGGGTTATAAATGGTTGACTACTTAAAAGTTTCTTTAATAAAAACCCACATCGTAAAAAGGAATACTAAAACTTAATTTAAAAAAGTGATGTATGAAACATAACGGTTACCCAAATTAACTCATCACTGGGTTTCCTCGTGGGAGAACATAGGTGAAAATATGTATATGGAAGAGAAATATAAACATCAAGTTCTGATGGAGAGTGGTAGAGAACATGGCTATGAAAAATCCAATAATCACAAATCCATAAACTTGGGATGATCTAAGGTAACATCTGATTCATCGGATATGAGAGAACTAGGAAATTTTTTTTGTTTTTTAAGATCATTTCCCTAAATTTGATGAATTAAAAGAAATACTTACATGATTTTGGTTCAATCTCACTATTGTTCGTGCCTTGAACAATTTCCACTTCATCTCTTAAAGAAATGAAGTTGAATTTGTTATTCATGAAGTGTTAGCAATCATGTGATAGAATGACGGGTCATTCCAACTATCTCAAACAAAAGGTTAGCAAAAGTTATTAAATATACATAAGTCGATTAATCATATATGGTTCCTAAAATGGACTTATACTTCATATCTCATACCACCTAAAAAAATTAAAACTAATTTATACTAACCAGGGACATCCTGTAGGCCAGTGGTAGGCGATAAAGGCCTGTCACGCATCGGTTGTGGGTTCAATTCCCACAGCCTTGTCTGATGCAATGGGTTATCGCCCATCCTGAAGGTTTTCCTTTTTCTAAAACTACATTACTATAACATCCCATCAATAATATCAAAAAAAACTTCTATCCTTAAACAATACTAACTTATGTCCAACATAATCCATTCCAATCTTTAGGCTTATCTAAAATATTTCGGTCCAAGCTCATAGTATAAAGAAAATGATTACTTGAAATGTCACATAACAATCACGTGAATTCAATCATTTATCCCCCATATATCATAAGATATATCTTGTTGGTCAAATTACAAACATGTGAATACCTTAATCATGTATTCTCTTGAAAAAAAATAAAAACCCATTTAACCTTAGTGAAAACATGAATGCTGTCAAAAGTTAACTATTTCCACATAACAAAATCCCAAAAATTCTATATACTCAAACCATGATATCACTTAGTCCTTATATCAATCATGAGGTCATGAATTCTGTCAAACATTTCATTTTCTCTTTATCCCTTCATTATGCGCATATCATCTGCTTTCCAAAATATTTGAATCACTTTTCATGGTTACCAGTACCATAAAATTATTGAAAACCACAATAGACTAATACAAAAATATTCTAATACACCATAAAAGTACCTCAACAACATTATTCTTGAATACCAATAAATAAACACTTCAATCCATCCTATTCAATTATTTTCATGGAATAATTCCTTCCTTGATTTAGAAGTAACTTTTTACGTCAGGGCATTGAGTTGGGTAATTCCCATGTTCTCCACAAATAAGACATTGAACTCCATAACAGCCTGTCACTCTATAACCAGTTTCTCCACACAAATAACAACTGTACCTCCATTTGAGGTATTCCTCAAGGTTCTTCTTCCCTTATTTAGAAATCTCAATCTTCCTTTCTTTATGCTCCTCAACATGCGAACATGCATAAAAGTCTATCTTCCTCTTATTTGATGAATTAGGCATACCACTAAATTTCACCTTGTTAATCATATATCGCGATGACTGATTCAGCATAATCACAATATCTTTCTATCTAGGCATTAAAATTTTTTGTTGCTCATAGTCACCAATTTGTCCATTGGATTCAATGTTAACCGAATTCCTTCTGGTTCCCTCCATTGACTAAAACACAAAAAGAATTCTGTGAGAGGAAAAAATCATACAAGGAAAATAACATAATCAAGGGGGAGTAACTTCAAAATCTAACATCTTAAGTTTAATTATAATATTGTTACCATAATTCTAGGACTATAATCTATACTTATACTTAACCTTAGGGACATCCCTAGACATACCTTAGAAATATCTCTAGGGATGTCACTATAGTTTTCACATCCTAGTTTCTAAAGGTTGAATAAACCTTTCCTCTGATACCAACTGTAGAGACCCAAAACTTGACGTACATGAAAATTACATTACTTTTTCAGAATACTTAATACATAACAAAAATAGACACCAAAGGACCGTAATAGTTTAGTATCTTTGGAAACTTGGAATACAAACTTCTAATCATGTTGAAAGATCTTCAAAATCTCCCATAACGATCTTCCCATTTTTGTTTCCTTACCTAAAACCTTTATTTATATCCTGGGGAAAATATAACATAAAAAGGGTGAGCTTAAATGCTCAGTAAGGGAAAACATATAGAACATAAAACAATCTATAAACATTTGAAAGCAAAAACTTGAACATGAAATTTAAACATCAAAATCTTGAGCAAAGACATAAATCATGGAAGTACGTAAGACATATATCATAATGGAACATCAACCATGATAAAATATAATGGGAATAAAACATGTAATTGTGGAAACCATTCAGAACATGTTATGATTTTCATTGTATCCAAGGCATTGCTGCCAAGACCATCTTAGTGGACAAAGTCCCTTTCTGAATCAAGTTCACTCCTCGTTTCAGTCCCGTGACACTGAACAGGATTAACTTACCGTTCCAGCCATGTCTATCTCATGAGATATAAATCTTTACCCAATGAATTGGAGGGATATATAGTTTCCACCCATCTCATAATGAAATCATTATCGCTTGTGCCACAAAATAAACATACATCATTCATAATAACCCAACGAATAAAATGGGTTTCATAAACATCATCCCATCATCACATAATCCATATAAAAGTAATGGATATCATTTCATAGTAATAAAAGTGAAACCATGTAAATCATAAATACATTATACTTGAAACATACATATATGAAATAATGTCATCTTAGATGGAAAAATGGTTTTGATAAAACACTTGAAATGAATTCTTGAGGAAAATATCCTTTCTTCTTCAAAATAATTTTATTTTCACAAAACGTCATGAAATTTTAAAAAAAAGATATTTTATTGGATATAGTCATGAAATATTTTGGAGGGAGATTCATGAAAATAAGGCTTTATAAAACTGTAAAAATCCATTCACGTCGTATAAGTTAAAAATGACATTCTTCTCGTACTTTTGTCGAAAAAGTCAAAAAGTACCTCGTATGGTAAACAAAAGAAATATTCCTTCCATAACACAAAGTAAAAGTCAATGTGGGGTAAAAATGAAATTAAACATACATGTAAGAATGTTAAACACTTTATGAAAAACATTTAATGGGCATGGATGAAAAATACAACCCCAGTAAATACTTACGTATAAGCAATCTCGAATAAAAATGAGATTGCAAAATTATCCCTTACCTTATGTCCGATATGCTTCGTATGTATCTGAACCTCCTATATAATGATTTAAATAATTTCATTGACTTATTACAGAATCATATTCATTGTTATGATATCATATATTGTTCACTTATGACTTTATATTATCTGTTCTTTTGTATATTCATGTTAAAGTAGCATTTTGGGTAAAATCGTTTCATTTGTCATTCATGTTTTAACTTGTAATTATTAATATGATTACTTAGATCATGATTAATTACATCCAGAATGTAAAAGATGATTTATATAAAATATATATTCAGAATATACATATATATAATAGATCGATAAATAGAAAGAAATACACCATTCATGGAGATGGTAGGCCGTACGTACGCATGAACGCTGTTTTCGTTTCCTTATTGAATTGAATGGAATTAAGTAAATGACATATATATATATACATAAATATAGTATCATTATTATTTCATATATTTCATGATTACTTATTATATATACTTTATAATCATTCATCAATGGTTAATCATTGAGAATGAATCTCATCGCGTTGTGGAGACGGTAGTCCGTACATACGCACGAGCGATGATATCATTCCCATGATCGTGGAATTGTATTTAAGTGTATGTATAATATTTCAGAATCAATATAACTTTAAAATAATCATATATAGTTATTTATTTACACCATTATACCCATCCTAGTAAGGTGGTGGTCAAAAAAAGATTACACCACGGCGTGGAGACGGTATTCCGTACGTATGCACGCGCGATGATTTTGTTTTATGTAGGATAGATAGAAGATGAAATTGGGTTGTTTCTTATTTATAATAACATACTAGTATATGAGTGATACTGATTTTATTACTTCATAATGAAACAACAAAATAATAGGAAGTAGAAGAACAAATAAATTTGAAAGAATCGGTAATGGATATTACCTCTTTTCCGACACGCCTCTTTGAAACCTCCACTTAGGGCACTAAAATTCGTCTTTGAAGAAGACCAGGACCTCTAGAATATTTCTAGGGAAGTTGAGAAGGGAAATGGGCAGGGTTTGGCCGAGCTTGAAGGCTCAAAGTTGTGTAAAGATGAGAGGGAGGAGGTGCCCTTTTATAAGGGAGGAGAGGGGCGCCTTTGTAAATCTTAAAAATATTAATTTATAATAAATCTAACCCCACTTAAAAACCTCAAAAAATGACTCATATTCAAATATTAGATGCGATAGGGTTGTAATATCATCAAACAATAAAATTTAGACATGTAGGAAATTTATTTTAAACATTATTAACTTGATTTATCCTTATTTAATCTATTAAATTTTATTTGTGGTAATAAGATTCAAAATTTTAAATTGTTATAAATAATTAATTATGTGCTGTTAATTATCCATAATTAGATAATTTATTACATTTTAGACTATATAAATTTCAATTTATAATTTTTAAATATTTTTGTGTTTTTTAAACAATTTAATAATATGTTATTTTTATAAAATAACAATAGTGTCAATTTTTACACTATTCATTTATTTGAATTTAAATAAAATTCACACAGAGGATATATTCGAAATAAAATATTTAATAGGTTCCTAACATGTCATAGTAATCTATAAAGTTAGTGGATAACATTAAATAGTTCATATAATATTTATTTTACTATTTGTAAAACCATTTATATGATATTTCTCTTAATAAAATAATTCCTACAACATTTTTGTATAATTATTAAATATACTTATTTGTTGTATAAGAATTAAAAATAAAATCCTAGGATAAAGATAAATCTTATATCTTTCATAATAATACATTTAGTCGGATTTATCTTCTAAAACACACAACTTTTAAAATGTTATATTTATTAAATTATGAAGGTGACAACTTTGACATCATATAAAATAAAATAATATAAGTGTCATAATCACTTTTATAAGACCCCAAACGGTCATATATTCTGTAATTGGATGATTATGGTGTATATATACACTACCAATAAGTTTGGGCAGGTTTGTGAGCCCTTTAATATGTATTACTATTTCAATAAAAACAATATTATTGAACTTTTTACTAAATAAATAATTTCTACATCATTAATGTATAAGCTAATAATGTAATTAAATAACTCTTAAAAATTACAAATAAATTACCATGATAAAGAAAAAAAATTTATCTTTCAAATTATTATTTATAACCGAATTTATATTCTATATAACTTTATATTATAAATACATTAATTATTAAAGTTTGAGTGAGACATATTTCACTTTCCTTTAAATAAAATAAACTAAAGGTCTTAATCACCTCCAAGTGGGTTCTAATGGATTCCATTTCTACCCAAATATGAATTATGACGAAATATAATAATCCAATTGTATTAATACAAGTGTTAGGGTAATTTTATAATATTATATTTACCCTTAATTACCCGATTTACCTTTTACTATGGTAAATAAAATTTACCGTAGTTACTATTCATATTGCCCAAAAATAAAAAGTAGTATATTAATATAATTTGGACCCACTGATTCCAAATATGGAATCCATTTTTATAAATTCAATACACATAATTTTCAGAAATTAAATTAAAATTAATCCCGTTGTCGAAAGAAAACGGGTTTTTGTTTAAAACATTGCAAAAGATTGAATTGATTTAAACTACGGATTCAATGTAAAATAAATGATAATGACAAACATTATATTAAATGGTAAAAATATATTCTATTTATAATTTAAAACCATTCAATATTATAATTTAACCACATAAATTATTACGATGAAAAAAGTTGTTTTTAATTAAAATATAGCATGTTTGTACTATTCATTAAAATATGAAAGTTATCAGAATAATATGAAAAATTTATCCAAAGTAAATTTTTATATCCTGATTCCAAATAAGAATTTTATTTTTTTAAATTGAACTTATAAACATGTCAAAAACTAGGTTTAATGTGGGTGTGCCATCAAAAGGCGACAAAACTGCATTTTTTGAAAAATACTTATTTTACCCGAAATATTTATTTTGTTCTTATACCATGTTCTAGAAAATGTGTAAGATGAATAATAATGTTATAAAATTCAAAATTTAGCTAATACTATTTATAAAGTTTAGTTGATAATAATATTATAATAATATATCATCGTTTAGTAAAACCCGATATTGCGTACAACACACGCTATCGAGGAAGGTCGCGATTGCATGTAATGCAAGCCAAGTCAGGGTTGCATGTAGTGCATGACTCCTTTGTTGTTGTGTATAACAAAATCCAACCATATTTAATTAATACATTGAATATATATATATATATATATTCAGTGTTGCGTAGAATAACTACTATCAAACGAACTTGAAATTGTGTGTAACACGATTCAAGATTAGTGTTGCATATAATGAAAGATAATATAGTGTTGCGTATAATGCACGATAATCTTGGGGTATCATACAACACAATACATCAATTAAATTAAAAAGAATACTTCTCATAAAATCTCAGGGTGTTACAAGTCAGCACCTCTGTCTTCCTCAGTAAGTAAGCCATCAAATTCAAGGTGTTGGAACCTCTGTATTCTTATCCCTAGAAGCCCTCGATTGTAATAAAAAACAATCGGAGTCCCACGAAGCAAGTATGCACAAGGAAAAGTTTGAACAAGCTGTTCAAAATTTCTGCATGAAGCTTTGAGAGTTGATAAGAGCCTCTCTCTCTCTAGAAATCACTTCAGGAAGTTCTGATCACCAAAATTCCAAAAGTTATGAACACTTTTGAATGAGATCCTATTTATAGGCGAAGCTACAATGGTCAGCTCTCTCCTACAACGGTCATATTTTTCCTTGAATTTCGGAGGGACCTGTACACGTGTCACTCAAACAACAGTTACTCAATAACTGAATACACAACATCATTTTGTAATGAAACAAGTGTAAGCATAAGCAAAATTGAAGTTCATAATGTAGGAAAAATAAAAGTTCATTGTCTAACCAGAAAGGTATTCAGAGTCTATAATAAAGAGATGTTCGGATTTTGTTTTACTAAGGAATTCGTAATGAGAATTTGTAATCAAAATTCTTAATGAGAATTCATCAACAGAATTTGTAATGAGAATTCATAATCAGAATTTGTAATGAGAATTCATCATCAAAATTCGTAATGAGAATTCATCACTGGAATTCGTAATAAGAATTCATCACTGGAATTTGTAATGAGAATTTGTAATCAGAATTCGTAATGAGAATTCATCATCAGAATTCGTAATGATAATTCATCACAGGAATTTGTAATGAGAATTTTTAATCAGAATTCGTAATGATAATTCATCATCAGAATTCATAATGAGAATTCATCACTGGAATTCATAATTAGAATTCATAATCAGAATTCATAATGAGAATTAATTATCAGACTTTGTAATGAGAATTCATAATCAGAATTCGTAATGAAAAATAGAATACCTTACATCTAACTATTTGTATGATTCTGAGGTTTTGGACTTCAATCTGAATTTTATACTTAGACAGATTTTTGATATGAATACGAAAATCTAGGTAAGGGTAAATTTCCTTAAAGAAAGAAATTTTCCTTATAGAAGTAAAATATGGATTTGCTTAAGTTTAAGGTGTTTGTGATTTTCAAAATAAGAATGAATGGAAAAGTCATAAGGAAAACCTTATTGAATCAACAATATCCCCATTTTTGGAAAGCACAAACAACCTTATGTAAAAGAATATTAAGACTTAGAAAAATTTCTTTAGGCTTTGAAATTAAAACATATCTCCCTTTGTTTATGGATGATTTATAATACAAATAACTCCCCCTTAGGCTTAGGAACACTAATGATTGTATTCTGGATTTTTGGAATGGAGTTTTCATTATCATGGGAATGAAAACCTTCATAATGGGAAACTCCCCCTTGGATAAGCTTCTCAGCTTGCTTCTCCAAAGTTTTGATCCTTTCTTGTTGAGCTTTCAGCACCTCTTCCTGAGCCATCATGGCCTCTTCCTGCATCTTCAGTAACTCATCTTTCTTTTCCAACTTCTCTTTAAACTCAATCTGGAAATCTCTTTCCCCTTTCTAGTTCTAAGAAACTGAGTTAAGCTTCCCATTTAGATCTCTGATCTGTTGATTCCAAGAATTTTGCTCAAGGGCCATCTTTTTTTTGAAGATTCTTGATTTTTCCATCCTCAGTATCAAAATAATTTTGTACATTATTCGGAAAACGATCAAACTCAGCCAAATAATCATCGACTTTCTTTGACCATAGAGTGATTTTTCCACATGATTTTCTGTGAACATAATAATTGATAAGGAAATTTATATGATCTGATTCAATCTTCACACACTTATCCATCACCATAGATAAGGATTCTGACTTCTGATTTAGACTGTGTTTAAGCATCTGGCATCTGGAGTCTATGGTGGGAAAGATTGGAATGGTGTCCACCAATTTCTTCAAAGATTCAACAACAAAGTCATTACCCAGTGCTAATGACTCTGAATCAGACACCTTGCTTGGGGATTATTCTTCTTCAATTTCCACTAACTTCCTTTTATAAGAACTACCAACATGATTTTTCCTTATTACATCTTTTGTTGGGGTATCCATAAGCACTTTCTTACCCTTATCATCTTTCGTAATGGGTTGTTCATCCGGAGATTTTTCCTCTCTTTCAGATACTTGAACAATTTTATCTTCATATGGTTTTTCCTTATCTTCTCATTCTTCAAGAAAATGCTTCTCATAACTATCTTCCTCAGAAAACTCATTCTCTTTCTCTTCCTCCTTATCATCATCTTTATATCCTTCTGGAGTGAAAAAATTTGAGGACTCGGCCTTAGAAGTTCATAGTGGTGATTTTTCTGAGGGATTTTCTTTCTCTTGATAGTCTTCCACTTGTTTAATCAAGTCATCAAGATCACCACTCCCTTCTTCCACTTATTCTTCTTCTTCTACTTGATCTGATTCCTCTTCTTCTTCTACTCTTTCTACATCTTCTTCCTCTACTCCCTCAACAACTTCTTTCCCTTTGGACTTTTTCAGAGGGAAGTAATTCCTTCCAGTAGTCTCTGGTGAAGGCTCAGTAAGGAAAGTTTCCGGAACATGAATAATCTCAGAGGATAACTCTGTAGCTTTCAAAAGGGAATGCACAACTTCAGCTTCACACAACATCTTTATCATCTTCTTCTCTTTTGCTTGCCTCTCTAACTCATCAGATTCTTTCTCTTTTAAGGCCTTATCCTCAGCAGGGTCTAATTCGAACTGAGGTTCCCCTTCCTTTATTTTCTCCTTAAGCTCTCTCCACTTAGCTACCACTTCATCTGGGTATGATTTTTGTTTCTTTGGCTTTGGTGGTACAGATTGGGTTTTCTTAGACATAGAATTTTTTCCTTCAGCTTGCACTTCCTTCAGTTTCCTCTTCTTCCTTGTCTTCACTAGTGGAAATACGGGCTTTAACGTCGTCGTAATAACGTCGGTTTTTTAAAAACCGACGCGAATAGTATGTGCGGGGAATTTTTGGCGTCGGTTTTACAAAAAACCGACGCCAAAAATAATTATGCGTTGATATTTCGCGTCGGTTTTGAAGAAAACCGACACGGAAAATATTAGTATACATATTATCCGCGTCGGTTTTCCTAAGAATCGACGCGAATAATATTATGCGTTGATTTTTCGCGTCGGTTTTCCTGAGAACCGACGCGGAAAATAACTTTTTAAAATGTTTCGGCGTCGGTTTTCATGAAAACCGACGCCGAAACTCATAAAAAAAAATATATTACGCGTCGGTTTTCCTGAGAACCGACGCGGAAAATAAATTTTTAAAATGTTTCGACGTCGGTTTTCATGAAAACCGACGCCGAAACTCATAAAAAAAAATATATTTCGTGTCGGTTTTCCTGAGAACCGATGCGGAAAATAAATTTTTAAAATGTTTCGGCGTCGGTTTTTCTTAAAACCGACGCGAAAAGTCTTTTAAAAATATTCACGGTCAGAAACCCTCATTTTGTTCGTCCATCAAAATCGAGTTCCGCTGTGGCGCTTCGGACTCCCGACGACCTTCGAACTTGATTTGCGATCTTGGACGACCATTGTTGAAGGTTTTTTGTCGTCTGCATGATTTTGGGTATGTGTTCTTCCTATTTATCTCTTGTTTCATATCCCATTGTTTATTTCTTTATCAATAACCCTATTTTGCGTGATTTTGATTATTGGTTAGATTTTAGTTGTAATTTATCATTATTTTTTGTTTGTATTATCATTGTTGGTGTAGATTTGATATTGTTTGTTTTTGGAAGTAATTATACCGGTCGCAGTTTGGATTTAACATCTCCATTCGGGTTGAACTTCAAATTTTTTGTTTGTATTATCATTATTCCTGTTTAAAATGATCTTTCATTACATTATGAAGTACTATATTTTTAATTCCATTTCCATTTTAATAAATTCTTCTTCAAAAAAATAATTTTATTGTGTTAAATGAATTCAATCACATTTTTGCATGTAGTTTGTTGTTATTTCATTCCTTCTTGAGATGTACCATGCCAAATTCCTCAATTCTTTTTGGTTCTCATCATTTAACTAAGACATGAATAATTACCACTATCTATTATGTTAAAAAAATTTGAATAATTATTTTCATGCCATTATATAATAAATAATTTTTCTTGCAATGTCCATAATACGACTAGAATCATAATGTATTGTAATTATTTCTTCGTAGATAATAATATAATCATTATCCCTCTATTAATGTTCAAAAATACCTTTCCACTTTCATATGTGGGGTTAGATTCATGCATTTTTAATAAATTTCCTCTTAAACTAATCTCATTCCATTGATTATATTTATTCATCTTTCTCTCCCTCTAAATAATAGTCATGAAATGATTTACTTCCCCCTCTAAGTCATAGGCTGCAAATAAAACATTCTCATGATCTAATCTTTCATGGATGGATAATATATTTCTATTCATGTTGATCCATTCCTTGACATGTTTTGCTGCAATAGACCCATGGATGGGGGTGTAAGTTGTCACCTACAATATGCAATGGAATTTTTATCCCTCCATAATGAATTTATATGTTCATAGTTCCCTATTATAAAACTCATGGATTGAGGGAGTTGAGTTATCATAGTCACCAAAAATTTTATCATGTCTCTTAATACACATTGTCTTAAATAAGGATAGTTATTGCACTATTTTTCACATTAATTTTTCCATGATTCATTCATGTTACATCAAATGAATAAAAAAATAAATATAGTGTGATCAATAGTAGTCATAGTGAGAAATCATATTATCTTGTATGTCATTCATATAATATTTATATCATGAAACTTTATTTTCAAAAAATTAAACCTTTTATTTAACCGTTTTGTCCTTGTATTTCAATATAACACACATGTATATAATATTAAAATTAACTGTTTACTGTATTTGTAAACGTGTTTCATATCTGATGTCTTTTATCTGATTATCAATAGTTTTTATGGAATATGTTTTTGTTTACAATTTATCTGATAGATATTTAAATGTTTTTATGTTTTAATATATTCATCAATTATATTGTGATATCAGGTATTAATGGATCATAATTGGATTTATCTACGAAGAACTACTAGTGAATATGAAAGAGGAGTTGACAATTTTTTGGAATTTGCTAAACGGCATAATCAAAATATTGATTTGATTTTCTGTCCATGTGTGAAGTGTGTAAATATGAGAAAGTTAAACTTCAGAGAAATCAAAGATCATCTCATTTGTTATGGTTTTAGCCTTAATTATACACGTTGGATCTTGCATGGTGAAAGAACTGAAAATTCAATATCCAATTTTGATGACGATATTCATAATGAGGCAGAGGATCGTATTGAAGAATTAATTCATGATTTAGGTGTTGAAACCATCGAAAAAACACCTACTGTTGAACGATTGTATGGAGATTCCGAGAAACCATTATTCCCAGGTTGCAGTAAATATACAGTGTTATCAGCAGTTTTGAGATTAGTTAACTTAAAAGCAAAAAATGGGTGGAGTGATAAAAGTTTCTCCAGTTTACTTGAGCTTTTAAAAGAGCTTCTTCCAGAAGGCAATGGGCTTCCAGATTCCAATTATGAGGCGAAGAAAATATTATGCCAAATGGGATTGGGGTATAAAAAGATACATGCTTTCCCCAATGATTGTGTACTGTATAGGAAAGAAAATGAACATTTATCAAGTTGTCCTACATGTGGAACATCGCGCTATAAGATGGATGAGAAAGTCAACTCAGATTCATTTTCAGGTGATGTCATGTAACGTTATGAAAAATCAATTTTTTTACTTTCCAATGATATCATCCAATATTTTTTTCAAACAATTCTGATAATTCAATTCTGATTTATTTTTAGGTACCAAAATCAAAACTCCATCTAAAGCATTTTGGTACCTTCCAATTATTCCTCGTTTGAAGCGTCTATTTGCAAATTCAAATGATGCAAAAAGGTTAAGATGACATTCAGATGAGCGCATTTCTGATGGTAACTTACGTCACCCTGCCGATTCACCACAGTGGAAGAGTTTTGATAAAAAATTTCATGATTTTGGAAGTGAAGTTAGAAATCTCAGAATGGGATTGTGTACTGATGGAATGAATCCATATCGGAGCCTCAGTAGCCAACATAGTTCATGGCCTGTTTTGCTGGTACTTTACAACTTGTCCCCACATCTATGTATGAAGAAAAAATATGTTATGATGAGCTTGATGATTTCTGGACCAAAACAACCGGGAAATGATATTGATGTGTATCTTACACCATTGATTGAGGATTTAAAACTGCTATGGTAGAAAGGTGTTACAGTTTTCGATGCATACAAGAAAGAGTATTTTCTTTTGCGTGCTATGATAATGTTCACTATAAACGACTTTCCTGCGTATGGAAACTTATCTGGATATAGTGTTAAGGGACATAAAGCATGTCCAATTTGTGAAGAACAAACTTCATATTATCAATTGCAGAATGGAAGAAAGACAGTGTACATGGGACATCGAAGATTTTTGCGAATTGATCATCCTTATCGTAGATTGAGAAAAGCATTTAACGGTTTACAAGAATACAACCTCCCCCCTCAACCATTGTCAGCTGAAGAATATTATGACATAGTGAAAGATATTGATTCAACATTTGGAAAGAGAAAATGTTCTGGTTTACAAAAACATATCTGGAAGAAGCAGTCTATTTTTTTCGAACTACCTTATTGGAGATTTTTAGAGATAAAACATAACATTGATGTTATGCATGTTGAGAAAAATATATGTGATAGTTTGATTGGAACTTTTTTAGACATAAAAGGAAAGACAAAAGATGGATTACATGCTAGGTTGGACTTGATATTAATGCGAATACGTTTGGAGTTAGCTCCCGCTGTGAAAGGAAAAAGAACATATTTACCTCTGGCTTGTCACACATTAAGCAAGATTGAAAAGATGAATTTTTGTCAGTGTCTTCATGGTATTAAAGTACCCAGCGGTTTTTCTTCAAATGTAAATAATTTTGTGTCATTGAAGGATTGTAAATTAATAGGTATAAAATCACATGATTGTCATGTGTTAATGCAACAAATTCTACCAGTAGCAGTGCGTGGTATATTACCGAAAGCTGCCATGAAGACAATCATCAGGTTATGTAATTTCTTTAAATCCATTTGTAGCAAAGTCGTTGATCCAAATTTGTTAGATTTGTTGGAGAATGAAGCAACTCTTATTCTTTGTCAACTAGAAATGTATTTCCCACCCACATTTTTTGATATAATGGTTCATCTATTGGTTCATTTGGTGCGTGAGATAAGAATGTGTGGGCCTGTTTATTTAAGATGGATGTATCCTTTTGAAAGATATATGAAAATTTTGAAAGGATATGTTAAAAATCCTTATCGACCAGAGGCCTCTATTGTTCAAAAATATGTATCAGAAGAGGTGATTGAGTTCTGTACTGATTATTTGAATGAGGTGGAGCATATTGGTCTCCCTCTATCTCGACATATGACAGTTGACAGAGAAGGTAGAGGGGTTCGAGGCTTAAAGGTAAATTTCATTCCACGTGATGAAGTGATGCAAGCACATTTATACATTTTGAACAACACAGATGAGGTTCAACCATATATATCCTCACATATTGCTGAATTAAAGTTACGATATCAGAAAAGAAATGAAAAGTGGTTGATGATTGAGCATAAGAAGACATTTGTTTCATGGTTTAAAGAGAAAGTCACCTCAGATATATCTGTATCAGAAATATTGAAGTGGTTATCAGGGGGACCATCTTTTAATGTGATCACTTGGTCTGGTTTTGATATCAATGGCTACACATTTTACACAAAAAACCTGGATGACAAGAGTACCGTTCAGAATAGTGGTGTGATGGTATTCGCTGAAGTAGTGCATTTTTCGAGTGCCAAAGATAAAAACCCAATTTCTGCATCAACATCATATTTTGGAGTTATTGAAGACATATGGGAAATTGATTATATTAAATTTCGAGTCACTATTTTTAAGTGCAATTGGGTTGATAGTAATAGTGGCGTGAAACATGATGAATATGGGTTTAAAATGGTTGATTTGAAAAGATTTAATCACAATGAGGAACCATTTATCTTGGCGACACATGCAAAACAAGTATTTTATGTCATTGATCCGTCGAATGATCAGTGGTCAGTTGTTTTGCAAGGGAAAAGATATCATTTGGGTGATGATGATGATTCTGATGATGCTAGTGATTTACATGAGCGTTATTCATCTATTATGCAATTTTCAGATGATTACAATGAATATAAGACAGACATAGTGCATGCAGTACGTACCGATCATGATGAAGGGACGTGGGAAAACACTAAATTAGTCTCCTAATTTTTCTGGTAAACATTTATATTTTGTGTCTATTTTTAAAACTTACAAATGCATGCCTCTATTTTTACATATTTATTTTTCATTTCCTTGTTTCTAATTATTCAGTTTTCTAATGATATGCAGGTACCCAAAATTTCATTACACTTTCTAGTAGCAATGTCAAATACAGATAGAGATGAGCAGTTACCGAGGTATATCTATTTTGACATATTATTAAATATTCAGTAATATACATATTTAATGAAATAAAACTGTTAATTTATTAAAAAAAATTGCAGGAATAATGATGCATCCTCGGTGGAGGAGACTTCTCCAGTTACTACTGAAAAATCAAGTTCTCTAGTTGGTAAACGTGGTATTACACGTTTACCAAAACTATCACTCGCTCGTGATGATAACAAATTACACATCCGTTTTGATGATAATAATAATGCAGTTGGCCCAAATGTAGTTCAGTTTGTCAGTTATATAGCGATGCAGAGCCGTTGCAGGATTAGTATTTTATATCCAGATTGGAAGTCAGTGGACAGGACGGCGAAGCAACAGCTTTGGGAGGCCGTGACGGTAAAATATATTTATTTATTTATTTTATCTCATTTTTTTAATATTATATAGTTTAAATGACATATTTAATTTTTTCAATTACAGATGACATTCAATTTTGAGGAAACCAAAGAAATTAGGAAAAGACATCTCTCTTTAGCGGCGGTTCGATGGAGAGATTTTAAAAAAAAACTGACGAAAGATTATGTTTTTGGAAAGAGAAGGTTTGAAAGCCCATGTCTTAAGTATCCATATATAGATGAAGAAACATGGAAGCGATTTGTTGACAGTCGTCAGGAAGAGAAATTTCAGGTATTGTAATTGTTTTATATTTTAAAATTTATGCTATATTTTCCTTATTACTTATGTGTTTATTTTTATGTAACAGGCCTCTAGAAGATCTCATCAGGAGATCCAGTTGAAAAACGTATACCCTCATACTTTATCACGTGGAGGATACTTGTATTTGGAGCAGAAAATTATTGAAGAAAAATTTGAAGCATTAAGAGCTCGATCAAGTAGTGGTTCAGAAGAGGTCCAGTATGGTCCTCCATCTCCTCCCACTCGCCATGAGAAATGGAAACGGGCAAGAAGAAGAAAAAATGAACAATATCTTACAGACGAAGCTCATCAAGTGGCTGATAGAATTGTAAGTAAATATTAATTCTTTGTTAACAATTTTCCTTTTTTATAATTTATAAACACTAATATAAATTTTTTATTTTTCATTTCAGGATGAACTTCAGGAGAAAGAGACACAAGGCTCTTTTATCCCTGAGGGTAGGATGGATATCCTAGCCACTGCTTTGGGAAAGACTGAACACCCCGGCTATGTTAGAGGATATCAGGCGGGTGTTAGTATTCGGAAGGTTTTTGGTAAGAGTAAGCAACCAAGAGACCCGGAAATCGAATCCTTAAAAGAAGAGCTGCAGGATATGAAACGGTCTATGGGTGATCAAATTCAAGCAGCAGTACAGAAGGCTTTATTAGAACACTTGGCAAGACAGTCACAGTCTGCTCATCCTTACGAGGTATATTATTTACTGTTAACAATTTTTCTTTTCTATAAATTATAAACACTGATATAACTTTTTCATTTTTCAACATTCTCAGCCTACTCACTCAGACTATCATGCCTCATATGCTTACCCAACACCGTCTGGGCAGCCTTTCGAGGTATATTATTTAATGTCATCAATTTGTCTATTTTATAAATTATAAACACTGATATAACTTTTTCATTTTTCAACATTCTCAGCCAACTCACCCGGACTACCCTGCCTCATCTGCTTACCCTGCCCCGTCTGCGCAACCATTTGAGGTATATTATTTTATTTAATTTTTAATCAATTTTTCTATGTTATAAATTTTAAACACTAATATACCCTTTTCATTTTTCTGACTTCTCAGCCTGCTCACCCTGACTACCCTGCCCCACCTGCTAACTTTGAGCCTCCACCTCCTCCATCGGATCGAACCTTATATTGTGAGTTGTTTGCGGGAGATCCTCATGTACATATTGTTGCGTTAGGACAAGTGTATTTTTTGGGGGACTCGGTACATCATCAGCCTATGCAGATGGGTCAGGTTAGAGTATCAGTACTTGTTATTATAGATCCTATTGCTCTACTACCATTTCCTACTGCGGAGATCACCAGTGTTGGGGAATGCATGGGCCATTTTTTACTTTGGCCAACTGCACTTCTTCATTATATTTCACATGAGGTATGAGTTTTTTTAACTAGTAATTAGAAATGATTCCAAATTACTTATAATGTTTTCTGACATTTAACTTATATAGGAATATCTAAAAGCAAAAGAAACTGTACAAATGCAGCAAAATGTTCAGAAACAGTCGGCTGTAGATACTTCTGATATTTCTTCTGGGTTGAAAAGATTATCTCAATGCTCTTCTTCCTTGAATTTTATCTATGAGTTTCGGATGACGTCCGATATATGTGGAAGAAATTATAAATTGAGAATATTGAAAGAAGATATCATGAATTTAGTTAATTTTGATGAGATCGGGCTGAATGTGGTGCAGTTGTTTTCCATGTAAGTAAATTGACGTTTGAATTGCTATTTCTTTAATAAAATATTGTTATGTCATTGACTAACTATATTTTCTTTTTAAATTAGGTATCTATACAGGATTCTTTTACAAAATGAAACTACAAGCATTTATAGCTTTATAGATCGAGAGTACATTTCCTTGGAAGTCAAACATGTGAAAAATGATGAAAGAGTTCAATATATATCTGAGAGATTATCACAAACAGAGATTCAGTGCTGGTTTTTGCCATTTCTTGATAAGTAAGAATATCAACATAAATTTGAACTCATGATCATTATAATGTCATTAATTATGAAATTTTTGTATTATAGGGGGCATTGGATGTTAGGTGTATTTTGCCCAAATGAATGCACCTTATATTGGTTTTGCTCTTTATTAGGAAAAGTACGTAAACCGTTTTCCAACTTATTAAACAGGTAAGTTGTTTTTTTATTTTTAGAAGTTTGTTATGTTTAATTTTAATTGTTTACACAAGTTTTATTAGTTCTTATATAAAAAAATGCAGTTCATGGAAACATTTTACAAATGAAAAGAAACCAACGAAAATCAAATATGTGGAAGTACAGGTAATTAGTTTTTATATTTTTGTTATATATTGGGTTTCATTATTAGTTAAATGTTTTATAACTGCAGTGTCATCGTCAAAATGGAAGCGTTGAATGTGGTTATTATATTCTACGATTTATGTACGAGATAATCACAACTAGGGAAACTACTTATTTTCATAAGGTTAGTTGTATTAACTTTTTTATATATTTTCATCCACTTTCTTCTATTTATTAATTTCATATCATTCAATATTATTGTAGGTATTCAATGATTCACAGTCATATTATCAATCTGATATGATTCATATTCAATCTACTTTTACGGACTATTTGTTAAGTCTGATTAAGATTTGAGGTATGTATACTAATATTTATAAATAATAATATATATGGGTTTAAAAAACTAACTCTTACGATATATTAGGTGTTTGAACCTACTAATAATCAAATGAATGCTTCAACAATAACAAACAATGAGCATGTCATATATTTCAGGTACGTGTATTTTAATTCTGCTTTACTGAGTTTTCTCAAGTGCCTCTGCAAAAACTGTTTTATTGAATCTACTAATAATCAAATGAATCCTTCAACAATAACCAACAATAAGCATGTCGTATATTTCAGGTACGTGTATTTTAATTCAGAATTAGTTATTATATTTCTTTTCATTGTTATTTCTTAAAATCATTTGTCTGTACAGTGACAGATCTGTAGGGTGGTACTTGGATCATGAACATAGAGATTCGTATAGCGAAATAACATTCACAAACACTAAAAATTGTCTCCCTTGAATGTACAGCAATATCTTCTAGGCCTTTTTATTTTTTTATGCAAATAAATATCGAAAAATGATTGCCGAGAAGCATATCACATAATACCTGAAACAGCGCTTAGTGGGTTTGCACAAAGATAAAATAGAAGGCGTCAATTTTTAAGGTATGTTTCTTTATGTCTCTTCAATCTGCATTTGATTTCAATTTTCTAACCTATTTTTTGCACTCAAACTTATTTCTCTGTTATTCCATAATTTAAACAAATAACAATAGTGAATGGGTAATGCACGTCTATACAGAGAAAATATAAAAACCTGAGGTTGGGGGTGGTGGGGATCCTATGGTGAAAAGACACCCCCAACATCTTCAGTGGGGGAGGTGAGGAAGAGGTTGCATCGGCTGAGTGTTCCTGGAATTTTGATCAGGAGTCGTAACATTTCATTTTGGTAATTTAATTTGTGAAAAAATGAATGATTCAAATAAATTACACATTTTCATTTAATGTTTATTCATTGCACTAATATCTTGGATTGATTTTTTCACGCACATCTCCTTAGTTTCATTACTGTTTTGACAGGATTGGTGCTATCTATGGGAGGAAACTTACAATGATTGATACTGAGTATGGTTAGATTAAGAAAATGCACCATGTAGGTACGTGTATTTTAATTCTGCTTTACTTTGAGTTTTCTCAAGTACTTCTGTTAAAGCTGTTTAATTGTTTTTGTATACTTCGTTATTTTTTTCAGGGTTCCGATTTGTTTGGAGGAGAAAATATATGTATTTTATTTACAAAAAAAAAAATTACGACGTCGGTTTTTTTAAAAACCGACGCCGAAAGGGTTTTCCGCGTCGGTTTTTAGAAAAACCGACGCGGAAAATCCTGTTTTAATCGGTTTTCCGCGTTGGTTTTTAGAAAAACCGACGCCAAAAATCCTGTTTAAATCGGTTTTCCGCGTCGGTTTTTAGAAAAACCGACGCGGAAAACCGATATTTCGGCGTCGGTTTTATATAAAACCGACGCCGAAAACCTAGTCGACTATATTTTCCGCTTCGGGTTTTTAATGAACCGACGCGAAAAATAATGTCTAAATGTAGCTTCGGCGTCGGTTTTATAAAAAACCGACGCCGAAGCTCATAAGCAAATTATTTTTCGCGTCGGTTTCTATGAACCGACGTGAAAACTGTATTTTTAACGTCGCCTATAAAGACGTCGGTTTATAACCGACGTTAAAAATTAAAAAAAACCGACGCGAAAAAGTGTTTTTGCACTAGTGCTTCTTAGATGGTTCATATTTCTCTACATTTTCCGTACCGACTTCTGCCTCCTCCTGTAGAAGATTTTAGAACTCTTCTGAATCTTTTGAAAAACCAATTTTCATCCTCTTTAAGGTGTCTTCACTTATCAACAACACCTTACAATTCCTGATCTTTGAGGTGAAAGCAACCTTGAAAGAATCAAGATATCGAATAATAAGATTGGAGAGGAGAGCTATATACATAATAATTTGGGATTTCAGGGTTCCATTCTTAATATTCTGAATTGTAATAAGAATATGCCTCATCAGGTTGATATTTCTTAGATTTACGAAGAAATCCAAGATGTAAATATCACTCTTCTTAAGATTTTCCTTATCATATCTCCACGGTACACAAAATCCATGAACCCACAACTGCAACATCCAGTTGTCGGTGGAGATATAAGCAATCTTTGCTATTTTATCATCTATGAGGCCAAGTCATTTCAATACCTTCACTTTGTTGAAACTTCCCTGATCATCCGGCAGTTTGTGTGAACAAAATTCAGCCTCTCCATAATATGATAAGCACACCAAGCTCACAACCTTGGTGTAATAAAGCTTGTAAGTCTTTCTATAAGACTTGAAAGAAAACCCTTCTCTTCCATCTTCTTCATAAAAGGAAACAGACTCATATAATTCAATAAGCAAGTTAGTATAAACAACATCCTGTTCCCCAGTCTTTGATATGCAAAAATCTTCCCAACCATTGAGTTTTATGTTCTTAGAGATAATAGAATCATACTTATTAATGAAATTTGGATGAACCAACCTTTCTCTATAGACTAACCAAGCTAAAATTGGTTTGATGGAAGACATTTCTTGAGAGGTGTCTTCTACAGACATTCAGAATGGAGGAGCACTGAATGGTTCATAACGAGTTTAAAGTACTGAGGCAGGGGTTCGACACGCGAGAGCTTTGGAATCAACATGGGACACAAAAAGGGGTTCCCTTTATATAGGCAATGGAGGTGACCTTTGAACTTCCAAAACCAATCTAATGGTTGGAAAAATTATCTAATATGATCTGACGGTTGAAATCATACCCGCATGAAAATCTTAAATCCAATATTTTGAGGTTTTAACAAAAACATTCAAAACTAAGGAAACTTGAATACGAAATATTTTAAAAGAAAGAAACTAACAACAAGAAAAAGTTACTACAAAAAATAAGTAAGGAAGTCATACCTTTCAGATTGTCTAGGAAGTTTTATTCATAATAGGTGATATCCTTCTTGAAGAAAATATAAATCCGAAAAACTTACAAAAAAAAACTACGAAAAACATAAGGTTGAAAAGTTTATTACAAAAAGTTTGTGTATCAAAACTATAGTATGAAAAGTATGAGTACGAAAATCATGAGTACGAAAATCATGAGTACGAAAAATTATGAGTACAAAAAATTATGAGTACGAAAAATTATGAGTATGAAAAATTATGAGTATAGAAAAAATTATGAGTACGAAAAATTATGAGTACGAAAAATTATGAGTACGAAAAATTATGAGTACGGAAAAAATTATGAGTGAAAAAAATCATGAGTACGAAAAATTATGAGTACGGAAAAAAAATTATGAGTACGAAAAATTATGAGTATGAAAAATTTCATTAAAAAAAACTCAGTACGAAAATTTCATTATGAAAATTCTCAGTATGAAAATTTCATTACAAAAGTTCCAATACTGAAATTTCATTACAAAAGTTCCAGTACGGAAATTTTATTACAAAAGTTCCAGTATGAAAATTTCATTACGAAAATTCTCAGTACGAAAATTTCATTATAAAGATTTTGAAAATCTCATTATGAAATTTTTTGAAAATCTCATTATGAAAAATTTTGAAAAGCTCATTTTAAAAAGTTTTGAAAGGCTCATTTTGAAAAGTTTTGAAAGGCTAAAAACCAAATGTACTCCCCCTATGAAAAGAAGTTTATTAATGAAAGGAGAATGGTTCAATAATAAGTTAATAAAGTAAGATTACCTTATGGTTATCATTCCTAACTTCTTTTTGATGTATTCAAATATATTGGAAGGTAAAGATTTTGTGAAAATGTCCGCAAGTTGATCTTGCGTTCCGATAAACTGAATAATGATATCTCCTTTTTGTGTGTGATCCCTAAGAAAGTGATGAATAATATCTATGTGCTTTGCACAAGAGTGATGTGAAAGGTTTTTACTAAGGGAAATGGAACTTGTGTTATCACACAAAATTTGAGTCTTAGTAAAACTCATGCCATAGTCTGTGAGTGTGTGTTGCATCCACAACACTTGAGAACAATAACTTCTAGCTGCTATATATTCAGCTTCAACAGTGGAGAGTGCTACTGAGTGTTTCTTCTTGCAGGACTAAGAAAATAAGAAATCTCCTAGGAAATGAAAAGTTCTGGATGTACTCTTTCTATCCATTCTACATCCCCCAAAGTCAGAATATGAAAATCTTTTTAAAACAAAATCATTTCCAGAAGTATAAAAGAGTCCTAAATCCATGGTTCCCTTTAAGTAGTGAAAAATTCTTTTCACTGCCTTTAAATGATATTCCTTAGGATTGGATTGATATCTCGCACATAAGAATACTGAAAACATTAAGTCTGGTCGACTAGCTATCAAGTAAAGTAGACTTCCTATCATACCTCTAAAAGATGTTTGATCTACTGTTTTCCAGCATCATCAAGATCAAGTGTGTTTGAGGTACCAATGAGAGTACTAATACTTTTAGTGTTGTCAAATCAATACTTTTTAAGAAGATCGTTAATATACTTATGTTGAGATATATAAGTTCCTTCTGGTTTTTGAGAAATTTGAAAACCAAGGAAAAATGTTAACTCACCCATCATACTCATTTCAAACTAATATTTCATTAGATCCACAAAGGAATCAGTTAAAGATTTCTGGGTTGAACCAAATATAATTTCATCAACATAAATTTGAACAATCAAAATATTTTTCTTATCTTTATTTATAAAAATGGTTGGATCTGCATTTCCCTTAACATAATTATTTTGAAGCAAAAAATCCTCTAAGTCTATCATACCAAGCTCATGGGGCTTGTTTAAGGCCATACAAAGCTTTGGTAACTCTAAAAACATGATCAGGATGTTTTGTGTCTTCAAAACCAGGAGTTTGTTCAACAAAAACTTCCTCTTGGACATAACCGTTAAGAAAATCACAGTTCACATCCATTTGAAAAAGTTTAAAATTGAAGAATGCTACAAAGGCAAGTAAAATACGAATAGATTCAAGTCAAGCTACTGGAGAATAGGTTTCTTCATAGTCTATTCCTTCTTGTTGATTATAGCCTTTAGCAACTAATCTAGCTTTATTTCTTACGATGATTCCATTTTCATCACACTTATTTATGAAGACCCATTTTACTCCAATTACAAAAGTTTCCTTAGGTCTTTCAACCAAGGTCCAGACTTTATTCCTTTCGAATTCATTTAGTTTATATTGCATAGATTTTATCCAACCATCATCACCTAAAGATTCATCTGTGCTTTTTGGTTCCAATTAGGAAATGAATGCTAGATGTTATACTTCATTTATTAAGGAACTTCTAGTACATACAGGTTAATTTACATCACCAATGATACTATCACTGGGATGATTCTTAAGAAATGTATAATTTGGGTTTTGAAGAACCTGTTCATCAATATAAGGTATGAAATCTTCTGGGGTAAATTTTTCAGAAGAATCTTCTTGTACATTTTCCTTATCAGAAGGATTTTCTATTAAAGGTTGATAATCAGTTTTTGAAAACACATCTAAAGATGTAGGTTGAGGTTTTTTGAAAACAAAAGGATCAGTTTCATCAAATTTAACATGTACTATCTCTTCAACAGTAAAAGTGTTTTTGTTGAAAACTCTATAAGCCTTAGAAGTTGTGGAGTAGCCTAAGAAAATTCCTTCATCATATTTTGGTGCAAATTTATGTAAATTATCTTTGGTGTTCAGAATTAATACCTTGCAACCAAAAACCCTAAAGTAGGAAAGTCTAGGTTTTCTACCATTCCATAACTCATAAGGAGTTTTATTAAGAAAAGGTCTAATCAAAACTCGATTTATAGTATGACAAGCAGTACTTACAGCTTTAAACCAAAAATGTTTAGCTACAGAATACTCACTCAACATGGTTCTAGTAATCTCTTGAAGAATTATATTTCTTCTTTCAACAACACCATTTTGTTGAGGTGTTCTTGGTGCTGAAAAGTTGTGAGTAATACCTTTTCTATTATAAAAATTTTCAAAATCAGAATTTTTAAATTTTCCTCCATGATCACGATGAATAGTTTTCAATGGAAGGTTTTTCTCATTTTTAACTTGGGATCTAAAACTTTTCAAATAAGAAAAAGCTTCAGACTTCTTTGCTAGAAACTAGACCCATGTAAATATAGTGTAATCATCAACTAAGAAAAATACATAATACTTGCCCCTAATGCTTCCAGTTTGTGTTGGACCAAAAAGATCCATGTGCACCAACTATAATGCATCAGTTGTTGAGACTCCACCGACTGATTTAAAACTTTATTTATGTTTCTTTCCATATTGATAAGGATTAAATACTTTTGAAGAATCAAATCTAAGCTCTGGTAGATCCTTAACTAAACATTTCTTTGAGAGTTTACATAAGTTCCTAAGGTTAAAGTGTCCTAACCTTCTATTCCATAACTAAGAATGATCTTCCATTTCACTTAGGAAAGGTAAGTCTTGGCTCTTAAGGTCTTCTAAGTTTAGTGTGTAAAAATTCTCTTGCCTATTGTAAGAAAGAATAAATTCTTCCTTGGAATTGTGTACTAAGAACTTATCATTCCTAAAATTCACAAGGTAGCCTTCATCACATAATTGGATTATGGTAATGAGGTTGTGCTTAATACCTTTAACAAAAAAACATTTGAAATCATTGTTTTTTCAAGAAGAATGATATTACCTATACTAATAATTTCTCCCTGAGCATTATCTCCGAAAGTTACTTTTCCTCCTTTTATCTTGATAATATTTTCAAAATAGTTTTTGTTACCAGTGATATTCCAGGAACATCCACTATCCATGTACCAAGTATTGTTGTTGGTACTTTCCTTATTTTCCTGAAAACAAGAAAAAGTTAGGTTTTTGGAATCCAGACTTTCTTGGATCTGGAAATTTCAGAAAGTAATATTTTGGGTACCCACATATTCTTAGAAAAATAAGCCTTATGAAATCCTAAAGATTGGGTTTTGTTTAAAGAACAATTCTTTTCCCAGTGACCACCACATTGACATTTTGTACAAAATGGGGCACTTTGAGGAACAAAGTAGTTGTTACTAAAAATTGGTTTAGAACTAGTGTAACCCAAACCAGAAGTATTCCTTCGAGGTCAGATTTGTTAATACATTTTATCAAAATTTTCCTTACCATGGGTAAAGTTTGACAAACACTTCATCAAAGAAAAAATTTCAGATTCGAGTTTAATAACTAAGTTCTTATCTTCAAAAACATTTGAACTAGAGCTAGGCTCGAAAATTTTTTTCTTAAAAATTACATTTTCGAGTTCTTTTGAATGTTTTTTCTTCTCAAAACTTACTTCCTCAAGATTTTTTGAAATACTTTCAAAATCAGCATTTTTCCTATCAAGATATTTAGAAATTTATGATATCTTTTTAATAAGAAAAATATTCCTAGAGTTTTCCTTATCAAGTGTTTTCTTGAGTTTTGAGTTCTCAATCTCAAGCAGTTTAGCAAACCTAGAAACTTCTTCATAGGTAGGTAAAGTATTTTCTTCATCAGAAGAGTTATAATATTTACTATCATTAGCATTTAGAGAAACATTGGTCAAGGATTCAGAATTGTTTAGCTTAGCCATAAGGAAATGATTGTTAATAGCTAATCTAGCTATAAGACCAAGATTCTTCTGTCTCGAAGATTCATAATCAGAAGATTCATCTAAATAGTCACCACCACTGGCACTCCAGGTGTCATTAGCTTTCAAAACTTTCTTAGCTTTGGACTTGTAATACTTCTTTCTGTTCCTTTCAGAATTCCTTTCTTTTCTCTCTTTCTTTTTGAGCAAAGGGAAATCCGATCTGATGTGTCCAGCTCTCTTGCATTCGTAGCATGTAACTTCTGAATCTTTCCTATCTTTCCTTTCCTTCTTCTTATACTTGGATTGGAAATTTATCTAACCATCTATCTTGTTCATCCTTCGAGCAAGATTGGCTAACTCTTTTTCTGAGACTTCACTCTCACTAGATTCAGATTTAATAATAACCTTCTTAGATCTAGATCTAGTAACTCTCTCAGGAGTCTTATCTTTCATGTGATTTGAAGTTGTAGTAAAATCAACACTACCATTCCCATTCTTCTTCTTTATTTTGTCAGCATCTCTCTTCATTCTAGTTTCATGTTGAAGTAGAGTTCCAAATAATTCATCAAGAGAAATTTGAGTAACCTTTCTGTTTTCATCGATTATAGTTCTCTTTGATTCCCACTCATTGGGAATGATTTCAATAATCTTGTCAACAAGGGCTTCATCATCTAGACCTTTCTCTCCCATAGATTGTAAGCTATTCATGATACTCATGAATCTCTATTTCACCTTACAAATTGGTTCTCTATAAGGAAAATTAAAACCATGATACTCAGCTCTGAGAATGGATCTTCTAGTCTCAATCAATTTAGATGCAGCAAAATGTGTAACTTCAAGTTTATTCTATATACAATTAGCTGTTTCACAAGAATAAATTTGGATATATATGTTCCTAGTCATTGAACAAAGCAAAGTATTTCGTACCTTACAGTTGAGTTGGTATTCATGATTTTCTTGATTAGTAAAGGTACTTACTTCCTTTTCAAGAATTTTGTATCCACCAGTAAGAATGACAACGTTATCTACCCCAGTATTGATAATGAAAGTCTTCATATGATCTCTCCAATATTCATAATCATTATCATAAAAAATAAGTAGTATCGTAGGATTTAAGTTGTCAATGGAACCAATATTTAATCCTTCCATCCTTAAAAAAAACTTTGGAACACAAACTTGTTAGAAGTGTATGTTTGTAAACAAGAGAAAATATTATAAGCAAGAAAAATTGTATCTCTAAGAAAAAAGTGAATCCGAACTATGATTCCGAAAAAAAAATTCCAAAAAGTATGTATCCGAAAATATGAATCCAAATGTTAAGGAAGAAAAACTTCTGAATCTAATCGTGAGATTAATTCAGATGGAACCAATGCTCTGATACCAATTGTTAGGATGGTATGTCACCGAGTATGATATACTCTATGATACCAAATGTAGGATCGAATAAGTACAATGAGATACAAATACAAGAGGGGGGGGGGGTTGAATTGTATACTTTTAAAAAATCCCTTAGGATATTTTGGATAACCAAAATTCACAACACCTCTAAGTTCTAAAGACTTTCTTGATTGAATCTAGAAAAGTGATTCTGAAAATGAAACTAAAAAATGTTTACACCAACTAAGATTCTACCTTAAAGCATATAGAATCTAACTAAAATAGAGTACAGGCAAGGAAGTATAAGAAAGTTATACTTTCCTTAACAATACAAAATGCAGCGGAAAAGCAATGTAGTAAAAACTACTAGTAACAAACAATAAATCTTTTAACCCAAAGAGAAGGGTATCCGACAAACCTGGATAAAAGGTCCCTTGATTTATAATTTCAAGAATGTTTTTATTACCCACACCAGGTTAAGCCCTCGATACGAAGATCAGAGTCTGTCTTGCTATCCCTGCAAGCCCTCAAATATCAGGTAGTCGACACCTCTGTCTTCCTCAGAAAGGAAGACCTCAACTTCAAGGTGTTGGAACCTTTGTCGTCCTATCCCCAGAAGCCTTTAATTGTAATCAGTAATAATCGGAGTCGCACTATAACGACCCATACTTTACATACATTGTTAATACTTCAAAATTGAAGTACACTTATTACAACATATGACAAAACCACAAAGGACCGTATAGGTATAGTGTCTTTAGAAACTGGGAAACATAAACAACTTGTTCATAAATCTTCTACAGTGTCTCCCATTTATTTCATCATATCTAGGGTCCCTTTTAGCATATTCTACTTAATATCCATCTTCCTGACCTGGGGAAAAGAAAACATAAAAGGGTGAGCTCAAATGCTCAGCAAGGGCAAATAAAGGAAATAAAAATCATATCATATCTTTTTGAAAATCAAAACCTGCAAAAGAGATCATAATATCTTAACATGGAACAAATCATAGGAGTGAAAATGAGATCCTCATAATCATAACATAAAACTTGAAACTTTTTGGCATGCACACATAATCATGGAAATCATTTCTTGTTAGTCATGACTCATTGCCAAGACTATCTTAGTGGACAAAGTCCCTTTCTGAACCGAGTTCACTCCTCGTTTCAGTCCTGTATCACTGAACCGAAATAACCTTCCGTTCCAGCCATGTCTATCTCATGAGATATAAAATCTTTACCCAATGCATTGGAGGGAGATATAGGTCCCACCCATCTTATAATGAATCCTTTCTTATGTGTGCCACATAATCATAAAACATACATCATCGCATAACACATGAAAAAAAAATGGGATTCTTGAAACATCATGACATCATAAATCAATTCATATAAGATAAAGGAATTCATAAAAATAATTCCATCACAACATGATCAAATCAATGTAATAATAGGGATAAAAACAGAACCCTTTATTATCTTAGATGGAAAATAATTTTGAAAATCACTTGAACTCCATTCTTGAGGAAAATATCCTTTCTTCTTCAAAAACATTTTTTTCTTTCATAATATGTCATAAAAGAAGTTGATTAAAAATAAACTTGAAAACTTGTAAAGGAAGCTTCTTTGAAGTAATGTTTTAAAAATCCATTCATGCCGTATAAGTTAAAAAAAACATTCTTCTCGTACTTTTGTCGGAAAAGTCAAAAAAGTACATCGTACGAAAAAACAACAAAATATTCCTTTCATATTCTTTACTAAAAACTCACCGAAGGTTAAAATTGGATTTAAACTATTGCAAGTGGATGGAAACAATATTTCATATTGAGGGAACATGGATGTGGATGATAAAATACACCCCAGTAAATACTTACGAATAAACAATCTCGGATAAAAATGAGATTGTGATATTTCCCTTACCTTAGGTCCGATTAGCTTTGTACGTGTCCGAAGCTCCTGTATAATGGTTTAAATAATGTTATTGACTTATTCCAGAATCATACATATTTATATGATATCATATATGGTCATATTATTAGCTTCTTGTTAGTAATATTTCATTGTTACTTGTTACTCGGGTCTTTATAACATTTTGTTCTTATGCGTGTTTTGTCAAATAAATTCTTATTCTTATCTTTAGGTTATAGATAATTCATTTACAGAATGGTATTAGTGTATTATATACCATATTCATTCATTCAATTCATTTATATAATCATTATGAAATGAAGATCATGTAGAACGAGTCGCATCACATCGTGGAGACGGTATTCCGTACGTACGCACGAGTGATGATATCGTTCCTATGATCGTGGAAATGTATTGGAGTATATATATATTATTTCAGTATCAATATTACTTTATAATAATCATATATAGTTACTCATTACACCATTATACCCATCCTTGTAAGGTGATGGTGGAAAAATAGATTACACCACGGCGTGGAGACGGTATTCCGTACGTACGCACGCGCGGTGATTTCATTTTTCCGTAGGATGGATAGAAGGTGAATTAGGGTTGTTTCATATTTATAATAACATATCAGTATGTAAGTAATACTGATGTTATTACTTTATCATGAAACAACTAAAGAAGAAGAAGTTGAAGAAGAAAGAAATTGAAAAGATCGGTAATGGATATTACCTCTTCTTTGGAACGCCTCTTTGAATTCTCCACTTAAGGAACTAAGATTGGTCTTTGGAGAAGACCAGGACCTCTAGGATTATTCTAGGGAAGTGTAGAGGAGAAAATGGCAGGGGTTGGCCGAGCTTGTGTTCTCAATTTGGTGTGAGGAGGAGGGGGAGGAGGTGCCCTTTTATAAGGGAGGAGAGGGGCACCTTAGGAATATCTCAAAATATTATTTTATATTAAAGTCAAAATCGGTTTATAATGGTTCCAAAGGGTCTTATTTAGAAGATAAGGTGGGGATGGGTCGAAATCCTATCAACCAATAAGATTTAGATAAGTTTAGGGTATTATTTTAACCTTATCAATTAGATTTAACTCTAAGTTAAATAATTTAACTTTTACCATGTCTTTTTGTTTTCTTTCATTATATGGTTAATACACTTACTATAACATGCCAAACGAACCCCAAATTGTTTATTATTAATATATATATCCTTATCTAAGTCATTTGGCCAAACCTTAGATTTTTAGGAATAAAATAACAATTAATAATATAATATTTGATTTAAAAACTATTTTGTGTCAATTTTGACACTATTTGATATATGACTTTTGTGAAAGTCATAACAGAATTAAATGTTCGAACCAAGTTGATTAAATAAACATTAATATATCATAGTAACCTAGAAAATTAGTGGAATTCATAAAAAATCTCAAATTACATTTCTTTTTGGTGTTTATAACATCAATTATGTCAATATTTCATTAATAAGTTAATTACTGCATCATCGTTGTGTCATAAATAAATTAAATTATTTGATGTCTAAAAATTACAAATAAAATACCATCATGTAGGAAATCTTTTTATCTTTCTAATTAATATTTACAATCGAATTTATCTTATGTATAACCCCATATTAAAAATGATTTACTTATTAAACTTTGATTTGAACTATTTTAACCCTTCTTTAAATAAATTAATAATAAATGTCCTAATCTAATCCAAGTGGGCCTAAATGGTCATATTTTATTCCTAAGTTTGTTTTTGGTCGAATTACACTTGTCCAATAGAATTAGGACATGTGTTAGGGTAATATTAATATCATATTTACCCTTAGTTACCCTATTTACTATTAACCACGGTAAAAAAAACTAAAAAGTTACTATTCACCAAAAAATTATTTTCATCTCATTGAACCACATTTTAGTCCTTGATATTAACCGTGTCTCTCGGATTTTCGAAATTCCAATCACAGAAGCGGTAAAATTAAGTTTTATGCAAAATTCAGTTTTTAACCTACCACTTAGTGGTTTCACTATTCATCAAAAATTGAAAGTTTTCAGAAAAATACCAAAATTTCACCCTAGGCTAATTTCGATATTCTGAGTCCAAAAATGAAGTCCATTTTGAAAAATAAAATTTATAAAATTTCAAAAAGTGGTTATTACTATTCATAACGGCTAGTTTTAATAGTATATTGTTGTTTAGTGAAACTCGGTATTGCGTACGACGCAAGCTATCGAGGAAGGTCGCGATTGCGTGTAAAGCAAGCCAAACAAGTGTTGTGTAGAAAAAGATTCCTTTGATGATTTATATAACATAAAAGTCTCGGGTGTTACATTCTACCCCCCTTAAAAAGAATTTCTCCCTCGAAATTCGTCACTTTGCAACAAACAGATGAGGATACTTCTCCCTCATCATATCCTCAAGCTCCCATGTAGCTTCTTCAAGTTGGTGGTTTCTCCATAAAACTTTCACCAAGCGAGTGGTCTTGTTTCGTAGGACTTTTTCGCTACGATCCAGAATCTCTATCGGCTGTTCTTCATAAGAAAGATCTTGCTCCAGTGGTACAACTTCTGAGCTGAGTACATGTGAAGGATCTGGTATGTACTTTCTCAGGAGAGATACATGGAACACATCGTGAACTTGAGAGAGATTCGGTGGAAGCGCCAATCGGTAAGCTACCTTCCCAACACGATCCAATATTTCGAAAGGACCGATATATCTAGGGCTCAACTTCCCCTTCTTTCCAAATCTCATAACCCTCTTCCAGGGAGATATTCGTAAGAACACTTTATCACCCACTTCAAACTCTAGGTCTTTTCTTCGGTTGTCGGCATAGCTTTTCTGTCGACTCTGAGCTGCTCTTATGTGTTGTTGAATAGATCTGACCTTTTCTGCCATTTCATCAACGAGATCAGGTCCTAATAGCTTTCTTTCCCCAACTTCATCCCAGCAAGTTGGAGTCCTGCATTTCTTTCCATAGAGAGCTTCATAAGGAGCCATTTGTATACTGGAGTGAAAGCTATTATTATAAGAAAATTCCACCAAAGGTAGGTGTTGATCCCAACCTCCTTTGAAATCCATAGAGCAAGCTCTCAACATATCTTCTAGGGTTTGAATTGTTCTCTCAGACTGACCGTCTGTCTGGGGATGATAAGCAGTGCTGAAACTCAACTCTGTATCCAGAGTATGCTGAAGACTTCGCCAGAACTTCGAGGTAAATCTCGGATCTCGATCAGATATAATAGAAAGTGGTACTCCATGCAATCTTACTACTTCCTTTACATATATCCTGGCAAGCTGATCTAGAGAGAAATCCTCTCTAATAGCAATGAAGTGTGCAGACTTTGTGAGACGATCAACTATGACCCAGATAGCATTATTGCCTTTGGATGTTTTAGGAAGTCCTGTGACAAAGTCCATAGTGATGTTTTCCCATTTCCATTCGGGTATGGGTAATGGTTGTAACATCCCCTTAGACTTCTGTCTCTCAGCTTTAACTTGTTGACAAACCAAGCATCGAGAGACATATTCAGCAACATCTCTTTTCATTCCATCCCACCAGAAGTACTCTTTCAGGTCCCTATACATCTTCGTGCTTCCAGGATGAATAGAGAATGAAGAACTATGAGCCTCATCCAGCAGATCCTTCTTTAATTCGGGGATGGAAGGAACACAAACCCGATTCCTGAACTTTATTATCCCATCACAATCAAGGTTGAATTCAGGAACATTTCTCACCTTCTTTTGTAACTCGACATCTTCTTTCTGTGCCTCTTTAATCTTCACATGTATAGATGGTTGAACATTCATTTGAGAAAGATAAGATTTTTCCCCTTCCATTATAATTCCAAGATCCATCCTTTGTAAATCCATAAATATTGGATCTTTTGTGATCCTCATCATGGATAAACTAGCATGGTCTTGTCGACTTAATGCATCTGCCACCTTGTTTGCTTTCCCAGGGTGGTAATGGATTGAGCAGTCATAATCCTTAATCAGCTCCAACCATCTTCTTTGGCGCATATTCAGCTCCTTTTGTGTGAAAATATACTTTAAACTTTTATGATCAGTATAAATATCACACCTTTCACCATAAAGGTAATGCCTCCAAATCTTTAATGCAAAGATTACCGCAGCCAACTCCAAATCATGTGTTGGGTAATTTTGCTCATGGATTTTCAACTGTCGTGAGGCATAAGCTATCACCATATCATTTTGCATAAGAACACACCCCAATCCCTTCTTGGATGCATCACTGTAGATCACAAACCTTTCTCCACTACAAGGCAGTGTGAGCACAGGTGCACTGGATAACCTTCTTTTCAACTCCTTGAAATTCTCTTCACATTCCTCCGTCCAGACAAACTTAACTCCTTTCCGAGTCAACTTAGTGAGTGGATTAGATAATCGTGAAAAATCTTTTACAAAACGTCGATAATATCCAGCCAAACCAAGAAAACTTCGGATCTCAGTTACTGTTGTCGGTCTCGACCATCTTTCGATAACCTCTGTTTTTGCTGGATCCACAGATATCCCCTCTTTTGAGATTATGTGACCCAAAAATGCAACTTTTTGAAGCCAAAATTCACACTTGGTAAATTTGGCATAAAGCTGTTCCTTTCTCAGGGTCTTCAATATAATTCTCAAGTGATCTTCATGCTCTTCCTTGCTCTTTGAATAGACAAGAATATCGTCTATAAAGACTACCACAAATTGATCAAGATAGTCTCTAAAGACTCTATTCATTAGATCCATGAAGATAGCAGGGGCATTAGTAAGACCAAATGGCATCACTATAAATTCATAGTGTCCATACCTTGTACGGAAAGCCGTCTTTGGTATATCCTCCCTTTTGACCCTTAATTGATGATACCCTGAACGAAGATCAATCTTGGAAAATTATTGAGCTCCGCGTAGTTGGTCAAATAAGTCATCAATGCGTGGGAGAGGATATTTGTTCTTGATAGTGATCTTGTTAAGTTCTCGATAATCAATGCAGAGTCTCATTGATCCATCTTTCTTCTTAACAAATAGAACAGGTGCTCCCCAAGGTGACGCACTAGGGCGTATGAATTCCTTATCAAGATTCTCTTGGAGTTGCTTCTTCAATTCCTGCAACTCAATTGGGGCCATTCTATAAGGTGTCTTTGAAATAGGCAAAGCACCCGGTACGAGTTCTATTGAAAACTCAACTTCACGATTTGGTGGAAGACCCGGTAATTCCTCCGGAAAGACATCATCAAACTCCCGTACAATGGGCATATTCTTAATCGTGAGTTTCTCACCAACAATTTGAGATAAATAACCTTCATTTAGTGGAATCAATACCCATAAGATGGAAGAAATTTCCACTGGAAGGTTATGTTCATCCTTGCATTGATAGACGATCGTAGATTGATCTGAAATATGAAATGTGACTTCCCTTCTTTGGAAATTGATATGAGCTCCATGTAGAGAAAGCAAATCCATGCCAAGAATCACATCAAATTCTACTAATGGAAGGATCACAAGATTTGCAGGAAGCACTTTCCCACAAACTTCGATCGGAGAAGAATTATAAACTTTTGATGCGATTGATGTGCCATTAGGTGTTGTCACATCTAACTCAACATCTAATTGTTGAGGTAGTACGGTGATACCCTTAGAAAAGTCTTCAGAAATAAAAGAGTGGGTGGATCCAGAATCAAATAGAACATTTGCTACTTTAGAGTGGATGGTAAGTGTACCTTTCACCACATCGTTATCGTACTCCACATCGCTGATAGAAATTGCATGTGACTTTCCTTTGTCTTTAGCCTTAAGAGTTTGTTGACGTCGACCATCATCATCAACCCTTGGATTTGGGCATTGATTGGCATAATGCCCCATCTCCTTGCACTTGAAACATTGAAGTGTTGTAGGTTCATTCTGTGTATCCCTTCCTTTGTTTGCATCCCTTCCTTTGTTTGCGTCATTAGACATCTTCTTCCCATTATCACGGCATTCAAATGCCCGATGACCTTCCTTTCCACATTTAAAACATTTACTTGTCCCTTTAAGACAACTCCCTCCATGTTTCTTTCCACACTTTGAGCATAATGGAAAGTTCATCTTCTTTTCAGTGTGTTCTTTAGAGTTTCCTTTGAATTCCATCTTCCTCTTCTTATCAAACCCATGTGACTGATGGGTTACTCCAATCTCCATCTCGACTTTGAGAGCACATCGAACGATTTCCTCGTAGCTATTGAAGTCCCTTATGGCTAACGCCCTTCGAAGACTTGGTTTTAAGCCACTAAAGAATCGATCGATCTTACTCTCAGGTTGGATAATAATACCAGAAGCGTACCTTGCCAGTCTTGTAAAATTTGCTTCATAGGTACCAACAGATTCATCATCCCTTTGTTTCAGTTCAAGAAACTCTTTCTCCATCTTTGTTCGGAGAATACGAGGGAAGTACTTATTGAAAAATAAGTTCTTGAACTCGTCCCATTCCATAGACTCAATTTCATCCCTTTGCCTCGTATTCTTAACAAGATTCCACCATTGATCAGCATCTCCTTCCAAACGATACACTGCTAGGATGACTTTATCATGTTCAGAACATTGAAGAACTGAAAATATCTTTTCAGTAGTACTAATCCATTGTTCAGAAACTAATGGATCAGTAGACCCGCTGAAAGAAGGTGGACGCTGCCTCATGAAGGATTCAACAGAATGTTGCTCCCTCCTTTTCTCGTTTGGAAATCCTGCATGATTCATAGCTTGAGAAAGTTGTGTGAGCATGGCTACAAGATTTTGCATTCCAGCTCCCATATCGTTTGGTTGCTCAGGGGGACAATCATTGCATTGCCCATCGCATTCCGCATTAACACGGTTCCTTCGGGTTCCAGCCATTGACTAAAACCAAGAAGAATAGTGTGAGCAACACTAATTATAATAGGAAACCACATAATTCAAGAATAAAATTTTCATGCTTATGGTCTTATCCTAGGTTATTCAAGGCCATTTCTAAAACACTACGATTGTGTACTATGCTTAGACTTATCCTTAGGGTTCTTACTAAGGCTTTCACATCCTAGTTTCCAAAGGTTGACTATACCTTTCCTCTGATACCAACTATAACGACCCATACTTTACATACATTGTTAATACTTCAAAATTGAAGTACACTTATTACAACATATGACAAAACCACAAAGGACCGTATAGGTATAGTGTCTTTAGAAACTGGGAAACATAAACAACTGGTTCATAAATCTTCTACAGTGTCTCCCATTTATTTCATCATATCTAGGGTCCCTTTTAGCATATTCTACTTAATATCCATCTTCCTGACCTGGGGAAAAGAAAACATAAAAGGGTGAGCTCAAATGCTCAGCAAGGGCAAATAAAGGAAATAAAAATCATATCATATCTTTTTGAAAATCAAAACCTGCAAAAGAGATCATAATATCTTAACATGGAACAAATCATAGGAGTGAAAATGAGATCCTCATAATCATAACATAAAACTTGAAACTTTGTGGCATGCACACATAATCATGGAAATCATTTCTTGTTAGTCATGACTCATTGCCAAGACTATCTTAGTGGACAAAGTCCCTTTCTGAACCGAGTTCACTCCTCGTTTCAGTCCTGTATCACTGAACCGAAATAACCTTCCGTTCCAGCCATGTCTATCTCATGAGATATAAAATCTTTACCCAATGCATTGGAGGGAGATATAGGTCCCACCCATCTTATAATGAATCCTTTCTTATGTGTGCCACATAATCATAAAACATACATCATCGCATAACACATGAAACAAAAATGGGATTCTTGAAACATCATGACATCATAAATCAATTCATATAAGATAAAGGAATTCATAAAAATAATTCCATCACAACATGATCAAATCAATGTAATAATAGGGATAAAAACAGAACCCTTTATTATCTTAGATGGAAAATAATTTTGAAAATCACTTGAACTCCATTCTTGAGGAAAATATCCTTTCTTCTTCAAAAACATTTTTTTCTTTCATAATATGTCATAAAAGAAGTTGATTAAAAATAAACTTGAAAACTTGTAAAGGAATCTTCTTTGAAGTAATGTTTTAAAAATCCATTCATGCCGTATAAGTTAAAAAAAAACATTCTTCTCGTACTTTTGTCGGAAAAGTCAAAAAAGTACATCGTACGAAAAAACAACAAAATATTCCTTTAATATTCTTTACTAAAAACTCACCGAAGGTTAAAATTGGATTTAAACTATTGCAAGTGGATGGAAACAATATTTCATATTGAGGGAACATGGATGTGGATGATAAAATACACCCCAGTAAATACTTACGAATAAACAATCTCGGATAAAAATGAGATTGTGATATTTCCCTTACCTTAGGTCTGATTAGCTTTGTACGTGTCCGAAGCTCCTGTATAATGGTTTAAATAATGTTATTGACTTATTCCAGAATCATACATATTTATATGATATCATATATGGTCATATTATTAGCTTCTTGTTAGTAATATTTCATTGTTACTTGTTACTCGGGTCTTTATAACATTTTGTTCTTATGCGTGTTTTGTCAAATAAATTCTTATTCTTATCTTTAGGTTATAGATAATTCATTTCCAGAATGGTATTAGTGTATTATATACCATATTCATTCATTCAATTCATTTATATAATCATTATGAAATGAATATCATGTAGAACGAGTCGCATCACATCGTGGAGACGGTATTCCGTACGTACGCACGAGTGATGATATCGTTCCTATGATCGTGGAAATGTATTGGAGTATATATATATTATTTCAGTATCAATATTACTTTATAATAATCATATATAGTTACTCATTACACCATTATACCCATCCTTGTAAGGTGATGGTGGAAAAATAGATTACACCACGGCGTGGAGACGGTATTCCGTACGTACGCACGCGCGGTGATTTCATTTTTCCGTAGGATGGATAGAAGGTGAATTAGGGTTGTTTCATATTTATAATAACATATCAGTATGTAAGTAATACTGATGTTATTACTTTATCATGAAACAACTAAAGAAGAAGAAGTTGAAGAAGAAAGAAATTGAAAAGATCGGTAATGGATATTACCTCTTCTTTGGAACGCCTCTTTGAATTCTCCACTTAAGGAACTAAGATTGGTCTTTGGAGAAGACCAGGACCTCTAGGATTATTCTAGGGAAGTGTAGAGGAGAAAATGGCAGGGTTTGGCCGAGCTTGTGTTCTCAATTTGGTGTGAGGAGGAGGGGGAGGAGGTGCCCTTTTATAAGGGAGGAGAGGGGCACCTTAGGAATATCTCAAAATATTATTTTATATTAAAGTCAAAATCGGTTTATAATGGTTCCAAAGGGTCTTATTTAGAAGATAAGGTGGGGATGGGTCGAAATCCTATCAACCAATAAGATTTAGACAAGTTTAGGGTATTATTTTAACCTTATCAATTAGATTTAACTCTAAGTTAAATAATTTAACTTTTACCATGTCTTTTTGTTTTCTTTCATTATATGGTTAATACACTTACTATAACATGCCAAACGAACCCCAAATTGTTTATTATTAATATATATATCCTTATCTAAGTCATTTGGCCGAACCTTAGATTTTTAGGAATAAAATAACAATTAATAATATAATATTTGATTTAAAAACTATTTTGTGTCAATTTTGACACTATTTGATATATGACTTTTGTGAAAGTCATAACAGAATTAAATGTTCGAACCAAGTTGATTAAATCAACATTAATATATCATAGTAACCTAGAAAATTAGTTGAATTCATAAAAAATCTCAAATTACATTTCTTTTGGTGTTTATAACATCAATTATGTCAATATTTCATTAATAAGTTAATTACTGCATCATCGTTGTGTCATAAATAAATTAAATTATTTGATGTCTAAAAATTACAAATAAAATACCATCATGTAGGAAATCTTTTTAGCTTTCTAATGAATATTTACAATTGAATTTATCTTATGTATAACCCCATATTAAAAATGATTTACTTATTAAACTTTGATTTGAACTATTTTAACCCTTCTTTAAATAAATTAATAATAAATGTCCTAATCTAATCCAAGTGGGCCTAAATGGTCATATTTTATTCCTAAGTTTGTTTTTGGTCGAATTACACTTGTCCAATAGAATTAGGACATGTGTTAGGGTAATATTAATATCATATTTACCCTTAGTTACCCTATTTACTATTAACCACGGTAAAAAAAAGTAAAAAGTTACTATTCACCAAAAAATTATTTTCATCTCATTGAACCACATTTTAGTCCTTGATATTAACCGTGTCTCTCGGATTTTCGAAATTCCAATCACAGAAGCGGTAAAATTAAGTTTTATGCAAAATTCAGTTTTTAACCTACCACTTAGTGGTTTCACTATTCATCAAAAATTGAAAGTTTTCAGAAAAATACCAAAATTTCACCCTAGGCTAATTTCGATATTCTGAGTCCAAAAATGAAGTCCATTTTGAAAAATAAAATTTATAAAATTTCAAAAAGTGGTTATTACTATTCATAACGGCTAGTTTTAATAGTATATTGTTGTTTAGTGAAACTCGGTATTGCGTACGACGCAAGCTATCGAGGAAGGTCGCGATTGCGTGTAAAGCAAGCCAAACAAGTGTTGTGTAGAAAAAGATTCCTTTGATGATTTATATAACATAAAAGTCTCGGGTGTTACACGCACGAAGCAAGTCTGCACAAGGAAAAGTTTGAACAAGTTGTTCAAACTTTCTGCACGAAGCTTTGAGAGTTGATAAGAGCCTCTCTCTCTAGAAATCACTTCAGGAAGTTCTGATCACCAAAATTCCAAAAGTTCTGAACACTTTCAAATGAGCTCCTATTTATAGGTGAAGCTCCAACGGTCAGCTCCCTCCTCCAACAGTCATATTTTTCCTTGAATTTTAGAGGGACCTGTACACGTGTCACTCAAACAATGGTTAGTCAAAAACTGAATACACGACATCATTTTTTAATGAAACAAGTGTAAGCATAAGCAAAATTGAAGTTCATAAGGTAGGAAAAATAAAAGTTCGTAGTCTAACCAAAAAGGTATTCAGAGTCTATAATAAAGAGATGTTCAGATTCTGTTTTACTAAGGAATTCGTATTGAGAATTCATAATCAGAATTCATAATGAGAATTCATCAAGAGAATTCGTAATGAGAATTAATAATCAGAATTCGTAATGAGAATTAATCATCAGAATTCGTAATGAGAATTCATTACGGGAATTCATAATGAGAATTCGTAATAAGAATTCGTAATGAAGATTCATCATCAAAATTCATAATGAGAATTCATTACTAGAATTCATAATGAGAATTCGTAATCAGAATTCGTAATGATAATTCATCATCAAAATTCGTAATGAGAATTCATCACTGGAATTCATAATGAGAATTCGTAATCAGAATTTGTAATGAGAATTCATCATCAGAATTCGTAATGAGAATTCATAATCAGAATTCTTAATGAAAAACAGAATACCTTACATCTAAGTATTTTTATGATTCCGAGGTTTGGGACTTCAATTAGAATTTTATACTTAGACAAATTTTCGATATGAATACGAAAATCTAGGTAAGGGTAAATTTTATTAAAGAAAGAAATTTTCCTTATAGAAGTAAAATATGGATTTCCTTAAGTATAAGGTGTTTGTGATTTTCAAAACAAGAATGAATGGAAAAGTCATAAGGAAAACTTTATTGACTCAACATAACGTTGCTGGTTCACGAGATGGGCGATCCCTTCGGTACAAAAGACAACAGACAAAAGATGATGTTACTACCTGATTTAATGAATAAAAAAAGTACATGGAGTGTACTAGAAACTACATGCTATGTCTGTACAGATCCTAGATAGACCATGGCATGGAATATACTGGGATGTACATGGCATGTACCTATATTACACGGTGTGTTCTTGAAAATAAATGGCGCGTAAAACCCAGTTATGTCATGTAACAGGCCGACATCAAGCCCTTGAACCCTTTTCCAACTTTATCCCAAGTATAACCCAGACAGACAAGATTCAGACCTTAAAGAAAGAACCTAGTTCTTAAAAACATCCCCCTTAAATCAATTTGTCCCCTAATTTACCTTCCAAGGGTGGTGAAAGAACAACTGAGAATAACTCAGACCATTGTGATTGTACATCAGCCTCCTTATCTCAGGTCTTATCCTACATTATACCGTACTACCATAGCACCCATACTAAAGGAACATATTGACCATGGATAACCTTCATGCTATGATCCACAATATGAATAATATAATCCTCAAAGGATGCATCTTCCTACAACTCCACTTCCTCATGCTAAAAAGTGTGAGACGAGTCCAAAAAGTTACGTTGCAACTGAGAGGCGTAGAGGATGTCATGCATAGCCCTGTACCTTTGACGTAACTACAATCGATAGGAAATAGGCCTGAATCTATCTATAATCTTGAATATACCAACATATCTTGGGGAAAGCTTACCCTGTCTCCTGATCCTCTTGTGTCCCAACCTCAGTGCGACATGTAGAAAAACTCAATCCCCAACCTCAAACTCCAAAGGTGATCTGTGATGATTGACTTATGATTTATGATGATATTGTACAGTATCCATCAGCCTTAAAATCAATTGAAACTACTCAGTGGTCTCATGGACAAGATGAGGTCCCAACATAGCTGCCTCTCCTACCTCCAACCAACACATGGGTGTCCGGAATGACCTAATATACAAAGCCTCATATGGAACCATCTGAATAGTATCATGGAAGGTATTGTTATAGAAAAACTCAAAAAGGGGTATGTTTGTCTCCCAAGAACCCCCAAAATCCAGGATGCATGCCCAATGCATGTCCCCTACCACCTGAATTGTGTGCTCTGATTGGCCATCTATCTAGGGGTGGTAATATGTGCTCTAAATCTCATGTGTACCCAAATCCCAATATATCCCTTTCTAGAAATGTGAAGTAAAACGACCATACCTATATGAAATGATAGAATGTGGGAACCTATGCAAACGTACAATCTCACAAATGTAAAACCCCCAATATCATCAACACTGAATGTTTCCTTGATCAATAGGAACAATACATCCTTTGTGAGCCTTTCAAGAACAACTTAAATGAAATTGTTACCATGACACCTCCAATGTTGGATAACTCCACAAAGCATACCCCTGAGAATTCTATTGATGCTACTGGCATGTTTTTCCCTCAAATGGGCGAACTTTTACACAACTGAGGTCATAATAGTGGCCTCATAGCAAAGAACGGTTGAACCTTAACAAAACTGGTCATTGAATCTTCAATTAAAATGCATTGCAGACTTCCAAATCACACCCACCATAGACTGGAAGAGTGTTGAAAATTTTTCCCTCGAACCATACACAAGAAAAAATAAGAATAGTGAGTCAACCATCACTATATGACTTATCTCCAAAATTCCCAGCTTAAGAGGTCGGCATGTTACAAAAGAAACACAACGCCCTCTCCCAAGGCACCATGTTCCCACAACAATAAAAAGCGTAAAACAGGTCCATAACATTGGAATAATTTCTCCTTTAAAAGAATCACATCTGAGACCGACTACATGTCTTATATAACCTTAGATTCATCAACCCAGAGTCTAAGAAACTCACCAAGGTGTTCCACACTCTCTGTTACAAGTGAGAATTTGGTACAAGGTTAGAAGTCCACATAAGAACACTGACTAAACCTAGAGTGGAATCCATCTGGAAGTCATGTCAAGGAAGGTAGAAGGCATCCAAAGTCCTTCCAAGGAATTCTTACATGGAAACCCATGTATCACATAGGATTAACTGAGCCTCATTTAAAACCACGCATCTAATGCACAACACTGAAAAATATTTCAAATTAGCCCAATGGATTTTAACAATAGTGCGACGTATAACTGACGCTATCTTAGTGCATCTAGGATGATGTCAAGATTGGGGAAATTATCATCTCTTAAAAAGGTGTAAAATAAGAGGATTTCAATGTTTTTTAGAAAATGATAGCTGAAATACTACTGGAATACCTCTAGAAAGAAAATCGACTTCACTTGTCGATGCATCATCATTTAACTGAATTAAATTCCTTTATCACAAGGAATTTATGTAATAGTTCCTGCGTAACAACTGAGGTCCATTCATAATCATTGGTTCCTTAGAAGGACTGCACACACAACCAAAAAAACAACATCATGCTCCCAAGCAATCATCAACAAGAAACAAGACCTGCGAAACTCATAGGCATTAAAAAAGAATCAACCATTTCTGAAAAGTCCTTGATTGTGACACTTATACCTAAAAGGACAAATTTAAATAGAACTATCATGATGCTCCTCACCTAGGAGTGTCTTAGAAATTGATAAAAAGGACCGTCTGCTCTAAAATGTGCTAGTTCAGAACCAATTTAAATGAATGAGTGTCACTCCACGAACCACAATAACTTTTTCATATCACATGGCATGAAAGCCGAAATTAAACCAACCAAAATGTCAAAACACCCAAGTCTAAGAAAGTCCTCCTGAGCAGTGGGACAAACTTGGTTTCATAACGCTTAGGTCACTCTACTTCGAAGACAACTTGAGACATACACAAAAACTCAAATCTCAATGATTTAACAGAACTCAATGGATCATTTTAACATTTAACACTTGACGGGTACCACATATGTCAACACATATTACCCCGAGTTCAAAAGAGAAAACGGAAAATTCTTGATACTATTCATAGGCTGTCCATCCTTTGAATCCTAGTGCTAGATGGATCAGACAGGAACTGGCTCAAATGCACCTCATCTACACAACCATTTACACATATGATGATGTAATAAGTTTCCAATCACTTAAGGAAAGGGAGGTTCACACGACCTCCTATATAGCAGACCATGCCCGAGTCTTGTCTAATCTGCTGAACCAAGCATTTCCAAATTCTTGTTCCCATATCAAGGGTCAAGATACAATGATCACCCATCTGAACAAGGGTGTTCTCTACAAAAACGCAAACGTACTACCAAGGAAAACAACAACTACCAACACAAATGCCAGAAATCTCATAGCATAAAACAAGAAAAAAAGATCCAAGGGTGCTACCTACCATGAGATAGCCCCTTATGAAGCATAAGTATCGATCCCCATCACCAAGTCACGCAAAAACATGTTTACTAGGCTTAAAATCCCTAACCATTTGAATTAATTTTAAGAAAAACCTCAATCAACGTTCAAAAAAACAAGGCACTTGACAACTACTTTAGCTAAAAGCTCAAAGAAAAAAAGTAACATCTCATCAATATCCTTTTAAAACATTTAACAACAATAACATTCCAAAAAAATGACATTTTAACATGTATGTTCATTTTTAACAAAAAAGGTGACCTATGAGGGTCTCGTTAAGTCAACCTGGGTCCTTAAAAAGGCAACCCAATAGTAGTTGTTTAACCACCAGAAGCATGAATAGATTAGAAAAAGAATCCTACAAGGAATCCTCGAATGATAAACAACATAGGCATCCTACAATAGGGATCCTCTAATTGATACATAAGTGAGAGATCCTACTAGGGACTCCCTAGATCAGCATGTAAGAGAAGGAATCCCCTAAGGGATCCTTGGTATCCAAATAAGATATAAAGGAATCCTACTCGGTATCAACTAGGTCGAAACATAATTAGAGTAATCCTATAAGGGATCCTTGATAACAACTGGTCTCATGACCTCATAGGCCAGAATGGAATATCTCCCCCCAAAATTTCCTCAATGAATAGGTTATGAGAGATAAATCAAATATCATATCATATCATAGTTCTCAACTAGACTTGTCCAAACACCCAACTGATCCTTCAAATTCTCGTCTCACTCTCAATAGAACACTAAAATGATAACTGGAGGAATAACCTCTCTATTTAGATATAAATGCTCCAAAATATCCATTAGGAGTCCTCAAAACACTCCATGGGTTGCACCATTGCGATCTAGGTAGAAAAATAATCAAAAAGGACTAATTGTAGTTTTAAAACTGACAAAAGGGGGATAAAATAGGAAAAGACTGTCAAAGGTTAACAAAAGATAAGTACACTGTGTGTGGACACCATACATGGTGTGTGACCTCAAGATTTCAAATGGTCGTGTATTACCGCTGGCCTGGGTGTGTATCAATCCCAGGTACACTGCATGTTATATGTGTACATGGTGTGTATACAAGCCTCCCCTATTGGCCATGTACTCCCACTTGGCTAGATTGAATCGAGTTCCGCCTGAGTAAGCCCACACGTAGTGCACTGAAAGTACACATCTGTGTACTTGAGAAACCCGCCATTCCATTTTTCTTATCACATGGTTAGGTGCACTGTCACTTACTATAAAACGTGTACTATGATTACATGATGTGTAGCCAATAAAAGAAATTTTCTTTCCCTAAACATGAAGAAAAAACAACATGTTAAGATAAATTACACGTTGTGTAAACTAGGGTTTTTAGGACAGAAACTCCAAATTACCTAGAAAATATATGTTCTATAAAAAAACTAGTGGTATTCCAAATTTCGATCTATAAGGGCCCATACTCACTAAAAATCAATGTTTGGCACCCAAGAATAACATATCTCTTGATGCTGAATTTTGGATAGGGCCATGAACATGAATTGTTGAGAAAAACTAAGGCCTATTTGGTATCCAAAAATGATTCTGTGATGCATGAGGCAGGTGAGTGCAAGAATTAAGACTTTTGCACAATATTACCATATGCACGAAAAACCTTGTGCACCCAATGAATTTTTAAAGGGAGCCTTCTACAATGACCATCCAGAAACTAACCAAGTCAATGGCACGAAGGAAGATTGTTCAATTCACAACATTCCTATATGCGCGCAAACCCTTTCATGACCAATGAAACATCAAACAGCCTCTTGTGCACTGCTCATCTTCCATGCTGCCACTGAAGTTTCCATCTATAAATAAAATAATAACCCCCACCCTTCAAGGGACCATTACAGAAGATGATATGATGCTCTGTCGCGTGAAAGTCACCACTTCCGCAATTGTGTGAAAGACATCGCCTATGAGTGGTCTCACTAGGGATTGATCCTCATCCATTTACTTTTACTCTAAGGAATTTGCACATAAAATATTCCTCTTGCATGAAAGTTTTCTCTCATATTGTAATAATATTGTATGCATCGACTCGCGTTGCGTACAACCCCGCATCTTGTGTTCACCCCTTCAATCTTGTGCACGCCCCTTATTGTGCGCTCCATGTGTTTTCCTTACCCTAAGGAACCATGTCTGAGCCCCTCTGACATGCGACACACCTGTCATGCACATACTTCTCCCGTACATCCCTCCAGGTTTGTATGAAGTGATTTCAAGGTTCCTTGGGTGACGCTTCATATTTCATTACATAGCCTCATGTTTCTTCTCATAGGCATTCTAATGGATATTTCTTCTTCACATAACCATGATAACGTGAGATCCTCAATAGATCACTCCACAACCCCATCTCACTATGGCATTTCTAGTGCCTTCCCTTCACCAAGGGTTAAAGCACACCTATTATGTAAGTCCTAGGGGTGGAGAGCGAATTCTCATCATCCGAGCTGTAAGAAATTAAATTTCCGAACATCATTATCCTCATAAATTGACATTAAACTATATACTTTTCCCATTAAATATACATGGGGTGCCCCGCCTCAGACATTTTCCATGCCCACTCATCTCCATGGGAGTGAGATCTTCCTCACATGGAATGAGATCCTCCTTGCATGGAACAAAATCTATTCATGGGGAAGGGAAACCATCCTGCTGTAATCCCAAAGCTTTCTTGTAGAAGGTAGTTACCTTGATCCTCTTCTCTTTATCAGTGTGAAAAGACCAGAGGAGAGATGGGAACAAGGAATTTTGATTCCCCAGCCCTCTCCCTTTGGGATTTATTGCCATCGGGCCTCCATAATGCAGTAAGTCCCAATATGCATATCTATGGGTGTCTAACCATGCATAAGCCCCATTCCATTCCTCGTGGACACACCTTTCACAATGTGATTGTTAGGTATTTATTGCCTCTTGTTTCTCACACCAAGCATGACTCACATGGGCTTAGAGTAATCATCGACCATGGAATCCTCTACAGGATTCCTTAGTGTGTAAGCCCCATCCATTACCACTGAACTATGAGGACATTAATCTTTTCTCATTCCTGGAAAGGTACATAGTAATCCTTCTATAGGTTCAATCCCATCACCCATCGGTCCCGAATACGTCACACCGGTTCACCCTCGTCCTGTATGATGTTAAACTGCACCCATTCGAACTACATAGATTTTAATCTTTGTCTCCTAGACAGGGTATGCACAAAGCCTCCCCAAGGTTCAACCCCAAATGATGGTAATATTTGGTGCCCCATTTGTTGTAACCTGCATCCTTGGTATGCTCCTAAGTGGTGTTAGACTAGCTCTCAGGTAGTTAACCATGAATAATACCCACACTCAATTCATACTCCTCCAACCAAGAGTGTCCCTCTTATAATGGGCTACTAACCACGCGTGAGCCCCAATGTGTCATCGGGTCTCTATCCTTTGTGCACACCCTCATTCCATTCCCCATCATGAACTATGTGGACTTTGATTCTCTGCCACAAGGATATGTAGGAATCCTCCCTGAGGTTCAAGACCATCAATCATGTCCCATACTAGTCTCTCCCTTGAGCCTTTGTGTTTCAGGAAGGTCATTCCCCAACAAACAGATTATAATTCCTCCAGGTCCCATCCACATGTTCATCCTCATGGGACTCCTCCTTAAGTGTCCCATCACCCCACCAAACTATGTGGACTTTGATTCCACATCACATGGATACATAAGAATCCTCTCTGTGGTTCAATCCCAACATCTTCGTCATCTCCACATCGGTTCCATCCCATTCCTCCCATCTACTTCTTCCAACCATTAGTCATCCATCTTAATCCTTACCTGGGCTGCCACATCCCAATGAGACCATGCCATCCATCTCATCGCCACTCCTTGCAGAACCCGGGTAGATAACCACGTATAAGCCATAGATAATCAATAATCACCCAACAAAGAGTGTTCCTCTTGTGATGGGCAGATAACCATGCATATGCCCCAACATGTCTTTAGGTTGTTTCCCTCTGTGTACACCCCGATCCTATGCCTCACCCATTCGAACTACATGAGTTTTGATTCATGTTTTCAATATAGGGTACATAGGAAACCTCTCTGAGATTCAATCCTATCCAATATTAAACCTTGGTGTCCCCCTTTCTAGGGTGCACTTTCCCTGATCTACACTTAGTGGTTTCTAGATCATCCTTCACGGTGCATCATCTTCCCTTTACTGGACACACCACCTTAGATCTGTCCTCATTGGGTGTTCTGATCTGTCCATCTGGTAAAACTTCCAGGTGATCCCTCCTAGGGATGTACCCATCTGATCCACTCCCATCAGTGTTCTATTCATTCTGATCCATCTCTATTAGTCATTAAACTCTCAGCATACCCCATGTTAAACATGGGAAGCTAAGAAAAACTTCAAAGACATGATTATGGAATATAGTTCCCGACACTCGATGTGGGATGCCTCTGGCTTCTGCACCCTCGAGAATGTAAGAACCCAGTTCTTATTCATGAGGCACGAGTTTCTTCTTTTCCTTTTTTCCTTTAGCGTTTTTGAGAAAATAATGGAAATGGGGAAAAATCCCAAATTTGGGGGTACACACTGTGTAATTTTCCACACATCGTGTACTTTGGCCGTGTGGGATGAGTACACAGGGTGTGTAGTCCTGTCGGAGATGAAGGGTGTAAAAACTAACTACACGCAGTGTACCAGTTATTTACATGCCGTGTAATCAGTCGGCAGGTGAATAGTAAGGCAACAGAGGTAGCTGCCAGCTGAGTGATAGTACATGCCGTGTATTTAGAAATACATGTCGTGTACTCATGTCGACAAATGAACAGGGCAGTGGTGGAAAGAATCCACCAGGGAAAAAGTTTAAAAAATGAAAAGTACATGCCGTGTACTTAAGAGTACACGCCGGGTAGTCATGAATTTTCTCTTAAAACAGGCAGTAGCCTCTTCATTTGAGAGAGGAGGCAGAACCACCATTTGGAGCTTGGGTGGATGACCGAACCTTTCAGGATCACCTGATCGCGCACCGGGATTCCGTTTCTACCTCTGTCAATCATGTTGGGACAGTACGGGTAAGCCCTCCCCTCTCCTTAAGCTGTTCTTACCAATTCTTCCTCTAAGGGAAGCTATTTACATTTGAAAAAGAATTATTTTATCCCTGATTTACTCCGTTCTTGGATGTTTAAAGAGGCGTCGTTCACATATTTGACCAAAGGAGATCAAGGTAGGTGATCTGGTGTTTATTTCAAACTGTTGAGTTGAATTTGTTTACCGTTGTGCTACGAACCCATGTTTGGGGTGTCTTATGGATGTGTCCTTTGCTGAAAGTTATCTATAATTTCATAGATAAACTTTTGATAAGTTAAAACTGTTGTTTGGGATCACTGATTGGATCCAGGGCCACCCCGAGGGTGCGTTCTTCTATTTAGCCATTTGGCTAGAATACCTGTGGGTATACCATGAATTTTAGCATTCTTTAAATTGCCTTGAGAGTAATTGTATATAAATTTCTTGCTTATGTGTTGCGCTCGGTCCAGTTACTTGTATAGCCTGAGGGAAGTGTTTCTTTTAGCCTACGGGAAACCTTTCTGTGCCCGTGGGCAGTAGTTTCTTTTCCTGTGGGTGACACCTCGTACGCTTATGGGAAATATTCATTATGCATGTGGGCAGACACCTGTGGGTTTCGATTCTGATTACCTAAGGGTAAGTATTGTATGTCTGAGGATAGTGTTATCATGAATATTCACCATGGTGATTTTCATATATTACACCAGCAAAGTTAAAGCATAGGATTGGCATGGTTAAATGAATATTAAAATGGAAATATAACTGGTAGAGTTAGTTAATTTTGAGTACTGCTTAGTTTATTTCATTTACTACTGCACACTGCTGTTGCACATTTTCACTGGTAGTTGGGCACGAGCCTTTGGTGGTTGCCTACTGGGATTTATTTCTCACACCCTATTTTGGTCATGTATTCAGCCCAAAAATATTACATTTATGCGGGTGTTGATAGGGGAAAGGGTACCTAAACAGGTACATGATTATAGAAGAGGAGTAGAAAAGCATGGGACTGAGCTTAGGCTTGCGATGCTGCTGCGTTCTGTTTACTCAGCTTTGTTTTGTTTGCCTATACCTTGTAATTTGAGTTGTATTGTATTTTATTGCATTATATCATATTTTTGATGCTTCCATAGAAATAGTGACATGCTTCATTTTTTGGATATATAACAGTTTGTTATCTTTTGCTCCAGTTGTTTATTTCAGTTATGTATGGTTTACTGCTTCTGCTATTGTTGTATGTTTATATTGTATTCCACTATGCTACACTTTCACAAATGAAGGAATATTTTCCCCACTATTAGTCCTTGTCCCTCACTTCTAGTCGGCAACCTCTGGCATTTGGGGAAATGTGCTTGAGGTCATGTGACCAACTGGGTGCGGGGCCCCCATTGCGTGGCTTCCAGATCCGGGAGGTTACAAAGTGGTATTAGAGGGGTTTCTTTTATTTGACTTACTTTTTGGAGCTTATAGTTAGGGATAGGATGGAAATGGTAGTTGGTAATAAGTTGTGCCCGGGAGTAGCTAACCCATGTACAGGTAAAATCCAATCTACCCCTTTTCTTTCAATTATTCTGATTTTGAAAATTTTACAGTTGATTTGATTTTCACCGTTGGGTGACGCACTTGTGATTGTGTTGTTTATATGTTGTACATGGGTTCTATTTATTTGCAACCTTATGAGATGAAGGTATGCCGTCTCATGCATCAATTAGGAACATGCTAGAAATCACATGTCATGCATGCTTCCATGCCATGTAGGTGCATTAGAAATTACATGTTGTTGTGATAGTTGTTGTGCTAGAAAATGCATGATGTTGTGATAGATGACTTGATAAAATACCTTCTATTTGATAGGGTATTTTTATGTATGGTTTTTTAGAATGAACGCCAAACTTTCATCCTTGAGGAGTTTGGGCCCTCATTGACCGGAATTTGGTGTATCATTGACCTGTTTACTTTGTTATAACATGTATAAGATGCCAAGCTTTGATTCGTGGGGAGTATGGTCCCTCATAGATTGGAATTTGGAACATAGGTGTTGGTTTCAGTGTTTTTATGGATATGGAGTAGTTTCTAAGGCTTAATTCCCAGAAAAACCAGAATACACGCCATGTCGTTTGACTACATGCCATTTAATCTTCTGTTCGGGAAGAAATGGAAAAAAATTTAAGTACACGCCGTGTAGTTTCTTACCATCTCATAGGCCGTGAGGGCGGGGAGACGGGGTAGGGAATGGCTTGGAGAACACGCCGTGTACTAGTTGTACACGCCGTGTAGTGTTGACCCGGTGTCCGCCCGTGTGACTAACCACACGGACGACGAAAACTTATGCCATACACATTGTGTCTACCTTGAACAAGCCATTCAGTTTGAACCAGGTTCTCGGCCATGTAGTGAGTAACACAGGTCGATATGGGGCTTCTTTTTACACACCATGTCATTTTGGAACACGTTGTGTAGTGTGACCTTGGTACACAGGCTATGTCACGAACAACATGTGTTGGTGAAAGCTTGTAGAGTACACACCGTGTTCCTGTGGGACATGCTGTCTAGTTTTTTTTAGGAGAGCCGTGTGGCTTAGCCGTGTAGAAGGACTTAGGTAGGGAAAGAGGATTTAAGTACACGCCATGTATTCGGAATACACGCCATGTGTTTGGGGTGTTACACGGCCATTTTTAGCTGGAGTACACACCCATGCGGATGGCATGTGAGAACACACCGTGTAGTAATTATACACACCGTGTAGTCAAGTTTTGTAAATATTGAATGCATTGTTTCTCCTGTTCCCTTATTGGTCTTCTCACTTTCAGTCTTTTCTAATCTTGATCTAAGGTGTGCGTTTGACTTTGTAGAGTCATGCCATCGAGACGAACACCAGTCATTTTCCAAGAGAGAGGCGATGATTTTACTCTAGAGGTGGTAGGCCATGGGCTACCGATGGAACCTCCAACAGTGCCAGATGCGGCACCAGCTGTTATACTGGACGTAGGCATGGATGTGAAGTTCCGTGAAGGCTTCATGTAGTTCATGTAGACCTTCCAAGGAGCACTGCCGGCTGCCACATTCATGGAAGAGATGAATCGTATATTCTAGCAGCAGCATCCGCCTATGTTTTCAGGGGATGGCAGACCACAGGCTGTGGAGTCATGGATGGATTCATTTTAGACTATTTTCAAGCATCTAGAGACGCCTCCTGGGTGGAGGGTCAATATCTCTACATACATGTTGCGTGATTTCTCTAAGAGGTGGTGGATGTTACCACCCAGACTGAGCATCACCACGACATGGCGTGGGAAGATTTTCAAGAGGCCTTCTATGTTTTCTTCTTCTTGGAGACGCTGAGGGAATATCGAGCTTGAGAGTTCATGAATCTGTAGTAGGGTGCCATGTCAGTGATGGATTATTCTGCTCACTTCACTGAGCTTAAACATTTTGCACCCTTTCTGGTGGGTGATGAGGCGTTGAGGGCTAGACACATTGAGGATGGTCTTCGGTGTGACATCTGAGCACTGGTGAACATTTTTAGGTTTCCTACCATGCATGCTATTATGAATGAGGCACTGATTATAGAGCGAAACTTGCGGGAAGCTAGTGGTGTGGACCAGGGCGGTTCGACACCAGTTTCAGGTACTATTTCTACCGGTAAGAGGAAGGGGCATATGGACTTCTCTCACAGTGGTAGTACTAGTTAGAAGAATAATTCAGGTAACCAGGTCATGTGCTACCAATGTGGTAGAGAGGGGAACAAGAGACCGCAATGTCCACGTGACCCAGTGGAGTGCCAAGCTTGCGGAAGGATGGGTCATCTTCAGCGTTTTTGCAGAGCATTTCCACTAGTGTCTAGTGAGAGGGGTTCTGTGCAGACTCCGCTGTGGGAGTAGGACCAATAGCTTATTACCAGTTGGAAAATTGGAATACGTCGGGGCGTCCAGGCCGAGATGGTGGTCATGGCCATGGTAGGCAGACACCGGGATCTCAAAGGCAGCAGGGCATGACAGCTCAGGGTAGCCAGGCTGTGTCGCAGGGCCATGACACTGGGAAGGAATATGCGGTGCAATAGACCCAACAGGAGTAGGACCTCAAAACTTCTACTATCATAGGTACTATTCTAGTAGCTTCTATTTTATCTTCAGTACTTTTCGATACGGGTGCTACACATAGCTTTATATCTGGGCCCGTTGTGGAGAGCCTTGGGCTCTGTGTTTCTTATTCTTTTGATGTTATGACTCTAGACAGTATATTGGGGATTAAAACGGTTGATGTGCGTCAGTGCATGGAGTGCCCCTAGGGGTTGGTGGGTATCACTTTCTATGGGACCTCTATGTCTTGGAGATGACGAGCTATGATGTCATTCTCAAGATGGACTGGTTGGTACCCTTCCAAGCCTTTGTGTATTTCTATCGTCATAGGGTGAGGTTCACATCACCAGAGGGTAGAGAGTTTCTATAAAAGGGAAAATGGGATGTCCAGGTGAGCCGAGCTGGACCCGAGCATTGTGGGCGAGGTGGAGTGACAGCCCAGATTGTGAGTTTATATCTGGATGATCAGGTGACTTTTCAGAAAGATTTCCCTCCAGTAGTTGATCGTTTCAGGGATTTCTTCCTGGATGACTTTTCAGGTCATCCTCTGGCGCGAGAGGTGGATTTCTCTATTGATCTTGTGCCAGGAGCGGCACCGGTGTCCATCCCTCCTTATAGGATGGATACACCTATGTTTGAAGAGCTCAAGAGGCAGTTAGAGGAGTTATAGGAAAAGGGTTTCATCCGACCCAATACTTCTCCATGGGGTTCGCCAGTCCTCTTTGCGAAGAAGGCAGATGACACCCTCAGACTCTGTGTGGATTATCGGAAGTTGAGCCAGTGGACGGTCAAGAACCGATATCCCTTAACAAGGATTGATGATTTTTTTGATCAAATTAGGGGAGCACAAGTGTTCTCGAAGATCTACTTGAGATCCAAATATCATCAATTATGCGTTAGACCATCAGACATACCACTTATAGATTTTCGGAGTAGATATAGTCTATACGAGTACTTGGTTATTCCGTTCGGACTCATGAATGTGCCAACAATTTTCATGGACCTGATGAATCATGTGTTCCATCCTTACCTGGATTCTTTTATGGTAGTCTTCATGGATGATATCTTTGTGTACTCTTACACTCAACACGATCATCCCACCCATCTTGAGATCGTACTAATGACACTGAGAGAGCATAAGATATATGCTAAGATCTCAAAGTGCCACTTTTAGATGGACCAGATTCACTTCTTGGGCCATATCATCTCAGAGGAAGGAGTTGCAGTAGACCTAGAAAAGGTGAGATAAGTAGTTTCCTAGGAGCAGCCTAAGAACATGTTTTAAATACGGAGTTTCTTGGGTCTGGATGATTACTACAGGTGCTTTATACAGGACTTCTCCTGCTTAGAAGCACCGTTGATGGGTTTGACTAAGAAGGATGTGAAGTTCATTTGGTCAGAATCTTGTTAGATAGCCTTTCCGGAGTTGAAGGGTAGGTTGAAATCAGCACCAATCTTGATACTTCCATAGCAAGGGAAGATCTATACAGTTTACTATGATGCATCAGGTATTGGACTGAGAGCAGTGTTGATGCATGGTGATCGAGTTTTTACGTACGAGTCTCGGTAGTTGAGGCCACATGAGAGTAATTACCTAATTCACGACCTCTAGTTGGCTGGAGTTGTTCATGTGTTGCACTGTTGGAGACATTATCTCTTGGGAGAACATTTTGTGTTGTTCACAAACCAAAAAAGTCCCAAATATATCTTTACCCAGCATGAACTGAATTTGAGACAACAAAGGTGGGTTGAATAACTTCAGTCCTTTGACTTTGAGCTTGCCTATACACCTGGTAAGGGTTACACAGTTACTGATGCACATAGCAGAAAGACTCAGATACAAACAGTTAATGAGACTAGTGGTGAGTGACAACTTATGGCTTTGTTCTTTGAGATGAATTTGGAGGTGCACGATAGTCAGGGGCAAACCTATCTTTCATCCTTAGCTGTGACTTCTACCCTACTGGATAGAGTGAGGATGAGACAACTTTCTGATTTGGAAGGCCTAGTTCTATGGGAGTCGGTGGAAAGTGAGGACCCTCCTCCTGGTTGGATGATAGACGATGATGAGGTACTACATTTCCATGGACGAGTGTGGGTTTCAGGGGATATACACGAGGAGTTTATGCGGGAGTTTCATGATTCATCTTGGGCAATTCATCCTGGAGTTACCAAAATTTACGGTGACTTAAGGCATCAGTATTGTTGGCTGGGTATGAAGAGAGAGATTGCTGGTTTTGTTACTAGATGTTTCACCTGTCAACAGGTGAAGGCGGAGCATCAGAGGCCAGCCGAATTGTTACAACAGTTACCCATTTCAGATTGGAAATGGGATGATGTCGCGATGGACTTCGTGACCGGGTTTCCGAGGTCACCTCGAGGCAATGGTGCTGTGTGGGTTGTTGTGGACAGACTCATGAAGGTAGCTCACTTTTTTCCTTTTAATGAGACCTTCGGTGTTGAAGATCTCAGGAAGTTGTATATCTGAGAGGTTGTACGTCTTCATGGGGTCCCTCATTCAATCATTTCAGATCAGGATGCCTGTTTTACATCTCGTTTCTGGAAAAGTTTTCAGAGGGAACTAGGTAAATAGGTGCTTATGAGTGCAGCTTACCACCCTCAGACGGATGGCTAGTCAGAGCGTACGATATAGGTGCTGGAGGACATGATACGTGCATGCGTCCTAGACTTTGGGGGCTCTTGGGAGAAGCATATACCCCTGGTCGAGTTTTCCTATAATAATAGTTTTCAGGCAACTATTGAGATGGAACCTTACAAGGCTTTATATGGTAGGCCGTGCCGATCACCCTTGTGCTGGATGGAGGTAGGTGAGGCAACTTTACTGGGACCACGTCTCGTGTAGGAGACTTCAGAGCAGGTCCAGTTGATACAAAAGTGGATGGATACTGTGCAGTCTCATCAGAAATCTTATGCTGATCGTCGTAGAAGACCCTTAGAGTTTGTGGTCTGGGATCAGGATTTCTTGCGTGTTTCCCCGAGGTTGGGATATAGGCAGATCAGGAGACATGGTAAACTTTCACTGAGGTTTGTAGTGCCATTTGAGATTCTGGAGATAGTCGGGTTGGTTGCCTATCGGTTGTAGTTACCACAGAGGTACCAGGCCATGCACGACGTCTTCCATGTATCTCAGCTGCGCTGTTATCACTCAAACCCGTCTCACATTTTTCAGCCCGAGGAGGTTGAGCTTTAGGTTGATGCATCCTTTGAGGAGCATCTGATTCGTATTGTTGATAAGATCATGAAGGTTCTCCGAGGCCAGTCAGTTCCTCTCATACGGGTGCTATGGCAGAATGGCCGAGTGCAGGACGAAACCTGGGAGTGTGAGACCGACGTACGTGCTCAGTGGCTGGAGTTTTCACAGCTTTATTTTTTCCACCCTTGGAAGGGCAATTCAAGGACGAATTGATTTAAAGGGGAAGTTTGTAAGAACCCGATTCTTATTATTGAGGTATGGGTTTCATCCTTTTCCATTAAGTGTCTTTGAGAAAATAAGGAAATGGGGAAAAATACCAAATTTTTGGGTACACACCATGTACTTTTCCACACGCTGTGTACTTTGGTTGTGTGGGATGAGTACACATGGCATGTTGTCTTGTCGGTGATGAAGGGTGTAAAAACCAACTACACATCGTGTACTAGTTATTTACACGCCATGTAATTAGTCGACAGGTGAACAGTAAGGCGACGGAGGAAACTGCCGGCTGAGCGATAGTACACACCGTGTATTCAGGAATACATGCCGTGTACCCATGTTGACAGATGAATAGTGCCACGGTGGAAAGAAGCCGCTAGGGGAACATTTTAAAAAATGAAAATTACACACCGTGTACTTAAGAGTACACGCCGTTTAGTCATGAATTTTCTCTTAAAACAGGCAGTAGCATCCTCATTTGAGAGAGGAGGAAGAACCACCGTTTGGATCTCTGGAGGATGACCGAACCTTGGAGGGACACCCGATCGTGCACCAGGAATCCAATTCTGCCTCCGTCGAGCACATTGGGTCTATACGGGTAAGCCCTCCCCTCTCCTTACATTTTTATTACCAATTCTACCTCTAAGGGAAGTTATTTATGTTTGAATGAGAATTCTTTTATCCCATATTTATGTCGTCTTGGTCGTTTCAAGAGGCACCGTTTGTGTATATTGATCAGAGGAGATCAAGGTAGGTGGCCTGGTGTTTATTTCCAGTTATTGAGTTGAATTTGTGTACCATTGTTCTATGAACCCATATTTGGGGTGTCGTATGGTTATGGACTTTTCTAGAAGTTATCTATAATTACATAGATAAAATTTTGATATGTTAAAACTGCTGTTTGGGATCACTGCTTGGATCCAGGACCACCCCGGGGGTGTGTTCCTCTGTTTATCCATTTGGCCAGAATACCTATGTGTATACCGTGAATTTTAGCATGCTTTAAATTTCCTTGAGAGGAATTGTATATGAATTTCTTTCTTATGTGTTGGGCTCGACCCGGTTACTTGTATAAATTGAGGGTAGTTTTTTATTTAGCCTGTGGGTAACCATTCTGTGCCCGTGGGCAGTAGTTTCTATTCATGTGGGAGACACCTCATACGCCTGTGGGAAATATTAATTATGCCTGTGGGAAGAAACCTTTGAGTTTCAATTCTGATTACCTGTGGGTAAGGATTGTATGTCTGAGGATAGTGTTATCATGAATATTCACCATGTTGATTTTCATATGTTATACCTTCCAAGTTAAATCACAGGCTTGGCATGGTTAAATGAATATTAAAATGGAAATATAATTGGTAGAGTTAGTTACTTTTGAGTATTGATTAGTTTTTTTCATTTACTGCAGCACACTGCTGTTGCACATTTTCACTGGCAGTTGGGCACGAGCCTTTGGTGGTTGCCTACTGGGATTTATTTCTCACACCCTATTTGGGTCATTTATTTATCCCAAAAATATTACATTTCTGCAAGTGTCGACAGGGGAAAGGGTCCCTATACAGATACATGATTATAGCAGAGGAGTATGAGATCATGGGACCGAGCTTAGGCTTGAGATGCTGCTGCGTTCTGTTTACTCTGATTTGTTTTGTTTGGATGTACCTTATACTTTGAGTTTTAGTGTATTGTATTGAAGTATATCCTGTTTTGGTTTCTTCCATAGAAATAATGACATGCTGAATTTTTTTGATATATAACTGTCGGTTATCTTTTGCTCCAGTTGTTTATTTCAGTTGTGTATGGTTTACAAATTCCTCTATTGTTGTATGTTTATATTGTATTCCGCTGTGCTACACTTTGAAAAATGAGGGCATAGTTTCCCCACTATCAGTTCTTAGACCTCGCTGCTAGTCGGCAGCCTCTAGCGTTTGGGGAAATGCGCTTGAGGCTATGTGACCAACCGGGTTCAGGGAACCCGTTGCATGGCTTCCGGATCCGGGAGGTTACAGGGAATCCCTATCATAAGGAGAGGAAATCTAGATGTACTAGTATTCTTGAACCCAGACATTCCAGTGATGCCCAATATGACTAATCTCCTGAAAAAAGGTTGATTACCTGACTGCACCCCATGGAATGTCCTGACATGAGTAGTTTAATTAACCGGTGTCCACAAAGTTATGTCACAGGGAAGAGCTTCATGAAAAACATCCTAAATATACGAGGGAGACCCAATGTAGGTGATTAATTCTGAGTATGAATCCATAGAAGGATAGACCAACATCCCATTATCCCATTTTGATCAAGGATAAAACATCATGGAATAAGCAACTGATGCCACCCACCTTTAGAAAGAGGGAATGTTGGGAAACAGCTAGTGCGTCCTTACAGGTGGATGCACGCCCCGACGAAAGCTTAGAAAAAAAAGGTAAAACCAACATGAATCTCTTCTCTTCAATATGATGATCAGTAGTGTTTGGTACATCATAAGATAAGTGTGACACTGAATTCAGCTATCTCACAACAGCTCCCACCAAGAAAATGGTGGGCCTGGCGTGAAACTCACCAAAGTTGGGGAAGTTGATCATTGGGTATTTCGGTATGTGATGTTGTCAGTGTGGATCTTTCTATCCTGTTATGGAAGACAGAACGATGCTGCGGTACTGTGCATCGCTTTCCTATTATCTGTACTAATGAGTGAATATTCCTACTTTGTAGGATCCAAGCTATTATGTCATGAAACTGATCACCACCCACCCACTGATGTAGGGGAAATGGAAACACCAACGCGACAATCACGCGTGGCCCCATAGATTCTGTGATGGTATCCACATCCATGGATACTGGGCTCCCCCGCCCTATATCACCATATGAACACGTTCTGAGGAGAGAGATCAATGACCTCATCTAACGGTATGAGGAAGAATGGATTATCCCAACTTAGTATGTGGACCGTCGGGACCTAGAGACTTTTGTGCCTCACTGTCACCACCACCCCAAGGATCGCACATGGAGCCACTACTCTCCACTCCAACCTACAACTATTTCAGGAGTATCTCCCCGAAACATTTTGATGACTCACTCCCCTACGCCAATGAGGTGAGGGAAGTTTGGGCCAACCCACTTGTGATCCCATTCGGGGGGCCGCCTAGGAGGGCTCCCACTAGGCCATGTCAGCACCACCACCTAGTCCCATAGGCTGAAAAGTAGGTGGTTTACACACCTAAACCACCGGCCCTAGTCTGGTTAACCTAATGTTAACATCGAGTGAAAGATGAGGAAGACACCCACCAGGGGGCGTCATCATCAACATCTAAAGTGGCCCGTGCCACCTCCAACACATATGGTCAATTCCCAGTTTATGCCGAACAGGGGAACTTATATGTCTGACCTAGATTGAGGCCCCAATGTCCCCACGATCATGTTGAGATGAATCTCTTGGTCATTGAAACATGTAGTACCCGTCACAGGCCTACCCATAGCGATGACATCCAGCATGGAGGTCCTCCCCATGCCACCATCAATGAGAGAAAAGGTCCTCCCCCCTCCCAAGCTTAGCATGGAGACCATCCCCATGCCATCATCAGTTTAGGAAAAGGCCCTCCCCTATACACTGACATCCATCATAGAGGTTTCTTTCACACCCATGATCCCAGGTATAGAGTCATTCCTCCTATTACAGGGTTCCAATGTGAAGACCCTCCTCGCCTAGTCATCTATAAACATGAATGTATTCCCCATGGTCTTACCGAAACTAATGAAGGTCATCCCCATCCTGATGATCATAGAAGAGGAGGTCTTCCCCACTTCATTGGCATCCAACGTTGAGGTCTTCCCCATGTTCAGTTTGACTGGTATGAAGTCCTCCCTCGTACCATCACTACTAAGGGAAAAAAATATAGAAGTACTACCCATAATCCCACTAACTCCAATGGAGGTCCTACCCTCTTTAACACTTCTCACGGAGGTACCCCCATTCACTATCCATTGGATACAGAGGGTCTCTCCATGTTCCATTCGACATTTTTCCAGGTGCTCCTCAAACCCCGACTCACCCAGGAAGAAGTCCTCTCTTCCCCAGTATTAGTTCGGCCAAAGGCCCTCCTCATGTTGCAAAACTACCCTGACCTAAAGAACCATCCTGGGGAACAAGGGTAGGTTGCCTCCAACAAAGGATTAATACTGATAAGTTTCAAACCATGATCAAACCCGTCTACTTTTCAGACTCTAAGGTGGAGTGCAATTCAGTGATGGAACCCTCACCCTGATATTCCTTGATGGGGGTCAGGACAGAAACACGGCATATAAAACTCATCCTTTTAGAAAGTTAGGTCCCTCAGATCCCTAAATCCCTTTCAAGATACATCTAGGAGGAGGAAGATTTGGTCCCTTTACAGGTCCTGCCCATGCAATCCTTCCTATGCTCAACTAGATCATTATCTACCTCAATCAGAGATCATAGAGAGTTGTTCTGGGGACTAATAGAGGATGAGTAGCAGCATGATTCACCTTAATTAACCACAACCCCAGCATAGGAAACTTTGGTCATTAGTTTATCTTATAGGGATGTGGTGGAACAATCAGGGAATTCATCGGAATACATACCAAGATGCGGCGGCTTGTCAGCTCATGCATCGTACTCTTCACCAGCTAGTATACCATCACAAAGTTCCACTTCATTTCCATTGTTAGTTCTTCAACCACCCCCAGTGGATGAATGGAAAAACCAAGGGCCAGACCCTGAGTCTGAGCTGAGGAGCTTGTGGGACATTCTTGCAGCAGACCAATTCCCAGAGATGTTGTAGACAGTTGCAACCACGAATTTCGGTTCTTTGGAATCTCTTACTCAGGAGGAGGTCATTTTATTCCTCCAAACTCTTTGGGAAAACCAATTCCATATCTATCATCAATGGGTGTCTAACCCCAAGAGCTAAGAACACTTTGAAGACATTAGATAGCAATGCCGCATGGTCGACTTGACTGTGCTCCCCATGGCTCAGCGCCTTAAGTCACCCAGTCACCATCAGACCCTCCAACAAAAAAGTGTCCAGAGCTTCATAGTGCTCCATAGGATTATCAAGTAGGATTCCAACCACATTCAGATCTATGGTTGGGGAAATTATGATTCCCTTCATTTCAGCTCCATCCAGCACCATCCCAACTTTCCAGGTGATATTGAGGATATGCCTCTAGGTGCAGTTGCAGTTAACATGGATGATCTATCAGAGGAAGAGACCAAGATAGAGTTCCTTGAAGATAATTTACCCCCTGGGGTAGTGACAAACCTATTGGATCCTTTAGATAGGGTTACTCACCAAAAATAAATATACTGGGCTTTCCTATACCGTCTGAGTCATTGTCCCTCAGTTGGAACCCCAATAATGGTAAAGAGAATGTTGGGGACTTCAAACCCTCCGACCCATCTAGATCAATGAAAAATATATAATATGACCTCCAAAAGTCTATTTTGATTCAATAGCTCATGGAACATAAAAATATGGTCGATGACATTCTCGTCGGATGTGTTGTAGAACGACGACCAAACTACGGTAATCCTTGATCGGGGTAGTAGGGGCAGGTACAACTTCCCCCTGGCGATTTGCCTATGGGTGAACTTGATCATCCTGCCCATGTAGAAAGAGTATAGGCTAGAGTTTATGGAAAGTGGGTGTGATATACATCACCTAATCCACCTCAGTTATGTGATTACACTCCTTGGGACCCAGCTCAGGTTCCCCCAGCCGCTCCACAGGTCATTCCCCCGGCAGCTCCACAAGTCATCCCACCAGCCGCTCCACGAGTTGCTGGGCCTGCTTATCATGTTGAAAAAACTGCCAATACATTGGTGGTTAGAGATCCTTATCAAGATATAAATCCTCATTCAAATTATCCAATGACAGTGCTAATTTCCCATATCGAGGCCCTAGAAACTTGACAGGGGGTGATCCCGCCTGATGGCAAGGAATATCTGACATGGGTGGATGATATGCCAAAACCTACTGGTTTCAAAAATCCTACCTTCTCCTCATTTAATGGGAGGGGTGACCCACTGTAGCATCTGAACCACTTTATTTCAAAGTTTGGACCCATGTTGGGAACTCCATTGCAGTAGGAGGCCACTAACCTCTGATGTTTCATACAGTTATAGGAAGGACCCACATTCGTTTGGTATAACCATCTACCCATTGGTTCAATAGACAGTTGCGAAGATCTTCATAGGCAGTTTCTCTACCTGTTCAATTCCACCACTCAAAAGATGAGTATTCTTGACCTCTTCATGTGAAATAATAGGCCTAACGGGCACATCACAGACTTTATCGCTAGGTGTAAAGGCCTAACATATTCCCTTGATATGCCACTGACTCCGGAATAGCTGCTAACAATGGGTGTGGAATTTTAACACTGATCTGGTCCCCTATCTCATCACTCAGAACTACCTATGGGGATTTCGGGATTTCTCTGAAAGAGCCCAGCGTTTAGAGGAAGCATTGTAGTAAGACAAACAGGCACATCCATTGCCTCTTGTAGTTCCCGAGAGAAGAGTCACTAAGGATGAGCCCACTATGGTAGCATAAATAGAGGCACCCTGGTAGCTAGAGTTATTACCATTGGATTCACCTCCTCAATATTTCCAAGGCCCACCACCTCAAGTGCAGCCTCTGGCCCAACAACACCCACCTCATAATTGGAAAGCACCCCCACGTAATGTACTTCCACCACCTAGGAAAGATAATCAGGTTCCACCTCCTCAACAGGCTCCTCCAACCCCTCATCATGTCCAGGAACATAGAGCCCCCTTCCTGGATAGAAGTAACTAGACCTACTCATTTAATGAAGCTTAGGTCCCCAGTTATTTCTAAAGTGCCTTGGACCAGGGAATCCTAAGGTTGCTGGAATGTAGGAGGCCCAAAGAGGCGAATCCCACTGATTGCCCCAATTACTACCCCTATCACTAGATCCTTGGGCACACCCTCAAGTAGTTCTATGTGTTTAAATACTAGCTCCAATACTAGGTCCATAACAACGTAGTCAAGTTAGGTCCAGCCTCGGCATATGTGGAATGTGCGTTCATAAAGCCTAAAGGCAATAGTGACAACGAAGTTGAGTCGTGGCAGGTTCCTAACTATAGTTCCCAAAAATATGACGATCAGATAGCCCAAAAGGTAGTTTCTCATGCCCATGGTGTTATCTGTTAAAGTTTGAGCCAGCCCAAGACTTTAGAGGTCATTGTATTACCTACAACTGCTACTTCTGCATCAACATTTCAATCTTCCTCTTCCTAGAAGGGCAAGAATCGGGGACAAAAGGGATAGCAGAGTCCCCCATTGATGCCATCATCCTACCATACTCTCAGAAATTTTATGCCCCTAGATATGAATATTTCCCCCAGAATCCATCTAATTATGGAGGATTCTTCAAGTGATAATCCAGGGTATGATTCAGTTAACACCGTGGATCTGGTAAACCCCTACATGATTCCTAACGATGAGGAGCACCTAACAGATACTGCCAATGCCGCCAGCCAAAGCCAGTGTCAATAGAGTCATGGTTATGTGAGTCATTGGAATAAAGTGTTTAGTGCTTCTAGTCAATTTGTGCATTCTACTGAGACTAGGCAGCAAGCCCCACACCGAGCTCAGCATGCACAGTCTTCTCATCTTGTTTCATCAGATCCAACCCACCACTGTTTGTAATTCTTGGTTAGTAGGAGACACCACAGTCATTCTATGATCATACATGTTCTATTGTGGACCATCCTCAGTCATCTGAACCACATTCGGTATTTTATCCATGTGTTTCAACTAGCGAGAAGTGGGATATTCCCAGCATCAGTCATTCGTCGGTTCAACCAACAGGGCCCTTCATACTTCCGTCTATAGAGTGATCCCCTCTTAGAAAAATTTCACACCTAGCTCGGAAGTATGATGCTCTCAAGAATATTGAAAGTATCCATAAGAAGATCTCTATCCTCGAGGCTCTTCTCTTATCATTAGATATGCGTGAAGCCCTTGTCAAGGGATTAAGAAGCTCCATCCAGTTTGAGACAGAAGTAGAAGTTTCAGAAGCCTTCCATGTGGAGGCAGTCAATCATGTAGAATGTTAGGTCATTATCTCTTTCTATAGAGAAGATGAAGGCTCCCCTATACAAAGGAACATCCACCTACTGTACATCACTGGCCATTTCAATGGTGTGTAGGTTCTTCATTGTCTTGTCGACATAGGCTCATGGATTAACCTTATCTCAACACAAAAATTCTAAAAGATGGGGTTATTTGAGGATGATATGAGTCCCTATGACCTGAAAATTGAAGGTTATGATAGGAAGGAAAAGACACCAGTTGGAAAGATCCACCTTCAGATCTAGTTTGGTGGCCTAGTTTCCAGTATTATGTTCATGGTTATCTCAAAAGACACCGCTTACAATACATTAATGGGTAGGCCATGGCTCCACCTGCATGTGGCGGTCCCTTCTTCATATCACTGATGCCTTAAGTACTACCTTTATGGTCTATTAGGTGTACTCTAGAGTGATGTGTATCCCTTTGCCTCTTGTGAAGCCCGTTACCTAGATGCTGACTACTACAATAGAAAGGATAAGAAGATTTAGGCTAACGAGGTTGAACATGCTATAACGGTGACCGACCTGTGGACTGTCCTAGATGATGCCTACATTTTCCCAATCCACTGATTGGAGGCCACAAACCTAGATTTGGGGAAATGTTTTGTTGTATTAGGAATGAAATGGAAGTGCATTCCCAAGAATAAGGGATGCTAGAGGATCACATCATATTCCTATAAAAATTAGTCTCAGGTGATCCCAAAGCCCCCTACTCCTGTAAGGTATTAGGATGTACGCCCCATGGAAATAGAAATATATCATAATTTCTTGTTTCTCCGGTCTAGGGTAATCTGGATCGAGATGACACAACATCATTGCTTTGATATCATTAAACATGGCCCATGGTTTGAAGGATATATGGGATCAGGTCAATAGATTTTGCCACCATGGTTTCGGCAGTACAAGAGGTCTCCGGTGAGGTTACCACTGCCAGTTAGGCTAGAAACAGTGTCCCATCAGGATCTGTCAACTTGGAAGAAACACCTCTTGCTGATGATCCGTCCTCTGTGGATGAAGAATAGGATTTGGGGGATACTCCTTCCACTTTAGAATAGGGTGTCTCCACCATAGTCGATGAATTGGTACAAGTGAACCTCAATGATGATATGGATCTAAAACCGACTTTGATCAATGCCGTTATGTCTATCGAAGAGTAAAAATGATACATAGATTTCCTGAACTAGCATCATGATGTATTCTCTTGGAGTTATGACAAGATTCCAGGGCTAGATCCTCAGGTCTCCATCCACTTCCTCAGACTTCCAAAAAATCATCATGGGTTCATATAACCTCCAAGAAAGATGCACCCTTCTCATGGTTCCATGGTCAAGACCAATGTTGACAAGCTCATCAAAGACAACTTCGTCAAGGAGGTCTAGTACCTCAGATGGTTAGCTAACATTGTGCTTGTTAGGAAGAAGAACTGATAGAATATATTCTACATCGAATTATGGGATCTCAACCGTCACTACCCAAAGGATAACTTCCCTTTCCCATGAGAGAACTATTAATTGATTACACCACTGGGTTTCAAGCTCTCTACTTCATGTATGGGTATTCCATATATAATCAGATTGGAATGGACCCTGAAGATGAAGAGTCTACTTCCTTTAGGGCACCACAAGGTACATTTTGCTACCAGGTAATTCCTTTCAGTCTAAAGAATGCAGGTGCCACCTATCAGCATTCCATGCACCGCATATTCAAGATGATCTTAGGGAAATTGGTGGAATGTTATGTGAAAGATATGATGGTAAAATCTCACAATAATTAGGACCATCTCCAAGATCTTGAGGAAGTATTCATCTTCCTACATTCCTGAAATTTGAGGATAAACCCCTTGAAGTTTGCCTTCGGGGTTACCTCCGGAAAGTTTCTCAGGTTCTTTATTAGATACAGAGGCATTAAGATCAATCCAGAAAAGATCAGTTCCATCATTAATATGTCTCCTTCCAGGAACATTTGGGAGCTCTAAGGCTTCCAAGGCAACTTAGCCTACATAGGTCGATTCATTGAAAATATAGCTGGCAAGTGTAAGCCCTTTTCATAGCTCATAAAGAATGGTGTCAATTATCAGTGGGATGAGGAGTGTCAGACTAATTTTGAGGAAATCAAGAAGTACCTTCTACAAAATCCAGTTCTAATGCCACCCATTTCAATAAATCAGTTAGTCCTTTATGTGATAGCTCTAGAACAATCTCTCGGTGCCCTCACCTGGAAGAACAATGAGGGAACGGAGAAAGGTTTATACTATATCTTCTATATCATCCTCGATACAAAGACCAGATATTCCTCTATTGAGAAGGTCTACCTTGTGATATTCATAGTATAGAAATTTGAGACATTACATACAACACCATGAGATACATCTAGTGTTCTGATTGGATCTGATGAAGTACATTTTGAACTGCCCCATGTTGATGAGCTATCTCGCTCATTGGGCAGTGATCCTCCAACATTTCTACATCAAGTTTTTCCCCTAAAGGGATATCAAGGAACATTCATTGGGATAATTTCTTTCCACCCATCCATCTCTTGTAGACCAGTTCCTAGATCTTGATTTTATAGATGAGGCAATCCTCTCGGTAGATCAAGAAATTCTGTGTTGGAAAATTCACTTTGATGGCTCTTCCTGAATCCCTACTGACAGAAGACTCTATGATTCCAGACTCAATAGGGTGGGCCAGGGTATCATCTTCATCACACTGACACAATTAGTTCTACCATATCCATTCTTGTTTTTAAAAGACTGTACTAATAATGAGGCAGAGTACCAGGCTCTCATCACTGGTCTCGAGCTGGCCCTTGAGATCGAAATTCCCCACTTGCAAGTGAAAGGGGACTCTGAACTATTCATCAAGAAGATCAATAGTGACTACATCATTAGGAATCCAAAGATCATAAAACTCTTAAAATGTACCCACCAGCTGATATAATAGTTCTCTTCTCGGCCAGAAGTTACTCATGTACCTCGTTCATAGAACAGTCGAGCCAACACCTTGTCCAGCTTATCCATATAGATTCCAAATCCTAATCAGTATGATTTGATTATCCAAGTGGCGCATCAGACATTCATCTCCCCATTTACTCTAAATGATGATGATAGTCCATAGGTAATACACCTTACCGTCGATGCCTTCACTTCAGGACCCCCAGATCCCCCTACTGCAGTGTTAGAAGTGATTCCTGACTGGAGGACCCCCTTTATCAGGAATCTCCAACATAATAATCTCCTGGAATATCGAGTCGAACGTGAGTGAATATGACGATGTGCATTGAAGTTCACCCTCTAGAGTGGTTCCAGTCTTGAGTAGATCCTTTACAGACATGGTTTTGATGGGATTCTCCTGCATTGCATTCAGGGAGGTGAGATTTCTTAGGTCATGCAATAGGTTGATGTCGATTCCTACAGGTCCCATCATACAAGGCCGAAACTCTCTCATTAGATCTGAATATTTGTGTATTTTTGGCCCACCATAATCCACAACTATATCGTGTTCTCCAAGAGGATTAATGCATGACAAATCCATGCTAATTTCATGAATCGGCCTCCAAATCCTCTCCACACTACCAAGTAATCTTATCCCTTTGTGTTCTGGGGACTCGATGTTGTGGGACCATATCCACTGCCAATAGATCACTGGTACAAGTTTATCCTAACAACTACATATTTCTATTCCATGTGGGTAGAGCTAGTTCTGCTCAAGGAAGTCAAGACCCATTCTATCATTGAATTTGTGAGCTCTAATATCATCTACTGATTTGGAGTCCCTCATGCCATCCTCACTGATAATGACACCAAATTTCAGGCAATCGAACTGATGAAATTGTACCCCAAGTACAACATCATTTCTAATTATACATATCGCTATCATGCGCAAGAAAATGGAAAGATGGATACATAAAAAAACCCTCTCTAACATTATCCAGAAGATGGTTGGTCAGAATATGAAGAGTTGGCCGAAAAAACTCCCCAACACTCTATGGGATTATCAAATTATGACTTGTAATTCCACTTAGGTGACCCCATATTCTCTGGTGTACGGAATGAAGGCAGTCTTACCCATCGAGATTTAGTTGATTTCATTACATATAGCCCTCTATGGTCACCAGGAACTAGAAAAAGTAGTTGAAACTCATCTGACTGAACTAGAAGTGCTTGAAAAGAACATTCTTTGTGCCCTGAACAATCTGGAAAGGCATCCGAACAAGACAGCTAGAGCTTTTAATAAGAAGTTTTGCCTTTCCTATTTCTTACAAGGTGACATGGTGTTGTCCCTAATAATTACAATGATACCCAGAAGGAATCCACCAAAGATGGAGCCCAAATTGGAGGGACCTTATATCATTCACAAGGTTTACCCAAATAGTGCATACTCCCTAGTTACCATGGATGGTGATTGTATTACTCCTCCCACCAATAATAGATTCCTTAAGTAGTATTTTGCTTAACAGTCCCACATGACTTTAAAATATTCTATCCTCACTGTACGACGTTAAAATATGTGACCCATCTAGGATGAGGGATGTAAAACTACTCGGAACTCATCCCGCATGATGATAAACTACAAAATGACTGGGAATTTTCAACTGTGGCCCAGCCTTAGGTCGCTCAACCTTTCTGACCTCCTAACATAAGTACTCATTTAGGGTTGTGTGGTGTGGTATGGACTCTATGTCCTCATTCAATTGGGGCTGTTTTTTTTCACACCATACACATCTCCTTGAGACACCCCTCTTTCATCCATCATCCTTACCGTAAGACGCTAAACTGAACAGGTTCCACCACACTTCACGCATCTCACCACTTGGGTTTCAATCATATTTCACATCTAAAAGGACCCCCAAAAGGTATGGATTCTAGGCCTTAGTTCTCTCCAACCATCTCGGGACAATATCCTATAGGATCTCGAACGATAATTTAACACAAGTCCCATGTTTTGAATATGGTCAGCAGCCGATACTCAATTATTTGTTCCTATTATAGGTCTCATGATATGGATTCTATGTTGTGAAAATGATAAAAAGTTATCCTCAATAGTTATTGTCATTCCATGGTCTCCCAATAATTTATTGCACACAAGATGATCCTTGTTCAGGAAAGAATATCATGAAGCTAGGTGAATGTTAGAAGAGATGGCAGTGTGAAAAAGTCTGCGAGTTCATGCAAAACTTAGACAAGTTGTGAGAACTTATGCGTGGAAATGAAACTTTTTCTTTCATGAGAGAGAAAGTGCATGTCGTATGGAAAATTCAAAGTGGGGACCAAGGGGGTCCCTCAGTGCATTTATAGGCGTGGACCGGGCCTTTCGTGTGGGTGAAAGTGGTATGAATGCTGAATGGCATTTTTTGCATGCACCAATGGTGAGCTACTCTAATTTTCAGTGTGAACCTCTAAATCTGACCTTTGGGTCTCCCTTTAGATCATATTCTAAGGGGAGGCATTTGTTGATGCCTAATTTCAGACAGGGACATGAATAGGCACTGTTGAGAAAACCTAAGGCCTATTTGGAATTCACAGATGATTCCACGATGCTCAAGGGAGGTGCACACAAGAATTAAGAGTTGTGCGCAATATTACCATACGTGCACAAAACCTTTCATGACTAATGCATCTTCAATGTGAGCATTCTACAGTGACCATCTAAAAACCAGCAAAGCCAATGGTGCGAAGGAAGATTTTTTAGTGCACATCATTCCTATATGTGGGAAAACCCTTACACACCCAATGCGACATCAAACGACCTCTTTCACACCTCTCCTCTTGCGCACCACCATCAAAGTTTCCAGATATAAATATAAGAGTAACCCCCTCCCGTCAAAGGACTGTTACAGAAGACAAAAAAACACTCTACTGTGCAAAAGACACCACTTCGTCAATCGTGCGAAAGACATGGACTTGAGGTATTGGATCTTGTATGACAGGTCTCCCAGGGTTCTTCCTTTATGAGGGATCACTAGGGATTGATCCCTGTACATTTCCATTTACTCTAAGGCATTTGTGTACAAAATATTCCTCTTGCATGCAAGTTTTCTCTCATATTGTAACAATCTTGCGCGCATAGACTCGATTTCCACACAAACCCTCATCTTGCGTGCACCCCTTCAATATTGTGTGCACACCTTATTGTATTCTCAATGTTTCATCCTTACCCTAAGGCACTATGCCCAAGCCCCTCTTACACACAACACCCCAGTGATGCACATAATTATCCCGTATGAACCTCCATTTTTGTACGAAGTGATTTCAATGTCCCTTGGGTGACACTTCATTTTATATTACCTAACCTCATGCTTCTTCACATAGAAATCACTAACGACTATTGATTCTTTGTATAACCACGCTAACATGAGCCCCTTAATGGATCACTCCACAAACCCATCTCGCTACAGCATTTCTGGTGCCTTCCTCTCACCAAGGGTTAAAGTGTACCAGTTATGTAAGTCCTAGGGTTGGGGAGAGAATCCGCATCATCTGAGTTGTAAGACATTAAATTTACAAGAATCATCGTCCTCATCACATGACATTAAACTGTAGCCTTGCCCTATGTAATATACAATGGGTTCCCTGCCTTTGACATTTTCTATTCCTAGTCATCTCCATATGAATGAGATCTTCCTCCCATAAAATGAGATCCTTATTTCATGGAAATACATTTTTCTGCGGGGGAGGGAAAACATCGTGGTTTATGCCCCTATCCTTTCTTAAAAGAGGTAGAACCCTTGATCCTCCTCTCTTCTTTCATGCAAAAAGGCCAGAGGAGAGATGGTAATAGGGAATTTTGATGCCCCATCCCTCTCCCTTTAGGACTTATCTCCATCGAGACTCTATATCAGAGTAAGTCCCAATATCCATCTCCCTGGGACGCTAACCATGCGTAATACCCGTTCTATTCCTCACGGACACATGTTTCACGATGTGATTGTCACATCTTTGTTGCCTCTTGTTTCTCACACCAAGCATGACTCACATAGGCCTAGAATAATAATCGACCATGAAATCCTCTCTGGGCGGCCTTAGTGCAAAAGACCCATCCCATACCACTAAACTATGTGGACTTTGATCCTTTCCCATTCCAGGCAATGTATGTAGGAAGCCTCCCCAAGGTTCAAGCCCATCACACATCGGTCCCAACTACTTCATGTTGGTTCACCTTCATCCCTCATGAAGTTAAACTACACCCATTCAAACTACATGGGTTTTGATCCTTGTCTCCTAGAAAGGGTATGTAGGAATCCTCCTCGAGGTTCAACCCCAAATGCTGGTAAACTTTGGCGTCCCCTTTTTTGGGACCTGCATCCTTGGTCCACTCCTTAGTGGTGTTAGAACAGATCCCAAGAATATAACCATTCTTAATCCCCACACTCAATTCATACTTCTCTAGCCAAGAGTGTCCCTCTTGTGATGGGCTGCTAACCACGCGTGATCCCCATCGTGTCATCAGGTCGTTGTCCTTTGTGCACACCCTAATTCCATGCCCCATCCTAAACTACATGGACTTTGATTCTCTTCCATGGGGATACAGAGGAAGTCTCTATAAGGTTCAAGTCCATCGCTCACTTCCCATCCCAGTCCCTCCCTTGAGCCTTTGTGTTTTGGGAAGGTCATTCCCCAACCTGAAGGTTCTACTTCCTCTGGGTCACATCCACAAGTTCATCCTCACAGGCCACATCCTTAGGTGGCCCATCACCCCACCGAACTATGTGGACTTTGATTCACAATCACAGGGATACATATAAAGCCTCTATGAGGTTCAATCCCAACATCACCATCATATCCACGTCGGTTCAGCCCAATTATTTCCATCCACTTCATCCAAACATTCATCATCCATCCTGATCCTTACCTGGGCCACCACATCTCTTTGAGATCATGTCATCCATCTCATCACCGCTCCTTGTGGCACCTGGGAAGCTAACCATGTATAAGCACCAAATAATCCATAATCATCCAACCAAGAGTGTTCCTCTTTCTATGGATATTTAACCATGCATAATCCCCAACATGTCTTATGGTTTTTGACCTCTGTGTACACCCCAATCCTATTCCTCACACATTAGAACTAAGTGGTTTTTGATCCCTATCATCTATACAGGGTATGTAGAAAACCTCCTTGAGGTTCAATAACAGACAATGGTAAACCTTGGTGCCCCCCTTTCTGGGGTTCACTTTTCATGATCTACCCTTAGTGGTGTCCAGACTGGCCTTCACGGTGCAACATCTTACCTTTATGGGACACACCACCTCAGATCCGTCCTCATTGGGAGTTCTGATCCATCCATCTGGTAAACCTTCCTAGTGATCCCTCCTAGGGTTGTACCCATACGATCCACTCCCATCAGTGTTACAATTAGTCCGATCGATCTCTGTTAGACGTTAAACTCACGACATACCCTATGTTAAATATGGGAAGCTGAGGAAAACCTCAGAGACATGACTATGGAATATAGTTCCCCACAATCAACGTGGGGTTCCTCATGCTTCTGTGCCCTCAAGAAGCCCTATCATAAGGGGAATAAATCCATATGTACCAGTGTTCTAGCACCCAAACACGCCAGCAATGCCCAATGTGACTACTCTTCTGACAGAAGGTTTCTTCCCTGACCATACCCTATGGAATGTCCTGACATGAGCATTGTAATTAACTGGTATCCACAAAGATATGGCGATAGGAAGAGATTCACGAACAATATCTTAAATCTATGAGGGAGACCCAGACTAGGTAATGAATTTTGAGGATGAATCGATAGAAGGAGAGACCGACATACCATCATCCCATTTTAATCGATGAGAAAATGTCCATGAATAAGCGACAGATGTTGCCCACCTTTGGAAACATGGAATGTAGGGAAAAAAACCAGTGCATCCTCACAAACAGATGAACACCCTGAAGAAAGTGTCAGAAACAATATCACAATACAATTATATACAAAAGGATGAAACATGATCCAACAAATTCTGATCTAAGAGGGACCATACACCTCAGGGACCTAAGTTTGGTGTCCATCCAATCTGAACTATAGCATGTACCAATACACCTATCACAACATCAGGTATATCTATCATGGTACCTATCACAACAATATGAATATCTAGCATGAAATATATCACAACAACATGCACTAAATAATTCTCTTAAATGGCATGACAAGAATGTATGACATGTGATTTCTTACAAGTGCCTACATGATGCATGAGATGTCATACCCTCATCTCATTAGGTTGCATCAAAATAGAACCACACTGATATAAATAATAACAGAAAAATATAAGTGCGTCACCCAAAGGTGAAATCTAATCAACTATAACAACTCAAAATCCAAAAATCACAATTCAATTTGAGGAAATTTCACTCTTACCTATACACAGGGTAGCTACTCTCGGGCATAGTTTATTTCCAAATTTCATTGCATTAATTCTATCTCTTTCTATCATCTGAAAATAATAATTCAAACAATAAAAAAACTCTCCCTCGGATACCACTTTATAATGTACCGATCATGGTTTCCACTCAATGGTTCCCCATAATCGATTCTCCATATGGCCTCAAGTGCATTTCCCCAAATTCCAGAGGCTACCGACTAGCAGTGAGGGACTTGGTGTGATCATGGGGAAAATATTCTCTCATTGGAAGAGTATAACACAATGGAAATAATAAATAGATAGTAGAAGTTGTAATACCATATAATATAAATAAAAAATGGAAGTCTGATAAATAAATAACCAAGAATTATTCAATACAAAAGATGATGCAGCATGTCACATGTTCTTGGAAAGCAACCAAAATAGGATACACTATAGTCAGATACAAGATACAATACCAAGGTATAGAAATAAAAAAGAAAATTCAGAATCATCACAAACCTCAGCTTGGTCCCATGTTCTCTTGCTCCTAAGAGCAATCAAATACCTGTAGAAGGGTGCTTTCTATTATTGACACCTACAATCATATAATATTTTTGGTCCCAAAAACATGACCCAAAAAGGATGTGAGAAATAAATCCTAGTAGATGACCACCAAATATTTGTGCCAATATGTCAGTGACTACATGCAACAATAATGTACAATAGTGAAAGCAGTAACTATAAAGTACTCAAAATTAAACAATCCCACATGCACAGGTTTCTATTTTCTTTCATTATGTTCAGTTCAACTATTCAATTACATTGATTTATATAAGTCTCGAGATCTATCATAAGCCCATCAATACCCCATATAAATGATACACAACAGATACCTAATAAGGCTATATAAAAAGTAATGTAAAGAGCAAATCCAAGCTTTTGCTTTGTCTTGGCAGATGCATCATAAGTCATTCCATATCATTATTCAATTTAAAAAATGATTCTGGCCTTAAAATTCATAAATTGGAATTCAAATATCACACCGAGTGTATATAACCAAAACCATATAAACATGGTATAACATAACACCAAACTATATCAAAACCTGTTATATAAGAATTTCAGCAGTCAATCATGGTTGGAATCAGGTATATAATCATTTAAGCATGTACTAGGGTCAAAACCGATATATAATTATTTCAGAATGTATTAGATCCAATCCTAGAGTATAATAATTTTAGCATGTATCAGGACTAATCCTGGTGTATAACCATTTCAGCATAAAAATAATACATGTAATTTACCCTATTAAATGGTTAACAAAATAATAACTCACATGGGAATCAAACATGTTAGAATCCTTTCAAGTAACCTAACCATTACCATTCTCAACAATTATAAACTCACATGGGAAATTCATATCACAAGCCAAACAAGTTAATTAAACTATCACAAGGCTTAAACAAATATTATCTCACTTGGGAAAACATTCAATTAAATGATTGCATTTTTAAGAACCCTTAAAAGGGAAACAAAGGTATGCCCATAGGAATCCTATGCCAAACAACTAAACATTGCTTATCTGAGGGAAACAAACCCACAAAGTGGCCCTTAATCAAACCAAACAAGCTAAAACTGGCTTTAATTCATTTAATCAATCACCTAATCAATGTTAGGAAACAACAAGGGTAAATTTCCATTCAAGGCTACACCATAAACATGGGAGAGCAACACTATGGTACATATAAACAACTCAAAACTTAGAGAAAGGCACAAAACCACCTACCTCATGTTTTTATGACTCTCCTCATCTATCATTGGCCTCCAATTCGACCTAGAATGAGGTAGATATACAAAATGGATATAAATCATCAAGGTAAAATAACTTTATTGAGATAAAAAATCATGAAGAATGGATCCAGAGTAGTTGAGAACTTACTAATTAGGTTCAAATGCCTCTTATGGTGATCAAATCAGAGTTCCAACATAGATTTGTGAGGATAAAATAGGTTCAGCGCTGATGGTTCACGAGACGGGTGAGCCCTTCTGTCCAAAAAACAAAAGATGATGTTACTGCTTGATTTAACGAATAAAAACAAAAGTACACAATGTGTAATAGAAACTACATTCCATGTCCATATAGATCATTTACAGACCATGACATGGCGTATACTATGAAGTACATGGTGTGTACCCATATTACATGACATGTTTTTGAAAATACCCGACATGTAAAACCCAATTATGTCATATAACATTCTTGCATATAGACTTTGATATATTTTCCCCTTTTATCCCAAGTTTAACTTATAAAAACAAGATCCAAAACTTAATGTAATAACCAGGTTCTTACCAAAACACATAAGTGAATAAAATTAATTTAAAATTAATCCTGTAGACGAGGCATGAAAACATGTTTTTAAAGTAAAAATGTTCAAAAGTTTGAAATGTTTTTTATATCCAAATTCAATATAAAAAATATTCCAATGACCTGAATTGTATTAATGGATATATAATTGATATAATTTTACTTTAAAACCAATTTAAAATATAATTTAACATTATAAATTATTCAGATGGAAAGTTTGTTTTCAACTAAAATGCAGTATTTTTTACTATTCATAAAAAAATGAAACTTATCAGAGAAATAAAAAAAAATTAACCCTAAGAAAATTTTGACATTACAATTTCAAAAATTTTAATAATTTTTTCCAATAAAATTTATAAAAATTTAGAAATTTATTTTTCAAAGATATGTGCCTTCAAAAGGTGGCAAAGTTGCCGTAAAAAAGTACATCTTCTTATGCATAAAAGTGGATTTATTTTTTATATCATGTCTAGAAAAAACATAGTATGAATGTTAAACATTATATTATATATATTTCATTAATATATATATATACATGTTTAAACCATATTTTCATAATTCATTTAATCATATTCATACCCGTCATTCTAAAATCTAGGTTATAACGATAAAATAAAAATATTTAATTGTTATTTTAAGTTGGGTGTTGCGTGAAATGTAAGTTATCAAAGAGATTAAATTTAAAAATGTACATACCATAAAATTTTGGGGTGTTACATTATCCACTACTTCAATAAATTGTGTTATCAAAATTTAGTATTGCACTTTGAAAATCAAAGGTTGAAACCTGAAAATTTATTTGTGAGAAACCCACATCGTAAATAGGTTTTATAAAACATCCTATTGATAATAGGGAAATGAAAATGTGAAGGTCACCCCAAAATTAGGATTTAAAATAATTTAAAATTATTGGGAAGTGAAAATATGGTCATAGAAGAGAAATTTAAATATCAAGTTCTGATGGAGAGTGATAGAGAACATAGCCATTATACAGTTATCCATCATAAAACCATAAATTTATGTCCATTTAAAATACCTTTTATTTCTCAGCAACAAAAGTGAACAGATAATGTTTTTTCTCCAAAATCCTTTTTACTAGAGTAGAATAATTATATCTAGATAAGAAGTTGATAAAATAAACTTATTAGATTTATTTATATGTCATAAGCAAATTCTTATTCTTTGGTTGTGTTTTTATCTATTTTCAATTTATCAATTATTTTAGGAAATGAATGTTCAAGATTAAATTTTCATGCTTGAAGAACTTTAATGAATTATAAGATCCAAGATTCATCCCTTCATCCTTTAAATGTTTAAAAAAACCAAAATGGTTAGCACATGTTATCAAAAAACAATAATATACAATTCAAATTAATTCATTCCGTAAGTAGTTAATCTTAAGAATCATCCAAAATATGTATGTCCAAATTCAAAGAACAAATATTTAGAAGAAAGGTCACTAAATTTCCAAAATCAAATTAACATCATATTTTAATCAAAAAACATAATGTACATATTAGTGTAACATACCAAATATTTTAATACCTTGATCACTATAATAAAATCATGCATGCTTACAAACCCTTAGAGATGAAGTATTGGAGTACAATCCTTATATATCGTATGATTATTATATCCAAAAAATACTTGATACAATACTTTTAAAACATATTCTTGAATACAAACATAGACATATTAATCATTACTCATCATATGTGGTAGTATAATAAGCTTTACTATGATTCTTTAGCCTCTTTTGGGGTATATTCCATTGATGATTGAGACATTGATTTGTGTAGTGTCCCATATATTTGCAGTTGAAGAATTTAAAATTGGAAACATTTTTTTACCCTTTGAATCACAAGTATAATGTCCTTTCCTTCCAAACATGTAGAAAAATCCCATGAATTTTAAGCAAGTACTAGGGTGTTTCTTTCCATAATTATCATATGTGAAAAAATAATTATTTCTATTCTTTCCTTTATCCATATTTTTCTTAGTTGTACTCTTGTTCTTGTGCTTCCCTACAAATCCACAATACTTAGATAATTTTTTCTTCATCTCATTAGAACATGATACTATGTCCTCATATGATGATAATTTTTTGGAGACTTTTCCCTTTGAAATATTGTATTAAAACCATTGAAGAAATTACCATTATTACTCTTTGGATTGTGTGAATTGATGCAGTTCCCATTCATTCTAATATATTCAATTTCTTGAAAAATGAAATAAACTAGATTAGATCATAAAATTATGAAACATAATGTATAATATCATAACTAGTTAATCACATAACCTAAATTGAAAATTTATATATAAATAATCTCTAAATTATAAGCTTGGTTTATTTGGAAATATTTTGAAATTATATCATCGGGTTTTGTCCTCTAATATATTTTTCCTAAATCTAGTTCTCAAGGTTTCTAGAAAACAACCTCTGATACCAAATTTAAAGACCCCAACACCAATATCCCAAATCTATTTCCTTAATTTATCATATTAGAATAAGATAAAAGGTATCACATCCCAAAGGATATAATAGATTAGTAGTTTTGTTAAACTAGATACATACTTGAAATTCATATTACATTTTTACCATAAAATACACAAATAATTTATTTGATAATCCCATTATACCCCCTTTGTGTAACCCTATATATCAATGGGAATAAACTTCTTAGAATCCTAGGGAAAAATAAAACATAAGAAAAGGGTGAGATCAGATTCTTGGAAAGTTTATAAATACAATAGAAGATTTCATAAATAAGTATAAATGATCATGTAAAGGTAATTGACTAAAACACATTCCATTTAATAAATAACATTAGAATAATATGGTTAGAATAAAATATGATAAAATATTGACATAGAAATAATCACATGATAATGAAACTTAACCATGTATATTATACTAGTTAAATAATTACATTTAATATCAATAACTAATCTAATAATGTTAGAATGAAAAATTTTGGTCATCTAAAATATATTTTCAAGGCCTTAGAAAAGATATCTACATAAATGGGTAAGCACTTGGCCAAAAAATGGTCTAGTTTGATGTGTGTGACCTACTGAAACATTGAGGGGCTATATCGGACCCTACCCATCAGTTACTAAGTCCATTTAATTACTTATATGAAAGGGGTGAAACATAAACAACATAAACATTTTTATTAGAAACTATCTTATGAAGTGTGAATACTTAAACCATAAACCAAGAATTGTATAAAAATAGCTAATACATAGTCAAACTGATCATAAACCGTTCAATGATTTATGGTAAATGATATCATAAGAGATAAACCTTAATTAAGCATAATATTCAACAAATGGTGTTTACATAGATACAAATATTGTAATAAAATCATTGAATTTTTTGAGAGAAATACCTTTTTTTACTTTGAAATAATTTATTTAAAAAAAATAATAAAATTATTAAAGAATAAAAATTTATTTGAAAAGATCCTTTAAAACTTGTAATGAAATATTCAAAACATTAAGGCATCATGATGGCTAGAAAATCTGTATATTCCATATAAGTTTAGAAAAACATTCCTTCCATATTTTGGTCAGAAAAGTCATAAAGCACCTCATTTGGAAAACGAAAAAAAAGATTCCTTTTAAATAATTTTATAAAAAGTAAAACATGGGTAAAATAAAGACTTTAAACATTAATATGATAATAGTACATAAAATTTAGAATTTTTTTAGAAGACATGGACATGTGAGAGAAATATTACCTAGTGGAGAGTTAAATGGAAACAATCTTGAATAATGATGAGATTGTGAAATAAACTCTTACCTTGCACTTTTCTTTAGTTGAACATGATTTAAAATACTGTATAATGGTTTAAATCATGTTATTAATTTATTCCAGAACCATATAAATATTTATTATTTCATATATAATCCTCTTATGTCATCGTATCACCCATTTGTGAATAATAATTTGTTATTACCCTTGTTTTGAGTGTTATCTACTTCATTTTCCTCTGCATGTTTTGTCATGTAAGTCCTAGTTATTGTGCATATGATATTTTTTTTCAACTTCATAATTATATTAAGTTAATATATATAATATTTATTCATTATATACATTTTTATAATCATTCTTTAATGGTGAACATAGAAAATGAATCACATCACATTGTGGAGATGGTAGGCAATACGTACGCACGAGTGACAGTATCATTCCCTTAATGGTGAAATGTTAAGGAAGTATATGGTATATTAATCTATCTAGAATAAATATCATGTCATATATATATATATATTATTTCCACTATTATACCCATACAAGTAAAGTGGTGATGAAAAACAGATTACACCACGGTGTGAAGATGGTAAGTTGCACGTACACACGCGTAGTGATTTTGTTTTTCATAGGATAGATAAAAGGTGGAATATGATTGTCTCATAATCATAATAACATATTATAATACATATTATATTATATTTATTACTTTACAATAGAAACAACACATGAATAGGAAGTAGGAGAAGAACTATACTTGAAAGATTCGGTAAAAATAATTACCTCTTCTTCAAAGAACATATTTTAATCTCTTCTTAATGGGTCTAGGTTTCATATTTTAGAAGGAAAAAACCTCTAAAACTTAAATAAGGATGTTTAGGAGATAAATGGATAAATTTTGGTAGATATAGAGGGCTCAAAGTGGTGTAAAGAAGTGATGGAGTGAGTGCCCTTTTATAATTGAGAAGAGGGGAACTATCAAAGATCCTCAAAATATTAAAATATAATAGGGTTTTTCTAGAGATAAATACTTATAAATAGACTATAAATGAATATGAGAAGAAATTTTAGACCATATATTATCTCTTTTTTTAATAATTTAATAACTTATTAATTCAATAAAATATCATTATCATAAAAATTGATACTATTAATTTAATTTGACATTAAATACATCAAGAAAAAGTGGGAATTAAAATATAATGATTTAAAACATGTATAATATATCTTATATATCTATTAAAAATTTTATACACATTAAATCATCCCAAATATTTCAAAAATAATACTTTTAGAATCAATTATTTTATTTTTATGTTAAATAAATAACTAATGTATTAACATTGAAGAATCATTTAAGGTAATTATATAATTTCTAAAAAATAAAAATATAGTCATTAAGATAAAAATAGTCATTTATATTTTTCTTAACTTGAGTTTTCCCTATGTGGACACATAAAAGATATTAAATACAAAGAGAGTTACATTTTGTAAATATCTTTGATTTAAATAATATATGAGTTATTTTCATGGGAAAGTGTCCATTAAGAAATAAAATTCAAGAATAATGTGATAAGTGTGTAATATTATTCATCCAATAATTGTTTTACAAGTTTAAGTCATAGTTATACCCTTATAATTTGGTTTTAACCATTCTTTAACCCCTTTAACTCTTACCGTGACAACATGTATTTTTACTCTTTGAGGATTAATATAGTTACTATAAAATGCCAAAAGTTCAATAAATGTATCATTGATGAAATTTTAAACATTTTCCAAATAATTTTCCTAATATAATATTTTTAGGAATTTTACATCATTAAATTAAATATTATTTATTTTAAAATATCATTAATGCCTATTTTGATACAATTCATTACTTTAAATTTTAAAAATATCTATGAAAAAGAAATATATGAAAAAAATATTTTAATACATCCATAAAATGTCCATGTCATATATAAAATTCGTTCATGACATTAATTATCTAAAATTATATTTATTTTAATATTTTTAATATAATTTATTTGATATTTCCATTAATTAAACAATTACCATATCATCATTGTGCAAGAATTTAAAGAAAATATTTCTTCCCTAAATATTAAAAATAAATTAACATGATGAATATAGATATTTTAGATTTAAAATACTATTTATAGTCTAATATATCCCCTGGGTGACCCTATATTAAATTTTTTTAACTTGTTAAAAATAAAAGTATGACAAGTTTGAGTTTTCTTTCAATAAAATATTATAAAGGCTATATTATCATTGAAATGAAAATAAATGGTAAAATAACTGATACTTTAATTCTTATGAATGAAAAATAATCATCCATTAAAATTAGGTCTGGTGTTAGGGTCATTTTATAATATTTATAATATTATTCTTACCCTTAATTACCATATTTCCCCTTAACTATGATAATAAATATTTCTAAGTTTTCTATTCATATTATCCAAAAATAAAAGGGATATATTTAATAAATCTTCACATTATAATTACAAATATTTAATCCATTTTAAATATTTATAACACAGAAGTGGATAAAATTAATTTAAAATTAATCACATAGAGGGGGCGTGAAAGCAGGTTTTTAAATTGAAAATGTTCAAAAATATAAAATGTTTTTATATCGAAATTCAATATAAAAAAATATTAAAATTACATTAATTGGATTAATAGATGTATAATTGATCTCATTTTACTTTAAAACCAATTTAAAATATAATTTAACATCATAAATTATTCAGATGAAAAGTTCGTTTTCAATTAAAATGTAGTATTTTTCACTATTCATAAAAAATGAAACTTATCAGAAAAATAACAAAAATTAATCCAAATAAATTTTTTACATCCCACTTTAAAAAATGAAGATTATTTTTTCAGTTAAGAATTATAAAAGCGTCAAAAATTACTTTTAAAATAAGTGTGCTATAAAATGTCGGAAAAGATGCCTTTAGAAAAACATAGTTTTTTATGTGTAAAAGTGGATTTAGTTTTTATATAATGTCTAGAAAAAACACAGTATTAATTTTACACATTATATATATATATATATTTCATTAATATATATACATGTGTAAAACTTATTTTCATAATTCAATTAATCATGTTCAAACCTTCCATTCTAATGGCTGGGTTATAATGATAACATAATAATATTTCATTATTTGTTTAAGATGTGTGTTTTGTGAAACATAAGCTATCGAAGTGATTAAATTTAGAAAGGTACATACTATAAAATCTTGGGGTGTTACAATATGGAAAGATATGAAGGAAAGGTTCAAATTAGTTAGTTTAATGGAACTGACTTCAGTTTCTAGAAGATGTAAATAGGGGACAATATGATCTGGAAGGATATATACCTATTATTGGGTGAGAAACCTGATATAATGGAGAAAGGTGAATGGGAAAATATGGATATAAAATATTTAGTATTGGTGTGGATGACATTTACATGAAATTTTGGCTTCAACATCAAATAGAATAAGATCAAAACTACACTTATGGAATCCTTGTAAGAGTTGTAAAAATAAATAATAGCCTTTAAAAAGGTGTTCCTAATAAAATTCTTGTTCATTTTGAGGCTATTAGAAGGGTGGTCAGTGACATATCATGTGATCAGCTTCAACATGATCAAAAGTTATCTCAAATCACTGAAAGTAAATCTTGTTGATAATGTGTGGGCTATACTACTACTCACATATTTATCAAAATCATGGGATATAATGGTTAATGTGTTATTAAATTCATACAAAAAATTTGACCTTGTTTCTGAAGATGTTCAAAATTTGAAACTCAAAGGGGAGATCAGGAGATGAGAGGTTCAAGAACCTACAAATAGTGCATTGAATACCTACAGTATGGGATGCTCCCCTCATTAGAAAAACTATTGAAAATTTGAAGATAATATTAGGGATAAGATTCATGGAAAATTTATTGGTTTAAGGATTACATGTTGGCATTGTGATAAGCAAGGGAACCTTTAGATGAACTATAAAAATTGAAAGGTAAATACCAGAGGAGCAACTATTGGATGTTTAAAATTCATTAATGCAATATAAATTAGGTATGATCTACTAAACACTATTCATAATCTGATGGATTCATGGGTTATTGACTTTGGTGCATCATTCCCCTCATTAGGAAATATAATAATCATGAAAAATTATATATTTATAAGCTTTTGGTATGTACTTCTATCCAATAATGAATCTTTGGAAGTGACTAAAAACGGATATGTAAATATCCTAATGTATAATGAGATAATTCTTAAGGTGGAATATGTGAGACACATTCCAAGTCTCAGTAGGAATATAATTTACAGGGGATAATTATATGATGAAGGTCTTAGAACTATGTTCAGTAATAGAGTATGGAAAGTGACTCGAGATCCAGGGTTGTGGATCAAGGAATAAAGGAAGAAACCCTGTATATAAATGGAAGATTAGAAGGGAATTTAATGGCCAGAATTTGAGCATAAAAAAATATGGATCTTTGACATTGTAGACTAGGTCGACTCAATTAAATGAAAATGAAGGTTCTAGTATTGAAGGAATTATAAATATCAATCACAAAACTATAAAAAGTTGTGAGAGATGTGTGCTTGGAAAGAAAAAGAGGGTTTAATTTAATCTGAATGGATGAAAGACCAAAACCTAAAATTTTTATCTTTTTCATACAAATGTTTTGACCCTACTTTAGTTTAATCTCATAGAGGATCTTGTTACTTTTTCACATTCATTGATTATTCCATGATAACGGTATGAGCTTATTTTCTTAAAATTAAATCTGATGTGTTTGATACCTTTGTATAGTGGAAATACATGTTGGAGTTGGAAAGTGGTCAAAAATTGAAATTCATAAGATGAGATAATGGCAGTGAATAAAACTGTATGAACTTATAAAACTTGTATGAAAATAAGTAGATCAGACTGAAAAAAACCTATAGTGACTCCTTAGTGGAATGGAGTAGCTAAGAGTATGAATCTAATTTAAAAAAAAGGAAACATGAATGCATGTGAATTCAAGGATTCCTAAGGCCATCTGGGTAGAAACAATAATCATTATAGAATACTTTTTCAATATAAGTTCATCCTCTATAGTTGAAAAAATTTTACATAAAAAACATTGGTATGATAAGCTATTAGAAGTATCACACTTCAAAATAATCACTTACATTGCTTATAATTGTGTCAATGAAAAGGAAAGAGGTAAGATGAAGGCCAAGTCTAAGGATATATCCTCATAGTATTTGTAAATAAATTTTTTGAGTCTTGAATATGGATTGATGATCAATGAATGATCATCAAAATTCATGAAGTGATATTTAATGATAAAATACTATGGAAGGATTAGAACATTGATGAAGAACATGTTGGTCTGGATAAAAACACTAGAAATATGAAAATATTAGAAATTCCATAAATAAAAAAAAAATAAAACTAAATTTTAATCAATATTTGTTATTATAGAATGCTGAAGAATTTTAAAAGACAAAGGAAAAGATTTAGTAGTAGAACAATCAGTATCAGGAGCATAAGAAGTTTAGGTATTAGAAACTAAAGTTCAAATGAATGATGAAACTAATCTGATATTATCTTATAGAATTAAAATATCAGCCCAAAGGTATGGTTTTGACATAAAATTCTTACTTCTAATGAATATTTGGGAACCTAAATATCTAGAATGGGTTGCATCACTCAGTGACTCAAAGTAGTTGGAGTCATCTATAGAGGAAAAATTAATTCCTTAAAGTTCAATGAAACCTGGGAGATAACTAAACTACCAAAAGGGAACTGAGTACTAGAGAATAAGTGGTTTTACTATTTGAAGGAAGAATTTGATGTATATAGATGATAAAATTAAAGGTTGGTGGTGAAGGGATTCCAACTGAAGGAAGGAATCAATTTCTATGAAATATTTTCACCGATAATAAAACATACCACAATCCAAATAGTATTGAGCATTGTTGCATTTGATGGTTTATGCTTGGAGAAGATGGATGTAAAGACTTTCTTTCTCCATGGTGATCTAGAAGAGGAGATCTATATGAAGCATAAAAATGGTTTTAAAACCTTGAAAAGGAGGGTCATGTTTACAAACTAAAGCGAAGACTATATGGTTTGAAAAAGAAACCTTGATTGTGGAATCATAAGTTTGATGATTTATTTAATGATAAATGTTTTATGAGGAGTGATTTTGATCACTATTGTTATTTAATGTTATGGAATGATGGAACTTGTGTTATTATCTTAATTTTTGTGGATAAAATATTTTTGGAAAGATATAAATTCAATACATTCAAGAGTATAAGGGTAATTTTTCCAAAAGATTTGAAATAAAGGATCTTGGACAAGGTAAGAAAAATTAGGGATGAAGATAGAAAGGGATAAAAAAGTTAGTACTCTAGTTTTATCCCATAAATAATACATCCATAAGATCATTAAAAGTTTTCAGATAATCAGATGTAAATCTATCAGAACTCCCCTCCCTAGACACTTCATGTTATCCAAGGCACTAACACATTCAATATAAGATTAGATCCAATGCATTGTGAATGTTCTCTATGATTTAGTTATGTGAAGATTGATATATGTGATGATTTTTACATGGAAAAATATTCTCCTTTATAGTGGGAGTGGTAAGTTATTTCATGTCTAAGCATAGGAAAGTGAATTGGGAATCTTTGAAGTGGATAATCCAATATTTGAAAGGATCACTAGATAAAGATTTTTTCTTTGAGTAGGATGATCCAATATCAAGATTTATTGATATAGATTTTGTTGGTGATTCTGACTCACAGAAAATCACAATGAGTTTTATGTTTAAATTTGGAGAAGTGGTGATCCACGAGATTTCATGTCTTCAAACAATGGTGAATTTTTCTATAATTAAAGTAGAATATATCATAGCTATAAAATCTAGGAAGTATTTTTTCTGGTTAATGAACTTATTGAAGGAAATCTAAAAAGCATCAGAAGGAGGAACACTATTCTGTGATAGTTAGAGTGTTATTTTCATTACCAAGAATCCATTATTTGATGAAAAAATAAAAACATTGACCTAAAATTCCATTTCACTTGGATTTTTCTTGGGGATACGGTTCTATATCTTTAAAATATAATAGGAAAGAAAAATTCATCGAACATGTTCATGAAATTTGTAGTTCAAGAAATTCTGAGGAAGCATTGTTCCTTAGTGGGACTGTTTTAACTGGGAGGAATATGGAGAACACCACATTGATCACTAAAGAATAAGTTTATTTTAATAAAGGGTTGGAGTATGGTGTTGGAGTTTATGGAAACAAGTCTTTAAGTGAAATATTTTTGGGATGTAAACCCTGGTTTAGGATCATCAATAACTTAGAGAATCTGAAGTTGAATTCACTGGAAGTTTTCTCATCAAAAGTTTAGTCTTCAGATATTCACTTTAGCCTTGGAAGTTTAGCAGTAACATGAACCTTCAACCTTCATGTTTGACCATAAAAATTTCACAAAATTCAAATGGATGTTGAGTAATTTGGTCTTTGATAATGGTGAAATATGTACTAGTTGAGCCAAATGAGTCAGTGAAAATTTCAATTGAACAAAAAATCCAATGGATGGTTGACCAAGAATGTAAGAAGTTAGTGTGACCTGTTTGATTAGTAATGAACCTCTATAAAAGGGAGGTGGGTACAACTATTGAGGTGTTTGAAGTAAAATGTACAATCATTAGTTATACATTTCCTAAATTAATTAAAATGTAATGTTATCTTTATAAGCTACAATGTGTGTAATAATTGTACTTTTGGTAATAAAAATGGTTCATGGTGTTCTATCATAGACATAGGATGAATGTATGATCCAAGTAAAACAATTTTTTTCCTTTCATACATTTTGAATTATTTTATATGCATGATTCATCTTTTAAATGGTGATTAGGGTGATTTTTTTTCTTCATATTCTGGTTCTCAAATATAGAGGTGGAAGAACCGATAGTTTAAACATACACTATATTTTACTGTCGGTGGATATGATTTTTTTGATGAACTCAAGGTTCAATGAAATGGGGTTTCATGTTGAATATTTGTAATAAGTTATAAATTCATATAGATTCTTCCCCAAATCATACAAATAATGGGACTAATTCTAATAATACCCCTAGTGTCCAATCTATATACTTAAAATTTTATTTTAAAATAGATAATAGTTTGTGTTCTTGATTGGGTGCCAATTTACTTGAAATTATCATATTATTCTTTTCATCTTCTATAAGGTATACATATTTCATATTTTATGGTAGAATTTTTTATTTTAATCGAAGTTTTTTTTTCTAATGATGGTTCCAATTCAGTCTCACACATAATTTTAACCTTTATGTGAAAAGGGGAGAATTCAGTGATAGATTTAAGAATATTATCAAAAAAGTATTCATAAAGATCCTCATTACACTAGTCTTGAAAAAAGTTAGGTTCAAATTCAATTAATTTTAAAAAATAGTGTGATTAAAAAGGTTTGTTGAATTTAGAGTTGCTTCAAAAATTATTATTTTATCCAAAATATGAATATATTCATCTGAAAAGAAAGGGATTTCATGATGGGAAAGGATAAAAATAGAATGCTCATCTTTAGGAAATTTCATAGATTCTAAAATATTAAAGTTCATAGTTTCATCACTAAATTCTATAAAATGAGTTCATTGATGAACTTTTAAAATATTTTTTATTGTTTAAAACAAATTTCTAAAATAAAAATGGAATTGACAATACATCCTTCTTCTTCCATATACAGGATGTAAAAAGTCATCAGGTAACAATAAAACATTTATAGTTACTAGTACATCCTTCAAAACTCCAATAGGGTAGGATATAACTCAGTTGAATAATTTTACCACAACTCTAGTTACCTTAAACTCTACCACATCAAATGAAGATTAAATTGAATTATGCATAAAATTTATTGATTATATCAAATCATAAAAGTTTTAGTGAATGTCTGTTATCCTATAGTACATGGTATAGTAAAATTACCTCGATCCTAACATTTTATAATTATCTACGGAGTTATTAAGTAAGAAAAATTACTACCCATTCTTACCCTTTAATCTCTATTAATTATCCTTTTCTTATTCTACATTTCTTTTAGGAATTTTACATACTTGTGAATTTAATAAAATATATCCAATGGAGGGATATTGATTTACAACTACTTGAATATGCTTGTAACTTATTTCTATAGAGCCTCTTTACTAGATTTGTTTTGTGGAGTAATCATTGAAGGTAAGGGTGGTAGAGGTTTAGGTAGACCCCCCATCTTGGACATGCCTTTATCTTTCTTCACTAATTGTATCTCCAAAGGTGAATCTTACTGTTTCTCTATTGGTTTCATTTCTTCTTCTCTTTACTGCACATTCCCAAGTTTAACTTCCAACGACGTTTGATCACTGCCCTATACTTCCCTACTAATTCTTAACGAAATATAACTCACAGTAATCTTTGAGTTAAGAACTTATTGGGTTGGGAGATTACCTAAACCTTAATTTACAAACGAGTTTAGAGTAATGAGGATCTATACATACATAATTTTAACTAAAAAAGTTCAAATCCATGAGTTTTCAAGGTAGATATATAGTTATCTAGGTACTCTACCAAAATTATCAGCATTTCCTTCATAAAAGGATATTTAATCTATCCTTTTTTGTAGCTTATATAATTATGGTAGTTGTCATTTTGGAAGGATGGTGGCTAGTCTAATTGTTGAAAATTCTAATTGAATGGTGTCCTATAAGGCTATCATCTTCTTAATACATAATAGATAGTTGAGAACTCCTTGAAAATTGGGTTATTCATTGGTTGTTGAACTAAATCCATCACATATCTTTATAACTCTTGGTTTTTTATACTTAAGGAAATCAATTTTGGAAGTTCTCTAATGAATATAATAGTTGATTGATTTATGGGAGTGTATATGGTGCTTCACTATCTTTATTTAGTGATAACTGTCTCATAAGATAGTTTAGATCTTCAATTATAGTTTCAAGTAAAAGTAAGTTATAACCCTTTACCTCATGCACACCACTTTTAGTGATTCTATAACCAAACCATGAAAATTTTTGGGAGACATTATCTATATATCCCCTTTGACTCAGTAGAAGTTTTTTTTATTATTCCTTATCCTTAATAAGTATCTATAAGGTTTCAATAATTTTCTAGAGACCCTTGGTAAAAGAAAACTAATATGTAGTGATCCTCATAGGGTATATGTGGGAAAATAGAAGTTATTTTACTAAAAATCCCCTAAAACTCACATATATTGTCTCCATTAGATTTTATTATACCATATATCTATTTCCTTATCTATTTACTTCTTGAAGTAGGGAAAAACTTATAGATTAAGGACCTTTTATGATCATCCCATCTTATAACCTCTCTAGGTTGAAAGTTATGTAACCAATCTTTGGGTGAACCTTCTAGAGAGAATGGTAAGGCCTTACAACTTATCTGGGATTATGAAGATCCTCTTGGTTTGAAGGAATTTCACATAATCCTAAACTATTTCAAGTGATTTTTAAGCTCTTATCCTACCAATCCATGGAAATTGGATAAAAGATGGTCTATAACCTCTTATGTTTAAAATATAATTAGTTATTTGGTTATAACAAATAATTATGTTGATTATTAAAATTAGATGTATATAGTTATCTAAAATTTCTATTCATTTGGGATAGATTTTCTTCCATGTTATCAGTACCTAAATAAGCTTTGGATGAAGTAGAAGAGGATGAGGAATCTATCAATGGAATAGTGATAATATCCTTGTATAATTTCTCAAAGATTCTGAAATTTCAATATATATCCAAAAAAGTACTCCCATCCTCTGAATAAAAAATCAAATAGGTTCTTATAACTTGAACTATTCATGTATTATAATCTTTAAAAAAATACTCAAATTATTACCTCACTGGAAAAGGTGTCAGGTTGATGTAGTGACAATACCAAGCCTTGAAATATGTAAAATAAAACCCAAGATGATTTTAGTAGAGTGTTACTTCGGTTATCTCAAGATATGTGAGAGTTTTAGTGCATTATTAATGTGAGTGTGTGGGTTTTATTTTTATTGGAAAAAACAAAGAAATTTTGTGTGTGTGTGTTTGAATTCAAGTAAAATAGTATTTGAAATCAAATTTTAAAGTAGTGGTATCACCTTGAATTTTCTTTCACCTCACCTAAAAAATCAAAATTCACTTGAATAGAAATATCATAATCTCTCACAAGATGATTGAAACCTCAAATGATTTCCCTCACTCAGTATTTTTGATTTAAGTAGGGATGTACAATGACCACTGCACTCCCTACTCATACCTAGATAAGTTATTAAAAACTTCTGATCACTTATAAATCAATCCCACTTCCCTCCATGATATGTGAGATGAAAATAAACCCTGGTTCTTGTGTATAAAAAATGAGAAAAATAGAAGGAATAAGGATTTAGTTTTTATAAAAAATGGAAATATCTTATTATCTAAACTAATAAAACACTCCCAATGAGATAAAGGAAAAGAAAATTCATCATTAAAGGAAATAATTCATATAACATATGGGTGAGGGAAGCCTCCTTGAATTTTCTAAAATCAGTTTAATGTACGATTAGTGGAGTAATAAAAAATAGTTAAATAACTAGAATAAACTATAGCAAAATATATTAAAACCTCTCTACAATGAGTTTCATCCCCTTTAATAGGGGTACAATTAATATTAGAGAATATTAGAAGATGGGATGGTATTCATGTGATATAGTAAACTTGATATTCCCATATGGATGGAACAAACTCCCTCAGAGGTCTTGAAAGAATGTCATATTCCCTTGATTTCATCTGATTATTTCTTCCTCTTCTTGTATCATGTACCACGTATGATTTTACATTCCATTTTTCTTGAGTTGTATAGGTAATGTTGATGAATTATTTTATTGATCTATCTATGGATTTTATGGGGTTCACATGTACTAGATATAATCTCCATGTTCATGATTCTATAGGATTCCTATGGGTGCATTTGAGCATAGATTCTCCAAGTACTTAACTTTTACAGATCATCTTGCTTGAGCCATCTTATATTGAAAAAGCGAGGACCCTTACATATCTATAATTACCTGAAATTTTACTCAAATATAAAGGTAATTAAACCTTATGCATCCATAGTTTCACCCCATGGGAAAGGGTATAAAATTTATTTATTATAGGTTTTATATTAGTTTACTCTTATGCACCACCATTTTTACTTTTACACATACGAGGAATTATCCAGATTACAACTTTCAACTTCCAAATTACTCTAAATTTCTAAAAAATGACTCTAACATATCCAATATAAGAGCCTTCTAATTTTCAATATTCTCAGTGGATATTATAAACATATTTTACAAAAAATTAAAATCACTCTTATGTATTCACATGAGAGGATTTTACTTCAAAAAATTACACACTTCTATGACTCAAAAATCATCTTCTGGGATTCTTTAATGGATAAGTGAATGATTTTTTATTCATGATCATGGTTGCTTTTTATGTATGGTCAGTGTTGAACCTTAAATATTAATGAACCTGAATAGTTTTCTATATTTTCCAAACCTATAACTTTTTAATGAATCCTATGTGAGAGTAAATGACTCTCACATATCATAGTATGTCTTTTACTTACTAAATTACATTTTTATTTTCATGCAATAGATTTATCTAATTGAATCCTACATATTATAATGATTGATTTTACACATGATAGTCCTTTTCTATTTTTATCCATTTATTATTAGCCACTCTTATATGTCAGAAATGATCCAGTCCTTTTCCATTTTCATTAACTAACTTCTGGAAGTCTCAACTTAAGAAATCCTCCAAACATCTAGACATACTAATTTATTCATCTTTTTAAAGGTATGAAAAAAATTTTACTTGTGGAAATTTTTTTATTTTTCTTATGGTTATATATAATTGAGGTGTTGGTGAGGGACTAAGGTAATTTTAGAAGATTTTAGGTGGTTAGAGGCCTGAGAGTTTTTAAAGAGGGGTTGTTGAATAATATGCACTATTAGAACTAACCATGCACCAAAACTATTAAGAGGGTGAGGGGCATCATAGTTCTATTTTCATGGTTGACACACAATACATCAAACTATGTAGGGAATTCAGGAAAACCTTGTGAAACTTGTAATACATTATAGCCATGGTTGTGCAGTTGGAACATGATTTACAAAAATGTGTGGCCTAACCATGTGAGTTTCTAGTTATCTTAAGTTGTGAAAATTTCACAGTTGTCACATGGTTTAGAAAACCAGGTGGCCAAATCATGTGGTCTTCCCATTCACTTAAAAGTGTGAAATTACAAAATTACCCACATAGATTTTAACCATTTTAACACTTCTATTTCTCTCCCTCATACGATAATGCGTGGCTCCCACTATGGTCCTCCTCCACATAAAATTTTGATTGTCTCTCTCTCATTTATTACACATTTACATTTTTATTTATTCTATAATTGAGATAGAGGCAAGTATAACACTTCATCTCCATCTTGTTTTAGTTTATTTCACAATCTAGTGGTCTTGTATCAGTTATGGTTATTTATATCCTATTTCAGGACTTGTGTATACTTTTTTTATTCTCACCATTCAATATTGAATAATAAGTTTATCTTGAATGAGTTGACTACTATAAGTCTAAAGTAGGTAGTTCCTAGATTATTTATAAGATATACAAGTTTTATGTGATTTTTGGTAAATGAGCATGAGTGGGGTGTTCCAGGTGATATCAGATATAAATTTTTTATAGTTTCTTTGACCGTAGGGATTTACAAGGGTAGAATTATGTGTGTAAAAAGGTGTGGTTGGGTCCAGTATGCCATGGAGGGTGTGTTATATGGTTCCATGGTTGGTTGAGCATTATGATGCTGATTATGGATATCACTTTTATGCTATGATGAATGATTTTTTTTCGATGAGAAAATGTTGGGAATATCCTGTGTAACTATGGGTGATGTTGATCACTAAAAGTGAGGTGACTAAGTTCACTAGGATGAAGCCGATGGTGGTGACCATTTTCATGGTTCGGGGACATAGTTTTCAGGTGGTGATAAAGGTTTTTCATAGGTTTGGACTAAGATCCTAGTGATTCCACTCACCATGGTTGGCCGATGAGTCTGTTGGGGTTATGTATACATAGGGAATGGACCATGAGGTGGTATTGACTAATCATTATAGGTGGAGTCTTCCATATATTGAGTTGAAAATGGTATGGTGTTGATCGTTGGTATGGAGTAGGTTCTCATTATCGAAGGCCACAATTAGTGGTAGTTGAGACCATTAGTTTGGGGCATGAGGCTCATAGTTGTATTGGGAAAATGGTATGGGATTTTGGAAGGAAGATATTATGCATTCGTTGGGGATTTTTTGAGTTACTTATTTTTCATTAGTAAAAGTATGTGGAAGTACTTTGGACTTTTGATATAGCTTGTGGGTGTGTCTTTGGGGTGTTAGGATGACTTTGTAATGTTATGTGGTTATGGTCTATGTTTGATGTTATGCGATACATGTTTGGTTATAAGATCAAGGGATATTCTGGTATGATAGTCCATAGATGTATTATTTTATTCTAGTACTAATCGAGGCAAGTAAAGGCTAACTTGTGGTTGTTGAGCATAAGGGGTGTGTGTTATGTGATATATGGTTGATTTCTATTTATTGAAAAATTTTATACAATAATATATATATATGGATGTAAGCTAGGAACACTATTGGTGGTAACACATAAATTTCACACTCACACCCATCATAGGACCTCCAGGACACATGAAAACTTTATTTTTTTTAGTATAAGTAAAGATAATTGATTAGCATTAGGAGTATAGTTGATAGGGTAATGCATATAGTTCATGAGATTGATTTGATGATTTTGTATATGGGATGTGTGGTTCCATAGTGTCATTCTGTCATATATTTTTGGGAAATTTTATACATGTATATATTTTTGATCATCCCTCATGTGATATTTTTTATTTTTGTATGACTCTAAATATCATGGAAAATATTTATTAGAGTGATCATAGATTTATTTTTTCTTGTGTTTGAGTAGTGATTCCACCATGTTATTGTTATTTTTTTATTATTATCACTAGAGGGTATAGTCTCTCCAATATCACCCAATAGACCCTCAATATTATTTGGAAGCCTTTGGCATATGGGGAGGTTCAACTAAGGTCTTGTAGTGCACCACCAGTCTGAGAACTACTTGGTAGCCACTGTTGGGTCCTTTAGAGGAATTATTTCAATAAAACCACTTCACCAAAACTTATGAAAATGGAAACTAAGTTATAGAATGAACCCAATTACCAATGTCCAGAACATAAAATAAAAACTAATCTTAAATCACTATGTTGTTACACCCTTCCTCCCAAACAAATCCAAAAATACCAACAAAAACAATTATTGGAAGAGAACACAAGGAAAATAACAACACTAAATATTACAGGGTTCAGGAATATTCCCTAATCCATAAGTAAATGTTACTTTACTTTTATTTAGAGAAACTGAGGATAATTAAATTTATTATCACATCAATCATAAGTAATTAACCTTCCTTAAATAGTTGTCCATAACTAATGATTCTAGTTTTTTATGCCATTTAATTTCTATGTGATATAGTCCACCTTGGTCAATATTCATAGAAAATCATCTATTCATTTAGGTATCTCTACTTACATAACTTTCCATCTTAATGAATAGTTCCATCATTCAGAGATATCATGATTCCATAGATTTACCCCCACTTGTTCAAGAAAGTATCATATGATGGTTTGACTTTTGGTAATGTCTTATGGTCTTTCATATGGGCCAACTAGGATTTAGTCATCCAAACTTATTTTTTTATTCCATCACACTATCCATCTTTCAGGAATTTAACCTTATAATTTTCTCCTTTCATTGTCCTAATTCTATTTCCTTAAAATATGGTTTCTATACTTTATCCATATCCCAACAATCTCCCACTTGGAAATCATCTTTCCAGGCCTTGCAATTGAATTCCCATTTATTATTCGAAAACCAATATATGACCTTTGAACTTTTTCTAAGAAGAAATATGGTTTCCGACTACATATTCTAATTAACCTATTTTGACTGAGGCACAACATCATCTCAAGAAATACCAAAATAAAAAATTTCATCAAAATTTCTTCTAAGTTCTCCACTCTTTCAATATTTTAAAAGTTTATCTCTATGTACCCAATTATATTCTGGATAAAGTAAAACATCAACTAAATGTGCTTCATCAAAGAATGAAATGTTTTATTTTTGGCTAAGTAAATCACACTTTTTAAGAAAAAATTTCATCCCATCACCTTTTCTATTTCTAATATATTTTATAAAACACTTTATTCAAATAATAACATTTCCCGCTTCAGTTAAAGTAATGTACACATCTTCCATTATCAAGAGAGAAACCACTGGTTAAAGTTTAGACACCCAACTAACTTTCATTCTTCAAAATGTAAAAATGTATCTATAAGTGCTCTTTCATAAGTATGAATCTCCCATAAAGTCCAAATATAAAAATCATTATAAATTCTCCTTTTTATAGAGTATTATAGGTATCCAAAACACTTTATGTAATGGAGAATACATTTCAAGGCACCAAATTGTTTCATTTAGGGGTTTGAAATATTAATTTTGATGGATCTCGCTGCCTGTGTAATGTCCATATAATTTCAAACCATGAAGTACATAAAACTTTTGAAAGATGATACATATACAAATTTATCCCTGTAATCAAATTTTTCTTATGTTTCAAGGTTAATTATACCTACTTAGCTTGAAATGCGAAACCATGGGTGTGGTCATAGATTTTGCTTAACTCATCTCAAAGTGTTCGACCACTTTATGAATTTAATATTCCTAATTCAGGTAAAAATTTCTTAAAATTAGGTCCCTTATAATCTGCATCCCCAAAATCTATTTTTCCAGACCAAGGTTATTCATTTAAAAACTTCTAAATAACTCCACCTTTATCTCTTCGATACTTTCTCTCTATATACCCAATATTATCATATAATCTACATAAAGTAAAAGGATGGTGAAACTCCCATTATCAAACACTATTTGATAATAGTAATGATTAGCATTTCTCTATATGAACTTCTATTCCAACATGAAATTTTTGAAAATTTAATTCCAATTCCTTCGAAATTGCTTCAGGTCATAAAGGATACACCTTATATTAATCACAATATTTCAATTCTAATGATTTTTAAAACACTCTAGATATTCCATAAATATTTCTTCTTCTAATTCCCCGTGAAGGAATTTTATATTGACACCCATCTACTTCAAATGAAATATTTTAGAAGCAACTATGTCAGATATAATTTAGATAATTGTGTTCTTAAATACCGGAGAAAAAATATTTGATAAATAAAAATCTTATGTTTGATGAATGAACTTCACAAATAGAATTTATTTTTACTTTTTCCTAGAATCTACCACCTCATTCATTCAATAAACTCACTTGTTTTTTTATGAAATTCTTCCCAGTAGGTCTTCCCCTTATCCCTTGTGTTTAAGCAACATAGAGGGAATTTAGTTTATCTCTTATAGATAACTCCCACTACTTCTAGTCTTCCAAAATCTTTTCCAACCTCCAAGATATCAGGTTCTTCATCATCTATTATAATAAAATAATTCAAATTACTTGTATACCTTTTCACATAGTACCTTTCCCTAGAAGACATTTATAATTGTTCTTTTGGATGATCTCTTTCTAGTACTAAAAATTATAGAGTTTGAACTTACGATGCTTGATCTTTCAGTCAATGAACTATTTGGTCAAGCCTTAACACAAAACCTAGAATCTAAACACCTTATGAAACCTCATTTGGTTGGTATAGTGTTTCTAGTATTGTCAAGCTTTCAAGATTTTCCAGAATGTTCATACCTTTTGGCCATACATCTATGTAAAATTCAGCTTCTAATGATACTTCTCTCCCACCATATTTACCTAATTGGTTCTGATCCTTCCATATAATCTCTACATTAAAGATTATATTCTTACTTCTCATAAAATTTTTAAGATCATTATCTAAAAGTAAAAGAACTAGATTCTTCATTTCTATATCCCAAAAAATAGTATTCTTGAGATTTATTCTCCAAATTGTCTTATTTCATTCCATCGATGTGGAAAAAATCTATAACACTGAATACTCTTAGGTGTTTGAAATTTTATTTCCTTTTGGACCAATAGAATTCTAGTAGTTGTTACCCAAATGGAAAATATGGAATTTGGTTGATTAAGTAGGTGTCATGGTTTACACATTCCACCCAAAAAAACCTTGGGGAACCTTACATGCATTTTCATCATCCTATTTTTCTCCAAATTTTTTTATTTATTCTTTACACAACTCCATTTTATTTTGGAGTTCCTAGGAATGTTTTTTAACTTAATCAAATTCCTACCATAAAACCTATAGAAACTCTAATTTTGTGCTCATCACTATAAAAACATAAAAATTAATCTAGTATCATTTCCCCCAATTTCCATCCACTAGAAGAAATTATAAAACATCTTAGACTTGTTCCTTAAAATTTATACCCATACTTTTCATGTGGAATCACCGATGAAGTTCACATAGAAGAGTGAACCTCTGTGAGAGTGCACTGAAGCTACCCCCCAGGCATCCATGTGAACCAACATCAACTTTTAGTGATTTGGTGTTTTCACTTCCATTTATAAATACACCTTTCACTACTTTCTAAATATGAAATCCTTTCACATTCCAAACTTTTTTATTTCAAAATTTGATAATCCTATAGCATCAAGGTTCTTTATCCTCTTCACAATTAGATACCTAGATGGTCATGCAAACCAAATCAGGACCATGTCTTCCCGAATCTAACTGAATAAGGATGAAGATATTGAATAAATTAAAAGAGTATGGATTAGAATACTAGAATCAGATATTAATGCTCATCCAATATTGTTTAATAATGGTGAGACCAGAAAAAGCTCTAAATATGATGATCCAAATATGTGGATTCATGATTTATGAACTCAATTACTAGGAGACGATGATTCATATGTGACCAATTAAATTTTAATTAGGTAAAATTAAATGTCTAGATTGAGAATACAATACCATGGTTTATAGAGTATAGTTTGGATCTGATCAATTATAGAAACTGATATGAGATTTTATGAGTTCATGGAATCATTGTTCTTGATATTAATGAATTAATAGTGGGAGATCTTGGTTCATGGATGCATGGATGAGAATATAGACATTATTTATTGAAATCACTATTGAAGATGATATACCAGGCTAAAAATAAAAAAATTATGTCTAATGGATATTTTAATTTGTAAGTCCAAAATAGTTGACAATGAAAGATGGTGGGGACCTCTATATTTACAAACTCTATGGTTGAACCACCAATGACACATTACTACAAGTTATTCTAAATAATACATGATCAAGAATTAGATGTTATTGACACTGATCTCGATCTAGAGTGAAGACTACTTACATGATTTTGATTATTGTGGATTATGACCAGATGGGAAGTAAATGAGGAGATTCTTTATATTATTCAGGAAAAAATAAATGATATGTTTGATTGAGTTTAAATTGAAGTTGGAGATACATAAATTGAAAATTGAGACCAAAGAGGGTGATCTTGGACTAGATTATTGAAAATGTATAGGGTCAATTAAATAGTGTACATATGTCAAAATCACGTGTCAGTGATGGACCCCATGATTCAAGATACTTGAAAGTTTTTATTTTTTTCATAGTTAAAGGAGAGTGAACAAAACCATCAGTGTGTCCAGGTTCATGCTGATCTAGATGCACATGAAAGAAATTTTTTATTTATAAGGGAAATTTACTATCACCTGGTGGTCTCAAGAAATAGTGCAGAACATTATACAAGATTCCACCACTTAGATAATTATACAATAGGAAAATTAGTGATGGCCTATTATTAAATTTATAGATATATTTTCAATATGGGTGAAAATAGAACACATTGAGAGTATATTATTGAGATAAGAGTTGCACAGGAGGCGAAGGAGTGACACTTCATGGAAACAAGATTTAGAGAGGAGATCATTCTTAACAGACTCGATGGATAATATTTTCCTTACCTTTATCGTATTTCTTAGTTATATTGTTTTTGAGATGTTCTAATTGAATATAATTTCACTAGTTGTTTTGAATGTGTGTAACTAAATTATTTTAAGGAATTAGATCATTAATAATTTATTTTTTATGTCTTTTTAACTGATGATTTCACTATTTATTCAGTGAAATCATTCATTAAATGTTCTAATTTTTTTCTTTATGAGTTTAATTTTTACAATAATCTATTTACTGATGGGTGATAGTAGTGAAAAAGTAAACTTTGAACTTAAACTAGAATACTGAAAATTAGAAAAGGTTGATGATTTTTCCTGTATAAAAGAACTGTTAATTTTTAGAGTCTTGATCGACAAATCAATTATTGGGAGAATTCATTGGACTATGTTTATCAACTTGTATAATTTTGGTGGTAAAAAACTTTTCTCCACAACACTGGCTTGATTTTTAATTTCTTTAGGAAATAATTGAAAATATTTTAAATCAATTTAAAACTACCTGGTTTCTGAACTCATCACTTGTTCCTTATTTATCTCTCTCTCATTTTTTCTTCCATTCAGTTTTCCTTTAATTCCAATTTTCATTGATCATCGTTTCACACTTTTATATTCAACTACTAATATTGTTGTAGTTGATTTCTTGTTACTTTTTTGTTAGTTTGTTTTAGTTTTTTTAGGTTGCACACACTTAAACTTTTCCTTACCTTGGGTTCAAAATTTCTCACTAGCTTTACTAGATTAAAGTATAAAATAAATCAATAATTTTATAGGATAATCAATTCCCTATACTTTGTTAAGGAATCCCAATTTGTATCAAAGAAAATTTTTAGATAAATTTTTATGTTGAGATTTTATTTACGAGGGACCGTTTAAGTTGTTTCCGATTTTGAGATTAGATTTTAGGTGATTGAAGGTATTTTAGAAAAAAGTTATTTTAGAAATTAATTGTGATCTAATGAAGGATTATTTATATTTTATAGGTATTTATTATTTCTAATTTAGGAATTAGTAGAGTTCCCTTTTAAAACAAAAATTTTCTCTAGAGTATTTTCTTAAAAATTTTCTATGAAAATTATATTTATAAAACTTTATATAATTATAAGTAGGAAAAATATTATTTTTCCATGATTACATAGAAAGTAAATAATTTATCATATCACAGAATATTAAAATAGTGAGGATGTAATTTATTTAGAGGGTAGAATATAACACCTTGATATTTTAATATAATGTTTTATTTAAAATTGTTTTTTATTAAATGGATTATTTCATGACTAAAACAAACTATGATATATTTTACCATGAAGTATATTTTTTAAAATTAGTTGTTTTATATATAAACACTATAAATTATGGAATAGATTAATACTTTGACAATATTTCTATTTATTTTTTCCATTAAATAATATATAGATAAATGTTGACTAATGAAGAAGTTTTTCGTAATATGTTTGAACTTAAAAAGTTATATATATTTTGTAATCAAAATATTATGATTATAAACTTATGAGTAATATGTTAATAAATTAATCACTACTGATTTGGAATTATTTGATAAACATAACTTCCAATAGTAATATAACATTTTTTTAGAAATATAAATATTATGGTAAATAAAATATTAATTTGAGAAATACATAATCATTTGTGAATAATATTAATTTGACATTGATATAATTAATTTTAGAATTTAATTGTAAAATAATATTTAATATTTCATATAAAATATTAACTTGAAATAAATAAATAAATAAATATATATATATATATATATATATTTAAATATAATTTAAGAAAAATAAATATTACAACATATAATGTATTAGTTTAAAATGAATTTATATAAGATAATTATAGGAGAATTATATTAGAAATGAATATATCATAAACTAAAATAGTAATATAATATTTATTGAATAATATAAATATTATAGTATATAAAAATTCAAATTTAAAAAGAATAATATAATTATAATTAAATAAAATTTATATATAATTAATGAATTTATGAGAAAATTATAAGAATATTGTATTAATTTGGAATGAATATATGTAATGGAAATTGTTTATTATTGTAGTATTACAGTATTTATTATGAATATAATGACAATTCAAAATTATAATAAAATTATATAAGAAATGAAATATATTCAATGTTAATATGTAGTAAAGAATAATTAAAATATAGAAAATGTGTTAATAAGAGATAGTGGTAAATGGTAAATTACAGGTACAGTAATAAATAAAATTAATTAAAACTTTTTAACAAATAAAACTAGATTGAATTTCTAAAAATAAAAGTAGGTTATAAAATTTCATAATTTTATTCTTAACCAAGCGACATATATATATATATATAATGACATTATTAGGTTAAAAGAGTTATAATATTTTATAATATGAGACTAAATGTATAAGAGTTATAATATTTTATAATACAAGATTATCAAATTGATATTTAAGGGGTAAAATATTCTATAAGACTTTAAATGTATTTGTTATAAAAATGGTGCCATCTAGTTAAGTGGATTGAGCTAGTTTGAGAACATATAGATTCTAAGAATGGATAAGGGCATGGATTAGTCATGCATGTAGCATGAAGTTCAAAGCATGCAAGGGGGAAATGGTGATTAGTTTTCATCCATAGAGGTCAAAATGGTGGCCTATGGGTGAGTGAAGACGCCCAACAATACTTATCAAGGTGTGTTAGTGACATCATCATATATAAAGGAGTGTGAGGATGAACATGAAACCATTGAGGGATAAGAATAATCAAGAATTGTTCACAGATTAAAAAACACATATGAATTGTTTTAAATAGTTAATGTCTTCTTCTTTTATAGGTGAAACCTACAGAAGATCATAGGATATATATATATATATAATCATTATATTTATGGGATCACTTCTAGATTTTATTGGCAAATAAAGGAGTATAAAGTGATTTATTTAAGGTGTATTTCATCTTCAACCACCCATATGACACTATTAAGAGACATGGATGGGATATATATATAAAAATACATGCACACACACATTGTGTGTTGAGGCAATAAGGACTTCATGAAATTCAAAACACATACAAGTAAAATGATAATTAGTAAAACGATGCGTCATCATATTCAACCTCACCTACATAACATGATTATTAGGATATTGTTCACACTAATACTTCAACACGTGACCTACAACCTTATTTTCTTTTGTTGTAAGAAACACCACACTGGGAGGCATATACCTAATGAACTTTTGATGAGAGAATATAATGCATCTCAGTTAAGGTATAAAATTATAACCCATGTCATGGGACATCACCATCTTATTCCTTGGAATGAGACTATTTAAAGGTCAATGATAGGTTGTACACACACAAACACACATATTTATATATTTTTCTTCATAGGAGGATGTTATTATGAGTAAATAATATACCAATCCATGAAAAAATGTTTAAATGACCTGTAAGCTACAATGATTAGATCAATATTAGAAAAAATGTTACTATAAGAGGGTCACCGCACGTCTATTTCCTTAACACTAAATAAAATATTGAATAAATACTTAATAATAAAATATAATAGATATATAGTGGGTATGGTTTATAAAGGGAGTTCTATGGGAATTTAGGATAGGATACTCTACTAATATTCCTTTACTAAAAGAAAAAAACAAGTATTTTACCTTGTGTGTGAATAGATTCAATGATAAAGGATATCAGGTTTTAGGAGATACATTTGAGAAGGAATTTATATAAATAAGGGAGTTTAGTAGGTTTGAATTAGAAGTGTTTGGTAAGTGAGTTATTTTAAAATTACCATTTCAAAGTTTTAAAGTGTTCATTCCCAATTAATTTCAAAGTTGGTATTTAATGAGTTTGAGTAAGGTAAATTGTTTTTTTAAAAACTATTTTAATGATTTTTTGATATTTGTTTAGTAAGGTTTCTAAAAAACTCCCTTAGTTTAGTGTATTTTGAAAATAATTTCTTTCAAATATGATTTTAAGGAGTTTTAAAATCATCGGTCTATATTTCAAAATGTTTTATTCAAAAAATTCTCACTCTCTCTTATTTCTAAACTTGATTTTCTTGAAAAATAATTTCTTATTCATGTATTTTCCTCTTTCATGGTTATCATTTTTGTATAAAATATTTCATGGAAAAGCATGTGTATTTTTTTATATATCAATCCAAGAACCATTATTTTTTTGAAAATCATTTCACTTCATGATTCAATTTGAAATTTATTTAAAGGAGATCTCCATAAATTATTAGCTACATTGGATCAATACCTATATTTGTTTATTAAGTGTGAACTTCTTGAAAAAAATTCCTTTGTTGAGCTCTCATCGACTAAAATTACATTTATATATATATATATAAATTACTTTTAAAGCACTAAGGATTAAAGATTTGAAAAGAAATATTTAAAGGATGTTTCTAGAAAAAATATAGCTATAAATATTTTTTTTTAAAAATAACTTAGGAATTGTAAATGGGATGAGGGGTTGGGAGAAATCCAAACCCTTAGGGGACTTCATCTACTAAAGTGATGGGTGGTCCCCATATAACCCCTTAATGTTCTAGGTTTCTTCAATAATTTTTCTAAATCTTAATGAAACTGAATGGATTTTATTTTAATATTTTTAAAAAGTAAAAGTTTTATTTTTAAAAAGGTAATTATTAATTTTTATAGATATTTTATAGACTTGCGTTTTTAATAAATTAGTTTTATGTATTTTTATGCCTTCTCAATGAATGATTTTGAAAGCATATTGTTTTATAAAATCTATTCTTTGAAAAACTTGTTATATTTTAAAGGTAAATTTTTTAGAATGTATTACTAATAAAAAAATATTTTGTTTTAAATAAAATATTTTAAAGGATTTTTTATTATAAAAGGGGTTTCACACTTTTAAAAAAACCCTTACTGGGATTTTTTTCTCACCCTAAGTTTTCTATTATTTTTTACCAGGCTTATTGATGAGTGGGAGCTATTATAGAGTCAAATATTGATTATGAATATTATATTGAGTGAATATGGGGTAGTATTTAAATATTTTTTATTAATAGGGAAAATTTTCATTTAAAATTAATAGTATGGGCTTGATATGTATTAATTTTTTTTATTTATCTAAAGTTTTTGACCTAAAAAATATTCTTAGGTATGTAGTAACTTAATATTTTGAATTTAGGATGTAATCATAAATTATAAAAAATGGTTGAATATTTTAGCGTCATAGAAATTATATAATAAAAAAATATTATGATGTCATTTTTAGTATTGGAACCAAGAATGTGGATTTGGGGAATCACAACTACTCACTAGGGAGTTCATCATTCAGAGTTGTTTATATTAGTTATTAAAACTTAGAAGTGTGAGGAAGTTTACTCAGGTGGTATGCAACCAGGTTCTCACTAACATTATTGTCCTTAATATTCAAATTGAGTTTGTGTATAAGAATCATTCATTGAAATATCCTTCGTTTTAAATCATATTTCTTTATTAAGTATCTAAGAGCTACATGATGAGAATAGTCTATTACTTTACTTCCCAAGAAATATTAATTATTTTTTTCTAGCATAAAATCTATGGAAAAACACTCTTTTGATCATTGTGTTGATATTTTGAGCGAAATATAGGGTTTTTAAGTATATTATATCTCATGGTATTTTCTAATTATCTTTTGGAAAAAAACTACTCCTACAGCTTGATTGGAGGCATCACAAAACACTTTAAAGGTTTCTTCTTATACAAATAGTTTTATGATAGTAGTTTTGGTTAGGATATCCTTGAGTTATTAAAACACAAAATAAGTATACTTTTTATGAATATTTGTCTAAGGTAAAGCGGTTTTACTAAAATCTATAATAAACCTTCTATAAAATTAAGCATGTCCTAGAAATGACCTAACATGTTTTATGGTGGTGAGATATGGTAGTGTAGAGATGACACCAACCTTTTATTTGTCCACTTAAATCCATTTTTTGGAAATTATGTGGCTCAAAAAAATAACTTTCTCCACTCTAAAGTGACATCTTTCAAAATTAAGAACAAAATTATTTTCAAATAAATTTTTACAAAACATTTTTAAGATTATCATGAAAACTCTAAAAAGTAGTTCCAAAAGCTATATGATAATATATAAATACCTCCATGTATCTTTCAATAAGTTCTAAATAGATTCTTACCATGAAACATAGGAATTTACACAAGGAATTGTATAAACTAAAAGGAATTATTTGGTATGAAAATGTATCATAGGGACAAGTGAATGGGGTTTCCCCCCCTAATTTTACAATGCAATAGGGACCTAAAAAATAGCCAAAAAATCCATGAAGAAAATTTTAATCACCCTTCCAGATAATCTATCTAACATATGATCTATAAAGGGAATGGTAAAGTGTTCTTTCCAAGTCAAATAGTTATATTTTATGCAATGAATACAAAACATTCAACTATTTTGGATCCGAATGAGTACAAATTCATTATTTTTATTTTTTAAAATGGTGATCCCTATATTTTTTAGTACAACCTATAATAGAATCATCCATAGGGAGTCTGATATTGGATATATTATTCCATATCCTAAATGTATTTCAATATACCTCTAAATAATTACATTAGCATTTGGTTTATCCTTATTCAAGGCTACCTCAAAGGTTTTGATTCAATCTCTATTAGGATCTACTTCATAATATTAGTACGTAAATCCCAATCCAAGATAATCAATAGCTTAAAACATCTGAAGTTCAAGTCACTGGATCTTTGTTTATTATAATTTTAGACTCATGATGTTCACTTTGCCTTGGAAGTTCATTGGTTGTAATAAACTTAATCCTTTGGGTATGACCATCAAAAGTTAAAAAAATCCAATGGATATTGATAAGTCTGGAATTTAGGAAAGGTGAATACTTGTAACAACCCCTCCCCACAAGGTGTACCCCTCCTGGGCCGGAAATGTGAGAAGGGATATAATGACCCTCGAGTCCTGCCTTCAGTAGGCCTCAGGTTGGCGACTAGCACTGAGGGTATAGTAAACACACGAATGGGAGGCATTACCCTCTAAGAGAACACATGTGAAAGATAGAGATAAGATAGACACAAACTCCAACTAAAACTGAAATATAAAAGAAAACCCAAGTGCACATATTTAATGTCATGAAAAATTACTACAACTAAAAGGGGAAAAACTACAAATACCCAGAAAAAAGTAATAACAGTAGAAACCACAACCTCGAACTACTCCTGCAACCCCGAGCTAGTAGAAACCAGCTTGATCACTAACCTGCTCCAAGTGACCTAAAAAATAATTAATATATACATAGGGTGAATATAATAGTATAATCAGTAGGATCCTCCCCGGAGCCTCTCATGCACAAGTAAAGAAATCATGCTAAAGCACAGTGAATAGCAAGTGAAACTAACTTGTCACCAAAGCAGGTATACTAAGTTCCCGGCCTCACCATGGATACTCTAACCAAGTAACACATAGAATAATATAGAATACAATAAATAATATCAAGGTTACCCCGCTACTACTTCCCTAGTGGCTTGCCACTTTTCCCCAACATCGCATGTCTTAAGCATCTCTCTCCAAAAGGCTTTCCCATAGACACCTGGGCGAAGCACCACAACATGAACCTCATGCAACAAAATCACCACTTCCACACAAGAAAAGTAACCAGGTAGTTTCCAAGAGCCACCATTTCTCTCATAACGTGTTTCATACGTTGGGTATTATACCTCAATCCAATCAACCCATACACCGAGTAAGGATCCTCAAGACATCACAACCTATACATGTTATACCTATAGTATTCCATAAAGAACTATATCCAGAATATATATGTGTGAATAGCCACAAGCCATGTCAAACCTCTACACACATATATGGGGAAAACTAACCATTTTTCATACCCATACAAGTAACTACCAAGATAAGAGAGTGGGGCCAATGTTGGTAGTCAGCCATCCGTCTTCCCACCATAATGTTGGGAAAAACACCCCCAAGGGCTCAGAATCCCCAGGGTGTCAGTTTCCCTAACTGATGGGGTGGATTAGCATATAAAACAAAAAATTATAGAATATAATATAGCTCACAACCACACTATGGGCATAACCTAGTCTTAGACTCAACTATAGCTAACGTCTCTCGGACTCCCAACTATCACTTCTAAGACTAGGTATCCTATAAGCACACAACCATTTAAAGAGATTTAATACATTACTTCATTCCCTTTTTATCAGTTTCACTTTACATTAATTAATTATTTAAACATTAAATAACCATTAATAATTTCCACTTTATATTTCATTAGCATTACACCCAATGTTCACTATTCCTTTAAATAGAAACCTCAGCAATGCATCCCAACAAGCTCCAACCCTATGGGTTAACATCATTTATTCAATCATTTATTAACAACATTATTACTTTCCCATATTCCTAGGCATTATAGAAAAACATTCTAAGCTACTAAACACAAGGTGACTTAACACAGTGAGTAGATGAACTACCCGTCGAGTCTTTGCCACCTATATCAAGATAATAGACCCATCCTACCTCAGAAAGATAAACACAAAAAGAATGTGGAATACCCCATGCGTGTTTGCCTCTTTTGGAAGGATGGAAAGAAAATCAGATGCCTTGAGAAATGGGGAATGTAAGGAAGATAAACAACCAACAAGAAATAGCAAGCATCCAAATGTTCACATCCAAACCATTCCATCATCTTAGGTGTCCTCTCCAACACCCACATGCATATAAGAATTCCTCTCGCAACTCTAGGCATCAACTACTACCATAAACAATAGGATTCCTTGCCCCCACATATCACAACAACCTTCTAGGCTCACATCAAAACACAATTAAAAGGAAAAAAACATCATATGAATTGGGCTCTTGGCCCTTAAACAAGAAAGAGGGAAACTCATAACCCTAAAAGGAATTATCATTTATCAAAAAACCATCTCTTTAATCCATCTTTAATTAACCAATTTATTATTCTTAGGTTCCAACTTCAAGAAACCTAAATAGAAAGCTATAAAAAATAATTAAAAATGCTTACTGCATCAATTTGATTAACATCAAATTACAAAAAAAACAACCAAATTCATTTACATGCCTCTTTATCTTTAGCCAAACAATTATCAATTAATTCCAGCTTTACGTTCATTACCAATTTCCATCAAGAATTAAAAGCTAACAAAGCAAGCATAAATATCACACTATCTAGCAAAACAAGAGGCAATAACATATGATCAATATCAATTTATTTATCTAGTTCAAATATTTAATATGTCAATTCCCTTGTGATCCAGTGGGCTAGAATATGCTCTCTATACAGTTTCACGTAAAAGAATAGAGAAGTAATGAATCCCCTAACTCAAATGGTTCTTGACATTCTTTATACGGGAACGAGACACACAACAGGTTATGATCTTCTCCCCCCATGACAATTGTATCCACCTGAGGATGTAGAGACACCACCACACCGATCAACACCCAATAAAATTCTATTAGGAACATGGAGATCGAATTAAATAAAAGGTCAAGGAGAAACATAAGGAGATGAACCCAAAATAATGACGATATATCATACCTTATATTGATGATCAATCGATACCGCTTGATTGCATAAAAAATAGAGGGGAACCAATCCAAGGAGGAAATTTTGATCTCACAACTCCTATGGGAAGGAATGGAAGGTTAAAGTGTCTCACACCCAAGAACAAGGAGGAAGAACCATGGAGGAAGATATCTCGCCCCTTTAAAATATTTAACGGGGCAATGGTTTAAGATACGCTGGATTTTCCATTAAAAGAGAATCACATTAAACCACAAGGTTTGACCAAGTAAAAGCATCCCGATCTATAGGAAAATTAATATAAGAGTTATAGCCTTTGAATTAGCCTTAGAGTCCTTAAAACAAGGCATCAAATGAATTTTTTGTCAAAGGAAATGTCAAAGGGGTGAACTGTATGATGTTAGAAACACTGTTCATGAAATCGAAATTTGGAAAAGGAAATAGAGGCTACTATTGGACCTCACCATTCTAGAAACACTGTTCATCAACTCAATATTTGTCCAAGGAAATAGAGGCTACCATCGGGCCTCACCATTCAGGAAACACTGTTTATGAACTCAAAATTTGGAAATGGAAATAGAGGCTACCATTGGACCTCACCGTTCTGAAAACACTATTCACATAAGGCTACTGTTGCACTTTTCACATAAGGCTACTATTTCACTATTCACATAAGGCTACCATTGCACTATTCACATAAGGTTACCTTTTCACTGTTCACATAAGGCTACCATTGCATTGTTCACATAATGCTACTATTTCATTGTTCACATAAGGCTACCGTTGCACTGTACTCATAAGGCTACCATTGCACTGTTCACATAAGGCTACCGTTGCACTGTTCACATAAGGCTATCATTGTACTATTCAAATAAGGCTACTATTTCACTGTTCACATTAGGCTACAGTTTCACTATTCAAAGAACTAGAAATTTGGAAAAGTGTTGGGGATATGTCACTTTAACCTCCCAGAACACCTTAGACACCAGATTTCAACAAGGTAATGGACCAGAGAGGTCTGGGATATTACATCAGATACCTATCAAAAAATTCTCATCCTCGATAATTCAAAACAAACCTAAAGGGAAACTAAAATGGGGTCTAAAAAACCACCCATCAAGATACCTATGAAAAGAGAGAATGACACAAGAAGCAACCAAATAAAGCCATCTCATAAACACGAAATGTCTACAACCACAAAGAGAACATATTTTTTTAACATGAAAAGAGTTAAACATCAAAAAAATCAGGGTAATGAGCACGTATCTGTGACTCACATTCCCTGGTACTCTCCTCCATGCCACTATGTCACCACAAGACATGGAACAAGGGGATAGAATGCCCACGCAACACCTTCTCTTTGTGGTCTTGGATCTCTATATGTCTCTCCTCAAAGGTCACATCAACATTAACATCGATCTCTCCACAATCAATGACGTGAGAGTCATCATGAAGATAACAACATAGCTATGACACATGAAAAACATCATATATTTGGATCATCTATGGTGCAATTTCTACTCAATATTCCATGGCTCCAATAGAAGCCAACACTTCAAAAGGCCCAGAAAACCTGGGAGAAAGCTTACTCCCATGACTAAACCTTCACTACCCATGATTGGGAGTCACATTCAGAAAAACATGTGGTCTCCAAAATCAAACTCTAAGGGTCTCATCCTTTGATTGACATATGATTTTTGATGATCCTGCATTACTTTCAACCTCTCACAAATCAACTAAACCATCTCTATTGTATTCTGCACTAGTTCTAGTCTGAGAATTGCTGACTCTATGACCCCAAACCAATACAACAAAGAATTTAAAGGTCAGCCATACAAGGCATCAAATGGAACCATACTGATGGTGGAGTGAAAACTATTTTTTTTAAGTGAAATCCACCAAGGGTAAGTTCCTCATCCACAAACCTCCAAAATCTAGGACACAAGATCGCAACATGTCTTCAAGAGTCTAGATTATTCTCTCTGTTTGACTGTCCATCTGTGGATGAAAAGCAGTGCTAAGGCATAGATGATAACCGAATTCATGATTGAGACCTCTCTAAACCCTATAGGTAAAATGAGGATCTCAATTAGAAATTATTGTCCTCGGGACTCCATGAAGTCTCACCACCTCCTCCAGATACTGCCTCGACAAAAATTCCACTCATCTTGACTCCTTGATCATTATGAAGTGGGAATATTTTCTTAAATGATCCACTACCACCCAAATAAAATCATGTCCTCCCTGAGGTCGAGTTAAACAAGTAACAAAGTCCATTGAGATGTCCTCCCACTTCCAGTGAGGAACATCTAACAACTAGAGCAGACCACCAGGAACATAGTGTTCAGCCTTCACCTTATGGCAGACCAAACATTGAGACACAAACTCCATAACTACATGCTTTATCCCAAGCCACAAAAACTGACTCCTTAAGGCTAGATACATCTTTTTCACACTAGGATGCACCACTAAAGGAAAACTATGTAAATCTATGAGAACCATCTCATGCATCGCCAAAGGAATAAATAGACTTCCGTGATACAACACTCAGTGTTGTTCATCCTCAGACTAACCATCAAGGGCCTCACCACAAAAAACTCAGTCTCTCTATACCTCCATCTCAAGATCCCCAAATTGGGACTCTTCCACCGGCCACACCAGAGATGACTACACCATCATCTGAAAAAGACAACCTCTTCTCTCAACTTCTCCCTTATCGATATGTAATGATGACAGTTATTCCATTACTCTCCAGGAATCACTAGATTCACACACCGTATCACTACACGACTTTTGACTTAGTGCATCAGCTACAACATTCCCCTTTCTAGGTGTATATGATATTTCGAAGTCATATTACTATAATAACTCAATCCATTGACGTTGTAGTAAGTTCAAGTCACGCTGGGAGAAAACATAACTCAAACTCATATGATCAGTGAAAACCACAAAGCACTCACCAATGAGGTAATTTCTTTACAAATTCAGAGAAAACACCACAGATGCCAACTCAAGATCATGGGTCACATAGTTACGTTCATAGGGATGCAACTGCCAAGACCCATAAGAAACAACTAATCTCTACTGCATCGGAACACAGCCTAACCCCAGATGCGAAGCATCGGAGAAAACATCAAACTGAACTCCCTCTACTAGAAGACAAAGAAATAGAGAACTTACTAACTTCTCCTTTAGATACTCAAAAGATGTCTGACACTAATCAGTACATATGAATTTCTGATCCTTCCTAGTCAAAGCTGTCAGAGGAGTCACAACTCAAGGGAAATTGGCTACGAACCTTCTATAGTAGCCTGCAAGACCAAGGAAACTTTGCACCTCTAACACTATCTTGGGGGATTCCCAAGACACAACTACTTCTATCTTCTATGGATCCATTTCTAATCCCTGCTGGGACACAACATGCCCCAAGAAATGTACTTCTTGAGCCCAAAACTCACACTTTGACAACTTACCAAATAGCTGATGTGGACGAAGAACTCCGAAAACTTTGTGTAGATTCTCTAAATTCTCCTCCTTATACGTGGAGTACGCAAGGATTTCATTGACGGAAACCACTATGAAATTGTCCAGGAACTCATGGAACACAACATTTATCAATCCCATGAATATATCTGGAGAATTAATCACACTAAATGACATTACAACGAACTGATAATTCCCATGATGACAACAGAAAGAAGTCTTCTGGATATTCTCATCCTTCACATGCATCTGAAGATATCCTAACTACAATTCAATATTTAAGAACCAAATGAACCCTTTAGTGGATTGAATAAATCATCAATCCGTGGAAGAGGATAACGATTCTTTACTGTCACTTTGTTTAAGCAATGAAAATTGATACACAACCGCAAACTGCCATCAACCTTCTTTACGAAAAAAACCGGTGCACCCCATAGTGACACACTCGGACGAAAAAAACCACACTATAACAGACCATAAAGATATATACATAGCTCTTGTAAATCAAAATGGGTCTTCCTATATGGGTACATAGAGATAGGAGACCCTCCTAGCTGTAGATCGATCCCAAACTCGATCTCTCATTGAGGGGGTAATGCTACAAGCTATTTAGGAAAGACATCAAGGTACTCTTCTATGACCCTAGGAAATTCCAATTGATAAAGCTCTAAAGAACTCAACATCAGCTCATCCATCATGGATTATAAGGACGGAACATGCCTCTAAACCATCTGAGTGTCTCGCTCTCCAAGAAACACCACTAGATCTCCATCCACATCGAAGAACACAACCTTCCTCCTGAAGAAATTTATGATAGTCTACAATGAATACAACCAATCCAAGTTGAGGATTACATCATATTGTTGTATTCATAAACATTGGAAATCTCTCCAAGAGTAGTGCTACCCCATCACTAGCTCACAATCTTTACATACTTCAAACAAGTCATATCGACCTCCAACTGGCATAGTCAATGATAAGGGAATTAGAAGACTCTCTAAATCAATCCCTAAAGCATGGAAAATGCTAGGTGATATGAAGGACTGCATCAATATTGAATCACAAAAGGTATACACCAAGGTAGAAAACAAGAAAAGGGTACATTGAATGACATCTGGCTTGCCTAGATCTAGAAACGCTAAAGCATGAAGCTGACTATGACCTCCTCCACGGACTATCTGACCCTGATGATGACCACCACCATGGTCCCGCTCTTCTATCTGAGTTTGAGGGGCATCACATGGCTGCCCTCTACCCGCCCTATCTACCCTCTACCGATCCAATGCTGGTGAAACCTGCTGTTGCTGCCTCGGCTGGAACTACCTCAGTAGAGGAACCTAAAGTGGAAAACCTAGTGTATGATGACTGTTCTAAAAGGTCAGGCGCTCTCGCTACTGATGAACTTGAAAAATACAAGAAAAATAAGTGCTTGATCCCTTGGAGTAGGCCTGAGAGCCGCTTCCCCCAAGCGAAATGAGATATTGAGGGCTGGGACCTACCCCCAGATGAACGAAAACTCTTTTTCCTTGAAAATCGGGAACCCCAGACCAAAGCTCTGATTCATGAGGAATCATGAAGACTCCCCTCTCGTGATGATAGAATTATATCCAATGTCCTCTCAACGACCTCTGCCTCACCATCACCTCAAGATATGTCTTTAACATAAATGGGGTGACCTGGCGTTGGATCTCTGGACACAAAGCCTCCTCAAAATGCCTCGCCCTAGCCTCCTCATCTTGAAATAGGTACGAAGCATATCCTAAAAGGTTCTTGAAATAAATTCCAAACTCTCACACACTGGAGCTCCCATTTTGAAGGGTAAGAAGATCCTAGAAACTGGATGCCTTCATGGTCAAAGAAATAAACTCGACTCTAAACTTGTCTTGGAACTCCTCTCATGAGATCGTCAATTCCTTGTGATTCCTAAGGAACAAGAACCACCACTGCCTTGCTGCTCCATAAAGAATCGTCACAACCAAGGACACCTAGTGTTCCTTCTAATCATGGATCGAATAGAAGCCTATATAGAAATCCTTCAACCAGTCTTTTGTGACTACATCCAAAATAGACCCCTCATACTTTTGCAGACTATGATGCTGAAACTCTAAGAGTTTACTCCTCCAAGTGTCGTCATCATTTACCTCTACCCTACAGTGATTTTCTAGCACAACCTACTGAACATCTTCTATGTGATCCTTATAAGGACGTCGACCTGGAGCCATACCTGCAAAATAAAAAATAATTAGAGCTCCAAAACCTGTAATCTGGAAGACTTGAAATTTATTAATTAATTGTTTTCTTTTATTCATTTTAGCTTAACCTATCCCAAGGTCTACCCATTCAAACATAGGCACAAGTAAGAATGATTCATGATACTTTCCTAGGTCTCTACCCTGTAACTATTATCACCTCTTTTAGTAGCTATTGTAAACTTAAAGGTCCGTGCATCAGATCACAGGGGGGCCTAAACACCTATGTCTCAGCCGGTCTCTAGTGTTTACATCACTTTCTAAACTCTACTGAAACTATTACCCTACAAACCCATGAATCCTCACATGTACCTAACACCAAACTCCATCCTATCCCTCAACCAGAACTCTGATAACACTCTTCCTCAACTCCCTTCCCATAAGGTGTACCCCTCCTTGTCCGACAATGTGAGAAGGGAGATAATGACCCCAAGTCCCGCCTCCAGTAGGCCCTAGGTTGGCGACTAGCACCGATGGTATAGTAAATACACAAATGGTAGGCAATACCCTCTAAGAGAACATATGTGAAAGAGAGAGATAAAATTGAAACCAATAAACTCCAACTCAAACTAAAATATAAAAGAAAACCCAAGTGAACATATGTAATGTCATCAAAAACTACTACAACTAAAAGGGAAAAAACTACAAATACCCAAAAGAAAGTAAAAACAGTAGAAACCACAAGCCCGAACAGCTCATACAACTACAAGGTAGTAGAAACTAGCTTGATCCGCAACCTACTCCAAGTGACTTGAAAAATAGTTTATATATATAGGGTGAGTATAATAGTATACTCAGTAGAATACTCCCTAAATCCTCTCATACAAAAGTAAAGAAAGCATGCTAAAGCATAGTGAACAGCAAGTGAAACTAACTCGTCACCTAAATAGGTATACTAAGTTCCCAACCTCACCATGGCTACTCTCACTAAGTAATGAATATAGTAATATATAATATAATAAAGAATAACAAGATTACCCTGCTACCACTTCCCCACTAGTTTTCCACTTTCCCCAATGTCACACGTCCTAAACATCTCCCTCCAAAAGGCTTGCCCGCAGACACCTGGGTGAAGCACCATAACATACACCTCATGCAACAAAACCACCACATCCACACAAGAAAAGTAACCAGGTTATTTCTGAGAGCCACAACAGCTCACATAATGTGTATCAAATGTCGGGTATTATACCTCAAGCCATTCAAACCCATACACTGAGTAAGGATCCTCAAGACATCATAGCCTATACACATTTTACCTATAGTATTCCATAAGAAACTATATCCATAATATATGTGTGTGAATAACCACAATCCATTACAACCTTCTACACACATATATATGAAAAACTATCTGTTGTGCCTAACAGAACAAGTAACTACCAAGAGAAGAGAGCGGGGCCAAAGGGGGTAGAAAACCATCCATCCTCCCACCGTAATGTTGGGAAAACACCCCCTAGGGATCCGAATCCCTAGGGTGTTAGTTTCCCTAACTGACATGGTGTATTAACATATATAAACACAAAAATAACAGAATATACTATAGCTCAAAACCAAACTATGGGTATAACCTAGTCTTAGACTCAACTGTAGCTAACATCTCTCGGAATCCCAACTACCACTTCCAAGACTAGGTATCCTATAAGCACACAACAATTTAAAGAGCTTTAATACATTAATTAATTACCTTTTTATCAGTTTCACTTTAAGTTAATTAATTATTTTAAGAATAAATACCCATTAATAATTTCCACATTATATTTCCTTAGCATCACACCCAAAGTTCACTGTTACTTTAAATTTCACCCTAAACATTGCATCCCAACAATCTACAACACCATGAGTTAACAACATTTATTCAATCATTTATTAACAAAATTATTAATTTCCCATATTCCCATGCATTCTAGAAAAAAATTCTAAGCTACTAAACACAAGGGGGATCATCACAGTGAGTAGATGAACTACCTATCGAGTCTTTTATACCTATAGAAAGAGAATAGACCCATCCTTCATTAGGAAGCTAAACACTAAAATCACGTGGCATACCCCGTGCGTCTTTTCCATTTTTGGAAGAAGGGTAAGAAAACCATCTTCCTTGAGCAGTGAAGAAAGTAAGGAAGATAAACAACCAACAATAAACAAAAAGCATCCAATCGTTCAAATCCAACCCGTTCCATAATCTCTGGTGTCCTCCCCGACACCCACATGCATAGAAAGATGCATCTCATCACTCTAGAAATCAAATTCTACCATAACCAATAGGCCTCCTTGCCCCCACATATCACAATAACCTTCTAGGATCACATCGCAACACAAGCAGCCAGAAAACAAAAATCATATCAATTGGGATCTTGGCCCTTAAACAAGCAAGAGGGTAACTCAGAACACTACAAGGAATTATCTTTTATCAAACAACTAGCTCTTTAATCCATCTTGAATTAACCAATTTGTTATTTGTAGGTTCCAAATTCAAAAAACCTAAATGCTATCACAAATAGTTAAACATGCTTACTGCATCAATTTGATTAAAATCAAATTATAATAACAGCAATCAGAATCATTTACATGACTCTTTATCTTTATCCAAACAATTATTAATTAATTCTAGCTTTAATTTCATTACCAATTTCCATCCAGAATTAAAATCTAACAAAGAAATAATAGATATCAAACTATCCAGAAAAACAAGAGGTAATAACATACGATCGATATCAATTTATTTATTTGGTTAAAATATTTAATATGTCAATTCCATTGTGATCCAGTGGGATAAAACATTATATCTATACAGTTTCACATAAATAAATAGATAATCAATGAATCCCATACCTCAAATGGTTTTGACGTTCTTTATAAAAGAATGATCCACAGAAGGGGTTATGATTTCCTCCCCCCCCTCCCGTGACAACTGTATCCACCCGAGGATGCAGAGACACCACCACACCAGTCAACACCCAAGAAAATTCCATTAGGAACATGGAGATATAATTCCATAAAAGGTAAAGGAGAAATATAAGGAGATTAACTCAAAATAATGAAGATAGATCACACCTTATATCGAAGATCAATTGATACTGTTTGGTTGCATAAAAAACAGAGGGGAACCAATCCAAGGAGGAAATTTTGATCGCAAAACTACTACAGGAAGGAATAAAAGGTTCGAGAATCTCACACTCGAGAACAAGGTGGAAGAACTAGGGAATAAGATATATCTTCCCTTTAGAATATTTAATGGAGCAGCGGTTTAAGATATGCTAGATTTTCTATTAAAAAAGGATCTCATTAAACTACACGGTTTGACTAATTAAAAGTATCCCGAGACTTAGGAAAAATTAATATAGGAGTTATAGACTTTGAATCAACCTTAAATTCCATAAAACAAGGATTTAAATGCATTTTACATCAAAGGAAACGTCAAAGGGGAAAAACTGTAGGAAACATGAAACAATGTTCATTAACTCAAAATTTGGAAAAGGAAATAGAGGCTACCATTGGACCTCACCATTCTGGAAACACTGTTCATGAACTCAAAATTTGGAAAAGGAAATAGAGGTTGCTGTTGGACCTCACCATTCTGGAAACACTGTTCATGAACTCTAAATTTGGCAAAGAAAATAGAGGCTACTACTGGACCTCACCGTTCTGGAAACACTGTTCACATAAGGCTATCATTGCACTATTCACATAAGGATACCATCATACAGTTCACATAAGGCTACCATTACACTATTAATATAAGGCTACCATTACACTATTCATATGAGGCTACCATTTTATTGATCACATAAGGCTGTTGTTTCACTATTCATAGAACTGAAAACACTATTCACAAAATTGGAAATTTGGAAAGGTGTTGGGGATATGTCACCTTGACCTCACGAAACACCTCAGAATCTAGATTTTATCAAGGTAATAGACTAGAGAGGTTTGAGACATTACAAAACTGCACTGGCTATGCCAATTGAGTCAGAGAAAATATCAGCTAAACAGAGAAGTCAATGGATGGTTGACTGTGAATATCGGAGGTTAGTGTGACCTATTTGATTGAAAATAAACCTCTATAAAAGGTAGGTGGGGATATCTACCGAGGTATGTAAAGTATGATGTATTTTCATTGATAATATTGTTCTCCATTGAATTAAAAATAGTTTAATTCTATCTTTTTAAGATGTAGTGTTTGTAATACTTGTCCTATCAATAATATAAAAGTTTTGTACTGCACTCTTGTGAATGTAAGATGAATGTATGAATCATATAAAACATATTGTTTTTAATTTACTAGATTATAAATGAATTATTGTGTGTGATACTTCTTTTTAGTAGTGATTAGGGTGCTTATCATCTTTTTAATTCCTATGCTCAATGGAAAAGGTGGAAGAAATGGTAGTTCAAAATTCCACTATGTTATACTACCAGTGGAAACAAAATTTCAGTGAAATAAAAATTCAGTGAAATAATTTTTCATATTGAATCATCATAAGTAAGTTTCAAGGTCTCTGGATTCTTCCCCAACAAGTGGTATCAAAGGTGATTCTTCAGTTTGGATACACTCATCAATTTAGTTACTTTATCACTTGTCTCAAAGTCTTACTGAAATTCAATTGGTCATTTTCATCAAAATATATGGTAATAGATGAAGTCAAGGTTTGAATTATTAAGATAAATATAACTGAATTTACTTTATATAAGACACATATAGAGTACTATCTGATCTAGAAGGATCTCAAACTGCTATGGGTGAGAAAACCAATGCAATAGAGAAAGGTAAATGGGAAAAGATGGATAAAGAATATTTTTTCTTGGTGAGGATAAAGTTATCATGGATTTTTATCCTTTTAAATTATGGAGACAAGAACCAAAACTTCACTTATGTATGCCCTAGAATAGATTTATATAAAACTAACAACCTTGAATATGGTGTTCCTGATCAGATGCATGTTTAGTTTGAGGATATCAGAAGGAAGGCCAGTGAAAGATCATGTGAATGACTTGAACATGATCAAAAGTCATCTTAAATTAGTTAAAGTGATTTTTTATTATAATCATGTGGTCTACACTACTTATATCATCTTTTTCAGAACATTGGGATGGTATGGATACTATGGTAATCAATTAATGTGGAAAATCTAATCTTGTGTTTGAAGATGTTAACAATTTGATACTTAATTAAGAGCTTAGCAGAAGAGGGGTCCAAGAACCTAGTGGTAGTGCATTGAATATGAACGGTAGTGGATTATCTTTTCATTAGAAGAACCATTGAAAATCTGAATATAAGATTAAAGGGAAGAGTAATGGAAAATCAACTGGTCCAAGGCTTACCTGTTGGATTTGTGGTAAGCAAGGGAACCTTCAGAGTAAGTAAAAAAATAGAAAGGGAAATACTAAATGATCATCTAATAGAAGTTCAAAAATTGTTAACAAAATAAAAATTGGTTGTGATATATTTTTCATTGTATATAATATGATGGATTTGTGAGTATTTGACTCTATTTCATCCTTCCAGTCATTGGTAGTTCGAAGATGCATGAAAAATTATGTATCTGGAATCTTTGAGGAATTCTATATAGCTGATGATGAATCTTTGGAAGTGATTGGAAAGGTAGATGTAAATATCCAAATATATAATGGGAGAATTATTTTGTTGAAAGATATGAGACACAGTCTAGGTCTCAGGTGGAATATGATTTCATTAGGATATTTGGATGATGAATATTTTAGGCCTATGTTTGGAAATAGATTTCAGAATGTTACTTAGAGGTCCATGGTTGTGGATCGAGGTGTAAAGGATGGACCCCTATATCTAACTAAAAGATCATATGGGAATGTAATGGCCATAATTTCAGACTCTAAAAATCCTGAGGCCTCGCATTATAGACTGGGTCACCTCAGTGAGAAGAACATAAAGGTTCTAGTAGGGAATGATATTCTGAAGTTTGATCTCACAACTATCATAAATTGTGAGAGTTGTTTAATTGTAAAGAAAAATAGGGTTTCATTTAATTTGAATGGAATAAATCCTAGATCTAGGAAACTATAGGTTGTTCATATAGATGCATGGGGACCTACTTCAGTTCAATTTCATAGATAATATCATTACTTTAACACATTTATTGATAATTCTATGATAAATTTGTGAGTTTATTTTATTAAAAATAAATATGATGTGTTTGATACCTTTGTATAGTTGAAAGACATAGTGGATTTGGAAAGTGGTTGAAAATTTTAATTCCTAAGATCATATAATGGTGGTGAATACAATAATAGTAACCTTTGGAACTTCTTTCAAAATAAGGGGATCATAATAGAAAGAACTATACTAGAAAATCCATATTAGAATGGAATGATAGATAGAATAAATAAGAATTTTATAGAAATTGAAAGATTCATACATGTTCACTTTGAGATACCCAAGGATATTTGGGTAGAATCAATCAACATGAGAGCGTACTTAGTTATCAAAAGTCTTTCCTCTATAGTAGGAAAAAAATTAAATAAGGTACTTTGGTTTGATAAGATACTAGAAGTATCACACCTCAAAATCTTTAGTTTCCTTACTTATGATCTTGTTGATGAAAAGGAAGGAGATAAGCTGGAGGCTAATTAAAAATCTTTCCATCTCATAAAATATGGAAATGAACAGTTTTTATACTGAATTTGGAGTTATGGTCAATGAAATTACATCATAAGTCATGACGTGATCTTTAATGAGAAAATCCTATGGAAGGATCAAAAATTGGATAAAGAAAAAGTTGGTCCGGATAATAACACTGGAAATTTGAAAATACCAGCGATTCTAGATATCATGAACAATGAATTATAATCTATATCAATAGTTATTATTCTAAAATAATCAAGAACTATAAAATCCTGAGGAAAATCTCTAGTAGTGTAACAATCGATAGTAGGTGCACTAGACATTCAGGCATCAGGAACTAAAGTTCCAATGAATACTGAAACGACTATGAGAATATATTCTAGAATCATACATATATTCTAGAGGTTTGAGGTCAACATAAACTTCTTACTTCTAATGAATATTTAGGAAACTAAATGTCCATAATAGGAATCACCACTCAGTTACTCAAAGTAGTGGGAGTAAACCATGGAGGAAGAAATAAATTCCTTAAAGCTTAATAGAACTTGAGAGATGATTGACAACTTAAGGGGAATAAATTACTAGGGAACAAGTGGGTTTACCATTTAAATGAATAAACTGATATAATTAGATGATATAATATATGTTTTAGGGTGAAAGGATTCCAATATAAGGAAGGATTCTATTTCTATGAAATATTTTTACCATGAGTAAAACATACTACAATCCAAATAGTATTTAACATTGTTACATCTGATGGGTTATAGTTGAAGTAGATGGATGTAAAGACGACCTTTCACCATGGTGATATAGAGAAGAAGATATACATACAATAACCAAATATGTTTGAATAACATTAGAAGGAGTGCCACGTTTTCAAACTAAATTTAAGTCTGTATGGAGTGAAATAGGAACTTCAAAAGTGGAATAATAAGTTTTATGTTTTTATGAATGAGGAATGTTTCATGAGGAATGATTTTAATAATTGTTTATATCAGAATTTAGGGAAATATGGAACTTAGGTTATTCTCATAATTTATTTTGATGATATATTGTTATAAGGACCAAAAATTTAGTGCATTTATTTGATGGAGGTTAAATTATTTATAATATTTGAAATGAAGGATCTTGGCTAAGCCAAGAAAATATTGAGGATGTGTATTATAAGGGATGAAAAATTAAACACTCTAGTTTTATCCTAGAAAGAGTATATCTATAAGACCATTGAAAGGTTTTAGATAACTAGATGTAAGTGTATCATAAGTCTGCTCGTTGGACACTTCAATTTATCCAAGGCATAATAACCTTCAATTGAATATGAGATATAGTACAAGGAAAATAATTTGTATATTTTATTTGTGGGAATATTAATATATAAAATGGTTTGTATGTGGCCTGAAATTTTCTTTATATTGGGAGTGTTAATTAATTTCATTTTTAACCATATTAAATAGAACTTGTAAGCTTTTAAGTAGAACATATACTATTTTAAAGAATTAGTAAATAAAGATTTTTGATTTTGAGAAGATTATCCTTTATCAGGATTTGTTGATTCAGATTTTTTGGTGATTTAGACTCATAGAAAAGAACAATGATTTTTTATTTAACTTCAGAGGAGTGGAAATATTATGGATGTCACAACTTCAACTGGTGGTGACTTTTTCAACAACTGAAGTAGAAAATATTGCAACTACCTAAGTTAGGAAGTAGTTTCTCAAGTTAATGCACTTGTTAAGGAGGAATGTTATTCCGTGATAGTAAGAGTGTTATCCACCTTGTTAAGAATATAGTATTTCATGAAATAATGAAAAACATTATTCCAAAAAATCCATTTCAATATAAATATTCTTGAGGACAATGTGTTTGAGCTTTAGAGGATCATATGAAAAAAATTGGTTGATAAGTTCATGGAATTTTTAGTTCAGGAATGTTGGAGGTATAATTGTGCCTTAATTGGACTTGTATAAGTGAAAAGAATATATATAATACTAAAATGATCATGAAATAAAAAATTGGCACACCTAAATTACTAGAGGATATTATTTAGGTTTTCTGAAACAAGTCTTAAAGTGGGAGACTATTGGGATTTGAACCCTGGTTTAAGATCATCAGTAGATCAAACCATCTAAATCTCATGTCACTGAAATTTTTCTCATTAAAATTTCAGACTATGGATGATCAATTTGACCTTGTAAGTTCAGCGGTAGAAGGAACCTTCACCCTTCGGGTCCGACCATTGAAAGTTCACAAACTTCCTATTGATATTGGGAAGTTTGGTCTTTGGACATGGCTAATAGTTTACTGGCTGAGCTAGTTGAGTTGGTGGAAATCTCAATTGAACGGTGAAGTCAATGGATGATTAACTAAAAATATTGGATTTTGGTGTGAACTATTTGAACAAAAATTAACCTGTATAAAAGGGAGGTGGGACCAACTATTTAGGTGTGTGAAGTAATATGTACAATTATGAGTAATACAGTTCCTAACGGAATTACAAAAAGTTTAACGCTGGATTTATAAGCTAAAATATTTTTAATACTTATATATACTATAATAGAAAAGTTTTTTAGTGTTTTTCCATGAACATATAATAAAATTATTAACCATGTAAATTATATTTTTTTTTCCTTTCATATATTTTGAATGCTTTTATGTGTGTGATTCATATTTTAAGTGGTGACTAGGGTGCTTCTTTTCTTCCTAATCCCAGTGCTCAAAGAAAATGGTGAAGATATAGGTAGTTAAAAATTCCATTATGTTGTAATACCATTGGATATGAACTTCTAGTGAACTCAAGGTTCCACAAAACTTTTTTCTTTCAAATAATCAAAAGAAAGTATGAAGGAATCTAGATTATTCCCCAGCTCATATAAATACTAGGACTCATTCTAGGAATATCCCTAATGTACAACCTATAACATTAACATTTTTTTCATAATATCTATTAGTTTGTGTTCATGATTAGGTGCTAAGTTAATTTAAATTATCATAGGTTTCTTTTCATATTATATAAGGTAGACATATTTCATATTTTATGGTTGAAATTATAATTTGAAACTAGGTGGTTGTTCTAATGATAGTGTCAATTCATTACCACCCATAATTTCAAACATCATGTGAAATAGAGAGAATTTTGTGATAGATTTAAGAATATCATAAAAAAATTATCTATCCAACTCCTCTTTACCCTGGCCATTACACAAGTTGGGTATAAGATTAAATTCATTTTGAAAAATAGTATCATTTAAAAGTTTTGGTGAACTTAGATTTTCTTCTAAATTTATTATTTCATCCAAAATTGAATATCTTTATCTAAGAAGAAATGGGTTTCATGATGATAAAGGATAAAAACTTAATTCTACTCTTAAGGAAATTCCATAGTTTCTAAAATATTAAAGTTCATAGTTTCTCCACCAAATTATATAGAATGGGTTCCTTTATGAAATTTTATAATAGTTTTTATAGTTTTTCATAAATAGTGTTACTAAAATAATAGGGTAATGAGAAATACATATTTCTTCTTCCTTATTAATTATATAAAAGTCATTAGGTAACATTAGACCTTTTACCCTTACTATTTCATCCTTCAAAACTCCCATAGGGTTGGCTATGTCTTAGTGGGATAATTTTACCACAAATATAGTTGCCTTGAACTCTACAACATGTAGTGAATATTAAATTGAATGAGGCATGGAATTTATTGATTCTCCCAAATCACATAATGCATTAGTGAATTGAATATTTACTATAGTGTAGGGTATTGTAAAAGTACCTATATCATAAAATTTTCTAATTATTTTTAGAGTGATTAAGGAAGAAACATTCCTACCTAAGATTACCATTTCATCTCCATGAAGTCTAATATTTTTAGTACACATTTCCTTTATTAATGTCAAATAACTGAGAATATAATTGATTGTATCTAATATAGGGATGCTCATTTCCAACTTCTTGAATGTGTCCAAAACTTATTTTTGTAGATCCTATCTACTAGATTTTTTTTGGTGGAGTCATCCTTGAAGGAAATGACAGAAGGGGTTAAGGTAGATACTCCATCTTAGCCTTGCCTTTATCATTCTTACTAATTGTTTCTACAAAGGTTCTTGTTTCTATATAGGTTTTTATTATTCTTCACTTGGTTATATAGTCTAAATTTTATCTTCTAATGATGTTTCATCACTTCTATGTACTTCCCTACTACTTATAAAATAAATAGAACTCACATAAATCTTTGTGTTATAAACTGAATGGATTGAGAGTTTACCTAAACTTTGATTTACAAAAGTGTTTATAGTGTGGAGGATATATCAATACTGAATTTTTAACTCCATAAGTTCAAATCCATAAGTAGAGAAGGTAGATTTATGGTTATCTTGGTACTCTACCAATATTCTTAGCACATCCTTGTTAAAAGACCCTTGAATCTATCCTTGTGGTTGGTAGCTTGTAGAAGGATAAGAGTTTTTATTTTGGAATGGTTGTGGCAAGTCTAATTGGAAAAAAATATGATGTAATGGTGTACTCTAATCTATTGTGTCCTTAATACATAATGGATAGTTGATTACTCCTTGAAAATGGGGTGATTCACTATTTGTTCAAACTAACTCTTGTACATAGCTTCACAACTCTTGGTTTTTTGTACTTAAGGATAAAAAATTATTAAGTGCTCTAATGAATTTAATAATTGATAGATTTGAGGGGGGGTGTAGATGGTGATTCACTATCTTTTTTAAGTTATAACTATCTCATAAGATATGTTATATCTTCAATTCGTGTTTCAAGTAAATGAGTGTTAGAACTCTTTACCTCATGAACACCTCTAGTACTGATTCTAGAACTAAATTGTTAAGAGTTTTGGGAGATATTTCCTATCTAACTACTTTTCCTAAGTAAAATATTTTTTATTAGGCCTCTTTCTAAATAAGTATATATAATGTTTTTGTCATTGTACAGAGGTATTTAGTATAATAACACTAATAAGTGGTGATCATTATATGGTATATGTGGGAAACTAGTAGTTATCTTCTTAAACCTATCCAAAAATTCATATAGAGTCTCTCTACTAACTTGTATTATCCCATATATCAAATTCATTATCTGTTTACTTCTTGAAGTGGGGGAGATTTTTTGGAGGAAGGAGCCTTGGAGCTCATCCCGGCTTGTGACCTCTCCAGGTTTCAAGTTGTATATCCAATATTTGGCTAGTCCTTATAGAGATAATGGTAAGGACTTCCAACTTATCTAGGCTTCTAAAACTCCTATTGGTTTAAAGATATTGCACACAATCCTAAACCCTTTTAAGTGATTTTTTGGGTCTTCTCTTTCTAAGCCATGGAACTTGAGAAAAATTTAGACTAATCCATGCTTATGTTCAAAATCTTATTGGTTATTTGGTTATAAAAACTGATTATATTGATAATTATGATTAGGTTAATATAGTTCTCTAAGGGTTCTATTTAGTTGGGTCATATTTTTCTTCCATGTAATCATTGCGTAAATAATATATAGATGAATTATAAGTGGATAGGGAATCTATCAATGAAATAGTAAAAAACTCATCATATAATTTATCAATGATTATCAAATTATGATCTCTATCCAGAAAAATCCACCCAACCTCTAGATCAAAATTGAAAGAGGTGCTCAGAACTAGACCTGGTCATGTACTGAAAACATTAAAAATAGAAGAAAAACAAAAAATGGTAAAATATTGCCTATCTGAAAATAGTTCTAGGTTGATTCAGCAACAGTCCCAGACCTTGAAACAATTAAAATACAAACCCAATATAATTTAAATATAGTGTGACTAAGGTTATGTCTATAGAGGTAGGAATTTTAGTGTGTTCTTAATGTGAGTGTGTGGGTTTGTTTTTTATTGGGAAAACAAAGAACCATTTTATCTGTTTCTAAATACAAGTAAAAGAATTTTTGAAATCAAATTTTAAGATAGTGGTATCATCTTGAATAATCAATCACCTCAACTACTAATTCCCAATTCACTTGAATAGAAATATCCTGATCTCTCAGTAACCATTTGAAAGATCAACTGATTTTACTCACTCGATATATTCAATTTAAATAGGGATGTATAATCCCTAATTGTACCTATATAAGTGATTAGAAACTTATAAAAACTTCTAAATTAATCCCCACATCCCTCCAACATATGGGAAATGATAAAGAACCATTAATCTTGTGTGTAAAAATTGTGAAAAAGGTGAAGGAAGAATAATTTAATCACTATAAACAATGTAAATATTCTACTATCTACAGAAATAAAACACTTCTAGTGAGATCAAGTAAGATAAAATTTGTAAGATTATGAACTTTTATGGAATTATCTCAGGCTCATTTTTATGTAGTATTTTCCTCCTTCTTCTGTACTTTTCATTTGGGTTTTACCTTGGGGTTGTTTTTGGTGGAAATTCGAGAAAAAAGGAAGAAATAGGGAAATTCATGGTTGGCATATGACTTTCCCTAACTGTGTGCCCCAACCCAACAAACCGTGAAAACCTAGATATATGGTAATTTCATGGTTGGTGTATGGTTTTTATAATGGTGTGCCCCTTTAGGAGTAACTGTGCACCCCTATAAAATAGATGCGTGGTTTAGAAACATGGTTAGGGGAAAATGTGCACCCTTACCTAGAAAACCGTGCATGAGAAATTAATTAACCAGATTTTTAAGTTTTAAAATTACCTAAACCCTAAAACTCACCCAAATCAAACCCCATTTGACCCCTGATATTTTTTAATGATTTCAAAGGAAAAAAAGATGAATTCCAACCCCTACAAACCTCCCTTCTTAGTGAATCAAACCTCATATTGATGATCTTCACCCCTCTTGGTAAGGGGATATCATCCCGCGTTGTTTCCCGTTCCTCTTACATTCTTCTCCCATCCTAGGAAGGGTTTTTTTATTCCTATTTTTATTAGATCTAGAACTATTTATGTATATATAGATCTAGTATTGTATATATTGATTTATTTTTAAGAGATCTTGATATTTTCAATCTTAATTTTGGTTTTAGATCAAGATATCATTCTATGTTGTTACTCTGTTGAATTTATGGGGATTTCTTTTGGGAGATATTTCATCGATGAATTGAGGTTGGTGGTATATTATTCAAATAAAAAGTTATGATATCATTTATGGGTATGGGATTGTAGAAATTATAGGGTTAATTTTGAAATTGGAATTAATAATTGAATTAATTAATGTGGTCAATTAATTAATTGAGGAATTAGATATTTGAGTGAATAATTGAATTGGGGGAATTGGGGGTAATTAATTACTGGTTTAATTATAAATTTTTTTAATTTATTGGATTATAATAATTTATTGTTCAATTAATTAAAGGGATTGATTTAATTAATTAATTATTTAGTTAATTAATGTAATTTGGGTGATTAATTAATTGTAGAATTAATTAATGAAATTGATGTGATTAATTAATAATTGAGTTAATTAATGGAATTGGGGAGAATAATTAATTATGGAATTAATTAATTAAAATTTTGGGATTAATTAATCATTGGGTCAATTAATGGAAATGGGTATGATTAATTAATTGTTAAATTAATTAATTGAATGATTTTTGAAATGACTATTGGTAGTATGTCTCTTAGAGATTTTGGGTTGTTTTTCTGTTGGGGTTTACATTTTTCTATTGTTGGCTCAACATTGGAGTATTGGCGGTATGGTTTCTGTATAGGGTGGTTTTGTGGTGGGACGAGGATGGAATACTTGGTTCATGGTCCCAAACGGAGATGGTCTTGCCACTATTTTTTACTATAAAGCCTGTTTTTTCTCTGCTCTGGATCTAGGATTCCACCATTCCTACTGAGGTGGAGCTCGCGGTGGTCTCCAAGGTTCTTTAGAAAGTGAGGTTGAGTGGGAGGCTACGAGCGGTAGATGCTGACAATGATCAATCGACAATAGTAAGGTATGGTACTATTCTAGATATGATGATGATGGGTCTAGTGTTGAGGTTTGTAGAAAAGGCACTATATTTTTTGATAGCTCGATGCGCCGAGGGTTTTTTTTGATAACGATGTGGGTGTGCGGTGAAGGGAGGTGCTCCGATGGTTTATTCTCACCAGTGAGGTGGTGACATTGGAGATGAGGGATCGAGGTTGGGAAGGGATGAAGATGGTGAGATGATGACTACTGGTTGTGGTGATGGAGATGTCAATATGCTATTCGATGGTGCATGATTTGTGGGATTTAGTTTTTGCTGCAGTGGACTTCAATTTGAATTTCTATTTGGGCCCTTTTTTAAATTTTGAAGATGTATGGTGTAATCGGACTGTAGTAGTTCCCACTTTTCCCTTAAAGTGTAATTTTATGAAAATAATAAAAATTGATTTGGCAGAAGACCATGCGATCTTCAATTTTTATTTCTAAAGGACCATGAGAGCCTTGGAGGAAAAAGATCGTGAGCAATTATATTTTGATTTCCAAGGGACCGTGACAGATCTTGGAATTAGGACATGTAAAAGACTGTGAGAGCTTCTCCCATTTTCCTAGAAATCTAGTATGCTTCATTTAGTCTAGGTCACATTCAATCCTTGAGGTTAAACCCCTATGCGCACATTACTCACATCGGACTGATTTACATGTTTTATGTATTTTCATTAGATATGAATTTTGATAATGAATGATAACAATTTAATTTAGATATATGATTTCCATTGGGGATAGTTCAGATTCTTCCATGAGCCGAATCAAGTTTTGGGGTACAGGAGTCATCAAGAACCTAAGGTTTTATGAGGTTAAATAAATATTAATTGTTAATTTCATAAACGCTTACTTATGAATTGTAATTATTTCTTTATACATATATATACACTTATTATTGAATGGATATTATTTTAGACGTCATTGGTGGTGGCCTACTGAGTTTTACTCACACCCTATTTAGGATGCATGATCGGTACTTGAATAGATTTCATGATTTTAGGATAGGATAAGGGAAAATGCCCTATGTTTGGTGGCTGAGTTTGGATGGAGCATGGATGAGGGAACCGGACATGATTCAAGACCCACTTGGGAGTTGTTAGTGTATTTATTTTTAGGTATGAGTTTCAACACTTGGAATGTACTTAATCATGGCATATTTACAATTTAGTTTTGATGTTGTATCTATAGTTTTGGTCAACTTGTGATCTTGGTAATTTTCTATTTCTGGTTATATGTTATTCAGTTATTTTTTCTTATTTTCTATTGGTGTATTACTCTGATAAAAGAGGTTATAGTCTCCCCATGATTGATATTAGACCCTCTATAATTTTCGCAACCTATGGAAAATGAGGCGTTGCACTTGAGGTCATGTTGTAGTCTGGCTCGGGGTACCGACATGTGGCACTTGGGTCGGGACGTTACAAAGTGGTATTAGTGGAGGTTTTATTTTCATTTATTTTTTCTTACTATTGGTGAAGGTAGACAAGAGAATAAGAACAGATGAGCCTTGGACATGAGTTCATACATGGGAGATGTAAACCCATGTATGGGGGAAAACCCAAGTACCTAGGGTGGTATTATTGTTATTTATGTGTGTTGTTATAGCTGGATATTATTTTCCTTAGGTGACACACTTTTTTGTGTGTTGTGATTATTGTTTCATAGATTTATGTAGGTCTTCTGAGTAGTGACTCATGGCCCGGTAAGGAACAATAGTTGAGTATGCATGCATCATTTTAGGCTCTCAATGTAACGCCCGACCCCAATTACCCAGAGTCAGTGCATTATTTTAATACATTGGCATGATTACAAGGAATCAAGTCATGAAAGACCAATCAATTTAGCAGTCTTGGAAAATAGATTACATACATGAACGTTACATTACAAATTATAAAATAAACCACAACATAAATGATCATTTGAGACAGCCATTAATCCCCTAGCTTAACCCTGCTTATCAATCATAAAACACTTCTTGGAATCCTGGGAAAATAAAACATAAGAAAAGGGTGAGATTAGATGCTCAGTAAGGATAAAAATATTGCGGAAGATTTCATAAATAAGCATAAATATTTAAGGAAATGTATAAGACTAAAAGGACAATCTCGAGGGTTCTCCATATTGAACCCTAGGTGCAGTACTTGGCCCTCGGGTGGCGGTGACGACCGCCCCTCCTGCCCCTCACCTCTTGTCGGCCTTCTCCCCTTTCATCCACAGCCTCCCTTCCAGATTTCCCTCATATCAGTGTCTCCCCAAAAGTCCCCTATCTCTTCCAGGATGCTCCTTCACTCCCACTTTCTCTCTAGGAATTCTTAGAGGATTCATCACTCCTCGAGTTGTCCCTCATCGCCCGATTTGGACGTCGAAGACCATCCCTTAACAGCTTCGATAGGTTTATTAACATTTTCTAGACCCTGAAGTCACACGTCGTGGTTGGGCTGTTAGATTCACATCACTTTATTCTCTGCTTCGACATCTCTGATGATTTGGCCTTCGCCTGGTCCAAAGGTTTTCATGCCTGTGCTGGTTTCCGCTGATTTCTATTCGGACGGCGATATGAGTTACACTGGAATAGTTACCCACTGACTGCTTTGATCTGGGTTAGTTTCCCGAATCCCCCCTTCCTTCCTAAAATCTAGCTATTCTGGTGTTGTTGGGTAACCTCTTCAGGAGGTTCCTTGATTTCAATGAATGTTCTTGGTCCTTCGTCCAACTGATTGCTCCTCGGATCTGCGTGGAAGTTGATGTATCAAAGGCTCCCATGGACTCCTTCTGGATTGAGGTTGGTGTTGAGTTCAGATACAAACAAATAGTGTTTTTTGAAAACTGGATAAACTTTTGTAGTTCCTGTTATCGTCTGGGACACCTTCATCATGTCTATCGTTCGACTTATTTTTCTCCTGAGGTTGGACATTCTACGGGTAGTGTCCCCTCCAGAAGTGGTGTTCCTCTTCATTTGGAGGCTCAACCATATATCCCAAACTCAAAGGCGGATGGTACAAAGGAGAGAGAAGGGGGAGCTCGTATGTCCCCTGCTATTACAGCCACCATTTCAGAGAATGCAGGAGTGCCTCATGTGAATGGACAAATCACAGATCCCCCACTACCAAGAAAAAGTTGGTTCACTCTGATCCAAGGGTTGAAGACATATTTGTTAGATTAAGATGTGATTTGGATCCCCTCAAACCCATGTAGGTACAGGGAGAATACAGCTCTTCAGTTCCTCCCTCCTTTGCTGAAATGGTCAAGGACGGGGGTGTGTAGAATGGAAGGGCACCAGAGATTAGTGCTCATGATCCATGTGGTTATGAAGGTCATGGATGGGAGGAAAATTCCAAGAAGTTGCAGTTCATGGGTTATGAATTTGATCAGTTTGATGGTGTTGACACGGTTTAGGGGAAGTCCTCATTAGAGGTGGCACTTCACTGCGGTCTAGAGAACAAGGAAGGTATGGGGATGCCCTCAAGTGCACACATTACCCGCAATGAATGATCGGAGGTCAAGTTGGGGAATCGTTTTGATGTTTTGAAGGATGATGAATCTACACTAACTCAAGAGGAGGTATCTTCAGGTGATGATAGGATTTGTAATTCTTCAATGGATAACATGGACTGCTATCAAGGGAAAGGACCTCACAACATTAGGATGAAGAAAGGGAAAAAAGGAATTCGAGACCCAGGGGAATGTATTGTGGTGCAGGGAAAAAAACTAAGATTCGAAAAGATTACTCCCACATACCAAAACCCATGGAGACCAGGTCGGCCAAGAAAGGTAGGAAAAAGGAAAGCATAATCTCACTGAAAGGGGAAAGTGAAGCAGCAGTAATGACTACTAGAGATAGGGATGGAGAGGATGGGGAGTGCTTGAGGCTTATGTTGCACTGCAAGGAAGAAATGCTTGAACAATAGGTATGACCAAAAGTCTCAGAAGAGGTTCTTAGTAGAATTGATGAAAGGAAGATACAAGTGGAGACCAATGAGGATCAAATACCATGGCTAGATAAACCAGACTGTATAGTGGCCAGAGGATTCAATGAGAATAAAATCAACACAGAGGAATTTATTTAGACAATGGAACAGATGATATCTCACCTGGAAGAGCTTATTAGCAAGGATCTATACACCCAGGTTAGTTCACTGCATTGGGAACTATATCAAGTAGCCGAGTCATGTAATCTTAGTTAGGTGTTTAATGATTTTGTGAGATCTTTTAGCACGTAGTGGTGTATGGCTTGGAACCTTGGTTGCCATTTCCCCTAAAAAATGGCCTTATATTAATAAAAATCTTAAATTTGGTGGTATAAGACTAAAACATAAGCCTTTTAAACATAAACTTCTACATAATATGGAAATGATAGATCAAATAATGCCATTTACTTATTCACATGGATACTCTACTAGTCAAATAATCACATGAAATATCAATAGCCAATTTTATAATGATGGAATGCATAATGCCAGACTTCATAACCACATAGTCAAGGCCTTGTGCGATGACTACAAATAAGATTTTATCAAGGCCTTTTTCCAAGACACTAACATGTCTTGTGAGACCTACCAATGCATCAAAGAGCTATATCACTCTCCACCCGTCACTTACTAATTCCAATGCATTCTTCATATGAATAGGTTCAAACATAGCATAAACATTCATATTAAAACTAGCATATGAAATGTCAATAATTTATCCATAAACCATGAATGGTATAAAAATAACACATAAACAGTCAAATATATCACAAAACCCTAAATACAATATGAAAGATTTTTATCATAAATAAATCAACTTCAAACAGGTTTAAAACCATCAAATATTGTTGACATAGATGAAATCAAATTTTTTTGAGAGAAATATCTCTTTCTATTTTGAAATCATTTTGAAGTCATGTAATTTTAAAAGATAAAATTTATTTTAAAAATATTATTATAGGATTTTAATTGAAGATTCAACAATGTTATAACGGAAGAAAATAGATGTACTCGCCGTATAAGTTAAAAAAACATTCTTACCTTAATTTTATCGAAAAGGATATAAAGTACCTTGTTTGGAAAACGACGGATATATTCCTTTAAAAACATATAAGTTCAAATAAGGGTATAAATGACATTAAAACATTGTCTAGTAAATTGTAAAAATGTTTTGAAATACATTTTTAAGAAAACACGTAAGTGGATGATAAAGAGGTCCCAGTAGATACTTACGTAAAAACAACCTCAAATAATAAAGAGATTGTGAAATTAACCCTTACCTTGCACTTTCCTTTGGTCGAGAGTACATTTATCCTCATTTATAATGACCATAATATGTTATTAAATTATACCAGAACCATATTAATATTTATTATACCATACATGATTCATTTATGACTTTATACTACCCATTTAATAATGATTTCCATGTTAAATTAACAATTTGGGTAATAATCTCTTCCTTTATCGTACATGTTTTAACTTGTTATTCTTGATCATATCATTTAGATAATGATTTAAATACATAAATAATATAAAATTTGATTTATATATCATATATATTTAGAATATAAATATTTATAATAGATAGATATATGAAATGGAAGGCACCCTTTATGGAGACGGTAGGTCGTACGTACGCATAAACACTATTTCTGTTTTCATATCGTATTGAATGGAAGTAAGGGAATAAGATATATATAATTACATATATATATATATATAATTACATATATATATATATATATATATCTCCAGTAGAATTATTATTCATATATTACGTCTTTATTAATAATATATATTTTTATAATCATCGTTTAATGGTGAACGTGGGAATGAATCTCTTCGCTTCGTGGAGACGATAATCTGTACGTACGCATGAGCGACAATATCATTATATTGATGGTAAAATAATATGTAATTGGATGGTATTTCATATATACAGAACCATTAACATGTTATATTTATTATTTACATCAGTTATACTCAATATTATACCCATCCAAATAATGAAGTGTTTGAATAATAAACTACACCACGACATGGAGACGGTAATCCGTACATACTCATGTATGACGACTTTGTAATTTATAGGATGGATAGAATAATGAATAAAGTTGTACCATTTTTATAATAACATCACATTATATAAGATATACTGGAGTAATTATTTTATAATGGAAACAACAAATAAAGAGGAAGTGGAAGAAGAAAAAAACTTGAAAGAGAATATTTACCGCTTCTTCAGGTTCTTCCTTTTGATTTGATCAAAATGGATCCTTAGGTTGGATTTATGACCAAAGGAATTCCTATAAGATGATGGGAGGAAGGTTGGGAGGATATTTGGGAAGGGGTTGTCTGATCAAAAAGGCTTTGGGGGTGTGAAATTAAGAGATGGAGAAGTGCCCTTTTATAAGAGAGGCGAGGGTCACTTTAGGGAAAAGCTTGAAATATTATTTTATAATAAAACCATTTTCGGTTTCTAATGGCTCCAAAATGAATTATTTAAATACTAAGGTGGGTATGGGTCGAAAACCTCTCAACTAATAGGTTTTAGACAGGTTTAGGTTATCATATTAACCTTATCTTTTAGATTTATCTCTTAGTTAAATAGTTTGACATTTACCACGTCTCATTGTATTTTTATATTATATGGTTAATAAACATACAATAACAAGACAAACAAACCCCATGTGATTAATTATTAATATATGTATCCTTATCTAATTTCGTTTTCCTATCCTTAGATTTTTAAAAATATTATATCAATTAATAATATAATATTTGTTTTAAAAACTCAATTATGTCAATTTTGACACTATTTAGTATTTGATTTTTTTGAAAGTCAGAAAACCATTATCACTTCGAATAAAATTTATTTAACGATCTATAACATGTAATATTAACCTATAAAAACATTTTAATTCATAGGAAGTCTCAAATTACATTTATTCGGATATTAATAATATCAATTATTTTAATCTTTCACTGATAAGGTAATTACTGCATCATTATTTTTTCATATATAAATTAAATTATTTAATGTATAAAAATTATAAATAAAATAATATTATGTAGGAAATTTTTTTATATTTATAATTAATATTTATAGTCTAATTTATCTTATGTATAACCCTATATTACAAATGTTTTAGTTATTAAACATTGAATTTAACTCTTTTAACTCTTCTTCAATAAAATAATAATAAATGTCCTAATCTTATCCAAGTGGACAAAAGGGGATCATATTTTATTCATAAGGTTGTTTTTGGTCTAATTTTACTTATCAAATAGAGTTAGTACATGTTTTAGGGTAATTATAATATCATTTTTATCCTTAATTACCCTATTTACTTTTAACCGTGGTAAATAAAAGTCAAAAGTAATTATTCACCCAAAATTATTTTAATATTACTGAGCCAAATTTTACTTATTGATGTCAATTTTTTCTCTCTTATTTTTGAAATTCAACTCACAGAAGCGGTAAAATTATGTTTTATGCAAATTTGTAAATGCTCCTAGAAGGTGGGTAAATGACGGTAAAATGTTCGATAAAATTATATATATATAAACATATTATAAAACAACTCCAATGAATTATGTTGAACATATATAGGTATTATGTATCTATTTTGACCTAAAATAAAAAAAATTAAAATAACTAATTATTTAAATAGAAAGTCGGTTTTATATAATAACACAATATTTTTCACTATTCATCAAAAAATTGAATGTTTTCAGAAAAATACCAAAAATTTACCCTAAGATAAATTTGATATTATGAATTCAAAAATGAAGTCTATTTTACCAAATTAAAAACATATAAGTTGAATTTATTAATTCAAAATCAATTTCTGTTGCTAAAACCAAAAAGCGGGTTTTTTAAAAGTAAAAACTATCAAAAGATTGACATGTGTTTATGTCAAATTTAAATGTGAAATTAATTATAATGACCTAAATTATATTAAATGATAAAAAATAATCTAATTATACTTCTAAATCATTAAAATTTATAATTTATCACTATATATTATTTCGATTAAAAAAATTTGTTTTCAATTAAAACATAGTATTTTTCACTATTCCTGAAAATATGAAAGTTGTCAGAAAAGTTCCAAAAATTTATCCAAATTAAATTTTTATGTCCCTATTATAAAGAAGAATTTAATTTCATTAAATTAAATATATAAAAGTTTCAAATATTGGTTTTAAAAAGGGTTTGCCATTAAAAGGCTGTAAAATTACATTTTTTGAAAAATACTTCTTTTATCTAAAAATGAATTTGTTCTTATATTATGTATAGGAGACACATAATATGGATGTTAAAATTATATACATTATATAAGATTCAAAGTTCATTTAATACTATTCATAACTACTTATTGAACAGCTTGTTTGGTAAGTTGTGGTGTGCTCGAACTCGGTGTTGTGTGTAGCTCAAGCTATTGAATTAATTTAATGAGATAACATACTATGAAATATTGGGGTGTTACATTCTCCCCTACTTTAATAAATTGAGTCCTGGAAATTTGAAATTGTTCTTGAATAATAAAAGGTTAAAAATAGAAAAATACCTTTGTGGAAAACCCACATCGGAAATTGGGTTAATAAAATTTAGTCTTAATAAGAGGGAAAGGGAAATGAAAAGTTACCACCAAATTATGATCTTAATTAGGAGAACATTGGTAGCAATTAGAGACACATAATTAAAGGAAAAAAGTAAATATTTATAGGGAGTTATTGAGGAAATCAATCACAAACAAGTGTAAAATTGAGGGCCTTAAATCCATCAATCTATGATGATTTAAAATATCACCGGTTACACAAAACACAAGGTATTAGGATAACACATTTTTGGTATTAAGATCCCTTCCCTAAAGTTTAAGAATTAATTTATTCATAGAATAATAGGGAAAAAATATATACTTGAAAATTAGGGTATCATTCTCCAACTAATTTCTACCAAAAACTCATCTTTCACTCCAAAAGATAATAGAATTAAAAAATATTCTATTTATCATAATTATATAGGGTTCCAAAAACAATGACTTTATAATTAATTTGTCAGACTATTTAAAAAAAACTACATTACACAAACCAGGACATCACGTAGGCCAGTGGTAGGTGATGCACCCTTATCACCTTTTGGTTGTGGGTTCAAGTCTTTTGGCCTTTCCTGATGCGGTGGGTTGTTGCCCGACCTTCGGGTTGTCCTTTTAATGAAAATACAAAAATAATCTCAAGAAATGATTTAACCTTAACAATAGTATCTAATGTCAAACTTAATCAATTCCAACCTTTAGACTTATCCAAAATACTTCTGTCCAAACTCACGGTCCAAAATTTATAAGGAAGGTAAACACAAGGAAATATCCTTTTTTCCACATAATAACATGTAAATACCTTCATCATGTATTCTTTTAAAACACAGTAACGCCCTGAATTATCATATAATCGTATTGATTACATTCATGCTCCATTATTCCTTATAGAATACTGGATATAATCCTTATATCCAAAAATTTTGTAAACTCCAACAATGATGAAATATAGAAATCATTAATTAGTTTCAAGTTATTCAAGAATATCCAATATAATTTATCCAAATCATTCATCTCTTATTCCAAAATCAATACCACAGTATCAAGGACATATTAAAGTTTATCTATCCTTAAACTATATATTTTCCAAAAAATTTAACCTGCCATTGAGTCACTTTTTTTGGTTCCACACAATCTTAAGTCCCTAATGAAATAGTACTAAAATACAATCCTTATATACTCTATAATTCTTATAACATGTACATAATTAACACAATACTCAAATTACACAATACTTTAATAACAACATAAGAACTCTTAATCATTCCTCTTCATCTTCGGTAGTATCATAACTTGATTATTATCCAATAGAAACATTTGGGGTATACTCTGATGATTTGGGAATTGATTCGTGTAGTGTCCCAACTCCTTACAGATGAAGAATTGTACATTTGAAACCTTTTTCTTACCCTTGAAATCACAAACATGGTGTCCTTTTTCTCTACACTTATAACAAATTCCCATTCCCTTAAAGAATTTACCATGGTGATTCTTTCCAAAGTTATCTCATATGTGGAAATCCTCCTTTACCTTATTCCCTTTATCAATCATTCTCTCTACCATCCTTTTCTTCTCTAGATTCCCTTCAAATCCATAGAACTTAGAAAATTATTTACTTATCTTATTAACACATGATACCATTTCTTCATATGATGATAATATGTGGGAGACTATTTACTTTCTAAATGTTGTCTTAATACCATGAAAGATATGATATTTCTTACTCTTTGGATCTTGCGTATTGTTGTAGGTCTCATTCAATCTACTGGGAACCATTTCTAAACAATGGCATACACTAGGTTAGTTTATGAATCACAATGAATAATTCCAAACACATAAAATAGTTATCATAAATTAAACAGTTCATGGATATAATTCATAATCATAAAAATGTTTTCTTTGAGGAAATATATACTCATAAACCCTTCATAGTGGTTTGTAAAGAAAACAAGAATTATCCAAAGCATATCCCCCGGGAGTGTCGTAACCAAGAGTGCAGCAAGGCCCAATGTTGTGCACCAGCTCCCATTCAAGTGTAGCTCAAAGCAGTGTTTTTGGGTTTTACCCCTAGGTACATCTATGCCAGAGCCGCCTCTACCTACTCGTATCCAGAAAGGGATGAATTTCTTGAAAAACTCACAAAATCTCTATAGTACCAAAATTCTAGGAAGTTCTTCTATACTAATCCTCAAAGTCAATCTTATGGTAGCATTCTCTAATCATAGTTTTTCTAAATCTAGTTTCAAAGGTCATTAAAAAACTTCCCCTGATACCAACTGTAATGCACCTATCCCAGTTACCCAGATTTGGTGCATTATTTTAATACATTGGCATGATTTCAAGAAATCAAGTCCCAAAAGACAGATCAGTTTAGTAGTTTTGTAAAATAGATTACATACATGAACGTTATATTACACATTATAAAATAAAACACAACATAAATGATCCTTTGAGACCGCCATTAATCCCCTAGATTAACCCTTCTTATCAATCATAAAACACTTCTTGGAATCATGGGAAAATAAAACATAAGAAAGGGGTGAGCTTAGATGCAGAGTAAGGATAACAATATAACATAATATTTCATAAATATGCATAAAGATTTAAGGCAATGTATAAGACCGAAACATAAGCCTTATAAACATAAAATTCAGCATAATATGGAAATTATAGATCAAATAATTCCATTTACTTATTCACATGGATATTCTACTAGTCGAATAATCACATGCAATATCAATAGCCAACTTCGTAATGATGTAATGCACAATGTTAGACATCATAACCACATAGTCAAGGCCTTGAGCCATGACTACAAATAAAATTTTGTCAAGGCGTTATGACAATACACTAGTTTGTCTGATGATACCTACTGATGCATCGAGGATCTATAGCGGGATCCACTCGTCACTTACTTAGTCCAATGAATTCCTCATATGAAAGGGTTTAAACATAAGAAAAACATTCGTATTAAAACTAGCATACAAAATTTCAATAATTTATCCATAAACCATTAGTGGTATAAAAATAACACATCCACAGTCAAATATATCACAAAGCCTTCAATTCAATATGGAAGATTTGTATCATAAATAAATCAACTTCAAATAGATTTAAAATCCATCAAATAATGTTGACATAGATGAAATCAAAACTTTTTGAGAGAAATATCTCTTTCTATATTGAAATCATTTAGAAGCCATGTAATTATAAAAGAAAAAATTTATTTTGAAAATATTTTTATAAGCTTGTAAGAGAATCTTTGACGATGTTAAAACGAAAGAAAATATCCACACCCACCCTATAAGTTAAAAAAAACATTCTTACCTTAATTTTATCGAAAAGGTCATAAAGTACCTTGTTTGGAAAACGACAGAAAGATTCCGTTCAAAAAAAAAAACAAGGTCAAATAAGGGTATAAATGAATTTAAACCATTGTATTGTAAATAGTAAAAAAGTTTTGAAATACATTTTAAAGAAAACACAGATGTGGATGATAAAGATGTCCTAGTAAATACTTACGTGAAAACAACCTCGGATAATAAAGAGATTGTGAAATTAACCCTTACCTTACACTTTCCTTTGGACAAGGGTACATTTATCCTCCTGTATAATGACCATAGTATGTTATTAAATTATACTAGAACCATATTTATATTTATTATATCATACATGATTCATTTATTACTTTATACTACCCATTTAATAATGATTTCCGTGTTATATTAGCATTTTGAGTAACAATCAATTTCTTTACCGTACGTGTTTTAACTTGTTATATTTGATCGTATCATTTAGATCATGATTTAAATACTTACAGAATATAAACCTTTATTTTATATATCATATATATTTAGAATATAAATATTTATAATAGATAGATATATGAAATGGAAGACACCGTGTATGGAGATGGTAGGCCGTACGTATGCATAAATGTTGTTTTCGTTTTCAAATCTTATTGAATGGAAGTAAGTGAAAAAGATATATGCAAGTACATAAATATATATATCTCTAGTAGAATTATTATTTTATATATTACATACTTATTAATAATTTATATTTTTATAATCATCATTGAATGGTGAACGTGGGAACAAATTTCATCACTTCATGGAGACGGTAATCCGTACGTACGCACGAGCGACAATATCATTATATTGATAGTGAAATCATATTTAAATGGATGATATATCATATATATAGAATAATTAGAATGTTATATTTATTATTTACATTATTTATTCTAATTATTATACCCATCCAAATAATGAAGTGTTTGAATAACAAACTACACCACGACATGGAAAAGGTAATCCGTACGTACGCACGTATGATGACTTTATCATTTATAGGATGGAAAGAATAAGGAATAGGATTGTAACTTTTTTATAATAACATCACAGAATATATAATATACTAGATTTATTATTTTCTAATGGAAACAACAAAGAAAGATGAAGTGGAAGAAGAAAAGAACTTGAAAAAGGTGATGAAATATTTACCTCTTTTTCAGGTTCTTCCTTTTGATTTGATGAAAATGGCTCCTTAAGTTGGCTTTATGACCAAAGGAAGGACTATATGATGAATGGAGAAAATTTGGGAGGATATTTTGTCAGGGTTCGTCTGATCCAAAAGGCTTTGGAGGTGTGAAATTAAGAGAAGGGGAAGTGCCCTTTTATAACAGAGTTGAGGGTCACTTAAGGGAAAAGCTTGAAATATTATTTTATAATAAAATAATTTTAGGTTTATAATGGATAAAAAAGAATTATTTAAATAATAAGGTGGTTATGGGTAGAAAACCTCTCAACCAATAGGTTTTAGATAGGTTTAGGTCATCATATTAACCTTATCTTTTAGATTTAACTCTTAGTTAAATAGTTGGACATTTACCATGTCTCTTTGTATTTTAATATTATATGGTTAATAAAATTACTATAACAATCCAAGAGAACCCCATGTGGTTCATTATTAATATATATATCCTTGTCTAAGTCCTTTGGCCAAACCTTATATTTTTAGGAATATTATATCAAATGATAATATAATATTTGTTTTAAAAACTCAATTATGTCAATTTTGACACTATTTAGTATTTGATTTTTTTGAAATCCATAAAAACATTATCACTTAAAATAAATTTTATTTAATCAACCCTAAAATTTAATATTATACTATAAAATTAGTGGAATTCATCATAAGTCTCAAATTAAATTTATGTGGATATTTATAATAGCAATTATTTTAATCTTTCATTAACAAGGTAATTAAAGCATCATCATTGTGTCATAAATAAATTAAATTAGTTATTGTATAAAAATTATAAATAAAATACCATTATGTTGGAAATTTTGTTATATTTTTAATGAATATTTTTAGTCGAATTTATCTTATGTATAACCCTATATTAAAAATGGTTTAGTTATTAAACATTGAATTTAACTCTTTTAACTCTTCTTTAAATAAAATAATAATAAATGTCCTAATCAAATCAAAGTGGACCAAAGGGGGTCATATTTTATTCCTAAGGTTGTTCTTGGTTTAATTATACTTATCCAATAGAATTAAGACATGTGTTAGGGTAATTATAATATCATTTTTAACCTTAATTAACCTATTTACTTTTAACTATGGTAAATAAAAGTCAAAAGTAAATATTCAACAAATATTATTTTCATCTTATTGAACCAAATTTTACTTAATGATGTCAACCATGACTCTTAGATTTTTGAAATTCAACTCACACAAGTGGTAAAATTATGTTTTATGCAAATTCGTAAATGCTCCGAGAAAGTGGGTAAAAGACGGTAAAATGTTCGATAAAATTATATATATATAAACAAATTATAAAATTAATCCAATGAATTACATTGAAAATATATAGGTATTATGTATCTATTTTTACCTAAACTAAATTAAATTAAAATAACTAATTATTTAAATAAAAAGTCAGTTTTATATAATAACGGAGTGTTTTTCACTATTCATCAAGAATTGAAAGTTTTCAGAAAAATACCGAATATTTACCCTAAGTTAATTTTGATATTACCAATTAAAAAATAATGTCTGTTCTACCAAATTCAAAACATATAAGTTGAATTTATTAATTTAAAATTAATTCCCGTGGTCAAAACCAAAAAGTGGGTTTTTAAAAAGTAAAAACTATCAAAAGATTGACATGTGTTTATGTCAAATTTAAATGTGAAAATACATATAATGACCTAAAATGTATTAAATGATGGAAATATAATATAATTATACTTCCAAACCTTAAAAATTCATAATTTATCACTATATATTATTTCGATTAAAAAATGTGTTTTCAATTAAAACATAGTATTTTTCACAATTCATCAAAATATGAAAGTTATCATAAAAGTACCAAAAATTTATCCAAACTAAATTTTCATTTCCGCTTCTAAGTAATAATTTAATTTCATTAAATTGAATATATAAAAGCGTCATATATTGGTTTTTAAAAGGGTTCTCCATTAAAAGGCGGTAAAATTTCATTTTTTTGAAAAATACTTCTTTTATCTGAAAAAATGAATTTGTTCTTATATTATGTCTGAGAAACACATAATATGGATGTTAAAATTATATACAGAATATAGTATTCAAACTGAATTTAATACTATTCATAACCGCTTTTCTAATGGCTAGTTTGGTAAGTTGTGGTGCGCTTGAACTCGGTGCTGCGTGTAGCGCAAGCAATTGAATTACCTTAATGAGATAACGTACTATGAAATATTGGGGTGTTACACTAAAGATTATTTTGTGACATGTATAATTTTACGAATGGATGTTAAAACAAGTTTTTAGTAAGTTGTTGAACTTAATTGTTTTTCCTTATTTAGGGAATTGAATTGAAAATAGTGCCTAATATGAAACCTAAAAGGGTAAAATGATGAAAAATTTGAATAATTGGGTTTCTGAATTAGAAAATTGATTAACGAGAATGTGTTTACCATTTTTAACCAGGACCTAGGTTTAGGATGATTAAGGGTAGTGATAAAAACTCAGTTTTGATCGTATGGAGAGGTTTTGTGGAAAGGATCATTGTACCTTATTGTATTTTCCTATTCTATAAATGTGAAAAAGTTGTGTTATGATTTCTAAGACATGTGTTTGTAATTTTATAGATATTACACAATAATGATTCTTGTTGAGAGGATCACATAAGGATATGACTGGAGATACATCAACAGTAGTGGAACTTGAGGTACTGATAATGCCAGTTGAGGAAGTAGGGGAGCAGTTCTGAGAGAGATTTGGTCACTTCATGAAATTTCATAGAAAGAGACCTAGTTTGGTTTGTAAAAATCATGTCTAATCTAAAAAGAGAGTTACAGTAGAAATACCCTCTGAATTTTACTAGAGAGGGTGGACCTGAGGCTGCTCAGTTCTATATTGAGTCTATCTAGAATATACTTGACCACTTGGAGACTCATACTGAGAAGAGAGTCAAATTGGATGCCTATCTGTTATGTGGTCAGGTGAAGTGTTGGTGGGATATCTAGACTCAAGATGGATAGATGGAGACTAGAGAGTGAAATATATTTTTAGTGAATTTCTTGGATCACATTATCAAGATATGCTCAGGTAGGAGAGAGCATCTAAGTTCATGAGGTTGACTCAGGGGAGAATGTCTGTGATAGACTATGCTGGACACTTTAAATATTTTTAGTGCTTTGTTATACTGATGGTAGGAGATGAGGATACTATGGAAAAGTAGTTTCAAGATGGACTTAAGTGCAAAATTAAGTCCCAAGTAAATATATTCAGGCTTAATAATTTTTCAGAAGTGGTGAATTAGGCTATCATCTCGAAGGGGAACCTAAATGAGGTTTCTAGTGGTATATAGGTGGTTTATTATAGATTATCTAGAGGTACATCTTCTAAGAGAAGGACACTTCATTTTGATAACTTTATCCAGAGTAGTGGGAAGAAAACATACCATTTAGGGTGATCAATAACTCAAGATCTAACCTGAGTTCTTTTCCATCAGTTTGGTAGGTTGAGAAAATTCTAGAAACATTTTCCCCAACCACTAGTGGAGTGTCGAGGATATGGAAATATGGGACATCTACCTAGTTTCTACAGGAACCCATGAAAGATGGTTAGTGATATAGGAGCTAGCCAGAACTAGAGTGTGGTAAGGGGGGGGGGGGGGTCTTCTACACCATATCAATATGGAAGATAGAGTTCTAATGGACGATGTGGAAGAGGTAGTGTACATGGTTCTTCTGAGTAAGAGCACCCATATCAACATAGTGTTGAATCTTAAGAGAGTTAAACTACATCACCAAGAATAGGGGAACAATAGTTTCATACCATTTATCCTACACTTGTAGATAGTAAGGCTAGACCATCAATAGTGATAGGTACAATTCTTATAGATTATATATTAGATAGTGCCTTATTTAATACTCATGCCTCTCATTCCTTTATATCTTATAAACTTGTTAATAGTTGGTCATCTTGGTGGGGTTTGTGAGTGGGGTAATGGTGATAGATACACCATTGGGAGTATAGTCTAGAGACATCTATTTATGAAATGTTTTTTATATCAACTATAAGGAGTATCATTTTCTATGGGATGTATACATCCTTAACATGCTTAGATTTGACTTGATTTTGGGTATAGACTAGTTAGTATCATAACAAGCACATATTTACTGTTATTGTGAGAGAGTAACTTTTATGTCTCTCAAGAGTGATGACTATATTAACTATAGATTGTGGGATATCCAAGTAGGCCGAGAAGGACCAATTCCTCAGTAACTAGGAGAGCTCACAACCTAGGTTGCAAGTCTATTACTGGATGACAGATATGTGAAGAGTGATGTCTTTCCACCAGTAGTGGATTTGTAACAACCAAAAATTATATCAATGAAATATCCATTCTTATGGTTATTTTATATAATATTAATCATATAAAATCACAAATATATATAACACAATACAATCTTTATATATGAAAAATAAAAAAAAATAAGAGTTATTTCTAGACGTTAAGGAACCTATATCGATGAAATAGTAACTTACCCTTAGGAATAGTAATATAAACCTGATGAATAGTAAATCTACCCAATGAATAGTAACATCACCTGTGAAAGTAAAAATAAAATTTATGCATCTCATAAGTGAAATTATGATATAATTATATCGTAGTAAAAGTAAGTAAATATTTTAAAAAGATTAATAATTAAGTGATGATAATTTTATAAGTCATAAATATTTAATTAAAAATTATTAATTAATAAAATTATTAAAAAAAAATTCATTTTGATAAAATGTATTGATAAATAAATATTTTTTTTTAAAAAAAAATTATTATAATTTTATGAGCCCTTAGTTAATTTTTGAAAGTGTTGTAAAATTAGTTTTAAATTTAATGTCTATATTTTTGAAGTAAATAATGATTTTATTTAAAAATTAAATGTCACATATTTAGAAAATTATTTTGATAAAATGGAGTCAATTTTTTAATTCTACACATAAAAAATGGCTATGGTAATGTTTTTTTGGATTTTTCTAAAATACTCGAATTTTTAGTGAATAGTAAAATATGGTAATTTATAGTATAAATACATTATAACCAAAATACATTATTACTTGAGTCATGGATGATTTACGAACCCTTGTTTATAACTCACATGCACTTATTACTTCATTTATTTCCAGTAATCAATACTAATGGTTGTCTTGTGCAAAATAATAATATAATGAATAGAATAATGAGAAATCACCTCTCTCCTCCACTATAAAAACAACCCCTCACCCCCTCTTCTTTTACTCATTTAAGCCTTTAATATTGTAAAAATTCTTATTAAATCCTATTCCCTAGTATCTCTCAATTTTTATAAGCTCTTGGTCTTTCCAAAATACCAAAAACCTTTTCCTTAAGGAGGTCCTCAAGGATGTTAATTCAAGAGGTAAAACCTCTTCCTTTATCTTTTAATTTAATTTTCAATTTACTTTATTTTCTTATCTTATCCTCAAATAATCTATCAAAATTATCATTATAACTACCGTATCATCCATATACTATAATTATATCATGATAATGTAATACCATTCCTCAAAATACTGCTACTCTCTCTCTATCTCTCATTTTTAAAATTGAAATCATCGTTCGGGAGGTGCCGATTTACAACCTTCGTGGACGACATACCTTATTTCTTCAATTTCTCCTTAATGTATGGTAATGAAAGAATTTTTACAGTTGAAACAATTTTTTAAAATATGTATTATGTCTCATGTAATGTTCTATAACTAGTACATATAAATAATACTAATTCATACAACAAAACTAGTTCGTGATGACCAAAATACCACAGTAATAATCTAAACAATTATCACTAATGTTTTATCTAACAACTAATACTCGTATGATATAAAAAAATGAACCATTTAATCTTCTATATGATCATTATGATCATATAAATTCAATTTGGGAGAATTATTTCAATTCCACATGAACATCCAGACTCATATACAAGTATACAGATCTTAAAAAACTAAGGAAATGAATGCTCCCAAGAGATACATTTACATATTATAACTCACCATAAAGGACATAAATTAACTAAGTAAAATTATAATAAATCAAATGAATATATAAAATGTTCTTAGTTAATTAATTATTTGATTTATTTTGATTATCTAGGACATTAAGGTCAAATTAATAATACATTCGAACATAAGGTAAGGGTTTCTACCCAAACCTCCATTTCATTTCAGGTTACTCTATTTCTATATTTACGCCAATGAAATTATTAATTATTATTATGTAATCCTCTTAAATTCTGTTTTAATGTTATATATATGTGTACCAATAAGTATCATTCTTTATTTTATTGGGAGTTACATGTTTTGAAAAGATATTTCTCAAATTCTTCCCAATAAACAAACCCGATTCAGGGGAAATTCTCAAATTCTTACCTATTTTCAAGGGAACTCTAGAATATTTTATAAGAAACCATTTTTTTTATAAAATAAGTAATATTATTTTGAAAAAACTATCTTAGTTAACTTCTGGTTTTATACAAATATTTTTCCAAAAGAACTCTTCTTTTCAATGTAAGAGAGTATTTATATCAAGAATTATATGATGATTTTATAGGAGTATTTTCATCTATTTCAAAAATATTGTGGATTCTTATGTTAAATCAGGATTAATATTTTATGATATCATATAACATATTTTATTTAATGTTTTATTATTATATTTACCTTGGATGCGCTATCTTGATACCATTCACCATATACTCTGAATGGTTGGCATTTATGTTTACTGATAGGGAATAAATATTTATATTTAATATTTTAGTTTAAATATGAATGTATATGTTGATTATGTTTCAAAATATTCATTTTAGGAATTCATTGGACTTATTAAGTTTCAGGTGTGGCTCCCTATATCCCCTATTGCATCGATGGGTTTCATGAGACAAACTAGTTTGGGTTTTTACCCGTTTATGTATGGTCTTGGCACGAGGCCTTTACATAATGGTTATGAAGTCCCACATTATGAATTCCTTCATTATGAATATAGTAATTGATATTCCATGTTATTATTTGACTATTATAATATCCATGGTTATGTTTTATTATGGAATAATTTATTCATCTTTTATTCTTGTCATATTGTGCTCAAGATTATGTTTTACTGGCATGTGTACTTTTATTTGTTCACCATGCCCTATTATTTATGATTACACTGTATTTATTACCCTTATTAATCATTTGAGATCACCTCTTTATTATGTTTTATTTTTCCCTAGGATATGAAGAAGTATATTATGAATTAATTTTAGGAATAATCTTGGAGTTATGGATGTTTCCAATGGAATTTTTATATTCTATTTGCTTTCAATGTTATAATGTAAAACTTATGTATGTATAATTTTTTAAAAAGATACTAAACTATTAGGTCCTTTAGGATGTGTATTCCTTTTTTACATTCCATTGTAATAAAATAAGGCACCAGATCCGGGCTTCTGGGGTCGGTTCCTTATAGTTGGTATCAGAAGAGAAGTAGAATCCTTGGAAACCAGATTTTGAAAATGTAGATTGGTGAACAAAACCCTAAGATAGAATTTGATGATAAGCATTAAAGATCATCCTAGAATATTGGTAAGGTATAGATTATGTGGATATTCTTAGAAAATACATCCCTGTCTGGATACTATAAGTGGATGTGGTTCTGGAATAGATGTACCTAAGAGTAACAACTCTAACAAGGTGTTTTGGGCCTGAATCAGGGTAACCGGGTACCTAAAAATGAGCCTTACATGACACTTGGTTTGACTATCCTAGGGTATATTCTTAGGATAATTTAAATTTTATTTAAAAACCATTATGAAGGATTTAATTCTTAAATATATCCCCAAAGAAACCATTATTATGATTATGATATTAGACATGCAATGGATTTCAATTTATGTTTAGTATTTTACTAGTTCAATATTATACATTTTGATTCACAACCTAATTTAGTGTATGGAATTATTTAGAAATGATGCACAGTGGAAGGAATGCCAATTTCATGAACACTCATATACCATGTAGGTATTTCCACCTTATACAAGATAATGATGTTGGTTATGGAGCTGCGACTGGTGCTGAGAATCTTATAACTATACTAGGATAGCTGACTCGGGTTATTAAAAATAAACTTACCCATATAGAGCATCATGAACCACAGAATGGAGGAGAAATGTTATACCTCTTTATGAGACAATATCCTCCATCATTTCATGGGACTAAAAACCCATTCATAGCGGAGAAATGATTAAGTTGTTTAGAGAAGATATTTCTCGTCTTGGGATGAAATGAAAGAGAGAAGGTTGTTATGGTAGTGTATCATCTATCAGGAGATGCTGATCAATGTTAGTTGTTGATTCAAAACAAATAATAGGAGGAAGATATTGAAAATATATAATAGAGTAATTTTAAAGAAATTTCCCTATAAAAATATTTTCCTCACGAACATCGAGTAGATATGGAGAGTCAATTCATGAGCCTAATATAAAAAGAGGATGAAAATGTTGTGAAGTATGAAATAAAATTTACAAGGTTAGAAAGGCATGATTTGGACTACATAAATAATCCAAGGAGTAATATTGATCGATTATTTGATGGTTTAAAACCATTCCTCTAAAGGGAATTGGTCTCTCCGAATTTATTATCATATAAAGATCTAGTCTCATGTGCTATCAAGGCAGAAAAATAATTATCTAAGTCATTTGTCTTTAAAGTAAAGAAGGAGAATAAGATGGATGCTGAAATCTATGGAAATGTAAATACATAAATAAATAATAAGGTAAGAGTTAATTTTACACAATGTAGTAATTTTTGGAAGAAAAACCTTGGTAATTGCCTAAACGGAATGGGTGTTTGTTACAAGTGTGGATAAAAAGTTCATCAATCTCATGATTGTAAGGGAAAGAAAGAATCTTCCAATGTTTAATGCTATAATTGTAATGATATGGGACATTATTCACATGAAATACTTAATATTCAAGGAAAATATATCTAAAGAAATCCAAGGGAGTAAGGCCAAACTTATTCAGTCACAACAACTAAGGTTGAAGTTCCTAACGATGTGGTGGCCGATACTTTAATTGTTTCCTCAAACTTATCCAATGCTTTATTTGATTATGGATTGTCACATTATTTCATATCTTCACAGTTATCCATGAAAATTATAAATTTTTATTTTTATTTAATAATGTATTTTTCAGTAAAAACTCCTAAGGAAAGTATCATTATAGTAAATATATATTAATCAGTCCCCCTTATGAAACATAAATTTTCTCTAGTTACTGACCTAATCATTATACCCATGATTGAATTTGATAAAATTCTCACTATGAATTGGATTTCAAATTATTATGTGAAGATCTATTGCAATAATAATAAAGTTACAATTTTTGAGAATGGTGTAGAGTCCCTAATCTTTAGAGAAGAAACCTTTCCATTTGATTCTTATCTAGATCCACCCCCAGTAGCTCTACTGAATTCAATTATTGGGGAGGAAGAGGAAACAATATATATGGGTGAGGAAATAAATGTTAAAATTTAGGATGTACCTATTGTTCATGAATACATTGATTTATTTCTATTGGATTTTCCTGGACATCATTCGAAGTGATAAATTGTGTTTTATATTGATTTAATTCCTAGTGCAAGGCCTATATCAAAGACTCCTTGTAGAATGGGAATAGTGGAATTAGTGGAGTGGTAGAAACAACTAGATAAGTTGAGTAGTAAGGAGTTTATTCTCACTAATTTTTCTCCATGGGGAGCTCCTATTCTTTTCATTAAGAATAAAGAAGGATCTATGAGGTAGTGCATTGACTATAGGAAGATAAATTCTATTATGATAAAGAACAAGTATCCTCTTCCTCGGATTTATGATTCATTTGATCAACTTCACGGAGCCCAATATTTTTAAAATATTGATCTTAGATCTAGATATCATCAGTTTCATGTGAGGAAGGAAGATATACCAAAGAAAGAATGTAACGCCCCGACCCTAGTTACCCAGAGTCGGTGCATTATTACATAACATTGGCATGATCACAAGAAGATCAAATCTCGAAAGACCGATTGGTTTAGTAGCCTTGGAAACACTAGATATATTCATAAGTTTTACATTACAAAAAAAAACTACTACAACTACATATTGTTTCCACAGTCCACACTATAACCCCTCATAATATCCCTGCAAGTCATTCATAACTTACATCTTCACTTCCTGGGAAAAATAAAACATAGAAAAGGGGTGAGCTCAAATGCCCAGTAAGGATAACAATATAGCGGAACATTCAAAAATAAGCATAAACATTTAAGGCAATGAATTACTAAAACAAAAGCCTTTTAAAATTGAACTTCAACATAGTATGGCAAAAGTAAAATGAAATAATGCCATTTACTTGTTCACATGGATATTCTAATAATCGAATAATCACATGCAATATCAATAACCACTTTCATAATGTTGGAATGCATAATGCCAGACTATCATAACCACATAGCCAAGGCCTCGTGCCAAGACTACAAATAAGATTTTGTCAAGGCCTTGTGCCAAGACACTAGTTTGCCTCATGAGACCTACCGATGCATCGAGGAGCTATAGCGGGCTCCACCCGTCACTTATTAAGTCCAATGCATTCCCATATGAAAAGGTTTAAACATAACATAAACATTCGTATTAAAACTAGCATACGAAATGTTAATAATTTCACCATAAACTATGAATGGTATAAAAATAGCACATCCACAGTCAAACATATCACAAAACCTTCAATACAATATAAAAGTTTTGTATCATAATAAATCAACTTCAAATAAGTGTAAAATCCATCAAAGGATGTTGACATAGATGAAATCAAAACTATTTGAGAGAAATATCTCCTTTTTTGAAATCATTTAAAAGTCACACATTTATAAAGGAAGTAATTAAAAATAGATTTTTGAATCAAAGTGTCCCATACCACTTTGAAACTTTTGAAAGGAATTAAAATTTTTAAAAACATTCATGTCCATATAAATAAATCCTTAAAAACCATTTTGAAGACATGGACATTAATTGAAAAGATTTAGAAAGATAAATCTTTAAAACATTGAAAATTATGATTTTGATAAAGAGTACCTTTCTGAAATTCTTAAAATATTCATTTTGAAATCATTTAAAAGTCACATAATTATAAAATAAAATAGTTACTTTGAAAATATCCTTGTAAGATTTTAATGAAAGCTTTGAAGATTTTATAACGGCGGAAAATAACCGCACCCGCCGTATAGGTTAAAAAAAACATTCTTACCTTAATTCTGTCGAAAAGGTTAAAAAGGACCTTGTTTTGAAAACGACGGAAAGATTCATTTATAAACCTCTTATAAAAAGTCAAACAAGGGTATAAATGAATTTAACCCATATTCTTGTAAATAGTAAAAATGTTTTGAAATACATTTTTAAGAAACATGGATGTGGATGATAAAGAGATCCCAGTAGATTATTACATATAAACAACCTCGGATAATGAAGAGATTGTGAAATAACCCTTACCTTGTACTTTTCCTTTGTTGGGGTAGGTTAACCTCCTGTATAATGGTGAAATAATTATTATTAAATTATACAAGAATCATATACATTAATATGATATCATATATGATCTTTTAACATTGCTTTATTAATAATATCTTAGTATTATCGTCGTTTCGGGTGATAATCGATTCGTTCTTCTTAAATGTTTGGTTACGTAAGACATGTTTGTAATGGATAGATTATATCTTATTCATAATCAGAATGATATTAACATTATTTTTAACCCTAAAATGAGAATAATACTTGAATGGATATGATGGAGAATGAATCTTATCGCGTTCGTGGAGACGGTAGTCCGTACGTACGCACGAATGCTACTTCCATTTAATTTTCATTTTAAAAGAATAAAATCCAAATGATACATAGGTATATTACTATTCCAGTATAATATAATATTTTATATATGTTACTTAAGTTCATTAACACCATCCTTTATACGTTCCATGTGTGGTATGAACGAGTCATATCATTTTAAGGGGGCGGTAGTCCGCACTTCCTCAAATGAAATTATCGTATGTATATACAACATGAAACGAATAATGGTATGAAATAAAATGTAATTACAGAAGCTTATATATAAAATATATATCATTAATATCATATTTAATTACAGTGCCATCATAATGGCCACCATGAGAGGTGGTAAGATGTATTTGAACAATCATCGTTTCATGAGGCGTTAGTTTGCCATCCACAGAAACATTATGTTCATCATCCATTAGATGGAGTTGTGTGTATGTGTAGTTTGAATCCTTATTATAACAACACCCTAGTATATTGTGGATACTGGTGTTGTTACAAAAGAAAGGAAATAAAAAGAGTTTGGAGGTTGGAGAAGCAAAATAAATGAAAATAATTTAAGAGAAATCGTTACCTTTAATCTAGGTAACTCACTTTGGTTGGAACCAAAGGACTTCTCGAAATGCTTTCTGCCTAAGGGGAAGCTTCAAGGAGTAGGAGAGGGATGTAGGGAGCTTATTTGGGCAGATTTTGGACGAGCCAAGTGGCTTGAGAGGTGTGAGGAAAAGAGAAGGAGGAGTGCCCTTTTATAAGAGGTGTGAGGGGCACCTTTGGAAAAGCTAGAAATATTAATTTATAATAAATTCATATTCGGTTTCTAATGGCTCCAAAGTTTAATATTCAAAGTTTAAGATGGGGCTAGGTCTAAAACCACTCAACCAATAGAATTTAGACAGGTTTGGGTACTTATATTAACCTTATCTTTAAGTATTAACTCTAAGTTAATTAGTTTCACTTTTACAATGTCTCTTTGTATTTTTATATAATATGGTTAATAAACTTAATATATAAATCCAAGTGACCCTCAAGTGGTACATTAATGATGAACCTATCATGCTATAAGTCTCTTGGCCGAACCTTAGATTTTTAGGAATTTAATATCAATTAATAATATAATATTTGTTTTAAGAACTCTTTTATGTCAATTTTGACACTATTCAATAGTTGATTTTTTTGAAACTCATAACAGATTGATTACTTCGAACAAAGTCAATTAAATCAATCCTAATATATCATATTATCCTAGAAAATTATTTTAATTCATTAAAAGTTTCATATTATATTTATTTGGGTATTTATAATATCAATTATTTTAATTTTTCACTATTATAGTAATTACTGCATCATCATTGTGTCATATATAAAATAAATTATTTAATGTCTAAAAATTATAAATAAATTATCATTATGTAGGAAATCTTTTTATCTTTCTAATGAATATTTATAATCTAAAATCCAACATATATAACCCTATGTAAAAATTGTTGTTCTAAAAGATATATGCTTGTGTCATTTTTGTATTCATTTAAACTAAATTAAAATAAAGTGTCATTATCACTTACAAGTGGATCCATGGGGTCCCAAAATAGACCCAAAGATTCCCATGGTCGACCATGTATCAACCAATAGGGTTAAGACACGTTTTAGGGTAATTTAGTATTATTATAATATTATTTTTTAACCCTTATTTACCGGATTTACCCTTAACCATGGTAAATAAAATATTTACCGCAGTAATTATTCAAAATGTCTAAAAATAAAAGTTACCTATTTACACAATTTGAACATCCTGATTCCAAATATGGAATCCATTTTCCTAAATTCAAAACACAGAAGTGGATGAAATTAATTTAAAATTAATTCCCGCTGTCAAAACAAAAAGCGTGTTTTTAAGAGATAATAACTATCAAAAGATTGGCACTTGTTTATGTTCGGTTTAATTGTAAAATTATGTCCAATGACCAACATTATATTAAATGGTAAAAATATATTCTAAATATACTTTCAAACCAATCAAATTCATAATTTATCACTATTAATTATTTTGATTAAAAAAGTTGTTTTTAATTAAAATTTAGTAATTTTCACTATTCATCAAAATATGAAAGTTATCCGAAAAGTACCAAAATTTTACCTTAGGCTAAATTAGATATTCCGAATCCAAAAATGAAGTCCATTTTGAAATATAAAATATATATAATTTTAAAAAGTAGGTATTACTATTCATAACAGCTAGTTTGATTGGTTACGGTGTGTTAGAACTCGAAGTTGCGTACAACACACGCTACTGTTTTATTCAAAGGAAAGCGTACCGTGGAAGCTTGGGATGTTTTATTTTAAATTTTTTGATGTCTCCATTTAGTCAAAAAGTTTAAAATATTGTATTTAAAAAGGTTTCACTATCAAAAGTTGATAAAAGTGCAATACTGAAAATGAATCTGTTCTTGCATTATGACTAAGAAACTCATAATATGGATTCTAAAATTATAAGGATTATATAAAGTTTAAAATTTAGTTAATACTATTCATGACCTCTTTTAATGGCTTTTTTTTTGGTAAGTCATGGTGCAATTGAACTCAGTGTTGCGTGTAGTGAAAGTTATTGAATTATTTTGAAGAAATAACACACTATGAAATCTTGGGGTGTTACATTCTCCCCTCCTTCAATAAATTGCGTCCTCGCAATTTGAAATTGTTCTTCAAAAATAAAAGGTTGAAAGTAGAAAATATATTTGTGGGAAACCCCACATCGGAAATTGGGTTACTAAAATTTAGTCTTAATATGAGGAAAAGAGAAATGAAACGGTCACCACCAAATTATGATCTTGATTAGGAGAACATTGGTGGCAATTAGAGACATATAATCGGAGGAAAAACGTAAATATTTATAGGTAGTGATTGAGGTCATCAATCACAAACAAGTGTATAATTGAGGTCCTTAAATTCATCAATCTATGATGATTTGAAATACCATCGGTTCAACAAAACATAGGGTATTAGGATAACTCATTTTTGACGTTTCAAAATATCTTAGTTGAAATCCCACATCGAAAAATGAATTAATGAGGCCTCTATTTAAAATAAAGAGTGGAAAGTATGAAGATTACCGAAAATAACACATACTAGGGTTCCATGTAGGAAAATATGGATATGGGAGAGAAATCTAACCATCAATTATCTGATGGAGAGTGGTAGAGAACATGGCTATGAAAAGGCCAACAATCCCAAAGCCATAAATTAGTGATGATTTAAGGTACCATCTAGGAAAACATTTTTGTTCTAAGTTCCTTTTATTAATTTTGAGGAATTTATTTATGAGATTGGCTAAGATCATAAGGAGATATACTTAGTTTATAATTATAGTTTTATCCTTTAATAAATTTCTACCACAAACTCATCTTTCAATCTAAAAGATAATAGAATGTAAAAAAAAAATCTATTTACACTATTCGTATAGGGTTCCAAAATAAACGAATTTATAATTCATCTACCAGATCCTTTAAAAAAACTACATTATTTAATCCAGGACATCTCTTGGGCCAGTGGTAGGTGATACACCCTTGTCGCCCTTCGGTTGCGGGTTCAAGTCTCGCAGCCTTGCCGGACGCGACGAGTTGCCGCCCGACCTCTGGGTTGTCCTTTTATGGAAATCCAAAATAATCCAAACTAGAACTATCCAAAATACTTCTATCCAAACTCACAGTCCAACATTTATAAGGAAGGTAAACATAATATAGATCCTTTTTACCCTGTAATAGCATATGAATACCTTCATCATGTACTACCATATTCCTTATTGATTACATTCATGTTCCCTTATTCCATATAGAATGCTGGATATACTTCATTAATCCAAAAATGTTTTAAACCCCAACAATGATGGAATATACAAATCATTAATCAGCTTCAAGGTATTCAATAATATCCAATATAATTTATCCAAAATAATCACATATTATTCCAAAATCACTACCTCAGTATCAGAACTATATTATGATTTATCATTCTCTCAACCATATATATTCCAAAAATTTAACCTTCTATTGAGTCACTTTTCTTTGTTCCACACAATCTTAAGTCCTTAATGAAATAGTACTGCAGTACAATCCTTATATACTCCATAATTATTATAACAAGTACATTGTTGATACAACACTCAATTGACATAATCAACATAAGAACTCTAATCATTACTCTTCATCTGTGGTAGTATCATAACTTGATTATTATCCAGTAGCATCATTTGAGGCATAGTCTGATGACTGGGACATAGGTTCGCGTAGTGTCCAAACTCCTTGCAAATGAAGCATTGTACATTTGAAACCATTTTCTTACCCTTGCAGTCACGTACTTTGTGCCATTTTCCTCCACACTTATAACAAACTCCCATTCCTTTCAGGCAAGTTCCAGGGTGTTTCTTTCCACAGTTACCACATATGGGAAAATTATTCTTTTCCCTCTTCCCTTTATCCATCTTTCTCTCTTCCATCCTTTTCTTCTCTTGCTTCCCTTCAAAGCCATAGGACTCAGTAAACTCTTTACTTATCTTATCAATACATGATATTATTTCTTCATATGATGATAATACATGGGAGACTATTTCTCTTATAAATTCTAGCTTAAGACCATGAAAGATATGATCCTTCCTTCTCTTTGGATCATGTGCATTTCTGGAGTTCTCATTCCTTCTACTGGGCGCCATTTCTAAACAATGGCATAAACGAGATCAGTTTATGAATCAAAATACATAATCCCATACTTATAAAACACCTAACATAAATTGAACTATTTATGGATATAATCCATAATCATAAGAATGTTTTCTTTGAGGAAGTATATACTCATAATCCCTTCAAAATGATTTGTAAAGAAAATGAGAGTTATCCTAAGCATATCCCCCGGGAGTGTCGTAACCAAGAGTGCAGCAAGGCCCGTTGTCGTGCACCAGTTCCCGTTCGAGTCTAGCTCAAAGCGGTGTTTTCGGGTTTTACCCCTAGGTACATCTGTGCCAGAGCCGCCTCTACCTGCTCGTATCCAGACAGGGATGTATTGCTCGGAAAACTCACAAAATCTCTACAATACCAAAATTCTAGGAAGTTCTTCTATACTAATCCTCAAAGTTCATCTTAGGTCTACGTGCTCTAATCAGAGTTTATCTAAATCTAGCTTCCAAGGTTTGTACTAAACTTCCTCTGATACCAACTGTAACGCCCCGACCCTAGTTACCCAGAGTCGGTGCATTATTACATAACATTGGCATGATCACAAGAAGATCAAATCTCGAAAGACCGATTGGTTTAGTAGCCTTGGAAACACTAGATATATTCATAAGTTTTACATTACAAAAAAAAACTACTACAACTACATAATGTTTCCACAGTCCACACTATAACCCCTCATAATATCCCTGCAAGTCATTCATAACTTACATCTTCACTTCCTGGGAAAAATAAAACATAGAAAAGGGGTGATCTCAAATGCCCAGTAAGGATAACAATATAGCGGAACATTCAAAAATAAGCATAAACATTTAAGGCAATGAATTACTAAAACAAAAGCCTTTTAAAATTGAACTTCAACATAGTATGGCAAAAGTAAAATGAAATAATGCCATTTACTTGTTCACATGGATATTATAATAATCGAATAATCACATGCAATATCAATAACCACTTTCATAATGTTGGAATGCATAATGCCAGACTATCATAACCACATAGCCAAGGCCTCGTGCCAAGACTACAAATAAGATTTTGTCAAGGCCTTGTGCCAAGACACTAGTTTGCCTCATGAGACCTACCGATGCATCGAGGAGCTATAGAGGGCTCCACCCGTCACTTATTAAGTCCAATGCATTCCCATATGAAAAGGTTTAAACATAACATAAACATTCGTATTAAAACTAGCATACGAACTGTCAATAATTTCACCATAAACTATGAATGGTATAAAAATAGCACATCCACAGTCAAACATATCACAAAACCTTCAATACAATATAAAAGTTTTGTATCATAATAAATCAACTTCAAATAAGTGTAAAATCCATCAAAGGATGTTGACATAGACGAAATCAAAACTATTTGAGAGAAATATCTCCTTTTTTGAAATCATTTAAAAGTCACACATTTATAAAGGAAGTAATTAAAAATAGATTTTTGAATCAAAGTGTCCCATACCACTTTGAAACTTTTGAAAGGAATTAAAATTTTTAAAAACATTCATGTCCATATAAATAAATCCTTAAAAACTATTTTGAAGACATGGACATTAATTGAAATGATTTAGAAAGATAAATCTTTAAAACATTGAAAATTCTGATTTTGATAAAGAGTACCTTTCTGAAATTCTTAAAATATTCATTTTGAAATCATTTAAAAGTCACATAATTATAAAATAAAATAGTTACTTTGAAAATATCCTTGTAAGCTTTTAATGAAAGCTTTGAAGATTTTATAACGGCGGAAAATAACCGCACCCGCCGTATAGGTTAAAAAAAACATTCTTACCTTAATTCTGTCGAAAAGGTTAAAAAGGACCTTGTTTTGAAAATGACGGAAAGATTCATTTATAAACCTCTTATAAAAAGTCAAACAAGGGTATAAATGAATTTAACCCATATTCTTGTAAATAGTAAAAATGTTTTGAAATACATTTTTAAGAAACATGGATGTGGATGATAAAGAGATCCCAGTAGATTATTACATATAAACAACCTCGGATAATGAAGAGATTGTGAAATAACCCTTACCTTGTACTTTTCCTTTGTTGGGGTAGGTTAACCTCCTGTATAATGGTGAAATAATTATTATTAAATTATACAAGAATCATATACATTAATATGATATCATATATGATCTTTTAACATTGCTTTATTAATAATATCTTAGTATTATCGTCGTTTCGGGTGATAATCGATTCGTTCTTCTTAAATGTTTGGTTACGTAATACATGTTTGTAATGGATAGATTATATCTTATTCATAATCAGAATGATATTAACATTATTTTTAACCCTAAAATGAGAATAATACTTGAATGGATATGATGGAGAATGAATCTTATCGCGTTCGTGGAGACGGTAGTCCGTACGTACGCACGAACGCTACTTCCATTTAATTTTCATTTTAAAAGAATAAAATCCAAATGATACATAGGTATATTACTATTCCAGTATAATATAATATTTTATATATGTTACTTAAGTTCATTAACACCATCCTTTATACGTTCCATGTGTGGTATGAACGAGTCATATCATTTTAAGGGGGCGGTAGTCCGCACTTCCTCAAATGAAATTATCGTATGTATATACAACATGAAACGAATAATGGTATGAAATAAAATGTAATTACAGAAGCTTATATATAAAATATATATCATTAATATCATATTTAATTACAGTGCCATCATAATGGCCACCATGAGAGGTGGTAAGATGTATTTGAACAATCATCGTTTCATGAGGCGTTAGTTTGCCATCCACAGAAACATTATGTTCATCATCCATTAGATGGAGTTGTGTGTATGTGTAGTTTGAATCCTTCTTATAACAACATCCTAGTATATTATGGATACTGGTGTTGTTACAAAAGAAAGGAAATAAAAAGAGTTTGGAGGTTGGAGAAGCAAAATAAATGAAAATAATTTAAGAGAAATCGTTACCTTTAATCTAGGTAACTCACTTTGGTTGGAACCAAAGGACTTCTCGAAATGCTTTCTGCCTAAGGGGAAGCTTCAAGGAGGAGGAGAGGGATGTGGGGAGATTATTTGGGCAGAGTTTGGACGATCCAAGTGGCTTGAGAGGTGTGAGGAAAAGAGAAGGAGGAGTGCCCTTTTATAAGAGGTGTGAGGGGCACCTTTGGAAAAGCTAGAAATATTAATTTATAATAAATTCATATTCGGTTTCTAATGGCTCAAAAGTTGACTATTCAAAGTTTAAGATGGGGCTAGGTCTAAAACCACTCAACCAATAGAATTTAGACAGGTTTGGGTACTTATATTAACCTTATCTTTAAGTATTAACTCTAAGTTAATTAGTTTCACTTTTACAATGTCTCTTTGTATTTTTATATAATATGGTTAATAAACTTACTATATACATCCAAGTGACCCCCAAGTGGTACATTAATGATGAACCTATCATGATATAAGTCTCTTGGCCGAACCTTAGATTTTTAGGAATTTAATATCAATTAATAATATAATATTTGTTTTAAGAACTCTTTTATGTCAATTTTGACACTATTCAATAGTTTATTTTTTTGAAACTCATAACAGATTGATTACTTCGAACAAAGTAAATTAAATCAATCCTAATATATGATATTATCCTAGAAAATTAGTTTAATTCATTAAAAGTTTCATATTATATTTATTTGGGTATTTATAATATCAATTATTTTAATTTTTCACTATTGTAGTAATTACTGCATCATCATTGTGTCATATATAAAATAAATTATTTAATGTCTGAAAATTATAAATAAAATATCATTATGTAGGAAATCTTTTTATCTTTCTAATGAATATTTATAATCTAAAACCCAACATATATAACCCTATGTAACAATTGTTGTTTTAAAAGATATATGCTTGTGTCATTTTTGTATTCATTTAAACTAAATTAAAATAAAGTGTCATTATCACTTACAAGTGGATCCATGGGGTCCCAAAATAGACCCAAAGATTCCCATGGTCGACCATGTATCAACCAATAGGGTTAAGACACGTTTTAGGGTAATTTAGTATTATTATAATATTATTTTTTAACCCTTATTTACCGGATTTACCCTTAACCATGGTAAATAAAATATTTACCGCAGTAATTATTCAAAATGTCTAAAAATAAAATTTACCTATTTACACAATTTGAACATCCTGATTCCAAATATGGAATCCATTTTCCTAAATTCAAAACACAGAAGTGGCAGAAATTAATTTAAAATTAATTCCCGCTGTCAAAACAAAAAGCGTGTTTTTAAGAGATAATAACTATCAAAAGATTGGCACTTGTTTATGTTCGGTTTAATTGTAAAATTATGTCCAATGACCAAAATTATATTAAATGGTAAAAATATATTCTAAATATACTTTCAAACCAATCAAATTCATAATTTATCACTATTAATTATTTTGATTAAAAAAGTTGTTTTTAATTAAAATTTAGTAATTTTCACTATTCATCAAAATATGAAAGTTATCCGAAAAGTACCAAAATTTCACCTTAGGCTAAATTAGATATTCCGAATCCAAAAATGAAGTCCATTTTGAAATATAAAATATATATAATTTTAAAAAGTAGGTATTACTATTCATAACAGCTAGTTTGATTGGTTACGGTGTGTTAGAACTCGAAGTTGCGTACAACACACGCTACTGTTTTATTCAAAGGAAAGCGTACCGTGGAAGCTTGGGATGTTTCATTTTAAATTTTTTTGATGTCTCCATTTAGTCAAAAAGTTTAAAATATTGTATTTAAAAAGGTTTCACTATCAAAAGTTGATAAAAGTGCAATACTGAAAATGAATCTGTTCTTGCATTATGACTAAGAAACTCATAATATGGATTCTAAAATTATAAGGATTATATAAAGTTTAAAATTTAGTTAATACTATTCATGACCACTTTTAATGGCTTTTTTTTGGTAAGTCATGGTGCAATTGAACTCAGTGTTGCGTGTAGTGCAAGTTATTGAATTATTTTGAAGAAATAACACACTATGAAATCTTGGGGTGTTACAAAGAATTTCAAACTAGGTATAGGCATTACAAGTTTACAGTAATGCCTTTTGGACTGACCAATTCACCCTATGTTTTCATGGATCTAATAAATAGTTTTTTCAAGGAATATATTAATGATTTTTTGTGGTATTTATTGATGATATCTTGGTATAATACAAGAGTTATAAAGACCATGACAATGAGTTTCAAATTATTATGAAGACTCTTAGAAGAAACGAGTTATATGTGAAGTTTATCAGGTGTGAATTTTGGATTCAAAAAGTTTATTTTCTTGGATATATTGTCTCTAAAGATATAATCTTAGGTGATCCTATGAAGAAAAAGGAAATTCATGAATGACCTACACCAAAAAACATAACCGAGGTACGTAGTTTCGTTGGTTTAGCTGGTTATTATCATCATTTCATTCAGAACTTCATCTTATTAGCTAACCAGTTAACCAAGATTACTCATAAAGGGGATAAGTTCGTATGAACAAAATAATTTGAAGAATGTTTTATGGAATTGGAGAAGAGGTTAGTGAATTCTAAAATCATGAATCTACTATCCATAAATAGTGGATTTGTGATTTATATTGATGCATCAAAGAAAGGACTTAGTTGTGTCCTTATAAAGAATTATATAGATATTACCTATGCATCAAGGTGGTTAAAAAATCAAGAACAGAACTATCCAACTGATGATATTGAGTTAGAAACTATAATAATTTTTTGACGATATAGAGACAATATCTCTATGGTGAAATATGTGATATATATAAAGATAAAAATATTTTGAAATATATATTCTCACAAAAATAACTCAACATGAGGCAAATGTGATGGCTCGAGTTGCTTAAGTATTAGGATTGTTCAATACACAATCACCCAAGAAAGGAAAATAAGGTATTTTATGCATTAATAAGGAAGGATAATGAAGTCCTGAATAAAATGAGGATTGATAAGGATCCTATGTACATGGATATTGTGAGGATGGATATGGGAATTATCAAAGAAAGTGAAACATCATTAATTTTTTAATTGGGTTCCCAACTATATTTATTAGAAAGGGTTAAATGTTCTTAGCCTGATGATAAGAATCTTCAAAAGTAAATTAAAGCTATGAATGATGGGAAGTTGGAAACATTGTGTATGAATGTGGAATTATGAAATTTGGGAGGAGGCTATGTGTTCCCTCTATTTTGAGCTAAAAAGGGAGTTTTTTGATGATGACCATATCCCACATATCTCTATACACCATGGTATCACTAATATGTATAGAGATTTGAAGGAACATTTCTAGTGGGATAATATAAAGTGAGCAATTGCTGATCATGTATCAAGATGTTTAGTCTGTCAACAGGTAAAGACTAAAAGACAACATCCAAGAGGATTCTTGAAACCTCTTCCTATTATTACATGGAATATAATGAAATCACTATGTATTTTTTCACTGTATTACCACAAATACAAGAATGGATGATGTAATATGGGTGGTTGTTGATCGACTTATCAAATATGCACACTTCTTTGATATAAAAGAGGATTTCCACTAGAGTGACTTGCACAGATCTATAATAATGAAGTTTTAAGTCTTTAGGGAGAACCTCTCACAATTATTTCTGATTGTGACCAAAGATTTACATCAAAATTTAGGAAAAGTCTCAATAAATATTTGGAAACCTTTATTTATTTGAGTAATGATTATCACCCTCAAGATGATGGATAGTCTGAAAGGAAGATCCATACATCAAAAAAATGTTGATATCATGCTCAATTTATTTTCATGGTAAGTGGGATAAGTATTTACCTTTTCTAGAGTTTTCATAAAACAATAGTTTCCATTATAGTATTCCAATTGAACCATATGAAGCATTGTATGAAAAATAGATGTCATACACCAATATGTCGGGATGATGTTGGTGAAATAAACCTTGTAGGCTCATAGATTGTGGAGGAAACAACAACGAAGCTAAAGACTATTCAAACCAATATTAAAGAAGACAAAAGTTGGAAAAAGAGTTATGTCAATAATCAAAGGATGGATTTTTAATTTCAAGTATGATATAAATTTTTTTACAGTATCTTCATGGAAGGGTGTTATAAGATTTTGAACTAAAGGGAAACTGATCCCCCAGTACATTGGCCCTTTTGAAATTACAGAGAGAGCTAGATTTGTGGCTTATCCTTTATTGATTCCACCTAGCCCTTTTAAAGTACATAATGTGTTCCATATCTCATTGTTGAGAAATTACATTCTAGACCCAACACATGTACTCACTTATGAAGGTATCAAATAGGAACCTGATTTATTTTACTATGAAGAGACTATCTATATTCTGGACAGTAAAGAATAGGTGCTGAGGAATCAGATGACTCAACTAGTGAAGGTACTTTGAAAAAATAATAAAATTGAAGAGGAGATGTGGGATCCTGATGAGTTTATTATGAGGAACTACCCAAATCTTTTTGTTGGGTAACATTTTGGAAATTTCGAGGATGTAATTTTTTTAAGAGGGGAGAATGTAACGACCCAAAATTATATCAATGAAATTTCCCGTATTATGTTTATTTTATATTGTATAAATCATATAAAACCACATAGAGAACAAAATACAATCTATATAAATGAATAATAAATGTAATAAGAGGTATTTCTATATGTTAAGGAACCTATACCAATGAAATAGTAACTTGTCCTTAGAAATAGTTATGTAACCCTTATGAATAGTAAATAATCCTAATGAATAGTAACCTCAACCGTGAAAGTATAAATAAAATTTAGGCATCTCATAAGTAAAATTATGATATAATTATATCATAGTAAAAGTAAGTTTATATTTTTTAAAAAGTTAATACTTAAGTGTTGGTATTTTTATAAGTCATAAATATTTAATTACAATTTTATAATTAATAAAATTATTTAAAAGAAAATTTATTTCCCTAAGATGTATTCATAAATTAATATTTTGTTTTATTATGATTTTAGTATAATTTTATGAGACATTAGTTAATTTTTGAAAGTGTTTTAAAACCAGTTTTAAATTTAAAATATGTATTTTTCAAGTAAATAATGATTTTATTTAAAAATTAAAATTTAAATATCTAGAAAATTATTTTTATAAAATTTAGTCCACTTTTTAATTCTACACATTGAAAAATGGTATGGTGAGTTTTTTTATTTTCCTAAAATACTTGAATCTTTAGTGAATAGTACAATACAATAACTTATAATATAAATACATTATAACCTAAATACACTATTCCTTGAGGCATGAATGATTTAAGAACCCTTGGTTTGAACTCACATGCACTTATAACTATATTTAGTCACAATAATCAATACTCTTTGTTGTATTGAGAAAAATAATAAAATAATGAATTGAATAATGAGAAATCACCCCTGTCGTCCACTATAAAAACCACCCCTCACCCCTATAGTCTACACTTTTATAAGCCTTAAATATTGTAAATTTTATACCCAAATACTCTTACCTAGTCTCTCCACAGTTCTAGGAGCTATTTTTATATACAAAAGAATAAAATACCTTTCCCTAAGGAGGTTCTCAAGGAGGTTAATTCAAGAGGTAAACCCTCTTCCTTTTTCATTTACTTTCATTTTCAATTTACTTTCATTTCTTATATTCTCCACATATACTATATTAAAATGATCATGATAACACAAGTATCATTTATGTAATAGAACTATATCATTATAACTAAATATAAATCCTCAAACTACTCTCTCTCTCTCTCTCTCTCTCTCTTTTTTAAAAATGAAATCATGGTCCGGGAGGTGCTGATTTATAATCCTCGTTGACGATAAGCCTTCGTTCTTCAATTTATCCTTAAAGGATGGCAATGAAACCATTTTTATGGTTGAAAAAGAATATGAAATATGTATTATGTTTCATTTAATTTTCTATAACCATTATATATACATAATACTAATTCATACGACAAAAATGGTTCATGATGATCAAAATATCACTGTAATAATCTAAACGATTATCATTGATGTTGTATCTAATAAATCATACTCATAATATAGAAAAAATGAAGCATTTAATATTTTATATTATCATTAGTATCATATAAATTAAATTCTTGAGAATTATATCCATTACACATGTACTTCTATACTCAAATACAAGTATACAAATCATGAAAAACTAAGGAAATGAATGCTCCCAAGCGATAAATTTTCATGTTATAACTTATCTAAAAGGCCATAAATGAACATAATAAATTATAATAAATCAAATAAATATATAAAATTTTCATATTTAATTAATTAATAGATTTAATTTTATTATCCATGACATTAAGATCAAGTGAAGTATACATTCATACTTAAGGTAAGGGATTCTACCCAAACCACTATTTTCTTTCAGGTTACTATATTTCTATCTTTACCCTAAAAAATTATTAATTATTCTTATGTACACCTCTTAAATTCTATGTGAATTTTTTATTTATTTTTAACTATCATAATTATTTTTTATTATATGGGGAATTACATGTTTTCAAATGATATTTCTTAAATAATTCCCGATAAACAAACCCGATTCAAGGGAATTTTTCGAATTCTTACCTATTTTCAAGGGTACTATATAATATTTTTTAAGAAACCATTATTTTTCTAAAATCAATAATTTTATTATGAAAGAAATACCTTAGTTCACTTCTATTTTTTTACAAATATTTTTCGAAAAGAACTCTTCTTTTCAAAGTAAAAGATTATTTCTATCAATAATTACATGATGATTTTATAAGAGTATTTTCATCTATTTCAACACTCTTGTTGATTCTTATGTTCAATTGGGACTAATATTTTATGATATATTATAAAATAATTTATTTCATATTTTATTATTAGTTTGACCATGGATGTGCTATATTTATACCATTCACTATATTACTCTGAATGGTTAATATTTATGTTTACTGATTGGGGATTTTTATTCACATTTCATATGTTAGTTTTAATCTAAATTTATATGTTTATTATGTTTCAAACCTTTTATTTTAGGAATGAATCGGACTTATTAAGTGTTTTTTGGGTCCCTCTATATCCACTCTATGCATCTGAAGGTCTAATAAGAAAAACTGGTTTGGGTTTTTACCCATTTATATATGGTCTTATCATGAGGCCTTGACAGAATGGTTATGGCATCCCACATTATGAATTCCCTCACAGTGTATCTAGTAATTGATATTCTATGTGATTATTTGACTAGTTGAATTTCCATGTTTATTTTTTGTTATGAAATTATTTATTTAGCTTTTATTCTTGTCATATTATGCTCAATATTATGTTTTAATGGAATGTGTACTTTTATTTATTCACCATTACTTATTATTTGTGATTTTTCTATATTTCTTACACTTACTGATCATCTGGGATCACCCGTTTCTTAGGTTTTATTTTTACTCATGTTGCGAAGAACTATATTAGGAATGACTTATAGGGATAATATATGAGTTATGGATGTTTCCAACAGAATTTGTATATTGTATTTACATTGAATGTTGTAATGTAAAACATATGTATGTATGTTGTTTTACAAATCTACTAAACTATTCGATACTTTGGGATGTGTCTCTCTTTTTTATATTCCAATGTAATAAAATAAAGCACCAACTCTGAGATTCTTTGGTCGGGTCCTTATAGGATTAGTTTCAGTTTGTGTTTCCTGAAGACTTCTCAGGGATGACACCTGAGAGAGTTATGGAATTCAATATAAATCTCAAGTAAAGGGATGGAATAGTTTCAACTAAACCATATAGAATGGCACCAACATAGATTCAAGATATCCAAACTCAGCTTTAGGATTTTAAGGATAAGGTATTTATCTATATGAGTACGTCACCTTGGGGGTTCTCTATTGTTTTATGCAAGGAAGAATGATGGGAGTTTGTGATTAGGTGTTTATTACCAAAATTTGAATATGATGAATATGAAGAACCAATATCCACTTCTATGTATCGATGACATTTTTGACCAGTTAATGGGATCTTGTGTCTTTTCCAAGATTGACTTTAGATCAAGGTATCATCAGCTAAGATTTTGATCCTCTGATATACTAAGGACTTCTTTTATAAGCAGGTATGGACTTTATGAGTTCTTCATAATGCCATTTTTGTTAAAAAAATTCACCTATAGTGTTTATGGAATTTATGAAAAAAATCTTCAATACTTACCTAGATTAGTTTTTGGTCATTTTTTTGGATGACATATTGGTGTACTCCAAGACTCATGAAGATCATGCCCAACACCTTGACATCATCATGAGTACACTAAAAGAACATTGAATATATGTCAAGATTTATAAGTGTCATTTTTTTATTTATTAGGTAAACTTATTGGGTAATATCATCTTATATGAAGGCGGGTCTGTAGACCTAGATCAAGTACTAGAAGTTGTATATTGGGAGCATCCCAAGAATGTTTTTAATATTCATAGATATATGGGGTTTCCTGGATATTATCAGAGGTTAATCCAGGACTTTTCTTGATTGTCAGTAGTAATTATGGGATTAAAAAAAGGGGATAAAGTTTGAATGGTCAGAAGAATACGAGAAGGCCTTCTAGGAGTTGAAGAATCAATTAACATCGACACGAATCTTGACCCTACATGATCGAGGCAAGGAGTATACAATGTATTTTTATGCATCTTAGATCAAAATTAGATCTATGTTGATGTAGGGATATAGAGTTGTGGAATACGAGTCTTGGAAGTTGAGACCACATGAATGAAACTACCCTATACATGACTTTGAGTTGGCTGTAATAGTGTATTATTTGATGTGTTGGGAATATTATCTTTTGAGAAAAAGGATTACTATGTATAAAAATCATAAGATATTGAATTATATCTTTTCATAGAGATATTTTAATCTCTGGAAGTGGATATGGATTGAGTATATACAGTTTTTTGATTTCTAACTAGCATATACACCAAGGAAAGGAAATAGTGTGGTTGAAAATTTAAGTAGGAAAACTCAGACTCAGGTAGTCCATGGTTCTAGAGTTTAGTGGAAATTGGTGACCCTATTAGAGAAGATACATATGGATATTTAGAAGAGTCATAAGTAGATGAATCTCATATTAGTTTTAGTGGATTCTATACTTTTGATACAGATTAAAGATATAGAGTATGAGGATCCAGAGTTATTGACATTGACGGAAAGCCTTGAATTTGGTGAGTCAACTTAATATTGAATCATAGATGAGGATGAGATCATCTATATCAAGAATCAAGTTTTTGTTCCTATGATTATGTGAGAGGAGTTGATGTGGGAATTTCATGCCTCAAAGTGAGAGGTATATCTAGGTCTGAACAAAATGTACCATGAAATATGATGATAGTTTTGGTTACCTAACATGAAAAGGTAGATAGTAGGGTTTATGACACAATGCTACACCTATCAACAGGTAAAGGATGATAATCAAGGACCTGGAGGTTTTCTACAACTATTTCCTATTTTGTATTGGAAGTGAGATAATGTGACTATGGAATCTGTGGTAGGTCTCCTAAGGGTTCCTCAGAAGAATGATTCTATTTGGGTTTTTGTGGATATAATGATGAAATTTAGAACATTTATTACCCATATAGTACATTTTTTAGTGGAGAAATTGGGGGATTTGTATGTCTGGGAGATAGTTTGTCTTTACGGGGTGTCACATATTATATTTTTAGATCATGACTCAGTCTTTACTTCATGATTCTGGAATGGATTACAAAATTCACTTGGTATGTAGGTTTTATTGAGTACGACATTCCACCTATAGATAGATGGGAAGTCAGAGCATACTATATAGGTGCTTGAGGATATGTTGTGAGAATATGTCCTACAATTTTGAGGATCTTGGGAGAATCACCTAGATTAGGTAGAGTTTTCCTATAAAAATAGTTATCAGGAAATAATATAGATGACACCATATGAGGCACTTTATGGTATTCCATGAAGATCTCCACTATACTAGATAAAGGCAGGTGAGTTAGAATTGTTGGGACTGAGTCTCATGTACAAGACTTCAGAACAAGTTCAATTGATTTGAAAACATATAGCTATGACTCCAAGTATAAACAAGTCATATGCTGATAGAATTGAATGACCCATGGAGTTTACATAGGGTGATCATGTTTTCTTTATAATGTCACCTAGATTGGGACATCATAGAATACAAAGATAGGGAAAGTTATCAACCATGTTTATTGGAACGTTTGAGGTTGTGGAGAGAATTTGTCTAGTGGTCTTGCCCAGATTTACCCCAGATTTTAGGGTTTAGCGGTCGCTTTTAGTTTAGCTTGGGTTGTCGAATCCTGAGAGACCTAAGAAGAATCCTATAGACACGTACATTCTATGGACTATTTTTGGATATGAAGTGGGAAAATTTGGGTTGATTTTAGATAGGATTAAGTTAACACTAACATACTGAAGTGAATTCAATTTAAAAGTATGAGTTTCTCCAAGGTTATCACTTGGTGTGGATTGGATGCATTCCTATATCAACTATTTCAATTTCTTATATTTGAGATGGGTTCATTTAATAAGATCAAAAAACATCATCACTTACTAGTTTAATACCTACAATACCTATTCTAATCACCTATACACTTGGAGTATCAATGTTTTTAGCACTCCAAGGTAAAGGTTCATATTAACATTTGAAGTGTGAAACCTTAAAATTCAAAAAGGACAAAGTAGTTTTAAAATTGTCAAATGAAACTCTCAATTAAAATAATTGATTAGAAATTAATAAAGTGAGAAATAACATCCTATTAATCCCCTTTCTACTCCCTTTGATCAACCCATTAGAGTATTAACCCTACATTGATGATATGGTTTCAATGGAAGCGGTAAGTAAGCTCATGAGGGATTAATTGAAGAAGTAGAAAAAAATTAAAAGAAAATGATCACTCCACCGTTGTGTGAATAATTTCCAAAGGTTTGGTGAAAATAAATTCATAGCTTGTGGAAAAAGTATCAACGTGATATAGAGAATAAAATAATAGTGGGTGAAGAAGAAGTTTCATTAATAAAATATGATGAATTAGAACAACTTACATGTAAAATACAAACATGAGACAAGAAAATCGCAACAAAACATTACAATGAAAGAAAGAACCAAATATTCCCAAATCCTTCAACAAAACTACCTTAAATAGAAATTTTTTATGTCCTGGGTCAAGCCTCAAATATTAAAAGTCTCCTTAACTAATTTGGGTAAGCCATAAGTGGGTGGAAAGTTGAGGGAGATTTTATTTTTCCAACCTTGAAAAACAATCAGATCCAACGTGAATGACTCAACATATGTGTTCAAACAAGCATCTAGATGGACGAATTTTTGTGGGCCATATAAGAAAAAAATGATTATACGAATGTCCTATGATTTCATGAAAAATTTAAGTCCAAAATAGTTTATGGTTTACGAGATATGAATAAATTTGTGGGATGTTTTTCTGGGATACAGAATCTGGCCCAGAATTTTATCTCTAACTTGGGCCGCCTGGAACTCCATTCAAACATAAAAATTATCTTTGTCCACTATAAAATGAAATGTTCCCATTTATTTCCTATATCTTTAGATAATTTTCTATAATCATTTAGCATTGATATTGGCCAATACTGTCTTTTTATTGGGCTTTTGTCTAGTTTACATTTCCCAGAATGTGTTGGCATGAAATCCCATTTTGGTGGTTTTCCAATGTGAATCTTCAAGTACTAAAAAATCAGGAATTGTTACTTATAGTATGAGATACCTAAAAATAAAATATGAAAATAAAATCACGAACTTTTGGTATTTTAGGAGGTGTTCAAAAATGTACCATGTAATAGTTCATTTTAAGAGGGAATTACAATCACAATGTGAATTACTGTCAAAGTATAAAATGGCCTAAAATAGAATTTATGAATAATAAAGAACATTAATATTATTTATATTAATAATTAATATTAGCATCATTCATTGTATAATCACACCCCCAGCTTCAGTTTTTCTAGGCCTAAGAAAAATATATCTCAAAAATGTGAAATTCGAATTCCCTTTTCAAAAAATTTTTAATACACAATGATCACCAAGAACCCTTATACCAAAAAATCATGAAACCCATCAAAGTCATTAAATAAAAGATATTTGCATAAGTGTATACCAATCCCAATCCCATTCTTTTGTTCAAATTTATCGGCATATTTCATCCAATATCAATTAAGTATGATGATGTGCTGTGTATCACAATAGATATGGGGGTTCATATTTATTCAAGGGGGAAATGAGGGAATATCTAGGTAGAATCACATTTCAATGTTAAGATAAGTATTCAATTTTTTTTGTTATTATTTTTTTGTTTTTTTTTTCAATTTTTCCTTGGTAATTGAAATTTCACTCAACATAGTCAACCCATGTAGTGAGACTTTGCCGATGACTCCAAGGCTCAAATACCTTAGGGAACCAAGTGAATCCCACATACTCGGACATCATCTTGAGTTAAATCAGTTGAAAAATAAGTCACATTACCACAAATAGAGCTAAAATTACTAACTCTCAGCCAAAAAACTATGGATTCATGATCCCCTAGTGCTGAAATCCACACATTAGGTCATTTCATTGCTCTACGCACAAATTTATTGTTTTTTTTATTTTTTTTATTGAATACTCATATAAATACTAAAATGATCACCAAAACTTTGCTATTTATTTGGTGGACCCGATGAACTCAAACTAATACCCCATAATCTATAGGACATGCATTGTGTTTTTTTATTATTAAATGGATGAAAATATAAATGGTGAAAAATCACATTGGACAACCGCACTTTCAAAAATCTATTCACATGAACTTAAACTTGCAATAAAATCATAATCAAGGCATTAAAAATTATTCTATATTCAATTTAAAAGTGGGAAATGTGTATTATCATGTTCAAGGTTAAATGAACTTTTCCTTCCATTAAGGAACACATTTTTTCAAATCATTTTTTTCACACAAAAGTAATTTTTTTTCACATAAAAGAATTTTTTTTATCTCCCCAACATAAAATAACATTATTCCCAGTGTTTGAAGAAAAAAAAAATTTAGAAGGGGGAGGAGGTAGAGAAGGGGAGTTCAAAAAAGAAATTGAAAATGAGGATCATGGAATGAAGTCACCTGGTGGGTGAAGTTGAAGTTCTTGCTGTACCCTTTTAATCCTATGATATCCATGTCACTCGAAGAAGCCTTATCAATGATGATAGTTTGTGTTTATATATCTGTGATTTTTCTAAAAAACATCAACTCAGTATCCCATAAATCTCAAAAACCAACACAATTGGAACACATTGGTAACCCCTTGAGGTCCCTTTAAATAAAGAAAAACAAAAAAGAAAGGGGAATAAGTGCACCTATTTATTTAAGCATACCAAATACCGATAACAGGAACAAGTAAAAATTAGAATAATATATATATATATATATATATATATATGGGTATATAAATTTTAAAATACAATTATATATATTAATAAAATTGAAGAAGGAAACACTATAAGCCATAGGTTAGAGGCAGGCACACTCCCCTGTCTCCCTTCGGTCCCAGGTTCGAGTCCCCACAGTTTCGCCGGTTGGGTTGGGGTTTTCCCCATGACCTACAATGTGTCCTTTTAATTTTTTTAATTATTATTATTATTTTATTTTTATTTTAACCTAAAAAAAATAAAAATAAAATAAAATAAACTGATGATACATTGTCTTATTTTTAAATTTCTGGGCAAGGTATTACCCAGGGATCACACCACGTGACACGGATCAATATGACGCTCCCCTTTCATACCAATACATACTCATAATAGAAGAACAGGTCAACAGTTTAAGGTTCTATCACCATTTTTTTTGTTTTTTTAAGTATCAAAATGATTCATTAATCCTATTTAAAAAAATGATTCCCAATGATTGGAAACATGAAAACCATGATTTTCCTCTGGTGTAGCTCTTTTTTTAATGTTGTTAACCTAACATGGATCCTAAATCTATCAATTTTTCTTGGTTCCTAGGTTGGCTCAGTTAACTCAACCTATGTTTCCTATTTATTGAATGATTCAATGAATGGTTTTAAACTATTACTATTTAACTTGAAAATGTGACCACTTGTGGGATACTAAATCTCTACTTCCCCATGGGGGTACACATGATGCACAATGAAAGGACTTGACCATCTTGACCTTAACTTTCCCAGGTGTAAATGAAGTTTTGAACTGTACAAGAGTAAGAATTTTCCTGTTTCAAAGTGATTAACTTTGATTTTTCTAGATTGGTAGTCTTGATATCTAGCAATATTAATCCTTGAATTTTCATAATCCTCTATCCTAAGTTACTCATGTTCATTAAGATCTAATTTCTTCTTTGATTCAGCCAGAGAACTGTCAAAATTCATTTTTTTGATTGCCCAAAACACCTTATGCTCAATTTAAATAGGTAAATGGCATGCTTTTCCATTAACCAACCTATATGGTGACATGCCTAGTATGGTTTTTATTGCTGTACGATATACCCAGAGGGCATCCAAGAGTTTCCTAGACCAATCTTTCCTAGAGGGATTGACAGTTTTTTCAAGAATTTTCTTAATCTACCTCTTTCCTAACTTAGCTTGACCATTGGTTTGAGTATGGTACACAGTTGAAACTTTATGAGAAATATCATACATATACATGAGTTAAGATAATGGGTGGTTTCAGATTTGGGTTCCTCGATCACAAATTATAGCCTTAAGAATTCAAAATTTAGAAAATATGTGCTCTTTCAGAAATCGGATCAGAACATGATGGTCATTAGACTCGGTAGGAATGGACTCAACCCATTTTTAGACATAATAAATAGCTTAGAGGATGTAGAGGTATCCCCTAGAGTTTGGGAAGGGTCCCATGAAATCAATTCCCCAACAATCAAAGATTTCAATGAACAGAATGGGAGTGATGGATATTTGATTCCTTTTGGTAATGGATCCTAATTTTTTAAACTAAGGACAATTTTTGAAGAATTGGAAGGAATACTTAGTGAGTTTAGGCTATTAGAAACCACTTTGCAAGACCATTTTAGTGGTTTTATTTGTGTAAAATTGGCCTCGACAAGCCTGTCCATGACAAAATTTTAGAATAGACTCTTGCTCGGACTCAGGTTCACATCTCCGAATGATTTTTCTAGGACAAAACTTGAAGTGGTAACGATCATCAAACTCATAGTTTTTTACATGAGAAATGTATTTCATCTTAGATTGTGTCCCTAGGAATTTTGGAATGTCACCCATCACAAAATGGTTTTCTATGTCATCATACCATGGGAAATCAATCACAGAATAAAGGTGCTCATCAGGAAATGAATCAGACACAGAAAGGTGATGTGAGTTGTCTTTGAATTCTATCCTATAGAGGTGATAAACTACAACATTTTCAACACCCTTTTTATCCTTAATGTTTAAATCTAACTCTTGAAGATTAAGGACTAAACTAATTAATCTATCCTTGGAATCTTGTTTTTGGAAAATGTATTTTAGGGTTAAATGGTCGGTGAAGAAAATGATGGGTGATCCTAAGAGATAAGACATGAATTTATATAAGGCAAAGACAACAACAATAAACTCTTTCTTAGTGGTGGTGTAGTTTATTTGTTCATCATTTAAATATTTTCTTACATAAGAAATGACACATGTATTTTTCTCACACCATTGTCCTAAGAATGCTCATACAATGAAGTCACTCACATCACACATGAGATAAAAAGGATGTTCCCAATTTCTAGATTTCATTATAGGTGGAGACATAAGAGCTGACTTGAATGTAGATAAGTATTCCTCATAGATTTATGTCCATATCAATGGATCATCTTTCACCAATAGAGCACAAAGTGGTCAAGAAATAGAGCTAAAATTCCTAATGAGCCTTTTATATAAACCAACATGTACTAAGAATGAACTCACCTCCTTAATAGTTTTAGGATAGGGAAGGTGATGAAAGATGTCAAACCTAGATTTATCAACTTCAATCCCTCTACCAAATACCATATGTCCTAGAAAAAATCCTTCCTTTACCATGAAATGAAATTTTTCCCAATTTAAGATAAGATTATTATCCTCTCATCTGGAAAAAACCCTTTCAACATTCATAAGGCATCAATCAAAATTATCCCCAAAGATAGAGAATTCATCCATGAAGACCTATAAACAATCCCCCACCATGTCTGAGAAGATTCCCACCATGCACCGCTTGAAGGTACCAGAGTCAATACATAACCCAAATGGAATGCACTTGAAGGAAAATTTTCCAAATGGACAAGTGAATATTGTTTTGCCTTGATCCTATAAGGATACCATGATTTTATTATACCCTGAGAATCCATCTAGGAAGCAATAGAATTGATGACACACCACTTTCTCGATGACTTGATCAATAAAGGGAAAGGGGAAATGGTCTTTCTTAGTACAAGAGTTGAGCTTCCTATAGTCAATACACACTCTCCATCCACTACTGACCCTTGTGGGGAGAAGGCCACCATCCCCATTGGTGATCATAGTGATTCCATATTTCTTTGGGACAACTTAAATTGGGCTTACCCACCAAATCTTAGCAATGGGTAAGATGATACCCACGTTCAAAAACATAAGATGTTCTTTCCTTACCACAACCATAAGATTTGGATTGAGCCTCCATTGAGGTTCATGACATGGTTTGAATTTAGATTCAAAAACAATCCACTAAGTTCCAATGAGTGGGATAATCCCAGGAATATCAGAAAGGGTCCATACAATTTCTTTCTTATGCTTTATTAGGACATCCAAAAGAATTATCTCTTAATTGGATTAAAGAGAGGAAAAAATTACAATAGGAAGGGCTCGATTGTCCCCTAAGAAGGCATACTTGAGTGATGAAGGTAGGAACTTAAATTCTAGATTAGATTGGTTATCACTTTCCAATAAGGTATGTGACTTTGTATTGAACTCAATTTCTTTGTTCATATTTCTTAACATAAGTGGTTCCTTTTTAACTGATTTTTCATGCCCTAAATTGGCTAGATCAATATCATGAATGGGTATGGACTCAATGTTACTGATTTAACTAATGGTTTCATTGATTGGTGATTGGATGAAATCATCAATAGAGATATCCTAAAGAGATTAAAACCAAGTAGACAAATTTCCCACATGTGAACAAAGAAAATCATTCCCTTCTTGACATAAACATCCTTCAATAATTCCTTGATGTTCCTCGAGTAAACTATCAACACTACCAATCCAATTAACATCATGGATCTCTTCATGATACCAAATTTGAGAGTTTTCATTGTATATGATCAAGTCTAGACTCATGTTCCTGAAGGTTATTATCATGCTCCCATTTTGGATTTAGATAACATAGTTGATTGTTGCAAGGAAGGGATGACCAAGGATGATTGGGGTTTGTTCCCTAGGACCTAATATTGGGTGATTATCAAGGACAATGAAGTCAGCTGGGTAAATGAAATTTTCAACTTTCACCAAAAACATCCTTTAATATCTCCTTAGGAACCCGAACACTATGATCAACAATTTGAAGAGTGACAGATGTGTGTTGGAGTTCTTCGAGCCCTAACTGACAATACATGGCATATGGAATGAGATTCCAAATGGTTCCCAGATCACAAAGGGCTTTGAAATCTTTGTTCTCTCTTAAATTACATTGATGTATGGACATACAATATCTTTTAACTTTGGAGAAATGGTCCCATGAAGGGTGGTAGTCACATTAGGATCCAAAAGGACATGGTTTTTATGTGAAAATTTCCTTTTAAAAGTACACAAGTCTTTAAGGTACTTTGAGTAGGTGGGAATGGTTTGGATTTCATCAAGAATTGGAATGTTCAACTTAACCTTAGAGAATATTTCCTCAGAGTTTCATTCAGTTCTGGTTTAGATTTTCCTCTCATGCGTTGAGGTAAGGGAGCGGGTTGTTTAATTGTTTGGTGTGGTTGTAGTTCCTTCACATTAACATTGGGTTTTTCAGAATCTATGGGTGTTTCTTCATTATTTTCATGCATTTTTGAATCTTTTAATGGTTTTGGAATGTATTGTTTAGGTCTCCCAATGGATTTCCCACTTATTAAAACAGTCACTACATTGAGTTGTTCATGAGAGGTTTGTGTGTAACTGGATTCTCCCCTTAATGTTGAGGATGGTACATCCTGATTAAGCATGGGTGCCTTCCCAGTTTTATTGGTTTTCAGTTCATGTTTAAGGTATGAAACTTCTGAGTTCATTTTCTTATTTTTTTACACAAATACTCAAGGATTGGAAGAGGGACAGATTGAGTAGGGGCCTGTTCTAGTTGGTTTATACCAGGATGTTACTTTGGTTAATGCATGGGTTGTTGGATGGGTTGTTATAATTGGATAGGATGGTGTTGGTATTGGATTGGTTGTGGTTGGAAATAGTTATGGTTTTGAAAATTTTGTGGAGGGTAGAGTTTTGGTTCTTGTGGCTAACTAGGTTGTTGGTTGGGTTGTTGGTTATCTTTCCAAAGGAATCTTGGATGGTCTTTACACCTTGGATTGAAAGTGTCTTGGTACTGTGGCTTCTGAAAGTTCAGATCATTGAACTCCACTGGTGGTACTCCTAGAAGAAAATCATTAATGGAAGGCATGGTTGGGGAATTTTCACTCTTGTGGTCTTGTTTGTTACAGATTTTGAAAACATGGTCAAAAATTTGAATTTCATGGATCTTCCTAAGATCGATCTCCTCTACCTTCCTAGTGAGTGAATCATGTTTTGCACTAAAGATTTCCTCCTACCAAAGTGTGTCAATTACACTAGATTTGGGTGGATTCTCATAGTAAGGTTATGTTCCCCATGTTTGGTTTTGTCCGACTAGTCCTTCTAGATACTCGTAAGAATCATTTGGGGCTTTGGTTTTGAAGGTTCCATTACACATCATGTCAATGAGTTGTTTGTTTCCCAGACCCAACCCTTGATAGAAAATTTGAACTTTTTATGGGATTGAAAATACATGTTGACGTACCATGTTGACTATATCTTTTAACCTTTCCCATGTTTCATAAAATCAATCCCCTTATTTTTCAAAAAAAAAAATGGATGCTCTTTTTAAGTGCAATTGTTTTCTGACGAGGGAAGTATTTTTTATAGAACTCTCATTGCAATTGGTCCCAGGAGTGGATTTATGGAGGTTTCAGATTTTTTAACCAATTCTTTGTTCTATCCTTAAATGATAAAGTAAATATCCTCATCTTAGTTGACTCAAGTTGATGTAGTAGCCACATGGTTTCAACAATATCATTGAACACTTTGACATGAAGGTATAGAATTTCTGACCCCATCCCGTGGAAGGTTGGAAGGTGGTTTAGTACATGAGGTTTGAAGACATAGTGAAATTATCCTAGGATAGAAATACTAATGCAATAGGGTGAATTTTTCTAGTAAGGTGTGAGGTATTCATTCATGGTTTGATCGAGTGCATTCCCCAAGTTTGGGGCTGCCTCATTTGGATTTCCATTTTGGTTCCCACCTGGGTTTTTGAGTTGGATTATTTTAAGACCTTCCATTAAAATGGGATAAATTTTTGACTCTGGAGTATTATGAAGATTAGGATCTAATGAAAAGAGTTCCCTTGGTGCACTTGACTCTCCAACCGCAGGACATTCCACCCTAATTAATCTGTTTGAGTTATCATGGGTGTAGGCGGAAATGCACCAAAAGAAAAAAAAGAGAGAAAGTGAAAAGATAAGATAATTTGATGTGAGAAAAGAGAAATGGAAGAGAATAGATTTGGTGTTGATATGACTTACTTGAGTACCCAGAAACGTCACCAAAATTTGGTCTTTCCCAAATTTACCCAAGATTTTGGGGTTTAGCGGTCTCTTGTAGTTTAGCTTGAGTAATCGAATCCTCCGAGACATAAGAAGAAACCTATAGACACGTACATTCTATGGACTATTTTTGGATATTATGTGGCCAAATTTAGGTTGATTTTAGATAGGTTTAAGTGAACACTAATATACTTAAGTGAATTAAATTTAAAATAAGGAGTTGATCCTAGGTTATCACTTAGGGTGGATTGGATGCATTATTTTTTCAACTATTTTAATTTCTTATATTTGTGATGGTTTCATTTAATAAGATCAAACGAAATCATCACTTCCTAGTTTAATACCTACAATACCTATTCAAATAACCTATAAACATGAAGGATCAATTTTTTTAGCACTCCAAGGTAAAGGTTCGTATTATCATTTGAAGTGTGCGGCCATAAAATTCAAAAAGGATGAAGAAGTTTTGAAATCATCAAATGAAATTCTCAATTAAAAGAATTTAATAGAAATTAAAAGAGTGAGAAATAAAATCCAATACAGATCCTTTCTACTCCCTTGGATCAACCCATGAGAGTATTATCCCTCCATTGATGTTATGGTTTCAATGGAAGTGGGAAGTAGACTCATGAGGGAGGAATTGAAGAAGTAAAAAAATAAAATAAAAGAAAACAATCACTCCACCACTGTGTGAATAATTTCACAAGGTTTAGTGTGAATAAATTTACACCTTGAGGCAACAGTATCAATGAGATATGAAGAAAAACAGAATAATAATAGAATAAGAACTTTTATTAAGAAACAAATATGAATTAGAACAACTTATATGTGAAATAAAAACATGAGACAACAAAATCGCAACATAACATTAGAATGAAAGAAAGCACCAAAGATACCCAAATATTTCAACAACAATACCTTAAATAGGTATTTTTTAAGCCTTGGGTCAAGAATCTAATATTCCAAGTCTCCTCAATTAATTGTGGTAGGCCATAAGTGGGTGTAATGTTGAGGGAGAGTTTATTTTTTCCGCCCTTGACAAACAATCTGAGCCAACTTTCATGACTCAACAGATGTGTTCAAATGAGAATCTAGATGACCGGATTTTGGTGGTACATATAATAAAAAAATTAATATAGGTATTTCCTATGATATCTTATAAAATTTCAGTAAAAATAGTTTATAGTTTACGAGATATGATTAAATTTGTGGGCATTTTTTCGGACCAAAGAATCTGGACCAGAATTTTATCTCCAACTTGGGCCACCTAGAACTCTATTAAAACATCTGACTTAGCTTTGGACATTGTTTATTGAAATGTTCCCTTTGATTTCATCTATATTTAGTTCAATATTTATAATAATTGGGCTTGTATATTGGCCACTACAGTCTTTTTATTTGGCTTCTGTCCAGTTTACATTTCCCAGAATGTGTTGGAATGAAATCCCATTTTGGTGGTCTTCCAATGAGAGTCTTCAAGTACTAAAATTCATGAATTGTTACTCATAATATGGGAAACCATAAAATAAAATATGAAAATAAAATCAAGACTATTTTGTATTTTATGAGGTGTTAAAAAATGTACCATGTAATAGCGCATTTTAAGAGGGAATTACAATCATAATGTGAATTAATGTTCAAAGTATAAAATGCACTAAAATGGTGTTTATGAATAATAATGAACATGAATATTATATATATTAACAATGAATATTATCCTAATTTAGTGGATGATCATCTGGGGAAATACTGATTGGATCTTCCATATAAATTCTATGCTATGCATGATTTTTTCCATGTTCCATAACTTTGGCGGTATCAACCTGACCCTTATCATGTGATCGAGGTAGATGATTTTAAGCTTGAGATATATGCTTCCTTTGAAGAGCATTTGATGTGTGTATTGGATCATAGTGAGAAAGTTTTTTGGATAAAACCAGACTGATAGTTCATGTATTATGGAAACATGGGAATGTATAGGTGAAAAAATGGGAAATGGAATCAGATATACATACTCAGTGGACTAATATTTTTGACTTAGAATACTATATATTCTTGGGAGTGCAGCTCAAGGATGAGCGGTTATAAGGTGGAGATATTATAAGATCCCAACCTTTTCTATAATTGTCTTAGGCTCATTCGTAGTTACTATTTTTCCTTGGGTTGAATAATTTTTATTTTGGATTTACCTTGGGGTGTTTCTGGGTATAAATTTGTGAAAAATGGAAGAAATATGGCATTGTATGGTTGGAACATGGTTTTTCCTCATCATGCGCCCCAGTCTAGAAAACTGTGTAAACCTGGAAAGATGGGAATTGTATTATTGGTGCATGGTTTGTCTAACCATGATCCCTCATAGAAGTAACTATGCATCCACTATAAAAGAGGCACACAGTCTAGGCATGTGGTTAGGGGAAACCATTTTCCCATTCCTAGAAAACCATACATAAGAATTTAATTAACACAATTTTTTTGTTTAAAAATTACCCAAACCCCCAAAACTCACCCAAATCAAACCCCCTTTGACCCAATACATTATTGAATGATTTCAGAGCCTTTTTAATGAATTCAAATCCCACATGACCACCTTTCTTGTTGAATTGATGCTTGTATCAAATATTTTCACCCCTTCTGGTAAGAGGATCTCATCCCACTTGGTTCCTCATTCCTCTTCCTTTTTTACCCCATCCTAGAAAGGGTTTGTTCTTCCTATTTTGATTAGATATAGACCTATTTATATGGATCTTGATCTAGGATTTTATATCTAGATCTACATTTAATAGATCATTTTTTGTTCAATCCTGATTTAGGTTTTAGATCTGGATCTCATTCTATGTCATTACTCTACAGATTTTTTTTGGATTTTGGTTGGGTAATTTTTCATTGACGAATCAAGGAAGGTGGTCTATTATTCAAATACCATAGTCTTGATATTATTTTGGTTTATGTGATTGTATAATTTCTAGGGATCGTTTAAAAATTGGAATTCCTAATTTAATTAATTAATTTGGAAAATTAATTAATTGAAGAATTGGATATTTGAGTGAATAATTGAATTGTGGAATGGGTGATAATTAATTTTTGGGTTAATTATGAGAATATTGAATTTATTGGATTTTAATCATTAATTTTTTAATTAATTAAAGGGATTTATGTGATTAATTAATCATTGGATTAAGTAATGGAATTAGGATGATTAATTAGTTATGTAATTAATTAATGAAATTTATATGATTAATTAAATGTTGGGTTAATTAATGGAATTGGGTTGATTAATTATTTGTGGAATTAATTAATAAAAATTTTGTGATTAATTAATCATTGGTTTAATTAATGGAAATGGGTATTATTAATTTATTATTAAATTAGTTAATATAGTGATTTTTGAAATGGATATTAGTTGTATGTAACTTGGTTGTGATTATGTTGGCATGGAGTATCACATGGGTTATTTGGGGAGTGAGTGAGGTATTTCCCAAGGAAGACTGTGAGTGCTTCCATTTTGATTTCTAAAGTAATGTGAGAGCCTTTGAGGAAGAAGGCCATGAGAGTTTATGTTTTTATTTCCAAGGGACCTAGAGAGATCTGAGAGTTGGGCTAGGGAAAAGACCATGGTATCATTCCCCCTTTGCCTAGAAAGATATTATGATTCTTTTAGTCTCACTCACAATAGATCCTTGAGGTTAGAGCCCCATGTGCACATTACCCACACCGAAGTGATTGACATGTTTTATGAATTTTCATCAGATATGAATTGTGATAATGAATGGAAATAATGGAATTTAGATATATGATATCCCTTGGGTATAGTTTAGACTCCGACATGAGCCACGATAGGTTTTTATGTATGGGTGTCCTCGAGAACATGAGGGTTTATGCGGTTAAGTAAATATTAATTGTTAATTCAATAAATATTTATGTATGCATTTTAATCATTTATTTATATAATTGCACAAACTTTTTATTAACTGGATACTATTTTGGATGTCATTGGTGGTGGCCTATTGAGTTATACTCACACCCTACATGGGCCTCCAGATCGATACCTGAATAGATTTAATGGTTGTAGGACATGGTAGGGGTAAGGTCCATGTATTAAGTGGATAAGATGGGATGAAGAATGGATGGTGGTACCAGACATGATTCAAGGAGTTATTGGGAGTTTTCAGTGTATTTATTCTTGGGTTTGTATTTTTACACATGGCATGTACTTTATTATGACATATTTACAGTTCAGTTTTGATATTGTATCTCCAGTTTTGGTCATCTTGTGATGTTGGTACTATTTTGTTTCTAGTTATATGTTATTCAGTTATTGTTTCTTATTTATCACCAGTGTACTACTCTAGTAAAAGAGGGAATAATATCCCCATGATTGATATTAGACTCTTGCTACTAGTTGGAAGCCTTTATCATATGGGGATGTGTGCTTGAGGTCATCTGACGGTCCGACTCGGAGAACTGGCATGTGGCACCTGGGTCCGGTTGTTAAAAAATTTATCATTAAATAAAATAATTCATATATGAGAGGAGTATGGGATTCCTCCATGGCTTGACCATAATAATTATAATGCTCCATCACTAGAGTAATACCAAATAGTGAAAGAATAATATTAGACTATAAAAAAATAAATTGAATACTCTCTATAATGAGTTTCTTCTCTTTTAATAGGGGTAAGATGAATATTAGAGAATATCTAAAGCTGGGGTGGTCTTTATATGCTTTGGTTAGCATGATATCCACACATCTATGGTATATACTCTCTCTGAATGCTTGGATTAATGTCATGTTACCTTGATTCCATGTGATTATCTATTCCAAATATTGGATTGTGCACCAACTTTGATTTTGCATTCTTTTTTCCCAATTTAGAGAAGAATGAGAAAGAGTTATATTTTTGGATTTTATGGGATTCACATGTATTTCATATGATCTCCATGGATATGGTTCACTGGGCTTCTTCCAGGTGCATTTGAGCAAAAAATATTCAGGTACTTTACTTTTATGTATCATCGTATTTAAGGACTATTGTATTGACAAAGGGAGGGCCCTTAAATATCCAACATTACAATAAATTTTACTCTTATATACTAGAAATTAAATCTTATGAATATGTAGTTTCATCCCCATGGAAAATGGTATGAATTATATGTATTATTGGTGTTATAGGTGTTTACTTGTATACACTGACATTTTTAATTTTACGCATCTAAGTAATTATAAGAATTTCAAATTTTTACTTCTAAATTACTCTTATGTTATAAAAAATGACTCTTACATATCCAATATATGATTATTTAACTTTTAAATTTTCTCAGTAGATGTTTTAAAAGAAATATGCACAAAATTAAAATTACTCTGACGTATTCACATGATAGTATTTCACTTTGAAAAATTCCACACTTCTATAACTTTTGAAACTCATATTATGGGCTTATTCAATGGATAATTCAAGTAATTTTATTCATGTTCAATGTTAATTTTATGTATGGTCAATGGTGAACCATATAAATTTTTTAAACCTAAATAATTTTCTATATTTTCTCATCTTATAACTTTTTAACGAATCTTATGTAAGAGAAAATGACACTAACATATCAGAGTGTGAATTTTACATGCTGATGTACCTTTTCATTTTCATACAGTGGCTTCGAATAATTGAATTCTACATATTAGAATGATTAAATTTAAACATTATATTCCTTTAATATTTTAATCCATTTATTATCATCTACTCTTACATGTCAAAAACTTTCCTATACTTTTCCATTTTCATTAACTAACTTCTAGAAGTCTCAACTTTTGAGCTCCTCTTAATATCCAAACCTACTGGTTTATTCATATTTTTAAAACCCCAGACCTTATTAAGGTAAAAAATCATTTAATATTTTGAAAAAAATTATATTTTTTTCTCGTTATATATAATTGAAGTGTTGGTGGAGAACTAAGGTCATTTTGGTGACATTCAGGTGGTTAGAGGTATGAGAGTTTTAAAAGTGGGAGCTGCATACTAGGATGCCTACTTAGAACAAACCATTCAACCAAAACACATGAAAGGTGAGGGTCCTCATAGTTTTTTTCCATGACTAACACATGGTCCTTCAAACCATGAAAATAATTCAAGAAAACCAACTGAAACCTATAATAAATTATAGTCATGGTTAGACAGTGGGTGAAAAGTTTACCAAAATGTGTGGCCTAAATGTGTGAGGTTTTGGTTCCCTTCAGTAGTGAAAACTGCATGGTAGGTTTATTATTTATCAAACTGGGTGGCCAAACCATGTGGTCTTCTTAGTAACTTAAAAATGTGAAATTATAAAACTAATACCATTGATTTTAACCTTCTTAACTCTACTATTTCCCCCTCATTCAAGAATAACTACCTTCTAGCCATGGTCCTCCTCCTCCTCTTCAACTATTGAGTGGATCACTCCAATTAATTATCCAATTATTGTGTTTTTATACTAGATGTTAGATAGAGGTTAGGATAACACTCCACCTCTATATTTTTTTAGTTTATTTCACTTTTGAGTTATCTTACGTTAGTTATGGTTATTTTTACTCAATTTTAGGGCTTTTGTCTACTTTTTTGATTTTCATCGTTCAATCTCAAATAAGAGGTTGATCTTCAATAGTAGGATACTACGAGTCTAATGTAGGTGGTTTATAGATTTTTTTTAATTTATATAAGTGTTATGTGATGCGTGGTAATGATCGTAAGTGGGATAGTCCATGTAAGACTAGATATGAACTAACTAGAGTTTTTTTGACCCTATGGATTTCCAAGGATGGACATATGTGTGTAAAAAGGTTTGGTTGGTCCTAGTATAACATGGAGGTTGTGTTATATGGTTCAATGGATGGTTGAGAATGATGAAACCAAATATGGATGTTATTTTTTTTGCTATGAGGAATTTCATGGTTCCGTGGGAACATTTTGGTTATAGACCATGAGGTTATGGGTGATGTTGATCACCAAAAGTGTGACAACATGTTTCACAATGATGAAACAAATGGTGTGTACCATTTTAATCATTTAGAGACATGGTATTGCATGTTTTGATGGAGGTTATGCATTGCTATGGCCTAGGATGTTGATGATTCCCCTCACTATGATTGGCCAATGAATCTGTTTGGGTCATGTGTACACATATAATGGCCCATGAGGTAGTTTTGGACACTTTTGTTTTGTGGATTACTCCATATATTAAGAAGAATAGGGGATGGAGTTGAACATCAGTATAAAGGAGGTGCTCATTATAGAGATTCGTGGCCAGTGGTAGTTGAGAACATCAGTTGGGGTCATGAGGATCTTCATTGGGTTTTGGACAATGGGTTGAGATTTTGGAAGGATTGTAATCTTCATTATTTGGATATTTGTCAAACTATTTATCCGAAAAAGGTAAAAACATGTGGAAGTACTTGGTACTTTTGATATGGCTTGTGGATGTGTCTTTTGAGTGTTATGATTACTTTATAAGGTTATGTGGTTATTGTTGGTGCGTTGAGCAATGTAATACATGATTGTTTTTAAAGTTAAGTATCCTTCTAGTATGATAGGATATGGATTTATTATTCTATTCTAGTACTGGAAGAGTTAGGTAAGGATCACTTGTGGATATTGAGCATAAGGGGTGAAAGTTATGTAATATATGGTTAATTTTTATTTATTTATATTTTTTATACACTATTATATATATATATATATATATATGTAAGTTATGGATATTTTTGGTAGTGACCTAATAAGTTCATACTCACACCCAATATATGGCATATAGGACACATGTAGACTTTATTGTTTTGAGTATAGGTAAAGTAAAAGTATTAACTTCATGATCATAGAGGATAGGGGAATACATATGGTTCATGAGCTATATTGGATGATTTTTCATAAGTTATGTGTGATTCCATAGTATTGGGTTGGATTTTATTTTTGGGTCATTTTGTACATGTATATATTTTTTTATCATCCCATGGGTGATCTTAGGTATTTTTGTATCAATATCATGGCATGGTGAAAATTTATTAAAGTGTTCGTACATTTATTTTTCCTTGAATTTGAGTTATTGATTCCACTATGTTATTATTATTTTGAAATTATTATCATCATAAAAGGGTATAGTATCCCCACTATCACCTAATAGACCCTTGCTATTAGTCAAAAGCCTTTGATGTTTGGGGTGGTGTGCCTATGGTCTTGTAGTGCACCATTGATTAGAGCACTACCTCGTGGCCTCTATTGGGTCCATGTGATGCCTACTTTATAAAAAACCACAAGATGAAACTCCAATATAACTTGTGAAAATGGAATATAAGTTGTAGAATGAACTTGATCACTAATTTCTACAACTTAAAATATGAACAACTTTAAATTATCATGCCGCTACTCCCATCCTCTCTGTAAATCAAAAAAAGTCTAATAGAAAAAATGTTTAGAAGATAACACAAGGAAAAGAATAACATAAGAGATTAGGTGGTTTAGTATTTCACCCTAATCCGTGGGAAAATGTTTCTTTACTTTTTGGGGGGAAACATATGATGATTAAAATGATTATTACATCAATCACATGTGATCAACCATACTTAAATAGAAGTTTCCATTTAGTGATTTGGGTTATCACCACCATTTTATTTCTAAGGGAAGGATTTCACCTCAGTAAATCTTCATAGACAATCCTTTCTTTAATCAAGTATCCCCATCACCTTAACATTATCTCCTAGTGAACAGTTCCATCATCCATAGATATTGTGATTCCATATATTTTCCCATACTTATCCTAGAAAATATATTCATATGGTTTTAATTCTGGTAATATCGTCCAGTCCTTCATTTGGTCCCCCTAGAATCCATTGATCTGAAGCTTTTATTTTTTTCCACCACACTATCATTATTCTTGGAAATTCAGCCTTTGAATTTTCTCCTTTTGTTGACTTGATTTATCTATCTTGAAAAATAGTTTCTACACTTTGGCCATAGCCCAACTTTCTCCCACTTAGAAATCATCTTTAGAGGCTCTTAAAATTAATTCCCTTTTAACATAAGAAAACCTCTCTATGTTATTCGAACTTCTACTAACCAGTAACATGGTTTCTTTCCAGATATTATGGTAAACCCAGTCTGACTACGGCTTAACATAATCACAATAAATCCTAAGTATCCACCTTTATCAACTTATCTTCAAAATTTTGTACCCCTTTAATATTATGAAATTCTAGCTCTATGTCCCCCATTAGCTTTTGGATAAATTTAAACATCAAATAAATGTGCTTCATATGAGAATAAAATATTGAATTTTAGGCCAAGTGAATCACACTTTGTTAATAAAAAATATCCTCCCATAAAATTTTCTTTTTCCAATATATTTTATAAAACAAGTCATTCAAATCATATACTTTCATGATTCTATTAAAATAATATACCAAGCTTCCATTATCGAGGGAGAAACCACTGGTTGAAGTTTGGACATCCAACTGACTTTCATTCCTCAAAATGGAAACATGCATCCTGAATTTATCTTTCATAATTCTGAATCTCCCCTAATGTATAAATATTAAAATCCTTGTAATGTCTCATTTTTTCAATAGTAAAGTGTAAAGCATCCAAAATCCTTTAAGTAATGAAGAATCCATTTCATTTCATCCCAGTGCTCTTTTTAGGGGTTTAATATGTATCTGTGAATGAATATCACTATCATTGTGATGTATATATTAGTAGAAGACATGACATACATCAAACTTATAACAATTGATATATACTTAAATTTATCCATGTACTCAAATTATTCTTAGGTTTGAGATTAAATATCCTTAATTATCTTCAAATGTGATTCCATGGGCATGGTAATCAATTTTTCTTCACTCATCATGAAGAATTCCACCACTATCTTAATGTAATCTTCTTAAATCATGTAAAAATTACCTGAACTTATGGCACTCATGATATTAATTCCCAAAATCTATTTTCCATTCCAAGGGTCTCCATTTCAAAACATCCAAATAACCCTACCTTTAGATCCATGATAATTTCTCCCACCGGACCCACTATCAGCATATCCTCTACATAAATAAAATGATGATGAAAATTCTATTATCACACAGTCTAATGCCAATAATGATGATAATTTATCCAAATAAACTTCCATTCCAATATAAAATTATTTAAAATATAATTCCAATTCCATGGAACTTACTTCAGTCTATAAAGGCTACACCTTATCTTGTAGTGTTGTTTCAACCAAAGTGTTATTTGTGGAATCCCAAATTGAATTACACATCCATACTACTAGTACAACATAAGTATGAGATCAATCGACAAGAAGAGTTAATGTGATCTATTCCTAGAATTATAATTAATTAAGTGAAAGTTTTCTGAATTTCAAAATCAATGTTTGAGGTTTGTGATGACTATTTCCAAAGGTTGTGTGATTAAATATTCCAAATTACTTAATGATTCACTTTAAAACAGAAATACACAAAACCTGATTTTTATCATTTAATTGAAAAAATGCATCGGGGATGTGGGTGTTTGTGACGGTTGTCAAAAAAAGAATTTCCAATTGTGTTTTGTTGTTCAAAATAACTCACATATTTGGGTTTTAAGCGTATCTGAACTCCCATGGATCGATAAGTTTTGATTAAATTAGTTGAAATAAATTTCTTAGTTTGGAAATTTATTTATATTAACCTTATTAAAATATACCCCTTAGGAGATAAAAATTTCACCCACTGATCATGGGTTTACTTATCATAAGTTCCCTGAAATTCCCTAGAAAATCCATTATTTGTCTGATAAGGGAGTTCCAGTGATATTGAGAAAGGAAGGTTTGGGGAAATTATGAGTGGAAGATGAATTACCTGAACACAACATGAAAATTAATCAACAATGAACCCACATTATCCACAAAACCAACACACAGAGGGATTAATTACACACTGAATAAATGATGACAAACAATCTCTTTATACCTGAGGTATTCATTTTAGCTGATACGAAAAAGAACACCAAACAATCATAAGAGAAAAACACTCCAAAATTTTCAAGAATGAGTTTCAATCTCCTCCTCTACCTCTATGTGTCATCAAAATTATGGTACCCATTTAAAGACTCCCCCTACATTAGTTTTTCACCCCCCAATGTCCAAGGGTTGTTAGGGGTCCAAATCTAGGGTCAAAGGATGGGTGGGAGAGGTAGATAGGAAGTAAGTTGTGCCATGTTGACTTAAACATGATTAAGGAACATTGTTAGTTAAACCATGCACTAACCATGCTTAAGGATCTTTCCACTAATGGAGAGGCACATGGTGTTAGGCCCTAGTTGTGTTTTTGTTTTATTTGTTGTCAATCGATTAGTATACTGAAGAAAGAAAGGATGTTGAGAAAGATGATGAATGGGAATTCAGATTGAAGGGGATTGAAATAAAAATGTTTTATGGGTGATCAGTTTTGTTGGGAAAGAATAAAGAAATAATGAATCATTTTTTTTCAGAAAAAATTGTATTGGTTTCAAAAAAATCATACTAAACTTTGTTTTGAAAAGAATAAGACTCATGTTTTGTAATGAATCAGACTCACTGTGAAAGTCAATCAAAAGGAGAAGATGGAGTCTTGAAAGACGTGTTTCCGATCGGACTCACCTTAGATATGAATAAAAGTGAAACTATCTTGCTAGAAGTAAATGTTCATCAGATTTAATCTGAATACAATGAGAAAGAAGTATTTGTTTTTCTGGAGAATCTAGGTCAGTGTGTCTACGATGTTTTAATTATGTGACTACGATGTTTTGATTGTGATGATGCTTTAAAGATTTGTATTTCATATAAATCATAAGTTTAATTGAGAACTTGTGATGCAAGCTTTATGGAATAAAGGGGGATTAAAAGAGATGTTTCTGCTCAGAAAAGGATTGTATCCAGATTTATCATATCCAGGTGGAATGGAGAACGAATTGATAGTGATTTTTATTCAAATCAATCATATCTGGGTGAAAGAAAAGTAATATATGTGTCCAATTGAAATATTGGTGTCGATTGAAGAGGCTATGTTGTTGTAAAAGGAGGTGATGTTTTAAAATATGGTTCTATTTTAAAACAAGGTGATTTTTTAAAAATGAGTTGTTGTTTTAAAACATGGTGCTTCTTTGAAACAAGGTGTTGTTTTAAAAGGAGGTGTTGTTTTAAAATGAGGTGTTATTTTAAAACATGGTGTTTTTTTGAAGAGTGGTGATGATTGAAAATGTGGTGCTAATTGAAAAGTGGTACCAATTGAATGTTAGTGCCGATTGAAAAGGTGGTACTGATTGAGAATGTGGTGCTGATTGAAAATGTGGTGCCAATTGAAAAGGTGGTGTCGATTGAAAAGTAAGAGATTTTTAGAATTGTTTTTCAAAATGATCATATCTGAGTGGAAGAAGGAATGATATTATCCAGAATGATTTTACCCATGATGATCATATCCGGGCCAATTGTATTAAAAAAAGATCGTACTCAGTTTGAGAAGAAAAGAAAGAAACTAGAATGAATGGAAAGTTATGATACTTTCTAATCCAAGTTAGAAAATGCTAAATCTATTCTCAAATGAATTTAATGTCCTGAATAAATCCATGATACCGGAATAGGACTATGAAAGAATCTTTTTTTAGGAAATTCAATATAAGAGAAGGAGATTCTTGAATGAATTGTCAATGGGGATCTGTATATTCAAATGATAGATTTTGATTCAAATCAGTTCTTTGAATCATATTCAGAAATTGTTTTGAAACAATCAGACATAGATGATCAAAACCATGTATTCATCATCAAGTATAATCATACTAACAATTGAAATGGGAGTCAGGAAAAGAAGAGATGAATATTTTATAATAATCAAGAAGCATTTATGAACTCAAAATGTATTAGGGATTTCAAAAGAAATTGAAATGTCAGTGAATTTGTTTGAGAAGAAAACATTTTGGGATTCCTGCCCAAAACCCTCATGGGTCACCTATAAAAGGAGAATTACATTGTACTTTTTGACCGTTGGTACTATTCACCATAGTAGAGAGAGAATATCAGAGTTTTCAGTGAGAGAAAGTGATACCATTTTGTTTTCTATTGAAGACATTTCAAAAGGGAAGAGACAAGATGGTAGACATTGTATTCAATTGATCATTGTATTAAGGATTTATCGTATTTAGTGAATCATTTTATTTTTCTTTTCAATTGTATTTGGCTGATTCTGGTATCAGGATGGATTAATCGAAATGGCGTTTTTGTACTGGGTTTTACTATATTGAGGATTTCTAGACCGAGGAATAATTATATTGAGTTTTATTATACTCATGAATTAATGTTATGCCAATTAATTTATATTTAATTCTATTAGAAAATTGTACTGGTAGAATTGTTTTGAAATAATCATACTCAGAGGAATCAGACTGGGAAAATCAGACCTAGGAAAATCAGACTCAATGTTTTATAACTAAGTCCAGGTGGTTTTTAACTTTCTTTTGGATATGGAATTGAAGAACTGTATTTCAATTGAATACATTTTTTTAATTGAAAATAATCATAGGTAAAATGAGTTTTTACATAGAGGTTGTATTGCCCTATTGCACTAAGAGGGTGCACAGGCACTAGTGGGATTATTTTCTAGTGTTATGTGAGTGTAAGGGTATATCCTACTCATTTTAATCCAATGATTTTTTTCTATTGTATTTTATGGTATTGGATCATTTCCAAACCATACCAAGGACATAACTATACTTATTGATTAGTAATCCTAGTAAATGTTTGTGTTCCTATGGATGTGTGGATTGAATTTGTTTTAGTAGGGAATTGAATCTTTAACAGGAGGTGAAGGTTATTTCAATTAAAAAGAAACATAAAAGAAAAAGAGTATATCTAATTCACTCCTCCCCATCTTAGTGATACAATACACTTATTGGGAACATACAAATGGGTACCTGGGCTAGTCTGCACGGTCTTGATCATCATCTGGTGATCGTGCGGTAAGACTCTGCCTCTAAAATTGCATACCACGCATAGTTTCCTGGAGGGTCCTCATAGTTTTGATAACCATACAACTCAGCTCTGTCCTATGGTTTCATGTCCTCATGGTTATTTTTATTGAGGTGTATATTTATTTTGATTTAGTAATAACTATGCACTATGGAAAAGTAGTCCAAACACCTCCAATTTCTAACCGAATTTACTGGTTATGAAATATCTTCAAATCCCTTCCTTTGGTGATAAGATTATTCCTATCCAAACATGTTTAGGTTGTAAAATCATAATAATTTTTCCAAAGAACCATTTTAAATATGCATAAAATAATAGATTTTTCTTATGCACTTGAGTGCATCAAACTCCCCCACACTTGATCGATTGTTTTTCCTCAAAAAAATGCCTAGATAATCATTTCAAAGGACTTAACAAAGAAATATTTATAAGTTTCATAGGTTATATCAAATAAATGTATATGTATTTTGGATGAATTATCATTAAATTTTTTTACATTAATTCTTCACGACTCACCAATTTTTGAAATTAGCCAAATAATTAAGATTGATTCAAAACCTCTAAGTATTCATTCATAAATCATTGTTGTTTAAAACTTATTTTTCCTTCTTCATTCAAATAATGTTCTAATCCACATTTCCATCTCATCATAGACTTTTGTTGTTTAAACAAAAATATCTTCATTGAAAAATGGAGGGATATCACTTTTATAGGCCACACAACCTCATTGATTTACATCTTTTGAAAAATTATGAATGTTTATCAAGAAATTTGGGCATGATATTTCATATCTCGAATTGATTTTATTGGGATGAGATACTATCATTAAAATTGGGCCCAATTTTTCATGCCAAATCATGATTAATATAGGGATAAAGTAAAGAGTTCATGAAATTAAGACCATGTAATAACCACTAGTGTGGAAAAAACAATTCCCATACTTCATCTCCCTTTATGAAAAAATTGATTTCCATTTTAAGGGGTTCCCAATTTTAAACAAATCTATCACAAAGTTCATTTAAATAAATGTTTTATGAATGAATACATAAAGGTTTCTTCTCAAGTGTTACTATGTTTATTTATATCAAATATGAGTTTATCACTCTAGACATATGAGGAATTTGAAAAATATTTCTCTAAAATTCATTTTTATCTAGTTGATCTACATGTACGAAACCTATAACAACCCTTTAGAAAAAACCTAAGAAAAACATGTCATCCTAGTTAATGATAAGTTAATGACCAAATGGGGTATCGTGTGTGGGCATCCTCACCTAAACTTAAAACCGGGCATGGTCCTCCATGAAGGCAGTAAGGTGGAGAAGGGTGGGAAATGAAAACATAGGAAAGGGGAGGGAGAAACAAATGAATGTTTGAAAATGGAATTGAGAATTGAACTTCCCTGAAATAAGGTTGAAGAGAGGAAAGCAATGGGTGTGTGAGACACCACCAAGAAAAAAAGTGGCTTCATGCTGTAGATAGCGATCCAGCTTTCGACTTAAGAGGTAAACCATAAAGAGTAAAGCAATAAATCAATATTAGTTGTAGGTTGAATAAAAGAGAAGCACACAATCACACAATTCAAGTTAAACAAAACAACGAGCATAGATATGGTAAGTGAAGAAGTAAATCTACACAATAAAAAGTAGAAAAAGTTTTAGTAGACATGGTATAATTAGTTCCACCCCAAGGAGGGATCATAGGGATCACTGTTGGGAAAAAATAACTCAAGGTAACATTGAACCATTTTTGAGGTGTTTGTGTATTTTGAAAAAGTTGATTTGTTTGATGTCAAAGAGGGTTTCCATGGTGAGTTTTTAAGTTCTAGAGATATTTTTTGCAACCTATATTGAAAAAAAACTATAACAAAGTAATGGATGATATGGAGATGTTATAAAAAGAACAGATCTAAGGTGGTGTTGTTTCCGAGTGTTCGCCAAATTTTTTGGGCCTAAGAATCGGAAAATGGGGAAACATGTTTTTGGAAGGGGAAGTTACACGCAAGATCTAAGGTGGTTTCGAAACTTGTGCGCAAGGCATTTTTCAGGGTCAGAACATTGAAAAATGGAAAATGAATGAAGTGCGTGAAAGATTCGTAAATGTGCGCGAAAGATGAGGCTATGCTAAAGAAACTTGTGCACCCAATGCGACATCAAATTGAGGTTTGCGAGCTTGAAAGGATTTTTCATGAAAAAAGATGATTCTTATGCACATGGGTTAGCAACGCCTATAAATAATAAGTGAACCACCTCATTCGAAAGATCTCAACATTTGGAGAGAATCTGAGCTTTGGATCACGTAAGAATTTTATGCAAAGGGAGTTGTGTGAATGATATTGAGTTGCACACTAGCTTTGAAAGTTGCGCATAAGATTTGAGTGGCACGTAAGATTGAATTTTCATGTAAGAGGTGTTTCAAAACAAAAGTAAAATCTTGCACACAATGCATTAATGTTGCACGCAAGATGTAGTAAGGGGTGCATGAAATATTTGGAGTTACTCATTAGTACTGTGGTAAAGTTGTATTCATCAGTGAATGAAAGTATGACATCAATAGATCATCTACATATAGTGTAGGATGCATTCATTTATGATAATTAAGGGACATACAAGTCTATAAACTGTGAGTTAATCTTCTGAAGAATCAGTGAGCTCATTATAGTTGAGGGAGTCATGAGTTCTCAAATTGTGAATGGTTGTAAACCAGAAGGGGCAGTGAGTCCACTTATAACTTGTAAACAATAGTTCACTTTTAGTGAATTTGGTACATCAGCACATCGCCGGTGTATGCACCTTGGACATAGCCTAGTGAGGTTGAACTATGTAAATTTTTTTGTGTCATGTGCATGATTTAATTTTTATTGATACTTTGCTATGGTAAAGAGAGAGAATATAGTCTTTCTTAACAGTGAAACAAGATCAATAGGGGTAGTTGTTTTAATCCATCATACCCTGATTCACTACCCCTCTCAGGGTATCTATCCTAGTGGACCTAGAAATTGGTATCAGAGGGAAAGGTTGATATCAGTGTTTCTCTCTCAAATGGAGTTCATCAATCACAAATGGATTTCGATCATCAACGGGAAAAACTTTTAGTTATGGAAGAATCAGATGCAACACTACTTGCAATTTTTGGGAATGGATGTGTTTACAATAGCGATGCATGGTATCTCAACCGACATCAATAGTGGATTTCTATTAGAGGCTAAATGAAGGAAATTAGAAGATGATGCCAAAGGAATCAATGATTTAGGGGGATCCCTATCCAACGATATATATAAGAAGGTGATGTCATGAAAAACATCACACACCATGTGAGAAAAACTTTTGAACATATATGAAAGAAATTAAAAGGTTAGAGAAGTAAATCTACAAGTGTTATAGAACAAGTATGAATATCTTAGAATGAACCTGAATGAGTTTGTTGATTCATTATTTGACAGGGTTAATATTGTAGTGTAATACATGAGAGGTCTTGGTGAAGTAATTGAAGACATAATGATCGTGAAGCGCCTCCTGAGGAAACTTCTACCTAACTTCAATCCAAAGGGTTTAGTATTGAAGGAAAAGGATCTGAAAGATTTGACACTCTATAACTTGCATGGTACCCTTGTAGCATATGAAATGAGAAATGATGATAATAATGCGGTGGAAAAGGGGAAATCCAAAGAGGTGGAATTCAAAGCCATGAAGAATCTCACTATTGAAGATTTTTAGGGAGAAGATGAGACAAATGAGGTGATGTCATTCTTTTCCTCAAATCTTCAAAGAGGAAAATCAATGTTTAAAGGGAAACTTCCACTTGATTGTTTTCGATGCTGAAAGGTTGGACATCTTGCAACAAGGTGCCCCAAGAAGTTACAAGAAGATGATGAGGATGAATCTGAAATTCCAAAGAAGAAGTCTTCAACCTATTTTAAAGGGAAAAAATAGTTCAAGATGAATTACTTTAGGAAAAAAAATCTTCTTTCACAGAAATGTGACAGTTCAAATGAGTCTGGGGTTGAGGAGGTTGAAGAGACAGTGAATTGCAAAGGTATTGGAGAAAATAATATGGTGGCAGTTGTTAGTTTTACTTAGAAATAGGAAGAAACCGACATTGATAAAGAAGAATTAGAAATTGAGGGAAAAGTTGATTTGCAAGCTGAGTTAGATGTTGATCTTGAAAAGATTTATATTTGGATAAACAAAAAAAAGAAATCCAATAATTTAGTTCATGATGACAAAATCTATATGCACCAGCAAGAAGAAGAGAAGTCTGAGTTGGTGGAAGAAATTGAGAAACTCCTGTAACACCAGAGGACTCAGAATCAGTTAGTGAGTATAAAATCAAGGTTGAATAATAGAAAAGGGAGATTGATAACTTAAATACCAAAATAAAAGATAAAATAAATCATATCAAAGAACTTGATGGAGAAGTTATCAGCTTGTGAAAAAAGGCCAAGGATCAAGAAAAACTCTTGAATCCTGCTATGAAATTAGGAAAGAAGATCATTTAGAAGTCCAAAAAGTTGAAAGTGGAGAATAGTAGAAAAGTAGAAAATAAGAAACAATTGTTTTATGATGTTAATGCTAATGTGGGGCTTGAAAAAAAAAAACAGAAAACTGGGAAAGTCAAAGTCAGATAGCAAGCACCCACTCCTAATTTGAAGATTGATTTGGGTACGAAGAAAAATTAGAAGATTCAAATAACCCAAGGGGAAATTAGAAGTGTAGAAGTGACACACAAGAATGCACCCTACATAAAGTGTTATTGTTGTGGAAAGATGATACATTCACAAAATGCATGCTCCATAGCCAAGAGATAACGAAGGGCACAAGGGAAACAATGGAAACCAAACAGAGCACAATATTATAGATTATATTTTGAGGGACATTGTTTTTGGTGTAGAGGGTTTGGGCACCTGGATAGACAATGTACATAAATCATGTAGAGGAATGTGCCAAAATAGATCCCGAGTGGTCGCAAGTAGAAAATCAGAGAATCAACTATTGAGTTGAGAACACAAAATTGATTTGTAGCTCTGTAGGATGAAGCTGGTCCATCATACTATGACGAATGTCTTAATTTCTAATCCATTCTGAGTATGAATCCAAAAACATGAATCAAGAAGAAGAGAGATAAAAAGGTAGTAGTTATATAAATTTCCCTTAAAGCATCAGACCGTTTTGGTATATAGATCCTTGACAATGGTTGCACATCTCACATGAAAATAAATAATGATATGGTTATAGGAATAAAATATGAAAAATAAAAAGTTTTCAAGTTTGGAAATGATAATGGCCTGAAGATAATTAGGTTGCGAAAGTCGAGGTTTTGGGGCCAAGAAATAAGATGTGTTGATGTCTTGGTTGTAGAAGGTCTCAGTCACAATTTGATCAACATCAGTCAACTGTGTGACTTAGGGAATTGTATAAGCTTTAACAAAATGACCTGTGTCATCAAGGAAAGAGATGATATATTGATAATGCAGGGAAAAAGAACAAAGTGGAATCTTTAATTGGTAAGTGGAGAAGAAGATATGTGATTTTTATCCAGAGAGGAAGAAAAAAAATTGTGGCATAAATGACGTGGTCATCTATTTCAACCATCTATGGAAGATCTGGTAAAGTGTGAAGTAGAAAGAGACCTTCCTAAGATATGACGTGATCACACACATAAGTGATATTCCTATCAAAAAGGGAATATCATAAAAAATACATAAAAAGTTAAGGAAAATAAGTCAACAAGAGTGATTGAATTGGATCATACTGATGTATGTGGATCTATTTCACCAAGATCCATTGACAGAAAAAGGTATTACGTTCTTTTCATTGATGACTATAGTATAATGTCTTGGGTATTCATCATTTCACATAAGTCTGATGTGGTTAGTTGCCTAAAACAATATCAGAGGGAATATTAAAGGATGACTGGGTAGAAATTTATAATGTTTCATACTAACAACGGTACGGAATTCACAAACAGTCAGGTGGAAGAATGTCTTAAGAAACATAGGATAAGGAATCAAGTTTCTTCACTAAGAACTCCCCAACAGAATGGATTGGTTGAAAGGAGAAATTAGATCATCAACAACATGGCCAAAATGATGCTTATAGAAAAGACCTACCAAATAAATTTTGGAAGGAAATAATATTAATGTTAGTCTACATTTCTAATAGGGATCTGTTGTGTCCGAAGGAAGGAAAGACTTTGTATGAGATGTGATATGGGAAGAATCCAACGGTAAAGTACTTTCGAATCATTATAAGTGAGTGATTAATACTCGACAAAGAAAAAACCCATAAATTTTAGTCACACGAAGATGAGGGAATATTCCTTGGCTACTCAGGAAAAAGAAAAGTGTATAAATGCTTTAATAAAATGTTGGGATATGTTGTTGATAGAAATGATGTCATTTTTGAGGAAAATGAAGAGGATATTCAACAACATGGTGAAAAATTTCTTGATGAAAGTGATGAGGAGGAAAGGAACTCAAGGGGAGAATAAGTGGCCAATGGTGATTCAGAAGAAGATACCGATGATAACCATGAGGAAGTAAAATCTGTATCTACACAGAAGTCAAGAAGTCAAGATGAAATTGATAGGAAGAATATCATTGGTGATCAATCATCTCCAGTTCATACAATAAGAATGAAATAACTACAACCGACATATTTATTATCTCAAGTTGAGCCTAAATTCTTTGATGATGCAAGTGAAGATGAAATATTGTTTTATGATATGAATGAAGAGTTGGATCAAATTGGGAAGAATCTGACTTGGGAGACTTTTTCGAGGCCAATAGATAAGAATGTCCTCAGGACTAAATGGGTCCATCACAACAAGATGAATAAAGATGGAACAATGATTCGAAACAAAGAATGACTAGTGTGCAAGGGATAGCCCCATATAGAGGGTATTGATGTCAATGAGACATTCACACCTATTGAAAGGCTATAAAAAATAATATTATTCTTGTCCATTATAGTGCAACAGAAGTTTATGGTTTTCCATATGGACATCAAATCAGTGTTCTTGAATGGGGTTCTGGAGGAAGAAGTGTATATCGAGCATCTAGATGGTTTTTTCATTAATGAGGATGAGAACTAGGTTTTTTGGATGAAGAAGGCATTATATGGGATGAAACAAGCACCAAGAGCATGGTACTCATGGCTTGATCCGTATTTGAAGAAGCTTGGTTTCCAGCGTGGTGGAGTTGATTACAATATTTATTTCAACGACAGTAATCAAAGGATGATGGTGATGGTTTATGTCAATGACATAATATTTGGAAGATCAGATGAAGCTCAGTGAAAACAGTTTTATGAATTCATGAAAAGTGACTTTGAAAAGTCAATGATTGGATAGATGAAATTTTTTCTTGGTTTAAAGGTAACACAAGGAAGGAATGACACATTTATCTCTCAATCCAAACATGTCGAGGAGGTTCTGAGGAGATTTGGGATGGAAAATTCCAAGTAAATGAAGACTTTGGTTGCTACTCGGATGAAACTGCCAAAAGATGATGAAGGGAAGGAAGTTAATATCAATAAGTACAGAAAAATTATTGGAATTTTACTATACTTGACCACAAAAAGTCCTGAAATTATATTCTCTACATTCCAAGTAGTGTGATTTAAAATTAATCCCCAGGAAATCCACATGATACCAGTGAAAAGAATACTTCAGTATGTCAAGGGAACGATGGATTTTGGCTTGATATATAATGAAAAATCTATGTTAGTGTTAGTGGGATATACCGATGCAGATTGGGCCAGTTCAGCGGATCATAGGAAATCAAAATCAGGTGGTGATTTCTATCTTGGTGGTTTGTGTATTTCTTGGCTAAGAAAGAAGTAAGATTTCATTTCATTGAGCACCGTATAAGCTGAGTATATTTCCAACACTCAAGCATGCACAAAATTACTGTGCATGAAGCAGCAGCTTGATGATATGGGAGTTAAAGTGAAGTCTTCGATCGGAATCTAGTGCGATAAATCAAGTTCTATAAATCTCAGAAAAAATCCCATCCATAACTCAATTAAAAAGAAAATTGAGATAAAGTATCATTTTATCAAGGAGAAGGTTGACCATGGAATCATGATGTTTGTGTATGGGCCTACATAACTACAAGTTGCAGACATTTTGACAAAGGCCTTACCCAAATAAGATTTTGAGAGATATAGACTGACTCTAGGAGTTAAGTCAACTCTCCACACCTGAATAAGTGTGGATGTTGATCCCCCTCTCACCAAGGTATGGTGTGTTTTCCTTACTGTACTAATCTGTGATCTCTACTCGGTTGTAGACCACAAAGGAGTAGCCTTTGGGTTCGTTGACAAAGGGGGAGAAAATATTGACTCCTAAAGGGGGAGAAACTATTACTAAATAAGGGAGATGACTAAAGAAGGGATACAATGTCTTTGTCAAGTACACGGGGAGAAACTGATAGGTGGAGCAGTGATATTGGGGGAGAGAAACAAGATAGGGGGAGTATGAGTTTTAAATCAGACGATGCTAGAAGTGATCGATCAATGAAAAAATATCACAACAATTAAAAATTGTGATAATAGTAGAAGAGTGGTGTTGGAATCATGTCAGAAGGTTTCAAGAAATCAGCATTTGGTATCTATTTGGTATGATCAACTGGTGTCATAAATGAAGTGATTCATTGGCGAAATTTTCATACTAATCTTGTTTCTCACATTGAGCATTGCTCATGTGGGCTTAAAGTATACGGTAAGTGAATCTCTAGTCGCTATCTGAATCAAAAGAGGTGAATGATGGTGGAAGGAGTCTCAGTGAGGTATCAAAGTGTAGAGAATCATTATGAGAAGAGTTTTCAATAAACCCAAATGGAGAGATTGTTGGGAAAAAAATCCCTCAAGGTAACATTGAACCATTTTTGAGTTGTTTTTGTTTGATGACAAGGCTGATTTGTTTGTTGTCAAAGAGGGTTTCCATGGTGATTTTTCTAGTACTAGAGATATTTTTTACAACCTATGTTTACAAAGAACTATGAAAAAGGAATGGATGATCTGGAGGTGTTATAAAAAGAATAGATCTAAGGTGGCGTCATTTTCTAGTGTTTGCCAAATTTTTTGGGCCTCAAAATCAGAAAATGGGGAAACATGTTTTTGGAAAAAGAAGTTGCGTGAAAGATATAAGGTGGTTTGGAAACTTTAAATCAAGGCATGTTTTAGGGTCATAATGTTGAAAATGGAAATGGAATGAAGTGTATGAAATATTTGAAAATGTGCCCAAAAGATGAGGTTGCGCGAAAGAATCTTGCATGCCCAATGTGACATCAAAGTGAGGTTTTCACGCTTGAAGAATATATTTCACAACCAAAGTCGATTCTACCGTTCATGGGTCAACGAATACTATAAATAAGAGGTAACCCCCTTCATTTGAAAGAGCCCAACACTTGGAGAGAATCCAAGATCCGGATCACGTAAGAATATTATGCAAAAGGAGTTGCGCGAAATATTTTGAGTTGTGTGAAAGCTAAGAAAGTTGTGCATAAGATTTGAGTTGTGTGTACGATTGAAGTTGTGTGCAAGAGGTGTTTCATGAAAAAAGTATAATATTGTGCACAAGGCATTAAAGTTGCATGCAAGACATAGTAAGGGCTGCACAAAAGATATGGAGTTACTCAGTGGTACTATGATAAAGTGGTATTCCTCAGTGGATGAAAGTAGGACATCAATATAGAATATAGATACAGAGTAGGATGCATTCATTTGTGATAATGAAGCGATCTACAAGTCTATAAAATATTCGTGGATCTTCTGAAGAAGAAGTGATCTCACTTTAGTTGAGAGAGTAGAGAGTTTTCAAATTGTGAATGGTTGTAAACCAGAAGGGACTGTGAGTCCACTTAGAACTTGTAAACAGTAGTGCACTTTTAGTGAATTTGGTACATCGGCACATCGCCAGTGTATGCACCTTGGATGTAGTCCTGTGAGGGTGAACCAAGTAAAAATTGGTGTGTCCTGTGAATTATTTAATTTCTGTTTATACATTGCTGCGGGAAAGAGAGAGAAGAGAGTTTTTCTTAACAGTAAAACAAGATCAATAAGGTTAGTTTTTTAAATCTATCATACCCATATTCACCCCCTCTTAGGGTATCTAACCTAATAGACCTAACAAACATGGAAGTGAGTGCAAGAGGCCTCATCCCATGATGGATCTGTGGGAGTTGGATTTGTGGCCATCCCTTTGGTGGGAGGTGTTACTGATGGACCACCTAACGGATAGGATTCCCATGATGGATTGGGATGAAATGGGGTATCACCCTAAATGTAGCAGGATAGAGGCTATTTGCAAAAGGGGTTGAAAAGATTGGGTGTTGGAAGGTTGGCCTTGCTGAGGCCTACCACCTGGCACTGAGTAGCCTCCAAATGCCAATCGAACATGGAATAGGATTCCTAGTTCAATTTCCAAAAAAGGTTTGGGTGAACATAAGGAGTTCCTTGAAGGTATGGGTATGTGGGGTAGTGGGTAAACTTTAGTGGGTCCAAAGAGGTGGGAGGGGTGGCTAGGTGATATTCCTCAGCATTGGGATAGGAGTCGTGGGAGGTAGTGGGTGTGATGGGAGAATCCTCATCCTCATAGACCTCATGATATTTTGCAAAATCAGTAATGATGGAAATCATATTCTAGAATTCGAATTTAGAGGACCATGTTAAGGTAAAATAGAGGAGATACTAGAAACTCAATAAAGGAAGCAACATCAAACTCAACCTTTAGGCGGTCAGCTAGAAGGGAGATATACCCCCCCCCCCCCCAAATGTCTCCTTTTGGATTAGTGAACTTATATTAAAGGTGTTGGGTAGAGACATTGGCTATGTTTTTTGGGGCCTCAGTGATCATGGAATGAAGGAGGAAAATGTCTTGGAGACTACCATTTCCTTCACCATATGATCGGGCAGTGAAACATGTGGTAAGGATACAATGAAGTAAGTGGTGCATGAGGTTCAAAATTTGGGAGGCCTTAGCTATTTGTTGGACGTAAGGGGTTCCAGGCTGGGGAATGTAATCCCGGAATTCACTGGCTATGTGGGGATCCCATTTCTAGGCTGCTGTATAATATTCAATTATTTTTACATATTCTTGATCATAAATTCCAACAAAGATAGTAAACTCTCGGAGTTGAAAACTATACAAGTGGTTCATGAGGTGGAATGAAACATCACCGAGCTCCTCCAACAATTCCCAATATTCATCACTAGCATACCCTTCAAGGCACTGAAAGGTGTCTATAAATTCTAGCACCAATTCCTTATAAGTGGGTTGTTTCATGAAAAGTGCGTCGACGAGGTCCCCTTGGGTGATCAATCACTGTAATTATTTAGAACTACCAAAATACTCTAGATGTTTTAAGGAATAGAAGCATTGTGTTTTGACTTCACATGTGAATAACATTTGGTAATTATTTTTCTCTACTTTTTTCTAAACTTAAGGTGGGGGCTAAGGGGATTGGAGGATCTGGAATCACGAGATTATATGGATGAGGACATGGTGGTTTTAGTGGGGGAACCTATAGTCATTAGAGGGAAGACATAGATATTTCACACATTATAAAAATAATAAATAGATAATTGAATAACTATTATCAAAAACTAAATTCCCCTATATAAAATCAAAAAACTAGAAAAATTAATGTATGGAATTGGGTTTTTTTTGAGAAATCCAAGGTTGTGGATGTGTGAGGCGAAGGATTTGAGAAAAAAAAGTGAATAAAGATGAATCAAATTTAAAATGAAAAGCAAAAGAAAACTGAACAAAGTGGGTAGGTAAAATCGTGATACCTGGACCTAAGAGAGAAAACAGAGGAGAAGAGGGGAGGAAGAAGGAGAAAAGGAAAAGAAATAAATATGATGAATACCTTGGCCAATGATCTAGTGGAAGGATAGATGAGGAAAGGATTGAAGGAGAAGGAGAGGGAGGGGGAGGCATGACGCAAGGTGAGGAGGGAGGGAGAATGAAGTTAGGGTTAGATGGGGTGGGTAATTTTTTTTAGGTTTTAATATTTTTGGGGTTTTTGTGAGACATATGGTTTAAGAAACCACGAAGACACAGTGCCATAGGCCATTGGAATGGTTGTTTCATTACACATAGTTATGGATCATGGTCTGTTTGACCATGCAAAAATCATTCATATGGTCTTGTTTAGATATTTTTTTTGGAAATTTCCCTCATTTAAATGAAATGCATCCATTGAAAACAAAAACACCTATTCTCCTATAATTTTTAAAAAGTGATTTGATATTTTCATAGGATATTTAACTTAATCATAATAAGAATTCATGTATATATATATACATATTAATTTACATTTATCCTATAAATACAACACACAAAAATGAAAAACACACTATTATGCTTCCCTAAGAACACACAAATAATTTTTTTTGATAATATTGTTGAAATTTTGGGTTACCTACTGGTAAGTGCTACATTTAATGCCTCGAGCTCAACATACCTGTACCTATTGATTCCCTAATTTTATGGTGGATACAGTGTCCTCCATGTACTTAATTTGAAGATAAGGCTTTAAACATTTCCCATTCACCTTTAACGATTTATCTTCTTCATTAGAAACTTCCACCGCAACATGATGGAAGACTTTTATGACTTTAAAAGGGACCAAACACCAAGACATCAACTTATCTAGAAACAATCTTAACCTTGATTTAAAAAATAATACTTGATAACTATGATGGGATGATTTCCATGAAATCATACAATCATGAACCACCTTTATCTTTTCTTTATAAATCTTGGCATTTTTATATACCTCTTGTCAGATTTCATCAAGCTTGGAAAGTTAGAATTTACATTTTTACTCTGTGACTTTCAAATAATAATTCAAGGCTTTCACAACCCAGTATTCTTTATGATCAAGTTCCACAGGTAGGTGACATGGTTTTCCATAGACCAAATGAAATGGGGACATACCCTGTGGTGTCTTGAAAGAGGTCATGTATGCCCAATAGGCATCATCGACCTTCTTGAAACAACATTTTCTAGAGGCTACCATAGTATTTTTCTAGTATTTTTTAAGTTTGTGATTGGAGACCTCTACCTGATCACTATACTAAGGATGGTAAGGAGTACCAATGTTGTATTTCACCCCATAAATCATGATCACATTCCCCATTAAAGTATTATAAAAATGTATTCCCAATTCACCAATAATAACCCAAGGAACAATAAAATTCTAAAAATGTTCTTTAAAAAGGGAAAAAACTACATTTTCTGTTTTTTTGATGTGGTAGAAGCTTATACTTATTTAGATACATAGTACACACATACCAGAATTTATGTATTCCTATATAATGGGGGTAAATAGTCTCATGAATTCAGTACCTCATATGTTGAATAATTCAACCTCTAGGATGGGGTGTTGATAGATTTTTGCTTTGTTCCTTATGTTACATATCTGTTGCAATTTATCACAATGTGCCATATAATTTTAGGAATATTTTTGCATGGTAGGCCAGAAAAATACATATTACAGAATCTTTTCTATGGTGTGGTCTAGACCATGATGTTCCACAGTCAATAAGGAGTGACAAAACTCTAGGATTCCATTTACTTCATCATCAGGGATGCAATGAAGAATTACCACATCTCTACATTAGCAGAGGAGTAGTAGGTATTATAAAATATTTTTTTTAACTATGATTGAAAATGATTCCTTTAATGAAATGTGAGATCAGTGTGAAGTACTCCCATACCCAAATAATCAGAGATGTTAGAAAACCATGGCTGTGGTGTAGCTTCAACTGAGAAAATGTGTTCATTCAGAAAGTATTCCTTGATTTCCCTATCATCTTATTTTTCCAAATGAGGTAAATCTAGACAATAGAGATGACTAAAAACTAGGTTTTCACTCTCTATTTTTTCATGAATCTCCAAGGAAAAATCTTGGAGGAGAAGTACCCAACTAATGAGTTGTGGCTTTATATCCTTCTTGATCAACAAATATTTTAGTGCTGCGTGGTCAGTATAAACAATGACTTTCAACAGAACTAGATATGAGCAGAATCTATTTAATGAAAAAAAAATCTAGCATCTCCTTCTCAGTGGTAGTGTATTTAGTTTGGACTTCATTTAAGGCTCTAATTGCATAGTACATAGTCCTGAATATGCAATCCAGCCTCTGTACAAGGACTACTCCCACAACATAGTAACTTGCATCACACATAATTTCAAATGGATCATCTCAGATTGTAGAAATCATAATGGGAGCCTTAACCAATATTTACTTTAAGAGATAAAAGTTTACAATTCATATTTCATCAAATTAAAAAATAGCATCCCTTAAAAGGAGATTGGTTAGCGGTTGGGCTATTTTTGAGAAATCCTGCACAAACTATCTATAAAATACTGAATGTAGAAGGAATATCTGTATTGCTCAGATAGAAGATGTAATGGAAAGTTGTGATATCACTTCAATATTAGTAGGATCAACTTAAATTCTTTTAATAAATATTTGGCGACCTAAAAAGAGTCCATTATGCACCATAAAGTGTAATTTATCCTAATTCAAAACAATATTGGTTTGCTCACACTACTCAATGTCTAATTCCAAAATTTTCAAACACATGTTGAATTACTTTGGATAGACTGAGAAATCATCTATGAAAACTTATAGAATCATCTTCTCCATTTCATGGAAGATATCCAAAATGTGCCGTTGGAAGGTGGCTAGAGTATTACACATATCGAAAGACATATGAGGATACATAAAGGTTCCATAAGGTCACGTGAAGGTGATTTTATCTTGATATTTAAGGGAAATAGAAATCCAGTTATATCCCAAGTAACCATCTAAAAAGAAATAGAATTTGTGCCCCACCGGTCATTACCATATTTTATTCATGAAGGGAAGTGGGATGTGATAATTCCATGTATCATCATTGAGATTTCAGTAGTCTACACAAACTTGCCATCCCATAACTATTCTTGTCAGGATAATCTCATTATTTTCATTGGAAGTCACAGTGATTCCCCCCTTGTTGGGAACTACTTGAAAGGGGATCACCCATGGGATGTCATAGATTGGACAAATAATACCCACATCCAAAATCTTGATCAATTATTTCTTCACAACCTTCTACATTGGAGGATTTAACCATCACTGTGGCTGTCAAGAGGGCTTGGCTCCTTCCTCATGTAGTAACTTGTGTGTGAAAATGGTTGGACTGATTCCATTAAGGTCAGAAACCAACCAAACGATAACATGTTTTTGTCTTCTTAGAACCGATAAATGTGCATTATCTTGATCTTGTGTGAATGATGCATTGATAATTACTTGAAGTGCGTGTTTTTCACCCAAGTATACATATTTTAAAGGGGATGGGAGAGGTTTTAGTTCAAGATGTGGGGCTTTAAGAACTGAAGGAACAATTGGTTCTACCTTTTCCCTCTCTAAAATATCTGGGACCACTACTCATTTCCAATAATGACCACCTTGACCCGAGATAAACATCATATCTTCTGGTTTATACTTGGCCTGGATGTCTGTGAAATCTAGTTCATTAGATATAGAGCATCATCCAATTTCACACTCTATGTAATAAAAATAATCTTAAACTATAGTTAGGGCACAACAATCCTCATTACACATGAAAGATGCTTTCTTGATAGCTTTAAGAACATTGTAAGATTTTATTTATTCCCCTAATCTGAAAATCAATTTACCTTGGTGGATTTCTATCAATATTTTTCTCGTATCCAGAAAGTGAATTCCCAAAATCAATGGTGCTTCTTCATCTTCCTCCATATCGACTATGATAAAATCAATCATAAGAATTAACTTCCCTACTTTTACAAGAACATTCTCAGGTACCCCTTTAATACATTTCTAGGAGTGATCATCTTGGTGGAGTGACACTGTTTTATCAAGAAATGGGGATGACCTTGTTTGTTTATGGTTCAAACTTTCCAATCAGTTTCTAATGGTTTTTTATAGAACTGGAAGCACCTAATGATTCTATATCCATTTGGACTTACTATCCAAAGTTAGGTGCTCATTATTTGTGGACCGATGAGGCTTAAGAATTTGCATTGGTCGAGAGGATGGGAGGTTAGGCTCATCACACATTTTTTGGGGGAATTATTGTCTACTCTGGGACTCTTATAGATTTAAGTTATGTTCACGAATCCTTATTAATTCACCAAGCATGAAAATGAATTTTCATTTAGATTTGGCAATTGATGAATGATATGTATGGGATTTAGAGAATCTTTTATATGTATTTGAGGTTCTTCATCAATGGAGAATCATCCGTATGTATTAGAGATTCTTAGTCAATGGTATCCTTCAATACATTATATAGAAATATCTTGGTCATTATGATGACCATACTGGTTTTAAATCCACTCATAGGGGCACTTGAAGTTTATTGTTATTCAGAAAGACAGGGATTATTTCAGAGTTGGGATCCTACCCGTAGATGGGCTACCTACGTATCCTTATTAAAAAGGAATTAGAACCCACGTAGTTCGATAAGAAGGAACACTTTAACGTCATATGGGGTGGAAAATAATTAATGAATGATGGGCTTAAACATTATAAAGGCTTCCTACGTTCTCTACTTTTAAGTCAGAGATGAAAGTCTACGTAGTTCGGGTGAAGAAATATGGGGCTTATGCATGGTTAATAACCCAAAAAGAGATGTCGTGATTACTTTTACACTCTAAGCTCACGCGAGTCCTTCTCGGTGTGAGAAACAAGATGTATCAGTAAACCTGATGATTGTGCCACAAAAATGCAGTCACAAGAAATGAGGTGGGTCTTATGTATGTATGACTGCTCAAGTAGATGAAGACCTGGACTTACTTTAGGAAAGAAACCCAGGAGCAGGGTCCATAAAGGTATTTTTACTTTATCTAGATTTAGAGTTTAAACTCGGGGCTTACTCTTGAGAAGGAGTCCCAAATTAAAAGGGACTTATGATTGGGGATTATTCCTGAGAAGAGGCCCAAATCAAAAGAAATTAAGATTGGGGTTTACTCTTGAGGAGGATTCCCAATGTTAAAGGAAACTATGACTGGGGATTACTCCTGAGAAGGAGGCCCAAGTTAAGGGGACTTGGGGCTTACTCCTGAGACAGATTCCCTAAATAAAAAGATCTTCACATCTTAAAGGATGAGGTTATATGGAGGAAAACCTCTAACTATAGTGACATAAATATTGTAAGTCACGAGGTTTTGGGAGAGGTTCTCATAGAATTCCTTTCAGATAAAGAATACAACAAAGGAACCATTCCATAAATGGATTTGAAAAGGGGTTCAAGGGATAATTTCCTGAAGAGGAGAGGTGAATGGGAGAGATGCACACAAATAAAGTTGGCGCGCAAGTGTAGGTGGCGTAAGTCATTTGGCACACAAGTCTTGGTCGTGCAACTGTACTTTCATGGCATGGGTTAACCTGGGCGACGAAGAATCTGTAGGGTAGTACTTGGGAAAGATTTAACTAAAGCCTTTAGTATTATCCTAAGATGTTTCCAAAAGGGTGGATCACAAGTTTCATTTAAAGGGTAGGGTGGCGCACAAGTGTTTCCATTTTTAAGGAGGTCTGGACACTTAGGCGCACATGTGTTGATGAATTCTAAACACTTAAGCCATATTATACTCCTTCAAGTCTTCCATTCTAGGTAAAAAGTTACCTTAGAAGCTTTCAAAAGAGTTGAGTTGAAGAATAGGGTGACCGGAGCTTGAATTTGACTTTTGGAAAATCCGTTCCCAAAATGGGGGCCCATAGGGGCTATTTATAGGCCACCTTGCACCTTGGGAAAAAAACTAAATAGGTCGCACAAGTGATATGCACGACCCATAGGTGGCGTGCAAGTTACCTTGCATGACACGCAAGTAACTTGCACACCTCACTCCAAATGGTCTCCTAGTACATGCCTTCGTCATTTTTTGATGTTATTAAAAGGGTGAGCCTGTTTGTGCTTAAGGTATTCCCCTTTGCAATTCGTTTGACTCTGTGATGGAAAGGAGAGTCAACAAAAGTTCCCCCCTCAGATTTGGATCTGAAAAGGATAAAGGATCCGTATTTGAGGTAAAGTCAGAGAAATCAAGGGGTTTTGGTGCGTAAGTTCGGCACAAAGATGCTGGGGCATGCAGGTATGGCACACAGGGGGGTCTAGATTGCCTATATATACAGGCTCACTCCCAGGCAACCTCACTCAGCTTCCAGAAACTTGAGCTCTCATTGCATAGGTGCTTCTTTCTTCAGTGAATCGCCCTTCTGGATTTTTGTCGCTCTTCTGTAGAAGGTATTTGACTTGCGCGCCATAACTAGGGCGGAAAAACTTGCAAGACCATTTTGACTTGCGCGCCAAGTTTGGACTTGCGCGCCTTAATTCATTTGACATTTTTTTGATTTCCTTCATCAAAATTTCACAAAACAAACATACTTAAAAATAAGGGGAATAAGGGAAAAGTTGAATTTCCATCGTACATTAAATGTGGGGAAAACGCCACGGTACTTGCCTGAAAGGAATGTGAGTCTATTACAAGTGCAGTGAAAAAGGCCACCAAGATCGTGACTACAAGGAAAAAAAGAGGCTACCAATTTTGAATGCTACAATTATAGAGAAATGGGTCATTATGTAAATGAATGTCCTAAGAACCAAGGAAACATACCTTAGAAAAGGACATGGGAGCAAGGACAAGCTTATGCGATCACTACTGTTGATGTTGAAGCTCCGAATGACATGGTGGCAGGAAATTTAATGGTTTCCTCAAGTTTAGCCACTACTTTATTTGATTCTTGATCATTGCATTATTTCATATATACCTAGTTTTCTAAGAAAATTAGATATTTCCAATTTTATTTAACAAGTATGTTGTCATTAAAAACTCCTATGGTGTGTATCATTATAACAAAGTTTTTTGAATCAGTTCCCATTATGGAATATAAATGTTATTTATCTACTAATCTCATCGTCATACGCATGATTTAATTTGTTATAATCCTGAGTATGAATTGGATTTTGGACCATTATGAAAAAATTTATTGTAATAAGAAGGATGTTACAATTTTTGATGATGACAATAAGTACCTTATCTTTAGATTAGAAACATCACCACCTAATTCTTATCTAGATCCAACCCCTGTATCTCTACTAAGTTCAATTATTAGGGAAGAGGATAATGAAATAACTATGGGTGAGGGAAATAATGTTCAAATAGAGGAAGTACCTATTGTGAAAGAATATGTTGACATGTCTCCAGAGGATTTACCTGGACATCCTGTAGAATGAGAAATTTATTTTTCTATTGATTTAATTCCTAGTACAAGGCCTATATCAAAGACCCATTACAGAATGGCCATTGTGAAATTAGTGGAACTAAAGAAAAAACTAGTGAAATTGAGTAATAAAAGATTTATTCTCCCTAGTGTTCTCCTTGGGGAGCCCCTTTTCTTTTTTAAGAAGAAAGATGGATCTATGAGGTTGTGCATTGACTACAGAGAGATAAATGCTATAATAATAATGAAAAATTATCCCCTACCACGCATTGATGATTTATTCGAATAACTTCATGGAGATCAATATTTTTCAAATATTTAACTTCGATCTGGATATCATCAGTTGTGTGTGAATAAAAAAGACATTACTAAAACAACATTTCGAACCAGGTACGAGCATTATGAGTTTACAATAATGCCTCTTGGACTGACTAATGAACCCTCTATTTTCATGGATCTAATGAATTGATTTCTCAAGGAATATCCCGATGACTTTGTAGTAGTATTTATTGATGATATCTTGGTATACTAAAAAAGCTACGAAGATTGCGAAAATCAATTGTGCACTATTTTGAAAACTATCAGAAGAAATGAATTGTATGGAATGTTTAAGAAGTGTGAATTTTGGCTATAGGAAATTTCTTTTCTTGGCCATATTTTCTCCAAGGATGGAATCTCTGTTGATCCTTCTAAGATAATAGCAATACCAGAATGGCCATCATTGATGAGTATCACTAAGGTACATAGTTTTATTGGTTAAGTAGATTATTATCGGTGTTTCGTCCTGAATTTTTACCGATTAGAAAACCCTTTAACCAAGCTCTCAATTAAAGGGGTTAAATTTGTTTGGCACAATAGTGTGAAGAATGTTTTGATGAACTGAAGAGAATATTGGTAAATGATCTTATATTGACTCTACAACTGGGGAATGCTGGGTTTTTTATTTATAGTGATGCTTCAAATAAAGGACTTGGTTGTTTCCTTATGCAGAATGATAGAGTTATTGAATATGCATCATGAAAGCTAAAAATTAATGAACAAAACTATCATACTCATGATCTTTAGTTAGTAGCTGTAATATTTTTCTTGATGATATTGAGACACTATCTTTATGGTGAAAAATGTGAGATATATACCGATCACAAGAGTTTGAAATATATTTTCTCACAAAATAACTCAACATAAGGAAAAGACGATGACTTGAACTACTCAAAGATTATGATTACACTATACACTACCACCGCAGGAAGGAAAATAAGGTGGAAGATACTTTGAGCAGAAAGGATCATGGAGTTTTGAACAAGATGAGAGTTGAAAGGAATCCTATGTTCATAGATGTAATTAAGATGTATATGGGAATAATGATGGAAGGTTAAACATCAATAATTTTTCAAATGGTTGCCAAACCATATTTACTAGAAAGGATAAAAGGTTCTTAGACCGATTATGATGAGTTTAAAAAGAAAATTAATGCTGTGAATGATGGGAGATTGATTGACTTCGTATATGAAGATGAAATTTTGAAATTTGGGAAGAGACTCTGTGTTTCATGTATACCTGATCTAAAAATAGAATTTTTGGATCACTCTCATACATATAATTTATCTATACACTGTAGTATCATTAATATGTATAGAGACTTGAAGAAACATTTTGGGCGGGACAACATGAAAAGAGATATTGTTGATTATGGGACAAGATGTATAGTTTGTAAACAAGTGAAATATGGAGGAAAACATCCTAAAAGAGTCATGCAACCTCTTCCCATACCTGAGTGGAAGTGGGATGATATTATTATGGACTTTGTCAAGGGAATACCAAATAATACTAGAAATAATGATTCAATGTGGGTCATTGTTGACCATCTTACCAAGTCATCACATTTTCTTGCTATAAGAGAAGATTTACCACTTGAACCTCTAGAAAGACTATATATTATTGAAGTTGTAAGACTTTATGGAGTACCCCTATTGATTGTTTCTGATCTTGATCCCCATTTTACATCAAGATCATGGAAGAGTCTTTGGAAGGCCTTAGATACTGAACTTCTTTTGATCATTTCCTACCACCCTCAAATTGATGGACAATCAGAACTGACTATTCAAACCTTATAAGACATTTTGAGATCATTATCACTTGACTTTTAGGGTATGTGGGACCAATATTTACCTATGGTATAATTTTCCTAAAAAAATAGCATCCATTCGAGTATTCAGATGGAACCATATGAAGCGTTATATGAAAAGAGATGTCACACACCAACTTGTTGGGATGATGTTGGTGAAAGAAAAATCGTATGCCCAGAACTTGTTGCTGAAACAATGGAAAGGGTGAAGCTTATCCAAACCCACATCAAAGAAGATCAAAGTAGGTAAAAGAGTTATGCTAATAACTGAATGAAAGATTTATAATTTCAAGTAGTAGATCATGTTTTCATGATGGTATCTCCATGGAAGGTTGTTATATGATTTATTTATAAGGGAAAATTATGTCCCAGGTACATCGGACCTTTCAAAATTCTAGAATGAATTGGAGTTGTAGATTATCATTTGGAAATTCCACCAAGTCTCTCCAAAGTACATGATGTTTTCCACATATCATTGTTGAGAAAATATATGCATGACCCAAAAAATATACTCACCTATAAAAAAATATAACTTTAACCTGAACTTTTTTATTGTGAAGAGCCTATGAGAATTCTTGATATCAAAGAACAAGTGTTGAGAAACCAGACGAATCGTCTGGTGAAAGTTCTATGGAGAAACCATAAGATGGAAGAGGCAACGTGGGAATCCAAGGAACTTATGATGAATAGCCACTTGAATATTTTTATGGTGTAATATTCTTGAAATTTTGAGGATGAAATTATTTGAAGGAGGGAAGAATGTAACAACTTAATATTCCACGGTACGCTTCTCTTTGAATAATATAATAGCTTTTATTGTACAAAACTTCGAGTTCTAACACACCACGACCAATCAAATTAGCCATTATGAATTGTAATACCCATTTTTTGAAATTTTATAAATTTTATTTTTCAAAATTGACTTCATTTTTGGATTCAAAATATCAAAATTACTTAGGGAGAATTTTTGTTATTTTTAGAAAGCACTCAATTTTTGATGAATAGTAAAAAACACTATGTTATTGTTTAACACCAAATTTTTATTTAAATAATTATTATTTTTATTTAAATTTATATGAGGTAAAAATAGATACATAATACCTATATATGTTCAATGCAATTCATTGGAGTAATTTTATAATAAAATTAGATATATAAAATTTTATTGAACTTTTTAACGTCTTTTACCCACCTTCTAGGCGCATTTGAAAATTGGAATAAAACAGAATATTAACATTTATTTGAATGTAATTTAAAAAATCCAAGAGACATGGTTGAAATCAATAAGTAAAATGTGGTTTAACAAGATGAAAATAATTTTTGGTGAATAGTAACTTTTGACTTTTATTTACCACAATTAAAAGTAAATAGGGTAATTAAAGGTAAAAAATAATATTATAATTACCCTAAAACATGTCCTAATTCTATTAGATAAGTTTATTTCGTCCAAAATCAACCTTAGGAATAAAATATGATTCTTTTGGTCCACTTGGATTAGACTAGGACATTTATTATTATTTTATTTAAAGAAGAGTTAAAAGTGTAAAATTTAAAGTTTAATAACTAAACTATTTTTAATACATGGTTATAAATAAGATAAATTCAACTATAAATATTTATTAGAAAGATAAAATGATTTCATACATAATTATATTTTATTTATAATTTTAATACATTAAATAATTAAATTTATTTATGACACAATAATGATGTATTAATTACCTTATTTATAAAAGATTAAAATAGTTGATATTATAAATAAATAAATAAATGTAAATAGAGACTTATGATAACTTCCTATAATTTTCTAGGTTAATATGACATGTTAGGGTTGATTAAATAATTTTTTTTTCGAAGTGATAAAGTTATTATGACTTTCACAAAAACAAAATACCAAACAATGTCAAAATTGACATAAATGAGTTTTTAAAACAAATACTATATTATTAATTGATATATTATTCATAAAATATAATTATTGTCCAAAGGACTTATATAAGGTTATATATATCAATAATTAACCACTTGGAGTTCTCTTGGATTTTTATAGTATGTTTATTAACCATTTTTTATTATAATACAATAATATATGGTAAAAGTTAAACTATTTAACTAAGAGTTAAATCTAAAAGATAAGGTTAATATGGTGACCTAAACCTGAAAAAAAACCTATTGGTTGGGAGGTTTTATACCCATAACCACCTTATCCTATAAATAAATCATTTTGGAGCCATTATAATCCGAATATGATTGTATAATAAAATAGTATTTCTAGCTTTTCCTAAAGTGACCCTCACCTCTTTTATAAAGGGGTACTTCCCCTTCTCTCCAAATCACACCTCCAAATCCATTTGGCTCGGCCAAACCCTAATAAAATATCCTCCCAACTACCCTCAATTATACCTATAGGCCTTAATTTGATCAGGAATCCAACATATGGATCCCTTTTGATCAACTCCAAAGGAAACACCAGAAGAAGAGGTAATAATTTGACCATCTCTTTCAAAGTTCTTTTCTTCTTCCACTTCCTCTTTCATTGTTGTTTCCATACCAAAATAATAACTCTATTACCTTATACATAATGTGATGTTATTATCAATATATTACAACTATATTCATTATTCTATCCATCCTATGAATGATAAGTCACCATACGTGCGTACGTATGACTTACCATCTCCACATCGTGGTGTACTTTGTTATTCAAAACTTCATTATTTAGATGGGTATAATAATGAGTAAAACTTATTTAAATAATAAATATAACATTTTAATTATTCTTTATATATTATATACCATCCAATTATATTCTATTTCACCATCAATATAATTATATTGTCGCTTGTGCGTATGTATGGATTGCCATCTCCACGAACACGACGAGATTCATTCCCCATTGTAATCATTCAAGAATAATTTTCATTTTATGATTAAAAATAATTTTTAAGAACTTAATATAATTATGTATATGAATAAAATACATCCTATCTATAACAAACATGGATTACGTAACAAAGCATATAAAGGAAAATGAATCAGTTAAAACCCAAAACGATGATACTACTAAAATATTATTAACAAAGAAATATTAGAAGATCATATATGATATAATATTTATGTATGTGGTTCTTGAATAATTTAATAAAAATTATTTAACTATTATACAGGATGTTAACATACCATCGATCAAGGAAAAGTACAAGGTAAGGGCTTTTCATCTCACTTTTATTCCCATGAGATTCATGTTATATTTACCACTATTTCCTTTTGTGTGGCATATATACTAACCATGATTGTATTATTTGTGTAATATACTTTTATTTATTGGTATTTAAATCTTCATTGTATGATACTTATTTAATGGAGTGTATTCTTCTTAAGTTACAAAATCAGTAAAAGAACTTCTAATTTCAATTTCAACTCATTTGGTTTTACACACACTTCATTGATTATTTTACTCTAAGATTATGTGTGAAATAACTATTTATTTATTTATGTAGTAATTTACACTCCCCTTTATCTGGTTATACTTTTGATACACATAATCACTCTATTTATAAATTCTCAAGTCATTGATATGAACTTGATAAGGGAAATATTAACTCAATTTCCATTCATTGAGTTAATCATCTAAGTCATTGGTATTGTTTTTTCAAGAATATGTGTCAATGTCATCTGATTTATTTACACTTAATATCCAATAATATTGAGTGTATTTATACTTTTCAAACATATTTATTTCATTTATTTATCTTGAATATAAGGATACAGTCTTTATAAGGTATTTCGTCTCAATTTACATTCCATTGAGACCTCTTTGTTGTTATGAACCAATTCACATTTACATGGTGTATATATTGTACTTTGAAATAGTATATCATGAATCTATTTATTCTCATGATATTATAATGTTTTTATTACATCAATTATTTTTATTCAAGCATCTCTCATTTGGTTAGGAACTCTAACTAAAATATCATTTTAAATGTTCTAAAGATTTATTCTTCCAAATCTTTCTCATTAATGTCCATGTTTTAAAAATGATTTTAAGGATTTATTTATATGGAAATGAATTTTTTAAAATCAAAATTACTTTTAAAAGTTTCAAAGTGGTATGGGAAACTTTGATTCAAAAACAACTTTTATACGGATTCTTGATAAAAAATGAGACTTTTAAATGTTTTCAAGGAAAAATAGATTTTTCTATGAAATAGTTTTTGTGATTATTTTCATCTATGTCAATATACTTCATTATTCTTGATTTAGGTTTATTTATTATAATACAATATTCCATATTGTATTTAATGATTTATGTTTTACAGTGGATGTGCTATTTTTATACCATTCATGGTTTCTGGTTAAAATATTAAAATTTCATATGCTAGTTTTAATACGAATGTTTATGTTATGTTTAAACCTTTTCATATGAGGAATGAATTGAACTTAGTATGTGACGGGTATATCCCAATATAGCTATTCTATGCATCGGTAGGTATCATGAGACAAACTAGTGTCTTGGCACAAATCCTTGATGAAATCTTTTTGGTAGTCTTGGAACGAGGCCTTAACTATCTGGTAACGATGTCCGACATTGTGCATTCCATCATTATGAAATTTTCTATTGATATTACATGTGATTATTCAACTAGTAGAATATATATGTGAATATTTAAATGGAATTATTTGATTTATATTTTACATATTATTATCATGTTTATGTTTAAAAGTCTTGTGTTTTAGTATTATACATTTCCGTAAATGTTTATGATTATTTATGATAGTTTCCACTATATTGTTATATTTACCGAGAACCTGAGCTCGCCCCTTTTTATGTTTTATTTTTACTAGGATATGAAGAATTATATTATGACTGACCTACAAGGATAGTCTAAGGGAGACGATTGTGTTAAAAGGAGACACAATGTTGTTTTTTTATTTCATGATGTAATGTAAAACCTGTGTATGTATACAGTACTTCTAAGGTAACTAAACTGATCGGTCATTCAGGATATGATTCCTTTTATCATGCCAATATTATTTAATAATGTACCGACTCTAGGTAACTAGGATTGGGGTGTTACATCACCCACAATAGTGAGCAATGGCTAGTCAAAATAAGTGTTCTGAGGGACGCAATGTGTTATCCCTAAAATCATTGTAATGAAAGTGTTCCTGGAATAGAATAATTGTTTCTGAACACTTTTACTCTCCAACTAGTGAAGATTAGTGGAATTTTTTATGACAAAAAACCTATCGGCATATGATTCTTGAAATATCTGTTAGTGGAGAACCAAGTAAAATTGATGTGTCATCTCTTTTCATTTGATTTTTTTTTCTACACATTCTTCTCAGATAGGTTTAAAAGGTTCCTACCAATTTGATAACAAGATCCATCAATGTAGAAGAAATGGTTGACACCCTGAGTCACCCCTGCCCTCTTAGGGTGTTCTGGGATCCTACAACATATTTGGTCCTTGGTTCTGAGAAACATAATTTACCTCACTTATTGAAGGACCGCACTTGACCCTAGGAATTCACCCATGATGTGGTTGTCACCACATTCACTGCATGTTGGATAATTTACTACATGAACTTGAGATGTGGTTTTCAGATTCAATGAATGAATTTTATTTGACACAAAATCAAGTTGGGAAGCAAGCATCATAGTGGAATCAATGTTGTACATACCCCCTTCTGAGTTCCCCACTTAGAATTCCATTGAAATCTAATTTCCTACATGTATTATAGGATATCAAAGAGTTCCTCAATAGATTTTATTATGATTATTCCTTCAGTACCTATATCCACCATAAATTTAGTGTTTGTGGTGAGACCTCCATTAAAATTTTGGACATACACCCATAACATAAGGAAATGATGAGGACATTTCCTCAATATTTCCTTGAATCACTTCCAAGATTCATGTAATGACTCCAAATCATGATGTTGAAAATTATGGATTTCATTCCGCAACATCAATATTTCAGAGGGAGGAAAATACTTGGAAAATATTCTTGAGCTATGTCCTCCAATGTAAGAATGGAGTGATGAGGTAACACCTTAATCCAATAAATTGCTTTATCCCTTAATTATAAGAGAAATAAGAAGAGAAAAATTGAATCCTTGAACACTCAATTATAATGGAACATGTCACATATTTCTAGAAAATTGAACCGATGAGCATTGGGATCATTACTCAGTAATCCCCTAAACTGCACAATCTTTTGAATAAATTGCATGATAGTCAGCTTAATCTCAAAATTATGGGATTGCATTGGTGGCCTAACAATGCCTTTATCTACTGTGTGAATTTATGGAAGCCCATACTCCCAAAGGGTATGAAACAAGGTCATTTGTTTTTGGGGAGGTGGAGGCATAAATTACTACTCCTGAAAAAATATGGGCTCTAGTTTAGAGGAATGTATGGCATCCACTTTGGTGGAATATACTACTGGGTTTTATGTGGTCCATATCCTCGCACAAATTGAGCTTCCTATCTTTGTTGATTTTATGGCATAAACTCTATAAAATTAGCTGGTGGGTAATGATCCAACTCACCATTATGGGTGAGCTATTTTTTCTGATTTCCATTGTGTGAAAACGGATGTCCAATTCCATGGACAGTAGTAGGTTCTTCCTCTTCTAAATCTACCATGAAAGCATTCTAGTCGTGTTCTATCATATGTATCTGACATCACCTAGACAATGTTGATTCAATTTCTAAATCAAAGAGAAGTGTTTCTGTTGATTCGGTGCTTTTGGAGTGAGTAATGTGGTGACTCAAACACTTATTTTCCATTATAACACCAAACAACTAACCTAGTGTAAAAGGGAAAAACAAAAAATAAATGAAAAAAGAATTGAGATTAAGAATATTTTTTTATAGAATTTATAATTTTTATTTTCACTTAATCAAGAAAAAATCAAATTAACAAAACACCATTTAACTCTTCCCCGACAACAGTACCATAATTTGGTGTCATTCGGGCCAAAGTGTTATTTTTGGAGGCCCAAATTTAATTACCCACTCTTAGTACTAGTATATCATAAGTACGGGATTGATCTACATGGAGATTTAATGTGATATTTTACTAGAATTGAAATTAATTAAGCTAAAGTTTTCTAAATTTTAAAATCAATGTTTGAGTGTTGTGACAACTATTTCCAAAGGATAAGTGATTGAATCTTTAAAATTATTTAATTATTCACTTTAAAATAGTAAAACACAAAAACATGTTTTTATCGATTAATGGGAAAAATGTGTCGGGGTTGTGGGTATTTTTGAAGGTCATTGAAAATTGATTTTCCCATTATGTTGCGTTGTTCATGGTAACTCACATCTTTGGGTTTCAAGAATATAGAAACTCCCTTGGTCTGGTAAGTTTAGATAATATTACTAAAAATCAATTTATTCGTTTAGAAACTATTTTTATTATCCTTATTAAAATAAACCCTTTAAAAGACAATAAATGCACCCAATGATCATGGGTTTACTTATCGTAGACTCCCTATAAATCCCTATAAACTCTATTTTTTGTCTGATATAGGGTTTCTAGTGATATTAAGAAAGGATTTTTTGGGGAAATTATGAGAGGAAGATGAATTACATGAAAACAATAAGAAAATTAATCAATAATGAACCCAAATTAGCCACAGTCCCAACACACAAGGGGATTAGTTAAGAATTAAATAAATGATGAAAAAAGCTCTTGATTCCTCAGGTATTCTTTATATCTAATATGGAAAAGAATAACACCAAATTTTAATAAGAGAAAAAATTCTCTAAAATTACCTAGAATGGGTTTCAAGCTCCTCCTCTGCCATGATGTCTCCTATAGATGACGAACCCCCTTCAAAAAAGTCCCCAAAATTAAATTTCCATCCCCCAATATCCATGGGTGTTTAAGAGTTAACATCCTTGGTCAAAGGATGGGTATGAGATGTTGATAGAAAGTAGGTGGTGGCTTATTGTCTACCACATGGTTTAGGTGCACAGTTAGTTAAACCATGTTCCAACCGTGCTTAAGGACATTTCCACTAATGGAGAGGCACACTGGTACCTAGTCTGGTACACATAGTCTTGATAACCATGAAGAGACCATGCAGTAAGCCTTTAACTTTATAATTTCATGCCCCACAGGGTTTCCTAGAGGATCTACACGGTTTTGAAAACTATTCAGATACCATGTGGCTTGGATCTATCCCATGGTTTTAAGGCCGCACTGTTAGTTTTATTGAGGTGCATTGTTTTCTGGATTTAGTAGTAACTGTGCACTAGGGAAAAGTAGTCCAAATGACTCCAATTTTTATTCAAATTTATTGGTTATGCAATATCTTCTACTCCCTTACTTTGTTGATAAAATATTACCTATCCAAACATGTTTAGGTTGTAAAATCATAACAAATTTTCTAAGAAACCATTTTAAATATGCATAAAAGAATGGAAATTTCTTATGCACATGAGTACATCAACTTGCATGCAATATTTTGATTCTAATAATTTTTTAAAAACTCCAGTCGTTCTATAATGATTTATTCTTTTAATTCCATATGAAGAAATATTTCTATCATTTATATATTCTTTAGATGAAATCTTTCAAAATAAACCATTCTTAATACTGTTCTAATAGTTGTGTGATAAAAAACCAAATAAAAAATATTTGAGAAATCAACTTCTTATGTTATTTAAAATTCATTCACATATATAATGTATTTGTACTTTTTTTCTTACATCTAACTCCTACTTTAAATGAAAGAATACACTTGTTTTGAAAGATATTCTTCCCTCTAAGTATTTCCATCAGCTCCCATATTTTTGAAATATGGATGGAATCATGTTCATCTGTTAAAGAAAACTCCAAATGCTTTCAGTCTTCCAAACTCATTACCTCCTCCCGACTCTCATGTTTTATATAATCTATTAAAAGAGAATAAAAAAAGTTATGTTTATACCATTTAACTTATTATATTTACCTAGTAAAAGTTTTTAATTGTTTCCATGACTAATATCTCTCTGGTACTAAATATTCTAGAGTGTGAACTTCTAGTTCTTAATACTTCATAGTCCTTGAACTCTTAAAATAAGCCCTTACAACACCACTATAAAACAAACACATTCTGAAACCTACTTTGGATGGTTTGGTGTTTCCAAAACTATCATGTTTTTAATATTTTCCAGAATGTTCATACCTTTCAGCAATATATCTAGGAAAACCTCATCTTATGATGATACTTCTTACTCACAAAAATTCCATATTGGTTATAATCCTTCAATATAATCTCTTCATTTATGATCACATTATGACTTTTGATGAACTTCTGAAGATCATTATTTTTAATTCAAAAAATATATTATTCATTTCCATATCCCACAAAGTAATAATATTTAGAATTATCCTCTGAATTTTCTCATTATATGAACCTGTATTAATATAAGATTTCATGTTAAAAGACTTTGATATGGTTGAAATTGACCATACTTCTAGAAAAATAAAATTATTTTAGTTATAACCCAATTGAAACCAATGAACTATGGTTGATTAAGTAGGAAACACAGTTCACAATATATGCCTAAAACAACTTTAGAAACATTACATAAATTTTTATTCTCCTAAATTAATCCACGAAAGCTCAATTTATCCTTTACAAAACTCCATTCTATTATAGAGTACCTAGGATAGTTTTTTCAAACTGAATCCCCTTCATCCAGAAAAACATCCAAAATAACCTACTTTCATACTCACCACTATAACAACTTAAAATTGCTCCTGATATCATTTTTATCCATGTCCCTCCTCTAAAAAACTTTCTCAGACACCTTATACTTTTTCCTTAGAATGTACACCCACACTTTTCATGTGGAATCATCAATGACGGTCACATGAAAGAGTGAACCTCAGTGAGAGTGCACTAGAGCTAGCCCCTAGACATTTGTGGGAAACAACTCTAATTTCTAGTGATTTAGTATTTTTTTGTACATTTATAAAGAAACCTCCCACTACTTTATGAAGATTCAATCCTCAAATGTTCCAAACATTCTTCTTTCAAACTATTTTAATCCTCTAGCTGAAGGTATCTTGAACCCATTTTCACTGAGATACTCTAGATGGTCATGCCCCAACTTAGTGGAAGTTATTTTACTAGTATGTTTATCACCTTCTGATCATCGAATAAGGTATTTAGTTTCACCTTTCACTCCTTCTTCAACAACCATGTAATTGTATGAAATTTTCTATGATCCATATGAAAAAAGATGATAATTCTGTAACGAACCAATGTTTTATCAATGTATTTCCCTTCCTATAATTATATCTTGTAGTATAATCACATAATATTACATATATAACACAATAAAAACTTTATAAATGAATAACCTGTTAAATAAAATGTATCTCTAGAAGTTACGGAACACATACTGATGAAATAGTAACTTGAACTTTGGAATAGTAATGAGACACTTATGAATAGTAAACTAGCTAATGTAATAGTAAACATACCAATGAATGTATAAATAACATTTTTCCATCTTATAAGTGTAAATATGACATAATAATATAATTAAATAAATATTTTATAAAATTATTAATTAAGTTTTGGTATTTTTTTAAGTCATCTATATTTAATTACAATTTGATGATTAATTTAACAAACTAAAGGAAAATTTATTTTCACAAAATTTATTAATGAAATAATATTTTGATGTCTTATTAATATAATATAATTTTATGAGACCTTAATTAAATTTTCAAATTGTTAGGAAACCAGTTATAATTTTAAATTTTAAATTTTTCAAGTAAATTATGATTTTAATTTAAAAATATATTTCTCATATTTAAAAAATTATTTTAAATAATGGTTTCTATTTTTTAATTCTACATATTTAAAAATGGATTGTGTTAATTTTTGGTATTCTTTATAAATACATCAATTTTTGTTAGTAGTAAAATACTGTAATTTACGGTATATATACATAATAAGTTAAATAACTTATTCATTGAGTCATGGATGATGTAAGCATCATTGGTTTGAATTCACAACATCTAATTACTATATCTTTTCTCAATAATCAGCACTATTTATTGTCTAGATAAAAATAATAAACCAATGAATTAAATATTGAGAAAACACTCCTCTCCTCCACTATAAATACCACCCCTCACCACCTCTTCTACTAACACCTCTCAAGCCTTGTGACTTGTCCAAATTCTACTGGAATATCTTCCCAATACCCCCCCCCCACATCCATGAGATCTTGGTATTATCAAAATTCAAAAACCTATTCCCTAATGAGGATCTCAAGGAGGATAAATTCAGGAGGTAAATTCCTATTTTCGATTCTTTTATTTTTTTTTTATTTTTTTATCTCCTCAAATACTCTGAAACAAATGGTATGATAACTAAATTACCTTACATATACTGGAAGTTTTTATTCTAATGTAATAATTCATTATAATCTCTCCTTTATCCTATTTTTATACCAAAAATGAAAAAATCTTATGAGATGTGTTAATTTATCACATTAAAGGATGATGAGGTTTCAATTTATATTACCATATTCAAGGATGGAAATGAAACAATTTTTAGGGTTGAACCAAATTATAATATATGTATTATAACTTATGTAATGTTCTGTAATCATTTTTTATACGTTATATTAATTTATAAAACAAAATGAGTTCGTTGTGATTGGAAAAACACCATATTTATCCAAGCGATTATCATTAAAATTTTATCTAATGACTCATCCTCATCCCATTTAAACGAATGAATGGTATAACAATTATAAATTTTTTTAGTTCATTAATATGATATAATTAAAATTTTGGGTAACCATTCCTATTTTACATGAACTTCCAATCAATTTAATCGCTCATGAAAACTAAGGAAATGAGCACTCATGAACAATAAATTAAACACTATAGTTCATCAAAAAGGGAATAAAAGAACTTAATAAAATGATAATATATAAAATTCATATAGAATAGGTTCTTTAATTATTAATTAATTAATCTAATTTGGTTATCTAGGAAATTAATATCAAGTGAAGGACACCTTCAGAGTACAGGTACAAGATTATATCAGAACCTCCATTATTACTTCAAGTTATTCTTTCTCAAATTTTACCCAAATGTTATTCTATTTTATTTTTATGTAAATCTTATAAATGATTTTAATATGTTCAAAAATAATGTATCAAGATCCATTAATCTTTCTATTTTTGGGATATAAATCATTTTAAATGATTCCCTACTCAATTCTTCCTGATAAACAAGCCCGATTTAAGTGAAATTTCCAAATTCTTACCAATTTTCAAGTGTGTTCCAAAATATGTTTTAAGACACCATTATTTTTATAAAACCAATAATTTTATTTTTAAGAAATTCTTGGTTCACTTATGGTTTTATATGAAATATTTTTCACTTTTCTATTTTAAATGATCTCTGATAATTTCCTTAAACCGCACTAAAAACTTTTACTTCGAAAGTTTCTTGAATACTCTTTTTACATGTTATCACATAAATATGACATCACTTATCATGGTATATTAAATTTATACTTTATTATTTTCCATGTATGATTTAATTATTTTCTTTCATGGACACTTAATGTTACACCCAATCATATTGCTTTTTGACATGATTATGATACCCATCTCTTTCAATGGGTAACAATTATATTTATGATTGATTCCTTACATATGGTTATTTATGTGGAAAAAATAATCATGAACATGTTATGATGGGTTCAACCAGATATCTCTCTAATGATTTGGGTAAAGTTTTGTCAAATGAGACGTTATGTGCAATGGTCTGGGTGGTTAGCCTTGACTCATGATCAATGTGAAACGATCTTGGTGGTTATCCTTAACTCGTGCTCCTCTATGTGCAACGATCTTTGAATAATAATAAATTCATGTTTTATGTTTCCTCTAAATTAATACGATTCCATGATTATATGATCACTTTTTCTATATGTTATGATTCCATATGTTTAATCATGTTCCACAGATTTTTATATCATTATGTTATGTTTTCTAACCCATGTGCTATGATTTATTTTAATGTTTATTCCCTTACTAGGCTTTTAGCTCATGAATTTGTTCATGTTATCACCAGGCTATCCTATTTCTATGTAAGAGATCAAAGGAAGTTAGGATCTATTTATGAATATTAAATAATGAAATGTCTTATTTAGTTCTATTTTTTTCAGTTTTATGTACCTAGTCTTCCAAAGAAACTAGACTTTATAATTATTGGCTTGTAATTTGATGTTTAATTATGCTTAAAATCATGTAATGATATGTGTAAAAGGATAGGGTCTCTATAGTTGGTATCAGAGGAAAGCCTTATTATTGTTGGAGATTAGGAGTAAAGAAATCTAGTATAAACCTTAGGGATAAGACTAAGTATAAGAAAACATCCATAAATTTTGGTAAGTATAGAGTAAGTGGGGTATCAAGAAAATTAATCCCTTTCTGGATACTACGAGTAGAAATGGGTCAAGTATAGATGTACCTAGGAGTAACAACTCCAACAAGGTGTTCTGAGCCAGAATTGAGGTAACCTGGTACATGACAATGGGCCTTACTGCACACCTGGTTTGACACTCCCAAGGGATATTCTTTGGTAAATTCATAAGCTCATTATGAACTCTTATTATGGGAACAAAAAAAATCCAATTAGAATATATGTTTTGAAAATATCATGAATAACCTAGATTGAAACCTAGGGAATCACAAGTTAGGACATAATTTTCTTTTACATGTTTATCCTTTTGTGTTCAATGTTTCCTTTTATGCCTATTGGCTAAGCATTTAAGCCCCCTAATTTCACTTTGTTCTTATTAATTAATGGTGGTAAATAGAAGAACACATTCCAAAAATCAATGTGATAGGATATGTGATGACTTCTCTAAAGATATGCCAAATATGATGGGAATGGGTGCTCAACATTTTAGGGCAATACTCACTCAACTGGATCATGTTATGAATAATAACATGAATCACATTGAATACCCTCCTTCTCCAAGTAAAGAGAAATTTTCAATGGAATCCTTCATGTGTAAAAGGCCTCCCATTTTTAGTGGATCTTATGATACCCTCGTCATGAAATATTGTATTAACTCCATTGAAATATATTCTCTGTCCTCCAATTTTTAGAAGAAGATAAAGTTCTATTGGTGGTCTATATTTTTTATGGCGAAGCTGATTAGTGGTGGACATTGATCAAGAAAACAAATTATAAAGTGGAAATTTATTCTACAAAATAGAAAGATTTAAAGAAAATATGTTTCAAAATTTTTATTCCCTAAACCATCCATATCAATATTGAAAGGGAATTCATTGGAGTTAAGAAATAATAAGATGAGTATATCAGGGCATATGAAGAAAACATTACAAGGCTTGAAATTTATGCCTCCAGCTTTGGTATGAACACCGAAAGCAAGGTGGAATTCTTTTTTAGCAGACTAAAGCTAAGTCTAAAAAACGTGTTGGTGATTCAAGACTTTGATATCTATGAGGAGATTGTCCATTGTGTCTATAAAGTTGAAATGGTGATCAGATACTATCAGGGTTCTTGTGGGCTCAGTGAAAAAAAGTAAAATGGAGTCTAACATTGGGTGGATAAAAAATAGTCCATGATGGAAATAATATTAAACATACGACATTTGAAAATTGTGGGAAGAAGCATCCTGGGAACTGTTTAAAGGGAACCAAGAAATGCATCAAATGAGGTAGAATATGGAATCTATCAAATAATTTCTGAACAGATATAAATAATTCCACTATTATGGAGGAAGAAAGGAATGTTCAGATCCACCCTCAACCTATAGTGTAGTGTTTCAACTACAAGGAAGATGGACATTTTTCAAATAAATCACCTAAGCCCAAGGTTGTCGAATGTAATAAAAAACAATCTCTAAGGAAACAAGGAAAGTAATATTCTATCAATAATGCAGATGTGAAGCTAGGAAATGATGTGGTGATAGGTACAATAGTTATTAATTCATGAATAGAAAATGTACTATTTTATTCTTATTCTACACATTCCTTCATATCATTAATGTTTAGAAGAACTATTTAATCACCACCTCAAAATTTAAGGATTGAGTTATCTATGAGAACAACTAATGGGGAAATTATTTCATCCAAAGTGTATAACTCCTCCATAGTTAATGATTTTAGACTGAACCTTCCAGAAAATATTGTCTTACTTTGGTGGAGTTTGATGCTATATTGGGCATGGATTGACTATCTCTATAAAAATATAACATTGACTATCATGAAAGGGAGATCAATCTTCACATCCAGAAGAATCATAAAATTCAATATAAGTGTACGGAGGAGGATAAATCTTATTTAGAATCATTTTCTCAAGTGCGGATACTACTGCCTTATGATAAATCATATCTAGCTCAAACGATTGATAAAAATGAGAGAATCATGATCGAAGATGTGCCCATCATGAGGGATTACATTGATGTGTTTCCAAAATAGTTGCCTAGTCTTCCTCCAAATTAAAATGTTGATTTCTCAATTGATATTATTCGTAGATCTCTACCTATATGAAATACACCTTATACAATGGCCACCGTAGAGCTATAAGAGCTAAGGAAGCATTTATAGGAGAATCTAGAGAAGGGTTTTATACACCCAAGTGCTTCACCATGGGGGTGCACCAGTCCTATTTATTATGAAGAAGGATTGATCAATGTGCTTATACATTAATTATCATGATCTCAATAAAATCATGATAAAGAAAAAGTATCCCCGGCCATAGATAGATGAAATGTTTGATCAACTACATGGGGATAGTTATTTCCCTAATGTGGAAATTGAGTCCGGATATCACAAATTAAAGGTAAGGATGGAAGATATTCCCAAGACTACCTTTTGAATGAGGTTGGGAAACTATGATTTCATAGTGATATCCTTCAAACTCACTAATACACACTCAATTTTCAAGGATTTAATGAATAGAGTATTTAGGTATTAACTCGACAAATTTTTGATTGTATTTATTAATGATATTCTAATATAATCTAAGAGAAAAGAAGAACATGAGGAGAATTTGAATAATATATTGAAGACTTTGCAAAGGGAGAAAATTTATTTAAAGTACATTAAAATTTGAGTTCTGGATGGAAGATGTATCATTATTGGGGAATGTTATCACCATCAAAGGAATATCTATGGACCCTTCTAAGACAAAGGCAATCGAAGAGTGGCCCGATCCAAAATCTGTAACGGATATACGCAGTTTCCTTGGATAATATGGGTATTATTGATGATTTGTAAAGAACTTATCATGATTGAAAAACCCAATGAAAAAACTAAAACCACCGGGATTGATGTTTTTTGGACTCAATAATGTGAGGATGACATTAAAGAGCTAAAAAAGAGGCTTATATCTATGCTAAAACTCACACTCCAGAAAATTGTTGAATTCTTCTTGGTGGACAATGATGATTAAAAAATGGATTAGGTTGTGTACTAATTTCAAATGATAAGGTGATATCCTACGCCTCATGGCAGTTGAAAATTCATGAGAAATATATCCCATGCATGATCTAGAGATGATAGCTATGAACTTTGCATTGAAAATAGGGAGGAATTATCTCTATGGGGAGAAGTGTGAGAAATATATTGATCATAAGAGTCTCAAATATATATTCACGCAGAAGGATCTTAATATTCTCATGCAAATATGGTTAGAGATCAATAAGGATTACAACTTCTCAATCCACTACCATCCTGATAAGGAAAATAAGGTAGCAGATGGTCTAAGTAGAATGGATCTTATATATTTATCAATTATGAGAATTGAGAATGATCAAATATTTTCATATTTGTAGAGGATAGAAATGAGAATCATTAAGGGAGGAACATTATCAATCCTTTCTCAAATGACTGCTCAACAAAACTTTATGGAGAAATAAAGGATGCTCAAAAAAAATATTTGGAAATTCTGAAAAGGTAGGAAGCTATTGGATATGGTAAATCCTATGTGTTCAAGATTGATTTGGAATGGGTTGTAGGATTTGGGTCATGATTATATATACTATTCGATCCAAATATAAAGAAGGTGCTTCTGAATGATGCACATAGATCAAACTTCTCTATTCATCCAGGGATTACAAAGATGTATCGAGATCTCTGAGAGAACTATTGGTGGGAAAATATGAAGAATGAGATTTCTAAATATATAACAATGTTCCTTGTATGTCAAAAAGTGAATACTGCAAGACAAAAGTATAAGGGGATGATGCAACCACTACCCATACTAACATGGTAGTGGGATAAAATTACCATGGAATTTTTCACTGGACTTCCAAGGACATCCAGAGGAAACAATGCTATATGGGTTATTATGGATCGTCTTATAAAAATAGCTCACTTTATCACAACTTTATTAGACTTATCATTGCAGACCAACATGCGTAGATATATATAAAAGAGGTACTAAGGCTACATAGAGTACCCCTATCGATTGTATCCGATTGAAATTATAGATTCACCTCAAAGTTCTAGAAAAATATCCAACATGCTCTAAGCACTAAACTGAACTTTAATAAGACATATCATCCTCAAACTGATGGTCAATCAAAGAGAACTATTCAGAAACTGGAATACATGTTGAGAACATGTTCTATGGACTTAAAAAAAGGATGGGACCAACATCTACCTCTAGATGAGTTATCTTACAACAATAGTTTCCACTCCAGCATCCAAATGGATCCATATGAATCCATTTATTAGAAAAGGTGAAAAACACCGACATGCTAGGATGAAGTTGGTGAATGTAAGATACTACGACCTGAAATGGTTAAATAAATGGTGGAGAATGTGAAAAACATTTAGTAGCACATCAAGGCATCCCAAAGTCGACAAAAAGAGCTATGAAAACAATTGTCTATGAGGACTTGAGTTTAATGTCAGAGACATGGTATTATTCAGAATATCTCCATGGAAGAAGGTCATGAGATTTGGGAAGAAAGGAATGTTAAGTCCCATGTACATTAGCCCCTTCGAGATTATTGATCACATCAGAGATGTGGCCTATCAACTAGCACTTCCATATACCATGTCTAAAGTACACGATATATTCCATGTGTCCCTCTTAAGGAAATATATACCAGATACTTCACATGTACTATCATTAGAGGTGGTATGGTTGGAGAATGATCACTCTTACGAGGAGAAGCAAGTCAAGATCTTGGATCATAGAGATAAAGTTCGATGCAACAAGGCTACTCACCTAGTTAAAGTACTATATAAGAACCATATGTATAAAAAGGTAACATGAGAACAAGAAGAAGTGATGAAGGAGAAGTACACACACCTATTTTCAGCCTATAATATTAAATGAAACATTGAGGGAGAAATTTCATAAGGGGGGAAGAATTCAATGAAACAATGTTTTATCAATGTAATTTCCTCATTATAATTATGTCTTATAATATAATCACATAATATTACATACATAAAACAATAAAAACTTTATAAATGAATAATGAGTGAAATATAAGATATCTCTAGAAGTTAAGGAACACATAACGATAAAATAGTAACTCAAAATTTTGAATTGTAATGAGAACCTGATGAATTATAATCTGTCCAATGTAATAGTAACCTCACCAATAAATGTATAAATAAATTTTTCCATCTTATAAGTGTCAATATTATATAATAGTGTAAGTAAATAAATATTTTAAAAATTATTAATTAAGTGTCAGTATTTTTTTAAGTCATGTATTTTTAATTAAACACTTATGATTAATTTAATAAATTAAATTAAAATTTATTTTCATAAAATGTATTCATAAAATAATATTTTTATGTATTATTATTATAAGATAATTTTATAAGACCTTAATTAATTTTTCAAAGTGTTAGAAAAGGAGTTTTAATTTTAAAATTTTTATTTTTCAAGTAAATTATGATTTTAATTAAATATTAAATTTATCATATTTAGAAAATTATTTTTAAAAAACTGAGTTCATTTTTAAATTCAATACGTCAAAAAATGTTTAGGGTGAATTTTTGGGATTTTTCTAAAATACTTGAATTTTTGGTGAATAATAAAATATGGTAATTTACAATATATATACATTATAAGTTAAATACCCTATTCACTGAGTCATGGATGATTTAATCACAATTTTTTAGAACTAACATGATCTAATTAATGTATTTAGTCTCAATAATCATCACAATTGCTTCTCTTGAGAAAAATAAATTAATGACTTAAATATTGAGAAAACATTCCTCTCCAACACCATAAATACTACCCCTCACCACCTCTTCTCCTCACACCTCTAAAGACTTTTACCTTGTAAAAATTCTTAGAAAATATCTTTCCAATCCCCTCCCACCATGTCCAAGAGCTCTTGGTCTCTTAAAAATACCAAAACCTCTTCCCTAAGGAGGCTCTTGAGGAGGATAAATTCAAGAGGTAAATTCCTATTTCAGATTCTTTATTTGTATTTATTTTCTTTTATCTACTAAAATTCAATCATAAAAATGGTATTATAACTCCAGAACAATAAAAATAATTTTATTTTGTTATTATATTTTAATAATTCATCATCATCGCACCTTTCCCCTCCTTTTATACTAAAATGAAAACACCGTTTGAGGTGTATTAATTTATCACATTTAATGACGATGAGTTTTCAATTTATATTACCTTCTTCATGGCCAGTTATGAAAACATTTTAATTTTTGAAATATATTATAATATATTAATTATAACTTATGTATTGTTCTGCAATCATTTTGTATACATGATACTAATTTATAAAACTAAATGATTTCATTGTGATCGAAAAACCGCCAAATTAATCCAAGCGATTATCATTAAAATTTTATCTAATAATTCATCCTCATATCATTTAATCAAATGAATGGTATAAACATTTTATCTTTGATAAGTTCATTAATAAAATATAATCAAACTTTTCTAAAACCATTCCCATTTTATATGAACTTCCATTCAAGCAAACCGATCAGGAAAACTAAGGAAATGAGCACTCACGAACGATGAAATCGAACACTATAACTCCTTAGAAAGGGAATAAAAAACTTAATAAAATGATACTAAATAAAATTAATTTATAATTGGTTCTGGAATTATTAATTAATGAATCTAATTTGGTTATCCATGAAATTAAGATCAAGTTAAGGACACCTTTGGACTTAAGGTAAGGGATTCTTCCGAAACGTCTATTATTTCTTCAGGTTATTCTTTCTCCATTTTTACCCAAATGTTATTCTATTTTTATTTTTATGTACATATTATAAATTATTTTAATATGTTTCAAACTCATGTATCAAGATCCATTCATCCTTTTCTTTCAGGTATATACAGGTTTTTAAAATATTCCCTACTCAATTCTTCCGGATAAGAAAACCTGGTTTAAGGGAACTTCCTGAATTATTACCCATTTTCAAGTACATTACAAAATCTATTTTGAGACACCATTATTTTTATAAAACCAATAATTTTATTATTAAAACATTCTTGTTTCACATATGGTATTATATAATACATTTTTCTCTTTTTTTTGTTTTAAATGATCTTTTATAATTTCCATAAAATGTACTAAAATATTTTACTTATAAAGTTTACTGAATGATATTTTCCAATTTTATCAATTACATTTAAAATAAATTATCATCATATATTCATATTCTATGGTATTATTTTACATGTATTATTTAATTCATTTCTTTCACGAAATCTTTTATGTTACGCCCATTCATATTGATTTTTGACATGATTATGATACTCGTCTCTTTCCATGGGTAACCATTATGTTTATGATTGATTCCTTATATATGGTTCTTTATGTGGAACACATACTCAAGAATATTTTATGATGGGTGAACCTATATAGATCTTTATCACATTAGGTAAATTTTAGTCTCATGAGATGTTATGTGCAACATTTTTTGTGGTTAGCCTTGACTCGTGGTCCATATGCAATGATATTTGTGGTTAGACTTGACTCATGCTCCTCTATGTGGAATAATCCTTGACTCATGATAAAGTCATTTTTTATGTTTCCACCACATTAATATTATTCCATGATTATTTTATCCCATGTTCTATATGTTATAATTCTATTGTTTAATCATGTTCCATGTATTTTTTTATCATTATGTTATGTTTTCTAACCCATGTGCTATGATTTAATTTATTGTTTATTCCCTTGATAGGATTTTAGCTCATTCATTTCTTTCATGTTATCACTAGGTTATCCTATGCTTATGTGAGGTATCAAAGGAATCTATGAGCTCTTTATAAAGATTAAACAAAGAAATGTCTTATTTAGTCCCATGTTTTTAGTCTTATGTACCTAGTATTCTAAAGACACTAGAATTTACAATCCTTTCCTTGTAATTTGATGTTTAATTATGCTTAAAAGCATGTAATGATATGTTTAAAAGGATAGGGTCACTATAAATCTCGCATTGTCCAGTTAACTAATGGAAATAAGGTTCTTACAAATGTCTGTAATTTTACCTACATCCTTTAAATCTAGTATGCTTCCATTACTTATCAGACAAAATGTAATAGCCCGAGATTTTATGAAAAATATTATTTTTAATTTTATTAATGCCTTGTGTTGTATGCTACACCAAAAGGAGCTTGCACAACACACATACTTGACTTTCCTTGCACGCAATCACGACCTTCCTCGATAGCGTGTGTAGTACGCAATACCGAGTTTCACTAAACAACGATATGCTATTAAAATATTATTATAACTAGCCATTATGAATAGTAATAACCACGTTTTAAAATTTTAGAATTTTTATCTCTCAAAATGGACTTCATTTTTGGATTCTTGGTATCGAATTTAGCCTAAGGTGAAATTTTGGTACTTTTCGGATAACTTTCATATTCTGATGAATAGTGAAAATTACTAAATTTTAATTAAAAACAACTTTTTTAATCGAAATAATTAATAGTGATAAATTATTAATTTGAGTGGTTTTAAATTATATTTAGAATATATTTTTACAATTCAATACAATGTTGTTCATTGGATGTAATTTCACATTTACACCAGACATAAACAAGTGTTAATCTTTTGATAGTTATTATCTCTTAAAAACACGCTATTTGTTGTGACAGCGGAAATTAATTATAAAATTAATTAATGCAACTTATATGTTGGGAATTTTGTAAAATAGAAATCATTTTTGAATTCGGAATATCAATTATAGCCTAGGGTAAAATATTTGCATTTTTCTGAAAAAGTTCAATTTTTGATGAATAGTGAAATTACTAAGTGGAAGTTAAAAAAATTATTTTTTTCATACATCTTAATTTTACCGCTTCTGTGAATGGAATTTCAAAAATCCGAGAGACACGGTTGATGTCAGTAAGTAAAATGTGGTTCAATGAGATGAAAATAATTTTTTGTGAATAGTAACTTTTTACTTTTATTTACCACGGTTAAAAGTAAATAGGGTAATTAAGGGTAAAAATGATATTAATATTACCCTAACACATGTCCTAATCCTATTGGACAAGTTTATCTCGACCAAAAACAACCTTAAGTGTAAAGTATTATCATTTAGGCCCACTTGGATTAGATTAGGACATTTATTATTATTTAATTCAAAGAAGAGTTAAAAGAGTTAAAATCAAAGTTTATTTACTAAAACATTCTTAATATGGGGTTATACATAATATAAATTCGACTATAAATATTCATTAGAAATCTAAAAGTATTTCCTACATAATGGTATTTTATTTGTAATTTTTAGACTTTAAATAATTTAATTTATTTATGACACAACAATGATGCAGTAATTACCTTTTTAAGAAATATTAACATAATTGATGTTATAAATGCCCAAATAAATGTAATTTGAGACTTTTTATGACTTAAACTAATTTTATAGGTTAATATGACATGTTATTGTTGATTTAAGTAACTTGGTTAGAAATTATCATTCTGTTATGAATTTCATAAAAATCATTTACCAAATAGTGTCAAAATTGACATAAATTAGTTTTTAAAACAAATATTATATTATCAATTGTTATTTAATTTCTAAAAATCTAAGGTTCGGACAAATAACTTATATAAGGTTATATATATTAATATTAAACAATTTTTGGTTCGTTTGGCTTCTTCTAGTAAGTTTATTAACCTTATAGTGTAAGAACACAAGAAGACACGGTAAAAGTAAAATTATTTAACTTAATGTCAAATCTAAATGATAAGGTTAAAATAGGAACCTAAACTTGTCTAAATTCTATTGGATGAGAGGATTTCGACCCATCCCCACATTATCCTTGAAATAAATCAATTTGGATCTATTTAAAACCGAACTTGACTTTATAATAAAATAATATTTTTAGTTATTCCAAAGGTGCCCCTCTCCTCCCTTATAAAAGGGAACCTCCTCCCTCTCTTCCTCACACAACTTTGAGCCTTCAAGCTCACCCAAAACCTGCCAAAATATCTTCTACACTTCCCTAGTATCATCCTAGAGGTCTTGGTCTTATTCAAAGACCATCCTTAGTTCTTTAAGTCGAGGTTAAGTGAAGGCGCGTCAAAAAGAGGAAATATCCATTACCGATCTTTTTCAATTTCTTTCTTCTTCAACATCTTCTTCTTTAGTTGTTTCATGATAAAGTAATAACATCAGTATTTCTTATATACTGATATGTTATTATAAATATGAAACAACTCTAATTAACCTTCTATCCATCCTACGGAAAAAGGAAATCACCGCGCGTGCGTACGTACGGAATACCGTCTCCACGCCGTGGTGTAATCTATTTTCCGCCACCACCTTAATTGGATGGGTATAATGGTGTAATGAGTAACTATATATGATTATTATAAATTTATATTGATACTGAAATAGTATACATACACTTCAGCACAATTCCACGATCATGGGAACAATATCATCGCTCGTGCGTACGTACGGAATACCGTCTCCACGACGCGATGAGATTCATTCTCAATGATTAACCATTCGTGAATGATTATAAAGTATATATAATAAGTACTAATGAAATATATTACATAATAATGATACTTAATTTATGTATATTTATATGTATGTCATCTACTTAATTCCATTCAATTCAATAAGGAAACGAAAACATCGTTAATGCGTACGTATGGACTACCGTCTCCATGAACGGTGTATTTCATTCCATTTATCGATATATATATATATTCTGAATATATATTATATATAAATCATGTTTTACATTATTGATATAAGTAATCATGATCCAAGTAATTATATTAATAATTACAAGTTAAAAACACGAACGACAAATGAGACGATTTTACCCAAAATGCTACTTTAACATGAATTTACAAAAGAACGGGTAATATAAAGTCATAAGTGGACCATATATGATATAATAAAAATTAATATGATTCTGGAATAAGTCAATAACATGATTTAAATCATTATACAGGAGGTTCGGACACCTACGAAGAAAATCGGACCTAAGGTAAGGGGAAATATCACAATCTCATTTTTATCCGAGATTGTTTATACTTTGGTATTTACTGGGGTGTATTTTATCATCCACATACATGTTACCTCAATATGTAATATTGTTTCCATCCACTTACAATATTTTAAATCCAATTTTACCCTTCGGTGAGTTTTTAGTAAAGAATATGAAAGGAATCTTTTGTCGTTTTTTTCGTACAAGGTACTTTTTGACTTTTCCGACAAAAGTACGAAGAATGTTTTTTTAACATATACGGCATGAATGGATTTTTAAAACATTATTTCCAAGAAGATTCCTTTACATGTTTTCAAGTTTATTTTTAATCAACTTCTTAGTGTTTAAAATTGTATGACATGTTAAGAAAAGAAAAGTGTTTTTGAAGAAGAAAGGATATTTTCCACAAGAATGGAGTTCAAGTGTTTTATCAAAATTATTTTCCATATAAGATAATAAAGGGTTCTGTTTTTATCCCTATTATTACATTGATTTGATTATGTTGTGAGGGAATTATTTTTATGAAGTCATTTACCTTATATGATTTTTTTATGATGTCATGATGTTTCAAGAATCCCATTTTTGTTACACGTGTTATGCGATGATGTATGATTTATGATTATGTGGCACACATAAGAAATGATTAATTATAAGATGGGTGGGACCTATATCTCCCTCCAATGCATTGGGTAAAGATTTATATCTCATGAGATAGACATGGCTGGAACGGAAGGTTATTTCGGTTCAGTGATACAGGACTGAAACGAGGAGTGAACTCGGTTCAGAAATGGACTTTGTCCGCTAAGATAGTCTTGGAAATGAGTCATGACTAACAAGAAACGATTTTCCATGATTATGTGTGCATGCCACAAAGTTTCAAGTTTTATGTTATGATTATGGGGATCTCATTTTCACTTCTATTATTTATTCCATTATAAGATATTATGATCTCTTTTGCAGGTTATGATTTTCAAAAAGATATGATATGATTTTTATTTCCTTTATTTGCCTTTGCTGAGCATTTGAGCTCACCCTTTTATGTTTTCTTTTCCCCATGATATAAAGAAAGGTTTTAGGTATAAAAAAAATAATATCTTTATGGGAGATGTTGAAGATCTTTCACCAGGATTATAAGATTATATTCCGAGTTTCCAAAGACACTAAACTATTACGATCCTTGTGTGTGTGTTTTTGTTATGTACTAAGTATTCCGTAAATGTAATGCAATGTCCATGTACGTCAGGCTTCGGGTCTCTACAGTTGGTATCATAGGAAAGGTTTAGTCAACCTTTGGAAACTAGGATGTGAGAACGTTAGTGAGATCCCTAGAGATATTTCTAAGGTATGTCTAGGGATGTCTCTAAGGATAAGTATACGTATAGGATATAGTCCTAGAACTACGGTAACGATCTTAGAATTTAACCTAAGATGTTAGATATTATGGGTACTCCCCCTTTACTATGTTGTTTTCCCTAGCATGATTTTTTCCTCCCACAAGATTCTTTTTGCGTTTTAGTTAATGGAGGGAACCATAAGGAATTCAGTTAACATTGAATCCAATGGAGAAATTGGTGACTATGAGCAAAAAAATTGTGTAATTCCTAGAGAAAAGATCTTGTGATTATGCCAAATCAGTCATTGCGATATATGATTAACAAGGTGAAATTTAGTGGTATGCCTAATTCATCAAAGAAGAGTAAGATAAACTATTATTCATGTTCGCATGTTGAGGAGAATAAAGAAAGAAAGATTGAGATTTCTAAAGAAGGGAAGAAGAACCTTGAGGAATACCTCAAATGGAGGGACCGATGTTATCTGTGTGGAGAAAAGGGTCATAGAGTGACAGACTGTTATGGAGTTCAATGTCTTATTTGTGGAGAATATGGGCATTACCCAACTCAATGACCTGACCTAAAAAGTTACTTCTAAATCAAGGAAGGGCTTCTTCCAGGACAATCATTGAAGTGGATGGAATGAAGTGTTTATGTATTGGTATTTAGGAATAATGTTGTTGAGGCACTTTTATGGTGTATTGAAATATTTATGTATTGGTCTATTGTGGTTTTCAATAATTTTAAGGTACCGGTAACCATGAAAAGTGATTCAAATATTTTGGAAAGTAGATAATATGCCCATAATGAAGGGATAAGGAGAAAATGAAATGTTTGACAGTATTCATGAGCTCATGATTGATATAAGGACTAAGTGATATCATGGTTTGAGTATATAGAATTTTGAGGATTTTGGAATGTGGAAAAAGTTATCTTTTGACAGCACTCATGTTTTCACTAAGGTTCAATGGGTATTCAAGAGAATACATGATTAAGGCCTTTGAATGTTTGGAATGTGACCAACAAGACATATCTTATGATATATGGGGATCAACGATGGTATTAAATCTCTGGTAATCGTTTTCACTATATTATGAGAGTGGACTGCAGTATTATGGATAAGCCTAAAGATTGGAATGGATTATGTTGGACATAAGTTAGTATTGTTTAAGGATAGAATTTTTTTCGATATTATTGATGGGATATTATAGTAGTATAGTTTTAGAAAAAGGACAACCTGCAGGATGGGAGACATCCCATCACTTCGGACAAGGTTGTGGGAATCAAATCTACAACCGAAGTGCGACTGGCCTTTTTCGCCTACCACTGGCCTAGAGGAAGTCCCTGTTTAGTAAAAACTAGTTTTATTATATTAAGCAGTATGATATATGAAGTATAAGTCCATTTTAGGAACCATATATGATTAATCTCACTATAGAATGGCTTATGTATATTTAATAACTTTTTCTAACCTTTTTTTGAGACAGATGGAATGACCCGTCATTCTATCACATGATCTGCTAACACTTCACGAATAACAAATTCAACTTCATTTATTTAAGAGATGAAGTAGAAATTGTTCAAGGAACGAACAACAGTGAGATTGTACCAAAATAAAGTAAGTATTTATTCTAATTCAAATTCTTCAACTTTAGGGAAACGATCTTGAAAACCAAAAATGTTGTCCTAGTGCTCTTATATCTGATTAATCAGATGGTACCTTAGATCATCACAAATTTATGGATTTGTGATTTTTGGCTTTTCCATAGCCATGTTCTCTACCACTCTTCATCAGAACATGATGGTTAGATTTTTCTTCCATATCCATATTTTCACCTATGTGGAAACCTAGTGATTAGTTTACTTGGGTAATCGTTACGTTTCATACTTTCATTTTTAAAGATTGGTTTTGGTATTCCTTTTTACGATGTGGGTTTCTATTAAAGAAACTTTCGAATAGTAAACCATTTATAACCCCGATGAATTTCGAGGGCGAAATTCATTTTAAGGGGGGTAGAATGTAACAGCCCGAGATATTATGAAAAATATTCTTTTTAACTTTATTAATGCCTTGTGTTGTACGCAACACCAAAAGGAGCTTGCACAACACACATCCTTGACTTGCCTTGCATGCAATCACGACCTTCCTCGATAGCGTGTGTAGTATGCAATACCGAGTTTCACTAAACAACGATATGCTATTAAAATATTATTATAACTAGCCGTTATGAATAGTAATAACCACGTTTTAAAATTTTATAAATTTTATCTCTCAAAATGGACTTCATTTTTGGATTCGTGGTATCGAATTTAGCCTAAGGTGAAATTTTGGTACTTTTTGGATAACTTTCATATTCTGATGAATAGTGAAAATTACTAAATTTTAATTAAAAACAACTTTTTTAATCAAAATAATTAATAGTGATAAATTATTAATTTGAGTGGTTTTAAAGTATATTTAGAATATATTTTTACAATTCAATACAATATTGGTCATTGGATGTAATTTCACATTTACACCAGACATAAACAAGTGTTAATCTTTTGATAATTATTATTTCTTAAAAACACACTATTTGTTGTGACAGCGGAAATTAATTATAAAATTAATTAATGCAACTTATATGTTGGGAATTTTGTAAAATAGAAATCATTTTTGAATTCGGAATATCAATTATAGCCTAGGGTGAAATTTTGGCATTTTTCTGAAAAAGTTCAATTTTTGATGAATAGTGAAATTACTAAGTGGAAGTTAAAAAAATTATTTTTTTCATACATCTTAATTTTACCGCTTCTGTGAATGGAATTTCAAAAATCCGAGAGACACGGTTGATGTCAATAAGTAAAATGTGGTTCAATGAGATGAAAATAATTTTTGGTGAATAGTAACTTTTTACTTTTATTTACCACGGTTAAAAGTAAATAGGGTAATTAAGGGTAAAAATGATATTAATATTACCCTAACACATGTTCTAATCCTATTGGAAAAGTTTATCTCGACCAAAAACAACCTTAATTGTAAAATATTATCATTTAGGCCCACTTGGATTAGATTAGGACATTTATTATTATTTAATTCAAAGAAGAGTTAAAAGAGTTAAAATCAAAGTTTATTTACTAAAACATTTTTAATATGGGGTTATACATAAAATAAATTCGACTATAAATATTAATTAGAAATCTAAAAGGATTTCCTACATAATGATATTTTATTTGTAATTTTTAGACTTTAAATAATTTAATTTATTTATGACACAACAATGATGCAGTAATTACCTTTTTAAGAAATATTAACATAATTGATGTTATAAATGCCCAAATAAATGTAATTTGAGACTTTTTATGACTTAAAATAATTTTCTAGGTTAATATGACATGTTATTGTTGATTTAAGTAACTTGGTTAGAAATTATCATTCTGTTATGAATTTCATAAAAATCATGTACCAAATAGTGTCAAAATTGACATAAATTAGTTTTTAAAACAAATATTATATTATCAATTGTTATTTAATTCCTAAAAATCTATGGTCCGGAAAAATAACTTAGATAAGGTTATATATATTAATAATAAACAATTTTTGGTTCGTTTGGCTTCTTCTAGTAAGTTTATTAACCTTATAGTGTAAGAACACAAGAAGACACGGTAAAAGTAAAATTATTTAACTTAATGTTAAATCTAAATGATAAGGTTAAAATAGGAACCTAAACATGTCTAAATTCTATTGGATGAGAGGATTTCAACCCCGCCCCACCTTAGCTTTGAAATAAATCAATTTGGATCTATTTAAAACCGAACTTGACTTTATAATAAAATAATAGTTTTAGTTATTCCAAAGGTGCCCCTCTCCTCCCTTATAAAAGGGCACCTCCTCCCTCTCTTCCTCACACAACTTTGAGCCTTCAAGCTCGGCCAACCCCTGCCAAAATCTCTTCTCCACTTCCCTAGTATCATCCTAGAGGTCCTGGTCTTATTCAAAGACCATCCTTAGTTCTTTAAGTGGAGGTTAAGTGAAGGCGCGTCAAAAAGAGGTAATATCCATTACCGATCTTTTTCAATTTCTTTCTTCTTCAACATCTACTTCTTTAGTTGATTCATGATAAAGTAATAACATCAATATTTCTTATATACTGATATGTTATTATAAATATGAAACAACTCTAATTAACCTTCTATCCATCCTACAGAAAAAGGAAATCACTGCGCGTGCGTACGTACGGAATACCGTCTCCACGCCGTGGTGTAATCTATTTTCCACCACCACCTTAATTGGATGGGTATAATGGTGTAATGAGTAACTATATATGATTATTATAAAGTGATATTGATACTTAAATATTATACATACACTTCATCACAATTCCACGATCATGGGAACAATATCATCGCTCGTGTGTACGTACGGAATACCGTCTCCACGACGCGATGAAATTCATTCTCAATGATTAACCATTCATGAATGATTATAAAGTATATATAATAAGTACTAATGAAATATATTACATAATAATGATACTGAATTTATGTATATTTATATGTTTGTCATCTACTTAATTCCATTCAATTCAATAAGGAAACGAAAACAACGTTCATGCGTACGTACGGACTACCGTCTCCATGAACGGTGTATTTCATTCCATTTATCGATATATATATATATTCTGAATATATATTATATATAAATCATGTTTTACATTCTGGATATAAGTAATCATGATCCAAGTAATTATATTAATAATTACAAGTTAAAAACACGAACGACAAATGAGGCGATTTTACCCAAAACGCTACTTTAACATGAATTTACAAAAGAACGGGTAATATAAAGTCATAAGTGGACCATATATGATATAATAACAATTAATATGATTCTGGAATAAGTCAATAACATGATTTAAATCATTATACAGGAGGTTCGGACACCTACGAAGAAAATCGGACCTAAGGTAAGGGGAAATATCACAATCTCATTTTTATCTGAGATTGTTTATACTTTGGTATTTACTGGGGTGTATTTTATCATCCACATCCATGTTCCCTCAATATGTAATATTTTTTCCATCCACTTACAATAGTTTAAATCCAATTTTACCCTTCGGTGAGTTTTTAGTAAAGAATATGAAAGGAATCTTTTGTCGTTTTTTTCATACGAGGTACTTTTTGACTTTTCCGACAAAAGTACGAAGAATGTTTTTTTAACTTATACGGCATGAATGGATTTTTAAAAAATTATTTCCAAGAAGCTTCCTTTACATGTTTTCAAGTTTATTTTTAATCAAATTCTTAGTGTTTATAATTGTATGACATGTTAAGAAAAGAAAAGTGTTTTTGAAGAAGAAAGGATATTTTCTTCAAGAATGGAGTTCAAGTGTTTTATCAAAATTATTTTCCATCTAAGATAATAAAGGGTTCTGTTTTTATCCCTATTATTGCATTGATTTGATTATGTTGTGAGGGAATTATTTTTATGAAGTCATTTACCTTATATGATTTGTTTTATGATGTCATGATGTTTCAAGAATCCCATTTTTGTTACACGTGTTATGCGATGATGTATGATTTATGATTATGTGGCACACATAAGAAAGGATAAATTATAAGATGGGTGGGACCTATATCTCCCTCCAATGCATTGGGTAAAGATTTATATCTCATGAGATAGACATGGCTGGAACGGAAGGTTATTTCGGTTCAGTGATACAGGACTGAAACGAGGAGTGAACTCGGTTCAGAAATGGACTTTGTCTGCTAAGATAGTCTTGGCAATGAGTCATGACTATCAAGAAATGATTTTCCATGATTATGTGTGCATGCCACAAAGTTTCAAGTTTTATGTTATGATTATGGGGATCTCATTTTCACTTCTATGATTTATTCCATGTTAAGATATTATGATCTCTTTTGCAGGTTGTGATTTTCAAAAAGATATGTTATGATTTTTATTTCTTTTATTTTCCCTTGATGAGCATTTGAGCTCACCCTTTTATGTTTTCTTTTCCCCAGGATATAAAGAAAGGTTTTAGGTATAAAAAAAGAATATCTTTATGGGAGATGTTGAAGATCTTTCACTAGGATTAGAAGATTATATTCCGAGTTTCCAAAGACACTAAACTATTACGATCCTTGTGTGTGTGTTTTTGTTATGTACTAAGTATTCCGGAAATGTAATGTAATGTCCATGTACGTCAGGCTTCGGGTCTCTACACAAAAACATCACATTTCCCCACAACCTCAAGAGCCTTTTCATCCACATGATGAAATTTCCAAGTACTCTAGAAGTATAATTTCTCCTACTCATACTCTTATATGTTGATTGGAATAAATATCTGAATACTATAACCCATAACCTCAATTAGTTAGTGGCTCTTAGTAGTAAGTGAATCCTATATTCTGATACAAGGTTTATAGACCCATATTAATAAAAATAATTTCTAAAATTCTCCCTTCATTCACTAAATTCATTATTTATGTGACATTTCCCCCCCAGAATTCTAATATACGAGAGCCCTATCCACTGATCTACTCTTTATATAGATCCTCCCACATTCCCCAATCTGAGGAATTTTATATGTTGTTTCTAGTTTTTTCACTTCCACACTATATACATTTCTTAAAGATATGTGGATATCCTTTTTATGAATTTATTCGTTTATAATAAAGTTACAAATATCCATAAATTCAAAGTCATACTTTCCATTGGAATTTCTCAAAGTAGTCACCATCACATCCCACGATTTTAAGAATGAGGAAAGTAAAAAAAATTAATAAACCAGATATTCAATGATCACCTTCACTAACTCAAAATCACATTAAAGCTGTTAATATGATTTTATAAATACCTCCCTTCTAACATTATCATGTTGAATAGTGTCCTTAAAAAAACCTTATTCATCATCGTGGGCTGCGCATACATGTCAAAAAAAAATTATAACCAATGTTGTTTTAAATTCTTGGATTTTTTATGAAATGTTATAGAAAAGATACATCCAAATAAATTAGAGTTATTTACTATTTATCATCTCTTATTAATCCTTTTTCATTGCCTCTAATTTAGCTCTAGTTGATGGATGATCAAGATTTTGATAAAATATATTATCCTTTATATGTTTTTTCTTGAATCCAAAATACATCCAATAAAATTTCTCTAAATAAATATTACACTCATATAATGCCAATCCTTTACAATATGTGAACTCCCACTAGCTTCCAGATAATTTAATGAAAAAGAGTGGGAAATTTTTACCAAAGTTCTCCTATAAGACTAAGTGAAAAATGGTGTTACTGAATTGAGCTCTAAAAGACCCGAATCAGGTCTTGATTGTTTGGATCACTCTAAAATTGAGATCTTATACCACTTATTAGGTCCAAATGAGGCATAATTCCAATAAATCCATCATATATAGCTCCATCATAACATATGAAAGAAAAAAATTCAAATAAACCCCTGCACTAATATCTATAACATGAAAGATGAACCACTCCCAATTCACTACATTATTATACCCTTTCTACCAGAAAAAATAACACAATAAAATACAATTATTGGAAGAAAACACAAGGAAAATAACAACACAATATATTATGTGGTTCAAGATTATTTCCTAATATATGAGGAAATTATACTTTACTTTTATTCAAATAAATAAAGGATAATTACAATACTTGTTACATTGATCACATGTTATCAACCTACCTTAAATAGAAGTTCCCATCTAATGATTAAAGTTTTCACCTCCATCATATTTCCAAAGGATGGACTCCACCTTAATATATCTACATGGAAAATCCTCTATTCAGCTATGTATATCAATTTCCACAACTTTACATCCCAATGAACATTACAAGAATCCATAGATCACATTATTCCATGAATTTTCCAAAATTTATCTTAATAAGAATTTTTAAATGGATTTACTTCTAGTAATACCTTTTGGTACTGTATCCAGCCTACACAACATCTAGTCATATAAACTTGTTGTTGTTGTTCCACCACATCATTAGACTTTTTGAAATTCATCATTCATGTTGTCTTCTTCTATTGGTCTAATTTTATTATCCTAAAAAATTGTTTGCATAATTTTTTCATAGACCAACAACTATTGGATGACGTTGTATTATAATGTGGTATTAAATCTTTGGTATTACAATGTAGTACCTGAGTAGGGTGATTCCAAACTAGAATCACCATGTTGTATTAAATATTGGTTATTAAAAATTGGATTTTTTGTTTGTGTTGTGGTAGACCTCTAAACAAGGGATGTGTTTGGTCCTAGGAATATGTTGGAACTTGGGACAGATATCATGATGTGTGCCTAGTCATCATCTTTAAGAGTTAAATTTTTAGTTACTAGTGAAAATGATATCATTATTCTAATTTGTGAAATTAAATATGAGTTATTTATTTGAATTTATTAGTATCTTATGTTACTAATTTATTAACTCGAACTCTTATCCTAAGAGTAAAGAGAGGGAGTACTTATGTATCATATCAAGAACATAGGGATCACAAGAAATATGTGTGTTCTTGTAATTATTGGTTAGAACCTAATATAAAAAAGTAAGGTTAGAATATTTAAAGTGTGAATGAATGGATAATAAATGTTTTACATTATATTATCTTCGTATAATCATACATAGTTATCATGAGAAAGTGTAGTGGTTTTGAAAATGGAAATGTGGGTTAACTAATTTAAAGTGCCCATAATAACCTATACAATGTTTTTTTGTACAGATTCTTGGTGTAATTTTACCCAATCAGACTAGGTTTATGTCTCTTAGTATGATCATTATATGGATCTTACATGGGTATGATGGATTTAGTTTCTAAACCTGATATAGGTAGGTCGGGGGTGAAGGGATGGATGATACGAGAGTTGGCTACAGTAAGGAAGTGTAAGGGTAGTGAGACATGTTGTCTATTACAAATTTTTCTATTTGTGGTATATAAAAAATTATATCTTTCATGTTACAAATTTCAATATTATTTTTATCTAGAATATTATATCTATATTGATTATGGTATTTGGTTCTTAGTGTGATTCCACCCATTGGGCCTCCATGGGAGCATCATGAGAGAGGATATGTAACATTTCTAAGACATGCACGAGATGAGGCCCTTGAAGGTGCAGGTAGACATGAGCCACAAATGGAGGCACCGAGGTAGGTAAAACAACCATTGTGGGTGAAAGAGCTAGGGTAGTGGTTATATGAGCAGCTTAGGGAAAGGTTGTTATGGGTTAATCAGAATACTAGCTAGATAAATTTGGGAGATGAGATGCCTATGGAATATTTAATATAGGATTTTTAGTCGCATCACCCCCCTGTTCTATGGAGAGGGTGAACCATATGAAGTGGAGTATTGGATAAAATATGTGTAGAGGATAATCAATCATATTGAGAAACCCTTAGAGAAAAGGGTGAAGTTATATATATGTATGATTAGAGGACCATAAAAATGTCATTGGGATGCACTAGTACAAGAATACATGCATGAGTGGTTTTTGTGGAAGGATTTTGATACCATGTTTTTCAAGAACTTTTTACCCATGACAATAAGGGTGGATCAACCCCATGAATACATTCACTTGCATTAGAGAGAGATATTGGTTTTATATTATGTTGGGAGGTTCATAGATCTGCAATATTTTTTTGTTGATGATCATAGGACACGAGATAAATGTGGCACGATGGTTTGTGGATGGTTTGAGGTACACAATTAGGGTACTGGTAAATATCTTCAGATTGACCTCATTCTTGGAGGAAGTGAATCATGAATTAATAACGGATTAGAACATGATGGATGAGAATATACTATGTTAGATAGTTTGGTTAGGTGACAGGGGTGGTGGATCTCTGATTAGCCAAAAGCGGGGTCGTGGGGAGATCCATTAAGGTAGTTGGAGCAGGGGTGAGATGATTCCACTATAGACTGAATCATCGATAATGTACATTCAATATTTTAAGGTGGGACATATCTTGGACCAATGTGATCAACCAATAAAGGAGAGTCAGTCATGTGGATAGATGGGGAATCTGAAGAGATTTTTTGGGAGGGCCATAAAAATAATTGGGAGAAATGGATTAGGGTAGACCTAGACATTCGTGGTAAGACCAAGAGTGGTATTAAGAGCCATTAATCTAGATATGAATAAGAACATGGGTCATGGGGGTGAGAAAGATACCCAGTGAAGGATAAAGTTTATGGTGGGGAGTAAAGATTCATAGAGAGGAAAATCATCAAGCAATTGAGCCTCGAGCCAACTGTATATGGTTAAGTGAAGAATAATAAATAAGGTTAGAGATCTATTGAAAATCATAGGTATATTCTGAGCATGTGACAATGGTTTTTTTGTTATTTGTAGATGATTTTTGGGCATGGGTTCTTGTCTAATAAGTCAATTAAATATGCAATATTTTGCACGTGATCATCATATATGATGTACTGTAAATGTAGGATTCATTGGCATCATGTATAAAAGTGGGCATCAAGAATTATGCGAGATGAGTTATGGGAATCATATATGATACAAGATAATTGTGGGAATCAGGTATGATGTAGGATGAGTGTGGGAATAAAAATGATACAGGATAATGAAAAACATTGATTGATATTTATGCTTGGATAACTAGTGTGTATCAAATAGACATGCATGGTACTATCATTGTGTTTGGTAGTTGGGTTGAGTTGAGACTGGATAGGTGGTTTCAAGGTTGGGGAGTTCCCACATAAGGAATCAACCTATTGATTTGGTATCTATTTTAATTTAGGATATTTGGATAATATGGTTGTGTTTAGTATCATCTTAATGTTTTGGAATGTAGAGAGATGTATTCTCATGTTTCATAGAGTTATTCAATGTATTGTTGAGATAAATTGAGGATGATCTATTTTATTTTGGGGATGTTATAAAACCCCAAACTTTATAAAGGTATAAAAGTGTTAAATTCTTTGATAAACCCTGTATTTTTACTATGGTTATATATAATTAAGGAATTGGTGGGAAAGTAGGGTTATTCTAGATGAATTTTGGAGGTTATAGGCCCAAAATATTTGAAAGTGGGGGATGCAAACTAGAGCGCATGATTAGTGAACAGTTAGCACTAATCATGAACTCAACCCATGTGGTGGGTGAGGGGTATCACTATTCTATTTACATGGTTGGTATATGGTAATTATAAATCAATGGTGCATCCAAGAAGATCATGGAAAACCTGTAACAAATTATATACATAGTTGTATGGTTCTCCCATTGTTTGGAAAACCATGTGACCAAACCATGAGGTCTACCCGGTCCCATAAGAGGTAAGAAATTAAAAAATTTCACCATATCAATTTTAACCATCATAACCCCTCAATTTATTCTCCCCATTCTAGTATACATGTCTCCTATCCATGGTAATCCTCATCTTTAAATTTTGAGTGTATCCCTCTAATTTATTGGCCAGTTCAAGTGTTGTTTATTATGGTATTGATCTAGAGGTAAATCCAATACTCTATGTACATACTTTTTTAAGTTTATTTTATTGTTGAGTGGTGTTGAACCAGTTATAGTAATTTTTACACTATTTTAAATACTTCATCTATCATATTTATTATTACCATTCAATCTTTAATTTTTGGTTGATCTTTAATGAGTAAACTACAATCAGTCTATGGTGAGTGATATATAGATTATTTTTAAGTTATACAATGATTTTGAGATGTGTGGTTAATGGGTGTAGTGGGTTGTCCGAGTGAGACTAGGTATGAATTTTCTTTGACCTTAGGGATTGCTAAGGGTGGTCTCAAGTGTGTGGAAACATGTGGTTTGGCCTAGTATGGCATGGTGGGTGTGTTATATGATACCACAATTGGTTGAGTGTGATAACATTGGTTGTGTATATTATGTTTATACTCCAATGACCGGTGTGGTTCCCTGGGAATGTGTTAGGATTGACCTGTGTGACTATACGCGATGTTGATCATAGGAAGTGAGGTGACATGGTTCTCTAGGATCAAGCATATGGTGTTAAAAATTTTCATGGTTGGGAGATGTGGTTCACATGTGAAAATAGAGGTTCACCAAATATTTGACCGAGGATGTTGGTTATTCCACTAACCTTCATTAGTCGATGGGGTTATTGTGATCAAGTGAACACATAGAATTGAACATGTGGTAGTGTTTACAACTTATTATGGGTGTCAACCTCTGTATATTAATCAGTATACGGGATGGTGTTGACCATTGGTATAGAGAAGGTGATCACCATAAAAGTATTGGGTTGGTGGTGGTTGAGACCATCAGTTGGGGGGATTGAGACTCATAATTATGTTAGGAGAGATAGGATATAATTTTGGAAGGATAAGTATCATCATGCATTAGATTTTTATGAGGTTTTTGATATAGTATTTGTTAAGGAATGCGAATGACCTTTGGAATTATGAATAGATTTTGGGAATGAATTCAGGGCATATAGATGAATTTAAATGGTTATGTGGTTATGGTTAGTGAATTTTTTCATGTGATATACAATTGGTTAAAAGGTTGAGGTCTCTTACATTATGATAGATTATGAATGTATCATTCTACTATGGAACTGGCCAATGTAGGTAAAGGCTCACTTGTGGATATTCAGAACAAGGGGAATGGTTTGTGTGATATATGTTTGATTTTTATTTAATTACATTTTCATGATCTGTTATGTATATTGATTTAATCTAGGGAAAACATTGCTTATGGACTAATTATTTCGTAATCACACCCAACACATGACATATGGGATGTGTGCAGACTTTATTTCATTGAGTATAGGTAAGGGAAAATACTTGACATTTTGAGCTTAATGGACATGAGCATGCCGATGGTGCATGAGATAGATGGAATTATTTTTGGTGGTTCCTTGAGGATGGGATGGTGGATATATTTAGGTCATTTTGTAGAAGTATATATTTTTGGTAGACCAATATAAATCATTGGTATATTTATATGAATCTCATAGCATGGTAAATATTTATTAAGATGATCATATGTTTATTTTGTCTTCATTTTGTGTTATTTATTCCACTGTGTTGTTATTATTATTATTTTCTGTTAGATTGGTGTAGGATAATCCTCTTTGGATGATGTTAGGATGAATGGTTATGGTCCTTACTGAACACCAGGTCACAAATCCTTTGGTGATTCTCCCTGGAAAGCCTATTGGGGGTTTTAGGGGTAAATGCTTCCCTGCACAAGGGGTTTAAGGCCCTCAACCCAAAATTTGGGGTGTTGTAGAAACTCTGAATGACCGTAGGATAGATAACCGGGTGACACTAACAAGGCACTATAATAGTGTAGAATTTCCAATGACTAATGTAGAAACTCAGACTTTAGAGACCATGGTACTTTGGCTCTGTGAACTTCTATCCACTTACCAATGTAGCATCTTGGGATTGGGTGGTTGTGGCACTATAACAATGCAGACTTACAACCACCATTCACTGTAGCAGTGTGGACGCCAACGAGCCCGTACCTGAGGGGTAAGGGCTCCTTCTTGGAATCCAAGAGACCCGGGTTCAAAAACCAGGTGGAGGTGAATTTCTGATTTACTGTAGCAGTACTGCAGTAGTCACTGTAGTAGTTACTATTTGGTACTATAGCAGCTGGAACTATTCACCCAATTTGGGACTTCGGGCCACCGGTGTGGGCCTACGGGTCTCAAGGGCCATCGGGTCATCAAAGGCCTTTGGGATAAAGGGTCTTCGGGTCATGTAGACCATGGAGTAGCCCAGTTCACACAGAACATGCCCTAGAAGAGGATCACAGAAACATGACTAGCAGCCACCAGATGCAGTGCTAACCGGATTGGAAGAATGAGTGGGTATGGTAGCCGCCATCGGGACCAGGCACCGTGCAGCTTTGTACGAGGCAATACTAGCTGATCAGTAATGCAAGGTGGGGAGCTAGATGATCAATGATGCAGAATGCTGGGGAGGGGTAGTTAAAGTGGACTGGGCCTATGGGTCATGTATTGGGCATGGTATGCCTCTGGGCCATTGGGTCATGTATTACGGGTTTGTCAGGCCTTGTGCCTTGGTCCTACGGGTCATGTTCGGGTTCCCCTTCAACCCTTAAATGGGGGATTATCCATAATAAAATAAAAATAAGGCCTTCGGGCCATTCGGGCTGTAGCAGCATGGACTTTTTTAGTTGGTGGAACAATACTTCATCTTATTTATTATCCCATTTTTGGATTGGGATTCTATGTGTGAAACTTTGAGATACCCCTATATTTTTTCTACCAAATAAAGTGAAATTATTCCACTTTGTGTATGTGGAAATTATTTCCCAAACTATTTAAATCTCTGTGTCTCAAGATCTTCTTTTAATTTTTTTTCATTTTACTCTTCTCTAAATCATCTATTACTTCATCAATACCACTATGTTTCATAATAACTAGTATCACAAGTTGGTTTTGGATTTATAAAATTGAATTATGTCTATAGAAGATGGAAAAGAAGATATTTTATTCTTCAATGGAACTAACTTCAGTTAATGGTGGATGTAGATCGAAGACTTTCTTTAACAAAAGAATTATAATTTTCCACTTCTAGGTTTAAATATAATGAATATGGAGCAAACATAATGGGAGTTTCAGGTTCGATTGGTTCTGAGAGTTGTGCACATTTAATTGAAAGAAAACAGGGTGTTCAACATCATTTAGGAGAATACAATAGTTGTGATGATGAAAGATCTCAAGAATATGTACGAGAATCCTTCAGTATAAAACAAAGTGTACTTGACATGATGATTGTTCAGTATGAAAATGGTTAAATGGAAGATTCTTACATATCACTCCAATGAATTAAATACAATCATTAGTTATTTTACATCAGTAGATACTTTTCTTGATGGCGAGGTATGTGCAGTGGTTTATCTGTCTTCATTACATGATAGTTGGGAAGAGTCTATAACAGTTGTGATAAGTTCTTTTGGGAATACCCAGATAGTTCTGAATAATGTGTGGGAACTGATCCTTAGTGAGGATATTAGAAGGGGAGAATCAAATATATTATATATTTCTATTTTTAATGTAGATGAAATAGGAAGATATGCATAGAGAGATAATTGTCGGGTATGAAAAAATTCATGAGAAAAGAGTAGTGACAAGACAAATGAGGATGGTCCTACCTAGTGGATTTGTAGGAAAAAAGTTCACATCAAGAAAGAGTGTAGAGAAAAATGGAAGGTGCCCAAAACTAATGGCATAAACACAGCAGCTGAAGGAATTGATGATGTGTTAATGTTGAGAATGGATAACCCTATGGAGTCTTGGATTTTAGACTCAGGGGTGTCTTTACATTACAAATCAGATAAGATTTTTCTGAAAAATTATGTTTCTTGAAATTTTGGAAAGGTACATGTTATTAATGGAGAACCTTTATAGATAACAGGGAAGGGAAATTCACTCATCAAAACCAACAGTTGGAGTTACTAGTTCTATGAAATGTGAGTTATATCTATGGACTAAGATGAAATATTATTTATATTGGATAACTTGATGATGTAGGTTTTAGCACCATATTCACTGGTGGTGTATAGAAGATTACCCTGGGACCTATGTTCATATCTTGGAGAGAAAATAATGGTACCCTTTACAACATGAAACAAACATTCATGGACATGCTTGCATCAATAAACTCTGTCAGATATTTACAACTATGGCACTACAATCTAGGCCACATAACTGAGAAGGGTATGAAGGAAATGGAAACAAAATGATTTCTAATAGATCTAAAATAAGTATATTTTGACCTATGTGAATATTTTGTCTTTGTAAATCATAAGAACGTATCTTTTGATAAAGGATACTTAACACCAAAGTCTAGAAAGCTAAAAATAGTTTAAACTGGTGTTTGGGCCCTTCACCAGTACATTACCTTGTAGGGTCACAATATTATGTGACATTTATTAAAGACCCAACAAAGAAGGTGTGATTTTACTTTTTGAAAGAAAATATGAGGTGTTTGATATGTTTCAGAAGTGGAAGACTATAGGGAATAATGATTTTGGATCAAGGAAGAAATTCTCGATGTCTGACAAAGGTGGAGAGCATGATAGTCCGGAGTTTAGGGAATTGTTCTCAAATAATGGAATCTGATGGGACAATCCTATTCTAGGTACAAAAAATTAGAATGGTGTAGACAAGAGGATGAATAATACATTTAATTAAGGTTCCAAGAGTATGCTACTACCCTCAAGGTTACCCAAGACCTCATGGGTTGATGTAGTGAACATTCCAACATATCTCATCAATAAAATTTCATCTGTACCAATGAGAGAATGTATACCCGAGGAACTCTAGTATGATAATAAGTTAAGACTCTAACATGTATGATTATTTGTATATTTGGTGTATGTACATATTGATGCTGATGTAAGGGAAAAGCGTGATGCTAAGTCTAAACCCTATTTCTTTATTGGATATGATGCGGAGTAGTACGACTATCACTTTTGGGATGATAAAAAAAAGATAATCATTAGAAGCCATAACATGATATTTAATGAAGGTTTTTTTACAAGGACTATCATGAAATTGAAATTTATAATGGGAGTAAAGAATCAGAGTGCCATGAGAAAGTGGAGCTTGAAGGTGTGCCATGTAATGTGACACCAAAACTAGTGGAGCTTACTCCTCAAGTGGAGTTTAGAAGATCATTATGGGTATGAATTCAAATGTATAGGTATTCACCATCCTTAAATTATTTTTAGGGACTGATGGTGGATAATCAGAATGTTTTGAGTAGGTAATGTAGTTTAATGAGCCATGCACATAGGAGCTATCTATGAAGTATAATAATTCCTCATTTCATGATAACAACACTTGGGAGATGACACCTCTACCATAAGGAAATAAATCATTATAGAACAAGTGGGTATACTAGTTCAAGGAAGAACATGATGTAAAGTGGAGGTAAAAATAAGGGATGGGGGTGAAAGGATTTAAATATAAGGAAGGAGTAGACATCACTAAAATTTTCTGCCAAATAGTGAAGCCTACCACCATTCGGTGGTTCTCAACATTATGATGTCAAAAAACTTTCAACATGAGACGCTTGACGTGAATACTGATTTCCCTCATAGAGATATATTGGAGGAAATCTATATAAAATAGCCATAGTGATATGTTGATTCTGGGAAGGAATAATTGGTTTGCATACTATAGAATAGATTATATGGGTTGAAGCAACCACCCATGCAGTGGAATAAAAAGTTTGATGCATTCATGAATTAAAATGCATACAGATGATGTGTCATGGATCCATGTTTTTGACTCAAATATTTTGGTGATGAATATATTATATTTATTCTGTATGTGGATGACATTATAATTGAAGTATCATGTATTACAAGGATTAGTGAGACGAAGGGGAATTTGGATGAGTAATTCGAGATGAATAATCTTGGAGAAGCTGGAAAGATTTTGGGGATGAAGATTAAGATAGAACATGCAACAAGAACCTTGATGTTATCATTGGATGACTAAATTGGAAATATTTTGAGAAGATTTGGAATGTTGGAAGAAAATATAGTTTCTATTCCCCTAGAAGGACATTTCAAATTATCAGTTGAGTAATTAAAAAAGATAAAATAAGTTGTTGAGTACATGTAAATGGTTTCATATGCATCAGCTATTGGAAAACAAATGTATTACATGTTCTATACTAAACATTACATTTCTCGTCAAGTGGGATTTGTGAGCAAGTACATGGATACATATTGAAAATAACATTGGGAATTTATGAAGTGGATACAAAGGTATTTTAAGGGACGCAAGGAGGTATATTTATGATTTGGAAAAGGAAATCCATTATAGGTGTATATGGATACTGACCTTAGAGGTTACATAAATAATAGGAGGAGTACCACATGTTTTGTATTTACTTATCAAGGAACTGCAATAAGTTGGATATCAGAATGTAATAGAAGATGGAAAGGAGATGGTTTGTGTTACACCCGAGACTTTTATGTTATATAAATCATCAAAGGAATCTTTTTCTACACAACACTTGTTTGGCTTGCTTTACACGCAATCGCGACCTTCCTCGATAGCTTGCGTCGTACGCAATACCGAGTTTCACTAAACAACAATATACTATTAAAACTAGCCGTTATGAATAGTAATAACCACTTTTTGAAATTTTATAAATTTTATTTTTCAAAATGGACTTCATTTTTGGACTCAGAATATCGAAATTAGCCTAGGGTGAAATTTTGGTATTTTTCTGAAAACTTTCAATTTTTGATGAATAGTGAAACCACTAAGTGGTAGGTTAAAAACTGAATTTTGCATAAAACTTAATTTTACCGCTTCTGTGATTGGAATTTCGAAAATCCGAGAGACACGGTTAATATCAAGGACTAAAATGTGGTTCAATGAGATGAAAATAATTTTTTGGTGAATAGTAACTTTTTACTTTTTTTTACCGTGGTTAATAGTAAATAGGGTAACTAAGGGTAAATATGATATTAATATTACCCTAACACATGTCCTAATTCTATTGGACAAGTGTAATTCGACCAAAAACAATCTTAGGAATAAAATATGACCATTTAGGCCCACTTGGATTAGATTAGGACATTTATTATTAATTTATTTAAAGAAGGGTTAAAATAGTTCAAATCAAAGTTTAATAAGTAAATCATTTTTAATATGGGGTTATACATAAGATAAATTAGATTGTAAATATTCATTAGAAAGCTAAAAAGATTTCCTACATGATGATATTTTATTTGTAATTTTTAGACATCAAATAATTTAATTTATTTATGACACAACAATGATGCAGTAATTAACTTATTAATGAAATATTGACATAATTGATGTTATAAACACCAAAGGAAATGTAATTTGAGATTTTTTATAAATTCCACTAATTTTATAGGTTACTATGATATATTAATGTTGATTTAATCAACTTGGTTCGAACATTTAATTCTGTTATGACTTTCACAAAAGTCATATATCAAATAGTGTCAAAATTGACACAAAATAGTTTTTAAATCAAATATTATATTATTAATTGTTATTTTATTCCTAAAAATCTAAGGTTCGGCCAAATGACTTAGATAAGGATATATATATTAATAATAAACAATTTGGGGTTCGTTTGGCATGTTATAGTAAGTGTATTAACCATATAATGAAAGAAAACAAAAAGACATGGTAAAAGTTAAATTATTTAACTTAGAGTTAAATCTAGTTGATAAGGTTAAAATAATACCCTAAACTTGTCTAAATCTTATTGGTTGATAGGATTTCGACCCATCCCCACCTTATCTTCGAAATAAGACCCTTTGGAACCATTATAAACCGATTTTGACTTTAATATAAAATAATATTTTGAGATATTCCTAAGGTGCCCCTCTCCTCCCTTATAAAAGGGCACCTCCTCCCCCTCCTCCTCACACCAAATTGAGAACACAAGCTCGGCCAACCCCTGCCATTTTCTCCTCTACACTTCCCTAGAATAATCCTAGAGGTCCTGGTCTTATCCAAAGACCAATCTTAGTTCCTTAAGTGGAGAATTCAAAGAGGCGTTCCAAAGAAGAGGTAATATCCATTACCGATCTTTTCAATTTCTTTCTTCTTCAACTTCTTCTTCTTTAGTTGTTTCATGATAAAGTAATAACATCAGTATTACTTACATACTGATATGTTATTATAAATATGAAACAACCCTAATTCACCTTCTATCCATCCTACGGAAAAATGAAATCACCGCGCGTGCGTACGTACGGAATACCGTCTCCACGCCGTGGTGTAATCTATTTTTCCACCATCACCTTACAAGGATGGGTATAATGGTGTAATGAGTAACTATATATGATTATTATAAAGTAATATTGATACTGAAATAATATATATATATACTCCAATACATTTCCACGATCATAGGAACGATATCATCACTCGTGCGTACGTACGGAATACCGTCTCCACGATGTGATGCGACTCGTTCTACATGATCTTCATTTCATAATGATTATATAAATGAATTGAATGAATGAATATGGTATATAATACACTAATACCATTCTGGAAATGAATTATCTATAACCTAAAGATAAGAATAAGAATTTATTCGACAAAACACGCATAAGAACAAAATGTTATAAAGACCCGAGTAACAAGTAACAATGAAATATTACTAACAAGAAGCTAATAATATGACCATATATGATATCATATAAATATGTATGAATCTGGAATAAGTCAATAACATTATTTAAACCATTATACAGGAGCTTCGGACACGTACAAAGCTAATCGGACCTAAGGTAAGGGAAATATCACAATCTCATTTTTATCCGAGATTGTTTATTCGTAAGTATTTACTGGGGTGTATTTTATCATCCACATCCATGTTCCCTCAATATGAAATATTGTTTCCATCCACTTTCAATAGTTTAAATCCAATTTTAACCTTCGGTGAGTTTTTAGTAAAGAATTTGAAAGGAATATTTTGTTGTTTTTTCGTACGATGTACTTTTTTGACTTTTCCGACAAAAGTACGAGAAGAATGTTTTTTTTAACTTATACGGCATGAATGGATTTTTAAAACATTACTTCAAAGAAGCTTCCTTTACAAGTTTTCAAGTTTATTTTTAATCAACTTCTTTTATGACATATTATGAAAGAAAAAAATGTTTTTGAAGAAGAAAGGATATTTTCCTCAAGAATGGAGTTCAAGTGATTTTCAAAATTATTTTCCATCTAAGATAATAAAGGGTTCTGTTTTTATCCCTATTATTACATTGATTTGATCATGTTGTGATGGAATTATTTTTATGAATTCCTTTATCTTATATGAATTGATTTATGATGTCATGATGTTTCAAGAATCCCATTTTTGTTTCATGTGTTATGCGATGATGTATGTTTTATGATTATGTGGCACACATAAGAAAGGAATCATTATAAGATGGGTGGGACCTATATCTCCCTCCAATGCATTGGGTAAAGATTTTATATCTCATGAGATAGACATGGCTGGAACGGAAGGTTATTTCGGTTAAGTGATACAGGACTGAAATGAGGAGTGAACTCGGTTCAGAAAGGGACTTTGTCCACTAAGATAGTCTTGGCAATGAGTCATGACTAACAAGAAATGATTTCCATGATTATGTGTGCATGCCACAAAGTTTCAAGTTTTATGTTATGATTATGAGGATCTCATTTTCACTCCTATGATTTGTTCCATGTTAAGATATTATGATCTCTTTTTCAGGTTTTGATTTTCAAAAAGATATGATATGATTTTTATTTCCTTTATTTGCCCTTGCTGAGCATTTGAGCTCACCCTTTTATGTTTTCTTTTCCCCAGGTCAGGAAGATGGATATTAAGTAGAATATGCTAAAAGGGACCCTAGATATGATGAAATAAATGGGAGACACTGTAGAAGATTTATGAACCAGTTGTTTATGTTTCCCAGTTTCTAAAGACACTATACCTATACGGTCCTTTGTGGTTTTGTCATATGTTGTAATAAGTGTACTTCAATTTTGAAGTATTAACAATGTATGTAAAGTATGGGTCGTTATAGTTGGTATCAGAGGAAAGGTATAGTCAACCTTTGGAAACTAGGATGTGAAAGCCTTAGTAAGAACCCTAAGGATAAGTCTAAGCATAGTACACAATCGTAGTGTTTTAGAAATGGCCTTGAATAACCTAGGATAAGACCATAAGCATGAAAATTTTATTCTTGAATTATGTGGTTTCCTATTATAATTAGTGTTGCTCACACTATTCTTCTTGGTTTTAGTCAATGGCTGGAACCCGAAGGAACCGTGTTAATGCGGAATGCGATGGGCAATGCAATGATTGTCCCCCTGAGCAACCAAACGATATGGGAGCTGGAATGCAAAATCTTGTAGCCATGCTCACACAACTTTCTCAAGCTATGAATCATGCAGGATTTCCAAACGAGCAAAGGAGGGAGCAACATTCTGTTGAATCCTTCATGAGGCAGCGTCCACCTTCTTTCAGCGGGTCTACTGATCCATTAGTTGCTGAACAATGGATTAGTACTACTGAAAAGATATTTTCAGTTCTTCAATGTTCTGAACATGATAAAGTCATCCTAGCAGTGTATCGTTTGGAAGGAGATGCTGATCAATGGTGGAATCTTGTTAAGAATACGAGGCAAAGGGATGAAATTGAGTCTATGGAATGGGACGAGTTCAAGAACTTATTTTTCAATAAGTACTTCCCTCGTATTCTCCGAACAAAGATGGAGAAAGAGTTTCTTGAACTGAAACAAAGGGATGATGAATCTGTTGGTACCTATGAAGCAAATTTTACAAGACTGGCAAGGTACGCTTCTGGTATTATTATCCAACCTGAGAGTAAGATCGATCGATTCTTTAGTGGCTTAAAACCAAGTCTTCGAAGGGCGTTAGCCATAAGGGACTTCAATAGCTACGAGGAAATCGTTCGATGTGCTCTCAAAGTCGAGATGGAGATTGGAGTAACCCATCAGTCACATGGGTTTGATAAGAAGAGGAAGATGGAATTCAAAGGAAACTCTAAAGAACACACTGAAAAGAAGATGAACTTTCCATTATGCTCAAAGTGTGGAAAGAAACATGGAGGGAGTTGTCTTAAAGGGACAAGTAAATGTTTTAAATGTGGAAAGGAAGGTCATCGGGCATTTGAATGCCGTGATAATGGGAAGAAGATGTCTAATGACGCAAACAAAGGAAGGGATGCAAACAAAGGAAGGGATACACAGAATGAACCTACAACACTTCAATGTTTCAAGTGCAAGGAGATGGGGCATTATGCCAATCAATTCCCAAATCCAAGGGTTGATGATGATGGTCGACGTCAACAAACTCTTAAGGCTAAAGACAAAGGAAAGTCACATGCAATTTCTATCAGCGATGTGGAGTACGATAACGATGTGGTGAAAGGTACACTTACCATCCACTCTAAAGTAGCAAATGTTCTATTTGATTCTGGATCCACCCAATCTTTTATTTCTGAAGACTTTTCTAAGGGTATCACCGTACTACCTCAACAATTAGATGTTGAGTTAGCTGTGACAACACCTAATGGCACATCAATCGCATCAAAAGTTTATAATTCTTCTCCGATCGAAGTTTGTGGGAAAGTGCTTCCTGCAAATCTTGTGATCCTTCCTTTAGTAGAATTTGATGTGATTCTTGGCATGGATTGGCTTTCTCTACATGGAGCTCATATCAATTGCCAAAGAAGGGAAGTCACATTTCATATTCCAGATCAATCTACGATCGTCTATCAATGCAAGGATGAACATAACCTTCCAGTGGAAATTTCTTCCATCTTATGGGTATTGATTCCACTAAATAAAGGTTATTTATCTCAAATGGTTGGTGAGAAACTCATGATTAAGAATATGCCCATTGTACGGGAGTTTGATGATGTCTTTCCGGAGGAATTACCGGGTCTTCCACCAAATCGTGAAGTTGAGTTTTCAATAGAACTCGTACCGGGTGCTTTGCCTATTTCAAAGACACCTTAGAGAATGGCCCCAATTGAGTTGCAGGAATTGAAGAAGCAACTCCAAGAGAATCTTGATAAGGGATTCATACGCCCTAGTGCGTCACCTTGGGGAGCACCTGTTCTATTTGTTAAGAAGAAAGATGGATCAATGAGACTCTTCATTGATTATCGAGAACTTAACAAGATCACTATCAAGAACAAATATCCTCTCCCACGCATTGATGACTTATTTGACCAACTACGCGGAGCTCAATACTTTTCCAAGATTGATCTTCATTCAGGGTATCATCAATTAAGGGTCAAAAGGGAGGATATACCAAATACGGCTTTCCGTACAAGGTATGGACACTATGAATTTATAGTGATGCCATTTGGTCTTACTAATGCCCCTACTATCTTCATGGATCTAATGAATAGAGTCTTTAGAGACTATCTTGATCAATTTGTGGTAGTCTTTATAGACGATATTCTTGTCTATTCAAAGAGCAAGGAAGAGCATGAAGATCACTTGAGAATTATATTGAAGACCCTGAGAAAGGAGCAGCTTTATGCCAAATTTACCAAGTGTGAATTTTGGCTTCAAAAAGTTGCATTTTTGGGTCACATAATCTCAAAAGAGGGGATATCTGTGGATCCAGCAAAAACAGAGGTTATAGAAAGATGGTCGAGACCAACAACAGTAACTGAGATCCGAAGTTTTCTTGGTTTGGCTGGATATTATCGACGTTTTGTAAAAGATTTTTCACGATTATCTAATCCACTCACCAAGTTGACTCGGAAAGGAGTTAAGTTTGTCTGGACGGAGGAATGTGAAGAGAATTTCAAGGAGTTGAAAAGAAGGTTATCCAGTGCACCTGTGCTCACACTGCCTTGTAGTGGAGAAAGGTTTGTGATCTACAGTGATGCATCCAAGAAGGGATTGGGGTGTGTTCTTATGCAAAATGATATGGTGATAGCTTATGCCTCACGACAGTTGAAAATCCATGAGCAAAATTACCCAACACATGATTTGGAGTTGGCTGCGGTAATCTTTGCATTAAAGATTTGGAGGCATTACCTTTATGGTGAAAGGTGTGATATTTATACTGATCATAAAAGTTTAAAGTATATTTTCACACAAAAGGAGCTGAATATGCGCCAAAGAAGATGGTTGGAGCTGATTAAGGATTATGACTGCTCAATCCATTACCACCCTGGGAAAGCAAACAAGGTGGCAGATGCATTAAGTCGACAAGACCATGCTAGTTTATCCATGATGAGGATCACAAAAGATCCAATATTTATGGATTTACAAAGGATGGATCTTGGAATTATAATGGAAGGGGAAAAATCTTATCTTTCTCAAATGAATGTTCAACCATCTATACATGTGAAGATTAAAGAGGCACAGAAAGAAGATGTAGAGTTACAAAAGAAGGTGAGAAATGTTCCTGAATTCAACCTTGATTGTGATGGGATAATAATGTTCAGGAATCGGGTTTGTGTTCCTTCCATCCCCGAATTAAAGAAGGAGCTGCTGGATGAGGCTCATAGTTCTTCATTCTCTATTCATCCTGGAAGCACGAAGATGTATAGGGACCTGAAAGAGTACTTCTGGTGGGATGGCATGAAAAGAGATGTTGCTGAATATGTCTCTCGATGCTTGGTTTGTCAACAAGTTAAAGCTGAGAGACAGAAGTCTAAGGGGATGTTACAACCATTACCCATACCCGAATGGAAATGGGAAAACATCACTATGGACTTTGTCACAGGACTTCCTAAAACATCCAAAGGCAATAATGCTATCTGGGTCATAGTTGATCGTCTCACAAAGTCTGCACACTTCATTGCTATTAGAGAGGATTTCTCTCTAGATCAGCTTGCCATGATATATGTAAAGGAAGTAGTAAGAATGCATGGAGTACCACTTTCTATTATATCTGATCGAGATCCGAGATTTACCTCGAAGTTCTGGCGAAGTCTTCAGCATACTCTGGATACAGAGTTGAGTTTCAGCACTGCTTATCATCCCCAGACAGACGGTCAGTCTGAGAGAACAATTCAAACCCTAGAAGATATGTTGAGAGCTTGCTCTATGGATTTCAAAGGAGGTTGGGATCAACACCTACCTTTGGTGGAATTTTCTTATAATAATAGCTTTCACTCCAGTATACAAATGGATCCTTATGAAGCTCTCTATGGAAAGAAATGCAGGACTCCAACTTGCTGGGATGAAGTTGGGGAAAGAAAGCTATTAGGACCTGATCTCGTTGATGAAATGGCAGAAAAGGTCAGATCTATTCAACAACACATAAGAGCAGCTCAGAGTCGACAGAAAAGCTATGCCGACAACCGAAGAAAAGAACTAGAGTTTGAAGTGGGTGATAAAGTGTTCTTACGAATATCTCCCTGGAAGAGGGTTATGAGATTTGGAAAGAAGGGGAAGTTGAGCCCTAGATATATCGGTCCTTTCGAAATATTGGATCGTGTTGGGAAGGTAGCTTACCGATTGGCGCTTCCACCGAATCTCTCTCAAGTTCACGATGTGTTCCATGTATCTCTCCTGAGAAAGTACATACCGGATCCTTCACATGTACTCAGCTCAGAAGTTGTACCACTGGAGCAAGATCTTTCTTATGAAGAACAGCCGATAGAGATTCTGGATCGTAGCGAAAAAGTCCTACGAAACAAGACCACTCGCTTGGTGAAAGTTTTATGGAGAAACCACCAACTTGAAGAAGCTACATGGGAGCTTGAGGATATGATGAGGGAGAAGTATCCTCATCTGTTTGTTGCAAAGTGACGAATTTCGAGGGCGAAATTCTTTTTAAGGGGGGTAGAATGTAACACCCGAGACTTTTATGTTATATAAATCATCAAAGGAATCTTTTTCTACACAACACTTGTTTGGCTTTCTTTACACGCAATCGCGACCTTCCTCGATAGCTTGCGTCGTACGCAATACCGAGTTTCACTAAACAACAATATACTATTAAAACTAGCCGTTATGAATATTAATAACCACTTTTTGAAATTTTATAAATTTTATTTTTCAAAATGGACTTCATTTTTGGACTCAGAATATCGAAATTAGCCTAGGGTGAAATTTTGGTATTTTTCTGAAAACTTTCAATTTTTGATTAATAGTGAAACCACTAAGTGGTAGGTTAAAAACTGAATTTTGCATAAAACTTAATTTTACCGCTTCTGTGATTGGAATTTCGAAAATCCAAGAAACACGGTTAATATCAAGGACTAAAATGTGGTTCAATGAGATGAAAATAATTTTTTGGTGAATAGTAACTTTTTACTTTTTTTTACCGTGGTTAATAGTAAATAGGGTAACTAAGGGTAAATATGATATTAATATTACCCTAACACATGTCCTAATTCTATTGGACAAGTTTAATTCAACCAAAAACAAACTTAGGAATAAAATATGACCATTTAGGACCACTTGGATTAGATTAGGACATTTATTATTAATTTATTTAAAGAAGGGTTAAAATAGTTCAAATCAAAGTTTAATAAGTAAATCATTTTTAATATGGGGTTATACATAAGATAAATTCGATTGTAAATATTCATTAGAAAGCTAAAACGATTTCCTACATGATTGTATTTTATTTGTAATTTTTAGACATCAAATAATTTAATTTATTTATGACACAACGATGATGCAGTAATTAACTTATTAATGAAATATTGACATAATTGATGTTATAAACACCAAAAGAAATGTAATTTGAGATTTTTTATGAATTCCACTAATTTTCTAGGTTACTATGATATATTAATGTTGATTTAATCAACTTGGTTCGAACATTTAATTCTGTTATGACTTTCACAAAAGTCATATATCAAATAGTGTCAAAATTGACACAAAATAGTTTTTAAATCAAATATTATATTATTAATTGTTATTTTATTCCTAAAAATCTAAGGTTCGGCCAAATGACTTAGATAAGGATATATATATTAATAATAAACAATTTGGGGTTCGTTTGGCATGTTATAGTATGTGTATTAACCATATAATGAAAGAAAACAAAAAGACATGGTAAAAGTTAAATTATTTAACTTAGAGTTAAATCTAATTGATAAGGTTAACATAATACCCTAAACTTGTCTAAATCTTATTGGTTGATAGGATTTCGACCCATCCCCACCTTATCTTCGAAATAAGACCCTTTGGAACCATTATAAACCGATTTTGACTTTAATATAAAATAATATTTTGAGATATTCCTAAGGTGCCCCTCTCCTCCCTTATAAAAGGGCACCTCCTCCCCCTCCTCCTCACACCAAATTGAGAACACAAGCTCGGCCAACCCCTGCCATTTTCTCCTCTACACTTCCATAGAATAATCCTAGAGGTCCTGGTCTTCTCCAAAGACCAATCTTAGTTCCTTAAGTGGAGAATTCAAAGAGGCGTTCCAAAGAAGAGGTAATATCCATTACCGATCTTTTCAATTTCTTTCTTCTTCAACTTCTTCTTCTTTAGTTGTTTCATGATAAAGTAATAACATCAGTATTACTTACATACTGATATGTTATTATAAATATGAAACAACCCTAATTCACCTTCTATCCATCCTACGGAAAAATGAAATCACCGCGCGTGCGTACGTACGGAATACCGTCTCCACGCCGTGGTGTAATCTATTTTTCCACCATCACCTTACAAGGATGGGTATAATGGTGTAATGAGTAACTATATATGATTATTATAAAGTAATATTGATACTGAAATAATATATATATACTCCAATACATTTCCACGATCATAGGAACGATATCATCACTCGTGCGTACGTACGGAATACCGTCTCCACGATGTGATGCGACTCGTTCTACATGATCTTCATTTCATAATGATTATATAAATGAATTGAATGAATGAATATGGTATATAATACACTAATACCATACTGGAAATGAATTATCTATAACCTAAAGATAAGAATAAGAATTTATTCGACAAAACACGCATAAGAACAAAATTTTATAAAGACCCGAGTAACAAGTAACAATGAAATATTACTAACAAGAAGCTAATAATATGACCATATATGATATCATATAAATATGTATGATTCTGGAATAAGTCAATAACATTATTTAAACCATTATACAGGAGCTTCGGACACGTACAAAGCTAATCGGACCTAAGGTAAGGGAAATATCACAATCTCATTTTTATCCGAGATTGTTTATTCGTAAGTATTTACTGGGGTGTATTTTATCATCCACATCCATGTTCCCTCAATATGAAATATTGTTTCCATCCACTTGCAATAGTTTAAATCCAATTTTAACCTTCGGTGAGTTTTTAGTAAAGAATATGAAAGGAATATTTTGTTGTTTTTTTCGTACGATGTACTTTTTTGACTTTTCCGACAAAAGTACGAGAAGAATGTTTTTTTTAACCTATACGGCATGAATGGATTTTTAAAACATTACTTCAAAGAAGCTTCCTTTACAAGTTTTCAAGTTTATTTTTAATCAACTTCTTTTATGATATATTATGAAAGAAAAAAATGTTTTTGAAGAAGAAAGGATATTTTCCTCAAGAATGGAGTTCAAGTGATTTTCAAAATTATTTTCCATCTAAGATAATAAAGGGTTCTGTTTTTATCCCTATTATTACATTGATTTGATCATGTTGTGATGGAATTATTTTTATGAATTCCTTTATCTTATATGAATTGATTTATGATGTCATGATGTTTCAAGAATCCCATTTTTGTTTCATGTGTTATGCGATGATGTATGTTTTATGATTATGTGGCACACATAAGAAAGGATTCATTATAAGATGGGTGGGACCGATATCTCCCTCCAATGCATTGGGTAAAGATTTTATATCTCATGAGATAGACATGGCTGGAACGGAAGGTTATTTCGGTTCAGTGATACAGGACTGAAACGAGGAGTGAACTCGGTTCAGAAAGGGACTTTGTCCACTAAGATAGTCTTGGCAATGAGTCATGACTAACAAGAACTGATTTCCATGATTATGTGTGCATGCCACAAAGTTTCAAGTTTTATGTTATGATTATGAGGATCTCATTTTCACTCCTATGATTTGTTCCATGTTAAGATATTATGATCTCTTTTGCAGGTTTTGATTTTCAAAAAGATATGATATGATTTTTATTTCCTTTATTTGCCCTTGCTGAGCATTTGAGCTCACCCTTTTATGTTTTCTTTTCCCCAGGTCAGGAAGATGGATATTAAGTAGAATATGCTAAAAGGGACCCTAGATATGATGAAATAAATGGGAGACACTGTAGAAGATTTATGAACCAGTTGTTTATGTTTCCCAGTTTCTAAAGACACTATACCTATACGGTCCTTTGTGGTTTTGTCATATGTTGTAATAAGTGTACTTCAATTTTGAAGTATTAACAATGTATGTAAAGTATGGGTCGTTATAGTTTGGTTGAAGAAATTCTTGGATGAGATGAGTAGAAATCAAGAAGAAATTTGTAACGCCCTGACCCTAGTTACCTAGAGTTGGTTCATTATTACATAAAATTTCCATGATCACAAGGGATTAAATCCCGAAAGACCGATCAGTTTTGTAGACTTGGAAGTACTAGATACATACATAAGTTTTACGTTACCTTCTAAAATAGAAAAACAACAACATTGTGTCCCCTTTTAAAACACTCATATACCTTAGCCATTTCCTATAGGTCAATCATAATATAAATCTTCGCATCCTTGGAAAAATAAAATATAAGAAAGGGGTTTTATTATATGCTCATTAAGGATGAAAATATGGAGGAAACTATCATAAATAAATATAAACAATTAAGGCAATGTATAAGACAAAAACCCAAGACTTTTAAAGTTAAACATTAACATAATATGGAAAAGATAAATAATTCCATTTACTTATTTACATTGATATTATACAAGTCGAATGATCACATGTAATATTAATAGATAATTTCATAATGATGGAATGCATATTGATGGACATCATAACCACATAGTCAAGGCATCATGCTAAGAATAAAAATAAGATTTTTTAAAGGCCTTGTGGAAAGAAACTAGTATGTAACATGATACCTACCGATGCATCGAGGGGCTATAGTGGGCCCTGCCCATTACTTACTAAGTCCAATTCATTCCTTATATGAAAAAGTTGAAACATAATATAAACATTCATATTAAAACTAGCATATGAAATGTTAATAATTTGACCATAAACCATTAATGGTATAAAAATAGAACATCCATAGTCAAACATATCACAAACCCTTTAATACAATATAGAAGATTGTATCATAATAAATCAACTTCAAACAAATGTAAAATCTAATGAAGGATGTTGACATAGATGAAATCAATCCAAAAACTATTTGAGTGAAATATATCTTTCTACATTGTATTGATTTTAAAAGTCACATAATTATAAAAAAAACATTTATTTTGAAAATATTATTATAAGATTTTAAATGAAGCATCGAAGGTGTTATATTGACAGAAAATAGAAGGACCCTTTGTATAAGTTAAAAAACATTCTTTCCTTAATTTTATCAAAAATTTCATAATGTTATTTGTTTGAAAAAAGATGGAAAGATTCCATTAAAAACATTTTATAAAAATTCAAACAATGGTATAAATGAATTTTAATCAAATTCTAGGAAATATTTTTTTTGAAATATATTTTTAAGGAACACAGATGTGGATGGCAATGATGTCCCAGTAGATACTTACGTATAAACAACCTCAGATAATGAAGAGATTGTAATATTAACCCTTAGCTTGTTATTTTCCTTTGTCAAGGGTAAATTAATATCCTGTATAATGGTTAAATAATTATTATTAAATTATAAATAACCATATACATAAATATGATATCATATATGATCCTCTAATATTTCTTTGTTAATAATATTTCAGTAGTATCATTGTTTCGGGTGTTATCTGATTAATTTTCCTTTATATGATTTGTTATGTAAGTCATGTTTATTATGGACAGGATGTATTTGATTCATATACATAATGATATTAAGTTTTTAAACATTATTTTTAATCATAAAATGAAAATTATTCTTGAATGGTTACGGTGGGGAATGAAATCTCATCGTGTCGTGGAGACGGTAAACCCTACATAAGCACGAGCGACAATATTAGTATATTGATGATGAAATCATATATAATTGGATGGTATATTATATATACAGAATAATTAACATGCTATATTCATTATTTAAATCAATTATACTCATTATTATACCCATCAAAATAATGAAGTGTTGAATAACAAACTACACCACGATGTGGAGATGGTAAGCCGTAAGTACACACATATGGTGACACTGTCATTCATAGGATAGATAGAATAATGAATATGGTTGTACCATATTTATAATAACATCATAGTATTTATAAGTTAATAGAGTTATTATTTTGTTATTGAAACAATAAAGAAAGAGGAAGTGGAAGTGGAAGAAGAAAAGAACTTTGAAAGAGGTGATGAAATAATTATCTCTTCTTCAGGTGTTTCCATTTGATTTGAACAAAAGGGCACCATAGTTTGGCTTTCTGATCAAAGTAAGGCCTCTAGGTTGAATTGAGGGTAGTTGGGGGGATAATTGATTAGATTTTGGCTGATCCAAATGGATTTGGAGGTGTGAATTTGAGAGAAGGGGAAGTACCCTTTTATAAAAGAGGTGAGGGGCACTTTTGGAAGAGCTTGAAACATTAATTTATTATAAAATCATTTTTGGTTTATAATTTCTTAAAATGGACTTATTTTAAAGTATAAGGTGGTTATGCTTCGAAATATTCTCAACCAATATAATTTATACAAGTTTAGGTTACCATATTAATCTTATCTTTTAGATTTAATTATTACTTAAATGGTTTAATATTTACCATGTCTTCTTGTATTTTTATATTAAATGGTTTATAAACATACTATAAAATGACAATAGAACCTAAAGTGATTAATTACTGACATATCTAACCTTATATAATTTATTTTTCCTAATATTAAATTTTTAAGAAATATTATAGCATTTATTAAAAAAAAAAATTAAAAACTAATTTATTTCAATTTTGACACTATTTAGTATTTGGTTTTTTATGTCATCCCAAATTGAAAACATCAAAAAAATACAGATAATCAACCCTAACATGTCATATTCAGATATAAAATTCGTGTATGTCCTAAAAACTTTAAAATTATATTTATTTTAATATTTATAATATCCTTTATTTGATTCCTTCGTTAATAAGGAAAATACTACATCATTATTGTGTCATAAAAATATATATTTATTTAATGTCTAAAATGATAAATAAATAACCATGATGTAGGAAATATTTTTATATTTTTAATTAATATTTATAGTAAAAAATATAGCATATATATCCCCATATAAAATTTGTTTTACTAAAAGATATATGTTTATGTTACATTCTTCTTAAATTTAAATTATTTTTTATAATGTATCATTTTCACTTACAAGTGGCTCCATGGGGTCCCCAAATCGACCTGAGGATGACCATGGTTGGACATGTATCATCTAATAGGGTTAAGACACGTGTTAGTGTAATTTAATATTATTATTATATTATTTTTTACCCCTATTTAACGGATTTACCCTTTAACCATGGTAAATAAAATATTTACTAAAGTTACTATTCATAATGTCTAAAAATAAAATTTAACTATTTAAAAAATTTAGAACTCTTGATTCCAAATATGGAATCCATTTTTCCAAATTCAAAATATAGAAGTCTCAAAAATCAATTTGAAATTAATTCCTACTGTCAAAACTAAAAATCGGGGTTTTAAGAAGAAAAACTATCGAAAGATTAACATGCGTTTATTTACAATTTAAATGTGAAATTAAATCCAATTAACTACATTATATTAAATGATAAAAATATAATATAATTATAATTTAAAACAAAAATAATTTATAATTTAACACTACAAATTATTTTGATTAAAAAAGTTGTTTTTAATTAAAATTTTGTATTTTTAACTATTCATCAACATATGAAAGTAATCAGAAAAGTACCAAAAATTCACCCTAAGATAATTTTGATATTACAAAATAAAAAATTAAGTATATTTTACCAAATTCAATTTTTATGAGTAGCTAAAATAAATTTTTTTGTTGTTCACAAAAGGACATAAAAATTAGTTCTTTTAAGAAAATAGTTTTTTCTAAATATATAACTATTTTAACAAAACATATAAATTTCATTATAAATATGTTTTATTTAAGTGAAAACATTATAAATAACATTTAAATTTTATTTTTTATGATTCATATTACAATATTTAATTGATAAATAAATATATCATTTAAATAATTATAATTCTAATGTGTTGTTTCGTAGAAACTCAATCTTGCATATAACACAAGCCAAGTCAGTTCTGCATGCAATATAAGATATTAAATTATTTTAAATAGATAATGTACTATGAAATATTGGGGTGTAACATTCTCCCATACTACAATAAATTTCATCCTCGCAATTTTAAATTGTTATTCGAAAACTAAAAGATTAAAAATAGAAAATACCTTTGTGGAACACCCACTTCAGAAATAGGGTTAATAAAATTTTCTCTTAATCATAGGGAAATGGAAATGAAAAAGACACCACCAAATTATTATTTTTAACAGAAGAACATTTGTGTAAATGAGAGACACATAATTGGAGGAAAAATGTAAATATTTATGGGGAGTGATTGAAGTAATCAATCACAAACAGGTGAACAATAAATAGAAAATTGAGGGCCTCAAAGCCATAAATCTATAATGTTTTAAAAAATCACCGGTTCAACAAAACAAAAGTTATTAAGAAAACTAATTTTTGGGTTTATGATAATTTCCCTAAAGTTTAAGAATTTATTTATTCATAGAATAAGAAAAAAGTATACTTAATAAGTAGAGTTCCATCTATAAACTAATTTATACCATAAACTTATCTTTCACTCCAAAAGATAATTGAACTCAAAAATATTTTATTTATCCTAATCGTATAGGGTTCCAAAAAAATGAATTTAAAATTTATCAGTCGGGACATTTTAAAAAAAACTACATTATACAAACCAGGATATCATGTAGGCCAGTGGTAGGTGATTCACCTTTGTCGCCCTTTGGTTGCGCGTTCAAGTCTCACTGTCTTGTCGGACATGGCAGGTTGTATCCTGACCTCTAAGTTGTCCTTTTTATAACAATCCAAATATAATCTTAAGAAATGTTTTAACCTTAAACAATAGTGTTCAATGTAAAATTTAATTCATTCCAACCTTTAGACTTATCCAAAATACTTTTTTTTAAACTCACAATCCAAAATTTATAAGGAAGGGAAACATATCGAAGATCTCTTTTTCTACGTAATAACATGTGAATAACCTCATCTTGTATTCCATTAAAACATGGTAACACCCTTAATTACCATGAAAATTTATTGATTAAATTCATGCTCCCTTATTCCTTATAGAATACTGGATATACTCCTTATATCCAAAAATTTTGTAAACTTCAACAATGATTGAATAAACAAACAATTAATTAGTTTCAAGGTAGTAAAGAATATCCAATATAATTTGTCCAAATCAATCATATCTTATTCCAAAATCATTATCTCAGTTTCAGAAACATATTAAGGGTTATATCTCCACCAACTATATATTTTCCAAAATGTTTAACTTGAAACTGTTTTACCTTACATGGTATCATAAAATCTCAAATTTTTAATGAAAATGTACTACATCACAATCCTTATATACTTTATAATTATTATAACTTTTATATCATTAATATAATACTCAAATGATGCAATTATTTAATAAAAACTTAAGAACACTAATCATTCCATTTCATCTATGGTAGTATCATAACTTGATTATTATCCAATAGCATCATTTAGGGTATACTCTGATGATTGGGAAATTGATTCTTGTAGTGTCCCAACTCATTGAAGATGAAGCATTATACATTTGAAATATTTTTCTTAACCTTGCAATCATGAACTTGGTGTCCTTTTTCTGCACACTTATAACAAACTTCTATTCCTTTCAGGATAGTATCGCGGTGTTTCTTCCCACATTTACTGCAGGATAGAAATTCAACTTTCCCTTTCTTCAACTTATTTATATTTTCAAAGTGTTCAGAATATATTCTCTTCTCTTGATTTTCTTTAAAGTCATAAGATTTAGAGGATTCCTTTTCTGTCTTAATAGCACATGAAACTATATCTTTATATGACGAGATAGATTTTGAGACTAATGCTTAATAGATAAATGTTTTTAACCCATCAAATAATTGATAAATCTTTATAATTTTGTTATGTATATTATTTGAAGCAAGCCATTCTAACCTTGTAAACCTAGCCTCAAAGATTGCGACATTCTTATCCTCCTTTTTCCTTGAACTTAGAAATTTCCTTTCCATATCTGTTCGACACTCAAAAAGAAAGTATTTTTCTAAGAAAAGTTCTTTAAAATCCCTCCATTCCATATTTGATACTTCTTCATCCACCTTTGTGTTTTGAATTAATGACCACCATTGATCTGTATATCCCATGAGGCCATAAAGTTCCATGACAACTTTTCCTTTTTTTCTACTCCCCAAAGCATGAAATATTTTATCTAAGGAAATTATCAATTGCTCATCTACAAATGGATTTTAGTCCCATTTAATGTTGGTGGTTGTTTCCTCATGAAGCGGTCTAACATTGATCCTCTGTGTTGTGGATCAAGGTGATCCATACGGGTAAGGATATTGTTAATAACCTGAGTGAGTTGTCCCAGTATGGTTATAAGTTGTTCAGCACCAGTAACATCACCAGCTCCACTATAATTATCTTGAGTAGGAGGGAAATCCCTACATGGATTATGTGCATTGATACAGTTTCTATTCCTTCCACTAGGTGCCATTTCTAAACAATGGCATGCAAAATATTAGATTATGAATCACAATACTTAATTCCAAACTAGTAAAATACCTAACATAAATTCCAAAGTTTATGCCTATAATCCTTAATTATAAAAATGGTTTTTTGAGGAATTATTTACTCATAAATCCTTCATAATTATTTTTAAAGAAAATTTGAATTTTCATAAGCATATCCCCTGGGAGGGTCATAGCCAAGAGTGCAGCAAGGCCCGCTGTCATGCACCAGTTCTCATTCGATTCAAGCTCAAAGTGGTGTTTTTGGGGTTTACCTATAGATACATCTATTCCTGAGCCACATATACATTCTCATATCTAGAAAGGGATGTATTTCTTGGAAAATTCACAAAATATCTACATTACCAAAATTCTTGGAAGTTATTTTATACTAATTCTCAATGTTTATCTTAGGGTAACATTCTCTAATCAGAGTTTTTCTAAATCTAGTTTCCAAGGTTTGTACTAAACTTCCTCTGATTCCAATTGTAATGCCCCAATCCTAGTTACTTAGAGTTGGTGCATTATTATATAAAATTTGAATGATCACAAGGGATCAAATACCAAAATACCTATTAGTTTAGTAGACTTCGATGTACTAGATACATACTTATGTTTTACGTTACATTATGAAATAGAAAAACAACAACATTCTGTCCCTTTTTAACACACTCATATCCCTTAGACTATTCTTGTAGGTGAATAATAATATACTTCATCACATCCTGGAAAAAATAAAACATAAGAAAGGAGAGATCTCAGATACTCAGTAAGGATAACAATATAGAAGATTCTATCATAAATAAGCATAAACATTCAAGGAAATGTATAAGACTAAAAAACAATCTTTTTAAACTTAATCTTTAGAATGATGTTGAAAAGATAAATAAAATAATTCTATTTACTTATTCATAGGGATATTCTACTAGTTTAATGATCACATGTAATATCAATAGCTAATTTCATAATGATGGAATGCATAATATCGGACATCATAACCACATAGTCAAGGCCTTGTGCCAAGAATACAAATAATATTTTGTCAAGGCCTCATGCCAAGTCACTAGTTTGTCTCATGAGACCTACCGATGCATCGAGGGGCTATATTGGGCCATGCCCATCACTTACTAAGTCCAATTCATTCCTCATATGAAAAATTTCGAAAAATAATATAAACATTCATATTAAAACTAGCATCAGAATTGTTAATACTTTAACCATAAGCCATGAATGGTATAAAAATAGAACATCTATATTCATACATATCACAAAACATTCAATAAAATATGGAATATTGTATCATAATTAATCATCTTCAAACAAGAATTAATTCCAATGAAGAATGTTGACATAGATGAAATCAATCCAAAAACTATTTTAGTGAAACATCTCTTTCTACTTTGTAATCATTTTAAAAGTAAGATAATTATAAAATAAAACATTTATTTTGAAAATATTCTTATGATATTGTAAGGGAATCTTCAAAGGAGTTATAACATTAGAAAATAGCGACACTTGCCATAAATGTTAAAAAAAGTCTTTCCTTAATTTTTTCGAAAAGTTTATAAAGTACATTGTTTGGAAAAAAATGGAAATATTCCATTCAAAACATTTTATAAAAAGTAAAAATAGGGTATAAATTACTTTAACCCATATTCTAGGAAACAAAATTTTTTTTTGAAATACATTTTTACGAAACGCGGATGTGGATGACAAAGAAGTCCCAATAGATTCTTACATATAAACAACCTTAGATAATGAATTAACCCTTACCTTGTAGTTTTCATTAGTCAAGGGTAGGTTAACCTACTGTACAATGGTTAAATAATTATTTATTAAATTTTACAATAACCACATACATAATTATGATATCATATATGATCCTCTAATACTGCTTTGTTAATAATATTTTAGTAGTATCTTAGTTTCAGGTGTTATCTGATTCATTTTACTTTATATCTTTTGTTACATAAGTCATGTTTTTTATGGATATGATGTATTTTATTCATATATAGAATTATATTAAGTTCTTAAACATTATTTGCAATTACAAAATGAAAATTATTCTTGAATGGTTATGAAGGGGAATGAATCTCATCGCGTTCATGGAGACGGTAATCCGTATGTATGCACAAGCGACAATATCATTCTATTGATGATGAAATTGTATGTAATTTGATGGTATATTATATATATAAAATAATTAAAATGTTATATTTATTATTCACATCAATTATACCCATTATTATACCCATCCAAATAATTAAGTGTTGAATAATAAACTACACCACGACGTGGAGACAGTAAGCCGTACGTACGCACATGTGGTGACTTTGTCATTCATAGCATGGATAGAATAATTAATATGGTTGTGACATGTTTATAATAACATCATGGTATTTATAAAGTACTAGAGTTATTATTTTGGTATTGAAACAACAAATAATGAGGAAGTGGAAGGGGAAAAGAACTTTGAAAGAGGTCATGAATTAATTACCTCTTCTTCGGCTACTTCCTTTTGATTTGAACAGAAGGGATCATTAGGTTGGATTTAAAATAAATGTATGGAATCTAGGTTAAATTTAGGGTAGTTGGGTAGGGATTTGATTAGGTTTTGGTTGAGATAAATTTCTTTGGAGGTGTGAATTTGAGAGAAGCAGAAGTACCCTTTTTTAAGAGAGGTGATGGGCACTTTAGGAAAAGCTTGAAATATTAACTTATTATAAAATCATTTTTTGTTTATAATATCTATAAATGGATTTATTTATAGTATAAGGTGGGTATGGGTATGAATCTTCTCAAACAATATATTTTATAAAAGTCTAGGTTACCATATTAACCTTATCTTTTATATTTAACTCTTAGTTAAACAATTTAACATTTACCATGTCTTATTGTATTATTATATTACATGGTTAATAAAATAACTATAAAATTTCAAGATAACCTCAAGTTTTTCATTAATGAAATATGTAACCTTATATAATTTCTTTGGCAAAATATTATATTTTTAGTAATATTATTTCATTTAATAAAATAGTATTTGTTTTAAAAACTCATTTATGTCAATTATGAAATGATTTAGAATTTGGTTTTTGTAGAAGTAATCAAAAATTCATTACTTAGAAAAAAATACATTTAATAAACCCTAACATTTAATATTCACCTAGATAAATTGGGGATGGCATCAAAACGTTCAATTTAGATTTATTTTAATATTTATAATATCCTTTATTTGATTCCTTCATTAATAAGGAAAATACTGCATCATTATTGTGTCATAAATAAATATATTTTTTTATGTATAAAAATTATAAATTAAATAACATGATGTAGGAAATATTTTCAGCTTTAAAATGACTATTTATAGGAGAAAATATCATTTATATAACCCCATAATTTTTTTACTAAAAGATATATGTTTATGTTACATTTTCCTTAACATTAAATTAATTTGTATAATGTGTCATTCTCACTTACAAGTGGCTCCATTGGATACCAAAATAGACCCAAGTATTCTCATGGTCAGACATGTATCAACCAATATGGTTAGGAAATGTGATAGAGTAATTTAATATTATTAAAATATTATTTTTTACCCTCATTTACCAGATTTACCCTTTAACCATGAAAAATAAAATATTTACAGAAGTTATTTTTAATAATGTATAAAAATAAAAGTCAACTATTTACACAATTTGGACCTCTTGATTAAAAATATAGAACCCATTATTAAAATTCAAAACACAGAAGTTGCAGAAATAAAATTAAAATTACTTTTGGTTGTCAAAACCAAAAAGTGGATTTTTAAGAAGTAAAAACTATCAAAATATTGACATGTGTTTATGAAAAATTTAAATTTAAAATTAGATCTAATGACCAAAATTATATTTGTAATGCCCCGACCCCAGTTATCCAGAGTTAGTGCATTATTTTAATACATTGGCATGATTACAAGGAATCAAGTCCCGAAGGACGTATTAGTTTAGCAGCCTTGTAAAATAGATTACATACATGAATGTTACATTACACTTCATAACATACAAAACAATATAAATAATCCTTTATGAACTCCATTATTCTCTTGGTTTAACCCTTCATATCAATAACAATACACTTCTTGGAATCCTGAAAAAAAAACATTGAAAGGGGTGAGCTCAAATGCTCAGTAAGGATACCAATACAGCATAAACTTTCATAAATAAGAATAAACATTTAAGGAAATGTATAACTAAAAAATCCTTTTAATCTTGAACATTAGCATAATATGGAAAAAATAAAATAAATTAATGAAATTTACTTATTCACATGGATATTCTACTAGTCGAATAATCACATGAAATATCACTAACCACTTTCATAATGATGGAATGCATAATGCCAGACTATCATAACCACGTAGCCAAGGCCTCGTGCCAAGACACTATTTTGTCTCATGAGACCTTGTAACATCCCAGGTGAATAAAGAATAAAGAATTTTAATTTTTATTAATATTTATGAATTAAATATTAATTTTACTTTAAAGGGGTTTCTATGTTTGATAGCGTACCCGATACGCAACAAAGAGTTTCTTTGAAATCTTACGTTGCACACTAGTAATAAAATAATATTATTTTAAATGGTAGTTAACACATAGCTGTTGTATTGGAGGGAATGAATATAAATAACTAAAATATGATTATATATGTTTTTTAAATGTTTTTACATTTATCCAATAAAATATAAAGGCTTAAAATAAGAAAAGAATTCAATTTTAGGCATTTATACTCTAACATTCACTAAAGGTCGACTTATCGCCTGTTGATGGCGAACTGTCTATAAAAATAGTTTTTGTCACTATTATAAATTATATTGGACCAAATAAAATTCTTCTTTAGAATAGGGACATCAAAATTTACTTTGTGTGAATTTTTGGTATTTTTCTGATAAAGTTCATTTTTTAATGAATAGTGAAAACTGTTGTATTTTAATTCAAAAACTTTTTTAATCTAATTTATTTATATGATTAGATTGTCTTCTTAAATGGTTTTAAAGTTCAATTAGAATATATTTTTACCATTTAATCCAATAGTGTTCATTGGAATTAATTTCACTTTGAAATTGGACTTAAACTAGTGTCAATCTTTTGATACTTATTGTTTCATAAAAACATGCTATTTGCTTTGACAACGGGAATTAATTATTAAATTAATTAATGCAACTTATATGTTTTGAATTTTGTAAAATAGACATCATTTTTGAATTCGGAATATCAAATATAGCTTAGGGTGATGTTTTGGTATTTCTCTGAAAAACTTTAATTTTTGATGAATAGTGAAACCACTAAGTGGCACTTAAAAAACCGATTTTTCATTTAAATGAAATTTTACCACCTCTGTGTTTTTAATTTCAAAAATACAACATAAATGGTTGTCATTATGAGTTAAAATTTGGTTCAATGGGATTAGAATAATTTTTTAGTGAATAGTAACTGTTAAGTTTATAATCGCGATTAGAGGTAATTAGTGTAGTTTAAGGTAAAAATAATGTTTTAATAATATGAAATGACCTAAAAACATGTCCTAACCTTATTTTATGTTTCATGGACGACCAAGAAAATCCATGGGTCAACTTGAGAACCCCATGGAGCCACTTTGGTAGGAAAATGACATTAATATCTTTTTATTTAAAGTTAAAATAAAAATGTCACAAACATGAGTTGTTTTAGTAAACCAATTTTTAAATGGGTTTATACAAGGCATAGTTTAGACTATAAATATTAATTAGAAAGATAAAAATATTTCCTACATCATGATAATTTTTTTAAAATTTTTAGACCTTAAATAAATTAAATTATTTATGACACCATGATGATGCAGCGATTACCTCATTATTTAACAGTTTAAAAAAATGAAAAGATAATGTAAAATCTGAGACCTAAACATGTCAAAAACCTATTGGATTGGTGTATTTATAACTATTATCACCGTATCCTAGAAATATATAATTTTGGGACCTTTTAAATCAGAAAATCATTTTATAATAATGTTTCCTTTTATAACTTTCCAAGAGTGCCCCTCCTCTCCTCTTATAAAAGGCCCCCACCTCTACCACCTTACCCACACCTCTCAAGCCTTTGGATCGGCCAAAACCTATCCATTTTGTCTCTCCCCATCCCTATATTTCTCCTTGAAGCCTAAATTTGGGCATAATTCTTCCCAAGGAAGCCTTTGAGCTCAAATCAAAAAGAGTTGCCCATTTTAAAGGTAGTGTCTTCTCTTGTGTTCTTATGTTTTATTTTGCTTCTCCAACCCCATAAAATCTTTTTATTCATTTATTTTGTAACAACACAATTATCTTAAATATACTAGGATGTTGTTATAAGAATTATTTTAGCTACACTTACACACACCTACATATAATGGTTAAAGAACATACTGTTTCTATGGATGGCGAATTTCTGTCTCACGAAACGATGATTGTTCAACACTCATATAACACTTTCAAAGGTGGCCATTAAAATGTCACTATATTTATATATGATATATAATATGTTTATGTTCTACTTAAGCTTCTGTATTTTTCATTTATGACATACCTTTATGGTTTCCATTATGGGTAAACGCGATATCTTCATTTTAGGAAGTGCGGACTACCGCCCCCTCAAACTGATTTGATTCGTTAATACCATATATTGTATGTATAAAGGATAGATTGAATGATATTATATATGATACAATACTAGAATTATAATACTATTATGAATCATTATGTTTTAATTACATTAAATATGAAATATAAATGGAAGTAGCGTTCATGCGTACGTACGACTTACCGTCTCCATGAACGGTGCATTTCATTTTTTACCTCTAAATGTTATGTAATATTATAAATGCATGTATATACTGGATATATATGATATATATGATATATACATCAGGAGTATAACTCTGGATATAATGGATACATGAACAACATGTAATTATAAAGAGCATATTTTTGACTCAAGTACCAATGATCGTTAAAACGACCGTTATTAACTTAAATAATTGCATAGTGTTCATGACATGGTAATAAGTGATATAAAAGGAATAATGAACTCGAAAAAGGTTCTTATGCAAGTAAAAATTAACTCAAGTTTATTATTCAGGACATTAAAGAACGATTGAGTCAAGTCGGACCCGAGGTATGAGATTTCATCTCAATCCCCTTTCATTGAGGCATATTATGATTTATACACAACTTTATTTTATACGGTATATAAACCCCTTTGAATTTTACATTTATTCAAAAGGAATCTTCTTTATACTAAGCGTTTTACTAAATGACAAAAGGAATGTTTTTTTGTCGTACCTATGGGGCGACAACGAATGCTCCGCCGCCATGACCATTCTTTGAGTTTAGGCTTCCTCTACAAGCCATAACTTTTTAAAAAAATGAAAAATAAATACCATGTTTTACTTTTCATTTATTTTGGTATTGAAAATGGTTTTCATAATGTTTTTATTATATCAATGTGTTTTATTGATATCTTGTGATTGAAATGTGGAAATGTTATGTTTCCTTTATGCATGTTTTATGTGATATGATTATGTTGTGGTTCTTGGGCATTATTATGAAGACGGGTGGTTTCGTGATAAAATAAGGGCAGGTGTGCCCGATATAGCTCTCCAATGCATTGGGTAACGTGATGGAGTTAAACGTTAAGGTTTATCCGAAGAGAATGAGGGAATATACTATGATGGGTATTACAAACGTAACCAAGAGGATTACTCCCTACATAAGAATGTTATGAATGCCACAAGTTACCTTTATGTCTTATGATTTATATGATTTATTCATGATTTGATGAGGTATGTTAAAGTGATTATGTTTTATGGATAAAGTATGATTTCATTCTTATGTATATATATACTCATGTTTCCTTTCAATACTTTTATATCCCTTACTTAGCTTTTTATGCTCATCCCATGTTTTTGAAATGTTTTTCAGAGGTCAAGGGAAAGGTAAATGATATGATGATAGTGTCAAGGAAGTTTCAAGAAAGAATCCATGTTTTATTTTGAATATGTTTCCATTGATGGAAAAAATGAATACTATCTTTTATGTAACCACTTTGTTTAAATGTAGAATGTAATGCATGTTTTATGATCTAATTCTAAAAAACTCAAAACCTGAAAATATCCTCAATGTGTATTCTTGAAGGAACTCAAGATTAAGTGATGTTTAAGGCTGGGGCCTTATAGTTGGTATCAGAGGTCAGTTTAGATAACTTTAAGAAGTTGTAATTCTATTAAATGATTATCCAAAAATATTTTTTTATGGTCAAATTGAAATGATATAAAATTTGAAGATTACCATGTTGCTTCATATAAGACATGTTTGTTCAGAATTGTTTTCCACAGAGGAAACAAGGAAGAAATGTTAGGAAGGCATACAGAAGGACATAACCTTCCGAATCAGCATCCTGAGATGGTCGGAATTAGAACTGAACAGTTTGTTGCAGTAATGGCATAGTTGACTCAAGTGATAAATGGTGGTGGTATCCATGCACGAGATCAGCCTGATCAACCTCAGAGGAACATGTCAGTGGTGAAACATTTCATGAGACAACATCCCCCAGCATTCAAAGGATCATATGACCCTGTGCTAGCTGAAGGGTGGATTAAAGCACTAGAGAAGATTTTCGATGTCATGGGGTGTTCAGATAATCAAAAGGTTAGTCTTGCTATTTACCGTTTGGAGGGTGAAGCAGATCAGTGGTGGTCGATGGTTAAAAATATCAGGGACGCTAATGAGATTGATGCTCTCGATTGCACTGAAAAAGATCAGGGTGATGGTAAGACCAAATTTGATTTACAGTTAGTGAAATGTTTTAAGTGCAATGAGATGGGTCACTATGAAAACGAGTGTCCGAAAAAGAGCTCGAGTGAAGGGAAGCAGTTAGACTACAATCAGAAAGGGGTAGTGAAATCATTTGCAACTACTTCAGTAGATGTTGGGCCATCAAATGAAGTGGTATCAGCTCTAGGGAGCTCATTATTTTTCAAAGATTGGCCTGAGATCGGGGTACCATTAGTTGAAGGTAAATGAAGCAGATATTCCGAAGACCACGTTTCGTACAAGATATGGCCATTATGAATTTATAGTAATGCCTTTTGGGATAACCAATGCACCTGCTCTATTCATGGACTTAATAAATATAATTTTCCATGAGTTATTGGATAAGATTGTGGTTGTTTTCATTGAAGATATTTTGGTGTTTTCTAAAAGTAAAGTGGAGCATGAAAGACATTTAACTGTTATTTTCCAAACCTTAAAAGAAAAAAAATTGTATTGGAAATTTAGAAAGTGTGAGTTTTGGTTGCAATAAATTTATTTCCTTGGTCATATTGTTTCTAAAGATGAGATAACTGTTGATCCTGCAACAAAAAAGGTTGTGGAAGAATGGCCAAGACCCAAAAATGTAACTGAGATTCGTAGTTTCCTTGGTTTGGCAGGCTATTACCGAAGGTTTGTTAGAAACTTTTCACAGTTATCCAGTCCAATGACTAAGCTAACTCGGAAGGGTGTTAAGTTTATCTGTACAAAAGAATGTGATGATTGTTTTCAGGAACTGAAAAGAAGATTGGTGAATGCTCCAGTTTTGGCACTACCTTCTAGGAATGGGGAGTTTGTAATCTATAGTGATTCTTCATTTAAAGGACTTGGTTGCGTCTTAATTCAGAATGATTAGGTAATTGCTTATGCTTCATGATAGTTGAAAACACATGAGGTAAATTACCCTACACATGATTTGGAATTAGCTACTATTGTTTTCGATTTAAAAATTTGGAGGCATAATTTGTATGGAGTAAAGTGTGAAATATATACCGACCAAAAAAGTTTAAAGTATATATTCACTCAGAAAGAATTGAACATGAGACAGAGGAGATGGCTATAATTAATCAAGGATTATGATTGTACAATTCATTACCATCTGGGAAAAGAAAATAAAGTGGCTGATGCTTTGAGTCAAAAAAGTAATGCTTCATTAACAATATTGCGTTTAGAACATGATCCTTTGGTTAAGGATTTGTTGAACTTTGGCATAGAAGTTGTTGGTGCAGGAAGTTCTTCTGTTTTGTTTCAGGTATCAGTGAGATCATCTCTATCAGATAGAATTAAGCAAGCACAGAAGCAAGACAACAAGTTGCGGAAAAAGGTAGAGCAGGTTCAGAAGGGTAACTTGCCTGAATTCAACATTGATAATGATTTTTTTTTGATATTTGTGAAGAGATTGTGTGTGCCGTGTGATTCACAGTTGAAGAGAGATTTGTTATGTGAAGCTCATAGTTCTCCGTTTTCAGTCCATCCTGGCAGTACTAAGATGTATAGAGATCTTTGGGAGTATTACTGGTGGGACGGAATGAAAAGGGATATTACTGATTTTACTGCGAAATGTTTGACATGTCAACAGGTTATAACAGAGAGGCTGTTACCGAAAGGGATGTTTCATCCTTTACCAGTGCCAGAGTGGAAATGAGAGAATATATCCATGGACTTAATTGTGGGTTTGTCGAAGACACCTAGAGGTAATAATGCAATCTGGGTTATTGCTGATCGCTTGACTAAATCTGCTCATTTTCTTGCCATACGAGATAATTTTTCCCTAGATCAACTTTCCTGTCTATATCTTAAAGAGATAGTCAGGTTACATGGAGTTCCTCTCTCCATTGTATCTGACCGTGATCCCAGGTTCACTTCTAACTTTTGGAAAGGCATTCAGAAGTCGTTGGGTACTGAATTAAATTTTAGTACAGCTTTTCATCCTCAATCAGATGGGCAGTCAGAACAAACAATTCAGACTTTGGAGGATATGCTACGTGCATGTTCGATGGATTATCAGGGAAGTTGGGACCAACATCTTTCTTTGGTTGAGTTTTCTTATAATAATAGTTTTCATTCCAGTATACAGATGGCACCATTTGAGGCATTATATGGGAAGCGGTGTCGAACTCCAACTTTCTGGGATAAAGTGGGTGAAAGGAAGTTGATGGGACAAGAATTGGTAGAAGAGTTGGCAGAAAAAGTTCAACTGATACAGAAACACATTAGAACAGCTCAAAGCAGACAGAAGAGTTATGCGGACAACAGGAGGAAGGATCTCTCTTTTGAGGTAGGTGATCATGTTTTTCTCAATGTTTCACCATGGAAGAGTGTGATGCGATTTGGTAAGAAAGGAAAGCTGAGTCCAAGGTTCATTGTACCATATGAAATTCTGGAGAGAGTTGGATCAGTTGTATACCGAGTGGATTTACCTCCGAGTTTATCTCAGGTACACAATGTTTTTCATGTTTCAATGTTAAGGAAGTACATGCCAGATCCATCTCATGTTTTGAGCCCAGAGGTGATTCAGCTGGAAGAGAATCTATCTTATGAAGAACAACCAGTCCAGATTCTTGACCATAGAGAGCAAGTATTGTGGAATAAGGTAATTTACCAGGTAAAGGTTTTATGGAAAAACCATATTGTTAAAGAGGCAACATGGGAATCTGAAAATCCCATGAGGGATAAATACCCCCACTTATTTTGATAAGTGAATAAAATTGCGAGGACGCAATTCCAAAAAGGGGGGAAGGATGTAACATCCCAGGTGAATAAAGAATAAAGAATTTTCATTTTTATGAATATTTATGAATTAAATATTAATTTTACTTTAAAGGGGTTTCTATGTTCGATAGAGTACCCGATACACAACAAAGAGTTTCTTTGAAATCTTACGTTTCACACTAGTAATAAAATAATATTATTTTAAATGGTAGTTAACACGTAGTCATTGTATTGGCGGGAATGAATATAAATTACTAAAATATGATTATATATGTTTTTTAAATGTTTTTACATTTATCCAATAAAATATAAAGGCTTAAAATAAGAAAATAATTCAATTTTAGGCATTTATACTCTAACATTCACTAAAGGTCGACTTATTGCCTGTTAATGGTGAACCGTCTATAAAAATTGTTTTGGTCACTCTTATAAATTCTATTGGACCAAATACAATTCTTCTTTAGAATAGGGACATCAAAATTTACTTTGTGTTAATTTTTGGTATCTTTCTGATAAAGTTCATTTTTTTAAAGAATAGTGAAAACCGTTGTATTTTTATTCAGAACCTCTTTTTAATCTAATTTATTTATATGATTAGATTATATTTTGAATTGGTTTTAAAGTTCAATTAGAATATATTTTTACCATTTAATACAATAGTGGTCGTTGGAATTAATTTCACTTTGAAATTGGACTTAAACTAGTGTCAATCTTTTGATACTTATTGTTTCATAAAAACACGCTATTTGCTCTGACAGCTGGAATTAATTATTAAATTAATTAATGCAACTTATATGTTTTGAATTTTGTAAAATAGACATCATTTTTTAATTTGGAATATCAAATATAGCTTAGGGTGAAGTTTTGGTATTTTTCTGAAAAACTTCAATTTTTGATGAATAGTGAAACCACTAAGTGGTACTTAAAAAACTGATTTTTCATTTAAATGAAAATTTACCACCTCTGTGTTTTGAATTTCAAAAACCTGACATACATGGTTTTTATTAAGAAGTAAAATGTGGTTCAATGGGATTAAAATAATTTTTTGGTGAATAGTAACTTTTAGGTTTTTAATCGCGATTAGAGGTAATTAGTGTAGTTTAAGGTAAAAATAATGTTTTAATAATATGAAATAACCTAGAAACATGTCCTAACCTTATTGAATGTGTCATTTCCGACCAAGAAAATACATGAGTCAACTTGGGGACCCCATGGATCCACTTTGGTAGGAAAATGACATTAATACCTTTTTATTTAAAGTTAAAATAAAAATGTCACAAACATGAGTTGTTTTACTAAAACAATTTTTAAATGGGGTTATTCAAGTCCTATTTTTGACTATAAATATTATTTATAAATCTAAAAAGATTTCCTACATCATGATATTTTCTTTATAATTTTTAGACATTAAATAAATTAAATTTTTAATGACACCATGATGATGCAGCGATTACCTCATTATTTAACGATTTAAAAAAAATGAAAAGATAATGTAAAATATAATACCTAAACATGTCAAAAACCTATTAAATTGGTGTATTTAGAACTATTATCACCCTATCCTAGAAATATATAATTTTGGGACCTTTTAAATCAAAAAAGCATTTTATAATAAAGTAACCTTTTAAAACTTTCCAAGAGTGCCCCTCCTCTCCTCTTATAAAAGGCCCCCACCTCTACCACCTTACCCACACCTCTCAAGCCTTTGGCTCGGCCAAAACCTATCCATTTTTTCTCTCCACATCCCTCTAATTATCCTCGAAGCCTAAATTTGGGCAGAATTCTTCCCAAGGAATCCTTTGAGCTCAAATCAAAAAGAGTTGCCCGTTTTAAAGATAGTGTCTTCTCTTGTGTTCTTATGTTTTATTTTGCTTCTATAACCCCATAAAATCTTTTTATTCCTTTATTTTGTTACAAAAAAGGTATCTTAAATATACTAGGATGTTGTTATAAGAATTATTAGAGCTACAATTACACACACCTACATCTAATGGTTAAAGAACATACTGTTTCTGTGGATGGAGAATTTCTGCCTCACAAAACGATGATTGTTCAACACTCATATAACACTTTCAAAAGTGGCCATTAAGATGTCACTATATTTATATATGATATATAATATGTTTATGTTTTACTTAAGCTTCTGTATTTTTCATTTATGACATACCTTTATGGTTTCCATTATGGGTAAATGCGATATCTTCATTTTAGGAAGTGCGGACTATCGCCCCCTCAAAGTGATTTGATTCGTTAATACCATATGTGGTACGTATAAAGAATAGATTGAATGATATTATATATGATACAATAATATAATTATAATACTATTATGTATCATTATGTTTTAATTCCATTAAATATGAAATAGAAATGGAAGTAGCGTTCATGCGTACGTACGGCTTACCGTCTCCTTGAATGGTGCATTTCATTTCTTACCTCTAAATGTTATGTAATATTATAAATGCATGTATATACTGGATATATATGATATATATGATATATACATCATGATTATAACTCTAGATATAATGGATACATGAACAAATTGTAATTATAAAGAGCATATTTTTGACTCAAGTACCAATGATTGTTAAAACGACCGTTATTAACTTAAATAATTGCATAGTGTTAATGACATGGTAATAAGTGTTATAAAAGGAATAATGAACTTGAAAAAGGTTCTTAAGAAAGTATAAATTAACTCATGTTTATTATTCAAGACATTAAAGAATGATCGAGTCAAGTCGGACTCGAGGTATAAGACTTCATCTCAATCTCTTTTCATTGAGGCATATTATGTTTTATACACAACATTCTTTTATACGGTGTATAAACCCCTTTGACTTTTACGTTTATTCAAGAGGAATCTTTTTTATATGAAGCGTTTTAATAAACGACAAAAGGAATGTTTTTTTTGTCCTATGTATGCGGCGACAACGACTGCCCCGCCGCCATGACTTTATTAAGGTTTATCTTTCCTCCAACCATGTAATTTCCAAAAAGTTTAACTCACCGTAGAGTCACTTTTCTTATTACCATAAAATCTCAAATCCTCAAGGAAATAGTATTGTAGTACAATCCTTATTTATTTCCAGTACATCATTGATACAACACTTCAATGAAATAATTCCAAAATAACAACATAAGAACACTAGTCATTCCTCTTCATTTGTGGTAGTATCATAACTTGATTATTATCCAATAGCATCATTTGTGGCATAGTCTGATGACTGGGACATTGGTTCGCATAGTGTCAAAACTCCTTCCAGATGAAGCATTGTACATTTGAAACCCTTTTCGTACCCTTGCAGTCACATACTTGGTGTCCTTTTCCTCCACATTTTTAACATATTTCCATTCCCTTCTAGAATTTTCCATGGTGATTCTTTCCACAGTTATCACATATGAGAAAAACCTTCTTTACCTTCTTCCCTTTATCTATACTTATCTCTACCATCCTTTCCTTCTCTGGCTTCCCTTCAAATCCATAGGACTCTGATAATTCTTTACTTATCTTATCAACACATGATACTATTTCTTCATATGATGATAATACGTGGGAGAATATTTCCCTTCTAAATTCTGGATTAAGACCACGAAAGATATGATCTTTCTTACTCTTTTGATCATGCGTATTTCTGAAGTTTTCATTCCTTCTACTGGGCGTCATTTCTAAACAATGGCATAAACTAGATTAGTTAACGAATAGAAATACCTAATCCCAAACTTGTAAAACACTTAACATAGATTAAAAAGTTTATGGATATAATCCATAATCATAAAAATGTCTTCTTTTTGGAAGTATATACTTATAAAACCTTCATAATGGTTTGTAAATAAAATGAGAATTATACTAAGCATATCCCCCGGGACTGTCGTAACCAAGAGTGCAACAAGGCCCGTTGACGTGCACCAGTACCCGTTCGAGTCTATCTCAAAGTGGTGTTTTCGGGTTTTACCCCTAGTTACATCTGTGCCAGAGTTGCCTCTACCTACTCGTATCTAGACATGGATGTATTGCTCAGAAAACTCACAAAATCTCTACAATATCAAAATTATAGGAAGTTATTCTATACTAATCCTCAAAGATTATCTTAGGGATAATTTCTCTAATCAGAGTTTATCTAAATATAGTTTCCAAGGTTATTTCTAAACTTCCTCTGATTCCAACTGTAATGCCCCAACCCCAGTTACCCAGAGTCAATGCATTATTTTAATACATTGGAATGATTACAAGGAATCAAGTCCCGAAGGACCAATTGGTTTAGAAGTCTTGGAAAATAGATTACATACATGAATGTTACATTACACTTTATAACATAAAAAACAACATAAATAATCCTTTATGAACTCCATTATTCCCTTGGCTTAACCCTGCATATCAATCACAATACACTTCTTGGAATCCTGGGAAAAATAAAACATATAAAGGGGTGATCTCAAATGCTCTGTAAGTATAACAATACAGTGGAAACATTAATAAATAAGCATAATCATTTAAGGCAATGTATAACTAAAAATAAGCCTTTTAAACTTGAACTTCAGCATAATATGGAAAAATTAAAATGAAGTAATTCCATTTACATATTCCCATGGATATTATACTAGTCGAATAATCACATGAAATATCACTAACCACTTTCATAATGATGGAATGCATAATATCAGACTATCATAATCATGTAGCCAAGGCCTCGTTCCAAGACTACAAATAAGATTTTGTCAATTCCTCGTTCCAAGACACTAGTTTGTCTCATGAGACCTACCGATGCATCGACTAACTATAGCGGGCTCCACCCGTCACTTACTAAGTCCAATGCATTCCTCGTATGAAAATGTCTAAACATAACATAAACATTCGTATTAAAGCTAGCATATGAAATGTCAATACTTTACCCATAAACCATGAATGGTATAACAATAAAACATCCACAATCAAACATATCACAAAACATTCAACACAATATGGAATATTTTTATCATGATATATCAATTTCAAAACAAGTTTAAAATCCATTAAAGGATTTTGACATAGATGAAAATGATTTGTAAAACTCTTTGAGAGAAATACCCCTTTTTCATGAAAACATTTTAAATTCACACAATTTAGAAAAGAAGTCATTTAAAGAAATTTTTTAATCAAAGTTTCCCATACAACTTTGAAACTTTTGAAGGAATTAACATTTTAAAAACATTCATGTCCATATAAATAAATCCTTAAAAACATTTTGAAGACATGTATATTAATGAAAAATATTTAGAAGAATAAATATTTAAAACATTTTAATTGATGTTTTAGTAAAACATTACCTTAAAATAATCCCTTTGAAAACTCATTAATGATACATGGACATGGATAATAAATATTTCCTAGTAGATACTTACATAAAAACAACCTCAGATAATAAAGAGATTGTGAAATTAACCCTTACCAATTTGGTAACTTACGAAACATACACCCCATGAAAGAGGTATCATACAAGGAATATGTAAATAAACATAAATTAAAGTGTATTAAACAAATAATAAAATTATGGGCAGTACATACCCCACACAAAAGGTAATTGTTCCAATATGGCATGAACCTCACGGGAATAAGGAGTGAGATGAAAACCCCTTACCTTGTACTTGTCTTTAGTTGAGGGTACGTTTAAACTCTTGTATGAAGACTATAGTATTTTATTAAATTATACCAGAACCATATTAATATTTATGATATCATACATTATTCATTTATGACTTTATAATAACCATTTAATAATAATTTCCATGTTATATTAATATTTCGGGTAATAATTGCTTTATTTATCGTACGTGTTTTAACTTGTTACTCTTGATTTTATCACTTAGATCATGATTTAAATACTTACATAATATAATACATGATTTATATAACATATATATTTAGAATATAAATATGTATAATAGATGTATATATGATCTCGAAAACACCATTTATGGAGACGGTAGTCCGTACGTACGCATAAACGCTGTTTCTATTTTCATATAGTATTGAACGAAAGTAAGTGAATAAGATATCTGTAAGTAAATAAATTCTTATATATATAAATATATATATATCTCTAGTAGAATTATTATGTCATATATTACATACTTATTAGTAATATATATTTTTATAATCGTCGATGAATTGTGAACTTGGAAATGAATCTCATCGCATCGTAGATACGGTAATCCGTACGTACGCACGAGAGAAAATATCATTCTTTTGTTATTAAAATAACATTTAATTGGATGATATATCTTATATACAGAATCCTTATCATGTTATATTTAGTATTTACATAAAATACACATCATTATTATACTCATCCAAATAATAATGTATTGAATAACAATTACACCACGACATGGAGATGGTAATCCGTACGTGCACATGTATATAATTTTAGACATTATAGATTAAAATTCCTCAAATAAATACAATATATAATTTTATGATTCTTTTTCTTCATGAGGAAAATGTTTTCCAACCATTTCAAAAATTGAATATCTCAGTTGAACATGGATTTGAGGATTTAAAAGACTTTATCTTCCACTTTGGTAGTATGGGTTGGATGTATTATTATTTGCACCTAATTGTAATTAGGGCAATTATTTGGAAAACCCAAGTGATTATTATCCACCTATGAATACAACCTAGGAATTTCTATGTGATTCCAGGAAAAAAATCTCAATGTTAATTAAGGAAAGGGATATATTTATTCAATTCATCAGGATTTATGGAGTCACTGATTAACATTGGTCATTAATTTTCATTTGTACCCGTATTTATCTATTTGATTTCATCAATATTTTTCGAGAAAACTTCCTTTAAAGTTTGAGGATAATCCTTGATTTCTTCCTCATTCTCTTCACCATTTTCAGAAGTAGAGGATAGATTGACACCTTGAGATCTATGAGATAATATAGGGACATTATTATTTCTATTAGGATCATATCCTGATATGGAATGGTTAGGTTCTTATGGTGTAGCTGACACCATATAAATGTAATAAGTAGTTCCCAATACTTGTGTTTAACTTCTAGGGTTCATACTACATGATATATGACCTAAATCCACAATGCATGTGATGCTTCAAGGATATATCATATGAGATTATATAGGTATATCATGAGACATGTAACTACTTAAAAAAAATTTAAAGTTACAATTTATTGTTTATCATTGGTCCTGATATGTCATAGTTGCATCTTTTACATGGTGAGATTTTTCATGGGTAGTGATACGTTATATGATAAAGTTTGATAAAATCCACAATGTTAGCTATCATTATTAAACATTTAATGTGATTAAATAAATGGGTGTTGTCTTAAATGTAGGATATGAAGCCTTTATAACCAATGGTTTTACTCAAACATTACATAAATTTCTAGTAAAGGCCATGAAAATATTAGGAATTTATTGAGGTATATATTCATATTCCATTTCCATTAAGTTATGGTGTTTTTGTTCATTCTTAGAAAAAAATCATTCAATCTCATAACTCTCTTAATCTTCACCCTTAGCCTGAATGAAGTTTTATCTGTTGGTATAGGGTGTGTAATGGAATATGAAATGATTTAAAAATTAATTTTGTTACACCACCATCAATGTTAAAACATCCTCTACGATGAATATCCACCTAGTTATTAACCATCACATTATTTTTTGAATTAATTAAGAACAAAAAATAAAATTGAAACCATAAGTAATTTTTTTTCAAACAATTTTTACACTCATCTTAGATAATTGATGCTTAAAGTAACCAAATGCATAACCCTCTAGACTATACACATACACTCTAAAAACCCACTACTATATTGATCATTGATTTCTGGGTGCTAGTGAAGATAACCAAAAAAAGTTTCAACATCTTGATGATCATTGTGACACTGTTCCGTTGATTTGGGAATAAGAACTTGGATTGGGATGCTCAGATCTCAACATTCTCACTATAGGAATTGGGAGAGAGGATAAAAGAGATCCCAATTTATAGTGGATAAATAATCTCTAAACATGATCCTTGTTTTGGGTTTAGATTACTATGTTATACTTCTATAACTTTCACTTATTTTCTTATGAAATATAACCTTGTAAACCAACCCATAATATGTCACCAAAAATACTTAAAACCTTCCATAAATGTCATGGATATTTTATTTTTTACTTATAACATGAAATTTATGTTATGTGATGAAATAAGAGTCATTAAATCAACACATGAGTTATTAAATTGACTTGTTTCTCCCAAAAATATTAAATAAACATTGAATAGTTAATATTAATTCATAAAATATCATTTCTTTATATTAACTTGACAATGTGTGAATATAGTGAGAAAATAAAATAAATTAATATTATTATAAACTTAAATAATATTTAATTTATTTATTTATTTTGATCTTTCAAACTTTTACATTACCCGACCCATACCATAGGGCCCACCATGTCCTAAACCCTAATTCATTATAATTGGTCAATATTCTAAATATATTTTTTGTATGAACCTCTTGGTCCTTATCTTGAAAGAATTACATCATACTCAAAGACCAAGAGAATTATCAACAACAGATCATGACCCTTAAGGAGATAAGGTTTAGTTAGAATAATAAGAACCTTATATGAACACACTATGTGTAATATATCCTCTTTTTGTCATGATATATCAAAAAGTAGGAAGAAAACTTTGGTTAATCATCCTTACTTTATTATTTCATGAACATTATATATGGAATCACCATATTCTACCATGTCTATGGATATAGTAAAGGCACCACCATCCTGGTTAATTGGGTTTTGGATATCTCTTCCTTTTAGAAGAAAAAAATATTATCTTGATCATTCAGTCAATGTCTTACAACCAATGATGCAACCATGAATGCTAAATAACCAAAACATAAATATCATTATTCTTTTCTTACATCAATGTACATGATAAAATGGTACACACTTATAATCATCTCAAGTTGAGAGACCAATACACATGCTCATAGATAGGAACAAACAATGATACCTAAAACATGTGGTGTTCCTATTTGTAGTCCAATCCTTAAATTATCCACTACTCAAGATCACCATGTGAAAACTTCATGAAAAGAAGTATTAATTATTACTACCCCCTGGAACAAGATAGTTAAACACCATTTATTCCTCATCAGTATCACATATATAGATCACATAACATATGTTTAAGTTTACTATAATAGTATCTTGAGGTTCTCATTATCGATGGTAACTACCATATCTTGTTGATACGATATATAATCCATGTAAATTACTATTTAAATAGCATACATATAATTATTATCACTATTACAATAAGATAAAATCATACATATATATCAGTATACGTGATATGGTAATAAAAATGTATTACTCAAGTTGGGTATAGGGAACTCACTTTCACAACACTCCCGTTTTCACTAGAACCAACTTTCTATCAATAAACCTATTATCTATCACTTGACAAGACCATGCTTATACTAATTAATAGATTTAATAATTGGTCCTTACACATTTATTTATATGGATACATTAATATTTCCAACTTCACCTCATAGAGTAAAAACTCTCTTAATAGATGATATCTGTAAGTATATCCCTTTTTTTGTTTTCATAATCTTTAAATCTTGGCTAGTAATAATGTCATAATATTATCAAATTTTATATTATGATAATTATTTACTTTTTAGTTATGATTCCAAGAACTAGATTTTTATTTATTTATTATGCTTCATTAGATTCATTAGAAATTGAAACATACTCAATATTTGTATATATGGATGCCACTAGATTTAATGATGTTCACATTCCAATTTCCTTATCCCAACTTTGATATATGATGTATTGATCCTTAGAAAGAATAGTTTGATTACCCTAATAACTAGTGTTCCTCCATCTCCAAATATCAGGTACATATACTTTGTACATTTTACTTTCTTCAATATAATTAAATAACTATGACTCTTACCAATGCGGTTTTTCTATATTTATATGACACCTTCCTATCATAATGAATGTGTTGGAAGTATCATACCCAGTAAATAGCATGGAATATATGATGTATCCATCATATATGTTTATGGAGTTCTACTCACTACTTTAATATCATTCTATGTGTTATACATGTCTTTTCTAAGAGATTTATGTCAGGCGACATGGGATAAAATCTCTCTAGTTGTCCTTTATTGTATTTTTCATGAATTGTAACTATATATAATTTGAACTGGTCCATGCGACCTATTATATCCACTTATTTAAATATGGTTCACCAAAAATTGGGTTAATACTTTAAGTTAATCTTTGGAAAGATACTTTCAATATAGTCTTAACATACTGTAATACTAGTGACTATTTTCCATATATTCTCAATACATTTTACTTATAAAACTATTGTACTCCCATTAACCTCTTTTATACACCTTGTATACTTTTATTCAAAATGAAAATTCTATGATAAAGATTCTTGCATTAATCCATAAATATATCTCTATAACTTCCATTCCTTATTGAAATTCATTGATGTCTCGAATCCTTTCTGGTTATGAAATATATTCACCTTCCTAGAAAGGTGGTCTTGATATCTGATTTCCAATATAATGATCATAGAAAGTTACCATGGTAAGTGTAATTATAATGGATTTAGTCATGAAAACTTGTTATAACCAATATAGCCTTATTGGTATACCCATTATACCACCCATGCATAGTTTTTATTAAATACACACCAATGACTTTACATCAACCAGAGAAACTACCAAAATATAAACATTATTTTGATTTATAGATCCTATTTTCTAAATCCATATTCACTTTCAAATTTATCTTATAAAACATTTTCTACTTCCTTTTAGGATATAGATTCATTATTCTCAAAGGATAATCTGTCTCCTAACTTGGTGATCATAAAACCTTCTAAATTGGTTTTATACATTCCTTCAAAGTATGTGTCTCTGGAACATTCCCTTTCCACAATCTCTAGTGGAACTTATTCTTATGCAATCTGTTGTACTTGTCAGGACTTTACTTTATCGAAGTCAATATTTCTCCCACTATCTCAAATAGATATATACACCCTTTTATATAAGTTTATTTTATCACTTTACTATAAATTTTCTATCATAGAGATTTATCTAATATATTATATAAAATTTTGAATAATTAATGGAGATGCACTTCTTATTTTTCTTGATGCAGATTTTTTTGTTGACTTAGTCTTAGAAAAATCATTTCATCTAAACACTTCTTTTGTGACATAGTATATTTATTTCATACTATAATTCATATGATATCCATTTATCATTATAGATGGCATATGGTTATGCATTAAAACTACTATTCATAAAACATGCATCTAAAAGATAATGGAATACTTTCCATGGATTATGAGTCTCATGATTGGTCCTCCTTGTACATACATCATGGTTATGATGTGTATAAGGAAATATGTGGTTAGGAATAAATCCACACAACATTTTATTGATTAATGAATTCAGGTAAGACTCTTCATTGATCCACCATTTTCTAATATCATAGGAATGATGTGAATAATGAAATGTGAGTTTAGGAATAAATCAACACTTCATTTTTCATGATCGATAATTCTTGGCAAAGATATAATCTGACCTAGAAACCCTGATGATCTAATATACTTTACCAAGATGATTTATTTTTCACTTTTATATTCCTTAAATTTATTAATGTAATATCATGAAGAATATGAATTTACTATTATCTTCGACCTAAAAATTTTGACATATATCTTGTGGAACTGGTTATAGAATCTTTTTGGTTTTATCCCCTTTAATGTAAAAGGGTTACTAGTCAATTTCTAACCTAATAAGCAATCATGTTTAATACCAAGGAGTTTTATCTCATGAAGAGTCTAAACACCCTTCTTGGTATTGCCTTGAAATTTTATTTTGGATTTACTTTACCAAGAATATACTTTCCAAAACTATGTATTATTAAGTCTTAAATTTTATATTTATCATTTATTATCGATGAAACAAGTATTACTGAACCATTAGTTGAGTATGATACACCATAAAAAACATTCATTCCATAATGAAATAATGTATCCTTATATCTAATGGAAATATGACATAAATGTTTTGTAATCCTCTATATAAAAAATAGTTTAATTACAATCAATCAACTTGGTAAAATAAAAGTCATTATCTTCTCACTATTGACATAGAAATCACCCTTCATCTACTTAGTTAATTCCCATTACTTCATTAATTTTTTCTGACATTACATGGTTATTGTATTTGGAAACAAATGTGACGAAGAAATATAGTATCTAATACTCAAGAAATAAAACATATATATCACTTACAATGATGAATATACATGAAGTTTAATCATCTTATTTCTTATTCTTCAATTCATTGTTGTTTCTCTTCTAGTGACCTATCATTACACATGAAAAGAAAATATCCTTATGTTCAATGTGATCCTTCATTAGCTTTGGTTTCTTAGAAATATTTTATAAAACATTCATTGACTTAGAAATATTCAAGGTTTTTTCAACCTTGAATTTAAATTTGTTCAATATAAGAACTAAATATTTAACTTTATTCAAGTTCTAATCATCTAGGAAAACCTTACCCAAAATACACTAAAGTGGTTTCTCTATAATATTTATTTCACAATACTAAATGAAACTGGAGTAACTAGTTGATAAGGTTAAAATAATGGGATGGTCAAAAATATCATGATATATCTTTCAATTTACACATTTTTAGTGTAATCTTAACCCCATTTAATTATTTATCCACTTTATCCTCATAAACTTCTCAATGATGTGACAACACGGTATAACCATCCATGTCATAATGCTTCTTCCACAAACTACTATAAAATAGTCCTTTAACAACACTAGGCATTATCAGTGCTAGCTAAAAGTATGGATAAGGGAACCCATTATTAGTGCTAGAAAAAGTTATGATAGAGGTCCCCTTTATTAGGACTGATAAAGGGGGATCATTATCACTTGTAAAGAAAAGTATTGATAAAGGCCCCCCTTTATTAGTGCTAATAAAAAATCACTAATAAATCCCATATCAATGCTAGTAAAAAATAACTGATAAAGGGGTTCCCTTTATCAGTGCTAATAAAAAAGCACTCATAAATGGGGACCACTATCAGTGTTATAAAAAAGTTATGATAAAGGGGTCCTTTTATCAGTGCTAGTAAAAAATAACTGATAAAGGGGGAATTTATCATCATTTGTAACTAGAATTAATAAATTTTATAGTTCAAAAGAAACATTTCATTAAAAATAATATATTAATATATAAACAAATTTATATTGATATAAATAAAATATATTTTAAAAAATACTATCTAGGTAAGGCTAAATACGCATTTACAGTTAATATATAATATATTTAGTGAAAATGGATTATAAAGTAAAAAAAATTATTAAATAAAAATTTTATAATTTTTATCGAGAAATAATCATTTAATAACAATTAAAAGACAGAAAAAATTAACAAATTAATAAACGATCTAGAATAAGAAGAAAATATGACTCAAATTTCAAACGACTGTAACTTTTGATCGATGTGTCCATTTGAGATATACCACATATCAAATAGAAGCCTAAGAATAGATCTATGCCTTGGTGAGGGGGAACCCCCCAATATCACTTTTTGAGGAAAAAAATATCCATAAGTCCTTCAAAACAGAGTTTTTAGTCGGGGTATCCAAATTTTTTTACATTTAATGGAGTTTTAGCCTCGTTCAGGGGGTGTTGTTGTATTTTCTCAATGAGGACTAAATTTATTCATAGGGATTACATTCATATAGATATTATTATTTCTAAATTTTATCATTTTTTACATTGAATTTTTATTTATAATTAAATATTTGCATATTTTATTATATTTACTTATAATAAATAAATTATATAAATAAACTTTCAAACATATTTGAATGAAATATATTTTTAAATATATAAAATAGATATTAATTATTTCTTTTATGTAAAATAAACAATTATTCATTTTATTTACATTATAAGAAAGCATTAATATTTATATATATACCTATAAAAGTTATGTTTATATATAAACATGTGTGTGTTAATAAACAAATATATATTTATATATATATATTCTAATATATTTAAATAAATACATATTATGAAAATATTTGTATGTGTATGTGAGAAATATAAATGTATACTTATTTGTGTTAATATATATGTGTGTGTATTTTGAATATATATCATTGATAAATGTATTTTAATAAATGAATCATTTTCATTATCATTAAATATAGTATATAAACTTATTTTAAAGTAATTATTTATAACTAAATTGTAAAAAATTTATATGTAAATATAGTATTATATGTGAATATGTAAATATATATGTATTAATGTATAAAATTTATATCTAAATATACAATACATATATATAGAAAAATTTTAAAAATGTATTTAAAATAATATTTATCCAATTTTTACATTAGAAAAATATATGAATATATATATATATAATTATACAAATATAAATATATAATGTTTATATATACATATATGTGTGTATTAATAAATTAATGTATAATTATATTATATTCTAATATCGTTAAATGAATATTAATTTATTATATATTTAAATAAATATAATTACATATATATCACACACCCATAAACATATATTTTATGGATTTATTTGAAAACCATTATATAAATATATGAATAATATATATATATATGTAAATATATATATATATATATAAATAGAAATATATAAAATTGATAATAAGACAACATGATGTAGTGGTAAAAGCGCTTGAGTTACAAAGGATATGTACAAGGATAAAATCCATGCATGCACAAGAGATTGAAATTATGTAAAGCACTGATAAAAGTGGGGGTGGGGAAGTGCTTGGGTGAGTGGGTAAAAAACACTGATAAATACAGGTGAGAAGCACTTATAAATAGTGGGATGGGGAGAGGTCCAAACAAAAATTAAATTTTCCTCCTTTATTAGTGCTTAAAAACAAGTGCGGATAAAGGCCGCATTTATTAGTGCTTTTTTCAGCAACTGTAAAGGGTGAATTAACCAGTGCTTCTTGCGATCACTACTAAAGCTGACTCTTTAATATCAATAACATTATCAAAACTTCCATAGCGCAAATAAAGCCCTTTTACTAGCATTTTAAAGACGAAATTTGTACTAGTGACATCTCACTAGACATTGATGATAGAATTATGATGTTAACATCAAATGCTTCATCCATGTATATTCTCCAACCATCCTTTTCACCATCACTTGATTCCTAAGGTGAAATAACAGGTAGTGGGGACTATAACACATACAACTTTCAGTCATATCATAGTACTATGTGCATGAATCTATACCACTTTGAGAGATTAATATTGGTTAGGATGTCTTTTTTATTATTTATCATAGAATTTCTATGGTATTACATTCCATTTTTCTACAAAAATAAACCTATAAGACTAGTAAATTTACCTTGATTAACAATATTTTGGAATTATATATTTATTGATTTTAAATTTCTTCCACTATATTATCAAATCGTAGAAACAATCAACTAATAGATTAAAAATACTCAAAATCTTGAGTATTAAAGTGAAAATGATCCATAAAACATCTACTAATAGTCTTAGTTGTGGATAAGAAGTGCTCAAAGAGTTTCAAGGTAGGATTTTGGGTATCCAACCTCATTGACTCAGAGCTCATTGATCCGTTGAGTTAAGTCCCATCTCTTAAAAAGTTTAACAATTGATTTACTCAATGTTTTTCCTCTAGAATTGCACCAATAAAGTTAGTGATATTTATTTGATTCTAATTTTTGTTAATTTGACCTACTACTTTCATAATATCTCCCTAATAATACGATTCACCCTCAACTATGGATGGTAAACAGGTCATATATATGGTTTTGTTGAAATTCATGTAACATAAGGTGTTAATTACTTAATATTTTCTTTGAGGTTTTTATAGTTTTCTTGGTGAATGATATCCATTACTATTAATCATGATTATTACTATGTTATATCACTCACAACTTATCCATGATTTTTTTGAAAACATTCATCCCATGTTAATTCCATTTTTATCTATAAATGATTATTTATTATTATATGTGATCATGTGTAATAATTACACATGTATATAATAGAAAATAAGATGATGCGATCATGATTGTTTCCTAATGGTGGATTCATTAAGTGATGGATCAAACAAGACCCTACAAGATACTCCATGAGCTGCATATCACTTGAGTTGCAGTGATTAACCCATCCAATGCATTCCAATCTCATCTAGCATTTCACCAAATCTCAGAAAAAACTATGTCTCCTTTTATCCTCCTCATTATAAACAGATACACTCACAATGTGGCGAGGAGGTCCTAGGAATGAAGGTTACATATTAGAATACCACTCATGGACGCGCAAGCCAATATACAAATAATGTGATAGGTAATGATACATAGATCATTATTTACTAAATAATTATTATAAATAATGAACATGAAATAATTATGTAAATTAAAAAATAAAATACCAGACATACTCATGATCGGTTGGTGTGCCTTAAATTTCAATAATTAAATTAAATTTTCAAAAAATTATACTCAATAGAATTTATTTTAAATTAAAAATAAATTAAATTAATTTTAATCCATAAAACAATTTTCATAATGTCCCAAAAATAATTTTATAAAATTTATAATATTTTGAAGACAGAACTTTTCACAATTTTTGAGTTTCTTGGGTCTTTAAAAACACCACTTGAGGGGTTTGGGGCCCTTACTAGGCTTGAAATAGACTAGAAAGGTTGGGGGAAGCCTGACATAGATGGGACCAGGTTTGGACGGTCTTGTTGCATGTGGTGTATACACTACAGGCACACATATCGCTGACTGGTGGTTCCCTTAAGCGAAATCACCCCTTTGACATAAAAAAATTAAAATCTCTAATTCCCACTATCACAACCTAGCCCTAGTTTTCCTATTTTAATTTATTTTTATTTATTTATTGGTGTTTGATCTTTTAGTTGTGGTTCAGATTGAGTTTTCATTGAGAATTTTTGTGTTTTGGAAGTTTCAGGTTGTTATTAGCCCTATGCATGGTTTGTGTGCCTAGTTTTGAGAGAAACCATGTGGATGGTTAAGAAAGGGGGTATTTTCAGTTCTTTTTGTTCTTTAATGGTTTTACATTCATTGTCCTAGAACAGTTTTTCCCAAACCATGTGTGTCAAATGAGTAACCACACAAGTTGTGGGTGGTGTCTAGGGAAAGGAATAGGACTTTCACACAATTAATAGAAACCATACAGAAATATTTTTGGAGGCTCTATAATTTTAATAAAAATTATTTTCACATCTGGAACTTTCTTTTTCAAACCATGTGTCAAGCTTGCACATGTTCCCCTTCCTTCGAGTGGGGTATACATAATAAAAAAATTGGAAAATAAAATTAAAGTGATTAAGTAATCCATTTTTATGTTCATCCAAGGTAAGAAAAATTTGAATTTTATTTTAGGTTCTAAAATGACTAATAAATTCACTTATGGAATTGGTTACTATAGTAAATCAATATCCTCAAAAAATATCAAAAAGAATTCTTTTTTAAGAAGTATCTCTCAATAGAAATTTTGAAATTATTTTCAGATGTTCAGGAATATGATTTATGGGTGTGATTATAAAAATTTTCATTATGGGAGGCCCAAATATATTCACCTCTATTTAAATATTTTTCTTATAAAATCTCATATTTCTTATGAAAAATCACATCCTAAGAAAATATGGGTTCTAAATTATTTATTAACCAACATTTGTGGACCCAAATTTTGGGTACCAAAATATATAGGTTATTGATTGTTTGGTAGGTGCATTGTATTAAGATAAAACCCATGTGCAATAGTTTGTTTCATTATTATTTTTAAGGAGGAGGTAGTTGTGTATATCTCATGAATTTCATTTGAAATTGAAAAGCATAAGGTTTATTAATTCCATAATTTTGAAAATTCTATTTAAATCTATTATGATAATTCTATTTATTCTTTAATTCTTATATTAAATTTAATATTTTAATTCATTTTGAAAAGTGAATTCCAATTTAAAAATTTATATTTTAATGTTTTATGTTTTTTCTATTTCAAAGATGTCATTTTTTTTGTTAAAAATTCAATGATTTCATCATGGATTTCTTATTTGATTCCTTATATGTTAGTTTTCCAAATCTTGGGAGATGTAATGATGTTTAATTTGATTGATATTTTAATATAAAATCCTTGGAAATTATTGATTCATTTGGGTAATATTTTATTTTTTTAATATTAAAAATCATGTTTGATCTATCCAACGATACATCGGCAAGCTAATGTTAATTTTCAGAACCTTGATTTTTTTATTTTCTCTCCAAACAGTTGGTATAGCTCACCATATCACTAGAAGACTATTTCCAATACTTCTTGTCCTCTCAAAATGGGAAGGTTTATATAATTTTTGAAACCACTATGTATCCCCCATCACTATCTTCTCTAGACCTTGATATTTCTATATTATTAGAAATAAATTCTCAAATGCATCGTGAAGGAGATAATGAGAACCAAGTTTTTTCCATCAAAGTTTTATTTTCAATTATTCAAATTTTATGGGGATTTTTGTTTCTAAATATTGTTTGTATTATTTATATGTTATAATTTATTAATTTCATTTTTTAACCATGGTATTATAAATTATTTCACATTTTTGAAATGTTGACATCTTGAAATTCAATATTATATTTCACTTTGAAATATTGAAATCCAATCTTATTTCTTGTTTGATTTTTAATATATTCTTTTTCAAATATCATTGATATCTTTTTTGGAAGTAATTTTTGTTATCTCACCTTTAAGATATTTAGTATCTAAAACATCTTTCTTTAAAACATATTTATTTGATTAATGAAGACCTAAAAATTGTTGGCTTGTAAAAATATATTTTGATACATGGAGAGCATGAGGTCTTACCTATATTTTTTATTTTTCAATATTGAGCTTTTTTAGTATGATTTACACTCAACATGAGATTTACTGAATTATATACTTTATTGTGTTAATATAATTTATTTATTTAAATATTGAAATCATTGATATACCTTAATCTATTGAAGTCATTTATCTCATTATTCAATTTAATATATTTAAATCTTGATATCATTGATTCATTTACCTCATTAATTTAAATCTTTATTTTTTGTATTAATTTATTTCACACGCTTAGGTGTTTTTTTAATTCTTGAGTTATATTTTTTTGTGGCCCCTTACACTTTTAAAAAGTATACATTAAATTGAGGGGGATTTTAAATCAAAAAATTTCCTAAAGAGAGCCTCCTATTTTTTGAAAAAACTATTGCATGATAAAATATATCTTACACTCTATTAGTTTTGTGAAATTGAATTTTAAATAACATGGGTGTACAATTTTTGGTTCTTAATTTTTTTTGAAAGTTTTAATCTTTTTATTAGTTTAAATTTTATTTTAAAATATAATTTTGTGAGAATATTAAAATAACTTTGTCTCTCTCTAACTTCAGTTGAAAATTTTTATATACTTTTTGGTTTTAATTATCTAATTTTGGGGGACCCAAAATATCTTTTGATATCTAAATCAATTCCTATAGAGACACTCTTTTTGAAAAAACACTCAAAGTATATTAATATTTCAAAGATAATCTTTTTTAAACATGATAATGTGTTTATTTTTTCTAAAATTTTAAGGAAGGTTTTTGAAATTTTAACACCTATAATGTTCATTTTTTAGTTTTCTAAATATTTTTTTCAATGTAATGTGTTTTTAATACTTAAAATTTATTTTCATTTTTCATGTTTCTTGATGAAAAATTCTGGGTTATGAAATTTTCATTCTTGAACCTCATCTGATTAAAAATTCATTAACATTATTTATCTAGCCCATATTTTTGAGATATATTATAATTATAATGGAGTATAAGGTGAGTAAATTAAAGGAATGATTTATTTAATACCTTGTGTAAACTTATTTTGGGGGAAAATATAATGTAATTTAATACATAGTTATATTTTAGTTTATAAAGATATATTTTCAAGTAGTTTTAGATGTTTTTAAATTGTTTTGTTATAATTTTTTTTCATATTTTTGGTATCATATCATCAATGTGGCTGATAGTTTTGTCATCAAAGGAAAATTTTGTTTTATGAGGGAAGAAGTAATAATTTAAAACGAATCTTTAATTATTTCAAATATTTTGAAAATTGAATGATTTTGAATTTTAATTATTCTTTAATGTTGAAAGTTTGGAGTTTTTTAATTTTTAATAATCATATAGGTGGAGAAGGTTTGAAAATGTTTAAGTGTTAAATTTAATTCCAAAATTTAATTCTTAAAATTATTGGTTGAATTTCATTGGTTTAATTTTATTATGAAATATTGATATTTCTTTTAGATACAATCATGAGAATTGTGTCATTATTATCTCTATATTAATTAATTTCTTAAGTTATTGTGATCATAAAAAATAGTGATATTTTCATACATATCACACTATGAGATAGTCCTAATGATAAAAAACAAATTTTGTTAAAAAATATTTCATTACCTGAATTTCAATATTTATATTTTATAATTTTTTATGAAGTTTTCAGACCAAACCGAGGGCTGAAGAGGAGTGCAGAGTACCTTCTTGAAGTCATCCACCTGTAGATGCTAATGAATACTCAGTAGACAACATTAGATGGGTTGTGGGTCACACTGATGAGTTAGAGTGATATGGATAGAACTATGGTTCTATCTAGGAGTCCCTGGAAGGACATAGGAACCCACAAGCTATCCAGTTCCATAAAGACAGATATAAGAAACTAACTATTTTTTGGGGCCCCACATGACTTATTTCATCCTCCAATTTATCTCTATGATTCTCAACGTATTAAAAAAATTACTAAATCCATTTTAGTCAATTAATACACCCCAAGGGTTCTTAGAAAGAAGTATTTACCTTAGAAATCATGTTAGATATCCATTTTCAACTTTTCTTCATTCTCAAGATCTCTTGTACTCTTGTCTCTCTTCCTCCCACTCTTTCATGTTTCATTCTTACTAGACTTTTGAGAGTGTTATTTTTAGTAATTTCATAAATAAATTCACTTATATTTCATTTTCTTGGGTTCTAACTACCAATAAGTGTGAGGGGGTTTGGTGATAAAATCCATAAGTAAAGGATAATGGGTTCTCACTACCATTGAGTGTGAGGGGATTGGTGCACACTACCACTAAAATTATGAGAGATTGGGTTTCTAGAAAAAACCACTAAAATTCTAGAAGGGTTCTTTCTAAAACTACTAAAAATCATGAGAGATTAGGTTTCTTGGTATAACCACTAAAACTAGGTGTTTTAATTGAGTTTATTTCTACAAAAATTAAAACTCATGGGTGATTGGGTTTTTCATAAAAGCATTAAATATAAAAGGTTTTAATCTAAAAACTCTCAAGTATCTTGATGGAGGGAGACATAGGGACCCCGTTTTGGATTATTGGTGAACTCATTTATCAAAATCTTGTGCTTTATATTTTAAATTTATATTTCTACTATGATTAAATATTTTAATTTTAGTTTATTACTTTAATTATTTTAATTTTATAAATCCTTTTTTAAATTTATAAATAGTGTTTTAAAATAAACTTCACCCCCTCACATATTTAGTCAGACCAAAAATTCTATGTCGATAGTGTCATAGGGTAAAGGTTCAAACTAGAATAAGAAAATTTATTTTTAAAGTTAAAAAATTATTCTTCGAGTGGCCAGTCATGGTCATTTAAACCTAATGGTTAAATTATAAAAGAATGGGGATGGAATTATTTTAGATACATGAAGGCTTTTGTGAAAATCCATGGAATTTACATGCCAAATATCCTTATTATAGAAATTAATTATTTAATTTTAAAGGACAAGTGATTCCAAAATAATAATTTACAAATGTTGGGAATATATAGAAGTTAAAAATAAAGGGAATAATTAATATATCTTGTAGTTTTAATTAAATTTATAATGTAAAGAGTTATATTAATATTATATGGATCTAAATAAATGATTTTTATAGTTATCTCATTTATCTTATATGATGAGATATGTTTTTTGTTATAAAAGAGTTGTTATGAATAATATGAGATGTTACACATATTTTATGATTTGTAAGATGTTATAAAATTCTTAATAATAAGTTAAAGATATATTTTTTTAACTAGGATAAATTAGTTTACTATATATTTTTTTAAAATGAGAGTAATTGAGATTCCATTACCAACAGTGAAATATTTTAAAAAATAAAATCTTTTTTTAGAAAATATTTTAAACACATAGAATAACATATAAGATATGGATGTAATATTTTATTTTATATACACACATACTAAGATAAAATAGGTTTTATTTAATAACATAATAGAGTTTATGTATCCTATATATATATATATATATTCTATAGTAAACAATTTCTAAGAGGATATTGGTAGAATATTTTTACGTTGAGAAGTTTAAAATTAACAAATAAAAAATTAATACAATAAAATTAAAAAGTAAATGTCAATTAATATCCTAACGGTGTTTAGTATGAGTTAATAATGTATTAATGTAAATATTCCCGTTAGTTACCAAAATATCTAAAAGAATAGTTTTCATAAAAGGGTTTCAATAATGATTATGTACTTAGAAAGTATTGTAAGTAGATAATATAATTTATTGAACTTGTAACAATTGATGTTTTGGAGTTAAGGAATTTTAATATGTTCAAGGTTTGTATACTAAGGGAATTATTAATAATTCTAACAATTATTCAAACCATATTACATCAAATATTTTATTCACTAAAGAGTTTAATGATAGTATTGTATCATATGGTTACATAAAGTCATTGTAATAATTACATATAGATGTAATGAGTAAACAAAATCCCCTAATATGAAAAAAATAATGATCTTCTATAAATCTATCACTTGGTATATGTTAGTGGTGGATCACATTAATGGAGATACATACTAATATGGGTGTGAGTTAGTGTGTATAGATATTTAATAATCTCAAACTATCATTCTTATTTAACACCTCTCTCTCAAGATTCTAAATAATCCCAAATGGAAATAGACATAATACATTTATTAATGAGGCTTTACTATTTTAAGGATGACTACATCCCTAGTGTTTCATGGTTATTGTGCCATGAACATAACTCCCTTTTTATTATCAAAAGGAACCCGATCAAGGGTATATCCTTTAACTCATACAAATCATTTCAATAACTAGTTATAATCTTGTATCAACAAAACTAAAAAAATATTTAAGAAAAATTATCAATGATAAATGTATGATCCACCACACATAATCTTCATATGTTTATATTCTTCCTACTCAACACAAAACAATATCCTTTGAATATTATCAATTATTCTTCTTTGATACAACATCGTATCAGTTCATTCTCTCATAATTCTCAACCACATATTTATTTATTATTTATATTTATATTCATTAAATATTTCATGATTATTGTTTCTTTAATAGTTATAAAAATATCCTCAAAAATCGATAGCATTGATTCAATCATTCAAACTTATTTAACTCCAAGTAAAGGGTATCATTTTAATCCTCCTTAAGACTAATAATTTTCCATCACTTAATATTTGAAATATTTGAGACATAAACTCTTCAAAAATACAATGGTTATTTAAATATTAATAATTCCATGTGATAATATATTCAAATGAATGTGGAGTATCTCCTTCACTTTCAATGTCGAATCTATCCACAAAAAAACCATAAATGAAAATTCCACACATTCATGAAACATATTGAAACATGACATATACTATGGTGTAGAGATCCCCACACTAGACCTTGTACATTATCATGTCAATATCTTCTCAAAATGTTATAAAAAAATGTACCATGATGGGTTCTACCTATTCATTTTCCACATGGAATATTTTCTCATAAAAAACTCACCACCATGATGTGGTGATCACCTTCTTCTATTTTAGAAACATATTGATTTAGATGAGTCTCATTATTCCTCTTAATGAAGAAACTCACATGAAATACTCATTACGATGTTATGGTGAACATATTCTTCCCATTTTAATATGAATTTGTCCTTTACTAAAACATGGTCAACATTATCTTCCTATTTCATAGTCATTCCCACTCCTTTCATCTCCACTTGAATCATCGAACATGCCATATGATTATTTTAATTTTAAAACATAGTAAAATCATCAACAACCGTTATATTTATCAAAAAAATTCTTTCTGAAATTTATCAGCATTTTCATATGACTTTATAAGTCATACAGTCATCAAATCCATACACCCATTGAAGTCACATGAAAAAGTTATATGTTCCCACACATTCTAACATTGAATTAAAATATTAAATAATGATGCTAGATCTCAAAGACATATTTAGGAAGAGGTCATATGATCTAGAGGGTCTGGCATAAAAGTATTTTAGTATGGATCAATGTAATATAATTTACCAAAGTTATACACTAAATTTTTATGGTCCGATAAAGTCTTATTATTACTTATTTTAGTCTATCTTAAAATCATTAGATCACCCTGAAGTCATAAAATTTTGATCTTTTCCCTTTTTTAATCTCTAAATTAAAAAATATAGACTCATTCAATCATTCTATAGGCCTTATAAAAATTATCAAAACATTATCCAAAGTATCCTAACACTAAGTTTATTGTAATACAAGATTAATTAATCATGGATGGATTCTACATTGCTTCATCTCTTAAATATTTCATTCAACCATCCTGAAACATCATAAATAATAGCTTATGGAAGTTGTATATAATAGTAAAAAAAATTACACACTTGTTCTAGATAATGCTCTAAACTCCATTAGTACTTTTTATATCTCTGTGAAGATCATTTAAAAAATCAGAACATGTAACATGTATTAAAAAATATATATATTGTCATCTTCAATAGTTTTCAAAAATCTATCCCTTTAGATTTTATATCAATATCACATACTTATCTCTCCATTATTAGTAATAAAAAAAGTGAATAGATGTTAGGGATGAAATCAAACCTCTGAAATAAAAGGAATCATGAATCAGTCATCTCTAATTATATGTGATCTAGGTATTTATATAAAATAAGTGTGATTAAATCAATCATCATTGTTCTCCCTAAGTAAAACTCATCTCAGTACTATAATTTTTTGTGCTCAAACAAAAGAATGGACTATAAATTTAAAATTAATTTCTTTCTTATATAAAATAATGAAAAAAATTAAACAATTCACAAAGAGAGGGATCAAATTTATACCCTAAAAAATCCTCTCCTTAATAATTTGAATAATAGGGTTAGAGGAGAAAAATAAAAAAATTACATACCTCAATGAGATGAAGTTGGTTGTACTTTCATCTATATCCTTAAATTCTCAAACTATTTATTTGTTATAGGTTTGGTAATAATATTATCAATCTGTTCTTTATAGGGAATAAATTCCAACATTAGAATACCATATTCAATATTCTTATTCAAAAAATGGTTCTTTATCACAATGAGTTTTTTCCAAGAGTTCAATACAAAATTTCTAGACTGGTTTACAAAACTATGATTATCAAAGCCTATAATTATAGGATAAATAGATTTAATATTCAAGTCATTCAATTATGTATTCATCCATATAATTTGCGTATCCACTTTTAATGAAGTAATATATTAATCCATATTATAATTGAGTTTCACTGATGTCTGGTTATTCAAATTCCATGTAACAAAGCTTCTTCTGATGATAAATAAGCTTCCATATATAGATTTATAATCATCAACAACCCCCATTTAGTCAGCATTAGTAAATTCTCTTAGATTAAGTTAACCTGCATTTTTAAACATCAACCCATAGTTGAAAGTATTTGAGATATATCTCAATAACATCCCTGGAAAACTTAAAAGTACAATCCTTTATATTTTCCTGATTATTGGATATTTATTTTTTAAAGAATCATAGACAAGTATTGTTGGGTGTAATAGAATTGTATTAAGTATACTTCAGGAATTATGAGGAATATAGTTGAATGGGAAGAACAAAATACATGATATTAAACGGTGAATACTAATTTGATAGTTTATTAAGACATCCAAGGGTTTTGTAAATGTAAAATTTTATATTTAGTGTTTAAAGAATGTTTTATAAAGGTATAGTGTGATAAGAGTGCAGTTTGGAATTTTGAGCAGCTATGTAAAGGTAAATTAGTACCTATGTAAAGGTAGTCTAGTATGTCATATAAAGGTAATGAGGAAGACTAGTAGTCATGTAAAGGTATATTTATACTTTTATTGGTTATGTAAAGGTTAATTGAGTTTTACACTATCCACATAAAGGTAGATGGATTTTTAGCAGGTATGTAAAGATGAACTCACACTACGTAAAGGTCATATGTGAGTTATAATGGCTACATAAAGTTATGATATAACCTATAAAATGGAAATACGTGATTCTAATGTGTTGTATAAAGGTAACACTAAAAATTGTGAGTTGTTTAAAGGTCATCTAGAGGTTTAATTACCTACATAAAGGTATCTTAGGTTCCACATCAAGGTAACACAAATAAAATAGAACCTATGTAAGGGTAATGAGAAATTTACTAAAGATGTGTAAGGGTAAAGATGAACATGTGTAAAGGGATGCTAATTTTCTAGAATATTTTATATTTTTAAGAATTTAAGCAATTGGATAATCATTGAAATTCACTAGATCATATGAATTTGGTGATTTTTATATAACTTCAAGATTTTCATATGACTTCACAAGTCATATGATATCCAAGGTGTCTTGAAATTTAAAAAAGGGTTATGAGAATATATTTTTTTCAAAGATAAAAATTCAAAAAGGGATTAGGAATTTATATGACTTAAAAAGAAAAATAAATGAAAAACAAAAAATGTGAAGGTGATTTCCACACTATAGAATGAAAGATCCATGTCATAATGCATGTATCTCACACACATATGGATATATTAAAAAGAAATAAAAGTTTCATGATTTATGGAAAATTTGATATTGTGATACTGAAATATCATTTGAAGGTTAAATTTTTCAGTCTTAAGGATATTAAATGGAAATAATTGATTTGATTTAAAGAAGTTCAAACGAGTTTAAAGAGAAGAATATATTGATTCCTGCAATCATGGAGTTTCAACAATTTATTACAGAAATAATATCCATGATATTATTTTATAAATATATATATATGTAGGATAATAAATGATAAATATTATATATAATATGAAATTGATTTCAAGTGATCATTTATTGTTTATTGAAGAGGAGAATCCAACTGCATATAAGAAGCCATATGAATTGAGGAAGAATAGTTGATAAGTCTCTTGATACAACTATATCACACCCAAAGTTTCAATTTTAGGTATTTTTTCCTTTATTAATTTGTTTTATCATTATAATTTTGTTTCGGGCCACTTAGTTTTTAAGTTGTCAATAAAAAGTTGTAAACAACATTTCTAGGGACGAAAACAACATTTTCCACATCATAGCCCCTAGGAATTAGTTGTTTTAACCCACCAAGGGAAGTTCCAAACCATAATGAATTTCATGATGTGTGGGGGGAAGAAACTATTTGAAATAGTGAGGTCCTTATCCATGATTCCCTTCATTAGGTCCTCATTTCGGTCAACATTCTTTAAGGCGGTTACATTGGCCTGGCCAAAAGGAGATCGACACTATGGAGCTCCCAAAGTAATTTTTGGGGATGCCTATATAAAATTTCCGTATAATAATAATCCATTTTGAAAACTTAGTCCCAATTTTGGTCACCACATATGAAGGAGAAACTATTACATGGCCTTTATAGACCATGTTGTGGTTGCAACTGGCTTAAAATAAATATGGATTCTAAATTTTCCTCTCTCTACTTATTTAACCTATGTAATCCTAATTTATCATCTCAATAGTACTCTTAATCCTTAGGTGCATGATATTCTCTTCCTCTCTACCACTTTAGCTTCCATTTTAGTAATATTCAACTATGGGATTTCAAGAAAAAATCAAGTACGGTTCTACTTTTCTCTTCGATTGTGTTTTCTTTCCTTCATCTCTTAGTTTATATTTTCCCTATGGTCATATCATCCCAAGGATTGTGTAATAGAAATTAAATGGTGTGAATTTTTTTATTATGGTATCTTATTTATCCTTAAAGTCTTCCTCCTCTTTTCTAGTGGTTTCCACTTAGTTTCCAACAATTTCAAGAGGTTAAATTATGTGGTCTCAGGAAAAATCGTTTTTTGATGAAATAATGTACTCGCCTAAACTTATAAAGTTTTTTAATTGTTTTGATTCATAAATTGGTATTTTGATAACTATTAGTGTGTGTTTTGTTTAATTTCAATATGTGTTCCTTTGTATTTGGGTGGAAATTGTTTGGAAATTGGCATGGTTTGTTTATGGGACTCCTTGGACATGGAAATTATAATGGTTTTCATGCAGATAACACATGGGAACCTTGGGTATATAGGTGGTATGTATAGGAAAATTATGTTAGTGAAATATATTCCCTACTTAACCTTTGAAATATGACATAACCCTAACTAAAAAATCTCTTCCCTGGGAAATGTGGTTAATGTTGGAACATTAGATTTATCATCCCTAGAAAATCATGCAAGGGAAAGCTTATAAATGGTTTGATCACTAAGAGTGTGAGGATCCTAGGATTATTTAAAAACTTATATACCTTATGATTTACACATTTTTCTTGGTTATGTTTTATTATTATCATTCTTCCTCTATTTATTTAAAATGTTTAAAGCACATTTTAAATTAAATTGTATTTTAAACTGGCATGTTTATTTTATCTAGTAGTGATTATTCATGGAACGCTTAGTGGGAACCTTAATTGATTTTTTTCTCACACCCTACATACACCCAATGGGTGTATGTATATTTTTTGTGAAAATTTTGTAAAATAAAGGTGTCACATGGAGGAAATAGGTACTCTTGCTAGAAAATCTCAATTGTGTGATGGTGGGGACATGGAGGGAAGTTGACCCTCATGTCACATGGATATGGGAATATTGGTTTTTTTTGTTTCATTTTAGGTTATTTTTTTACATTTTATCACCCTTTTTAAATAATATTCTAGCTCCCAACCCATTTATTTTTGTATATGGATATTAATGCACTTTTATGATATGTTGGATTTTTATTTTGTAAATAGATTAATTTTATTTTTTAAATATTCCATTTATATTTTTTGATTAATTTATTGGAAAAATAATTCCTAATATATATTCTTGATAACCAATACCTTATTATCATACCATGGGATTCGAAAATTACCTATGTTCCTTATCATGGATTGGCTCGGGTGCTCGAGTTTGGGGTATCCTGAGTGGGTTCATGAAAAAAATAATATCAGATTCATATCTCTTTGGGCTCTATATTATTTGGAAATTTGAGATAAACATGTGATAATATTGGAAGGACTTAGTTAAGAGGTATAAATTGGTGGTTGTCCAACACTCTTAGTAACCTTCCTTGAGTTACCAAAGAATGTGGGAAATGTGGTTTTGATTCTGGATTTGTTTTACCCTTCCTTATTAGTTATGGTTCATGGTCTAAAAAAACGTGCACATATACCATGTTTCATGGAGGGTTTTGGTTTGTTAATTTTTTAGGATTTATTTTTATATTTTATGAATTTATGTGGTTTGAAATGATTATTTATCCATGGTTTTGATGGGTTCCTACTTCTGTTGATTTCAAGAAACACTATAGCCCCTAAAAACCAATGAACCCTCTAGAGAATACTATTAATGAAGCACATGAGTCTCTACCTAGTTGGTGAGGACTCCTTATGTGCATCCAAGAGACCCGAGATCAAAAATAGGTGGAGGATAATTTTTGGGGTACTGTAGCAGAACTATAGTGAGAACTATGCAGTACTGTAGCAGGTACTGAAGCGGGAACTGTAGCAGGCACTGTTTGGAACTGTAGTAGCCGAGAATATTCCCCCGTTTTGTCCTTTGAGCTACCGATTTGGTCCTCGAGTCCTTTAAGGCCTTCGGGACACCCAGGCCTTCAGGTCAGTCAGGCTTTTGGGCCACGCCAAGGCCTTTGTGCCACCTTAACTGCAGATACAAACCAGAAAACCAACAAGGGACAAGCTTCAGAAGGAGGATGAGAAAGGAACTTTCACCAGTGCAAGAGCTAAACAGATTGCAAGAATGAGAGGGTATGGCACCTTCCATCAGGACAATCCTATGAATGCATGGGAAAACCTAGCCTAACATCCATTCAAAGGTTGGGAGCTGGTTTCATGATGAAGATGCTGGGGAGGATAAGTTCTAAGTAGTTAGTCTGGGTTGTATGTAATGTCTGAAGCCTACAGGCAATGAATTCCTCTAAGGCCTACGGGCCATGTAATACTTATGCCTACGGGACTTGTAAGGAATCCACCTCACCCCTTGAAAGGTGGATTATCAAAATCAATAAAAAATGAAGGCCTTTGGGCCATTGGGAAATTACCGTGACAAAATGCACAAATTGATCAGAATATAATTGAGGAAATGGTATAAGCTAATTGAGATATAGACCAAGGGGAGGGTTCCAACCACCCTCTATATATGGATACCAATTCAGGGCCTAAGAAAGATCATTCTAAATAATTCATCAAGCATAAGCCATCATATTTTTGGGGAAAAATGGTCCTCAAGAAGATACTAATTATATAGAGAATACATAGTGTATTTATTATTTATTTGGAATGTTATACTATATTAAGGTGAATTTTTCCACCTTAATGGTTGAAAACCCAAATATTATGTGGTGGGAGTTAGTTATCTAGTCAAATTAGTTTGAGAATATAGAGTGAAAGAATTTCAAAGTGATCTTCACAAGGTATTTTTACGCTAAAACCTTGGCATTCGATAAATCAAAAGAATTTTTATGCCTCCAAAAATGAATTTATTCATTCATGGAATATGAAAACTGATTAAATAAGTTGGAACACTTTTCTTATAATATTGTTTTTAATGAGTAGGTGAAATATAAATGCCTTTATATGGTCTTGTAAACCAATATTTTGTCCCAAATATTCTTACTAAAGCTCAAAACATATGATGAGGTTATTGATCAAGATATGATGGTGGATATCAACTAGGAATGTATTTCTAGGGTGATCCGAATTCCTCTTGTTCTTAATTAAGGAGGTACAGTTTCCTTGATGAATAAGAGGAATCATAAAGAGTAGGCGAAGGGGAGTGTCTATAATTATAGGTATCTACCTTGACCCTTATCGTCAACAACTATAATTAGTGTATAAAATGTTTTATATTAGTGTATGAAGCCTGATCATGTTTATTTTTCATATCTAGTGGAAGCTAGATCTTTTCACTCATTTAGATGTATGGGCCATCGTTAGAAATTATGTTGATCCACCCTTAAATCCTAGAGCGGTGTAGAATCTTCAACCTCTAGGGGGTATGTAGTGTAGTCTAATACCTTTTAAGAAGAAAAACCCATCCTCATTGGCATAGGGGTATGTTTGGTTATTCCTATAGAAATAGTTATCTTCAAAATTATCCTCAAGAAACTGGTATAACTCAAGATCATTCTAAGGAAAAGAAATTGCATGCAGTATATCAGGCACTTGTGGAGTCTAACATAAGGCCTATGAGAGTGTGAGGTGACATTCTTGTTTCTTCAAGTATGGATACTATTTTATTTGATAATTGTTAAAATCATTCATTTATATTTTCATGTTCTATGGATATATAAAATATTCCATCATATCTTATTCCTTATGTGATGCAAATCTTGAATCCTCTATGGAAGAAGAGAGAGAAAGGACTTTAGCGCCCTTTATGTGTGATCTCATTGTCGAACATTTAGCTGGTATGGGACTTAATTATACTCTAGATAGACCTTTTCAATGTAATTATTGGGATGTACTGAATGGAACAATACAAATCTATCATCAATTATCACCATAAGTGAGTGAATTTCACCATCCTTGAGGAGATCACATAAGTATTTCAAGGAAAACGGGACCTATGGTCTAGTTGTAAAGGACCTCCTCTTTTGGAATTATGAATACTCATATATTAGGTGCCTTAAATTTTATTATAATCTTATGAAGGGAACTATAGGAGTGATTCACATCTTGTGGTCAAATAATATCTTGATTTATTCCAGGATGATTTTTCATATTTACCCCTAAATAAAGAAGAAACGTTTTCTATAAATCATGGATTAGAAAATAAAATGATATATACTTCTTTATATCATATGTATTCTATAGATTAAATTAAATTAAATATTCAACTGGATGATTTAGAAGATAAATGATTCGTTCACCTTAGCATGTCCCCATGGGCCGCCCTAGTACTTCTATCAAAAAAGGCAGATGTGACCCTCAGGTTGTGTGTTGACTACTAGAATTTGAAATAGGTTATATTAAAAAATAAATACCCCTTTACCATTGTTTATAAAACATTGATTATATAAAAGGGGAAAGGTTGTTTCCTAATATTGACTTTCATTTTGGCCATCACCAACTCCAGGTGAAAGAGGCCAATGTTCCTCAAACTACTTTTTGAAGGTGGTATGGCCATTTTGAGTACCTAGTGATTCCGTTTAGGTTGACTAATACTCCTGAAACATTCATGACACTCATTAATTGGATATTAAATAGGTATCTCAAAACATTTATTGAGGTATTTATGGAATAAATTCTAATTTATTTTAAATATGAGAGAGGATATGGGGGTCATTTGATAACTGTTTTGGGAACCTTTCATGGCCAACACCTATTTGATAAGATATCCAAGTGTATTTTTTTTGTTCCAAGAGAACATGTTGTAAAGGCATTTGGTGATCGAGCTTGGTATCTAGGTTGATCTTAGAAAATTCAGGGTCAAGATATCATAGGTGGATCCCAAGAATTTCTTCAATATCAGAATATTCATGGGAATTTTATAACACTATAGGTGTTTTTGAAGGAATTATCCGATATTACATCACTCTTAATAGATCTCACTTAAAAGGGGTGAGATTACTATTGATTAAGGAGTGTAAAACATATTTTGATGAGTTAAATAGGTTGTTAACTTCAACATTGATTATAATTTTCTCTAAAGATTGTTAAGGGTATTTGGTGTATTATGATGCATCAATCACAAATCTAGTGTTTGATATTATATAGAGTGACCATTTTGTGGGGTATATATATATATCTAGATCTTACCACATTAAAATTACTACCCAACATATGACCTTGAACTTGCAACCATGATTCATGACATCAAATATTGGACCCATTATCTCTTTGAGGAAAGTTTCATTACTTTATGCAGCGGTGACGGGTTGAATACCTTAAGGGTTTTTATTTTTATTTTACCTACATTCTAGGAATGGGAAGTGCATTTATTGATGCTCTATATCAAAATTTTTCCTCTTAGTACCTTAATTAATATAGTGATGAATGGAGTTTGATAGTCCACTTTTCTCAAATGCATTTATAAGTGAGGGTAGAAAAATATATATATTTTTTCTAGTATGTAGTTGAATCCTCTTCTCATGATTATCATTTTAGATCAAGTAGGTGAGGGTGAATGTTAGTGCAGTAAAAAAGTTTTAAATGGAGAGGATACTACCAGTGGGTGGTATTGATCTTATAAATACGTCTCTTTATTCTAAAGTCATTATATGGCCCCTCTGTCAATAACAGAGGTGGTGATGTAGGATTATAATCGGTATTAGCTGTTGGTTTGAGTAAATATGGATAGAGGGTGTAAATTTTCTTTTAATTTTGTTTTAAATTGAAATAATACTATATGAATTTAAAATTATTAAAGACATAAAATAAAGTTAGTAGAGTTAACTGTAGTGAAATTATTAATATACAAGACAATGGAACAATATTTGATGAGGGAGTTTGGAAAAAATCCTTAAAGGAATCCCTATGTCTCCTCTCTTCAATATCCTTGAGAGGTTTTAGATTAAACCCTTGGATTTAGTGGTATCCAAGAAATCCAATACAAAATTGATTCCCTTTTTTAATGGTTGTATCAAGAAACCAAATATTCAATGATTTTTAGTGGTTATAGAAAGAATCTCAATTAGTGCAGTTTGTTTTCGGTGGTTATACCAAGAAACCCAATCTCCATTTCTTTTTGTGGTTGTAGAAGGAAACCTGATATACTCTAAAATTTAGTTTCTTGAAACCCATTCCTCATAATTTTAATGGTAGTGTGCACCAACCCCCCCACACTCAATGGTAGTGGACACCATATAAAATAAAAAAGAAGATACATTATATATTAAAAAAAATTTAATCACACTCTCAATCCTCTACTAATAATTAGAATAATAAAGAGTGGGAGTATGAGATACAGGAGTACAGTGGAGATTGAGAATGGAAAAGAATAGAACAAGAAAGATCCAAAATGATATTCAAGGTATCAACATAAATTCAAGAACCATTGGGGTTTATTGTTAGCCTCTAATGGCCTTGGGGATATTATATAGCCGTTAAGGGTCATAAAGATCCATTGGGGTTGAATTAAGGCATTTGGGTCCACCAAAAATTATTTTTTTCTATCTAAAAGCCACCAAATAATTAGTGGGTGTCACTGGCCTGCTGGTGTGATATAGATAGAACACTTGGATTGCAATTATGCTATTTCTAGATACCATTCTCTATTAGGTTCACTCCAATATGTTTCTTCTCATAGCTGTATGTGGATAAATCAAAAAATGTCATCCATATCCCTTTTGAGCCCTCTGTTTAGTCTAGAAATTTCCAAGATTTTTTTTAAAAACACTGAAATTCGAGAAATAAAATATTTTGAATCACATTTGGGTGTTTTTGATTATTAAAACCACCTAAGATATTGAGGTAAACCACTTGTAGGTTGTTCAATCAAGTACCACCAAGATTCATTAGGATTTGAAGTGGTGATTCTAGTGGCCTAGTATGAGATAAGAGATATTAAAATTCATGTGTTTTACTTACTAAAAGATGAATATTAATAATTATAATCCTTATGGTATACTTTATTCACTTCCCATACATATCTAGAAGTGGGATGGGGTGTTCAAGGACTTCGTCAATGGGAAACCTCATACACCTCTGGGAAAGAATAATATACGTATTATGATTGATCAAATAACTATGTTCACTCACTTCATTATTGTCATGGACATAACTAAATAAAAAAATCTTTGGAATTTGTATGTATAAAATATCATGAGGTTGAATAGGATACAACATTCTATTGTCTTTGATTGAGACCCCCAATGGACCTCTCCTTTATAGAAGGTCATCTAAGAGAAAATAAGATCTTAGGTTATGATATGTGTGGACTACCATCCACAGATCAATAGAAAAATAGAGTGTATAGTCAATATTTTAGAGTATATACTTAATGATTGTGTCATGGATTTTATATGATCATGGGATAACCATCTGGTGCTAGTTTAATTTTTTTATAATAATAACTACTAATCATCAATCAAGATGGAACCTTTTAAATCTCTATATGGTTGATCATTATGGTCCCCTATCTACTAGACCAATGTGGGTGAGAACTTTATCATTAGTCAAAGCATCATGTAATTGGTGACCAATTTGATTCAAACAATTAATAAGTTATTAGTTATGGCTCAAAGTTTCCATAATTCCCAAAAAAATCATTGGGGTCTTCCTGTTAAGTTTTTGATTGGGGACCAAGTGTTTCTAAAGGTGTCACCACAGTTGGGCCAGTGAAGACTAGATAAGTTGGGGAAGATCTCTCTAATTTACATAGGATTTTTTGATATAATTTAATGATCAATAGTATTTCATAACATTTGAAATTACATCTTCATTTTACCTTAATCCACAACATGTTCCACTTCTTGTAACTGAATAATTATAACCCAGATCCTTGTCATGTTCCGAGCTAGGATGAACTCAAGTTAAAACATAGAATTTTTATAAATAATAAACCCATTAAAATTATTGAATCCTAAGAGAAAGTGTTTCATGGGAAATCAATTTCGTTATTATGGGTGTTAAGGTGACATGATAATGATTCACTCAAGACTTAGGAGAGAGAGTCCCTTGTGAATTAGTAGCAACCTCATTAATTCCTTTGTCATATTTTGGGTTGGATTTCTAAGGTTAGAAAGTGATATGGTGGGAAGAATTAAAATACCCACAACATCAATTTTAGGTATTTTCCCCGATTTTTTTAATCATTCTCATTTTTTTTAGACCCTTTTATTTTTGAGTTATCAATAAAAAAAGGAAAGAAACCTTCCTAGGAGCCAAAATGACCATCCACACACTGTAGAATTTGTGAACTAACTCTTTTTTACCATAGAAGTAGCTCCATGGAATAGAGTATTTCATAATATGTGAGGGGATGCACCTATTTGAAATGGTGAGGCCCCTCATCATGGTGCCCCTTTCTAGTTCCCCATTTCAAACAATCCACTTTATATTGGAAATTCTTATCAGGCCATGGCTAAACCTATGTTGTAGAGATACACATGGAATATATAAGGGATGCCTATATGAAATATATCGGTTTCACCAATCCATAGTGTAACCTTGGACCCTATTTTGGACAACAACTTGATGGGGGAACTATGTCGTAGTCTATATAGACTATGCCATGGTAGTTCTCAACCTAAAATAAATATGATTTTTTTATTTTTCCCTCTCTTTCAATTTAACCCCTCCAACCCTCATTTTTCACCCCACTCATCCACTCTAGACCTAGGTGTGTGAGATCCCTTTCCTCTCTCTCACTTTTCCTTCTATTTTGGTGTGATTTATGCTTGTAATTTCAAGAAAACATCACGTAAGCATCTCTTCTTCTCTTCACTCAGGTTTTCTTTCCTCCCTCTCTCAGTTTCTCATTTTCACATGGCCATGATAGCCTAGGGTTTATGTAATCTTAATATAATGGCATGTTTTTTGATGATCAAGTTATCCTCTTGATTCTTTATGTTTTTCCTCCTCCTTTCCAATTGTTTACACCCACTTTACAATAGTTTCAAGTGGTTAAGGGCATGCGATTTTAGGATACATCATTTTATTGATGAATAGATGTTATTTCATAAATTTATAAATTTTGTTTTAATTATTTTGATGTATAAATTGGTATTTCAAGAACTATTAGTGCATGTTTATTTGAATTAAAAAAACTTTCTATTTGGGTGGAAATAGTTTAGAAATTGGAATGGTTTTGCTTATGGGATTCCTTGGATATGAAAATTCTACAAATTAGCATGGGTATTACACATCGGAATCCTGAGTACCAATATTGGGTGACTAGGATAGGTATGTTAAGAAAAGTTTTTACCTCTAAATCCTTTGTACTATTTAACAAAACTAACTAAACAAAATCTTCCTAGGAAAATATGGTTACTATTGGATCTTTATCGTCATTCTCCTTATAATCTTGTACATGGAAAAGGTTGTAAATAGTTCAATCACTAAGATTATAATGATCCTACGATAAGGATTGACCTTATCTACCTTAGGTATGTCCAATTATGGTTAATTAGGTTTTATAATTATCATCCTTCTATGTTTATTTAAAAAAAATTAAAGCATGTTTTCAATTAAATTGTCTTTTAAACTACCATATTTATTTTATATATCAATGGTTGTTCATGGAATGATTTGTGGGGTGTTACTAGGATTTGGTGACTATAACCTTCATACACCGAATGGGTATATGTTGATTTTTTTTCAAACTTAGGTAAAATGAAGGTGTCACATGGAGGTAGTGGATACTCTTTCTAGTTGATTTAGATTGGGTGATGGTGGTGACATAGAGAGAGGTTGACCCTCATGTCATATAGAGGTGGGTGTAATTTTTTTGATTCATTTTGTGTTCCAGTTGTATTATTTTATCAACCTTTTTTTATAGACTTATAGCTCCCAATCCCATTTATTTTTTTATATGGACATTGATGCTCTTGTATACCATATTGTATCATTTTTTGTAGATAGATATTTATGATTTCTTAAAATATCTCATTTATGTTTTTTGAGATATTTATGTGAAAAATCATTCTTATGGTACATTATTGATTCCAAGGAACCTATTTTAAGTCCATGGGTATCAATAACACCCTTCAAGCATTGCTATGGACTGACTCTGGTTACTGGGTTAAGGGTATCCTGAGTTAGTTTGCGAAAAATTATTTCATGGAAGGAGAGTGATAAGACACTATGGTTCACAATCAAAATGATTTTGAATAAGGACAAATAATCCTATATAACTAGATATAAATACATGCGGAGAAAATGTCCAAAATTATTATATATGAAGAGAAAGAAGTTGATGACTTTTTTGACAGAGGTTGTGGAAGACCTTGAAGATAAAGGACTCTATGAGGTAATCAAAACCAATCGAGAGGGAGAAACTATTTGAAATATTAACAAGAACTTGTGAGAGGCTGGACTAGGTGATGCAATATAAATATACCTTAGTGGTATGATTGAACGCATGATGGGAAGTCATGTAAGTATATATTGTGTCTATTCCACATTAATTTCTTATGTTAATAGTGGAAGAATCTATAACTAGTGAACTTAAATAGTTTCAAAAAGTAGTAAGATCACATTGAGACTGAAAATTGTAAATAATTTTGTTTGGTGCCTTATATATACTATAAATTTGAGTAAGGATGAGTGGTAACAAGAATAGTGGACCAAAAATTTAATAGGTTGTAGAGGTTGAACTATGAAATAAAATTTTTAAAATTAAAAAGGGATCATAGATTCATCCTCTCTTCCTCTCGTTAATCTCACAAGATCTAGGAAATAATCCTTATATATATATAAATATAAATTTAAAAGTATTATTAACTTTTTATTATTACTTTAAATTAAATTTTTATGTAATTAAATATGTGAGGACCGGTGGTGTATAAAAATTAGGTTCCTCAATTAACATTCTTAATTTAAAAAATTATCCCTTTGATATCCTTGGCCTAGTTGCTAATTTCCCCATCTATCATTCTATATAGTTTTTTAAAAATTATTTATTCATCATAAAATAAAATAAATATAATTTATGTTTAAAATTATATATCCATTTACTATCTTGTGGTGTAATAATATTGATTTTTTGTGCTAAAATGTTCTAAAAGTTTTTCATGAATTTGAATATCAATAACATTGATTTAAATAGGTAGCTCGACTCTCTAATCAAAAGTTACATAAATCTAAAAACATAAAGGATCTATTGGTAACAGTGTTTTTTAAATAATATAACCTTTAATAATTTACAATATACCTATTTCTATAACATAGTTAATGATTTTCAATAGATATAATTCCTAATAAATTTAACCAATAAATAATTTAAAACAATTAAATAATAAATACGATTTTTTTCAAATATTTTATAAATTATTGGGAAAATATTAATACCTTGGGTATTTTAGGAATTTAATGAGAAAACCTACCCTCAAAACTCAAGGCTTGTAACTCTATTTATGGTTCTTAATTAACTTATTATTATTGTTGCATTATTATATTTTTTCTTTCATTAGTGGTTTATTTTATTTCATGTATAGTTTTTGACTATTCAATTTATTATCAAAGGTCTTGAACTTACTATTTAATTCATTACATTTTTTCTTTAAATGTGTTTGTGAATTACTATTCATATGGTATTCACTTAGGGAGAATCTAAATCCTATCCATTTTACACATCTATATTGTTCTTAAGGATGCAAAATCACTGTAAGGAATTTGTGTTCACCTTTTTTAGTTGAATCCTCTTATGTCCAAACCTACTAAAAATTTTATTAGTCATTATAATTTCTTAAAATAAATAATAATAATAAATTCAATCCTTTTTATACATACACATCCATCCCATTTATGTGTGTGTTTTCATTTAAAGGTTATCAGTTTTTATTTACACTACCCAATTTCCATTACACATGTCATGGGATTGAGGGATTGACATACTTATATTGATCAATCCATAAATCAACAAAGATACATCATTAAGTTTTATAATTACTTCACATAAAATTTTTACTAAAAAAATTAAGTAATGTATCCATTGTTCTCACGTGTAGAATACGCCATCCTTGATTAGTAGTAGGTGTATGGTGTTTTTTTTCATGTTATCAATTATTTAAAATCCTTTGATATTTTAAAAACAAACATTTTGGAAATTGAACAATTAAAAATTTACATGTCAAAATAATTTTTTTTAAATTTAACTTCAATTCCTCCTCTTATTATTATAACCAAATAATCTCATGTTTTATGGGATATAAAGCTTGTATATATGATTTATGGGCGAGGATTAATGTTCCCATAAATATACCACCAATATTTAGTGGTAATAGTTATTACGAGTGTTTTATGATCCTTTACAATAGTTTTTAATATGGAATTAATTTTATAGTATTCTAGGATAAATTCACTCCTATGAAATATATAAATTCCATGACTTAATCTGAAGGTAAATGATGGATAGTTTAATAAATTTTTATTTCAATGTATTCTAAAGTGATTATCATAATTATAAAAACAACATTATATTAAGTATCTATGATGAAAAGCAAATTTAATATTATATTAAACCCAATAAAACTAATAAATACTGATTTATTAGGTTCAATGGGATGACCAAGGCCATTCCATTAAAATTGTAATTTTTCCCCATACTTCTTACTTTAATGAATTTGTCTATTATTATTATCTAATGATGTTCTTGTTTTTATTATTTTTGATTGGATATAATTTGTTCTTCACTTACTATAACTACAATATTTTTCATCAATGTGTATTTCATTTTGAGGCAGGGAATCCATTTTCTATAATATAATTTTTACAAATAAATTTTAATATATAATCATATATCAAACAAAAATTAAATATAAATCATCATTATGACAAAAAAATTGTGTTTTATAATATTCATCATATCTTTAATTGTCGAATTTTCTTATTTACTAATTATCCAAATTTCTTCTCATTTGTCACCTATAACATACCATTCATAATATATATTGGGTCCATAAGGAAATTCTTATGACATCCCAAAGAAATGATGATCCTATAAGAAACTGACACATGATTATTTACTTGTTTTTATTTAAAAGCAAACAATGGCATAATTTTATTCTGTAGGATCATGTGTATAAAATATTTTTATTACTTTTGATTCCATTATAAATAGATCACATTTATATGTTTTTATACTAAAACTCATTTTATAAATACCAATTCATTTGTCTTTTAATTAAAATACTATTATAACCCATTTCAATGGAGAATTGGGACATGAAATGTTATATTTTCCAACTATCATATTTTTTAAATGATCCCAAAGTAAGGTATATTCACATAAATAAAAGTTATTTACTTAAAACCAAATACATGAATCACTTCAGATATAATAGTGACTCTAATATTTTTTACTATATGATGTTCATTATGTTCCTTTGTATAAAACATATAAATATTAATTATGTACCCATTATAATATAATATATTTATAATTGGACCTTTGGATAATAATTTTAGTTTCTTAGAAAATGATTTAATATTTTCACATTAATTTTTAGAAATTTATTTTTGAATCCAAATAATAAATTTTTGATTATATATATTTTATATAAAACTTTTATTCCTTGTTTGATACAAATTAATTATAGTTTTATTTTTGATTTTCAACATATAACAAAATCTTTTAATTACTATTCAAATCATAAAAGTGATCATGTTCCCAATAAATGATGGGTATTATAATAACCTCTCTTCCATAAATTCATTCACTTTTGATGCAATATTTTTGATAAGATTTTAGAATACTAATGTTATACATGGTTTATATGTATTTAGTATTGAAATAAAAGGCTTATTTAATAGTATACCTCGCAAAAATATATCCCTCATGGTAGCTTTAATTTTTGACATATCCTTTTATTATCTCCATATATTGTTCATAGTGTACATCCATCTAAATTGTATAAGACCAAAAAGTTAGATATATCTCATCAAATAAATTATCAAGTGAAAAATAATGTCAATTAATAATGTTAGGAAAAATATCTCCATCTCACATAATGTGAAAACAATTTATTTTTTTCAATATTAGAAACATTTCTATGTTAATAATATGTTTGATATTTATTTGAAAATGAAACAAAAATTAGTTATTGTGTGTTGAATTTTTTGTAAAAATATACAATATATTCTCATGAGTGAAAAATATTGAATAAAAAAATGAAAATAATGTGATTTTAAGCCTTTTAAAATTATTTCATTCCCCAATATAATATTCATGATATTTTATTATCACCAATATAGGATTGTTAGATTATCTAAAAGTGGAAAATATGAAGTCACTCTTACCTGTAAAGAGAGTAAGTTTCTAGAGAAAGAAAATATTTCCTACATTAATTAACTAGAACTAATTTTTACTTATTTCCCTTGTATATAAATTATAACCTTTTCTTCATGGCATTTTTACTCATCCATTGTGAATTTATTAATGCATCAATTACACTATCACAAGAATTTTCCTCGAATTACATGAAAATTGAAAAAAATATATAATTTGAAAACTGTTATAATAAGGTAGTTCTAAGAAATTGATCACAAATTTTCAAATCAATATCAATATGTTTATAAGGAATGGTTTAACAAAAACTGTTATAGTGTCATTTACCGTACTAAATAATTCATCTCATGATAATGAATAATGTGAAAAACCAACATTTAACTTCCCATCAAATGTTATCATCAATGTAAAAACCTATAATTTCCAAAAAAACATAATCGTTGTACTATTTCTAACATTACTAATAATATAACATCATCACACATTGGACACCATAAACTTTATATAATGTTGTAATTTAATTATTCACCGTGAGTGGGAAATTAATTTATCATACAAAAAACATGAATCTCAATGTGAAAACTTCCTTTTATGAATATTATAAAAAATAATACATGAATCCTATAACAATTTCTAATATACTATAAGATAATATAAATAAAAATCAATATCATTACCATGATATTTCAGTCATGAAATATTAAATTATGAAAAAATGTACTTATTCTTTATATATAACCATTATGGTAAGTTATAATTTACCAATATAACTAGAATAGTTGTGTGAGTGTTTCTTTGCATACTAATAGGATTAATGTAATATATTGATGTTTCAAGATAAATATTTCATGATACATTCCAAAATTCGAGAGAATAATTTTCAATTTTCTTCTTCAAAGAAGAAATTGATAGTTTTTGAATTTCACCATCCTAAATTATTTTATTTGTTTGGCATATTAACTAACATATAAACTCGAAAACGAAATCCATAAATAAAAATATTATAATGAATAGAACGTTTCATACAATTTTTGATGAAGTTTTTTTGGTATTGAGATGCATCAAACATTATTTATTTTTGTAAAGATAGATATTTTCTTAAATAATATGATTTCATTTATCAAAAAAGGTATTTTTGAATGAATAATACCCATGGAACATAACATTTTATTAGATTTATATGATTGAATATGAATCTCATTGTTATCTGATAGTATATCTTTCAAGGACATTATAGTTCTGTAAAACATGAATCACTCATTAATTTTCTTATTTTATGTTATATTGATTTATCAATGACAATTGTGTTATATATTTTATAAAACCATCATATAATGGAATCTCTAGACATTTATTAGATAACTAAAATATTTTTAGACAAAATATATATATATATATTAATTTTAATAACCATTTTCATTTCGTCATTATGATCTATATTATCATATACATTTGTACCAATATTAGATTATTAGTAAAAAATAACTGATATTCAAATCACTATAAATTTTTTCTTCTTGTTCTTGTTTTGTCCAATATTTATAAATATGATCAATTTCATAATTGGTAAAGTATTATTCCAATTTAGTTGGGGAAATTTTATTTTAATAACAACAACACTGTAAACACCAATACATTATTTAAGAGAGATTTTTGCATGGTTTTTTATTAATTTGGTGGACTTTTTGGTAGCATCCTCATGGTTTTTAATGAACTAAATCACGATATACAATATTGGTACCCAAGAAACCCTGCCATAAAGATTACCTGCATTCTTGATCAATATATAATTCCAAAAAGTTCCAATGGGATCAATATTATCATTTTAGAATGATTTCACATGATTATGAATAAAGAAAAAAATAAGAATATCTGATCCAAAAATTTTCATGACTATTCCATACATATGATATGTAATAATAAAGGAATATAAACACTTTAAAAATAAATTTTTTAAAACAAGTTATACCCCCATAACAAAAAATCAAGAACCCATGAAACATATAAAAATAAATCATAAAAACAATAATTAACTTTTACATATATAGAACATACAATACAATACTAGAAATGAATAAATCATGGGTAATAAAGGGTATGAGAATATAAATAGGTTTAATATTAAAATTTTACTAAAATTAATGACCCAAAAATGAATCAAAACATCCCATATCCATGTGATAAGAGAGACCCCTCCACTTGTCACCTCTTCTATGTATTAAAACAGATACAAGATAATACTTTGTATCAAAATGGTTCTTTTTATTTACATGAATCATATGAAACCAAGTATATTCAAGGAAAAGTTTTTTATATCATGTGTAAGTTAGAAGTCCAGTGGGATACCACAAATTTTCAATAAAAATCATTTTAGAAAACAAACCATGAAATGATAGTTTGAAGATACATAGAAGGAAATATTCTTTTTTTATGGAACCAATTAGAATGATATAATCAAATTTATATTATTATTTTTGAATAATTATAATTCACTAGTTTTTGATAAAAATGTTTCAAATAAATATATGATATCATAAACATAAATAATTTATATTACATAAAATTATGTTAAAATTTCAAAATGGGATACTACCTGTGGGCTTAATGTAAGAATCTAGGATCCTCATACCCAAAAATAACTATATGCATTCCATAATCTGGATCATAATACTAAAATAGAAGGAGTATACATAATTCAACTAGCCATAGAATAATAAAATACTACCCCCATCAGATCATGGAAACCCTATGATGGATTCATATACTCATCTTGAACAAATCTCCAAAGCACTCCAAAAAAATCAGGTACTAATACTCGCTGAAATATTTTATGTATCATATAATATCTATTATCAAAGTTTCCACCTTTTTGTATCCCTCCTAAAACTGTCATCCAAAAGAAAACCACACAAGACCAGTTTAGTGTTAGGGTTTATCTATTTCCAAATCCACTTCATTTTTCCTCTCCCTCCAAAAACCCCCACCAAAACCCTCACTAGACAAGATCCTATCAAAAAAATATCACCAAAATTCTTTAACAATTTATCCCTTTTATATGGTGCAAAAAAGTTACTTTTTATGTTAATATTACAAATGTTATACTAAAGTATACCCCAAACTAGTTAATTAGTCAAATCTACTTTGATATTGTATTTATTTCTATAAATTTATAAAATCATTTTGAAATTATGTTCCACGATGAGGCCAACTCAAAGATTCTATATTGATATTATTATATTCATTATAATATTTAAAACTACTTCTTATTTATATAATTAAACTCCTTCTCTATGATATTTATGCATTATTTTCACTATTAATGTTCTTTGTATTTGAAATATTCTGAATTTAGATTCACTTATTGTTAACTTCTTAGAAGTTTTATTAGTTATAATAAGTCCCACTCGTTTAAGTGGTTCTTTTCTGAAATTAAAGTGCATTTTTTTTTCTCAAAAACTGATCAAGAAATTATTATTTATCCAATCTCTTTATTATAACTGATTCAGGCTATAATTACTTTCCAATAAGTAATTTTAAACAAACCCTATGTATGAGTTCTATTGAACACGCATCCATTATTTTTTAAAAATAAATTAAGGGAAAAATATTATTTTTTTATGTTTTTTAAATTTAAAATCCAGACTTTAAAAAAGCGTATTTTTTTGTTATTTTTTTTATTTTTAAAATAGAAAAGAGATTTCATTTTTATATTTTAAAATTATAAATTGTATTTTTATGAAAAAAATTCCTATTTGTTTTAGCATAATGTGTATTATAATGTTTATATTATAAAAAAACCCTAATTTTCAATATTATTTTGTTTTTTATTTTTAAAAAATAATATTTTGTTTATGTTTTTTTAAATTGTATTATTATAATTTTTATTATAAAGTGCACTTCTTAAATAGAAAAGATATTTCAATTTCATATTTTTAAATTATAAAGTGAATTATAAAGTGTATGCTCTAAACAAACCCTATGCTTTTAATATTCTTTTTTAATGTTTTTTAAAAGAAAAAACTTGACTTTTAAAAATAATTTTATTTATTTATTATTATTTCTTAAATATAAAATATATTTAAATTTCTTATTTTCAAATTATAAATTGTATTTTTTATGAAAAAATTTCTTTTAATGATTTTTATTATATAAAAATTATATAGTTGTTTATTATTATTTTCATTATTCATATTTTGATATTTTTAATTGATATATTCTATCTCAATTAATGCAATAAAAATAGATAAATCAAGGATTTATTAGTAAAAAAACTAGAAAATATAATTAATAATTAAATAAATTTATTATTTTTTCAATTGGGTATCATTTCTTTGAGGGAAGTATAGTTTATATTTATCATATTTTCAAATTAAATTAATGGTTTACTAGTGTTAAATCATATTCCTATTTGAGTCACATGTAATTTCTAGAAGAATATACCAAGCATGCATACAATTTTGAATTTTATAGAGTTGAACTATTGTCTGATAGAGAACAAGAGAATGGGACTCCTCCAAATAATATTGGCCCTTTAGATATTATAGAAAAAATTATAAATGATGTATTTATGTTTGGTAATATTATTTGTGAAAATTCGGTAGGCTTATCTCTTAATGTTATAAATAATAATTACTTCTTCAGTGTAAATATGGATGGAATCTTTGTAAAATTTTCTGAGCTATAGAATTTTGGAAATCAATATTTCTGGGAAGGGTGTAAAAATTACTCCAAATTTACTTCAATAATAAAAGAGTATTATATTTAGTGATTATATTGAATGACTAATAATAAAATGATAATGATTTTAGATTTATTAAGATATGATTTTGAAGATTCCAAAACCTCATACTCTTTTTATAAGTTTACGAATATTATCAATAAACTTGGGTTTAATTAGATTAATATATATCCATGATCAAATAATTGTATATTATATTGGGGGGATAATGTGGATAAGGTAATATATAATATATTTCAAACATATAGTTGAAAAAAACTGTAAAAAATGAAACAATAAGAATTTATGTGTGTTATATTTTACTTAGAAAAAGATTTAAATGATTTTTTATGCCTAGTAAAACTACTAAACACACACATTGTCATGAAAGTTGAAAATTTAATGATGAATTGATATGAAATACTAGATATTCTGAAGCAGGGAATAAATTTAATTTCATATATCCTAAATTTTTATTAAATCCTTATAATGTTTTCTTAGGTCTTATAGTTGATGGTTTTAATCATATTTGTTGAATTATTTCAAATTATAGTATTTGGAATGTAATATTTTTTAATGTAAAATCCCATACATCTTAAGAAGGTATGGTTTTTTATTTATAGATGAAATAAAGGTAAGAACATAAATTCAAGACAATCCATTTAAACAGTCAAACCTTGATAGTTGAATATTTTCATAAATGTTTAAATATTTCAATATTCCTACTCATGATGGGATATATATGTTTATCATTCCCATATTGTTGCCAAAAATTTGAACATGCATTCTAGAAATCCCTTTTGTGAGAATATATGCATGTTGATTAGAGGTGTGAATGTGAATTAAGGTGATCATATTCTCCTCATAATCCTCTTGAATGACATGAAAATGAAATTAAATATGATTTATTCACTCATTGAAGTATGGATTTGTGGAAATCTTGTTTGCAACATGATTATCACACAAAATATGTTCTGTTTTCTTGATAACATACATGATCTCCTGTATTATCTACTATTCCCAAATAATCTCTTGGGTCACATTTTCCATAGCATGATATTTTCTCTCTTCAATTTATTAAGAGAGAATTTTAGTCTTCTTTCTTTACTATTATATCAAATTACCTCATATAAATACTAAAAACCATATTTAAACCCCCAAGGAGAATGAAATATTGCATAATTTGGGTCAGAAAACTCTTCAATTTTTGTATGTCAGTGATTAGAATATAGAATACCTAATATAAATTCCCTTTTCACATATCTTATTATGTGAAGAAAAACATCCCACTATGTTTTTTGGGGATTCCATGAAATGACTCACCTTTATAACTGCACATCAAATGTCAGTTCTAGTCATCAAAAAGTTTTTAAGCTTCCAAAAAATTCTCCTATATCTTTCAGGTGAAGGTAAGGATTCATTGTTAGTGTGAAGTGACTTCTGTCCATGTTCCAAAGGTGAGTCAATCGAGTCATCTCTATTCATACCATTCTCTAATAGTAGATCCATAACATGATTTATCTAACATATAAAAATTCCTTTATTATATCTTGAGACCTAAATCCATAAGAAATATCATAATGGGGACCCAAATCCATTTGGAGAAAATTTTTATAAATAAATTATTCGATTCGACCAATAAAAGCACCATCACTACTAGTAATAACAATGTCATCCGGATATACCACAAATATAATTATTTATTCTACATATTGATGCTAAGAAATATACAAATCCTTTATGTATCGATATATTCCAAAGATAAGAATAATAGTGAAAAAATGGTCAAACCAAGCATGAGGTGGCTTCTTTAGTCCATACAATGATTGAAAAAGATGAAAAAACTTAGAGGAATATCCTTGAGAAACAAGCCCTAGTGGTTTCTACATATAATCTTCTTCATCAGGAAAACCATAATTAAAATAATATTTAATATCCTAAAGAAGGAGATACTAGTGATATGAGACAGAAAGAGAGATAAGTAAACTATTTTCATCTTGGACACTCAAGAATTGGTGTCCAAGTAATCAACTCCCTATGTATACACATAAACCTTGGTATCAAGGAAAGACTTCAAAAAATTTATATAGTTATCGATATTGACACCAACTATATAGATCCATTTATAATCAACCTATTTCTTACTCAAAGGGATAGGGACAAGATCTGAAATATAGTTGGTTTCTGGAACCTGAAGTTCATCCTATGTATCCTATAACTATCTAATATGATATTTTAACTAAAAAAATTGATCAATGTTGAGTGAGTATCCATTATATTAATAACTCATGAGGTAACCACATATAATCCCAAATAATACTAACATAAGTGTGAACCTTTATGAAGGGCATTAGAAAACTCCAATGATGGATAATTAGGATCAAGTGAGTCATTAGGCATAGAAGCATCATCAGGAATTGAGGCTGTAGGTGTGATAGGTTAGTTAGTATAATACTATCCAAATCATGATCCAACATCACCACCAAGAATATATAGTGGATATGGTGTATCAATAGAATATGGTAAACTAACTTTAGAATCATGAATAAAGGTTATTAGTGGGAAATCAAGAATAATAAAAACTAAGTATTTAACAAAGAAAACATCATTTGAGATAACATAATGATAAAAATCTTGGCATAAGTAGTGATATCCAGGTTGATTTCATGAATGTCAAATAAAAATGAATTTTAGAGCTCACACATCGAACATGGTAATCAAGGTGTGAATATCATGAACATAACACACAACAAAAAATGTGTTGGTGTAGGGAATGAGAAAATGTTATTGAAAATAAACAATTTAATTATTTATCCCCCTAAATAATAGATAATTCATGATTTTTTATAATATAGGTTATTGTTAGAATGGAATCTCTCCACAAAACAGTTAGAACTATCTTTTGAAATAAAAGTGCAGGAGAAACTTCTAACAGATGTTGATTTGTTTTTTTCAAAAAACACCATTTTATTGAGTTATATTGGGACATAAATTTTTATGGGCAATTCCAGGGTCCTCTAAAAATTACTAAAATTGTCTAGATAATTATTCATGACCATTGTATGAACAAAATCATTAAAGTTTAACATAATAATGGGTTGTGAATTCTGGATAACAGGAGAAAAACATGGTAAAAAATGTAGAATTATTTTTCATTAAATAAACCCAATTAAAACATGAAAAATAATCAATGGGAGTATCAAAATAGCAATAACCTATATTACATGAACTTGGACTAGGTCCCTATATATTAGTATGATTCAAATAAAAAAGAGTGGATGCATGGAGGATTTCCATGGGAATATAGGTGACTCGAGGATACATTACGTATTGACATGCCTCACAATTAAAAGGAGGAATATGAATCAAATATATAAAAATTTTCTATGGAATGGGGTTTGGTGGATGAACAAGGTGATAGTGAAGTTAGAGGTCCTGACCAGAAGTGGTAGGAATTACAATATCTAGAGGCGAGTTAAGAACACACACATACCACTTTGAAGGTGTCCATTACCAAGCACTTGATTCGTCAAATGATCCTGAAAGAAAACATAAATAGATGATAATATAGCCTAAAACTATAATCTAGATATATGTTTACAAATATATAGTAAATTACATGGTTATTAGGGAACAAAATCAATATTGGAAAATGTCAAGTTGGACGTAATTGGTAAACTCCTATAACTAGTAATATATATTGTTTTACCATCGACTTTGGTGATATTACCTCTAGTAGAATTTGAACTATAAGACCAAAAAATAACTTCATTCATATTGATTTTCTCTAAGAAACCAATTTCGAAAACCAATATTGTAGTCCATCTGGATAGAAAAGCAATTGTATCATCTCCATGAGCAACTATGGAACTCAATGATTCTATAAGTTGAGAGAAGTCCAAAATTATAGGAGTGTCAATATGTGCTAAAGTAGCATGTTGAAAATGTTTTTAAGGTGATTAATTAGTATAAAATAGGTGAAAAAAATTCATATTTTTAAGTTTGTTTGATTAATAATGTTTGATAAGAAAAAGTTGGGTGGAGTCATGATTCTGGTACAAACTTGCGCGAAAAAAGAATGCATGGGGAGAACACATAGGAGGGGTGTTCTTGGGATATGAGAAATGGAGGAATACCACTTTGATGCTTACTAAAGATAGAAATTGATATGGGTGTTACATCTTTTGGTGGACAGAGTGGGCGATATTGACGTCGAGGATTTTGTATAGGGAGGGGGTGATCGTGAGGGTGGGGGTGCGGCATTAGGGCTTCAGGACGGGGGTATTGGGGATTCAAAATATGGAGGGTTACATACCCTCTTATGATACCATGTTGTGGTAAAATATCATACCTAAAAATGGGGAAGGGTTTTTTATTTATAGATGAAAAAAAATGTGAGATCATAAATACAAGTCAACCCATTTAAACTGTCAAACTTTGATAGTTGACACTTATCATAAATGTCTAAATATTCTAACAATATTGATACCATATAGTTTTTCATTAGTATGTGGATGAAAAAAACACGTATGATTCATTCAATTTTCATTACTTTGAAATTAATGCCAATAAATAACATATATGTCTATTTGAAATAACTTTTTACATAGTTTGACAGAGTTATGGGCAGATGGTGTTAACAACTATATTGTTCATGTCTGAAAATCACTATTATAAATTTTTCCTATGACCATATTTTTATATCCATTTTCAATAAAATAGTGTCTATAGATATAAACATGGATATATGGAAGTCAAATATCATGTACATAGGATCACATTGAAGTTCATATGGCCATAGGCCATGTCTCCCATGCTAATAGGCATGCATGATAACAATCTACAACAACAAGAAATGTAGAATATGGTCATAGGAGAATGTGGGAACTAATTTCCTAGCATGGGAAGTTCCTACAACCCTGAGAAACATTTCACATGGTCATAGGTCCAAACCATGTGGGCCTATCACCACAAACCATAGTGTTTGTGGTGATAGGGTCATGCAGGAGGGGCCTATAGCCACTTTCGGTGACACCTGTGGCCGTAGAACCATGTGGAAGGTGGATACGGCCATGGGAAACTCAGACCATGATGATAGGCCCATGTGGTAGGGACCTATGACCATGTTCCACTTTTTCCATGGTGATAGGGTGGGTCTGCAGTCCTGGGAAATGTGGCTCATGTCTATAGGCTTTTTTGAGGGACCAATTACTATAGGCTATATGGCCCGTGGCAATAGTCAGAGCTTACTACCATGACCCATGTGCCTTTTGGAAATAAGTCATGACCACATGGAATGGAAATTATTGTAAATATTTATAATATATATATATACATAACCTAGTGTAGGTGAGTGGTAAAGTGTCTTATAGCATAAAGTGAAAAAAACTTATTTTAGATCAGTCTATCCAACATATAACTTTTAAATAAGTCTAATGCGTTTTCATCATAATAAGAAGTTGTATTTTTTGGGGCATATTCAATTTCATAGTGATATTCATAAATCTTTATTGATAATACTGTATTTTTATATAAATAATGATTTTTGAAAACCTAAAAGAGCATTTTCGCATAAAAATATTTTCACAATGGTAAAAAAAAAATATATAATTTATCAAGACACTAACACCAAATTGAAAAGGAATGTGATATTATGGGAATAAGAATAAGGGTGACTCAAAACTATGGAAAAAAAATATATTTTTTAATTTTCATATTGTAAGACTGGCATGTTATGTCACAATCTTAATGTCATGTATATTGAAAAAAATGTATGTGATAATTTCATTTACACATTGCTAAATGAAAGTGGAAGGAAAAAAGGATCATCTAAAGGCTTAAAAAGATCTTAAAAAATTGGGTACAAGAATGTATTTGTGGACAATTGGTAAGGTAAAATTTTAACTATGACTTTTATAATTATAAATAAAATGAAATATTCCTTTTTGACAATGCCTATTGAATATGATGTTTCTCAATGATTATTCAAGTTACCTTACTAGATGTATAAATATAAAATAGTATAAAATATTTGGCTTAAAAATTCATGATTTTAATGTCAATATAGAGTGGTTACTTCCCATTTCAACATGTAATATATTAATGAACATCATATTTATAGTATCTATAGGATTGAAGAGTCCATGTATGGATTGCAAGATGGGATGAAATGTAAGTTCTAAAAATTAGAGCTAATAATAAATACTTATTATCTTTTAATTTATTGGACATAGAGATTATATGATATTCAGAGTTTATTAATTGGACATACAAATTGTCTGAGATATTAGAGTTTATTAAAGTTACTAAGAGTAAAAATTTAAAAACAAATCCACAATAAAAGTAATAATATTATAGATACAAGTAGATTGAAACTTTATAAAACAAGTAAGAAAACACTTGAAAAAGTTTTATAATAAAGAAAACATATTTAACCTTAAATATTAAAAAAGTCAATAACCTAGAATTTAGGTATCCATAATTTTAATCTAACATTAAAGGTATTAATTTTTATTAAAATAAATACCTTGATCAAACTAGATCAGAATATATGTCTTCCTAGACATAGAATCCCTCGATCAATGAGATTTGATACAATAGTCTACCTATACTCAGAATACCTTAATTTAAATCTAGAGCGGACAAGGTGATTAAAATTGGAAAAATGTTCTAGTTAATTGATGATACTCACTCAGATTCCTTAGAAATAAAAATATCTAAATATTTTAAAAGAATAAGTTACAATATTTTACATTAGAGTACGATTTAGATGGGTTGAGTCACAAAAGCATCATCTCCCACCTCTGTGAATGAACCTCTATTTCTAGGCACACCTCCAATAGTCATATTATATGATTCTCGGAGTTGGTTGAAACAACCTCAAATAAACACCATTTTGATAGCTCGACATTCTCTATAAATATTTATCAAATTTCATTTTGATAGTATCATCACATTTCTAAAAAAATATTTTTTCCATTATAAATAATTTAGATCATCTAATTATGAACATTATTCTTCTGATGGAATAAATTATTTTTTTCAATGGATCAAAACATCATTAGTATAATAGACCAAAATCAATCAGTCTAATGGACTAGAATAAGTTGGTATGATGGACCAGACCTAGTCAATCTGATTGAACAGACCCAAGTTTTATAATGGACTAGACTTAGTCAATCTGATAGACCATACCTAGTCCATCAGATTGACTGAAAATTGTATTTCTATCCAAATATAATGTTTATTTTTTATTGATTATAATTTTTTTCTATATTCAGTAGAACTAAATGTTTTCTAAAAAAATTATAGACTATAGAAAATTAGTAAAACATGATATTTAAGAAAGCATGTTGTTATTTTCAAAACAAATTATAATAAAGTGTAGAAATTAGAACATATGACTCAATAATCTCCCCATTTTTGAAAATAAAAATAAACAACACTTAAAAAGAAAACCTAATAAGTATGAAAATCTTACAATCCCTTTTACTTCACATCTATGAAATTTATTATTTTTTCCTTCATATAACAATTCTATCTCTTTCTTTACTATCTACCCCTATCTTTTTATCTTCATTTTTGTTAAAAAAACTTTATCTGGATGATTTATTATAGAATTGATAAGATAATAACTTCTTAAGTAAATTATCCCCAATAGATTATCCTCCTTTGTGATTTTCAAAAAGAATAAAGGAGGTATAAATTGTACCTCTCGAAGTAAAAAGTTAAACTATCTATAAGAAATTTTTTATAGTAATTATTCTTCTTGTTTTTCTAAGTTAAATTCTATTTGATAAAACAAAATTTTAAAAACTAAAATTTTTAGAAAAAACCAATGTTTTTAGAAAAACAAAAAAAATGTAGAAAAATAAATGTTTTATAAAATCATAAGATTTTATTAAAAATAAAGTTTTATAAAACCAAAATATTTTAGAAAAATAATAAATATTTACTCTCCCATTGAAAATGAGTTTATTACTGTAAGGAGACTAGTAAACAAGAAGTAGTTATGAATGATCATTTTGTATTAATAATTCATAGATTCTATTTAATTTATTCAAATATATTAGAATTTAGAGGGTTTTGTAAATATATCATCAAGTTGTTTATATTTTTTGATGAATTATAAAATGATACCTCCATTTTTATGATCCTGAAGGAAGCATTGTCTTATTTATATGTTCTTAGATCAGGAGTGATGTTTTGGGTTTTTTAAAGTTATAGAACTTTTTTATCACAAAAAAATTTGTTTTACTAAAACTCAAGATAAATTTAGTGATTGCATTTTGTATTCAAAAACACTTGTGCAAAATATCTTCCAACTACAAGAAATTATGATTCTACAATGGAAATTTGTATTGAATATTGTTTCTTAAAAAACCAAGAAACTAATGTTTCTCATAATAAATGAATAGTTCCATAAGTACTTTTTTATCCATTTTAAAACCACCAAAGTCAGCATTTGAGAAACATTCCAGTTCAAAAAAACTTCTAAAAGAATAATATAAACCAAGATCTATAGTTACTTTAAGACAAAAAAAACATCTTAATGATTTTATATGTTATTCTTTTGGATTATCTTAATATCTTACACATAATCATTTTGAAAACATAAAATCTACATGGGTGAATTTTAGTTATAGTAAACTAACAATCATTCCCCTAATTATATTTTGATCATCTGATTTCCCAAATTCATTAATATCTAAAATATTTTAGGTTACAATATGAATATTTAAACTTTTAAATTGAAATATCTAAATTTCCTAATAATATATTTTAAATAAATATTATGCGATATAAAAGTTCTTTATGATTTTTTATAAATTTGAAAACCAAGAAAGAAATTGACTTCACCCATCATGGTCATCTCAAACTCATATTTCATAAGATATACAACAGAATATTTAAGTTATTTTGGTTTTAATACAAATATAATTTCATAGAAATAAATTTGATAAATGATGGTGTTATTAGAAATTTTTTTAATAGAGTTTTGGATCTAAAACTCCCTTAAATTTTTTAATTAAAATCCAGTTAATCTATCATACCATGATCTATGGATTTATTTAAGTTTATAATGTTTCTTACTATGTCCAAATGCATGATTTAGAGATTTTTTTAGTTTCAAAACAATGTGGTTATTATTAATATAATTCCTCTTGTACATATCCATTAAGAAAAAAAATAGTTCACATACATTTGATTTTGTTTTTGAAATTTAGAAAATGTACATAATCTAGAATTTTATGGTTAGATTCAGGTATAGATATTGGATATAAGTTTCATCATATTATATTACTTCTTGTTGATTACAACAATTTACCATAAATATAGCTTTATTTATAACTATGAATCCATTTTCATCAAACTTATTTAAGAAAAACCATTTTACAGTAATTATAGATGAATCGTTAGGTTATTCAAACAATGTAAAAATTTGATTCCTTTCAAATTCATAGAGTTCATCATGCATATATTTTTACCAATATTCATCACCTGAAGCCTCATTAGGAGTCTTAGGTTTTAATTGTGATAAAAATTCACAATGATCAATTTCATTTATTAAGTAACTTATAGTTCTAATTGTTTTATCCAAATCACCAATGATATTATCACTAGGATGATTACTAAGGATCAACTGACTCCTTGGGGTTGTAAAACTTTTTTCTTCAATAAATGGTTGTATTTATTCTAGAGGTATAACATCAAAAATATTTTTCATAGTTTTTCTCTCATAATAACTTTCAAGCACGTTTTGAAAATCAGTTTTAGAAATAACATCTGAAGATGTGGGTTGAGGAAATTTAAAAACAAAAGGATTTGTTTCATCAAATTTAACATGTATTCCTCAATAGTACATTTGTTTATGTTAAAAACACTATAATACATTCTTTTGGTGGAATCACCAAAAAATATTCCTTTATCAAATTTTTGATAAAATTTATGTATGTTATATTTAGTTTTCAAAATTAATACCTTGCATCCAAAAACTTTGAAGTAATTTTTTTTTGGTTTTATTCATATCTAAAATTTATTAGAATTTTTATCAATAAAAGGTCTTATTAAAACATGACTTATAGTATAGCTGGTTGTACTAACAACTTTATCCAAAAAATGTACAGAAATTGAGTATTCACTCAACATGGTTCTAGTTATTTCTTAAAGAATTATATTTATTCTTTCAAATACACCATTTTTTTGGAGTTCTATATGCTGAGATGTTATGTATAATACCATTTTACTAAAAAAATTCAAATATATAATTTATAAACTCTCAAACATGATCATTATGAATAATTATCAATGGTATCATTTTCACAATTTTAACATGGGCTACACAAGTTTTAAGATATGAAAAGGCTTCCGAATTCTTTTTTAGAGTATAATCCCATATATATATAGTGTATTGATCAACTAAAACATATACTTATTATTGGCCATAGATTATTCTTATTTGTGTAGGAACAAATAAATTCATGTTCACTAAATGTAAATAAACATAAGTTGAAACTTTCCTAATTGATTTAAATCTTAACTTATGTTTCTTACCAAATTGACAAGGATCATAAACATTAGAAGAATAAACCTTACGCATAGATTAATCTCTAACTACCCTTTCTTAAAGATTTTATATAAAGTTATAAAATTACAATATCCTAATATTCTATTCCACAACCCAGATCAATACTCCATTTCACTAAGGCAAGGTATATCTTGGATCCTAAGGTCATCTAAGTTAATTTTATATACATTATCATGACTATTTGTAGAAACTACGAATTTATCATCTAAAATATGAATTGTACATTTATCATTCCTATATTTCACAATAGATCCCTCATCACATAGTTAACATTTGTTAATAAGGTTTTTCTTTAGACCTATAAAAAATAAAAAATTTGAAATCAAAGATTTTCCAAGAAGAAGAATGATACCTATTCTAATAATTTATCCTTGATCATTGTCACCAAAGGTAAATTTTTGACATTTAATTTTAATAATATTCTTAAAGAAATTATTATTCCTAGTCACATTTATGGAACATCCATGATCCATGTACTATATATTACTATTGTTAGTACACTTCTTATATTACTAAAAGTAAGAAGATTGGTATTTTAGAACCCAAACCTACTTGGGTCTAGCATTATTATAAAATAAAACTTCTAGAATCCACATCTTTCCAACTTTACTATGATTAGTATATATCAATTGTTTGGAAAAAATAGGATTTAAATAAGCTTAAATATTTCACTTTATTTAAATAACATATATTCTTACAATTTCCTCCCCCATGACATTTAGTATATAATTAGAAACTTTTTAGAATGAAAGAGTTATTTTAAAAATATGGTTTATTATTAGTAAAACCAATTCCAAAAAAATTATATGAGGCTGGATTTATATTTTCATTTAAAAAAAAATTTCTTTACCAATAGTAAATTTTAAAAGTAAATATTTTAAACTTAAAATATCAAATTTTAATTTGACAAATAAATTTTTATCCTCATTATAAATTGTAGAAGAATTATATTTTTCTTTTGAAATTTCTTATTTTTATATATCTTTTAGAAAACCTGATTTCTCAAGATTAGTTTTTTTAAATTATTTTGAAAGGTCAGTAATTTCATCTGTATGTTTAGAAATTATAGAACCTTATTTGAAAATATCGACCTTTTAATTTTACAAATTTTTTGATACATTTCAATTTTTTCTAACAAATTGGAAAATCTAGATACTTCCTCAAAATAAGGTAATTACGTATCATCATCATATGAAGTATATTATTCACTATAATATGTATAAATTTTACATTATTATCATATTTAGGATAATTATAACTTAATTAATATTTTTCATGGTTTTAGAATATGTGATATCCATAAAAAATTTGATGTTCACTATAATTGTAGAAAAAAACTGATATTCTGATGATATTAATTTCCACTATCTAACGAAATTTTTGATGACCTATCACCTCCAATTTCACTCCAAAAGTTTGAGGCTTTTGTACTTTTATTACTCTTATGTCTATAAAACTTCTTATAATTCCTTTCATAATTTCTTTCATTATAATCCTTTCTCTTTAGCTTAGAATAATATGTTATTATATTTCGATCTTTATTACACTCATAATATATAACTTCAGAAGAGTCATTCTTCTCACTTTTTTCCTTAAAATTATTCTTATACATGTAACAAAATTTTTTATTCCCAACAATCTTGTTCATTCTTAAAAAAATATAAGCTAACTCATTATCATACGATTCAGAAGAACTAGATTTTGTCTCAGCTTTAACTTTTTTTAATTTGAGGGATTACTATCTTTCTCAACAGAAAAAACCATATTATTAACATTTTAAGTATTAGAAAAAGTAAATACTCTATTATTTTTCCACATCTTCTCTGTATCTCTCTTCAATCTTACCTTGTACTACATGAGGGTTCCAATATGATCATCTGCGTCAAATTTTTATCCTAATAGTATCATCTAAAACTATTCTTTTTTAACTCCCACTCTCCATGTATAATTTCAATGATATGTTTTTCTAAAAGTATATTATTAAAATCCTTTTAACTAAAATATTGTAAATTATTCACTATTTTCATAAACCATTGATGCATCTTAGTAATAGATTCACTAGGATGAAAATAAAAATATTGATAATATACCCTTAGAATTTCTCTTCTGGTATCAATCGCTTAAGAAGTTTTAAAATGAGTAAATTCCATCTTTTTCCATATTTGGTTTACATCTTCAGAATATTATATTTTACTATATATATTTGTAATCATAGAACACAAAAAAATTATTTATCATATGATAATTCAGTTAATATTAGGTGTTATCTTGATTATTAAATGTATAAAACTTTCTTTTTAGGAATTTCATAATTTCTAGTCATCATAATATGTTTTTAACTCTATAATTAAAACCTTACATATTATAAAAAAATATCTTTTTAAAAAATACACATTAGTTTAATAATAGTTTATCAAAGTCATTAAACTTGAAAAAACATTTGATATAATAAAGTAAAAAATTTCTAGTATTTATAGGGGAACTTATTCAAATAAAAACTATAGTATAAAAGATTCTATTAGTGTCATACAATATGGGGTGGATTTTAATTTATAAAAATTATAAGTAATAAAAATAATTTTTCCTTTTTGATTTATCGAACATAGTGATTGTCTTATATTCACGTTTTATTAATTGAATATATATATCATATGAGATATCAATGTTTATTAAAGCTAATGAAAGTAAATTTTTTTAAACAAATTCATAATGAAAATAATAAAATTATTGAGAAAAGTGAATTAAAATTTTATAAAATAAGTAAGAAAACACTCACATAATTTTTATAATAAAGAAAAAAGATTTAACCTTAAATGTTAAGGAAGTATATAACCCAAACTTCACGTATCCATAATTTTAACTGAACTATAATGGTATATATTTTTATTAAAATAATTCCCTTGATCAAAATAGATCAAAATATCTATCTTTCTAGCCCTCGAATTCCTAGATCAACCTAATCAGATACAACAGTCTTCCAATCCTCGAAAGCCCTTGATCTAAATCCAGATCGGACAAGGTGATTACAAATGAAAAAAGGTTCAAAGGAATTTACAATCCTCACATGGATTCCATAGAACTAAAACTCTCTAAATATTTATAAAGTTTATGTAATAATATGTTACATTAGAGTAATATTTTGATAGTTTTATTTTCAAAAGTATCAACTCCCACCCCTATAAATGCACTGCTATTTATAAGCATAGATCCAATGGTTGTATTCCATGATTCTCATAGATGGTTGCAATGGCCTTGGATAGTCTCTAACTTGAAAAATAATCTTGTTCTATAAATATATGCTTGATGTAATTTTGATAGAATCATTAAAATGTAGAAAAAATCTTTCATCGGGTATAAATAATTTTGATCATCTGATTATAAAATTTATTCATCTATTAAAATAAATTCTATTTTATCTGATGGATAAAAACAATGTTAGTATGATGGATCAGGCATGGTCAGTCTGATGGACCAGACTTGTTCATTATAATGGAAATGACTCATTCAGTATGATCGAACAAATCATGTCGGCCCAATATACCGGACTCTGTTAGCTTGATGGACCAGAAATCGTCAGTCTGATGGACCCAGCTTTGTTAGCATGATGGACCATACATATCAGTCTGATATACCAGACTATGTCCAATAGACTAAACATTATATTTTTTTCCAAATAAAAATTTTATATTCAACTGATTATAAATATTATTTATATATGATAGAATTTAATGTTTTCTACAAAAAATAAAATATTATGATATAAAGGGTTAGTGAAACATTGTATTTATGAAATTGTGTTATGATTTTAAAAACTAAGGATTATAAAGTGCATAAAGTCTAAATTTTTACTCAATAGTTTGATAGGGTTATGTGAATTGTTTTGAAAAATATTTGGTAATGTTATCAACCCCACTAATCTTGAAAATGTTCAAAATATAATTTCTCTCACACATTGTCATTTAGATATGCTATTTCCACCATTTTTCTATATACATGATTCACATCATCACACATCTAGTCAATGAGATATGATTGGGAGGGATAAAACAATATTAATAGATGTATCCGATAGAAATTGTATTTCAAATTTTGGACTTCACACCAAAATATTATTTTTGTTTCTCATAATTTATATATTTATTATTTATATTTGGTGAATTTATATTCATATATTTATATTAAGGATAAATTGGTTGGTTCTATAGCTGAGATGTATATATAAGAAGAATGTTTGACGTTCTTTTCAATATATTTAGAATTTACTAAGACCAAATTTAATTGATAAAGGTGTGTTAATGATGTATTAAATAATGTTGATAGTGGTGAAGCTTATACTACCTTTCAAAATATTGGAAGATTAGTTGAGGGTGGTGTTAATTATTTCATAGTTTTTATAATGATAAAATCAGTGCACTGATATAGATTTTTTAATTATGAAGTGGTTAATACATTTATAGAGTAAGTATCAATATTTATTTCCATAAGTAGTAATATTAAGTTTATCATTTATTATGTAAATAATAATTTCTTATAGGGTATTGATATTACCAGTAGAGAATAATGACGAGTCAAACATGCTCTTGTGTAGTTTTAAATAATATAGGTAACGACTTTTACAATTGGTTTTTGATACATGTAAGTAAAATTGGTAATTGTTTTTAAATTATGCATTAATAATTTTTTTTAATATTATGGGTTTTTAATTTTTTTTGAATATGTTGTTGGTACAATGTCATATTTTTTGAAACAACTAGTATAATTAACCTTATAAATTATAAAACGTTTTTTGTATTCAATATCAATTGATACAAGGTTTATACAGTGGATCTTTAAAGGATAATGAAAAGAAAATATTATGAAGTGTTAATAACTTCTAGAAATATTTTTGATTAAAGTCTTCTTGATGAAAATGGTATTTCCGGTAGTATTTTATGTAATGGGAAGTTAAAAAATATTATCAATCTCAATTACTATGAAAAATTTGCGACTATTTATAAATGTATTTTGGATGACACAACAACTCATAGAAGATTTAGAAAGGATGATTAAATTTTTAACATTGTTAATTTTAGTAAATTTATTCACATTAACAAATATAATGAGAATGAATCATTCATATAAGCATCACAAGATAAAATGGATTATTTTTTATGTGTATTTTTAATGGAGTGTTTTTGTGCATATTAATATGATATATTTGTATTAAATAAGTTGAGATGATGAGGATAGATGTGACCAAGAATCTTTTTAAGATCAAAGTTAATAAAATATTTTAATAATGAAAGAAAAAGTATTAAAATACTAGGTGAAGTGGAAAATGATAATGTCTTACCTAATAATTTTAAAGAAAATGAAAAAAATCTAGAATTAAAAAAAATTATTGGTTTATATTTTTGTTTTTGTTATCAATTTTTGCACAAGTTTATATATTTTTGGTTTATCATTTTTATATTTGTTTTCTATTTTTTTTATTTGAATGCATGGATAGTTAATGACCATTAATTAAAACTTTTATTTGTTTTTACATTCACACACACACACAAACTCACACACACACATATATATATTCATAATATTTTAAATCTTATGACCTGTGGAATGGTGTTGTCACAAAGTTTTGTTATTTAGTATTTTAAACTAAATTATAATTTATTTTTAAAATTTTCAATGGTTATTATTACTATATAGATATGACTGAATTAAAAAATTCAAGAGTTTAGAATATAAATGATCAACATACAACATGATTAGAGACCAATGCAAATGTTCTTGTATATTCAATTGAAGATTTTGACTTAAAAATAATATGAGTGTAAACCACATGTGATGTTTCCCCCCAATAAACTCATTTAGACCATAGTCATACAACACAATTCACACTATAAACATCTAATGTAAATGCTAGTCCTTGAATATTTAGTTCCAAAACAATTTTCATATTGTTTTTTATATGGATTTGAATGATGTTACTATAATAATTGGTTTAATGAAAAATATAAATGTTTCTGGTTGTGCAATGTCATAGGAAAGTTAAATTTTATTTCCATATTATTTATTTTAATTATTTAATTTTTAATTTTATTTCATTATTTTATTAGATTTGGAGGGTGTGAAAAAGTTTAAAATTTTAAAAAATGAGTAAATTTAATCATTAGTAAATTAAAAAGTTATAGTTAACTTCAATGACCAATATCATCCAATATGTAGTGTTTTTTTTATACACATAATGGGACATAAAACTATGTCTAGATTTAATTTTTATTATGAATCTTAGAAAAACATACAAAATTCTACAAAATAAGAAGTGTTTTTTATATTGGATAAATTTTTTATTTTTATTTGTTATATGTTTAATTAAATTTTTTAAGTTTTATTTTATAATTTCATAACTATTATATCTATTTTGTTATTGAAACCATAATTTAAATTTCTGTATGATAAAATTAAAAAGTGGGTTTCTAATATTTTTATTGGAAAATATAGAGATATCATAGAGGAATTTTGTTTCAAAAAAATTATGATTCTATCTTGATAAAAGAAAAAATGTTAAGAAGAATGTTTTAAAATGCATAACAAAGTTTTTGTTGAAAAACTATATCCTCATCCCTAATAATAAAAAATATAAGGTAATGTAATATTTTTTTATTCACATCATATTTAAAATTTTATTTTTTTATATTGAATGAATATTACTAAAATATACATCTATATTTTTCTTGAACATGTGTTAGAAAAATAAAATTAATTGTAGAAATAAATCCATTCCACATATATCTAGAAATAAAACATTTTCATATAATAATGTTGTTATGGTGGTATATCATTTATTTTTTTAAAATTTATTAATACTATTTATTTATTTGAAATTTTTTTATTATAGGATAAGAATAGTCAAAATCTTGATGGTAGGGCCAAACTATAGGATTTGGAACATTGAAAAATTGATTGATTATACATAGGTGATAAAGTAAAAATAATAATTATATGAACACATTTGAAAGTTGTATTATTTTTCTATGTAACTAATTGGATCCATCTTTATGAAGGATTGTGACATTAGGTTAAGTGATTCATCACAATAGTTAGTAAATTCTCTAGATTATTCTCTTAGAAAAGTGTTTTGAAAATAATATCAAGGTTGTGTACATTAACTTAGGTTGGGAGATTTATTGATAAGTGTATTCGAATTTAACTCTAAACAATATTTTGGTATCAATGACTACATGTAAAATATTAATTCAATATATACAATAGGTTGATGAATTTAAATCAAAGTTCACTAAAATTGAATTGTAATAAAAAGGAATGAAGATGAGTTATCATAAAAAAAGAACAAATCCATACAACTATTGATGTTCATAAAGTGATGGGGACCTATATTCCTTTAATTGATGTCAAAATCACCAAAAATACCCAAATAGTATTTTTTCATTATATTTTTTACGTGTATGTTTGAATTTGATTAATTATTACAATCTGTGTGCATATATATGGTATTATGATATTGAATGTTAATTTAAAACATATCATTTAGATATATTTTGTATTATTTTTTGTTCACATGTTATAACTTTATATTGGGTTTATTTCCCAAGATATATGGGGTATGTAATGTCACTTAAGCCTTTGGGCCATATAAGGGTTCCCCATAATCCCTTGAATGAGGGATTGTCAATAGATCAATAAAAATTGAAGGCCTCCAGTCCATTCAGGCAGAAAGCTGTATATGCTCAAGCTCATTCGGTTTGGGAATCTGATCCAATACTCAAATAACTTACTACGACTTTATTCACACAATGTATACTCTATGAATACATTTTATTATTTGAATATAATATTATATACCATGATGATTCTATGTAGATTTTTCATTCTATTGTTCTGAGAATTAATCCCATGTACTATGGCACTGTATGACGATGCTTACTAAGAAAATACTTGGAGCACTAATAACTTACAATAAATTATTCTATAAAAGGGTTTATAGATTAATTAAATGATAGATACATTATGGCGGGAAATAACGTTGAGTATCTACTTTTAATTATCCTTTTCAACAAACCTATATTTTTTATTTTTTATAAAAATGCACAAAATATAAAAATAGAAGAATGGTTAATTTTCAGTTTATATTTAACCAATTTTTGTATCTTAATTTTTTTGTTTATACTTTACCAATTATTAATAGGTATTAATATGAAGATTATGATACATGTTCATTTTACTTATTAGAGGTTGGAGAGTCATAAGGTAATAAATGAGGGTGATTCTTAACTACGAAAGGTAGTATTGTAATTGTTATCAATAATATTAGTAGTATAAGTGGTATTTCATGGAAAAGAATATAGGTATTGAGTTTGTTAAAAAAGTTACCTTGCATTCCAAGGGCCTGTATAAGAGAGCTTCTTAGGTGAATGTGTGTGTGCATTTTCCCCAAACTTGAGAGTGTCAGTTGGAACTAGTATAGATTCTTATAGATATTATATAGAGTTTCATGATTCTTATATAATTTTACTATTATTTAGTTCTTTTATTGAGAGTAATTTTAAGGAGAGGATAAGAGATTATTGACTATATATTGAGTTGATGAAGCTTATATATATACACATGAATGGAGAACATATCATATTCGAAATAGAAATAACTATCCTTGGAACTTAATTAGAATTATTTCAAGTCCCATAGTAACATTATGAGTTGAGATAATAATGGAAGGAGGTTATGTTTCAACACCTTGAGATTCTGTTGCACGAGATGTTGTTAGTTATGTCTTAATAGGGGATAAATCAGACCATGAAACCGAAATAAGGAGTGGAGAAAGGGAAATATTATATAATAGAATAATTTTGAAGTAGATTAAAGACAATGGAATTTGAGGTGTATAATAAAAATCTAGAGTTTGCGGAGGATGGAAATAGAATTTGTGATGTGGAAAAAAATGGAGTGACTGATATGGAGTGTGAGGAATTGCACTTCATTAAAAATATGGTGGATATGCCTACCTTATTTAGTGAGTATCATTTTTCATGGATCATTAGGGTAAAAATGTACATGTTTATTCTTCAAATTCATGGAGATATAAAATTACCATTAACCCAATTAAGAATGGATGAAATCATTTAATAATGGATTGTTTCATTGATTTCTATTAAGCCAATACTTACGTGGATGTAACTAAAGGAGGAGCTTCGTGTAAATTACAGGCACATGGTAGAGGTTGATCTCGTGATCTTTTTAAAGGTATTATGATGAAAATGGATAGTGGATGATTATATAAATGAGTTTGAGAAAGTTTCACTACAGATACCAGATTTAGTAGATCTATGGTATGTAAGTCTATTAATTGGAGAATTATGGTTAGAGACCATGTGTTTTGGGTTTAATCATGAGTTGAATAATAAGGTGTGCTTGTTGACTCTATCTAGGAGGGTTGAGAGATAATTTCTTTTGTAGGGGTTATCAAGAAATTGGAGCCATGGGGAAGGGACAATTATTTAGGAGTACAAGGATGGATTTGGAACATGAACGTTGTGAAGTTAGTTACCCCAATGAATGTAAATTAGAGTGATTGGAAAGAATAACTAGCATCAAAGTGGAAGGGAATAATATATTTATCCAATGAGAAGTATTAAGAAAGGAGGGGAAATATATAATGTCATTCTTATAGAAAAAGATTTCAACATATCCATAAATTTCCTAAAAATAAATTTAAGATGATGGTATGGGAATGTTTAGAGCCAGGAACTGAAGTGGAAATGGAGGTTAAGACTACAGAATATGTGGTGGTTTTGGTTGGAAATAATAGTGGTGGATTATGGGAAATGAAAATATAGGGTATGATAGCTTGTATAGAAGATAATTTTCATTTGAAAGAGGATAATTCAATGTCAATGGATGGATGTATATAAGGGGAACCAATGCTACTCCTTATTCCTAGTGGTTCTAATTAACATTTCCTTTCAAAATAATTGGTGAACTATTTTTCCACACGTGTTTTAGTCACCAATCCCTTCATATTTTTCTAGAAGATGGACATCAGGAGGAGATAAGTGGAGTTTTAAAATCCTTAAAGGTGGAATTGATGGAGGTATAATTTGATGTTGATACTTACATTTTTTACACTACGTGGCCAAATTTTGTGCTCGACAAAACTTATTTAGAGACCATGGGTTATATTACCACCCATTAGAGGGACACGAAATGAGTTTCGAATGGAAGGGAAATTTTTTTCACTTTACAAGGTGTACATTGACCGCAAGGTACATTGGTGGATTTGAAAGAGTTTTTGGGTGGTTTAAATTTTTAGGTACAATGATTATAGTGGGCCATAATAGTAGTTTCAGTGGGGGAAGGAAACTGGATTAAATTCATCACAAATTATTTAGCTCCAAGGGATACTATATAAATATGAATTAGTTTTTAAATCTACCAAGGTTCAATGACTAGAGAGGAAAATTCATCATGTCATCAGGTTGAGAATAGGGGATGAATCAGTTAGTTTTTAACCCTATATACATGCCTAACACTTGAAAAATGTAATTTATAAATGTGTCTAGGGTCTTCTAAAACAATGATTTATCAAGCCTAGTACTAGTCCATACTCTAGCCCAATCATATTAGAGAATAAGAATGATGGAGAATAGTGATTTTTTTTTGACTATTATGCCTTTAATATTTTTATTTTTCCAAATAGGTATCCAATTATTATCATTTAAGAGTTTATGGATGAGATTTTAAAGGTATCATTTTTCAAAAAATTTGATTTATTGTCTGGTTTTTATCATGTTTAGTTAAGAGAAGAATATATAAGGAAGTCAAACTTCAAGACTCAAGAAGGTCACTATGAGTATCTTGTTATGACATTCATGTTAATGAAATATACTAGAACATTTTAATTGATGACGAACACTATTTTATTTTCTATGCTAAGTAATATTATACTAGTGTTAATGGGTGATATTTTGAATTATATCAAAATCTAGGAGAAACATATAGAGTATTTTCACTTGGTTTTTTAAACTATGAAGGAGAATGATATGTTCTCCAAAAAAGTGTACATTTGGTAGGAAGTTAGTGGAGTACTTGAGGCATAAAATTTTAGAAGGTAGAGTTTCCATAGACCCTAAGAAATTTAGGTGGTAAAATTATGGCAGAATCCACATGTTTAGGGGTCTGTTAGGACTTTCTGAGTATTATATGAAGTTCATTAAATATTATGGGAAGATTTCTAGGCCCTTTACCATGAATACTAAGAATAATATATTTTTTCGTCACTATCGACTCAAGAATATTTAAAAATTATTAATCACAGTATGATTTTAACTCTTCCTCAGTATTTTTTAAGGAGTTTTTGGTGAAATTTTATGTTTTGGGGGCTAGCATCGATACAATGTTGATGCAGGTCAAAGCCCCTTTATTAATTCAATAAATCTTATTCTGATTCTAATTTGGAAAATTATGTACATGAGAAGGAACTTATGGCCTTGGAATTGTTATTCCAACATTGGTGGAAATACCTTATGGGGAAAATATTTTTGGTCTATACAAATCAACGAAGTCTCAAGCATTTATTAATCAAAAGGTTTGTGTTATTGAGTTATTAGTTTTTTCATGAAAAACTTTTGGGATATGATTTATTTAGTCCTCTATAAACTATGATAGTTAAACAACCTGGTTGATTCCTTATCAAGGAGTATCATGTAAAATGTGTATTTATATATGGCTATTTCTGAGCCTAGTAGGCTGAATTTTCATATACTTAAAATTAAATTTTAGTAAGATACTAAAATATAGGTGATCATAAATGTGTTTTATGGTGATATCATGGCCATACATGGATATTATTTTCATGGGGGTCTTATTTTATAAGTACAACATGGTATTACCCAAGGTCTTAGAAATGATACTTAAATTTCTTCAACACTATCACTCTTCTCTAGTTGGTAGACATTCAGGTTATTTTAAGACCTATAAATTTTTGGCCAATGGGTTTTACTAGATAGAACTGACCTGAGATATACCACACTTTATCTAGAACTGTGAGGTGTGATAATGGTTTAAATAGGAGGCAATTAACCCATTTTTATTATTACATCCATTTACTCTATTGAAATTAGTGTTGGAGGTGTTCTCGATGGACTTTATTTTCGGTTTTCTCATGTCGCAAGGATATGTTGATGTTTTGACGGTTGTAGATAAGTTAATAAAATATACAAATTTTGTTTTCCTAAAACATCTTTATATATATAAGTTAGTTTAGAAAGTGCATATGAGGTAGATAGTGAATTTTCATGGTATTCCTAGTTCCATTATTGGGGATAGGAATATGCACTTTACTATATTTTTCTAGAAATAATTATTCAAGTTGTAAGGTACTATGTTGGAAACGATATCTTCCTACCATCTACAGAGTTATGGACAAACCAAAGTGGTGAACCACTACTTATAATCCTATATCGTGTGTTTCTATTCATATCATCAGAAGAACCGGAAATCTTGGCTACTATGGGAAGAGTTCCACTATAACATATCATATCATTCTTTTATCAGGAACACACCTTTCGAGACTGTGTATTGGTGGGAACCTCTACATTTTTTACACTATAATAAAAGGTAATTTCGTAGATGTGTTTGATGAAGAATTACTTGATAAGGATGAATCTCTCAAAAAACTACAAGTAAATCAACACTACACTCAACATATTATGGTGAGATATGATAATCGATATTGGCGGTATCTGAAACTTAATGAATGTGACATAGTTTGGGGTGAAATTATGTAATGTCCCAAATTTTTCCTTGTATTATTTTAATATTATATGGGAATTAATTCGAGACCAGGACCTGAGGCGGCGTGCAGTTCTGAGGCCCGGTGAGCCTGGAACAAATGTTTGAATTTTAATTAATAATTAAATAAACACGCGCGTGCAGTTTTCCTGAAAAAGTAGAATAACTCCTAAATGGGCGCACAGATCAGAAATAGGAGGGAACCATTGTGGTCAGAACAATTTTTTTTACTTTAGGTGAGGCCTAACATCAGCTGGCATGGGTCGGTGGTGAAATCTAGTTTTTGGACATAAAAGTATAAAATATTTAATAAAAATATTTTATTTCTGTAGTGAGATTCTATTAAATCTTTTGCAGCGGATATCTTCCTTTTAAATAAAGGCTTGCACAGGGTCTAGGGTTACAAACCTCATAATCCTGAAACCCTTAGCAGCTCTAGAGGCTCTTGAGAAAACCTCCCGACGCGGTGGCGACGACGCAACGACCGTATCTTCACCAACTAATGCCATAGAAATCCAGGTAGGATGTTGTTGTGATTTTCTTCCCCATTTTTGATTTCCATGATGAACGCGGACTAATCCACGAACATATTAGCCCGCAGATCGATCGTTCTTACGGGAGGGGATATTTTAGGGAATCATGGGATTTTTATTCTTGAGTTGTTTTTTTTTGTTCAACCTTTCTAACGATGAAGAACCAAGATCGACACTAACATCAATCGAGGTTCGTCCCTCTTGATTATTGTGTTTTTTTCTCTCCCGATTCCAACATGTTCTTTGTGATCGTTCTTCATGTTCTTGGGGAAAATCTATCTTTTCACATTCTTTTGTTGGAGCAACGATCTGAAATCAGAGATCCAACATCGGGATGACCTAACGGAGGTGCGACAGCGATGGAAGTAGAAAAATCAATGTGGTTTGGAAGTTCCTGTTCTTCGAGCATTTTTGTGCGGATTGATCGGGATGTGTTTTCAGGGCAGATCTGAAGCCCGAAACTGACGGAATCAGTTTCATAGGGGTGGGATGATCCCAAATCTGGAGTTTCGTGATGATCGGGCGGTTGGATCATGATCCGGAGGATTAGCCGAGGCACGCGGAGGAAGACGATGCTTTTGGAAATTTCTCGACTACACGCTGTGTAGTATGGGATAAACAGAATGCGTTCGTTGGCGGGATTACATAACGTGTACTCCGAGAGTACACGGACATGGGCAGGGTACACGACCAAGGACACGCCGTGTATACCCCTCCCCGACCAGACCCGGCCAAATACACGGGATACCCCGTGTACTGGTACACGGGCAGGCGACACAGACACGGGTAGAGACCATGTACGGGCACATGGCTAGTGTACACGGAGCAAGCCCAGGTGCTCAGACACGGCGTGTACCTCTTCTACACACCGTGTAGTTTCTTTCTACCTAAAAATACAAATTACATGGGTCGTTTACACGGGCAGTACCTGGGGTCAAGGAACACGGCGTGTGCCTTTTCTACACGCCGTGCAGTTTGGTTTTATATGGCTTGAACGAATGACATGGGCCGTTTACACGGGCAGTACCCGGGGTCAAGGAACACAATGTGTAACCATACTACATGCCATGTAACCTTTTATTAATGGCTTGATCCACTTGTCTTCTGTGACTTGGAATAGATTCTTAGGGTTCGTACCCATGGTTTTTCCCCTGAAGGTTTTTGTATCATTTCCTATATATAGAAGTATGATCCCTTCAGCAGGTCTCCCAGAATAGAGTTGTTGGAATCCCCTATGTGAGACATAGAGCTCAATCCTCTATTCATTACTAGAACCCTAGGTTGAGTTCATGGTATCGACGTAACCAACTTTACCCGGGCGCTGATCCTCTACTTAGCGGATTAGCTCAGACTGAGTTATCGGAATCACCCCATGGATTTTGGTTGTGATCCTCATCTGAGCGTCATGTTCCCAAGTACTTTTAGAGTGTGTTCTCCCAGAATGAGTACTTCATCTCTCTCTCTCTTCGTACCTAGGAGTGGGTTCTCCCGGTTGAATACTTAGTGGAATCTTCGAGCTGGATCCTAGTGGTGGTATCACGATGGTCGTTTGTGTATGAGTACATCTGGATATTTCTTGTTATATGTTCTATAGACATATACTGTGTGGAGATGACTGTATCTTTCCTTTGTCGTATTTTCCCTTGTTGTATTTCCTTTGTGGTTTTGGGGTGTCCTACTGGGTATTGTTATACTCACCCCTGCACGGGCTTTGCCTGAACGTGTCGTGTCTTGTGCAGACGAGAGAACCTTTGATAGGATTCTCAGCGGACCAGGACCATATGGTGTTCAGTGAGATCAGACAGGCCGAGGTGTGTTCCTACGGCTATAGATTGCAGTCCCATTACCTTTCCTTATAGGTTGGACTTTGTTACAAACTTTTTTTAGTGGGATTGTACTTTTGGCACAGGGAGTTGCGACTCGGGCCCCACTGGGATGGGTCGTGACAGATTGGTATCAGAGGTGGTCGGTTCTACCATAGGACAGAGAGTCTGTGAGTTGGTTTGGGGCAATAGTGTTAAGTGTTTCGAGTTCATATTTCAGGCCAGAGACCCTAGTGTTGGTGCGGGCAACCGATGTATCCATACAACAACACTCTAATAATGTGTTTTTCGACTCGGAACATGAGAACACTAGCTGCAGGGAGAACAATGGTACATTCATCATATAGGAATGGGTTGTGGTTTACATGTACTTTTTGTGTTATCTCTCCATATATACTCACTAACTGAGATAAATCTTGTTTCTTTAACAGGATGCCTCCGTGACTTGCACCCGCTTGGATCCAGTAGCTCGATCACCAGGACGACCCCCTCAGTGATGAAGCCTCGATACATGGACCAGATCCCCCAGTTTTATCACCATGTGGTGTTCCAGTTATCCCACCACCTGTGGAGCAGTGTTAAGTGCCTGCTGTACTAGTGGAGGAGGAGCGCAGGATGAGCACACTCCATGTGTTCTAGAGACAGAGACCCCTCGGGTTTCGAGGCGAGCCTGACCCTCAGGCAGCAGAGGAATGACTTGAGGCGGTGACCAGAGTCATTCGTTTGGTCAGGACACCGACAGACCAGATAGTGATCCTGGCAGCGAGCCTTCTTTAGGGCTCGGTAGGACGATGGTGGACTTTTGTTATCCAGACTCATGACGAGGCGACACTCGCTTGGTCAAAGTTTGAGTGTCTTTTTACGGAAGAGTTTTCACCTGTTACCCTGAGAGCAGTATGCATACAAGACCTTCTTCAGCTTCAGCAGGGAACCATGACAGTGGCTGACTATATGTCGAGGTTTACTGACCTCTCGCTGTACTCGATGGATATGGTCAGAGATTAGTACTTCAGAGCTTAGACTTTTGAGTGAGGCTTGCACAGAGATATCCGAGCTAGAATCGTCCCTATGAGCATTCCTACTTATGCTGGGGTGCTCGAGTAGGCTCTAGTGGTCGAGAGTTTCTTGGCCGGGCAGAGACAGCCGACAGATGTTAGTAGTGGGAGATCTGGAGCAGAGACCTCGGCAGCTGGGAGTCGACGTCAGGGACCCAGGTGTGGGAGATGTTTTCAGAGGATATCCCAGGACAAGGGATCTGCCGTACAGGGTTCGCACGGTGCATCCATCCAGCCTTGATAGAGGCGATGCAACTCATGTGATGGCAGGGGACATCTCGCTTAGGATTGTCCGACCCACTGTACTACTGACATGGGAGCAGTGGATGGACCACCGAGTCAGAGGAAACATGTGGAGAAGACAGATCCGCGGGGTGACGGATGTGGTAGGGGAGCTGGGAGAGCAGCTAGAGGTGGTCGATGTTTTGACCCTTCACCAACACCACCCTCAGGAGGTCCACCCCAGGTCTAGGGAGATGGTGGACAGAGGTAGGGACAGCTGCAGGCGGTAGAGGATTATGACCCAGGTACTCCCAGAATTATTAGAGGTACTATCTGTGTCTTTTCTACTTTGGCTGCCGTATTGATAGACATAGGTGCTAGTCATTCCTTTCTAGCTGCTTATCTTGTTCGAGACCTTAAGGTTCCAGTTGAGCCATTGACTTGACCCTTACGCTTTGAAACACCGACTGGAGAAGATTCAAAGATCACACACCTCTGATACCACTCTGTCATGACCCGTCCCAGTGGGGCCCGAGTCACAACTCCCCAAGTCCCTGACCTATTCGAGGCGGGATTGGGGAGTTGCGACTCAGGCCCCACTGGGACGGGTCATGAAAAATTATTTCCAAATAAGAATGGGGTTATCTTTGTGGTCAATATTAAGTTATTGTCATTATATTATGGACTATTTTTTACAATTATAGAAGTGAGACCTATAGCTTACTAGATCAGAATTCCTTCCAATAGAAAGATCCACCCAATATTTCATGTATCATATCTCAAGGCTGTAGCTGGTTAGAAGAATTATTGAGAGGATTTTCCAAGGGAATTTTCTACTGAATAATAATATCTTCACATGGTGATAGAATAAAAGACTCAAGGTAAGCATCTTATGTGGCTATTTCAATGGAATTACTGTACAATTAATGAAGTAATCTGGGAGAAAGTATATAAGATCAAATCCTAGTTCTATATCATACGCCTTGAGTACAAGGTGTCCTTTCAAGGACATAACAATGACGGGGAGGTTAGGCCACCCGTTCATTTTACTTATTAGAGTGGGATTTATAAGGTTCAGAATGAAGGTTCTTATTAATTACTAGGGAAGCCTTGTAATTTTTTGCTAAATATTAGTAGTATAAGTGGTAGTCCAAGTAGAGGAGTTTTTTTTAAAGTTAGATTGCATGCCAAGGGGATGTAAAGGAGGGATTTCTAGGTGTGTATGTTTGTGTGTGTTTATTTTTCCCAACCCTAATATATTTGTTTGGAAGGAGTATATAATATTACCAAGATTATATATAATTTCATTCTTCTTTGCAATGATTTGATATGGTATCATCTAGTAGTGAAGTCTTACAAAAAAATTATGTATTTTCTAATAATTAAGCATTAATATCTAAAAACATATTTTTACCATATCATATGGATTTTTTTGGTGTAATATCATGTTGGTAAAATTTTGGTTTTCTAATTATATTTTTTATGAATGGGTCCATGCATGGCCAAATACACCTCAAATACTCTATTATAGAAACTCTTTTGTGAGAAAGTCCTTCTGTAGGGGGTGTTCATCTAATCTAGTTATGTATCCTATAGTCTTCCTCTCATTGAAATGAACTAGATGAAATAATAATAATATTATCCAAAGGGATTAGGCCTTTATACCCATTAAAAAAAATATTGGAACAGGGAAGTCATAGGCAACAGGTAAACAAAAATATCAGATGAAATCCTATATCACATACATAGATACAATTACAATATTCTATCACATATGTATCACCACTTCACTTGATTATTACTTATTATATAAATGTTATGTTTAAATATTATTATATTAATATTATTTATTTTTGAGTTAATTCTTTATCTGATAGATGATGTTATTACATTTATTTTTCCACTGGTTTTTTGGGGAAGATGTTGTTTCTATTCTTTTGGTGACTACCTTACAGTTTTTATTTTGTTGAGGACCAAATTAAAACCTTTTTATTTTTTATTAACAGTTTATATTTATTTTATGGGAGGGATGTTAGTGGATTATGGATTATTTTATTTTTATCATAGATTTCATTGATTTTATTTTTGGATGTACTTGTATAAGGGTTTGGTTTGTTTTTATAAAATCTTTGTTCTTTTAATTGATGTATGATATCTTCCTTCACTGTAATCAATTTTTTTCAATAATAATTATATATATATATATTGTTAATTTTAAATGTAAAATATGTTAGAAAAAATCCAATTAAGTGTTTTTTTGTTGTTTTTTTTGAAAAAACATAGTGGATATACTTTAAAAGATTCATGAAATCAATATAGTCTAGTGTTACAGAGTTTTAAGAAGTTTAGAGAAAACATGAAGATGATTTATCATAATTGATAGAAATCACACTATGATGATATGGATTGCACTATGAAGTTGAATCTTACACTATAAGGAGAAACCTGTGAAAATTTGGCATGGTTATGACTAGAGTTGTAAGAATTATTTTATTTTGAATAAGAATTTCACACCATAATGGTCTTGTATAGGAGTAAATCTTTTCTATTTAAGAATTGTTGTCGATAAATCACTCTGAAAGGTTTTTTTCCATGCCGAAATGGATCTTACATATGAATAAATATGAAGATGTTTAATTTATTTTTTCTGTGAAGTCAGGGATCCAAGCCACTAATGTATGATTAAGAATACTTTGAATAAAAGATCATGGGTGGAGGTCATTCCACAAATATGGATTCTTTGCGGTGAATAGTATACATGAACCAAGAAATGGAGGCCATGGAATTATAGTGTTTTACTTTAAGGTATATGTTTCATCATAGGTAATAGATTTCACTAGGAAATGTTAATTAAAGTTATATTCAACAAGATGTTAAATGTGGAGTTCGAGCAATGATATTCAAAGGATAAGTGAATTGCACCATGATAATGATCATCATGCTATTAATATAACCCTAAAACCAAAGATTACAAAGGAGAAAACCCTTATTTTAATGTTAATAAAATGTAATTAAAAATAGATATTCTAGTAATAATATGAACTAAAGAAATAGGGGAAGATATAGAGACATGGGGGGTTAAATTATCCTCCCGCCCAAGCCTTATGGCTGCACTTCACAAACATACTTACCTGCCCCTCCCGCCCCAACCGTAAAAATTTCATAACCCTTCAATTCCACTACCATAGTAATAAACTAAATGAGGATAAAAGATAATATTTTTTTGACACCTCATGTCTTTCAAATAATACTATGTTTGATAGCTTACTTAATACACAACACTAAGCTTTATAAAAATTGAGATATACTATAAAAATATTATGTGACTGTTAGAACCTAGTAGTTTAATTGGAGGGTATTAATAAGATAAAAAAAATTATGAAATATATATAAATTTCATACTCAATAAAAATTTATTGAATAATTATTATTAAATAATAAATAATTTAATTAGTGAAGCCATTTTATTCTTTAAAAATATGTTCTCTTCAAAAATGGTTCATATTAATTTTGTTAGAAAATATTATAATCCATATTTTAAAATTAAATAAATTTAAATTTATAAAAGTTTTTTAATTATTTAAATAATAATGTCAAAATTATCTTAGTGTTATTTTTTTATATTTTTTTAAAAGATTGATTTTTGAGTGAATAGTGAAAATATTGATTTTTTTAGAAATTGTATTTTTATTTGAATCATTTAAAATGATCCATTTTTTTAAAATTCATTAAAATTAAAATTACTTCTATTATATTTTCAATAATACAATTATGTTCATTGGATTAAATTTTATGGATGGATTTTTTGTAAAAAAATACTTAAAAGATATTTTTTTGAAAATTTGTTTCTCATTGTGTTTTTAATTTTCATTTTTAATTTATTTCTACCACATCTAGAAATTTAATAAGAAAAAATTGATATTATATTTTAAATAAGGCGTTTAATTTTTTTTAAATAGTTTCCTTTTATTTTTGGTCAATATGAATGGTAACTAGAGTAATTAATTGTCACCACAGTAAGGGTAAATTGGGCAATTAAGGTTAAAAATAATATGATAAGGAGAAATAAAATGACCCCAAAATTTATTTTATCCAATTTTTTTGGTTTATCCATTTACATCCATGTTTCAAAAATATGGAAAAAATTTCTATATTTATTTCATTTTTACCTTTATACTATTTTATGTAACGAAAAGTCCAAAATGTCATTCTCTTTGTATTATTATCTCAAAATTTTTTAAATATGGATAAAAAAGAATTTTTTTCAATTAAAAAAGTTTTATTTAAAATATAATTGTTTTTTTCATATTAGGTTTTTTTTAGTTTTTAGTGATTAAATAATTACCTTAAATACTTACGTAAGGCCAATATAATATTAATTCAATTAATAAAAAAATAAAATAAATTATTTTAAAAACTCTAAAAGTAATATTTTTTGGGTGTGTTAGAGTGACCCATGAATTTAAAATATATATATGAAATATTACATATTTCTTAAAATTTTATATTCTTACACCCTCTCTGTATTGTTTTATTTAAATTCAATTTAAATTAATAGTTTCAAAAATGAAATTAATTTTATTTTAAAATAAATATTTTTTATTAAATGATTTAAAATTAATAAAATTACTATCTCTAGAAAATTGAATTTTATATATTTAAAAATACCATATATTTTCCATTTATGGACCAATTTTTCTCTTATAGTAAATATATTGACCTATAAACAGTAAAAACTCTGTTATCGTGATAATTGTCAAAAAGGGTTAGCGCGGGTTAAAAAAATATAAGGGTAAAAACATAATTTAAACATTACAAAATTTTGTGGGATGGTATTATTTCTACCTATAAACATCATATTTCTAAATTATATCAATTTGGATAATTTTTTCATGAAAATTAATTTAATATTTTAAGTAATTCCAAGAGTACCCCTCCCCTCACTTATAAAAGGAAACCTCCTCTTCTCTTTTATCCACACTTAAAAATAATTTTAGTTTATCCAATATCTATCCAAATACCTCCCTAAAACACCTAACCCAATTTTATAGGTATTTTATTGGGAATAACACCAACCTTAAAGTATTTAAGGTGTAAAGAAAAGGAAGTTGTCTCAAAAAGAGATAGAGTCTTTAAACAAATGTTTTAGTTTTATTTATTATTCTACCTCTTTTAAATATTCATAAAACATAATTAAATAATAAAAATATTATCTTAAATATACTAATATTTTATTACCTTAATTTTTATCACCTAAATCCATCACATCTTTCATCAAATGGGAAACAAAATTGTCATTCATGTGTGCAATAGACTATCACCTCACAAACTAGTGTAATACATTTTCCATCACCTCCTATCACTGATGAATATATTGTTGGATTTAATTTATATATATGATATTGATGACATATTTATAATTCTATAAAATTAATATATCATATTTTTTATCTTTTGATTTATTGAAAAATGATAACGTCTTACATGCATAATGGTTGATTACCACCTCCATAAAGCGATGTGATTCATTTTTCCTTTCCGCATAACATGGATGATATATATAATTATATTTAAGGAAATAATATTACATTTATTATATAATTATAATTATTATAAATATCAAATAATACTTACCTTTTTTCTATAATTATCATTGAAACATTGAAGTGTTACCCATACATATGTACGACCTATCATACCCATAATTGTGATGTAGTTAATTCTTCATAAACATATTTCATTGTTGTTTTTAAAAGTAAAATTTATGTATAAAAATGATAATTATTTCATTATTTTTATTCTGTATTTTATTGAATAATGACCCCTTTATCCTTTTTCAACCTACTAAAGTCATTTTTGATATATGATCCGAATATCATCAAAATGTACAATATGAAATCAATTGATTAAGTAATTGGATATGACAAGATAATAAATGAACAATAATAATGTAATTTAAAATGTTTCATAATAAAGTAAATAATTAACATAATTTTATTATTTATGAATATGAGGAACATATATGACGTGTCAGAATTAATGTAAGGGATCTCTTTAAACCACCTTTTTTATTTGGGTTGTGACCATTATCTCTCTAACTCACTTTATCTCTCACATTAACATTATGTAATGCTTCTACATTATGTATATATGTTTCTCAAATATATACTTATCTTATTCTATCTTCCTTTTATGGGTTCAAACATGCCTTATGTCATTTCTCAAATTCTTTCTTTAAGAAATATCTTTTGATTATGATATCACTAGTGAAAAAGCAATTTTTATGACTTTTTTAGGGGTTTCACATTGTTTTTATGGCGATGTTGTCGCATGTGATGTAAGAAATATTATTTTGGAGGATTTTACATCAGTTATTTAATAACCGATGTTAAAGATTCTTTAGTGAAGGTTTTTCATGTTGATTATTAAATAACGTACATTAAAGATGCTTTGGTGAAGGTTTTTCACCTTAGTTATTAAATAACTAACATAAAAAACATTCTAACACATCAATTTTTATATAACCGATATAGAAAACCCTGACCCCAATAATTTTTTATGTTAGTTATTTAATAACTGACATAAGCAATTATTCAAGATGAATTTTATTCACATCCATTATTAAATAACTGACATAAAAAACTATATACCACATCAGTTATAAAAAAATCACATGAAAAACCATTACCACAAGAATTTTTTATTTTAGTTATAAAATAAATGGAATAAGAAACCCACAAGAAATTTATTTTTAACATCAGTTATAAAATAATCGATGTAAATTTTTTTTTAATTTATTTATGAAACTGTTCCTCTCTACTACAGAACCAGACTTGAAACAACCAAAACCAGACTGGAAAAAAAGAAGAAACAAACCAGAAACAAGAAAAACTAGCAGAAGAATTACACATTCACATTTATAACATTCAAAAATTATAATATTAACTAAAAACAAACCTAAATCCAACCAAAACAACTAACAAATACACATTTACAATTACAACATTCAAAATTACAATATTCACTAAAAACAAACTAAAATCCAATCAAACCTCTAAAATAATTTAACCATTCCACTTGTAAGTGTTTGACCTCTTGTGGACTATATGGTTTAGGGTCATAAAATAGCACCAAATTAAAAAGAAATTAGTTAATATGTATAAGGAATAAAATTAATGAAATATTAAAGAATAATTTATAAAGAAATCTAACCTATTCAAACTTTATAAATGTTCCATTTATAATTATTTCATACATAAATATTAACATATTGTATCTGCATTCGATGAAACCTTTTTATTTATGAAAATTCCTCCTAAATGAGTTTTTCAATTAAAAATATTATTTTTATGAAATATATCTAAAATGTACTCATTATAAATGGATATTCACCTTTACTTATACAGATTTGACCTTGCAACTCTTTTTCTCGGTGGATCTTCAAAGGAAAGCGCATACCCTATTAGAAAATAATACGATGGAAATAAATTTAAGATTTATTATAATATAAACAACTATTAAGAAATTGAAACTTACTTTTCTAACAAGTTCTTAAAATTTCCTCACACATCACTATCAAAAGAAAATATCAAATAAAATATTTTCTCCCATGTACAAAAAAAACCTAACATCCAATGGTAACTAATATAAAACAAAATTTAATGTTAGTGATTATTATGTTAAAAGATAAATTACAATTTGTGAGACATATGTTTCACACCTCTCAATAAAAGAAAACCTCCAACACTGCATAATTATATTTTTTTGAAATCTTTCAGCAATATAAACTGCTTTTTGTTCGTCAACCAATTCATGCCCTTTAGGTGAAATTAACCATGAGTCCATTAACCCCTATACATATTTCTTCTCAGTCATCTCACACATTTTATAATGATAAATAATACAAAACACACACAAGTATAAATTTTCAATAAATTTAATATAGGGAATGATTTGTGTTAAGACTTACATGGAAGAAACATTCACCGCATTGATTTCCAACTTATCTCTAGTAATAAGCTCTGTGATATCATTTTTTCACAATCCCCACATCTATTTCACATCCACAAACATGATATTCTATTGGAAACATATAATGACCCACCAATAAATTTTAAAATCTTGGCAATCTGTCAAGACTACTAGAATCTAAATTTGATGTCATATCCCTTTGCCTATGTTTTTAGATATAAAATATTTCTTTACCATTAAAGTATTCCTGTAAATAAATAGATAAATATATTAACTTTTTAATGTTAAAAAAATTTAATACAAAAATAAAATAAAAGATATTATATACACATACCTCTATGGTAATTTATCGTGTAAGTATAAATGGACAAACTAGAAAGTGGTTGATACTTTGTCCAGTTATTGTCACCTCATCTATAGGTAATGGTACTACAGTTGATATATCTATAATATCTATTAAAATGTCCTTATACTTCTCTACCTCTAACTATTGATGATGAATTGTATCTCCTAGATAATATATCAGCCCCTATACAACTATATGATAGTGAGGATCATCAATATTCAACTCAAAATAACTGTGAAGCTATGGAGGAGGGGGTATAGGAGACTCCTCAAGGACAGGTTCCTTTTTCACACACCACTTACCAAATTTGGAACCTTCTAGGGTATTGATAAAAACTTGTTCATCAACCACCACTGGCCTCACCCCAAGAACTAACTCAACTTAAAACGCATCATCCACCAACTTATCAAACTGAACTTAACTAGAATAAAGGAACCTCTCTTGGGTCTTTGGATAAATACCCTAGATGAAAGAAGTGTCTTTCAGTAACTCAAGTGATGATATCTCCAGAGAGAAAGAAACTACTGCCTTGAAATGATCAAAATAAGCCTTCACTGACCTATGAACTTGCCAAATACTCATGAGATCATCCACTTTCTTCACCTTAACCTCATCAAGTATAAAGCATCAGAGAAAAAACAACTTAAACACTTCCCATGTCATCCCAAATTGCACGGATGATTGAGAAACTGCCTTCCACTACTCCAAATATGGGCCCTAAAACAAACCCATAACATCACATACTCTAATAGATTCAATAGTTACCAATGGTCTGAAGACATTCTTGATATTATAAAGACATTACACAGCCTGTGACAGACCTCAATCAAAATGAAAGATATGAAACAATTATTAAGTATTAGAAACTCAGAAAGAATCACTAGAAATTATAGTAACCTTTCTAGGAGGAATATGCTGAACAATAAAAGAATGTAGAAAAAACCATCAAACCAAAACACAATCAAGAAGAAAATCTCAAGCAAAATTAATAGGCTCACAATCCAAAAATATATAAGCACAACCAAAAATATTCCTTTCCAAAAACCACCAATTCCATTTCAATTTCAAAAACTCTTTCTTCTAAGGATAAATTTTAAAAACAAAACCCACTTCTCCAAGAAAAATAATTTCTAGATATCTTTTTACCTTTCAAAATCCATTTTTTGGAAAAACCAAGGCAAACCTTTGATTTCAAAAACTCACCCATGGTATCCTATGAGCCATCGCATATGTGTTCATCCCACTTACAAAAAAACCACACATTCCAACATGCACTTTGCATGCACACCCACACGTATATAAATTTTCATAAAGAATACTAGGGTAACACACACCGTTTTATCACCAAACCAAAAGAGTTTACCAAATTATCAATCCCAATCACTTTACCTTTTAAAACATATTTTTTCAATACAAAACCACTTAAAAGAAATTATTTCCATATCAAAAAACATTTTCATTTTAAAAAAACCACTCTCACCAACCAAAACCATAATAAAACACAACTCAAACTGACAAAAACCAACCCAAATGAATAGTTCCCAAAGAACACCCAGAATGAGGAAATAGTGGTTATGCCTAACATGGAGACATGGTCAGTGGGATATTCCCGAAGTAAACATAAAAAAAGGTGGTCCTTGAACCATGTACTTTGACTCCACATGGGTCGCTATTCCATGTGAGATCACGACATTACATCAGGTCACCTCAATTTTCATTCCATATACATGACAAACCAAAAACCAAAACAAAGACTCAAAACCCATAATACCCAAGAAACTAGAGGATCAAAACGAGCAGGGGTTCACGACATCCATCTTGTAGATACCTACCGAGTCCCGATAGTCTTAATCTTTAGTCTACCTGACACCCTAAATTACAAGGGCCTTCTCTGATACCATATTTTCATGTACCAAGCCAGTATTCCATCCAACTCGACATCTGACCTAGCATGATACATGGCCCGAAGGGAATTCTTGATCCCCATGGGCTTGCAACTAGTGTCAGGCATCAAAGTAATCACTATGGGAATGATTTTTTCCAAAAAAAACTATGATCAAATGAACAAACTGAACATGTGGTAGAACCATGATAACTGAATCTCAATAATATAAAAACTAATCAAAATATAATTAATTAAAAATAAATACCAAACTAAGACTGAACCATGCTACACTATCTCCACATGACCCATTGGTCACCACTAACCCCAAGACCAAACTTCTCCAAAGGGGAGAACATGAACTAGAAACCTAAACCTGTAAAACAACTATGGTCTATAGACACCAAATGGTAAAAGTAAAGTGTGAGATTAAATAGATCAGTAGGTAATCACCAAATCATCTATGCATTTCCTTCCTGGAAATAGTACACAAACACTAATTTAAAAACACATTGAGAAAATAGTTTTTTAATCATGAAATATAACAAACCCAACTCTCACATGTTCTCTTTTGAAAACAACACACACACCACTTTCCCTTTTCAAACACAGTTTCAATTTTCAAAACCCTCTTTAAAACCAAAGTCTAAGTACAAATCCATACCAAGTATCCAAAAAGGGATAAGCATAATGAAAAAGGAACAATATCCAATTGGCACAAACTAGCAGGGATAAAATATAAACAAGCAATATAAATGAATAGATAATATAGATAATGATTCATGATTATTTCATGAACAACCATAGAGTGATCCCTATACATACATGTTTTGGAATCATTTTCTAGAATATGGTTCATATCCATAGTCAATAACCAAGTGACTTCTCTAAACTAGAAAATCCAGTGGCACAACACACATATCCCTATGAAGTCAAGGGGGTTCAACTCATCTAATTAGACTTAAAAATAAACCATTACTAAAACCAATAAAATATGTTCAGGAGTTCTATGATATTAATAATGATACAGAGTGGAAATTGAGGCCCTCACACATATGGCTCAACTATCCTTTCTCCACCACACATTCCTACCCTAACCACTGACCCCACCCACACGAGAACCCATTTCTCGAGAAATCCTCCATATGTGTTCCCATCTATCAATAATCCATAAAAACGTATAAATCAAGCCTAAAAAATAATTTGAGTTTCAAAAAAAACTTTCCCAAACATTTTAAAAATACCAATCAATTTTCACATCATATAATTTTTAAAACAAATCTCCTAATGCATGCCAAGTTCCAAATAGGACTCACATTTCCAAAACCAATTTCATTCTTACAAACTTTTCAAGACCAAGAAAAAAGTATACAACACACATAGGTTTCCAAAAAATTATTATAAATCAACCATATTTTAATGTTCCACATGGTACATAGTTCCAAACACTGCATAGTTACTAAACCACGTCTAAAAATGCCAAATGGGCCTTCATGTTTCGAATCCCTAAAATCTTTTCAAGACCAGTGAAAATCATTCAACAACATATGAATTTACAAACAATAATTTATATCATTTTATAACCCAACCACATTACAAAATTCCAAATGGGGCATTATTCCAATCATTCACCCAAATTATCTTAAAAATACCAAACAAACCATGCATTTGGAAACACATTTCATACCCCTTTCTCAAATTATGGAACATGTTTATGAAAAATAACAATGGAACTCCCTTACAACCAGGATCATTTATATTAGGAGACAAACCTTCCCACTTGTGTAGTTAATGTCACATTGAAAACATATGCTTGAAGAGACATCACTTATTTTTAAACCAATACAACATACCACACAAAATGATCACACAGAAAAAGTCATTTCTTTGTACACACAATTAAAAACTAATAATGAAACATTATTACAAAAATAAAACCAAGTTAAATACTAAAAATATCAAACAATTTAACTTTAAAAACTCAAATGAAATTTTATCAAACACATTACGTGTGTTCAAAACAAAATATAATTAAATAATCCCTTAAAAACACAGTTTGCACCAATTTCCATTATAAGAAACATAAAAAAATTTATTCTAACACATAAAAAGAAAGGGAAACATATTTATAAATCTTTTAGGAAAGATAAAGCCTAAAATGGAATGTTCTATATAAGAAATGGACGAAAACAGCTACTTCAATGATATGAAAATTCAACTAAACTTCGGGAGAGGGAAGATCTAAGCCCGAGACACAATATACACACCATAAAATCTAATAAATACAACCCACACATCAACCATGACCACTAGGGTTCATACAAAATAGAAACACCACTAAGAAAAACGAAGAACCAAGAGAGAAGGAAGAGGAGAAGATGAAATTGACCCAGAATCCAAAGGAAAATCACCTTAGATCCTTCAAGGGGATTTAAAAAATAATGTATAGAAATTAAAGAAGACCATAGAGGACCCATGGTACACCAAAGTTGATAAAGGGGATAAAAACCTAAAATAGGGTTAAAATACGAGAGGAGAAAGATTATAATTTCATACATTTAATGAACTGGGAAACTCGCACGTTTTGTCTGCACAATTTGCAAACCATGCACCTACCGTGCACCCTTTATAGGAAAAAAGTGACACCCCACATGGTTTGGTCTCCCGACCATCTAAACTGTGTGACAACCATGCCAAATGCCATTTCCTGATTCCAAAACCATACCTCATGGTTGCCTCATGGTTTAGAAAACTACACACAACCCATGAACCATTCCCCTAAACAATAAAAAAACTGCAGAGTTACCTGGTCGAAGCCACATAGTTTCCCTTGAATATGCGCTAAACGCGAACCCCTTACTTACAAGACCAAAACTTTTATTTTTTCAATATAAAGTCAAAATTGAAAATTGGCACTCAAACTGAACCTTAATTAAAGGATCTAAATAAAATAGATGAGTAAAATTAAATGATTTCTAAGGCTGGGGTGTAACATGAATGGATAAATCGCAAGGGTTGATATCATATCAAATCATGATATTGTGATAAAATTCCTTTTCCTTATCATGAATCATATTATATGATTAATTTTTCATGTCGACGATATTTTATTAGTATCTAAACCTTAGGAGTTAATGTTCACATTGATCTACTCTGACGGTTATCATTAAAAATCTGTTACATGAGATGTAATGTGAGGAAGGATTTTAATTATTTCATATGATATATGAGTTGGATAAGGAATTAACTCATGGGTTATAATGCATGAGTTAATGGGTTCATAACTGGGCAGAATCATTAAGGATTATATAAATACACTACCATTTGATGGTAGTGATTGTGGTTCATGATTGAGACTCTACGGAATTTGAAGAACTATTCATTCTACTCCTTTATTCCCAAGGAACTAACATGCTATGAAGGATGGGCATATCATATTAATATTATGAATGATTAAATTTTATATTTGGATATTTCATAAAGAGGGTATGTATTTTGGATACCCTTTGTGATCATCATCAAACACTTATAAAGATGTTTATGATGATGTAGTGGATCAACAGTGAAAGGTACATGGTTTATAAGGTTTCTTCATTTCCATGGTATGATCTTGGGATTTGGATTCAATATGATCATATTATTATATCAAGTGTCAATATATCCCTTGTAATCCCAACAATGGTATCAAAGCATCTCATGTTCTTATATTTATGAAATCATATGTGGAATGAAATTTTTGTGAATCATATTTAATATCATAGAAACAGTCATAAAATATGACAGAATATCTGTTCTTCAGGTTTCATATCATGACATATGATATAGGGTATCATAAACTGCAACATAGATAAAACCCACAGATTTATTCTATTCATAATGTATGAAATCATCCTATCATTAAGTATGATCACCTTTTTTATTTTTAGAAAACATGGAATTTTATTATAAAAACAATATGAAGTGTATTTTCAAACATGATATATGAATCACAAGTAATGATAGGAATTTAAATTATAAAATATGACTGATTATATTTCATGGTTTTTTCAAATCGAACGACATAATTATCAATAATAAAGTGTGATTGATAGCTTTTAAGAGTTTTATTTTTTCAATCATACTATATGAAATCCACTAAATCATAGGATATGATTGTAGGATTTTTTATTTTTAATTATATTAAATTTTTAATTAATTTAATTATTTATAAATAGTTTATAAATAAATTTTAATAGATATTTTAGTGATATTTATAAATTTATAAAGAGTTTATAAATTAATTTATTACAAGAAGTTCATAAATAATTAAATAAATTATTATGAAACATTTAAAAATTATTCCTTATTAATAAAAGTTAATATTTTAAATACCATTAATAAAAAATATATACCATGCCTTGTGATTAAAAATAAAGTGTTTATTTGGAAATCATAAGATGCAATTTATAATTTTTTTATGAATTTAAAAAATCTGGCATAAATATAAAGTGTTTATATTAGAATAATTAGAAGACCATAAGTTTTTAAAAAATATTTTTTCAAAATAAACTTAATTTCTTCAATATATTATGTTACACACAAACAAAGTTTTTAATAAACCGTGATATGTTATTAATATTTTATTTAAACAAGAATGTTATAACCATGCCATTAAACTTGGTAGTATAAATAGGAATAACCAAATTTTAAATATTAATTGTAATGTTTCAAGATAATAAAATATATTTTTCAATAATTACATGATTTTTAATAAAGTATTTATATTCTTTGAAAATACATTTTTCTAAAAAAATTATTTTTATTTATTTTTGTGAACAAATAATAAAATTAAAATTTGACAATTTTTTAAAATTTATTTCAAAAGAAATAATTTTTGGAATAAAATTTTCAAAATTATATTAGGGTTAATTTTTTATAATTTTCTGAAAATATTGATATTTTAGTGAATCGTGAAAAATGCTGGCTTTTATTAAAAATTGACCTTTTGTTTAAAGAATTTATAAGGTTCAATTTTGTTTTAAAATGGTTTCAAAAGTAATTTTATCTCAGTTATACTATAATTAATAAATTATATATCATTGGAATAATTTTCATATTTAATTCTCAGATATAAAAATTTTAAACATTTAAAAAATTCTATTTGGAAAACCGCTTTTTCGTCATGTCGACATGATTAATCATAAATTAAATTTTGCAACATCTGTGATTTTAATTCAATAAAATGGATTTAATATTTTTAATCATAATAATTTATATTATCATATAAGTTCAAATTAATTTCTATTCATAAATTTGAATAAAGATAATAAAAATTAATTACCGTGATTAAGGTTAAAATGGGGTTTTGCACGTTTCATGCGCTTGTGTTAAAATTAAGTTTACACAAGCATAATATTTTAATTTAATAAATTGGATTTAATATTTATAATTTTTGGTTAAATAATGTCTAATAAGGGTCATTTTAATTTTTTTCTTAATGGATAAATTACCTAGGTTAATAAAAAGATGCAAGTTACTATGGTTAAAATTAAAATTGAAAAATTAAGTAAACATAAAACATAAAGAATAACATGTTTAAAAATGTGTTTTTTAGGTGTTTCTCAAACATATAATCCCTAAAATTAAATATGTATCAATTTTTTATGTACTTTGGTTGAGAGTGACTTCCTATTGTTGAATAGTTTTGGGTATTTACAAAAATGTCTCTCCTCCCCCATTATAAAAGGCCACGTCCTCCCCTCACTTACTCACACATATTAAGCCCTTTGGATCGACCAAAACCTAAAAACATTCCCTCCCAAATATCATTATCCATGTTCCATATCTAATTATAATCCCAAAATACTAACCCTAGGGTCCATAAAAAGATATCCAAAAGGGGTTGTTTTAAACGAAGGTAATTATCTTCACTTAACTCTTTCTTTTTAACACTTCTCTTACCACATTCATTCATGTTCAATAAATTAAAATATAATAAAAAAATTATATAACATATAATTATATGTTTTATTTTTTATGTAATAACCTATATCCATATCCTCTTCAATTGAATAGGAAAAATACACCGTCAATCATGTGTACAATAGACTACCACCTCATGAATCGATACAATTCATTTTTTAGCACCACCTATCAATATTGTATATAATGATGGATTTAGTTTTTATATATATTATATTTATGTTATTATTATAATTCTTTATTTATAATATCACATATATCTTCTTACATTCCATTCTGTGGGAATACAATAACATCGCTCGTGTGTACGGCGGACTACCGCCTCACAAAGCGATGTGATTCGTTCATCACAAAAAATTTACATGGAAATTAATAAGGACTAGTCTAATAAACATATGTGATATATATATGACATAAAAATTATTTTATGGGGTAATATATTATTTACCTTTCTTTTATTTCATCCCTTGAGGAAATGGAAACATCGTTTATGCATACGTATGACCTATCATCTTCACAAACAATGTATTTCATTTTCTATGCCTAATTTTTATGGATTACTATAAATGAATATATAATGAATATATATGATATGTATATAATAGTTAAAATTATGGATATCATTTATCCATGATCAAATTAAAATGATCGAAAATACCAAATAAAAAAGTACTTGAAAAATAAGGCAGTTATTACCCAAAACATGATTTTAATAAGAAATTATTAATAAAATGGTAATAAAAGTTCATAAGTAACTCATATATTTTATGATAAATATGATTATTATTATATAATATATTTCTAATAAACAAATATTTATTATACATTAGATTTGAATAGGTATGTAAGAAATCAATATTTAAGGTAATGTATTTTCGTCTCATTTTTATTTTTGTGAGACACATTATATATTCACCACGTGTTTCTTTTATGTGGTGTATATATTACCCATGAATGTATCTTATGACTACTATTATTAATATTATAGTTATTTACATAACCATTTGAGTATCTCTCTTTCATGGGGTTTACTATTCAAAAGTTAACAAAGAGATAAAGGATTTTTGTGTCTATTTGTCTTCTTTGAGAGATATGTTTTTTTATGTTCCTATCTTATTTTATGGGATGTATATGTTTCCCATTTGTCAGGAAATATCATTAATATACTTATATTCATGAAATTTAAAGTTTCATCTATGATTTTATCTCTTTTTCAAGCACATCAAATTAGATATTTAGTTTACATGAATTTCTACAGTATAGTAGTAACCCTAGGTCGTCTCTCAAGGGAGACTGAAATCATTAATTCAAAAATTAGTTTGAAATTATAAAAATAGATGGGTAATGGAATTTTTTTAAAAAATGGTTTTGCTAATTTTATATTCCAAATAGAAAAAAGAAAGCGATAAAACAGAGCAGAAATTAACAAAATTAATTAAGCTTGATCGACCCGAGGAATTCTCATAATGGGCATCCTTTATCACTTCAAGAGAAAGGGTATATATCTTTTAATACCTAGTTTTTAACACCTAGTACCATAATTTTACTGAGTTTATTCTAGGATACCTCATAGGGTTTAGTCGAAAACACACAATGATTCACTGGATACCTTCATTGATTGGGTGATTTGTTATAAGGCCCCAGCCTTAAACCTTACTTAATCTTGAGTTATTACAAGATTACACATTGAGGATCTTTTCGGGTTTAGAGTTTTAGAGAATTAGATCATAAAACTTGAATTACATTCCACATATAAACAAAGTGGTTACATAAAGATAGTATTCCTCATTCCCATCAATGGAAACACATTTGAATTAAAACATGGATTCTTTTTGACACATCCTTGACCCTATCATCTTATCATGTACCTTTCCCTTGACCTGTGAAAAACATTTCAAAAACTTGGGATGAGCATAAAAACTCAGTATGGGTTATAAAAAACATGGAAAGGAAACATGAGTTCATATGTACATAAGAATGAAATCATACTTTACCCATAAAACATAGGCACTTTAACACGCCTCAAAAAATCATGAATAAATCATAGAAACCATAACACATAAAGGTAACTTGAGGCATTCATAACATTCTTACGTAGGGAGTAACCCTCTTGGTTACGTTTGGAATACCCATCACAGTATATTCCCTGAAAATCTCTTCGGAGAAACCTTCATGTTTCACTCCTTCGTGTTACCCAATGCATTGGAGAGCTATAACGGGCTCACCCGCCCTTAGTTTATCACGGAACCACCCGTTCTTCATAATAATGCCCAAGAACCTCAACATAATCGTATCACATAAAACATGCATAAAGGAAACATAAAATTTCCACCATTCAATCACAAGATATCAATACCACACATTGATATAAAAATATTATGAAAACCATTTTCAATACCAAAATAAAAGAAAAGTAAAACATGGTATTTATTTTTCTTTTAAAAAGAAGGAATGGCTTGTAGAAGAAGCCGAAACTCAAATAACGGTCACGACGGCGGAGAAGTCGTTGTCGCCGCATACGTACGACAAAAACATTCCCTTTTGTCGTTTAGTAAACGCTTCGTATAAAAAAGATTCCTTTTGAATAAACGTAAAATTCAAAGGGGTTTATACACCGTATAAAATAAGGTTGTGTATAAAACAAAATATGCCTCAACGAAAGGAGATTGAGACGAAATCCCATACCTCGTATCTGACTTGACCCGACCGTTCTTTAATCTCCTGAATAATAAACTTGAGTTAATCTCTACTTGATTATGAATCTTTTTCAAGTTCATTATTCCTTTTATACCATGTTATGAACATCATGTAATCAGTTAAGTTAATAATGTTCATTTTGTCGGTATTTGGTTCTTAAGTCAAAAATAGACCTCTTACACTTACATGTTGTTAATTTGGTCAAAGGTCATTATATTCAGAATTTTATTCATGATTTAGATATCATATATGTCATATATATCCAGTACATTCATGCATTTATAATATTACATAATCATTTAGAGGTAAGAAATGAAACGCACCGTTCATGGAGACGGTAAGCCGTACGTACGCATGAACGCTACTTCCATTTCTATTTCATATTTCATGGAATGGATTCATAATGGTATAAGAGTATGTTATAACTCCAGTATAATAACATATATAATATCATTAACTTTATCCTTTACACATCCCACATATGGTATCAACGAATCAAATCACTTTTAGGGGGCGGTAGTCCGCACTTCCTAAAATGAAGATATCGTGTTTACCCATAATGGAAACCATAAAGTATGACCAAAATGATGAAAAACAGAAGCTTATGGAAAACATATACATACTATATATCATATATAAAAATAGTGACATCATAATGGCCACCTTTGAAGGTGTTAAATGAGTATTGAACAATCATCGTTTCGGGAGGCATAATTTCGCCATCCACAGAAAACGTATGTTCTTTAACCATTTTATGTAGTTGTGTGAGAGTGTAGCCCAAATAAATCTTATAAAAACATCCTAGTATATTGAAGATACTGGTGTTGTTATAAAAGAAGGAAATAAAAAGAGTTTAGGGGGTTGGAGAAGCAAAATAAAACAAATGAACATGAGAGAAACAATTACCTTTAAAAGTGTAACTTCTTTTGATTTGAGCCTAAAGGCTTCCTTTGAAAGGATTCTGCCCAAGGGGAATCCTCTAGGATGAGGAGAGGGATGTGGAGAGAGCAAATGGGCAGGGGTTGGCCGAGCCAAAGGCTTGAAGAGTGTGTGAGATGAGGTAGAGGTGGGAGCCTTTTATAAGAGGAGAGGAGGGGCACTTTTGGAAAGTAAAGAAACATTACTTTATTTGAAAATGTGTTTCGGTTTTAAAAGGTCCCACATTTATAGAATGCGTGGCTAAGGTGATAAGGGTTCGAAATCCACTCATCCAATTGGTTTTGGCCATGTGTAGGTTTTATATTTTTCATTATCTTTCCATTTTATTTAAATCGCCAAATAATGATGTCATCGCTGCATCATTATTATGTCATAAATACTTTAATTTATTTAATGTCTAAAAATTATAAACAAAATACTATGATATAGGAAATCTTTTTAGCTTTCAAATGACTATTTATAATCGAAATTTGGACTTGTATAACCCCACTTAAAAATTGTTTTAGTGAAACAATTTATGTTAGTGTCATTTTCACTTTAACATTAAATAAAAAGTAATTTATGTTATTTCCCAACAAAAGTGGATCCATGGGGTCCCCATGTTAGGCCATGGCTTGTCTTGGTCGGCCATGACACAACCAATGGGGTTGGGACATGTGTCTAGGTCATTTCATATTATTAAAGTATTAATTATACCTTAAACTACACTAATTACCACTAATCGCGATTAAAAACTTAATAAGTTACTATTCACCAAAAAATTATTTTTATCCCATTGAACCACATTTTACTTCTTAATGACAACCATGTATGTCGGATTTTCAAAATTCAATACACATTAGTGGTAAAATTTCATTTAACTGAAAAATCAGTTTGCTTGATTACCACTTAGTGGTTTCACTATTCATCAAAAATTGAAGTTTTTCAGAAAATTACCAAAAATTCACCCTAAGCTATATTTGACATTCCGAATTAAAAAATGAAGTCTATTTTACAAAATTCAAATCATATAAGTCACATTAATTAATTTAATAATTAATTCCCGCTGCCAGGGCAAATAGCGTGTTTTTACAAAAAAAAATAAGTATCAAAAGATTGACACCAGTTTAAGTCTAATTTCAAAGTGAAATTGATTCCAATGACCACCATTGGATAAAATGGTAAAAATATATTCTAATTCCACTTCAAAACCAAATCAAAACATAATCTAATCATATAAATAAATTAGATTAAAAAGTAGTTTTGATGTAAAATGTAGTATTTTTCACTATTCATTAAAAAAATGAACATTGTCAGAAAAATACCAAAATTTCACACAAGGTAAATTTTGATGTTCCAATCATAAAGAATAAGTTTATTTTGACAAACATAGTTTATAAAATTTTCAAAATATAGATTCAAAAATGGTTTGCCATCAAAAGGCAGTAAAACAATCTTTTAAGAATATTAGTGTATTCCATGCATAAGATTGTATTTATTTTTATTTTAAGCCTCTATAACACTATCTTAATTATTAAAAGACATAGATAAAAATATCTATTATTCATTACTTACTTGGGATGTTACATCCTTCCCACCTTTAGAAAATTGTGTCCCCGCAATTTATTTACTTATCGAATAAATTGGGGTACTTATCCCTCATTGCATTTTCAGATTCCCATGTTGCCTCTTCAATCATGTGGTTTTTCCACAAAACCTTTACCTGCTTAATCACCTTATTCCGTAACACTTTCTCCCTGTGGTCAAGAATCTGGACCGGTTGTTCCTCATAAGATAGGTTCTCTTCTAGCTGAACTACCTCTGGACTCAAAACATGAGAGGGATCTGGCATATACTTTCTCAACATCGAAACGTGAAAAACATTGTGTACCTGAGATAAACTCGGAGGTAAAGCCACTCGGTATGCAACTGATCCAACTCTTTCTAGAATTTCGTACGGTCCAATAAACCTTGGACTCAACTTTCCTTTCTTACCAAATCTCATCACACTTTTCCAAGGAGAAACCTTGAGAAAAACATGATCACCTACCTCGAAAGATAGATCCTTCCTCCGGTTATCCGCATAACTCTTCTGCCTGCTCTGAGCTGTTCTCATGTGTTTCTGAATCAGCTGAACTTTTTCTGCCATTTCTTCTACCAATTCTGGTCCCATCAACTTCCTTTCACCCACTTCATCCCAGAAAGCTGGAGTTCGACACCGCTTCCCATATAATGCCTGAAATGGTGCCATCTGTATACTAGAATGAAAACTGTTATTATATGAAAACTCAACCAAAGAAAGATGTTGGTCCCAACTTCCCTGATAATCCATAGAACAAGCTCGTAGCATATCCTCCAATGTCTGAATTGTTCGTTCCGACTGCCCATCTGATTGAGGATGAAAAGCTGTACTAAAATTTAATTCAGTACCCAACGACTTCTGAAGGCCTTTCCAAAAGTTAGAAGTAAACCTGGGATCACGATCTGATACAATGAAGAGAGGAACTCCATGTAACCTGACTATCTCCTTAAGATACAAACGGGAAAGTTGATCAAGAGAGAAAGTATCTCGTATAGCAAGGAAATGAGCAGACTTGGTCAAGCGATCAACAATAACCCAGATTGCATTATTACCTCGAGATGTCTTCGGTAATCCAACAACAAAGTCCATGGATATATTCTCCCATTTCCACTCTGGCACTGGTAAAGGCTGAAGCATCCCTTTCGGTAACTGCCGCTCTGCTTTAACCTGCTGACAAGTCAAACACTTCACAGTAAAATCAGCAATGTCTCTTTTCATTCCATCCCACCAGTAATACTCCCGCAGATCTCTATACATCTTAGTACTGCCCGGATGAACTGAGAACGGAGAACTATGAGCTTCACATAACAACTCTCTCTTCAACTGTGAATCACAAGGCACACACAATCTCTTCCCAAATCTCAAAACACAATCATTATCAATGTTGAATTCAGGCAACTTACCTTTCTGAACCAGTTCTACCTTTTTCTGCAACTCACTGTCCTACTTCTGTGCATGCTTGATTCTATCTGATAGAGAAGATCTCACTGATACCTGAAACAAAACAGAAGGATTTCCTGCACCAACAACTTCCATGCCAAAGTTCATCAAATCGTTAACCAAAGGATCACGTTCCAACCGCAACATTGTTAATGAAGCATTACTTTTTCGACTCAAAGCATCAGCCACTTTATTTGCTTTCCCCGGATGGTAATTAATTGTGCAATCATAATCCTTGATTAATTCTAGCCATCTCCTCTGTCTCATGTTTAACTCTTTCTGAGTGAATATATACTTTAAACTTTTGTGATCGGTATATATTTCACACTTTACTCCATACAAATGATGCCTCCAAATTTTTAAAGCAAAAACAACAGCAGCTAATTCCAAATCATGTGTAGGGTAATTTACCTCATGAGTTTTCAACTGTCGTGAAGCATAAGCAATTACCTGATCATTCTTCATTAGGACGCAACCAAGTCCTTTCAATGAAGCATCACTGTATATAACAAACTCACCATTCCTGGAAGGTAGTGCCAAAACTGGAGCGTTCACCAATCTTCTTTTCAATTCCTGAAAACAATCATCACATTCTTTTGTCCAGATAAACTTAACACCCTTCCGAGTTAGCTTAGTCATTGGACTAGATAACCGTGAAAAATTTCTAACAAACCTTCGGTAATAGCCCGCCAAACCAAGGAAGCTACGAATCTCGGTTACATTTGTGGGTCTTGGCCATTCTTCCACAACTTTTGTTTTTGCAGGATCAATAGTTATTCCATCTTTAGAAACAATGTTCCCAAGGAAAGAAATTTGTTGCAACCAAAACTCACACTTGCTGAATTTCCCATATAATTTCTTTTCTTTTAAGGTTTTCAAGATAACCCTTAAATGTTTTTCATGCTCCTCTTTACTTTTAGAAAACACCAAAATATCATCAATGAAAACCACCACAAAATTATCCAAGAACTCATGGAAAATTCTATTCATTAAATCCATGAATACAGCAGGTGCATTGGTTAGCCCAAAAGGCATTACTACAAATTCATAGTGGCCATATCTCGTACGGAACACGGTCTTCGGAATATCTGCCTCCTTTACCTTCAGCTGATGGTACCCCGATCTCAAGTCAATCTTTGAAAAAAACTGAGCTCCCTGGAGCTGATCAAACAAATCATCGATATGAGGCAAAGGATATTTGTTCTTAATAGTGATATTATTCAAGGCTCTATAATCAATGCAAAGTCTCATAGAACCATCTTTCTTTTTAACAAATAAAATAGGAGCACCCCATGGTGATGTACTAGGTCTAATGAAACCCTTCTCTAATAAATCTTGCAATTTCTCCTTCAACTCTAAAAGTTCGATTTGTGCCATTCGATAAGGGGGTTTTGAAATTGGCTTAGCATCAGGAACTAAGTCAACAGTAAACTCAACTTCCCGATCTGGTATTATTCCAGGCAACTCATCAGGAAAAACATCAGGATACTCATTTACCACTGGCACATCATTAATCTGAACAGTTCCTTTATTTTCAACGACGTGTGCAAGGTAACATTCATTTCCATCTTTTACAAGTTTCTCGACCTCTTGATATGTTATCAAAAGTAAGGGTTCATTCTTGTAAACAAACTGAAATTCTTTCTGAAAAGAAACTTCTTTAGCTCTACAGTCAATCTCAGCATGGTAAATAGAGAGCCAATCCATACCCAGGATAACATCAAACTCTACTAGAGGTAGAACAATAAGGTTTGCAAGTAGGTTCTTTCCACAGATAAGGATAGGAAGATTCTTATAAATTCTTTTTGCCTCGACACTTCCCCCAAGTGTTTTTACCAAAAGTTCAGGAGTCATTTCTTGAGATGGTATTCCCATTTTACTAGAAAAGGTTTCAGAGATGGAAGAATGTGTAGACCCCGAATCAAACAACACACTGGCATAATCTGAAAAAACAAACAAAGTACCTGATACAACTTCATTCGATGGCCCGACGTCTGCTGAAGTAGTTGCAAAGGATTTTTCCACCCCTTTCTGCTTGTAGTCTAACTGCTTCCCATCACTCAAGCTCCTTGTCGGACACTCGTTTGCATAGTGACCCATCTCATTGCACTTAAAACATTTCACTAACTGTAAATCTAATTTGTTCTTACCTTCACCTTGATCCTTTTCAGTGCAATCACAAGCCTTATGTCCCATCTTACCACATCGGTAGCACTTCCCAGAATTCAGAAGACATTCCCCAGCATGCCTTTTGCCACATTTATCACAAACCGGAAACTTAGTTTTCTTACCATCAGACTTTTTTGAAGAATTCTTACCTTTCTCCTGCCACCTCGGTCTCTTCTTATGCTGGTTGTTATAGAACACTTGGTCATCGGCAAACTCCATTTCCACCTTCTCAGCACATCGAACAAGCTTTTCATAACTTTTAAACTCACGAGAAGCCAATGCCCTTCGATACTTTGGCTTTAATCCTGAGTAAAAACGATTGATTTTACTATCAAGGTCCCGGATAAAATTTGGAGCATACCTTGCCAATCGAGTGAACCTTTCTTCATAGGCAGCCACTGAGTCTTCCTCTTGCCTCAATTCCAAGAATTGCTTTTCCATCCTAAGTCGAACAGCCTTAGGAAAATACTTCTCAAGAAACATACCTTTGAAGTCATCCCAGTCAAGAGCATCAATCTCATCGGTATCCCTGATGTTTTTAACCATAGACCACCACTGATCTGCTTCACCCTCCAGACGGTAAATAGCAAGACTAACCTTTTGATTGTCTGAACACCCCATGACATCAAAAATCTTCTCCAGTGCCTTAATCCACCCTTCAGCTAGCACAGGGTCAGATGATCCTCTGAATGATGGTGGATGTTGCCTCATGAAATGTTCCACCACTGACATGTTCCTCTGCGGTTGGTCTGGCTGATCTCGTGCATGGATACCTCCACCATTTATCGCTTGAGTCAACTGCGCCATTACTGCAACAAACTGTTCAGTTCCAATTCCGACCATTTCTGGATGCTGATTCGGAAGGTTATTTCCTTCTGTATGCCTTCCTAGCACAGCTTCCCTGTTTCCTCTGCGGAAAACCATTCTGAACAAACATGTCTTAGATGAAGCAACATGGAAATCTTTATATGCTATATCATTTTGAAAAAAAAATATTTTTGGATAATCATTTAATAGAATTCTAACTCCTAAAGTTATCTAAACCGACCTCTGATACCAACTATAAGGCCCCAGCCTTAAACCTTACTTAATCTTGAGTTATTACAAGATTACACATTGAGGATCTTTTCGGGTTTAGAGTTTTAGAGAATTAGATCATAAAACTTGCATTACATTCCACATATAAACAAAGTGGTTACATAAAGATAGTATTCCTCATTCCCATCAATGGAAACACATTTGAATTAAAACATGGATTCTTTTTGACACATCCTTGACCCTATCATCTTATCATGTACCTTTCCCTTGACCTGTGAAAAACATTTCAAAAACTTGGGATGAGCATAAAAACTCAGTATGGGTTATAAAAAACATGGAAAGGAAACATGAGTTCATATGTACATAAGAATGAAATCATACTTTACCCATAAAACATAGGCACTTTAACACGCCTCAAAAAATCATGAATAAATCATAGAAACCATAAGACATAAAGGTAACTTGAGGCATTCATAACATTCTTACGTAGGGAGTAACCCTCTTGGTTACGTTTGGAATACCCATCACAGTATATTCCCTGAAAATCTCTTCGGAGAAACCTTCATGTTTCACTCCTTCGCGTTACCCAATGCATTGGAGAGCTATAACGGGCTCACCCGCCCTTAGTTTATCACGGAACCACCCATTCTTCATAATAATGCCCAAGAACCTCAACATAATCGTATCACATAAAACATGCATAAAGGAAACATAAAATTTCCACCATTCAATCACAAGATATCAATACCACACATTGATATAAAAATATTATGAAAACCATTTTCAATACCAAAATAAAAGAAAAGTAAAACATGGTATTTATTTTTCTTTTAAAAAGAAGGAATGGCTTGTAGAAGAAGCCGAAGCTCAAATAACGGTCACGACGGCGGAGAAGTCGTTGTCGCCGCATACGTACGACAAAAACATTCCCTTTTGTCGTTTAGTAAACGCTTCGTATAAAAAAGATTCCTTTTGAATAAACGTAAAAGTCAAAGGGGTTTATACACCGTATAAAAGAAGGTTGTGTATAAAACAAAATATGCCTCAACGATAGGAGATTGAGACGAAATCCCATACCTCGTATCTGACTTGACCCGACCGTTCTTTAATCTCCTGAATAATAAACTTGAGTTAATCTCTACTTGATTATGAATCTTTTTCAAGTTCATTATTCCTTTTATACCATGTTATGAACATCATGTAATCAGTTAAGTTAATAATGTTCATTTTGTCGGTATTTGGTTCTTAAGTCAAAAATAGACCTCTTACACTTACATGTTGTTAATTTGGTCAAAGGTCATTATATTAAGAATGTTATTCATGATTTAGATATCATATATGTCATATATATCCAGTACATTCATGCATTTATAATATTACATAATCATTTAGAGGTAAGAAATGAAACGCACCGTTCATGGAGACGGTAAGCCGTACGTACGCATGAACGCTACTTCCATTTCTATTTCATATTTCATGGAATGGATTAATAATGGTATAAGAGTATGTTATAACTCCAGTATAATAACATATATAATATCATTAACTTTATCCTTTACACATCCCACATATGGTATCAACGAATCAAATCACTTTTAGGGGGCGGTAGTCCGCACTTCCTAAAATGAAGATATCGTGTTTACCCATAATGGAAACCATAAAGTATGACCAAAATGATGAAAAACAGAAGCTTATGGAAAACATATACATACTATATATCATATATAAAAATAGTGACATCATAATGGCCACCTTTTAAGGTGTTAAATGAGTATTGAACAATCATCGTTTCGGGAGGCATAATTTCGCCATCCACGGAAAACGTATGTTCTTTAACCATTTGATGTAGATGTGTGAGAGTGTAGCCCAAATAAATCTTATAAAAACATCCTATTATATTGAAGATACTGGTGTTGTTATAAAAGAAGGAAATAAAAAGAGTTTAGGGGGTTGTAGAAGCAAAATAAAACAAATGAACATGAGAGAAACAATTACCTTTAAAAGTGTAACTTCTTTTGATTTGAGCCTAAAGGCTTCCTTTGAAAGGATTCTGCCCAAGGGGAATCCTCTAGGATGAGGAGAGGGATGTGGAGAGAGCAAATGGGCAGGGGTTGGCCGAGCCAAAGGCTTGAAGAGTGTGTGAGATGAGGTAGAGGTGGGGGCCTTTTATAAGAGGAGAGGAGGGGCACTTTTGGAAAGTAAAGAAACATTACTTTATTTGAAAATGTGTTTCGGTTTTAAAAGGTCCCACATTTATAGAATGCGTGGATAAGGTGATAAGGGTTTGAACTCCACTCATCCAATTGGTTTTGTCCATGTGTAGGTTTTATATTTTTCATTATCTTTCCATTTTATTTAAATCGCCAAATAATGATGTCATCGCTGCATCATTATTATGTCATAAATACTTTAATTTATTTAATGTCTAAAAATTATAAACAAAATAGTATGATATAGGAAATCTTTTTAGCTTTCCAATGACTATTTATAATCGAAATTTGGACTTGTATAACCCCACTTAAAAATTGTTTTAGTGAAACAATTTATGTTAGTGTCATTTTCACTTTAACATTAAATAAAAAGTAATTTATGTTATTTCCCAACAAAAGTGGATCCATGGGGTCCCCATGTTAGGCCATGGCTTGTCTTGGTCGGCCATGACACAACCAATGGGGTTGGGACATGTGTCTAGGTCATTTCATATTATTAAAGTATTAATTATACCTTAAACTACACTAATTACCACTAATCGCGATTAAAAACTTAATAAGTTACTATTCACCAAAAAATTATTTTTATCCCATTGAACCACATTTTACTTCTTAATGACAACCATGTATGTCGGATTTTCAAAATTCAATACACATTAGTGGTAAAATTTCATTTAACTGAAAAATCAGTTTGCTTGATTACCACTTAGTGGTTTCACTATTCATCAAAAATTGAAGTTTTTCAGAAAATTACCAAAAATTCACCCTAAGCTATATTTGACATTCTGAATTCAAAAATGAAGTCTATTTTACAAAATTCAAATCATATAAGTCACATTAATTAATTTAATAATTAATTCCCGCTGCCAGGGCAAATAGCGTGTTTTTACAAAAAAAATAAGTATCAAAAGATTGACACCAGTTTAAGTCTAATTTCAAAGTGAAATTGATTCCAATGACCACCATTGGATAAAATGGTAAAAATATATTATAATTCCACTTCAAAACCAAATCAAAACATAATCTAATCATATAAATAAATTAGATTAAAAAGCAGTTTTGATGTAAAATGCAGTATTTTTCACTATTCATTAAAAAAATGAACATTGTCAGAAAAATACCAAAATTTCACACAAGGTAAATTTTGATGTTCCAATCATAAAGAATAAGTTTATTTTGACAAACATAGTTTATAAAATTGTCAAAATATAGATTCAAAAATGGTTTGCCATCAAAAGGCAGTAAAACAATCTTTTAAGAATATTAGTGTATTCCATGCATAAGATTGTATTTATTTTTATTTTAAGCCTCTATAACACTATCTTAATTATTAAAAGACATAGATAAAAATATCTATTATTCATTACTTACTTGGGATGTTACATTTGTGTTTGACTTCATAACAGAAACTCACCAAGGAAACACATGAAGAACTAGATGTACTGTCCATGTTTGTATGTTATTTATTTTTCAAAACATTAAATAAATGTACATGGCCATTATAGTTCCTATTTGAGTTCAATTGAAAAATATTAACCACACAAACACCACAATTGAAAGAGGGGAGAAAAGGGATGAATGGTATGTGAAACATCACAAAAAAGGGTACCCCCAAACACGGTCATTTGAGTTTGAGTATAACAAAGATGTATATAACTCAATTAAATAATAAGAGAGTATTAATGTAGATAATATACTTCCTGGAATTAAAAAATATCATTAAAAATAATAGAAACATGATGCTCAGGATAACATCATGTTCCTCCATAGGTGATCACAAGGGGTTTATAAATCCATGGGAGGGTAGGAAGATGAAGATGTTGAAGTAGCACTTCCCATAGCCTCTATAATTTCTAGTGATCATGAGAATAATACTTTGGGACTCCAAAATGGAATCAAATTTCCTCTTGGTTGAAATTCCAAATGAGGTACCCATGGTGCCTTTTTACAGTCTAAATAGAAATCAGTGTTTGGCACCCAAATTTTGAGAAACCACTTGTCTCGTGATTTTCGGCCACTAGAAATTAGAATATCCCTTTGGAAAAACTGTAAACATATTAACCCACATTTTTAATATCTTAACAGAAATTTTGTCACCATTTGGAAAAGTAGAGAACCAGATATGGATAGATCACAACACACTACTTTTGACTTCATGGATATTCAGTGTGCTGGACAGATAGGTTAGGATTGGCATCTTAATGGAATTATTGGGCTTGGTATCCTTCATGAAAGTTATATAATAATTAATTTTGGATCATGAGACAAAATTTTATCCCAATTTATGTCATGTATCAATATAATCATTTGTTTGATTCCATCAGTGTTCTTGAATTCCTGCACAAATTAGCCTATTTTTCATCAACATTGCCTTGGGCCTTACAAATCACTTCCACATATAACAAAAACATCATAATAAGTAAAATATCCCTTTATGAAAGTGATAATAATTTAATTATAGAACCAAAAAAGAAGTTAAAGTTGTTATTATACTTTTAATTTTCAATAAAAAATCGATTTAATACGTTGGTATAAGGGTGAGATAAAACATTGAATCATTGTACAATCGCAACCCCATAATTAAACCTTTTCACTCTTAGGAAAAGTATTATATCCGAGTAAATTATCATTACTAAATCAAAGGTGTGAAAACAACCAAGATTATTTTTAAATGAAATTCATCATGTATCATTTATGGAATCAACTTTCCTATCATTTTTCTTCTCTCACATTTGAATTTGTTCAACATAATTTGTTCACGCATGAAACATGTCACAACCTACATCACCAAGAAATTTTCATTATTCACCCATGGAAAATATTAATGTTGATTTATTATATTTTTCCATATTTGAGGTTACCTTACCATATGATTTCCAAGATTCTAAATTCTCTACCAGTAGAAACTAGTGTGCTACTCAAGAGGACTTCCAATAGGTTATTCTAAGGTTTAAGGGTTGGTAGGATTTAATTTTTAAAAATATATGGCAGAAGATGAGTTTTTAATCTCTTATGTAAAAAACATGTCAAAATTTAGCAAGTTTTCACAATTAATGTACACACTCAACCCCTCAAAAGGTTTATCACCTATAACTGAGTATCCCCATTGTCCATTTGTGTGGGTCACAACCAAGAAGTGAATAATAATGAGTGAACATATTCTTTTATCCATTTTTTCTTTACTTTTCTATGTACAGAACTATTTTTTTGTATATAGTTTTTTGGAGATAAATATTGAAACATGTGTAAAATAATAATGAAATACAACTTGTGAACCCACTGCCCAAGGAAATTATATGCACCATTAATATCCACCCATAACAATTATTCTGTCCCTTGAATTCCCGTGGAAAAAACCTCTCCCCCCACACCTGTTGAAAATAAAACAAAATTATACTCAATAGATAGGTAGTTATTGATATATTAGCTTTTAATGTGGCTACCTAATAGGAATTTCATGGTCTCTATGGATTAAGAAGGGTAAAATGTTAAGGTGATTAAAAATAGAGGTTAATTGTACAAATTTATTTTCAATGAATGAGTGCCTCAATCATGAATGTTTCATACTCGAATCTGATGGCTTCAAAATAGAATCAAGGAAAGTTCTAGTTTCTCTACATGACCTAAGACTCTCAAGAAAGTGATTAAAATTAATAATATTCAATAAATGTCTTAAAATGTCTCTTGGGTAAGGAATTAAAATATTGGTTAGTGCTAATGAGCATGGAATTCAAAAATTCATTAAACACCTAATAATGATTTTAAAATAAAAATTCTACAAAAATATTCTATATTAACATTCATTTGAAAAACATTTTTCAAAAAACCAATGAATCTTCCACACAATCTACTTGAGCCTGAAAAAATTATTTTCGACATTATTTTTAAGATCCATGTTTAAAAACATAAAATAAATGAAAATAAATCAAAAATAAAAACACATTTTTTTGTATTTCGTTTTTTTGTTTTACTCTTTGTTCTTTAATCATAAACATGAAATGTAACTCTCCCCCAAACATAAAAATTATATTTTTCTCAATGAAATTATTTTAAATAAATAGAAAATTAATAAAAGGTAGGGTGATGGGACAAACTATTAAGAGGTGTCATATATGACATCTATCTGTTGGATTTCCTCCATGAGATTCTTTAGAAAATCCTCATAGAAGTGTTTGAGCCTTTTTCCATTGATAGTAAACCTCTAGCCACTCCATGAAAATATTTTAGGGCACAAAAGGGTAAACATTAGTAATAGTATAGGGATAGAAACATCGTTAACGAAGCATACCTGGGAGGAGCTTTATCCCATAATTATATATGAGAACCTACTCACCAATATGAAACTAAAACTAATGATTCATCCCATCATAGACAACATTTATAATCTATTTATATATTTGGGATTTCTCATATACATCACGTTGAATTTATTCCAAATCCTGAATCTGGAATATCCTATGCTCAAAAGTATCTGAGAGATTCAAATTACATTATTTAACATCCCGATATGCATGGTGATTTACCTCTACCGGGAGGTGACAAGACTTTAGAAACACAATCCTATATGGTGAAATTCTTATTGGGTATTTAAAATTTGTAGGGTATGCCCGAATTGAATCATCCAAGTGAAAACTCCCATCTTTCTTATTATGTTGTATCATTTTTTCCAAGATTCACTTAATTTTCTAATTTGAGATTTCTGCTTGTCTTTTAGTTTGGGGGTGATATGTTTTGGAGAATTTATAAACAACCCCATACCTAAGAAGAAAATTTTTCATGTTACTATTGGAAAAATATGAACCTTTATCACTAATGATGAATCTTGGCAAACCAAACCTGCTAAAAATTTGGGACATCAAAAAATCAAAAAAAACACATGAGTCAACAGTCCCAGTGGAATTTCTGTCTACCCATTTAGATACATATTAAATATCCAATAATATGTACAAAAAAACAAATGAATTTGGAAAATTCCCCATGAATTCAATGCCTCATGCATCGAAGATCTCACAAAATAAAATGGGTTGTTGGGGAATTTCATTATACTTGGAGATATTCCCTATGAATTCACATCGAGTACACAACTTAAAAAATTTATGGGAATATCTATACAATTTTGGCTAAAAAATTCCTCTATCAAGGACCTTTAAGGACATATGTTGAGATCAAAAGTGGACCCCACAAGCGAAAGTGTGGAAGAAGGTCCAAACAGAGGAGAACTCCTAGCCATGGACACACCGACGAACAACTTGGTCACTACAGATTCTCCACAAGTAATGTGCATCCCAAATGTACCATCTTGAATCATTATTAAGTCTCTAGGATTTTGACGTAATGAAATCCGTGGGGACCCTATATGTTACTATACAATTCACAATTTCTACATAATAGGGGGTAAGGTCCTCAACATCACAAAGGTTCTCATGAGGGATGATTTCTCCAATGGGGAGGGGCAGTGGTAGGGAAATCCTACTAATGTGGTCAACCAAAACATTGTAAGATAATATATTATCTCTAATCTCAAGGTAAAACTCCTGGAGGAGGAGCATGCACTGAATGAGGTGGAGCATAGCTTCATGTTTCTTTAGGAGAAAACGACAGGTAGCATGTTCAGAAAAGACAATGATTTCTGACCCGATAAGATAAGAATAGAATTTTTCGAAGGAAAAAACAATAGAAAGATGTTCTTTTTTAGTGGTTGTGTAGTTTTATTGTGTAGGGTCAAGGGTATGTGAGGCATATGCAATGACATGAGGATCCTTCTCAACCCTTTGTGATAAAACTGACCCAACTACAAAGTTAGAGGCATCACACATAAGATTAAAGGGGAGATCCCAACATGGTGGTTAGATGATGATAGGTGATATGAGACTCCTTTTTAGTGAATTAAAATTATCCTCCAAATTTTTATCAAACAGAAACTCAGAATATTTTTTGTAACAATAGAGAAATGGGAAGTGTGATCATACTAAATTCATTAATGAATCGGTGGTAAAAACCAGCATGACACAAAAAAGATCGCACCTCAAGAACACATTTTGGATAATGAGGGGTTGAAATTAATTCATTTATTTATTTATCCACATGATTTCCCTCATTTTAAATAACATTACCAAGGAATATTCCCTATCAATCATGAAATAGTATTTCACATAATTTAATACAAGATCTTTTTCTATGCAATGACGGAGGATAGAATATAGGTGTGAAAAATAGGTTTCAAAGGATGTTCTATAAACTATGAAATCATCCATAAGAACATCCCTGAAATTCTCAAGGTATACTAAAAAAATACTCAACATACATCGTTGAAAAGAACTAGGAGCATTACATAGACCAAAAGGAATTCTTTTGTATAAAAATGCGATGAATGGAAGGTAAATGTTGAATTTTCTTGATCCACAGGGGCTATATAGATTTGGAAATAACACGAATAGACATCAAGGAAAAAATAATGGGACTTACCGGCCAGCCATTATAACATTTTCACAATGAAATGTAGAGGAAAGTGGTCCTTCCGCATGTCTTGATTCAGTCAATGGTATTCAATATAGACTCATTAACTATTTTGCACACGTGTTGGATCCAATTCATTCCTTTCATTTGACACTACTTTTATTATAGTTTTTAGGCACAATTTTCAATGGGCTAACCCACATACTATTTGATATAGGATAAATGATCCTAATAGCAAGTAATTTACTAACATATAATTTTACCACTTTAGGAGAGTGGGATTTAACTGGTGTTGAGATTTTCTTATGAGATTAGCCTCATCATCCAAGAGTATATGATTCATACAAATAGATGGTATAATCCTAAGAATATCATCTAATGTTCATCCTATCAATTTTTTACACCATGTCAAATGATCAAGTAGTTTTGATTCCTGTTTTTGATAGAGGTTATGGGAAATAATGATGGGAAATTAGTCAATATACTCAAAAAGTAAATATTTTAAATTTGATAAAAGTGGTTTTAATTCTAACACTATTGGTTTTTATATTTAGGGAGGGGTTTTAGGGGGAGTGAGGTCTATGAAATTATCTATATGCTCATGTTTATTCTATATGGATAGAGCATCCATTTAAATGAGATTTTAAAAATCATAGACGGTCATGGGTACCTTATAATGCACAAAGTAATCAATTAAAGCAAAAGAGTTACACTTTTCAGAACCTACACAACACTCAAAACATGAATCAAATATCAAATCATCCAGGGGTGAGGAATAAGAAAATGAATCAAAGTATGGGTTAATGAGAGAATTGTTTGTGTGTGTCATTTGAGTTCACTTCTATCGAATAGACATGTATAGTTGAGTGGACTTCAATGTGGTATTTCATAGATCAAGGATGCTAAAAATTACCATTTCTCCACAAAAATCCATGGACAACGTACAATTGTGAACATTGGTGAACATATTTTCTATTTTTTGGAATAGCCTTTCATGTATGAGAGGGGAATTTCCTAGGGTTCAGGTATCCTCCATCACATGAATATAGAAGTTAGCAGGGAAGATGATATTCTTCACTTTTACGAGGACATCCTCGACCACTCCAAATGGGTGTGTTGTGCTTCAGTTGGAAAGTTTCACTCTGATGCATGTTGGTTTAAGCTCTCCAACATGTAGAGAAGTGTACACAGAGTAAGACATTACATTAATTGAATCACCTAAATCTATCATAGAATCTGAAAATAATGTCTCCCCTATGGTGAAAGGTATCGTGAAGGTGCATGGATCCTTGAATTTGGTTTGCATTGATGGTTGGATCAAAGTAGATACATTTCTTCCAAGGTTTACTCTTTTATTACCCTTCAGTCTCCATCTGTGGGTGTAAAGCTATTTAAGAAATTTGGCATAGCGAGGGATTTTGTTTAACTGCATACAATAAAATAATGTTAACTTGAACCTTTTTAAATGTTACCATTATTTATTTATCAATATCATTATAAAAAAATTTCTTAGATTTAGAGAGTCTTTGGTGGAAAGAAAGATGATGTGAATGTTTATGGGAATCCTCAATGATTATTTGTTTACCATTTCTCTTTTTTCCCTTACTTGAATCTTTTGAGGGTAGGGAAATAGAGTTTTTTGGGGAGTGACATACCTGTTGTGTAGAATTAGTAGAAGGAGAAACTTCTTTACCACTACAAAGTGTAATTTCATATACACTGCCTTTGACTTTTGTATTAGAAATGTGATGAGATGGTCATTGTCCAGACCCTTGCATCTTTATCTCACTGATGAGGGTTTCCAATTGTCCTACTTGAGTTTTTATGTCTTGAATTACATATTGTGAGGTCTGTTGGAACTAGAGGTTTTGGGTTTCCATTTTCTTCACCATTTCCATGAGACTTGGATCATATTTGGGAGGAGGAGGATTTTTTTGAGATATTGATGGATAAAAAGGTTTTATACATTAGTCGTGTTGATACTAGCTCTGCTTGGGGTATCTTTAGTTTCCTCCTAGTTGATACTGTGGTTGTACTTGCCACTCGGGGTTTGGATTTGGACTAAATGGTTCTTGCTTGAAGGAAGATGCTTTCTAAAAAGGAAACCCTCAGAATATTGCTGTAGAAGACTTAGATAAATCATGAAGTTGTGGGAACTAGTAAAAAATGAGTGTTATTAGAATAAATACCACAATGTAATGGAAAGTGACATTGTTCTTGAGGTAATTTTATTATAATGGTATGAATATCAGCAATTTTATTATTTACCATTTGTTATAGGGATGAATTAATTACCTAATGAACTCCTTTGGTTGGTGCAATTTCTCGTGTACCAAATTGTTGTGCATTTTGATCCACGTTGGTTATTAAGTCATGATCGACAGAAAGAGTTTTATCAACTAGGGAACCACCAACTGAAGCAAATATAATTCCATAGTACATGGGGATAAGTACCTCATATAAGTATTGATTTCGAAATTATTCACTAATTTGGTTGTGGGGTAAACTTTAGAAAAGTTGTTTTAATCTCTCCCAATATTTATAAAGGGCATGTTCTTGTGATTGCCTAATTCATCAGATTTCTTTTCTAATTGATGCAGTTTAGGGGGAAGGGAATAAATTCTCCAGAAAGAGTCGTTTTAGGTTATTCTAGCCCCCAATTGTGGTAGGTATATAGTATATATAGTCCTTGGCTACACCATTAAGGGAGAAAGGTAAGTCCCTAAACTTTATTAGGTCCTCAGATACATTTTGGGGTTTCATTATGGAGCACACTATGTGAAACTCCTTAAGTTGTTTATGAGTGTCCTCATATTTAAGACCATGGAAATTAGGATGGAGGTGGATGAGGCATGATCTTAGCTCAAATTTGGTTTCTTCCTTAGGATATTGGATGTACGAAGGTTGGTACTCCGCATCCGGGGTGGTCAGTTCTTTTAATGTTTGGTTATTTATAGTCATGCTTTCTGGTGTTTGATTTGGATTAATTTTTGATTGGTTTGGAACGACTTGATGTTTCAAAAGGGGTTCCCCAGTGTTACTTTATTGACCTACTCTAAATGCCTTGATTTGTGAGTGAAGTGTATTTTCAATTTCTAGGTCAAATTCAAGCAGTTTTTCTTTTTCTGGTCAGGTCATACAAATAAGTTGTGACTTTTTGTCAATTTTATGATTGAAGATGGATAAAATAAAATAACTTATGAATGGTGAAAAGATAAAAGAAAAGATAATCTTATACTCCATAATGAGATAGAAGAAGAATATGAATATAGAGAGATAGAGAACACACAAAAATAAATAAAAATCAAAACCAAAATATTAAAATGGAGGTGGGATGTTGAAAGGAGTAATAATTAACAATTAAAATAAATAAATAAAAATAAATAAAGAATAAAAATGATCTTTTATTTCCAGAAATGATTCCAAAATTTGATCATGTTGTCGAGCACATCAAATTAGATGTTTAGTTTTCTAGATTATCTATAGTATAATAGTAACCCGAGGTCATCTCTCGATGGACCCTTAGATCATTAATTCAAAAATATGGATGAAATTATAAAATTATATGGGGAATGAGATTTTTAAAAACATGGGGTTTGATAATTTTATATGCCAAAGGAAAAAAAGAAATCATTAATGAAAAGTGGGAATTAACAAAAATAATTAAGCATGATCAATCTGAGGAATTCTCGTGATGCTCATCCTTCATCGCTTCAATAAAAAAGGTATAGATATTTTAATACATGGTTTGTAACACTTATTAATGTAATGTTAATGAGTTTATTGTATGATACCTCCTAGGGTTCATTTGAAAACACACAATGATTCCCTGAATACCACTGATGATTGGGTGATTTGTGTTTAACTTCATAACTAAAACTCACCAATTCAACACACGAATAATAACATTTGTTGTGTAGGTTTGTATGTTATATATATGTGATACCATGACATAAATTTACATGGCCTTGAAAGTACTTATATGAGTTCAATTAACCAATATTAACCGCACAAACACCACAATTTAAATAGGGAAGAAAAAGGGATGAATGGTGTGTGAAACATCACATAAAAGGGTACCCCCAAACATGATCATTTTAGATTTAGTATAAAATACCATCATATAAATCAATTAAATAAGAATTTATGATGAATAAAAACAACATAAAACTTTTAATTAAAAAGATAATTCAAAATAATACAAACATGAAGCTCGGGATTACATCATGTTCCTCTTTGGGTGATGACAAGGGGTTTAGAAATCCATGGGAGGGATGGAAGAAGAATATATTGATGTAGAACATACCATTGCCTAAAAATATTATTGGGATGATGAGAAGACTCCTTCGGGAAACCAAAATGGCAACAAATTTCCTCCTAGTCAAACTTCCAAATGAGGATCCCATGGTGCCTTTTTATAGCCAAAATGGGAAGTGGTGTCAGGCACCCAGATTTTGAGAAACCACTTGGCTTGTGGTTTTCATCCACTAGACTATAGAATATTTCTTTTTATAAAACTAGAATCATATTAACCCACCTATTGAATTTTTTCACTGAATGTTTGGCACAATTTGGACAAAAATAACACGAGATATGGACATATCATAACACACCACTTTTGACTTCGTGCAGATTCGGTGTGATGGAAAGATTGGTTTATATGAGAATTTTAATGGAAGAATTGGGCTTTGGATCCTTCATTAATGTTGTATACTAATGAATTTTGGATCATTTCACAAAATCTAATCCTTATTGGATGCATAGATCAGTAGAATCATGTGGTTCAGTCCATAGATGTTATTGAATTCCTGTGAAAATTGGCCCATTTTTGATCAACTTCGTCTTGGGCCTTCCAAATTACCTACACCTATAACAAAAACATAATAACAAGTAAAATATCCCTTTGTGACAGCGATAATCATTATATTATAGAACCAAAAATGAAGTAAAATTTTTTATCATACATGTAATTTTCAATATCAAATTAGTTTAATACATTGGTATAAGGGTGAAATAAAACAGTGAATCGTGGTATGATCATGATTCGAAAGATATCAAAATGGTGAAGGTTTTATGTTAAAATATCATTGATTAATGATATTTTTTTTATTAATTTTTTATGTTGAAAAATTATGATATACCTCTCAGGATACTCATTTATTTTATGATAACATGGTTATTTCAATAGTTTTAATGTTTTTCATTCATTTTCCTTTCTTAAAGGATTAAATAGGAACAAATATTGTTTTTAAGAAAAATAATATTTATTTCTCTCTTCTATCGAAAAATAGTTTTTCTTTTATATCCATTTGATCTAAAAATATTTTAAACAATGTTTGAACATTCTCCAAAGGATTTATTAAAGGAATTTTTACCCATTTTTTACCTTTTAAAATATGTTTTAGAAGTAATATTCATGTCATTTTAAAAAACAAGGATCATTTGGATTTTACTAAAATTTTGAAAGGAATGTCTATTTAAACATCTATGACATGAACAAAATTACCTACCATTATGGTTTTTTTCTTTGAAGCTTTGTTTATATGTTTTCTTTTTAATTTTTAAATAAAATTATTTTCATAATGATTTTTTATTTTTTATTTTAAAAAACTATTTTCAAATAGAAAAGGTTATTTTTCTCAAGAAATGTTCCATGTGATCTTTCAAAATCATTTTCCATCGAATATGACAACCTATGATGATACTAATTATTTAATGGGGATATGAAATAGGAATTAAATTATTTTCCTTTCTATGAATGGTGTTTGTTTACGATGAAAATATTATTATAAAACCCATTCCATTTTCCATAGTTTATGTTATGATGAAACAATGAAATGTTTATGAAACTTGTTTCTTTTCCACAAGTTTTGTTATGATTATAGAACACATTTATTTTTATAGACTCAAATATGATGAATTTTTAATGATATTTTGGAACACATAGGTATGAGTTTTTATTATGTGATGGGTGGGAACTATATCTCCTTCTAATGCATTGAGTAAATCCTTATATGTCATGAGATAACAATGGGAAAAAATTCAACGAGCTTGATACACAATAGAATACATGATTACATGCTTGATATAAAATGGGAAATATGATGATGGGATTTATCCATAATATGAAATAGGTTATGAAACCTAATCCACTATGTTTGATGGTCTTGGTAGTTAACCTTGAAAAATAAAATGGTTTCTATACCTATGTTAGTTCCATAATTTTATGACATGATGTTATGGTTCATGAATTGTTATAATTTCACACTTTTATGAATCATGTATTTTGGAATGATATTGATTTATGCAATGACTTAGGTTAATGATATATGATAGTTTAGGTATGAACCTTTTAAGTTATGATCATGATCTCATACCCTTATGATTATCTTATTCTTTCATATGATATAGAATGATATATCCCATTTTTACCATTACTAAGAATCTAAGCTCACCCTTTCTTATGTTTACTTTCCCCTAGTTATGAGGATAGGATTTAAGTAGGTCATTTTATCACTACTAGAAAAGGGGGCATTGAAGCCCCCCAGACACGGGCGACCGCCATTGGCGGTCGCTATAGCTAACCATTAGTGACCGCCAATGGCGGTCGCTAACCTACATAAAAAAAACGGGGGGCTTCTGCGCCCCCCCCCCCCCCCTGCGCCCTCGATCTTCCTCCGCCCTAACCCCCTCCCTCCCTCGCTGCCCTCCCTCGCCGCCCTCCCCTCCCCCACCGCCCGGCCTCCCCCGCCGCCCGGCCTCCCCCGCCGCCCGCCCTCCCCCACCGCCCGCCCTCCCCCGCCGCCCGCCCTCCCCCGCCGCCCGCCCTCCCCCGCCGCCCGCCCTCCCCCGCCGCCCGCCCTCCCCCGCCGCCCACCCTCCCTCGCCGCCGGCCCTCCGGCCTCCAGCCTCTCGGCCCTCCCCCCCCCCACCCCGGACGGCACCCGCACCCCGGCCAGCCCCCCCCCCCCCCCCCCCGCACACTCCGGACCGCCCCCCGCACCCCGGACGGCCACCCCGCACCTCGGACACCCCCCCCCCCCCCCCCCGCGCACTCCGGACCGCCCCCCGCACCCCGGACAGCCCCCCCCCCCCCCCCCGCACTCGGACACCCCCCCTCCGAACCCGGACAGCCCCCCCGCACCCCGGACATGGCCCCCCGCACCCCGGACACCCCACCCTGCACCCCCGACATCCCCCCCTGCACCCAGACAAGCCCCCCCCCCCCCCCCCCCGACCCGGACACCCCCCCCCCTCGCTGCCCGTCCCCCCATCCCCTCACCGCCTCCTCTCCCTCCATCTCCCCCGCCGCCGCCGCCACCCATCCCCTCCCTTGCTGCACCGCCTTTGGCTCCGGCTCCCCTTCGCTACCTCCTCTCACTCGCAGCACCGCCTTCGGCTCCCCTCCCTTTCAAGTTTGTAGCTCAATCAGGTAACATGAGCTTTCAGTTACATTATTATTTTATCATTGGTTCATAAACAAATGGTTAATATTTATTTTGAATATAGTTGATTTGAAAAATGTAAATGTAATAAGTATTGTGTAAATGTTTGTTATACAGATATTATTATGGATAAGAGTTGGATTGATCTTCCAAATCGAACGTCTAGAGAATATTTCAATGGCATTATGCAGTTTATTGACTTCACGAGAGGATTTGAAAGTGACTATATTAGTTGTCCATGTAGAAAATGTGCTAACAGATATCAATTCACATGAGATACTATGAGGGAGCACCTTTTCTTTAATGGATTTCTGAAAAATTATAAGATTTGGACTCATCATGGAGAAGAATATGTTCGTTGTCAAAATACAGATGCAGCTCAGATGGATGTTGATGCAAGGATGACTGATCCAATGCATGAAATGATTACTGAAATGGTACGTGGGTTTGATCCTGAAGGCATTGACATCCAGAATCTTGAGACCGGTGAGATAAATCTTCGCTTTGGTGCAGATCGTGATTCAAGGAGGTTTTATGAAGTACTTGATGATACGAAAACAGAATTATATCCTTGATGTACTTATTACAATAAACTGTCGTTTATCGTGGAGTTGTTGCATTTGAAGACTTTGAATAATTGGTCAGACACATCATTCGACATGCTTTTGGTTTTATTGAAAAAAGTTCTTCCTGTCGACGCTAAGATTCCTTAGTCGTATTACTATGCTCGTAAGTTGACAGAGAACTTAGGTTTTACATATGAGACTATAGATGCATGTGCAAAAAAATGTATGTTGTTTAGAAATGAAACTGCTCATTTGGATATTTGTACGGTTTGTGGCGCTTCCAGGTGGAAAGAGAACAGGGGAAATAAGACTCATCAAAGTCAGATTGCGATACAGGGGAAACCGATTGCCGTAAAGCAAATGCGTTACTTTCCCCTTAAACCGAGGTTGAAAAGATTTTTTATGTCATATAAAGTTTCTAATTTAATGAGATGGCATGCAGAAAGAGTTCATGAAAGTGACATGTTAACCCACCCAACAGACTCTCATGCATGGAAGGATTTTGATAAGAGACATCCCGACTTTGCTAAAGATGTTCATAATGTCCGATTGGGATTAGCAGCAGATGGTTTCAATCCATTCAAGTCTATGGTTGGTGCAACTCATAGCACATGGCCCGTGGTGTTGGTTCCATATAATCTTCCTCCGTGGCTTTGTATGAAGCAACAATTTATATTACTTTCCACTCTTATTGATGGACCTAAAAGTCCGGGGGATAAGATTGATGTTTACCTTCAGCCATTGATTGATGAGTTGAATGAATTTTGGGGCGATGGTGTGATGACTTATGACTGCGAAACGAATGAAATGTTCAAACTGCATGCTGCTTTATTGTGGACAATCAATGACTTCCCAGCTTATGCAAATTTATCAGGCTGGAGTACGAAAGGGGAATTTTCTTTCCCTTGTTGCAATAAAAGTAAAAAATCTGTATGGCTTAAACATTCCAAAAAATGGGCATACATGGGTCACAGACGTTTTCTCCCTCCTCAGCACAGGTTTAGAAAGGACAGAGTGTCATTTGATGGTTCTAGAGAGTTCAGACCAGCACCAAAGATCATGACAGGAGTCGAAATGTTATCGTAGATTGAGGAAGAAGACATCCGCATGGTATATGAAATTCAGGATTTGTTGGCTCCTCCAGTACGTAATATTCGTGCTGCGGGTAGGCAGCGCAGTCACAATTGGAAAAAGAAAAGTATTTTTTATAGTCTTCCGTATTGGAAAACTAACATGTTGAGGCATAATTTGGATGTCATGCACATTGAAAAAAATGTTTTTGATAACATATTGTGGACCATTTTAGGTGTCAGTGGAAAGTCAAAGGACCATGTTAATGCACGCCGTGATTTGGAAGAAATGGGTTTAAGGAAATAGTTGCATTTACAGTTAGCTGAGGGAAACAAGGCATATAGGCCTGCTGCACAGTATTCGATGACTACAGAGGAGAAAGAGACATTTCTTTCCATTTTAAAGATGGTCAAGGTGCCCGATGGTTACTCTTCTAATATTTCAAAGTGTGTGAATCTGACGAGCAAGACATTGCAAGGGTTGAAAATTCATGACAATCACATATTACTTCAGCAGTTGATTCCAATCGCAATTTGTGATTGTTTATCCCCCAATGTTGTTCAGCCCTTGATTGAGATGAGTAATTTTTTTAGACAGCTTTGTTTAAGAAATCAACGAATGAGTGATTTGAAAAGTTTGCAGGACCGAATTGTACTTACGCTTTGTCACTTTGAGAAACTTCCCCCCCCCCTCATTTTTCGATGTTATGGTCCACTTGACAGTGCACCTAACTGATGAAGTAATGGCTGGTGGTCCAGTGCAATTCAGGTGGATGTATCCTATTGAACGGTATTTGAGTACATTGAAAAGATTTGTACGCAACAGAGCTCGTCCAGAGGCATCAATAGCCAATGGTTATTTGATGGATGAGTGTACTACCTTTTGTGTAGAATATCTTACGGATGTTGAAACAAAATTAGATAAGCCCTCTCGGATTCATGATGGTCCAGTTGGAGAAGGAACCACATTTGATATGGACAACATCGAGTGGATACAAGCACATCGATATATCTTGTTCAATACTCCATCAGTTGCACCATTAATGCAGTAAGTATCTTATCAATGTGCTTGTATAACTTTTACATGTTTTGTTTGCATAAGTTGATATTTTAAACATCGCGTAATCATTTGCAGGAAACGCATTAATGAGATAAAAGAAGAGATGCATCGTGCGACTGAGTTGCAAATTCAACAATCTCATTATGCGGCATTTCCTGATTGGTTCAAGGATTATGTATGTATAAATTGATTTTCATTATGAGTGAAGTATTAAAACTAATTCTTTCTGCATATATCAGTATTGATTTTTATAAATTATGTAGGTTTGTAAGCTGAGGGAGTTAGAGGACCCCACGCTACCTGAATTATTTATCCAACTGGCTGAGGGTCCATCTATAACGGCTCGTCGTTATAAAGCTATTGATGCTAATGGTTTTTCAATTTTCGCATTAAAGATGTTGACGACAAACGAGCAACACAAAACAGTGGCATCAGTTGTCCCTTTGTCGATTTTGGTTATTACTATGGTAAATTGATAGACATCATTGAAGTTGTATACACACACGGTTTGAAGTACATATTGTTAAAGTGTAATTGGGTTGATCCAGTGCATGGATGTAAAGTCGATCAATATCAGTTTTTCATTGGTGAATTTTAACTATATGTTATACAGAAATAATGAACGAGTTGAGAATGAACCTTTCATTTTGACATCACAAGCGGAACAAGTATTCTTCGTTACTTTGCCTTCGGATCCAAGGTTGGCAAGTTGTTGTCAAAATGTCTTGGTGAGGAGTGTTTTTATTTGAAGAAGATGAAACGGAGACTGTTCCGTTTGTTTACCAAAAACTTGATCAACATACCTTAGTTCAACGTGAAGAAGATATTTATTGGGTCAGAGCGGCTATTGAAGGAGAAATGGTCGATTTGCATGCTCAATGAAAGGTATAATTGTTTTCCCGCTATTCAGTAGAATGTCCTAGGATATCATAAATTATCTAATCATTTTATAAATCCTTATAAGTTTTAATCCTCACTTTTGTAAGTTAATTCAGTCATAAATATTTAGGTTGATTAACTTTCTGATTTTTTAAAAATTCATTCACAACTAATTATTCAATCCATTTTTTGTTTGATTAACAGTTGTACAAGTTTGATTTATTAAGAACAATCCAATTTATCTTTTAAAACACTTTGGACTCATTACTGATATTTTCTATGACTGCAGACATGTCAGAGGAAGAGGCAGAAGATCTACATCATCCATCTGAGGCATTCTACGTCTCAGGGTCGAGGTATGTTTGAATGTCATTGTCTATATTTTTTATGTAATTTATATATATATATATATATAACATTTGTCAATTTATATATAAAATTGTTTTTCAACAGGATCAGACTCGGCTGCATCTTCCTCTCGCAGGAGAGGCCCTGGTCGTGGCATATTATCATGGAATTCCGACATGACGATAGATGTTTCATTTGATTAGGTATTTCATCCCGTGGGACCCAAATGCCCCGGCATTTTATTCGTCAGCTGGGTCATATCATACGTGACCCACATCGATTTCCATTGACCACGCGTGATTGGGCTTCTATCCCTCAGGGACACATTAGATCGTCTATGGAGGGAGGTTTCAGGTAAGAAAATAATTTTACTTTATTTTCTATTTATAAAGAATACTAATATGTTTGATTATTTTCTTTATAGCAAAATTTGAAAGTATGACCTGAAGAGTTTTTGGCCCGTGTGTATGAGCAAATGCCGTAAGATGTGGAAAGATTATAAAGGCAAAGTGAAGAGGGGACCACTGGGTACCAAATGTGGGTGCCCTTGACATTTTGGAAAAAGTCCCGAGAGGTGTCCTCCCGGCTCAGTGGCGTGACTTGGTTGCATATTGGTCTACTGAGGGTGTTTCGGTTTGTATATTAATTATTTTGTTGTATATATATTTTCAAGAATATGTGATTTGTTTGAAAATTTGAATGAATTGAATGTAGGAGGTGTCAACACGCCATTCGGGAATCGAGCGTTGCAGGGACCAGCTTACAGGATTGGGACTCGTCATGTGTCTCGGATCCGACATGAGGTATATATTATTAATTTTTTAATTTATTAATTAATATTGTTTTGTGTTTATATTCTTTTAATATATAGTTGCGAGGGCAAGGTGCAGAAACTGATAAAATGTCGGTGTGGATAAGGACTCGTGATCACAATGATCCAGAGGTTGCAGCATTGATAGTAAGTGTCTGTACTTACCAATAATTACATAAATCTATATATTAACATATATATATTTATATATATTTAAATATTTCACAGGCTCAATTTGAAGCTGAGTAAGAACATCTGCCAGAGGACCAGCGACAGCTTCCCATGCGACGGGATGAGATCTTTCGTCGCATTATTGGTCGGGACGGGCAATGGCTATAGTTTGACCTATGGAGCAGGGATTCCTCGTTCTGTAGTGTCACGCGCTGCAGTTGTCAGTCCTGCTGTTGCACATATGACACAGCAGATGTCAGATTTTGAGGCCACGGCTGCGCGCTTCCGAGGAGACAAATGCGCAATTGACAGCTGAGGTTAGAGCACTGCGGGAATATGTGCGTCGAGCTGATGGTACAGGGGATCATACGACACAGGTATATACTGTATTTATTTATTTAATTTAAATTATTTTTGTTATTAAAATATTTATAATGTTTATTTGTTGTAGGCACCTGGCCCACCTGAAGGAGGTAGCAGTGATGACAACGCGTGACGCACCATATATTCACGAGATATGGTTTTTGTTTTTACTGGTAGAGTTGACATTGATGTATTGTATTTATTCATTTAAGTAATGCATTATTACCATCCATGGTGGTCTTTTAAATATTTTATACACATATTGAGTTTTTGATCAGATAATCTTGAATGATTCTACATTTGAAGAAGTCGAACTAATTCCAAGAGATCAATAAATCTGATATTATAGATTATGTATTATCCAATATATTTTTTTATAAATTTATGTATGGTATCGATAAAAGAAATATGTATTAATTAGATGTTATCACTTTTATTTTTCACTTTTGTAATCAATGGGGTGGCCTTTTCACCCCCGGAGAGCCCCCCGCACCCCCGTACAGCCCCCCGCACCCCCGTTCAGCCCCCCCCCCCCTCGCACCCCCGTACACCCCCCGCACCCCCGTACAGCCCCCCGCACCCCCGTACAGCCCCCCCCCCCCCCCGCACCCCCGTACAGCCCCCCCGCACCCCCGTATAGCCCCCCACACCCCCGTACAGCCCCCCGCACCCCCGTATAGCACCCCCCCGCACCCCCGTAGAGCCCCCCGTACCCGCGTACAGCCCCCCCCCCCCCCCCCCCCCGCACCCCCGTACAGCCCCCCACACCCCCGCACAGCCCCCCACACCCCCGCACCCCCGTACTGCCCCCACCACCCCCGTACAGCCCCCTGCACCCCCGTACAGCCCCCCCCCCCCCCCCCCCGCACCCCAGTACTGCCCCCCGCACCCCCGTACTGCCCCCCGCACCCCCGTTCAGCCCCCCCGCACCCCCGTACAGCCCCCCCCCCCCCCCCCCCCGCACCCCCGTACAACCCCCCCGCACCCTCGTACTGCAACCGCCACCCCCCGTACAGCCCCCCACACCCCCGTACAGCCCCCCGACACCACCGTACAGCCCCCCCCCCCCCCCACACCCCCGTACAGCCCCCCGCACCCCCCGTACAGCCCCCCGCACCCCCGTACAACCCCCCGCACCCCCGTAGAGCCCCCCACACCCCCGTACAGACCCCCCTCCCTCCCCCCCCCCCCCCCCCCCCCGCACCCCCGTACAGCCCCCCCCCCCCCCCCCCCACCCCCGTACAGCCCCCCGCGCGGCACGTCCGATTGTGTCATTTTCAGCAGCGCGACGCGCGCTGAAATGGCGCGTTGGGAGGTCAAAACCACCCGAACGACCTCCGAATGCCACGAAACCGTACGACAACATCCGGGGCGTGAATTGTGAAATGGTCGGCTAGACGACACCTCATTCGGAGGTGCCGTGTGACCGCGGCGGCCGGAAACGCGTTTCCGGCGCCATAAAACACCAAAACGGCGTGTGGCGGTCCAATTCGGAGCAAACGTGCTCCGAACGACCTGAAACCGCACAGGAACGATAGAAATATTATTCCTGAGATGCAAGAGGAGGCCGCACATCCATCGGACGTGCGGTGCGCGCGGCACGTCCGATTGTGTCCTTTTCAGCAGCGCGGCGCGCGCTGAAATGGCGCGTTGGGGGGTCAAAACCACCCGAACGACCTTCGAATGCCACGAAACCGTACGACAATATCCGGAACGTGAATTGTGAAATGGTCGGCCAGACGGCACCTCATTCGGAGGTGCTGTGTGACCGCGGCGGCCGGAAACACGTTTCGGGCGCCATTAAACACCAAAACGGCGTGCGGCGGTCCCATTCGGAGAAAACGTGCTCCGAAAGACCTGAAACCGCACTGGAACGATAGAAATATTGTTCCTGAGATGCAGGAGGAGGCAGCACGTCCAGCGAACGTGTGGTGCGTGCGGCACGTCCGATTGTGTCCTTTTCAGCAGCGCGACGCCCGCTGAAATGGCGCGTTGGGGGGTCAAAACCACCCGAACGACCTCCGAATGCCACGAAACCGTACGACAATATCCGGGGCGTGAATTGTGAAATGGTCGGCCAGACGGGACCTCATTCGGAGGTGCCGTGTGACCGCGGCGGCCGGAAACGCGTTTCCGGCGCCATAAAACACCAAAACGGCGTGCGACGGTCCAATTCGGAGCAAACGTGCTCCGAACGACCTGAAACCGCACGGGAACGATATAAATATTATTCCTGAGATGTAGGAGGAGGCCGCACGTCCATCGGACGTGCAGTACGCGCGACACGTCCGATTGTGTCCTTTTTAGCAGCAAGGCGCGCGCTGAAATGGCGCGTTGGGGGGTCAAAACCACCCGAACAACCTCCGAATGCCACAAAACCGTACGACAACATCCGGGGCATGAATTGTGAAATGGTCGGCCAGACAGAACCTCATTCGGAGGTGCCGTTTGACCGCGGCGGCCAGAAATGTGTTTCCGGCGCCACAAAACACCAAAACGGCGTGCGGCGGTCCCATTCGGAGCAAACGTGCTCCGAAAGACCTGAAACTGCACGGGAACAATAGAAATATTATTCCTGAGATGCAGGAGGAGGCCACACATCCATCGGACGTGCGGTGCGCGCGGCACGTCCGATTGTGTCCTTTTCAGCAGCGCGGCGCGCGCTGAAATGGCGCGTTGGGGGGTCAAAACCACCCGAACGACTTCCGAATGCCACGAAACCGTACGACAACATCCGGGGCATGAATTTTGAAATGTTCGGCCAGACGGCACCTCATTCGGAGGTGCCGTGTGACCGTGGCGGCCGGAAACGCGTTTCAGGCGCCATTAAACACCAAAACGGTGTGCGGCAGTCCAATTCAGAGCAAACGTGCTCCGAACGACCTGAAACCGCACGGGAACGATAGAAATATTATTCCTGAGATGCAGGAGGAGGCCGCACATCCATCGGACGTGCGCTGCGCGCGGCATGTCCGATTGTGTCCTTTTCAGCAGCGCGGCGCGCGCTGAAATGGCGCGTTGGGGGGTCAAAACCACCTGAACGACCTCCGAATGCCACGAAACCGTACGACAACATCCGAGGCGTGAATTGTGAAATGGTCGGCCAGACGGAACCTCATTTGGAGGTGCCGTGTGACCGCGGCGGCCAGAAACGTGTTTTCGGCGCCATTAAACACCAAAACGGCGTGCGGCGGTCCAATTCGGAGCAAACGTGCTCCAAACGACCTGAAACCGCACAGGAATGATAGAAATATTATTCCTGAGATGCAGAAGGAGGCCGCACGTCCATCGGACATGCGGTGCGCGCGACACGTCCGATTGTGTCCTTTTCAGCTGCGCGGCGCGCGCTGAAATGGCGCGTTGGGGGGTCAAAACCATCAGAACGACCTCCGAATGCCACGAAACCGTACTACAACATCCGGGGAGTGAATTTTGAAATGGTAGGTCAGACGGAACCTCATTCGGAGGTGTCGTGTGACCGCGGCGGCCGGAAACACGTTTCCGGCGCCACAAAACACCAAAACGGCGTGCGGCGGTCCAATTCGGAGCAAACGTGCTCCGAACGACCTGAAACCGCACGAGAACGATAGAAATATTATTCCTGAGATGAAGGAGTAGGCCGCACGTCCATCGGACATGCGGTGCGCACGACACGTCCGATTGTGTCCTTTTCAGCAGCGCGGCGCGCGCTGGAATGGCGCGTTGGGGGGTAAAAACCACCCAAACGACCTCCGAATGCCACGAAACCGTACGACAATATCCAGGGCGTGAATTGTGAAATGGTCGGCCAAGACGTCACCTCATTCGGAGGTGCCGTGTGACCGCGGCGTCCAGAAACGCGTTTCGGGCACCATTAAACACCAAAACGGCGTGCGGCGGTCCCATTCGGAGCAAACGTGCTCCGAAAGACCTGAAACCACACATGAACGATATAAATAATATTCCTGAGATTCAGGAGGAGGCAGCACGTCCAGCGGACATGCGGTGCGCGCGGCACGTCCGATTGTGTCCTTTTCAGCAGCGCGGCGCGCGCTGAAATGACGCGTTGGAGGGTCAAAACCACCCGAATGACCTCCAAATGCCACGAAACCGTGCGACAAACATCCGGAGCGTGAATTGTCAAATGGTCGGCCAGACGACACCTCATTCAAAGGTGCCGTGTGACCGCGGCGGCCGGAAACGCGTTTCCGGCGCCATTAAACACCAAAACGGCGTGCGGCGGTCCCATTCAGAGCAAACGTGCTCCGAACGACCTGAAACCGCACGGGAACGATAGAAATATTATTCCTGAGATGCAGGAGGATGCAGCACGTCCAGCGGACATGCGGTGCGCGCGACACGTCCGATTGTGTCCTTTTCAGCAGCGCGGCGCGCGCTGAAATGGTGCGTTGGGGGGTCAAAACCACCCGAACGACCTCCGAATGCCACGAAACCGTACGACAATATCCGTGGCGTGAATTGTGAAATTTTCGGCTAGACGGAACCTCATTCGGAGGTGTCGTGTGACCGCGGCGGCCGGAAACGCGTTTCCGGCGCCATAAAACACCAAAACGGCGTGTGGCGGTCCAATTCAGAGCAAACGTGCTCCGAATGACCTGAAACCGCACGGGAGCGATAGAAATGTTATTCCTGAGATGCAGGAGGAGGCAGCACGTCCATCGGACGTGCGGTGCGCGCGGCACGTCCGATTGTGTCCTTTTCAAGCGGCGCGGCGCGCGCTTGAAATGGCGCGTTGGGGGGTCAAAACCACCCGAACGACCTCCGAATGCCACGAAACCGTACGACAAAATCCGGGGCGTGAATTGTGAAATGGTCGGCCAGACGACACCTCATTCGGAGGTGTTGTGTGACCGCGGCGGCCGGAAACACGTTTCGGGAGCCATTAAACACCAAAACGGCGTGCGGCAGTCCCATTCGGAGCAAACTTGCTCCGAAAGACCTGAAACTGCACGGGAATTGTTGAGTCAATAAGGTTTTCCTATGACTTTTCATTCCTTCTTGTTTTGAAAATCACAAACACCTTATCTTTAAGGAAAATCGCTTTTATAAGGAAAAATGCTTTCTTAAGGAAAATCGCTTTTATAAGAAAAAATTATCCTTATCATATTTTCATTAATATTTTTCTTAAGTGTGAAATTCGGATTCACTTTCTCGGAATCATTAAAACTGATAAAAAGCATTCTGTTTTAGGGTTCGGATTCTGGACAAGAACTATAAGGAAGTTTCACTCCGAATTCCGGTTATGAATTCTGACTAAGTTCTATTCCAGATTCAGGATACGAATTCTAATGAAGAATTCTCATTACGAATTCTAATGAAGAAATCTCATTCCGAATTCTCATTACGAATTCTAATGAAGAAATCTCATTCCGAATTCTCATTACGAATTCTGATGACGAATTCCCATTACGATTTCTGATGACGAATTCCTATTCCGAATTCCTATTCCGAATTCTCATTCCGAATTCACCTATTAAACAGAATCTGATTATCATTGTTTTATACACTCTGAATTTGTTCACTCCGAACTTTCACTCCAAAATTTCTATTCCGAACTTTTATGTTAGAGTTTAAAACGATGTCGTGCATTCTGTTACACTTACTTTGCTATAAAACGATGTCGTCCATTTTGTTATAAACTAACCGTTGTCTAAGTGTCACGTGTACAGGTCCCTCCTAACTTTAAGGGAAATATGACCGTTGGAGAAGGAGCCGATCTCACCTATAAATAGGAGCTCATTTGAAAAAGCTCACAACGGATGGATGAACATTTGGACTTTGTGCATACATGCTGTTGAATGATTTCTAGAGAGAGAGTCTCTTATTAACTCTCAAAGCTTCGTGCGACTCCGAATGTTGGTGATTACATTCGAGGGCTTCCGGGGATAGGAAGACAGAGGTGCCGACTACCTTAAAGATCGAGGGCTTTCTTGCTGAGAAAGACAGAGGTTGCCAACTACCTTGAAGTTGAGGGCTTGCGGGGATAGCAAGACAGAGACACCGATCTTCGTATCGAGGGCTTACCCTGGTGTGGGTAAGACAGACTTGCTTGAAAGTATAAATCAAGGGACCATTATCCAAGGTTGTTGATACCCTTCTCTTTGGGTTAAAAGACTATTATCTTGTTGCTAGTAGTTTTACTACTCGTTTCTATTCCGCTGTAATTTGTATCTTAAGGAAAGTATAACATTCTTATACTTCCTTACTTACTCTGATTCATTCAGATTCTATACGCTTTAAGGTAGAATCTTATATTGTAACTTTTGTTAAGTTTCAAATTCCGGAACCATATTTCCGGAACCTAATTTTGGAATCTCTTTCCAAGTTTAGTTCGGTGTTAGAGGTGTTGTGAATTTACTTAGTTTAACTTTGTTAAACTTAGTTCTTTCCTTTTCTTAAGGAAACTCCAGTTATTCATAACTAACTTTAAAGGTTCCTAAGGAATTTTTAAAGTATACAATTCACCCCCCCCTCTTGTATATTGGGCATCTCATATTCTATTTCGATCCTACAATTGGTATCAGAGGTTGGAAACCTCTTACTCTATACCATTCTTACATTTGGTATCAGAGCCAAGGTTACTGAAATACTTGTACTCACGTTCAATTTTTTCTTGCTCACTTTTCAATTCCGAACTTTTTCATTCCGGATTATCCATTCCGAACTTTTCTTATTCCGAACTTTTTGATTCCAAATTTTTGTTATTAACAAGTTTGTTTCCAAGTTATTTTCAAGTATGGCAGGAATGAATGTTGGTTCGATAGACAATTTGAATCCTACAAGGCCACCAATATTTGATGGTAATGATTATGAATACTGGAGAGATCGTATGAAGACATTCGTTATCAATACTGGAGTAGATAACTTTGTCATGCTTACTGGTGATTACAAAATTCCTGAAAAGGAAGTCAGAACCTTTACTAACCAGGAGAAGCAAGAATATCAACTGAATTATAAGGTACGCAACACTTTATTATGTTCAATGACTAGAAATATATATAGCCAAATTTCTTCTTGTGAAGCAGCTAATTGTATATGGAAGAAGTTAGAGGTTACTCATTTTGGGACTTCTAAAGTGATTGAGACTAGGAGAGCTATGCTTAGAGCTGAATATCATGGCTTTAATTTTCCTTATGGAGAACCTATCTGTAAAGTACAACAAAGATTTATGACAATCGTCAACAGTCTACAGTCTATGGGAGAGAAAGGTTTAGATGATGAAGCTCTTGTGGACAAGATAATTGACATTATGCCCAATGAGTGGGAATCCAAGAGAACAGCCATAGATGAGAACAGGAAGGTTACTCAAATTACTCTTGATGAATTATTTGGAACTCTTCTACAACATGAGACCAGAATGAAGAGAGATGCTGACAACATCAAGAAGAAGAATGGAAATGGTACTGTTGCTTTTACTACAACTTCGAATCAGATGAAAGCTAAGACTCCTGAGAGAGTAACCAGATCCAAATCGAAGAAAGTCATTTTCCAATCCGAATCTAGTGAAAGTGAAGTTTCAGAAAATGAATTAGCCAATCTTGCTCGAAGGATGAACAAGATAGCTGGACAAAGAAACTTTCAATCCAAGTATAAGAAGAAGGATAGGAAAGATAAGAAAGATGGAGAAGTTACTTGTTATGAATGTAAGAGAGCTGGACATATTAGACCAGATTGCCCTATGCTCAGAAAGAAAGAAAGAAAGGAAAGGCATTCAGACAGGAACAGGAAGAAATATTACAAAGCTAAAGCTAAGAAAGTTTTGAAAGCTAATGACACCTGGAGTGCCAGTGGTGGTGACTCTTCAGATGAATCTTCTGAATATGAATCTTCAGGACAGAAGAATCTTGGTCTTATAGCCAGATTACCTATTGATAATCATTGTCTTATGGCTAAGGTACGAAATGCTGAATCTTTGACCAATGTTTCCTTAAATCCTAATGATAGTAAGTATTATAACTCTTCTGATGAAGAATCATCTTCTGATGAGGAAAATACTTTACCTACTTTTGAAGAAGTCTCTAGATTTGCTGAACTTCTTGAGATTGAGAATTCCAAACTCAACAAGAAACTTGATAAGGCAAATTCTAGGAATTCTATTCTTACTAAAGAGATATCAGATCTTTCTAAAGATCTTGATAAGAAAAATGCTGATTTTAAAAATATTTCAAAAAATCTTGAGGAAGTAAGTTCTGAGAAGAATAAACTTTCTAAAGAGTTAGAAAAAGTAATTTCTAATAAAAATGTTTTCGAGCCTAACTCTAGTTCCAAAACTAATGATTTTGAAGATAAAAACTTGGTTGTAAAACTCAAGTCCGAAATTTTTTCCTTAAAGAAGTGTTTATCAAACTTTACCCATGGTAAGGAAAATTTTGATAAGATGTATTCTCAAATACGACCTTTAAGAAGTAAATCCGGATTTGGTTATACCCATGCAAAACCTGTTTTCAGCAACAATTATTTTGTTCCTCAAAGTGCCCCATTTTGTACTAAGTGTCAATGTGGTGGTCACTGGGCAAGAAATTGTTCCTTAAACAAAACCCAATCCTTAGGTTTTCATAAAGCTTATTTTTCTAAGAAAATGTGGGTACCTAAAATTTTATTGTCCGGAAATCTCGGATCCAAACAAGTTTGGATTCCGAAAGTCTAACTTTGTTCTTAATTTCAGGAAAATAAAGAAAGTTCCAGCAACAATGTTTGGTACATGGATAGTGGATGTTCCCGGCACATGACTGGTAACAAAAGCTTCTTTGAAAATATTATCAAAACGAAAGGAGGAAAGGTAACTTTCGGAGACAATGCTAAGGGAGAGATTGTTGGTATTGGTAATATTGTTCTTTTAGGTAAAACTTTGATTTCAAATGTTCTTTTTTTTAAAGGTCTTAAGCACAACCTCATTAGCATAAGTCAGTTATGTGATGAAGGTTACCTTGTGAATTTTAGGAATGATAAATGCTTAGTTCACAATTCCAAGGAAGAATTTATTCTCTCAGCCAACAGGCAAAAGAATGTTTACACCTTAAACTTAGAAGACCTAAGAAGCCAAGATTTACCTTGCCTAAGTGCAATGGAAGATCATTCTTGGTTATGGCATAGAAGACTAGGACACTGTAATCTTAGAAACCTGTGTAAACTCTCTAAGAAGAAACTAGTTAAGGATCTACCGGAGCTTAGATTTGATTCTTCTAAAGTTTGTGATCCTTGTCAATATGGCAAGCAACATAAATCTAGTTTTAAGTCAATCGGTGAAGTCTCAACAACCGATGCATTACAGTTGGTGCACATGGATCTTTTTGGTCCAACACAAACTGGAAGCATTGGAGGCAAATACTATGTGTTTGTTCTAGTTGATGATTACACTAGATTTACTTGGGTCTATTTTCTAGCAAGGAAATCTGAAGCTTTTTCTTATTTCAAAAGTTTTAGAGCTCAAGTTAAAAATGAGAAAAACCTTCCATTGAAAACTATTCATAGTGATCATGGAGGAGAATTTCAAAATTCTGATTTTGAAACTTTTTGTAGTAAGAAAGGTATTACTCACAACTTTTCAGCACCTAGAACTCCTCAACAGAATGGTGTAGTTGAAAGAAGAAATCGAATTCTTCAAGAAATAACTAGAACCATGTTGAGTGAATATTCTATTGCTAGACATTTCTGGGCTGAAGCTGTAAGTACTGCTTGTTATACTATAAATCGAGTTTTGATTAGACCTTTTCTTAATAAAACTCCTTATGAGTTATGGAATGGTAGAAAACCTAGACTTTCCTACTTCAAGGTTTTTGGTTGCAAAGTATTCATTTTGAATACTAAAGATAACTTACATAAATTCGCACCAAAATCAGATGAAGGGATTTTCTTAGGATATTCCACAACCTCTAAGGCTTATAGAGTTTTTAATAAAAATACTTGTACTGTTGAGGAAACAGTACATGTGAAATTTGATGAGTCAGATCCTTTTGTTTTTAAAATCTCCCAACCTACATCTTCGGATGTGTTTTCAAAAACTGATTGTCAACCTTTGTTAGAAGAACCTTCTGATAAGGAAATTGTTCTAGAAGATACTTCTGAAACATTTACCCCAGAAGACTTTCTACCTTATGTTGATGAACAGGTTTTACAAAACCCAAATCAGATGTTTCTTAAGAATCATCCCAGTGATAGTATCATTGGTGATGTAAATCAACCTGTAAGGACTAGAAGTTCCTTAAGAAATGAAGTAGAACATCTAGCATTTCTTTCCCAACTAGAACCTAAAAGCACTGATGAAGCTTTAGGTGATGATGATTGGATCAAAGCAATGCAAGATGAGCTAAATGAATTCGAAAGGAATAAAGTCTGGACCTTGGTTGAAAGACCTAAGGAAACTTCTGTTATTGGAGTAAAATGGGTCTTCAGAAACAAATGTGATGAAAATGGAGTCATTGTTAGAAATAAAGCTAGACTTGTTGCTAAAGGCTATAATCAGCAAGAAGGAATAGACTATGAAGAAACCTATGCTCCAGTAGCTAGACTTGAATCTATTCGTATTCTACTTGCCTTTGCAGCATTCTTTAATTTCAAACTATTTCAAATGGATGTGAAATGTGCTTTTCTTAACGGTTATGTTCAAGAGGAAGTTTTTGTTGAACAACCTCCTGGCTTTGAAGATACAAAACATCCTGATCATGTTTTTAGACATACCAAAGCTTTGTATGGCCTTAAACAAGCCCCACGAGCATGGTATGATAGACTTACTGGATTTTTGCTTCAAAATAACTATGTTAAGGGAAATGCAGATCCAACCCTTTTTATAAAGAAAGATAAGAAAAATGTTTTGATTGTTCAAATTTATGTTGATGACATTATATTTGGTTCAACTCAGCAATCTTTGACTGATTCTTTTGCTAGTCTAATGAAATCTGAGTTTGAAATGAGTATGATGGGTGAGTTAACATTTTTCCTTGGTTTTCAAATTTCTCAAAAACCAGAAGGAACCTACATATCCCAACATAAGTATATTAAAGATCTTCTTAAAAAGTATGGTTATGACAACACTAAGAGTATAAGTACTCCTATTGGTACCTCAAACTCTTTAGATCTTGATGAAGCTGGGAAACCAGTAGATCAAACATCTTTTAGAGGTATGATTGGAAGTCTACTTTACTTAACAGCTAGTCGACCAGACTTAATGTTTTCTGTATGCTTATGTGCAAGATATCAATCCAATCCTAAGGAATCTCACTTAAAGGCGGTAAAAAGAATTTTTCGCTACCTTAAGGGAACCATGGATCTAGGATTATTTTATACTTCTGGAAATGATTTTGTTCTAAAAAGCTTTTCTGATGCTGACTGTGGTGGTTGTAGAATGGATAGAAAAAGTACATCCGGAACTTGTCATTTCTTAGGAGATTCATTAGTTTCTTGGTCATGTAAGAAGCAACATTCTGTTGCACTCTCCACTGCTGAAGCTGAATATGTAGCAGCTGGAAGTTGTTGTGCACAAGTGTTGTGGATGCAACACACACTCACAGACTATGGCTTGAGTTTTACTAAAACTCAAATTTTGTGTGATAACACAAGTGCCATTGCCCTAAGTAAAAACCCTGCACATCACTCCCGTGCAAAACACATAGATATTAGGCATCACTTTCTTAGGGATCACACACTTAAAGGAGATATTATTCTTCAGTTTATCGGAACGCAAGATCAACTTGCTGATATTTTCACAAAATCTTTACCTTCTGATAGATTTGAATATATTAAACAGAAGTTAGGAATGATAACCGTAAGGTAATCTTCCTTAATTAATTTTCTGTTGGAAAAATCTCCTTACAGTAATAAACTCCTTTTCATAGGGGGAGTACATTTGTTTGTTTATTTAACAAAGTTTTTCAAAATTTGTTTTCAGATTTTTCGGAACGAAACTTTCCGGAATGGAACTTCCGGAACTACAATTTTCCAGAATGGATATTTCCATACAAAATACTTCTGGAATAAAAGTATTCGTATTGAAAATTTCCGGAATGGAAAATTTTCGTACTGGTATTTTCATAATGGAAAAACTTTGGTATTGAATCTTCCATAACAAGTTTTTTTTATGAAGTTTTTCGTATTGAGTTTTTCGTATTGAGTTTTTCGTATTGAGGTTTTCGTATTAGGTTTTTTGTATTGAGTTTTTCGTAGTCGTCTTTACATTACCCATTACGAATAACTTTCCTAAGCTAATCCGAAAGGTATGACTTCCTTACTGAAGTTTTCGTAATCATATTTTACTTGCTGGCATTTTCTTATAGTTTGTTTTCGGTTTTTTTTTTGAATTTCTTGAATTCTGTTTTAATAAAACCTCAAAAAGATCGGATTCAACCTCTCAACCGTCAGATCTGATCTCAGATCATTCTAAACCGTTAGATCAACCGAGGAAGTTGAACCGTCATCCCAAAGCCTATATAAAGGGGACCCTATTTTCTCGTCCCACATCGATCTCAAGCTCTTGCGTGCTGAAGCTCTGTCTCTCTGATTTAAGGCTGTTCCGAACTACAGTTTTCCAGTTCCGAACTTCAGTCTTCTCAGTTCCGAACTTCTCAGAGACTTCTAATCCGAATGTCTGCAGAGTTAGCTTCTCAAGAGATGTCTTCAACCAAGCCCATTTCTCAGTGGTTAGTCTACAGAGAACGGTTAGTGCATCCAAATTTCTTCAGCAACTATAATTCTATTATATCAAAGAATATCAAGCTCAATGGCTGGGAAGAAGTTGCGATATCAAAAACCGGCAACCAAGATGAAGTTTACCCAGACTTTCTTGTTGAGTTTTATGAGTCGGTTGCTTTCTTTGTGGAAGACAATAGAGAAAAATTTTCCTTCAAATCGTATGGCAAGACTTACAAGCTACCTTACACCAAGGCTGCAAGCTTGGTAGGGTTGAATTATGAAGGGGAAGCTGAGTTTATCTCGCATGTTCTGCCAGAATCCTTGGGTAGTTTCAACAAGGAGAAAGCCTTAGAAATTCTCGGACTGGATGATGATAAGGCTTCGAAAATTGCAACCCTTTCTACAAACTTCCGGATTCTGGAGTTATGGGTGCAAGGGCTTATTGTACTGAGAAAAGGAGACAAGGACAGCTTGAAGAAGAGTGAGATATACATCTTAGATTTCTTGATAAATCTAAGGAAGTTCAACCTGATGAAGCATATCCTTCTTAATCTTGAGAATTTAAAGAAAGGGAATCTGAGAGCTCAGATAGTAATGTACCCGGCAATTTTGTCGAAGCTGATAGTTCGGTGCCTTGAGTCCTTCAAGGTTGCTTGCAGTTCTAAACCGAAAGTTTGCAAGATCATGTTGCTCAGTGATGCAACTCTTAAAAGGATGAATATATCATTTGACAAGAAGTCTGGGAAATTTATCGATCTACCGCCTCAAGAAGAAGTGACTCCGAAAGTGGCTGATCCGGAATCGCCTAAGCCGGTAAGGAAGAGGAAGCTGAAAGAAGTGGTAGGTGAAGCTCAGGAACCTAAGTCTAAGGAAGTCCATTCCGCACCTCCTAAGCCTAAGAAGAAGAAGACATATACTGATGAGGTTGCAGCGAAGTGGAGAGCTGACAAGGAAAAGAGGAAGGAAGGAGATCCGCAGTTCGGATTGGATCCCGCAGAGGCTAAGGCTCTGAAAGAAAAGGCTGCTGATGAGCTCGAGAAGCAAGCTAAGGAAAAGAAGCTGAAGAAGAAGTTGTCAGAAGCTGAGGCTGTGCAAGCCTTGTTGAAGTTTAATGAAATGGTTTCAGCAACCATTCCCGTTCCGAGAACTTTTTCTTTGGACTCTCTACCTGAGACTCCAGGAAGAAATCTCGATGATCCGAAAGAGGCTGCTGCTAAGAATGCTGACGAAGTTGAACAAGTGGAACAAGCTGAAGAGGTTGCTGAAGGAAGTGGCGAGACAGGATATGTGCTCAAACAAGTAGATGAATATAAGGGAACTCCTTCGGAACACCTGTCGCTCCGAACTTCTGAAGCCGAATCTTCAAAACTAGTTACTCCAGTAATAGAAGGAAAGGAAGGAGAGGAAGAAGTTTCTTATCATGGAAAAGAAGAACAATTATTACTTGATGCTGCTCAGAAAGAAAATATAGAAGTTGTTGATGAGGAAGATTTGGTTGTTCAAGTTTCTGACAGTGAGAAGAAATCTCCGGAACAGGTTTCTATTCCGGAAAAAGATAAGGGAAAACAAGTTATTGCTGATACCCCGAGTTCAGAAAAGAGTATGAGGAAGGAAGCTGGTAGTTCTTCAAAGAGGAAGTTGGAGCTTATTGAAGAAGAAAATTCTCCTAGCAAGATGTCAGATTCGGAATCATCTTCGTTGGGGCACGATTTTGTTGTTCAATCCTTGAAGAAGTTGGTAGGAACCATTCCGACCTTCTCCAGTATTGACTCTCGGTGCCAGATGCTCCAACATACGCTGAATCAGAAAACCGATTCCGTATCCATGGTAATGGATAAGTGTGTTGAGATAGAAGCCCAGTTCAAAAATTTCTTCATTGGTTACGAAGCCCATAAAAGATCTTGCAAAAGGATGACTAGCTGGTCGAAGAAGAATGTGGAAGAGATGAGGCTGCTGGATGAGTTTCAGGAGAATGTCAAGGATGCATTTCAAACCGAGGACAAGAAGTTTCATGAGATGACTGCATCTTTCGATGAGAAATTGGCAGAGGAAAAGAACATTCGGAGTCAGGAAGTAAGAGATCTGAATGGAAAGCTCAACTCTGTTAATCAAAGTTGGAAATTTGAAAGGGATCATCGGATCAATTTTCTAGAAAGGATAAAGTCTCAGGAAGAGAAAATGGAAGCTCAGGAAGAAAAGTTGAAGGCTCAGGAAGAAATCATTCAAGCTCAGTCAGCAAGAATAGTTGTCTTAGAAAAGCAAGCAGAGGAAGATCATAAGGATCTCAAGAAGATCAAGACTATTCTCAAGGGGCTGATGTCGAAAGAGAAAGATCCCAAATGACCAATCCGATCTTTTTGTTGTAATCTGTTTTTGTTGCTGACATTTCAAATTTAATGAGAATCGTGCTTGTTGTTCTGTTTTGTTGTTGTTACTAATTCTTTCAGGTACTTTGTTATTTTTTTTTCCATTCCCTCGAAATTCTTTTTGAAAATCACAAAGGGGGAGAAGGAAAAGATCCTTAAGAAAAAGAGGAAATCTAATAAGTGCTTATCAAAGGGGGAGAAAGAAAAATACCCAAGGAGATAGAGCTCTAATAAGAGTTTGTTTAAGGGGGAGTTTTTTTTTCTCTTAAAGAAATATCACTCCGGAAATATGAATACGATCCTTAGAGATTCAAAGCCTAAGGGGGAGTTAGTCGTATTCATCTATATTCTTAAACCAAGGGAGATAAGCTTTAATATGTTTCTTTCTTCTTAGAATAGCTTTTTCGTAAGGATGTTTGTGCTTTCCAAAAAGGGGGAGATTGTTGAGTCAATAAGGTTTTCCTTATGACTTTTCCATTCCTTCTTGTTTTGAAAATCACAAACACCTTATCTTTAAGGAAAATCGCTTTTATAAGGAAAAATGCTTTCTTAAGGAAAATCGCTTTTATAAGAAAAATTATCCTTATCATATTTTCATTAATATTTTTCTTAAGTGTGAAATTCGGATTCACTTTCTCGGAATCATTAAAACTGATAAAAAGCATTCTGTTTTAGGGTTCGGATTCTGGACAAGAACTATAAGGAAGTTTCACTCCGAATTCCGGTTATGAATTCTGACTAAGTTCTATTCCAGATTCAGGATACGAATTCTAATGAAGAATTCTCATTACGAATTCTAATGAAGAAATCTCATTCCGAATTCTCATTACGAATTCTAATGAAGAAATCTCATTCCGAATTCTCATTACGAATTCTGATGACGAATTCCCATTACGATTTCTGATGACGAATTCCTATTCCGAATTCCTATTCCGAATTCTCATTCCGAATTCACCTATTAAACAGAATCTGATTATCATTGTTTTATACACTCTGAATTTGTTCACTCCGAACTTTCACTCCGAAATTTCTATTCCGAACTTTTATGTTAGAGTTTAAAACGATGTCGTGCATTCTGTTACACTTACTTTGCTATAAAACGATGTCGTCCATTTTGTTATAAACTAACCGTTGTCTAAGTGACACGTGTACAGGTCCCTCCTAACTTTAAGGGAAATATGACCGTTGGAGAAGGAGCCGATCTCACCTATAAATAGGAGCTCATTTGAAAAAGCTCACAACGGATGGATGAACATTTGGACTTTGTGCATACATGCTGTTGAAGTGATTTCTAGAGAGAGAGTCTCTTATTAACTCTCAAAGCTTCGTGCGACTCCGAATGTTGGTGATTACATTCGAGGGCTTCTGGGGATAGGAAGACAGAGGTGCCGACTACCTTAAAGATCGAGGGCTTTCTTGCTGAGAAAGACAGAGGTTGCCAACTACCTTGAAGTTGAGGGCTTGCGGGGATAGCAAGACAGAGACACCGATCTTCGTATCGAGGGCTTACCCTGGTGTGGGTAAGACAGACTTGCTTGAAAGTATAAATCAAGGGACCTTTATCCAAGGTTGTTGGATACCCTTCTCTTTGGGTTAAAAGACTATTATCTTGTTGCTAGTAGTTTTACTACTCGTTTCTATTCCGCTGTAATTTGTATCTTAAGGAAAGTATAACATTCTTATACTTCCTTACTTACTCTGATTCATTCAGATTCTATACGCTTTAAGGTAGAATCTTATATTGTAACTTTTGTTAAGTTTCAAATTCCGGAACCATATTTCCGGAACCTAATTTTGGAATCTCTTTCCAAGTTTAGTTCGGTGTTAGAGGTGTTGTGAATTTACTTAGTTTAACTTTGTTAAACTTAGTTCTTTCCTTTTCTTAAGGAAACTCCAGTTATTCATAACTAACTTTAAAGGTTCCTAAGGAATTTTTAAAGTATACAATTCACCCCCCCTCTTGTATATTGGGCATCTCATATTCTATTTCGATCCTACAGGAATGATAGAAATATTATTCCTGAGATGCAGGAGGAGGCAGCACGTCCGATTGTGTCCTTTTCAGCAGCGCGGCGCACGCTGAAATGGCGCGTTGGGGGGTCAAAACCACCCGAACGACCTCTGAATGCCACGAAACCGTACGACAATATCCGGGGCATGAATTGTGAAATGGTCAGCCAGACGGCACCTCATTCGGAGGTGCCGTATGACCGCGGCGGCCGGAAACGCGTTTCCGGCGCCATTAAACACCAAAACGGCGTGCGACGGTCCCATTCGGAGAAAACGTGCTCCGAACGACCTGAAACTGCACGAGAATGATAGAAATATTATTCCTGAGATGCAGGAGGAGGCAGCACGTCCAGCGGACGTGCGGTGCGCGCGGCACGTCCGATTGTGTCCTTTTCAGCAGCGCGGCGCGCGCTGAAATGGCGCGTTGGGGGGTCAAAACCACCCGAACGACCTCTTAATGCCACGAAACCGTACGACAACATCCAGGGCGTGAATTGTTAAATGGTCGGCCAGACGACACCTCATTCGGAGGTGCCGTGTGACCGCGGCGGCCGGAAACGCGTTTCCGGCGCCATTAAACACCAAAACGGCGTGCGGCGGTCCAATTCGGAGAAAACGTGCTCCGAACGACCTGAAACCGCACGGGAACGATAGAAATATTATTCCTGAGATGCGGGAGGAGGCCGCACGTCCATCGGAAGTGCGGTGCACGCGGCACGTCCGATTGTGTCCTTTTCAGCAGCGCGGCGCGCGCTGAAATGGCGCGTTGGGGGTTCAAAACCACCCGAATGACCTCCGAATTCCACGAAACCGTACGACAACATCCGGGGCGTGAATTGTGAAATGGTCGGCCAGACGGCACCTCATTCGGAGGTGCCGTGTGACCGCGGCGGCCGGAAAGGCGTTTCCGGCGCCATAAAACACCAAAACGGCGTGCGGCGGTCCCATTCGGAGCAAACATGCTCCGAAAGACCTGAAAGCGCACGGGAACGATAGAAATATTATTCCTGAGATGTAGGAGGAGGCAGAACGTCCAGCGGACGTGCGGTGCACGTGGCACGTCCGATTGTGTCCTTTTTAGCAGCGCGGCGCAAGCTGAAATGGCGCGTTGGGGGGTCAAAACCACCTGAACGACCTCCGAATGCCACAAAACCGTACGAAAACATCCGAGGTGTGAATTGTGAAATTTTCGGCCAAACGACACCTCATTCGGAGGTGCCGTGTGACCGCTGCGGCCGGAAACGCGTTTCCGGCGCCATAAAACACCAAAACGGCGTGCGGCGGTCCAATTCGGAGCAAACGTGCTCCGGACGACCTGAAACCGCACGGTAACGATAGAAATATTATTCCTGAGATGCAGGAGGAGGCCGCACATCCATCGGACGTGCGGTGCACGCGGCACGTCCGATTGTGTCCTTTTCAGCAGCGAGGCGCGCGCTGAAATGGCGCGTTGGGGGGTCAAAACCACCCGAACGACCTCCGAATGCCACGAAACCGTACGAAAACATCCGGGGCATGAATTGTGAAATGGTCGGTCAGACGAAACCTCATTATGAGGTGCCGTTTGACCGCGGTGGCCGGAAACGCGTTTCCGGCGCCATAAAACACTAAAACGGCGTGCGGCGGTCCCATTCGGAGCAAACGTGCTTCGAAAGACCTGAAATGAGATTATTTCTTGAATCGAAGTTTTTAAATTATTATAGCACAATGATTTGATATTATATATATATTATATATATATTAAAAAATTTAAAATATTATATATATATATATATATATATTTAAAATATTGTATTTAATGGTATATATATGAATATATATATATATATATATATATATTCAATTCAATAAAAAAAAAATTTAAAATTTTTTTTTAGACTAGCGACCGCCATAGGCGGTCCCTATAGGGTGCCCGGCAGAGGGCCTTCAATGACCGCCAAGCGGTCGCTGAAGGCCGATCTGCCGGCCTTCTATAGCGACCGCCATTGGCGGTCGCTGAAAGCCTCTAGCGACGAGGCAACAGCGACCGCCAATGGCGGTCGCTGAGCGGCCGCTAAAGGCCTTGAGCGACCGCTAAAGGCCTTGAGCGACCGCCAATGGCGGTCGCTGAGCGGCCGCTAAAGGCCTTTAGCGACCGCCAATGGCGGGCGCTAATGGCCAGATTTTCAGTAGTGTATGAAGAGTACAAAATAGGAATAAATTTATGGGATATGTTTAATATCTTTCACTAAATAATAATATTGTGTCCCTAGTCTTCAATGGAACTGAATCATTATGGTCCTTGGGTGTGTATTTTCGAAATGTATTAAATATTCATCTAAAAATATGTAATATTTATGTATGATAATCCTAGGTATTTTACAATGATGAAATTATCATAATTACTAATTTTAATTATTTGATTTAAAAGATCTTTGTTTAGAAATTATCGAAACCTAATAAAAAGTGTTTTAATAGTTGACTTAATCAAAGGTTTAAATAATGTTTAAATATATGATATTTAAGATTATATAAATTGTTTACATAATTGAATTAAAAACATTATATTCATAAAAATATCATATATTTAGAGTAAAATCATACATAATTAGTAATGTGAAAAGTTAATATTATGAATAAATATAAATATTTTATCTTCCAAATTATTGAGTGTTCATAATACATATATATAAAATATTAAAGTATTTATGATTAATATTTGTTTTATTAATTGTTAATAAATTATTATTTCAGGTTTAAATTTATTATATGTTCATTCATTTGAAGGTAATTACCTACATAATTTATAGATATAATTATTATATTATTAATTATTATGTATAACTTAGTTTATGAGATAAACTGTTTAATATAAATTGGGAAAGGCCTACATTACATGCTAGGTACATCCACATAAAATTTAGTTTTCATCTACCCTGAACTCAGTTTGTATTTGAGATAATTATTTTGAATTTAGTTATTGAATATAGTTTACATATACTATGAATTAAAGTTGTAATGAATTGGATTATATCTTGAGTAAATCCCCCCTAAGAATAACACTTGGGGTCAGACTTCTAAATGGATTAGAGGATATTCCTTATTCTAGAAAGGTGGGGGTCATATATTTGTCACTTGAGGATTATTCATGTAGAGATCTCCAATATCATATAAATCTAAACCTTGACATGAAGGGTTCATATACCTTATTCATGTGATGAATTTGGATATGTGTAAATATATTTGGATTCTATTTTTGGGAGAGTAACAAAAATGGTGGGTTGTTTAAAGATTTATACATAAATATGGTTTGAACATATTGGTTTGGTGGATAAAATAGGATTCCAAACTAAATCATTGGAAACATGCACACATAAAGGGAATAACATGAGATAAAATAAAAATATTAAATCCCCTTAAAAAATTAATTGTTAGATTCCATATAAAGAGAAACTTATCAGGACATTTATCATTTAGTATGAGTGACCCTAATAGATAGCTAACCATGAATTATCTTGTGTAAGTCAAACAAGTCTTAAGATCATTCTAACAGTGAGATTCCATTTTCTTGAAATTTTATTTGGGTTACACTAAGTTGGGAAACATAATGGTTTAGATTCTTGAGTAATAGAATTCGGTTTATATCCCAATTTTTGATTTGATAAGAAGTTTTCCTCTTGAATATACAAGAATAAAATATGATATGGCTGATAATAGATGTCTACCAGACATAGCCGTAGACCATTTACATTCACAAATCGGTGTAGGTCTTGATGAGATATATATATTGGCCCATAAATAAGTATGATTAATTTAAAATACCACATCATTTTCAAGGTAGGACATTTATTAAAATTCACTATTAAACAATAATAATGAATGATACACATTTGATAAAATCTTTTATTTTAGATGAATAACATCATTATCAAACTTAGTTTTGAGATCAATACTTTTGAAGGTGAAGATTAATGTATACAACTCCTAAGACTGGTAACTTGAGAAAATTTCTTTAGTTGAAGTAAATTATATGTGTTAAAGCATTATCTTACTGAATAACAAAGTATTAATATTGTTCAGTTCTTATAATATAGATTATTATAAAGAATAAAATTATTCACTTGGGTTTTCAAAAGAAATATATTCTAAATGAACTAATTAATTTTAGTATCTACTCATTTACTCAATATGATCAGATATATTAGTGACTTAAAGAGACTAATGATTTCAATAATTCATATTTTGGTTAATGAATTCATTTTGATGTCATCTATAGAAATGTTCTAATAAGATGAATGAATTCAAGAAAATGTTTCCCAATAATCTCAAGTGTTGAGAATACATGAACTAACCATGTAATGTCTAATTTCTAGTCTGATAAAGATAGTAAAAATGGGTAAAAGTTCAAAATGAAAGAAGAAAAGTTAGAGATTCCAACAATGTTTCTTAGAGTAACAAGTTAAGGTCATCAAAACCCAGTGAAATTGGAAAGGATTAATGATTAAATAGGATGGAATTGTTTGAGATACCTAAAGGTATTTGAGAAACTCCATGAAATGTCCATGTCAGGTGTTACTGTAATAGAAATTTGTTCTTCAGTTTTGAAAGGTATGAGATACTAAATTTCTATTTTACAAGTCTTATAATTATTAAGTTGTTTAAAATCAAGGGATGAATTGATTGAGATTGTAGTTTTAGTTAAATTTATAAATCATAGATTAGTTATATTAAGGATTTGAATGCAAAGGAAGCTTTAATGGTTCTAAGCAGCAGATTTGTATCTTCATGAAATTCATATTGTGTGATAAGAGAAGTTTTTCATTAATAATGATTATTTGTGACATAATGAGATAATAAATTGCATATATATATTTTAGGATTCATCAGCTTATATAACATGTTTTAAAACAAAGAAAATCAAAAAACAATTTATCCTGAATGAAGTTTTTATCTAACTATTTGTTAAAATATGAGGGAAGGTATTCACACTACCCATTAGTGGAGTATTGTGATAAATAGTCTTATATTTAGAGAAAAAGTCTTTAAACAAACATAACACCATATATGACATGGACTCATTAAGTTATTTTTTAAAATTATTACTAATTGAAAATAAATTTTATTTATTACATTAAGTGGTTTATATATTTTAACATGACATTATGATGTGAATATAATTTATAAGATACTAGTTGGATTATGGTTAGGCTTATAGAAGATCAAAATAAAAAATGAAGTATTACAACAATTAAAATAAAGATATAACTTCATGTGTGAGTTCTATTTCTTTTCAATGGTTTTCAATAAAATAGAATGATTTTATTGAAGTCAGTATGTCAAAATGGTTATAAAGAAGAAGTTGCTAGAAATTTTAGGTGAAGTATCAAAGCTTGGTAATAAAGGTGATACAACTTAGATAATGGAATAAAAAATAGAAGAATTTTTAAAGTATTGTTATCTTGAAATGGAAACATATTGTTCTCACCTTTGGAAGAGTTGGAGATCATTAATTACTTGAAATCATAAAGTTATATGTATAATTTTAAGTTACTTATGATTATTAACGTGTTGTTATTAATTTTAATAACATGTGATATGATTTTTAGAGAAGAAAATTTTGTTATCATCATTACGAATTTTCCTTAAGAAGATTCCTTAAAGAGGTTTCTGATCATGATTCTATCAGATAGAGTTATCAAAGATGTGTAGATGAAGTCTAGTGATTTAAGGTGATTAGATGGAGATGGTTGTATTGAGGTTATCATATCGAGTTGATTGGATCAAGATGATTGTATGGAGGATGGAACAAATTGAATCGAAAATAAATTCCAATTTATATGAGACAAATATCACTATATGTATATTAATAGATACATGATGATATTTTATTGATTGTTTAAACATTACAATGTCTTGTGGATGTGATTAAATTGATGTTTATAAAAATAGAAAGAGTTATATGAAATAGATCCATGTCTAGAAATGTATTTTTATTCTTAAAGCATCAAACATCATGACTATTATATGGAATTTCCGATTCTATATAATTTTATTCAAATGAAGAAGTTACCAAAAATCAGTAGAAATATAGTTCCTGAATGAAGTGAAGTGCTATTTAAGTTATTTTAGATAAAGAACTATAAAAATTATATTAGATAGATGTGTACAAAGATCAATTTGTGAAGTGATGATTTTATGATGAATTAATGATGAAAGCATAGAAAAGGTTTTTGAATGATTTGATAGAAGTTTTCAAATTAAGTAAATAGTCAGAGAATAGTTGTGAAGATAATCGAATAGAGGTTTTGAGGATTCTATAAAAATGAAATTATACATAAGTCTCTAAATGATTTCATTAGATAGATACTCTTTAATAAATCCCTCATTACGATGTTTCTTAGAAGTGGAATCAGATAGTTTTTTTGAATCAAATTTTTATCAAATATTGGAATGCATGAAATATCATTGGATAGAGTCCATCAGATGGAATTTTACAAAGTCATGCAATAGATTCCATCAGATGAATCATTACGATGTCATTGGAAAGAGTGCACAGGTCAATCTAAGTTAAAAATATCATCAGTTAGAGGGAATTTATAAATTTCCAAAGAAATCCATTGAAAAAAAAATTATCATATAAGTTGAATGATGTCAATGGTCAAAGGATTCCAAAGAAATTCATTAGATTGAGGAAGAGTCTTGGATAATATTTTGGTGAGGTTCCTATGAGGTTGTGGAGGAACACTAATGGATTCTACACCAGGTAAAATAGTTATTATGAATTTTTATTAGATGGAAGATTTGAAAATTTTTAAATAGTTTTTAATGTCATTTATTGTGATGATTCTGATACATTCATTCAAATATTTTATAATCATAAAGAGGAAAAACCGTGAATCTAGGTGATATTATAAGAATACTAAAGAATATATTTGATTATCATATCTAAGGAGAGTTACTGAAATGATTATGGACTCCTATCTTTTAGTATGTTTAAAATAAATCAAATGTTGAAATCTTGGAGTGGGATTCTCAAAGATTAAGTGGTAAATTTGAATTGAATCATCCACCTCACCCTAAAATTTTGCAGAGTTGTGACCTATATGAAGTGGTGTTGTTTTGTTGAAAAGGTGATATTATTATTGTAGAAGAACATTATTATAGTTATGCATAATTCTTAAAAAATGAATTTCTCTAAGGAAGTATTGACCCTGAATAATGAGATTAGTTTTCATTTTGGTCAATTTTTTAGACAAAAGGTACCAGATGAAGCAGGGGGTACCAGATAAAGAAAAAGTATCAGACAAAGCAATCATGCACAAGTAAAATAATGAAATAAGTGATTAAGTGATACCAAATATATATTTACTACCAAGTGGTATTAGATTAACATGGATTATAATAAGGGATTAGAAGAAATATCATTATATGAACTTGAATCAATTAGAAAGTATTTGATGGAGGGATTGTATGGACAAGAACTAAACAGAGTAGAAGGGAAGAAGAATAAGAGAATAATAATTCTTGTATATGTGCAATAAAATAGATTTTCATTTTATTTTTTGAAAAATAATATTTGGTTATAAATTGATTTACAAGTAAGATAAGAAGGAGGAGAATAAAAAAAGAAACATTGTGACATTAAATAGAAGTCATAATATGTGAAATATTTTCTTAGTGTTATAAAGTAACTAAAGATGTTAAATATTGTCTACATAGTTATTATAAATATCCAGTAAGGATCTATAGTTGGATAATGTTTTAACCGATATAGGGATTCAAGATTTATTTATTATAACCCCTCCTAATGTGTAAGGATCCAAACATAGTATAAGTATTGTTTTCTAGACACAGCATTATAAATATGTATCTCATTATAATGGAGAATCTATGTATGAGTCATCACCATACACAACAAGGACTAACTACTCTTATTGAGTAATAAACCTTGTAAAAATATCATTTTATATTATCTACTTGCTTTCATATACTTGAATATAATAAGGAAAATATGATGGAATAATCTAGATCATAATAGGTCAAATAAGTAAGGGGATAAAAAGTATTGGTTGGATTAAAAAGTCTCCAACACTGATTCACCACCCCTTCGTTGTTGAGAATATCATGAAGGGGCCCTAACAAGTGGTGTTAGAGCAACAATTCACCTATATTAGATTCTATAATTTTAATTTATTCTATTTTTATTATTTTCATTTACTTCTTATTTTATAATGAAGAGTAATTTTGGGTATGATTCATCTATCAAAGAGTAGAATTTTATTTTAAAAAGTAGTATAATGAACAAGAAAAATAAATAGAAAATAAAGTGTAATAAGATATACCTATTTAACCAAGAGGAATAAAGTTGTTTTATTTCATTATTACATGTTAAAAAATAAAGCATATATATCTTGGAAAGTGAATAATATTTCGTTCAAGTTACCACCAAGGAAAAATAAAATATTCCTACCATGAGTGGATTTAGATCAAGTGATCATGAGGTATGTGAAAAATTTGGTACAAACTATCCTCAATAAGAAGATCCTATAATAAGTGGTGATAATTAATTATATTCATCTTTTAACGATATATATTTTGGTTGATTAATATAAATTCTACATTTTATTTCCGATGAAAAACTCTCCCTTGTTTTTGGAGTCATTGAAAGAATATAGGAAGAAATTACTTAGCTTGAAGAATAAGTGGATAACATAGAGAATACTTTTCTGGAAAAAGTTCTTGAACATAAAAATATCACCATACATGATATATCCCTTAAATAAAAAAGGATCAAAGTAGTTAAATACAAATATTGAGTCAACAAGACTCTAGAAGAAAATATCCATGTACTTGAAGAAAAGTTAAAAAAAATATAATTATTGACATGTTTATTCAATTGGAATTAAAATACAACAAAATCACGAAACATGAATCTATGGTTATAAAAAAATATAAGTTTCATGGAGAGTATATTTAAATAATAAAGAAGGTTTGTTAAGAGATTATGATTAAATATCATAAAAACACCCTCAATATGATATTTCTAGAATTAGCAGTCAGGTTTTTTGATCTTAAGAAGAAACATATTGAGTATTTAAAAAATAAAGAGAAGTTTATTGTTTATACACAATGATAATGTGAGGATTTTAATTTTAAAATGACTCCAATTTTTTATAAGAAAGTCATGATTTCATTAAATGATCTATCTCAAGTAGTTGTACAGAAATGGGTACCATTCCTACCTTTTTATAATGTTTTATCTAAATTTGGTTTGATTAATAGTATAATATTAAACACAAAATCATAATAAGTATGTATGAATAAATGTGATGATAAATATACCACCATGACCATGGTGTATAATAGAAAAAAATAAGGAATATGTTTCCCCATAAATAGCCTGAAAAGATATGACGAAGATTGAAAATTGGCAGAATTTAAATATACGAAGATAATGTTTTGTGTGTCAATGTTAATTATATAATAGATTCTGAAATTTTTCATTATATTATTTCAAAATACTCTAAATGTAAAAGAAAAAAAGGAATAAAATGTTAATGGGGATCATGTTAAATATGATTATAAACATCGATAGTGTAAGAAAAGTGTGTATACTTCAAAAAAAATTCACAAGGTTGAAAACATTTTTGATGAATAAAATTGTGGTGGTCACAAGAATGGTAAAATATAATCTTGATATGCATCAAAATTAAATAATAAAATAAGGTAAAATAATTTTTTAAATAAATAAAGAGAAACCTTGGGATGTAAGAAGAAGAATGTTTCAAACAAAAATTCTCCAAAAAAGATATCAAGTAGGAAAGGTAAGATGACTTTTGATTCCAAATTCAATAAGTCAAGGAATATTTGATTATTTATGATAACTTTTGATAATAATGAAACCAAAACTAATACATTTATATAACCCAAAATTGATACTAGTGTTCCTAATAATATTTTATAAATCTAGACAAATGATTTAGAGAGAATGAGGAAAATTAAAGAAAAACAAGTAAAAGCTAGTAAAAAATGGTTTTTATCTATTATTCTACGAAAAGAATAATTCCTTAAATTAAGTAAGAATGGATCATTAGTGGTGGTTTTTAATATTAAAATTTATCCACAAAAAGTAGAATAAGAAATTAAAATATCCATGCTTCCCTAACATAAATTAAAATAAATGATCAGATGTACAAGCATGAAGACTGGTGGAGATGGAGATAATTGGTTGATAAAAATAGTTTAACCTTGATGATCACCTTAAAAAGATAGGAAGATGAACCATATTCCCTTAACCTTTGTTCTTTGTATTTATTATTTTAAAGTAGGTAATATAAGGTGGGGAATGAACTCAGGGTGAAAAATGAGTAGGAGGAATGGATACAAACTTTTAAGAGCCCATATAATGATTTTTTTCATCCTAGAATGTTTTATATGTTGGTACATTTAATTTTTTTAGAGGTTCATACTCGATGAAGTGGTTTTTGTGAAATCATGATGTAAATGTGAAGAAGATAACATCATATTTTGATCTTACTATTTATAATCCAAAAATAATATAATAAAGATGATCATCCTTAGTAGAGATGTGGAAATTGTTAAGTCAGGACTGCCATGTGAAGAATATCCATTTTGGTTTCCTTTATATATAAAAATCCTGAGATAAGTCATTCGAAGAGGTAAAAAATTATATTGATCATAAGGAATGTTTATTTAAGGTGGAGAAAAGTGGATAATGATAAATAATCTACGAGAATCGTTATCTTAAAAAAAATTAATTATTCTGGAATGTGTCTGAAGTAAATTCATTATAAAAGGTATATATTTTTTAATCTCTCATCCTTGGAATGTTTTTAACATATTTATTGAAGTGAGTGGAGGAGTTTTAAGTTAATCTATTATAAAAATGTTTCCTTTCCTAATTGGTATATTTAGTCAAGAATAAAATTTGAAAAATTAATGACAAGATTATGTATTCTCATTCCAAGAGGTATTAAGATAATTTGGTAAAGGAAAATTTGTTTTTCTAAATCAAATACAATTGTTTTTTATATCATGAATGAATTACATGTACTTATAGTGATATTATGGATGGAAAATTTCTTATTAATAAATTGATACCATTTTACCATGAATTTGGTATTTATTATCAATAAAGAGGGATATAAAGTGCAATGAAAATTTATAAATTTGGAAAAGTAAAGATGAGAGAATGAATAAAAATAAGAGAGGATAAAAAGTATAAATCGTTAAAAAATTTCATATTAATTATAAGGAACTTTGAAGGTATTTAAAATAAACACAAATGTGGGCATTGGATATCAATATTTGTGATTGATTTGTATACATTTCCAATGGTTGACAATGAAATAGAAATATTTTTTTGATGTCAATTTGTTAAAGATTTTGTAAATAAGAAGTTAATATAATTTTTGTTTGAAGTATCCATGATTGGTAATAAAGATGATGTATCATTAATTATTTTATACAGAAGAGAAGAAGTTCTCAAGACCTGTTATCTTGAAATAGATACATGGTGTTCTTACCTATGAAATATTTGGAGATCATTCATTACTTTAAATGTGAAATTTATTTAAATAATTTAAGTTTACATAATATTAATTATTATCTATTATTAATATTTAGAACATGTGATATTATTTTAGGAGAAGAACATTTTGAAATAAGAATTATGAAGCTTCTATAAGAATTTTAAAGTCATGATGCTACTAGATGGATTCATCCAAGATGATCAGAGAGAGTTTAGTGATTCAAGGTGATTGAATTGAGTCTATTAGACTGAGATGATTGAACAGTGGATGGAACCAAGTGATAGCTCAAATGCATTCCTGTTTTTATTATAAAAATATCACAAAAATAATAACAATATATTATTGGCTATTTTTCCCATATTTTTTAAACATAAAAATGTCTTGGGGATGTGATTCAAGATGAATTATAAAAGAACAGAAATGTTTATGTGAAAGAGATACAACTAATGAGATGATTTATTATTCTTAAATTACTAAAAAATCTTTAATATTATATGTAATTCATGGTTCCAGCTAAATTTAGTCAAATTAATAAGTTTGTGAAACTCAGTAGAAATACGCTTTCTGAATAAAGTGAAGTGATATTTAATTTATGTTAGATGAGTAACTATAAAGATTATATTAGATAAACTTGTATAAAGATAAATTTGTGAAGTGAAGAAGTTCTAATAAATAAGGGAATCAATTGTAGAAAAGGTTTCTAAATGATATGATAGGTGTTTTCTAATGAATTCAATAGTCATATGAAAGTTTTAAAGATCATCAGACAAAGGTTTCTGATGTTTTTATGAAAATAAATTGGAATGAATTATCTAAGAGATCTCATCAGGTATAATGTTATGAATTAATCATACATAAAAGAGTTTAAAAAGGAAATAGATATAAGTTTTTATATAAATCCATCAGACAAAAATTCTTAGTAGTGGAATGTGATAGATGTTTTCAAAGGAAGTTGTATTGAAACAATGGTCTATGGGAAATGTCATCAGATAGAGTCCATTGGATTTAATTTTACAATGTCATCCAATAGAGTCCAACATTTGAATCTTTATAATGTCATTGGACATATTACACTAGTCAAACCAAGTTGTCATGTTTTTCAGATAGAGGAAAGTTTTTGAGTCCACTGAATGAATATTGAAATCAAGTAATAGGATAAATGTTCTCATATGAAGTTCATCAAAGAGAGTTTTTCAAGAGAGGAAAATGGTATAAGGTTTCTAGAGAAATTCATCAGATAGATGAAGAGTCTTGCATAAGATTTCCATGATATTTCTATGAATTTGTGAAGGAATACCAAATGAAGTTCAACCAGATGGAAGATTCATTATGATATTGTACCATATGGAAGGTTTGAAGATCATTATGATGTTCTCATAGTCATTTATTATGATGATGTTGTGCTAGTAATTCAATGATTCAATAATCATGAAGGGAATAATCATGATTCTAATCAATATTGTCAGAGGATTGAAGAGGATAGTTGATTTCAAGATATAAGGATAATTATTTTAAAGATCATTGGATCCTATATTCCAGGATGTATAAAGGTAGTCTAATGTAGAAGTATTTTTGAAATATTTTTCAATTTTAAGTGGGAAGTTTGAATTAAAGTACAAGCCTCACCCTACAATTTTGGATATCCACTGCTTATATAATGGGGCTCTGATGATTTGTGTGGGTTCTATTATTATAGAAAACAAAATTTGTTTTGTTTGTGCATATTGATAATGAATTAATGTGTTTTATGGAATTTTGGCCACAAATCTTGGTATTATGTTTCATATGGGTAAAATTTTTGGGTGAAGGGTACTAGATTGGGTAAGGGGTACTGGAAAGAGAGAAATAATTGTATAGAGCAATTAAAAACCAAACGAAGAATAGTGGAAGTGATGAATTTATACACAATAGTTATTTCCTATAAATTGGTATTAGATTAAGATGGTGTAGAAGAAGGTATTGGATGAACTTTAACGAGATGAATTTTCATGGGTTAGATACTATTTGATGGAGGTACCAGATGGAGAAAAACTGAGTAGAGTATATGGAAAGAAGAAAAAGAGAAGAATAAGTCTTTAATCTATGCTAGAAAAATATATTTTTTTATTTCTATAAAGAATAATATTTTCTTGTATGCTAATGTGAAAGTAAGAGAAGAAGTAAGAGAATAAAAAAGAAGCATTGTGACATCCATCAAAATTATCAACAGATTAATGAATTTCATAGTCTCACAAAGTAACTAAAGTAGTTGAAGATTATCTACACAAGAAAAATAAAGATCCATCAAGGAGATATAAGTGGAAAATGTTATTTCTAGACCATGAAATCAGGATTTTTTTTCTAATCCCCCTATTAAAGTGAAGGGAACCAAATTTAAGCTAAGGAATATTTTTTACCAACAACACTACAAATATGAATCTCATTATAGTAGATAATATATGTATTGATCATCACCATATGAGGTAAAGACTAACTACTTTTATCGAGTAGTGATACTTGTAAAAATATAATGCGATATACTTTACTTTCTTTTATATACTTTTATAAAATAAGGAAAATATAATTGAATAAATAATATCCTAATAGGTGTAATAGTTAAAATGATAAGAAGTATTGGTTGATTTAAAAATTACCCAAAATTGAATCACCCATATCATTGTTGAACATATCTAGGAGTGGTCTTAACAAAAGATTAATTTTTATTCACTTTACATCATAAATCGTTTAGGGTATAATGTAAAGTAAAAAATTTAAATAGTTTTATTTATTTTCCATGAAAATAAAGTATCCCTATTTCCTAAATAATTATGTTAGCCAAAGTACAAATTGAATGTTAGTTTATTGAAAATAAGTTTAGGATATACTGATAAAAAACAGTGTAAATAGTTATATTATTTCAAGTAAAATTTTTAATTGAAATGGATTCAAGGATTATTAAGTAAAACATAAAAAATTTATAATAAGAGAAAAGAAGATAAAGTCATAAAATTTTATATTGTAAATTTAATAATTTAGAATATGTTCAAGGTGTTGAACATTGGGGATATGATTCCAAAATATCACAATTATTCAAACATTATTTATTAATTGATATTACTCATTAAATATTTTAGTGGGAGTATTTTACAAAATTAACGCATAAATATGTGATAGGAATTAAACATACGCTATAACAAAAATGGTATTTTTTGTGAGTTAATTGTGATGGATAACATCACTATTAAAAATTTTCTTGATGACAGAGGTATTTTCAATTGAATTAATTTCATATCCTAAATAAAAATTATTTTCCATGGAAAATAAAGTTTATCACAAATATATTTTGTGATACTATGATCCATTATGTGGGAGACTTAGTTACGATGGAAGATAATGATGTATTTTTATATTTTTCGCTGTTTAACATCCTTCATGAACCTTTTTCAATAGGTAATAATGTTCATCCCAAAAAATGTTGACAAAAATTATATTTCATGATATAATAAATAATATAACTAATAACCCATCAAAATTAGAAATAAATTAAAATCACACAAACTTCCTTCTTCCTCCACTCCCCACTTCTCCCGATAACCTTTTCAAAGTGCACAACCCATAGTTATCCCCCCTATGATATCCTCTATTAAACTCCGTTTTTTACAGATCTAGGTTTGAAAAATTTTGGTAAAAAATCATCTTGTCTCCTACTTTATTTATTTTTGATTTTTTCATTTAATATTACATGAATTAGTTTGGGAAAACCCTAGGTTTTTAAATTTACCCAAAGTTTATAGTTTATTTGTTATTTAGGGTTACGACAAATTTATTATCCCCTATTTGGACGTCCATTAGGACTTAATGAGTTATTCTAATTGATTTGATCTATTTTCCATGAAACATATTGTTACCAACTTTTAGATAATTATATTATATTTTCTTGTTTTCCTGTTTATTTGGGCGTGTCTGGGGAATCCTAAGGGTGAATTACATTTTCAAAGTAAAATGACATAAAGATTTGGAATATATGTTTTTTTGAATTAACAAATTATGGATATAAATGTTTTAATGTCCTTGTGGAGTTCTCCTCATGTTTTAAGAATGAATAAGTTGGTTTGGGGTTTTTATGTAAGAATCTGTAGTTTCTTCATTCTATAGAAGAAATAAACATTGTGTAATGAGAGTACACGGCGTGTAAGTTATGCAAGGTAGATTTCATGAGCCTAGTACACAACATGAAGGGATTTCATATGGTGTAATGTTTTTACGATGTTTAACATTAAAATATTGAGTTTTAATAAAAATGTGATGTGTTTTTCAGTGCATCCGAGTCCCAAGGATTACATGACCTATAAAGGATTTACACACAATGTAAATTTCATGGAAATTAATTTTAGAGAACTATATCAGTTGATTGTTATTTCACTATCCCACATTTTTCCTTGATCTTGACCTAGATCCCTTCTTCAGTGATTTTGGGAGCCTCTATTTGATCCAGATTGATTCATTTAAAATTAGATCATCAGGGTGGTTGTGTAGCATCTCTTTGGGTAAGAGATCCTTTATGATTTTTTGTTTACTTTGATCAAAATAGATCCATTGTGTTTATTTATTGGTTTTCATCCATTCATCCAACATTATGATTTTTATTAAGGAAGCAGAGACAACAAACAGAAAAGGGGGGGGGGGAAATAGAGGGGCCCACCTAGTGGGGGCGAAAGTAATGTAGGCCAAGGGCATCACCCCATAAAAGGTCCTCCCCATCTAAGTTAAACTGAGACACATTGTAAAGGAAACAAACTGGGGAACCTAGAAAAGCAAGAGAGGCCATATGGTCAGCCACTTTGTTCCCCTCCCTCCACGTATGAGAGACTCTCACTTAGTTGTTGAGTAGGAGCTTTCACTTCCTCATGGTATAGGATATGGACCAGGGAATGATTCCTTTAACCGTTAAGGCATTATGGACAATAATGGAGTTCGTTTCCACCTCGCTGATGAGAATACCTCTCTCCTTACAAAAGATAAGGCCGGATAGGGCCTCATTAGCCTCCGCCCGAATCGGAGAGCCACTTCCATAAAAAACCGAAAAAGCTAGCAGCACTCTCCCCCTGCCGTCCCACACAACCCCTCCTCCACGCATCATACCCATCCCACAGGATCCATCTGTTTTCAGTTTGAGGCCATCCCTCAGAGGTAACTACCAGATCCAACTCCCCAAGAGGTTAGCAGCGTTCTGTGCACCTGCATTCCTCAACCCGTAAAGAGAACCCAGGGATGGAGCCTCCTTCCTGATGCTTCCAAGGCCAACCAAATCATGCAACAGCCACCTGGTTCTAGCCACAACCACCATGTTTGAGGATTGTAACCCCTCATACCTGGCATGGTTGTGGATATGTTTATTTTTGATTCTTTTAAGATCCATTTTGTGATCTTGTTTCCAAGGGCCATTTCCCTTGTTGGTTGTGGTACATAGGGTTTGTTATTTTGAGATATGTGTGTTTCCTCTTATCTACTAACCATTTTATTGAATTGGATTAATTATAATATGTGTAGATTAATTTCAGGGATCCATTTTCATTATTTTTTTATTATATTTTACTCCATTGTGGGCATGTACGACCCCAGTTTTTAGGTAGGTGGTTCTGTCTCTAGCCTCTTTTGGTGAATTAAATTGATCCTATTTTGGATAAAAAAAAATTATTAAATGATATGGAATGATATGACTGATTTATTTCATGTTTGTGGAATTAGGTTTTTATAAAATATGTTTTCCCCCAGTTTTAAATGGAAAAAGGGGGTTTTAAAGAATTGTGAAATGGTTTGGAAAATAAAGCACATGGGAATCCTTGGGTACTTATGTGGAACATATAATAATAGGTCTCATCCACTAACTGGGGATTTTATTACGGTTCTTTTATTTTACCCTAGGACTATCATTCTAGGGACATATTAGACCTGTTTCTAGGTGGGGTGTTCCATAACTATTTAGACTCAAAGCACATGTCTAGTGGTTTGGTGCATATATGATTTTCTAGGTTAGGTAAGAGTGTCCTAGCTATCTTTACAAAGTGTGATCCTTGATGTGATGTTACATGCACTTCTTTTTTCTCTGGTAATATTTTGGTTTTACTTTCATATATTTGATATGATATGTGATGCATGTTTTTTTACATGATATATTTGATTTGATATATAGATATTGAAACTGATTTACTTTATTTATTTGAAAATTTGGAAAAATGGGAAATTAAACTATTTTTCCATGCCTTTCATATAAAAATTGTTAAACTATTATCATGTATTGTTTTCTATAAATGTTGAAAATTCTTGGATTACTATTCAGAGACATGATATGGAACACCAGGGTGAGATCCTACTAAGTGTGTTAGCTTACACCCTTCTTACCCCTTCAGCGATTCATAGACATAGTTATGTATTTTGATGTCAGTAAAGGCAAGGCACTATAGTGAGGCAATGAGGTTTCCTATCAGGCGAGATGAGTAGCCGATGGGGAGATGGTGGGAGTCTTCCTATGAAATCATATAGACTAGTTTGTTTTCTGGTTTTGGTTGTCCTTTGTGGTTGGTCATGTACTTGAATATTATTTCTACTCTTAATTTGTTTAGATTTTATATTTGTTTTCAGTTATGGAATATATTTATCTTTTGTGTTGCTGTATCTATTATATATATATATATGTTATGTTGTTGCTTCAGGTTGGTTAAAATTATTCCCTTTGATTGTTTTTTGAAGCCAGGTTCTATTTTCTAGCACATGGGGATCTGGAAAGCCCTTAGGGTATGTGATTAGTTAGGTCAGGTACAAGTTTGAGTGGGTATTTTGGTTGGTTCATTATAGTTTTTCATCAAATTAGGTCCATCCTTAAGAGTCCTTATTTTGGATATTTGGAAGACTGGAGATAGTATTTTTGAGACTTGAGTGGTAATGTGCAGTGAGTGCCTGGATACCTCTTTATATTATAAAAATCAAGTTACCATGGGATGTTGGGATGTATGTCTCCTATTTTTATTTTTTATGTTATTATCAATTTTTTCTAATGGGTTTTATGGTTTGAAATGAGATTATTCGGTTTATTGATCATTTTTTATGTTTTGATGTGCAACAATTTGCCTCTAAGACCTGTTTTGTGAGTTCCTAAGGATGATGAAGCTTATGTTCCTTAAGAAAATCAATGGATCAGATATTTATCAATGCTATAGTATGGGATGTTCATGTTGTTGACCAGAACATTCCACAAGTTTAGAACACAATCGTTGAGGTATGACAAAGAGATCTGGGAGAAATAGATATATCACAGTTGTTCTTTCATGTGAAACCACCATCCTTTTAAAAGTAAAAATGAACATTTGAAGGAATAGTACTAGATTTAAAATTTTTATCATATCTTTTAATTCTTGGATACACCTGAGAGAATCAAGGTGAAGTGTGAAACATTTAGACTTGAGGGTCCTAGCAAGCGTTGGTGGGAATCTAAGGTACAGACGGATAGGCATGTGGTCTTAGAATGGAAGGGTTTCAAAAACCACTTTTTCTAGTAGTTTTTTCTAGAGTCACTGATGAAGGATAACTATATATAGTTCCTCTCTTTTTAGTTTGGAGATCATTTGGTGTCGTCGTAAACCAATCGGTTTGCTGAGTTGTTTCGTTTTTCACTGGAGATTATAAAGAATGACTAGGTGAAGGCTCATAAGTACTTGTAGGGTTTGTGACTGGATATCAGATAAAAATTATTTATGATAAATATTTCAACCTATTAATATATAATGGATATGTCTATTATGGGATAAATGAATATGGAAATAAAGGATAGATATTCTGCCCCTTTATTTCAACATAGTGGTGGCTTCAGTCGCACACTAGGGAAAAACAAGAAGTGGCGGGATCATCATAGGAGTGGTGGGGGTGGTTCTCAGTAGTAGGACTCTTAAACACATTAGGTTATATCTATTAGTGTGCATTTGAATTTCTATCAATGTGGAAAGGTCAGACACACCATTTTTTGATGTACTTCCCCTATAAATATGTGCAATGGTTGTGGGCGTTTTGACTATCTATAGTGTTTCTGTTAGGCCATGTCTACTCCTCGATATGGTTAGGGATCATCAGATCCAAATTCCACTACAGTGTAGTCATATGCTTCGAGGAAAATAGGTCTGCATCACATGCCTTAGGAGTGAAGTTCCTTTATGAAGAATGTCATTTTTTGGCAGAGGTAGATATGTGTCCAATAACGGTGATAGGTACCATGTTTTTTTATCATAAATAGAAGATGATTTATTTAATAACAGTGATTCCCAAAAATTTATATCTATACATTTTGTTGATATTCTTATCCTTCCATTTGAGCTCATTTTCATTGTCATGTAGTTAGTAACCCCTCTTGCTACGAAGAAAGATTGGGGTTTTCAGTGTCCTTATTGTGGGATATCAACAGTTGATGTGAAGCTAGTATGGGATTTTCTTGTTCTTAATAAGGATATATTTGATGTCATCATCAGGATAGATTCACTTTTTCATACTTATCTGAGGTTTATTCTTATAATTGGTGTGTCTCATTTCTTATTGCCAATGGGAGATTGTGGTTGTTTTAGGGAGTTTGTGATTTGAGGTTGGGTCATGTATGACCTTCCTACCCAGAGATCAGGAGTGTGTTGTTTGTGGTATTATTTATGCCTGATGACATCACTTATATTTTTTATCTTCCCACTATTTTTTAGGACTTTATTGATGTTCACCTAGATGATTTCTCAGGTATTCCTTTAAATAGGTATGTAGAGTTTACGATTGACCTAGTTCTAGAGATTCATCCGATTTTGATACATTCTTATCATATGGTACCAAAATTCCTAAAAGAGATCAATATTAAGTTGGTTTATCTGAAGGTGATGGGTTTTGTTCACCCTAGTGTTTCCCCTAGGGTATCACAGGTTCTATTTTCTAATAAATCAGATGGTTTACTCCAATTGTGTGTGGATCATTAGAAATTTAACTGAGTAATGGTTAAGATAAAGAATCCTTTTCCTCATGTTGATGATTTTTTTGATTAGTTAATCGGGTAAAAGTGGTTTTGAAGATTTTTATTTGTCAGGTTATCATCAAATCATATTTCAAGAGTTTGATATAATGAATACAAATTTTAGGAGCAGGTATTGTCATTATAAAAATTTTGTGATTCAGTTTGGTACTTAATAACACTCCTACAGTTTTTATGGATTTGATGAATCATATATTCCATAAGTATCTGAAAACTTTTTTCTTATTGTTCATTGGTGATATTTTGGTTTAATTGAGATCCAAGAATGAGAATAAGCACCATCTATGTTTGGTTTTATAAATCTGTAGAAGTCATCTTTTGTATGGAAATCTTTTGAAATGAATCTTTTGGATTCAAGAAGTGAAATTATTAGAGAATTTTATTTTTGAGCATAGATTATCGGTTTATATTGAGAAGGTAAAGGATGTTTTGTTATGGGAATATATGTGGAATGTATTTTAGATTAGAAGATTCCATAATCTTACCGAATACTATACATGGTTCTTCAAAGATTTCTCAAGTTAGGCCCACCTTTGACTACTCTTTCCATGAAATGGATGAGATTCGTATGGGGTGAAAAATATTAATCGAGTTGAAATGACTTCTGACATCATCTCATATTCTGATGTTACCTGATATCAATAAGGGGTTTTTGGTTTTATGAGATTCTTATAGAGATGGTTTGGGTTGTGTGATTATGAAAGATAATCATGTGGTATCTTAAAACTCTCATCATCTTTAACCACAAGAGGGGATCTACCCCACTAAGTATTTAGAGCTTTTCACAGTTACACATGCACTTCAGTGTTAGTAGCACTATCTTTTTAGGGATAGTTTCACCGTATTTTCTAACTATAATAGTTTGAGTTATATATTTTATTATGAATAATTGAATCTTATATAGAGAAGATAGGTGAAATACCATTAGACGTTGGAATTCAATATCATATACACCTTGGGGAAGGGGAATATCATTGTAGATACCCTTAGTAGGAACGTGTCATCATAGGCTATGTTGGAATTTAAGGAAGGGTGGAAACTTGTGGGGATTTTTTCATAGCTCTATCTGGATGCTCAACATGATTTTTCATGGATGGTTCATACTAGTGTTCAATTATCATCATCTCACCTTGAGTCTATTCTAAGGAGTTAGTAGTAGGATGTTGATGTAACACCCCGAGATTTTATGAGATATATTATTTTTAATTTCATTGATGTCTTCTATTATACAGTACATCAAGATTATCTTATAATATACTCAACACCGTATTAGTTTGCAGTATACACAACACTATTCTTGGCTCGTGTTACACACAATTTCATGTTCGTTTTGTGGAAATTATTCTACACAATGTTAAGTATAGATTTTTTTTAATGTATAATTGAAATAAGATTTGATTATGTTATACGCAACACCAAAGGGAGATTTCACTACACGCATCCTTGACTTGTCTTGCATTACAAACAATCGCGACCTTCCTCGATAGCGTGTGTAGTACAAAATACCGCATTTCACTAAACAACGATATGTCATTAAAATATTATATAAACTAGCTGTTATGAATAGTAATACCCACTTTTTAAAATTTTATAAATTTCATCTTTCAAAATGGACTTCATTTTTGGATTCGGAATATCGAAATTATCCTAGGGTAAATTTTTGGTATTTTTCTGAAAACATTCAATTTTGATGAACCGTGAAAACACTGAGTTATTGGTTAAAACTGAATTTTTATTTAAATAATCATTTATTTTATTTAAATTTTTTTGGTCAAAATAAATACATAATACTTATATAAGTTCAATGTAATTCATTGGAGTCATTTTATAGTAACTTTAGATATATAGAAATTTTATTGAACTTTTCACCATCTTTTACCCACCTCTTAGGAGCATTTGCAATTATACATAAAACATAATTTTAACGCTTCTATGAGTTGAATTTTAAAAATCAGAGAGACACGGTTAATATCAATTAGTAAAATTTTGTTCAATAATATAAATATAATTTTTGCTGAATAGTAACTTTTTACTTTTATTTACCATGGTAAAAAGTAAATAGGGTGATTAAGGGTTAAAATGATATTATTATCACCCTAAAACATGTACCAATTATATTGGATAAGTTTAATTCGACCAAAAACAACCTTATGAGTAAAATATGACCATTTAGGTCCACTTGGATTAGATTAGGACATTTATTATTATTTTATTTAAAGAAGAGTTAAAAGAGTTAAAATCAAAGTTTAATAACTAAAAAAATTTTAATAGAGGATTATACATAAGATAAATTCGACTATAAATATTAATTAGAAAGATAAAAATATTTCCTACATAATGGTAATTTATTTATAATTTTTATACATTAAAAAATTTAATTTATTTATGACACATTGATGATGCATTAATTACCTTATTAATTAAATATTAACATAATTGATATTATAAATAACAAAATAATTGTAATTTGAGACTTTTTATGAATTAAAATAATTTTATAGGTTAATATGACATGTTATTATTCATTTAATTAACTTTTTTCTAACTAATCATGTTGTTATGATTTTCACAAAAATTAATTACCAAATAGTGTCAAAATTGACATAAAATAGTTTTTAAAAAACATATTATATTATTAATTGTTATTTTATTCTTAAAAATCTATGGTTCGGAAAAATCACTTATATAAGGTTATATATATTAATAATTAACCACTTGGGGTTCTTTTGGCTTGTTATAGTGAGTTTATTAGCCATTTAGTGTAAGAAAACAAGAAGACATGGTAAAAGTTAAATTATTTAACTCAGAGTTAAATCTAAATGATATGGATAAAATAGTAACCTAAACTTGTATAAAACCTATTGGTTGAGAGGATTTCGACCCATAACCACTTTATCTTCGAAATAAATCAATTTTGAGCAATTATAAACCCAATATGACTTTATTATAAAATAATATTTTATGTTTTTCCTAAGGTGCCCCTCTCCACCCTTATAAAAGGGCACCTCCTCTGTCTTCTCTTTACACAATTTTGAGCTTTCAATCTCGGAAAACCCCTGCCAATTTCCCTTATCAACATCCCTAGAAACATTATAGAGGTTATGGTCTCCTAAAAAGACCAACTCTAGTGCCATAATAGAAAGCTTAAAGGAGGTGCGTCGAAGAAGAGGTAATCTCTTCTACCGATTCATTCAAGTTTATTTCTTCTTCAACTTCTACTTATTTAGTTTTTTCATTATAATGTAATAACATAAGTATCACTAATATACTAATATGTTATTATAAATATGAAACAACCCCATTTCACCTCTATCCATCCTATGGAAAATGAAATCACCGCGCGTGAGTACGTATGGAATACCGTCTCCACACCGTGGTGAAATCTGTTTTTCCACCACCAGCTTACTTGGATGGGTATAATGGTGTAAAGAATAACTATATATGATTATTATAACATCATACTGATTCTGAGATATTTTATCATCCAATCTAATTCCATTAAATTATTATGGGAATGATATCATCGCTCGTGAGTACGTACGGATTACCGTCTCCACGACGCGATGAGATTCATTCACCATGTTAGCCATTCGAGAATGATTATAAAGTATATATAATGAATAATAATGAAATATATGACATAATTAAGCTACTATATATATATATATGTATATATATATATATTTCATCTACTTACTTCCATTCAAGTCAATTAGGAAAGAAAAAATAGCGTTCATGCGTACTTACGGTCTACAGTCTCCATGAACGGTGTATTTCATTTCATTCATCTATCTATTATATATATATATACTGAATATATATATGATATATAAACCATAATTTACATTCTAGAAGTAAGTAAATCATTATATAAGTAATAATAATATCACGAACAACAATTCCAAACCCGTACGATAAATAAAATGATTTTACCCAAAACGCAGCTTTAACATGGAATTTACAAAAGAACGAATAATATAAAGTCATAAGTGAACCATATATGATATCATAAAAATAAATACGATTCTGTAATAAGTAAATGAAATTATTTGAATCATTATACAGGAGGTTTGGATATGTACGAACCATATCGGACCTAAGGTAAGGGATAATTATTCCAATCTCATTCTTATCTGAGATTGTTTATTTGTAAGTATTTACTGGGGTTATGTTTATCATTCATGTCCATATGTTCTAAAAATGTTTTCATAAAATGTTTAATTTTCTTCCATATACGTTTAAAGTCATTTTTACCCTTTTTTTACTTTTACCACATCTTATGGAAGGAATCTTTCTTTTGTTTACCATACGAGGAACTTTTTTTACTTTTCCAGAAAAAGTATGAGGATAATATTTTTTTAACTTATACGACATGAAAAGATTTTTACTGTTTCATAATTCCTTATTTTCATGAAGTTTATTCTACAATATTTCATGGTTATTTTCAATAAAATACTTTTCTTTTAAAATTGTGTAGAATTTTTTGAAAATAAAATGATTTTTAGGAAGAAAGGATATTTTCCTCAATAATTATTTTCAAGTGTTTTATCAAAACCATTTTCCATATAATATGACATTATTTCTATGTGTATGTTTCAAGTATAATATCTATATTATTTAAATGGTTTCACTTTTCTTATGATTAAATGATATCCATTTGTTTTATATGGATTATTTTATGATGGGATGATGTTTATGAAACCCATTTTTATTCTTTGGGTTATGATGAATGATTTGTGTTTATGTTATGGAACAATTAAGAATGATTCATTATGAGATGTGTGGGACCTATATCTCCCTCCAATTAATTGGGTAAATATTTATATCTCATGATATAGACATGGCTGGAATTGTAAGTTAATCCGGTTCAGTGATACAGGACTGGAACGAGGAGCGAACTCAATTTAGAAAGGGACTTTGTCCACTAAGATGGTCTTGGAAGTAATGTCTTGGATACTATGGAAATCATATCATGTTTTTAATGGTTTTACACAATTACATGTTTTATTCCCATGCTATTTTATCATTATTTATGTTTCATTATGATCCATTCTTTACGTACTACCATGTTTTATGTCATTGCTCAAGATTTTGATTTTTAAATATTATGTTCATGTTTTTAAGTTCAAATGTATATGGTTTGTTTTATTTTCTCCAGACGTACCCGTACTGAGAATTCGAGCTCACCCTTTATATGTTTTCTTTTCCCCAAGATATAAAGAAAGGTTTTAGGTAAGAAAACAAAAAGGGAAGATCTTTATGGGAGATGTTGAAGATCTTTCACCATGATTAGAAGATTATGTTCCGAGTTTCCAAAAAAACTAAACTATTACGGTCCTTCTGTGTTGTTTTTTTATGTATTAAGTATTCCACAAAAATAATATAATATCCATGTACGTCAAGCTTTGGGTATCTACAGTTGGTACCAGAGGAAAGGTTTAGTTAACATTTGGAAACTAGGATGCGAAAACTTTAGTTATATCCCTAGATATATTTCTAAGGTATGTCTAAGGATGTCTCTAAGGTTTAGTATAACTATAGGTTACATTCCTAGAATTATGTTGATGATCATGAATAACCTAGGGTGAACCTAGGGTGTCATGGATTAAAGAATGTGTCATAAGTTAGACGTCCCATAAGTGACTTTTTATAATTATGTGGTTCCCCGTTATTTTAACTATTTCTTACACCATGGTTTTTGGTTTTAGTCAATGGTGGGAACCAAAAAGAATTTGGTCAACATTTAATCCAATGGAAAAATTGGTGACTATGAGCAAAGAAATTGCATAATTCCGAGAAAGAAAGATTTTGTGATTATGTTGAATTAGTCATCGCGATATATGATTAACAAGGTGAACTTTAGTGGTATTCCTAATTCATCAAATAAGAGGAAGATGGACTTTTATGTGTGTTCGCAAGTTGAGGAGCACAAATAAAGGAAGATTGAGATTTATAAATAAGGGAAGAAGAACCTTGATGAATACATAAAATGGAGGGGAAGATGTTATCTGTGTGGAGAGAAGGGTCATAGAGTGACAAACTGTTATGGAGTTCAATGTCTTATCTGTGGAGAACAGGGGAATTACCCAACTCAATGCCCTGACCTAAGAGGTTACTTCTAAATCAAGGAAGGACTCATTCCATGAAAATCATTGAAGATGATGGATTGAAGTGTTTATGTATTGGTATTCAGGAATAATGTTGTTGAGGTACTTTTATGGTATATTGGAATATCTATGTATTGGTTTATTGTGGTTTTCAATAATTATACGGTACCGATAACCATGAAAAGTGATTGAAATATTTTTGTAATGAAGATGATATGCACATAATGAAGGGATAAGGAGAAAATGAAATGAGCTCATAACTGATATAAAGACAAATTTATATCATGGTTTGAGTATATAAGAAATTTTGGGATTTTGGTATGTGGAAAGAGTTAACTTTTGACATCATTCATGTTTTCACTAAGGTTCAAGGGGTATTCATTTTTCAAGAGAATTCATGATTAAGGTATTAACATGATTGGAATGTGACCAACAAGATATATCGGTGATAAATGATGGTATTCACATGCTCGGTAGATGAAATTTCTAGTAATTGTTTTCTTTATACTATGAGCATGGACAAAAGTATTTTGGATAAGCCTAATGATTGGAATGGATTATGTTGGACATCATATAGTATTGTTCAAGGATAGAATTTTTTTTCGATATTATTTTTGGAATGTTATAATAGTATAGTTTTAGAAAAATGAAAACCCGTAGGATGGGCGACAACCCGTCGCATTGGACAAGGATTCGGGAATTAAACCCAAAACCGAAGTGCGACAGTCCTTTATCGCATACCACTGGTCTACAAGAAGACCCTGGTAAGTAGAAACTAGTTTTATTTTATTATGTGCTATGATAGATAAAGTATAAGTCAATTTTTGGAACCATGTAAGATTAATCTCACCATAATATGGACTTATAACTTCTGCTAACCTTATGTTTGAGATAGATGGAATGACCTATCATTCTATCGAATGATCTACTAATACTTCACGGAAGACAAATTCAACTTCATTTCTTTATGAGATGAAGTGGAAATTGTTCAAGGCATAAACAACAGTAAGATTGTATCAAAATCAAGAAAGTATTTATTTTAATTCAAAAATTCTTCAACATTTGAGAAATGATCTTGAAAACAAAAAATGTTGTCCTAGTATCCGATGAATCAGATGGTACCTTAAATCATCACAAATTTATGGCTTTGTGATTGTTGGGTTTTTCATAGCCATGTCCTCTACCACTCTCCATTAGAACATGATGGTTATATTTTTCTTCCATATCCATATTTCCAACTATGCTTTTCTTTTTGGAAACCCAATGATGAGTTGATCTGGGTAACCGTTACATTTCTTACTTTACTTTTTAAAATTAATTTTTAGTATTCCTTTTATGATGTGGGTTTCTACAAACAAAACTTTCAAGTAGTAAACGATTTATAACTCTAATGAATTTTGAGGGAGAAATTTATTTTAAGGGGGGTAGAATGTAACACCCTAAGATTTTATGAGATATATTATTTTTAATTTCTTTTATGTCTTCTATTATACACTACACCAAGATTAGATTGTACTATATGCATCATCATATTATCTTTCATTATACACAACACTATTCTTGGCTCGTGTTACACACAATTTCAAGTTTGTTTTATGGAAATTATTCTACACAACATTAATTATAGATTTTGTTTAATGTATAAATGAAATATGTTTTGATTATGTTATACACAACACTAAAGGGAGCTTGCACTACACGCATCCCTGACTTGGTTTTCATTACACACAATTGTGACCTTCCTCGATAGTGTGTGTAATACGCAATATTGGGTTTCACTAAACAACGATATGTCATTAAAATATTATATAAACTAGCCGTTATAGATAGTAATACCCACTTTTTAAAATTATATAAATTTTATCATTCAAAATGGACTTCATTTTTGGATTTGGAATATCGATATTAGCCTAGGGTGAATTTTTGGTATTTTTCTGAAAACTTTCAATTTTTTATGAATAGTGAAAACATGGAGTTATTGGTTAAAACTAAATTTTTATTTAAATAATCATTTATTTTATTTAAATTTATTTTAGGTCAAAATAGATAAATTCTACTTATATAAGTTCAATTTAATTCATTGGAGTCATTTTATAATAATTTTAGATATAAAAAAATATTTTATTGAACTTTTCACCGCCTTTTACCCACCTCCTAGGAGCATTTGTAATTGTACATAAAACATAATTTTACCGCTTCTTTCAGTTTAATTTCGAAAATATGAGAGACATGGTTAATATCAAGGAGTAAAATGCGGTTCAATAAGATAAAAATAATTTTTGGTGAATAGTAACTATTTACTTTTATTTACCACGGTTAAAAGTAAATAGGGTAATTAAGGGTAAAAATAATATTATTATCACTCTAACACATTTCATGAATCTATTGGATAAGTTTAATTCGACCAAAAACAACCTTATTAATAATATATGACCATTTAGGTCCACTTGGATTAGATTAAGACATTTTTTATTATTTTATTTAAAGAAGAGTTAAAAGAGTTGAAACCAATGTTTAATAACTACAACATTTTTAATATAGGGTTATACATAAGATAAATTCCACTATAAAGATTCATTAGAAATATAAAAGGATTTCCTACATAATGGTATTTTATTTATAATTTTTAGAAATTAAATAATTTAATTTATTTATGACACATTGATGATGCAGTAATTACCTTATTAATGAAATATTAACATAATTGATATTATAAATAACAAAATAAATGTAATTTGAGACTTTTTATGAATTAAAATAATTTTATCTTTTAATATTACATGTTAGTATTTATTTAATTAACTTTGTTCGAACTAATCATGATTTTATAATTTTCAGAAAAATCAATTACCAAATAATGTCAAAATTGACATAAAATAGTTTTTAAAAAACATATTATATTATTAATTGTTATTTTATTCCTAAAAATCTAAGGTTTGGACAAATGACTTATATAAGGCTATATATATTAATAATTGACCACTTGGGGTTCTTTTGGCTTGTTATAGTAAGTTTATTAACCATATAGTTTAAGAAAACAAGAAGACATGGTAAAAGGTAAATTATTTAACTCAGAGTTAAATCTAAATGATAAGGATAAAATAGTAACCTAAACTTGTCTAAAACCTATTTTTTGAGAGGATTTAGACCCATACCTACTTTATATTAGAAATATATCAATTTGGAACTATTATAAACCGAATATGACTTTATTATAAAATAATATCTTAAGTTCTTCCCAAGGTGCCCCTCTCCTCCCTTATAAAAGGGCACCTCCTCCCTCTTCTCTTTACACAATTTTGAGATTTCGAGATCGGCCAAACCCAACCCATTTCCTTTATCAACTTCCCTAGAAACATTATAGTGGTTATTGTCTCCTCATAAGACCAAATGTAGTGCCTTAAGAGGAATCTTAAAGGAGGTGTGTCGAAGAAGAAGTGATCTTTTCTACCGATTCTTTCAAGTTTCTTTCTTCTTCACCTACTTCTTCTTTATTTGTTTCATTATAAAGTAATAACATAAGTATCACTAATATACTGATATGTTATTATAAATATTAAACAACCTCATTTCACCTTTTATCAATCTTACGGGAAATGAAATCACCGCGCGTGCATACGTACGGAATACCGTCTCCACGTCATGGTGAAATCTGGTTTTCCACCACCACCTTACTTGGATGGGTATAATGGTGTAAATAATAACTATATATGGTTATTATAACATCATAATAATTCTGAGATATTATATCATCCACTCCAATACCATAAAATTATTATGGGAACGATATCATCACTCATGCGTACATACGGATTACCGTCTCCACGATGTGATGAGATTCATTCTCCATGTTAAACATTCGAGAATGATTATAAAGTATATATAATGAATAATAATAAAATATATGACATAATTAAGATACTGGATTTATTTATATATATGTGTGTGTGTCATCTACTTACTTCCATTCAAGTTAATTAGGAAAGGAAAACAACGTTCATGCGTACGTACGGCCTACTGTCTCTATGAACGGTGGATTTCATTTCATTCATCTATCTATTATATATATATACTGAATATATATGATATATAAACCATCATTTACATTCTCGAAGTAAGTAAATCATGATATAATTAATAATAACATCAAGAACAACAAGTCCAAACCCATACGATAAATAAAATGATTTTACCCAAAACGCTGCTTTAACATGGAATTTACAAATGAATGGATAATATAAAGTCATAAGTGAACCATATATGATATCATAACAATAAAAATGATTCTGTAATAAGTAAATTACATTAGTTAAATCATCATACAGGAGGTTTGGATACGTATGAAGCATATCGGACCTAAGGTAAGGGATAATTATTCCAATCTCATTCTTATCCGAGATTGTTTATTTGTAAGTATTTACTGGGGTAATGTTTATCATCCATGTCCATATGTTCTCAAATTTTTTTCATTAAATGTTTAATTTTCTTCCATGTATTTTTAAAGTAATTTTTACCCTTTTTTACTTTTACCACATCGTATGGAAGGAATCTTTATTTTGTTTACCATACAAGGAACTTTTTTACTTTTCCGGCAAAAGTACGAGGAGAATGTTTTTTTAACTTATACGGCATGAACGTATTCTTATAGTTTCATAAAGCCTTATTTTCATGAAGTTTACTCTACAATATTTCATGTTTATTTTCAATAAAATACTTTTCTTTTAAAATTGTGTAGAATTTTGTGAAAAGAAAATGATTTTTAAGAAGAAATGATATTTTCCTCCAGAATTATTTTCAAGTGTTTATCAAAACCATTTTCCATATAAGATGAAATTATTTCATATGTGTATGTTTCAAGTATAATATCTCTATGATTTACATGGTTTCATTTTCTTATGATGAAATGATATCCATTTGTTTTATATGGATTATGTTATGATGGGATGATGTTTATGAAACCCATTTTTATTCTTTGGGTTATGATGAATGATTTATGTTTATGTTGCGGAACAAGTAAGAATGATTTCATTATGAGATGGGTGGGACCTATATCTCCCTCCAATGCATTGGGTAAAGATTTATATCTCATGAGATAGACTTGGATGGAATGGTAAGCTAATCTGGTTGAGTGATACAGGACTGGAACGAGGAGTGAACTCGATTCAGAAAGGGACTTCGTCCACTAAGATGGTCTTGGCAGTAATGTCTTTCCTACTATAGAAATAATATTGTGTTTTTAACGGGTTTCCAAAATTACATGTTTTATTCCCATGCTATTTTATCATGATTTATGTTCCATTATGATCTATGCCTTACGTACTTCCATGTTTTATGTCATTTCTCAAGATTTTGATGTTTAAATATTATGTTCATGTTTTTCAGTTCAAATGTATATGGTTTATTTTATTTTCTCCATACTTACCCTTACTGAGCATTTTAGCTCAACCTTTATATGTTTTCTTTTCCCCAGGATATAAATAAAGGTTTTATGTAAGAAAACAAAAGGGGAAGATCTTTATGGGAGATGTTGAAGATCTTTCACCATGATTAGAAGATTATGTTCCATGTTTGCAAAGACACTAAACTATTACTATCCTTGTGTGTTGTTTTTTTATGTATTAAGTATTCCACAAAATTAATGTAATTTCCATGTATGTCAAACTTTTCATCTCTACAGTTGAGTTTAGAGGAATTTGTGAAACCCTGTATGATGGGGACACTATTTTTTAGTTGGCATTTCTCTTTAGATGGTATTCATAATTTTTGGATATTGGGTTGTCCTCACAATATCAGTGAGGGTCTAGTTTTTGTTTTATTTCCATATTTCATCATGTTTTATTCATTTAGACATGATGAATATGTATTATTACATGATAAAGTGATTTTGGTTGTTGGGTATGAAGTGTGACATTGCTGATTATGTGTCCCACTGTCACAATTTCTAGTAGATAAAATAACGGAATTTGAAACCTTTTGGTTTACTCAAGCCTCTTCCTATTCCAATTTTGAAATGGGACAAGTTATCCATGGATTTCATTGTTGTATTACCACAGAATCTCTGTAGGAGGAATTCTATGTAGGTGTTGATTGATCGGTTGCAAATTCTGGTGATTTCATTCAAATCAAAGACACTAAAAAAGTGAAAGATTTTGAAATGATCTGTATATAGGAAATTGTAAGGATAAATGGGGTTCCTTATACAATTGCTTCATATAGGGATCCTAGGTTTACTTTGAAGTTATGAAGGTGTCTTCAAAAGGCTATAGGGACTCATTTCAGATTAAGTAAAACTTATCATCCACAAACAGATGGTCAGACTGAGCATACTATGCTGATTATGAAGGATATTCTATGTGCTTACATGTTGGATTTTGGTGGATCGTGGGATAATCATCTTCTACTGGTTGTGTTTTTTTATAATAATAGTTATCAAGCGTCAATTAGAATGACTCATTTTGATGATTTTTATAGTATCATGTGCAGATCACCTCTTTATTGGGTAGAGGTGGTTGAGGCCTATCTTGTTATACCGAGTCTTGTTAAAGAGACATATTTGAGGATTTAGTAATAACATTGGAATCTTGTTATATCACAGAGTCAAAAAAAGTCTTATGTGGAACAACATAAGTTTCCATTGGATTTTTTGTAGGTGAGTGGGTTTTATTGATAGTTTCTCCTCATTTGGGTCACCTTCAGCATGCAAAATAGGGAAAGTTGGCAACGAGATATGTTGGATCATTTTAGGTATATGAGTGTCTTGGGTCACCTATCAGTTGGAATTATTAGTTCAGTTGATAGACATAAATGATGTTTTCCACATATTGTAGCTCAGGATATAACATCTCGATCCCTATAATGACATATGTTGGGAATAGATCGAGTTAGAGCCAAATGCTTCTGTTCTAGAGTAGCCAGTTGAGATCGTTGACTCTCAAGTGAAATTATTGCATGAGAAGTTCATTCCATTGGTTAGAGTGTTATAGAGGCACAAAAAATATTCTCATGAGACTTTGGAGTACAATTCGTTGATGAGGGAGTAGTGGCCTCACCTCTTTACTACACCCCATCATTTCACATGAATTCATAAGGAGAGAACATCTTATGATTGGAGTTGGTAACATAATTTTACACACTTTTAGTTAATTCTCTTCTATTTTCCTATTTTCTTATTTAATTTGGTGTTTCTAGGGTCTCCGAAGGATGGAGAACATTTATTGAGTAAAATGAAATAAATCATAGGGATATATTTTTGTTGGAATTAAAGGAGTTTGGGAATAAATGTGTTAATGACATTGTTTGGTTATCACTGAGTTCGGAGAATGCATGAGTTGGTTAGGAGTTTTCAGGTAGGAATCTATAGATTTTACAGTCTGTAGGAGATAAACAAGACTTGTAATATGAGTAAAGAATTTATAGGTTCTGCATGATATATTTCATGAACCTAGTACACAACATGAAGGGAGCAGACACTGTGTAAAGGTTACACAATGATTAATATTAAAATATATAGTCTTAATAAAAAGGTGATGGGGTTTTCAGTGTATTTTAGTCCCATGGATTACATGATGGTTAAAGGATTTACATGCTGTGTAAATGTCATGGATATGAATTTAGGGAACTACATCGGTTGATTGTTACTTAATTATTATAAATCCCTACTTGCTCTAGATTGAGATCCCTACTCTGGTGATTTTTGAAGCCTCAATTTGAACTGAATTTATTTTTTTAGTGTTGGATCATCAGAGTGATTATGTTGAATCTAGCAAGTAATATATCCTTTATGCATCTTTGTTTCCTTTAATCATGGTGTTATTGGTTTTTTAATCCGTGTTAATGTTTCTTCTTGATTCTCTCTAGATCTGTGGTGTGATCTTATTCTTGTGTCATTTCCATTATTGGTTGTATTGCGACTGGTGTTCATTATTGAGGTATGTGTGATTCCTCTTCTCTATCGACCCTTATGTTGAATTGGATAAATTATAATATGTGTAAATTTATTCTAGCGCCTATTTTTTCATTTTTGATTTCTTCATTACAGTGGAATCCATTATAGGCATGTTTGAACTGAGTTTTGAGGTAGGTTGTTCCAACTGTAGCCTATTTTGGTGAACTGCATTTCTCCTATTTTTACTAAATTAATTTATTAAATGAAGTGGAAAGATATGACTGATTTTGGGTGTGTGTGGAAAAGGGCTTTTATAAAATATGATTTTCCCATAGTTTTGGTAAATGCAAAGGGGTTTTCAAATATTTGAGAAATGGTTTTGTGAAATGGTTTTGAAAATAAAGCACATGGGGTGCCTTGGGTAATTAAGTGGATGGTATAGTAATATGTCTCATCCATGGTCGAGGGGTTTTCTCATGGGTATTTATTCTTCTCCCTAGACCTATTAATCTAGGGACTTGTTAGAACTATTGGGAGTTTCACTTGATGATGTGTTTCTATACTCCCTAGACTCAATGTATATGTCTAGTGTATTTATGTGTATGCAATTTCTATATTTGGCATGACTTTCCTACCTATCCTGACCTTGTTTGATCCCTGGCTTGATGTAACATATGCTTCTTCTTTTGGATTGAACTTCTTTGGTTGTACTGACATATATTTGATGGGATATGTGATGCATTGTTTTTTGACATGATATGTATACAGTGGTATAGGGATATCAAAAAATATTTACCTACATTATTTGGAATGTGTAAAAGTTGGAAATTAAACTTTTTTTCTATGATTTTGATATAAAAAACTGTTAAACTATTCTCAAGTCTTGTTTTCTATAAAATATGACCATGCATGCATTATTGTTCAAAGAACTAATATAAAACACCTATGTGAGACCCTTCTGAGCCTATTAACTCACAACTTGTGTACCCCATTGACAGTGCATAGACCTGGTTAGGTCATTCAATGCAAGCAATAGAAAGTCCCCAGAATAAGGTAGTGAGGTTTTTTGTTAGCTAAGTTGAGTATCTAGGGGTGAGATTTTGGGAGTCTTCCCATGCTATCACATGGATAAGTTTGTTTTCTTTTTTTGGTGGTTATTTGCGGTTGACCCTATACATAGAGGTTGTTTCAACTCATTAGTTGTTTGGTTTCCACTATTTATTTTTAGTTATAGAATATATTTATCTTTTCAGTCATTGTGTTTGTTATATATCTGTGTGTGTGTGTGTCATGTTGTTGCTTTGGGTTGGGTGAAATTGTTCTCTCTGATTGTTGTTTGATTTTAGGTGCTAGTCATCAGCCCATGGGGATTGAGAATTCCCTTCGGGTATGTGATAGGTTGGGTCAGGTACCAGTTTAAGACGGTATTCAGGTAGGTTCTTTACATTCCTCATTGCTTAATCAATATATTGAATAAATTTTTTATTTGGTATTTTAGGTTACTAGAAGTATATTAGATTATGTTTTTATTAGAATTATTTTTATTATGAAAATTTTTAGGTATATCTGATATTGATAGAGTTTATATTAATCTATATAATTGGTCAATTATAGTGCATGCTTATGGTGATATGCTTTTTGATAAATTATGATTATACTTTAATTATGCTTGTGATATTAAACCATGTTTGATTGTTATATTGTGATTGATTTATATTTTTTTAAATACATGTGAATATAGTTTTGTAAGAATCGGGATATATGTATATATATATATTAACATGAGAATATACATATATAAACATTTTTAAAAAAACTTGTAAGATTACACACACATATATATATATGAAAAATATGTATGTATGTATTTTTATATATATGTATGTATGTATATAAGTATGTATATATAGATTTGATAAATATATATGTTTTAAAAATTTATCAGAATATATTTGATGTCTTTATATTAATTAAGAAATCATGTAATATATATATATTACCTTGCGAATATACAAATATAAACATTTAAAAACCATGTAAGGTTTTTAATATATATATATATATATATGTATATTAACATTTAAATATACATATATAAATGTTTTAAAGAGCGTGTAAGGTTTTTGATATATGTATGTATGAATGTATGTGTTTATATATATGTATATATTTATATATATGTTTTTATGTATAATGAAAAATGAATATATGTATATAAACATTTAAAAAATGTATAAGGTTTTTGATATTTGTGTGTGTGAGAGTGTAGATTTGATATGAAAATTTGATTAAAAACACTTAAAAATAAATTTTATTAAGAGATTTTGTAATATATATATATATATACATGCAAATATAAATATATAAACATTTAAAAAACATGTATTGTTTTATATATATATATATGTATGTATGTATGTATGTATGTATTTATATAAGCTTGATATGTACATTTTTTAGAAAAATGTGTGAAAATAAATTTGAGGTAAATAAATTTGATTAATAAATTATGTAATATATATATATATATATATATATAACATATGAAATAAATAAGAAATAAGTGTTGTATAAAAATGTTGAAAAAATTAATTTAAAGAAAATGTTTCAACAAAACACTATTTATAAGAATTTTTCTTTATAAAATAATGTTAAAAAAAATAATGAAGATATAACAACAATTAAAAATAAGTTATATTTATAAAAAACTTATCAAATAATAATTAGTAAAAAAATTAATACCTTTCAAAAAATATAAAAAATAATAAAAATTATTAAAAATTAAAAAAAAAAGTAATTATTGAAAATATAGTAATAATTAATAAATAATTTATAATAATAAATAATTAATTATTAAATATTGTTAATAAATATAAAATATTAGTGTTAATTACAAAATAATATCAATAACATTTTAAATTTCTGGAAATTTCGATAATTTGTAATAAATTGTAAAAGAAAAAATATGAAATACTAGTAATTATTAAAAATTATTAATATTTATTAGAAAAATAATTTATAATTAATAAATAAATATAATTACTTAATATATAAGTTTATCAATTATAAAAAATTAAAACATATTTTTAATAATTACTAAATCTTTTTTCATGCCTTGTAAAAAAATTAAAAAATTATAGAAACTATTAGAAATTCACAATAATTCATATAAATGTTGTATTAATTAAAAACGTTGGTATTAAACATTAAATAATACATAATAATTAATAAATAATTATTCAATACTAGTAATAATTATTAAATGTTAGTATTAATTAATAAATATTATTAGTAATTTGTAACTGTTAGTAATTTATGTCAATTTTTAATAAATGTTATAAATAGTATATACGAAATACTAGTTAAACATAACTACAATATAATAATAATTTTTAATTAGTCACAATGAGTAATAATTACTCTTATTTCTATTGTTTTTATAGAGAAATATGGACACTGAAAGTAGACATCTCCTTCTATTACGCGATCATGATTGGATAAATCATCAAAAAAATCCTAACGGATATAGTATAAATAGTAGGTACATTAAGGGTGTTGAAACAGTTATATCAATTATATCATCCAATTTATAAATTTTTCTGAAGGTACAATTAAATTTCCATGTAAGAAGTGTTATCTTAGGAGATTCAAAACTCTTCAAAATGTTGGGATTTATCTATTTCGTTTGGTATTTCAGAAAGATTATATCTTTTGGTATCTAAATGGTGAAAATAATTCAGTATACAATAACAACTTTTTGGCCTTGGATCCAACATTTCAAATTTTAATACATGAGGTTGTTGAACTATCTATCCAGGAAACAATAACTCATAATGATATTCCAAATCTTGAATTTAAACCTTCTCAATTTAACAATTTTTTGAAATTGTCTAAGGAGCTCTTATATATAGATTTTAGATGAGAAAAAATGAAACTATTATATAATTTATGGCTAATAAATAAGATTTTTGAATATCAAATAGTTTTTTCGATCAAATAATATCTTTGATTAAATCATTGTGGCTTGATAAAAATACATTACCTATATGTTTTTATGAATGTAAGAGGTTGGTTCATAATTTGAATCTTAGTAATCAGAATATCAACACATATTCAAATGAATACATCATATATTATGGTGATTATGAATCATATTCTAATTTTCCAATATGTATAGAATCAAGATATAAAGAAGCAAAATAAGGAAAGTCCATATTTTCTATGAAACAGTTGTTATATTTTCCAATTACACCTCATTCATAGTGTTTATTTATGTCTCACAACATAGCAACATTGATGAAATGGAAGAAATAAAATATTTTTCTTATAAAATATTATATCATCTATGTGATGGTGAAAGTGAAGTTGAATTTGTTGGTATGATGGACTAAATAATTGATTTATGTTATTTAGGACCAATTTATATGATAATGTTTAAATGTCATTTATTTAACACTGATTGAGGGTCACAAGTTCATTCACAACATGGATTAATTAACATTAAATATAACATTATTATTGCATCAAATGACCCATTTATATTGGCACATCAAGTACATCAAGTTTATTATGTAAATTACTGTGATTTTTTTATAGATTTGAATGACTAGTGGAGTATAGTAAAAATGAAATCTCGTGACAATTAGTTTATTGAAAATAAAAATGGTTTTTTCGAATTACAACATATTGAAATCATTTGAGAAATATCCCAAAAAAATATCACTTACCTAGAGAGATATAAATATCTATGATAACCCCCCCCCCCCAATTAAGGGTTGATGATATTGATAATGTTGATTAAGTAATAAGGGATGTTGAAACTGAAAGCCATATGGAATTTGGTGATGCTAAAGATAAGGATAAATACATTACCCTTGATGATAATTGTAGAGACCCGTATATTTCACAGAAATGTTTTTTTTTCTTAAATTATTTGGGATTTTACGAGTACGTAGTTTATGACGACACCTGATTCCGAGGCCCGGTGTGTCCAAAATCAATTTCTGAAGTTTAGCTCGGGTACGTTCAGTGAACGAATGAGCGGGTTTTTCTATCTTTTGAACCGGTGCTCGGAATTGAAATCTGAGGGCACTGATGGAACCGCAGTGCCAATAATTTCTTAATAGGACTTTTACCGAAGATTTTTCTGCTCGGGAGGAGTTGATAAAATTTTTGGATTAAATAAAAAGTAAAATAAAATTGTGTTACAATTTTATTTATTTTTCTAAGTGGTTATATCCTAGGTGTTGGAGTTGGGGTGGGACCCACTAGTTACTAACTATCCATTAGAGGATTAAGGTGAGGTGGGGCCCACACGATCCCAACCCTTTAGATTTCCTAACTCTTTAACTCCCCCCTTTTATGTGAGTAACACCTCTCTCTCACCCTCATTAAAGTTTCCAACATAACACCCAATTAATTAGAAATCTCAAGTTTAATTAATTAAGAGAACTTGTTTTTGAATTTTGAGTTTTTGAAATTCATGGCTAAATAATAAAATAAGGGGAGGCCTTATTTTATTTTTTTGGTTGTTGTGTGAGGATTTTGGGAGAGAGAGCTCTAAGAACCTTTGAAAAACTTCATCCTCCCGGGAAGAACGACACCCTTCGACGAAGAATGTCGTCACCACAAGGGGATACGACGTGCCATACCTTCTTCTCTCTGCAGCTAGTGTGCGACGTCGTCCCCTCCTTGGACGCACACCAACGCCGTCTTCAAAACCTCACTCCGCGATGCCATCTTCCGCGTCGCCGGAAAACGACATCCTCTATCGAGGTAGGGGTTATCTTTGTTCATGTTTAATATTAACGTTCTTTGTTGTTTAATTTTGGACTCTTGTTACCGACGTAATGGGAGGATATTGGACCGCACAAACATGACTGATTTCTCCTCCCAGTTTTCATGTTGATCAACGTTGATGATCGAGGTGAAGGCGGCGCGGTGTCGTTGCACCATACGAGGATGAAGAGGACCGCGGCAGGAGCGGGCCGCGGCAGAGGGGTGCGGCGCCGTCCCACCGCGCCGGTCGAGGAAGGTCCGCAGCCTAAGGCCGTGGCAGTCCAGCAGGGGCAGCTGGAAAACCGTCCGCCAGGGCTCTGGGAGGCAGGACCCCCGCGGGTCCCGCGGAGGCTCAACCGGCCGGCCAGAATGGCTGGCCGTTTTCCAGAAAAACCGAGGGTTTGAAACCCCTGGCCAGCGCATAGGGCGGACCCCTTAGGGTCCGCCGTTTCTGAAATCAAGGTGGCGGCGCCCCCCTTTGCGCCCCGCTCGGCCGCAATTTGATCCTCGGCTGGCTTCGGAGCTAGGCCGCGCCCAGCCGAGACGGGCCGCACCTAAATGGTCCGGACCCGAACCCGGGTCAACATAGGAGGTATCGGGCCGGGTCGGACCGGGCCCAAACCCCCTAGTTTCAGACCGGGTTCATTCAAACACCCATATCTAGGGATACAGACCTCCGATCGACGTACCATCAGTTATGTTTGGATCCTTGGATAGAGACAGTCGTTTTGGTATATTACAATCTAGCTTTCGGTAATGTTTCGGTACAGATGGGTTGGTTCGAACCCGAAACCAACCGGGCTCTTGGAGTGGAAACGCTTATAACTTAACGAACGGACGTCCGAATGATGTTCCTTTGATCACATTGAATTACTCTTAGTGATATGGTTCTTTTGGATTACTTCGATTGAGGTTTAGACGTAGTTGGAGTAAGGGTGGGTTGGTTTTAACTTAAAAACGAACCAGGCCCCGCGGACGAAAAAAGCCAATAACTCTCAGACTGGGCGTCCGTTTGACGCACCTTCTGTCGCGTTGAGTTTTTGTTTACAAGCCGGAATATTGTGATACATCAACCCCGGAATTCGTGACAGTTTTTGTATCAATCCCCTTGGCTCGTGGAGCCGACCCTCCCGGAATCGAGCGTGCTGTGTGTGGGAACCCTAGAGCTAGCTGCGACTGCGATGACGATGGCGACTGTACTTGGATCCTACATGGGATCGGCAGCGAGGAAGACTGTACTTGTATCCTACGTGGGTTTGGAAGCGAGGACGACCGTACAAGGATCCTACATGAGTTCGGCAGCGATGGTTACTGTACTTGGATCCTACGTGGGTTCGGCAGCGACGACTTCTGTACTTGGAACCTACGTGGGTTCGACATATGAGATGATTCAGAGGCTACATCTAATCATCTCCACCCCTCTTCGTGAGTAGTAAAAGTGTGTGAGCTGATTCTTGACTTCAATCTATATCATCGATATGATAGACTTTCTTTCCTGTGTGGACTGGGTTGTGCTTTCCTGTGTGGACTGGGTTGTGCTTTCCTGTGTGGAATGGGTTGTGCATTCCTGTGTGGACTGGGTTGTGCTTTCCTGTGTGGACTGGGTTTTTCATTCGTGTGTGGAATGGGTTGTGTTTTCCTTTGTGTAATGGGTTGTACTTAGGATCGTGAGTTGGAACCAAACTGGAATTGATGACATAGGTATATGTATGGGCATATACCTAAGTAGAGTTGGTTGATACTTCGTGTTTGTCTCCTTCCTTTGTGGTATATCCAATTTGGATTCTGGGAGACATTCAGGAGTCTTAGGGTCCCTACTAAGTATTCTATACTCCCTCCTACTCGGGCCATGCCCGTACTACGTTGTGTTGGTTGCAGACAACGGACAGCGCTGATCGTGGTTGAGGCTTGTGGAGCGGGACGGTACCCAGAGGTGAACTATCAGGCGGGACATACACGGAGCGGACTACCGGACCCGAGGAGTTGAGGAGATCATCTGTACCCACCCTTCAGGTGGGATAGCCAGAGGAATACTCGATGGTTGATGATTTACTTTACTGCTGTTTTATTTCCTTTTCAGCTGTATTGTACTTTCAGTTGGGTTTGTATTCTGGCCCATTTACTTTTCAGCACTTACTTTTGTGCTCAGTTTACTTAGTGTTTACTTTAGCTTGCATATTCTGGTGTGTTTTTTAATTGTATAAAGGCAATTCCCTCCCTTTTATTCGGAATTTATGCCTTTGGTTCCAATCTCCAACCCCTGGCCTATGGAAGGTGGGCTTGGGGTAGTCATGGCATGAGCCCCGAGGACGGGTCGTGAAAAATTGGTATCAGAGGAGTTGGTTCTACCATAGAACTCATGAATCTGATAATTTCTTCTATGTGAAGAAATAGTGTTTAGGGTATTGAGTGTGGTTATCAGTCCAGGGAGTCCAGTGTTGGTGCGGCAGCCGACGTATCCTTACACCAGGACCCTGACTTATGATTTTCGACTCAATGCACAAAAACATTGATTGCATGTGTGTTTCAAAAGTTTTCTTCGTGATTACTTTGTGTCTGCTCACCAGGTATACTATATTAACCATGGTGCACCTGTTTTTGTTTTTCAGGATGGCCCCACGACGGCAGCCAACTAGGGTTCTGAACTTTGTGTGAGACGGCAACCCACAGAGTGACGAGGCCTCGGTGCAGGGCCCCATTACAGCAGAGGCACCGGAGTACCTCTACCCGCTGAGCCACTGATGCCACCATCCCCAGCAGCTAAGAGTTCATGTTTCCTGAGTGCACTGCATGAGTTTCAATGTCAGAGACTACCCAGGTTTTGCGGGGAGACAGACCCTCAGGCAGCCGAGGACTGGCTGGAGGCTGTTGTCCAAGTCTTCAGATTAGTAGGGACACCAGCTGACCTCATGGTGATCCTTGCGGCGAGTCTCCTGCACGCAGCAGTAGGTAAATGGTGGATCCTGATACCCTAGGTGCACGATGATTCATTTCTTCTTTGGTCGGACTTTGAGAGCCTTTTCTGCTCAGAGTTCATTCCAGCCACCCTCCGTGCGGTGCGCATCCAGGAGTTACTACAGTTGCGGTAGGGCAGCATGTCAGTAGCCCAGTACTCGTAGAGATATACTGATCTCTCGCACTACTCCATGGACATGGTATGAGACCCATTCTTCTGGGCCCGGAATTTCGAGAAGGGACTGAGGCATGAGATCAGGGCTTCAATGATCTTCCTCATCATTCGGACGTAGGCGGGAGTACTGGAGCGAGCCCTTCTTGTGGATAGCTTTTTTTCTGAGCCTACACTAGCAGCAAGACCTACCATAGGGCGGCACGTAGCGGAGTCTTCTGCAGCCGGAAATTGAGAGATGACACAGAGGTCCAAGTGGACTAGACTATCAGATGGGAGACCTCAGGATAATGGTTCGGAGATGCGGGGCACACGCAGTAGAGCCAGTAATACGAGAGGAAGACAGTGTTATGCATGTTGCAGTCAGGGCCACATGGCTTGTGACTTCCCAACCTGCCATGCAGAAGAGCAACAGGCGGTTGAGGGACCACCCAGGCAGAGACAGAGGTTCGACCTTGACAGTCCACAGGGAGCAGGCAGACAAGGTAGAGGAGCTGGCTGAGCAACAGTTGGTGGACGATGCTTCAGGGCTCTACCACCACCACCACCAAGAGGTCCACCCTGACCACAGGGAGCTGGTAGACAGAGGCAGGCTCAGCCTTAGGCAGTGGAGGCCTACGACCATGGCGCACTTGAGATGATTCGAGGTACTATCTGTGTCTACTCCACCCATGCTGTAGTTCTTATAGACATAGGAGCGAGTCATTCTTTCATTACCACTGTCCTTGTTTGGAGCTCAGAGATTCCGACAGAGTCATTGGCTCGATCCTTATGGATAGAGACTCCTACGAGAGCAGACTCGATAATTATGCACTGGTGCCAGCAGTGTGAGATTACTCTAGGAGGTGAGAGCTTTGGCTGGGATCTTCTTGTAGCTGCGTCGAGGCCTTGCAACGTCATCTTGTGCATGGATTGGTTATCTATGGTCCATGCTCAGATCGACTGTATTAGGCGCAAGGTGCGATGTGTCTGCACCGATGGGAGTAGCTTCACCATCACCGGTGACAAGGGATCCTTTTCAGCACAGGATGGAATCACAGAGAGGAGAGGACAGCCGATCACTCATTAGTTGGCTAGGGAGCAGTTGATGTGAGGAGTCCGGGTTTTCCTGTTGTGGTGGATCAGTATGCAGATGTTTTTCCTGACGAAGTTTCAGGACTACCTCCTCGTAGATAGGTAGAATTCAATATTTGCCTTTACCTTGGGATAGAACCTATATCTACTCCTGCATATCGGATGGCTCCTGCTGAGCTTTGAGAGCTACGGGTACAGCTGGAGGACTTACAGGGAAAGGAATTCATCTGACCCAGTGTTTCACCCTAGGCTTCCCAGATTTTGTTCTCCAAGAAGGCGGACGGAAGCTTGAGACTGTGTGTCAACTACCGTCTCCTGAACCAGGTGAACATAAAAAACAAGTATCCAATTCCAAGGATTGGCGACCTCTTCGATCAACTCAAAGGAGCACGATGGTTCTCGAAGATAGACCTCAGGTCAGGCTATTATCAGCTCAGAGTTTGAGACGAGGATGTGTAGAAGAAGGCCTTCAGGTGTCGGTATGGACACTATGAGTTTCTGGTTATGCCTTTCAGCGTAACCAACACTCCAGCAGTGTTGATGAGTCTCATGAAAAGGATATTCCAGCCTTAACTCAATTGACTTGTCATAGTTTTCATCAAAGACATATTGATTTACTCGACTACTGAGGAGGAGCACGCCAACCACTTGCGGGTTGTACTGGACACACGCCGAGAGCACCAGCTTTATGGTAAGCTCTTGAAGTGTCAGTTCTGTATTTGAGAGGTCCACTTCTTGGGTCATGTCATCTCAGTGGCGGTAGTTGTCGTGGATCCTTCAAATATCAAGGCAGTACTGGCTTGGGATCCACCCAGGAGCGTGACGGAGGTGCGGAGTTTACTAGGTCTAGCTGGGTATTATCAGAGATTTGTGCCAGACTTCTCCAGAGTTGAAGCACCACTATCAGCTCTGACGAAGAAGGGGAAGACCTTCGTGTGGTCAGATAGATGTCAGCAGAGCTTCTAGGAGCTGAGACATAGATTGACCTGTGCACCCATCTTGAGGCTACCAGAGGAGGGAATAGGGTATGTAGTTTACTGCGATGCATCAGGGACTGGACTCGGGTGTGTCCTGATGCAGGAGCAGGCAGTGATCGCCTATGGATCACGAAAGTTGAGGCAACACGAGAAGAACTACGCTAACCATGACCTAGAGTTAGCAGCAGTGGTCTTCGCCCGGAAGATGTGGCGACACTATCTGATGGTTGAGTGCTTTACAGTTTACTCTGACCACCAGAGTCTCGGGTACATCTTCTCGCAAAAGGACCTGAACCTGAGACAACGACGATGGATTGAGTTCCTCCAAGACTATGACTTTGAGGTAGTCTATACTCTTGGGAAGGGGAATGTAGTAACTGATGCTCTCAGCAAGAGGTCGGGCATCTAGCTATTTGAAGAGGTGACAGAGCAGCTATCCGCATTGCAGATAACTTTCGTGGATAGAGATGGGGCAGCCTTTCTAAAGTCGCTCACAGTCACTCCTCCACTACTTCAGTGGGTTAGAGAGTCATAGCGTGGGGACGTTGACTATGAGACACGACGTGCATAGATATCCTCAGGACATGCACCTGATGGATTCTCTGTAGGAGGAGAGCATGTCCTCCTTTTCAGAGGACGTACCATGGTACCAGTTGCATTATAGGAGGAGGTGCTGAGAGAGTTTCACACTTCCCCATTAGCGGTACATCCAGGAGTCGAGAATATGTACCAGGATCTCAAATGAAAACACTGGTGGCCGGGTATGAAGAAGGCTGTAGCATAGTTAGTTTCACATTGCCTCACCTTCCAGCAGGTGAAGGCGGAGCACCAGGTACCGGTAGGCTTGGTACAACCCTTAGAGGTACCGAAGTGGAAGTGGGACGGGATAACTACGGATTTCGTGACTGGGCTTGCACGTACTTCTAGAGGACATGACTCCATCTGGGTGATTGTTGACCGACTCACCAAGTCATCCTACTTCTTACCCATCAGAGAGCAGGGCTCAGTAGAGAGCTTGGGATGCCTCTACGTTTAGGAGATCGTGCAGCCTCATGGCATGCCATCGTCCATCATCTCTGATCGAGACGATCGTTTTACCTCCCAAATTTGGAAGGGGTTTCAGGAGGCATTTGGGACGCAGCTACGCCTGAGCACCACCTTTCACCCTTAAACGGATGGCCAGATGGAGAGAACCATCCAGACTCTCGAGGAAATTCTCCGTGCATGTTTCCTTGACTTTGGTCGTAGCTGGGAGGATCCCCTAACCTTGGTGGAGTTTGCGTACAACAACAGCTACCACTCCACCATTGGGATGGCACCATACGAGGCATTGTACGACTGACCTTGCAGATCACCTCTGTGCTAGATAGACCCTGGGGAGTCAGCACTTGTAGGATCAGATATGGTCCAGGCCACGACGGAGAAGGTATAGATCATCCAGGAGTGGATGAGGACTGCTTAGAGCCGACAGAAGTCCAATGCTGACAGGAGGCAGAGAGCACTAGTGTTCAAGGATGGTGACCACGTTTTCAAATGAGTCTCACCTCGATGTGGATTTTGGACATTTGGAAAGGGAGAAAACATATCTCCACACTTCATCGGACCATTCAAGGTTATCAGCAGGATAGGTGAGGTGGATTATCTCCTGGTTCTTCCACCTCAGTTGCATCGGGTGCACGTCTTCCATGTATCTCAGCTGAGGAGATACGTGCATGAACCGATGCATATCATTGATCATGGGGAGTTGGACATCAATGACGGGGTGACATTTGTGGAGGTCCCGATGGAGATCGAGGATCGACAGAAGCAGGTCCAACGTGGATAGTCGATTCCTCAAGTGCACATCTGGTGGTAGCATGGGAACCTCCAACAGAGCACTAGGGAGAGGAAGGCTCTAATTTGTGCACAATACCCCCATTTGTTTCCCTAGTTTATGATGTAGCTTTAGAGGGATGTAAATCCCTGAGGTGGGAGTAATGTAAAGACCTGTAAATTTCAAGGAATTTTTTTTCTTAAATTCTTTGAGATTTTACGAGTATGCAGTTTCTGACGGCACCTGACTCTGAGGCCCGGTGTGCCTGGAATCAATTTCAGATGTTTAGCTCGGGTAAGTTCAATTAATGAACGAGCGAGTTTTTCTCTCTTTTGAACCGGTGCTCAGAATTGAAATATAACGGCACCTATGGAACCACAGCGCCGGTAATTGCTTAATAGGACCTTTACCGAAGATGTGTCTGCTCGAGAGGAGTTGATAAAAATTGTGGATTAAATAAAAAGTAAAATAAAATTGTGTTACAATTTTATTTCTTTTTCTATGTGGTTATATCCTAGGTGTGGGAGTTGGGGTGGGACGCACTAGTTACTAACTACCCATGAGAGGATTAACGTGGGGTGGGCCCCACACAAGCCCAACCCTTCACATTCCCTAACTCCCTAACTACCCCTTTTATGTGATTAACACCTCTCTCTCACCCTCATTAGAGTTGCCAATATAAAAATCAATTAATTAGACAACTCAAGTTTAATTAATTAAGTGGACTTGTTTTGAATTTTTAGTTTTTGAAATGCATGGCTAAACAATAAAATAAGGGGAGGCATTATTTTATTTTGTTGGTTGTTGTGTGAGGATTTTAGGAGAGAGAGCCCTATGTCCCTTTGAAGAACTTCATCCTCTCGTGAAGAACAACACCCTTTGACGAAGAACGCCGTCACCAAAAGGAGAGATGGCGTGAAATAACTTATTCTCTCCGCACCTAGTGTGAGACGCCGTCCCCTCATTGGATGCACACCAACGCCGTCTTCGAAACCTCACCCCGTGACACCATCTTCCGCATCACCGGAAAACGACTGCGTTTATCGAGGTAGGGGTTATCTTCGTTCATGTTTAATTTTAACATTCTTCATTGTTTAATTTTGGCTGCTTGTTACCGACGTAACGGGAGGAGATCAGACCACACAAATATGACCGATTTCTCCTCCCAGTTTTTTTGTTGATCAACATTTAAGATCGAGGCGATGGCGGTGCGGTGCCTTCGCACCGCGTGGGGATGAATAGGACTGTGGCTGGAGTGGGCCGCGGCGGGGGTGCGCGGTGCCATTGCGCCGTGTCGGTGATGTCGAAGGAACTGCGGCCGAAGCGGGTCGCGGCAGTGGTGCGCGGTGCCGTCGTACCGCGCAGGAAAACATGAGGGATTCTGCGGCTGGAGCGGGCCATGGCGGAGGGGCGTGATGCCATCGTGCAGCACCGGTCTAAGAAGGGCCGCGACCTAAAGTCGCGGCGGTCCAGCAGGGGAGGCCAGACAACCAGCCACCGGCGCTCCGGGGGCGGGACCCCCACGGGTCCCGCGGCGGCTCAACCGGTTGGCCATAATGGCCGGCCATTTTCCAGAAAAACCGTGGGATTGAAACCCCAATCCAGCGCATATGGAAGACCCCTTAGGGTCCGCCATTTCAAAAATCAAGGGGGCGGTGCCCCCCTTTGCGCCCCGCTCGGCAGCGAGCCGAGCTGCGGCCGGCTTCCGAGCCGGGCCGCAGGCCGCACCTGACCGCGGGCTGGGCCGTGCCCAGCCGGGCTGGGCTGCGCCCAAACGGTCTGGACCTGGACCCAGTTCGGGCTGACCCAGGTGGTATTGGGCCGGGTCGGGCTGGGCCCAAACCCCCTAGTTTCGGACCAGATTCATTCAAATGCGCATATCTTGGGCTATAGACTACTGATCGACGCACCGTCAGTTGCATTGGGATCCTTGGATCAAGACGGTCATTTCAATATTTTACACTCTATCATTAGGTAATGTTTGTGTACGGCCGGGTTGGTTCGAACCCAAAACAAACCGGGCCCTTGGAGCGGAAACACTTATAACTTAATGACCGGACGTCTGAATGACATGTCGTCGATCAAGTTGAATTCATATTTGTGAGACGGTTCATTTGGATTACTCTGATTGAGGTTTGGACATAGCTGGAGTATGGTTGGGTTGGTTTAAACTTAAAAATCAACCAGGCCTCTGGGATGAAAAAGCCAATAACTTTCAGACCGAGCCTCCGTTTGACGCTCCGTCTTTCGCGCTGAGTTCCTATTGACGAGACGGAACTTTGTGATACATCAGCCCTGGAATTTGTGATAGTTTATGTATCGACCCCCTTGGATCATAGAGAGGACCCTCTCAGAATCGAGCATGCTGTGTGCAGGAACCCTAGAGCTGGTTGCGACTGCGACGACGATGGTGATTGTACATGGATCCTACGTGGGTTCGGGAGCGAGGAAGACTGTACTTGTATCCTACATGGGTTCGGCAATGATGACGACTGGACATGGATCCCAGTGGGTTCGGCAGCGATGGTTACTGTACTTGGATCCTATGTGGGTTCGACAACGACAACTTCTGTACTTGGATCCTACGTGGGTTCGACAGAGGAGATGATTCAGAGTCATCATCTAATCATCTCTACCCCTCTTCGTGAGTAGTATACCTGTGTGAGCTGAGTCTTGACTTCAGTCTATATCATTGATATGATTTATTTTCTTTCCTGTGTGGACTGGGTTGTGCTTTCATGTGTGGAATGGGTTGTGCTTTTCTGTGTGGACTGGGTTGTGCATTCCTGTGTGAACTGGGTTGTGCTTTCCTGTGTGGACTGGGTTGTGCATTCCAATGTGGAATGGGTTGTGTTTTTCTGTGTGGAATGGGTTGTACATGGGCTCGTGAGTTGGAATCGAACTGTAATTGATGACTTAGGTATATGTATGGGCATATACCTAAGTAGATATGGTTGATACTTCCTGTTTGTATACTTTCTTTTTGTTTTATCCTTTGTGGATTCTGGGAGACCTTCGGGGGTTTGGGGTCCCTACTGAGTATCGAATACTCACACATGCACGGACCATGACCGTACTACGTTGTGTTGGTTGCAGACGACAGACAACACTGATCATGGTTGAGGCTTGTGGAGTGGGACAATACCCAGAGGTGGACTATCAGGCGGGACGTACACGGAGCGGACGACCGGACCCAAGGAGGTGAGGAGATCATCTATACCCACCCTTCAGGTGGGATAACCGGAGGACAACTTGGTGGTTGCTGATTTACTTTACTGCTGCTGTATTTCCTTTTCAGCTGTACTATACTTTCAGTTGGGTTTGTATTCTGGCCCATTTACTTTTCATCACTTACTTTTGTACTCATTTTACTATGTGTTTACTTCAGCTTGCGTACTCTGTTGTGTTGTTTACTTGTATAAAGGCAATGTCTTCCCTTTTATTCAGAATTTATGCCTTTGGTGCTAGTTTCCAGCCCCTGGCCTATGGAAGGCGAGCTTGGGGTAGTCACGACATGAGCCCCGAGGACGGTTCGTGATAATAATGATGATTGATGTATTATATCTAGGTATTTATAAGTTTTTATATTTTATATTTGAATTAATAATCATTTACATGTAAGATTGTTTGTTTGAAATGGCTAGACCTGATGATCTATTTTATTCCTTCACTAATACCAATAATTATTATTTTTTTATATTTTATATTCATATTAAAAAATATTGATAGGTAAAAATATAATTTTCTTCATTTTATTTATTAGTTTTTATATTTTACATCTATATTAACAAATATTTAGAGGTTAAATTTTTATGTTATGGTATTCATTTATAGGTAATAATTATATTCAAGTATTTATTAGTTTTTATATTTTATATTTGTATTAACGATTATTTACATGTAAAATTATAATATTATGATATTTATTAGTTTTTTATGTTTTATATCTACATTAAAAATTAATTATATGTAAGATTATTTGTTTTATATGGATGGAGATGCTTCTGTTGATCCATTTTGTTTTCTCATTGATGTTGGACTTCCAGCTAATGATCTGAACCCATCTTATCTATAGGATGTAGTGCCTATTAGTAGGGGGTGTGGTCTTTTTTGATTGATGATTCCAGATCATATTCTAGAGGTATGTCAGTCTCTTGATTTTGATCCTCATTTATGGAGGTATGTTCAATTGTTTTATGATGTTTATTTTATATTAAGTTATTATGTTAATTTTGGTAATAATATTCTTATTATTTATTTTTATTTGCATAGTTTTTCACATTTATCTATTGGGTTGGCCTGTGTGATTATAAGGAATTATTTTTCTAATCCACAAGCATCATGGGATCATGTTCCCATTATCGTTCGTCGGTAGATGTTTGGAAACTTGATTTTATGTTATTAAATAATATAGATTTTGAAAATTCATTTAATTACTAACATATTGTTTTTGAATTATATTTCAAAATTTATCGTTTCCTGTTGCTAATATCCTAAGATTTCATATTTGAGAGGCATGAGAGATTTATATATGTGAATGTTTTTTTTAGTTTTTACACAACCTTTGAAAGTGATATATGAATTGATATTCTGCTACTATTTTTGGTCATTCTAGAATCTCTCATCAACCTAACTATATCTCAACTCAGGTATGGGATATATTGTGCTCCTACTAGCTAGAAGATAATTATTTGATGAGGTAATCATCTAGACGTTAGATCCATGGGAGGTATTAGGTCACACATAGGGCTGAAAATCATACATTTGGTTTATATCGATGACATATGGTAAGTAATATTTTTTATAAATGAATATATACTTTAAATGTAGTTTTTTTTTCATATTATGCATTTTACTACTAACCCTTATATAATGAAGTTTAATTTTTATATGAATATGTACACTGATCCCTGCATAGGGAAACCTGTAAGTTACTAACACCGTCATATTGTGGTTAGTGATTTTAAAAAAAATGACTAATATTAATTTTATTTTTATTCTAATTTCTAATTATATTTTACTGAAATTTATGAGGTTGTGACTTCTTATTCAAGAGAGATTTAATCCTAGAGAGAAACATATGTCACTAGAGATTCAGGGTTTTATGTGGGGCTTAGATACATGTAACATTTCATGGGGTCGAGAAAGTTAGAGTGATCGGTATTGGTACACTATTATAAACTATGAGTTATTATGGTACTTATGTGATGGCATCAGTTATATAATAGGGATATTATAGAGAGTCATCATCATCATACACTGCATAGTATGAGGAGAGGTTTAGATCTTAGGACGATATTGTTGGCGCCAAAATATTCCACGCAAGGAAGGGATGAAAAAGAAGTCTGGCACGCTGCCTCGCGAAGCCCTGATGCAAAGCACCCCGAGCATCACGGTCTCGCGAAGCTCCAGAGTTAGTAACTCTCTGCAAACGAATTTGACTTTCGCGCGCCCGCCGCGAAGCTCCAGAGGCCGTAACTCTCCGCGAACGAATTTGACATTCGCGAGACCGCTGCGAAGCGCCAGAGGCGGTAACTCTCCACGAACGAATTTGAGATTTGCGAGCGTGCCACGAAGCCCCTGAGGTGGCACGGGAGTTCTGCTTCACGGCACCCCTTGCATATAAATACTGGGCTCCCCCTGAGTCCTAGGGATGCACAATCCGACCTTTCAGCTTCTCCTCTCCCGAATCGCGAAGCACCCTTTGCCCCCAGGAATCATGAGCTCCGCGAGGTACTTCTACTTCATGTGACGTCTTCGCTTTGTCTCGTTTTGTGCCCCTATTCCGAGAGGGATGCCCTTCACGAAGCTCAAGGGAATTCGTGAAGGAGGGGGATTCCCAAGGGAACCCGAGCAGCCGCGGAGCATTTATGATTCGCAAAACACCCAACCTGTTCTAGTGATCCCTATGCTAAGGCAGGATCCCTACACATCACGGAGCACACTGCTTCGCAGCACACTGCTTCGCGAGGCACCTCTTCTTCGCGAGGCAGTGCTCCACGAATACTGTTCCACTTCGCGAAGCACCCTCCACTCACACCTATGCCCCATGCTAAGGCTAAGGCACTCCGCTTCGCGAAGCACACTCCTTGTCTTAGCAATTCCGCTTCCCGTGCGACCCTCCAGGTATGCACGATGTGATTTCAAATTCCCACGGACAATACCACTTGTAGTGTTGCTTCGCCTAATGCTTCTTCACATAGGCACGCTAACAGTTATTGCTTCTTCGCATAGCCACGCTAACGTGGACCCCTCGATGGTTTTCTCCACAACCCCCCTTGACCACGGCCTTACTAGTACCTTCCCTCCCCCAAGGAGAAAAGGGCACCGGTTATGTAAGTCCTAAGGGTGTGGAGTGAACCCGCCTCGTTCGATCTGCAGGACGTTAAACTGTCAAGCACCATGTCCTACACACATGATGTTAAACTGTGACCCGACCTCGTGCCTCGCACGAAGGGTCCCCCCAGCTCGAACATTTTTTACGCCACTCGTCACCACGGGAGTGGAATCACCCATCCACAAGGGATGATATCCCCCTTATTGGAGTGGCGTATGTTCTCAGGAGAAGGGCGAACCTAGTTCCCCAATGGATGGCCGCACCCCTGCATCTCCGTACTTCCCCACTACCAAGGTCAGTGGAGGGCGTGATAGGGAGCGAGGCACCTCCCATCATTGGTCACAAATCCCTCTTTTGCTGCGCTCTGTCGCACTTCGGGCCTCCATCCTGGAGTAAGTCTCAGCACTAATGGTCCGCCTAACGCATAATCCTCTCTTCACTTCTCACAAATGCACCCTTCACGGCGTGATCGTCAGGTCCTTTCTGTCTCTTGTTTCTCACACCGAGCATGACTCACGTGGGCTTAGAGTTGGAATTGGCCATTACAATACCTCGTCCAGCATGACGTTAAATTGCATGCCCTCGTCCAGCGTGACGTTAAACTGCATGCCCTCATCCAGCATGACGTTAACCTGGATGCCCTCGTCTAGCATGACATTAAACTGCATGCCTTTGTCCAACATGACGTTAAACTGTATTTCCCCATCCAGCATGACATTAAACTGCACACCCATTTGAACTACGAGGTCTTTGATCCATGTCAAGGTATGGTACGTAGGAAGCCTCCACGAGGTTCAAGTCCACCCATCATCCAATTCATGTCGAGTTCTACCTTCATCCAGCATGACATTAAACTACATTCCAGTGCGAGGGCAAGCCGTTGTCACAACCCGAACTATGAGGACATTGATCCATGTCAAGGCATGGTACGTAGGAAGCCTCCCTGAGGTTCAAGCCCAACAATCATTGGCCCAAACCGTCTCCCTGTCGGTGTGCCAAGCCCCCATTTTCAACCCGAACTATGAGGACTTTGATCCATGTCAAGGCATGGTACATAGGAAGCCTCTATGAGGTTCAAGCCCATCCCCCTTTGGACCAAGGTCCCTCCTTATTCACGTCAGTTCACCGACACTCACCATCCGAACTACGAGGACTTTGATACATGTCAAGGCATGGTACGTAGGAAGACTTCACGAGGTTGAATCCCACCACTAGGGGACCCCTGGGTCTACTTTCACGTCAGTTCACCGATGAAACCATTTGAACTATGTGGTCTTTGATCCATGTCAAGGAACGATACGTAGGAAGATTTCCAGAGGTTCAAGACCACCACCCATTGGACCAAGATCCACCTTCATGTCGGTTCGCTGACGACTTCCACCATTTGAACTATGATGACTTTGAATCATGTCAAGGCATGGTACGTAGGAAGCCTCCCTGCGGTTCAAGCCCATCTCTCATTGGACCAAGGTCCACCTTCACGTCGGTTCGCTGACGACGTCCATCATTGGAACTATGAGGTCTTTGATCCATGTCAAGGCATGGTATGTAGGAAGCCTCCCTGAGGTTTAATCCCACCCGTCAGTTATTCACGTCAAGTTCCACCTTCATCCAACATGACGTTAAACTGCAATTCCAGTACGACGACAAGCCGTTGTGACCAACCTGAACCGTCTCCATTGGACGTTAAACTCGCGACATACCCTGTGTTAAACACAGGAAGCTTAGGAAAACCTCATATATGTGTCTATGGCATATAATTCCTCGCGCTCGATGTGGGATTCCTCAGGCTTCCACACCCTTGAGAAGCCCTATGACCAGGGATAATAGACAGACATGCCGGTTGCCCAACATCCAGGCACGCTACTGATGTCTCAACGTGACTACTCTCCCGACTGAAGGTTGCTGCCCTGACCGGACCCTTTGAAATGTCCCGACAGAAGCAGTGTAATTAACCGGCGTCCATGGAAACATGTAACTGGGAAGAGTTTCATGAAAAACGTATTAAATCTATGAGGGAGACTCGGACTAGGTGACAAGTTCCGAGGAGGAATCCGCGGAAGGAAGAACTGACATCCCATCATCCCGTTTTGATCAAGGAGCAGACATCCCTGAATAAAGAGCGAATGTCGCCTGCCTTTGGAAAGAATGAATGCGGGGCAACAGCGCAGCGCGTCCTCCTCCGCGGACAGACGGATGCGCGCGCCCCGACAAAAGCGTCGGAAACAGAAATGGTGAACCCGACGTGAAATTCTTATCCTCAGTGTAGAGATTAGTAGTGTTTGAAACACCAGTAGATTGATGTGTCACCAGATCCAGATATCTGGCACCTGGTCCCGCCAAGAAAATAACGGGCCTGTCGTGAAACTCACCGGAAGTCGGGGCAGTAGAACTTGGGTCACTCCGTTCTGAAACATGTTGGCGTGGATCCTTCTTACAGATGTGGAGAATGGAAGGATGTTGGGGCACTGGTTGTCAATCCTTTTACTCGCAAGGCTAATGATTTGATCCCTTCATTTCCCAGGAACCAGGTTGATGTTACGGAGACACGATCACTGCCCGGTCGCCTACGCAGGGGCAGGGGAAACACCGCAACATCTACCCCGCATGGCTCCACTACCGCCACAACGGCCGCCACATCACGGAATACGGGGCGCCCACGTCCCCTCTCCCCATCAGAGATCATCCAGCGAAGGGTGATCAACAACCTTGTACACAGGTACGAGGAGGAAGGGTTCGTCCTAACTCGGGATATGGCCCACCTGGACCTGGAGGCATCTAGGCCCCGCCGTCAACGCCGCCCTAACAGGCTACGCAGGGAGGCCCTACTCCCCACCCCAACGTTCAATCATTTCGGGAGCTTGTCCCCGGAACGCCTCGACGACTCCTTGCCTTATGCTGATGAGGCGGGTGACGTCCGGCTCAGCCCACTTAGGGTCCCGACCCAAGGGCTCCAGGAAAGGGCTCCTGTTCGACCGTGTTAGTGCCGCCGTCCGACTTCGCAGGAAGAGTAGGCAGGCCATGCCCCTAACCCACCCGCGCCAGCTTGTCTGACCTGACGTCAGCTCCGGGCGCGGGCTGAGGACGCTCACCCAGATGCGTCGGCGTCAACAGCTACAGTGGCCCAATACATTACCGACGTGCATCATGGAGTCCCTGCATACACTGAGCAGGGTCACTCCTTCACCCAACCAAGATCGATACCCCAACCGCCCCACGGGTAGGCTGGGTTGACTCTCCAGGTTGCAGGACTGAGTGTTGATCGCCGCGAACTAACCCGTGGTGATGTCACCCCGTACGGAGGCCCTCCCTATACCACTACTCCACAGAGCATGGGCCTTCCCTGCTCTGAAGCTCGTCATGGAGGTATGCCTCATGCTACCCCCATCCCGAAGGAAGACATGCCCCGCGACAGTGACGCTCGGCGCAAAAACCTTTCCCGCACCCACCATACAGGGTATGGAGTCTCTCCTCCTGTCCCCGAATATCGATATGAAGGCACTGTCCATCTGGTCCTTCTCCAACATGGGGGCCCTCCCTACATCCCCTCTGCAATCGGCGAAGGTCCTCCTCGCCCCAGCAACTCAAGGAGTGAAGGTCAGCTTCTCTCCTCCCTCATCGACCATGGAGGTCCTCCCTATGCTCCTGCCGATTCCAACTGAGGCTCTGCCCACATGCGTGTTGTCCATGGAGGTCCTCCCCATGTACTCTTTGACATTTTCCCTGGTTCCCCTCGCACCTCGGCTATCTCGAGCGGGAGCCCTCTCCGCCATGGCGCCAACGCCGCCCCGAGACTACATGTTGAGAATCAACCCTGTCCCGAAGAGCCACCCTGGGGTAGAAGAGCGGGTCATCGCCGCCACAAGAAGAGTCCTGGGAAGGCCCGAGTGGAGATCAAATCGGCTCATTTCTCGGATTCTGAAGCGGAATGCGACTCAGCGATGGAACCTTCTCCTCGATCCTCCATATCAAGGACTGAGGCGGGAACCAGGCGTGTTAGCCTCATTCCCCCGGAATGTGAGGTCCACCAGATTCCCATCTCTCTCCTCAGGTACATCCAAGAGGAAGAAATCGTGGAAATTCCGTAGGTCTCGACCGTGCAATCACCACAATTGTCACCAGAAGCGCCCTCTACCTCTACCAGAGATCACAGAGAGCTATTTTGGGGACCAACAACCATAGATCGACGACATGAACTATCGCTGGCAGCCGCGACTCTTGTGATACAAGCAATGGATATCAGCCCATCTTATCGTGACATTGTTGCCAGGTCACCTCACTCTTTAGAGGATGGCCCAGAATTCGGTAGCCAGTCATCTCATTCACCATATTCTCCATCATCGATTTTACTATCCCAGAGGTCCACCTCGGTACCGCTATCGGTCCCTCAGCCACCCCCGGTTGATGAGTGGGGCAATATAGGGCCAGATCCCGAGTCCGAACCCAGGAGCTTCTGGAGCATTCCCGCATCAGATTACTTCCCAGAGAAGTTCTGGCCAACGGCGGCACTGAACTTTCACGCACCAGAGTCCCTTACCCCTGAAGAAGTGGGGTTCTTTTTTCAAACCCTATGGACGACACACATCCGCCTTCGTTACGAGCAGGTGGTGTACCCCAGAAGTCGAGAGCACTTTTAAGAGATAAGCGAGCAATGTCGCTTGATTGATTTGGCCGCACTCCTTGTGGCCCAGCACCCTGAGTCGCCAGGCCGTCAGAGCGCCCTTCAACAGAAATGCGTTCAGAGTTTCAAAGTACTCTGTAGAGTCATCAGGGTAGCTACCCCCCATGTACAAGTCTATGGTTGGGGACACTATGCCGCTCTCCTCTTCGACCCTATCCGACGACAACCTGATTTGTTATGCGACATTGAGGACATTCCATTGAGAGGGGTCACCGTCCACATGGCTGATGTAGTGGACAAGGAAGACGAGCTTCAATTCCTTGATGGAGACCTACCCCCCGAGGGCGTGCCGCCACTGCTGGACCCATCAGGGAGGATTACACGTCAACAGAGAAACTTGCTAGGCCTCCTTGTACCCACCGAGTCGCTGGTACTTGGTCGGAATACCGGAAAGGGTAAGGAGCACGTCGGAACTGTCATGCACTCCGACCCATCTGCCTCTGTGCAGAAAACAGACAAATATCCTGAGAAGGCCACGTTACGCTAGTAGCTTGCTGAGCAGAAGAGGCTGGTTGAAGAACTCTTGGCTGAGCACGTTGTAGAGCGGCGACCCGTCTATGGTAATCCCAGGCCGGGGTAGTAGGGGCAGGAACAATTTCCCGCCAGTGAGACGCCTCCAGGAAACCCTGAGCATGCTACTTCCGTAGACAGGGCAGAAGCCGGAACTTATGGCAAGAGGGCGCGATACGTCTCACCAAACCCCCTCGAACGATGGGGCAATCTGAAGAATCCAGTCCGGTTCCCCCAGTCGCCCCACAAGTCGTTCTGCCAGTCGATCCACGAGCTGCCGAAGCCATCTACTGTGTTGAAGAACCTAGCAACGCACTTGTGATTAGGGATCCCCGTCAAGACAGGTACCCCCACCCATATGATCTTATAGTGGCACTCACAGCCTGCCTCAAAGCGTTGGAAACGCGGCAGGTGGTAGTCCCACCAGATGGCAAGCCATATCCCACGTGGGTGGATGATATGCCCGCACCCTCAAGTTTTGGGAACCCCACTTTCTCTCCCTTAACGATATAGGGGACCCGCCGCATCACTTGGATCATTTTTCTTCCAGGTGTGGCCCCATGCTAGGGACCCCGACCCAGCAAGAAGCCACCAAGCTCTGATGTTTCGTACAGACATTGGAAGGTCCTGCATTCGTCTGGTACAACCAGCTCCCTATCGAATCAGTGACCGATTGGGAGGATCTCCACCGGATGTTCCTATACTAGTTCAGCTCCACCACGCGGAAGACCAGCATTGCAGACCTCTTCAAGTTCAAGCAAAGGCCTGATGAGCGAGTCGCAGATTTCATCGCCCGGTGGAAGGGACTTACGTATTCCCTTGATATGACACTGACTCATGATAAATTACTGATGATGTGTGTGGGGAACGTTAAAAAGAAGCTGGTACCCTCCCTGATTACCCAGAACTACCCTGGAGGGTTCAGAGATTTCTTAGATAAGGCTCAGCGCCTTGAGGAGGCTTTGCAACAGGCTAGTCAGGCACGTTCGTTGTCCCCTATGATCCCAGCCAGGAGGACCGCCAGAGCTGAACCCGCTGCAGTGTCCCAAATAGAAGCCCCTAGGTAGCTGGAATTACTGCCAGTGGCACCATCCCTGCAACCCCACAAAGGTCCTCCACCTCAAGCATAGGCTCCTGCCTAGCAGCGACCGCCTCAGAATCGACAGGTTCCCCCGCGTAATGTGCCACCTCCACCTAGGAGAGACAATCAGGCGCCGCCTCCTCAGTAGGCCCCTCCGGACCCTTGTCAGGGCCAGGCCCCCAGGGCCCCATATCTGGAAAGAAGACACTAGACTTATTCGTTCAATGAAAATCAGGTCCATGGCTACTTCTGAAGTGCTCTAGAGCAAGGGATTGTGCACCTGCCCTAGTGCAGAAGGCCGGCAGAGGCGAATCTCACCGATCACCCCAACTACTGTCCTTATCATCAGATTCTGGGGCATACCCTCAAGAAATGCTATGTGTTTAAAGACTAGCTTCAAGACCAGGTCAAGAAAAATATAGTCAGGTTGGGCTCGACACCAACACAAGTGGCAGGTGTCTTTTCAGGGTCAGAGATCGGTAGCGACAGCGAAGGCAAGTGGCAGCAGGTTCCCAACCGCGGATCCCAGAAATACGACGACTGGATGGCTCGAAAAACCATCATCCGTGGCCATGGTATCATCCGGGCACACCTAAAGCAGCCGGAACCTTCAGAAGAAGTAGCCAGTACCCCTGCATCGCCTTCACAGTCGACCTTTACCCAATAGGGCAAGAAGCGATGACGCAAGAAGAACCAACGCGCTCCGCCAGTGTTGTCGTCATAACGCACTCTCGGTGACTTTATGCCCACTGAAATGGGGATTCCTCCCAGAATCCGCCCGGTGGTGGATGACTCGTCAAGCGACAGCCAGGGGTACGCTTCGGTTAACACTGTGGAGCTGGTAAAGCCCTATATGACTCCCGACGATGGGGAATTCTAGGCGAACCTCCCCAACGTTTCTAGCTGACGTCAATGTCAGCAGAACCGCAACCACGTCGGTCATCGAGGTACATCAGCGGGCACTTTCAGCCAAGTTGTGCACGCTACTGAGACCAGACAGCAGGCTCAGCACAGAGCTCAGCATGCACAACCCCATCTGACGCCCTCAGCTCTACCTCCACTGCCGTTTGTGCTGCTAAATCAGGGAGAGATGCCTCGTTCGTATCACATTCAGTATTACCCTGTTACAGGCCAGCCTCTGCTGTCCGATTCTAGTCCGGCGACTACTCTACAGGCTTCAACTAGTGGGCAGCAAGATGTACCCAGTACTAGACAACCACCAGTTCAACTGGAAAGACTCGCTATGCCTCCAACTGCCGAACGACCTCCTGTAGGCAGAGGTTCACGTTTGGCATGAAAGTATGATGTCCTGAAGCACCTGGCCGGCATTCCGGAAAGGCTTTCTATCCTTGAGGCCCTTCGCTTGTCATCTGAAATGAGTGAGGCACTTTCTGAGGCCCTAAGGAGCCCCCTCCAGTTTGAGACAGAGGTATCAGCTGTAGAAGCCTTCCATTCTGAGACAATTGAGAACGCTGAATATCAGGTGGTTATATCATTCTCCGGTGAAGATGAGGACCCTCCTATAGAGGGGCATATTCACCCGCTGTACATCACTGGACACTTCAATGGTGTGGAAGTCCGCTGCTGCCTCGTTGACACGGGTTCCGGAATCAACCTAATTTCGACTCGGATGTTGCGAAAGATGGGTCTATCGGAAGGTGATTTAACTCCCTCTGACCTCAGAATACAGGGGTACGACAGGACCAAGCAAACCCCAGTTAGCAAGATCTGCCTGAAGACTCATTTTGGTGGATTAATTGCCTACACCAAGTTCATGGTCGTCTCTCAGGACACCACCTACAACGCATTGATGGGTAGGTCGTGGCTCCATCTGCATGCAGCAGTCCCTTCGTCGTATCACCAGTGCCTCAAATACTCACTCAACGGCCGAGTAGGCATGCTCCAAGGAGATGAGTCTCCTTTCACCTCTTGTGAGGCCTGCTATTTGGATGCTGGTTATTACAAGATTAAGGATAAGCAAATACTAGTAAGTGAGGATGAACCCGCTCTGGTCACAAGTGATCCCTGGGCAAGCATGGATGACGCCTACATCCTCCCAATCCACCGATTGGAGGCCACAACCCCCAACATGGGGCAATGTTTTGTTGTTTCGGGTACACAAGGAAGGAATTTCCCCATGTCCAAGCAACGGCGGAAAATCACCTTGTACTACTACATCAACCAGGCTCAGGTGATCCCGGAACCTCCTACCCCTGTACGGTACCGGAATGTCAAGATTATGACAATGGCGGTGCACCGTACGTGTCTCTTCCGCTGAGCTGGAATCAACCGACTCAGGCCGACACGTCACCACTGCTTTGATACCATCAAACGTGGCCCCTTAGGTCGAAGTCCAGATGGGATAGGGTCGACTGCCTTCATTGCTATGGTCTCAATGGCAAGTGAGTCTCCTGATATGATGACCACTGCTACCGAAGTCGGCACCAGCTACCCCTTAGGCTTTGATAGCCCACAAATATCCCCCGTCGCGGGAAATCCCTCCACGGGTGGAGAGGAAGACCTGGAGGATGATCCCCCCGCCTTTGAGGAAGGCGTCTCTACCACGGTTGATGAACTGGTACAAGTGAACCTTTGTAGCAAGGCAGATCCGAAACCCACGTTGATCAGTGCAGCCATGTCCCACGTGGAGTGGCAGCAGTACGTAGACTTCCTCAAAAAACACCATGACGTGTTTGCCTGGAGTTACAACGAGATGCCAGGACTAGATCCCTAGGTATCCGTTCACCCTCTGGGCCTCCCAGCAAACCATCGTTGGTTTAAGCAACCTCCTAGGAAGTTGCACCCTTCTCATGGTGCTATGGTTGAGGCCGAAGTTGAAAAGATTATCAAAGCCAACTTTTTTAAGGAAGTCCAGTACCCCAAGTGACTTTCCAACATTGTTCCAGTCAGGAAGAAGAATGGGAAGATCAGAGTCTGCATCGACTTCCACGACCTTAATCACCACTGCCCAAAGGATGACTTCCCACTCCTGGTGACAGAGTTATTGATTGACTCCACGGTCGGGTTCCAAGCTCTCTCTTTCATGGATGGGTATTCCGGGTAAACTAGATCCGGATGGCCCCCGAGGATGAGGAGTCCACCGCCTTCAGGGCTCCCCAAGGTACCTTTTGCTACCAGGTTATGCCATTCGGCTTGAAAAATGCAGGTGCCACTTATCATAGGGCCATGCACCGCATATTCAAGCCGATTCTCGGGGCGCTGGTGGAATGCTATGTGGATGACCTAGTGGTCAAATCATGTCAGCGCCAGGACCATCTCAAAGACCTTTAGAAGGTGTTCGGTTTCCTCCGTTCCCGTCACCTGAAGATGAACCCGTTGAAGTGTGCCTTCGGGGTCACCTCTGGGAAGTTTCTGGGCTTTGTTGTTAGATACCGAGGCATTGAGATCGACCCAGAGAAGATCAAGGCCATCATCCAAATGCCTCCCCCGAGGAACATTCGAGAACTTCGAGGCCTCCAAGGCTACTTACCCTATATACGTTGATTCATCGCAAATCTGGACGGCAAGTGTAGGCCCTTTTTCCCGGCTCATGAAGAAGGGCGCCGCCTACGAATGGGATGAGGAGTGTCGGACTGCATTTGAGGAAATCAAGCAGTATCTGCTCCAACCTCCGGTTTTGATGCCACCCTTCTCCAGAAATCCACTGGTCCTTTACGTGACCGCCCTGGAAAGATCCCTCGGTGCACTCCCCGCCCAGAAGAATAACGAGGGTACCGAGAACAGTCTCTACTATCTCAGCCGCATGCTTCTCGATACGGAGGTCAGATACTCCCCTATCGAAAAGAGCTACCTTGTGCTTGTCTTCGCCGTACAGAAGTTGCGACATTACTTGCAGCACCATGATGTGAAATTGGTCTCCCGGTTAGACCCACTTAAGTACATCCTGAACCGCCCCATGCTAACTGGCCGACTAGCACAGTGGGTGGTGATTCTCTAGCAGTTTGATATCAGGTTTGTACCTCAGAAGGCCATTAAGGGACAGGCGTTGGCAGATTTTTTAGCTGCCCATACGACCTCCACGGATCAATCCCTGGACCTGGATTTTCCTGATGAGACGATCTTCTCAGTCAATCATGTCGTCCCATGTTGTCAAATGCATTTCGACAGTGCCTCCCGAAGCCCCACCGGTAGGAGGCTCAACGATCCCAAGCTCAACAGAGTGGGTCTGGGTATTGTCTTCATTACCCCGATGCAAGACATCCTTCCATACTCGTTCCTGTTGTCAGAAGGTTGTACGAACAACGAGGCAGAGTACTAGGCTCTCATCACCGGCCTCGAGTTGGCTCTTGAGATCAATGTGCCCCATCTACATGTGAAAGGCGATTCTAAGCTGGTAATCAAATAGGTTAATGGAGACTACATCATCAGGAAGCTAGAGATTGTACCGTTGCTGGAGTACACCCTCTACCTAATGGCCCAGTTCTCTTCTCGACCAGAGGTTACCCATTTCCCACGGTCACAGAATGGTCAAGCAGACGCCTTGGATGGCTTAGTCGCGTCGCTCGCAGAACCTGAGCAAGATGATTTGATCATACATGTGGCACACCGGAGAGTCATTTCCCCCGTCACCCAAGAGGACAATGATGGCCTGCAGGTAAGTCATCTCACCGTCGGACCCTCTACGTCAGGGGTCCCGGGTTCGTCAGACACAGTGGTTGAAGCCACTCCCGACTGGAGGGCACCTTTTGTCGAGTATCTCCAAAATGGTCACCTTCCGGAAGACCGGGCCGAGCGCGAGCGAATCTAACGCCGCACGCTGCAATTTACCCTCCAGAGTGGCCCCATTCTTAAACAGATCCTTTATAAACGAAGCTTCGATGGCGTCCTACTCTGTTGCATTCAAGGAGTAGAGATTCCTCAAGTTATGCAAGAGGTTCACGCCGGTTCCTGTGGCGCCCATCAAGCTGGGCCGGTGCTGTCCCATCAAATCCGGAGGTTGGGGTATTTCTGGCCCTCTATGATCCACGATTGTATTGAGTTTTCCAAGAGATGCCACGTGTGCCAAGTTTACGCCAACTTCCTGCATCAGCCGCCAGAGCCCCTCCACCCCACCAGGTACTCTTGGCCATTTGCGGTATGGGGACTTGATGTAGTGGGACCATATCCACCGGCAACTGGCCGCCAGTGTAGGTTCATCCTGACTGCTACAGATTTCTTCTCCAAGTGGGCAGAGGAAGTTCCACTCAAAGAGGTCAAGGCTCGTTCCATCTTCTACTTTGTGAGCTCCAATATTATCCACCGATTTGGGGTCCCTCATGTCGTCCTCATCGATAATGGCACCAACTTCCGAGTGGATGAACTGAATAAATTGTACGCCAAGTACGACATTCGTTCGAACCATACCTCCCGCTACCATGCGCATGCAAACAAATAGATCGAGGCATTTAACAAAACTCTCTCTAACATTCTGCAGAATATGGTTGGTCAGAACAAGAAAAGTTGGCCGGACAAGCTCCCCAACGCCCTCTGGGATTATCGGACGACGACTTGCAACTCTACCCAGGTGACCCCATATTCCCTGGTGTATGGAGTTGAGGTCTTCCTACCCATTGAGATCCCGCTTCCATCGTTACACATTGCAGTCTATGATCACCAGACATGAGATGAGGTAGTCGAAATCCGTCTAGCTAAATTAGAAGCACTGGACAAGAACTGGCTTCGTGCCCTGCACAATCTGGAAAGGCATCAGGATAAGATAACAAGGGCCTTCAACAAGAAGGTTCATCTCAATTCTTTTCTATAGGGAGACCTAGTTCTGGACCTTCGCGAACCAATGATCCCCAGTAGGAAACCACCCAAGTTAGAACCCAAATGGGAAGGGCCTTATATCATCCATAAGGTTTACCCCAATGGAGAATACTCATTGGTGACCACGGATGGAGAATGCATAACCCCTCCCACCAATGCCAGGTTCCTCAAGCGGTACTTCACCTGATCCTAGAGGGTCCCGCATGACCTTAAACTGCACGTTATGGTCCAACACGACCTTAAACTGTAAGGTCTTGCACGACCTTAAACTGCATCTTCGTCCTGCATGACGATAAACTACAAAATGGTCCGAGCTCTATGACCTTAAACTAAGATCTCCCCCATCCTTACTGTAAGACATTAAACTGCAAGCCAGTCAGGCCTTCCTGACTGAGGATCAGCCTTAGGCCCCTTGGCCTCCTCGGGCCCACGACCCCGTCTTCACTGCAAGACGTTAAATCGCAAGTTGGTCAGGTATCCTTGACCACGGCCCGGCCTCAGGCCCCTTGGTTTTCCCCAACTCACCTCTTGCGGGATTATATGGTATGGTGTGGGACTATGTCCTCATTCATGTCGGATTACTTGTCGTACCTTACATATCCCCAAATGAGATGCATCCTCATCCTGCATGACGTTAAACTACGTCTCAAGAACTATGTGTGGCTTGATTCCCATCTTAATGGGATACGTAGGAACGCTCAGACGCCTCGTCTTGATCCCAACCCCAAGATTTTCTCTTCCACTATCCCCCACTGGGAATAATTTCCTTGGAGGATTCTTGTGTAGCGAGGAGTAGGCTTTCTTTGCCCCGCTCATACAACCCCGCTCATACAAGGATTGTAAGGGTTGCACCATGTGCCCACTCCCGTTCTTCTATTCTCCCACGTCCTCACCGCATGACGCTAAACTGCATGTCCTTCAAGAACTACATATGGCTTGATTCCCATCCTAATGGGATACGTAGGAACACCTGGGCATTTTGTCTGTTGGCCCAGCCCAAAAGCCAAAATCTTCCCCTCGCGTCAAAATATATGGCAGGGTGCACAATTTTGCCCCAATTCTCATCGATCAAGCCTCGACTTGCCTACACATCCCCTTGGAGATGTTTTCCTCTTTCTTGGATGGATACGACTATGATTCCCCCACTCCTTGACTGGGATTCCATCATTTTTTCACACCCGGAGGGACCCCCAAGAATGGCCTGGATACTACACCCAAGGTCTCTCCTACCGATACAGGCCAATGCCCCCAAGGGTTTTCAAGAAACAAGCCGATACAAGTCCCACGTTGTGAATTTGGTCAACGGTCGACGCTCATTTGTTGCTCCCATATCAGGTCACCATAGGAACGCTGTGTCTCGAACATGGTCAACAGTGTCTTGGATCTTCGGGTCCACCCATAGATTTCCCAAACATCGAGTGCAGTGATTCGTTCTACCCCATCCCGAAGTGACAAACTCCCCTCTGGGTGGTTCTAGCAGTCGGGCCCATGACCCCAATTCTCCTATAAGAAATGTACAACGTGGTGTAGGATTACGTCCTCATTCACGTTAGGTTACTTTCCATGCTGTACACACCCCCAAATTAGATACAGTTATCTCTTTCCCCATCCTCATGTAAGATGTTAAACTGCGAACCAGTCAGGCCTTCCTGACTAATGCCTGAGCCTAGGCCCCTTGGACTTCTCGGGCCCCTCCGCCCAATCTCTTACCTGGGGTTTACGGTGTGGTGTGGGACTATGTCCTCTTTCACGTCAGGATCATGTACCATGCCATATTCCTTCCCTCATGAGGCCCAGCCTCCGGCCCCTTGTCCTTTTTGGGCCCCGACCCAGGTCCTCTCTTATAGGAGTGTATGGTGTGGTGTGGGACGATGTCCTCATTCATGTCGGTTTATTCTCCATACCGTACACCTCCCTTGTTTGGGGGTATATTACTCCCCCCTTGTCCCGTATGACGTTAAACTACATCTAGATAACTACGCGTGGCTTGATTCCCATCCTCATGGGATACGTATGACCACCTGAATTTCTAGGATTCGGGTCCAGCCCCACCTCTCGGGAATCTTCATCCCACCTTGGTACCTTGGTCTACCCTTCCTCCATTAGAGGATTATATGGTGTGGTGTGAGATTATTTCCTCATTCACGTCGGTCTCGTAATGACCACGCCATGTACCTCTCCTTCCTGAGCTGTTTCATCGACCCCTTTTTGGCGGTTCACCAATGTGCCCAAGGGGAATCTGGTTTATTACCTGGAATGCCAAGATTTACTCGGACACATCCGCACCCTCTTTCCAGGCATTGTGTATCCCTATATCAGGGCTTCCATCATCTTTCACACTCGGAGGGACCCCCAAGAATGTCCTGGATACAATTCCCAAGGGCTCTCCTACCGTTACGGGCCAACGCCCCTAAGGGTTTCAGACAACAAATTGATAAAATATCACGTTGCGAATATGGTCAGCAGTCGATGCTCCTTCGTTGTTCCCACCTCAGGCTAACGCGATATGGACGCTACGTTTCCACCATGGTTAACAGTTTTCCTCTATCTCCACGCCAACCCATTGAGCCCAAAATGTCGGGTACACAATTCACACCATTCATCACTTCATCGTGTCCAAGTAGAGTCTTAGAACTCTTGGTACTTTTTCCCCCGTGCACGTCTGCGCGTTGAGGAAACAAGCCGCATCAAAGGTGTCCTTCGGGGCTCTCTACCAACTCCTATTTGATGGGTGCCCCAAGTATTGCAATAAGTATGCCCCCCTTGTTTCCCACCCTGAGTTTAACTCACGTGGGCTTAGGGATCAGGTTGAGGTCTGCGCTAGCTTCGGAAGTTGTTACCATTCATGGTCCGAGCTCTAAGACCATAAACTAAGATCCATCTAGAACTATGTTCAGCTTGATTCCCATCCTCATGGGATACGTAGGACCGCCTGGACACCTTGTCTTCGGGTTCAACCCGTTTAGGGAGCTAGTCTCTCCCCCCTGTTTCACCTATTACCTCTATATAGGACCCTCAGCCTAAGGTCTCCCTCTCCGAGTGGCGTACAAAGTGATGTGGGATCATGTCTCCATCAATTGTGTTTTATAACACTACGCACATTACCCGCCTAGCATCGCCTCTGCTACGTCTGCGCTTCATGACGATAAAATGCACACATGGTCCTGTCACATGACCCTAAACTGTGACATTATCGTCCTGACCGCATGAAAAAAAACGGCACTGCATTGTGATGACCTCGTTGTAGTGGACATCACGTTGGGTATTGGTCACATGTCATTCCATTTGTAAACTCCTATCACGGCTTCATTCTTGTGGCGACACCACGGCCTATTACTATAGGCTTGTCGCTTCACAAAAAAAACCACTCACCTTAAAGAACAAACAATATTTATCAAATTCTGCTTCTTTTAGTGCAAGGTCCATGCCTGCACTCCCCTTTTCCCCTGACACTGGTATCGTACCATGTCACCTTTCAAAACTACGTATGGCTTGATTCTCATCCTCATGAGATACGTAGGAGCATCCGGGCACTTCCTCGCGGGCCCAACCTAACCTTTGTGTTCGGTCCCTCGACTCGAGCATATCCCCAGAGAATGCATGGTATGTAGGGATTAGGTCCTCATTAACATTGGGTTTTGTTGCCATGTGTTCCCTACTCCCTTTACCCATTCATGGTCTAAGATCCAACTAGAACTATGTTCAGCTTGATTCCCATCCTAATGGGATACGTAGGAATGCCCAGACCTCCTGTCTTTGGGTCCAGCTTGAGTTCAGCAAATTCACCTCTCTGGTCCTGCCATCAGGACCCTGACTACGGGACCGTGTGGCGTAGTGCGGGATTTTGTCCTCATTCACGTTGGGTTTACAATAGCTGCACCACGTGCACCCCATTCTGAGAGTTAGCCCTCCTACTCCTTGTCCCGCATGACATTAAAAGGCACCCTCTAGAACTACGTATGGCTTGATTATCATCCTCATGAGATACGTAGGAGCACCCGGGTACTTCCCTGCGAGCCCATCCTAACTTTTTCTTTCGGTCCCTTGACCAAAAACCTCTCCCAAGGAGGTCGTGCAGTGTGATATGAGATTATTCTCTCATTCACGTTGGGTTGTTCATCGCACCACACACACACCCTATTCCCATTCATGCCAGGTGTTTGAGTTACTCCACCATGTGCCTCTTATGTTTTCTCCCTCTATCTAACGCGTCTTATTGTCATACTCAGATGTGTTTTGACAAAGCCCGAAGTGTGTAATTTTCACGGGGACATTCCCTTCGTCCCATGACCAAGCATCGTGAGCTCTCTATTTGGATCCTCATCCTCTTCCACATCCGATAGGACCCTCAGAAAACATGGATACTAGGCTTAAGGGCTCTCTAAGGATACTGGACCTAAGGGCCCTCCAATCATTTCGGGCCAATGTCCCTAAGGATCTTTGACAACATTTGCGACATGGTCCCGTGTTTCGAACATGGTCAACGGTCAAACCTCATTTTTTTGTCCTCATTCTAGTCCAATGTGATATGGACGCTGCGTTTCCATCACAGTTAATAGTTATCCTCTATCGTCATGCCGCCATCATCATGATCCAACTCTCAAGCGACACGATTCACACATTTCCACTTCCTCATGTTCAAGTGGAATTCCATCATACTCGGCTTTTTCTCTTCGCACATCTAGGTGCACTACATGATCATGTTAGTGTCATTGGGCCGGTATTCACCGAGCATCCCTTTGCCCTAACCTGCCCTTTTCTGTGTCGGGAAATTCCCACCACTACTTCTTGTTTCCCACACCGAGCATGGCTCACGTGGGCTTAGTAGTTTTTTCGGGATGTGTACCAACACAGCCGGGATTCTCATCGTCCCGCATGACATTAAACTATGCTTACAGAACTACGTATGGCTTGATTCCCATCCTCATGGGATACGTAGAGACACCCTGGTATTTTTCCCAGGGTCCAGCCCACAAAAATCATTAATCCCATCCTTCCCCGTTCCGGCCCCCTGGCCGGACCCCTCGCTAGAGAGGCCCTGTCCCAAAGAAAAAAGGATCCATGACCAAACCAACGTTCCCATCTGGCGTACTCCCACCACGGTGGTGTAACTACCTACGTGTTGGATTTTGTTCGAAAAAACCATCACTCCATATTCAACGCTTTGCGTACCCCTTATTCGGACCCTCGTCCCCATTCATGTATGACGGGACCCCCTAACGGCCTGGTCGCATGCCGCATCGGCTCACCTACCATCCTGGGCCAACGTTCCGGAAGACTGATCATGTTTGGAAGGACCCCCTAACAGTATGGATGTTTGACCTATGGTATGCCAACTATCCTAGGTCAATGTCCCGAAAGATTGACCGACAATATTTGCGACATGGTATCGTGTTTCGAACATGGTCAACGGTTGACCCTCATTTTTATCCCCATTATAGGCGAACAGGGTAAGGATACCGCTTCTCAAGCATGGTTAACGGTTGTCCTTTATTGTCACGCCATCCCCATAGTGCTCCAAATCTTGGGCATTGTAATTCATGATTCCCGTTTCCATCTATTCGGACCGATTCCAGTGTCCCTGGTGTTGCACCGTTCGTGCATGAGGGCACGCTGAAGAAACGGTAATTCAGATATTCTGAAAAGTTCCTTCTCCGGTCAAGCCTCTCCCATATTTCGGAAATCCGGACTGGTAATCCAAATCCCGGATACCCGGAGCATGGTCTCCACTCCTATGTCAGGTGGGACGAAAAGGCAACTATCTCATGTTTCTCACATCGGGCTCGACCCATGTTGGCTTGGGGAATTATCGCCGAACGCCCCATAAATATTGTATGGATGTAATGAGGTGATTCAAACAGCGGAAATCGTGCACGCTATGACATTCAAAACAAAGAAGAAATTGAAGTGCGAAAGTACCAATAAAAGGTTTTCAGTTTGTTACAATACCCGGGGGTCGACACCCCCCATGGACGGGTTGACCCCGTCAAAAGAGCATTGCAGCTCCGCCACCCGTCGGCTTGTGGCATCCAAGGCTTGCTACCGCTGAATCAGCTCCCGCTCCTACTCAGTACCGGCGGGGCACAATGCGTCAGCCTTGGATCTGTCCCTCTCTACCTCAGCCTAAATGGTAGCCATCTCTCCAGAAGCCTGCCTCATAAGCTCCTCTGCCACTGCCAACTGGGCCTTCAACCGGAAGATCATCTCAGATTGCGCATTAAGAGAGTCTTAGTGCTCATCCGCCTGGGTCTGCAGCTGTTGGACCACGCCTTCATCCTCCTGGAGCTTCTTGATGTTTGTCTCCTTCCTCCGCTACCAGCCCACGCTGAGCCCACGATCATGCTCCCGAATCTTCTCAGCTATAAGATCTCGGATGAGCGCGTGAGGACGTTGGGCATCCACTCCCCCAGTGCATAGTTCACGCAACCGCGAGCAGAGTCTGTCCATTTCGGCCAGCCATAGCACTTGGGGGGTGTCCTTGAAGAAGCGCAAGATTAGCTTCCATGACCGGCGGCAGACTATGCTGCTATCTTCCTCATCGGAGGCCGTTTTGTCCCAGTCTGCACAATTGGCAGGCTCGTATGCAGGATACGCCTGCAGGAAGTCCCCGGCGGGATCCGCATCTGGGGTTGAATTCGGCACGACATCTGGCGCCAAAGCAGGCACGACAGGACTGGGACCGGCCGACCGATCCTCTTTATCGGAGTCCACCTCAATGACCTCGGGCAGGACCCTGTTGGTGGTCTTGCCGGTGATGATGTGTGTTGCAGCTCGGGGAGATGGAGGGACTATCGCCACCATCACTGGCATGCCCCTGGGAGGGACGCCACCAGACATCCCGACTAGTCTTGCCGTAGCAGCCCACGCCAGTTGGAGAACTGTATGACAGCGAGGGACATAAACGTTAGTTGGCATAGTCTACATATGATGACAAGGGAACCGGTAGAGGAAACTTACGGAGATCAACCTCCTGGTGCTGCTCTTGAGCCGGTACTAACGGGACCCCTAGGCGAGGCCCTCCGTATACCGTTGGAAGGTCTGGAGATCCCAGAGGGTCCACCTCGGGTGCTCTGATCCCACCAGATGCGGAACTGGATGCAGCCCCAGGTGCGAGTTCTGAAGGCCCCACATCATCACCCGCCGAGGGACGAGAACGAGGCCTGCGAACAAGTTTCCTGCTGTATGGCTCAAACATCAGTGAGAAGTTTATAGTGGCCCGAGAACGGTCCATAAGGAAAGAAGTTCGGAATGCTACCTTGAGAGCCTCTGCAAAATCGTCAGAATCTGAGCCTTGATCTCCGACCTCGCCCTCCTCCAGCCTCGTCCTCTCGAGAGGAGTCCTCTGATTCTTCTAGTAGGGGGAAGCGCTCCCTTAGATCGGCAGCCGATAACTGTGGGGGGACCGTCCGATTCAGCATTACCCTCACCCGGTCTGTCATTGGGTGAGGCACACCACTGGAGTGAACGTAATCCTCCAGCTCGTCCAAGTATTGCTCTGCCTCCGCCGGAGATGTCATGAAACTAGCCCGGACTGGGCCTATTCCCGGTAACTCAATCCCGAGGCGATTCAAGTGTGCCCATATCTCAGATGGGCTAAGAATTGCTGGTTGAAATCCCAAATGTACCAGGCTTCTGGGAAGAAGGCATCCTCTGCCATGTCGATATGACGCAATCGCTTCCCCGGAGCCTGAGTGGATATCCTACAAAATCCTCTTAGTGGATGCCCCTCCAAATGACCCTTCTCTTCCAGAATCACTGGATCCGCCGCTACCGCCACACCCTCGACCGGTACTGGTCTCGCTGCCATGGCAACCCCGCCACCACGAGAGGCCCTAGCTACCGTCTGACCCCAACCTCGACATAGAGGAGGCCCACTGTCACCGGCCCGAACAGGTGGCTGCTTCAGCATCTCCCCTGGGTAAGAAGCCTCCCAACTAATGGAATACTCCCTCACTAATCCGAAAGCGGCGGTGGATGGAGGCAATGCAATTCGCATCTTCCCATCTTCCCGTGTGAACATGAGCCACATCTGCCTCATCACACATGGGTTCTCCTCATGACGCACCTCCTAGTACACCTACGGAGTTAGCCGCTGGAGGCACCGGAACTGCCTCGCAAACCGATGCGGGGTGTACAGTTCGCAGAGTGGCTCACGATCTACTCGTGCCACCAAAAATCCACCTCAAAAGGCCAGGAGATAAGCCCGATGTTCTTCTGTTCCCCACCCGTCGTCAGTAAGTATCCCCGTCAGCAATGGGAAGGGGTGGAAATTAAACTCATCTGCCCTCCACACCCGATTCAGCACCATAGACATGGTTAGTTTGAATGGGAAGCTTCCGACCGCATTCCAGATGGAGGGGCAGAAGTTTTATCCCGACGGTGAAATAGGGTTTGGATACTCATAGACCCCCCTGATGTGTGCTGCGATCCACCCATAAAGGAGGTGGAAGGGCCCACATATCCTTGGTGACTTCTTGCCCTCGCTAATGTTCCGCAGCATTCTGTACAGTTTGGCGAGCATTGGAATCCCCAGATTGACCCACTGCCCCATGGCCAACATGGACGCCATAATAAATGAGCTGGGCTGCACCCCCATGCTTGTATCCCTCACCGGTAGTATCCAACCGCAGATGAGAGCTGCGATGAATGCCGCTAGCCTGACTATCGGCTATTGTTCTGTGCTGACACTGAAACCCCAAGTCTTCCATTGGCTGTCCTCCAAGACCCACCAATACAAGTGCCCCTTACCCCGTTGGGCCGCCCTCGGACAAGTTCGAGGCCTCGGAGGGAACTCTCAATTCTCTGGGAAATTCAGGAAGGACTTGAACCATCTCTTAAGGTGGACATCCCTCACTGCCTCCTTGTCCTCTCCTGGGACGAGTGCCATTAGCACTGACGCCAGTCGCAGCATTTGCTCTATATCCTCCCACGCGCTCATGACGGGGAGGAACACATCATACATGGCCCCCAAGATTAGAACCCCAGAAATCTGGTGGACATCCCACAGGCTGATTCCCACCTCCCCGTAGTGCAGGTGAAAGGTATTGGTCCTAGAAGACCATCTACTCAGCAATTCCAGCATCATTTGTTTTGGTTGGTAAATGTGGAATTGGGAGGCCCATGCCGCCTCGTATAACCCCACTCTCCTCAGCTCGGCCCCAAACTCCTCACATGAGGCGCCTACCCAGTAAGCCCAGGCCCAGTCATCAGTAAAGTTGCCGCCCTGGCGCAGGTCCCACTCATCGGACCATCCTTTCTTCAAATCCTGCAAAGCCGTCTTCAGTATGGTACGGTAGAGAGGAGGGGACATCTCCAGTTGCAGTGGATTCCCGTCAATATCGTTCACATGGTTGTAGAGACAATCAGCGGTGACGGGTGTGAAGTCCTCCTACGCATGACCATTGGCCACCCTGAACCATTGGTGCTGACATGGCGTGCTCCTAATCCAGCATGTTGGTTCGTCCCTACTCGCCTCAGGGATGAAGACGTCATCCCTCAACCCGAAGCCGTACAATGGAAGCTTCTTACACTGCGGATAATTCTTCTGACCCTCCGATAGAAGATCTGTCAAAGAAACGTGGTCCGAGTGTCTTCGGACCATCTCCCCAAGTCCTGGACAGTTGGCCATCTCATCTCGACAGGCGGCATCCGCAAGCGCCCCCAATACAGCTTCTTGGTGGTCCATTTTAGTTCCGTCACTTAGAAAAGAATTGTTTCAGAACGGATCGCGAAGCTGGATCGCGAAGCCGGCTCATGAAGGTCGGTCACAAGATCAAGCCGCGGAGTCTGGCCTAGGCCGGAAAACAGGAGTTCGCTTGGCGCGGTCGCGGAGTCAGAGACCCGCGGATTCGCCGCGAAGCTCGATTCGCAGAGAGCAGGCGCGGAGTACGCAGAGCTTCGTGAAATCGAGAGCACAAAAAGACTAGAAAAGCGCATGAAGACAAAAGAGGTCGACCCCCTTATTTATAGGCGGTGACCCCGGAGCATCGCGGCGCGCCCCGACCACACGGAGCATCGCGGTGCATCTGGATCCGTGCTCCAGTCAGCACCGCGGGCCCCCTTCGCGACGTCGCATCGCAAACCGCCGACAATTATGGTGATTTTCCCTCAGACTTCAACCATTCACCCTCCGCGGCTCCAAGTCTGATGGGGGGAATTTTTTGGCGCCAAAATATTGCACACAAGGAAGGGACGAAAAAGAAGTCTGGCACGCTGCCTCACGAAGCCCCGATGCGAAGCACCCCGAGCGTCACGGTCTCGCGAATCTCCAGAGGCGGTAACTCTCCGTGAACGAATTTGACGTTTGCACGCCCGCCGCGAAGATCCTGAGGCGGTAACTCTCCGTGAACGAATTTGACATTCGCGAGACCGCTGCGAAGTGCCAGAGGCGGTAACTCTCTATGAATGAAATTAACGTTCGCAAGTGCGCTGCGAAGCCCCTGAGGCGGCGTAGGAGTTCTGCTTCACGGCATCGCTTGCCTATAAATACTGGGATCCCCTTGAGTCCCAGGGATGGACAATCAGACCTTTCGGCTTCTCCTCTCCCGAATCGCGAAGCACCCTTTTCCCCAAGGAATCATGATCTCCACGAGGTACTTCTACTTCGCGTGACGCCTTCACTTTGTCTCATTTTGAGCCCCTCTTCCGAGAGGGATGCCCTTCACGAAGCTCAACGGCATTCGTGAAGGAGGGGGATGCCCAAGAGAACCCGAGTATCCGCGGAGCGTTTATGCTTCGCGAAACACCCAACCTGTACTAGTGATCCCTATACTAAGACAGGATCACTACACATTGCGGAGCACACTACTTCGCAGCACACTGCTTCGCGAGGCACCTCTTCTTCGTGAGGCAGTGCTCCGCAAATACTATTCCACTTCGCGAAGCACCCTCCACTCACACCTATGCCCCATGCTATGGCTAAGTCACTCCGATTCGTGAAGCACACTCCTTTGCTTAGCAATTCTGCTTCCCGTGCGACCCTCCAGGTATGCAAGATGTGATTTCAAATTCCCACAGACAATACCACTCGTAGCATTGCTTCTCCTAATGATTCTTCGCATAGGCATGCTAACGACTATTTCTTCTACGCATATACACACTAACGTGGACCCCTCGATGGTTTGCTCCACAACCCCCCTTGACCATGACCTTACTGGTACCTTCCCGCCCCAAAGGAGAAAAGGGTACCAGTTATGTAAGTCCTAAGGGTGTGGAGTGAACCCGCCTCGTCTGAGCTGTAGGACATTAAACAACCAAGCACCACGTCCTCAACACATGACGTTAAACTGTGACCCAACCTCGTTCCTCGCACGAAGGGTCCCCCTAGCTCGAACATTTTTTACGCCACTCATCTCCACGGGAGTGGAATCACCCATCCACAAGGGATGATATCCCCCTTATTGGAGGGACGTATGTTCTCAAAATAAGGGTGACCCTAGTTCCCCAACGGATGGCTGCACCCCTGCATCTTCGTACTTCCCCACTACCAAGGTCAGTGGAGGGTGTGATAGGGAACGAGGCACCTCCCATCATTGGTCCCAAATCCCTCTTTCGCTGTGCTCTGTCACACTTCAGGCCTCCATCCTGGAGTAAGTCCCAGAACAAATGGGCCGCCTAACGCGTAATCCCCTCTTCACTTCTCACGGACACTCCCTTCGCAGCGTGATCATCTGGTCCTTGCTGTCTCTTGTTTATCACACCGAGCATGAATCACGTGGGCTTAGAGTTGGCATTGGCCATGACAATACCTCATCCAGCATGACATTAAACTGCATGCCCTCATCCAGCATGATGTTAAATAGCATTCCCTCGTCCAGCATGACGCTAAACCTGTATGACCTCGTCCAGCATGACGTTAAACTACATGCCCTCATCCAGCATGACGTTAAACTATATTTCCCCATCCAGCATGACATTAAATTGCACACCCATATGAACTACGAGGTCATTGATCCATGTCAAGGCATGGTACGTAGGAAGCCTCCACGAGGTTCAATCCCACCCATCATCCAATTCACGTCGAGTTCTACCTTCGTCCAGCATGATGTTAACCTGCATTCCAGTGCGACGGCAAGCCGTTTTCACAACCCGAACTACGAGGACTTTGATCCATGTCAAGGCATGGTACGTAGGAAGCCTCCCTGATGTTCAAGCCCAACAATCATTGGCCGAAACCGTCTCCTTGTCGGTGTGCTATGCCCCCATTTTCAACCCAAACTGCGAGGACTTTGATCCATGTCAAGGCATGGTACGTAGGAAGCCTCTCTGAGGTTCAAGCCCATCCTCCTTTGGACCAAGGTCCATCCTTATTCACGTTGGTTCGCCGACACTCACCATCCAAACTATGAGGACTTTGATCCATGTCAAGTCATGGTACGTATGATTCCTTCGCGAGGTTCAAGCCCACCACTAGTGGACCCCTGGGTCTACTTTCACGCCGGTTCACCGATGAAGCCATTTGAACTACGTGGTATTTGATCCATGTCAAGGCATGGTACGTAGGAAGGCTTCCAGAGGTTCAAGACCACCACCCATTGGACCAAGTTCCACCTTCATGTTGGTTCACTGACAACTTCCACCATTTGAACTATGAAGACTTTGATCCATGTCAAGGCATGGTACGTAGGAAGCCTCCCTGAGGTTCAAGCCCATCTCTCATTGGACCAAGGTCCACCTTCACATCGGTTCGCTGACGACATCCATCATTTGAACTACGAAGTCTTTGATCCATGTCAAGGCATGGTACATAGGAATCCTCCATGAGGTTCAAGCCCACTCGTCATTTATTCACGTCAATTTCCACCTTTTTCCAACATGACGTTAAACTGCAATTCCAGTCCGACGACAAGCCGTTGTGACCAACCTGAACTAAGAGGTCTTTGATCCATGTCAAGGCATGGTATGTAGGAAGCCTCATAAGGTTTAAGCCCACCACCATTAGACCAAGGTCCACCTTCACGTCAGTTCGCTGACGATGCTCATCAGACCAAGGTCCACCTTCATGTTGGTTTGCTGATGCATCAGACCACGGTCCACCTTCACGTTGGTTCGCTGAAGACATCCATCCGGCCAAGGTCCACCTTCACGTTGGTTCTATGGAACCATCCAAAACTACACAGACTTTGATTCCCTACCACGGGGATACGTAGGAGGTCTCTTCGAGGCTCAATCCCAACTTCACCATCACCCTTGCGATGGTCCCTTGCCATTCCCCCTCCACTTCATTCATCCATCCATCATCCACCCTGATTCTCACCCGGACTGTCATATCCCGGTGAGACCATGTCGGTACGCTCCTCTTCACAGCCGCCCATGGGCTGGTCCTGGTATCGGCACCCCTTCAAGGGAAATCCCTCAATCCGATCCATTCTAGCCAATGCTTTGATCGGGATGATCTGTCTCTGCTGGACGTTAAACTCGCGGCATACCCTGTGTTAAACACAAGAAGTTGAGGAAAACCTCAGATATGTGTCTATGGCATATAATTGCTCGCGCTCGATGTGGGATGCATCGGGCTTCCACGCCCTCGAGAAGCCCTATGACCAGGGATAATAGATAGACATGTCGTTTCCCCATCATCCAGACATGCTACTGATGTCTCAACATGACTACTCCCCTAACTGAAGGTTGCCTCCCTAACCGGACCCTTTGGAATGTCCCGACAAAAGCAGTGTAATTAACCGGCATCCTTGGAAACATGGCACTGGGAAGAGTTTCACGAACAACGTATTAAATCTATGAGGGAGACCCGGACTAGGTGACGAGTTCCGAGGAGGAATCCGCAGAAGGAAGAACTGACATCCCATCATCCTGTTTTGATCAAGGAGCATACGTCCCTGAATAAGGAGCGAATGCCGCCCACCTTTAGAAAGCGGGAATGCAGGGACACAGCGCAGCGCGTCCTCCTCCACGGATGGACGGATGCGAGCGCCCTGACGAAAGTGTCGGAAACAGATATTATACAATATATTCATAGAGAGAGGGAGTAGGAGCATGAGAAACAATGTCAGAGATATGAGTGGATATTGGAGTATATGAGACATCTTGTGCATGGAATTGGTATGGAGTTTTCTCCCCCAATACTTTGAGTGATCCTCATACAGTTGATACCAATTAATTCTCTATGATTTTTAATGATTGTTTTTTATTTTGGGGTGATAAATATATTATGTTTGAAAATACGTTTTAGTGTCATATTAGTTTTTAATTTTTTATAAATTTTATTACGAGGACTTTGATCCATGTCAAGGCATGGTATGTAGGAAGCCTTCACGAGGTTCAAGCCCACCACTAGGGGACCCCTGGGTCTACTTTCACGTCAGTTCACCGATGAAACCATTTGAACTATGTGGTCTTTGATCCATGTCAAGGAATGGTACGTAGGAAGATTTCTAGAGGTTCAAGACCACCACCCATTAGACCAAGGTCCACCTTCACATCGGTTCACTGACGACTTCCACCATTTGAACTACGAAGACTTTGATCCATGTCAAGGCATGGTACGTAGGAAGCCTCCCTGAGGTTTAAGACCATCTCTCATTGGACCAAGGTCCACCCTTACATCGGTTCGCTGATGACGTCCATCATTGGAACTACGAGGTCTTTGATCCATGTCAAGGCATGGTATGTAGGAAGCCTCCCTGAGGATCAAGCCCACCCGTCATTTATTCACGTCAAGTTCCACCTTCATCCAACATGACGTTACACTGCAATTCCAGTCTGACGACAAGCCATTGTGACCAACCTGAACTACGGGGTCTTTGATCCGTGTCAAGGCATGGTACGTAGGAAGCCTCACAAGGTTCAATCCCACCACCATTGGACCAAGGTCCACCTTCACGTCGGTTCTTTGACGATGCTCATCGGACCAGGGTCCACCTTCACGTCGGTTCGCTGACGCATCGGACCACGGTCCACCTTCACGTTGGTTCGCTGACAACATCCATTGGGCCAAGGTCCACCTTCCCATCGGTTCACCGGCACCATCCCGAACTATGCGGACTTTGATTCCCTGCTACGGGGATACGTAGGAGGTCTTTTCGAGGCTCAAGCCTAACTTCACCGTCGCCCTTGCGATGGTCCCTTGCCATTCCACCCTCCACTTCATTCATCCATCCATCATCCACCCTGATTCTCACCCGGACTGTCATATCCTGGTGAGACCATGTCGGTACGCTCCTCTTCACAACCGCCCATGGGCTGGTCCCAGTATCGACACCCCTTCAAGGGAAATCCCTCAATCCGATCCATTCTAGCTAATGCTCTAATCGAGCTGATCCATCTCTGCTGGACGTTAAACTCGCGGCATACCCTGTGTTAAACACAGGAAGCTGAGGAAAACCTCAGATATGTGTCTATGGCATATAATTCCCCGCGCTCGATGTGGGATGCCTCGGGCTTCCACGCCCTTGAGAAGCCTTATGACCAGGGATAATAGACAGACATGCCGGTTGCCCAACATCCAGGCACGCTACTGATGTATCAACGTGACTACTCCCCCGACTGAAGGTTACTGCCCTGACCGGACCCTTTGGAATGTCCCGACAGAAGCAGTGTAATTAACCGGCGTCCATGGAAACATGGAACTGGGAAGAGTTTCACGAACAACGTATTAAATCTATGAGGGAGACCCGGACTAGGTGATGAGTTCCGAGGAGGAATCCGCGGAAGGAAGAACCGACATCCCATCATCCCGTTTCGATCAAGGACCAGACATCCCTGAATAAAGAGAGAATGCCGCCTGCCTTTGGAAAGCATGAATGCAGGGCAACAGCGCAGCACGTCCTCCTCCGCGGACAGGTGGATGCGTGTGCCCTGGCAAAAGTGTCGGAAACAGAAATGGTGAACCTGACATGAAATTCTTATCCTCAATGTAGATATTAGTAGCGTTTGAAACACCAGTAGATTGATGTGTCACCGGATCCGGATATCTGGCGCCTGGTCCCGCCAAGCAAATAATGGGCCTGTCGTGAAACTCACCAGAAGTCGGGGCAGTAGAACTTGGGGCACTCCGTTCTGAAACGTGTTGGCGTGGATCCTTCTTACAGATGTGGAGAATGGAAGGATGTTGGGGCACTGGTTGTCAATCCTTTTCCTCGCAAGGCTAATGATTTGATCCCTTCATTTCCTAGGAACCAGGTTGCTGTTACGGAGACATGATCACCGCCCACTCGCCTACACTGGGGCAGGGGAAACACCGCCACATCCAGCCCGCATGGCTCCACTACCGCCACAACGGCCACCACATCGCGGAATACGGGGCGCCCACGTCCCCTCTCCCCATCAAAGATCATCCAGTGAAGGGTGATCAACAACCTTGTACGCAGGTATGAGGAGGGAGGGGTCATCCCAACTCGGGATATGGCCCACCTGGACCTGGAGGCATCCAGGCCCCGCCGTCAACGCCACCCTAATAGGCTACGCAGGGAGCCCCTGCTCCCCACCCCAACGTTCAATCATTTTGGGAGCTTGTCCCCGGAACGCCTCGACGACTCCTCGCCTTATGCTGATGAGGCGGGTGATGTTCGGCTTGGCCCGCTCAGGGTCCTGACCCAAGGGCTCTAGGAAAGGGATCTCGTTTGGCTGCGTCAGCACCGCCGTCCGACTCCGCAGGGAGAGAAGGCAGGACATGCCCCTAACCCACCCGCGCCAGCTTGTCTGACCTGATGTCAGCGCCGGGCGCGGGTTGAGGATGCTCACCCAGATGCGTTGACGTCAACAGATACAGTGGCCCGAGCCATCTCCGACGTGCATCATGGAGTCCCTGCATACACTGAGAAGGGTCACTCCTTCACCCAACCAAGATCGATACCCCAACCGCCCCACGGGTAGACTGGGTGGACTCTCCGGGTTGCAGTCCTGAGTGTTGATCACCGCGAACTAACCCGCGGTGATGTCACCCCGTACGGAGGCCCTCTCCGTACCACTACTCCACAGAGCATGGGAATTCCCTGCTTTGAAGCTCGTCATGGAGGTATGCCTCATGCTACCCCCATCCCGAAGGAAGTCCTGCCCCGCGACAGTGACTCTCGGTGCGGAAACCTTTCCCGCACCCACTATACAGGGTATGGAGTCTCTCCTCCTGTCACCGACTATCGATATGAAGGCACTGTCCATCCGGTCCTTCTCCAACGTGGGGGCCCTCCCTACATCCTCTCTGCAACCGGCGAAGGTCCTCCTCGCCCCAGCAACTCGAGGAGTGAAGGTCAGCTTCGCTCCGCCTGCATTGACCATGGAGGTCCTCCCCATGCTCCTGTCGATTCCAACAGAGGCTCCGCCCACATGGGTGCTGTCCATGGAGGTCCTCCCCATTTATTATTCGTCATTTGACCTAGTTCCCCTCGCACCTTGGCTATCTCGAGTGAGAGACCTCTCCGACACGGCGCCAATTCCGCCCTAAGACTACATGTTGAGAATCAACCCTGTCCCGAAGAGCCATCCTGGGGCAGAAGAGCGGGTCGTCTCCGCCACAAGAAGAGTCCTGGGAAGGCCCGGGTGGAGATCAAACCGGCCCATTTCTCGGATTCTGAAGCGGAATGCGACTCAGCGATGTAACCTTCTCCCCGCTCCTCCGTATCAAGGACTGGGGCGGGAACCAGGCGTGTTAGCCTCATTCTCCTGGAATGTGAGGTCCACCAGATTCCCATCCCTCTCCGAAAGTACATCCAAGAGGAAGAAATCATGGAAATTCCGTAGGTCTCGACCGTGAAATCACCACAATTGTCACCAGAAGCGCCCTCTACCTCTACCAGAGATTACAGAGAGCTATTGTGGGGGCCAACGACCGTAGAGCGACGACATGACCTATCACCGGCAGCCGCGACTCCTGTGCCGGAAGCTGTGGATATCAGCCAATCATATCGTGACCTTGTTTCCAGGTCACCTCACTCTTCATAGGATGGACCGGAATTCGGCAGCCAGTCAGCTCGTTCGCCGAATTCTCCGTCGCCGAGTTTACTATCCTAGAGGTCTGCTTCGGTACCGCTATTGGTCCCTCAGCCGCCCCCGGTTGACGAGTGGGGAAATATAGGGCCAGATCCCGAGTCCGAACCTAGGAGCTTCTGGAGCATTCCCGCAGCGGATTACTTCCCGGAGAAGTTCTGGCTGACGACGGCGCTGAACTTTCACGCACCAGAGTCCCTTACACTTGAAGAAGTGGGGTGCTTTTGTCAAACCCTATGGACGACACACTTCCCCCTTCGTTACGATCAGGTGGTGTACCCCAGAAGTCGAGAGCACTTTGAAGAGATCAGCGAGCAATGCCGCCTGATCGATTTTCCCGCACTCCTTGTGGCCCAGCACCCAGAGTCGCCAGGCCGTCAGAGCGCCCTTCAACGGAAATGCGTTCAGAGTTTCAAAACACTCCGCAGAGTCATCAGGGAAGCTACCCCCCATGTACAAGTCCGTGGTTGGGGACACTATGCCGCTCTCCTCTTCGACCCTATCTGACGACAGCCCGATTCATTATGCGACATTGAGGACATTCCCTTGAGAGGGGTCGCGGTCGACATGGATGACGTAGTTGACAAGAAAGACGATCTTCAATTCCTTGATGGAGACCTACCCCCCGAGGGCGTGCCGCCACTTCTAGACCCATCAGGAAGGGTTACACATCAGCAAAGAAACTTGCTAGGCCTCCCTGTACCCACCGAGTTGCTGGTACTCGGTTGGAATACCGGCAAGGGTAAGGAGCACGTCGGAAATGTCAAGAACTCCGAACCGTCTGCCTCTGTGCAGAAAACAGACAAAGATCCTGAGAAGGCCATGTTACTCCAATAGCTTGCTGAGCAGAAGTGGCTGGTTGATGAACTCTTGGCTGAGCACGCTGCAGAGCGGTGACCCGACTATGGTAATCCCAGGCCGGGGTAGCAGGGGCAGGAATAATTTCCCCCCAGTGAGATGCCTCTGGGAAACCCTGAGCATGCTACTTCTGTAGACAGGGCAGATGCAGGAACATATGGAAAGTGGGCGCGATACGTCTCGCCAAACCCCCCCGAACGACGGGGCAATCTGAAGAATCCAGTCCGGGTTCCCCCAGTCTCCCCACAAGTCGTTCTGCCAGTCGATCCACGAGCTGCCGAAGCCATCCACTGTGTTGAAGAACCTGGCAACACACTTGTGATTAGGGATCCCCGTCAAGATAGGGACCCCCACCCAGATGATCTTATAGCAGCACTCACAGCCCGCCTCAAAGCGTTGAAAACATGGCAGGTGGCGGTCCCACCAGATGGCAAGCCATATCCCACGTGGGTGGATGATATGCCCGCACCCCCGAGTTTTGGGAACCCCACATTCTCGCCCTTCAATGGGATAGGTGACCCGCTGCATCACTTGGATCATTTTTCTTCCAGGTGTGGCCCCATTCTAGGAACCCTGGCCCAGCAAGAAGGCGCCAAGCTCTGATGTTTCGTACAGACATTGGAAGGTCCCGCATTCGTCTGGTACAGCCAGCTCCCTATCGAATCGGTGACCGGTTGGGAGGATCTCCACCGGCAGTTCCTATACCAGTTCAGCTCCACCGCATGGAGGACCAGCATTGTAGACCTCTTCAAGTGCAAGCAAAGGCCTGATGAGCGAGTCGCAGATTTCATCGCCCGGTGGAAGGGACTTACGTATTCCCTTGATATGACACTGACTCATGATAAATTACTAACGATGTGTGTGGGGAACATCAAAACGGAGCTGGTACTCTCCCTGATTACCCAAAACTACCCTGGAGGGTTCAGAGATTTCTCAGATAAGGCTCAACGCCTGGAGGAGGCTCTGCAACAGGCTAGTCAGGCACGTTCGTTGCCCCTATGATCCCAGCCAGGAGGACCGCTAGAGCTAAACCCGTTGCAGTGGCCCAAATAGAAGCCCCTAGGCAGCTGGAATTACTGCCAGCGGCACCATCCCTGCAACCCCGCAAAGGTCCTCCACCTCAAGCACATGCTCCTGCCCAGCAGCGACCGCCTCAGAATCGACAGGTTCCCCCACGCAATGCGCCACCTCCACCAAGGAGAGACAATCAGGTGCCGCCTCCTCGGCAGGCCCCTCCGGACCCTCGTCAGGGCCAGGACCCTAAGGCCCCCTATCTGGAAACAAGGCACTAGACTTATTGGTTCAACGAAAATCAGGTCCATGGCTACTTCCGAAGTGCTCTAGAGCAAGGGATTGTGCGCCTGCCCGAGTGCAGAAGGCCAGCAGAGGCGAATCTCACCGATCACCCCAACTACTGTCCTTATCATCAGATTCTGGGGCATACCCTCAAGAAATGCTATGTGTTTAAAGACTGGCTTCAAGACCAGGTCAATAACAACATAGTCAGGTTGGGCTGAACACCAACACAAGTGGAGGGTGTCTTTTCAGGGTCAGAGATCGGTAGCGACAGCGAAGGCAAGTGGCAGCAGGTTCCCAACCGCGGATCCCAGAAATACGATGACTGGATGGCTCGAAAAGCCATCATCCGTGGCCATGGTATCATCCAGGCACACCTAAAGCAGCCGGAACCTTCAGAAGAAGTAGCCAGTACCCCCGCATCGCCTTCACAATCGACCTCTTCCCAAAAGGGAAAGCAACGATGATGCAAGAAGAAGCAACGCGCTCCGCCAGTGCCATCATCATCCTGCACTCTCGGCGAATTTATTACCCCTGAAATGGGGATTCCTCCCAGAATCCTCCCGGTGGTGGATGACTCATCGAGCGACAGCCAGGGGTATGCTTTGGTTAACACTGTGGAGCTGGTAAAGCCCTATATGACTCCTGACAAGGGGGAATGCCAGGAGAACCTCCCCAACGTTTCCAGCCGACATCAATGTCAGTGGAACCGAAACCACGCCGGTCATCGAGGTAGGTCAGCGGGCACTTTCAGCCAAGCCGTGCATGCTACTGAGACCAGACAGCAGGCTCGGCGCAGAGCTCAGCACGCACAACCCCATCTGACGCCCTCAACTCTACCTCCACTGCCATTTGTGCTAATAGATCAGGGAGAGCTGCCTCGTTCATATCACAGTCATTATTGCCCGGTTACAGGCCAGCCTTCGCTGTCCGATCCTAGTCCAGTGACTACTCTCCAGGCTTCAACTAGTGGGCAGCAGGATGTACCCAGTACTAGCCAACCGCTGGTTCAACCGGCAAGACCCGCTATGCCTCCAACTGCCGAACGACCTCCTGTAGGCATAGGTTCGCGTTTGGCACAAAAGTATGATGTTATGAAGCACCTGGCCGGCATTCCGGCATGGATTTCTATCCTTGAGGCCCTTCGCTTGTCATCTGAAATGCGCGAGGCACTTTCCGAGGCCCTAATGAGCCCGCTCCAGTTTGAGAGGGAGGTAGCAGTTGTAGAAGCCTTCCATGTCGAGACAATTGAGAATGCTGAATGTCAGGCGGTTATCTCATTATCCGGTGAAGATGAGGATGCTCCTATACAGGGGCATATTAACCCGCTGTACATCACTGGCCACTTCAATGGTGTGGAAGTCCGCCGCTGCCTCGTTGACACGGGTTCTGGAATCAACCTAATTTTGACTCGGACGTTGTGAAAGCTGGGTCTATCAGAAGGTGATTTAACTCCCTCTGACCTTAGAATCCAGGGGTACGATTGGACCGAGCAAACCCCAGTCGGCAAGATATACCTGAAGACTCATTTCGGTGGCTTAATTGCCAGCACCAAGTTCATGGTCGTCTCTTAGGACACCGCCTACAACGCATTGATGGGTAGGTCGTGGCTCCATCTGCATGCAGCAGTCCCTTCGTCATATCACCAGTGCCTCAAATACTCACTCAACGGCCGAGTAGGCGTTCTCCAAGGAGATGCGTCTCCTTTCGCCTCTTGTGAGGCCCGCTATTTGGATGCTGGTTATTACAAGAGTAAGGATAATCAAATCCTAGTAAGTGAGGATGAACCCGCCCCGGTCACAAGTGATCCCAGGGTAAGCATGGATGATGCCTACATCCTCCCGATCCACCGATTGGAGGCCACAACCCCTGACATGGGGAAATGTTTTGTTGTTTCGGGTAAACAAGGAAGGCATGTTCCCATGTCCAAGCAATGACGGAAAATCACCTCGTACTGCTACATCAACCAGGCTCAGGTGATCCCGAAACCTCCTACCCCTGTACGGTACCGGAATGTCAAGCTTATGACAATGGCGGTACACCGTACGTGTCTCTTCCACTAAGCTGGAATCAACCGACTCAGGTCGACACGTCACCACTACTTTGATACCATCAAACGTGGCCCCTTAGGCCAAAGTCCAGATGGGATAGGGTCGACTGCCTTCATTGCTATGGTCTCAATGGCGAGTGAGTCTCCTGATATGATGACCACTGCTGCCCAAGCCGGCACCAGCTTCCCCTTAGGATTTTATAGCCCACAAATATCCCCCGTCGCGGGAAATCCCTCCATGGGTGGAGAGGAAGACCTGGAGGATGATCCCCCCACCTTTGAGGAAGGCGTCTCTACCACGGTTGATGAACTAGTACAAGTGAACCTTGGTAGCAAGGCAGATCCGAAACCCACGTTGATCAGTGCAGCCATGTCCCCCGTGGAGTGGCAGTAGTACGTAGACTTCCTCAAACAATACCGTGACGTGTTTTCCTGGAGTTACAACGAGATGCCAGGACTAGATCCCCAGGTATCCGTTCACCGTCTGGGCCTCCCAGCAAAGCATCGTTGGTTTAAGCAACCTCCCATGAAGATGCACCCTTCTCATAGTGCTATGGTTGAGGCCAAAGTTGACAAGATTATCAAAACCATCTTTGTTAAGGAAGTCCAGTACCCCAAGTGGCTTGCCAACATTATGCCAGTCAGGAAGAAGAATGGGCAGATCAGAGTCTGCATCTACTTCCGCGACCTTAATCACCACTGCCCAAAGGATGAATTCCCACTCCTGGTGACGGAGTTATTGATTGATGCCATGACCGGGTTCCAAGATCTCTCTTTCATGGAGGGGTATTCCGGGTACAACTAGATCCGGATGTCCCCTGAGGATGAGGAGTCCACCACCTTCAGGGCTCCCCAAGGTACCTTTTGCTACCAGGTTATTCCATTCAACTTGAAAAATGTAGGTGCCACTTATCAGAGGGACATGCACCGCATATTCAAGCCAATTCTCGAGACACTGGTGGAATGCTACGTGGATGACCTAGTGGAAAAATCATGTCAGCGCCAGGACCATCTCAAAGACCTTGAGAAGGTGTTCGGTTTCCTCTATTCCCATCACCTGAAGATGAACCCGTTGAAGTGTGCCTTCAGGGTCACCTCTGGGAAGTTTCCAGGCTTTGTTGTTAGATACCGAGGCATTGAGATCGACCCAGAGAAGATCAAGGCCATCAGCCAAATGCCTCCCCCGAGAAACATTCGGGAACTTCGAGGCCTCCAAGGCCACTTACCCTATATATGCCGATTCATCGCGAATCTGGCCGGCAAGTGTAAGCCCTTTTCCCGGCTCATGAAGAAGGGCGCCGCCTACGAATAGGGTGAGGAGTGTCGGACTGCCTTTGAGGAAATCAAGCAGTATCAGCTCCAACCTCCGGTTTTGATGCCACCCGTCTCCATAAATCCACTGGTCCTTTACGTGACCTCCCTGGAAAGATCCCTTGGTGCACTCCTCGCTCAGAAGAATAACAAGGGTACCGAGAACAGTCTCTACTATCTCAGCCGCATGCTTCTCGATACGGAGGTCAGATACTCCCCTATCGAAAAGAGCTGCCTTGCACTCATCTTCACCGTACAGAAGTTGCAACATTACTTGTAGCACCATGAGGTGAAATTGGTCTCCCGGGTAGACCCACTGAAGTACATCCTGAACCGCCCCATGCTAACTGGCCGACTAGCACGGTGGGCAGTGATTCTCTAGCAGTTTGATATCAGGTTCGTACCTCAGAAGGCCATTAATGGACAGGCGTTGTCAGACTTTTTAGCTGCCCATACGACCTCCACGGATCAATCCCTGGACATGGATTTTCCTGATGAGATGATCCTCTCAGTCAATCATGTCGTCCCGTGTTGGCAAATGCATTTCAACAGTGCCTCCCGAAGCCCCACTGGTAGGAGGCTCAACGATCCCAAGCTCAACAGAGTGGGTCTGGGTATTGTCTTCATTACCCCGGCGCAATCCATCCATCCATACTCGTTCCTGTTGTCAGAAGGCTGTACGATCAACGAGGAAGAGTACTAGTCTCTCATCACCGGCCTCGAGTTGGCCCTTGAGATCAATGTGCCCCATCTACATGTGAAAGGAGATTCTAAGCTGGTAATCAAACAGGTTAATGGCGACTACGTCGTCAGGAAGCCGGAGCTTGTATCGTTGCTGGAGTACACCCTCTGCCTAATGGCCTAGATCTCTTCTTGACCAGAGATTACCCATGTCCCATGGTCACAGAACGGTCAAGCAGACACCTTGGCTAGCTTAGCTGCGTCGCTCGCAGAACCCGAGCAAGATGATCTGATCATACATGTGGCACACCAGAGAGTCATTGCCCCCGTCACCCAAGAAGACAATGATGGCTTGCGGGTAAGTCATCTCACCGTCGGACCCTCTACGTCAGAGGTCCGGGGTTCATCAGACACAGTGGTTGAAGCCACTGCCGACTGGGCTGAGCGCGAGCGAATCCGACGCCGCACGCTGCAATTTACCCTCCAGAGCAGCCCCATTCTTGAACAGATCCTTTATAAACGGAGCTTCGATGGCATTCTACTCCATTTCATTCAAGGAGTAGGGAATCCTCAAGTTATGCTAGAGGTTCACGCCGGTTCCTGTGGTGCCCATCAAGCTAGGCTGAAGCTGTCCCATCAAATCCAGAGGTTGGGGTATTTCTGGCCCCCTATGATCCACGATTGTATTGAGTATGCCAAGAGATGCCACGCGTGCCAAGTTTACGCCAACTTCCTGCATTGTCCACCGGAGCCCCTCCACCCCACCAAGTACTCTTGGCCATTTGCAGTATGGGGACTTGATGTAGTGGGACCATATCCACTGGCAACAGCCCGCCAGTGTAGGTTCATCCTGACTGCTACAGATTTCTTCTCCAAGTGGGCAGAGGAAGTTCCACTCAAAGAGGTCAAGGACTGTTCCATCTTTGACTTTGTGAGCTCCAATATTATCCACCGGTTTAGGGTCCCTCACGCCGTCCTCACCGATAACGGCACCAACTTCCGAGCGGATGAACTGAAGAAATTGTACACCAAGTACGACATCCGTTCGAACCATACCTCTTACTACCACGTGCATGCAAACAAACAGATCGAGGCGTTCAACAAAACTCTCTCTAACATTCTGCAGAAGATGGTTGGTCAGAACAAGAAAAGTTGGCCGGACAAGCTCCCCAACGCCCTCTGGGCTTATCGGACGACGACTTGCAACTCTACCCATGTGACCCCATATTCCCTGGTGTATGGAGCTGAGGTCGTCCTAGCCATTGAGATCAAGCTTCCATCGTTACACATTGCAGTCTATGATCACCAGACATCAGATGAGGTAGTTGAAATCCGTCTAGCTAAATTAGAAGCACTGGATGAGAACTGGCTTCGTGCCCTGCACAATCTGGAAAGGCATCAGGATAAGATAGCAAGGGACTTCAACAAGAAGGTTCGTCTCCATTATATTCTTCAGGGAGACCTAGTACTGGCCCTTCAAGCACCAATGATCCCCGGTAGGAAACCGCCCAAGTCAGAACCCAAATGGGAAGGGCCTTATATCATCCATAAGGTTTACCCCAATGGGGCATACTCCTTGGTGACCACGGATGGAGAACGCATAACCCCTCCGACCAATGCCAGGTTCCTCAAGCGGTACTTCACCTGATCCTAGAGGGTCCTGCATGACCTTAAACTGCACGTTATGGTCCAACATGACCTTAATCTGTAATGTCCTGCACGACCTTAAACTGCATCTTCGTCCTGCAAGACGATAAACTACAAAATGGTCCAATATCTATGACCTTAAACTAATATCTCCTCCCATCTTTACTGTAAGACGTTAAACTGCAAGCCAGTCAGGCCTTCCTGAACGAGGATCAGCCTCAGGCCCCTTGGCCTCCTCGGGCCCACGACCCCGTCTTCACTGCAAGATGTTAAACCGCAAGTTGGTCAGGTCTCCCTGACCGCGGCCCGGCCTTAGGCCCCTTGGTTTTCCCCAACTCACCTCTTGCGGGATTGTATGGTATGGTGTGGGACTATATCCTCATTCACATCAGATTACTTATCGTACCTTACATATCCCCAAATGAGATGCATCCTCGTCCCGCATGACGTTAAACTACATCTCAAGAACTATGTGTGGCTTGATTTCCATCTTAATGGGATACGTAGGAACACTCGGACGCCTTGTCTTGAGCCCAACCCCAAGCTTTTCTCTTCCACTATCCCCCCAGGGAATAGTTTCCTTGGAGGATTCTTGTGTTGCGAGGAGTAAGCTTTCGTAGCCCCGCTCATACAACCCCGATCATACAAGGATTGTAAGGGTTGCACCATGTGCCCACTCCCGTTCTTCTATCCTCCCACGTCCTCACCGCACGACGCTAAACTGCATGGCCTTCAAGAACTACGTATGGCTTGATTCCCATCATAATGGGATACGTAGCAACACCTGGGAATTTTGTCTGTTGGCCCAGCCCAAAAGCCAAAATCTTCCCCTCGGGTCAAAATATATGGCAGGGTGCACACTTTTGCCCCAATTCTCATCGAGCAAGCCTTGACCCGCCTACACATCCCCCCTGGAGATGTTTGCCTCTTTCGTGGATGGATACGGCTATGATTCACCCACTCCTTGACTAGGATTCCATCATTTTTTCACACCCAGAGGGACCCCCAAGAACGGCCTAGATACTACACCCAAGGGCTCTCTTACCGATACGGGCCAATGCCCCCAAGGGTTTTCAAGAAACAAGCCGATACAAGTCCCACATTGCGAATTTAGTCAACAGTCGACGTTCATTTGTTGCTCCCATATCAGGTCAGCATAGGAATGTTGTGTCTCGAACATGGTCAACAGTGTCCTGGATCTTCGGGTCCACCCCAAGATGTCCCAAACATCGAGTGCAGTGATTCGTTCTACCCCATCCCGATGTGACAAACTCCCCTCTGGGTGGTGCTAGCGGTCGGGCCCATGGCCCCTATTCCCCTATAAGGAATGTAAGACGTGGTGTAGGATTACGTCCTCATTCATGTTAGGTTACTTGCCATGCCGTACACACCCCCAGATTAGATACAGTTATCTCTTTCCCCGTCCTCATGTAAGATGTTAAACTGTGAACCAGTTAGGCCTTCCTGACTGATGCCTGACCATAGTCCCCTTGGCCTTCTCTGGCCCCTCCGCCCATTCTCTTACCTGGGGTGTACGGTGTGGTGTGGTACTATGTCCTCTTTCACGTCAGGATCATGTACCATGCCATATGCCTTCCCTCACGAGGCCCAGCCTCTGGCCCCTTGGCCTTTTCAGGCCCCGACCCAGGTCCTCTCTTATAAGAGTGTATGGTGTGGTGTGGGATGATGTCCTCATTCACGTCGGTTTATTCTCCGTACCCTACACCTCCCTTGTTTGGGGGTATATTACTCCCCCCTCGTCCCGTATGACGTTAAACTACATCTATAGAACTACGTGTGGCTTGATTCCCATCCTCATGGGATACGTAGGACCACCTGAATTTCTAGGATTCGGGTCCATCCCCACCTCTCGGGAATCTTCATCCCACCTTGGCACCTTGGTCTACCCTTCCTCTATGAGAGGATTATATGGTATGGTGTGAGATTATGTCCTCATTCACGTCGGTCTCATAATGACCATGCCATGTACCTCTCCTTCCTGAGCTGTTTCATCGACCCCTTTTCGGCGGTTCACCAATGTGCCCAAGGGGACTCTGGTTTATTACCTGGAATGCCAAGCATTACTCGGACATGTCCGCACCCGCTTTCCAGGCTTTGTGTATCCCTATATCAGGGCTTCCATCATCTTTCACACCTAGAGGGACCCCCCAGAACGGCCTGGATACTATGCCCAAGGCTCTCCTACCGTTACGGGCCAATTCCCCTGAGGGTTTCAGACAACAAATTGATAAAATCCCACGTTGCGAATATGGTTAGTAGTCGATGCTCGTTCGTTGTTCCCACCTCAAGCTAACACGATATGGACGCTGCGTTTCCACTATGGTTAACAGTTTCCCTCTATCACCACACCAACCCATTGAGCCCAAAATGTCGGGTACACAATTCACAACATTCATCACTTCATTGTGTCCAAGTAGAGTCTTAGAACTCTTGGTACTTTTTTCCCCGTGCACGTCTGTGTGTTGAGGAAACAAGCTGTATCAAAGGTGTCCTTCGGGGCTCTCTACCAACTCCTATTTGATGGGTGCCCCAAGTATTGCGATAAGGATGCCCCCCTTGTTTCCCACCCCGAGTTTAACTCACGTGGGATTATGGATCGGGTTGACGTCTGTGCTAGCTTGGGAAGTTGTTACCATTCATGGCCTGAGCTCTAAGACCATAAACTAAGATCCATCTAGAACTACGTTCAGCTTGATTCCCATCCTCATGGGATATGTAGGACCGCCCGGACACCTTTTCTTCGGGTTCAACCCATTTAGGGAGCCAGTCTCTCCCCCTGTTTCACCTCTTACCTCTATATAGTCCCCTCGGCCTAAGGTCTCCCTCTCCGAGTGGCATACAAAGTGATGTGGGATCATGTCTCAATCAATTGTGTTTTATAACACTGTGCACATTCCCCGCCTAGCATCGCCTCTGCTACGTCTGCGCTTCATGACGATAAAATGCACACTTGGTCCTGTCACACGACCCTAAACTGTGACATTATCGTCCTGAACGCATGAAAAAAACGGCACTACATTGTGATGACCTCGTTTTAGTGGACATCACGTTGGGTATTGGTCACATGTCATGCCATTTGTCAATGCCTATCACAGCTTGATTCTTGTGGTGACACCACGGGCTATTACTATAGGCTTGTCGCTTCACAAAAAAAACCACTCACCTTAAAGAAAAAACAATATTTATCAAATTCTGCTTCTTTTAGTGCAAGGACCATGCCCGCACTCCCCTTTTCCCCTGACACTGGTATCGTACCATGTCACCTTTCAGAACTACGTATGGCTTGATTCTCATCCTCATGAGATACGTAGGATCATCCGGGCACTTCCCCGTGGGCCCAGCCTAACCTTTGTGTTCGGTCCCTCGAGTCGAGCATATCCCCATAGAACGCATGGTAAGTAGGGATTAGGTCCTCATTAACGTCGGGTTTTTTTGCCATGTGTTCCCTGCTCCCTTTACCCATTCATGGTCTAATATCCATCTAGAACTACGTTCAGTTTGATTCCCATCCTAATGGGATACATAGGAATTCCCAGACCTCCTGTCTTTGGGTCCAGCTTGAGTTCAGAAAATTCACCTCTCTGGTACTGCCATCGGGACCCCGACTACGGGACCGCGTGGCGTAGTGCGGGATTTTTTCCTCATTCACGTCGGGTTTGCAATAGTTTCACCACGCGCAACCCGTTCTGAGAGTTAGCCCTCCTACTCCTTGTACCGCATGACATTAAAAGGCACCCTCTAGAACTACGTATGGCTTGATTCTCATCCTCATGAGATACGTAGGAGCGCCCGAGCACTTCCCCGCGAGCCCATCCTTACTTTCACTTTCGGTCCCTTGACCAAAAACCTCTCCCAAGGAGGTCGGGTAGTGTGATATGAGATTATTCTCTCATTCACGTCGGGTTGTTCATTGCACCACACAGACCCCTATTCCCATTCATGCCAGGTGTTTGAGTTACTCCACCATGTGCCTCTTATGTTTTCTCCCTCTCTCTAATGCGTCTTATTGTCGTACTCAGATGTGTTTTGACAAAGCCCAAAGTGTGTAATTTTCATGGGGACATTCCCTTCGTCCCATGACCAAGATTCCTGAGCTCGCTATATGGATCCTGATCCTCTTCCACATCCGAAAGGACCCTCGGACAACATGGATACTAGGCTTAAGGGCTCTCCATGGATGCCGGATCTAAGGGCCCTCCAATCGTTTCGGGCCAATGTCCCGAAGGACCTTTGACAACATTTGCGACATGGTCCCGTGTTTCGAACATGGTCAACGGTCAAACCTCATTTGTATGTCCCCATTCTAGGCCAATGCGATATGGACGCTGCGTTTCCGTCACGGTTAACAGTTATCCTCTATCGTCATGCCGCCATCATCGTGATCCAACTCTCAAGCGACACAATTCACACATTTCCACTTCCTCATGTTCAAGTGGAATTCCATCATACTCGGATCTTTCTCTTCACACATCTAGGTGCACTACATGATCATGTTAGTGTCATTGGGCCGGTATTCACTGAGCATCCCTTTGCCCTAACCTTCCCATTTCTGTGTCGGGAAAGTCCCACCACTACTTATTGTTTCCCACACCGAGCATTGCTCACGTGGGCTTAGTAGTTTTGGCGGGATGTGTACCAACACGACTGGGCTTCTCATCATCCCGCATGATGTTAAAATACACTTAAAGAACTACGTATGGCTTGATTCCCATCCTCATGGGATACGTAGAGACACCCTGGTATTTTTCCCAGGGTCCAGCCCACAAAAATCATTAATCCCATCCTTCCCCTTTCCGGCCCTCTGGCCGGACCCCTCGCTAGAGAGGCCCTGTCCCAAAGAAGGAAGGATCCATGACCAAACCAACGTGACCATCTGGCATACTCCCACCATGGTGGTGTAACTACCTAAGTGTTGTATTCTATTTGGAAAAACCATCACTCCATATTCCACGCTTTGTGTGCCCCTTATTCGGACCCTCGTCCCCTTTCATGTATGACAGGACCCCCTAACGGACTGGACGCATGCCGAATCGGCTCACCTACCATCCTGGGCCAACGTTCCGAAAGACTGGTCATATTTGGAAGGACCCCCTAACAGTATGGATGTTTGACCTATAGTATGCCAACTTTCCTGGGTCAATGTCTCGAAAGATTGACCGACAATATTTGCGACATGGTCTCGTGTTTCGAACATGGTCAACGGTTGACCCTCATTTTTGTCCCCATTATAGGCTAACGCGGTAAGGATACCACTTCTTCACTATGATTAACTGTTGTCCTATATTGTCACGCCATCCCCACAGTGCTCCGAATCTTTGGCATCGTAATTCACGCTTCCCGTTTCGTCTATTCGGACTGATTACAGTGTCCCTGGTGTTGCACCGTTCGTGCATGAGGGCACGCAGAAGAAATGGTAATTCTGCTGTTCTGAAAAGTTCCTTCTCTGGTCAGGCCTCTCCCATATTTCAGAAATCCGGACTGGTAATCCAAATCCCGGATGCCCGGAGCATGGTCTCCACTCCTATGTCAGGTGGGACGAAAAGGCAACTATCTCCTGTTTCTCACATCAGGATCGACCCACGTGGGCTTGGGGAATTATCGCCTAATGCCCCATAAACATTATAGGGATGTAACGAGGCGATTCAAACAGTAGAAATCGTGCATGCTACGACATTCAAAACAAAGAAGAAATTGAAGTGCGAAAGTACCAATAAAAGGATTTCAGTTTGTTACAATACCCGGGGGTCGACAACCCCCTTGGACGGGTTGACCCCATCAAAAGAGCATTGCTGCTCCACCACTCGTCGGCATGTGGCGTCCAAGGCTTGCTACCTCTGACTCAGCACCCACTCCTCCTCAGTAGTGGCGGGGCGTAGTGCGTCAGCCTTGGCTCTGTCCCTCTCTACCTCAGCCTGAATGGTAGCCATCTCTCCAGAAGCCTGCCTCATAAGCTCCTCTGCCTCTGCCAACTGGGCCTTCAACTGAAAGATCAACTCAGATTGCACATTAAGAGAGGCTGAGTGCTCATCTGCCTGGGTCTGCAGCTGTTGGACCTCGCCTTCAGCCTCCTGGAGCTTCTTGATGTTTGTCTCCTTCCTCCGCTGCCAACCCACGCTGAGCCCACGATCATGCTCCTGGATCTTCTCAGCTATAAGATCTTGGATGAGCGCGTGAGGACATTGGGCATCCACTCCCCCAGCGCACAGTTCACGCAACCACGAGTGGAGTCTGTCTATTTCGGCCAGCCATAGCGCTTGGGGGGTGTCCTTGATGAAGCGCACGATTAGATTCCATGACCGGCAGCAGACTATACTGTTGTCTTCCTCGTTGGAGGCCGTTTCATCCCAGTCTGCACAATTGGAAGGCTCGTATGCAGGATACTCCTGCAGGAAGTCCTCGGCGGGATCCGCATCTGGGGTTGAATTCGGCGCAACATCTAGCGCCAAAGCAGGCGCGACAGGACTGGGACCGGCCGACCGATCCTCTTCATCGGAGTCCACCTCAATGACCTCGGGCACGACCCTGCTGGTGGTCCCGCCGGTGATGATGTGTGTTGCAGCTCGGGGAGATGGCAGGACTATCGCCACCATCACTGGCATGCCCCTGGTAGGGATGCCACCAGACATCCCGACTAGTCTTGCCACAGCAGCCCACGCCAGTCGGAGAATTGTATGACAGAGAGGGACATAAACGTTAGTTGGCATAGTCTACATATGATGACAAGGGAACCAGTAGAGGAAACTTACGAAGATCGAACTCATGGTGCTGCTCTTGAGCCGGTACTGACGGGACCCCGAGGCAAGGCCCTCCGTATACTGTTGGATGGTCTGGAGATCCCAGAGGAGCCACCTCGGGTGCTCTGGTCCCACCAGACTCAGAACTGGATGCAGCACCAGGCGCGGGTTCTGAAGGACCCGCATCATCACCCGCCGAGGGATGAGAACGAGGCCTGCGAACAAGTTCCTCCTGCATGGCTCAAACATCGGTGAGAAGTCCATATTGGCCCGAGAACGGGCCATAAGGAAAGAAGTTCGGAATGATACCTTGAGAGCCTCTGCGAAATCGTCAGAATCTGAGCCTTGATCTCCGACCTCGCCCTCCTCCAGCGGGCTCCCTCCTCCAGCCTCATCCTCCCAAGAGGAGTCCTTTGATTCTTCCAACAGGGGGAAGCGCTCCCTTAGATCGGCAGCCGATAACTGTGGGGGGACCGTTTGATTCAGAAGTACCCTCACCCAGTCTGTCATTGGGTGAGGGACACCATTGGAGTGAACTTAATCCTCCATCTCATCCAAGTATTGCTCTGCCTCCGCCGAAGACGCCATGAAACCATCCCGGATTGGGCCTATTCCCAGTAACTCAATCCCGAGGCAATTCAAGTGTGCCCATATCTCGGATGGGCTAAGGAATTGCCGGTTGACATCCCAAATTTCCCAGGCTTCCGGGAAGAAGGAATCCTCTGCCATGTCGATATGACACAGCCGCTTCCCCGGAGCCTGAGTGGATATCCTACGAAATCCCCTCAGTGGATGCCCCTCCAAATGACCCTTCTCTTCCAGAATCACCGGATCTGCCGCTACCGCCACACCCTCGACCAGTACTGGTCTCGCTGCCATGGAAGCCCCGCCACCATGAGAGGCCCTAGCTGCCCTCCGACCTTGACCTCGAGATAGAGGAGGCCCACCGTCACCGACCCGAACAGTTGGCTGCTTCAGCATCTCCCCTGGGTAAGAAGCCTCCCAACTAATGGAATACTCCCTCACCAATCCGAAAGTGGCGGTGGATGGAGGCAATGCAATTCGCATCTTCCCATCTTCCCATGTGAACATGAGCCACATCTGCCTCATCACACATGGGTTCTCCTCGTGACACACCTCCCAGTACACCTGTAGAGTTAGCTGCTGGAGGCACCAGAACTGCCTCGCAAACCGAAGCGGGGTGTACAGTTCGCAGAGTGGCTCACGATCTACTCGTGTCACCAAAACTCCACCTCGAAAGGCCAGGAGATAAGCCTGATGTTCTTCTGTTCCCCACCTGTCGTCAGTAAGTATCCCCGTCGGCAATGAGAAGGGGTGGAAATTAAACTCATCCGCCCTCCACACCTGATTGAGCACCGTTGACATGGTTAGTTCGAATGGGAAGCTTCCGACCGCATTCCAGATGGAGGGGCGGAAGTTTGATCCTGGCGGTGATATTGGGTTTGGATACTCATAGATCCCCCTGATGTGCGCTGTGATCCACCCATACAGGAGGTGGAAGGGCCCCCATATCCTTGGTGGCTTCTTTCCCTCGCTAATGTTCTGCAGTATTCTATACAGTTTGGCGAGCATTGGAATCCCCAGATTGACCCACTGCCCCATGGCCAACATAGACGCCATAATAAACGAGCTGGGCTGCACTCCGATGCTTGTATCCCTCACCAGTAGGATCCAACTGCAGATGAGAGCCGCGATGAATGCCGCCAGCCTTACTATCGGCTATTGTTCAGTGCTGACACTGAAACCCCAAGTCTTCCATTGGCTGTCCTCCAAGACCCGCCAATACAAGTGCCCCTTACCCCGTTGGGCCGCCCTCGGACAAGTTCGAGGCCTCGAAGGAAACTCTCGATTCTCTGGGAAATTCAGGAAGGACTTGAACCATCTCTTAAAGTGGACATCCCTCACTGCCTCCTTGTCCTCTCCTAGGACGAGTGCCATTAGCACTGACGCCAGTCGCAACATTTGATCTGTATCCTCCCACACGCTCATGATGGGGAGGAACTCATCATACATGGCCCCCAAGATCGGAACCCCAGAAATCTGGTGGACATCCCAGAGGCTGATGCCTACCTCCCTGTGGGGCAAGTGAAAGGTATTAGTCCTAGACGACCATCTTCTCAGCAATTCTAGCATCATTTGTTTTGGTTGGTAAATGTGGAATTGGGAGGCCCATGCCGCCTCGTATAACCCCACTCTCCTCAGCTCGGCCCCAAACTCCTCACATGAGGTGCCTACCCAGTAAGATCAGGCCCAGTCATCAGTAAAGTTGCCACCCTGGCGCGGGTCCCACTCATCGGACCATCCTTTCTTCGAATCCTACAAAGCTGCCTTCAGCATGGTACGATAGAGAAGAGGGGACATCTCTAGTTGCAGTGGCTTCCCGTCAATATCGTTCACATGGTTATAGAGATAGTCGGCAGTGACGGGTGTGAAGTCCTCCTATGCATGACCATTGGCTGCCCTGAACCATTGGTGTTGACATGGCGTGCTCCTAAACCAGCAAGCTGGTTCGTCCCTACTCGCCTCAGGGATGAAGACGTCATCCATCAACCCGAAGCCGTACAACGGAAGCTTCTTACACTGCTGATAATTCTTCTGACCCTCCGATAGCAGATCTATCAACGAAATGTGGTCCGAGTGGCTTCATACCATCTCCCCAAGGTCTGGAAAGTTGGCCATCTCATCTCGACGGGTGGCATCCGCAAGCGCCCCCAATACAGCTTCTTGGTGGGCCATTTCAGTTCCGTCACTTAGAAAAGAATTGTTTCAGAATGGATCACGAAGCTGGATCGCGAAGACAGCTCCCGAAGGTCGGTCACAAGATCAAGCCGTGGATTCTGGCCTAGGCCGGCAAATAGGAGTTCGCTTGGCGCGGTCGCGGAGTCAGAGACCTACAGATTCTCCGCGAAGCTCGATTCACGGAGAGCAGGCGCGGAGTACGCAGAGCTTCGCGAAATAGAGAGCACAAAAAGACAAGAAAAGCGCATGAAGACAAAAGAGGTCGACCCCCCTATTTATAGGCGGCGACCCTGGAGCATCGCGGCGCGCCCTGCCCGCACGGAGAATCGCGGTGCATCCGGATCTGGGGCCCCAGTCAGCACCGCGGGCCCCCTTCGCGACGTCGCATTGCGAACCGCCGACAATTTTGGCGATTTTCCCTCAGACTTCGACCCTTCACCCTCCGCGGCTCCAAGTCCGAGGGGGGGAATTTGTTGGCGCCAAAATATTTCACACAAGGAAGGGACGAAAAAGAAGTTCGGCACGCTGCCTCGTGAATCCCCGACGTGAAGCACCCCGAGCATCGCGGTCTCACGAAGCTCCAGAGGCGGTAACTCTCCGTGAACGAATTTTACGTTTGCGTGCCCGCCGCGAAGATCCAGAGGCGGTAACTCTCCGCGAACGAATTTGACATTCGCGAGACCGCCACGAAGTGCCATAGGTGGTAACTCTCCATGAACGAATTTGACGTTCGCGAGAACGCTGCGAAGCCCCTGAGGCGGCGCGGGAGTTCTGCTTCACGGCGTCGCTTGCCTATAAATACTGGGATCCCCTTGAGTCCCAGTGATGGAAAATCCGACCTTTCAGCTTCTCCTCTCGCAAATCGCGAAGCACCCTTTCCCCCCGAAAATCATGAGCTCCATGAGGTACTTCTACTTCGCGTGACGCCTTCACTTTGTCTCATTTTGAGCCCCTCTTCAGAGAGGGATGCCCTTCGCAAAGCTCAACGGCATTCGCGAAGGAGGGGGATTCCCAAGAGAACCCGGGTAGACACGGAGCTTTATGCTTCGCGAAACACCCAACCTGTACTAGTGATCCCTATGCTAAGGCAGGATCGCTACACATCGCGGAGCACACTGCTTAACAGCACACTGCTTCTCGAGGCACCTCTTCTTCGCGAGGCAGTGCTCCGCGAATACTATTCCACTTCGCGAAGCACCCTCCACTCACACCTATGCCCCATGCTATGGCTAAGTCACTCCGATTAGCAAAGAACACTCCTTTTCTTAGAAATTATGCTTCCCGTGTGACCCTCCAGGTATGCACGATGTGATTTCAAAGTTCCACAGACAATACCACTCGTAGAGTTGCTTCGCCTAATGCTTCTTTGCATAGGCACGCTAACGGCTATTTCTTCTATGCATATCCACGCTAAAGTGGACCCCTTGATGGTTCGCTCCACAACCCCCCTTGACCACGACCTTAATGGTACCTTCCCTCCCCCAAGGAGAAAAGTGTACCAGTTATGTAAGTCCTAAGGGTGTGTAGTGAACGCGCCTCGTCCGAGATATAGGAAATTAAATATCCAAGCACCATGTCCTCAACACATGACGTTAAACTGTGACCAGACCTCGTGCCTCGCACGAAGGGTCCCCCCAGCTCGAACATTTTTTACGCCACTCGTCTCCACGGGAGTGGAATCACCCATCCACAAGGGATGATATCCCCCTTATTGGAGCGACGTATGTTCTCAGGAGAAGGGAGACCCTAGTTCCCCAACGGATGGCTGCACCCCTGCATCTCCATACTTACCACTACCAAGGTCAGTGGAGGGCGTGATAGGGAACGAGGCACCTCCCATAATTGGTCCCAAATACCTCTTTCACTGTGCTCTGTCGCACTTCGGGCTTCCATCCTGGAGTAAGTCCTAGAAAAAATGGGCCGCCTAACGCGTAAGCCCCTCTTCGCTTCTCACGGACGCACCCTTCACGGCGTGATCGTCAGGTCCTTGTTGTCTATTGTTTCTCACACCGAGCATGAATCACGTGGGCTTAGAGTTGGCATTGGCCATGACAATACCTCATCCAGCATGAAATTAAACTGCATTCCCTCATCCAGCATGACGTTAAACTGCATGCCCTCGTCCAGCATGATGTTAAACTGTATGCCCTCGTCCAGCATGACTTTAACTCCATGCCCTCATCCAGCATGACGTTAAACTATATTTCCCCGTCCATCATGACATTAAACTGCAAACCCATTTGAACTACGGGGTCTTTGATCCATGTCAAGGCATGGTACGTAGGAAGCCTCCACGAGGTTCAATCCCACCCATCATCCAATTCACGTTGAGTTTTACCTTCATCCAGCATGACGTTAAACTGCATTCCAGTGCGACGGCAAGCCGTTGTCACAACCCAAACTACGAGGAATTTGATCCATGTCAAGGCATGGTACGTAGGTAGCCTCCATGATGTTCAAGCCCAACAATCATTGGCCCAAACCGTCTCCCTCTCGGTGTGCTAAGACCCCATTTTCAACCCGAACTGCGAGGACTTTGATCCAGGTCAAGGCATGGTACGTAGGAAGCCTCTCTGAGGTTCAAGCCCATCCCCCTTTGGACAAAGGTCCCTCCTTATTCACGTCGGTTCGCCGAAACTCACCATCAGAACTACGAGGACTGTGATCCATGTCAAGGCATGGTACGTAGGAAGCCTTCACGAGGTTCAAGCCCCCCACTAGTGGACCCCTGGGTCTACTTTCACGTCGGTTCACCGATGAAACCATTTGAACTACGTGGCCTTTGATCCATGTCAAGGCATGGTACGTAGGAAGCCTTCCAGAGGTTCAAGACCACCACCCATTTGACCAAGGTCCACCTTCACGTCGATTCACTGAAGACTTCCACCATTTGAACTATGAAGACTTTGATCCATGTCAAGGCATGGTACGTAGGAAGCCTCCCTGAGGTTCAAGCCCATCTCTCATTGGACCAAGGTCCACCTTCACGTCGGTTCGCTGACGAAATCCATCATTGGAACTACGAAGTCTTTGATCCATGTCAAGGCATGGTACGTAGGAATCCTCCCTGAGGTTCAAGCCCACCCGTCATTTATTCACGTCAAGTTCCACCTTCGTCCAACATGACATTAAACTGCAATTCCTGTCCGACGACAAGCCGTTGTGACCAACCTGAACTATGAGGTCTTTGATCCGTGTCAAGGCATGGTACGTAGGAAGCCTCACGAGGTTCAAGCCCACCACCATTGGACCAAGGTCCACCTTCACGTCGGTTCGCTAACGATGCTCATCAGACCAAGGTCCACCTTCACGTCGGTTTGCTGATGCATCGGACCACGGTCCACCTTCACTTTGGTTCGCTGACGACATCCATCGGGCCAAGGTCCACGTTCACGTCGGTTCTACGGCACCATCCAAAACTACAAAGACTTTGATTCCCTACCACGGGGATACGTAGGAGGTCTCTTCGAGGCTCAAGCCCAACTTCACCATCACCCTTGTGATGGTCCCTTACCAGTCCCCCCTCCACTTCATTCATCCATCCATCATCCACCCTGATTCTCACCCGGACTGTCATATCCCGGTGAGACCATGTCGGTACGCTCCTCTTCACAGCCGCCCATGGGTTGGTCCTAGTATCGACACCCTTTCAAGGGAAATCCCTCAATCTGATCCATTCTAGCTAATGCTCTGATCGGGCTGATCTGTCTCCGCTGGACGTTAAACTCATGACATACCCTGTGTTAAACACAGGAAGCTGAGGAAAACCTCAGATATGTGTCTATGGAATATAATTCCCTGAGCTCGATTTGGGATGCCTCGTGCTTCCACGCCCTCAAGAAGCCCTATGACCAGGGATAATAGATAGACATGATGTTTCCCCATCATCCATACATGCTACTAATGTCTCAACGTGACTACTCCCCCGACTGAAGGTTGCCACCCTGACCGGACCCTTTGGAATGTCCCGACAGAATCAGTGTAATTAACCGGAATCCATGGAAACATGGCATTGGGAAGAGTTTCAAGAACAACGTATTAAATCTATGAGGGAGACCCGGACTAGGTGACGAGTTCCGAGGAGGAATCCGCGGAAGGAAGAACCGACATCCCATCATCCCGTTTTGATCAAGGAGCAGACGTCCCTGAATAAGGAGCGAATGCCGTCCGCCTTTGGAAAGCGAGAATGCGGGGAAACAGCGCAGCGCGTCCTCCTCCACGGACAGACGGATGCGCGTGCCCTGACAAAAGCGTCAGAAACAGATATTATACAATATTTTCTTAGAGAGAGGGAGTAGGAGCATGAGAAACAATGTCAGAGATATGAGTGGATATTGGAGTATATGAGACATCTTGTGCATGGAATTGGTATGGAGTTTTCTCCCCCAATAATTTGAGTGATCCTCATACAGTTGATACCAATTAATGCTCTATGATTTTTAATGATTTTTTTTATTTTGGGGTGATAAAAATATTATGTTTGAAAATATGTTTTAGTGTCACATTAGTTTTTAATTTTTTTTAAATTTTATTATATTTATTATATTTATTATTTATTATTTTATTTTTAAAAAATAATAGTAATTATGATAGATCTCCATATCTATCATATTTGGTTTGTAAATAAAAATTTAAGATTTATTTTGACGGATGAAGCTACCCTCGCAAATGATTTTATTTAAGATAGACCCATCGTAATTTATTATTTAAAAAAATTGCGGGTATTATTTTTTATGGATAAATTCACCCTAAAAAATACTAATTATTTGTGATAATACATGAAAAAAAATAATTTCAATTTTTTTACTGCAAAGACTCATTTTTGAAGGACTCTCACCACAAATGACATTTTGCGACACTAGTTCTTTACTAATGAGATGTCGCAAAAGCATAAAAATCTAGTAGTGATAAGGATGATCTTGGAGTTTATCATATATGATATGATAAAATGTTTCTTATGTTGGGTTATATTAGGTATTCTTAATAGATTTTTGTGAATATAAATGTATCATACAAAATACAATATCCAGTTTTTCATAGTATTATATTGGTTGTATAAATGTATATAGAGATATAAAATTTGTAAAATGAGAGGATAATTATCCTCTCAAAGTATGACTTTGATTTATACCTAATTATTTTTTATCATGGATTATTATTGTATATGATGCAATATTATGGTTATATTGAGTAGGATTCTTGTATGAGATACAAAATATGCTCATGAGGCATAAAAAATGTTTTTTGTGCGTTGGATGACCCACTTAGTATACCACATGGAGTGTTAAACACAATGTATTTAGTATAATAGGGGTGTATAGATCTTATAGGAGTCCTCCTTACTCGAGTTTTGTGATATTTCTAGAATGATAAACTTCATACTTTGATACCTTTTTTACACATGTCATTATAGAATAGATAATCCCTGGATAGTTGGGTATGTTGTTGATCTTTTCATAAGTTAGAGCCGAACCAATATTATATATATCCTCTTATATGACTTTTAGGACATCTCAGACCTCAATTGAGATAGATTTATGAGTTTTGTACACACTTATATAGTATATATTATTTTTTATCTATTCAAATGAGGGTAATTTGACATGCTCACCCATAAAGATAAATTACATGTGATATATTCATCGATACAGTTAATCTATATTTGTAGAGTATAGAATTTTTTATTAATCTATTTGGGATTAATGTACCCAATGTCACATTCCCACTTAATGTCCTGCAAAAGGGGAATTTATTAGAATGTATTCAATCATGAGATGAGATTGAAAGATATAGGTATAGATATATCTGTTTTTTTAATGTTGGAGATGAAGCATTTTTTATTATGAAATAAAATACATATTTATATTTGGGTTGAGGGAGACCCATTAAATAGCCCATATTCCAAATTCTAAGTGGCCCAAGAACATGGAATGAAGGCCTAGTGAAATGTCATTTCTACATCATCTTTTCTTCATCACTAGGAATGCAACATGCCTGCGTCACTGCTAGCCCGAATCATGCATGCGTCAACACCTTCCCATTTCACGTCTTTATCGCCACCTACATCGTAAACCCCCCAGGTCTTTACAAGTTTGTAACCCTAGTATTTTAAAAATAGGATCATAGGGTTTACCACTCAGCTTCCACCCTAGTAGTAAAAGGATATCAGGTAATGCAGTTATGTCTGGTGTCACATTACACCTATTTGGGGCCCAAAAAAACACCATACGCCATCATTACCCAACTAAATTCAAATGTGTAACTACTCAAAATAGATCTCATTCTATTTCCAGGTAGTATCCACCTTTCATATTACCCCTTGAGCGACCCCTGGTCAGAATAACGTGTGATGTGTAACACTAAACTCCCAACGGGGGGCCGACCAATCCCAGAGTGCGCCGTACATTTCCCAGATAAGAAAATGGATTTGAATTGTATTATTTATAATATCAATAGTTTATTATATTGAAAGGATGTGAGATTATGGCAGTTTTCCTGGGTAGAAAAATGGTTTACACTTTTGTATAACTCGACTAATGCCTCTGTGGCAGTTTGGAGATACATGTGTTTGATGGAGATCGTGTTAGATATTATTTATTTTTTAAAGACCACTATTTTCTTAGATTTATGGATCTGGTGATTCAAATTTATTTTCAATTCTATAAGGGATCATGAAGTTACAATTTTTGGTTATCATAATTAGTATTTAGTATGACTACTAGATCTACTCTAAAATGTTTTATAGTTATTAAAAAATAATTTTATATGGGTATTCACAATGTATTAAATAAGATATGATATGAGGTGAAGTTAATTAGATCATTAAAAAAGTGTTTTAAATGATATCTAGATGAGTTTTGAAGTCGTTTTCATAAGTTGTAACATACGATACAATATAAGGTGAAATTGTGGATAAGAATTTTAAGATTTAGTACAAGTGGGATATTGAAGGAGATATATGCCCTAAATACCCATTAACACAAGATAAATTTTTTAGAAATAATATTTAATGATTGGGACATATTAAAAGGGGACATTAAAATGCAATTTTCATATCACAATACTTGTAATTATAACCAATTGATAATGGAATCATAAGGTAGGCATGAAAATAACTTCCATGTTTCTACCTGATACCGCCTTCATAATCATATGGTATGATTGAGGTATCCATGTATTGAAAATATGCATTTCATTCGACTTCCTTCACAATCATATAGTAACATTGAGGTGTCTTAATTTATAAATTATATATGAAATATGACATAATGAATACTTCCTATGAATTGAAAAATAATAAGGGATGAAAATCATGTTTTAAGTCATGCTATTATGATACTATTCCAATTCCTTTCCATGAATTTTATACTATGATTCATTTGGAAAGGTAACAATATTTTTTTAGAATCAAAACATTAAGATTTAATGTCTACACGAATATTTTATAATGAATTCCATTAAAATATCTATTAAATGAGATATAACATGAGGAAGAAGTTTGGTTCATGCATATGATGGACCCCTTAACTGTATATGCTCAAAATACACTACCCCATATTCAAAAACCATATTGAGGCCGTTATAAAGATACAGAAGAATATCTTCGATGAAGAACTCAAATGGATCATAGGAGTTGATTTTGTATTTTTTTTAAATACAGTTGTGTAAATGAAATTCAATGTATTGTTTAAGTTAGGTGATAGAGGGAGAGACAAATGAAGTTGATTGAGATTTTTTCTATGTATAAATAGGAAAAGGAGTGTAGTTGAGTTTTTTTCATAGTGAGTATCCCTAATATATGACAATTATTGAGTTGATATTTATGGAAAAAATACTAGTGTTGATTGAGGAAGAGTAAATATCTATAATAGTTTTATGAAATTGGAAAAGATTTATACTATATTAAACAATGTAAGAGTTGTTATTTAAAAGAGTAAAAGCTAGATAAAATAATAAGAAACTATCCCATGTATTTTTATATTTAAGGAAGATATAATCAGAAATAATTTTTTGTATATATGATGTTTTGAATTGATCTATACTAATTTAGAATTCCTTGATACAGATTAAATAAGTTCAAAATTTATTTTAACATGTATGTAAAACTAGATTTTGAGAAAATTGACTATGTAATCTTTCTATAAGATTCCTTCCAACTCCAAAGTAGACAATTCTAAAAGAAATGAAATTTTAATAAGGGTGACCTGAATTCTATAAGAATCATTTTAGACAACATATGATTCATTTAGACCCGCTGTAATACTGAATTTTAAATTTTTTAATGGTTGTTATTGACTTTGTAAGAGTCATAAACTTTACTTTAGAGCTTTTTTTTACAAGGGATATCCACAACTTTATACGAGTAATTGTGATACTGTGAGAATCATTTACTCTTATGAATTGTCATCTAATGTGATAAATAATCATTGATAGGGAATATATAGAATAATTTCATAATAGTTATTGTTAAAATATTAAGGGTTATTTACAATTATGGAAAATCACTTTGTGAAAATTGAAAATTAAAAATAACATAACTGTGGTTTCATTAGGGTTATTTCATGTGATCGTAAAGTTCATTCCTTGACTACATAAGAGTCATCAATTAGAAAACATTTCATGAAAATTAAATTATATGATGTTATGATATATTCTTTAGTGTTTTAAATATCAAAAATGTGTTTTTGACTCAATCCATGATGAGAAATAAGTCAAATCCTGATCTATGATAACATATTGTATTTAAAATGCAAAGGAGTTTTCTATATAATGATGTTATTGAAACCATGAAGATATGGAAAATAATTAAAAAGTTTTAGATTTTTTGGAGGAAAATCATGATTTTTAAAATATAAGATAGAGAATGAAATCCTAAATTTCATGAGAGTTTAACATAATTTGAATGAGAATTAAACTATAGGATTTTTTTGGATTGTTTTAATGAATATAAAATTATCTTCCACCAAATATAAATGGATATTTAAATAAATAAAGTATATAAACAATATCATTATGATTATATGAAGGTATATATTTGGGAGGAAGAAATAGAAGATAATGGAGATTGATCAAGAACTTGATACTGAATTCCAAGAGATGATATTTTTCATGTATCAATGAAATAACTAGAATAAATTTAGTATTTTAATCTATGAATTGAAGAAAATAAATAACAATAAGCTTAAGTGATAAACCAACACTGCTATTTTTGTTCTTAATCTAGGTCTCAATCCTTTCATAATGAGAATCTACTGGGTTTGAATATCATAGTTGGATCATGAGATAAGAGAATACTATAATAATATTCTATATAAGATCCAAAGATTTATTATTTATAAAGATGAATGTGCATGAAGTGAAGTATGATGTTTAGATTTATTTTAAGACTTTCTTGAGGAAGAAGATTAGATCATATTAATGCAGTGACATCCTAATAACAATAGTTGTCTACTTCAAGTGTTTAGAAAGAAGTTTTGTAATACGAATTTGGATAAGGAAGTATATGATAGGGAGTATAAATACAATGTGTTATTATGAATCATAGTGGGATTGTGTGTATGTTTGAGATACACTATCAATTAAAGATAATCCTAGACATATTATACCACTTGTGTTATATAGGTTAGACTCTATGAATTAGGGTAAATAACTAGTTATAATAAAGAGTATCATTTCTATGAAGGGTCCAAACCTTGTAAAAATATTTTGTGTTTCTATTTACACTATTTCTTGCATTTCATATAATATTTTTTTGATTGGGAGAAAAATAAATATATCCACTTTTCTCAATCATTAAAATATTTTCAAATACCAAAGGGTTTAAAAGTTTATAAGAGTAATTTGGAATTTGGAAAAAAGAGGTCGACATTGATTCACCTACCCCCTTAATGTACCTTACCCCATTATTGGTCAATTCAATTGGTATTAAAGAAAAAAATGTTCCCTCTAGTTGAATATACGTGTTATAAACAATTATTTTTAATTAAAAAAATATAAAGTGAATATTTAAAGAGATCTTAGAAATGACTTAGATGGAAAATTAATTTTCCTTATAGGATAAATTAGATAAGGAAGTTTCTGGAAAAACACTAAAAATGGGAATAAAATGGAGGTAAAGAAGATGCATAATAACTCAAAGGTGAAAGAGGATCAAACAAAAGAAAAAGGTAATTAGGATGCTCTTACTTTAGATAAATATGTTTCTTATGACCCGTTTGATGAAATAGGTTATAGTTGTGATGAGTATGAGTCTACTAAATGTATTAAATAACTTTACTTAGAATTTATGGAGAATAAAAATAAGGTTCTTATAAATGTTTTATCTTATATATTTATAGTTATCAAGGGGATTCATGGTGGAAAAATCTATTGGAATATGAAACTGATGAAATGGAAGAAACATTGGATAAAATTGTAAGTATATGTAATACTCGCACAAAACTTATAGAATCTAAGGAAAAATATATATAAATTTAAAATGAAAGAATATATTTGATTGAATAAGAATCTTAAAATAGTTTTTGAGAGACAGTAACGACTAAAGAAGTGATCTATGCACTGGAGAACTACAAACTACCTCAATGAATGTAAAAGATGCTCAGTTGGAGGATAAAGAAAAAAAATATTCGGATAATTCTCTACTAGAGGAGAGTCAAATGCTTGGATATAATATTCAAAAGGTAAAAAAGTGAATGAAAATGTAGTGTGATATTAATTAAATCCCAAAATAGTTTTTAAAATCTAAAATTTATTAAGTTGTTGGTAGAGTTATAAATGTAGAAAACACCCGAGAAGAATGTTCACAAGTAACTAAAAGAAGTGGTACTACCAAAAATGAATCTAATGAGATTTTATATTCTAAAAATACTCTCTCTAGTGGTAGTATTATATTTATATCATCAAGAGAAATATCTATTTTAAATCATAGAATAAGGTAACCCATTATCCCGATAAATCTATTTGTACTAATTTTGTTTCTCAAAAAGTGTAGGTTCAACATAAAAATATAGAAAAATATAGGTAGACAAATATTCGCAAAAATCCATTAATACATAAAATGAGGATATTTTTATGTATAATATTAGAATCACTCTAAAGAAAGATCCAAATAATGGTGTTTCTATCCAATAAAAATTTTGTCACAAATCTGGCCAAATTACATTTATAAGAAAATAAAAGGGATTTATTAGCTATTTCTGGAAATATTGTAGGTTTGGATATAATTAAATTCGATTTTGGAATAAAATTTCAAATTATAAAGATTATATAAATCCAAAATTTATGGAGAGAAAAGATAAAGTAAATAATAATTATAATATGCAAAAGTAGATTTCACAATAGAAGGATAATATTGAATACAATATCATATTTGATTGTGTCAACAATATCTATGATTACTAAAAGATAAGTTGTAATAGTGGAGAAGAGTGTCATTATAAACCAACTCAGTACATATTATATGTTTATGTGAAGATAAAACTACATCATATGAAGATATAAAGAATAATGAAGATAAGTATTCCTTGTGGAGTAAATAAAATAAAAAAATTGATCAAAATACTCCTAATATGTCAAAAAGATTAACTGAAAAGGATTTGTACCCATATAGAAGAGATAATTATTTTATGGAAGTAAAGTCCACACCATGGACCGTCTTAATAGGCTTTGAAATTTTTTTAGAGTAAGAAATATTGAATAAAAATGTAATCAATCTAAGAGAGGAATAATGATATTGTTTTGGAGAAATACATCCATGATAAAGAACGTGAAAATTTTCTAAATATGTGAAACCAAAATGAAACTAAAAATCTATATGGAAGGTTCAAATTGTTTGGGAATAAAACTACTAAATTCATGAATATTTTTACATGATAAAAAGAATAATTGAAAAGAAAACTTAAAGCACCATTGATTGCATGTACCAAGACCCATACTATAAAAACAGAGTTCACATATAATAAATATTATAATCATGTTACTAAATGGTGTAAAAAAATATAAAAATAAGTTGAAATTATCTAAGAGTGTAGATCATGAAAAAAGAATGAAATTTATTTTCTTGATAAAGTGAATAATCCTATTCCATATAAGAAGAATGATGAAGAAGTTAATAAATCCATCTTATTTAAATTAGATCATATTTATAAATTAAAGGTAGAAATTATAATGACGATTTATCAACACTTTAGTGTTATAAATAAATGAGTCTCTAGGTTGAGAAATAAGTGTCAACCCAATTTCTCTTATTGAGTATATGATTAAGACACAACATATTCCCATTTATACTAATTTTATATTTAAATACAGGAATTTGAAGGAGGAATATGTAAAAGGAGAATTTATTTAATGTTTTTATTGTCTCTATATCGTTAAAGATTTATCAATCATGGATTAATTTAATGGTTTTCTCCTCGCAACTCATCAATTGAAACAACTCATTAGAATCCAGATTCAACTGATGTTATAAATTCTTAGAGCTAATATAAAATAAAAAATCTATGATAAATTTGACTAGAATGAATCCCATAAGGGCTATATATAAAAGAAAAGAAAATTTTAGAGTATTTTTATCTTGTGTATAAATGTTAGATATTGTATAGCAGTAAAAATAGGTGATGAAAAGACATGATGATTAATTTTCCAATCATATTTTAATTTATATTAATTCTGGTTCATAATAAGGAGTGATTATTAAAATGTTTTTAAATTATAAATAAATTAATTCACATGATTTTTTAAGGTGTTTATTTAAGTTGAGTGTAGGTTATAGATAATCTTGTGAAACCTATTTGTTCAAACCCTAAAAGGAGAATCTCAATTAGTTTAACATTATGGATAGTGTATGGACCCATTTATTTTCGAAACTGATTACTTTTATTTTTTTTACATCGATCATGGATCATGTATACATAGAGGTTTTTAATTGATATAAATTTCATTAATAAAATGTGTTGTTCCCTTCTCTCATGAGAAATTGAAAATTTCTCTCAATAAGGGGGAGAAAATAGAAAAAGGGGAGAGGATTATTTTTTCAATTCAAGAAAGTTAAATATATTAGAATAACTTCATGATATTTACATGAACTGTTACACCTTAATATTCCAAAAGAATAAAATTATGTTTAATAGCATATATTACTCACAACATCGAGCTCAAATAAACCACATGATATTACTATTTAAATATGACTATTATAAGATAGTCATTGAATTGATGTGTAGGAATAAGAATAGACACATTATGATAGATATATATATATAAAGGCCTTACTCAATTTTTTTTGACTAATACTTAAGAGATAAGCACTCAATTATTTGTAATGTTATATTATAATTAAAAAAACATTTCCTTCAAAAATGATTTTTATTACTTTTTTGTAAGAAACTATTATATTTAATATTTAAAAAATTTAGCAAATTTATTTGATAAAATTGAATTCATTTTATTAAATGAGATTATAAAAATTAGTTTAGGGTGAATATTTGAGATATTTCTAAAAATATTAATTTTCCAAGGAATAGTTAGCAAAATACCATTTTTTATTGAATACATTATTTTTATTTCAAGCCTATATATTGTTACATTTGGTTTTAAAATGGTTTACAAATAAAATGAGTTCTCTTATATTATTAGTAATATAATTATGTTCATTTGAATAAACTTCATGGTTTAATTTGGTATTAATACATTTTTATACTTAAAAGGCTTTTCTCTACAAAAATGCTTTCATCGCATTTTGTGTTTTTATCTTAAATTAATTTTTTAAACTTCTATAGATTTAAGATTTAAAAAAAGATACCATATTTTTAATTAAGAGGTTTATATTTTTTAAATTGATATATTTTATTTTTTTCATTATATATTGTAATGCTGGTAAATATTTATCACCATAGTAAGGGTAAAATAACTAAAATAGGGTTAAAACCATGATATAATGTTTTAAAATATACCCATAACATGGATTTATCTTATTTTATGGGTGTAATTTGTCCATTTTCATATATTTATCAAATATATTTCCACTTGAATCTATTTTTCTTTGATTACGACCTTTATATTACTTTAAGAAAACGATACATTCGAAAGATCACTCTCCTGACTTTAATAATTATAAATTTTTATTATAGGGATAAAAAGTGGATAAATTCAATTATAAATTAATGTTTGAAATATGAATTTTTTTTTTCTTGGTAATTTATTTCTAATTTTTAGTGATTGAATAATATCCTTAAATTCTTACGCAACACCAAAATATTATTTATTCTGTTAAAAGAAAAATAGAATTAATGATTTTAAAAATATTAAAAGTAATAATGTTTTGAAGAATTATTGTGTTAAAATAATATATTTGATAAATATTAAATATTATGGATATGTTAAGTATTATACTTTAATTCCATATTTTTCTTGGTTTCTTTAGTTTCAAATTAATTGAATAATATCAAAAATTACATTAATGATATTTTATGAAAATAATATATTTTTTAAATTATTTAAAAATAATAAAAATATTAAAATAGGAAAATCTTGAAAAAATATGGTATGAAATTTCATACATTTTCTATTTATGATATAATTTAAACCTAATAAGTGAAATTATAACCCTTTAATATTGAAAAAAACATTATTACACTTAAGGTTAAAATCAGTAAACTGAGTGGTTAAGCCAAAAGATAAGATTTAAAATTTGTGAAAACATGAAATTTTTTGATTTTATGATTATATTTAAATAGTATACTCTATTTATATTAATCTATGGCCATTTAAAATCATATTTTTGGAGAATGGCTATATTATATTTTAATCTTTTTATTAATTCCAAGGGTGTCCATTCCATTCCTTATAAAAGGATACCACTTATCTATTTTATTTACACCACTATGATCCATATATCATGAAAAAAAACTGAATAATTATCTTCTAAACATCTATATACATTAATTAGAGGTGATGGTAGTCTTAAAAGACCATTCCAAAAGTAGTTAAGAAAGGATCTAAAGGAGGTCTATTGAAGAAGAGGTAATAATCTTACACGACCTATTTCAATTTATTATTTCTTATAAATCCTACAATTATATTTTATTCATCATAAAATAATAAATTTAGTAACCTAAATATATTTAAATTTTATTAAGATTATGGGATCACCATTATCCATCCTATATTCTATTAAATGGGAAGTGAAAGTATCCCTCATGCATAAGTGTAGACTACCACCACCTCATAGTGATAAAATTCATTTTTCATCACTACAATTCGTGGATGATAATTATGATGTGTTTAATATTTATAAATCATATTTATGACACAATTATTGTTCTATAATTATAATATCACATATACATTATTTCCTTCCAATATGTTGGAAAATGATAATATTGATCGTGGATAAGTATGGACTACTGCCTTCATGAAGCGATGTGATTAATTTTCATTTTAGCTTTACATTGATGGTAATAAGAAACTATTTAATTAATAAATATGATATTTATGATATAATAATTATTACCTTTAATTTTTTCAATCATTTGAAAAGTGAAAACCGCGTTCATGCGTACGTACAACCTACCCTCTTCATGAATAGTCTAATTTATTTTTCTATCTATATTATTTATAAATGACTCTAAATATTTTTATATAATTATTATATATTATATTTAAATCATGATTAAAATTTTTTAGATGATGGAACCATGATCAAAGTACGAGGACTAGAACTACTGAACTGAAACACTCATGATAAAATGAATCAATTAACACAAAAAACAAAATTTTTAATAAAGAATTATTAAGTAATATGTGATAAAATGTTATAAGTGGAAAATATATGATAATATATGTTTTTAAATGGTCATTATATATAATTATAATAAATTTAAATTTGGTTATACAGGAGGCTATAGAACTTTCGAAGCAACGTGACCATGAGGTAAGGGTTTATCGTCTCAAGTAATCTTGTTTGAGACATATATTATGGTTTTTACATATACAATTTTATGAGTTTTATATAAAAAGTCATTTAAATTTTGTAAAATTAATATAATTATCTTAATTATATTTAATGTATTACTTTACTTTATTGTCTCATGTGGCTTACAGTCCAAAATTTACAAAATCGATAAGGGATTTACGTTACAATCTCATTATTTATCAGGACTGTCAATGATTACATTTATAATGATGAAATTTATTATATAATTGTCAAAAAAATCTTGAATTTTATTATCCTATGGTTATTTATTGATATTATATATTTTCCATTAATTATACTCTCTTTGAGAACTCATGATACCAAAAGAATGATTTTAAAGAAAACTGACTTTTTTATCTCTTCAGCCAAAAATCATTTTTCTTCTGTCTCTATTTTTTTTTAAAATTATTTAATATTTTTTTTAATATTATAATATTAATTTTTTAAATTTATTTTTACACATGATTTAATTTTTACAGAATATTTTGGAAAGAATATTCTCTTCCATTTTCAGAATGATGATATTTTCACCTTTTTCAAGTAATATGAAAGGAATATTTGTTTTAACATATAAGACATGAACATAATATAGATTTTTCATGGCCAATAAATTATTTTATTATTAAATTAAAAAAATTTAGGGTTATTTTTAATGAAATGTTTTCCCTGATATTTATGAAAATTTTAAATTTTGAATAAGTGATTTCATAAAGAAAAATGGAATTTTCCTCAAGGAAAATTATAGATAAATTTTAAAGGAACTATATTTATTTGATTTTGGAATGAATCATTATTTTAAGCAATTAATATAAATCTAATAAGATATGATATATATGTATGAAATGTATGGGTCACTATAAGACACACACAAATATGTTCGGTGCTAATGTTATATACTTTACATATTAAATTTGATACAAAGTGAGATGAAATAAGTATAAAACACATATAGTTTATACCATTTCCACAATTTATACATTTCAGTTTATAAATTCATACAAAATCCCACTACCCAAAGGTTTAGTGTATTTAGATATTAGTTATGTGATCTCTTTATTTTACAATAAGTCTTAAAAATTCCTTGAATGATTATCCAACCATGATATCATTCAATAAATTTCTTACATAATACTCTTATTCATATCCAAGGAAATTAAAACATATTTATTGGGTGATATAATATACTCAATAAGGGTAGAGATAATATTTAACAATGAAAGACCATAAGAGTGAATACGATAATCATTAGGGTATTATAATGTAATCAAGGTACATAATCAGAGAATCATACCCAAAAAAACATATATCATAAGTCATGAGTTATGGAATAAATATTTTTTAATAACATAAGAATATAAGAATATAATATGTATCAAGGTTTAACATTGGATAATTTATCAAATAGTTGACTAGGATAACCACCTTCCCATAATATAATAATATTCTTCTAACCAACCGTGTACATTTTTTACTTGGGATAACCAACCATGTACCATAAAATTTTGGTCTTGTTCTACCCACTAATGTACCACAACCTTATATCCATGGGATAAACATCTATTTACCGCATCCTTTTAGGATAGGGCTAACCACCTATGTTACAAAACCTTTGGGGTTGGGTTAACCAACCGTGTACCACAACGTTATCTAATGAGATATAAAACTTTTCCCTATGCATTATAGGGATATAAGAGACACACCCATCATATAATGATAAAATATAAATATATGTGACACAAGAATATGAAGACATTCATAATTCCATCATAGAAAAATTAACCCCTGAAATGAAATGGCTTTCACAAAAACTCTAATAATACCTTATCATAATCCATCAAAAGAAAAAATATGGAGAGTTTTATCAGATAATATTCCCAATGAATCATAATAAACATTAAATGATGTTGAAATAGATTAAAATACCTTTATAAGAGAATAAAAATTTACTCAGATAAATAAATTAATTACTCTTTACATCTCTGATACCTTTTCAAAAAATATTAAAAAAAATAAATGAAATAGAAATTTATATATAAAATTATGAAAAAATGGAGAGGAATATTATCCATTTTGAAAAATAATTATGAAATAATGAAAATGCATTCATGTTGAAAATGTCAAAAAAAGATTATTTTATAGTTTTGTATTGAGAGTCAATGTTCACAGACAATAACCACACCAACAACATTAAAAGAATATTTATTTTGTAATGAAATTCAATTACATTAAAAAATACCTTAATAAATTATAGATGTATATATAATTAAATCCTTAAAAAATAAATAATATTAACATGGAGTATAATTATTTCTGACCAAAAGAAGAGTTTAGGTCGGCTTTACTTATAAATTTACCTTTGGTAAAATTGCGAACCAAAGGAAGAATAAATACTAATAATTGATGTAAAACTATGAAATAATCAATGGAGATAAAAATAAATGGGTGTTAAGAGAAAAAAATAAATAATTTCTCCATATATGAGTTTAAACATATAAAATATTGACTTGAAAATGAGATAAGAATAAAACATTTAAGGATTTTGTAGCTTTTTAATCACAATCCCTTGAAAGAGGAAACAAAATATGGATTTGTAAATTTATTTAATTCCATGAAACTTATGATCAAAAAAATATATGGATAGTATATAAACAACACAAAATATTGTAGGAGCTAAATATAGAATGTATCTTAAAAAAAGAAAATTTAAGATGTGAAAAATCATACCTTTCTTTGTAAATAACAAGAAAGTAATTTTTCCTCCATAATCATTGAGAAAAATTCTTTGAAAACTAGATTAATACTTTAAAGGTTGGTATTTTTATGAGGAAAAAAACACTAGAATGTGGTTTGGACATTTAGGGAGGTATTTAATTTTTTTTTTCAAACTAAGTGGCTTAAGGTGTGAGGAGAAGTGGGGTGGTGATGTGGTACTTTTATAGGTGTGATCAATGAAATTTCTCTAATACTTATAAAAAGAGATTCATATAAAAATATTTAATCCATAAAATTTTATTTATATATCACTTATAAAAAAATTTAGGGTTTTATTAAGGTTTAAATACTCAACATATAGTTCTTAATGATATTTTAACTTCACTATTCTAGGTAAGACTAGTAAACTCATATTTTCCATTATAGTAGGCATATCCACAAAAATTATTTTCTGCTAAATAATTTTAGATAAATACCCCCTCATGATTATGATTTTGGACCCATATAATGTATGTAATTCCCATAGATATTTTTTAGTTTTTCTTGCATCGTTATATAATCATATGTTGATTTTGCATAAGAAATGTGACATCCATATCTCATAAATTAATATGGAGTCTATGTAGAGATTTATAATCCATACCCAAAATCAAATAAACCTCAAATAAAGAGATATTAATAATATTTTAAATAAACATACTCCCACAAAATTCCCTCAAAGGTGATTTATAGACTTAGGATGCAACTACTACACCACTTAACGTTTTAGTTAATATTTCAATGTCTAATTTTTTATACTCTTATAATATTTTATAAATATAAATGAGACTGTATAACCAGAATCAAATATGAAATTTTCATTTAATGATTGGATGATGAGTACACCATAAATAACTTTTTTTATGGACCACATTAGTAGTTTTGATTACATAATCCTTCCCATCATCCCTTGTCTTGTATGGATTCTAATTTTAATTTTCATCATTAACCCTCGGTTTGGAGACTTTATTTTCATAATGATTATAATCCTTATAAATTAATAATTTTAGTGTGTATGGCATATTCGGTTAATCTTTATTTTCATCATTTATATCCCTTCGACATCTATGTGCTCGATGACCTTCTATTACACACATAATGTATTTAACTGATCTTGAGAGATAGTTCCCCCACATGATTCTTCCCACATTTTTAGCATATAGGAAGATGAATCTTCATTCATCTATAAGTTTTATCATTTTATTTTTCCTGTAACTCTATTTTACTTTTATTATTTCCAAATATATAACCCAAATGAGAGTATCTAGTTTCTATTTCCACCTTAAGTACACATCAAACAATTTATTCATTGCTACAAAATTTCTTATATAAAAACCCTTTAAAAGTCTTTATTTTAAGCCATTAAATAAAAAATATTTTCTTCTTTTAGGGTCAATGATAAAACTAGAATCACACCATGAGATTTTTTCAAAGTTTTCTTCATAGATACTAATGGATTCATCCTACTTTTTCTTTATCTCTAAGAATTATATCTCCATTTTAGTGTGAAGATTGTAAGGAGAATATTTTTTGAAAAATTCCTCCTTAAATTATTCTTATCTCATGAAGTCGATTTATTAATTTTTACACTTTTTGTTAATCAAATTCTTATATTTATTACATTTACCTTCCAATTGATAAACATATAAATCAGACTTTTTATGGTTTGAGCATAGGATAATGGAAAATATCTTTTCCATTGTGTTTATTCGTTGCTTAGAAATTAATAAATCAGAAGAACCACTAAAGAAAGGTTGATGTTACTATATAAGAGTCTCAGTAACATGTTTCTCCTTATTTTTTCATGTTTAGGAGATCACTATGGTTCAGGTTATTATCCAGAGCCTATAATTAAATTCCCATTAAGTCATTTACTTCTTCTACTATCTCATTTGGTTGCTCATTGGGACAATCACCGCATTGTCCATCACAATCATTATTAACTCGATTCCTCTTGGTTCTAACCATTTAATAAAATAAAAAATATTAGTATGAGTAATAAGTAACAATAATTAGAGTAAGTGATCATACGATAAGGGAAATTATTACTAATATATCCTAAATTATGACACCTCTATTTCAATATATGACATTTTACGTTCACTCTACACCAATTTTGGTTAGTCATTGGTAGTTTAATGTTATATTCTCTTATCATTTATAATGGTTCATAAAGATAATATTAATTAACCAAATTATATGCCTTAGGAGTGTCAAACATGTTTTATAGTTAAACCCATTTTTGTGCACTGAGTGAAAAATGATTTAATACCCAACCAACCTTTTTAGTGTAATTACCCCTATATACATCTGATCCAGAGCCTGTATCCACTTTTTTGTACCTATATAGGGATGTTATTAGTAATAAACAACACAATATATACATTAACAAACTTTAAAGATGTTTTCATATATTTAGGATTAAACATGGGGTTTTCACAAATTCTCTCTAGTCCTGATCCAAAAAAATATCTAAACCCCAGTTTGATGCTAATTGAGATGTCCCAAACCCACAATCCTAAGTCCGATGCCTAAAACACATAATTTAAAGAATATATTTGATACTAATTTATAAAAACTAACAATAAAACACATATATTTTACATTATTTCCATAATTATATCATTTTACCTCATAAATTTTCACAAAATCCATGAACCCAAATGATTAGTGTAATTAGAGATTAGCTATGGGATCTTCATATTTTACAATAATCCTTCATTATTTCCCACAAGATTCTATGCACATTCTACAAGTATATAAATTTCATTGATAAAATCTTATTCATATCAAAAGGAATGGAAACTTAAGGAGGGGGTGAACTTAGATGCTTAGTAAGGGTAAGAAAAATAAATAACAATGAAAGATCATAAGTGACTATAAGATAAGCATCGTGTATGAGAATGTAATCTGGGTGTCTAATAAAAGAATCATACCCATAAAATCATATATCATAATTCATAATTATTGGAATAATGATTTTGGTATTACATAATATTATTGCTTGAATATTACCGTAGAAAATGCGTGAAGGTTCACCAGTGAGACCTTTATCACATAATGGAATAAGCTAATGACCTACCCATAATATAGTAGGCTTGGGCTAACCACACGTGAAACATTTTGTCTTGGGATAACAAAAAATTTACCATAACCTTTTATTATTGGGATAACCACTGATATAACCTTTCCTTTTGGGATTGGCATAAACACCCATGTACCACAACATTTTATGCTTCGGTTAACCACTCATATACCCCAACCTTTTCAGCCTAAGCTAATAAATAATGTTCCAAAACCTTATATCAAGAGATATAAAACATTTTACAATGAATTTTAGAGTTATAATAGACTCACCCATAATATAGTGATAAACCATACACATGTGTTCCACAAGAACATGAAATCATTCATAATTCCATCATAACATAATTAACTTTTTAAAAGAAATAGGTTTCATAAAAACATCCATAAGACATTACAATAAGAGATCCATAAAATGAAGGTGAATAGTGATATTATAGGATATTATCAATGAATAATATGAAGCATTAAAGTATTTTAACATATATGAAAAACACATTTATAAGATCATTAAAATTTTCTTGGATAAGAATAAGAAATATATTTTATATCTTTGATACCATTTCAAAAAATATTTTAAAAAACATTGGGAATATAAATTTATTTAGTAAAAAATGAAAAATTATAGAGTAATATTCATCATGATTTTTTATATAAAATAAAAAAAATACATTCATGCCAAAAAAATAATTTTTTTTTATTTCCACACTTTTTTAAATAGAATCAACGTTGGCAGACAACAATCACACTGAAACATAGAAAGACGATTTCTTTTGTAAAGGAATTAAATTACATTGAAAAATACCCTAAAAAATCATATATGTATAGATAAGTACATCTATAAAACAAAGTATATAATGTAGACATGGTGGAGAAATATTTCTAACTAAAAGAAGAGGTAGGGTTGGATTTACTTATAAATTTCTTTATGCCTAAATTATGAACCAAAGGGAGAATAAATATTAATAATACATGTAAAACTTATAAATAGCCAAAAGAGAATAAAAAATATGATTTTTAATAGAAAAAGAATAAATATTTATCCCATATAGTATTTTAAATATATATAATCTCAATTTTAAAATGAGATCAGAAAAAAACCCTTTCGACTTTAGTAATTTTAGAATCAAAAAACCTTGGAAGTGAATGCCTAATATGGACTTTTAAATAACTTTAATTTCATGTAACGTATGAGTTAATGCACCCATGGGTAGTATGTACACTAAAAAATAATATGGATGATTAATAGTGATTATATCTCAATGAAATGAAAATTGAGATGTGAAAACCCTTACCTTTGTTCCTGATTTCCATAAAAATGGATTAACCTCCTTTCTACTTTGGGAAAATCCTTTGAAAATTATATTAATCCTTTAAAGTGTGGTCTTTTGATAGGTTAAAAACATTTATGATGTTTCTAAGAATTTTGGGGAGGTATTTGTATATACTTTTGTCAAACTAAGTGGCTTATGGTGCAAAGGCAAGTAGGGTGGTAAGTTGTCCTTTTATAGGTGAGAGGAGTGAAATTTTTTATAATAGTTATAAAAATAGAAGAAATATTCAAATAAATTTGATCCATAATTAATAATTGGTGAGTAAAATATGATTAATGGTCGATCAATCCCTCATCCACCCATTTAGAGATATATTTTTATGTTTTCTTGTGTTTTTTTACTTATTTTTGACCCTTTTACCTTGTTTTTCCTTTTCAATGGTAATTCCTTTTTTACCTCGATAACTTATTTATATTTAAAAAAATTAAATTTACCTCTCTACCCAAATTATATGGGCCGATTCCAAAAAATGGAATCTATTTTATCATTTTCAATTTCTAAATATGATAACAATATCTTTTAAATGAAAATATAAAATATATAAATAACTGTTGTTATAGAGAAAAAATATAAACTTTATGAGTTATTAATACCATTTCATATCAATTTCCAATTAAATGAGTATTTATATATATATATATATAAATTTAATCATTACATTATATTCATATTTTAAAAGTGATCAATTTAATTAATTCAGATAAAAATACAACAAACATTAAAAAAATAATCCTTAAAAAATATCACTTTTTGACATTAAAAGATTTTATTATTATATCAAACCAATTGAAAATAATGTCATCAATGTTAATTCATTTATATATATATATATAAGAAAATTTTATCTTTAAATTTATTAAAATAATTGAAATTTATCTTTTAAATAAAAACATATAATATATATTAAAACAATGTTTTCAAATAAATCATATTTAATTTTCCACAAATAATTAAATTAGAATTATTTATAATTCCTTTATTATTTCATGTAATATATTTATTTACTTTAAAATTAAATTGATTTTATGAATCTATTTTATATGCACCGTTCTTAAAAAATAATAATAATATTTAAGACATAAAAAATATTTTCATAGTATAATATTTTAATTAAATTGTAAACAGTTGTTTTATTATTATAATTTTTGTATTAAATTATTTTAACATTTTTACTTAAAATTATACATATTCAATGTACCTATGGGATAGAAGCATACCCAACAAACATATATACAATGACCATATTTCCAATCACCATATATCCAACAACCATATATATAACGGTCATATTTTAATCCAATATATAGATATATAGAAATAAAAAAATCATTCATACTATTTACCTTTCTATTAACATGTATATTGTGTTTTTAACTCTTACCCTTCTTTCCATAGTTATAATTAGGGAGATTATCTTTATGAAAAACCATAATTGTAAATATTACATGTTCAGGGTTTTTTATTTACTTGTTGATTTATTCCAATTTTAATTTTCTTAATATTATTTCAAATTTAATTCCAATAATGTATTAATTGTTATCTTTAATTGTAATATTTTATCTCAATAAAATTTATTTTGGTTCTTTTTAGTTTAGTGTTTAATTTGAAACTAGATATTAAACATTATATTTATTTAAATGGAAATTCAAACTAAAATCTTGCAGTGTTATACTTACCTTGGATTGATACCTTTGTATTTATTTTCAATAATGGGGATTAGGATAAAATTGATTTTAAAAGTAAATTTGGTATTGAAAATAGACTTAAAGGGGGATATTGAGGAACCAAAATGGATTAATGGATCTAATATTGTATTTGTTTTCAAAATAGATATATAATGGATATTCAATTTTATATTGAACTCATGTGACAGAGGAAGATCCCAATAAATTTTATTTAGATTATTCCTACGCATATATTGGAAAAGTAGTGCATTTGAGCTACTTCTTGGTGACCAACACTAACATCTAATGATTATTGATATGATATTTGTTTGAACAAAATACTAGTGGTTCTTGAGGAAGAAAAACTATCTAAAACTGTTTTATGAAGTTAGAAAAGATAGATATTGTATTTTATAAGACAAGAGTTTTGATTTAAGAGAGTAAATTCTAGACAAAATAAGAAGAAACAATCCAAAGGATGTTGATATTTAGGGATGTTATAATCAATGACAAGTGTTTATTTGGATGATGTTTTGACTTGATTTGAATTATTTGAGAAAGATATTAGATGGATTAAAGAAATTCTAAATTTATTTGAAGAATTGATGAATTCCAGAGTTAGAATAAATTAAATAAGTACTATTTATATAGAAGTTATTATCATTATACAGTAGAGAATACGAAAAGGAATTGCGTTTCTATAAGGGTAACATGTGGTATGTATGTATTATTTGAAAATCTATAAGATTAATTTAGACTGAGTGAGATTAAATTTGGAATTTCATAAGGATTATCACAAATATTTTAAGCGATGTGAAATTTTTATAAGAGACACTTTTATAAGGTTGGTCCCATACTTTATAAGAGTCATTGAGATTAAACAAGAGTCTTTTACTCTTACAAAATATCATTTTAAGTGAAAAACCAAGAATGCTCAGTAAGATAGAGAGGAATATCATAAGATTCAATAATAATATCATAATAATCATTTAATCACATAAAAAATTGTATGGTCAAAATTAGTAAATTAAAAGAACATAAAATTTATTTCATAAGGTTCATTTATTGAAATTATAATGGTCAATATCTAAGTTTATAAAGCTAATTAGTTAGAAAAACTATGATGAAACACAAATTAGATGATTCTATGATCTATTATGTAGTGTATTAAATATCATAAATGAGTTTTTGATTCAAACATAGATAAGAAATAAGTAGAATCATTATCTATCATAAGAGATGATAGTAACTCTATAAATTATTTTTCTACACTGTGATGATATTGATACCATACATAAATGGAAAATAATTTAGAAGTTGTGGATTTTTTGGAATAAATCCATGACATTGTAAATATCATGAGTTGAATTCAATCTTGAATTTCAGGGAAGTTTTTGTGGGATTTGAATAAGAATTAAATATGAGGATTATGTTGACCTATTTTAAATAATAAAAGATTACCTACCACCAAAATCAAGGGAGATTTCCATAACTGAAATATGGAATCAATATCGTCATGATTCTGTGTATGGTTAAAGTGACGAGAAGATATATTGTATTGATCAAGAACTTGATACTGAATTCTAAGGTACAAAATTTTCATGTACTAAAGAAAGAAGCTAATTGAATTTAGAAGTGTGACATGTGAGTCAAACCAGGGAAAGAATAGGATTTTTGGAAGAGAGACCATAAATTATATTGTTATTCCTTAATGGGGTGTTGAGTATTTCATATTGGGGAGATACTGGATTTGAATATCATAGTTGAATTGTTATATGAGAAGTTCTATCAAGAATATTCTATATAAGATTTGAATATTGGATTATTATATAGAAAAACATGCATGAAGTGATGTAGTAAATTTTGAGGCATTTGAAGACTGTATTGAGGAATGAGATCTTATCATATTAATGTAGTGATAACTTGATCATATTAGATATCTACATTAATTTGTTGGAATAAAGTTTTTTAATACCAATAAGAAGAATGAATATTGTGATAGGTAGTGTAAATCCAATGTGATATTGGGAAACAAAGTTAAATGTTTTGTGTGTGTGGTATGCACTATAGGTAAATTATAATCCCAACAATATTTTATTAATTATGTTATACAGTGAATAATATTTTATTCAAGGGGAATAATAGATCACAATAATGCGAAAATTTCTTGTGAAGGGGTAAACCATTGTAAAAATATCTTGTGTTGATACTTAATTTATTTTCTATATTGTAAGTAGTATTATGTGATTAGGTAAAACATAAATATATATACTTTTGTTAACCAATAGTATAATTGTAAAAATAAAAGGGGTGAAATTTTATAAGAGTAATTAGAATTTGGTAAACATATGTATACCCTATCTGACACCACTATTGGTGTACCTACAACAATTCCGAAAACATCATTGGATGATACCTTATTGAAGAATATCATTATAGAATCATGTAAAGAGGAGTAATACTCCCACACAATAGTTCTTATGTGAAGTCATCCTATGAAAATGGGGAGGCATGGGGTGTAACATCCTGACCTGGATGACATGAAATAAGTGCTCCAATCGGTTCACCACAAGGCCTCAAGAACACCTCCTCATATTCTATAGTCTTACAAATATAAGTGAGGGAAAAATGGTGGTTCATTGGGGAGAATATATAATCATATCAGAGTAACAACATCAGAAATAACCATATATCATCCTTAAAAGTAATATGTAGAGTACATAAGTAATAAATAAACTAAAAAAAGATAATTCTAAATAATATATGAAATTCAGTAAAGTCCATAATGACCATTTGATACATACAACATTGATCATCCACTATTTTGATCATATATATGGCATCCCGCCTTTTTATTACATAATTTTTCATTACATTTTACAAACAGAGGATCTTTAAAGTCTAGTGTCTAGGAAATCATGAACATAATACATAAACAAAACATAAAAAATTCTTCTAAACCACTCGTAAGGCTTCATTATAGGTTCACCCTATGTACAAATATTGAATCTCATATCCTGGAGACATACATCAAAAAAATGTGTGAGCATAAGACTCAGTATGGAAAATGAGTGAAATAGTTGACATGTGATCATGAACAATATTAATAAGAACATGGTAAAAGTCATAAAGGCATGATAAATAGAAGAATAGGAATATCATGATAAAAATAACATGAATCATAATCTGAATGTGTGGCTACAAGATTTCATTTAGACATTCCTGATCATATCACCAAGGTTTATCCCAGAGGTGTCATAAAAATTTCCAAGGTTATTCACCAAGGTATCGTGAAACTTGTCATCTCTAGAGATTAATTATTTACCCAATGCATTGGATCGCTATCAGGGAGCACCCATAATATCTATTTACATTCATGTGATCCAAATATATCATAATCAAACATTTCATAAATAACCCATAGGGAAAAAAATAAATGGGTTTCATTTCAAAATCCGGACATTTTAAAAGTTCTTAAAAATACGATCATTATAACATTTATAACCCATGGAAAGGGAATGAAGGATATATGTATATCCATTACACAATAAAATAAATCATTTTTATATATTTTTGAACAAACATAGAAACATAATAGGTATGGGTATTCACATGAATAAACAAGGTAATTTCTAGAGAAAAAGAGATATAAATTTTGAGACGCAATTTCTGTAACATAACGGCTATATAAGATGGTTTTAGAAAATAATAAAAATAGAGAAAACAAGGGTAACCCACTCATAAATAACTCATATTGAAATACAAATAGAACATGGAGATAATAAAATGGTATGGATATTTTAATGACATATCACAAGAAAAGGAAACTTTAAAGGAAAGATAAGATGTGATTTCTTTTATGAGAAATCTGGCAGCCTAACAGCGTCACTTAAAAATTTAAAAAACAAATTGATGAGAGTGGAAAGGGTCTATAAAAAATTAGAAATGAAATGGACAGTAATAATAACATATAATAACATACCCCCATTATAAACATATGGAAAATAGAAGACACAACACAAAGGAATTCATGACTCAAAAGAGGAGGGTGAAAGGATCCCTTGCCTTCAAGAGTAACTTCTAAATATTGATGGTCCGGACCTTGGGAGTCTTGAGGGAACCTTGGGAGGACTCCAAGGGAGGTAAGGAGACCATAACTTTGTTGAGGATGATTTTGGAATGAAATTAAAGAGGGAAATGGATTGGTATTTATAGGGAAAGTGAGTGAATAAATTATTAATTTCCAAGGGACACCTCATCGGTGGTATTTGCAAAACCATTGGCATGACCTTGGTATTGGACACTTGGGACAACTCAAATCATATCACACTATTCATAATTCATACAGAAATCTTATATCATTATTAAATCATTAATGATGTCATTAAACACCCGAAACTCAAAACTGCATTTTTACTATTCACTAAAAATTCAATTATTACAGAAAAAACACAGAAATTAACCCTACCCTAATATCGATGTTCTAAATTCAAAAATGAAGTTAATTTTATGAAAATAATTTTATAAATATGTTTAATTTAATTTTTAAATAAAATCATTATTTATTCCAAAAATACAACTTTAAAACTATAACTCATTTTATAACACCTTAAAAAAGTAATCAAGGTGCCATAAAAATATCGTATACCCATAAGAAAATAAAGTAAAAATTTATGATTAAATTTTATGAAAATACATTTCTATTTTAAATTATTGAATTTATAATAAAAATTTAAATAAAATATTTATGGCGTACAAAAATACCAAAACTTAAACTATGATGATTTTTTTACTTTTAAGATGTCTAAAATGTATTTATACATTCATGGGTGAAGTTTCTATTTTTTTGGTCAAATTACTTTTCCTTACTATTCATATGGGTATCTTACTATTCCTACTTTACTATTCACTAAAACCCAAGTTGATCTTATTAGACTCTACATTTCTCACTGATCACAACTATAGAAGACCATTTTTTGAAAATTATATCACATTATTAATTATTTAATGAATACAAAAAAAATTTAAAGTACCCTTTTTTCCTAAATAATACACATCCTATATTTATCTGGATATTTGAAATTCACAATCTTTTCCATAAGAAGAAATAACAATTTTATTATATAAAATGATTACACAAAGCAGCTAAGGTATCGTTACATAACCCCTTATTACAGCAGCATAAGACCTTAGTGTTAGGTGTGCTATGGTGATATAATCTTGGGGTGGCTCAGACAACATTGCCCGAGTGGTGATTTCAATCAGCTTGAACTTCTCCCTTAGTTGATTCCGTTCAAGCTTCATATGTTGAAGTTCAGCTTGGGCTTGGTCCAGAGCAAAGCTCAGTGATGATATCTCCTTCCCAAGCTCCGACATATGGGCTTCATGTGGCTCGAGTCTACTAGATGAGGCCATTCAATCTTATTTCTATATTAATTAAACAATATAACCATATTTATAAAAACACAACGTTAAAAATATAGTTTCCAATGATCATATTGATCGACGATCATATAACAGTCAAAACCCAACGATCTCATTTTAATTATACCAACTTCATTAATTAAAGGATATTTTTTTGTTGAGTATAAAATAAAATACCACACTAAAATAGGAAACAAATATAATTAAAAATTTTGGGTCATTAAAATATATACAAGAGTAAATAAGTGGAAATAAAATAAAATTACAAGGCTCCAATATTATCTTTGAGTCTAACCACATACCCGATATACACATACAAATCTGATCCATCCTTCATAATTAGTGCTAGGCGTCATCCCAAATTGTGCTTGCAATTAGGTAAACGTCTACTCTGGTACCCCAGTGCAATGGAGGTCAGAGTAGGTTGTGAGTAAAAAACTTAGTAGGGAACCACCAACATGGTCCCATACATAGAGAGTACTTTTCAATGTAAGTATATTTGATCTACACAATAGGATAACAACAATAATAAACGAATAAATAACTACTTATTATAAATGAAACAAGTCCACAATTGATCCTGGGGTCTGTGATCTCAATCATATGAATATAGTACCATCTAATAAAAGTATATATATGAATTTATATTTATATATCCCCATAAATATATATACACACATGTTCTAACATATACATTTATATAAGCAAAGAAATAAAATATAAATAACTCAATCCAAAATGGATCCTTGGATCCATGATATGGTCAACCATACATCTTATAAAAAGGGAAATGAGTGAGATTTTTTAGAACTCAAGTCATGTATAAACAATTAAATTCTTGGGTCTAAAATCCTGATAAAAAATACATGATTCGACCAGTGATGTAAATATCTTCAAGAAAGTTTACTCACCACAGGTGGATACATTTCCTAACCTCATTTCACTCATCCTCCCCACTGATCACTATAATGAATGATTTCATGTACTGATAGACAATCCCAGAAATTTTTGGCACTTATATAGATGCCATACCACTCAATCCATGTGTGATCTAGTCTGATGCCAGATTCCTAGGTCTCGGTCCATAGGCAAGTCCAACATTGCAACTCGAATGATTAAGAATAAACCATATATGACCTACAATGGATAATCATATATTAGTCCTATAAGGGCCATGAAATAGGGCCCTAGTTGGTTCTATACCATTTAGAAAAAAGATTCAAACCTTTATAATAATTTGATGGAATACCAAGATTCAATATGTTTCATACCTTTATATGAAATCAGTGCCATACATAGATGTCCATATATATAAATAGGGATCAAAATATGGATCCCAAAAAGTACCTCTCAGCATCACTGAAAAGTACCACATAACATCAGGCTCATCAGTCAAAATCTAAGATCCACCTCGGGCAATCATAGCTACATCAATAGTGACCATATGAATGCATTAATAAAAGAGTGAAGGTGACTGAATACATAAAATTACATCTACTACCATTGCCTCACAAGTTTAAAAGTTTGGTATGAGTTATAAGGTACTTTCACTACCATCTATACCCAAACCCATGAAATGCAATCTCATGTTCAATCAAACATTAGGAACCCACTTGGTCCCCTAGATCAAACACTAGATAGGCATCCTACTTGGTATCCTCAAGGTCTATTGTAAATAGAGGCATCCCTCTTAGGTTCATCTAAGTAAGTATATAATCGAGGAATCACTCTTGGGATCCTAGAAAAAAATAAGAATAGGTATCCCATAGGGGATCCTTGATCAAGTTCGTAGCCTCATGTTGTGGGGTGAATCTAGTGCACTAGGGTTGTTAGTGACCCTGATCATTCATCCAGTACTATCAACCCATTTCATTTAATTAAAAAAATCACCAGATTGAATTTAACCAAGTTGTGTTTCCCATAGGTTAAAGCTTGAGCATCCATATAAAACCATAAATATTAATAAATACTAAAGGGATGGTATGACATACCACCTACCTTAAGGAAGATTACCATTTAATTTTTCAAAGGCCAAAAGCCACTTCTGGGGATTATCCAAGATCTACCAAGTTATACTAGACCTATCTCACACAATGACTTCTAGAATTAATTAATTATAAAAAAAGTATAATTAATTAATTAAAAGAAACAAAATATAAACAAATAAGACCCCTTCATTCTAAAAGGATATAAATCTAAAAAGCTCAGTAGTTGGTCTTACCACATGTAAATGGTGAGCTAATACTCTCCAACAATAAGAGGTACACAACTGACCTTAACACAAGTAAAATACCTAAGTAAAACCATTAAAAAAAATTAGAAGTTTTAATTAAGTCCTTAAATATTTGCAAGTTGACTACAGTAGTGTACCTTCATGAAACGATATGCAGTGAAAATAAAACGGCATTCCAGGCCACCCTCTTCTAAGGCATATAGAAACCCCCAACATCGGTAACTGGTTTCCCCATGATCCGGTGGAATCAGGACCAAAATACATTAATGGAGAAACCTAGGTTATATTAGGAAGTTAAATAACACAAATGTAATGTCCCGACCAGGCTCACCACTAAGAAGTTGGTTGGACTGGTCACCACATGCCCTCAAGTGTGCCTCCCTGTATGCTATAGGCTGAAAACTAGAAGAAAGAGTGTAAGAATATTAAATGGGGAGACTATACTCTCTTATCATAGTTGTGAAGTGGTATAACAGAGTAAATAATAATCAACAGTGGATGTAGTAATACACAATTGAAAAAGAAGTGGAAGACATATTTTATTTAAGTGGAAAAAGTGGGAAATGCCAGTTTATACAATAAGTGAATGCATGAAATGGTATTGATGTAGTAAAGAAGGCTGTAAATAGTACAACATGATTTTCAATAAAATACAATGTAGGACTCAAGTAAAGAAAAGAACTAATACCCCAATGGGGATCTCCACAAGCATCCTAAGATGAAGTTCAGTCCTTTGCTCCTAACTCCCGGGTAAAAGAATATAGATCATCAGGTAAGGTCCAAGGCCCCGCGAACAAGAAAGGTCTACTTGGGTACTCTTGTGCAATGGCGGCCTAAGTAGGGTGTGATATATAAATCTCTCTAGGCTAGCACCATCAGTGTCTAACCCAATCCCGACAATTTAATATAAACTAAACAAGGTGAAAACATGCGTAAATAATTTAAGTAGTTCATTTTAGCAAAATAACCTAGAATATGCTTTAGCCCTTGGCTACTGTCTAGACAAGTAACTAGTTAATTAATTTAATATTACTATTTTATTCATAAGTCACATGTGATTAAGTCACCTACCGAGTCCAAGGAGTTTCCTCCAAGGTAAAATGAGGCTAAGCATTAACCGGGCCCGATGGGCTTTAACCATAGCACATACTTTTCAATGATGGACCCAAGGAGTGTATACAAGGCATCTTGTGATAGTATATGTTGTGAAGGTCCCAAGATGTAATAATGAAACAGGAAAATGATATTTGGTGAGGGAGTTCTGGGGTAAAAACCAAGGCAACATAAATCTCACAGAACGTGAACTTAGTAGTATCTGAGTCTAGCTAAGGGGTAAGAATGTAATCCAATGCATTTTTCAATAATGTACATACCGAGTCCAATGAGTGTAACTAAGGTAAAATGGGGCTAAGCATGGACTGGGTCCAAGGAGTGTATCCAAGAAACCAACTTGACAATGCTGGATCCAAGGAGTATATTGAAGTCATTCTATAGTACTACATGGGGACCCAATGGTAGTACACTAGGCATCCAAAGATTATACAAGGAATGTGATCTTGGTGAGTTTTAACCTTAGAAACCCGTCCATGAATTTATAATGGGGTACAGTAGTGATCATGGTATTCTCGGATCAGAAACCACAACAAGCCCAAGTCTTACCATTCCTATTTAATAAAGAATTCATGTAATGATTAATTTTGTTCCAAGCCTTTCCATCTATTAGTGTGGAAAGGTCAGGTAGCATTGCAACCATTTTTTTATTGGTTCAAGACATGCCTTTCATTATTGTGTAAATATCATGTAGCATTTCAACCATTTATTTAAAATCCATTAAGGAATTTTCAAAATTCAAGGTCCACACCACAACCTTCCATTGACATGGTAGGGGTTTCCAAGAACATGGAACCAATTATTCTCTCATGAACCTGGGTCTGTCAATGGAATTATTAAATTGGAATCCATGTATCAACCAAGGTATTAGAATGAAAACCCACTGAGTCCATCCATGGAATATCTACTTCGGAACCCACGTGTCACCCAAGGTGTTATTAGCATTCAAAACATTTGAAAACAATTTGGTAATTTCATTAGAGGGTAAATCATTAAGCATTAACCATTTCTTTAATTCAACTCATTCCATTTAACAGAACATGTTAATTTTATTTATAAGGCTCCACGTATCCATGAAAAAGGGTAACAACCTACATGGGTAATTCCTTTCTAAAAACTGGACCAAAAACATAGACGATGCCTTTCCCTTTAATCATTTTTAAAAGGGAAACTTGGTGTTTCTAATACCATTAGGTACATTTCTTAAACATTTTGTATTCCAACATAACATCAAGGTATAAGAATTATAAACACAACAAGTCAAGCATGCAATGCCATAACACTAGTTTTTATCTTTATGGTAGCACACCTCTGTTAGAGGGGTTTTATTATAAAAAAATGATATTGTTATCACACAAATCATTTACAATATTTAGCATTTCATATGAAACATGATAAATTTACATTTAAGAGGAATTAAATATAAATAATTTATTTCAAGGAATTAATTTCAAATAAAAGCGTTGTAAGAAATTTATTAATGCATTTATAAAAATGAGTACTAGGAAAGGGACCCTACATCAGGGTGGAACCAAGCCATCCACATCGGCTCTTGAAACCTTCTAACTCAAGTATACAGACCACTAACGTGCATATAGAACAATATATATTTGTGTATACCCTTAATCCATTTCCGGTATTCCCTATTACATGAGGGAATACACACATGGAGGATATACACCTATAAATATATATATATACATACCTTTGTATATGCCCACAAGCCTTTCGAAGACATGAAAAATGACTTTCTTGGAAGAGATAAACCAAAAAGAGATGAAAACACACGACGAACCTGAATGCACTACAGGCAACAAGATTGGGACTCCTAAATACAAAAATCCCCAATTATTAACTAGTTTGAAACAAAGTAGGAGGTAGAAACCTTACCCCAAAACCAAACCAATGGAATGAACCACACCGAACTACCTTTCCTTTGGCGGCAGTTTCCAGAACAGGCACTTGTGGGACCCGTGAGGCCATCTGCACTGACCTAGAACAAAAAAATCAAAAAATCAGATTACCCAACAACACTGGGGTTTAGAAGATTCTCACCAGGTGATGAAGGGGCTGAATTGTGGATGGAAAATAGGAGGATATGAGAGAGAAGATTAGATCAAGATGATTCGTAGAAGAAAGCACAAGGAATATAGCTGGAGAAATGAAGACAGGTGGAGCACCATGGAGGGGGTCATGTGCTTTGAATGGGAGAGCCCCTTGGGATATGCATCATGATTATAGGGAGGGAGAGGGAAAATAGTTTACGTTTTATTTTATTTTTATTTTAATTTAATTCAATTAAATTTAAATAACTCAAATTTTAAAAACTGAGCGTCGTGCACGGTTTAATCTGCACGGTTTTCCAAACCATGTGAAAACCAGGTGATGTTTTTTTCCTCCAAGAAATGCCCCGAACAGGAAAATTAGATGGTTTAAGAAACCACGTGAAACCTGTGTGAAAATCCACTGCCCCATTTTCAATAGGGTCGCATGGTTACCTACAGTGGGTCGCACAGTTTAACAGACATTGCATAAACTATGGGCCCTCTACTATCCTTTGAGACATGATGTTTTTTGAGTCCAACACTCCCAAAACTTCTCGAGCCACTCAGATGACTTCTCAGGCCTTATCCCAATCCCAAAAACATCACTTAAGAGTTATCCAACACTTAAAATTTTGTTCTGAAGCTCAGTTTTAAAAACGATTGGTTTAATAAAATGAAAAGGTTCAAAAACATTCACATTTTAGTCTGGTTCAAAAAATTGGGATTCTACAATATACCCACCATAAAAACTTCATGTTCATGAGAATTCTTCAGTAACAATGTGAACATCACACAACCTAAAAGGTTTGTGCAGTTTCATTCAAATGATTGCATTGTGTTACCAAACACCCAACTCACCTTATGAATTTCCAATGCATTATTCACTTCAGCCTTTACAACAACATCCAACACTCAATGTTCAACTTAAACACATAAATAGAGCTTACGTGGGACTGTTTAGATAGAGACACGATCAATTCAATGTCTCGATAAACACTTGACTGAGGTTGGTTACCATCACAAGTCTTAAATTTACATGGGAACAATTCAAAGCCACAGTTCCTCCATCGTTGGAATTGTCATACTAGGTACAACATTGAGTGTTCTTATGACATTCTTGGCATGATTTTGTTAAAAAGAAATTGTCAAATTATGACCGACCTAACAGAATGGGTCGAGCAATATCTCTTAAAAGACAGTTCTGACATTGAGAAAACAATTTCCTTCACCTGGAAATGTGATTTAAAATATACCATTACAACCGTAAACATTCAACTAAATAAAGAGAGAATGAGTTGAGCCACATGGCTGACGTATCTCATAGAAGTCTGGCTTAGGCGGGAAGAGTAATTCAAAATAAATGGCTAGAGTCCATGAGTCCAAATAAGTTTTTCCTATATGGGAACCTGGGAATCACTCAGGACATACCAAGTTTTGATGAGAACCACACTTCAGTATGTAGCACGGATAAAGATCCCCCAACAAGTACATCATCTTTTAAATATTTAGTGTAGCATAAGACCAATGCTCTCTTAGAGCATCGAGGGTGACGTCAAGATAGAGGACATGATCGTCTCTTAAGAAGAGTACTCTAAGAAGATTTTAGATGAGGTTTACAATCAAACACATCAAAAAACTTGAAGGTAAAACAACCTAACCAAAATAAGGACGCACTATCGAGAAAGCACCAACATAATAAACACTGGCTTTCCATAAAGGCATTAAAGAAACCCAACCAAATCCCAATAGTCCCCTTAGGCTGTGTTCCTTCTACATGGAAGGACACATTTATCAGGTTCAGCACAACACTACCCACCTTTGGAGTTTCCAAGCCGAAAAAGAAGGAAAACTAACTGCTCATATGCATAATAGATTAAACAACAGGACTAGAGTTTCAAAATGCCTGGGTCTTTCGAAATTCAGTCCAAGTATTGGGATGAAACTGATTCTCTAACACTCAATTCACTCTTCATAGAGATGAACCAAGACCTTAATCAACAGTATAAGAAGATTTAATTAAGAGTCATGTTTCATCATACAACCATATTCTTGGATGACACCATAAAAGGTTGTATGTCACTTAAGAAGAAGAGAGGGTGAAATGACCTATGAAGCAGTCGGCCATACCCAATGCATGTCTAACCAAATGAAAATGAGAAATAATTGATGTTCGTGTCCATAAAAAGGTCAATAAAGACATGAACTCCCATCCAACAAGGGTGTCACTTTAAAAATGAAAGTCCTACTTAGGAAAACATCACCCAAACGACACCAAAAAGGTGAGAAGTTCACAACACTAGCCAGACATTCATGTTTTGAGCTTGCTACCTACCACAGTTTAGCCCCTTATGAATAACAGATTCATACATGACACCTACTCATGCAAAACAAAATTCACCAGACTCAAAACATATCCTAAAGAGATTTCTATGAAAAAGAGCACCTATGGAATGTACTCACGCTTCCATTCCAACGAAACTTAAGAGAAGCTTGAACATCCCTTACATGAGAGTTTTTAACATGGGACACCACTATAGGTTCCATTTCCAAGCCTCTTATCTTTAATCACATTTAATCTTTAATCATCAAAATATTTAGTCAAAACGTCAAAGTACCATTTTCAAAACAATACAAGGTACTTTATTTAAACCAATACCCCAAGGGAAAAACATGCAAGTTTTATAACACTCCCCTTTTAAAACATTTTATGTTAGTTGAATTCCAATAATTTTTGAAACTTATCAAAATAAATTCCTTTTAAGAAACTAAGGAGACCTACAAGGGTCCCATTTTAACCAACCTAGGTTATCTATAATGAAACCCCATAAAAAATGCCCAAATATTAAAATTTTAAACACCCAAATAGGTCATCCCTTAAAAAAAATTCCCCAACTAGCATACATGGGCCCATTTTCATTTTGAAAGCTAATAATTTTATTTTAGATCACCATTAAAAATAATTCATATTTATAAGAATTTCACAAGGCCTCATCCCATCACATTTAATATGGGTTTTCATTTCCCAATTCTTAAAGCTCCCATACACTCCACAGATTGAAAATTGGCTACCATTAATCGATACCAGTGACAATTCAGAATATGAATTGATCAAACATAATGGTCCAAGTAATATGGGTGGCCATCAAACAACCTACAAGGCACCCATACACATTATAGTTTGGAATTTCTATCCCTTTAGCCTAAAACAACTTCACTTAGTAATTGAATTTAGTATCCTTTTTGCAAAGGTTCAATAACACGAGTTACCTATTCCCAGATATAAGGCACCCATACACCTTACAATTGAAAACTGGCTCCCTTATAATTTCATATATCAAGGTAAGCTACCATGTCAGTACAAGTATCTAACACAGATCAACAAGATGGAATCACAGAAGCAAGGCATTTTAATCATAGAGATATGCTATAACAAGTAGTAAGAACATAAGGCATGCTAATGTGTTACCAAAATATGTATCAATCTAAGCATGCCATATTAATAAGGTATTACATCTTACTTATCTAGAATCCTACTAATGAAACTACATGGAATGACATATATGCATGGAATGTTAATTCTTATGTGCCTAATATGAAGCATGTAATGAAACTTAATTACCATATTAGACCAAGTAATGTTTCCAATATTCCAAAAAACATAATCAATGGAATGTACACTAGTCACTCTAGGTGAAATCATGTCAATTGTAATAACAAATAGCATACACAACACTCCAAATTCTAGCAACTTGGACATTCCCCATATGTACAGTGTTCAGTCCCAAGCATGACTATTAACCAAGTGCCGACACTTTCTTAGTCTCCTATCTTCCAACCCAAAACAGTAAGACAAAAGGAAAAATCCCTATGATACCAATTTGTAATGTCCCAACCTGGTTCACCACTAATACAATGGTTCGACCGGTTTCTACATGACCTTAAGTGTGCGTCCCCATATCCCAGAGGGAGCTGACTAGAAGCGAGGGTGTAAAAATAGTTAGCGGGGAGACTATAACCTCTTAAAAGAGTAGCATAGTGGTATAATAGAGTAAATAATATTCAACATCAGAAGCAGTAATACATAATTGACAAAGCAGCAGAATACATATTTCATATAAGTGAACAAAAGTGGCCAATGCCAGTTTATACAATAAGCGAATTCATGGCATGGTTTTGATAAAGGATAGAAAGAAGTAAAAAGTATAAAATTATTTTCAATACAATAAAATGTAATAATCAAGTAAAGAAAAGAACTAAAAGAGCAATAGTGATATCCAAAAGCATCCTGAGATCTAGATCAGTCCTTCGCTCCAAACTCTTGGGTACAGGCAAAAAAAACAAGAAAGGTCCAAGGCCCTGTGAATAAGAAAGGTCTACTCAAGTACCCTAGTGTAATGGAGGCCCGGGTAGGGTGTGAGATATAAATCTCAGTAGGCTAGCACCACTTGTGTCTATCCCAATCCTAGAAGGATAATATAAATTAAATAGGGTGAATACATGAGTAAATAAAGTAAGTAGTATATTTTTAACTAAATAACCAAGGACCCACTTCATCCCTCAGTTGGTGTCTTGATAAGTAACCAATTCATTAATTGAGTATTTCCATTTTATTCATTTGTCACATGTGATTATGTCACCTACTGAGTCCATGGAGTTTCCTCCAAGGTAAAATGGGGATAAGAAATGACTGGGCCCAATGGGCTTTAATGAAGGATGTTACTTGCCAATTCTGGACCCAAGGAGTGTATCCAAGGTATCCTGTGATAGTATAAGTAGTCAAACTCCCAAGAAATAACAAGGAAACCTAAAACTGATATCGGGTGAGGGAGTTCCAGATTAAATACCAAGGTAACGTAAATATCATGGATAGATAACTGAGTAGTATCTGATTCTAGCTAAGGGGTAAGAGTGTAATCCATGAAGCATAGTCCAAGGCATTCCACAATAATGTTCCTACCAAGTATAAGGAGTGCTTCCAATGTGAAAATGGGGTAAGAAAGGATTATATCCAAGGAGTCTGTCCAAGGCACCTACTTTTCAATGCTGGATCCATTGAGTGTATTCAAGGAATCTTGTAGTACTATATGGGGACCCAACGATAGTATACCGAGCATCCAAAGATAAGACAAGGAACGATATCTAGGCAATTCCCAACCATAGAAACCCATCCTTAAATTTTTAATGGGGTACATGAGTTCTCATGGTATTTTTCTATCATAAACCATTTAAATCTCATGTCTATCCATTCCTATTTAATATAGAATTCATTTAATTATTCATATTGGTCTATTCATTTCCATCCATTAATGTGTAAAGGTCAAGTAGAATTGAAACCATTGGTTTATTGGTTTAAGCCTTGCCTTCCATTAGTGTGGAATGGTCAAGTATCACTGCAACCATTTATTTAAAATCCATTAAGGCATTTTCAAAATTCAAGTGCCACACCACTACTTTCCCTTAACATGGTAATGGTTTCCATGAATGTGGAACCAATTATTTTCTCATAAACTCGGGTCTATCCATGTTATTCCTACATGGGTGTCCATGTATCTCTTAAGGTATGAGTATAAAAACCCACTGAGTCCATCCATGGAATTCCTCCGTTGGATCCCACATGTCACCTAAGGTGTTATTAGTATTCAACACATTTGAAAACAATTTGGTAATTTCATTATTGGTTTAATAATTAAGCATTAACTATTCATTTAATTCAATTCATTCTATTTACCAGAACAATCCAATTTTATTTATATGGCACCAAGTATCCATGAAAAAGGGAAACTACATACATTGGTAATTCCTATCTAAAAAATATACCAAACAAATAGATGGTTCCTTAGTCCATTAATCATTTTTAAAAGGGAAACTCGGTGTTTCTAATTCCATTAGGGCCATGTCCTAACCATGACATACTCCAACATAACATAAAGGTATGAAATTATAAACACAAAAAGTCAAGCAAGCGAGGTCTGACCACTAATTTTTATCAAGACACCAGCGCACATCTATTAGAGGGGTTTTATTATAAAAACATGATATTTCTTATCACACAAATTATTTACTGCATTTATAATTTTAAACAAAACATAATAAATTCACATTTAAGAGGCATTAAATATAAATACTTCATTTCATGGAATTAATTTCTAATAAAAGTGTAGTAAGATATTTATTAATGCATTTATAAAATTGAGGACATTAAAAGGGGCCCTACCTTAGGGTGGAACCAAGCCGTCCACATCGGCTCTTGAAACTATCTAAATCAATAAGACAAACCACTCACGTTTATATAAAGCAATATATATTTGTGTATACCCTCAACCTATTGCACATATTCCCCACACCATGAGGGAATACACACATGGAAGATATAACCCTACACACACAAACATAGACACACATATATATATATACATACCTCCATAAATGCTTTAGATCCTTTCGAAGGCACAAAAACTACTCAGTTGGTGGTGATAAACCAAAAAGAGATGAAACCACACAGCGAACGTTAATGCACTACAAGAAACAAGTTGGGGACTCATAAATAACAAAATACCCAATTATTAACCAGTTCCATACAAAGAAGGTAGAAACCATACCCCAAAATCAAAACGACAGACCAAAACACTCCGAAACGCCTCACCTTCAGCGGCGGTTGTCAGAACACTCACTTATGAGACCTAGGAGGCCATATGCACCAACTTAGAACAAAAAAAATCTGAAAATCATATTACCCTACAACCATACGGTTCATATGATTATCCCCGGGCAACGAAGATGCCAATTCATGGCTGAAAAATAGGAGGATATGAGAGAGAGGATCATACTGTGATGATTCATAGAATAATGAACAAGGAATCTGGATGGAGAAATAAAGTTCGGCGGAGCACCATAGAGGGGGTAATGCGCTTCTAAGGATAGAGGACATTGGGATCTACGTCACGATTAGAGGGAGAGAGAGGGGGAGAGTATTTTTTGTTTTATTTTATTTTTAATTTAATTTAATTAAAATAACACAAATTTTAAAAACTAGGCATCACACATGGTTTAATCCGCATGATTTTTGAAATGGTGCGCAAACCGAGTGTAGTCTACTGCGTCCAAGACACACCCTACATGGTCTTGGTGTACGGTTTAGGAAATTGTGCACAACCCATGTGTAAATCCATTTCCCTATTTATAACATGGTCGCATGGTTACCTACAGTGGGTTTCACAGTTTAGCAGACCGTGCGTAAACCATGTGCCCTCTTTTGTCTTTTGAAACTAAAATTTTTTCAAGTCTGACACTCCTGAAACATTTTGAGCCACTCAAGAAACTTCTTGGGCCTTCTATGAATCCTAAAAACATCACTTAGTTGTAACCCAACTCTTGAAAATTTGTTCTGAATCTCAGTTTTAAAAATGACCAGTTTAATAAAACAAAAAAGTTCAAAAACTTATGAATTTTTGTCCAGTTAAAAAACATGGGATTCTACAACAAAGGAGGATAAATAAGTTGAAGAACCAACCCAAGGGTTCCAACGCACCTAACAATATCTGAATACGTCCAAAAATAAAGGATAACTCCCATGGAGGAATGGAGTAGGGGGTTTCACGCATGGGGGAGGAGAAGGTTGAAAAATATAGATTTTCCTATTAAAGATATAGGGTAAAATGGTTAATTTTTTATTTTTTATTTTTTAAAGGGCCACATGGATGGCCAAATTGTTTCCAAAATATGCGGTTGGAACTATCTAATACCCTAAACCCATGCACATGAATTTCATATAGTTTAACAGATTGTGCACAACCTATACGGCATGCCTATAATAAACTATAGATACCTACACAGTTTTCCTTGGATTTTGGAACAGTTTACCCCACCCATGAACATATACAAACTAGGTCTCACCGTTTGGTCACATAGTTGTCACAAACATTGTTCCAACCATGCACTCTCTACTTCACTTTTCCCAAAATCTAGTTTCGGGTCTTGGACCCCCAGGATGCTATTGAATCCCTCAAGCTACAAACCAATCCACATTCCACATCTAAAAACATCAGTTAGATGCATTAAACCCCTAGGAATTCCATTTTGAACCTCAAATCATGATTTCACCTATCCAATAAATCAAAAATTCAAATCCCTTCTAAAATATATGAATTAGAAAATACAGGATCTCACACAAGGGATTATTGAAAATCTTAAAAAAAAGAGAAAGAGAGAGAGAGCACTATTTTAGGGCTTCATTTTTTTAGTGATTTATCCCTATCTAATTAAAGAAGGATTAATTAATTTTTTTTTGTTTTATAATTTCTTTTAATACAATCTCTTATCTCTCTCTCATTCAATCTTAAAATTTTGATTCTCTTCATTTTTCTTTTACTTTTTGTGAAGTGAATTATCTGTCTCCCCTTATGAAGTTTTTCATATTTTTCATTAGTGGTCACAATATTGCACCTATATCATGGAAAAATAAATAGAATTTACATTTCAATGGAGGGAATCAAGGAATAGATTTTGAATTCAATTTAATTTTAATTTTTTTATTTCTCGTGTTATCTCTATGTTTTTTATCATGAGTTTGATTGAAGAGAAAACACACAACTCTCTACCCACCAATTTCTTTTACTTCATCCCCAACCTTTACATCACTTAATTTTAAATTTAGCTTAATATTATAAATTTTTAAATATTGAAGTGTTATTAAGTTTCATCGAGGCATCTAAGAGTCTTCATGAAACTTTTTGGAAGAGACATCTTTGATCAAAGGGTTATCTCAGTAATGTTTGGTTACCATTTTTAAGGATGGATTAGGTTGGGTGACATGAGATATTCGAAAATAGATTATATTACTATATTAAAAAACAATAATCAATTAAAAACCAGTGAAAAATTTATTTTATAATGGAACTACATAGAATTGGATTTGTTTTCATAACATGTATTGCATCCATCACATTCATTCCATCCACTCCATTGCATATCTTGTTCCACTATTTTTAATTTTATTTTCTAATTATTCACCCTATATTATTTTTTCCCTTTGATTTTAATTTATTTAAATAATAATACAAACAAAAATTAATATTTTAAAATTAAAAAAATAAATTAAAGAACCCCGTGAATATTACACAATGCCTCCTCGAGATAAAAATTCATGAGGCCAGCTTCTATATAGTAGTCCCGATATTTTATAAGTTTATAAACTATGTTGATATACCTTCAATGAGGTCATTGTGTATCACTATTTAGTTTCATTTCAAAGGAGGTGTGTTTTGTTCACTTTTTTCTATTTTAATTTTATTTTTTATTTTTCATTAACTTATTTCTTCGATGCTGAATTTTCAAAGTTTTTCTTTTAATACATTGAACAACTATTCTCAGGTACAAACCGTTATTAAATTTTTTATAGATATCAGAAATTATTGAAGTAATATAAAGAAAAAGGATTCTCAAATTAATAAATTGTTTTCATTAATATAATTAATAGCCTAATATCTTAGGACACCACTAAAATCAATAAATGAATAATTAACGGTTTAGTTTACTTTCATCCAACTACTGAAATTGAAGAAGAGGTGTTGCTTCCCACATTTAACATCTTTAAGGAAGTAATTTTAAATGATGATAAAAAAAGGGTGACTACCTAATTCCTTTTATTGATATACTCCATAGAGTATTGTACTTTTAATAAGAGCCTAAAAATGAAACAAAATAAATATTTGATTCATTTTTGAATTTTAATGATCATAATTTTGTTAAGGAATAGTTAAAAATTCATTCTCATTATGAAAATTACAATTACCCTGTTGAAGTGTATTATCTCATAGAGTGTGATGAATAAAATTAACCTAATAAGGTACCCTTCATTCTCCTAATATACCTTAATGTTCCATCGAATGGGGATTATAAATAAGAAGATATACTGGCACTAGTGTTAAAGGTACTACCTCCCCCACGATAAGAACAATATTAAATATAGGAGGACACCACCAATATGGGGAAACACTTTATTCTCTTATCTCTCCATATTTAACTTTATTTTTATTTCATTTCAAGGGTTGTAAAATTCAATATTTACTTTATCTTTTTCCACTATTGATGCCTATTTATAGTTATCAAGAGAAGTCACATGTGATTATTCTCTTCACAAAAGCATCATCCACCTTTGGATTGGGGATGACTAATAGAACTGCTTAATTATAGGTAATATAAATAAAACACTACTTAGAGAATATCATCATAATTATTTTCTCCCCCTATTTCTCGTTTTTATTTTTTTAACTTTTGAATAAAAAATATCATATTTATTTTTTCTTTCTTTATAGTTTTTAGAAGAATCAGTGATCGAGGAGATGAACTAAAGCCACTAGAGAAAAAATAATCATTTTGTATGTATTCATAACACTAGTATATATAGTCCTAAATCTCAATCTAGTAAACTTCATAGATGGATAGTAATGAATAAGGGTGGAAAAAATTAACTTTTTGATAGTTTTCATGTTTTTTTATTTTTGACTTTTTGTGTGTTTGTTTTGTCTTCATTATCATTTTTTTGTTAAAATAAAAATTAATCTTAAAATAATATCCATTTTTATTTTACAAACATGAATTTATTTTTAGGTATTTTACTTAGTTTATTTAATATAGAGTTTAAATGAATTGTTATATGGAAAATTTTCCATTGAATTTGATTTTAAAGCATTTTAATGAGTTTAACCAATTTTTGAAATCCATGCCACATAAACACTAAACCAAAATTTTTTACATCATGAGTGGTATTATTAACCATTTTGAAGTCATATACTAAATACTTTAATTTTTTTGAGATAAACATGTATTTTTTGTGATTACCTAAACTTTTTACTTTCTCCCATTTTCGAATATTGGGAGTTCATGAAATCTTATAAATATGATTAAGGTATATCTTTGGATATTCAATATTTTACTAGGAGATCTACATTTACATTAACCTTTGTTTATCCCTTATTCAACCATGTATGGATTTACAGGTTTATGACAAATTTCAAGCGAAATATCCCTTACCTACCTTCACTATAAATATAGTTTCATAACTAATTCATGTTTGAGTGTGGGGGAGGTCATATCATGTGAATATTTGGGAGTAATTACATTTTTGGGTGATTTTAAGGGTGATTTAAACATATTAGGAATTTAAAAGTGATGGTCATGGGTCACATTCATGGTATTATAAAATTTTTTCCCATTCTCCAAAAAAACCAATTAAAAAATACATAGAAAACCTACATAATAAAAGAGGAAAATAAGTTCTTACATAAAAAATTATAAATAAACAAAATAAAAAGAATATAATAAAAAAAGATTATTTGGATTCAATTTAATTTACTATTCTTCATAATTTAACTCATGACCTATGAAAGGAAATTTTGTGGATTCCATTTTAAGGGGACTTGAGATTGAGAGATACATCATTGATTTACTTGAATATTCATTCATTTTATTTTAGAGTAAAACTATATATTGAGTCCTTTGTTTTTAAAAACATTCCCACTAATCCTTATCCATTTAGTTTACCTTGAAAATTCTTCATGATTAAATTCATCTTTAATGTCCACGTTATAGATAAATTATAATTTTTAAAGGATTATAATGATAAACACATTTTACAAGTTTTTAGATAACCCTATAATTAATTTCATGAGTTAATATCGACATGAATTCCCAGGTTAGGTACTATGTGATTAGTTCATGGGTGAATTTTTGAGTTTAAAACAATTTAAATGAAAGAAAATAGAATAAGTGGAATTTTTTTTCATAAATGAGACATGATAAATTCATTTTTATGCGATCTTGGAAAATTATCTCATTTTTCATTATTATCAAGATTTGGTATATATATATGATTATTTCTAGAGATTACAATGTTTAGGTGTTGGAGAGTGATAAGAGTAAAACTATAACATATTTTTTAATGTTTTCATGGATAAATTTCATCATATATTAGTTAATTAAGAGATAATTAATCACATTTTTTTATTTTTAAATGAATGGATTAAAAGGAAAAAATGGTTTAAAATATTAATTTTACTGTTTATTTTTTTGTATTTAAATGATTATGGTTAAATTTTGAAACAGTTATTTTTTATTTATAGGGAAATATTATACAGGACACTTATGTGAGAGTAATATGGTTTTTCAATTAGTTATGTAACATTAAAATGAGGAAAGGAAAAGTTGGATATGATTTTTAATAGAGTCGTCTGAATGGGAAATATGACACTATGTAAGAATAATCCAAGCAAAACCCGAGTTTTGTAAGAATAACTGGAGAATTTACATGGACTAGTATAAATAAATTCTTCTTACATGGGAGTAACTTGACATATGTAAATGGTAAATTAGAGTATCTTGGGGGGGGGGGTACATCTACTACATATTATTAATTTTAAGGGGAACACTGCACTGCATGTCGTCTTCTCTGATTCAGGCATATCATGGCTATTGACTGGAACATAAAACCCAATTTAAAGAAATCCCAACATTCATAGGAGAATTAAATTTACAATAAAATCAATCCCAAGACCTCATATAATATTAAACTATAAATATTTATGCTTGTATAAAATTATAATCGATATTTGTGAGATTAAATATGAATTTCAATATGTTGAGTCATATTAAAATTGGTGTTCACTAAAGAATATTGGAATCTATGTAATAATAAAAAATTGTTCAATACTATATGTAAGAATTCATATTTCATAAAAATCATAGAATATATTATCAAATTTTAAGAACCAATGTCCAAGAATCATCGATAAGGTTTAAAGAACATTTTGAAGGATAAATGAAGGTTCTGGGACCATCTTCCTTACAAATTGGATTTCAATTATGAAGATTAAATTATGTATACCCCATGTCTATAAAAGGTCAAACCTCACTACAACACATACAGAAATTATTTTTATATCATTATAAATATATATTAAAATATCCCAGATGATACCCAACTTGAGAATAAAATCATAGAAGCATGTAATGTGGATCAATCCTCCCACCTAACTATTCTTATATAGAACCATCCTGTAAATATGGAGAGGTTTGAGGTATTGTCAAGAATCTTATATAAATGGATATAGGTCACTATTTTTGGGTTTTTATTTGTGGGTTATTTGGACTTGGATGATTATAGTCATATTTCTTCATCTTTCTTTTGGTTTATTTTCTCATTTAATAAAGTGAATTCTCTTCTTTATTTCTATCTCACTATCTCATTCTTTATTTTCTTTATTTTTCTTTTAACTTTAATTTAAGGAATTTTATTTGAAATTTTGTCTATACTAATGATTTAGAACCATTAATATTGTTTCTTAAAATATTTATATACCATATACTAATGGTTTGATGTGTTTTTTGGTATAAAAATGTTATTATTTGGATACACCAATGGTTTTCAAACTGGCAGTATAGTCCAATGATATTTTTTTGTAAAACCATCGGTATAGGTTCTAGGATATATAGGGTTATATTAATACTTAATATATGGATCAAAATTAATCAAATCCCAATACCAAGTTTATACCATGCATGATATATGATAATCGTGCTAAAATGGGAATGAAGAACACTTTAAATGCATACCTTACTCCATTGATCCCTTATAACTTTTAATAAAAATTATATAGGTTTGAAGAATATCACCAAGGGAAGAAAAATAAAATCCCCTCTCCACAACAAATCGATGGTTTGTGCCAAAATAATTCATCATATGGATGATATCCCTCCAAACCACCATGGTGTTATAGCACCTCCTAGTTCAAAAGTGGTGGGAGAGAATAACTTCGGGTGATGGGGAAACTCAGCCTATTATTGTTCAAGTACACACACCCAATTACATCACATATATGTGGATTTTCCAAGTCCTCAAGGATGATCCTAGCCCCAAGGATGATTCTTGGGTTTTCTCAACTACTCATTCATTATAATTCATTAGTAAATTACTTGGATTCATTCATGATATTCTTGAATGAATGATTTACCTATCAATTATATCTTATTAAATAGTCCTTATAATTACAGCCTTTGTGTTTGTGGTTCTCTAATGATAATATTTAACATTAGAACACATATAAAATTAAAATAATGGTGCATTATATCTTATAAAACGCCCTAAAATATGGTTAATTGCTCATTATGATTGTATAAAAACGTCCTAAAGTCATGCACTATTACAATACCAATTGTAACTTACAATTGAGATCAGTGGTAAAATTAAATGTTGTTTGGTTTTATTATGACAAAATATCAATCATACAATACTGTTGTAGAAGGTAATGGAATAAAAAGAAATATTATTTCATGCTATATGATAGCCCTTTATTGTATAATATGATTTCCCATGAAATATCTTTTCTTACCATTTGATATATCCAATAATAAGCTTTGATATAGCCTTATTGGATCTCATGTATATGAGATTTATGGAATATCTCCTTTAGTCTCCGTCATTCACAAAAGAATAAAAAACATTGTTTCATTTCAAATTATATTATATCATATAAAATAACTTTTGAAATCATATCCAAAATTATTTTAAATATCTTCTAAAACACTATTATGAATCTATCGTCAACTTCATCTTGTTTCACATTATATAAAATACCATGCGAATACTCATCCAAAATTTTTTTAGATTAACTATAAAAAAATTTAAAACATCTTTTTTAGTCATACTAAACCCTCATTAAGTCCACCACAAAGTGTGACTCTGTGGTCCTTTGTATCATTGAAAATAAATATTAATAATCAGATCTATAAATGCATGAAAAGAAAATCCTCTATCAAATAATTAAATCTACTCAAGTTATAAAGATATCTAACTTGATTTCCATTAAAAAACATGTATCCTTATACCTATTCATGCCAACTACATTACATGTTATAATGAATTCACATATGTTCCCTTTATCCAAGACATCGAGTGACCATGGTATATGGATTATGTCAATCCCATTTATCTAAATCATACATTCTCGACTCTCTTAGTATAGACCAAACTGGTCGATTGATACATCACATTTCATTGACCTTTATAGATGGAAAAATCACATTCCCCACATCTTAAGATATAAGTACATCATATTTACCATCTAGGTGTGGCCAAATACTCCCCATACTATCTAAATCAAGGGACCAAATTTCATGCTCATTATAAAAGAGTAAAATTCTCATCTTGGTCAAGATCTAATAGATGATATGATCTAAAACATACTCAACCACCCCTAATTATCAAATACACAATGAATTTTAATAGAAAGGCATCAAATTATGAAGTTACTCATGCTATATATCTCACAAACCTTACGTAATGGGTACTTTTATATGATCTATGAACCCTTTGTATGCTGAAGAAATGGTGCATAACAATATATCAATGTGAACATATGATAATGGTGAGATTTAGAAATATCATATTAGAGATGATAGAACTCCAAATCATCCTTATAGTTGTTGTACTTATCGAGTTTTTGTTAACTCAATACATCAAAATGTAATTACCCCACATATCAATGTGAACATATGATAAAACCCTCTTACTGAAATCTTTAGTGACTAACATCTATAAAGAAATTAATTTTGAATAATGGTGATATTTATAAATAATATTATTAATGTTCAAATCCTTGAACATATTCAAACTCCTTAACTCCACAACATCAAATGTTATGATGTTGAACTCTTTTATCTACTTAAAAATCTTTATAATTTTAACATAATCATAAATTAAACTTTTTTCCGTCAAAATTTTCTTTGAAATCTTATAGTAATTAATTTAAGATTTTACATTATTACTAACCAGAACATCATGAACTTCATTATGATAAAGTGACATTAAATTTTTTAAAGTAATTAAATGTAACTCTTTAGATTTATCTTTACCTCCATATCCAAAAATTAATTTTAGGATATAAAGTGAAATTACCTTTATATTTTGACTGGAATATTATTTTAGGAAATAATGATATTCACTTTTCATGATAACTAAATGTAACCCTTTAGATTATTATTTATTTACAAATATTCTAAACTCTTTAGGATATTAAGTGAAACTTATTATTTAAAATAAACTGGTGTAAAATTTTATTTGTTAAATTCAAACTCTATAAGTTCAAAAATACTACAAATGGACTCATAAACATTATATTCACATTAGAATATAATTTTAAGATACAAAAAAACATTTTTGTAGGAAATAACTCTTATTTCCTCTTAGTAGGAATATTAAAAAACAAACTATTATTTTTATATTTATATGGTATTCTATATGTTTGGAGGTTTTTTTTTAAAATAAGATAATTTATCAAAATGTTACATTGATGGGTGGTGGGAACACCTTCCCTCATATTTTTAAAAATATCTTTATAAACACATCATCCCAGACAAAACATTTTTCATCCACATGTACTTTCCAAACATGTTATAGAATTTGTTGAATCATTAAACATTTGTATAAAATTAATCGTATCATTTTTTTCATTACAACTCTTTGTTAATGAACATGTTCTCTTATCATATAAAATAAATGAGATTAAAATACACACACTTTTCTTGGAATCATCAATGATTGATAAATTCTTTAACACTAAATCCTTGATGTAGAAACTCTTTGCTTCATGTTTGAATGAAAAATATAATATTTATCGATTTTCCATTATTTTTGAACTTTTTTATATATAAAACACTTGTAAAATATAAAGTTGGTGTAGCATGCTCTTCAAAATCGAATAAATATTTTCTATAACACTGATTACTGAGACGAAAATTGCATCAATTTTCATAAACTCATTTAGGAATCTTAAATATTTCCATCCTATAGAATCATTAATCCTCATTTTTTATGAAACATTTATATTTCAATTACCAAGAATGGATACTTGAATAAAAATTACTAGACTCTCCAGCTAACTTTTCCTATTATGATTTAATATTTTACCCACTTATACTATCTATATAGATCCAAAACATAGACATCATATACTGTGTTAATCTATTCTAAATACTTGATAATATAGGGTAAAGTTGAATTGAATTCATTCCACTTGTAATAAAATCCCATATATTTTAATAAGACTAATTACTTTACTAGAATATTCCATAATAAAACTAATAGTCCCACCATGTCATTAGAATACTCAATCATTTTGAGTACCATTAAAAAAACCAATCGTATTGAGTACATAAAATAAAAATTTCTTATGCCATTTTGCATCTAATGATTTTTAAACAATTAGTGAATCATATTATGAATTATAAAAAACTATATTTAGATATTGAACAACTTAAACACTTTGTCACACATTAGGGTGTTACTCTAACTCATATAACTTATCTTTAATTATATTTTTTTAAGTTAGCAGTCTTAGAAGTTTTATACAATAAGATTCTTATTCCCAAGGATTAATATCAACACTAAGATTGATGATGATGATATTATATATAATATACGCTCTTATCATATGGGTATTATGTTTTATTACTACTTTATAAGAACTTTTATTAAATTTGGTCTGACTAAAATCATAACCCCTATTGAATTTAGTAAACCCATTAGTGGTATATGATCCATATTTCACTAAGAAATTATTGCACTATAGTATTCCTCTCACCACTTACCTATTTATGTAGGAACCATCTCAATGATATCATATTTTAATCTTGGATAGTTGAGTGGAAAAATATTTTTCCAATCCATCATATTAATAAACATAACTTTGTTCCTATGGAATCCTAACATTTAGGATTTCATAGCTAAGTGTGACCCAAAGAAAATGGAAAGAACATACTCACACAGAATAATTCAGGGGCCCCCAGATTTAGCGTAAACCTACCTGGTAGGATAAACCAATGTTACCCATTACTTTCTTGCCTAACATACGATAACATTGGGGAAACCAGCTTTAGCATGAACCTACTCAGTTGGATTATCAAGGTATTGATATGTATCTCTTTATAATGAATCTAACATTTAGTATTTTGAAGGGTAATTAATCTCACTATCTTATCTCATTTTATTCCATTTATGTAAACAAGTTTTAAATGACTTAGTTTACAATATTATTCCATCCATAAAATCAATATGTTTAAATAATATTGATGTGTAACTCTTTAAAAACCCACAGTTTGTAACAAACAACAATAATTATATGTAAAAAAATATTTAAAATTATCCAAATTCATCTCATGCATAAGTTATATGAACATTTAATATAAATTATTAGAGTTATATGATATTAAGAAACTCTACATGAGTAATGTGAGAGTGACAGATAGTCATCCCACTCATTTCTAGAAGATGGAATAGCCTATAAGATAATGGAAAGTCCCACTCCATGTCCCACTCCTTGGGGATAATTTACTCAAGAGAGATTCCAATTAATAATATCTCTAAAACATAATATATATATATATAAACACTATATTCAATAATGAAATTAAATATAATAACTTTAACTAATAACCAAGCTCCAGATAGATGAAAATGAAATCTTATGTATTCATACATAACAACTAACTATTAGATGGTTGTATTTTAATTAAGATTTAGTTTGAAAAATTTGAACAATAACATACAAATATTCATAATATAAAAAAATTGTAACTATGAATAATGCAGGGAATAACCTTTAAAAAAAATGAAAACATCACATATTTAAACACTGGATAATAATTTACAACTATGCATAATATAAATATTAATCAATTTTTTTATAATTTTAGCTATTTATTATGGAAATTTTATAATATATGAATAAAAACACTTTATATCTATTTCATAATATAAACTTTTCATATTATTCATTATACGACCATTTAATTTTAAGTATATGTGATATTTTATGAATTAAAAACATTTTATAATTCACTCTTATTATATAAACTATTTATATAATCTAAACATCACATACATAATATTATTTAAAATTATAATCAATCAAATAATTAAAACAGTTTTGAAGTCACTTAAATAATATTCTGAATAAGGTCCCCTTTAATTTTAACAAATCAAATTAATTGTAAATAGTTCATAAATATATTTAAATTGTTTATATTTTTCCTTAATTTTTAATTTTTAAATGCTTTATAAATTGCTCCTTATGATTATTAAATAAAAAATTATTTAATTTATATGTTATGCAATATAATTTTCATAAAAGTTATTTATAATATTAACTTGTAAGTTTAATTAATATTTAATAATAAATTTTTCATAATGATTGATCAATTACTTAAAAACTCCTTATAATTAATTAATATAAAAACTCTTCATAAATTAATAAATTTACCTAAGATAACTTTTATCAATATTTATAGATAAATTATAAATAATTAATTCAATTCATAATTGAATATAAAGAAAAGATCAAATTTTACTTAACTAATCGTTTTCTATGATTCTAACATAATTTTGAATATGATATAAACCATATATTACAACCCATATTGAGTTATAGGTTATAATGGATAAGTTTTGGTTTCTTATAACATCATCTATATTTTTTTGACTGATAGTCCAGTCACTAAATTTGATAAGAAATAGTTTTTAGTTATTTATAATTAATGTAATCATCGGTGATAAAACATATTTAATTTAATGACTACATTAGTATAATTTTAGGAATTCGATAATTATTTTTAAAAAACCCCTCATGCTTATCATATTATACGATATCATGAAATTATAAGACACAATATATTAAATATATTATATCTTCTTATGTCACAACATACGATATCCAATATTTTCTATCATGATACAGAACCCACATAAAATTATAACATGTAATTTTTTATGGTTAAAAGATGATATGAAAAAAGATTCATACATTCTTCATTTCAGGCATGATTTCATAAATCTAAAAATTTATTAAGATCGGATACCTTTTATGGGATTTTTAGGGGTTTATTAACATTTAATAAAAGTATAAGAGGAAATAAAATCCCAATCCTGATATCATACCATGGAAGATATGTGAAAAACATGCTAAACTAGAAATGAATAACATTATAAATTTGTACTATACTTCTTCAAGCCACCAAAACACCTTAATATTCATCATATTAGCTTGAAGAATATCATAAATGGAAGAAAAATGGCATCACATCTCTAAGAAGTATCCATGGGTTATTCTTAAGTCATCCATTATATGGATGGTATCCTTACAAACCACCATAGTTTGCTACCACCTCTCGGTGTATATGTGATGAAAGAGTAGAGCTTAGAGTGATTCAAAAACTTGTCCTAGTATAGTGAAAGCACACACACCCACTTCTATCACATAGTAGTGGGTTATATAAGGCCTATAGGATTCTCCTTGGGTTATATCATACTCATTCACTATAACTCATAAGTAAATGCTTCAACATCACTCATGTAATGCTTATATGAATGTGTTCCCCATATGTAACATCTTGTATAGTGATTTGTATAAAGATTGAAAAAGTGGGAATGATTCCTGAAAGATAACAATTAACATTTTGTCTCTTATGAAATCTATATACATAATACTTATTTTAAATATACTTTCCTTAGGTAGGGGTAATCGTGAATTATGATTTCATGGGAACATAACGAATTCATGAACTACAACCCTTCCAATCATACCTAATGATTTGGAGTGTTATTAGAATTTCATGGTGGTTGTGTGTCTAGAAACATAATATCAATCATATAATTTGATTGATTAATGTTATGGTATAGCATGAAATATTATTTTATGTTATATGATATCCCTTTTTCATATAATATGATTGGGTAATAAATCTCATTTCATACCTTACAATACATCCAATAACAAACTACAATATAGCCATAATATATCTCTTATATGTTTTCTTTAGGAAATATCTCTGTAACACCTGAGACTTTTATGAGAAATATTTTGTTTTTATGTTATATAAATCATCAAAGGAATCTTTTGCTACACCTTCCTCGATAGCGTGTGTAGTACGCAATACCGAGTTCCACTAAACAACGATATATTATTATAATATTATAAACTAGCCGTTATGAATAGTATTAACTGAATTTTAAATTTTACAACATTATTATTCATCTTACCCATTTTCTAGAACATGGTAAGAGAACAAAATAAATTTTTTTGGGGTAAAATAAGTATTTATCAAAAAATGCTGTTTTCCTGCCTTTTAATGGTGCACCCACATTAAATCTATTTTTTGAAATGTTTATAAGTTCAATTTGACAAAATAAAATTCTTCTTTTGAATCAGGATATAAAAATTTACTTTGGATAAATTTTTGATATTTTTCTGATAACTTTCATATTTTTATGAATAGTAAAAATACGCTAATTTTTAATTAAAAACAACTTTTTTCATTGAGATAATTTATATGGTTGAATTATAATACTGAATGGTTTTAAAGTATATATAGAATATATTTTTACCATTTAATATAATGTATGTCATTAGCATTAATTTCACATTGAATTCATAGGTAAAAACATTTCAATCTTTGGCAACGTTTTAACTTCTAAAACCCGTTTTCTTAACAACGTGATTTATTTTAAATTAATTACTGCAACATATATGTTTTGAATTTTGAAAAATTGATTCCATATTCAGAATCAGTGGGTCCAAATTATTTTAATAGGCTACTTTTTATTTTTGGGCATTATAAATAGTAACTACGGTAAATTTTATTTACCATAGTTAAAGGTAAATCGGGTAATTAAGGGTAAATATAAGATTATAAAATTACCCTAACACCTACTAAAATCCTATTGGATGACTAAAAGTCGACCCATATCACCTAAGGGTCGGATTATATTCATTTAATAGACTTTTGTCCATGAAAATAATTTAATTATTATTAAAACCAAAGAATGTGACAACATGTCACTTTCTTAAATCTTATAAGTATAATAATTTTAATTTGGTGATAAACTTAATGATACTTCGAAAATGAATATTCTCCAGAAAGCTAATACAATTATCTAAATCATAGTAATTTATTTAGAATTTTTAGAGATTAAATAATTATCATTAATTATTACACAATAGTGATGTTGAAATTATTTTATTAATTAAAATATCAAATAAATTGTATTAAAAATATTAAAATAAATATTATATGAACTATTTAATGTGCTACACTAATTTTCTAGATACATATGACATTTTATAAATCTATTAAATCTTTTATTTTGAACATATATTCTGTATATATTTTATTTAAATTCAAATAAATGAATATTTTCAAAATTGACACTATTGTTATTTTATAAAAATAACATATTATAAAATTGTTTAAAAATCACAAAATTTTTTAAAAATTATAAATTAAAATTTATATGGTCTAGAATGTCATAAAGTGTCAAATTATGGAAAATTCACAACACATATGTAATTATTTATAATAAGTTAAAATTTAGAATATTATTACCACAAATAAAATTAAATTGATAAATAAGGATAAATCAAGTTGATAATGTTTAAAATAAATTCCTAACATGTCTAAATTTTATTGTTTGATGCTATTAAAACCTTATATCATCTAATATTTGTATATGAGTCATTTTGGAAGTTTTTATGTGGGGTTGGAATTTAATATAAACTAATATTTCTTATATATCCAAAGGTGCCCCTCTCCTCCCTTATAAAAGGGCACCTCCTCCCTCTCCTCCTCACACAAATTTGAGCCTTAAACCTTGGCCAACACCTACCAATTTCTTCTCTCCACTTCCCTAGAATAATCCTAGAGGTTCTGGTCTTCTTCAAAGACCAACCCTAGTGCCCTAAGAGGATGTTAAGAAGAGGCGCGTCAAAAAAAGAGATAATATCCATTACCGATCCTTTCCAAATTATTTGTTCTTCAACTTCAACTTCTTTAGTTTTTTCATTATGAAGTAATAACATTAGTATCAGTCATATACTGATATGTAATTATAAGTATTCAATAACCCTATTTCACCATCTATCCATCCTACGGAAAATGAAATCACCACGCGTGCGTACGTACGGAATACCGTCTCCACGCCGTGGTGTAATCTATTTTCCTCCACCATCGTACTTGGATGGGTATAATGGTGTAAATAATTACTATATATGATAATTATAAAGTGATATTGATTCTGAAATAGAATACATACACTCCAATACAATTCCACGATCATGGGAACGATATCATCACTCGTGCGTACGTACGGAATATCGACTCCAGGATGTGATGTGATTCGTTCTACATGATCTTCATTGCATAATGATTATATAAATGAATTGAATGAATAAATATGATATATATTACATTAATACCATTCTGTAAATGATGTATCTATAACCTAAAGAGAAGAATAAGAATTTATTCCACAAAACATGCATAAGAACAAAAAGTTATAAAGACCCGAATAACAAGTAGCAATGAAATATTACTACTAAGAAGCTAAGAGTATAACCATATATGACATAATAACAATAATTATGATTCTGGAATAAGTCAATAACATTATTTAAATAATTATACAGGAGGTTCGGACACTTACGAAGCAAATCGGACCTAAGGTAAGGGAAATATCACAGTCTCATTTTTATCTGAGATTGTTTATACTTTGGAATTTACTAGGGTGCATTTTATCATCCACATCCATGTTTCCTCAAAATGTAATATTATTTACATCCACTTACAATTGTTTAAATCCAATTTTACCCTTCGATGAGTTTTTAGTAAAAGATATGAAAGGAATATTTTGTCGTTTTTCGTACGAGGTACTTTTTGACTTTTCCGACAAAAGTACGAGAAGAAGGTTTTTTTAACTTATACGGAATGAATGGATTTTTAAAACATTATTTACAAGAAGATTACTTTACAAGTTTTCATGTTTATTTTTAATCAACTTCTTTTAGTTTAAAATTTTATGACATGTTAAAGAAAGGAAAAAATTTTTGAAGTAGAAAGGATATTTTCCTCAAGAATAGAGTTCAAGTGCTTTAGCAAAATTATTTTCCATTTAAGATAATATAGGGTTCTGTATCTATCCCTATTATTACATTGATTTGATTATGTTGTGATGGAATTATTTTTATGAATTACTTTATTTTATATGAATTGTTTTATGATGTCATGTTGTTTAAGAATCCCATTTTTACTACATGGGTTATGAGATGATGTATGATTTATGATTTTGTGGAACACATAAGAATGGTATCATTATGAGATGGGTGGGACCTATATCTCCCTCCAATGCATTGGGTAAAGATATTATATCTCATGAGATAGACATGACTGGAATGGAAGGTTATACCGGTTCAGTGAAACATGACTGAAATGAGGAGTGAACTCGGTTCAGAAATGGAATTTGTCCACTAAGATAGACTTGGAAATGAGTCTTGACTAATAAGAAATGATTCTCTATGATTATGTGTGTATGAAACAATGTTTCATGTTTTATGTTATGATTATTGGGATTTCATTTCACTACTATGATTTATCCCATGTTATGAAATTATGCTCTCTTTTGCAGGTTATGATTTCCAAAATTTTATGTTCTTATGAATATGATGTGATTGATATTTCTTTTGTTTACCCTTACTGAGTATTTGAGCTCACCCTTTTGTATTTTTTCTTTCCCCAGGTCAAGAAGAAGCTTATTAAGTAAGATATTCCAAAAGGGACTATCGATATGATGAAATAAATGGGAGACAGTGTAGACGCTTTATGAACCAGTTGTTTATGTTTCCCAGTTTCTAAAGACACTATACCTATACAGTCCTTTCATGGTTTTATTATATGTTGTAATAAGTATGATTTAATTTTGAAGTAATAACAATGTATGTAAAGTATGGGTCGTTATAGTTGGTATCAGAGGAATGGTATAGTCAACCATTGGAAACTAGGATGTGAAAGCCTTAGAAAGAACCCAAAGGAAACATCTAAGAATAGAACACAATCTTAGTGTTTTAGAAATGACAATTAATAACCTAGGATAAGACCTTAAGTGTGAAATTTTATTCTTGATTATGTGGTTTTCCTATTATAATTAGTGTTGCTCACACTATTATTCTTGGTTTTAGTCAATGGCTGGAACCCGAAGGAACCGTGTTAATGAAGAATGTGACAGCCAATGCAATGATTTTCCCCCTAAGCAACCAAACGATATGAGAGCTGGAATGAAAAATCTTGTAGCCATGCTCACACAACTTTCTCAAGCTATGAATCATGCACGACTTCAAAACGAGCAAAAGAAGGAGCAACATTCTGTTGAATCCTTCATGAGGTAGCGTCCACCTTCTTTCAGCGGGTCTACTGATCCATTAGTTGCTGAACAATGGATTAGTACTACTGAAAAGATATTTTCAGTTCTTCAATGTTCTGAACATGATAAAGTCATCCTAGCAGTGTATCGTTTGGAAGGAGATGCTGATCAATGGTGGAATCTTATTAAGAATATGAGGCAAATGGATGAAATTGAGTCCATGGAATGGGATGAGTTCAAGAACTTATTTTTCAATAAGTACTTCCCTCGTATTCTCCGAACAAAGATGGAAAAAGAGTTTCTTGAACTAAAGTAAAAGGATGATGAATCGGTTGGTACCTATGAAGCAAATTTTACAAGACTTGCATGGTACGCTTCTGGTATTATTATCCAACCTAAGAGTAAGATCGATCGATTCTTTAGTGGATTAAAACCAATTCTTCTAAGGGAGTTAGCCATCAGGGACTTCAATAACTACGAGGAAATCGTTCGATGTGCTCTCAAAGTCGAGATGGTGATTGGAGTAACCCATCAGTCATATGGGTTTGATAAGAAGAGGAAAATGGAATTCAAAGGGAAATATAAAGAGCACACTAAAATAAGATAAGATTTCCCTTATGCTCAAAGTGTGGAAAGAAACATGGAGGGAGTTGTCTTAAAGGGACAAGTAAATGTTTCAAATGTGGAAAGGAAGGTCATCGGGCATTTGAATGCCACAATGATGGGAAGAAGATGTCTAATGATGCAAACAAAGGAAGGGACACATAGAATAAACCTACCACACTTCAATGTTTCAAGTGCAAGGAGATGGGGCATTATGCCAATCAATTCCCAAATCCAAGGGTTGATGATGATGGTCGACGTCAACAAACTCTTAAGGCTAAAGATAAAGGAAAGTCACATGCAATTTCTATCAGCGATGTGGAGTACGATAACGATGTGGTGAAAGGTACACTTACCATCCACTCTAATTTAGCAAATGTTTTATTTGATTATGGATCCACCCACTCCTTTATTTCTGAAGATTTTTCTAAGGGTATCAACATATTACCTCAACAATTAGATGTTGAGTTAGCTGTGACAACCCCTAATGGCACAACAATCGCATCAAAAGTTTATAATTCCTCTCTGATTGATGTTTGTGGTAATGTTCTTCCTGCAAATCTTGTGATCCTTCCTATAGTGGAATTTGATGTGATTCTTGGCATGGATTGTCTTTCATTATATGGAGCTCATATCAATTGCCAAATAAGGGAAGTCATATTTCATATTCCAGATCAATCTATAATCATCTATCAATGCAAGGATGAACATAACCTTCCAGTGGAAATTTCTTCCATCTTATGGGTCTTGATTCCACTTAATGAAGGTTATTTATCTCAAATGGTTGGTGAGGAACTCACAATTAAGAATATGCCCATTTTACAGGAGTTTGATGATGTCTTTCCAGAGGAATTTCTGGGTCTTCCACCAAATCGTGAAGTTGTGTTTTCAATAGAACTCGTACTAGGTGCTTTGCCTATTTCAAAGACACCTTATAGAGTGGCCCTAATTGAGTTGTAGGAATTGAAGAAGCAACTCCAAGAGAATCTCGATAAGGGATTAATACACCCTAGTGCGTCACCTTGGGGAGCACCTAATCTGTTTTTTAAGAAGAAAGTTGGATCAATGAGACTCTGCATTGATTATCGAGTACTTAACAAGATCACTATCAAGAACAAATATCCTCTCCCACGCATTGATGACTTATTTGACCAACTACGAGGAGATCAATACCTTTCCAAGATTGATCTTCGTTCACGGTATCACCAATTAAGGGTCAAAATGGAGGATATGCCAAACATGGCTTTCCATACAAGGTATGGACACTATGAATTTATAGTGATGCCATTTGGTCTTACTAATGCCCCTGCTATCTTCATGGATCTGATGAATAGAGTCTTTAGAGACTATCTTGATCAGTTTGTGGTAGTCTTTATAAACGATATTCTTTTATATTCAAAGAGTAAGGAAGAACATGAAGATCACTTGAGAATTATATTGAAGACCCTGGTAAAGGAGAAGATTTATGCCAAATTTACCAAGTGTGAATTTTGGCTTCAAAGAGTTTCATTTTTGGGTCACATAATATCAAAAGAGGGGATATCTGTGGATCCAGCAAAAATAGAGGTTATCGAAAGATGGTTGAGACCAACCAAAGTAACTGAGATCCAAAGTTTCCTTGGTTTGGCTAGATATTATCGACGTTTTGTGAAATATTTTTCACGATTATCTAATCCACTCACCAGGTTGACTCGAAAAGGAGTTAAGTTCATGTGGACGGATGAATGTGAAGAGAATTTCAAGGAGTTGAAAAGAATGTTATCCATTGCACCTGTAATCACACTTCTTTGTAGTGGAGAAAGGTTTGTGATCTACAGTGATGCATCCAAGAAGGGACTGGGATGTGTTCTTATGCAAAATGATATGGTGATAGCTTATGCCTCACGACAGTTGAAAATCCATGAGCAAAATTACCCAACTCATGATTTGGAGTTAGCTGCAATAATATTTGCATTAAAGATTTGGAGGCATTACCTTTATGGTGAAATGTGTGATATTTATACTGATCATAAAAGTTTAAAGTATATTTTCCTACAAAAGGAGCTGAATATGTGCAAAAGAATATGGTTGGAGCTGATTAAGGATTACGACTGCTCAATCCATTACCACCCTGGGAAAGCAAACAAGGTGGCAGATGCATTAAGTCAACAAGAACATGGCAGTTTATCCATGATGAGGATAAAAAAAGATCCAATATTTATGTATTTACAAAGGATGGATCTTGGAATTATAATAGAAGGGGGAAAATTGTATCTTTCTCAAATGAATGTTCAACCATCTATAAATGTGAAGATTAAAGAGGCACATAAAGAAGATGTAGAGTTACAAAAGAAGGTGTGAAATGTTCCTAAATTCAACCTTGATTGTGATGGGATAATAAAGTTCAGGAATTGGGTTTGTGTTCCTCCCATCCCAGAATTAAAGAAGGAGCTGCTGGATGAGGCTCATAGTTCTTCATTCTCTATTCATCCTGGAAGCACAAAGATGTATAGGGACCTGAAAGAGTACTTTTGGTGGGATGGCATGAAAAGAGATGTTGCTGAATATGTCTCTCGATACTTGGTTTGTCAGCAAGTTAAAGCTGAGAGACAGAAGTCTAAGGGGATGTTACAACCATTACCCATACCCGAATGGAAATGGGAAAACATCACTATGGACTTTGTCACAGGACTTCCTAAAACATCCAATGGAAAGAATGCTATCTGGGTCGTAGTTGATCGTCTTACAAAGTCGGCACACTTCATCGCTATTAGAGAGGATTTCTCTCTGGATCACCTTTCCAGGATATATGTAAAGGAAGTGGTAAGATTGCATGGAGTACCACTTTCTATTATATCTGATCGGGATCCAAGGTTTACCTCAAAGTTCGGGCGAAGTCTTCAGCATACTCTAGATATAGAGTCGAGTTTAAGCACTGCTTATCATCCTCAGACAGACGGTCAGTATGAGAGGACAATTCAAACTCTAGAAGATATGTTGATAGCTTGCTCTATAGATTTCAAAGGTGGTTGGGATCAACACCTACCTTTGGTGGAATTTTCTTATAATAATAGCTTTCACTCCAGTATTCAGATGGCTCCTTATGAAGCTCTCTATGGAAAGAAATGCAGGACTCCAAATTGCTGGGATGAAGTTGGGGAAAGAAAGATATTAGGACCTGATATTGTTGATGAGATGGTAGAAAAGGTCCGATCTATTCAACAACACATAAGAGCTGCTCAGAGTTGACAGAAAAGTTATGCCGACAACCGAAGAAAAGACCTAGAGTTTGAAGTGGGTGATAAAGTGTTCTTAAGAATATCTCCCTGAAAGAGGGTCGTGAGATTTGGAAAGAAGGGGAAGTTGAGCCCTAGATATATCGGTCCTTTAGAAATACTAGATCGTATTGGGAAGGTAGCTTACCGATTGGCACTTCCACTGAATCTCTCTCAAGTTCACGATGTGTTCCATGTATCTCTCCAAAGAATGTACATACCTGATCCTTCACATGTACTCAGCTCAGAAGTTGTACCGCTTGAGCAAGATCTTTCTTATGCAGAACAACCGATAGAGATTCTGGATCGTAGCGAAAAAGTCCTACGAAACAAGACCACTCGCTTGGTGAAAGTTTTATGAAGGAACCACCAATTAGAAGAATCTACATGGGAGCTTGAGGATATGATGAGGGAGAGGTATCCTCATCTGTTTGTTACAAAGTGACAAATTTCGAGGGCGAAATTCATTTTAAGGGGGGTAGAATTTAACACCCGAGACTTTTATGAGAAATATTTTGTTTTTATGTTATATAAATCATCAAAGGAATCTTTCGCTACACCTTCCTCGATAGCGTGTGTAGTACACAATACCGAGTTCCACTAAACAACGATATCTTATTATAATATTATAAACTATCCGTTATGAATAGTATTAACTGAATTTTAAATTTTAAAACATTATTATTCATCTTACACATTTTCTAGAACATGGTAAGAGAACAAAATAAATTTTTTTTGGGTAAAATAAGTATTTATCAAAAAATGCAGTTTTCCGCCTTTTGATGGCACACCCACATTAAATCTATTTTTTGACACATTTATAAGTTCAATTTGACAAAATAAAATTCTTCTTTTGAATTAGGATATAAAAATTCACTTTTGATAAATTTTTGTTATTTTTCTGATAACTTTCATATTTTTATGAATTGTAAAAATACGGTAATTTTTAATTAAAAACAACTTTTTTCATTGAGATAATTTATATGGTTAAATTATAATATTGAATGGTTTTAAAGTATAGATAGAATATATTTTTACCATTTAATATAATTTATGTAATTAGCATTAATTTCACATTGAATTCATAGGTAAAAACATTTCAATCTTTGGCAACGTTTTAACTTCTAAAACCCGTTTTCTTAACAACATGATTTATTTTAAATTAATTACTGCAACTTATATGTTTTTAATTTTGAAAAATGGATTCCATATTCAGAATCAGTGGGTCCAAATTATTTTAATAGGCTACTTTTTTTTTTGGGAATTATGAATAGTTACTATGGTAAATTTTATTTACCATAGTTAAAGATAAATCAGGTAATTAAGGGTAAATATAAGATTACAAAACTACCCTAACACCTTACAAAATCCTATTGGATGACTAAAAGTCGACCCATATCACCTAAGGGTTGGATTAGATTAATTTAATAGACTTTTTTCCATGAAAATAATTTAATTATAATTAAAACCAAAGAATGTGACAACATGTCACTTTCCTAAATCTTATAAGTATAATAATTTTAATTTGGTGACAAACTTAATGAAACTTCGAACATGAATAGTCTCCAGAAATACAATAAAATTATCTACATCATAAGAATTTATTTAGAATTTTTAGGGATTAAATAATTATCATTAATTATGACACAATAGTGATGTTAAACTTAATTTATTAATTAAAATATCAAATGAATTGTATTAAAAATATTAAAATAAATATTATATGAACTATTTAATGTGATACACTAATTTTATAGATACATATGACATTTTATGAATCTATTATAGCTTTTAGTTCGAACATATATTCTGTATATATTTTATTTAAATTCAAATAAATGAATAGTGTCAAAATTGACACTATTGTTATTTTATAAAAATAACATATTATAAAATTGTTTAAAAATTACAAAAATATTTAAAAATTATAAATTAAAATTTATATGGTCAACAATGTCATAAATTTTCAAATTATGGAAAATTAACAACACATATGTAATTATTTATAATAATTTATAATTTAGAATTTTATTACCACAAATAAAATTAAATTGATAAATAAGGATAAATCAAGTTGATAATGTTTAAAATAAATTCCTAACATGTCTAAATTTTTTTGGATGATGAGATTACAACCCTATATCATCTAAGATTCGGATATGAGTCATTTTGGAAGTTTTTAAGTGGGGTTGGGATTTAATATAAACTAATATTTCTTATATTTCCAAAGGTTCCCATCTCCTCCCTTATAAAAGGGAACCTCCTCCCTCTCCTCCTCACACAAATTTGAGCATTAAAGATTGGAAAAACCCTACCAATTTCTCCTCTCCACTTCCCTATAATAATCCTAGAGGTTCTGGTCTTCTTCAAAGACCAACCCTAGTGCCCTAAGGGGAGGTTAAGAAGAGGCGCATCAAAAAAGGAGGTAATATCCATTACCGATCCTTTCCAAATTCTTTCTTCTTCAACTTCTTCTTATTTAGTTGTTTAATTATGAAATAATAATATCAGTATCACTAATATACTTATATGTTATTATAATTATGAAACAACCCTATTTCACCATCTATCCATCCTATGGAAAATGAAATCACCGCGCGTGCGTACGTACGGAATACCGTCTCCACGATGTGATGCAATTCGTTCTACATGATCTTCATTGCATAATGATTATATAAATGAATTTAATGAATAAATATGATATATAGTACATTAATAACATTCTGGAAATGATGTATCTATAACCTAAAGAGAAGAATAAGAATTTATTCGACAAAACACGCATAAGAACAAAAAGTTATAAAGACCCGAATAACAAGTAGCAATGAAATATTACTACTAAGAAGCTAATAATATGACCATATATGATATCATAACAATAATTATGATTTTGGAATAAGTCAATAACATTATTTAAATCATTATACAGGAGGTTCGGACACTTACGAAGCAAATCAGACCTAAGGTAAGGGAAATATCACAATCTCATTTTTATAAGAGATTGTTTATACTTTGGAATTTACTGGGGTGAATTTTATCATCCACATCCATGTTTCCTCAAAATTTAATATTATTTACATCCACATATAATTTTTTAAATCCAATTTTACCCTTTGGTGAGTTTTTAGTAAAATATATAAAAGGAATATTTTGTCGTTTTTCATACGAGGTACTTTTTGACTTTTCCGACAAAAGTACGAGAAGAATGTTTTTTTAACTTATATGGAATGAATGGATTTTTAAAACATTATTTCCAAGAAGATTCCTTTAAAAGTTTTCAAGTTTATTTTTAATCAACTTCTTTTAGTTTAAAATTGTATGACATGTTAAGGAAAGGAAGATGTTTTTGAAGTAGAAAGGATATTTTCCTCAAGAATGGAGTTCAAGTGCTTTATCAAAATTATTTTTCATCTAAGATAATATAGGGTTTTGTTTCTATCCCTATTATTACATTGATGTGATTATGTTGTGATGGAATTATTTTTATGAATTCCTTTATTTTATATGAATTGTTTTATGATGTCATGTTGTTTAAGAATCCCATTTTTACTACATGGGTTATGCGATGATGTATGATTTATGATTTTGTGGCACACATAAGAATGGTATAATTATGAGATGGGTGGGACCTATATCTCCCTCCAATTCATTGGGTAAATATTTTATATCTCATGAGATAGACATGGCTAGAACGGCAGGTTATACCGGTTCAGTGAAACAGGACTGAAACGAGGAGTGAACTCGGTTCAGAAATGGACTTTGTCCACTAAGATAGTCTTGGTAATGAGTCTTGACAAATAAGAAATGATTCTCTATGATTATGTGTGTATGACACAAAGTTCCATGTTTTATGTTATGATTATTGGGATTTCATTTCACTACTATGATTTATCCCATGTTATGAAATTATTCTCTCTTTTGCAGGTTAAGATTTCCAAAATGTTATGTTCTTATGAATATGATGTGATTGATATTTCTTTTGTTTACCCTAACTGAGCATTTGAGCTCACCGTTTTGTATGTTTTCTTTCCCTAGGTCAGGAAGAAGCTTATTAAGTAAGATATTCCAAAAGGGACTATAGATATGATGAAATAAATGGGAGATAGTGTAGACGCTTTATGAACCAGTTGTTTATGTTTCCCAGTTTCTAAAGACACTATACCTATACGGTCCTTTCATGGTTTTGTTATATGTTGTAATAGGTATGCTTAAATTTTGAAGTAATAACAATGTATTTAAAGTATGGGTCATTATAATCTCATTCAATAAGTATTGTAAAAAATAATGATGGAGAGATTCAAACCCAAGACCTATCTTCTTTAATTCAATGACCTGAACACTAGCACATGGAGGATTTTATATATAAAATGAGATATATATATATCTGTGTGTGTGTGTGTGCGCGCTTAAAAGTAATTATATATTTAAAAATATTTATTATTAATATACATAAAAATATACACATGATGGTTTAACCTATACCAATGGTTTTTGAAAACTATTTGTATAGGCACTCAAAAATATTGGGAGAGATACCAAATGTTGGGAAAACCGTTGGTATGGGTACATTAGAATAGTTCATATTTTGAGTAGTGGAATTCAACAACACCTACCCTTATGAATATGTGTTTTATTTTCCCTTGTTTTCATGATATCGTAGCTTCATTATAGAAGATTAACTGCATTTCTAGTTCAAGTGATAAAATAAGGGAATATATTGTGAGTTTAATACCCTTTTAATTATTTAATTTCTCATTTTAACACTAAGTTGTCATTCCTTGGCTCGAATGATGTAAACAATCAGGAATATCTCTATTTTGGATTTTTATTCATTATTATCCTCATCATTTACTACCCTTAATTTAAAATTTATCTCAAATAACTAAATTATTAATAGAATAGTATCCAGGAGTTCAATCTAGGTATCAAGGAGACTTTATGAAACTTGTTTTAAGAGACCACATCAATCCAAAAGTCATATAAGTGAAAATTAGTTTCTATTTTTAAGGATGTAATTGGTTGGTTTACCTGATAAATCACACACTCTATTGATTTTGGTTGTTTAAAATAACAATAATCAATTCAATAATAATGATAAGTTCATTTTATGTTGGAAGTCTTTAGAATTTTATTTTTTATAGGTACATTTATTTCATTCACCTCTTGCATGTTATCTACTCCATTTCATTTCTTATCCCACTATTTATCAATTTATTATTCCAATATTCACCACATTTTATTTTTTCATTTTCCATAAATTTATATTAAAAAAATAATACAAAAAGTAATATTTTAAAATTAAAAAGAAAGCTTAAATTAAATATACCTGTAAATTATATATCATTCATCTTGAGAGAAAAAATCCCTATGGTCAACTTCTATGTTGTATTACCAAGATTTTATAAATTTCTAAATTACATAAATGGACCTTAGAAAAGGTCATCATGCTTCAGTCACTCCTCCCCCATGGATTATTGACTTTACAATTAGTTTCAGTATCACCCACTACATATCCAAGTATAACTCCCTTTAATTCCTTCCAAATGCAATGATTTAATGAATGATATTAGTTTATAGACTTTAGGGTATCTTCATTATAAATATAATAAACTTATTTTTTGTATCACAATGACTTTGGATCTAGTGTGTCACTGAACCACAAATTTTTGTGTATCTTCTTCTTTACATCTTAATATGATAAAATCATAGTTGAGAGTTGAAGTGATGAATTACACATAATTTTTTTTTGAAAATAACTTATTTATATAACATAATTCTACACCTTAATTACCTAAATTATTCTCCCTTTTCTTCTATAATAATCCAAATACAATCAGTTAAACTCTTTCTCTATAAGACTTATCTTTAATCAAAACAAAATTTGTCAATGATGATCTATCAATGGATATTTTTCTCTAGGAAACAAATGTATCCACAATCTTCTAACTTTCTCTAGTTTTATTGATAAATTTTATATATGAACTTATACATCAATGCCTTTTATACATAGGATATGATTAAGTCACAATTCTTTAATTCTTTAATATCATGAAAATTGTCACTCATGTTTGTGTGTAATTAAATTCATCTACAAAGGATGATCCATCCTTTTAATTATCATACAATATATGATCTATTAGAATTTAATAAAAACCTATTTTTTCTAGATTATAAATCTAAACAGAGTGTTCATAAAATATCCAAAACATGGTGAATTGTAAATTAATTCTCGACCTCAAACTACAAAAATATTTTACTCTCTATGTCCAGAAATATATTTCTATTTTGAAATTTAAATCACCTATACATAATTCAAAATGGAGTATTGATCACCTAACCATGACATAATATATCTCGAGGTGAAACCTCTTGCTCCATGACTTCGACCAAATTATGTTTTCTATTTCTATTTCTTTCTATATATCATGATCCTCAAATCACATTCCATTATCGCATAGTGTAACATATTCTCTCCCTTTTCCCATTAAAATTCAAGAAGCATAATGAATTATACAATGCTCAATTCATGACTCCATGTGGCTTACAATGTTTTCCCAACACAAAATTATATGCACTATGGCTATCTCCATGATCAATATCCCATTTCAGTTTCCCCAGCTCATTATAATTAAACCATGAATTCGATTATTTCATAGTGAACTCCAATATACCATTTTTTTATTCATACATAATGATCTAAATCATAGCACCCTATCAAAATATATAATTTATTTTTTAAAATATCTAATTGTTTTTAAAAATCCAAACCCCCACCATGGTATTGATCAATATCCTTTGGTAGACAAGAATTTATCCAAATTTATATTCACACTAAAATCACTAAAATAACTTTTACAGTGATTTATTTATATGTTTTAAAATCACTATAACATGAAATTTCCACCTTCATAAATTCTTTTGTCTATATCAACTAAACATCTTCCATCCATTTATAAATTAATATTTTTAAGATCATAGTCTTTCTAATGAAATAATATGAAATAATAAATAATATTACCTCATTATAACCTCAATTAACACAACATCAATACAATTAATATTTAAGTATTCTTCCAATTCCATAACCTTTATATATATATATATTATCAGATAATTATTTCACTTTCATTGACAATTCCCACCATGTAGTCATTGTGTTTACTGAAACACTTCCTCTCATGATTAATAATCTTCTCCACCAATGCATATTTCTTCAATTATCACAATTATCATCTTAAAATTACAACACACATCCTCTAGGTTATCTTTGATATCTAATCTATTTATCATATATCCATTCATCACTATAAAAAATCCACCACTAATTGTCACTGTTGATTATCAAAGAAATAAAACAAATAGACACTTATTATAAATATTTGTGTTGTATCAAGATGATATTACACAATGAGAAGATATATTCTAAAATATTATGACATATGTATAATATAAATGTATCATAAACAATTTAATCACTCCAAATATTTAAATTATTAACAACAATAACTAATTAAAAGAAATATAAAGGGTAGTTATTATCATGGGGTATCAATTACCAATTACTATAAACTAAAATCTTACATTTGTGCATCATGTGACATCCAAAACCCAATATAGATGAATGGAAATATATTATATAGATATCTCATGAATATAAAATAATCAGAATCAGGCATCAAGTATTTATCTACATTAACTCCTTGAATTATTTATATCATTACACATCCCAATCAAATTTCACTCATTTTTGACTCAAGGTTGTCATGGGAGAAGCTTTATTTAAAATTTCTTGATTTAATCATTAATAATTTCAAGAAAATACCAAATAAATTCATATCTATTTTATATTCTAGGGTATATCCCTAAAATTACTTCCTTAACCTTTTCAAGATCAATAGAAATTCTATTTTCATAAACAATATGGTCAAGAAACATTACCCCATGAATCCAAAATTAGAATTTATATCATTTACCATAAAACTTATTATTATGAAAAATATCTAAAATAATTTATAGGGGTATTACATGATCTTTATATAACTTCAAATATATGAGGATTTCATCCATTAATATAACCATAAATATATTAAGATGTTTATAGAAAATAAAATTAACTAATTTTATAAAACTCACAAGTGTGTTGGTAACTCTAAAGGGCATGAAAAAGAACTTTTGATGTTCCTATTGAGAATAGAATTTTGATTATAGAATATATTGTGGGATATTCACTAAAAGGGGATATCGTAACCTATGATATCTCTGGAATCATATGGTATGATATTATTGAGATGCATATTGTACTTTATGATATATATAAATCATAAAGGGCATATGGATACTATTTTTTCACTATTATATATTATTATAGGTAATACAATATAGGTTTTTCATAGGATACAAAGTCATGAATCATTCAAAACCCCCTTTGTATTGTGTCTTCTATTATGATTTATTAAGAATGAATCATTAAGGATTTTCACACTCAAACACATTCATTAAATCATTCAATGAATGTAGTGCTCCAATTGGATGAAATGATCAACTACCATGGGATGGTATCTGATGCTTGGGAACTCTCATTTAATTATAAGGTCTTATAAAATGATGTGATACTCCCTTGTTAGATATTACTCTATGCATGAAATCCATCTGAATCTATCTTCCTCTCAGATATAGTGGTTGGTATAGGCCAATACTCATTTAGTTTTTTCTTTCAAGAATCTATATATACCATAACTTGTGATTATATGAACCAATAATGATATTTTATATAGACATAATTCACACATTCTAAATTTGGCATGTTGTTTCTCATTTCTGAAGGTCTATATCACAATCCATAAATGTTATCAATGTTATTCAGATCTCATAGAATCTATAATAATATCATCTATAAATAATACCACAAATTGATCAAGGTAATACCGAAAAAATATATTTATAAAATCCATGAAGATGGTAGGGGAATTTGTAATCCCAAATAGAACCTGAATGAATTAATAGTGTCAATATCTTATATGGAAGACTGTCTTGGATGCATCCACTTTATTCAACCTTAATTAATGATATTTAGATCAAATTTTAATATTTAAGAAGTAATAATCCCATGGTATCTAGTTGAATAAGTCCTCATTTTGGGTTAGAGGATACTTTTTCCCAATCATGATCTTGTTAAGTTCATAATAATCTATATAGAGACACATTGATTCGTATTTATTATTAATAAATAGTACTGGTTCACTTCATGGTGAATCAATAGGGTATATAATTCTCTTATATAAATTCTCTTGCAGTTTATTCTTTAATTCCTCTAATTCAATTGGTGATATTCTATAAAGAGCCTTTGATATATTTATAAAAACCTGAATGAGTTCTATAGAAAACTCAACCTTAATATTTCGGGTAAGACATAGAAACTCTATTGAAAATACCTTGATATATTTCTAAAAAATATACATGATGTAAATATTGGGGTTTCCCCAAAAATTTGAGCTATATATCCGTATTTTCTAGTTAACAAGACCTATATAAGAAAAGTAACTTCCCTAGAGAGTTCATAGTCAGTCTCTCATTGTTAGACGATCATGGATTGATTCATAATATACTTTTTTCCCTAATAATAGAAATTGATATGGGATATATATAGAGGGATTAAATTTATTCACAAAATTTAAACAAATTTGACTAGAGAGATAATAATAATATTTACAGGAAGCACATTCCCACAAACTTCAATTAGAGAAGAGTTGTATTCATGTGATGAAACCATCATAATATTAAGATTTTTCATTTATAATTCAACATATATTCATTGGGTTTGTGATTTTATGATCTTAGAAAACGTCTCTAATATAAATTAGTGGGTATAACCATAATCAAATAAAATATTATTGGTTCTTGAGTGAAAAATAAGTGTACATTTTACCACTTTTTTCATGACCTAGATTCATAGTGGTTATTTAAAAAGATTTTATTCCTTCATTATCCTAGATATTTTCTGATGTATATCACCATAATTAACCCTTATATTGATTCACTGGTTCATGTAATTACCACACTCCTTATAATTAAAACATTGAAGTGCATGTGGTGTATTAGGCAGAGATTTATTTTCATCCATCTCATTTGTTGTCCTATTTATATATTTTTGAAATTCATGTTCCCGATGGTATTCATTTCCACAATTGAATTATTTTCATGAATATTTAAGGAAATTTTTTCCATGTTTATTCCCACATTTCTTTCACATAGGAAGATTATATTTCTTTCCACCATAGGTTTTATCAGTTTGGTTTCCATAAAACTCCTTTTTTCTCTTCTTGTTCTATTTCTGCATCAAAATATTTCTCTATAGATACATAATTTCTTTATAGATAATGCCTTTTGGGGACTTTGTTTTAAGCCACTAAATAAAAAATCAATTTTTCTTTTTGGTAAAATGATAAAACTATAAGAATACATTGAAAGTATTGTGTCTTTTTATTTATAGGAACCAATGGATTCATACTCATTGGGTTTCAACTATATTAATTCCCTCTCTATCTTAGTAAAACAATTTCATGGAAAAGTATTCATTCAAAAAACCTTCTTAAACTCTTCTTATTCCATAGAGTCAGTTTCATACATTTTCATCATATTCTTCATGAAATTACACCATTTATTAGATTATCATTCCAAATAATAAATGGGGAAAATAATATTTTCATTCTTCATTCATTGAAAAAATTAAAATATTGTTTCCATTTTATTGATCCACTTCTTGGAAATTAGTGGATTGGAGGTCCCATTAAATAAGGGTGGATGTTGCTTCATGAAAGACTCAATGGGGAGTTGTTTATTCCTTCAATTGTTTGGGAGTTTAGTATGATTTATCTAATTGTTCTTATCTTGATATATTTGGGTGATAATATCAGTAATAGTTTATATTCCAAATCCCTTGACATTTGGCAACTCATTAAAAATATCATTACATTACCTATAATAATCATTTTTAACTCAATCCCTCCTAGTTACAACCATTGCCTAAGACCAAAAATTTTAGTGTGAGTGTAATAAAATAATAAAATAAAACAATGATATAATAAGGAAATCAATCCCAAGATATCTTAAATTATGACTCCTTTATTTCAACCTGTGACATTATTTGTTCTCCCTACATCACTTTTGGTTCAACATAGGTTTTTTATGTTATACCCTCATATTCATCATTAACTAATCCCTAAAAATAATTAAACCCTACTTTAATACTAACCAAGATGACCTGACCATAGAATACATGCATTTTACATCATTTTAGATGAATATTAATTTAATTTCATAATAAAATCAAAGAAAAAACCTATAGTATTAGTTTGTTCAATTATTAGATATATAACCAACTCAAATTCAACATCTTCAACATCTCCCACTTATAATATTTACATTTTATACCCTTCTAGATATATCATACATAATTCCCTTTTTCTTAACCTATGTAATAGACACATAGGAAAGGGTAATCTCAAATCATTAGAAAGGATAAACATAGGAGATATCAATTGGCGATCATAAGTGAACATAATATTAACATATGGGTATGAGAACATAATCAAATAATTTAAACATAACATAAGAGAATCATACCCAATAAAACATAGATTATTAAATATGAGTCATGGTATAAATATTTTGAATAACATAAAACATGTTTAATAGGGGTGTGGAGACATAGGTTAATAATTAGGAGCCATGAAAACATAACAAAGGCATAATAATAGGTCATAATAGTGTGGCCTAAAATTAAGAATGGAAAATCAATTCCTTTATCAAGGATCCCTGCCAATACCATTGTAACATAATGGAAACTCTCTTAGTGGATTGGTTTTACTCTATATTCCTTATAAACATTAATGGGAAGAGCCTCAAAGTGGATTAAGTTAACTCTTCTTTCCCTTATATGACATTTCATGATATATAATGCTTTACCCAATGCATTGGAGGTAAATAACGGACCCAACCATCACATACAAATAAACCACACACACACATATATATATATATATATCTCTTTGTGTGTGTTTGTGTGCTTTTATGTGTGAGTTTGTGAGTGTGTGTGTCACAAAAACATAAAAACATTTATAAATCCATTGTAACTCTATTAACTTGCAGGAAAGAAATGGGTTTAATGAAAACATCCAGGTAACATAAATACAAGTCATCCAGAGAGAGAAGGTGGATGGTATCACTAAATCATAACCCAAGTAAAGCATAAGAAACATTAAAGAATATTTTCATAGAAAAAAAATATTTGATAAGAAGATTATAGTTTTTTATTGAATGAAAAATAATTATCCTTATCTTTTTATAACTTTTATTAAAAAAATAATCAAAAAATAATTGGAATATAAATTAAATTAAAAAATAGTGAAAACATGAAAATGAATATTCATTAAGAAAAATTTATATAAAAGTGGGAAAATTTGATCATGTGGAAAGAATTAAAAATAAGATTCTTTTCACACTTTTGTAAATAATGTCAAATTAACATAAAATGAATTTTGAAATAAAAAATTTAAAATATTCCTTTCAAAACATTGTAAAAAATCCAAAGTTAATATAAAAAATGACCTTAAGTGATTATATAAGTATGGATAATAAAATTAATAACACAATATAAATAATATGGTCATGGAGGAAAAATATTCATAATTTTAATGAAGAGATATGGTCGATTTCACTCATAAGAAACCTTTTTGTTGACTTATGAACCAAAGGGAAGTGGAACGATAAGAAGATGTGTAAACCCAATAAAATTACCATAGGATAATAAAATATATGGGGGTTTAGATCTATAATATAAACAATTTCATTAAATAGGAAATTAAACATAAAAAAAATAAAAATAAAATTTATATATTTAAAGAAACGCTTACGTCAGAATACCTAATCACCAGGCATGCTCTAACTTCATTGAAGACTTGAAGATAATATTAGAGTGCCTTTTATAAATGAGGGGTTTAAGACTCCTTCTTGGGTTCATAGGTTCTCATATATGAGATAGGACTGTGTGGTGAATAATTTGGGTATGGAATCAATGTAATTTATAAGGAAATGTGTGTGTAGTGGCCGGTTAAGGAGGGGTCCTTTTACAAATTAGATGGGGTATAATTTTTATAAATACTCATTTATTAAGATAAAATGAATGTAATATTCAAGGAAAGTGGATAAAAAAATGTAGATTTATGAGAATTTTTTAAGGGGTGGTTGAAAAATCAAACATCTAAACATTTATAGATATGGTTATATGATATTTTATGATCTTGTATCATAGTTGAATATTTTTACCTTATTTTAGCCTTTATCATGGTGACTAATATTTACCTAGGTAACATATTTTTATGAAAAAATGAAATTAAACCAATTACCAAATTTGGATATGATAATTAAAAATATGAAAAAAAATTATCATATTTAATTTCTAAATGTGAGAAAAATTAATTTTAACATAATTACATATAACAAAATAAAAATATTTTTTTTATAAAAATACATTTTAAGCATAAAAATCAGTTTGTAAAAATTCATATCCACATTATAATCATTAAATTATTGGTAATTTTATTCAATATAAATATAAAAATTTAATTTCATTAAATTATATACTTCAAATATGATAAATTTAACTTTTAAATAAAAACATATATAATATACATTAAAAATAATTTTTTTAACAAAACATTTTTTTAGACATGAAGAGTCAATGTAATACTCATTATAGTTACTTAATTATTTCTTGGATGTTACTAATTGATTTCACTACCCATTACTCAAATTTCATCAATACATTTTATTGATAACATTCTTCAAAATTAATAAATTTAACAAGAATATGTAATTCATAAAAATAGTTTACTCAAAATAATTGGTATTTTCTTATCACTTATTTGGCTAATCATGGTTCATTTAGCCATATTTTATTAGATTTTTTCTTTTACTGTAACAATAAATTATTCACTTTTGATCATTTTTATATATATCAAAATCTATTGAATGCATCATAATTATTTAAAGTTAAATACATAATAAAATCATAGAGTGTTACACTAGAATCCCTTTGGAAGGGTCGAGATATTTTCATTGAAAATGAGGATCCATGGGGGTGTACTACTAATAGATGCAAGATACATTTTTTGTTTAGTAATATCTAATAAACATCTATGACTTTAGATGGATTTATTTTCATTTAAGGTATATTGTTATTTATTTTTACATGCATGTTTATTATGTTAAAGATAGATCATGTTGTTTTCTGGGTTTCTTCTATTGCCAAATATATTTATATAAGCTCCATAAATCCATCATATTATCCTACTTTACCCTTAATTGATGATACTTAAACCAAAAATCAGTCTCAAAATTTCAACATACTCTCTTTATTTGGTCAAATGTATCATTAATTCAAGGAAAAAGATATTTTATTCACCATTAGTTGGTTTAGATTCTAATAGAAAATAGATTTCCTTAAAATACTATCAATTTTCATGGAATTAAAAACTATTATTGTATAATGGGAATAACTCAATCAAATAAACTCCTTCTGATAAAGATTATTCATTTGTACGTTCAATACTCATAACGTTATTGGTACCATATGATTACATGGTAATGAAATGGGTCTCATCATAGGAATAAGGGAAATAAAAACAATAAAAATTCCATAATAGTGGTTATCTATATAATTCCAAGATAAAAAAATCTTGATACTGATCTTACACACTTAGAAGTACATACTTGCGCTTCCCTATCATTCATCCAAGTACAAGACCAAAAATTTAGCATAATTTGATCAAATAACACTCATCATCAAACTATTCATAATTTAATGAATATCTTAGTAATTACCTTGACTTCTAAGGCCTAGAGCCAGTGGTTACATTATTACATTATCAATAGATACAATCAATCACCTCCCTGATTAATAGATAGTTTAGTATTCTTATTAATATATGTGCATACTTTAATATCATATTACATTTAAAAAAAATACAACATAGAATTTCATTTGAGAACATATCAATTAACTCTATAATACACTATTATATCAATCTGAATACAGTTTTTATAATCTTAAAGAAAGGAATCATAAGAAATGGGTGAGTTTAGATGCCCATTAATGGAATGTATATAATGGGAGCTATCATCGAATAAATAAGGCATTAATAATATGGTTTGTATAAATAATAATATAATATTTTATATAAATAATATCATAAAAAGTTTAATAAATCACAAAATAAAATAACAACATAAATAATCACACAGATAACAATAACTAGTTTTATAATGATAGAATTCATAATTTCGAACATCATAATCCTACCGTTAAGACCTTGTGCCAAGACACCACACGTAAATAGGTAAATCATACGATAAATACTCAAACTAGTTTGTCTCATGAAACCTGTCGATGTGTCAAGGGGATATAACATTCCCTTCCTATCACTTACTAAGTATAATTCATTTATTATATGAAAGGGGAGAATAAAAAATTAAACCATAATCAACACAAACAACCATATTGGAAAACTAGCATACAAAATATTAATAATTTCCATAATTAATAAATATAACATGATCATAATACATCCAAATTAATATAACTGATGGTATCAAAATATTTTATCCATAATAAATCATAATATTCACTATATAATATTAACATAGATGAAAATTATTTAAATAATCATCAGAATATTTCATAAATAAAATACCATTTTCATTTAAAAATAACTTACATTAAAATATAAAAAATTAAAAAATATTAACAAAAACATTTTCTTTTATTTTTTTTGTAAAAATGTAAAGTAATATTAAAATCATTGAGCATTCATGATGGTGATAAATTCTGTTCATGTTGTGTATATTAAAACATACATTCCTTTCACATTTTGCTTAGAAATTCAAAAGTACCTTGTCCATAAAATGATATGAAGATTATTTAATTTTTTTTTAAAAATTAATAGTTAAAATTAATTTAAACTATCATGTAATAATATTAAAAATATTTTTTAAAACATTTTTCGAAAACATGGACATAAATAAAATATTATTTTTTAAAAAAATTGAAAAAAAATCAGTTTTCCTTAAAAATATTCTTTTAGTCACATGAGTATTTAAAGAGAGGAAAATAAAATTAAAGCCTTTAATTTCAAAAAATATCCATAGGATAATAAAATATATTTTTTACGATAAAAAACTTAACAATTCCCCCATTATATATCTAGACAAAAATAATCTTGAATAATGATGAGATTTTGAAATTAATCCTTATAAGGATCATATCAATGAATTGATAATTATTAAATTGATAAATTATTACTAATAAATGTAAATAAACAAAACCAGATTAAATACATAATAAATCAACCAAAATTTATTTCAAGCATAATATTATCATAATATAATCAATACATAAATAATATAACCCAATGAAAGAAGATTGAGTTAAGAAACCCCTTGCCGTTTGGGTAAATTTTAAATCAAAACACCCTTGAAATAAATAAATTCAAATGAAACATTAAAAGAAATTAATTATAATATATTCATTAAATAAGGTATCAAATTTTTCATATATACACCTCATAAAAGTAGAACGATGCATAACATAAGATATGTCCCAAAGAAGAAAACTTGAGACGAAGAACCCTTACAAAGATTGTCTCATTAGAGTGAGAATTAATGAATGAAGGGACTATGTGTAACAAATATAAACCTTATAAACAATTAAAAATATATAATAATAATAATAGTGGAAACATTACATATAATCATGGAATAACATAGTTAATTAATTAGAAGTATAACCTAATGAATTGGAATTGAATTTAGAAACCCCTAACATCAATTACAAAATTTTCATGTGTGTCATTTAACTCCTATATAATAAACATACAAAAATTATATTATTTATTTGAAAAATTTAATTCCTTATCTTTAATAAATTTACTTCATTTATTTTAATTACATATTTAATTTATTAATCAGGTAAGTCTACATCGAGTGTTTAGAGGACATTCAGTTCATAATCCCAAAATAGATTTTGGTAGGATGAACATGTTCAAAGAGGTTGTTAGTTAGAATAATAATCATGACATAATTATTATGTGTAAACATCAATTATAGTTATAAAACCAACCATTAAAAATGATTATGAAAAATTAATTGTGTTATAATTATAGAGATGGTAGGTCGAACATAGATGAGTAATGTTTCTATTTTTCAAGGATCATAAAATAAAGAAGGTAAGTATTATTTCATTTTTAAAGAATTATTATTATATAATAAATATAATATTTTCTCCATAAAAACACTTATATATAATATCCATGAGAAAAAATCAGATCACTTTGTGGAGGTGGTTATCCACACCTACACATGAATAATATTATCATTTTTCAATGGATGGAAAGGCATGTAAATAGATGATATATTATCATTAAATTATGATAATTTTGTCATTAATATCATCTATATATATATATATTAAATCCATGATTATAATCATCCTTTAGAGGTGGTTATGGAAAATGATTTACATTGATTTGTAATGCGATAATATGACGTACACATAAATGATGGATTCATTTCCTATTTGATGGAAGAAGGAGGAAGATATAGGTTATTCCCTTAACAAAATAACATATAATTATATATAAATTTTTTTTTTGAAATTTTATCATGTTTAAATAATATGTGGATGATTTATAATAATAAATATAACTAAAACATTCCCTCAATAGTTATTCCTCTACTTCGGACAACCTAATTTTCTTTACACCTTAGGCTTTATAAGGATGGTATTATGACCAAAATAAGATCTCAAGAACATGGGGAGGGATATTATAAATGGATTTAGGCATTTCTTGGCCAAAAATATATGTCTTTATGTTTGGAGGGGAGGGGATACAGGGGTTCCTTTTATAAGTGAGGGTAGGGTCATTCTTGGAGGTTCATAATGTATTAAAATAACATAAATTAATTTTCATTTTCATGTCGCTCGAAAATTTTATAATTAAAATAAATAATTATTATAAGTATAAATACTCTAATCCAAAAAAATTTGGACAAGTTGTGGTGATTTTTTAACCATTTTCTATTTATTTTAACCCTCATTAACCCTTTTGTCAATTTCCATGATATCAATGTTTTTTACACTTTAATGGGCAAGAATGTTATTATAAAAAGAAAAGTGACCAATAAATGGTAATTTTTTTATATTTCAAATCATATATAGTTAATATTTCTTAATATTGGATTTTATGAATTTTAAATCAAAAAATAAAATATTTTTTATCATAAAAATCATTAATATAAATTTTGGAAATTAAGGAAATATTATAATACAATATTTGTCTAACTCGTGTAAAATGGTTCTAAAATGATATTTATTAGATGATAAGTAATATAAAGTCTTAATATAATCATAAAAGAAAATTTTTATAGGTTTATATATCATTTTAACCCGTATATTTTGGTTTAACCCCTTGGTTGACTAATTTTAACATTAACCATGGTAATGAATTTTCCAATATTAAAGGGTTATAATTTTACTTATAAGGTAATAATTGGAACATAAATTTCAAAGGGTTAAAAGTTTTGAACATTTATCATCCAAATTATCATATTTTAATAGTATATAATTTCCCTATAATTTAATAAAATATATTTAACATAAAACACTATTAATATCATTTTAAGAACTATTCACATAATTTGACATTTAAAGTAACATGAAAACAATATAATTAGAATATAAACCATTAAAATTTCTAAAATATATTAATTTCATCTTTATAATTTTTATTAAACTTCAACTCACCCAAAAAAATATTAATTTGAGATATTTTAAATTCATTTACCTGAATTTTTATTGCTTACACAAGCATTGTGTTGATGTTGTGTTAACATTAAAGTAATTAGTTCATCACTAAAAATTATAAATAAATTATCATGATAAAAAATAATTTATATTTTGAGTAAAATTTTAGAAATGAACATAATTTATCTTTATTGATGTCAAAAATTTTAATAGATACTAAAAACAATAGAGTTATATTTTTTAATTTATATTTACATAAAATAATATATGTCATTTTTCAAAGAAAAGTGGAAGAAATTTTTTATATAATTGAATATTTTTATGATTATTGTCTATAACCACTCATAAAATATATTAAAGTCATGTTTTAGGGTTATTTTTTGTCATTTTCATACTATTTTTAACCTTAATTAGCTAATTTACCCTTACTAAGGTGAAAATATTTCTGCTATTATTATTTACAATGACCAAAATTAAATGGGAAATATTTTCCAAATTTGGACCTCATGATTAAAAATATATAACATATTTTTAAATATTTAATTTATATAAGTGGACTAAATTAATTTTAGATTAAAATTAAATGTTGAACAAAAACTAGATTATAGAAAAAATGTGTTTTTAAGCCCAAAAATGAACTTGTACCAAAATGAGGAATAATGATGATTCTTATGTAATTGACTAGATTATTTATAATTAAATATGTCTTATGTTAATTTAAAATTATATTCAAATAATAAATGGATATTTATATAAAAATGATAGTTTTATAAAAAACATACAAAAATGGTTTTTTCACGATTCACTGAAAAATCAATAATTTTAGAAAAATCCCAAAATTTTACCCAAAGATAATTTTGATATGATGATTTAAAAAAAGAAATTTATTTTTTAAAATACATTTTACAAAAAAATTATTTTAATTATAATATTTTCTAATGAAAATCAATAAAAATCATTTTAAATAAAAACATATTTTTAAAGAATGAGACGATTTTACCAAAAATCAAGTGTTTATTCCACAAGAATTAATAAAAACATTTTTATTGAGTATGTAATTTATATATATTTTTCATAATGTGGTTATTAGTATTCATACCTCCAATTTTAATGGTTAGGTTAGAATGATAGGGTTTAAAATAATATTATTTTAATAATATATCACAGTTCATTTAATCATAGTGTTGTATATTGTATATGCTATAGAAAATAGTGTTTTTTTAAAATCAAGGTGTACCATTACCCTATCCCCAATATAAAAAATTGTATCCTCAAAATTGGAACTTTATCTCTATACTCAATGGTTTGGCTTTTGAATTTTTTTTTGAAAACCCACATCGTAAAAAGGGTTAATAAAACATCCTCTTGAAAATAGGGAAAGGGAAATAAGAAGTTCATCCGAAATAACACATAAATAGGCTCCCAAATAGGTGAATATTAGTGGGATGTGAAAATATGTATATAGAGGAAAAAATATCCAAATAATGATAGAGAGTGACAAAGAACATTGATCATGATAAATTAAATGATCAAGATAAAGTTAACGTACACAAAACCATAGACCAAAGAGTTTTGAAAAATATCACCAATTCATTAGAAATAAATGTAATTGGAGAAAAAATTTTCTTCAATATATTTTCCTAGGGTGAGGAATTACTTTACCATCTAAACTAAGAATATATTTAAATATTTACTTGAATAGTACAATTTCATCCTTTAATCAATTTCTACCACAGTCTCATATTTTTCTCCAAATTATGAGTATTGAAGATGAATTTTTCAGGTCTAAAGAAATAAAATAAACTTCTAATGAATCACATAATCCATAAAAGGATAAAAATACATTCCTCTTATATTTATATAATAACCAGAACTAAAATTGTTAGCACAAGTTAAGATAATTCCAAAAATGAATAAACCATCATATGAATAAATAAATCCTTAATATCCAAAGCATCAACAGTAATACCCAAGTTCAACTTAGATCATTTCAAAACATACTAACTTTAAAATTCATTAAAATATTCACAAACTAGTTAAGAACCCTAAAAGAAAAATTATTTTATCTCATATTCTTTTGATATTAATTTAAAATTTATCACCGATCAACATTAGTCAGTCATATACCTAATAATGTATATTCCCTAATCATATAATATCCAAAATATGCAAATCATTTCCATAAATAACCCGAATCATCATAAAGACACATTTAAATCATATATTATTCCAAAAGATAATTCAAACATTATTCTTCAAATAAAAAACCTCTTAGCCAAAATTATCTCTATTTACTTTAATTATATTATTCTCATATATATATCGAGATATTATTTTGAAATAACATTAATCACTTTTCACCAAATAATTTTTCAACATCATGGTTATCAATATGGAAAATCATATGTTACCAAATTGTAATAACCCATAGTAACCTCAATAAAAAAGATCATATAAAACCTAAATGTTATCAACATCTTTAAACTTATTACAATAAAATTAAAAATAAATATTTGTCAAATAATCCTTTTACTAAAAAACATACTAAACCTAAGGGTTTTATTACCATAAATGCCTCACAAAATACTATTAATAATTTTAAAATAACATCACTTAAGACATCAAAAGTGGTATACATGATTTTTAACATATGATCAACCTTAGAATTATAATCCAAATAATCATTAGTTTTATCCAATATAACTTTAGAACATCATAGGCTTCCATAGGTTTTATTCTTTAAATCAGCATAATGGTTCATAAAAAAAGTTTAATTAACTTATGAATATCCCTTGGGAGTTAAAAAACATGTGCATAGAAAGGGAAAATTCATCATGTACCATAATGATGGTTGGAATATACTTGACCAACTCTTTTTGAGGTTATTACCCGTAGATGAATCTAGGATAAAACCATATCCACTTGTAGTATCGAAACATGGATCTATTTTTTGAAAAACTGAATAATCTCTACCCTAAAAAAACATTATGATATTATCCTATTATTAGACATATCCCTGGAGTTTATCATAAGGTTATGTTCCCTAATTTATGTTTTCATAAATCTAGTTCTCAAGGTACCCACTAAATTTCCCTTAACACCCATTTTAAAGACCCCAAATCCAAAATTCGGAATTTGGTGGTTACTTTAAAACGTTGGCACTAGATACAAGAGATCAAATTCTAAGGAACCAAATAGTTTAGTGGTCTTGGTAAATTCAATGCTAACTTGAATCTCACATTGCATTTGAAAACATAAAATACAACAAAGTATTTTCTTTCAGAACATAACTATTTAATCTAGCATACCCTTGTATATCAATTAGGATAAAATTCCAAGAATCCTAAGGAACGGAAAAATAATAAAGGGGTGAGCTCAGATGCTTAGTAAGAGAATTCATATATCATAATTTATCATAGAATAAATAAGGCATAAATAATATTGTCGATAAAACAATAATAAGATATTTTATATAGCTAATATAAAAAAAGGGGACTAAATCCATGGATAATATAACAAAATAAATAATCATATGGATAATAATAACTATTTTAATAATGATAAAATGCATAATTTCATACATTATAATCTTACCATAAATACCTTATGCCGAGAAAACATGTGTAAATAGTTAAGGCATATGAAAAATACCCAAACTAGTTTGTCTCATGAGACCTACCAATACATCTATGTGCTATAATGGGTGTTTCCCATTACTTACTAATTCTAATTCATTCATTATTTTAAAGGGGAGAATAAAAATTCTATATATAATCAACATAAACATTCATATTGAACCACTATTATAAGAAATGTTAATACTTTCCCCCATCAATAAATATAACATTATCATCAGTAATCCAGGGTGATATAGTTGATGGTATAAAAATATTATATGTTCACTAAATCATTATATTCACCAAATAATGATAAAAAGTTTTAATATATGTTAAAAAGATCATCGGGATAATTCTTGTAAAATTCCCATTTTCATTTTGAAATCCCTTATATTAAAATAATAAAATTTACAAGATATTAAGGAAAACATTTTATTTGAACTTTTTTTTGAAACTTGTGAGGTAATATTAAAATAATTGAGCATTCATAGTTTTGGGAATATTATTTCATGTCATGTATGTTAAAAAAACATTCCTTTCACATTTTTGGTAAAAATTCAAAATCACATCATTCACAAAATAACAAGAAGATACCTTTAAAAACATTTTGTAAAACTCCAATCATGGGTAAAAAAATCTATAATATCAAAGGATAATATTAAAAATATTCTTGAAAAAAAATTCAGAAAGGATATATAGGAAATAAAAATTATTTTTTACTAAAGAGAGAAAGAATGTTAGTTTTCCTTAAAAAAAGCATTCAGTATCTTGTGTACTTAAAGAAAGGAAAATGAAAGGAAAACATTTAATTTTTAAAATTAGCTAGAGGATAAGAAAATATATTTTATTTATGAAAAAAATAAAATAATTCCCTGAATGGAAAACTATACATAAAGAATCATGAATAATGATGAGATTGTTCAATTAAACACTATAATGATCATATCATTGAATTGAGAATAATTTAATATAGAGATTACATGTAATAAATATAAATCCACAAAAAATATGTTAAAATATAACATAAATCAACAAAAATTTATTTCACACATAATCTTGGCATAATATAATCAATAAAGAAGTTATATAACGTAATAACAGATGATTGAGTTAAGAACCCCTTTACAAGTTTGGTAATTCTGAAGTTAAAACACCCATGAAGTAAAAAAATTCAAATAAAACATTAAATAACAATAATATAAATATATTCATGATATTACATATTAAATGGGAAGTATATACACCTCATAAATATAGATAGGTGTATAACATAACATATGTCTCAATGAAGACAATTTGAGACGAAGAACCGTTACAAAGATCATATTTTTAAAATGAGAATTAATTAATGAAGTGATTATGTATAATAAGTGTAAACCCGCAATAAACAATTGGAAATATATAATAATATAATAATATTTTATCTTACACATAATCATGGAAGAACACAGTTAGAAAAGTATAATTATGACCCAATAACTGTGAATTGAGTAAAGAAACCCCTTACCTCGAGTCCATACTTGACATGTATGTCCTTTAACTCTAATATAATAAACTTATATAAGTTATATGATTTATTAGAACCCTTATTTGTTCTAATACCTTATCATTAAAATATTGAATTCATTTATTTTAATGTAATATTTAATTACTTAGTAATTTATGTCCACGTCGAGTGTTTAGAGGATGTTCGGTTCATAATCCCAAAACAACTTCGGTAGGATGACCATGGTCAAAGAAATCATTAGTAATAATAATAAATATGAAATAATTATAATATTTATAAATCAATTATAATTTTAAAACAAACCATTAAATCTTGTTATGAAAAATTAATTATGTAACAATCGTAGAGATGATAGGTCATATGGTAATTTTGTCATTAATATCATATATATACATTAAACCCATGATTATAACATGTTGTGAGAGGTGGTGGTGGAAAACTAATTACATCAGTTCGTGAGGTGATAGTTTTCTATACACACAAATAATAAATTCATTTCCTATTTTATGGAATAAAGGGATTTATAATGAATCTAATTTAATTGGTTTGGTCCTTTAGATATTTCTAAATATATATATGGAATTTTCCTTGGAGTTGTTGATGTATTTTGGGTGTCGAACAACCTAAAAATTAACATTTTAAAAATATTAATATATATTAAATAATTCACATTCATATTTTTAGAATAAATGTCTTCCCCATTTATTGGGACATCATATGGGGAATCCAATACAATGTTTGTTTCCGAAATGTGGGGTTTACCATAGGTGAAACATAAAGTTCATCAGTGTTGGGTGTTCAGTTGATAGAGACCATTGGCAGGTGTATTGAGAACTTAATTAATTAATTAAATTTATTTATTTAAATGACCCAAACCATAACCATCCTCTATAAATATTTAGTTATGGAAAATATATAAGTGTATCATCATAACCTAGGGATATCAGAGAAGAGAAGAGAGAGATTTATTGGTGCCAAAAGACATGAGAACATGGATCGACAATGAATGATCAAGGTGAATCATGAGACAGACAAAGAGCATTGAAAGATCACATTCTTCATTGCTAGTAGATGAATTATTCACCAAAAAAGATCCATTATTTAGGTAGGGCTCATTATTTTGTGATTTCATCCCTTGGTTCATTTTATAAGGATGGATTTTCAAATCATCTTTTTTTATTCCTTGATTTATAGTTATTCACATGAGCCTAGATTTGATGAATACCATTGATCCTATTAATATTTTTAATTATTCCCATGAATTTAATTATTTTGGTTTTGTAATTTATGATCGTTGGATAGATTCCTATCAACCTACGATAATACCACTTTGTTTATGAGCCTCTCCCATCTCTGTTCTTTGCATTCTTCATCATTAGCTTATGGGGTTAGCAATTCGACATTGTTGGGATAGATTCAAGAATGATCAAACCCCTAGATTCGTGGTTGATATGTGAATGATCTCATAAGTGGTGTTTTGTAGATGGATCGAGACAGATTACTAGTTACGGGTGATAGAATCAGGGATAAGACACCTCATACGACAACGATAAGGATGGAGGCTATGGATCAGAAGATTGGATATCTTATTTCCATCCACTAAAGGCAAAAAATCGACAATCAAAGACCTTCCTATTTAGATTTACCTATTTTAGGTGAGTCGAATGGTGGATCTTACAGTAGAAATAAAAGATCTAGCATTGTTGTGTAGTAATAATTCTCTTTCTATAGAATTTGTGACTACCAACATGTATTATAAAAAACACACACAGTGTAATATGGGATTTCATAGCATATAGGGTTTTGTGTGTGTTAAATATCACACAATATGTTGTCATGCCCACACATCATGTGATCCTACCTGAGAAACCAAATCATGTGTCGAAGGCATACACCCAGGGCCCTATGTGGTTAGACATGTTGTGTACCCTAAAAGACATGCCATGTATATGTACATGGATACCCAATCTATGTACCATGTGTGCATGCCCAAGACCTTGGGTAGTTGTACACACCATATAACCTAATCTATATGTTGTATAGAGTCACACAACTAGCCAAGTTGTGTCTAAGGGAGGAAACACCCGAAGTGTCAAGGTGGAGTCACACACCATGTGACTCGGGCGCGGCAGATCTGTGTTTTCCAGAGATTTCCCCGTTCTCACACTCGGTGGTGAGGGATGGTCCCCTTATTTCGCTGGCAGCTCTTGTGTCTGCATTCAACGAGGCGATTGTGGGTCTCAGTGGAGGCTTGTAGTGAACTTTGGCTCTGTAAAGCCTTCCCTACCAGTATTCAAGCGATTTGTGGATTCCTGGGGGTTGCAGGATGGGGTTCGCATTTCGGTGTTGCACAAGTTCTCGTTCTGTTTGGTGCTTAATTCGGAGGTGGACTTCATTCAGGCATGGTTCAATCCTCCCTGAGTATTGGGTCGTTCACGGTTCAATCTCTCAATATGGTTGATGGAGGTTCACCGAGGGAAGGACTACTCTCAGGCTGTAGTCTGGGTATGATTTCTAGGTCTCCCACTCCCATTTCAGAACAACACTTTCCTCAAGGCCAGAGACGATTCTCTGGGTGGGTTTGTCTGCATGGATGCGAGAACCCGCTGCGGCGAGGAGACGATGGTGCCTCAGATTTGTGTGGAGCTAGACCTGTCCTTGCCCATTCCGGAGAGGCTTTCCAAAAAGTTGCAGGACTCAGTTTTATGGAGCTAGGACATCGTCTTTCCGGTTTTTCCCAGGTACTACCCATCTTGCCTATTACAGGGGAATTCTATCCATTTTTTTGCAGGAATCGTAGTCAAGGTGGTTTCCATCAAGAAGCCAGGAACTCCTTTTCTAAGTGGCTAATGAACAACGCCGTTTCGGTCCATGCTCACCCCACTCCCCTAGCTGCCCCTGTGCCCTGAAAGGCTCCTGATGTCTCCCCAAAGAGTCTTACGCCCCTTTCTTTCAAGGATATGGTTTCCTGCCAGCTGGGATGTAGAATGGATCTCTTGGATTCTTCTTCAAGAGCTTGCCTCCCATCCTAGATGTCGTTAACTGGTGCCTTGTTGGAATCTGTCTTGAAGTTTCCTCCGAGTGTGTTGGAGACTGGATCTCAGGTTTTCGTTCGGGCACTTGCTTCTGGAATCCTTGTTGAGAAGCTGCCTAATGTGGATGCAGCCCAGGAGGACAGGCCCCTTTCTATGGTTCTTTTAGAAGACTTCGGGAGGATTTCCAATAGTGAGTGCAAGGTTGTTTCAGTCTCCCCTGCTGAGCATCCTCCTCCAGCGCTTGGCATGCTTAGTAGTAGGGAAACTTATGTCGAATAAGATCTAGAAAGTGATTAGTACTCTACAATTCCTATTTTTGTGGCGCGGTCGCCCCTTCGAGAGGTGAGTGGGAAAGCTCCAAATCATCTAGAGAGGCTTCTTTTTTCCTCCCCAGTTCTTTAATATGTTAGTTCATGTGTGTGTACAAGGCTGACCATGAGGAAGAGGCAGGTTAGAGAGTGCTCTGCTCCCACCATGACAGAGATCGTGTTGCCTAGGGCCAAAGCTGGGCAAGTTTTGTTTCCATGATTCCTATCTTCATATGGAACTCCCGAGGTTTTGGGGAAAGAGTGAAAACTGACTTGATATCCTCGGAATTGAAGAAACACAAGATCAAGGTTGTTGTGATTCTTGCGCACAAGTAGAATTCAGTTAAAATTAATGAGTTTACTCGCAGGGTTAATTTGAATGAATCTATGCATGTGGAACTAGTTAACAGGTACATCTATATTTTCTAGCACAAGGATGATATGGTGGAACTGATATTGGCAGGGGATCAACATTTAACAACAAGAGTGTCATGTGGAGGGGACACCACACTTGTGTCATTCATTTATGGTAGTTGTGATGCCCCGAGAAGGGAGGTGCTGTGGAGGGAATTAAATGAGTTCGACCTAGGGGATTAGCCTTGGGTGCTAGGAGGAGATTTCAATATACTAATGGATCCTGATGAGAAGAAAGGGAGAGGTGAATTCCCAAGGAGGTCTAGTAGATCTTTCTCTCAGTTCTTGGATGGCAAGGGGCTGGTGGATTTGTGCTACTCAAGTGACCCTTACACTTGGTGTAACAACAGAAGTGGAGGTAACCACTGTTGGAGTAGGCTTGACCATTGTGTAGCCAATGTACAATCTATTTCTATGTTCTCAAACATGAAGGTGGAGCACTTGACTCCAAGAGTCTCCGACCACTCTCTGCTTTTGCTCACTATGAACAGGAGGGTGTCCTCACGGGATAGCTTCATGTACATGAGCCAGTGGTCGGGCTTTCCAGGTTATCATCAGCTGGTGAGGCAGAGCTTGGAAGAACCAATTCACGATTATTCTTGGGTGGCCATTCACTCCTAGTTGAGGCGTCTCTAAAAGGCCCTGCTTTTGTGGGCCCGGAGCATTCCCCCATTGGAGCAGGAGCTGGATGTTCTTAAACCAGATATCGAGTGGATTGAGGCTAATATTGAGGAGCCCTGGGATGATGGTGCCTTTGAAGAGCTCTATGAGAGGAAGAATGCCTTGGTGGTTATGATCCTCTCACAGGAGAGTAGGGTGAGGGGAAGCTCGAGAATTAAATGGCTAAAGGAGAGAGATAGGAACACAACTTTTTTCCATACATGCATAAGGGAGAGGCAGAGGGTTGTTAAACCAAACCATAAACTTGAAGATGGATCGTTCACTGTTGATAGGGAAGGGGTGGGCGGATTGGCATTTGATTACTTTATGGATATTCTTGCAGATCTGAATCCCAATTTTCTTTAGGGATATCCTTTAGGGGGTGATCAGTTCTGGGAGGGGATCCCGACACGTGTTTCTTCTCAGGATAATGATATGTTGGTAGGTATTTCAGATGAGGAGGAGATCCATGCGGAAATGGTGAACCTCAATCATGAGAGTGAATTAGGCCCAAACAGCTTTCTTGGTGCTTTTTATAGGATCTCTTGGGAGGTGGTGAAGGAGGATATCACCTATGTCATTCTAGATTTTTTTAGAGCGGTAATCCTGCCCTGGGTAGAGTCTGCCATGACTCTTGTTCTCCTACCAATGATCAAAGACCCCTTCTCCCTCCTACATTACTGGCCGGTGAGTATGTGTAAATTTCCTTATAAAATATTGGCGAGTTTTATCAACAAGATGCTGTCAGGGAACCTCCCTCAGTGGATCTCTTTGGAACAACAGGGGTTTGTGAAGGATCACTCAATTCAGGGAGCCATAGAGTTGTCTCAAGAGACGCTGAGAGACAATAACACTAAGACTCGAGGGTCCAATATGAAAATAAAGCTAGATATGAACAAGGCGTATGATAGGCCTGAGTAGGGTTTTATTAACAAGGTTTTGAGGAAGATGGGTTTTTTCAGGTGGTCTTGTGATATTTTCTTCAGGTGTTTCAGCTCGGCATGGATGGTTGTTTCGTTTATGGGGCGTACTCACGGCTTCTTCAAGTCGGTTCATGGGATTTATCAAGGTGATACTTTATCCCCGAGTATTTTTATCCTTATACAGGACACCTTGAGTGGGTTGATCAACATAGAGCTATCAAACACGAACATTCTTCCCTATCGAAGGAATTTGAGCCTACCTGCTATATATCACTTGATGTTTGCGGATGATACAATAATTATCATCAATGCGTGGAGGAAATCTATGCAGAGAATTAACATGATAGTTGAGATGTACTACCATTGGAGTGGCCAGATTATCAATAAGGAGAAGATTGAATTCTGTGTCCATAGCATGCAGTATGAACAGGGTGACTACTCTGGGGACAAGGTTGGGTATGAGTTGCGGTACATTTTCCATAGAATATCTTGGTACTCCTGTGTCTCTAAGAATAATCTATATTCGTGATTTTGATCGTGTGGTGAGCAGAATTTTGGGGCGTATTTTGAATTGGAAAAATCACTATTTATCCTTTAGGGGCCATGTTTCTCTAATAAATAGCGTCCTTTAGGCCATACCAGTGCATGCGCTCTCGGCCCCCAACGTACCAAAGGGGTTTATTAGGTCTATTTATAAGCATCTAACTTGTTTAATTTGGGATGCATCTTTAGAGGGGAAGAGACATTGGGTCTCTTGGGAGAAGATGGCTCGACCCATCTTGGAGAAAGGGATTAATGTTAAAAGCTTAACAACCACTATCCAGTGCATGCATGCAAAGTTTTCTTGGGAGGTAATGGAAAAACGTACTCTATGGGGGGTTATTATGTCTTGTTGGTATAGAGGAATTAATGAATTCTCAGCGGCAAGTGGATCTCTTCTATGGTCTTCGATTTGCAGCATGATTTCAATCCTTCTCCACCATTCAAAATGGATAATTGGGGAGGGAAATATTTTGTTCTGGAATTATAATTAGTCAAGAAGGATTGTTGGTTACCCATGATGTCCATCCCTAATGATCACCTTCAAGGAGGAGGCACAGTATCCTTTGTTCTTCAGAGAAATTCTGGATTCACCTCTGTGTGAGTTCTTGGATTCTGTCCTCATCAACTCAGAGCTGGATCAGTGTGTCTTCACTCCTTCTACCGTGGGGAAGTTTAATTTGAAGGATTTTTGCAGGATCAACGCACCACTGGGACAACAGGAAGGGTGGAATGACATGGCTTGGTGTAGCCGGATACCTACAAAGTATAATTTCCTCACCTGGAGGATCCATAATCATGTGCTAACCTCCGATGAAAATATCAAACGTCTCAGCATCGACATGGCTTCATGCTGCCATTGCTATACGAACAGGAGTGAAGAAACTATCAACCATATTTTCTTTTAAGTGGAATGGGCCCGCCAGGTATGTGGCTTATTTAGAGAATGCACAGGGTACTCCTCCCATGTTACAAGCTTCGATGGCTTCATAGAGTGCTGGTATAACAGAGTTAACGGTGTAGGGAATGAGAAAATGGAAAGATCAATCATATTTAACAATGGATGCTGGTGCATTTGTAAAGTACACAATCAGGCCAGGTTCGAGGGTTTTAAATTCATGGGAAGAGTTGTGATAACCAGAGTAATGTGCATCTTGGAAGATATTTTTTCACTTGAAGGAAATTGGAAAGAGGCCCCATATATGCGGGTGATGCGCTCGCTTCAAGTTGCGGACCAACAGACAGAAGATAGACCATAGGGGAAATGGGTACGGTGGAGTCCTCCTGAAGTTGGACTGAAATTGAATATAGACGGTTCTTGTATCCAGGGTGGGATACGCGGTGGAGGGGTGGTCCGGGAGTTCAGGGGCAATGTTATCCTAGCCTTCACGACACATTATGGGAGAGACAATTCCATGCAGGCAGAGGCTAATGCTTTCCTTACAGGAATCACCATTTGTAGGAAGAGGGGGATTTACAATGCGCAAGTGGAATATGATTCCATGATAATTCACTATGACCTTCATGACAAAGGTAACACACCATGGTCAATATCCTAGACCATCAGGAAATGAAAATCTATCCTTGACAGAAGCACTAGTGTCACCCACACTTGGAGAGAGGGGAACAAGGTGGTGGATCAGTTGGCCTCTCTAGCATCCCCTGGTGATCCGGTCATGTGTCTGTCTAATGTTTCTCAATTTAAGCCGGAGGGGGTGAACTAGATTCAGGGATATTCCCTCGGCCTCCATTATTTCCGGCCTCCATAGTCTTTTGCCTTTTTTTCCTCCCTTATTCTTGGAATACAAATAGTAATGTTGATGATGAGACATGTCATGTAACCTAGTAGGGCATGTCTTGTACTCCCCTCATAACCTTCTACCTTGTGTATATTCATCTCTAAAAATTATATTTGGGAACAAAAGTAGCCTATCGTGAGTATTTTTCCACATTGAACGTGATAATGGTCTTCAAATTGGTATTAGAGATATGACGCGAGGTTATGATAGTGGGATGCTTCTATAGAAATGCTTATCTTGTGGCATAGTTTGGTTGTGATTGTTGAAGTGTTACCAAGGATAGTAATACCCTATTTCTCTCTTGGTTTTGGATCTCCCTATAATTTATGTAGGTAGAGACAGTTATCTGGCACATTACAGAGGGTGTGATCCCTTTATCTATGAAGTATACTCCCCATCATTATGCTCCAGTGGTGTGCACATCTTCTATTGTAGTACTACTCCCTTATCTGTATTATGTAGTGGATTGTTGTGGGATACCATATTATTAATAGGTTTTGAGAGATTCTTTGATAGGAGATAGTCCTCCCTCAGCTATGACACATAGTAGCAAGGAGTGTTCCCTTCACTTAGTATCTTATGTGGTTACATGGGTTGTTTGGCATCTTTGATGATACCATTGGAGTTGTGGGAAGACTCTTTGTAATTAGCTGGTTTTGGATAAAGAGATCCCCTATCTATCTTCTTTTGGGGTTGTTTTGAGAATATATAATGTTGTTTTTTTCATTACCCTATTTATTATGGTTTGAAATTACTATTTTTTATTTCTATTTCACCCCATTTTGGGTTTTAGGGTGTCCAATTGGGTATGTATATGTTCACACCGTCATGGGATTTTCCCATACATGTTGTTTCTATTGTACCCGATATATTGGTCGGCAGTAACATTGGTGGAACTAGTTTTAGTAGAGCTTCGTGGTTTGTGGTGTTGACTATGTTTGGTGGTCAGTATTGGTGATTGTGAGTTGGGATCTACGTGGTATTTCTCTCTTTCCATTTATTATAAGGTTGGGACCAGATTTCTTATTGGGTGAGTTATTTTTAAAGGTCGAGGCATATGGACCCTTATATAGGATAATTAAAAATTTACAGAGGCGGAAAAGAGCAGAAAATGTCCAAAAAAACAATCCAAACAAAAGGAGTGAAAATTCATGTAGCACGAGACCGGGTGTTCATGCTTTGGTGTAGGGAACGCCCACCACTACCACAAGGATGTCTCCCTCTTTTACATGCTTTCACATGCTCCCATAGTCCTCCTCCATCATCCGGGAGTCTAGCATCAACAAATTCCTTTGTTTCTTCATCTTCAAATGCATGGTTGTATTATTCTCCATCCTCCTGGTTGCTTCCAATTACAGGCAGAGAAAAATCATTGTGCGTTCTTACCTTGGTATGAATTTTTATCTTAGCCGATTGTGAGGTAACTGGAGACATAAGAAATCCAATAGGTTCATTTTTTGATCCTCTGTCCTTACCAGATTGTGACAATCCCACATTAGGATGTTGAAACCCTCCTATGTCAAGTGAAGAATCAATTGGATGCTTATAGGACACCGACATAACAGTATTACATGAGTCATCCGCCTACCTAGGAGGTAGTTTAGCAGCAACATCTATTATCTTACCATGAGCAGGTAAAAGAGAATGATCCTAACCCTGTAAATGATCTAGAACTGAGGGCAACCTTTGTTTTGAGATAAGGGGATGTGCCAACTACTGATTCACTTCATGATTGCAGAGTGTTTGAGGGATCTATGCTGAAACTGTAGCTATCAAAGCCCTTCTATGTTTAGTTCCACCCTTCCCTGCAAGTAACTGGGGGGGGCTAGTTCCAGTGGTTGATTATTAACATCAACCTCCATATGTCATTTCTCAGGTGCAGGGTATCTTTTTTTCCCTTGTTTAGAGGTATCCATTTTGCATTTGGATTTCAACGAAATAGAAGAATACATTTTTTCCTTACCCTATCGAACATTTGAGGATTTTAATTTTTTTTGTTGCCACATTTCTAGATCAACATCAGCTTGAATAGACAATTATTTAGCACCCTGACTATCATCCAAATCATTATCAGTCTGCTCACCCTCTAAACCAGAATGAGAAGATTCTTTCGGAGACATGAATAGGTGTGAATCACTTACAAGATCAACCTAAGACATTTTTTTATCCCTGAGAAAACCTAAATTAATAGGAGGAAAGGGTGTATCCTAAGACAAATCTTCCCCCCATCAGGCCTAATGGTAAATTCAACCCCATCCCTAAACTAGGACTTAGGGGGATCCTCTAAACCAGAAATACTATGAATAACATTAGTCTGTAGAATCACATTTCCAGATAAGTGTTTAGCAGTACTTCCATCTGGCACTTTAATCTATGTAGTGGATTCAATTTCTAAAATTTTCGTTCTTCTACATTGGCTGGACTCATGCCCCTTTAAGAGAAAATTTTAATAGAATGTATTACTTCCAAAATTAGAGATCTGGTGGCCTATAATACAACAAATAGTACAAAAAGAAGAAGTTAATTCAAATTCAATTCTCAAACTGGCCTCATCTTTTGGGGTTGATATAATTACACAATCAATTATAACAACACTTAGATAAAATTCTACTAGTATTCTTGAAAAGTGATCAAAGGTTTCCATTTCCATTTCATTATCCATACGGATTGGAATACCAATAGCCGAAGCTATGTCATAGAGAATTTATGGCTACCATAGTACCCAACTTAGTCCATGTACCTTGACCCAGACCTGAGAACATGTCTCTTTAAAATCATTGAGATTAAAATTCAGATTCTAGTCATGAATTCGAAGAACACCTGGTTTGAGATTAATCGACCCAACACCCCAAGCAATCCCTTTTAACTCAGCAGATGAGAAGAGGATGTGGAAGAATCTGTGACCTAAGGAAACACATTTGATGTCTGAAAACCCAAAATCATAGCTAATCTAGAAACCAAATTGGAGACCCTCGATGGCGTCATACCCTTCGACAATTAAATAAGTGCAACAAAAGAAAACTTACAAATCTCTATTCTATAAGAAATAGCTCCATCGGAAGCTGAGACATGTGCAGTAGAACCTTTTCTAATAATCCGTTAGAAAATTTGAACCTTGAGGAATGCAAATGAATCCCCTAAGGAACCAGCGTGCGGAGTGAAAACTTTTGCAGAATCACTATCTTGGACCACAGAAATCACCTCATTTCTTTCAACATGATGATTGGGCACATATGTATTTTTCCATTAACATAATTTGTTATTTATAATATTTGACATTGATGTATTTCCTATTGGTTTTTAGATTCAGGGTTTACTCTTTATATTTTTTAGTCTTTTATTATATCTCTATAGTATTGCATGGATCTTCATGTGTGTTTGTTTCCTGGTACTTTATGATAAGGCCTCCCATTTCAGTGATATGACTACTTAATACTAGTTGCAAATCCATATACTATTAGAGGTGGGAAAGGGGTGTCACACTCAACCTTCCACTAGCCAATCTGGATCCACTAGGTCGAGTTATGAATAAGTTTTAACAATTGTAGTCTATCCTTAGTTTGGTATTTGGAGTTCGACATGTTGTGAGGATTGTTTTGGGAATGTAGGTAAATGATGTTGGGGTGTCTTAAGCTTAGTTCTCAAGATAGGGATCCCCGTTTTGGTATAGATACCATTGTATCTATACACTAAGACTCTAGAAACCTTCTTATATACTTGACATACTAAAACATTGGTGTAGAGAAACCAATGTTACATGCATCATATAGAATTGGATATTTTAACTTTATTTACTTCTTGAGTAAAATCACCAGATATCCCCATATAACCACGGTATGTCTTTTTTAATTTCAAGATTCCACCATGATGATATCAACAATGATACAGATACATAGTTGGGATGATGATTGGTTGAGTGAGGAAGCACTAATTCATTGTCACCATGACTACCAGCATAGTATCGAGGATCCAGATTGGGATCCAATTCATGAAGGGTTTCTCTATTCGGGCAGCAAACATCATTTTCAACCATCAAACAGTAGGGGGAACCATCCTCAGTGGGTCAGTTTGATGTTTCTAATTATATGAAACAACCATTATTTCTATAATATCTGTTTAAAGATGTACATATGGTGATATTTCTTTTAGATTTTGAGGGCTAGGGACCACCCAGATTCTAGGGTGATACTGACCCTCAGGTAGAAGAGGCTTGGCCAAAGTCTGTGGTTTGAGTTTTTTATGAAAGTGAAACCCAATGTGATGGTTGTTCTTTAAAACATCCACTTTCACTGATTATAAATTATTTTGTGGTGTGTGGTTATCCATGTATATAATGACATGACACTCTCTTGGCCAGAGTTTGATTTCTTATTCCACAGTGAGTTTTATCCTTCCACCAGACCCATGATTTATATACAAGAGCCACTTAAGCATTCTTGTGATATAATGTTATTCTTGGGAATGGTAATTTAGGTAAATAGATTTGGAAGTTGACATAATAGATTTGATTTATATGTAGTATCTAGTAGGCATCAGTCATCAAGGTTGTGGTGCAGGTAGTATTGTAATGGACCAGATTTTTTCATGTATTATTTTAATATTATATGGGAATTAATTTGAGACTAGAATCTGGGACGGCGTGCAGTTCTGAGGCCCAGTGAGCCCGTAACAAATGTTTGAACCTAATTTAATAATTAATTAGCGAATGCTTGTGGTTTTCCTTAAAAATAGGAATAACTCCTAAATGGGTTCTCAGATCAAAAATACGAGGGTGCAGTTGCGTTCAGAGCAACGATTTTACCTTAGGTGAGGCCTAACATCGGGCGGAACAGGTTGGTGCTGAAATCTGGTTTTTGGACGTAACCGTAACAAAATATTTAATTAAAATATTTTTCTAAATCCTTGTTGTAGTGAATTTTTTTTATTTATTTTGAATAGAGATTTCTCAGGGGATCTTGGTTAAAATTCCAATAACCTTGAATTTCCATTGAGACTCTGGAGGCTCTGGAAAAAACCTCCCAACACGGTGACGATGTTCTTGATGAGCTTCACCGGCGACGACGACACGAAGACCAGATCATCGCCAAAAAATGCCGTAAATCCAGGTAGGTTGTATGTTTTTGATTTCCTTCCCCGTTTTTGATTTCCATAACGAATGCAGACTAATCCACGAACAGATTAGCCCACGGATCGATCGTTCTTCTGGGATGGGTTTTTGTGGGAATCATGGAGATTTGATTCTTGAAATTAATTTGGTTTTCATTCAACCTTCTAACGGTGATGAACCAAGATCGACACGTACATCGATCGAGGTGCGTCCCGCTCGATTGTTGTGTTTTTCTCTCCCGGTTCCTACACATTCTTTGTGTGCGTTCTATGCATTCTTGGACAAAATCAATTGTTGCGCATTTGTTTGTTGCCGAAACGATCTGAAATCAATGATCCAACATCGAGACGACCTAACAGAGGTGAGACGGTGACGACAGTGGACAAATCGATGTGGTTCGGAAATTCCCATTCTTCGAGCGTTTTCATGCGGTCAGATCAGGACGTGCTATGAAGGCCGATCAGAACCCTGAAACCGACAGAATCAGTTTTGTAGGGGCGAGACAACCCCAAATATGGAGTTTCATTATGATCATACAGTTTGATCAAGAACCGGGGATTTGGCCGAGGTGCGCAGAGGAAGACAATGATTCTGGAAAAATCCCAACTACACGGCATGTGTTCTTCGATGGATCACATGGCGTGTACTCTAGGAGTACATGGACACGGGTTGGGTACACGACCAGAAACACGGCGTGTATACCCCTCCCCGTCCGGACCCGACCAGATACATGAGATACCCCGTGTACTGGTACACGGGCATGCGACATGGACATAGACTATGTACGGGCACATGGCCAGCGTACACGGAGCGAGCCCCAGGTTCTCGGACATGGCATGTGATTCTTCTACATGATGTGTAGTACTTTCCATCCGATAGGCCGAGTGAAACGGGCCATTTACACTAGCAATACCAGCAGTCAAGGAACACTGCGTGTGATCCTTTCTACACGCCGTGTAGTCTAGTTTTACAAAGACTAGACAGATGACATGGGCCGTTACACGGGCAGTACCCGGGGTTAAGGAACACGACATGTAACCACACTACACGCCATGTAACCAATCGTACTTGGATTAAGCCACTTTTCTTCCGTGACATGGACTAGTTTTCTTAGGGTTCGTACCATTGGTCTTTTCCCTGAAGGTTCTGGTATCATTTCTTTTATACAAGAGTATGATCCCTTCAGCAGGAATTCCTATATAGAGTTGTTGGAATCCCCTCTATGAGACTTAGAGCCGGTTCCTCTATTCATTCCTGGAACCCTAGTTAGAGTTCTTGGTATCGACGTGACAAAATTTACTCAGGCGCCGATCCTCTTCATAGCAGATTAGCTCAGACTGAGTTGTTGGAATCACCCCATGACTATTAGTTGTGATCCTCATCTGAGCATCATGTTACCAAGTACTTATGGAGTGTGTTCTCCCAGAAGGAGTACTTATTATTTCTCTCTTCATTCCTAGGAGTGTGTTCTCTCGGTTGCATGCTTAGTGGAATCTTCAAGGTGGATCCTAGTGGTGGTATTCAAGATAGTCGAATGTGCATGATTATATCTGGATATTCTTATTATATGTTCAGTAGAAATATACTATATAGAGCTGACTGTATCTTTCCTTTTTGGTATTTTCTCTTGTTATGATTCCTTCATGGTTTCAGGGCATTCTACTGGGTATCGTTATACTCACCCCTGCATGGGCTTTTCCCACACATATCGTGTCTTAGGCAGAAGAGCGAGCCTTTGACAGGATTCTAGGTAGACCAAGACCGGATGGTACTCAGTGAGATCAGAGAGGCCGGGGTGTGTTCCTACGGGTACAGACTGTAGTTCCCGCACCTTTCTTATAGGTTGGACTTTGTTATAGAATCTCTTTTGGTGGGGTTGTACTTCGGGGCCAGGGTTTTACTCTCTTGTACTTTAATTTCTTGTCGTACACAGTTGGTTGGGTTTTAGTGTATTCATGCATCTTTTCCTTTTAGCGGTTTTTACTTTTCAGCTTTGTGGGCTTGGAGATGTGTGTGCATGTGTACAGTTTTATAGGCAATGCCTCCCATGTTAGTAGCATGCCTTCTCGGTGCTAGTGACCATCCCCTGGCCTATTGGAGGTGGGCTTGGGGGTTGTGGCTTGGGCCCCACTGGGATGGGTCATCAAAGAGTGGTATCAGAAGTGGTCATTTCTACCTTAGAATCGAGAGTCTATGAGTCGGTTAGGGGAAACAGTGCTAAGTGTTTCGAGTTCGGCTTTCAGGCGAGGGACCCCAGTGTTGGTGCAGGCGGCCGAAGTATACATACAACAGGACTCTGATAACTTGGTTTTCGACTCAGAATGTGATAAACCTAGTTTTATGGGAAAATAATGGTACATGCATCATATAGGAATGGGTTGTGGTTTCCATGTCCTTCTTGAGTCAGCTCTATAGATATAATCACTGACTGAGATACATCTTGTTTCTTTAATAGGATGCCTCTGCGACACGTACCCGCAAGGATCCAGTAGCTCGATCACGAGGATGACCCCCTCAATGATGAAGCTTCGATACAGGGACCAGATCCCCCAGTTTTACCATCAGGTGGTGTGCCAGTTATCCCGCCACCTGTGGAGCAGTGTTTTGTGCCTGTTGTACCAGTGGATGAGGAGCGCAGGCTGAGGGCACTCCATGAGTTTTAGAGACAAATACCCCTCAGGTTTCGAGGAGATACTGACCCTCAAGAATCAGAGGACTGGCTTTAGGCAGTGGCCAGAGTCTTCCGTTTGGTCAGGACACCAGCAGACCAGATGGTGATCCTGGCAGGGAGCCTTCTATAGGGCTCGGCAGGGCGATGGTGGAGTTTGGTTATCCAGACCCACGACGAGGTGACTCTTTCATGGTCGAAGTTTGAGCATCTCTTCAGAGAGGATTTTTCACCAGTTACCCTGAGAGTAGTACATATACAGGAGCTTCGTCAACTCCACCAGGGAACTATGACGGTGGATGAAAATTCATCGAGGTTTACCGACCTCTCGCGGTACTCGATGGATATGGTCGGAGATCAGTAATTCAGAGATCGGACTTTTGAGTGGGGCTTGCGTAGAGATATCCAAACTAGCATCATCCTTATGAGAATTCCTACTTATGCTGGGGTTCTTGAGCGGGCATTGGTGGTTGAGAGATTCTTGGAAGAGCATGGACAACCGGAAGTTGTTAGTAATTGGAGATCTGGAGCAGAGACCTCGGCCGTAGGGAGCTGATGCCGGGGACCCAGATGTGGGAGACATTTCCAGTGGAGATCCCAGGACAAGGGATCTTCCATATAGGGTTCGTAGGGAGGATCTAGCCGGCCTCAAGAGAGGTGATGATACTCATGTGATGGCAGGGGAAATCTCACTCGAGATTGTCCAACCTACCGTACTACTGACACGGGAGCAGTGGATGGGCCACCAAGGTAGAGACAACGTGTGGAGCAGATAGATCTTCAGGGTGGCGGATGTGGTAGAGGTGCTGTGAGAACAACTGGAGGTGGTTGGAATTTTTACCTTTTACCACCACCACCCCCAAGAGGTCCACACCAGGTTTATGGAGCTGGTGGACAGAGGCAGGGACAACTGTAGGCGGCAGAGGCTTGTGACCTAGGTACTCCCAGAATGATTAGAGGTACAATCTGTGTCTTTTCTACTTTGTATGCCATACTGATAGACACAGGCTCTAGTCATTCCTTTCTGGCTATTTATCTTGTTCGAAACCTTGGGATTATAGTTGAGTCGTTGACTCCACCCTTTAGCTTAGAAACACCGACTGAAGAAGATTCAGAGATCACACACCTCTATAGACAGTGTGACCTGACCCTTGGAGGTGAGAGTTTCGGTTGGAACCTCATGGTAGTAGAGTCGAGGCCTTACGATGTCATTCTTGGTATGGATTGGCTATCCACGATTCATTCCCAGATCGACTATTTTAGGCGATGGGTGCGGTGTGTCCGCAGTGATGGAATGAGGTTCTCTTTTGTCAGTGAAAGAGAGACCCATGCAGCGTAGGATGGACTCGTATGTAGGAAGGCACAACTGATTTCACATCAGTTGGTAGCCTATCCCTTGGCGCAATATATGTTACGAGTTTCCAGTTCCCAGTATTAGTGGCTGAGTATGAGGAAGTCTTTCTAGAGGATGTCCCTGGACTAACTCCCAATCTAGAGATAGATTTCTGCATTGAGTTGCAACCCGGGACAACAACAATATCAACATCAGCATATCGGATGGCTCCTGTAGAGCTTCGTGAGCTGAGGGTGTAGCTGGATGACTTGCTGAAGAATGGCTTTGTGAGACCCAGCGTTTCACCTTGGGATGCCCCAGTACTTTATTACAAGAAGGCAGACGGGAGCTTGAGGCTATCTTTAGATTACCGGTGCTGGAATCGGGTGACCGTGAAGAATCGGTAACCACTTCCGAGGATCGATGACTGATTCGACTAGTTGAGAGGGGCACGATGGTCCTCAAAGGTTGATCTATGATCAGGCTATCACCAGTTGCGAGTACAGGATGAGGATATACCGAAGACGCCTTTCAGATATCGCTACGGTCACTATGAGTACTAGGTGATTCCCTTTTGCATGGAGAACGCCCCGACAGTGTTCATGGGACTCATGAATCCGATCATTCAGCCCTATCCTGGTCTATTCATAGTGGTCTTCATCGATGATATCCTTGTGTACTCTACGTCCGAGGAGGAGAACGTTTGTACCACCCTGAGATTTTATGATAAGTATTCTTTTTAATTTAATTGATATATTGTGTTGTATGATACCCCAAGATTATCGTGCGTTATACGCAACACCGTATTAGCTTACAATATATGCAACACTAATCTTGGATCGTGTTACACACAATTTGAAGTTTGTTTGATAGTATTTATTCTACGCAACATTGAGTATATATATACATACTCAATGTATTAATGAAATATGGTTGGATTTTGTTATACGCAACAACAGAGAAGTCATGCACTACATGCAACCCTTACATGGCTTTCATTACAGGCAATCATGACCTTCCTCGACAGCGTGTGTTGTACGCAATACTGGGTTTTACTAAACAACGATATATTATTATAATATTATTATGAACTAGCCGTTATGAATAGTATTAACTAATTTTTTATAACATTATTATTCATCTTACACATTTTCTATAACATGGTATAAGAACAAAATAAAATTATCAGGTAAAATAAGTATTTTTCAAAAAATGCACTTTTGCCGCCTTTTGATGGCGCACCCACATTAAATCTAGTATTTGACATGTTTATAAGTTAAATATGACAAAATTAAATTCTTTTTTAGAATCAGGATATAAAAATTTACTTTGCCTCAATTTTTCATATTATTCTGATAACTTTCCTATTTTAATATATAGTAAAACACGCTATATTTTAATTAAAAACAACTTTATTCATCAGAATAATTTATGTGGTTAAATTATAATATTTAATGGTTTTAAAGTATAAATATAACTTATTTTTACCATTTAATATAATGTATGTCATTAGCACTGATTTTACATTGAATTAATTGGTTAAATGAATTTAATCTTTTGAAATGTTTTAAACAAAAACCCGTTTTCTTTCGACAACGGAATTAATTTTAATTTAATTTCTAAAACTTATGTGTATTGAATTTGGAAAAATAGATTCTATATTCGAAATCAGTGGGTCCAAATTATATTAATAGACTACTTTTTATTTTTGGGCATTATGAATAGTAACTACATTAAATTTTATTTACCATAGTAAAAGGTAAATAGGGTAATTATGGGTAAATATAATATTATAAAATTACCCTAACACTTGTCTTAATACAATTGGATGATTATATTTCGTCCTAAGTCATATTTGGGTCAAAATGGAATCAATTAGAACCCAATTGGAGGTGATTAAGACCTTTAGTTTATTTTATTTAAAGGAAAGTGAAATATGTCTCAATGAAACTTTTAAAATTAAAGTATTTATAATATTAGGTTATATAGAATATAAATTCAGTAATAAATACTCATTTGAAGGCTAAAATGTTTTTCTTTATCATGGTAATTCATTTGTAATTTTTATGTGTTATTTATTTACATTATTATCTTATACATTAATGATGCAGAAATTATTTATTTAGTAAAAAAATCAATAATATTGTTTTTATTGAAATAGTAATATATATTAAAGAGCTCACAAACCTGACCAAAACATATTTGTAGTGTATATATACACCATAAGAATCCAATTACCGAATATATGACCATTAGTAGTCTTATAAAAGTGATTATGACACTTATATTATTTTATTTTATATGATGTCAAAGTTGTCACCTTCATAATTTAATAAATATAATATTTTAAAAGTTGGGTGTTTTAGAAGCTAAATCTGAATAAATGTATTCTTATGAAATATATAAGATTTATCTTCATCCTAGGATTTTTTTAATTCTTATAAATCAAATAAGTATATTTAATAATTATACAAAAATGTTGTAGGAATTATTTTATTAAGGGAAATATCAAATGAATGGTTTTAAAAATAGTAAAATAAATATTATATGAACTATTTAATGTTCTAAACTAATTTTCTAGATTACTATGACATGTTATTAACCTATTAAATATTTTAGTTCGAATATATCCTCTGTGTGAATTTTATTTAAATTCAAATAATTGAATAGTGTAAAAATTGAAACTATTGTCAGTTTATAAAAATAACATATCATTAAATTGTTTAAAAATCACAAAAATATTTAAAAATTATAAATTTAAATTTATATAGTCTACAATGGAATAAATTATCTAATTATGGATAATTAATATAACATAAGTAATTATTTATAACAATTTAAAATTTAGAATATTATTACCACAAATAAAATTTAATAGATTAAATAAGGATAAATCAAGTTGATAATGTTTAAAATAAATTCCCTACATGTCTGAATTTTATTTGATGATGAGATTATAACCCTATCTAATCTAATATTCTAATATGAGTCATTTATGGAGGTTTTTAAGTGGGTTTAGATTTATTATAAATTAATATTTTTAAGATTTCCAAAGGTGCCCCTCTCCTCCCTTATAAAAGGGCACCTCCTCCCTCTCATCATTACACAACTTTGAGCCTTCATGCTCGGAAAAACCCTACCCATTTCCCTTCTCAACTTCCCTAGAAATATTCTAGAGGTCCTGGTCTTCTTCAAAGACCAATTTTAGTTCCCTAAAAGGAGGTTTCAAAGAGGCGTGTCGAAAAAGAGGTAAGATCCGTTACTGATTCTTTCAAATTTATTTGTTCTTCTACTTCCTCTTCTTTTGTTGTTTCATTATGAAGAAATAAAATCAGTATCACTCATATACTTTTATGTTATTATAAATATTAAAAAACCCTATTTCACCTTCTATCCATCCTACAGAAAACAAAATCACCGCGCGTGCGTACGTACAGAATACCATCTCCACGTTGTGGGGTAATCTGTTTTCAACCACCACCTTACTAGGATGGAAATAATGGTGTAAATAAATAACTATATATGATTATTATAAAGTCATATTGATTCTTAAATATTATACATACACTTAAATACAATTCCACGATCATGGGAATGATATCATCGCCCATGCGTTCGTACGGACTACCGTCTCCATGACGCGATGAGATTAATTCTCAATGATTAACCATTCATGAATGATTATAAAGTATATATAATAAGTAATAATGAAATATATGACATAATAATGATACTGTATTTATGTATATATATATGTATGTCATTTACTTAATTTCATTCAATTCAATAAGGAAACAAAAATAGCGTTCATGCGTACGTATGACCTACCGTCTCCATGAACGGTGTATTTCGTTCTATTTATCGATCTATTATATATATGTATATTCTGAATATATATTATATTTAAATCATTTTTTACATTCTGGATGTAAGTAATCTTGATCTATGTAATCATATGAATAATTACAAGTTAAAACACGAACGACAAATGAAACGATTTTACCCAAAACACTACTTTAACATGAATATACAAAACAACGGGTAATACAAATTCATAAGTGAACCATATATGATATCATAACAATGAATATGATTATGTAATAAGTCAATGAAATTATTTAAATCATTATACAGGAGGTTCAGATACATACGAAGCCTATCAAACATAAGGTAAGGGATAATTTTTCAATCTCATTTTAATTCGAGATTGCTTATACGTAAGTATTTACTGGGGTTGTATTTTTCATCCATGCCCATAAAATGTTTTTCATAAAGTTTTTAATATTCTTAAATTTATGTTTAATGTAATTTTTACCCCACATTTACTTTTACTTTGTGTTATGGAAGGAATCTTTCTTTTGTTTACCATACAATGTACTTTTTGACTTTTCCGACAAAAGTACGAGAAGAATTTCATTTTTAGCTTATACGACATGAACATATTTTTACGGTTTTATAAAGACTTATTTTTATAAAGCTTCGTCCAAATTATTTCATTACTATTTCCTACAAAATATCTTTATTTTAAAATTTCATGACATTTTGTGAAAATAAAATGATTTTGAAGAAGAAATGATATTTTCCTCAAGAATTCATTTCAAGTGTTTTATCAAAACCATTTTTCATCTAAGATGAAATTATTTCATATGTGTATGTTTCAAGTATAATGTCTCTATGATTTACATGTTTTCACTTATCTTATAATGAAATGATATCCATTTTTTATATGGATTATGTGATGATGGGATGATGTTTATGAAACCCATTTTATTTATTGTGCTATTATGAATGATGTATGTTTATTTTGTGGCACAAGTAAGAATGATTTCATTATGAGATGGGTGGGACCTATATCTCCCTACAATGCATTTGGTAAAGATTTATATCTAATGAGATAAACATGGCTGGAACGGTAAGTTAATCTGGTTCAGTGTTACAGGACTGAAATGAGGAGTGAACTCGATTCAGAAAGGGACTTTTTCCACTAAGATGGTCTTGGTGGAAATGCCTTGGATACTATAGAAATCATAACATTTGCTGAATGGTTTCCACAATTACATGTTTTATTCCCACTAAATTTTATCATGGTTGATGTTCCATTATGATATATGCCTTACGTACTTCCACGATTTATGTCTTTTCTCAAGATTTTGATGTTTAAATTTCATGTTCATGTTTTTGATTTCAAATGTTTATGGATTGTTTTACGTTCTCTATGTTTTCCCTTACTGAGAATTTGAGCTCACCCTTTTTATGTTTTATTTTCCCCAGGAAATAAAGAATGGTTTTAGGTAAGGAAACAAAAAGGGGAAGATCATTGTGGGAGATGTTGAAGATCTTTCAACATGATTAGAAATTTATATTAAAAGTTTCCAAAGATACGAAACTATTATGGTCTTTTGGTGTCTATTTTTGTTATGTATTAATTATTCCGCAAAAGTAATGAAATGTTCATATACGTAATGTTTTGGGTAACCACAGTTGGTATCAGAGGAAAGGTTTAGTCAAACTTTGGAAACTAGGATGCGAAAACTATAGTGAGATCCCTAGAGATATTTCTAAGGTATGTCTAGGGATGTCCCTAAGGTTAAGTATAAGTATAGGTTATAGTCCTAGAATTACGGTAACGATATTAGAATTAAACCTAAGATGTTAGATATCGAATGTACTCCCCCTTGAATATGTTATTTTCCTTGTATGATTTTTTCCTCTCACAGAATTCTTTTTTTGTTTTAGTCAATGGAGGGAACCAGAAGGAATTCGGTTAACATCGAATCCAATGGACAAATTGGTGACTATGAGAAACAAAATTGCATAATGCCTAGAGAGAAATATATTGTGATTATGTCAAATCAGTCATCGCGATATATGATTAACAAGGTGAAATTTAGTGGTATTCCTAATTCATCAAATAAGAGGAAGATAGACTTTTATGCACGTTCGCATGTTGAGGAGCATAAAGAAAGGAAGATTGAGATTTCTAAAGAATAGAAGAAGAACCATGATGAATACCTCAAATGGAGGTACATATGTTATATATGTGGAGAAAAGCTTCATAGAGTGACAGACTGTTATGGAGTTCAATGTCTAATTTGTGGAGAACATGGCCATTACCCAACTCAATGCCCTGACCTAAAAAGTTACTTCTAAATCAAGGAAGGAATTATTCCATGACAATCATTGAAGAGGATGGATTAAAGTGTTTATTTATTGTTATTCAAGAATAATGTTTTTGAGGTACTTTTATGGTGTATTAGAAAATTTTTGTATTATTCTATTGCGGTTTTCAATAATTTTATGGTACCGGTAACCATGAAAAGTGATTCAAATACTTTAGAAAGCAGATGATATGCGCATAATGAAGGGATAAGTAGAAAATGAAATGTTTGACAGTATTAATGATCTCATGATTGATATAAGGGCTAAGTGATATCATGGTTTGAGTATATAGAATTTTTGGGATTTTGGTATATGGAAAGAGTTAACTTTTGACAGCATTCATGTTTTCACTAAGGTTAAATGGATTATTATTTTTTCAAGAGAATACATGATTAAGGTATTTACATGTTTGTAATTTGACCAACAAGATATATCTTATGATATATGGGGGATAAATGATGGCATCCACATGATTGTTATGTGACATTTCAAGTAATAATTTTTTTTATACTATGAGGTTGGATCTAAATATTTTAGATAAGCTTAAAGATTGGAATGCATTATGTTGGACATAAGTTAGTATTGTTTAAGGAGAGAACTGTTTTTGATATTATTGATGGGATATTATAGTAATGCAGTTTTAGAAAAAGGACAACCTGCAGGACGGGCGACAACCCATCACGTCGGACAAGGCTGTGGGAATCTCACCTACCACTGGCCTACAAGATGTCCCTAGTTAGTATAAATTATTTTTAATTTTTTTAAGTGGTATGTGATATAAAGTATAAGTCCATTTTAGGAACCATATACGATTAATCGACTTATGTATATTTAATAACTTTTGCTAACATTTTGTTTGAGACATATGGAATGACCCGTCATTCTATCACATGATCTGCTAACACTTCACGAATAAAAAATTCAACTTCATTTCTTTAAGAGATGAAGTGGAAATTGTTCAAGGCACGAAAAATAGTGAGATTGAACCAAAATCATGTAAGTATTTCTTTGAATTCATCAAATTTAGGGAAATGATCTTCAAAACCAAAAATATTTTCCTAGTTCCCTCATATTCGATGAATCAGATGGTACCTTATATCATCACAAATTTATGTCTGTGATTATTGACTTTTTCATAGCCATGTTCTTTACCACTCTCCATCAGAACTTGATGTTTATATTTCTCTTCCATATCCATATTTTCACTTATGTTCTACCATGAGGAAACTCAGTGATGAGTTAATTTGGGTAACCGTTATGTATCATTCATCACTTTTTTAAATTAAGTTTTAGTATTCCTTTTTATGATGTGGGTTTCTATTAAAGAAACTTTCGAGTAGTCAACCATTTATAACCCCGACGAATTTCAAGGGAGAAATTAATTTTAAGGGGGGTAGAATGTAACACCCTGAGATTTTATGAGAAATATTCTTTTTAATTTAATTGATGTATTGTGTTGTATGATACCCCAAGATTATCGTGCGTTATACGCAACACCGTATTAGCTTGCAGTATATGCAACACTAATCTTGGATCGTGTTACACAAAATTTCAAGTTTGTTTGATAGTATTTATCTTACTCAACATTGAGTATATATATATATATTTTAAATGTATTAATAAAATATGGTTGGATTTTTTTGTACGTAACAACAAAGGAGTCGTGCACTACACGCAACCCTGACTTGGCTTGCATTACATGCAATCACGACCTTCCTCGATATCGTGTGTTGTACGCAAAACTAGGTTTTACTAAACAACGATATATTAGTATAATATTGTTATGAACTAGAAATTATGAATATTATTAACTAAATTTTGAATTTTATAAAATTATTATTCATCTTAAACATTTTCTAGAACATGGTATAAGAACAAAATAAAATTTTCAGGTAAAATAAGTATTTTTAAAAAAATGCAGTTTTGCCACCTTTTGATTGCGCACCCACATTAAATCTAGTTTTTCAAATGTTTATAAGTTCAATTTGACGAAATAAAATTCTTTTTTCGAATCAGGATATAAAAATTTACTTTGGATAAATTTTTCATATTATTCTGATAACTTTCATATTTAAATGACTAGTAAAAACACGCTATATTTTAATTAAATACAACTTTGTTCATCGTAATAATTTATGTGGTTAAATTATAATATTGAATGGTTTTAAAGTATAAAAAGAATATATTTTTACCATTTAATATAATGTATGTCATTATCATTGATTTTACATTGAATTCGTAGGTTAAATCAATTCAATCTTTTGCAATGTTTTAAACAAAAACCCATTTTCTTTCGACAACGGGATTAATTTTAATTTAATTTCTACAACTTATGAGTATTTAAAATGGAAAAATAGATTCCATATTTGGAATCAGTGGGTCCAAATTATATTAATATACTAATTTTTATTTTTGGGCATTATGAATAGTAACTACGGTAAATTTTATTTACCCTAGTAAAAGGTAAATCAGGTAATTAAGGGGAAATATAAAATTATAAAATTACCCTAACACTTGTCTTAATAAAATTGGATGATTATATTTCGTACTAAGTCATATTTGGGTCGAAATGGAATCCATTGGAACCCACTTGGAGGTGATTAAGACCTTTAGTTTATTTTATTTAAAGGAAAGTGAAATATGTCTCACTCAAACTTTAATAATTAAAGTGTTTCTAATATAAGGATATATAGAATATAAATTCGGTTATAAATGCTGATTTGAAATATAAAATGTTTTTCTTTATCATGGTAATTTATTTGTAAATTTTAAGAGTTATTTAATTACATTATTAGCTTATACATTAATGATGCAGAAATTATTTATTTAGTAAAAAAATCAATAATATTGTTTTTATTGAAATAGTAATACATATTAAAGGGCTCACAAACCTGCCCAAAACTTATTTTTAGTGTATACATACACCATAATCATCCAATGACCGAATCTATGACCATTTGGAGTGTTATAAAAGTGATTATGACACTTATATTATTTTATTTTATATAATGTCAAAGTTGTCACATTCATGATTTTATAAATATAACATTTTAAAAGTTGGGTGTTTTAGAAGATAAATCCAACTAAATGTATTCTTATGAAATATATAAGATTTATATTCATCCTAGTATTTTATCATTAATTCTTATAAAAAAATTAAGTGTATTTAATAATTATACAAAAAAATTTGTAGGAATTATTTTATTAAGAGAAATATCAAATAAATGGTTTTACAAATAGTAAAATAAATATTATATGAACTATTTAATGTTCTCCACTAATTTTATAGATTACTATGAAATGTTAGGAACCTATTAAATATTTTATTTTGAGTATATACTTTGTGTGAATTTTAGTTAAATTCAAATAAATGAATAGTGTAAAAATTGACACTATTGTTATTTTATAAAAATAACATATTATTAAATTGTTTAAAAATCACAAAAATATTTAAAAATTATAAATTGAAATTTATATAGTCTAAAATGAAATAAATTATCTAATTATATATAATTAACAGAACAAAAGTAATTATTTATAACAATTTAAAATTTAGAATCTTACTACCACAAATAAAATTTAATAGATTAAATAAGGATAAATCAAGTTGATAATGTTTAAAATTAATTCCCTACACGTCAAAATTTTATTGGTTGATGAGATTAAAACCCTATATCATCTAATATTCGAATATGAGTCATTATTGGATGTATTTATGTGGGGTTAGATTTATTATAAATTAATATTTTTAAGATTTCCAAAGGTGCCTCACTCCTCCCTTATAAAAGGGCACCTCCTCCCTCTCATATTTACACAACATTGAGCCGTCAAGCTCGGCCAAACCATGAGCATTTCCCTTCTCAACTTCCCTATAAATATTCTAGAGGTCCTGGTCTTCTTCAAAGAACAATTTTAGTGCCCTAAGTGGAGGTTTCAAAGAGGCGTGTTGAAAAAGAGGTAATATCCGTTACCGATTCTTTCAAATTTATTTGTTCTTCTACTTCCTATTCTTTTGTTGTTTTATTATGAAGTAATAACATTAGTATCACTCATATAATGGTATGTTATGATAAATATTAAAAAACCCTATTTCACCTTTTATCCATCCTACGGAAAACGAAATCACCGCGCGTGCGTATGTACGGAATACCGTCTCCACGCCATAGTGTAATCTGTTTTCGACCACCACCTTACTAGGATGGGTATAATGGTGTAAATAAATAACTACATATGATTATTTTAAGGTTATATTGATTCTGAAATATTATACATATACTTAAATACAATTCCACAATCATGGGAATGATATCATCGCTCGTGCGTATGTACGGACTACCGTCTCCACGACACGATGAGATTCATTCTCAATGATTAACCATTCATGAATGATTATAAAGTATATATAATAAGTAATCATGAAATATATGACATAATAATGATACTGAATTTATGTATATATATATGTACGTCATTTACTTAATTCCATTCAATTCAATAAGGAAACGAAAACAGCGTTCATGCGTACGTACGACCTACTGTCTCCATGAACGGTGTATTTCTTTCTATTTATCGGTAAATTATATATATGTATATTATGAATATATAATATTTATAAATCATGTTTTACATTCTGTATGTAATTAATCATGATCTAAGTAATCATATGAATAATTAAAAGTCAAAACACGAACGACAAATGAAACGATTTTACCCAAAACGCTACATTAACATGAATATACAAAAGAACGTGTAATATAAAGTCATAAGTGAACCATATTTGATATCATAACAATGAATATGATTCAGTAATAATTCAATGACATTATTTAAATCATTATATAGAAGGTCCAGATACATACAAAGCATATCAGACATAAGGTAAGGGATAATTTTACAATCTCATTTTTATTCGAGATTGCTTATATGTAAGTATTTACTGGGGTTGTATTTTTCATCCATGCCAATGAAATGTTTTTCATAAATTTTTTAATATTCTTACATGTATGTTTAATGTCATGTTTACCCCGCATTGACTTTTACTTTGTGTTTTGGAAGGAATCTTTCTTTTGTTTACCATACGAGGTACTTTTTGACTTTTCCGACAAAAGTACCAGAAGAATGTCATTTTTAACTTATACGGCGTGAAAGGATTTTTACGATTTTATATAGCCTTATTTTAATGAACCTTCCTCCAAAATATTTCATGACTATTTCCAAAAAAATATATTTCTTTTAAAATTTCATGACGTTTTGTGAAAACAAAATAATTTTTAAGAAAAATGATATTTTCCTCAAGAATTAATTTCAAGTTTTTTATCAAAACCATTTTTTATCTAAGATAAAATTATTTCATATATTTATGTTTCAAGTATCATGTCTCTATTATTTACATGGTTTCACTTTTCTTATTATGAAATGATATCCATTTCTTTTTTATGGATTATGTGATGATGGGATGATGTTTATGAAACCCATTTTATTTATTGGGCTATTATGAATGATGTATGTTTATTTTGTGGCACAAGTAAGAATGATTTAATTATGAGATGGGTGGGACATATATCTCCATATAATGCATTGGGTAAATATTTATATCTCCTGAGATAGACATGGCTGGAATGGTAAGTTAATCCGGTTCAGTGTTACATGACTGAAATGAGGAGTGAAATCGATTCAGAAAGGGACTTTGTCCACTAAGATGGTCTTGGAAGCAATGCATTGGATACTATGTAAATCATAACATGTGCTGAATGGTTTCAACAATTACATGTTTTATTCCCATTATATTTTATCATGGTTGATGTTCCATTATGATATATTCCTTACGTACTTCCACGATGTATGTCTTTGCTCAAGATTTTGATGTTTAAATTTCATGTTCATGTTTTTTCTTTCAAATGTTTATAGATTGTTTTATGTTCTCTATGTTTTCCCTTAGTGAGAATTTGAGATCACCCTTTTTATGTTTTATTTTCCCCAAGAAATAAATAATGTTTTTAGGTAAGGAAATGAAAAGGGGAAGATCGTTATGGGAGATGTTGAAGATCTTTCATCATGATTAGAAGTTTATATTCCATGTTTCCAAAGATACTAAAGTATCATGGTCCTTTGGTGTCTATTTTTGTTATGTATTAAGTATTGCGGAAAAGTAATGTAATGTTCATGTACGTCAAGTTTTGGGTCTCTACAGTTGGTATTAGAGGAAAGGTTTAGTCAACCTTTGGAAACTATGATGCAAAAACTATAGTGAGATCCCTAGAGATATTTCTACGGTATGTCTAGGGATGTCCCTATCATTAAGTATAAGTATATGTTATATTCCTAGAATTACAGTAACGATATTAGAATTAAACCTAAGATGTTAGATGTCGAAGGTACTCCCCCTTGATTATGTTATTTTCCTTGTATGATTTTTTCCTCTCATAGAATTTTTTTTTGTGTTTTAGTTAATGGAGGATACCATAAGAAATTCGGTTAACATTGAATCCAATGGACAAATTGTTGACTATGAGAAAAAAATTGTGTAATGCATAGAGAGAAAGATATTGTGATTCTTCCAAATCAGTCATCGTGATATATGATTTACAAGGTGAAATTTAGTGGTATGCCTAATTCATTAAATAAGAGGAAGATAGACTTTTATGTATGTTCTCATGTTGAGGAGTATAAAGAAAGGAAGATTGAGATTTCTAAAGAAGGGAAGAAGAACCTTGAGGAATACCTCAAATGGAGGGACATATGTTATCTATGTGGAGAAAAGGGTCATATAGTGATAGACTGTTATGGAGTTCAATGCCTTATTTGTGGAGAACATGGGTATTACCCAACTCAATGCCCTGACCTAAAAAGTTACTTCTAAATAAAGGAAGGAATTATTCCATGACAATCATTGAAAAGGATGGATTGAAGTGTTTATGTATTGGTATTCAAGAATAATGTTGTTTAGGTACTTTTATGGTGTATTAGAATATTTTTGTATCAGTCTATTGTGGTTTTCAATAATTTTATGGTACCGGTAACCATGAAAAGTGATTCAAATATTTTGGAAAGCAGATGATATGCGCATAATGAAGGGATAAGGAGAAAATGAAATATTTGAAGGTATTCATGAGATCATGATTGATATAAGAACTAAGTGATATCATGTTTTTAGTAGATAGAATTTGTGGGATTTTGGTATGTGGAAAGAGTTAACTTTTGACAGCATTCATGTTTTCACTAAGTTTAAATGGGTTTTTATTTTTTTCAAGAGAATACATTATTAAGGTATTCACATGTTTGTAATTTGACCAAAAAGATATATCTTATGATATATGGAGGATAAATGATGGAATTCACGTGATTTTTATGTGACATTTAAAGTAATCATTCTCTTTATACTATGATCCTGGACCAAAATATTTTAGATAATCTTAAAGATTGGAATGGATTATGTTGGGCATAAGTTAGTATTGTTTAAGGATAGATATTTTTTTGATATTATTGATGGGATGTTATAGTAATGTAGTTTTAGAAAAAGGACAACCTGCAGGACGAGCGACAACCCATCGCATCGGACAAGGATGTGGGAATCGAACCCACAACCGATGTGTGACAGGCCTTTATCACCTACCACTGGCCTACAGGATGTCCCTGGTTAGTATAAATTAGTTTTAATTTTTTTATGTGGTATGATATATGAAGTATAAGTCCATTTTAGGAAGCATATATGATTAATAGACTTATGTATATTTAATAACTTTTGTTAACATTTTGTTTGAGACAGATGGAATGACCCGTCATTCTATCACATGATCTTCTAACACTTCACGAATAACAAATTCAACTTCGTTTATTTAAGAGATGAAGTGGAAATTGTTCAAGGCACAAACAGTAGTGATATTGAACCAAATTCATGTAATTATTTCTTTTAATTCATCCAATTTAGGGAAATGATATTCAAAACCAAAAATGTTGTCCTAGTTCCCTCATATCCGATGAATCAGATGGTACCTTAGATCATCACAAATTTATGGCTTTGTGATTGTTGGCTTTTTCATAGCCATGTTCTCTACAACTCTCCATCAGAACTTGATGTTTAGATTTATCTTCCATATCCATATTCTCACCTATGTTCTCCCATGAGGAAACATAGTGATGAGTTATTTTTGGTAACTGTTATGTATCATACATCACTTTTTTAAATTAAGTTTTATTATTCTTTTTTACGATGTGGGTTTCTATTGAAGAAAATTTCAAGTAGTCATCCATTTATAACCCTGACAAATTTCGAGGGAGAAATTCATTTTAAGGGGGGTAGAATGTAACACCCTGAGATTTTATGAGAAGTATTATTTTTAATTTAATTGGTTTATTGTGTTGTATGATACCCCAAGATTATCGTGCATTATACGCAACACCGTATTAGCTTGCAGTATATGCAACACTAATCTTGGATCGTGTTACACACAATTTCATGTTTGTTTGACAGTAGTTATTCTATGCAACATTGAGTATATATATATATATATTCAATGTATTAATGAAATATGGTTGGATTTTGTTATACGCAACAACAAAGGAGTCATTCACTGCATGCAACCCTGACTTGGCTTGCATTACACGCAATCACAACCTTTCTCGATAGCGTGTGTTGTACGCAATACCAGGTTTTACTAAACAAAGATATATTATTATAATATTATTATGAACTAGGCGTTATTAATAGTATTAACTAAAATTTTAATTTTATAACATTATTATTCATCTTACACATTTTCTAGAACATGGTAGATGAACAAAATAAATTTTTCGAGTAAAATAAGTATTTTTTAAAAAATGTAGTTTTGCCGCCTTTTGATGGCACACCCACATTAAATATAGTTTTTGACATGTTTATAAGTTTAATTTGACAAAATAAAATTATTCTTTGGAATCAGGATATAAAATTTTACTTTGGATAAAATTTTCACATTATTCTGATAACTTTCATATTTTAATGAATAGTAAAATTACGCTATATTTTAATTAAAAACAACTTTTTTCATCGTAATAATTTATGTGGTTAAATTACGATATTTAATGAGTTTAAAGTATAAATATAATGAATTTTTACCATTTAATATAATGTATGTAATTAGCATTGACTTTACATTGAATTCGTAGGTTAAATCAATTTAATCTTTTGCAATGTTTTAAACAAAAACCTGTTTTCTTTCGACAATGGGATTAATTTTAATTTAATTTCTGCAACATATGTGTATTGAATTTGTAAAAATGGATTCCATATTTGTAATCATTGGGTCTAAATTATATTAATATACTACTTTTTATTTTTGGGCATTATGAATAGTAACTACGGTAAATTTTATTTACCATAGTAAAAGGTAAATCAAGTAATTAAGGGTAAATATAATATTATAAAATTACCCTTACACTTGTATTAATACAATTGGATGATTATATTTTGTCCTATGTCATATTTGGGTCGAAATGGAATCAATTAGAACCCACTTGGGGGTGATTAAGACCTTTAGTTTATTTTATTTAAAGGAAAGTGAAATATGTCTCACTCAAACATTAATAATTAAAGTATTTATAATATAAGGTTATATAGAATATAAATTCTGTTATAAATACTCATTTTAAAGATAAAATGTTTTTCTTTATCATGGTAATTTATTTGTAATTTTTAAGAGTTATTTAATTACATTATTAGCTTATACATTAATGATGCAGAAATTATTTATTTAGTAAAAAAATCAATAATATTGTTTTTATTGACATATTAATACATATTAAAGGGCTCAAAAACCTGAAAAAAACTTATTTATAGTGTATATATTCACCATAAACATCCAATGACCGAATATATGACCGTTTGGAGTCTAATAAAAGTGATTATGACACTTATATTATTTTATTTTATATGATGTCAAAGATGTCACCTTCATAATTTAATAAATATAACATTTTTAAAGTATGGTGTTTTAGAAGATAAATCCAACAAAATGTATTATTGTGAAATATATAGGATTTATCTTCATCCTAGGATTTTATTTTTAATTCTTATACATCATATAGGTATATTTAATAATTATAGAAAAATGTTGTAGGAATTATTTTATTAAGAGAAATATTAAATAAATGGTTTTACAAATAGTAATATAAATATTATATGAACTATTTAATGTTCTACAGTAATTTTAAAGATTAATATTACATGTTAGGAACCTATTAAATAATTTATTTCTAATATATCCTCTATGTTAATTTTATTAAAATTCAAATAAATGAATAGTGTAAAAATTGACACTATTGTTATTTTATAAAAATAACATATAATTAATTGTTTAAAAATCACAATAATATTTAAAAATTACAAATTTAAATTTATATAGTCGAAAATGTAATAAATTATCTAAATATGGATAATTAACAGCACATAAGTAATTATTTATAACAATTTAAAATTTAGAATCTTACTACCACAAATAAAATTTAATAGATTAAATAAGGATAGATGAAGTTGATAATGTTTAAAATAAATTCCCTACATGTCTAAATTTTATTGGTTGATGAGATTAATACCCTATCTCATATAATATTATAATATGAGTCATTTTTTGAGGTTTTTACGTGGGGTTAGATTTATTATATATTAATATTTTTAAGATTTCCATAGGTGCCCCTCTCCTCCCTTATAAAAGGGCACCTCCTCCCTCTCATATTTACACAATTTTGAGCCTGAATTCTCGGCCAAAACCTACCCATTAACCTTCTCAACTTCCCTAGAAATATTCTAGAGGTCCTGGTCTTTTTCAAAGACCAATTTTAGTGCCCTAAGAGGAGGTTTCAGAGAGGCATGTCGAAAAAGAGGTAATATCTGTTACCGATTCATTCAAATTTATTTGTTCTTCTACTTCCTCTTATTTTTTTGTTTCATTATGAAGTAATAACATCAGTATCCCTAATATACTGTTATTTTATTATAAATATGAAACAACTCTATTTCACCTTCTATCCATCATACGGAAAACGAAATCACCGCGCGTGTGTACGTACGGAATACCGTCTCCACGCCGTGGTGTAATCTATTTTCGACCACCACCTTAATAGGATGGGTATAATGGTGTAAATAAATAACTATATATGATTATTGTAAATTTATATTGATTCTGAAATAATATACATACACTTAAAAACAATTCCACGATCATGGGAATGTAATCATCGCTCGTTCGTACGTACGGACTACCGTCTCCACAACGTGATGAGATTCATTCTCAATGATTAACCATTCATGAATGATTATAAAGTATATGTAATAAGTAATCCTGAAATATATGACATAATAATTATACTTGACTTATGTATATATATATGTATGTCATTTACTTAATTCCATTCAATTCAATAAGGAAACAAAAATAGCGTTTTTGCGTACGTACGACCTACCGTCTCCATGAACGGTGTATTTACTTCTATTTATCGATCTATAATATATTTGTATACTCTAAATATATATTATATATAAATCATGTTTTACATTCTGGATGTAAGTAATCATGATCTAAGTAATCATATGAATAATTACAAGTTAAAACACGAACGAAAATGAAACGATTTTACCCAAAATGCTACTTTAACATGAATATACAAAATAACGGGTAATATAAAGTCATAAATGAACCATATATGATATAATAAAAATGAATATGATTCTTTAATAAGTAAATGAAATTATTTAAATCATTATACAGGAGGTTCAGATACATACGAAGCATATTAGACATAAGGTAAGGGATAATTTTGCAATCTCATTTTTATTCGAGATTGCTTATAGGTAAGTATTTACTGGGGTTGTATTTTTCATCCATGCCCATAAAATGTTTTTCATAAAGTGTTTAATATTTTTACATGTATGTTTTATGTCATTTTTACCCCACATTGACTTTTACTTTGTGTTTTGGAAGGAATCTTTCTTCTGTTTACCATACGAGGTACTTTTTGACTTTTCCGACAAAAGTACAAGAAGAATGTCATTTTTAACTAATACGGCATGAAAAGATTTTTATGGTTTTATAAAGCCTTATTTTCATGAAGCTTCCTCCAAAATATTTCATGACTACTTCCAACAAAATCTCTTTCTTTTAAAATTGCATGACGTTTTGTAAAAAACAAAATAATTTTGAAGAGGAAGGAATATTTTCCTCAAGAATTAATTTCAATTGTTTTATCAAAACCATTTTTCATATAAGAGGACATTATTTCATATGTGTATGTTTCAAGTATCATGTCTCTATGATTTACATGGTTTCACTTTTCTTATAATGAAATGATATCCATTTCTTTTATATGCATTATGTGATGATGGGATGATGTTTATGAAACCCATTTTATTTATTGGGCTATTATGAATGATGTATGTTATTTTGTGGCACAAGTAAGAATGATTTCATTATGAGATGGGTGGGACCTATATCTACCTCCAATTCGTTGGGTAAATATTTTTATCTCATGAGATAGACATGGTTGGAACGGTAAGTTAATCCGGTTCAGTGTTACAGGACTAAAACGAGGAGTGAACTCAATTCAGAATGGGACTTTGTCCACTTAGATGTTCTTGGTAGCAAATCCTTGGATACTATGGAAATCATAACATGTGCTGAATGTTTTCCACAATTACATGTGTTTTTTCCATTATATTTTATCATGGTTGATGTTCCATTATGATATATGCTTTACGTACTTCCACGATTTATGTCTTTCCTCAAGAGTTTGATGTCTAAATTTCATGTTCATGTTTTTTGCTTTCAAATGTTTATGGATTGTTTTAAGTTCTCTATGTTTTCCCTTAATAAGCATTTGAGCTCACCCTTTTTATGTTTTATTTTCCCCAGGAAATAAATAAAGGTTTTAGTTAAGGAAACAAAAAGGGGAAGGTCGTTATGGGAGATGTTGAAGATCTTTCAACATGATTAGAAGTTTATATTCCAAGTTTCCAAAGATACTAAACTATTATGGTCCTTTAGTGTCTATTTTTGTTATGTATTAAGTATTCCGAAAAAGTAATGTAATGTTCATGTACGTCAAGTTTTGGGTCTCTACAACACTGGACACCTAAGGATGGTTCTGGACACACTCTGAGAGCACTGGTTGTATGGGAAACTCTCGAAGTGTCAGTTATGGTTATAGGAGTTCCACTTTCTGGGACACATTATCTCGATAGATGGTGTAGAAGTGGACCCAGCCAAGGTGGAGGCTGTTCTAGTATGGGAGCCACCCTAGAGTGTGACAGAGGCGCATGTTTTCCTTGGTTTGGAAGACAACTATCGGAGTTTCATTCTTGATGTCTTTAGGATTTCAGCACCCATGACAGCTTTGACCCGAAAGAGACAGCCTTTTGTGTGGGCCGAGAGATGCCAGCAGGCTTTCTAGTAGTTGAGACAGAGTCTGACGAGCGACCTGATCTTTCTAGCAGTGATTGCCTATGGCTCACATCTATTGAGGCCACATGAGAAGAACTATGGACCCATGATCTTGAGTTGGCAGCGGTAGTCTTCGCATAGAAGATGTGGCGGAACTACCTGATGTGAGAGTGGTTTATCGTCTACTATGATCACAAGAGTCTCAGATATATCTTTTCTCAGAAGGATCTAAATTTGAGATAGAGGTGGTGGCTTGAGTTCCTCTAGGATTACGACTTTAGGATTGTTTATACTCCTGAGAAGGGGAACGTTATGGTAGATGCTCTCAGCAGAAAATCCTATTCGCAGTTGCCGGATGAGGCGATGAGGCAGTTGGTCTCCTTAAATTTATCCTTCATGGATAGAGATGAGGGATATTACCATAAATTGATGGTTGTTACCCCTCCACTATTACAACAAGTCCGGGAAGCACAACATGATGATGATAGTTGTGAGACTCTACATGCTCAGATATCCACAGGTGTTGCGGCTGATGGATATTCCGAAGGTGGGGAGCACGTTGTTCTTTTTAGAGGGCGTACTGTAGTACCAGTGACATTGTGGGAGGAGGTTCTGAGGGAGTTCCATACATCTTCTTTGGTGGTGCATCCAAGTGTGGAAAAGGTGTACAAGAACCTCTGATGTTAGTTCTGGTGTCTAGGAATGAAGAAGAGTGTGGCAGAGTTTGTTTCTCGGTGCCATACTTGTCAGCAAGTAAAGGCTGAGCACCAGGTGCCACTAGGTTTGACTCAGCCCCTTGAGGTGCTAGAGTGGAAGTGGGACAGGATATCCATGGACTTTATGATAGGTTTACCACGTACATCCAGGGGACACGATTCCATCTGGGTGATCGTTGACCGGCTCACCAAGTCATCCCACTTTCTAGCCATACAGAAGTAGAGTTCAGTAGAGAACTTGGGACGCCTCTATGTGAAAGAGATAGTTCGACTTCATGGAGTTCCATACACAATCATCTCAGATCATGATGCTCGTTTCACATCCCGGTTGTCGAGGGGATTGCAGGAAGTTTTTGGGACTCAGTTACGCTTGAGCACGACATTTCATCCTCAAACAGATTTTCAGACAGAGCGGACCATCTAGGTCCTAGAGGATATGCTTCGAGCTTGAAAACTTGACATCGGTCATAGCTGAGAGGATCACCTACCACTGGTGGAATTTTCTTATAACAATAGTTATCATTCCACTATTGTTATGGCACCATTCGAGGCTCTGTACAGGCGAACTTGCAGGTCACCAATTTGTTGGACTGACCTAGGGGAGTCAGTACTCATGGGACCAGAGATGGTACGAGATACTACATAGAAGGTGTGGGTCATCTAGGAGCAGATAGAGACTACACAGATTCGGCAAAAGTCTTACACCGACAGGAGGCGGAGGCCCTTGGAGTTCGAGGAAGGAGACCATGTGTTCCTTCGGATCTCACCTCAACGGGGGTTGTAGACATTTGGCCTAGAAGGCAAGCTATCTCCAAGGTTTGTTGGCCCTTTTTAGATTCTGAGTAGAGTTGGAGAGGTGGCGTATCACTTGGCTCTACCTCCTCATATGGACCGGGTAAACAACGTCTTCCATGTGTCGCAGCTGTGGAGGTGCGTGCATGATCCATCACACGTCATCGACTGGGGCGAGCTGGACATCGATAATGGAGTGACCTTTGCTGAGTACCTAGTAGAGATCGAGGATCGACAGGAGAAGATCCATCGTGGGTGAGCTATTCCATTAGTGTGTGTCCAATGACAGCACGGGAATCTCCAGGAGAGCACATGGGAGCGGGAGGTTCAGATTCGCGTGCAGTACCCACATCTTTTTGAGTAGCCCTTGTTTTGGCCTTTTGGGGACGTAAAATCCCTAAGGTGGGTGTGATGTAATGTACCAGATTTCTCCATGTATTATTTTAATATTATATTTCAATTAATTTGAGACCCAGCTCTGGGACGACGTGCAGTTCCGAGGCCCAGTGAGCCCGGAACAAATTTTTGAATTTAATTTAATAATTAATTAGCACACGCTTGTGGTTTTCATGAAAAAGTGTAATAACTCCTAAAAGGGTGCTGGGATCAGAAATCTGAGGGAGCTATTGTGTTTAGAGTAGTGATTTTACATTAGGCGAGTCCTAACATCGGCCGGTGCAGGTCGGTGGTGAAATATGGTTTTTGGACTTAACCGTAATAAAATATTTAATTAAAATATTTTATTAAAGCCTTGTTGTAACGAAATCTTTTTATCTGTTTTAAATAGTGATTTTTCAGGGGATCATGGTTAAAATTCCAATAACCCTGAATTTCCGTGGAGGCTCTGAAGAAAAACTCCCAACGCGGAAAAATGTTCTTGATGAGCATCACCGGTGACGATGACGCGTCGACCAGATCTTCGCCAAAAAACACCGCGTATCCAGGTAGGATGTTTGTTTTTGATTTCCTTCCCCGTTTTTCATTTTCATGATGAACGCGGACTAATCCACGAACAGATTAGCCCGTGGATCGATCGTTCTTGCAGGACGGGTTTTTGTGGGAATCATTGGCATTTGATTCTTGAAATTAATTTGGTTTTCATTAAACCTTCTAACAGTGAAGAAGCAAGATCGACACGAACATCAATCGAGGTTCGTCCCTCTCGATTGTTGTGTTTTTCTCTCCCGGTTTCTACACGTTCTTCATGTGCGGTCTATACGTTCTTGGAGGAAATCGATTGTTGTACATTCTTTTGTTGGCGCAACGTTCTGAAATCAAAGATCCAACATCGAGATGACCTAGCAGAGGTGAGATGGAGACGACGATGGACAAATCGATGTGGTTAGGAAATTCCCGTTCTTCGAGCGTTTTTGTGCGGGCGGATCGGGATGCACTATCATGACTGATCAGATGCCCGAAACCGAAAGGATCAGTTTCGTAGGGACGGGAAGACCCCAAATATGGAGTTTCATGATTATCGGAAGGTTGGATCAAGAACCTAGGATTTGGCCGAGGCGCGCTGAGGAAGACATCAATTCTGGAAAATTCCCGACTACACGGCGTGTAGTATGGGCTACACGACATGTGTTCATCAGTGGATCACCTGGAGTGTACTTCGGGAGTACACAGACATGGGTTGGGTACACGGCCAGGGACACAACGTGTATACCCCTCCCCGTCTAGACCCAACCAGATACACGGGATCCCCCGTGTACTGGTACACGGGCAGGTGACACGGACAGATACCGTGTACGGGCACATGGCCTGCATACACAGAGCGAGCCCCAGGTGCTCGGACACAGCGTGTGATTCTTATACACGTTGTGTAGTACATTCCATCTGAGAAGCTTAGTGACATGGGCCATTTACATGGGCAGTACCCAGAGTCTAGTATCACGGAGTGTGATCCTTTCTACATGCCGTGTAGTCTAGTTTTACACAGACTGGACATATGACACGGTCCGTTACACAGGCAGTACTCGGGGTCAAGGAACACGGCGTGTAACAATACTACACGCCATGTAACCAATCGTAAATGGATTGTGCCACTTGTCTTATGTGACTTGGACTAGTTTTCTTAGGGTTCATACCCTTGGTATTTTCCATAAAGGTTCTTGCATCATTTCCTTTATATATGAGTATGATCCCTTCAGCAGGACTTCCTGAATAGAGTTGTTAGAATCCTCTATGTGAGACATAGAGCTGGATCCTCTATTCATTCTTGGATCACTAGGTAGAGTTCTTGGTATCGACGTGACCAGCTTTACCCAGGCACCGATCCTCTTCTTAGCAGATTAGCTAAGACTGAGTTGTCGGAATCACCCCATGGCTATTGGTTGTGATCCTCATCGGAGCATAATGTTCTCATGTACTTGTAGAGTGTGTTCTCCCATAACGTGTACTTCGTATCCCTCTTTTCAGACCTAGGAGTGTGTTCTCCTAGTTGCATTCTTAGTGGAATCTTCGAGATGGATCCTAGTGGTGGTATTAGTGATAGTCGAACATGTATGAGTATATATGGATATTCTTTTTATATGTTCAGTAGACATATACTGTGTAGAGATGACTGTATCTTTCTTTTGTGGTATTTTCTCTTGTTGTGTTTCCTTCGTGGTTTCGGGGTGTCCTACTGGGTATTGTTATACTCACGCCTACATGTACTTTGCCCACATGTGTGGTGTCTTGTGAAGACGAGTGATCCTTTGACATGATTCTAGGTGAACCCGGACCGGACGGTACACAGTGAGAGCAGACAGGCCAAGGTGTGTTCCTACAGCTACAGACTGTAGTTCCAGCACCTGTTTTATAGGTTGGACTTTGTTACGGACTCACTTTTGGTGGGCTTGTTCTTTCGACCCAAGGTTTTAATTTCTTGTAATTTACTTTCCTGTCATAATCTTTTGGTTGGGTTTTAGTGTAAGCATGCATCTTTTCCTTTTAGCAGTTTTTACTTTTCAGCTTTATGGGCTTGCAGATGTGTGTGCATGTGTACAGGTTTATAGGCAATGCCTCCCGTGTTAGTAGCATGCCTCCTCAGTGCTAGTCACCAGCCCCTGGCCTATTGAAGGCAGGCTTGGGGAGTTGCGGCTCGGGCTCCACTGGGACGGGTAGTGACCAGTATACTCATGCTCATATTTTGACACGGGGATCTTATAAGGCCCTAGCCTTAAACCTTACTTAATCTTGAGTAATTACTAGATTACGCATTGAGGATATTTTTGGGTTCAATGTTTTAGAGAATTAGATCATAAAACTTGCATTACATTCCACATATAAACAAAGTGGTTGCATAAAGATAGTAATCCTCATTCCCATCAATGGAAACATATTTAAAATAAACATGGATTCTTTCTTGACACTTCCTTGACACTATCATCATATCATGTACCTTTATCTTGACCTATGAAAAACATTTCAAAAAAACTTGGGATGAGCATAAAAAGCTCAGTATGGGTTATAAAAACATGGAAAGGAAACATGGGTACATATATACATAAGAATGAAATCATACTTTACCCATAAAACATAAGCACTTTAACATACCTCATCAAATCATGAGTAAATCATAGAAATCATAAGACATAAAGGTAACTTGAGGCATTCATAACATTCTTACGTAGGGAGTAACCCTCTTGGTAACGTTTGGAATACCCATCACAGTATATTCCCTAAATCTCTTTGGAGAAACCTTAATGCTTCACTCCTTCGCATTACCCAATGCATTGGAGAGCTATATCGGGCTCACCCGCCCTTAGTTTATCACGGAACCACCCGTCTTCATAATAATGCCCAAGAACGTCAACATAATCATATCACATAAAACATGCAGAAAGGAAACATAGCATTCCCACCTTTCAATCACAAGATATCAATACAACACATTGATATAAAGACATTATGAAAACCATTTTCGATACCAAAAGAAAAGAAAAGTAAAACATGGTATTTTTTTTTCTTTTAAAAAGAAGGTATGGATTGTAGAGGAAGACGAAACTCAAATAACGGTCACGACGGCGGAGAAGTCATTGTCGCCGCATACGTATGACAAAAACATTCCCTTTTTTCATTTAGTAAACTCTTTGTATAAAAAAGATTCCTTTTGGATAAACGTAAAAGTCAAAGGGGTTTATACAATGTATAAAAGAATGTTGTGTATAAAACAAAATATGCCTCAATGAAAGGAGATTGAGACGAAGTCCCATACCTTGGGTCCGAATTGACTAGATCGTTCTTTAATGTCCTGAATAATAAACTTGAGTTAATTTATACTTGCTTAAGAACCTTTTTCAAGTTCATTATTACTTTTATACCATGTTATGAACATCATGTAATCATTTAAGTTAATAGTGTTCATTTTGTCGGTATTTGGTTCTTAAATCAAAAATAGACTTCTTACACTTACATGTTGTTAATTTGGTCAAAGGTTCGTTATATCCAGAATGATATTAATGATTTATATATTCAGCATATACATGTATTTATAATATTACATCACATTTAGAGGTAGGAAATGAAATGCACCGTTCATGGAGACGGTAAGCCGTACGTACGCATTAACGCTACTTCCATTTCTATTTCGTATTTTCTGGAATGGAATCATAATGATATTCAAGTATAATAACATATATAATATCATTAACTTTATCCTTTAGACATCCCATATATGGTATTAACGAATCAAATCACTTTCAGGGGGCGGTAGTCCGCACTTCCTAAAATGAAGATATCGTGTTTACCCATAATGGAAACAATAATGGTATGCCATAAATGAAAAATACATAAGCTTAAGGAAAGAATAAACATATTATATATCATATATAAAAATAGTGACATTATAATGGCCTCCTTTGAAGGTGTTAAATGAGTATTGAACAATCATCGTTTCGGGAGGCAGAATTTCTCCATCCACAGAAACCGTATGTTCTTTAACCATTTGATGTAGTTGTGTGAGAGTGTAGATCGAATAAATCTTATAAAGACATCCTAGTATATTGAAGATACTGGTGTTGTTACAAAAGAAGTAAATAAAAAGAGTTTAGGGGGTTGGAGAAGCAAAATAAAACAAATGAACATGAGAGAATGAATTACCTTTAAAAGTGTAACTCCTATTGATTTGAGCCTACAGGCTTCCTTTGAAAGGATTCTGCCCAAAGGGAATCCTCCTGGATGAGGAGAGGGATGTGGAGAGAGTAAATGGGAAGGGGATGGCCGAGCCAAAGGCTTGAGGAGTGTGTGAAATGAGGTAGAGGTGGGGGGTTTTTATAAGAGGAGAGGAGGGGCACTTTTGGAAATCATGAAACTATTATTTTATTTTCAAAAGTGCTTCGAATTACTAAGGTCCCACATTGATATAATTCGAGGAAAAGGTAATAAGGGTTCGAAATAAACTCATCCAATAGGTTTTTAGCATGTGTAGGTCTTATATATTACATTATCTTTCCATTTTATTTAAATCGTTAAATAATGAGGTCATCGCTGCATCATCATGATGTCATAAATAATTTAATTTATTTAATGTCTAAAAATTATAAAAAACTACTATGTTGTAGGAAATCTTTTTAGCTTTCCAATTAATATTTATAGTCAAAAATCTGACTTTTATAACCCCATATAAAAATTGTTTGCGTAAAATAACTCATGTTTGTGTCATATTTACTTTAACATTAAATAAAAAGTTATTTATGTCATTTTCCAACCAAAGTGTCTCCATGGGGTCCCCAAGTTGACCCATGGCTTGTCTTGGTCGGCCATGACACAACCAATGAGGGTAGGACATATGTCAAGCTCATCTAATTTTATTAAAGCATTATTTTTACCTTAAACTACACTAATTACCACTAATCGCGATTAAAAACTTAATAAGTTACTATTCACCAAAAAATTATTTTAATCTCATTGAACCAAATTTTACTTCTTAATGACAACCATGTATGTCGGATTTTTGAAATTCAAAACACAAAAGTGGCAAAGTTTCATTTAAACAAAAAATCAGTTTCTTTAACTACCACTTAGTGGTTTCACTATTCATCAAAAATTAAAGTTTTTCAAAAAATTACCAAAAATTCACCCTAAGATATATTTGATATTACAAATAAAAAAATGATTTCTATTTTACAAAATTCAAAACATATAAGTCACATTAATTAATTTAATAATTAATTACCGCTGTCATGACAAATAGCGTGTTTTTATGAAACAATAAGTATCAAAAGATTGACACTAGTTTAAGTCCAATTTCAAAGTGAAATTGATTCCAATGACCACCATTGGATTAAATGGTAAAAATATATTCTAATTTAACTTCAAAACCAATTCAAAAGATAATCTAATCATATAAATAAATTAGATTAAAAAGAAGTTTTGATGTAAAATGCAGTATTTTTCACTATTCATTAAAAAATGAACTTTGTCAGAAAAATACCAAAAATTCACACAAAGTAAATTTTGATGTCCCAATCATAAATAATAAGTTTATTTTGACAAAAATAGTTTATAAAATTGTCAAAAGATATATTCAAAAATGTTTTTCAATCAAAGGCAGAAAAACAATCTTTTAAAAATATTAGTGTATTCCATGCTTAAGATTGGATTTATTTTCATTTTAAGCCTCTAAAACACTATCTAATTCATAAATAGACATAGATAAAATATCTATTATTCATTACTTACTTGGGATGTTACATCCTTCCCCCCATTAGAAAATTTCATCCCCACAATTTATTTACTTATCGAATAAATGTGGGTACTTATCCCTCATTGCATTTTCAGATTCTCATGTTGCCTCTTCAATCATGTGGTTTTTCCACAAAACCTTTACCTGGTGAATCACCTTATTCCGTAACACTTGCTCCTTGTGGTCAAGAATCTGGACCGGTTGTTTCTCATAAGATAGGTTCTCTTCCAACTAAACTACCTCTGGACTCAAAACCTGAGATGGATCTAGCATGTACTTTCTCAACATCGAAACGTGAAAAAAATTGTGTACCTGAGATAAACTCGGAGGTAAAGCCACTCGGTAAGAAACTGGTCCAACTCTCTCTAGAATTTCATATGGTCCAATGAACGTTGGACTCAGCTTTCCTTTCTTACCAAATCGCATCACACTTTTCCATGGTGATACTTTGAGAAAAACATGATCACCTACCTCAAAAGATAGATCCTTCCTCATGTTGTCTGCATAACTCTTCTGCCTACTCTGAGCTGTTCTCATGTGCTTCTGAATCAGCTGAACTTTTTCTGCCAACTCTTCTACCAATTCTCATCCCATCAACTTCCTTTCACCCACTTCATCCCAGAAAGCTGGAGTTCGACACTGCTTCCCATATAATGCCTGAAATGGTGCCATCTGTATACTGGAATGAAAACTGTTATTATATGAAAATTCAACCAAAGAAAGATGTTGGTCCCAACTTCCCTAATAATCCATCGAACAAGCTCGTAGCATATCCTCCAAGGTCTGAATTGTTCGTTCTGACTGCCCATTTGATTGAGGATGAAAAGCTGTACTAAAATTTAATTCAGTACCCAACGACTTCTGAAGGCCTTTCCAAAAGTTAGAAGTAAACCTGGGATCACGATCTGATACAATGGAGAGAGGAACTCCATGAAACCTGACTATCTCTTTAAGATACAGACGGGAAAGTTGATCAAGAGAGAAAGTATCTCGTATAGCAAGGAAATGAGCAGATTTGGTCAAGGGATCAACAATAACCCAGATTGCATTATTACCTCGAGATGTCTTCAGTAATTCCACAACAAAGTCCATGGATATATTCTCCCATTTACACTCTGGCACTGGTAAAGGCTGAAGCATCCCTTTCAGTAACTGCCGCTCGGCTTTAACCTGTTGACATGTCAAAGACTTCACAGTAAAATCAGTAATATCTCTTTTCATTCCATCCCACTAGTAATACTCCCGCAGATCTCTATACATCTTAGTACTGCCCGGATGAACTGAAAACGGAGAATTATGAGCTTCATATAACAAATCTCTCTTCAACTGTGAATCACAAGGCACACACAATCTCTTCCCAAATCTCAAAACACAATCATTATCAATGTTTAATTCAGGCAACTTACCTTTCTGAACCAGCTCTACCTTTTTCTGAAACTCACTGTCTTGCTTCTGTGCTTTCTTGATTCTTCCTGATAGAGAAGATCTCACTGATACCTGAAAGAAAACAGAAGGACTTCTTGCACCAACAACTTCTATGCCAAAGTTCATCAAATCCTTAACCAAAGGATCACGTTCCAAATGAAACATTGCTAGTAAAGCATTACTTTTTTGACTCAAAGCATCAGCCACTTTATTTTCTTTTCCCGGATGGTAATGAATTGTACAATCACAATCCTTGATTAATTCTAGCCATCTCCTTTGTCTCATGTTCAATTCTTTCTGAGTGAATATATACTTTAAACTTTTGTTATCAGTATATATTTCACACTTTACTCCATACAAATGATGCCTCCAAATTTTTAAAGAAAAAACAACAGCAGCTAATTCCAAATCATGTGTAGGGTAATTTACCTCATGAGTTTTCAACTGTCGTGAAGCATAAGCAATTACCGGATCATTCTGCATTAGGACACAACCAAGTCCTTTCAATGAAGCATTATTGTATATAACAAACTCACCATTCCTGGAAGGTAGTGCCAAAACTGGAGCATTCACCAATCTTCTTTTCAATTCCTGAAAACAATCATCACATTATTTTGTCCAGATAAACTTAACACCCTTCCGAGTTAGCTTAGTCATTGGACTAGATAATCGTGAAAAATTTATAACAAGCCTTCGGTAATAGCCTTCCAAACCAAGGAAGCTAAGAATCTCAGTTACATTTGTGGGTCTTGGCCACTCTTCAACAACCTTTGTTTTTGCAGGATCAATAGTTATTCCATCTTTAGAAACAATATGACCAAGGAAAGAAATTTGTTGCAACCAAAACTCACACTTGCTGAATTTTCCATACAGTTTATTTTCTTTTAAGGTTTTCAAGATAACCCTTAATTGTCTTTCATGCTCCTCTTTACTTTTAGAAAACACCAAAATATCATCAATGAAAACCACCACAAACTTATCCAAGAAATCATGGAAAATTCTATTCATTAAGTCCATGAATACAACAGGTGCATTGGTTAGCCCAAAAGGCATTAATACAAATTCATAATGGCCATATCTCGTACGGAACGCGGTCTTCGGAACATCTGCTTCCTTTACCTTCAGCTGATAGTACCCCGATCTCAAGTCAATCTTTGAAAAAAACTGAGTTCCCTGGAGCTGATACAACTTCATTTGATGGCCCGACGTCTGCCGAAGTAGTTGAAAAAGATTTCACCACCCCTTTCTGCTTGTAGTCTAACTGCTTCCCATCACTCAAGCTCTTTTTCGGACACTTGTTTGCATAGTGACCCATCTCATTGCACTTATAACATTTCACTAACTGTAAATCAAATTTGGTCTTACCTTCACCTTGATCCTTTTCAGTGAAATCACGAGCCTTATGTCCCATCTTACCACATCGGTAGCACTTTCCAGAATTCAGAAGACATTCCCCAGCATGCCTTTTGCCACATTTATCACAAACTGGAAACTTAGTTTTCTTACCATCAGACTTTTTTGAAGAATTTTTACCTTTCTTCTGCCACCTCAGTCTCTTCTTCTGTTGGTTGTTATAGAACACTTGGTCATCGGCAAACTCCATTTCCACCTTCTCAGCACATCGAACAAGATTTTCATAACTTTTAAACTCACTAGAAGCTAATGCCCTTCGATATTTTTGATTTAATCCTGAGTAAAAATGATTGATTATACTATCAAGGTCTCGGATAAAATTTGGAGCATACCTTGCCAATCGAGTGAACCTTTCTTCATAGGTAGCCACTGAGTCTTCCTCTTGCCTCAATTACAAGAATTGATTTTACATCCTTAGTCAAACAGCCTTAGGAAAATTCTTCTCAACAAACATAACTTTGAATTCATCCCAGTCGAGAGCATCAATCTCATCAGCGTCCCTAATATTTTTAACCATCGACTACCACTGATCTGCTTCACCCTCCAAATGATAAATAGCAAGACTAACCTTTTGATTGTCTGAACACCCCATGATATCGAAAATCTTCTCCAGGGATTTAATCCACCTTTCAGCTAACACAGGGTCAGATGATCTTCAAAATGATGGGGGATGTTGCCTCATGAAATGTTCCACCACTGACATGTTCCTCTGTGGTTGATCTGGCTGATCTCATGCATGGATACCACCACCATTTATAGCCTGAGTCAACTATGCCATCACTGCAACAAACTGTTCAGTTCCAATTCCGACCATCTCGGGATGCTGATTCGGAAGGTTATTTCCTTCTGTATGCCTTCCTAGCACTGCTTCCCTGTTCCCTCTGTGGAAAACCATTCTGAACAAACATGTATTAGATGAAGCAACATGGTAATCTTAAAATTCTATATCATTTCAAAAATATTTTTGGACAATCATTTAATAGACTTCTAACTCCTAAAGTTATCTAAACCGACCTTTGATACCAACTATAAGGCCCCAACCTTAAACCTTACTTAATCTTGAGTTATTACAAGATTACGCATTGAGGATCTTTTCGGGTTTAGAGTTTTAGAGAATTAGATCATAAAACTTTCATTACATTCCACATATAAACAAAGTGGTTACATAAAGATAGTATTCTTCATTCCCATAAATGGAAACATATTTAAAATAAACATGGATTCTTTCTTGACACTTCCTTGACACTATCATCATATCATGTACCTTTTCCTTGACCTGTGAAAAACATTTCAAAAAAACTTGGGATGAGCATAAAAAGCTCTGTATGGGTTATAAAAACATGGAAAAGAAACATGGGTACATATATACATAATAATGAAACCATACTTTACCCATAAAACATATGCATTTTAACATACCTCATCAAATCATGAGTAAATCATAGAAATCATAAGACATAAAGGTAACTTGAGGCATTCATAACATTCTTACGTAGGGAGTAACCCTCTTGGTTACGTTTGGAATACCCATCACAGTATATTACCTAAATCTCTTCGGAGAAACCTTAACATTTCACTCCTTCGCGTTACCCAATGCATTAGAGAGCTATATCGGGCTCACCCACCCTTAGTTTATCACGGAACCACCCGTCTTCATAATAATTCCCAAGAACCTCAACATAATCATATCACATAAAACATGCATAAAGGAAACATAACATTCCCACCTTTCAATCAAAATATATCAATACAACACATTGATATAAAGACATTATGAAAACCATTTTCGATACCAAAATAAATGAAAAGAAAAACATGGTATTTATTTTTCTTTTAAAAAGAAGGTATGGATTGTAGAGGAAGACGAAACTCAAATAACGGTCACGACGGTGGAGAAGTCGTTGTCACCGCATACGTACGACAAAAACATTCCCTTTTGTCGTTTAGTAAACGCTTCATATAAAAAATATTCCTTTTGGATAAACTTAAAAGTCAAAGGGGTTTATACACCGTATAAAAGAAGGTTGTGTATAAAATAAAATATGCCTCAATGAAATGAGATTGAGACGATGTCCCATACCTCGGGTCCGACTTGACTCGATCGTTCTTTAATGTCCTGAATAATAAACTTGAGTTAATTTCTACTTGCTTAAGAACCTTTTTCAAGTTCATTATTCCTTTTATACCATGTTATGAACATCATGTAATCATTTAAGTTAATAATGTTCATTTTGTCGGTATTTGGTTCTTAAGTAAAAAAATAGACTTCTTACACTTATATGTTGTTAATTTTTTCAAAGGTTCATTATATCTAGAATGATATTAATGATTTGGATAACATATATATCATATATATTCAGCATATACATGTATTTATAATATTACATCACATTTAGAGGTAGGAAATGAAATGCACCGTTCATGGAGACGATAAGCCGTACGTACGCATGAACGATACTTCCATTTATATTTCTTATTTTATGGAATGGAATAATAATGATATTAAAGTATAATAACATATATAATATAATTAACTTTATCCTTTACACGTCCCACATATGGTATTAATGAATCAAATCACTTTCAGGGGGCGGTAGTCCGCACTTCCTAAAATGAAGATATCGTGTTTACCCATAATGGAAACAATAATGGTATTCCATAAATGAAAAATACATAAGATTAAGGAATGAATAAAAATATTAAATATCATATATAAAAATATTGACATCATAATGTCCACCTTTGAAGGTGTTAAATGAGTATTGAACAATCATCGTTTCGGGAGGCAGAATTTCACCATCCACGAAAACCGTATGTTCTTTAACCATTTGATGTAGTTGTGTGAGAGTGTAGCTCGAATAAATCTTATAAAAACATCCTAGTATATTTAAGATACTGGTGTTGTTACAAAAGAAGTAAATAAAAAGAGTTTAGGGGGTTGGAGAAGCAAAATAAAACAAATGAACATGAGAGAATGAATTACCTTTAAAAGTGTAACTCCTTTTAATTTGAGCCTAAAGGCTTCCTTTGAAAGGATTCTTCCCAACTTTAATCCTCTTGGATGAGGAGAGGGATGTGGAGAGAGTAAATGGGCAGGGGATGGCTGAGCCAAAGGCTTGAGGAGTGTGTGAAATGAGGTAGAGGTGAGGGCCTTTTATAAGAGGAGAGGAGGGGCACTTTTGGAAAACATGAAACTATTATTTTATTTTCAAAAGTGTTTCGAATTCCTAAGGTCCCACATGGATATAATTCGAGTATAAGGTGATAAGGGTTCTAAATAAACTCATCTAATAGGTTTTGGGCATGTGTAGGTCCTAGATATTACATTATCTTTCCATTTTATTTAAATCGTTAAATAATGAGGTCATCGCTGCATCATCATGATGTCATAAATAATTTAATTTATTTAATGTCTAAAAATTATAAAAAAATACTATGTTGTAGGAAATCTTTTTTATCTTTCCAATGAATATTTATAGTCAAAAATCTGACTTGTATAACCCCATATAAAAATTGTTTTCGTAAAATATCTCAAGTTTGTGTCATATTTACTTTAACATTAAATAAAAAGTTATTTATGTCATTTCCCAACCAAAGTGTCTCTATGGGGCCCCCAAGTTGACCCATGGCTTGTCTTGGTCGGCCATGACACAACCAATGAGGGTAGAACATATGTCAAGCTCATCTCATTTTATTAAAGCATTATTTTTACCTTAAACTACACTAATTACCACTAATCGCGATTAAAAACTTAATAAGTTACTATTCACCAAAAAATTATTTTAATCTCATTGAACCACATTTTACTTCTTAATAACAACCATGTATGTCGGATTTTTGAAATTCAAAACACAAAAGTGGCAAAGTGTCATTTAACTGAAAAATCAGTTTCTTTAACTACCACTTAGTGGTTTCACTATTCATCCAAAATTGAAGTTTTTCAGAAAATTACCAAAAATTCACCCTAAGATATATTTGATATTCAGAATTCAAAAATGAATTCTATTTTACAAAATTCAAAACATATAAGTCACATTAATTAATTTAATAATTAATTCCCGCTGTCATGACAAATAGCGTGTTTTTACGAAACAATAAGTATCAAAAGATTGACACTAGTTTAAGTCCAATTTCAAAGTGAAATTGATTCCAATTACCACCATTGGATTAAATGGTAAAAATATATTCTAATTTAACTTCAAAACCAATTCAAAAGATAATCTAATCATATAAATAAATTATATTAAAAAGCAGTTTTGATGTAAAATGCAGTATTTTTCACTATTCATTAAAAAATGAACTTTGTCTGAAAAATACCAAAAATTCACACAAACTAAATTTTGATGTCCCAATCATAAAGAATAAGTTTATTTTGACCACAAGAGTTTATAAAATTGTAAAAAGATAGATTCAAAAAATTTTTCCATCAAAGGCAGAAAAACAATCTTTTAAAAATATTAGTGTATTCCATGCTTAAGATTGGATTTATTTTCATTTTAATCCTCTAAAACACTATCTAATTCATTAATAGACATAGATAAAATATCTATTATTCATTACATACTTGGGATGTTACAGATCTACTGTGCAAAAATACAATGGTGGACTTAGTCATCTGGAAGGTAATTTGGATTATAATACTTGAATAAGATACATGCATCATGCAAATGGATGATTCTTTCCTTGTGGAAGGAATTTTCATTATGCTCAGGATTTACTGACCCCTAATGCTTGAGTGGGAAGATAAACAGTAGAGGGTTTTGATCTAGGGACTCCTGATATAACACTAGGTATGATCTATGCTCATTTTTCTTTTTTTTTCTTCAGATATTTTCTGTAATAAATTATTGCTTGTTTTGTGTGTCATCATTGTATTGTTGATATGTTATGGGTATTTGAGCATGTAAGGAAGATGGATAATTCCCCGCACCAAGAAATTTCCTCTTGTGATGCAATTTAATGTCATACAGGAGATTCAATGCCACCCAAAGTGAAAAATGTCATGGTGTAGTAGTTGAGTTCAGTTGAATTATATGTTCAAGGTCATTTTGGTCTAATTTAGGTATTATATGTGAAACTTTGTTATGGTTAGGAAATAGTTTATGTTGAAGGACAACTTCAAGTAGTCGAAACTTACAACCCACTGGTATAAAAGTGATCCATGGTACGACCCATGAGTTCTCTACTATAACTATACAAGAGAACATGTCACTCCTATCTTTCCAAATACCTTCTTTATGATCTAGAGATTCCATTGGAGTCTTTATCTCAACCTTCTCATCTAAATACTCCTCCTAAGAGAGTGTCAATTATCACAGTTCACTTCTAGCAGTGTGGATCGGCTCTTTGTGAAGAGGGTTTCTCATGGGATCATTTTGATGTAATAATGAGACCCTATGATGTTTTTTAGTATTTATTAATGGTTTGAAGTTTGACTTCGATGTTGAACTGCACCCTAGGACTGCACTGATATCTTTTGATGTCTATCATATGACCCTCAATGAGCTCTTGGAGGTGAGTGTGTAGTAGTAAAACTTTTGTGATAAGTTTTCTCCCAGACCCAGTGTGTCCCCCCAAAGCAGCTTTGGAATTGATTGTGAAAGCGTAGGATGAGATATTGAAGATTTTATTTTTTATTGTCACCTAAATTAGGAAAAAATCAAGAAAAATTTCCCCTTACCAAGGATCGATGCGCATTTCAACCAATTTAAAGGTGAAAGATGGTTTTCATAGATTTATATTTGGTACAACTACCATGTGTCGAGATTTTATAAGAATAATATCCCAACTATGGAATTTTGATGTCACATTAGACACTATGAGTTCCTATTGGTAACCATTTTATGGTGATTACATGCATAAATAAATTATGTAGTACATTTTTAACTAAATAACAAAGTACCTACTTCATCCCTTGGTTGGTATCTTGACAAGTAACCAGTTAATTAATTGAGTATTACGATTTTATTCATTTGTCACATGTGAGTATGTCGCTTACTAAGTCCAAGTACTTTCCTCCAAGGTAAAATGGGGATAAGAAATGACTGGGCCCAATGGGATTTAACCAAGGCAGCTACTTGCCAATGCTGGACCCAAGGAGTGTATCCAAGGAATATTCTGATAGTATAAGTAGTCAAGGTCCCAAGACATAACAAGGAAACCTAACAAGGATTTCTTGTGAGGGAGTTCCACAGTAAATACCAAGGTAACATAAATCTTATGGAAAGCTAACTGAGTAGTATATGAGTCTAGCTAAGGGGTAAGAGTGTAATCGAAGGAGCATAATCCAAGGCATTCCACAATAAGGTTTCTACTGAGTCCAAGGAGTGCATCCAAGGTAAAAAGGGGCTAAGAAAGGATTGGGTTCAAGGAGTGTGTCCAAGGCACCTACTTTCCAATGATGGATCCATGGAGTGTATCCCAGGCATCCTGTATTACTACATGGGGACCCAATGACAATATACTGAGAATCCAAAGATAAGACAAGGAACAATATCTAGCAATTATGAACCATAGAAACCTATCCTTGAATTTTTAATGGGGTACATGAGTGCTTAGGGTATTTTTCTATTAGAAACCATATAAATCTCATGTCTATAAATTCCTATTTAATAAATAAGTAATTTAATGATTCATTTTGGTCTATGCCTTTCCATCCATTAGTGTGGAAAGGTCATGTAGAATTGAAACCACTTTTTTATTGGTTCAATACTTTCCTTCAATTAGTGTGGAATGGTTATGTATCATTGTATCCGTTTATATAAAATCTATTAAGGCATTTTCAAAAGTCAAGCTCCACACCACTACTTTCCCTTAACATGGTAATGATTCCACGAACGTGGAACCAATTATTCTCTCATAAACCCGGGTCCATCCATGGAATTCCTACATGGGTATCCATGTATCTCTTAAGGTATGAGTATAAAAACCCACTGAGTCTGTCCATGGAATTCCTACTTGGGAACCAACATGTCACCTAAGGTGTTATTAGAATTCAAAACATTTTAAAAAAATTTGGTAATTTCATTATTGGGTCAATCATTATGCATTAACTATTAATTTAATTCAATTCATTCCATTTACCAGAACAAGTCAATTTTATTTATAAGGCTCCAAGTATCCATGAACAAGGGAAACTACCTACATTGGTAATTCTTATCTATAAAATAGACCAAACACATAGATGGTTTGTTGGTCCATTTATCATTTTTAATAGGGAATCTTGGTGATTCTAATTCCATTAGGGCCATGTCATAACCATGACTTACTCCAACCTAACATCAAGGTATAAGAATTATAAACACAACAAGTCAAGAAAGAGAGGTCTTAACACTAATTTTGAGCTTGAATGTAGCACACCTCTATTAGAGGGGTTTTATTATAAAAACTCGATATTGCTTATCACACAAATCATTTACTATATTTAGCATTTTAAACAAAAGATCATAAATTCGCATTTAAGAGGCATTCAATATAAACAGTTCATTTCAAGGAATTAATTTCAAATAAAAGTGTAGTAAGATATTTATTAATTCATTTAAGAAATTGAGGACTTGGAAAGGGGCCCTACCTTAGGGTGGAACCAAGCCATCCACATCGGCTCTTGAAACTCTCTAAATCAAGAAGACAAACCACTCACATTCATATAAAGCTATATATATTTGTGTATACCATCAAACTATTTCCCATATTCCCTGCACCATGAGGGAATACACACATGGAAGATATACCCCTATACATAAATATATATATACATACATCCATAAATTCCTGCGAGCCTTCCAAAGGCACAAAAACTCACCCGGTTGGTGGCGATAAACTAAAAAGAGATGAAAACACACAGTGAACTTCAATACACTACAAGCAACAATTTGGGGACTCATAAATAGAAAAAACCCAAATTATTAACCAGTTATATACAAATGAGGTAATAACCTTACCCTAAAACCAAACCGACAGACCAAAACACACTGAACCGCCTCGCCTTCAGTGGTGGTTTCCAAAACACGCACTTAGAAGACTCAGGAGGCCATCTACACCAACTTGGAAGAAGAAAAAAAATCTGAAAATCATATTACCCCACAACCATTGGGTTTAGATTATTATCACCGGGTGACAAAGAGGCCAATTCATGGCTAGAAAATAGGAGTATATTAGAGAGAGGATCATACGGTGATGATTCATAGAAGAATGAACAAGGAATCCGGCTAGAGAAATAATGTTTGGTGGAGCACCATGGAGGGGGTCATGCACTTATAAGGGGAGAGGACCTTGGGCTCTATGCCACGATTAGAGTGAGATAGAGGGAGAGTATTCTATGTTTTATTTTATTTTATTTTAATTTAATTAATATTACACAAATTTTAAAAACTAGGCGTCACACATGGTTTAATCCACACGATTTTCAAAACATTGCGCAAACTGGGCAGAGTCTTCTACATCAAAGACACAACCTACCCTGGCTAGGCGCACGGTTCAGGAAAATATGCACAGCCCATGTGTAAATCCATTTTTCCATCTTCAACATGGTCACACGGTTACCTGCAGTGGGCTGCACGGTTTAGCAGACTGTGCGTAAACCGTGTTCCCTCTTTTTTCTTTTGAAACTAAATGTTTTTCAAGTTCGACACTCTTGAAACTTATTGAGCCCCTCAAAAAACTTCTTGAGAATTCTATTAGTCTTGAAAACATCACTTAGTTGTGACCCAACTCTTGAAATTTTGTTCTGAATCTCGGTTTAAAAAATGACCGGTTTAATAAAACAAAAAATTTCAAAAACTTATGCATTTTTGTCCAGCTATAAAACGTGGGATTCTACAACAAAAGAGGATAAATAAATCGAATAACTACCCCAAGGGTTCCAACTCACCTAACAATATCTGATTCTATCCAAAAATAAAGGATGACTCCCATGTAGTAAAGGAGTAGGGGGGTTTCACACATGGTGGAGGAGAAGGTTGAAAATACAGATTTTCCTGTTAAAGATATAGGGTAAAATGGTTAATTTTTAAATGTTTAAAGGGCCACATGGATGGCCAAATTGTGTCCCAAACATGTGGTTGGAACTATCTAATACCCTCACCCCATGAACGATAATTTTGTATAGTTTAACAGATTGTTCACAAGCTATACGACTTGCCTATAATAAACTATAGATACCTACATGGTTTTCCTTGGATTTTGGAACATTTTACCCCCCCCCCCCCCATGAACCTATACATACTGTGTCTCATAGTTTGGTCACACAATTATCACTAACTTTTTTCCAACCATGCATCCTCTACTGCACCTTTCCCAAAATCTAGTTTCAGGTCTTAGACCCCCAGAATTCAATTGAATCCCTCAAGCTACAAATCAATCCTAATTCCACATCTAAAACCATAATTTAGTTGCATTAAACCCATAGGAATTACATTCTTAACCTCCAATCAATATTTCACCTATCCAGTAAATCAAAAATTCAAATCCCTTATAAAACATAAAACATAGAAAATACATGATGTTACATGATTGATTATTGAAAATCTTAAAAAAAGAGAAAGAGAGAGAGAACTATTGTAGGGATTCAATTTTTCAGTGAATTATCCCTATCCAATTAAAGAAGGATTTATTAATATTTTTTTGTTTTATATTTTTTTAATACACTCTCTTATCTCTCTCTCACTCAATCTTAAACATGTAAATTTCTTCATTTTTATTTTACTTGTTGTGAAGTGAATTATCTATCTCCCCTTGTAAATTTGTGTCATCTTTTTCATTAATGGTCACAATATTCCACATATATCATGGAAAACTAATTATAATTTATATTTCAAAGGAGGGAATCTAGGAATAGATTTTTTAATTCAATATAATTTTAATTTTTTGATTTCACATGTTATATCTATGTTTTTTTCATGAGTTTGATTGAAGAGAAAACCCACAACTCTCTACCCACCAATTTCTTCTACTTTATCCCCAACCTTTACATCACTTAATTTTTAATTTAGCTTAATATTCTAAATTTTTAAATATAGAATTGTTATTAAGTTTCATCAAGGAATCTAAGAGTCTTCATGGAACTTTTTGGAAGATACCACTTTGAACTAGGAGCCATCTCAGTAATGATTGGTTACCATTTTTAATGACGGATTAGGTTGGGCGATATGAGATATTCAAAAATAGATTATATTACTATATTAAAAAAAAATTATCAATAAAAAAACAATGAAAATTTTATTTTATAATGGAACTACATAGAATTGGATTTGTTTTTATAACATGTATTACATCCATCACATGCATTCCATCCACTCCATTGCATATCTTGTTCCACTCTTTTTAATTTTATTTTCTATGTATTCACCACACATTATTTTTTCCTTTGATTTTAATTTATTTAAAATATAATACAAACAAAAATTAATATTTTAAAATTAAAAAAATAAATTAACGAACCCCATGAATATTACACAATGCCTCGCCGAGATAACAATTCATAAGGCCAGCTTCTATATAGTAGTCCGGATAGTTTATATGTTTATAAACTATATTGATATACCTTCCATGAGGCCATTTTATATCACTGTTTAGTTTCATTTCAAAGTATGTGTGTTTTGTTCACTTTTTTATATTTTAACTTTATTTTTTATTTTTCTTTAACTTATTTATTCGATGCTGAATTTTCAATGCTTTACTTTTAAAAAATTGAAAAACTATTCTCAGGTAAAAACCTTTATTAATGTTTTTATAGATATAAAAAATTATTGAAGTAATATCAAGAAAAAGGATTCTGAAATTCAGAAATGGTTTTCATTAATGAAATTAATAGCCTAATATCTTTGGACACCACTGAAATTAATAAAGGAACAATTCATGGTGTTGTGAACTTTCATCCAACTACTGAAATTGAAGAAGAGGTTTTGCTTCCCACATTTAACATCCTTAAGGAAGTAATTTTAAATGGTGATAAAAAGGAGGGTGATTAACTAATTCCTTTTATTGGTCTACTTCATGGAGTATTATAATTTTAGGAAGAGACTATAAATGAAATAAAATAAATATTTTATTCGTTTTGGAATTTTAATGATCATAATTTTGTTGAGGTAAAATTAAAAATTCATTTTCATTATGAAAATTCCAATTAAACTGTTGAGGCGTATTATCTCCTACAGTTTGATGAATCAAATTAACATAATAAGGTACCATTCCTTCTCCTAATATACCTTAATGTTCCAAGGAAGGGGGATTTTAAATAAGAAGATATCCTGGCACCAGTGGTAAAGGTACTACCTCCCCAATGATAAGAAAAATATTAAATATAGGACACCACCAATATGGGGGAACACTTTATTCTATTCTATATTCATATTTAACATTATTTTAATTTTACTTTAAGGGTTGGAAAATTCTATATTTACTTTATCTTTCTCCACTATTTTTTCCTACTTATAGTTATCAAGAGAAGTCACATGTGATTATTCTTATCACAAAAGCATCATCTACCTTTGGACTGGGGATGACTAATAGAACTACTTAATTATGGGTAGTATAAATAAAACACTACTTAGAGAATATAATAATAATAATTTTATCCCTTATTTCTCATTTTCATTTTTTTTCTTTTGACTAAAGAAATATCATATTTATTTTTATTATTTATAGTTTGTCGAAGAATCAGTGATCAAAGAGCAGAACTAAAGCCACTAGAGAAAAAATAATCATGTTTTCTGTATTCATAACAATAGTATATATTGTCCTAAATCTAAATACAGTTAACTTCATATATGGATAGTAATACATAGGGGTGGAAAGAATTTAATTTGTTGATAGTTTTCATGTTTATTTTTAGTTTCGACTTTTTTTGTGTTTGTTTTGTCTTCATTATCATTTTTCTTGTTTAAATGAAATTTAATCTTAAAATAAAATCCATTTTTAATCTATACACTTGACTTTATTTTGTGGTATTTTACATTGTTTTTTTTAAATGGAGATTAAATGAATTTTTATATGGAAAAGTTTCCATTGAATTTGATTTTCATGCATTTTCATGAGTTTAACCAATTTTTGAAATCCATGCCACATAAACCATAAACGGAAATTATTTTTTACATCATGAGTGGTATTATAATCCTTTTTGATGTTATATACCAAATAATTTCATTTTTTTGATATAAACATGGATTGTTTTGTGATAACCTAAACTTTTTATTTTTTTTCCATTTTTGAATATCAGGAGTTAATGAAATATTGTAAATATGATTAAGGAATTTCTTTGGATATTCCAAATTTTACAAAGATACCTGTATTTACATTAACCTTTGTTTATCCTTTATTCAACCGTGGATGGATTTATAGGTTCATGAAAAATTTCAAGTGAAATATCTCTTACCTACCTTCACTATAAAAATATTTTCATAACTACTTCATGTCTGCATGTGGGGGAGGTTATATCATGCGCATATTTGGGAGTAATTACATTTTTTTAGTGATTTTAAGGGTGATTTCATCATATTAAAAATTTAAAAGTGATGTTCATGGATCACATTCATGGTATTATAAAATTTTATTCCATTCTCCAAAAAAAAAATTAAAAAATACTTTGAAAACCTACATAACAAAAGAGGAAAATAAGTTCTTACATAAAAAGTTATAAATAAATAAAATAAAAATCATATAATAAAAATAGATTATTAGGATGTAATTTAATTTACTATTCTTCATAATTTAACTCATGTCCTATGGAAGGAAATTTTTTGGATTCCATTTTAATGGGACTTGAGATTGAGAGATCCATAATTGATTTACTTGATTATTCATTCATTTTATTTTAGAGTAAAACCATATATTGGATCCTTTGTTTTAAAAAACATTCCAATAAATACTTATCCATCTAGTTTACCTTGAACATTATCCATGATTAAATTCATCTTTAATGTCCACGTTACAGATAAATTAGAATTTTTAAAAGATTATAATGATACACACATTTTACAAGATTGAAGATAACCATATAATTATTTTCTTAAGTTAATAGATACATGAATTCCTAGGTCAGGTACTCTGTGATTTGTTCATGAGTGAATTTTTTAGTTTAAAAAAATAAAATGAAATAAAATAGAATAAATGAATTTTTTTTCATAAATGAGACATGATATATTTTATTTTTAAGAGATCTTTGAAAATTATCTCATTTTTTATTCTTATCATGATTTGGTATAGACATATGATTATTTCTTGAGATTAGAATGTTTAGGTGTGGGATAGTGATAAGAGTAAAAATATCACATAATTTTTAATGTTTTCATGGTTAAAATTTACCATATATTAGTTAATTCAGAGATAATTAATCACATTTTTTTATTTTTAAATGAATGGATTTAAAAGAAAAAATGGTTTAAAATGCTAATTTTAGTGTTTTTTTTAATTTAAATGATTATGGTTATTTTGATTCAGTTATTTTTTATTTGTAGGGAAATATTATACAGGACACTTATGTAAGAGTAATATGGGTTTTCAATTAGTTATGTAACATTATAATGGTGAAAGGCCTAGTTAGATATGATTTTTAATAGAGTCGTCTGAATGGGAAATATGACAATATGTAACCATAATCTGGGAAAAACCCGAGTTATGTAAGAATAACTGGAAAATTTACATGAAATTGTATAAATAAATTCTTCTTACATGGGAGTAACTTGACATATGTAAAGTCTAAATTAGAGTAGCTTGGGGGGTACATCTACTACATATGATTAATTGTAAGGGGAACATTACACTGCATGTCGTCTTCTCTAATTCAGGCATATCATGTCTAATGACTGGAACATAATACAAAATTTAGAAGAATTCCCAACTTTTATAGGAGAATTAAATTTACTATAAAAAAATCCAAGACCTTATATAATATTAAACTATAAAATTTTAAGCTTGTATAAAAGTAAAGTTGATATTTGTGAGATTAAATATGAATTTCAATATGATGAGTCATATTAACTTGGTGTTTACTAAAGAATATTAGAATCTATGTAATAAGAAAAAGTGTTCAATAGGATATGTAAGATTTCATATTTCATAAAAATCATAGAATAAATTATCAAATTTTAAGAACCAATGTTCAAGAATCATCGATAAGGTATAATGAACATTTTGAAGGATAAATGAAGGTTCTAGGACCGTCTTCCTTACAAATTGGATATAATTTATAAAGATTAAATTATGTATACCCCATGTTTCTAAAAGGTCAAACATAACTGCAAAACATACATAAATTATTTTCATGGCATTATAAATATATATTAAAATATCCTGGATGATACCCAACTTGAGAATAAAATCATAGAGGCGTGCAATGTGGATCAATCCTCCCACCAAACTATTCTTACATAGAACCATCCTTTAAATATAGAGATGTTTGAGGTATTGTCATGATTCTTATAAAAATGGATATAGGTCACTATTTTAGGGTTTTTATTTGTGGGTTATTTGGACTTGACTGATTATAGTCATATTTCTTCATCATTATTTTGGTTTATTTTCTCATTTAATAAAGTGAATTATCTTCTTTATTTATATCTCACTCTCCCATTTTTTATTTTCATTATTTTTCTTTAAACTTCAATGTAAGGAATTTTATTTGAAATTTTGTCTATACTGATGATTTAGAACCATTATTATTGTTTCTTAAACTATTGATATACCATATACTACTGGTTTGATGTGTTTTTTGTAATAAAACTGTTATTACTTTGATACACCAATGGTTTTCAAAGTGGAGGTATATACCTATGATAATGTTTTTTTAAAACCATTGATATAGGTCCTAGGATACATAGGGTTCTATAAATACATAATATAAGGATCAAAATTAATCAAATCCCAATACCAAGTTTATACCATGAATGATATATGATAATCATGCTAAAATTGGAATGAAGAACACTTTAAATGAATACCTTTCTCCACTGATCCCTTATACCTTTTAATCAATATTATATAGGCTTGAAGAATATCACCAAGGGAAAAAAATGAAATCCCCTCTCCACATCATATCGATGGTTTGTGCCTAAATAAATCATCATATGGATGATATATCTCCAAACCACCATGGTGTTATAGAACCTCCTAGTTCAAAAGTGGTGGGAGAGAATAACTTCGGGTGATGGGGAAACTCAGCCTATTATTGTGCAAGTACACACACCCAATTACATCACATAGATATTGATTTTCCAATTCCTCAAGGATGATCTTGGCCTCAAGGACGATTCATGGATTTTCTCAACCACACATTCATTATAATTCATCAATAAATTACTTGGATTCATTCATGATATTCTTGAATGAATGAGTTACCTATCCATTACATCTTATGAAATAGTCCTTATAATTACAGCCTATGTGTATGTGGTTATCGAATGATAATATTTAACATTATAACACATATAAAATTAATATAAAGTTGCATTATATGTAATAAAATTCCCTAAAATACAGTTAATTTTTCACTATGAATGTATAAAAACATCCTAAATTCATAAACTATTACAATACCAATTGTAACTTACAATTGAGATAGCGGTAAAAGGAAATGTTTTTTGGTTTTATTATGAAAAAAATCTCAATCATACAATACTATTATTGAAGGTGATGGAATAACATGAAATATTATTTCATGCTATATGATATCCTTTTATTTTATAATATGATTTCTCATGAAATATATTTTCATTCATTTTGATATATCCAATAATAATCTTTGTTATAGCCTTGTTGGATCTCATGTACATGAGATTTATGGAATATCTCCTTCAGTCTCCCACTTTCACAAAAGAATAAAAACATTGTTTAATTTCACCTTATATTATATCATATAAAATAACATCTGAAATCATACCAAAAATTATTTTAAATCTCTTCCAAAACACTGTTAGGAATCTATCGTCAACATCATCTGTTTCACATTTTATAAAATACCATGTGAATAATCTTCAAAAATTCTTTTAGATTAACTATAAAAAAAATTAGAACATATTTTCTAGTCATACTAAACCCTAATTAAGTCCACCACAAAGTGTGACTCCGTGGTACTTTGTATCATTGAACATATATATTAACAATCTGATCTATAAATGCAAGAAAATAAAATCCTCTAGCAAAGAATAAAAGATAATCAATTTATAAAGATATCTTTCTTGATTTCCATAAAAACATGTATCTTTATACATATGTATTCCAACTGCATCACATGTTATAATGAATTCACATATGTTCCCTTTATCCAAGACATCGAGTGACTATGGTATATTGATTATGTCAATCCCATTTATCCAAATCATATATTCTTGACTCTCTTTGTAAAGACCGACCTGGTCGATGCATACATCACATTTAATTCACCATTATAGATGGAAAAACCACATCCCCCACATCTAAAGATATAAGTACATCATATTTACCATCTTGGTGTGGCCAAACACTCCCCATACTATCTTAATCAGGGGCCCAAATTTCATACTCATTATAGAAGAGTAAAATTCTCATCCTGGTCAAGCTCCAATAGATGATATGATCAACAACATACTTAACCTCCCCTAATTAGCTAATACACAATGGATTTTAATATAAAGGTATCAATTTATGAAGTTACTCATGCTATACATCTCAAAAACCTTGGGTAATGGGGACTTTTATATGATCCATGAAACCCTAGTATGCTGAAGAAATGGTGAATAACAATATATCAATGTGAATATATGATAATGGTGAGATTTAGAAATATCATATAATAGATGATAGAATTCCAAATCATCCTTATGTTTGTTGTAATTTTAGTGGTTTTTCTTAATCATTACATCAAAATGTAATTACCCCTAATATCAATGTGACCAATTGATAAAACCCTCTTACTAAAATCTTTAGTGACTAACATCTATAAAGAAATAAATTTTTAATAATGGTGAGATATAGAAATAATATTTCTAATGTTCAAATCCTGGAACATATTAAAACTATTTAACTCCACAACAACAAATGTTATGATGTTGACCTCTTTTATCTACTTAAAACTCTTTATAATTTTAACATAATCATAAATTAAACTTTTTTCCATCAAAATTTTATTTAGAAACTTATATTAATTAGTGTAAGACTTTACATTATTACTTACCGGTACATTATGAACTTTATTATGATAAAGTGACATTCATTTTTTTATAGTAACTAAATGTAACTCTTTACATTTATCTTTACCTCCATATCATAACATTCCTTATAGGATATAAAATTAAATTACCTTTATATTTTTAATAGAATATTATTTTAGGAAATAAGGACATTCAATTTTCAGGATAACTAAATGTAAACCTTTAGATTTATATTTATTTACAAATATTCTAAACTCTTTAAGATATTAATTGAAACTTATTATTGAAATTCAACTGGTATAAAATTTTATTTGTTAAATTCGAACACTCTAAGTTCAAAAATACTACCAATGGACTCATAAACATTATATTCACTTTAGAATATAATTTTAAGATACACAAAATCTTTTGTGTTAGAAATAACTCTTATTTCCTCTTAGTAGGAATATTAACAAACAAACTATTATTTTTATATTTATATGGTATTATATGTGTTTTAAGGTTTTCTTAAAATAAGATAATTTATCAAAAATTTTCATTAATGGATGGTGGGAACACCTTGCCTTATATTTTAAAAAATATCTCTATAAACACATTATCCTAGAAATTTTTTTTTATCCACATGTACTTTCCAAACATGTTATATAATTTATTGAACCATAAAACATTTTTATACAATTAATCATATCATTTTTTTTCATAACAACTCTTTGTTAATGAACAACTTCTCTTATCATATAAAAGAAATGAGATTAAAATATACACACTTTTCTTATAATCATCTATGATTGATAAATTCCTTAATAGTAAAACCATTATGTAGAAACTCCTTGCATCATGTTTGAATGAAAAATATAATATTTATCAATTTTACATTGTTTTTGAATTTCTGGATATATAAAACACTTGTAAAATATAAATTTGGTGTAACATGCTCTTCAAAATTGAATAAATATTTTCTATAACCCTGATTACTGAGAAGAAAATTACATTAATTTTCATAAACTCATTTAGTAATATTAAAGCTTTCTATCCTATAGAATCATTAATCCTCATTCCTGTTGAAACATTTATGTTTCAATTACCCTAAATGGATACTTGAATAAAAAATATTAGACTCTCCAACTAACTTTTCTTATTATGATTTAATATTTTACCCACTTATACAATCTATATAGATCCAAAACAAAGACATTATAATCTATGTTAATCTATTCTAAACACTTAATAATATTGGGTAAAGTTCAATTGAATTCATTACACTTGTTAAAAAAATACCATATATCATAATAAGATTAATTACCTTACCAGAATAATCCTTAATAAAACTAATAGTCCCACTATGTCATAAGAATACTCAACCATTTTGAGTACCATTAACAAAACCAATCGTATTGAGTAAATAAAATAAAAATTCGTTAAGTCATTTTGCATCTAATGATTTTTAAACCTTTAGTGAATCATATTATGATTTATAAAAAAAATATTTCTCTATTGAACAACTTAAACACTTTTTTCACACATTATGGTGTTACCCTAACACATATAACTTCTCTTTAATTATAAACTTTTTTTAAGTTACCAGTATTAGACATTTTCTACAATAAGCTTCTTATTCCCAAGGATTAATATCAATACTATGATTGATGATGATGTTATTATATATAATATACATTCTTATCGTATTAGTATTATGTTTTATTACTACTTTATAAGAATTTTTATTAAATTTGGTCTAACTAAAATCATAACCCCTATTGAATTTATTAGACCCATTAGTGGGACATGATCCATATTTCACTAAGAAATTATTCCACTATAGTATTCCTCTCACCACTTAGATATTTATGTAGGAACAGTCACAATGATATCATATATGAATCTTGGATAGTTGAGTGAAAAAATATGTTTCCAAACCATCATATTAATAAGCCTAACTTTGTTCCTATGGAATCCTCACATTTAGTATTTCATAGTGAAGTGCCCAGATCAGTGTGAATCACTGAGAGGGGGAGGGGGTGAATCAGTGATCCCTTAAAACTTTTTACTAATTGATTCCTTATCAATTAAACCTCCATGGCTGGTTAAAGCCTCGATCCACTCTTCTTGTATCTCTCACCTTTCCACGAATGATGCAGTAAATGTAAAGGCACTGGACACAAGGATTTACAAGGTTCGGCACTAAAGGCCTACATCCTTGCCATGCTCTCCCAGCATGGATTCTCCATTATAACCTGTTAAAATTACAATGGTCGATACAGAGTCCCACTGTATCTCTCCTGAGTCCCACAGGAGGGTCTCTATACTGCGTCCCACAGTGTTACCAGAGTCCCACTGGCCTGCTCCAGAATCCCACTGGAGACTTCCTCCACCCTGAGTCTCACATGGGTCTTCTCCTGGCAGCTCGAGTCACACGAGTAGCTCTTCTTCTTGTTCAGCTCTTCAAGTATCTTCAGCAGTCTGGGATAAAAACTACTGGCCTTGCTCTGTACCTCTGATCACTTGTGATGATCAGGTCTTCTCGTCTTGCTCATGATTTATCTCCTTCTTCTCAGGATGACCTGGCCTCTCTCTTCAACTACTGAATGCTCAGACAACTGATATCTTTATCTTCGGTCTGGTCCAGTCTCACATCAATTCAACTTCATGCACTGAGTGCATGGCATCTCTGCTTCTTCATGCACTGATAGCATGTCTCCTCAAATTCTTCAAGAACCTCCTGGTCTTGGTCAACTAAAATGCACACCACTGATTTGGCTCTGTTCACGTGTGCATGTGCATGCATGCATGCATGCACTCTCCTCTTTCTCCTCTTGGTGAAATAAATCCTTAAAGGGTGTAACACTTTAAGCACACACCAACTCCTTGAACTTCACACACTTTATTCAATTTGGTTACACACTTAGAAGTGTGTTATACTCTAGTGTGAGTCCTCCCTTTTCTTCTTCTATGTGTATACACACTTCTTAGTGCACACACTAGGTTCGGCTTTCACTTGTCACTTGTTAAGCACACACAAATTCTTCATTTTGCACACACTTGATCTTGGCCTACTCCTCTATTCTTGCACACACTTGGGCCGTAGGTGGTTCTTCAAGTTTGCACACACACACAAATGTGTGGTCTTCACTTCACCCACTTGCATACACTTGGCCTCGGCTTACTTCTTCACTATCTCACACACACACAATGGTGTGGTCTCGGCCTCCCACTTCTTGTGCACACACTTAGCCAAAGGCACTTCCACTTGTCTTGCACACACAACCCGAACCCCTACTGCCTCGTGTAGCTTCTCCTATCTCAAAAAGGGCTCGCAAGTCCAATGAGTACAAGCGGCCACCTCTTCTTCTCCCACTGCCGCGTAGGTGCACTTGGTGCAACCAGGCGCGCAAGGGTGCGACCACTTCCACTTCTTCTTCAAAGAGCACAAGGTATGAGCCGCGGCCTCTCTTCTTCTTCAAAGCGCAAGTCACACTTGGTGCCACTGGCCGCGCAAGAGCACAAGGCCTCTAGGCCGCACTAGCCACGGGTGCAAGGCACCGCGGGCGCGCAAGTGCTACCGCGCAGGGGGCACGGTGCACAGAGGGAGCGCGCAAGGTCGCGCAAGCTCCCCTCCTTCCTGTCGGGCAAAGGATTAGCGCGCAGGGAAAACCTTCGGGCCAAGGATGGCACCGAGAACTTCAGCCGCGCAAATATAATTGCGCAGAGGCTTCAACTTCGCGAGGCAGAGCTCTCACGGGACTCGGATTTTCAACAGGGTTTCAGCAAACAACAATGAGGTCTCGGCCTCTCCTTTTATAGGCAGAGAATCCTCAAAACTTCCGCGTGATTATAAATTCAAAATCCCTAAGATTTTGGATCTTTAAAAATCTTTCAAATCTGGTTTCCTCTCTGTTTCACGCGGCTTCCTTCTTCTTTATTTTCCTCCTCCATATGCATGCTTCGAACGTGTGCATGGCCTTCATTAAAAACCGGTCCATGCATAGCACGAACACCACATGGCCTCGGCAACTCCGTTTGCCTCGGCTGAAGTCCGAATTCTTTCTCGATGCATGCATGAAACATTTTAATGCATGCATGAATTCGTTATGGCCAGACAAGCATGAGGGTGTCTTCGGCTTCGAGAGAGATGGCCGAAATCTCAAAAACCATGCTCGGGTTTCTCCTGGTTCGACAGAGCTCACGGGGAGCCTTCGGCTGAGCTCGAGGAAGGAGACGAGCTCTCGGCCGTCGGATGCGATGTTAAACGGCCAGGATCAGATCATCGCCGCGGAGATGGATCGTGCGGCGTGGATAAAGCGCCCGATGGCTCGGACAGCCAGGATTCACTCCCGGTGATTTTTCCGCGTCCCACATCGAAACGGGGCGCGGTTTTCTCGTGGCTTATCACCCTGGCGCTCCCATGAATCGGCCAGTTGAATCTCCTCCCCTCTCGGTGCCGCCCCGCACCGAGTTCTCCCTGCGGGCGCGCTCTGCGCCCACTCTTTGCTCCTGCGGGCGCGCTCCTAGCGCCCACTATGCACACTCGGGTGCGCTCATGCGCCCCTACCGCGCTCCTCCGGGCGTGCCCCAGACGCCTAGCGGTGTCTTGGGTGCGTCCTGCCGCCCTGGACTCTCCCTACGGGTTCCCCCTTGGGCGTGGCGCCTTAGGCCCACATGTGCCTTGGGGTTGAACCCTCAAGGTGTCCATGGGCTGGCCAATTTTTTGGAAAAGTAACAAATAAGACATTGTCAAAAACAAAGTCCTCCATGAAAAATACCAATTCTAAATGCCAAATGCCTCCTCCTCTATTCTTCTTATCTTCTCTTCTTCATCTTAAGAATTCCTCCATTTCTTCTCCTCACATGATCTTCACTTAGGATATGGAATTCAAAAGGTTCATCTTCATCAATCGAACTCCTGAATCACTTATAATCTTCAATGTTCTTTATTGATCTAATCCGAGATCAATTGGATCATCTTCATGTTAACATGCACTAAGTGATAGTGCATGGACTTCTTTAATGCACATCATCCACTTAGTAGTTGTGGATGGAACTCCTTTCAACTCCTCATGCATTTTTACTACAATTCATGGTCTTCTAATCATGTTGTGACTTTGTATCATCTTGATACATGTTCTTGGAACTTAAAGAGCAGCTCAACAATCGTCTGATGTCCATGGAGAATGTTTCAACCACAATTTCCAATACCACTTAGTGAATCTCCTAAGTGACATGCATCTTAGTACCATGGCCATTCTCCTTCACCACCAACACCATCACAACCTTTGTCATTCACATCTTGACATTCCTTGACTTCCATTCATTCCAAGACAACTTCATGCCTCATTGACAACAAATGCAACACAGTGCACTTCAATCCCCCCCTTTGTATTTGTTGTTAATACACTTCTTCAGCACATATGAATTGGTCACCATGTGTGCCAATATTTTCTCCCCCTTATTGGCAATCAAATGCAAAGGTGTGGTGTGGTTCACTTTCAAAAAATATCTTCCTCCCTTTGAATAGCATCTTCTTCAAAAGAATTAAGAGAGGGATGATGTCACATGTTCTTTTTAGCAAAGAACCTTTAGTAAATCATCTCTAAGTCTACTTGGGCTAACCTGGTGTAGAAAACAAGAGTGATGTAACCAAGGTACTCAATGCTGTCCAACATTTACTATACATGTGAGATCATTCTTCAAGGGGGTGAATTTTTTTTCAGATATTCAATGAATTGCTGAATCCTGCACATACTTCACAAAACTCATTAGAAAGTTCAGTGCAAAGATAAAGCTCCCCCTTTCATTCATTTGTCTTCAATCAAAACTCCCCCTTAATTGTCATGATGAATAAAATTAAGAAACAAGGGATGAAAGTACGATTGGAATACCTTCACTTTTCTCAAGATGATATTAAATCCCAAAATATCATCTTCTCCAGATAGGCTCCCCCTCAAGGGGTTCACTCCATTCTGTCCAAACCATCCTCCAGTTGAGAATGATCATCATCTTCAATTCCCTGCAATGTCAGCACATGTAAATACAAGTGATTAGGGAATAAGATGGAACCTCCTTGGTTCATCAATGTGAACAACAAGGTTGAGAAGATTCTCTCAACCGAGATGTCCCATTTTCACCATTCTTCACACTTTCACATTTGATCTTCAACGATGGTTGTGTTGGGGTGGATCTCAATACATCTTCATGTGAAATATTCTTCTTCCCTTTTGCCTTAGCAATTGCCAGAACTTCATCTTCATCTCTTTGCAGATCTTTGGCAAGTTGCAACTGATTTGGCCATATGACTAGTAAGTCACTTGGAAGTGTGGCCTCAGTTCTGGATATTCCACATGGTTCCTTTGATGCTTTCAAGCTACCTTTCTTGGGAAACTTGTTTTCAACCAATCCCTTCTGCTTCTTCTGGATTGATTGTCTGTTTGAGTCCGGTCTGCCTCTATTGAATTTCATGGCTTGTTCACAAAGATCCATGATATGTCCTTTCTTGCCACAGTAGAAGCATGTCTTCTTGGTGGTCCTTCTGGATGACTCACCCTTCTTGGATTTAGACTCCAAGGACTTTTCTTCATTCTTCAAACTCTTCTTGGGAGAATCTTCTACTTTCTTCTTGCTTCCCAAGGAATCTCTCTTAGCCAGGTTCAGTGATCTTCTCTTCATTCCAGCTTCGGATACATTCGGAGATTGATATGTATCAACTCTTTGACCACTTTTGCAACCATCCCAGATGTTGTCAAGTAATCCAAATCTATTTGTAGTAAACAGATGTCTCTGGACCTATGGATGTTGCTTCTTTTTTTCTAGCTTGCTCCCCCTAGGCATGGGCTTCCTCTGTGCTTTGGCATTCAGTGGATTGTACCAACAATCCTTTGCACAATGCCCATACTTGTTACAACACCAACATTGACCCACAAATCTTGACCTCTTCAGTCCTTCTGATTGTAGGGTACTTTTCTTGACTTGTTGTGTTGTTTCAGGAGAGATTTCTTTCGTCATTGACTTCATCTATACTTTTTCAGAGTTATTCTTCCATCCTGCACTTTTTGTGGAAACACAATTAGAAGCATCAATACAGGATGGGATGGATGGTACCTTCCTTTTAGAAGATGTTGCACTATAATTAGAGGATGTCTTTCTCTTAGAATCATCCTGCTCAATGCACACTTGTGTAGCAACATTTCTTCTATCAGCTGACTGGGAGGATTCAGCTTTAGGTGATTGCAGATTTTTCAATATCACCTCCAGTTCTAAGCATTTCATGTTGATGGAGTTCTTCTCATCCTCAACCAATCTTAGCCTACCTTCCCGATTCTGTTTCAGCTGTTTCATCTGGTCTTCATGCACCTTCTTAATTTCTTGCAATGAATTGTCAAGTTCCTTCACCAATTTCACTTTGTCTTCGAGTTGAGAATCTCTGACATTCATTGACACTTTGTGCCTCTTTTCCAGTGCATGGAAAACATCTTTGATCATTATCATAAAGATGTCTTTCTCAGAAAGGCTTCTTTGCAATTCTTCAGCAGTGTCTTCATATCTTTCATTGCAAAGGGATACTGTTTCATCTTTGGCATTTACCAGCTTTCTGAGAGTGTTGGTTATGCCAATCCTTTTTGCCAATTGATCTTCCATTGCATTGGCTTCTTCTTCTAACTGTGATTTTTCTTCATGAAGATCATGGATGCCTGTAGCTATACACTTTTCCACTTCCATGGGAACTGTCTTCTGAAGATATTTGAGTGCACTCTGAAGATCATTCATTGTTTCAACTTCATCACAGCTAGGACAAGCTTTCTTCATCTTCTTGTCCTGTTTCTTCTTTCTATTTTTCTGAGTCTTGGCAGATATCTCCATTTGAGGCTGGTCGCTCATTTCCTCAAATCTGCACTTCATAAAGACTCCCTTGGATCTTTTAGAGGTAAACTCGCTCTGATACCAATTGAAGTGCCCAGATCAGTGTGAATCACTGAGAGGGGGAGGGGGTGAATCAGTGATCCCTTAAAACTTTTTACTAATTGATTCCTTATCAACTAAACCTCTATGGTTGGTTAAAGCCTCGATCCACTCTTCTTGTATCTCTCACCTTTCCACGAATGATGCAGTAAATGTAAAGGCACTGGACACAAGGATTTACAAGGTTCCGCACTAAAGGCCTACATCCTTGCCATGCTCTCCTAGCATGGATTCTCCATTATAACCTGTTAAAATTACAATGGTCGATACAGAGTCCCACTGTATCTCTCCTGAGTCCCACAGGAGGGTCTTTATACTGCATCCCACAGTGTTACCAGAGTCCCACTGGCCTGCTCCAGAATCCCACTGGAGACTTCCTCCACCCTGAGTCTCACAGGGGTCTTCTCCAGGCTGCTCGAGTCACACGAGTAGCTCTTCTTCTTGTTCAGCTCTTCAAGTATCTTCAGCAGTCTGGGATAAAGACTGCGGGCCTTGCTCTGTACCTCTGATCACTTGTGATGATCAGGTCTTCTCGTCTTTCTCAGGATTTATCTCCTTCTTCTCAGGATGACCTGGCCTCTCTCTTCAACTACTGAATGCTCAGACAACTGATATCTTTATCTTCGGTCTGGTCCAGTCTCACATCAATTCAACTTCATGCACTGAGTGCATGGCATCTCTGCTTCTTCATGCACTGATAGCATGGCTCCTCAAATTCTTCAAGAACCTCCTGGTCTTGGTCAACTAAAATGCACACCACTGATTTGGCTCTGTTCACGTGTGCACGTGCATGCATGCATGCATGCACTCTCCTCTTTCTCCTCTTGGTGCAATAAACCCTTAAAGGGTGTAACACTTTAAGCACACACCAACTCCTTGAACTTCACACACTTTATTCAATTTGGTTACACACTTAGAAGTGTGTTATACTCTAGTGTGAGTCCTCCCTTTTCTTCTTCTATGTGTATACACACTTCTTAGTGCACACACTAGGTTCGGCCTTCACTTGTCACTTGTTAAGCACACACAAATTCTTCATTTTGCACACACTTGATCTTGGCCTACTCCTCTATTCTTGCACACACTTGGGCCGTAGGTGGTTCTTCAAGTTTGCACACACACACAAATGTGTGGTCTTCACTTCACCCACTTGCATACACTTGGCCTCGGCTTACTTCTTCACTATCTCACACACACACAATGGTGTGGTCTTGGCCTCCCACTTCTTGTGCACACACTTAGCCAAAGGCACTTCCACTTGTCTTGCACACACAACCCGAACCCCTACTGCCTCGTGTAGCTTCTCCTATCTCAAAAAGGGCTCGCAAGTCCAATGAGTACAAGCGGCCACCTATTCTTCTCCCACTGCCGCGTAGGTGCACTTGGTGCAACCAGGCGCGCAAGGGTGCGGCCACTTCCACTTCTTCTTCAAAGAGAACAAGGTATGAGCCGCGGCCTCTCTTCTTCTTCAAAGCGCAAGGCACACTTGGTGCCACTGGCCGCGCAAGAGCACAAAGCCTCTAGGCCGCACTAGCCACGGGTGAAAGGCACCGCGGGCGCGCAAGTGCTACCGCGCAGGGGGCACGGTGCACAGAGGGAGCGCGCAAGGTCGCGCAAGCTCCTCTCCTTCCTGTCGCGCAAAGGATTAGCGCACAGGGAACACCTTCGGGCCAAGGATGGCACCGAGAACTTCAGCCGCGCAAATATAATTGCGCAGGGGCTTCAACTTCACGAGGCAGAGCTCTCACGGTACTCGGATTTTCAACAGGGTTTCAGCAAACAACAATGAGGTCTCGGCCTCTCCTTTTATAGGCAGAGAATCCTCAAAACTTCCGCGTGATTATAAATTCAAAATCCCGAAGATTTCGGATCTTTAAAAATCTTTCAAATCTGGTTTCCTCTCTGTTTCACGTGGCTTCCTTCTTCTTTATTTTCCTCCTCCATATGCATGCTTCGAACGTGTGCATGGCCTTCATTAAAAACCGGTCCATGCATAGCACGAACACCACATGGCCTCGGCAACTCCGTTTGCCTCGGCTGAAGTCCGAATTCTTTCTCGATGCATGCATGCAACATTTTAATGCATGCATGAATTCGTTATGGCCAGACGAGCATGAGGGTGTCTTCGGCTTCGAGAGAGATGGCCGGAATCTCAAAAACCATGCTCGGGTTGCTCCTGGTTCGACGGAGCTCACGGGGAGCCTTCGGCTGAGCTCGAGGAAGGAGACGAGCTCTCGGCCGTCGGATGCGATGTTAAACGGCCAGGATCAGATCATCGCCGCGGAGATGGATCGTGCGGCGTGGATAAAGCGCGCGATGGCTTAGACGGCCAGGATTCGCTCCCGGTGATTTTTCCGCGTCCCACATCGAAACGGGGCGCGGTTTTCTTGTGGCTTATCACCCTGGCGCTCTCATGAATCAGCCAGTTGAATCTCCTCCCCTCTCGGTGCTGCCCCGCACCGAGTTCTCCCTGCGGGCGCGCTCTGCGCCCACTCTCTGCTCCTGCGGGCGCGCTCCTAGCGCCCACTATGCACACTCGGGTGCGCTCATGCGCCCCTGCCGCGCTCCTCCGGGCGTGCCCCAGACGCCTAGCGGTGTCTTGGGTGCGTCCTGCCGCCCTGGACTCGCCCCACGGGTTCCCCCTTGGGCGTGGCGCCTTAGGCCCACATGTGCCTTGGGGTTGAACCCTCAAGGTGTCCACGGGCTGGCCAATTTTTTGGCAAAGTAACAAATAAGACTTTGTCAAAAACAAAGTCCTCCATGAAAAATACCAATTCTAAATGCAAAATGCCTCCTCCTCTATTCTTCTTATCTTATCTTCTTCATCTTAAGAATTCCTCCATTTCTTCTCCTCACATGATCTTCACTTAGGATATGGAATTCAAAAGTTTCATCTTCATCAATCGAACTCCTGAATCACTTATAATCTTCAATGTTCTTTATTGATCTAATCAGAGATCAATTGGATCATCTTCATGTTCACATGCACTAAGTGATAGTGCATGGACTTCATTAATGCACATCATCCACTTAGTAGTTGTGGATGGAACTCCTTTCAACTCCTCATGCATTGTTACAACAATGCATGGTCTTCTAATCATGTTGTGACTTTGTATCATCTTGATACAAGTTCTTGGAACTTAAAGAGCAGCTCAACAATCGTCTGATGTCCATGGAGAATGTTTCAACCACAATTTCCAATACCACTTAGTGAATCTCCTAAGTGACATGCATCTTAGTACCATGGCCATTATCCTTCACCACCAACACCATCACAACCTTTGTCATTAACATCATGACATTCCTTGACTTCCATTCATTCCAAGACAACTTCATGCCTCATTGACAACAAATGCAACACAGTGCACTTCACATAGCTAAGTGTTACCCAAAGAAAATGGAATGAACATACTCACCCAATAAAATTCAGGGGCACCAAGATTTAGCATAAACCTACCTGGTAGGATAAACCAATGTTACCCATTACTTTGTTGCCTAACATACGATAACATTGGGGAAACCAGCTTCAGCATGAACCTACCCAGTTGGATTATCAAGGTATTGATATGTTTCTCTTTATAATGAATCTAGTATTTAATATTTTGAAGGGTAATTAATCTCACTATCTTATCTTATTTTATTCCCTTTATGTAAACAAGTTTTTAATGATTTAGTTTACTATATTATTACATCCATAAATTCAATATTCTTAAATCATATTGATGTATAACTCTTTAAAAAACCCACAGTTTGTAACAAACAACACAAAATATATGTAAAAAATATTTAAACTTATCCAAATTCACTTAATGGATAAGGTATATGAACACTTAATATAAATTATTAGAGTTATATAGAATTAAGAACATATACATGAGTAATCCCCGAGTGACAGATAGTCATCCCACTCATTTCTAGAAGGAATAGTCTATAAGATAATGGAAAGTCCCACTCCATGTCCCACTCCTCGGGGATAGTTTACTGAAGAGATATTCCAATTAATAAAAACAATAAAATATATATATATATATATACTGTATTCAATAATGAAATTAAATATAACAACTTTAACAAATAACCAAGCTCAAGATAGATGAAAATGAAATCTTATGTAATCATACATAGCAACTAACTCCTAGATGGTTCTATGATAATTAAGATGTAGTTTTACAAATTTTAACTCAAGAATACAAATATTCATAATATAAATTTTTTAACTATGAATAATGCAGGGAATAACCTTTAAATAAATGAAATCTTCACATATTTAAACACGAGAGAATAATTTATAACAATCCATAAAATAAATATTAATAATTTTTTTTATAATTTTATCTATCTATTATGGAAATTATATAATATAAGAATATAAACACTTTATATCTATTTCATAATATAAATTTTCATATTATTCATTATATGACCATTTACTTTAACTATATATGATATTTTATGAATTAAAAACATTTTAAAATTAAATCTTATTATATAAACTATTAAAATAATCTAAACATCACATGCGTAATATTATTTAAAATTTTAACCAATAAAATAAATAAAACACTTTTGATGTGTCTTAAATAATATTTTGAACAAGGCACCCTTTAATTTTAACAATTCAAATTAATTTTGAATAGTTCATAAATAAATTTAAATTCTTTATATTTTTCCTTAATTTTTAATTTTTAAATTCTTTATAAATTACTCCTTATGATTATTAAATAAAAATTTATTTAATTTATATGGCATGCCATATAATTTTCATAAAAGGTATTTATAATATTAAGTTATAAGGTTAATGAATATTTAATAATAAATGATTCATAAAAATTGATCAATTAATTATAAACTCTTTATAATTAATTAATATAAATACTCTTCATAAATTAATAAATTCCCATAAGATAACTTTTATCAATATTTATAAATAATTTATAAATAATCAATTCAATTAAAAATTGAATATAAAAAAAGATGAATTTTTACTTAACTAATAGTTTTTTTTATGATTCTGGCATAATTTTAGAATATGATATAAACCATATATTACTACCCACATTGAGTTATAGGTTATAATGGATAAGTTGTGGTTTCTTATACGATCATCTATAATTTTTGACTGATAATCCAATCACTAAATTTGATAAGAAATAGTTTTTAATGATTGATAATTAATGTTATAATTAGTGATACAACATATTTTATTTAATGACCACATTAATATAGTTTTAGGAATTCGATACTTTTAAAAAAACACCACATGCTTATCATATTATATGATATCATGAAATTATAAGACACAATATAAAGAAATATATGATATCTTCCTGTGTCACAACATACGATATCCTATATTGTCTGTCATGATACAGAACCCATATAAAATTATAACATGTAATTATTTATGGTTAGAAGATGATATGAAAAAATATTTAGACATTCTTCATTTCATGCATGATTTCATAAATCTAAAAATTTATTAAAATCTGATACCATTTATGGGATTTGTAGGGGTTTATTATCATTTATAAATATATTAGAGGAAATAAAATCCCAATCCTGAGATTATACCAAGGATGATATATGAAGAACATGCTTAACTAGAAATGAATAACATTATAAATGTGCACAATACTTCATCAAGACACCAAGCCACCTTAATCATCATCATATTGGCTTGAAGAATATCATAAAGGGACGAAAAATGACATCCCATATCTAAAGAGTATACATAGGTTTTTCTAAGTGATCCATTATATGGATGAGATCCTTAAAAACCACCACAGTATTAAAATTATTGATTTTTCATGATGGTGAGAAATTCTGTTCATGTTGTGTATGTTAAAACATACATTCCATTCAAATTTTTCTTAAAAATTCAAAATTACCATGTTCAAAAAATGATACAAAGATTCATTTTAATTTTTTTTTAAAATTAAATCATAGTTAAAATTAATTTAAACTATCATGTAATAATATAAAAAATATTGTTGAAAACATTTTTCAAAAACATGGACATAAATGAAAAATTATTTTTTACCAAAATTGAAAACAAATCAGTTTTCCATAAAAATATTCTTTTAGCAACATGAGTTTTTAGAAAGAGGAAAATAAAATTAAAACCTTAAATTTTAAAAAATAACCATAGGATAATTTAATATATTTTTTTATGATAAAAATTTTTACAATTACCCCATTAGATATTTAGACAACAATAATATTGAATAATGATGAGATTGTTAAATCAATCCTTATAAGGATCATATCATTGAATTGGTAATTATTAAATTGATAAATTATTAAAAATAAATTTAAATAAAAAAACCATATTAAATACATCATAAATCATCCAAAATTTATTTCACACATAATCTTATCATAATATAATCAATAAATAAGTGATATAACCCAATGAAAGAAGAATTAGTTAAGAAACCCCTTACCGTTTTGGTAATTTTTGAATCAAAACACCCTTTAAAGAAATAAAATCAAATGAAACATTAAATGAAATTAATTATAATATAATCAAGATATAACATTTAATATTGTTCATAGATACACCTCATAAAAGTAGAAAGGTGAATAACATAATATATGTCCCAAAGAACACAATTTGAGACGGAGAACCCTTACAAAGATTGTATCATTGGATTGAGAATTAATCAATGAAGTGACTATGTGTAACAAATATAAATTGGATAAAAAATTAAAAATATATAATAATAAAATTAGAACACATTTTACATATAATCATAGCATAGCATAGTTAATGAATTAGAAGTATAACCTAATGAATGGGAATTGAATTAAGAAAACCTTAACCTCAAGTCCAATGTTTTTATGTGTGTCATTTAACTCCTATATAATAAACATTCACCAATTATATTATTTATTTAAAAAATTTAATTCCTTATCCTTAAAACATTTATTTTATTTATTTTAATTACATATTTATTTTATTAATCATGTAAGTCTACATCGAGTGTTTAGAGGACATTCAGGTCATAATCCCGAAATAGATTTGGTAGGATGAACATGTTTAAAGAGGTTGTTAGTCATAATAATAATCATGACATAATTATAATTTGTAAACATCAATTATAATTGTAAAACCAACCATTAAATATGATTATGAAAAATTAGTTGTGTTATAATCATAGAGATGGAAGGTCGTACGTAGATGAGTAATGTTTCTATTTTTTAATGATTGTGATAGATAGAAGGTAAGTATTATTTTATATTTAAAGAATTATTTTTATATAATTAATATAATATTTTCTCCATAAATACACTTACACATAATATCCATGAAAAAAAATCACATCACTTCGTGGAGGTGGTTATCCACACGTACAAACAAATATCATTATCATTTTCAAAGGATGGAAAGACATGAAAATAGACGATATATTATCCTTAAATAATTATAATTATGTCATTAATATCATATATATATATATATTAAATCAATGATTATAATCATCCTTTATAGGTGGTTATAGAAAATTAATTACATCGATTTGTAATGCGATAATCGGACATACACACAAATTTATGGATTCATTTCCGATTTGATGGAAGAAAGAGACAGATATAGGTTATTCTATTAACATAATAACATATAATTATAAATAAGATATTTTTTTTAAAATTTACTACTGTTTTAATAATATGTGAATGATTTATAATAATAAATAAAACTAAAACACTCTCTCAATAGTAATTCCTCTTCTTCGGATAACCACATTTGCTTTACACCTTAAGCCCTATAAGGATGGTATTATGACCAAAATAAGAGCTCAAGAACATGGGGAGGGATATTATAAATGGATTTAGGTATTTATTGGCCAAAAATATATATCTTTACGTTTGGAGAGGAGGGGATATAGGGTTTCCTTTTATAAGTTATGGTAGTGTCATTATTGGAGATTCATAAAGTATTAAATTAACATAAATTAATATTCACTTTTATGTGGCTCAAAAATTTTATATTTAAAATAAATAATTATTATAAGTCTAAATAATCTAATACAACAAATTTTGGACAAGTTTTGGTGATTTTTTCACCATTATCTCTTTATTTTAACCCTCATTAACCCGTTTGTCAATTACCACGATATCAATGTTTTTTACACTTTAAGGGGTAAGAATGTTACTATAAAACGAAAAGTGACCAATAAATGGGAAATTATTGATATTTAAAATAATATCTAATTAAATTTTCCTAATATAGGATTATATGAATTTTTAATCAATAAATAAAATAATTTTTATCATAAAAATCATTAATATAAATTTTGGAAATAGATGAAATATTATAATACAATATGTGTCTAACTCATGTAAAATGGTTCTAAAATGATATGTATTAGAGGATAAGTAATATAATGTCTTCATATAATCATAAAATAAAGTTTTTGATATGTTTTTATATCATTTTAAACCTTATATTTTGGTTTAACCCCTTGGTTGAATAATTTTAACATTAACCATGGTAATGAATTTTTCAATATTAAAATGTTATAATTTTTCTTATAAGGTAAAAATTGGAACATAAATGTCCAAGGGATGAATGTTTTGAAAATTTATCATCCAAATTATCCTATTTTAATACTTTATAATTTCTAAATAATTTAATAAAATATATTTAACATAAATTACTATTAATATCGTTTTAAGAACAATTCACATAATTTGACATTGAATGTAACATGAAAACAATATAATTAGAATATAAACCAATAAAATATCTAAAATATATTATTTTTATCTTTATAATTTTTATTAAACTTCAAATCACCCAAAAAACAATATTAATTTGTGATATTTTAAATTCAGTTACTTGATTTTTTATTTCTTGCACAAGCATTGTGTCGACGTTGCGTAAACATTAAAGTAATTAGTTCATCACTAAAAATTATAAATAAATTATCATGATAAAAAATAATTTATATTTCGAATAAAATTTTATAAATGAACATAATTTGCCTTTATCTATGTCAAAAAAATTTATTTATTTTAAAATCAATAGAGTTACATTTTTTACTTTATATTTACATAAAATAATATATGTCATTTTTCAAAGAAAAGTGGAACACAATTTTCATATATTTGAATATTTGGATGCTTATGGTCTATCACCACTCAGAAAATAGATTAAAGTCAGGTTTTAAGGTTATTTTTAGTCCTTTTCATATTATTTTTAACCTCAATTAGATAATTTACCCTTACTTAGGTGAAAATATTTCTACTGTTACTATTTATAATAACCAAAATTAGATGGGGAATATTTTCCAAATTTGGATCTCATGATTAAAAATATAGAATCTATTTTTAAATATTTAATTTATATAAGTGGAATAAATTAATTTTATATTAAAATGCAAAATTCAACAAAAAATAGTTTATAGAAAAAATGTGTTTTTAAGCCCAAAAATGAACTTGTACCAAAATGAGGAATAATGATGATTCCTATATAATTGAATAGATTATTTATAATTAAATAAGCATTATTTTAATTTAAGATAATATTCAAATCATTAATGGATATTTATATAAGAAAATGATCGTTTTATGAAAAAACTAATAAAAATGGTTTTTTCACGATTCATTGAAAAATAAATAATTTTAGAAAAATCCCAAAATTTTACCCAAAGATAATTTTGGTATGATGATTTAAAAAAATAACTTTATTTTTTAAAATAAAATTTAAAAAAAATTATTTTAATTATAATATATTCTAATAAAAATTAATGAAAATATTTTTTATAAAAAAACATATTTTTAAAGAATGAGATGAGTTTACCAAAATTCGAGTGTTCATTCCCAAAGAATTAATAAAAACATTTGTATTGAGTATCTAATTTATATATTTTTTTCATTATGTGGTTATTAGTATTCATACCTCCAATTTTAATGGCTAGGTTACAATGATAAGGTTTAAAATAATATATCATAGTTCATTTAAACACAGTTTTTTGTACTGTATATGCTATAAAAAATAGTGTTTTTTTTAAACTCAATGTGTCCCATTCCCCTATCCCCAATTTAAAAAATTGTATCATCATAATTATAACTTTATCTCAGTACTCAATGGTTTGACTTTTGAAAATTCCATTGTTGAAAACCCACATCATAAAAATGGTTAATAAAACTTCTTCTTGAAAATAGGGAATGGGAAATATGAAGTTAATCTGAAATAACACATAAATAGGCTCCCAAATAGAAGAAAATTAGTGGGAAGTGAAAATATGTACATAGAGGAAAAAAATATCCAAATAATGATAGAGAGTGAAAAAGAACATTGATCATGATAAATTAAATTATCAACATAAAGGTAACGTACACAAAACCATAAACAAAAGATTTTTGAAAAATATCATCAATTTATTAGAAATAAATGTAATTGGATAACATTTTTTCTTCAATATATTTTCCTAGGGTGAGGAATTACTTCACCATATAAACTAAGAATATATTTAAATATTTACTTGAACAGTATAATTACATCCTTTAATAAATTTCTACCACATTCCTATGTTTTTCTCCAAATGATGAGCATTGAAGATGAATTTTTCATCTCTAATAAAATAAAATAACTTCTAATGACTCACATAATCCATAAAAGGATAAAAATACATTCCTCGTATATTTATATAATAACCAGAACTAAAATGGTTAGCACAAATTAATATAATTCCCAAAATGAATAAACCATCATATGAGTAAATAAATCATTAATATCCAAATCATCAACAGTAATATCCAAAGTTCAACTTAGATCATTTCAAAACTAACTAACCTTAAAATTCATAAAAATTTTCACAACCAATTTAAAAACCCAAAAACCAAAAGTATTTTATCACATATTCTTTTGATTTTAATTTAAAATTTATCACTGATCAACATTAGTCAGTAATATGAAAAAAAATGTATATTCCCTAATAATAAAATATCCAAAATATGCTAATCATTTCCATAAATAACCAGAATCATCATAAAGACACATTTAAATAATATATTCTTCCATAAGAAAATTCAACCATTATTCCTTAAATAAAAACACCTCTTAGCCAAAATAATCTCTATTTACTTTAATTATATTATCCTCTTAAGTATATAGAGAAATTATTCTAAAATAACGTTAATCACTTGTCACCAAATAATTTTTCAACATAATGGTTATCAATATGGAAAATCATATGTTACGAAATTGTAATTACCCATAATTACCTCAATAGAAAATATCATATAAAACATAAATGTCATAAAAATCTTTAAAATTATTACTATAAAATTAAAAATAAATATTTTTCAAATAAACCTTCAAATAAAAAACATAATAAACCTAAGGGTTTTATTACCATAAATACCTCCCAAAATACTATTAATAATTTTAAAATAACATCACTTAAAACCTCAAAAGGTGTATACATGATTTTTAACATATGAACAACCTTATAATTATAATCCTAATAACAATTAGGTTTATCCCATTTAACTATGGAATATCATAGGCTTTCATAGGTTTTATTCTCTAATTCAACATAATGGTTCATAAAAAAAGTTTAATTAACTTATGAATATCCCTTGGGAGTGAAAAAACATGTTCATATAAAGGGAATATTCACCATATACCATAATTATGGTTAGAATATACTTGAACAACTCCTTTTGAGGTTATTACCCTTAGATACATATAGGCCAAAACCATATCCACTTGTAGTATCCAGACATGGATGCCTTTTTTGAAAAAATGAATAATCTCTACCCTACAAAAAACATTTTGATATTATCCTATAATTAGACATATCCCTAGAGTTTATCATAGGGTTATGTTCCCTAATTTATGTTTTCATAAATATAATTCTCAAGGTACCCACTAAATTTCCCTTAATACCAATTTTAAAGACCCCAAATCCAGAATCCGCAATTTTCTAGTTACATTAAAACATGGGAACATGATATAAGTGATGAAATTATAAAGAACCAAATAGTTTAGTGGTCTTAGTAAACTCGATGCATACTTGAATCTCACATTGCATTTGAAAACATAAAATACAACATAGTATTTTCTTTGAGAACATAACTATTCAATCTTGCATACCCTTGTATATCAATTAGGATAAAATTCCTAGAATCCTGAGGAAAGGAAAATTAATAAATGGGTGAGCTCAGATTCTTAGTAAAATAATGCATATATCACAATTCATCATAGAATAAATAAGGCATGAATAATATCATTGAGAAAACAATAATAAAATATTTTATATAGCTAATATAACAAAAGGGGACTAAAACCATGGATAATATAACAAAATAAATAATCATATGGATAGTAATAACTATTTTAATACGGATAAAATGCATAATTTCATACATTATAATCTTACCATCAAGACCTTGTGCCCATAAAACATGTGTAAATAGTTAAGGAATATGAAAAATACCCAAACTATTTTGTCTCATGAGACCTACCGATGCATATATGGGCTATAATGGGTCTTTCCCATTATATAATATGTCTAATTCATTGATTATGTGAAAGGGAAGAATAAAAATTCGATACATAATCTACATAAACATTCATATTGAACAACTATTATAAGAAATGTTAATACTATCCCTAATCAAAAAATATAACATTATCATAAGTAATCTAGGGTAATATAATTGATGGTATAAAAATATTATATCTGCACTAAATCATTTTATTCACCAAATAATGTTTAAATGTATTAATATATGTTACAAAGACCATCGATATAATTCTTGTAAAATTCCTATTTTCATTTTCAAATCACTTATATTAAAATATAAAAACTTTCAAGATATTAATGAAAAACTTTTATTTGAAAATGAATTTTGAAACATGTAAAGTAAGATTCAAGTCATTGAGCATTCATAGGTGTGGGAATTTTTTTTCATGTCATGTATGTTAAAACAAACATTCCTTTCACATTTTTAGTAAAAATTCAAAATCACATCATTCACAAAATGACAAGAAGATTCCTTTTAAACCATTTTGTAAAAATCCAATCATAGGAAAAACAATCTATAATATCATAGCATAATATTAAAAATATTCTTGAAAACATTTTTAGAAAATATATATATGAAATAAAAAGTATTTTTTACTAAAGAGAGAAAGAATGTTAGTTTTCCTTAAAAAATCTTTCAGTATCTTGTGTACTTAAAGAATTGAAAATGAAAGGAAAACTTATAATTTTTAAAATTAATTAGAGGATAAGAAAACCTATTGTATTTATGAAAAAAATCAAAAAAGTTTCCCAATGGATACTTATACATAAATTATCTTGAATAATGATGATATTGTGTAATTAAACACTATAATGATCAATCAATGAATTAAGAATTATTTAATCTAGAGATTACACGTAATAAATATAAATCTACAAAAAATAAGTAAAAATATAACATAAATAAAAAAATCATTTCACACATAATTTGGGCATAATATAATCAATAAATAAGTTATATAATGTAATAAAATATTATTGAGTTAAGAACCCCTTTACCATTTTGGTAATTCTTAAGTCAAAATGCCCATGTAGTAAAAAAATTCAAATGAAACATTGAAAACCAATAATATAAATATATTCATGATATTACATATTAAATGGGAAGTATATACACCTCATAAATATAAATAGGTTTATAACATAATGTATGTCTCAATGAAGACAATTTGAGATGAAGAACCGTTACAAAGATCATATTTTGAAAATGAGAATTAATTAATGAAGTGATTATGTATAATAAGTGTAAACCCACAATAAACAAGTGGAAATATATAATAATACAATAATATTTTATCTTACTCATAATCACGGAATAAAATAGTCTGTAAAGTATAATTGTGACCCAATGACTGTGAATTGAGTAAAGAAACCCCCAACCTCGAGTCCATACTTGACATGTATGTCCTTTAGATATAATATAATGAACTTATATAAGTTATATGATTTATTAAAATCCATTTTTGTTATAATTACTTATCATTAAAACATTTATTTCATTTATTTAAATTTAATATTTAATTACTTAATCATTTATGTCCACATCGAGTGTTTAGAGTATGTTCGGTTCATAATCCCAAAACAACTCTGGTAGGATGAACATGGTCAAAGAAATAATTAGTAAGAGTAATAATTATGAAATAATTATAATTTTTATACATAAATTATAATTTTAAAACAAACCATTAATTTTTTTTATGAAAAATTAATTATGTAACAATCATGGAGATGATAGGTCATATGATAATTAGGTCATTGATATCATATATATACATTAAATCCATGATTATAACTTATTGTGAGAGGTGGTGGTGGAAAACTAATTACATCAGTTCACGAGGTGGTATTTTTCCGTACACACAAATAATGGATTCATTTACCATTTTATGGAATAAAGGGATTGATAATGAATCTATTTTAATTGTTTTGGTCCTTTATATATTTCAAAATATATCTACGGAATTTTCCTTGGAGTTGTCGATGTGTTTTTGGTGTCAAGGGACCTAAAAATTAACATATTAAAAATATTAATATATATTAAAGAATTCACAATCAGTTTTTTAGAATAAATGGTTTCCCCATAGATTGGGACATCATATGGGTAATCCAATACAATGATTGTTTCCAACATGTGGGGTTTACCATAGGTGAAACATAAAGTTCATCGGTGTTGGGTGTTCAGTTGATGGAGACCGTTGGCAGGTGTATTGAGTAATTAATTAATTAATTAAATTTATTTATTTAAATGACACAAACCATAACCATCCTATAGAAATATTTCATTATAGAAAATATATAAGTGTAGCCTCATAACCTAGGGATATCTAGGAAGAGTAGGGATATCTTTTATGGTGCTAATAGACCTGAGAACATGGATCGACAATGAATGATCAAGAGGAATCATAAGACAGACAAAGAGCATTGAAAAATTACATTCTTTATTTCCAGTAGATGAATTCTACACCAAAAAATGATCCATTATTTAGGTAGGGATCATTATTTTGTGATTTCCTCCAATGGTTCATTTGGTAAGGATGGATTTTCTTATCATAATTTTTTTATTCTGTGATTTATAGTTATTCAAATGAGCCTAGATTTGATGAATATCCTTGATCCTATTAATATTTTTAATTGTTCCCATTAATTTCTTGGTTTTGGTTTTGTAATTTATGATCTTTGGATAGATTCCTATCAGCCTATGATAATCCCACTTTGTTTTTGAGCCTCTCCCATCTCTGTTCTTTGCATTCTACATCATTGGATTATGGAGATGGCAATTTGACATTGTTGGGATAGATTCAAGAATGATTTTACCCCTAGATTCATGGTTGATATGTGAATTAACTCATAAGTGGTGTTTTGTAGATGGATCGAGATAGATTACTAGTTATGGGTGATAGAATCATGGATCAAACACCTTATATGGAAATGATAAGGATTGAGGCTATGGGTCAGAACACTGGATATCTGATTTCCAACCACTAAAGGCCAAAAATCGACAATCAAAGACCTTCCTCCTGTGATTTATCTGTTTTAGGTGAGCCGAACGGTGGATCTTTGAGTAGAAATAAAATATCTAGCATTTTTGTGTAGTAATAATTATCTTTCTATAAAATTTGTGACTACACACCATGTATCATAGAAAAACACACACAGTGTAGTATTGGATTTCATAGCATATAGGGTATTTTTACGAGTTAAATATCACACACTATATTGTTATGCCCATACATCGTGTGATCCTACCCTAGAGGCCAAGTCATGTATTTAAGGCATACACCCAGGGCCCTATGTGGTTATACACGTTGTGTACCCTAAAGGACATGCCATGTATATGTACATGGATACCCAATATGTGTACCATGTGTACATGCCAAAGACCTTGGGTAGTTGTACACACCATATGACATAATCTATATGTTGTGTAGAGTCACACAACTTTCCAAGTTGTGTCTAAGGGAGGACACACCCAAAGTTTCAAGGTGGAGTCACACACCATGTGACCCTATGTACACATTGTGTACTTTGGTGTTTCATGTTGAGTCTAACTAGGGGACATGTCTAGAGTTTTGATTTGTGAGATATGTCATGTCACCTAGTAGAAAATATCTTGTAATCCCCTCATGACCTTCTAACTTGTGTATATTATTCTATAAAACTTTTATTTGGGAACAAAATTAGCCTATCATGAGTAGTTTTCCACATTGAATGTGATAACGGTCTTCAAATTGGTATTAGATATATGAAGTGAGGTTATGATAATGGGATGCTTCTATAGAAATGCTTAACTTGTGGCATAGTTTGGTTGTGATCGTTGAAGTGTTACCAAGGTTATAAATCTTTTATTTCTCTATTGGGTTTGGATCTCCCTATAATTTATGTAGGTAGAGATAGTTATCCACCACATTACAGAGGGTGTGATCCGTTTATCTACGAAGTAGACACCCCATCATTAAGCTCTAGTGGTGTGAAGGTCCTCCATTGTATTACTACTCCCTTTTCTGCATTACATAGTGGATTGGTGTGGGACTTCCATTTTATTAAGATATTTTGAGAGATTATTGGATAGGAGATAGATCTCCCTCATCTATGACACATAGTATTGATGGGTTTTCCCTCCACTCAGTATCTTATGTGGTTACATGGGATGTTTGGCATCGGTGATGATACCATTGGAGTTTTGGGAATAATTTTTGTTCTTAGTTGGTTTTGGATAAAGAGATCCCCTTTCTCTCTTCTTTTGGGATTGTTTTGAGAATATTTAATGTTTTTTTTCCATTACCCTATTTATTAGGGTTTGACATTACTATTTTTCATTTCTATTTCTTCCCCTTTTGTGTTTCAGGGTGTCCTATTGGGTATGTATATGTTCTCACCTTCATGGGATTTTCCCATACCTATTGTTTTTGTTGTAGCAGATAGATTGGTTAGTAGTAACCTTGGTAGACGTAGTTTCAATGGAGCTTAGTGGTGTGTGGTGTTGACTGTGTTTGGTGGTCAGTATTGGTGATTGTGAGTTGGGATAAACATGGTATTTATCTATTTATATTTATTATAAGGTTGGGACTATATTTCTAATTGGGTGAGTTATTTTTAAAGATCAAGCCATAAGGCCCCTTATATAAGATAATAAAAAAAGTACAGAGGGGGAAAAAGAGAAGCAGATGTCCAAAAAAACAAGCCAAATAAAAGCAGTGAAATTTCATGTAGCATGAGACCAGGTGTTTATGCTTTGGTGCGGGGAATGCCCACCCCTACCACGAGGATGCCTCCCTCTTCGACATGCTTTCACTTTCTCTAATAGTGCTCCTCCATCATCCAGGAGTCCAGAATTTTCAACCTACTTCATTTATTCATCTTCAAACGCGTGGTTTTATCCTTTTCCATCCTCCTCGCTGCTTCCAATTACAAGTAGATAAAAATCATTGTGCATGCTTAACTTGGTATACATTTTTTTCTTAGCTGATTGTGAGGTAACATGAGACATAAGAAAGACAATAGGTTCATTTTTTTGATCCCCTGCCTTTACCATATTGTGACATGCCCACATTAGGAGTTTGAAACCCTCCTATGTCAAGTGAAGAATCAATTGGATGCTTACAAGACCCCAACATAAATGTATTACCAGAGTCATCCTCCTTTCTAGGAGGTAGTTTAGCAGAAACATATATTATCTTACCATGTGAAGGTAAAAGGTAAAGTTCCTAACCCTACACTTGATCTAGAACTGAGGGCTGCCTTTGTTTTGAGATAGAGGGATGTTCCAACTGCTGAATCACTACATGATTGTAGAGTGTTTGGGGGATCACTACTGAATCTATTAGTATCAAATCCTAGCAATGTTTAGTTCCATCCTTCCTGGCATGTAAGTTGGGGGAGGCTAGTTCTAGTGGTTGATTATTAGAATCAACCTCCACATATCATTTCTCATGTGCAGGGTATCTTGTTTTCCCTTGTTCAGAGGTAGCCCTTTTGCATTTGGATTTCAAAGAAATAGAAGAATCGAATTTTTCCTTACCCTTTCGACAATTTGAGGCTTCTAATTTTTGTTATTTCCAGATTTCTAGATCAACATCAGCTTGAATAGACAATTATTTAGCACCCTGACTATCATCCGAATCATTATCAGTCAGTTCATCCTCTGAAACTGAATGATTATCTTCTTTCCGAGACATAAAGAGGCGTGACTCACTTACAAGATCAACCTAAGACATTTTTTTATCCTTTAGAAAAACTACATTAATAAGAGGAAAGAGTGTAGCCTGAGACAACTCTGCCACCCCTTCAGGCCTAATGGGAACTTTAACCCCATCCCTAAACTGGGACTTAGGGGGCTCCTCTAAACCAGCAATACTGTGAATAACATTAGTCTAGAGAATCACTTCTCTAGATAAGTGTTTAGCAGTAGTTCCATCATGATATTTAATCAGTGTAGTGGATTTAGTTGCTATAATTTTCTTTCTTCTACATTGGCTAGACTCATTCCCCTTTAAGAGACAATTTGAGTAGAATGTATTACTTCTAATATTAGATATCAGGTGTCCTATAATTCCACAAATAGTAAAGAAAGGAGGTGTTCTTTCATATTCAATTCTCAAACTATCCTCATCTTTCGGGGTTGTGATAATTACACGGTCAATTACAAAAATAGTTAGATGAACTATTACTAGTATTCGTGAAAATTGATCAAAAGTTTCCATTTCCATTGCATTATCCATATGAATTGGGATACCAATAGCCGAAGTTATGTCATAGAGAATTTTTGTCTACCATAGTACCCAAAATAGTCTATGTAATTTAACCCAGACCTAAGAACATGTATCTTTAAAATCATTGAGATTAAAATTCTGATTCCAGTCATGCATTTGAAGAACACCTAGTCTGAGATTAATCTACCCAACAACCCAAGAAATCCATTTTAACTCAACAGATGAGAAGAGGACATGGAAGAATCTGTGACCTAAGGAAACACATTTGATGTCGGAAAACCCCAAATCACATCTAATCTAGACACCAAATCGGAGACCATCCACTACTTCATACCCTTCGACAATGAAATGCGTTCAATGAAAGAAAACTTAAAAATCTATATTCTATAAGAAATAGCTCCATTGGAGGCTGATATGTGTGCAGTTGAACCTTTTATAATGATACGTTAGCCAATATGATCCTTGAGGAATGAAAATGAATCCCCTAAGGAACCAGCGTACATAGTGAATTTTTTTTTCGGAATCACTGTCTTGGACCACAGAAATTGCCTCATGTCTATCAACATGATGATTGGGAAAATATGTATTTTCCCATTAGTATACTTTGTTATTTATACTATTTGACATTAATGTATGTCCTAAAGGTTTTTAGATGCATGTTTTACTCTCTAGATTTTTTTAGTGTTTTATTATATCATTGTAGTATTGCATGGAGCTTCTTGTGTGTGTGTTTCATGGTAATTTATGATAAGGCCTCCCATTTCAGTGGTATGCCTACTTGATACTAGTAGCAAATCCGTAAACTATTAGAGGTGGGCATGGGGTGTCACACTCAACCTTCCACTATCCAATCTGGATACACTTGGCCGAATTATGACTTGGTGTTATCAATGGTAGTCTATCTTTGGTTTGGTGTTTGGAGTTGGACATGTTGTGAGGAATGTTTTGGGAATGTAGGTAAATGATGTTGGGGTGTCGTGAGATTAGTTATCAAGATAGGGATCCCAGTTTTGGTATGGATACCAATGTATCTATACACTAAGACTCCAGAAACCATCTTATAGACTTGACATACTGAGACATTAGTGTAGAGAAACCAATGTTACATGCATCATATAGAATTGGATATTTTAACTTTATGTACTTCTTGAGTTAAATCACCAGATATCCCCATATAACCATGGTACGTCTTCTTGAATTTCAATATTCCACCATGATGATCTCAACAATGATACAGATACATAGTTTGGATGATGATTGGTTGAGTGAGGAAGCACTAATTCATGGTCACCATGACAACCAACATAGTATCGAGGCTCCAGATCAAGATCCAATTCATGAAGTGGTTTCTCCATTCGGGCAACGAACATCGTTTTCAACCATCAAACAGTAAGGGGAACCATCCTCATTGGGTCAGTTTTATGTTTCTATTTATACGAAAAAATTATTATTTCTATCATTTATTTTTAAATAGGTGCATATGGTGATCTTTATTTTAGATTTTTAGGGCTAGGGACCACCCAGATTCTAGGGTGAGACTGACCCTCAGGTAGAATAGGCTTGGCCAAAGTCTATGGTTTGAGTTTTTTTATGAATTTGAAACCCAATGTGATGGTTGTTCTTGAAACCATACACTTTCACTAATTATAAATGATTGTGTGGTGTTTGGTTATCCATTTATATAATGAAATGACTCTCTCTTGTCCAGATTTTGATTTCTTATTCCATAGTGAGTTTTATCCTTCCACTAGACCCCTAGTTAATATACAGGAGCCTCTTAAGCAGGCTTGTGATATAATGTTTTTCCTGGTAATTGTAATTTAGGTAAATATATTTGGAAGTGGACATCATAGATTTGATTCATATGTAGTAGCTAATAGGCATCAATCATCAAGGTTGTGGTGCAGGTAGTATACTCATGCTTATATTTATACACAGGGATCTACTGTGCAAAAATACAATGGTGGGCTTAGTCATACAGAAGGTAATTTTAATTAAAATACTCGTATAAGATACATGTATCATGATAATGGATGATTCTTTTCTTATGGAAAGAATTTTCATTATTCTTAGGTCATCCAGAACCCTCATGCTAGAGTGGGAAGATAAACAGTAGAGGGTTTTGATATAGGGAATCCTGATATAACACTAGGTATGATCTATGTTCATTTTTTTTCTTTAGATATTTTACTTTAGAACTTCTTCCTTGTTTTTTTATTATCACTATATTTTTGATTTGTGACGGGTATTTTAGCATGTATGGAAGATAGATTCTTCCCGGCACCAAGACCTGTCCTCTTATGATGCAATTTAAAGTCATATGGGAAATTCAATGCCACCCAAAGTGGAAAATGTCAAGGTTTGGTATTTTAGTACATTTTAATTGTATGTTCAAGGTCATTTTGGTCTATTTTAAGTATCATATGTGAACCTTTGTTATGGTAACCAAATATTTTATGTGGAAGGATAACTTCAAGAAGTGGAAACTTACAACCCATTGGTATAAAAGTGATCCATGGTATGACCCATGAGTTCTCTACTAGAGCTATACAAGATCACATGTCACTCATATCTTTCCAAATACCTTCTTAATGATCTAAATATTCCATTGGAGCCTTTATCTCAACCTTCACATCTAAATTCTCCTCCTAAGGGAGTGTCAATTATCACACTTTTCTTCTAGTAGTGTAACTCAGCTCTTTGAGAAGAGAGTTTCTCATGGGATCATTTTGTATTAATAATGAGTCCATATGATGTTTTTTAGTATTTCATAATGGTTATATGTTTGAATTCGATGTCGACTTGCACCCCAGGACTGCAATGATATTTTTTGAGGTCTATCATATGACCCTTTATGAGCTCTTGGAGTTGAGTGTGTATTTGTAAAATGTTTGTGATTAGTTTTCTCTCAGACCCAGTGTGCCCCCCCTAAGCAGCTTTAGAATTGTTTGTGAAAAATTAGGATGATATATTGAAGATTTTCATTTTTATTGTCGCCTAAATTAGGAGACAATCAACAAAAAGTTCCCCTTACCAAAGAACAATGACCATTTCAACCAATTTCAAGGTGAAAGATTGTTCTCATGGATTTATATTTGGTCCAACTATCATGAGTTGAAATTTTATAAGAATAAAATCCCAAATATGGAATTTTTATGTCACTTTAGACACTATGAGTTCTTAGTGGTAACCATTTTATTGTTACTGAAACCCTAATTGTGATCATGGATCATATGAATCAGATCTTTCAACCATACTTGGATCAATTCTTAGTTGTCTTTATCAATGACATACTTGTATACTATGCATCATAAGTGGAGTATGTATAACTTTTGAGGACAGTCCAATACTTTTTCTAGGTGGGACAACTTTATGGTAAGATCTAAAAGGGTTTGTCTTTAATCTGAGAGGTTTAATTCTAGGGCATGTCACCTCTATGCATTGTGTTTTCATGGATCTATAGAATATTGATGCAGTGATTACTTATGAGCCACCCAAAAGTGTGGTGGAGGTGTAGAGTTTCCTTGGTTTGGCAGGGAGCTACCAAGAATGGGCATCAAGTAAATAGTTTTTTTTATAACTTTGGTGTTGGGATTGGATGTATGTTGATGCAAAGGTGAGATGTGAATGCTTCTAGGTTGAGGCGGTTGATAAACCATGAGAAATTTTACATGGCCTATGACTTGGATTGGGCAGTAGAAATATTTTCCGTAAATATGTGGAGTTGTTATATTTTGAATGAGAGTTTCACTGTTTTCATAGACCTTTAGAAAGTATTTGGTACATCTTCTCTTATAGATAACATGAAATGAGATAGAGATGTTTATTGGAGTTCCTTTAGGACTAAAACTTTGAGATAGTCTATACCCTGAGGAAGGTAAATGTCTTGGTAGATGCCCTTAGTAGAAATTAATATTCTCACTTTGTGGGAGAGTCATCAGAGTAGTTGGCCTCATTTTAGAATTCCCCGGTGGAAGATAAATGTGTATATTATCTTTAGTTGATGGTAGTGTCTCCATCCCTCCATCAACATGTGATAGATACTCAGTTGGGAGTTGTTTACTATTATGTTTTGTGTGACTAGATAACCTCAAGAGATGCACCAAATTATTCTTTTTAAAGGAGGGGATCAAGTTACCATTTCTTTAATGGATGGATAGTGGTTTTGGTCATGATCTATGGGTAGGTGTTAATGATGTTACATAAATCTCCTAGGAATATGCATCTTGATGTGACAAAGATGTTCAAGGACCATCAGCAATAGTTTTTGTGGGTTGGCAAGAGGCGAGCTATAGCTAAAATTGTTTCTTGGTTTCTCACATGTCATAAAGTAAATACTAAACAACAGGTTATCATGGGATTGACATAAAATTTTTCCAAGTTTTGGAGGATATATTGATATCCTATGTGTTGTACTTTGATCGATGTCTGGTGGTTCAATTCTTGTTAGAAGAGTTTTCTTATAATGAAAACTATCACTCTATTATTGACATAAATACTTTCGAAGGCCTTTTAGGGAGACCCTACCAGTAACCCTCATTCTAGATTGATATTTAAGAGTATTCAGTTGTTGGGATAGAGATGATGTAGGAAACTATAGAGAGATTTTAGTTGATCTGTGATCAATTGATGATTACTTGATGTTAATAGAAATATTACATGAACCGACAACATGGACCTTTGTAGTTTGATTAGGGAGACTATGTCTTCTTGGGAATCTACCCAAGACATGGATTTTGGAGTTTTATACAAGCAGTAATCATTTCCCCATTTTTCTTCAATCTATATGAGTTTCTATATCGGTTTGGTGTGGTTTCTTATCATTGGTACCTACCCCCATAGTGGGACTAATTGAATGACATCTTCCATGTGTAGTAGCAAAGTAGACACATACAAAATTGTATCACATTATAAACCATTACGAGATATAAATTGTGTATGGGGTCACCTTCTCAGAGTACTTGATAATGAATGTGGATTAACAGGAGAGGATCCTATGTAGAGAGACCATTCATTTGGGTTGAGATCATTGGTAGCAAGGGAGTGTACAGGATATCTCATGAGAGTGTGAGAGATATATTTGGGTTATGTACCTACACCAATTTAGTAGTTTTTGTTTTTCAGAGTGAAAATCCTTGAATTATTGGATAATTTAATGACACTAGTTTCATGGGTTTGGTCCTCTAGATATTTATAAAAATATATCTGGATTTTCCCCTAATTTTGAATTATTTTTTTTTGTGCCGTAGGACCACAAAATCAATATATTAAAAATACTAATATATAATAAAGCATGTGCATGCGTATTATTACAATAAATTATTTTCCCATTAATCAGTTACCAAGATTGGAGATTCTATACCACGTTTTTTTCTAGAATATGGGATTTACCCTAGGTGCAACATAAAGTTGGTTAGTGTGGGTGTTCGAATGATGGAGACCATTGGTGGATGTATTATACAATTAATTAATTTTAGTAATTCATTTATTTAAATTACCCAACCCATAAACCCCCACTATAAATATGTAATTATAGAAAATCTCTAGGGTTAACCAAATAACCTTGGGAGAATAAAGAAGAGGAGTAGATATTTTTGGTTCCAATAGATGCGAGACTGTGGATTGACCACAAATGATCAATGGGAATTGTGAGACTTGTAATGAACATAGTGGGAACATATTCTTCATCACTATTGGATCTGTTATTCACCAAAGAATGATTAATTATTGAGTTAGGGATAAATATTTTGTGATTTATACCTTTGGTTCATTTTATAATCATGGATTTTCTTAACTTCATTATTATTATTCAGTTTCTCATTCTTCACATGAGCCCATATTTGATTAATATCCTTGATCATTTTTATCTTTTTTGTTATACCCATGATTTTCATAGTTTTGGTTACATAATTTATTATCATTTTCTTGATTCATATCATCAAATGATAATATCACTTTATTTGTGGGCCTCTATCATTTCAATTCTACACATTATTCATAGTTGGCCCATGGGGTTAGTGATTTGACTTTGTCGGACCAGATTCGAGTATAATAGAAATGTTGGATTACTGGTGGATGTGTGAATTCCCACAAAAGTATTGTTTTATGGATGGATCAAGGTATATTGTGGGTTTTAGATGATTGAATCATGGATCATATCCCCCATATGGTGATGGTAAGTATGGAAATTGCATCATAGAAAATCATAGATTTAATTTCTAGCCACAAGTGTTTGTAAATCAATAATTATAGACCTTACCCCTTGGACTCAATAATATTAGGTGAGTCAAAATTTGGTGGTTCTAGAGGAAATCATAGATTTGGAATCCGTATGAAGGAATACTTCACATTCTATGACATTCACAACTACATTCCATGTATCTCGAAGGAACACATGTTTTGTTGTCCAGGATTCATGGTGCATAGGGTTTTGTCCATGTTAAATATAACACATCGTTTGGATGGGGAAACATGTTATGTTTTCCTATCTAGGAAACCAAGCAGTGTATCAGAGGCACATGCCCATGACCCTATAAGGTTTAAAACCTTGTGTACCTTAAGGGACATGCTGTGTATATGTACATGGAAACACGATCCATGTATTGTGTGTACATGCCTAGGACCTCAGGTAATTGTACACACCATGTGACCTAATCTACACTTCATTTAGAGTTATAGCATCCCAGCATGGCTTACCATCAAACTGGTAGCCATCCTGGGGGTCATATGGCCTCAAACACATCTCACCGTATGCCAGAGGCTACCAACAAGTGGTGAGGGTCTTAATAAGTAATAGTAAGGAGACTATACCATATTATTATAGATAAACAGTTGTATTAGAGATTAAATAACAATAAATAGTGGAAGCAATATAATGTAGAGACAAAGAAGAAAAAGACAGTTAATAAAAAATAATAAAAGTGGTCAACACCAATGTATACAATAGAATAATGTATGACATGGTGATGATACATAACTGAAAGTAGTAAACAATACAATAGTATTTTCAATACAGAACAATATAGGACTTGAATAAGGAAAATAATTGAAAATTACAAAGATGATCTTCATGAGCACCTTGAGCTGCAGTTCAGTCCTTTTCTTCTAACTCCTAGGAAAACAAATACCGCAATCAAAATAGATCCTATAAATATAAGGGTCTACTCCATCACCAAGGCCACCTGAGTAGGGTGTGAGATGAAATATTAGTAGTCCAGTACCCATAGTGTCAATCCCAATCTAGTGGAATAAAAATTATATGGTGTGTAAGTATGGAGAATTTAATAAATGGAACTACATATATAAATAAAACCATTATCGGTTCCTATGGGACACCTGATGAAAATACCGTCTTCATCTCATTGCTAAGATAATAGTATGATCATGTCACTATACACATAAATACATATATATATATATATAATATCTTGTGTGGGGTAAGAATTCCTCATATTCATACATGTATATAGAGATTGTAACTAGCATGGGGTAATCATGCCTCCCACCCATACATATTTAACAAGTTTGAATGGGGTTAGAATTCCTATCATCCATATATGAATAGAGGTTATAAGTAGGATGTGGTAAGAATTTCTCCCACCCATACTGATATAATAAGCTGGCATGGGGTAAGAGTGCTTCACAACCATAATCAATTATATAGTTGGCATGGGGTAAGAATGTCTCTCAACTGTCACATTTTTAATACTAGCATGGGGTAAGAATGCCTCCCATACCTAATTAATTCCCATAGATGGCATAGGGTCATAATGACTTGCATCCATAAATAGAAGATACTAGTAGGGGGTAATAATGCCACCCATCCATAAATAATTTACATACTGGAATGGGGTAAAATTTTCTCCCATCCATAATCATTTATAATACTGAAATGCGTTAAAACTGCCTCCCATCAATAATCATTTATATATAGTCGATATCTATATAAGTGGAATAATCACATTCATCACAATCATACATAATGAAAAAATATTAATAATTTCAATTAAAACATCAACATGGGCTAGTTAAGATTCAAATCTTACATTGAGGCTAGGGCCTCTTTTGCATGTCATTATCCATATTCCATTTCATTCCAAAGAACATTTTCATCTAAACCATCTAACACAAGTAAAACATCTCATTATATCTAATCCATCTATTCAAGACATTCCATTTGGTATTATCCATCATACTTAGGGCCATTCTCAATCAATGTTCTAAATCATGGAAAATTTATTTTCAGGTACAAGTTCTGAGGGGTTCATGTTTGTTAACCTTAAGTGATACTAACCAATTTACCTAGTCATTATTACCATTCCCCTCACCTTAACCATTTAATTTAAATAATTTGAATATAGCAACTATTTTTCCAGGGCTCAAGTGTAATAAGTGGTGTCATGGCTATAAGGCATGTGCCTACTTGGGAAATTGCAACATAAAGGGGTCCAAGCACTCTAACATGACATTTAAAAATTAAAATATAAAGAATAAATAAACACCTAGTAATTAAAGAAGTCAATAATAATTTTTTATCTCTAATTATTATCATGAATTCAACGCACCACCATTGGAAGGGTTTTATTATAAAATCATGACATTCTTATCATCCAATCATATGTCACATTTAACGTTTCATTATCTTATCAAAGGAAGAATTTAATCTTATCATACTACATTAACTAAATGATAAGGACAGTGAAATAATAAATTAATTCCATGAATTAATAGACTAATAATGTCATGTAAAGGGATCCTACCTCAAGGAGGATCCAACCAACACTTGGAACTTGACATATTTGTCGACGACCACCCGGAACTGCTCCACACGTGCATTCAAATAACATCATATATATATATATATATCAATTAACCCAATTAATGTATTCCTAGAACCATCAGGGAACACTAATATGGAATATATAAATATTTATATATATTGGTATGAGTATATGTGTGCACACCCTCAATATTGGTCGAAACCCACTACACAGATTAATAAGAATTTAAAATTAATGCGGCAAGGTCCAAGAAACCTCAAATTAATTACTAGGGACTCATAAATTAAAAAACCCCCAAAATTTAACTATTTTTTATTTAATAATGAAGGATAAATAACCTTATATCATAGTTATCAAACCAAAATAAGCTGAATCTTCTCTCCTTCAATGCTAGTTACTGGAATGTGTGCAAGGGAGTCCTGAGGAACCCATTACATACCCTAAAAATAATAGAATAAATAAAAATATAGCAAACCCTGGACCTAGGGTTTTTCCAAAATATGTTGGGTGATAGAGTGGTCAAAATTTCTCTTGAAATATAGTAGAGAAGATATGAAGGACCATACCTTGATGAATTGAATATGAAATCACAAGAAACTGTGGAGGAAATCTAAGAACAAGGGAGATCTGAAGGGGGGGGGGGGGGTCGTGCATGTCGAGAGGGTGAGTCAAGATGGGTTTGAATCACATATTGGAGGGTAGAGTGATTTATGTGTGTTTAAGATTTAATATAATTTTATTTTAATTAAATAAAATTACATTTGTTTGAAACAGTGTATACCGCATGGTTTGCCAAACCGTGTGCAAACTGTGCATTGTACAGTGTAAGGATACAACCTCCAATGAAAACTATACAGGCTAGGTTTATGGTTTAGAAAACTATGTATATCCCATTTGAACTATCGTTGTCCACTTGAAACATGCCTCATGGTTTGCTGCAGTGGGCCGAACAGTTTTAGACAAACCATGTGCCCTCTACAGCCTTTCAAAACATGGAATTTCTGACAAGGTGCTTTTGAAACCCAACAAGACACCCGAGTAACCTCTATAAGAATCACCCATATCAAAAAACATTAAATTTGAGTTCTCTATCATTTTAAACTCAATTTATAGGGTATGTTTTAAATTTGTTCTGTTTAGTAATTGAAAATGTTCAAAAACCTTGGGATTTTTCATCTAGTTTGAAGCATGGATCATTAAAACCTTCCCACCTTAGAACTTCTCATCCTTGAGAAGCCTTTAGGAATAAATAAAATATCACCCAACCTATAAGGATCATGAATATTCATTCAAACATTCTAATTATGTTTCAAAATTCCCAATGCACCCAAAATCATTTCATAAGCATATGGCACTTAAGCCATTAAAAATCAATCCAATGCTAGTTTTCCAACCCAAATACTGAAATGACTCTTAGTAGAGCCAGTTTATCTAGATACATGATCCCATCATCATCTCATCATGAAATTAGCCATAGGTACTTCCCAACTAAGGTTTTAATGTTAAGAATCCAATTCCAAACTCTTGCTCACCATCATTTGATTTTCCTTTCAAAGCACGCTCTAAGAGTTCCAACGATGCTCCTAGTGTGATTTTAAAACAATCAAACAATTGATTCCCCATCGACCTCAAAGACAAGGTTGGGACTTCTTTTCATGAAATGCCCCAACCAACAGAAAAAAAACTCATCTTCACTTAACGGATTTCCTTAAGATGGTACATCACCAACCATATTCATTTAATAAGATAAGAAAAGAGTCCAGACGCCTCATCTGACTATTTAAAAATATTCCCTGCTTAGAAGACTAGCGTTTTACAAGAAGAACTATGATTCCTTCTTCCAAGTCATTTCATATTTACAAAAAACACATCCACCAAAGTACATACCCATTCTCTAGTGACATTTCTGGAAAACCAAAAGAGTGGCATCCAAACAAGCTCAACAACTTTAAAATATTTAGTGTCGAATAAGACTGATGCTCTCTTAGTGAATCCAAGAGGATGAAAAGATAGGGTTTATGCTCGTCACTAAGAATAATACACCAAGAGGTTTTACATGGTTTCTAGTCAATCACACCCGACTACTAGAAGGAAAGAAGGTCGAACCACCATTGGTCGAATGGCATTGAATGAAACCTTGCTTTACCTGCTGACACATCAACACGATTTAAGACTTGCAATCCTCAAGGGAATTAAAACATGATTAACCATTCCCAAAAATAATTTTAGGTCATTTCCATTCAACATAGAAGGCCACATTTAACAGATTAGACAAGAAAATTCCCCACCTCAGGAGTGTCCTAGCTGTCGAAAGAAGAGATAAAGTAGCCACTTATAAGATCAAAAAATCAAAATAACCATAAACAAACATGTGACATTCCTCCACCCCATGATCACCATTCCAAGAATTTAAATAAAACAAAACCAATGTTATTGGAGTTTGAAAGCACCTGAGTCTTTAGAAACATCATTACATGCATCGGGAAGAGATTTATTTCTTAACAATCAAGTCAATATAATTGGAGATAACCCTATTCTATACTCAACAGTACAATATATTTATTTTAGAGTCATATTACCTCATATGACCATTATAATAGATGATGCCAGAACTAGTCATCCATAACTAATATGAATAAAGGGTCAACTAATCGATGAAATAGTTGACCATGACCAAGGCATGTCTAACATACATAAACTGAGAATTACCCAATTATCATGCCTATATGAAGGGTCAAAGACACCATGACCACCCATTAGAACAGGGTGTCATTAATAAATCAATTCCATAACAAGGACAACGACACTTGAACATCATTAAACACCAGAAAGCTCTAAACATTAGAAAGGAATAGGAGTTCTAAGGGTGATACCTACCACATGATTCCCATTACAAAAGCATAAGAACCGACAAAACACTAGGTCACACATAACTAATTCAATTTTTTCAAAATTAAATCACCAATACATTGTTGAAAATAATAAGGCCTGTAGAAGACACTACCATTTCCATTTCAAAGAAACTCAACTAACCTTTTATGAGGTTATCAACCAAGAAAACCACTACAGGTTCCATTTATAATCCCATTACATTTTAAAAAATTTAATAATTTTAAGAAATATTTAAAACCAAACCCTCAATTACCATTTTAAAAAACATGTCAGTTGGTATCGAAATTAGCTAACAACTCAAAGAAAAAATTGGAAAGTCTCATCAACGTACTTTTTAAACATTTAACATTCATTGAAAATCCATGATAAAAATGAAATTTATCGAAAAATTATTTTTTAACAATAAGGGTAACTGACTAAGGTTTCACCGATCCATCTTGGGTTTTCTAGAAAACATCCCAATAGCAATTACTCAAATATAGAAGTCTGTAAACACCCAAAAAAGGAATATCAAAAGTTACAGGTCTCAACTGACCTACTTGGGTCTAATTTTACATTTTAAAAGTTAAACATTTGATTTCAGATCAGAAAAAACTTTCCATTACATTTATAAACATCTTACACTGTAAAATAGTCACATACCAATGTTTGAGTATGTAGGTTTCCATTTCCTAATTAATGAATAGTCCATACACTTCATGGATTGAAATTTTTCTCCCTTCAATCAAAGCCAATATAATTCTAGATTATTACATGATCAAATATATAATATTTTAGCTATAACAGTGTTCATCTACCAACCCATAAAGCACCCATACCCTTTATAGTTTGGCATTTAGATCCCATTTAATATCCAGTTCACCTTAGCATTTAAACAATAACACCCTTTAAATTTTATCAATAACCTTAAAATGTATTTATATTAAGCTCAAAATAGTTTGAATATAAGGGTTACCCTTTCCCAATTGTAAGGTTCCCATACTTCTTACAATCGAAAATTGGATCACATTCATTCACAAGCCATATATATAAACAATTAAAAGAAAGCCATCATAAGTGGTAAACACAAAAGTATAATAAATAGGCGAGACAACATGGAATATTATCCCAAATAATGTCAAATATATCACAAATACATTTTATATAAATAGGAATAATAATAAAAATAAGGCATGGAATATATTCAAGGAACAAAATTTGAATCAATAGGCAAACTAAAATGACACAACATGGTATGGAACTATGCATGGAATGTGAATTTTTCTATGTGCCTATATGATGCATGCAATGCATCTTCCTTTCTATATAAGGACAATGGTAAAATTACTAGAAATAACATAAATAATTATGTAGTGGAAAATATAACAGTCACTTGAGGTGAAATCATATCAACATTAATTGAAAATAACATGAAGAACAATCCAAAACCTGGTCACTTTGTCATTTACTATACGTGGGGTGATCAGTCCCAAACATGACTGTTATCCAAGCACCAAAAAATACCTAATCTCATATCTACCAACCCAAAATAGAAAGAAAAAGGAAATGAAGCAACCTATGATAAATTTTTTTTAACGTCCCAGCCTGGCATACCATCAAACCAGTAGCTGTACCAGTGGTTCACATGGACTCAAACGTGTCTCCCCATACACTAGAGGTTGTTGAATAACAATGAGGGTCTCAGGATGTAATAGTTGGAGGGGGGGATGTACCCTCTTATCAGAGCTTCACAGTGGTATTATAAAGTAATAATAATGAATAGAATAAGTAGTATAAAGAAGAGACAAAGTAGCAGAAGGCAATTAAAACCAACTGAATAAAAGGGGTCAATTCTTGTTTATATAATTGAAGGATTCATGACATGGTGATGATACATAATTTAAAGTAGTAGAAAATAAAAAATTATTTTCAATATAAAACAATAAATGGCATGAATAAGGAAATGAATTAAAAATCCCTAAGATCATCTTCATGAGAATCTTGAGCACCAGCTCCATCCTTTGCTCTTAACTCCCATGAACAAAATATAAAACAATCAGCCTAGATCCTAAAAATATAAGGGTCTACTCGAGTAACAAGGGTACTCATTCAGGGTGTAAGATGAAATCGTAGTAGGCTAGTACCCACCATGTGAAGCCCAATCCAGTGGGATATAAATTAGACATTTTTCAAGTATGGATAATTTAATAAACCAAACTAAATAAATGAATAGCATCCATCCAGGTTCATATGTGACACCTAAGGACTATACCAACTTCATCTCGTTATTGGAATCATAGTTTGATCATGTCACTATATATATATATATATTAACTGGAATGGGGTAAGAATGCCTCTCATCCATAAATTTATATAGAGGTTGTGACTGGAATGGAGTAAGCATACCTCCCACCCATACATATATAATTAGCTGGGATGGGGTAAGAATGTCTCCCATCCATATACATATAGAGGTTATAACTGGCATTGGGTAAGTAGGCCGCCCACCCGTACAGATATAATTAGTTGGCATGGGGTAAGAATTCCTCTCATCCATAATCATTTATATAACTAACACGGGGTAAGAATGTCTCTTATACATCACGTTTATAATACTGTAATGGGGTAATAATTACTCCCATACATAAATAATTTACATATCTAGCATGGGTTATGAATACCTCCCATCCATAAATAATTTATATATTGATATGGGGTAAAACGGCCTCCCATCCACAATCCTTTTTAATACTAGCATGGGGTAAAACATCATCCCATCCATAATCATTTATAGATATATATCCCATATATATATAAGTTTCATAATCAAATTAATCACCATTATACTTGAAGAAAAAAATCTTATGAATTTCAATTAAAACGTCTATATGGGCTTAGTAACATTCAAATCATACCATGAGGTCAGGGCCACTCATGCATGTAAATATCAATATTCCATTTCATTATAAGGATCCTTTTCATATAAAACATTTAATATGATTCAAACATTTCATTATATGTCAACCATTTATTCAAGGCATTCCATTTGGTATGAGCCATTAAATTTAGGGTCATTCTCACTCAATTTTCCTAAGCATGGAAAATTGATTTTAAGGTAAAAGTTGTGAAGGGTTCATGTTCATTTCCCTTAAGGTATGCTAACCACTTTCCCTATTCATTTTTACCATTCCCCTCACTTTAACCATTTAATTTAACTCATTGAGATATAGAAACAACATTTCGATGGCTCATTTTTAATAAGTTTTGTCAAGGAAACAAGGAATGTTCCTACTTGGGAAATTGCCACCGAAAGGGTTCCAAGCACACTAACATACTATTTAATAATTATAATCTCAAGAATAAAGATACATCGAGGATTTAAGGAAGGAAATCATAATATAATGTCACTAAATTTTTCACTTCAAGGAAATTCAACTATATTGTAGGGGTTTTATTATAAAATAATTCCATTCTTATCACACAATCATATGCCATCTTTAATATTTCATTAGCATTATCAAAGTAATCATTCAATATAAGAATACTGTATTAATTATATTCTAAGGGTAGTGAAATAATAAATTAATTCAATGCATCAATAAACTAAGAAGGGAATGGAAAGGGATCCTACCTCATAGAGGAAACATCCAACACCTGAAACGTGACATATTTATCAGTGACCAACCAGAACAACTCCACACGTGCATGCACATACCTTTATATATATGTACCTATATCCCTTAAACCAATGAACATGTTCCTCATTCCATGAGGGAACACATACATGGAATATATATATATATATATATATACATTCATACCTGAGTATATACATGCGTGCCCTTAAAATTGGTCAAAACCAACTACACACATTAATGGGAGTTCAAAATTAATGTTCCTAGTATCAAAACACATAAAATTAATTAATTGGGACTCATAAATTTTAAAACCCCCAAACATTAACTTAGAGGCATTGAAGAACTTAGTAAAAACACACCTTAACCCATTTTCGATGAACCAAAACAAGTTGAACCACCTCACCTTTGATAGTGGTTGTTTGAACATGCATAAGGGAGTACCAAGAAACACATTTCATAGCCTAACAATGAAAGAAGAAATTAAAAAATTACTAAACCATGAACTAGGGTTTTTCTGAACCATGTAGGATGATGAAGAGATCAAATATTTTCCAAAAATATCGAGGAGAATAGAGAGAGTACCATACCTTAAAAAATCAAAGAATAAATCACAAGAAGTGGGGGAATAAATTGATGAACAAGGGAGATATAGAGAGGGGAGTTACATGCATTAATAATGGGAGTTGTGATGGTTTTTCATCATGAATTGGATGGGAGAGTGAGGGTGGTGTATTTATGTTTTAATTTTATTTTATTTTAATTAAATAAAATTCCATTTATTAAAAATAGGGTATACCACATGGTTTGACCCACATAGTTTCCCAAAATGTGAGGTGTATAGAGAGAGGCTACAACCTCTGTTATCTCCACTAGGCTAGATACCCATAGAGGTGGGTGAATCAAGGTATGACAGATTAAAACAACTGTCCCAGTTGATCTTGTTTTTCTATTAAGAGAAACTCACTTCTCACTATTTCCCATAAAAAAAGTATAAATAAAAATCATATCATGAACATGAAACATTGACTTTAACCTAGTTCACCATCACTGGGCTATATCCAAGGAGCATACACCAGTGATGTGTCGATGCACCAAATTCAATAAAACAACACTACTGTTTACAATGTTCAAAGAAGACTCACTGACCCTTCTAGTTTACAACCAATCATGATATGAAAGCTCAATGATCTCTCAGCTAATGTGTGCTCACTTATTCTTCAGAAGATCAAATCACAATTTATGGACATGTATGTCTCTTCCTTATCTCTAATGAAATATGCATCTTTAACTGTTGATAGATGCTCTGTTGATGTCCAACTTTCACCCACAGATGAATCTCTATTTTCACTAGGTGTACCAGGAAACCTCAAATATTTTTCTTAACCCTTACTATGTATTGCGTGTAACTTTAATTCCTTGTGTGCAATATTCCACTTTTGTCGTGAAACACCCTTTGCGCGTTACTTAAATCTTTCGCACAACTCAAATCTTACGTGCAACTTTATTAGCTTGCATGAAACTCAAAATAATTCGCACAACTCCATTTTCCTGAAATTATAATATGATATGGTGCTCAAATTCTCTATAAGTGATGAAATGCTTTGAATGAGGGGGTTCACCTTGTATTTATTAGTGTTATTGACCCCTGCGTAGGAGATTTAACTTTTTTTGCTCATGTTCCTCTTCGAGCGTGCAAAACCCGGTTTGACGTCGCATTGGGTGCGCAAGTTTATTTCACACAACCTCATGTTTCAAGCCCATTTCCAAATCTTTAACACACATCATTCCTCCTCCATTTTTCGATGTTCTACTCCCAAAACATGCCTTGCACGCAAGATTCCTTTGTGAAACTCAATCTTTCTCACATATCTTCTGATCTTTCACACACAACATGCCTTTTCCATTTTTCAACATTTTGATCTTGAAATATTCCAGGTGTTCAAGATTCCAAACCACACTAGATCATCTATACAACATCCTTTTCCAAAAACATGTTCCCCCATTTTCCTATTTTGAGGCCCAAAAATTTGGTAAACACTAGAAAACTGTGCCACCTTAGATCTGTTCTTTTTGATCCACCTCCAAATCATCCATTCCATTGTCATTGTTATTTGTCAAAATATTTTGTCAATAATATCTATGAAACTGTAAAAATAACCATGTAAACCCCATTTTTCATGAAATTAGACATCGTGGTTTGCTCTGTCAACAAACACAACATGGAGGTCTGTTTTTTCAACAAACACAACACCTCAAAAATGCTTCGATGATACTTTGAGGGATTTTTCCCAATAACCTCCAATGAAAAATGTGCGGTCAAGGAAGATTGTTTTGAAAAAAATATGTAGATCCTGTGTACCGCCACTTTAAACCTGAATCAATATTCATGGTTTGATATAGTGGGTCACACAGTTTCAGACAGAATGTTCGCCCTCTACAGCCTTTCAAAACATAAAAATTTCTAACCCAAGGATTCTAAAATCTGACTAGACACTTGGGTAATGTCTAAAACCTTCTCCCAAGTCCAAACAAAATTACTTATGAGTGGTCCAAACTTCAGATATCAATTGAGAGGCTCAGTTTTAAATTCGACATGTTCAGTAATTGAAAAAGTTAAAAAAAACTTTCAAATTTTTCATCCGGTTCAAAACACTACTCATTACAAGAGTCACATGGACATCCAATTCATGTCCATGGAAAGACACTCCCTCTGTGTCTATGTAGAGTCACATGCCCTATAACCCTATGTACACACTGTGTACTTTGGTTTTACATGGTGAGTCCAATGAGGGTACATGGACAGAGTTTAGCATGGTGATACACACCATGTACTCCCCTTAGGACCTTATACCTTATGTATCTTATTATCTAGAACCTGAATTTGGGCCTAAGAGTAGCCTATATTTTGTATTTTTCTTTATGGAACATGATGTTGGCCTTCATCTCAGCATCAAAGATATGGCGTGATTAGATAATATTGGCGTTCTTCTATAGAAATGATTATTCGGTGGTAGAGTTTGGGTGTGATCATTAAAGTGTTACTGCAGTCATTACTCCCCTATCACTCTCTAGGGTGTAGGTCTCCTATATACTTCATACAGGTAGAGACAGTTCTCCCCACATTATAGAGGGTGAAGGCCCTCTATCTACGTAGTGGACTCCCCCGCATTTAGATTTGGTGGTGTTCAATTCCTCCATTGGAGTAGTGCTCCCTCAACTATTATATATAGTGGAAAGGTTTTGGATGGCCATATTCTTGAGAATTTATGATATATTCTTGGATATAATATAGTTCTCCTCTGGTTGTGACATGCGGTAGCGAGAATGGGCCCTCTACTCGGTATCTTATGTGGATATGTGATATTTTTGGCATTGGTGATGGGATCTTCAGAGATATGGGAATACTATTCACTCTTAGCTGGTTGTTGATCATCCAATCCCCATTATCACATAATGAGGTGTTATTATGAGCATATATAATGTTGGGTTTCTCTTTACCCCCTTGCTTATGGGTTGGGAAGACAATTTTTTATTGATAGTGATTCCCCTTTTTGGTTATCCGGGTTTACTACTGGATATGCATATAATCACCCCTATATTGTATTTTCCTGTACATGTTGGGTCTTATATAGATGAATGATAGACCGGAGATGATATTGGTTTACCTGGTTTTGGTGGACCTTAGTGGTTCATGGTGCATATTGTGTTTGATGGTGATCTTGGGGTGGTAATTTGTTTTATTTCTGAGTGGTTGATACATGTATGGTTTAATCATTATATGTTCAGTATTTTATTATATATATTCACTATTGGATAGATCTAGTTGTTTTCATGTATACAAATGCTTTAGGCTAATGCCTCCTATTTCAGTGATATTCCTTCTCAATGCCAGTCATCATACCCTGAACTATTGGAGGTGGGATTCGGGTATCACACTCAATTTTTCGCCTACCAGTTGGACCCCGACTAGTCGGGTTGTGAATATTTGGAAAGGTCTTATACAAACGAAATGTATATTTATGTGTGGAGAGTAGAGTACAGGGTCACCCTTTTATATTTTAGGGGAGGGTCTTTCTTGAAATTTCATAATGAATCAAATTAACATAAATTTATTTTCTTGTTCATCAGGCCCCAAAATTATATAATATTAATATAGGATGAGTATGAGTCTAAATCATCTCATCCAATAATATTCAAACAATTTAAGTGATTATTCACCCTTTTCTTTTTTTCAACCCCTCGTTAACCATTTTGACTATTATTAAGATATCAATGATTTTTACTCTTTAGGGGTCAGGAAATTTAGTATAAAAGGATAAGTGACCCATAAATGTACCATGGTTGATATATTAAAACATATAATATTAAATTTAATGTATATAAGATCATTATGAACTTCAAAATAATTTAATAAAATTTTATTTATTATAAAATATCATTAATTCTAATTTTGGAAGCATATGAAATATTATAATATAATATTTGTCTATCTTGTGTAAAATGGTTACGAAATGACATGGATTCAAATATAAGTAACATATGATATAAATATAATCATAAAATAAAATTTTTATAGGTTTATATGTCATTTTAAACCATATATTTTTGTTTAACCACTTGGTTAATCAATTTTAACCCTAACTATCGTAATAAGTTTTTCAATATTAAAGGGTTATAATTTAACTTATAAGTAAAAAATTGGCACATAATGTACAATGGATGACAATTTTGACCATCTATAATCCTAAATTCTATCATTTATTATTTTTTGATTTTTAAAAAATTTAATAATATATATTTAACATAAAATACTATTAATATCATTTTATGAACTATTCACATAATTGGACTTTGAAAATAACATGACAGTAATAGAATTAAAATACTAACCTTTCACAAATCTATAATATGATATATTTATATTTAAAATTTTTGGGTCACTTTAAGTCTCCCAAAAAAAATTACTTTTAGAGTTTAAAGTCATTTACTTGATTTTTTACTACTTGTGTATGTGTTGAGTCGGAGCTACCTATGAATTTAAGGTAATTATTTCATCACTAAAAATTATAAATAAAGTATCAATAATTTATATTCAAAATAACCATTTAAAACAAAATATAAGTTTTCTATATCCCTATAAAAACATTTATTGATATTAAAGGAAACAGTATGGCATTTTTTACTTTATATTTACTTACAATAATATATAAGTCATTTTCAAAAAAATGATACGAAAATTCCAAAAATTATAATATTTGGATGTTTATGGTTTAACCAAACTCATATTATATATTAAATGTATTTTTTACTTTTATTTTTAGTCTTTATCATTGAATTTTTAACCTTAGTTACCTAATTTACCCTAACTGAGGTGACATATTTTTAATACAGGTACTATTCACAATGACAAAAAATAAAAGGGGAATATTTAAAAAATTTGGACACCCTTATTCAAAATCTAGAATAAATTTTTAAATATTTTATTTCTTGAAATTGATGAAATTAATTTAATGTGAAAAAAAATTCAATGAAAATTATTTTTTAGAAAAAATGTCTTTTTATGCCTAAAAATGAACTTATACCAAAATCAAAAAAAATAATGATTTCTATATAATTAACTATATTATTTGAAATTAAATGATACTTATATTAATATAATATAAAATTCAAATCATAAATGTACATTTAAATGAAACAAAGCGATAGTTTTATAATAAAATTGTAGAAAAACGATATTTTCACTATTCACTGAAAAATCAAACTTAAAGAAATCCAAAAATATTTCCGTAAGATAATTTTTATATTATGATATAAAAATTTTTGTTCATTTTATTAAATACATTTTCTAAAATTTCCTGAAATTAATTATAATACTTTATCATGAAAATAAATAAAGGTTTTTTTGAAGGAAACTTTTTTTAAAGAATAGGATGACTTTAGTAAGAATTAAGTGTTTATTCCCTTCGAGTTAATCAATAAATTTGCATTGAGTATGAAATTTATAAATATTTTTCATATTATTGATATTCTTTTTCATACCACGGATTTTAATGTCTAACTTATATTAGCAACATTTAAGTAAAAATATTTTAATAGTATATCAAAATATATTTAAACTCAGTTTGGAATGTTGTATAAGATATTGAACATATTGTTATTTTAAAAACTCAAAGTGTTACATTCTCACACTCCCATAAAAATTTGGATTTTCTAATTTACTTTAATAAATAAATATATCAACTATAGTGTTCTATTTGAGGATTTATTTCAATTAACCACTCCGTGTTAATGAATAACTCATAGGTTTTCATCCCAAAAGACAAAAAGTCACACATGAATTCAATATTGTCTAATATAATTAAACAGTATGGTCATATAAATCCTAACTCAATTATATCACTATTTGAAGTACATATTCTCAATTAATATGGCATCAAGTTGACATGAAGTGACATTTGATCAACTAATAATGTCGTGATAAATGAATACAATTCTTAAATAACAAATAATACAGAAATAATTATTGAATCCATCATAATGGTGTATCTCACTATAGATGGTATTACATAAATCATAGCTTCCTATAATGCTCTTTTAGTAGCGTATTGTTTTCGATGACTCTTCTAAGTTCATGAACATATTTAATAAAGAAGCCTCCCCACCCTACCATAAGTCCTTAACTTATATTAACTCAATGTATTAATCTATTTTTATCCCTTTACTTGATAGGATGTGCTAATACTACTCATCTACGAGAAAAAATTAAAAAATCTATCGAGATAGAAAACATCCCTCACTAAAAAAATATGTGAGGAGAATTTATATATTTTGACTTTGGGTGTCCCACTTTTCCACATTAGAATCACTCCAATAATCATTATCCAAGGGAAACATAACAAGATGTCTCATATGAATCACACTGAAATTACTTTTGCTTCTGATTTTGACCACTAAATGAGTTTCTCTATTTGTTTTAAGAATAAAATTAATGAACATTTTTTTGTCTACTATAAATTCTTCTGATGTATTTTATATACTAATCATCTAATTATAATAAGGTATCTTTACTAAAAAAATCTTCAACCAAATCTTGGATCATAAATACATCTCAATGCTTTATGCTTTGAGATTTTCATTCACCACCTATTCTAGAATACACGTCATAAACCAAAAAAATATTTGATATATTATAATGGACCATACATTACATATAGATTTTATTTAAACATTTAAGAATATTTAATATATAACATAACAAAAAAACACACCAAGATTTTATAGGATTAGTGTCTTTAGAAAGTGGGAAACATAAACAATTGGTTCATAAAACATCAACATTGTCTCCCACTTATTTCTTCATAACTAGAGCCCTTTTTGACATATCTTACTTTATACACTTCTTTATGACCTAGGGAAAAGAAACATATGAAAAGGTGAGATCAAATGCTTAGTAAAGATAAACAAGGTAAATATCAATCATATTATAATCATAAGAACATAACATTTGAAAATCATATCCTGCATATAAAAGATCCTAATATCATGTCATGGGATAAATAATAAAATTGAATTGTAATCCCTATAGTCATAACATAAGACCTTAAATTTCATGTGTTACACCAAAAATCATAGAAAATCATTTTATATTAGTCAAGGCTCATTTACAAGACCATTAAAGTAGACAATGTATATCTCATGAGATATAAATCATTAACTAATTCATTGGAGATAGATATAGGTACCACCAATCTCATAATGAAACTATTTTTACGTGTTCCCCATAAACAAAAAAAATTCACCATAGCATAACCCATGAAATAAAATGGGTCTCTTAAACATCATTCCATCACAATTGATATAAAAAAGGGATTTTATAAATAACATTCCACCATAAACACAAAAAAATCATTGTAATAATGGGGATAGAGATATAACCTTTTTTTAAATAGTGTCCTCCTATATGGAAAATAATTTTGAGAAAAAATGCGAAATTAATTCCTGAGGAAAATATCCTTTCATCTTCAAAAAATTTTTCTTTCCTCAAAATGACACATAATTTTAGAAGAAATAATTTTATATAAAAATAACCCTATAATATTGTGGGGTAATATTCAAAGAAATAAGGAATTATGAAAGCATAAAAATCTTCTCATGTCGTACAAGTTAAAAAAACATTCTTCTCATACTTTTGTCAGAAAAGTCAAAAAGTACCTCGTACCAAAAACAACAAAAGATTTCTTTCAAGATTTTGAGTAAAAATTAACTAATGGTTAAAATTTAATTCAAAAAATTATAGAAGGATATAAAGAATATTTTGAAATACATATTTAGAAAACATGGATGTAGATGATAAATATACCCCAGTAAATACTTACGAATAAACAATCTCACTTAAAAATTTGATTTGCAAAGTTATCCCATACCTTAGGTCTGGTATGATTTGTATGTATCTTAAACTCATTTATAATTATTTAAATAATGTTAATGATTTATTCTAGAATCAAAATCATTTTTATGATAAAATTTAGGATCATATTTGCATATGTTTGTTAGTAAAATTTCATTGTTACTCTTTATTTGAGTATGAACTACTTTAGGTTCTTATGCATGATTTCTATGAGAAGTTATTATTCCTATAATTAGATTATAGTAAAATTTAAATAATTGTATTAGTATAATATATATCACATTTACTCATTAAATTCACTTATATAATCATTATTTAATGAAGAAAATGTATAACGAATCAAATCACACCATGGAGATGGTAAGACATACGTACGCATGAGCGACAATATTGTTCCTATAATTTTTCAATGGTATTGAAGTGGATGGTGTATATTATATGAGAAAAAATCTCATTTTTTATTAATAATATTTATTTATTAATTAATTCCATTATTATACTAATCCATGTAAGGTGGTGGTAAAAAACGGATTACACCACGTCATGGAGACGGTAAGGCGTACGTACACACGCGTGGTGATTTCATTTTTTCATATGATTGGTACAAGGTAGAATATGGTTGTTTAATAATCATAATAAACACTCATTATATAAGTACTACTGGATTTATTACTTTATAATTAAACAACTCATGATTTGGAATTAATAGAAGAAATAAGTTTGAATGAATCGGCAAATGATATTACCTCTTCTCCGACTTGCCTCCTTTAAATCTCCTCTTAGAGCACCAACGTGGACTTTATAGAAGAACAAGACCTATAGAATGTTTTTATGAGAGTTTATAAGGGAAATGGCCAGGGTATGGTTGATATTGGAGGCTCAAAATGATGTGAATATTTGAGGGAGGATGTGACCTTTTATAATTGAGGTGAGGGGCACTTTTTGGAAACCTAAAAAATAATGATTTATAATGAAATCGAACCCCCGTAAAAACTACAAAAATATCCCAATTTCAAAGATGAGATGAGATAGGGTTTAAATATCATCAAAGAATAATTTTTAGACATGTTTTTATGTCAATTTAAGCATTATCATTTAAATTAACACTTATTTGTTCAATTAAATTTTTAACTTGGGTAACAGATATTTCAATATTAAAAGAGTGAAACGTTTACTTATTTGAAGTAAATTAGACTATAAATTAACAATTAGGTACATATGAGACCATATAATAATTATTCTATATTTTAAAAAACGTTTTATTATAATCCTAAGGGGTAAAGTTAATCTAGAAAATTTATTTTAAATAATAATTATCTAAAATTATATTTATCACAATATTTTTAATAACATTTATTTGATCATTTCATTAATAAAATAATTACTACCTCAATTTTATGTAATTATTTAATATACTTATTTTTTAATAAAAATTTTAAATAAAATATTCTGATGAATATAAATAGATTATATTTAATAATAATACTTTTAGTATAATTCATATTCTGAAAAACAAAATATTAAAAATGATATACTCTTTTAAAACATGAATGTGAGAAATTTATCTTCACATTAAATAAAATAATATAAGTGTCATAATCTATTCTATAAACATCCAAATGGTAAATAAGTATACCATTGGATTATTATGGTCGATATATACTCGAACAATAATTTTTGGACAAGTTTTTGGTCCTTTTCATGGTTATTAGTATTTTAATAAAAATTGTTTTATTGATTTCTCATCAATTAATTAATTTTTTTCATCATTCAAGTATAAGTCTTTTATGTAATTATTTAATTCAAAAAAATTATAAATAAATTTTTATGATAAATAAAAAACATATATTTCAAATGATTATTTATAATCAAATTTATCTTCTGTATAAACTTATATTAAAATTAATTTAATTAATAATGTTTGAATGAGATATATTTTAGTTTTTATTAAATAAAATAAAATAAATTTCTTAATCTTGACCAAGTGGGTTCCAATAGATACCATTTCGACCTAATTTTGTTTTATGGAAAATTATTATCACCCAATTTTATAAAGAAAAGTGTTAAGTTAATTTTATAATATTATTTTTACCCTTAATTACCAGATTTACCTTTTTACCGTGTTAATAAAATTTACCGAAGTTACTGTTCATATTTACCAAAAATAAAATAAATCTATTTACATAATTTGGACCTAATGATTTCAAATATGAAAACCATTTTTTAAAATTCCAAACACAAAAGTTTCAGTAATTAATTTAAAATTAATCATGTTGTTGAAATGAGAAAACAAGCATTAAAAGATAAAATATTGAAAATTATTGAAATGTTTTTACATCTAAATTTAATGTAAAATTAATTACAATGACATAAATTATATTAAATGGAAAAAATAATTTCTATTTATACTTTTAAAACATTCAATAATAAAATTTACCCATATAAATTATTTCAATGGAAAAATTTATTTTCAATTAAAATTTAGCGTATTTATTATATTCATAAAAACATGAATGTATTCAGAAAAATATCATAAATTAATCTAAAGTATATTTTCATATCCATATTAAAAATAACATTTTTATTTTTCCATATAAAAATTATTAACGTGTCAAAATATTAATTTAAAAAGTGTTCTCCATTCAAAGTGGAAAAATTATCCTTTTAAAAAAATAAGATTTATACATCAAATAGGGTTTTATTCACACTCTATGAATAAAATATCCATTGGATGAAAATAGAAATATTTTACTAAGTATATAACACATATATATCTCATTAATTTCATTACTGAAAGTAATTAACTCAAAAATAAAAATACCAATTTGAATTTTATTTTTTATAAATAATTGATAGCCAACGAATTCATAATGCATTTTCATAAGTTAGTTATAATTATTCATGCTATCCTAATGGATAGAATATAAAATTAATTTTATAAAAAGGGAATCTCTTGGTTTGTTTAAACTTAAAATTACATGGAAATAAAGCTACTGAAGAATGAAAATTATTTAAATAAAATATTTCTTAAAAACATCCAGGTGTTATATTATACCCCCCTTAAACTGAATTTCACCATTGAAATTCCTCACTTAGAAACAAATAGATGAGGATATATATCCATCATCATATCCTCAAGTTCCCATGTACCTTATTCAAATTGTTTGTTCCTCTATAAAACATTAACTAAATTCGTGGCCTTGTTTCATAGAACATTTTTGCTACGATCCAGAATCTATATTGGTTGTTCCCCAAAAGAATGATCTTGCTCCAATGGTATGACTTCTAAGCTTAGTACATTAGATGGATTGGGTATGTACTTTCTTATGAGAGATACAAGGAACATATCATTAATTTGAGAGATATTCGGTGGAAATTCCTATCGGTAATCTACCTTCCCAACACGATCTTGAATTTTAGAAGGACCAATATACCTAGGGATCACCTTTCCATTCTTTCCAAATATCATTACTCTCTTCCAAGGAGATATTTATAGAAACGCCTTATTACCCACATCAAATTATAGGTCTTTCCTTTGGTTGTTAGCATAATGTTTTTGTCAACTATGATCTGTTCTTATTTGTTATTTAATATATCTGGCTTTTTTTACCATTTCCTCAACAAGATCAGGTCCAAAAAGCATTATTTACCCAACTTCATCCCAACAAGTTGTAGTTCTACACTTATTTCCATTGAGGGATTCATAAGGATTCATTTGAACACAGGAGTGAAAGCTATTATTGTAATAAAATACCACTATAGGTAGGTAATGATCCCAACCACCATTGAAATCCAAAGGCTAAGCTCTCAACATGTCTTATATAGTTTGAATTATTCTCTCAGACTAACCATATATCTAAGGATGATAATCACTTTTTAAAAGTAACACTATTTCCAGAGCATGATGAATAATTTTCCCGAACTTCGAGGTAACCCTCGAATCCTGATCAGATATAATGGAAAGTGGTACTCCATAAAATATTACCACTTCTTTTACATATATAATGGAAATCATATCAAGAGAGAAATCATTTCTAATAGAAATTAAATGTGCTGACTTCATAAGGTGATAAACTATAACCTAGATAGTAATATTGCCTTTGGATCTTTTGGGATGTCTGATGACAAAGTCCATATTAATGTTTTCCTATTTCCATTCCGGTATGGGTAATGGTTGTAACAACCCCTTAGACTTCTGTCTCTAAGCTTTAACTTTTCGATTAACCATTGATTGAGAGACAAATTTGGAAACATCTCTTTTCTTTCCATCCCAACAGAAATACTCTTCTAGGTCCCTGTACATATTTGTGCTTCCAGGGTGAATAGAAAATGATGAACTATGAGTCTCGTCCAATAGCTCCTTCATTAATTATGGTAGGGAGGAATAAAAACCATGTTCTTGAATGTTATTATTACATCATAATTAAGGTTAAATTTAGGAACATTATTCACCTTCTTTTTTACCTATAAATCTTTCTTCTGCTCATCCTTAATCTTCACTTGTATACGTGGTTGAACATTTATTTGATAAAGATTAGATTTCTCCCCATCCTTTGAAATTTAAAAGTCATTCCTTTGAAAATACATAAATATTGGATATCTTTTGATCCTCATCATGGATAGGATGGCTTGGTCTTGTCCACTCAAAGCATCTACCACCTTGTTCACTTTCCTTGGGTGGTAATGTGTTGAGTGTTTGTAATTTTTAATCAAATCCAACAATTTTATTTGGCACATATTTTGAACATTTTGTGAGAAAATATACTTTAAAATTTTATGATTAGTATAAATATCACACCTTTCACCATAAATAAAATGCCTCGATATATTTAATTAAAACATGACTACAGCTAACTCCAGATCACAAGTTAGGTAATTTCTTTGATGGATTTTCAGTTGTCATGAGGCATAATCTATCAACGTATCATTTTTTATGAGAACGCATCCCATTACCTTCTTGGATGCATCACTATAGATCACAAACCTTTATCCACTGCAAGGAAGTGTGAGCAAAAGTGAACTGGATAAGATTTTTTATGCTCTTTTAAATTATATTCACATTCCTCCATCCAAGAAAAATTAACTCCTTCCCATGTAAACTTGGTGAGTGGATTAGATAATCCTGAAAAATCCTTGATAAAATCCATCCAAACCAAGAAATATTCAGATCTCAGTTACAGTATTTGGTATCTTTTGACTTTAAACATCTTATTTTTTTGATAGATCCCCAAATATCCCTTCTCTTGAGATTAAGAGACAAAAAAAATGAAACTTTATAAATAAAAAATTCACAGATGGTAAATATCACATAAATATTCAATTTTCATAGGGCCTTCAGTACAATTCTCAAGTAGTCTTCATGTACTTCCTTACTCTATGAGGAGGCAATAATATCTCCTATATATACTTCCAAAAACTGATCAAGATAGTCTCTAAAGACACTATTCTTTTGATACATGAAGATAGTGTAGGAATTAATAATAACAAAATGTATCACTATAAATTCACTATGTCCATACCTTGTACAGAATGTATTCTTTGATATATCCTCCTTTTTAACCTTAATTGATGATATCCTGGACAAAGATCATTCTTGTAAAAGTATTGAGCTCCGTATAGTGGGTCAAATAAGAGTCTATGCGGGGAAGATGATATTTGTTTTTGATAATGATCTTGTTAAGTTCTAGACAATCAATGCAGAGTCTCATTGATCCATATTTATTCTTAACAAATAGAACAGGTGGTCCCCAAGGTGATGCACTAGGGTGTATTAATCCCTCATCAAGATTCTATAATTGCATCTTCTTTCATTCCTACAATTATATTTCTTCCATTCTATAAGGTGTCATTGAAATAGGCATAGAACCCGGTATGAGTTCTATTGAAAACTCAACTTCATGATTTTGTGGAAGACCTAGTAATTACTATGTAAAGACATCATCAAACTCCTGTAAAATGGGTGTATTATTAATTGTGAGTTTATCCCCACCCATTTGAGATAAATAAACTTCATTTATAGGAATCAAGGCCCGAAATATGGAAGAAATTCCTAATGGGAGTTTATAATCATCCATGCATCGATAGATGATCATAAATTGATCTAGAATATGAAATGTGGTTTCTCTTCCTTGTAAATTGATATGAACTCCATATAGAGAAAGAAAATCCATGCCAAGAATCAAAAAAAATCTACTATTAGAAGGGTAATAAGATTTGTAAAAAGAAATTTCCCAATAACATAAACCTGAGAAAAATTATAATCATTTGATGCAACTATTGCGACATAAGTAGTTGTCGCAGCTAACTCAACATCTAATTTTTGAGGTAATACAGTGATACCCTTAGAAAATTATTTATAAATAATAGAGTGGGTGGATACATAGTAAAATAAAACATTTTCTACTTTATAGTTGATGGTATGTGTATCTCTCGCCATGTCATTAGCGTACTCTACATCGCCGATAATGATATCATGCGACTTCACTTAATCTTTGTCCTTAAGAGTTTTTTTGATGTTGATCATCATCAATAACCCTTGGATTTGGGAATTTATTGGCATAATTCCCCATTTCCTTTCACTTGTAGAATTGAATTATAGGAGGTGCATTCTGTGTATCCTATTCTTTATTCACATGATTAGACATATTTTTCCCATCACTTCTGCATTCAACTTCTTTATAACCTTCTTTTACACACTTAAAACATTTACTATCCCCTTTAAGGTAATTACATCCAGGTTTCTTTCCTCACTTTTAGAAAAAGGGAAAACTAATCCTTCTTTGAGTGTGGTATTTGTATTTTCCATTGAATTCTATTTTTCACTTATTATCAAACCCATATGAAACATGGGTTACTATAATATCCATCAAAACCTTGAGAGAATATCAGACAACTTCCTCATAGCTATTTAAGTCTCTAATGGCTAATTCCCTTTGGAGACTTGGTTTTAAGACACTAAAGAATCAGTCAATTTTACTCTTAGGTTGGATAATAATTCCAAAAATGAAACTTGCAAGTCCGGTAAAATTTTCTCCACAGGTAATAATAGATTCATCATCCTTTTTATTATGTTCAAGTAACTCCTTCTCCATATTTGTTTGAAGAATACAAGGAAATTACTTATTGAAAAATAATTTCTAGAACTCTTCCCATTCCATGGACTCAATTTTATCTATTTTCCATGTATTCTTTATAATATTTTCACCATTGATCAACTTCACCTTCCAAATTATATACTACTTCGAAAACATTATCATGTTAAGAATATTGTAGAACTAAAAATATATTTTCAATGGAATTGATCCATTGTTCTGCAACTAATGGGTCAGAAGACACACTGAATGGAGGTGGACGCTGCCTCATGAAGGATTAAATAGAATGTCGCTCCCTCTTTTACTAGTTTGGAATTATGGAATGATTAATATCTTGAGAATTCTATAAGATCATGGATAAAAGATTCTTCATTCCAACTCCCATAACATTTTTTTGCTCGTGGGGAAAATCTTTTCATTTCCTGTTGCATTCAGCATTAACGCGGTTCCTTTAGGTTCTAGCCATTAACTAAAACTAAGATACATAGTGTGATAAACACTAATCATTATGGAAAAAACACATAAGTAAAGAATAAAAATTCAATTTAGGACACTTTAGGTTTTATCCTAGGTTATTCATGAACGTTTCTATAACACTAGGATAGGATTTCAACCTATATGTAGAAATATCTTTAGGGTTATTACTAAGGTTATCTCATCCTAGTTTCCAAAGGTCACCTATAACTTTGATCTGATACAAAACATAAATGAACATACTTTACATATTGATTTTAATTTAACATTGAAAAAATATTTATTACATAAAAAAACAAAAAAAACATTCCAGGACCGTATAGGTTTAGAGTCTTTAGAAACTGTTAATCATAAAAAACTGGTTCATAAAACATCCATATTTTCCCCCACTTAATTATTCATAACTAGAATCCTTTTTGACAAATCATACTTAATACCCTTCTTCATGACCGGGGGAAAAGAAACATATGAAACGGTGAGCCCAAATACTCTGTAAGGGTAAAAAAGGGAAATATAAAACATATCATAATCATAAGAACATATCATTTGAAATTCTTATCCTGCATATAAAAGATCATAATATTATGTCATGGGATAAATCATAAAAGTGAAATGTAATCAAAATTTTCATAAAATAATAGATTATTTTTTTTGGATTACACACATAATCAGGGAATATCATTTTATATTAGTCAAGGCTCATTGCCAAGACCATCAAAGCAGACAAATTCTATTACTGAACCAAGTTCACTCCTCATTCCAGCCATGTATTACTAAAACATATTTACCTTTTGTTCTAGTAATTTCTATATCATGAGATTTAAGTATTTACCGAATTAATTTGAGGGAGATATAGGCCCGACCTATCTCATAATGAAACTAATCTTATGTGTGCAACAAAAACATAAAAACATTCACCATAGCATACCCCATGAAATAAAATGGGTTTCATAAACATCATTCCATTATAATTGACATAAAACAAATGGATTTCCAAAATAAAATTCCACAATAAACATAATAAAATCATAGTGATAATAGGGATATAAATATAACCCTATTTAAATAGTGTTATCATAGATAGAAAATAGTTTAGAGAATGAACTTGAAATTAATTCTTTATGAAAACATCCTTTCTGATCAAAATTTTTTCCTTCCTCAAAATTCCACATAATTTTAGAAGAAATAATTTTATGTGAAAATAACCTTTTATACTTGTAGGGGATTCTTCAATAAAATAATGAATTATGAAAGCATAAAAATCCGTTCATACTGTATAAGTTAAAAAACCATTCTTCTCATACTTTTTCCAAAAAATTCAAAAAGTACCTTCTACCAAAAATGACCAAAGATTCAATCCAAAATGTTAAATTAAAGTAAAAAAATGGGTAATATTGAGTTTAAAAAATTATATAAGGGTATATAGAATATTCTGAAATACATATTTATGAAACATGGATGTAGAAGATAATTATACCCCAGTAAATACTTATGAATAAACAATCTCAGTTAAAAATGAGATTTGAAAAGTTATCCATTTCCTTAGGTACAATATGCTTCTTGGGTATCTGAATCCCCTATATAATGATTTAAATAATGTTACTAATTTATTAGATAATTTTAATCATTTTTATGATAACATTTATTATTATTTTTTCATCAATTTGTTAGTAACATTTCATTACCACTCTTTATTCGGGTATGAATTGTTTTATGTTGTTATGCTTGTTTTGTCGGATAAGTTCTTATTTTTATTTTTTATGTTATACTTATATCATTTAAATAATTTAATTATTATAATAGATATCATATTTATTAATTCAACTCATTTATATAATCATTCATTAATGAATATTTTGTATAACGAATCACATAGCACTGTGGAGACGGTAAGCTGTACGTACACACGACGGACAATATCATCCCCATTATTGTTGAGTTGTATTGAAGTTTATTTTATATAGTATCTTAGAATTAATATTATTTTATATTAATAATTTATATATTTATTAATTCCATCATTATACCCATCCGTGTAAGGGGGTTGTGAAAAGTGGATTCACCATATCGTGGAGATGATAAGTCGTATGTACACATGTGTGGTGATTTCATTTTTCATAGCATGGGTAGAAGGTGGAATACGGTTTTTTCACAATCATAATAACCTATTAGTATATAAATAATATTTTAGTTATAACTTCATAATGAAACAAATCATGATGTGGAAGTAGAAGAAGAAATAATTTTGAATGAAATGGTAAATGATATTACCTCATCTTGGACGTGCCTCCACTAAATCTCTTCTTAGAGCACTAGAGTTGGTCATTAAAGAATAAAAATACCAACAGATTATTTATAGGTAAGTAGATAAAGGAAATGGTTCGGGTATGGTCGTGCTTGAGGACTCAAAATTAAGTGAAGAGTTGAGGGAGGAAGTTCCCTTTTATAATTGATGTGATGGACACTTTTGGAAACCTCAAAAATATTAATCTATAATAAAATGAAAACCAAAATAAAAACAACAAAAATTTCCCAATTTATAATATGAGATGAGAGAGAGTTGTAATATCATCAACCAATATTTTTTAGACAAATTTTTATGTCAATTTAAGCTTTATCATTTTAATTAACACATAGATATTCTATTTATTTTTTTCTAGGGTAACAAATATTTCAATATTAAAGGGGTGAAATATTATCTTATTTGGATTATATTATACCGTAAATGTATAATTTAGAATATTTTATACCATATAATAATTATTATATAATTTTAATTTTTTTATGATTTTTAAATAATTTAAGAAAACCTTATTTTGACAAAATATCAAGTGTCTTTTTTGAAACTATTTATTTCAATGATTTAAAAAAAGAAGTTAACCTATATAAAAGTATTTTATTATATTGATAAGGGGTCAAGGTAATATATAAAGCTCATTTTAAATAATAATTATCTCAAATTAGATTTATTAAAATATTTTTAATAACATTTTTTGATCTCTTCATTAATAAAATAATTACTGCCTCAATTTTGTGTAATTATTTAATATACATATTGTTTGAAAAAATTAAAAATAAAATATTATGATGATGATAAATCCATTATATTTCATAATAATACTTTTATTAGAATGTATCCTTTGTAAACCCCAACATTAAAAATTCTACTCTTTTAAAACATGAATGTGACAAATTTAAGTTCACTTTAAATAAAATAATATAAGTGTCATAATATTTTTTATAGGCCTCGAAATGTACAATAAGACATCCCTTGGATTCATATGGTCAAGATATACTCGACCAATAAGTATTGGTAAAGTTTTTGGGCCTTTTGATGGTTATTAATATTTTAATGAAAATTGTTTTATTGATTTCTCATCAATTAATTATTTTTTTCATCCTTCAAGTATAAGTCATTAAGGTAATTATTTATTTTCTTAAAAATTATAAATAAATAGTCATAATAAATAAATACAATTTATATTTATAATGAGTGTTTATAATAGAATTTATATTCTTTATAACCTTATATTAAAAATAATTTAATTATTAATGTTTGAGTGAGACATATTTAACTTTTCTTTCAATAAAATAAATTTAATGTCATAATCTCATCTAAGCGGGTTCCAATGGATAAAATTTCAACCCAATTATTTTTTATGGAAAATTATATTCATCCAATTATATTAATACTTTTGTTTAGGTAATTTTATGATATTATTTTTACCCTTAATTACTTGATTTACCCTTTTACCGTGTTAATAAAATTTACTGAAGTTACAATTCATATTTTCAAAAAATAAAATAAAGAAATATAAATAATTTATACCTACTTATTCCAAATATTGAATCCATTTTCCAAAATTCAAAACACAAAACTTGTAGTTTTTAATTTAAAATTAATCCTGTTGTTGAAATGAGAAAACAATTTTTAAAAGTTAAGATATTGCAAAAGATTGAAATGTTTTTACATATGAATTTAATGTAAAAATAATTCAAATGACCTAAAATATATTAAATGGTAAAAATATATTCTATTTATACATTGAAACCATTAAATAATATAATTTAATGACATGAATTATTTCAAATAAAAAGTTATTTTTAATTAAAATTTAGAATATTTTTACTATTAATCAAAACATGAAAGTTATTAGATAAATATCAGAAATTCTTCCAAAGTAAATTTTTATATCCTGCTTCAAAATTAAATTTTTATGTTTTCATATAAAAATAATTAATGTGTCAAAATCTTAATTTAAAAAGGTTTCTTAATTAAAAGGTGTAAAATTAACTTGTTAATAAAAATAGGTTGTTATACATCAAATAGGGTTTTATTAGTACCCTATGACTAAATTATCCATTAGATGAATTTAAAAATATTTTATTATGTATATAAAATATATATATAATTAATTTCATTAACAAAAGTAATTCACTCAAAAATAAAAATATCTAATTGATTTATATTATTCATAAATAATTGATAGCCAATGAATTCACAATTCATTTTCATAAGTTACTTATAATTATTCCCCCTAACCAAACGGTTTGGATATAAAGGTAATTTTATAATAAGGTCATCTCATGGTTTCTTTATACTCACAATTGTGTGAAAATCATGATACTAAATAATGAAAATTATTTAAAGAAAATATTTCATAAAAACATTTAGGTGTTATTTGTATACTATATAATATACGTATTACCTTGCTCAAAATACATGATATCTCAAGAAGAATCAACCTTTCACTCCTTCTGGTGGTATTGATCATTAAATATATTCCAAAAACCTTTCTGGAGAAGGTTATTGTTATATCTTTTTTCATTGATTGATTCCCACTACATCCTAGTTCTTCCCTTTATAAAATAAGATCCAAACTTGACCTTCAAGGTATGGGGCATTCTAAAAATCATAAATACATGGTTGATCTGTCACGACCACTTCTCATTCTACTATTTCCCTATGTCACAAATAAATATTAGTGATTTTTTATTTTGAAACATTGAGCCTTGGTCCAGCTCCCTCAAAAAATTAATGATAGCATCCCTTTTAATTTCTTGGATAGTATAAACAACCACATTCACCAGGTTAGGATATATAGGTTAAATCTCCACCACACATCACCTAATACTATATAAAACCCTTTTATTTGTAATTATATAACAAAAAAGATCTTTTTCAATCAAATGATCTCTCATTTCTCATCATTAAAATAATTTCTATTATATACTATTTATATGTTCTTTCTTTTCCCCTTAACTAATCCCATTCAATACTTATTTGTTACAGTAATCCAAGAAAAAAAATTTCAACTTCTTTTCAAAATTACTTTTGAAAATCAAAAGACATTGAGTCATTCGAAATTAATTTCCATGAAAGAAATTATTTTTCATTATAACTTTGGCCATGTGAAGAAACCCTTATAATATAGATTTATTGGTAACTCGATGTTCTATTTAAAAAGGATAGAAATGTATTTTTATGGACACATATCAGGTTTCAACCATCCTATTCTCTACTCCTATCACACTTTGAAATAATAAACTAAAAAATTTATCTTTGATACACTTTTTTAACATAGTAACCTGGGATCTTGAATCTTAAAACCTGATCTAGAAAGCAACATGGCCTCATGAAAACACCTGGTCTATAGAGGCTTCCATCAAGAAGTGATGAATACAATAAATAATTTAGATAATTATTTACCCTCAAATAAATATACTAAATTTTTTCATGTAACTATAAAATCTATTTAAATAAATCTATTTAAAATATAATTTAAAGTGATAATGAATTTGTTTACAAAGTCAACTCCAAATTAAAATAAATGAGAAATTTCTGTCTATAAATAAATAACCTGAACAGAGAACTATCAACCCCTTATCATATCTCAAACATGGATCTATGTCTTGATAATAATAAAGAAAAAAAATATTCTTTTCTTTTTTCATTGTGACCCTTAATGACTATATGTCCTCTAAAGTTCATATTTGATGAATTAGTATAATCATAGTCAGATATCCTCTATGATTCCAATACTCTTACATACATGAGTTCTATCAAATATACAATTCAAATAAACAAATTATAAATCAAAAATAATTTCAAAAAACAATATATTTATCTTAATAATTCTCAGAAACCACTGAATCATCACTAAAAATTATTAATTATTGAAAAAATAAATATATTTTTGGAAAACACAACATCAAATCCTTTTATTTCAAAAACAGACTTTTATTACATAATTTCCATGAAAACTCTCCATTTTCACATAGACTAATGGAAACACTTTGATTTTTCGAATCCAATGGAAACTCCCTGGTTAAATAAATATTTACCTATATATTTTTATTGAAGTTAATTATTATATTCCTTATATTTTATTATTAAAATGGGTAGTGAAAATATTTTTGATATTTAAGAATAAATATGATTTAATTGTGAAATGGATTGAATAAAATATTTTAATTAAATTATTTAATTAGGTATGACTTTTAATAAGACCTACATTTATTTGGTTTTTTTTTCATTTTACTTATTCAAAGAGAAACAATGAAAACATAGGTTAATCCAAAAAGTATTATAAGTAGAAAAATGGTTTCCCACATAATACATGTTGGCATTAAGGCAGTCCATATAAGCCTAAAATAACATGGCCAAGTAAAGGCTTGGAAAATATGATTTTCAGGGTGACAGATCCTAGGAAGTATAGGGAACCACCAATCAAATGATGGAAATACATGTAAATTATTATAAACCATGGACCCTCATAGAAAAAAAAATCAATATGGGCTATGTTTTATTCATTGAATAGGGTGAGATGTATTTGTTGCTTTATTGAGAGTTTTGGAATCAGAGTTCATAAATGATCTGGGATATTTAAAGTTTATGTCTTGAGCTACCAATGTAGATATATGGTTGGATCATGAAATTTTGTATTGTAATAAATATGGGAGTCTGATTATGTTTTCAAATATGATTTATCTAGGTTAAGTGATAAAGAATCCAAAATATGTTGAAGGTGGAATGAACATGTTTCTACTTGAAGTTATGGGTTTAGGTTTGTATAAAGTTGTTTCTATTATTTGTTCATTATTGTCCTTTTTGATCACAAGGTCAAATAGTGGTCGATCTAGATGTGATTTGAGGTCTAGTTATTAATGGGATTGAGAAACTATTTTGGTTACTAAAATATGTTCGATCAAAACTAACGGTACTACACAGTGCATGTTTGTAGGAAGGATGAGTCCAAATTGTTTATATAAATGAAATTAATAGAGAAGTATCATATTGGAATCAAGACCGTGGATATAAATTTTATTCATGGTTCTATCATGAGTTGATAAGGGCATGTTAGTTCATGGTTTGGGTGAGCTATCTTGGTGTTTATTTGGTAAAATTATGAGGGTTTTTAGTAGTTAAATCAAGGTAAGCATAGTTGGTATAATAAATGTGATAAATTATTTTTATTTTTCTATGATCCCAAAAGGAATATGATCATTGATGATGACATTTGTTAATTAAAAATTAAATGAGTGTTAAATTATAGATTCTTTTCAATCTATAAAATGAAAATAATTTAATTTTGATTAGTTATTCACAATATTGTGGGAGAGAATGTGGACTACCGGTCTCTATAAATCGATTTTATACCTAATAAAATCATGATTTTTATCATATTTTATGGTGTTATGATATGTTTTTACTCTTATACACTATTTTTTGATTCTTATTCTTAGTCTTATGCTTGATATTCTCTATATTTTTCTTCTCTTGTGTATTATATTCTTTATCATATTTTTTTAATATTTCTTATATTCCATTATGTTGAAATCTTATGCCTTTATTCCTAATAAAGGGATAACCATGATTCACCTGAGGGAGGATTCCATGTTTTATTGGGTCTACATTCAATATCTTCTCACTATTCTTCCACTCTAAGGATTCAAGGGCTCTGGGTGTGTAGGGTAGGTGACATCAGTTTCAAAACCTCATTCCTTCTATACATTCATTCATTTTATAAAAATAATTATTGGAACTTGAATTTTATTAATGGAGGAATTCCAACAAGCTTTTAGAAAATTAGGGAAATTTTAAATAGATGGAGAAAAAATTAGTTCCCACTTCGCATGCCCTGTTCCATGTACCCACCACACACCCTATGCAGCCATTATGATTGTGAGGCCTGTTCAATCATCATTCCTTATACCCAACCCAACAGTTCCTAATTACATTACTAATTTATCTAATAATACACCCCATAAACAATTCATCTTTTGTACCAACCACACTCCCCACTCAATGAAATTGGGTTCTAGAGTGGTTACAAATGATTATTTAAGTGCCCATATTTTCTTTCCTATAGAAGGATACCATAGCCTACCATTTGAGAATAGGAGAAATCCTAAATACATTATATTGCATGAGGAACATGCCAAGTTAATCCCAGCTTCCCCTATATGGGATTTTTAAATCAAAATTAAGGGTAAAGGTATGGAAATTAAGGGTATTTGATGAAGACAGAGAATGGATTACTTATATCTTATAGAAGAAGGAATTGAAATTACATGGATAGAGGAAGATGATAAATGTAAGGAGAGTAGAACATGAGATACCCCCTAGGTACTCTCACCCATTCCTCATGGCCAATCTTCTAGGAAACCCCAAAACAATATTATCTTCCCTCTTTTCACTTTCACCATCCCTCCCTACTTATAAAAAACCCATTATAACAACATGTGTGCCCCCCGATATATTCTCCTATGATTACAAAAATATTCTCGCATAAATCCACATTGGTCCATTGAAATTACAAAACCCTAAAATATTTAGATGGCCCTCCAAATCTCCTCTTAGTATATTCCTCTCCATAACCAACAACCCCTCTTCATAAGAAAACAACATTATAACTGATGCTCCTTCCCTATTTCACAAACCATGTATTATTATCCTTGCCAACCACATGAAAAACACTTTTTCCACAAGTTGGTGGTTGTGTCCCAAAGTGTGAATGCTTGGTCCTTCCCTACAGTGATCATATTTACAAAAAATTAGGAACATCCCAAAATGAAATGCAATAATAGTGGTGCAGGATGGAATTTAGTACATGTGCCCCATGCTGAAAACTAGGATCCCTTTAGTAAATGGAATCAATAATCAACACATCATAATATTCTTCTTCTATTTTCTTCCATTTGTTGGGTGTTTTTCAAAATCATCACCACCTTTCTATTTAAAAATGTTTACCTCAACATCGTCTTTGCAACTGAATTCATGTGAATCCTACTTCTCTATGGATTGGATCCTAACCAATTCACCACATCTAATTTACTCTTTTTTATTCCCTTTAAAAGGGATCATGGTTCTTATGATGCTAAGGATATCACTGATTGTATCTGACATGTTGATGCTATACATAGTATTTGAAATCAACATCATATTTCCCAACAACCAAGTTTCCAGAAGATTGAAATATCTATTTCTTTAGTCCAATAAATGTGAATCTAGTTCCAAGGATCTCCCATAATCAATGATAGCATACTAGTAAGAGAAATTGGATTCCCTCTCTTGAATACAATTGTTTTATATATTAAAATAGTCATGAGAGTGGATAAATTTGACGAACCACAGTATCAATTTTTTTTCCATCTTATTGTTCCAATCTATGTCACCCATTCCCTAAAGGTTTGGTTTAAAGAGCTTGGATTTTTAAGTTTTATACAACTAATAAGACTTCTTCCATTGTCAAGGAAAGTGAATCTGGCACTAGGTACCTATCAGCTAGTATAAAAATAGTTATGTCCCACCATCTAGTTGCTTTGAATTTCAATTCTTGACTTTTATCCATAAGAGTCTAAAAAAGGGAGTTATTTTTTCTTTAGTGGAAACATTTTCACTTCCTGTATTCTAAAATGAGGTGACTTGGAACCCAAGTGAGCCTACAATTTCTATAAACTTATCCCCATGTTTAAATTTAACAACATCATCAACCAATCCATGATAGAGAAAGATAGGAAAGGATTCAGTACACCTTAATTCAATGCTTGATTTTTGAAACCAACTCTTTAAGGTTCTTGAACATGGTATCCAGCCACTAAGACCACAAATTACACTTATTTTGGAAGTATTTAAAGATCCATTTCTCATACATGTTTAAAGAATGACACATGACATAATAAAAAGTAGTTTTAGTACCCATGTTGAAGTTAGTCATTCCAGCATTGCTCCCCCATCTCTCCGTAACAAAAGACAATGCAATATGCACTTTAGAAACCGTGGTCACCAGAAGAGGTGAGGTCGCCTCCTCGACTGGAACCAGTAATACTAAATTATTATATAGATGTTTTTTCTCCAGTTGTGACATAGTTTTTTTCCTAAAACACATATATTGGTACTCATCACACTATGAATTCCCCCTATAGTATAATCTTGCAATGTGAGTGATTCTTAATATGGGAAACCATCGCTCCCTATCCCCCTTATTTCACTAATCTCTCTTTTACACATTATATTAAATACATATAGTGATGTCTTCTCATTATCTTTTTGTTTCATCTCATTTTGAAAATGAATCAAGGTTAAAATGTTCATTCAAAACTCAACATTCTTCTATTATTGAAGTTTAAGTCATACATATCATTTTTGGTTTTGATCCATCTCACTCTAATGGATTGATGTGAGTTACTATTCTACCTCATCAATTATATTCTCCATCACCTCTACTCCCTCATGAGAAGAAATGTGGTTGCTAGATCCTCCATGATAAACACCCTTCATCACTATTGTGTTGGTGGAGTGGATATTGATAAGCAATTTAATAAAAGGTTGTTGGTCCACCTCAATGGAATCACCATAAATGAGTCCCACCAAGAGGGTGGTTTGAATAGAGTATTTTCATGAGAAACCCCAAGAAATATTATTTGGTAAAGAATAGTAGTATTGGGGTTCAAAATTCAATCATATTTTGGGTGTTCATGTCATTGATGAATGTAAGTTGGTGATGTGCATCAACATGTTGGATCTATTGATGAAGATAGAGTGTACTAATTATATATTATATAAGAAGACGAAAAACTACATAGATGGAGGAAGAATATAGATGTAATGAGAGTATAACTTGAGATAACTCTGATACTCACACCCATGCCTCATGGACCATCTTCTAGGAATCCCTAAAATAGTATTATCTTCCCTCATTACACTCTCTCCACCCATAACTACTTATAACTTCCCCCTTCTAACATTCTTTCACCCCCCCCAAAAACATTTACCAAAATATTTAGAATATTCCCTTAGAAAACCTTGGTTTTCTATCTTGTTAACAAACCCCTAACAACTCAATATGGTCTACTCAATATCCCCTCCACCAATTTCTCTCCATAACAAATATCCCATTTTTCCCAGCAATATCATAGTATAACCAAAACAACTCCCCTCTTTTAAACTAATGTATTCCTATCAATATTTATGTTCTTCAGTGATTACAATCATTATAAGAGACCACTTCACTCAGGTCATCCCCAATACCAGGGTGAAGGATCCTTCTTATGATGTTATCCTAATAAAAAAGAGAACAATGCCTAGGAACCCAATCTTTCCCTTAAGTGTCATAGTAAATTATCCTTATAGAATCCAAACCTAGTTCTTAGGGGCCAACCAACTATGTGCCTACCCACTCAGTCCTCCAACCATGAGTGACATCCTATGTTTATGACATTATCAATATGTCATCCATATTTTTATTATTGGATCCCAACCTAATCCACCTCACTAGGTTTCTATTCACCCATTCCTCCTCACTTGGAGGCTACTTTCTCAAGTTACTAATTGGGGCACCTTTTTTCCTAGCTCCTCTAATTTGGGTTATGCCTGCTTACAAAAAATCACTCGGCCAAAAACCCACTTGGGTGCCCAACTTTATCATGCCTTACATTTGGGAGAAGATAACTTCTCAAAAGACCTTGACAAAGCACCTTAGCTCAAACCAACTAGATAACAATTCTTATCCACTAAGGCCTCATCCACTACCCCCTAAGATACACGATTTGAGTATGAATAAAAACATTCTACCATTTTGATCACATATTATTTTAATAATTAAAATTGGTTATATTATAATAAATATCTCATTTTTTTCTTCCTTAATAGGTATGGTCTTTAGAATATATTCAATCAGATATTCAATTGATAATAAAGGATATTTCTTTCAGATCATTGGTGGGAGATTCTCCTGCTTAATACTTTCAACTCATCTATCTCGGTTTATATAGGATGGAATCATATTCTCCTAGTGAATGGTTCAACATTCAAGGATAATTTATAGTCTAGTTAATGTTCCAAGAACACCATGTCCCTCCAACTAGGTGTGAACTTTATCCATGTATTCATTGATGATCTCCTCATTGCTCCCAATCAATGATCCATGAATGACTTAGAGCTCCCAATAGGAATAATACCTAGCCATATCCTCTCATGTTCAGTTACCAATAGAAAGATAAACTAGAAAGGGTTTCTTATGCATAAGTCTCACACCAAATATCAATAGGTACTTTTCACCAATTTTTATATTCCAAATGAGATTAAACTAGTTGAAATTGGTCCAGGTCACAGGACCTTAAACTAAAGGAGCCCATGGTTTTAACATCCTAGGTATATAAAAAAATATGACATTTTCATATTTATTAATATTTGTGAATTAAATATTAATTTTACTTTAAAAGATATTTCTATGTTCGATGGCGTACCCAATACGCAACAAAGAGTTTCTTTGAAATTTTACATTGCACACTAACAATATAATATTATTATTTTAAATGGTAGTTAATTCCTAGACATTGTATTGGTGGGAATGAACGAAAATAACTACAATATAATTATACATGTTTTTTAAATGTTTTTACATTTATCCAATAAATTTTAGTGGCTTAAAATGAGAGCGAATATAATTTTAAGCATAATTTACTTTAAAAGGTCGATTTACCACTTTTTGATGGAGAACCCTCCTTAAATATAGTTTTGGTCACTTTTATATGTTCTATTTGACCAAAATAAAATTCTTAATTAGAATCAGGACATAAAAATTTACTTTGGGTAAATTTTTGGTATTTTTCTAATAAATTTCATTTTTAATGAATTGTGAAAAATACTATATTTTAATTCAAAACTACATTTTAATCTAATTTATTTATATGGTTAGTTTATCTTTCAAATTGTTTTTAAAGTGTAATTAGATTATATTCTAACATTTAATCCAATGATGGTCATTGTAATTAATTCACTTTTGTATTGGACATAAACATGTGTCAATCTTTTGATAGATATTATTTCTTAAAAACACGCTATTTGTTTTGACAGTGGGAATTAATTTTAAATTATTTAATCCAAATTCCCTATTTTTAATATGGTAAAATTGAAATAATTTTTGAATTCATAATATTAAATATAGGTTAGGCTGATTTATTTTTGAAAAACTTTAATATTTGATGAATAGTGAAACCACTAAATAGTTGTTAAAAACTGTCTTTTTCATTTAAATGAAATTATACCACTTCTGTGAATTGAATTTTGAAAATCTGAAATACATGGTTGTTATTAGTAAGTAAAATGTGGTTCAATAAGATGAAAATAATTTTTGGTGGATAGTAACTTTTGATTTTTTTACCTCGGTTAAAGGTAAATAAGGTAATTCAAGGTAAAAAGAATATCATAATAATAAAAAATTACCTTAAAACTAGTCCTAACCGCATTGGATGAGTCATGGCCGACCATGGGAATCCTTGGGTCAATTTTGGGACCCCATTGAGCCACTTTAGAGTGATAATGACACTTTATTATAATTAACATAAAATAAAAACAAAAATGAGAGAAACAAATACCTTTTAGTAAATTAATTTTTACATAGGGTTATGTAAGTTATATTTTAGAATATAAATATTATTTGGAAAGATAATAATATTTAATACATTTTGGTATTTTTTATAATTTTTACACATCAAATAAATTAAATTATATATGACATAATAATGATGCAGTGTTTACCTTATTAATAAATGATTTAAATAAATAAGAATATAAAGATTAAAATAATATTCATAACCTATACAATACTTATTGAATGATTTAATTTCGACCAATAGTCATCTAATATTATACTTTAATTAGTTTTGGACCATTAGAAACCGCATATAATTATATAATAGAATAATATTTTCACACTTTTCTAAAGAACCCCTCCACCCCTTTATAAAAATACCTCACCTCTAACCCATTCCTCACACTTCACAAGCCCCTTGGATCATCCAAACCCTATCCAAATAATCTCTCAAGATTATTCTCTTCCACCTAGATGCCTTATATTAAGAATAAGGAACATCAATAATTCCTTTTGGTTCAAACCAAAGAGAGTTACCCAAATTAAAGGTAACAGTTTCGTTTAAATTCTTTTGATATATTTTGTTTTATTTTACTTATTCAACCCCCTAAAATATTTCTATCCTTTATTTTATAATAACACAAGTATCCTCAATATACTAGGTTTTTGTTATGAGATGTATTCAAACTACACTTACACACACCTTCGTCTAATGGGTAAAGAACAAACTATTTATGTGGACGACGAACTACTACCTCACGAAATGATAATTGTTCAAATATCTTCCACCGCCTCTCATGGGGATCATTTGAATGGAACTGTATTTATGTATGATATATATTATATTTATATTGTTTCTATGCTTCTTTATATTTCATTTATAGAATACCTTCATGGTTTCCATAGTGTGTAAATACGATAATCTCATTTGAGGAAGTGTGGACTATCATCCCCTCAATGTGATATGACTCATTCATGCCTTATGTGGAATGTATAAAGGGTAGAGTTAATTAAATTATATATGATATTATAATGGAATTATAATATACTTGTGTATCATTAAGTTTTAATTCCATTACAATATGAAATATAAAAGGAATTAGCATTCATGCGTATGTACGACTTACCATCTCCATGAACGGTGCATTTCATTTCTTATATCCAAATGTTATGTACTATTATAAATACATGTATATACTGGATATATATGATATATATGATATCTAAATCAGTAATATCATTATGGATATGATGAAATTTTGACCACATGAACAACTTTTAATTATAAAAAGTCCATTTTTGACTCAAGTACCAAATATCGACAAAATGATCATTATTAACTTAAATGTTTACATAATATTTATAACATGGTAAGGATTTATATAAAAGGAATAATAAACTTAAAAAATTTTCTTAATAGAATAGAAATTAACATTAGTTTATTATTAAAGATATTAAAGAACGAACGGGTCAAGTCGGACATGAGGTAAAGGACTTCATGTCAATCTCCTTTCACTGAAGCATATTTTGTTTTAATACATGAAACTCTTTTATATGATATATAAATACCTTTGAGTTTTCATTTCATTCAAAGGTAATCTTTTTCTATGAAGAATCTTACTAAATGACAAAAAGGAATGTTTCTTTTAACGTAAGTGGTGACAATGACCATTCCACCTCCGCGAGTATTATTTGATCTTTGGATTCCTTAAAAAGCTGTAATGTTTTTAAAAGGAAAATAAATACCATATACTCCTTTATTTATTTTGGTATTGAAAATGGTTTTGATAATGGATTTTTTATGTCAATATATTTAAGTGATATATTGTGATAGAAATGTGGAAATGATTTTATTCCTTTATATTTGTTGTATGTGTTATGATTTTATAATTGTACTTAGACATTTGACGGGTGGTTACGTGTTAAGCCAAATGATGGGTGGTGCCGTAATAAACCCAGACAGGAGGTAACATTATAACCACCAATGCATTGGGTATGGAAGTCGGCCGTATGGCTATTCCATTTAGTGATATGTGTGGAAGTTGACCATATGGCTATTCCATTTAAGTATGTTTATGCCCCAAGTTACCATTATATGTTATGTGTTCTTTATATGGGATTTATAGTAATATTTTGGTTACAAAAGGGTATGAAATGATCTTTCACATAGTGAAGAGTATTTACTACTTCATAAAGGTGTAAAGTATTAATTTTGATAAAGTATTCATGGTTTAATTTTTGTTTTGAAAACTAACAGTTTTCTTTCTTTGTGTATCCCTTACTGAGATTTTTATACTCATCCCATGTTTTTGAAATGTTTTTAATAGGGCATAAATTTTAATAGGGTTATGTATGGGATCAAGGAAAAGTCATGTTGTCTAAAACATGAAACTAGACATGACTCTTTATTTTTCAAGAATTTTTATTTTGTGAAAAAATGGAAACTGGGTAGATGTGTCTACATGTATTATTCAAGTTGTTATGTATATGTTCTGACCTAATTATCTTAATCTCTAAACCTTAAAAAATCCTCAATGTGAATTATCAACTTAATTCATGAATATGAAATGTTAAAGGTCATGTCCTTATAGTTGGTATTAGAGGTCGGTTTAGATAACATTAGGATTTAGGGTATTGTTAAATTAATTTCCATAATTTAATTTATGGTAATATTGAAATGATATATCATTTATATATTACCATGTTGATTCTCTTAATATATTTCTATTTTAATTATGGTTTTTCATAGAGGAAACAGGGAATCTATGCTTGGAAGGAATACAGAGGGAAATGGCCTTTCAAAATCAGCATCTGGAGATGGTCGGAATCAGAATTGAACAGATTGTTGTCGTGATAGATCAGTTTACTAAGGTGATAAATGGTGGTTGTGTTTATTGAAGATATTTTGGTTTATTATAAAAGTATAGAGGAGCGTGAAAGTCATTTTAGGGCTCTCTTGCAAACCATAAAAAAAGAAAGTATTTGGGAAATTTTTTAAGTGTGATTTTTGGTTACAACATATTTCTTTCCATGGTCACATTGTTTTATAAAATGGCATAACTGTTGATCCTTCTAAAACAAAAGTTGATAAATAATGGAAAAGACCTGCAAATATAACCGAGATCCAGAGCTTTCTGGGTTTGGTAGGTTATTACCTGATGTATGTTGACAATTTTGCACAATTATATTTTCCAATGACTTAGTTAACTAAAAAACATGTTTAGTTCATTTGAAAAAATAAGTGTGATGATTGTTTTTGAGAAATTGAAAAGAAGATTGGTGAACACTCTTGTATTGGCATTACCTTCCCGAAATGGTGAGATTTTTATTTACAGTGATGCTTCATTGAAAGGACATGGTTGTGTCCTCATGGATAATGATCAGGTATTTTCTTATGCTTCATGTCAGTTGAAACCTCACAAGTTAAATTAACCTACACATTATTTGGAATTATCTTCTGTTGTTTTAGCTTTAAAATTTGGAGGCATCATTTTATGTAGTAAAATGTAAAATATATACTGACCACAAAAGTTTGAAGTATATATTCACATAGAAAGAAATGAACATGAGACAGAGGAGATGGTTGGAATTAATCATGTTTTATGATTGCATAATCCTTTAACATCCAGGAAAGGAAATTAAAGTGGATGATGCATTGAGTTGAAAAACTAATCATACATTAACCGTGCTACATTTGGAATGACATCCTTCGGTTTTTGATTTAATGATCTTTGGCATATATGTTGTTGGTGTAGGAAATTCTTCTGTTTTGTTTTAGGTGTTTGTGAGATCATCTCTATCAGATAGAATTAAGAAAGCGCAGAAGGAAGACAATGAGATGGAAAAAAGGTAGAGTTGGTTCAGAAGGGTATGTTGCCTGATTATAACTTTTATAGTGATTGTGTTTTGATATTTGGAAAGAGATTATGTGTGCCTTGTGATTCACAGTTGAAGAATGAGTTGTTATGTTAAGCTCATAGTTCCCCATGTTCATTTCATCCTGGCAGTACTAAGATGAACAGAGATCATTGAGAGTATTTCTGGTGGGAGGGAATGAAATGAGATATTGTTGATTTTACTTTGAAGTGTATGACGTGTCAGCATGTTAAAGAAGAGAGATAGTTACCGAAAGGGATTCTTCATTATTTATCGGTGCTATAGTGGAAATGGGAAAATATATCCACATACTTCATTGTCGGATTACCAAAGACATGTCGAGGTAACAATGAAATCTGGATTATTGTTGATCGAGTGACTAGATCTACTCATTTCCTTCCTATTTAAGATACTTTTTCTCTAGATCTACATTCTCAGTTTTATGTTAAAGAGATATTCAAGATACATGGTGTTTCCCTCTCCATTCTATCTGATCAGGATCCCAAGTATACTTCTAGCTTTTTGAAAGGCCTTCAGAAGTCATTGGGTTCTAAATTAAATTTTAGTGCAGATTTTCATCCACAATCATATGGGAAGTCAGAATGAACAGTTAAAACCTCAGAGGATATACTACATGCTTGTTCACTAGATTACCATGGAAGTGGGGACCAACATATTTCTTTGGTTGAATTTTCTTATAATAATAGTTTTCATTCCAGTATACAGATGGCTCCTTTTGAGGCATTATGTGGGTAGTGGTGTCGAACTCAATCTTTTTAGGATGATGTAGGTTAAAGGAAGCTGATAAGACCAGAATTGGTAGAAGAGATGGTAGAAAAGTTTAGTTTATTCAGAAGCACATGAGAACAGCTCAGAGTAGGCAGAAAAGTTATGTGGATAACCGGATGAAAAATCAATCTTTTCAGGAATGTGATCATGGCTTTCTCAATGTTTCTGTATGGAAAAGTTTGATGTGTTTCGGTAAGAAGGGAATGTTCAGTACGAGGTTCATTGGACCTTATGAAATCATTGAGAAAGATAGATCAGTTGCATATAGAGTGGCTTTACCTCCAAGTTTGTCCCAGGTACATAATGTTTTTCATGTTTAAATGTTGAGAAAGTATATGTCGGATCCATCTCATGTTTTAAGTCCTAAGGTAGTTCCGTTGGAAGAGAATCTCCATTATGAGGGATAACTAGTCCAGATTCATGACCATTGAGAGCAAGTGTTTCGGAATAAGCTAATTCACCAGGTAAAGGTTTTTTGGAAAAACTATATGGTTGAAGAGGCAACATGGAAATCATAAAATTCTATGAAGGATAAATACCCCCATTTATTTGGTAAGTGAATAAAATTATGAGGACGCAATTTCTAAAAGGGGGGAAGGATGTAGCATCCAAAGTAAATAATGAAATATGACATTTTCATATTTATTAATATTTTTTAATTAAATATTAATGTTACTTTAAAGGGGATTTCTATGTTCGATGGCATACTCGATACACAACAATGAGTTTCATTGAAATCTTAGGTTTCAGACTGACAATATAATATTATTATTTTAAATGGTAATTGATGTCATGCCGTTGAATTCGTGGGAATGAATAGAAATAAATAAAATATGATTATAAATGTTTGTTAAATGTTTTTACATTTATCCAATAAAGGTTAAAGGCTTAAAATGTGAATGAATCTCATTTTAAGCATAATTTACTTTAAAAGGTAGATTTACCGCCTTTTGATGGAGAACCCTCTTTAAATATAGTTTTGGTCACTTTTTTATAATCTATTTGACCAAAATAAAATTCCTATTTATAATCCATACATAAAAATTTACTTTAGGTAAACTTTTGGTATTTTTCTGATAAAATTCATTTTTTAATGAATAGTGAAAATACTGTATTTTAATTCAAAACAACCTTTTATTATAATTTATTTATGTGGTTATATTATCTTTATAATTGGTTTTAAAATGTAATTAGATCATATTTTTACCATTAAATCCCATTTCTGTCCTTGGAATTAATTTCACTTTTAAATTGGACATAAACAAGTGTCAATCTTTTAAAAGATATTGTTTCTTAAAAACACTCTATTTGTTTTGACAGTAGGAATTAATTTTCAATTAATTAATCCAACTTATATATTTTTAATTTGGTAAAATATATATCATTTTTGAATTTGGAATATCAAATATAGCTTAGGCTGAATTTTTTTTATTTTTCTGAAAAACATTAATTTTTTATGAATAGTGAAACTACTATGTATTAGTTAAAAAACTTAATTTTTCATTTCAATGAAATTATACCACTTCTATGAATTTAGTTTCAAAAATCTGACATACATGTTTGTTATTATTATGTAAAATTTTGTTCAATAAGATGAAAATAAATTTCGGTGAATAGTAATTTTTGATTTTTTATTTACCACAGTTAAAGGTAAATAGGGTAATTCAAGGTTACAAGAATATCAAAATAATAAAAAATTTCTTTAACACTTTTTCTAAACATATTTTATGATTCATGGCCGACCATAGGAATCCTTGGGTCAATTTTGGGACCCCATGAAGCCTCTTAAGAGGGATAATGAACATTATTTTAATTAACTTAAAGTAAAGACAAAAATGACATAAACAAATATCTTTTAGTAAATTAATTTTTACATATGGTTATATAACTTATATTTTTTACTATAAATATTCTCTGGAATGAGAAAAAGATTTCATACATTACGGAATTTTGTTTATAATTTTTAGACATCAAATAAATTAACTTATGTGTGACACATTAATGATGCAGTGTTTACCTCATTAATAAATTATTTAAATAAATAAGATTATAATGATTACAATAATATCCAAAACCTGTCCAATTATTATTGGATGAATTTATTTCTACCATGATTCATCTTATCATTGAATTTAATTAGTTTTGGACCACTGTAAACCTAAAATAATTATATAATAATATAATATTTTCAGACTTTCCTAAAGAGCCCCTCCCCCCTTATAAAAAGCCATCACCTTTAACCCATTACTCACACATCACAAGCCCCATAGATCATCCAAAACCTACTCAAATAAGATCTTAATATCCAACTATTTCACCTAGAACCTTTAACTTAGGCATAAGACACTTCAAGAAGTCCTTTTGGTTCAAACCAATGGGAGTTACCTGAATTAAAGGTAACGATTTCTCTTAATTTATTTTGTTTTATTTTGTTTTATTTTACTTCTCCAACACCCTAAAATCATTTTATTCCTTTATTTTATTACAAAATCAGTATCCTCAATATAATAGTTTTTTTTATGAGAATAATTCTAACTACACTTACACACACCTCTGTCTAATTGGTAAACAACATATTGTTTCTCTGGACGGAGAACTACTGCCTCACGAAATGATGATTGTTCAAACATCTCCAACAGCCTCTCATGGTGGCCATTATGATGGAACTATTTTTATATATAATATATATTATATTTATATTTTTTCTATGATTCTGTATTTTTCATTTATATATTAACTTTATGGTTTCCATAGTGGGTAAATACGATAATCTCATTTGAGGAAGTGCGGACTACAGCCCCATCAAAGTGACATGACTCATTCATGCCTTCTGTGGAATGTATAAAGGGTATAATTAATGAAATTATAGATGATATTATACTTGAATTATAATATACTTATGTATCATAACGTTTTCATTCTATTACAATACGAAATATAAATGGAAGTAACATTCAGCCGTATGTATGGCTTACCGTCTCCATGAACGGTGCATTTTATTTCATTTATCCCAATGTTATGTACTATTATAAATATATTTATATACTGGATATATATGATATATATGATATCTAAATCATTAATATCATTATGGATATAATGACCTTTTGACTACATAAACAACTTGTAATTATAAGAAGTCCATTTTTGACTCAAGTACCAAATATCGACAAAATGACCATTATTAACTTAAATGATTACATAATTTTTATAACATGTTAATAATTGATATCAAATGAATAATACACTTGAAAAATGTTCTTAAGAAATTATAAATTAACTTTAGTTTATTATTTAGAAAATTAAAGAATGAATGGTTCAAGTCAGACATGAGGTAAGGGACTTCATCTTAGACTCCTTTCATTGAGACATATTTTGTTTTAATAAACGACATTCTTTTATACGATATATAAACACCTTTTAATTTATATTTAATTCAAAGGGAATCTTTTTCTATGAACCATTTTACTAAATGAAAAAAGTGAATGTTTCTTTTATCATAAGCAGTGATAATGACCTTTCCACCGTCATGAGTATTATTTGATCTTTGGCTTCCTTAACAAGTCGTAATGTTTTTAAGAGGAAAATAAATACCATATACAATTTTATGTATTTCGGTATTGAAAATGGTTTTGATAATGGATTTATTATGTCAATATATTTATTTGATATATTGTGATTGAAATGTGGAAATTTTTTCTTTCTTTTATATTTTTTGTATGTGTTTTGATTTTATAATGGTACTTGGACATTTGACGAGTGGTTATGTGCTAAAAAAATGACGGGCGGTGCCGTGATAAACCAGGATAGGTGGTTATGTTATAACCTCTAATGCATTGTGTATTGAAGTCGACCGTATGGCTATTCCATTTAGTGATATGTGTGGAAGTCAGCCGTATGGTTATTCCATTTAAATATGGTTATATCCCAAGTTAACATTATATGTTATGTGATTTTATATGGTTTTATGGTAATATTTTTGTTACAAAAGCGTATGCAATGATCTTCTATTCAACGAAGAGTATTTACTAATTCATAAAGGTGAAAAGTATTACTAATGATAAAGTATTCATGGTATAATTTTTTTTTGAAAAACTAAGAATTTTTCTTCTTTGTGTATCCCTTACTGATCTTTTTATGCTCATCCTAATTTTTTAAAATGTTTTACACAGTTTATAAAGTGGAATAGGGTCACTGATGGGATCATGGAAAAGTCATGTTGTCTAAAACATGGAACTAGACATGACTCCTTTTTTCAAGAATTTTTATTTTGTGAAAAAATGGAAACTGGGGTGAGTTGTCTACATTTAATATTCATGTGATTATGTATATGTTATGATATAATTCTATAAATATCTAAACTTCAAAATATCCTTAATGTAAATTATTGACTTAATTCAAGAATATGAAATGTTTAAGGCATGGTCCTTATAATGGTCCTGATTTCACGACCTGAAAAGGAATAGTATTGGTCATGGAAATGTAGTTTTATGGCCTTAAAATAAACTACACTGGTCCTTGTTACACAACCATAAATGTTATGATGTGTCCCATAAAGTTGAATTTAACTATATGGTTTTTTATTCCCTTAATGGGGATATATATGAACTCCATCTCATAGGCCCAATCTCAACTCTATAAAACCTACCACCTCCAAGAATGATGTTAAATTCTGAAACACCTAGTTGTGTGTCTTTAAAAAATAGTGTAACCAACTAATTGGATAAGGATAGAGAACCTCTCATAGATATAGATGGAGAACCTATAATACATGTACATGATCACATTGATGCATCAGGTCAATTGATCAATTTCAAAATTAGGGTAACTATAATTTTTAATATGAATAATTTCAAAAATATGTATCAAATCAATAATAGATTAGTGAACTCAGAAATATGAACCTTAATGGTATGATCTAACCCCTCATCCTCTCAAAATCGATGTGTAAGATTAAACATTATTGGTTAATCCTAAAAACTACATACCCTGGAATAGAAAACCAGCAACCAAACATGAATGTTCATATAGAATAGAATTGGTGAACTAGATGTGAAATCATTTTCCTATGAAATATATTGATTCACTATGAATGATTACTTTTGATATTTCATTGATGTGTTTCAATTTGCTGGTTTTAATATTTAGGATCTCCCTTAAATTAAAATGGAATCATTGGTCAATGCACCATGAAATATAAAATTCATCTACTGTACTAGTTGAAATGGAGTATCAAACTAGGTGTGTACGCACCACTAATAGGTTTCACCCCAAACAAACAACTCATCTAGAATGACTTTTGTGGCCCCATAGTCTTGATGCACATTTTCATCAACCAAGAACAATGTGGTGAACATCTTACTCAGAGAGTATAACCTAAAAAATTCCATCCCGACCCTATAGGTAGATAAAGAAAGCCCCCACGAGTTAAAGAATAATATGTACTCTCATCAATGATAGGATGACACAAGATAAGTGGCCCTTATTTCCATATTTAAATACCTCGAGAGTCTCTAATTGAAGTGAAGAAACACCCATATCCATTATCTTAGGGAAGTATAAGAGTAAATTCATTACATCAATATGGTCACCCAAGAACCGCCTAAGAGTGATACAGTAAACTCTGTTCATTGTAAGCAGTACACAACTTTTATTTAGTATGAGGTTGTGGAGGAAGTTGTCACTACCATGGTTTCTCCAGTCATCTACACCAAGGAACTGAGTAGGAGGGCTCACTAAGGGACATCCACTATCCAGAACCAAAATGAAAACCATTTTCCTAAGGAGATTAATGTTCAAAGAACCTACCAATATATCCCAAAAGTGACTCAGGGGGGAGATTCTAGTTCACCATTGTAAAATGGGATCAAATCAAGCCAAAGTAGGCACCAATGGTTAGTTTAGAAAGCCCCTGGTTAGTGATAGGAGAGAAAATCATTTAGAAGTGCTTCCTCGGAGCACCTTTCATGAATATCCTCCCTATTTTATTGGAAACATGAATCATATAGGTCCTTTCTATAATGAAAGCAAGCAACTAAATAACCATAGTTTTGCTCCAAATGGTCAAACATAAGTAGATAGCCCTAAAGTTCCTCTCAAGTGTTCTTTTTGGTAAATTCTTCTTCAAATAAATATGCATTCAAACCATGTATTCCTTTACCTATGGTATAACATTATCCAACATTCACATAGTTCCTCCTTGTGATACCAGTTGTGGAGGTGACCATTGTAATGAAAAGATCAATAATCAAGGGGGTCCTCACCCTGTCAATCTGTAAGCAGTCACAAACCAAACATTTCATACCTATTGTGATCAAATAAATAATTTAAATTTTGGTCTACCTCATTTAGTGGAATATAAACAAGAGACCACATAAAACCTTCATATTGTGATCAAAATGATAGCTCTAGAGTTCCTTCCCATAATGTATATCACATCGATCCTCCCTTTGAAATCATGAATGACCAAAGTATTGGTTCTCCCCATGATGAAAACGATGCAATTTACTACAAAATAGTCTTATTTGTGCGGTAAAAATAATAAATAGTCAACATGGAGGCCCTACCCATAAAGAAAATGAACAAATATGAATGTTAGAAGCTCTTACCTAGAGTTATCATTGCATAGGTCCTCCTTATGAAAAAACATCTCATTAAAGTGAAGGTCCACCCCATGGTGCTTATTATGAAGTCCATCATCACGATGATGTAAATTTACAACATGAATCCCCTCTTAATTCCATTATCATAAAAAAGTATCTCTCACCTCAAGAGGATCATTAAAATATAAAACCAACTATGCTAGGAACTTCATCGTCAATCAGTGGTGCTTCATCTCACTTAGTAGGAATCTCCGAGAAATAATCATTATCAATGCCTCCCTGAGGTAGTGTGTCCCTATATGTAGCTCGGAATGTTGAGTATGATATCACTCCCCTCGATAAAACAGACGGGAAACAACCTTTTTGTTCAGAGTAAGTTGAATAATATATTATGGAGGATAAATAAAATTTCACTATCATGTGTAAAGAAATTATTAATGATATGATATCATTCATATTTTGGATCATCGCTACTTCTTAGTATGATATTCTCAATATATTGAAATATGTGTGAATACTTCATCTATTTCATAAATTATATGAAACTTATATCTCCTAAAAACTTAGGCACTTGTCTTTTGAGGAATACATTGATAACTTAATGGAATTGGATGAGCGATGCTGCCACATTGACCCAGCCTCCCTTTCAGTGGATCGGGACCCCAAAGTCAAACAACCGTATGAATGACTCAACTAATCCTGCCTCGATATTTTAAATAAGTTTATATAAATAATTGATGATACCCAAGATAACATACACATAAATGGTTGGGGAGAATATAGAGCTCAACACTTCACCCCATTTGTAGTCCAACAAGATTCTTCAAACAAGGCTTGAATAATCATCACTTCAAGAAAAATCTCAGGACCTGGTTCAGTATATTTTAGTCATTTTATCATGTGAATTTCATTCATCCATAAATCATAAAAGATATAGAACTAACAATATTGATTTATTGATAATCTCTTGTAATAATTCATCAAAAATATGAAGCAGAAATTCAATTTGTAGAAATTCAGCCCCTTCAAAAGTCGAATCAATTTCTATGTCTAATACGTCTCATCTAGGGAATCCAGAATGAAAATTTCACCCAAATCATGCCAAAGTGCATGAAAAAACAATTAAGAGAGATGTAATGAGAACTTAGGCATTAGAATAGGGGAATCCCCAACCGACAGGGTTGGTTGTAGTTTTACCTTCATCACTACCCCTTTTTCCATCAAAATCATAGCGGGGTGCAGATATGACTACAAGCAAGTAGATTCTACCACAACCCACAAGGATGAAATTTTTTTAAACCCCTTCTCCAAGGAATTAAATATTTTTTGGAATGGTAGTGGCTTCACAAGAAGGGCCCCTATGGTTCATTCCACTGATAATCCATGGATCTTGTCCTTCAACAGGGTCACATTTTATAGAAGATTTAAGGGAATCCATTAGAATTACCATTCAAAAACCTCTTCTAGTAGAGTCTTGAGAGGAAGAGGCATAGATTTTTATGAGTCCTAAAATAAATCATTCCTCTAAAAAGGTGAAGGTGGAAGAAGATATTAATCTGTCACTTGAAGTATATTTAAACATAAATGATCCTAATTACTATTTAGAAGTGTATGAGGATCTAATATCTGGTTCTCATTACATATTATTGAATGTTTTTTATGAAATACCCACATATAACATGGAATGTGGAACCAATTTAGAAGGACCTTTTGAGAAGATTTATATTAAAAATATTTTTCACACATATGTATGAGAAGACGGTGTGTGCACCCAACATTACAGGAAGACTCGTCCCTTGGGAGATCCTTTAAAAATATAATTTCCACCGATTCAGAAATCATCTAGTTTGATAAAGGAAAAATGCTTAGCTATGTTCGTATCCATCTCACCAACAGAAGAAGTTGAACCATTTTACATTGAAGATAATATTTTCCAATATTAACCCTAGTTAGATAGGTTATGGCAACTCAACATCAAATTACTCAAAGAGAATATAACTGATGATATTAACTAGTAGGCTAAGGCCACTGTTCCTCCTTTGGTAAATATTCCTTAATAAGATGAGACTACAAGACTGAAAAAGGAATATATAACCCATATGGTCAACTCAAGATGAAGTTAACTAGCCTAATAAACCCCAATGTTGGTGGATTATTAAGATTATCCTCTTATGGGATAACACCCACCACTATTGAAATCAAGTTCTCATAGGAAAACATAGGCCAGTTACCAACAAAAGACATAGATAATTCGACCTTATCAGGTTATACCAACTATCTCTAATTGTGCATTAGCATAAGAATAAATTCCACCGGAACTCCTTGAATCCATTGAGTACCTTATTACTTAGATAGAATCTATAAAGGGGAGACATGAACTAGTGTTGTAGAAGAGAAAACCATATCTTGAGTGGGTGGACTTAACTGCTAATCTGATCAACTTTGAAAATACCACATTCCAGATGTTCAATGTAATGATGAATCTCGAACATCATCTCAGACATTTCACATTGATGATGTGACCCTATAGCAGGAACACCATAGCAGCATGAGGTGGCACAACTTAGGTACTTCATGCAATACATATAAGAACATGTCTTCTTATATTACCCATCAACCAAATCCATTACCAATTTAAATTATCTCTTATGTGATTTTATCTTCAATTCACCTCAATTCAGAAGAAAACTTGTGATCATGACCTCTCAAACTGTAAATAGTGAAAGAATAAGAGTATTTAAAACTTCATTAATAGGTAGAAAGTTTTGACCTATTCCTTGAATATGAAAATTATATGATAATAGTTTATAGACATATGTACAGAGAATGTTTTGGATGAACCACCAATATCACTCATTCCTTTGAAGTAACCTATTTGGTTTCAATAATTGGTGGTGGCAGTGAAATGAATAGATGATGTTCTTTGGAACTATAAACCCAAATCTCAACCAGTGTTATCAAAACATGGGAATAAATATATAAAAGAAGATAATGAAATTATTACACTCAAGCTATCATTGGTGTTAGTCCTAGCCCCTGAGTTTTATAATCATCATGAGACACCTTCTCTTGAACAAAAAATCAAAAAAATTCCACATTACAAATATGTTAGACCTAAAGAAGGAACAAAACCATCATAATTTGAAAAATTGGAAGAACATGTCATATTAATTTTGAAAGGAGTTATTCCCTTGATTTTTCATTACCACCCTTGAGAAAATATTATTCCCACTTTTTAAAATCAAAAGGCCTAGCGAGCTAGGGTTGAATGGTTACCCTGATTATTAACCTTATCATCAGATTTTGGGGTAGAATATACAAGTTTCAACTTTAAGGATATACTCAAAAAGATAATAATCATGGGTCATGTAAATATTGGTAAACCTCAAGCTTAGGTGACTTTTGTATCAACTCCCATGCTTAAAGAAGAAGAATGAGAGTGAAAGGAAGTCATAAATAGAGGGGTATAAAAATAAATGATTAGATGACTAGAAAATTGATCATCCATGCACACTTCATCATAAAGGGGTGACTGAATAAACCAGTAACAACCCCAATTTCCCCTATGGCACCTAAGGAAGAATCCTCATTAACATTATTTTCGAAGAGTTGATGTAAGCGATGTCAACAATGAAAGGCATGGGAAGAAAAGATTTTGTAAGAAACCATGATGATCTAGATCCTATTGGATATCTTAGCCCTGCCACTACGAGGAAGGTCAACTCCCCTACAAATGGAATTTTCATCTAATAAAGATTCATAATAAAATAATGTTAATGTACCTCACTTGATGAACCTATTTTGTAATGAACCAGCCTAGGTCAACCTAAAACATTACCCGGTCCATCCCTCTACAAGGCCTCAAGCGCACCTTCATAGATAGTAGAGGCTTCCAAATAGTGGTGGGGGTATAAAAATAATAATGGAGAGACTATACCCTCTAATTAGAGTGAAATTATAGTAGAAAATATTCAAACTCATACATTGGTATAAACATCAAAGTATGCATAATTAAAAATTGAAATAGTAGAATGATATTATAATTGAAATAAAGTAAAAATATATAAAAACTCTAATAATGAAAAACATATGACAACAACTTTCCCTTAGGGTTGACCACATATAAAAAATAAACAAACTAAAAATAAAATACAATAGGATCTACTACCAACATCGATGCAAACGACATACCCGGTCTCTAAGACTCTAAAACTACACTAGCCAAATCATGAGACTACACACAAGAAGATCCACTCAATCAAGAAACATTGGGACTCAGCCCTAAAAATCACTCAACCAGTGCTCCAATACCAAAAGAAAACACTATGTTTGTACACACACCAAGGTGCATTTACAAGGGGTGAGAAATAAATCTTAGTAGGCCCTCTCCAATGGTGAACCTATAAATCTTATATCATAAGAAGTCCATGCACATGTGATATGTTCATCCTAGCCAAAGTCTAAAAACAATTTCCATAAATAAGAATTATTTCATAAATGGAGGGGGACCAAAGGAAAACATCTAATCAAGGTCTATAGCTTGACACCTGAAGTAAATCCTACCCTGGTCTAGACCATGTCAGAGGATTTACAACACGTGGCTCACCCTTCTACATTAAAAATAACATATTATCTAGATCTACATATGATCTCCAAGATATCTAAAATAAATAGTAATGAATTCCAAAAAACTAATGAATATCCATAATAATCCACACAACAAATCACATCTACCAGGACCATGGACTCCAATAGCACAATCTAAACTTGTGATAGGAATGTCTAGGTTGACACAGTTAGAGAACTTCCCAAAGGTACTACATAACAAATTGGGAACTGTGTATGGAAATAAAAGGTGGTATTTATACACAAAATTAGTATCAACCAACATCCTTGACCTTGGGATATTAATGGAATCCAAAGTACAAAAAAACTACTCCATGATTTCCTCAGTACCTCACGAGCCTAAATCCACTCTAGCCAGGGTGTCATGCTAAATGAGATAGGTGTTTCACTCATCCAGATTTCACATTAGATCCTTAATCCCCCAATAACCATAGTCATCCAATGAAGGAGATAACCATATCACAACTATAGAAAAATTCTCAATCCACGAAATACTGTGGGTAACATCTTCAAACCAATGTCCTAAGAATAAACTATCTCAAAATTCTTGGTTGAATGAGCCTAGGACGATATACCTCAAACCCATCATCCAAAAAACTCAACCTTTAGTGTCAATCAGCTCTCATGCAATAATAAATGAGGCTTCTATCATCACCCTAGATCTCAATATCCAACAAATGACTTCCATGATCTCTCAATGACCAACCTTAGGGGCAAACCAAAACTCAAGGCTCCCATGCTCTTCGAGAACACAACATAAAGAAATGTACTACTAGGAACTCACCTACTGCACCTAATATCTCAGGCTCGCCTACAGAAACATCCTCAGATGAACCATTGTCCATAGTAAATGCCGGAAACCCATCAAGGGGTTCGTTTTTTATCATCCAAAAGAATAGGAAATTTCATTGTGGAAACAACCCAAATAGACCTTGATGGACTCCAACTAATCGTCAATCCACAAAACACCCAAAAGGGGCATCCAAAATCAATGAATGCCTATAATGTCCATTACAATGGTACTCATGGGCACATAAAAAGAAGGAACCTCAACAAGGGCTACTTGATACAATCCCTACCTTATGGAAAAAGCCAAAAAAGATAACCTCAGCCAGCCTTCCCAAATAAAAACTCATCCATTGTTACCAACTTTCCCATGATGGAATCCAATGCACACCCTGCCACATAGGCATTCCCAACAGCAGACTACGGAAACCACTAATCACCCAATTAGTTACCATACCACTAGGGAATCCCCATGATCCCATCAAACGCCTATCAGTAACTCAATTGAACTAATTGTAACTGCCATCCCATATCATCATCCTAACCCAAATTCTCTAACAACTCCAATCCTCAAACACTGAAGCTACACCTAAACTACTTTAACCTCAAGAAACATGTCCCAACATATGAAAAAACTAGAACCCATCTTCCAAAATCTATGAAAAGAATCTCAAATTGATCATCATGGAACACTTGAATCAGGTCAAACACCGAGCTCACAACCCTCACCCTAGCGTCACAGCTCATAACCCAACCCCTAGGAGAATTCTAAAACAAAACCTTAAGTAAATACTCCACCTAAACTATAACAGTCCAAAACACCATAAAATAGGACTTTGAATGCTAAAAGGATTCCACAATCATGATCTACATGGAAAAATACTCAGAATGAACTACTCACAAGTTCAATTCTGACACCAGGGTTAAAAATAGGGAAAAAGGCCAAGGAAGGAAAAGTATATGGTGTGTAATTGGGGTACACAACATGTAACCCCAAAGTTCCTCCATGTTTGGGTTCCATAGACCACTCTACATGTACTTTCACAATGTACATGCATGTCTCCCTCAATACATGGTGTTTATCCCCACCTGGGTACTTTCCCATGTTCCATGGCCTCACTCGGAATGTACACTACTGAACACACGGTTTGTCTCACCCCATACACTATTTTCACCCCAAACAAGGTCCTCAATTGTGTACCTAGCCATGTAACCCCACATGAGGTTAGTCCAAGCATAGTACATGGCCACTTGTTGTGTTCCTCACATGAGGTCTGGTACTGTACGCCACATGACCATGTGCCCCGACACACCCCAAGTCACAACTACACAGTTTGTACCCCAGGTACATAGTGTGTGGTCCCAAAAAAACATCCATCCCAAAAAAAACACAATTTGCATTCTATGAACATCACAATTTATTCATGGGTATTCCTAAACAAAACCCCCCAAAACGGCCCGAAATTACCAATTTCTCCCCAAAATCCACAGATCAACAGACACGAGTTCCCCAACATCTCATAAAAGGATTAAAAACTAAAAAATTACTAAGATATGGAGATTTATAGAGAAGAAATAAAAATGGGCCTAACTCCAGGTGAAAATCGCGGAATCATTGAAAAAATATATGATCTGAAGCTATCGTACGATGATCCAGTGTGACCTGAGATCGACGATGGTGACTCCTCCTCTCCATCTCCCAATTTTCTCTCACTCTACCTTTCTTGATCGAATACCCCTAAAGGGAAGATCACATGGGGGAATATGTGACAATACTAGGTTGAAAAGGGGATGAATAAAAAAGAAAAAAGAAAATTGAGAAAAATGAAAGGAAAAAAAGAAAATAAAAAGGGATCTTCCTAGATCTGGTACCCAACACATAGTTATCTATAACTTGGGGAAAACCACATGTTATGGACTCAACTGAGAAGATAAAATCAAAATTTGATTCTCCATTTTAAATATATCACTGAACACGTGCGAATAAGATAATATTTTATTAATTAAATCATAAATATTCCTTAAAAATTTGAATGGTGTAAATTTTCACTAAACTATTTCACTAGGGTAAACACCTGATTCTGAGACCAATGGAGTGTTTTTAAAAATTATCTCAGATCATATCATTGAAAAATTTACCATTTTTCTTCTAAACACTCATGGGAACAAAAAGGTTCAAATTTCCCCAAATTTTCACAACCTTGGATGACATGGTTCATCAAAAAATCCACAAAAACAATGCTTCTTATCCCCAAAAGCCTCACAGGACAAAAAATGTCATTATATACCCTAGTAACTAGTGAAATTGATGATATCTTTATCGTCAAATGGTTGGTCTTACAACATTCATAACTCTCTCCCTACAAGAGAGAAATTTAACCACAACTAATCTAGTTGTCCCCACCACATGGGAATCCTTATTTTCACCCTACTTCCCAGCAAAAATCCACAAGTCCTATGCCATTTAATTCACTAAATTCAATTCATTGGCATGTAAAAACACCTCACACTTGAGTGAAAACACAAAATCTACAACCTTAGTTCTCAAAAAACTACTTAAACAAGGCTTGCAACCTCCAACAGCCTATGGTTCACTCCCCACCAAATGTATTTACTTAAATCTCTCTCAAAATTGCAACAGGAATCATGATCACATGGTCCATGTAATAACAAAACTAGGATAATGAAGTTAAAACCTCTCACCATGATCCTCACAAAGGTCAGTTCCAAAAAACCAAATCACCCTCAACACTCCTTTTAAAAAATAATGAATCTCCATCATTCCACAATCAAACAAATGACGAAACTCAACTCGAGTGTCAATCCAAGGCTACAAGAATCCAAACAAGCTCTCACCACACTACCCAATGCACAACCAAAAAGGGAAAGGGCCAGGAAACCAACAAAATCTACCCTCTCAAGCCATCCAGTAGATACGAAGCACTCTTAGTGCTCCACTTCTCAAACACCAGGCATTTCCATGCCTAAAAATATCCTATTTATAGTATACCTCAATGGATCCCCCAAGGAGGAATTGTCATGCCAACCCAAGTCATCAGTGATAATAAACACACAGGTCCACCACACAACCCAAAAGATATCACAACATAAGAACAAATCCCTCCTATAGAACATGAACCTAGAAGTTCAGGGAACCATCATCTCAAGGGAACATGACCCCAAAAAAATGATTAATTAGGAACCCTTTTCATCATCGAGCCACCAAAAGGTCACTCGAGCCCACGCCATCCCACAAGGGTCTCCATGATTTCCTTGATGAAGGGACTATATCATTAACACCGATGAACCACTCACCACATAATCCACAAGACCTTTCATCAGAAGAAAATATATACCTGAGGTTAAGTTGAGTATTGTGTCACCAAGTACATATATGAGAAAACACCATAAGATCAGTTACTGACACTATAAAAAATTGAACCCCCATCATTAGTAAAACACCACATACATGCATATGTCATTTGAAACCTATGTGCCTAGAATGATGCATGGACATTAGCATTTTTCTCATTTTGTAAGATTCAAAAAATTGGATAAAAAAAATATACAAATCCAAATGAATCAATCTAGGTTAAATCACACAATCATGAAAACACAAACCAAGAACAGCAACACCGTACCTTGGAATCATGGAATTCGTATCAGTAAAGGTGTTTGTGATACACCAGCTTGATATCCATCATAAGTTCTGACACATCCCTAGACCACATGTCTACCAACTCCTCAAATCACAATACTAAAAAGATCAGATTCGATTTTTTAATGAACCATCTTGGCTCGACCTGACACATCACCTAATATGGCTTTCCACAAGGCCTCAAGCACACCTCCCTAAACTTCAAAGGCTACCAACTAGTAGTGAGGGTCTAAAAACAGTGGTGAGACTATACCCTATTTTTAGAGTGAAATAATAGTATAAAATAATCAAGATAATACAAAGAGATAAACATTATAGTATTCATATAAAATAACTAAAACATGAGCATACTATAATAAATGAAATGCGGCATAAAAATATACAAACTTTGAGAAAAAAACATTCAACAATAAGCCTCCCACAGGGCCGACCACATATACAATATAAAAAATATATACAAAATGCTCTAATACCAAAATTGATCCAAACCACATACCCAATATCCACGATGATAGAGATGCACCAGCCCGATATTGATACTCCACACAAGCGGCTCTACTCGATCAAGAAACATCGGGCCTCATTACCAACCATCACGCAACCTATGCTTAAATCTTCAATCAAAAATTGGGTCTGAATTCACAATACGGAGCATGTATAAGGGGTGAGAAATAAATCTATGTAGGCCACCCCCAATAGTGAACCTATAAATTTTCTATCATAACAAGTGAATGAGCACATGATATGTATAGCCTAGTTGAATACTAACTACAAATGAAATAAATATAAATTGAAATATAAAATAAAGGGGGAAAAAGGAAAACATCCAACCTTGGGTTATAGTATGGAAATCAAAGTAAATATACCCCCTCTTCATTCTCTGTTAGAGGATTTACATCACATGGCTCGCCCTTTCATACAACAACTGGCACGTGTTCCAAATCTACAAATGATCTCCAAGACATTGAAAATCAACAGACATGAATTATGAACCCTACGTTGTAGCCATAGAAATTCACATGAAAAATCTCATCTAATAGGCTCTAGGAATCCAATTGAATAATATGAACTAGTAACACTAACATCTAGGTCAACATAACTAGATAACTCATCAGTCTCGAATTTCCTACAAAATGAATTGATCAACAGCAATGGACCCAAAAAAGTGGGATCCATACATAAATTTGAGATCAACTAAATCTGGATACTAAAATCATAATAGAATCCATGGTACAAAAAACCCTTTCTGTGAGTGCCTTTTCACCTCATGATCCTAAATCTACTCTAGCTAGGGTGTCATAATAAAATATATGTAAGTTTTACTCATATAGATCAATCATTAACTCCCTAATTGTAACGACCCGAGATTTTATGAGAAATATTATTTCAAATTACTTTGATGTCTTGTGTTGTACACTACACCAAGATTATCTTGTACTATACGCAACACCGTATTAGCTTTTAGTTTATGCAACACTATTCTTGGCTAGTGTTACACACTATTTCAAGTTTATTTTGTGGATATTATTCTACGCAACATTAAGTATAGATTTTGTTTAATGTATAAATGAAATAAGTTTTGATTATGTTATACGCAACATGAAATGGATATTTCCCTACACACAACTCTGACTTGGCTTACATTTCATGCAATGAAGACCTTCTTAGATAGCATGTGTAGTACGCAATATTGAGTTTCACTAAAAGAGATATTATTATAATATTATTATGAACTAGCCATTATGAATAGTAATATCCACTTTTTAGAATTTTATATTTCAAAATGGACTTCATTTTTGGATTCGGAATATCGAAATTAGCTTAGGGTGAAATTTTGGTATTTTTCTGAAAACTTTAAATTTTTGATAAATAGTGAAAACACTCGGTTACTATTTAAAAACTGACTTTTTTATTTAAATAATTATTTATATTATTTAACTTTATTTTAGGTAAAAATAGATAAATAATACCAATATAATTTCAATTTAATTCATGGAGTCATTTTATAATAAGTCTAGATATATAAAAAATTTACTGAACTTTTCACCGTCTTTTACCCGACTCCTAGGAGAATTTGCAAATTTACATAAAACATAATTTTACCACTTCTGTGAATGGAATTTCAAAAATCCAAGAGACTTGGTTGATGTTAGTAATTAATATGTGGTTCAATGAGATAAAAATAATTTTTTGTGAATAGTAACTTTTTACTTTTATTTACCACGGTAAAAAGTAAATTGGGTAATTAAGGGTAAAAATGATATTATTATTACACTAAAACATGTCCTAATTCTATTGGATATGTTTAATTCGATGAAAAAAAACCTTAGGAATAACATATGACCATTTAGGTCCACTTGGATAAGATTAGGACACTTATTATTATTTTATTTAAAAAAGAGTTAAAATTGTTGAAATTAAAGTTTAATAACTAAAACATTTTCAATATAGGGATATAAATAAGATAAATTCGACTATAAATATTCATTAGAAATATTAAAAAAATTACTAAATAAAGGTATTTTATTTATAATTTTTTGACTTTAAATATATTAATTTATATATGACATAATGATGATGCAATAATTACCTTTTTAAGGAAATAGTAACATAATTGATATTATAAATACCCAAATAAATGAAATTTGAGACTTTTTTTAAATTAAACTAATTTTATAGGTTACAATTACATGTTAGTATTTATTTTATTAACTTTTTTAGAACTAATCAGGTTGTTATGATTTTCACCAAAATCAATTACCAAATAGTGTCAAAATTGACATAAAATAGTTTTTAAAACAAATATTATATTATTAATTGTTATTTTATTCTTAAAAATCTAAGGTTCAGCCAAATTCCTTAGATAAGGATATATATATTAATAATGAACCACTTGGGGTTCGTTTGGATTGTTATAGTATGTCTATTAACCATATAGTGTAAGAAAACATGAAGACATGGTAAAAGTTAAATTATTTAACTTATAGTTAAATCTAAATGATAAGGTTAAAATAGTTACCTAAACTTGTCCAAATTATATTGGATGAGAGGATTTAGACCCATCCCCACCTTAGCTTAGATATAAATCAATTTGGAGCTATTAAAAACCGAATATGACTTTATAATAAACAATATTTTGAGTTTTTTCAAAGGTGCCCCTCTCCTCCCTTATAAAAGGGCACCTCCTCCCTCTCATCATTACAAATCATTGAGCCCTGAAGATCGGAAAACCCCTAAAAAATTATCTTCTACACTTTCCTATAAACAACCTAGAGGTCCTAGTATTCTTCAAAGACCAACCCTAGTGCCCTAAGTGGAGGTTAAGAAGAGGTGCGTCAAAGAAGAGGTAATATCCATTACCGATCCTTTCCAATTTCTTTCTTCTTCAAAATCTTCTTCCTTTGTTGTTTCAGTATGAAGTAATAACATTAGTATAAATAATATACTTATTTGTTATTATAAATATGAAACAACACTATTTCACCTTCTATCCATCCTATGGAAAATGAAATCACCGTGCATGCGTACGTGCGAAATACCATCTCCACGCCGTGGTGTAATCTGTTTTCCACCACCACCTTACTTGGATAGGTATAATGGTGTAAATAAATAACTATATATGATTCTTGTAAAGTGATAATGATTCTGAAATAGTATACATACACTTCAATACAATTCCACGATTATGGGAATGATATCATTGCTTGTGCGTACATATGGACTACCGTCTCCATGACGCGATGAGATTCATTTTCCATGTTAACAATTCAAGAATGATTAATAAGTATAAATAATAAGTAATCATGAAATATATGACATAATAATGCTAATTTATTTATGTATATATATATATTTATGTCATCTACTTAATTCCATTCAATTAAATAAGGAAACGAAAAAAGCATTCATGCGTACGTACGACCTACCATCTCCATGAACAATGTATGTCCTTCCATTTATCGATCTATTATATATATGTATATTCTGAATATATATTATATATAAATCATGTTTTATATTCTTTAATTAAGTAATCAAGATCTAAGTAATCATATGAATAATTATAAGTCAAAACACAGATGACAAATGAAACGATTTTACCCAAAACACTATTTAACATGGAATATATAAAACAACAGGCAATATAAAGCCATAAGTGAACCATATATGATATCATAACAATGAATATGATTCTATAATAAGTCAACAACATTATTTAAATCATTATACAAGAGGTTCGGATACGTACGAAGCATATCAGATCTGTGGTAAGGGATAAAATTTTCAATCTCATTTTTATCTGAGATTGCTTATTTGTAAGTATTTACTGGGGTTACATTTATCATCAAATGACCATGTTTTCTAAAAAATGTTTTCATAAAATTTTTACTATTCTTCAATGAATGTTTAAAGTCATTTTTACCCTTTATTGACTTTTTACCACATTTTATGAATGAAATCTTTCCTTTAGTTACCATATAAGGTACTTTTTGACTTTTCCGACAAAAGTACGAGGAGAATGTTATTTTTAACTTATACGGCATGAACAGATTTTTACGGTTTCATATTGCCTAATTTTAAATAAGCTTCCTCTACAAGTTTTCATGGTTATTTTCATTAAAATCATTTTCTTTTAAAATTGTGTGGCATTTTGTGAAAAGAAAATGATTTTAAAGGAGAAAGGATATTTTCCTCAAGAATTTATTTCAAGTGTTTTATCAAACCCATTTTCCATCTAAGATGAAATTATTTCATATGTGTATGTTTCAAGTATAATGTCTCTATGATTTACATGGTTTCACTTTTCTTATGATGAAATATCCATTTGTTTTATATAGATTACGTGATGATGGGATGATGTTTATGAAACCGATTTTATTCTTTAGGTTATGATGAATGTTTTAAGTTTATTTCATGGAACAAGTAAGAATGATTTCATTATGAGATGGGTGGAACCTATATATCCCTCCAATGCATTGGGTAAAGATTTATATCTCATGAGATAGACATGGCTAGAATGGTATGTTAATCCAGTTTAGTAATATAGAACTGGAACGAGGAGTGAACTCGATTCAGAAAGGGACTTTGTCCACTAAGATGGTCTTGGCAGCAATGCCTTGGCTACTATGAAAATCATATCATGTGCTTAATGGTTTCCACAATCACATGTTTTATTCCCATGCTATTTTATTAGGACTAATGTTTCTTTATGATCCATGCCTTACATATTGCCATGTTTTATGTCATTTCTCATGATCTTGATGTTTAAACATTGTGTTCATGTTTTTATGTTCAAATGTATATGGTTTGTTTTATTTTATCCATGCTTACCCTTACTGAGCATTTGAGCTCACCCTTTATATGTTTTCTTTCCCCAGGATATAAAGAAAGGTTTTTATGTAAGAAAACAAAAAGGGGAAGATCTTTATGATAGATGTTGAAGATCTTTCACCATGATTAGAAGATTGTGTTGCGAGTTTCCAAAGACACTAATCTATTACGGTCCTTGAGTGTTGGTTTTTGTTATGTTTTAAGTATTCCACAAAAGTAATGTAATTTCCATATACGTCAAGCTTTGGGTCTCTATAGTTGGTATGAGAGGAATGGATTAGTTAACCTTTGGAAACTAGGAGGTGAAAAATTTAGTGATATATCTAGAGATATTTCTAAGTTATGTCTAGGTATTCCCCTAAGGATAAGTATACGTATAGGTTATAGTCCTAGAATTATGGTAGCGATATTAAAATTAAACCTAAGATGTTAGATATTGAAGGTACTCCCCCTTGATTATGATTTTTTCCTCTCACACTATTCTTTTTGGGTTTTTGAAGATGGATGGAACCCAAAGGAACCGTGTTGATCAATGTAATGGAAAATGCAATGATTGTCCTCCTGAAAAAACCAATGTTATGGGAGATGGAGTGAACAATATTATATCTATACTTACACAAGCTATGAATCATTCTGGACTTCCAAATGAGCAGAGAAATGAGCAACATTCTGTTGAATCCTTCATGAGGAAGCGTCCACCTTCATTCAGTGGGTCTTCTGATCCATTAGTGGCTGAACAATGGATCAGTACCACTGAAAAGATATTTTCAGTTATACAATGTTCTGAGCATGATAAATTCATCTTAGCAGTATATCGTTTGGATGGTGATGCCGATCAATGGTGGAATCTTATCAAGAATAGAAGGAAAAGATATGAAATTGAGTCCATGGAATGGGACAAGTTCAAGAACTTATTTTTCAATAAGTACATCCATCGTATTCTTTGAACAAAGATGGAGAAGGAGTTTCTTGAACTTAAGAAAAAGGATGATGAATCTGTTGGTATATACGAGGAAAATTTTACTAGGCATGCAAGGTATGCATATGGATGTATCATTCAACCTGAAAGAAAATTTTATCGATTCTTCAGTGGCTTAAAAACAAGTCTTCGAAGGGCATTAGCGATTAGATAATTCAGTAGCTATGAATAAATTTTGCATTGTGCTATCAAGGTAGAACTGGAAGTTGGTGTTATGCATCCATCTCATGTTTTTGACAAGAAACAAAACATGGAGTTAAAGGAAAAATCTCAGAACAATGGTGAAAAGAAGATGAATGTTACTTTATGCTCAATGTGTGGAAAGGATCATGGTGGAGATTGTCTAAAAGGTACTAGAAAGTGTTTCAAGTGCGGAAAAGAATGTCATCGAGCAGCTGGATTCCGAATTAATGGGAATTTTTTTTAAATGACGTGAATAGAGAAAAGACTTCAGAGAACACTCCACCAACACATCAATGCTTCAAGTGCAAGGAAATGAGGCATTATTCTAATCAATGCCCTAATCCAAGGATTAATTATGATCGACGTGAGAAACCTCTTAAGGAAAAGGACAAAGGGAAGTCACAAGCGATCAGTATTTGCGATGTTGAATATGAAAATGATGTTGTGGAATGATTAAGTGTTTATGTAATGGGATTTAAAAATAGTTTCATGGAATCTCATTTAATGTACTGTGGAATTTTGGAATATCTATGTACTAGTTTTCAATAATTGTATGATACCGGTAACCATGAAAAGTGATTGAAATATTTTTGGAAATCAGTTGATATGCACATAATGAAGGGATAATTAGAAAATAAAATGTTTGATAGTATTCATGAGCTCATGACTAAAATAAGGACAAAGTGATATCATGGTTTGAGTATATAGAAATTTTTGGAATTTTGGGATGTGGAAAGAGTTAACTTCTGACAGCATTCATGTTTTCACTAAGGTTCAATGGATATTCATTTTTCAAGAGAATCCATGGTTAAAGAATTCCCATGTTTGGAATGTGACCAACAAGATATATCGTATGAAAATTAATGTTATTCACGTTCTTATTATGTGACATTTCCAGTAATCATTTTTTGTATACTATGAGATTGGACAAATGTATTTTGGATAAGCCTAAAGATTGGAATGAATTAAGTTAGACATAAGATAGTATAGTTTAAGGCTATAACTTTTTTTGATATTATTGTAGGAATGTTATAATAGTGTAGTTTTAGAAAAAGGACAACCCATAGGATGGGCAACAACCCATTGCGTCGGACAAGGCTGTGGGAATCGAACCCACAAACGATGTGCGACATGCCTTTATCGCCTACCACTAGCATACATGAAGTCCCTAGTTAGTAGAAACTAGTTTTATTTTATGAAGTATAAGTCCATTTTTGGAACCATATACGAATAATATCACCATAGATGGACTTATGTATATAACTTTTTCTAACCTTATGTTTGAGACAGATGGAATGACCTATCATTATATCGCATGATCTGCTAACACTTCATGGAAAACAAATTCAACTTCATTTCTGTAAGAGATTAAGTGGAAATTGTTCAAGACATGAACAACAATGTGATTGTACCAAAATCAAGTAATAATTTCTTTTAATTCAAAAATTCTTCAACATTAGAGAAATTATCTTAAAATCCAAAAATTTTGTCCTAGTACTCATATATCTGATGAATCAAATGGTACATTAGATATTCACAAATCAATGGGTTTGTTATTGTAGGATTTTTCATAGCCTTATTCTCTACCACTCTCTATCAGAACATGAGGGTTAGATTTCTTTTCCATATCCATATTTTCACTTATGTTCTCCTATGTGGAAACCTAGTGATGAGTTATTTTGGGTAATCGTTACATTTCTAACTTTCCTTTTTAAAATGAGATTTTAGTATTCCTTTTTACGATGTGGGTTTCTTTGAAAGAAACATTCAAGTAGTAAACCATTTATAACCCCGACGAATTTCGAGGGAAAAATTCATTTTAAGGGGGTTGAATGTAACAACCTGAGATTTTATGAGAAATATTATTTTTAATTACTTTGATGTCTTGTGTTGTACGCTACACCAAGATTAGATTGTATTATACGCAACACCCTATTAGCTTGCAGTATACGCAACACTATTCTTGGCTAGTGTTACACACTATTTCAAGTTCTTTTTGTGGAAATTATTCTACGCAACATTAAGTATAGATTTCGTTTAATGTATAAATTAAATAAGTTTTGATTATGTTATACGCAACACCAAACGAATATTTCACTACATGCTACCCTGACTTGGATTACATTACACGCAATCAAGACCTTCTTCGATAGCGTGTGTAGTACGCAATACCAAGTTTCACTAAATGAGATATTATAATAATATTATTATGAACATGCCGTTATGAATAGTAATACCCACTTTTTGATATTTTATCATTCAAAATGGACATCATTTTTGGATACAGAATATCAAAATTAGATTAGGGTGAAATTTTTGTGTTTTTCTGAAAACATTCAATTTTTGATGAATAGTGAAAACACTAGGTTACTATTTAAAAACCGACTTTTTATTTAAATAATTATTTATTTTATTTAACTTTATTTTAGGAAAAAATTGATACATAATACCAAAATAAGTTCAAGGTAATTCATTGGAGTCATTTTATAATAATTTTAGATATATAAAAATTTTATTGAACTTTTCACCGTCTTTTACCCACCTCCTAGAATAATTTGCAAATTTACATAAAATATAATTTTACTGCTTCTGTGAATGGAATTTTAAAAATCTGAGAGACATAGTTGATGTTAGTAAGTAAAATGTGGTTCAATGAGATAAAAATATTTTTTTTGGTGAATAGTAACTTTTTAATTTTATTTACCACGGTAAAAAGTAAATAGGGTAATTAAGGGTAAATATTATATTATTATTAACCTAACACATGTCCTAACTATATTGGATAAGTTTAATTCGACTAAAAACACCTTTAGGAATAAAATATGACCATTTAGGTCCACTTGGATAAGATTAGGACACTTATAATTATTTTATTTAAAAAAGAGTTAAAATTGTTAAAATCAAAGTTTAATAACTAAAACATTTTCAATATAGGGTTATAAATAAGATAAATTCTACTATAAATATTCATTATAAATATAAAACTATTTCCTACATAATGGTATTTTATTTATAATTTTTTGACTTTAAATAATTTAATTTACATATGACACAATGATGATGTAGTAATTACCTTTTTAAGGAAATATTAACATAATTGATATTATAAATACCCAAATAAATGTAATTTGAGACTTTTTATAAATTCCACTAATTTTATAGGTTAATATGACATGTTAGTAGTGATTTAATTAACCTTTTTTGAACTAATTAGGTTGTTATTAGTTTCCAAAAAATCAAATACCAAATAGTGTCAAAATTGACATAAAATAGTTTTTAAAACAAATATTATATTATTAATTGTTATTTTATTCCTAAAAATCTAAGGTTCGACCAAATGACTTAGATAAGGATATATATATTAATAATTAACTAGTTGGGGTTCTTTTGGCTTGTTATAGTAAGTTTATTAACCATATAGTGTAAGAAAACAAGAAGACATGGTAAAAGAACAATTATGTAACTTAGAGTTAAATATAAATGCTAAGGTTAAAATAGTAACCTAAACTTGTCAAAATTCTATTGGATGATAGTATTTCGACCCATCCCTACCTTAGCTTCTAAATAAATCAATTTCGAGCTATTAAAAACCGAATATGACATTATAATAAAATACTATTTTGAGTTTTTTCGAAGGTTCTCCTCTCCTCCCTTATAAAAGGGCACCTCCTCCCTATAATCTTTACACAAATTTGATCCTTCACGCTCGGACAATATAACGACCCATACTTTACATACATTGTTAATACTTCAAAATTGAAGTACACTTATTACAACATATGACAAAACCACAAAGGACCGTATAGGTATAGTGTCTTTAGAAACTGGGAAACATAAACAACTGGTTCATAAATCTTCTACAGTGTCTCCCATTTATTTCATCATATCTAGGGTCCCTTTTAGCATATTCTACTTAATATCCATCTTCCTGACCTGGGGAAAAGAAAACATAAAAGGGTGAGCTCAAATGCTCAGCAAGGTCAAATAAAGGAAATAAAAATCATATCATATCTTTTTGAAAATCAAAACCTGCAAAAGAGATCATAATATCTTAACATGGAACAAATCATAGGAGTGAAAATGAGATCCTCATAATCATAACATAAAACTTGAAACTTTGTGGCATGCACACATAATCATGGAAATCATTTCTTGTTAGTCATGACTCATTGCCAAGACTATCTTAGTGGACAAAGTCCCTTTCTGAACCGAGTTCACTCCTCGTTTCAGTCCGGTATCACTGAACCGAAATAACCTTCCGTTCCAGCCATGTCTATCTCATGAAATATAAAATCTTTACCCAATGCATTGGAGGGAGATATAGGTCCCACCCATTTTATAATGAATCCTTTCTTATGTGTGCCACATAATCAAAAAACATACATCATCGCATAACACATGAAACAAAAATGGGATTCTTGAAACATCATGACATCATAAATCAATTCATATAAGAGAAAGGAATTCATAAAAATAATTCCATCACAACATGATCAAATCAATGTAATAATAGGGATAAAAACAGAACCCTTTATTATCTTAGATGGAAAATAATTTTGAAAATCACTTGAACTCCATTCTTGAGGAAAATATCCTTTCTTCTTCAAAAACATTTTTTTCTTTCATAATATGTCATAAAAGAAGTTGATTAAAAATAAACTTGAAAACTTGTAAAGGAAGCTTCCTTGAAGTAATGTTTTAAAAATCCATTCATGCCGTATAAGTTAAAAAAAAACATTCTTCTCGTACTTTTGTCGGAAAAGTCAAAAAAGTACATCGTACGAAAAAACAACAAAATATTCCTTTCATATTCTTTACTAAAAACTCACCAAAGGTTAAAATTGGATTTAAACTATTGCAAGTGGATGGAAACAATATTTCATATTGAGGGAACATGGATGTGGATGATAAAATACACCCCAGTAAATACTTACGAATAAACAATCTCGGATAAAAATGAGATTGTGATATTTCCCTTACCTTAGGTCCGATTAGCTTTGTACGTATCCGAAGCTCCTGTATAATGGTTTAAATAATGTTATTGACTTATTCCAGAATCATACATATTTATATGATATCATATATGGTCATATTATTAGCTTCTTGTTAGTAATATTTCATTGTTACTTGTTACTCGGGTCTTTATAACATTTTGTTCTTATGCGTGTTTTGTCGAATAAATTCTTATTCTTATCTTTAGGTTATAGATAATTCATTTCCAGAATGGTATTAGTGTATTATATACCATATTCATTCATTCAATTCATTTATATAATCATTATGAAATGAAGATCATGTAGAACGAGTCGCATCACATCGTGGAGACGGTATTCCGTACGTACGCACGAGTGATGATATCGTTCCTATGATCGTGGAAATGTATTGGAGTATATATATATTATTTCAGTATCAATATTACTTTATAATAATCATATATAGTTACTCATTACACCATTATACCCATCCTTGTAAGGTGATGGTGGAAAAATAGATTACACCACGGCGTGGAGACGGTATTCCGTACGTACGCACGCGCGGTGATTTCATTTTTCCGTAGGATGGATAGAAGGTGAATTAGGGTTGTTTCATATTTATAATAACATATCATTATGTAAGTAATACTGATGTTATTACTTTATCATGAAATAACTAAAGAAGAAGAAGTTGAAGAAGAAAGAAATTGAAAAGATCGGTAATGGATATTACCTCTTCTTTGGAACGCCTCTTTGAAAACTCCACTTAAGGAACTAAGATTGGTCTTTGGAGAAGATCAGGACCTCTAGGATTATTCTAGGGAAGTGTAGAGGAGAAAATGGCAGGGGTTGGCCGAGCTTGTGTTCTCAATTTGGTGTGAGGAGGAGGGGGAGGAGGTGCCCTTTTATAAGGGAGGAGAGGGGCACCTTAGGAATATCTCAAAATATTATTTTATATTAAAGTCAAAATCGGTTTATAATGGTTCCAAAGGGTCTTATTTCGAAGATAAGGTGGGGATGGGTCGAAATCCTATCAACCAATAAGATTTAGACAAGTTTAGGGTATTATTTTAACCTTATCAATTAGATTTAACTCTAAGTTAAATAATTTAACTTTTACCATGTCTTTTTGTTTTCTTTCATTATATGGTTAATACACTTACTATAACATGCCAAACGAAACCCAAATTGTTTATTATTAATATATATATCCTTATCTAAGTCATTTGGCCGAACCTTTGATTTTTAGGAATAAAATAACAATTAATAAAATAATATTTGATTTAAAAACTATTTTGTGTCAATTTTGACACTATTTGATATATGACTTTTGTGAAAGTCATAACAGAATTAAATGTTCGAACCAAGTTGATTAAATCAACATTAATATATCATAGTAACCTAGAAAATTAGTGGAATTCATAAAAAATCTCAAATTACATTTCTTTTGGTGTTTATAACATCAATTATGTCAATATTTCATTAATAAGTTAATTAATGCATCATCGTTGTGTCATAAATAAATTAAATTATTTGATGTCTAAAAATTACAAATAAAATACCATCATGTAATAAATCTTTTTAGCTTTCTAATGAATATTTAAAATCGAATTTATCTTATGTATAACCCCATATTAAAAATGATTTACTTATTAAACTTTGATTTGAACTATTTTAACCCTTCTTTAAATAAATTAATAATAAATGTCCTAATCTAATCCAAGTGGGCCTAAATGGTCATATTTTATTCCTAAGTTTGTTTTTGGTCGAATTACACTTGTCCAATAGAATTAGGACATGTGTTAGGGTAATATTAATATCATATTTACCCTTAGTTACCCTATTTACTATTAACCACGGTAAAAAAAAGTAAAAAGTTACTATTCACCAAAAAATTATTTTCATCTCATTGAACCACATTTTAGTCCTTGATATTAACCGTGTCTCTCGGATTTTCGAAATTCCAATCACAGAAGCGGTAAAATTAAGTTTTATGCAAAATTCAGTTTTTAACCTACCACTTAGTGGTTTCACTATTCATCAAAAATTGAAAGTTTTCAGAAAAATACCAAAATTTCACCCTAGGCTAATTTCGATATTCTGAGTCCAAAAATGAAGTCCATTTTGAAAAATAAAATTTATAAAATTTCAAAAAGTGGTTATTACTATTCATAACGGCTAGTTTTAATAGTATATTGTTGTTTAGTGAAACTCGGTATTGCGTACGACGCAAGCTGTCGAGGAAGGTCGCGATTGCGTGTAAAGCAAGCCAAACAAGTGTTGTGTAGAAAAAGATTCCTTTGATGATTTATATAACATAAAAGTCTCGGGTGTTACATTCTACCCCCCTTAAAAAGAATTTCGCCCTCGAAATTCGTCACTTTGCAACAAACAGATGAGGATACTTCTCCCTCATCATATCCTCAAGCTCCCATGTAGCTTCTTCAAGTTGGTGGTTTCTCCATAAAACTTTCACCAAGCGAGTGGTCTTGTTTCGTAGGACTTTTTCGCTACGATCCAGAATCTCTATCGGCTGTTCTTCATAAGAAAGATCTTGCTCCAGTGGTACAACTTCTGAGCTGAGTACATGTGAAGGATCTGGTATGTACTTTCTCAGGAGAGATACATGGAACACATCGTGAACTTGAGAGAGATTCGGTGGAAGCGCCAATCGGTAAGCTACCTTCCCAACACGATCCAATATTTCGAAAGGACCGATATATCTAGGGCTCAACTTCCCCTTCTTTCCAAATCTCATAACCCTCTTCCAGGGAGATATTCGTAAGAACACTTTATCACCCACTTCAAACTCTAGGTCTTTTCTTCGGTTGTCGGCATAGCATTTCTGTAGACTCTGAGCTGCTCTTATGTGTTGTTGAATAGATCTGACCTTTTCTGCCATTTCATCAACGAGATCAGGTCCTAATAGCTTTCTTTCCCCAACTTCATCCCAGCAAGTTGGAGTCCTGCATTTCTTTCCATAGAGAGCTTCATAAGGATCCATTTGTATACTGGAGTGAAAGCTATTATTATAAGAAAATTCCACCAAAGGTAGGTGTTGATCCCAACCTCCTTTGAAATCCATAGAGCAAGCTCTCAACATATCTTCTAGGGTTTGAATTGTTCTCTCAGACTGACCGTCTGTCTGGGGATGATAAGCAGTGCTGAAACTCAACTCTGTATCCAGAGTATGCTGAAGACTTCGCCAGAACTTCGAGGTAAATCTCGGATCTCGATCAGATATAATAGAAAGTGGTACTCCATGCAATCTTACTACTTCCTTTACATATATCCTGGCAAGCTGATCTAGAGAGAAATCCTCTCTAATAGCAATGAAGTGTGCAGACTTTGTGAGACGATCAACTATGACCCAGATAGCATTATTGCCTTTGGATGTTTTAGGAAGTCCTGTGACAAAGTCCATAGTGATGTTTTCCCATTTCCATTCGGGTATGGGTAATGGTTGTAACATCCCCTTAGACTTCTGTCTCTCAGCTTTAACTTGTTGACAAACCAAGCATCGAGAGACATATTCAGCAACATCTCTTTTCATGCCATCCCACCAGAAGTACTCTTTCAGGTCCCTATACATCTTCGTGCTTCCAGGATGAATAGAGAATGAAGAACTATGAGCCTCATCCAGCAGCTCCTTCTTTAATTCGGGGATGGAAGGAACACAAACCCGATTCCTGAACTTTATTATCCCATCACAATCAAGGTTGAATTCAGGAACATTTCTCACCTTCTTTTGTAACTCGACATCTTCTTTCTGTGCCTCTTTAATCTTCACATGTATAGATGGTTGAACATTCATTTGAGAAAGATAAGATTTTTCCCCTTCCATTATAATTCCAAGATCCATCCTTTGTAAATCCATAAATATTGGATCTTTTGTGATCCTCATCATGGATAAACTAGCATGGTCTTGTCGACTTAATGCATCTGCCACCTTGTTTGCTTTCCCAGGGTGGTAATGGATTGAGCAGTCATAATCCTTAATCAGCTCCAACCATCTTCTTTGGCGCATATTCAGCTCCTTTTGTGTGAAAATATACTTTAAACTTTTATGATCAGTATAAATATCACACCTTTGACCATAAAGGTAATACCTCCAAATCTTTAATGCAAAGATTACCGCAGCCAACTCCAAATCATGTGTTGGGTAATTTTGCTCATGGATTTTCAACTGTCGTGAGGCATAAGCTATCACCATATCATTTTGCATAAGAACACACCCCAATCCTTCTTGGATGCATCACTGTAGATCACAAACCTTTCTCCACTACAAGGCAGTGTGAGCACAGGTGCACTGGATAACCTTCTTTTCAACTCCTTGAAATTCTCTTCACATTCCTCCATCCAGACAAACTTAACTCCTTTCCGAGTCAACTTGGTGAGTGGATTAGATAATCGTGAAAAATCTTTTACAAAACGTCGATAATATCCAGCCAAACCAAGAAAACTTCGGATCTCAGTTACTGTTGTTGGTCTCGACCATCTTTCGATAACCTCTGTTTTTGCTGGATCCACAGATATCCTCTCTTTTGAGATTATGTGACCCAAAAATGCAACTTTTTGAAGCCAAAATTCACACTTGGTAAATTTGGCATAAAGCTGCTCCTTTCTCAGGGTCTTCAATATAATTCTCAAGTGATCTTCATGCTCTTCCTTGCTCTTTGAATAGACAAGAATATCGTCTATAAAGACTACCACAAATTGATCAAGATAGTCTCTAAAGACTCTATTCATTAGATCCATGAAGATAGCAGGGTCATTAGTAAGACCAAATGGCATCACTATAAATTCATAGTGTCCATACCTTGTACGGAAAGCCGTCTTTGGTATATCATCCCTTTTGACCCTTAATTGATGATACCCTGAACGAAGATCAATCTTGGAAAAGTATTGAGCTCCGCGTAGTTGGTCAAATAAGTCATCAATGCGTGGGAGAGGATATTTGTTCTTGATAGTGATCTTGTTAAGTTCTCGATAATCAATGCAGAGTCTCATTGATCCATCTTTCTTCTTAACAAATAGAACAGGTGCTCCCCAAGGTGACGCACTAGGGCGTATGAATCCCTTATCAAGATTCTCTTGGAGTTGCTTCTTCAATTCCTGCCACTCAATTGGGGCCATTCTATAAGGTGTCTTTGAAATAGGCAAAGCACCCGGTACGAGTTCTATTGAAAACTCAACTTCACGATTTGGTGGAAGACCCGGTAATTCCTCCGGAAAGACATCATCAAACTCCCGTACAATGGGCATATTCTTAATCGTGAGTTTCTCACCAACCATTTGAGATAAATAACCTTCATTTAGTGGAATCAATACCCATAAGATGGAAGAAATCTCCACTGGAAGGTTATGTTCATCCTTGCATTGATAGACGATCGTAGATTGATCTGGAATATGAAATGTGACTTCCCTTCTTTGGCAATTGATATGAGCTCCATGTAGAGAAAGTCAATCCATGCCAAGAATCACATCAAATTCTACTAAAGGAAGGATCACAAGATTTGCAGGAAGCACTTTCCCACAAACTTCGATCGGAGAAGAATTATAAACTTTGGATGCGATTGATGTGCCATTAGGTGTTGTCACAGCTAACTCAACATCTAATTGTTGAGGTAGTACGGTGATACCCTTAGAAAAGTCTTCAGAAATAAAAGAGTGGGTGGATCCAGAATCAAATAGAACATTTGCTACTTTAGAGTGGATGGTAAGTGTACCTTTCACCACATCGTTATCGTACTCCACATCGCTGATAGAAATTGCATGTGACTTTCCTTTTTCTTTAGCCTTAAGAGTTTGTTGACGTCGACCATCATCATCAACCCTTGGATTTGGGCATTGATTGGCATAATGCCCCATCTCCTTGCACTTGAAACATTGAAGTGTTGTAGGTTCATTCTGTGTATCCCTTCCTTTGTTTGCATCCCTTCCTTTGTTTGCGTCATTAGACATCTTCTTCCCATTATCACGGCATTCAAATGCCCGATGACCTTCCTTTCCACATTTAAAACATTTACTTGTCCCTTTAAGACAACTCCCTCCATGTTTCTTTCCACACTTTGAGCATAATGGAAAGGTCATCTTCTTTTCAGTGTGTTCTTTAGAGTTTCCTTTGAATTCCATCTTCCTCTTCTTATCAAACCCATGTGACTGATGGGTTACTCCAATCTCCATCTCGACTTTGAGAGCACATCGAACGATTTCCTCGTAGCTATTGAAGTCCCTTATGGCTAACGCCCTTCGAAGACTTGGTTTTAAGCCACTAAAGAATCAATCGATCTTACTCTCAGGTTGGATAATAATACCAGAAGCGTACCTTGCCAGTCTTGTAAAATTTGCTTCATAGGTACCAACAGATTCATCATCCCTTTGTTTCAGTTCAAGAAACTCTTTCTCCATCTTTGTTCGGAGAATACGAGGGAAGTACTTATTGAAAAATAAGTTCTTGAACTCGTCCCATTCCATAGACTCAATTTCATCCCTTTGCCTCGTATTCTTAACAAGATTCCACCATTGATCAGCATCTCCTTCCAAACGATACACAGCTAGGATGACTTTATCATGTTCAGAACATTGAAGAACTGAAAATATCTTTTCAGTAGTACTAATCCATTGTTCAGCAACTAATGGATCAGTAGACCCGCTGAAAGAAGGTGGACGCTGCCTCATGAAGGATTCAACAGAATGTTGCTCCCTCCTTTGCTCGTTTGGAAATCCTGCATGATTCATAGCTTGAGAAAGTTGTGTGAGCATGGCTACAAGATTTTGCATTCCAGCTCCCATATCGTTTGGTTGCTCAGGGGGACAATCATTGCATTGCCCATCGCATTCCGCATTAACACGGTTCCTTCGGGTTCCAGCCATTGACTAAAACCAAGAAGAATAGTGTGATCAACACTAATTATCATAGGAAACCACATAATTCAAGAATAAAATTTTCATGCTTATGGTCTTATCCTAGGTTATTCAAGGCCATTTCTAAAACACTACGATTGTGTACTATGCTTAGACTTATCCTTAGGGTTCTTACTAAGGCTTTCACATCCTAGTTTCCAAAGGTTGACTATACCTTTCCTCTGATACCAACTATAATGACCCATACTTTACATACATTGTTAATACTTCAAAATTGAAGTACACTTATTACAACATATGACAAAACCACAAAGAACCGTATAGGTATAGTGTCTTTAGAAACTGGGAAACATAAACAACTGGTTCATAAATCTTCTACAGTGTCTCCCATTTATTTCATCATATCTAGGGTCCCTTTTAGCATATTCTACTTAATATCCATCTTCCTGACCTGGGGAAAAGAAAACATAAAAGGGTGAGCTCAAATGCTCAGCAAGGGCAAATAAAGGAAATAAAAATCATATCATATCTTTTTGAAAATCAAAACCTGCAAAAGAGATCATAATATCTTAACATGGAACAAATCATAGGAGTGAAAATGAGATCCTCATAATCATAACATAAAACTTGAAACTTTGTGGCATGCACACATAATCATGGAAATCATTTCTTGTTAGTCATGACTCATTGCCAAGACTATCTTAGTGGACAAAGTCCCTTTCTGAACCGAGTTCACTCCTCGTTTCAGTCCTGTATCACTGAACCGAAATAACCTTCCATTCCAGCCATGTCTATCTCATGAGATATAAAATCTTTACCCAATGCATTGGAGGGAGATATAGGTCCCACCCATCTTATAATGAATCCTTTCTTATGTGTGCCACATAATCATAAAACATACATCATCGCATAACACATGAAACAAAAATGGGATTCTTGAAACATCATGACATCATAAATCAATTCATATAAGATAAAGGAATTCATAAAAATAATTCCATCACAACATGATCAAATCAATGTAATAATAGGGATAAAAACAGAACCCTTTATTATCTTAGATGGAAAATAATTTTGAAAATCACTTGAACTCCATTCTTGAGGAAAATATCCTTTCTTCTTCAAAAACATTTTTTTCTTTCATAATATGTCATAAAAGGAGTTGATTAAAAATAAACTTGAAAACTTGTAAAGGAAGCTTCTTTGAAGTAATGTTTTAAAAATCCATTCATGCCGTATAAGTTAAAAAAAACATTCTTCTCGTACTTTTGTCGGAAAAGTCAAAAAAGTACATCGTACGAAAAAACAACAAAATATTCCTTTCATATTCTTTACTAAAAACTCACCGAAGGTTAAAATTGGATTTAAACTATTGCAAGTGGATGGAAACAATATTTCATATTGAGGGAACATGGATGTGGATGATAAAATACACCCCAGTAAATACTTACGAATAAACAATCTCGGATAAAAATGAGATTGTGATATTTCCCTTACCTTAGGTCCGATTAGCTTTGTACGTGTCCGAAGCTCCTGTATAATGGTTTAAATAATGTTATTGACTTATTCCAGAATCATACATATTTATATGATATCATATATGGTCATATTATTAGCTTCTTGTTAGTAATATTTCATTGTTACTTGTTACTCGGGTCTTTATAACATTTTGTTCTTATGCGTGTTTTGTCGAATAAATTCTTATTCTTATCTTTAGGTTATAGATAATTCATTTCCAGAATGGTATTAGTGTATTATATACCATATTCATTCATTCAATTCATTTATATAATCATTATGAAATGAAGATCATGTAGAACGAGTCGCATCACATCGTGGAGACGGTATTCCGTACGTACGCACGAGTGATGATATCGTTACTATGATCGTGGAAATGTATTGGAGTATATATATATTATTTCAGTATCAATATTACTTTATAATAATCATATATAGTTACTCATTACACCATTATACCCATCCTTGTAAGGTGATGGTGGAAAAATAGATTACACCACGGCGTGGAGACGGTATTCCGTACGTACGCACGCGCGGTGATTTCATTTTTCCGTAGGATGGATAGAAGGTGAATTAGGGTTGTTTCATATTTATAATAACATATCAGTATGTAAGTAATACTGATGTTATTACTTTATCATGAAACAACTAAAGAAGAAGAAGTTTAAGAAGAAAGAAATTGAAAAGATCGGTAATGGATATTACCTCTTCTTTGGAACGCCTCTTTGAATTCTACACTTAAGGAACTAAGATTGGTCTTTGGAGAAGACCAGGACCTCTAGGATTATTCTAGGTAAGTGTAGAGGAGAAAATGGCAGGGGTTGGCCGAGCTTTTGTTCTCAATTTGGTGTGAGGAGGAGGGGGAGGAGGTGCCCTTTTATAAGGGAGGAGAGGGGCACCTTAGGAATATCTCAAAATATTATTTTATATTAAAGTCAAAATCGGTTTATAATGGTTCCAAAGGGTCTTATTTCGAAGATAAGGTGGGGATGGGTCGAAATCCTATCAACCAATAAGATTTAGACAAGTTTAGGGTATTATTTTAACCTTATCAATTAGATTTAACTCTAAGTTAAATAATTTAACTTTTACCATGTCTTTTTGTTTTCTTTCATTATATGGTTAATACACTTACTATAACATGCCAAACGAACCCCAAATTGTTTATTATTAATATATATATCCTTATCTAAGTAATTTGGCCGAACCTTAGATTTTTAGGAATAAAATAACAATTAATAATATAATATTTGATTTAAAAACTATTTTGTGTCAATTTTGACACTATTTGATATATGACTTTTGTGAAAGTCATAACAGAATTAAATGTTCGAACCAAGTTGATTAAATCAACATTAATATATCATAGTAACCTATAAAATTAGTGGAATTCATAAAAAATCTCAAATTACATTTCTTTTGGTGTTTATAACATCAATTATGTCAATATTTCATTAATAAGTTAATTACTGCATCATCGTTGTGTCATAAATAAATTAAATTATTTGATGTCTAAAAATTACAAATAAAATACCATCATGTAGGAAAGCTTTTTAGCTTTCTAATGAATATTTACAATCGAATTTATCTTATGTATAAACCCATATTAAAAATGATTTACTTATTAAACTTTGATTTGAACTATTTTAACCCTTCTTTAAATAAATTAATAATAAATGTCCTAATCTAATCCAAGTGGGCCTAAATGGTCATATTTTATTCCTAAGTTTGTTTTTGGTCGAATTACACTTTTCCAATAGAATTAGGACATGTGTTAGGGTAATATTAATATCATATTTACCCTTAGTTACCCTATTTACTATTAACCACGGTAAAAAAAGTAAAAAGTTACTATTCACCAAAAAATTATTTTCATCTCATTGAACCACATTTTAGTCCTTGATATTAACCGTGTCTCTCGGATTTTCGAAATTCCAATCACAGAAGCGGTAAAATTAAGTTTTATGCAAAATTCAGTTTTTAACCTACCACTTAGTGGTTTCACTATTCATCAAAAATTGAAAGTTTTCAGAAAAATACCAAAATTTCACCCTAGGCTAATTTCGATATTCTGAGTCCAAAAATGAAGTCCATCTTGAAAAATAAAATTTATAAAATTTCAAAAAGTGGTTATTACTATTCATAACGGCTAGTTTTAATAGTATATTGTTGTTTAGTGAAACTCGGTATTGCGTACGACGCAAGCTATCGAGGAAGGTCGCGATTGCGTGTAAAGCAAGCCAAACAAGTGTTGTGTAGAAAAAGATTCCTTTGATGATTTATATAACATAAAAGTCTCGGGTGTTACAGACAACCCCTAAAAATTTCTCTTCTCCACTTCCCTAGAAACATACTAGAGGTCCTGGTCTTCTTCAATGACCAACCCTAGTGCCCTAAGAGGAGGTTAAGAAGAGGCGCGTCAAAGAAGAGGTAATATCCATTACTAATCCTTTCCAATTTCATTCTTATTCAACATATTCTTCCTTAGTTGTTTCATTATGAAGTAATAACATCAGTATCACTCATATACTGATATGTTATTATAAATATAAAACAACACTATTTCACCTTCAATCCATCCTACGGAAAATGAAATCACCGTGCGTGCGTACGTACAGAATACCGTCTCCACGCCGTGGTGTAATTTGTTTTCCACCAACACCTTACCTGGATGGGTATAATGGTGAAAATAAATAACTGTATATAATACGTGTAAAGTGATAGTGATTCTTAAATAGTATACATACACTTCAATACAATTCCACGATCATGGGAACGATATCATCGCTTGTGCGTACGCACGGACTACCGTCTCCATGACGCGATGAGATTCATTTTCCATGTTAACAATTCAAGAATGATTATAAAGTATAAATAATAAGTAATCATGAAATATATGACATAATAATGCTACTATATTTATTTATACATATATGTATGTCCTCTACTTAATTCCATTCAATTCAATAAGGAAACGAAAACAACGTTCATGCGTACGTACGACCTATCGTCTCCATGAATGGTGTATGTCTTTCAATTTATCGATCTATTTTATATATTTATATTCTAAATATATTTTATATATATATCATATTTTATACTCTGGAATTATGTAATCAAGATCTATGTAATCATATGAATAATTACAAGTCAAAACACAGATGGCAAATGAAACGATTTTACCCAAAACACTATTTAACAAGGAATTTACTAAAGAATAGGTAACATAAAGTCATAAGTGAACCATATATGATATCATAACAATGAATATGATTCTGTAATAAGTCAATGAAAATTTTTAAATCATTATATAGGAGGATCAGATACGTACGAAGCATATCAGACCTAAGGTCAGGGATAAAATTTTCAATCTCATTTTTATTCGAGATTGCTTATACATAAGTATTAACTGGGGTTACGTTTATCATCCATGACCATGTTTTCTAAAAAAAATTTCATAAAATTTTTACTATTCTTCCATGAAAGTTTAAAGTCATTTTAACCTTTATTGACTTTTTACCACATTGTATGAATGTAATCTTTCCTTTAGTTACCATATAAGGTACTTTTTGACTTTTTTGACAAAAGTATGAATAGAATTTTATTTTTAAATTATACGGCATGAATGGATTTTTACAGTTTCATATCGCCTAATTTTCAAGAATATTATTATACAAGTTTTCATGGTTATTTTCAATAAAATCCCTTTCTTTTAAAATTGTGTTGCATTTTGTGAAAAGAAAATGATTTTTAAGGAGAAAGGATATTTTCCTCAAGAATTTTTTTCAAGTGTTTTATCAAATCCATTTTCCATCTAAGATGACATTATTTCATATGTGTATGTTTCAAGTATAATGTCCCTATGATTTACATGGTTTCACTTTTCTTATGGTGAAATATCCATTTGTTTTATATAGATTATGTGATGATGGGATGATGTTTATGAAACAAATTTTATTACTTAGGTTATGATGAATGTTTTAAGTTTATTTTGTGGCATAAGTAAAAATGATTTCATTATGAGATGGGTGGGAACTATATATCCCTCCAATAAATTGGGTAAAGATTTATATCTCATGAGATAGACATGGCTGGAATGGTATGTCAATCTGGTTCAGTAATACAGGACAGGAATGAGGAGTGAACTCGATTCAGAAAGGGACTTTGTCCACTAATATGGTCTTGGAAGCAATGCCTTGGCTACTATGGAAATCATATCATGTGCTTAATGGTTTCCACAATCACATGATTTATTCCCATGCTATTTTATCAGGACTAATTTTTCTTTATTATTTATGCCTTGCGTATTTCCATGTTTTATGTCATTGCTCAAGATCTTGATTTTTAATCATTGTGTTCATGTTTTTAAGTTCAAATGTATATTTATTGTTTAATTTTATCCATGCTTACCCTTACTGAGCATTTGAGCTCACCCTTTATATGTTTTCTTTCCCAAGGATATAAAGAAAGGTTTTTAGGTAAGAAAACAAAAAGGGGAATATCTATATGGGAGATGTTGAAGATCTTTCATTATGATTAGAAGATTATGTTCCATGTTTCCAAAGACACTAAACTATTACGGTCTTAGAGTGTTGGTTTTTGTTATGTATTAAGTATTCAGCAAAAGTAATGTAATGTCCATGTAAATCAAGCTTTGGGTCTCTACACTAATCATATATAACCACAACTATATAATGGAGGAGATAACCATATCAAAAATCAAGTCCAATTCCCAATCCAAGAAATACCAAGGGCATCCTCATCAAACCAAAGTCCTAAATAGAAACTACCTCAAATTTCATGGAAAATGGAAAACTAAACATGGGATGATCTAAACTCATACCTATATTCTAAATAGTTGAACTATTAGTGATGATTAACTAATATCCATCAAGGTACGAGATCTCTTTCAACACCATGGATCTCAACATCCAAAAAATAGCCACTATAGACTCTTAATAACCCACATCAGAGCTAAACCAAAATGAAATGCTCCCACATTCCTCGGGGTCAAAGCATTATGTGACAACCTACTAGGGACTCCCCTGTTGCACCAAATATCTCAGGAAACACATACAAAAACATCATCAAATGTCCCAAATTCCACAATATATGAGGGGTTCCTCTAGATCATCCAAGATAACGAGACACGCCAAATGCAAAAATAACATAAACGAACCTCAGTGGCCTCCAAATGATCCTTGATCAATAACAAATCAAAAAACTCTATGAGGTTTGAATCCTTTATTTAGTTTTATTTCTTGGTTTTGATATAAAATTAATTCTTACTGAAGATATGGTGGAAATAAGGGTATTTGAGGCTTGCATAGAGCCCAAAACCCTAGCTGATGCAAGAAACAATTGGGCCAGGATATTAGTAGAAATTGTGCCTCCTTGTATGTACGGTTTCTCAAAACTATGTAGGGTGTTTTGTGAGCATATGAGGGAATATGGTTTTCCCTAACCATGTAAACAAGTTCATACACCTATAAAGAATCTCTATGGTTTTTAATAGTTCCATATGTCATGGTTTGCGCATGGTTTCCCAAACCATGTGTATGAAACATGTGAGTCCCCTCATGGGGTAGTGCATGGTGCGTTATTGTCACATGATTTTTCCATTAGTGTGGAAAAACCATGAGACCCATGTAAGTTGTGTAAAATGAAATTTTTTCCCTTAAAATTATTCTAACCTAACTCCTTCATACTATTTATTATTTCCAATAGATAGAAGCACCTCCCCCTCCCTTGAGATCCCCTCAATGTGCTTTAACCTAGGTTCATGAATTTCCTCCCCACCCAAACATAGAAGAAAGATCTGATCATCTCATTAGATTCTTATTATTATCTTATCCAATCCTTAGGATCCTTTCCCTGTTCTTATTTCATCCAATGATAATATTTTCAAGCTTACTCATATGCCATATTTTCAGGTAGTTCATTTATTCTTTTATTCACTTTTGATCCAGGATAAAATGAGGGATGATACATGATGAGTCATCTACTACAAGCATAAGGTATGTGGTCTATGACTGATCCCTTAAAGTCTTTCCATCTACAAATTTTTTTCATTATTCCAAATGTCATTTCCATCAATCATTTCCCCTAAAATTCATATGCTTTCATATTAATTTACAACCTGATATTCTAGTTCCCAAATGAAACCAATTGATATCATTGGAGGTTGAGAACATATTATTGACCACCCAAAGTGGGGTGTGTTCTTTGTTATGACCTTAGTGACCCATGATGGGTCTATCTATGGAACTATTCTTGTCCTCCTAACTAGAACATCAATAAGGTAAGTGTTATTTCATAATTAATAAATCATTAAATCATGATTTGGAAACTATATAATAATAGATATCACTTGGCCTTATCCATTGAAATTGAATTCATATTGGTTGTATGTCATTGATTCACCTTATCATGTTAATGAATGGTAATGCAATGAACATAATAAATAATTATAAATTGAATTGATATATATTTCATTTCATTGACATACCTTGTCATGCTTAATTAAAGGTAATGGAATGAACCTATTAAATGATTCTAAATTGAATTGATATTGGTTTCATGTACTTGAATCACCTTGTCATGTTTAATGAAGTATAAAATAATGAACCTAATAAATGATTAAATTTAATGAGTATTACATGTCATATCATTAGATATGTATATAAATGATGAGATTACAAGGTGGATATTTCTGTAGACCTCTTTCATCTTTATAGGAATGATCATACTTGATCCAGCCTTTGAATCCTAATATAATTACTCGAGAACATAGATGATTCCATTCTGATTCATTAATCCAGTTATTACGGGAGATAACCACCACAGAATATGGTCTTTGTATTATTATGTGAATTACTTAGTGACATACTGACGATTTATTGACATATTTTCGAGATATTATAATTCCTTTGATACACTCCTTAGATTCATCTTAATGTCTTCATATATGTAGTTCTATGGATTCACCCCATTATGCCCAGTCATTATTATCCTAGTATTACTATGGATGAGCTCCATGGACATAGTTAGAATCATTTTTAATATAATTCAATTTTCCCCCTTGTATTACACTCATTTACTTTATATCTAAACTGCATGTGATACTCTAATGAGTTGGCTGGACCCCTGAGATCAAGAATTCATTGGTTACACCTTTGATCCTCTATAACAATTAATTCCTATTACAGTATAGATGATTACTTTTATACATGATCTCCTTCATATAAATTTATTAACAATTAATTAAATGGTTACATGATTAGACACTAGACAAGGATAAAATGGGCATGGGTTGTTTATTAACATTGATTTAATTTTGATACCTACACATTATATAGTTTATATTCATAAACTGGATTGTATATACATCATTGGTGGTGTCTTGATGATATTTGTCTCACCCACTCTGGGTTGGAATTGGTAATTGGAAAAAATATTTGATCATAGGTGAGGAAAAGGGGAAGCATCCCTCTTTGTACACCTAAATTGTTTACTTTAATATGGGAGATGGGTTGTAGATGGTCGATCCATAGATCAAGATACATGGATATATTTTACTAATTTTTTATTATTTATATAACATCTATTTAATTATATTCTTACTGCCATGTATGCTTACTTTTCCTTTTGTAGAGACATGCCATCATCATTTTGCATATGATACAGTTTATACTTATTATATATTTAGTTATTTAGTACATTGATGTTTATGCTAACTTCTATTGGCAATATTATTCATTATTATAATGCTTATATTGTTAAATCATCAATTAAATCAACTATTCTTCACTCTAACCAGTGGGTATTGTCTCCCCAAAATCACACCTCAGGACATCACTGCTAGTTGGCAGCCTTTGGCATATGGGGAGGTGCACTTGAGGCCATGTGGCTGACCAAGTTTGGTTACTCAGGAGTGAACTGGATCTGGGATGTCACAAAGTTATATCAAAGGATATTTTGTCATACTAATTTGGGATGGTGGAATGGATATTAGGATAATATTGGAACTTTCTTCATATGTCGTGCCTAAGAGTAATTAACCCACGTTTGGGGTAAATTCCATGTTGTTTGGGAATGGGAAATTGTTATTCTATTTTTCACTTTTTACAGTTGATATACATTCACCATTAGGTGATGCATGTGAATTGTTGCCTTTGATATGATTCATAGAGATTCAACCTTGTCCTGGTATGGAAAGGATCATTATTACATTCATCATCATATGCACCTGGGAATTTACATTCCATGTATATTCAATGCTATATAGGTGCATTTCATTTCTTGCATTAACTATGTTGCTTGTGATTGTTGAGTGAGACATGATTGATATATATGCTTCTGCTACTGACATCTTCTGTGTGGAAGGTAAATTGGGAGTTTAAAATGTCAACATCAACCTAAATAGTTTTTTCCTATATAGATTGATGGTGGAATATTAAATATCTAATTTTAACCCATGTAATCCACATAAACCTAGAGACATGATCTGGGATTTGGATATGGTTTCATGATTACCAATTTCAATTAGAAGGTGTATGTTCCCTTATAAATTGGAATGTGTAATATGTTGAATCAATCCATCATATTTTATCTGTTACATTTTTAGACTGAATTTAATGGGGTTGATTGGAATTAAATGGGGTTTTATTTCAACATAAAAAGTGTATGGGCCTTTATTAGATGGGAATGAAAATCCATTTAATTGACCCCTGTTTTATGTATAAATTCATTACAAACTTAAAATTTAAAAAATAAATTATAAATGATATGGTTTCCTATAAATGAAGAGGCCATGTAAAAATTAAAGAGTGATTTCCTCCTTAAATTTGAATTTACCCTCCATATTATGGAAGACATATTAATTAAAATTGAACACTTAAAAGTACCCTAGCCTTATAAGCAGGTATTTGGGGTATTATATTGGGCTGTGACCCCTTTTTATTATGTTATAATTCAATTTAGAGATCTATTATTCTTTGGTATCTAATTTTGGGGTGTGTGTTTGGTATTTGTAGATCTATGCCACCATGAAATCCACTAGTTTTGTTTCAGAAGGGTGGAAATGATCATGCTTTAAAGATGGTGGGCTATGAGCCAATAGTGATGCATGTAGTAGTGCCACCTGAAGCATTACATTCTATTCCTAAACTGGGCACTAATGCTCAACATCAAGAGGGTTGTCTATGATTGATGTAGTCTATGTAGGGTTTTCCTCAACCTTCACCTATGATTTCTTAACTGAATCATGGGTTCTAGAAGAAGGATCCTCCCATATTATTAGTGGATAGTAGTCCACATGTTGCTATGTATGTGTTAGATTCCATCATTCATATCGTTGAGAATCTAGAGACACGTCCCGATATGAGGGTTAATCTCTCCACCTACATGATGCATGATTTTTTAAAATGTTTGTGGGATGTGATTACTGAGGTTGATCATCATTATGGAATTATCCTGGAGGACTTTCATACCACCTTCTATGATTACATTTGTACTCAGATGCAATGAGCTGACTGAGAAAAGTAGTTCATGCACTTGCAGAAGGGTGTTATGTCTGTCATAGACTATTCAGATCAATTCACCATGTTGAAATTCTTTTCACCACTTCTTTCCTGTGATGAGCTATCACTATTGAGATGCTTTGAGGATGGGGTTAGGTATGCCATTTAGTCATAGGTTAATGCATTTTACTAATATATATATTTTTAGACTACGAACCAAGATATTATGACTGATCTCAACTTGAGGGAAGATGATAGTACTGGGCATTGAGGTTCAGAACCACGATAGGTAAGTAGATCTTCTGGAAATACGATGTGTAGAATTGGGATTTCTCATCAAAGTAGTGGTGGATAGAGTATCCACACTAGAATCCCAATTATATGCCATTAATGAGGAGAGAAGTGGAATTTGTAGCCTCAGTGTAATATAGTCTGACTTGATTGTCCGGTTTGTAGCTAGATGTTTCATATTAAACGGTTTTTTCGAACCATTATGCCAATTTCGAGTGGAAGAGGGCCTACATCAGCTCCACCTTAAGTAGCAGGATTATCCATGTCATGTTGGGCATAATGCTAGAGTAGTACCATTCAAATAGGAAGAGGAGGAGGTTATGGATAAGGTATCCATACATATGATAATCAGTTCTATCAGAGGGGACCTACTTAGGTAGTCCACTTATAGCTAAGGGTTGTCAATCAGTCCAATTGCATGCATTATAGGTGATACCCAAGGATCGTAGTATTGGATTATCAACTGTATGAGGTACTATTATAATAAATTTTTCTATCATATCTATATTATTTGTTACAGGTTCCTCTCACTCCTTTATCTCTATATCGATTAAGGGAAGTCTCCAGATGGAAATTTAGTACTTTTCTAGGTTGATGACCCTAGAAAACCGTTGGGTGTGTAGTCAAATTGTATAAACTATGGAAATTATTCTCCCTCTGAGGTAAGTAGTTATCATTTCTTATGGGAAATATTTTTCCTTGAGATGATGGGATTCAGTTTCATTATGGAGATGCACTTGTTGGTTTCCTATCATGCCTATGTGGACTGATATCACCATAGGGTATAATTTACATCACTAGATGGATATATTTATCATTAAAAGGGTGATAGTAATGTACAAGATAGTAGAGTTGGACCAGAACATCATGGAATGGGATAAGTGAAATCCCAAATTTACATCCTTTTATTGCATGATCAGATGAGGCATTTAATAGATTTTCCTCCCATGTTGGATTATTTTAAGTATGTCTTCCCAGATGACTTCTTTGGACTACATCTTGAGAGAGAGATAGATTTTACTATATAGCTAATTCTTGTAGAAGCTACAATATTTATTTCTCCCTATAGGATGGAACCTACTAAGCTCTTGGAGCCTAAGATATAGTAAGATGATTTAGAGTCTATGTGTTTTATCCAACCAAGTACTTCTTCATGTGGTTAACCCATGATTTTCTCTAAGAAGGTGAATGGGACCCTCCAGTTATACATGGATTTCCAATGGTTGAACATGCTTATAGTTGAGAACTGGTATCTATTGCCTCGAATAGATAATATCTTCAACCATCTCTGAGGAGATATAGTATTCTTAATGATCGACCTGAGATCGGGCTATTATCATGTGTGATTTAGGCCTTCAGATATACCAGATACAACTTTCCAAAGTTGGTATGGTCTATATGATTACCTTGTTATGTCATTAAATCTTTCAAATTCACCTTTTATCTTCATGAACATAATGAATAGGTTTTTTCACCCCTATATTGATTCCTTTTTTTGGTTTTTGTGGATGGTAGCTTGGTTTATTCTCATACTCAAAATGACTATTCCAATTATCTTGAGATCATTTTGAATACACTGATAGAGAATTAGTTATATTATAATACCAATAATTTCAATTTATGGATCAATAATGTTAACTTCTTTGGGTCATATTATCTCTGAATTAGGAGTATCTGTTAACCTAGAGAGGGTGAGTGTTGTAGTTTCCTGGGAGAAACCCAATAACCTATTTAATATACAGAGTTCATTGGAGATATCTAGATATTAAAAACATTTCATACACTACTTCTCATGCCTTGTGGAACCTCTTACCAGTCTAATGAAGAAGGGTGTGAATTTCTTTTGGTCTGAAGCATGCGAGAAGGCCTTTTATGAAATTAAAGTAAGGCTTTATTCAAAGCTGATTTTGATTATTACAAAACCTAGTACAGGTAATACAATGTTATATGATGCATCAAGTGTTGGTATGTTTGTAGTATTGATGTTGGAGAATGAAGTCATTTCATATAGGTCTCACCACTTGAGACCTCACAAGAAAAACTACCAGACGCATGACCATGAGATTGTAGGAGTAGTTCATGCATTGTGTTGTTGTAGACATTATCTTATGGGAGAGTGATTTTTGGCGTATACTAACCACAAGAAACTAAAATATATATTTAAATAGTTTTAATTGAATCATAGATAGTAAATATGGCCTGAATACCTCCAGTCTTGTGAATATGAGCTTTCTTATATTCCTAGAAAGGGTAATGTGGTAGCTAATGCACCGAGCTAGAAAACTCCAGAATAGTCCATTCAGGAATCCAATGATGATGGGAAATTGGTGTCCCTTATTTAAAATATTAATTTGGATTTCCAAGAGATTCATGAGAAATATTTTATTATAGCCTTAGCAGTTACATCTTCACTCCTTGATAGGGTGAAGAGAAAACAGTTCTCAGAACATAAAGGTTTGGTTATATTGGGGAGTATTTTAGGTGAGGACATGCCTCAAAATTTTTCTGTTGATGGGTAAAACTTATTATGTATAAATGGAAATATCTGGGTAATTATATATTTGAGAGATTAGTTGATGTGAGACTCCAATACTTCTTAGTGTGCAGTGCATCTAGGTATCTCTATGATGTATAGTGATATGCACCACCAGTATTTGAGGTCAGGGAAGAAATATAATGTCCCAGTCTTTACATAAATATATATTATATAAATTCAGATGAATATTAAGAACATTATAAAATTACATGACTGAGTACCATAATAGTTTAGTGTCTTTGGAAACATTGAAAAATAATATTTTATCTTGGTGAAAGATCTTAAATATCTCCCTTAAGGATCTTCCTCTTTATAAATCCTTCTTAAAACCATTATTCATAACCTGGGTAATAGAAACATAATAAATGGGTGAGTTCAGATGCTCTGTAAATGTAAGAAAAGAAGATAGGTAATTATATCATGATAATAAGGGTACGAGAATATGATTTCATCATTAGAAGATCATACCATTCATATAAAAGATCATAAAACTGAATCATGGAATAAATATTGGAAATTCATAAGACATGAATCATAAGTAAATAAAATGACAAGAGTCATGAGAGAATAATATTGGAATAAGATATAGACTTATGGCATACACATCAACTTATAACATTGTGAACATGTGTAAATTAAAATGGGTTCACTCATTAAGTTTAGGACATGAAATTATACCCTCACATAAACATATAGTCATGCAACTAGGTCCATGCATAACATGGTGATCATATATTCATGTTCATGAATAATATTGTGAATATGTAATTAGTTTCATGCATAACAATGTGAACTTGTTAACAGGTTCATGCATAACATTATGAACATGTAATTAGGTTCACACATAACATTGTGAACGTGTAATCCGGCTCACACATAACATTTTGAACACCCAATAAGGTTCACTCATAACATTGTAAACATGTAATCTCATCCACACATAATATTGTGAACATGTAAGTTTCATGCATAACATATATAATCATGATTAATCCATTATTACATAACGAATTTAATGGAGATATAGGCTCCACCCATATTATAATGAAATCATACATATCTATTCCAAAAGATCATAAAAATTCATAATATCATTATTCGTGAAATGAAATGGGTATTATAAACACTTAATCCTATCATTAACTATATAAAAGATATGGGTTTCAAAATAATTTCATCATAGAATAACCCATTAACGTATGTGAGTTTCCTAATAATTTTATCATGGTATAACCTATGGAAGAGAAACAGATTTCATAAGAAAATTGTCATAATAAACATAAAAAATTCAAAGAAAGAATAATAATGGTGTCCTTGGATCATATCCCTAATATAACATAAACTATATCGAAGTATGTCATCTTAGATGGGAGAGGGTTTTGAAATATCTCTTAGAGAATTTATTAAGGAAAATAACCTTTCTTTAATTTTTTTTAATCGTAACATATTTTCAAAACCATTTCCTTTGAAAACCAATTTGAAAACTTATAAAGTAATATTTAAAAATAATTTAGAAAATTTTTTTTTGGAAAATATCTTTTCTACTTTGAAATAAAAATTCATAACATAAAACATTTTGAAAACCATTTTTTAAAACATTAAAATCGTATAAAATAATATTTTAAATCATTGAAATCATTTTCTTTGAAAATAACCTTTTGAAAACATATAAAAGAAGATTTGAAAATCATTTAAACACTTATTAAACATAAAAATATTAAAAAATATTTATTTGAAAATAACTTTGAAAACATATAAAAGAATCTTCAAATAAATTATGGTAATGATGGCGGATAAATCTGTACAAGTCGAACATTCCTCATATGTTGTAAAGTGTTTTGAAAAGTGACATGATCAGAAAATGAAAAGGAGATTCATTTTTAAAATACATTTTGTTAAAAATATAAAACATTTCTAAAAACGCTTCTAAATATAATAGGAAAATATTAGAAAATTTTTGAAACTATTTTTTTATAAAAAATATTTTTGAAATAACACATATTTCCAATCAAATAGAGAGATAAAGTCAGATTTTATAAAAATAATTTCATAATTATATTATGTACCAAAGAGTGTGAAAATAGCACCATTACTTGAAGGTACTAGGAATAAACATAGGAGACTTAAATTAATCATTGTTATTGAGAGATAGATCATAATATTTACTCAATGGAATCATAATTGTTAATAACCACAATAAACAATGAGATTGTAGCAATAAAAAATTATTACTTTGGTAACATTGAATCATAATCCCCATAAAATAATAAAATTACATGAACATTAAAATATAATTAAAATAATTATATTCATGATATAACTTGTCTAAGGACATTATATATACCTCATAGAAGAATATAGGTTCATAACATAGCATGTATTCCAAATAAGGAAAATTGAGACAAAATTATTTACCGAATTGCTAAGTTTTGAAAAATAAAACCCATAAAAGAGAGATCATAAAAGGGATATATAAATACCCCTAAATTTAAGGATAATAATAATATAATAAATTAATGGGTACTATATATAACACCCAAAAGAAACGAGTGGTGAATAAGGCATGAGTCTCACAAAAATAAAAGCGAGATGAGAAAACAGTTACTTAAGTATTGACATTATTTGTACACATTACTACCTGATTTATATTAAATATGAGTTTATTATACATCTATAACGGAAATATATTATTATATATAATATCATATATGATTTTACTATGACTTTATATTACCATTTTATAAACAATTCCATGTTAATTTTATGTCTCAGGTAATATCTGCTTTGGTTTTGGTATATATTTTGACTTGTTATTATTGATCCTCTTACTTAGATAATGATTTACATATTAAAAAAAATTTATAAAATAATATAAAAATAATATATATTCATTATATAAATATTTATAATAATCTATTAAATATATAAATATTAAATGGAATACACCGTTCATGGTCACGGAAGGTCATACAAACGCATTAATGTTGTTTTCATTTTCTTATCATATTGAAAGAAATAAAGTAAGTAAATGAAATATATATATATATATATATAGTATCATTATAGTAGAATTATTATGTAATATATTTCATATAAAATTACTAAATCCATCCTCAATACATTCCATGTAATGTGTGAATGAATCACATCGCTTTGAGAGGGCGGTAGTGCACACGTGTAAAAAATGAAGTTATATTATTCACACAAAATGGAATGTATAAAGGTGTGTGATATACAATAATCATAGAAGCATAAATTCATCTTAAATATAATATATAAATATAAAAACATAAATTATATAATTATTTCTAACATTTAATGGTGGTGATGGATGAACGAACAACATCAGTTCACAAGGTTGTAGTCTATCATACACACGAACGATGGTCGCATATCCCATTTTATGGACGTTTGTGTGATTGTAGGTCAAAAACATAACATAAAAAAATATTATTACATTTAGGATATTTATTTTATTATATAATAGTGGAATAATAAGAGTTTATGGGGTGTATAATTAAAATAATACAAAAGATCTTATGGAAGGATGTTACCTCTTATTTGGGTAGCTCATCTTGGTTTACATAAAAGGTATTACTAGATTGGATTTATTCCCAATTGTTGGATTTTATGATGAATGGAGGGAATTTTGGAGGATATTTTTTATGTCATTTTAGGTTAATCCAAAGGGCTTTATAGTTGTGAATAATTGAGGGGGTGAGTGCCCTTTAATAGTGGAGGAGGAGTGGAATTCTTGTAATTATGAAATGGTAAACACTATTGAGAGGTCTCCCTTACATAATGTGCCTCCAATAATTTTCTATTTCAAATAAAATATGGTAATTAGTAGAAATATTTTTAAAACAATGGATTTTTTACTTGTTTATAGGTTATTTGGCTCCTTAAATTAAAGTTAACCACCAAGTAATCTTATTTTCAGCTTAATAATTGTAATTAATTTTAGTTACTTTCGCTAATATTTTTGGTCAAAAATTAATTTTACCTTATTATAAATTATAGATATTTCTGAATAAAAATATAGAATCTATTTTTTTTTCAAATTCCAAACACATAAGTTTCTAAAATTAATCTAAAAATATTCCTGTAGACGAGATGAAACAACTGCGTTTTAAAATGAAAATGTTCAAAAGTTTTAATTGTTTTTATATCAAATTTAGATGGGAAATTGATTAAAATGACATAAATTGTATTAATTTCTATAAAATTTATATAAAATAACTTTTAACCAAATTAAAATTAGAATTTAAATATATCATTAAATTACACCAAAATGCAGTTTCCAATTAAAATTTAGTATTTTCACTATTCATCAAAAAATGAAACATCTATGAAAAATACCCTAAATTTACCCAAATTAAATTGTGATATTAATACATCAAAAAAGGAGTTTATTGTTATGAATAAAAATTATAAAAGTGTAAAAAATTAGATTTAAAATTGATTTTCGATTAAAAGGCGGTAAAATTACCTATTTGATAAAATACATCTTTTATTCATAAAATTGGATTTAATCTTATCTTGTGACTATAAAATCAATTATATGGGTGTCCAAAAAATTATTGAATATATAATATATAAATTTTATTAAAAACATTCATAAAAATTAGTTAGTTTAATTTATTGAGATAAAATTGTGTTTATACATAGAAAAAATTGTTTTCTAAGAAAAGAAATTTCTTTATTTTAATACAGTTCTTAATTGCATTTAAAACTAATTGATAAAAAATGGATTAATTTTTTATATATTTTTAAATAATATTTTTACAATTTAGTTAATTCTATTTATAAAATCCATTCCATTGGCTAGGTGAAAGCGATAATAATATTTTAATAATGTCATTAATAGTATGTTTTATTTTGGTAAAACTAGGTCTTGCGTGTAATGAAGGATATGGAAGGAACATGGAATTGTGTGTAACACAAGACAAACATAGTGTTTCATGTACCAAAATCCAATTTAAGTGTTTTCATAGTGCAATATTGACTTGTTTTTGCGTAAAAATTAGGAATAACATGGTTCTTTCATTTAAAAAAAGTTATATTCAGTGTTACGTGAAATGAAGAATATTTAAATGATTAAATTAATTCCAAAAAAATTCAAAAAATCATGGGATGTTACATTCTACCCCCTTAAAATTAATTTTACCTTGAAAATAATCTATGTTATCAATGGTTTAATTCTTTAAATTTCCATTAATATAAATTCACATTGTAAAAATGAATACTAAAACATTCATTAAAAATGAAAAGTTGAAAATATAACAGTCACCCATTGTAACTCAAAACTAGGTTTCCATATAGGATTACATAGGTTTGGAGTTAATAATATACATGGAGTAAAAGTTTTAATAACTATAGATAGTAATAAAGATCAATGATCATCAGTAAGTGAATGATCAATGAAATGTTTACATTCTCAAAACCCTAAATCAGTGATGATTTATAAGACCATTGGTTCAACATAAATGAAGGTATTAAGATAAATATTTTTCATTATCATTTTCCTAGAGTTCAGTAATTCTTTTACTATATAATAACATTAGGAAATATACTCACTTGATTTTTGTCTTTTTCATTTGAATAATCTCACCCTTTGGTTGTTCCTTTCTCAATTTCCACTTCAACTCTTACTCTATGAAATGAGGGTGAATTTGTCGTTCCTTAATTAATAATAGGTCATGAGGTATAATGATATGTAATTTTATCTATCTTTAGTTATAATCAAATCAAAATGGTCAGAATAATTTATTTAACACGCATAAATCCTCATATGGAGAGATAATACTTTAATATCACAATCTTCATGCAAATTTCAATATAACCCATTCCATAAATGGTTAACTATATAACCATTTGTAAATATTAAAGAACAAAATATTATAAATATGTTAACTAAATATATGAAAAACTTCTTTGAATGGATCTCTTATATATCATAAATTAGGTCTTATTTGTCACATACCAAACATGTAAATATTGTCATCGTGTATTCTCTTGAAACATGGTAATAACCTAAATTACCATAAATCCTTATTGAAAAAATTTATTTTTCCTTATTAAAAAGTTTATTGGATATATTCATTAAATAATAAAATGATGTAAAATCAACCCATGATAACATAAAACACTTTTTCCATAAATCATTAATTAGTTATTAGGTAATCATTACCATCCAATTTACTTATTCATATTCTACATATCTTAATCCAAACACTATTATCTCAACATTAGGTACATATTAAGGGTTATATTCCCTTATTTAAAATTTCACCTTAACATTAAATCACTTTTCTAGTCCATTAGAATCATTCAACATTTTCTTATAGATCCTTAGTGAGAATATAAACTGGACAATCCTTATATATTTCAAAATTAATAATTCTTGAATCCAAATACATAAAAACATCAATCATTCCCCTCCAATGATTGGCATGGAATAGGTCCTTCCTTGGACTAAAAGTAAATTCTTAGGTTAGTTAATTGAGTTGGGTAATTCCCATGTTCTCCATAGATAATACATTGAAGTACAGGACAATTCATCACTATATAACCCTTTATCCCAAACAAATAACATCTTCTCTTCCATGTGAGTTATTCCTCAGGGTTCTTATTCCCATATTTTGGACATGTAGGAAGCCAAATATTATTTACTCTATATTGATTACCATGTGCAGATTTATAAAATTCCATATTCCTATTATATTACTTGTTAGAGATATCGCCAAAGTTCACATTGTTAATCATATATCGCGATTTCTAATTCGGTATAATTTCAATATCTTTCCCTTGAGTCATTATCCAATTTTGTTGGTCATAGTCACCAAATTGTCCATAATATTCAATGTCAACCCAGTTCCTTCCCTCTATTGACTAACATTAGAAAGAATAGTGTGGTCAACACTTATCATAGCGTAAAACCATATCATGAAAAATAACTTATAGGATCCCAAAATTATGAAACATTATTTAATCTATGAAACCTTAGGATTATCCTTAGAGACATCCCAAAACATATCGTTAGAAATATCCCTATGGATATCACTAAATTTTTATCATCCTAGTTTCCAAAGGATGACTATACCACTTCTTTAATATCATGAATAGTGATCCAGGGTTAACATACATGGATATTAAATCATTTTAGATGAATAATAATCACATTACAAAAGTACATGCCTGAGGACCATAATGGTTTAGTGTATTTGGAAACATAGAAATATGATCTACTATCCTGGTGAAAAATCCTAAACATATCCATTAAAGATCTTCCCCTTTATTACTCCTACATAAAATCTTTCTTCATAACCTTGGGAAAGGAAACACAAGAAATGGATGAGCTCAGATCCTCGATAAGGGTAAAAAATGGAGATATATAAGTATAACATGGTAATAAGGGTATGAAAACATGATTTTATCATTAGAAGATCATACCCTAGATATCAAAGATCATAAACATGAATCATATAATAAAAATTGGTAGTTCATAAGACATGAATCATAAGGAAATCAAATGACATGATTCATGAGAGCATAATATTGACATAAGATATAGACATGTGGCATACACATCAATATATAATATTGTGAACATGTCTAAATAGAAACTGGTTCGTTCATTATATTTAAGACATAAAATAAGGCACTCATATAAACTTTCCGACATGAGACTAGGTCCGTGCATAAAATTGTGAACATTTAATCGGGGTCATGCATAACATTGTGAACATGTAATCAGGTACATGCATAACATTGTGAACATGTAATTTGGTTCACTCATAACATTGTGAACATGTAATCAGGTTCATGTATAACATTTTTAACATGTAATCAGGTTCACACATAACATATTTTACATGTAATAATGTTCATTCGTAAACTTATGGACATGTAACTAGTTCCATTCATAACATTGTGAAAATTTAATTAGGTTCACACATAAAACTATCTAAATGTAATCAGTTTCATGCATAACATTGTGAACATGTAATCAATTTCAAGAATAACATTTTGAACATGTAATTAGGTTCATTAATAACCTTGTGAACATGTAATCAGGTTCATGCATAACTTTTTTCACATGTAATAAGATTCATGCATAATCTTATGGAAATGAAACTAGGTCCATGCATATCATTGTGAACATGTAATGAGGTTCATGAATAACATTGTGAACACTTAATACGGTTCACTCATAACATTATGAACATGTAATCTGGTACAATTATAGCATTTCTAACATGTAATCAGTTACAAACATAACATATTGAATCATAATTCATCCATTTTTCCTTCATTGGAATGATATATAGGTCCCACCCATCACATAATGATATCATACATATGTGTTCCAGAATATCATAAATATTTATAATATCATAACCCATGAAATCAAATGGGTATTATAAACACTTCATCCTATAATTACCTATATAAAAGAGTTATGTTTCATAATAATCTAATCATATAATAACCCATGAAATAATGTGAGTTCTATAATTGTTTTATCATGGTATAACCAAAGGAAGAGAAATGGGTCCCATAAGCAACTTATCATCATAAACATAAACCATTCAAAAAAACAATAAGAATGGTGTCCTTGGAACTTATCCCCAGTATGGTATAAAAAATATCAAAGGATTTAATCTTATATGGGGAAGGATTTTGAAATATCACTTGGATAATTTCTTATGGGAAATAACCTTTCATTAAAAAAACATTTTTTAAGACATAAAATATTTTCAAAATCCTTTCATTTAAAAAAATGTAAGAACCCGGATCTTATTTTCAGGTATTTTTTTTCTTTTTTCTGGGGTTTTTGAGAAAAGTGGAGTTTCTAGAAATTTTTGAAGTATACACCATGTACTATATGAGTACATGTCATGTACTTTGATGCCACTCGAGGCCATGTGTTGGCCATTTCGTGATCATGCACACAGCCATGTAGGGGTGATGTGGAGGCTACCTAAAACGGAGTACAAAAAAGGCGAGAACACACCGTTTAATTTGTTTTTTATTAAACACACCAGGATTGCGTCTTAACCCCATAACTGTCTTCTCGTAGGTGTTCTTTGACTAGGAGAGACCGTATGGCTGCAAATATTTTATGAGCCCCCGAGCCTCTGTCTATTCTCTGAATCGACCGCCGTCGATTGTGTTGGAATCACAGCGGTAAGCTCCTCCTTCTCCTATAGCTTCGTTTTCCAATTACTTCTCTTTTCCAAGTTATCGTGGGTAGATTGTTTTATGCATTTCCATATATATATATGACGTTCTAAGGATAATCAAGCCTCGTGGTTCAAGTATATCGACCTCCTCGCATCAAGGTAGGTGGTTTGTGCCTTTTGGTAGAAATTATTTGATTATTTTGGTCAAATTACACCAATACCCTTGAATGGGGTATTGCGTGTTTCTAGTATATCCCTTATTGTTTTCCTTCTTTACTAATATGCCTCAGTAGAGGTTATTGTTTGTGAATAGGATAATTTACTATGATTTGGATGTTTTTCCAATGCATGTTTTTTCTATTAGGATATTACCAGTTCCATGCCTAGTTGTTGGATGGTATGATTGTTCTTCCATGATTTTATGTTTTAGAATGCTAGCCAAGTAGTTCTTGAGGTTCACATTGGCCGTTACATGATGCGGTACTTGCTGACTTTACACAGGGCTATGAGAACCTAGTGTTGTAGACCATAGGGAGAATGGATGTAAGGGCTTCTCCAGAGTGTCTTTATAATACAATGTGAGACCAAAGGGGGAATTGATGTTTAGTTCTTCCTCAGGGTGTCTGTAGTTCCTCAACGTGGGCCACAGGGGGAATGAGACGTTGAGTGCTTCCCCAGAGCGCCTTTAGTACGATACGAGACAATAGGGGGAATTGACGGTGAGTGCTTCCTGAGGGAGTCAATTTTTTGCTGAACCAGAGGGGTGAGACTGTGTGTGACTCCCTGAGGGTTGCTGGTACTTGTAGGTTGAACCTTAGGGGTTAGGCTATGAGAACTACCCAGAGGGTTACCTTGTAGTTCTACTTGCTTGAGTGGCTTCTTATTTGTTGTAAATTATATGCTAGAAGCTATGGATTGTTGCTGTTGTGTACTTTCCTGTTTACTAATTTCTGTACTTTTACCAGCCATATATATTCACTGAATGTTAGGAACAAATCTTCAGGCAGTTTCCTACTGGGAGTTTTGTCTCACACCCTTTTTGGGTCATGATTTTGGGCCCAACCCGATTATATTGTTGCTGGTATATATAAGGGCAAGTGTCCTTCTACATTAGGTTATTGATTGCATTGGAGCTGGAGAGCATTATACCTAGCTGAGGCTTGTGATTCGGAGGAGTTGTTTATCTTCTTTCTTTTGTAATTGGGCTTAGTACTGTATCTCACCATTCTGAATTTTTTTTTTTCTATCTTCCTAGACGCATTTCAATCATGCATCATTTATATATTTTCCTCCATTTTGTTAATTATTAGTATTCTACTGTTTAATGTTGTTGGATATTTACTACTTCCACTATTGTATGATTTTTTATCTTCCGCTATGTTACTCTGCCAATGAGGGCATAGTTTCCCCATTATCACACCCAAGGCCCTCACAGCTAGTCGGTAGCCTCTGGTTTATTCAGAAATGCGATTGAGGCGATGTGACCACCTGGGTACGGGGTGCCTCTGGGTGGCTTCTAGAACAGGGGAATTACAAAAATATTGAAAACTTATAATGTAATATTTAAAAATAATTTAAAAAATATCTTGAGGAAAATATATTTTATGCTTTTAAAAACACTTTTTCTTGACATAATTTTTTTTGAAAAATCTTTTCTCTGAAAACAACATTGAAAACTTATAAAAGAAGCATTGAAATCATTAAAATCATTGAAATCATTTTATTTGAAAAGGAAATTTCGAAATATTATAAATGAATATTCAGAAATCATTTAAAAAAAATATTAAATATAAAAAAATATTAATACATTTTTCTTCAAAAATAAATTTGAAAATTTATAAAAAAATATTCAAATAAATGATTTTCATGACAGCAGAGAAATTTTTACATGTCGATTATTCCTTTTGCATTGCAAAGAGTTTAGAAAAGTGCCTTGATTGGAAAATGACTAGAAGATTCCTTTTTAAAAACTATTTTTTAAATGTAATACATGGGTAAAAATTTAATTCTAATTTCATAGGATAACATTATTAAAACATTTAATACATTTTTTAGAGAACATGGTTTTGAAATAACACATATTTCTGACCAAATAGAGTGATAAAGTCAGATTTTTTAAAAACACTTTTTAAAATTTATTAAGTACCAAAGAGTAGAAAAATAGTACCAAAACATAAAGATATCATGAATATAAATTTTAGAACAAACTTCATTAGAGTTATTGAGATATGGATCATAAGATTTCATCTATGTAAGCAAAATACTAAATAATTCCGATAAGCGATGTGATTGTAGAAATAAACTGTTACAACATTGGTAACATTAAATCATAATCCCCATTAAATTATTACATTAAATGAAGCAAAAAATATCATAAAAATAATTATATTCAAGATATAACTTTTCAAATGGAATTATATACACCTCATAGAAGAATATAGGTGCATAACATGGCATGTATCTGAAAAAAGTCAAATTGAGAGAAAGTTACTTTACTAATTTGGTAACTTTTGAACCATAAACCCCATGAAAGAGATATCCTAGAAGTTATATTTAAATACCCACAAATTTTAGCATAATAATAATATAATATATTCATGTCCTTTTTATACAAAAAAATAAAAATAAACGAGTGGTGATAAGGCATGACACACAGATAAATAAAAGTGAGACGATAAAACCCTTACCTTAAGTCTTGAATTTCATCATATAAGTTCAAACCTACTATTAAATAAATATATGTTTATTATAAATCTACCAAATTACCATATTATTATATCTAATACCATATATTATTTTATTATGATTTTATTGTCACGACCCGTCCCCCGGGGCCCATATCGTGACTACCCCAAGCCCACCTTCCATAGGCCAGGGGCTGGCGACTAGCACCAAAGGCGTAATTCCCTAAAAAATGGGAAGGCATTGCCTTTATAAAATTTAAACACACAAAACCATATTACAAACGGAAGCAATCACTAAAAAAGCTGTATAACAAGTGTGTTGAAAGTAAAAAGGGGCCGGAAATACAAGCCCAACAAAAAGGTATAGCTACAACTGAAAGAAAGTACATCTGAAAAGACAAATAGCTGGAAGGTGAAAGAAGCTCAGGGATCGTCTTTTGGGGTTCCTATCTGAAGGGTAGGTACATATGGACTCCTCAGCACTGCACATCCGTCAGACTCCACCGTGTACTGATATGTCGTAAGGTCCTCCTCTGGGTACCGTCCTGTTATGGCACTCTCCACCTCCGTCAGAGTTGTCTGTCATCTGCATCCAACACAACAAGGTGCGGGCATAGCCCATGTAGGGGTGAGTATAACAATATTCAGAAGGGACCCGAGACCATCAAGGTCTCAAAAAAATCCTACAAGGATAAACCATAGAATATGATTTCAATGGATAACCATTACTTTGGTATATTCCCATACATATACATAAGTTATCAAGTAACCCATCTCAATCATGAGGAAAACACAAAGGTCATCAAATCAGCTCAAACCAGGATTTTATACATGATGCTGACACAAAGGCTGCTGGAGAATTCCTCCTCTGTCGAGCACGGTAGTCATGTCATGACTCCGAGGTGATACTCACTAACCTTAGACTGCTGAGGTACTCCTCCTATCGAGTACCGCAGGTCTGCCGCCTCACACAGTAGTGCTCCCCGCCATGGGTCTGCCGCCTCACACATTAGTTCTCCCCCTGATAGCCTACAGAGGTACTCCTTCTATCGAGTACTGCGGGTCTTCCACCTCACAAAGTAGCACTCTTCGGCCATGGGTCTTCCACCTCACACAGTAGTGCACCCCACTGGGCTAGTCAAGTCACTCCGAAATGAATCGGAAAAGCAGTCATCAGGTATCATCCAGCTACTAGGTCTCTGTACTCAGTATGATCGTCTCCAGGTGGATCCATTCCACGAGCTACTGGTCGATACTCCAAGTGTCACGAAGTCCCATGAAAAAGTATCAAAAAGGACATCCACGTCATATGGGTCTCAATGCAACAGACAGCACGTCAATCGGATGCCTGGTTTCTGAGTTAGTAGCCTTTTCGTCCCGGGGGCCCGGTTGGTTTTGTGTACGAACCAAACTGACCATATCGTAACTGTACCCCAAAACTCCCATGGGGTATAATCAAAGGGACCATTTCTCAAAGAGATTACCAGCACCGCTGACGGTTCTTCAAACGAACGTCCGATCTAAGAGTTATTGGCTTTTCCGTTCCAGGGGCCCGGTTGGTTTTAAGATAAAAGAAACCCGACCATACTCTAGCTGTGTCCCAATCTCAAGTGGAGTATGCCAAAAGCACCGTATCATCAAAATGAATCCAACGTAGTTGACGACCTGTCAATCGGACGCCCAGTCCATAAGTTATAAGCGTTTCCGCTCCAAGGGCCCGATTGGTTTTGGGTTCGAACCAACCTGTTCATACCCAAACCTCCCCAAAACCTTGATTGTAATATACCAAAACACACTCCTAGATCCTAGAAATCATACGCAACTAACGGTGCGCCGATCAGAGGTCCGTAGCTCATGTTTTGGGCGATTAACCGAAAATGGCCCGAATAGGGGGGTCTGGGCCCGGTCCGACCCGGCGGGCGCGGCCCAGCGGCTGCGGCCTGGCCCGCACGGTAGGCATCCTATCTTGCATGCTAGCGGTCCAGCCCGGTGGCCGGACACAGCTCGGCCAGCCTGGTCGAGCGGGGGGGGGGACCCCCTTGCTCACCGTAACGGCGGTGCCAGGCTGGTGCCGCCCTGCCTTCTCGGATCCGGCGCGACGCGGGATCGGCTCCACCTTCACTGTAGCCGGTTCCACAACGGTCTTCCACCAGAGGCGTGCTAGGGCGCCACTGCCTCCAGGCAGCCGGTCAGTGGCGGCCGTCGGCAACCCGCACCGCGGTTATATTCCGCGGGCCACCGGAGACACTCCAGTGGTCCGTTTTAGCTCCTGTATGCACCTGCGGCATCCTCGGGTCCCGCTATACACTGCGACGACCTCAAATCAACATTTACCTTCCGTTGATCAGTCACAAAACATTCCGCGCATCATGAACAAGTTGGCAGTGGGTCTGGACTTGTTTGTTAGCCCATACCCACCGCGTTAGTGGTTCAAATAATCACTCAACAAATAAATTCCCATGTTTGAGGGTATAAATCACATATATAAAATTATACAATATCCCCTACCTCGTAAATGACGTCCAACATTTTCGATCCGTGGTAGACAAGCGTCGCAGAAGAACGGTGTCGTCCCATCAACGATGGAGGAAGAGTTGTTGTTCTAGGCAATACTTCTTGCGAGCAGTGTCTTCTCCCTTGACGCTGAGCAAGAAGAAAATAGGAGGAGTTGTGAAGCGTTCTTGGCCCGAGAGAGGACGATGTTCTTCGTGGAAGAACGAAGCTCCTATAATTCACCCAATATTCCCCCACCAAAATATTTTCCAAGAAAATATTAAAATAAGGCTTTCCCCATAATTATAAACATGCCATGTAATTCAAAAAGATTCAAAAATTAGAGAATCCAATTCATTAAATGATCAATAAATGAAAACATGTTGGCAATATTTATGGGAGAGAGATAAAGAGTTGAAGAGTCACAATTAAGGAGGGGAGAGTTGTCAATTAAATATAAAGGGGAGTTAAATGGGGGGTTCCAAGGGAGTTGAGGGGAGGTGATAAGTTAGGGGATCGTGTGGCCCCCACCACCCTTTGTTATATTCTCCCATGGGAAGTTAGGTGGGGTGTGGGCCCCACCTCCAACTTCCTTTTAGAGGAAATAACTTCCACTTAAAATAAAATTGTAACACAACAATTTTATTTAATTCTTAATGAATCCCCAAATTTTAACTACCACATACAGCAAAACGCAACTATGGTAATGATCCCCTCAAGCGAATACCAGCGCTGTGAGTTCATCAGTGTCCTTAGTTTTAAATTCCAAGCACCGGTTCGAATGATAGGAAAAATCGCACATACATTTACTGAACAAACCTAAAAAAAACCTCAGAAATTGATTTTGGGCACACTGGGCCTCGGAATCAGGTGCCGTCAAGAAACTGTGGACTCATAAAATATAAAAGAATTTAAGAAAAAAATTTACTTAAAATTTCTAGGGCTTTACAGTACACCCACTTTAGGTATTTACGTCCTCATAAAGCTAAAACACACACTAGGGAAACAAAAGGGGTTATTGAGCATGAAACTGAGCCTTTCACTCCCATGAGCTCTCCTGGAGATTCTTGTGCTGCCAACGAATGCGCACCAGAGGAATCGACCATCCACATAGGACCTGCTCCTGTCGATCCTCAATCTCCCCCAAGACCTCCATGAATGTTTCCCCGTCATCGATGTCCAGCTCCCCATGGTCGATGATGTGGGACTGGTCGTGCACACACCTCTTCAACTGTGATACTTGGAAGACGTCATGCACTCTGTGCAACTGAGGTGGAAGGGCCAGGTGGTAAGCCACCTTTCCTACTCTGTTGAAGAAGTGGAGGAGTGACTGTAAGAGACTGTAGATAGGTTTCACCTTCTCTATCCAAAAAGTATTTATGTAAGGCAGCCAGCTACTCTGTCACCTCTCATAGCAGCTGAATACCAGTCCTCCTGCTGAGCACATCTGTAACAATGATCCTCTTCCTAGGAGTATAGACTATCTCGAAGTCATAGTCCTAGAGGAACTCAAGCCATCATAGTTATCTTAGGTTCAGATCCTTCTGAAAGAAGACACACCTGAGATTATTGAGATTAGAGTAAACCATAAACCATTCGCTCAACGAACTATGGGCGAGACTAGCCAATTCTAAGAACTCGACTACACCCTTCTTCGCCTATGTTCTACAAGAGCTACTAAGATTTCTCCTTTGATGAAAAGGGAAATCCAGTCTCATCCCCTAGATGAACCACATCCTTTTCCTAATACAGTCAATCATGACATGCATGATATTAATTCATGCCATGGACGACATCGTAAGGCCTCAACGCTACTACCAAGAGATCCAACCGTTACTCTCACCTCTAAGGGTTGAGTCACACTGTCGACATCAGTGTGTGGTTACTGGGTATCCTCTAGTAGAAATCTCAAATGTTAGGGTCAAGTCATTTGTTTTTACTTGAACCTCTTAGTACTCAAAAAGGAAGGAAAGCAAACATCACAAGGACAAGTTTCTTTTATTAATGCAGCTCAAAGTACAGAGACACAAAGCAACCACAAACAATGACATTAGCAATGCTAGAAGCATCATGAACAAAGGCCTCTGTGGCTAGAACTAGTCCCACTCCAATCAACCTACTTCCAGAGCTCCATATCCATATGCTTCAGCTGCCTGAAGCTGTTCCCTCCCTTGTCCACCCATTCCTTGCAATCGGGGTGGACCTCCTGGTGGTGGTGGTGGAAACACCTCAAAGCGTCATCCGCCACTAGCTGCACGACCATCTCCTCTACCACGGTCGCCTACTCCTTGCGGTCCGTCACAATTGAACCTCTACCACTTCCTGGGAGGTCCTTCATCTATCTACTGATCATCTTTGCAGCGGGTCGGATAGTCACGAGCCATGTGACCCTGTCTGCCGCATGAGTAACACCGCCTAGAAAGTCTTTCTATGTCTACACCCTAAGAGCCCCGTACTACCGATCCTAAGTCATGCGGTCGGCCACCTGTAGGTCTGGTCCTCTTGGACCTATGCGTCAACTGTCTATTGCCAGCTGCAGAAGACTCCGCAGAATGTCAGCTAGTGGTGGGTCCCGCTGCTAGAGACTGCTCAGCAAGGAAACTATCCACTAAGAGGGCTCGCTCCAACACCCCTGTCTACGTCAGGATGCTATGAGAGATAACTGAAGATCTAATCTCTCGCCTGAGTCCCTGCTCAAAGGTTCGGGCCCTGAAGAATGGGTATCGTATCATATCAGTGGTGTAGCATGAGAGGTTAGTGAACTTCGCTGAGTATTATGCCACTAACATGCTACCCCGCTGTAGATGCAGTAGCTCCTGTATTCGCACCACTCGAAGGGTGGCTAGATAAAACTCCGCCTGGAACATGCTCTCGAATTCTGCCCATAGAAGTGTCACCTCGTCATGCATTTGAAGCATCAGGCTCCACCATAATCATGCTGCTTTGTGAAGGAGGATGGTAGAAAGGATTACCATGAAGTTTTCTGGCATCCCAACTAGCCTGAAGACTCTCACCACAGCCTCCATCCAATCCTGAACTGCCTGTGGTTCCATCTCTACCCGGAACCTGGGTGGCCTCTAGCACTGGAACATGTGCAACGCGCTAAAGCAATATACATCGCCTACTATTGGGGCTGGTGGCATCGGTGGCCCAATGGGTGGTGGTATCATTGGTGCCTACGCTGGTGCCTCAACTGGAAGAGGGCCTTGTACTGGGGCCTCATTGTTCTGCGTGCTATAAGTACGTATAACTCTCGGGGCCCTAGCCGGTCATTCACGTGGAGGCATCCTGAAAGAATCAGATGCGACACGGTCAAAGATTATACCTGGTGATCTGACCTGGTTTGAGATGGATTAAATAAAACTTTTGAAAACACACACGGAATCAGTGTTTTCGTTCACAAAGTTGGAAATCAGAAATCAGGGTCCTGGTGTGTGGATACATCGGCTGCCCGCACCAACACTAGACTCCCTAAACTGAAAACCACACTTATTACCCTTAACACTATTGATTCACAGAAATAAAATATTAGAGTCCTAAGTTCTGTGGTAGAACTGACGTCCTCTGATACCAATTTTTCACGAACCATCCCCCAGGGCCTGCATCATGACTACCCCAAGCCCGCCTTCCATAGGCCAGGGGCTGATGACTAGCACCAAAGGCGTAATTCCCTAAAAACTGGGAAGGCATTACATTTTTAAAATGTTAACACACACAACCAGAGTACAAGCAGAATAAAACACTAAGAAATCGATATAAAAAGTGTGATTAAAGTACAGAGGGGACGAAAATACAAGCCCAACAAAAAGGTACAGCTACAATTGAAAGAATGTACAACTGAAAAGACAAACAGCTGGAAGGTGAAAGCAGCTCCTGGATCGCCCTATGGGGTTCCTACCGGAAGGGTAGGTACATATGGCCTCCTCAGCACTCCATGACCATCAAACTCCACCGTGTACCGATATTTTATAAGGTCCTCCTCTGGGTATCGTCCAGTCATGGAGCTCTCGACCTCCGTCAGTGCTGTCCGTCATCTACATCCAACACAATGAGGTGACGGCATAGTCCGTGCAGGGGTGAGTACAACAATACTCAGTAGGGACCCCGAGACCCTCAAGGTCTCAAAAAAATCCACCAAGGATAAAACATAGAATATTATTTCAACAGATAACCATTACTTTGGTATGTACCCATACATATACCTATGTTTCAAGTAACTCATCTTAATAATGAGGAAAACACAAAGGTAATTGACTCTGCTCAAACCAGGATTTTATTAATGATGCCGAAACCATGGCTGCCAGAGAACTCCTCCTATGTCGAGCAAAATAGTCCTGTCGTGACTCTGAGGAGCTACTCACTAACCTTAGACTGTTGAGTTACTCCTCCTGTTGAGTACCGCGGGTCTGCCGCCTCACGCAATAGTGCTCCCTGCCATGGGTCTGCTGCTTCACACAGTAGCGCTCCCCCTGATAGCCTACAGAGGTACTCCTTCTATCATGTACCGCAGGTCTGCCGCCTCACAAAGTAGTGCTCCTCCGCCATGGGTCTGCTACCTCACACAGTAGTCCTCCCCACTGGGCTAGTCAAGTCACTCCGAAACGAATCAGACAAGTAGTCATCACGTCTCAGCCAGCTACTAGGTCTTCATACTCCGTATGCTCGTCTCTAGGAGGATCCGCTCCATTAGCTACTGGTTGATAGTCCAAGTGTCACGAAGTCCCATGAAGAAGTATCACAATGGACCGCCGTGTCATAGATGTCTCAATGCAACAGACGATGCAACAATCAGACACCCGGACTGTGAGTAATTAGCCTTTTTGTTCCGGGGGCCCAGTTGGGTTCGTGTACGAACCAACCTGACCGTATCTCAACTATACCTAGAACTCCCAAGGGGTATACTTAAAGGTACCATTTTTCAATGAGATTACCAGTTCTGCTGACGGTTCTTCAAACAAACGTCTCGTTTGAGAGTTATTGGATTTTCCGTTCTAGGGGCCCTGTTGATTTTTAAGCTAAAACCAACCCAACCATAATCCAACTACATCCAAACCTCAAGTGGATTATGGAAAAAGTACCATCTCATCAAAAGGAATCCAACGTAGTTGACGGCACATCAATCGGACCTCTAGTCCTTAAGTAATTAGCGTTTCCGCTCCGAGGGCCCAATTGGTTTCGGGTTCGAACCAACCCGACCATACCCATAATTCACCAAAACCTTTAGTGTAATATACCTAAACGACCATCTCGATCTGAGGAATCCTACGCAACTGACATTGCATCGATCAGAGGTATGTAGCTCATGTTATGGGCGATTAACCGAAAATGGTCCAAATTGGGGGTATGGGCCCGGTCCGACCCGACCCCACCCGCCTTGGGTCAGCCCGAACCGGGTCGACCCGACCCGGATCCGGGTCCAGACCGGTAGGATGTGGCCCGACTTGGAAGCTACGGCCCAGCCCGCATGAGGGAAACCCAGCCCGCGCTGCATGAGTTCTAGCCCGCGCGCAGGCGTTCCGACCTCGTGGTCGGCCGCGGCTCAGCCATGCTGGCGGAGTGTGGGGGAGCACAGCCCCTCAGTTCACCGTAACGGTGGCGCCTAGCCGGCACTGCCCTGCCTTCCTAGATCTCGGGAGGCGTAGGATCTTCTCCACCGCCACCGGGGCCGGTGCCACGGTGGTCTTCCACTGGCGGCGCGCTAGGGTGCCGCCGCCACATCCGTTCGCCGGCACCGCCGCACTAGCGACCCATGCCGCCGCGATATTCTGTGGGCCACCAGATCCATTTTGGTGGTCTGTTTTAGCTTCTGTATGCGTCTTCGGCCTCCTCGGGTCCCACTCTACACTGTAATGACCTCAAATCAACGATGTCCTTCCGTACATCCAACGCCAAACATTCTGCGCATCACGAACAAGTTGGTGGTGGGTTCAGACTTGTTCGTTAGCTCATACCCACCACGTTAGTGGTTCAAATAATCACTCAACAAATAAACGCCAATGTTTGAGGGTATAAATCACATATATGAAATTATACAATATCCTTCTACCTCGTAAATGATGTCGCACATCGTCGAGCCGTGGTAGACGATCATCGCGGAAGAACGATGTTGTCCCGTCAACAATGGAGGAAGAGTCATTGTCGTTGGCGACACATCTCGTGAGTGGTATCTTCTCCCTTGATGCGGAGGAAGAAGAAAATATGATGAGTCATGGAGCATTCTTCTCCAAGAGAGGACGATGTTCTTTGTGGAAGAACGAAGCTCCTCTAATTCCCCAAAGTTTCCCCCACCAAAATATTTTCCAAGAAAATATTAATGTAAGGATTTCCCCATAATTATAAACTTTCCATGTAATTCAAAAGGATTCAGAAAATAGAGAATCCAATTCATTAAATGGCCAATAAATGAAAAAATGTTGGCAAAATTTATGGGAGAGAGAGAATGAGGTGAAGAGTCATAATTAAGGAGGGGAGAGTTTTCAATTAAATATCAAGGGGAGTTAAATGGTCGGTTTCAAGTGTGTGGAGGGGAGGTGATAAGTCAGGGGCTCATTTGGGCCCCATCACCCTTAGTTATATTCTACCATGAGAAGTTAGGTGGGGTGTGGGCCCCACCTCCAACTTCCTTTAGGAGGAAATAACTTCCACTTAAAATAAAAGTGTAACACAACAATTTTATTTAATTTTAATGAATCCCCAAATATTAACTACCACATACAACAAAATACAACTGTGGTATAGGTCCCCTTAAGTGAATACCGGTGCTTCGAGTTCATCGGTGTCCTTGGTTTTCAATTCTGAGCACTAGTTCTAAAGATAGAAAAACCCGCACGTACGTTTACTGAACGTACCCTAACAAAACTTCAGAAATTTATTCCGGGCACACCGGGACTCGGAATCAGGTTCCGTCAGAAAATGTGGAATCGTAAAATTCCAATGAAATTAATAAAAACTTTTCATTGAAATTTTTGGGTCTTTACATTTATATTACCCTTTTATTATTAATTCCATGTTAATGTTACGTTTTGGGTCATATCCGCTTTATTTTTCATATATGTTCTGACTTGTTATTCATGATCCTTTTAATTAGATCATGATTTAGGTATTTAAAATAATGTAAAACATGATATAAATATATTATATATTAATTATATTTATATTTATAATAATCATTAAAATATATAAATATTAAATAGAATACACTGTTCATGGAGACGGTAGGTCGTACGTATGCATGAAAGTTGTCTCCATTTTTTATTGTACATAAAGAAAGAATGAAAATGACATATATATATACATTATAATTCCAGTTTAAGTATTATTTTATATATATCATATTTTTTTAGTAAACCCATTTTTAATACATTCCATGTAAAGTGTGAATGAATCACATAGCTTTGAGGAGGCCATAGTCCACACATCAAAAAACGAAGTTATAGTATTCCCAAAAAATAGATAGTATGAATGTATATATTATACAATAATTAAATAATAATAAATAAATCATACATATAATATATATCATATAAAAATATTTATTTCAACATTATTTACAACATTGAAATGTGCCAATGGAAGAACGAACGACATCGGTTCACGACGTGGTATTCTGTCGTACACATGAACGATGACTGTGTATCCCATTTTATAGAAGTATGTGATTTTAGGTCTAAAACATATAAAAACATATTATTATATTTAGGATAATTATTTTATTATATAATAATGTAATAATAATATTTTAGGGGGTGGATAATGAAAACAAAACAAAAGAACTTTTGAAAGGATGTTACATCTTCTATGGGTAACTTCTCTTGGTTTTCACAAAAGGGATTATTTGGTTGAATTTATTCCCATAGTATGGATTTTAATATTAAGGGAGGTAATTTGTGAGGATATTTGGGCAGGGTTTCTCAGATCCAAATATCTTGAGAGGTGTGAATAAGCGAGGGGGTGAGTGCCCTTTTTATAGTGGAGGAGTAGAATTATTGTAAATAAAAAAGGTAAACACAATTGAGAGGTTTCCCTTACATCATCTACCTCCAATAATTGTAAATTTTCTATAAAAGAGGGTATTTTATCAATATATGTCCATAAAATGGATTTTTTACTTTTTTATAGGTTATTTTTCCCCTTAAATTAATGTTTAACCACTAAGTAACCTAGATTTTACATTAATTGTTGTAATTAATTTTAAAAACTTTCACTAAAGTTTTTGGTAAAAAGATAAGTTGACATTATAATAATTTATAAATTATTATGAATCCAAATATGGAATCCATTTTTTTAAATTCCGAACCCATAAGTTTCACAAATTAATTTAAAAATAATATCACAAACAGGATGAAACAACGTGTTTTTAATGTGAAATTTTTCAAAAGATTGAATTGTTTTTATATCCAATTTAAATGTGAAATTGACTCAAATTACCTAAATTTTATTAATTAATATAAATTTTATCTAAATTAATTTTAAAAAAATTAAAAATATTATTTAACTATATAATCATATTATATGAAAATTCAGTTTTCAATTAAAATTAATTATTTTTCACTATTTATCAAAAATGAAACTTCTCAGAAAAATACCATAAATTTAACCAAAGTAAATTTTTATATTATGATTTAAAAAATGAAGTTTAGTTTTTCAAATAAAAAGTATAAATTTTTTAAGAAATATATTTAAAATTAGTTTCCTATTAAATGGCTGTAAAATTACCTTGGATCTTTTTATTCATAAAATTGGATTTATTCTTTTCATATTTCTATAAAATCTATTGGATGAGTATAAAAGAATTGATTGAATATATAATATAAAACATTTATAAAATAATTCCCCAAAATTGTTTTGTTTAATTTATTGATATAAAATGGAGTTTGAACATAGAAAAAATAATTTTCTTATAAAAATAATTTGTTTATTTTAATACAATTCTTACTTTAATTTCTAACTAATTTATAAAAAAAGAATCATTTTTTATAAATGTTTAAATAATATTTTCATAGATTAGATAATATTATTCATAACAACCATTATAACAGCTAGGTGAAAACCTTAGTGATGTTTTAATAATATTATTCATATTACATTGTGGTTTGGTAATACTAAGTATTGCGGGTAACACATGCTATCAAAGGTACATAACATTTTTTGTAGCACAAGAAAAATATAGTGTTGTGTGTACCATAATACAATATATGTGTTTCATGTAGCACAAGTTCAAATTGTTGTTATGTTCAAAGTAATAATAACTTGATGGTTTCATATAACACAAGTCAAATTCAGTGTTGCATGAAATGCAGAATATTGAAAAGATTAAATTAATTAGAAAAATAAATCACAAAATCATGGGGTGTTACATGAAATGTCATATAGAATGTTATTTCTCTAGGTGTTCCACCTATCATCAGAAGACGGTGGATCACCAATGTCATGATGGATTGTTACATCCATTTTCAATCCTAGAATGGAATTGGGAAAACATTATGATGGATTTTGAGGTTGGCTTATTGAGGTTTCCTCAAGGTAGCAATGTGGTTTGGATAGTCATGGATAGACTAATGAATGTATCCCACCTTCTACCTATTTGGGATACTTTATCAATTTAGTATCTAAAAATATTGTTTTTCCATGAGATTATACGCCACATACAGAACCTCATACTATCATATCTGATAGAGATGATCATTTCACATTGAGGTTCTTGTAGGGGTTATAGAGAGCCTTGGGTATACAGGTGATTCTGGGCAAATATTTTCACCCGCAGTCTGATGTACATCCAAAAAGGACTATATATGTGTTTTAGGACATGCTTCAAGAATGTTTCCTTGATTTTGGATATTATTGGGAGAAACATATCCCAATCATCGTGTTTACCTATAATAATAGCTTTTAGGAAATGATTTATATGGCTACGTATGAGGCCTTGTATGTTAGGTTGTTTCATTCACCCTTGTGTTGGCTATAAGCAAGAGAGTTAGTGCTACTTGATCCCCATCTCTTATAAGAGAATTCAGAGGAGGTTTATTTAATCATAAATCAAATGAATACTGCATAGTCGAGAAATAAATCTTATTCAAGTCACCATCGATGATATCTGGAGATCGAGGTCAGGGATTTTTTTTCTTGAGAGTATCACCCATACCTGAGAATAAAATGATACCAAGGAAATGGAAGTTTTTTTCTTTTATCTGTATGGACATTCGAGATGTTGGAAAGTGTTGGGTCGATAGCCTATCGATTGATATTAGTTTAGAGGTATTGTTCCATGAATGAAATCTTCCATGTTTCATTGCTTCACCATTATCATGCCAACATGTCTCATACTTTTGATCCTGGGGATGTTGATTTAGATGTTGATGATTATTTTGAGGAGTATCTCACACACATCATTGATCAAAGAACAAAAGATCTATAAGGAACGTGTGTTTCTTTAGTATGGGTGTTATAAAAGTAAGGTCCTGTACAAGACTATACATGGGAGTGGGAGGCTAACGTATGTTCTCAGTGGTTGAAGTTGTTCTCAGACAACATTATACCACCCTTGTAAGGGAAACTCAAGGACGATTTCCTTTAAGGGGGGAAGGCTATAAGAACCTAGATTTTTCTATGAGGTATAAATATTTTTATATTTAGTTTATTTCCTTAGTTTTGAACAAAAATGAATACATAGTGAGGATATAAAGGAAAAAATATTTTTCATGGCTTGTTCCGAGCCCCAACCCCAACCGATAGAAGAAACATTTGGGTTGGAAGGTTAGTAGAAATCATGTATCCCAGTCTATATGGTTTCTACTAATTAGGTGGGGGTGTTCTAGGGAGTAGAAGAGGGTGCGTGTTATTCCCTAACAATATGACCCAAGGCGCATACCCATGCAGAATTTCTACATGTATTAACAAAACTGTATAACATGGTTTTTTCATTTTTTCCCAAACCCTGATCATTAACCATGCGAGTATCCTCTTTAGAAATTTCATGGTGCATGATTGGCACACGATTTAGCCATCCATGTGGCCAAACCATGCAACCACTGTATGTTGGGTAAAAGGACTATTTTTCCTTAAAAAGTCTTATAAACTTACCCCTTCATCATATTTCATATTTCCAGTGAACAGAAGCACCTCCATCCTCCGTTGAGAGTTCCTCAAAGTTCTTCAACCTAGGTTCATAAATTTATTCTCCATCGAAATGCAGAATCGAGATATGGTAATCTCATTTGGATTCTTATCGGTAATCCCTCTACTCCTTAGGCTCTATTCATCATTCTTCTTTATATCAATGAGGTTATTTTAATGCAGTCTCATATTCCCTATTTTAAGGATGTTTGTCTGTTCTTCCAATTTCTTTTGATATAGTCCAAACTAAGGACTAATTATAGATGATACATCATCTATATGCATAAATTAGGTGGTATATGGCTCATATATAAAACTATTTTCATCTATAAAAAAAATTATACCACACCCCAATTTTATTTTTCACCACCCCTAAAATTCGAATTCTTGAATATTAATTTCCTACATGGTATTCTAGAGCCCTAATGACACATAATGATATAAATTGATGTTAAGAACTAATTTATAACTGCCCCATGTAGAGTGAATTCTTCATTATGTCCTTGGTGACCAATGTTGGGTCTCTCTACAACATTGTTTAGGTGCAGCTAGCTTGACCTTTAATAAGGTAAGTGTTCTTTAATAAATAATAAATCATTAAAATCATGATATGGCAGGTAAATAACTACATATATCACTTGTCCTTATCCCTTTTAATTGAATTGATATTGGTTTCATGTCCTTGATTCACATTGTTATACTTAATGAAATGAAATGGTTTGAACGTATTGAATGATTATAAAATAAATTGATATTAGTTTCATGTACGTGATTAACCATATCATGCATAATGAATGGTAATGTAATGAACATATTAAATTATTTTAAATTTAATTGATATTGGTTTCCTGTACTGGAAACAAATTTTCATATTTAATGAAAGGTAAAGGGATGGACCTATTAAATGATTAAATGGAATGAGTATTACATTTCCTATTATCACATATATATAGATGATGTGAGTATAAGGTAACTATTTATTTTGACCTTTTTTATATTTTAAGGAATGTTCATACTTGATCTAGCCTTGGATTCATGAGGTAATGTCTTGAGCACTTAGAGAACATCATTTTGATTTATTGAGATGGTTTACATGGGAGATACCCACAAACAAAATATAGTCTTTTTCTTATTATGTGAATTCATTGGTGTTGTACCGAAGATTAACTTTTAATATTATATATATATATATATTATAATGTCATGGATTCATTCCTTGGATTCATCTTGACGTCTTCAAACATGTTGTGACATGGATTCATGACTTTAGTCCCAGCCATGATTTTCTCGATATTACTATGGAATTGATTCATAAACTCGATTTCTCTCATTTAATGTGGAATTCCTTTGGTGTTCCCCATTAGATTACACTCAGACCCCATATATCTAGACTACATGTGATAATATTATGATTTGGCTTAACCCCTGAGGTTAAGGATTCTTAGGTTACACCGTGTATCTTCTATTATTATTACTTCTTGATATACTACTGATGATACCTTTTATACATGATATCCTTTTTATAAATTGAATCATTATTAAATAAATGGTTACATGTTCAAACACCCTCTGAGGATAAAGCAAGTATGGGTTGTTTATTAGCATTGATTTACTTTTATATGCATGCACATTGTACAATTTATATTCATAAACTAGATTGTATAAACATAATTGGTGGTGGCCTTATGATATTTATCTCACACCATATATTAGTTTTCATTGGTACCTGGGAAGATTATATGATCACATGTGTGGACAAGGGAATGCATGTTGCTTTTGTCACATGACTTTCCTGCTTTATGATGGGAGCTAGGTAACAGATGACTGAGCCAGAGCTCATGATGTTTGGATATCTTTTTCTTCTTTTTGATTATTGGTATACAATGAATTTAATTATCTTACTAATTCCATGTATTCATTCTTTCCTTTTGTAGAGACACGTCATCATCATTTTTTATATTATATAGTTTACACTTATTGGGCTGATGGTTATTTAATACATGGATTTTTATGATTACATTCTCTTCCAGTCTAATTAATTATTATACTATTTCCACTGTTTAATCATCTATTCATGTTGTTGTATTCCACTTAGACCAAAGGAAATAGTCTCCCCACTATCACACCAAGGACCTCACTAATAGTTAGTGGGCTCTGGTGTACAGGGAGGCATGCTTGAGGTCATGTGGCTGATTAGGTTTGGTTACTCAAGAGGGAAATGGGTTTGATACACCACATTTATTCTAGGGTGTAACAATGTAGATTATGGGGTCAATTCACCAGATTCATGTGTTGACATAAAATTCATGCAATGATTCTAGATTCATGAAAATGTTGTTTTGTTTTCCTTTTTTTTAATGTTAATTTTTTCGATTATTTTCTTTTCTTTTCTCATGGATATAAAGTTAGGAAGGGAGTAACACTATTCAATTAGGTTGATAGTGTCGGACAAAACCAACCATGGTTACATCACCAAATGTGGCTAGTGGGAGCTCCCATAGGGGATTCAAAAGGTGTTCATCGTTAGATGTATAATGGTGGTGTTTCAAAAAAATGTTTTGTGGGGATGTCATGCCTGGGGATGAGTCGTGTCTCGAAGATGCAAAGTTAGGGTCGGTCAGTGGTTTACTAAAGGGTTGGAATCAATGGTGTTATGGTTCGGCAAGGAGAACCCGGTGCAATTCACCTATGGTTCACACAAGGAGATTCCAAGGGTACCATATTATAAAAGGTTGGAATATCAAGAACATCACACATTCAAGAGAGATCGGTGGTAGAAAACAAGGAACATTCTCACTCTAATACAATATGATGTAGTGTAGTGGGAATTAAAAAGTCCTTACACAAGAATCTTAGGAGGAACACAAGTATAACACCTAAAAATAAAATAACACACATATATTTAATTTTAATAATATGTAAAATATTATTATGAAGTACAATGTATTCCCTATTTAAAGACCAATAACCTAAAAAAAATAAAGAATAATTTACCCTTAAAACATATTATGCTATAAAATAGATAAAAATATAAACACCATGAGGGATATTGTTTCTATACTAGAGGTCCCTTGAATCGGTATTGCATCATAATCTCATGGATTAGCTATCAGAGATCTTTTCACGACATCTTCTTCATGGACCACTAATGTACAAGGGATCTAGGTTTGAGATGGAACCCACTAGAGATATCGGAACATAGGAAAGTATAGAGACATTTAATGTGAATATAAACTCAAGATTTATAGTGAATTCTAATGCCTATGATTAATGAGATTTAGTGGTGATAACTTCATAGTTGTACTACTTTGTCTCCTTCGTTAACACATCAGAAACAGACCCCAAGGACATGTTCGTAGATTAGTGGAAACAAAGTAAATAGCTGGTCAGTGTTTATGATTACCCTCACTAATAGAAATTCAAATTTCACATAGTATTGTTATCCCACTAGATGGTCTAATTAGAATACTTTTCACTATCATTATAACTTCTCTAGATGACTCATTTATTCACGTAATAGAAATTAATTCATTCTCTATCACGAATTTATTGGTTGAATTGATCAGTGTGTCATCCCCAAGAGGACCTTCTTTGAGATCCTCAATTAATTCCCCTGACAAGCCTATAAATTATACCTGAGGACAATAATTATGATCGTTATAAAATCCAACATATAGGGGCATAAGAGTATTAGAATCTTGATTAAGAATCCTCCTACAAATTTTTTCAATGGAAAAACTGTACAAACATAGAACTAGATTTGAAATGTTACATCAATAATAAAAATTAGATTCATTGATAATTGGACTTATATTACAAATGATTTTCAATAAAGTCATTAAATTCTTGGAGAAATGTCAAATGATTTGGGATATTTATCCCCCATTATCTCACTCACCCAATCTTCCAGCTTTACAAGCCTCATAGTTCCCTAAGGGATTACTGTTGAAAGATGATTCGAATCATCACAACAGGTTATAAACACCATTATTTACATACTGAAAATATAAATCACTTAGTTATCAAATTTTTTGGTTGGAGTCATTGTTGTTGGAAATTTAACTACATCTAAAGGCCCCAGATGAGTCATAGAAACTTAGACTACCAAATCCTCCTTGACAACATAGACATTAGCCTAGAAACCTAGGACCTCAATAGTGGTAATATGAGATCTATTTTGGGGAACTAAAATTAACTCCATGTAATTAGGGCTCCTACCTCATCATTATACAATGTTTTAGTTTCCTAAAACTCATACTTCTCTATATCCTCTTTTCTTAATGCATAGGGAACTAATATCGTAAATAAGCCATGTCAATATTCCAATAAAAAATACCTAAAAAGACATGATAGTTTGTGGATATAATTAATCAAAGAAGTGTTCATTACCTAGTATTACCCACTCTAACCTACTATGTTTTCTCATTATCAGGTATTTCCTCATAATATTCCCTTTTCATAAGCGATATTATACAGTTAAATGAATAAAATATTAATTCCTATAAGGGTGATGTAACACCTCAAGATTTTAGAATATATTTTTCTTTAATAACTAAATATATATTTTATATTTTTATGAATTAAACAATAACTTTTATACATTGTAAAATGAATCATAATATATGGATGCTAAATGAAATATAATTATTGAATATAATTTCTATTTCATTTAGGAAATAATATTGATCCTAAAAGACTTTTTTGAAGTATTTAATTTATGACCATTATGATTTTCATATATGATTTACTTAAACATTAATGAAGAGTGTTAGAATTATGAAAATTTATTTTTAACATATTAATAAAATTAATTCATTAGCTATCCATTGAATAAAAATAAAAATAAAATCATTTTAATGTAAAAATAGTAATTTTCTCTAAAAACCAATTTATATGCATGGAATGTGTTTTTATTTTAATAAATTAAATAAATCACTCTTTATGAATGTATTTAATGAAATTTGAATATAATATATTCAATAAATATTTTAAATTTCATTTAATGGTTTTTATTATTCAATAAATAATAATAAATTCAGTGTTATGCTTAAAAACATTTTTTTTCAAAAAATGGTTTTCATTGTGTTTTGTGTGATTATTTTTAGTTGAATTTCAGCAACATATAGAAATTGAATTTTATAAAATGGATTCTATATTTAAAATCACAATTTCAAAATTTGGTAAATATTTTGATTTCATTTTTGGTCATTATGAATAATAACCATGGTAAAACATTATCCTTATGGTAAAGGTTAAAAAGGATAACGAGTGGTTAAACTATAAAGATAAGGGTTAAAATAACTTAAAAACTTATCTAAATCCTATTACATAAATATATTTTTAACCAAGCTTATATTTTCGTCTAATTTAGGATATATTTGTGTTAATTTCACATGAATATGACTTTATTATATTTAAATGTTTTAAGTATTTTACAAAGTATCACTACCTTTACTTATAAAACATAGGTTCTCACCCCCTCACTCATCCATACATATTAAGACATATATCTTGTAAAATATATGAACAAATACCTTAATAAATTTATACCCTAGTACTAGATATTCTTGTATTTTTAAAATACCAAAGGCTTAAGGTGTAACCCAAAATAGGTTTGTTAAACAAGAGGTAATTGTCTTTACCATTCTATTTTGAGTTTCTTTATTACTTACCCTCATTTAAATAATTCATAATCATATTAAAATGATTAAATTTGAATCATAACTATTCTAATTTTTTTAATGGTTCAACCATTTTTACCTCTTTTCCATTCTATGAGAAATGATAACATTGTTCATGTGTTCATGTGGACTACCACATCCATGAAGCGATGTGATTCATTTTTTATGTATTTCATACATGGATAGTCATATGGATGGATTTAATTAATATTCTAATATTATTATGATTATTGTAAATATTTATTATTATTTACTTTTCTCTCTTTCCATTCATTGGAAAATAAAAACATTACCCATGCGTACAGACGGACTTCAGAATCCAAAAAGGGATGTAATTCATTTTTCATCAAAATCATATAAGAATAGTTATAAAACTGAATATGAAAAATAAATATGAAACTTATAAAATTATTAATATTTTTTGGATGATGAAACCATGAAAAAGTTTCCAATACGATTACCTTGGAACTGAAACATGCATGTTAAAAAAACCATTTTAAACCAAATATAGATTTTAATGATTAATTATTAATAAATTGGTAATTGTAAATTTTAATGGAATGATATATTGTTAGATCAATATGAATATGGTTCTGATATATATTTAAAATAAATATAAATTTATTATATAGTAAATTAAGAGTGTTTATGAAGATAGTCAATACCTGAGGTAAGAGTTTTTTTTGGTAACATCATTTTTAATTGGGAATACTTATAGTTGAATCAAATTTGGTGGAATTATATGCTCTTTATATCCTAAACCCCTTATATTTTATTATCATATGTTTATTTATGGGGTTTTCTAGTTTTCCCTACATTATCCTCTCTTTGTTACCTAAAGTTATATAAAAACATTTTTAAGTAAATCCGACCATATTTCATATTTGTTTTGTGAGATTTTCCTTTATCATCAATGTTCATTAAAATGATTTCAAGAATGTTAATTTATATGATAAAATAATTATTTAGGATTATACTCATCCATATTTAAATTCATTTTTGAATTATTAAAAAATAATTAACAGAATGTTTTCCGAATGGGTTTTTAATCACTTTTTCACAAAAACTGTTAAAGGAATCTTAGTTTAAACATTTACTAAATGAACTGATTTTACCAATTTCATGACCATTTTTTTTGAATATTCCATTAATGTTTTCATGGTTATTTTAAAATAGAATAATTTTTTCAATATTTTTGGAATTTTTATTTAAAATGTTTTCAAAAAAATATATTTTTCTCATGTTTTCAAATAAAGGGTTAAATGTTCTTTTAAAGATATTTTTTCCTCTATGTCAACATCATTTGATGTTTTTATATTTCATTGGGGATATGATCTAATGATACCATATATCTTATTTATCTAAATGTATTATTATTATGTGATGCTACAATATTTATGAAACACATTTGTTTTTTAAATGTTATGGTATGATGAATTGATGAATGTTTTTATGGCCTTGTGACACACACACAGATATATATATATATATATGTATATATATGATTTTCATTAGATGATGGGTTTGTTTTAAAGCAATTATGGTTTTAGTTAATTGGAATTTATTTTATGTAATTTATGATTATAAAATGATCAAGTAGATATTTAGGAGTTTCAAAGAGGTTTTGGAATGTTTTTGGAGGAGTTTCTAGAGGTGTGTGGTTAGTAGAAACCATGCACCCCCTTTGGGAAACCATGTAAATGTGTTCGTAAAACCAAATTTTTGTATCATGGTGAGTGCACAATTTCACCAAAATTTTTGGGTGGATATGGGAAACCCTGCAATATAATAGTCTTGATAATGTAGTTATTCATGGTTAGCGCCTGGTTTTGCCAAACTATACTGTTGTCTGGTGTTTTTCTAGTAGGTATTTCCTGGTTGGTGTAAAGTTTTACAAATAGTGTGTCCCAACCAAGAAATGATTTTTTAATTCCCCCAAAATCTTGGATCTAATTTGAATTAAGATTTTTAATCTTCATTAGTTTCCTAATACTCCACAGATTCAAACTCTTCTCCCTATCTAGGCTTTAGAGACGATTCCCATTGATCTGGGAGACACTTGTTGGTGAATCGAAGAACGTTAGTGATCTAGAATCACTGGAAAGTATTTTTTCTTCCCCGTTCTTATTAGATATATTTTTCTCCTCTCTCATGAAACCATATACCTAGACCATTATGAATATATCTATGTTCTTTGATGGAAATATTGATGATATAGTTTTTAATCTATTAAATGTAAGGTGTTCTATGATCGGAACAAGAATATCTAAGTGTCATTCTGCATTTTCAACATCCGTTGAGAGGTAGGTTTCTTCTCTATCATCTCCAATTAACTTAGAACATTAAGGATTAGTTTTGATTAAATGATTTGTTTGAAATTATTATGAAATCCATGTGTGGTTCTTGGAAATCCCGTTTGATTATGACATCATGAATTTTGGGAATTTTGTTAGATTTTGGAATCCACCTTTGATTTTAATATTAAAATTATGGTTTTAATATTAGGTAATTGTTTAGTTAACACATGGTTTTTTATAAAATGTTTTTGATAAAGAATATTTTATTGTGAAATGGTTTGGCAGGGAATTTAACACACATGGTTGGAATGAGTTCATTTCTTTCAAAGTGACCCTATAAAAGGGGTGTGTACCATTGGGGTACTGGGATGTGACCTAGAATATGGGTTGTGTGCCATTGGGGTATAAGAAGACTGGACACCTAGCGACAACAAGGTGGATTAATGAGAGACTTCTCATGAGTATGGAACTATCGCTTGGAATACATTTGTGTGTGTGTGGAAACATGGAATGAGTATACCAAATAAATGATAAATGTTTTAAAGGTTGTTATATGTTAATTTCCATGGAAATTTATTATGGTTTTGATATATATTGTTTATAAATATTTGAAATTGTTTTATTTAAACTGTGATAACTAGTTCTTGTCCTAGTGACATGTATTAGGATGTCTTTGGAGATATCCTACGATGTTTATACTCACCCCCTATTTGGGAGCTCTGGTTAATTTTTATATTTCATCTATAAATACATAGAAAAAAGAAATTTATCACATTTCTTTTGTGATGAGTCCTGATACCATAGGTGTGAAATGTGGACTTAGATTTTGGAGGTGGTTGGGAGTTTTTGGCATTGATGCCACCTTCGTGTCTTCGGGTTTAGTGTACTTAATTATTCTCTATTTGGTGCTTATTATTTCCATTAGTACTATAATATTATTGTTACTATTTGGTTTACCTTTGGTTATATTTTTTATTCGTGAATCATATTGAGGATTGGATGTTTATTGTTTCTATTAGTCTGGAGGTTTTTCTTAAAAAGGTTAAATCATCCTCCAAAGTTCTTTGAAGCCCTTGACATTTATTTTCAGCCTTTGGTGTCTTGGGGATATCACTTAAGTTTAGTAACACCATCAACTCTTCTTAAACTAATGTGGAGGGGAAAGATGATTGAAATGGTATCATTTTTTTTAGGTTATTGACTTGGGAATAATATCAGTCTTTTCCAGTCTATATATCTATTTAGGATAATATAAAGGATATTTGATCAATAAAACTTGAAATTTATAGGACCAAAATACATAGTTAACCATTTTATGATGAAATTCAAGTAACTAGGGTGTTTGAGTACAAAATTATTTTTAAAAACTTGTAGGTTATTTTTCATCTCATCATCATGGATTTAGCAGATGAGGATTTCATTTCATGCATTGGTTTTAAATAATTCCCACTAGGATTGCATTATTCATTACATATGGAATTTGTTATGAAAATGATTTCATAAGGATAGCCTTTGAATATAAGAATTGTAATACTAGTTGATATTGTAATTTGTAATATCTAAGACTTAAATTGCTAATGGTTGATGAAAAAATGGATTTTGTTCAGGTTATAGTGAATGGAACTAGGTGGGAATTTTAGAATAAACTTGAATAGGCTGTAGAAAATGTGATTGCAGCTGAACCACATGGAAACCAACAACTTGTTCAATGATTTTATATGATTTTCATATTATGGATAGGGGTAATCAGAATGATGATCCTTGATAAGAGGACTATTCAGTTTGGTTCCAAAATCATAACCCTCCCACCTTTTAGGGGGGATTATGAATCGGAAAAAAAGACTTGTTGAATAGGATTAATCAAATATTTGATTCTATTGGGACACCAGCAGAGTTAAAAGTAATGTTAGAAACATATATGTTGGGTGTTCTATAATGACAATGGAGGGGTTAATTAGTTCAAAATAAAGTTGGACAAGGAATCAAAAGGGATTATTTTGAAGAATTTTTCAACAAACAACCCTATCCTCACACATATAGAATTGTTAGAATGAAGAACTTTTTTAGTTTAAAGAAAAAAAATATCTTGATAACCGAGTATGAAATTAAATTTATGAATTTAGTTTTCTTTTCCCAGGATGTTTCTACATGTTCATCCTTGAAGGAACATGTTTTTGAGTTGGGGTTGAGAACATAAATTCACTCAAAGATTTTTGTTCTTTGTATTGCATACTATACAAAAAATGTTCAATAGAGATGCAATGGAAGAAGGTATATATCGGGAAATATGATTGGATTGATCATGATTATTACTATTAGAAGTGTGGGGAATACTAATTCCGGAAATAAGTGGAAGAGGGACACCTACTACAAAAGTGGTGGGAAACCGTAGAATCAGACTATGGGATTAGTAAGCATCCATTGTCAAATAAAAAGTAAGAAAAATGTTTTTAATGTGTTTATTCTGATCATATGAATGGATATTTTATGACACAATAAGACCCAAATATTTTAACAAATTTATCTTTCAAATATATTTAACTTCATAGATATATTTTGTTACGTGAAACTATGACTTTATGTGAACCGCGATATACAATAGGAAATATTATTATTTAATGTTATCACCAAGATGATAAATCGAAGTGTATGAAAATTATTAACTAATTTATGAATTATCTACAAAGCACCAACTAAATATAAATACTTATTAACTAATCAATCAATTTTTATTAAAGTCATTTCACTCTTCCAAAATATGTTTTCTTCAAAAATGATTTTTTATTTATTTTGTGAAAAAATATTATTATTAATTTTCAAAAAAAACATAGAAAATATATTTGATAAAATGGAAATAATTTTTAAAATAAAAACATCCAAAATATCTTTATATGAAAGTTTTATATTTTTTAGAAAATATTGATTTTTCAGTGAGTAGTGAAAATTACCGATTTTTATAAAGCTATAATTTTCGTCATATGAAGTATCATTATGATTTTAATTCAATATTAATGTAAAATAAGTATTATTTAATTATATATTATCAAATTATCTTCATTTTAATCATCATTACACATTAGTTTGGTATAAGAATGTTTTTTGGATTAAAAATGCATTTTTTCTAAAAACAGTTTTTAATTACATTTTACGCATTTATATTAAAAATAATTTCTGACACTTATAGAAATTGAATCTTGAAAAATGTAATAAATATTTATAATTACGACATTCAAATTTTTAAAAAATATCCATTTTTTACAAAATGAATAGTAACTGCGGTAGAATTTATCACCTCGATAAAGGGTAAATTAGGTAAATCTTGGTTAAAACTACGTGATAAGGCCATAAATATCCATATTAATACTTATTGGATGAATAAAATTCTACCCTTGTCACCTTAGCCTATAATTCGAGTTGTTTGATGGGAACTTTTCCCTGAAAATGACTTATATATTATTTAAATCAAAGGACGTGACAAAATGTCACTCTCTTAGTTTAAATATCATTTATGTGGTCAAATTGGGAAAACAATTAGTTATGAATAAATATTAATAATAATATTTTACATATATAAAGTATATTTATGATGGAAATTTATTTATAATTTGATGAATTAAATAATTTCCATAAATACTTACACAATTCCTAAACCGTATTTAGTCAATTAATGAAAAAATAAAACAAATGGTATTAAAAATATTAAAAATAATATAATTTGAGAGAATTAATGTGATAAAATAAGATTATAAATAACAATAACATTTTAGGGATGTATTAGAATGTTTTTTTTAAAATTTATTTTGTTTTATTGATGTGTTTAAAGTCAATGTAATGAATAGTGTCAAAATTGAAAAAACTAATATTTTGTGAAAATAATATTTTATTAAATTATTTAAAAATCATAAAAATATTAAAATATGATAAATTGGATAATTTATTGTCTAAATTATCATCCCATGAATATTTTTATGCCCCTTTTAGGTATTCGATTTGAGATTTTATCTATTATAAATTAATATTTTTTGAAATTCCTAGAGTGTCTCTAACCTCAATTATAAACGAGCACCTCCTCTCTCAGTTATTTACACTACATTGAAATTTATATCATGACCAAAACCTACCAAATTCTCTTCTCAAATTACTTTTATACATCCTATAGGTGGTTTTGTTCACAAAATACCAACCCTTGAGCCTTTAATAAAATATTGAATGGAGTCATATCAAAGAAGAGGTAATTCCCTTAATTGATCACATTATTTTTTATTCTACTTTTAATTCCTCTAAATTAGATATATTATTCATAAAATAATAAATTAAGTATCATAATTATGATTAAATTTAATTACAATTATGAAACCACCATTATCAATCCTCATTTCATCAAACGGGATGTGAAAGTATCGATCATGTGTATGTGACAACCCGCGTTGTCATGGGTTGTGAAAATCAGGAGAAATTTGAACTTGTTCTAGAAAGTGTCTTAGGGTAAAATAGAAATTTCTCATGTGAGATTAACATGGTAATTTTTTTGACTACTCTGTTAGTCTCAAAATATGGTTTTTACCCTAACATATTATTTTATTGGAAATATGATTCGTTCAAAAAATTTAAGAATATTTAATATTTAATTAATTAAATATTAATTTATTCATGCATGTTTTTTCAGTTGTAAAATTTAAATGGAGAGTAAAATTTATATTATATCTCGCTTTTTGAGTTTGGAATGAGGATTTTTTCTACATGGTGTATAACCTTGCATTGGGCACCGAGGATGGACTCAAGCCCTCTTTCCTTTTTTTCATTTCTTTTTATTTTTTCATTTTTCTTTATTCGGTATTCATTCATTCACATAGACTATCACGTAAAATTAGGGGATGTTACATTCCCTTGTATTATAGATTAATATGGATATAAGAGATGTAGAGTGATAATAGGAGGTGTCTTCATGAAGCTCATGTCACACAGGATTATCGTCCGACAACAGTGGATCGTGGATCGATGCAAAGATTTTTCGATTTCTACCCAAAGGTAGGATGGTTATAATTTTTTTTTATTAAATTACATATATATTAAGGTTTTTTATGTTATAATCCTGTTTATGGGTTGTTTGGGACCCTTTGTGGGTCGATATGAGAGTATCGGGGAGAAAATGGGCATTTCGAACCATTTTGGGGGTTTCTCGTTCGGGGAAACCATGTACAAGGAATGTAGTTCAAAGACACACATGCTATGTCTTATTCCTATTTTCGATGATGGATTTTTTTTACAACATGTTGTATACTATTGGTAAATTCCATATTGTGGAGGATCGAGGTGTACCAAGGCACATAGTCATGTAGGGCACACGACTTGAGTTCATACAGGGTACACAACCACTGGCCGTGTATTGTGTTTGGTCAAACACCATGTAGGGGTACATGGCCAGGTACATGATTGGGTACACCATGTGGGGTACATGCCATGTATGGGTGGTACATGCCATGCGATTTTGTGGTGTACACACCGAGTGGGGATGTGTTACACATACAGGTACCCATGTTGGGGTACACACCATGTACTAGGAGGCACCCGCCTTGTACATTGGAAGATTGCTTTTCATGTGGTCTAAAGAATATGACCAGGGGAACTATGTGGGTTCATGTTGTGTACCCAAAGTACACACCATGTACTTTCCCATCCCTAGGTCATTTTTATTATTTTTTTCCCAAGATTTAGAATTGAACTTGTGAGTAGTCCATTATGATGATTTTCTCATATAGATTACGATGGTGGTATCAATTAGATAGAAAAATGTTATTTGTAAACTATTTTGGATTGTGAGTGTTTAGTAGAAGGATTTTGTTATGGTGGCTCCTATTTTATTTTAGGGGTTGTGTTGTGAGCCGCAAGGCCCATGTGAGGGTGTGAGCTCGTTAGTTGGTTGTGGGTTGTGGATGTCAGCTAATTTTATTTGAGGTTATTTAGAATAAATTATGGAAGGAAGAATTAAGTGTTTTCTCTCAAGAGTCTTCATTTTTTCCCTGTGTGTCAGGACCAATTGCTTGAGGTTATAGAAGTTGATGTTTATCTACATGGTTGGAGACCAGTCTCATTGGAGTCTTTGGGATGTGTTTATGACTTTGGTTGGTAGTTACGGTGGGGTTCCATTGAAATTATAATATGAGTCTGAGGGACTCTTGAGGATTCCCTCATGGGATAGATTCTAATCAAGTGATAAATGAATGTTGTATTCTGCTATTTATTATTACAATATGGCATGTTTTGTTTTTCTTATGTTGAGAAACCCTTGTAGTGTGTATCCTTCTTTTGAGGTGGTCATGAGGACCATTGTAAATCCTCTTATTGGTAGGCTTTTGAATTTTGGATGCCCCTTTTTGGGTGTGTTATTAATCAAGGATCAATTGGAGGCTATAGAGATCTATTTTTGATATTTTCAACATTGGTCATGTCTTGTGCTTTATAAGAGAGAGAGGAACCCCTCATTGGGTGTGCTTCTCATATTTTGGCCTTAAGTCTGATTGAGGTTGTTTTTTTAGCACGGCCTGAGTGCTTGCATGTATCAATGGACTCCCTTGGTGAAGGTCACTTGATGTTGTCTCCCCAAGGATTGTGTCATCCCTGAGTTTGGTTTGACCCTTATGCGGGTTGTGGAGAACCTATAGTGGTTTCTTTACTGAATACTATGATCCATGGTGTTGTGGGAACCTAGTGCATTATTATCCAAGAGTAGATATGTAAAACCCCATTACATTTCTATCAGGTATGTTCGGATCTTTTTCTTTGCTTTCCCTTTTTTATTCCGCAAGTATTTTTGACATGAATTTGGATGATACCTAGATGGTGAAGTCATATATTTTTAGGATTTTTAGATTTTCACTTGGATTTTCTATTATTTTTTATGAGGTTAAATGGCGTGTAGTAGGGTTTCCTAATATGTGATTCCATCCGAACTCACAATGTGAGTTGAATTCATGGCATGATTTCTTTCTCATCGTGTAATGTTTAAAGTCATATTTTTAATCTAATGGGACATGTTTTTTAGTGTAACATAAATTAATAGTGTTTTATGATGATTAAAGGTATTAAACACCATGTAATAACTGAAGATTAATTTTTTAGAGCATCGTACCATATTTTGAGGCTTCATTCTATCTTGCAACCTTCCCCTCTCATCCATAACTCATACTATAGGTGATTTTTGGTGACTTCCATTCATCCAGATCAATTCGTTCAACGCTTGGTTAGTAGGGTTTGGTGCTTCATCTCCCAGGGTAAGATTTCCTCCAATTTTCTCATTAATTGGTGTTTGTGACACCTTTAGTTTTATGTATTGATGATAGGATTGTGTTATTTATCAATCCTTTTTAGTATTTGTTTATTCATTGGATCTTGAAGGTAGATCTTGTGGTTTTCAACCCCATTTTCAAAGGTGGTTAGGTTTTCTATACACTTGAGAAAGTTGGATCTATTCAATTCTTCTAATTACATAAATTTACTGATTGTTCATATTGATTCATGAGATTTGAAATGGAAATTTCATGTATTGAAATTGAAAATGCCTGATGTTTACATTTAAAAAGGGTTTTTTATTTAAAAACACAATTAACTTGATTTTAAATTGAAAATGTACTTTCAAACCCTAAAGCATATTGTCTTGGCTTGGAAATTGTTTTATAAAAATGTGAATATGGTTTTTTAAAAAAAAATAACAAACATTGCACAAAAGGAACCTTGGATATGTTGAGATAGAGACGCGGGTAGCCCTAGTGTGTGTGACACCATTTGAACGTAGCCATTTAAATGTCGATGATCTATAGTAGGCCTCAATGTTTTTTCAGATCCAACTTTATGCCTTTTTAGGCTTGTGAGTTTCTATTACGTATTGTTCCTTAGGCTAGATCCTAGCTGGTAAGTGTGTTGTTGTTTTTTTATTTTTTATTACATGATTGTTTATTTCAAGAATGTTAGATCACATGTGTATTTATATTTGGTATATTTACCTACTTCTCTTATTTATTTTTAAATATTTAATTCTTAAATTATTATTTGTAAAATATTTCAAATGAATTTATTTGTAAATCTCCTTGTAAAACTATTTAGTATTAATGTTTGGACTTGTTCATTATTTTTATGAGAACTTGTATAGATAATTTTGGTGTCATCCTACTAGGATCTGTTTCCCCCAGCATACATCTTCCCATGGGAATATATATACTTTTTTTGTAGGATCCTGGTAAAAAGATTGGAATTTTTTAGCTTGCATGTTTCTCTTTACATTACTATTTTATTTTGGGATAGTTTTGAGGTGATTCTTGGTTGTATGGAGACTTATTGTCTAGAATTGTAATTTTTTTTAGTTTCTAGGATTTTCATAATTTGAATATTTTTTTGGTTTTATCATAGTAATTTGGTGGTATGACTTTATAATTATATTCACTAATTGTTTCATTTTCTCTGTTTTACCCTACCCCTTAATGGGATGGTTCATGTGGATTGGTCTGGTCTGTCCAGGCTGGTTTATTACAATTTGAAATTATCTCATGGCTTAGCCTAATGTTTGTAAACATTTCATGATTTGTTTTAGTTTCTTGGGAATACAGTAGTTGGATCATTGGAATTTGGATAGTAGGTGCGAAAAAAGAGGCATGTCCAGCTTACTCCTGTTACTGAATCTAACTTGCCCTGGGTGGTTGGAAAATTTTCACTGAGTCCAAGACCGAGTATTTTGGTTCATTTGAATAAATTTTATGGTAAGTTTATTTAAATTAACCCATATACAATGTTTGAGTATTTGGTGTGTGTATGGTCACTTGAATAAACTAAGTGATGAGTTTATCTGGATAGACATATTCCTCAAAAACTGGTGTTTCCTTCTTGGGATAGGATTCATAACTACTTTAAATTATTATTATTTTAAGAAATATTTTTGGATTCTTATTTTTGGTTCATTGGTTATGTAATTTTCTCCTGGATGATTGGTTATTATCTTGTGTTTAAAAAAATGATTCCTAGAAGAGATCTTCGAAATATAAGAGGGGAAAATATAAAGCAGTTTCTGCAAGAGGATCCTACAATGGACCCTTATATAGTCCATGTAGTGATCCGTACAATTTAGACTCTAGGGTTAGTGGGTGTAGTGAACACAAGATGGGTAGTGGATAATGGTTCAAAATTTACCAAGAAACATCTACTTTTCTTCCATGCTGATAATGAACCATAAGAGTTATAACAGTGTATTGAACAGATTGAGAGGATCTCTAATTTTTTTAAGACTCTTAATGATTTTCAGGTGGGTTTTCCTATGTATATGATCTAAGCACCATGAAGAAGATGACGAGACATGATAGTGAAAGCTAAGTTGCATGAAGGTCTTACCTAGGTCTCTTTCAAGAATATATTTAATCACCAGTTTTCCCTAAGACTTAATGTTCAGAAAATTCATGGTAATTTCTAACATTGGATCACGTGGATCATACTATTCTGGAGTACTCCTCCCATATTGCTAAGTGAGTGTATTTGGAATTAGTGATTGTCATCAATGATTACTATAAGGGTTGTATGTTCAAGATGGAGATAATGGACAATGTTCAATCGATGCATATTCTTTTGTGTCTTTCTTCTTTTATGGATGTATTGGATAAAGCAGCAGTTCTCCAGGGTGCTTCATCTAGTCAGAAATGAAAGCATAAGAGTGGCCATTTTTCTACAGGACATATTTTAGGGGCTTCTTTAGGGAAGAAATGGGTTATTTAATACAAGTGTAAGGGTTTATTATTACTAGGCCTCGGTGTATGGAGGCTCATATAACTTGTCTTATTTTTGAGCAATCTGTCTGTGAGAAGAATTTGTGTAATAAGATGTCCCAAGGTGGTATGGAGGGATCCACTTGAACCAAGAGGTCACAGGTACAAGTTGATGCTTCCAAGGATGGTGGGTCTCATTCTTAGACCAAGGAGGCTGTCCAAGTTGCTATATTCGGGTGACGGTATATAGTTGAGTGTGTGCTAGAGGAATCTGAAGTATGGACAATTACTATTATAGATAAGTGTTTATTTCATCTTCTATGGCGGTAGCTTTATTTGATACAGGTGATAATCATTATTTTATGTCATCAAAGTTGGTTGGTTTATTGGGATTTCATTCAGATATTATGTCTTTATTGTTGGAATTTTCCACACCTTTGGGAAGTAGGTCTGAACAATGTTTCACGTGTCCTCCGTGTCGGGTAGTGATCAGTTACTTTGACTTGGTTTGGGACATCTTCATGCACGATCATGACATCTATGACTTGATCATCAGTGTGGAATAGTTGGTTGGTATAAGATCCAAGATATAATACTATCATTTATGGGTACAATTCTTATCTACTAATGGGGTCACTCATGTTTTCTAGGGTGAGTGGGACTCTTGGTCGGAAAGGGTGGGGCCAGTTGTTCCATATGACGGTTTAATCTCATACCAATTTTCAGAAACATTTATTAATGCAGTTGAACTATTTATAGCCATTAAACTACCTAATGTTGTGTGTGTATACCCAGAGGATTTATGGATGAATTTTATATCTTTCTTCCATATAGAGAGGTTGAGTTTACTATTGACCTATTACCTGGAACAATGCCAATTTCTATGCCATCCTACCAAATGGAACCTACTATGTTTTTGGAACATAAAATCCATATTGAGGACCTATAGGTAAAAGTATTTATTCATCCTATCATGTCACTGTAGGATTATATTGTTCCCTTTTCTATGAATGAAGATGATATTATTATACTTTTTATTGACTATCAAAAGTTGAATTGGGTTACCTTTAAGAACAAGTATCATTTTACCAGGATTGATGATATATTTGATTAGTTGAGGGGGTGATTGTTGGTTTTATAAGACGTAATTGTGGTAAGGGTTCCATAATTTGCGATTCAGAGATGTGTATATAACTAAGATTGCCTTTAGGATTCGATATGGGAATTTTTATTTTTTTGGTTATTCTATTTCAACTCACTAACTCTCCCACTGTATTCATGGAATTGATAAAATGGATCTTTCATAGATTATTGGAATATTTTTTTATTTTTTTTCATGGATAATATCTTGGTGTACTTATAGTGACCCAAGACATTTACATAAAACATTTCATGATTTTAAGCATAATTAATCATCAGAGTAAAATCCAAGGATCGTTAAGTCTAGTGTCTTTGAAAACTAGGTAAATATAACATAAAACATGGGATTAAAAAACTTCTTTATTTAATCTCCATAAAGAGATTAGAACTTCCTTTGATCTCTTACATCTGCATAGGGTACCCCGGGGAACACATGAACAAAGGGATGAGCTAAAGATCCCAATAAAGGAATGAACATAAGGATACATCTCAAGCACATGAGTTAGGAGGCATGATATAATGATATCCAAAGCAGGAAAATTATAAAATCATTTAATATAAGCATGGGATCTTATAAAAATGGATTCTTATAAATGTGGAAGAATCATAAATCATATCTTTAGTATGGGTAAAGGCTAACCGCCAATCTCGTTTCCCATTTCAGTACGGGTCAAGGTTGACCGCCAATCCCGTTTCACATCGTATCTCAGGAGACTTATCCTTACCCAATGAATTGAAGTGATATATGGGTTCACCCATAACAACATATTCATGAATTTTCTTTCCACATAAATAATTTTGCCACATAAAAAATCATACATAATCAACCATACATAAACATAAGGTTACCCATGGAATGAATTAGGTACCACAATCATGACGTAAAACATATCCAATTGGCGTATCACGAAAGTTTCCATGAAAGGAAGGGATTTGAACATACATGGATATTAATAGGGTGAAATATGCATATAACATGGTAAGTGGTGTCAAATATAAGTGAAAACATATAAAAAAATTATTTTAGAAACATTAGCATTAAAACAGTTTTGTGCGGTTTTAAGGAAAACACTCTAGATATTTTCAAAAAGAAAAGAGGAAATTATTTTATAAAAAACCATAATTTAACCAAGAATATTTTCATAATAAAAATACTGATTTTATAAATACAATGGTGTTTTAAAACATAATATAGATTGCACTTGAAATTTGTGTAAAAATTTGGGAAGTCCCCTTAAAACAGGTTGGCATACTGGAAAGTTCTATGGAGGGAATCTTTCAAAATCATGTAAATCCCCGAAAGAATGTGATTAAAGGGTATTGATATAAGAATATTGAACAACTAACCAGAAGTCATAAGACTCACATATATAGATAATATTACACCATTTTGAAAGAAAGATAAGGCAACCCGACACAACAAAGAAAGTTCAGGTAGAATTCGTTACAATTTTATCGGCACGGTGTCAGGTGTGACCTAGAGAAATTTATGAGAGATAAATGGGGTTTATCATCACATATAAATCCATAAGGAATTATGGGGGAGGTTATTAAACATACTCCATAATTTTCTAGCACACATATAAAGGCATAGTATAGAGGACAATCTTTATTAAGAGGGAAAAGGGGAGGATCCCTTACCTCAAATCTGGTGGTGTTCTCCACATGTAATTAATGATCTAAATAAACAAATTAGGATTATTAATTCATAAGTACAGAACCTATTCTATATTTAATTGATTAATTATAACCCTTTTTAGTTCATTAAAATCCTTTTTGATTAGTTATAAGGTTCAATTTCATTGTTCGGGCTCGTTTGTTTACTTGGATTTAAAAGATCGGTTTACTTATATTCAAGTTTGGATTATATTAAAGATTAAATTGGTTGTCCATAATTGAAGTTAAATTATTAAGTTCATATCCAGGATATTACATGGTTTTAATTTTAATTAGGTTACTTAGAGTGATATCGATTTTTATATATATAACCTTAGTGATAATCGTTTTTGTTAATCGGTGGATTTGATTACAAAGAATGTGTTTTTCATTATAACTTAATTCCATTAGTACCAAAAGATTATAGAACCAAAAATAAGATATATTACATATATCAAAATATTGTTCAACCATAACGCAAATTGTTTCATGACCAGAATTAAAGACAATAATACAAATTGATAAACTGTTGTCCTTGAATTTGCTAAATTCGCACATCTCAAATGGTGTTTTCACTTCTTTCAAATAAAAGGGTGGGGAAAGGGAGAAGATAATGAAATATACCAATAGCATGAAGACATTCCAGTACATGTATTTTACTGGATTTAACATACTATTATGGTGAAGGGAGGTGAGGAAAGAAAATAAAAAGAAAAGATCTTAAAAGAAAAGAAGGAATTTGGGAAGATGAATTTACCTCTTGAGACTTCCTCTTTTTAGAACCTCTTAAGGGGAGAGGTTTTGGTATTTTAAGGAGTCTAATAGCTTTTGGACGTGGGGGAGGACCTTTCGGAGATATTTGGGAAGAATTTAGAGAAGTCATGGAGCTTGAGAGGAGTGGAGAGAAGAGGGAGTGAAGGGGGTTTTTATAGTGGAGGAAATGAGGGATTTATTGATATTATAATCATTAATTTATTATTTCTTCCCAAGACAAGGAATAGTAGGTATTACATGACCAATAAGAGTGATTTTATCATGTGATCCCGAACCATGTGGGATTACATTAGCAGAGCATCATCGATGACTCAATTAATCAATTATTTAGCATTTATTGTAATTTATCGGATTCTACTATTTATAAAAATTCAAGTATTTCAAAAAAATCCCAAAAATTCACCCTAACCATTTTTCAATGTTTAGAATCCAAAAATGAAGTCCATTTTTCAAAAATAATTTTCTAAATATGATTCTTTTTATATTTAATTAAAATAATAATTTATTATCAAAACCAGTTTTAAAATATTCATTAACTCATTCTAAAATATAGGTATGTCATACTTCCAACTTGAATATTATTTTTATACCACCATAGGTGAGGATAATATTCATTAGGGTATATCACTATTCATAAGGGTATGCTATAATTCATTAGGGTAGGTTACTATTCACAAAAAAATATTTTTATTTTATTAGACTGCAAAAAACATCTTGAACACAGTCGTGTATGCCAGATTTTCAAAATTCCAAGCATAGAAGTGACAAAATTATGTTTTAAGGTCACTTATCAATTTTTAGATCATTATGTTGTGCTTTCATGTGATTTTATGACATAAATATAAGAAGGTAATTTCAATTGAAAAACTTTGGGTCGTTACATTCTTCCGCCCTTATGAAATTTCGCACTCGAAATTTCGTTTTACATACTAAGCCAAAAACAGGTGTGGGTACTTTTCCTTCATTGTTTCCTCCAATTCCCATGTTTCTTCCTCAAACTTATGGTTCCTCCACAACACTTTGAAAAGATGGGTTGTCTTGTTGCATAGGACCTTATCTCTCTGATCTAGAATCTTTACTTGCTGCTCCTCATAGGAGAGATCGTCTTCTAGCTGCACAACCTCTGAGCATAGTACATGTGAGGGATCAGGTATGTACTTCCTCAAGAGTGATATGTGGAAAACATCATGAACACGATCCATATTCAGTGGAAGTTCTAGTTGATAGGCCACGACTCATATGTGTTCAAGGATCTCAAAGGGGTCAATATACCTTGGGCTTAGCTTCCCTTTCTTCCCGAATTGCATGACTCTCTTCCATGGAGATATTTGAAGGAAGACTTTATCTCCAACATCGTACTACAATCCCCTTCGATAGTTGTCATCATATCTCTTTTTCTGAATTTGAGTAGCTTCAATGTGTTTCTGTATGACTTAAACCTTCTATGTTATCTCCTGAACAAGATCGGATCCATGTAGCTTTATTTCTCTAACTTCATCCCAACAGGATGGAGTTCTACATCAATTTCCATACAGAGCTTCATATGGAGCCATCTGGATACTCAAGTGGAAGCTATTGTTTTATGAGAACTCAACCAATGTGAGATGATAATCCCATCCATCTTTGAATTCTCGATAGCAGACTCTACGCATATTTTCAAGTGTCTGAATAGTTCATTAAGACTGGACATCAATTTGGGGGTGATAGGTCGTGCTGAAATTTTATTCAGTACTCAAAGCATGTTGAAGACTCCTCCAGAAGTTAGATGTGAACCTTGTATTGTGGTCAGAGTCCATTGAGAGTGGAACTCCATGCAGTCTCACCACTTCCTTCACATATATCTTTTCAAGTTATTCAAGTGAGAGATCTTCCCAAAAAACAATGAAATGGGATGTCTTGGTGAGTCGGTCAACCACAACCTATATCACATAATTTCCCTTCGACGTCTTCGGGAGACCACTGACAAAGTCCATAGTAACATTTTCCCATTTCCACATGGGTATAGGCAGTGGCATCCTCATACCTTTGGACTTTTGTCACTCAACATTAACATTCTTAGATACCAAGCACTTTGTTATATATTCTACAATCTCTTTCTTCATGTTATCCCACCAGAAGTGTTCTCAGAGATCACGATACATTTTGGTATTACCAGGATGGATAGAGAAGTTCAATCTATGTGCATCATTAAATAACTCATTCTTTATCTCTTGATCAGATGGTACACATAATCGTGTCCCAAATCTTACAACTCCCTCCTCATCATTTTTTGGAATCAGTGGATTTCCCATTTTTAACAGCTTCCACCATTTTTTGAATGTCCTCCTCCTTTATTTGAGCAACCTTTATTTTATTTATGAGTAATGTTTGGGAAATCATTTGAGAAAGGATTGATGATGTTCATCCCTTAATGATTCCCCTGTCCATCATTTCCAAATCTAAGAAGATCAGATCCCTTTAAATTCCCATCATTGATAAAGATATAGGATCCTTTCTACTTAGAGCATCCACCGAAATATTTGCCTTACCGAGATGGTAGTGGATTGAGCAGTCATAATCCTTGATGATCTCTATCCATCTTCGTTGGTGCGTATTAAGATCTTTCTGTGTGAATATATATTTGAGACTATTGTGGTCAGTATATATCTCAAATTTTTTTCCATAGAGATAATGCCGCCAGATTTTCAACGCAATGATGCCAACCGCCAACTCTAGATCATACATGGTAGAGTTTTGCTCATGGATTTTCAGCTACCTTGAGGCATAGGCTATCAGTTTATCATTTTTCATTAGCACACATCCTAATCCTTTCTTAGAAGCATCACTATACACCATAAAGTGTTCTCAACTTGAACAGAGTGTGAGTATCGGCGCAGTGATAAGCCTCTTTTTCAAATCCTTGAAACAGTCTTCACATTCCTATGTCTAGACGAACTTTACTCCCTTCTGTGTCAGCTTAGTCATTGGGTTTTACAGTCATGAAAATTTCTTTACGAATCGTCAATAATACCCAGCTAGACCTAAAAAGGTTCGGATCTCCGTTACAGAAGTTGTCCATGACCACTCTTCAATTTCCTTCGTCTTGGAAGGGTCCATAGATATCCTTTTCCTGGTTATAACATTCCCCAAGAATGATACTTCCTCCATCCGGAACTCACATTTAATTTACTTTTTCATACAAATTCTCCCTTCACAAAGTCTTTAACAAAGCTTCCAAATGCACCTCATGATCCTCCTTTCTCTTAGAGTATATCAGAATATCATCAATAAAGACCACCACAAATTTGTTGAGGTAATATATAAAGACTCTATTCATTAAATCCATGAAAATTTCTGGACCATTAGTGAGTACGAAGGGCATCATTATGAACTCATAGTGTCCATACCTCGTTCGAAAGGTAGTTTTGGGAATATATTTCTTCCTCACCTTTATTTGGTGATATCCTGACCGAAGGTCCACCTTAGAGAAATAACTGGCCCCATGAAGCTGATAGAACAAGTCATCTATCCATGGAAGGGTATACTTGTTCTTTATAGTGATTTTATTGAGCTCTCGATAATCAATGCAGAGGCACATTGATCCATCCTTCATCTTGACGAAGAGGACTGGAGCACCCCACGGTGAAGCACTTGGGCATTTAAAACCCTTCTCCATATTCTCCTGTAACTGCTTCTTCATCTCTTCCAGCTCTACGGTGGCCATTCTGTAAGGTGTCTTTGAGATTTGCAGCGATCCAGGGATAAGTTCAATTGAGATCTCAACCTCTCAGTCATGGGGAAGACCAGGGAACTCTTCGGGGAATATATCCGTGTAATCCCTCACGATGGGCATCTCTTCAAGCATGATTTTATCTTTTTTATCAATCATTTGAGCTGGGTATTCAAGTGCATAAGGAAGCAATATCCAAACATGAGACAAGGATTTTAAAGGAGACTCATCTTCCTCCTTGAACTTGTAAAGAATCGGAGGATGCTTCGGGATGTGAAGAGTAATCTCCCTTTCCCGATAGTTGATGTTGGCCTTGTACAAATATAGTCAATACATGCCCAAGATAGCGTCAAACTTCATTAAAGGAAGTATGAAAATATTTTCTGGGAGGTTCATTCCACAAACATTAACTGGGGAGTAGTTATAAATGATGTATGCAATAATTTCCCCATTCGCTGTTCTCACAGAAATCTTTTCATCCAAATTTTGAGGTGTTGATTGAATAGTTATAATAAACTTGCAAGATATGAAAGAATGCGTAGAACTAGAATCAAGTAGTACCAAGATATTACATGCTTTTAATTTTAATTAGGTTATTTAGAGTGATGTCGATTTTTATATATATAACCTTAGTGATAACCGTTTTTGATAATCGGTGGATTTGATTACAAAGAATGTGTTTTTAATTATAAATTAATTCAATTAGTACCAAAAGATTACAGAACCAAAAATAGGATATATTACATATATAATAATCTGGTTCAACCATAACAAAAATGTTTTCATGACCATAATTAACGATAATAATAGAAATTGATAAACCGGTGTCCTTAAATGTGCTAAATTAGCAAACTCAAATAGTGCTTTCACTTCATTCAAATAAAAGGGTGGGGAAAGTGAGAAGATAATGAAATATAACACTAGAATGATTAAATTATATTAAATTTATGTTACTGGATTTATCATACTATTATTGTGAAGGGAGGTGAGGAAAGAAAATAAAAAGAAAAGAACTTAAAAGAAAAGAAGGAATTTGGGAAGAGGAATTTATCTCTTGAGACTTCCTCCTTTGAGAACCTTTTAAGGGGAGAGGTTTTGGTATTTTGAGGAGGCTAAGAGCTTTTGGACGTGGAGGAGGACCTTGGGGAGAGATTTGGGAAAAATTTAAAGAATTATTGAAGTTTGAGAGGAGTAGAGAGAATATGGAGTGAAGGGGGTTTTTATAGTGTAGGAGAGGAGGGATTTCATGATATTATAATCATTAATTTATTATTTCTAACCAAGACAAGGAATAGTAAGTATTCAATGACCAAGAATAGTGATTTTATCATGTAATCCTGAACCAAGTTGGATTACATCAGCAGAGCATCATCAATTACCCAATTAATCCATTATTTAGCATTTATTGTAAATTATCGGATTCTACTATTCATAAAAATTTTTAGTATTTCAAAAAAATCCCAAAAATTCACCCTAACCATTTTTTGACGTGTAGAATCCAAAATTCAAGTCCATTTTTCAAAAATAATTTTCCAAATATGATTATTTTAATATTTAATTAAAATAATAATTTATTATCAAAACCAGTTTTGAAACATTAATTAACTCATTCTAAAATATATGTATATCGTACTTCCAAATTGAATATTATTTTTATACCACCATAGGTGAGGTTACTATTCATTAGGGTATATCAATATTTATAAGGGTATGCTACTATTCATTAGGTTAGGTTACTATTCACCAAAAATTATTTTTGTTTTATTAGACAACAAGAAACATCTTGAACACAACCGTGTATGCCAGATTTTCGAAATTCCAAACATAGCAGTGAAAAACTTATGTTTAAAGGTCACTTATCACTTATTAGTTCATTATGTTGTGCTTTCATGTGCTTTCATGACATAAATATAAGAAGTAAATTTCCATTTAAATACGTTGGCTCATTACATTCTTCCCCCCTTATGAAATTTCACCCTCGAAATTTCGTTTTACATACTTAGCCAAAAACAGGTTCGAGTACTTTTCCTTCATTGCTTCTTCCAATTACCATGTTTCTTCCTCAAACTTATGGTTCCTAAAAAACACTTTGATAGTATGGATTGTCTTGTTTCATAGAACCTTATCTCTCTGATCCAAAATCTTTATTGGCTTCTCCTCATAGGAGAGATCATCTTCCAGCTGCACCACCTCTGAGCCTAGTACATGTGAGGGATCCGGTATGTACTTCCTCTTGAGTGATATGTGGAAAGCATCATGAACTCGATCCATATTCGGTGGAAGTTGAAGATGATAGGCCACGACTCATATGCGGTCCAGGATCTCAAAAGGGGAAATATACCTTGGGCTTATCTTCCCTTTCTTCCTGAATCACATGACTCTCTTCCATAGAGATATTCGAAGGAAGACTTTATCTTCAATGTCGAACTCCAATCCCCTTCAAAAGTTGTCAGCATAGCTATTTTTCCAACTTTTAGCATCATTGATGTGTTTCTGGATGACTTGAACCTTTTCTATCATCTCTTGAACAATATCAGGTCCATGTAGCTTTATTTCTCCAACTCCATCCCAACAGGTTGGAGTTCTACATCGCATTCCATATAGATCTTCATATGGAGCCATCTAAATACTCAAGTGGAAGATATTGTTGTATGAGAACTCAACTAATGGGATATTATGATCCTATCCACCTTTGAATTCTAGAGAGCAGAATCTAAGCATATTATCAAGCGTCTGTATAGTTCTTTCAGACTGGCCATCAGTTTGGGGGTGATAGGTCGTGCTAAAATTTAATTTAGTACTCAAAGCATGTTGGATACTCCTCTGGAATTTAGATGTGAACCTTAGATCATGGTCAGAGACAATTGAGAGTGGAACTCCACACAGTCTCACCACTTCCTTCACATATATCTTTTCAATTTTTCCATGCGAGAGATCTTACCAAATAGCGATGAAATGGGATGTCTTGGTGAGTCGGTCAACCACAACCCATATCACACTATTTCCCTTCGACGTCTTCAGGGGACCCGTGACAAAGTACATAGTATCATTTTCCCATTTCCACATGGTTATAGGCAATGGATGAATCATACATTTGGACTTTTGTCGCTCAACATTAACATGCCGACATACCAAGAACCTTGATACATATTCCACAATCTTCTTCTTCATGTTATCCCACCAGAAGTGTTCTCGGAGATCATGGTACATTTTGGTACTCCTAGGATGGATAGAGAAGGTCGAGCTATGTGAATCATTCAATATCTCCTTCTTTATCTTTGGATCAGATGGTACACATAATTGTGTCCCAAATCTTACAACTCCTTCCTCATCAATATTGAAATTATAGGATTTCCCATTTTGAACAGATTCCACCCTATTCTGAATTTCCACAACCTTTCTTTGAGCAACCTTTATTTTCTCCATGAGGGATGGTTGAGCAACCATTTGAGAAAGGATTCATGATGTTCCTCCCTTAATTATTCCCAGGTCCATCCTTTGCAAATCTAAGAAGATGTGGTCCTTTTCAATTCTCATCATTGATAAAGATGCATGATCCTTTGTAAATAGAACATTCACCACCTTGTTTGCCTTACCGGGATGGTAGTGGATTGAGTAGTCATAATCCTTGATGATATATAACCATCTTTATTGGTGCATATTAATCTCTTTATGTGTGAATATATATTTGAGACTCTTGTGGTCAGTATATATCTCACATTTTCCTCATAAAGATAATGCCTCCAGATTTTTAATGCAAAGATCAGAGCCTCCAACTCCAGATCATGGATGGGATAGTTTTTCTAATTGATATTCAGCTGCCTTGAGGCATAGGCTATCACTTTATCATTTGGAATTAGCACACAGCCTAAGCCTTTTTTGAGCATCACTATACACCACAAAGAGTTATTCACTTGAAGGGAGTGTGAGTACCAGTGTATTGATAAGCCTCTTTTTTAACTCCTTGAAACAGTCTTCACATTTCTGTTTCCAGGTGAACATTACCCCCTTCCATGTAATCTTGGTCATTGGGGTTTACAATCATGAAAACTTCTTCACAAATCGTCGATAATACCCAGCTAGACCTAAAAAGGTGCTGAACTCCTTTACAGAAGCTAGCCTCAGCCACTCTTCAATTGCTTTCATCTTATAAGGGTCCACAGATATCCCTTTCCTGGTGATAACATGCCCCAAGAATGATACTTCCTCTATCCAGAACTCAAATTTACTATACTTTGCATACAAATTCTCCCTTTTCAAATCCTTTAACACAGTTTCCAAATGCTCCTCATATTCCTCCTTGCTCTTGGATTATATCATAATACCATCAATAAATACCACCACAAATTTGGGGAGGTAATATCTAAAGACTCTATTCATTAAATCCATGAAAATTACTGGAGTATTAGTGAGTCCGAAGGGCATCACTGTGAACTCATAGTCACCATACCTCATTCGAAAGGTAGTCTTGGGAATATCATCCTTCCTCACCTTTAGTTGGTGATATCCTGACTGAAGGTCCACCTTAGAGAAATAATTGGACCCACGAAGCTAATTGAACAAGTCATCTATCCATGGAAGGGGATACTTGTTCTTTATAGTGATTTTATTGGGCTCACGATAATCAATGCAGAGGCGCATTGATCCATCCTTCTTCTTGATGAAGAGGACTGGAGCACCCCATGGTGAAGCACTCGGGCATATAAAACCCTTCTCCATATTCTCCTGTAACTACTTCTTCAGCTCTTCCAGCTATATGGTGGCCATTATATAAGGTGTCTATGAGATTGGCAAAGATACAGGGATAAGTTCAATTGAAAACTCAACCTCTAGGTCATGGGGAAGACCAGAAAACTCTTCGGGGAATAAATCCGTGTAATCCCCCATGATGGACATGTCATCAAGCATGATTCTCTCCTTTATCTCAATCATTTAAGCTCAGTATACATGCTCATGAAGAAGCGATATCAAAACTATAGATGAAGATTCTAAAGGAGACTCATCTTACTCCTTGCACTTGTATAGAATCAGAGGATGCTTCGGGATGTGAAGAGTAATTTCCCATTCTCGACGGTTGATGTTGGTATTGTACAAATATATCCAATCCATGCCCAAGATAGCGTCAAACTCCACTAAAGGAAGAATGAAAATATTTTTTAGGAGGTTCATTCCACAAACATTAATCGGGGAGGAGTTATAATCCATGGATGCAATAATTTCCCCATTCGTTGTTCTCATAGAAAACTTTTCCTCCAAATTTTGAGGTGGTGTTTGAATAGTTCTACTATACTTGCAAGATATGAAAGAATGTGTAGAACCAGAATCAAATAGTACATTTGCTATTCTTGAATGAATAATAAGTGTACCTATCACCACATCATTTTCCAGCTCCACCTTAGTAGTAGTGATAGCAGAAGCCCTTCCTTGTTGCATTGGAGGTTATTGCTGATCGCCTCTAACAACCCTTGTCTTAAGGAAATTGTTCACATAATGCCCAAGCTTCTTTCTTTTAAAACACTACACTGCAGGTTGAGTGTTGATCTAAACCTTCCGTTCTTCTTCAACATTAGTAGGATTTTTCATATCCCTTCGGCAGTTATTGGCCATATGACCAAACTTTTTGCATTTGATGCAATTCCTGGTTCCATTGAGATAGTCACCAAGATGCTTCTTCCCACAATTCTCGCAAAGGGGAAATTGAGGATTCATTCCATCATGGGATTTGTTTATTGAACCATCCCATTTTGTTCTCCATTTTTCTCTTCTTGTCACTAGGCCCATGAGACCACTGAGAGTCTCCAATCTCCATTTCAGCCTTGAAGGCACAACGGACAATCTACTCATAGCTGTCGAAATCTCAAATTTCCAACACTTTTCGTAGACTCAGCTTTAGTCTACTAAATAAGTGGTCCACCTTGTTTTCAGTGTTCATGAAAAAGTCAAAGGCGTACAGTGCAGGCCTTGTAAATTTTGCTTTATACGCCCCGATGGAATCATCATTCTTCTGCATGAGTCCAAGGAACTATACATCCATCTTTAGACGGAGGGTTCGAGGAAAATATTTGTTGAAAAACATCCTCCTGAATTCCTCCCAATCTATGGAATCAATATCTTCTTGGGACTTCATATTATTGATCAGTGTCTACCACTGATCAGATTCCCCATCAAAACGATAGACTGCCAGTACAACTTTCTCTTCTTCTGAGCACTGGAGTAAAGGGAAAATCTTTTCAATGGAGTTAATCCATTGTTCTGTGAGGAGGGGATCAGAAGACCCACTAAACATGGGAGGCCTTTGCCGCATAAAGGACTCTACGGCAGCTTGCTCTTTCCTTAGATGAGGGGGATGTTACACTTGATTCAAGTTATTATTCATAACTCGATCCAGCTGAGTAAGTACTGCCATGAAGTTTTGAGCCCCCACTTCTGTCACATCAGGCATGTCATTAGGGAAATCATCACATTGCCTATCACATTGGTTGTTGGAAAGTGTTCTTATATTTCCCACCATTAACTAAGAAAAAGAACATATAATTAGAGGTCTTTTATACTTATCTATTGAGTAGAAAAAGGAAACTTTGAACATTAAAGGATAAAATTATAAAGATGAAGTACATCCTAACATGTGATTCCTTAGGTTTATATCTAGGTTATTCCCGATCTATTTCTGAACGTATATTCTTATGGACTTTCTTTCCCTTAATAATGGTTTTTACTAAGCCCGTGAGTCCACTAAAGCATATCCCCTAGGAGTGTCATAACCAAGAGTGCAGCAAGGCCTGTTATCGTGCACTATATCCCGTTCGAGTCTAGCTCAAAGCACTGTTTTCGAGTTTTACCCCTAGATACATCTGTTCCAGAGTCGCCTCTACCCGCTCATATCCATACATGGATGTATTTGCTTGATAAACCACTTACTCTATACTCAACAAAATTTAGGACTGTTTTCTTATACTTAGTCTCATCCTTAAGGTTCTCACTAAGGTTCTCTATTCATAATCTCTAAAAATAACTAGACCATCCTCTGATACCAACTATATTGAACCAAGCATTTTACATAAAACATTTCATGATTTTAAGCATAATTAATCATTAGAGTACAAGCCAAGGATCGTTAAGTCTAGTGTCCTGGAAGACTAGGTACATATAACATAAAACATGGGACAAAAAAACATCTTTATTTAATCTCCATAAAGAGATTCTAACTTCCTTTGAGCTATTACATCTGCATAGGGTACCCTGAGGAACACATGAACAAAGGGATGAGCTATAGAGCCCAGTAAAGGAATGAACATAAGGATACATATCAAGCACATGAGTTAGGAGGAATGACATAATGATATCCAAAGCATGAAACTTTTAAAATCATTTAATATAACCATGAGATCTTATAAACCTGGAATCATATAAATGTGGCAGAATCATAAATCATATCTTTACTACAGGTCAAGGCAAACCACCAATCCTGTTTCCAATTTTAGTACGGGTCAAGGCTAACCGCCAATCCTGCTTCACATCGCATCTCATGAAACATATCAGTAACCAATGCATTAGAGCGCTATCTGGGCGCACCCTTATCAATATATTCATGGATTTTATTTCCACATAAATAATCTTGCCACATAAATAATCATACATAATCAACCATACATAATCATAAGGTTACCCATGGAAAGAATTGGGTACCACAATCATGACATAAAACATATCCAATGGGCGTATCATGAAAGTGTCCATGAAAGGAAGGGATTAGAACATAAATGGTCATTCATAGGTTAAAATAGAAATATAACATGGTAAGTGGTGTCAAATATATGTGACAACATATAAAAAATGTATTTTAGAAACATTAGCATTAAAACATTTTTGTGTGGTTTTAAGGAAAACACTCTATAGATTTTCAAATAGAAAAGAGTAAATACTTTTTTAAAAAACTAGAATTGAACCAAGAAGGTTTTCGTAAAAAAAATTACATATTTTATAAATAAAATGGTGTTTTAAAACATTGGATATAGTTTACATGAAATTTGGGTAAAAATTTGGGAAGTCCCCTTAAAACAGGTTGGCTTACTGGAAAGTTCTAAGGAGGGAATCTTTCAAAATCATGTATATCCCCGAAAGAATGTGATGAAAGGGTCTTGATATAAGAATATTTTAAAACTAACCAGAATCCATAAGACTCACATAGATAGATAAGATAACACCATTTTGAAAGAAAGATAAGGCAACCCAAAAGAACAAACAAGGCGTGGGTAGAATTCGTTACGATTTTATCGGCATGGTGTCAGGTGTGACCTAGAGGGATTGATGAGAGATAAATGGGGTTTCTCATCACTTATAAATCTATAAGGATGTATGGGGTAGGTTCTTAAACATACCCCATAATTTTCTAGTACACATATAAAGTCATAGTATAGAGGAAAATCTTTATTAAGAGAGAAAATCCAAGGGTCCCTTACCTCAAATCCGGTGGTGTTCTCCACTTGTTATTAATGACCTGAATAAACAAATTAGGTTTATTAATTCATAATTCCAGAGCCTATTATATATTTAATTTATTTATTATAACCCTTTTTAGTTCATTCTAATCCTTTTTATTAGTTGTAAGGTTTAATTTCATTGTTCGGGCTTGTTTGTTTACTTGGCTTTAAAAGATCGGTTCACTTATATTCAAGTTTGGATTATATGAAAGTTGAAAGTGGTTGTCCAGAAATGAAGTAAAATTATTTATTTCATATCCAAGAGGTTAAATAGTTTTAATTTTAAATAGTTTACTTATAGTGAGGTCGATTTTTATATATATAACCTTAGTGATATCAGTTTTTGTTAATCGGTGGATTTGATTACAAAGAATGTGTTTTTCATTATTAATTAATTCCATTAGTATGAAAAGATTAAAGAACCAAAAATAGGATATATTAAAAATATAAAAATCTGGTTTAACCATAACACAAATGGTTTCATGACCTGAATTAATGATAATAATAGAAATTGATAAATCGTTGTCCTCGAATGTGCTAAATTAGCAAATCTCAAACAGTGCTTTCACTTATTTCAAATAAAAGGTTAGGGAAAGGGAGAAGATAGTTAAATATACCGCTGGCATGGAGAAATTCCAGTACATTTATGTTACTAGATTTATCATACTATTATGGTGAAGTAAGGTGAGGAAAGAAAATAAAAATAAAATAACATAAAAGAAAATAAGGAATTTGGGAAGAGGAATTTACCTCTTGAGACTTCTTCCTTTGAGAACCTCTTAAGGCGAGAGGATTTGGTATTTTGAGGTGTCTAAGAGCTTTTGGACGTGGGGAAGGACCTTGGTGAGAAATTTGGTCAGAATTTAGAGAAGGCTTGGATCTTGAGAGGTGTGGAGAGATGAGGGAGTGAAGGGGGTTTTTATAGTAGAGGAGAGGAGGGATTTCATGATATTATGATCATTAATTTATTATTTCATCCCGAGACAAATAATAGTAAGTATTCCCTGACCAATAATAGTGATTTTATCATGTGATCCCAAAACAAGTGGGCTTACATCAGCAGGGCATCATCGATGACTCAATTCATCCATTATTTAGCATTTATTGTAAATTATCAGATTCCACTATTCATAAAAATCCCAAAAATTCACCCTAACCATTTTTAAACGTGTAGAATCCAAAAATGAAGTCCATTTTTCAAAAATAATTTTCTAAATATGATTATTTTAATAATTTATTAAAATAATAATTTATTATCCAAACCAGTTTTAAAACATTCATTAACTCATTCTAAAATATAGGTACATCGTACGTCCAACTTCAATATTATTTTTATACCACCATAGGTGAGGTTAATATTCATTAGGTTAAATCACTATTCATAAGGGTATGTTACTATTCATTAGGGTAGGTTACTATTCACAAAAAATTATTTTTGTTTTATTATACTGCAAAAAACATCTTGAACACAACCGTGTATGCCAGATTTTTGAAATTCCTAACACAGAAGTGACAAAATTATGTTTAAAGGTCACTTATCACTTAGTAGTCATTATGAAGTGCTTTCATGTAATTTTAAGACTTAAATATAAGAAGATAATTTCCATTGAAAAACTTTTGGTCATTACAGTACTCCCAAATAGAGGAGGAGAATAGGTACCATTTGAATATCTTTTTTCAAACATTGAGGGATCCTCGTTTTTATGGTAAGATTTCCAAGTGTGAGTTATGAATCATGGAATTGAATTTTCTAGGGAATGTTATATCTAAGATGGGTGTCTTAGTTGATGATGAAAAGGTACAGGCATATATATCTTGGGAGAATCCCAAAAATATGTTTCAGGTACTAAGATTCTTGGGTTTGGAAGGTTACTGTAGATGGTTTGTTTGGGACTTATCCATGCACACATCTTAGATGACATCTTTAACTCATAAAGGTGTAATGTTTTAAAGGAATTAAAAATTCCATATAAATTTTTAGGAGCTAAATATGAGGTTGAATTCAAAACCATTTTTGATTCCGTCAAAACAATGTTTGGGTTATGACATTTTCTGTGATACTTCTAGTACAAGTTTGAGATGTGTCCTTATGCAGAGGAAAAAGGATGTAACTTATGGCTCATTCCAATTGCAACATTATGAGAAAAACTACCCCACCCATGATCTTGAGTTGGAATATTTTATGCATGAACTTGAAACATGGCATCACTATCTCATTGGAGAGTGGTTTGTGGAATATTATAATGATAAAACCATCAATGATATCTTCAATCAGAGAGATCTAAACATACAATAGAGATTATGGGTTGAGTATTTTCATACAATTGAATTTGTTTTTGTATATACCCCTATGGAAAGAGAGTTTTGTGGCTAATGCATTAAGTAGATAATTACTGATGCAAGACGTGAATGAATCAATTGGATAGTTGTCTCGAATGAGTTTATTTACTGAGATGACCTCGGGAGTAGGGAAGATTAGTGGACATGTGTTCTTGGATTTTATTAAAGGCGATTCATCTTTTCAGGGGAAAGTTTAACTTATGCATATGATATACGCTAAGAATCGACAATTAGGAAGAATCCTAAATGGCGGGGACATCTCATGTGAGTCGTCTTAGTCTCCCAATGGATATTTTTTCTTTTTTAGCAGGTTGGTTGTTCTTTTTTCCTTCATGTAAGAGTTTCTAGATAGTGGACACAGGTCTTGTTAGTCTTTTCACAATGGGGCTAAAAAGATGTACCATTATTTGAGACATCCGTATTGGTGTCTGAGGATGAGGTGGTCAGTTGAGAATTTTGTATCATGGTGTTTCATTTGTCAAAGAGTTAAGGAAGAACACCAGATACCAATAGTTTTTTTGTATCCTTTACCCATTATGGTATAGATAATCGATGATATTTGCATGTATACCATCATTAGTTTAACATATACTCCTAGTGGGAAAGACTTTATTTTGGGGATTGTTAATAGAATCAATAAATCGGTGCATTTCTTTCCATGAAAGGAAATGATGAAAATATAACAACATAGAGAATTGTAAATAAGAGAGATCATGGATATTCAATGGGTTCCCCTTGAATTCATTTTTAATAGAAACATGATGTTCACATCTAGGTTCTAGAAAGGTTTATAGGAACTAATATGTTCCCAATCGAAATTTGGAATGAATTGTCATCCATAGACCGATGGAAAGACGGAGAGGGTTGTCATGGTTGTTGAGGATATTCTCCGAGCATGTGTGCTTGATTTTAGTGGATATTTGGGTAAAAAAAATTCTTTGGTTGGGTTTTCTTATAAAAATTGTTGTCAAATTCGATCTGGTTGATTCCCTTTGAGGCTTTGTATGGGTAACCATGTCGATCTCCCTTGTACTGGTCATTGTTGGGTGAACGATCCTTAGTTGGGATGAGTGTTGTCCAGGAAATGAAAGAGGTAGTGCAGTTGATCAAGAGTTTTTTTATCACAACATAGAGTCTTCATAAACCATATAAGGATCATCATTATTGGTTGATGTAGTTTTAGGTTGGTGATCTTTTCATTCTCAGGGTTTCACCTTGCTTGGGAAATCATTGGTTGGCTAATCAGGTTAAGCTGACATCAAGGTTTATGGGCCCCTTCATGATTATTGAGTGACTGGGGAGGGTGGGCTATCAGTCAATGTCACTATCTATCATTACTTCTATACATGACGTGTTTCATGCTTCCTAGTTGATGAGGTATATACTTGATCCTTATCATGTGGTTAGAAGAGAGGATGTTTTTCTTGATCCCGATACCACATTGGTTGAGTAGCCTGTTCAAATTATATATCACCAAGATAAGGTACTACATGTGTAACACCCCGAGCTTCCACGATACGCTTCTCATTCAATAATACAATAGCTTGCATTGTACGCAACTTCGAAGTTCTAAAACATCGCGACAAATCAAAGTAGCCGTTATGAATAGTAATAACCACTTTTTAAAATTATAGAAATTTTATATTTCAAAATGGACTTCATTTTTGTATTCCTAATATTGAAATTAGCCTATGTTGAGTTTTTGGTATTTTTCTGAGAACTTCTAAATTTTTATGAATAGTGAAAAATACTTAAAACAACTTTATTAATCAAAATAATTCATAGTGATAAATTATACTATTGAGTGGTTTTAGAGTATAATTAGAATATATTTTTACCATTTTATCCAATGGTGGTCATTAGAATTAATTTAACATTGAATTTGGACATAAACAATTGCCAATCTTTTGATATAAATTGTTTCTTGAAAACACGCTATTTGTCGTAACAGCGGGAATTAATTATAAAATTAATTAATGCAACTTATATGTTTGGAATTTTGTAAAATAGACATCATTTTTGAATTCGGAATATCAATTATAGCTTAGGATGAAATTTTGGCATTGTTCTGAGAAACTTCAATTTTTGATGAATAGTGAAACCACTAAGTGGTAGTTAAATAACTGATTTTTCGTTTAAATGAAATATTACCACTTCTGTGATTTGATTTTCAAAAATCCGACATACATGGTTGTCATTAAGAAGTAAAATGTGGTTCAATGAGATTATAATAATTTTTTGGTGAATAGTAACTTATTAAGTTCTTAATCGCGATTAGTGGTAATTAGTGTAGTTTAAGGTATAGATAATACTTTAATAATATTAAATGACCTAGACACATGTCCCAACCTCATTGGTTGAGTCATGGCCGACCAAGACAAGCCATGGCCTAACTTGGGGACCCCATGGATCCACTTTTGTTGGGAAATGACATAAATTAGTTTTTATTTAATGTTAAAGTGAAAATGACACTAACATAAATTGTTCTACTAAAACAATTTTTAATTGGGGTTATACAAGTCCAAATTTTGATTATAAATAGTCATTGGAAAGCTAAAAAGATTTCCTACATCATAGTATTTGTTTTATAATTTTTAGACATTAAATAAATTAAAGTATTTATGACATAATAATGATGCAGCGATGACATCATTATTTGACGATTTAAATAAAATGAGAAGATAATGCAAAATCCGAGGCTTACACTTGTCCAAAGCCTATTGGATGAAGATATTTCGAAACCTTATCACCTTAGCCTCGAATTATATAGATGTGGGACCTTTATAATCCGAAAAGCATTTTGAAATAATGTAACATTTCATTACTTTCCAAAAGTGCCCCTCCTCTCCACTTATAAAAGGCCCCCACCTCTCCCACCTTATTCACACTTTCAAGCCATTTGGCTCGGCCAACCTCTGCCCAAATACTCTCCCAACATTCCTACCTTACTCCTAGAATCCTCACTTTGGGCAGAACTCTTCCCAAGGAAGCCTTTGGCTCAAATCAAAAAGAGTTACCCGATTTTGAGGTAATGTCTTTTATAATGTTGTTTTGTTTTATTTTTCTTCTCCAACCCCCTAAACTCTTTTTATTCATTTCTTTTGTAACAACACCAGTATCCTCAATATACTAGGATGTTGTTATAAGAAGGATTCGAGCTACACTTACACACACCTACATCTAATGGTTAAAGAACATACGGTTTCTGTGGATGGCGAATTTCTGCCTCACGAAGCGATGATTGTTCAACACTCATATAACACCTTCAAAGGTGGCCATTAAGATGTCACTATTTTTATATATGATATATAATATGTTTTTGTTTTACTTATGCTTCTGTATTTCTCATTTATGGCATACTTTATGATTTCCATTATGGGTAAAACGCGATAATTTCATTTTAGGAAGTGCGGACTACCGCCCCCTCAAAGTGATTTGAATCGTAAATGCCATATGTGGGATGTATAAAGGATGGAGTAAATGGTATTATACACTATATTATACTGGAATTATATTATACATTTATATCATTATGATTTACTTCCATTAAATATGAAATTGAAATGAAAGTAGCGTTCATGCGTACGTACGGCTTACCGTCTCCATGAACGGTGCATTTCATTTCTTACCTCTAAATGTTACGTAATATTATAAATGAATGTATATACTGTATATATGATATATATGATATCTACATCATGAATATAATTCCGGATATAATGGATATTTCACCACATGAACAACTTGTAATTATAAGAAGTTTATTTTTGACTCAAGTACCAAAGATCGACAAAACGACCGTTATTAACTTAAATAATTACATAATGTTCATATCATTGTAATAAGTGATATAATAAGGATAATGAAATTGAAAATGGTTCTTAATAAGGTAGATATTAACTCTAGTTTATTATTCAGGAGGTTAAAGAACGGTTGAGTCAAGTCAGACACGAGGTAAGGGAACTTCTTAACCCAACTTCCATTCTTTGGGTTAATCTCCTACTTTCCGATTATGTCATGATATTATTATGTCATATCCTGTATTTGTACATTATTTATGTGTACTTGTAGTGAATACACATAATAGATCTATTTTATTTTAAAAATGATCTTTGTAAGGGAACTTCTTAACCCAATTTTCGTTCTTTGGGTTAATATCCTACTTTCAAATTATGTCATGATATTATTATGTCATATCCTGTATTTGTACATTATTTATGTGTACTTGTAGTGAATACACATAATAGATCTATTTTATTTTAAAAATGCTCTTTGTAAGGAAACTTCTTAACCCAATTTCCATTCTTTGGGTTAATCTCCTACTTTCAAATTATGTCGTGATATTATTATGTCTTATTTTGTATTTTTACTTTCTTTATGTGTACCTATAGTGAATACACATAATAGATCTACTTTATTTTAAAAATTATCATTTTAAGGACTTCGTCTCAATCTCCTTTCATTGAGGCATATTTGGATTTATACACAACTTTCATTTATACGGTGTATAAACCCCTTTGACTTTTACGTTTATTCAAAAGGAATATTTTTTATATGAAGCGTTTTACTAAACGACAAAAGGGAATGTTTTTATTTCCGTACTTATGCGGCGACAACGACTTCTCCTCTGTCGTGACCATTATTTGAGATTCGGCTTCCTCTTCAATCCATCATTTTTTTTAATGAAAAATAAATACAAAGTTTTAACTCTCTTTTATTTTGGTATTGAAAATGGTTTTGAAAGCATTTTTATTATATCAATGTGTTGTATTTATATCTTGTGATTGAAATGTGGAAATGTTATGTTTCCTTTATGCATGTTTTATGTGATACGATTATGTTATGGTTTATGATATGTTTAGACCTATTCATATGAGGAATGCATTGGACTTAATAAGTGACGGGTGGAGCCCGCTATAGCTCCTCGATGCATCGGCAGGTCTCATGAGACAAACTAGTGTCTTGGCACGAGGCCTTGACAAAATCTTATTTGTGGTCTTGGCACGAGGCCTTGACTACGTGGTTATGATAGTCTGGCATTATGCATTCCATCATTATGAAAGTGGTTATTGATATTGCATGTGATTATTCGACCAGTAGAATATCCATGTGAAGAAGTAAATGGCATTATCTCATTTTACTTTTGCCATATTATGTTTATGTTCAAGTTTAAAAGGCTTTTGTTTTAGTTATACATTGCCTTAAATGTTAATGTTTATTTATGAAAGCTTCCGCATTATTGTTATCCTTACTGAGCATCTGAGCTCACCCCTTTCAATGTTTTAATATTTTCCAGGATGTGAAGAAGTATTTTATGAATGACCTGCAGGGATAGTCGGAAGAGGATATGAGTGTGGACTATGGAGACTTTGTTATTGTAGTTTTTCACTTTTTGATGTAATGAAAGACTTATGAATGTATCTAGTGTTTCCAAGGCTACTAAACTAATCGGTCTTTCGAGACTTGATCCTTTGTGATCATGCCAATGTTACGAAGTAATGCACCGACTCTGGGTAGCTGGGGTCGGGGCGTTACAGTTGGTATCAGAGGCAGTTTAGTACTAACCTTGGAAGCTAGATTTAGATAAACTCTGATTAGAGCACATAGCCCAAAGATAGACTTTGAGGATTAGTATAGAAGAACTTCCTAGAATTTTAGTATTGTAGAGATGTTGTGAGTTTTCCGAGCAATACATCCCTGTCTGGATACGAGCAGGTAGAGGTGGCTCTGGCACAGATGTACCTAGGGGTAAAACCCGAAAACACCGCTTTGAGCTAGACTCAAACGGGAACTGGTGCACGACAACGGGCCTTGCTGTACTCTTGGTTATGACACTCCCGGGGGATATGCTTAGGATAATTCTCATTTTCTTTACAAACCATTATGTAAGGTTTATGAGTACATACTTCCTCAAAGGAAACATTTCTTTTTATGATTATGGATTATATCCATAAATAGTTCAATTTATGTTAAGTATTATACAAGTATGGAATTATGTATTTTGATTCATAAACTAATCTGGATTATGCCATTGTTTAGAAATGGCGCCTAGTAGAAGGAATGGAAACTGTATCAATGCACGAACTCCGTGTAGGGATTGCCCTCCGGCTCAAGATAATTATTGTGGACCTGGAGATACAACTGGTGCTGATCAACTTATTACCATACTGGGACAACTCACGCAGGTTATGAATAACAACCTTACTCGTATGGAGCACCCTGATTCGCAACGTGGAGGATCAATGCTAGACCGTTTCATGAGGCAACAACCGCCAACCTTCAATGGGAGTACAAATCCTACAGTAGCTGAGCAATGGATAAATTCCTTAGAGAAAATATTCCATGCCTTGGGGAGTAGTGAAAGGGAGAAGGTTGTCATGGCAGTTTACCGCCTCACTGGAGATGCCGATCAGTGGTGGTCACTGATTCAAAACACAAAGGAAGATGATGACGTATCGAATATGGAATGGAGGGAGTTCAAAGAGCTTTTCTTAGAAAAATACTTTCCTCGTGACCATCGAGCAGATATGGAAAGGCAATTTCTGAGTCTGAGGCAGAAGGAGGATGAGAATGTCGCAAAGTATGAGGCTAACTTTACAAGGTTAGCGAGGCATGCTGCCGATTATATACGTAACCCAAGGAGTAAGATTGATCGTTTCTTTGATGGGTTAAAACCATTTCTCCGTCGAGCTTTAGTATCACAATCCTTCTCATCATACGAAGATATAGTCTCATGTGCTATCAAGACAGAAAAGGAATTCTCTAAGTCTTATGACAACAAAGTAAAGCAAGAGAAGAAGAGAACGGTGGAACAAGAGACAGATAAAGGGAAAAAGGGAAAGAAGGATTTTCCATTATGTGATAATTGTGGGAAGAATCACCCTGGTACTTGCCTAAAAGGAATGGGAGTCTGTTATAAATGTGGAGAAAAAGGTCACCAGGCACGTGATTGCAAGGGAAAGAAAGAGGCTGTCAAAGTTGAATGCTACAATTGTAGAGAAATGGGTCATTACGCAAATGAATGTCCTAAGCGTCAAGGAAACTTACCTCAGAAAAGGCCAAGGGATCAAGGACAATCTTATGCTATTACTACAGTTGAAGCAGAATAACTAATGTATTGGTGCTTTTGGACTCATGGATTATATTCTGGTTATTAGAATAATGTGATCTATATAAGGATTGTACTGCAGTACTTTTTGATTTCAGTAAGGTTTTAATATGATTAAGGTAATCATATTTTTAGTATGTGACAATAAGAGAAACTTTTCTTTTTATGGGGAATCTGATGCTACAATTGATTTTGGAATTAAGAGACATTTTAGAGAAAGTCTGGACAGAGTTATTTTGGAGTGGATTAAGTTGATCTTTGGATAGTATGGTTTAAGGTTAAAAAATTAATGAAGATTGTTTTTGGAGTATTATAATACTATAGTTTTAGGAAAAGGACAACCTGCAGGGTGGGGCATAAACCGTCGCGTCGGACAAAGCTGTAGGAATCGAACCCACAATCAAAGTGCGACAAGCCTTTATTTCCTACCACTAGCCTACAGGAAGTCCCTGGTTATTACAAAATAATTTTACTAATCTAAATGGTATGTTTTAACATTTTGAACCTTATACAATTAGGATAAGTATGATATTTTTGAGTTCTATTATCTTTTTGAGTGAAAGATGAGTTGAAGGTTGAAACTCTAATTGTCAAGCATAAATATATATATATCTATCTCTTATTCAATGAATAAATTAATTCTTAAACTTTAGTAAAGGGATATTAAAACAAAAAAATGTGTTATCCTAATACCTTATGTCTTGTTGAACTGATGATATTTTAAATCAATATAGATTGAAGGCTTTGAGGCCCTCAATTTGACAGTTGATTGTTATTGATGACCTCAATCACTCCCTACAAATATTTACGTTTTTCCTCCAATTATATGTCTCTAATTGCCACCAATGTTCTCCTTATCGAGATTATAATTTGGTGGTGACTTTCTTATTTCCATTTACCTCTTATTAAGGCTAAATTTTATTAATCTTATTTCCGATGTGGGTTTTCCACAAAGGTATTTTCCCTTTTCAACCTTTTATTTTCCAAGAAAAATTTCAAATTGCGAGGACGCAATTTATTGAAGGAGGGGAGAATGTAACACCCCGAGCTTCCACGATACGCTTCTCATTCAATAATACAATAGCTTGCATTGTACGCAACTTCGAAGTTCTAAAACATCGCGACAAATCAAAGTAGCCGTTATGAATAGTAATAACCACTTTTTAAAATTATAGAAATTTTATATTTCAAAATGGACTTCATTTTTGTATTCCTAATATTGAAATTAGCCTATGTTGAGTTTTTGGTATTTTTCTGAGAACTTCTAAATTTTTATGAATAGTGAAAAATACTTAAAACAACTTTATTAATCAAAATAATTCATAGTGATAAATTATACTATTGAGTGGTTTTAGAGTATAATTAGAATATATTTTTACCATTTTATCCAATGGTGGTCATTAGAATTAATTTAACATTGAATTTGGACATAAACAATTGCCAATCTTTTGATATAAATTGTTTCTTGAAAACACGCTATTTGTCGTAACAGCGGGAATTAATTATAAAATTAATTAATGCAACTTATATGTTTGGAATTTTGTAAAATAGACATCATTTTTGAATTCGGAATATCAATTATAGCTTAGGATGAAATTTTGGCATTGTTCTGAGAAACTTCAATTTTTGATGAATAGTGAAACCACTAAGTGGTAGTTAAATAACTGATTTTTCGTTTAAATGAAATATTACCACTTCTGTGATTTGATTTTCAAAAATCCGACATACATGGTTGTCATTAAGAAGTAAAATGTGGTTAAATGAGATTATAATAATTTTTTGGTGAATAGTAACTTATTAAGTTCTTAATCGCGATTAGTGGTAATTAGTGTAGTTTAAGGTATAGATAATACTTTAATAATATTAAATGACCTAGACACATGTCCCAACCTCATTGGTTGAGTCATGTCCGACCAAGACAAGCCATGGCCTAACTTGGGGACCCCATGGATCCACTTTTGTTGGGAAATGACATAAATTAGTTTTTATTTAATGTTAAAGTGAAAATGACACTAACATAAATTGTTCTACTAAAACAATTTTTAATTGGGGTTATACAAGTCCAAATTTTGATTATAAATAGTCATTGGAAAGCTAAAAAGATTTCCTACATCATAGTATTTGTTTTATAATTTTTAGACATTAAATAAATTAAAGTATTTATGACATAATAATGATGCAGCGATGACATCATTATTTGACGATTTAAATAAAATGAGAAGATAATGCAAAATCCGAGGCTTACACTTGTCCAAAGCCTATTGGATGAAGATATTTCGAAACCTTATCACCTTAGCCTCGAATTATATAGATGTGGGACCTTTATAATCCGAAAATCATTTTGAAATAATGTAACATTTCATTACTTTCCAAAAGTGCCCCTCCTCTCCACTTATAAAAGGCCCCCACCTCTCCCACCTTATTCACACTTTCAAGCCATTTGGCTCGGCCAACCTCTGCCCAAATACTCTCCCAACATTCCTACCTTACTTCTAGAATCCTCACTTTGGGCAGAACTCTTCCCAAGGAAGCCTTTGGCTCAAATCAAAAAGAGTTACCCGATTTTGAGGTAATGTCTTTTATAATGTTGTTTTGTTTTATTTTTCTTCTCCAACCCCCTAAACTCTTTTTATTCATTTCTTTTGTAACAACACCAGTATCCTCAATATACTAGGATGTTGTTATAAGAAGGATTCGAGCTACACTTACACACACCTACATCTAATGGTTAAAGAACATACGGTTTCTGTGGATGGCGAATTTCTGCCTCACGAAGCGATGATTGTTCAACACTCATATAACACCTTCAAAGGTGGCCATTAAGATGTCACTATTTTTATATATGATATATAATATGTTTTTGTTTTACTTATGCTTCTGTATTTCTCATTTATGGCATACTTTATGATTTCCATTATGGGTAAAACGCGATAATTTCATTTTAGGAAGTGCGGACTACCGCCCCCTCAAAGTGATTTGAATCGTAAATGCCATATGTGGGATGTATAAAGGATGGAGTAAATGGTATTATACACTATATTATACTGGAATTATATTATACATTTATATCATTATGATTTACTTCCATTAAATATGAAATTGAAATGAAAGTAGCGTTCATGCGTACGTACGGCTTACCGTCTCCATGAACGGTGCATTTCATTTCTTACCTCTAAATGTTACGTAATATTATAAATGAATGTATATACTGTATATATGATATATATGATATCTACATCATGAATATAATTCCGGATATAATGGATATTTCACCACATGAACAACTTGTAATTATAAGAAGTTTATTTTTGACTCAAGTACCAAAGATCGACAAAACGACCGTTATTAACTTAAATAATTACATAATGTTCATATCATTGTAATAAGTGATATAATAAGGATAATGAAATTGAAAATGGTTCTTAATAAGGTAGATATTAACTCTAGTTTATTATTCAGGAGGTTAAAGAACGGTTGAGTCAAGTCAGACACGAGGTAAGGGAACTTCTTAACCCAACTTCCATTCTTTGGGTTAATCTCCTACTTTCCGATTATGTCATGATATTATTATGTCATATCCTGTATTTGTACATTATTTATGTGTACTTGTAGTGAATACACATAATAGATCTATTTTATTTTAAAAATGATCTTTGTAAGGGAACTTCTTAACCCAATTTTCGTTCTTTGGGTTAATATCCTACTTTCAAATTATGTCATGATATTATTATGTCATATCCTGTATTTGTACATTATTTATGTGTACTTGTAGTGAATACACATAATAGATCTATTTTATTTTAAAAATGCTCTTTGTAAGGAAACTTCTTAACCCAATTTCCATTCTTTGGGTTAATCTCCTACTTTCAAATTATGTCGTGATATTATTATGTCTTATTTTGTATTTTTACTTTCTTTATGTGTACCTATAGTGAATACACATAATAGATCTACTTTATTTTAAAAATTATCTTTTTAAGGACTTCGTCTCAATCTCCTTTCATTGAGGCATATTTGGATTTATACACAACTTTCATTTATACGGTGTATAAACCCCTTTGACTTTTACGTTTATTCAAAAGGAATATTTTTTATATGAAGCGTTTTACTAAACGACAAAAGGGAATGTTTTTATTTCCGTACTTATGCGGCGACAACGACTTCTCCTCTGTCGTGACCATTATTTGAGATTCGGCTTCCTCTTCAATCCATCATTTTTTTTAATGAAAAATAAATACAAAGTTTTAACTCTCTTTTATTTTGGTATTGAAAATGGTTTTGAAAGCATTTTTATTATATCAATGTGTTGTATTTATATCTTGTGATTGAAATGTGGAAATGTTATGTTTCCTTTATGCATGTTTTATGTGATACGATTATGTTATGGTTTATGATATGTTTAGACCTATTCATATGAGGAATGCATTGGACTTAATAAGTGACGGGTGGAGCCCGCTATAGCTCCTCGATGCATCGGCAGGTCTCATGAGACAAACTAGTGTCTTGGCACGAGGCCTTGACAAAATCTTATTTGTGGTCTTGGCACGAGGCCTTGACTACGTGGTTATGATAGTCTGGCATTATGCATTCCATCATTATGAAAGTGGTTATTGATATTGCATGTGATTATTCGACCAGTAGAATATCCATGTGAAGAAGTAAATGGCATTATCTCATTTTACTTTTGCCATATTATGTTTATGTTCAAGTTTAAAAGGCTTTTGTTTTAGTTATACATTGCCTTAAATGTTAATGTTTATTTATGAAAGCTTCCGCATTATTGTTATCCTTACTGAGCATCTGAGCTCACCCCTTTCAATGTTTTAATATTTTCCAGGATGTGAAGAAGTATTTTATGAATGACCTGCAGGGATAGTCGGAAGAGGATATGAGTGTGGACTATGGAGACTTTGTTATTGTAGTTTTTCACTTTTTGATGTAATGAAAGACTTATGAATGTATCTAGTGTTTCCAAGGCTACTAAACTAATCGGTCTTTCGAGACTTGATCCTTTGTGATCATGCCAATGTTACGAAGTAATGCACCGACTCTGGGTAGCTGGGGTCGGGGCGTTACAGTTGGTATCAGAGGCAGTTTAGTACTAACCTTGGAAGCTAGATTTAGATAAACTCTGATTAGAGCACATAGCCCAAAGATAGACTTTGAGGATTAGTATAGAAGAACTTCCTAGAATTTTAGTATTGTAGAGATGTTGTGAGTTTTCCGAGCAATACATCCCTGTCTGGATACGAGCAGGTAGAGGTGGCTCTGGCACAGATGTACCTAGGGGTAAAACCCGAAAACACCGCTTTGAGCTAGACTCAAACGGGAACTGGTGCACGACAACGGGCCTTGCTGTACTCTTGGTTATGACACTCCCGGGGGATATGCTTAGGATAATTCTCATTTTCTTTACAAACCATTATGTAAGGTTTATGAGTACATACTTCCTCAAAGGAAACATTTCTTTTTATGATTATGGATTATATCCATAAATAGTTCAATTTATGTTAAGTATTATACAAGTATGGAATTATGTATTTTGATTCATAAACTAATCTGGATTATGCCATTGTTTAGAAATGGCGCCTAGTAGAAGGAATGGAAACTGTATCAATGCACGAACTCCGTGTAGGGATTGCCCTCCGGCTCAAGATAATTATTGTGGACCTGGAGATACAACTGGTGCTGATCAACTTATTACCATACTGGGACAACTCACGCAGGTTATGAATAACAACCTTACTCGTATGGAGCACCCTGATTCGCAACGTGGAGGATCAATGCTAGACCGTTTCATGAGGCAACAACCGCCAACCTTCAATGGGAGTACAAATCCTACAGTAGCTGAGCAATGGATAAATTCCTTAGAGAAAATATTCCATGCCTTGGGGAGTAGTGAAAGGGAGAAGGTTGTCATGGCAGTTTACCGCCTCACTGGAGATGCCGATCAGTGGTGGTCACTGATTCAAAACACAAAGGAAGATGATGACGTATCGAATATGGAATGGAGGGAGTTCAAAGAGCTTTTCTTAGAAAAATACTTTCCTCGTGACCATCGAGCAGATATGGAAAGGCAATTTCTGAGTCTGAGGCAGAAGGAGGATGAGAATGTCGCAAAGTATGAGGCTAACTTTACAAGGTTAGCGAGGCATGCTGCCGATTATATACGTAACCCAAGGAGTAAGATTGATCGTTTCTTTGATGGGTTAAAACCATTTCTCCGTCGAGCTTTAGTATCACAATCCTTCTCATCATACGAAGATATAGTCTCATGTGCTATCAAGACAGAAAAGGAATTCTCTAAGTCTTATGACAACAAAGTAAAGCAAGAGAAGAAGAGAACGGTGGAACAAGAGACAGATAAAGGGAAAAAGGGAAAGAAGGATTTTCCATTATGTGATAATTGTGGGAAGAATCACCCTGGTACTTGCCTAAAAGGAATGGGAGTCTGTTATAAATGTGGAGAAAAAGGTCACCAGGCACGTGATTGCAAGGGAAAGAAAGAGGCTGTCAAAGTTGAATGCTACAATTGTAGAGAAATGGGTCATTACGCAAATGAATGTCCTAAGCGTCAAGGAAACTTACCTCAGAAAAGGCCAAGGGATCAAGGACAATCTTATGCTATTACTACAGTTGAAGCAGAATAACTAATGTATTGGTGCTTTTGGACTCATGGATTATATTCTGGTTATTAGAATAATGTGATCTATATAAGGATTGTACTGCAGTACTTTTTGATTTCAGTAAGGTTTTAATATGATTAAGGTAATCATATTTTTAGTATGTGACAATAAGAGAAACTTTTCTTTTTATGGGGAATCTGATGCTACAATTGATTTTGGAATTAAGAGACATTTTAGAGAAAGTCTGGACAGAGTTATTTTGGAGTGGATTAAGTTGATCTTTGGATAGTATGGTTTAAGGTTAAAAAATTAATGAAGATTGTTTTTGGAGTATTATAATACTATAGTTTTAGGAAAAGGACAACCTGCAGGGTGGGGCATAAACCGTCGCGTCGGACAAAGCTGTAGGAATCGAACCCACAATCAAAGTGCGACAAGCCTTTATTTCCTACCACTAGCCTACAGGAAGTCCCTGGTTATTACAAAATAATTTTACTAATCTAAATGGTATGTTTTAACATTTTGAACCTTATACAATTAGGATAAGTATGATATTTTTGAGTTCTATTATCTTTTTGAGTGAAAGATGAGTTGAAGGTTGAAACTCTAATTGTCAAGCATAAATATATATATATCTATCTCTTATTCAATGAATAAATTAATTCTTAAACTTTAGTAAAGGGATATTAAAACAAAAAAATGTGTTATCCTAATACCTTATGTCTTGTTGAACTGATGATATTTTAAATCAATATAGATTGAAGGCTTTGAGGCCCTCAATTTGACAGTTGATTGTTATTGATGACCTCAATCACTCCCTACAAATATTTACGTTTTTCCTCCAATTATATGTCTCTAATTGCCACCAATGTTCTCCTTATCGAGATTATAATTTGGTGGTGACTTTCTTATTTCCATTTACCTCTTATTAAGGCTAAATTTTATTAATCTTATTTCCGATGTGGGTTTTCCACAAAGGTATTTTCCCTTTTCAACCTTTTATTTTCCAAGAAAAATTTCAAATTGCGAGGACGCAATTTATTGAAGGAGGGGAGAATGTAACACCCCGAGCTTCCACGATACGCTTCTCATTCAATAATACAATAGCTTGCATTGTACGCAACTTCGAAGTTCTAAAACATCGCGACAAATCAAAGTAGCCGTTATGAATAGTAATAACCACTTTTTAAAATTATAGAAATTTTATATTTCAAAATGGACTTCATTTTTGTATTCCTAATATTGAAATTAGCCTATGTTGAGTTTTTGGTATTTTTCTGAGAACTTCTAAATTTTTATGAATAGTGAAAAATACTTAAAACAACTTTATTAATCAAAATAATTCATAGTGATAAATTATACTATTGAGTGGTTTTAGAGTATAATTAGAATATATTTTTACCATTTTATCCAATGGTGGTCATTAGAATTAATTTAACATTGAATTTGGACATAAACAATTGCCAATCTTTTGATATAAATTGTTTCTTGAAAACACGCTATTTGTCGTAACAGCGGGAATTAATTATAAAATTAATTAATGCAACTTATATGTTTGGAATTTTGTAAAATAGACATCATTTTTGAATTCGGAATATCAATTATAGCTTAGGATGAAATTTTGGCATTGTTCTGAGAAACTTCAATTTTTGATGAATAGTGAAACCACTAAGTGGTAGTTAAATAACTGATTTTTCGTTTAAATGAAATATTACCACTTCTGTGATTTGATTTTCAAAAATCCGACATACATGGTTGTCATTAAGAAGTAAAATGTGGTTCAATGAGATTATAATAATTTTTTGGTGAATAGTAACTTATTAAGTTCTTAATCGCGATTAGTGGTAATTAGTGTAGTTTAAGGTATAGATAATACTTTAATAATATTAAATGACCTAGACACATGTCCCAACCTCATTGGTTGAGTCATGGCCGACCAAGACAAGCCATGGCCTAACTTGGGGACCCCATGGATCCACTTTTGTTGGGAAATGACATAAATTAGTTTTTATTTAATGTTAAAGTGAAAATGACACTAACATAAATTGTTCTACTAAAACAATTTTTAATTGGGGTTATACAAGTCCAAATTTTGATTATAAATAGTCATTGGAAAGCTAAAAAGATTTCCTACATCATAGTATTTGTTTTATAATTTTTAGACATTAAATAAATTAAAGTATTTATGACATAATAATGATGCAGCGATGACATCATTATTTGACGATTTAAATAAAATGAGAAGATAATGCAAAATCCGAGGCTTACACTTGTCCAAAGCCTATTGGATGAAGATATTTCGAAACCTTATCACCTTAGCCTCGAATTATATAGATGTGGGACCTTTATAATCCGAAAAGCATTTTGAAATAATGTAACATTTCATTACTTTCCAAAAGTGCCCCTCCTCTCCACTTATAAAAGGCCCCCACCTCTCCCACCTTATTCACACTTTCAAGCCATTTGGCTCGGCCAACCTCTGCCCAAATACTCTCCCAACATTCCTACCTTACTCCTAGAATCCTCACTTTGGGCAGAACTCTTCCCAAGGAAGCCTTTGGCTCAAATCAAAAAGAGTTACCCGATTTTGAGGTAATGTCTTTTATAATGTTGTTTTGTTTTATTTTTCTTCTCCAACCCCCTAAACTCTTTTTATTCATTTCTTTTGTAACAACACCAGTATCCTCAATATACTAGGATGTTGTTATAAGAAGGATTCGAGCTACACTTACACACACCTACATCTAATGGTTAAAGAACATACGGTTTCTGTGGATGGCGAATTTCTGCCTCACGAAGTGATGATTGTTCAACACTCATATAACACCTTCAAAGGTGGCCATTAAGATGTCACTATTTTTATATATGATATATAATATGTTTTTGTTTTACTTATGCTTCTGTATTTCTCATTTATGGCATACTTTATGATTTCCATTATGGGTAAAACGCGATAATTTCATTTTAGGAAGTGCGGACTACCGCCCCCTCAAAGTGATTTGAATCGTAAATGCCATATGTGGGATGTATAAAGGATGGAGTAAATGGTATTATACACTATATTATACTGGAATTATATTATACATTTATATCATTATGATTTACTTCCATTAAATATGAAATTGAAATGAAAGTAGCGTTCATGCGTACGTACGGCTTACCGTCTCCATGAACGGTGCATTTCATTTCTTACCTCTAAATGTTACGTAATATTATAAATGAATGTATATAATGTATATATGATATATATGATATCTACATCATGAATATAATTCCGGATATAATGGATATTTCACCACATGAACAACTTGTAATTATAAGAAGTTTATTTTTGACTCAAGTACCAAAGATCGACAAAACGACCGTTATTAACTTAAATAATTACATAATGTTCATATCATTGTAATAAGTGATATAATAAGGATAATGAAATTGAAAATGGTTCTTAATAAGGTAGATATTAACTCTAGTTTATTATTCAGGAGGTTAAAGAACGGTTGAGTCAAGTCAGACACGAGGTAAGGGAACTTCTTAACCCAACTTCCATTCTTTGGGTTAATCTCCTACTTTCCGATTATGTCATGATATTATTATGTCATATCCTGTATTTGTACATTATTTATGTGTACTTGTAGTGAATACACATAATAGATCTATTTTATTTTAAAAATGATCTTTGTAAGGGAACTTCTTAACCCAATTTTCGTTCTTTGGGTTAATATCCTACTTTCAAATTATGTCATGATATTATTATGTCATATCCTGTATTTGTACATTATTTATGTGTACTTGTAGTGAATACACATAATAGATCTATTTTATTTTAAAAATGCTCTTTGTAAGGAAACTTCTTAACCCAATTTCCATTCTTTGGGTTAATCTCCTACTTTCAAATTATGTCGTGATATTATTATGTCTTATTTTGTATTTTTACTTTCTTTATGTGTACCTATAGTGAATACACATAATAGATCTACTTTATTTTAAAAATTATCTTTTTAAGGACTTCGTCTCAATCTCCTTTCATTGAGGCATATTTGGATTTATACACAACTTTCATTTATACGGTGTATAAACCCCTTTGACTTTTACGTTTATTCAAAAGGAATATTTTTTATATGAAGCGTTTTACTAAACGACAAAAGGGAATGTTTTTATTTCCGTACCTATGCGGCGACAACGACTTCTCCTCTGTCGTGACCATTATTTGAGATTCGGCTTCCTCTTCAATCCATCATTTTTTTTAATGAAAAATAAATACAAAGTTTTAACTCTCTTTTATTTTGGTATTGAAAATGGTTTTGAAAGCATTTTTATTATATCAATGTGTTGTATTTATATCTTGTGATTGAAATGTGGAAATGTTATGTTTCCTTTATGCATGTTTTATGTGATACGATTATGTTATGGTTTATGATATGTTTAGACCTATTCATATGAGGAATGCATTGGACTTAATAAGTGACGGGTGGAGCCCGCTATAGCTCCTCGATGCATCGGCAGGTCTCATGAGACAAACTAGTGTCTTGGCACGAGGCCTTGACAAAATCTTATTTGTGGTCTTGGCACGAGGCCTTGACTACGTGGTTATGATAGTCTGGCATTATGCATTCCATCATTATGAAAGTGGTTATTGATATTGCATGTGATTATTCGACCAGTAGAATATCCATGTGAAGAAGTAAATGGCATTATCTCATTTTACTTTTGCCATATTATGTTTATGTTCAAGTTTAAAAGGCTTTTGTTTTAGTTATACATTGCCTTAAATGTTAATGTTTATTTATGAAAGCTTCCGCATTATTGTTATCCTTACTGAGCATCTGAGCTCACCCCTTTCAATGTTTTAATATTTTCCAGGATGTGAAGAAGTATTTTATGAATGACCTGCAGGGATAGTCGGAAGAGGATATGAGTGTGGACTATGGAGACTTTGTTATTGTAGTTTTTCACTTTTTGATGTAATGAAAGACTTATGAATGTATCTAGTGTTTCCAAGGCTACTAAACTAATCGGTCTTTCGAGACTTGATCCTTTGTGATCATGCCAATGTTACGAAGTAATGCACCGACTCTGGGTAGCTGGGGTCGGGGCGTTACAACATGGTAAAATGATCCCCATGGTTCGGGTTCTATGATAGTGCAGATAAGATGGGCACAAGACGTGGGAGTGCATGTTATTGAAAAGGTAGCAGCGACCTATTCTTTTTATGCATCCAACATATTTAGATCTTTTTAGGGATAGAAATATTTTATAGTGGAGATACTGTAACACCATGTCACCTTTTAATTAGGTATGTTATGATCATTATCATTGGTTTCAATTTTTTGTAGTATTTTTGGCCTAGAATTGGAGCATATCAGTAATAGTGCAGTCATAAATTTGTTGGATTTTCGTATTTTACATTATCATATCTTCTATTCATTGGAAAGTTACACCACGTGTAGTAGGTTTTCAGAACGGTTAATACCAGTTGAAATCATCATATGATTTGAATTCATAGTGTGAGTTTTTATGCATCGTGTAATGTAAAAATTCATGGATTTAATCTAAGGCAACATGTTTTTTATATAACATTAATTAATAGGGTTTTACGACATGTAAAGGAATTACAAAGCATTTAATATCCCAAGTTCCTATTTTTAGATGGTCGTACAATATTTTGAGGCTCCATTATATCTTGAAGCCTTCTCCTCTTAGCTAGAGCTCATACCCTAAGTAATTTTTGGTGTCTTCATTATTTCTAAATAAATTTGTTCATTGATTGATCAATAGAGTTAGCCTATTCATCTCTCTGGGTAAGCTTTTCTCTTGGTTTCTCTTTCATTGATGATTTCATCACTTTCATTGTATGATTTGTTGATAGGATTGTTTTATCTATTAATATTTTTTATTTTTTGGTCATGTATTGGCTCCTGAAGGCCGATATTCTAGTTTCCAATCCCATTTTTCAAAGGTAGATATGTTTTCTATGCTCTTGAGATAGGTGTATCTATTCAATTGTTATAGTTTCTTGAATTTATTATTGTTCATATTTATTCCTTGAGATTTGAAATAGAATATTCATATACTGAAATTGAAAATGACATGGATTCACGTTTAAAACTGTTTTTTCTTTGAAAATGTAATTACCATGAATTTAAATGGAAAATGGTCATTCAAACCCTAAATTAGACTAGCTTTTCTTTGAAATTATTTTATAAAAATGTGATCATGGTTTTTAAAATAGAATTGACAAACATTGTATGACGGGAACCTTGGGTACTTTGAGATAGAGACATGAGTAGCCTTAGTGTGTGTGACAACACTATGAGGTAACCTCTTATATGTTGATGGTATATTTTAGGCCTTGATGTTAGTTTGGATCTAACATTGTGCCTTGTTTGTCTTGTGAGTGTATAGAACGTACTTTCTCATAGGATATATCCTGACTGGTAGGTGCATTGTTGTTTCTGGTGTTTTATTACATGATTGCTTATTTCATGGATATTAGATCACATTTGTATTTATATTTGGAATTTTAACCTTCTTTGTTACTGTATTTGGAAATATGGCATGCAATTTTTGAAAATTCAATTATTGTTTGAAAAGGTATTTTAAATGGATTTATTTGTAAGACTACTTATAAAATTTATATATTTTAATTATTGTACTTGTGATTTCTTTTTATTTGAACTTATCTAGATTATTTCGATGGTATCCTACTAGGATCTATATCAAACACCCTACTTCTACCCATTAGGATCTATATAGCTTATTTTGTAGGATTCAGGTAAAGTAAAGAGCATTCTATAGCATGCAGGAATTTGGTTACAGTGATTTTTCATTTTGGGGTAGTTTGGTGGTGATTATGGGTCACATGGAGAATTTTTTTATAGAATTGTAATGTTTTTATAATTTATCCATTTTGTCTTGGTTGTGTTTTTCATTTTTTTTTTCGACACAGTACTTTGGTTTTGTGTCTTGTTTTTCTTATATTCATGACTTGTTTTGTTTTCTATATTTTACCCCACACCTAAATGGGCTGGCTTAGGTGGACATGTCTAGTTGGATCAAGTTGGTCTGTCAAAGGATTCAAAATGTTCGTTTGGATATTTCGATGGTGGGTTTGAGGTCAGATTATCCCACATTCGATTAGCCTTTTCTCAAGATGTTTGAGGATGTTTTTGGTTATGATATTGGTTTGGGTAGGATTATTTTTTGATATCTTGTATTAAGATTTATTCCAAAGTTCTGATCTAGTTCTTACCACTATTGGTTGGTTGTGGTTAATCATGCATAGGGAGCTATGGGATGATATGAATGAGTGCACCCATCTAGTTGAGTATTCACCCTAGCTAGAGGTTATATGTCATGGATATTAATCGTACTCCCGACTACTAGAGGGATACCCCTAGGAAAAGGTATCTCTCAAGCCTATGAGTAGAAAGTATCCCCTATGACAATACCTCTATTAGGGCCACATTCAGAGGTGTCCCCTGGGGTGGTTTGTATCTTCATGGCATCATTTAGAACCCTATTTGTTCTGTTAGACTTTTTGGAACTCGATTTTTTTTCAGGTGTGTGGTGGAGTTTTTTTATTAGGTTGATCATGCCATCAGAGTCTTAGTGCTCGGTAGATTCGCATTGTTCATGTGGATACCGACGGTTACACCCTAGGGTTCAGATTTTGTGCCTATTCCATTTTGATACCTTGAAGATCCTATGTAGATCTGGAGGATGCACCGACTATTATGTGTATGGCTGAGCCATATGCTGTAAATCCTATAATAGGGGGAAAATTAGTGGCATATTTACCATGGGTGTCCTACTAGAACCCGCTGGTTGGTTATTTTCCTTGTGTTTGTTTGTACCTTTTATGTGGTTTTTTCATTTATGTTAATTACTATTAGTTTTCGGTTATGCTGGGAATATCACATGTTCATTCTCTTATTATGACAGGATATTATAGGTTCAACATTGCAGCTGGCCTTATGATATTTATTTATCACCCCCTGTACATTGGCCTCAGTGTGTGTGTAGTACTGATGTCTTCTTTCAAGTTCAATCATAGGTATCGCAGTGGTTGGGGTTGAGGCCTAATGTTTATTGGTTGAATGGAGCTGGTCATATAGAGTCTTAGGATCATTCTCATGTAGCTTGAGAATCATTGATACCGGGTATGTGGTTTGGTTTTGTGTTGGTAGTATATTTGTTTGTATTTAGATTTAGTTTGTTTATTTTTAAATGTTTTTATCCCAATGGGTGACCAACTATTTTATGTTTATCATAATTTGATAGTTTTTAGGTTGCATTTCCTTTATTATAGCATTATTCTATTTCAATTATTTGTTATAAATATAGTGATGTTGATACAAGGGTACGATTTTGGTTATTTTTTTCTATTATTTCCCTTGGAAAAGATTTTATAGTCTCCTAAAAGAATCTTTTAGACCCTTTCTTATTATCAGTAACATCTAGTGTTTGAGGAGGTGTGCTTGAGGCCTTTTGGATATCCATATCGAGTGGTGAGTCAAGTTGGCCCAGGAAGGTTCAATGAAAATTGGTATCAGAGGTATATTTAGTTTTATAATTTGGGGAGTTGGTAGACAGGTGGTCTGGGAATGTCACAACAATTATGATGTATATCGGTCTGGTGTGTAACAAAAACCTTTACTGATAGGAATTCCATGTTTTCAAGGAATGATATTTCTATTATTTGTACTCATTTGTGAGGTTTTTTGATTTCACCTAGCAATATTCACTTGAGTTTATGGATTTATTATTTATTATTGTTTTTGGATCTTGTACTATAGGCAAAAGGCCGGTGTTCATGCATTTTTCTAGGCATGTAGGATTCACATGAAATCTAATTATCTATGGTGTTTCATTTTATTTTTTATTTTGATGACATGTTATGTGGATCGTGTGGAGAGAGTTTTATCAAAGTTGGAGAAGCAGTCCTTCAATGAGGGATTTATAGAGACCTTTTTGGGTTGGTTTCGGCTCTGAGTTCCCTATTGGTGCCTTTATGAGGGAAAGGATTTCTGGGGGATATTTGGTTTTGGATTGAGTTACCCTGAGATGGTGGTTCCCATGAAGTCTTGGGATTATGTTCCTTAGGGGGAATCCATTTTGTCCACATGTTTTATACTAGGTTATACAATGGAGCCTATGTTCCTTCTATCACATATGACATGGGTGGGTGTGGTGGTTCTCCATTTGTGGGGTTTTTGACATATTCTATCCCTAGGGTGTGATTAGGCATGAATATTCCTAGTTTTTGAGAAGTGGGGTACTCATAGTGCTCCTTGTCTCATGGTTTTCTTGAGAGGGAAGGTTTGGATATACCCCTAGCCCAGCACATTTAGGTTGTGCTTTTAGTAGTGCAGTGGGAGCATGATTAGGTGCATGTGGTTTTTGTCTGACCCCCACATGGAGGGTGGTCATGTGGTTGATCTTATAAAGAGGTAGATTCTTTGATTTTGAAGGTGAGTGTGGAGAATGCTCTAGTTTTCTTGAACTGACATGTAAGACGAGCTTGTTTATCTTTTCTAGGTGTCTCATCCTTGTTTTGCTAATACTTGGCCCTTTTGAGTGTGAGTCTTATTGTGTTATCAAGGAGAAGAGTAAAGAAATCCTTATGGTGTATATTGTATCATAGGATGTTGGAGGTCTCAAGCCTTGTTTGGGTGGTTTTTTGGGTGTGGTGGTTATGGGTTTTCATATTGGGGCTTAGGTGTGAGTGGTTTGTTCTTGTCTATCCATCATGTTTGGTAATGTCAATATCATGGGATGTGTTGTTTTTTGTTGGGTAGTAAGGAAACAATAAGGATACTCTTGTGGTGGGGAGAATTATATCGGTCATTGTTGAATGCCTCTTGTGTAGGGAGAGATTTTTGGGCACTATAAGACCAATCGTTGGATGGTTGAGATAGCAAGGGTTGCGCTAGTGATTGAATGAAATCGTGATTGATGGATTTACACTAAGTCTTCTTGGGGGTGAGACTCATTTGTGGTGGAGCGTTCAGGATGACCTGCATCATCACAGGTTGTGAGAATTTGAAGAAATTTGGAATTTTTGTTTTTGAAATTGTTTTAAGGAAAAAATGGTAATTTCACCAGAGATATTATTTTAAATAATTTTTTGACCACTATTTTAGACCCCAAATAGTGTATTTAACATAGTATAAGAGTTCTGTGGAAATATGAGAAGTTTGAATTTTTGAAAAATATTTAATATTTTATTAATTAAAAATTAATTTTTTAATGTGTATTTGCTCAGTTGTATCTTTTAAATAGAGAAATGGATTAATATTATGTATCTTCTATTGAGAACATAATTGGGGGTTTTTCCTAGGTGGGGCATAACCTTGGTCAGGTGCCGGAGCCCGGCTCTGGCCCCCTTTTCTTTCTCTTTTCTTTTTCTTTTTTTTCGTTTTTCCTTTTTTATTTCTACTTTTTTTCCTTTCTTTATCATGTATGTTGATGTTTTATTCCCTTCATGTGGATGATATAGATAGAGAGAGAGATAATAGAGGGATAAGTAGAATAGGAGGTGTCGTTGTGGAGCTCTAGTCCCACTAGATCTTCATATGGATACTCTAGATTGTAGATTAGTGTGAAGATACAACAGTTTCCACCAGAAGGTGGGTCTATTTTAGTATTTTTCTATATATCCCCATATATTAATAGTTTTTTAAGTTTTATTCCCATTTATCAGTTGTTTGGGACATCATTGGGGGGGGGGGGGGGGTCAATTTTAGAGTTTTAGGGAGAAAACGGGTTTTTGGGTCTATTTTGGTTGTTTCTCATTCAGGGAAACCATTTACGTGACATTTATTTCAGAGGAACATGCATCATTTTTTCTTCCTATTCGAGGGATATTATTTTTTGGCACTACACACCATGTATCAGGAGTACATGACGTGCAATGGTGGCTCGAGGTGTGTCGGGGAACATAGTTCTGTAGGGTACACGTTTAGTGGTAGTGTACTATGTTTGGATAGAACCTGTGTGGGGGGGGGTGTAATTGTCTCTACCCTGTCTTCTCATTTCCTTTTCATTTTTAGTGTGTTTGGGGGAGGTTTTAGAAGTTTTATATGAAGGATAGAGATACTATTGGAAGTTAAAAACATATATTGTTTACACGATCTGTATAGGTCATTTACAACTTGTATAGTTGGATGGTTCATAGCTTGTATGCAGAGAAGGGGAATCCCTTGAAATGAGAACACATCGTGTTGGTGGAATTCATGATGTGTAATAAACAAAGGTTGAGGTGAAGTTTTTTTCTGCGAAAGTGGATATTTTCATGAAACTTTTGGTTTACACACCATGTAAATTTTACATGATTTGAAACTAGTAGATTGTTGGTTATTTTATAACCCTTCCATCAGAATTTCATTTCATTTGGATGCTACCTACCTCTCATGTTTTGGTAGATCCATAGTCACATTCGGAGAATCTTTTAACCTCCTTCCTCCCACTTCGATCAATTAGTTTTGGTGGTTGTTGGTTAACAATCTGTTGTGGGTTCTTTATAATTTCCCCATGTTTTTCTCTTGTTATTTTATTGTGGATTCACTATAGTGATGTTGTATTGGTTTGGGGTGTGATTTGGGGTGTGTTTTGATGGATCTTGGGGGTGGTTTAGGTTGGTCTGTGGTTTCCCATCCGCGGTTATGTTTTGCAGGTGTTTTTTCTTTGTCTTGCAGTGCACACCATGTTGGAAAGCATCTTTGAAGTAGGGAATCCCCCATTTCTCTTTATTGTGTATCATTTGTGAGGGGTTTACTCTTGTTCATCTATGCGATATGGTTGTTTTGGCTTAATCAATGATAAATAATTGGTAATTGGAATTAACTGGGGAAAGGGGAATGTTTTCTCATTCTTTTATAACATTGTATTTATTTTGATATGATGGGTTTTATGGACATGATTCCCTACTAAATATTTTGTTCATTAGGTGATTTTTTTTATAGATGATATGTGTTCTTACTACTATATCTATTGTGATTTTTTGATATCACCCTAAAATTTAAATTCGGTAAACACGTATATTTGGATAAATAAAATGGATTCCATTAGATTATGGATTATGTAATAAAACCCCTAAAATAAAGTGAAATTTGATAAAATACCCTTTTTAAAATTTTTAAAATGTTCTTTGATGTATTGTAAATTTTATTATTGCTTTTGGGTTAGTGAGGTGGTTGTTGTTTGACCATGATTTTGGGATGGTGAGGTGGTTTGGATGTACTTTTGGGATGGTGAGGTGGTGGTTGTTTATCCATGCTTTTGGGATGGTGAGGTGGTTGTTGTTTGGTTGTGATTTTGTGGTGGAGAGGTGGTGGTTTGTTTGGTTGTGCTTATGGAGTGGTGAGGCGATGGTACGATGGGGATGATGAGCTTCTTGTGATGTGTGTTTCTGTTGTACAAGAAGCCCAGGTAGTGATGGAATAATTAATTTTTTAATAATGTATCAAATGGATTAGGTTGGTTTGGTTAAAGGGATGGAACTAATTGATGGATAAATAAATAATGGGTTGTGTTGTTAAATATGGTTATTGGTTAATAATAAAATAAATGGGTTGGATAATGGAATTGGTTGGTGGTGTGATGTGGATTATGGTGTGTTTGGTGTTATGAATTTAGAGGTGGTTGCAAAAGTGGGGGTGCTGTAAGTTGGTTAGTGTTTGGTTGTGAACACAGAGGTTAGGTTTTTTTGTGGCTATATCTATATACTTTTATATTCCTTATGATTTCTATAATCACCCCCACCTTCATCGAGCACTATGTATAGACACCCATATATTCACATGAATGGTGATTTTCCCAACATCTTAGTGATGAGGTTGGATGGATGGCTACCCACTCTTCCATGCTCTCTCTTATAGGAAAGTAGATATGCATAGGTTGTGATGTATGGAGGCCTGTTAGTGCACTTGTTGATGGATTGGGTGTTTTTTTGGAAATATATGATTTGACCGTGTTGTGGGAAAATTTCAAAGGTGTTTTTAGGTGAGATGTGATATGACCATGTTGTGGGGTGGTGGAATTGGTGTTTTCGGGGGAGATGTGATATGTTCGTTCTGTGGGGTGAATTATGGGTGGGGTCATGTATGGTAGGAGGAGGTAATTTGTTTGATATCTTTGATGTTCATGATACCCTACTACTCTAGTTATGGTTTTGAAGTAATGAATAAGGTGTGTACGGGGGAGATGACATGTGACCATGTTTTGGGGTGGTGGTATATTTTATTCGTAAGAGATGGAAGCATCAGGATGTACGATGTTGGGATGTGAGAGTGGAAAATCAGTGAGAAAATGGTTTGGGTACCCTTTATCGACATACTTATTATTACGTAATTATACTTATCTTGTTTCATTTACTGAGAATTCCATGGTAAGGTTGGGATGGATAGTTTACCTATTTAGGTGTTACTGGTTCTACTGTTTACTCATGGCTACATTTGTATGCTTCTTTCACATATTCACAAGAGACTTTAGTTTTCCTATTCAGTATACTCATTTATCACCCTAAAAATATAAAATGATTTTTAGGTTTTCATAAGGATTATGTAGACCATGATGAATATTACAAGCCCAGACCTTGGATATTTTTTGTATCACTACATTGGATTTGCTTTTGGGTATTTATTTTGGATACTTTTATCTGTATCAGTTTTATTTATACATGTATTGTGGGATGGTTTTGGATTTCTATTATATTATTTTATGTATTTTCTTGTTTTTGATTCATCTTATATCATAATTCAATTTACATTATATATGGTAATTCCTCCCATACATGAGATTTTTATACCCTATATGTTGGTCACCAACCCAGGGCCTACTAGAGGTGGTATTCAGGGGTTCATTATCTCTCTTCCCTCATTGCGTTATTGTTGGTGGGAGGGGTTCATGACAATACATTGCCAAGTACATGACTGGGGACCATGTGTGGGGTACACACTGTGTTCAGGCAGTATACACTGTGGTATTCGACGGTGAACTTGTCGAGTGGGGCTAGGTTACATGGGCGGGTGCCCCTATTGGGGTGTACGCCATTTATAAGGAGGCACACACCATGTAATTTGGGAAAGTACACACTGAGTGGCCTAAAGAACATTACCATTGGGCTCTGTGGGTACATGTTGTGTACTTGAAGTTTATATTGTGTACTTCCCCTTCCCTTGGCCATTTTTCTTGATTTTTTTTCATAGTCAAAATTAGACTTGTGAGCAGTTCATTCTAGTCATTTTTTTCAAATAGATCATGATGGTGTTATCCCTCAGACATTTAGAGCCTATTTGGATGATTTTTTGAATTGTGAGAGTTTGGTTGGAAGATTTTCTTATGGTGGTTCCAATTTCCTCCAAGGGTTTGGGTTGTGAGTTGTGAGTCCTGTGTGAGGGTGTGATATTGTTAGTTGATTGTGTCTTGCGGATTTCAACCAGTGTTGTTTAATGTTCTTTTAGATATATTTTGATAGGAGGAGTCAAGTGGTATCTCTAAGGAGATCTTGGTCTTTCCCTACATGTTGGGACTAGTTTCTCAAGGTTAGAGTAGTTGAGGTTTAGATTCTATTTTTGGATACCAGATATATTGGAGCCTCTGATCTGTGTTGACATCTTTGGTTGGTGGTTACAACATGGTTTTGTTAAGATTATGGTATGAGTCTAAGGGACTCTGAGGATTCCCTTATGGGCTAGTTTCTGATCAAATTATTAGTGGTTTCTATAGTCTGTTTTTGAGAATGACTGTAAGGAATGTTTTGTTTTTCTTGTATTGAGGAACCCATGTATAGGGTATCTTGATTTTTGGAGGCCATGAGGGCCATTTTAAATTCCCTTTTTCATTGTATTGTGCATTTAGATGCCCCGTTTTGTGTGATTTGTTGATCAAAGAATATTTAAAGGCTACTGAGGGCTGTTTGTGATGTTTTTAGCATTGGGTGTGTCCTGTTCTTTTAGTGGATCCATAAGAACCCCTTGTAGGTTCTCTTTATCTTTTTGTATCATTTTAACTGATTGATGTTATTTTTTCAGACATGGATCGAGTGCCTTCATGTAGAAGGGGAGTATCGTGGTGTACATCACTTGATGTTGTGTCCCTAGGGACTATGTGAGACCTGAGTTTGGTTTAACCCTAAGGCAGGTCGTGGAGAGTCTATGGTGGCTTCTTTACTAAATACTGAGATCCAAGCTGATGTGGGCAACCTGTTTTTTTAGAGTGGATCGGAACTGCTAGTTTAGAATTTTGAAATTATGGGTTCGAGGTTGGATCATCCCACATTCTGTTAGCCTTTGGTCACGATGCTTTTGGAAGTTTAGATTTGAATCTATGGTTTGAGGAGGATACCTTTGAGATATTTTGGATAAAATGTTGGCCTTTAGTTGTGATTTGGTTTATTCCTCCCATGTCTGACTATGGTTAGATAGTCATAGGGAGTTAATGGATGATCCGGATGAGTTCACCCCTCTAGTTGAGTATTGTCCCTAGTAAGAGTTCATATTTCATTGATGTTGTTTGTGCACTCAGTTGCTAGAGTGGGACCCATGGGATAGGGTATCTATAGGTTTTTTAGATATATGGTATCACCTAGGATAGTACCTCAATCAGTCCCACGTTTGAAGGTGTCCCCTGGGACAATTTGTTTTATTATAGCCTCATTTAGAACATATTTTATCTTGTAATACTTTTTAGGATATGATGGTTTATTAAGTGTGTGGTGAAGGTTTCTCATTAGTTCAATCATTTCATCAGAGTCCTAGTTCCCATTAGATTCTTGTTGTTTGTGTGGAAACATAGGGTTATGGCCTAGGGTTCGGTTTTCATGCTGGTTTCATTTATACATTTTAGAGCACATATGTTGATCTAGTAGATATGTGGTTTTATTTGTGTGGATAGGTGATCCACGTGCTGTCAACCCTCTTGAATAGGATTGAGTGGGAGTAGATTACCACATGTGTTTGGTTAGAACCCAATGGTTGGCTAATTTACTTGTATTTGATATCCCCTTTTATGTTGTTATTTATTTTAAAATTGATGGTGTTTGTTTTCAACTAGTCTAGGAACGTCATGTGTGCATACACTTGTTACGATAGTAGATTTATAGATTCACTATTGTGGGTGGCCTACTAAGATTTATTTCTCACCCCCTATATATTCATCTCGATGTGTATCCAGACCTGACATATGCTTTTAGGATGGCGCACAGGTTGTGCTATGGTGGTGGTCAAGGCCTAGTGTGTCCTTATTAAGTGGAACCACTCATGTAGAGTCTCATGATCGGGTTGGTGTAGATCAATCATTATGGAGACCGAGTACATTGTTTGTCTCAGTGTTTGCAGTAGAGTTGGATGTATTTATTTTCAATTTGTTTAATCTGTATATGTGGTCTGTCTAGTGGGAAACCAATTTGTGTGTGTTTTTCATTCTTTAAGATTCTATGTTCTAAATTTCATTTATTATATCATACTTCCATTTTAGTTATTTATTATGCTTACTCTTATGTTTATACTTCTATACGAGTATGGTTATTTCTGTTGTTATTACACTCTAACTAGAGGGTATATCCTCCTCATAGTATCTTTTAGACCCTCAATTATTATCAATAGTCTCTTGCATACAAGGACGTGTTTTGGAGGCCTTGTGGAAATTCAAATTGGTTAATGTGTTAGATCGACCCAGGCCGGTTCATTACAGTGTATGTACATCTTGTCGTCTCTACGCAATGATACATTTCATTTCTATCACCATCATTTATTTCTATTTTACTTGGATTGTAATGAGGATAGATGTGATGAATATACATGATATATATGGTATAATAATGATTCATGAATGGTAAATTATTTTTTACATTTATCTTATTCCATCATTCAAAAAGTGAATACAACATTCATGCGTGCATACGGTCTACCATCTCCATGAACGATGAAATTCATATTCTAGCTCTATCGTTATAGATGAGTTTAAATATATATATATATACATATATAATGAATATATATGATATAATAATCATGTAAATTATTATGGTTTACATTTATAAAAAATTTTAATTTATTATATAGAAGGTTAAAAAATATTCAATGAGATTCAAGCCTAAGGTAAGGAATTTTGTCTCAATTTTATTTATGTGGGCCACATACCTTATATGCTATAAGTTTATTTTTTGTAGTGTATATACTAACCATGAATGTATTTTATGACACTTATCATAAAAATTATGGGATATACATATCCATATAAGGTTGTTTCTTTCATGGGGTTTATGATTCAATATGACACCAAAGAGGTAAGGGTTTATTTCACAATCTCTTCATTATTTGAGATTGTTTATATTTAAGTCTCCAATAAAAAACATTTATTTTCAATTACCATGAATTTTAAAAAAAATAATTTTTTTTCTATTCACATATAATTGTTTAAAATCATTTTTACCCATATTTTTCATTTTACAAAATAGTTTGAAAGGAATCTATTTTTTGTTTTCCATAAGAGGTGCTTCGTGACTTTTCTGACAAAAATATGAAAGGAATATTTTTTTAACTTATACGGAATGAGTTTATTTTCCCACCATCATGACAACTCAATGTTTTGAAGCATCCTTTACTAGTTTAAAAGTTTATTTTCAAAGAAAATGTATTCATTTATAAGTGGGAATATTTTTAAAAAGAGTTGTGATTTCAAAATGAAAAAGTTATTTTCCATAACAATTATTCAATGTGATATTTCAAAATCTATTTTAATATAAGATGACATTATTTTATGTTAATTACACAATATAAGGGATTTTATCCAAGGATACCATCTTTAATTTTTCTCTAGATGTTTTAGGTTTATGAAGAAAAAATGAAATGTTTATGAAACACATTTCTTTTCATAAGTTCTGACATGACGAATTTTTTATGATCCCATTCCACACATATGTATGGTTTTCATTATGTGATGTATGTGAACTATATATCACTCCAATTAATTTGGTAATGTATTATAGATCTTGATATAGTTATGGGAGAAAAGTCTATAGGCTTGATATGGTATTGAAAACAAGTCATTGTTCTTGATCTTCTACGAGAAACAGGTGTTGATACCTGATCTGATGGTCTTGGTAGTTTACCTAGACATATGAAATGGTATATATATTTATGATCATTCCACTCAAATATATGCCACTAAATTACGGTTCATGATTGAGTTATTATGATTTCTCATTCTTATGATTCGTGTATTTTGAAATCCAAATGTTTTATATAATTACTCATGTTTATGATTATTGACTTATTGGGTATGACATTTGTTTGTTACGATCATGATCTTATAACGTTACTATTGTCATATTATTTCATAAGATTATTGATTGATATCTCTCATGCTTACCCTTACTAAGCATATAATATCACCCATTAATATGTTTCTTTTTTCCTAGGTTATATATAATTATGATTAGTGATTTTTGTTTAGAAAGGTTTCATATGTGAGGAATTTTATGGGTGATGTTGAAGACTTAACAGGGAATATGAAAAACCAGATATAGTAAAAGTTGATGTTGATATTTATGAATAGGTTTTTTATGAATCCAAGTTGTTAAGAGTTCTTCCAAATTGTCTAAAATTGTAAACCTAAAATATATTTGAATATGTATGTTATTTAATATTTCATTTTTAGGTTGTATGTTTTGGAAGGGAAGAATTGGGTATCATTTATCAGTCTCAAAGCTAGAAATTTAAAGTTTATGTTTTAAACACCATATTTGAAAGTACCAGTCTCAATCTATGACATTTGGTAATAGAGGAAGGTTTAGAAATTTTTTGAGATTATGATATATTCATGATATGTCATTTAAAGAGTTATTGATATCATCATGGGTATATAAGTCTGAGGTTGACCACAAGATTAGAGTCTTAGACACCTCTTTTGAGGTTTTAAGTGATGAAAATTTATGGAGGATAATGATATTTGGGAACATGTATATGTAACCCTTAGGTTTAACATAAATTATTATTTTATGAAGGATAAATTTAAATTTTCTGTACATAAGTTTTAAATATATTTATAATCTTTAGGTTTCAAATGATATTTTATTTTGAGGTAAGTATTTGTTATTACATTTTTGGGATACAAAGAGAAACTATGCTATTAACTTTGATGTCAAAACATTTCTTCAATGCTGAATATATTAAGGATATTATTTATGAAATTTATCACATTTCTAGGAAGGTTATAAGTATTATATTAATATAGTTTTAAAAAATAAATTATAAACTACGGGTTGGTTGACAACCCCTTGCACCTGGAAAGGTCGTGAGGATTAAAAGCACAACAGAATGGCAATAAGGGTAAATCACAAACCAATGGCCTACATGATGTCCAAGTTAGTATAGAATTAATTTTTAATTATTTAAACTATCTAAGAGATAAAATTTAAGTTAATTTTTTCAGTATATTTATTATCATATAGATAACCACAGTATTGTTAAAAGAGATGGTGTTAAGTGATTAATGCTATTTTGGAAGACGTTCACTATTTCAGGAACCCTATTTGATCAAGGTAAATAAAATATTATGTAATTTTATTTGAGGAGTAATTTTTGAATTGTATTTTAGAGGTATTTATGATTTTATTGTAGATTTATGGTAATTTAGGTTATTTATGGAAATGGTTAGCGTATCTTGGAGATTATATGTTTAGGGTGTGCACATTTTAAGAGAAAAATTATAAACATATCTTGGAATATGATGTGATCAAATAATTCTAATTTTTATGTTTCAATATTAGTATATAAGAGTTTGAGGAATTTTAATGTTAGTTATTTATTGAATGATCTATGTTTAACATTGGGTATTACTATTGAATCTTGGATATTAAAGTAGTTTTCCTCATATAAAGGTTTTTTATTTTTGGAAATATCTTATCATATGCTAACCATTTTTGTTTTTTAAATTTTTAAATACTACATAAATATATTTTTATTCTTTTTTAGATTATGAGATCCATTATAAGGTTTTTTTGTGATTTAGGTATGAAAAATTCATCTTAAAAACTCATTGTTTGGAGAAAAAGATGAGACTCTGGTCAAAATTTATTAAAGCATGAAATTATATTTTGCATGTAATTATATTTCTTTATGTTCCTATTAAATATGGTAATGTAATGCCTCAACTAAAATAATATTATATTAAAACAAAAATTTTGTCATATAGCATTTAATTTTGTGGAATTGATTATCTTTTTGATATGTGTGGTTTAATGTTTTTTGATTGTTCAATTTCTCATGAATATTAAATTTATTGTGATCAATGACCTATGTGCGTTAATTTTTTCACTTAACTACATATTCCCTTCCCACTAATGCTATACAATTTTTAAACCTGGTATTTTCAATCCAAGATGACCTTTATACATGGATTTCTCTCCTTTCTAGATGATGTTTTATTAATACTATTTATGATGTGGGATTCCAAAATGGAATTCTAAAATGATAAACATTTGATTATAGATAAACAATTAAGAGGATTAAATTTATTAAAGGGGGTGTAACACCCAAATATTTTATGAAATTTTTCTTTCAAACATATTTAACTTCTTCGATAGCTTGTGTTACTCACAACCGCAAGTTTAAGTGGACCAGGATATACTATTTAAAATATTATTATTTAATGTTATCAACTAGCTTTTAAATTGAAGGGTATGAATAGGATTAAAAAATTTATAAATTATATAAAAATTATCTACTCAATATAAATACTTATTAAATAATCAAATATTTTTTAGTAATTTTTTTTATTCTCTAAAAATATGTTTTTTTTAAATGAATTTTTATTGATTTTTTCGAGAAAATAATATAATTATTTCTTGGAAATTTTAGAAAATATAGTAGATAAATTGAAATTAATTTTTCCAAATCAAAATATAAAAAGTATCATTGGGTTAAATTTTTGTAATTTTCTAAATAGATTGATTTTTCAGTTAATAGTGAAAAATGCCAATTTTTTTAAACTGTCAATTTATTTTCATTTAAAATGTAATTCAAATTCAAATTTTATTTTAAATTAATATAAGTATTATTCAATTAGATATAATCTAATTAACTTCATTTGGATTGTAATGGCCCGGAACTCTCTGGTCCATTCCTTTGTGAAAATATGATATTTGAGGTGTTCCAGGAGGGCAAGGTGACTTATCCCCAACACTTTGCCAATTCTCCAGTTCGGTGAATAGTTCTAACGGTAGATAGTTGTGAACGGTGCAACAGTAAGCTTCTGTGAACAGTGCATCAATGACCCTTGGTGGACAGTGTCATCGGTGACCTTCTACGAATAGTTCCATCAGTGAACAGTTCTATTGGTAACCTTTAATGGTAACCTCTCTTTCCTTTTCCAAATTTCCAATTCTATGAAACGTTCTATCGGTGAACAGTTCTATCGGTAACCACTAATGGTAACCTCTCTTTCCTATTCCAGATTTCAAATTCTGTAAACTGTTCCATTGATGAACAGTTCTATTGGTAACCTCTAACAAAATCCTCATTTTCCTTTTCCAAATTTCCATTTCATTGAACAGTTCCATCGGTGAACCTTTCTATTAGTGAGGCAAAATGGAAACTTCTATCTGTAACCTCTAATGGTAACATCTATTTCCTTTTCCAAATTTTGAGTTCTGTGAACAATGTTTCCAGAATGGTGACCTTATAACGGTGACCTTTTCTTTCCTTTGACAACTTTTGAGATCTGTTAATAGTGATTCCAAAATACTGACCTTTTTGTTCCTTTTCCAAATTTTGAGTGTATGAATAGTGTTTCTAGAACGGTGACTTTCTAATGGTGACCTTTTCTTTCCTTTGCCCAATTTTGAGTTTGTGAACAGTGTTTCCAGAATGGTGACCTTCTAACGGGGAGGTTCATGAACAGTGTCTAACTGTGAGGTTCATGAACAGTGTCTAATGGTGAGGATCATGAACAATGTCTAATGATGAGGTTCATGAACAGTGTCTATAGTGAGGTTCGTGAACAATGTTTTTCCTTTTCCAAATTTTGTGTTCATGAACAGGGTTTCCAACTTCCTACAGTTTCTCCCCTTTAGCATTTTCCTTTGAAGTAAAATGCATTTAAGGCCACTTTTTAAGGACTCTAAGGCCGATTCAAATGCCATAAATCCAATATTAATTATTACTAAGGCTCGGGATGTTTTACTTGGTCAATCCGCGTGGTTTAATGTTGTCCCCTTTTAATGGGAAATTAAGCATATCATAAACCATCACTCTATTAAAACATCTAAAGGGACATGATATCTCCCTACCTAATTCTTTATCCCTTTTCTCGGCTGTAAGATTCCCAAACATCTCATACCATCCTCTAGGAGTTACACAATAAAACATTCATCCTAGGATTGGTTCCGCTATGTTTTGATGTAACCAATCTGTATCAGTTAATCTATGATATAAGGTATGTTTTATCATCGTTCTTTTGGGTTTCATCTTCTCCTACTTCTCCTTTCCATATTATATCATGTAATATCCGTGCTTCTAATGTGGTTTTTGGGTTTTGGTTAGTGCGGTCATACCATGGAATCCTTGGGTGGATTCACTTGACACGAAAGGAGAATCATGACCCATTGGGGGGATAAAGAACATCAAGAACTGTTTGAGGTAAGGGATTTGTTGCTTCTCTTTTCTTTTATATGAAACTGTATTGTTAGCATGTTTTATCCCATTGAATGAAAATAGAATTGACATAATAAATATTTCATCTAGATAAATAAATTGATATCTATCGTATGTTGTTGCCTCTTGCTTTTCAATATTGTGTGATATCTATTCTTGCTTCGTATAGGAGTTTGTTCATGACAATAATTGGTAAAGAATGTAAACTGTAATTAATTGATAATTGTTGGCTATGGATAAAGAGGCATGTAAATGAATCTGGTTCTTCTTGTTTTAATTTTATGTTAATCAAATTGGTGCAGTAAGAATGTTTAATTATTTTTGAAAGATTACTGATTAGGTTTCCTGAATTTGGGAACCTATGAATAATAAATCTGTTAATTCAAGATGTATTAAAGAACTTATTGTTTGATAATTCCTTGAAGGGTTCTGAGTTACCCTCTTGATTGTTAATGGGATAAGAGCCCGATTTATGTGATGTTTGTTTTCCTACTGCCTGTGATATGATGTGATCCTGGATTGATTTTATGATATGTGGGGGCATGGAGACTTTTGGTTGTGGCATAAAATGACGCCTAGGGTGGAGAGATGCATTAGTTTATGCTTCTGGGGGTCAGGGAGGACACCATGGATGATGGAATGGGAAGGATGTGTTTGTTGGATGCTTACTGTTCCTTTTTGGTTGATTAAATATTTTACTTTTCCCCGCTACATAAGGTATCTAGTCGTGCTCACCCTTCTTCTAAAAGAGGCAAAGATGAATGGGGCTTGCCACGTGCTTTCCATGTTTAGCTTCTCAAAGGAGGATGGGTCTACGCTCTTGCTATGGGTGGAAAAGACTCGACGGGTAGTACATCTACTCACCGTGTTGATCCCCCTTGTGTTTAGTAGCGTAGAATGTTTTTCTAGAATTCCTGGGAATGTGGGAAAGTAATTCTATAATGAATAATTGAATAAATGGTGTTAACCCATGGGGTTGGAGTTTGCTGGAACATAATGATGAGGTTGTAATCTTAATAGGACGATGGACTTTGGGTGTGATGCGAATAAAATTTAATGTAGAACTATTCATGTTTAATTAATGTTTAATTAATTAATTAATGTAAAGTGCAGTAGGTAAAAAGAGAATGAAATAATGTATTAAAAATCTTTAAATGGTTGTGTGCTTATAGGATACCTAGTCTTAGAAGTGGCAGCCCGGAGTCCAAGAAACATTAGCTGTAGTTGAGTCTAAGACTAGGTTATGCCCATAGTGTGGTTGTGAGATATAGTATATTCTGTAATTTTTTTGTTTATATACACTAATCCACCCTATCAGTAATAGAAATTGACACCCCAGGGATTCTAAGCCCTGGGGGTGTTTTCCCCCACATTCTGGTGGGAGGATGGATGGGTGACTACCCCCCTTTGGCCCCACTCTCTTCTCTTGGTAGATACGTGTGCTGGTAGGAACAATGGTTAGTTTTCCACATATATGTGTGTAGATGGATGTAATGGCTTTTGGTTATTCACACACATATATTCTAGACATAGTATCCTGTGGACTACTATACATGTAACGTGTATAGGCTGTGATGGCTTGAGGATCTTTACTCGGTGTATGGGATGTAATGGATTGATGTATAATAATCGATGTATGATACACGTTATGCGGGCTGTGGTGGATCCCAAAAACTACATGGTTACTTTTCATACGTGGACATGGGGGTTTTGTTTCATGAGGTTCATGTTGTGGTGCATCGCCCAGGTGTCTACGGGCAAGCCTTTTTGGAGAGAGAAGCTCAGGACGTGCGATGTTGGGGAAAAGCGGCAAACCAGTGGGGAAACCTTGATATTCATTATTATATGATATATTATGGTATGTGTCACTTTGTGAGAGTATGCATGGTGAGTTTGGGAACTTAGTATACTCATTTAGGTGACGAGTTAGTTTCACTCGTTGTACACTGTACTTTAGCATGCTTTCTTTACTTTTTCATGAGAGGCATCAGGGAGGATCCTACTAAGTATATTGTTATACTCACCCTATGTATATAAAAACTATTTTTCCTGTCACATGGAGCAGGTTGGAGATCATGCAGCTTTCTACTATCTTGGGGTTGCAGGAGCTGTTCAGGCTTGTGGTTGCTGCTGTTTTTACTTTTTTTTGGGTACCTGCGATTTTCCCCTTCCAGTTATAGTACTTTTTTATGACATTAGATATGTTCCCATGGGTTTTATTTTATATTTCAGTAATTAGTTGTAGTTGGTTAGTGTCTATCTTACCTCTCTTATCCGCATGTGTTCTTTTAGTGGCTAATGCGTCCAATTTGTGTGTTTATTATACCCTCGGTGCTAGTCGCCAACCCGGGGCCTACTGGAGGCGGGACCCGGGGGTCATTATCTCCCTTATCGCATTGTCGGCCATGGAGGGTAACACTTTGTGGGGAGGGGGTCATGACATAGTGGTATCATAGGTCTGGTTGAGGGATAGGAAGGAGTTTAGAGTTTGGCACTGGTGAGGATGCATGGGTTGGTAGGGAAAGAATGTCATTCATGATTAGAAAATGAGGTAAACACTGAAGACCAGCTGAGACATAGGCATTTAGGTCCCCCTATGATCTGATGTATGAACCTTTTAGTTTACAATGACTACTAAACAAGGTGATACTAGTTTCAGGGTAGAAATCTAGGAAAGGATCATGCATCATTCTTCTTTGTGCTTGTGTTTGAATTTGTAGACCTTTGGATAGGTTAAACTAAAATGAATAAAAGAAAACAATTAATTAATTAATGTCGAGTCTTCCATATTCCACGTTTAGGAGCTCTAACGGTTTGTTATTTTATAGGTATGGCTGTAGGTCGACGCCATCATCAGGTTTGTGTAGAAAATGTCCAGTAAGTTGTTCCAGCAGATTGCCATAGGGTAGAGGTTGAAGACGACGTACCTTAGAGGAAGACACTTAGAGAGTTTCTGCTCCAGAGTCTACATAAGTATGAGGGACCCATTTCAGATTTCGTCATGGAATACTAGTTGGAGGAGGTCAAGATATGATTTAGTTCGATATGTGCTCGAATGAAGCCCTGGGTGTCCTTGGTTGTGACGATGCTACGTGGAGCAGCGAGGCATTGGTGGTTCTTGTTCCTCGGGGATCAGGATGAGTCATCATCTCCTGGGAGGAGTTCCAAGATAGGTTTAGAGTCAAGTTTCTTTCTTCGACTATGAAGGTGTCTAGTCACCATGAGCTTCTTACCCTTCGACAAGAGATCTCCAGTGTTCAAGAGCTTGGAATCAGTTTCAGGAACCTTTTATGATATGCTTAAGACCTATTACCAGATAAGGAGGCCAGGGTGAGGCATTTCAAGGAGGATTTGCATCCAGAGATCTAGCGCCATGTCACCCCATTTATGATGATGACATATCTTGAGGTGCTGGCAAGGGAAGAGGTTTTTGAAAGGAATTTGGCCTAGACTGGATCATCACGAGAGGGGAATCATCATGATTCCTCACAAAGCAGAGCTGTGGTTTGGGGTTCCCAGTTTTTAGGGCAGAAGAGTTACCGTGGAGCCGGGGGTAGGTCCCAGATCTTCACATATCATTTCTCATGAGGGAAAAACTCTCTGGACTATGCCAAGGGACCAGGAGCTTGTTTTTCTTGTGGTTGTTATGGTCATCAGTAGCGGGAGTGCCCGACCCTTCAGAGAGGTCATCATGCACCAGGTGCTATGCTCCAAGTTTCACTTTTAAGGCAGTTCCAGCTGAGGCAACAGCAGCATGTTTCGCCATCTTTAGATCAGTAAAGGGTAGATGGGGCAGGTAGAGGACAACCCCATGACACTCACCTTCCTTAAATATCAGAGCGCGACCATGGTGGTGGTCATCATTAGGGTCATAGAGGTCGTGCAAGAGGTCATGGACAGCTTCATGCTCTAGCATTGTAAGCTCCAGGTGAGCCAGATGTCGTTCGAGGTAGCCTTTTCTTATTTTCTACATTGGTGTTTGCCTTGTTTGATTAAGGAGTGACACACTCCTTCATATCACCTACCCTTGTCTATGATTTGGGACTTTATGTAGAGAGGCATCCAGTGCCCTTGGCATTGACTACGCCAGTTGTAGGTCGAGCAGATTTGTTTGAAGTATGTAGAGACTGTGAGATAGTGTTGGGGAAACACCGATCTTGGGTAGATTTCCTATGTTTATGAATACAACCATATGATTTTATCCTCAGCATGGATTGGTTGTATTTGGTGCAGGCTATCGTGGATTGCTTCCAGAAGAAGGTTGTTTTCTTTGTTGAGGATGGAGAGCCGGTGGTGTTTGTTGGTGAGCGAGATCCTCGGATGGGTCATAGGCGCATTCCATTCTTGTCATCCATGATGTCTGAGATGATGTTTAGTTCTTCAGAGGTTCAACAGTTAGCATTTCCTAGGGTCATAGATGAGTACCCTAATGTCTTTTCAGAAGAGGTTATGACATTACACCCTCGAAGAGAGATCGAGTTTGGGATCAAGATACAACCAAGAACATCTCCTATCTCTATGTCTCCATTTAGTATGGCCCCTTCTGAGTTATGAGAGATATGTGTATAGATTTATGGTCTGTTACAATGTGGTTTTGTTCATCTAAGTGTGTCATCATGGGGTGAACCAGTTTTTTTCGTGAATAAGGCTGATGGCAGTTTGTGGATGTGTGTCGATTATCGTTGCTTAAACAAATAGACAATAATGAATATCTATCCTCTTCCGTGGATTGATGATTTATTTGATCAACTGAAGGGCGAAAGTTGGTTCTCAATGATCGAATTGCGGTCAGGATATTATCAGATGCGTGTGAAAGATGAGGATATCTCAAAGACTGCTTTCCGTTATCATCATGGGAATTATGAGTTCGTTGTAATGCTGTTTGGCAAACCGAATGCTCCAGATGTATTCATGGGATTGATGAATTCTATGTTATGTGTGTTCCTCGACAAGTTCATGGTAGTTTCCATCGACGACATCCTTGTGTACTCCACATCTGAGGAGGAGCATGTCGAGCATCTACAAGCCTTTTTGGGAGTTCTTCATCAACATCAACATTTGGGAAGTTGTTGAAGGGTGAGTTTTGGGCTCGTGAAGTCCTTTTCTTGGGGCATGTTGTGTCCCAATAGGGAGTAGTTGTGGATCCATTGAAGATAGAAGCAGTTGTGTCTTGGGCAGAAACTGAGACAGTGTTAGAGGTGTGAAGTTTCTTTGGTCTCGCAGGCTACTATAGGAGATTCATAGACAATTTATCATGAGTTGGGACTCCTATGATAGCTTTTAACAGGAAGGATCAGGCATTCATATGGAGTGATCAATATTAGGTAGATTTTGGGTATCTAAAGGAGAAGTTAGTAGGTGCTCCAGTTCATTGTCTTCCAGCTGACGGAGTTCAGTTTGATGTTTTTTGCAATGCTTCGCATCCGAGTTTGGGATATGTTTTGATGAAGAAAAGATCAGTTGTTTCATATTGGTCTCGGTAGTTACGTCCCCATTAACTTAGCTATGCCACTCATGATCTTGAGTTGGAATCTATGGTGTTTTATTTGAAGTTTTCGAGACATTACCTCATTGGTGAGCGCTTTGTGGTTTTCACCGATCATAAGATTTTGAGGTATGTTTTCTCGCAGCATGACTTTAACTTATGACAGCGTCGATGAATGGTGTTCTTATAGGAATATTACTTCAAGATATCATATACACTTAGAAAGGGGAAGTTTGTAGCTGATGCGTTGAGTCGAAAGTCACATAGTGATGATGTGCGTGAATCTGGTGATTCCTAGAGAGTAATGGAAGATCTGTCAACATTACATATTGATATGGGAAAAGATGGGGGGTAGAGGTTGTCTTTATGATATGATAGTATAGTCATCCCTGATGCAGAAGTTGGAAGAGTCTCAGTTGGGGTATCTAGAGGTGGAGGTCTGGAGAGACCGAGTTGGTTGTGGCGAAGCCCCTGATGGTTGGACTGAGGATGAAAACACCAAGTGTTATATTGTGGAAGGCTTTTTGTTCCTTTGATGATGCATGAGATGGTTCTCAAAGAGTTACATAGTTCTACTTTAGTGGTTCATCCTGGTGTGACAATGATGTATTGAGCCTTGAAGAGCTAGTTTTGGTGGTCGAGACTGAATCGTGTGGTTTCAGAGTTTGTGTCTTGATGTTTGGTCTATCAGAAGGTGAATGCCAAACACTATGTTCCCAGTGGTATTCTCCTGCCACTAGAGATTCCTCAGTGGAAGTGAGAAGACATCTCAATGGACTTTGTTACTAGTTTACCTCAAGCTCTGGGAGAAGATGATGCTATTTGGGTGGTAGTGGATCATTTAAAAAAATATTCCCACTTCATAGCGATCAAGGAGTCGAGCTCAGTAGAAGTTTTGTTGAGGCATTATCTGGAGAAGGTGGAGAGACTTCCTGGAGTCCCAAGGAAAACAATTTATGATCATGATCCTCATTTTACCTCCAGGGTGTGGAGAGGTCTCCCACATTCTTTTGGTTCTCAACTAGGCCTTATCACTACTTTTTATCATCAAACAGATGTTCAGATAGAGCAAACCATCCATACTATTGAAGACATGTTACACTATTGTGTTCTTGATTTTGGAGGTTTAAAGACGAAGCACTTACCCAGGGTGGAGTTCGCTTACAATAATAGTTTTCAATCCACCATCGGTGTTGCACCTTTTTATGCCTTGTATGAATGACCTTGTTGTTCTTCATTATGCTGGACTAGGCTCGAAGAGTCAGCAATTCTCGGACCAGAACTAGTGCAGAATCCAACAGAGATGGTTCGGGTGATTTGTGAGAGGATGAAGACAGTGCAAGATCATCAGAAATGATCTGCTGATCAAAGAAAGAGACCCTTAGTGTTAATGTTGGGGGTCATGTGTTTCTAAAGGTGACTCCCCTTCGTGGGTAGTGAAGGTTTGGTCATGGGAGTAAGCTTTCTCTCTGGTTTGTTGGGCCGTTCGAGGAGTTATCTTGTGTTGGAGTTGTCACGTATCGAGTAGAACGTCCCCCGCAGATGATTCGGATACATGATGTTTTCCATGTATCACAGCTCCGTTTTTATCTTCATGATGACTCTCACATCATCGATTGGGGAGAGATCAATGTTGATGAGGATGAAACCTTTGTGGAGTGACCTGTGGACGATCCAAGACCAAAAAGAGAATGTGTTTCACGAGCATTCAATCCCCTTGGATCGTGTCTTATGGCGACATGGTGGCATGGAGGAGACTACATGGGAACATGAGTCAAAGATACATGCTCAGTACCCAGATTGGTTTGATTTTTAACCTTTTCATGTATCGATGTTTCTTATGTGGTTATGAACTATTCTTGTTTATTAGATGGCTCCCTTTGTTGCTTTTGTGGATTGCTCTCTTTTGAGAGATATCTCGATGGGTTGTTGTTCAAACCCTGTTTCATTTTCACTTCTTGTGGGTTTTGAATTCTCGGGCATGATAATGTTTTGAGAGGTATCTGATGTTATGGCGCAGATCTATCCGGTCCATTCCATTGTAAAAATATGGTGTTTGAGGTGTTCCGGGAGGGCAATGTGACTTATCCCCAACACTTTACCAATATTCCAATTCGGTGAATAGTTATAATGGTAGATAGTCGTGAATGGTGCAATGGTAACCTTCTGTGAACAGTGCATCAGTGTCCCTTTGTGAACAGTGTCATCGGTGACCTTCTATGAATAGTTCCATTAGTGAAAAGATCTATCGGTAACCTCTAATGGTAACCTCTCTCTCCGTTGCCAAATTTCCAATTCTATGAATAGTTCCATCAGTGAACAGTGTTATCGGTAAACTCTAATGGCAACCTCTCTTTCCTTTTCCAAATTTCCAATTCTGTGAACAGTTCCATCGGTGAACAATTCTATCATTAACCTCTAACGGTAACCTCACCTTACTTTTCCAAATTTCCATTTCATCTAATAGTTCTATCAGTTAACAGTTCTATTGATGAGGCCTAATGGAAACCTCTATTGGTAAACTATAATGGTAACTTCTATTTCCTTTGACAATTTTTGAGTTTGTGAACAGTGTTTCCAAAACGGTGACCTTCTAACTGTGACCTTTTCTTTCCTTTGCCCAATTCTGAGTTCTGTGAACAATGTTTACAGAATGGTGACCTTCTAACGGTGAAATTTTCATTCCTTTACCAAATTTTGAGTTTGTGAACAGTGTTTCCAGAATAGTGACTGTCTAACGGTGACTTTTTCTTTCCTTTTCCAAATTTTGAGTTTGTAAACAGTGTTTCCAGAATAGTGACCTTCTAATGGTGAGGATCATAAATAGTTTCTAATGGTGAGGTTCATGAATAGTGTCTAATGGTGAGGTTCATGAACAGTGTATAATGATGAGGTTCATGAACAGTGTCTAGCAGTGTGGTTTATGAACAATGTTTTTCCTTTCCCAAATTTTGAGTTCGTGAATAGTGTTTCTAGCTTCCTATAGTTCCGCCCCTTTAGTGTTTCCCTTTGATGTAAAATGAATTTAAGTCCTCGTTTTAAGGACTCTAAGGACGATTCAAAGGCTATAAATCCTATATTAATTATTACTAAGACTTGGAATATTTTTACATGGTCAAACCGTATGGTTTAATGCGATCATCTTTTAATGAGAAATTAAGCGTATCATAAACCGTCGCTCCGTTAAATCTTCTAAAGGGATGAGATATCTCCCTCCCTAATTCTTTCTCCTTGTTCTCAGTTTTAAGACGCTCGAACATCTCATACCATCCCATAGGAGTTTTACAATCAAACATTACTCCTAAGATTGGTTCCACTCTATTTTGATGCAACCGAGTTGTATCTGTCAATCTCCGATATAAGGTATGTTTATCATCGTTCTTTTGGGGTTCATCTTCTCTTGTTTCTCTTTTAATTATTATATAATGTAATATCTATGCTTGTAATCGTGTTTTTTTGGGTTTCGGTTGGTGCGGTCATACCATGGCATCCTCGGGTTGATGTAGTTGACGTGAAAGGAGAATCATGACCCATTGGGGGGATAAAGAATGTCAAGAACTGTTTGAGGTATGAGATTCGTTTCTTCTATTTTCTTTTATGTGAAACTGTATTGTTATCATGTTTTATCCCATTGAATTAAAATGGAATTGACCTAATAAGTATTTGAACCAGATAAATAAATTGATAATGATCTTATGGTATTGCCTCTTGTTTTTCTAGATAGTGTGATATCTATTCTTGCTTCATATATCAGTTTGTTCATGACGGAAATCGGTAAAGAACATTGTTGACGCTCCTTTCCGTCACAGAGTCTAATGACTGAAAAAGGGAAATACCTGAGTCCAAAGTGATCCATCCTTTGAAGAAACATCAAAAATTGACAAAGGCATGAACACGGATTTGATTCAACATGGGCCGCATAAGTTTCATCACGGTCACATAGGGTACCTGCGCGCCACATATTGGGCACTCAGGTGACTAGTGTGCCTTACTTGATTTTCGCTCGGGGTCTTCAGCAGCCTATAAATACCCCTGATGGGCCCCCCATTTTGAGGACCGAAAAATTCTAAAACTCATATTCGAGCTCCTGATGCCCTAGTCTCTTCTTGAAGTCTTCCAAACTCTTCTAAGGTAATTTCTTACCTATGATGGAAGATCTAAACAGGGTAAAAAAGGCCTATGTGTGGGAATTCATAAACACCTACACGCCTAGGCGTTTAAACCATTAAGGGAAGTAGACACACCTGCGCGCCGCCTTATCCCTTCACCAGAACCTGCACGCCTCTCTTTTGGAATCCCTTAGGGATAATACTAAGGGTTTGAGCCAAGCCTCGCCCAAGTATTATCCTATGGGATGACCATCACCCATGTACCTATGGATCGCGCAGGTATACCTGCACGACCAGGACATGCGCGCCCACGTAGGACCTGCGCACCTACTTTTTGGGTGCCCCTCCTGCCTATTCACCTATTTTATTCAAATCCACCTCTACTTTTCATGATTTTTTCTTTAAGACACACTTCAAAGACATTTATGGCATGTTTCCTTGATTGGATTCTTTATCTGAAAGGAATTATGTGGAACATCTCTCAAAAATTGTGAATTACATATCTATATGTCACTAAGGTTAGATATTTCATTCATTCAACCTCATCCTTTAAGATGATAGGATCCTTAACCTTGGACTCCTTTTCAAGAGTAATCCCTAAGTCCCCTTTTCATGGGCCTCCTTCTCAGGAATAAGCCCCAGTTATCAAGTTCCCTTAATTTTGGACATCCTCTTTAAGAGTAAGCCCCCAGTTCCCAAATATGGGCCTCCTCCTTAGGAGTAATCCCCAGTCATAATTTCTTTTAACCTAGGTCTCCTCCTTAGAAGTAATCCCCAGTCATAATTCCCTTTAACCTGGGCCTCCTCCTTAGGAGTAAGCCCTAGTCATAATTCCCTTTAACCTCGGCCTCCTCCTTAGGAGTAATCCCCAGTCATAATTCCCTTTAGACTGGGCCTCCTCCTTAGGAGTAAGCCCTGGTCATAATTCCATTTATCCTGGGCCTCCTCCTTAGGAGTAATCCCCAGTCATAATTCCCTTTAACCTGGGCCTCCTCTTTAAGAGTAAGACCTAGTCACAAGTCCACTAACCTGGGCTTCCTTTTCAGGAATAATCCCCAGTTCTCAAATCCCTTAACCTGCGGTTTCTTCTCAGGAATAAGCCACAGTCATAATTTCTCTTAACCTTTCTTAGTTTCTTTTGATTTGGACTTCATTCTCAGGAATAAAACCCAAATCATAATACCCCTCTAATTTAGGCATCCTTCTCAGGATTAAGTCTTAATTTAAGTATCCAAATCTCCAAAAATCAAAGATACCTTTATGGACTTTGTTCCCGGGTATATTCCCAGAAGTAAATCCTAATATTCATCTATTTGGGCAGTCATAGATACATAAGCCCCACATCATTTCTTATGATGGCACAATTTGTCAGGTTTTACCAATACCTCTCGTTTCTCACACCGGGCATGACTCACGTGAGCTTAGAGTGTAAAAGTAATTATGACATCTTTCTTTGTACCATCAATCATACATAAACCTCATAATTATTTACTCGAACTACATGGGTTTTGATTCCTTTCTAAAACAAAGGATACGTAGGTATCCCATCTATAGGTATGATCCCAACTCTAAAATAATCTATGTCCTTCTAAATGACAATAAACTTCAAGTGCCTCGTTGAGTGGCTTTAAAACCAGAATGGTTATCATAATGACCAAGAGATTTCTATATAATGTGTCGAAGGATACCATTGACTAAGAATCTCTAAATAAATAATGATGATTCTCTATCAATGAAGAACCTAGAATATATATAAAAGATTCCCTAAACCTCCTACATACTAATCATTGATTGTCGGATATAAAGGTAAGCTCATTTTCATACTTGGTAATTTAATAAGGATTCACGAACATAGCTTAAATCTATAAAGAGAGTCCCAGAGTAGAAAATAATTCCCCCCAAATAGGTGTGATGAGTCTGACCTCCAATCCTCTCGACTAATGAAAATTCTTAAGCCTTATCAGTTCACAACTAATAAGCACCTAACTTTGGAAAGTAGGTCCAAATGGATATAGAATCATTGGATGTTTCCGGTTCTACAAACAAACCCGTTAGAAACCGCTTGGAATGTTTTAACCTTAAATCAATGAGGTCATCCCCATTTCCAGAGGAAACAGAAAATGGTGAACCCGACGTGAATCCTTAACCAAGTTAAAGTGATGTTGTAATTATTTGTTAGGCCCCTATTTAAACTCAATGAGAGGGCCATCAAAACAATCAATAACTTATGTACTCATCTAAAAGATGTAGTGGCTGAACTTATCTTGATTATGTCTATTATATCAAACAAGCACTCTTTTCCAATATCTTCTGCATTACAAAAATGGATTCTCTTAAGTTCACACCTGTGAATACCTCTGCTGTGAATGCCTCTACTGCTACTCCTACTAGATCGTCGTCCGCTCCGAGGATGACATCACCTATTCAGCATCTTCGACGCTGGGTATCAAATGAACTGGTTGAGGAATACCGTCAAAATGGTACTATTCTGACTCTGGAGGCCGCTCAGCAAGCCCTTCAAGTCAATAATTCACCCCGGTTGTCCGGACAACGACGACCAGCGATCAAGAAGCTGGTGGTTCCAACCACCGTCTCCAACCGTTTTGGGTCGTTATCCCTGGAATGCAATCACCAATCCCTCCCATATTCTGCGGAGGTGAGTGAGAAGGTCACTGAAGGTCTTAATTCAAGGGGACATGAGTCCTTCCCGAGGGCTCCCATTAACAATCGCCACCAGACTTGTGCGGCAGTGTGCCCTCAACATGATGAGGGTATCATCTCCAGGCATTCGGCTCAAGTTCCATGAACCCGATCAAGCAAGATGAACCACCAAAGGTGAAATCCGGTCAATAGTGATCAGGTTCTTATCTCTTCCATTTCCGGAGAAGTCCACCAACCATACTTGGTGGGATGAAATGAGCGGGCACACACACCAGTCCATTTTAATTCCACTATTCAGCAGACTCTTATCGCAACAACATGACAATCCCGCCAGGTAATTCCGACGGAGTACTCTAGATATGAACATACACCTATTTATAAATCATCAGCTAGTCAGAAAGCTTGTCTGACTACATACGATGAAGCCTGCCAACCCAATGTGTTGACAACTAGTAAACTTGCACATACACCTGCTTACACTCACCAATCCTGCCAGCAGGCTCGTCTGTCAGTATTGAAGGAATTTCATCAACCACGTTCGGAAGAGTGAAATCAGCAGGCACATACACCTAATAGTATTGATCATGCCTACCAACAGTCTCGTTTGGTAGCACCTGGAGAAGTCAATTGGAAATCCCCAATGACAAACAAGAGGCAGACTACTCTCTGCCCCCACACTTGAGTACTGTCAGAATTCACTGACAGGAAAAGGAGGATGGGAGAAGGAATACACACATACTCCATACACGGAATGGATGTATATCCTCGTTCCGACATCTGAAGTCACCAAGAATATTCTGTCAATAGTGAAAGAGAAGAAGAAAATCCCTGCTCATATTCTGGATGCCTGTTAGAATATTATAACAGCTTCAGCAGCATCACAGGGAAAAAAATGAAAATCTATCCCTACCAGTGGAGTGACACATAAACTGTTCACTCCGGAACAGACACACACATCTGTTCTAGTCCAAGAGGGTTGTGAGGCATACTCCCCTATATCATACGGACAACCAAGTCAGAAACATACACCTAATTTGAGTGGAGATAATCAGCCTAACCTAATCATTTCTCCTGAGCAGGAAAATACACCTTCCCATAATAACTAATTTCGTCAACAAGTGGTTCATAAAGTGAGTAAGAAGGCATCTAAGAAGAAGACCCTCCAATCACAGTTAAGAAATCAAGATCCAATTTGTAATAAGGCCTTACTCGATGCTGGAGTTCATGAAGCCCTCAGACAATTATCTGTTGGAATTCAAGATTCTTCTCCCTCATTTCCCAATAGTGGGAACATTAATTCTGAAGGTCTTCATCAGAAACTTCCTCATGAAGGATTTATTCATGACAATTCATTCGATCTTGAAGTATCATCTTAAGATGGGAGCCAGAAGAACCCTCTGTGTGGCCAGAAGATTAAGGAGAAAAATGTTTCATCTTTTGCTGTAACCCACCATAGTGGTCCTCCCCAGGATGATGAATTTAGTTGCGAAAGTCCTCTCCACAGTATTAATTCCCATTTCCTAGAAAATTATCCAATGGAAAATGTAGTGATGAGAAATCCCTCTTATATTGAGGCACATTTAAATGTGAATCCAATCATGTCTGATGATTTACCACTAGTAGGTGAAATAATTTCTCAATCAGAAGATAGACTAGGTTGTAGGTCATTCTCTGAACCACCCCTGGGTCATTCATCTTCTAGTTTAATCAGTGACTTCTCTACCAATATTGTTGAATCCGATGAAGCAATAAGGAAGCACCAGTTTTGGTCTAATCAGGTAGAAGAATCTTCATAAAATGATAAATAGGAAGTGATGAATATGGGAAAACAACTTGAGAAAGGTGAAGTTCCAGTCATGTTTTGGCCTCAGGATAACTCTCAGTATGACATTCCATATATGTTCACAGAAGATGGAATTCATGATATTCATCTCAACATATGGAAAACTCTTTGTCAGTTGAAAAAGAAAATATTATCTTATGATGAATATAAAAATCATGTAAAGATAATATAATGGTTACAACGCCAAATTTATTTGGCCTCTCTCTCAGTTTCTCGATATTCAAAGCCTGAAAAGCAACAGTGAGCCCTTCAGTATTCATGCCTTGGTTCACTAAGAAGATTGTGCCAGTTAATTGCCAATGCCCCATTTGGTATTCATATCAAGGGATGGGGTGTTCATGGAGCACTACATTTCACTGAACTCTCCAGTCAGCAAAGACCACAAAAAATGGTCTCATGCAATGTTATTGCCCATGGCCGGCCACAACCAATTGGATTTGTTTGTAATCAAATGCTTTCTTAAGAACATGCCTCAACTAGTTCTTCTCAAATTCATGAATATAGAGAACAAGTTGTTGAATTAATCGTGCATCAAGAAAACAAGAATATTGTATATTCTTCTCATTTAGAGAAATCACATAATCAAGTGAATGAAGTGTCAGAAATCATCCAGTGTTCAATTGATTCGGGTGATAAAAGTGGATGTAGGTTGATGCATCCAGCCAATTTCCGAACTAAAGTCTGCAAGATCATGAGAGATTTCAAGAAATTATCAGATATAGCATCTCAAGAACTACCCCATCTCGCCAGACTGGGGACTCTTTTAGCCCAACCCTCGGAATCAACAAATATGATTCAAGGAGTTGAGCAGGAACAACCCTAATCCACCAGACTGGGTACTTTTTCAAATCATCAATATCTTCCTCAGAAAATTCAGTCTTCTCTCGATTAGGGAAGAAGCCAAAAGAGGAATGAAGAGTCGAATTATCAGGAGGTTCCCTCTAAATTATGGTTTATCAAGAAGTTCATGATGGATCAAATCGACAAAAGGAAATGTCTCATCAAAGACATGGAAGAATACAATATCACAGAAATGCTGGTATAAGGGATGAAATTCGTTATGCATCAATTAATGTCATCAATGCCGTTATTGCTGATCCTCCAGAACATGAGGCTCATTCAGAGGGATCAGATGAAGAGGTTCCCACTCAAGAAGGTGTACGCACATACACAAATGAAGAATGTGTGCATACATGAAATCAAAGGCTTAACCAGAATCTGGGTGTTCCTTCAAATAACCAACTTCCCCCTCTCCAAAAGGTGTCTAAAAAGGGAAATGGTAAGAATTAGGTTATATAACCTTCCTTTGGAGAAGTCCAATCTCTCTCATTAGAGCAATGGTTTTCACAATATGAGGATGAAATGAAGGAATTGAGGATGTTGAATGCAGAACTACTTCTAGGTAGTCTTCCTCATAAGAGTTTTGGAGTTAGTCAACCAAGAGAATTTGTTGCGGTTATTGAAATGGATGAAGAATATCCTCCATTATTAGTACACCCTCACAGGTCTAATCCTATGGGTCAGGTGCAACAACAACCGGTGGTGTTGTCATCAGTTGCAGTACTAGCCACCACATCTGTCTAAGCTCTAATTATTTCACCTGCTCAGGTCCAAGCTCAACCAGATGTTTCTTAAATGTTAATAACTACTATTGAGTCATTAACAGCTCGGTTGAAAGTTAGGGAGGGAAAACGTGCTCAAATTCAACCAAAAAATAGAGCTTATCCTGAATGGATTGATGCAATTCCTCCCCAATAAAATTTTTCAAGTACGACATTCCGAATCTTTAATGGTTCGGGATACCTAGAGAAACACATAAAAAATTTTGTTTCTCGTTGTGATCCTATGATGGGAACCCCTCAGCAACAGAAATAAGTTAAGCTCAGGTGTTTTGTACAGTCATTACAAGGGCCTAATTTATTTTGGTTTATAAGTTTGCAATCCTGGTCAATTACCGGGTGGGAGGATCTCTATCAATGATTCCTTCTTCAATTCACCTCAATTTTTCCAAAGACAACAGTTTTTGAACTTAAAAACTGTAAGCAAAGGGAGAATGAAAGGGTTTCAGATTTCATTTTTCTCTGGAAGGAATTAATATATTACCTAATCATATCACTTCCTCAAGAATAATTGATGCCAATCTGTGTGGAAAATTTGCGTGATGAGTTACACACAGCATTGATCCCTATGAAATACACAAGAGGGTTTCAAGACCTTACTTCAATCGCTCAACAGATTGAAGATTCTCTTATGAAGACTAAGCATAAAACTCGTGTAATTCCATTAGCTCCAGAAAGGAGAATGGGTAGAGCATAGATTGCTATAGTCATTCTTAAACAAGAACCTATACCTACTTCTATTTCAAAACCTTCATCTTCTCGAAGGGATCCACCTCCTGAGCATCAACAACAGAGGAAATTTCTTCAATACGATCAAAGAGATCAAAGACAGAAACAATTTGAGGATCTGAAGAGAAAAATTTATTCTTTCTGAAATAATCAAGTTCCTCGTTACTTCATTACGGCTCTGGAAAATAACTTGGTTCAATTGCCAAGGCCAAAGAGGACGAACTACAAAGGAGATGAAGACCGTCCCAATTATTGCCCATTTCATCAGATGTTGTGTCATCCCATACAGAAGTGTTTTTTCTTCAAGGACCTCTTGGAAAAAATGGTGGACTCAGGACAAGTCAAATTGAATGGTTCTTTAGCTCTGGTAGCATGTGTTACTGCTATAGATCCCAAGGAAGAAGGCGAGTGGCAGGAAGTCAAAAACAAAAATGTGCAGCAATATGATAATTGGATGTTCAAAAAAATGATCAACCGAACTCATTCCATTTGGCGTATGCAATTTAAGAAACCAATTGTGTCTTCTGCTATAAAATCCACATCAAATCCCCCTTCATCAGAGGGAAAATCCAAAAAGAAAAGACATAATTCAAATAAAGAGGAATAATCAAAAGAAGATGATATCATGTCAAATCCCAAGTTGTCTTTGACTCTGGAAGATTTTATTCCATCCACTTCGAAGGTAAGAGCACCTCCCCACCAAATGGCACAGCCTAAATTGGCTAATCAGGAAGTGTCTTCATCTGATGAAGAATGAATCTTTGGTTTTGTTAACATGATTCACTTAACATATCCTTATGCCAGTCACAGTTTTGATTTTGATGAGCCTAAGTTCCCTATATAAAACAAAAGAATCAGAGGGAATTCTAGAGGTCTGGGATACAGAGGAAGACATGAATATCCCAGATGCCAGTATTCCAATTCTACCCCTGCCAGAACTGTATATGCAGCAGAAACTCGTGGCAGAGACCTTCAGCGGGCTCAACAAGAACAAGTAAATTCTTCCACCAATAGCATATTCAGTCCTGGAACAATTACTCTGGAGGATTAGTTAGAGGTTTCTCCTTCTTCCTCTCAGAAAGTAAATATACCTAATCGGTCTAATCTACAAAATCCAGAAGTATTTCCAACTCCTACCTCGATACATGAAGCATCTACATCCAAATCATCAACTTCTAAGGCACATGCGAAACCACATGTTCCTGTTGGGAAACACAGACCTTTAGATCAAAAATATGATTTCTTAAAGCATTTGGCCCATGTACCAGCCATGTTATCAATTCTGGATTCCTTGAATCTATCAAAAGATCTTTGGGAGGCACTCATTGAGGCTTTTTCATGTCCTCAGGAGTTTGAAACTGAAATTGCTACAGTTGAAGTCTACTATGTATAGAATGGTCCTGCAGAATGCCATGCAGTGATATATTTAACAAATAAAGATGAAGATGATGTCATTCATGGACATATTAGACTATTGTACTTATCTATAAAGGTCAATGGTGTAGACATCTGAAGATCATTCATTGATATTGGTTCAGGAGTTAATCTAATCCCCATTCGTACACTTTGTCGATTGGGCCTCATGGAATCTGATTTATCTCCTTCTATTTTGATGTAGCAAGGGTATGGTAAAAGTGAACAAGAACCACTGGGCGAGATTATACTCAGAACTCAGTTTGGAGAATTTGTATCCAATTCATATTTCATGGTTGTTGATCATGATACAGCCTTCAATATTTTTCTTGGAAGACCATGCCTACATCAACATGCAGCTATCCCTTCACCATACCATCAATGTCTCAAATATTGTTTCAATGGTCAAATTGGGACATTATATGGTGATAAGGCCCCCTTCAAGACATGTGAATCTCAATACATTGAGGCAGAATTCTATCACATGAAGGGTAAAGAGAAATCCACAACAAGGGAGGTTACCATGTTTAATGCTTCATTTGGTTTGGAAAAGATTCCAGTAAATCTATTTACATATGTGAGTGCATATTATGTGTTGTGTATTAGTCAAATTGACAGGATAGACCCAAATCCAAATAGTCTTATGGAAACTTCCATAAGGTCAATTACGGAAATCAAGCCAGACAGTATGGGAGAATGTGCTGATTCTCCAAGAAATGTTGAATGCTCAAATGGAGATGTCTTCATTTCATCCGCTGAAATCCAGCAAGTCTATACTTTGCCAACTAGGCCAGAAGAGGTTATAGCAATGTCAGAGGTGAAAAATGATGTCGATTCTCAATCCATCATATCATCTTTATTACCCAAGGAAGACCCTATATCATCAATAAGGTCAGAAATGGAAGCCTCTTCTTCAAGATGTTCAAATTTTAACATCTCTCCTAATCATGGAAATTCTCCTTCATCATCTACTATACAAGTAGAAACAGAAGAAATAACACATGTTGAAGAAGAATAAGAATATCTCAGGGATGCTTCTCCAGCTTTTGAAGAGGGTATCTCTACCACTGTGGAGGAACATAGATAAATAAATCTGGGTAAAAAAGAAGATCCACGCCCCACTTTAATTAGTGAGGCCATGACTCATGAAGAGTAGGAAATGTATATTACATTTTAGAACCAAAAACGAGATATATTTTCTTGGAACTATACAGAGATTCCAGGGATTGATACTGATGTTTCTACTCATCATTTGGGTTTTCCAGAAGAACATCGAGGATTCAAGAAAGCTGCAAGAAGAACACACCCAAATTATGATTTCATAATTGTAGCTGAAGTGGATAAGCTTATCCAAGATAAATTCGTCATAGAAGTTCAATATCCCAAATGGATGGCTAATTTAGTCCCTATGAAGAAGAAGAATAGACAAATTAGAGTTTTCATTGATTTCAGAGACCTTAATCGGCATTGTACTAAGGATGATTTTCCAGTTCCAATCACAGAACTCTTAATTGATGCAACAACTGGCTTTGAAGCACTTTCCTTCATGGATGGATATTCCATGTATAATCAAATCTGAATGGATCTGGAAGATGAAGAATCTATAGCCTTCAGAGCCCCTCAGGGTGTGTTTTGCTATTGGGTAATACCCTTTGACCTAAATAATGCAGGAGGAACATATCAGTGTGCCATGCATCATATCTTCAAACCCTTTTAGGGTAGTTTGATGAATGTTATGTGGAAGATTTGGTGGTTAAATCTAGGCAATGTTTTAATCACTTGGCTTATTTGGAAGTCATATTCCACGAACTTTGACAACATAATTGAAAGATGAACCCCTTAAAATGTTCTTTTGGCGTAATCTCAGGAAAATTTCATGGATTTCTTGTATGCCCTCATGGTATCGAAGTTGATCCTGAGAAGAAAAAGTCAATCCTTGGTATGTCACCTTCTTGAAATTTGAAATAAGTGAGAGGAATTCAAGGACAATTGGCCTATATTCGGCGTTTCATTGCCAATTTGGCAAGAAAAAGTTTACCCTTCACCAAATTGATGAAGAAGGGAGTCACTTACCAGTAGACTGAAGAATGTCAAGAAGCATTCGATATTGTCAAGAAGTATCTCTTGAGTCCACAGGTATTAATGCCACCTATTGAAGTAAGGCCACTTATCCTCTATGTGACATCTTTAGAGCTATCATTGGGTGCCTTTTTTGCTCAAAAGAATGATGCTGGGAATGAAAACAACCTCTACTATCTCAGTCGGACTATTCTTGAAGCAGAAACCAGATATTCAAATATTGAGAAGTGCTTCCTAGAATTAATATTTTCTATTCAGAAGTTGGGACACTACCTGCAACATCATGAGGTTCAATTTGTATCTCGCAAAAACACGCTCAAATTCATCCTTATCCGTCCAATGCTTATAGGACATCTGGCAAGGTGGGCAGTTATTTTGCAGCAATTTGATATCTAATATGTGTCTCAAAAAGCAATAAAGGGCCATGCTCTGGATGATTTCATTGTTGAACATCCTTCAGTAAAAGATATATCTTTAAATATTGAACTTCCAGATGAAGAAGTCTTTTCTATTCATGATAATCTTCAAATATGGGAAATATACATTGATGGTGCTTCCAGAAGTCCAACAGGGAGGAAATGGATGATCCTATGTTCAACAAAGTTGGGTTAGGAATTGTACTCATTTCTCTAGAAAAGTAAGTGCTACCCTATTACTTCTCATTGAAGGGAGGTGGGATAAAAAATGAAGTAGAATACCAAGCTCTCACCGCAGGATTGGAGTTGGCACTTCAAGCACAAGTGAATCTCTTAAAGGTGAAAGGTGATTTAGACCTGGTAATCAAACAAGTACATGGGGATTATGCCATCAGAAAATAAGAGTTAATCCCATTGTATTATTACATCAGAGAGTTAATGGAAGAATTTCCTACGGAACCAACATTTTATTATGTCCCGAGATCACAAAATGCCCAAGCTGATGCACTGGTTAATATAGCTACAACTCTAGCAGATCCAAATCGGGATGAGATAATCATCAGTATTTCCCACCGTCGTACAATTCCACCCTATGTTCAAACCAAAACAGAGGAAATCAATGAAATTAGTCCCATCTATGAACCATATGGTCATACTATAGGATGGATGACACCTATCAGGGAATACCTTCAAAATGGAACACTTCCACCTGATAGAGCTGTGAAAGAACAAGTTCACCAATGTATGGTCAATTTTAATCATTATGATAGCCTTGATCACCTAGAGAAAATTCTCTACAAAAGAGTTTTTTATGGGGTTATCTTCATATGCATTGATGGTGAAGAGATAATGGCTATCATGAAAGAAGTGCATGCCTGAGTCTGTGGTTCCCATCAGTCTGGACAAAGACTATCTGATCAAATTCGAAGGCTTGGATACTTTTGGCCTTCATTGATACAAGATTGTTTTGATTTCATGAAGAAGTGTCAGTCTTTCCAAGTATGTTCCAACTCCATTCATCAAACTCTATAGTTTCTTCATACAGCTAAATACTCGTGGCCATTTTCTAAATGGGGAATGAATGTGGTGGGACCTTACCCTTCAGCTACAACCAAGATGTTTAAGTATATTCTTACTACTACTAACTTCATTTCCAAATGGGAAGAGGCAATACCTCTCAAGGAAGTTAGTTATAGAATAATTGTTAGCTTCATCATGTCTAACATCATTACCAGATTTGGTGCCCCTCATACCATATTGACAGACAATGGCACCAACTTTAGTTCATCCGAGGTGAGGAAGTTGTATTCAGAATACAACATCAAATACAATAATTCATCTCGGTATCATGTAGTGGCCAATGGATAGATAGAAGCCTTCAACAAGACTCATTCAAACATACTAAAAAAGATTGTGGATAAAGATAAGAAATCATGGCCTGATAAACTCTTTCATGCTTTATGGGCTTATCGAACCACCACCCACACTGCAACGCGGTCAACTCCATATTCATTGGTACATGGAACGGAAGCAGTCTTTCCCATTGAAGATCAATTAACATCGCTCAGAGTAGCCATTTGTGATTAGTCATCTACAAATGAACATTATCAAAAGCGATTGGAGGAATTGGAATGATTAGATGAGAAATGGTTGTGCACCCTGCATCACATGGAAGTCTATCATAATCGAATAGCACGAGATTTCAACAAAAAATTTTGTCTTCTTCATTCATTCGGGGAGAATTGGTATTGGTTCTCAGAAATCCAATGATACCAGGAAAGAAACCTCACAAGCTTGAACCAAAATGGGAGGGACATTACTCAATACATAAGGTATACTTTAATTGAGCTTATTCTTTAATCTCAATGGATGGAGAAATCATCACTACTACAACCAAAGCCATATTTCTGAAGAAGTATTTTCTATTAACACAAAATACATCAGGTACGGTCCATGCATATGACCTTAAACTGTTTTCATTTCTTATTGTCCAACATGACATTAAACTGTGTTATCCTTGCTACAAGTCTTTAAACAACATAGTCCCTTACATCTCGTAATACGTAAAACTACATCATCCTCAATCTATGCATATGACCTTAAATTCTTCACACCATCATCCAACATGACGTTAATCTATGACGTCCTAGATACAGGATGTAAAACTGAACAAAGTCCCTTAATACGTCCTACATGAAGTTAAACTATATTTTGTCCCTGCTACATGACATTAAACTATGCAGCGCCAATAGTCCTCACTATAAGTCTTTAAACTGCATAGTGCCTTCATATTTCCTACATGAAATTAAATTGTTCATCGTTTAGGTTATTGATACCTCTTCTTAATCACACCTAGTAAGACTCACATGAGATTAGAGTAATCATAAACCATAACACCCTCTCTGGGACACTAACCATGTGTATGTTCCATCATCCTTTTTTAGGTCGTTGTCCTCAAAAACAACTTGATCTCCAATTCATTCTTTAATTTAACTACCCAGGCTTTTATCCTTGACTTCTAGGCTAGGTACGTTGGCATCCTCCTAAGGTTCAAGCCCAAAACCAATCTCTTCACATCGGTTCACCATCATCTCATTCGATGTTGATTCGTGAAACCACCCCCAGAACCAATATTTTTTACATTGGTTCACCTTTGTCATTGCTATATGACATTAAACTGTATATCACTTTTTTCCTGTACGACAATAAACTACAACATTTTTTGACACCATCACCTAACAGGGAATCATTATTTACATTTATCTTCAATCATGTTATATTCCAAGCCTACATGCATACATGGAAATGCCCGAACCTTTTATCTTGGGTCAAACCATCATTGCACTAAAGTCACCTTTTAACCTTCACATGAATGAACCAAATCTGTAATGAGGGTATTTCAATAACAACATGCGGCTTGATTCCCATCCTTATGGGATATGTAGGAATGTTCGATAATCCCTCGAATCCAGCCCCAAGTCTTTTGGGCCTAAACCAAAATTCAACATTCAGTCTCTTGGCTGAAATATACCCCTTGGTCCAGGCTATATGACCCTAAACTAAGATCTCCCACACTCTCATCCCAAATGAAGTTACACTGTATTTTAAGAACTACGTACGGCTTGATTCCCATCTTTATGGGATACATAGGAATGTTCGATCATGCCTCGAATCTAGCCCCAAGACTTTGGGCCTAACCCCAAATTTCACTTTTAGTCCCTTGGCTGAAAAGACCCCCGGTGAAAACATGAATTTTTGCATCAAAACCCTAGTCGTCATTCACATCAGATTTATAAAACACAAACTGTGTATGAATTATTATGGTCCTAGTTCTATGACCCTAAACTAAGATCTTCTAGACTTTCGTCCCACATGACATTAAACAGTATTTCAAGAACTGTATATGGATTGATTCCCATCCTTATGGGATACGTAATGAAGTCCAACATCTCAATTCAGGACCCAACGACTACATTATTATGGTTATCATTGGTCTATGTATCTCTAAATGTATTGAAAAATTCCCATTTTTATGTGTCATACTCTTAACCTGAAATACTTCTAGATCTCCATAAACTATTTCTTGACTTATGGTCACAAAGTGTCCAATTTTTGAGAGTTCTTATTCCTGACTATGAAGCACGTTCCCTTAGGCAGCCTTGCATAAACAGTCTACATAACAGACTTATAATCCAAAAGATATTATTTTTTGACTATAAATCCAATGCCCTTATGTGAACCTTCATAATTCAACCCCCTAATGGGTTTTTTAAATAATGGTAACTTCATTATTGGGAAGAAAACTTCTTTTGTCCTTAGTTGTCTTAATGAAAATATATAGGGATCTGCAAAAAAATAGTCCTCCTCAACATATTTTTCCCATGTTCTTTTTCATTATATAAAAGTATTCAAGAATATGGGTTATATTTCCCTTCCCTATATTTGGGTCAGACCTTTGTAGGAGTGACATTAATCTAGTTCTTAGAAAATCTTGTTTGTAAATAGCTTCTCCATATTCAAGTACCTCTCTCCATATATCAAACTCTATGACTTAGAAAATTTGAATCTCCATAAACATCCAATAGTTTTTTAGCAGTAGAAAAGAAAATTTCTGAGAGTTCTTTTGCCTGACTATGCAGCACGTTCCCTTAGGCGGCCTTGCATAAGTAGTCTACATAATGGACCAGTCATCCAAAAGATGCTATTATTTGACTATGAACCCAATGCCCTTAAGCGGCCCTACACAATTCAACCCCCTAACGGGTTTATTAAATAATGGTAACTTCATTTTTGGGAACCACTTCATCTAATGCCTTTTATCCCTTTTTCATGTTATTCCTCAGATTCAAAATTTCTTAAGTCATAGTTTACATATTTTCCCTCATAAATGAGTGTGGTAATATGTTTTCAGAAAAATTTTCAAGGAATTGATTCAATTATAATCCATTCGCTCAAAGCTATTTCGACCTTAAACATTATCCTTTTTATGTCTGATGTGCATGACTTTAAACATCCCACAAAAGACATGGGAACTCTGATCAAAAATCATGTTCCAGCTCACTAAACATACATTTTGTATGATTTAAGTAATATTAACTAATGAAAAGATTCAATGTTTTTAGGGTTATTTTTATATAATCCAAGTAAAAAATCAAACTATGCTTACTAGGCCCATTGGATTAGGTAAAAATTTTAAAGCAGGTAGGAAAAGAGAATGCAGTCACAAATGATTGAAGATGAAAGTATTCTTCATTGATGCACAAGAGTTGGAGGGACATCCACAGATTAGAGTCTCTTCTCTTTTCCAGAAATTACAAAAGACTTTCAACATAACTCTTCATTAGATTTATGGAATCCCAAGCTTCATCAGTATCCTCCTGGAATTCATTCATTAAAATGGAAATAATAAGAGATTCAGTGATACTAGCTCATCTTGGAACAATTGTAAAAGGATGTTCTTGAGTTCGGTTTGAGAAAATTTTCTAATGATCAAAAAATGACTCTGTTTATGTCCAAGAGACTTGGAAGATGGATACGTGTCTTTGAGAGTAGAGCGTTGGAAGTAAAGAACCATTTGTGGAGGGTACTCTTTTCAGATATGGTCTTGATACCATGGTAGTCTTCTCTCCACCAACCGGCAGCAGAAAAAATTTCAGCCCATGGGTTTTCCATTCTCATATCTTCAAGGAAATGGCATGGAGAAAACATTTGGAAAGTTCACACCATTGTTGTTGCTCTTAATGCACAGCATAACCGAAATTGAGGAGTAACAATGCAGCTGCCTCTCAGGTAGATAGTTCTTTGCATCTGGAATGTTGAATCCTTACTAATGACCATGCCCATACAGAGCCATTTATATGCTATATGGGAAATTAACATGATATTTCATCAAGTACATATCCAAATCTAGGAGAGTGCTGTCACAGATATCAAAGTAATCATGGCCAACAACATTCATCATGCCATCAATCCACTTGCTAGACAGTTCATCAGCCATTCCAAATCTTCTAGGAGCCATTGAATCTGCACAAAGGTTGAATAATTAACTCTTATGTGAGTTTATTTTTTATAAAATTTTGTAATGGAAAGTGAAAAATGGTTAAGGCATTAAGGCACCCAAGCCCAATTTTTCCGTGAAAATGTAATTGTGTCGTGTAGGTTTATGGCTCTCAAATATCACAGCGTAGGTCAAAATAACTCTACAGTAGCACGACACGAAGAAAAGCACTAAACCATGGAAAATCAGAAACCTGTGCGACAGGAGGAACCTGCGCAGCGGGAGCCTGAACTGTTCAAACATGTCTGCGTTGTGGAATAATGACCACATATTTATAGGCCAGGTTTCACCCCTGTGCACCGAAGCCTGTGCGCCTCTCACCTACATGTTAGTATCCACACGCTCAAAACCTGTGCACCACCTTTTCTTTGGTTTTCTTCTTTTCATCAGAGTCACATCCTATTTTCTTTTGGATCCATCTCTGACAGGGGACTTTTCTTGACGCTTCATTTCTTCAAAGAGTCTAATGACTGAAAAGGGAAATACCTGAGTCCAAAGTGATCCATCATTTGAAGAAACATCAAGAATGGAAAAGTAATGAACAAGGATTTTCTTCAGCATGGGCCGCACAAGTATCATCACAGTCACTCAGGGTACCTACGTGACACATATTGGGTGCGTAGGTGACCTGTGCACCCTACTTGATTTTCGCTCGGGGTCTTCGGCAACCTATAAATACCCTTGGTGGGCCCCCCATTTCGAGGACGGAAAAATTATAAAACTCATATTCGAGCTCCCAGCGCCCTAGTCTCTTCTGGAAGTCTTCCGAACACTTCTAAGGTAATTTCTTAGCTAGAATGTAAGAACTAAACTGGGTAAACAAGGCCTAAGTGTTGAAATTCATCAACACCTGCACGCCTTGGTGTTTAAAACCTTAAGGGAAGTAGACACACCTGCGCGCTGCCTTATCCCTTCACCAGAACCTACGGGCCTCTCTTTCCAAATCCCCTAGGGATAATACTAAGTGCTTGAGCCAAGTGTAACACCCCGAGCTTCCACGATACACTTCTCATTCAATAATGCAATAGCTTGCATTGTACGCAACTTCGAGTTCTAAAACACCGTGACTAATCAAAGTAGCCGTTATGAATAGTAATAACCACTTTTTAAAATTATAGAAACTTTTTATTTCAAAATGGACTTCATTTTTGGATTCGGAATATCGAAATTAGCCTATGTTGAATTTTTGGTATTTTTCTGAGAACTTCTAATTTTTTATGAATAGTGAAAAATACTTTAAAACAACTTTTTTAATCAAAATAATTTATTGTGATAAATTATACTATTTAGTGGTTTTAAGGTATAATTAGAATATATTTTTACCATTTTATCCAATGGTGGTCATTAGAATTAATTTAACATTGAAATTGGACATAAACAATTGCCAATCTTTTGATATAAATTGTTTCTTAAAAACACGCAATTTGTTGTAACAGCGGGAATTAATTATAAAATTAATTAATGCAACTTATATGTTTGGAATTTTGTAAAATAGACATAATTTTTGAATTCGGAATGTCAATTATAGCTTAGGGTGAAATTTTGGCCTTGTTCTGAAAAACTTCAATTTTAGATGAATAGTGAAACCACCAAGTGGTAGTTAAATAACTGATTTTTCGTTTAAATAAAATATTACCACTTCTGTGATTTGATTTTAAAAAATCCAACATACATGGTTGTCATTAAGAATTAAAATGCGGTTCAATGAGATTAAAATAATTTTTTGGTGAATAGTAACTTTTAAGTTCTTAATCGCGATTAGAGGTAATTAGTGTAGTTTAAGGTAAAAACAATGTTTTAATAATATGATATGAGCTTGACACTTGTCCTACTCCTATTAGATGAGTCATGGCCGACCAATACAACCCATGGGTTAACTTGGGGACCCCATGGAGCCACTTTAGTTGGAAAATGACATTAATATATATTTATTTAATGTTAAAATTAAATTGACACAAACAAGAGTTGTTTTACTAAAACAGTTTTTAAGTGGGGTTACACAAGTCCAAATCTTGACTATAAATATTCATTAGAAATCTAAAAATATTTCCTACATCATAGTATATTTTTTATAATTTTTATACATTAAAAAAATTAAATTATTTATGACATAATTATGATGCAGTGATGACCTCATTATTTAACGATTTAAATAAAATGAGAAGATAATGTAAAATCCATGGCTTACACTTGTCCAAAGCCTATTGTATGAGGAGATTTCGAACCCTTATCACCTTATACCCGAATTATATAAGTGTGGGACCTTTAGAATCCGAAAAGCATTGTGAAATAATGTAACATTTCATTACATTCCAAAAGAGCCCCTCCTCTCCTCTTATAAAAGGCCCCCACCTCTCCCACCTTATTCACACCTTCAAGCCATTTGTCTCGGCCAACCTCTGCCAAAATACTCTCCCAACATCCCTCTATTACTCCTAGAAGCCTCACTTTGGTCAGAACTCTTCCCAAGGAAGCCTTTGGCTCAAATCAAAAAGAGTTACCTGATTTTGAGGTAATGTCTTCTCTAATGTTGTTTTGTTTTATTTTGCTTCTCCAACCACATAAACTCTTTTTGTTCTTTTATTTTGTAACAAAACCAGTATCCTCAATATACTAGGATGTTGTTATAAGAAGTATTCGAGCTACACTTACACACACCTACATCTAATGGTTAAAGAACATACGGTTTCTGTGGATGGCGAATTTCTGCCTCACGAAACGATGATTGTTCAACACTCATATAACACCTTCAAAGGTGGCCATTAAGATGTCACTATATTTATATATGATATATAATATGTTTATGTTTTACTTATGCTTCTGTATTTCTCATTTATGGCATACTTTATGATTTCCATTATGGGTAAAACGCGATAATTTCATTTTAGGAAGTGCGGACTACCGCCCCCTCAAAGTGATGTGAATCGTTAATGCCATATGTGGGATGTATAAAGGATGGAGTAAATGATATTATATATGATATTATACTGGAACTATATTATAACTTTATATCATTATGATTTCATTCCATTAAATACGAAATAGAAATGAAAGTAGCGTTCATGCGTACGTACGGCTTACCGTCTCCATGAACGGTGCATTTCATTTCTTACCTCTAAATGTTACGTAATATTATAAATGAATGTATATACTGGATATATAAGATATATATGACATCTAAATCATGAATATAATTCTGGATATAATGGATATTCTACCACATGAACAACTTGTAATTATAAGAATTTTATTGTTGACTCAAGTTACCAAAGATCGACAAAATGACCGTTATTAACTTAAATAATTACATAATGTTCATAACATTGTAATAAGTGATATAAAAAGGATAATGAAATTTAAAATGGTTCTTAATAAGGTAGATATTAACTCTAGTTTATTATTCAGGAGGTTAAAGAACGGTTGAGTCAAGTCAGACAAGAGGTAAGGGAACTTCTTAACCCAACTTCCATTCTTTGGGTTAATCTCCTACTTTCAAATTATGTCATGATGTTATTATGTCCTATTTTGTATTTTTACTCTCTTAATGTTTACCTATAGTGATTACACATAATATATCTATTTCATTTTTAAAAATGATCTTTTTAAGGACTTCGTCTCAATCTCCTTTCATTGAGGCATATTTGGTTTTATACACAACTTTCTTTTATACGGTGTCTAAACCCCTTTGACTTTTAAGTTTATTCAAATGGAATCTTTTTATACGAAGCGTTTTACTAAACGACAAAAAGGGAATGTTTTTCTTTCCGTACTTATGCGGCGACAACGACTTCTCCGCCACGGTGACCATTATTTGAGTTTCGGCTTCCTCTACAAGCCATCATTTTTTTTAATAAAAAATAAATACAAAGTTTTAACATTATTTTTTTGGTATTGAAAATGGTTTTGAAAGCATTTTTATTATATCAATGTGTTGTATTGATATCTTGTGATTTAAATGTTGAAATGTTATGTTTCCTTTATGCATGTTTTATGTGATACGATTATGTTATGGTTTATGATATGTTTAAACGTATTCATATGAGGAATGCATTGGACTTAATAACTGACGGGTGGAGCCCGCTATAGCTCCTCGATGCATCGGCTGGTCTCATGAGACAAACTAGTGTCTTGGCACGAGGCCTTGACAAAATCTTAATTGTGGTCTTGGCACGAGGCCTTGGCTACGTGGTTATGATAGTCTGGCGTTATGCATTCCATCATTATGAAAGTGGTTATTGATATTGCATGTGATTATTCGACCAGTAGAATATCCATGTGAGGAAGTGAATGGCATTATCTCATTTTACTTTTGCCATATTATGTTGATGTTCAAGTTTAAAAGGCTTTTGTTTTAGTTATACATTGCCTTAAATTTTTATGTTTATTTATGAGAGCTTCCGCATTATTGTTATCCTTACTGAGCATCTGAGCTCACCCCTTTCAATGTTTTAATATTTTCCAGGATGTGAAGGATTATTTTATGAATGAACTGCAGGGATAGTCAGAAGAGGATATGAGTGTGGACTATGAAGAATTTGTTATTAGTTTTTCACTTTATGATGTAATGTAACATTTATGAATGTATCTAGTGTTTCAAGGCTACTAAACTAATCGGTCTTTCGAGACTTGATCTTTTGTGATCATGCCAATGTTACGAAGTAACGCACCGGCTCTGGGTAGCTGGGGTCGGGGCGTTACAGTTGGTATCAGAGGCAGTTTAATACTAACCTTGGAAGCTAGATTTAGATAAACTCTGATTAGAGCACATAGCCCGAAGATAGACTTTGAGGATTATTATAGAAGAACTTCCCAGAATTTTGGTATTATAGAGATGTTATGAGTTTTCCGAGCAATACATCCCTGTCTGGATACGAGCAGGTAGAGGCGGCTCTGGCACAGATGTACCTAGGGGTAAAACCCGAAAACACCGCTTTGAGCTAGACTCGAACGGGAACTGGTGCACGACAACGGGCCTTGCTGCACTCTTGGTTACGACACTCTCGGGGGATATGCTTAGGATAAATCTCATTTTCTTTACAAATCATTATGAAGGGTTTATGAGTATATACTTCCTCAAAGAAAACATTTTTATGATTATGGATTATATCCATAAATAGTTCAATTTATGTTAAGTGTTTTATAAGTATGGGATTATGTATTTTGATTCATAAACTGATCTAGTTTACGCAACTGTTTAGAAATGGCGCCTAGTGGAAGAAATGGAAACCGTGTCAATGCACGCACTCCATGTAGGGATTTCCCTCCTGCTCAAGATAATTATAGTGGGGTTGGTGATGCAACTGGTGCCGATCAGCTAATCACCATACTGGGACAACTTACTCAGGTTATGAATAATAACCTTACCCGTATGGAGCACCCTGATCCACAGCGTGGAGGATCAATGTTAGATCGATTCATGAGGCAACAACCACCAATCTTCAATGGGAGTTCAAATCCTATATTAGCTGAGCAATGGATAAATTCCTTAGAGAAAATATTTCATGCCTTGGGGAGTAGTGAAAGGGAGAAGGTTGTCAGGGCAGTTTACCGCCTCACTGGAGATGCCGATCAGTGGTGGTCGCTGATTCAAAACACAAAGGAAGATGATGACGTATCGAATATGGAATGGAGGGAGTTTAAAGAGCTTTTCTTAGAAAAATACTTTCCTCGTGACCATCGAGCAGATATGGAAAGGCAATTTCTGAGTCTGAGGCAGAAGGAGGATGAGAATGTCGCAAAGTATGAGGCTAACTTTACAAGGTTAGCAAGGCATGCTTCCGATTATATACGCAACCCAAGAAGTAAGATTGATCATTTCTTTGAAGGGTTAAAACCATTTCTCCGTCGAGCTTTAGTATCACAATCCTTCTCATCATACAAAGATATTGTCTCGTGTGCTATCAAGATAGAAAAGGAATTCTCTAAGTCTTATGACAACAAAGTAAAGCAAGAGAAGAAGAGAACGGGGGAACAAGAGACAGATAAAGGGAAAAAGGGAAAGAAGGAATTTCCATTATGTGATAATTGTGGGAAGAATCACCCTGGTACATGCCTAAAAGGAATGGGAGATTGTTATAAATGTGGAGAAAAGGGTCACCAGGCTCGTGATTGCAAGGGAATGAAAGAGGCTATCAAAGTGGAATGCTACAATTGTAGAGAAATGGGTCATTATGCAAATGAATGTCATAAGCGTCAAGGAAACTTACCTCAGAAAAGGCCAAGGGATCAAGGCCAATCTTATGCTGTGACTACAGTTGAAGCGGAATAATTAATGTATTGGTGCTTTTGGACTCAAGGATTATATTCTGGTTATAAGAATAATGTATATATATATGGATTGTACTGTAGTACTTTTTGATTTCAGTAAGGTTTTAATATGATTAAGGTAATCATATTTTTAGTATGTGACAATAAGAGAAACTTTTCTTTGTTTGGGGAATCTGATGTTACAATTGATTTTGGAATTTAGAGACCTTTTAGAGAAATTCTGGACGGAGGTATTTTGGATAACTATTAAGGTTGGAATGGATTAAGTTGAACCATGGATAATATTGTTTAAGGTTAAAGAATTTCTGAAGATTATTTTTGGAATATTATAATACTATAGTTTTAGGAAAAAGGACAACCTGCAGGGTGGGGAATAACTCGTCGCGTCGTACAAAGCTGCAAGAATCGAACCCACAACCATAGTGCGACAAGCCTTTATTTCCTACCACTAGCCTACAGGAAGTCCCTGGTTATTACAAAATAGTTTTACTAATCTAAATGGTATATGTTAACATTTTGAACCTTATACAATTAGGATAAATAGAATATTTTTGAGTTCCGTTACCATTTGGAGTAAAAGTTGGGTTTGTGGTAAAAATTTATTAACGAATGAAAGTATACATAAAAAGTATGTATATTCCCTTACGTTCTTAGTAAATCTCCTAAATAAATTCCTCAACATTATAAAAGGTAACTTAAAACAAAAATGTTGTCGGTTAACTTTTCCAACTGGGGATTCAATGACCGTTTAACCAATCACAAGTTTGTGATTTTCTTGTGGTTAAACTTTCTCCTAATCCTATTTTCTATAACTCTCCATCAGACCTTGATGGTTTGTTTCTCCTCCATATCCATATTTTCATATAATCCTAGAATGGGCTATATCGGGTGACCTTTGTACTTATCCTGCTTTCTTTTAATGTTATATATTTATTAACCTTATTTCCGATGTGGGTTTTCCTCAAAGGTATTTTCTCTTTTCAACCTTTTATTTTCAAAGAAAAATTTCAAATTGCGAGGATGCAATTTATTGAAGGAGGGGAGAATGTAACACCCCGAGCTTCCACGATACGCTTCTCATTCAATAATGCAATAGCTTGCATTGTACGCAACTTCGAGTTCTAAAACACCGCGACTAATCAAAGTAGCCGTTATGAATAGTAATAACCACCTTTTAAAATTATAGAAATTTTATATTTCAAAATGGACTTCATTTTTGTATTTGGAATATCGAAATTAGCCTATGTTGAATTTTTGGTATTTTTCTGAGAACTTCTAATTTTTTATGAATAGTGAAAAATACTTTAAAACAACTTTTTTAATCAAAATAATTTATTGTGATAAATTATACTATTTAGTGGTTTTAAGGTATAATTAGAATATATTTTTACCATTTTATCCAATGGTGGTCATTAGAATTAATTTAACATTGAAATTGGACCTAAACAATTGCCAATCTTTTGATATAAATTGTTTCTTAAAAACACGCTATTTGTCGTAACAGCGGGAATTAATTATAAAATTAATTAATGAAACTTATATGTTTGGAATTTTGTAAAATAGACATCATTTTTTAATTTGGAATGTCAATTATATCTTAGGGTGAAATTTTGGCCTTGTTCTGAAAAACATCAATTTTTGATGAATAGTGAAACCACTAAGTGGTATTTAAATAACTGATTTTTCGTTTAAATGAAATATTACCACTTCTGTGATTTGATTTTAAAAAATCCGACATACATGGTTTTCATTAAGAAGTAAAATGTGGTTCAATGAGATTAAAATAATTTTTTTGGTGAATAGTAACTTTTAAGTTCTTAATCGCGATTAGAGGTAATTAGTGTAGTTTAAGGTAAAAACAATGTTTTAATAATATTATATGATCTTGACACTTGTCCTACTCCTATTGGATGAGTCATGGCCGACCAAGACAACCCATGGGTCAACTTGGGGACCCCATGGAGCTACTTTAGTTGGAAAATGACATTAATATATATTAATATAATGTTAAAATTAAATTGACACAAACAAGAGTTGTTTTACTAAAACAGTTTTTAAGTGGGGTTACACAAGTCCAAATCTTGACTATAAATATTCATTAGAAATCTAAAAAGATTTCCTACATCATAGTATTTTTTTTTTATAATTTTTAGACATTAAATAAATTAAATTATTTATGACATAATTATGATGCAGTGATGACCTCATTATTTAACGATTTAAATAAAATGAGAAGATAATGTAAAATCCAAGGCTTACACTTGTCCAAAGCCTATTGGATGAGGAGATTTCGAACCCGTATCACCTTAGCCTCGAATTATATAAGTGTGGGACCTTTAGAATTCGAAAAGCATTGTGAAATAATGTAACATTTCATTACTTTCCAAAAGAGCCCCTCCTATCCTCTTATAAAAGGCCCCCACCTCTCCCACCTTATTCACACCATAAAGCCATTTTTCTCGGCCAACCTCTACCAAACTACTCTCCCAACATCCCTCTCTTACTCCTAGAAGTCTCACTTTGGGCAGAACTCTTCCCAAGGTAGCCTTTGGCTCAAATCAAAAAGAGTTACCCGATTTTGAGGTAATGTCTTCTCTAATGTTGTTTTGTTTTATTTTGCTTCTCCAACCCCCTAAACTCTTTTTGTTCTTTTCTTTTGTAACAAAAACAGTATCCTCAATATACTAGGATGTTGTTATAAGAAGGATTCGAGCTACACTTACACACACCTACATCTAATGGTTAAAGAACATACGGTTTCTGTGGATGGAGAATTTCTGCCTCACAAAACGATGATTGTTCAACACTCATATAACACCTTCAAAGGTGGCCATTAAGATGTCACTATATTTATATATGATATATAATATGTTTATGTTTTACTTATGCTTCTGTATTTCTCATTTATGGCATACTTGATTTCCATTATGGGTAAAACGCGATAATTTCATTTTTGGAAGTGCGGACTACCGCCCCCTCAAAGTGATGTGAATCGTTAATGCCATATGTGGGATGTATAAAGGATGGAGTAAATGATATTATATATGATATTATACTGGAACTATATTATCACTTTATATCATTACGATTTCATTCCATTAAATACGAAATAGAAATGAAAGTAGCGTTCATGCGTACGTACGGCTTACCGTCTCCATGAACGGTGCATTTCATTTCTTACCTATAAATGTTACGTAATATTATAAATGAATGTATATACTGGATATATAAGATATATATGAAATCTAAATCATGAATATAATTCTGGATATAATGGATATTCTACCACATGAACAACTTGTAATTATAAGAAGTTTATTGTTGACTCAAGTTACCAAAGATCGACAAAACGACCGTTATTAACTTAAATAATTACATAATGTTCATAACATTGTAATAAGTGATATAAAAAGGATAATGAAATTTAAAATGGTTCTTAATAAGGTAGATATTAACTCTATTATTCAGGAGGTTAAAGAACGGTTGAGTCAAGTCAGACAAGAGGTAAGGGAACTTCTTAACCCAACTTCCATTCTTTGGGTTAATCTCCTACTTTCAAATTATGTCATGATGTTATTATGTCCTATTTTGTATTTTTACCCTCTTTATGTGTACCTATAGTGATTACACATAATAGATCTATTTTATTTTAAAAATGATCTTTTTAAGGACTTCGTCTCAATCTCCTTTCATTGAGGCATATTTGGTTTTATACACAACTTTCTTTTATACGGTGTATAAACCCCTTTGACTTTTAAGTTTATTCAAAAGGAATCTTTTTATACGAAGTGTTTTACTAAACGAAAAAAGGGAATGTTTTTCTTTCCGTACTTATGCAGCGACAACTACTTCTCCGCCGCCGTGACCATTATTTGAGTTTCGGCTTCCTCTACCAGCCATCATTTTTTTTAATAAAAAATAAATACAAAGTTTTAACATTCTTTTTTTTGGTATTGAAAATGGTTTTGAAAGCGTTTTTATTATATCAATGTGTTGTATTGATATCTTGTGATTGAAATGTGGAAATGTTATGTTTCCTTTATGCATGTTTTATGTGATACGATTATGTTATGGTTTATGATATGTTTAAACCTATTCATATGAGGAATGCATTGGACTTAATAAGTGACGGGTGGAGCCCGCTATAGCTCCTCGATGCATTGGCTGGTCTCATGAGACAAACTAGTGTCTTGGCACGAGGCCTTGAAAAAATCTTAATTGTGGTCTTGGCACGAGGCCTTGGCTACGTGGTTATGATAGTCTGGCGTTATGCATTCCATCATTATGAAAGTGGTTATTGATATTGCATGTGATTATTCGACCAGTAGAATATCCATGTGAGGAAGTGAATGGAATTATCTCATTTTACTTTTTCCATATTATGTTGATGTTAAAGTTTAAAAGGCTTTTGTTTTAGTTATACATTGACTTAAATTTTTATGTTTATTTATGAGAGCTTCCGCATTATTGTTATCCTTACTAAGCATCTGAGCTCACCCCTTTCAATGTTTTAATATTTTCCAGGATGTGAAGAAGTATTTTATGAATGAACTGCAGGGATAGTCAGAAGAGGATATGAGTGTGGACTATGAAGAATTTGTTATTAGTTTTTCACTTTATGATGTAATGTAACATTTAAGAATGTATCTAGTGTTTCCAAGGCTACTAAACTAATCGGTCTTTCGAGACTTGATCTTTTGTGATCATGCCAATGTTACGAAGTAACGCACCGGCTCTGGGTAGCTGTGGTCGGGGCGTTACACAAGCCTCTCCCAAGTATTATTATATGGGTTGACTGTTGTGCCGGTACCTATGTGTCACGCACATATACCTGCGCGACCAGGACCTGCGCGCCCACGCAGTACCTACACGCCTACTTCTATTTGGGTGCCCCTCTTGCCTATTCAACTCTTTTATTCAAATCCACCTCTCCTATTCAAGATTTAGTCTTCAAGACACTCTTCAAATCCATTTATGGCATGTTTCCTTGATTGTCTTCCTTATCTGAAAGGAATTCTGTGGAACATATCTCAAAACATAGTCATTTACATATCTATATGTAACTAAGGTAAGATATTTCATTCAACTTCATCCTTTAAGATGAGAGGATCCTTAACCCGAGCCTCCTTTTCAGGATTAATCCCCAAGTCCCCTATTCATGGGCCTCCTTCTTAGGAATAAGCCCCAGTTATCATGTTACATTAATTTTGGGCATCCTCCTTAGGAGTAAGCCCCATGTTCCCATATATAGGCCTCCTCTTTAGGAGTATTCCCAAGTCATAATTCCCTTTAACCTGTGCCTCCTCCTTAGGAGTAATCCCCAGTCATAATTCCTTTTAACATGGGACTCCTTCTTAGGAGTAAGCCCCAGTAAAAATTCCATTTATCCTGGGCCTCCTCCTTAGGAGTAAGCCCCAGTCATAATTCCCTTTAACCTGGGCCTCCTCCTTACGAGTAAGCCCTTGTCATAATTCTCTTTAACCTGGGCCTCCTCCTTAGGAGTAAGCCCCGGTCATAATTCCCTTTAACCTGGGCCTCCCCCTTAGGTGTAATACCTAGTCACAAGTCCCCTAACCTGGGTTTCCTTTTTAGGAATAAGCCCCAGTTCTCAAATCCCTTAACATGGGCTTTATTCTCAAGAATAATCCCCAGTCATAATTTCTCTTAACCAGTCTTAGTTTCTTTTGAGTTGGACTTCCTTCTTAGAAATAAAACCCAAATCATAAGACCCCTCTAATTTGGGCATCCTTATCAGGATTAAGTCCTAAGTTAAGTATCCAAATCATCATAAAGAACATATACCTTTATGGACCTTGTTCCCAGGTTTCTTCCTGGAAGTAAATCCTAATCTTCATCTATTTGGGAAGTCATACATACATAAGCCCCACATAATTTCTTATGATGGCACAATTGTCAGGTTTTACCAATACCTCTTGTTCCTCACACCGAGCATGAATCACGTGATCTTAGAGCGTAAAAGTAATTATGAAATCTTTATTTGAACCATCAATAATACATAAACCTCATACTTTTTTACTCAAACTACGTGGGTTTTGATTCCTTTTCTAAAACAAAGGATACGTAGGTAGACCATCTGCAGGTACAATCCCAACTCTGAAATAATATATGTCCTTCTGATTGACAATAAACTTCAAGTGCCCTGTTGAGTGGCTTTAAAACCAGTATGGTTATCATAATGAACAAGAGATTTCTATATAATGTTTCGAAGGATACTATTGACTATGAATCTCTAAACAAATACCGATGATTATCTATTGATGAAGAACCTCGAATAAATATAAAAGATTCTCAAAACATCCTACATACTAATCATTGATTGTCAGATATAAAGGAAAGATCATTTTCATACTTGGTAATTTAATAAAGATTCATGAACATAACTTAAATCTATAAAGAGAGTCCCAGAGTAGAAAATAATTCCCCAAAAAATGGTGTGATGAGTCCGACCTCCCATCCTCTCGACCAATGAAAATTCTTAATCATTATCAGTTCACAACTAATGAGCACCTACCTTTGGAAAGTAGGTCCAAATGGATATAGAATCATTGGATGTTTTCGGTTCTATGAAAAAACCTGTTAGAAACCGGTTGGAATGTTTGATCCTTAAATCAACGAGGTCATCCCCATTTCTATAGGAAACAAACATAAACAGGAATTAATTGATAATTTTTGTCTATGGGTAAAGAGTATTGTAAATGAATCTGGTTCTTCTTGTTTTAATTTGATGTTAATCAAATTGGTGAAGTAATCATGTGTAATTATTTTTGATAGTTTACTAGTTAGGTTTCTTGAATTTTGGAACCAATGAATAATAAATTTGTTAATTCAATATGGATTAAAGAACTGATTGTTTGATAATTACTTGAATAATTCTGAGTTACCCTCTTGATTATTAAAGGGCCAAGATCCCAATTGATGTGATGTTTTCTTTCCTTCAACTTTTGTTGTGATGTGATCCTGGATGGCTATTGTGATTTGTGGGGGCATGGAGACTTTTGGTTGTAGCAGAAAATGATGCATTGTGTGGAGATATGCATTAGTTTATGAATGTGGGTGTCATGGAGGACACCAAAGATGATGGAATGGGATGGATGTGTTTGTTGAATTCTTTATGTTATTTTTTGGTTGATTATCTAATTTAATTTTCCCCACTGCCTATGGCAGCTAGTATTTCTCTCCCATCTTCTGAAAGAGGTGAATATACACGGGGTATGTCACATGATTTTCGTGTTTAGATTCTCAAGGGAGGATGGTTCTACGCTCTTTCTATGGGTGGGAAAAACTCGATGCGTAGTACATCTTCTCACCATGTTGATCCCCCTTCTGTTTAGTATCATAGAATGTTTTTCTAGAATGTCTGGGAATGTGGGAAAGTAATTCTATAATTAAAAATTGAATAAATGGTGTTAACCCGTGGGGTTGGAGTTTGCTGGAACATAATTATGAGGTTGTAATCTTAAAGGGATTGTGGACTTTGGGTTTGATGATAATGAAATTTAATACAAAATTTTTCATGGTTAATTAATGTTTAAATAATTAATTAACGTAAAGCGAAACTGGTAATAAAATGAAATAATGTATTAATTATCTTTAAATGGTTGTGTGCGTATAAGATACCTAGTCTTAGAAGTGGTAACCCTTAGTCTGATAGACATTAACTACACTTGAGTCTAATACTAGGTTATGCCCATAGTGTGGTTGTGGGATATAGTATATTATGTACTTTTTGTGTTTCTATATGCTACTCCACCCTTTCAGTATGGGAAACTGACACCCCGGGGATTCTGAGCCCTAGGGGGTGTTTTCCCCAACATTCCGGTGGGAGGACGGATGGCTAACTACCCGCTTTGGCCCCGCTCTCTTCTCTTAGTAGATACTTGTGCTGGTAGGCATAGTGGTTAGTTTTCCCCATATATGTGTGTAGAGGGATTTAATGGCTTGTGGTTATTCATGAAAATATATTTTGGATATAGTATCCCATTGACTACTATAAGAGTAACTTGTATAGGCTATGATGGCTTGAAGATCCTTACTCGGTGTATGGGTTGTAATGGATCGAGGTATAATACCTGAAGTATGATACACGTTATGCGGGATGTGGTGGATCTTAGAAACTACCTGGTTACTTTTCTTACATAGACATGGTGGTTTTGTTCCACAAGGTGCATGTTGTGGTACTTCGCCTGGGTGTCTGCGGGCAAGCCTTTTTTGAGGGAGATGCTCAGGACGTGCGACGTTGGGGAAAAGAGTCAAACTAGTGAGGAAGTAGTTGCAGAGTACCTTTGATATTCATTATTATATGATATATTCTTGTATGTATTTCTTGGTGAGAGTATCCATTGTGAGGTTGGGAACATAGTATACCCATTTATGTGATGAGTTAGTTTCACTTGTTGTTCCCTGTGCTTTAGCATGATTTCTTTACTTTTTTACGAGAGGCTTCGGGTAGGATCCTATTGAGAATATTGTTACACTCACCATATGTATATACAATCAGTTTTTCTGGTCACCTAGAGGAGGTTAGAGATCAAGCTGGTTTTTACTAGATTGGGGTTGCAGGAGATGTTTGGGCTTGTGGTGTCTGCTATTTTTAATTTATTTTGGGCACTTGCGGTTTTCCCCTTCTAGATGTAGTACATTTGCATGACATTAGATATGTGCACTTGGGTTTTCTTTTATATTTCAGTTTTGAGTTGGAGTTGGTTGGTGTCTATCTTATCTCTCTTTTCCGCATGTGTTCTCTTAGAGGGTAATGCCTCTTATTTGTGTGTTTACTATACCCTCGGTGTAGTCGCTAACTCGGGGCCTACTGGAGGCGGGACTTGGGGGTCATTATCTCCCTTCTCACATTGTCGGCTCAGGAAGGTTACAATTTTTGGGGAGGGGGTCGTGACATGGATCATCATTACATGTGATTTTGGTATAAGTACATTTTCTGGCTTAAAAATACATTTTTCTAAAAACTATTTTACATTATGTTTTATGAATTTATATTAAAAGTAATTTCTACCAATTATAGAAATTGTATCTTGAAAATTAATTCCATATTTAAAATCATGAGGTTAAAATTTGTTAAATAATCCCATTTTATTTTTTTCATAAACTTTATAGTAACTGTGGAAGAATTTATCACTTCGGTAAAGGGTAAATTAGGTAGATTTTTGTTAAAACTAAGTGATAAAATCGCAATTATTCATTATAATTATTATTGGATGTATTAAATTATAAAATTATAACTTTAGGCTCTAGATTTTGTTTTCTAATAGAAACTTCTCCATGAAAATGACTTATATATTATTTAAATCAATGTAAAGGACAAAATGTCACTCTTAGTTCTAAATATTATTTATGTGTTTATATAAGAAAAAACTGGTTATGAAAAAATATTAATTGTAATTTTGTTCCTAAAGAAATTATATTAAAAATGGAATTTTATTTATAAAATATAGGAATTAAATAATTACATTAAATACTTTCACAACACCAGAATAATATTTATTCAATTAATGGAATAATAAATCAAAAGGAAATTAAAAATATTAAAAATATCATAATTTTATATAATTAATGTGATAAAAGAATTTCATATATAGTAATAACATTTAAGGAATGCATTAATTTTTTTTTAATTTTTTTTTGTTTTCTTGATGCGTTTAATGTCAAAATAATGAATAGTGTTAAAATTAAAAAACTCATATTTTATGAAAATAATATATTATTATATTATTTAAAAATAATAAAAAAACCAAAATTATTAAAAAGAGTATAATATATGGTCTAAAATATCATCAGATAAGAATTTATATGTATTTTGGAGGTATTTGATTCGAGATTTAATTTATTATAAATTAATATTTTGAGAAGTTCCTAAAGTATCACACATCAATTATAAAAGATAACTCAATTATTTAAACCACAATAATCCTTCTAGATCTACCATCCCATGAAAAATTCTCTTCTAAACATCTGTATTCAAATTCCATAGGTCATGATCTTCTCAAAAGTCCAACCCTAGATCCCTTAAGAGAAGATTTAATGGAGTGTCTCAAAGAAGAGGTAATCGCCTTAACCAATCACTTTATTTTTTATTCTCATTTTACTTCCTATAAATCTATTATATTATTAATAATATAATAAATTCAGTATCCTAATTATTCTTAATTTTTTTATGATTCCTTAATCACTATTATCCATCCTCATTTTCTCAAATGATAAGTGAAAGTATCACTCATGTGTACGTACCGTTTACCATCCCCATATAGCAGTACATTTCATTTTCTATCACTATATTTTATGGATGGTTGATATGATGGGTGTAAAGTTTATATATTATATTTATAAAATAATTATTCTTCTAAAAATATAATATCATATATACCCTTTTACCATCCAAACCATTGGAAAATGAAAACGTCATTCGTGCATTTGTGTGGACTACCACCTCCATGAAGCGATGTGATTCATTTGTAATTTTTATTTTACTAGGATTATAAGGACGATGGATATGATCAACATATATTATATATATAATATAATAATTATTTTATAATTTATTATTATTATTTAAATTTCTTTCATTTCATCCTTCAATAAGTGAATACATCATTCAAGCGTACATACGGTCTATCTTTCTACGAACAATGTAATTAATTTTAAACCCCATTCATTATGGATGAATTTAAATATATATATATATATAATGAATATATATGATATAATAATCATGTAAATTATTCTGGTATGTATGCATAATAAATATAAATTTATTATATAGGAGGTTAGTGAACATTCAATTGACGTCGGACCTATGGTAAGAAATTTTTTGCTCACTTTTGTTTTTGTGGGACACATGCCTTATGAATTACATGTTTATTCTTTAGTGTATGTATACTGACAATGAATGTATTTTATTATTTTTATCATGAAAATTATCTGATGTACATATCCATCTAATTTTATTTCTTTAATAGGGCTTATGGTTCAAATGATATCAAAGTGTAAATGGTTTATTTCACAATCTCATCATCATTCAAGATAGTTTATGTTAAGTCTCCATTGAGGTATATTTTTATTTCTTTTACATGTTTTCGGAAAAATTTTGAAAAACCATTTCTACTATTCTATTAAAATTTTTAAAAAACATTTTTACCCATATATTACTTTTTAAAAAATGGTTTGGAAGAAATATTTTTATCAGTTTCTAAATAAGGCACTTTGTGACTTTTTTGAATTTTTTTTTGGAAGAAATATTTTTTTAACTTATATGGAATGAGGGTATTTTCCCAACTTCATTAATTTTCAATTATTTTAAGCATACTTTACAAGTTTACAAGTTTATTTTTGAACAAAATGTTTTCATTGATAATTTTGTATCTTTTAAAAAAGAGAAGTGGTTTTAAAATGGATATTTTCCTTAAGAATTATTCTATGTGATCTCTAAAAATAATTTTCCTTATAAGATTACATATTTTAATGTTAATTACAGTTTACAGGGGATATGATCCAAGGATAACACCCTTATTCATTTTCTGTATGTTTTATGATTATGATGAAAATATGAAATGTTTATAAAACCTATTTATTTTCATGGGTTATGATATAAATGTTTTATGATATTATGGAACATATATATATGGTTTTCATTATTTAATAGGTGGGACCAATATCCCCCCCCCCCCAGAAAATTGGGTAAATTATTATATCTCATGAAATAGTTATCTAAAAAAATCAAGGTGCTTGATCTGTTATGGATTTCTTCAGATTATGAAGAATGATGGTAAATAATTTGTGTTTATAAAGGATTCATATGTGAATAATTTTATGGGTGATATTGAAGACATAACATAAAATATTAAAATAGAGGTATAGTGGGAGATGATGTTGATCTTTCTGAACCAGTTATTTATAAAACCAATTTGTTAAGATTTTGTCCTAATTATCTAAAAATATGAACCAAAAAGGTCCATGGATATGTAAGTGATCCGACATTTCCTTTTGATGTTATAAGTTTTTGATGGAAAGAATTGGGTCACATTTATTAGTATCAAAGCTAGAAATGTAAATTTTATTTTTTTAAAACCAAATCCAGAGATGTTGGTATCAGTCTGTTTTAGGAACCACCAAGATCTTGTCCCAATTGTAATCAAATGGGACATCTTCAGTGGTATTTTCATAGTGCTTTAAGGTCTAGAGCTAAAAAGGTATCTAATGTTTCTAAAAAATCATATGCTTTGACTTGAATATCAGTATAATAACTCTCAACAATCAAATTGAGAAACCAAAGGTGATTCAAGGAACACTATAACTCCTCAACCTATATAGTCTCATCACATTAACAATGATAAAAGCATAGAAAATAAGCAATTGTTTTGATCTTATAAAGTGATCATGGAAGATCAATCAGGTCCATAAATGATGATAGGTATAATTATTTTGAATTATACCCATATGAAATCTTTGTTTGATATGGGAACATCCCAATCTTTTAATTTTTCTCATGTAGGTAATCATACATGTTTTAATGTTGAGGTAATGTCTTCTATTTTGAAACATCAAAATCCTCCTAGACAAAGAGAGTGTCAGGACATTTAGTGTAAATATTTTTCTATAAATATAGATGGGGATAATTTTATTTGGGATTTATCTATTCATGAGATGGATTTATGTAACTTGATTTTGGGTTCGGATTGGTTTACATCATTCAAGGACTACAATTATTTTTATACTTGAAAAGTTAGTTTCACACCTCTTGATGGCATCGATCATCTATTTAAAATTGATTGGGATTTAATGTCATTTAAAACATGATTTTGGACACCAGTGGTAAGAAAAATCTCTTTATCAGTTGGAAATTCTTACTTTGTAATCTATGTATGATCTCATAAATAGATATTTTCCAACTATCATTGAGAAATTTATTGATGTTTTTTAGAAAATTTATTGGGGGTTTCCACCCGAAAGAGAAGTGGAGTTTCAAATTGATATCTTTCTACGGACCATTCCTATTTCACTTATTATAGGATTAATCAAATAGAATTAATGGGGATTAAAGTTTAGTTAAAAGGGTTTTAAATTAAAAGGCTCATTCGACCAAGTATGTATTTATGGGCAGCATCAGTTCGTTTTGTTAAGAAGATGAATAGAACAATTTGTCTTTGTAAAGATAATCATAAACCTAACCAAGTTACAACAAATAATCGATATGATATTACAAGAATCAATTACCTATTTTATCAATTGAGAGTATCCCAAGGGTTATCTACAATTTACATACTTGTGGGGTATCACCAACTGCGAGTTCAAAAGAAGAATATTCCAAAAATAGATTTTTAGAGTCTTTATGGCCATTATAGGTACGTGGTAAATCATTTTCGACTTGTGAATGAACTAATGAATTTCATGGAATTAATGAATAAAATATTTAAAAGGTATCATGATTCTTTTATAGTGGGTTTTATTGATGATATACTGGTATATTCATGGAATAAAGAGGATCTCGAGGAACACTTGTATATAGTGTTAAGTACCTTTTGGGAACATCTCTTTTATGAAAAGATTTAAAAATGTGATATCTAGATACAAGAGGTATGTTTACTTGGTTATTTAATTTATGATAAATCATTTTCTATATATAATGAAAATATAGACATTATTATCTTAGGGTAATAACTGAATAATGTCTTTTAGATACGTAGTTTCCTTATCTTAGAAAGATATTACATATGATTTGTTCGTGATTTTTCACATCTAGCGTCACTGATGATGGCCTTGATAAAGAAGGGAGTTTCATTCTAAAGGAATGATGTGTCACACCCTGTACCTTACATATTAATTATTTTTAATCATTTAATTATTAATTTTATCGTTTATTTTGAGTTTCAGGCCAATCCAAGTTTAAATTTTAAAATTTTGGGTTCTTAGAATGGGTGCATGGTTGGCACATGATTAGTAAAAATAGTTCCCAACAAGTGAAATCCCATCTATATTTTTTTATAGAGTTTAATCAAATGGTTAGTGGATGGTTTTTTCAATTGTGAATTATGCCTATTTGAGTTGATTTAGGGGTCCGGTGGGCGGTGCATGGTTGGCACACAGTTTGGACAACCATGTGCTCAATCTGTGCCCAGTGTCTAGACTTAAAAAAGGAAATGAATTTTTTTATAATAATAATAATAATAATAATATTATTATTATTATTATTATATTTTAACCCCTTAAAGGGGGTACTCCCTCTCATAATCAGCTATACCCTCCCCCCCTCTACCATATTAGCAGCCCCCTCCCATGGCGCACAGACCTCCTCCCCTTCTTCTGATCTTTGACCATTTTTTACATCTGATTTCTTGTGCAATCAACTCCAGTTAGGTTATTATACCATTCTTATCCTTATTTCCCCTATATTTCGTGGTACCCTTTTCCTCATTATGTTTTGTGAAGTTTGGGTGAACCCTAACCGGAAATGGGTGTGTGTTGGTTCTTGATTTCAAGGGTTCATGATGGTTATTTCAGGTTTTTTATTGTGCCATTCATTGAAGGCGACAACTTGTAGCCCCTTGAAGTCGGCTTTCACACATATACATAGGTAATTGTGTATATTTATATAACATCACAGTACATATTCCATCACGGTGATGGGAATATGTGCATTAGGTCATGTAGTGCATATATATAATGGTATATATGCATGTGAGTGTAGAGTTATATTCATTAAAGGTTTATTTTATTGAGGAAGTTTTCATTTTTAATTTGGCCTTTAAATTTATGAAACATCAATTTATTGATGCTCAAACCTTGTTTTGATGCTAATTAGTGATATGTATTATTTTTAATAAATATTTAGAATGAAATAAAGTGAATTTATTTGGAATTTAATTGTATCGAACTATTTTATAGAGATTCGCACACCAAGTGCTCGTCAAAATTCTAAACTGGCCTTTGTAAATGTGTTTTGATTTCTAAATGGTGATTTGGGTATCTTGAATGGGGTTTTAAATATATTTTTTATATAAGTGGTTTTTTTGGTTTGTTTAGAAATTATTGTGACCCAAAGAGTATGTGAGGCCCAGTTGGCACCTTAGAAAAAGGGCTTTTCTTTTTAAAACATTCCTCAGGATGGTATATTTCCTTATTATTTGTTAAACGAAATGTGAGGTCCTTAGAATGGCACCACCATTGTTTATTGATGGTTATAAGGCAAGGGGTATCCCATGGGGTGATTTGGGGGTGATGGTTAGTTGTGTGATTCATGGGGTGGCTTGTATTTATTCGATATATATATTTTATTGCTTGATTCTTTTTGGCTCACCCACATTATGTACATGAAATGGGAACCTATCATAGCTATAAGATTATCCTAGATTTGTTTTACTAGTTTAGGATTACTCTATGAATAATGTCCCTTCTTATAGAATTTTCACTACTTTGGTATTATGCCCATCAGTTAGGTCAGGTAGGGTATGACCAAGCGTTAAGGTTGTTTGATTGCATCAGGTGCATCAAAAGGATGGATCAGGTTATAGTATGTTATATATTTTCCCATGAGCTCCTAGGTATTCCCATGTTCAAAACAATTATTTATCTTTGGTGGATAATCTAGGTGCCTCATCGGGTTTGGTTACTTGTGTACTGCTCTCCCATTTCCTTTTATATAGTATTATCTATGTTTCTCTCCTTTGGTTATGTTTAACCCTTATAAAAATTGAATATTTTGTTTCATAAAATGTTATCATGATAAATTATTTGGAAGATTATTCACACATCCTCTCTCTATATCTCCCACTTTCCATTTCTTTTAAAATTTTCAAATATCCCCATTTTAATAAAACCTATTTTTAAATAAATCCAGAAATAGATCATGATTAGTTTTGCAATTGAATGGGTGAAAAAAAATTATTTATATTTTTTATTTCAAACTTGTACTAAATTAATCTTTTATTTGAAATAAATTTATATGGAATATTTTAACTTAGGAACACCTACAAAGTTTATATACTCACACCGATAATTCTATTCTTATTTTTATCTTTAGGTGCTTTTCCTTCTTGGGTTTGATCTTCATGGAGCGATGTTGGGTTCTGGGTTCAGTGAGTGACCTGAGGGGTTACTCGGAGATATTTTTTGTTTGGTACGTTTGAATTAATTTTTAGTTGTTTAGATTTATTTTTCTTTCACTACTAGTGTTTATTTTATTGACGTTATATATATTTATTTACCTATCATTTATGAGTTAAATAATTCTCAATTAAGTTATATCTAATTCTCAACACTAGTTTCCAACCAGGGAGGATCGAGAACACCTCTTAAGAATTATTGCAGGCATACTCTGGTGATTGGTTCAAGGTCAACTTGAGTTGGTTATTTAAATGATTGATGAGAATATTTCCATGGTCTTAAGGCTCACCTCACATCATCTCATACCCTAATATTTTAAGAATTAGAATGGGGGTATGTAGTCTACTGTGATGCATCAAGATATAGGTTAGGTTGTGTTATCATGTAGAGACATAATGTGGTTGCTTATGGATCACAAAAATTATGGGTTCATGAGAAAAACTACCCAAAATAAGATTTGGAATTATCTGGTGTACTCTAGGAATTGAAGACATGGAACCATTATCTTTTTGGTGAGAGATTTGTGGTATTTTCATACTATAAGAGTTTGAAACCCATTTTCTCACAAAGTTGTTTGAATATGAGGAATCAAATATGGATGGAGTATCCTAAAATGTTTGACATTGACATGATGTATACATCGGGTAAAGGGAACTGTAACACCCCAAAATTTTAAATAGAGAGATAAGATAATAATAATAAGAATAAAAAATTGTGATAGACCAAATTTATTTGAAGATATTTATTATTATTATTTTGTGAAGTTGTAATTATTTTAAATATATTTTACAAAATATAAAATTGTGTCAATTATTATGTTATTATTGTAATATTAAATTAATATACTTTTGTTTTTTTGTTATGAATATGTTAGCATTTTAATTATTTAAATTCTGAATTTTTAATAAAAAAAATTTCTTTATTTATAAAAAATGAATGTTAAATTATAATTATATGTTAAAAGATGATTAAAAAACATTGAAATATGGTTAATAAAAAATGGGATGATTATTAACTCTGTTATAATAGTAATCATTACGTGACAAAAAAATAAAGATGACAAAATAATAAAAAACCAAAACGTGTCATGATTGAAAAAAAAGGTCTGGGAATAATCTAAAAAATTCCAAAGGATATGTTAAAATAAAGAGTTAAAAAAAACAAAAAAATGTGAAATTATAATAATTAAAACACAATAAAAAATAAAAATATATGATGGAAAAAAACAAAATTCACGTGAGTGGAGAGACATGACTTTATGCTAAACAATGAAAACGTTATTTTTAAAAGAGATAACAAACCAATTTAAAAATAAAACTATTTAATATTAAAGGCTTGATGAAATCATGGAGAGGGAATGGTAAAAAAATAATTAAAAAATAAAATATATTATTAAACGATTGGATAGATATGAAAATAAGAATAAAACAAATGATGAACCATGAGTCTTTGTTTAATTTTGTTAAAAAAATAATAATAACAGTATCTTATCTTCTTTGAGAAGCTTATCACCTGGAAATATTTGTATAATTATGGAGAACACCCTACCCTCTTCCTGTCAAGCTCAGTTTTTGTTTGGAAATTATGAAAACCTTTTGGCCCCCTTCTGATCTAATGTAAGGTGTATTTTAGTTTTTTTCCAAATTAGGGTTGGTACGCCTATATATGTGTATATATACATATATATTCATATATAACTCATTATTTTCATTATATATATATATATGAGTCAAGGGATTATATGTTAAATTTTAAATCTAAAACTTATGTAAGGGATCATTTAATTTTACCTCTTAAGTTGTGTGTTTTTTAGGGTTTTAATTTCAATCCATCTATTCGAGTTTTAATTTTCAAGGATAAAGGTATAAATTCACCCATCTACTTATTCTATTTTCAAAATTTATAAAAATTGAGATTTTTTTTATTTTTATGCAAAAGGATTAAATTATAATTTTTTTCAATATTTTTTAATACATATATATGTATATAAACAAATATTTGTATAATTATCATAGATTATTTTATGAGCTTATAATAAAATAGAGATTATATATTTTTGGTATTTAGATTAAAATTATAAAGAACTATTTGTAATTATTAATTCACTTTTTTAATTCATGGTTGTATGGTGAGTTTTTTTATTATGTTTTGATATTCTGCATTAAATGAATATGCTATGTTAATAACAATTATGTTTTAATAAATCTATCACAATGTATATAATTATTTATAATGTTTATGTTTTAATTTGATTTCATATTTATTTTGTCAATGAATATTCTCATTTATCAACATTTTCTAAAACATGAATGTTTTTCGTGATGATGATTACTATAAATTTAATGTTATGTGTATATATATAAAGATAAAATGTTTATTGACATGTTTTAATATTTATTTTCATGTTTCTAAAAATCTACACAACATGTCCTCATATTAAAAATAAGGATGTCCCATCTATATATAGTCATTTCCATGCATTTATGCATGATATCGATATTCCTGAAATTCATAGTAAATTAATAACTTCAATTTAAATATTAACGACTAATTCCAAAATTAATAAGTACATTGATTTCATTACAAGTGTTTTATTTAAAATTTTCCCTTTGTAGTTTTTATGGGCGGAACATAATTATTAATTAATATTTTAAAATGATCAACTATTTGGGTGGATATCATGGGCATTAAATGAAAGAGATTTTTAACGCATGGAAAGATCATGCAAAGGTTTTGGTAGGGTTTTTTTTGTAACCAAACTCACAAGTGTTATGAATGTTCACACACACACACACACAAATATATATATTTTCTCTTATATATTTTATAATGTGTAATTTTTAGGCAGCGTTATGTGTTAAATTATAACAACTCCTGTGAAAATATACACATAAGTAAAGAAAGATTAAAACATTTTTCAAAAAATATCAGTGCTTGATCGTTGTAAATATGGAAGGTTATTGGGGAGAGAACCAATCTTTCTCTAAGTGGGTAGGCCCAGAACACCTTCAGTGATTCAAGTGACCTTAAAAATTGTGTTTTGTTTTCAGAAGTTTGTGTACTGAATTTCATAAAACACCAGATTATGTTTAAAACAATTTTTAATGTAAGTATTTTATATAATAGAGTAGTATTTTATGTCTTAAGTAATATTAAATATTATTATAAAAATCTTAATTTTTTTATGTATGTCTTAAATTTTTTTCAAAGAAAATTTTAAAAAAGTATTTATCAAAGGTTTTTTTTAACCCCTTACTGAGCCTATTTTTTTTGTGCTCAACCCTTTGTTGTTTTTTCACAGGAATAGTAGAATTTCAAAAGTCTTTCGCTTCACTTATGAAGTTAGCACACATCGTGTTTTTGTTTTTTTATTTTATTTTGTTGCAACTGTGATAATTTTTAAGTTTGTATCTATTCTCCAGAACCTAGACCAGTAAAAGGTCCTCTATTATGTAATGTGTAAGGCTGGGTCTTTATAATTGGTTCAGAGGAACGATCTAATCAACTTTGGAGAATAGTTGTTTTTTTATCTAGAAGTTTATTATCCCAAGTGTCTCCTAATTCTAATATAGAAATTTAGAATTCTTCTTTTCTGAAAAATAGAATTGCGAGGGCGCAATTTTGTTTGGAGGGGAATAATGTAACACCCCAAAATTTAAAATAGAGTGATATGTTAATAATAATAAGAATAAAAAATAATGGTAGGCCAAATTGTTTTAAATATATTTATTATTATTATTTTGTGAATTTGTAATTATTTTAAATGTGTTTTATAAAAAATAAAATTGTTTCAATTATTATGTTATTATTGTTATATTAAATTAATATATATAAGTTTTTTTGGTTATGAATATGTTAGCATTGTAATTATTTAAATTATGAATTTTTAACTTTTAATAATTTTTTTACTTTATTTATAAAAAATGAAAGTTAAATTATAATTATATGTTAAAAGATGATTAAAAAACGTTGAAATAAGGTTAATAAAAAATGGGATGATAATTTACTCTTTTATAATAGTAATCATTACGTGACAAAAAAATAAAGATGATAAAATGATAAAAAAACCAAAACCTGTCATGATTGAAAAAAAGGTCTTGGAATAGTCTAAACAAACACAAAAGGATATGTCAAAAAAAGTTTTTTTTAAAAACAAACAAATGTGAAATTATAATAAAAAAACACAATAATAAATAAAAAGATATGATGGACCAAAACAAAATTCACGTTAGTGGAGAGATGCGACATTGTGGTAAACAAAGAAAACGTTATGTTTAAAAGAGATAACGAAACAATTTAAAAATAATAATAATTAATATTAAAGGCGTGATGAAAAAATGGAGAGGGAATGATAAAAAAATAATTAAAAAATAAAATATGTTATTAAACGATTGGATAGATATGAAAATAAGAAGAAAAAAATGATGACCTTTTAGTCATTGATTAATTTTGTTTTAAAAATAATAATAAAAATAACATAGATTATTTTAGAAGCTTACCGCCTGGAAATATTTCTATAAATATGGAGAACACCCAACCCTCTTCCTATCAAGCTCAGTTTTTCTTTTGAAATTATGTAAACCTGTAGGCCCCCTTTTGATCTATGGTAAGGGTGTATTTTAATTTTTTTTTCATATTATGGTTGGTACGTTTATATGTTTATATATACACATACACACATATATAACTCATTATTTTCAGTGTATATATATATATATATATATATGAGTCAAGAGATTATGTGTTAAATATTAAATCTAAAACTTATGTAAGGGATCATTTAATTTTACCTCTTAAGTTGTGTGTTTTTTAGGGTTCTAATTTCAATCCATCTATTCAAGTTTTAGTTTGCAAGTATGTAGGTATAAATGCATCCATCTACTTATTCTATTTTCATAATTTATAAAAATGGGGATTTTTATTATTTTTATGCAAAAGGATTAAATTATAATTTTATTCAATGTTTTTTTAATACATATACATGTATATATACATATATATTTATAATTAGCATATATTATTTTACGAACTTATAATAAGAGGTAACTTATATATTTTTGGTATTTAGATTAAAATTATAAAGAAATATGCTTAATTATTAATTCATTTTTATAAATCATGGTTGTATGGTGAGTTTTTTTATTATTTTTTGATATTCTGCATTAAATGAATATTCTATGTTAATAACAATTATTTTTTAATAAATATATCACAATGTATATTATTATTTATAATGTTTATGTTTTAATTTGATTTCATATTTATTATGCCTATGAATATTCTCATTTATCAACATTTTCTAAAATAGGAATTTTTTTTCGTGATGATGAGTATTATAAATTTAATGTTATACGTATATATATAAAGATTAAATGTTTATTTACATGTTGTAATATTTATTATCATGTTTCTAGAAATGCACACAACATGTCATTATATTAAAAATAAGGATGTCACATCAACATATAACCATGGCTGTGCATTTATGCATAATATCGACATACCTGAAATTCATAGTAAATTAATAATTTAAATTTCAATATTAACGATTAATTCCAAAATTAATAAGTAAATTGATTTCATTGCAAGTGTTTTATTTAAAATTCTCCATTTTTAGTTTTTATGGGCAGAACATAATTATTAATTTGTATTTTAATATGTTCAACTATTTGTGTGGAAATCATGGGAATTACATGAAAGAAATTTTTAACACATTGATAGATAATGAAAAGGTTGAGGAAGGGGTTTTTGTTGTAACCAAACTCACAAGTGTTATTAATGTTCACACAGACACATAAATATATATATATATGCTCTTATATATTTTATAATGTGTAATTGAATGCAACATTATGTTTTCAATGATAAAATATCTGGTGAAAATATATACGTAGTTAAAGCAAGCTTAAAACGTTTTCCAAAAAAATCCAGTGCTTGATCATTGTAAATATAGAAGGTTATTGGGGAGTGAACCAATCCTTCGCTAAGTGGGTAGGCCCAGATAGCCTTCAGCGATTCAAGTGACCTTAGAAATAGTGTTTTGTTTTCAGAAGCTTGTTTACTGTATTTTATAAAACACTAGATTATGTTTGAAACATTTTTTAATGTAAGTGTTTTCTAAAATGGAGTAGTATTCTATGTCTTAAGTGATTTCAAATAGTATTTTAAAAATGTTATTTTTTTTATGTATGCCTTAAATTATTTTCAAAGAAAATTTTAAAAAAGGATTTATCACAGTTTTTTTTAAACCCCTTACTGAGCCTATTTTTTTGTGCTCACCCCTTTGTTGATTTTTCACAGGAATAATAGAATTTTCTGAAGTTGTTCACTTCACTTATGGAGTTAGCACACACCGAGTTTTTGTTTTTTTTATTTTATTTTGTTGTAACTCTGAAAATTTTTATGTTTGTATCTATTCTACAGAACATAGACCGGTAATAGGTCCTCTGTTATGTAATGTGTAAGGCTAGGTCTTTATAGGAACTATATGGATGATGCATTATGTAGAAATTCCTAGAATCAATTTTCTAGGGAAGCTTTAGATAAGTGGAAGATAATTTTGGTTATAGATGATATGCATCTAGACCATGCAATGAATGGTAACATTTTGGTTTTCATCACCTAAAGGAGGGTGATGTAATCTTCTTGAGAGGTTATCCTAAGCAATAAAGATGAAATAATCAGGCACCCAATTTTTCTCTAAAGGTTGAAGCCAAATTTAACCTTAAAAAATTAGTATCTAGTTCTTAGGGGTTATCCAACTAAGTACCCTCCTGCTCAAGCCTCCAACCCTAAGTGACATTCAACTTCCAATACCTTCTCAATATGCTTCCCTGGTTTTCATTATTGGATGCACACCCAATTCACCTAATTTGTCACCTATTCACCCATTCCACCATATCAGGAGCCTGTTCACCCAAGTAACCAAATTGTATTCCCTTTCAACTAGAAACTATATATTGGGCCGTTTCTGGTTCCAAATACTCACTCAAAATGAAACCCACTTGGGCACCCAGTTCACTTTGGTTTTTTACTTAAGAAAATATAATTACCCAAATAACCATGGAGTCACTCTTTACCCCAAACCAACCTTCTACCGAGTCACATCCACCAAGGCCTCCTCTAAAATCACCCTAAGATATATGACTGAATTATGAAAACTAACATGCTCTCTTTTTTATTATATATCCTTAATAATGAGAATTGTGAGTCCTATAATAAATATACCCTGTTTTTCCTTCCCAATTGATAAGGGCTTTCAGATATAATCAATTATGTATTCTATTGATAATGTTGACTCTTTATTATGAAGGACTAAGGGAATCTTCTCCTGCCAACTCTTCTAGCAACATGGTTGTTCTAGATCAGAACCATATCAACCTAGCATCTAGTAGATCCTCCAATCAAACACCCTAGTCTAGTCAATGATCCATGAATTCCATGGTTCTCCAATAAGGTGTCAGTCCCTATCAAGTCCACATTAAAGATCTACTCCATGTACCTAATCAAGAAGTCATAAATACCTTATGCCTCTTGATAAAAATCTCCTCCCAACTCTATAATACCTACCACCTCTCAAGAGGGTGATAAGTTTCAAAGCTTCCAACTGTGAAACTTTAAGTCACAGTGTAACTAATAAGAAGAATATGAAGAACCTCTTATACACACAAATAGAAATTCATTGATACATACATATGTTCACATCGATGCGTGGGGTTGGTTGATCACTTTTTCAAAAAGTGTATCCAAATAAATCTAAAATATATAAGAGTCTCAAACTATCAAATAAGAACCTTTATGTGAAGACCTAACCTCTCATCCTCTTCACATCAATTCAATATTCTAAGCATCTTTAGTTCATCCTAACTACCACCAACCTTTGAAAATTAGGTCTAAAACCAAAATGAATGCATTAGGGAATAATCACTCATGGAACCCCAATATCATCACAATGGTGTATGATGGAACTTTGATACTATTATTGAATGGGTGTTTTTTGACACTCAAGAATCTAGTGGGGGATGCTCTTAGACATGGAGTATTTTATTATCTTAACCATAGAAGAGGAGGGTTTATAGTGTTCTTGATGTTTTTCAAAGAATTATGAATTCACAGGTAAGTGATAAGATCATATTTTCTTGTTCAATGAGGTGTTCACATTGAGTAATAGTGGGGTAAAAATTTAGAAGGTGTGAGGGTATTCAATTGTGTCTAACCCGAAGGTACTTAGGCACACAACGAAATCTGATGGGATGGGGATTTAAAATATTTCATCACTGGAGCAATGTTACCCTATCGTCTCCAGTGATCCATCCCAGGTATAGTATAAGGATACTACATGGTTTAATCAAAGAAAAATAATTAAACCAAAGGATCACCTCATTCTGATTTGATACGAACTTGTCCAAAGAAAGTTGCCAACATTCATTTCTCAAATTATCTAATGTAAAATCCCTTTAGATCGTCCACACATGCTTCTTGAATATGAACATACGTCGTTCTTTAGATTCCGAGTGCTAACACCAAGATTTTATTTTCATATCAACACACATGCTTCTTGAATATGAATATATGTTTTTTATTAGATTTAGGGCTCTTATGTAGAGATTCGATTATCACATCGACACAGTGATGATCACCATGATCCTTTACCTACAATGTGAGAAGAAAAAAAAGGAAATTATGATTGGATTATTGAGTTATCTCTCTAGGAATAAGGAGGAGAAGTAGTCACTCCATTCTAACAAAAAGAATTCTCATTTGGGATTGACATCTCTCCACTTATATAGTGGATATTCATAATACCTACTTAGGTTTTCCCAACTGCTGTGTATTGAATTTCCACTAAATAACTGATATAAATAATTAATTATGATGAAAAAAATGTGCCATAATATTCTTTAAATTTTTGTCAAATAATTTTAATAAAATTAAATATATTATGTTTTAAAATCAAGTCATTAACTCTTCTCATTACTCAGGATAATATTAAAAAAACTGGAAATATTAAAATAATATTTTTAATAAAATATTAATCCTTGTATTTACTTATTACTTATTAATACATGTAATAAATAAATTTACACAGTTATTATTTACTTGAATAATAATATATTTATTTATTTATTGGTGATCGATAGAACGTGGATAACACTTGAACCCCTTGGTAAGGCCCACCATGTCCTATATTCATATTCAACACAACAAGATAGATTCTTGGATACTCTATTATGTGTGGACCTTTGGGATCTTATCACAATAATAGTAAATAATATTTACAGACCAAGAGTGTGGTCTAGTAACCAATCAAGGCCCCTAAAGCGATTAGAAAAATTCATATAAATGACAACCAAATTTTGAACATGCACTGTGTAATATAATCTCTTTGTCATATGATATCTCATAAAGAAGGATCCACACAAGTTTCATAATCCTTTCTTACATTAATTTTTTTATCTGTCTTGATTGATTTACCTTGAACTACCATATATATAGATTTACGAAGGAACCTCCATCCTTATCAACGAGTCCTGAGTTATCTCTACCTCAAATCAGATGAGAAAAATCATATCTTCATCATTCGACCAATGTCATGCCACCAATGATTCACCCAACACAAACTACCTCACCATGAATTCATTTACATGGGTTTTTCCTTGAATTAAAGTATGTGATTAAATGGAACACATTGATAATGATCTAATGTTAGGGGAACAATACACATGTTCAAAAATTGGAAGAAACAATGAAATCCAAAACATATGGTGTTCATATTGGCAGGTCTATCCTCTTGATCACAACTACTAGATATCACCAAGTAAAAACTTCATGAGATGAAGTATCTATGCTTATGAGCCCCCCACAGCTGATAGTCGCACGTCATCTGTGACATTTCAGTATGATGTATCTAGATCATTGGGCCTTACTTTAAGATTATTTTCATAGTATCCATAGGTTCTCATTATATAATGGGATCTACTATAATCTTTTTATATGAAACATAATGTAAGGATATTACCATAAATATAGTGGATGAAAAAGTATCACCACCATAATAGAAAAATAAGAATATTTATATATATATATTTGTATACATGAAGTGGTAATTAAATTACATCACATGTTGGTTCTAGAGAAACCACATTCAATACTCCTACTTGAACTAGAGCCAACTTCTATCAAGTATCAATACACTAGTTATCACATTAGAATAATTCTTCTATTGTGATATATATTTAGTCATGGGCCCCACAACATTGTCCTATGTGGCTACTGTACTATCTATGACTTCAAATCTCTGAGTAAAATACTTCAAGAGATGAAACTTCTAAAGTATATGAATTTTTCCATAGTGTGACTTGGGCTCGTTGGAATGCACAAATATTGGAATATTATCTTAATAAATAGGAATATGTTATTCACCTCTATGTAAAACACCCATTTTCGAGACAAATATGTGTATCTAGATTGATTCCTTTTTTTCATCAGAAGCCCTTATATACCTGTATTCTACTGTAAAATAAGTGACCATATATTTCACTAAGCTTCTCTAGCTCACTACACCACCATTTAGGAAAAATATATAGCTTGACTCTGATTTCATTTCATCATGATTAGTTTGGAAACTAGAATCATCTTACCCCCTCACTACTAGTTCCTCGTCTCCTCCATATACTAGGAACATATCCTTTGTATGACCCTAGTACTTTATGAATTTTTATGAATGATTCCCAATGCAGCCCTCCTGGATTAGTAGGATTTATCCCCACCATGCTTAATATAAAGGCAACATCAAACCTAGTACATAGCATGTCATACATGATAGAATCCACTATAGAGGTATAAGGTATTCTACTGATTCTGTTAATATACTCCTGTGTTTGAGGACATATTTTCTTAGTAATATTGATACCATTTGACATGGGAAACAACCCTCTATTGGATTGTTCCATATTACACCTTTTGAGTACCTTTTCAATATATATACTTTGAATTAGGCCATGTAGCCTATGTGGTCTATACTAATATATCTCGATCCCTGAAATGTAGGATTTTTCACTAAATTTATATATGGAGAGGCATTCATTTAACCATATCTTAACTGACTATAATACTTACACTTCATTCCCCATAATTAATATGCCATAAATATATAATACTAGGAAGATGATGGAATTCTTATCAACCTTCTTATAGACACAGGGCTCACTTTCATTTTTAACGAATCCAAATTCTCTTATGGCCTCATTAAAATGAACATTCCATGATTATGATTATTTCTTAAATCCATACATTGATCTTTGTAGATTTCACACCTTATTAGCGTTATTTGACCTAACAAACTCTTCATGTTGAGTCATATAGACATTTTCAACCAAATTTTTATTTTGAATACAATTTTTGAAATCCATTTTCCAAATCTCATAATCATATAAGGATGATATTTCAAGTTATATTCTGATGGTTTTAGCATTGCGACTAGTGAAAAGGTTTCATCATTGTTGATTCGTTGACGTTTTCTAAAACCCTTCGCTACCAGTCATTCCATATACGTATTAACCTTACCATTAATGTCTAGATTTTTCCTGAATATCCATTTTCCAAATATCATAATCCTCAAGGAGTAATGTGTTGACTGAATTGGTAATATAAAAACAATAATTCTCTAGTTCTCTAACCTCCCAAGTTGACCTATGTCGTACTTGTGTCTCATGAACCACTTAATCTCCCATTTTCTCTTGTGGAGATTGTTCTCATACCAACTTATGTGTATGTGGAGCATTACATTCATCAGATTCAATATTTCTCCCACTATTTTCATTAAAAATGTGTTCCCTTTCTAGGAATGTGTCTTGTAATTCCACAGTCACTTTTCTATCTAAAGGGTTGTATAGGTAGTATCCTTTGGTTTCTTTAAGATAACGTATAATGGTAAACTTTATTCTTTGTAATTCCAATTTGTCAATATATATAGTTTTGAAAAAAGGCTTGCATTCCCACACACATATGTGTGATATAAAGGGTTTCTTTCCACACCATAACTCACATAGAATCCCATCTATAACGGTAATTGGTACTAGATTAAGGGTATATGTCACTTTCCATAACGTGTATCCACAAAAGAATAATGGAAGAGTATCTGGACTCAAAATTGATAACTATGTCTAGAAATTTCTTATTCCTCTTTTCACTATCATTATTCTACTATGGTGTATAAGGAGTAGTGTTTTAGGATACTATCCCAAATCCTTCAACTGATCAATGAAAGCTTGTTGATGATACTCTCCCCCTTAGTCTGAGTTGAGTACCTTAGTCTTTTTACCTGGCAAGTTTTATACTTCATGTTGGTATTCCTTAAACATCCGAAAGGAACCCAACTTATACCGCATTAATTAAATATATCCATACCTAATATAATCATCAGTAAAGGTAATGAAGAACGAAAACCCACCCCTTTCATCGATTATAAATGGACCACAAACATCAGTATGAATTAACGCTAGTAATATTGTGGATCTTTCTCCCTTCCTAGAAAAGGGTGATTTGGTCATTTTACATTGTAAACATCTGTAACATACATCCAAGGGTTTTGACTGAACCAAGTATAAATACCTTTTATGATTTATTTTTTTGCAATCGCTTATTGTTTACATGACCTAGCCTAAAGTGCCATATGCGAGTGTTATATAAGTCATTCTCACTGGTTTTTTCACTGATTTTTATTATCCATATTTATTGTTCATGTATGTGTATTTCATTATTTAGATGCATCATACCATAACACATGTTATCCTTATAAAAGAGACAACATTTATTTCCAAACATAAAATAAAATCTTATTGTTTTAAAATTTTACAGTGATATTATGTTCTTTGTTACAAAGTGTACATAATAAAAGTTATTTAATAAAATAACCAAACCACTAGGAAATGTAAGGTGATAATCTCCCACTACAAAGGATGGTAGACATTCACCATTTGTACCTCGAAGATTCACTTTTCCCTTTAGAAACATCATGAATCTAATTGGTTGTTTTATTTGAATAAATATGTGTGATCCATATGCCATATCTAATACCCAACCTATAGATAAAGAAAGATGGAATTTAATGACAAAAATAATTGAAGCAGAAGCTTCACCTTTATTCTTCTTCCCAATTTAACAATTATTCTTCAAGTGGACTTTCTTTCCACAAAAAAATCAGATATCCTTTTTGGAATTTTCCAGCCTTTTTATCCTTAGATTTTTTGAAGGACAATGTATCAGTGTCTTCAACCTGTACATGGACTTAGACCCCTTATTCTTTCCCTTAATCCTCTTGTTCACTATATGGACTGTTTAATTTGTGTTCTTCATATCCTTATCATCTTAGGGAACTAAATCCGATATATCCATGAGTGACTTTTTCATGTTATTCATATTATAATTAACAATTAAAATAAAAAATTTGTATGGTAAATATGAAATAATGAGATCATTTTCTAGTTCTTGATCTAGTTTAAATCAATGGGTTTCAAGCCTCTCAATGTACCTAGTCATATTGAGTACATGAGGCCCCACTTGAATCCCTTAAGCTAGAATGCACCTATACAAGGATCTAGAAATCTAATAAAATTCTTTCCTTATTCTCTCCTTCTATAATTTTTTGAGAGAAGTTAGCATCCTATAGGAATCATAATCCACATGCATTTTTTTTAATTGACTGGAAATGGATGAAAACATGATACACTGAATATATACTGCATTATCTATATGATTTTTTCATTTTTCTTTATCCACCTTGGTTGATCCCCAGGGAAGCTCAATAAGAACTAAGGATTCCCGCACATAAATCTTTGTTTCTTAGTGTAGTACCATCCAGAACGGCCTAAAGTATTTATGGAATTTATGGTCTATAATGATATTTTCTTTATCCTAAATTTATCATAGTTATAATGTACTTGTGATGTTGTTGATTTCCATTTTAGATATATAAAAAATAAATTTTAGCATTCATTACAATATCTTGATTAGAATTTTGACATTTATTATTAATTAATTGTTAAATCATTTAAAGGTCTCTCAGTATTTTATTGAACTTTTATATCCCTCACCATTAGTTTCAGAATACTCTGTCACTTATTTATTCTAGTAGAATGGATCCTAAAAACATCCCCTCATAGTCTACAAGCTGTGGCTACACCACTCCTTGGAGAGTTTCATGGTAGGATCTAAACTGGTCAACCGCTTTAACTGGTGGTTCATTGATTTATTAAGTAAATTCCCATATTATTGGAATCAAAACATGATTCCCACAACTCTTTACCTATTAAGTGATAACAAGTTAGCTATATATAATCATTGACTACCCACTTTAGTTAAGTCGACCCAACACTATTATGAGAACTCTATGATAGTTAGACGAAATCTCAAATATGGATGAAGAGAACCCCGAACATTCTATTTTATTCAAATGAGAGCAATGAAAGGTCTTAGGAATTAATAAATCATTGAGGTATTTTAATTATTTCTTGATGAATGAAATCCATTTCTAATAAATATGTTCAATCTATGTTGTTGCGCTCACAACTGAACATGAAATAGGAAAACATATTTCACATCATTATGAATTTTATCTTTTTTATTATTTTATGTGATCACACAATAATCATTCCCTTGTGTAAAATAACAAATAATGTAGAGAGAAAAAAAATCAACCTGACTGGTCTTCAGAATCTAATTAATATTAGTCCATAACGGATCAATCTTGTTCTAGGGATTTTCATTCTTGATTTGATTCCAGACTCATGGAGCATCATTCCCTTGATAAAATGTATTTTATTTACGTCAGAATTACTGCCTCGACTTGAAGGGGTCTATATCTTAAAATGTCATTATATATGTACAGATATACTCACATATAAAAGAGGGGATCTAGGGGTGCAATGCATTAGAGGTGAATTGGACGCACATGCCCGTATACATATTTTAATGAAATAAGATGATATGCAGACCATCATTTAAAGACCTACTTATTACAATCATCTCACAGAATAAATAAATAATTAAATAATCCAGATATATATAGGTCAGTCACTAGCTAAAGACCTATTTTTATAATTTATTAAACATGCAATAAAAATGGAATTTTTATAAATTTAAATGTATGAGGGTATTAAAATAAATTAAATGAATTTAAATAAAGTCAAATAATTTATTTTTATACTTTTCATGATTTTATTTAATTTTAAATACAAAAATTTAGTTAAAATAATTAATTTAATTCACTACTCAAATTAAATTAATAGTTTGTATTTTAAAATTTTAAATCCAAATTTTTTTTATTTAAATTAATTTAAACAAGTAAAATTAAATAAATCAAATTTATTTATTTTTATTATTAATTTGTACCAGGACCGATAAAACCCCACTATGCCCTTTGTAGACTAGTTCGTAACACCGATGACTCATTTGGGCCTAGAAAACCCTAGTTTAGCGGTATTCTGACCACGACCGGCCTACCCAGAACAATTCCAGGTTGGAATAACCTACCCCAGCTCATGGTAGGGATGATTCGGTCTGGTGGGACCCATGGGTGCAGAGGCAAAGGTTTCTTCCGACAATAGTTGACAGAGGCGAGGACAACCAGTGGGTGGGTGTGGCACACATTCAAGCAGGATGCACGATGTAGGTAACTGGGATTCGGGGTGGATCTATGCATGACAGTAGGTAGCATCCGCTGGTAGTGGTGTCTAGTGAATCTGGAGGACAAGGTGGCATAACTAGGTGAGTGGAACCCTGGCCGTATGTGGTTGAAAGTGGCAGGACTCGGTCGGAACATAGTTCGGTGATAGAGCTCCACCAGATCCAGGGGGTATCTAGATCATGTGAAGGCAAGGCATCCACCGCATACGGATATGGGTGGTAGCGACAATCCAAAGAGATATCGTGGTCGAATACCCCATTTCAGCCAAGAGGTCGAACGATGGTGGGACTTAGGTCAATGGAAATGATGGGTTGTACTGCCCGGATGGGAGAAGAGGGAGTGGTGGGTGCACCTAGCTTTAATTGAGAGAGAGCATCTGCCAATGTGTGACGAGGGAGAGTCATCACATACACTCCACGGGAGAGGTGGATAGGGAGGTTACATGTCACACTCAAGGTAGGAGGTGGGTGCTACCCAGTGAGGTCACACACCAGAAAAAGGACACGAACAAGTTCCTATCAACTTATTTCATTTTTCCTAAGTCAAACTATGTGGCCCGCAGAGAAACCAAATATTCCATAGGAAGATATTCATTTAGTTTTTTGGATTTGTTATTCAAGACGACATGCAATTTTTTCAGCAGAATCACTAAAGATTCTTTAAAATTCCCCAAGCTCATTAATGAGAAATTATATATAATTATAATTATGATTTTCATAATAAAATAATAATGGTTATTATTATTATATAATATCCACAATACATAAATGAAAAATCATAAATCCTAATAACACCATAGCGATCCAGAATTTTTTTTAGATGTCCAAAACCAAATCATCCAGAAATCAGATTGACGCATAGTCAGATTCATTGAAACCATTTTAATAAACTATACATAACATTTAAATCAAAATAATATATTTGTCTTAGAAAACCACATGATCTCTCTGATACCAATTTAACATATCGGGACACGCTGTGGAATTTGTTGGGCTGGGGATTTAAAACATTTCATCACTAGAGTTGTGTTACTTCGTCTTCTCCAGCAATCCATCACCAATATAGTTAGAGGAACCCACTTTCATTAATCCTAGAATAATAATTAAAATGAAGGATTAACTCATTTTGATTTGATTCGTGCTCATCTGTCACGTGTTTTTAACATTCATTGCTCAAAGGATCCAACGTCAAACCCTTATAGATCGTCCACACATTCTTCTCAAATCATTAGGTATGTAGTTCGTTATATTCCATGTGCTAGAACATAGCCCCAACAATCATGTCGACACAAGGATGATAACCATGTTCCTCTGCCTTTTATTCTAGAAGACGAAATTGGATCGTGCACTTTGATTGAGAAATTCTCTATCTAGTATTTATGAGTAGAGAGAGGATCTCAATTATAACAATGTGGATTCTAATTTGTGGTGAGCTTCTCTCCACTTAAATAGTGAAGATTTGTAATACCCGGTTGGGGTTCCCCAGCCCCCGTCTATTGAACACCAACTAAATAAGTGATATAAATAATTAATTATAATAAACCAACTATTCCATAATATTATATATAATTTTATCACATACCTATAATAAATATTAAATATATTACATGATAAACTCGAGCCATTAACTCAAATCATTACTCCTGATAATATTAAATGAATCAGAATATTAAAAAATATTCATTCATATAATATAAATCTGTGTATTTACATAATCACTTGTAAATACATGTAATAAATAGATTCAACCAATTATTATTTACATTAATAATAATGAATTTATTTATTTATTAGTTACTGAGGGAACATGGATAACCTCATATCCCATGGTGAGGCCCACCATGTCTTATATTCCTATTTAATAGAAAAAGGTGGATTCTCAAATGCACTATTGTGTGTGACACTCTAGGATCTTATATTAATATCAGGGAATAATATTAACATACTGAGAGTAGAGTATAGATCCCATCAAGGCCCTAAAGAGAAAAGAAAAAATCATAGTAATGAAAACCAACTTATAAACAGACACTGTGTAATAGAATCTCTTTATCATATGATATCTCATAAAGAAAGACAAACTCTTCTGTCATAATCCTTTCTTCCTTTATTATTTTTTGATATATCTATACATATTTATATTCAACTGCCATGGTCATGTATTTATGAAGGTACCACCATCCTGATCAACTAGGCCCTAGATATCTCTTCATCAACTTAGAAGTGACAAATTATATCTTGATCATTCAACCAATGTCTTTCCACCAATGATGCACCCAACACAAACATTCTCATCAAGAATTTATTGTCATGGTTGTTGCGTTGCATTAATATACACAATTAAATGGCACACATTGATAATGATATCAAGTTAGGGGACCAATACACATGTCCACAAATAAGAACAACTAATGACACCAAACACATGTGGTGTTCCTATTAGCGGGTATGTCCTCATGATCTCAACTACTAGAAATCACCAAGTGTGAACTTCATGAGAACAAGTCTCAAATCTTGTGATCCTCCAGCACCTAATAGTCACACATCATCTGTGTCTTTTATGTATTATGTATATAGACCATATGACATTACTTTAAAATTACTATCATAATATCTCTAGGTTCTTATTATATACTAGGATCTTCTATAATCTTTTGATATGACACAGAATCTAAGTACATTACTATAAATATAGTGGATGCATACGTATCAACATAATTATGGAAATATAGGAACATGTATATATAAAAAAATTGTGTACATGTTGTGGAAATAAAATAACATTTCAATATGGATCTAGAGAACCCCAGTTGATTCTTTCTTCCTAACTTAATTGTGTTTAATTTTATACTACATTTTTAAATTACTCATCTTCATTTAACCTCAAATTAATTCTCACTTCAAACTCTATCCACTCATTCTTCTATATTAATAAACAGATTGGTATATAAGGAACATGTGTATAAAAATGATCCTTCTTGAGAGACTGACCGTAAGGTAGTGTCACTAGGATGCATCCCTTTGGGAAAGAATAAAAATACTACTGACCAAGACTTCATGAAAATATCCACACACCCACCATGTTTCACCAAAACCCATCAGGTTAAGGAATACGTGAGCATAATCTAAATAAACTAATGATAGATAATTTTTTAAAATGTGAATACTCATCTACACTTTCAAACCCCACACCATAGTGATGTGTCTCTTTTCATACTTGGATATTCTAGTCATTTACCACCTTAATTCTCATCCAGGATGTATATGGTTTCCCATAATTGAATCTTCATGTTTTCAAAAAATGGTTCATTAATAATTCATTTTTCTCACACACATAATAAAAATATTTTATCAATATCTAACATCAGTCTAGAAAATTAAATGAAAAACCATTTAATATTAAATAAATATAAAAAATAAAGCATATTCAAAACATTCATAAATAGAAATTAAATTAATTCCATTAATAATCCTCATTCTCAATTTTATGTACCAAAGGATGTAAATGTTACGGATTATGAAAAGATCCAATTTATGTAAAAATCAATTCCTTCAATAGAAAATCTTTTTTATTTAAAAAAAATTATTTTTATTTGATAATAAATCATAATAAATTTACAGAGCACATGATATCGGGATTGAGCCTCACTATTAGAATCTATAAAAATATCAATTTATATCTCCTTAATATATAGCACTGAAGGATCACACATAAGATAAGGTATGTGGGTATTCTAAGATCTCTAACTAACTATAACTAAGTGAAAGAAGAAAAATAACATGAATTTGAAAAATAAATGTTTGCATAATTTAGTGGAAGAAGAGGTAAAGTGTTGGGGTGTGATGTTAAAAATGTTAGAAAAAGTTTAAATTGTTGAAAACTAGCAATATTTTTTTTAATGACACTAAAGAATACAATGTTGGTGAGGCATGTTATAGATGAACTTCATTCTAAAAAAACACACAAATGAACTAAAAATTAATTAAATAAATAGAAAAAATTGGTATATCATAATTGAGGATGAACTTATAATATCTTGAGATTTTAAAATTAAATATTATGTTTGATAACATATAAGATATGCAACACCATGCTTAAACGAAAATAGAATCTTGTTATATACATGTGACCAATGTAACCTAGTCATTAAATTGGTGTGAATGAATAGTATTAATGGAATTATATAATATTTAATGATATTATTTATTTATAATGTATTAATTGAATATTTATAAATAATTACTATAATTTTATGAAATTTGTTTTATTCTTCAAAAAATACATTTTCTTCAAAAATGATTTTTATTCTTTTTTATGTACAAATGATATAATTAATTTCTTGAGATTTTAGAAAATATATTTGAAAAAATGAACATCATTTTTAAAATTATCATATCATTATTTCCCTATGGTGAAATTTTCATAATTTTCCAAAAAGATTTATTTTTCAATGAATTGGTAAAAATACCGATTTTTATTCAAAATTATATTTTTAAAAGTATTAAAAAAATATTATGTTTTGGATTTTTTTAATTTTCTTAGCTAATTTTTATATTAAAAAAATATAATTATGGTTTTTTAAGTGGAGTTTCTACATAAATTTATTATAAAAACATTTTAAATTTAAAAATGACATTTTACCACAAAATTGGTTTACGTTATGTTTTTCCAGTTTAATTGTAAATTAATTTCTACGGCATCTATATTTCAAATTTCAAAAAATTGATTTCATATTTTTAATCATAATACAAGAATTTATAAAAATAAGTCCCATTAATTTTTGACTCATATGAATAGTAACCTTAGTAATTTTTTTTCCACAGTAGAGGGAAAATTGGGTAATTTAGGTTAAAAATAAAATGACAAGGGCTATAAATCACCCTAAAACATTCAAAAAACTTAATTAATTAATTATATTTGACCCTTATCACATAAGGATCTAAATTTATGTATTCAATGCACAATGTTCCATTAAAATGACTTATATATTTTTTAATCCAAAGAAATTCATAAAATATAACTTTCTTTGTCTTAAGTATTTATTATGTGTTTAAATGGTAAAAATGGTATGTTATGAAAGATAATAAGTGTTATTTTTTAACTAAATAAACTTATTTTCTTGATATAAACTTATTTATGACTTTTAGGTTTTTTTAGAAGAGGTTATGATATTTATAATATTTTATTTAAAGAAAAGTCAAAGATGTCACATTCATATTTTTAATAACTATATCATTTTTAATATGGTGTTATTAAAAATAAATCATCTACATTAGTTTTTTTAAATATAAAATATTCATATACATCATGGTATTTTATTTTTAATTTTTAGTGGAAAAATAATGACCTTAAATAATTATATAATAATGATGCAGTAATTATTTTATTAAGAAAACAATCAAAAAAATGATATTAAAATTTTTAAAATAAATATACTATGAAATAATTAAGGTGATACATGAAATATTTTATATTATTATGACATATTAGGCGTGTATTAAATGTTTTGGTTCAAATATATCTTGTTCTCTTGATTTTATAAATGTCATGTAATTAATAGTGTCAAAATTGACACTAATTATATTTTATCAAAATAATATTTTATTAAATTATTTAAAAATCATAAAAAAATATTTAAAAATAAAAAGTGATAATTATTTATTATATAATGTAATAAATTACTCATTTATGGATTAATTTACATTTTATAAGTAGAAATTACAACATTTTAATATTGAATAAAGTGTTCCCATAATAAAAACAAAAATAGGTCAACTAAAGTTAATCAATATGATAGGGTTTAAAAAAATAAAAAACATGTATAAATTTGATTGTATTATAATATTTAAACCATATAGAAACTTATATTTTTATACATGGTCATTTTTTGTATTTGGATAGACAGTGAATTTATTATAATTTAATATTTTGAGAATTTCTAAAAGTATATATCACATCAATTATAAAAAGGAACTCTTTCCTTCCCTTCATACCACCACATTGATCCGTATATCTCGACCAAAATATGTAAATTTCTCTTATAAACATCTTTATTTACATTATTGAGGTTTTGGTCCTTCCAAAAGGCCAACCCTAGATCCCTTTAAAAGATTTTAAAGGAAGTCTGCTTAAGAATAGGTTATCATCTTTATCGATTCATTCAATATTATTTCGTATTTAAATTCCCCTTCATTTTTTGTTTCCATGATAAAGTAATAAATCAAAAATAGTATATATATTTATATATTATTATGATTATGGTACAACTATATTCTATCTTTTACCTATCCTACGAAAAAAAGAATCACGTGTGCCTACATATGACATACCATCTCCACCCAGTGGTGAGAACTATTTTTCACCACCACATTACTTGGATGGTTATAATGATGTAAATGATAAATATATATTATAAATATGTAATTAATTTTATTATTTATATGATTAAATAATATCCTCTTTGACCATTGTCAATCGAATGAGGTCATTTTGGACTTATGAATCGAATATCATCCAAACATCTGACATGAACATAAATGATTAATAATAAGGTAATAAGTGATATAAAAAGACAAATAAATTTGAAAAATGTTATTAATAATGTATAAATTAACCTAATTTTATTATTTATTAATATAGATATTGTAAATGATGAGTTACACTCAAGATAAAGAAATTTTGAACCCAATTTTCCATTCTTTGGGTTATCCTTCTTCTTCATTGATTATGTCATCCTAAAATTATGTGTTAAATGTATTTTAATTTTATTATGTTTCATTTTCACTTTTTTATGTCTCTTTTCAGTAGATACACATAATAAAATCATTTTATCAATGATGGATTCAATGATTGGATATTTATAAGGAACATTCCTTTAAAAAATAAATTTTATGTTTCTTTTTACAAGGGTCAAAAGAATTTTTTTTAACATATACTAAATTAATAGAATTTAATAATTTCATGATGCTTTAATTATTAATTGTTTTCATTATAATTTTTCACAATTGTTTTGAATGAAAATGGTTTAATTTTTATGTGTGTAGTTTTTATATTTCAAAATTGATTTTTACAAGAAAGAGGAATGTTGATATCTTAAAGTGATCCACACATGGATTTAAAAGATTTTTCATTGTTTTTATTTATGATATGGTCATTCGAAATTATATATGATGGGTAATCCCAAATAGCATCATGTGATCTCGTTATAGCTTATATGATGGGTACACATAAATAGTTCTCCAATGCATTGTGTAATGATTTTATTCACTAGAGAATGATATTGTAATTTAGTCAAATGGTCATTCCAATTTTTAAGGGTTCTTATATGGTTTATATAAGGGTTATATGATGATGATGTACGAAGGCGCCTATATGAGTTTTTTATCCTAACTTATGAGTTTTCATGAAAATATTTGATTTCAAAAGGTATGAAAAATATCATTTGTATTAAAAAAATATTATTTCCTTTGAGGGTAAATTTTTTTGTTTTTAATAAATGGGTTTTAATGGGTTTCAATTTTTTTCACTGAACTAATGGTTTTATTATATTACATCCCTTATTAAGATTTTTATTTTCATCCCATGTTTTGGAATTTTTTTCATAGGGTAAAGGATGAGTAGGGACTATGATGTGAAAAAATATGAAAATTATGAAGATATGTCATGAAAGGAATACATATTTTATTTTAAAAGGGTTTATATTGGTGGGGAAAAATGAATACTGAGTGTAAGATTCCACTAATAAAGTTTGGGTTTAATATGTATGTTTTTTTAAAATTATCAAATACTATAACCCAAAAAGATCTTTGGAAAAATAAAGTGATTTCTAGTTTTAATATAACTATAATAAGTTAGTTTAGGATTGGGATTTTACAGTTGGTATCAGAGCATGGTTTAAACAACTTTGGAGATTAGGATTTCTTCTTAAGAGATATGGAAATCATCATGGGTTAATAATTATAATGTTTTTCATAATTTTAGTATATTAGAGACTCTTTTTAAGTATTTATGTTTTGAAATATTAAGGTGACTAATGTTATTTTTGGAGACATTAATTTTTGTGGTAATTATGGGTTAATATGTTTTGTGATGCAAAATGAAAGGTATGGGATAAAATTTTAGGTCAAAACATAATAAGGTTATTTTTTTAGGATTTTAGCATGTTTTGGGGATTTTATAAGAATTATATAGTTTATTAAATATAACAACCTGTAAACCCTATGAAAACCCATTGCGTCTAGTAGGTCGTGAATATTGAACCCACAACCGAAGGGTGGAAAAGATGCAGTGCTTACCACTATCCTACATAAATTCCCTCTTATAATGAAGTTTTATTTTTAGTCAAATGATTTTACGGATGGAGAATAATTTTATTTTGATAAAATATATTTTATCCAATATATTTTCATGGGATTAGAAAATTATTTCGTTGTTAATAGATTAATGTTATTTTAGAAAATGTTCACTATTTTGTTAATCTTATAAGATTAAGATAAAGACTAAATGTATAATTATATTTTGTAAGAATAAATTATTTTATTGTTTATTTATTGTGATTTAGGTTATTTATGTAAATGGTTAGTGTATATGGAATATTATTAGGTAAATTGATTTTTGGTATGAGACATTAAGAGTGATTGATGTTATTTTGAAGACTATGTGATCAAATACTTATGAATTTTGGGTTAAAATCATTCTCTATAATAGTTTTTGGGAAGGATAGTTATTTTTTGAATGATCTATGTTGAACTTAGGGTGTTACTATTTAATTTTGGATATTAAAATGATTTTCATCATATGAAGGTTTATTATTTTTGGATAAATGGATTTATCTAATACTAATTTTTTTGAATTTGTATAATGTTTCAAGATAGGATAAATAGATAGTTAATATTTTTTGGATTATGTGATTTTCTAAAAGTAGATTCTAGTGTTTCAGGTTTGAAAAATTTATCTTAAATGATCATTATTTGGAAAAAAAGATGAGTTTGTGGTGGAAATAGATTAATCGATGAAATTATTATTTAAATTAAGTATATCTCCTTGGGGTTTTAGTATATATGGTAAAGGAATTAATCAAACCCAGGAAAAGAATATTAAAATAAAATTCTTAAGTAAAAATGTTATCAGTTTCTTTTATAACTATGAAACCAATGACCTTTAAACCCATCAAAGATTTATGGTTTTGTAATTGTTAACTTTCTTATGACCACATTATCTATCACTCTCTATAAAAACTTGATAGTTAGTTTTCTATTCAATGTCAATGTATTACTACATAGAACCCCAGTATGTGTCATCTCATATGACCATCATACTTTCCTTTCTCTCTTTTCAAATTGAATTTTTATTGACCCTTTTTTTGATGTGGAATTTCAAATAAGGTGTTTTGAAAAGTCAAACCATAGTTAGTGAGCCCAAATTCAAAATTGAGGGGTTGGAATTTCTTAAAGGGGGAGAATTTAACATTACGATATGTTAAAATGAAATACTATATTTTATTTGTATAAGATACATAACATCAAGCTTAAATAAAAAATAGAGTCTTATTATTTAAATGTAACTGTTATAACATAACTGTTAAATTGATGGAAATGAATAGTATTAACGAAATTGTGAAATATTTAATGTTATTATTAATTTCTATTGTATTAATTAATTATTTTTAAAAAAGTACTAGTTTTTTATAAAATTCGTTTTATTCTTCAAAAAAGACACTTTCTTCAAAAATGAATTTTATTAATTTTTATATTCAAATAATATAATAAATTTATACAGAATTTGGAAAATTTATTTCAAAAAATTAACTTCCTTTTTTAATTATAATATCAGCATTTTCCTATGGTGAAATATTTATAGTTTTATGAAAAAATTGATTTCTCAACGAATAGTGTAAATACCAAATTTTATTCAAAATTATATTTTTTGAAGAATTAAAAAGGTAAAATTATTTTTTGGATTATTTTAAAACATTAATTAGTTAATTATATATAAAATAATATAATTATGGTTTTTGAAATGGATTTTATACTGGAATTTAGTATAAAAACATTTTAGATTTAAAAATGACATCTTAACGAAAAATTGTTTTACTTTGCATTTTACCCGATTAAATATAACTTAAATTATGAAAATTATGTGTTTTGAATTTTGAAAAATGGTTTTAATATTTTTAATAATAATTTCCAAATTTATTAAATAGGTCTCATTTATTTTTTTCCAATATGAATAATAATACTTGTAATTTTTTGTCAACACGGTAAAGGGTAAATTGATAAATTTAGATTAAAAATAAAATGACAAGGGCTATAAAATGAACCTAACACTTTCAAAAATTTTATTGGATACATTAAATTAAACCATTAATTCCTAATTATTAAAATTGATCTTTTTAATGGACACTATTCCTTGAAAATGACTTATATAATATTTAAATCAAATAAATCCACAAAATGTCATTTTCATTGTCAATGTATCTATTATTTTTCCACACAAGGAAAGGTAGGTTATTAATAAATATAAGTGTCCATTTTTAACTTAATAAAGTTATTTTCTTGATATAAATTTATTTTTGAGCTTTTATGGCCATTTAGAGTAGGTTATGATATTTATAAAATTTTGTTTAAAGAAAAGTCGAAGATGGGACATTAATATTTTTAATAGCTATATCATTTTTAATATGGTGTTATTCAGAAGATATATTTTACTATAATATTATTTTTAAACATAAAATATTTATCTACATAATTTTATTTTATTTTAAATTTTTATTGAATAACTAATTACCTTATATAACTATACAATGATGATAAAATAATTATTTTATTAACGAAACAATCAAATAAATGATATTACAAATCCTAAAATAATTATATTTTGAATTAATTATGGTGATTCAAAAATTATATAGATTATTATTCTATATTAGGGGTATAATAAATATTTTTTTGAAGTTATCTTGTTTTATTTATTTTCTTGAAGTTAAAATGAAGAATAGTATTAACATTTACAATAATGATAATTTATCAAAATAATATTTTATTAAATTATATAAAAAACATAAAATAATATTTAAAAATAAAAATTAATAGTTATTTGTTCTAAAATGTAATAAATTATTTATTTTTTGTTAAATTGAAATTATATAAGTAAAAATTAGAACATTTAATATTAAATGAATTGCAACTATAATCAAAATTAAGATAGGTTAACTAATGTTAAGCAAAATTATAAGGTTTAAAATAAAATAAAAACATGTTTAAATTTTATTTTATGATTGTTCTACAACTTTAGGTCATATTATATTCTAATACATGGTTACTTTTTGGCATTTAGATACAAAATAAATTTATTATATTTTAATATTTTTATAATTTCCAAAAGTTCCTCTTACCTCAATTATAAAAGGAAACACCTTAATTCACATATTACTACCACTTTGAGCCATATATCTTGACCAAAATCTATGAATTTATCTTTTTAACTTCCTTAGTTAATTTATTGATGTTTTGTTCCTTCCAAAAGAGAAATCCTTAATCCCTTATGAAGAGATTAAAAGAAGATTGTCGAAGAAGAGGTAATCATCTTTATCAATTCATTCAAGGTTATATTTTCTTTAAAATTATATTAATGTGTTTCTTTCATTATAAAGTAAAATATCTAGTATAATATATATTTTAATATTTTATTATGGTTATGGTGTAATCATATTCCACCTTTTATACATCGTAAGAAAAACAAAACCATTGTTCATGCGTTTGTAAGACATACTTGATCCACTCAGTGTTGTGATTTTTTTTTCATAACCACTTTACTTGGATAGTTATAATGAAGAAAATTATAAATATATATGATAAATATTACATGAATATTATTCTATATATTATCAAATAATGTCCTATTTGACCATATCCAACCAAACGAGGTCATTTTGGACTTATGAACCGAATGTCATCCAAACGTCTGATGTAAAATTAAATGACTAATAACATGGTAATAAGTGATATAAAAGGAATAATAAATAATAAAAAAGATTATTAAACAATTATAAATTAACCTAGTTTTATTAATCAGGAAGATAAAGATTGTACATGATGATTCAGACTCAAGGTAAGGGAATTCTTAACCCAATTTTTCATTCTTTAGATTAAACTTCTGCTTCATTTATTATTTTGTGCTCATATTATGAGTTAAATTAATATTAATTATATTATGTTGTATTATCACATGTTATATGTTAATTTACATTGGATACACATAATCATATCATTTGATTAATTAATACTTCAATTATATGATATTTTTAAGGGTTTTTCCTAAAAAACATATTCAATGTTTCATTTTACGTGGGTCAAAAAAATGTTTTTTAACATATATGGTTTTAATGAAATTTTCTTATTTTAGGATGATTTAATGATTTAGTATTTCCTTTAAAATTTTTTAAGATTATTTTAAAATAAAATTATTTCATTTTTATCTGTATGGTTTTTATATTTTATAAATTTTTTTATAAGAAAGGGGTATTTTGATATTTGAAAGTGTTTCACACATGGATTTAAAAGAGTTTTCAAGTGATTTAGTCATGATATGGTCCTTAAAAATTATATATTATGGGAGATCCTAGATAGTGTTGGGTGATCCTGTTGTGTTTATATGATGGGTGTTCCCAGGTAGCGCTTCAATTCATTAGGTAATTATTTTTTCCTCCAGATATTTATATTGAAATTCGGTCGTATGATTATTCCAATTTATAAAGGTTCTATAAGGGTTCTATGATCATGATGTACAAACGAACCTACGTGAGAGTTCTATTTTGTATTAAGAGTTTTTATGAAAATGTTTTATTTCAAAAGGTATTAAAAATATAATTTGTTTTAAAATAATGATTACTCCCTTTTAGGGTAAAATGCATGTTTTTAGGAAAATGTTTTTAATGAGTTTTATTGTTTTTCATTAGACAAATGGTTTTGTAATTTTTCAACCCTTACGGATCATTTTATGTGCATCCCATGTTTTTATATTTTTATCATAGGGTAAAGGATGATTAGGAATGAGGATGTGGACAAGATGAATATTATGAAGATATATCATGAAAATAAAACAGGTTTTAATTTAAATGGATATCCATTGGTGGAGAAAATGGGCACTGAGTATATTTTTCCACTTGTAATGTATGGGTTTACTATTTAATTGTTTGTACTAACTATCAAAAACACTAAATCTAAAACATATTTGGGAAAATAAAGTGATTGGTAGTTTTAAAATAACTAGAAGAAGTTATGTTTAAATAAATGTCCTTATAGTTGGTATCAGAACAGGGTTTAGACAACTATAGTGATTATGATGTCTTCTTATGAGTTATGGATATCATCTTGTGTTTATAACTATCTGGTAGATATTAATTTTAGTATCTTAGAAACCATTTTTGAGGCTTTAAGTAATTAAATTTTAAGGTGACTAATGGTATTTTTGGAGACATTCATTTTTGAGGTAATTATGGGTTATTACATTTTGGGATAAAAATGAATGATATGAGATAACCATTGAGGTTAAAACATATTAAGGTTATTTTTTAGGATTTTGTCATATTTATTAGGTTTTTGTAGGAATTAAATAGTTTTATAAAATGGAAAATCCACAGACTATGTGACAGCTCATCATGTCTGGAAAGGATGCGGGAATTGAACTCACAATCAATGGGTGATAAGGGTGTAGCGCCTACCACTGGACTACATGAAGTCCTAATTAGTATGAATTTTTTTTAGTTAAATGATTTGATATATTAAGAATACTTTTATTTTGGTAACATGCGTTTTATCAAATATATTTCTATCGGATTGGAAAATGATTTGGTGATTAAGAGATTAATGTTATTTTAGAAGGTGTTCATTATTTTGGGAATCCTATAATATTAAGGTTAGTAGAACAATATGGGATTTTATTTGAGGAATAAAATTTTAATGATATTTTGGAACAATATATGATTTTATTGTTGACTTATGGAGATTCAGGTTATTTATGGAATTGGTTAGCATATCTTAACTATTATTAAGGAACTTACTTTTTGGTATCAGTCATGAAGAGTGATTGATGATATTTGGAAGATTATTTGATGTTTCGATGGATCGAATAAAAACTGAGAGTAGGGGGTTGAATAAGTTTTTCTCTTTTTATAAGTTTCAAAACATTTAGAAACTTAACACCTACAACCTCATAAGATTTATTTCTTTATCAAATTTTAGTAAATAACCTTGCATGAAAAAGTAAGAAAGAATGTATAGAACACAAAATTTACAAGTTTCGGCCTCAGTTTGATAACCTATATCCTTTTCCTAGCCACTCTCGTGGGTCTATGGAAATACATTATTAAGAAGAAGTGAATACAACTTATGTCAACACCCATTATACACATTCTATCTCCCAATATAAATGATTATACTGACTCCGGTCAGTTTACAATGTTTCTTTATACAAAAATTAAGCCAAAAAATATAATAATGACTTTTGAATCTACTCCAAAATTGCTCAGTTTGAATCCTTAGCCCGATTTGGTTGGATTTTATTTTCTTAATACAATGATGATGGATCTGATTCATTCCAAACAATGATGATGGATTCTGATTATTTCAAAAAATGATACTAGATTCTGGATCTGATTTTTTGAGTTTGATGATTCTTAATCCAATTCTCGGAATACAATGATGTTGGATCTGATTTTCTCAGTACGATTCTGCTAGATCTGATTCTCTCAAAAAATAATTTTGGATCCGATTTTTCTGAAAACGATAAACTCACTCTCAATATACAAAACTCAAACTCTCATAGAATGATCAACTGAATTCTTCCTCAATTAGATGAAAACTTTCACTTTAAATTCTCCACCACTTCTCCATTTTCACATTTGTGAAATTTTTGTATAGTCGAATGATATAAGGAAGTATTTATAGGAAACACAGAAAACCAAGCCGACAAACATGGAAACCTTCCCCGCTTACTCAAATCTCAAAATCATTGAAAATATATTGCATTTAAAAATTCAAATTTTACTTCTTCAAACCTCTTTATATTTAGCTGATATTTATGAAAAATTGAAATTCAAGTTTGACCACTTCAATTCATCATACATTTCTCATCACATTACAGTCTTTTTCGTTCTTAGCTTTATTATGGCCTATTTTTTTCACAGCTCATTACAATCTTTTTCATTCTTAGCTCATTATGATATGTTTGTTTCTCAACTCATTATGATATTTTTCTTTCTTAGATAATTATATAACATCCCATGTAAATAAATAATATGACATTTTCATATTTATTAGCACTCATAAATTAAATATTAATTTATTTTAAAGATTATCTTATGATCAATGGAATACCCGATACGCAATAACGTGTTTCCTTGAAAACATACGTTGCACACAACGATGAGTAAAAACGAAAAAATATAATAATATTATTAATTAAAATGGTATTTAATGCCTAGCTGTTGTATTGGCAGGAATGAATAGAAATAACTAAAATATGATTATATATGTTTGTTAAATATTTTTATTTTTATATAATAACTTTTAGAGTCATACAATGTGGATGAATCTAATTTTAAGCATAAATACTCTAATATTCGTTAAAAGGTTGATTTAGAACCTTTTAATGGTGAACCCTTTTTAAATATATTTTTTCTAACTTTATTTGTTATATTTGAAAAAATAAAATTCCTTTTTATAATTGGGACATCAAAATTTACTTTGTTTAAATATTTGGTATTTTTTGATAAAGTTCATTTTTTAAGGAATTGTGAAAAATATTGTATTTTAATTAAAAACTACCTATGAATCCAATTTATTTATATGGTTATATTTTTTTATTTTAAATGGTTTTAAAGTGTATTTTTATTTTATTTTTACCATTTAATCCTATGTTGTTCATTGGAAGTACTTTCACTTTGAATTTGGGCATAAAAAATTGTCAATATTTTGATAGTTATTATTTCTTAAAAATACGATTTTTTGTTTTGACAACAGAAACTAATTTTAAATTAATTAATGGAACTTATATGATTTTCATTTGGTAAAATAGATATCATTTTGGAATTCTGAATATCAAATATATTTGGGTTTAATTTTTTGTTTTTTTCTGAAAAAAATCAATTTTTAATGAATTGTGAAAACACTGAGTAGTAGTTGAAAAGATTACTTTTTCATTTAAATGAAATTTTACAGCTTCTGTGAATTGAATTTCAAAAATATGACAAACGTTGTTATTATTAGTTTGTAAAATGTTGTTCAATAGGATGAAAATAATTTTTGGTGAATATTAACTTTAGACATTTATTTATCGCGGTTAAAGGTAAATAGGGTAATTCAATGTAAAAAAATATTATAATAATATAAAATTACCTTAAAGTTGTCCTAACCATATTGGATGAGTAATGGATGACCAATAAAATCCTTGGATGAGACTTTTGGCCTTTTAAGGCCATTTCAGTACGATAATGATATTAATAACGTTTTATTTAAAGTAAAAATAAACATATCATAAACATGTATTATTTTTATAAAAACAATTTTAATGTGGGGTGATATACTTGATATATTTAACTATAATTATTAATTAGAAATATAAAAAAATCTAATACATCATGGTATTTTATTTATAATTTTTATACATCAAATAAATAAAATTATGTATGACACAATAATGATGTTTTGTTTACCTCATCAATGAATGATTTAAATAAATAATATTATATAAATTAAAAATCTACCTAAAACCTATAAAATTATTATTGTATAATTTTATTTCGAACATGATTCATATTATATTCAACTTTAATGTTTTTTTACATTTAATAACTGAATGTCATTATATAATAAAATAATATTTTCAAACATTCCTAATGAGTGCCTCCTCCCTCTTATAAAAAGCACTCACCTCTAACCCATTAATAGCACATCTCAAGCCCTTTGTCTCATCCTAAATCTATGAAGATAATCTCTCAATATTCCTCCCTTCCACCTAGAAGACTTAACTTAGGTAGGAGACACTTCGAGAGAGCCTTTTGGTTTAAACCAAAGGGAGTTAGATGATTTAAAGGTAACATCTTTACTTAAATTCTTTTATTTTATTTTACTTATCTAACCCCTTAGCTATTTTTATTATTTTCTTTTATAAAAACTCAATTATACTCAATATACAAGGTTTTTGTTAAGAAAATTATCAAAACTACACTTACAAACACCTCCAACTAATGGGTATAGAACATACTATTTATGTGGACGGTGAACTACTGCCTCACGAAACGATGATTGTTCAATATTCTCCTACCACCTCTTATGGTGGTCATTATGATGGAACTGTATTTATATGTGAAATATATTATATTTATATTTCAATTTACTTCGGTATCGTTCATTTATATCATACCTTTATGGTTTCCATAATAGGTAAAAGCGATAATTTAATTAGAGGAAGTGTGGACTACTGCCCCCTCAAAGTGATATGACTCATTCATTCCATACGTGGGACATATAAAAGTTGGAGTTAATGAAATTATATATTATATTATATGACAATTATAATATACCTGTGTATAATTATTTTTTTTCAATCCATTAAAATACGAAATAGAAATGAAAGAGCGTTCATGTTTACGTATCGCTTACCGTCTCCATGAACGGTGCATTTTATTTCTTATCTCCAAATATTATGTACTATTATAAATACATATATATGCTAGATATATATATATTATATATATGGAATTTAAATAATTAATTTTATTCTTGATATAATAGAATTTTGACCACATTGACAATTTGTAATTATAACGGTTTATTTTTTATTCAAGTTCCGAACATCAACAAAATGTACGATATGAACTCTAATAATTAACAAATTGCTATAGAAAGATAATAAGTGATATAAAATGATTAATTAAACTTGAAAAATGTTCGTATGAAAGTATAAATTATCTTAAGTAAATTATTCAGGAATTACAAGGAACATACAAGACAAGTCGGACTTGAGGTAAGGGGTTTCTTATCTCACTTTTAATTCAGTGATATTTCCATTTTTCGCCACTTATTTCTTGAATGTAGTGTATTTTATATTGCCACATGATATATATTATCATTATTATATTTATATTCATGGTATTCTGTGATTCATTTGGTGGTTATTAACTTTTGGTCATACGACTCGATTGATTACAACGTGGTAAGGGGGTTTTCATCTCACTTTTTATTCCTGTGAGATTCATGATATATTTGCCACTACATCTTTTTGTGTGGTGTATATACTACCCATGATTGTATTATTTTTGTAATATAATTTAATTTATGGGTAATTACATCTTCTTTTTATGATCCTTCTTTCATGTGGTGTATGTTTCGTGTGTTACCTAATCGATAAGGGAACCTTTCACCCTCCACCTTTTAAAAGACATCTTTTTGTTTTTGTCTTTTAATTTACATCTTCTTATATTGGGATATGTTATTATATATAATTATTTCTGTAAATTTCATGTCCAAGTGATGTGATACCCTTTTATCTATCATCAACTCATTTTCTGAATTTTAAAGTGACGTTGTTAGGCTATCAAATTTATATAAGAGAACTTCTTAACCCAATTTCAATTCATTACAGTTAAACTTCTACTTCTTGATTATGTCGTGCTATGAATATGTGTCAATGAACTCTGGTTGGTTTACTCTTAATATCCAATTATATTGGTTCTATTCTTATTTTTCACACATAATTTTGTCATTGATTTATCCTTAATCTAAGAATATGATCTTTGCAAGGGACTTTGTCTCAATTTACAGTCCATTGAAACTTGTTTGTTTTTTATACACCGATTCACATTTATATGGTGTATATACTGCCCATTGACAAATTATATCTTGAATATCCTTATTATTATGGTATTATAAGCTTTGATTTATGTTATTCCTCAATTATGTTTATTCACGAATCTTTTATTTGGTTTGGAACTCTTTGACTAAAATATCATTTTAAATGTTTTAGAGATTTATTCTTCCAAATATTTCTCAGTAATGACCATGTTTTCAAAATGGTTTTAAGGATTCATTTACATGGTCTTTAATGTTAAAAAAAATTTAATTCCTTTAAAAATTTTAAAGTGGAATGGGACACTTTGATTCAAAAATATATTTATTAATGTTTTTAATGGTTTTGAAAATGGTTTGATAAATCATTGATTTTGTTAATGTCTTTAAATTATTTATTGTGATTGAAAATGAAATTTTATTAGTTAAATATTTATATTTTCAATATTTTATGTGTTATGATTTTATAACGGTACTTGGACATTTGATGAGTGGTTACGTGATAAACCAAATCAAAGGTGGTGTCACGGTAAACCAGAACAGGTGGTTTTGTTATAACCTCCAATGCATCGGGTATCGGAGTCGGCCATATGGATATTCCATTTAGTGATTTGTGTGGAAGTTGACCATATGGTTATTCCATTTATGTATGTTCATGTCCTAAGTTACCTTTATATTTTATGTGTTCCTTATATGGGTTTTATGGTAATATTTTAGTTTCACAAGGATATGTAGTGATGTTTTATTCATTGAATAGTATTTACTACTTTATAAAGGTGAAAACTGTTACTTATGATAAATTATTCATAGTTTACTTGTTTTTTTTGAGAAAATTAATTTTTCCCTTCATTGTGTATCCCTTACTGATCTTTTTTTCTCATCCCATGTATTAAAAATGTTTTTCATAGGACATAAAGTGGAATAGGGTCCAGGATGAGATCATGGAAAAGTCATGTTGTTTAAATCCTGGAACTACACTTGTTTTTTAAGAATTTTTTTATGAAAAAATGGATACTGAGTATTAGTGTCTACATGTAATATTCATGTTGATATGTAATAGTTATGGCCTAATTATCTAATGCTCTAAACCCAAAAAGATCCTCAATGTGAATTATTCACTTAATTCAAAATTATGTAATGTTTAAGACCAGGTCCTTATAGTTGGTATCATAGGTTGTTTTACATAACTTTAGAGGTTAGGGTGTTATTTTATCATAAGTGAAATAACCATAATGGTTAACAAATTAAATAGAGTCATAGTTATTTTAGAGGTGATAAATGGTTATTACATTTTAGGGGAAAAATAAAATGTATTTGATGACCATTGATAATAAAATATGTTCTGGTTATTTTTAAGGAATTTGTCTCTATTTTTTTTTGGAATTCTATGAAATAGAATAGTTTTTGAAAAAATACAACACTAAGACCATGTGACAACCCGTCATGTGGGTAAAAGTTGTGGGAATTGAACCCACAAATAAAGTTCGGTTGGGATTTATCGCCTACCACGAGACTATGTGAAGTCCCTAGTTAGTATGACTAATTATTTTTAGTTAAATGAATTTATTGATCAAGAATATGTTTATTTGGGATCTTATTGTTTATCAAATAGAATACCTTAATGTAGGAAAATTATTTGGTGATTATGTGATAAAGGTTATTTTGGAAGATGTTCTATATTTTGGGGAAACACTTTATTCCTATTGAAAATAGAATACTTTGAGATTTCAATTAAGGTGTAATAGTGTAAATTTATTTGGGATGAATATATGTTTTTATTGTGGATTTATAAGTTTTTTTGATTATTTAAGGAAATTATTAAACTATCTTTGAGAATATTTTACTAGGTTAATTCCACTTCAGTGTGAGATTTTAAGAGTAGTAAATGTTATTTAGAGATAAATGTTAAGAATTAATATAAAAGACTACATGATTAAATCATTTTGAAATTTTCGTTTTAATCTTATTTTGAATTACTTTGATGTATTTTAAGGAAAATTTTATATTGAATGGTCTTTATTGAACATCGGATACTATTTTTTGAATTTTGGAGATTCAGAGCAGTATTTTCTTAAATGATTATTCTTTTTGGGGATTATGTGATCTTGTACTAACATTTCCGGGATTTGGTTGACGTATAAATACAAGGGAAATATATAGTTCATCTTTTGTAAATTATGTGATACTCTAGAAGTTTATTCTAGCACTTCAGGTGTGACCATGTAATCTGTAATACTCATCGTTTGGAGAATATATGAGTTTGTGGTATGAATTTACTAAAGAATGAAAGTCTACATGACAAGTAAATATGTTTCCTTATATTTTTATTTCATCTCATAAATAAATTACTCAAAATTATGAAAAGTAACTTAAAACAAAAATATTTTACATTATCATACCTACTGGGGAATAAAGACCATTTAACCCATCACAAGTTTGTGATTTTCTGGTGGTTAACATTCTCCTAATCATGTTTTATATCACTCTCTATCAGAACATGACACTTATTTTCTCCTCAATATCCATGTTTTCATGGAATACTAATATGGTTTATCTCGAGTGACCTCTGTACATATCTTTCATTATTTTAAAGTGATAGTTTTATTTACTCTTTTTACGATGTGAGACTTTCAATGAAGTTTCCAATCCCGATTTTAAAATTGTGAGGACACAATTTCAAAAAGGAGGAAAGGATGTAACATCCCAGGTAAATAAATAATAGGACATTTTTCATATTTATTAATATTTTTAAGTTAAATATTATTTTTTGTTTAAATGGGATGCCATGATTTATGGCATTCCTGATATGAAACAATGTGTTTATTTGAAAACTTACATTGCACAAAACAATGAGTTATACAGGAAAATAATATAATAATATTATTAATTAAAATGGTAGTTAACACATAGCTCTTGTATTGGAAAGAATTAATAGAACTAACTAAAATAGGATTATATATTTATGGTAAATGTTTTTACTTTAATCTAATAAATTTTATAAGCATAAAATGTGAATGAATTCAATTTTAAGCATAAAATACTATAATATTCTTTTAAAGGTAGATTTACCACCTTTTAATGGCTAACCATGTTTAAATATAGTTTTTTTCACTTTTATATGTTCTATATGAAAAAATAAAATTCTTCTTTAGAATTGGGACAACAAAATTTACATTGGGCATTTTTGTGGTAATTTTTTGATAAAGGTCATTTTTTAATGAATAGTAAAAAATACAACATTTTAATTGAAAATTATCATTTAATATAATTTATTTATGTGGTTAGATTAATTTTTTAAATGGTTTTCATGTGTAATTAGATTATATATTTACCATTTAATCCAATTCTGGTCAATGTAAGTACTTTCACTTTGAATTTGGTCTTAAACAAGTGTCAATTGTTTGATAGTAATTATTTCATAAAAACACGCTTTTTGTTTTGATAGTGAGAAATAATTTCAAAATAATTAATTAAACTTCTCTGTTTTGAATTTGGAAAAATATACATCATTTTGGAATTCAGAATATCAAATATATCTTAGGCTGAATTTTTAATATTTTTCTGGAAAACATCAATTTTGATGAATAGTGACAACACTAAGTAGTAGTTGAAAAGCTGAATTTTTCATTTAATTGAAATTTTACCACTTATGTGAATTGAATTGAAAAAATCCTACATACATGGTCGTTATTAGTAAGTAAAATGTGGTTCGATAAAATGAAAGTAATTTTTGGGGAACAGTAACTTTTGACTTTTATTTACCGCGGTTAAAGGTAAATAGGGTAATTCAAGGTAAAAAAATATTATAATAATATAAAATTACCATAACACTTGTCTTAACATTATAGGATGAGTAATGGACAACCAAGACAATCCTTTGTGAGACTTTTGGACTTTGAAAGCCATTTTGGTAAGATACTGATATTAATAACTTTTTATTTAGAGTAAAAATAAAAATATCATAAACATGTATTGTTTTGCGAAAAAAAATTTAATGTGGTGATATATAATTGATATATTTAACTATAAATATTCATTATAAATATAAAAATATTTCATAAATCATGGTATTTTATTTATAATTTTTAGATATCAAATAAATAAAATTATTTAAGACACAATAACGATGCAATGCTTACCTCATTAATGAATGATTTAAATAAATAAAATTATAAAAATAAAAAAAATATTTAAAACATGTCCAATTCTTATTGAGTGATTTTATTTCGAACATGAGTCATCATGTCTTCATATTTAATTAGTTTTGGACCATTATAAACTGAAATACATTATATAATAAAATAATACTTTCAAACTTTCCTAAAGATACCCTCCTCCCCCTTATAAAAAGTCCTCACCTCTAACCAATTACTCCCACCTCTCTGTCCCCTTGTATCATCCAAATTCTTTAAAAATAATCTCTTAATATTCCTACTTTCCTCCTAGTATCCTTACCTTAGGTAGAAGACACTTCAAGAAATCCTTTAGGTTCAAACCAAAGGGAGTTACCAAATTTCAAGGTAACATCTTCTCTTAAGTTATTTTATTTTATTTTACTTCTCCAAACCCTTAACTCTTTTTATTCCTTTACTTTATAAAAAAAATATCTTAAATATACTAGTTTGTTTTTATGATAAGTATTAAAACCACACTCACACACACCGTCATCTAACGGGTAAAGAACATACTATTTCTGGGGACGGTGAACTACTGACTCAAGAAACGATGATTATTCAATCTTCTCCTACCACCTCTTATGGTGGAAATTATGATGGAACTATATTTATATGCGAAATATATTATATTTTTATTGTCTCTTTACCTCTATAATTTTCATTTATATCAAACATTTATGGTTTCCATAATGGGTAAAAGCGATAATTTCATTGGAGGAAGTGTAGATTACCACCCCTCAAAGTGATATGACTCATTCATGCCATACGTGGGATGTATAATGGATAGAGTTAACGAAATTATATATTATATTATACAGGATTTATAATATACCTATGTATCATTATTTTTTTCAATCCATTAAAATATGAAATAGAAATTAAAGTAGCATTTAAGTGAATGTACGACTTACCGTCTCTATGAACGGTGCATTTTATTTCTTATCTCCAAATGTTATATTATATTATAAATATGTATATATACTAGATATATAAGACATATATGATATTTAAATAATTAGTTTTATTCTCGATATAATATAATTTTGAGTACATGGAAAATTTGTAATTATAACAAGTTCATTTTTTACTCATGTTTTGAACATCAACAAAATGTCCAATATGAACTCTAATAATTAACTAATTGATATAAAAAGATAATAAGTGATATAAAAGGAATATTAAAACATTAAAAAAGTTTTTTAATCAAGTAGAAATAAAATTAAGATTATTATTCAGGATGTACAAGGAACATACATGACAAGTAAGACTTGAGGTAAGGGGTTTCTTATGTCAGTTTTTATTCCGTGTGATTTCCATTGTTCACCACTTATTTCTTGCATGTGGTGTATTGTGTACATCCATTTGATATATATTATCATGATTCTCTTTATATTAATGGTATTATTTGATTAATTTTATGTTTATTAACTTATAATCATATGACTCGATTGATTTCGATGTGGTAAGGGGTTTTCATATCACATATTATCCCCACAAGATTCATGATATATTTTCCACTATCTCATTTTGTGCGGTGTATGTAATTCCCATGATTTTATTATTTGTGTAATATAATTTAATTTATGGGTAATTAAGTATTCATTGTATGAACTTCCTTTAATGTGGTGTATGTTTTATAAGTTACTAAATTGATAAGGGAACCTTCAACCCTCCCATTTTTAAAAGACTTATTTTTGTTATGTCTTTTAATTTACATATTTTTAGGCCAGGATATGTTATTTTATATCCTTTTTGAGTAAATTTTAGGTCTATTTTATGAGATACCCTTTTCTCTCTCATAAACCAATTTTTCAAATTTTAAAACGATGTTATTAGGCTGTCGAATTTCTATAAGACAACTTCTTAACCCAATTTCAATTCTTTGGGGTTAAATTTATACTTCTTGATTATGTCATGCTATGAATATGTGAGAATCACCTCAGATTTCTTTAAACTTAATATCCAATTTTATTGGGTGTATTCGTAGTTTTCACACATAATTATGTCATTGACTTATCCATAATCTAAGGATATGATCTTTGCAAGGGAATTTTTCTCAATTTACATTCCATTGAAACTTATTTGTTTTTATACACAAATTCATTTTTATATAGTTTATATACTACCCTTTGATATATTATATCATGAATCTCCTTATTCTCATGATATTATAATATTTTATTGATGTTTTTCACGAATTATTTGTATTCAAGCGTCTCACATTTGGTTAGGAACTCTTCAACTAAAATATAATTTTAAATGTTTTAAGGAGTTATTTTTCTAAATATTTATCGTTAATGACCATATTTTCAAAATGGTTTTAAGGATTTATATATATGGTCATTAATGTTAAAAAATTTAATTCCTTTAAATGTTTCAAGGTGGTATGGGACACTTTGATTCAAAAAACTCTTTATTAAATGTTTTAAGTGGTTTTTAAAATGGTTTGATAAAGAAGTGATTTTTTTCAATATCTTAAAATGATTTCTTATGATTGAAAATGAAATATTATTAGTGAAATTATTATATTTTAAATATTTTATGTTTTATGATTTTATAATGATACCTAGACATTTGATGGGTGGTTACGTGATAAACCAAATGACAGATGGTGTCATGATAAACCCAGACGGGTGGTTACGTTATAACCTCTAATGCATTGGGTATGGAAGTGTAACACCCCAAGATTTTATGAGAAATATTCCTTAAATTTCATTGATGTCTTGTGTTGTAAGCTACACCAAATTTACCTTGAAATATACTCAACACCATATTATCTTATATTATACACAAACACTATTCTTTTCTTGTGTTGCACGCAAGAGCAACCTTCTTCAATAGCGTGTGTTGTACGCAATACTGATTTTTACTAAACAACCATATATTGTTATAATATTATCATGAACTAGCCATTATGAATAGTAGTAACTACATTTTTAATTTTATGGCATTAAAATTCATCTTACACAATTTATAGAACATGGTACGAGAACAAAATAAATTTTTCGGGTAAAATAAGTATATTTCAAAAAATACAGTTTTGCTGCATTTTGATTGTGCACCCAAAATAAATTTAGTTTTTTACATGTTTATAAGTTAAATTTGAAAAAATGAAATTCTTTTTTTTAAATACTATATAAAAATCTACTTTGGATAAATTTCTGATATTTTTTTGATAAGTTCATTTATTTTGATGAATAGTAAAAATACGCTAAATTTTAATTAAAAATAAAAATTTTCATCGATATAATTTATATGGTAAAATTATAATATTTAATGGTTTTAAAGTATAAATAGAATAAATTTTTACAATTTTACATAATTTAAATCATTATCATTAATTTTACACTGAATTCATAAGTAAAAACATTTCAATCTTTTGCAATGTTTTAACTTTTAAAACATGTTTTCTCAACAGGAGGATTAATTATAAATTAAATACTGCAACTTTTGTGTTTTGAATTTAGAAAAATGGGTTCCATATTTGAAATCAATATGTCCAAATTATGTTAATAATCTACTTTTTATTTTTAGGCATTATGAATAGTAACTATGGTAAATTTTATTTACCATATTTAAAGGTAAATCAGGTAATTAAGGGTAAATATAATATTATAAAATTACCCTAACACTTGTATTAATATAATTGGATGATTATATTTTGCCCTAAATTATACTTGGGTCGAAATGGAATCTAATGGAACCGACTTGTATTTGATTAAGACCATTTATTTATTTTATTTAAAGGAAAGTGAAATATGTCTCACTCAAACTTTAATAATTAGATTATTTTTAATACAAGGTTATAGAAAATATAAATTTGATTATAAGTACTCATTTGAAATCTAATATTTTGTTTCTTTATCATGGTAATTTATTTGTAATTTTTAAGAAATATTTAATTACCTTAATAGCTTATATATTAATGGGGTAGAAATTATTTACTTAGTAAAAAATCAATAATATAGTTTTTATTAAAATAAAAATACCTATAAAAAGGACCTGAAACAAAGAAAAACATTATTTTTTGGGTAAATATATACCCTAATAATCCATGGGTCGATTTGTGGACCATTTGGAGCCTTAAAAAACCGATTAGTACATTTATATTATATTATTTAAAATGATGCCAAAGATGTCACCTTCATAATTTAATAATTATAACCATTTAATTGTTGTGATTTTAATATTATAAATTCTAGTAAAACTATTATTATGAAAGGTATTATATTTATATTCATCATAGGATTTTTTTTTTAATTTTTATGCAACAAATAATTATATTAAATAATTATACAAAAAAATTGTAGTAATTATTTTATTAAGAGATATACCAAATAAATGGGTTTAAAAATATTAAAATAAATAATATATGAACAAATTAATGGGCCCCATGAATATTTTTGATCAATATGACATTTTAAGAATCTATTATATATTTCGGTTCGAACATATCTTCTTTGTGTTTTTTATTTAAATTCAAATAACGAATAGTGTCAAAATTGACCCTATTGATATTTTATAAAAAAACATATTATTAAATTATATAAAAATCACAAAAATATTTCAAAACTACAAATCGAAACTTATATGGTCTAAAAGGTTATAAAGTGTCCAATTATGGGAAATTTACAACATTTAAGTATGTAGTTATAATAATTTAATATTAAGAATTTTATTACCACAAATAAAATTAAATAGATTAAATTATTAAAAATCAAGTTGATAAGGTTTAAAATAAACATAAAACATGTCAAAATTTTATTGGTTGATGATATTAGAAAACCTATATCATCTCATATTCTAATTAAGTGATTTTTGGTGGTTTTTATGTGGGGTTTCATTTTATTATTAATTAATATTTTTAAGGTATCCAAAAGTGCCCCTCTCCTCTCCTATATAAGGGCACCTCCTCCCTCTCCTCGTCCAACCACTTTGAGCCCTTATGCTCGGCCAAACTCAGCCCATTTCTCTTCTCCACTTCCCTAGAAACATACTATATGTCTTGGTCTTTTTAAAAGACCAACATTAGTGCCCTAAGAGTAAGTTTAAAGGAGGCACTTCGAGGAAGAGGTAATACCTTCTACCGATTCTTTCAAGTTTATTTCTTCTTTTACATCCTCTTCTTTAGTTGTTTCATTATAAATTAATAACATAAATATTACTTATACACTAATATTTTATTATAAATATTAAACAACCCAACTCGACTTTCTATCCTTCCTACGGAAAATGAAATCACCACGCGTGCGTACATACGGAATACCGTCACCACGCTGTGGTGTAATCTGTTTTTCCACAACCACCTTACTAGGATGGGTATAAGGGTGTAAAGAATAACTATATATGATTATTTAACATGAAAATTATTCTTATATATTATATCATCCACTCTAATTCCATTCAATAATTATGTGAATGATATCATCGCTCCTGCGTACGTACGGATTACCGTCTCCACAACACGATGAGATTCATTCTCCAAGTTAACCATTGAAGAATGATTATAAAGTATATATAATGATTAATAATGATATATATGAAATAATAATGCCACTGGATTTATTTATATATATATTTCATCTACTTACTTCTATTCAAGTCAATAAAGAAAGGAAAACAGCGTTTATGCATACATACGGCCTACCGTCTCCATGAACGACATGTTTCATTTCATTTATCTATCTATTATATATATATATATATATAATGAATATATATGATATATAAATTATATTATTCATTTTGGAAGTAATTAAATCATGATATAAGTAATAATAATATCAATAACAACAAGTCCAAACACGTATGCTAAATGAAATGATTTTACCGAAGACATTGCTTTAACATAGAATTGACAAAAGGACGGGTAATATAAAGTCATAAGTGAATCATATATGATGTCATAAATATTATTATGGTTATTTTACAAGTTAATAATATGTTTAAACCCACTAACATGAGTTTTTTACACGTACAAAAGAAATTGGACCTAAGGTAAGGGATAATATTACAATCTCATCTTTATCTGAGATTGCTTATACGTAAGTATTTACTGGGGTTATATTTTTCATCCATGTCCATAAAAATGTTTTCCATAAAGTGTTTAATATTCTTCCATGTATTTTTAAAGTTATTTATTCCCCAATTTGACTTTTACTTTCTGTTATGGATGGAATCTTTCTTTTTTTTACCATATGTGGTACTTTTTTGACTTTTCCGTTAAAAGTACAAGGATAATGTTTTTTAACTTATAAGGCATGAACAGATTTTTACATTTTTCAAAATTCCTTATTTTTATGAAGAATAATTTATAATATTTCATTATTTTTTTCAAAAAAATCCTTTTCTTTTATAATTGAATGGAATTTTCTGAAAATAAAATGATTTAGAATAAGAAAGGATATTTTCCTCAAGAATTTATTTCAAGTGTTTTATCAAAACCATTTTCCATATAAGATGAAATTATGTCATATGTGTAATTTTCAAGTATAATTTCTCTATTATTTACATGGGTTGATTTTTATTATGATGAAATGATATCCATTTCTTTTATTTGGATTATGTTATGATGGTATGATGTTTATGAAACCCATTTTATTTTTTTGGATATTATGAATGAAGTATGTTTATTTTGTGGCACACATAAGAATGATTTCATTATGAGATGGGTGGGACCTATATATCCTTCCAATGCATTGGGTAAAGATTTATATCATATGCGATAGACATGGCTGGAATGACAATTAAATTTAGTTCAGTGATACAGGACTGGAATGAGGAGTGAACTCAATTCAGTAAGAGACTTTGTCCACTAAGATTGTCTTGGAAGTAATTCCTTGGCTACAATGGAAATAATATCATGTGATTAATGGTTTTCCACAATTATATGTTTTATTCCTATGCTATTTTATCATTATTAATATTCCATTATGATCTATTACTTATGTACTTCCAAGATTTATTTCTCATGATTTTGATGTTTAAACTTTATGTTCATGTTTTTTTAAGTTCAAATGCATATGATTTGTTTTTTTTTCTCCAGGATTACAATTACTGACCAATTGAGATCACCATTTATATGTTTTCTTTTCCCCAGGATTTTAAGAATGTTTTTAGGTAAGAAAAAAAGGGGAATATCTTTATGGTAGATGTTAAAGATCTTTCACTATGATTAGAAGATTATGTTCCGAGTTTCCAAAGATAGTAAACTATTACAGTACTTGAGTGTTAGTTCTTGTAATGTAAAAATTATTCCGCAAAAGTATTGTAATGTCCACGTACATCAAGGATGCGAAAAATTTAGTGAGATCTGTAGAATATATTTCTAAGGTATGTATAAGGATGTCCCTAAGGTTATGTATAAGTATAAGTTATAGTCCTAGAATTACGGTAGTGATTTTATAATTTAACCACAGATGTTATATATATAAGTTACTCCCACTTGATTATGATTTTTTCCTCTCACACTATTCTTTTTGGGTTTTAGAAAATGGCTGGAAATGGGATGATTCACGATAATGGAGGATATGATGGAAAATGGAATGATATTATTCATGAGCAACCAAATGAAATTGGGTCTGGAAGTCCACATATTGTTATTCTTTATAATCATCAATCTCATAATATGATCAATAATCTCAACATTGGTAAGTTTCCTGACTCATCTAATAAGAGAAATATGGAGTTTCATGAAGATAATAGAGGAAAGAATGTTCAATTTCCCTCATGTAAATCATGTGGGAAAAGAATCTGGGAGAATTTTTAAAAGTAATTCGAAGATGATTTGGGAGTAAAAAAGAAGGACACAAATCTAGTAATTGAAAAGGAAATGGTTCAGTTAACACTATGGACAAGGATAATGGTATTGCTAAGACATCATCAATGGTTAAATGTTTTAAATGTGGAACATACGAGCATTATATAAACCAATTCCCTAAGGGAAAATCTCAAAAAGAGAATCAGAATAGTCATATGGATAGTATTTATGTTGATTATGATGAAGAGACTACAAATGGTTTATGAGATGAAAGAAGTGTTGAGGAATACAATGATGAAGCTCGGTCAATGGTTTAAGAAGGTAGTGGAATGATTTATGTTTACCAAGAACAATGTTGTATATGTGATGGTACTATGGAATAAAGACACATCTAAGGATTGTTACACTATTGTTTTTCTTAAAGTATTTGAAAGTATATGTTAAATGGTACCAACAACCATGAAAGGTTATTCAAATATTTGTGGAAATTAGATGATATGGACATAATGAAGGTATAAGGAGATAATGAGATGTGCGATAGTTTTAATGAGCTCATGACTGATATAAGGACAATGTGATATCATGGTTTGAGTATATAGAAATTTTGGGATTTTGGTATGTGGAAAGAGTTAACTTTTGACAGAATTCATGTTTTCACTAAGGTTCTATGGTAATTCATGTTTCAAGATAATACATAATTAAGGAATTAACATGTATGTAACATGACCAACAATATATATTTTATGATATATGGGGGATAAATAATGCTATTCACATGCTTGGTTGATAACATTTCTAGTAATCCTTCTCTTTATACTATGAGGTGGACAGAATTATTTTCGATAATCTTAAAGGTTGGAATGGATTATGTTGGACATTAGATACAATTGTTTATGTCTATAACGTCTTTCTATATTATTTCTGGAATGTTATAATAGTGTAGTTTTAGATAAAGGACAACCTGCAGGACGGGCAACAACCTGTCGCGTCGGACAAGGCTGTAGGAATCGAACCCACAACCGATGTGCGACAGGCCTTTATCGCATACCACTAGCCTACAATAAGTCCCTGGTTAGTATAAATTAATTTTAATTTATTACGTGGTATGATATATGATGTATAAGTCCATTTTAGGAACCATATACGATTAATCTCACTACAAATAGACTTATGTACATTTAATATCTTTTGTTATCCTTTTTTTGAGACAGATGGAATGACCTATCATTATATCGCATGATCTGATAACACTTCACAAATGACAAATTCAACTTCATTTCATTAATATAGGAAGGGGAAATTGTTCATGGAACTACCAATAGTGAGATTGTACCAAAATCAAGAATGTATTTCTTCTAATTCCAATTTTTTCAACTTTAGGGAAATGATCTTGAAAACCAAAAATGTTGTCCCATTGCCCTCATATTTGATGAATAAGATGGTACCATATATCATCACAAATTTATGGCTTTGTGATTGTTGGATTTTTCATAGCCATGTTCTCTACCACTCTCCATCAGAACATGATGGTTAGATTTCTCTTCCATATCCATATTTTCACCTATGTTTTCCTATGTGGAAACCCAGTGATCAGTTAATTTTGGTAACCGTTAAGTTTGTAAATTTATTTTTTAAAGTTAAGTTTTGGTATTCCTTTTTATGATGTGGGTTTCTATTAAAGAAATTTTTAGGTAGTAAACCATTTATAACACTGACGAATTTTGAGGGAGAAATTCATTTTACGGGGGGTAGAATGTAACACCCCGATATTTTATGAAAAATAGTATTTCAATTCCATTGATGTATTGTGTTGTACGCTACAACAAAATTATATTGTACTATACGAAGCACTGTATTAGCTTATATTATACGCAAACACTATTATTTGCTTGTGTTGCATGCAAGAGAAACCTTCTTCAATAGCGTGTGTTGTACGCAATACTGAGTTTTACTAAAAACGATATATTGTTATAGTATTATTATGAACTATCCGTTATGAATATTAGTTAATATATTTTATAATTTTAGGACATTATAATTCATCTTACACATTTCATAGAACATGGTATGAGAACAAAATAAATATTTTGTATAAAATAATCATTTTTCAAAAAATGCAGTTTTTTCCACCTTTTAATGGCGCCCCACATGAAATTTAGTTTTGTAAATGTTTATAAGTTAAATTTGACAAAATAAAATTCTTCTTTTGAAATAGGAAATAAAAATCTACTTTGGGTAAATTTTTGATATTTTTTTGATGAGTTTCTTATTTTGATGAATAGTAAAAATATGCTAAATTTTAATTAAAAACAAATTTTTTCATAGATATAATTTATATGGTTAAATTTTAAAATTTAATGGTTCTAAAGTATAAATAGAATAAATTTTTACCATTTAATATAATGTAATTCCTTAGCATTAATTTTACACTGAATTCATAAGTAAAACATTTCAATCAAAGTTTAAACATTTAAAACCCATTTTCTCAACAGTGGAATTAATTTTAAATTAAATACTGAAACTTTGGTGTTTTGAGTTTAGAAAAATTTATTCCATATTTGGAATCAGTAGTTCTAAATTATGTTAATAAGCTACGTTTTATTTTTAGGAAATATAAATAGTAACTATGGTAAATTTTATTTACAATAGTTAAAGCTAAATCGGGTAATTAAGGGTAAATATAGTATTATAAAATTACCCTAACACATGTCCTAATATAATTGGATGATTATATTTTTCCAAAAATCATACTTGGGTCTAAATTTAATCTAATTTAACCGACTTGTATTAGATTAAGACAATTTTATATTTTATTTAAAGAAATGTGAAATATGTCTCACTCAAACAGTAATAATTAGATTATTTTTAATATATGGATATAAAAAATATAAATTCTATTATAAATACTAATTTTAAATCTAAAATGTTTTTATTTATCATGGTAATTTATTTGTAATTTTTATATACTATTTAATTACCTTAATAGCTTATACCTTAATGATGTAGAAATTATTTATTTGTGAAAAATCAATAATATAGTTTTTATTAAAATAACAATACATATCAAAAGAACCATAAACTTGACCAAAAATTATTGGTCGAGTAAATCTATACCCTAATCATCCATGGGACTATTTTTGGACCATTTTAAGCCTTAAAAAACCGATTCGGACATTTATATTAAATTATTTGAAATGATGTCAAAGATGTCACCTTCATAATTTAATAATTATAACAACTTAAATGTTTTGATTTTAAGATGATAAATTCGAGTAAAACTATTATTATAAAATTTATTATATTTATCTTCATCATATGATTTTATTTTTAATTTTTGTGCAACAAATAAGTATATTAAATAATTGTTCAAAAATGTTGTAGTAATTATTTTATTAAGAGATATACCAAATAAATGGTATCAGAAATATTAAAATAAATAATATATGAACAAATTAATGTTCCCCATGAATATTTTTGATGAATATGACATGTTAAGAATCAATTATATATTTATTTGGAACATATATTCTGTGTGGTTTTTATTTAATTTCAAATAATGAATAGTGTCAAAATTGATAGTATTGATATTTTATGAAAATATCATATTATTAAATTATTTAAAAATTACAAAAATATTAAAAAACTACAAATTGAAAATTATATGGTATAAAAGGTTATAAAGTATCCAATTATGGAAAATTTACAACATTTAATTATGTAGTTATAACAATTTAATATTTAGAATTTTATTACCACAAATAAAATTAAATAAATTAAATAATGATAAATCAAGTTGATAAGGTTTAAAATAAACTTAAAACATGTTTGAATTTTATTGAATGATTATATTACAACCCTATATAATCTCATCTTTTAATCGAGTCATTTTTTGAGGTTTTTATGTGGTGTTTAATTTTATTATTAATTAATATTTTTAAAGATTCCAAAAGTTCCCCTCTCCTCTCTTATATATGGGAACCTCATCCCTCTCCTCCTCCCACCTCTTTGAACCTTCAAACTCTGTAAATCTATGCCAATTTATATTCTCCAATTCACTAGAAACATACTAGATGTCCTGGGATTCTTCAAATTCCAACATCAGTGCCCTAAGAGTATGTTTAAAGGAGTCAATTTGAGGAAGAGGTAATACCTTCTACCGATTCTTTCAGGTTTATTTCTTCTTTTACATCCTCTTAGTTAGTTGTTTCATTATAAAGTAAAAACATAAATATTTATTACATAATTATATGTTATTATAAATATGAATCAACCCAATTTCACCTTCTATCCATCCTACGGAAAATGAAATCACCGTGCGTGCGTACGTACGGAATACCGTCTCCACACCGTGGTGTAATCTGTTTTTCCACAACCACCTTACTTGGATGGGTATAATGGTGTAAAGAATTACTATATATGATTATTATAATATGATAATAATTCTGAGATATTATATCCTCCACTCTAATTCCATTCAATAATTATGGGAATTATATCATCGCTCGTGCGTACGTACAGATTACCGTCTCCATGATGCGATGAGATTCATTCTCCAAGTTAACCATTCAAGAATTATTATACAGTATATATAATGGATAATAATGATATATATGACATAATAATGCTAATGGATTTATGTATATATATATATATATGTCATCTACTTACTTCCATTCAAGTCAATAAGGAATGGAAAACAACATTCATGAGTGCGTACGACCTACCGTCTCCATGAATGGTGTGTTTCATTTCATTTATCTATCTATTATATATATATATATAAATATATACGGAATATATATGATATATAAATCATATTTTTCATTCTGGAAGTAATTAAATCATGATATAAGTAATAATAATATCAATAACAACAATTCCAAACACATACGATAAATTAAACGATTTTACCGAAGAGACTACTTTAACATGGAATTAACCAAAGAACGGGTCATATAAAGTCATAATTGAATCATATATGATATCATAAATATTATTATGGTTTTTTTACCAGTTAATAATATGTTTAAACCCACTATACAGGAGTTTCGGACACGTACGGATGAAATTGGACCTAAGGTAAGGGATAATTTTGTAATCTTATATTTATCCGAGATTACGTATACGTAAGTATTTACTGGGGTTATATTTTACATCCATGTACATAAAAATGTTTTTCATAAAGTGTTTAATAGTCTTCCATGTATGTTTAAAGTCATGTTTACCCCACTTTGACTTTATCATTGTGTTATGGATGGAATATTTCTATTGTTTACCATACATGGTACTTATTGACTTTTTCTTTAAATATATGAGGAGAATGTTTTTTTAACTTATACAGAATGAATGTATTTTTATGGTTTTCATAATGCCTTATTTTAATGAAGCTTAATCTATAGGATTTCATTACTATTTTCAACAAAATACTTTTCTTTTAAAATTGCATGGAATTTTGTGAGAAGAAAATGATTTTGGAAAAGAAAGGATATTTTATTCAAGAATTAATTTCAAGTGTTTTATCAAAACAATTTTCAATCTAAGATGACATTATTTAATATGTGTTTGTTTCAAGTATAATTTCTCTATTATTTACATGGTTTGATTTTTCCTATGATGAAATGATATCCATTTCTTTTATATGGATTATGTTAAGATGGGATGATGTTTAGGAAATCCATTTTATTTTTTGGGTTATTATAAATGATGTATGTTTATTTTGTGGAACACATAAGAATGATTTCATTATGAGATGGATGGTACCTATATATCCATCCAATTCATTGGGTAAAGATTATATCACATGAGATAGACATGGCCGGAACGACAAGTTAATCAAGTTTAGTGATACAAGACTGGAACGAGGAGTGAACTCGATTCAGTAAGAGAATTTGTCCACTAAGATTCTCTTGGAAGAAATCCATTTGCTACTATGGAAATCATATCATGTGCTTAATGGTTTTCCACAATTACATGATTTAATCACATTCTGTTTTATCATGTTTAATGTTCCTTTATGATCTATTACTTATGTACTGCCAAGATTTATTTCCCAAGATTTTTCTGTTTAAACTTTATGTTCATGTTTTTTTAAGTTCAAATGCATATGATTTGTTTTATTTTCTCCATGCATACCCTTACTGAGTATTTGAGCTCACCATTTATATGTTTTCTTTTCCCTAGGATTTAAATAAAGGTTTTAGGTAAGAAAACAAAAGGGGAATATCTTTATGGTAGATGTTGAAGATCTTTCACCATGATTAGAAGATTGTGTTCCGAGTTTCCAAAGAAAATAAACTGTTACGGTCCTTGATTGTTAGTTCTTGTTATGTATTAATTATTCTACAATAGTAATGTAATTTACATGTACATAAAACTTGGGTCTCTATAGTTGGTATCAGAGGAAAGGTTTAGTTAACCTTTGGAAACAAGGATGCGAAAACTTTAGTGAGATCTGTAGAAGATATTTCTATTGTATGCCTAGGGATGTCCCTAAGGTTACATATAAGTATAGGTTATAGTCCTGGAATTAAGTTAATGATCTTATAATTTAACCTAAGATGTTAGATATTTAAGGTACTTCCCCTTGATTATGATTTTTGCCTCTCACACGATTGTTTTTGGGTTCTAGAAAATGGCTGCAAACAGGAAGATTGACGATAATGGAGGATATGATGGATAATAGAATGATATTCTTCATGACTAACCAAATGAAATTAGATTTAGAAGTCCACATATCATTATTATTCCTAATCATAAATCTCATAATATGATCAATAATATCATCTTTGGTAAGTTTCCAGACTCATCTAATAAGAGACAGATGGAGATTCAGGATGATATTAGAGGAAAGAAATTTCAATTTCCCTAACGTAAATCATGTGGGAAGAGACATCTGGGAGAATGTTTCAAAGGAACATGAGGATTCTTTGGGTGTGGAAAAGAAGGACACAAATCCAGTAATTGCAAAAGAAATGGTTCAGTTAACACCATGGACAAGGATAATGGTATTGCTAAGACATCAAAAATGGTTAAATGTTTTAAATGTTGAGCATACGGGCATTATGAAAACCAATTCCCTAAGGGGATATCTCATGAAGAGAATCAGCATGGTAATATGGGTAGTATTTATGTTGATGATGATGAAGAGACTACAAATGGTATATGAGATGAAATAATTGTTCAGGAATACATTGGTGAAGCTCGGTCAATGGTATAAGAAGGTAGTGGAATGATTTATGTTTATCAAGAGTTATGTTGTATAGGTAATGGTACTATTGAATAAAGACACATCTAAGGATTGTTACACTATTTTTTTCTAAAGTATTCGAAAGTATATGTTAAATGGTACCAATAACCTTGAATGGTAATTTGAATATTTTTGGAAGGTAGATGATATGGTAATAATGAAAGGATAAGGAGATAAGGAGAAGTTTGATAGTGTTAATGAGCTCATGACTGAAATAAGGACAATGTGATATCATGGTTTGAGTATATAGAAATTTTGGGATTTTGGTATGTGGAAAGAGAAAATTTTTGAAGGAATTAATGTTTTCAATAAGGTTCTATGGTAAATAATGTTTCAAGAGAATACATAATCAAGGTATTCACATGTATGGAATGTGAGCAATAAGATATATTTTATTATATATGGGGGTTAAATGATGGAATTCACATTCTTGGTTGATAACATTTCTTGTAATAGTTCTCTTTATACTATGAGATTAGACAGAAGTATTTTTGATAAGCCTAATGGTTGGAATAGATTAAGCTGGACATCTGATAGAATTTTTTAAGGCTAGAACATTTTTCGATATTATTTCTGGAATGTTATAATAGTGTAGTTTTAGAAAAAGGACAACCTGCAGGATGGGTGACAACCCATCGCGTCGGACAAGGCTATGGGAATCAAACCCACAACCGAAGTGCGACAGGCCTTTATCACTTACCACTGGCCTACAAGAAGTCCCCGGTTAGTATAAATTAGTTTTACTTTTTTAAGTGGTATGATATATGATGTATAAGTCCATTTTAGAAACCATATACGATTAATCTCACTATAGAAGGACTGATATATATTTAATAACTTTTGCTAACCATTTATTTGAGATAGATGGAATGACCTATCATTATATCCCATGATCTGCTAACACTTCATGAATGAAAAATTCAAATTCATTTATTTAATATAGGAAGTAGAAATTGTTCACGGAACGACCAACAGTGAGATTGTACCAAAATCACGAAAGTATATCTTCTAATTCCAATTTTTCAACTTTAGGGAAATGATCATGAAAACCAAAAATGTTGTCCTATTGCCCTCATATCTGATGAATCAGATGGTACCTTAGATCATCACAAATTTATGTCTTTATGATTGTTGGATTTTTCATACCCATGTTCTCTACCACTCTCCATCATAACTTGATGGTTTGATTTCTCTTCCATATCCATATTTTCACCTATGTCCTCCTATGTGGAAACCTAGTGATCAGTTAATTCGGGTAACCATTAAGTTTCATAATTTAGTTTTTAAAGTTATGTTTTGGTATTCCTTTTTACGATGTGGGTTTTTATTAAAGAAACTTTCAAGTAGTAAACCATTTACAACACTAACGAATTTTGAGGGCGAAATTCATTTTAAGGGGTGTAGAATGTAACACCCCGATATTTTATGAAAAATATTATTTCAATTTCATTGATGTCTTGTGTTTTACAATACACAAAAATTATATTTTACTATACGCAACACCATTGTAGCTTATATTATATGAAAACACTATTCTTTTCTCGTGTTGCACGCAAGAGTAGCCTTCTTTAATAGTATGTGTTGTACGCAATACTGAGTTTTACTAAACAAAGATATATTGTTATAATATTATTATGAACTAGCCTTTATAAATATTAGAAAATATTTTTTTAATTTTATGACATTATAATTTTCTTACACATTTTATAGAACATGGTACGAGAATAAAATAAATTGTTCGGGTAAAATAAGTATTTTTCAAAAAAAGCAGTTTTGATGGCTTTTGATGGCGCATCCAAATTAAATTTGGTTTTTTACATGTTTATAAATTTAATTTGACGAAATATAATTATTATTTTGAATCAGGATATAAAAATGTACTTTGGATAAATTTTTGATATTTTTCTGATAAGTTTCTAATTTTGATGAATAGTAAAAATACGCTAAATTTTAATTAAAAACACCTTTTTTCATCGATATAATTTATATGGTTAAATTATAATATTTAATGGTTTTAGAGTATAAATAGAATAAATTTTTACCATTTAATATAATGTATGTCGTTAGCATTAATTTTACACTGACTTCATACGTAAAAACAATTCAATCTTTTGCAATGTTTTAAATTTTAAAACCCGTTTTCACAACAGCAGGATTAATTTTAAATTAAATACTCCAACTTTGGTGTTTTGAATTTAAAAAATGGATTCTATATTTGGAATTAGTTGGTCCAAATTATGTTAATAAGATACTTTTTATTTTTAGGCTTTATGAATAGTAACTACGGTAAATTTTATTTACAATAGTTTTTGGTAAATTAGGTAATTAAGGGTAAATATAATATTATAAAATTAACCTAACACTTGTCTTAATTTAATTGGATGATTATATTTTGACCTAAACCATAATTGGGTCAAAATGGAATCTAATGGAACCGACTTGTATTTGATTAAGAAAATTTATTTTTTTTATTTAAAGGAAAGTGAAATATGTCTCACTCAAACATTAATAATTATATTATTTTTAATATGAGGTTATAAAAAATATAAATTCGATTATAAATAATCATTTTATATCTATAATTTCATTCTTTATCATGGTAAGTTATTAGTAATTTTTAATAAATATTTAATTTCCTTAATATCTTATACATTAATGATGTAGAAATTATTTACTTAGTAAAAAATCAATAATATAGTTTTTATTAAAATAAAAATACCTATCAAAAGGACCAGAAACTTGACGAAAAATTATTGGTTGAGTAAATATATACCCTAATCATCCATGGGACGATTTTTGGACTATTTGGAGCCTTATAAAATCTACTAGGACATTTATATTATATTATTTAAAATGATGTCAAAGATGTCACCTTCATAATTTAATAATTATAACCATTTAAATATTGTGACTTTAAGATTATATATTCGAGTAAAACTATTATTATGAAAGGTATTATATTTATCTTCATCAGAGGATTTTATTTTTAATATTTATGCAACAAATAATTATACTAAATAGTTATACAAAAATGTTGCAGTAATTATTTTATTAAGAGATATACCAAATTAATGGTTTAAAAATACTAAAATAAATAATATATTAACAAATTAATGTGACCCATGAATAGTTTTTATGAATATGAGATTTTAGGAATCTATTATATATTTTGGTTTGAACATATCATCTGTTTGGTTTTTATTTAAATTCAAATAATGAATGGTGTCAAAATTGACACTATTAATATTTTATAAAAATAACATATTATTAAATTATTTAAAAATCAAAAAAATATTTAAAAACTAAAACATGAAAATTATATGTTCTAAAAGGTTAGAAAGTATATAATTATGGAAAATTTACAACATTTAAGTATGTAGTTATAACAATTTAATATTTAGAATTTTGTTACCACAAATAAAATTAAATAGATTAAATAATGATAAATCCAGTTGATAAGGTTTAGAATAAACATAAAACATGTATGAATTTTATTGGTTGATGATATTAAAACCATATATCATCTAATATTTCAATTGAGTCATTTTTGGAGGTTTTTATGTGGGGTTTTATCTTATTATTAATTAATATGTTTTATGTTTCCAAAAGTGCCCCTCTCTTCTCCTATATAAGGGAACCTCCCCCCTATCATCCTCCCACCTTTTTGAGCCTTAAAGCTCGGCCAAACTCTGCCCATTTATCTTCCACACTTCCATAGAAACATAGTAGTTGTCCTGGTCTTCTTGAAATACCAACATTAGTTCCATAAGAGTAAGTTTAAAGGAGTCACTTCGAGGAAGAGGTAATACCTTCTACAGATTCTTTCACGTTTATTTCTTCTTTTACATATCTTCTTTAGTTGTTTCATTATAAATTAATAACATTAATATTACTGATATACTAATATGTTATTATAAATATGAAACAATCCAATTTAACCTTCTATTTATCCTACGAAAAACTAAATCACCGCGCGTGCGTACGTACGGAATACCGTCTCCACGTCGTGGTGTAATCTGTTTTCCCACAACCACCTTACTTGGATGGGCATAAGGGTGTAAAGAATAACTATATATGATTATTATAACATGATAATAATTCTGAGATATTATATCATCCACTCTAATTCCATTCAATAATTATGGGAACGATATTTTCGCTCGTGCGTATGTACAGATTACCGTCTCCACGACGCGATGAGATTCATTCTCGAAGTTAACCATTCAAGAATGGTTATAAAGTAAATATAATGAATAATAATGATATATATGACATAATAATGCTACTGTATTTATATATATATATATGGCATCTACTTACTTCCATTCAAGTCAATAAGGAAAGGAAAACAACGTTTATGTGTACATACGGACTACCGTCTCCATGAACTGTGTGTTTCATTTCATTTATCTATCTATTATATATATATACATAATATATATGATATATAAATCATATTTTACAATCTGGAAGTAAGTAAATCATGATATAAGTAATAATAATATCAATAACAACAAGTCCAAGCATGTACGATAAATGAAACGATTTTACCGAAGACACTGCTTTATCATTGAATTGACAAAGGAACCGATAATATAAAGTCATATGTGAATCATATATAATATCGTAAATATTATTATGATTCTATTATAAGTTAGTAATATGTTTAAACCCACTATACAAGAGTTTTGTACACATATAGAAGAAATTGGACCTAAGGTAAGGGATAATTTTCCAATCTCATCACCATCCGAGATTGCTTATAAGTAAGTATTTACTGGGGTTATATTTTTCATCCATGTGCATAAAAATGTTTTTCATAAAGTGTTTAATAGTCTTCCATATATGTTTAAATTCATTTTTACCCCACATTGACTTTTACTTTGTGTTATGGAAGGAATATTTCTTTTGTTTACCATACATGACACTTTTTGACTTTTCCGTTAAAAGTACGAAGAGAATGTTTTCTTAACTTATACGCCATAAACAGATTTTTACGGTTTTCATAACCCCTTATTTTTATGAAGCTTACTCTATAAGATTTCATTAATATATTCAAAAAAATCCCTTTATTTTAAAATTTCATGGAATTTGGTTAAAATTAAATGATTTTGAATAAGAAAGGATATTTTCCTCAAGAATTCATTTCAAGTGTTTTATCAAAACCATTTTCCATATAATATGAAATTATTTCATATGTGTATGTTTCAAGTATAATGTATCAATTATTTAAATGGTTTGATTTTTATTATGAAGAAATGATATCCATTTCTTCTATATGGATTATGTAATGAAGGGATGATGTTTATGAAACCCATTTTATTTATTGGGTTATTATGAATGATGTATGTTTATTTTGTGGCACACATAAGAATGATTTAATTATTAGATGAGTGGGTCCTATATATCCCTCTAATGAATTGGTTAAAGATTTATATCTCATGAGATAGACATGGCTGGAATGGCAAGTTAATCCGGTTTAGTGATACAGGACTGGAATGATGAGTTAACTCGATTCATTAAGGGACTTTGTCCACTAAGATGGTCTTGGAAGCAATGCCTTGGATACTCTGAAAATCATATCATGTGTTTAATGGTTTTCCACAATTACATGTTTTATTCAAAATCTATTTTATCATGATTAATGTTCCTTTATGATCTATTACTTATGTACTGCCAGGATTTATTTCTCAATATTTTGTTGTTTAAACTTTATGTTCATGTTTTTTTTAAGTTCAAATGAATATGATTTGTTTTATTTTCTCCATTCTTACCCTTACTGAGAATTTGAGCTCACCCTTTATATGTTTCTTTTTCCCCAGTATTTAAAGAAAGTTTTAGGTAGGAAAAAATGGGGAATATTTTTACGGTAGATGTTGATGATTTTTCACCATGATTAGAAGATTATGTTCCGAGTTTCCAAAGAAAGTAAACTATTACGGTACTTGAGTGTTAGTTCTTGTTATGTATTAATTATTCCAAAAAAGTAATGTAATGTCCATGTACATCAAGCTTGGGTCTCTACCATTGGTATCAGTGGAAATTTTTAGTTAACCTTTGGAAACAGGGATACAGAAACTATAGCGAGATCCGTAGAAGATATTTCTAGGGTATGTATAGGGATTTCCCTAAGGTTACGTATAAGTATAGGTTATTGTCCTAGAATTATGGTAATGATCTTATAATTTAACCTAAGATGTTGGATATTTAAGGTAACCCCCCTTGATTATTATTTTTTCCTCTCACACTATTCATTTTGGGTTTTAGAAAATGCTTGGAAACAGGAAGATTCATGATAATGGAGGATATAATAGACCATAGAATGATATTCTTCATGATTAACCAAATGAAATTGGGTTTGGAAGTCCACATATCCTTATTATGCATAATCAGCAATCTCATCATATGATCAATAATATCAACTTTGGTAATTTTTCTGACTCATTTAATAAGAGAAAGATGTAGTTTCATGATGATCATAGAGGAAAGAAAGTTCAATTTCGCTCACGTAAATCATGTGGGAAGAGGCATCTGAAAGAATTTTTCAATGTAACAGGAAGATTCTTTGGGTGTGGAAAACAAGGACACAAATTCAGTAATTAAAAAGGAAATTGTTCAGTTAACACCATGGACAAGAATAATGGTATTTCTAAGACATCAACAACAATTAAATGTTTTAAATGTTGAACATACATGCATTATTAAAACCAATTCCCTATGTAAAAATCACATGAATAGAATCAGCATGGTCATATGGGTAGTATTTATGTTGATGATGATGAAGAGACTACAAATGGTATATGAGATGAAAGAAGTGTTGAGGAATACAATGATGAAGCTTGGTCAATGGTTTAAGAAGGTAGTGGAACGATTTATGTTTATCAAGAGTTATGTTGTATAGGTATTGGTACTATGGAATAAAGACACATTTAAGGATTGTCACACTATTGTGTTTCCTAAAGTATTTGAAAGTATATGTTAAATGGTACCGATAACCATGAAAGGTTATTCATATATTATTGGAAAGTAGATGATATGGGAATAATGAAGGGATAAGGAGATAATGAGATGTTTGATATTATTAATGAGCTGATGAATGATATATGGATAATGTGATATCATGGTTTGAGTATATAGTAATTTTGGGATTTTGGTATGTGGAAAAAGTTAACTTTTGATAGAATTCATGTTTCAATACGGTTCTATGGTAATTCATGTTTCAAGAGAATACATAATTAAGGTATTCACATTTATGGAACGTGACCAACAATATATATTTTATGATATATGGTGGATAAATGATGGTATTCACATGCTTGGTTGATCACATTTTTAGTAATCATTTTCTTTATACTTTGAGATTGGACAGAAGTATTTTCGATAAGCCTAAAGGTTGGAATGGATAAAGTTGGACATCAGATAGAATTGTTTAAGGCAAGAATGTTTTTCGATATTATTTCTAGAATGTTATAATAGTGTAGTTTTAGAAAAAGGGAAACCTGTAGGATGGTGGGAAACCTGTCGCGTCGGACAAGGCTATGGGAATCGAACCTACAACTGAAGTGTTACTGGCCTTTATCACATAACACTAGCCTACAGAAAGTCCCTAGTTAGTATAAATTAGATTTAATCTACTATGTGGCATTATATATGATGTATAAGTCCATTTTAGGAACCATAGACGATTATTATCACTATAGATGGACTTATGTATATTTAATAACTTTTTCAAACCATTTGTTTGAGCTAGATGGAATGACCTATCATTCAATCAGATGATCTGCTAACACTTATTGAATGATAAATTAAACTTCATTTCATTAAGATATGAAGTGGAAATTATTCAATTAATTAGCAATAGTGAGATTGTACCAAAATCAAGAAAGTATTTCTTCTAGTTCCAATTTTTTCATCTTTAGGGAAATGTTCTTGAAAACCAAAAATGTTGTCCTATTGCCCTCATATCTAATGAATCAGATGGTACCTTAGATCATCAAAAATTTATGGCTTTGTGATTGTTGGATTTTTCATAGCCATGTTCTCTACCACTCTCCATCAGAACATGGTGGATAGAGTTCTTTTCCATGTCTATATTTTCACCTATGTTCTCTTATGTGGAAACCCAGTGATCAATTAATTTGGGTAACTGTTAAGTTTCATAATTTAGTTTTTAAAGATAATTTTTTGTATTCATTTTTACAATGTGGGTTTCTATTAAAGAAACTTTCAAGTAGTAAACCATTTATAACCCTGAAGATTTTCAAGGGTGAAATTCATTTTAAGGGGGGTAGAATGTAACACCCCCGAGATTTTATGAAAAATATTCTTTAAATTTAATTGATTTATTGTGATGTATGCTACACCAAAATTATCTTGTACTATACGCAACGCCGTATTAGCTAATATTATATGCAAACACTATTCTTTGCTTGTGTGGCACGCAAGAGCAACCTTCTTCAATATCGTTTGTTGTACGCAATACTGAGTTTTACGAAACAATGATATATTGTTAAAATATTATTATGAACTAGCTGTTATAAATAGTATTAGCTACATTTTGAATTTTATGAAATTATAATTCATCTTACACATTTTCTAAAAGATAGTACGAGAACAAAATAAATTTTTTGGGTAAAATAAGTTTTTTTCAAAAAATCCAGTTTTGTCGCCTTTTGATGGCGCAAACACATTAAATTTAGTTTTTTACATGTTTATAAGTTAAATTTGACAAAATAAAATTCTTCTTTTGAATGAGGATATAAAATTCTACTTTGGATATATTTTTGATATTTTTCTGATATGTCTTTTATTTTGATTAATAGTAAAAATACACTAAATTTTAATTAAAAACAACTTTTTTCATCGATATAATTTATATGGTTAAATTATAATTTTTAATGGTTTTAAAATATAAATAGAATAGATTTTTCCAATTTAATATAATGTAAGTCATTAGCATTAATTTTACACTTAATTCATACGTACAAACATTTCAATCTTTTGCAACGTTTTAACTTTTAAAACCCGTTTTCTCAATAGTCGGATTAATATTAAATTAAATACTGCAACTTCAGTGTATTGAATTTAGAAAAATGGATTCCATATTTAGAACCAGTAGGTCAAAATTATGTTATCAAACTACTTTTAATTTTTATGTATTATTAATAGTAACTACGGTAAATTTTCTTTTCCATAGTTAAAGGTAAATAGGATAATTAAGGGTAAATATAATATTATAAAATTACCCTAACCTTTTTCATAATATGATCGGGTGATTATATTTTTCCCTAAATAATACTAGGGACGAAATGGAATCTAATGGAACTGACTTATATTTGAGTAAGACCATTTCTTTATTTTATTTAATGGAAAGTGAAATATGTCTCACTCAAACATTAATAATTAGATTATTTTTAATATATGGTTATACAGAATATAAATTCAATTATAAATACTCATTTGAAATATAAATTTTGTTTCTTTATGATGGTAATTTATTTGTAATTTTTATGAAATATTTAATTACCTTTATAGCTTATAAATTAATGATGTTGAAATTATTTACTTAGTGAAAAATCAATAATATAGTTTTTATTAAAATAACAATACCTATCAAAAGGACCAGTTCCCCACCATTGGTGGTGGGGTGGTAAGGGTTTGGGGGGTTGAGGGGCAGGTTGTGGGGTCAAGTCCCCAGGCCTACAATTTAATGTAATTTTATTCATTACGTCATGTGCCGCTTTCACAGTTGTAACGAAATTTTTTTTTTTTAAAAAGGACTAGAAACTTGACCAAACATTATTGGTCGTGTAAATCCATACCATAAGCATCCATGGGTCGATTTGGGGACCATTTGGAGCCTTATAAAACTGATTAGAACATTTATATTATATTATTTTAAATGATGTCAAAAACGTCACCTTCCTAATTTAATAATTATAACAATTTAAATGTTGTGATTCTAAGATGATAAATTCGAGTAAAACTATTATTATGAAAGGTATTATATTTATCTTAATCATAGGATTTTATTTTTAAATTTTGTGCAAAAAATAAGTATATTAAATAATTATACAAAAATGTTTTTGTAATTATTTAATTAAGAGATATACCAAATAAATGGTTTTAAAAATATTAAAATAAATAATATATGAACTAATTAATGTTCCCCGTGAATATTTATGATGAATATGACATGTTAGGAATATATTATATATTTTGTTTCAAACATATCTTCTTGTGTGGTCTTTATTTATATTCTAATAATGAATAGTGTCAAAATTTACACTATTTATATTTTATAAAAATAAGATATTATTAAATTATTTAAAAATCACAAAAATATTTAAAAACTAAAAATTGATAATTATATGGTCTAAAAGGGTATAGAGTATCCAACTATGTGAAATTTACAACATTTAATTATGTAGTTATAACAAATTAATATTTAGAATTTTATTACCAAATAAAATTAAATGCATTAAATAATGATAAATCAAGTTGATAAGGTTTAACATAAACTTAAAACATGTTTAAATTTTATTGGTTGATTATATTACAACCCTATATCATCTCATCTTCTAATTGAGTAATTTTTGAGGTTTTTATGTGGGGTTTCATTTAATTATTAATTAATATTTTTAAGGTTTCTAAAACTGTCCCTCTCCTCTCCTATATAAGGGAACCTCCTCCCTCTCTTCCTACCACCTCTTTGAGCCTACATGCTCGGCCAACCTCTGCCCATTTATCTTCTCCACTTCCCTAGAAACATACTATATTTCCTGGTCTTCTTCAAAGACCAACATTAGTGCCCTAAGAGTAAGTTTAAAGGAGGCACTTCGAGGAAGAGGAAATACCTTTTACCGATTCTCTGAAGTTTATTTCTTCTTTTACATCCAATTATTTAGTTTTTTCATTATAAAGTAATAAAAAATATTACTTATATACATATATGTTATTATAAATATGAGATAACCCAATTTCATCTTCTATCCATCCTATAGAAAACGAAATCACCGGGCGTGCGTACATACGAAATAATGTCTCCACGCCGTGGTGTAATCTGTTTTTCCACAACCACCATACTTGGATGGGTATAAGAGTGTAAAGAAAAATTATATATGATTATTATAACTTGATAATAATTCTGAGATATTATATCATCCACACTAATTCCATTCAATAATTATGAGAATGATATCATCACTAATGCCTACGTACGGATTACCATCTCCACGACACGATGAGATTCATTCTCCAAGTTGACCATTCAAGAATGACTATACAGTATATATAATGAATAATAATGATATATATGACATAATAATTCTACTAGATTTATGAATATATATATATATATATGTCATCTACTTACTTCCATTCAAGTCAATAAGGAAAGGAAAATAGAGTTCATGTCTACGTACGACCAACCGTCCCTATGAACGGTGTGTTTCATTTCATTAATCTATCTATTATATATATATACTGAATATATATGATATATAAATCATATTTTTCATTCTGGAAGTAAGTAAATCATGATATTAGTAATAATAATATAAATAACAACAAGTCCAAACATGCAGGATAAATGAAACGATTTTGTCACGACCCGCCTTCACCAAAAAGTGGAAAGGGTCAGCAGATTGCCAGACCCTTCCTTATTCAAGTTGAAGAAGATATAATGACCCTCGAGACCCGCCTTCAATAGGTCCCGGAGTGGCGATTAGCACCAAGGGTGTAGAATCACACACTAAATATAAGCATTTACCCTTTTTCTTTTAATAGGATCAGAAGATAAGATGGTTAATCCCAACAACACCAAAAGCAGAAAGTAAAAGTAAAGACAAGAACCATTCCCAATGCATGTTACAAAAGTAAATACCCCAATTTACAAAGTGAATACAAAGATACAGTACCCATGAAAAAAAACAGCAACTGCAACTGCCCCAAAGGTCTGAGCTAGTATGGTCCCACGCGATCCCTAAAGTCCTCCTGGAAACCTAAAAGCAGTTTTATATATGTAGGGTGAGCATAAAAGTATACACAGTAGGGAAAACCAAAGACTCTCATTCACAAGTGGGGAGGCATGCTAAGGCCCCGTGGAAAAAGAGAAAACCAAGCACATATCAAATAAAACTAACCACCCAAGCCTCACCAAGGCACACTCCCCAAATAATGCTAGTCAAGTAAAGTATTGTAATAGCACATCGATGTTTGGGTACCCTGCGCCACTTTACCACTGGTTATTGATGACATCCTACGCATCGAACCAATCCCACCATTGTCACCACGGTCCCACTTCCACACCCCTCCCTCACACACCTGGGCCATATCCTCACGCAGTCTCACTGCCAAACCCTGCCCCCAAACACCTGGGCCACAACTACCTCATGAAATCATGCCTGCAAATAACTAGGCCAGAACAACCACCGCCACGCCCGAAGACACCTGGGCTAGAGGATCCACTACCACGCCCGAAGACACCTGGGAAACCACCTTCTCGCACACAATTGGGCCAACCACCACACCACCCTGCCTAAATATTCTTAGGCAAGTTATGGACTTCAGGCCATCATAGCCTGCCCGAAGGTACTTGGGCTATCCGGGAAAGGGAGCAGAAAGGAGCTAATAACCATCCACTAAGGTAATTGTGGGAAAAACACCCTCCCCCATGAAATGGGGGTGTTCGGAACTAAGTTCTCAACTTGGGTGGGGTGCGAATAAGAAACAAAAAAATACAATTAAAAGTATAGGTAACAAGAACTCACCCAAAGTTAAAGTTTTTCTTCAGCCTGCCTAAAGAACACAATCAGTACCATGTCCAAGTCACAATTCACACCAAACCAAAACCCAGTTGTCCCATCCTGGTTTAAATGTTCAATAATAATGTTTATATAAATTTATGCACTACTGGGAAACTAACACCATAAGCAAAAACCAAGGGAAAAAGATCCATCCAAACGTCAATTTAATCATCCACACCCGGTTCTCTTTTAAATCCACAACATCCAAATAAAACCCCAAGATACAGCCCCATGTCCAAAAACCTGGAGCCAAAATGGTTTCTCAACAATAGAGGATCCTACCCCAATTTGTGCTATAATAGAGGATCCCATCCTCAATTTCAAAACCACCAAGAGTATAACAACAGGGGATCCCATCCCCACCCACATCACCCAGCAATCGGTCTGTGAATGAAAAAAATAATAGAATAGCCCACTACCAACACAAAGCAGGCCCATGAAGGTATTTTCAGATTTAAAATATTTAACACACTTCATGATTTCAATTCCACTAGGCTTAAACCAGGGTTATCACAGAAAGGAGTTGATCCTGGTGCTATCAATTTGTTTAGCCAAATATAAGTAATTAACCAATTTACTTTTCACACCAAGGGTTCAAAATCAGAATAAAATTTATTTAAACGTCACCTGCATCAAGGGTTTGTTAGTGCACAGATAAATACCCCCAACGGCCTTGATTTTCAGTAGGTTTAAGCCCGCATAATTCAGAAAACAAGATCATAAAACAAGGCATCATCATCGATCACACCCATCCCCCTTCATTGTTAGAATCTGGTTATTATACTCATTAAGGTTTGGTTAATCCAATTCTACAGAAGCAAAAGCATACCCACCCTACAAGATACACAAAAAGGAGAGTCCAAGGTGAAACCCTACTTGTTATCAACGATCGATGCAAAGCCCGGGCGTGGAACTTCACGGATAGCGAAGCGATTCTTCCGAATGAAAAGCTCCTTGTCTAAACGAAGGGTACTCCTAGCACAGGAAGATTGAGAAAAGAAACCTAGGGAGAACCCTTGGTTTATAAAGGGTGAGATACAGCACTCCCCAGGCCATTAAAGATATGGAGAGACTCGAAACCGTGTAAGGCGCAGGGTCGTGGGTTGACCACATGGTTGAGACACCCCAGACGTCATTAATGGGTCCCCGGGGTTTACACTGATGCACACACCATGTTAATTAATTAACTATTTAATTAAACGACATTTATGGGTGTTATTGGGCTTAATAAAACAATCTTAAAGGGGTTGAAATATGTTTTAAAACCAAATTTGCGTAAAGAGGCGCTACTGGAAAACCCGTGGGGGTAGGCAAGCGCTACTGGTAACTGAGCTATCGGTGGATGGCAGCTATCGGTAGCCAAGCTACCGGTACGGTAAAGCTACAGGTAGCCAAGCTATAGGTAGTCTTCGGCCACCGGTATACCGAGCTACCTGTAGGCCGAGCTACCGGTAGGCTGCAGCTACCAGTAGACTGAGCTATCTGTAGGCCTGCTACCGGTAGACCGAGCTGCCGGTATGCCTGATACCGGTAGGATAAGGCTACCAATAGGCCTAACATGTTTCAAACGTCACAAAGAATTTGGTATGGCCTTTCCATATCACCCAAGTCACCTCAACATTAGATTTTTCACTAAGTAATGGACCCCAAAACCCGGGCCATTACAGATTTTAGCGAAGACACTGCTTTAACCTGAAATTTACAAAAGAACGGGTAATATAAAGTCATAAGTGAATCATATATGTTATCATAAATATTATTATGGTTCTGTTACAAGTTAATAATATGTTTAAACCCACTATAAAGGAGTTTCTGACACGTACAGATGAAATTGGACCTAAGGTAAGGGATAATTTTTCAATCTCATCTTTATCTGAGATTTCTTATACGTAAATATTTACTAGGGTTATATTTTACATGTATGTCTATAAAAATGTTTTTCATAATCGGTTTAAAAGTCTTACATGTATGTTTAAAGTCATTTTTACCCCACTTTTACTTCTACTTTGTGTTATGGAAGGAATATTTCTTTTGTTTACCATACAGGGTACTTTTTGTCTTTTCCGTTAAAAGTATGAGGAGAATGTTTTTTAACTTATACAGCATGAATGGATTTTTATGGTTTACATAACAACTTATTTTCATGAAGCTTACTCTATAATATTTCATTACTATTTTCAAAAAAATCCTTTTCTTTTAAAATTTCATGGCATTTTGTGAAAAGAAAATGATTTGGAATAAGAATGGATATATTCCTCAAGAATTCATTTCATGTGTTATTATCAAATCCATTTTCCATCTAAGATGACATTATTTCATATGTATGTGTTTCAATTATAAGGAATCTATTATTTACATGGTTTGATTTTTCTTATGATGAAATAATCTCCATTTCTTTTATATGGACTATGTTATGATGGGATGATGTTTATGAAACCCATTTTATTTGTTGGGTTACTATGAATAATGTATGTTTATTTTGAGGAACACATAAGAATGATTTCATTATGAGATGGGTGGGACCTATATCTCCCTCCAATGCATTGGGTAAAGATTTATATCTCATGAGATAGACATGGATGGAACAACAAGTTAATCCGGTTCAGTGATACAGGAATGGAATGAGGAGTGTACTCAATTTAGTAAGGGACTTTGTCCACTAATATGGTCTTGGCAGCAATGCCTTGGCTACTATGGAAATCATATCATGTGGTTAATGGTTTTCCAAAATTACATGTTTTTTCCCATGATATTTTATCATGATTAATGTTTCTTAATGATCTATTACTTATGTACTGACAAGATTTATTTGTCAAGATTTTGATGTTTAAACATTATGTTAATGTTTTTTTAAGTTCACATGCATATGATTTGTTTTATTTTCTCCAAGCTTACGCTTACTGAGCATTTGAGCTCACCCTTTATATGTTTTCTTTTCCCCATGATTTAAATAAAGGTTTTAGGTAAGAAAAAAAAGGGGAATATCTTTATGGTAGATGTTGAAGATCTTTCACCATGATTAGAATATTATGTTCCAAGTTTCCAAAGACAGTAAACTATTACATTCCTTGAGTGATAGTTCTTGTTATGTATTATTTATTCCAAAAAAGTAATTTAATTTCCATGTATATCAAGATTTGGTCTTTACAGGAAGTCATCCATATGGCTATTCTATTTAGTAATATGTGTGGAAGTCGAACATATGGTTGTTACATTTAAGTATGTTTATGTCATATGTTACCTTTTATATGTTATGAGATCTTTCTATGGGTTTTATTGTAATATTTTTGGTTACAAAAAGTTAAGCAGTGATCTTTTATTTAGTGAAGAGTATTTACTACTTCATAAAGGTGAAAAGTATTACTTATGATAAAGTATTCATGGACTACTTGTTGTTTTGAAAAACTAACAGTTTCCCTTATTTGTGTATTCCTTAATGAGATTTTTTTCTCATCCCATGTTTTTGAAATGTTTTACACATGACATAAAGTATAATAGGGTCAAGGATGTGATCAAGGAAAAGTCAAGTTGTTTAAAACATGGAACTAGACATGTTTCAATTTAATTGTTTTCATTTTATGAAAAAAATGGATACTGAGTAGTAGTGTCTACATGTAATATTCTGGTTGATATGTAATAGTTATGGCCTTATTCTCTATTTTTATAAACCCAAAAAGATCATCAATGTGAATTATTCACTTAATTCAAGATTATGTTATGTTTAAGGTTGGGTCCTTATACATTATGGTCTATTTCTATCTCTGCTCATTACAATATATTTCTTTCTCAGCTTCATTACAATTTGTTTCTTTCTCAACCCATTAAGATATATTTGTTTCCCAGATCATTAAAATATTTTTCTTTCTCACCTCAATACGATAATTTTTTCCCAATTTATTACGATTTGATTATTTCTGATTATAATTATACTAGTACAAAAATCCTAGTATCAAAATCTGAGAACGAAAATTTGAGTATGAAAATCTATGTGCAAAAATCTAAGTATGAAAATATGAGTACGAAAATCTAAATAACATTTTCCCAGAATGAAAATTTGAGTATAAAAACCTCTATACAATTTTACTAGTATGAAACTTTCTATACAAAAATATTATTACAAATATATCTATATGAAAATTTAGGTATGAAATTATTAGAGTTATTTTCTTCATAATCGAGCATAACAACATATTTTTCCTTCTTAGCTCATTACCACGTAATTCCCATTATGTTGTAAATCCCATTTTTAAATATAAAATTATTTAAACCTCTCCACCATTTCATCAAATGATTTTATCCTAAAATTCTTCATGATTTGTGAGAACATCTTGATCAGAAAAGAATCATTCAATTCTTTGTTTAGAAAGTATGAAACAATTCTAACTCATGACTTCACTTTCTTCTTTCAACACTCCTTGGAAACTTTATTCTTTATATGATTCTTTTTAATTCATTTATTTTCAATGTTATATAGATGGACCTGAATATGATAAAGTCTATCATCAACAAATTCATCTTCCTAACAAAATCTTTTCCCAATATAGCTCAATACAAAAAACTGGTTCCAGAAACATATGTTTTCAAAACAACCTCATTATGATGGATTGGGTTTGATTACTAGAAAACAAAAAAAAATCTTTTACAAATAGAGTTAATTATCAACAAATACAAAACATTGTTAAAACAAAAAACCATAAATTTTCTCACTATTTGATCAAATCCTTATGATTTTGGGGTTTCAATATTAGTCTAGAATAATTTTTAGGAGGTATAGTTACTTTTGGAATGATAAAGGTTGAACTTTCCATGTTACTATTAAATTTTAGTGATTAAAATGGTTTTCATCATATAATGTTTAATTATTTTTGAAGAATTTTCTCACCTCGTACTAATAATTTTGGTTTTAGATAATGTTTAAAGACAGGAGAAATAGATAGTTAATCTTTTTTGGATTATTTTATTTTCTAGAAGTTTATTCCAGTGCTTCAGGCATGAAAAATTCTATTAAATACTCATCATTTGGAGAAAAAATATGAGTTTTTGGTGGAAATAAATTAATGGATGAAATTATTATTATCACGTAAGTATATCCCCCAGTGTTAATAGTTTATATGTTAATAGAATTAATCAACTATATGAAAAGAATCATTAAATAAAACAATTAAATAAAAACATTATCATTTTACTTTTATTATTAAGAAATCAATAACCTTTTAACCCTTTATAGATTTATGGTTTTGTGATTGTTCACTTTCTCATGACCATATTATCTATCACTCTCCATAAGAATTTGATAGTAATTTTTCTCTTTAATGTACATTTTTTCATATATGTAACCCTATTATGTGTTATCTTAATTGACTTTTTTACTTTACTTTCTCTCTCTTCAAATTGATGTTTTGTTGACAATTTTTCCAATGTGGAATTTTAAAAAAGGTATTTTGAAGAGTGGAAACATAGTTACTGATCCAAAATTAAAAATTGTGAGGATTCATTTTTCAAAATGGGGGTGGGGAAGAATGTAACATCCTGAGATTTTAAAAGGAAATAATGTGTTTTATATTATACAAGATACATAACACATAGCTTAAACCAACGATGAAATCTTATTTTTTAAATGTGACCATTATAACCTGGATTTTAAATTGATGAGAATGAATAGTATTAATGGAATTATGAAATATTTAATGTTATTATTCATTTATAATGTATTAAATAATTATTTTTTAATAAGTACTAGATTTTTAGAAAAGACGTTTTATTCTTCAAAAAATAAATTTTCTTAAAAAATGATTTTAAGGACTTTTTTATAAAAATAATATAATTTATTTATTGATATTTTAGAAAATTTATTTGATAAAATGAAATTAATTTTTAAAATCTTCATATCAAAATTTTTCTATGCTGAAATTTTGATAATTTTTTGAAGAGTTTGATTTTTCAATGAATAGTGAATATACTGATTTTTATTGAAAATTATAATTTTTTAAAGTATTTAAAAGATAAAATTCTAGTTTATATTAGTTTTAAATTTTAATTAATTACTATTTATATAAAATAATATAATTATTGTTTTTTAAATGTGTTTTTTACTTGAATTTAGTATAAAAACATTTTATATTTAAAAATGACATTTTACTGAAAAAACTGTTTTAAGTTGCATTTTTTCAGCTTAATATAAATTAAATTATGAAATTAAGTGTTTTGAATATTGAAAAATGGATTTTTTTTATTTGTAATCATTAGTTCCAAATTAATTAAATAGGTATTTTTTCCCAATATGAATATTAACCCTAGTAATTTCTTGTTACCACAGTAATGGGTAAATCAGGTCATTTGGGATATAAATAAAATGAAAAGGACTATAAAATGACTCTATAACATTCCAAAATTTTATTTTATGGATTTATTTATACCCTTAACGCATAAGATTCAAAATAGATCTATTTAATGTTCAGTTTTCCAGGAAATGACTTATATATTATTTATATCAATGAAAGAATCAAAATGTCACTTTCATTGTCATAAGTATCTATTATGTATCCACATTGGGAAATATTTAGGTTATGGAAGAATATAAGTTTCTATTTTTGACATAACAAAATTATTTTAATGATAAATTTTTTTATCATTTTGGGGTCTAATTAGAAGATGTTATGATATTTATATTATTTTATTTAAAGGAAGTTCAAAGATGTCACATTCATATTTTTTGTAACTATATAATTTTTATATGGTTTTATTCAAAATATATATTCAACTATATATTTTTTTTGAAAACTCCAATATTCATATACATCATGGTATTTTTTTAAAATTTTTTAAAGAAGAAATAGTTACCTCATCTAATTATACAATAATTATGTTGTAATTATTTTTTAAGGAAACAATAAAATAAATGATATTAACAATCTTTATAAAATATTATTTGAATTAATTAAGGTGATCCATAAATTTTCTAGATAATTACGAAATATTATATGTGTATTAAATGATTTTTTATGATATATTGGTCTATTTATTTTCATAAAGCCAATGTAATGAATAGTTTAAACCTTGACAGTAGTGATATATATCAAATTAATATTGTATTAAATTATTGTTAAAAAATTTAAAAAATCATTAAAAATAAAAATTGATTTTTATTTGTTCTATAATTTAATTAATTAATTAATTAATTTCTGATTTACATTTTATAATCATAAATTACAACCTTTTAATATAAAATAATTTGTTACCATAATTAAAATTAAAATAGGTTAACTAAGCTTAATCAGAATGATGAGATTTAAAATAAAATAAAAATATTTCTAAATATTATTGATTGATGATATTACAAAATTATCTAAAATTATATTCAAATACATGGCCATTTGGTAGTATTTGGATATAAAATTAATTTATAATAATTTAATATTTTCAGAATTTCCAAAAGTGACTCTCACCTCAATTATAAAAATGCATTCCTTTATTCACTTATTACCACCACTTTGAGCCATCTATCTCAACACAAATATATCCATTTATATTTTAAGCATAATTATTTAAGTTATTGAGGTTAGTTTCCTTCTAAATGACCAACCCTTGATCCCTTAAGAAGATATTAAAGGAATACCGTCAAAGAAGAGGTAATCATCTATATCAATTCCTTCAAGATTATATCTTCTTCCACTTACTCTCCATGTGTTTTTTCCTTTATAAAGTAATAAATCTGATATAATCTAAATTCTGAAATTTTATTTTGATTATGTTACAACCACATTACACCTTTTCTCCTTTCTAAAAAAACAAAAGCACCACACTTGTGTACGTACAATATACTATCTCCACACAGTGGTGTAATTTATTTTTCATCACCACATCACATTTAAGGTTATAATAGATGAAATTATAAATTTATATAATACATATTATATGAATTTTATTCTAGAGATGATGAAATAATTTCCTCTTTGACCATCATCAACCAAATGAGGTCATTTTGGACTTATGAACTAAATATGATCCAATCATGGGACATGAACATAAATGATTAATAACATGTAAATAAGTGATATAAAATGAGTAATAAATTTTAAAATGTTTCTTAAGAAAGTATAAATCAACCTATGTTTATTATTAAATAAGATAAATATTTTACAGGTGTATTCATACTCAAGGTAAGGGAATTCTTAACCCAATTTTTTTGTTCTTTGGGATAACCTTTTATTTCATTGATTATGCCCTGCTCAAATTATGTATGAAATGAATTTTGATTATATTTTGTTTTATTTTAATATGTTTATGTGTATTTTTAGTGGATACACATAATCAAATCATTTTATTAATTATCACTTCAATGATATGATATTTTAAGAGTTTTATTCATGATATGGTCCTTAGAAATTATATACGATTGGTGTGTCCAGAGAGCATTCCGTGACCCTGTTATTTCTTATATGATGGATGTGCCATAATAGAAATAAAATGCATTGGGTAATGATTTTTTTCTATATTTAGTTATATTGGACTTCGTTAATATTGGTTTTCAATTTTTTAATTGTTCTTATAAGTGTTATTAAAGAGTTTTAATATGATAATATCTCAAGGCACCTACATGAGTCTTCTATTATGACATATGTTTCTTCAAGAAAATATTTTATTTTAAAAGGACTGAAAATATAATTTGATTAAAAATAATGATTACTCCCTTTTAGGGAAAAGAAGTATGTTTCTAAGAAAAGGTTTTTAATGGGTTATCATGTTTTTAGTAGACTAACAATTTTATTCTATTATGTCCCTTACTAAGCTTTTTATGATCATACCAAGTTTTTAAATGTTTTTCACAGGGTAAAGGATCATTAGGTATGAGGATAAATAAAATATGAAAATTGGGAAGATATGTCATGAAAATAAAACAAATTTTTTTAAAAGGGTTTCTATTGGTGGAGAAAAATGTATACTGAGTATAATTGTCCACTTGTTAAGTATGGGTTTACAATGTAAGTGTTTTTCTTAATTATCCAAAACCCTAAACCCAAAAGATCATTGGAAAAATAAATTTATTTCTAGTTATCTAATAATTATAAAATTTTTGTTTATGACCAGGTCCTTACAAAACTAGACTACCATCATCAAAATATAACAAATATTGAATTAAATGAATGAGTGTGAAGGAAAAAATCTTAGTAATACTATCAAATGACTTGGTGAGTTTGTTTTATTCACCTATAATGTCAAAAAAGTAGATAAAATATTTTTTGAAAATGATAGTGATAAATGGATTAAAGTATTCAACTATCGATACTTGGAATCAATCCGGAATGAATTCATTTTTGAAACAATGTTAAAATGATAAATTATAAGTTGGTAAAGAATTCATTTTAGAAATAATATTACAATGATAAATTGTAAGAGCTCAAAATTCATCCATCAATACTTCAAACGAAGGAATAAAATTTAGATTGAATTGAACAAAATCATTTCATAAAAAATGACATGTGTAGTAAAAGAAAATATCAAACAAGAATTACCTAAGTGAAATTTATTTAGAAAACATGTTCAATATAACATCCAACAAAAGTTCATAGAACACATATTTAATGGATAAAATCAGGGAGTAAGAAAAAAATTATGATATAAAACTCCCCTAGAAGAGAAGTTCTTATCCCATTGGTTTTTCTCTCAACTCCAAAGAGTGTTTTCAATCCAATATTTTTGCCTAGTTAGAAGTTCCTCGATGGATAGGTTTGGATTTGAATTATAGAATCATAGTATTGTATCCTTTATTTCTTATTTTTATCCCCTCTGTGCATGAACTTGAAAAAAACCCCCCCATCAGTCCTCAAAAACCATTACATGCTTCACATTACTATTTATTTTTCTCAACCAATTGGAACATGAACAACCTAAAGGTAACAAGGCAAGCATTGGAAGACAGTGGGCCAGAAATTTTAATATTTTCATCCCCAAAGTGATATATCTTCATCGTCTCTACTGATCTGCGCCTTTGTAGAGGTCTGAGGATCTTGTGTGAATTTAATATATACAAAAATACATTAAAAAAACATATACCTTATTTTAATTTGTAGAGAGTTCAACTGCAACTTTTTATTAGAAATCATTTCCCGAAGGATCCAAATAAGAACCCTCTAGATCATCTACACATGCTTCAAGAATATGTGTGAATGTCGATCATCGAATTTTTAGTGCTAGAGTGGAGCTATGATGATTTCTTCGATGTTGCGATGATCACCTCAACTTTGTTCCTACAATCCATAAAGATGTACTTGGATTGATTTCTTGAATGGTGTCTTTATCTCTCAATTATGTGAGATGAGGAGAGATGTGATCTCAATCAAATGGAAAATGAAATCCCTTTCACACCAGAAATGAGATCCTCATGTACTTATATAGTGGTTGTGAAAAATACCATGTTAGGGTTCCTGACCCTCATATATCTTACATCTATTATATAATTAATAAATAAATAATTATGAGAAACTAATTACATCATAAATATTTTTTATATTTTATCACATACTTGTAATTTATATTATGTGATAAACCCAAGTCATTAACTTGACTCTTATTTTATGCTAATAATAAATGAACCATAAATACTAAATATAATATTCATTCATATAATATTATTCTAAGTATTTAATTAATCACTTATAAATAATTTTATTAAATAGATTGATCTCAATTATTGTATACTAGAATAATAATGAATTTATTTATTTATCGGTGATCAATTAATCATGCTCAACTCTTGAACCTGTGGTGGGGTCCACCATGTCCTATAAATATATTAATCAGAATAGGTTAGAATCTTGAAAGCTCTAGTATGTTTGATTCTCTAGACCATTATCTCAATATTAGTTAATAATATTCATAGACCAAGAGTAGAATCTAAAAACTCACCATGACCCCAAAAGAGACCAGAAGTAGTTATAGCAACAATAACCAACATACAAACACGCAATGTGTAATATAATATTTTTTCATGTGATATCTCATAAAGATGGATTCACAACTGTGTCATAATCCTCTAATTTCTTTATTATTTTTTGTTCTAACCATATAGACTAACCATCAACTACCATGGCTGTGGATTTAATAAAGGTACTACCATCCTGAATAATCAGGCAAAAGATATCACATCATCAACTCAGAAGAAACAAATTATATCTTTTTCATCCATCCAATGCCACACCACCAATGACCCACCCAACACAAACTACCTCTCTAGGAATTAATTCCCATTATTTTTTCCTTAAAATGTATGTGATTAAATGGAACACAATGATAATGATCTCATGTCAGGAGACTAATACACATGTCCTGAGATAGGAACAACCAATGACACTTAAAACATATAGAGTTCTTATTGGCGGTTTTGTCCTCATAATCTCACCTAATAGAGATAAAAAAGTATGAGCATCATGAAGAAGCCTCAGTTCTTATGATCTCTCAGCACCTAATAGTAATACATCAACTGTGTCTAGTCAGTATGATGTATCTAGACCATATAACACATATTTATGATTAATGTCATTATATCTTGAGATTCTCATTATAATCTTGGATCTATTATAACCTTTTGATATGACAACTAATCTATGGACATTACCATCAAATAGTGGACATGATAATTTCAATGATACAATGGTATGTTTTCATCATATCAAACTCACTATACACATGGTGTGGTTTTTAAAAGTACTGATAAAGTTGGGTCTATGGAACCCAATTTTAAAATGCTCTCACTTATAATAGATCCATGTTTATAACTATCCATGTTAGGTCTCACATGATTAAGATCATGTTTTTACTAATTCATGGATTTAGTTGTTGGGTCATCCATGTCTCAGCTATGGGGAAATTCTGTTTTGTGTGAATTCACCTTCTTGAGTAAAACATCTCAAGTGATGGTATATTCGAGTATATCAATTTTCTCCATAGTCCAAACATGACATATTTGATGGTACCATTAATGAATTATTACTATCACAAAGCATTACTTACTATGTGTGTTTCTATGAACTAGAATAAAGCATTGTGTATAATACTTGCTTCTTAGCTACCCCCATAAGTTACAGCGTACTCGGTATCTATAGGTATAGCTACCACCAACTTTTATAAGATTTTCCCACTCATTAACATTTCTTAAATATGATATTAGATCATTTTCACCCAAGAAATACTAGATTATTTCCCCTTGTAAATAGTATCTCTTCCTCTCCACATACCAAGTATATCTTTTGTACTTGATCTTGTATAATTGTATTTCTCTGACTGCATCCCATGTAACTCTCCAGGATATAACTGATATTTTCCTATTATAATGTATATATTGGTAATATCATTTATTTTGAATATTATGTAATATTTGATTGATCCATCACCAAAGTGTAGGGAATTCATCATACCACATTAATCTATTCCTTTTTGCCGCACATGTTTTAATGGAGAGATTTATTTCATGTGACATTGGTAAAAATTCTCTCTCTAAATTTTCTAACATTTATTTTTAATACCTTGTTCATATATGTACAATTGAGTAGGCCTAAGAAACCATAGAATCTACATTAGTATATATTGTTCCCTAAAAAATAGGTTATTACTTTAAGTCAATATTTGGAGAGATAGTTTCAATATGGTATTAACTAATTGTAAGACCAATATCCGTTTTCCATATGTTAATGATAATATTTTACTTGGAAAAGTATGTTAATACCACTAACCTCTAGTATAAATATGGTATACATTCATTCCAAATGAATATTCTATGATTTTTTTTCTTGAATTAATCCAAAACTGGATTTTAGTAATTTTCACCCCTTATTGGAATTTCATAATGCCAGCAACCCTTTCTGGTTTTTTTTCATATACAGCTTACATAAAAGTTGGTCTTGACATCTAATGGATAATAAAATGATCACAGAAATTTGATATTAAAAGTAAAATTCTAATAGATTTAGGCATAACAACCCGTTATTACTAATCGAGCCTTATTGATACCAGGCTTATACAATCCATGTATAGTGTTACTTGAATACCCACTATAGTATTCAGAATATTAAACCCCTATTCATTTCTACATGAAATCAATTATTTAATATTAATAGATCTTATCATTCTTAGATAATTTCCATATACTTCTTTTTGGAATTATTATTCTCAATTAATAACTTATCACTAGTTGGGGTGAATATAAAACCATCAATATGGTTTTAACCATCCTTCACAGTATGTGTCTCAAGAAAAATCTTTTTCAATACCTATGTTGGGACTCATTCCTATGCCTACTATTTGTACATCTAATGCATTATCTAAATCCCTGTCAATTTTTTTCTCACTGTATCAGATAGATATTTGCACCCTATTATAGAAATATAGTATAGCAATTGAATATAACTATTCTATCATATGTATTTCTGTAATATCCTATGAATCTTTAGGATGATTACTTTTGATGCACAATTTTTTTTCCTAATGAATGTTTGTTTATACCCTCAAAAAACCCATGGAATGTAAACACATGTTCTTAAGACATAATCCATGTCAGTCAAAAGTGAATTATATCTTCCTTATATGCATATATAATACTTCACTTTTACATTCCATAATAAGAACATAAAAGAATCTAATGAAGTATATTTACAACTAGCTTCCCTTAGAATAGTTCACACTCTCTAGGTGATATAGTACGAAAATATTTGTGACTTAAACTTATTTCTAAATGTTCATTTAACCAAAACTAAGTAAATTAGTAAGTTGATAACAAATATGGTCTTGAATTCCAAAGAGTCTATAACTATATTAGGTACATCCTTGAAAACTACATAATTTTTCTTGAAAAAGTTCTATCATACCACAACTATGTATATAAGTCTTACATTTTTATATTCATAAGGTAGTGCCTATGATTCAAGCATTACTAAACTTTTGGTTGAGTAGAAACACAAAAAACAAAATTCATTCTAGATCTTTGAATAATCTCTCCTTGTGTTCGAAAGACATATGAGATAATTTTTTTTAGAAAAACTTAATAGTAGCTCATCTGGAATCATTAAAATTGTAAATTAGAAGTTGTGGGCTTGTCACTGTTGAATTAGGAACCACCCTTTTTGGTTTCTTAGAGAACACACCTTACTTCTAGTAATGTTTCGATACTTACTTGATTATTTTATTTTGATATATATATGTGATAAAAATATAGTATTTAATATCCAAGAATTATGATAGAAGCATTGCTTACAATTGATGAATATCCACTAAAAATGAAGTGATTACTTTCTTATTAAATTCATTTCATTTCATTTAAAATTTCATAGATTTATTTCAAGAGATGAAAAGAAAATAATACCTTTTTAATATCCAACCTCTTTTTTTGAATGACATTGTGAAGGTGCATTTGGAATTGCTCTTTTCCTTTTAACTTTTTTTTTCATTTCAACTAGTTCACCATAATAATCAATGAGTATAATTTTTTACATTCTTATATTGTTAGAGAAATTTTTACCTAAGTTAGTGAAGCATTTTTATCCATACTTCTTATTTTTAATTATTTTTCAAAATTGGATAAAGTGGGTGAAAATGATATATGAATGGGATGAATTGAAAATATAGTGTCATCTTTCAATTTACATTAATTAGGTGTAATCATCACCTCATATGTATATTTCTTCACTTTTTCATTGTATGATTCTCAAAGATGAGACTACATGTTATACCATATGTGCCCTTGTGTTGTTTCCACAACTCACATCAAACATTAATGATATCATTATGACATAAGCATAATATGCATTATACATGAGTCTCTTGTAAGTGTTTTTAACACACTCGCTTCATGGAGTGGCTTAACATGTTTTGAGGACACAAACACCATTAATTTCTTGTATTGTAGTATTTTGTGCAAGCATCTGTACTACTTTATAGAAACTCATTCCAGTTAAGATATTTTCTTTTTCTAGAAGATATCATTGTATATCTTGTGGTAATTCTTTCCATTTTCTATAAATATAAAAAACTAGAAGATTAGTAATTTTTTATTGATTTCCCATAAGAAATTATTTGTTAATTAAACATTCAAATTTCTTCCATCATTTGAATTTGAATAAAAATGGATGTATGGGGATCCTTATCCAATATTAAGGGTACCTCCTACCATTACAGACTTCTTATGAGAGTGATGAGTTGACATAACTGAAGTTAGAAGAAAATAAGTATCCAAAGATAGCTTGCTACAAATTTAGAGGAATTCATTGAGTAAATCATATTTATGATTTAAGAATATGAGTCTTTACTCAATCGATTAAGGTGTTGAAAGTTAAGGCAATTGATGGTACTGGGGGAGTAGAAGAAGTTGGTAGGCCAAGAATTTTAAAATGTTCATCACCGAAGCGATGTAACTACATCATCTTTTTTAATTCGAGCCTCGATAGATGCCTGGGGATCTCGTTTGAATTTAATAAGTATAAAAATAAATTAGAAAAACATGTACCTTATTTGATTCGGTGGTGAGTTCGAATGTAGATTTTTATAGATGATTTTTGCTTGAAGGATCTAAAGCTGAATCCATATAGATAGTCAATACACACTTCAAGAATCTTTGAAAACATCAATCATCAAATTTTGAGTTCTAACAGTGAGATATGGGGATTATTTCAACATCACAATGATCACCTAGACTTTATTCCTACAATCAGCAAATATGTCTTTGGATCTATTTCTTGAATGATGTCTTTCTCTCTCAAGGGTGTGGGAGGAGAAAATAGGAGCACTCAATCCATTATAAAATTAACTACCTTAGACACCGTAAATAATATGATCATGTACTTATATAGTGGATGTGGAAAATACCTGGTTATGGTTCTTGACCCCCATATATCTAATTTATACTATATAAATAATAAATAAATAATTATAACAAACTAAATAACTACATTATTAATATTATTTATATTTTGTCACATACTTGTAACATATATTAGATAATAAACCCAAGTCATTAACTCGACTCAGAATTCCCGCCAATAATAAATGATTGTTGAATATATAATATACTATTCATTCATATAATATTATTCTATGTATTTACTAAATCAACTGTAAATACTTTTATTAAATAAATTCAACTAAATTATTCTATACTCTAATAATAATGAATTTATTTATTTATTGGTGATTGATAAATCTTGAACAACTCTTGGACCCCATTTTGGGGTCCACTATGTCCCATATACCATTCATCAGAATAGGTTAGAATCTTGGAAGTGCTATTATGTGTGACTCTCTAGGCCCTTATCTCAATAGCAGTGAATAATATTCACAAAACAAGAGTGGAATATAACAACCCAACATGACCCTTAAAGAGATCAGAAGTAGTCATAACTTTGAAAACCATCCTACGTAATTGTACTATGTAATAAAATATATTTGTCATATGATATCACATAAAGCAGGACACACACTTGTGTCATCGTCCTTTCCATGATTTATTATTTTTTTATCTAACTAGAAGTAAATACCTTAGAATACCATGGCCATGGATTTAATGAAGGTATTACCATCCTAATCAACCAAGCCAAAGATATCACATTCTAAAATCAGATGTAGAAAATTTTATCTTGACCATTCATCCAATGTCATACCGCCAATGACACACTCAACATAAACTAATACACCATGGATTCATTATCATGGTTTTTACCTTACATCAAAGTATGCTATCAAATGTCACAAATTGATAATGATCTCATGTTAGGAGACCAATACACATGTCAGTTGATATAAACAATCAATGACACCTAAAAAATGCGTTGTTCCTATTCTTGGGTTTGTCTTCATAATCTCACCTACCAAGTATAACCATGTGTGAATTTCATGAGAAGAAATATCAATTCTTATGATCATCTTGCACAGGATAGTCATACATCAACTGTGTCCAGTCAGTATGATGTATCTAAACTATAGAACTTATATTTAATAATAATTTCATAGTATCTTGAGATTCATATTATTATATGGTTTCTTCTATAACCATTAAATATGACCACTAATCTATGGACATTACCATAAAATAGCGGACACAGAAATGTCAACACTACAATGGTAAGTTTTCATCATACATAATTCACTGTACGCATAGTATGATAATCAAAAGTAATCATCATGTGGGGTCTATGGCACCCACTTTTACAACACCAACTCCAGCTCCTGCTCCACAACCACTATTGATTCTGTGTGACTAAGCATCAACTCTATATCAGTGCAAATATATATTGAAAAAGTTAAAGAATTTCGTCAAACATCGTTGAGGGGTATCAAAAAACAAGACCTAGGACTCAACATGCCAACAAGAACACACATACTCCATTAATATCTTCTAAAAGGATAGAACCAACAACCTTTGAAATTTTCAATGGCTCCCATGACATGAACCAATATCACTAAAAAAATACTTAAAAGGCATTACTGGATGAAACATAGTATGAAATAACTCACAACTCAAACCAGAAACTTTATGAACCAGTGTCCTAGACCCCTCTCGATCCGCACATCAGGGGGCTAAACGTCAAATTGGTGAGCTCTAAATCCTCAACGAAAGTTAGACCAGCTTCACATGATATTCAATATGAAAGAATCTTGGCCTCCTATATGTAAATACATTGAAAAAATTATAGGTAATCGACATCTCAGACTCAACATGAACTAGTGAGCACCCCCCCCCCCCCCCAGCCACATTTCAACCTGAATGACCTACATTGGTGATATAGAAACACATTCATCCTCCATACTCTATAAGAAATGGATAAAACTAAAAATAAAATCCCCTAAAAAATATGACAAATTACATCGCTGAACATAGATTTTAGACATGCAATGAAAAAATTCAATTCATCGAACAAGACCTCCAAAAAACACCCTCTGCAACTCCACAACCACACCAAATCAGAACATCAACCAATAGAACAACCTCCAAATAAGAATACTCTTGTGTTCTAATTATATATGTAGAAATCAAACCCTCTGATCAGGCCTCTAATCCAAATCACAAACAAGCTATAGTTTCATTATTCATCACGAATGATCATTGATGCCTTCTATGGTGGTGGTTTTCGGCTGAAGGGGATCTTCACCGGAGTGTCATGACTGGGGGTTTTCAAGGTGGGATTTTTTTATCTTGGATCATTTATATCTTTTTTTTTCATTTTCTCATCCGGATCTTCCATCCATTAATGTTGGTTATGGTTGTGGTTCTCGAGCTTTCGTTGGCGGCTGGTTTTGGTCCAACATCCTAATGACTTTTTTGTGAGAAGCATGTGGGGGTGTTAGACACACATGGTTTTATGCTTTTATAGCATGCATATTAAGGCTAGTTTTCTTACCACTACCTCATCAGAGCGATGTTGAGGTTTCTTTTCGTTTTTCGTTGATAAGAGGATTGATTATTGGAGTTTAATCACAGTTTGTTGTTTCACTGGTGCCCGTGGATCATCGTATGGTTCTGTCATCTGGATTTTCTTTTTGGTTCATCAGTTTTTGGATTTATATTCTCAGGTCTTTGAGGCTTGTCAATGATTGGACATGGTTCATCACAGGATTGATGGTTGGAGGGTTGTTTCATTAGTCTAGTGATGGTTAGTTGGATATCATATTAACATTTGCGGTTCACTACCATCATTGGTCATTTATCGTTGGGGCTAGGTTTCAAACATGGTTATTACAGGTTTCATCGTCAGATTGCAGGAAGAAGATCCTAGACTTAGGGCTTCTTGTCAGCATATGTTTGTCATCAGGTGGTCATTTCTTTTCAAAATAACGTGGTTTGTCAGTATTTTTCATTCAGTGCGGCTTCATTGATGGTGTTATGGTTTTTTGTTGATGCTCTTGGTTCTCATCCAATTTCTTTTTGGGGGTTATCTGCTCAATGTCGGGTAGTCCGAGGTGTAACATTTATTTATTTATTTAGAGGTATTTGTTTTTACTATTTTTGGATACAGGTTTTTCAATCAACATCCTTACTTCCTTCAACTAATGTATGTCTCCAGTTTCATGGTAGTAGGAGTGCTTGTGGAAGTTTCTCTTTATTGTCAGGTGATTCATGGGTTGATTGATGGCTAAAATAGAAATCATGGAGAGTTGGTCAGAGTGATCTTCTTATTAGGAGTTTCTAGAGGTGTCATGTTGTTTTGATGGGATATCCTGGCTGGTTGGTTACAGTTTGGCAAAGGATAGGAGGTTTCTACGAGTTAACAACTCGATGTGTTGTGGGACTTATTGGATGTTGGTGTTGTAACTCTTATAGAAAGAGCAAGCGATGGCTGTTGTTGTGATGATGGTGATGGTGGTAGGCTAGAAGGTGTTTCATATAGTGTGATGTGTTGGTTGGGTCCCATGTTGGATGGAGTACTATTGATGTGTTGAAACTAGAGTTCGGTGTAGGACATTAGTGCAGGGTGCTAATGTTGTGGCTTTGGTTGGTTGGATGAGTGTGGGATACTGATTTGGTGGGAGATTTGTCAAGAAATGGTGCAGGTTGGTTCTAGAGCAATTATGATTATAGGAGTTGGATTTTTCGTTGTTGAGTAGGTTCTTCTAGAGAACTGTTTTCCCTAGGGTATTTTTGATGGGGCAGGTGATGTTGGTTTAGAGAGGGTTTCTTATTCATGGGAAGTGTTTCTAGAGTGGAGTAGGGATCTATGGGTGCTGGTTGTGGGAGTTGTTGCGAGGTGATAGAAGTTGTAGTGGCATGTTGATGATGAGTAAGGGGAGTCAGATATGGGAGCTAAAGATGGTGGTTTTATTCGTCGAGAATTTTGGGAGCTGGGCATTGGGTAATGGTGATGTGGTTCTTTTACTTCTTGGTTCTGGTGTTGTGGTTACCGAGAATTGGGATTTGTGAAGTTTCTCGTGCTCTTTTCTAGGTTTTTATGGTTCATATAGGATTTACGAGGCTGCTCCGGCCTATTATCTAGTTCTTCTAGCATTTTTTTCGTTTTTTCTTTGTAGGTATTTTGGGGTTGTTGTTTAGGTAATGGTTTTGATGGGATTCACAAGTTTTCTCAATCCTTTTTTGAAGGTATGGTTTGGATGATCTTCATACGGGTTGTTGTTCCTTTTTTTATGCAATGATTGGATGGGGCTCGTGAGGTTTCTTGGGCCTTTTTTCTAGTTGTTCACCTGAGGTTGCATGGATTTGGTCAAGTTTTCACATTGTTATTTTCGTTATCCTTCGAGCCACTAGTTAACCCTTGGGTGATTGTGTTATACTTCAATTCCTTCTCCTTTTGATATATACTACATTCTAATTTCCTTTCAAAAAAAAACAACCAACTATAAAAAACAATATCAATTATAAAAAATTGGATTATTAAAATACCATTTTAAAATAACACTTCAAATTTAACCCCAAAATTCATTTCATAAAACCAATCGCTAATAATTAATCTCTTCAACAAATTTTCTATTTTATAGTAAAACAAAGTAGTACTTCACCCTTGCAATCACACGACTCTAGGATTAACTGATTAATATTCATAAAAGAATCTAATTTTTGGATGTTGATAACTCATATAGATATTGAATAAATCTAAATGATAAATAATTTCTACCTAAAAATGGAATACAATAAAAAAAAATTGATACATCATAAATAGAAATTCTTGAAGTCATATATATAGGAAAAAATTTATTCCATATTCTCATTCTTTATTTTCATCACAAAAGAAATAGATAAAATGAGATATTGAATATTATTGATTCTTAAGCTAAAAAATTCAAATAAATTGTTCTATTTAATGTTTTAGAGCCATATTCTACATCAGAATCTTACTGAAATATTTTTACAGTAAATAAAATATTAACAGATTAAACAAGTTTCCATACTCTAATTTAATTCAAAACCGGCAAGATTTCGTGTTATAATTTAATATCATATTCAATATTATAAAAGAACCCTAATCAAAAAGGATTATACCGTAAATTCATTATACAGAATATCCAAAGTCATCATATAAGGTTAAATTATATTGTAAAGCCATCATAAAATAGATTCTTCCCAAAGCCCTTCATAAGGTATTCTACATTAAATTTGATAAAATAATATTGTATTATCCATAATGGAATTAGGGATTCTGCATAATGGATTTAATGTAGTATTTTGTGTAGAATTCCATATTATATGATGGATTTCAGGATGAAACCTTCAAGCCATTAAATCTATTATGTATAATCCCATATCATATATGGTTGTATTATTCGCTAAATCTAAAATTAAAATGTTGTACTCTTCCCTTCATTAATTATGAAGAATCCCTAATGAATAGATATTATACACATTAATGATTATCATAAGGGATTATCCTCATATGGATTATAATAATCATATGGATTCTACATCATATGCATAACAGATTTATGTGTTCTACAGATTGTCTTTGGGACATGCCTCCACTATAGTGACCATGTTTTTTCATATAATACTATTACATCATTTTAAAGATAAACAACAAAGTAGTTCTACAAATCCATAATCCAAAGTTTTAGTTTCTTTCAAAAATTAGGACGATACAAAAAATTTTCATAATAAAACATAAACCATTATTTAATTCCTTTTTCACTATATTTTTATTTTCTATTGTGTTCTTTTTGGTACAAGTATTCACCTAAGGATATAAATCAAATAAATGGGTGAGCTAAAAGACTAGTAAGAGGATAGATAAGAACATGAATCAATATAACATGGGGTGAGAATAATAATCATCAAAATAACATAAACATAGGATCATTATCACAATAATGATATGAAGCATTATATAAAGGCATGGAATGTGGAAATGCATAAAAATGAAACATCATAATTTAGAGATCAAATACCATAGATTGTTTTGAACAAAGCTAGCTTCTTGTTCACACATAACATATGCACATCATCAAAACATACCCATTCTAAAAAAATATAGAATCATGTTCATGAATATTGAAAATTATCTCATGGGATACATCCTATTAACCAATTCGTTGAAGCACAATATATTTTCGTGTACACTCATCAAATCATAACATTTACATAATCATGCATGCTATATAGAAGGTATAATAATATTTGCATTAAAAAAACCTATAAAAATAAAATGGGTTTCCTGGGAAGATTATAGAGAATAATGTTTTGAATAAAAATTGGGGTTCCCAAAATAAAAAGGTAATAACATACTTGGTATATTAATCTTTAATCTGGAGTGAAGAACAAACAAACTCACGAGAAGTAAAAGATGTTTTTTTTTGGGAATAATAGTTCTTTTATAAAAATCTATGAATTTGTCATAAAACCAGATTGGAAACATTTATATCCTCAAAAAGAAAAGTCAGGAAAAAATAAATTAAATTAAGTAACATTAATGTAACATCTATACTAAAAATGGAGTGAAGGAGAGAAAATCCAAAGAAAGAGAGTTGGGTTCGAGAATCACCTTATCTTATGTCTAAATGATTTATTCACTTTAATATCATGGATAATCAAATTTTATTAATTAATTAACAAATAAAGAACCTCTTATACATTTAATTGATTCGTTATAATTTTATTAAGTTCATTTATTGAAGTTTTGATGAGTTATAGTGTTCAGTTTCATCATTCAAGAGTGTTCATTTTTTGGATTTTCATGATCGGTTAACTTGTATACATTAATTGAAGTTCATGTAAAATGGGGATTATTTTCAAGATTTTATATTATATGTTATTAATGAACTTACAGAAGTTCAATTGGTCTTATATATCATTTTTTATATGGTATAATGATGAATCATTAGTGAAAACGTTAATGATAATCATTTAGATTAATTTGATGGTTTTTCAATCACAACGAACTCATTTAGTTTTATTATTTAATATTATGTATATAAGTTAGTTTCAGAACATAAAAAAGGTTATGAAATAAATTTTAAAATCTTTTTCAACCATTTTAATGGTTTTATGACCATCTTTTATAGAGGTAGTGAAAAATGAGGACACATCATCCATAGTGGCGGTAAATCAACACACAATGAACGATATTTTCATTTTTAGAATAATTTGAAAAGTAAATAGATTTAAAGATGAATTCTTCAATTATCATAATAAAATTTGATTATATAAAATATATTGTAGTTATAATGGCTCTTATAAAGGTATAGGTGAGGGAAGGAAAAGAAAATAAATGAAATTGAAAAGAAAATAAAAGAAAAATAAAGGGGATTTTACCTCTTGAATTTATCCTCCTTGAGAATCTCCTTGGGGAAATGAGTTTGGTCTTTTGATTAGACCAAGGGCTTATAGAAATTTAGGGAGGGGATTTGGAAGAGTATTGGGTAGATATTGAATAATATTTTAGGTTTGGAAGGTATGAGGAGAAAAGTGGTGATAGGTGGTATTTATAAGAGATGAGAGGGATGTTTTCTCATTATTTTACCCATTAGTTTATTATTCTGGATCCATACTATGAATAGTTTGAGCCTTATAACTAAATATATTACCATAATGAATTCTAGTTTCATATTTTGGGCTTATATTATCCATATATTATCTATAAATCAATAATTCATTTATTTAGTTCTTATTATAAATTATCATATCTAACTATTCACCGAAAATTAAAGTATCTTAGAAAAATCTCAAAAATTTAACCTAACCATTTTTCAACATGTATAATTAAAAAATGATCACCATTTTATGAAAATATATTCATAAATTTGATAAATTTAATTTTTAATTTAAATAATCATTTACATGGAAAATACTGACTTTAAAAATATAACATGTTTTATAAAACATTGAAAAATTAATCAAGGCATCATTAAATTATCTTATAATAATAAGTGAAAAAATATTAATTTATGAATATATTTTATGAAAATAAATCTTTTAAATAATTATATTAATTATAAAATTATAAATAACATCTATATTTTATAAAATACCAACACTAAATTAATAAATTTTTGAATATTTATTTACTTATACCATAATAAAATTATATCATATTTACATTTATAAGATTCCTTAATTTTTTTTATACTTTCATAAATGAGGTTATTGTTCTTTTGGTTGAATTACTATTCCCAATGGTAATGTTACAATTCCAATGGTTAGGTTATTATTTCACTGAAATAGGTTCCTTAATTTCTATAAATATCAATTATTTCATTCATTCATCATTTATAATGTTTTTATTATATTCTAAAAATGATTTTATGTAATTTATACTATATTAAATAATTATAAGTGGGGAGTTTTTTTTGATAAAATTCTAGGTTGTTACATTCTTCCCCCTTATGAAATTTTTCCTTCAAAATTACATTTTATAGAAAAAGGTGAGGGTATTTATACTTCATCATTTCCTTTACTTCCCATATTGACTCTTTATACTTATGGTTCCCCTATATTACTTTTATCGAGTTATTAGACTTGTTGAATATGAATTTATCTCTACGGTCAATGATCTTCACTAGATTCTCCTCATAATAGAGATCATTTTTAACTATACCGCCTATGGATTTAGTACATGTGAGGGATATAGTATGTACTTCCTCAAGGGAACTAAATAGAATACATCATGTACTTGAGATATGGTAGGTGGAAGTGTCATTCGATAGGCCACAGCATTGACTAGATAAATAATCTCTAAGGGGATGATATACCTGGGACTCAACTTTTCTTTCTTCCCAAATCTCATGATCTTATCCCATAGAGATATGCGGAGGAATACCATGTCTCTGGTCTTAAACTCTATATCCTATTGATGATTGTCTACATTGCTCTCCTATTGACTTTTGGCTGCCTTGATGTGTTACTGAATGGTTTTCACCTTTTTCACCATTTCCTCAACCATTTCATGTCCTAGAAACATACGTTCACCAATGTCATCCCAACATGTCGTTGTTCTACATATTTTCCCATAAATGGATTCATAAAAAGTCATTTGGATGCTCAAGTGGAAAATTTTGTTTTTTGAGAACTCTACTAGAGGCATATGTTGATCCCATCCTACATTGAAGTTAGTAGAACATAATTTAAACAAGTCCTATAGTGTTATAATAGTCTATTCTGATTGGACATCAGTTTGAGGATGATAAGTCGTACTTACGTTTAGATCAGTGTTTAGATCTTGTTGGATAATTTTTTAGTTTTTAGAAGTTAATCTCAGATATCGATTGGATACAATCGACAGTGGTACTCCATGAATCCTTAAAACTTCATCTATGTACATCCATGAATTTTGATCCAGGGTGAAATCGTATCATATTGCGATAAAGGGATATGTATTTATGGGACTATCCAATACAACCCATATATCATTTTTTTCCTCTAGATCCTTTCAGAAGTTCGGTGATAAAGTCCCTGGTTATTTATTCCCATTTCCATGTTGCTGGCGGTAATGGATGTATCATCCCCTTAAACTTTTTTTCCCAGCCTTAACTTTCTAACATAACAGGATCATTGTTGTATATTCAGTGATATCTTTCTTCATATTTTCCCAAAAATAGTTCTCTCCATGATCCTGATATATCTTTTGTTCCTTAGATGAATAAATAATATTGATCTATGCGTGTTATTTAGAAGCCACTTATTTATCTCTGGATTAGATGGTACACATATTCATGACCCAAATCTTATAATTTAATCGATATAAATTTAAAATTCTAAGGATTTACCCTTTCCCATATCTTCCACCTTCTTCATAATTTCCACATAATTTCTTTGAAAACCCTTCAATTTCTCTATGTGGTGTGGTTGGGAAATCATTTAAGGAAGGATTCGTGGTATTCATTCCTTAATGATTCTCATATCCATCATTTTCAAATTTACAAATATTGGATCCATCTCAATTCTCATTATTGATAATGTTGAAGGATCCTTTCTACATAGAGCATCTGTTACATTATTCGCTTTGCTAGGACTATTATGGTTTGAGAAATCATAATCATTGATGAGATCTAACTATATTAGTTGGACTATAATAAGTTCCTTTTATGTGAATATATTCTTGAGGCTCATATGATCTGTATATATTTCACACTTCTCTCCATGGTGATAATTCCACCAAATTTTCAACGTGGAAATCCCAACTACCAAATCCAGATCATGCGTGGAATAGTATTACTCATTATGTTTTAACTACCTTGATCTATAATCCATCACATTATCATTTTTCATCAGTATACCTCATGTTCTTTTCTTTGAAGCATCATTGTATACCCCCCAATGATTTCCCAAATTTTCAAAAGTGTGACTAATGGTGCGGTGATAAGACTATTTTTTAACTCTTTGAAGCAGTTTTCAAATTCACTAGTCTAGAAAAACGTTTCACCTTTATAAAACAGCAATGTTAGTGGGTTTGAAAATCATGATAAGTTCTTTAAAAATTACCGGTAATACCCCACTAGACTAAGGTACCTATGGATCATTATAATAAATGTTAGTCGGGGACACTCATCAATTACCTTTTTCTTGGAAGGGTCTATAGATATTCCTTCTCTAGTGATAACATTCCCAAATAATGATACTTATTCTATATAGGACACACATTTATTATACATTGCATAATGTTTCTCCCTTCTAAAATTCTTCAAAAAAGTATTCAAATTCTCTTCATGTCCCCCCATGCTCTTGGAGTATATCAGAATATCATCAATAAAGACTAGAAAATTTTATTTGAGATAATCTTTAAAGACTCTATTCATTAAGTACATGAATATTTTTGGAGAATTAGTGAGTCATAAAGCCATTACTATAAACTCATAGTGTCCACAATTTATTCGAAGGCAGTCTTGGGAATATCTTCCTTCCTCATATTTAATTTTTGATATCCCAACTGAAGGTCCTCCTTAGTAAAATAATTGGCCACACGTGGTTGATCGAACAAGTCATATATTCATGGAAGGGGATACTTGTTCTTTATCATGGTTTTTTTGAGATCAAAATAATCAATTCATATGAAAATTGATCCATCCATCATTTTGACGAAGAGGACTAGTGCACCCTATGGTGAATTAATCGGACATATAAAACCATTTTCAAGATTCTCTTGTAACTACTTCTTAAATTCCTCCAAATCAATGGTGGTAATTCTATATGCTGTTTTTGATATAGGTAGAGGTCTAAGAATAAGTTCAATTGAGAAATCAACCTATCAGTTTGGCGGAAGACAAGGAAATTCTTTGGGGAACACATCAATGTAGTCCCTCACAATGGGCATGTCTTGGATCATGATTTGCTCCTTTTCATTAATAATTTTATCTAGATATGATTGCTCATAATTAGATAATATCCACACCTGAGAAAATGGATTTGAAGAATCTTTATCCTCTTCCTTACACATGTATATAATTGGATGATTCATTTGGATGTGAATATTGATCTCTCATTCGTGATATTCAATGTTGTATTGGTATAATTATAATCATTCCATGCCCAAAATAACGTCAAACTCAATCAGAGGAAGTAAAACATGATTTTTTGGGAGTTTTAGTCCACAAAAATTATCCATGTATGAATTATATACTTTGGATGCAATAATATTTCCATTTTCTATTCTCACAGATAACTCAACCTCAATATTTAGAGTTTATGTTGGAATAGATCAACTAAATTAGTAAGATATGAAAGAATGCATAGAACCAGAATCAAATAGTATGTTTACTATTCTTGAATGGATGAAAACATTACCTATCACCACATCATTGTTGGGATCCAGCTCATTAGTAGTTATGAAATAATCATTCCCTTTCTCTTTTGGCTTCGATGGCAGCTGATGTTGATGGCCCTCCAAGAGTCTTGGTTTAGTGCACTAGCTTTCATGGTCCCCTTTCTCCCTACAATTGTAAAATTGGACCATGGGTGGTTCTGTCCTTTATTTCACCACATTGTCAAACTTAATCATGTATCTTCTAAATTTCTGAGCTTAGTGGCCTTATCTCCCACACTTATAACATTTCTCCATCCATTTGAGGCGGTTCCCATGATGTTTCTTCCCATATTTTTGACATGTGAGTGGTTGAGTTTTTTTACACCATTTTCATTAGATCCTCGAGCTTGAAACTACATAGTTTGTTTCATATCTCTATATCCACGAGACTATTCTCTAAACTCCATATCAACTTTGAGGGCATGTTGAACAAGTTCTTCATAAATCCCAAAGTCTTGAATTGATAGAGACTTTCAAAGGTGTGGTTTTAAACCACTAAAGAATCTATCTATTTTGGTATCATTGAGTATAAAAACCCCAAGGAATAACTTTAAATCCTTATAAAGTTTTCTTTGTAATCCATGAAAGATCCAAATTCCTTTTTCTTGAGCTCTAATAATTATTTGTTAACATTTTTCAAAAGATTTAGAGGTAAATAATTGTTAATATTTTTTTTTCTTAAAGTCTTCCCACTCCATCGATTCAATTTCATCCTTCGGCATGGTGTTATTAATCAACACCCACCATTGGTTCACCTATACATCTAGATAATAAATGTCCAGATTCACCTTCTAATTCATAGGATAATGGAGCATAGAAAAGATATTCTCCATCGAGTTGACCCATTATGTTGCGATTAGTGGATCCGTAGATCAAATAAATATCAGTGATCATTGCCACATAAAAGAATTGATAGCCAGTTTTTCTATCTTAGGTGAAGGAGGGTGTTCCAAATTATTTAGGTTATTGTTCATAGCCTGCGATATCTGGGTAAGAATCGCTATGTTATTTTGAACTCCACCACCCAAAGAATTGGGGATGTTATTCGAGAAATCCCTGCAATGTCCCTCAGATGAGTTGGTAGCATGGTATCTCCAAGTTCCCACTATTTCCTAAAATAGGAAGGGTTTGAAAAAAAAACATAAGTAAACAATTCATGAATAAATAATTTATTCATTTTTACAATTAACTCCAATGGTAGATTTTATGGTATCCCTATGATTATAATTTTTCTAAAAAATCTTGTGTGCTTATATATACATAGTCTCATTCTAAGGGTTTTCAATAAGGTTCTCTAATATTAATTTCCAAATTAACTAAATCACACTCTGATACCAACTATAGAAACCCTTTTTTTATTTCCTGGCTATTACATCATATAATGATAAATAACTTAACAATGCTCTAAATCCATGATCCAAATGTTTAGTGTATGGGGTAAATTTGGAACATAAATTAATTTTTTCACAATAAAACACAAACATTTATTCTATTCATTATTCTCATGATTTTTATTGGACCTCGTGTTCTCCTTATTAAAAGTGTTATCCTGATGATATATGTCAAAGAAATAGTTGTTCTAAAACCTAGTAAGAGGATAAATAAGAAAATGAATCAATATATCATGCGGTGAGAATAATAATAATCATCATAACATAAACATAGTATCATCATCATAATAATGAGATGAATTATTTGATAAAGTAATGGAATGTGTCAATGTATAAATATGAAACATAATGTCCTAGTGGTCAAATACCACAAACAGATGTGTTCAAAGCTTGCATCATGTTCACGCATAACACATGAGCATCATCATAACATCATCATTTTGAATAAAGCTAACATAATTTCCATGTATATTTTATATTACCTCATGAGATACATTACATTATCAAATGAATCAGAGTGCTATATAATTTCAGGATCACCTATCACATCAAAACATTATCATATTCATGCATGCCACATAGAACGTATTACAATATTTGCATTAAAATAACCCATGGAAAGGAAATGCGTTTGATGAGAACTCTATAGGGAATAATTTCATGAATAAACCTTGGGGTTCCCAAAATAATAAGTTAATAACATACTTGGTATAAGAATCATCCATCTTGAACTAAAAAGAAACAATATCATTAGATGTAAAAGAAGTATTTTTAGAAAGAAGAGTTCTTTTGTAAAAATCATTTAATTTGTCATAAAACCAGACTGGAAATATGTTCATCTCAAAATAGAAAAGTTAAGGAAAAATAAACGATATTTAAGTAACATTAAAGGAACATCCATACTGAAAATGGACTGAAAGAGATAAAACCCAAATAAAGAGAGTTGGGTTTGTGAATCCCCTTACCTTATGTGTAAATTATTTATTCACTTTAATATCCAAGACAATCAAATTATATTAATTAATAAAAAAAGAAATAACCTATTATACATGTATTTGATTTATTTTAATTTTATTAAGTTTATTTATGGCCATTTTGATGAGTTATAGTGTTTAATTTCATCGTTTGAGGGTATTCATTTTCTCCGTTTTCAGGATCAGTTCACTTATATACATGAATGGTTGATCATGTAAAATGGGAATAATTATCTAGATTTGATATAATATGTTATTAATGAGCTTAAATAAATTTAATTGGTCTTTTTTATCAGTTGGATATATGGTATGAGGATGGATCATCAGATAAAATGTTAATGATAATCAATTAGATTATTTTGGAGGTTTTTCAATCACAATGAATTTCTTTTGTTTTATTATTTAACATTATGTATATACGTTAGTTACAGAACATAAAAACGGTTATAAAATACATTTGAAAATCTATTTCAACCATTATAATGGATTTATGACCAGCCTTGAAGGTAGTTTGGATAAATGAAAACACATCATCCACAGTGGCGGTAATTTGACACACCACGAACGATATTTTCATTTTTAGAATAAAAGGAAAAGGAAATAGATTTTAAGATGAATTATTCCATTGAAATAAAAAATTACATTACATATAAGATTTTGGAGTAATCATGCCTCTTGTATAGGTGGAGGTGATGAGAGGAAAAAAATAAAAAAATTTGAAAATAAAATAAAATAAAAAGGAAGAAGATTTTACCTTTTCAATATATCTGCCTTAGGGAAAATGGTTTGGTATTTTTTTTGAGACCATGTTCTTTTTGACAATGGGGAGGGTCTTGGAAAGTGTATTTAGTAGATCTTGGACAATATTCAAGGGTAGGAAGGTTTTATGAGAAGATGTGGTGAGGGGTTGCATATTTAAGGGATGAGAGGGGTGTTTTCTCATTATTGTACTAGTTAGTTTATTATTTTGGTTTAATAATATGAATAATTTGAACCATATTATGAAAAATATCAAAATAATTAAGGATATTTTGATATTTTAGGATTATATGAACCATACATCATCTATGACTCACAAATTCACATATTTAGCTTTTATCATAATTTTTTATATTTTACCATTCACCAATGATTCGTGTATTTTATAAAAATCCCAAAAATTATCCCTAACCATTTTTTGACATGTATAATTAAAAAATTATATACATTTTATTAAAATTATTTTCAAAATATTGGATATTTAATTTTTAATTATTATCATCATTTACGTTGAAGATACTGATTTTAAAATTACAACTAATTTTATAACACTTTGAAAAATTAATTAAGGTCTCATAAAATTATATTATAACCAAAATTAAAAAAAATGATAATTTATGAATCTATTTTATGAAAATAAGTTTTCTTTAAAATAAATTTATTAATTATTACATTATAAATAAACATTTATATTTTATAAAAATATGAACACTTAATTAATAATTTTTAAAATATTTATTTACTTATACCATGATATAATTATGTCATAATATCATTCATAAGATTCCTAAATTTTATTTATAATCTCATAGATAGTGTTACAATTTTATTGGCTGAATTACTATTCGCAATGGTTATGTTACTATTTGAACGGTTAAGTTATTATTTCATCGGTATAGGTTCCTTAATTTCTAGATTTACCTATTATTTCATTCATTCTTCATTTATAAAGGTTTTATTATGTTCTCAAAGTGATTTTATGTGATTTATATTATAAGTCATAATTATAAGAAGAGAGTTTCCATTGATTAAATTATGCATTGTTACATCTACTATGTGCATATAATATATTATGTAGTGTGAGCAATAAAGTTGCATAGGGGAAATTGATGAATAATTTGAAATTGATAATTGAATAATATAGTTAAATATTTTTACGAGAGTTATTACAATGAATAAGATGTATCAATGACTTATATAACCAACTATAGCTACTTTGAATCGTTATTATTGTTCTTATGGTAGATAATTTCATTGAAAAAAAGAAAAGAAGAAAAAATGATGTAATTAATTGTCAAATAAGAATAGCAGAATAATGTTTAATGAACTATGAATGTAGAAACATTAATAGGCATGTGCATCCTATGAACAGTCAATGATTTCATGTATATTATTTTTTATTTTCGAATAAAACCAATAGGGTTGTAGAAATGGTGTATGATTTTCTGGATTATGGACTATTAATCTCTATTGACTTGACTGGTGTAAAGCTAAAACATATAAACTTTAAAAGTAAAATGATTCCAAATGTGTAAGCACTCCCAGTGTAATGTTGCTACGAACACTGCTAGTGTAAGCACTAATAGTGTATGAAATGAAAGTGTGATGTTTCTACTAATAATGCAAGTGTGTAAGCCTTGATTGTGTGACACTACAAGTAATCTAGTAAAATATGCAAATATTTATGCTTTGATAGTATAATGATGCTACTAATGAAGCCGAATTTTTAAATATATAATACCTCCTATTATAATGATGTTTTTAATGAAGCGAAGTGTGTAAATATATAAGCCATGTAAGTGTTATGTTTCCATAACTGAAGCCAAATGTGTTAATATGTTAGTATTGATAGTGAAACACACTACTAATGTAATGTTTCTATTAGTACAGTAAGATTTTTTAATGTGATGAATTTCTACTAATAATGTAAATATGTAAGAACCTGTTAGTTTCATTCTTCTACAAATGAAGTTGATAGTGAAATTATGCCAATATAATGCTTCTAGTACATGTAAGAACGGTTACTAATAATGTATATATATAAGCATTACTAGTGTAATGGTGTTACTAATAAATCCAAATGTTTAAATATATAAGCACTGTAGGTGCAATGCATTTCTAGTGTAATGGAACAACTACTAGTGTAAGAACTTCTAGTGTAATGTAATACTACTAATAATGTAAATATGTAAGCATTTCTAGTGTAATTATACTACTAAGGAAACCAAATGTGTAAATAAGTAAACACTATTACTAATAATGTAAACATGTGATCATTGATAGTGTATTTATGCTACTAATGAATCCAAATGTGTAAATATTTAAACACATCTTATGCAATGCATTTCTAGTGTAATTATACTACTAATAATGTAAGAACTACTAGTGTAATGATGAACTGCTACTATTAATGTAAATGTATAATCAATGGTGGTTGAAGTATTCAAATGCAGCCACTAACGAAGTCAAATGTGTAAATATGTATACACTGCAAGTGTAATTCAACCACTAAGGAAGCCAAATGTGTGAATATATAAGCACTACAAGTGTATTATAGTTCCACATATGAATCCAAACATGTAAATATGTAAGAACTGTGTGCATAATGAAAGACTAGTATTAAAGATGCTACTAATAATATAAGCACTTCTACTTTAATAGTGCTAGTGTAATGATGATAACAATGAATTCAAATGGATAACATTGTTAAAAAATAACATTCACCCCAATCTAGTTGCTAAAAAACCTCCATAGTTTGTGGCTATTTGAATGTTTTGTAAAATCACCATAATCTTTTGTGAATGAGATCATTGAACTTTTGAATTAACTGTTGACCAACAATAGTGAGTGAATTTGTTTTCCTAAAAATTATAATATAAATTATTAAATTAAAAAAATATAATATATATCAAAAATTTAATAATATTGAGTTCTTTTTTTAAATAGAATGATACATCTATATAGATACTAATAATGAAGAAAGTCCATTACACATGTCTTAATTCCCTTTAGTTTTCCCTCCAAAGTTCTCTCCCTCAACTCCTGTAAGATTTCATCCCCTCAATTGTTTTCTTCCCCACTGCCCTACATATCATTCCAACTCCCTCTCTATCCAGTCAACCTATCATACCTTCCCCAGGTTTTTATATATATGTGTTTTTTATAGAAAAGGGATAGGTTTAGTAACATTTTTAGAAATGGGTCTCAGGATGCATGAACCCAGTTCACACATCTTTACCGGGGATAGATGCGTGAACGGGGTTCACACATCCTACGAAGAGTCGATAAATGATGCGTGAACCTTGTTCACCCATTCTTTGAAGATGGGATGAAGGATGCGTGAACCCCGATCACGCATCCCACCAAAATAATCTATAAAAGGGGTCCCCCCAATTCATTCTTATCCTATAGATTTTTTTTTCAAAGACCTATAGAATTTATTTCTCAACAAATTTTGGCTTCTTTTAAGAAGATAAAATTTTTATTTAAATTTTTAATTGTTTAATTTTGTTTATTTATGTCATTTTTATGATTTATTTATTTGATTTTTCATTAGTAGAAATTACATTTTGTTTGTATGGTTTATTTATTTCTTATTTATTGTTGTGTAAATTAGGGTCTTTTTTATGATTTACTTTTTTCATGATGTGTTTTTTGTATGAATTCCTATTGAATGTTTATGAAAATTAATTATGTTAGGTCTAAAATGTTGTATAAATTCTTATTGAATGTTTATGAAATTTAAATTTTTTATAAAATATGTTATTTTGAATGTATTATTAATTTAAATTATAATTATTTACACAATAGTTATATAATTTATGAATAATATATTAGTTATGTGTATCATATTTAAATTTATTAAAAAATATATAAAAAACTCTTTTTGTTAATGGTATAAAAACAGTTTTGTATAAATAATAATTTTAAATTATGTTAGTAACAATTAAAGTTATTAAATATAAAATAGATGTAGATATTTAATAAGTATTTCAACTAGTAATAGATATAATAAGTATAACCAAATACATGGTATGTTGTGTGACGACTAATCTTGATATTACAGAAAAATGAATAATTGAAACTGTATGTCTTATTTTGTGAATCTGGTTATTTAATTTTTAATAATTGCATTTATTTTTCTGTATTGATGACCTACGAGTCATATTTAACTATGTATGTAAGTACCTTCATGTCCACAAAAAAAAGTTATGTATTTTATACCCATATACCCCTTCACATGAATGTGAGTAAATTTGAAATTAAAAGGAAATCCATAAGATGCATCCCCGAAGAGGTGTCCCCGAAGAGGTGTTCTAGAAGTAGCGTTCAACATGAGTCATTTTTGTATGAATGGAGACTGATGGTTGTTGAAATATTTGATAATAGGGACTCTAGGAGTCTACCCATGAGTTTTGGTTAGTTTATCAATTAATGATAAACTAATTGTAAGTCACAATATCAAGTCATGATTACTTATTCATAGATAATTACAATATATAACGTTTTATTAAATTTTCTTTTGTAATAATACCACAATCACTATACCTTAATAGTAAAAAATAAATATATAACAAGTCCCCAGATAATGTAAATTATTCGAAACCAATTTAAATAATCTAAAATATTGATGTAGTATATAATATTTTATTAAATATTTTGTTATATGTAATAATGTATGTGAGAATATATTGAAATTGTGAGAGCATTTATATAGAGCATGGATTTAGTTTTAGTGTTCCACATATCAGAGTGGTAAATCTTCATGGTTGTATGACATTGGATGAAATTTTCAATAAGATTCATAATCAGTTAAAACTAAGGGTCAATCAATCCTTTTATTCAATCACATATCGACCTCGACAATATATTGAACATTTTTGGCACACTGATTACCCTTTGGTCAATGATTATGATTGGATGGATGTATCTTTCTTATTTAGACAGTTTTTTTTAATGGTTTTATGGAGTTGTATGTTGTGATTTTTGATATAGATGTGGTGTAACTAACTACTACATAACAGTATTTTGTGAGCATTGTAGAAGTTGGTGCTTCACGTCAGTCTTTTTCATTCTCTATTTCTCATATGACACTATTAATAGACTCAAATTATGAAGAATAAGGTCAAAATTTGGAAGAAAATGTAGTTGACATCCCTTTCTATACTGATATAATGAATGAATGTTTATCTGAGGAAGATGAATCTTGGGAACCATCAGGAGCTGATGTGTGTGATATTGATGTGGCGAATAAACCTTCTATGGTTTTTTTGAGAGATGTCGATGATGGTGATGTGGGGAATGAACCTTCGAAGGTTCCTTTGAGAGAAAGGCATCCAGGACATCCACAGGTTAGTGGTAATATTCCTTTAGTATTAGGTTCCTTTGGTGAAGGAATGTCTCATAACCAATATTTTTATTGGTATTTCCTTACACTGGCTTATGAATACCCTGGAATTATAGGGAATAGGTCTACATCAAAAGATAATTACATCTATCTTGAGTAGGAGTTTGAAAGTAAATGGACCATGAAAATGTTATAAATCAATACCACATTGAGAGATATTTCACATCTGTGGTTGATGACTCAAAGAATAACAAATATATCATTCATTGTGAAAAATATGGGCCAGAATGTAAATTTCAATTAAGGGAAATATTTGATAATTTTTTTCATATTGGAGGATAACCAAATTATAAGGTCCACACACTTGTGTGCATCCAAGATTGTCACATGATCACTCTTCCCTTGATTTAGAGTTTATATCAAGTGTTATTTGTGAGATGATACAAACATGTCAGGATGATTATGTTTCCCCTGTTTAGGAAATCATTAAATAGTTGTATAACCATATGATATCATACACCAAATAATTGAATGAAAAAAAGGCAATTGTAAATGTGGTTGGTGATTTTGATGAATCTTATGCTATGTTTCTACTACTTATGGAATTGTCTTCTCTCAACAATCAGATTTTTTATCAGTTGGACACTGTTGAGTATGTATCCCCCAATCATTGAGTTGATCAAATAAAGGCGAAGTTCAATATTATTTTTTGTGCATTCCGAACATGAATTTATGTGTTTCCCTATTACAAACAATTTATTTAGGTCGATGGCGCTTTTCTGCATGGAATGTATACAGTTGTTCTAATCATTGCTGCAGCACATGATAATAATCATGCTCCTCTACCATATTCTTTTTCTATTGTTGTAAATAAAAATTTTGAATGCTAGAGCTGGTTTTTGGCATGTGTACATGTTGACATCACACAAAACCCGGGCGTGTGTATGAAATCTGATTTCAATTGAGGGATTATAGAGGTCATGGATAGTGATGGGTTTTCATGGATTGATCCAAATTCTTCTCATCATTATTACATTAGACATACTACAATTAATGTGCATAATAATTTCAAAGATGATTCCATAAAGAAAGTGATCCTGAAGATGGGTATTTTTTTATAAACATACTTTTTTACCTAAATTTAAGGTCCATTTTAATACATTATTCTCTTATGGTTTTGGAATATATTCCCCATCAAGAATGGTTTGATCGATGCCTTGAAGGGATCCTAACTGTTAATAAAGATGTGTGTGAATATATGATGTAAATTTTTTAGGAAAAATGGTCATTTGAATATGATGGTGGCAGATGATATGGAAATATGACCACTAATAAAGTGGAGTGCTTAAATGGTGTCCTCAAGGGTGTGAAGAAACTCTCAATCACAGGGTTAGTTTATGAGACATTTTATAGATGTGTTTACTACTTTGTTGACTTGTCCCAAAAGTCATATCAGAGGATGAATAATGGAATGTGTTTTACGCATCATTTCCAAAGTGATATTGATCAAATATTGAATGAGGCTTCAAGATGGACTATTATAGCCTTTGGCAGGGAAAAGATGAGCTTCCATGTAAGACTATTCTACAACCAGGCTACATGCACTAGTGGTTTAGTGTTTGTAGTGATGTTAGATAATAGGTGTTGTGATTTCGGTAACATTCAAGCATTTATATATCCATGTGGACATGTTATTTCAGCTTGTGCTTTGATAAATATTCCATGGGAGCCATACGTTGACCCGGGGTATCACATGAGCACTTTGGTTCTCTATTATAGTGCATGTTGGATGCTTGTTGGTGACTTTAATTCTATCTCATTCCTTGCTGATCAGTGTACCATCATCCCTGATATTTCCATGTTTCATAATTTGGTTTTGTTTTCATTTATGATTTTTTCAATTTCTATAATTTTTATAATTATTGGATTCATACTTCTAGGTTATGTCCCTGAAGAAGTCCAAAATCAAGTCGAATTATTAATGAACTGGATTGGCCTCGACAACGAGGAGGGGAATGCAATGATGTATTTGTCATGTAGAAGGACATACTCATAAGAGATATCCCCATGTGGTAGGACAGAGCTCCACATCTTGTCATCAATGATCGAGTATGTGTATTGTAACATGAATATGTATATTTTTTTTTGTATGTGTATGTTTGCGTATTGAATCCTTTATTTCTGACATGATCCATTTCTGACATGTTTCAATTTTGGTTTGTCTCGTTTTTGGATTCTATTATAAATATTTTTTTGATACTCAAACAATTAAAACAAATCAATATATTACTAATATGAATATATCATGATTCCACATGTAAGAAATACATTAATCTCTACACAACAAATCATGTATAAATCTAAAATACTAACACAATAAATTTTTATTTTCTTGTTTTAGATTTTTGTAAATAAAAGTATCAATTTTTTATTGAATTCACTTTAAAAAGTAACAATGATACAATTTTGAATATGGAAGGTTTTACATTACTCACATCCCAATATACTCATGTATCATGAATGGTTTTAGAGGTATTCCATGTTCCTCCATTGAGTGTATACAGATCTCACCATTTCCATCATACCGCACCACCTCCCATTATCATCCCACATCTTTGTTGCATTGGATTCTATGGAATAGCGATGTGCATATTCACCTCTCATGATCATCATATCATTTATACACTTGAACAGGGATGGAGGCCAGAGTCCCATATATTCTATTTTAGAGAGGAAGAGATGACAATTACCCTATAGGATGTGTCCATTATGTTGGGTCTCCCCATCGATGGTGCGCCTCTAACAGGCCGAGTTGGAGAAGATTTGTCAGAGCTTGTTCATAGACTACTAGGAATACATGTAACTGATGATGGAAGAACCATTATCAGTGGTAGATTACACATGCCTTTGTTAGACCACCACTTCACGAAATTAGCATAGGATGCTGATGAGATCATAGTACTGCGATTTTCACGTGCATATATTTTAAGGCTGATCGGTGGATCGATTTTTGTTAATCACACCACTACTTTTGTACATTTGTTGTATTTATCATTTTTGGAGGATTTGGATGAGGAAGGTTAGTATAGATGGGGTCTGCTTGTCTAGCATATATATATTGGGTGCTATACAGCACATGTCACATTGATACGATGCAGATCACGGGATGCATGGTTATTCTATAGATGTTGGTATGGGAGAATATCCCTCATTTAGCTTTACATGCTCAAGTGCCATTTCCAATAGATAATGTAGCAGAGGGTCTATGTGGACATTGGTATGTTATTATTCCCTTATAATATCTAACTTAATTATATATCATTCAATTATGAAATGTAAATATTACAATATTATCTATAGTTAATGTCAGACACATCGATATTCAGATTCCCCCAGAAATGAATTCCATGCCTATAGACTTCAGTTGGACAAAATTTGACCACACGATGTAAGTGATTTTAATTTATATTGTTAAATATTTATTCTTTGTTGTACATGTATTCTTTTATTAATTGATTATTTATGTTTTATCTTAGATTTTATGGATTCCATATAAAGATGATATAATCTAGAGTCATCCACCATACTGTATGATGATTCTTGCTATCAGCTCCTATAGGGTTCCATTGATTAATTTTCATATAGTCGAGTGGCATAAGACCAATAGAATTGTGAGGTAGTTTAGATTCATTCAGCCTATTCCTCACCCACCCAGTCAGTTAGATTCGCCACATTCCCAAAAGATATAACGGAATAGAGATTTTGATTGGAGGAGATACCATACCAAATATATTGATTTGTGGGATAGACGATAGGTGTTTCAGGTGCAAGGGGCATGGAAATCACATTTTTATTTTGTGGATCAGATGGATTATGCATCATGGTACAACAGGTCCCTAGTCATATTTCTGACATGACACGATCGAGGCTTTCATGACTTAGTATGAATAGTTCCTACCACTATTCGGTAGGACTTTTATTCATATTACTTAGAAAAAGATTTTTTTTCATTGGATCCTCATATCTTTCCCCAACTTCACATGCATGATCTAGTAGAGATCACTGTATTTGACCCAGCATATTTTCACATCCCTATATCACAGTTGCTTCCTTCGATGGATGAGATTTATCATGGCATTTTCTTTGATCCACCATATCCTAAGGAGGATGCAGATCCTACTAAGCCTCATATAGATGTACTAGGGGTGAAAACCCTATTATAGATCTTATTGTTCCACAAGAGGAGGATGTTCAGCTAGATCATTCGGATGATGCTATTCCACAGAAGGATGGTGTTCAACATTATCAGTCATATGCTTCTACAGCTTCTTAGGATCAACCATAGGTAGATATAGATGTTTACTGGGTTGATCTGGATTTCTTTTTAAAGACATCCACAACATAGCAGTCATATTAGTTCCATGTTGGTGAGAGTTCTTGCTAGCCTCAACTATCCTTAGATATAGAACAAGGTCTATACGGTGAGACTGTACATCCACTGCCTATCACATTGGATGATGTAGAAGTGGCTAATGAGGATAATTTTCAATGTACAGTAGAGCACAGACAGATATGGAGATGATGTGGACATGTCTAGTATACACCTAGCTATGAGAGAGAGGATTATCCATTCCATAGGTGTAGATTAAGTTGATTTTGGATGTACGATACATTATGTATGTGCATTACTATTATCATTTTTAGTGTTCTACTTTTTGTTGGAACCATGGTCATCTATGCATGAATTGAAGAATGATTTGTGTTTTATGTCAATCCTTAGAGGATGTTTAGAATGTGTGCCAGAAAAGTTCTCATACAGGTCAAGCTAATAACAGTATTGAAGGTGGCACTGTTTTCCAGTGTTTACCAAATTTATGGACCTCAAAATTGACAAAAGGGGAAAACATTGTTGTTGGGCCAAGGGACTTGCACGCTGACTACATGGAGGCTTGGGAACATTCTCTCCTGTTGTTTTTCAAGAACATTACTTCAAAATATGGAAAAGGAAAGTGGTTCGCGCAAGTATTGGGTTGGTCACGCAAGTGACTTGCGCGCCATGAAAGAACTTGTGCGCCGGTACCTAGGAGGTTAGGAAATTTGGGCACCAGATGTTTTTCATGATCATATCTTCAAAATTTGGAAAAGGAAAGAGGGTAACGCATGTATTGGTTGGGTCATGCAAGTGAGTTGTGCGATAGAGGCTAGGGCGGATGGAGCTGCGCACCTGAACTTGCGCGCCGAGAGGAGGCATGCACGTCACCGGGCAGGGTGTCCTGGTTTCCTACAAATAGAGGACCCCCTCCTAATTTGGTACAATTTTCAAGACTTGGAGATTTTCAGAGCTCTCATCGCGCATGAGTTAGAGTCGCGCAAGTGGTGGTTTGGTCGCGCAAGTACAAATTGCGTGCCATTTGTTGGCTGCACGTCCAAGGTGGTTTGGGCCTAAAATATGGTGAGTCGTGCAAGTGTGGAATGGAAGAAGTAGGTGTTGTGCAAGTGAGTTGGCGAGACTTGTGCGCTGAATTTGTGCCGCGCAGGTGACTTGTGCGCTGGGTTGTGAAGAAGCACGTCTATGTTTTTGAGATGCGTGAATATTGAAAGATTGCCCCATACCTTTGGTGGGAAGTGAGATTATACTACAGGTGAGAGTTGGACTTCAACAGAGCATCTACATGTAACATAGGATGTATTCTATAGCGATGATGAAGATACATTCACATATATAAACTGAGTTGGACTTCACCAAAGGTAGTGAGCTAGAGGGAGTCAACAGGAGTGACCCAAGGGAAGCATTGAGCTATTCCTGAACCTTTTGTAAAGGCAGTGAGCCTAGGATATAGTGACTATTCTTGAACCATTGTAATCCACATCTAGTGAAGATTAGTGGAATTTGGTATGACTGCCAATTTATCCGCGTATGCTCCTTGGACATAGTCCTTAGTGGTGGACCAAGTAAAAAGTGATGTGTCGAATCTCTGTATGTTAATGTTTGCTTTCTGATCATTTTCATCATACAGGTTTAATAAGTTTTTACCAACATGGGAAAAAGATCTATCACATTAAAAGAAAAAGTGGACATACTGATTCACCCCTCCCCTCTCAGGGTGTCCCGGGGTCTTACAAGTGGTATCAGAGGGAGGTTTCAGGTGTTGAATCTGTCCTTTGACGTCATGGAGAATGCAGTCAATTTTAGGGGAGTCCCTCTCTTCGATGGAAGTAATTTCCAGATCTGGATGAACAGAATAAGATATCATTTATGATCTCTAGGAATGGAAGTCATCTTTTCTACTATGCAAGGAATGCATATTACTGATCCAACAGGTCTAGCTATAACTGATACAGATAGGAAAGTTCTTGATGCAGATGCTAAAGCTCATAATGCTATCAATACAACTCTTTCTGATAAAATTTATCTATAGGTGGTTAGTTTCACCTCAGAAAAGTCTATGTGGGATAAACTTGAAAATATCTATGAATGAGACAACCAAGTGAAAGAGCCTAACTTCAAATCCTACACAACAGGTTTGATGATTTAAAGATACATCCTGATGATAATACAGATTAATTCTTCAATTAAATCATTTATGTAGTGGGGGAAATTCGAGGGTTTGGGCAGTAAATCAAAGACACTGATATTGTAAAGAAAATCTTGCAAGGACTTCCTCTTATGTACAATGCAAAGGTATTAGCCTGTGAAGAAATAGATCTATCTAAACTATCTCTGTATGATCTGTTAAGTAGTCTAGTGGAATATGAGATGAGAGTCAAACCCGAAGAAGCTACGACTTGTGTTAGCAAAGAAATGGCATTCAAAGCCATGGAAAAAATGAAAATTTCAGAAGATAGTGGTGATAAAGATGATGAGGAAAAAGAAATTATTTCTCTTATTTCCAAGAAGCTGAAGAATGGAAAAGGTAAATTTAAAGGTAAGTTACCTCTGGAATGATTTCATTGCAGAAGAGTTGGGCACATTGACTCTCTATGCCAAAGAAAGTTCAATGATGAATAAAGTGAAGCAGAAGATATTGAGAAGCCTCAGAAAAGTTTTTTCAAAAAGGGAGACATCGAATCTGGAAATAAGATATATAAGAAGAGTTTTTTTGTGAAGAGGAAGAGGATGATATTGAATTCTTTGAAGAAGAAGAACCCAAATTTAAAACTGGAAACCATTCTTCCATGATGGCTACTGTTGAAAAGTTAGAACCCTCTATCGACAAAGACATAGTTAATAATATGACTCATAATTGTGATCCCAAGTTGAAAATTAAGGATGCGTTTTAAAATCTTGATAACAAATTCAAGAAATGTAGTAAGTGGAAAGAAATGGTGAAAGAATCATTAGAATATGTGGATGAGCATGAAGATGAAATTGAACGACTAGATGAACTAGTGAGGGTTCAATCTTATATCCTTGAAAGCACAGACGACATTGCAGAATTGAAGCTTATAATTGAAGAAAAAGAAAAGGTCATAAATGACCTTACATCCAGACTGGAAGAGAAGTCCAAGACTGTTGAGGGTATTGAGGAAGAATTTATTATTCTTAGAAGCAAACATGAGTGTTGATCAACCACAAATGAGGGTAAGAAGAAAATTCATTTTGGATGATTCTCAGATGCAAAGTTATTGGAAAGAGCCAAGAGTGGTTCATATGGGGTTTAAAATTTCATGAGTGATCAAAGACCTACATGTATGGAAAAGAGTATAATTGGCTGTGAAGATGGGCCTTCAACTGCTGAAGTGAAGAGATCCAAAAGAAAGACAAGATGAATGTTAGACATGTTAAAATGTTACCTAAAATGATGAAAAAGAAACCCTCAATCCAAACTAAACGAAGAACTGTAGATTATCCTCAAACTTTCAGAAATAAGAGGTAGTAAACCATTCTCCCAAGGAAGAAGGAATGAGGAGAAATTTAAGTAAGAAGACATTTCCCCTCATGAAGTGTCATTTCTGTGGCTATCTGGGTCATACCATGTCATATTGTGAAGAGACAAGAAGCTACTTGAATGGGGAAGATCTGGGAAGTCAACAAAGGAGAAGGATTTCATATCCTCCATCTTATAGAAGAAATAGCTTCTATGGTTACTGTTTTCATTATTCTAACATTTTCCATAAAGCTATGTATTACAGGCAGAGGTACGACATGAGAAATTCATACAACTCTCAAAGATGGGCCAGTTTTCACCCTCCTGATAGTGATGTTCTCACAAATAGTTTCTCTCCACTAGAAGAAAATTATGGGAATGAAGATTCAGATTTTGAGGAGGAAAGAGTTAGAAGGCCATCGGTATCCTTTACTCGATCCAGCATTTCATGGAAAGAAAAGAAGAAGATCGAGAATTCAAATCTTGCAGAAGTAGCCCTCAAAGATACAAAGAGTAGCAACACCTAGATTCTTGATAGTGGACGCTCTTCCCATATGACAGGAAATAATGACCTTTTGAATAACATTAAAAAAAATTTCATGGAATAGTGAGGATTGGTAATGATGGTTCTTTGAAGATTAAAGGAAGTGGGAATACTTCTCTTGCCAATGGAGAGGTAAAGAAGACTGAAGTTCTTTTTGTGGATGATCTACGTCACAATATCCTTAGTGTGATTCAACTCTGTGACTCAGGGCTCATATTAACTTTGAATCAAAAAGGATGTAATATAAAGGAAAAAATAGTGAATTTTCCTCTGAAAGGCTGTTGAAAAAATGGAAACTTATATCAGGTTGACAACAAAGTGAACTCTTGAAATTTGTCTGTTGTAGAAGAAAACAATTTTTGGCATCGAAGTCTAGGGCACATTATCCAAAAAGACATGGAAAAGATATCTAAGCTGAAGATAGTCATGGATATCTCCATTCTGAAATGTGAACGGGAAAAATCTTGTGATTCTTTCATTTTTGGGAACCTGGTCTATAGTTCATATCGGCCAAAGAAGAAAAGGGCATCACATCTTCTTGATCTCATTTATACAGACGTATGTGGCCCGGTAAACGTTGCTGGAACTCATGGAGAAAGGTACTTCATCCTTTTCATAGATGATTATAGCATAATGTCATGTGTAATGGTTATACATAGAAAACAACAAGTGCTTGACTGCATGAAAATGTATCGTCGAATCACCAAGAATGATACTAGACGAACAATCCAAGTGTTGCAATCAGACAATGGAGGGGAATGCACATCCATTGAATTTGAAAACTACCTGCAGAAGCATGGGATAACACATGAGGTATCTTCAGTGAGAACTCCACAGAAAAATGGATTTGTTGAGCGCGTAAATCGACAGGTTAACAATATGGCCAGGACTATGCTGATTGAGAGCGGTATCTCTTTCCATTACGGGAAGGAAGCTGTTGAAGCTGCAGTGCACATTCAGAATCAAACAAGGCTTTATATCGGAGAAACGAAGACACCATATGAATTGTGGCATGTAAGGTAGCCTTCATTAAAGTACTTTCATGTTTTTGGAAGCAAATGTTTCATCCAGAACAAATAATAAAATCAAGGGAAGTTTGGTGACAATATTGATGAAGGAATTTTTCTTGGGTATCCAATGAATAGAAAATCCTACAAGTGTTTCATCAAGCGATTAGGAAGGATCGTGGAAAGAAATTATGTTAAGATAATTGAAGAGAAAACCACAGATGCTTCAAGGATATCATATGATAATGTGATAGAAAGTGAGGAAGAAACTGAACGTGGAGAAAGTAAAACTACAGAAATAGAGGAAGCTGTACAGAACACTCATCAATCACATCATGATGTTGACTCAGAAGAATAATCTGAAGAAGAAATTGTGGCTTGAGAAAATGAGACTGAACCACACAGAAGAAATCGTAGAGCTGAGACTGATCCATCTAACATAATTGGGGACAGTATTGCACCCACTGAAACAAAGAGGATGAGGTATAACACACAATCTGCATTTTAGTCAGTTGTGGAGCCATCCTCATTCGAAGAAGATGAAAAGGTAGAATCCTGTGTGAAAGCCATGAATGAAGAGTTAGATCATATTGATAAGAGTCAGACATGAGATCTTGTCCAGAGACCCGAAGGTCACATTGTGAATGGTACAAAATGGATCTTCAAGAACAATTTTGATGATCATGGAAGTCTTATTATAAACAAGGCTCGACTGGTATGTAATGGATATTCCCAGGTTGAAGGTGTTGGTGTTGAAGAAACCTTTTCTCCAGTAGCTAGACTAGAGTCAATCAGGTTGTTCCTTGCCATGGATCTCCAAAGATGATATAAAGTATATCAAATGGATTCCAAGACAACATTCTTAAATGGTGTACTTGATGAAGAAGTCTACATTGATCAACCAGTGGGTCTTCTTCTTGGTACCGATGAAACAAAGGTCTGTAAACTAAATAAAGTACTTTATTGCTTGAAACAGGCACCATGGGCGTGGTACTCCCGGCTTGACTCTTATCTCATGAAGCTGAAATTTAAAAGAGGAGGAGTTGATCACAATCTATATGTACATAATTATCCTAAAGATCAATTCATGGTTCTAGTCTATGTGGATGATATCATATTTGGTGGAAGCAGGCAGAAATCAGTGGGTGAATTTTCCAATCACATGAAATCAGAATTTGAAATGTCTTTGATTGGGGAGCTCACATATTTCTTGGGGCTTTAGGTAATTCAAGAGAAGGATTACAATTTCATTTCAAAGGGAAAATTATGCAAGAGAGCTGCTAAATATGTTTAATATGAAATAATCCAAACCAATGTCAACTCTGATTGTAGTTGGAACTAAACTTAGAAAGCATGAGGATGGGACCTCTGTAGATCCCACTATGTACAAGATGATAATTTGGAGCCTACTGTACCTGACAGTAAAATGGCCAGATATTGCCTTTGCCACCTATCTAGCAGCCCGCTTTCAGAGTAATCCAAAGGAGGAACATATGGAAGTAGTAAAAATAATCATGAGGTATATTCAAGGTATTCAAAATTGTGGCTTATACTTTGCTGCAGGACGAAATAGTGAATTATCAACATTTTCTTATGTTGACTGGGCTGGCGATGTTGTGGACAGAAAGTCCACCAGTGGTGGAGCATTCGATATTGGGAATAAATGTGTTGGCTGGTTGAGCAAGAAACAAGAAAGTACTTCACTTAGTACTTTTGAATCTAAGTATATCTCCACCACAAAGGCATGAAATCAACTGCTATGGATGAAGTGACAACTAACAGATATTGGTGATGAGGTGAAGCAACCAATGGAGATTTACTATGATAATAAGAGGTAAATTGATCTTAAGAAGAATTTGGTTCAGAATTTTTGTACAAAACATATTGAAATTTGGTATCACTTTATCAAATAGAATGTTGAACAAGGAGTGATTAGAATGGATCATGTTGGAACAGATGAGCAAGTGGATGATATCCTGACCAAGCCACTCTCAACGGCTGTGTTAAAGAAGCATCAGTTGAACTTCGTTGTTCAACCACCTCCGAATGCATAAGGAGGTTGTGGGGGAGATACTATCTAGGGAGAGTGCAGTTTGAGCTGAACAATGTACAATTATCAGTATTTGGGTTAATTTACAATGGGGGAGAAATAAAGAAATTCATACATGTAATGCTTTTGTGACACTTTATGACACATTGAGAATTCAGTTTTTATGATAATATGGGAAGGAATACATTGGATGGGAACCCAATTCAAGCTCTCTCTCAGGTTTTCTACACCGAGCATTGCTCACGTAGACCTAGAGTGTTGGCTGAGTTGATTCATTCGTTTTTGGTTTGCATGTGGATGGTGGGGATATATTTGAATATATTTACTGATTGATAACAAACCCAATGGGAGAGACTATTGGAACCATGGTCATCTATGCATGAATTAGAGAATGTTTTGTGTTTGTTTTCAATCCTCAGAGGATGTTCAGAATGTGTTCCAGCAAAGTGCTCATACAGGTCTTGCTGATAACAGTATTGAAGGTGGCACTGTTTTCCAGTGTATACCAAATTTCTAGACCTCAAAATTGATAAAAGGGGAAAATAGTGCTGTTTGGAAAAGGGACTTGTGCGCTGACTACATGGAGGCTTGGGAACTTGTATGCATGTTTTTTTTAAGAACAAAACTTCAAAATATGGAAAAGGAAAGAGGGTCGCGCAAGTATTGGGTTGGTCACACAAGTGACTTGTGTGCCATGAAGGGACTTGAGAGCTTGTACCTAGGAGGTTTGGAAAGTTGCGCACCAGATATTTTTCATGATCAGATCTTCAAAATATGTCAAATGAAAGAAGGTCTCACAAGTATTGGTTGGGTTATGCAAGTGAGTTGTGCGACAGAGGCTAGGGCGGATGGAGCTGTACGCCGGAACTTTCACGCTGAGAGGAGGCTTGCACGCCACCATGCAGGGTTTCTAGTTTGTCTATAAATAGAGGACCCTCTCCTCATTTGGAACAAAGTTCAATACTTTGAGATTTTTAGACCTCTCATCACGCAAGTGTTGGAGTCACGCAAGTGGTTTTTTGGTCGCACAAGTACAACCTGTGCGCCAGTTGTTGGCTGTGCGTCCAAGGTGTTTTGGGCCTAAAAGATGGTGAGTCGCGCAAGTTTTGAATGGAATATGGAGGTGTCGCGCAAGTGGGTTGGTGACACTTGCGCGTTGAACTTGTTCCGCGTAGGTGACTTGCTCACCAGGCAGTAAAGAAGGGTGCCTTTGTTTTTGAGATTCATGAAAGTTGGGAGATTGCCCAGTACCCTCGGTGGGAAGTGATATTAGACTACATGCGAGAGTTAGACTTAAATAGAGCACCTATACGCAATAGAGGATGTATTATTTGGAGATGATGAAGAGACCTTTACGTTTATAATATGAGTGGGACTTCACCAAAGGCAGTGAGCCAGGGGGAGTCAACGGGAGTGACCCAAGGGAAGCAGTGAGCTATTCCTGAACCTTTTTTAAAGGCAGTGAGCCTGGGACATAATGACTATTCATGAACCTTTGTAATCCTCATATAGTGAAGATTAGTGGAATTTGGTATGACCGACAATCTATCGGCATATTCTCCTCGTACATATCCCTTAGTGGTGAACTAAGTAAAAAGTGTTGTGTCGACACTCTGCATGTGAATGTTTGCTTTCTGATCATTTTCTTCATACAAGTTTAACAAGTTCCCACCAACATGGGAACAGGATCCATCAAATTAAAAGATAAATTTTACACCCTGATTCACCCCTCCCCTCTCAGGGTGTCCTGGGGTCTTACAATTTTTTTAATAAGTGTCGTACTATCATCAAATTATCTTCTCAAATAAAAAATTTCTCTTTGATATTCATTAATAAATATTAATACTTGGGATAAAAATATATGTGAACATCATGAAATCTTGAAAAATTTTATTAACCTCAATGATTTTAATCCAAAAATCATGGAACATGATTCTACATTTAAAAAAATTAAATTTCAGGAAGAATAATTTCACTGAATAATGGATAATAGTGAAGTGTAGATGATTATGATTGAAGATCAAAAAAATTAAAAATATGAGATGTAATTAATTAGAAGTTCTTTTGGCCAATTTTAGCAAAATACATATTTATACTTTTTAAAAGGACACATGTTCTACTGGTGCAAAATCTTCACTGGAGGATTTTACTATTAAAAAATCTCGGTCAGGTGATAAAATTTTGGACATTATGAAAATGATTGATTTCATAATCTTTCAAAATGAGAAACAATCCTTAAGAGGGTTAAGAATGTGTTAGATTATCCAAGAATAAGTATTGAAGAAGATCATCCTTAGTGAATTTATATAAGTATTCAAAACTGATGTTTATGAGTGTTTCCCTTGAGGGGACGTAAATAAAAAAACGTTATATAAGTTTTCAAAACTGATGTTTATGAGTGTTTCCCATTATGGGGATGTAAATTAGGAAATATGTAATTACATCGAGAATTAGTATATCAATTATAATTGTATCTAATTATTTTAGAACATTTGTAAAGATCATGTTATTGAAAGATAAATGTTTCTCTAAATATCTCTTCTTTTGTCAAAAAAAATAAACTGAATTGAATGGGGTTTTAATTGAATTAATCAAATACATAAGAAAAAATTTCTTCAAGAAAATTGATGAATTTTTTAAACGTTCTATAGGATACATGAATGAGGTTCACACAACCGTTTTAGACACTTTATAGGATGCATTAACTGTGTTCATGTATTTATCCATGCCAAAGATGCGTGAACAGGGATCACGCATCTTGAGATACTTTTTTAAAAATATTTCTGAACCTATATATTATCTATAAAAAACACTATAAAAAACTATAACTTCCCCAGACTTTCTCTTCGATCCAAATTTCTCCACTATTACTATGATCGCAGTGGGCCTCCTCACTTACATAGTTGGACTTTTCTCGTCTGTGGAAACCTAGTGTTCCTCCCTCATGATAGGTTCTTGCAGAATCCCTATGTACCTTATTTAATTTTTCTTTCTCTGTTCTATAATCTCTCACATGCATAGTTAACGGTCTCTCTTGTTGCCTCTCCTTTCATTCCTACATGTCTAAACAAATTGCATGCATTATCCAGTTATCATATTTTCAGATCTTTAATCGGTTATTGTTCTACTTCTCTTCCCAACAACACTATAATCAAGAGACCTTAATTTTATTTTCCATTTATTCTTTTATGTGATCCAGCAATAAAGGATTCTGCTTCATGGATGGTGGGTTTTTTATTTGTCTTCCATGATACAAGAACCTCCAAGTTTGAAGCCCTAAATCCATTTCGTTTCCATAGTTTGAAGCTCTAATTCACTATGACGCTTTATATTTTTTATAGGTTTTTTTCATTTTTTTCTGATCCATTTTTTTATTTACTCTTCTTTATTCTTTACTCAAAAATAATAAATTAATATTCAAAATATTTTACAATACTTCTGCATATTATAATCTACTTCGTGTATCTGCATATTACCGGCAAATTATCGGCATTTGTTTTACCTGTCTTTCCACTACTGGTCTCTTTAACTCTAGAGAAAATTGATCAATATCTTTGGAACCTAATTTCACTACTTAGTGAATTCATTTAATTAGAGTGAAGTATTTTTTTTCTAATATCTTTGATGTTAAAAATTTAAAATTGATTACATCGTTTAACTTATCAACACTACAAGCCATCAATTATCTACAAAATTTAAGAATGCAATGATCTGTTACTAATAAGTGTCGACGGTTGTTTATTTGACGGACGACACTATTCCCCTGTTTTTTTAAAGGGGGATGGCCATGAAGGATGTGGTGGGTGGCTAAACCTACCAAATACACTAGTGGGAGAAGGAAACTGGAGAGGCGTTGAGTAGGACTAGAATCACCCTATAAATTGGGATTCCCCCGACGATTTCAGCATCACATCATCAGTTTATATATAGTATTTGCGAGGTTGTTTCCACATTATTCAAGAGGGATATTAAAAGGGTTTTCTATTTGTAAAAGAGAGACTATGTACCCACTTTAACCCATGATACTTCTATATGTCTATGTTTTTTTACCCCTTTCATTTTGAGGGGTTTTCCACTTAACATCTGGTGTTCATTTAATTCTATATTTTGAACTTTATTTTATATCGTGATTATCACTGCACTAGTTGATCAATCATTTATGGTCCCAACCAGTGGTATTAGAGCCAATATTTTGGTCTTCTTTTGTTCACATTTTTGAGTATTAATAATTAATGTAAATTTGGGTATGCTTTATGATTGCAACTCTGATTGATCTTTCACATTAATGAAAATTATTAAGATTATTAAATACACTATTGAAAAACAAAGGTTGTTCTGGACTGATGGCGTGTCTAGATGATGGTGAAATTCGAGATCAAAAAATTCAGCTGGAATAATTTTTTGATGCGGGAAATAAAGATGCAAACAATGTTGCTGAAGGATAATTGTAAACTGATAAATGATGTAAATCCATCATATGTGACAATGGGGTGCGGTTCTAGTGGGATCCAGAATCATGACTTGGATGGAAATGTGGCTAGTACTTCTGGATTAGGAGATATATTAGTATGTGAAGCAGCGATGACTTCTTAATGAAGGAACAATCTCAAGTATTTATCGATAATAGACTCAAGGGATATATGGAACATGACCTCTCGACGAGAATATTTTGACATATATGAAACCATCCTGGAAGTACTTGTGTTCATGGGAAACGATCACACATTGATGTTAATTGGAGTTAGTTCCATCAAATTGAATATACATGATAGTATTGTTCGAACAATTCAAGGAGTACTCCATGTGAAGGGCTTGAAGAAGAATATATTTTCTTTAGGACAATTTGATCGCATCGGATGCAAGACCCACACTAATAATAGAGTGATGAGAATTGTGAAGGGTGTGTTTGTGTTAATGAAGGCAGAGAAGATCTCAAAGAATTTGTTTTTGTTTATGAGTGACATGTTCATGGAGGAAAAGATAGTTATTGCATTAATTACTTATAAAGAAGAGTTGACAAAGTTATGGAATCAGAAGCTTGGTCATATTTCAGAAATAGGATTAATGATTCTTGTGAATCAGATGCTGCTACTATGGCTTAAAAAGGTATCCTTACCATTTTGTGAACATTTTTTTGAGCAACCAATATAGGTTAACAATCGGGACATCAACAACGATAGGAAAATAAATCTTAGAGTTGATCCATTTCGAGGTTTGGAAAACACTGGTTATAACCCTTTGAGGAGAAAGTTATTTTGTATCATTCATGGATGATTATTTCAAGAATGTTGGGTGTAACCAATAAATAGAAAGAAATATGTTTTTTAAGACTTCAAAACATTAAATGTTCAAAGGGATCTTGAATTTGGAAAGAAGATAACGTTTTTGAGGACTAAAAATAGTCTAGAATATACAGGAAGCGAGTTTGATACTTTTTTTCAATAGGAAGACATAAATACACAGTTCACGGTGTCGTACACTCTTCAAAAAAGGGAGTTGTAGAGAAGATGAACATAAACTTTTTGGATATAACATGGGGGATGTTGAAGAATGTAGATATTGTCAAAGCATTTTGGGAATATATAGTGAATACCGCTTGTGATGTGATCAACATTACTCCTTCAATGATGATTTATCTGATGACACCGATGGAGATGTGTATTGGTAAACCTACTAAGTATTCTCAGTTACATATTTTTGGATGTCCATTATATGCATTGTTTAATGACTGGGAAGAAATAGAAGTTGGATTCGAGGCCCAGAAAACGTATCCTCTATGGGTACTCTGGTGGTGTGAAGGGGTATCGTTTGTGGGACCTCAATGACCACAAACTTATCATCAACATAGATGTAATTTTTGAAGAAGACAAGATGAAAATAATAAATGATCAAGTCCAAGAGAGGGAGAATATAGAATCTAAAACAGTCAAAGTAGAGGACAAATCCAAGGAAAATCCTATTTCTTCTTAGGCTTTACTAGATCATGTGTTGCTAAAACATTGCGAATTATAACGACATAAACGGAGAAATACATAAGAGTAAAAGGAAAAAAAGAAAGAACAAGAACGCAATGATTTAGGTGGTTTCTAGAATAATCCCTATGTCCATATGGGGGAAAAATATTAACTATAATAGGGAGCACAATTAGAGTGTTTTTCATTAAGTAACCTTATCCTCAAATAGGCTATAAATGGAGAAGATGATCCATTGTTCCACCAAATGCATAGGAGGTCCATGTCACTACAGTGAAAGGTGGCCACCCAAGTCAAAAGTGCTACAGTGGCTGCCAGATGGAAGTCTAAAAGGATACTATAATGTTGACAGCAATGTCTGCACTGCTATAGTGCTCTATCTATGTCAGTTGGTTAGATTATCTGTAACTCTCCAACCCTAGTTACCCAGAGTTGGTGCATTGTTACATAATATTGGCATGATCATAAAAGATCAAGTCTCAAAAGGCCGATTAGTTTAGTATCCTTGGAAACAATAGATACATTCATAAATTTTACATTACATCATAAAGTGAAAACTATAACAACATCTTGTCTTCATATCCCCTCATACTATCCCTATAGGTCATTCATAAAATACTTCTTCACATCCTGGGAAAAGTAAAACATTGAAAGGGGTGAGCTCAGATGCTCAGTAAGGATAAAAATATAGCGGAAACTATCATAAATAAGCATAAACATTTAAGGAAATGTATAAATAAAACATAATCCTTTTAGACATGAACTTCAGCATAATATGGAAAACATAAAATGAAATAATACCATTTACTTATTCACATTGATATTCTACTAGTTGAATAATCATATTCAATATCAATAACCACTTTTATAATGATGGAATGCATCATGGAAGACTATCATAACCAAATATTCAAGGCCTTGTGCAAGACTAAAAATAATATTTTGTCAAGGCCTTGTGACAAGACACTAGTTTTTCACATGAATCCTACCGATGCATCGAGGAGCTGTATCGGGCTCCACATGTCACTTATTAAGTCCAATGCATTCCTCATATGAACAGGTTTAAAGATAACATATACATTCGTATTAAAACTAGCATACAAAATGTCAATACTTTCTCCATAAACCATGAATGGTATAAAAATAACACATCCATAGTCAAACATATCACAAAACCTTCAATACAATATGGAAGTTTTGTATCATAATAAATCAACTTTAAATAAGCTTAAAATTCATCAAAACATGTTGACATAGATGAAATGAAAACTATTTGAGAGAAATATCTCTTTTTTTGAAATCATTTAAAAGTAACATAATTATAAAACATCTAATTTGAAAATACCCTTATTATATTGTTAGGGAATCTTCAACGATTTTATAATGGCGTAAAATAGCCGCACCTGCTGTATAAGTTAAAAAAGATATTCTTACATTAATTCTGTTGAAAAGTTTAAAAGGACCTTGTTAAGAAAATGATGGAAAGATTCCTTTATAAGTATCTTATAAAAGCCAAACAAGGGTAAACATGACTGTAACCTATAGTATATAAAATATAAAAATTGTTTGAAGTACATTTTTAAGAAACAAGGATGTGGATGATAAAGAGGTCCTAGTAGATACTTACGTAAAAACAACCTTGGATAATGAAGTGATTGTGAAATAAACCCTTAACATGTACTTTTCCTTGGTCAAGGGTAGGTTAACCTCATGTATAATAGTTAAATAATTGTTATTAAATTATAAAATAATCATATACATAAATATGATATCATATACGATCTTTTAATATTGCTTTGTTAATAATATTTTAGTATTACCGTCATTTCAGGTGTTCACTTACTCATTTTCTTTTATATGTTTTGTTACATAAGCCATATTTTTTATCCATAGGTTGTATCTTATTAATATCAAGAATTATATAAAGTCCTTAAACATTATTTTTAATCATCAAATTAAAATTGGTCTTGAATGGATACGGTAGGGAATGAATTTAATCGCATTCATGGAGACGGTAGTCCGTACATACGAACGAGTGACAATATAATTCTTTTGATGTAAATATAATATATAATTGGATGGTATGTCATATTATAAAGAATCATTATAATGTTTTATTTATTATTTACATCAATTACACATCATTATCATACCCATCCAAATAATACTATTTTGAATAACTATTACACCACGACGTGGAGACAATAAGCTGTATGTACGCACATATGGTGACATGTTATTCAAAGTATGGATATAATACTGAATATGGTTGTACCATATTTATAATAACATAATATTATATATAATATACTGGATTTATTATTTTATAATAGAAATAACAAAGAAAGAAGAAGTTGAAGAAAAAAGGAACTTGAAAGAGGGTGGTGAAAACATTACCTCTTCTTCGGGTTATTCCTTTTGATTTGATCAAAAGGGATACCTAGGTTGGATTTATGATCAAAATAAGGCCTCTAGGTTAATGTGAGGGAAGTTTATAGAATATTTTTGTAGGGTTTGGCTGAGCCAAAAGGCTTCGATGGTGTGAATTAGTTAGAATGGGGAGTGCCCTTTTATAAGATGGGTGAGGGTCACCTTAGGAAAAGCTAGAAATATTAATTTATAATAAATTCATATTCTGTTTATAATGGCTCCAAAGTGGGTTATTTAATTTTTAAGGTGGGGATAGGTCAATAACAACTCTAACATTAGGTTCTATATAGGTTTGTGCCACTATATTAACTTTATCTTATAGTTTTAACTCTTAGTTAATTAGTTAGACATTTACCATGTCTCTTTTTATTTTTATATTATATAGTCAATAAACATAGTATAAACTTCTAAAGGACCCCAAGTGGTCCATTAATAATAACCCTATAATTATATAAGTCCTTTGGATGAACCTTAGTTTTTTAGGAATATAATATCAATTAATAATATAATATTTGTTTTAAAAACTCCTTTATGTCAATTTTGACAATATTCAATAATTGATTTTTTTAAGTCTTTACAACATTATTAATTAGAACCAAATTCATTTATGCAATAATAAAATGTCATATTAGCCAATATTTTTTTTTATGTCATAAAAACTTTCAAATTATTTTTATTTTAACATTTATAATAATAATTATTTGATTCTTTCATTAATAAGGAAAATAATGCATCATTATTGTGTCATAAATAAATTATCTTATATAATGTATAAAAATTATAAATAAAATACCATTACGCAGGAAGTATATTTATCTTTCTAATGAATTTTTATAATCAAATTTATCTTATGCATAAACCTATATTAAAAATGTTTTAGTTATTAATCTTTGATTTTAAATCTTTTAACTCTTCTTTGAATTAAATAATAATAAATGTCTTAATCTAATCCAAGTGGATCAAAGAGGTTCATAATTTATTCATAAGTGTGTTTTTTGTCGAATTATACTTATCAAATAGAATTATAACTTGTATTGTGGTAATAATAATATCATTTTTACCATTAATTACCCTATTTACTTTTAACCGTGGTAAATAAAAGTAAAAAGTTACTATTCACCAAAAATTATTTTTATCTTATTGAACCACATTTTAATCATTGTATTAACCATGTCTCTCGGATTTTCGAAAATCTACTCACAGATGTGGGAAAATTATGTTTTATGTAAATTTTCAAATTCTCCTAGAATATGGGTAAAAGACGGTGAAAAGTTCAATAAAATTATTTTATATCTAAAATTATTATAAACTGACTCTAATGAATTAAATTGAACTTATATAAGTATTATGTATCTATTTTTACCTAAAATAAATTTCAATAAAATAAATAATTATTTAAATAAAAATTCGGTTTTAAACTATAACTCAGTGTTTTCACTATTCATCAAAAAATAGAAGTTCTCAAGAAAATTTCCAAAAAATTATCCGAGGTTAATTTCGATATTCCGAATACAAAAATAAAGTCCATTTTGAATGATAAAACTTAAAAAAAATTAAAAAATGGGTATTACTATTAATAACGGCTAGTTTGATTGGTTGTGGTGTGTTAGAACTTGAAGTTGCGTACAACACACGCTACTGTATTATTCAAAGAGAAGCATACAACGAAAGATTGGGGTGTTACATTCTCCCCTCCAAATAATTTCATCCTCGAAATTTCTAGAATATTACTGCATAAAAAGACTCTGTGGTTCTTCATTATAAATTCCTCAGGTTCCCACATTTCCTTTTCCATCATAGGGTATCTTCTAGAAATTTTACCAGATGAGACATCCGATTTCTCAGCACTTGTTCTCTCATATCAAGAATCTTGACAGGCTCTTTGTAATAAGATAGATCGGGTTCCAGTTCTAATTCATCATAGGTGAGTACATGCGCTGGTTCAGTCATGTATTTTCTCAACAATGATACGTGGAACACATCGTGAACTTTGGAGAGACTTGGCGGCATTTCCAAATGGTAAGCTACAACCCCAATTTGTTCTAGAATTTCAAATGGTCTGATGTAACTGGTACACAATTTTCCCTTCTTACCAAAACGTATAACACCCTTCCATGGAGATACCTTCAAGAAAACATGATCTCCTACATGAAAATCCAAATCTTTCTTTGGGTTTTCAGCATAGCTCTTCTACCTACTTTGAGATGCTTTGATGTGGTTTTGGATTACCTTCACCTTTTCCATCATTTCCTCCACCAGTTCGGGGCCTATGAATTTTCTTTCACCAACATCATCCCAACAGGTTGGTGTGCGACATCTCTTTCTGTATAATGCTTCATATGGTGCCATCTGAATAATCGAATGGAAGCTATTGTTATAGGAAAATTCTACCAGAGGTAAATATTGATCCCACATACCCTGAAAGTCATGTGAGAATGATCTCAACATGTATTCTATGGTTTTAATACACCGTTTGGATTGTCCATTAGTTTGGGGGTGGTAAGAAGTTCTCAAATGAAGTTCAGTATCAAGGGTTTCTTGAATACTTTTCCAGAATCATGATGTAAAACGGGGATCACGATCAGAAAAAATTGATAGGGGTACTCCATGAAGCTTCAAAACTTCATTAATATATAATTTTTTAGACGTTCAAGTGGTAAATATTCCCTTATACCAAGAAAATGTGCCAACTTGGTAAGACAATCAATAATTTCCCATATTGTATCGTTCATTCTAGGAGTCTTTGGTAGTCCCATGACAAAGTCCGTCGTGATATTATCCTATTTCCACTCACGTATGGGAAGAGGGTGCATGACTCCTCCAGGCTGTTGCCTTCCAGCTTTCACTTGCTAACAAACCATACATCTTGACACAAAATCAGCATTCTCCCTCTTCATGTTGTCCCACCAAAAATGTTCCCTCAAATCTCTATAAATTTTGGTTCTCCTAGGGTGTATAGAAAAATTGGAACTATGAGCATCATCCAATAATTACCCTTTTAGATCAGGTATATCGGGAACACAAAGTCTTCTCCTAAATTTCAAAATTCCATCTTTATACACAAATTCACTCAATCTCCCATCATTCACAGCTTTAATATTCTTTTTAAACTCTTCATCATCGGCCTGATAACTCTTTATCCTTTCTAGTAAATATGGTTTGGAATCCATTTGAAAAATCATTTATGTTTCACCTTCCATGGTTATTCCCATATCCAACATTGTTAGAGCAATGTATATAGGATCCTTTTCAACTCTCTTCTGGTTCAAAACTCCATGATCCTTTCTACTCAAAGTATCTTCCACCTTATTTGACTTCCCCAGGTGGTAGTGTATCGTGCAATCATAATCCTTGACCAGTTCAAGCCATCACCTTTGCCTCATGTTGTGTTATTTCTGTGAGAAAATATAATTCAAAATCTTGTGATCAGTATAAATATCACATTTCTCACCATAGAGATAGTGTCTCCAAATATTCAAATCAAATATTACAGTTGCAAACTCAAGATCATGAGTAGAATAGCTTTTCTCAGGAATACTCAGTTGTCTTGATGCATAGGCAATAACCCTATCATTTTGCACAAGGACACAACCAAGTCCTTTCTTCGTTGAATCACAATAAATAAAAAAACCCATCATTCCCTGATGGTAGAGTCAATATAAGAGCATTGACTAATATTTTCTTCAGTTCTTCAAAACATTTTTCACAATATTTTGTCCAAATAAGTTTAACCCCTTTACGTGTGATCCTTGTTAATGGGTTAGCCAACTATGCAAAATTCTGGATGAAACGTCGATAATAACAATCTAAACCAACAAAACTGCATACCATAGTTATACTCGTCGTTTCTGGCCATTATTGGATTGATCATTTCATATAAGGATCCACAGAAATTCCATCCTTAGAGACAATATGGGTAAGAAAAGAAATATCATGAATCCAGATTTCACACTTTCTAAACTTCCCATATAATTCAAGTCTTCTTAGTGTCTTCAGGATAATGCGCAAATGATTTTCATGATCTTAGTAGATTTTGGAATATACCATGATATCATCAATAAATACTACCACAAAATCATCGAGATATTATTTGAAAACTCTATTCATTAGATCCATGAAAATAGAGGGTGCATTAGTCAATCCAAAAGGCATTACTGTAAACTCATAATGCCCAAACCTGGTTCGAAATTCTGTCTTTCGAATGTCTTCCTTATTCACACACAAATGATTGTATCCATATCGAAGGTCAATATTTGAAAAGTTTTGAGATCTATGCAATTGGTCAAATAAATCACCAATGCGAGGTAGGGGATACTTGTTCTTTGTTGTTATAGCATTGATCTCTCAGTAATCGATACATAACCTCATATATCCATCTTTCTTTTAAACAAAATGGATAAGGGCTCCCCATGGAGAAACAGTAGGGAGAATAAATACCTTATTACTCAATTAATCTAGTTGTTTTTTAGATCCAATAATTCCACATTGGACATTCTATAAGGGGACTTTGATATAGGCCTTGAACCAAGAATTAAATCAATGAAAAACTCAATTTCTCGTTCGGGAGAATGTCCGGGTAAATCTTCTGGAAACACATCAGCATATTCTTTCACAATAGTTAAATCCTCCATTTGAACATTCCTTTACTCACCCACAGTTATTTCATTCTCTTCCCCCCCAATAATTTAATTTAGTTGAGCTAATGGGGGTGGATCTAGATAAGAATTAGGTGGTGACTATTATGCTCTAAAGATAAGGTGTTCTTTATCATCATCATCAAAAAATGTAACCTCCTTCTTCTTACAATAATTCTTTGCATCATGGTCTGAAAGCCAATCCATACCGAGGATTATATCAAACTCAATAATGGGTATGACGATGAGATTAGAAGATAAAGAACATTTATATGATCTAATGGGGACTGATTCACATTACTTTGTTGCAATTATACTTCCCTTAGGAGTTTTGACTGACGACTCTCTTATTAAATCAAATTGGAAATATCTAAATTTTTTAGCAAACTGGAAATATATGAAACAATACAATGATCCAGAATCAAATAATGTATTTTCTAAACTTGAAGAAACCATTAAATTACCAACCACCATGTCTTTCAGAGCTTCTACCATAGTAGTAGTGATAACATAAGATTGGCCTTGATCCCTTGGCCTTTTTTGAGGTAAGTTCCCCTAACGCTGAGGACATTAATTTTCATAACATATCATCTCTCTACAATTATAACATTCCACGTTGAAAGCAACTTTCTTTCCCTTGCAATCATGAGCTTGGTGTACTTTTTCACCACACTTGTAACAGACTCCCATTCCCTTCAAGAAAATACCAGGGTGTTTCTTCCCACATTTACTATATAGGATGGATAATCAAATTTTCCCTTCTTACCATTATTTCCATTTCTATAGTGGTCATTAGATCTCTTCTTCTCTTTCTTTTCATTAAAGTAGTATGACTTAAAGAATTTTGTTTCTATCTTGATAGCGCATGAGACAATATCTTCATACAACGAAAAGGATTATAAGACTAATGCTCGAAGGATAAATTGTTTAAACCCATCAAAGAAACTATCAATCTTACTTCTTGGGTTATGTATATAATATACAACATACCTTGCTATCCTTGTAATGTTAGCCTCGTACTTTGAGACATTCTCATCCTCCTTTGGTCATAGACTAAGAAATTGACTTTCTATGTCCGCTTGATGGTGACGAGGAAAGTATTTTTCTATGAAAATCTCTTTGAACTCCATCCATTACATATTTGCTACTTCATCATCTTCCTTTGTATTTTGAATCAATGAACACCATTGGTTAGCATCTCTAGTGAGGCGGTAAACTGCCATGATAACTTTTTCCCTTTCACTACTCCCCAAGGCATGGAATATTTTCACTAAGGAATTTATCCATTTCTCAGCTACTAAGGGATTTTTACTACCATTGAATGTTGGTGGCTGTTTACTCATGAAGCAATATAACATTGATCCTCCATGTTGTGGATCAGGGTGCTCTATACGGGTAAGGTTATTATTAATAAACTGAGTGAGTTGTTGCAGTATGTTGATAAGATGGTCAACACTAGTTGCATCACCAGCTCCACTATAATTATTTTGAGAAAGAGGGAAATCCAAAAATGGAATGCGGGAAACGATACGGTTTCCATTTCTTCCACTAGGTGCCATTTTTAAACAATGGAATACACTGTATTAGTTTATGAATCGAAATATATAATTCCAAACTTGTAAAACACAAAACATAAATTGAACAGTTTTTGGATATAATCCACAATCATAAAAATGTTTTCTTCGAGTAAGTATATACTCAAAAATCCTTTATAATGGTTCGTAAAAAAATGAGAATTATCCTAAGCATATCCCCCCGGGAGTTTCATAACCAAGAATGCAGCAAGGACCATCGTCGTGCACCAGTTCTCATTCAAGTCTAGCTCAAAGTGGTGTTTTCAGGTTTTACCCATAGGTACATCTGTGCCAGAGCCGTGTCTACCTACTCATATCTAGACATGGATTTATTTCATGTAAAACTCACAAAATCTCTACAATACCAAAATTCTATTATGTTCTTCTATACTAATCCTCAAAGTCTATCTTTGGGAAATGTGATCTAATCAGAGTTTATCAAAATATAGCAGCCAATGTTTGTACTAAACTTTCTCAGATACCAACTATAACGCCCGAACCCAGTTACCCAGATTCGGTGCATTATTACATAATATTAGCATGATCACAAAATATCCATTCTCAAAATACCGATTAGTTTATTAGCCTTAGAAACACTAGATACATTCATAAAGTTTACATTACATCATAAAGTGAAAACTACAACAACATATTATCTTCATATCCCCTCATACTATCCCTGCAAGTCATTCATAAAATACTTCTTCACATAATGGGGAAAATAAAACATTGAAAGTGGTGAGCTCAAATGCTCAGTAAGGATAACAATATAGAAAAAACTTTCATAAATAAGCATAAACATTTAAGGCAATGTATAACTAAAACAAAATCCTTTTAAACATTAACTTCATCATAATAAGGAAATGATTAAATCAAATAATTCAATTTAATTATTCACATGGATATTTTACTAGTCGAATAATCACATGCAATAACAATAACCACTTTCATAATGATGGAATGCATAATGCCAAACTATCATAACCACATAGTCAAGGACTTGTTCCAAGAATACAAATAAGATTTTTTCAACGCCTTGTGCTAAGACACTAGTTTGTCTAATGAGAACTACCAATGTATTGAAAAGCTATAGCGGGATTCACCTGTCACTTATTAAGTCCAATGCATTCCTCATATGAACAGGTTTAAACATAACATAAACATTCGTATTAAAACTAGAATACGAAATGTCAATACGTTCTCCATAAACCATGAATGGTATAAAAATAACACATACGCAGTCAAAAATATCACAAAACCTTCAATACAATATGGATGTTTTGAATCATAATAAATCAACTTCAAATAAGATTAAAATCCATCAAAGGATGTTGACATAGATGAAATCAAAACTATTTGGGAGAAATATCTCTTTTTTTGAAATCATTTAAAAGACACATAAATATAAAACATTTACTTTGAAAATATCCTTATATGCTTTTTAGAGAAGCTTCTACAAATTTATAATGGCGTAAAATAGTCACACCCACTGTATGAGTTAAAAAAGACATTCTTACCTTAATTCTGTCGAAAAGGTTAAAAGGACCTTGTTTGGAAAACGACGAAAACATTCCTTTATAAGTATCTTATAAAAGTAAAAAAGGTTATAAATTACATTAACTCATATTCAATAAAATAGTAAGAATGTTTTGAAATACATTTTTAAGAAACATGGATGTGGATGATAAATAGGTCCCAGTAGATACTTATGTAAAAACAACCTCGGATAATGAAGAGATTGTGAAATAAACTCTTTCCTTGTACTTTTCCTTGGTCAATGGTAGGTTAACCTCCTATATAATAGTTAAATCATTGTTATTAAATTATACAATAATCATATTCATAAATATGATATCATATACTATCTTTTAATATTTCTTTGTTAATAATATTTTAGTATTATCGTCGTTTCGGGTGTTCACTTACTCATTTTTTTATATGTTTTGTTACATAAGCCGTATTTTTTATCCATATGTTGAATAATAATCATATCCAAAATGAAATAAAATCCATAAACATTATTTTTAATCATCAAATTAAAATTAGTCTTGAATGGATATGATGAGGAATTAATCTCATCACGTTCGTGGAGACGGTAGTCTGTACGTAGGCACGAGCGACAATATCATTCTTTTGATATTAAAATAATATATAATTGGATGGTATATAATATATAAAGATTTATTATAATGTTATATTTATTATTTACATAAATTACACATCATTATCATTCCCATCCAAATAATAATGTTTTGAATAACAATTACACCACGACGTGGAGACGGTAAGCCGTATGTATGCACGTATGGTGACATGTCATTCAAAGGATGGATAGAATACTGAATATGGTTGTAATATATTTGTAATAACATCACAATATATAGAATATACTGGAGTTATGATTTTATAATTGAAATAAAAAAGAATTAAGAAGTTGAAGAAGAAAGGAACTTAAAAGTGGGTGGGGAAAACATTACCTCTTCTTCTAGTTCTTCCTTTTGATTTGATCAAAAGGGATCCTTTGGTTGGCTTTCTGATCAAACTAAGGGCTCTAGGTTGAATTGATTCTTTTGGCCGATCCATATATTTTTAGGAATAAGATATCAAATAATAATATAATATTTTTTTTAATAACTCCATTATGTCAATTTTGAAACTATTTAATAATTTAATTTTGTTAAATTCTTAGAAACTTTATTAATTCGAAAAAAATTCATTTAAGCAATCCTAACATGTCATATTAACCAATAAAATTCTTATATGTCATGAAAACTTTCAAATTATATTTATTTTAACATTTATAATACTAATTATTTTATTATTTCATTAATAAGAAAATACTACATCATTATTGTGTAATAAATAAATTAAATTATTTAATGTCTTAAAATTATAAATAAAATACAATTATCTATGAAATATTTTTATATTTTTAATGAATATTTATAATTGAATTTATGTTATGTATAAACTAATATTAAATATGTTTTAGTTATTAATATTTGATTTTAACTCTTCTAACTCTTCCTTGAATTAAATGATAATAAATGTCCTAATCTAATCCATGTGGATCAAAGAGGTTAATATTTTATTCCTATGGTTTTTTTGGTCGAATTATACATATCCAATAGAATTAAGACATTTTTTAGGGTAATAATAATATCATTTTTACCCTTAATTACCCTACTTACTTTTAATCGTGGTAAATAAAAGTAAAAAATTACTATTCACCAAAAATAATTTTTATCTTATTGAACAACATTTTACTCCTTGATATTAACCATGTCTCTCGGATTTTCGAAATTCTACTCACAAAAGTGGTAAAATTATGTTTTATGTAAATTTTCAAATTCTCCTAGGAGATGGGTAAAAGACGGTGAAAAGTTTAATAAAAGTTTTATATATCTAAAATTATTATAAATTGACTCCAACGAATTATATTGAACTTATATTTGAATTATATATATATTTTGACCTAAAATAAATTTAAATAAAATAAATAATTATTTAAATAAAAATTCTTTTTTAAACTATAACTCACTGTTTTTCACTATTCATCAAAAATTGGAAGTTCTCAAAAAAATACAAAAAATTCATCCTAGGATAATTTCAATATTCCAAATCCAAAAATGAAGTCCATTTTGAATGATAAAATTTAGAAAATTTCATAAAGTGGGTATTACTATTCATAATAGCTAGTTTGATTGGTTGTGGTGTGTAAGAACATGAAGTTGCCTACACCACACTCTACTTTATTATTCAAAGAGAAGTGTACCATGGAAGCTTGGGGTGTTACATTTTCTATAGTGTCAGAGATTCTATAGTGACTAAATAATTTGGGCGGCGAGACTTCATCCCCCAGACCCCTGGAGTAGGGGCGCATTTCCCCATTTAACCCTCTAAGAGATCACTACGAGCTCGACCCACGAGTGTTGTGGGCCATAAGAATTTGGCCCAACCAGATCGGCCTACACCAATCCAATAGTATTAAGATCATTAACCAGTTGAGTTTGCACCACAGAGGTAAAATCATGAGAAAAGATCCACAATATCATAACTCAGACTATGTCACAGAGAACAATATTGCGTACTTATTATTGACAGAGGATGGAGATCCATCTTCTTTTATGAAGGTGACCCAGAGTCTAGATGTTTCCATATGGATGACAGTGATGTAGGATGAACTTTAAGCCCTGCACAAGAATAATAGATGGGATCTTATTCCATTAACTCGTTAAAGGAAGGCTATCGAAAACAAATGGGTCTTTAAGATCAAGAGGGATGGAAATGATCAAGTGGAAAGATATCGTGCAAGACTGGTGGTCAAAGGATATGCTCAAAAGAAATGTATTGATTTGAATGAAATATTTTCTCCTGTTGTTAGACTGGTGGTTGTTCGGATAGTTCTGGCGATGTGTTCTACATATAGTTTACTTCTAGACCAGCTAGATGTGTAGACTGCTTTTATCCATGGTGATCTTGATTAATAGTCATATATGATATAACTGGAAGTTTCGTCAGAAGAAGAAAATGAGAACTTGGTTTGTAGGTTGAACAAATCGTTGTATGGTCTCAAACAGGCACTGAGGTGTTGGTACAAGAGATTTGATTCCTATATCAAAATCTCCAGATACTGAAGACTTCATTTAGATCATTGTGCATATTTTTGGGATTCAGGTGGTAATGATTTCATCATTCATCTATTTTATGTGGATGAAATGTTGGTTGCAGGCCCCCATAATAATCATATCCATGAGATAAAGGCACAGTTGGCTATGTATATTGATATGAAGGACTTGGGACTAGAAAATAAGATTCATGAGATACATATTTAACAAGATAGAAATAATTGGAAGATTTTGATATCACAGAAGAATTATTTATGGAGAGTCTTGAAATACTTCAACATGCAAGACTGTATGCCAATATCTACCCCACTTACTGTTAATTTCAAGTGATCCTCTACGATGGGTCCAATAATTTTGTAGAGAGGATGGATATGTCTTGAGTACTGTATGAATCAGTAGTGGGTAGTCTGAGGTTTGCTATGGGTTGTACAAGACCATACATTGTACATGCAGTGGGAGCAGTTAGTTGGTACATGAAAAATCCAGGACGAGAGAATTAAAGCATAGTAAAGAGGATCCTAAGATAATCAAGGAGACCTCATATGATGCATTAAATTATAGAAGATCATTTTCACTATCAGAGGCAATGTTGATTCAGAATTTAGAGGTGATTCAAATCAAAGAAAACCCACTATTGGTTATGTGTTTACTGTTTTCGGAGGATCTGTGAGCTGAATTTCAAATTTATAGCCAGTTGTGGATTTATCCATGATGGAAGCAGAGTACATGGAATCTACAGAACCTTGAAAAGAGACGATTTGGATAAAAAGGTTGTTGAAGGAGTTTAGACACAAACAAGAGTAGATTACATTGTTTTGTAATTGTCTGATCCCATTGCTCATTGCAATGAATACAAATTTTCATTCCAGGACACAAAACATTGGGGTAAAAAATCACTTTGTCCGAGATGTGGGGGAGGAAGGAAGTATGTACACTTAGAAAATTCACACTAAAGAAAATTTGACAGATTTCCCAAGGAAGATGATTAAATCTGATAAGTTCAGATGGTGAAGATCCTTGAGTTAAATCATAGAGACGTGATAATTGTGTTTAGTAGATACAAAGGATGCGTGGAGATGTGATTGGTTTTCAATCAAATCACTATGTGGGAGATGTGTCAGTGGTTTTTTAGTTGACAAATGACATTGCCCATATTTTTGTTAAAGGCTTCTGGTGATGATAGATGCAGTGGGTGGCCAACCCCACCAAATCCACTAGCTGGAGAGGCGCCAGGTAGGGCTGACAACTCCCTATAAAAGGGGATCACCCCCAACGATTCTAGCATCACCTGCTTCTCATCATCTCATCAGTTAATATATTGTATTTGTGATGTTGTTTCCCAATTATTCAAGAGATATATTATCAGAGTTCTCTACTTGTAATTTTGAGAGAGAGTGTGTATCCATTTTTATCTACCGCGATCCTTTTATTTGCCTGTGGTTTTTTTACTATTTTCATTTTGGGGGGCTTTCCACTTTACATTAGGTGTCCATTTAGTTCCACATTTTCACTTTATTTTATCTCAAGAATATCGCTGCACCAGTAGACTAATCATTGACAGTCCCAACAACAAGTGTGTTCTTTTCTCTTTTGTATCATTATATCATATTTCAATTTTTAAATCCATTAAATTCATATTGTTATAGATTACTATAAAACCAGGATATTACTTATTTTTCATTGAAAATATTCTATTAACACTGTTATATTTAAAATTTGAAAACTATGTGGTAAGACTAAAGATTTCTAAGATTGAAACAAGAAAGAGAATTATAAAGATGCAAGATTATATTGTAACCTAAAGAGGTGGAAAAAAACATATGATGGACATACATTGTCATGTGAATACAGTGTCCTCTAATGTGGTGAATTACAAAATTCTGGACAACATCGTTATCAACTATACCATTATATAATCAGTTTAGTTTTTTAGTTTTCAAATATATTTATTCCTTTCCTTACTTATGTTAACTAAAATTTAATAGTTTCAATGTGATTTTTGAGATTCAGCAATCTCAAAATCAACACACTTCAATAGATTCTCTTAATGCATACAATGTAATGATCACATTTATTAAAGAGTTGTGGGAGAATTTTACGCCCAATTTTATGTATTGAATTTATTTATATTTTAAAATCAATTCAAATTTTAATCATGAATTAAATCCTTTCTTGGTATTAATTTTAGGTTCTTATAATCCATGTTTTCTAAATAAAAAAGTTTATCCATGTTATTCATATTCTGTTAGGTAGATTACATCCATTTAATTACTGCACTCTTAAGGTAAATGATTTCTATTCAAATATAAAATAGATAATAATTTCATTTAATATTCTATAATTTCATTATTATAACCCTCATGATGTTTGTTTCATGTTTCGTGGACAATATATCATTTGATAACAATTACACATACAACTAAATATAACCTCTCATTAAGATCAACTGTCACTGCTTTTAGTTTTTCGAGCTCGCTGTCAAGTGTTGATCTTTCAAACTCACATATAACATTGGGTAGATATATGATATCAATTGGTGACATCCGCGACATTACAAATTATGAAGGAACCTCTCTACATTTCATTAAGATATCATAAATTCTATATTTAACACCTAATTTATTATTTATATGTTTAATCTATTGTCTTGGTTTGATCAAAATGACAAAAATATGTATGATTATTTTTTCCCAAAATCATCTAATAACTCATTGATCACTTCATAAAAAATGCAGAATGTACAAGTGATCATTTATTTCAACTTTGTTACACATGTGACCAGAATAGATTTTTTGTGCATTATATTCTTATTAAAATATAATCCAATTATTTAATTGTTTTCATTGATATTGGTGACCCTGCACACTTCTGTAGATATTGTGGTGAAAAATTAATTATGGTTTGACGAAAGACTTAAAAAATATGTGGTAAAAAAAACCCAAAAGTCTAATTGTGTTGTTCATTGGATATATTATTTATTAGGAGTTATTTCATGGACCTCCTAATTTCTGAAGAAAAACTATGATGTTAAAAAAAATGTGCGCACACATGCACACTTTAAAGCAATGTTCTCTTTCTCGTATATGGGTGGAATGATTGGAAAGTCTATCAACACTAGTAGTGATCATCATATTTTCAATCTAAATAGTCAAAACAACCATTCTTTATTTGATACTCATTGATGGTGAGCCATCAAAATCTTCACAGCTTTAATCTAATAACACATAAAAATGAAGTACAAGACATGATACAAGTTTTTTGTTAAAAAATAATTATACCTATTTGCAATATAAATTTTTTCCTTTATCCATGAAACACTAATGAAAACAATTTTCACTCCTAAATCATTTCCTAAAATGATTAAAATGTACTACTAATGAAGTGATACTTGAAGATTTTGGAAGAGTTGTTGGGGAATTCTCATGTAACTACATCTGAGATTCCATCGACGATAAAATAGCTAACCGTGTTGCACTCAGGGGAGCCTACTAAACATGGGGTGAAAAGATGGAGCATGAGGCAAATCAAAATTCATGAATACACTACCTCCACCCTATAAATGAGAGTGATCGCACAAGGAGAAGGAAACTTTGAGGACCATGAAGATAGAGCAAGAGACACTACAGACTGACCTAACTCTAATATGGGATCTTGTTGTCTTACCGCTAGCGGAAAAAGTTTTAACCATTCATAACAGTATAATCTTTTCCTATTTTTGGAGTGGAATAGAAAACAAGTACATTTGATTTTAATTTAGCTGACTCACGAAGTACAATGATGCATGAACTGAAAACATCCTATAAATTGTTAACTAGGAGAATGCTTCGTCTAAAAAATAAGGTGAAGCCCAAATACAATCTATCAAAAATGAATGCCATGTAAGCCCAGAAAATATGGATGGTTTCTCGGCATGACTATATGTCCATTCCACATTATCACTGTCCTCAATTCCATGGTTCAAGGGAAGGATGGGAGGTCCCTTGAAATGCCAATAAGATCCACCAGAGAATATTGTTAGTATATTGTTATGATATGTTGGGACCATGAAGAAGGGAGGATTCATTATAAATGAGAAGCAGGGATGAAAGGTGGGAAACAAGGAATATTGTCAAGGTAATCAACCATAGTCTTGGATTTGGCTTTGGATTGGGTGAGAAGTAGTAAAGTGTCTCTCATTTCCTTCATCATCCCAGAATGTGGTTCCTCTACTAGTTTGTTCATATTATATATGAATTTGCATGTTATATTGTTACCGCTAGTGCATTTCTTTATCCCTTGGACCGAGCATCTACTAACAATATAATAACAGCATTTGTTCCCTTCCAAAAAAATCACTCCTATAAAGACACACATACCCCTGAGTTCTATCAAATTTCAATCGTGAAACCAAATATTTCCATCAAAATTGTCAAATTTCATCATGCATTAGTTACATGATTCATAATACTAACTGTAGCTGTATTTATTATTTTTGTACTAGGAAATAATATGGGCAGTTATATTTATATTGTTGAATATAACCAAAAGAAATAGGGAATTTATATAATATTGTAAACCACAATTGAAAACCTAAAAACATGTTACCTATTGAAAATTTTTGGTACCAAAATTTGTTTTTTATTTTAGAACACTATTGGTGTAGCATAAGTAGTTGATGGTGTTGTTTGAGGACTAAAAAATTGTGATGTTCTAAGAGATGTAAACATTTTAATTGATAAATGAGGAACATTATCAATTATAAATTGGGGAGAATACATAGATTACAGATATAAAAGACAAAATGACATTTTTTTCAGTTGATGTAACATCTTCTTTTGAATGTTACAACTGTAGGAGTACGAAGGTTGAATAATAATTTTTTTCATTGAACCATGTTATCAAAATAATCGAATCTATATAAAATTCAGAAATAGAAGGTTAAAGTATTTTTTAAAGATATTTTCAAAATAAATAAAATATCTTAAGGGAAACAAGGTAAGAATAGATATAAATTTTACTAAATGTTTTCAGCATCACATGTTGAATCACTAAAATAGTATACAACTCCATGCTCTTCCAAATAATTTGACATTTGTTTTTCAAAATAACCTATAAACTACAATGAACTTGAATCCATTTGAAACCAAATAAAAGAACAATTTTTTTTATTATGTTATATCTCAGAACAAAATTAAACTGACAAAATGGATAACATTTTATAACAATTTCCATCCAATTGATAGAATTCCCACATAAATTTCATTGGTTCGAAGTGATGAAAATTTCCAATAATGTCAAGAACATAAAAGAACAAAATAAATAACAATTAATATAATGTGAGTGCATTTTTTCATTATATAAGTGTAAGTATATGTATGTTGATTATATGCATGTGTTAGAAATACATAAACATACAATATGTGAACTACGAATAATAGTTATGCTTAATATTTTCTTCTAGATACCTTTTTTGGATAATATCATCAAGGCATAAAATCAAATCTAATGAGTGGAAAATTTATATCATAAGTTTATACATGGTTGGTTGATATAAGCATAAATCTGCATCCATGTCGCTTTTCCATGAAGCTGCCCTTATTTGGAGCAATTTGGAAATTCTATATAAGGTAGCACAAAAATTCACAGTGTTTTGAACTTTGAGATTAATGAACGTCCAATGATTGCATATTGAATATTTGTTTCCATCACAAAATATTTTAATATTTGGAACAAATTGTGAAAATAAATAATTGGGTCACATTACCATGACATATTGTAATAAAATAACTATACATATTAAGGGAAGATTAAGAAATTAAAAAATTAATTTCACAACCCTATATGTCATACTCATATTTTCATCAACAATGAGATCTACAACAAAAATATTGTTGGAGTACATTGAAGATGTAGTGCACCACAAATTGATGTCCTGAACTTTATTTCAGTTCATAGAGTAAATGATTGTGGAATTATTACAACATTGAAAATTTCAATTAATTGAACATATAGAATAATGTAACAGTTAATAAATTATGACTGTATAACTATTTTTAATGTGAAAAATAAATTCATAACAAATTAATCAATGGATACCCAACACATGTTTCCTAAAATTTATTTGTACATAATATTTTGGGTTGAATTAGAGGTTATGTTATCTTTATCATATATCAGTTTTCAAACTGTTTTTTGATGTGACTCGAGATAATGAAAAATATAGTTTCCATGATAAAAAAGACGATATTTCAAGATTTAACCCAACATAAGAGACTAACTCTAACATTTGTTAATTGTAATTTCATAATAAATAATAAAAGGATACTGTCTTCTTTGTAGTTTGGAAGGCCACTTAGAATTCAACTATGTCATTTTAATTTTTGGTATAAATGAAAGATGGATGCAATGGAATCCATTTAAAATCACTACTCCAATCACATGGTTACCCAAGTTTGAAACGATTATCCTAGTACCATTACATAAACCCAATGATTGATCTAAATTTTTGAGTAACATAATTGGGACTCCAATTTTCAATTTTATTTTATGGGTAGACATCCTAGAGCTTTTGATACCATTTAAAATATTGAGATGTATATGTTTGGTTTGTTACTATCAAAACATTACCTACTCACATAATCAGAACCAAAATAATATATGGCTTCATGATTAGTCAAATATAACGTTTAGTCATTTACATCCTGTGCAGTATCATAGGTTGGAGCCAATATAGCAAGATCTTTCAAGTAATTCACGTTATAATAGTTGTAAATGAAATTTAAGTATGCATAGTTAACAATTGCCTATATTGGGGTGTAAAATGAGGTAATTATATATGTTAAAGTAATTTGAATTTCTATTTCACCATAATTTTGGTCACTAATATCTAAAATAAAATTCAGAAAATTCTTTGAGTTCAAGTAAATCAGTATTAAATGAATTTGATTACCGTCACATGTTTTTTTCGAAGTCAAAACTTGACATTACATGCCACAAATATGATGAAATTATACATGTAAAAAAATGTCAATTTTTTGACCTAGTATTAAAGTTATTATTTTCTAAATTCACCCCCAATATATCAGTAAGACCATCGAAATGTATGACTGAAGCATTGAAATTCTGACTAACATTATATCTATCAAAGAATGATCAGGAGATTCCAAAAATTGTTTATGAATAATTGGTGTCATTTTAAATAATGAGTTTTGTTAATCAAAGTAGTTATACAATATCACTTCCTTGTTGAATATTTTAAACTAAATTTTCATTAGTAGATAATAGAATAATAAATTTAGAGTGTATTATCCATCCACCTGGAAGGAGTAATGTTGTTATTCCACCAGAAGGAACTACAAAAACAATACAATATTTTAATCTCAATAGAGATGTTAAAGCACTCCAAATAAAAGTCTTACCTGTTCCTATATATCGATGAAAGAAAAAAACCCACCATTAGTAGAAGTTAATGAAGTCATAATGATATCCATAACCAATTTTTGTTCAATGTTAAGTCTACCATGTAGTGTTTCATACTCATTCCCGAGTCTTTCCTTATTATAATTATGTACTTCGTCAACTAATCAATTTCATTGAATATCTGGTACTAAATCTAGAACTGGGAATAAAAGGATAACAATATAAATATCCATCATTGTTACACAATATGTTGTCCATTTTGAACAAAATGTACATTTGAATTTGATTATCAGTGAGTGTTAAATCTAAGGAATAGAAATTGCTATTAGAAAAACATTTGAGAAACATGTCCTAGAATTATTATTGTTTTCAGGAAAGATCATATGACAAATATAAATGTAAATAATTGTTTTTGAATTAATTAAAAATTGGAATATTATAAAAGTGAGAAAACATTTTAACAAAGCATCTGTTTAAAAAGTTTCTCAAAGATGATAGATTTAATAATTCTATTGTGTGTGTCTTTCCAGGATGTTTCCATTATTTTAGAAATTTTACAAATCAACTATTTAAAAAATGAACTATTTAAAATAAGGTATATGAAAACACAGTTACAATATTCATTTATTAAACAATTTACTCAAATATGGAATATTTGTGAACAAGCTTCATGCACATTATCTAATAAAACCATTTTTTACCAAAACACATGTACGGGCATAAGAATAAATTAAAAATTAAAAAATCACCAAGATTTTATACACCATGTTTTAATAAGAATTATAGCCGCAGGCATAATACGATTTACATTGAAAATTCTAAATACATTGAAAATGAATACCTTGTATTTGAGACCATTATAGTTCAGCATAGAGAATATCTTCACTATGAATAATCCAAGATTCATTCCAAACAATGTGAGTACAAGAAATAACTATTGAGAATAATACTCTTGTAAATGATACGCGCAAAGAGTGTCTAATTCCCCAATTTTATACCTATTTAATAGCTTTAATGAACTCCTTGTCATTATCTAATAATCCTAAAGATCACCATGCCTCCATTAATGTATGATTGATATTGTTTTTCATTGTTAATATATCTTGATATGAAGTTCAAACTTTGATCATAGTAAAGAATATTCTTAAGTAATGCATCTCTCTAGTTATGGGTGGTTACATAATACAGTATAACAATACAGATACACTTCTTCCAAGGGAACCATTTTCATTCACATGAATTGTAATCAAATTTTGTGGTGAATTTTTCATTAGTTGGTGTTTAACCTTCTGTATGTATTGTGTTTCCTTCAAATGAATATGAAATCATTGTTTCTGAAATGATGCTTTTATTCAATATATCTTTTATATTTTCACCATTTATTTAGGTGCAATTGTTGTCCTGGAAGAGGTAAATGCAATCTATCTACTAGGGGATATATGTAATGAATATCATAAGTAAAAATATTTGCAATTCTTTTCAAAGGAGTATATATTAAAAATAATAATACTTTTTAATCTCATTTATATTTTTCATTGACAAGTGATTACGATTTGGATCATAATGTGTTGGTGTCACACAATCATTTACCTGGATGGTATATTTTTAACGGTATTTCATAGAAGATTATTGGTTACATATCTCAATATTTAAGTGAGTGTGATACTTTACAAGAAAAAAAATATTTTAAGGGGAGACAAATCAGTTATCCAAATAAACACCATTATTCAAAATAGTGCTCCCATTATTCCTTATTCAAAAAATTGCACAAATAATCATCATCAACTGGTGTATGGACAAAAAAATTCATTAGAAAAAACATTGAACATTATCCATTTTTCATACAAGGTGATAGATTATTAGAATCTTCACAGGTTCCATGGATTATATTTTTTTATGATGAGATTATCCAATTTATTGAACAATGAATAGTGTAAGTACTATTATGAGGAATGGTGTTTATTTGGATAACCAGTTTGTTATCCCTTAAAATCTTATTTTTGTAAGTATCAAACTCTTTTAAATATTATAATTTGTTATCAATCCTCTTATATAAAATAAATTTTTAAATATATCAATAAGGGGAATGATCGTGTGATTATGACATCTAATGAGCCTAACAGTAACAACTTATTTGAGTAAAATCTAGATGATATTAAAATGTATTATGAATATCGATACATATCTCCTTTAAAATATTTAGGGATAATTTTATCTTATGATATCTATAAAATATATCCTCTAGTAGAGAGATTTCATTTTCATCTACCAGGAAAACACAGTATTACCTACATTGATAATAAAAATATTGAAGATATATTGAATAAAAACAACATTTCAGAAACAATGTTTTATTCTTGGTTAGAAGCATGATATATACAGAATGTGGAACACTAACTTATGCATAATTTACAAAAATATTTGTTTACAATTTATTTGAATGAAAATGGTTCCCCTGAAAGGAGTTAATAAATATTGGTACAATGTGTTATGTACCACCTATAACCGAATAGTAACATTACTTGAGAATACTACTTATTAAAATTAAGGGTCCAACATCTTACTAAGATATATTGACAGTAAACAACAATATCCATTATATATTTGGGAATATATGCTATGATTTAGGATTATTAGATGATGATAGTGAGTTCATTGAAGCTATTAAAGAGGTATCACTTTGGGGCATGAAACACACTTTGCGTAGATTTTTTTCCAGCACGTTATTCTTAAATAATATTTAACGACCTCACATTTTCTTGGAGTATTCTTTTTAAAGATATTCTATATTCTCAATGAAATAAGTTACAAATTCAATATATACATTTTCACTGTATTTGGATTTTCTAGGTAAATAGAACTATTAATTCTACTATAATTTCTATAAAAATATGGTGAACAAAATCTCTGTGATTTTTTAATTTTTAATTTATATTTATGTTAGTGAATGTCACTTCATAAATAATGATTTTATAGATAATGTATATGAAGTCTGTTCACAGATATTCAATACTTTAGTAACATGTCTTATAACTGAATATTGCAATTTTGTTTTAATATGGCCTAATTTAAATTTTTGATTTGTAAAATGTCAAAAATTATGTGCATGTAGTATACCAAGACACATATAATATGGTTATTAAATCCAAATCCTTTGGTCCACATTTTAAATATTTTTTTTTAAATATTTGTTTACTTCTATGATATTCTCCTTTTTAATGAATTAAAAAAAATTCATAACTTACTCTCTATAATATGATCTTTCAAGATTACAATAATAATTCTAGAACACTATTAACTTAATAGTTTATAACATAGTTTTCTAATTCATATATTTAACGCTCATAGATAATCAGAAGAAAATATATGATTTTCTCAAAATAGAAAACATACTACACAATACTGGAATATTTTTACATTTTTATCCTTTTATTCCCAGTTCAATATTTAGTACTAGATATTTAAGGAAATCAAGTATTTGTAGGAGAAATTAATTATTAAAAGGAAAGGCTCAATAATGAGTATGAAACTATACAATATCAGTTTATCATTGATCAAAAATGGGTTATGGATATCATTATATATTCATTTACTTCATCTACTAGTGGTTTTTTCCTACATTGATAGAGAGTAATAGGTAAGACATTCAATTGGAGAGCTTTAACATGTATGTTGCGGTCAGAAGGTAATGTTGTTCTTGTAGTTTCTTCCTGTGGAACAGAATCATTACTTCTTACTGGTGGAAGGACAAAATAGTCCAAATTTCATATTCTATTATATATTATAGACATTCAGTTTTCTATATTCACCAAGAAAGTGTTCTTGCAGAACTACTTCAATTAATAAAAACAATTATTTGTGCTGAGTCACCAAGGATTTATAGAAATTGTTTTGAAGATATTGATCATTATTTTAGATATATAATGTCATTAAAAAACATAAATTCTTCAAACATACCCTTTAGTGGTCTTACTGTTGTCTTGGGGGTGACATCAAACAAATATTACCTATAATAATAGGTGGAATCAGAATTGAAATTGTGTTTTCAAGTATAAATTCATCATATTGGCAGCAGTACTACTAGGTTGTGAATTTGAAAAAAAAACACACGACATTAATCTGATGCCTGTAATGAGAATTTACATTAAATGAAATAATTTTTGGAATGGATTTTAGATACTGGTGATGGTAAAATTATGGTTAAACTTTGATTTAAATTCCTTCGACTTATCTCATTATCTCAGTTAACAGACCAATGCATGAAATTATTAACTATACATACATGAATTTCATTTCCAACTATTATAATGTTAATTACATAAAACATTGTGCCATAATGACTTGAACATGTGATATTTTATAGTAATTAAATGACTACATGTTATATTTTACTACTTATGAATCCATCAATTGTTTTAGACCTACTTCTGTGTGCAAGACAAGTTTAGATAGTGAATAGAAGAGAACACACACATGAATAAAATTTTAATTGGTATTAGTAGCTCTCAGTTGTCTCCATAAAATAACAATGATAAATAGGTCGCCAATTATGTTTCATAGAAATGTAGATAAATCACTGGATTTATGTAATGGTACTCGGTTGATGGGTACAAAAATGGGTGACCATGGGATCCGAGTAGAGATTTAAGCTGGATGTCATTGCAGGCATTGTGCATTCATTCTAAGAATTAATATGACACTCAGATTCTAGATGGTATTTTTACCTATTCCTTTGATTGTTTCTTATCCACTGACTATTAACAAAATTCAAAGGAAATCACTTTCTTATATTCAATTATATCTTCGAATATATATTTTTGTTATGGAAAAATGTTTGTTGCTGTATCGAGAGTCACATAGAAAAAATATTTGAAAATAGTGGTACATGATAATGAAAACACATCCTATTATTCCACACACAGTATTATGTTCAAGTAATTTTTTTATAATTTGTATTATGTATTCATTGAGTTACATAAATTTTTTATAAATGTATTTTTACATTGAAAATAATTATACGGTCACAGTTTTTATTAATTGTTACATTATTCTATGTGTATAATGAATTGAAATTTATAGAGCCACAACAATGCTACAATCATTTACTATATTTAATGAAATACCTTTGAAGATTATGGAACTCTAAAAATTCATGTTTGGGTTCTCAATTTATAGTTGCCACATCTTCCAAGTACTCCAATGATGTTATCATTATAGACCTCATTATTGTTGATAAAAACGTGAGTATGAAATATAGATCTGTAAAATTAATTTTTGAATTTCTTATTGTTTGATTAATATGTACATTTAGTTTATTAAAATATGATAAAATAATGTTAATCAGTTATTTGTTTTCACAATTGGTTCTAAATATTAAAATATGTTATGCAGGGATTAAAGACTCAATGTAAAATAATTTCACGTCCATTAATCTCAATGTTGAGAACACTCTTTTTTATGGTTTTCTTTAACTTATACAAAATTTAAAAATTTCTCTAAATAGGGGTAACTTCTTGGAAAATGGACATGAAAATTCTCCATTATTTCCTTATGATGATATTATCCAAAAAAAGGGTTATAAAATAGAATATTATAGGTAACTATTCTTGTCAGTTCATATTTTGTCTTGCATTAAATAGTTCTTTAATTTAATACCCTGAACTGTGATATTTGTTTGGGATAGACTTGTATTCTAAGTTTTGTAATGTATCTATATTGTCTTGTTATTATGATATATCTCTATTGTAATTAATTGGTTTAACTGAGAAAGTTTCTATGTTTTAGTATATATATGATGACTGTGACTAACATGAAAAGGAAAAAAATTGGTTAGTTCTAGAATAGTAATATATGGGGTTATGGGTAGACTCTTAGAGAATCCTTTGTGAGATCCCTTAGGATTGTTATGATATAATGACTTATGTTATAAATCTTATATTTTCATTTCATAAGATGTTTCCTTGTAGAAGACTAATGGGACCATCAGCTGATGTGGATCAGGTTGCTCCCAACACTCTCGTTCAACCACATGTTGTGCAGGAGGGTGATGTCGAGCATTATCCCTCACATTCTCTAGTGGTGTAAGTATGTAGTAGGCCCACTCCAGTTGATATTACTTTCATTGAGATCCATAAAACACCATAAATTTTCATATCTGGCATCCAATAGCCTTTTAGGGCACTATTAGGCCTTAGGATATTGAGGTGTGTGTGAATATCATCAAGGATATCTTCTACCCTATCAAGATGCTGACAAACAAGAAGGTGGTGTTGGTAGCATTAATACTATAGGGACCCACTAATAATTGGTTGGGAGTTAGTGGATAGGCTGGCTGACGCGAGGGGCTCACTTGGGAGTCCTTTAAGCACCTTTCTTTGTGGGTCTATTTCTTGATATGATGAAACTTGATTGGGCACAGGTGTTCATGAAGCTACAACAGGGTATTTCCATGAAAATTTCCACCTAATCAAATTTTTTTACTGGGATTCTTCGATTGTCACCTCTTCTAGCCAAAAATGTGGCTCTGAATGCAAAAAGGTTCAAGATGAGACTTCTAGGGGCACACAAAAAAGAACTGGTATGAAGGGGGAGCAGAGTTAAACTTCTTCAGTTCCCTTAAGTGGGGACCCACAACACTTCAACTATGTGATGTTTGGACACTACTGCACAGTCTAAAAAACACCCTAGATCCATTTTCAACAATGCGACATGATGAGGAAAACTTCAGTAGTTTTGCGTCATAGCTATGGGGGCAGGGTCCTCATCAGAGATCAAGGCTGGAATAGTCTAGGAATTAGAGATTCATCTAGGGTCCTTAGTAGAAAACCCAGATGATGAGGACTTAGGTTATTCATAGACAAAGTAATGAAGTTGAGGCATGTCATGTTTATGGAGTAGATCAAATACCGACTGATGGAAGTGAGAGACCATATACTGTACGAGGTATGATTTTGATGACATCAACAATGTCTACTTATTTGATATCAATGTTTCTCATTCTTTAATATTCACACAAGTAGTTATTGGATTTGACTTAGCAATCATGTTTCCCTATGAGTTACTTTCCCTTGACACCCCATTAGGTATACAAGTATACCATATTCAGGGATGCCCAAAGTGTCTTATAGTTGTTGTTTCATAGTTCATTGAAACTTGTGTTCTAGTTTTAAGAATCTCTATTTCCAGGTGGTTTCCATTAGATTTATTTATGGAACTAGAAACACCCAACAGTTCTTTATCCAAAGGGGACTTTCTTTCCAAAGGTAGGTGTACATTTAGTTTGAACATTACGATACATAAGAATGTGCATTGGTCAAGAGGATGGGAAGTCAGACTCTTCACACACTTTTAGGGGGTATTATTGTCTTCTCCAGGGCTCTCATTGTAAATTTATGATATTTTCATGAATCGTTATTAATTATCTATGTATTTCATAAGTATCCCTTGGAATTTACAATCACTAATTATCATGCGTAAAATTTTAGAATCATCATTATGCATTCAATCTTCTTCATTAAATGGAAATATCCATATTTATCTGAGGTTTTCCATCAATGTTATCCTCTAATATACTACTTAGAGATTATTTTAATCATCATTATGATGATACTAGTTTTTATACCACTCAGTGGGGCGCTATGGAATTTTATTTTCATCCTGGGAGATGATGGTTTAGTTTGATTTTGGGACTGTGCCCATAAGATAGGCTACCTACATATCCTTCTGATAGGAATCAGAACCCTCATAGTTTTGTTCCACTAAATGGTACACATCATAACATTTAAAGTCATGTGATAAGGAAATCTAAGAGGAAGGTTATTAGTTAGAACATAGTGTGAGACTTATGTTGAAGTAACCTAAGGAGAACTTGGAAAGGATATGGGTCCCCAAGTAGAATCAGACACTGTTGGGAATATGGCCCAAGGAGAACAATGTTGACTAGATGTGTTGGGTTTGAACTTCAAATAGGATTCCTACGTATCCCATATAAATGGGAATCAACTCCCATGCAGTTCGATAGGTCTCATAGGAGAGTATGATCCTCTGAAAGAAATAATTTTGGGCATACCTCCTAAAAAGGATGCCTTGGTGATTTGAGGATTGAATTTTGTTCTTATTTCTGTATAGGATGCCAAAATTAGGGGAATTAGGGTTGAATTCCGGAGGAGGATGTCTAATGAGATAGGGCCTTGAGATGGATTCCTGCATATCTCAATTATGGTGTGAATAAGAGTTCTCATAGTTCCTTCCTTTGAGTGTTTGTGTACATGTTGTAACCATCATGTATCTCTAAGCCCATGTGAGTCATTCTCGGTGTGAGAAATAAGAGTTTGTAAAATATTCAACAATGTCACTTCACACATTTCCTCCTCCACTAATGGAAGAGGGTGAGGCGACAGGCCTTCCCTCTATTCTATTTACATTGGAAAAGGGTCCAATGTAAGGAGTAAGGGATGAAGTGGAGGGGCTTATACCGGGATGCCTACCCTTTTGGGGTTGTTGGGTGCTTACTCCTATAGAGGATTCCCATTTTGGAGTTGGTCGGGGCTCGCTCTAAAGGATGATCCCCATTTGTATTTAACATGGCATATGAGTCAGGTGATGTGGTTTAAGTAGTTTTTTGAAGAGTGTATCGACTCAATCTACTCGAGTAATCTATAAGGAGAGTCCAAACAATTGATATGCGAAAGGAATGAAGAGGACTAAGTCCAATCAAGGAACTTCATTGAGTGTAATGGAGTGTCTCAAATCATGGTATACGAAGTTTGGAAGTTGGGGCACATAAAGGGTGCAGTGAAAAATGTTGTCAACTAGATTTAAAAAGTTCATGGTGCGACTGTCCATTTTTTATGGGGGTCAGTGACAGAAGTAAAGGAACTGGCCCAAAGGGCCGGGACCGCAACCAAACAATGAACCTGAGCAGGGGTGTGGGGGTGCAGCCCCTGTGGTATATACCATTGGGGTCACACCAGTGCTCCACCAAGGTGCCTCCCGTAGGTGCTCCATATAGCTCCCCCCATAAGTAGTCCACGCATGGGTGGCCCACAGGTGCTCCACCAAGGTGCACCATGCAGGTGCTCTACCTAGGTGCTCCGTGAAGGTGCTCCGCCTAGGTGCTCCGCGTAGGTGCTTTATGTAGGTTCTCCTCATAGCTTTATATATCCAAGACCCTAATGGACTTTGAACGACTTTTCCCCCTTAAATTCTCTATTATCTCATGTTTTAGAGAGATACCTTAGAACAATTGGAGGATATTGGAGAATGTTCTATGCAACGAGAGCTTTGGGACTTCTTCTAACTTTTTTTATCTTGAAATGGATAGCCCAAGGGCTCTATTTATAGGCATAGATGTGTCCTAGTCAAAGGAATGTAGCTCGCATAGGTACTTCGCGCAGCTCCCCCGTTAAGGTCTTCTGCGTAGGGGTGTAAAGAATATACTGCCCACAGGTCCTCTACATAGGTCTTCCATGTAGGTCCATTGTGTAGGCCCACCGAATTGTTCTTCCGTATAGGTCCACCATGTAGGCCCACCATGTAGGTCCCTTTTTGAAATTTATCCATCTTCCGAGTGCCATAACTTTTGATCTGTAAGTCTGTTTGGGATCCACGACCTGTCAAATCAATGCTCTTGAGGAGATATACATATCTTGAGATGGTGAATACATGAAGACTTCTCAGATAAAATCTCTAAAGATGAAATATAATCAATCGACACCTTTTCATCATCGATCGTGGAAATCCACTTCATACTCCTAGATGGGGAAATAATTCCACTTATCTGTTTGTATGGAGTTATACCATGGCACGTAGAAATCCATCTTGAATCTTATTCCTTAATGGGGAAAACAACTTTACACATACTTGAATGTTGTGATCAGTGTTATAATCATATCTTCTCCAGATGGAAAAGTGCATAGAACACATTTTATGGTGTCAATAGTCATAGCTAGTTATGGACCTCTATGGGAAATCATGGTGTCGAAGACAGCGAGCTTTAATGTGATTCATGACATAAACTGTTTGACCATATTCTGAGCATGTAATTATTAATATAAAAAACATTCATCTTTTCATTCTTTAAATGGATAGGTACATGATGATTGTGGAATGTGAATTGGGAGCAGACAAAGTTGGACCAGACATGAGTCGATTCTAGACGATCATAACCCATATGGCAGGCTTGGCTCTTTTAACTGTATCTGTGACAACCCCCTAATCTTTTCCTCCAGATACAGATCTCTATCAGGAAGTCTTTCTGAACAACTTCAAAGAACTCCCTCCTGATAGAGGATTTTATTTTGAGATAGAGTTTGTGATGTGTGTACAACCCATTTTGATACCCCCTTAATGTATATCATCATCCGATCTAAAGGATCATGAAGTGTAACTTGATGACATTGATCATAAGGGTTTTATCAAGGTGATTACTTCATTATGTGGGGGGGGGGGTGCACCTGTTTTTTCACCATGAAGGCAGTAAATAAATTTTGTATTTGTGTTAATTATCGGAAGATGAGCCAGGTGATGGTGAATAACATATATCATTTTCCTAGGATCTATGATCTTTTTGATCAGTTATGGGAATCCCAGTGGTTCACCAAGAATGATCATGGATTAATCTATCACCAATTGTAGGTTAGAGATGAGGACATCCTGAAGATGGAGTTTCAGAGCCGGTATGGGTTGCACAAGTACTTGGTTATGTCGTTTGGATAAAAATATGGGCTGACAATGTTCGTGGATCTCTTTAATAAGATCTCTCACCCATATCTAAACTCATCCATTCAGGTGTTTGCTGATGTCACACACATCTACTCACTAAAACCAGAACATGTCAAAAATCATGAGATAGTCATGAGTATGCTTCAAGGAAATCGACTTTATGCCAAACTGTCAAAGTGTATCTTTTTGATTCATGAGGTAATGTTCTTAGGGTATGTGGTGTATGAGGAAAGTATATCCACAGATCCAGATAAAGTGGATATTGTGATGTTCTGGACACATCCCCGAATTGTGTTTTAGATCAGGAGCTTTCTAATTTTGGTAGCATATTTCTGACATTTTATCCAGTACATGCCAGCACCCATGACTGCACTGATGAATAAGGGAGTGATGTTCTCGATAAAATGTCAGTAATATCCTACCAAACCTATAAATATCAGAATCTCGAACATGTTATGGGGTTGTTTCTAGGAAATCACTGTCACAACGTTCTCTAGATCCAAAGAAAAACATTCCTTAGACACCACATTCCCTAAGAACTATACCTCCTGATTCCAAAAGATACACATAGACAAATTGGTGAAAATTCAATGTTCTTGATGTGTACTAACAACTATATTGATTTGTCATACACATTGGTTCATTGTTTCCGAGAAGTGCACAATGTGTAAATGTATTACATGATGTGTAATTATCAATTTATGAGTATGCCAAAATTTTCATAGCTTTATGTGAATTAACCCTACCTGAACATTACACATTGTGCAATGTTAATTCATGACATGTAACTAGTTCACATGATGAACTAGTTCAAAATTTGTATTCCATTCATGACCTTTTCTTGGCGACAATTATATAACGTTTAATACATATAAACAACATTTAGATGTCTTACATTCAATTTTAAGCCCAAATATTCTATAGAAGATCCTGAACCATCTCTTAATCCATCCAAACTCACAAGAAACCCGCTTAATCCACCTTTAAAAAATTATATGAAGATTACATTAATTCGAAAAACCACACATCTTCAAAATTTAGTTCATTTCCCCCAACAAAAGCTCTCCTTATATAAATGAGACTCAAATAAAAAGGTTTAAAGATAAAGGAAAACAAAAACAGATATTTTTACTAAAATACACAAATATGGATGTATCTTAAAGAAGATGAGATCCTACAGCCTCCCCACCGTATAACAGCTCATCCCCGAGATGCTCCAAGCATCATTGTGGGGTCTCGGTGAGAAGTTCTGGATAATGTTCTCGCATGACATATTCTTCCTCCCATGTCTCCTCTTGAACATTCCTATGCCGCCACTACACTCAAAACAAATGTATGGTCTTTCCTAAGAGATACTTCTCTCCACGGTACGAAATCTGTATTAGATGCTCCACAAAGGATGAATCTACACCAAGCTCGATGTCCTCAATGCCTACCACATGAGAAAGGTGAGGATAAAATCTTCAAATCTGTCACACATGAAACAGATCATGCAGGCAACTATATCACAATGGTAGGGATAATCGGTACGCCACTGGATCAACCCTTTCCACTATCTCAAATGGCCCAGAAAAACCTAGGTGCTGACTTTCCCTATTTCCTGATATGTTGTTTCCCCAAACTAGGAAACACCAAAAAGAAAATACAATGACTGAACTTAAACTCTAGGGGTCGTCTTTGAAAATATTTCTTCCAACTCTGTATGGTCACCAACTGCCTCCTGATCAACTAAATTTTATTAGACATATACTACATGAGACTAGGTCTAAAAATCACAAAATCTCTTTTCTCACACATTCAATGATACAAATGTCTTGGTCTGCTATACATAGCCTCAAAATGATCCATTTGAATCGATTCCTGAAAGCTATTATTATATGAAAACCCCTTGAGTGTCATATAATACTCCCATGAACCATTTAAATCCTAAACAAATACCCACGACATATCCTCCAGAATCTTAATTGTCCAATTAGATTTAATATTAGTATTTGGATGATAGACTGTGATTAAAAGAACCTATGATTCTAGAAAATTCTGAAGACTCTATCATAACTAAAATTTTAAATGAGGATCTCTATTAAAAATGATACTCCTCAAAACACCATTCAATCAAACTATCTTTCACACAGAGACTTCCCAGATCATCCATAGTAAAGGCCTCTCTAATAGAAAAGAAATGGTCTACCTTCACCATTCATTATATAATTACCCATATTTCATTATTCATACAGGTTGTACAAGGTAATAATGTCACAAAATCAATCAAAACATATTCCTATTTCTATTATGGAATGGGAAAAGGCTGAAACAGCCCGACAAGACTCTAATACCTAGCTTTCACCTACTGAACGGTGAAACATCTCACCATAAAGCAGACAACCTCCTTCATTACTGAACACCAATACATTCTATGTAGATAAAGATACATATTTGTCAAATTTGGATCTACCTCCAATAAATAATAAGGAAATTATATTATCAAAACATCATACTATCCTATAGGAACCCATACTCAACCATAAAAAAAGAGAATTCCCACTACCATGTGACCATGCTGATTATGTTTCCCCACCTTATAAGCTATCTCTCAAAACTAAGACCTTTATATAAAATAAAATCCTTGTATTGATTTGGAAAAGAAAAAACAATATGATAGATGTCAATGTTAAAGCTACTCATCCCTTAGATCCTTGAACAACTAAATGCATGTCTTCAAAAAGTTTTATTTTTCGTCACTCGTATCAAGACTCCCACACAAACTCTTTTAGTGTTTTATGGCTCAAGGAATCAATAATGATGATGTCATTTCCCATTGTATAATCCATCTCGAAGTCAAAAGATTGTAGATACTCAACCCACCTCCTCTTCTGAAGGTTTAAGTATCACTATGAATATATGTACTTGAGGTGCTTTTGATCTATGCACCCCACAAATTTCATTCCCAAAGGATAGTGTCTCTAACATTTAGAGCATGTACCACTGCATATAATTCCAGATATTGTGTAGGATAATTCCTCTCATGCAGTCTCAGTTATCTGATGTCATAATCAACCACTCGATCCTCCTATAGCAGAACTACTCCAAGTCCAACTCTAGATGCATCATAGTACATGGTATATTCATTAGCCAAAAAAAGATAAATTGATGATAGGTGTTGAGGCCACCTTGCTATTCAGCTCTTGAAAATCTCTCACAATCATTTGACAAAAAAACATCAATACTTTCTTGGTCATCCCACACAAAATTGCAATCAGATGGGAGAAGTCCAAGGTAAAGCGTCAATAATAACCAGAAAAACCCAAAAAATTTGGAATCTCAAAGGAATTTTTAGGTCACTCCCAAGATACCACAACTACAACCTTCTCTGGATCCACAACCATTCCATCCCATGAGATGACATGACCCAAGAAGTTCACATTACCAATCCAGAAACTGCATTTGGTTAGTTTGATGTACAACCAATTCTCCCTTATTGTACTCAAGATGATGTTATGATGTTAGAAATTTATCATCTGATGAATGAGAGTACACTAATACAGCATCACCAAAGACCACCAAAAAGAGATTGATAAAATAATGAATGATTTGATTCATTAAGGCCAGGAATATTTTCAAGTGAGTTTTTCAAACCAAACAACACTACAAACTTCTATTAGCCATAACTACTCCTAAGTAGTCCATAGTTTGTTTTATAGCCCCAAATTCAACTAGTGGTATCCAGATCTCAATTAAATTCTAGAGAAGATCTTAACACTTATCAACTGGTAGAATATATCATCTATAGGCTGAAGGGAATGTTGATTCTTAAGCTTCATCTAATTCAATCTCCAATAATCAACACATAAGCGCCAAGTTCCATCAGCTTTCATGGTGAAAAGAATTGGGGAACCCCATGGAGATATATTCAGCCATATGAAACCATTAGCATCCATATTCTCCGACTATACATTCATCTCTTGAAGCTCTATCGCTGTTATATTATAACATGGAATAGAAATAGGTTCTACTCCCAACACCAAGTTGATCTTGAACTCAATCTCCCACTCGAGTTGTAAGCCAATAAACACATCAAGAAAGGCATTATGAAAATTATATACCACTAGAGAAAAATAATCCTAATTCATTCCAACATCATCCAGAACTAGTCTTGTTGAGCCGTGAGACAATCCAATCTGCATTGAATTGGTCCTACACGACCAGCTTGAAGATCCCACTCACCATGGTGAGAAAAAATATCTCTTTGTGGAGATTGAAAGGTAACACTCCTCAAGTAAAGTCGAAAAGATCCTAATATATAAATATTAAATCCATACTAAGAATGAAGTTGAAACCTATCATTATCTACAAAACTAGTTCCTAAGATAAACAATAACCACCAATTTCTAGAGAACACACCTTGGAAAATTTGATATTCCCTAGATGCACTCCCAATGGCATGTTGATGATCATGACACCATTCATAACTTTTACAACCAATCCAAAAATATTTTTAAAAATTGAATATATAAAGGAATGTGAATCTTATACATAAAAAAACACAACAAGGGTAGATGACAAAAAAATCATACCTCTGACAGTAGAAGGTCCTGCATCCACACTAGCTAGAGTAGTCTATATAGCTTGAAACTAACTATCCACTCTACCCCGGGATGTAGTCTAACTCCCTTGTAATATTTCTGATGTATGGTAATTTCGCTCCGGAACTGGGGTACCGCATCCTTTGGTTCAGCCTGAACATCATGTTGAAATCTAGCTACCAGCCTGTTGAGGGGTAGATGTCTCCTTCCCAGAATATGGTACCTATCATGATCCCCTATCATATCTATGCTACATTATAGACCTAAACAACCTTTACAGGTGATCCGACATACAACAAGCACGACACTCCAAAGTAGGGTATGAACACTGAGTCCTGTTGTGGCCCAACTTGCTAAACTAATAGCACTACAATGGAAAATAATCTTGGGATGACTACTGACTACCCTGAATACTATGTCTGTCGTTGCCTTGATGATATCTGTCATACCAGTTCTTCATTCAACCAGAAGAAAAGCTCCTAGTTTATCCATCCAAAACAATATGACCAATGATTTGGGCCTCTATTAGATTCTATTCTGTGATGAGTTCTTGATTCATCACATATAAAAATCAACTCCACTGAATGATATTCAACTATGACCTGATCTCATAGTGAATCCTATCCTGAAAATGTCCCATCCTAGATATCTCATCAGTAGCTAAAAATGGTGCAAAGAGCTGTAAATTTATGAAATGTCCAGCTTATTCCATCACTGACATTCCCTACTGTGTCAGATGCATGAAATAGAAAGCCTTCTCATCCCTCAACATCTTTGGATAGATTTGGGTAAGGAACATTGCCTCACTGCCTCTCTAGGATAACTCATCCTACTTCCCAACATACTCCAGAATGTACCTCCAATGCTTGACTGGTATAAGAAGCATATATGTAGAAAGATTCACTCACATATATGTGGGTTTCTTGGATTTTTTGGAGATCATTTGGACTAGAATCAATCCAGAACTCGATTTCCCAGGGACCTCCCTCCCCAGTGAACGTAGGCGGATGCTGCAACTGAAACCCTCTTGTCAGCTCATACATTGAAGGAAAAATGTACACATTCTTTATTTCAATGTATTGAATAAAACTCAGGTATCTTTCGTGAATATGAACATCCATACTATCCTTAGGAGCTACAGGAAGCTCCGACTCATCCACGTTAGGAGAATTCTGATTTCCACTCTCTTGATGCTCTATTTGAAGACAACATGAATACATTTTCTCTACAAGATGAGCACACTCCATTAAACACTGACTATACACAAGGTGAACCTCAATAGGTGATAAATAATAACCATTATCTCATGGTCTCTTCAAACATGGATTATAAGTGTTTTATCATGAGATAACTATTATTTTCTTTTATTTATCTGATATAACATGTTTCTCATTTCACATTTCATGCATGAAATATATCACATGAAATAAATATGTCATTATCATGGACAAAAAATGTCATGATATATTCATATGTGATTATTATGATGCATTCATACTAATCTCCCACCATATCAGGCTAAGAGTATAAATATTAAGAAATAATAACATCACACAACATGTGAATCGACCAGGGTAAAATAACATCATATTTGACAAGTGAACATCTGGAACAACAAACCCATCCCCGATCACCTGTGTTTCCCCCATATATTGGCTAGCTACTCCCATGCACAATCTAGTTACCATGTCTTGAAAAATCCTAGTCTACTTCATACCTTTCATAAATGGGAATACAATAAAAAATAAAACCCAAAACTACTTTGATACCACATTGAAAAATCCCCTAATCCGACACTCTCTCACAAGGCCAAATTAGGTTGGTTACAGGACCTCAAGCATGCCTATCCATTTACCAGATGCTACCGACTTGTAGTAGGGGTGTGATGTGCATTGTAGGGATACTATACCATCTGGTAAAGAGTTAAAATAATATATAAATAAACAATAAAATTTAATATCAGAGTAATTAAAATAGATGAAATAATACAACAAACAAATAGGATGTAATGGAGAAACCAATGAACCAATAATAATGAATCATGTAATGTTAGGATGGAATGTATCTAAATTTTGAGATAAAATCAATACAAATAAAAGAACCGTATGACAAAAAATAAATAATGAAGACCATGGTTTCAAACCCCATGTTGGCCCGGAATCCAGGCTCCAACCCATCCAAGTAGCAATAAATCAACCACAAGGTCCTTTGCACTTTTCCAAACCTATAACCATGTAATCTTCTCAGGTATCAAATGATGGTATGAATAGAGAGTGAGTAAAACCCAATTGGTATACACCACCGTGTCTAAAAAACTTTTCTGAAAATAAGTGCATGAAATAAACTGATAAACAAGTGTATTAATTAACCAACATAATATAATACAATAAATTAACCATCTTTAACACCATGCCAGAATATCTCTAAGAAAGTATCACAACCATGCCAACAATAACCATTAATCATGGTATAATCACATAACCATGAAAATCCATATGTATAATAGTTTCATCATCCCGAGAATAACCCTATATATAAGTATTTCATCATCCCAGACATAGCCCTCTATATAAGAATTTCAGTATAATGGACATATCCCACTGTATAAACATTCACTCGACGACACTTACCCTCTAATCTAGGGTTTCCCTCAGCTTCCTCTATTGTGGGATTTCATATCCTTTCCTCTCACTCAAATGGTTCAACTATACTAGCTTGATCATCATTGATGGGGTCATGGAGAATGTCTCAACTCCATATCATGGGGTTTCACTATGGAATCTCTAGTTTCACACTTCCATCTTGGACTATTCATCCATCATCATCTACTTTCACCTCACCCTCTTCTAATTCTACTTTAGTTATCACCTCCTCTGATATCACGATGATCGTGGTTGTGGTGATGAGTGATTCATGGGTTTTCATGAATAGTTTTGGTGGGTTTTCGATCCACCACGCATCGGATCTGGCTCTGTCCAGATCCGATCATCCTTGTCACTTATATCATTGTTTTAATCTCAAAGGAGGTGGATTCTTAGTGGATTAGACTTCTTCTAGAAAATGCGAGACTTGAGGTTTGGGGATGGCCTTGGTTCGATGCATCAAGAGTTGCTTCAGTATGGGTTCGATTGGTATTCAGGGATGCTTGGTGTAGATCCATCATTGATTTGGAAGATAGGGATAATGGTTCCTGGAGGTCCTGAATGTCATTTGTCTATGTTTTTCTTGTGTGTGTTTTCTGTTTATGTCATTCAAGTATTTCTTTGCTCATGGGTGGTTCCCAAGAATTTAACCCTATTATGCATTGGTCTTTTTGGTTCTGCGTGTTCTAAGGGAGAAAATGTCTTCACGAGTACTGGTTTTACATATTGAATTTGGATGTTAGATATCATTTTTGCAGGTGATGTTGGGTGGGCGACCTCAAAATATGGATGGTTGTGATGACACCCATCATTAAACCATGCGTGATCACTTTTTTGGATAAATGGGTACCTTTTGATGAAAATTTCTTAGTTATTTTCCATCTAATATTGTGTTACATCAGGTAGAAATTTCTGAGAGTTCATTTCAGGCTTCTTTAGGTGGGCATCTCAAAAGAGAGAAGGGTGTGATAACACCTTTCATCGGGTAGTCAATATTTTTATGTTGGTTGGAGAGGTTCTCTACCATGTTGTGATGATAGCATGGTGAAACTTCATGGTAGACGAGGTGAAACATTATTTTCACTGGCCTCGCTGTTGTACTGTCTAACAGGGGGGGGGCTTTTTGGTTCCTTCTTGGATGTGTTTTTCTTTTTAACTTGTAGGATCTTTTTGACATTTTTAATTTTTTTTATGAAATTTTATATTCTTGTAATAGGTTCCCTCTTTCTTAGTTCTCAAAGAGGATCTATATTTTTTTATGTAAAATAAAGGGGGTTTTACCCTCAACCATTTAAAAAAAATTAATACTGCGTCAAACCTTCTATATAGGCACTACAACATGAAGTTGAGCCGTGTTCGCTATATATGAATTAAAACATGGAACTGGGCCAAGCCTGTAATATGAGTATTACAACACGAAAATTGGCCAAGACCATAGTATAATAATTACAACATGAAACACAAAAAAATTCATAACAAAAAGGATAACATATATCATATAATTATCCTCAATTATTATTTATAAAAATTACAATTTAACTTTCAATTACATAATTCATTTACGAAGTGGTTCTTAAACCATTAACATGACAGTTTTCACCCAATCATATCATATCAAACCTATCCATTTCAATAATCAACCTAAAAATTTTCTATGGTAAATCTATCAATGAAAATCACATGAGGCCCCATGTCATGATAAACACACATTAAGTCATTAACTGATTCATTATTCATGGGTTTTCTCACCCAATGAGTTTCCACAAGCTTAGTCAAAACACCATTGAATCCAATCCACAATTTATCATCATTCGTCAATTAATTAATTAATTAATGTTCACATTAGATTGGTGCAATGTCAATAGTGCACATACATGACAATTTAACAGACCATAGGATTTGGATTTATACCACTTACCTTTATCTGAAGATCTATACACCACTTTCAATAGATAATGCCAACAAGAATGAAGACACAAAATTTCGCAAGAAGAAACCTAGATCATAAAGATAAAGATTAACAGCCAAAATAACCACAGTCATGAGATTCCATTTCCATAACTAGAGAACAACAGAAGAGAAGGTTAAACATAAGAAAAGAATCGCACTAGAGATTGGTGGATTGAATGGGGATGTTCCGAATAGAGGAAGTCAGTCCAACATTTCATGGAAATATCATAGGGATTGAAAGAGGAAGGATGCACACAGAAGGAATAAAAAAATAAGTGAAAAACTTATAATCATTGAGCCTGAGATGTACATGATGTGTAAATTTATTACACGATGTGTAATTCTCAATTTAGGAGTACACCAAAATTCACGCTGCCTAGGGTGAATTAACCTTGTCTGAACCTCACATGTTAGGTAATGTTGACTCACTATGTGTAACTAGTTCAAATCATGAAACAATTCATGGCATCTATTCCTTTCATGACCTTATCTTGGAAACCATACACATGGTGTAATATATATACAAATCATGTAGATTTTATACAGGTAGTTTTATGACTAAAAATTCCTAAAAAGTGATTGAATCATCTCTAAAGCCTTCTAAAATCATGGGAAACCCACATGATCCCATTTTACACATTTATACCTAGAATCTATTATATCAAACAAACATTACTTCTTGACCATTATGTCATTTTCCCTAATAAAATACCTCAATTTCCAATTGAAACTTGACCAACAAGGTTTAAAGGAAAGGAATACCCAAAAAAATATGTTTAATGAAAAACTCAAAGGGATGTACCTAAAGAAATATGGGATTTTACAACATCAAACTGGTCACTTTATACAATGTTTTCAGAAATTCATACGCACGTCGTTGAACAGATAGCTCCAAAAATTCCGGTGTTGGTGCTGAAAAAATGACTTTAGTGTGCGATGCTGCTTCATGAACTCCAAAAATTCCCTTATGTATGATTCAATCTCTGTTGTAGGAGCTTTCAACATCTTTCCAAAATTCACAAATAATCCTCTTTTGTTCTTTTTTCTCTCAATGAGAGCATGAACTATTAAGAAATGCCGGTGCTGGAGTGAGGAAAGAGTGGGATTTCTGAATATTTCTATCAACAATGTAAATTTCAGAACAATAGAATAAAATAGAGAAGAAAAGAAGACTCTATAGGAACCCCTTGGAGCCAAGGATGAGGGGCCTCCCAGACAACAACATTTGAAAGCCAAATAAAATACATGTCTTCCCCAACAAGGAAACCCTATAATTTAATACCCCATCATACAAATTCCCCTATAAACTAACTATTTAAAAGGACAACATTACCCTTGCCACATTCTTATCAATTATCCTATTTATTATTAATGAAAATTGATGGAATATCAATAAAATTTTGAGAAACCCGTGATGTAAAAAAGAATAAAAAATTAAATGAAAACTAAAAATAAAATTACACAAATAAATTGAATAATAATAATTATCCCTAGTGATCGAAAAAAATATCGATGCAAATGAATGGATTTAAATTTTTTAAAATAACAAATAAATAAACTCTGTAATAAAAATTACACTGTTTTGAAAATGGAAAGAATAAGTAAAATAATAAATACTATAATAAAAAATAGGATTGTAATTATTAAGGGAAGCTCATTTTTTCAAACTAGAAACCAAATATAAGTAGATTCACTACATTTGTACACCTTAGTGTCAAAAAATTGATCTACATTATTGAATATCCTCTAAGTGAAATATTTATTTAGAAAACAAAATCATCAAAAAATAAATAATATTAAATGAATCATAATATCTATAATAGTGTATGAAATGAAACTATTCACCAAGGTCTTTCTAAATTTACACACAATAAACTACTCAAATCAAATGGGGAGGTGAGCACAAGTAGAAAATCTAACAAGAAAAAGGATTTATACAAAAAATCAGTTGTGATAGAGTAATAAAAGGATAAAATACTATTTGACTTAAACATTTTGAAGAAGAACCATCTCAATATCGAAAAAAGCTCATCAAATAATAAAAAATGGCATGGTCCATATATTGAACCAAGAAGATAAAAAATAAATAAAAAGTAGTAATAATTATGGATCTTATTTTTTTTCTTTCATTAATAATATAAAATAATAATTTAAACCAATGTTTGGTGATTTAAGTTTCAGAGGAAAAATATTTAAATTTGGATGTAAGAAATAAATATGACAATCCAAATACTGAGAAACACCACGATAGTAGAGATTCAAAAGATATTAAAGAAAATAAGAGTTGTAATTATAAGTCTAAAAAGAATATATAACATTCAAAAACATATATCAACCGTACGTTATACCCATAAATGAAATATATGATAGACTAAAAAGATTTAATGGTAGGAAAATGGTAGAATTGTTTTTTAATTATTAAAAAAATAATTGTATATATAAATTCAATATCCAAGGAATGAAATTGTAGATTAAGGAATAAAATTTTGAAATTTTACATGAAATTGAAATACTTTACAGAAGAGATATTAATAAAGTAAATGGGCATGTGATTTGGGGAAATCATATGAGTTGAGGGAAATTGATCATATGTGGTGGTGAATCATTAAATTGGTTATTTATCATGGTTTATTTTTATTTTAAATAAAAAAAGAATATATATCATTAAGAAAAGAGTGGTTATGAGGAGAGAATATGATGGATGAATGCAGGAGAGTGGGGATCCTCTTGGAATGAAGGATTTCAAAATAGTTGTTCTATGAAATCTATATAAAAGTGAAAGGGGGTTAATGTCAACAGTATATATGATAATAGGGAACAATGAAATGAATACATTGTATTTGACTTTAGGATAATGACCCCAAATGGTCATAGGAAGAAAACTCAAGTTTCATAGAGGATGATTAGGGATATCCAATAAGCATGAATGAAGATATAGGGAATGTAGGACCGAAACCGATTTGGTAAATGGGTTTTTGGTGAAGAAAAGTCTAAGGGGTGAGTAATGGTTTGAGGGAGGGTGATTTAGACCATCGAGTAGTGACAAACATATCTTTGGGAGTTGTATGAGGGATGCTGATCTAATAACGAGCATCAAATGGAGAGAAGTAGAAGAAGAGAAGAGGGGTGCGATGGGGGGTGTAGAAACGGATCACCGACAAGCAAGATTGGAGGTTGAGGCAAAGTCGAGGTAGAACCTAGATGTTTTCAAGTGGGTGTTAGGAGGAAAAAAAATTCGGGGACCAAAGAATGTGTTGGAATCATCATAAATGTAGATAAAAATTAAGAGAATGAAAAAATAGGGGCATAATTTGGATTAAGGATACATAATTAACAAAATGTAAAACTGTGGAATTTTTTTTTAATAATTGGTATGTAAATTACTATTATATATTAAAAAACATTCTCCTTCATAGATCTACTTCCCTCCAGCATCTATATCCCTTCTATCCCACACTCTTCCCAACACCACATCCTCTCCCACTATTGTCCAGCCACCGCCTCCTCTCCCATGCTCATACCATTGCTACCTCCTTAGTGTGCTCCTCCAGCCATCCTTTAGCATGCTCCTTCAGTTCTGTACTCATCCCACTGTCATCTCTTATAGTCATCCTTCTTGTGTCGTAGTTAGTTTTCTCATAGGAGTTCCCTCTTCCCACCATCAACTCCTATATCACCAACATCATATCATTATTTTACTTCTATCAGGGTCTAATATATCTAAAACAAAATTTTTCTTTAAATTATATACCAGTTATATTGTTTTTTATTAATTTTTTTAATTGATGTAAATATTAAATGAGAATGAGTTTTAATGTATTATATTCATTAATTTTATAGGTTTATTGACACATGTTGTTGTAAAATTATTTGTAAAATGAGATTTTTTATTATTTTTAACTTCATGGATTACTTATCAATGATTCACAAAGAAAAATGAATTATGAATGTGGATAATCATTGGGTAGAGTTATAATATAAGAAATTGCATTTGATTAAATAACAATATTGGAATTATTTATTTTGAAGTGTGATGTATCATTTTTATATTTAAAATACACATTAATGTTTTAAAATAGTATTTTTTGGAACTTATAGATTATGGGGGGAGTTGAGAAATTGTTTGCATTAAATGAATGTTTTGATCATGTCTAGTTTATTTAGAGGTTTTATGAATTATTTTAGTTTAAATTGGATGTATATCAAAGGTAATGATATGTAAAAAATGTTTATATTAATATTATGTTCACATGTTATGTACTTAAATTTGATATTTAAATTGTAGGGTTGAATTAGTTGGTGGAAATTTAGAACAATTTTTATCATCTGAAGGTGATGTTAAAATACTACATTGTCCAATTATTATAATTCCATTTTCAACATCAAAGTTAAATGATTAAAAGTTCAATTAATTGTTGGTGGATACACACTATATTTTTTCTTTATCCAAATAATATAGGGAAAAGGTCTTCAAGTATGGAATTGCACACAGGTTTGAATAGGAATATGAAACTAATTGTCCTGAAAATATTATTATCAAATGAAAAATTGAGAGTTTCATGTGGAAGTTAAAAGCATATGGATTAGGTAATTCCACTTCATATTGTGTGTTTTTTTTCAAAATGTTCATATGAACTCATCTCAAGATATACTAACAATTTTTCACAAATCATGGGAATAATTAATGTTATTTATCATCTTTGATGTGGTGAATTAAAATGTAGAAAAATATACCAATGAAATTAAAGCTAACTTGTATAGTGACTATGATACATCTATTACATATCATCAACCGTATATACCTAATGAAAAATTATTTGGTGAAATATATGGGTTTTCGGAGCAGTCAAATATATTAATCCCTTGGACATGAAATAGACTAATAGAAATTTATCCTCAAACAATTTCAAACTAGTTATATTTGGAAAATCATAGATTTGAAATATTATTGATTGCATATGTGTGTTGCATAAACGGTTTCTTATTAGGTGTTCAACCTATGTTGTTTGTAGATGAGTGCCACCAAAACGGTTCTTATAAAGGTACCTTGTTGGCCACATCAAAATAGGATGCAGGTGGAAACCTATTCCCATTGACATATTCAATTATAGGGGTGAAACATATGATGTTTATACATGGTTTTCAAATAACATAAAATAAATTACAGGTTCTATTAAACTGATTATTTTATCTAATCAATAAAATGTGATTACAGGTGCTATTTGAATAATTTTTGTTGGATATATACATGCATATTACTACAACAATTTGATAGAAAATTTTATCTCTAAATTTACAAAATTATGTAGGGGAATGAGAAGAGGAATTAAGGAAATGGAATTGAGATTATTGGATATCATTGCTTATTTCTCCTGGAATGTGATTTTGATATTTTTATGAATGATTTGAGAATATTTACTCCAAAAATGTTAATATGGGTTGACAATTATGGTGTTGTTGATGGGTGGTAAATTACGTGATTTCCACACAGTTAATGAGATCGTATCACATCCAATTTATCTGTATAATTCAATGCAAGGATTACCACAGAGATGAGACACAATATTTGTGTGTTGATTAACATAAATCATGTGAAATTGATTAAGAATATTTTTTACCACCAAGGAATACATGAAAAGGTAAAGAAATAGAGTTGGTCCTAAGGTTGAGGAAAAATTGAATGTGAATGTGTCAAGGGATGAAACTTTTATAGTAGTGAAATATGGACATAATGTTGTCTTAGTTTGGACTGACAATATGGATATCATTGTTCAAATCGGCACTCAGGAATACACATTTCAAGAATGAAAAATGAGTGGGATCCCCTATGCTCATTCATGTGCAACAATAAGAAAAGTTCATGGAAACAAGTATATATATGCAGAATATTGTTATCTGTTTAACACCAAATAAATGATTTATCCTAGAGTTATGAATCAATTTGAGACCAATGATATGCCACATTTCAATGTATTTTCATTTAATGATTATATGGATTAATCTTTTTTTACAACCACCAAATACTTCTCATCTCCTGGTAGACCATCTCACAATCATATTAAGTCTCAATTTCATAATAAGAAGTTGTATCATTGGTCTCATTGTAAATAAGTTGGTAATATGAAAAAGGGTGAAAAATATCATTCCAAGTTGATGTGATGACATTAAAAGGGTGTTATTTTTTTCATATATTGCCAAACATATTTCTAAATGAGGGAATGTTAGATTGGATATTGATTTAATGATGAAACCAATTGAAATATATTGTTTGAGTTCTTCTATTTGAATCCTATTAATTCTAGTTTTTTTGGGATTTTCTGTTACAATGATATTAATGAATGAATAATCACTGGTGTTTATAAATTATTTGATGTTGTAAAAAATATGTATGGAATTATGATATTTAAAACATTTCAATATGTTTATATGATATAATTTATAAATTTTAACACTTTATTTCCAGGTTTTAATATTGAGCCATGTGATTTTAATACACCTGCAATAGTTTTTTTATTTTGGTTTTTTATGTCAATTATAACTCCATAAATTTCACATACCATAATTTTTATGTTGAAATACATATGTTAAAATTGAATTTATTCTAATATAGAAATTAAATGGATGAATTTTTTTTTCAACCATTGATGATGCATCTTCCTCACTATAATGGAGTTGTTGAAATGAAAAAAAGGTGAAAAAAATCCAAATTCAGGTTTATGTGGGAACATTGAAAGGGTTATTTTTTTGTGTGTACTACATAATTTATTTCTAAGGAAGGTAATGTTGTTCATAGAATGATTTAAATTTGAAAGAAATTCAAATATTGTTTTTGTGTAGTTATCCTATTAAAATACCATTAATTCTAGTTTTCTTTGTTTTTTTACTTACAATGATGTTGAGGTAAGAATAATCACTAGTGTTTACAAATTAACTGAAGAAGTCATAAGGATGTATGAAATTCTGAAATTTAAACCATGTGAACATATTTATATGAAATTATTTATAGATTTTAACATTGACCATCCAAGTTTAAAAACCGACCCTCCATATTTTAACACTCCTACTTTAGGTTTTTTCATTTTGGTTTTTGGGAAATGTCAATTAACACACAATGGATTTCACATGACATAATTTTTAGATGGAAACACATTTTTTTCAATTGAATGCATTGAAATATATTAGATAAATGTATTAACTCTTATATATCCATCAAAGATGTGTCTTACACATTGTAAATAAGTTGGTGACATGGGAGAAAGGTGTAGAAATCCCAATCCAGGATGATGTGACAACTTTGAGAGGGTGTTGTTTTTTCTGTATTCTCATTAATATTTTTATAAAGAAGGCAATATTATAATAGAAAATGATGTAAATCTGACAAAAAATTCAAATATTTTTTTGTGGAGCACTCTTATTTAAAACATTTTAATTCTGGTTTTTTGTGATTTTCTGTAGCAATGTTGTTATGGAATGAATAATTACTAGTGTTTATAAATTAATTGATTTATTTGGGAAGATATATGATATTATACTATTTAAACCATGTCAACATGTTTATATTACATAATTTATTGATTGTAACACTATCCTTCCTGGATTAAACACTAACCCTCCATATTTTAACACCGCTTCTCGAGGTTTTTTTGTTTTGGTTTTTGTCAAAAGTCAATTAACTCTCCACGAATTTTACATAACATATTTTTTAGATTTTAACACCAATATTAAAATTTAGTGTGTTGAAATATACTAATTAAATGGATGAATTATTTATAGATCCATCGAATATGCATCTTCCTCGTTGTAAATAAGTTGGCGACATGAAGAAAAGGTGATAAATGCCAATCAAGGTTAATGGGAAAACATTTAGAGGGTTATGTTTTTTTTTGTATGATGCCTAATCTATTTATAAATATCGGAATATTTTAGGGGACAATGATGTAAATTTTAAAAAAATTAAAATAGGTATTTTGTGGAGTTCATCTATTTAAATCATATTAATTCTTATTTTTGTTGTTTTTTGTTATTTACAATGATGTTGAGGTATGAATAATCTTTATTGTTTATAAATTAACAGATGGAGCCTTGAATATGTATGGTATTCTAACATTTCAAGAATTTTAACATGTTTCCATGACACGATTTACATATTTTATCACCGATCTTCTAGGTTTTATCTCCAAACCACCAGATTATAACACTCATGCTCCAGGTTTGTTTGTTTTGGTTTGTGTGAAATGTAAATTGACACTCCATGAATTTTACATAACATAATTTTTATATTGTAACACCAATTTTGAAATTGAATGCATTGAAATATACTAATTAAATGGGTGATTTTTTTGTAGCCACCCAAATATGTGTCTTCCTCATTGTAAAGTAGTTGGTGACACATGAAAAGGTGCATAAATCCCAATCTAGGTTGATGTGAAAACATTGATAGGGTGTGGTTTTTTTGTGTATGTTTTCTAATATATTTATAACTAAGGTAATTTTAGATTGGAAAAATATGTAAATATTAAAATAATTCAAATATCTTTTCTGAGAATTTTTTCTATTTATATCATATCAATTCTAGTTTTCTTGTTTTCTGATACTTATAATGATGTTAAGAAAAGAATAATCACTGATCATTATAAATTAATTGATGCAGTCATGAATATTTATGAAATGATGTATTTTAAACAACGTCAACATGTTTATTTTATGTCATTTATAGATTTTAACATTGACCTTCTAGGTATTAACACTAAGGTTCTATATTTTAACACTATTTCTTTAGATTTTTTATATTGTTTTTTTTTGTGAAAAGTCAGTTGATCCTCCATGAATTTTATATAAAATATGTTAAGACCTAGAAATTCAGTGGAAATTTTTTTCATAAATACATGGGAATTTTACAAGTCTATGAAAATTGATTGCACTTGATTCTGAGGCCTGTTGTGCGCGGAATCAGTTTCTGAGGTTTGGTTCAGGTACGTTGTTCAAACATACGAGTGGGTTTTTGTATCCTTTGTACTGGTGGTCAGAATTGAAATATGAGGGCACCGTAGAACTCACAGTGCCCGTATTCTCTTAAGAGGACATTCACCTCGATGTCAGTTGGTAGAGAATAAAATATTGTTTGTAAGTTTTCATTGAAAAATAAGAATAAAATAAAGTGAGCGACACATTATTTTATTTGAGCCGCCATGTGAGAGTTTGGTTGTTAAAACCTCCTCATGGAAGTTGGAGGTGGGACCACCACACCTTAACCTCTCATGAGAGGTTATGGTGGTGGCGCCCACCCGATCCCAACCTTCTCTTCATGTTAATTTTGGTGGGGACCACCCATGCTTTTATCCCCTTGAAACTCCCCATTAATGTGGAGAAACTCTCAAGTTACAAATTAATATTGGGGAGCCTCTTCAACTCCAATTTAATTATTTTTTTCCAAATTTCCCTAATCCTCCACATTAATTGGGTGGGGCCAATTAATTATTAATCCATTTTTAATTTTGAATCCAACATTCTAAAATAATAGACAATCTATTATTTTTGAGGAACATATTTATTTTGGATGGCATTTTTCATTTGGTGGTATTTGGGAAGTGGAGAGCTAGGCAGAAAACCTTACAACAAAGAAAGAAGAACACTCCACCGACGAAGTACTCTGATCCTCTTAGAACTTATTTCTCGAACAAAAACCGATGTGGAGCGTCTTCCACGAGCCGACGCAGCTCGAGATTTGAAGCATGTGGTGGATGCGACGAAATGAAAATGTCTTCGTCTACTTTCCTCGACTCCATCAACGAACGAAGAACGACGAACAAAGGTAGTGGGTTTACTTTTGTGTTTTATTCCTTTTCTCTTTCTCTTCTTTGGATAGAAATAATTCTATGTGTGGTTGTAAAATTATTTTTGTACATCATACATCGTTGATGAACCAATTGATACAACCCCTAAACGCGGAGGGTGCAGGACAAACCAACATGGCCTGACCCCTCAGCTGATCTTTATTATGATGAGCTTTCGGCATGACGATGCGCAAAGAGGTGATGAAGGTGGCGACGACAAAGGCCGCACTACAAGTGGCCTCCACAAACCGCGTTACCCTTGCGATGCTCTGGTGCTCCAGGACAAACCGAGGTCCTCTGGCCAAGCCACCCCGATCACACCCCCGCCGGCACGCGCCCCCCGGCTCCCGGCCGCCGCCGGCCTCCCGGCCACCCACCAGCCCACCTGGCCAAGCCACCGAACCACCTTGCCGCGCACCTCCCGGCCACTGGCCCGCTTGGAGGCATGCATCCTAGCCACCGAACCACCTGGCCACAGCCTGTCAGCCGCCGAACCTCCCGGTCACGCCTGCACCGGCCGGCCGCCTAGCCGCACCCTAACCGAACTGCGCCTCCCCTCCTGGCCATGCCCTGCCCGAACCGCGCTGGCCTGCGCTGGCTGGGCCATTCTAAAACCATCCACCTAGCGGCCCACCTGGCAGCGCCCTGCTTGGCTTCCTCCCAGACGACCGAACTTCCGACCAGTCCGCAGTCCCCCTTACGGTGCCCTGGCTGAACCGGTGCAGCTGCGCTCTCCAGGCTGAGTCACGCCTTCGCGATGCTCCGAGCCGAACTGGCCCCGAGCCAAGGATGACCCCCCCCTTGTGTTTTTCTGGGTGAGGCCCAATGGTCCGGGTCAAACCTAATAGGCTAGCCCACCCAATGGGCCGGGACAGACCCTGGGTCGGACCGGGTTGGTCCGACTGGGTGGGACCGAAACTGGGCCCACTACCGACCCATTACTTTCATTGCCCAAATATTTGGCACCAGACGTCTGTGTGACGATCCTTCAGTGGTGCTAGAAATCTTGGATCATTGCCATTGTTTTGAGTATACCCCACTAGAGTTAGTGGTTTAGTTGAGATACAGTCTAGTTGGATCGTACACAAATCCAACCGAGCCCCCATGAATAAAAGGCTAATAAATCACAGACTGGGCATCCGATTGATGCACCGTCTGTTGGGTTGAGACCCCTCTGACGTGGAAGACCATTGAGATAATTCAACATGAGACTTTAGGGAAGTTGGTTTATCAACACTCGGCTTGATGAGCGGACCCTCTTAGAATCAAGCCTGCTTTGTGTGGAACCCTGTGGGTGGCTGTGCACTGACGACTATTCTTGGATCCTGTGTGGGTTCAACAAAATTGAATACTATTCCTAGAACCTATGTGGGGCTGATAGTATAGACAACTGTTTCTGGATACCGTAAGGGTTCGACAGCTCCATCTACTGTTCAGGGATCCTGTTAGGGTTCGACAATTCTAACTTCTGTTCATGGATCCTATGTGGGTTCGACAGAATAATTGTTCCAGGATCCTATGTGGGTTCAACAGAATAGATGGTTCAGTGGATACATATGATCATATCTATCTTTATACTTAATATGTACAACTTTGTGAGTTGAGTCGGTGACATCTATGTTTTCCTCTTGATTTAGATGGCTTACATGATAACTTAGGTATATTTATGGGCATATAACTAAGTAATGGATATCCCTTGATTTCATACTATATGGTTTATCCATGGGGTATTTTGATATACCTTGGTGGACTTGGGGTCCCCACAGAGTATCATTATACTCACCCATGCACAGGCTATGCCCGCACCTCATTGTGGTGGATGGAGACAGCAGACATCGCTGACTAAGGATGAGTGTACGAGAACTGGATGGTACCCGGAGGTGGACCTAATGAAAAGTAAATACCCAGAGGAGACTAATTGACGTGGAGTGATGAGGAGGTTTTCTGTAACTACCCTTCAGGTAGGATCTGTGGTGGATGATCTAGGAGATGGTTTTCACCTTTCAGCTGTTTGGCCCTTTTTATTTGTACTTGTACTTTACAGTTGGGCTTGTATTTTTGGGCCATTTACATTAAATAACTCTCTTGTTATAAAGTTTTACTTAGTGTTTTGTTTCCATTTTTTACTCTGTTGTGTGTGTTTTTAGTTATAAAGGCAATTCCTTGCTAGTTTAGGAATTTACGCCTTTGGTGCTTGTTGCCATCCACTGGCCTATGGAAGGCGTGTGTGGGGTTGTCACGACACGTGACCTGGGGGACGGGTCATGAAAAATTGTTATCATAGGAGTCTGTTCTACCAAATAACATAGGACTCAGATATTTTCTGTGAATCAATATTGTTAAGGGTACTAAGTGTGGTTTTTAGTTCAGGGAGTCCGGTGTTGGTGCGGAGGCAGACGTATCCATACACCAGGACCCTGACTTCTGATTTCTCACTAAGTGCATGAAAACACTAATTGCGTGTGTGTTTCATGAGTTTTCTTAGTGATATATTTGATTCAGGTCACCAGGTATAACTTATTGACTGTGGCGCACCTATTTCTTTACATGATGCCTCCATGTAGACAACCAGCTTGGGTTCCGGGCTTTGTATGAGATGGTTGCCCACCAAGTGACGAGGCCTCGGTGCAGGGTCCTATCACAGCAGAGGCACCAGCGGTACCACTACCCATTGGGCCACAGATGCCACTAACCCCAGTAGTAGATAGTGCACACTGCTTAAGCACATTGCACGAGTTCTAGCACCTGAGGCTGCCTAGGTACGGGGACGAGACGGGCCCTCAGGAAGTTGAGGATTGGATCGAGGCTATGGTGAGAGTCTTTATACTGGTAGGGAAACCAACTGACCTTATTCTGATCCTTGTTGTGAGTCTCCTTTAGGCAGTAGCAGACCGATGGTGGAGGCTGATGCTCCAAGTGGATGACGAGACAACACAACTCTGGGCAGACCTCGAGAGCATGTTTCGGTTGGAGTTTGTCCTAGCCACCCTACATGCGATGTGAATTCAGGAGCTCCTTCATCTAGTGTAGGGTAGCATGACGGTGGCCAAGTACCCAGCGAGGTTCACCAACCTCCCATTATACTCCAAAGATATGGTGCAGGACCCATTATTTAGGTCCCAGACCTTCGATCAGGGGCTCAGGCGAGAGATCAAGGATTCGATGATCTCCCTCAGCATCCCGACGCAGGCAGAGGTGTTGGAGTAAGACCACTTAGTGGAGAGTTTCCTTGCTGAGGAGTCACCAGTAGCGAGACCCGCCACTGGGCTGCACGTAGCAGAGTCTTATGTAGCTGGTAGCAGATAGATGTCGCAGAGGTCCAAGTTGACCAGACCATCCAGGGGATGACCTCAGGACATGGGTTCGGTTGTGCGAGGCACACTAGACAGTGCTAGTCATTTGAGGAACATACATTGTTTCAAATGTGGTGGGAAAGGTCACACGGATCATGACTGTCCAACCCACCGTACGAATGATTAGAAGATAGTTGAGGGACCTCCCAATAAGAGGCATAGGTTCGATCGAGGCATTCTGTAGGGTGCCGACAGATGTGGCATAGGAGCTGGTTGGTCAGCTGGTGGTGGACGACGTTACGAGGGGTTACCACTACCACCACCAGGAGGTCCACCCTGACCGCAGGGAGCAGGTGGATAGGGGAGAGCTCAGCTCCAGCCTGCTGAGGCATACTATCATGGCTCTTTGGAGATGATTCTAGGTAAGGACTGTGTCTAATCCACCTTAGCTGTAGTTCTTATAGACACATGTTCTAGTCACTCTTTCATTTCCACCGCCCTTGTTCGGAGCTCGGAGATTCCAACGGAGCCGTTGGCTCAATCTTTATAGCTAGAGACTCATACAGGAGAAGACTCAAAGATCACGCATTGGTGATGACACTGTGAGCTTACTCTAGGAGGTGAGAGCTTCAATTGGGATCTCCTCATAGCAACGTCGAGGAATTATGACGTCATCTTTGGTATGGACTGGTTATCTACAGTCCATGCTCAGATCGACTGTTTTAGGTCAAAAGTGTGGTGTGTCTGCACGGATAGGACCAGGTTTACCTTCAATGCAAAGAAGGGAGCATTTTCAGCATAGTGCGGACTTACTCGCAGGAGGGTGCAACCGATCACTCATCAGTTGGCATGTATTACCCTCAGAACAGTAGATGTGGAGAGTCCGAGCTATCCTATAGTGGTGGACCAGTACACAGATGTTTTCCCTAATAATTTCCTAGGTCGACCTCCTCGCAGAGAGGTGGAATTCTACATTGACCTGTACCCCAGGACGACACTGATATCTTTACCAGCATATCAGATAGCTCCTGCTGAGCTTCGTGAGCTGTGGGTATAGCTGGAGGAGATATAGGGTAAGGGATTCATCTAGCCCAGTGTTTCTCCCTGGGTAGCCTTGATTCTGTTCACCAAGAAGGCAGATGGGAGCCTGAGGCTTTATGTTGACTACCATTCCTAAACCAGGTGACCTTGAAGAACAAGTACCCACTCCCATGTATTGAAGACCTCTTTGATCAGCTAAAGGGAGCACGGTGGTTCTGAAAGATAGACCTCAGATCAGGCTATCACCAGCTTAGAGTTTCAGATGAGGATGTGCAGAAGATGGCCTTCATATGTCGGTAGGGACACTATGATTTCTGGGTTATGCCTTTCAGTGTAACCAATGCACCAGCAGTGTTCATGGGAATCTTGAAATGTATTTTCTAGCCATACCTCGATCGCTTTTTCGTAGTCTTCTCTAACGACATTCTGATCTATTCAACAACTAAGGTGGATCATTCCTAAAATTTTTAGGTATTATTGGACATACTATGAGAGAACTAGATTTATGGTAAGCTCTCAAAGTGTTAGTTCTGGAATCAAGAGTTTCAATTTTTGGGGCATGTCATCTTAGAGGCTAGAGTTGCAGGGTATCCAGCAAACATTGAGGTGGTAATTTCTTGGGAGCCACCCAGGAGTGTAACAGAGGTATGGAGTTTCCTTGGATTGGCTGGACATTACTGGTGGTTCGTACAAACATTCTCCAGATTTGTAGCACCAATATCATCCATGAAAAAGAAGGGGAAACCCTTTGTGTGGTCAGAGAGATGCCAATAGGGCTTTCAGCAGCTGAGACAGAGGCTGAATAGTGCCCCCATTTTGAGGCTTCCAGAGGAAGGTGTAGGGTACGTAGTCTACTGTGACACATCAGGGACTAGACTCAGGTGTGTCTTGATGCAAGAGCGAGTAGTGATTGCAAATGGTTTTCAGTAGATAAAACACCATGAGAAAAACTATGCTATCCATGACCTAGAGTTAGTAGAAATGGTCTTCTCCTTGAAGATGTGGCAGAACTACCTGATGAGAGAGAATTTTACATTCTACTCTAACCACTAGAGTTTTAGATATATCTTTTCACAGAAGGACTTGAACCTGAGACAATGTTGATGGCTTGAGTTCCTCTAGGACTGTGAATTAGAGGTTGTATATATTCATGGGAAGGGGAACATTATAGCAGATGAAACCAGTAGTAGATCTGGTATACAACTTCTAGGCGAGGAGACAGAGCAGGTCGCTGCTTTACAGATATACTTTATGGACCGATATGGATCGGCTTTCCTTCAGTCTCATACAGTCACTCTTCCACTTCTTCAGCAAGTCAGGGAGGCAAATCGTGAAGAAGATGACTGTGAGACATGATCTGCTCAGATATCCACAGGGCTAGCACCTGATGGATTTTCAGAATGTGGGGAGCACGTCATCCTCTAAAGAGGATGGACTATGGTGCCAGTGTCACATTAAAAGGTAGTGTTGAGGGATTTACACACATCCCCTATAGTAGTACATCTGGGAGTGGCTAAGATGTGCTTGTACCTTCAACGACAACACTGGTAGCTAGGATTGAAGAAGGCAGTAGCAGATTTTATCTCTCGATGCATTACTTTTCATCATGTTAAGGTGGAGCATCAGGTACTAGTAGGCTTGGTTCAGTCTTTAGATGTCCCAGATTGGAAGTGGTATAGGATATCCATGGACTTCGTGAGGGGTTTTCCACGTACTTCCATGGGAAATGACTCTATCTGGGTGATCATCGACAGACTCACCATGTCATCCCACTTCCTACCAATCAGAGAGCAGGGTTCAGTAGAGAGCTTGGGATTCCTTTACGTACTGCAGATTGTGCGGGTATATGGAGTACCTTCTTCTATTGTCTAAGATCATGATTCATGATTTACATCCCGGCAATGGAAGTGGTTGCAGGAGGCTTTCGGGACATAGCTTCTTCTGAGCACAACCTTCCATCTTTAGATATATGGTCAGACCAAGTGGAACATTCAGACCCTCGAGGACATGCTACGTGCTTGTGTCCTCGACATTGGTCACAGCTGAGAGGATCACTTACCTTTGGTGGAGTTTTCATACAACAACAGATATCAGTCCACCATCAGGATGGTACCTTTTGAGGATTTTTATGGTCGACCTTGCAGACCACCCATATGCTGGACTGACCCAGGGGAGTCAGCACTAGTGGGAACAGAGATGGTACGGGCTACTATAGAGAAGGTGAAAATCATCCAGGAGTGGATGAAGACTGTACAGGGAAGGCATAAGTCATATGCCGATAGAAGACAGAGACCTCTGGAGTTTGAGGAGGGTGACCACGTATTTCTACGGCTCTCATCTCGATGAGGTTTACAGAGATTTGGACGAGGTGACAAGTTATCTCCAAGATTTATCGGACATTTCCAAGTCCTCTATAGAGTAGGAGAGGTGGTTTACCGCTTAGCTTTTCCACCACAATTATATCAAGTGAATGATGTCTTCTATGTATCCCACCTGAGGAGATATGTGCACAACCCATCTCACATCATCGACCATGGGGAGCTGGACATCGACAATGGTGAAAATTTTATGGAGGTTCTAGTGGAGATTGAGGATCGACAGGAGGAGGTCCTACATGGATGGTCTATACCTCTGGTGCGCGTACGTTGGCAACACGGGAACCTCCAGGAGAGCATATGGGAGAGGTAGACTCATATGCGTGCTTAGTATCCCCAGTTGTTCCCATAGTTCGAGTTGTAGCTTATGGAGATGTAAAGCCCTGAGGTGGGGAGAACGCAAAGACATGGAAATTCCATGGAAATATTTTTCTTAAATACATGGGAATTTTATGAGTCCGTGAAAATTGATGGAGCTTGATTCTGAGTCCCGGTGTACCCGGAATCAATATGTGATGTTTTGTTCGGGTACATTCAGTAAACATATGAGTGGGTTTTTATAACTTTTGAACCAGTGCATGGAATTGAAATCTTAGAGCACCGTTAAACTCAATGTTCCGGTATTCACTTTAGAAGAAATTCACCTCGACAATAGTTGGTCAAGAATAAATGTTTGTTTTAAATTTTTCATGGAAAAATAATAAAAAAATTAAGAGAGTGACACATTATTTTTTTTGAGCCACCATGTGAGTGTTTGGTGGCTAAAACCTCCTCATGGATGTTGGAGGTGGGACCACCACACCTTAACCTCCCATGAGAGGGTATAGTGGTGGGGCCCACCTGAACCCAACCTTATCTTCATGTTAATTGTGGTGGGGACCACTTGGTCTTTTAACCCGTTGAAAACCCACATTAAAGTGGAGAAACTCTCAAGCTCCAAATTAATATAGGGGAGCCTCTTCAACTCCCCTTTAATTAATTTGTGCCAATATTCCCTAATCCTCCTCATTAATTGGGTGGGGACAATTAATTAATAATCCATTTTGAATTTTAAATCCCACATTCTATAATAATAGACAATATTTTTTTTGAGGGACATATTTATTTTGGTTGGCATTGTTCATTTGGTGGAACATGGGAAGAGGAGAGCAAGGGAGAAAACCCCCCAACAAAGAATGGAGAATGATCCACCGATAAAGAACATCGATCCTCTTTGAACTTCTTCCTCAGACAATGACCGATGTGGAGCGTCTTTCACGAGCCGACGTAGCTCGGGACTAGAAGCATGGGGCGGACGCAAAAAAATGAAAAACTTCATCGTCTACTTTCTATGACTCCGTCAACGAATGACGAACGACGAATAAAGGTAGGGGGTTTACCATTGTGGTTTATTCCTTTTCTCTTTATCTTCTTCGAATAGAAATAATTATTTGCTTAGTTGTAAAATAATTGTTGTACATCCTACATATTTTATGAACCAATTGATACAACCCTTAACGCGGAGGGTGGGGGCCAAACCAACATGGCCTGACCCCTTCGCCGATCTTGTTGATGTTGAACTTTCGGCATGGTGATGCGCAATGAGGCGATGAAGGCGGTGACGTCAAAGGCCATGCTACCCATGGTCTTTGTGAACCGCGCCACCCCCACGATGATCCATGTGCTTCGGGCCAAACAATAGTCCTTCAGCCAAGCCAACCCGGATGCCCTGCCTCCAACGCACGCCACCCGGTTCCTAGCCACCTCCGGCCTCACATCTCCCCGGAAGCCCGGCGGCCTGCCTGACCGAGCCACCATCCCACCTGGCCGCAGCCTCCCGGCAGTCGGCCCGCCTGGCCGTGCACCTCCGGGCCCTGAACGGCCTGGCCACGCGCCTCCCGGCCACCGATCCGCCTGGCCACGTCTTAACCGACCGCCTGTCGGCCTGGCTGGCTACGCCCTACCTGAATCGTGCTGGCCTGCCTGACCAAGCCCTGCTAGAACCACGGTGGCCCGCACCGAACGCGTCCAGCCAGAACCGTCCACCCGCCGGCCTGCCTGGTCGGGCCCTGCCTGGCCGACCCCTGGCCGCCCAACATTCCGAACCAATCTACAGTCCCCCTCAGGGCACCCTGGACAAACCGGCCAAGCAGCGCCCTCCTGGACGAGCCGTGCCGAGCCGGGCCTTCACGACGCTCTTGGCCGAACTAGCCCCAAGAACTGGCTAAACTTCCCCTATGGACTGCTGGGAGGGACCAGTGGGCCGGGCCAAACCTAAAAGGATAGCCCACCCAATGGGCTAGGCCAGACCCTGTGTTGGATAGGGTCAATCTGACAGGGTTGGACCGGACCCCGGCCCATGACTGACCCTTTACTTTCTTTGGCCATATCTTTGGTACCAGACATCCGTTTGACGATCTGTCAGCGACACTAGAAATATTGGAGTGTATTCATACCTTTGAGTATATCCCACTAGAGTTAGGGGTTTATTTGAGACACGGTCAAGTTTGATCGTACACGAATCCAACTAGGCCCCCGGGACTAAAAGGCTAATAACTCACAGACCGGGTGTCTGATTGATGCACCGTCGGTTGCGTTGAGACCCCTATGACGTGGCAAAACATTGAGATACTAAAACTTGGGACTTCATGGAAGTTGATGTATCAACACTTGGTTTGAGGAGCAGACCCTCCCGAAATCAAGAATGCTTTGTGCGGAACCCTGTGGCTGGCTGTGCACTGACCACTGTTCCTGGATCTTTTGTGGGTTCGACAACATTGACTAATGTTCCTCGATCCTGTGTGGGTTCAACATCATTGATGACTATTCCTGGATCACATACGGGTTTGACATCTCTGACTACTGTTCGTGGATCCTATGTGGGTTCGACAGTTCTGACTTCTGTTCATGGATCCTGTGTGAGTTCGATAGAATTATTGTTCCTGGATCCTGTGTGGGTTCGACAGTTCTGATTTTTGTTCCTGGATCCTATGTGGGTTCGACAGAATAGATGGTTCAATGGCTACATCTGATCATCCTTATCTCTCTACATAAGTTGTATACCTGTGTGAGCTGAGTTAGTGATTTCTGTGTTTTCCTCATGATTGATATGGGTTACTTGATAACTTAGGTATATTTATGGACATATACCTATGTAATTGCTATCCGTTGATTTCATACTCTATGGTTTATCCACGGTGGATTTTTAGAGACCTTGGTGGTCTCAGGGTCCCTACTGAGTATTGTTATACTCACCAATGCACGGGCTATGCCCGCACCTCATTGTGTTAGATGTAGACGACAGACAATGCTGACCGAGGCAGAGTGTACGAGGACTAGACGGTACCTGGAGGTGGACCTCACGACGAGTCGGTACTCGAAAGAGACTGATGGATGTGGAGTGTTGAGGAGGCTTTCTTTACATACCCTTTAGGTAGGATCCGTGGTGGACGATCTAGGAGAGTCTTTTCACCATTCAGTTGTTTTGTCCTTTCCAGTTCTACTTGTACTTTATATTTGGGCTTGTGTTTCCGACCCCTTTACTTTACAACACTCTCTTGTTATATAGTTTTACATAGTGTTTTTTATCCAGTTGTGTACTCTGTTCTATGTGTTTTCAGTTATAAAGGCAATGCCTTCCCAGTTTAGGGATTTACGCCTTTGGTGCAAGTCGCCAGCACCCTGCCTATGGAAGGAGGGCGTGGGGTATTCATGGTACGGGCCCTGGGGGACGGGTCATGCCAAAATATTTTTCATATTATAACACCTATGTTAAAATTTAATGTGTTGAAATATACCAATTAAATGAATAAAACTTTTTTTTAACTACTGAAGATTTGTCTTCCTCATTGTGAAGAAGTTTGCGACATGCATAAAAGGTACAAAAATCACAATCTAGGTTGATGTGAAAAATTTGAGACGATACTTTTTCATTCTTTATAATGCCTAATATATTTATAAAGAAGGATATATTAGATAGGACAATGATGTACATATGAAAACAATTCAAATGTTTATTTTTGTGGTGTTCTGCTATTTATATCCAATTAATTTAATTTTTTGGTTCTATATAACTTACAATGATTGTAATGTTTGAATAATCAATAGTGTTTTTGAATTCATTGATATAGTAGGGAAGTTTTATGAAATTATAACATTTAATCCATGTTAAGATGTTTATATTACATCATTTAATGTTTTTAACATTGACCATTCATGTTTTAACATCGAGACTATAGATTTCGACACTCCTGCTCCATATTTTCTATTTTGGTTTTTGTAAAAAGTCAATTAAAACTCCATGAATTTTACATAAAATAATTTATAGATATTTAAAAATATTTTTCAATTTAATGTGTTAAATTATAACAAAAAAATTGATGAAACTTTTTTGAAGACATGGAATATTTTTCTTCCTTTTTGTATATATGTTGGAGATATATGAAAAGGGTGCATATATAGCTATCCATGTTGAAGTAAAAACATTGAGAGGGTGTTGTTTTTTGTGAATTATAACTAATATATTTTTAAATTAGTAAATGCTAGATCATACAATTATGTAAATATGAAAACAATTGAAATATGTTTTTTGTGGAGTTCTGTTATTTAAATTTTAATAATTTCGGTTGTTAGAGGTTTTGTGTTAATTACAATAATGTTGAGGTATGAATAATCATTGGTGTTTATAAATTAATTTATGTAGATAAGAATATGTATGAAATTTTGGAATTTAAACCATTTTAAGATGCTTATATAACATAATTTATAGATTTTAACATTGACCATCAAGTTTTTAACATTGAGCCTCCATATTTTAACACTCTTGCTCAAGGTTTTTTTGTTTTGGTTTTTGTGAAAAGTAAATTAAAACTCTATGGATTTGAAAAACCTATGTTACAATTGAATGCATTATCATATACAAAAAAACACCCACACAATTCAACTAATCCCCAACAAATTATTAATAATTTCTAATACCAACATCTCTCTAATAAATTCGATCTTTAACAATAAAATGCCTCAAAAAAATTTATCATCCTTGCATTACAAATAAGGTTCACAAACTACCATAGTAGGTCAGACTTTTTCCTTTTATGAAGATTCCATAAACATATCAGGAAAATGATTCTATATATTAAAGTGAAAACAAATATACAAACTATGTAAAATAAATACATAATTATAGTTTTTCATATCTATAATGTTGTGTACTTATTCTATCTAAATGACCTAGTGAATTCCACAATCATTACTGAAAAATTAAAAATGAAACCATATAAGATAACAAAAAATGATTTGAGAAATAAAGAAATTGGTAATTTAGTCTACCAATTATATTAGAGATTAATAGTTTCGTAAAAAACTTTAAATTTAGATGGAAAAGAAAATCCCCATCTTGAAAGATATAACAAAATGGTGACTAGACAACCACCATATATGAAATTCAACAAATAGAATAAATTACTACTTTATAAAATAGTAATTATGTTTTTAACCGACAATAAAATGAGGAGTAAGGTCATTTTAAGTTCTAATAAAGTATGTCTATTTTTAAATTTTTTATCAGTAGAATTAGTATCATGTGAGTCCAGAACATTAAGTTTCTTTTTCACTAAGTCATCAAAATAGAAAAACTATTGAAAATATAGAAAATCCAAGAAACAAATTAAATAATCTACTATGTTTTATCACATAACCTTAGGCATGAAATATATCAAAAAATCCATCACTTTTTAATCTTCATTATATGACCTAATTTTTTCCTACAACAATAGATTATCAGAATATATAAAACATAATAAAAGGGGTTTTTTATATTAATATATTCCTAAAATTAGTGCCATTAATAATAGATAAAATATATGTCTATTCACTATACTAAAATACTTATGATCATGGAAAATAGTTCTTGAAATCACGGTAACCATATATGATTTAAACAGGTTCATTCATATGTTACTAATTAGTTATGATAAAATAATTTATTTTAAAGGATTCGAATACAATACTTGTTTTTGACCCATTTTATAGGGCCTAAACAACAACACTCATGTTCAGTCAAAAATTAACTATACATGGTAATAACAAATCTACATTGAAACCATAGTCCGTAAATATAAGAAACATATTTCAATAAAAATATATTCTCTAAAATATGAATATGGTAATATCCTACCACACTTTGATTCTATGATGCCTTCTCAAGGTGCACTACTCATAAACCCCCATTTTAAGGTCATATCATCTTTTGAGAGGTTCTTGAACATCGGGTGACCATTTTTTAATCTTATTTCAAAATGACCTCCTAGGATTTGTGTGTTAGGTCCCTTGGTATGGAAGTAGTGACTAGAGGGGGATGAATAGTCTTTTTGATTTATTATCACAAACAATAATTTATCATAGTAATAATAGAGTTAAAATTTGAGGTAGAAATAAAATAGATAACATAAGATGTTTTTATAGAGGTTCATATCACCATGTTCCTAGTACTCTCACAAATATCCTCTACACCTTGAAGAGGCAGATATGTACTAAATCCTCACTTTTTAATAGGAGTGATAACTCAATTACATATAAATACAAATATACCATTTTCACACCTGATGGTATAAACCCTATATTTTGAATGAGTGAAAACCAACCTTCTTTCTTTGTGGGAGAACAAACCCAAACTTTTTTTTATATGGGAGGAATAACCAATGGAAACTTTTAGATGGGAAAAGATTAAATGAAAACTCTATAGGAAAAGTAAGTAGTATGAAGTATTATAATGGAGAAATAATATAAAAAAATGAAACATAAATTGAGAAGATGATGTAGAAATTCCTCAAAGTTCGTGTTCTCTAATCACATTAGTGGAGTAATATTAAGGTGATGAAGATTCATAGTGATCATATAAGAACAAGAGAAGTCGAAGATGTTTCTTGATCAATTTGAGAGAAGAAGAAAAATGTATCATTGTATCCTTATAGAGTTGATCATATTCACTAGTAAATGTGTTTTTATCTATAAAGTAATCTCTAGAAACATTAAAACTATGATCTATAGAATCATGTAAGTTTCCAATGTCTACATAACACTTGTTAGTGTAGAAAAATATTATAATATGACAATTACCTTTTATTTTTTTAATCCATGCTGAAAAGAAAAAATAATCATGATTATATTAATTTATGAGATATAAAATAAAACATTTCATATAATATGATTAATAATTATTAAACAAATAATAATTAAAAATAAATTAAAATAATAATATAATTCTTCATATTGTACATAGAGAAGAATACTGTGAAAAAATACAGCATCGTATGAAAAACAATCTGCATGATAAAGTGTCACAAATAATTGCTGAAATTATATTTGAACACTTTGGGAATTATATTTCAACATAAAATAATAAATCAATTTAGAATTTAATTTATTTTTAATCATTAATTCAAATTAAGAAAATAAAAAATTTCAAAACAAATTTTAACTAACTGTGGGTCATGAAATACCATTGGAAATAGAGAGCGGTGGGTTTTTAACTACTATTGGAAATGTACAATGGTAGAAAAAGAGGGTATTACCTAATGTTTCGGTTTCATGGGAAAATAAAAAGAATAAACAAACTAAAAAAATTCTATGCATCTTAACCAAAAATTTCTTCATGTGAAGAATTGAAAATTACCTACCATCAAATTCCAATGGTGGCTGAGTGAAAACCTAGCCAAAAAAAGCAGAATGAACTTAAAATTGAAGAACTAACCTACTGTTCCTCAAATAATAATATAATAAAAATAATTTCGTATGAATCAATATATTACATACATCTATACTTTTATTCCCCTAGAAAAATAAAAAAACACATAAGTATTTGATAAATATAATTAAAAACTAATTAAAACCAGAATAATATATTTATAATAAAAATAATAAAATAGAATAAAACTACATCAAATAGTTAAGAATAAAAAAATGTACTCGATAAAAGAAACAAGAGATACTATATGAGCAAGAGGATGTTACTACCAAAGAATTTGTGCAACAAAAAAATGGTAGGTAAAAATATAACCCACCATTAATATTCTACAATGGGTACATTTACCTACTATTAAAGTTCAATAGTGAGTAATTTTACTCTTCATTGATGTCTCAGTGGATGTTTAGTGACCCACAGCTGGGGTTCCAGCAGTGGGTAAAATTACCCACTTTTGGTAACATTCAAACGGTTAGTCAAGTCACCCAACATTGGAAATCTTCACTGGTGAATCGATGAGAACCCAACAAGTGAAGGCCAATTGTCCAATATAACATAAGCTTCTATCAACAACTGAAAAAGAAATTCAGTATAGAAGGAGAGTTGAAGAATAGCATGTCGATCGATTGATTTTTTAAGGGAGGATATATAAAGAATAATCAGAGATAAAATTTGATAAAAATATATATTGAAGAATCGATAAAATGAAATGGATAATATGAGAAAGATACCAGAGAAATGGATGTCTCCAGATGGTCCACTGTGGAAGAATAAACGTTTTGGAAGAAGAAAAATAATATGGGAGTGAAAATGATATGTGGGAGTTCAAAAAAGAGAATGTTTGGGATAGAAGGATAGTTCCAACATATGAAATACAAACAATGGAGATATATTGGATGATATTAAATCTCATTTAATTAATCACATACCATATCAAATTGAATACATGGGGATCAATCAGTATAAGAATCATGATGTTTTGTTACTTAGTTCAGAATAAAAACACTAAACATACACTCAGCATACAAGCCATGCTGGAGAACTATGTCTAACCTATGTAGGCGCACTACTCGAGCCTTATACATGGGTCCACAATCTTATTGTGTGCACCATGCTTGAACTAGGATTTTTGCGAGCATCAAAGTATGGACCTCCCATAAGGGTAAACCTCCAGGTCCCATTAAACGTGGTTTATAGCTCGGCTTGAGACCTTGCCTAGATAGCCATAATTTTTGTAACAATGAACAAATATAAGTAACAAAAATAGAATAAATAAAAAAGAAACCAAAGATAAAAATAAATTATTAAACCATGTTAATAAGAAATGATATTTTTGGAAAAAAAATTAATTAAACTAAATGTTATGTATGTTTAATTTATCAAAACAAAGAGAGGTAAAATTGTTAATACAAAATTATAAACATAGTGCTTTCAGATGGGTCTCCCAATATTTTTTCAAAGAAAACTTCATCCATTTCTTCTTCTTCATCCTCATTGACTTCCACTGCTCTCCTATTCTTTATCACTTTCCTTAGCAACATCCAAAATATTTTCCTCCTCTTCATCTTCCTCCACCTCATCTTCTTCATATATCTTATTAGATTTCTCTTCAAACTCCTCAGAATTCTCCACAACCTCTCCATAATCCTCCCTCTCTTACTATATAACATAATAAATATTCCTACTTCAGCAGTAGAGGCTATAATTATTAAATTACCTTGAACTCAAATAAGATCTTGTAGGTTCTAATTGACACAGTTCATATATCCAACATAAAATGTTTTGATATCATATAATATCGAATGGTTAATTTTTTTAGTAATGTATAAAAAGAAGAATATCATTCCCATTAAATAATCTAGATAATAACATATGCGCATCTAAAATGTGTTTTTCAAGGATTTAACATCAAGCTACCATAAATTAACATAGAGCTTCTCTAATTTGACACCAACCATTCAAATTTAAACACTAACCTTCTAGATTTTAACTTTAACAGTAATAGATATAAAGATGGATAATTTTAATTAAATCTTATAGATAATAACACTAAATTACCAAATATTAACACTATAATTCATATTTTTAACTCTATAAAAACACATATTAACATATGGTAATATAAAATGAGGCTTTCAAAGTATTTAACATCTAGATTTCATAATTTAACATAAATAATATGTAATTAAACACTAACCATCTAGATTTTAGCACTAAGAATCCATCTTTTAACACTAACATTATAGACATAGAAATTAATATTTTCTATTGAAAAGGTCAAAGTTGGAAATAGTAAAATTCAAAAATTTATCACTATAATTCCAGGTTTCAACACAGAAGATACACATATAAACACATGGGTATTTCTAATAAATATTTCGTGGAATTAACAACATGCTACTATAAATTAACATTGAGCTTCCAAAATTTACACTCATTATCTAGATTTTTACACTAACCATTTAGATTTTAACTTTATCATTAACAAATATAAACCAAAAATATTCTTAATTAAACAATCCAGATAATAACAATAATTTTATTGAGTTTAATAGTATAATCATAGTTTTTAATATTGTAAATACACATTTTAATATATGGTAATCTAAAATGATTCTTTAATAGTATTTAACATCAACCTTATAGAAATTAACACTGAGTGTGAAGACCGTGACCCCAATATCCCGAATCCAGTTCATTACATAGTTACATTGGTATAAAGAATAATTTTCTACATCCCAAAGGACTTAATTATTTAGTATGTTTGAAAAAACAGATACGAATATAAGTTTTAAATTAAAATTTTAAGGAAAAATGACATAATAAATCCATTGGAAACACTAATAAACACCAAGATAATCCCTTCAAGTCATATATAATACAAATATTTTCATCTAATGGAAAAATAAAACATAAAAAAGTGATGATCTCTTATGATCAGTAAGATTAAGGAATACAAAAGAAAAACTAACATAAATAATAAGGCAGGTAAATGATAAAACAAATGTCATTTTATCATAATCATGAACATAATATGGTATTAATAGAAGTTGAATAAATAATTCCATATAAATAATCACATGGGAATGTAACATAATGATGGATATTGTACTAGTTGAATAATAACATGTATTATCAAATACTAACATCATAATGAGAAAATAAAAAATGATAAAAATCATAAACATACCATCAAGGACTTTACCAATAAGTCTACAAAAATTGGTATGTCCTTGGCAAAAACTCGGTCTAGTTTTTCTCGTGAGACCCATCAATGTATCGAGGGGCTATAGCGGGCCCCATTGATCACTTACTAAGTCAACTAAATCACTCATTGAATAATAAATTTTAAAAGTTATATTCAAATAAAATTTTCAAATAACACTTTTAAATATTATAATCATAATATTAGATTAAAATACTCTAGTAAAATCATAGATAAATTCTTGAGAGAAATACCAATTTACTTTGGAAGGAAGAGATGTTTTGGAAAAACCAATTTGTATTTAGTATAAATTCAGATTATAAAAATATATATAATAGAAAAGAAAATGGAAATACAATTTAAATATTTTTGAGGCATTAATGATGTCCAAATTAAGTGAAAAAAATGTAAAAATAGGTTTTAATAAACTTTAGAAACGAGCCACTTTAGTAAAGTTTGAGGGAAAATATACAAGATTCATTAAAGTGGACAAAGAATAAATTGTTTACATAAAACCATAAAATAGATAGGATTTTTTTAAGGATAAAGATAGTTATATAAGAAAAATATTGGTTTCTTAAATAATATTATGGAGTTTACTTGGAAATGGGTTAGAAATTTGGAAGTTCCCTTTAATCAGGCATGCTTATCGGGAGAAGTTGATAAAGGAACCTTGAAAAACATGCATTTTCCCATAAAAGAGAGATGATATGATCTGGATAGATATTTTTTTAATATAAAAAGACAATTTATAATAATTATATTAAAATTAAAAAGAATTACATAGGGGTAATGAGAGATAAATCGTAACAGGAATAAAAATGGAAATTCGGAGAGAATCCCTTACCACTTTATAACCAATCGAATCATATGCCCCATAAAATTAATAATAATAAAATAAAACATTGAGTAAAATATTGATAAATAGATTCATTATAAAATAAATAAAAGGTTATTATACATACACAACAACCATGAAATAGTGTCAAGGAAGGCATATCTCTCATAAAAATGGTGAGATGAGAAAACCCTTACCTTATGTCTGAATGTTTTCTGTACATGTACTTAACATACTGGATAATCAAATAATATCCATTAATTAATTAATTAAAACAATTTTATACATGTATTTGATTTATTATAATTTTATTATTTTCATTTATGGCTTTTTTGATGAGTTATAAGATATAATCTTATCGTTCGAAAGCGTTGGTTTCCTTGGTATAAATGATTAGTTTACTTGTATAGATGTATAGAAAATCATAAAAAATGAGGATAGTTTTCCCTTACTGAAATTATATGTTTTTAATTAAATTCCCTAATATTAAATGGTTATATATTTCATCATTCATATGGTATGAGTTCTAATCATTAGATAAATCATTAGTGATAATTGTTTAGAGTATTTTTGTGTTTTTTTGATCATCATGAACTAGTTTTGTTTTATTAGTTAATATTATGTATATATAATGGTTAAATTTTATAAAATAACATGTAATACATATATTTTAATATTTTTTAACCATAAAAATGGTATTATGACCAACCGTGATGGTATAATTGAAAAAGGAAAACACATCATCTGCGAAGGTAGTAAATTGACACCTCACGGACGATATTTTCATTTTTAAAATAAAAGGAATAAGAGAATATTCTTGATGGTGGATTTTATATTGACACAATAAAATTTCAGTATATATAATTTAATAGAGTTATAATGTATTATATATATATGAGGTGAGGATAGAATATGAAATAAAAATAAATTGAAAGTAAAATAAAAGAAAAGGAAATATGTTTTTACCTATTGAATTCTTCTCTTTGAGAACCTCATTAAGGAAATTGATTTTGGTATTTGGTTGTTAAATAACCCCATAAACATGGGGAAGAGTCTTGGGAAGATTATTTATCATGAATTAGACATGCTACATGGATTAATAGGTTTAAGGATAAGAGGTGGTTAGGGGTGGTATTTATAGTGGAAGAGAGAGTTGTTTTCTCATTATTATATTCATTAGTTTATTATTTTACCTCAAGCTTATAAACAGTTTTAGAATTTTAAATAATAATATTAAAATAATTTGGGGGATTCCATTATTGTGGTATTACATCAACCATACATCATATATGACACAATAATTCATGTATTTGTTAAATAAAGTAAATTACAGTATGTCACTATTCACAAAAATTCAACTATTTTAGGAAAATCCAAAAAATAAACCCTAACCATTTTTCAATGTTTAGAATTAAAAAACTGACTCCATTTTATTAATATAAGTTTCTAAATATGAGAAATTTTATTTTTTAATAAAATCAACATTTACTTGAAAATTTCCGATTTTGATATTATAACTATTTTTATCACACTTTGAAAAATTAATTATGGTCACATAAAATTATATTATAATTATAATAAAAAAAATTCTAATTTATGAATATATTTCATCAAAATAATTTTTATTTCAAATAATTATTTTTATTATAAAATTTTGAATAATCATTTATGTTTCACAAAAACACCAACACATAATTTAACATTTCTAAAACATTTATTTACATATTCCATGATATAAATATACCATATTTTCATTTATAAGATACCTAAATTTTATTTATAAATTCAAAGTTGAGGTTACTATTGAAATCATAAATATACTATTAATTAAAACAAAATTGATAGTTTTATAAAAATCGCGATTTTTCACCATTCACTGGAAAATAAATATTTTTAAGAAAATACCAAAATTTCACCATAAGATAATTTTGAAATTGATTTTTAAAAATGATGTTTATTTTTATCAATATAGTATATAAAATTGTAAAAATTTCATTTTAAATCATGTATGCCATTAAATGGTGGTAAAATCGTGTTTAGAAAACATATAGTCTTGTAATGCGTAATATTGGATTCATTCCTATCTTATGCCTATAAAATATTTTGTATGAATGTAAAAACATTTGATTAAATATATAATATATAAATTTTCACAATTATTTTATTACTATTTATTCCTAAAAATGAAACCACTGGGTTATAACAGTCATTTTAAAATAATGATATTTAAATGTATATCATTGTTCGTTTAAGCTTGGTATTGTGTGAAGCCTTTGATTTCAATGAAATTAAATTAAAAAATAGTCATACCATACAATATTGGGGTGTTACATTCACCACTACTACAATAAATTACATCTTCACAATTTAAAATTGTACATAGAAAATCAAAGGTTGATACATCAAAATTCTATTAATGTAAACCCACATTGAAAATAATTTTAATAAAATATCATCTTAATAAGAGGGAAATGGAAATGATAAGGTAACCAAAAAAATTAGATTTCAGGTAAGAAAGAATTAGTGGAAATAAATAACATTAAAATGGAAGAGAAAATCTAAGTATCAAGTTCTGATAGAGAGTGGTAGAGAACATGATTATTATAATTTTAACCTTCATGAAACCATAAATTTCTTGATCAGTTGAAAGACCTATGATTTCTCAAAAATAAAAGTAAATAGATAAAATTTTTGTTCAAAAATCCTTCACCTTAATTTGAGGGTTTCTTTTACTATCCAAAAAATCTTGAGAAGATAAAAATATATAATTCTTTCCCATGTCATAATCTTAATCTCATACTTTGTTTGTGCTTCAATATATTTTCACATCATCCCTTACACCTATAAATGAATGTTCAGCTTGATATTTTTACACCTGATGAACTTTTAATGAATCATATTGTCCTTAAGTCATTCCTTCTACCATTAATTGTTTACTAAAACCAAGAAAAATAGTGAATGTTATTAATGAAAAATAATTAGAAAATATTACCTTGATCTATTTCAAAAGTAAATAATCTTAAGACTCATCTAAAATATGTCTGTAACACTCCAAGCTTCCACAGTACGTTTGCCTTTGAATTATGCAATAGCTTGAATTGTACTTAACTTCAAGATTCTAACACATCACGACACTTCAAACTAGCCATAATGAATAGTAATACCTACTTTTTGAAATTTTATATTTTTTTTTCAAAATGGACTTCATTTTTAAATTTGGAATATCAAAATTAGCTTAGGGTGAATTTTTGGCATTTTTCTAAAAACTTTCATTTTTTTATAAATAGTGGAAAACATTGTGTTATTGGTTAAAACTGACTTTTTATTTAAATAATTATTTATTTTTTTAATTTATTTTATGTCAAAATAGATACATTATAACTATATAAGGTCAATGTAATTTATTGGAGTTATTTTATAATAAGTTTAGATATAAATAATTTTTATTAATCTTTTACCGTCCTTTACCAACCTTCTAGGAGCTGTTACAAATTTGCATAAAACATAATTTTACCGCTTATGTGAGTTGAATTTCAAAAATCCGAGAGACTGGGTTAATATCAATATGTAAAATGTTGTTCAATAAGGTGAAAATAATTTTTGGTGAATAGTAACTTTTGACTTTTATTTACCACAGTTAAAAGAAAATAGGGTAATTAAGGGTAAAAATGATATCATAATTACAGTTGCACATGTCCTAATACTATTGTATAAGTATAAATCAACCAAAAACAACCTTACGAATAAAATATGACCCCTTTGGTCCACATGGAATAGATTAGGACATTTATTATAATTTTATTTAAAGAAGAGTTAAAAGAGTTAAATTCGATGTTTAATAACTAAACAATATTTATTGTAGGATTACACACAATATAAATTCTACTATAAATATTAATTAGAATTATAAAAATATTTTCTACATAATGGTATTTTAATTCTAATTTTTAAACCTTAAATAATCAAATTTATTTATGACACAATGTTGATGCAATAATTACCTTATTAATGAAATATTAATATAATTGATATTATAATTATCCAACTAAATTTAAATTGAGACATATGTTGAATTAAACTATTTTTATAGGTTAATATTAAATGATAGGGTTTATTAAATAATTTTTTTTTGAAGTAAACATGTTTTTATGATTTTCACAAAAACCAAATACTAAATAGTGTCAAAATTGACATAATTGAGTTTTTTTAAAAAAAATGCAATATTATTAATTGATATAATATTCCGAAAAATCTAAGGGTTGGCCAATGCACGTAGATAAGGTTATATATTTTAATAATTAACCACAAGGGGTTCTATTGTCTTGTTATAGTACGTTTTTTAACCATATAATATAAAAATATTAAGAGACGTGATAAATGTCAAACTATTTAACAAAGAGTTAAATCTAAAAGATAACATTAATATGGTGACCTAAACTTTTATAAAACCTATTGGTTTAAAGGTTTTCTACACATCCCCAACCTTAGCCTCTAAATAAATCATTTTGGAGCCATTATTAACCGAAAATGATTTTATTATAAAATAATATTTCAAGCTTTTCCTAAAGTGACCCTCACCTCTCTTATAAAAGGGCACTTCCCCTTTTATTAATTTCACACCTCCAATGCCATTTGGATCATCCAACCTCTAGAAACATATCCTCCCAAATTTCCAACATTCATCCTAGAGGCCTTCCTTTGTTCTATAAACCAACCTATGGATCCCTCTTGATCAAATGAAAAAGAAGAACCCGGAGAAGAGGTAAATATTTCATCACCTCTTTCAAGTTCTTTTCTTCTTCCACTTCCAATTTCATTTTTGTCTCTATACCAAAATAATATATACATTACCTTATACATACTATGATGTTATTTTAAATATGGTACAACCATATTCGTCATTCTATCCATCTTATTAATGTCAACATCACCATATGTGTGTACGTACGGATTACCGTCTCCACGTCGTGATGTAGTTTGTTATTTAAACACTTCATTATTCGGATGGGTAAAATAAAGTGTATAACTAATGTAAATAATAAAAAAAACATATCAATGATTTATTATATATTATATAACATCCAATTTCATACGATTTCTTCATCAATACAATGATATTGTCACTCCTGCATACGTACAGATTACTATCTCCACAAACACGATGAGATTCATTTCCCCACCATTACAATTCATGAATAATTTTCATTTGATGACTAAAAAAATGTTTATTAACATAATATCATTCTTTATATGAACCAAATACATCCCATACATAATAAATCATGTCTTACATGACCAATCATATAAAGAAAAATGAATCAGTTAACACCTGAAATGATTATACTACAGAAATATTATTAACAAAACAATATTAGAGGATCACATATGATATCATATTTATGTATATAATTATTTTATAATTTAATAAAAGGGATTTAAATATTATACATGAGGTTAAATTATCCTCAACCAAGGAAAAGTACATGGTAAGGATTAATTTCACAATCTCTTTATTATTCGATGTTGTTTAATGTAAGTATATATTGGGACCTCTTTATCCTGCACATCCATGTTTTCTTAAAATTTTTTGTCAAAACATTTTTTAATATTTACTAGACTATGGGTTACAATTATTTATACCGTTATTTTGAATTATATGTTTTTAATGGAATCTTTCCATCATTTTCCAAACAATGTACTTTATGACCTTTTTGACAAAAATAAGGTAAGAATGTTTTTTAACTAATACGGTGGGTGCGGCTATTTCTTGCCGTTATAGTATCATTGAAGCATCCCTTACAAGATTATAAGAAAATTTTCAAAATAAATGTTTTCCTTTATAATTAAGTGACTCTTAAATCATTTCAAAATAGGAAGAGGTATTTCATTCAAATAGTTTTCATTTAATCTATTTCAACATCTTTTGATGGATTTTTAACTTGTTTTAAGTTGATTTATTATGATAAAAATATTTCATGTTGTATTGATGTATTTCTGATATGCTTGATTGTAGATGTGTTATTTTTACACCATTCATGGTTTATGGTTAAAGTGATGACATTTCATATGCTAGTTTTAATACAAATGTTTATGTTATGTTTCAACATTTTCATCTGAGGAATATATTAGACTTAGTATGTGATGGGCGGAGCCTGCTATAGCTCCTTGGTGAATCGTTAGGTCTCATGAGACCATTAAAAGTGTAATTGGCCAAGGCCTTTCCAAATTTGATATATGGTTTTGGCCGAGGCATTGACAAGCTGTTTCAGAATGTCTGCTATTATACATTCCTGCATTATGAAAATATTAATGATATATCACGGGGTTATTCGACTAGTAGAATTCCCATGACTATGTTTTATTATGGAATTATTTACTCAGGTCATATTCATACACTAAATTGTTCATGTTTATTATTTTTAATGCCATGTGTTTTTAATTATTCACCATGCCAAATGGTTATGTTATCTTCTGTTGTATTGCTTACCCTTAAGGATAATTTTAGCCCACCCCTTTCATATGTTTCTTTTTCCCAGGATATGAAAAAGTTAGTTATGAGTGGCTTGTATACATAATCTAGGTTCCTTGGATGTTTCTAATGGAATAAATTTGTGTTGTATTTCATTTCAAATTTTAATGTTGAACTTTTTTATGTATTTTTTTTCCAATAATACTAAACTGATCAGTCTTTCAGGACATGATTAATTGTATCATTCCAATGTTATGTAATAAAGCACCGAATCTAGGTAACTGGGGTAGAGACATTATAGTTGTTATTAGAGGAAGTTTATTACAAACCTTGGAAACTAGATTTATAAAAACTATGATTAGAGCACATTTTCCTAAGATAGACTTTGAGGATTAGTGTAGTAGAAATTCATAAATTTTGGTACTGTAGATATTTTGTTTGTTTTCCACGAAATATATCCCTGTCTCAATATGAGCTGGTATATGCGGCTCTAGAATAGATGTACCTAGGGGTAAAACCCAAAAACACTGCTTGAAGTTAGACTTGAACAGGAACTGGTGCACAACAATGGGCCTTGCTGCACTCTTGGTTACGACACTCTTGGGGGATATAGTTAGGATAATTCTAATTTTTATTGAAAAAACATTATGATGGATTTATGTGTATATACCTCCTCAAAGAAAACATTTTTATGATTATGGATTATATCCATAAACTGTTCAATTTATGTTAAGGGTTTTAAATGTTCGGAATTATGTATTGTGATTCATAAAATAATCTATTATTGGCCCTTGTTTAGAAATGGAACCTAGTGGAAGGAATGGAAACCATGTCAATGCATGTAATTGATGTAGGAATTTCCCTCCTACTCAAGATAATTATAGTGGAGCTGGTGATGCAATTGGTGTTGATTAGCTTATCACAATACTAGGATAACTCACACAGGTTATGAATAATAACCTTACCCATATGGAGCACCCTGATCCACAACGCTGAGGATCAATGTTAGACCACTTCATAAGACAACAAACAAAAAATTCAATGGGTCTACAAATCCTTTAGTAGCTGAGAAATGGATATGTTCCATAGAGAAAATATTTCATGCTTTGAGAAGTAGTGAATGTGAAAAAGTTTTCATGGTAGTATATCGCCTCACAGAAGAATCAGATCGATGGTGGTCATTAATTCAAAACACAAAGGAGGATGAATAATTATCCAGTGTATAATGGTAGGAGTTTAAAGAAATTTTCTTACAAAAATACTTTCCTCGTGACAATCGAGAATATATGGAATGGAAATTTCTGAGTATGAGAGAAAAGAAGTATGAGAATGTTGCAAATTATGAAACTAACATTACAAGGTTAGCCAGGCATGCTACAGATTATATACGTAACCCAAGAAGTGATATTGATCATTTCATTGATTGGATAAAACCATTTCTCCATTGAGAATTAGTCTCACAATCCTTCTCATCGTATGAAGCTATTGTATCATGTACTATCATGATAGAGAAGGAATTCTCTATGTCTTACAACATTAAACAAAGAAAGAGAAGAAGATATCTGCTAAAAAATATGGGAAAGGAAATAAGGAAACAGGGAAGAGGGGAAGAGTTGAATATCCACCCAATGATAATTGTGGAAGGAAGCACCCTGGTACCTGTCTAAAAGGAAAATGAGTATGCAACAAATGTGGACAGAAAGGCCATCTTTCTAGTGATTTTAAGGTGAAGAAAGAAGCTACCAATGTTCAATTCTACAATTGTAGGGAGATGGGACGTTATGAAAATGAATTTCCTGAGCATCAAGGAAACTTATCTCAGAAATGTCCAAGGGATCAAGGCCAAGCTTATGCGATCACTACTACTAAGGTTGATGCTCCAAAATATGTGGTGGTAAGTAATTTAATGGTTTATTCAATTTTATACAATATTTTATTTGATTCTGGATCATCACATTATTTCATATATTAATAGTTTTCTAAGAAAATTAGATATTTCCAATTTGATTTAACAAAGGATTTGTTAGTAAAAACTCCTTAGTGAAGTATCATTGCAACAAAGTATTGTGAATCAGTCTCTATTAAGGCATATAAACAATATTTATCTGCTAATCTAATCATCATGACCATGATTGAATTTGAAATAATCTTCTGTATGGATTGGCTTTCAGACCATGATAAGAAATCTTATTGTAAGAATATGGGTGTTACAATTCATAATGATGATAAGGAGTACCTTATCTTTAGTGCAGAAATGACACCATATAATTCTTATCTAGATCAACCCCAAGTAGCTCTACTAAATTCAATTATTGGGGATGATGATAATGAAATAATTATGGGTGAGGAAAAGAATGTTCAAAAAGTGGACATACCTATTGTGCAAAAATATGTTTTTGTGATTCAAGAGGATTTACTTAGACATCTTCCAGAATTAGAAATTGAGTTTTCCATTGATTTAATTCCTGGTTGAAGGCCTATATCGAAGAACCTTTATAGAATGACCACTGTATAAAAAGTGGAACAAAACAAACAACTAGAGGAATTGATTAATAAGGGATTTATCCACCCTAGGGTTGTATATGGGGAGCCCATGTCCTTTTTGTTAAGAATAAAGACATATCGACGAGGTTGTACATTAATTACAGGGAGATCAATGCTATAACAATAAAGAACAAGTATCTCATACCACACATTGATGACTTATTCAACCAACTTCATGGAGCTCTATATTTTTCAATGATTGACCTTCGATCTGGATATCATCAGCTGTGTGTGAAGAAGGACTGCATTTTGAAATCAACATTTTGAACTAGGTACGTGAATTATGAGTTTACAGTAATGCCTTTTGGATTTAATAATGCACCCTCTATCTTCATGGATCTAATGAATAGAGTTTTTAGGGAATATCTTGATTAATTTTTAATGGTATTTATTTATGATATCTTGGTATACTCCAAAAGCTATGATGATCATGAAAATCAGTTGCTCATTATTCTAAAGACTCTTAAAAGAAATTAATTATATGGGATGTTTGGAAAGTGTGAATTCTAGCTTCAGGAGATTTCTTTTCTTGTCCATATTCTCTCTAAGGATGGAATCTCTATTGATCCTTCAAAGACCATGGCAATCCAAGAATGGCCAGTACCGATGAGTATAATTCAGGTAAACCATTTTATTGGTTTAGCCAGTTATTATCGATGTTTCATGCAGAATTTTTCTTGGTTGGCTAATCCATTAACCATGATCACATGTTAAGGGGTTAATTTTTTTTGGAAAAAAGAGTGTGAAGAATTTTCTGAAGAACTGAAGAGAAGATTAGTTAAGGGTCCAATCTTGACTCTACCATTGGGGAATGATGGGTTTGTAATTTATAGTGATGATTCAAAGAAAATAATTGGTTGTTTCCTTATGGTCTATGATAGAGTTATTGCCTATGCATCACGATAGCTAAAAATTAATGAGAAAAACTATCCTACTCATGATCTTGAGTTAGCAGCTGTAATGCTTACTCTGAAAATATGGAGACACTATCTCTATGGTGAAAAATGTGAGATTTATGCTGATCATAAGAGTTTGAAGTATATTTTCTCACAGAAAGAACTAAAAATGAGGAAATGGTGATGGCTTTAACTACTCAAGGATTATGATTTCACAATACACTACCACCTGGGGAAGGAAAATAAGGTGACAAATGCTTTGAGTAGAAATAATCATGGATTTTTGAACAACATGAGAGTTGAAAGGGATCCTATTTTCATGGATATTGTAAATATGGATATGGGAATAACCATAGAAAGTGATACATTAATACATTTTCAAATGGTTGCCAAAACATCTTTACTTTAAAGGATAAAGTGTTCTCAGACTGATGATGAGGAGTTTTTAAATAAGATTAAAGATGTAAATGATGATAGATTGATGTGACTTTATATATGGAGATGGAATTTTGAAAATTGGGATAAGATTTTGTGTTCCTGATATACCTGATCTAAAAAGGGAATTGTTGGATGATTCTCATAGATCCAATTTCTCTATAAAATTGGGGAGCACCAAGATGTATATAAATTTGAAGGAATGTTTTTGGTGGGACAACATGAAGAGGGAGATTGCTAATTTTGTGTCAAGATGTACATTTTTTCAACAAGTGAAAGCTGGAAGGAAACAGCCTGGAAGAGTCACGCAAACTCTTCCCATACCTAAGTGAAAATGAGATGATATTACGATTGACTTTGTCATGGGCTACCAAAGACTCCTAGAAGGAATGGTGCAATATGGGTCATTATTTATTGTCTTACCAAGTCAGCACATTTTCATGCGATAAGAGAAGATTTACCACTTGCATGTTTAACAAGACTGTGTATTAATGATTTTTTAGGACGTCATGAAGTACCCCTATCGATTATTTCTGATCATGATCGCCGTTTTACACCACGCTTCTGGAAAAGTGTTCAGAAATCACTATATACTAAACTTCGTTTGAGCACTGCCTACTGCCCTCAAACTGATGGACAATCAGAACGAACAATTCAAACCTTAGAAGACATGTTGAGATCATTCTCACTTGATTTTCAAGGTATGTGGGATCAATATTTACCTCTGGTAGAATTTTCCTATAATAGTAGATTCCACACAAGTATTCAAATGGAACCATATGAAGTGTTATATGGAAAAAGATGTTTCACACTAACTTGATGGGATGATGTTGGTGAAAGAAAATTGGTAGTCCCAGAATTTGTTGAGGAAATAATGGAAAAAGTAAAGATTATCCAATCCCACATCAAAGCATCCCAAAGTACAGAAAAGAGTTATACTGATAACTGAAGGAAGGATTTGGAATTTCAAGTAGTATAAAATGTTTTCTTGATGGTATCTCCATGGAAGGGTGTTATACATTTCAGTAAGAAGGGTAAATTGAGTCCATGGTACATCAGACCTTTTGAAATTCTAGAACAAATTACATTTGTAGCTTATCATTTGGAAATGCCTCCATGTTTCCCCAAATTTCATGATGTGTTCTACGTATCACTGTTGAGAAAATACATGCCTGACCCAACGCATGTACTCATCTATGAAGAAATTGATATGGAACCTTATATGTATTATTGTGAATAGCCTGTCAAGATTCATGATACTAGGGAACAAGTGCTAAAAAACCAGACGACTCGTCTAGTAAATGTTCTATGGAGAAACCATAAGATGGAAGAGGCAACGTGAGAACCTGAGGATATTATGATGAAGAACCACCCAAATCTTTTAATGCGGTAGTATTCTAGAAATTTTGAGGAAGAAATTATTTGAAGGGGGGGAAGAATGTAACACCCCAAGCTTCCATAGTACGTTTTCATTTGAATAATGCAATAGCTTTGATTATATGCAACATCAAGATTCTAACACACCGTGACCAATCAAACTAGCTATTATGAATAGTAATTCCCACTTTTTGATATTTTATAAAATTTATTTTCCAAAATGAACTTCATTTTTGAATTTGGAACATCAATATTAGCTTAGGGTGATGTTTTGGTATTCTTCTCTAAACTTTTAATTTTTGATGAATAGTGAAAAACACTGCATTATTTGTTAAAACCAACTTTTTATTAAAATTATAATTTATTTATTTTAAATTTATTTTAGGTCAAAATAGATTCATAATACCTATATATGTTCAGTGTAATTCATTGGAGTCATTTTATAATACGTTTAGAAATATAAAAATTTTATTGAACTTTTTACCGTCTTTTACCCAACTCTTAGGAGCATTTGAAAATTTTCAAAAAACATAATTTTACTGCTTCTACTAGTTTAATTTCAAAAATACAAGAGACACTGTTAATATCAGTAAGTAAAATGTAGTTCAATAAGATAGAAATAATTTTTGGCGAATAGTATTGTTTGACTTTTATTTACCACGGTTAAAAGTAAATTGGGTAATTAAGGGTAAAAATGATATTATAATTACCATAACTCATGTACTAATTCTATTTGATAAGTATAAGTTGACAAAAAAACAACCTTATGAATTAAATTTGGCCCCCTTTGGTACACTTGGATTAGAATAGGACATTTATTATTATTTTATTGAAAGAAAAGTTAAAAGAGTTAAATTCAATGTTTAATAACTAAAACATTTTTAATATAGGGTTACAGACAATATAAATTAGACTATAAATGATCATTAAATATATAAAATTATTTCCTACATAATTATATTTTATTTTTAACTTTTAGACATTAAATAATTAAATTTATTTATGAGACAATGATGATTCAATAATTACCTTATTAATGAAATATTAAAATAATTAATATTACAAATATCCAAATAACTTTAAATTGAGACTTCTGAAAAATTAAAATAAATTTTTTAGTTAATATGATATGTTAGGGTTAATTAAATAATTTTTTTCGAAGTAATCAGGTTGTTATGATATTCACAAAAATGAAATACTAAATAGTGTCAAAATTGACAGAATTGAGTTTTTAAAACAAGTACTATATTATTAATTGATATAATATTCCTAAAAATCTATTGTTCATCCAAAGGACTTAAATAACGTTATATATATTAATAATGGACCACTTGGGGTTCTCTTGGCTTGTTATAGTATGTTTATTAACCATATAATACAAAAATACAAAGAGACACGATAAATGTCAAACTATTTAACTAAGAGTTAAATATAAAAGATAATGTTAATATGGTGACCTAAACTTATATAAAACCTATTGGTTGAATTTTTTTCGACCCATCCCCATCTTATCCTTTTAATAAATCATTTTTGATCCATTCTAAGTGGAAAATAATTTTATTATAAAATAATTTTTCAATCTTTTCCAAAAGTGACCAACACCTATCTTATAAAAGGTAACATCCCCTTATCTTAATTTCACACCTCCAAAGCCATTTGGATCGGCCAAACTCTGTCCACATTTCCTCCCAAATTTCCTCCCCTCATCCCAAAGACCTTACTTTTGTCATAAATCCAACCTATGGATCCCTTTTGATCAAATAAATTGGAAGAACCCAAAAAAGAGGTAAATATTTCATCACCTCTTTCAAGTTATTCTCTTCTTCCACTTCATATTTCTTTTTTGTTTCCATACCAAAATAATAAATATAGTTCCTTCTACATAATATGATGTTATTATAAATATGGTACAACCATATTCATTATTCTATCCATCTTATAAATGGCAAAGTCACCATACGTGCATATGTACGGCTTACCGTCTCCACGTCATGGTGTAGTTTGTTATTCAAACACATAATTATTTGGATGGGTATAATAATGAGTATAACTAATGTAAATAGAAAATATAACATGTTAATTATTCTGTATATATGATATCACATCCAATTACATATGATTTTACAATAAATATAATGATATTTTTGATCATCCATACGTACGGATTACCATCTCCATGATCGCGATGAGATTCATTTTCCCCATCATATCCATTCAAGAATAATTTTCATTTGAAGACAAAATATTATGTTTATGAACATAATATAATTCTGTATATGAATCAAATACATCATATCAAAAACAAACATGGCTTACGTAACCAAGCATATAAAGGAAAATGAATCAGTTAACACCTGAAATGATTATACTACTGAAATATTATTAACAAGCCAATATTTGAGGATCATATATGATATAATATTTATGGATATAGTTCTTCTATAATTGAATAAAAATTATTTAACTATTATACATGAGGTTAAAGTACCCTTGACCAAGTAAGAGTACAAGGTAAGGGTTAATTTCACAATTTCTTTATTATTTGAGGTTGTGTTTACGTATGTATCTACTGGGATCTCTCTATCATCCACATCCATGTTTTCTTAAAAATATATTTCAAAAAAATTACTATTTACTAGAGTATGAGTTAATGTCATTTAAACTCTTTTTTGACCTTATATGTTTTAAAATGAATCTTTCCATCATTTTCCAAACAAGGTAGTTTATGAATTTTTCGAAAAAGATCAAAGTAAGAATGTTTTTTAACTTATAGGACGGGTGTGGCTGTTTTCCACCGTTATAACATCATTGAAGCTTACCTTACACACTTATAAGAATATTTTCATAAAAAAATTATCTTATATTACTATATAAATCTTATATTGTTTCAAAATATAATGATTTATTTCATTCATATAGTTTTCATTTCATCTATGTCAATATCCTTTGATGGATTTTAATCTTTTTTGGAGTTGATTTATTATGATACAAATCTTTTAAATTGTATTGAAGGTTTTTTGATATGTTTAACTTGGTATGAGTTATTTTTATACCATTCATGGTTTATGTTTAATGTATTGATACTTTTTATGATAGTTTAAATATAAATGATTATGTTATGTTTCAACATTTTCATATGAGTAATGTATTAGAATTAGTGTGTGAAAGTTGGAGGCTGCTATAGCTCCTTGGTGCATTCGTAGGTCTCATGAGACAATTAGATGTGGAATTTTCTGAGGCCTTTCCCAATTTGATATATGGCTTGGTCCAAGGCCTAAATCATTTTTAGACGTCATGGCTGAGGCCTTGACAAGATGTTTCAGAATATCTGGCATTATACATTCCCTCATTATGAAAACAATAATGATGGTTCATGTGGTTATTCAACTAGTAGAATACCCATGACTGTGTTTTATTATGGAATTATTTACTCATCTAATATTCCTGCCATAAATTGTTCATGTTTATTATTTTTAAGGGAATGTGTCTTTAATTATTCACCATGCCTAATATTTATGTTAACTTACACTATATTTCTTACCCTTACTCAGAATTTGAGATCACCCTTTTCTTATGTTTCATTTTCCCAAGATAAGAAGAAGTTAGTTATTGGTGGCTTGTAGGCATAATCTAGGAGGCTTGGATGTTTCTAATAGAATAATTTAGTGTTGTATTTTTTTTTCAAGTTGTAATGTTGAACTTGTGTATGTATCTTGTTTCCAAAAATACTAAACTAATGGCTCTTTTGGTAAATTATTTATGTTATACTGCTAATGTTATGTAATAAAGCACTGACTCTGGGTAACTGGGGTCAGGGTGTTACATCATCTCTCCACATTTAACAAAAAATTTCAAATTAAAGTCAATAAATTTACAAAAATTAACAATACATAATATTATACAGACAATGTAACTCATGATCCCACATTCCAAATATATTAATACCTTAGTCTCCTTTAAACATTTATGAAAATTTCATGCTTCCAAGAGTAAAATCTCAAATTGTCCTTAAATCATAACATCTAATAATTTCAACATAACATAAACCATAAGATAAATTACCACATTCATGGCCTCCAATAATATACCATAAACATATATTTAATATTATGTAAACGTAAAGAATAAATTTAGGGTTATCTATCATAAGTCATGTGTTTTCCATATGATCAACTTACAAATGAATCACTTCTTTGGATTATGAGTGATATAGATCACATTATTCCAATTCCTTAAAGAATTAGAACTGTAGTTTGATCCTTATATATATCATGATTATTATATCCAAAAAATTTTGATAAAATAATCAAATAAAATAATTATTGAATCCAAACACTAACATATTAATCATTACTACACTTCAATTATATTAGTGTAAGATTGACCATGATCTATTATCCTCTTTCGGTGTATTTAATTTGACACTAGAGACAATGATTTTTGGAGTTGTTACCCCTACGTACATCTATGCCAAAACCACATCCACTTATTGTATCCAAATCTGGATTTATTACCAGGAAGATCCACATAATATCTACCTTACCATAATTCTAAGATGTTATCATATGATTTTATTCAAATTATATCTTATGTTTATTTTCTCAAATCAATGTCTTCTTAATCTCATTTCCAAAGTTCCTATTAAACTATATTTGATACCAATTGTAAATACCATGACTCTATTAGCCCAAAATTGGTACCTTACATAATTAAATTTGTACAAAGCACAAATGTTTTCATCCCAAAGGACTGAATAGTATATTAGATTTGGAAATCTAAATACAAACACAATTATTAAATTAAAACTTGAAGGGTAAAAACATAGAAACTACATAGGAAACACCAATATACTATTAAATCATCCCTGCAAGTTAATCCGAATACACATCTTCGCATCCTGGGGAAAAATAAAACATAAGAAAGGGGTGATCTTAGATGCTCAGTAAGGTTAGTAAATACGAATTGAGCTAACATCAATAATAAGGCAACATGAATGACTAAAAACACAATCCATTAGAACATAATCATGAGCTTAATATGGGAGGAATAAAAGTTGAATAAATAATGCCATATAAAAATTCACATGAGAATGAAACTTAGCCATGGATATTATATTAGTCTAATAATCACATGGATTATTGAAAACTAACATAACAAAGAGCGAATGTATAATAACTGACAAGAATTATATATAATTGGGTTTGCCTTGGGAAAAACCCGGTCTAGTTTGTCACATGAAACCTATTGAGGAATCAAGGTGAAATAGTGGCCCCACCCGTCACATAAAAAGTCCAATGCATTCCTCATATATAAAATAATAAAACTAAAAATATATATTTAAATCAAATTTTCCCATACCGATTTGAAAAATTATAATCATAATCATAGATGAAAACACTCTAATAAAATCATAGATAATTTCTTAAGAAAAATACCCTTTTACTTTGGAAAGAAGAGTTATTTTGACAAAATATTTTCTTATTTGTCATAAAATCAAATTATATGAATTTACATCCTAGAAAAAAAGAATGTACAATTAGAATATGTTATAGGAATTAATGATGTCCAACTAAAGTGAAAACATGTAAAAATAGGTTTCAAGAAACATTGAGGGAAAATATACAAGAGTCTTTAGAGAGGACAAAGAATAAATTATTATCATAAAACTAGAAAAGAGATAACGTAGTTTTTAATGATAAAAAATATTTATTTTAGAAAAATATTGGGGTCTTAAAATAGATTATGTAGTTTACCTGGAAATGGGTAAGAAATTGGGAAGTTCCCTCAAATCGGGCTTGCTTATCGTGAGTAATTGAAAAGGGTACATTTTAAAAAATTTATCTCCCCATAAAATTAAGATGAACTATACATGAGTTATTAATATATAAATATAATTTTTAATAATTATATTAAAACAAATTATAATTACTTTGTGTTGAAGAGAGATAAAGCATAACCAGAATGAAAAATAGAGATTTAGGGGAGAATTCCATACCACTTTTAATCAATCGAGTCGTATGCACTATAAAATTAATAATCATAAAATGAATCATTTAATACATGTTAGATAAATATGTAAATGATATAATACATAAATGTTCAGTATAAATACATCTATAATAATAAATATTGGATAATAAGGTATATCTCACATATTTAAAGGTGAGATGAGAAAAACCTTACATTATCTGTGAAAGCATTCTGCACTTGTACATGACATCCTGGATAATCAGATTAAATATATTAATAAATTAATTTATACTATATTATATAGGTAATTTATTTATTATAATTTCATTAATTTCATTTAGGGATGTTTTATGAGTTATAAGACACAATTCTATCATTTTGAAGCGTTTGTTTCCCTAGTTTTCATGATTGGTCTACTTGTATATATGTATGGAAAATCAATGAAAATGATAATAGTTTTACATAATTAAAATTAAATTTAATTAATTAACATAAATAATACTTAATTATATATATTTAATTTGTTAATATGATGTGATGATTAATCATTAGATAAAACATTAGTGATAATCATTTAGAATAATTTGTTGTTTTTTTCGATCATCACGAACTAGTTCTGTTTTATTAGTTAATTGTATGTATATATACTACTTAAATAACTTAAAATTTGATTTAATACATATATTATAATATATTTTAACTATAAAATAGTTTTATGACCATACTTGATGGCATAATTTATAAACAAAAACACGTCGTCCATGAATGAAGTAAATTGTCACTTTATAGATGATGTTTTCCATTTTCAAATAAAAGGAAAAGGTGAAGATACATGATGGTGGATTTTCCATTGAAATAATAAAATTAAATTATATATAATATAATAGAGTTATCATGAATATTTGGAAAAATGAGTTGAGGATATAATAAGAAAGGAAAATGAATAAAAAATAAACTAAAAGAAAAGAACATAGGTTTTTACCTCTTGAATTCTTATCCTTGAGAACCTCCTTTGGGATATTAGTTTTGGATTTTTATTAAGACCAGAACCTCCTAGAAATGGGGAAGATTATTGGGTAGGAATTGGACAAGCATAATGTCTTAATAGGTGTGAGGAGAAGCGGTGGTGAGGTGTGGTATTTATAGTGGGGGAGAGGGGTGTTTTCTCGTTATTATAGTCATTAATTACTTATTTTATCTCAAGACAATTAATAGTTAGATAATTATTACTAAATATATTAAAATAATTATGGATAGTTTTTTATTATGGGCTTATATAATCCATACATCATCTATGAATTGGTAATTCATGTATTTGTTAAATATTGTAAATTACCGTCTGTCACTATTCCCAGAAAATTCAACTATTTTAGGAAAATCCCAAGAAATTAACATGAAACATTTTTAAATTTGTAAAATTTCAAATTTGAATCTATTTTATGAAAATAATATTATAAATATAAGAGATTTAGTTTTTAAATAAAATCTTCATTTACTCGACATATTCTGATTTTAAAATTATAACTATTTTAATAACACATTAAAAAATTAATTAAGGTCTATTAAAATTATGTTGAAATTATAAAAATAATAATATTTATTTAGAAATTTACTTAGTAAAAATAATTTTATTTATATAAATATTTTAATTACAATATTGGGAATAATCATTTATGTTTCACAAAAACACCAATACCTAATTTATCATTTTTTAAAACATTCATTTACTTATTCCATGATGTAAATATAAAATATTTTCATTTATAAGATACCTAGATTTTATTAATAAATTCATTGGTGAGGTTACTATTCAAATCAAAGTTATAGTATTAATTATAATGAAAATGATAGTTTTATAAAAATCTGGATTTTTCTCTATCACTAGAAAATAAATTTTTTCATAAAAATAAAAAAATTTCACCCTAAGATAACTATGACATTAGAATTCTAAAAACGAAGTTTATTTTGATAAGTAGAATTTATAAAAGTGTAATAATTTAGTTTTAAAATAAGTATTCCATTAGAAGGTGTTAAAAGCGCATTTAAATAAAATATAGTGTTTTCATGCATAAAATTGGATTCATTCTTGTATTATGACTATAAAATCAATTAGATGAATATAAAAACAAATTATTAAATATATAATATATAAATTTTCATAATTTGGTTAATACTATTTATTTAATCCAATTTAATAACGAGGTTATAATGTTTGTTTTAAAAAAATGATAATTTATTTTATATCATTACTCATTTAAGATTGGTGCTGTGTGAAACCTATCATATTAGAAAATTTTATGTTAAAAGGATATATATAATAAAATATTGGGTTGTTACAAGAGAATCCACAATTTAGCATTGAGCATTCATATTTTAACACTAACCATCCAGATTTTAACATTAACATTATAGAGATAAGAAGTAAGCTTTTCAATTGAACATTTCAATGTTGGGAACACTAAAATTCCACAATTTAATACTATAATTCAATGTTTTAACACATAAAGTACACATATGAACACATGGGAATATCTAATGAGTCTTTTAAGGCATTAATATCAAGAAACCAAAAATTAACACTAATTATCCACAATTTAACACACATCATCCTGATTTTAATGTAAGTATTGAGATTTTAACAATAACATTATAGACACATAAATTATTCTTTATAATTGATCATTTCAAAGTTAGAAACAAAAAAAATTCCAAAATTCAATACTATATTTCTAGGTTTTATCTCTAAAAATACACATTTAAATACAAATACATTTCAAATGAGGCTTTTAAGTAGTTAACATCAAGCTACAATAAATTAACACTAAGAATCTACGGTTTAACCCTCACCATCAAGATTTTAACAATAACCATAAAAAGTTTAACACTAATATTATACACATAAATTTAATCTTTTCAATTGAATATTTCAATGTCAAAAACAGAAAAATTCCACAATTTTACACTATAATTCCACAAATTGGCTCTTTTAATACACATCTAAACACAAAAGAATTTCTAATAAGGATTTCAAGGAATTTAACATCAAGATACCAAAACATAGAACTAAGAAACAACAATTTAACACAGAAAGTTCAAATTTTAACACTAACCATCCATATTTTAACTTTTATAGTAATAAATATAAACATAGATATTTTTAATTAAACAATCTAGATAATTACACCATTTCTAATGTTTAACACTATAATTACTGGATTTAAAACAAAAATTACATATTTTAACAAATGTGAATATAAAATAAGGATTTAAAAGTATTTGACATCCAGATTACAGAAATTAACATAGATAATCCTCAATTTACCACTAAAAATATATATTTTAACACAAACCATTTTTTTACACTAAAATTATAGAAATAAAAAGTAAGTTTTCAATTAATAATTTCACTATTTTCAAAAATAAAATTTCACAATTTAACACTATAATTCCATGTTTTAACACTAAAAGAACTTATCTAAACACATGGTAATTTCTTATTATTCTTTAAGGGCATTTAACATCAAGGTACTATAAATTAACACTGAGCATCTACAATTTTACACTCATCATCTATATTTTAAAATTGGGAATCTAGGATATAATCATAAATCTTTTATATTTAAAATATTGGGTAGTAACACAAATTTATGCATTTTAACACCATATTCCCATACTTATACAATTACATTCCAAATTTTAACATGAATCATTAATATTTTAAAACTATGATTCCATGTTATAACATAGAGGATTCATATTTTAACACTCACATTCCGGATATTAATACAATAATTTTAAATTTTAACATAATGACATTAACATAAAGAATAAATAATTTATCACCAAGATTTCTCATTTTAACAAAATATCCACATTTTAATGTTAACTTTTATAATTTACAATCCTTAATTTCACAATATGATGACACATTTTTATGGTAACAATCCTACTTTTAGCACTATATCTATTGATTTTGAAACTAAAAAAACTTATTTTAACACTATAAATCCAAATTTTATCAATGGGAATCTAATGTTTAATGCTTATATTCCATATTTTAATGATCAAATTCTAGATATTAACACTGACATTAAAAATATTAACATGTAAATTTGAAAATGAACCATATAGAATTTAACATTATGATTACACATTTTAAAACCATACATCCAGAATTTAACATAGAAAAACCATATGTTAACACGGCAATTTAAAAATTTAATATGATACTTTTAACAAGAATCTTGAAATATTACAAATATGAATTTTTAACTTGATGCAAGAAAAAATATTTATTAGGAAAACCACTCCCTTCTAAAATTATTAGCATATATAAGATTTATTTTTTACTAATTCTTTTTGACTCCAATCATGTTTAAATGATTACATCATCCTAAAATTGAAAAACAAATTTTCAAGAAAATTATGAAACACACCAAACAAAAAATAGATGAATAAAAAAATCTACAATTCAATTTTAACATAGTGATATTAGTAAAATAAATTTAATAACTAATAAAAAATATTCAACAAAAATAAAAATTTTAATTCTAATAATAAAAAAAACCAACAATATGCTTTTTTGGTTGGGATTTTTGGATTGAATTCTTATGGATACCCACATCATAAAAAAGCTCCACCAAAAGAAATTTTGACCAATACCGTTCTCCAAAATTTCATTCACGACCTCATTAAATAATATCATTATATTAATTTAAAAAAAACAATAATTATTATTTAATAAGGCCCCCAAAATTTTGTCAATCCATCTGATGACTTCTTCTCCCTTTTAATCATTTCTAGTAGAAAAAATAACTATAAAATATTTATGAATGAGGTAATAAATCAAGACATCAGTATGTAAGGAGGAACATTATGAGAGGAGGATAAAAATATTCCAGAGAAAAGATGATGGTAGAAAGAGGGAGGTACCAGTAGGAGGTGATGACTGGATATGGTTTTCAACATTGGAGGGTGATGGTGTCGGAGAGTAGGGAAATGAACGAGGAGTGGAGGAGGTTTTTGAGGGAGTTGTGGGTGATGATGATATGAGTGTTCTAGATGGTAAGGGATGGCTAATTATGGTTTTTAGTGGAGTTTTGAAAAAATGTTTTGGAGGAGGTAAATGATGAAGATATGAAGGGAGATGGTGAGAGAGTGGATATTGATGATGAGATGAGTGAACAATAGGAAATGATGAAGATCTAGGATTTTTTAGAGAGGAGAGTAATGATACAAGAGAGGAGGGTGATGACGTGGGACAAAGGGAGATGATGAGAGGTGAAATGGGAGTATGGAACTAGGGCTAAGCATTTTGTAAGATGGGGGAAAACAAGTTGGGTATAATGGTCATTTACATACCAAATTTAAAAATCAGGTTTGTAATTTTACATTTTTTCAATTATGGGTCCTCAATCCAAATTATGTTTCTTTTTTAGTCTGTATGTTTAATTATCCATAAAAATAATGTTTCTGAAAAGGAAAGATAAATCTGAGGAATAAGAAGATTTCAAGAAGCTTGTCACTAGTAATAAAATAAAATAAACGATTCCATAATTATAAATGAAAATAAAAGAAAAGAAAAGAAAAGTAAATAATTGAAAATAAAATAAATGATTTTGATTTTTAAATTTCTTTTGGTTATATCAACCATATCTGAACTATGTAATTAATGCTCTCCCTATGATAACTCATTCCCCTACAAGTGTACCAAGCCTTGGTCTCAAATTGGTTGAATTTCTTATTGAAAAAAATAAAAAATTATTTTTTAAATGCCATAAATAACTATTGTTTTAATGAAATTAATTACTTTTTTCCTATATTTTAAAATAACAGTATTAATCGTATTAATTAATGTTGTTAATGGTGGTATTGGTGTTAATTACATTAATGGTTTTAATGATATTAAGAGTAAATTAATATCATTGATTAATGATATATATTAACGTTATTTTATAATTTTTTTAATTTATGTTCTTAATTTATTCATATATAACTATCATCAGATATTTATTTTCTAAATATTTAAATTTCAATAATTATAAAATATATTCACATACTAATATTAAAAAATCAAACAAATAATTATTCACATTAAAATATATATAATTATAATGGAAATCATAAATCCTTACAAACACAAACAAATATATTAATTAGTGTTTACATAAAAATAAAATATGATAATATGAATATATAAATAAATATTTTTATATTAGAATATTAAAAAATAATAAAATATTTTATATAAATTTCATAAGATAAACTTGAAATATATGTAATAATGATGAATAAAAATACAAACATTAAAATTAGTGTAAAATTATGAATAAATATATAAATTAATATATCCCTAAAAACAAGTATGAATTGAACCTTGTGCACCACAATGTTTTGGTGAAGGATTGTCCATTATGTAGTTAATATAAATATCATTATAGGACTAAGTGTCTGTGAACTACATAAATCAGTAAAAATATAAATTTTTCATAACATAAATATTATTTTTCTATCATGATAAAAACTGAGATACCATTATAAAAAAATAAAATCATAATCCAATTAATCCAATATCATAAAACAAGATAGAAGAATTAAAAATAATTAAAAAAATTAATCAAAATATTTATGATTGGTCCATATAGAATAATGGGACTGGGGAATAAAAACTATGAGAAAGTGGATCAACTATGCTTTAAGGTATAATAATAGGTGCAACATAGAGGTGAAACTAGGGTTTGGGTAATACAGGAAGATGATGAGGATAAAATTTTCAATATTAAAAGATTCACATTCAAAATCTTTATATTCAATCTGAATCATCCAAATTATGAGGTGATTCAAAACCTTTGGTCTAAGAGAAATTAGCTTCTCTTTAGTTCCCTACAAATGATCTCTCACTAGAATTTGACATCACAAAATAGGAGTTATTTGTTTCCATCACTCATTTCCATTTATTTTTCAACTGAATAAGGCCTACCCAAAAAACGTTTCAACTCATCTTAAATGGTTAATAATTCATATTGAGAGAATATTTTTGATTTATTTGATGGAAAAAAGATAAATAACAGGTGGGGATTGTAGGAATGAAGGATGAGGAAGATGTGGACCTAGAATTATAGAGGTTTGGGTGTGGTGATGTTGACACAGGAATGAGGAGGTAGGGAGCAGGATATATGGAGGAGGGGGGATTCATGGGGGGAGTAGATGCTGGGAGGATAAATTGGAAGGATGGGGGAATTCATTGTAAAACTTTTGAGGGTACAAAACACATGAATTGGAATAATGATAAAGTTACATGTGTATGATAAATTAAAATGTATAGTATTATTACAAGTACTCCACTAGTTCTTTTTAATGATCTAATTCCTATTTATTTAATAAGAAATATAATCTTTAAATAAGAAATCATAAAAAAATGGATGCTAACCATAAAAATTATGTATAAACAAATACTTATTTTTGAAAATTGAGTGAAAATAATAGAAAAAATTTAGATAGACCCTTGTTCAAGGATTATGTTAATAAACATTATCATTCTTAATTTTATTCATGATAACATCAAAAGAAATATTTCATTGATGAGTTTTTATTAAAGTGAACAAATCCAGATTCACAACATTATCAAGTTATAGTGAATCATCATAAAATCTTGAAACAAAATTTTCTACAAGAATGAAAATAAATAATGTGGCTACTCTGTTAAACATGATTGAATAATAAAATTATTCATATTTGAATATCATGGGATATTTTGGTCTACCAAACTATATATAAATATATTTATATTTCATGTTGAGATTATGGTTATTTTTCGAATATCACTAAATTATTAAAAATTTTAATATAATGTAATATATCGATTGAATATTAAAAAAATTATTACATAATCAGTATAAAACACTTCCAACATGAAAATATGATGTGTTATAAAAGCCAAAATATAAGCATGAGAAATATATTTTAAATCATAATAATTTGTGTAAAATTTATTCTAAATAAGAAAATAAATATAACTTGTACATGTTAAAATAATTCAAAATAGAAACAGTAATTTGGAAAATGTAGTCTAGTCTAATGGAGAATATATGCGTAAGCGTAGTCATAAGTACATATAGTTGAAAATGTATATGTATTGACTTGTTTATATATTACATGTATATTGAATATAAATTTCATATTCAGTATATGATATTTCATTCATATTTGATATATTTAAAGCATTTACCAAAACATGTATATTGAATAAATGAAATCACATACATATTGATTGTAAACTACATATTTAGTATATGAAAATGTATGCACAAGGAAGTTGTATTTTATATAAAGAAACAATATGATTTTTAATATAAACATTAATATAAACCACAATATAAACTATAATGGAATTTAAATTTCCATTCATGAAATTGTAATGAAAACTTTAATATAAATATCAATATATAATTTTATTTAAATGAAAATGCAAACTGTAATGTAAACTATAATTTTAGTACATTATAAACTGTAATATAAAATAAATACAAGCTACAATATAAACGACAATATAATGAAATATAAAATATAGTTTCAGTTCATGATAAAACATACACAAGGAAATTATGTTCCATATAAGGAAATGATATGTATATTAATATAAACTATAATATAAATGATCTGTATAGAATTTAGCTAAAAAAGTAGAAATGAAATATATATTGTGTAATTAAAATTGAATTCATAATGATAATAAACTAAAATAACATGTAGAAACTGCATGTATATGAATAAAATGATAACCCATGCATATTATGTAAATGAAACTGCATTCATTTTCAATTTAATTTTAGATCATGACACTATATACCTAAGAAAAATTTAATTTCAAAGAATAATAAAAATTTCTTGAAGTTTTTTCAGTTTATGAATGTGTATACTATTGTTATTTTTTTGATGAATAAAAATTTTGTATCCTTAAGGATATTACTAAAATTAAAATATTTTGTATCAAAATTACAATGAAATTAATTGAATAAATGTTCTTACAACACATAAAAAATAATAATTAAGACATGTTACTTACCAGTCATTTTTACCTCACATCCCAGGATATATTTTAATAAAACCATAACATCATGTTGATAAGATAGAATATGAACCTAATATAATGATGGTACCTAGTTGATTGAAAAATCTTTTAATCCAACAATCTATCATATTTTGAATGTTAAGATAATAAATTGAAAAAGTAATGAAAGAATTAGAATTATCAATATGAATAAATATAAAGTAAGAAATTGGTTGGATTAATTTTTTTCAAACTATTGAAAAATGGTATGTAGACAACCATATCCATTTATATTACTCAGTAAGGGGACTAAAACGCTTAATTGGAAAACATATCACATAATGAAACTATCTTAATAATTTTAATTATATGAATGTATAACTATAATTATCTGTTTGATCGCAGTGGAAGCACTTATCAAGGTCGATCCCTAATCATAAATTGTTGAATTAAATAGATCATTCACATATTTTTTAATACATAAATATCATAACCAGCCAATTTTTTCCAAATAATATTGACAAGAAAGGTTTTTGGAACCATGAGATGATATTTTCATGTTAAATTCATAATTAATTTAAATTTATTGTTAGAAATAATAACTCGATCATGAGATCATTCATCAATGAATATGATTATCATCCAAAAATATTTTTTGTCTACCTTTTTATCGTTGATGATGCCCCAAAATAGAGACCTTCTATTGGTAATTCACAAATGCAACTTTGATCTATGAACAACACTAATGAGTTTTTGGGTGTTATCATGGTTGATTGATTATCCTGTGGTATTCATAATAATTTTTGTGAATATTCTTTTAGTCTTGAAGAATTGCCCTTACACTCTCGTTCATATGAAGGTAGAGGAGGGAAGATAATCTCAAGAGTCTTTATAAGTCTTGAGAGTGGGATTTAGAATTTGTTGGGCCCGATAATTTTATAAAATGATCAATCTCAATCAATCTATACATAATATATATAATCATCTATTATTAGAGATGGATTTTAGGTTAAAATATTATTTAATTACATGATGGACTTTAAATAATATATTAATTATCAACTAACCCCATGCCATATATTATTAATAATAATAATAATAATATTATTATTATTACTATTATTATTATTATTATTCCTATGGTGTGTCCAAATTTTCACAATGATGAATATTATTATATTGAATAAAAAATTAATATTTATAACAAGACACAATCTTGGCCTACTCCTCCTCTTTGATATTTATCAAATACCTAAATAAATATTTAATTAAATATTTATTCATAAATAAAATAAATTCTCTATTCCCAGTATGGTGAATAATTATTAAAAATATTCAATAAGTAAAATAAATATTATATTCCAAGTTTGATGAATAAATAATTATTTAATGGTAATATAATTAAATAAATTATTCATTAAAGGATAAATAATTATTTATTACCATTAGAATGAAAATAAAAAAAATAAATATTTTATATTTGTGAAATTTAATAAGTATCTTGCTAATAATTATTTATTTAATATTTGAGGTCAATAAATCCTGAAAAAAATTATTCCTCAATCTTGAGAAAACTATTTATTCTAATAATTAAATTCAAATATAATTTAATTGAGATCAAAAGAAACACTTATTATGTGATCTTCTAGGCTTCTTTATCAATGTCATTATATGATCTTGACTAATGTCCAAGATTATAGTCCAATAATGGGTCAAGGAACCTAAGAAAAATAAGTCAATGTCACAACATTAACAACCAAAAATAAGCGCTCATCTTGTAATATAATCCCCCTCTCGCAATATCTCATCAGGTAGGTTTAAGACTAGTATCATCAGTTTATATTCTTGATACGCATTTCCTTGTATATCTGAAATAAACTCATAATTACAACATGATCATGGAATTTAATGTGGTTGTTAAATTTCAATCAAAGGGTGGTGATATCAATTTACATGGATATGAAAGGGAAAAATCCATTCTCAAATTATTAATTAATACCATGTCATTCGTTATCCTCACAACATACCCATCTTTTTGTGAACATATGAAATCACATTTTTCATCATTAAATTAAAGTATGTGGTTCATTATGTGAATTAATATTAATTTTAAAGCCAAAGGATCATTGTACACAATCCCAAACATGAATATCTGATGACACATAAACATGCACAATTCATTCTGGTGGGTTTGTTCTCATAATCTCTCATCTTGGAGATTACCAAGTGTAATATTCATGTAAAGAAGTCCAATATTATTACAAGTTCTCATACCTGACCATAAAAATAATATGTAACCCATCATATAATGTTATCCATGGGTAGAACTAGGTTTAAGATTATCAGCATGGCATTTTAAGGTTCTCATCATAGTGGGGAACTGTTATGACATTTTTAATGCAATAGATACTCTTGTACATTATCACATTAATGTTATATAAAATAATAATCAATATGTTAGAAAGTGTTTAAATTTATTATCACTTATTTGAGTATACATGTATTCTTAAGTATAATGTAGTTATTTGGAAACCAACTCAAATAGTATCCCACTTGCACTAGATCCAACTACTAATGGATATTTACTTATCACATATTAAACATGATTTTATTGAATATATATAAAACTACTAAGCGAACAAAATTTCCAGGATTAGGGTTGGTAAATCCACATGTCTATATGGTGAATATTCTTACAAGAACATTAGATCCTTGTGAAAATCTCTCAAGTAGTGATATGATTGAGTATCCACATCTTGTTCACATGTAATAATCCTTACATATTGATTATGTCCATTGTCAAATATTATCATAATAATGAAAAAATAATTCATTTAGTATAACCCTAAATTAGAATAACACATTTCTAAATTGAACCTTAAAAACATTAGATGACATACTCAAATATTATAGATATGATAAGAATTGACTATAATATATTTTTATTTCATATTTCCTTATCCTTTTCTAGGATACTAGATCAAATTAAAATAATTTAAGATATGCGTTCAATTACATTGATCACCAGTATTATCACCTCTGCAGACACCAAGAACTCATCCAGTTCTACTTTTTAAATACTTTTCTATAGTTTTAATTGTATGTTTATGAAATTATGTTGGATCTATTTGATATTCACCTATTATGCATAATGCATCAGTAATATCAATCATCATTACATATCATGGAATATTAGATAAATTCCTATTACATAAGCTTCTGAAATAATTTTAATCAAAATAATATCTTCATGTTCCCATGAATTTTCTACTAGAAGGATTATATATCAATGAAAATTCAGTTAATATATGTATAATGACTGTATATAGAAAACCCAGAGATTTATTTTTTAGATACTGTTCCCTAGAACTCAATTTCTACTATAAGTTCTAATATGATAAATTTTCAATAATTTTTATTAACAAACTAGTGAGAGACAAATTTTTTCATCTATTATTAACATATATACCTTGAAAACATATATCTCTCTTATTAACCATTAAGATACAAATGTCACTTATTCATTACCAAATTAATATTATATTATCACCATGCATGATTAATTCATATATTACTTTATTTAATCAAGACATCTCATTAGAATTTTTTTTGATATCATTGACCCTTTATAGTTATTCCTTTTATACATTTATGATAGGGTATCCTTTTGGTCACATCATATAGAAATATTTGATATGGATTCCTATAATGAGGAGGAATTGACTATTAATAGACTAATATTATGATCATAGAAGTATGATTTAACAAGTATAATTTAAAATGATTTTATTAATGATGATTAATATATTTTTTTTAAGAGAATAAAACTTTCAATAATCAATTATGTTTTATTTATGTCATCTTGTTATATTCTTTTCATATTTATTTTAAATACTCACTAAAAATATGGACTCATAATTATTCAAAATAAAGAGTCCCCAAATCTTGGTAGTTGGAATCCATTACCTAAATTTATAAATAATTTTTATCCTTAGAATTCAACATTTTACTATTTCTTTTTAGTAATATTTATTCAAAAAGAATAATATATGTATCATCCACCACGATGAACATAAACCACCTCTTTTGTTATGAATTCTTATACTATATGTGTCTCTGGAACCACTACTCCCACTATGATTAGTGGAGTCCAACATTCCTTTGGAAACCCATGTGGATCTAGAGCCTTAATCCATAGTATTTATGTATTCTCCCAATATATTCAGATATAGAGTTTCCCTTTATATAAATACAGTCACTATTTACTAAATGTTAATATCCATAGTGGATATATGATCATTAAATTAGATTCACCTTAGTGTTTGATGTTCATTTGTAGCTAAAGTCAGATTTTAACTAATAATTTTCAACAATAATTTTTTTTTGAGTCCTAATAGATTATTATCATATCACAATTTATATAATATTCATTATAAAATATAGTTTCCATATGGTTATTAGTTTTCATTCTATTTGAAAAACAAGTATTGTAAAAAAAATATGGAATATTTGCAATATATATGAGACGTATAACTGATTTTCCATTTACTACCATCATGATATTGATGTATATATGGAAATTAGAGTTTAGGAATACCTTTACTCAACATGTATGATAAATTACTACTTAGATAAGACATTCTTAGAAAATCTAGCTTAGAGACTCATCAATATTTACCAAGTGCATTAATTTACTTCACTAAGAATTTCTAAAATTTCAAAAAGGAATATCATGAAGTATATGAAGATACGTTTACATTTATAATATTCCAACGAACATTTTGAAATAACTCTAAAAATAATTGTGGTGTAACTTTATTTTTAACGGTTTCTTTATATAAAAAACCATAAGTTGTTTATTATTATATCCATAATCAATGTTTAATTGAAAAAAAAATTATGGGTATAAAGAAGTCGACTATGTTCAGTTTTATTTGACAAAGAATTATCTTTTCAAAATTGAGTAAAAGTCTAATATTTTATATACATTAATCATTATAATAGATTTTTAGGATTCAAGAGTTACTGAATTGTTAATTTAGTATTGAAGCATCATAATAAAATTTATTCCAAATGAGATATAATGTCTCATTGTTTCTTTATAGACACTAAAATAAATTTTCTACTAATATTTATTACAAACATAAATCAATCCATTTTGTCAATGAGAAATAATTATCTCTCCTTATTTGATGTATCAATATCTATTTCTCAGCTATTTTGGTGTTCACTCTATAACCTATATATTTTTTTCCTCATTACCTGTATTTAAATATATATATGTTTTAAGAATATTTTATTTTAATACAAAAGTGGTGAATAAAAATTTCATGAATATACCTAAGGTAGATACATTTGATCAATTCTTCAATTCATTAGAGATTCATTTCTAGCATCCATTATTTCCTCATAAGAAGGAAATAGAATATTGTTCCTTCTTCTACCTGAAAATATTTTGTATTTTTGAAGGATGATATAAAGGATATTTCAATTTATATTGGACATAGAATATTAAGCTTTGTCTTTCAGACTTTTCACTATAATAGGTGAAGAAACGTTTTTATATGAATCCTTATCTACCTAGTGAAGTATAGTCAAAATATTCCCAAGAAACATATCTATTTCATTTATATGGTCTTGGATGAATAATGATAACCTTGGTGGTATGGATTGTAATATAAGATTAATTGATAACTTTTTATCCAAGTGGATTCCCAATTTCACTAACTAGTCAATATATTAAAAAATTTTGAAAACATGATCAGTGGATAGATTCCCTTCTTATAGTTTACAATAACATAGAGTATTTAAAACCTTATCTATTTCAATAATTTCCTTCTCTTACTCAAGAAAAAAAAGATGAGATATTATGGTGTAATCATCTATTTACTTATGTTGTATCATCAAATATCATTAAATAGTATATTATATAATAAAATTAATTTCGGAATAGTTTACTATATATCTCGAGTAGGCATCCTTTTCACCATTTTTCAATTACTGGTGTGGAAGGACATTAATAGTGGACTCCATTATATAATAAAATTTTCTGATAATATTTCATCACATAAACGATTGGAAGATATCCATAAATATTTATTTGTAAGGATATATCATGAGTTAAGTAATGATCAAAATGCTTTCATGGTTTTTCATTCTATTTTTCTATAAGAATTAAAATATATTAATAGACATTTACTTGATTATAAATTATATGAGACATTGAAATTTTTTTAATCTCATTCTATTTCATCTAGTCTCAATAACCCTCACCATTGAATTCAGAATGTCTAGTTGCATGTAAATTTTAGTGTAAAAGATCCATATTCCCCTTATCATAACCCAAGAGAGGGGTTGGTCAATTATTAAAGGGTGTCTAGGTAGGAAATTGTTTTCCAACTATAGGCTTGTAGCTTTTAGATCCATTTAGTGGACTCCCCAATCCAGATTCCCTTGTTAAAATTTCCTCAACACTTGCATCCAAGATACATGAAGTGTAGCAGGGGATAATTCTATTAATGAAAATTGATTAAGACAACCAAAAATATTCATAATAACCCTATGGTAAAAGCATGTTCCCCAATGAGGGCTTGGTAAAACACATAGTTCTATTGGTTTCATTCCTAATCAAGTAATGAAAAACATAGTCGGACATAACATTAAGTTGAAAGATTTTATTTATTACGTGAAAATATTTGTTATTTTATTTATTACATGTATTTTTAATATTATGGGTATTTTACTTAAGGTATTAAACATGTTATTATAAAACATTTATGTATAATCTATTTATTTTAGTTCCTTCTTTTCATATTCTTACATTTATTTATGAGATCATGGTCTTGGATTCATAAAATAAATCCTGAATAAGAAATAAATAAAATAAATAAATAAATGATGTGATGAGGTGCATATTTAATGGTTGATTTATCAAGAAGAAAATAAATAATCCTATAACCCTTAGAGAAAACTCATTATATTGATCTGGGAATGAGTTGAAACATTCCACTTGTCCATCTATGTATCACCCGTGTTGATTTGTCTTGGTTCCATCTTGAACATCCTACAAGAACCTTGAGATAATCCTCTAATTACATATGTTTTATAACTCACACATTAGTGAGGGGATCCAAAGGATTTTTTACGGATAATTACAATAAATAGCCTTGGAATCTCATTTCCTACATAATAAATGTGGGAGTAATCACACATAGACCATGATATTAAATTTAATAATAAACAATTTCAAATCCACACAATAAAAATAAATCAAATAATACCAACACAAACAAAGTTATGGTCAAAATTCATGATCAGTCATACACATGCAATGAATATGAACATGAACACTGGATAATATTAACTTCAATTCCTTCTTTATTATTATGATAAATGCACTTGTATTGATTTAGTTAATTAATCAATTAATTACCATTATCTTAATGACCATCTAAAGTCTCTTGGAGATACCTATATAAATTAATTCATGGGAAATAAAAGAAATGATCAATTAATATAGATAATTATATGGAATTAATTGATAAATTATTAGTTCCTGAAACCTTTATTACATAGTCAACACATCTGGGGATAATAGTGTAATTAGGTTTTAATTCTTCAATTAATTATTTTATGTATAGTAATATTGTTTTTTATTGGGAGACTACGCAACATGAACTCATTAGCTACATGTCGTGTTCTTGTCATTCAATGTATCTGGGGTAAATTCTTAGAAATTTAACATATATTTTTGTTGGATGACATTATGTGTACTAATGAGGCACATGTCATGTGATCCACTTGTCATGTGTCTATGTAACCCACTAATTAACTTTCTGTGTTCTAAAAACATGTGAATTAATGTGTTATATGATGTGTATGTTAGCTATAAATCATGTGGCTAATTAATTATCTTTTTTGTCAGTATCACACAGTTATAAACTATATATTTGACTACATGGTTAACAATAATTCCACCGCTAAACCATGTAAACTTCACACTGTGTATTCTAGCTATACATTATGGAGTCTGAAGAACCGTGTGCTTGTATGTCCTGGTAAACACATGCTATAAAATAAATACACCATATATTTTAAATATTTTGTGTGTCATGTATCCCATTACCCATCTAGGTGCAGTGTACATGGGTACATGACATGTACTCTGATCACACATAGTGTAACCCTATATACCATCCATAATCTACAGCACCTCCCTATAGAATCATCGATAATTATTTATCTCGATCTTGAGTTCATTCTGAAAATATTAAACTCGAATGAAGAAAATTAATATATTTAAATCATGTTAATTAAACATTGTATCTAATAAAAAATAACATCGAATTTAAAAAAAACCAAAATTTCATATGGTTTATAATAAAATATGTAACTATAACTTTTAACATGGATTGACTAATACAACTTTATGAATTTGATCATAGTGGAATATCTTATTGGGGCTGATATTGTCTCAGTAATTGTTAGATTTTATGCTTCATTAACATATTTTAAAATACATAAAACTCATAAAAAATAAAATTTTTCTAAATAATATTCACAAGGAAGGTTACTGGAACTAAGAGAAGATATTTTCATGTTAAATTTATAATTATGTTTTATTGATCAGAAGAAAGAGTACCTCAGTCTTGAGTTATTTCCTTGATCAATATTTCGATCATTTGAACCCCTTTTTGATCAAATATATTTTCATGTTTTAGAAAAAAATTTAGAGTCCCTATAGAGGTGTTCCACAAACACTCCTTTTATCTTTAAACAACTCTTATGGGCATCCAGGTGAAATCATGGTGGATAAATTGTATTTAGATGATCATATTGTTCACTGTAATGATTCATTCGAGCTTGAGGAATCATCATTGTACTATCATTATTAAGAGGGTGGAGGATAGAAGATAACTTATAGATAATTCATACATCTGAAGAGAGGGATCTAGAATTTGTTGTGTAGAAAATTTCTATAAAATGATAAATCTCAATCAACATCTATATAATTGACATATTCATCAATTTATAGAGATATGGTTAGAGTTAAAATTTTCTTTAATTGAACAATGACCCTTAAATAATATATTAATCCTCATCTAACCCCATTCCATGTAATAATAATAATATTATTATTATTATTTTTCTCATGGTGTGTACAAATTGATGTAGGTATATATATTATGTTTCTAGATTTCAATTTAATATTTTTCATCAAACACAATCCTCTTATGGTCATTCTCCAGGAAATTTATCAAATATTTGTGTAAATATTTAATTTTTTATTTAATATTTATATTCAATAAATCCTATTTCAAATTATTCCTCAGTCTTTAAAGCAATAGTTATTCTAATAAGTAAATTAAAATAGAATTTAATTGATATTAACATAAACACGCAGTGATCTAGACTTCATACTCATTAGCATTAAGCGATATTTTGTATAGTCCATGATTATTGTTTACAAATTGGTAAATTAACCCAAGACAGATATGTTAATGTCATAATATTGAAAAACAAATTTGAGGACTCACTATGTAATATAATACCTTTTTAACAATTTCTCATCGTGAATGTTGCACACTCATGTCATCATCGTATATGCATGATACATCGTTCTTTGACTATCTAAAATAAACTCATCATTACAACATGACCATAAAATTTAATATTAAAATTCCATTTTAGTAAAAGGGATTATATATCAACTTCCATAAATATGTAAGATACAAATACTTCCTAAAAAAATTAGTTAATAACATTTCATTTATGATATACCCAATGTACCCTACTTATCATGAACATATGGCATCATAATTTTGGTCATAAAATCAATGTGTGTGGGTTATTGCATGAATTAATAATAATATTAAAGTCTAAGTATCATTACACACACTCTTTCAAAAGAATATTCTATTACACATAAACGTATAGAGTTCCTAATGGCGTGTCTATTCTCATAATCTATCATCTTGGATATTATCAAGTGTGAAATTCATGATAAGATGTATCGTCTTGTTATGAGTATCCAACATACTATGTTCCCCATCATATAGTGTTATCCAAATATATAATGAGTTTTAAGAATATCATATTGTCTTTTCACGATTCTTATAATAGTAAGGAATTTCTATAACCTTTTCAATTTGACAGATACTCTAGTAAATTATTACATTAAAGGTATAAAGGAAAAAAATCAATATGTGATAAGTTATTTAGATAAATATTAATTTCATGAATTTAAATTCAATCTAAATTAGAAAGTATTTGGTACTTGAGAATTAACTCCATTATAGTGTACATTGAATAAAAAAAATCTTCTGTTATTAGAGCTAGAAAAAAATTACAAATATATAGATTAAATTTAGTAAAACGTAATTTTAAATGAACCCATTATCACATTATAAGGAATTAAAAATAATATCATAACTTGAATAATTGATCTGTACTAATTTATCAACTATCAGCTAGTGATAATTTATTGAATTATGGTTTATTGGAAAAGGTCATGTCAGAAAATTGCCCATGTAATGATTTTAAAACATGTTAGTTAAATATAAGAAAAAATTATACAATAAATTTTAGAATTATATGGAAATTCATATTTCAATGATAAAGAAATTCATCTTAAAATTTAAGTGTACAAATAAAAATTTATGGAAGAAAAATTATATCTAACTAATATCAGAACTTATATGAATCAAATTTCATTATGAATCAATTTTATAATTTATAATAATAAAAAAATTATATAGAAGAAAAATTTGAGGATAAAATAGAGAAATCAAAATTAAATAATAGAAAACCAATAAAATGATGCATTAAATGATAAAACATGAATAAAAAATTGATTCATAAGAAGTAATTCTAAATAAATATAGTTTCATTATAATTTTGAAATATTATTGAACCAGATACCTAGAATTTTAACCTGTATCTTCTAATTATCATCATTATTAAATGTTATGTAATAATGTTGATTAGAATACCATACCATTTGTGTAGAACTTCTTATAAATAAAAAAATAAAAATTAATTGAATTAATATATGGAGGAATATTATAATATTAATTTAAATATTATGAATAATATTTGTTATAAAATATTTCTATTACTAAATGAGAGTTCTAATTTTATACCTAGAGTTAGTTAGGAAAAATTAAATTGTAAATGATATCATTTGTGCATGTGGATTTTATTCATTCAATAGTTTACGACCCACTCCCCACAAAGTGTACCCCTCTTGAGTTGACAATGGGTAAGAGAGATAGTGACCCCCACCCCATGTCCCTCCTTATGTAGGCCTCGGGTAGGCAACTAGAATTCAGGGTATAATAAACACAAAAATGGAAGGAATTACCCTCTTAGAGAAACACATACAGAATGGAGAGATAAGATAGACACCAACCAACTCTTGATCAGACTATAATATAGAATAAAACTGAATTACATGAATGTAACTTCATTAAAGATATTATACTACTAAAAAGGAAAACTAAAAGTACCAAAAGAAAGTAAGGAAGACCGCAACCACAAATACCAAATAGCTTCTCTAACCCACAAGGTAATAGTAACCACCCTGATATCCAGCCAACTCCAACTAACCTAAAAATAGTTTATATATTCATATGGTGAGTATAACAGTATACTTAGTAAGATCCTCCTCATAGCCTCTCATTGAAAAGTAATCAATGCATTCTAGGGTACAACGAATAATAAGTGAATCTAAATCATCACATAAATAGGTATACTATGTTCCCAACCTCACCATGGATACTATCACCATGTGTCACATACAAGAGCATATAATATAATAAAGAATATCTAGGGTACCCTTCAACCACTTCCCCACTAGCTTTCCAATAATCCCCAACATCACACATCCTAACCATCATAATCCCAAAAAGCTAGCCCCTCTACACCTGATCAAAGCACCACAACATGAAACTTGTGCAACACACCACCACATCCACATAACAAAGTATAACTATGTAGTTTTTTGGAGGCACCACAAAATTCATAACCTGAATCATATGTTGGATATTATGCCCCATGTCATCCCAACCCATATACCGAGTAAGGATCCTCAATTCATCATAGTTTATACATGTTATACCTATAGAAGCAATTAGGAAACTATAACAAGAAGATATTTATGTGAAATAACCATAATCCATTACATCCCTCTACACACATATATAGGGAAAAATAACTGTCATGTATACCAATACATGTAACTATAAAGAGAATAGAATGGATCCAAGGGGGCCAGCAAGTCATCCATACTCCAACCGAGATATTGGGGAAAACACCCCCAGGGCCTAGAATCCCAGGGGTGCAGGTTGTCTTAATTGAAATGGTGGAGTAGTGTATAGAAACTAAAAAACCACAGGATATAAAATAGCTCATAACCACACTATAGGCATAAAAAAGTCTCAGACTCAACTGAAACTAAGATATCACGGACTCCCAGCTACCATTGCTAAGACTATATATCCTATAAGTAGGAAACCATTTAAAGAGCTACCTTAAATTACTTTATCCTTTTTTTCAGTTTCACATTATGTTAATTAATTATTTAACCATAAACTAACCATTATCATTTCCACATCACATCACATTACCATTTCACTAAATATCCATTCCCTCCAGTATTAAGAAAACCAAGTCTATGGATTCTCATAAATTCAAACTCAGTATTTCATCCATGTAAGCTCCAAACCCATGGGTTAAACATTATTACTTTAGTTAGAAAAAATTACCACTTTCCATATCACCAGCTGGTCTAGGAAAACATTCTATGCTCCACAAACTCATGGGGATCAACCTTGTGAGTGGATAAACTACCAATCAAGTCCTTTCCACGTATTGGAGGAGAGTAAAATTTTCAAACCATGAGAAGATAAACATGGAAGGAAAATGGAATACCCCACACATCATCACCTCCCATGGAAAGAGAGTAACTAAAAACATATGTCTTCCTCATGAAATGGGGAAAAGAGAGAATATAAACAAACAAACTAGCCACCATATAAAAAATAGATTCAATAATAATCCAACCTTCATAACAATAGGTAAGCATGGATTTAACTCGTTCTGTCACCTCTGGTGTCTTCCTCGACACCCACATGCATAAATTAATGCATCTCGCAAATACATGTGTCTACTAATGCCTCAACAATCAGGCATCCCCACCCCATATACCACAACAACCCTCTAGGATCAACCATACTAAGATCATGTCACATCATATCCCTCCTACCACCTCACCCACAACAACCCTCCAAGCTCAGGCATATCAAAAGTGGTTGGTAACAAACATAGAAACCTGGATCTTAGACCAAAATCACGACATTCATACTTTACACTCAATGAGATCTCATGGATCCAAAGCATAAAGAAATCTTCCATTACAAGAAAGAGGGAAAATCATTCCCTATAAAGGAATTATCATCATCACAAAACAAGTTATTTTTCTATTTTGAATTAACTGATACATTATTCATAGGTTCCAACTATGGTAACCCTAATCAACAAGATATCAAAAGCTATAAAAAATTAATTAATCAATTAATTTTATATAACTTCAACATTTTTATCAACAATAATAAACATGATTCAGGTTTATTAACCTATTCAATTAAACATTATGTCTACATATGCAAATATATAATTTTTTATTTTCCATAAACCACTTTATGGGTAAGTGGGAACCGTAGAATTACCGAATACCGATTACAACCAAACCATAGGCAAACGTCAAAATTCAATAAAAAATATATTCCAACTGTAGGAACTCCAAGCAATTCAAATTTATAAGAGAAGAAAAAACCATAAATAACAACATGCTGAATAAATAAATTCATAGATATCATAGTATCATACAAATCAAAAGGCAAACAGTTATCATGGTATAAAGAAATAACATTGTTATACGATCGATAATAATTATTTAATATGGGTCAAGTATTTAACTAGGTCAATTTCATTGGGATCCAAGGGGATAAACCCTTCTAGATATACAATTCACATAAATAAATAAATATAAAATGAATCCCCTACCGAAAATGTTGTTGACATTCTTCTCACAAGAACAGACCACGCAATGGATCTCTGATCACCTCTCCTGCAATAAGGGCATCCAAATGATGATGTTCCAACACCACGACCCCAAAAAAAAGGATAGAAATCACTTTAGAACCATGGTTAATCATCCACCATATAACGACCAGAATATATGAGTGGAAAAAAGAGAAATCCCGGGAGAAACTACTAGAAAACAGTGGAAAACAAACCTTGGATTAAGACAGGTCACCTCAGATTGAAGATGGAAGCCTGAGATTGATTATTATCAAAGGGATATCCCAAATGCTGAAGAGGAGACTATAAGATCCACTAGGATTAAAGGGAGGGAAGCTCTAGCTATAGGGTTTGACAACCCGAGCAACTAGAATGTTTTAAAACATTAAAAAATTAGTGTGTTCTATGATGAATAATCCCCTTTCATATCATATAATTCCATGTGGTCAGTTTTAGCTAAAAAATGGCCACCTTTCGCATTTATTTTATTTTTCAAACCCTAAAATATTACATGAAGTTAGTTCAACTTTTACATTTTTAAATTCATCTACACTATGTGTAACCCACTTTTATGTTTTGGAAGTTTACTTCTCTTAGTTCTCAACACCCGCATCCCTCTGAACTTCCTCAGAGCCTCCTTCGAGCTCTGTAAGTCTTAGGAACATGTAAAGGGTTTATCCACATGGATTTGGACCCTTACACAATATTTATTTTTTTTACAAACATAAATAGAAATTATTCAATAGAAAACATATGATTTTCAAATGAACTACTGTTTTCAATCAAATATTTTTTTCATAAGGAGAATCACGTAAAATTAAACAAAAATGTCATATTGATCAAATGAGATGAACAGATTAATGGTAGAAAATATAATAGAAGAATATTAAGACACCCTAAATGAAGTTTTATTAAAATTTATACCTATAATGTAAGAATAAGATAAAATTTATATTTGTGAGAAATCCTAATGTTGCGGGGTCAATGAAATTTTATAATTTAGGTAAATAATTTGGATGGGACAAAGAAATCACAAAAATGGTATATTTTACGAAAAAATAACTCGAGTATTACTATAACCTAAAATTTAATTCATGTATGAAAATATATGAACTTAGATAAGAGAATAATGAAAGAAAAAATTCACATGATAGGGAGAACTCATAGAGGTGATCCTATTTATCAAGATCAATCACTTTATACTCATAAATAATCCATGATCGTTTTTCTAAAATAAATAATCAATGTAAAAATTAAGAAATGAAAGTAGTGTTTCAAATTAAAAATGAAAATATCATGGTAAATAAAATTGATACCCACGAGGAACCAATGATGATCAAAGGCTTTTAGATGAGGAGATGGGGATTAGTAGGTGGATAAGATGAGGTAGAGGTTAGAAGGTGAGGGGGTTGAGGCTGAGGCATATATAGTAAGGGAGTAAAAGGTGGAGATGTTGAGGCCATAGGATGAGGTTCTAAGGATGGAGTGGAAAAGACTAGAAGATGAGGAGGTAGGGGAGAGAGGCAAAGGTGAGCATTCGTGGAGGTTAAGAGTATCTAGAGATAAGAGAAATATGGATGTGATGGGGAGGGGGATGTGATATTAGGACATGATATTAGGGAATGAGGTTTTGTTGGGTATGATATGGGAATGTTCAATAGGGAGTGGGATATTTCGAGCGGGTGAAACGTTTTTAGGGAAAATAAGAATAAGTTCCATGTATAATAGGTATTCAACACTATTAGTATATATATATATAGACATAATATATATATATATATATTCTAAAATTACAAATATTGTATATTTATAGATTACAGATTATATATATTTGTCCATGTTATATTTTAAAAAATAATTTAGCTTCCACCAAATCCACATAATAATCTTTTTTTTTGTTTGAACATAAAGAAAATGGGAATGGGGAAGAAGTACTTAGATCATCTACTAAAAAAATTTATCCATTGAAATAATTTACAATAAGCACAAGGAGTATTATGTGTAACTCAATGGGTGAAAATTTATTGTTATCTATAGTCTTTAATAGTTTAAATAAATAAACTAATCCGTTAAACTATTCAAAAGGAAAAAGTATTGTCAATTATGTTTATCTAAAATCAAAATCACTTTAATTAAAATATGTAAAATCACCCTGTAACAACATAGTATGTTTTTCATCTTGATAACTCTATTTGATTGAAAGAATCCCTCATATTGGAATGATGTAATCAACCTCTTTGGAACATTACTCAAAACTCAAAAATTCAAGTGATTCTTCTAAGGAAACTCTGATGAGATACTGAAAATGTCCATGCTTGGGTAAATCAATTAAAAATTATAAATATAATATTTATTGAAAATATCATTTAAAATGTGTTGACCTCCCAAAGGTATTTTAACATGATCATCATCTTTTAGGTCAATCTCTTGAAAATCATTCGAGTAAATAAAAATATGTTAAATTCAATGCTCCATTTCACCATCTAAAGGATCGTTATGTTGAAAAAAAAATAGTTTGAAACACATAAATCTTTATTTTTTCTTTATTTTTTCTTTGTTTCACATTTTTCACTTTTTCCACCTTGATGGAAGTGGTAGTATAATCCATCGACTAGTTTATTTATTCAACAATGGTAAACCATGAAATTGAAAAAATATTATTTGGTGCTAATCCTTGCACTTCTTGGAAGCAAAATAAATAAAAATATATTAATACACATATGAGTAACTTGTAGAATCATTAAAAATATTTTCAATAAAACTCATCATACCAATCCATTTGAATAATAGAAAAAGGTAAAACAAATTGAAGAATTCACTATTTTTTCCTCTTTTACAATGGTTAAAAATTATGATCAAGCCTTATCATTAAAACCTATCAAAATATCAATTAATATCTCCTACACAATCATATAAGTGATGTTTCAAACCCAAATTAAGGTAGGTGAGTATTATAAGGTGTCTAGCGAATTCTAACTAAGTGAAAATACGAAAAATAACTTGAAGATGACTAAAAAATGGTGTGTAATTTTACAGAAGAGGAACTAAAGCTTCTGAGTGTGATACTAACTATAAGGCCCCAACCTTAAACCTTACTTAATATTGAATTAAACGAATAATTCACGTTGAGGATCTTTTCAGGTTTAGAGTTTTAGAGAATTAGAACATAACTATTACATCTCAAAAGATTACAAAGTAGTCACTTCTACTAAGTTTCCATAATAAAAAAAACTCTTAAAAGAAACATTTCTAGTTCCTTGTTTTATATAGCATGACATTCCCTTGATCCCATCCTTGACCTTATTCCACATTAAGTCCTGTGAAAAACATTTCAAAAAAAACTTGGGGTGAGCATAAAAAGCTCAGTAAGGGATATAGAAAGAATGAAAACTGTTAGTTTTTCAAACATCAAGTAAAACATATATACTCTATCAAAGTAATACCTTCACCTTCATGAAGTAGTAAAAAAAACTCTTCACTTAATAAAGTATCATTACTTACCTTTTTGTAACCAAAGTATTACCATAAAACCCATAAAAAGAACACATAACATATATAAAGGTAACTTGGGACATAAACATACTTAAGTGGAATAACCATACGGTCGACTTCCACACATATCACTTAATGGAATAACCATACGGCCAATTTCAATACATACTTAATGGAATAGCCATACGGCCGACTTCCATACCCAATGCATTGGAGGTTATAACGTAACCACCCATCCTAGTATTCATGGCACCACCCGTCATATGGTTTATAACGTAACCACCCGTTAAAATGTCCAAGTACCAATATAAAATCATAAAACATAAAACCAATATAAAGGAATGATAACATTTCCACATTTCAATCACAATATATCATAAATATATTGACATAATAGAATCCTTTATCCAAACCATTTTCAATACCAAAATACATAAAAGAGTATATGGTATTTATTTTATTCTAAAAACATTACGGCTTGTTGAGAAAGCCAACGACCAAATAATACTCGCGGCGGCGGATAAAGTCATTGTCACCGCGTACATTAAAAAAACATTCCTTTTTGTCGTTTAGTAAAACGCTTCATAGAAAAAGATTCCTTTTGTATAAAAGTAAAAGTCAAAGGAGTTTATACACCGTATAAAAGAAAGTTGTGTATAAAACGAAATATGCCTCAATGAAAGGAGATTGAGACGAAGTCCCTTACCTCGGGTCCGACTTGACTCGATCGTTCTTTAACGTCCTGAATAATAAACTTGAGTTAATATCTGCTTGCTTATGAACGTTTTTCAAGTTCATTATTCCTTTTATACCATGTTATTAACATCATGTAATCATTTAAGTTAATAATGTTCATTTTGTCAGTATTTGGTTCTTAAGTCAAAAATAGACTTCTTACACTTACATGTTGTTAATTTGGTCAAAGGTTCGTTATATCCAGAATGATATTAATTATTTGGATATCATATATATTCATCATATACATGTATTTATAATATTACATAATCATTTAGAGGTAAGAAATGAAATGCACCGTTCATGGAGACGGTAAGCCGTACGTACGCATGAACGCTACTTTCATTTTTTGTCATATTAATGGAATTAAAACTAAATGAGAGGTATGCATATTTTAATTCCAGAATTATATTCATCATTTAGATATACTATTCATTATATATATCCATTATATACATGTACTTTTAATAGTACATTACATTTGGGGATAAGAAATGAAATGCACCGTTCATGGAGACGGTAAGCCGTACGTACGCATGAACGCTACTTTCATTTCTATCTCATATTTTATTGGAAAGAAATAATAATGATATAGAGTTATATTATAATTCCAGTATAACATCATATATAATAACTTTAAATCCATCCTTTACACATCCCACATATGGCATTAACGAATCACATCACTTTGAGGGGGTGGTAGTCCGCACTTCCTTAAATGAAGATATCGTGTTTACCCATAATGGAAACCATGAAGGTATGCCAAAAATTAAAAATACAGAAACTTAAAGAAAACATAAACATATTATATATCATATATAAAAATAGTGACATCATAATGGCCACCTTTGAAGGTGTTAAATGAGTATTGAACAATCATCGTTTCGGGAGGCAAAATTTCGCCATCCACGGAAACCGTATGTTCTTTAACCATTTGATGTAGTTGTGTGAAAGTGTAGCTCAAATAAATCTTATAACAACATCCTAGTATATTCAAGATACTGGTTTTGTTACAAAATAAGTAAATAAAAAGTGTTTAGAGGGTTGGAGAAGCAAAATAAAACAAATGAACAAGAGAGAATGAATTACCTTTAAAAGTGTAACTCCCTTTTGATTTGAGCCTAAAGGATTCCTTAGAAAAGATTATGCCCAAATGGAATCCTCTAGGATGAGTAGAGGGATGTGGAGAGAGTAAATGGGCATGGGTTGGCCGAGCCAAAGGCTTGAGGAGTGTGTGAAATGAGGTAGAGGTGGAGGCCTTTTATAAGAGGAGAGGATGGGAACTTTTGGAAAGTAAAGAAATATTACTTTATTTGAAAATGTATTTCGGTTTTAAAAGGTCCCACATTGATATAATTCGTGGAAAAGGTGATAAGGGTTCGAACTCCACTCATCCAATTGGATTTGGACATGTGTAGTTCATAGATGTTACATTATCTTTCTATTTTATTTAAATCGTCAAATAATGATTTCATCACTGCATCATTATTATGTCATAAATAATTTAATTTATTTAAGGTCTAAAAATTATAATAAAAATACTATGATGTAGGAAATCTTTTTATATTTCCAATGACTATTTATAATCAAAAATTTGATCTTCATAACCCCATATAAATATTGTTTTTGTAAAACATATTATGTTTGTGTCATTTTTACTTTAACATTTAATAAAAAGTTATTTATGTCATTTCCCAACCAAAGTGTCTACATGGGGTCCCCAAGTTGACCCGTGGCTTGTCTTGGTCGTCCATGACACAACCAATAAGTTTGGGACATGTTTCTAGGTCATTTCATATTATTAAAGCATTATTTATACCTTAAACTACCCTAATTACCACTAATCGCGATTAAGAACTTAATAAGTTACTACTCACCAAAAAATAATTTTAATCTCATTGAACCACATTTTACTTCTTAATGAAAACCATGTATATCGGATTTTTGAAATTCAAAACACAATGATGGAAAAATTTAATTTAAACAGAAAATCAGTCTTTATAAGTACCACTTAGTGGTTTCACTATTCATCAAAAATTGAAGTTTTTCAGAAAATTACCAAAAATTCACCCTAAGATATATTTGATATTCTGAATTCGAAAATGAAGTATATTTTAAAAAATTAAAATCATATAAGTCACAATAATTAATTTAATAATTAATTCCCGCTGTCAGAGCAAATAGCGTATTTTTATGAAACAATAAGTATCAAAAGATTGACACTAGTTTAAGTACAATTTCAAAGTGAAATTAATTCCAACGACCACTATTGGATTTAATGGTAAAAATATTTTCTAATTTAACTTTAAAACCAATTCAAAAGATAATCTAATCATATAAATAAATTAGATTAAAAAGAGTTTTGGAATTAAAATACAACATTTTACACTATTCATTAAAAAAAAGAACTTTATCAGAAAGGTACCAAAAATTTACACAAATTAAATTTTGATGTCCCGATTCTAAAGAAGAGTTATATTTGGTCCAATAGAATTTATAAGATCGATCAAAACTATATTTAATGACGGTTCTCCGTCAAAAGGTGATAAGTGGACCTTTCGTGAAAATTAGGGTATAAATGCCTAAAATTGAACTCTTTCCGTATTTTAAGCCTTTATCTTTTATTGGGTAAATGAAAAAACATTTAAAAACATATATAATAGTATTTTAGTTATTTCTATCCATTCTCGCCAGTACAACGGCTACTCGTTAACTAACATTTAAAATAATATTATTTTATTACTTGTGTGCAACGTTAGTTTTCAAAGGAACTCATTGTTGCGTATCGGGTACGCTATCGAACATAACAACCCCTTTAAAATAAAATTAATATTTAATTCGTAAATATTAATAAATATGTAAATTATTTATTCTTTATTTACCTGGGATGTTACATCCTTCCCCCCTTTTGGGAATTGCATCCTCGCAATTTTATTCACTTATCAAAATAAGTGGAGGTATTTATCCCTCATAGCATTTTCAGATTCCCACATTGCCTCTTCAATCACATGGTTTTTCCACAAAACCTTTACCTGATGATTAACCTTATTCCGTAACACCTGCTCCCTGTGGTCAAGAATCTGGACTGGTTATTCCTCATAAGATAGGTTTTCTTCTTGCTGAACTACCTCTGGACTCAAAACATGAGATGGATCTGGCATATACTTCCTCAACATTGAAACATGAAAAACATTGTGTACCTAAGATAAACTCGGAGGTAAAGCCACTCGGAATGCAACTGATCCAATCTTTCCAGAATTTCATATGGTCCAATGAACCTTGGACTCAACTTTCCATTCTTACCAAATCTCATCACACTTTTCCAAGGAGAATCCTTGAGAAAAACATGATCACCTACCTCGAAAGATAGATCCTTCCTTCGGTTATCCGCATAACTCTTCTGCCTGCTCTGGGCTGTTCTCATGTGCTTCTGAATCAACTGAACTTTTTCTTCCATCTCTTCTACCAATTCTGGTCCCATCAGCTTCCTTTCACCCACTTCATCCCAAAATGCTGGAGTTCGACACCGCTTCCCATATAATACCTCAAATGGTGCCATCTGTATACTGGAATGAAAACTGTTATTATAAGAAAACTCAACCAAAGAAAAATGTTGGTCCCAACTTCCCTGATAATCCATCGAACAAGCTCGTAGCATATCCTCCAAGGTCTGAATTGTTCGTTCTGACTGACCATCTGATTGAGCATGAAAAGCTATACTAAAATTTAATTCATAACCCAACGACTTCGGAAAGCCTTTCCAAAAGTTAGAAGTAAACCTGGGATCACGATCCGATAAAATGGAGAGAGGAACTCCATTTAACCTGACTATCTCTTTAAGATACAAACGGGAAATTTGATCTAGATAGAAAGTATCTCGTATAGAAAGGAAATGAGCAGATTTAGTCAAGCGATCAACAATAACCCAGATTGCATTATTAACTCGAGATGTCTTCAGTAATCCAAAAACAAAGTCCATGGATATATTCTCCCATTTCCACTCTGGCACTGGTAAAGGCTGAAGCATCCCTTTCGGTAACTGCCGCTCTGCTTTAACCTGTTGACATTTCAAACACTTCACAGTAAAATCAGCAATGTCTCTTTTCATTCCATCCCACCATTAATACTCCTGCAGATCTCTATACATCTTAGTAATGCCCGGATGAACTGAAAACGGAGAACTATGAGCTTCACATAACAACTCTCTCTTCAACTGTGAATCACAAGGCAAACATAACCTCTTCCCAAACCACAAAACCCAAACACAAACTTATCCAAGAACTCATGGAAAATTTTATACAAAAGGTCCATGAATACAGCAGGTGCATTGGTTAACCCAAAAGGCATAACTACAAATTCATAATGGCCATATCTAGTATGGAACGCAGTCTTCAGAACGTCTGCTTCTTTTACTTTCAACTGATGGTACCCCGACCTCAAGTCAATCTTCGAAAAATACTGAGCTCCCTGGAGCTGATACCACTTAATTCGATGGCCCAAAATCTGCTGAAGTTGTTGCAAAGGATTTTACCACCCCTTTCTGCTTGTAGTCTAGCTGCGTTCCCCCAGTTGAGTTCTTCGTTGGACACTCGTTTGCGTAATGACCCATTTCATTACACTTAAAACATCTTACCGTTGGCTTTTCATTTCATGCTTGATCATCTTCCTTACAGTTACGAGCAATATGACCAGACTTACCACACTGAAAGCACTTACCAGACTTGGAAAAACATTCTCCAGGATGCATTTTACCACACTTCTCACAGGATGGATATTTGGTTTTCTTACCTCCTTGCTTCTTTGATGAATTCTTCCCCTTTTCCTGCCAACTAGACCTCTTATTCTCTTGTTTGTCATAGAACACCTGATCATCGGCAAACTCCATTTCCACCTTCTCAGCACATTGAACAATCTTTTCATAACTTTTAAACTCACGAGAAGCTAATGGCCTTCGATATTTTGGCTTTAATCCTGAGTAAAAACGATTGATTTTACTATCAAGGTCCCAGATAAAATTGGGAGCATACCTTGCCAATCGAGTGAACCTTTCTTCATAGGCAGCCACTGAATCTTCTTCTTTCCTCAATTCCAAGAATTGCTTTTCCATCCTAAGTCGAAAAGACTTAGGAAAATACTTCCCAAGAAACATACCTTTGAATTCATCCTAGTCAAGAGCATCAATCTCATCGGCGTCCCTGATATTTTTAACCATAGACCACCACTGATCTGCTTCACCCTCCAAACGGTAAATAGAAAGACTAGCCTTTTGATTGTCTGAACACCCCATGACATAAGAAATATTCTCCAGTGCTTTAATCCACCCTTCAGCTAGCACAGGGTCAGATGATCCTCTGAATGATGGGGGATGTTGCCTCATGAAATGTTCCACCACTGACATGTTCCTCTGCGGTTGATCTGGCTGATCTCGTGCATGGATACCACAACCATTTATAGCCCGAGTCAACTGTTCCATCACTGCAACAAACTGTTCAGTTCCAATTCCGACCATCTCAGGTTGCTGATTTGGAAGGTTTTCTTTCTCCTGATGTCGTCCCAACATAGTTGCTTTGTTTCCTCTGCGGAAAACCATTCTGAACACAGAAATATCTTAGGTGAAGCAACATGGTAATCCGTAAATGCTATATCATTTCAATCATATTATAATTTAACACTTTTATAACTCCTAAAGTTGTCTAAACCTCCCTTTGATACCAACTATAAGGCCCCGGCCTTAAACCTAACTTAATATTGAATTAAACGAATAATTCACGTTGAGGATCTTTTCAGGTTTAGAGTTTTAGAGAATTAGAACATAACTATTACATCTCAAAACATTACAAAGTAGTCACTTCTACTAAGTTTCCATAATAAAATAAACTTTTAAAAGAAACATTTCTAGTTCCTTGTTTTATATAGCATGACATTTCCTTAATCCCATCCATGTCCTTATTCCACATTAAGTCCTGTGAAAAACATTTCAAAAAAAACTTGGGGTGAGCATAAAAAGCTCAGTAAGGGATACAGAAATAATGAAAACTGTTATTTTTTCAAACATCAAGTAAAACATATATACTCTATCAAAGTAATACCTTCAACTTCATGAAGTAGTAAAAAAAACTCTTCACTGAATAAAGTATCATTACTTACCTTTTTGTAACCAAAGGATTACCATAAAACCCATAAAAAGAACACATAACATATATAAAGGTAACTTGGGACATAAACATACTTAAGTGGAATAACCATACGGTCGACTTCCACACATATCACTTAATGGAATAGCCATACGGCCAATTTCCATACATACTTAATATAATAGCCATACGGCCGACTTCCATACCCAATGCATTGGAGGTTATAACGTAACCACCCATCCTGGTATTCACGGCACCACCCGTCATATGGTTTATAACGTAACCACCCGTTAAAATGTCCATGTACCAATATAAAATCATAAAACATAAAACCAATATAAAGGAATGATAACATTTCAACATTTCAATCACAATATATCATAAATATATTGACATAATAGAATCCTTTTTCAAAACCATTTTCAATTCCAAAATACATAAAAGAGTATATGGTATTTATTTTATTCTAAAAACATTACGGCTTGTTGAGAAAGCCAAAGACCAAATAATACTCGCGGTGGCGGATAAAGTCATTGTCAACGCGTACGTTAAAAAAACATTCCTTTTTGTCGTTTAGTAAAACGCTTCATAGAAAAAGATTCCTTTTGTATAAAAGTAAAATTCAAAGGAGTTTATACACCGTATAAAATAATGTTGTGTATAAAACGAAATATGCCTCAATGAAAGGAGATTGAGATGAAGTCCCTTACCTCGGGTCCGACTTGACTCGATCGTTCTTTAACGTCCTGAATAATAAACTTGAGTTAATCTCTACTTGCTTATGAACCTTTTTCAAGTTGATTATTCCTTTTATACCATGTTATGAACATCATGTATTCATTTAAGTTAATAATGTTCATTTTGTCGGTATTTGGTTCTTAAGTCAAAAATAGACTTCTTACACTTACATGTTGTTAATTTGGTCAAAGGTTCGTTATATCCAGAATGATATTAATTATTTGTATATCATATATATACATCATATACATGTATTTATAATATTACATAATCATTTAGAGGTAAGAAATGAAATGCACCGTTCATGGAGACGGTAAGCCGTACGTACGCATGAACGCTACTTTCATTTCTTTGTCATATTAATGGAATTAAAACTAAATGAGAGGTATGTATATTTTAATTCCAGAATTATATTCATCATTTAGATATACTATTCATTATATATATCCATTATATACTTGTACTTTTAATAGTACATCACATTTGGGGATAAGAAATGAAATGCACCGTTCATGGAGACGGTAAGCCGTACGTACGCATGAACGCTACTTTCATTTCTATCTCACACTTTAATGGAATGAAATAATAATGATATAGAGGTATATTATAATTCCAGTATAACATCATATATAATAACTTTAAATCCATCCTTTACACGCCCCACATAATGCATTAACGAATCACATCACTTTGAGGGGGCGGTAGTCCAGACTTCCTTAAATGAAGATATCGTGTTTACCCATAATGGAAACCATGAAGTTATGCCAAAAATGAAAAATACATAAGCTTAAAGAAAACATAAACATATTATATATCATATATAAAAATAGTGACATCATAATGGCCACCTTTGAAGGTGTTAAATGAGTATTGAACAATCATCGTTTCGGGAGGCAAAATTTCGCCATCCACGGAAACCGTATGTTCTTTAACCATTTGATGTAGTTGTGTGAGAGTTTAGCTCAAATGAATCTTATAACAACATCCTATTATATTGAAGATACTGGTGTTGTTACAAAAGAAGTAAATAAAAAAGATTTTAGAGGGTTGGAGAAGCAAAATAAAACAAATGAACAAGAGAGAATGAATTACCTTTAAAAGTGTAACTCCCTTTTGATTTGAGACTAAAGGCTTCCTTTGAAAGGATTATGCCCAAAGGGAATCCTCTAGGATGAGGAGAGGGATGTGGAGGGAGTAAATGGGCAGGGGTTGGACGATCCAAAGGCTTGAGGTGTGTGTGAAATGAGGTAGAGGTGGGGGCCTTTTATAAGAGGAGAGGAGGGGCACTTTTGGAAAGTAAAGAAATATTACTTTATTTGAAAATTTATTTCGGTTTTAAAAGGTCCCACATTTATATAATTCATGGATAAGGTGATAAGGGTTATAACTCCACTCATCCAATTGGATTTGGACATGTGTAGTTCATAGATGTTACATTATCTTTCTATTTTATTTAAATCGTCAAATAATGATGTCATCACTGCATCATTATTATGTCATAAATAATTTAATTTATTTAATGTCTAAAAATTATAAAAAAAATACTATGATGTAGGAAATCTTTTTATCTTTCCAATTACTATTTATAATCAAAAATCTAATCTTCATTACCCCATGTAAAAATTGTTTTTGTAAAACATATTATGTTTGTGTCATTTTTACTTTAACATTTAATAAAAAGTTATTTCTGTCATTTCCCAACCAAAGTGTCTCCATGGGGTCCCCAAGTTGACCCATGGCTTTTCTTGGTCGGCCATGACACAACCCATAAGGTTGGGACATGTTTCTAGGTCATTTCATATTATTAAAGCATTATTTATACCTTAAACTACCCTAATTACCACTAATCGCGATTAAGAAACCAATGAGTTACTACTCACCAAAAAATTATTTTAATCTCATTGAACCACATTTTACTTCTTAATGACAACCATGTATGTCAGATTTTTGAAATTCAAAACACAATGATGGAAAAATTTAATTTAAACAGAAAAGCAGTCTTTATAAGTACCACTTAGTGGTTTCACTATTCATCAAAAATTGAAGTTTTTCAGAAAATTACCAAAAATTCACCCTAAGATATATTTGATATTCTGAATTCAAAAATGTAGTCTATTTTACAAAATTCAAATCATATAAGTCACATTAATTAATTTAATAATTAATTCCCGTTGTTAGAGCAAATAGCGTGTTTTTATGAAACAATAAGTATCAAAAGATTGACACTAGTTTAAGTCCAATTTCAAAGTGAAATTAATTCCAACGACCACTATTGGATTTAATGGTAAAAATATTTTCTAATTTAACTTTAAAACCAATTCAAAAGATAATCTAATCATATAAATAAATTAGATTAAAAAGAGGTTTTGAATTAAAATACAACATTTTACACTATTCATTAAAAAAAGAACTTTATCAGAAAGGTACCAAAAATTTACACAAAGTAAATTTTGATGTCCCGATTCTAAAGAAGAGTTATATTTGGTCCAATAGAATTTATAAGATCGATCAAAACTATATTTAATGACGGTTCTCCGCCAAAAAGTGATAAGTGGACCTTTCGTGAAAATTAGGGTATAAATGCCTAAAATTGAACTCTTTCCGTATTTTAAGCCTTTATCTTTTATTGGGTAAATGTAAAAACATTTAAAAACATATATAATAATATTTTAGTTATTTCTATCCATTCCGGCCAGTACAACGACTACTCGTTAACTAACATTTAAAATGATATTATTTTATTACTTGTGTGCAACGTAAGTTTTCAAAGGAACTCATCGTTGCGTATCGGGTACGCTATCGAACATAGCAACCCCTTTAAAATAAAATTAATATTTAATTCGTAAATATTAATAAATATGTAAATTCTTTATTCTTTATTTACCTGGGATGTTACACTAACTGTGTTACATGAAGTTTTAATGAGTATAAAAAACCACGATATTCTATTTTAATGATATTAATGAATATAAGGTTGATGAATCCTACAAACGATGCACTTCAATATTAGAAATACACATGAAAAAAAATAGAACCAACACTTAAATTGGTTGCAAACACTTCCATGTATTTCATAGTTAAGAAATAACTAGATGACCTTTTTCAAGTTATAGTACTATAAAAAAATTAAAAAATGAGTGTTAAGGCCTTTACCTTGTCATTTTTTTGAAATGATATGTTTGTTCAAATACATTCACCAATAAATTCATTCTAAAAAATTAGATAAAAAAATAGTTTCTAAAATGATAAAAATAGTTGGATTAATTTTTTTTGGACATTGATACTTCAACTCAATCAAAAATGAATTAATATTAGAAGTAATTTTATAATTGTAAACTATAGGAAATCAACTTTGATATATCAACTATTTAGTTGAACTAAAAAAATAATCAAAATAAAGGTTATTTGAATTGAACAAATTATTTTCATCATATAGAAGTTGATAAATTAATTATATTAAAATTAAAATATTAGAACCTAAATTCCCTATCACTTTGTATTGGAAATTTTTTATAAAATAAAGGAAATTAATTTATAATTCATAAAAGAAAATAAAAGAAATGAAAATACAAAATTATGATTTACCTCAATTTCATTTGGCTTGATACATAGAAAAAGAAGAGAAAAGATTATATTTTATTTCCACATTGCACGGTTAGAGTTTTTAAAAGAAAAAATAATAATTTTGGGTTAAATAATTTTTTTTTTCTAATTTTGTTTTTTTTATTTTATACATAGAAATCAAAAATTAATAATTTTTAGTTGAATATATCCTTATACATTCATGTCACTAAAATTATATAAACATTAAACTATGAAAAATATATCAATACAAATTTTATTTTTTAATGAAATATTTTATTAAATTTGATTTCATATATTATTTAAAATAATTTACATAATTAATATAATTATTTATTTTAAATTATTTATACATTACATTTTTATATAATAAATATTATAAATTTTTTATTAAACAATTCAATTTTAATAGATATTAAAATTATTTATTACAAAAACAAAAAACAAGCCCTAAACCCAATTAAATGGTGTTATCAATATAGATAAAACATATCCTATTAACTTTTTTAAGGAAATATTTTCATTGAAACTACTTAGAATAAAAAAATATTGAATGATTTGTGTAAGGGTATATTTAGGTCTATCTGTACATCTTTTAAAAATTATAAAATATTTATATAAAAATTATCAATATTATTTATAAGTCGTGTTGAACATATAAAAATATTTGATTGTTATTATTATTATTAAAAATTATGGTTATATATATAAACAAACATCAACCGACAAGTCTTCTACCCAATTAAATGTGGATGACTACATGGAACAAACATCTATAATCACTATGATTTTAGGCTGATTTGAAATCTCTTTTTGGGGAGAAATTATTTTCTCACCATTTTTGTTTGAAGTATCTCACTCCATTGAATATAACCTTTGAAAATAGTGGAAAAACATCATATCAAAACCTTTAATTTAATTTTCTCCCAAATCACGGAGGCCAAATGAGTTATAGGTGAAATTTATATAGAAAACATGCTCAATATAAAATCCAAGTGTCAATCACAACACATATTTAATGGACGTAATCAGAGAATAAGATAATTATTCAATGAAGTATACTCCCATATAAGAGTAACTCTGAATCAAATTATTTGAATCTCAACTATAAAGAGACCTAGTTTTAGAGATTCTCTCTCAATCGGGTTATAATTTTTCCAAAGTTTAGGTTTGGAATATAATTCCAAAATGTCCTTTTATAGTCTTCAATTATAATTTTAGGCATTTATTTCTAATGATTTAATAGAAAGGTGAAACAAAAGAAGAAAAATCTTTGTTTGGTATGGTGGGATGGAACTACTGATTCCTTTAAATGAGGCAACCATGGTTCCTTCCAATAACCGCCAGAAGCCCTTATCTTAGATAAACAATCCAATACAAAAAAAACTAAAAATAATGTATCCACACTAATTCATCTTAAATCATCATCAAACAATCCCTAAGACTATAATTTCCATCACACATAATCTAACTAAAAACATCTAGAAGGATAGATCCATTTTCCTTGTAGTCTTCAATGGACCCATTAACTTGAACCAATATTAAGGAACAACTACTTAAAAGACAATAGTGATTTGTACTTGGACTTCCATAACCTACAAAACAAACTCAAATCTACTCAAAACTATGACTTATACTCCTCTCAATCTAAATAAATATACTAAACTTCGTATAAGTGAGCTCTAGATTTTCAATGAATCTAGATCAGCTATGAATGATATTCTATACGAAATAAGCTCGACCTCTTTGAAAGAAAGTCGTTTAATAAATTTCTGCAATCCACAAATCATACTCAACATTAATTATTGAACAATATTTTGGGTTTTAAAGGATCATCACCTGATCATTATTATATATAAGAATACCCAAACAGCTAGGAACTATCCTCGAACAAAAGTAACATGGATTGTATATAAATACATAAAAAATATACTATATATGGTTCTTATTTTTAGTTTCCTTTTCTTATTCCTTGATTTAGGGAGAACACTTGTTGATGATCACTATAGAAGTAGATTGAAGACTCGTTTAATTAATATATAAGGGGATTACACCGACAATTTGATCCCAATCTTAACAAGAAGATTCTCATACACTTGATGTGGGGAAATTATCTGAATTAGAGGTGATGAACAATATATGTTATCGAAGAATGTTTGAAGATGCCTGTAAAAAATCATAAAATCACAATAAGAGGGATATTACCAATTTATATAGGAATCTACAGTGAATTTAATTTAATGAAACATTCCATCTATAATAAATGTGTATGTGTACATCTTTTCCCCATTCTCATTGATTCATGGAATCCTATTTGATGAACAATTAAACAATTTAATCCGTTAAAAAAGGATTAATAAAAAAAATTAAATCATATAAGAAGTAGGTGGAAATTTCACACATTAAATTAGGTTCAATATATATATACATTTTAGTGATAATATCCAATAATACCCACTTTTACTAAAATTCATATTGTATTTATTCCAAAATGTCATCCCCTTATGAATCCATCAAAAACACATTTGGATATGGTTTCATCAAGGTTTATTCATTTTGGAACAATAATTTTGTCCAAAACATATTCCATATTCAAAGTTTTAACGGTGTGACCCTACATGACTTAGTATTTTTGACAATAAATACCAAATCCATATTCTATTGATGCAAGAAAAGAGTGACATCTTGAAAAGCATCAGTGCTCCAAAAGCTATTAAGGGGTACTGGGTGATCTTCATAAAACATACTCAAATATATATAAATACATTTATTCCACTATATGTATCATATAAATCATATTTACACTTATAATATCCTTTTTTTCAATGCCATGGTGTTACAAAGAGACATGGAACTTGTCAATATAGTATGGTTATCTAATATTTTATTGATTATTCTAAAAAGACTAAGTACATAAATGAATACATCTCATTTTTTTCATCTACCTATTCATCACTTCACATTCCCCTCATCCAATTATTTGAACATATTGTAATGCTTCACGTCCATACATGTATGAAAAGTTTCAATAAAGTTTGAATTTTCATTTAGTAGAGGTGTCGAATTTAGAACTAGAGTTTGGAATTGAATTTTGAAGGTAATAAACCTTCAAAAGATATGTTGTGGATATATAATTGAGGTAGTATGGGGGATAGATGTATTATAAGGGATTCATAAGGAAGTTAAGCTAGTCAGGTGGTAGTTTGAAGCCATCGTTCAATCGGTACCATCCCAACAGTTAGCTAGTGTGCCGAGAAGTGGGATTTGTGCCATTGAAAGTGACATTGGAGAGTCCATGGGTACTTGTGGGTGATTACTATTCCCCCTTGGTTTTTAGCAATGCATCTTTCCTCTGCATCTCTGTTTGGGTGTACAGCCTTGGGGTTTAAACCCCCTCTCCTTCCTTGGTTTCACCTTATATTTTTTGTGATTCTTGGATGATTTTTGGTGATTGAAAATTTGTCTCTTCCTTCAATGATCTCCATACTATCCCTCTTATTATAATTTACTCTCATAAAAGATTAGGGTTCAATTTTATTTCCACTATAGCATGGAGTAATAATCCGTTTGAGTGGGGTATTTTGTTTTTCCTTAAAAGGTTATGTCCTGAGACAACTTCTGGGTTCCATTATTCATTGATTTGTTTAAGGTGAAACATTATGCCAAATTCGATATAGATTTTCAATTGAATTAAATTTACATAGTAATATATTGGGAATAACAAAATGTTATTTTTATTGGGATACTTTTAGGGGTGTGTCGTGGATCCTTTGGGTGCCGAAGAATGTGGTTTCAGTGAGGCAAGAGAACCCAATGAGTTTTTGATGATTATACCATTTTTAATTAATTTTATAATTAATTTAAATTTATTATAAATAAATTTTTTATTATTAATTTTCATGATATAGGATCCTCAAGGTTCAGGTAGTGATTGTTGGAGACAATATAGGCTTGGGTGTGCCAGAGCAACTAGTTATTATTCTGTGAATAATGTTTGAAACCTTCTTTATGGTAGGTGGTATCTAGTACACAACATATAGTTTATCATGTTAATTATATGAATTGTCTTATATACACTCACCACCATAGAGTTAATATCCTGTAAAGTAAATAAATAGTTAAATATAGTAAATTAATTTTTAATTTAATAATTAATAAAAATTGTTAATTTAATTAAATGAAATGACCATGGATGGACCACACAAGGCGTCCAAAGAAATTAAAGGACCTTATAAACTATTTGGTTGAATCTACATCAATATATGAAGTTTTAAATAGTTAATTATGATGTCCTGGGACTTTTATATTCCTAGAGAGTGGAGACTATGCTTAATATAACCATGGGATCCCTGAGTAGGATCCTATAGGAACCTAGTTTATGATGATGGGATAAGTTATTAGACTTATATAGTGAGACCTTTCAGACTGATATTGGTTATGTTATTTTTTATGTGATGTTCACCATGTATCTGGAGAGGCCATGTTATATTATTAATGATGTTAGGGGATGTCTCATCCTCTTGGAATCATGTGTTGACCTAGAAATTTAGCTGAGATCAAGGATCCTTGTGAGGGTGACTCTGATGTAATGTGACCTAGGGGACCTAATTGGGTACCCCATTAACTTTCAAACCCTATGTGGGTGTGTTTGGGCTTGGGAATAGATGGTAGTGAGTGTCACTTTATAACCCTTACCAAGCTTTTTATCCCAATGGGTTGTGGGAGTGGTGTTGGGAATGTGCATTTGACCATCCCTTGTTCCTTCTTTTCTTTATGATGGTTTGTGTTGTAGTCCATCAGGGTGGTTCCAGTTATGAAATGGAAAACTCCCTTGGCGTGGTATTTAATTTTGTTTGGGAAACTCCCAAGGTATTAAATTTATTTTTGTGTTGATGGCTCAGAAAACTACCATAAAGGAGGTGTGTGACACTATCAGTTTTGGGGATTACATGGATTTGGAGTCCTGTTATATGGTTGGATCTGACATGGATTTGGAGATTAGCATTGTTACTTTGATGAATTTGGAGCTCAGTGTTGATGATACCAAAGATTTGGAACTCAAATATTTATTCTTCCATGGGATGGGTCCCCAATTTCATGAGGTTATAGATGGGAATACTAAGCATTTAGAGCTTGGATATATAGTTTGTGATTCCATGAATTTGGATCTCAGATATATGGTTGAAGGTACTATGGATTCGATGACCGGTGATAGAGATTCAATTTATTTGGAGTTCGATGTTGGATCATTCATGGATTTAGAGCTCAGATGTTTTTGATATCCTAGGATGGATACACAAGTTAACGAGGATAAATTTGGGGCCACCATATATTTGGAACCTATATATTTATTTAGATTTCGAGTGGATTTGAATCTCAGTGTTGGATATTCCATGGATTTAGATCTCAGTGTCAAAGTTGCCAAGGATTTGTAGCTCAGTGTTAAAGCTACCATGAATTTAGAGTTTTGTGTTATAGATTCAATGTATTTGGAGTTACAATATTTGGGTTGTCATGGTATGGTTCCCTAGAGTCTTAATGATATAGTTGGGACTACCATGCATTTGGAGCTCATGCATTACTTGGTTGGAACAAACATCATGATATGATCAAAGACACCCCAAAACTCGTAGTGGTTGGTATGGTCAATTAGGGTTGTGAACTTGAGGATTGAGGGTGGTTTTGTTTATATTTATTTTTAGAAGTTTGTTTATTTTATTTAGATCATTTAACTTGCACATATCACTACATTTATTGGACATGTATGAGACTATGTTGGTGTTTCCCTACTAAGTTTTTTACTCACACCCCCATTGGGTAGTCATGAAACTTGGGTACCCAAGAAACTATGCACTTGTTGTAGGTATAGGTCGGGATGAGGCCCTATGGTTTTGCATGTTCAATCTAGAGTAGCTCAGATGGGTATTATAGATCATATGTGGTATGGCTCAGAGTAGTAGTGAAACCTTATGGTATTTTTTTCTTTATACGCATATTCGATCTCCCAATGGGTGATCAATATTGATGTATGACTGTATGCTTTTACATCACTTTTTATTGATGTCTTTGGTTCATTTATTTTATTCTGAGTACTCTAATGGATTTTTTATATTGATGGTTGTTTTTTGGTTATTTAATTATGATTTATCACTCAAATATTGTAGGTGTAGTCTCCCAATAGAACCACTTTCAACCCGTGTTGATAGTCGGAAACTTTTAACATATAGGGAGGTTCGAACGAGGTCACCTGGAACCAGTCTCCTAGTTTCTATTCAAATTGAGTTGGGTTGAGACATTACAAATTGGTATCATAGATTTCTTTAGTTTTCCTTAATATTTTTTGGTATGGAAGATTAGATATTTAAAAATGTGTTGACGATTGTGATGGAACCTAGACGGGTTCATCACGCACACCTTTTTCAATGGAATTATAGGTTTTCATTTTAATTAGATTAATGTTTTTGGATTGAAATATTATGGTTATTATTATTTTCACCTACTGTGATGCACATGAAGTATGTGATTTATGGTTTATGAGTTATTGAATTTTTGTCTCTTGTCGCATTCGAAAGAAACAGGTTGGGGGTTTGACACTTGGCCTTTAGAGTAATGATGTATCTCTTGTATCATATCATTCTCAAAGGAATAATATGAAATATAGGGTCATGATAGTGTAATTTCTATCATGGATGAAAGTTTAAACTATTTAATGTGTTATAAAATGATCATAATTTGTTTTCCTATAAAAGTAATTGGTGGATTTATAATCAGGTGGGTTTCTTGTATATGCATTTCCTTATGATATAATGTTATATGAATCTATCGAGAGTCACTCATGATGAAGATGAAAATGTGCCTCAATATATGGTACATGGAGTGACCCTAGAAGGTCAATGAAGTCATTATTTTCAATTATAATGAACCCCTCATGGTTTTTTGTATTTTACTTTAGTTCCGTAAAGTGTCAGTAACAACCTATATGGAATTTTTCCATATAACATGGATTGAAATTCTACTTAACTAAGAAATGGTGGTGTTTTCCTTGAAACAGGTTGACTAGGATGATGTATATGGTTATGGAAATGGTGACCAATGGATCATGATTCTAATGGGATACTTTCTTGTATGGATACTTGTGTAGATCAATGCTCAGTGGGCTGGTGGTTTTTGGAATGCTAGATGTAATGGGATATTTGAGATTGGAGTGTGGATGATGTCTCTTAAGATGCGGTTTTTATGAGGCATGAATTGATGGGATAAGTGGGAGAACTAGATATTACTTGTCTAGACATGGACCTTATAGGGTTAGTGTGTAATTTTGTTAGAGGGAAATGCCTGTGAGGGGTAATACCAAGGTAGTGTTTTCCTTATAGGCAGGAAGCATAAGTGGTAAGTTCAACATGGTAGTGGTGCACATGTGTCGAAACCAAATATATGACATAGGCATGGTGATACCTTAGAGGAGATTGAATTTTAAATAACCCTGAGTGATTGTACTTGATCTAGAGGTTTAAAATCAAGGGAATAATTAGTAAAGTTCTTGTCCTCGTTGAATTAGATACGATTCCAGTTCCATAGTTAGATCATGGATGGAAACATACAATTTGGAGAAAAAGAAGGCTGGAATTTGATTTTGTGATAGCCTATGGCATAAGTTAATTGACCAATTATTAATAGAAGTTCCAATGAAACTCAAGGATTGATGGTATTGACACTATTGAGGATCGTGGATTTTGGTTAGGAAATGAAGCTTAATTTTGTAGATATACGAATCATGGGATCGTGAGTCATGATGCAGAGATCAGGTAGAGAAAAAGCATGCACCCATTGCCTTTAAATGAGATTGGAGAACATGATATAGGAAAAAGTGGGGTTGTGGAGTTTCAAATCGGTGACTACAGTGAGTGGGTTGAGGATCAGTGAAAATTTTGAGGAAGTGAAGTCGTGCATGGTGAAAAAGAGTTTCAGATAAAATTATTAAAGTAAAGGATATATTCCTTAAATCCATCAATAGGTATACATATATAAATATATATGATATATATATATATATTTGAGGTGTATTTTTTTAGGAAAATTTATATTTCCATTCATTATGGGTATGTAATTTATATTGTATATGACAACAGCTATTATTTGGGTAGTTTGGTCATCCACATGACAATCATTTAATATAGAATTTCATTTTATGAAATTTTTGGGAGTAAGTGAATAATATACACGCAGGAACTGCCCATGGAATTGATTCATTAATTTCAGTATATGAATAACTGATACAATTATAAATATGTTTTTTTGATCACATATTTAGACAACTATCATGCGATAGTAGTGGTATGTAGATTTTCAATTCTCATGCTTGGATGAACCTCAATGTACCTAATAGCTTTATTCATCTTCTTCCTTTGAACTAAAAGACAGTAGCATGCTGTAGAGGTTAGTGGATCCAACTCACGTTGTAGAGACCCGAAGCCTGACGTACATGGACATTACATTACATTTGCGGAATACTTAGTACATAACAAAAACACACACTAAAGGATCGTAATAGTTTAGTATCTTTGGACACTCGGAATGTAATCTTCTAATCATGGTGAAAGTTCTTCAATATCTCCCATAAAGATCTTCTTTTTTTTACCTAAAACTATTCTTTATATCCTGGGGAAAAGAAAACATAAAAGGGTGAGCTCAAATGCTCAGTAAGGGTAAACAAAAGAAATATCAATCACATCATATACATAAGAACATAGCTTTTGGAAATCATAACCTGCAAAAGTGTTCATAATATCATAACATGGGATAAATCATAGAAGTGAAATTTAATCCCAATAATCATAACTTAAAACATGAAACTTTGTGGCATACACACATAATCATAGAGAATCATTTCTTGTTAGTCAAGACTCAATGCCAAGACTATCTTAGTGGACAAAGTCCCTTTCTGAATCGAGTAACCCTCGTTTCAGTCCTATTTCACTGAACCGGTATAACCTACCATTTCAGACATGTCTATCTCATGAGATATAAAATCATTACCCAATGCATTGGAGGGAGATATAGGTCCCACCCATCTCATAATGATACCATTCTTATGTGTGCCACAAAATCATAAATCATACATCATTTCATAACCCATGTAATAAAAATGGGATTCTTAAACAACATGACATCATAAAACCATTCATATAAGATAAAGGAATTCATAAACATAATTCCATCACAACATAGTCAAATAAATGTAAAATTATGGATAGAAACAGAACCATTTATTATCTTAGATGGAAAATAATTTTGATAAAACACTTGAATTGAATTCTTGAGGAAAATATCCTTTCTTCTTCAAAATCAATTTATTTTCACAAAACATCATGCAAATTTAAAAGAAAGAGATTTTATTGAAAATAGTCATGAAATATATTGGAGGAAGGTTCATGAAAATAAGGCTTTATAAAACCGTAAAAATCTGTTCGTGCCGTATAAGTTAAAAAAAACATTCTTCTCGTACTTTTGTCGGAAAGTCAAAAAGTACCTCGTATGAAAAAAACGAAAAAAGATTCCTTTCATATCCTTTACTAAAAACTCACCGAAGGGTAAAATTGTATTTAAACAATTTTAGGTGGATGGAAATAATATTACATATTGAGGAAACATGGATGTGGATGATAAAATACACCCCAGTAAATACTAATGTATAAACAATCACGGATAAAAATGAGATTGTTATATTTCCCTTACCTTAGGTCCGACTTGCTTTGTAAGTGTCCTAACCTCATGTATAATGATTTAAATCATGTTATTGACTTATTACAGAATCATATTCATTGTTATGATATCATATATGGTTCAATTATGACATTATATTACCCGTTCTTTTGTAAATTCCATGTTAAAGAAGCGTTTTGGGTAAAATCGTTTCATTTATCGTAGGTGTTTTGACTTGTTGTTCTTGACATCATTATTACTTATATCATGATTTAATTACTTCTAGAATATAAAATATGATTTATATATCATATATATTCAGTATATATATATATATAATAGGTAGATAAATAAAATGAAAAACACCGTTCATGGAGACGGTAGTCCGTACGTACGCATGAACGCTGTTTTCCTTTCCTTATTGTCTTGAAATGGAAGTAAGTAGATGACATACATATGTATATATATACATAAATCCAGTAGATTTATAATGTCATATATTTCATTATTATTTCTTTTATATACTTTATAATCATTCTTAAATGGTTAACATGGAGAATGAATCTCATCGCGTCGTGGAGACGGTAGTCCGTACGTACGCACGAGAGATGATATCATTTCTATAAATATTGAATTGAATTGGAGTGGATTATACAATATATCAGAATCAATATGATGTTGTAATAACTATGTATAGTTATTATTTACACCATTATACCCATCCATGTAAGGTGGTGATGGAAAATAGATTACACCACGGCGTGGAGACGGTATTCCGTACGTACGCACGCGCGGTGATTTCTTTTTCCGTAGGATGGATAGATGGTGAAATAGGGTTGTTTCATACTTATAATAACATATCAGTATATGAGTGATACTGATGTTATTACTTCATAATGAAATAACCTATGAAGAAGAAGTGGAAGAAGAAATAAAGATGAAAGAATTGGTAACGGTAATTACCTCTTCTTTGAAGCGCCTCTTTGAGACCTCCTCTTAGGGAACTAAAATTGGTCTTTTAGGAAGACCAGAACCTCTAGGATGTTGCTAGGGAAGTGGAGAGGAGATTTTGGCAGGGTTTGGCCGAGCTTGAGTGCTCCAATTGGTGTGAGGAGGAGGGGGAGGAGGTGCCCTTTTATAAGGGAGGAGAGGGGCACCTTAGGAATATCTCAAAATATTATTTTATATTAAAGACAAAATCGGTTTATAATGGTTCCAAAGGGTCTTATTTAGAAGCTAAGGTGGGGATGGGTCGAAATCCTATCAACCAATAGAATTTAGACAAATATAGGATATTATTTTAACCTTATCAATTAGATTTAACTCTAAGTTAAATAATTTATCTTTTACCATGTCTTTTTGTTTTCTTTCACTATATGGTTAATAAACTTACTATAACATGCCAAACGAACCCCAAATTGTTTATTATTAATATATATATCCTTATCGAAGTCATTTGACCGAACCTTAGATTTTTAGGAATACAATAACAATTAATAATATAATATTTGATTTAAAAACTATTTTGTGTCAATTTTGACACTATTTGATATATGATTTTTGTGAAAGTCATAACAGAATTAAATGTTCGAACCAAGTTGATTAAATCAACATTAATATATCATAGTAACCTAGAAAATTAGTGTAATTCATAAAAAATCTCAAATTACATTTATTTTGGTGTTTATAACACCAATTATGTCAATATTTCATTAATAAGATAATTACTGCATCATCGTTGTGTCATAAATAAATTAACTTATTTTATGTCTAAAAATTACAAATAAAATACCATCATGTAGGAAATCGTTTTATCTTTCTAATGAATATTTATAATCTAACATCCAACATATATAACCCTATGTAAAAATTGTTTTTCTAAAAGATATATGCCTGTGTCATTTTTGTATTCATTTTAACTTAATTAAAATAAAGTGTCATTATCACTTACAAGTGGATCAATGGGGTCCCAAAATCGACCCAAAGATGCCCATGGTCGACCATGTATCATCCAGTAGGGTTAAGACACGTTTTACGGTAATTTAATATTATTATAATATTATTTTTTAACCCTTATTTACCGGATTTACACTTAACCATGGTAAATAAAATATTTACCGCAGTAATTATTCAAAATGTCTAAAAATAAAAGTTACCTATTTACACAATTTGAACATCCTGATTCCAAATATGGAATCCATTTTTATAAATTCATAACACAGAAGTGGCAGAAATTAATTTAAAATTAATTCCCGCTGTCAAAACAAAAAGCGTGTTTTTAAGAGATAATAACTATCAAAAGATTGACACTTGTTTATGTTCGGTTTAATTGTAAAATTGTGTCCAATGAACAACATTATATTAAGTGGTAAAAATATATTCTAAATATACTTTAAAACAACTCAAATTCATAATTTATCACTATTAATTGATTTGATTCAAAAAGTTGTTTTTAATTAAAATTTAGTAATTTTCACATTTCATCAAAATATTAAAGTTATCCGAAAAGTACCAAAATTTCACCTTAGGCTAAATTTGATATTCCGAATCCAAAAATGATGTCCATTTTGAAAAATAAAATTTATAAAATTTCAAAAAGTGGTTATTACTATTCATAACGGCTAGTTTTAATAATATTTTAATAGCATATCATTGTTTCGTGAAACTCAGTATTACGTACTACACACGCTATCGAGGAAGGTTGCGATTGCGTGTAATGCAAGGCAAGTCAAGGATGCGTGTTGTGCAAGCTCCTTTTGGTGTAGCGTACAACACAAGACATTAGTGAATTAAAAAAAATATTTTTAATAAAATCTCGGGCTGTTACATTCTACCCCCCTTAAAATGAATTTCGCCCTCGAAATTCGTCGGGGTTATAAATGGTTTACTATTCGAAAGTTTCTTTAATAGAAACCCACATCGTAAAAAGGAATACCAAAACTTGTCTTTAAAAACTAAAGTATGAAATGTAACGATTACCCAAATAAACTAATCATTGGGTATCCACATAGGTAAAAATATGGATATGGAAGAGAAATCTAACCATCATGTTCTGATGGAGAGTGGAAGAGAACATGGCTATGGAAAAACCAGTAATCACAAATCCATAGATTTGTGATGATATAAGGTACCATCTGATTCCTCAGGTATAAGATCACTAGGACAACATTTTTGGTTTTCAAGATCATTTCCCTAAAGTTGAAAATTTGAATTAGAATAAATACTTTCTTTATTTTGGTACAATCTCACTGTTTTTCATGCCTTGAAAAATTTCCACTTCATCTCTTAAATAAATGAAGTTGAATTTGTTATTCTTGAAGTGTTAGCAGATCATGTCATAGAATGACGGGTCATTCCATCTGTCTCAAACAAAAATTATATACATAAGTCGATCTATAGTGAGATTAATCACATATGGTTCCTAAAATGGACTTATACTTCATATATCATACTGCTTAATATAAGAAAACTAGTTTCTACTAAACAGGGACTTCCTGTAGGTCAGTGGTAGGCGATAAAGGCCAGTCGCACTTCGGTTGTGGGTTCGATTCCTACAGCCTTGTCCGAAGCGATGGGCTGTCGCCCATCCCGCAGGTTGTCCTTTTTATAAAACTACGTTACTATAACATCCCATCAATAATATCGAAAATCTTCTATCCTTAAACAATGCTAATTTATGTCCAACATAATCCAGTCTAATCTTTAGGCTTATACATAATACTGCAGTCCACTCTCATAATATAGTGGCAACGATTACCAGAGATTTAATACTGTCGTTGATCCCCACATATCATAAGATATGTCTTGTTGGTCACATTCCAAACATTCAAAGTCCTTAATCGTGTATTCTCTTGAATACCTTAGTGAAAACATGAGTGCAGTTAAAAGTTAACACTTTCCACATACCAAAATCCTCAAAATTCTATATACTCAAACCTTGATATCACTTAGTCCTTATATCAATCATGAGCTCATGAATACTATTAAACATTTCATTTTCTCGTCTTCATTATGCGCATATCATCTTATTTCCAAAAAAAATATCTCAATCACTTTGAATACCACATCAATAAATATTGCAATACAACATTATTTTGGAATCCCATTACATAAACACTTAATCATTCCACCACATCGTTGTCATATTCAACATTTCCAATAGTGATCGCATGTGATTTCCCTTTGTCCTTTGCCTTCAGTGGTTGCTCATGTTGATCATCACTAACCCTTGGATTAGGGAAATTATTAGCATAATGCCCCATTTCCTTGCACTTGAAGCATTGAAGTGTTGGTGGTGCGTTCTCTGCAGTGTTTGCTTTATTCACATCATTAGAAACCCTTTTTCCATTACTTCGACACTCAGCTGCTCGAAGACCTTATTTTCCAAACTTAAAACATTTTCTAGTCCCTTTAAGACAATCTCCACCATGCTTCTTTCCACACTTTGTGCATAAGGAAACATTCATCTTCTTTTCACCATTATTCTGAGATTTCTCCTTGAACTCCATCTTTCATTTCTTGTCAAAACCATGAGATGGATATGTAACACCAACTTCCATTTCTACCTTGATAGCACAACGCACAATTTCTTCATAGCTACTGAAGTCTCTTATAGCTAATGCCCTTCGAAGACTTGGTTTTAAGCCACTGAAAAATCGATCAACTTTACTTTCAGGTTGGATGATAATACCAGAAGCATACCTTGCAAGTCTTGTAAAATTTGCTTCATAGGTACCAACAGATTCATCGTCCCTTTACTTCAGTTCAAGAAACTCTTTCTCCATCTTTGTTCGAAGAATACGAGGGAAGTACTTACTGAAAAAACAAGTTCTTGAACTCGTCCCATTACATGGACTCAATTTCATCTCTTGGCCTCGTATTCTTGATAAGATTCCACCATTGATCAGCTTCACCTTCCAAACGATATACTGCTAAGATGACTTTATCATGTTCAGAACTTTGATGAACTGAAAATAGCTTTTCAGTAGTACTGATCCCTTGTTCAGCCACAAGTGGATCAGAAGACCCACTGAAAGAAGGTGGACGTTGCCTCATGAAGGACTCAATAGAATATTGTTCCCTTCTCTGCTCATTTGGAAGTCCAGAATGATTCATAGCTTGTGTAAGTATAGCAATAAGATTTTTCTCTCCATCTCCCATAACATTTGTTTGTTCAGGAGGGAAATCATTGCATTGTCCATTGCATTGATCAACACGGTTCCTTCGGGTTCCAGCCATCATCTAAAACCCAAAAAGAATAGTGTGAGAGGCAAAAATCATGCTAGGGAAAACAACATAATAAAGGGGGAGTACCTTCAATATCTAACATCTTAGGTTTAATTCTATTATCGTTAGTGTAATTCTATTACTATAACCTATACGTATACTTATCCCTAGGGACATCCCTAGACATACCTTAGAAATATCTCTAGGGATCTCACTAACGTTTTCGCATCCTAGTTTCCAAAGGTTGACTAAACCTTTCCTCTGATACCAACTGTAGAGACCCGAAGCCTGACGAACATGGACATTACATTACATTTGCGGAATACTTAGTACATAACAAAAACACACACTAAAGGATCGTAATAGTTTAGTGTCTTTGGAAACTCGGAACGTAATCTTCTAATCGTGGTGAATGTTCTTCAATATCTCCCATAAAGATCTTCTTTTTTTTTTACCTAAAACCTTTCTTTATATCCTGGGGAAAAGAAAACATAAAAGGGTGAGCTCAAATGCTCAGTAAGGGTAAACAAAAGAAATATCAATCACATCATATACATAAGAACACAGCTTTTGGAAATCATAACCTGCAAAAGAGTTCATAATATCATAACATGGGATAAATCATAGAAGTGAAATGTAATCCCAATAATCATAACTTAAAACATGAAACTTTGTGGCATACACACATAATCATAGAGAATCATTTCTTGTTAGTCAAGACTCAATGCCAAGACTATCTTAGTGGACAAAGTCCCTTTCTGAATCGAGTAACCTTCGTTTCAGTCCTGTTTCACTGAACCGGTATAACCTACCATTTCATCCATGTCTATCTCATGAGATATAAAATCTTTACCCAATGCATTGGAGGGAGATATAGGTCCCACCCATCTCATAATGATACCATTCTTATGTGTGCCACAAAATCATAAATCATACATCATTTCATAACCCATGTAATAAAAATGGGATTCTTAAACAACATGACATCATAAAACCATTCATATAAGATAAAGGAATTCATAAACATAATTCCATCACAACATAGTCAAATCAATGTAAAATTATGGATAGAAACATAACCATTTATTATCTTAGATGGAAAATAATTTTGATAAAACACTTGAATTGAATTCTTGAGGAAAATATCCTTTCTTCTTCAAAATCAATTTATTTTCACAAAACATCATGCAAATTTAAAAGAAAGAGATTTTATTGAAAATAGTCATGAAATATATTGGAGGAAGGTTCATGAAAATAAGGCTTTATAAAACCGTAAAAATCTGTTCGTGCCGTATAAGTTAAAAAAAACATTCTTCTCGTACTTTTGTCGGAAAGTCAAAAAGTACCTCGTATGAAAAAAACGAAAAAAGATTCCTTTCATATCCTTTACTAAAAACTCACCGAAGGGTAAAATTGTATTTAAAAAATTTTAGGTGGATGGAAATAATATTACATATTGAGGAAACATGGATGTGGATGATAAAATACACCCCAGTAAATACTAATGTATAAACAATCTCGGATAAAAATGAGATTGTGATATTTCCCTTACCTTAGGTCCGACTTGCTTTGTAAGTGTCCGAACCTCCTGTATAATGATTTAAATCATGTTATTGACTTATTACAGAATCATATTCATTGTTATGATATCATATATGGTTCACTAATGACATTATATTACCCGTTCTTTTGTAAATTCCATGTTAAAGAAGCGTTTTGGGTAAAATCGTTTCATTTATCGTAGGTGTTTTGACTTGTTGTTCTTGACATCATTATTACTTATATCATGATTTACTTACTTCCAGAATATAAAATATGATTTATATATCATATATATTCAGTATATATATATATAATAGGTAGATAAATAAAATGAAAAACACCGTTCATGGAGACGGTAGTCCGTACGTACGCATGAACGCTGTTTTCCTTTCCTTATTGTCTTGAAATGGAAGTAAGTAGATGACATACATATGTATATATATACATAAATCCAGTAGCTTTATAATGTCATATATTTCATTATTATTTCTTATATATACTTTATAATCATTCTTAAATGGTTAACATGGAGAATGAATCTCATCGCGTCGTGGAGACGGTAGTCCGTACGTACGCACGAGCGATGATATCATTTCTATAAATATTGAATTGAATTGGAGTGGATTATACAATATATCAGAATCAATATGATGTTGTAATAACTATGTATAGTTATTCTTTACACCATTATACCCATCCATGTAAGGTGGTGATGGAAAATAGATTACACCACGGCGTGGAGACGGTATTCCGTACGTACGCACGCGCGGTGATTTCTTTTTCCGTAGGATGGATAGATGGTGAAATAGGGTTGTTTCGTACTTATAATAACATATCAGTATATGAGTGATACTAATGTTATTACTTCATAATGAAACAACCTAAGAAGAAGAAGTGGAAGAAGAAATAAAGATGAAAGAATTGGTAACGGTAATTACCTCTTCTTTGAAGCGTCTCTTTGAGACCTCCTCTTAGGGCACTAAAATTGGTCTTTGAGGAAGACCAGAACCTCTAGGATGTTGCTAGGGAAGTGGAGAAGAGATTTTGGCAGGGTTTGGCCGAGCTTGAGTGCTCAAATTGGTGTGAGGAGGAGGGGGAGGAGGTGCCCTTTTATAAGGGAGGAGAGGGGCACCTTAGGAATATCTCAAAATATTATTTTATATTAAAGTCAAAATCGGTTTATAATGGTTCCAAAGGGTCTTATTTAAAAGATAAGGTGGGTATGGGTCGATATCCTATCAAAAAATAGAATTTAGACAAGTTTAGGATATTATTTTAACCTTATCAATTAGATTTAACTCTAAGTTAAATAATTTAACTTTTACCATGTCTTTTTGTTTTCTTTCACTATATGGTTAATAAACTTACTATAACATGCCAAAAGAACCCCAAATTGTTAATTATTAATATATATATCCTTATCTAAGTCATTTGGCCGAACCGTAGATTTTTAGGAATACAATAACAATTAATAATATAATATTTGATTTAAAAACTATTTTGTCTCAATTTTGACACTATTTGATATATGATTTTTGTGAAAGTCATAACAGAATTAAATGTTCGAACCAAGTTGATTAAATCAACATTAATAAATCATATTAACCTAGAAAATTAGTGGAATTCATAAAAAACTCAAATTACATTTATTTTTGTGTTTATAACATCAATTATGTCAATATTTCATTAATAAGATAATTACTGCATCATCGTTGTGTTATAAATAAATTAACCTATTTTATGTCTAAAAATTACAAATAAAATACCATCATGTAGGAAATCTTTTTAGATTTCTAATGAATATTTATAATCTAAAATCCAACATATATAACCCTATGTAACAATTGTTTTTCTAAAAGATATATGCTTGTGTCATTTTTGTATTCATTTTAACTTAATTAAAATAAAGTGTCATTATCACTTACAAGTGGATCAATGGGGTCCCAAAATCGACCCAAAGATGCCCATGGTCGACCATGTATCAAACAATAGGGTTAAGACACGTTTTAGAGTAATTTAATATTATTATAATATTATTTTTTAACCCTTATTTATCGTATTTACCCTTAACCATGGTAAATAAAATATTTACCGTAGTAATTATTCAAAATGTCTAAAAATAAAAGTTACCTATTTACACAATTTGAACATCCTGATTCCAAATATGGAATCCATTATTCTAAATTCAAAACACAGAAGTGGTAGAAATTAATTTAAAATTAATTCCCGCTGTCAAAACAAAAAGCGTGTTTTTAAGAGATAATAACTATCAAAAGATTAACACTTGTTTATGTTCGGTTTAATTTTAAAATTGTGTCCAATGACCAACATTATATTAAGTGGTAAAAATATATTCTAAATATACTTTAAAACCACTCAAATTCATAATTTATCACTATTAATTGTTTTGATTAAAAAAGTTGTTTTTAATTAAAATTTAGTAATTTTCACTATTCATCAAAATATTAAAGTTATCCGAAAAGTACCAAAATTTCACCTTAGGCTAAATTTGATATTCCAAATCCAAAAATGAAGTCCATTTTGAAAAATAAAATTTATAAAATTTCAAAAAGTGGTTATTACTATTCATAACGGCTAGTTTTAATAATATTTTAATAGCATATCATTGTTTCGTGAAACTCAGTATTACGTACTACACACGCTATCGAGGAAGGTTGCGATTGCGTGTAATGCAAGGCAAGTCAAGGATGCGTGTTGTGCAAGCTCCTTTTGGTGTAGCATACAACACAAGACATTAGTGAAATAAAAAAAATATTTTTCATAAAATCTCGGGCTGTTACACACGTGTCATGTGATTTAGGTGAAACTGATGGACACCTTCAGAGGCTGGAGGTTTTCATCTACCACTTTGGTGATCACCATAAAAAATCCAAATGAAGACCAAGAAGTTTGAATGTATTCTCTATTAAATCAATTCTTCTTGATATGAAAATTGTTATTAGACTCTAAAAAACTCTTTAGTGTTATGAAAGGGAGTTTAGGTTTTATATTTAAGAAATCATGCTTGAAATAAAGAATAATTGAAAAAAATAGGTTTCATGTTTCTGGAAATTTGATTTCAAAAAAGGGTTTACCCTAATATTGCTGGGATACATTAAGGTAACTAACACCTCACGCTTATACAACCAAGATTCATAAGTGTAACCTAGGAATTACCCTTATGCATAGTGGTTTGAGCAAATTTCATCAAAACATAACTTTAGTAAAATTAGGGTTGTGTAATAGTAGTTTTTAAATTGTTATATAAAGGTAACCAATCACTTTACCCATAAGCGTATAGGTACAAGAGTCAGCACCTTAAGGTCTTTGATGTTTACCTTTATGAAACATAAGAAAAGTAAATATTACCTTTATAGAAATGCAATGGGTAAATGTATAACCTCTACACAAGGTGCTATGTAAGTGTTTTTTCTACTAACCCTTACGTAATTGGTGACATGTAAGGGTCATAGCCTTTTTACCCTTACATACATTTTCTACATAACGGTAATGAGATGATACCCTTATGTTGGAATGAGTTCCTACATTAGGGTAAATGTTAAAGATTAAAAAATTATTTTTAAATTCTCAAAAGATTTTAATGGTTTATAAAATGTTTATAAATCATTATAGAATTTATTTTGGGATATTTTAATTTATAAAACGTTAACATATTAGTTAATTATAATTTTTTATTTATTAATCAATTTTTTATAAAACATTTTATTACCAAATATTAAATTTTAATATTTAAAATACCATTCAAAAAATTATATGGAATAGCATTTGATCTAAAATTAAAATTATTTATTTTGAAATCATAAGAAAATGATTTAAAAAGGGTTATATATTATAAAATAGTCAAAAAAATAAAATTTTACAATTAAATTAAGAATTATTCATAATTAAGTATTTTGAATTATTCAATATAAAAGGGATTCTTATTTAGATATTATTATAGCCATATCATTTTTTTGATGATTGATTTGATAATGGTTTAAATAATGATTAAATATATAAAAATAGATTATGTAAAATGGTTTCATAATAGAAATTGAATTTCAATTTCTTCATAATTAAAAAATAGCATATATTTTAAATAAAAATTCCATATAATGATTAATATGAAACTATTCAAAGTAAAATGAATATAAAATAGTTATATTAAAAATTATGGAATGACCATAATGTTAATGCTAAAAAATTATAAAATGTTTTATTATTATCTTAGATTTATGAATTGTTCATAACTTTTTACCTCATGTTTAAATATTTAAATTGTTTATTTATTTAAAATTTATTCCTTATTTTATTCATTACTGTAAATTTTTTATGAAATGTGAATATTGTGTATGCATCATTTTAAAATGTTATACTACTTTTAGATAGATCTATACATTACATGTTAGGAATGTTTCAATAATGAAATTAATTTTTATCTACATAAATTTTGGCTTGTATTTAAGTTATGAAATTGAATTTAGTTGGTGAATATAGTTTGTATATATTTGGTATTAGTGTTATGGATAATTGGATTCTATCTTGAGTAATTTATCACTAGGTATAGGGACTTGGGGTTGGACTACTTACTTACCTAGAGGTTAATGCCTTGTCTAGTAAAGTGAATGGTTTTGGATATATATCTCTAAAGGTGTACTCAGGTGGAGACAATAAATTTCATATAATTATATGCCCTTACTTGAAGTATTTATATAATATTTATATATGATGAATTTGAATATGCATGGATATGATTGGAATCTATTTGTTGGGTCAGTAACACAAAATTTTGGGATTTGTAAAGGGTTACACATCAATATGGTTTGTCCATATTGATTTAGTGGAGGGAATAGGATTCTAAAATAAATTATGTGAATAATGCTTACATAAATTGGAATAACTTGGGATAATATAGTGAGAGTAAAATCCCCTTCAAATATTAAGTGGGAGACTTATTCCAAAGTAGCACTTATCAAGACCTCGATCATCCAACCAGGTAGTTTTATGAAAAAGTGGTTTTCACATAGTTTATATTGTGTATGAAAATCAATTAATGAGTGATCTTAGATCATCCTTCAGTATTTTCATTCCAATGAGGGGTACGCCTGATTTTCCTATGATTAGATCATTTTTGACATTTACTTTTAGTTATAATAGCTATGAAACCCTAGGGGTTAGGATACTAGAGGAATAGAGTTGGGTTTATCCATATGATGGATTAGAAAAAGAGTTGTATGTTCAATAATCCAATATTCACATATGAAATTATAAAGATTATTCCCTACCTCAATTATTAACCGCTGAGTTTCATGTTAGATCATGGTTATTTTATTAGTGAAATGTGGACATTGCCCCACTAGTGGGCGTGATGGATTTTAAAGGGGTCCTCATTTTAGTGGGATAACATTTAATAAATTTCCTTATTAATTGGTTATAAAACATGATACCCATTTGATAAAAAATTATGTTATAGATAAATGGAATCATCATTATAATTGAATTTAGGATGAGACCATGAAAAAATATATATAATGGTAGTGAATTCCTTGATTGGTAATGAATGTTGTGTATTGTTCTCAAACAAGAAAGAATGTTATAAGGGTTAGAACAACCACTTCTTGACAAACCAAATGATGAAGCTATTCAAAAATAAGATTTTAATAACTATGATAAACATACAAAGGATGCATAAGAAGTCTCTAAAATCATGTTTGTTATAATAAAGTCAAAATTTACAATCAAACATAAGAATATTAAGGGTTTTAAAATGATATATAACCATAAATATTTATATCAATATTATTTAATCAATGAATGGTATGAAGTCCATAAATCTATTTTTCATTATAAGACAGTATAAGGAACCTTGGTATCCACTCATGTACCCAATATGATTAGTTACATAAATAACATTGAGAGACTAGATTCACCTATAACAATTGATTTGGTTAGATATTTCAATATTCAATTATTACCAAAAAGGTTCCTATAGTTTGTTTTGAATTTCCATATGAGTGAAATTTGAAAAAAAATACGATCTCTTCAATATGTTGAGGATTTTTGAACAGGATATGGGTGGTCTAGGTTCAATTACCATGTTAATGGTATAAAAGAAGATGAATAACAATATTTAAAAAAAAGGGAAGACAAAAGGTTGTGGAAGGTCTATATTTCTTATTAAACTATGAAATAAAAATAAAGTATAATGTTTTCATTATGGTAAATTTCTCTATTGGAGAAGAAATTTTCTGGGTTACCTAAAGAGCCCCAAGAAGCCACATAGAACATCTACTTCATGTATGAATGTTATATAATTCATTTATTTTAGTTTATTTGATACAAATTATATATTCTAAAAGTGTTATAAATATACTAGATAACATAAATGTATGAAAAAATAAATTAGTGAATTATCAAGATTATAGTTGATGTCTATGTGATAGAGAAAAGGTGTTGGTATATGAGAGAGTTGGATACATCTGGCTTGGTTAAATATTTCATCAGATGTCTATTTTCTCATTTTTCTATTGAGAAGTTTTTAAAAAAATGGTTGTTTAAATTAAATGATATATTGATACATTTATTAATTTTTTTTTAGTACTATAACATGATTTAAGGGGAGTCATAAAATTGGATTGTTCAAGTTAGGGAATCCATCTTCTTACCATCTATGAAATTTTTACAATAATATGATTAGATTCAATGAAAACATACTTGATATTATCAAAGTACTGGGAATATATATGAACTATGCATATGATGTATGGGTTCTAAAAAATATATTTTAATAAAGTATTATTTTCAAATAATTTTTTTTAAAAAATATAAAATACCATATATTAAATAGTTTATTTATTTAATATTACAACTAAAAGAAAATAAATTTAATTTATTAAAAAATAGTTTTTTATCATAAAAGAATATTATGAGTACAATATAATGTTTCAGTGGCCAGTAAGAGTATATTTGGACTTCAGTAAGTTTAATGTTAAAAAATAAAGAATTACATCAATCTAAGTTTAAAGTAAATTTTACGTAATATCCTAAGAGTGTTAGGATGTATTAGTAATTAATAATGCTAGAAATTACATTATTTTAAAAAAATACCTTTTGGAATAGGGTTCCATGTATGATGATTATTCACTCAGGAATATTTATTTCTATACAACATAAGTTGACATAACACAAATTTTTTGTTTTGAAGTTAAGAAGTTCGAATACGTTCAAGAAGTTGAACTGTTAGGAAAATGATTCCTAAATATAACCATTATTAAATCTGGATTACATTATAGATATTTCTCAATAAATGTATTAGTGGGATAATTTTATCAGATGGCCTCATAGATTTGAGACATTGATTACATATGATGCAATGTGTTAAGAAAACCAGAATGTCCAACAAACATAAGGATGATATGACATTTCATCATATATGATATGATAAACTGGTACCTATATTGGTTTTCTTAAATATTATTAAAGAGCCTAATAATATTAAAATCTATTATACTAAAAGGAAACCACTATTTTATCATTATTTTATGTTGGTTATATAAATTTATATATATATATAGATTTTATGAAGTGAAATGACAATTTACCATTGACCTCTTAAAGTATGACTTTGAGTTCTTCCCTAACTGATGTTTAACATAGAGTATTATAGGCTATGATGATATATTAAGATTAGTGTGAGTATTATTCATGTATAAAGATATATAATATTCTCATTAGGAACAAAATAGAGAATATGATTCTTTGTGTGCGATATATGGCCAACTAAGTATACCACATGGAGTCTCATAGAGATGTATTTAGTATTCTAGGGGTGCATGGATCAAATTTGAATCCCCACAACCTGAGGATTAATATATACCTAGAATAAGAAACATCATACTTCTAAATTCTACTTACATGAGTATACATATCTACTTAGAAAATACTAAAGTTGTTGGGCATGTTGTTGAGCATGTTGTCAGTTAGAGTTTAACTGAGATGATATTTTCCTCTCAAATGATGATTATGAAATCTAGACCTTCAACTGAGAAAGTCTGTGGGAGTGTACGAAAACACCTATATATTTTATATCTATCTATATAAGGTATTTTTGATGTACTTATCCATAAACATGAATGATTTGTGATTTATTTATTTACCGGAGTAGTCTATACTCAAATAGTCATTTATAGACGAGTTGGCTATTTGGGATTGAAATTATCCATTTACCATGTTTATTTAATATCTTAGAAAACGGAAAAAATTGAGAATGCACATTTTCAAATGATACAAACTGATGGGCACAAATATAGAGATATGTTTATTTGACAGAGATCACTTCAAACCCTTTTAAAGCATGAGTAAGATTGATTGTTTTTATAGGAAACTCATTTATTTTATATATAGTCATTCATATTTTTATTTTTTTTGAATTCTATGAAGGACAGTAGGGTCACACCCTATAGTTGAATGAATGAGGATTGATTTTTACTTTGAGATAAACTCAAAAAGTGTATTAGAGGTTGTCCAAAAGTGTTTTAAAGGTATTCACAAGTTATTTCATATAATGTGATGTAAGGTGAAGTAAATGATAGTTTTCTAGAAGTGTTTAGGAAAATATCCAAAAGATTTTTGTATATGATTTCAAGAGTTATTGTATATAATACAATATAAGTTGAAATGGTATAAAATTCTATAAGTATTTAGTGAAAGTGGGAGATTGAAGGAGATACTCCCTAAATCTATATCTATATATATATATATACGAGGTGCGTCATTTTTCCTGAAAATTTATATTTTCATGCATTACGGGTGTATCATTTATACTACCTATAATAATGGTTATTATTTGGGTGGTTTGGTCATCCACATGACTATCAGTTAATGTATGATATCATTTGATGAAATATTTGTAAGAAAATCATATGATACATTCATGAACCAACCATGGAATTTATTTCTATATTTCAATGCATGAATAAATTATACAACCATGAAAGAGTTTCCTTGATCTTCTATTTAAATTACTACATAGTGATGGTAGTGGTGTGTGGATTTTATGTCTTCATCCTTGGATAAAACTTCCTATAACCAAAATATTTCTTTATCTTTATCCTTTTCATTTCAAGATGCTAGCACAACATAAAGGGTCGTCGATCATCCTCTAACATTGAGTGATTTAGGTGAAGCCCTTGTATAGCTTCGAAGGTGGGATCTTTTTTCTTACACATTAGTGATCATCATAAAAAATAATTTAAGAAGACCAAAATTGTTTCAGTTATGTTTATTTTATAGTATTTTTTCATTTTTTTACATAGGATATATATATCCAACAAAAGAGATCCTTAGAAAAGAGTTTAAATCATTTCCTCTTGATCTGATAATTATTATTAAACTCTAAAAACCCCTTCATGAAGTGCCCCTATGGTGATGGCTATTTGGGAATGGATTGGGTGTGGTAACACTCTCGATCTGGGGGTGATACTTGGGAAAGAACAATAATATTTTTGGAGAATAAAAACACCTATTTAATAATGTAACCTTTTGAGAATGTGCTCGAGGAGAAGTATATGGGGAACCACAAAGCGGGGAGTTCATTATTGGGCATCAAGTGTGTAGCCATAATTATGGAGACAATATTGATAAATGACATGGGTGTTTTTACCAGAATGTATGAATGAGTATATTTTGATTTTGAGATGTTTCTCAGCTGATAGCATAAGAAACACATCCAATATTAGAGTTTATGGATGAACAGAGCATGGGACATGGTGGTTGGAGAATTATTTTGGAATGGTGGAAATAAAGACACATCTATAGTGGGGAGTGGAATATAAATCATGAGTATATGAACCTTATGATCGGAGGGTCATGGGTGTATATAGTTGACCATTGAAAATTCATGATGGAATTTGGATATTGGTGTGAAGAAAATTCAATCCATATTTTGATTCCATGGTAAATTCTATAAATAAATTCAGATTCAGTATCATATGGGGACCATTCACTATACTTATGGTATAATAAAATGGTGTAAATGGGTAATGTAAGGTTCAAAAATGAAATTTAAATGAAATTAAGTCATGGGATTTGGTGAATGTGTTCATATGATCACTAGATTCCATTTGGGCAAAATAAATCATGATTGGGTTGTTCACATAAAGCGTTAGCATGTCTAGCCAAGCATTTTTGAGGATGTTCAACAAGAAAATTTTATTCCAAATATTTTATATTTGATTTTATGTGATTATTTTTGAACTATATTTATCATATCATTTTGAATATGATTAGTATGTTTCAGTAATTGGACACGGATTTTTGAGGAAAAGTTGACACTATAGTGTTGTGCTCGGATGAATGAGCCTCTTTTCAATTTTGTATTTAAAAATGAAGGTGGGTACTAGTGTTGGATTGGTGTTTTCATGTATGTTCTGGTGAGGTATGTTGGAAATTTTACTAGGAACATCATTAAAATGTGGGAACGAGGTTATAATTGGTAATTCATATAGTGGAGAGTACCATGAGTTGGAATTGGCATCATGAGCTAAAGCCTATGGTAGGGAGAACCATAGAACAAATGATTAATTCGACAAAGAAACATCAGTGTCTCTGGGTATATTAGAATTGGGTATGTGCCACCTATGATATTTGATATTAAAAATGAGCATTGGATTGATATTGGGGGATTTGAGCCACTATGGTTTTGGAGTGACACATCAAATGAGTGTATAGAAATTCTAGTTGGGACATGAAATTTTGATAGAGAATTGATGACAGAACAAGGTTGGGATGTATACTTTTATGAACACTAGGACTTCTCGGGGATGTTATGTTTTATGATATAGAGTGTTTAGTGCCTCAAGTCCTTACAAATGTGAAAGTATTTAAGGGAAATTTGAATTTTCATCTAGAGGAGGGGTTGATTTTTGAACAAGAGTTCAAAAAAATTCAAGGTTTGAACCCCTCATAAGAGATGTTGTGGATATTTAATAGATTTTATATGGTAGCTAAAAGTTGTGTAAGGGTTTTATATGAAAGACAAACTATATTTAATATAGTCTATAGAGACATGGTAGTTGGTACTAGCCCACCAGCTTGTTGGTGGGGCTGGTAGAGTGTCCGGAATCAAGGTGGGTCGCCAACTGACCCAGTGCCCGACCCAACCCATGACATGAAATGAAGGGTATTTTTAATCCCCACGGGCTGGCACAAGTCCCTGAGTATCAAAATAGTACAATTGAATGAATTACCAGAAATAAAATATCAAAAAACAGCTAAATACTTTAATGGAATGTAACTGATTTTACACAACTAAACAGACCGTTAACACATTTCATATTTAATGATCTACAACTGTAACCAAAAACCCAAGAGAGATGAAAAAAATGAAAAATAAACTCTAAGAGGATTGCAATGAAAAGAAAACTAACACATCTATCTACACCTTCAAGTAGCTTGAGGAGCCACCTCCTCCAACCACCATCGTAAGACCAGCACGAGAAAACCATCAACAACCAGAACCACCATCACTATGCATGATGCCTCAACCACGAATACACAAAAAACAAAATATAAATACACCCAATGGTGTATTTTGGGTGTGATCTAAGAGCCTAATATTATACCACCCAATAAAAAGGTTCTATTCCACAATGGCTAATAGATAATTTAATATTATTATTCAAAAAACATACATTAAAAAAATTTGTTAAGGAAAAAATTTTCTAGATCCAAGTAAAAAAGGAATATAATGTTTGAAGAGAAACCATTTCAAAAATAATACTTTAAAGTGGAGGAAAAAATACATAAAGAACACGCACATACTTAAGTGGTACTTTGTATGCTGACAGAAGGCACCACGTCATGAATAATATAGTAGTGTTTGTAAATCCCCTAAGGTTCATCAAGCTTGAGGGGGACCCTAGAACCTCATGTCTCGGGGAAACTTGGCTTAGAAATCATTTCCATAAGTAAACATGTCTTAGAAACCATGACCCTTATACAACGTGGCTTAGAAACCATGACCCTCAGTCATTCATATGTTTAGTTGGTGATTCAATCGTCAATCCAGCTAAGTGAAACATGGAAGATACCCCTCCAGATCACTAGAGCACTAATTCTAGTTCGTCCACTTAGATACCTAGTGTTTTCCCTTGTGCTCAATCAAGTTCCACATTTACATAGTATATCACTTTCTCATATCACAAACCAAACAAGACATTACACACAAAATCCAACACTTTCCTGCCCAAACACCATTTTAAAAACACGGGCACACCAAAATAATTTCATAGTATAATTTTCATCAATTGATTGCCTTGATAACTAGTTTAAAATAATTAAAGAAGATTTCCAAATATAAAAACAAGTTTTCACATGAAAAATTCACTGTTCGACATATAATTGGTCCTTTAAAAACATTATGCACACGAAATCCTTTCAAATACAACTCCCAGACATCACATATAATTTAAAAAATACAGTTAAAATTTTATAAAACACTTAAAATTAACAAGAAAATGTTTTCATAAGAAAGGCAAAGGTGACATCATATTAGAATGCCACATTAAAAAAAATGTACAGAATATGCATATCAAAATATGCTTTCCATTGTTCAAACAATTTGCAATTAAATTTTAGAAGTAAAAAACATGGAACACACACCCAATGTGATTCATTTTCCTTCGAAAACCTTTATTTAATTACACACATACCTAAAAGTCCCTGAAAAAACATTTCACACCAACCAGATGAACCTAAACACATTTTTTACCACATTTAACATCCCTAATACCCCTTAAATAAACAGTTTCTCAGTTTATAAAACATATCACATGCAAAATGAACCATTTTAAAATCAATTTCACAACTCAACCCTTATAAAACATCATTCTCACCCCATAAAAAATTTATTAAACACTTCTAGAATTTACCACAACAAGGTAAAAATAAAAAACACGACAATTTATAAAATAAAGTACAATTTTCATCATGCGCACATATCACAAAATTTCATTAAAGTGCATTTCGCATGAACTATAAAGCACTACCAATAATTTATACAACAACACACATATAATTGACACAACTATATTATTCTAGATATCCATTTTCATCAAACGATCATGACAAAACATTATAAAAATTGTTCAAACCATTAAATTAAATCGTAGAACATATTAAAATTAACTAAACAAACAAGTAAAATTATATAAAAGAGGTAAAAGGCATGGAACCACCTACCTTGGTTGGAAAACCCCCAAAATTCATTGTGTAACTCTAATCATGTGAAATTATCACCACATAAATCCTAAATTAAACCCTAAAATGAGAATTATTATAAAATAATGATTAAAAAACAACCCCTAAACGAACCACATACAAACTAAAAATGAAAAAAAATCAAAGAAGATAAAAGAGAGACTTATCTGGAGGGGGGTTTTGCACACACAGAAGGAGGGTGAGACAATGGTGGGGGAGCCAATGCGGTGCTGACCAGTGAGGGAGGAGTCACACAGGACTAGGCTATAGCCAGAAAGGGGGTCATAGGAAGACTAGTTAGGGAGTTGCGATGGAAGGATGGGGGAGTAGGGGGTGTGGCACGGGGGTTCATGGGGAGGCGGTGAGCTATGTAGGAGGGGCTGGCTGGGGGGGGGGGGGGGTGACGACAGTAGGCCTATCGAGAGGTGAATCAAAGGATAACGGTAGGGGATCCTGGGGCATTCTCTAAGGATAAAGGAGGGATGTGATTGAAGATAAAGGGGGGAGGAAGAGAGGAAGAGGTAAAAAGGGAAGGATAAAAGAAAATGAAAAATGAAAAGGCAAAGAAAAACAAACAAAATAAAATCCTAAAACATAAATGTATTTATAATAATAAATTGGTAGTAATTAAATAAAATAAAAGTTATAAAAATTATAATAATAATAATAATGATAATAAAAATATTAATAAAAACATCCTCAAATAATATTTTTACTATTATAATTATAATGATTTACTTAATTTTTTCCACTTTTAATTTTATTTCATTATTTTTAATTCATTTTATTTAATTAGTTGACCATCGAGAATGGTGTTCGGTGAACTGGGTGAGGTTGTGTGGTGACCCAGGCAAGGTAGCACATCATCGAACATGGTGCACTGAATGTAGTCAAGGAAAAAACACGTGTTTTTTAAGTACATACTAAAAATTTTAAACCGGATTGAACTCATAACCTGATGAAAGAATTACCGGTCTAGATAAAAATAATAAAATAAAATAAAATAAATTTGAAGAAGTTAGAGTGTGACAATTGTCCACACAAAAAAGATTTTTGTCCCCGGAAAGCCCCAACTTAGGCTGAGACCCAATGTAGAAAACGACATACCCCTTAATATTAAAAGGAGATCCCCTAAAAGAGAAATAGGTGAAAGAGGAAAACACATCATTCTTAGGAAAAGTTACATAGATGAAAACCACAAGAAAACTATAAAAAGTATTTTTGGTATGTGTGTCCCATCCCAAAGCGCTAGAACACCTCGTCTTGACTAATCAAAGAGAGTAAATCTCGAGCCCACAGAGACTACATCACAAACCGAACACCTACAACACCATTAAATGAAAGCCCCTCCATTTGAAATAATTGAACAACAAGATCAAAACACATACTTAAGAACAGAACCAAAAGGGAGAACATGGGGAAGCCGAATGGGGCTCCACTCCATTAGAAACTGACCAACTCTCAAGATGAGACTATAAAACCAACACACGAAGACCAAGGTCGACTCCCCAACATTAGGAAAAGTCCAACACTGATTCCTTCTGGACACATCTAGGCAAGGCCCACCATGGGTCTCCCAATAATTAGAAAATCATAAAGATACAAAAACTTCAATATTTTCATGTTAGTAACCAAACACCACACCATAACAGGAGGTGAGGGAGGGCCCAACTATTAGGTCGTCAAAACCTTGACCCTAGATAAACCAACAACTACATAACCCCAAATAATTACAATTAAAATTGGAGACCAAATCACCCAAAAAGACACTATAAGGACCGTTAAATGTGATTACATATGGTGGGAGGTAACCCCTAGAACATTAAGGAAATGAGACGATTATGCCACCTCATAGCCACGAAAACCTCACACACCCAAACAAGTTTTTTGGAACAAAACAACCATAAAAAAATTTAAACCGCCATAACCTTCAATACCAATGGCATAATTAATGTTGGGGTCTCATAAGATCACGGGGTTCTTGACCATGTTGCAGCTTCAATCCATTGCCTAAGATAGAGCCTTGATGTTTGATGCATATCCAGCCTCAATTTCAGGTATTGAAGACTCTCAAATGGAGTTTATTCTTTCATAGTGCCTCAAAAATCTATATTGAATTCCAGACAACATCCTCAGGCACAACACTCTCAGCCATCCATCTGGTCCCACATGGAACATTTACCAACACAATACCTAATATGGTGCACGTGAATCACCATTTTCCACACTAAATGAGAACAAAACACAACTAATAATCATTTAACATGACCATTACTATTGAGAAAAACATTTTACGAAGAGGGACTTAAAACTGATTCGTAAACAACACCAGATTCCTATAATCGACCGCCAAATCCATATGTGACTGGGTCTTCCACACTAGTGGCCTGACATAAAACTTTCTTAAACGTAACCAACGAAGGACCACATGTCATTTAGAATAACATTACACCCTGGAAACTCCATGATTCTCCCACATTTTCCCACTGGAATCTCCTTCACCATTCCAAAACAAGACTTTCAACATAACGAGGTAAAACATCACCCATGACTATAAAATGACTAACGTAAAGCAAAGTTTCATTCAACCCCTCTCTCATCACCCACCCAATGTAGGTCGATTCACTTGATTATAAAGGGAGGTGGGTTCAATCATAGAATTCAAGAAGAGTGTCCTTCGATCAACTGGAGGGTCGACCAACGTCGAATCTCCTATGGCCGCACTTCAACCGCCTGTTAACGCTTTATGGGGGGAATGGAATAGTCACGAAAAGAAAACCATGTACCTAATAAAACTAGTCCAATGACAAAAGACATACTGCAAGAGAACACTAAACGTGTAGGGGGGCCACTATAAGGGCTTCCTGAAGCATTTTTCTAAAGAAACCACAAACCACACACTTTCCCACCAACATACAAATAAGTATTTGAACTCAAGATAGAAATAAATCAAAAAGGAATCCCAACTTTCAAATCCTCACATACAACATTTGAAAAATACAAGGACACACCACACAATCACCAATTTATAAAACACCAGATTTTCATTTAACAAAACTTTCTTGAAAATAAACAAAGACGATGGGTTGCACAAACACCAATGGTGTCTCGTGGGCCTCACACATTCATGTTCTCATTCCACACCAGCACCCACCTCATGTCCATACATGCACTCATCCACTCATTCCATTAACCTTTCCCCTTCCATATATTCCCATGCATGTGGTTTCCCAAAAGGAAAACAAGTATCGATAAGAGACCTTTCCATTTTTAACGAACGAAAACATTCAACCCAAACTTTTCAAACCTAATGGAACATTTTATTTTTAAAGAGATTTATTTCAAAACATTTTCCAAACCCAAATCATTTTTACATAAAGGACATATTTCCACAATTCCCTAACAACGAGACAAGAGAAAATGTAGGTGGAAACTTGCATTGGTGGGTGACTATGACATATGGTTACTGAGCAGATGCCAATCACCCCACCGCCATGGAGAGTATTCTAGGACAATGTCCCCAGCTCCACATGGATTTCCATATTCTACAAGCTCATTGGGACCACTGACCCCACTCCTTTGTAATGTCCCATAGACCAGATCAACCACAAGGATGAAAGACTCAAAAAAATGTCAACATACCTTGGTAAATCAAGTCCCACCACGAGGTGTGTTGGCTAGGAACCTTTCTCATAGAAATAACGTCATCTTCCAACATTCTTAACTTTGTTCTACCGTGAATGTATCCCAAAATAACATGAACCAACAGAGAAAAACTCCTCTGATACAATTTTTTCACGATCCAGGATAGGTCGCCATCTGACCCAGCGACTGACCCAGTCCGCAACATGGTCCAACAGGCATTCTCAATCCTCACAAACTGGCATAAGTGATTGAGTATCAAAATAGTACAAGAGAATGATTTACCTGAAATAAGAGACATAAAAACCACTAACTAATTTAATGGAAATAAACAGATTTTATACAACCAAGAAGACCCCTAACACAGTTCATATTTAAAAATCTACAACTAGAACCTACAACCAAAGATAGACAACAACAACGAGAAACTAAAACTCTAAGAAGACTACAATGAAAAGAAAACTAACATATCTATCCACACCTTCATGCAACATGAGGATCCACCTCCTCAAACCACCATCATCATACCTTCATGGGAATACCATTGACAACCTGAACCACCATCACTAAGCCCGAGGCATCAAACTAGAATACACAATGAACAAGGTCTACATACACCCAAATGTGTATGTAGGGTGTCATCCATGATCCCAGTAGGATACCACCCAATAAAAAGGATCCATTACACAATGTCTAAGAGATAATTTAATATTCTTATACCAAAAAATCTTTTAAAAAATATTATTAAGAAAAACATTTACAAGCTCAAAGTAAAATGTAATAGATTGATTGAAGAGAAACCATTTCAAAAATACTACTTTAATGCGGGTGAAAAAATACATAAAGAATATGAACATACTCAAGTGGTCCTCCATATTCCGATGGAATGAACCTCATCATGAATATTAGAGAACTGTGGGAAAATCCCATGAGGTACATCTAGCTCAAGTGGGACCCTAGAACCTCGTGTCCTGGTAAAACATGTCTTAGAAAACACTAACCTGAGTAGATGTGGAATAGAAACCATGTCCCTCAGAAAATGTGGCTTGGAAACTAACACCCTCAGTCATTCATATGTTAATTTAGTGTCGAAATCGTCAATCCAGCTAAGTGAAACAAGGATGATACGCCTACGGATCACTAGCACACTAATTGTAGTCCACCCACCAAGATATTGAGGGTTTTACCTTATTCTCAATAAAGTTCAACATTCACAATGTATATTGATTTCTCATATCTAAAACCAAAAAAGATATTACACACAAAATCCAACACTTTTATACCCAAACACCATTTTAACAACACATCCACACCAAAATCATTCCAAAGCATAATTGGAATCTCTTTCATGAATAGATAAATTGTTTAAACATTTTAAAGAATATTTCTAAATATCACAACAAGGGTTTCCATATGAAAAATTCCCAATTCCACAAATAAGTGTTTCCTTATAAACTTATGGCACATATAATCCTATCAAATAAAACTCTCATACTTCTCATATAATTTAATAAATCAAGTTAACAATTTTTAAACCACATAAAATTAACAATAAAATGTTTTCACAAGAAAGACACACCAAATTTCATATAAGGACACCACTTTAAAATCAAAAATTACAAAATATGCATATCAAAACATGCTTTCCATTGTTCAGACAATTTTAAATTCAATTTTAGAAGTACACAACATGACACACTCACCCAGAGTGATTCATTTACCTTTGATAATCTCCATTTTAGAACACACACACCTCCAAGACCCTGAAAACACATTTCTCACCGACCAGACGACCCTGAACACCATTCCAACCATGTTTCGCCTCCCAAATACCCCATAAAAGTAAACAATTTCTCAATTAATAAAATATATATCCTACAAAATAAACCATTTTAAAATCAAGTTTGCAACTTGACCCTTTTAAAACCTCATTTGCACCCTATAAACATTTGATTAAACATTTAGAATTTACCACAACAAGGTCTAAATGAAAAAAATGACAATTTCTAAAATAAAGTACAATTTTACTCACACACACATGTCCCAATATTTTTTAAAGCTCATTTCGCGGAACCTATAAAGAACTAACAAGCATTTATACAACAACACACATATACAATTCAAGACTATATTATTCCAAAAATCTATTTTCATCAATTGAGCTTTCCAAAACATTTTAAACATATATCGCAACATGAAATTAAATCATATAACAAATTAAAAAACAATACAAAAAAATTAAATTATCTACAAGATGTAGAGGCATGGAAGCACATTCTTTTGTTGGAAAACCACAAAAATATGGTGTTCCACTCCAATTCCATGCAATTCGCACCACATTAATCCAAAATTAAACCCTAAAAAAGAATTGGAACAAAACAAAGATTAAAAAATGAACCCTAAACAAACCTCATACCTTCTAAAAAAGATGACAAAAACTAAAATAAGATCAAAGAGAGACTTATCCGGAGGGGGTCTTGTGAACATGGAAGGAGGGGGAGATGATGGTAGGGGATCTGGAGGGGCGCCGACCAGCAAGGGAGGAGTCAGGCTGGACTAGGCTGCGACCAAAAAGGGGGTCGTCGGTGAACCAGTTGGGAAGTCATGGTGGAAGGGTGTGGGGAGTAGGGGAGCGACGTGAGGGTTCAAGGGCATATGGTGAGCTGGGGAGGAGGGGCTGACCAATGGGAGTGTGGGCGTCGATAGTAGAACGACCAAGAGTCGTAGTGAATGACAAAGGTACGGGAGTAGAGGGTGCACATTCTAGGGTTAGAGGAGGGGTGTGATGGGAGAGAGTGGGGGGAGGAAGAGAGGAGGAGGGAAAAAAGAAAATGGAATAGAAAAGGAAAAAATAAAAGGGGCAGAAAAAAAATAATAACCTAAAATATAAATATATTTATAATAATAAATTGGCAGTAATAAAATAAAATAAAATATATAACAATTATAATAATAATTATAATAATTTTAATAATAACATCCTAAAATAAAAATATTATTATTATAATTAAAATAATTTACTAATTCTTTATCACAATTAATTTTTATTTCTTTATTAATTATTCATTTTATTTAATTATTTGACTATTGAGGAGGTTGTGCAGTGAACTAGGCTATGTCGCGCGACAACCTTGGAGAGGTTGTGTGGCTTCGATCGTGTTGCACTGGATGCAGTCAAGGCCAAAAAACAAATTTTTTATATAAGTACTCAATATTTTAAACTTGATCCAACCCAGACCTTGCGGAAAAAATTACAGGGTCGGAAGAAAATCAAAATAAGATAAAACAAATTTGGAAAATTCAGATTGTGACACAGTGGCTTGAGTGCTACTACAGGTGACACTGACTAGCCGATGGGTATTTTGGGAGGAAAATCACCAATTTCCGCATCAAAAAATTAGAGGGGACATCCCACCTCTCTCTCTCTCTCTCTTTGGTCGGGAAAATTGGCTAGGGGGTTCAAAACCCCACTCATTCCATGGTTTTAACTATTATTTGGGGAGCTTCGTGGGAGATTTTTGATGTTTTAAGGTGAATCACATAATTCAGTGATCTGCCATATGCCTTTTGTTCATTCTCTCCTAATTTATCCTCCCCTTAAATTAGGGTTTGATTCTGATTCCATCAGATTAGAAGTGGAATCAGCTATTTGAGTTGGAGAATTTGTCCATCCTAGAAAGCCGGCATACTGAGACAACATCCATGTGTTATTGTTCATCGTTTGGATTAAGGTATGTTTCACTAAAACATTTTATATAGGTTTTTAATTTAAATAAATTTACTTAGTAATTAGATGGGAATTTTGTAATGGGAATCGGGTTGGGTTAATATAAGAGGCAAGTCATAGACCCTCCTGATGTTGAAGGATATAGTTCTAGTGTGGTGGGAACACCCTGTTAGTTTCTTATGATTATTCCAATTTTATATTAATTGTTTAATTAATTTAAATTGGTTATAATAAAATTGGTTGTAATGACTTATCATGATAAAGGTGCTATGGAGTATGGGCGGTGACTGTTGGATGTGAGACGGGCTTGGGAAAACCCATGATGCGTGTTATCGAGCTATAAATAATGTTTGAAAGCTTCTTAATGGTATGTGGTCTCACATACACACCCTGTGGTTTATTAACATGATTATATGAATTGTTGAATGTGGCCTCATCACCATTGGGTGATCGACCTCTAAGTTAATTTATTATTTAGTGATGTAAATTAATTGCTAATTTGGTAATTAATGTAATTATTATATTTAATTAAATAAAATGAACATGAATAGACTAAAAATGGTATCCAAATCTAGTATAGGTCCTTAGAGATAGAATAATTTCCTCATCCTCTAATGTATGAAGGATTATATAGTTAATTAGGATTCCCTATGATGGTTATACCCTTTGAGAGGTGTGATTGTGTTCGGTATGACCTAATGAACCATGAGTAAGTGCTTATGAGAACTTCATTATCGAGGTGTGGCATGAATTGAGATGGAAGACCCTACACTACGTGAAACAATCTTTTGTGATGGGTTATTTGCGATGGGATTTGTTCCCGTCGTAAAGAGTCCATCCCAGGGGTTATTTGGGATGAGATTTGGGGTCTCGTCGCAAAAGGTAATGCGCGCTATGGCACGGGATGCACACCAATGCGCATGAAGGTTATTTGTGACGGGGGGGGATCCCCTCGTCACAAATAGTATGTCGGTCGGAGGGTATTTGCGACGGGAATCGTCGCAAATACTGGTGGCGGTAAATGAGTTTTTGTGAAAATATGTTGTCCTATCACAAAAGGTGTGGTGTCAGGTCACATTTTGCGATAGGGCCCGTCGCAAATACCCTTTTAACCACCGACAACAATTAATGTGGGGAAAGTTATTTGCGACGGGCCCCGTCGCAAAAGGTACCTTTAGAGACGGGCTTACCATCGCAACAAGTCTCGTCGCAACTAATCTAACCTATATATACCCTCCTCAGTTTTTGTTTCTTTTCCTTTCATTTCTCACTTCCTTTCTCTCTCAAAACTCGAATTTTAGAGTGAAAATTTCTCTTAGTTAATTTTTTTACGGAGAAGTTGTAAAGGTGCTTACATCAATCGGTTATTAAGTTTAAAGGTATTTATATTTTATTTAGTTTAGTATTTATTTAATTTTTTATGTTAATTTTAATTATTGCAGATTAGTTGTAATTAAATTAGATTTAAATTGTTTTGTTGTCTCTATTTTAGTAATAAATAGTAATAATTAGTAGTAAATAGTAATAAATAGTAATAATTAGTAATAATTAGTAATAATTAGGAATAAATAGTAATTATTTGGAAATAATAATAATAATTAGAAATAATTTGGAATAAATAGTAATAATTAGGAATAAATAGTAATAAATATGAATAATTAGTAATAAATAGGAATAATTAGTAAAAATTAGTATTAAATAGCAGTAATTAGTAACAAATAGTAGTACTTAGAAATAAATAGCAGTAATTAGTAATAAATAGTAATGAATAGAAATAATTAGGAATAAATAGTAATAAATAGGAATAAATAGTAATAAATAGGAATAAATAGGAATAAAAAGTAATAATTAGCAATAAATAGGAATACATAAGAATAATTACAAATAAATATGAATAAATAGTAATAAATACGAATAAATAGTAATCAACATTAATAGTTATAAATAAATTGGAATAAATAGGAATAATTAAGAATAATTAGGAATAATTAGGAATAATTAGAAATAATTAGTAATAATTATGAATAAAGATGAATAATTAAGAATAATTAATAATAATTAGGAATAATTAATAATAATTAATAATAAATAGGAATAAATAAGAATAATTAGTAATAATTAGTAATAATTAATAATAATTAGTAATAAATTAGTAATAAATTGGTAATAAATTAGAAATAATTAGAAATAATTAGGAATAATTAGAAATAATTTAGAATAATTAGTAATAATTAGTAATAATTAGTAATAATTTGTATTAATTTGTAATAATTAGTAATAATTAGTAATAATTAGTAATAATTATGAATAATTAGTAATAATTAGGAATAATTAGTAATAATAAGGAATAATTAGTAATAATTAGGAATAATTAAGAATAATTAGGAATAATTAGGAATAAATAGGAATAATTAGTAATAAATCGGAATAAAAAGTAATAAACAGTAACAAAAATAGTAATAAATAGTAACTAATAGTATTAAATAGTAATAAATAGTAATAAATAGTAATAAATAGTAATAAATAGTACTAATTAGTAATAATTAGTAATAATTAGTAAAAATTAAGAATAATTAGTAAAAATTAGTAAGTATTAGTGATAATTAGAAATAATTATTAATAATTATTAATAATTAGTAATAATTAGTAATAATTAATAATAATTAGTAATAATTAGTAATAATTTTTAGAAATTAGTAATAATTAGGAATAATTTGTAATAATAAGCAATACTTAGAAATAATTAGTAACAATTAGTAATAATTAGTAATAAATAGTAATAAATAGTAAGAAATAGTAAGAAGTAGTATAAATAGTAATAAGCAGTAATAAATACTAATAATTAGTAATAATTAGTAATAATTACCAATAATTAGTAATAATTAGGGATAATTACTAATAATTAGTAATAATTAGTAATAAATATTAAAAAATAGGAATAAATAGGAATATATCGGAATAAATATGGATAAATAGTAATAAATAGTAATAAATAGTAATAAATAGTAATAATTAGTAATAATTAGTAATAATTAGTAATAATTAGTAATAATTAGTAATAATTAGTAATAATTAATAACAATTAGTAATACATATTAATACATAGTAATAAATACTAATAAATAGTAATAAATAGTAATAAATTCAAATAAATAGTAATAAATAGGAATAAATAGTAATTAATATCAATAAATAGGAATGAATAGGAATAAATAGGAATAAATAGGAATAAATAGGAATAAATTGGAATAAATTGGAATGACTTGGAATAAATGGGAATAAATATGAATAAATAGTAATAAATAGTAATAGATAGTAATAATTATTAATAACTAGTAATAATTTTTAATAATTAGTAATAATTAGTAATAAATAGTAATCAATAGTAATAAATAGTAACAAACAGTAATAATTTGTATTAATTTGTAATAATTAGGAATAAATAGAAATAAATAAGAATAAATATGATTAAATGGGAATAAATAGGAATAAATTGGAATAATTGGGAATAATTTAGAATAATTACGAATAATTTGGAATAATTTGGAATAATTAGTAATAATTAGTAATAATTAGTAATAATTCGTATGAATTAGTAAAATTAGTAACAATTAGTAAAAATTATTAACAATTATAACAATTAGTAAAAAGTACTAATAATTAGTAACAACTAGTAACAATTATTAATAATTAGTAACAATTAGTAACAATTTGTAACAACTAGTAACAATTAGTAACAATTAATGACAATTAGAAACAATTAGTTACAATTAGAAACAATTAGTAATAATTAGTATCAATTAGTAACAATTAGTAACAACTAGTAATAATTAGTATAAGTTAGTAATAATTTGTAACAATTTGTAACAATTATTAATAGTAACAACTAGTAACAATGAAGAAGAAAATCAATTGTAGGAAATTGTAATAACTTGAAATAACATGGCACAATTTCTAGTGGATTGACTATACTCCTTTTGCTCGATAAGTCTTCTCCATTAAACTTTCACCGACTCAAAACATTATAAAAAGTATGCTTCTTCGTATGCATATCCAATCTCATATGCACGAGATTGAATATGCATTCGTAGGACCCCTTTTTTATAATGTGTTTAAGCGGTGAGAATTGCAAGAAGATGATTCATCGATGAAAAGGGGGATCTTTTGTCTGACACCTCATTTACTTGAAACTTTCTCACACAGAAATCACAATGAATAATTTGTTCGAAGGTACGCATATTCGTTCTCCTACATACGAGAATGAAAATGCATACCTCCGATCAGATTCATCATTGTGATTTCTGTGTGAGAATGTTGCAAGTAAATGAGCTGTCGGACAAAAGAGTAGCCATTAATCCACTGGAAATTGTGCCGCCTGTAAGTAGTAATAATTATTATAAAGTATTTGTAATTATTTAACATTTATTCAGATAGTTTTTTTATAATATTGAATTATTCAAAAAAAATAATGATTTTATATTTTTTAGAAAAATATTGAACAAGGAAGTTGACAACAATCATTATTAGATGATCGCGCTTGGATAAATCAGTGTAGAAATCCAAACGATTCTGGTTTAAATCAAGTATGTATTGAAGGGTGTTTATGCTTTATTCTTATTTACATCATCAAAACCAGAATATGTTTCAGATGGCATAATAATGTGTCCTTGTAAAAAATGTGCTCTCAGAACATTTGACACATTTTACAAGGTTGGGGGACATCTCTTGCGGTTTGGTGTTATATTATATTATGTTTTTTTGGTATCAACATAGAGAATGCAGTTCCAGAGAAGATACTAATAACTTCATTCTGGATACATTACAGTTTCAAAATTTAGTATATGATGTTGTAGGTCCATCTGTTTAGAAAAATGAAACTCAATATGTTTTTGATTTAAATCCTGAGTTGGAACTATACAAATTTTATGATTTTTTGAGGCCTGTTGAGGATGCATTATATCCTGGTGGAAAGATAAGAAAATTAGAAGTGGTTTCAAAATTTACGTCTATTAAATAAATTAATGAAATTTCAAACAACTATTTTGATCAGATATTTTCTTTGGTTAAAACACTACTACATAAAGAAAAATGTATTGCATGTAAATTACTATAAGAGAAGGAGGTTGGTTTATAAACTAGTCCTTAGTTATCAGAAGATTCATGCATGTACAAATAATTTCATCTTATATTCTGGTGAAAATGATTCATTGGATAGTTGTCCAATATGTGGAAAATCGAGGTATAAACAAGCTCAACTGGGGATGTCTAGACCGATTCCAGTAAAACAGTTGAGATATTTCCCCCTTACACCCATGTTGTAGTGTTTATTTATGTCTCAAAACACATCGTCAATGATGTCATGGCACATAAACAAGATTTCAACTGATAAAATATTGAATAATCTATCTGATTGTGATTCATGGAAACATTTTGACTGTTTGCATCCGTCTTTTTCTTTAGAAGCCTGAAACATGCAATTGTGTATTTCTATTAATGGTTTCTATCCATTTGGTTATTATGGTAGTCATTATTCATGTTGGTATATCTTTATAACTCCATACAATTTACCTCCATGGATGTTAATAAAAGATCCCTATATCTTTTTGACCTTATTAATCCCAATAAATCCGTAAAAGAATATTGATGTTTATTTAAATCCATTGATTGATGATTTAAATGCATTATGGATTGATGGTGTTAGTACATATGATGTTGCTTCGAAAAAAAAATCATATTAAAAGTTGCATTGATGTGGACAATTAGTGACTTTCTGAAATATGGCATGTTATCTGGCTAGAGTACACATGGCTGGAAATCATGTCCGTACTATATGAAATACAACAAAGCCTTTATACTCGTCAATGGAAAAAAACCATGCTATTTTAACTTTCACCATAGATTTCTCCCAACCAATCAACCTTTTCGGAGGAAAAAATATCATTTCAAAAAAGGTTAAATTAAAAGGGATAAACCTCCACAAATGATCTACTGTACAGAGTTAAAATCAGTTGTATTTTCATTACCTCCCATCACATTTAGGCCAACAATAAACCAATAGAAAATTCATGGCTTTAGGAAAGAATATAATTGGATAAAACGAATATTTTTTGGGACCTCAATATTGGTCTGATTTTTTGGTCCACCACATGTTGGATGTCATGCATATTGAGAAGAATGTGTTTGATAATTTATTTCATACAGTTTTGAATACACTAGGTAAGACCAATGAAACTGTAAAGGCATGATTAGATCTTGCCCAAATTTGCTAGCGAACAGAACATGAACTATTTAAAAATGTCAGATCACAGAGGTTAATGAAGCCAAAAGAAGAATATACACTATCCAAAGAGAATATCTTATTATTTTTTCAGTGGATTACAGATTTGAGACATCCAGATGACTATGCTTCCAATTTGGGTAGATGTGTTAAGAATGATTAGATTATCAGATTAAAAAGTCATGATTGTAAAGTTATAATGGAAAAGCATATGTTGATTAGATTCAGAGGTTTGTTGAATTGTAAGATTTGGGATTCGATAACACACATATACTATTTTTCAAGACATTTTTGCAGCGACAATAGACTACGATATGCTAACCAAATTTGAAGAAGATATTGATGTAATTATATGTAAAATAGAAAAAATATTTCTGCCAGTTTTCTTTGACTCAATGGAACTTCTGATATTACATTTTCCACATGAAGATAAATGTGGTGGTCCAGTAAAGTTTCGATGGATGCACCCATTCAAGAGATGCATGCAGAAATTGAAAAAAAAAGAAGTAACAAGGCATCAGTTGAAGGATCAATTGCTGAAGCTTATTTGCAAGAGGAAATTTCTTTTTTCCATCTCTCATTATTTTGAATCTCAATATCCCTTAAAACACAATCTCATGGGAAGAAGCAAGGGGAATATTAATGATGAAATTACAAATAAATTATTAGTTTTTAATCATCCAAATCCTGGTTTTGGTGGAGTTCATGAACAATGGATTTGAAATGATGAACATCACAGTGCTCACACATATCTTCTTTTCAACCGCGATGAAATGATATCATTTTTACTATGAGTGATTCTATCAATTATTCTATTATTTATATTACTATATGTAAACTTATTTTATTTGTAGGTTATATGATAATCATATCAAGAAATTTTTTTCACAAATTACAGTAGCTTCTCTTGAAAAATAGATACAAAATAAATTTCTCAATGGTTTGAAAAACTAGTAACAAATACTATTTATTGTTTCATATCCATTCCGTTTATTATTTATCGTATTAATAATGGCATTAAAATTTTTTAGGTGTATCAACATTGTGATAAAATTTATCAGCGATTGCATATATTGAGTAACCCACCATCCAAAATGGTAAAATCTTATAATTCATATGTGGTGAATGGTTTTTGATTTCATACACGTTCATATGGGAAATAAAAAAAATAATAGTGAAGTTTTCTTGAGAGGATCACATCACATAGAAATTGAAGTTGACTTTTACGACATTTTGGATGAAATTATTGATTTGTGTTATCTGGGAAATAATTACATAATGATGTTTAAATGTTGGTGGTTGGAAACTAAGAGAGGCTTGCAAGTTAATCCGGATTATGGAATCATTGATATTAAATATAAAAGTCTTCTTGCAGTAAATGATCCATTTTTACAAGCTCAATAGACACATTAAATTAATTACACAATGTACGGTGCTACTTCAAGAGACTTGAGTGATTGGTGGAGCATAATAAAAATAAAATCTCATGAAAATTGGTTTACTCAAACTGAATGTGGTTCCACTAAAGTGGAAAGAATTAAAAATTTTCAAGAGACTTCTCAAAATCCATCTTTTTCACAAAGAGGCATGAATATCGATGATGACACTCCACAATTAATGATCGATGATGAAGAATATGTTAATGATGTTACAAATGAATTTGAAAGGACAAGAGATGATGAAATGAAAAATCATATAGATATTGATGATGTTAGGGAAGAAGATGGAGACATTGACATGGACAACTATGGAGATGAGGATGATGATTGACATTGACATAGTTAAATGCTGGTTATAATCATAACTAATATATATCTATATATAACAGTTATTTTCAACTATCTTCTAACAATAATCATTTTGTGTTTCAGATGAATCCTGATCTATTTCGCGAGTTTTAAGATGCTGATCTACCTTTGGATGAGGGGATTGTGGACCATCTGACCCTCAACCAACTGAAGGTTCAGGGGGTACGCAAAGGGGGTGTGGTTTTGCGTGATTTATGATTTTTTATCCTATCCCTGAGCGACGTCCACGCATTGGCTTCGATCCATGCACAAATAGGTATGGTAACCTGTATATTTTAGTTAGGCTTCATTAATTTATTTATATATATACTAACTGTTTGATTATTTATTTCTTATTCAATCTTTTGTGCATGTACCTTTTGGACATGGGAGCTTTATCTTGCACTATTATTTTTCTCAGCCATGGATCACATGGTAACAGATTTCCATTGATGTGTGTCATGACAAGTTCAATCATTGGATGCTACGTAAATAAAGAATATTTATTTGGAAATTTATTTTATTAATAACATGATATTATAAATTATCTGTAGGGTTAATAGTATCCCCTTGATGATAGATATCATGACGCTCTTTATATGACATGATAGGTGTCTATGTGTAACCGTTTCCATCAGTTTTTGCACAATTTGAGAAGAACATCCATTAATAAAGTAATAGTGAATGAATTTAAGGAGTCGTGTAGAGCCCACCAACCAGAGCACATTTCATGTCCCGTTTGGGATGTATTATGTTTACATTGGTGGGGTGGTGGATTTCTGAGGATATCTTCAGTGGAACGGAAGAACCGGGGTAGACAGGAGGTGACACATCGAGCTGGTAGTAGTACATTCAGTACGCATAGAGAGAATCTCGTAAGTATATTTTTTAAATATTTTATATAACATTAAATATAAATAGTTTATTTTATATTTCTGTAGGTAGTCGAGCATCCCGATATTACGGAGTTCGACATTTATCGAAATATGTACAGTGATCCATCCACTGGAGAGATTAGAAGTTATCGCCAGCATTAGATTATGGTTAGTATTATTTTTTTGAGTTTGAAAATCATATAATCTTATCACTATTTTAATTTTAAATTGGAATTGAATGAGTCATATGAGGCTGTGATCACTCAGACATAGGCTGATAGTCAGGACGAGATGACTGAGTAGACCATTGACCACCATTATGATGAGGCGACAATGATGCATGCGACATAGTATGGATTTGAGAAGGGCCGAGTTGTTGGTATCAGCTCTCACTTGACTCTTGGTACTTATTATGGTACTGTTGCGATGTCGGTGTCCAGCATGAGAGGAGATCATGGTGAGGCATCATCTTCTGCCTCACAGTCTCAGGAGGAGTTGTGAACTCAGTCTGAGCTTATAGAGAATTTGCAGATGCAACGTGAAGAGATGTGTTGGTGACAGCAATAGCAGTAGCAGCAGCATGGGGAGGTGATGCGTCGATGGTAGCAGCATCATCACGATTATATGAAGTACAGGCGCCATCTGACTCATTGATTAGGGATGGATCTTTCCTCCACCATATCCTACAGCTCCTCCACCTCCTCCAGAAGTTGACCCCCAATGATTTTTTATGCAAAAAACTTTAGAATTTAAGATTTATTGTAATATGAACTATTTATAGTTTCTGTCATTTATATTGGTACAAATATTGCATAATTTCATTTTTTTTATTTTTAATATTTTATTATTTATTATTACTATTATATTTTTTAAAATTTCTTTAATTTACTAATAATAATAACATTTTATGATTTTTTAATACTTTTTTTTGTAAATATTGAGAAGTGTAATAATTTTTTATTTTTTTATAATTTAATAAAATTAATATTAATTTTTAATTAATCATAATTGAATTAAATATATTTTTTATTATTAGATATCTTAATGTCTGTATATTTTAATAATAATATTTTTTTATTTTTTTATTATTTTAATAATATTAATATAATTTTTTCATTAATCATAATTAAATTAAATATTTTTTTATTAATTTTAGTATTTGTGACAGGACCTTTTGCAACAGGCTCCCATCACAAATAATCTAAATAAAATTTTTTATTAAAACTATTTGCGACGATTCCATCACAAAATGTTTATTAGATATATAATGTATATAATCGAAGGATTAGTTACGACGGGGAACTGCCCCATCGCAAATAGTAATTGAGACGGTCCGTCTTGAGAGTTTATTTATATATATAATGTATATAATCATAGGATTATTTGTAACGTCGTTTTCTACAATGGACTATTTGTGACGGGGCCCCGTCGCTAAAGCCTATTTGCGACGGGATCCTGTCTCAAATAGACCATCACAAATACATATAATTCAAGTAGAGCTAGTAGGATTAATGAGGGCCCTAGGGACATGATCAACCTAGGTGGATAGACCCTAGGAAATGATATTGGGTTGGGTGAGTGGATTGGCCTTGTAAGACATTGAGGAATAAGATAGGCCATATGACTTATCTTGTGATATACCCCATATTGCTGATGAGATTGCCCAATATTGTTGATGATGTTGATAGACGTAGTATCTTTTAAGCATCATGTGTTGACCTAGAACTTTATTTGAGACTAAAGAAATTTGTGAGGGTGACTCTGATGTACATTGACCCATGACCTAAGTGGGTTCCTCATTGACTGACCAACCTTGAGTGGGTGTGTTTTTTCTGGTGATGATATGTTATTGTGTGTCACTTTAGAACCTATACCAAATATGTGAGGTGTAATAGATATAGATAGTGGTGTTAGGAATGGGTATTCGGCTAGACCTTATTTTTTCTTTTATTTATGATTTTTTGGTGCACACCCTCGATCTGGTTCCTATTATAAAATAGAAAACACCATTTTTCAGCATATAATTTTGATTGGGAAATTCACAAATAGTGGTGTCTATTTATGTGCTTCTAACTAAGAAAAAATTCCATAGGAGAGGAGTGTGACACTATTAGTGTTGTGGTTTCCATGGATCTATAGACTAGATATATGATTGGAACTACCATGTATTTGGAGCTCAGTTTTAGAGATTTCATGGATTTAGAGCTTGGTGTTGGAGTTTCCATGGATTTGATGATCAAATGTTTTTTCTTCTATGGATTTGGTGCTTGGATCTTTGTGATTTCATGGGATGGGACCTGGATGTCATGAGAATATTGTTGGGACTACCCTATATTTATATCCTATATATACAGCAATGGATTCCATGCATTTTTATTCAAGATATATGATTGGAGTTATCATGGATTTGGATATTAGTGCTAGAGCTACCATGGATTTGATGCTCGATGTTGGAGATTCCATGGACTTTGATTTCAAATGTACATGCTACTGTGTGATGGGTCCCAAGAGTCATGAGGATATGGTTTTGGAAACCATGGATTTAGAGCCCAAAAATAATGTTGGGGATGCCATGGATTTGGAGCTTGGTTTTAGAGATGTCATGGATTTGGATCTCAAGGTTGGAGCTACCATGGATCCAGATCTCGATGCTAGAGCTACCATGGATTTGGAGATCAAATGTTTGGGCAGTAATTGGATGAGTCCCTAAATATATGATTATACAGATTGGTTTTCAATGGATTGAGATCCTACTAGTAATGTGGTTGGAAAATTGGTCCTGATGTACTCAATGACACCCCAACAACAGATGAAGTTGGAATGGTTGATCAAGGTCAAAAAAATGAGGATTGATAGTGGTTATTTATATATTTATTTCTATAATCTTCCTTATTTTAGTGAAATCATGTCACTTTCACATATAATTTAAATTATTTGATATTTATGGGATCATGTTGGTAGTTCCCTACTGATTTGTTTACTCACACCATGCATGGGGGTCCATGGCACTAGGATACTCGAACATCTCTACACTTATTGCAAGTACAAGTTGGATTGATGACCTAGTGTTTTTCATGTTCAATATTGAGTATCTTCGATAGGGATTGGATATTATATGTGGTATTTCATAGGGAAATATAAAATCATAAATCTATTTTAATTTTTTTATTTATCCACTTATATATAAGATTGGACTAGTAGGCGATCAGTCTTGCTGTGTGACTGTATACTTTCACATCATTTTATTATTGATGATTCATATCTATTTATTTATTTCCACATAATCTAACTGATATTTTCTATTTATTTTTGGTGTTAATTTATTTATTTTTGATTATGTACTTTGATATATAGTGTATAATATCCCCAAAGTACCTCGTTAGATCCTCACTACTTATCATTAGCCTTTTTCATATTAGGAGGAGTGCCTAATGTCTCATGGTGACACCAGTCAAGTTACTATTTATAATGATCCAGGCCAGGATGTTATACACATAATATGTGACTAAAATAAACATTGAATTAAATTTATATAGTCTCATTCTATCAGGTTTTATATGTATTTACTTGTTACACAAGTGAAAAAATTCAATCTTGGTTTTAATCCAAATTTCGACATGATCAACAACATACCCAACCACCCCCTGATTAACAAATTTTATATTTTAAATTACATATTAAGGGAATATATCAAAGTATTAGGTTTATCATGCTTGGTATCACTAAAACCGTAGGTAAAAATGATATTTGATAAACATACACCCTTATGTATATCCATAACTATATGAAATCCCATGAGACATACATTAATGATTCAGTCCATGTAATAAGTCCCTTCTTATTACCTCTTGAATAAATTATTAATATATCATATAAAAACCTTGATTATTATTACAAGAATATATTCAAGATAATTTTAATATATCATCACAACCCATGATAATTTATTATGGTCATCGATTATGGAGACCTCAATTTTTTTTTTACTTTGATGGGATATTTATCATTCAATTTTTCTTATAATGGAAAGATTCAACACATATGAATGAATGATAAATAGATATTGAATTTATTATTATGAAATGATATATTTTCAACCATTAAAACAAATATATTATGTTTTTAATATCGATATAGTCAACATGACTTTATGTTTATGCTGTGGAAATTGTTTTTTCAACATTACATCCATATGAAATTCCTATCACATCCTCGTGTGACAACTTCATAAAATAATCCCACTAACCTCTTAGTGAGTAACATTTATGAAGCAAGATATTTTTAATAATGATAATAATTAAGAATAAAATTCCTTATGTTAAAATCTTTGGACCTATATTCATACACTTTAACTTTATAACATCAAATGTCACAATGTTAATTTTTTTTGTTCAACTCTTTCTAGGTACATTGTCATTATTCTTGGAAACCATTCCACCAAAATATTCCTTAAAATATTTTTAAAATAATATAACTATTTATATTATCAATTTTTTGGTATATCCTAAACAATGTAGTATAAATTTATATCCACTTGTTCATATTACATAATATAACTCTTTACATTTCTATTTACCGCCACACCCTAAACCGTTTTAGGACACCAAATGATTCGATTCATGTATTGGATAGTATAAACATATAATGAATAGTGATGTTCACTTTTTTTTATCTAAATGAAACTCTTAATTTTTTTTACCATCAACTATCCTAAAACTTTTAGGATATAAAGTGAAAATTTACTTTAATATTGTACTGGTACAATCCATTAGAAAATAGTGATATTTATTTTCATGTTGTAACATAATGCAACATTTTACATTATTACCACCACATATCCCAAAAACATTGAGGATATAAAATGAAAAACAAATTAATAGTTATTTGTTAAATTTTATGTTTTATACATCCAAAGGTACTCTCACAAGTCACTTAGAGAGTATTTTTCTAGGATACAAAAATTTATTTGTGTTTAGGGAAAAAAATTATTTCCTTAGTGGAAATATTTAAAAAATAAACTATCATATTCATATAATATATGGAATTCTATGTGTTCAGAATATTTTTCTTTTTTAAAAGAATGATTCATTAAAATATACCAATGATGTATGGAAGAAACACATCTCCTCATATTTTAACAAACTAGTTAAAAGTTTCTATCCATATATTATTCTCAAAATATATTATTGAATCCAATGAATCATAGACCATGTGTATAAAATAAATCATCTCATTTTGTTTATAATAACTTTTTGTTAATGAAAATCATTCCTTATCATATGATATAAATGTGATGAAGATACACATCCATTACATAGATATAATTTTTTATACATTCAAATCTATAATTAAACAATTCATTAATTAATCACTTGAATGTAAATTAAAATTCATATCAATTACTCCCTTTATTTTCAACCTATTTATATTTATAATACTATTAAAATTTTTATTTGGTATCACATTCCCTTAAAAATTCAAAGAATCAATTTCTATAACATTTATACCTAACATAGAAATTACACTAATCTTCTTAAAATGCCTCTAGTTATTCTATAAAATCCCATCATATGAAATTATTACTCCTCTCTCCTAACAAACTTATGATTCAATGACCTTTACAAGCAACACGATGAAACATTATTTGAATTTCAAGATAACTTTATCCTTATGGTTTAAACTTCTACCTCCTTTCAGTATCTATAAAATACTAAAACTCTTAAATCATATTCTTGTTTATTTATTCTTAATGCTTGAGAATATTAATCAATATTATCTTGAAATCATTCATCTTTTCAAAACACTTCCATAAAAAAAATATTAATTGAGTTCTTTATCTATAATAATCCTTATAATAATTCATTAGTATCTCTAAGAATATTTAATCATATTGAATATTATTGACATACCTAATCATATTGAGTACATGAGACAATAATAACTTAGTTAAATTATCATTTATTACATTTGAAACCTTAAATTAAACATTTCATGCCTCTATAAGAATATTTATTTTTTTTTTGAACAACATCAAGACTTGGTTACTCAGGAAGGAACTATTCTAACACATAGAATATTCCTTTTAGTCAATTTTGATTCTTATGTTTACATTCTTTAGAGTTTATTTCTTTATGATTAAAATTTGAAGGATGGATTTTTTATTTTGATCATGATAATGAATTTATCTGTGACAAAAAAAATTATTATATGAATATCATATATTATAACTTTTAATTAAGGATTCTTAACTATAGTTATCCCACTAAAACTTATGACTTCGTGCATTATATCTATTTAGAAATCCAAGATTCATATTTCCCAATGCAATGAGACCTCAATAGTGTTAATCTCTAAACATAGTTATTTAGATATGAAATAATACCAATCACAAAAGTTGTAATTATTGGATATTTTATTGAATAAATCTTTATAAAAATATATAATATGGACATAATCAACTTTATTCCTTTGTTATCCTAACCATTAGGATTTTCCAGCTAGTGAAACCCAAAGAAAATGCCCAAAACAAGTTAACAGTGAATAATCTACAGGCACCTAGTTAATCATGAAACTACCCAATATGAAAATATCGATTCACCTATTATATTATTTACATACAATATATAATATAGGGTAACCTGGAAAAAAATTAAACTACTTAGTTTGATGATCTTGGTCTTGAAAAGTTCCTCTTTTAAAAGAATCTCACACTTTGTATTGTAGGGTTTTCCTTTTTAATGTCTGAGAAACATAATGTAGATCATATGAATATTAAATTAATAATAATAAATTCAAATTTAATCATTATATTCTCATGTTTTATCCCCTTTTATGCATGCATTCATCTAATGATTTAGATTTTGTAATCCTTAATCCATCCACTAAATTAATGTATTCACACCACATGAATGTGTAACTCTTTCCCAAACCCATGATACATGTTACTCACCAAAAAATTGAAGTCAAGAATATTCATACATATTGGAATGAATAATATTCATATGATACATGAAATCATTATGTAAATTCATATAGAAACACAAAATTGATAATATCGTCATGAGTAAGCCTAGAGTGATAAATAACCAACCCCATACAAATTTCTAGAATAAGGCATAAGCCTCCAAGCTGGAAGGTGGTTTGACCCCAATTCTCACTTCTCGAGTAGACATTACATAAGAGATAATTTAATTCGTTATATCTCTAAGACCATATATTCCCAAACCATTCCTAAAACCTAAATTCAATATAATAAATTCAATTAAAAACCATGATTAGTGCAGGTGAAAAGTAAATATTATATAGACATACCTAACATGTAATGAAAGGATTTATCTCCAAAAAGTGGTTTAACAATTAATATAATGTATACACATTCGTAACATAAAGCATTTGTAAACATGAATAATGTAGGTAATAAAAATTAAATAAATTAAAAATTTTAATATTTAAACATGACATTACTATTGATGAACTATTCATAAATAAACGATAACTCTAAACCCTTTTATAAACTAGTTAACATTATAGAAATTAAATTGTTTTTAATAAAAATTATTTTATACTCAATCTAATATGAAAAAATTAAAAATTTATTACTAGGAATATAGTAGGGAATAAACATTAAAAAATTAACAAATCAAATATCTTAAGATGAGATTTCCATGGATGAACTATTCATAAATAAAATGTAACTCTAATCTATATTAAAAATTAGCTAACATTATAGATATTCCATTGTTTTTAATATAATATATTTTATACTCAATATAATATGAAATCATTAATATTATTTATTATATACATTTTGAATTTATTCTCAAATCTATTGAACAAATAAAAAATGAAAAACCATTTTTATGTAGTTTAAATAATATATTTGAATAATGTCCCTTTTTAATTTGGAAAATTTTAAATTAATTAATTATGAACAATTTGTTAGGTCAAATAGTTTAATGGAAGATGTTTTGAAGGGGCTGAATAGACCAGACTAAAAAATTTAAACAAAATAATTAAATAAATAAATTATTAAAGTTAATTTTTAAGGTTTATTAGTAGTGGAAAAAGTAAAGAACACGAGGATGTTTTTATAATAGTTCCGTCCAAATTGGCCATACTATACTCTTGTACCTTTCTACTTGGAGAGATATATGTGTGCACTAAAAATGATTTTTTTGGGGGAAACACAACCCAATTACAGAATCCTTTTCTTCCAGAGGTATAAATATGAAAAGGAATTTTTTATGGGGAGTCACAACCCTTAAAACCTGATTTTAGGAAGTGGGAGTCACAACCCAAATAGTACTGAATTTAGATACATGGAGTCACAACCATTAGATACTAAATTTAGAATCCGGGAGTCACAAAATGAGGAAAATTAATAAAAAATAATGATTTTGAGTGTAAAATAAAAAATCATAAAAAAATAGATTGTGGGAGAGAGATGGAAAAAAGTGTTAGAGACTCAAAAACAAGATAAGAGAAGATAAAAAATGAAATCACTAGTATTAGTTATTAATATTTGAATTAGAATGTCTCATCAAAGAAATTTTAGTCAAAGAAAAATTAATTCATCACTTCAGAGAACATCCCAGAATTGAAATAGAGTCTTAAAGGGCATTGCAAATGCACAACAGTTTCAAAGTTCACAACACATTCTCTTTGAAAAATTGAGTATATAATATGTTAACCTATGTATATATGTTCTTTCTATATATATAAATAATAAATATTCAATAGTTTAATTAGCTCCTCATCCTTCTGATATGCAAAATAAATTGAGTCGAGAGCTTTCATAAATATATTCACAAAAACAGGAACACCATTACCTCTTAATTAATGTAGAATACATCTTAAATAAAATAATTTAAAATAATTTGATTAATTGTTCCAATAATATATATATATAATAGAGTTTAATGATTAAAACCTACAGTTTAAATACATTCAAACCTCAATAAATTTATCCAAAATAGTTCCTAGAAACTAGTAGAACAATACAAAATTAAAGTCAAATATTTTAATTTAAATTACCTATAATACTCCAACTTTATTGAAAATGAGATTTTAATAATTTAATAATATTTATTTTTAAATATTTTACCATAATTATCAAAAACTATTCAATCATAATCCATAGATTTAGAGATAATTTATCCAGTATAAAAACCTTGGAAAATAATATATATAAATACACAGAAAATCAATGTTCAACGTAAAATTACAAAGGGAAAACAATAAAGAAGGGTACAAAAATTATGGTACACAATAGTAGGGTACATGAAAGTAGAATTAGGTTCATTAAAGTGATGTTGGATTTATAAAAGTAACATAGGGTTCATCAGTGTAATGTAGATTTCATCAAAGAAACTGATGGGTCATCAAAGTAAAGTGGGGTTTATTAAAGTAATGTATATGAACCATACTTTTCAAAAGTAGGGTTAAGGAACAGTACTTTGTGGATGTAGGATTTTTGAACAATAATTTGTGAAATTTGTGTTTCTGAAGCATACTTTGCAAAATTAGGGTTTCCAAATCATACTTCTTGATTGTAGAGTTGTTGAACTATACTTTTCTAAATTAGGGTTGTCGAACCACACTTAGTGTAAGTAGGGTTGATGAACCTTTGTGAAAGTAGGGATGTCGAACAATACTTTGTGAATATAGGGTTTCTAAGACATTATTTGAGAAAGTAGTGTCTCATAACCATAATTTAAGAAACTAGGCTTACTAAACCATACTTTTCTAAAGTAGGGTTTCCAAACCATACTTTGTGAAATTAAGGTTGTAGAACCAGACGATGATAATAACTAGACAACATACTTTACCAAAAATTTATTAATTTCTAATGGATCTTATCATAAGATTAATACTTTGGTAATGAAGAATTATGTCTATAAAAACATATTATAATTCCAAAGAATCAAAAATCAAATAAATATGACTTCTACTTATCTAATATCTTTGAAAAATAGAAGTGATATCATTCTGAAAAAACTACAGTAGTAAAACAGTATTGCAGAATGTCATATAATTTAAAGACCATAAAAATTACCTTTTTAGTCTTTTATGTAAACTAATTATATAAAGATAAACATTTTTTATTTAAATAAAATCTATTTTTATGAGAATATGATATCCGTAGAACATGAATTAAATTAAATACTATCGATTTTCAAAACTAACCACTATAGAGTTTATAAAACTACAGAAGCAACTTCGTTGAACTTTTAGAGTAATATAAAGTAATTTTCAAACTTCCTCATAAAATAATGAAATTTTTAAAAATCTATTATGGATCAAAAGTGATAATAATCAAACAAAACAAAAAATTTTGGATTGATATATCCTCAAAATTCATAGAGAAAGTAGTCAAACAAAAAAAATGCACACGTACAAACAATATCCACCTTTTTGTTTGATTTCAAAACCAAAACATTCAAACAATTTTAAAGAAATTTCAAAAACATTTTAAACAAATTTATTTCTCACTATTTTAGTATATAAACAATAATTTAAAACAAAATCCCCCTTAATAAATGCATTAATAAAAATATTAAATTATAATATACAAAGATAAAACTTAATTTTTTTAAACTGAGAAGAGTCGAAAGGCATTCTAAAAATATCTTCTAACTGATGTTTAGAACTGATAACTTATAAAAAAATATCACCGTTATTACCATGTTATTAAATAAAATGAAATATATGATCTATATTATTTATCAGCGAATTTTGTAAGGACTTTTTGGAAATAGAAATTATCGAAGTATTATCATAATAAATATGCAGTTTATCAAGATAAACACCAAAATCACATAAGGTTCAATTAGTCTATAAAATTTGAACACAACTTCTAGAATAAGAGATATACTAAGATTATATAATTGATAAAGAAAAATATATATGTTTCTTAGATAACAAATAAATTAATATTTTTCCCTGAAAATGACACATACCTGATATGATTTCTTCTTTCAATTCTACAACCTCCAAAATCAGAGTCAGTATAAGATGTTAAATCAAAAGAGCTATTTTTTTGGAAAAAATAAGCTAGAATAAACAATTAGTTTAACATATATAATTATTTTTTACATCTTTAATATGAATTTCTTTAGGATCGGCTTTCAATCTAGCATATAAACAAACACTAAAAATGATATCAGATCTTGATGTAGTTAAATACTGAAAGGTACCTATCATGCCTCTATATACATTAAAATCAATAAATTTATAGATGAATCAATATCTAATTTACAATTAGTACCCATATGATTCTTCATAGATTTATATTAATCAAGGCCAAATTGTTTAACTAACTCTTTCATATACTTATATTTATTAATAAAAAGTTAAAGTTTTCTATGAAAAATTGTTTTACATGAAAGAACATTAATTCTCCCATTAAACTCAAGTCAAAATTAGAAGACATAAATGTATAAAATCATTATAGATTATTTCAATAGATGATCCAAACACTATATCATCAACAATAATTTATACAATTAAAATATCATCAAAAGTTATTTTAATAAAAAGTTTTGGATCCAAATTTATTTTATTAAAATCATTATTTAACCAAAAAAAATTATTTCAAACCAAGAACAAGGTGTTTGTTTGAGACTATAAAAATCTTTAGATAATTTAAAAACCTGATTAGTAAATCATTCACATTCAAAACCATGGGGTTGATAAATATAAACATTTTTAGTTATGAAATTATTTTTGAATGAAATTTTTACATCCATTTGATGAAATTTAAAAAATTGAAAATGTACAAAATCCAAAAGAATTATAATATTCTATAATATGGAAATTTTTACAAAATAATATTTAATAAATATACCTTATTCTAGAGATTATATTTAAGTAATAAGTCTGGATTTGATTTTACCAATCTATCCTGACTCATCCATCTTGTTTTTAAAAATACACTTGGTTACAATCACTTGCTTATCCTATGGAAATTATAATAAAGTCCAAATATTATTTCTAACGAACTAATGTAATTCATCTTGCATATAAACAATCCACTTTGCATCTTTTAAAGTAGCTTTATCATTAATAGGAAAAAAATTAGTAATAAAAGCTGAATTGACACGATAATTTAAAACAAAATTTTTAGTTTTCAAACTATAATGAATATTTACAATTACATTTTCAATAAGACGATCTTTGGGAATCTTCCAATATGTTGGATGTGGATGAGAAGGATTATGCTCTGCCTCAATTGATTCATTCTTATTTTGAGGAATTTTATTACTGAAATTAAGATCTCTAAACTCATCATCAATAAAATTAGAATCAGAATATAGTTTAACATTATTTTACTCAAACATAACATGAAAATATTTTTCAATAACCCAATTTCTTTTATTATAAACTCTCCAATCTTTACTATTTGAATGTAACATAAAAACTTTACAACAAAAAACTCTAATGTAAACAACTTTAGTTTTTTTATTTTCGAATAATTCATAATGAGTTTTTTAAACAAAAGTAAAATAAGAATTATATTTAAAATATAACATTCAGTAAAAACAAACATAACCTAAAATATATAGAAAAATTATATTCCTTAATATAGTTTTTTCTATCTTAATAAGAGTTCTATTTTTTTTGTTCTACAACACCATTTTACTATGATTTTATAGAAGGAAAAAAATTATGAAAATTGATATTATTTTCAACAAAATTTTCAAAATATAAATTTTTAAATTCACTTACTTTGTCACTATGAATAGATAAAATCATGCAACCTTTTTCATTTTGATCATAACTACAAAAAGCATTAAATCTTGAAAATGCATCATTTTATGAGCAAGTATGTATACACATTTAAATCAACAATAATTATCAACAATCATAAAAGTATATTTCTTTCCACCAAGGGAATAAATTTTATTGGGTCCAAATTAATCAACATGTACTAACTATCAAGGCCAATTATTACTAATTTGATTGATAGTTCTAAATGAAATTTTTTGTTTCATCCCTTCCATAAAATAATCACATACATGGAGATGTTCTTTCTTCAATGAAGTAAGTTGTAAAACAATATCATGTCTTGAGAGATTATGTAATATTATGAAATTAACATGACCAAAATGTCAATCCCAAATGATGATTTAATTCTGTACAACATTGAAACACTTAACACCTAGCACAGTTAGTTCAAAAAAATAATGAGTATAAATGTTTTTTTTCTATTACCATAAAATAATAAAGATTCAACTGTAAAAAAAATATTTTCCATTTCAAAATTTAAATTCCATTCCATCATCACACAATTGAGAAATACTAATGAAATTATGTTTCAAACCTTCAATATATAAAACATTTTAAATAAAAGTAGAATTTGAAATACCAAATTTATGAAAACCTTTTACATTGGATTTGGAATTGTATCAAAAAGTAATAGTTCCTCTATCACATGTGTTATAAGTGGTATACTTTGATGGGTCTCCATTCACATACATAAAGCATCCACTGTTCATATACCATTTGTTGTTCTTGAGATATCTAAGGAATATTCATACATAAATTAATTACTTGAAATTTTTGGTACCCATAAACTTTGGGTCTAATGGGATTAATAATATAATTTTTAGGTACCCATATAGAATTTTAACATGTTTTGTAAGGTACTCTAGATAATAAGAATTTAGAAATATTAGTTTTTTTAAATCCTAAAGATTTTGTAAATCCAAGTGAATAGTCATTTCCATAGTGACCTTTCTTTCCACATTTAATATAAGTAATTAATGAAGTAAAAAAACATTTAATTTTAACAAAATGGGTTTTAAACATTTGATGTAATCTTCTATCATAACCAAAACTATCTTTATTTTTCTTAGTTTTAGTCAATGACATCTTCTCATGATATTTTTCATGACCTTGAATAAATGTAGATAATTTTTTATGACATTTAACTTACTTTTTCAAATTTTTATTCAAATATTGAGCATTTTTTTTAAATTTTCAATAACTTTTGAATGAGAAGTAGAATTAGTATTTCTTAATTTTTCATTTTCTTGTAAAATTACTTTATTTTTAGAAATTATTTCCTCATTATTTTTCATTAAGCATAGATATATAAATTAGCACCATTGAAAATATATTTACTTAGTCATTAAATTTCATTATTTTATTCAAAAACATCAAGGTTTTCAAAATCAATTGTCGAATCAAATATTAAAATTAAATACAACAATTACTAACCTTATCAGTTATTTCAATGAAGCACAAGTTGTTGGGTTTTTATCATTTCTAGATTGTTCATTGGAATCAAAATCTTCTACAAAACTCTAGCTAGTGGTAACTACCACTTTTTCCTTCTTTTGGTATTTATCTATATTATATAGTTTAGGGAAATAAGGTTTGATATTACCTTCCTTCATGAACTCACAATAGGTTATATTCGAAGAATTTTAATTCATACCATATTTCTTATCCCCCTTATTTTTTTTATTCTAAGGGTTTCCTCTAAACATGTTTTTGAATCCTTTATTTTTCATTATTTACTAAAATCCAGTCACAATATGATCCATTAATTACCCTTTCACTATCCTATATATTTGAATCATAATAGTTATAAGAAAAAAATTTAAAGAATTAAATTATACATATTTTCTTATTATTTATTTCCTCATCACCTGTGTTCTTCAGTTCCATAACATACTAAAGTAGTGATCCAATAAATTCTTCAATTGTGTACTCTTTGAAATTATTGTTTTAATCAATGGAAACATTATTTATTTTCCATTTCTTTGGTAATGATCATAGAACTCATTAAATTTTTAATGGGTTTTCTAATTCCTCTCTATGTGAATTATTTCCATTTACAATTCTTGTGAATATATGGAAAATCTGGTTTATTATTTCAACATCACCCTTATTGGAGTCTTTGTAATCAACATGAAGCATTCCATGTTTGGTTAAAATCAATTTGTCAAGTCCAAGGTGAGTGACTTGAAATTTTTTCCAAATTTCAAGAGAAATATTACAAGAAGACATATCACTAAAAACAATTGTCTTAATAGCACAACATAAAATATTAAAAAATTTATAATTTTAAAAATATAAGGTAGAATCTGTTTTGGTATGAGTATTTGGGTTATCTTAAAGAAGTGAGTATTATTTTTACATGATAGACCAGTGATTAATACACAACTACTTGATGTAAGAATCCATTTGGGATCTCCAGTATCCATAATCATTTCCATTAAAGTGAGGTGGATTTTGAGTAATCCAAGAATCATTAAGGTTTTACTATTCTATATTATAAGATCTTGTCCTTAGACTGTGAGATATAGTAATAGGTTTTCAAAGAAAAAATATAGAAGAAGACTCTCTAAATGGATTGTGTAAATTCTAGAAGGAATAACCAATGATACCAATGTTTGGTATTGAGAGGGATAATGATAACGAAAAACAATTATAAAGAGTTTATTCCTATGATACCAATTGTTATGTATTATAAAGAGAACAAAATATTTAATAAATTCTAAAAAAGAATTACCCTTTGATACCATTTGTTAGGTAAGACAGGTTTGTGGTAGATGGTCTAGGGTGGGGGTGAATTGACTATATTAAAAAATTTGAACAAAATAATTAATTAAATAAATAAATTATCTAAGTTAATTATTAAGGTTAATTAGCAGTGAAGAAAGAAAGGAATAAAAGGATGTTTTTTTATAGTTGTTCGTTCCAAAGTGGGCCTACTCAACTCTTAAACCTATCTACTCGATGAGGTATATATATGAACTAAAAATGATTTTTGAGGTGGAATCATAACCCAATTATAGAATCATTTTCTACAGGAGTTATAACCCTTATAATGGCTTTTGTTTGGGCAGTCACAACCCTTAAAAATTGACTTTAGATAGAGGGAGTCACAACCCAAACAGTCATGAATTTAGATATAGGGAGTATGTACCCTTATATCCTGACTTTAGAATCCAGAAGTCACAACCTATGGAAAAAAGAATAAAAAATAAGTCTTCTGTGTTTAAAAGCATAAACAAAAAAATAGAGTGCATGTGAGAGATGGGAAAAGTGTTATAGACTCAGAAACCAAACAAGATAAGATAAACTAGGAAAGAACTGATATTCATTCCTAATATTTGAATTATCATGTCTCATCAAAAAAATTGTAGTCGAAGAAGAATTAATTCGACACTTGATATAATGTCAAGGTGATGAAACAAAGTCTCATATGATGTTGCAAATTTACAATAGGTTCAAAGTTCAAAACACATTCTCTTTAAAAAATAGAGTATCGAATATGTTAATCTCTATATATTTATTCCCAACATATATATATATACATATATATATATATATAATAAATATTCAATAATTGTAGCAGCTCTACTTCCTTCAAATATTCAAAATAATTTGAGTCGACAAATTTCATAAATATCTACACAAAAACTGCAACACCATTTCTTCTTAAATTATGTTGAATTAATATAAAATAATTAATTTAAAAAATTTTGAATAAATCTTCCAATAATATCTCCATAAAAATAATATAATTGAATGATTTTAAACTATAATTTAAAAAATTCCAAATATATTTAAATTAAGTCAAAATAGTTTCTAAAAACGAGCCACACAATCTGAAAGTAAAATAATATATTTGAATTTAAATAATCTCGAATCCTATGACTTTCCAGTTCTATAGATACCACCTCTCTTGAGATTATGTGATAAAAAAATGAATCTTTCTGAAGCCAAAATTCACACTTGGTTAAATTTTCATAAGTTTTATCCTTTATTAGGGTCTTTAGTATAATTATCAAGTCATATTCATGTTCTTCCTTACTCATCTAATAGGGAAGAATTGCATCTATAAATACCATAAAAAATTGATCAAGATAGTCTGTAAAGACTCTATTCATTAAAACAATGAGGATATCAGGGGAATTAGTAATCAATGTGGGGAAGATGATAATTTTTCTTGATAGTGATATTGTTATGTTCATGATAATCAATGCAGATTCTCATTGATCCATTTTTCTTCTTAATAATTAGAACAGGTTCTCTCCAAGGTGACACACGAGGGTGTATCAATACCTTTTTAGTATTCTCATCAAGTTTTTTCTTAAATTCCTACAATTTATATGGTTAAATTCAATATGGTGATTTTGAAATAGGTATATCACTCGGTATGAGTTCTATTGAAAACTCTATTTCACAATTTGGTGGAAAACCTGGAAATTCTTCAAAAAAGACATGAATAAATTCCCTTACATTATTTTTATTCAAAATTGTGAGTTTCTACCCCACAATTTGAGATATTTAACCTTCATTTTTAGGAATCAAGACCCATAAGATGGAAAAAAATTCTATTGGAAGGTCATATTTATCCTAGCATCGATAGATGACTATAGGTATATCTGTAATATGAGATGTGACTTCCCTTACTTGGAAATTGATATGAGCTCCATATAGAGAATAAAAATACATGAAAATAATCACATAAAACCCCAATATAGTAAGGACACCAATATTAATAGGAAGTACTTTCCAAGAAACTTCAATAAGAGAAGAATTATAAACTTTTGATGTGATCGTTGTGCCATTAAGAGTTTTCATGGCTAACTCAACATGTAATTATTTAGGTAATATGAATATACCCTTAAAATTTTATTCAATATAAAATAATGGGTGGATCTAGAGTGACAGAAAAAATGTTCTACTTTATAGTGGATGTAATGCATAACATTCACCACTTCATTATTATACTCCGCGTCACTGATAGTTATCACATTTGACTTTTCCCTATCTCTTTCCTTAAATGTTTACTGACATCTATCATCATCAATAACCCTTGGATTTGGGAATTTATTGTCATAATGCCCAATTTCCTTGAACTTGTAACATTTAAGTGTAGGGCATTCATTCTATGTATCCTTTTATTTATTCGGATTGTTAGACATATTTTTTCCATCACTTTGGGATTTAACTGCCCGACGACCATATTTTCCACACTTAAAACATTTTCTATTCTCTTTAATACAATTTCCTCCACGTTTCTTTACAAATTTTGATAATAAGAGAAATCTGTCTTATTTTTAGTGTAGTATCTATATGTTCCCTTGAATTCCATTTTTCTCTTCTTATCAAACCCTTAAGACTGATGGGATACTCCAATCTCCATCTTAACCTTGATAGAACATCTAATTATTTTCTCATATATATTGAAGTCCATTATATATAATTTTATTAGAAGACTTGGTTTTAAGATAATTAATAATTGATCAATTTTATTCTCAATTTGGATAATAATCCTAGAATCATACCTTGATAGTCTTGTAAAAGTTTCATTATAGGTACCAATAGATTCATTATCCTTTCAGTCAAGTTCAAGGAACCTCTTCTCCATCTTTGTTTGATGAATATGATAAATTACTTATTGAAAAATAAGTTCATGAACTCTTACCATTCTATGGATTCAATTTCATCTGTTTTCCAAGTATTATTAATAAGGTTCCACCATTGATCAACTTCATCTTAAAAATTATATACTGCTAAGATGAATTTATCATGTTCAAAACATTGGAGAAATGAAAATATATTTTTATTGGTTTTGATCCATTGTTCATCCACTAATAGATTATAAGTTCAACTAAAACAAGGTGGGAACTTCCTATTGAAGGACTCAGTATAATTTTCATACCACCTTTGTTTTTTTTGGATGCACTGCATGATTCATAGCATGACAAATTTGTTTGAGCATAGAAAAAATATTTTTCATTCAAGATCCCACAACATTTGATTTCTCGAGATAAAAATCATTGAATATACCATCAAAGTCGACATTAACTCAATTCCTTTAGGTTTCATCCATTTACTAACCCAGGAATCCTAATTTGAGAAACACTAATAATAATGGAGAACCACAGAATAGAGCATAAAATATAAATTTAGGATATTTTAGGTTTTATACTAGGATTTTCATGATCATTTATAAAACCCTGGGATTGTAACTAATAATCCAACATATCCTTTGGTTTCTTACTAATGTTTTCTCATCCAAGTTTCAAATGATTAACTATACCTTTCCTTAAATTCAAACTATAATGACACATAATTTAAATACATAGATATTAATTCAAAATTTAACAATGTTGATTACAAAATATAACAAATCAAAAACAGGACCATATATGTATATTTTTACCAGAGACTAGGAAACAAAAACAACTGGTTCATAAGACAACTAAGTTATCTACTACTTATTCCTTTATAACTAGACCCCTTCTTGACATATCCTATTTAATACCCTTCTTCATTACATGGGAAAAAGAAACATATTAAAGGGTTATATCATATGATTATTTAGGGTAAAAAAGGGAGATATCAATCATATCATAATCATAAGACAAATGAACAAAATATTTTAAAATCTTATCTTCCATATGAAAGATCATGATGTCATGCCATAGGTTAAATCATTAAAGTTCATAAGAATAAATGGATGTTATTAAAAAATTCATAACATAAGACATGTAATTTTTTTTCATACACATGAACATATAATTTTTTTCCTATTAGTCTAGTATAACTTCCAAGACCATCATGATGGAAAATGTTTATTACTGAACCAAGTTTACTCACCATTCAATCCTAGTACTATTGAACTAAGATAATTTCTCATTCCAACCATGTATATATCATGAGATATAAGTCTTTCACCAATTCATTTAAGTGATATATATTTACCCCCTATCTCATAATTAAATCATTCTATCATGTTCTGTGAAAACATAAATAATTCATCATAGCATAACCCAAGGAATAAAATGTGTTTCATAAAAATTATTCCATCATAATCTGTATAAAATAAATAGATCTCAAAAATACAATTCCATCATAAATAAAATCAAATCATAGTAATATTAATGATATAAAAATATCCTTATTTATATAATGTCATCTTATATGTAAATTAATTTTGATACAACAAATGAAATTAATTTTTGAGGAAAATATCCTTTCTTCCTAAAAAATGTTTTATTTTCTCAAAATTGTATGAAATTTTAATAGATAGTAATTTATTTAAAAATAAATATGAAATTTTATAAATTAAAATTCATGGACATAAGGTGTTTTAAATGTGTAAGAATTAGTTCATGTTGAATAAGTTAAAATAAAACATTCTTCCCATACTTTTGTCAGAAAGTCAAAAAGTACATAGTGTCGAAAACAAAAAAGGATTCCTTCCTTACCATTTCAGAAAAATTAACCAATGGGTAAAATTGACTTAAAAAAATTGTATAAGAATATATATAATATTTTGTAATACATAATTAGTAAACAAGGACCAAGATGATAAATATACCACAGTAAATACTTACGTATAAATAATCTCAAATAATAATGATATTGAGAAATTATCCCTTACCTTATGTCTGTTTTTTATGTATACAAGCCTCCTGAATAATGATTTAAATAATTTCATTGAATTATTTTATAATCATATTCATTTTTATGATATCATATATGATCATATTATCCTCCATTTTTTGTAACATTTTTACTCATCCATCAGGTGTTAACTTCTTTATTTTTTTATACATGTTTTTTCAAATAGGTTATTGTTCCTCTTATTTTGTTATAGTCATATCATTTAAAAAAATTATATTAGTATAATATATGTCATATTTATTCATTAAATTCATTTATATAATAACAATTCAATGGATATCATGTAGAGTTAATCACATCACATCGTGGAGATGGTAGGCTATACGCATGCATGAGCGACGACATCATTCCCTTAATTGTGGAATGGTATATAAGTGGATGGTGTATAATATTTAAAAATATATTTCATGTTATAATAATCATTTATATTTATTATTTATATCATAATACCCATCCATATAAGTTGGTGGTGAAAAACATATTACACTATGACGTGGAGACGGTAAGCTGTATGAATGCACATGTGGTGATTTTGTTTTTTGTGGGATGGTAAAAATCTGGAATATGGTTATTTTATAAATATAATAACAGAGAATTATGTAATTTATACAGGATATATTACTTTATTATGAACCAACTCCTGAAGAGGAAGTAGAAGAAGGATAAAGGTTGAAAGAATCAGTAGAGGATATGATCTCTTCTTCGATGTGCTCCCTCTAAATATCATGTTAAATCACTATAGTTGGTCTTTGGAGAAAACCATAACCTCTAAAATGATACTAAGGAAGAATATAATGGAATCATATAGGCTCTAGTCAATATTTAAGGATCAATAGGTTTTGACGAAGTGAGAGAGGATGTCCCCTTTTATAATTGAGATGAGGGGCATTTTTGGAAAATACAAAAACATTAATTTATAATAAGCTCAAACCATATCCAAAAAACACATAAATTATCCAATTTAAAATATTAAGTGACATAAAGTTGCAATATCATCAGTAAATAAATTTTTAACATGTATTTCTATCAATTTAAACCTTATTATTTTAATTAACACTTTGTTATTCCTTTTACTTTTAAACAAGGGTAAAAAAAATTTCAATATTAAAATGGTGAAATATTAGTTATTTGATGTGTATTAGACCATAAATAAATAATTTATAACTTTTTAGACCCTAAAATAATTATTATATATTTTAAAACTATTTTATAGTTTTTAAAAAATTTAATATAACATTATTCTGATAAATAATCAATAGTGTCAATTTTGACACTATTAAATTCATTGATTTTAAAAAATATTAAGATAATAAGTTAACTTCTATATAACTATTTTATTATATTAAGAATAGGTTAAGTTATTCTATAAAATTAATTTTTCATATTAATTACCTCAAATAATATTAATTTTAATATTTTTAATAAAATTTATTTGATATTTACCTTAATAAAACAACCACTACAACAGTTTTCTGTAATTATTTAACTCACTTATTTGTTGAATAAAAAATAAAAATAAAATACTATGATGAATATAAAAGTACTATATTTAATAATAATACTTTTAGTATAATATATATTATGTTAAATTCATCATTAAAAATGTTTCACTTTTTACAAAATCAATGTGACGAGTTTATCATTACTTTATATAAAATAATTTAAGTGTCATTATCTATTTTATAAGGATCCAAATGGTAAATAACTTGACCCATTGATGTTTATGGTCGATATATACTCTAAAAATAATATTTGTGTGACAACTGGGCCCCAGTGACAGCACAACCACCCCGCCTTAACATGGCCGTCGGGTCCTGGCCCACTAGGTACCACCAGTTGCCCCGCAGACACATGGGGCCCACCCTAGGGTCCACCCACATGCCTGAACGGGTTATCTGACTAATGATAGTCCCCACAGGCCAACACATGTCCTTTCCAGTGTGTTTTGTCCTCACTCACACACACCCTGAGAAACTTCCCAGGAGGTCACCCATCCTGATCACTACTCCAGGCCAAGAACGCTTAACTGTGGAGTTCTAACCAGGTAGGCTCCCGAAAAGGAAGGTGCACCTTATTGACATGAGTCATATCATTTAGTCATTTAACCCTTTATCATTTGGGGATGTTACAATCACCCCCCCCTTTAGAGCACAACGCCCTCGTTGTGGGCCCTATATCTCAACCCAGGCAGTGCACCGTGCACTTAAGGCTGGGTACCTCCTCTGATACCAAATGTGACAACTGGGCCCCAGTGACAGCACAACCACCCCGCCTTAACATGGCCGTCGGGTCCTGGCCCACTAGGTACCACCAGTTGCCCCGGAGACACATGGGGCCCACCCTAGGGTCCACCCACATGCCTGAACGGGTTATCTGACTAATGATAGTCCCCACAGGCCAACACATGTCCTTTCCAGTGTGTTTTGTCCTCACTCACACACACCCTGAGAAACTTCCCAGGAGGTCACCCATCCTGATCACTACTCCAGGCCAAGAACGCTTAACTGTGGAGTTCTAACCAGGTAGGCTCCCGAAAAGGAAGGTGCACCTTGTTGACATGAGTCATATCATTTAGTCATTTAACCCTTTATCATTTGGGGATGTTACAAAATGTAAAGACCCGTAAAATTCAAGGAAAATTTTTTCTTAATTTTCTTTAGAATTTTACAAGAGCGCAGTTTCAGACGGCACCTGATTCCGAGGCCCGGAGTGCCCAGAATTAATTTCCGAAGTTTGGCTCGGGTACGTTCATTGAACGAACGAGCAGGAATTTCTAACTTTTGATACGGTGCTCGGAATTGAAATCCGAGGGCACCGATGAACTCGCAGCGCCGATATTCGCTTAAAGAGACCCTTTCGGGAGTTGCGTTTGTTGCGGGTTGAAAGTTAATTTTTGAGGGTTTTAGTTGAGTTAAGTAAAATTTGTGTAGGACAAATTTTATTTTAACTTCTTAAAACCTCTCAAAGGAGGTTGGAAGTGGGACCCACACCCACTTAACCTCCCTTGGGAGGATTAAGAGTGGTGGGGCCCACACGAACCCCCACCTTTTCAACTCCCCACTCTCCCTCTTAATGGATTGATAACTTAACTTCTTTTTAATTATACAACTCATGTATATTAAATAAGTGAGTTAATTTTTGAGTTAGCCATTTTGAATTTCAAACCTTTGAAATTCTTTTTGTGAATAAAATAAGACATTGTCTTATTTTGTTGGGTTAGAACTCTTAGTCACCTTGGGAGGATTTCTTGAGAGCTTTGGAAGCTTTTCTTCTTCTTCTTCAACTTGACGAAGAACCTTCGAAGAACGAAGAACGCGAAGAACGTCGTTCTTCAACGAAGAATTTCTCCATCGAAGAACACGATCTCCGCGACGCCATATCCGCGACGTGACGTTCTTCTTCCGCATTATCTTTTCCGCGACGAACGCCGTCGACAACGACTCTTCCTCCGACGTCAAAGGAATCGACACCGATGTTCCACGACTCCGTCAACGTGCGACTATCGAGGTAAGGGTTCTTGAGTTCGATGTTTCCTTTTTATTTGACTTTCCTCAAGACTTGACGTAGAACGCTCAAGTTCCGAGAGAGAACACCGCACCTTCCTCGGACAACCTTCGTCGGCGTACAAGGATTCGCCAACGACGTGCCTCATCGGACGTATCTCTTTGTCAACGGAATTGACGAACGACTTCCGCGACGCCCGATCTCCGCGACGCCGTCTTCCGCAGAACGTAGACGATTCTTCGAATCTTAAACCCGGGGTAGGGGTTGTTGATTTAATATTTAATTATCTCGTTCTTGCTCGTGGTTCGTATGACTAACGTGAGGATGTTGTTTATTTAAAGTTGCGTTATTAATTTAACGTGAGGGGGGCCGGACCGTACGAACACGGCCGAACCCCCTCCAACGTTCTTGTTTGTTCTTGCGGGTGAAAGCAAGTGGCGTGGTGCCGTTGCACCACGCGGATGATTGTGCGTTTATTTTACGCAACGCCGTCGCGCGCACACCATGTAGAAACATCAAGAACGCGACGCCGTCGCGCCGCGTTGTAAGAACTTAAAGTGCGGCGGAGGGGCGCGGTGCCGTCGCACCGCGCCGGATGACGAACGCCGCGGCCGGTTCCGGGCCGCGGCGGGACGAGAAGACCGCGGCCGGTTCCGGGCCGCGGCGGAAGAGAAGACCGGTGGCCGGGCCGCTGGCGTCGGAAGTCGAAGGCGGGACCGGAATTTCCGGTCCCGTTGGTAAAAACCGGCGGGCCAGCTGGCCGGCCGGATGACTTAAAACCGGGGGATTAAATCCCCCGGCCGTTTCATAAAAACCCCCCTCTTAAAGAGGGGGGGCGGTTCTTGAGGGAAGGGGGCAGCCGCCCCCTTTGGTTCGGCGCCAGCAGGCCCCCCCCACGTGGGGGGGGGGGGGGGGTTCTTTAAGGAGGGGGGGGCAACAGCCCCCCGGTTTGTGACCAAGCGGCCCCCACGTGCGGGGGCCGTCTCTTCAAAATCGGCGCGGAAAAGCCGCGCCGCCATCCAACAGCGGGGGCAATCAAGCCCCCCGCGTGCCACCCGCGTGCGCCGCGGCCCGCCGCCGCCGCCCCCGCGGCCCGCCGCCACCGCCACCGCGGCCCGCCGCCGCCGCCGCCACCGCGGCCCGCCGCCGCCGCGCCGTCGCGCCGCCGCCGCCGCGCCGCCGCCGCCGCGCCGCCCCCGGGGGGGGGGGGGGGGGGGGGGTCGGGCCGGGTCGGCCCGGACCCGGACCCCCCCGTTTCGAACCAGATTCGGTTTTTGGCTCATATCTTGAGCCTCGGACCTCCGAATGACGAACCGTCTGCGGCAACGCGATCCTTGGATCGAGACGGTCGTTTCGATATACCGCACTCAAGGTTTCGGTTAACTTTGAGTTCGGCCGGGTTGGTTCGTTCACGAAACCAACCGGGCCTTCGGACCGGAAACGCTAATATCATGAGCCACGAACGTCCGATTGACGCGCCGTCAGTCGCGTTGCGTTCCTCTTAATGAGACGAATGTTTTGGCATACTCCGCCCGAGGTTTGGACGCAGGTGGAGTACGGTCGGGTTGGTTTTGCTTTAAAAACCAACCGGGTCCCGGAGACGAAAAAACCAATAACTCACAGACCGGGCGTCCGATTGACGCGCCGTCTGTTTCGTTGACTTCCTCTTGATGAGACGGAACTTTTGACATACTCCGCCCGAGTTTTGGATACAGTCGGAGTATGGCCGGGTTGGATTGTACCCGAAATCCAACCGGGCCTCTGGAACGGGAAAGCTGATATCTTTCAGACAGGACGTCCGCTTGACGAGCCGTCAGCGGCGTTTGTGGTTACGTTGAGTAACGGTCCCTTGAGTATACCCTATGGGAGTTCGGGGTACAGTTGAGATACCACCGGGATTGGTTTCGCTCACGAAACCATCCGGGCCCCTGGGACGAAAAGGCTAATAACTCACAGACCGGGCGTCCGATCGATGCGCCGTCTGTTGCGTTGAGACCCCTGTGACGAGACGGACCTTTGAGACACTTCTTCGTGGGACTTTGAGATACTTGGAGTATCGACCTGTAGCTCGTGGAGCGGATCCTCCCAGTGACGAGCGTGCGAAGTACGGAGACCGTGTAGCTGGCTGAGACCTGACGACTGCTTGACCGACTCGACTTGGAGTGAGTCGACTAGCCCAGTGGACGGAGCACTACTTTCTGAGGTGCAGACCCATGGCGGACGGAGCACTACCTGTGTGACAGTGCAGACCCGCGGTGCTCGTCCGGAGAGTACCTCAGCAGGCTACTAGGGGGTGTGCACTACGGAGTTTGGGTGACATACCTCGGCGGGAAGCACTACTGTGTTTGGGTGGCTGGCCCGCAGTACTCGACAGGAGGAGTACTTCAGCAGTCTTAGGTTAGTGAGCAGTACCTCGGAGTCGTGACAGGACCACTGTACACTCTAGAGACGGAGCTCTTCAGCAGTTACGGTTTCGATAATGAAAATCCGGGTTTGAGCTGAGACTTTTGACCTTGTGTTTACTTCATGATTGAGATGAGTCACTTGCTAACTTTGGTATATGTATGGGCATATACCCGGGTAGTGGTTATCCGTCGTTTTCACAATCCTTGTGTTTCCTCATGATTGAGATGGGTTACTTGATAACTTAGGTATATGTATGGGCATATACCTAAGTATAGTTTATCTGTTGAGATCTTCTTGTGTTTATCCTTGTTGGTTTTAGTGAGACCTTGAGGGTCTCGGGGTCCCTACTGAGTATCGTTATACTCACCCCTGCACGGGCTATGCCCGCACCTCGTTGTGTTGGTTGCAGACGACGGACAGTGCTGACAGAAGCCGAAGGTTCGAGGACTGGACGGTACCTGGAGGTGGACTATACGACGAGGCGGTACCCGGAGGAGGACCACTGGGCGAGACATACTCGGAGCGGATGGCGGGACCCGAGGAGCAGAGGAGCTGTCTGTACCCACCCTTCAGGTGGGATTTCCAGTGGACATCTCAGTGTAGCAGCTTTACTTTTCAGTCGCTGTTTTCCCTTTCGAGTTGTACTTTACAGTTGGGCTTGTATTTCCGGCCCCTTTTACTTTTCAGCTCTCCTTTTTGTACTTAGTGTTTTACTTCCGCTTGTACTCTGTGGTGCTTGTTTCCTTTTAAAAAGGCAATGCCTTCCCAGTTAACGGGATTTTACGCCTTTGGTGCTAGTCGCCAGCCCCTGGCCTATGGAAGGCGGGCTTGGGGTAGTCACGGCACGGGCCCCGAGGACGGGTCGTGACAAATTGGTATCAGAGGAGTTTGGTTCTACCGCAGAACTTATAACTCTGATCTTTCTTTCTGTGATGCAATAGTGTTAAGAGTACCGAGTGTGGTTTTCAGTTCAGGGAGTCCAGTGTTGGTGCGGGCGGCCGACGTATCCATACACCAGGACCCTGACAACTGATTTCCGACTTTGTGCACGAAAACACTGATTGCGTGTGTGTTTTCAAAGGTTTTTCCCCTAAAAACAGCTCAAACCAGGTCAGCTCACCAGGTATAATCATTTGATCGTGTTACGTTGTTTCTTTCAGGATGGACCCACGATGGCAGCCAGCTAGGGTTCCGAGAATCGTACGTGACGACAGCCCACCGAGCGACGAGGCCTCGGTGCAGGGCCCTTTGTCATCAGTGGCACCGGCGGTAGCTCTACCCGCCGAGCCCCCGATGCTTCCAGCAGCAGCCGCTGACGATGTACGTCGCCTCAGCGCACTGCATGTGTTTCAGCGCCAGCGACCGCCCAGGTTTCATGGGGAGACGGATCCCCAGGCAGCAGAGGACTGGCTAGAGGCAGTGGTACGAGTGTTTAGGCTAGTGAGGACACCAGCAGACCTCATGGTGATCCTCGCTGCGAGCCTACTACACGCAGCAGCAGGTAGGTGGTGGAGCCACTTGTTTCGGTTTTGCGATGAGATGGACTTCGCATGGGAAGACTTCGAGACCTTCTTCAGGGTGGAGTTTGTGCCAGTATCTCTACACCCCGAGCGTGTACAGGAGATTCTGCCTTTGCCGCGTGTTTTTCGATCAGAAGCCGAGTCATCTGTGGGCAGTAGACAGATGATGCAGAGGTCCAGGAGGACCAGACCAGCAGTTGGGCGATCTCGGGTTTTAGGACCGGTGGTGCGGGGCACCCGAGCTGGGGTCAGAGCCAGGCGTGCCAGAAACGGACAATGTTACTCCTGTGGCGGAAAGGGTCACCTGGCACGCGACTGTCCGACTCCTCGTACGATTGATCAGCAGGTGTTAGTGGAGCCACTGAGACAGAAGCAGCAGCGAGTGCTTGAGCAACAGCCGAGTAGTGGACAAGGCAGTAGAGCTCCGAGAGCAGGTGGACAGGAGCAGAACTAGTGGATACATCCTTTGTACTTCTAGTTCTATGTTGATGTTGCTTTTGTGTAGCGTCTTGTATTATGAGCTGCAATAATAAAAGACGCATACCTTTGTGATGTTTTCTTTCCTGTCCTCTTTTGTGATGTTACTAAGAGGTTCCAGTTGACTGTTGACTTGACCCTCACTTGTGAGACATCTACTGGAGGAGACCAGTTACCACACGCTGATGCCGACAGTGTGACTCAACCCTTGGAGGCGAGAGTAACGGTTGGATCTCTTAGTAGTAGCGTCGAGGCCTTACGACGTCATCCTTGGTATGGATTAGTATTATCCATGTTGGGATTGACTGTTTTAGGCAAAGAATGTGGTTCATCCAGGGGATGAGACCAGGTTTCTCTTATCGGCAAAGAAGAAATCTTGCAGCTCTTGTGGGACCAGAGATGGTCCGGGCCACGTCAAAAGAGGTCCATGTCATCCAGGAGCGGATGAGGACAGCACAGAGCCGGCAGAAGTCATACGCTGACAGGAGCGGGAGGCTCAGATGCGTGCTCAGTACTCTCTTTTGTTTCCCTAGTTTTTGATGTAGCTTTACGGGGACGTAAAGCCCTGAGGTGTGAGTAATGTAAAGACCCGTAAAATTCAAGGAAATTTTTTTCTTAATTTTCTTTAGAATTTTACAAGAGCGCGGTTTCAGACGGCACCTGATTCCGAGGCCCGGAGTGCCCGGAATTAATTTCCGAAGTTTGGCTCGGGTACGTTCAGTGAACGAACGAGCAGGAATTTCTAACTTTTGATACGGTGCTCGGAATTGAAATCGGAGGGCACCGATGAACTCGCAGCGCCGATATTCGCATAAAGAGACCCTTTCGGGAGTTGCGTTTGTTGCGGGTTGAAAGTTAATTTTTGAGGGTTTTAGTTGAGTTAAGTAAAATTTGTGTAGGACAAATTTTATTTTAACTTCTTAAAACCTCTCAAAGGAGGTTGGAAGTGGGACCCACACCCACTTAACCTCCCTTGGGAGGATTAAGAGTGGTGGGGCCCACACGAACCCCCACCTTTTCAACTCCCCACTCTCCCTCTTAATGGCTTGATAACTTAACTTCTTTTTAATTATACAACTCATGTATATTAAATAAGTGAGTTAATTTTTGAGTTAGCCATTTTGAATTTCAAACCTTTGAAATTCTTTTTGTGAATAAAATAAGACTTTGTCTTATTTTGTTGGGTTAGAACTCTTAGTCACCTTGGGAGGATTTCTTGAGAGCTTTGGAAGCTTTTCTTCTTCTTCTTCAACTTGACGAAGAACCTTCGAAGAACGAAGAACGCGAAGAACGTCGTTCTTCAACGAAGAATTTCTCCGCCGAAGAACACGATCTCCGCGACGCCATATCCGCGATGTGACGTTCTTCTTCCGCATTATCTTTTCCGCGACGAACGCCGTCGACAACGACTCTTCCTCCGACGTCAAAGGAATCGACACCGATGTTCCACGACTCCGTCAACGTGCGACTATCGAGGTAAGGGTTCTTGAGTTCGATGTTTCCTTTTTATTTGACTTTCCTCATGACTTGACGTAGAACGCTCAAGTTCCGAGAGAGAACACCGCACCTTCCTTGGACAACCTTCGTCGGCGTACAAGGATTCGCCAACGACGTGCCTCATCGGACGTATCTCTTTGTCAACGGAATTGACGAACGACTTCCGCGACGCCCGATCTCCGCGACGCCGTCTTCCGCGGAACGTAGACAATTCTTCGAATCTTAAACCCGAGGTAGGGGTTGTTGATTTAATATTTAATTATCTCGTTCTTGCTCATGGTTCGTATGACTAACGTGAGGATGTTGTTTATTTAAATTTGCGTTATTAATTTAACGTGAGGGGGGCCGGACCGTACGAACACGGCCGAACCCCCTCCAACGTTCTTGTTTGTTCTTGCGGGTGAAAGCAAGTGGCGTGGTGCTGTTGCACCACGCGGATGATTGTGCGTTTATTTTACGCAACGCCGTCGCGCGCACACCATGTAGAAACATCAAGAACGCGACGCCGTCGCGCCGCGTTGTAAGAACTTAAAGTGCGGCAGAGGGGCGCGGTGCCGTCACACCGCGCCGGATGACGAACGTCGCGGCCGGTTCCGGGCCGCGGCGGGACGAGAAGACCGCGGCCGGTTCCGGGCCGCGACGGAAGAGAAGACCGGCGGCCGGGCCGCCGGCGTCGGAAGTCGAAGGAGGGACCGGAATTTCCGGTCCCGTTGGTAAAAACCGGCTGGCCAGCTGGCCGGCCGGATGACTTAAAACCGGGGGATTAAATCCCCCGGCCGGTTCATAAAAACCCCCCTCTTAAAGAGGGGGGGCGGTTCTTGAGGGAAGGGGGCAGCCGCCGCCTTTGGTTCGGCGCCAGCAGGCCCCCCCCCACGTGAGGGGGGGGGGGGTTCTTTAAGGAGGGGGGGGGGGGCAACAGCCCCCCGGTTTGTGACCAAGCGGCCCCCACGTGCGGGGGCCGTCTCTTCAAAATCGGCGCGGCAAAGCCGCGCCGCCATCCAACAGCGGGGGCAATCAAGCCCCCCGCGTGCCACCCGCGTGCGCCGCGGCCCGCCGCCGCCGCCGCCGCCACCGCGGCCCGCCGCCGCCCCCGGGGGGGGGGGGGTCGGGCCGGGTCGGCCCGGACCCGGACCCCCCCGTTTCGAACCAGATTCGGTTTTTGGCTCATATCTTGAGCCTCGGACCTCCGAATGACGAACCGTCTGCGGAAACGTGATCCTTGGATCGAGACAGTTGTTTTCGATATATCGCATTCAATGTTTCGGTTAACTTTGAGTTCGGCCGGGTTGGTTCGTTCACGAAACCAACCGGGCCTTCGGAGCGGAAACGCTCATATCTTGAGCCACGAACGTCCGATTGACGCGTCGTCAGTCGCGTTGCGTTCCTCTTAATGAGACGAATGTTTTGGCATACTCCGCCCGAGGTTTGGACGTAGGTGGAGTACGGTCGGGTTGGTTTTGCTTTAAAAACCAACCGGGCCCCGGAGACGAAAAAACCAATAACTCACAGACCGGGCGTCCGATTGACGCGCCGTATGTTTCGTTGACTTCTTCTTGATGAGACAGAACTTTTGACATACTCCGCCCGAGTTTTGGATACAGTCGGAGTATGGCCGGGTTGGATTGTACCCGAAATCCAACCGGGCCTCTGGAACGGGAAAGCTGATATCTTTCAGACAGGACGTCCGCTTGACGAGCCGTCAGCGGCGTTTGTGGTTACGTTGAGTAACGGTCCCTTGAGTATACCCTATGGGAGTTCGGGGTACAGTTGAGATACGGCAGGGATTGGTTTCGCTCACGAAACCATCCGGGCCCCTGGGACGAAAAGGCTAATAACTCACAGACCGGGCGTCCGATCGACGCGCCGTCTGTTGCGTTGAGACCCCTGTGACGAGACGGACCTTTGAGACACTTCTTCGTGGGACTTTGAGATACTTGGAGTATCGACCTGTAGCTCGTGGAGCGGATCCTCCCAGTGACGAGCGTGCGAAATACGGAGACCGTGTAGCTGGCTGAGACCTGACGACTGCTTGACCGACTCGACTTGGAGTGAGTCGACTAGCCCAGTGGACGGAGCACTACTTTCTGAGGTGCAGACCCATGGCGGACGGAGCACTACCTGTGTGACAGTGCAGACCCGCGGTGCTCGTCCGGAGAGTACCTCAGCAGGCTACTAGGGGGTGTGCACTACGGAGTTTGGGTGACATACCTCGGCGGGAAGCACTACTGTGTTTGGGTGGCTGGCCCGCAGTACACGACAGGAGGAGTACTTCAGCAGTCTTAGGTTAGTGAGCAGTACCTCGGAGTTGTGACAGGACCACTGTACACTCTAGAGACGGAGCTCTTCAGCAGTTACGGTTTCGATAATGAAAATCCTGGTTTGAGCTGAGACTTTTGACCTTGTGTTTACTTCATGATTGAGATGGGTCACTTGCTAACTTTGGTATATGTATGGGCATATACCCGGGTAGTGGTTATCCGTCGTTTTCACAATCCTTGTGTTTCCTCATGATTGAGATGGGTTACTTGATAACTTAGGTATATGTATGGGCATATACCTAAGTAGAGTTTATCTGTTGAGATCTTCTTGTGTTTATCCTTGTTGGTTTTAGTGAGACCTTGAGGGTCTCGGGGTCCCTACTGAGAATCGTTATACTCACCCCTGCACGGGCTATGCCCGCACCTCGTTGTGTTGGTTGCAGACGACGGACAGTGCTGACAGAAGCCGAAGGTTCGAGGACTGGACGGTACCTGGAGGTGGACTATACGACGAGGCGGTACCCGGAGGAGGACCACTGGGCGAGACATACTCGGAGCGGATGGCGGGACCCGAGGAGTAGAGGAGCTGTCTCTACCCACCCTTCAGGTGGGATTTCCAGTGGACATCTCAGCGTAGCAGCTTTACTTTTCAGTCGCTGTTTTCCCTTTCGAGTTGTACTTTACAGTTGGGCTTGTATTTCCGGCCCCTTTTACTTTTCATCTCTCCTTTTTGTACTTAGTGTTTTACTTCCGCTTGTACTCTGTGGTGCTTGTTTCCTTTTAAAAAGGCAATGCCTTCCCAGTTAACGGGATTTTACGCCTTTGGTGCTAGTCGCCAGCCCCTGGCCTATGGAAGGCGGGCTTGGGGTAGTCACGGCACGGGCCCCGAGGACGGGTCGTGACAATTTGTCCATTTTTTAGTCTTTTAATAGTAATTATAACTTCAATAATAATTATTTTATTGATTTCTCATTGGTTAAATAATTTCTACATCATTAAAGTATAAGTCATTAAGGTAATTATTTATATCATAAAATTTTGAAAATAAATTATCATGATAAATAAAAAAATTATATTTAAAATAATATTTTATAATTTAATTTATATTCTATATAACCTTATATTAAAAAAGATATAGTAATTAAAATTTGAGCGAGACATATTTATCTTTTTGTTAAAAAATATAAATTAAATGTCGAAATCTCATCCAAGTGGGTTTCAAAGACACCAATTCAACCCAAGGATGATTTAGGACAAAAAATAGCCATCCAATGATATTTTTACAAGTGTTGGGGTAATTTCATAATGTTATTTTTACCTTTAATTACCCGATATACCCTTTTACCTTATTAATAAAAATTATCGAAGCTGTTATTCAAAATTCCCAAAAATAAAAGGAAACTATTTAAATAATTTGGAATTACTGATTCCAAATATGGAATATTTTTTATAAAATTCAAATAACATAATTTTCCATAATTAATTTCAAATTAATCTTGTTTTCAGAATTAGAGAACGAGTTTTTAAAAGTTAAAACATTGCAAAAGATTGAAATGTTTTTACATCTGAATTCAATGTAAAATTAATTATAATAAAATAAATTAAATTAAATGATAAAAATATATTCTATGTATACTTTAAAACCATTCCATATTATAATTTCACTGTATAAATTATATTTATGAAAAAAGTAGTTTTCAATTAAAATTTAGTGTATATTTACTATTTATTAAAACTCAAAAGTTATCTGAAAAATATTAAAAATTGCTCCAAAGTAAATTTTTATATCCTTCTTAAAATTAAGAGTTTATTGTTTACTTATATAAATTATTAATGTGTCAAAAATTATCTTTAAAAATTGTACTCCATTAAATGGCGGTAAAATGACCCTTTTGAAAAATATTCATTTTTATACGTAAATTAGATATTTTTCATACCCAATGAAAAAAAATCGATTGGAGGAATATAAAAAATATTTTAATAATTATATAACATATATATTTCATTAATTTAATTTACTAATAGTATTTCTTTAAATTTATTAATATAAAAAATATATATAATTGAACTTTGTTTTTCATAAATATTTGGTATCCAATGAATTAACCATAAATTTTCATAAGTTAGTTATATTTACTTCTGGTAACATAAAATCTAGGTTATAATGGTCATTTTATACTAAGGGAATCTCGCGGTTCGTTTAAACTCATGATTGTGTGCAATTCAAGCTATGAAAAGAATTAATTTTTTTAAAGAAAACATTTCATAAAAACATCTATCATTTACATTATTCTTCATAATGGATGACATATTTGTGTACGACCAAACTCAAGGATATCATACCAACCATCTTGAAATCATCCTGAGTACACTAAAAGGGAATCAGTTATACACCAATCAATCTAAGTGTTATTTCTGGATTGACAAGGTATATTTATTGAGTCACATCAACTCAATTTATGGTGTGTTAGTGGACCCATAAAAGGTTCAAGTGGTTGTTTATTGAGAGTATCCTAAGAATGTTTTTGATATATGAAGCTTTCTGGGTTTTGTGGGTTATTACTGTGAGTTCATTAAATAATTTTCTTGCTTATAATTTCCTCTCTTAGGGCTAAAATATATATTTTTCCAACATGATCAAAATAATAGGAAGGGAAGATGGGTTCAGTATATGAATTCATTTGATTATGTGTTGTATTATACACTGGGAAATGGGAATAGTGTTTCTGAGGCATTGATATGAAAGAAACAAGTTCAATCATTCCAGGATTCTAGTTCTATATGGAAGATGATAGTCGAGATCACGGAAATTCATATAGGTGTTCAAGAAAAGTGGGAGTTGATGGACCTTGAATCTTTATTTATTGAGCCTTCTCTTCTTAGAAAAATCACAGAAATGTAGAATGAGAATCCAAAATTCTTATTGTTGAGGTAAAAATTTGATAGTGGGGAAATACTTCCTGGCATGACCATCAATAATGATGACACGATCCATGTTCATGGTTATGGTTGTGTGTATACTTGTATGCATGATGAGATTATGTGAAATTTTCATTCCCCAAAGTGGAAAGTTCACCCCAACTTGAACAAGATATACCATGACACCCATAGAAGTATTTGGGGTTGGGAATTAATAAGTATATCATAGGTATCATGATGTGATGCTACACCAATTAGTAAGTGGAGGCTAAGCATCATTGACCTATTGTCCTTTTATAGTTGTTTCCCATTATATAATTGAAATGGGATTATATTGTAATGAATTTTTTGGTGGGATTTCTGAGGAATACATAGAATAATTATTATATATCCGAAATTGTTAATCTTTTGATGAAGGTAGCACATTTATTACCAATTAGGAGACTTTCAACATTTATCAGTTGAGTGAATTTTATGTTCAGGATAGAATTTATTTTTATGGGGTTCTTTATATTATTGTTTCATACAGAGACCCCCGATTTAATTCTAACTTATATAAAGGTTTATAGAAGGTTTTGGGCACATAGTTATTGTTGATTAAAACTTTTCATCCATAGACGGATGTACAATCAGAGTGTACTCTCTAGTTTTTAGAGGACATGATGAGTGCATGTGTCCTAGATGTTAGATGAAAATTGGTTGTCAGAAGATAATATGTGGAACTAGTGGCCTAATATTTTTTTCATAGAGGACAATTGATACATGGGAGTGTAGATTGAGGACAAGCTAATATAAGGTGGGGATGTTGTAAGAACCCAAACATTGATGAGGTACATTTTTTTAAATTTTTTTAACTTCTTTTAAATTTGTTAGTGGAATACATATTGAGAGTAGGAAAGGTATCAAGAGTGTCATGGGGTTAGAGACTAAAAAATTGGGGAAAATAGTCTATCCAGTGCATGGTGCATGGTTGGTGCACATTTAGTTCTAATAATGGACCACAATCAGACATCTTGGTGGAGGGGTAAGCATAGTTAGTAAACCGTGCATGGTGGCCCAGAAGACAGTGTAGCTTGAACCCCCTTGGATAGAGGCAACCACATGGAAACCACATGGTCTTTAAAACTATGAAGGTAGTCAGACAAACCATGTGTCTTGGTTTCATCTTGGACATAGAGAACCATTTATTTGGTGCATGGTTTATAAAACCATTTGGCTAAACTGTGTGCCTCTTAAAAAGTGAGGAAATATCTTTTTTACATCCCGATCATAAAATTATATTCCCTAATTTTTCACCCCATTTATTTCTCAAATTTAAGGGTTGTGGACCAAGAGTTCCCCTCACCTACAAGGATCATTCCCCCATATTTCCTAGGTGATTTATGTGATGATTAGTGCGGATAAAATCCTCATATGAATCTATGAGTCCTCTTTCTTTATATTTTTTGGAGAATCATTATTGGTTATTTTCTATTATTCAAAATCTATGAAACCCTAAATTTTCTAGTATATTATTGGACTTGGTGTTATAGTTTGTTTTCACTAGAATCAAGGGCTATGGTTGGGCTAGTTCTTGTATATTATATTTTAGTAGGTGGTATAATGATCTTTCTCATATTCTTAACATTTTTTCATGTGTATGTGATGTGTATTAATGTGATAATGTGGTGTAAATTAGTTTTTTTATATGAATAATAATTTTGGGCTTTGAGTGTTGTTTGATACCCTTCACAGACCTCATTAGGCCCATTGGAGATTTCAAGATAGGGCCTAGTGTCCACCCAATGGCTGTTCCAATCCCATACAATGGGTAAATGTGAAATGTGAAAAAGGTAAATAGAGGGTTTATGGGATTAAAAAAGTCATGGGCTACATGGAATGATAATGGGTCCTAAGGGATTGTATATCATGACTTGAATTAATAAATGAAATTGAATTTAAAAGGAAAGTGATGTGAAATGATTTAAGGGGCTTGTGTTTGAATTATGAAATGTTTTCAATGAATGATCCATTGTTGTGAAGGGTGAATGAAATGTTTAAATGGTCCAATTTTTTTATTGGTTAAATGGGTTAAAATATGGTAGATCATGTTATTAAAGAATATTTGAGAACATTAGAAATCATTATTTACATAATGTGTTAAATATTAAACATTATGAACCATGGAAATATTTTTTGATCTAAGGTTGAGATGTGGGATAAGGTGTTCCCAACCTGTGGGTAAGGAGGTTAGACATGGTGTTCCATATTCTTGTTAAAGGAAGTTAGACAAGGTGTTTATTCTCCCTAGTTAAGGATGTTGGACTTGGTATTCATTATAATTGTTTTGGGATGGTCGAACATGTTGGTATGCATCCTTGGGGTGATGAGCATAGAGCTTCATACTCTTGATTTGGGTTCTGACAAGAAGATTCAGGAAAAATGTTTTTATATGATGTTTGAACTTGGATGGAACTCTTTTGTATAATGAATTAAATATTAAATGAACACACCTTTATTTTTATGAAAAGTATTGAACCCTAAAGTAGGCTTATAAAGTCTGAGGCTCGTGAGGTAAATTGGTAATTAGGTAAACTAAAACATGTTTTCTTTTATATATTATCATTATTATTATATCAAAATATTGCATACACAATTATCAAACAATATATATTTTTAGAAACCATTGGTTGTGGCCTACTGAGTTGTTCTCATACCTTGATCAATCCACCTATGGAACGCAAGAAGATCTCATGGTTGTAGGCCCATAGAAGGGAAAATTTACTATGTAAGAGGGTTGAATTGGGATGAAGAATGGATGGGGGGACTAAACATGATCCCGATACTAGAATTGGGAGTTTATTTGGGTGTCTCTATTTTTGTTTTCCCTTAGCACTGTAGACTATCATGACATGGAATATGCTTATTATATCTATTTTTTGGTACTTCCCCAATTAGGGAATGTGGTATGTGATGTATGGTTATTTCTTATTATTACATGTTATTTTTTATCTTGATTTACGTTGATGGTTTACTCTAGTAAAGAGGGCATAGTCTCATTTTGTATCTCATTAGTCCCTTACTATTATTCAGAAATCTCTGGCATAAGGGGAGGTGCACCTGAGTTCATGTTATGAACAAGCTTGAGGGATTGGTTTCAATGGAACCCGATTTGGGATGTTCCAAGCGATATTGTGAACACTTTTATCCACCCACTACCACATATCCGGAAAAGGAATTCCCTAGAGTTTATCAGCTCTAAATAAAAATCAATGATAAATCCACCATTCAGTAGCACTAAATAGAGCGCCTATAAACGTGTACCCTTTATCTGTGCTGATAATTTTTTTAATAAAAAATATTATTAATTTATATAAAATTATTATATTTCTATTCAAAAATAATGTTTATTTTATGCATTAAATAAAACAAATGCATGTATATAATTAAAATATTTTTTTAATAATTCAAATATATATATATATATTGTTTTAAAAAAGTATTTATAAGATTATAATTAAATATATATATATTGAAATAATTATAAGATTATAATAAATTTCATTAAATAATAAAATTATCTATTAGATTTATTAGATTTATTAGATCTATTATATTTATTAGATTTATTATATTTATTATATTTATTGTATTTATAAGTAATTTTTAAACATATATATATTTGTAATTATAATTGAGAAAATAATAATATATGTTTCCAAAGAATTTGGTAAATAAATATATTGTTGTGTGAGTATAATTAACGTGCTTATATGTTATATATTAATCATGAATATTCATTTATACATTACACCCTTATTATTATTCATGTTGTCTATATGTGATGACCTGTTTTTTATTATTTACACTTTACTAGGTATATGATTCATTCATTTTATACCCATGAATCTCTTAGGTTCTAAAAAATACATATAAAATTAAAATAAATATATTTAAACAATATATATATTTATTATATTTTTAATTACAAATTTTTAATTATATATAAATAATGTTTTAAATATATTTATTTGTAATCATAATTATAAATAAATAATTATATATATTTGAATAATTTTAAAATCAAAATAAATACATCTATTACAATTATATATATATATATATTTATATATATATTTATAAAAATAATTATTTATAGTTATAATTATAATTTTAAATATACATATGTGTGTGTAAATAATTATAAAATTACAAAAAATATATTGATTATACGTATAGATTTATAAATATGTATAATTAAATAAATATATTTATAAATGTATAAAAAAGTTATAATTATAATTCTAATTAAATATAGATATTAATAAATAATAATAAAATAATAATTAATATATTAATTATATATATATATATTTATAATTCTAAATAAATATATATATAAATAATTTAAAAATTACAACATATATAAAAATTGTATATATATATATATAAAATTATAGATATATTTTTTATAAATTTATACTTATTTAAATTAATATATGTGTATTTATAATTAAAACTATAAATAAATATATATTTTTTATAAGTTTTAATTTTAAATAAATATATATTTATTTATAGTTATAAAAATAAATAAATTTATATTTATTTAAATATTTATAAATTTATAAAAAAATATATTTATTATTATATTTAGTGTTATATATAATTAAATAAATATATTTATAAATATATAAAAATATATTTAAATAAACACAAATATTTATAATTATAATTATAAATAAATACATATATATTTAAATAAATATAAAATTATAATTAATATATTGATTATATATATTAATAAAATTATAATTATAATAAATATAGTTTTTATAATTTTATAATTATATATATATATATAAGTAAATATATTTATTTATAGTTATAATTATAAATAAATATATATTCATTCAAATAAAAAATATATTAATTATTTATTTATAGTATTCTAGATTTGATGAATATATTAAATATATATATTTATAAGATTATAGATAAAATAAATCCATTTCTTATAATTTTTAATTATTAATGTGAAATATATATTTCTTTATAATTATAACTATATATAAATAAATATATTTATTTAAATAATTATAAAATTATAATAATTTTTTATTATATTTATAATTTTTTTAATTTATATAATTATTATAATTATTAAAATTTTATAAATATATATAATAATATAAATAAATTATTAACATTATATCTTTATTAGCGCTAAAAAAGTTTTGATAAAGACATGTTTTATCTGTGCTTTCTATTTCAGCACTGAAAACACACACCATTATCGTTACTGATAAAAACATCACACAATTTTATAAACGAAACCTAACATTATTCTCTTTCTCTTGCACACCTCAAGCTCTCTTAAAAGACGACCTCTGCACTGTCAACCCCTCCTCTGCCCCGACCTCGCCTCTGCCACCACCGACCCCTCCTCTGTCACGGACCCACCTCCGCTTTGAATGCTCATCCACCAAGAACCCACATCCATTGCGAACCCAGATCCCATGCGACCCTCCTCCCCTGCGACCCCACATCAACGGTGAACCCACCTCTGCTGCGAACCCACCTCCATCACGTGCCGGACCCCACCTTCACTGTGAACCATCCTTCACCATGAACCCACATCTGTCGCGAACCCCTCCATAGCATCCACTGCCACCACCATCGCCACATATCCTAACTCTAATGCGAACTCTCTAACACTATGAATCCTCCTCCACTGTGAACCCTCCTCCACCGCGAACCCTCCTCCACCGCGAACCCTCCTCCACCATGACCCCTCCTCCACTGCGACCCTCCTCTACTAGGAACCCTCCTATGCTAGGAACCCTCCTCCATTGGGAACACACCTCTGCAATAACCCCTCCTCCGCCGAGACCGCTCCTCCCCCACAGAACCACCTCCACCGTGAATCCACCTTCATCACAACCCCTCATTCATCAAGACCCCTCAATTTCCTTAGAACAACCTCCACCGTGAACCCATCTCATTCACGCACCGATCCACACCTTCCTCGTGAAGCCTCCTCCACCATGAACCCAACTCCGCTACGACCCCTCATCCTTCGTGACCCCTCCTACACATTGAACCCACCTCTACTGTGAACTCTCCACCGCCTCCGCGACCCCTCCTCTGCTGCAAAACCTCCTCTTCCATGACCCCTCCTCCTTCACGAACCCACATTCTCTGTGAACCCACCTGTTCCATGGGCCAAACCCCACCTTCTCCACGAAATATTCTCTGCTACGAACCCACCTCCACCACACACTAATCCACACCTTTACTACAACCTCTCCTCCGCTACAAACCCAGCTCCACCACGAACCCCTCTATTGCCACCATCACCACAACCTACCTAGACTCTACTGCTGCTGAACCCTACCACTACCAATGGTATGGCTTTTTTATTTCACATTATTATGAATTCCTAATATATAGATAGATTTCTGTTTTAATTAGGGTTTGCTCTTTTCTTACATTATATTTAATTTTTAAGTATGCTTATATTTGTGAAACCCTGGTTCCCCAAACATCATTGTCAGGCCCTCCACACCCAATTATAGTTCATATTGAGGTTATATTTGGGGAATTACCTTTAGAGATACATTGTTCTTGTTATATCTGGGGAATCTCTGGTGAATCTCTAGGTGTTCAAATCAAATATCCCACCTTTGTTACCCTCCAAACCCCACCCCCACCCTATGTTCTAGAATATTACTACCCCGATAACATATTGACCCTCCCTTACTAGAATTAGTTGTGGTTGCTGAACATCACTTAACATCACGTTTAAAACTCATTTTTCAACTAATTTCATGGAATCAATGGATTATAATTTTATAGATGGATCCCAATCCCTATCTATTATGGAGGGTTAACATTTATAGTCTCCTCACATTCAATGTTCATCTATGATTTTGATGCTTGATTATGATCATAAATCAGTAAAGATAGTAGCCATTGTAATCAACTCTTTTGACCACTATGGTGTGGATTGAACTTCAATAATGACCAAGAAATAATTTTCCAAACAACCTTTCCTAGAGATAGATTTCATATGGGCCTTTCATAGGATGGTCATGAATGTAGTTGAAATAGAATTATCCTACTTTGAGGGACCTTATATTCTTAAGAAGGTAAATATTCAATATTATTTTGATTAAAAATAATTTTTTAATTTCCTTGGAATATAATTCACATTAATAGGTTATAATAGTTTCCCACTATAATAAGAACATTGATTTTCCATAAATATATTCTTAAATAAATATATCATATAGTCTTGATACATCCACCTTACATGAAATAGATGATGGTTGACTATTAGGTTATTGAGTCTTATATGAAATTGATACAACTTCTCACGAAGTTCACATTTGGGGATCTCTAAGAAGAATGGTCCCATTGAAAGACCCATTAATAGGAATTCCAAATTTTTTATGTGTTATTTGATATTATCATATGAATGATTATTTTCCCTAAAACAAGATTTTTTTTTGTTTTGACTTATAATTTTAAATTTTATATAATATTATTTATTTTGTATTCATGTGTCTTTTATAAAGTTCTTTTCTTAAGATTATGTCTTTGTGAAAATGCATAAGTTCCTCTATTAAAATGATTCAAGTGTTTTTAATTTTTTTAAAATATATTATTTGTTTTTACCATACATTTTTTTGGATTTAAATAGCTTTAAAATGATTTAAACACTTGACATGGACTTAGGTTTCTTGATAACTAATTTTCAACTCACCCAATTGGATTTTATAAATGGATGGTAATGTTTTGAAAGTGTATTTAATGCTAGTTTCATTTTAACAAGGGGTGTGTGAAGTTTTAAATAAAAATTTGTAATATATAGAGTGATTTCATTCATTTTAAATGATTTAGACTATTGGGTCCTGAATTTTATTTGAATGCTTCCAAAATTTTAATTTGATTTTGTGAAAGTGTTCTTCGAATTGATTGGTTAATTTTATGCTCTATATCCTAAAAACCTAAATTGGTTAATTCTTCTATTATCGAACAAAACCACTTAAGGGTTAGATCAAAATTCAAAGAAGGATAACCCTTTCATTTGGAAGTCAAAATAATTTCACAACATCCCCAATATATATGGCTTTTTTTATGTTAGAAGAGACCATTATGAAGGAATTTTAATAGTTGATGGAGGGGTAAAATCCCTTAAACCTTAAAAAAGTGATTTCATTAATCTTGTAAAACTGTTTTCTCAAATAAATCATGTTACCTATTGTTATTATCCATTTTATAATGCTTTTATGTACCCTAAATTCATTGTCAATACAATTTAATAGATAATGAATTCCACATGTAAGGGTGATCCCAATCCCAAGGAATAACAGGAATCTCAACCTGTTGTTGCATGAATTGTAGAGGAACAACAACCTTCCACCCATGTTTGTGCTCCCAATCTTGAGGCACAATATTTCTCTCAACCTACTGCACCTTGTAGTTTAAAGGAATGACCTTCTACACATGCTGGTGCTCCCATTCCTAAAGAACAATAGGTTTCTCAAGCTATTGTTTTTTCCAGTGAAAAGGTACAATCACTATCTTCACATAATGATGTTGTTGCATTAGAGGAACATATTGATGATATTGTATATGGGGAAATGTTATGAGATAAAATAATAATGAAAAAAAACAAATAAGAGTGCTACAATTTGATGATTCTAGTAGAAATCAATTCGGTGAAAGTCAAAGGCATCAAATATGAGGTCAGATGGAATACACTGGACCAATATATTATCCCCAACAAAGCCATGTTCAGTAGTTACATTTGAATTACTATGTAGAATTGTGTGATGATTGATATAGATTCTTAGAACCATGATGTGTCTTGGCTTAAGATGCTGATGTGGGAAGATATTATAGTAAAATTATGATTTCATTTCATTATTTTACTAAAAAATAAAATAATAAAACATTGAATTACTCTTCCTCATCTATTACAGAGTGTATTTATAATGATAACTCTCATAAGAAATATGTTTTAATGATTTCTAGGAGGATTAATAGAGGATTTAATACAATTATAATAAGTCACATTATTAAAGATGCTGAAGTGAAGTAAACCCGCACCCACTGCTTATCTATGCACACCTGATATCCCAAGAAGTGTGAGATGAGTTTACAGTCCATTGTCCAGATGCTTCTTTTCATGTACATTGTGGCTAGTAGTACATTGATTAAATATAAGTATATTTATAACTTTTATTGATTTTTTTTATTTATGAAACAACAACTAAGAGATGGAAATAAGGAACGAGCAGTAAAACCAGTGTACCTCTACCATAAAGCAAGTATGGGGTACGCTTCACTTGAAAAAAAAAATTGATATGCATATTAAATATATTTTAATACATTTATGTGACATGAAACAAGACCATAATTATATTCATCTATTTATATGTAGATTTCTGACTCTAAACACAAAACCACATCCATCCTACTCCATGTTCTATGGATGGATACATGTGTAAATAAGGACGGGATAATAATAGATGAAAACACACACAAAGCATGGGAAACATGTGTAAGTATTACATAATATTATTTTTTTCTCTAAATTTCTATTACATAACAATGATAACTTATTTTTCTATATTTTATTTCCAACATAGTCACAGGAATCAGAAACACCTTTACCAGATGAACCCATACTATCGGTGGCCATGATGTGGCTTGAAAAATAGGGTTTCATCTGAGGTGTGTGTTTTGGGGTTACAACCTGGACATATTTTTCGAAAACAACAAGGGTAGGATCAAATTGAAATAATAAAATAGATGAGGGAAATAATACTTACCCTTCAAGAATAATTACAATGATAGAGAGAGATTATCAAAACATTTATGGGGGTGGAAAATAGAATATGCAACTTAAGAAAAACCACGGCATGGAGATACTGCCCCACCCCCAATAACTATGAGGTGATACATTCCATTCAAAGAGATGTCTTAGATGAGGTAATCAATGTTATCATAAATATTTATATGAAATATGAATCAGACAGACACTGATACATTTCCTATACTAATATTCTTTATGGTGATAATGACTATGATTCATATCTATCAGTACCCACCCATTACATTGTAGAGAGGGTTATAGTGTTCAATATCCAAAAAAAACATGCTATACAACAAACCAATTCAAACTGGTCATGTGTGAATTTTGATTAGCATATCCCACAAGATTATCACCAAGTTACCTATTCCAATTCATGAGGAAAATATTCATATGGTCAAGAAAGTGGTTGGAACATTGATCGCATGATCTTTACATCTTATAAAAAAACATGTTATCAAGGAGGTATTCATTTCCAATTTATTTTTCAATCTAAACCTTAAATCATTAATGAAATAATGAATGAACTAATGAATGTTATTAAAGATGGACAATGGGAAGGGGATGAATTAAAAGGCTGACTAAAACCCATATAAAGGATTGACCAACTGATCATAAAGATCTACAGAAAACCCCATTACCCCGACCGTTCTATTTCTGAATCTACAATAATTGATTATTAATATGAATACAATGTTAAAAATGGTTTTAATCACATAGTTTATTTTGAAAAAAATATATATGGAGAGAAATGTCAATAATTAATTGGTGTTGAAAGTGTAAGTGAAATCCTCGACAAGGATTTGTTACACCCCCAGCTTCCACGGTACGATTCTCTTTTAATAATACAGTAGCGTGTGTTTTTCGCAACTTCGAGTTCTAACACACACCACAACCAATAAAACTAGCCATTATGAATAGTAATACCCACGTTTTGAAATTTTATAAATTTTATCTTTTAAAATGGGCTTCATTTTTGGATTTGGAATATCTAAATTATCTTAGGGTGATTTTTCGGTATTTTTCTAAAAACATTCAATTTTTAATGAATAGTGAAAAACACTGAGTTATAGTTTAACACCGAATTTTTATTTAAATAATTCTTTATTTTATTTAAATTTATTTTATGTCAAAATAGAAACATAAAACCTATATAAGTTCAATTTAATTCATTGGAGTCAGTTTATAATAATTTTAGATATATAAAAATTTTATTGAACTTTCAACCGTCTTTTACCCATCTCCTAGGAGAATTTTCAAATTCAAATAAAACATAACATTACTAATTCTGTGAGTGTAATTTAAAAAATTCTAGAGAAAAATTTAATATCAAGGGGTAAAATGTGGTTCAATAAGGTAAAAATAATTTTTGGTGCATAGTAAGTTTTTACTTTTATTTACCACGGTTAAAAGTAAATAGGGTAATTAAGGGTCAAAATGATATTACTATTATGCTAAAACAAGTACTAATTCTATTGGCTAAGTATAAATAGACTTAAAAAACCTTATGGATAATATATGAACCTATTTGGTCCACTTGGATTAGACTAAGATATTTATTATTATTTAATTCAAAGAATAGTTAAAAGAGTTAAAATCAAAGTTTAATAACTAAATTTTTTATATAGGGTTATATATAAGATAAATTCAATTATAAATATTAATTAAAAATTTAAAATGATTTCCTACATAATAGTATATTATATATAGTTTTTAGACATTAAATAATTTAATTTATTTATGACCAATGATGATGCAATAATTACCTTATTAGTGAAATATTAAAATAATTGATATTATAAAAACTGAAATAAAAATAATTTGAGATTTTTAATGAATTACACTAATTTTATAACTTTATATTACATGTTAGAGTTGATTAAATGTATTAGTTTTGAAGTAATAATGCTGTTATGAATTTAGAAAAAACAAAATACCAAATAGTGTCAAAATTGACATAAAAGAGATTTTAAAACAAATATTATATTATTAATTGATATTAAATTTATAAAAATCTATGGTTCAGCCAAGAGACTTATATAATGATAGTTGCATCATTAATTAACTACTTGGGGTTTTATTGGAAGTTTATATTATGGTTATTAACCATATAATATAAAAATGCAAAGAGACATGGTAAATGTGAGACTGATTAACTAAGAGTTAAAACTAAAAGATAAGGTTAATATAGTGACCCACAGCTATATAAAACCTATTGGTTTGGTTTTGTTCGACCCCTAATCACCATATCCTCGAATTAAGTCACTTTGAAGACATTAGAAACCGAATATGAATTTATTATAAAATAATATTTCTAGCTTTTCCTAAGGTTCCCATCACCCCTCTTATAAAAGGGAACTCACCCTTCTCTCAATTTCACACCTTAAAATCATTTTGGCTCCGCCATCCCCTGACCGAATATCCTCTCATCTTCCCTCACTTGAACCTAGAGTCCATAGTTTGATCAGAAATCCAACCTAATGAGCCCTTGTGATCAAATCAAAAGGAAGAACCCAAATAAGAGGAAATGTTTTCACCACCCTCTTTCATGTTCCATTCTTCTTCCACTTGTTCTTTCTTTCGTAATTCCATTCTTAAATACTAACTCTAGTATATTCTATATACTAGGATCTGATTATAAATATGGTACAACCATATTCAGTATTCTACCCATCCCATGGATGACATGTCACCATACGTGCGTACGTACGGCTTACCGTCTCCACGTCATGGTGTAATTGTTATTCAAAACATTATTATTTGGATGGGTATAATAATGACGTTTAATTCATGTAAATAATAAATATAACATGATAATTATTCTTTATATATGATAAACCATCCAATTATATGTTATTTTAATATCTAAAGAATGATATTGTCTCTCGTGTGTACGTACGGACTACCATCTCCACGAATGCGATGAGATTCATTCCCCATCGTATCCATTCAAGACTAATTTTCATTTGATGATTAAATTTTTTTTAAGGACTTGATATCATTATGGATATTAATATGAAAAAACCTATGGATAACAAACACAACTTCTATACCAAAACATATAAAATAAAACGAGTAAGTGAACACCTGAAACGACGATAATACTAAAATATTATTAACAGACCAATATTAAAAGATCATATATGATATCATATTTATGTATATTATTCTTGTATAAATTAATAACAATGATTTAACTATTATACAGGTTTTTCACTTACCCTCGACCAAGGAAAAGTAGAAGGTAAAGGTTAATTCTATAATCTCTACATTATCTAAGGTTGTTTATACATAATTACCTATTGGGACCTCTTTATCATCCACTTACATGTTTCGTAAAAATGTATTTCAAAACATTCTTATAATTTTAGAGACTATGGGTTAAAGTAACTTATACCCTTTTTTTAGTTTTTATTATATTTTTATAAAGGAATCTTTCCGTTGTTTTCCAAATATGGTCCTTTTTAACCTTTTCGACAAAATTAAGGTAAGAATGTCTTTTAAAACTTATATGGCGGGTGCAACTATTTTCTGCCATTATAAAATCTTTGATGTTTAACTTACATTTTTATAAGAATATTTTCAAATAAAATGTTTTCTCTTATAATTATGTGTCTTTTAAATGATTTAAAAAAAATAGATATTTCCCTCAAATAGTTTTGATTTCATCTATGTCAACACCCTTTGATGGATTTTAAGATTATTTGAAATTGATTTATTATGATACAAAACATCCAAATTGTATTGAGGGTTTAGGGATATGTTTGAATATGGATGTGTTATTTTTATAACATTCATGGTTTATGGAGAAAGTATTCACATTTCGTATGCTAGTTTTAATACAAATGTTTATGTTAGGTCTAAACCTGTTCATATAAGGAATGCATTGGACTTAGTAAGTGATGGGTGGAGCCTGATATAGCTCCTCGATGCATCGGTAGGTCACATGATACAAACTAGTGTCTTGGCACAAGGCCTTGACAAAAACTTATTTGTAGTCTTGGCACAAGGCATTGACTATGTGGTTATGATAGTTTGGCACTATGCATTCCATTATTATGAATGTGGTTATTGGTATTGCATGTGATTATTCTACTAGTATAATATCCATGTGAGTAATTAAATGGAATTATTTCATTTTATCTTTGACATATTATGCGGAAGTTCAAGTTTAAAAGGATTTTTTAGTTATACATTGCCTTAAATGTCTATGTTTATTTATCAAAGTTTCCACTATATTATTATCCTTACTGAGCATCTGATCTCACCCCTTTCAATGTTTTATTTTTCCCAAGATGTGAAGAAGTATTTTATGAATGACCTGTAGGGATAGTATGAGGGGATATGAAGACAATATGTTTTTGAAGTTTTTTTTAACTTTATGATGTAATGAAAGACTAATGAATATATCTAGTGTATCCAAGGATACTAAACTAATCGTTCTTTCGAGACTTGATCTTTTGTGATCATGCCAATGTTATGTAATAATGCACTGACTCTGGGTAGCTGGGGTCAGGACATTAGAGTTGGTATCAGAGGAAGTTTAGTACAAAACTTGGAAGCTAGATTTAGAAAAACTCTGATTAGAGCACATATCTCTAAGATAGACTTTGAGGATTAGTATAGAAGAACTTCCTAGAATTTTGATATTATAGATATTTTGTGAGTTTTCCGAGAAATACATCCCTGTTTGGATACGAGCAGGTAGAGACGTCTCTGGAACAGATGTGACTAGGGGTAAAACCCGAAAAAATGGCTTTAAGCTAGACTCGAACGGGAACTGGTGCACGACAACGGGCCTTGCTGCACTCTTGGTTATGACACTGCTGGGGGATATGCTTAGGATAATTCTCATTTTATTTATAAACTATTATGAAGGATTTATTAGTATATACTTTCACAATGAAATTTTTTTATGATTATGGATTATATCCATAAACTGTTCAATTTTTGTTAAGTGTTTTACAAGTTTAGATTTATGTATTGCGACTCATAAACTAATATAGTGTATGCCATTGTTTAGAAATGGTGCCTAGTGGAAGGAAAGGAAACCATATCAATGCATGAACTCTATGTAGGGATTTCCCTCCTACTCAAGATAATTATAGTGGAGCTAGTGATGTAACTGGTGCTGATAATCTAATCACCATACTGGGACAACTCACTCAGGTTATGAATAATAACCTAACCCGTATGGAGCACCCTGATCCGTAACATGGAGGATCAATATGAGATTGCTTCATGAGGCAATAACCACAAACATTAAATGGGGGTAAAAATCCACTAGTATATGAGCAACATATAAATTATTTAGAGAAAATATTCCATGCCTTGGGGAGTAGCGAAACAGAAAAGTTGTCATGGAAGTTTACCACCTCACTGAAGATGCTAATAAATGGTGGTCATTGATTCAAAACACGAATGAAGATGATGAAGTATAAAATATGGAATTGGGGGAGTTTAAAAATATTTTCTTAGAAAAATAATTTCCTCATGACCATCGAGCAGATATGGAAAGACAATTTTAGAGTCTGAGGAAAAAGGAGGACGAGAATGTTGCAAAGTATGATTCTAACTTTACAAGGTTAGAAAGGCATGCTGTAGATTAAATATTTAACCCATGAAGTAAGATTGATCGTTTCTTTGATCAGTTAAAAACATTTCTCCGTCGAACATTAGTCTCACAATTTTTCTCGTCGTATGAAGATATTGCCTCATGTGCTATCAAGACAGAAAAATAATTCTATAAGTATTATGACTTTAATGAAAATAAAGAGAATAAGAGATCTGATGATCACTCTTTAAATGGAAGTAAGTGGAATAAGGGAAGCTTTGAATATCCATATTGCAGTAAATGTGAAAAGAAACACCTCGTTTCTTGCTTAAAAGGAATGGGAGTCTATTACAAGTGTCGTGAAAAAGGCCACCAAGCTCGTGATTACAAGGGGATGAAGGAATCTTCCCATGTTCATTGCTAAAATTACAGGGAGATGGGACATTATGAAAATGAATGTCCTTAGCGTCAGGGAAGCTTACCTAAGAAAAGGAAAAGGGATCAAGGACAAGCTTATGATATCACTACTATTGAGGTAGAAGCTCCGAAAGACGTGGTTGTAGGTAATTTCATGGTTTCCTCAAGTTTATGCAATGATTTATTTGATTCTGGATCATCGCATTGTTTCATATCTTCCTAGTTTGCTATGAAAATTAGATATTTCAAATTTGATCTAACAAGGGAGTTGTCAGTTAAAACTCCTAAGGGAAGTATCACCGCGACAAAGTTTTGTGAATCTATTCCCATTAGATCATATAAATGTTTTTTATATACTAATCTCATCATCATATCTATGATTGAGTTTGATATAATCCTTGGAATGGATTGGCTTTCGGATCATGATGCGAAGATTTATTGTAAGAATAAGGAGGTTACAATTTTTGATGATGATGATAAAAAACACATTATCTTTAGAGCAGAATCATCACCACCTGATTCTTATTTAGATCCACCCCTTGTAGCTCAACTAAATTCAATTATTGGAGAGGAAGAGAATGAAATAACTATGGGTGAGGAAAGGAATGTTCAAATAGAGTATGTACCTATTGTGAAAGAATATTTTGATGTGTTTCCAGAAGATTTACTTGGACATCCTATAGAATGATAAATTGAGTTTTCCATTTATTTAATTCCTGGGTCAAGGCCTATATCGAAGACCCCTTATAGAATGGCAAAAATGGAATTAGTGGAACTAATGAAACAACTAGAAGAATTGAGTAATAAGAGATTTATTCTCCCTAGTGTTTCTCCATGGAGAGCCCCTATCCTTTTTGTTAAGAAGAATGATGGATCTATGAGGTTATGTATCGACTACAGGGATATCAATGCTATAACAATAAAGAACAATTTTCCCCTACCTCGCATTGATGATTAATTCGACCAACTTCATGGAGCTCAATAATTTTCAAAGATTGACCTTAGATCTGGATATCATCAGTTGTGTGTGAAGAAAAAGACATTCAGAAAATAGTATTTCGAACTAGGTACGAACATTATGAGTTTACAGTAATGCCTTTTGGATTTACTAATTCACCCTCTGACTTCATGGATCTAATGAACATAGTTTTCAAGGAATATCATGATGATTTTGAAGTGGTATTTATTGATGATATCTTGGTATACTCCAAAAGCTATGAAGATCATGAAAATCACTTGCGCGTTATCCTAAAGACTCTTAGAAGACATGAATTATATGGGATGTTTAGAAAGTGTGAATTCTGGATTCAGGAGATTTATTTTCTTGGCCATATTGTCTCTAAGGATGGAATCTCTATTGATCCTTCTAAGACAAGAGGAATACAATGATGGCCATCACCATTGAGTATAACCGAGGTACGCAGTTTTATTGGTATAGCAGGTTATTATCGACGTTTCGTCCTAATTTTTTTCAATTGGCTAACCCATTAATGAAGCTCATATGTAAAGGGGTTAAATTTGTTTCGATAATATAGTGGGAAGAATGTTTTGAATAATTGAAGAGAAGATTAGTCAATGCTTCTATATTGAATCTACCATCGTGGAATAATGGATTTGTTATTTATAGTGATGCCTTAAAGAAAGTTTTTGGTTGTGTCCTTATGCAAAATGATAGGGTAATTGAATATGCATCACGACAGCTAAAAATTCATGATAAAGACTATGCTACTCATGATCTTGAGTTAGAAACTGTAATCATTGTTTTGAAGATTTGGAGACACTATCTCTACGGTGAAAATGTGAGATTCATACTGATCACAAGATTTTATGTATATTTTCTCACATAAAGAACTCAACAAGAGGCAAAAGAGATGGCTTGAACTACTCAAGGATTATGATTTCACGATACAATACCACACAGGGAGGGAAAATATGGTTTCAGATTCTTTTGATTAGAAAATATCATAGAGTTTTGAACAAGATGAGAGTTGAGAGGGATCCTATTTTCATGGATCTAGTAAATATTGATATGGGAATCACCATGGATGGTGAAACATCAATACTTTTTCAAATGGTTTCCAAACCATCATTACTAAAAAGGATAAAGAGTTTTGAGACCGATGATGATGAATTTCAAAAAAAGATTAAATCTCTGAATGATGGGAGATTGAGTGACTTTATGTATGAAGATGGAATTTTGAAATTTTGGAAGAGACATTGTGTTCCCGATATACCTGATCTAAAAAGAGAATTGTTGGAAGATTCTCATAGTTCCAATTTCCCTATACACCCTAGGATCACCAAAATGTATAGAGATTTGAAGAAACCTTTTTGGTGGGAAAAAATGAAGAGGGACATTTCTGATTTTGTGTCAAGATGTATGGTTTGTCAACAAGTGAAAGCTAGATGGCAACAGCCTGGAGGATTCATGCAACCTCTTCCCAAACCAGAGTGGAAATGGGATAATATCGCGATGGACTTTTTCATGGGACTACCAAAGACTCTTATAAGGAACGATGCAATATGGTTCATTATTTATCATCTTACCAAGTAAAAAAAAATTTTTGCTATAAGAGAAGATCTACCATTTTAACTTCTAGCAAGAAAATATATTAATGAAGTTGTGAGACATAATAGAGTACCCCTATCAATTGTTTCTGATCATGATCTGCATTTTACATCATGATTCTTGAAAAGTCTTCCGAAGGGCTTGGATACTGAACATGGTTTGAGTACTGCCTACCACCCAAAAACTGATAGACAATTAGAACAGACTATTAAAACCTTAGAATACATGTTGAGATCATGCTCACTTGACTTTTAGGGTATGTGGGATCAATATTTACCTTTGGTAGAATTTTCCAATAACAATAGCTTCCATTCGAGTATTCAGATTGAACCATATGAAGCGTTATATGGAAAGAGATGTCGCACACCAACCTGTTGGGATGATGTTGGTGAAAGGAAACTCGTAGGCCCAAAACTGGTGGAGGAAACGATGGAAAGGTGAAGGTAATCCAAAACAACATCAAAGAAGCTCAAAGTAGGCAGAAGATCTATACCGATAACCGAAGGAAGGATTTGGAATTTCAGGTAGGAGATCATGTTTTCTTGAAGGTATCTCCAAGGAAGGGTTTTATACGTTTTGTTAAGAAAGGTAAATTGGGTCCCAGTTACATCAGACCTTTTGAAATTCTAGAACGAATTGGGGTTGTAGATTACCGATTGGCAATGTCGTCAAGTCTCTCCAAAGTCCACGATGTGTTCCATGTATCACTGTTGGGAAAATACATGCCTGACCCAACGCATGTACTCACTTATGAGGAAGTAGAACTGGAACCTGATCTGTCTAGTTGCGAAGAGCCCGTCAAGATTCTTGATACAAGAGAACAAGTGTTGAGAAACTGGACAACTCATCTGGTAAAAATTATATGGAGAAACCATAAGATGGAAGAGGCAACATGGGAACCCGAAGAACTTATGATGAAGAACCAATAGAGTGTTTTTATGCAGTAATATTCTAGAAATTTCGAGGAAGAAAATATTTGGAGGAGAGAATTTAACACCCCAATCATCCAAGGTATGCTTCTCTTTGAATAATACAGTAGCGTGTGATGTATACATCTTCGAGTTCTAACACACACCACAACCAATCAAACAAGCCATTATGAATAGTAATACCCACTTGTTGAAATTTTATAAATTTTATCTTTCAAAATGGAATTCATTTTTGGATTCGGAATATTGAAATTAGCTTAGGGTGAATTTTTGATATTTTTAGGAAAACTTTCAATTTTTGATGAATAGTGAAAAACACTAAGTTATAGTTTAAAAGTGAATTTTTATTTAAATAATTATTTATTTTAATTAAATTTATTTTAGGTCAAAATAGATACATAATACCTATATAAGTTCAATTTAATTCATTGGATTTGGTTTATAATAATTATAGATTTATAAAAATTTTATTGAACTTTTCATCGTCTTTTACCCATCTCCTAGGAGAATTTTCAAATTCACGTAAAACATAATTTTACTGCTTCTGTGTGTGGAATTTCCAAAATCTGAGAGACAAAGTTAATATCAATAAGTAAAATGTGGTTCAATAAGATAAAAATAATTTTTGGTGAATAATAACCTTTTACTTTTATTTACCACAGTTAAAAGTAAATAAGGTAATTAAGGGTAAAAATGATATTATTATTACCCTAACACATGTCCTAATTCTATTGTCTAAGTATAATTAGAGAAAAAACAAACTTAGGGATAATATATGAACCTCTTTGTTCCACTTGGAATAGATTATGACATTTATTATTATTTAATTCAAAGAAGAGTTAAAAGAGTTAAAATCAAAGTTTAATAACTAAAACATTTTTTATATAAGGTTACAAATAAGAAAAATTCGATTATAAATATTCATTATAAAGATAAAAATATTTCCTAAATAATGTTATTTTATTTATAATTTTTATACATTAAATAATTGAATTTATTTATGACCAATGATGATGAAATAATTACCTTATTAGTGAAATATTTAATAAATTGATATTATAAATACCCAAATAAATATAATTTGAGACTTTTAATGAATTAAACGAATTTTATAGGTTAATATGACATGTTAGGGTTGATTAAATGAATTATTTTCTAAGTAATAGTGTTGTTATGAATTTATAAAAAATAAAATACCAAATAGTTTCAAAATTGACATAAAAGAGTTTTTAAAACAAATATTATATTATTAATTGATATTTAATTCTTAAAAATATAAGGCTCAGAGAAGAGACTTATATAAGGATACGTGTATCATTAATTAACCACTTGGGGTTCGGTTGGAAGTTTATTGTAAGTTTATTAACCATATAATAAAAAAATACATAGAGACATGGTAAATGTGAAACTAATTAACTAAGAGTTAAATCTAAAAGATAAAGTTTATATAGTGACCCAATGCTATATAAAACCTATTGGTTGGGTGGTTTTAGACCCATAAAAACTTCATCCTAGAAATAAGTCACATTGGAGATATTATAAATCGAATTGAAATTTATTATAAAATAATATTTCTAGTTTTTTCTATAGTTCCCCTCACCCCTCTTACAAAAGGGAAATCCCCCTTCTCTCAATTTCACACCTCAAAGCCTTTTGGATCGGCCAAAACCTACCCAAATATCCTCTCAGATTCCCTAAATTCAACCTAAAGGCCTTATTTTGATCATAAATCTAACCTAAGGAGCCCTTTTGATCCAATCAAAAGGAAGAACCCGAAGAAGAAGCAATGTTTTCACCACCCTCTTTCAAGTTCCATTCTTCTTCCACTTCTTCATTCTTTGTTAGTTAAATTATAAAATAATAACTCCAGTATCTCTTATATACTGTTATGTTATTATAAATATGGTACAACCATATTCAGTATTCTATCCATCACTTGGAAGACATGTCACCATAACTGTGTACGTACGGCTTACCGTCTCCACGTTATGTTGTAATTGTTATTCAAACATTATTATTTTAATGGGTATAATAATGATGTTTAATTCATGTAAATTATAAATATAACATGATAATTAATCTGTATATATGATAAACCATCAAATTATATATTATTTTAATATCAAAAGAACGATATTGTCGCTCGTGCGTATGTACGGACTACCGTCTCCACGAACGCGATGAGATTCATTCCCCATCGTATCCATTCAAGAATAATTTTCTTTTTATGATAAAAAATAATGTTTAAGGACTTGATATCATTATGGATATGAATAAGATACAACATGTGGATAACAAACACAACTTATGTTAGAAAACATATAAAAGAAAATGAGTAATTGAACACCCGAAACAACAATAATACTAAAATATTATTAACAATGAAATATTAAAAGATCATATATGATATCATATTTATCTATATGATTCTTTTATAAATTAATAACAATTATTTAACTGTTATACAAGAGGATAACCTACCCTCGAACAAGGAAAAGTACAAGGTATGGGTTAATTCTACAATCTCTACATTATCTGAGGTTGTTTATACGTAATTATCTATTGGGACCTCATTATCAACCACATCTATATTTCATAAAAATGCATTTCAACATATTATCACTATTTTATTGACTATGGGTTAAATTCATTTATACCCTTGTTTTAATTTTTATAAGATTTTTATAAAGTAATATTTCCGTTGTTTTCCAAACAAGGTCCTTTTTAACCTTTTCGACCAAATTAAGGTACGAATGACTTTTTAAACATATATGGCGGGTGCAGCTATTTTCTGCAATTATAAAATCATAGAAGTTTCCCTTACAAGATTATAAGAATATTTTCAAAGTAAATTTTTTCTTTTATAATTATGTTGCTTTTATATGATTTCAAAAAAAGAGATATTTCTCTCAAATAGTTTTGATTTCATCTATGTCAACATCCTTTAATGGATTTTAAGCTTATTTGAAGTTGATTTATTATGATAAAAAACTTCTATATTATATTTATGATTTTGTGATATGTATGACTATTGATGTGTTATATTTTTACCATTCATAATTTATGGAGAAAGTATTGACCATTCGTATACTAGTTTTAATACGAATGATTATGATAGGTTTAAACCTGTTCATATGAGGAATGAATTAGACTTAGTAAGTTATGGGTGGATCCCGTTATAGCTCCTCGATGCATCAATAGGTCTCATGAGACAAACTAGTGTCTTGTCACAAGGCCTTGAAAAAAAAATATTTGTAGTCTTGGCACAAGGCTTTAACTATGTGGTTAAGATAGTCTGGCATTATGCATTACATTATTATGAAATTGGTTATTGATATTTCATGTGATTATTATAATACTAGAATATCCATATTAATAAGTAAATGACATTATTTCATTTTATCATTTCCTTATTTTTCTAAAGTTCATGTTTAAAAGGCTTTTGTTTTAGTTGTACATTGACTTAAATGTTTATGTTTATTTATGAAAGTTTACACTATATTTTATCCTTACTGAGCATCTGATATCACCCCTTTGAATATTTTATTTTTCCCAGGATGTGAAGAAGTATTTTATGAATGACCTACAGGGATAATATGAGGGGATATGAAGACAAGATATTGTTGTAATTTTTTTTCACTTTATGATGTTACGTAAGACTTATGAATATATCTAGTGTTTCCAGGCTACTAAACTAATTGGTCATTAGAGACTTGATCTTTTGTGATCATGCCAATTTTATGTAATAATGCACCGACTCTGGGTAACTGGGGTCAGGGCGTTACATGATTGGCTAGGTAGCTTAGTTTTAAATGTATACATTAGTTATATTTTTATGGTTTGATTTTACAAAAGCTGATATTCTATGTTAATTATGAAGAAATACATTTCATATTATTGGCAGGCACATATATGAAAAACAATTCAAGGGATTTTCCCATAAAGAAAATTTGGACTCATTAGTCCTCACATCACCTCTATAGAACAAAAAAATTGATACAAAAAAGGATAAAATTGTGATAGGTCTGATAAAAGAATTTAAAAGAAAACATTTAGATGATAGACTCTATTTAATACCAATAATGTAGTGGTAAAATAATACAATTTAATAATATTAATTATATTTTAATTACTTTCATTAATTATATTTTTTAGTGTATTTAGGTAGTATTGGATGCTTATTGTAGTAAATTTGAATACTCCAAAGATTTAATTCCTAGATTTAATGCGCAGATATCCAATAAAACATCCACACATGATAGAATTTTTAAATAAGTAATACAATAAATCAATCATTTTAGAACTAAACAATATGTCATATAATTTATATCATCTTATAATGAGGATAAAGATGTGATATGGGGTCCATCAATATCATGAAAACAAGGAATGCGACTAGGCTCTAAGTATGGTAAATAATACAAGTTCTATGAATAGAAAAGTATCAGGGTATATATAATAATATTTACCTATCCAAGCACATATCAAAATAAATTACTTATTCTACTCAATTTTTCTTTGTTGTTCAAAACTAGCCAATAGAAAAGATTATGGTTATTATGTTTGTACATTTATGAGAGAGATCATATTCCATGAACAAACTTGCATCCCTATAGTGGTATTGTCACAGATAATTACTATTTCATTTAAAATATTTATTAATCATTTTTGTATTTATATTTTTCTAGTACTACAATGAATTTTAAAAGACTCATACTCATTAGACGATATAGATGTGCTCAGAAATGAATAAGCATCATACCTGATAAAATATTGTACACAAATAGCATGAAGATATGACTTTTATAAAAGTATTGGACAGTTTCATATTTATTTTTAATTTACTTCTTTTTATAATAGTCATATGATAATTGTTTTCTTATATAGGTGGATTTTTTTGTTCAATTGGGATCATTTTGTTCAAATCTGATCATGCTCGTGAGATATTGGTCTTCGAGGCTGCAACTAAAATAATGAAAACAAGGAAATAGTTCAAGAATATATAAAGGTGAATCACTAATAATTATGTAATTAATTAACTTTTTTATCATTTTTCCCACTCAAAACTAATAAAAAATAACTAGTGATCGATATCACTCAAAGTGTATCTTTTTATTTAAAATTGTCATAACATTTAGTAAAAAGAACATGTGACAAACTAAAAACTAAGATATTGAATTAGGTTTTTATATACATATAAAATTGACCCATAAGTCATTTGTGATGTGTGAGAATAAACCACACCTAAATCAGATGCATGGTTTTTCCTATATGACTTTATGTGTGTATTTTTATATTAAATTGACATTAAATTTAGAAAAAAGAAAAAGTGACATACAAAAAACAAATAAAAAAATTCATATTATTTTGATACTTTAGAAAAATGATCCACGGGTCATTTCTGACATCTAGGAATTAACTACACCACAATATGATGCACGATGCGACTGGTATGACTGAAATTGTCCTTTATTAGTTTAAAATTGACATTTTAGTTCAAAATGTGTCCCTTACTAAAATCCAAGAAAACATGATCCTATTGTATTCACAATTTATAAAGGATATTCATAATTAATTTTTCATGTGTATGAAGCAGTATCAAATCCAACTAACGTATGATGTGATTAGTATGACTCAAAATACAAGTTTTTAGTTTAAAATTACAGTTTAGTAAAAAACACAATTGACATACTGGAAACCAAGAAAAAAAATTTATAATATTTTAATACTTAAGTAAAAAGATCTATAATTTTTTTTTGATGTTTATAAGTCAACCAAACTTCAATATGATGCATGGTGTGTCCGGTAAAACTCAAACTGTCTCTTTTTATTTAATATTGACATTAATTTAACTAAAAACAACATGTGACATATTCAAAACCTTGAAAACACATTTTTTTATTTTTTATTTTTTATTAATATTTGGAAAACTATCCATGAATAATTTGTGTAATTTAAGAGTCAATCAAACCTCCATACGATGGACTATAAGCACCTGATCTTAAATATTAAATAATCTGGAATTAAGTGAATAATTCACATTGAGGATCTTTTCAGGCTTAAAGTATTATAGAATTAGTCCATAACTATTAAATATGCACATGAATATTACATGTAGACACTACTGCTCAGTAAACATATTTTCATAAAATAAAAACTCTTAAAAAGAAACATGTCTTGTTCCATGTTTTTGATAACATTGCTTTTCATTGATCCCATCCCTGACCTTATTCCACTATATGTCATGTGAAAAACATTTCAAAAACATGCGATGAGAAAAAAATCACAGTAAGGGATACACAAATAAGGGAAAATGTTCGTTTTTAAAAACAACAAGTAAACCATTAATACATTATCACAAGTAATACTTTTCACCTCTATGAAGTAGTGAATACTCTTCACTGAATAAAAGATCGAAACTTACCCATTTGTAACCAAAATATTGCCATAAAACACATAGAAAGAACACATAAAATATAAATGTAACTTGTGAAATAATCATACTTAAATGGAATAATCATATAGGCTACATCCACACATATCACTAAATAGAATAACCATACGACATACTTACATACCCAATGCATTGGAGGTTATAACGTAACCACCTGTCCTGGTTTATCATGGCATCACCTGTCATTTGGTTTATCACGTAACCACGCATATAATGTCCAAGTAACATTATAAAATCCTAACACATAAAATATTTCAAATATTATCATTTTACTAATAACATGTCATTTTCAATCACAAGAAATAATTTCAAGATATTGACAAAATCAATGGCTATCAAACCATTTTCCAGACCATTTAAAACATTTAATAAATATAATTTTGAATCAATGTGTCCCATACCACTTTGAAACAATTAAAATAATTAACATTTTTTAACATTAATGACCATATAAATAAATCCCTAAAACCATTTTTAAAATATGGTGATTAATGAGAAACATTTAGAAGAATAAATCCTTAAAACATTTAAAATGCTTTTTTAGTTAAAGAGATCCTAAAAAAATGAGAGACGCGTGAATAAAAATAATTGAGTAATGACATCAATAAAAGCTTATAATATTTGGAGAATAAAGAATTCATGAAATGATATGTCAAAGGGCATTATATACACCATATAAAAGTGAATTGGTTTATAAAAAACTAATAAGTTTTAATGGAATGTAAATTGAGACAATGTCCCTTGCAAAGATCACATCCTTATATTAAAGATAAATCAATGATATAATTATATATGAAAAATAAGAATACACCCAATACAAGTGGATATTATTTGTAAAACAATCATAGGACATTCACACATATTCATTGCATGACATAATCATGAAGTAGAAGTTGAAACCCAAATAATTAAAATTGGGTTAAGAAGTTCTCTTATAGAAATTCGATAGACTAACAGCGTCACATTAAAATTCATAAAATGATTTGATGAGAGAAAAAAGGGTATCTCATCCCTTGGACATAATATTTACCACAATAAGTATATAGAATAACATATCCCAACATAAGATGATTTAAATTAAAAGACATAACAAAAGTGAGTTTTTTAAAAAGAGGAGGGTGAAAGGTTCCCTTATCGATTTGGTAACTTACGAAATATACACCACATGAAAGGAGGATCATAAAATGATTATTTAATTACCCATATAATAATTTATATTAAAAAAGCAATACAATCATGTTCATTACATACACCACACAAAATGGTATGGTGGAAAATATATCATGAATCACATGGGAATAAAATGTGAGTTGAAAACCCCTAACAACATTGTAATCAATCGAGATGTATGAACAAAAGTTAATAAAAACAAAATGAATTACAGAATACCATGAATATAAATATAATAATGATAATATATATCAAATGGTAGTACACAATACACCACATGCATGAAATAAGTGGTGAATAATGGACATGCCATGGAATTTAAAGTGAGATAAGAAACCCCTTACATCAAGTCCAACTTGTCTTGTATTGTCACACCCCGACCCATGTTATTTATTATTATTTTTAATTATTTTTATACATTAAATTTTCTTTCTGGGGCCCGGGGTGAGTCTCGGATGATGTTTTCGAGTTTTTGATTAAAAATCGATTGGTTTGGGTTTGACATCGTTGGACAAACAAGCGGAGCGCGACATCGCGTGGGTTCTCCCATGCAACTGAGTGACTATTTCATTAATTATATTACTATTAAAATGATATGAATTCATTTATTATTTTTCTTTTATTGTTAAGATAATAATTATTATTATTATTATAGTTAGGATTATTATTATTATTGGTATTAATTATTCTATTATTATTCATTCTATTATTACTATATGTATTATAATAATAATAATTAATATTATTATTATTGTTGTTGTTTTTTTTATTTTTATTTATCTTTTTTCCCACTAGGGTTTATCCCTGCTTCCCTTTCCTCCCCACGTAGCCGCCCCCTCTCCTTCTTTCCCCTGTTACCTGGCGGTGCACCTCTCCTCTCCTAGCCGCAAGCCCACCGCACACAGCACCCCACCCTCACTCCTGTTCTTCTTCCTCCAGCATGCCCCCCTACATGCTTCGACTCTCCTTTCTACGCCTGAGCAGCCCGCAACCATTCCTCAGTCAGCCCACGCACCCTGACGCTTCCCACATCCTCTGTCTGCCACCGCATCCCAACCTTTCTTCTTCCTTGCAGACGGTCGGCCTCCCGCACCTGCTGCGCATCAGCACCTCTGCTGGACTCACCCAGCCAGCGCCGACCCCCCCCATGAGTTCCCCTGCTCGTCCTCCAGAGGGTCACAATGGCGGCTTCCCCCTTTCCTTCCTCTATTCCAGCATCGCCTCCTTCGCCCTCGCATGGAAACCAGCCTCACCCAGCCAGCCCAAGGATCTCTGCCTTGCTCCTTACAGTGCAGTACCCGCTACCCATCGCCTCCAACACCTTGCTCCAACACCCAGCCTCCTCCTCTTCTTTGGCCTCTCCCAACAACAACTCCATAGCCCTTGGACCTCCGTGCCTCGGTGTCGGAGCAGGGCTGATGTTTTCCCTTTTTCTACGCATGAGCCGACCAGCCACCCTCGGGTGATCAGACCCTCTTCCGGCCTCTCCTTCTAGGTGCGTAGTAGTCCCAACTAGTGCACCGACCTCCCTGTTATGGAGACCCCAGTACTGGCTATAGCCTCCATCTTTTGATGTCGACGGCCCGTCCGGGCAGCGGTCCTCCACAACCTTCCCTCCCCCAGTGAGGCCTCCCGCTAGCACCAGACCTCCCACCTTCAGCAGTCATAGCCTTTCTGGCCGACCCGCAGCCCTTCCGGCAGACCCACAACCCCCTCGACACCCTCTACTTAGCCTCCTGGTTCGCCTCCTACGTGACCCTTATCATTGACGGTGTATCCACTACCGGCGCATTCCCTACGGCATTTCCTATACCAGACCACCTCTACCGGCGCATTTTCATCCCTTTGGACCCTCGCGGGGAATTTCCTAGTCAACACCATCATCGCGATTTGTTTCCGAGCTTGGGCCATCGTAGCGCCTTGGTCTTGAGGTAGTTTTCTATCACACTTCTTTTAAAATTTAAGTTACATCATTTCCTGGTGTTTGTGCCCTGTATATATATGTGCAAAATATCATTGTGCAACTTAAGATTAATTCATTTATTATGAAAATTTATAATTCAATTCTTGTGGTCCACAAATGGTCTCATTTTATTATGTTTCTGCATGCTAATTTTTCAATTAGACAATTTAATAATTTTAATGAATGTGAAATAGTGTTAGATAATTAATTTTTAAATAATAACTCGATGTAAAAAGTTATCTTTATTTTATACACGAGACATGAAATATTTTCATGATGAACGGACACCCAGTAGTGAAAGAATGCATGTTTGGGGTATAAGCATAATTCGCAGAATATAAATTATAGTTTTAGTTTTATGATAAATGATTTCTTTTGAAGCGTGAACAAGTGTTTTAGTTCTTTTTAGAAATTGTCTAGTTGGCTCTTACGCTTTATTTGGGAAAAAATAAAATGTTTTCGTTTGGTTTTATAAATATATTGGTAGCTTTTGAAGTAGTATATTAGGTCTCTTCAAATGGTTTTGAACTGGTTTTAGACTTATAAAGAAGTTATGTTTTTTTAAAGTGGTGATTTTGAAAGGTGTTTAATGTATGTTTGGCACTTTATAGAGAATGATGTAATTGTATTGATGAAAACCCTTCTAGGATAACTCTCCTGACTTGGTTGCGACTGATTGTTTGGGAGTCCATGCTTAGAGGCTCCCGAATGCTCAAATTGTTTAATGGAAAGAGGTTGTCCCATGGAGTGGCTCGAGGTGATGCGTGTTTGGAATTTTATATATATATATATGTATGTATGTGATTGTTTTCTCGGCTAGCATGGGTTGGCTCACCCCCCTTTTTTAAATACTTGAGACATGGAAATCTAGCATATTTATAGAATATTATATGAATGATTGATGCACGGATAGGTTATGGTACTGACCAGTGGCCTATAGTAGGTGGATATATTGGGTTTATAACTATGGGATTTTCCCTCGGCCTTCCTAAGAAAGGATGGTTGAGCGTATTGGGTGTTTGTATTTCATCATGTGTGACATATCAACGAGGATGATATCTCAGGTATTGGTGAATTCTAGTTTATTCTTGATCTCCTAGGTTCACCCATGTCTATTGAATTTTCAGTTACTTGCAGTGATGATTTGGTACTTGTATGTATTTCTACGTTGCCTTTGTTGTGTACTTACCCTTGTGAATTTTTGTATATTTTTTTCCTTGGAAAGTGATAATTTGGTTTTGACTTGGTTTCTAGATATAGTTTTCAAATGAAAGTGTTTAATCCTCTTTGCACAAATTTTAAAATATAAACATCAATTTCCCTTTCTAAAAAGCCATTGACTATAATGAAATGAACCAAAATTTGTAAATGGTTAAGAAAAATGGTTCTTACATTGTTTTTAAGTAAACAATTTATAAAAAAATACTTGTATAAATTGTAGTTCAAACAAGAAAAGATGCCTCTTCTATTTTAGTGGTAGCACATTAAGAATAGATATCAGGTTTGGTTAGTTTTATTTTATTTTGTTCTTGTTTAGTCTTTTCTATTTGGTTTATTTATTCTATGTTGCACTGTATTTTTCCTGCTACATTATTTGTGTTTATTGTGAGAAATCATTCCCACATCCTCTATTGATTCCCTAGCGCTTGTGTCTAGCCTCGGAGGATTGGGAACGCCTCTCGGGCCTTGCCGCAGATCGGCTCAGATGACCGGTTCAGGGTTGACCTGGGTTGGTTCGTGACAAAATGGTTTCAGAGCGAGGTTGGATCTTAGCAGAACTCACTTTTCAGAGTGCCCATTTTTATTTGAGATGTCATGGTAGATGGAGTAGGATTTTCGAGACTCTAGGGGTAGGTGCGCGAAGAGCATCACGAACTCTTGCTCATTATGATCCTTGAGTATCCATGGGAAGTCCGGTTTAATTAGTTTCTTTTACTTTTGATAGTGTGTTTTTTATTGGGATACTACAAAAGGAGTTGGGATAATAGTCCTCTTAATACTCATGTCCTGGAAAGCCATGTCGAGCTAGGGTCATTGTCCAAAAAGTCTCTCTGTTTTGGTGATGTGTTTGGCATATGGCCACCAACCATATGGCCAAGTCTCCCACTGACACTAGTTCCATGTTTGAGTTGTCTAGGTCCTCTTTTGACTTATAGAAGTTGTTTTTGTCTGAAAAATTGGTTTTGAAAAATGGTTGTTGAAAATTGCATATTTAATTTTAATAATATTTTATAGGAATGGGATGAATGATTTGTTTTTGTAAAAAATGATATTGTTTTGTTTTGTCCTTGGTGTTCCTAGGGGGGATCACATGCATAGTGGTATGTTGGATTATGAACAGATGTCTGGTATGGAAGATTGATGCATGAGTTGGCACAGATACATGCATGTGAGTGAGACTCTATAGAATACCAATGACGATGGTTTACCCACCAATCTTGTTTTAAATTAAAGATGTTTTCAAAAGGAAATTTTTGATGTTAAGATGAATCATTTTGTTGTGTTTAGAGTCTTTCGTATATGCAGATTTTGTTTTTGAGGATTTTTATTTATTGAGTTGGCCTTAATTGGGTCCTTGAATTTTCTTGTCCAGCTGTTATCCTCTTGAATCTTAGATGGGTGATCATAGTACACTTGATCAACCTAAGGATTTTATGCTTGAGTTTCGGAAGCTAGATACACCTCTCTTCTATGGCAATGTAGACCCTTCTGTAGTGGAGGAGTGGATGTGGAATATTGAAAGGGAATTTAACCTCATTGAGTTGCTCGATTCGTTGAAGATCTAGTTTTCAATCTTCATGATTGAAGGTTCACCATGGTTGTGGTAAAAGTCAGTGGCTCGTAACAAGCCTCGTCAAGCGCTTACGTGGGAGTTTTTCAGGGCCTTAATCATTTTCATTATTTCTCTAATGAAGAAAGGGTGAGCAAGAGGATGAAGATGTGTTGTTTACAGTAGGGCGAAAGATCCATGTTGGAATATTTCTAGTGCTTTGTGGAGATAGTCCACCATGATTCAGGGTATGCCATAAATGACTCCATGAAGGCTCGACGCTTCGAGGTGGGTCTCCGTATTGATCTACAGTCGAAGGTGTCGGCATCCAACCTAACTTCATTTGCCGATGTGGCGAGACAAGATTTTCATGTCGAAGCCATGATGGTTGAAGTGCTCAAAGTGGTCCTCCCTCCTTCAATTCATATGAGTGGTGGAGATAATTCCAACGAGAAGATGAATAAGAGACCGAAAGTCGATGGAGCAGGTCCTAGAATAAAAAAACCTTGGAATCATTCATCAACCTCTTTGTATCTAGATATCTTCGTGTGTTATCAGTGTGGCAAGATGAGTCATAAGAATCCATCATGCCCAAGTACATCTATTCCTTTTCATGCTTGCGGATGTTGGGGTCACTTACAACGGTTTTTTGGAGGTATCGCTAGAAAGTGTCATATGGGATGTTCTTAGAAGTGATGTGATGTTGGGTTTTTTTAAGGTTTCTTATATAAGTTCCCTTTTGGTGTAAAGGATCTCATAGCATTGTAGTGTCTTGATGATGTTTGGGGGTTTTACATGTATGGGATGTCGTTGGTCTTTTGATGAAATCTAGTTTTCAATGCCTGTATGATTTTTATTTTAAAAATATTTTCCTTTCATTTGTCAAATCAAAAGATGTATGTTTCTTATTGGGATTATCAGAACCTGACTGTGAGGAAAGAGACGCTTCATCCATCAGAGCTCCAGCCAAAAGGCCTCGGAGCAAAGTCGGTGCATATTCTAGTACCCTAGGTAATTTTAAGGAGTCTGGTTAAGGTTTTGCATCTATTGTGTTGTGAGACATTTTTGGTGTTGCTTATCTAATTTCTCTATCATTGTAATTTTCTTCTTGTCGCAAAGTGCGCAATGGATTTATCCATCACTTAATGTCGGTAACTGTGCCTTTTAGATGCAAGTTGATGATCAGTGACCTTGCGTGGGCCACCCAAGTGAACCAGTTGCGACCTTCGTTTGTGTCCATCCTAATGTGAAGAGTCGTGAGTAGTTGTCCATCGTAGTTTCATTCATCCAATTTGTGCGCCCTCCTTCCCCGACCGTGGGGTTATTGTCACGACCCCCTCCCACCAAAGATGCCCCTCCTGAGCTGGCAACGGTGAAAGGGAGATAATGACCCCCCGATTCCCACCTCCAGTAGGCCCCGGTTTGGCGACTAGCACCAAGGGTATGAGTTTTCACAAATATGGAAGGCATTACCCTTTTATTATTTTAAGATCGGGAAATAGGACAACTCAACCACCAAAAATGAAAAGAACAAGTGTATAGAAATAAACCCCAACCAAGACCACATGCATGTTTAAACAATTTTATAACAAGTTGCAAGCACAAGAAAGCTCAAAGTACAATACCAAAAGAAAACAAGAGTATAACAACTGAAACAACTCCAACTGTCGGACTAGTAGGGTCCCGCACGGCCCTGGTAGTCATCCTAGAAACCTGAAAGTAAACATAGGGAGAGCATATAAGTATACTCATAGGGAAACCTAAATCTCTCGTGCACAAGTCGGGAGACATCTTAATGTCCCATGAGAACAACAGAAGTTACCTAGAAATGAATTCTATCAACCCAACCTCACCAGCCACACTCACCAAAAACACAACACAACAGATAGTAGTAGTATATGAACAAGAGTATTGGGTACCCCGCACCATTTCCCAGTATTTAGCTACTCTTACTAATGGAAAACGTCCTGACGCTGCCACACTCTACTCGCCCACACACACCTGGGCCTCACAAACCACACATCCCGCCCGCACACACCTCGGCCTCACAACCACGTATCCCACCCACAAAAACCTGGTCCTCACAACCACGTATCCCGCCCGTACACACCTAGGCCTCAAAACCACGTATCCTACCCGCACACACCTGGGCCTCACAACCATGTATCCCGCCTGCACACACCAGGGCCTCATCTCGAAGATTCTTGGGAAATAGTAGAACCTTCCCGAAGAGTCTTGGGATAAAACCACCACAATCGAAACCTACCCGAAGATTCTTAGGTGTAAGGTCACCTCAAGCCATCATAGCCTAGGGGAGAAGGAGCAAGAAGGAGCTAGTAACTAAGGAAAAAACACCCTCTCCGATGAAATGGGAGTGTTCGACACTAAGTTCTCAACATGGGTGGGGTGCGATAAAACACAAATTATACAAATATATATAGGTATACCAAACACACAGCCCAACCTATAGCTTCTAAACAGAGAAACTGAGTACGTGCCTCGGCACTGCATGCACGAATCATGCATACAACCAACAAACCCAACCCCATTTAGGTTTTCACGTTTCAGTAGAATTAGTTTATTTAGTTCTTTAACAACTGGGAAACTATCCAAAACCAACCACATTGATCGTTCGTAAAACATATCCCTTCCATCCACAAATCAAGTTACGAAAATACAAGCAACACAAAAATGTCCTTCTTATCAACCAACCAACCCATTGATTATTAATCCCATTCCATTACCATGACCCACCATTCATTAAATCTTCCACTATTTTTATTTATTATTCACAACCCATAGTCTGTTCACATTCAAACCCATTCCTGCATCCCCGCTGCCAACCAAAATCACACCGAAACCCATACATCAATATCCCTTAAATACCATTTATCGCAGCCCCGCTGCCCGTCACCAGTATAGCATTCACACTAACCCACAACCAATCCAACGGCAGCCCCACCGCTCATCCTATCCACAACAACCCACAAAACACCCCCATCACATGCCACATATCCAAGACAACACCCATATTTTCATTATTCCATTTTTGTTTAATCGGGGTGATCACACAAGGGTTTCATATTTTCATTTAATCAGCCAACTTTATGTGACTAACCAAATTCTACATTTAACAAAGTTCCATCCACAAAAACGGTCTAGAAAGACAGGGAATAATTTAATTGCGCAAGCAAAGGCCCCCAACGACCATGATTTTCAGTACGCATAAGCCTATTCAATTCACAACATAATATCACAGGATATAAAGTAACAACAATCACAAACATTCCAACCCCATTCTTTAACCAATTATTATCTTTATTTAATGGTTCAACTGTTCCTCATGAAAACAAGATGATACCCACCCCACATGGTGCACAATATAGAGAGACGAAGGTTAGATCGCTACCTCAACCGGTTCTGATCGCAACGCTCCCCCGGATCAACCTTAGAAGATGTCCATCGGCGTCCGTCACTTCTGTCGGGTCCCGACAAAACCTCCTCGTGTGGAAGTTGGAAAGGAAAGGATGAAGGAAATACAATAGATCCAATCTCAGATGTTCCGCCTCGTTGTTATGATCCGGTGGCCACTGAATGATCATAAATCAGAGCTCGGACGAAGAAGTTATAAAAGAAGGAGCCTTCGAGTCTCTTGGGAGAACTCTTCTCAGAGGAAATGGGAGGAGACGGGTGAGTTGAAGAGGAGGAGGGGACCCATCCTTTTATAGGCGAGAAAAGAAAAATTACATGGTGTGTACTTTATGTTACACGGTGTGTACTCGGTTGTCTCCACACGGCTTCCAACACGGCTCCGCGGCCGTTGACTGGTAAACACGTGGTTTGAGGGTAACTCATACGCGGGGAAGGACTACACGGCATGTAGTGCTGGACACAAGGTGTGTACCCATTTATTGCACATGGAAAGTACATGACTCCAACACGGAACACGACCGTTTACTGGTAATGTGTACACGAGGAAGGACTACACGGCGTGTAGTTTGGACACACGTCGTGTAGTCATTTATTTCACATGGCTCCAACATGGCACAAGATTGTTGACTGGTAAACCCATGGAAACGCATACACGGAGAGAGACTACACGACGTGTATTAGTGGGCACACGGCGTGTACCCATTTATTTCACAGGGCAAGGACACAGCCTTCAACACGGGGTATACCCGGCAATGGGGTACACAGCGTGTACTCAAACTACACGGCGTGTAGTTTCAAAATTCTGGAAAGTGTGGGAAAGGTCCATTTACCCTCCAGAGCACATCGTGGCCTTCTTTTTGGTAAAGGAATGGGTCGAAGAGGTCCGGGACATTACATCAGATACCTCTTAAAACATTCCTGTCCCTGAGAATTTAAAAACCAACCCAGAGGAACCCAACAAGATACCTCTTAGGGTTCTCGTTATAACAGGAACCCAACCAACAACCCTAATCATACGTGTTAGGAATTTCTTCTCCTATGTCGAGATATTATCCGCTTTAGGCGGCACTAACTCACCTACACGAGTTTAATCGCATCCTCATTAAGGCTTCTCGATTAAGAATTGGGTCTTCCCACTTTCATACATTAGGATTTTCCAACTTACACTGCCACTAACACCGCACAAACAACAAACTGCCCGAACATGTGGTTTTGGGAAATTAAGTCTCCTATGTCGAGATATTATCCGATTTAGGCTGCACTAACTCACCCGCACAGGTTCAATCGCTTCTGCATTAATGCGTCCCAATTAAGGGTCAGGTTTTTCCCTTTCCCCACACATCGAACATGTTACACGTTACCAGGGAACAAGGAAACAAAAGGTCTCACAGACGACATGACCAACATTCCATATATGAAAGGTACAGATTATAAAATCAACACAAAGCTCAGAAAAAAAAGGGAAAACACAAGTCAAAACAACTATGGGTACTGAGCATGTATCTCGGTCTCCCACTCCCAAGTGATCTCCTCAAGGCCACCATGCCTTCACAACACACAAACGAACTGAATTGTTCTTCCACAGAGAACTTCTATTTACGATCCTCAATTCTGAATGGTAGTTCCGCGAAGGTCGAGTCGTCTCTGATATCAAACTCTCCCCAGTGGATAATGTGAGAGTCTTCGTGTAAGTACCGATGAAGCTGGGAGACATGGAAGACGTCATGATCCTTCTCCAACTGAGGTGGTAAGCCATCTGATATGCCACCTCGCCGACTCGCATCAGCACCTCAAAAGGTCCGATGAACCTAGGTGGGAGCTTGCTCCCTTTCCCAAACCTCCGCTACCCCCGTCGAGGGGAAAACTTCAAGAACACATGATCCCCCACCTCGAACTCTAAGGGCCTCTTATGACGATCAGCATAAGACTTCTGTCGGTCCTGATCCACTTTTATCCTCTCACGTACAAGCTGGACTTTCTCTGTGGTGCTCTGCACTACCTCCGACCTAAGAGCACCTGTCTCACCAACCTCTACACAGCAAATGGGTGAACAACATGGTCTTCCATACAAAGCCTCAAACGGTGCCATGCCAATAGTATAGTGGAAGCTGTTGTTGTAGGCGAACTCTACTAAAGGCAAGTGGCGTACCCGTGATCCTCCAAAATACAAAACGCATGCTCGCAGCATGTCCTCCAACGTCTGGATAGTCTGCTTTGTCTGCCCATCGGTCTGGGGGTGGAAAGCAGTGTTAAGGCATAGCTGGGTTCCAAAAGCATGTTGTTAGCCCCTCGAGACTTGTGAAGTAAACCGTGTATCCCGATATGAGAAGATAGACTTCAAGACTCCATGCACCCACAAAACCTTGTCTACGTACCTCTGTGCTAAGGTACTCACCAGGCCTAACTCATTAATTGCCAAGAAGTGAGCTGATTTCGTCAGTCGATCCACCACTACTGATATAACATCATAACCAACTTGAGCTCTGGGTAGTCCTGTGATGAATTCCATTGAGATGTCATCCGACTTCCACTCGGGGATGTCTAAAGGATGAAACAACCCACTAGGAACATGGTGTTCAGCCTTCACTTGCTGACACACTAGGAATTTAGCCACAAACTCTGCAACTGCCTATTTCACCCCGGGCCACCAAAACTATTCCCTCAAGCCTTTGTACATTTTTGAAACTCATGGATGTACCTCCAAGGCTGAGCTATGGAACTCACGGATAATTCCCTCATGCATTGTCTCCGGGATAAACAACATTCCATGGAAAAGAATCCGATGTCGGCTGTCCTCTGACCATCTTTCTGGAGCATTCCTCTGATCGACACAATCCCACATCACTTCTGCCTCGGAGTCCCCCCACTGAGACTCTTCCACCTGCTCCAACAAGGAGGACTGCACTGTCATCTGAAAAAAACCGCCTCTAACACCTTCTTCCCTTGCATCCATGTGCAGGGCAACCAACTCTCCCATCGCTTTCCAAGCATCAGCGGATTCACGAACCAATTCCTTATGAAACTTCCTGCTCAGGGCATCAGCCACAACATTTCCCTTACCTTCAGTGTAAGAGACCTCAAAGGCATAGTCTTGGAGAAACTTGACCCATCTCCACTGCCGCAGGTTCAAGTCACACTAGGAGAAGATATAACGCAGGATCTTATGATCTGAGACGACCACAAAGAGTTCCCCAAAGAGGTAATGTCACCACAACTTTAGTGCGAACACTAATGCTACAAGATCTAGGTCATGGGTGGCATTATTACGCTCGTGAGGGAGTAACTTCCAATACCCATAATAGATCACTCCATTCTTCTGCATCAGCACACTCCCCAGACCAAGGTGAGATGCATCACAAAACACCTCATACAACAACCCTTCCTATGGAAACATGAGTACAAGAGCACTGACCATTTTCTCCTTCAGTTAGTCGAAAGCCTTCTGGCATTGCTCACTCTATAGGAAGACCTGGTTCTTCTTAGTCAAAGCTGTAAATGGAGCAACAACTTGAGAAAAGTCTGAAACAAACCTTCGATAGTAACCTGTTAACCCCAGGAAACTACGAACATCTGCCACGCTCTTGGGTGCTACCCAAGAAACAACTACCTCCACCTTCAACTGGTCCACTGACAGTACATGATGAGACACTAGGTGCCCAAGGAGGTGTACTTCTTGTGTCAAGAACTTACACTTCGACAATTTCTCTTAATATTGGCGGTGTCGAAGGACTTCAAAGACTACCCTGAGATGCTCAATGTGCTCCTCCTCTGATCTTGAGTAAATCAGGATGTCATCGATAAACACAATGACGAACCGGTCCAGAAAATCTCGGAAGACAAAGTTCATAAGTCCCATGAACACATCCGGTGCATTCGTAACTCCAAACGGCATCACAAAAAACTCGAAGTGCCCATACCTGCACCTGAAAGCCGTCTTCGAGATGTCACTGTCCTTTACCCTCAGCTGATGATATCCAGATTATAGATCAATCTTGGAAAACCAACCTGCTCTGCTCAGTTGGTCGAAGAGATAATCTATCCTTGGAAGGGGGTAATGATTCTTGACCATTACCTGGTTTAACCATAGGTAGTCTATGCATAGCCTGAGACCACTATCTTCCTTTTCACAAAAAAAAACTGGATCACCTCATGGCAATACGCTGGGTCAAACAAAACCCTTCTCTATCAGATCATCAATCTGAATCCGCAACTCCCCCAAATCTGAAGGTTCCAGCTGATAAGGGGCCATATAAATCGGACGGGCACCGGGTTGTAAGTCTATCCCGAACTCAATGTCACGTCGGGGGGGGGGGGGGGTAGAGTAACAACCTCCTCAAGAAAAACATCGAGGAACTCCCCAAAAACCTCCGGGACATCCATCATCTCTATATTATCTGGAACCACTGATAACCCTCCTAACAAGGAAAGGAGAGGCTTCACATGCTGGTTTCCCACCTGATAGCTCCTCTCTCCAACAAAAGATACGTGATGACCATTTACATCGGAGAACACGACTCTTCTTTGGAAGCTGTCGATAATGGCACTAACAGAAAACAACCAGCCGATGCCTAGGATGACATCGTATGGCTGCATCAATAATAGAAGAAGGTCGCCACTAGATCGATGTGGTTCCAACGTCAGCCCACATCCCTAGAAAACACAAGCTACGCTGGTCTGGCCTCAAACTTGTGTACTCAGCACCAGTGGTATGGAAAGTCTCTCTACGTCTAGTCCCAAAGCATGGGCTAGACCAGGTGCAACAAAAGAGTGTGAAGCTCCCGAATTGAACAAAGCAGAAAAAAGAGTGTTGAAAAAACAAATTGTACCTCGCACCACCTTTGGTACTGCCGAAGCTGTCAACTATGATGCGTGCAACTGTCCACGCTCAGCTCCTCTTCTTATCTGATGTCGTCCACCTCCCCGACCATGCCCTGGTCGAGGTCCCTGAGGAGCATCATGTGGTCGGCCTCCTCCCGCAAAGTCTGCCCTCGGAGGAGCATGGTCCTACTGCTCCTAGAAGGGCCTCGCCGGCAACTGGTGCTGCTGAGGTGGGAGGTGAACCTGCCCACCTCCACCGTACTGAGCTCGGGACGGGCACCGACTTTGAACGTGCCCGAAACCTCCACAATAAAAACACTTTGGTCCTGGGATCATGAAAAAGGGACAAAGACCCAAAGATATGAACTGGAACTACTGGGGCCTGCTCCCCACTGGCCTGAACCTAGAAGGCCCTGTCGCAGGAGACCTGCTACTGACTGCCTTCCCCTTTGACGAGCCCCGCTGGATCCCCTCTCGTGGTGCACCTCCCAGTGAGTGACTCCTCTCTACAACCTCTGCCTTCTTTTGTACCACCAAGTACGTCGGAAGGGTGAAGGGGGTGACAGCATACTGAAGCGAAGGATGAAGGACCTCCTCCAAACGTCTCGCCCGAGACTCCTCATCCGAAAAGAGATCCAGAGCAAAGCGCATGATATCCTTGAACTTGATCCCCAACTCTCGTACTGAAATACTGCCCTGGTAAAGGGAGAGTAACTCCTGCCGCTTATCCGCCTTGATCATTGAAGAAAGGAATTCCTCTCGGAATTCCTTCTCAAAGTCAGCCCATGAAACCTCTGCCTCTATCCTCTCTCTGAGGTAGAGCGTCCACCACTGTTGTGTCACACCTCTCAGCTGACTGACTGCTAGGGGAACCCAGTACTTTCTCGGAGCACGGATCAAGGTAAAACCGATCCCTAGCTCCTCAAGACACCCCTTCGTCTCTGTATCCGAAGTACTACCCTCGTACTTCTTGAGGGTCTGCCGTTGAATATAATGGAGAGTCTTCTGACACTGGCTATCTTCCTCCTCTTGGTCAATCTTCAACAGATCAACCACCTGAATCTGCTGGGCCTTGGCCGGCTGGGCCTCCCGGGGACGATGTCCAGGTGCCATAGCTGTATGGTAAACAGAGATCACCTAAGTCCAAGTAGTAAGGAAATTTCTCATGGTTTCATTTTATCATTTTATTTCAATTTCTTTCCCAGAACAACCAAATCAAGTAAAACACAATCATGATGATGCATGTACCTTCCCTAGGGTCTCTACCCTACAATCAATGTAGTATCAGTTGGTTGTTCGATAGGCTCAGAGTCCTTGTATCGGATCACGGGGGGCCCTAAAATCCTGTTTCCTAGACGGTCTACCTTGGCCTATGTCATGCACCAAGATTAACTAACATTGTCTCCCTACCATCCCATACAATCCTCATTGTTCCTAACTCCAGACTCCATCCTATCTCTCAACCATCACCTCTGATACCATTCTGTCACGACCCCCTCCCACCTAAGATTCCCCTCCTGAGTTGGAAAAGGTGAAAGGGAGATAATGACCCCCAACTCCCACCTCCAGTAGGCCCCAGGTTGGCGACTATCACCAAAGGTATGAGTTTTCACAAATATGGGAGGCATTACCCTTTTATTATTTTAAGATCAGGAAATAGGAATGGTCAACCACCAAAAAAGAAAAGAAAAAGTGTATAGAAATAAACCCCTACCAATCCCACATGCATGTTTAAATAATTTTATAACATGGTGCAAGCACAAGAAAGCTCAATGTACAATACCAAAATAAAACAAGAGTAAAGCAACTGCAATAACTCCAACTGTCCAACTAGTAGGGTACCGCATGGCCTTGGTAGTCCTCCTGGAAACCTGAAAGTAAATGTAGGGTGAGCATACAAGTATACTCAGTAGGGAAACCTAAAGCTATCGTGCACAAGTGGGGAGACATCCTAATGTCCCATGAGAACAAGAGAAGAAACCTAAAATGGAATTATATCCACCCAACCTCACCAACCACACCCACCAAAAACCCAACCCAACAGGTAGTAGTAGAATAAGAACACGAGTATTGGGTACCCCACACCATTTCACAGTAGGTAGCTTCTCTTCGTAACGATGAACGTCCTGATGCTGCCACACTCTCCCCGCCCGCACACACATGTGACTCACAAACCACACATCCCACCCGCACACACCTAGGCCTCACAACCACGTATCCTGCCCGCACACACCTGGGCCTCACAACCAGGTATCCCACCCACACACACCCGGGCCTCACAACCACATATCTCGCCCGCACACACTTGGGCCTTACAACCACATATCCCGCCCACATACACCTGTGCCTCATCCTGATGATTCTTGGGAAATAGTAAAACCTTCCCAAAGTGTCTTGGGCTAAAACCACCCCAATCAGAACCTACCCGAAGTGTCTTAGGTGTAAGGTCGCCTCAAGACATCACATCCTAGGATAGATGGAGCAGGAAGGAGCTAGTAACTAATGGAAAAAGACCCTCTCCCATGAAATGGGAGTGTTCTGCACTAAGTGCTCAACTTGGGTGGGGTGAGATAAATCACAAAAGATACAGATATATATAGGTATACCAAACACACAGCCCAACCTATGGCATCTAAACAGAGAAACTGAGTATGTGCCTCGGCACTGCTACTACGAAGCATGCATACAACAAACAACCCCAACCCCATTTAGGTTTTCACATTTCAACAGAATTAGTTTATTTAGTTCATTAACTACTGGGAAACTATCCAAAACCAATCACATCGATCGTTTGTAAAACATATCCCTTCCATCCACAAATCAAGTTAGGAAAACACAAGAAACACAACCAAGTCCTTCTTATCAACCACCCAACCCATTGATTATTAATCCCGTTCCATTACCATGACTCACCATTCATTAACTCTTCCACTTTTTTTATTTTTTATTCACAACCCATAGTTCTTTCACATTCAAACCCATTCCTGTATCCCCTCTGCAACCACAATCACTCCAAATCCCATATAGCAATATCCCTTTAATACCATTTATCATAGCCCCACTTCCCGTCACCAATATAGCATTCACACCAACCCACAACCAAGCCAACCACATCCCCGCTACTCACCCTATCCAAAAAAACTCATAAAACACCCCCATCACATGGCACGTATCCAAGCCAATACCTATATGTTCATTATTCAATTTTTGTTTAACCGGGGTGATCACACAAGAGTTCCATATTTTCATTTAATCACCCAATTTTATGTGATTAACCAAATTTCACATTTAACAAAGTTCCATACACAAAACGGTCTAGAAAGATAGGGAAACATTTAATTGTGCAAGAAAAGGCCCCCAACGACCATGATTTTCAGTAGGCAGAAGCATATTCAATTCACAAAATAATATCACAGGATTTAAAGTAACATCAATCAAAAACTTTCCAACCCCGTTCTTTAACCAGTTATTATCTTTATTTAGTGGTTCAGCTGTTACTCATGAAAAAAAGAGGATACCCACCCCGCATGGTGCGCAATTTAGATAGATGAAGGTTAGATCAATACCTCAACCAGTTCTGATCGTAACGCTCCCCCGGATGAACCTTAGAAGTCACCTGTTAGCATCCTTCACTTCTGTCGGGTCCTGGAAAAAACCTCCTCGGGTGGAATTTGGAAAGTAAAGGCCAAAGGAAAGAAAACATATCTAATCTCAGAAGTTCCGCCTCGTCATTACGATCCCGTTTCCGCTGACGGATCGTAAATCAGAGCTTGGATGAAGAAGTTATGGAAGAAAGAGCCTTCGAGTCTCTTGGGAGAACTCTTCTCAGAGGAAAGGGGAGGAGAGGGGTGAGTTGAAAAGGAGGAGGGGACCCTTTCTTTTATAGGCAATAAAAGAAAAAGTACATAGCATGTACATTATAGTACATGGTGTGTACTCAGTTATTTCACACAGTCTCCACGCGGCTTCCAACACGGCTCCACGGTCGTTGACTAGTCAACACACGGATTGCGGGTAATGCAGATGCGTGGAAGGACTACACGGCATGTAATACTAGACACACGGTGTGTTTCCATTTATTGCACATGGAAATGACATGGCTCCAACACGGCACATAGTCGTTGACTGGTAACACGTACATGGGGAAGGACTACACGGTGTGTAGTTTGGGCACACGGCCTATAGTCATTTATTTCACACGGATCCAACACGGCACACAGCCGTTGACTGGTCAACACATGGTAACACGTATGCAGAGAGAGACTACCCGGAATTTAGTAGTGGACACACGGCGTGTACCCATTTATTTCACATAGCAAGGACACGACCTTCAACACGGGGTATACTCGGCAAGGGGGTACACGACGTGTACTTAAACAACACGGCATGTAGTTTCAAAATTCTGGAAAGTGTGGAAAAAGTCCATTTTACTCTCCAGAACACTTCGTGGCCTTCTTTTTGGAAAAGGAATGGCCCAGAGAGGTCTGGGCTACTATAGTTAGATTTTATAGTTTTTACGAAGTTTTCATTTAATTTATTATCCCTTTCGGACAGGGGTGAGTGGTTTAAAGGTTTTTGATTTGCTTTTTATATCTTGAGTAAGGACTAGTTCTGGACTATGTTAGATTTCTGTTTGGTCTCTAATAGGTCAGTTCATTATGGTGGGGATACCCACTATGAGTCTCTTTGGGTTTTATGTCATGTCTTTATTAAATGTTGTTGATTTCTTATTGGTGCAGAGTCCAATCAGACCTCCCCTCTGCTGGTGATCTGTTTTGGGTGATACGGTTAAGTCCCGTTGATGGTTTATGGAATAACCATGTGATAAGAGGCTGGATCGAGTTAATGTGGATCCCGTAGGTGTTGATTGACTGGTTGAATGGTGTTGGGGCTTTCCGGGGATGGAAAGCGTTATGGTAGGTAGAATTGTCACACCCTGAACCATGTTATTTATTATTATTTATTAATTATTTTTCTACCATAAAACATTTTTTTTCTGGGGCCCAGGGTGAGTCCCGGACGATGTTTTCGAATTTTTGATTAAAAGCACGTGTTTTGGGTTCGACGTCATTGGATGAACAGGTGGAGCGCAACGGTCTGTGGCTTCGCCCATGAAACTGCATGTCCCTTTTGTTAATTTTATTATTATTAAAATGAAATGAATTCATTTATTATTTTTATTTTATTATTATGATGATGATTATTATTATTATTATTGGTATTTTTTTTTGTTATTATTCTTTCAATTATTACCATTTGTATTATAATAATTATAATTCTTATTCCTTTTATAATTATTTATGTTGTTGTTTTTGTTGTTTTTCATTCTCTTTCTCTTTTTTCCTCTAGGGTTTACCTCTCCTTTCTTTTCCTCCCCACACGGCCGCCCCTCTCCTTCCTTACCGTGATACTTGGCAAAACACCTCTCCTCCCCTTTCCACAAGCACACCGCACATAGAATCCCACTGTCACTTCTGTTCTTCTTCCTCCAGCGCACCCCCTACATGTTCTGAACCTCCTTGTTGTGCCCGAGTATCCCGCAGTCATTTATCCTTCATCCTACACACCCCAACGCTTCCCCCATACTTTTTCCACCACCACATCCCATTATTTTTTCTCCCTTGTAGAACATCGGCCTCTCGCACCTGCAGTGTATCAGCACCTCCGCTAGCCTCACCCAGCTAGTGTCGACCCCCCTGAGTTTTCATGCTCTTCCTCCAGTGGGTCACAATGGCAGCTACCCCCTTTCCTTCATCCGTTTTGGCATCACCCCCTTTTCGTCACATCCTGCTCCCCCACACAACAACCCGCCTTACCCAGCCAGCCCTCAGATCTCTACCTTGTTCCTTACAGCATAATACCCACTTCTCATCGCCTCCAACACCTTTCTCCAATAACCGTCCTCTTGCTCTCCTTCGACCTCTCCCAAAAACCACTCTGTAACCCTCGGACCTCCCTAACTCAGCCTCAGAGAAGCCCCGATGTTTTCCCTTTTTCTATGTGTGAGCAGGCCAGCCACCCTCCGGTGACTAGAACCTCTTCCGACCACACCTACTAGGTGTGCAGTAGTCCCAAATAGTGCACCCACCGCCCTGTTATGGCGACCCCACTTCTGGTTTCATCCTCTGCCTTTCGTTGCTGATGTCCCATCCGACCAGCGGTCCACCAAGACCGTCCCTCCTCTAGTGAGGCCTCCTGCCAGCATCAGATCTCCATCCTTCAGCGGTCATAGCCTTTCCAGCTGACCCGCATCCCTTCCAGCTGACCTGCAACCCCCTCGACACACTCTGCTCAGCCTCTCAGTCAGCCTTCTACGTGACACTTCTCTTTTCCTACGTCACCCCTACTGGCCCGTGCCCTATGGTGTTGCCTCGACAAACCCGCCTCTTCCAGCACACTTTTTTCTCTTTAGCCCTGCACGGGGCGTTTCCAAGTGAGCACCATCTCCACTCTTTGTTTTTGAGCTTCCACCATCGTCACGCCATGGTCTTGAGGTAGGTTCCAATCACAGTACTTTTTAAATTTATGTTACATCATTTCTTGTTGTTTGCGCACTATATATTTATATGTGCTAAATATCATTGTGCAACTTAAGATTAATTCATATATTATTTAAATTTATAATTCAATTCTTGTGTTGTGAAAATGGTGTCATTTTTTTTTTCACACACTAATTTTTTTGTTAAACATTTTAATAATTTTATTGAATGTGAAATAGTGTTACATAATTAATTTTTTAATAATTACTCGATGTAAAAAAGTTCTATTTATTTTACACACGGCACTTGAAATATTTTCATAATGAACGGAAACATAGTATTGAAAGAATTCCCGTTTTTATTTTAAACATAATTCAAAAAATATCAAGTGTAGTTTTTGTTTAAAGATAAATGATTTTTTTTTGAATTGTGAACAAGTGGTTTGGTCCTCTTGAGAAATTGTCTGGTTGGATCTTGCACTTTATTTGGGAAAAAATAAAATGTTTTGGTTTGGTTTTATAAAAATATTGGCAGCCTGTGATGTAGTATTTTGGGGCTCCTTAAATGGTTTCAAACTGTTTTGGGTCTTATAAAGAAGTTGTGTTTTTTATGTGGGGATTTTGAAAGGTCTTTAATGTTTGTTTGGTGGTTTATGGATAATGATGTAATTGTTTTGATCATAAACCTCATAGGATAACTCACCTGCCTTGGTTGTGACTGATTGTTTGGGAGTCCACATTGACAGGCTCCCGAGTGCTCGAATGGTTTAAAGGCTAGTGGTTGTTCCATGTAGTGGCTCAGGGTGATGAATGTTGTGCATTATTATTATTATATATATATGTATGTCATTGGATGCTCAGCTGGCATTAGTTGGCTCACCCCCTTTTTTTAAATACTTGAGATGTGGGAATATGGCATATTGATAGAATATTCAAATAATGATTGATGCACTAGTAGGTTAGAGTACTAACCAGTGGCCCATCGTAGGTAGATATATTTGGTTTATTACTATGGGATTTTCCCTCATCCTGCCTAAGAAATGATTGTCGAGCATATTGGGCGTTTTGATTTCATTCTGTGTGACTTGTCAACGAGGATGATATCTCATGTATTGGTGTTTTTTTGGTTTATTCTTGATCTCCTAGGTTCACCCAGGTATGTTGACTTTTCAGTTACTTTCAGTGATGATTAGGTACTTGTATGTATTTATACATTTCCCTTGTTTTTTACTTACCCTTGTTAATTTTTGTATATTTTTTTCCTCGAAATGTGATAAATTGGTTTTTAATTGATTTCTATAAATGGTTTTCAAATGAAAGTGTTTAATCCTCTTTGCACAAATTTGAAAATATAAACATCACTTTCCCTTCCTAAAAATCCATTGACACTAATGAAATAAACAAAAATATGTAAATGGTTAAGTTAAATGGTTCATTCTTTGTTTTGAAGTAAAATATTTAGAAAAACATACTTTTATAAATTGTAGTCCAAACATGAAATGAAGTTCCTCTTATTTTAAAGGTAGTGCATTGGGAATAGATATTGGGATAGCCTACTGAGTTTTATTACTCACGCCTATAGTTATTTTTTGTTTTTAGTGTCTTTGTAGGCCACAACATAGGTGCACTCTACTTGGGAGACGCTTGGTCATTGAGTGGGAGAGTGACCTGCGAGATCACATGGAGTTAGTTCGGATTTCGAGTTTTGTTCGTTTTATTTTCTTTTGTTCCAGTTTAGTCTTTTTTTTGGTTTATTTATTCTGCACTGCTCAATATTTTTCCTAGTGATTTATTTGATTTAATATTCTAAAATCATTCCCACAACCTCTGTTGAGGCCCTGGTTCTTGGCGCTAGCCCTAGAGGATCGGGAACGCCTCTCAGGCCTTGCCGCGGATCGGCTCGGGTGACCGGTTCAGAGTCGACCCAGGTTGGTTCGTCACATGCATGTTTCTTGTTCTTCCTGAATAGTAAACTTAAGTTAATTTATAATTTATTAAGGCTATTTTTCATTTTTATTATTCCTTTTATATCACTTATTTTCTTACTATAGCAATTAGTTAATTATTAGAGTTCATATCAAACATTTTTTTGATGTTTGAATGTTGAGTCCAAAATGAACTTGTAATAATTACAAATTGTCCATGTTGTCAAGAGTCTATTATCTCTAGAATCACATTCATTATTTAAATATCATATATATCATATATATCTAGTATATATATGTATTTATAATATTACATAATATTTGGTGATACGAAATGAAATGCACCATTCATGGAGACGGTAAGTCGTACATACGCATGAACGCTACATTTATTTATATTTCATATTTTAATGGTTTGAAAAAATAATGATACATAGTTATATTATAATTCCATTATAATATATCATATAATATCATTAAATTCATCCTTTATGTGTCCCACATATGGCATGAATGAGTCATATCACTTTGAGGGGGCAGTAGTCTGCACTTCCTCAAATGAAATTATCACTTTTACCAATTATGGAAACCATAAAGGTATGTTGTAAATGAAAAATATAGAAGTAAATAGAAAATATAAATATAATATATTTCACATATAAATACAGTTCTATCATTATGTCCACCATAAGTTTAGGTAGGATATGATTGAAAAATAATTGTTTCGTGAGGCAGTAGTTCGCCGTCCAAAGAAATTATATGTTCTTTACCCATTAATTGGAGGTGTGTGTAAGGTAGGATTTAATCCTTCTCATTAAAACAACCTATTATATTGAGGATACTGGTGTTGTTATAAAATAAATGAATAAAAAGTGTTAATGGGTTGGAGAAGTAAAAAAAATTAAATGAACTTAAGAGAAGATGTTACCTTTAAATCGGGAAACTCCCTTTGGTTTGAACCAAAAGGCTTTCTTGAAGTGTCTTATGCCTAAGGTAAGGCTTCTAGATGGAAGAGAGGGATCTTGAGAGATTATTTAGGTAGAGATTTGACGAGACAAGGGATTGAGAGGTGTGAGTAATTGGTTAGAGGTGAGGTATTTTTATAAGGGGTGGGAGGGGCTGTTTATGAATGTTTGAAAATATTATTTTATTATATAATGATTTTTAGTCTCTAAAGGTCCAAAACTCATTAAGGTGGAAGATAATATCACACATATTTAAAATAAAAGTATCCAATGAGAATTGTACTATTTTTATATATTTTTTTAAATTTTATAATATTATTTATTTAAATCATTCATTAATGAGGTAAACACTTCATCATTATTGGGTCATAAATAATTTTATTTATTTGATGTCTAAATATTTTAAATAAAATATCACGAGGTAAGAAATATGATTATCTTTATAGTTAACATTTATAGTAAAATATATCAATTATATTACCCCACATTAAAATTGTTTTAGAAAATCAATACATGTTTATGATATTTGTATTTTAACTTTAAATGAAAAGATATTAATATCATTATCTTACCCAAGTTTCTTTCAAAGGAAAAAAGTCTATCCCAAGGATTTTATGGTCATCCATTACTATTCCAATAACATTAGGACATGTTTTAATGTAATTTTATATTATTATAATATTTTTTTACCATACGTTTTCTTATTTACCATTAACCGTAGTAAATAAAACTCAAAAGTTACTATTCACCAAAAATATATTACATCCTATTGATCCAGATTTTACTTTAAAATAACAACGATGTATGTAATATTTTCAAACTTCAATTCATATAAGTGGAAAAATTTCATATAAATGAAAAATTCATCTTTTCAACTACAACTCAGTGTTTTCACTATTCATCAAAAATTGATTTTTTCCCAAAAAAATACAAAAAATTCATCTTAAGATATATTTGAAATTATGAATTCCAAAATAATGCCTATTTTACCAAATTAAAATCATATATGTTTCAATAATTAATTTAAAATTAATTCCCACTGTCAAAACAAAAAGCGTGTTTTTAAAAAATAATAACTATCAAAAGATTGACACTTGTTTATGTTCAATTCAAAGTGAAAGTAATTCCAATGAAAACATTGGATTAAATGGAAAAATATAATATAATTACAATTTAAAACCTTTTAAAAAAAATATTCTATCAATATAAATAAATTCTATTTAAAGGCAATTTTGAATTAAAATATAGTATTTTTCACTATTCCTTAAAAAATGAACTTTATCAGGAAAATACCAAAATTTTACCCAAAGTTAATTTTTATGCCCCAATTCTAAAGAAGAATTTTATTTTGTCAAATAAAACATATAAAAGTGATAAAAACATGATTTAAAAAGGCTTCTCCATTAAAAGGCGGTAAATAGGCCTTTTAAAGAATATTAGAGTATTTATGCATAAAATTGGATTCATTCACATTTCAATCCAATAAAAATTTATGGGATAAAAGTAAAAAAACTTAACAAACATATTAATCATATTTTAGTTATTTCTATTCATTCCCACCAATACAATGACATGGAATTAACAACCATTTAAATTAATAATATTATTGTATTATTTTTCGGTATAACTCACCGTTGTGTGCAATGTAAGTTTTCAAAGAAACCCATTGTTGTGTATCAGGTATCTCATTGATCATAGCATCCCATTCGAAGTAAAATTAATATTTAATTTAAAAATATTAATAAATATGAAAATTTTCATATTATTTATTTACCTGGGATGTTACATCCAACCCCATTTTGGAAATTGCATCCTCGCAATTTTAAAATTGGGATTGGAAACATCATTGAAAGTCCCACATCGGAAAAAGTGAAATAAAAATATCACTTTAAAAGAAAGAAAGATATGTACAAAGGTCACTTGAGATAAACCATACTAGGATTCCATGAAAACATGTATATAGAGGAGAAACTAAGTGTCAGGTTATAATAGAGAGTGATAGAAGACATGATTAGGATAAAGTTAACCACCAAAAAATCACAAACATGTGATGGGTTAAACGGTCTTTGATTCCCTAATGGGGAAAGTTAACAGACAACGTTTTTTTTATGTTACTTATCATAATGTTGAGGAATTTATTTATGATCTTAACTAAAAATATAAGGAAACGTACTAACTTTTCAGGTAGACTTTCATCCTTTACTAAATTCCTACCACAAACTCTTCTATTCCCCAAATGATGAGAATTCTAGATGACTTGGTTACACATGCAGTGCTATAATAAACTTCATGAGTATCACATAATATACTAAAGATGAAAATTATTTTCCCCCTGTATTTATAAATCACCCCAAACCAAAAAGGTTAGTACAAGATTAGATAATCCCCAAAAAGGATAATAATTTAAGAAAATACTACTCTTAATCTAAAAAATTCAACAAACAGTACCCAAAGTTAAACACAGACCATTAAATATACAATTGTCCTTCAAATACTTCAAAGTAATCCAAAATAATATTTAAACCCAAATTTATATGGATTTTATCACATAGACTTCCACAATAATTCTTACTATTTATCTCCAAATAACATCGACCACTCCAAAAGTCTCATACTGAAGTGTAATTTAACTAGTCAAATATTTTCAAAGATAGGTTAATCATTTTCTTAAATAACCCAAACACTTATAAGTCCACGATAAAAATATAGATTCTTCAAAAATAAAATTCCTCCATAACTCCCCAATTGAAATCTCAAAGTATTCTATTTTCCATAGGCATATAGTGTTTCCCCAAAATAGAGAACAACTCTCAAAATGCCCATTATCACGTAATCACCAAATCATTTTAGTACATTAATAATATCCATTTTATAATAAAAATGATCTCAAATAAACATATTCTTGATCCATAAAATCATTTAACTAAAAATAATTAGTCATACTAACCAGGGACTTCACGTAGTCCAGTGGTAGGCGATAAATCCCAGTTGCACTTTGGTTGTGGGTTAGATTCCAATAGCTTTTCCCAATAAGACGGGTTGTCACATGGTCCGCGTGTTTTCCTTTTTCAAAAACAATACAATTTCCTAACATTCCAAAAAAATAGAGAAAATTATGCAAAAATAACCATAACATATTTTATCCTCAAATGTAATCTAATACCTTTCATTTTTCACCACAAAATGTAATAACAATTTATTGCCTCTAAAATATTTATGACTCTTTCTAATATGATAACCATTATGGTTATTTCACTTATGCCTAAATAACACCCTAACCTCTAATGTTATCTAAACCGAACTCTAATACCAATTATAAGGACCCAGCTTTAAACATTAAATAATCTTGAATTAAGTGAATAATTCACATTGAGTATCTTTCTGGGTTTAGAGCATTGGATAATTAGGCCATAACTATTACATATCAACTTGAACATTACATGTAGACACTAATACTCAATATCCATTTTTTTCATAAAATAAATACTCTTTAAAATAAACATGTCTATTTTCATGTTTAAGAAATCATGAATTTTCAATGATCCCATCCTTGACCCTATTCCACTTTATGTCATGTAAAAAATATTTCAAAAACATAGGATTAGCATAATAGATCTGTAAGGGATACACAAATAAGGGAAATTGTTTGTTTTTAAAAACAAGTAAACCCTAAATACATTATCATAAGTAATACATTTAACCATTATAAAGTATTAAATACTCTTCACTGAATAAAAGATCACTACTTACCCTATTGTAACCAAAAGATTACCATTAAACCCATAGAAAGAACACATAAAATATAAATGTAATTTGAGGCATAAACATACTTAAATGGAATAACCATACGGTAGACTTCCACACATATCACTAAATAGAATAGCCATACGACCGACTTCCATACCCAATGCATTGGAGGTTATAATATAACCACCCATCCTGGTTTATCACGACACCACCCATCATTTTGTTTATCACGTAACCACCCTTCAAATGTCCAAGTACCATTATAAAATCATAACACATATAATATTTCAAATATAAACATTTCACTAATACAATTTCATTTTAAATCACAAGAAATTATTTCAAGATATTGAAAAAATAAATTCCTTATCAAACCATTTTCGAAACCATATAAAACATATAATAAAGTGATTTTTTAATTAAATTATCCCATAACACATTGAAAAATTAACGAAATTGAAATTTTTAAACATTAATGACCATATAAAGAAATCCGTAAAACCATTTTCAAAACATGGTAATTAATGGAAATATTTAGAAGAATAAATCTTTAAAACATTTAAAATGATATTTTTGTTAAAGATTTCCTAACCAAATGAGAAACATTTTGATACTAATAATTGAGTAATAACATCAATAAAAGCTTATTATATCATGAGAATAAAGATATTCATAATATAATACTTCAAATGGAAGTATATACACCATATAAAAGTGAATTTGTTTACAAAAAACATATAAGTTTCAATAGAATATAAATTGAGACAATGTCCCTTACAAATATCATATACTTACATTAAGGATAAATCAATGACATAATTATGTGTGAAAAATAATAATACAACCAATATAAGTGGATATTAAGTGTAAAACAATCAGAGGTCATTCACACATATTCATATATTTACATAATCGAGAAGTAGAAGTTTAACCCCAAGGAATTAAAATTGGGTTAAGAAGTTCTCTTATAGAAATTTGACAGCTTAACGACGTCTCTTTAAAATTAATAAAATGAGTTGATGAGAGAGAAATGTGTATATCATCACTTGGACATAAAATTTATAACAATATGGAAATATAATTACATATCCCAACAAAATAATATGTAAATTAGAAGACATGATAGAAAGAAGTCTTAAAAAGAGGAGGGTAAAAGGTTACCTTATCGATTTTTTAACTTACGAAACATACACCAAAAGAAATAAGGATCATACAATGAAGATGAAATTACCCATAAATTAAATTATATTACAAATAGAATACAATCATGGGCAGTACATACACCACACAAAATGATATAGTGGAAAATATAACATGAATGTCACGGGATTAAAATGTGAGATAAAAACCCCATACCGCGTTGTAATCAATCGAGTCGTATAACCAAAAGTTATTAAACCCCAAATTATTTATATAATACCATGAATATAAATATTATCATGATAATATATATCAAATTTAAGAACACAATAAAACACTTGAAATAAATAAGTGGAGAACAATGGAAATCTCATGGAATTAAAAGTGAGATAAGAAACCCCTTACCTCAATTCAGACTTGTCTTGTATGTTCCATGTTCTTCATGAATAATAAACATAAGTTAATTTATACTTAATTAATAACATTTATCAAGTATTATTATTCCTTTTATATAACTTATTGTCTTGCTATAGCAGTTAGTTTATAATGAGAGTTCATATCAGACATTTTGTCGATGATTGGAACTTGAGTAAAAAATGAACTTGTTATAAAAAAATTGTCCATTTGGTGAAATGTATATTATCTCAATAATCAAATTCATTAATTAAATATCATATATATCATATATATCCAGTATATATATGTATTTATAATAGTACATAACATATGGAGATAAAAAAATGAAATGCATTGTTCATTGAGACGGTAAGTCGTACGTACATATGAACGCTACTTTCATTTCTATTTCATATTTTAATGGACTGAAAAAAATATTAATACATAGGTATATTATAATTCAAATATATTATAATATATTATTTCATAAACTCCATCCTTTATACGTCCCACGTATGGCATGAATGAGTCATATCCCTTTTAGGGGGCGGTAATCCGCACTTCCTCAAATGAAATTATCACTTCTACCCGTTATTGAAACCATAAAGGTATGATATAAATAAATAATAAATATGTAAATAGACAATATAAATATAATATATTTCACATATAAATACAGTTCCATCATAATGGCCACCATAAGAGGTGGTAGGAAAATATTGAACAATTATCATTTCGTGAGGGAGTAGTTCGCCCTCCAATGAAACAGTATGTTCTTTACCCATTAGATGGAGGTGTGTGTAAGTGTATTTTTAATAATTCTCATAAAAACAAAAAAAAATATTTTGGATACTGGTTTTTTTATAAAATAAATTAATAAAAAGAGTTAAGCGGTTGTATATGTGAAATAAAATAAAAGAACATAAGAGAAGATGTTACCTTTAAATCAGGTAACTTCCTTTGGTTAGAACCCAAAATAGTTCTTGAAGTGTCTTCTACCTAAGGTAAGGGTTCTAGGTGGAAGAGAGATATATTTAAAGCTTATTTGGGTAGAGTTTTTATGTACCAAGAGGCTTTAGAGGTGTGGTTAATGGGCTAGAGGTGAGGGTTTTTTATAAGGGGGAGGATGGGCTCTTTAAGAATGTCTAAAAATATTATTTTATTATATAATTATTTTCGGTTTCTAAATGTCCAAAACTCATTAAAGAAGAAGATAATATTACTCATGTTCTAGATAAAACCATCTAATACAAATTGGATAGGTTTTAGATATTTTTTTAATTTTTATAATCCTATTTATTTAAATTAGTCATTCATGATGTAAACACCGCATCATGTTTGTGTCAAATATGATTTTATTTATTTAATGTCTAAAAATTATAAATAAAATACCATAATGTAGGAAATTTTATTAGTTTTATAATGAATATTTATAGTCAAATATATCAATTATATAACCCCACATTAAAATTTATTTAGTAAAACAATACAACTTTATGATATTTTTATTTTTACTTTTAATAAAAGGTTATTAATATCATTATCTTACCCACGTGGATTTTAAAGTCCAAAATTATCACCATATGATTTTCATGGTCGACCATTACTCATAAAATATGGTTAGGACATGTGTTAATCTAATTTTATATTATCATAATATGGTTTTTACCTTGAATTTCCATATTTACCTTTAACCGCTGTAAATAAAAGTCAAAAGTTACTATTCACCAAAAATTATTTTCATCTTATTGAACCAGATTTGACTTACTAATAACAACTATTTATGTTATATTTTATAAATTCAATTCACATAAGTGGAAAAATGTCATTTAAAAGAAAAATTCATCTTTTCAACTACTACTTAGTGTTTTCACTATTCAAAAAAAATTGTTGTTTTTTAGAAAAATTCCAAAAATTCAGCCTAAGATATATTTCAAATTCTGAAATAAAAATTTATTTCTATTAAACCAAATTAAATTCATAGAAGTCTCATTAATCAATTTAAAATTAATTCTCGATGTCAAGAAAATCATCTTTTTAAGAAATAACAACTTTTAAATGATTGACACTTGTTTATGTCCAAATTAAAAGTAATATTGATTCCAAGGACCAAAATTGTATTAAATGGTAAAAATATAATCTAATTAAACTTCAAAACCATCTAAAAAAATTATCTAACCATATAAATAAATTAGATTAAAAGGCAGTTTTGAATTAAAATACAATATTTTTCACTATTCATTAAAAAATTGAACTTTATCAATGAAATACCATGAATTTACCCAAATAAATTTTGATGTCCTGATTCAAAATAATAATTTTATTTTTTTCAAATAGAAAATATAATAGTGACAACAACTTTATTTAAAAAAGGGTTCTTCATTAAAAGGCATTAAATCGACCTTTTAATGAATATTTGAGTATTTATGCTTAAAATTGGATTCATTCACATTTTAAGCCTCTAAAATTTATTGGATAAAAGTAAAAACATTTAATAAACATATATAATCATATTTTAGTCAGTTCTATTCATTCTTTCCAATACAATGAGTAGGCATTAACTACCATTTAAATTAATAATAATATTATATTATTTTTCAGTATAACTCACCATTGTGTGCAACACATGTTTTCAAAGAATCCCATTATTTTGTATCTGGTATTCCATCGATAATTTCATCCCCTTTAATGTAAAATTAACATTTAATATACAAATATTTAAAAAATGAAAATGTTATATTCTTTATTTACATAGGATGTTACATGTACGGTGTGACCGGAATGACGCCAAGTGTGACTTTTTATTAAAAATTGACATTAATTTAAGTAAAAAAGAACAAGTGACACATTGAAAACCAAGAAAAAAATTTCATATATTTTGATATTTAGTAAAATTATCAATGAGTAAATTGTTATGCGTAGGAGTCAACCATACCTCAATACGATGTACGGTGTTATCGGTACGACTGCAAGTTTGTTTTTTATTTAAAATTCACATTAATTTAAGTAAAACGAATGAGTGACAAACTAAAAACTCAGTAAAAACATTCATAATATTTTTGATACATTAATAAAATGACCCATGAGTCATTTTTTGACCCATTAGAATAAACCACACCTCAAACCGACTCATAGTGTGACCTGTATGACTAATAGTTTCCATTATCAGTTTTAAATTGACATTTTAGTCCAAAATGTGTCACTCAATAAAAAAAAAGAAAATTCACTCTAATTTTCTTGATAATATTTTAAAATGATTTATAAGTCTTTTTTTATGTGTATGGATCAGTCTCACATCAATCTGATGCATGATGTGACCGGTATGACTCATAATGTGAGTTTCATGTTTGAAATGACATTTTAGTAAAAAAACACAACTCACAAACTGAAAACAATGAAAAAACATTCATATTGTTTTGATACATTAGGAAAACGATTGATATGTCATTTTTGACATGTAGGAATCATCCACGGTCTATAAGACACATGGTGTGATAGGTATGACTCCAATAATGTCTTTTTATATTAAATTTACATTAATTTACATAAAAAAGAACAAGTGAGACAATAAAAACTGAGAAAACACATTTTTATTATTCTGATATTTTAGGAAAACAATCTATGAGTGATTTGTGATGTGTATGAATTATCCTTACCTCAATAAAACCCATAGTGTGGCCGATTTCACTAATAATTTCACTTTTTATTTAAAATTGTCACTAATTTAAGTAAAAAATGTAATATAATAAAAACTAAGCAAACACATTCATATTATTTTGATAAGTCATAAAAATGATCCATGAGATATTTTTTACATGTAGGAAAAAACCACACCTTAATCCAATGCATGGTGTGACTGGTATGACTAAAAGTGTCTGTTAGCAGTTTAAAAGTGACATTTTAGTTCAAAACGTCCCACTCACTAAAAACCAGGAAAACACACTGTGATTGTCATAATAATTTAGAAAAAAGATCAATAAGTCATTTTGCTCATATATGAAGTAGTTTCACATCAAACTAACGCAGGATGTGGCCAGTATGACTCAAAATTCATGTTTCTATTTTGAAATGACATTTTAGTAAACAAAATGGAATACCGAAAACTAAGAAAACATACTTGTATTATTTTGATACTCTAGTACAACAATCTATAATTAATTTTTTATGTGTAGTAATCAACCCCACCTCAATATGAAAAATAATGTGGTTGATATAACTCAAAATGTTTCATTATTTAAAATTGACATTAATTTTAGAAAAATAACAAGTAACACACTCAAAACCAAGATAACACATTCAGATTATATTTATATTTTAGGAAAACGATTGATAACTCATTTGTGACGTGTACGAATCAACCCTAGATCAATAGGATGCATAGTGTGACCGGTATAACTCCAAATGCGTATTTTTTATTAAATATTAACATTTTTTATTGTAATCTTTTATATCAATGTTTAATTTATTTCATTATAATATTACTAAAGTAATATTTGTTTTCCAATATAATAGGAATTTTTTTCCTGGGATGAGAAGATTTGTTTGTCAACTGATTCCATGGGAAAACATTTTTGAGAGGGGATCATGAGCGTCAAAATATGAAACATTATTGTTTTTTAATGGTTGTTGGATAACTATATATTTAATTATATAAAACAATGTTTGAAATGTATATAACATCATTCTTTTGTATATATTGTGGGTGAACATTTTTGTATTTTTCGATTTCCACATTCAATGTATATAGCATTGTTTGAAATTATATATTTTTGTAGGTTTTTGTTGGGTGTGCTATTATATTAACACCACATTGTAGTCAGCAAAGCCTTTACCAGCGCTATTTTGAGCACTGATAAAGGGCCTCCTTTAGTAGCATAATTTATTTATCTAATAAAGGGGACCACCAATATCATCATTGCGATTAAGAGTGATTTTTTTTGCTTTTTTGAAATCAATTTTTTGTGCTGTTAAAGTGAATAACTTTATTAGTGACCTCATCCATCATGTAAGAAATGATTCCTTGAACTTCCCAATCCACTTCTTTCAAAAAAAATTCCTTAAATTCTATAATAAATTTAACCTTTAGGTTCCACTATTTGATTTTTTACTTCCTTAATTGATTCATATTTTCTTATAATTCTTAACATTCAAGTATAAAATTAATAAATGATGTTTTTTGGTCATATTTTAATCAAGTATAACCTTACAATCCTTCATCAATCTTATATCTGACCCCTTTACAAAGAAATAATTAATTTTAGGATCTTGTGACTATGATTTTATAAGTAATAATATGTTCCTCTCATTTCATAAAGTGTTTATTTTCTACCACAAAATCACAACTATAAGAAATTTCTAAGACAACTAATCATTTATCATTTACTACACCTGAACCAAATTAATTAATTCATACATATATATTATTATATGTATAAATTTATAAGTAATTTATATTAATTTACCAATATATATATATTAATATATATTTCTATAAAATTATTATAAATATAATTGTAAATTAATATATATTAATTTATTTATATGTATATTCATATAAATATATTAATTGATATATAAATTTTAATTATATTAACTTATATTTAAATATAATTTTGTATAGAAATTAAATAATAAACCCCCCATCCAAGTGATTCAGATGTGGAAAAATGTCTTCTGTTATATAGGTGGGATCGGTGGTGGCACATAATATATTTTTATATGGGAATGAGGGGAGGGGTGGGAGGAAACAAGGGTGGGGTTAGTGGGAGTTAAGGCAGGAGGTGTTGGGGGTAATGATCTTTGGCCAGAGGTGAGGTGGTTTGTCAGGGGAGGAAGTGGGGATGAAGTTGGAGGCGACGATGTCATGTAGAATCCAATGTGGGATGTGTTGAGGGAAACTATGTGATTGTCTGGATTTTAGGTATGGTTATATGGTGGTGATGTGTGTGGGGTTTTAGGTAGTGATGAGGTTGTTATAGGAGAGGCGATGCAGGGGCATTGTGTGTCAGGGGAGGTAACGGGTGAGCTATGGGGTGTGTCAGGAAATGCAATTGGTAGGTGATGGGGTTGTTAGGTGGGAGGCAAGGTGGGGGTATGGTGTTTCAGGGGAGGATATGGGGTGTGTTTGGGGAGGTGATGAGTGAGCAATGGTGTTTTCATGTGGGATGTGAGATAAGAGTGTGTCGAGGGGGTGAGGTGGTGACATGGAGTGTTTGGGGACATAGTGGGGGTATTTTTTTTAAATAACATTTATCAGTGTTTTTAAACATTGGTAAAATATCTATTATTTACTCAGAATAAAAAAATAGGTAAAATAACCATTATTTATATACATGTGGTGTTTTATTTAAATGTTGGATAAGGATTTATCCGTATTTATAAACAAGGATAAAACCATATTAAAATATAGATAAATGTATTTTTTTTAAGTGAATAAACACTGAGAATCTCATCTATCCTACATATACTCATGGATCACACACCATCCATATCGGTTTCTACCACCATAATGGATCACCATTCTCTATAATTCAAATGAAAGCATCTCCAGACATTATCTCCAAACAAGCCATGATAGCTCGATATCTGCTCAGAAAATCTTCAAACCTGTGTGTCATCTATTAAAATGCAACATGCGTGAGCACATGTCCCATAAAAGGGTGAGTATAAACATAACCAACATGACATCATAAAAACAATAATAACAAAATGTGACTAGTATTATCAACTCTGTATATGAGTGGTGACTAAGAGGATGACAAAAAGGATAACCAAACATCATGTTATCCTGAAACCCCTAGTATTGAAGGGTGACTAGATAAATAATTGGAATGGATAAAGTAGATAAGATCGACCACTATAGGAGTTTCAGTGACACCTATAGAAGTATCAATTATATAAGATCCAGTCCAAGAAAAATACACGTCTTGAGAATCATGGGATTCTTAGATAATTATAAACATTACAAAGCCTAAATTCAATATTCAGTTGTGTAAATAATCATAAAGAGACCCATGAGGTTCGAAGAGGTCACAAATCCCAAAGAAATATAAACTCCTCAATCAATCTTACTACCTCACTACCACAATAATTCATAAAGGGAATATTTGTCACCTCAAAAGCATGATCCCAAGTCAATGGAATTCCATATCCTTTGACCCATCAATACCTCACCATCAACCAAGAATCTATAATACCAAAGATAAAAATCCACATAAACTATCCACAAAAGTGGTGGGGGAGCCATAACTCCTTCATATTTGTGAAACAGTCAAGGGGATACCAATTTTAGTATAGGATCTACACACCTCATGATCTCATGTATGGGGGGATATTGAATTTGAAGATCGAAAACCTATTCCATTGGTGTTTGTGGGGGATCAATAAGATCTATATTTAAATTGGGGACTCACACCAGGACACAAACTTGCTACTAGGGGACACTGACCCAAATATCCCTCCAAATATCAAAAGTGTAGCACATATTTATCTATGCAAATTTTAACATAGTGAAACAGGTAGTAACATATCATGTTTTATATCTATTTCCAAAGAAAAGAAAACCATCACAATATACATGAAAACAACAATTAATGGGCCATTTACTTTACCAGACCCGAGTCTCGAGTAAGGTGATATGCTATACCACAAAGTCTAGAAGGAGTACATGGCATATGCTATATTTTGGGAGGTGTGTACCCCATAAGAAGTAGCATAGATGTAAATTGGAACACTACATGCTGTTTAAGGGCCACCTACAGGATATGTATGTTTGACTACATGATGTTCCAGTAATGGTGGGGTATTTGGATACCAACACTGCGACTTGTATAATCTTCCACTAATACATGGTGTATGGTCCTTACCCACGTGAAGTGTTTGTCCAAATGGCCACTTGGTCTTGTACTCCATGTACACACCATGTTGGTCATATAGAGGTAAATAATGTGTGGGTTAAACTATATGGTGTGTGATATTTAACTCCATCTAAAACCCTATCTTCCACACCTTTGAGATACATGATGAGTGTTCTCATGAACTACATGCCATGTAGTTGGGTATTACAAACTAGATTCAACCCCTTGCTTAGAAATCTCTCCATATTCTCTGGTTTTATCTCCAATCATAGTCGCATTTTCATATAAGGACTTGATTGGGGGAGTAACACAACCCTATGCTATTTTTCAGCCAAATATTGCTAGAAAACAAAATCAATTTCCACCCTTAGAGTCTCTTATCACCCTTAAGGTCATTGATTTGGAAGAAACATCACCTACCCTCCCTCTAAATACACTATCATTCAATGATCCCCAGCTTATCTCATCCTTTGTTATTGAAACCCAAAAATCAAACAAAGTATAAGGATTCAACCACGATTAAAATGAGACCAAGAATGCCTACTTATTGGCCTTATCGTAGGCTGAACATGAATTTGTGATGAATGTTGGGAGAAATAAAAATAATTAATTAAAGTGATAATGAATGAATACTATTGCGAACCCAATCATGAGTCATGATATTTAAAATTAAAGTACATGTGAAAATTATGAAAAATAAATAATTAAGGAAAATTAGGGATTTTTAAATTGACAGGGAAATGTGGCACAAAAATTAATAAAGGAATGATCTCTCCATTAATAAAGAATACATCAACAAAGATCAATTAAAAAATAAAAAATCCCTACTTCACAGTACCATGACCCATGCTTGATTATGTCATCACCACCATACTCGCCTCATTGATGTCACCACGATTCAGGTCTTATTCCACTGATTTGATGTCACCAAAACCAATATTCGACCCCTCTCTCTACCTTCTCCCACTTTCTAGGGTTCATAGAGATGATACAAAACTAACCCTAGAGTGTAATGTAATACGAGTTTAACTGGATTTTTTCTTTGTTTCTACATAATAATTCAGCTATATAACTAATTTATTATATCAAATCAATAAACTAATTGGTCCATCCATGATGATAAACACTCAGGGTTCTCGGTGTGAATGAAACTAAAATCGCTCCAAGAGAAAAACCCCTTTTAGGATTTAACCAAAATGTTTCTTTTTCCAATGCAATGACGCATTCATGAGATATGAGTGGTTTTCCACATATACATGTATGTAGGATAACAATAATATTTTTATAAATAATATAATTTTATTATGGAACTGATGCACTCAAAATTCTATACTCGCACAACTTGAGGATAAAAATTACATATTATAATCAATAAAATGGTCAATTATTTTTTTATTTGGTTTCCTACAAGATTATATTTACCATTTTATCCAAGGGGGTCTCAATGACTCAAAAAACTAAAAATTGCGCTAAATATCAACTAAAAAAACTAGATCACTACATCATACACACCCTAAACCCTTTTCATCCTCTATAAGGATAATAATTTAAGATCTACCATAAATATGATCAGAAAAATATACTCATGTGGAAACACCCCACCATCACACGTACATCCATCACCCACAAAGGTTTGAGATCTAATAGATATTGGAATGAAAAATCTATGGAATAAAACATCATATCTTATTCTAAATATTCTTAATCTATCCCATCTTCAAACAAGAATAATTCCGAAACATGCATCGACCCTAGATGAGCCTTTCTTGGCCTTTTCACCAATATCTATCTCTATATGGATATCTACCAATCATATAAAATGAAAATAATAACTAATCATCTAACATTAGTTTGAGAAGGGTTTGTATTCTAGGGTATATCTGGTGGGAGTTTTTCACTCCCCACCATTAAAGGTAATTTGAAATTGTTATTTTATGAGAGAAATTTATCTATGTTATACGCTGGTATTGAGTGCATTACCGGATACCACACCATCACTATGAAATATAGAACACTACATGATTTTTAGGATTCACATCATCCCTTGTACCAAAAATTTCCAACCAAGCAGATGCACAATTACTATTAGTTATATTAATAAGAGAAATATGTCCTTATTATAAACCAATTACATAAATACCTATGGAAATACCTCATCCACATCAAGATATCCAATAGAATTTATCGCACTATTAAAGAAAACATGTTTGTGTCACCATTACTCATTTGTGAAAGACATAACTATAAAACCCTATTCATTTTTAAGTTTTGAATTCCTAATGAATTTGATATTTTGATTTTGGTGAGCTGTTTATTTTGAGATTTGGGATTCAGAGAAAAAATATGAGATTTAGATCATTGTGAGTTGATTTTTTTAGATATGGTTTCAGTCTTGATAGGTTAATTGGGTTCTTGGGAAAGTATCCAGAGCTTCAGATTAAATTTCATAATTTTAAAAGGATTTCTTCCCTGGTTCATGGTTTGGTTTAGAAAATTGAGGCATAATTGCATGATTTCCCTTACACATGTGAGTTCTCAGTTCATTTTCTAAATCCCTTGGCTAGTCCTTACCATTAATCATTAACTATGTGAATATTTGGGAAAACTATGAAACATGGAATGGTTCTCCTGTATAACCCATGGTTGTCGAAAAATTATATGAAAAGTTATAGTTCTAGGGAAAATGAGATCCATACAATTGGCACATGGTTTGGTTAATCGTACGACCATGTTATATAAGAGGGTGTTCTTGGAATGTTCTTATTATATAATTGGTGTACAATTTGGAAAACTATGTGACGAAACCAAGTGACTCATTAAAAGTTTTCATTTACCATTTCCATCCCAAATTTGAAGAGGGAATAACCCACTTCCTTCCACCCTCTCTCACACACAGCCAATAGACACTTCCCCCTTTCCTCTTTTAACTTATTTTCAATCTGGGGTGATCATAGTTCAATTTTATAATGATTCTTGGTATGTATCTATTTTTTTGAATCCAATATTTATTTAAACTACTTCTTATCTAATTTGGGAAACCCAATTTAGGGGTTTAGTGTAGATTCCACCAAATCATGATGGGATAGACCGATAAAGTTGGGGATTTCATATAGAATAAAAAGAGAATATTTTGAGATGTTATATGCATATTTTCACTTGTTTTTTTGATGGAGGTATCTCATTGTGTGATTTTTTTGAGGGGTTTCTCATTAATTGTGTAAAATTGGATAATTAATGGGAAAATTGATAATGATTTTGTTCAAGATGGTTCTAGGAGTGCATTGGGGGCCTTTTGTAGGTGGTTAGACATGGCTTTGGTAAAACATGGAAATCATGTGTGTTTTTAAAATTATTCATATTGAAATTAGTTTTTAAAATTTATATTAATTGTTTAATTAATTGTAAAGATATTATAATTTATTAATTATAGGTTTTTATGACATGATTTACGGCCTCACGATGATGGGTAGTGGCTGGTTGGACTTGGATGGGTATCAATGAGGACAGAGGAGCTACTTTATAAGGGTAATGGATTCATAAATGAAGTAATTTGTACTTATGAATATTACATATTGTATTATGATTGACTTATGTGGAATGTGATGCATCAGTTTTTTCCACTAAAGGTGATTGGATTGATAAATTATGTTAATTATTTGATTAAAATTAAATCCCCATGTATAAAATGAAAATGTTATAATTCCATAATTGACATTGTGATTTGGATGGATTCCTCAAATTTTTATGGTAGATGCCTTGATTTTAATTACATTTCTTGGGATATACGAACTATTAGGTGTGAAACATAAATGAACATAGTGATTGTAGAAGAATTGGATAGGTTCTATAAACCCCTTCAGTAAGGATGGGCGATGAATTGGGATCAGTTGGCCCGAGTAGGTCATGTGAGAACTTTATGATCCTTTAAATCCCTGGTCAAGGAAGAATGATCATGAGGAGAGTGTTCCTCCCCCATTAAGATGTGTGTTCCCACATGGGTATATCTTGACGATATTTATACATAGGTTGGTTGTGGGTACTAACCTAGAGTGACTTGGGAAGGGGATGGTCTTGAGACCATAAAACGTTTGTGATACAAAGATGAGATTACCTATGAGGACAATGGGGACATGATGTGCTTATTCTAATGATAAGGGATGTATTCCCTCTAAGTGATGGGATAGATCTGGGAGATGATATTGATATAGAGTCACCCTTATGGGGTGTCATAACCATGATGAGAAATAGGGTACCCTAGTGGGTGCCCCAATGACCTGTTGACCCTAGTGTGGGTGTGTATGGGAAATGGTTAGAGATGATTTTGGGTGTAACCATAGGACCTAAAATGATAAGTAGTTTTATAAAGATATAGAAATGATGACATGAGATAGTTTTGGTGTTATATAATATCAACTATGTTGTATTGAGATACATGAGATGCAATGGATATAATCCTTGGATTCGAACTTCTTGTGTAATACCAGTTTTGGATATTCTTAAACTTGTTCCTTGGAATCAAGGATAGGGGATAAATCTCTCCTAGTTCGTCTTCAATATTGGTTTTGAATACATGAATTTGATCCTCATATTAAAATGTGGCATGGTTTAGATTTCCTTTGACTTGTTCTTTTGAATTTGGGATAGGGGATACAACCCAACCATGTAGCCTTTGGGGATGACTTTGATTTCCTAATACTTGATCCTCAGAATTAGACGTTGAGTAGATGTTACTAGATTTACTTGGAATTTTTTCTAGGAATCAAACATGGGACTGTTATTGGTTGTAATTGTTACGTGACTTGTTTAGAGACACCATGAAAATGTTTGATGTAGGTTTGAGATGATCCCGACTTCCACTATTAGGACCAAAAGATTGATGATGGTTATTTATTTATTCTTCCGCATTTTATTCATTTATTTTGTTGGGAATTCCACATGTAAATACACTAAACTTATTGATTATATATGTAACCTCATTGGTGGATCCCTACTGAATTTTACTCACACCCTGCTAAGGTGTCCATGAAACATGGGTACTTGAGATAATATCATTGATCACAAGTTCAAGATGAGAATTGGATCAATGTACCATGATCAAGTGGGATAAATCAAAAGATATTTAGAGATCAGATGAGGTGAGGCTTTAGGATATTATTTGATCCTCCTGGTTATTTTTTTATTTTATTTGTTTAATTTATTATCGGTATTGTGGGTGGTTAGTCTTTATATGCTATCATGATTGTGAGTATGTGGGACTTCTTGATTTAGAATTTCATTTGACGTGAAATATTTTATTTCATTACTTCCATATAGTATGATGTTTATTATTTTTCATGGATAATTTTTTGTTAATGTTTATTATTGAATATTATGAAATGGGGTAAAATCTCCCCACTGTATCACCAAAGACCCCCACGACTAGTCGGTAGCTTCTAGCATATGGGGAGGCACTTTATAGGTCACATGGTGACCACTGGTCTAGGAACTGATGTGTTTTCAAGGCATGTTAATCAAATGATAACATTATATATAACACCAACCTTACCAATTGTACAATATTACCAAACTACCCATCAGTTGGACTAATCTACCACAATCTAAAGTGGATGGCCTTGACCATTTTGATGAACTGAATCTATCAGATCTAGAACATAGGATAATATGTGGTTGAGTGAAAAAAAACCACATACTATCATGTAGGACCCCATTCATCACATTGTAAGTGTTTCCATGTGGTGGGTTCACCAAAAATGATTCGCTAGGTAAACTATTATTGTGGAAAATGAAATACTAGAGTGGTTCTCACCCAAATTTACTATCCCCACATCCAACATTACAAAAAAGATTAAATCACTACCTAATTGGTCAAGTGACTGATATAATCCCCAAATTGATGGAACCCATGGTAGTCCAATGTCAGAGGACATTCAAAAAAATTCCAATTCAATACCACCACTAATGTGGCCTATCACACAGACTTAAAGATTGTATGGCTGCCACCATTGATTGAATGGTGAGAAATTTATCAATGTACACATGAGAATCACTACTCTGAATCTACACACACACACACACACCCCTCATCATTCAAACACTATTTCCTCTACTAAAAAGTTCTAAACACCACACCATTGTCTCATCACTCTGATTTCACCAGACCACATGGGTTTAATATCACAAAGGCCAATAGTTTTACAAGTGATTTGATCCCACCTTATAAGAGTTTTTTTCTAGATGATACTATCATTTTAAGGCTATAGAAATGTATAAATTCCATATATGATCTAGCTAAAACCATTTAAGGTAAGGTTTGACTCACAATATCCACAATCTCTATAGGGTCTTTCACCCTCCCATCAATCAACATTCTAAAATTCATCCCAGGAATGAAATATGATGCATATTATAGCCCCATTTCAGGTTTTCACTAGAGTTCACCCATTGAAATCACTCATGAAATCTTTAATAATCATAGGATGTGAATTTATATCCACAAAGTTAGTATAAAATCCATACATAATAGTTGATGATTAATTTTCTTAGCACCTATAGGGTTATCTCTACTCACTACTGCCGAGGGGTCCAGCCTAATACTATATATAGATCCTAAATAATTTTATCAATAGCACTCAGATCACTACAATAACTATATATGATGAATTCATATTGAGTTTTGTACAGTCACACCTGTAGTACATCATCATGAATCTCTAAGTGGACCACTTTCATCGAAAATGTTATGTTAGCCTAAACAGATATAGTGTGAGTGAGTAGAGTTCAAATATAATGGAAGTTCCATGGACTTCATGGGTTAGGCCAGGGGATTCAATAGAATATCTAGTTCTCAATCACACAACATAGGATGAATAAGTATCACCCACACTAACCAATATGAGAGACTATGAAGAACAAAAATGAATTGTAATCTTATTTACACTAATAATCACATTACCATAGTCTTACCCTACACATTTCTTAAAATATCATTTATTATTAGCACTCTATAATGAATAGGAACTAACTTTGGGTGGTAGTTGAGGGAGATGATTGATGCATCATCCAACTCCATGATCTCTCACACCACCTGATCACTACTAAAAAACTCCACAATAGTCATAAAAGTTTACAACCTAGAAATTTATAGAATCATCAACAATATTAGAGTGAAGGTAAATTTAAAACCCAAATTTCAATTCCTTTAGGGGGGAATTTAACATGCTTCAACACCTAGGGTGCGTCTCTAATAAAAATTCAAAATCTATAATTTCTCGTTTATGGGACATTTTTATAGGTGGTGATACATGAAAACAAAACCACAAATATTTATCCTTTGCTCCATAATCTTCACATAAACCATATATCGTTTATAAATACATCAAAAAACATTCTCAAAAACACCTATAAATGTGAGTATCCCCTGATACATACCAAAAAATGGTTAGGATTCCCTATAAAATTCCCATATCCTCTGTTAGATCTTCATCCTAGAAGAAGGATAAAACATAAGACATTGTAAATCAGTCTTACAGTGAGTCCAAATACAAAAAAACCCACTAACAACTCACCTTTCTGAGTAGGAAGCATCATACAATAATTGAAATCAAGTTAGTAAGTCCAAGCTAGATGAAAAATGTGAATCTCAGGTTCTATCCGAACCTCAGTCACCTAATGATAGGGCTCAACTTAAAAAATCACGAGGCCCATATCATTAGAACACATGAAACATACTTAGTTTAGGGTAATTTAGTCAAAATTATTGGGAAGTACCATTAAATTTTATATTCAAGAATTTGAAGAATTTCTCTACATATACATGCATGTGTGATAAAAATAATATCTTTACAGTTAATTTATTTTTATAATATCATTAATATGATATCAATTCTACCATGGATTAGCTTGAGGTTAAAAATCACACCTCAGATTTAATAAGACAATTAGATAATTTCTATGAGGTTTTCTACTTGTGTAATTTTATCTTTTTAACCCTAATGAGGTCCTGATTACTAAAAAATTGAGATATGTATCAAAAATAAAAGTATCAATCATTGCATCAAAAATATTAATACTCCATGAGTTTTGTGTTATAATAATGGAAATTTATTATTATATTTCACCTATGTGAACTCAAAAGTGGTGTTTTTTCAAACAATAATTACTGGGTGTACTCCATAGAGATTTCCTAAGAAGGATACATGAACATGATGATAAAAGTGATTAAAAAAGACACACTAAATGAATAAATGTTATATATATATAAGATATATATAGTTTATAATAATGAATAATAATGTTATTTTTTATGAAAATTGTAAATATGATGGTCATATGAAATAATGAAAGTAACTAAAACTTTTAATTGAATGATATGATTATTATATAAAATGATTTGAATTATAATTTGGAGATATACTATTTAATGAATCAAACTAGTGGATTGTTATATATATAATTCATCAAACACAAAAGGTTCCCTATATTCAATGTGTTAGAATGATGTGGTTGAGGGAAACATTATAAAATATGGTATGGGGGATATGAGTTTCTCACATTAAAAACTAGGAAAAACATTCGAAGGAAACACTCTTATAAATAAGAGTTTTTTGAAGAGTTTTTATTTCATTAAATTTTACATTCAATATAATTATTTTAAGAGTTTTTAAATAGTTATTTTAATTAAACTTTTTTTATATCACACACACTTTCATAATAAAAAACTATAAAATAAATTAATAAAATAAATTAATCTAGGATTAGTTGTATATGTCAAGATAAAAATTGAATATGAAAAAAGAATATAAGATATAAAATCACGGAAGAAATGTCACCTTGATTATCCAAATTTATGCCTCTATTGGATGGTTTCACAAAGAAGAATCAGTGTTGATTACAAGGATTTATGTAAATAAATAAGAATAATATCCATATTATTTCAATATCATCAAATGAATACTCTCTATATAGAATCTCTATATATGGTTTTTTTGGAAATTTTTGTTCATAATACCATGAGACATTGAATATCCTTGAGGGTTATTTTTATTGAGGCCCAATAATAATACAATTGGGAGGGAATCAAACACTTTTGGACATTGGTCAAATCATGATCCAAGGCCATATCTTCAAATAATCTATCAATATATATTCTAAATGAAGTTTAATATTTCACAATTAATTTTGTGTGGTTATTTTATATTGAATAAATATATTTTGGTAGAATTGTTTTTGGATATATAAGTTGAAAATGATTATTGATAAGTAATCAATGAATCATTGTGACAACGAAACACCTATATAAATATTCTTAGATAATCTTCGTACATGACTTTGTAATAGATATTTTATTTAATTATGAATAAAGATAAATATGATCACATGAAGTGAAGATAGATACTATGTGTATGAAAACCCATTTTAAACATTATTTATGATTGATAAAGGAATCTATAAAATGTAAAATGATGTGTAATTATAGTAATGGTTATTATTTCTATTGTCCCAAACATGATAAAAAGATGGGTGAATTGATATTTAATGATTTAAAATAGATTTATTAAAACATTAAATCACTTATTAATTTCCCATTTATAAAATATTTTTACTCATTAAAATAACAGAAGAAGGATATTAAGAATTTCAAATTTTTTTCCGAAATAAATAGTCAGTACTCAGAAACATATGATTGAGAAAATTATAACATTTAATTTTTTAAACTAGTGAAAATATCAAATCACACTAGAATAATAAAAAATCTAGAGTAAAAAACTATTTATATCATTATTAATTTTTATAAAATATATTTATATAAATACGTTTTGGCTCAAAGAAGAAGGGGTGAAACTATTTTAATATTAGTAATAAAAAAACTAAGTAGATGAGATATAAATATTAAACTATAAAAGTAAAAAATTAAAATGATATTAAACAAGGAGTGAATATCTAATATAGAACCTAATACCATTTAATTGACTAATACCACATACACATACACTCTTATTAAAAAGGGCTATTTTAAATTAAATAGATGAGTCCATAACCAAGAAAGGGTTTAACTATCACAAAAAATAATATTACTAATATTCTTAGATATATAAAATATTCCAAAAAAATTATATGACATAAGTTACCTGAAATTATAGGTCAAAAAGGATTTATAAAATTTTTTATTACTATATAGAGATATTCATAACATTATAAAGAAATTAGTAAAACAAAATTCCTAGAAAAATAAAAAACATCATATGTACATAGATATTAGTTAGGTTTCTCCACTTCCCTCTTAATGTAGATGGTTGAAATAATATATAACATTATCCTTCACTATCATGATGCCTGTAGTATGTAGTAAAGAAGCAATGGTTAAATTAAGGGTTAAGAAAGTGTATGGCACAACTATTTAATAGTTTTCTTGTAATTATAATGATTATTTGAACATTTTTTTTTCAAATCAAGATTTTATGATGAATATATCAATATCAAGATCCTTTGAACATGAAAATTCATAATATATTCATAAAAATATTCTGGATAAAAAGTACCATTTAAAACATATCCTGAAAATTCATTTCTCAAATTAAAAGGAGCATGATAATTTATCTTCAAAATATCCCCTCTTTGATCATAAAAATTATTAATCAATAATGCAGTTTTACTAACCTTTATTTCTAATTAATTAAAAATCATTATAACAATTGTCATATTTACATAAATATACCTTTATGGTCACCTAGAATCCAATTCACTATCACTTCTATGATTTTTAAAAAAATGAAATATCAAAATAGTCAGGAAAGTCTAATTTTTTTTCTTTATGTTCTCTTTATTTTTATTTCAGGATCAACTTGGTCTCTTCAGGGTCGAATCTTCCTTCAAAAAATAATTCATGGTTAATAAACTATGTTTGAATGATCAACTCTATTGAACTACATGATTTAATTTTATGTCTGTTATCGTTGAATCGAATGATTTTTTACTTCCAAAAAATGAATTTCAAGGTTGATTGACTTGTTCTACTCAATCAGGTGTACATGCCTGAATATTTTGAATATTCATTCATGACCACTTCAACCATTATTTATTTTTGAACATGACTAGAAAATTTCTAAAAAATTTATAAAATCAATAAAAATCCAAATACAACATTTTTATTCCTAAAATTTATTTCAAATGACAGAAACATGTTAAAAATATACAAAACATGTTTTTGGATTTTTAAAACAATGAATTATTGGTTTTACGTAACAATATATCCTATTCTATATTATTAAATATATATAATTTAATTCAAATATACATTTGACTTCACCATCATACTATCAAAAATCATAATAATACCCTATATATATTTAATTTTTATCTCCCACTTTGGAAACTAAAAATAAATTCAATCTAAAATACCCGATAGTGTGATAATAAAATTATAATATAGAAAATATCAAAAGAAGTAGTATTCCAATTTTCCCCTGGATCTATGTCCTCAAATTTTATTTTTTATCTGATAACTTTATTTTTAAATTGGTTAAGAGGGAATCCAGACATGGCCTAGAGGACCAGGGCACCAATTACTTGATGAATATTGAGCCCGAAAGACTAACATAGCTTCAGATCCCCCCCATTATTTATAATAATTTACATGTGATCTCATAACCCATAATATCCCAATGATGACTAAACAACTGCACCCCATGAATATGTTCCAATGTTTTCTGTCTTCTAGACTACTTTATAAGCAGCCCTCTCTTGTCCTAGGTGGCTACCAATATCCCATTTCATACACCCCTGGGAGAAATCATTCTCATAAATAGGTGTTTTAAAGTCCCAATGGATCGAAGACCTGGAACATGGTCCAAAATACCATATATGAATAATAATGTGACTATACTCATTGTAGCTATACTACTACCATAAATCCATCCACATTGGAGGGCCATAGAGGGTTGAAACCTCTAACTCATGCAGTCTGACATGGAACAATACCCCAATTCCAAGGCTCCAACTACAGGTATTAATTAATATTTATTGTCTTTAGACAATAATGTATTTAATTGATAATTTAAGGGATGTTTAAATCTGTAATATGTAAAAAATATAACAAAATAAAAAAAAGAAAAAAATTTAATAGATCTATTATTTTATTAATCAAAACTATTTACATCAATTACATTTATATATTTAATATATGAAATATAATAAACATTATAATATAAAATAAAAATATTTCATTCATTATTTATAGAACTACATAAATAGAAGATGTAGCCTTTAGCAAGAGGATTCCCTTTATGATTGGAGGGTGTGGTAAAGGAACTTTTATGATAGATATAGGATACAAATGGCGATATAGATGTAGTAACATCTTGAGAAATAGAGGCCTGAATGGTGTCTCACAAACTCTCCAATATAGTGGCTATTAGGTTAGCAGGTTAAAATAGAATAATATCACTAAAAGGCTTGATCTAATCCACTATTCATGAAAAATCTATATCATAATTTTAATTTTTCTAAAAAACGATAAATATGCTTTCTTCAATATTATATTATATATATATAAACATCACTAGTTTATGAGTTTTATTATTAATTATTTCCACATTAAACCTAAATTCATTGGTTACCATGGGAATTTTTTGGTTATGAATCAGCACCTTAAACTGATTCATTATATATTCTTTATTATAAAATTTCCCTTCCAAAATAGTGTCCAGATCTTTTATAACATCAATATTATTATACTATTTGATAATATAGTCTGTCATTTGAGTAAGTAATTTTTTGTTCATTGTTTCTATCTTATTAGTATGTCTATTTGAATCATTATAAAACTATGTTTATTCTTACTTATAGAAAAAGGTCACATATACTATTTTCAATATTATTTTCCAATCATTTGTATTTACAAGAAACTATATCATATTTAATAAATGAAATTGTAATTGCTTTCAATGGAGTCTACTAATCATTAATTGAACTCTATTTTCATAGTCATTTACAAATGATGTGTAGTTTTTTGTACTTAGGTATAATAGAATGGGAAAACAAGGTCATTATATCAAGGAGGAAGTACTTTGAAACAAATAATCAAAGGTATTATTAAAAAAAGTAAAATAAATAAAATACTAACAAGTATGGGTGGATTTGACTAAAGGGTGATTTAATAGAATAATTTATTGTGAAAAAAGGATTTTTAATGTTATTTTTTTATAAAATGAAAATGATGGTCTTAAACATTACCACACAAAATAAAAACATATAAACATAGGCTAACTCTAGGATGAACAATCATAAAACCCTAATTTTATTATGATTCCAATGTGAAAATATGGTCTATGGTATCTTAAAAAATCATATCTATACTCGATACGAGAATGATTTATGTTTTGAGATTTAATTTGAGAACTATAAATTGATCCCAGTTGTTTTCTTTTACGGTAATGTTAGCTCTCTCAAAATTCACAAATTAATCAACCTCACATTATATATGATAATTAATTGATTATTTAATTAATTGTGAAATCAAATAATTTATCCAAATTAAATTAAAAATATGAATTTATACTATTATATTAAAAATAATCTATTTAATTTTGAATAAATTAGATCGATTAATATGAATATATGCTTCCATGGGTTGGTGGGTCATCGTAGAAATTTTTTTTAAATGAAATTATTTGAAAATGGATAACCCTGTTCTATTTATATGAATATAATCTATCGTAAAATAAATTAATTATAAATAATATAAACTAAATAAAAATGTTAAATATAATATTAATAGATAATTTATTAAAAGAATAAAATATGAAAACATAGAAGAGGAAGTGAAGAGGGTTTTGGAGGAAATCTTATTACGAGAGATTAGCTCCTACAAAAACATTAAGAAATATAAAGGAACCACTTTTAATTTTATTCCAATCTTATAATCCATGGAAAACCCTCTAAAATGATAAAAACACATTTACAATGTATAGGGGAGACTATAGTCAAAAGTGATTACAAGGGTAAATGGTAAATTAAGCCAAGTATTTTAATCTAACTTTCACTGTATTGTTGACCTCTAAAATGTATAAGCCATATAACCTTCATAAAATATTATTTGTTTTAAATTATATCTTTTATTTAATTTCAAAATTTTATCCTTATATAACATTTAATGATGAATTTCCCAGATGCTGAAGTTGTGTACACAATGATGAGAATAGTATAGATTTTATTTTATGACCCATTTTATCCCCCAAAGCTACGATCCATCAAGGATTGTCCAAATAAACATTATATCCCATAGAGTGTATAATAGTTTATTAAAATAACTATTATAAATAATTAAAAAATAGATATGTAAGAAATAATAAAGAGTACTCTAAATGGTGAAAATAGAAAATTTTAACAAATTTTTAAATTCATGATGTAATCCCATACTTTAAAAAAAATATTTCTCATAATGTGGGAAAAAGATACCATTTATTATCAATAAAATATTCAATAAAAATGTATTTTATTAACTCCCAACACATTCCCCTATTCACATTTTGGAAAAAATAATATATCCCAATCAAAATCCACACATAAATCAATGTGTTACAAAATTTATAAGATTATTTTCAATGTTAATCCCATCATGTATCCAAAATAAAATCAATTTCCCCTCGAGTTTTTTTTATATTAATAAAATTATCTACATATTTCATTCACCCATGTGATATGCTGCAACCTACCTCTTAATAAATTTACGTCACTCATCTCTTAAGTGTGAAATATATGAAAAGTTATGATCATCTTGTAATCATAAAGTCATACCATAGGCTTGGTAAAATCCTAACTCTCCATACATGAGACTAAAAAACATGTTCCTATCATCAGTATTTTCAGGTGGTGTTCATTGAGAATTATGGTCAGTGCGTAAGAAGTTAAAAATTAAGGATATAAAGATGAATATTTTATTTTTGAATACAATGTATATAACTCATTGAAAACAAGTTATATTTATTACACATTGTTTCCAAAAATCTATCAAAAAAATAGATTCCCCCTTTCCAATAGAATCCAAAAAATTCATTATAAGTAAATTATAAGGAAATATTATCCCTATTTTTTAGTTTTCCTTTTTTAGGGAATGGTAAGGAAAATTTATACATTTAATGGATAGGGACCCATGCCCTTTTCATTGGTTGAGGTTTAAGATTCATATAAATGAATATGATGGAGGAATTAATTCCAATTATTTATATATTCTCTATCTATAAATATTTTCATAGGAAAAAATGAATTATAATGATTCATATATGACTTTTGAACCTTCCCTAAAATTTATGATCCACCAAAAACTTCCATTCAATGTGACTCTACTACATAATAACACAAAAATTAACATAATTCCCCTACACATATTTAGAACCATGGTCCTGAAACAAATACAAGAGTGGGGGAATATTGGGAAAATAAGATATTGTTGTGGCTAATGTATAAGTAATTCCATGGATACTAAGGGATCACAAGGAAAAAATGTAAGAGTATGTCTCAAAAGTGGGTAAAAAATAATCTTTCCAAATAAAGTATCTCAATCACATTATCGTATTTCTTTTTTATATAAATAATTAATAAATAATACATCCATGTTTTATATTCAAAAAATATAATAGTTTAGCTAAAAATTAATAATACTAAGAAGTGTATTAAAACAATGGTCTAGAGTACGTCTTAAGATGATAAAATCAACATTAATTAGTGCTACTGAGGCATGGGTTTATAAAATCCATCAAACTCATGCAAATGTTTTGAAAATTTACAATCTTGAAAAATATTACATATCAATACTCCTTTTAGTAGTTTGAAAAATAAAGTAATTTCCTCATAAGGGACTCATGAGTGCAAAATTATTATATATATTCAATTTCTGTTTAATATTTTTTTTGAAATAGCTCAAAACACACAAATAAAAATCCTAAATAAGATACCCAAAATTTTTCACCTCCCCCATAATTAAAATGTAAAATTATATTTTATATTACCCTCTGAAAAGATATATTCTCATGAAGTATATAATTTCATATAGGGAAAATGACATAAAAGTGAGAGGGTTAGGAAGAGCCTGATATTCTAAAGTGAATATGGGTTCATACAGTGTGAAGAAATCGATTACATACACTGTGAATTTACTATAAATACCCTTCCCATGGGAACTTATGTGATCTCCAACGAACCATAATGAAGAAAAAATAGACCAAACATAAGGGGTTAGCCATTTATAATGAAAATTTTCAGACATAAATCGTAGTCATGAATTGTAGATAGGGACATTGTATACATCATAAAACCACCTCCTCTATATCATATTGTTAAGGGTTTCTTTTGGTCACTCTATGTATATCCTTGATTTATCATATAATGATAATTATATCTCCTCATGATTTTGATGTTTCATCTTTATTTGATCTCATTGTTGGGATAAATTCATATTAATTTATTTATTGCCCAACATTCCAAATGCTCAACTTCCACGGGAAGATAGAAGGACTTCCCAAAGAAAATTTGAATGGGTTAAAAGTCAGTGAGAGTATTTTATTCTATACTATAATCCAAATGTTCAATATATATGTTCTTAATAAAATCCTTTCTATTCATCTATATAGTCCTCTCCAATACTCACTTCTACTCCTGATTTTAATCTTTGGCCAAACAATTTATTTTTGGGTTGCAAATAGTTAATTTGTTATGTATAAATCCATACTTTTGAAGGAGGAAAGCTGTTTTTTTGTAAATTTGTTCTTATTGGTGATTGAAGATAACTTTCGGTACTACAAAATCATTAAAAAATACAAGCCTTTAAAAAATCCACGATAATTGAGAATCATCAGTCCTAGTGACCTTTGACTCCCCCCATTTGATAACATAATCAACAATAACCATAATGTATAATAAAATAAATTATCTAGGAAAAGTACTCATAAAATAAATTCCCTTTAAATAGTAACATGGGTTTTGAGGAATCGCATGTCCTATAATAAAATTTCTAGTGTTTTTTCAATGTGAGAATGACATAAAAACATGCAGGATTCATGGAACAAGATATGAAAATATAATTTATAGTCTCAAACATTACTATATATACTTTGGGGTATAAATGTTTCCACTATAATAAAGTGTATAAAAAATGAAAATCGGAATGAAACTAATGATTAGGAACAATTTTCCTAATGAATTGGTCCCTATACAAGATCCAAAAGTATGTATTAGAGGTAGATAGATCATTAACTATATCATCATTCCAAAGATTCATACTTGAGATGTCATAAATATTCTCATCAAGAAATGTGTCTCAAAATGCATCATGATCCAATTTATTATCCTCTAATGTGTGAGTGATACCACTCACATGCTCCACCCCCATGTTCTCTAAACCTTACTTTTCCATTATATATACACTGAACTCTTAAAATAGGAGAATCCAATAGATATGTCTAGGATTTTTATATGGATTTCTCATGAGGTACCTCAAAGCTAGATGGTTAGTAAAAACTACTTATTTAGAGCTAAATAATGAAAATGAAATTTATTTAATGAAACAATTTTGGAAAAAAACTGATCTTCCATTCTTGTACAATTCTTTTTGGCTGAAACTAATGTCCTCGAATCATAGGAGATCACATGTTGTGGTCTCTCATCTCTTTGTGATATGATTTCTCTAACTATTAAGTTTGAATCATTACACATAAGAGCAATAGATGCTCACACCATGGGGGTTATATGATTAGTGGAGTGTTGATATGCTTCCAAATCTCATTAAAATATTCCCTAAAATCATTATAAAAAAATTAATTCCATATCTTATGAATAAATCCTGATAATAGTTGGTCGATCTTACTAAAATATCTAGTGATGTGCTGATAAAAATCAGCATCTCCAAGGGATGTTTAATCATTATGCACACATATATGATATATAAATGATGAAATAATGATTACCTTAGATCTATAAAATTCGATTCCATGTTAGGACACTACATGACCTAGAAAAATTCCTTTCTCTACCATGAAATAAATTTTTTAAAAATTTAAAACTATATTTTTATCAATACATCGATGCTAAAAATTTTCCAAGAAAGAGAGAAACTAATAAAATTAAGATCTTTATATAATAAATTCATCTATAAATACCTCCAAGAATATATAAAGTAAATTATTGAAGATACATAATATATATCTTTGGTAGGTACCTGTGGTGTTACAAAGTCAACATTGAATATTTTGATAAGTAAATATAATAATGGAAAATCGAATTCTATCTTCTTATTATCTTATACATTAATGATAAATTAAATATGAATATAGAATCCATAATAAAAAATAGTGTGTCCTAATTTTATGTATCTAATGTATATGATCAATGAATGGAAGAGTTAAATTATCATCATGGGTGGACTGATTCAATTTCCTACAATCTACACATACTCTCCGACTATTTTTTACTCTCACTAGAACTAACTCATCATTTTCAATTTTTAAAACAATAAAACCAATTTTATTTGATACAAACCATAAAGGGTTAACCCACTGTGAGTCATATAAGGGATAAATTACACCTTATTTAATTAATTTTCCACCTGTTTATTTATAACTTCTAATAGTGTTGGGCTAAGTCTCATTTATGGATTCCTAACCAGTTTACCCCCATGATACAAAAGATCCCTTTGCCTGAAAATAAAGGTGATACTACCCATTATAGCTTCCAAGATCCAGATAATTTACCTACTATTATACCTTAAAATATTTAAAAGTTTCATTTTATATTCATGAATAATATTATTATCATATATTAACAAAATAATTATTTAATAGATATTGATATTTCAAATTTGGGGGAAATGACTTAATATCTAGTTTGGGTTGGTGCTGTATTGATTAAAATGTAATTGGAACTAATATATGTGCATAATTTATATTGATATCTAAATATAAATCATCAAAATTTATGAAAAACACATCAAATCCATCTACAACATCAATGGCCATTTCATAATGAAAATTTACATTTTTAAAATTAGAATAAGTATCCATAATATAATCAAAACTAAGAGTGTCATGATCATCATAAATTGTTTTTTAATTGTTTTAAGATATAAAACCGGCCCAGATTCTCAAAATATCCCAAATCATAGAATGATATCCTTTTATAAATTATTAAAAATCAATAATATTAGAATCATTACATGATAGGTCAGAGTGGGATATAAAAAGAGCATAATATTATTTTTAGGGATACTTAATAGATTATAAAATATTAAATTTTATGATATAATCAAAAAAATCCATATAAATTTTATCCTCCATGATATTTATAAATATCTTGGTTCTTTTTTTGTAAGAAATTACAATGAATTATGGGCGTATGTGAACTTACCTAATCATTCTCGATATATAGCACATAATTATTTTCCAAAAAATGTCTTCTCTCACAAAAACAAGTGCATCATTTAGGAATCCTTTGGGGTATTCTATAGTCCTAATTTCAAATTACACCACTACTCTTATCTACTTTATCTTATCAACCTATAATGAAGATAAAATAGAGTGATTAATGATATTAATGGTTGTGACCAAATCACATAATGAATTAGAGATCTGAAACACCCATATGGTTCATGTTATAGTAAATGCCCTATAGTCCTTATAATTTGTAGTTTTCTATAAGGTTGGTGTGATGAGTGTAAATAAATTCCTCATAATGTTTATCTACTCATTTATCTAAAACCCTCTTATATTAATTTTATTTTATTTAATAAATTATAATTTCTTGAAATTTTCTTGATTGCTTAAAATAGAGGGATGAAAATATCAACATGATTGAATTTTTCCAAAACATATTTTTCATCACCTATTAAACCATATTCTTGGTTTTAGAAACATTATTTAGAAATCAAATGTGTCTAGGAGTAACATAATCAATCATATACCATCTTTTATATTTCTCATTTAGTTACTCAATGATTGGTCCTAACTGGGTATCATCTAGAGTTTCGGGGAATTGCAAAATAAATATAGGAGAAATGTCACATTTTTTACTCCCAAATCTCATTAAAATGGTACTAATATCCCACTTCGGATTTACATTAGGTTGGAAAGGAATATTTACAAATTTATTACATACGATATCATGGAGGGTGGTGGTAATCTGAATCTTTTTCATATTAATCTCCCTACACTGAATACCCCTACTCTTTATCCCATTTCAATGATTATGAATAGTTATTTTAAAATATCATTAGTATAAAAATATATCTCTGATTAGGATATCCATTGTTATATTTTTATTGGTGATTCTTGGTTGTTAATTATTTTTTGGGGTTATTGAAATCCTATTGGTTAAGAGGATACTGTCAACATTTTTTTTAAAAATGGGCTTTAATTGTTTTTATATACCATAAATAATACCTGGTTGATCTTTCCATCCTAGTTTGTTAATTGAACTGAAGGGATCACACTTCTTCTTTGGAGGTGGTTACAGCAGTTGTTTATATGGTCTCTCTACGAAGACACTGGAACACTCCTCTATCTATTGAATAAGGGGAAAACAATCACTACTAGAAAAACCGGTATTTGCGACGGGTCATTTGCGATGGGATCCCGTCGCAAATAGACCGTTGTGGAAAACGGCGTCACAATAACAATTATTTGTGACGGGCCCGTCGCTAAAGACATTATTTGCAACAGGGATCCTTCCCATCGCAAATATTACTCCGTATATTTGTAAAAACTTTTAAAAATAGTATTTGCGACGGGCCCCGTCGAAAATACTATTTTTTAAAAAAAATTAAAAACTATTAATAAATTATTTTAATGAATATAATAATAATACTATTTGCGATGGGCATAGTATCCCGTCGCAAATACTATAAAAAAATAAAAAATAAATTATTAATAAATTATTTTAATTAATATAATAATAATCCAATTATAATTCAAAAATAAAAAATATTAAAATATTAATAAATTATTTTAATTAATATAATAATAGAATTATAATTCACAAATAAAAATAATAAATTATTAATAAATTATTTGAATTAATATAATAATAATAGAATTATAATTCAAAAATAAAAAAGAATAAAATATTAATAAATGATTTAATTAATATAATAATATTAGAATTATAATTCATAAATAAAAAAATATTAATAAGTTATTTTAATTAATATAAAAATAATAGAATTATTTTACATTCAAATATTAAAATAATTAAAATAGTACAAAAAAATATAATTAAATTATAATATTATAAAATTTTAATATATATATATAATTTAATATTATAAAATATAAATAATATTATTATTCATATTAATATTGTTATTTCAAAATATAATATTATTAATATTTTATAATGAGACAGAAACTACGAATAGAAAAAAATTCATATTTTGATTTAACAAACTTTATAACATAAAAAAAAACTATAATCTGAAGGAGGGGGGGGGGATCTGCAGATGCTGGTGGAGGAAACTCCATCCCTAAAGCATGAGTGATTCGGCGCATGTACTCCATCTAATCCTGCTGCTGCTGCTGCCACCAACTCATCTGCTCCTCATACACCTGTTGCTGTCGTCGACGCTCCTACTCATGTTGCTGCTGCTGCTGACGCGTCTGCTCCTCCTCCTATCAGAGACATTCTATCAGTACAGTATGAGATTGCAACTGATCCTCATACTGTGTAGCAGAAGAAGATGCATGAGCTCCTCTTGAGATGTACGCCGACATCGCATCACTGCCATAATAATCTCCGGGAGTCAGTTGAGAGCTGATACTAACTACCCGGCCCTTCTCGAAGGCATACTGGGTGGCCTGAATCCATGCCGCCTCATCAAACTGACAGCCAGTGGTCTGATCTGATGACTCAGCCTGACTCTCAGGCCGTGTCTATGACATTGCGGCCTCATATGACTCCTGTAGTTGCAATTTAAAATTAAAATTGTGAATATATTATATGAAGTTAATTTTTAAACTTCAAAACAAATAGTACTTACCATGATGTGATACTGACGATCACCTCTGAGCTCCCTAGTAGCAGGATCACTATACATGCTCCGATATACGTCGTACTCCATAATATCAGGGTGCTCGATAGCCTATATGAATAAAAAATAAACTATTAACATTTATAGTTATATAAAATATTTATAAATAATGTACGTACCAAATGATGTCTATGAGTACTGAAAGAATGACTCCCAGCTCGATGAGTCACCTCCTGTCTCCCCCAATTCTGCCTCCCCACAGATGATTTCCTCTGAAAGGCACCATTCAACCAGTGTGCACATAATCCATCCCATACATGGGATGAAATGTACTCTGGTTGGTGTGCTCTACATGTCTCGTCAAAATCTGACACTCCTACTTTCTTCGTGGCAGATTTTCTTAAATTTTACAAAAACTGACGAAAGCGATCACGCATGGCCACCTCCCATGCCTCGTGGACGGCGTCACGCATGGTATCCTCGATCGGATACCATAAACCCTACAAATAAATCAAAATATCAAGTTAGAAATGAAATAATATTCAAAATAAAAATTATTTATTTACGTACGTACCAACCAGTGGCTGAACATGGCCTGCTGCACATCAATGAGAATCTGCTCCCATGTGGTCCACGGCTGAGAGAAATAGTTGGGAAAAATAGCGCTGCCCTGTCCGACTGCTATATGCGAAAAACTGTAAAAATAATAAACATTTATTATGTGAATAGATTAATGAAATCTTAGTTAAATCCACGGGTTATCACACAGGTTATCACACCTCCGTGTGCGTGGATCAAACCCAAGACGTGGACGTCGCTCGAGGACAGGGTTAGGAATCATCAATCGTGCAAGACTGCGCCCCCTCTGCGTACTCCCTGGAGCGCCTGCAGGCTAAGGGTCATCTGCCAGCAACACATCCACATCGAAAGGCAGGTCAGCATCTGCCAACTAACGAAATGTGTCATCGTCCATCTGAAACAGAAAATGTTAATGTTGTTAGCAAATAATTGATAATTACTATTATATATACATATATATATATTATGATTGTATATAACTACCATTGAAATTCTATCAGTGTTCATCTTCTTCGTCATCTTCATATATGTCAATTTCATCTTTATATTCCTCCTCAACATCATCGCTATCCATTCGAGTTCCATTTTCTTCATCTATTACCATTTCAAATTCATATGTGACATCATTAACATCATCGTCATCACCGACTCATAAATGTGGGGTGTCGTCATCAATACTCATGTCTCTTTGTAAAAAAGATTGATTTTGAGTACTCTCTTGAAAAACTTTAATTCTTTTCACATCAGTGAAAGCACATTCACTTTGACTAAACTGATTGTCTCGAATTATGATTTTTATTACACTCCACCAATCAGTCATGTCTCTTGATGTAGCACAGTACTTTGCGTAATAAACTTGATGTGCCAGTTGAGCCAATAAGAATGGTTCATTTACTGCGAGAACACTTTTACATTTAATATCGATGATTCCATGAGTCGGATGAACACGAACGCCTCTCTCTATATCCTACCACCGACATTTGAACATGGTTATGTAATGTTGTCCAAGATAACAGAGTTCAATGATTTCATCAAGTATGCCATAAAAGTCAACTTCATTTTCTCAATGATGAGATCCTCTGAAGCTAACTCCACTGTTCATTGTTTTTTTTGATTCCCCATATGCTTGTGTGTGAAATCGAATCCATTCACCACATATGCATTATAAGTTTTAACAAGTTTGAAAGGTGCGTTACTCAATATACACAGCCATTTGTCAATTTTATCATCATGTCAAGACACCTGAAAATTTGTGAAATAATTATCAATATAGTAAACTATACATTGAATGAGTTGCTAAAAGATAAAGAATTTATGTTACCAATTTTTGAAACCACTGAGAGAAATTTTTCTGTCGGCGTTCTTCGAGAGCAGCTGTTGTAATTTGTGGAATTTGTTTCTTGATATGATTATCATACAACCTATAAAAGCAAAGTTATTTACTGTAACATAAATGATAGAATAAGTGATATAAACACTTATAGTACAACTGATGTCATCTCTTCATAGTTGAGCAGAACATACGTATGAGCTCTGTGATGTTCATCATCCGAAAGCCAGTGTTCATAAACTCCACCCAAACCAAGCTCTGGCTGGTTGAAAACAGATAATTGATTGTCGATTTCATCAATATTCCTCTCGTTCCATCCCATTCGGTTGTGTTTTGAAGGATACTCAAATTCAAAATAATGGGAGTAGAAAAAAGATATTTTTCTCTTGCAAATAAGCTTCTACAATAGATCGTTAAACAGATACTTTGTTACGTACTTTTCTTTTCAATTTTTGCATGCATATTTCAAATGGGTACATCCATCGAAACTGTACTGGACCTCCACATTTGGCTTCATATGGAAAATATAACATCAAATGTTCCATTGAGTCAAAGAAAGATGGCAGAAATATTTTTTCCAGTTTACATATAATTACAACAACATCTTTTTCATGGTTTCATAGAGCATCATAATCAGCTATAGCCGCACAAATTTCCCAAAAAAAATGAGACATGTCTGTTATGGAATCCAAAATTACAGAATTCAACAGACCTCTTAATCCAATGGGTAGAATTCTTTCCATTATAACATGACAATAATGACTATTTAATCCAGTAATATGACCATTATTTACACATCTACCCAAATTGGAAGCACAACCATCTGGAAGTCTCAAATCTGTAATCCACTAAAAAAATAATAAACAGTTTTCTTTAGACAGTGTATACGCAACATTTGGTTTCAGTAACCTTTCTTTTCTGACATTCTCAAACAGTTCCTGTTCTGGACGCCTACAAATTTGGGCAAGATCTAAATGTGCATTTAATATGTCTTTGCCCTTTCCTGGAATATCCAAAACTGTATGAAACAAATTATCAAAAAAGTTCTTCTCAATATGCATGACATCCAACATGTACGGACCAACAAATCAGACCAATATTGCAAATCCCAAAATATGCTACGTTTAATCCAATTGTGTTCTTTCCTAAAACCAGAAATTTTCTTTTGGTTTATTGTGGGACCAAAAGTGATGGGAGGTAATGAAAATACAACTGATTTTACCTCCGAACCAGATAGCATTTTTGGAGGTCCATCCCTTTCAATTGTTCCTTTTTTGAAATGAGATTTGTTAATGCGAAAAGGATGATCAACTGGAAGAGATCAGCGATGACAGTCAAAATAACAAGGTTTCTTTCCATGAATGAGCATAAATGCTTTGTTCTCTCCCATACAGTAAGGACATGATTTCTGACCATGTGTACTCCAGCCAGATAACATCCCATAAGCCAGGAAGTCACTAATTGGCCACATCAATGCTACTCTCAGTATGAAATTCTGTTTCGTAGCAACATCATATGTACTGACACCAGTACTCCATAATAAACTTAATTCATCAATCAATGGTTTCAAATAAACATCAATATTTTTCTTCGGATGTCATGGAATTAGTAAAGTCAAAAGGATATATGGCTCCTTCATCAACATCCATGGAGGTAAATTTTACAGAGTTAAAAAAACAGGTCAACATGAATATTGACTACCATAAGATCCGAACGGACAGAAACCATCAGTGGAAAGGCCTAGTTGAACATTTATAGCTTCTAAAGCAAAGGATGGATGCACTCTATCAAAATAATTCCATGAATCACCATCGGCTGGATGATTCAAGCTTTTATCGGTTTAAATATTAGCTTTATGCCATGACATCATTGTCGATGTATTCTTAGACATGAATAAACGATGAAGTCTGGATGTAAGCGGAAAATATCTCAACTGTTTTACAGGAATCAAACCAGACTTCCCATGTTTCCCTTCTTTATATCTCAGTTGCCCACATGTGGGACAACTATCCAACGACTCATTTTCCCCAGAATATAAAATGCAGTCATTTGAACATGCATGAATCTTCTGACAAGTAAGTCCCAAATTTCAAACCAGCCTCTTACTCTCATAGCAATTTGTAGGAAAAACATTTCCTTCGGGTAACAGTGATTTAAGCAAAGATAATATCTGGTCAAAAAAGGTGTTTCACATTCCGTTATCTGATTTGATAGCCATAAATTTTTCAACTGCTTCTAATTTTCTCATCTTGCATCCAGGATATAATGCATCCTCAACAGACCTCAACAACTCATAAAATTCAGATGGTGCCAACTCAGGATTTTAATCAATATCAGCCGGAGTTTCTATATGTTGAACAGATGAACCTGCAACATCATGTACTAAATCATGACACCGGTATGGATCTGGAATCAAGTTGGTATCACCTACTCTAGAACTGCATTCACCATGTTGATACCAAAAAACATAATCTGGTTGAAAACCAAAACGCAAGAGATGTCCCCCCACTTTGTCAAACGTGTCAAACGTTCGCAATGCACATATTCTACAAGGGCATTTTATTTTGCCTTCTGAAACAAATTCTGGATTTGATACTGCAAATGATAAAAATGTCTCCACACCCTCTATATATACCGGATTTAAACCAGAACCGATTGGATTTCTACGTTGATTTATCCATATGCGGTCATCTAATAATGACTGTTGATGACCTCGTTGTTCTATATTTTTCTATAAAATATAAAAGCATTACTGGTTTTGAATAATTTGTTAGAAAAAACACTCAAGAAAGGATTGAATTTGTTGAGAATAAAGCAAAACCTGTTACAAATATTGATAATTTTAATATTATATTGATTTTTTATTTTTTTAATAATACTAATATAATTTTTTCATAAATATTAATTATATAATAATAACATTATTACATTATTAGTATAATTTATTATTAATATTAAAATAATATAATTTTCTATATTATATACAATTCTCCTTTCATCTGTGTGTTTAACATTCTGTCTCCACATGTAATATTTGCATTCACTTTCACCTCTCCATTGGCGAGTAGGTTGATAATTTTGAAAAAGAATGCAAATATTACATGTGGAGATCGAAACCACACAAATGAAAAGAGAATTGTATATAATATAGAAAATTATATTATTTTAATATTAATAATAAAATATACAATTAATGTAATAATGTTATTATTCCTAATTATTGGTAATTATTCCAGATTATTGGTAATTATTCCTAATTATTGGTAATTATTCCAAATTATTGGTAAATATTGGTAATTATTGGTAAATATTGATAAATATTGGTAAATATTGGTAAATATTGATAAATATTGGTAAATATTGGTAAATATTGGTAAATATTGGTAAATATTGGTAAATATTGGAAAATATTGAAAAATATTGGAAAATATTGGAAAATATTGGAAAATATTGGTAATTATTGGAAAATATTGGTAATTATTGGTAATTATTACTAATTATTACAAATTATTACTAATTATTGGTAATTATTACTAATTATTGGTAATTATTACAAATTATTGGTAATTATTGGTAATTATTGGTAATTATTATTAATTATTGGTAATTATTTGTAATTATTGGTAATTATTGGTAATTATTGCTAATTATTGCTAATTATTTGTAATTATTGGTAATTTTTGCTAATTTTTGCAAATTATTGGTAATTATTACTAATTATTGCTAATTATTGCTAATTATTGCTAATTATTACTAATTATTGGTAATTATTACTAATTATTACTAATTATTACTAATTATTGGTAATTATTACTAATTATTGGTAATTATTACTAATTATTAGTAATTATTACTAATTATTTTTAATTATTACTAATTATTGATAATTATTACTAATTATTACTAATTAATACTAATTATTACTAATTATTGGTAATTATCACCAATTATTTGTAATTATTACTAATTATTGGTAATTATTACTAATTATTGGTAATTATTGGTAATTATTACTAATTATTTGTAATTATTACTAATTATTGGTAATTATTACTAATTATTGGTAATTATTACTAATTATTGGTAATTATTACTAATTATTTGTAATTATTACTAATTATTAGTAATTATTACTAATTATTGGTAATTATTACTAATTATTGGTAATTATTACTAATTATTACTAATTATTACTAATTATTACTAATTATTGGTAATTATTACTAATTATTGGTAATTATTACTAATTATTTGTAATTATTACGAATTATTGGTAATTATTACTAATTATTGGTAATTATTACTAATTATTGGTAATTATTGGTAATTATTACTAATTATTGGAAATTATTACTAATTATTGGTAATTATTACTAATTATTGGTAATTATTACTAATTATTGGTAATTATTACTAATTATTGGTAATTATTACTAATTATTATTAATTATTACTAATTATTGGTAATTATTATTAATTATTAGTAATTATTACTAAATATTGGTAATTATTACGAATTAGTGGTAATTATTACTAATTATTGGTAATTATTACTAATTATTACTAATTATTACTAATTATTACAAATTATTACTAATTATTACAAATTATTGGTAGTTATTACTAATTATAGGTAATTATTACTAATTATTGGTAATTATTACTAATTATTGGTAATTATTGGTAATTATTACTAATTATTACTAATTATTACTAATTATTGGTAATTATTACTAATTATTGTTAATTATTACTAATTATTGGTAATTATTACTAATTATTGGTAATTATTACTAATTATTGGTTATTATTACTAATTATTACTAATTATTACTAATTATTACTAATTATGGGTAATTAATACGAATTATTGGTAATTATTACTAATTATTACTAATCATTACTAATTATTACTAATTATTTGTAATTATTACTAATTATTACTAATTATTGGTAATTATTATTAATTATTACTAATTAGTGGAAATTATTTCTAATTATTTCTAATTATTACTAATTATTTCTAATTATTACTAATTATTGGTAATTATTGGTAATTATTACTAATTATTACTAATTATTACTAATTATTGGTAAATATTACTAATTATTGGTAATTATTACTAATTATTGGTAATTATTACTAATTATTGGTAATTATTACTAATTATTGGTAATTGTTACTAATTATTACTAATTATTACTAATTATTACTAATTATTGCTAATTATTACGAATTATTACAAATTATTACTAATTTTTGGTCATTATTACTAATTATTGGTAATTATTAGTAATTATTACTAATTATTGGTAATTATTACTAATTATTAGTAATTATTGGTAATTATTATTAATTATTACAAATTAGTGGTAATTATTGGTAATTATTTCTAATTATTACTAATTATTGGTAATTATTACTAATTATTACCAATTATTACTAATTATTGGTAACTATTGGTAATTATTGGTAATTATTACTAATTATGGATAATTATTGGTAATTATTACTAATTAATGGTAATTATTGGTAATTATTTATAACTAATGGTAATTATTGATAATTATTTCTAATTATTACTAATTATTGGTAATTATGACTAATTATTGGTAATTATTATTAATTATCGATAATTATTGATAATTAGAAAATTATTAATAATTATTGGTAAATATCGGTAATTATTACTAATTATGTATAATTATTGGTAATTAGTAAATTATTACTAATTATTATTAATTCTTAGTAATTATTTGTAATTATTACTAATTATGAATAATTATTGGTAATTATTACTAATTATGGATAATTCTTGGTAATTATTACTAATTATTGGTAATTATTTGTAATTATTACTATTTATTGGTAATTATTACTAATTATTGCTAATTATTGGTAATTATTATTAATTATTACTAATTATTGGTAATTATTGGTAATTATTACTAATTATTCCTAATTATTGGTAATTATTACTAATTATTACTATTTAGTACTAAATATTGGTAATTATTACTAATTATTGGAAATTATTACTAATTATTAGTAATTATTACTAATTATTGCTAATTTTTAGTAATTATTACTAATTAGTACTAATTATTGGGAATTATTGGAAATTATTACTAATTATTTGTAATTATTACTAATTATTAGTAATTATTACTAATTATTAATAATTATTGGAAATTATTGGTAATTATTACTAATTATTCCTAATTATTGGTATTTATTACTAATTATTAGTATTTATTCTTAATTATTGGTAATTATTACTAATTATTCCTAATTATCATTAACTATGAACAATGAATACTAATAATTTAAATTTATTAAGTAACAAAACAATGTAAACATAATTAAATTACAACTAATTAAGAATAATTGAAACTAATAAAAAATTTAAAATAAATATTAAATTAAAATGAACATAAATACCTTTAAAATTGATCTGAGGTTGATCTCTGATCATTGTTGAAAACTTCAATATCAACTCCGGAAAAAAAAAATTAAACTTAAGAAACGCTGAACTCTAAAATTAGAGTTTTGAGAGAAGTAGAAGTTAGTGTTTGAGAATGAATGAAAAAAACGGATGGGGGGGGGGGTATTTATAGGTTTGGTTATTTGTGACGGGTATATTTGCGACGGGTATCCCGTCGCAAATAGTATTATTTGCGACAGTACCCGTCGCAAATACCTTAGCCGCATTTATTACGGTCAACGGTTAAATAGTTATTTGCGACGGGTCCCGTCGCAAATAATAACGTACCAACATACTATTTGCGATGGGGGTATATTCCTGTCGCGAATATCTTTTACCGCCGCAGGTTATTTGTGACGGGCGGTAACCGCCCGTCGCAAATAACTTTCCCGCGATTTGGCGCCCAAAGCGCGCCAGTCCTTTTGCGACGGGGAAAGCTAACCCGTCGCAAATAAGTTTCTAACAGGACTATTTACGACGAGATTTATCCCCGTCGCAAATAACCCGTCGCAAATACCCATTTTTTCCGTAGTGAATATATATGGTGGTATAGTTCCATGAAAATTCCCATAGGCCACATAGGAGTGGATTGTGATGTCTTTTTTATAAATGGAAATATATCAGACCATATTTTTCAATTCAACCTGCTTGTTAATAATTAAATAATTTTCAATAATTAAGGGACATAATCATTTTAATCCTTTCATAGACAATATACCTTTATAACTAAACTGTAGATATTTCCATGCTATATTTTAATTCAATGCATGTGAATCAATTTGTGTTTTTTCAACAAATCATCCTCCAACCACAAATCCACCATATTGTCCTCTATATGTGTGGGGACATTATATAACTACTAGATGAAGTGTTCCTTGCTAATTTAGTTGTGTGGGAATATTGAAGAAAATATATTGAATCAATCATAGTACACATACATTGACCCTCCTCACGCTTTCGTGAACCTTGAGATCTCCTTCTGAATGTCAATGGTTCTCTATATTGGAAAAAATAACTACAAGAAATAAATTAAAAATCATTTCAATATTTTTTCTATTTATGTTTAAAATAACACATATACTATTTTGTGGGACTATCAAGTGATAATTGTAATTATCTATGTTGGATTTGGTATTTATAAATATTCTTTAGTTTCATTGTTTAGAAAAGCATATTGAATTATTTAAGGTGTTTGTTGTGATCCTCACTAGAGCATCCATGAAATTTTAGAAGACGGTGTATCAGCTAAAATATTAATTCAATGTTTGATTCTAAATTTAGGTATATAATAATTTTTGGATAATAATTAATAAAAGGTTCAGCTAATTCATGAATTGCAATATCAAGTCCATTATAAATAATTATAGCCAATATATTAATTTTTAAGTTTAATTCAGATGTGTTTCCAATTTTAAAGTTCTCAAAATAGAGGAATTCTGTAATTGGGTTAATATTTACATTTCATATAGATCAAAACTACCTAATTTAATCCCTAATTATACATTCAATCTCAATGTCTAGATTAAAAAGATGTCTGAGATGAGATAATTTCATAAATTTGGTGGAATTGAAAGTATGAAAAGTAGACCATAATATAATGAGAATAACATTAAATTGATTATAAAAAAATTGAGAATGCACAATATGTAAGAATAAAAAAATAAGAAGAAAAAAACAAAAATAAATAAATACATATAATTGGTTGTATATTATACTTGTATCCTCAACAATGATTCCAATTTGAATAGTATTATCATGGATTCTCTCAAATGATGTGTATTTTTTAGTACGTAAGCGCATCAAAGTAGCTAAACAAGACCATTCTATCAAGAAGGAAATTCTTTAAAACATCTTATAAAAGGTTTTATGAAAATAAAATTAAATAAATAAAGATCTAACAAAGATGGGGAGTTTTTTTGAGTGGTATCTTTATGAGAATAAACTATTATGAGAATTATTTTATTTGAAGAATTTGGTTTGATAAAATGAAACTGATCTTACGAACCATATAAATTAATCATTTATCATTATTATTAAAATTATTATTACATTTAATTATTATCCCCTAATTTTTTAACTTCTGATCCTTACAGTTGAAAACATGATCACAAGGAATGAATTTTTTTCCCATATGTTAAATTTGGGATGATAAATCATAGAACCCAACATGGATTTTTGTTAAAGAGTGAAATTATAGTCTATGGTGAATTATATAAATATCTCCATGATATAAATTCAACTGATTTGTGGTTTGGGATTGTATTTGAACTCTGAAAATTGATCCCATGTTGTATTATTTTATCGATTAAGATCGTGATATCAAAATTCATACATTACATAACCTCACATGCTATGTGATAATTTTTTTATTGATTGATAAATTTAAAATTGAAATAATGTATCAAAATATAAGGAATTATATTCATTTATTCCCTTTTATTAAAAATGATCAATTAAATATTGTACAAATTAGACCAATTACTATGAAACTATGATTTCATATGAAGATGAGTCATCATAGAATCAATTTCAATGTGGAATGGTTTGAAAAAGTATTTCCCAATTCCATGAAAATCCCCAATATTTTATGATATATTTTTTTCGATAAAATTATTTTCTTTGATAGCTTTCTTTACAAGAAAACCCAAGTTTAAAAGAACTGTGTTATACTATTATAATTTAAATATAACCCTTATAACATAGCCATTAAATTAGTTGTATGAATAGGAAACCCACTTAATAAAAAATATGTTTAAATGTTTTTTTATAATTTAAATATATTTATTAATTTATAATTAATAAATACTCAATTTTCATTAAAGTCATTTTATACTTCAAACTTATGCTTTCATCAAAAATGGGATTTATTATATTTTATGCATAGGAATTATAAGTAATTTATACATTTTTAAGAAATTTTATTTGATAAAATTAATATATTATTTCAAATCATAATTACAATATTATCTTATGGTGAATTTTTAGGGTTTTTCTAAAAAAAATTGTGTTAATAGAAGAAAATACAATTTTTTTGAAAACTGTCTTTTCATTTGATGTTTTTACAATGTAAAAATTAAATTTTGTATAGGATTTAAAATTTAATCATTTAATTTATGTTGTACATAATTAAATCATGGACTTTGGAAAAAACATTACACTATATTTTTTTATAAATTCTTTTTTATACATAAAAATAAACATACGTCATTTATAGAAAAAAAATTTTGATTGTATTTTTTCATTTTGATTATTAATTAATTTCTGCCACTTAGAGAAATTGAATTTATTAAAATTTAATCTATATTTTTAATTATAATTTAAAATTCATTTCATGAGGGCACATTCATTTTTTGTAATAATGAATAGTACATTTGGTTAAAAATACTGTTATCATTGTAAGATTTTAAACAGGTTAAAGGGTTAAAATTAAAATTATAATAGTTAAAATGAGAAAAAAACCTCTATAAATCCTATTTTATGGTCATAGTTCAAACATATATCATCTCCTATTATAATTTGAGTCATTTTGAATCCATTTTTATTCACCAATACATTATTATATTTTTATATTTTGAAAAATTCCATTTGTATCATCTCCCTCACTTATAAAAGGGAAACACCTCTCTCCACTTACCAATACTAAAATATACAATAATATTGAATAATAATTACCCAAATAATTTCCTAAAATAACTCCAATGTCTTAGAGGTCCTTTTTTGATCATAATACCACCCTAAGAAGGCATGACGTAAAAACCTAAGATGTTTTTCAGAATAAGGGGTATAGTTTTTAACCATGCTCTTTCCATTTTATTTATTCTTCCACATTATATAAATATTTTGTTTCCATAATAATATTAGTAATATAGTATCATAAATATGATTATATTTTATTATTATTTTTGAACAACCATTTTCCACCTTATTTCCATCAAATGGGAAATAAAAGTATCACCCATGTGTATGCATGGAATACTACCTGCATGTAGTGATATGATTTATTTTTCATCATAATGACAAATGGATAATTATAATGATTTATTTAATGAATATATATATTATATTTAAGATATAATTATTATTGTATAATGATAAAATATTATTTATATTTCTTTTCTTATTTTTGTTAGAAGATAGAAAACAATGTTCATGCGTACGCACAAACTACCATCTCCATGAAAAGTTTAATTAATTTTTATATCTCTACCCTATATAGAAGGTTATAAATATGTATATAATGAATATAATATATATATATATATATATCATGATTAATATTATTTATATTATGTAATCAAGATCATGGTTCCAAGACCGATGTCACACCATAAACTTTTTAAATTATTTATTTTATTGTTTTTTGGATTCGGTTAGCCTCGCCAAGGTTCAGGTTGCACGATGCTAATTTTATTTGATGTTTATTGATTTTGGTTGATTTTGGACTAGTGTGCGGGAACCATATGGTCGGTGGTAACTATGTGGTTAGACCAGGAGCTCATGCAATTGTATAATGTTTAAATTAATTTTTTTATGTAACTTGAATAATCTAAATGTTTAATCCATAATAATAATAATATTATTGTGTAGATAATAATAAAATTATTATTAAATTGTTATAATTATAATCATAATTATTAAAAATTTAATTGATATTGTTATAATTGAATGAAATGTATATGTTGTGTTTATAATAATAACAGGAGTGTCTTAATTAATGTTTTATTGTTATTAAGAGAATTATTAATGTTGTTATATTATTATTAACATTATTAATATTTAAAAATGAAATTAAGAAAATTATGTATATTAAGATTATTTTTAGAATAAATTTATTATTATTATTATTACTTCAATTAATATTATTATTATTTGTGTGGAGTTTAGTTTTTATTATTATTTTATTTTAGTTTTTATTTATTTATTTACTTTTTTAGAGGAAACCGTAGGGGGATTCACACACCCGTCATATTTTCCCATGAGGTGTAGTGCCTCCCTTAGTGTCTCTTTTATGCATGAAATAGCATCTCAACCGTCCTCCCTTGTGCACGTTTAGCCACCAGTTGCTCGGTCATCTGGCTGCCCTCCTTCCCCTTTCTTCACAATGCAATAGTAGCCTTCCCCAATGTGGTTTTCCATACACTGAGGCCCAACCCTCTTCTCCTCTAAATGAGCAGTGCACCTCCCCTCACCACTCCACCTTTCTCTAATGGCCCAAATGAGCTCTGGCCTCCCATTCTCAAGGACCCATTGCTCTGACATCCCCTTGGTGGCCTACTGTGTGACCCATCTTGCTTTGCTCCGACCAGCCCGGTGACCCAACAAGCTCCCTATAACCCGGCACGAACCCAAACCTCCATCCTTCTCCCTCTCCCTGGTGTTGAACCCTACTCTGGCTTGCTCCCTGTCTAAACACCCAACTCCCTTCTCATCCCGCCTTTGGATAACCTGACTCCCCCTGTCTGGTGGCTTTCCGGTGCCATTGTGTTTCCCCTCTCTGGTGGCTCCCTCTTCTTTTAGTATAATCTCATCTCAATTTTTTGGGTTTTTTTCTTCAAAGTACAAAAACTTTAATTCCAAGAGTCATTTTTGTGCATTTCCCTCATTGTATAGGGTGTGTGGTTGGTCCATGATGCCCCTTTCTTCCTTCCACTAAAGCGTTATTGCATCCACTCTTGTTTGAGGTAGGGGTTTCCAATTTTCCCATTCCCAGGACACCCCATCAACATTTTAATGTTTTCAATAAATTTCAAAATGTTAGTATCAACTCTTATATAATTATATCTTGATTCAAATAGTAGTTTTTTGTTGGTATAATTTATTGAAAATTGATTTGTATTGTGATTTGTGTAAATTTCTTAGGTTTAATGAACATAGGATGCTTATTTGAAATGCCTTTTCTCCATTAAATTAGAAATGGGTCTTTAATGAAATGTTTAGGCCTTTTGATGTTGGGATGGTATTTTTTGATTGGTTAATTTTGTTTGGGAAATGTTAGAGCATATTGTTTGTGTGAAAATGATTTGGAAATTTTTAATGATTTTAAGGCAATGGTTTTCTGTCTTTAAAATAATTTGGGTGGTTGGATATGGTCATAAAAATGGTATATTTTTTATTATTGATGTTCCATTAGATGTTATCACATCCATGGGTGCACTATTTTCACACATGGATGTGCCCGCAAATAAAGACAATACTTGGAAAAAACAGCGTTCCTTATAAATCTTGGTTCCCAAAATGTTTTTTGTTATATAAATGGGTTTGGGTCTTTGGTGTGGGTTCTGAAAATGGATTTTAAGGTGTTCCTCAAGTTTGGACCATTTTTCCTTAAAGCATCTTTTGGTGTAATATAAATTTGGTAATGGATGTTTAGAAACTATTTTGTGTTTAGTGTGGGTGTTTGGAACTTAAGGGCCCATTTTTCTTGGTTAATATAAAAGATGTGTTTGCAAGATGTTTTGGGTAAATTGCTTGGAAATGTTGACTTAAAGGCCAATTTGGAATATCCATCTCTAGTGTAATGTATTTGTTGACTCATAAAAAGGATTGTGTTTCAAAAACTGTGAGACCGTGTGGAAACAGTAATGTTTTTTGAAATGTTTTAAGTGGTTCTATGTTATAATGGCTTGGTTGGAACCTTATGTTACTTTGAATGTGTAAGCACCTGGTTGACAACTTAAAGTGATTTGTGAAATGGTTTAAAAGCACATGTGTCCTAATGGACTGATTAGGACCATGGTTGATATGACATATGCTTGTTTATATATATATATATATATATATAAATATATATTTGGTGGGCACCTCTATGTGAGGGATATCCCTTTATGGGTTATCGTACATGGTGTCCGTGTTTGGAGTAGGAAACTCTGGTGATGGAAGGTAATGTGAGTCACGCGTGTGAGATCCTCCTACTTACACAACATTACTACTATCCCCCATGGGTTTCTAGGTGTCTTTTAGTGTGTTGAGTCATAGTTGTTGTTCAACCCCAATTAGATGAGTTGGTACCCCATGGATTTTTTGTTAGGCTAGGTAGGTTGTGCCACCCGTGAGGTCATGTTAGGGTATCTAGTTGGTTATGGACATAGAGGCTTCACCGTACGTCGTTAGGTGGTTCAGAACCGAGTAAGTCAAGGGGTATTCTCGGGATGTTAAGGATTGGGCATGGTTATTATTGTATTTCTGGTTTATTTTCTACTATACATTTTAGTTAATTTATATCTTGTACTTTTTATTTATTTCTTTTAGCACAAACTTGGTTTTTCCTCATTCTGGGTTTTTATTAGAAGTGTGGGATTGGTTTTATAAATTATTTTTAGCATGAGTTGGATTTTAAAAATGGAAAAAATGATTCTTTTTTATTTGTAAATGAAACCCCTACATTGTAACTATATTTTCAAACTAGTGTTCTCGGACTGTTTTGGGGATGGGAGCTTTTGAATTGAATGGTTTATTCTTGGAATTCCTATAGAGCATTTTAATGCTCTGGCCTATTTTATCATTTTAGTTGCAGGTACCATTTTATCAGGTTCTTCTGGATTTGTTGCTCATTATTGAAGCAAGGTTCGACTTTGGTTGGGTGGTGACTTAGAGGGTCACATTGAAGCATGTGTAGTTTATCTTCTTTTCACTTTTAGTGGTTATCTTTGTTTTTTGGTTTTTATTCATTTTTTTGTAATTCATTTATGGACAAAAATCATTCTCACGTGCTAGTTTTGATACCTGACACTAGTTTCCAGCCCGTGGGGATTGGGAACTCCCTTCGGGACTTGCCGCTGACAAACTCGAGTGACTAGTTTACGGCCGACCTAGTTTTTTTCATGAAAAACTGGTATCAAAGGGGTCCTTGTTATTTGGGGTATCTGATGGAAGGATATAAGGACTGTCGATACTCGGGAGGTAGGTACAGGGAGAGTGTCACTAAATATTTCTCACAATGATCCTTGAGTCGCAAGGTGTAATATGAGGTTTTATTCTTCTATCATAGGTTGTTTTAAATTGAGGGATGATAATGGGGGAGATTCAGGTTATATTGTTTCCTCATGTGGGATAGTTACCCATGTGGAGTCCAAGTTATTGGTTCAAGTTCCTCTTAGTGTTATGGCATCCTTGGGGCATGGCACACCACCATATATCCATGTTAGGCGAATAAACTAGTTCCTCGTTCCTGTGATTTGTTTTTGGTTTTGTTTCATTATTATTTTAGTCACCATGAGTGTATATTAAAAATGAAAGTGGTTTGACAATCAAAAAGGATTTCTTTCAAATTGTATCGAAATTAGTGAAGTGGGTTTTTAAAAAGGAAGGGTTTTGATATTGAAAATTTTGTATGTTTTTTGGATTTGATGGGGAAAATAGATGTTTGAACATTTTTACTCATTATAGATGACACATGTCCATGGGTATGTATAGATAGTGTGTGTGGGAACCTGTTCGTGGATAATGTAAGTGGGATGGGATGAAATCACATTTGACGGTTCATAAGAGGCCATAGGTGAGTTTTAAAATTTAATAGAAATTGAGTTTTTTGAAAAAGTAATTATTTATTGTGTTTTTATATTTTTTTATTATGAGCATATTTCTATTGGCTTGGGCTGTTTATTTGAAATAGTTTGGGATTGATGGTTATTTTAGTTGTGTTTTTCATGTTGTTCAAGGTTTTCCACCCAGAATGGTCGCTAATATTTCCAGTGAGTTCTTCCTAGTTTTCAGTTACTCTCTAGTGTTTCGAGTCCTTTCAGGAGTTTGAGGTCTTTCTGAAGTATTGGAGTGGTTTTATAGGAGCATGTCATGTCTTCATGTGGTTGGGAACTCTTGAGGGTTTTAAGGGTCGTACCACCTCAAATTTATTTGAGTGTCTAATTCTAGAATAGTAAGGATAGTTTTTCTCATTGTAGTTATAGTTTTTGGTTTATTTGGAGGGGGAAAACTCTCATGAAGTTTCCCCATCTGGTAAGGACTGCATGCTGGAGGAACCGATCTCCCAGAAGCTATCTTTTTTCGGTACCAGCTCCCAGTTTATTAGACCATTCTCTTGTGTGCCACTAGTATGGTCAGTCTGGGCCTTATAAGTCATCATGTATAATCCCTTTAAAAACATACCACCATTGTGTCCATTTTATTCATTGAGAGGAAGAAGAATATAGGGACTGGAGGATGAAAATGCCTGACTGTGAGGTTGAAGATGCTTCAGTCATCAGGTCCCCATCCATAGGACTTTGGGGGAAGCTTGTGCATATTCAGGATTTGATGAGGCTATGTGAATCGTCAGTATAGATAATTTTTACATCTTTGGGATGGAGATACCCAAAGTTTCCTTGTTCAATTATCTTGGTCGTCGTAAGATCTTTCTTGTTATAGTGGTGTGATGAGGTCATTCTACCATAATCCAAGCATCCTTTTTTTTCTCATAGTGTTTTTTCTGAATCATTCAAACTCATTGAAGTGTATTGGGACCTAAATAAATGGACCCATTTTTATTTTGATTTTGTTCTGACTTGTGTTCATTAGGGGGATTTTTAGTTCAGTGGAATTAATTGGCGGTGTTTATGGGACCTTTCATTGTTCATGCACCTCTCCTTGGATTTTCCTCTAGCATGTTTCAGTTTTGTAGGGGATTCCTCCATGCCAGTCTCTTCACATGCCAGTTAGTCTATTAATGTTTTTAATTGTAGTGGTGCAGTTGTTTCATTATCATTGGGAATTTGGGTTGAATTCAGGATAAGAATACCCTAGTCTTTGGTTCTGGTGGGGATATTATTTGGTCGGTGTGGGAGGTACATAGTTAATTTCTAATCCTGAGGTTTCTAGGTTGTTTCATAAAGAGTTTTCTGTTTATGTCTCTAGGGTATTGTTCAGTCCTTGTAGAAAATTTCATGAGTTTGGTTTGGGACTTCCCACATTGCCCCCCTGGGGGGGGGGCGTTCATGTTTCAAGGATTATATGTTAGGGAATTCTTATGGTGAGGATAACCCTCTCATGTTCTCCCCTCAATCTCTGATAGGTGTTTTCTTGAATTGGTCAGGTTTTATGTGTGTTGGAAATGGCCACCCTTTGGTTCTGGGTTTCCATTGGTTTTTCCTAGCCAATGACTCATGTTCAGTTAACTGCTAGCTTGGTGACTTTTGGGATCACAAATATTTGTGGTGGGGAGCATTGTCACACCTCTCCCTTTTTAAATTATTTAATTTATTATTTCCTAGATTTATTTTTCCTCTTCAAGGTGTGTGTAAAGAACTAGTCAAATATTATTTGACGTTTAATAATTTTGGTGGGTTTTAGACCAACATGCAAGCACCACATGATCAGTGTTAATTGCGCAGTTGGCCCAGGTGCTCGGGCAGTTGTTTAACGTTTAAAATAAATAAAATTTTATGTAAATAGAATAATATAAATGTTTAAGTTGTAATAATAATAATATTATTATTATTGTGTATATAATAATAATATTAATAATAAATTGTAATTAATATTATTTTTATGATTAAAAATTTAATAGATATTGTTATAATTAAAATTGAAATGAATATGTTATGTTTATAATAATAACAACGTTGTTTTAATTAATGTTTTATTATTATTAATAAAATTATTAAGGTTATTATATTATTATTAATGTTTTTAATATTTAAAAATGAAATGAATACAATTATTATTAAAAAGATTAATTTTAGAATAATTTTTTATTATTAACATTAATATTATTCTTACATATATTATTACTATAATTATTAATGTAGAGTTTATTTTTTTCAGTTTTGTTTTTTATGTAATTATTTTTTAGAGGAAACCCTAGGGGGTATCACAAACCCTATAATTCTCCCTTAAAGTCCATTGCATGACATGGTGATCCCTTGAGCACACAAACCAACTGCCCAACCATCCACCCTTGTGTGCATTCTACCACCTGCATCCCAGCCATCCAGCTGCCCCTCTTCCCCTTTCATTAGGGTGTAGCACTAGCCTTCCCCCATGGGTTTCTCCATGTGTTGTGGCCCCAACTATAAGGCCCCAGACATAAACCTTACTTAATCTTGAGTTATTACAAGATTACACATTGAGGATCTTTTCAGGTTTAGAGTTTTAGAGAATTAGATCATGAAACTTGCATTACATTCCACATTTAAACAAAGTGGTTACATAAAAGACAGTATTCATTCTTCCCATCAGCGGAAACATATTTAAAATATAACACGGATTCTTTCTTGACACATCCTTGACACTATCATCACATCATGTACCATTCCCTTGACCTGTGAAAAACATTTCAAAAACTTGGGATGAGCATAAAAAGCTCAGTAAGAGTTATGAAAATATGGAAGGGAAACATGAGTTCATATATACATTAGAATGAAATCACACATTACCCATAAAACATAGGCATATCAAATCATGAATAAATCATAGAAAACATAAGACATAATGGTAACTTGAGGCATTCATTACATTCTTATGTAGGGAGTAACCCTATTGGTTACGTTTGGAATACCCATCACATTATATTCCCTAAATCTCTTCGGAGATACCTTAATGTTTCACTCCTTCTCGTTACCCAATGCATTGGAGAGCTATAACGGGCTCACCTGCCCTTAGTTTATCACGGAACCACCCATCTTCATAATAATGCCCAAGAACCATAACATAATCATATCACATAATACATTCATAAAGGAAACATAAAGTGTCCACATTTAAATCACGAGATATCAATAAAACACATTCATAAAAACATTATGAAAACCATTTTCAATACTAAAATAAAAGAAAAGTAAAACATGGTATTTATTTTTCTTTTAAAAAAAAGGTATGGCTTGTAGAGGAAGCCGAAACTCAAATAATGGTCATGACGGCGGAGAAGTCTTTGTCGCCGCATACATACGATAAAAACATTCCCTTTTGTCGTTTAGTAAACGCTTCGTATAAAAAAGATTCCTTTTGAATAAACGTAAAAGTCAAAGGGGTTTATACACCGTATAAAAGAAAGTTGTGTATATAATAAAATATGCCTCAACGAAAGGAGATTGGGACGAAGTCCCATACCAACATGAAGCATTTAAAATTTTAAACCATTAATATCCATATAAATAAATCCTTAAAACCATTTTGAAAACATGGATATTAATAAGAACAAATAATTAAAACATTTAAAGCGATATTTTGGTTAAAGGGGGTTTTACCAAAATTAGAGACACATGAATACAATAATTGAGGAATAACATTTAGTCAGAACTTTATAATATCATGAAATTGATTCATGATATAATACACCAAAGGACAGTATATACTCCATATAAGAGTGAATTGGTGCATAACAACAATGAACCCTCAATAGAAATGTCAAATGTGATGAAATCCCTTATAAAGAAGGTATCCTTAAATTAAGGACAAATCAATCTCAAAAATATGTGTGACAAATATAAATACACCCAATATAAGTGGATATTAAGTGTAAAACAATAAAAGGTCATTCTCACATATTCAATGGATGACATATTCAATGACTACATGTTGAACCCAAAGAAATCGAAATTGGGTTAAAAAGTTCCCTTGACAGCCTAACAGCATCACATCAAAATGAGTTGATGAGAGATAAAAAGTGTATCTCGTCACTTGGACATAAAATTTACATCAATAAGGATATATGAGAACATATCCCAACATAACAATATGTAAATTAAAATACCCAACAAAATAAGTCTTTTAAAAAAGAGGAGGGTGAAAGGTTCCCTTACCAACTTGGGTATCTTTCAAAACATACACCCCATGAAAGAAGGGCAACAGATCATTGATGTAAATACTTATAAACAAATGTATATTACACAAAGATAAGAATAATGGGCAGTACATACACCACTCAATGGAATTTTTGGCAAATGTAGCATAAATCTCACGGGAATAAAAGTGAGATGAAAAATCTCTTACGAAAACTCGGCAGCCTAACGGCGCCACATAAAACTTCCGAATATGGATTGATGAGATCAAATAGGGTATCTCCTCACATTACAATAAAATTTACAGAAAGAGGAATATAAAAGAACATCCCCCAACATTACAAAGAGGAGCTTAAAAGAAGTGACATAAAGGAGAGTACTTAAAAAGAAAGAGAGAGGTTAGATCTCTTACGAAAGTTCGGCAGCCTAACAGCACCACTCAAAACTTCCAAAATGGATTGATGAGTGAGAATAGGGTCTCTCATCACATGAACATAAAAATTATAGTTAGTTTAATATAAAAGATCATCCCAATAATAGGAAAGATGAGCTTTAAAAGGAATGACATAAAAGTGTGTACTTAAAAAGAAAGAGAGGAGTAGGATCCCTTACCTCGTATCCGACTTGACCCGACCGTTCTTTAACGTCCTAAATAATAAACTTGAGTTAATTTATACTTTCTTATGAACCTTCTTAAAGTTAATTATTCTTTTAGATCACTTATTTCAATGTTATAAATAATATGTAATCATTTAAGTTAATAATGTTTGTTTGTTTCAATATTTGGTTCTTTAGTCGAAAATGGACTTCTTAAAATTACATGTTGTTTGTGTGGTCAATGGTTCATTATATCCAGAATGATATACATGATTTTGATATCATATATATTATATATATCCAGAATATACATGTATTTATAATATTACATAATCATTTAGAGGTAAGAAATGAAATGCACCGTTCATGGAGACAGTAAGCCGTACGTACGCATGAACGCTACTTTCATTTCTATCTCATACTTTAATGGAAAGAAACAATAATGATATATAGGAATATTATAATTACAGTATAAAATCATATATAATATCTTTAAATCCATCCTTTATACGTCCCACGTATGGCATTAACGAATCAAATCACTTTGAGGGGGCGGTAGTCCGCACTTCCTAAAATGAAATTAGCGTGTTTACCCACAATGGAAACCATAAAGGTATGAAACAAATGAAAATACATAAGCTTAAGTAAAACATAAACATATTATATATCATATATAAATTTAGTGTCATCTAAATAGCCACCTTTGAAGGTGTTATATGAGTATTGAACAATCATCGTTTCGGGAGGCAGAATTTCGCCATCCACAGAAACCGTATGTTCTTTAACCATTTGATGTAGTGGTGTGAGAGTGTAGCTCGAATAAATCTTATTACAACATCTTAGTATATTGAAGATACCGTTGTTGTTACAAAATAAGTAAATAAAAAGAGTTTAGGGGGTTGGAGAACCAAAATAAAACAAATGAACATGAGAGAATGAATTACCTTTTAAAGTGTATCTCCGTTTTGATTTGAGCCTAAAGGCTTCCTTTGAAAGGATTATGCTCAAAGTTAATCCTCTAGGATGAGGATAGGGATTTGGAGAGAGTAAATGGGCAGGGTTTGGCCGAGCCAAAGGCTTGAGGAGTGTGTGTAAGGTGGTAGAGGTGGGGGCCTTTTATAAGAGGAGAGGAGGGGCACTTTTGGAAAGTAAGAAATATTACTTTATTTGAAAATGTGTTTCGGTTTTAAAAGGTCCCACATTGATATAATTCGTGGATAAGGTGATAAAGGTTCTAAATACACCCATACAATAAGTTTTGGACATGTGTAGTTCAAAGATTTTACATTATCTTTCCATTTTATTTAAATCGTCAAATAATGATGTCATCGCTGCATCATTATTAGGTCATAAATAATTTAATTTATTTAATGTTTAAAAATTATTAAAAAATTACTATGATGTAGGAAATCTTTTTATATTTCCAATTACTATTTATAATCAAACATCTGACTTGAATAACCCCACTTAAAAAATTGTTTTAGTAAAATATATCATGTTTGTGTCATTTTTAATTTTACATTAAATAAAAAGTTATTTATGTCATTTCCCAACCAAAGTGGATCCATGGGGTCCCCTAGTTGACCCATGGCTTGTATTGGTCGGCCATGACACAACCAATGAGGGTATGACATGTTTCAAGATCATCTAATTTTATTAAAGCATTATTTTTACCTTAAACTACACTAATTACCACTAATCACGATTAAAACTTAATAAGTTCCTATTCACCAAAAAATTATTTTTATCCCATTGAACCACATTTTACTTATTAATGACAACCATGTATGTCGGATTTTTTAAATTCAAAACACAAAGATGGAAAAATTTCATTTAAACTGAAAAATCAGTTTTTATAAGTACCACTTAGTGGTTTAACTATTCATCAAAAATTGAAGTTTTTCAGAAAAATCCCAAAAATTCACCATAAGCTATATTTGATATTCCGAATTCAAAAATGAAGTCTAATTTACTAAATTCAAAACATATAAGTCAGATTAATTAATTTAATAATTAATTCCCGCTGTCAAAGCAAATAGCGTGTTTTTATGAAACAATAAGTATCAAAAGATTGACACTAGTTTAAGTCTGATTTCAAAATGAAATTAATTCTAACGACCAATATTGGATTTAATGGTAAAAATATATTCTAATTTAACTTTAAAACCAATTCAAAAGATAATCTAATCATATAAATAAATTATATTAAAAAGAGGTTTTGAATTAAAATACAACATTTTACACTATTCATTGAAAAATTGAACATTATTGGAAAGATACCAAAAATTTACACAAAGTAAATTTTGATGTCCCAATTCTAAAGAAGAGTTTTATTTGGTCCAAAATAATGTATAAGAGTGATCAAAACTATATTTAATGACAGTTCTTCATCAAAAGGCGATAAGTGAACCTTTAGTGAAAACTAGGGCCCTAAAATTGAATTCTTTCCGTATTTTAAGCGTCTATCCTTTATTGGATAAATGTAAAAACATTTAAAAACATATATAATCATATTTTAGTTATTTCTATCCATTCCCGCCATTAAAACGGCTACTTGTTAACTACCATTTAAAATAATATTATTTTATTATTAGAGTGCAACGTAAGATTCCCAAGAAACTCGTTGTTGCGTGTTGGGTACGCCATCGAGCAAAGCGTCCCCTTTAAAGTCATATCAATATTTTATTCACAAATATGGATAAATATGAAAATTTCATATTCTTCATTTACCTGGGGTGTTACATTCTTCCCCCCTTTTGGGAATTGCGTCCTCGCAATTTTTAAAATTGAGCTTGGAAACAACCTTGAAAGTCCCACATCGGAACAAGAGTTGGTAAAACAATCACTTTAAAATAAAGGAAGATATGTAAAGTGGTCACCCGAGTTAACCCATACTAGGATTCCATGTAGAAAAACATGGACATGGAAGAAAAATCAAAGGGTCATGTTCTTGAGGGAGAGTGATAGTAAACATGTCTAGGAGAATGTTAACAATGAGAAAATCACAAACTTGTGATGGGTTAAACGGTATTCGATTCCCCAATAGGAAAAGTTAATAGACAATTTTTTTTAAGATACTTTTTATTGGGGAATTTATTCATAAGGAAACATAATCACTTATCATGTTGACTTTCTACTTTTACTAGATTCCTTAATCAAACTCATATTTTTTCCAAAAGACGAGTATTTAGGGAGACTTGTTCGCATTAAGAGTACTATAATCAACTTATAGAGAATCACCTAATCCACAAAAGAGAACTATATAAATCCCATGTCTTTAGGCTTTAACCAAAACCAAAACCAAAAAGGTTAGTACAAGGTCAGATAATCCAGAAAAGGATAACCCTTTAAAAAGAAAATCTATGCTTAATCTCCAAAATTTGTCAAACAAAACCAAAAGTTCAACCAGGATCATCCGATAAACAATTTGTCCATAAAATTATTCAAAGTAAACCAATATAAGATTAAAACCCAAATATTTGAAGGATTTAGTCACATAGTCTTCCAAGTTAAATCGTAACATTTATCTCCAAACAACATCAGTTGCTCCTAAAGTCTCATATTGAAAAGTAATTAACCTAATCACATATCCTCCATGATAGGTTAATCATTTTCATAAATAACCCAAAATCAACTTACTCTTAATTCATAAAATCATACAACTAAAAATAATCGGTCAAACTTATGAGGGACTTCACGTAGTCCAGTGGTAGGCGATAAATACCAGTCGCACTTTTGTTGTGGGTTCGATTCCCGCAGCTTTGTCTGACGCGATGGGTTGTCACACGGTCTGCGTGTTGTCCTTTTTCCAAAACTATATAATTCCTAAATCATTCCCCAAAAAGAGATAAAATCATCAAAAATGATCATAACATATTTTAACCTCATTTTTATCTCATGCCTTTCATTTTCCAGCATATCATATAATAACCCATAATTACCTCAAAAGTAAGGATCATATAAACTCTAATGGTTACCTTTATTATTATTACCTGAACTTCCACATGGAATGGTCATCTCGTACATGATGCATTGAAGATCATACCAAGGTTCAAGTGGTTGATCATGACTCCTTGATATTTAGTTTAGAACAACCACGAGTTTCCTCATTGAATCCTCTATTTTATCTAGTATCTTAATCAGAGAACCACCACAGTTTCCTTCAAAACAATTGTCACTTTGGTGCCTGCGAGATCCATCCATTCACTAAAAACTGAAATGTCAGTGTGAGTATATCAACAAAACCATCATGTACTAATAAGGAAGTTAAACACTAAGATATACTTACTCATTCACTTTATCTAAAACTAGGACTCTTTCTGAAATCCTAACCATTATGGTAATGTCACTTATGCTTAGATAATACCCTAACCTCTAAAGTTATCTAAACCGACCTTTGATACCAACTATAAGGCCCCAGACTTAAACCTTACTTAATCTTGAGTTATTACAAGATTACACATTGAGGATCTCTTCAGGTTTAGAGTTTTAGAGAATTAGATCATGAAACTTGCATTACATTCCAAATTTAAACAAAGTGGTGACATAAAAGACAGTATTCATTCTTTCCATCAGCGGAAACATATTTAAAATATATCACGGATTCTTTCTTGACACATCCTTGACACTATCATCACATCATGTACCTTTCCCTTGACCAGTGAAAAAAATTTCAAAAACTTGGGATGAGCATAAAAAGCTCAGTAAGAGTTATAAAAATATGGAAAGGAAACATGAGTTCATATATACATTAGAATGAAGTCACACTTTACCCATAAAACATATGCATATCAAATCATGAATAAATCATAGAAAACATAAGACATAAAGGTAACTTGAGGCATTCATAACATTCTTACGTAGCGAGTAACCCTCTTGGTTATGTTTGGAATACCCATCACAGTATATTCCCTAAATCTCTTCGGAGAAACCTTAATGTTTCACTCCTTCGCGTTACCCAATAGATTGGAGAGCTATAACGGGCTCACCCTCCATTAGTTTATCACAGAACCACCCGTCTTCATAATAATTCCCAAGAACCAAAACATAAACATATCACATAAAACATGCATAAAGGAAACATAAAATTTCCACATTTCAATCACGAGATATCAATACAACACATTTATAAAAACATTATGAAAACCATTTTCAATACTAAAATAAAAGAAAAGTAAAACATGGTATTTATTTTTCTTTTAAAAAGAAGGTATGGCTTGTAGAGGAAGCCGAAACTCAAATAACGGTCACGACGGCGGAGAAGTCGTTGTCGCCACATACGTACGACAAAAACATTCCCTTTTGTCGTTTATGAAACGCTTTGTATAAAAAAGATTCCTTTTGAATAAACGAAAAAGTCAAAGGGGTTTATACACCGTATAAAAGAAAGTTGTGTATAAAATAAAATATGCCTCAACGAAAGGATATTGAGATGAAGTCCCATACCACCTTGAAGCTTTTAAAATTTTAAACCATTAATATCCATATAAATAAATCCTTAAAACCATTTTGAAAACATGGATATTAATACGAACACATAATTAAAACATTTAAAGCGATATTTTGGTTAAAGGGGGTTTTACCAAAATTAGAGACACTTGAATACAATAATTGAGGAATAACATTTAGTCAGAACATTATAATATCATGAGAAGAAATGGATTCATGATATAATACTCCAAAGTACAGTATATACACCATATAAGAGTGAATTGGTGCATAACAATAATGAACCCTCAATAGAAATGTCAAATGTGATGAAATCCCTTATAAAGAAGGTATCCTTAAATTAAGGACAAATCAATCTCAAAAATATGTGTGACAAATATAAATACACCCAATCGAAGTGGATATTAAGTGTAAAACAATAAAAGTTCATTCACACATATTCAATGGATGACATATTCAATGACTACATGATGAACCGAAAGAAATCGAAATTGGGTTAAAAAGTTCCCTTGACAGCCTAACGACATCACATCAAAATGAGTTGATGAGAGATAAAAAGTGTATCTCATAAGTTGGACATAAAATTTACATCAATAAGGATATTTGAGAACATATCCCAACATAAAAATATGTAAATTAAAAGACCCAACAAAATAAGTCTTTTAAAAAAAGAGGAGGGTGAAAGGTTCCTTTACCGACTTGGGTATCTTTCAAAACATACACCCCATGAATGAAGGGCAATAGATCATTGATGTAAATACTCATAAAAGAAATTATATTACACAAAGAGTTTAATAATGGGCATTACATACACCACTCAATGGAATTTGTGGCAAATGTAGCATAAATATCACGGGAAGAAAACTGAGATGAAAAATCTCTTACGAAAACTCGGCAGCCTAACGGCGCCACATAAAACTTCCGAATATGGATTGATGAGATCAAATAGGGTACCTCATCACATTACAATAAAATTTACATCAATTGGAATGTAAAAGTACATCCCCCAACATTACAAAGAGGAGCTTAAAAGAAGTGACATAAAGGAGAGTACTTAAAAAGAAAGAGAGAGGTTAGATCTCTTACGAAATTTCGGCAGCATAACGGCGCCACTCAAAACTTCCAAAATGGATTGATGAGAGAGAATAGGGTCTCTCATCACATGAACATAAAAATTACATTAAGTGTAATATAAAATATCATCCCAATAACATGAAATATGAGCTTTAAAAGGAATGACATAAAAGTGTGTACTTAAAAAGAAAGAGAGGAGTAAGATCCCTTACCTCGTATCCGACTTGACCCGACCGTTATTTAACGTCCTGAATAATAAACATGAGTTAATTTCTACTTTCTTATGAAACTTATTAAAGTTCATTATTCCTTTTATATCACTTATTTCAATGTTATAAACATTATGTAATCATTTAAGTTAATAATGTTTGTTCTTTCAATATTTGGTTCTTTAGTCGAAAATGGACTTCTTACAATTACATGTTGTTTGTGTGGTCAATGGTTCATTATATCCAGAATGATATTCATGATTTGGATATCATATATATCATATATATCCAGAATATACATGTATTTATAAAATTACATAATCATTTAGAGGTAAGAAATGAAATGCACCGTTCATGGAGACGGTAAGCCGTACGTACGCATGAACGCTACTTTCATTTCTATCTCATACTTTAATGGAAAGAAACAATAATTATATAGAGTTATATTATAATTCCAGTATAACATCATATATAATAACTTTAAATCCATCCTTTATACGTCCCATGTATGGCATTAACAAATCAAATCACTTTGAGGGGGCGGTAGTCCGCACTTCCTAAAATGAAATTATCGTGTTTACCCACAATGGAAACAATAAAGGTATGAAACAAATGAAAATACAGATGCTTAAGTAAAACATAAAAATATTATATATCATATATAAATATAGTTTCATCTAAATGGCCACCTTTGAAGGTGTTATATGAGTATTGAACAATCATCGTTTCGGGAGGCAGAATTTCGCCATCCACGGAAACCGTATGTTCTTTAACCATTTGATGTAGTTGTGTGAGAGTGTAGCTCGAATAAATCTTATAACAACATCCTAGTATATTGAAGATACTGGTGTTGTTACAAAAGAAGTAAATAAAAAGAGTTTAGGGGGTTGGAGAAGCAAAATAAAACAAATGAACATGAGAGAATGAATTACCTTTTAAAGTGTAACTCCCTTTTGATTTGAGCCTAAAGGCTTCCTTTGAAAGAATTCTGCCCAAAGGGAATCCTCTAGGATGAGGATAGGGATGTGGAGAGAGTAAATGGCCAGGGTTTGGCCGAGCCAAAGGCTTGAGGAGTGTGTGTAAGGTGGTAGAGGTGGGGGCTTTTATAAGAGGAGAGGAGGGGCACTTTTGGAAAGTAAGAAATATTACTTTATTTGAAAATGTGTTTCGGTTTTAAAAGGTCCCACATTGATATAATTCGTGGATAAGGTGATAAGGGTTCAAAATACACCCATACAATAAGTTTTGGACATGTGTAGTTCATAGATGTTACATTAACATTCCATTTTATTTAAATCGTCAAATAATGATGTCATCGATGCATCATTATTATGTCATAAATAATTTATTTTATTTAATGTTTAAAAATTTTAAAAAAATATTATGATGCAGGAAATCTTTTTAGATTTCCAATTACTATTTATAATCAAACATCTGACTTGTATAACCCCACTTAAAAAATTGTTTTAGTAAAACATATCATGTTTGTCTCATTTTTTTTTACATTAAATAAAAAGTTATTTATGTCATTTCCCAACCAAAGTGGATCCATGGGGTCCCCAAGTTGACCCATGGCTTGTTTTGGTCAGCCATGACACAAAAAATGAGGGTAGGACATGTGTCAAGCTCATCTCATTTTATTAAAGCATTATTTTTACCTTAAACTACACCAATTACCAATAATTGCGATTAAAACTTAATAAGTTACTATTCACCAAAAAATTATTTTTATCCCATTGAACCACATTTTACTTCTTAATGACAACCATGTATGTCGGATTTTTGAAATTCAAAACACAAACATGGAAAAATTTCATTTAAATGGAAAAATCAGTTTTTATAAGTACCACTTAGTGGTTTCACTATTCATCAAAAATTGATGTTTTTCAGAAAAATCCCAAAAATTCACCATAAGCTATATTTGATATTCTGAATTAAAAAATGAAGTCTATATTAAAAAATTCAAAACATATATGTCAGATTAATTAATTTAATAATTAATTCCCGCTGTCAAAGCAAATAGCGTGTTTTTATGAAACAATAACTATCAAAAGATTGACACTAGTTTAAGTCTGATTTCAATGTGAAATTAATTCCAACGACCACTATTGGATTTAATGTAAAAAATATATTCTAATTTAACTTTAAAACCAATTCAAAATATAATCTAATCATATAAATAAATTAGATTAAAAAGAGGTTTTGAATTAAAATACAACATTTTACACTATTCATTGAAAAAAATGAACTTTATCGGAAAGATACCAAAAATTTACACAAAGTAAATTTTGATATCCCAATTCTAAAGAAGAGTTTTATTTGGTCCAAAATAATGTATAAGAGTGATCAAAACTATATTTAATGACAGTTCTCCATCAAAAGGTGATAAGTGAACCTTTAGTGAAAACTAGGGCATATACGCCTAAAATTGAATTCTTTTCGTATTTTAAGCCTCTATCCTTTATTAGATAAATGTATAAACATTTAAAAACAAATATAATCATATTTTAGTTATTTCTATCCATTCCCTCCATTAAAATGGCTACATTTTAACTACCATTTAAAATAATATTATTTTATTATTAGAGTGCAACGTAAGATTCCCAAGAAACTCGTTGTTGCGTGTTGGGTATGCCATCGAGCATAGAGTCCCCTTTAAATTCATATCAATATTTTATTCACAAATATGGATAAATATGAAAATGTCATATTCTTTATTTACCTGAGGTGTTACACCAACCCCCTTTTCCTCCCAATGCACATCACACCTCCTCTCGCTGATCCACCTTGCTCTGGTGGCCCGTCCTCGCTCCAGCCAATAGTTCCTGATGACCCGCTGCTCTGACTTCCCCTTGTAGGATTACTGCGTGACCCCTCCACCTATTCTCTAACCTGCATGACATATTGACCTTCTATATACAACCCTACACACACCCATCCCTCTATCATTCTCCCTCTCACTGGTATTGAACCCTACTTTGGCCAGCTCCCCATCCGACCACCCTACTCTATTCCTAGTGTGCCTCTAGTGAACCCAAATCCCCCTTCTGATGGCCTTCCTGTGTGGATGCCATTCCCCACACTGACAGCTCTATCTTCTTTTGGTATAATTACATTTCATTTTTTATGGTGTATATCTTAAAATTACCAAAACATTAATGCATTAGGTCATTTTCATGCATTTCTCTCATTGTCTTGGGTGAACGGTTGGTCTATGATGTCTCTTTCTTCCTTCCGCTAAAGCTCCATTGTGTCCCCACTTTTTTGAGGTATGTGTTTTAAATTTTCTCCTTTCTAGTTCACCCTATGAGCATTTGCATGTTTTTAATAAATTTTTAATGTTAGTCGCACCTCTAATATATTTATATATTTATACAAATGGTATTATTGTGTTGGTCAGATATATTGAAAATAATTTTCTATTATGATTTGTGTAAATTGATTCAGGTTAATGAACCTAGAATGATTATTTGAAATTCTTTCTCTCCTTTAAATTATAAATTGGTCTTTAATAAATTGTATATCCCTCTCTAAAGATGTTATGGTATTTTTTGATTGGTGAATATGGTTTGGGTAATGTTAGAGCTTATTATTACTGTTAAAATGGTTAGATAAGTTTTATGATTTTAAGGCAATGGTTTTGTGTCCTTAAAATTATGTGGTTGGTTAGATTTGGTCATAAATAAAATAGTGGATTTTTTATTATTGATGTTCCCTTGGATGTTGGAACATGTATGGGTGAACTAGGTTCACACATGGATGTTCCCACAAATGAAGATGGTACTTGGAAAAAATGGTGTTCCATCTAAATCTCAGTTCCCAAAATGGTTTTTGTTTACTAAAGGGGTTTGGGTATTTTCTTGTCGGTTCTGAATATGGGTTTAAAGGTGTTCCACAAGTTTTCCCATTAGGCCTTGAAGATTTTTTTCTGTGAGTGAAATAGGATAAATGAAGTTTGGAGATTGTGTATTGTTTGGTGTGTATTTTCAAAACATAAGGGCATGTTTGGCTTGATGAATATAAAATAGGAGTTTTCTAGATGTTTTGTCTAAATGCATTGGACATGTGGACATTAAAGGCATATTTGAAACTTTCATCTCTAGTGAAACGTATGTGTTGACTCTTTAAATGTGTGCGTTTGATAAACTGTGTGCCCATTTTGAAACCTTAAAGTTTTGTGAAAAGTTTAAAATTGATATATGTCATAAAGGGCAGGTTGGAACCTTTTGTTACTTAGAATGTGTGACCACCCAGTTGACAACATAAAGTTATTTCTGAAATATTTTAATAGTACATGTGACATGATATATTGGTTGGAACCTTGGATCATATGATGTACACATGTATATATATATATATATATATAGTGGTCACCTCTCTAGGAGGGATATCCCTTTATGGGTTATCATATAGGGTGTCCATGTTTGGGTTAGGAAAGTGTGGTGATGACAGGTAAGGTGAGTCACACGTGTGAGGGCCTCCTAATTAAACAACATTACTATTAAATCCATGGGATCCATGGTGTCTTTTAGGGGGTCGAGTGATGGTTTCTGATGAATCCTGATTAGATGGGTTGGTGCCCCCTGGATTTTTTGATAGGCCAGGCAGGTTGGGCCACTAGTGAGGCTGGTTAGGGCAGCTAGTTCATAATTAACATAGGGGATTCATTATATTCAAAGAGGTGGCTCTTAACTGAGTATGTCAAGGGATCTTCTACGTATGTTTAGGATCACCCATGATTATTATTTTATTGCTTGTTTATTTTCTGCTATACCTGTTATTTTATTTCCAACTTGTACTATTTATTTATTTATTTTAGGGTAATCTTGGTTTAGCCTCTTTCTGGATTTTGTTTATAAGTGGTGAATTAGTTTTGAAAATGATTCATAGCATGATTTATATTTAAGAAATGGAAAAATGATGATTTTTTACTTTAAAATGAAACCCATACTTCTTAACTATAATTTCAAACTAGTGTTCTTGGACTGTTTTGGGAAAGGGAACTTTTGGATTCTGTGTTTTATCCGTGGCATCCCTACTGAGCATTTCTGTGCTCATGCCTATTTTTTCATTTCAGTTATAGTTTCCCATTGATCTGGTTCTCCTATCTTAGTTTTTCATTATTGGAGCAAGGTTGGACTTTGGTTGGGTGGTGACCTAGAGGGTCACATAGAGGTAAGTTCAATTTGTCTTCTTTTCACCGTTATTGGTTACCTGTGTTGTCCACTTTTTTTTTCATTTATTGTTCTTCTTTCATTTAAGGTCCAAATCATTCCCACATGTTATTTTTGATGCCCAACAGTAGTTTCTAGACTGTGGGGATTATTAATTCCCTTCGGTCCTTGTCTTGGATTGGCTCTAGGACCAGTTCAGTGTTGACCTGTGTTGGTTTGTGACATCTAGAACTTCCAAACCAAAACTTAAAAAAAACCAAAATAGTTAACACCCTAAAATGATGATTTTAAAAATGATATATTAATAAATAGATGTTTAAATGTTATAATTTGATAATATATATGATATTTTATATATTTATATTCTTTTTTATAGAATTATAATAAATTTAAATTTATTATATAGGATGTTAGAGAACTTATGAATAAAGTCAAACTTGAGGTAAGGTTTTCTCATCTCACTGTTGTTTCTATGAGACATATTCCATATTCACCATTTTTTACTGTAATACGGTGTATATAACAACCCTTTAAATTTTTTATCATGAATAAATTTATATTAATTGTATTTATAGTTTCATTTAATGTTATTTCTTTCATGGGGATTATGCTTCAAAAGTTTCCCAAGCGGTACGGGTTTATTTTACAATCTTATTTCTTTTCAGGGCCATCTATGCTACATTTATATTGAGGGAAATTTTAGGAATATTGTTCTTTAACACAATATATTTTCTTCTATATTATTTATTCGAATAGTATTTTTTTATTGGTAAAAATTTTATCTACATTCCACTAAAAATGATTGAGAAAATGTTTTTGAAGAAAAACCAACCTCATTTACACTTTCATTGAAGAATTTTTATTCCATTTCCATAATCATTAAAATAGTTTTATAAAAGTTCATAAAAATAATTTAAATGTTTTAAAATTTTCATTTTCAATAAATTTTACTTTATTTATATTTCTTAAAAAATAAATCATTATAAATTTTTTCCAAAACAATCATTTTTCTCTAGTTTTTACAAATTTTGAAAGGAATATTTTTAAAAAATATTTGGAATTTTTGGATTTTACCACATTTATGACCAATATTTTGTTTTAATATTCATTTAACATCTTATTTATATTCAAATACAATTATTTTCTTAATATTCTTGGAATTTTTAGTTAATATGTTTTCAAAGAAGAAGTAAATTTTCTCATGTTTTAAATTAATTATTAAAATAAAATTTTAAATATATTTTTAATCTATGTTATCATCCTTTAATTATTTTTATTATTTACTAGGGTTATGATAAAATTATATAATATTTATTCTTTCTGTGGATAGTTTATTATTAGGATGATCAGATATTTATGAAACCAATTTGTTTTCCATGGGTTATTCTTTTATGATATAATGCATGTATTATGATATTTTGGCACACATATGTATTGTTTTCATTATGTGATAATTATTCACAAAATTATATATCCATATAATTATTTATGTGAAGACTTATATATCATGAAATAATAATGGGAAATGTGTTTTTGTGATCAATCAACTATGTTAAATAGGTACACTTTCATGATTGAAAATGGTATGAAAAATAGGTGGGGATTCCTGGACCGTTATGATATGATGGTATTGGTAGTTAACCTTGAAATATAATATGGGTTTCATACATTTTATGCTTCCACACTATTAAGAAATTTTGATATTATTATGATTTGAACTTATGGATTATGATTGATTTTTTGATGATTCTCCAATTTTGTGTTGTAATAAAATTTAATTCAATGAATCATGATTATAATTTATGGAATATTTGGTATGATTTTATATTGTTAATTTTCTCATACCCTTATTATTAAAACCCTGATCTTTTAATTACCCAATTAAACATAATTTATTACATAAACTTCATTTGATACAATATTGAAGATCGAGAGGTCTAGTGTCTTTGGGGATTAGGATCATTACATAACTACATAAAACATGAAAAACAACATATTTATTGAAAACACCCTTTTCATGACTACTACATTCCCTCGTACATAGCATTTCATGGGATAACCTAAGGACATGCATAAGAAAAGGGTGAGCTATAAATCTCATTAAGGGAATAAAAATGGAGTAAAATGAGGAATACAATACATGTTAGACAATAGAAATATCATTAGATCACAATGGAAGCATAAACATAATGGAATGCTAAATCATGATAAACATAACATGGAAATGTGGCAACCACACTTAACATGGAATTAGCATGAACCAAGGCTCATTGCACATGGAGCAAGAGTAAATCTTCATTGCACATGAAGCACTAGTAAAAAATCATTACACTTGAATTATCATGATTAAACACCCATTTCACATGACGTATCATGATACTATACTTTACCCAATGCATTTGAACGCATTAAGGGCGCACCCTTCTTAAACATTTAATTTCGTGTATAAGTGTGCCACATGGATCATATAACATGGATTCATAAAACATAATAATTTATTACACGATAAAGGGATGTGGAATTAATACATGAAACATTATAATCAATAAGTAAATGTTCATAAAGTTGAGTACCCTTGATAGAGGAATGGGCATGGTATTCACTACACAATGACATTGGATTTGAAAATCGGTGCAATTTTGGTAGCGTAACGACGTGACGTAAGAATTAAAAAAAATGGGTGATGAGACAGAAAAGAGTGTCTCATCGTATGTACATAAAATGTAAAGTAATGGAGTCATAAAGATACATGTCCCAATAATTGTAATGGAATTTAGAGTCATGATACAAAAGAGTTAATTGAATATAAAAGTGGATAGAGAAATTCCATTCAAAATTTCGGCATAGTAACGAGTGTACAAGGGAAGCATTTGATGAGAGAGAAATGGGTCTCCCATAATTAAAAAATAATTATGGAAGTATGGGGGAGGCTTGAAACAATACCCCAACATTTATAAATGAAATTAAAAGGTCATAACCACATTATGAAAATTGGACAAAAATGAGAAATGAAGAAAACCCTTACTTGGAAGTGTGCTTCCAAGGGCTTGAGAGAGGATTCTTGGGAGCTTGTGGCACCTAAGGAGGATTATAGAGAGAGGAAGGCAGAGGTTGGACAAACTCAAAAGGCATTGAGTGATGAGGAAGTGGGATCTTTGGTGGGTTTATATAGTAAAGGTGAGGGAATTCTTTATCATTTAGGTTTGGGACACCAGAAATTAAACTAATCCAAACCACCAACCAGAACAAGATTTTTGCCCATGATTTTTATCAAATGGAAGAGAAAAACAATATTTTATATGGAAAAAGTCCGAAATTCATAAAATAATGAGGTTGCTTACGTGGAGTTGAGTCACACTTCTATGGAAAACAATTTAAAAAGACAAGACGTTTAATAAATCTTGAAGGGTGCATTAATGCTTTGTAAAAAAAGTTAAACAAACCCAAAACAAAATTATTTTAATGGTGAAACATATATTGGCCGAACATAAAGCTTATAGTATTTTATCACATCACTATTGATCATTATGATGTCATAAAACACATTATATATTTAAATGATATTTAATATTTACCCAAAAATTTGACTGTCTCAAAAAATTATGAAAAAATCACCATTGGTTAATTTTGATATCCTGATTCCTTAAAAATAATTTATTTTATCTAAATAATTTTCTAAATATTATAATTTTTACTTTTAAAAATACTGACATCTATCGAAAATTCACATGTTTTGACAAAAAATGGAATTCAAAACATAATAAAAATTACGATTGCATACATAAAATTATATGATCATTTATATTTAACAAAAATTAATTTAATAACAATAATAATATTTTATTAAAATATTATTTAATTCAAAAATCCATTAATTCATCAAAATATATTTCTTCACTGGACATTAACTAAAAATACTATTTGTGATTTAAAATACTATTTACAAGGTAATAATAATAAAATGAATATATATTCATTATTATATACAAAAATAATGTACATAACCATAGTGCTAAGGTCTTGTTAAATAACCCCTTATAACACCCGCATAAGACCGAAGATTAAGGTGTGTGATGCTGACATACTTTTGGGGTGTGTCAGATAACATTGCTTGGGTGGTAATCTTTATCAACATCCATTTCTCTCATAGGAGGTCCTGCTCGAGATTAACATATTCAAGATCGGATTGGGCTTGGTCAAGAGCGAAGACCAATGATGCCACCTCCTTTCCAATCTCTAAAAAATGGGCTTCGTAAGGGGCACGTCTACTGGATGAGGCCATTGCTTCCTTTGTCTCTGTAAATTGGATTTTTAAAGCCCTATATTTATACTAATCATGTGATCGCTATTCAATGGCTATATTACAAACGGTTATAATTCTTACCAGTTTTTAAAATATGAAAACATAAATCCAAATAATTTGACATTTTATATAAAAATTCTACATAAAGAGACAGTTAATTAGATCAAGAGGGAGTTCCATTTATGAATGTTTTGGTTGTTACAAAATTCACCCCTTAAAAATAATTCCACCCTTGAAATTTTATTTTCCCACACTAAAACAGATGTGGGTAACTCTAATTCATCGTTTCCTCTGATTCCCACATTGCTTCTTCAAACTTGCGGTTTCTTCACAACACCTTAATGAGGGGCATTGTCTTATTTAGTAGAACTTTTTCTCGACGATCTATGATCTTCGCTATTTTCTCCTCATAAGAAAGATCATCCTCTTACTGTACCACCTTTTAAGAGAGTACATGTGAAGAGTCTAGTATGTACTTCCTTAAGAGGGATATATGAAAGACATCATATACTTTGACCATGGTAGGGGGAAGTGATAGTCGATAGGCCACAGCCCCGACACGATCAAGAATATCGAAGGGGCTGATGTACCTTGGAATTAACTTCCCTTTCATTCCAAACCACATTAACTTATTCTATGGAGATATGCATAGAAATACCATCTACACAACTTTAAACTCATGGTCTCATCGACGGTTATATTCATAACTATTTTGTTGACTCTGGGCTGCCTTGATATGCTGTTGAATGGTTTTCAAATTCTCCACCATTTCATCAACCATTTCTGGTCTAAGAAGCTTACGATCACCGACCTCATCCCAACACGATGGTGTTCTGAACCTTTTCCGATAAAGGGCATCATATATTTCCATTTGGATGCTTGAGTGGAAAATTTTATTATAAGAGAACTGAAATAGAGGAAGATGTTGATCCCATCCTCCTTTAAATTCCATTGAGAACCCTCTCAACATTTCCTCAAGTGTTTGGATAGTCTGCTCGGATTGACCATCAGTTTGAGGATGATAGGCCGTACTAAAGTTCAGTTCAGTATTTAGAGCATGTTGAAGACACTTCCAAAACTTATAGGTTAATCTTGGATCTTGATCGGACACAATAGATAGTTGTACTCCATGAATCCTTACCACTTCTCTGATATATATCTATTCTAGTTGATCCAATGATAAATCCTCCCAAATATAAATGATGTGTTCAGCCCTTGTAAGATGATCCAAAACAGCCCAGATTGCATTGTTGCCTTTGGATGACTTTGGAAGTCTGTTGAAACATTCTATAGTGATATTCTCCCATTTCCATTCTGGTATGGGAAATGGTTGCATCATCCCTTTAGACTTATGCCTCTCTACCTTCACTTACTGAAACACCAGGATCCTTGATGTTTATTAAGCATTCTCATTCTTCATATTATCCCACCAATAATGCTCTCGGAGATCTCAATACATCTGTGTGTTTCCTAGGTGAATAAAGAAATTTGAACTATGTGTGTCATCTAAAAGTTCCTTCATCAGCTCTAGACTTTATGGAACACGTAGTGTTTTCCCAAATCTCATAATTCCTTCTTCATTTACATTAACCTCTGAGGATTTCAATTTTCTTATAACTTCCATTTTTTCCTGAATTTCCACATCATCCTTTTGAGAATCCTTTAATATTTACAAAAGTGATGGTTGAGCAATCATTTGTGAAAGGATTAATGATGTTCCCTTATTTATGATTCCCATTCCCATGTTCATCAAAAATAAGAATATTGGATCCTTTTCAATTCTCATCAATGATAGAATCACTAGATCCTTTCTACATAGGGCATCTGCCACCATGTTTTTTTCCCAGGGTTGTAATGTATTGAGAAGTCATAGTCTTTGATCAGATATAACCATCTTCATTGGCACATGTTCAACTATTTCTATGTGAATATATACTTGAGTCTTTTGTGGTCTCAATATATTTCACACTTCTCCCCAAAGAGATAATTCTACCAAATTTTCAATGTGAATATCACTGCAGCCAACTCGATGTCATGTGTTGGATCGTTTTGGTTCATGAAAATTGAATTGCCTTCAATCATATATAATGGAATTGTCATTTTTCATCAACACACATCCCAGGACCTTCTCCAAATCATCACTAAATACCTTAAAAATTTATCCATTTTTGGGTAAATTGAGCATGGTCACAGTGATAAACCTCCTATTCAACTCCTTGAAGATTCCTTCACATTCATCACTCCAAGATAACTTTACTCCCTTCTGAGTTAGCATGGTAATAGGGTTTTACAATCGTGAGAAATTTCTCATAAATCGTCGATAATATCCAGCTAACCCCATGAAGCTACGGATATTTGTTACCAATGTTGGCCTCAAACATCCCTCAATTGCGTCTATTTTGGAGAGATCCACATATATCCCACTGCTTTTGATGATATGGCCTTGAATGAGATATCCTTCAACTAGAACTCACACCTATTGTACTTTGTATAGATCTTATCCTACTTCATGGAATCTAGTATAGTTCCCTAATGCTCTTCATGATCCTCCTTGGTTTTGGAGTATATTAGAATATCATCTATAAAGTCTACCGTAAATTTGTTGAGGTAATCTCTAAAGACTCTATTCATCAAGTCCATGAAGATTTTTGGAGCATTATTGAGTCCGAAAAGCATTACTATAAATTCATAGTTCTTGTATGTTGTACGAAAAGCAGTCTTGAGGATATCTTCCTTCTTCATGCTTACTTGATAATATTGCGACCGTAAATCCACCTTGGAGAATAATTGTGTACCATGCATCTGATCGAACTAGTCATCAATTCATGGGAGATGATACTTGTTCTTTATCATGGGTTTTTTGAGCTCACGATGGTTGATGAAAAGGCACATTGACCCATCATTCTTCATGAAAAAGAGGACTTGTGCACCCCACGATGAAGTACTTGGGCCTATAGACCCTTTATCTAGATTCTCCTGAGGTTGTTTCTTAATCTCCTAAAGCTCCACAAAATCCATTCTATACAAAGTCTTGGATATTGGAAATTCCCCAGGTATAAGATCAATTGAGAATTCATAATCTCTTCTAGGAGGAAGTCCATGAAATTCTTCAGGAAACACTTCAGTAAATTCCCTCACAATAGCCATGTCCTCTAGGTCGGTTTCCTCCTTATACTCAATCATCCGATCTAGATATGCATGCTCATAGGGCAGTAATATCCATTCTTGATATGATGGAGCTAAAGAATATTCATCTTCCTCCTTGCACTTGTAATGAATCAGGGGTCGATTCGCCACATGGAGAGTCCCTCTTAAAGAAATTTATGTTTGCTCTATATAAAGAAATCCAATCCATGTCAATAATTGCATCAAATTATACCAGAGGGAGTATGATGAGGTTCTTCATGATGTTCAATATACATATTATGATAGGGCTGGAGTTATATTCATGGGATACAATGATTTCCTCATTTGCGGTACTAACTGACATCATCACTTCAATGATTTGTGGTGGTCCTGAGAATGTTCTACTAATAATTCGAAATATAAAAGAATGTTTAGAACCTGAATCAACAAGTATGTTCTCTATAATTGAATTAATAACTTTCATACCTATCACCACTTCATTTTTGGGGTTCACTTTGGCAATAGTGATGGAAAAATATCACCCTTTTTTCCATGGAGGTTGTTGGTTTCCACTAAAAACCGTTGTCTTAGGGAACTGATTTTCAAGATTCCCCGGTTCTTTGTAGTTGAACCAATAAACCATGCGTTGACATTCAAACGGAGTGTTCCTCTACTCTGTCACAGTTTCATGTCTTTCTTGCTGATTGACAACATCTAGGTGACCTTCTCTTCCACACCTAAAGCATTTCCTCGTCCCCTTCAGGAAATTTCCAGGGTGCTTCTTTCCACACCTTTGGCAAGTGGGGTGATGGATCTTTTTAGCACCATTAGATTTATCCATCAGACCACCAAAATTGACTTCCACCTTACAATTATTATATCCATGATACCCCTGATATTCTATGATCTCCATTTCAACCTTGGGGGCACATCAGAGAACTTCCTCATAGCTTTTGAAGTCACGGAAGTCCAGTGCTTTCCACAGGCTAGGTTTCATCCCACTAAAGAAGCGATCAACCTTGCATTCAGGGGTAACGAGAAAGCCAGAAGCATAACGTTTAATCCTTGTGATGTTTTCCTCATATTATCCAACATATTCATTGTCTTTTTTCTTGAGGGCAAGGAAGTCCCTTTCCATCGTAAGTAGGAGGGTGCGCGGAAAATATTTATCAAAAAAAAATCTTCCAAAAATCCTTCCATTCTAGTGCCTCAATCTCATCGTCAAGCTTCATATTTTTATCAAATTACACCATTGATCATCTTCACCCTCCATACGATAAGATTCTAGGAGAACCTTATCTTATTCATAACATAAAATGATGGATAAGATCTTTTCAATGGAGTTGATCCATTGTTCAACGATTGAGGGATTGGATGATCCATTAAATGTAGGAGACCTTTGTCTCATGAAGCTATCGATAGCGACTTATTCTTTCTTAAGGGGGGTTTAATGTTCCTCTTGACCCATGTTTCTATTAAAATATTGAGTTTTCTGAGAGGGGAGTGTGATAATGTTTGCGATTCCTGCTTTCATTGGATTGGGAATCTCATTAGTACAGTTATCACAGTGATCCTTACATCGGTTGTTAGCCCGATTCTGCTTATTTCCGGCCATTGGATGGAATAAAAGAAAAGTTATGGGTTAACACATAAAGGTTAATCCAAGGAAAAAACTAATGGCTTATAAATAAATTTTATTTCCTTAAAATATGAATCTATTGGCTTCTGTCTATGTTATCCATGATCTGCTTTCTAACATATATTCTCATGGATTTTTTTGTCCCTTAATAATGGTTCATACTAAGCTTGTAAATTTACCAAAGCATATCCCCCAGGATTGTCGTAACCAAGAGTGCAGCAAGGACCATTGTCATTCACCAGTTCCTATTAGAGTCTAGATCAAAGTGGTGTTTTTGGGGTTTACCCCTAGGATACATCTATGCCAGAGCCGCCTCTACCTGCTCGTATCTAGACAGGGATGCATTTTCTCGATAAACAACTTACTCAATACTCACCAAAACATGGGGATGTTTTTATTATATTTAGTCTTGTCTCTAAGGCTTCACTAGGGTTTTATAATCCTAATCCCAAAAGGAATAAACCTCCCTCTGATAATAACTATGACAACCCTGGTCTTTTAATTACACAATTATACAGAATTTATTACATAAAATTCATTTGACAAAACATAGAAGATTGAGCGGTATAGTGTCTTTGTGGCTTAGGATCATTACATAACAACTTTAAAAATAAAAAAACATCTTTATTGAAATAATACTTTACATGACCACTAAATTGCCTCGTACTTAGCGTTGCATGGGATAACCTGAGTACATGCATAAGAAAATGGTGAGCTATAAAGCCCAGTAATGGAATAAACATGGAGTAAAAGGAGGAATACAATACATTTTAGAAAATAGTCATATCATTAGAGAACAATAGAAGCATAATCATAAGGTCATGATAAATCATTATAATCATAACATGGAAATGTGGAAAAGAACACTTAACATGGAATTAGCATGAGCCTAGGCTCATTGCACATGGAGCATGAGTAAATCCTCATTGCACCTGAAGAATGAGTAAAACCTCTTTGAACTTTAATTATCATGAGTAAACAACCATTTCACATGATGTATCAGGATATTGTACTTTATCCAATGCATTGGAGCACTATAAGGGCACACCCTTCTTAAGCATTTCGTTTCATGCATATGTGTGCCACATGGATCATATAACATGGATTGATAAAACATAATAATTTATTCCATGATAAAGGAATGAGGAATTCATACATGAAAATTTATAATCAATAAGTAAATGTGCATAAAGGCGAGTACCCGTGATAGGAAAATGGGCATGGTATTCACTACACAATGACATTGGCTTTGAAAATCGGTGCAATTTCGGCAGCGTAACGTCATGACGTAAGAATTAAAAAAAATGGTGGATAAGAGATAAAGGGGTTTCCCATCATATGTACATGAACTAAATAGTAAGGGGGTCATATAGATAAATGTCCCATCAATTTTAATGGAATTTAGAGTCATGATACAAAAGAATTGCTTGAATGTAAAAGAGGAGAGAGAAATTCCTTTCGGAATTTCAGTATAGTAACTGGTGTACATGGAAGGAATTTAATGGGAGAGAAAGGGGTCTCCCATAATTCAAATATAAATAGGGAATTATGTGCGAGGTTCGAAACCATAGCCCAATATTTATAATTGATATTAAAAGGGTATAACAACATTAATAAAATTTGACAAAAATGAGAAAGGAAGAAAAACCCTTACTTGGAAGTGTGCTTCCAAATGCTTGATAGAGGCTTGAAAGAGGCTTCTTGGGAGCATGGGGAACATTAGTAGGATAATAGAGAGAGGTGGTCAGAGTTTTTACGAACTCCAAAGGCTTTGAGAGAGGAGTAAGTGGGAGATTGGGTGGGTTTATATAGGAAAGGTGAGGGAATTCATTATTATTTTGGTTTGGGACACCTCACATTAAACTAATCAAAACCACAAAACAACCCATGGTTTTTGCCCATGGTTTTTTAAAAGGGATGTGGGAAACAATATTTCATAATTCCAAAGTCCAAAATTCATAAAATAATGAGGTTGCTTATGTGGAGTTGAGTCACACTCCCAAGGAAAACAATTTAAAAAGACAAGATGTTTAATGAGTCTTGAAGGGTCCATTACTGTTTTGTAAAATAAGTCAAACAAACCCAAAAACAAATTATTTTAATGGTAAAACATATATTTTCCGAAAAATATGATAGTGTTTTATTACAAAATTATTGGTTCATTATGATGTCACAAAACAAATTATATATTTAAACGGTATTTAATTTTTACCAATAAATTTGACCATCTCAAAAAATTATGAAAAATTCACTATTGGATAATTTCGATGTCCTGATTCCATAAATAATATTTATTTTATCTAAATAATTTTCTAAATATTTCTTTTTTCACTTTTAAAATAAAAACTGACATTTATCGAAAATTCACTGGTTTGACAAAAATGTTTTTCAAACCGTAATAAAAATTACGATTTCATTCATAAAATTATACAATCATATATATTTAATAAAAATAATGTTTATAACAATAATAATATATTATTAAAATATTATTTAATTAAAAAATCCAATAATTCATCAAAATTGATTTCATAGTTGAACATTAACTAAAAATACTACTTGTGATTTAAAAACAACTATTTATAAGGTAACAATAATAAAATGAAAGTATATTCATTATTATATACAATAATAATGTACATAACCATAGTGAAAAGTTCTTGTTACATAACCTCTTATAACACCCACATAAGACCGAAGAGTAAGGTGTGCGATAGTGACAGACTCTTGGGGTGGCTCAGATAACATTGCTCGGGTGGTAATCTCTATCAAATTCCATTTCTCTTATAGGCAGTCCTGGTAAAGCATAAAATATTCAAGCTCAAATTGTGCTTGGTCAAGAGAAAAGTCCAATGATGCCACCTCCCTTCCGAGATCTGACAAATGGGATTCATATGGGGCACGTCTACTTGATGAAGTCATTGCTTCCTTTTTCTGATTAAATTGGATTTGTTGAAGCCTTATATTTATACTAATCATGTGATCAGAGTTCAATAAATATATTAGCAATGGACCATATTCTTAACAGTATTCTAAAATCCAAAAACATAAAACCAAATAAGTTGACATTTTATATTATCATTTTACATACAGTGACATTTATTTTGATCAAGAGAGAGTTACATTAATGAATGTTTTGGTCATTACATGTAGAAACCCAATCATGGCATACATGGACATTAAATTAATTATGCGGTATAGATAATACATAGCCAAAACCAACACTCATGGACCGTAATAGTTTCATGTCTTTGGAAACTCGGAACATAATCTTATAATCATGGTGAAAGATCTTCAACATCGCCTATAAAGATCTTCCCTTTTTGTTTTCTTACCTGAAACCATTCTTTATATCCTAGGGAAAAGAAAAAAAATAAAGGGTGAGATAAAATGCTCAGTAAGGGTTGGCATTGATAAAATAAAACAAACCATATACATTTGAACATAAAAACACGAAAATAATGTTTAAACATCAAAATCTTGAGCAATGACATAAAACATGGCAGTGCGTAATGCATAGATCATAAAGAAACAATAATCTGGATAAAATATCATGGGAATAAAACATGTAATTTTAGAAAACATTAAGTAAATGTTATGATTTCCTTATTAGCCAAGGCATTATTTCCAAGACCATCTTAGTGGTCAAAGTCCCTTTCTGAATCGAGTTCACTCCTCGTTCCAGTCATGTATCACTGAACTGGACTAACTTTCCATAACAAACATGTTTATCTCATGATATATAAATCATTACCCAATGAATTTTAGGGAGATATAGGTCCCACCCATCTCATAATGAAATCATTCTTATGTGTTCCACAACATAAACATAAATCATTCATCATAACCCAAAGAATAAAATGGGCTTCATAAACATCATCCCATCATAACATAATCAATATAAAACAAATGGATATCACTTCATCATAATAAAATTGAAACCATGTAAATAATAGAGACAATATACTTGAAATATAATCATACTAACTAATGTCATCTTAGATGGAAAATAGTTTTTGACAAAACACATGAAATGAATTCTTGAGGAAAATATCGTTTCTTCTTCGAATTCATTTTCTTTTCACAAAATGCCTTCAAATTTTAAAAGAAATGGATTTTTTTGAAAATATTTATGAAATATTGTTGAGTAAGCTTCAGGAAAATAAGGTGTTATAAAACTATAAAAAACGTTCATGTAGTATAAGTTAAAAAAACATTCTCCTCATACTTTTTCCAGAAAAGTCTAAAAAGTTCATCGTATGGTAATAAAAAGAAATATACAATCCATAACACAATGTAAAAGTCAAAGAGGGGTAAAAATGACTTTAAACATACATGGATGAATATTAAACACTTTATAGAAAACATTTTATAGACATGGATGAAAAATATTACCCCAGTAAATACTTACGTATAAGCAATCTCGGATAAAAATGAGAACGAAAAATCATCCCATACCTTATGTCTGGTATGCTTCATATGTTTCCGAACCTCTTGTATAATGATTTAAATAATATTATTTAATTATTACAGAATCATATTAGTTGTTATTATATCATATATTGTTCACTTATGACTTTATATTACCCGTTCTTTTGTAAATTACATGTTAAAGCAGTGTTTTGGGTAAAATCCTTTCATTTGTCGTACGTGTTTCGATTTGTTGTTCTTGATATTTTTACTCATATCTTGATTTACATAATTCCAGAATTTAAAACATGTTTCAGTATATATATATATATATATAATAGATAGATAAATGAAATGACACACACCTTTCATGGAGATGGTAGTCCGTACGTACGCATGAACGTTACTTTCCTTTCCTTATTGACTTGAATCGAAGTAAGTAGATGCCATATATATATACACATAAATAAAGTATCATTATTATGTTATATATATCATTATTATTCATTATATATACTTTATAATCATTCTTGAATGGTTAACATTGAGAATGAATCTCATCGTATCGTGGAGACGGTAATCCGTACATACGCACGAGCGATTATATCATTCCCATAATTATTGAATGGAATTGGAGTAGATGATATAATACCTTAGAATCCTTATGATGTTATAATAACAATATATTTTTATTCTTTACACCAGTATACCCATCCATGTATGGTGGTGGTGGGAAAAACATATTACACCACGGCGTGGAGACGGTATTCCATTCGTACGCACGCGCGGTGATTTCATTTTCCATAGGATGGATAGAAGGTGAAATGGGGTTGTTTAATATTTGTAATAACATATCAGTATATTATTGATACTGAAGTTTTTACTTTATAAGGAAAAAACTAAAGAATAAGAAGTTTAAGAAGAAAGAAACTTGAATGAATCAGTAGAAGAGATTACCTCTTCTTCGACGCACCTCTTTTAAGCTTCCTCTTAAGGAACTAGATCTGGACTTTTTAGGAGACCAGAACTGCTATATTGTTTCTATAGAAGTTGATAAGGGAAATGGGAAGGAGTTGGATGAGCTTTAAAGCTCAAAATTGTGTAAAGAGAAGAGGGAGGAGGTGCCCTTTTATAAGGGAGGAGAGGGACACCTTAGGAAAAACATAAAATATTATTTTATAATAAAGTCATATTCGGTTTATAATAGCTCCAAATTGATTTATTTTGAAGATAAAGTTGGTAGGGGTCTAAATAAGCTCAAAAAATAGGTTTTAGACATGTTTAGGTTACTATTTTATCATTATCATATAGATTTAACTCTAAGTTAAATAATTTAACTTTTGCCGTGTCTTCTTGTTTTCTTACACTATATGGTTAATAAACATACTATAACAAGACAAACGAACCCCCAGTGGTTTATTAGTCATATATATAACCTTATCTAAGTAATTTGGCCCAACCTTAGAGTTTTGGGGAAAACATAACAATTAATAATATAATATTGTTTTTAAAAACTACTTTATGTCAATTTTGACACTATTTGGTAATTGATTTTTTTTTAAAATCATAACAGCATTATTAGTTCGAAAAAAGTTAATTAAATAAATACTAACATGTTATATTAACCTATGAAATTATTTGAATTCATAAAAATTCTCAAATTTCATTTATTTGGTTATTTATAATATCAATTATGTTAATATTTCATTAATAAGGTAATTACTGCATCATCATTGTGTCATAAATAAATTAAATTATATAATGTCTAAAAATTAAAAATAAAATACCATTATGTATGAAATCTGTTTATCTTTTTAATAAATTTTTATAGTCTATTTTATATAATGTATAATCCTATATTAAAAATGTTTTAGATATTAAACTTTGATTTTAACTATTTTAACTCTTCTTTAAATAAAATAATAATGAATGTCCTAATCTAATCCAAGCGGACCTAAATGGTCATATTTTATTCCTAAGGTTGTTTTTGGTCGAATTAGACTTAACCAATAGAATTAGATCATGTGTTAGGGTGATAATAATTTCATTGTTTACCTTTAATTACCCTATTTACTTTTAACCATGGTAAATAAACAAAAAAGATACTATTAACCAAAATTATTTTTATCTTATTGAACCACTTTTTACTCATTCATGTAAGTAGTGTCTCTCGGATTTTTGAAATTTAACTCACAGAAGTGGTAATATTATGTTTTATGTAAAATTGCAAATGCTTCTAGGAGGTGGGTAAAAGATGGTGAGAAGTTCAATAAATTTTTTTTATATCTAAAATTATTATGAAATGACTCCAATGAATTAAATTTAACTTATATAAGTATTATGTTTCTAATTTGATCTAAAATAAATATAAATAAAATAAATGATTTTTTAAATAAAAATTCGGTTTTAACCAATAACTCAGTGTTTTCACTATTCATCAAAAATTGAAAGTTTTCAGAAATATACCAAAAATTCACCCTAGGCTAATTTCGATATTCATAATACAAAAATGAATTCCATTTTAAAAGATAAAATTTATAAAATTACAAAAGTGGGTATTACTATTCATAACATCTGGTTCATAATAATATTGTAATAATATCTCGTTTAGTGAAACTCGGTATTGCTTACAACACACACTATCGAGGAAAGATTCTCTAGCGTGCAACAGAATCCTGGAATAGTGTTAGCGTATACTATATGCTAATACGGTGTTGCGTATAGTGTAATCTAATATTTTTGTAGCATACAACACAAGACATCAAAGTAATTAAAAATAATATTTCTCATAAAATCTCGGGGTGTTACATTCTACCCTCCTTAAAATTAATTTCGCCCTTGAAATTCGTCAGGGTTAAAAATGGTTTACTACTTGAAAGTTTCTTTCATAGAAACCCACATTGTAAAATGGTATACTAAAAATTCATTTTAAAAAGGAATGTTAGAATCATAATGGTCACCCAATGTAACACAGTAATAGGTTTCCACATAGGACAACATAGGTGAAAATATGGATATGGAAGAGAAATCTAACCATCAAGTTCTGATGGAGAGTGGTAGATATCATGGCTATGAAAAATCCAACAATCACAAAGCCATTAATTTATGATTACTTAAGGTAACATCTGTTTCATTAGATATGAGGACACTGGGACAACATTTTTGGTTTTCATGATCATTTCCCTAAAGTTGAAGAATTTGAATTAGAAGAAATACTTAGTTTATTTTCGTATAATCTCACCGTTGATTGTGCCTTGAGCAATTTCCATTTCATATCTTAATGAAATGAAGTTGAATTTTTCATTCGTGAAGTGTTAGAAGATCATGTCATAGAATGATGGGTCATTCCATCTGTCTCAAACAAAAGGTCAGAAAAAGTTATTAAATATTTATAAGTCCATATATATTGAGATTAATCATATATGGTTCCTAAAATGGACTTATACTTCATATATCATACCACTTAATAAATTAAAACTAATTTATACTAACCAAGGACTTCATGTATTCTAGTGGTAGGTGATAAAGGCCTGTCACAATTCTATTGTAGGTTCAATTCCCACAGCCTCGTCCGACGCGACGGGTTGTCTCCCGTTCTTCATGTTGTGCCATTTATTAAAATACACGATTATAACATTCCATCAGTAATATCAAAAAAAAAAGCCTTAAACAATACTATCTTATGTCTAACTTAATTCATTCCAATCATTAGTCTTAATCAAAATACATTTTTCCAATCTCATAGTATAAAGAAAGCAATTACTGGAAAGGTCACATAACAAGCATGTGAATACCATAATTTATCCCCCATATATCATAATATATATCTTTTTGATCGCATTCCAAACATGTGAATACCTTAATCATGTATTCTCTTGAAACATAAATTATCATAGAACCATAGTGAAATCATGAATGCTGTCAAAAGGTAACTCTTTCCACATACCAAAATCCCCAAAATTCTATATATTCAAACAATGATATCACTTTGTCCTTATATCAGTCATGATCTCATTAATACTATCAAACATTTCATTATCTATTTATCCCTTCTTTATGCACATATTTGGTGCTTTCCAAAAATATCTGAATAACATTTCCTGGTTATCGGTACCATTCAACATATACTTTAAAAAACATAAGGAAAAACAATAGTGTAACAATCCTTAGATGTCTCTTTATTCCATAGTACCATGAGATTACATATACAACATTACTATTGATAAACATGCAATCATTCCACTACCTTCTTAAACCATTGACTGATCTTGACCAATTCATTCATCTCACATATCATTTGTAGTCTCTTCATCATCAACAACATAAATACTACCCATACAACCATTCTGATTCTCTTCATGAGACTTTCCCTTAGGGAATTGGTTTTCCTAATGCTCGTATATTCCACATTTAAAACATTTATCCATTTTTGATGTCTTATCAATACCATTATCCTTTTCCATGGTGTTAACTAAACCTTTTCCTTTTCAATTAAAGGATTTGTGTCCTTCTTTTCCACACCCAAATAATATTCCAGTTCCTTTGAAATATTCTCCCTCATCACTCTTCCAACATTATTTACATGAGGGGAATTGAACTTTCTTTCCTCTAGGATAATCCTGAAACTCCATCTTTCTCTTATTAGATGAGTCGGGAAAATTACCAATGTTGAGATTATTGATCATATTATGATATTGCTGATCAGGGATAATAACAATATGCGGACCTCCAGATCCAATTTCATTTGGTTGCTCGTGAAGAATATCAGTCCATTGTCCATCATATCCTCCATTATCGTGAATCTTATTGTTTCCAACCATTTTCTAAAACACAAAAAAAATAGTGTGAGATTAAAAAAATCATAATCAAGGGGGTGTACCTTCAATATCTAACATCTTATGTTTAATTATAATATCGTTTCGGTAATTCTTGGACAATAACCCTTATTTATAATTAACCTTAGAGACATCCCTAGACATAAATTAGAAATATCTCTGGGGATTTCACTAAATTTTTCGCATCCTAGTTACCAAAGGTTGACTAAACCTTTCCACTGATACAAACTGTAGTGGTCTTGAATTACTTCCAATGGACTGTAATTCATAGCTATTAGGGAACTCCATGGGAGGCTACACCCCCTGGGCGGGACAAACCACCAACCCCAGTGGAAGCCATTTCCTCATGAAGCCTTTAGACGGAGAGCCATGCATCGTCCAACGCTCACATGTGAGAGTTCCCAAGGATCAGATTCATTCCTACCTCCTTTTCCTCTGATACCAACTATAGACACCCAATCTGGGCGTACATGTATATTAAATTAATTTTGCGGTATACTTAAAACATAACTAAAAACAACACTGAAGGAATGTAATAGTTTAGTGTCTTTGGAAACTTAAAACATAATCTTCTTATCATGGTGAAAAATCTTCAAAATCTCCCATAAAGATCATCCCCTTTTTGTTTTTTTACATAAATCCTTTCTTTATATCCTGGGGAAAAGAAAACATATAATGAGTAAGCTCAAATCCTTAGTAAGGGTAAGTACAGAGAAAATAAAACAAACCATATACATTTGAACTTAAAAACATGAACATAATGTTTAAACTTAAAAATCTTGAGCAATGACATAAAACATGACAGTACGTAAGGAATAGATAATAAAGAAACATTAATAATGATAAAATAGAATGGGAATAAAACATGTAATTATGGAAACCAGTAAGCACATTTTATTATTTCCTTAGTAGCCAAGGCATTGGGCCAAGACCATATTAGTGGTCAAAGTCCCTTTCTGAATCGAGTTCACTCCTCGTTCCAGTCCTGTATCATTGAGCATGATTAACTTTCCCTTCCATACATGTCTATATCATGAGATATAAATCTTTACCCAATGCATTAGAGGGAGATATAGGTCCCAACCATCTCATAATGAAATTATTCTTATGTGTGCCAAAACATAAACACAAATCATTCATCATAACCCAAAGAATAAAATAGGTTTCATAAACATCATCCCATCATAACATAATCCATATAAAACAAATGGATACCATTTCATCATAAGAAAATTGAAACCATTTAAATCATGTTCACGTTATACTTGAAACATAATCATACTAAATAATGTCATGTTATATGGAAAATAGTTTTGACAAAACACTTGAAATGAATTCTTGAGGAAAATATCCCTTCTTCTTCAAAATAATTTCAATTTCACAAAATGCCTTGCAATTATAAAATAAAAGGATTTTGTTGAAAACATTTATGAAATATTTGTGAGTAAGATTCATGAAAATAATTCTTTATGAAACTGTAATAATCCATTCATTCCGTATAAGTTAAAAAACATTCTCCTCGTACTTTTTCCAAAAAAGTCAAAAAAGTTCATTGTATAGAAAAAAAAGAAAGATTCCATCCCTAACAAAGTGTAAAAGTCAATGATGGGTAAACATGACTTTAAAAAAACATGGAACAATATTAAAAACTTTATGAAAATCATTTTATGTACATGGATGAAAAATATAACCCCAGTAAATACTTACGTATAAGCAATCTCAGATAAAAATGACATTGCAAAATTATCCCTCACCTTATGTCTGATATGCTTCGTATGTATCCAAACATCCTGTATAATGATTTAAATAATGTCATTGAATTATTACCGAATCATATTCATTGTTATTATATCATATATTGTTCACTTATAACTTTATATTACCCGTTCTTTTGTAAATTCCTTGTTAAAACAACGTTTTGGGTAAAATCATTTCATTTATCGTACGCGTTTCGATTTTTTGTTCCTGATATTAATACTCATATCCTGATTTACATAATTCCAGAAAGTAAAACATGATTCTATATATATATATATAAGATAGATAAAAGAAATTAAACACACCGTTCATGGAGATGGTAGGCTGTACGTACGCATGAACGCTGTTTTCCTTTCCTTATTGACCTGAATGGAAGTAAGTAGATGACATATATATATATACAAAAAATCCAGTAGAATTATTATGTTATATATACCATTATTATTTATTATATAAATTTTATAATCATTATTGAATGTCTAACTTGTGGAATTAATCTCATCGCGTCGTGGAGATGGTAATCCGTGCGTACGCACGAGCGATGATATCATTCCCATAATTATTGAATGGAATTGGAGTGGATGATATAATATATCAGAATCATTATGATTTTATAATAACCATATACAGTTATTATTTACAGCATTATACCCATCCATGTAAGGTGGTGGTGGGAAAAATAGATTACACCACAGTGTGGATACGGTATTCCGTACGTACGCACGCACAGTGATTTTGTTTTCTGTAGGATGGATAGAAGGTGAAATGGGGTTGTTTCATATTTATAATACATATAAATATATTATTGATACTGATGTTATTACTTTATAATGAAACAACTAAAGAAGAATATGTTTAAGAAGAAAGAAACTTGAAAGAATTGGTAGAAGAGACTACCTCTTCTTCGATGCACCTCTTTTATGCTTCCTCTTAAGGCACTAGAGTTTGACTTTTGAGGAGACCATAACCTCTATAATGTCTCTAGGGAAGTTGATAAGGGAAATGGGATGGGGTTGGTTGAGCTTGAAAGCTCAAAATTGTGTAAAGAGAAGAGGGATAAGGTTCCCTTTTATAAAGGAGGAGAGGGACACCTTAGAAAAAACATAAAATATTATTTTATAATAGTCATATTCGGTTTATAAGAGCTCAAAATTGATTTATTTCTAAGATAAAGTAGGGATGGGTCAAAATCCTCTAAACTAATAGGTTTTATAGAGGTTTAGTTACAATTTTATCATTATCATTTAGATTTAACTCTAAGTTAAATAATTTATCTTTTACCGCGTCTTCTTGTTTTCTTACACTATATTGTTAATAAACATACTATAACAAGCCAAACGAACCACAAGTGGTTAATTATTCATATATATAAACTTATCTATGTAATTTGGCCAAACCATATATTTTTATGAAAAAAATAAAAATAAATAATATAATTTAAAAAAAACTATTTTAGGTCAATTTTGACACTATTTGGTAATTGATTTTTGTGAATATCATAACAGCATGATTAGTTTGAAAAAAGACAATTAAATAAATACTGACATGTAATATTAACATATAAAATTAGCATAATTCATAAAAAGTCTCAAATTACATTTATTTGGTTATTAATAATATCAATTATACTAATATTTTATTAATAAGGTAATCACTGCATCATCATTGTGTCATAAATAAATTAAATTATATAATGTATAAAAATTATAAATAAAATACCATTATGTAGGAAAACATTTTATATTTCTAAAGAATATTTATAGTTTATTCTATCTTATGTATAACCCTGTATTAAAAATGTTTTATTTATTAAACATTGATGTTAACTATTTTAACTCTTCTTTAAATAAAATAATAATAAATGACCCAATCTAATCGAAGTGGACATAAATGGTTATATTTTATTCCTATGGTTTTTGGTCTAATTAAACTTATCCAATAGAATTAGGAAATGTTTTAGGGTGATAATAACATCATTTTTCACCCTTAATTATCCGGTTTACTTTTAAACGTGGTAAATAAAAGTAAAAAAGTTATTATTCACCAAAAATTAATTATATCTTATTGAACCACATTTTACTCCTTCATATCAACCTTGTCTCTCAGATTTTCGAAATTCAACTCATAGAAACTGTAAAATTATGTGTTATGGACAATTGCAAATGCTCCTAGGAGGTGGGTAAAAGATAGTTAAATATTCATTAAAATTTTTATATATATAAAATTATTATAAAACGAATCCAGTTAATTACATTTCACATATATAAGTATTATGAATCTATTTAGAATTAAAATAAATTTAAATAAAATAAATTATTTTTTAAATAAAAATCATGATTTAACTAATAACTCAGTGTTTTCACTATTCATCAAAATTGTATGTTTTCAAAAAAATACCTAAAATTCACCCTAGGGTACTTTTGATATTCCGAATCCGAAAATGAAGTCCAGTTTGAAGGATAAAATTTATAAAATTTAAAAAAGTGGGTATTTCTATTCATAACGGCTACTTCATAATAATATTATAATAATATCTCATTTAGTGAAACTCGGTATTGCGTACAACACACCCTATCGGGGAAGGTTGCTCTGGCATGCTACACAGGTCTAGAATAGTGTTTGCGTATACTGTATGCTAATACGATGTTGCGTATAGCGCAAGCTAATCTTGTTATAGCGTACAACACAAGACATCAAAGTAATTAGAAATAATATTTCTCATAAAATCTTTGGGTGTTACATTACACTTATGTTATTATAATCTTACATATGATCATTGATTGATATTTTCCATTTTTACCCTACTGAGTATCTTAACTCACCACTTTTTAGGTTTTAATTTTTCCTTAGGTTATATAGAAGGGTAAAAAGCATGATGACTGTAGAAGTGCACCTTATGAAAAGAATTATGTTTTAGATGATAAATATTATATTGAAATAAGATCATTTTGTTTATATTCTCCAAGTTCACTAAATATTTATAGTTCTTAGGCATGATTAATTGGGGGATATATTTAATATTCAAAAAATATGTAATAACTATTTTGTATATGATTGTTTTTCTATAGTTGATATATGATAAAGGTTTAGTTTTTTTTTGATTTTTTATTTTAAGGAATATGGGGAAATAACATAAGATAATTTAGCTTAACTGTCATATGATGAACTTGATGTTTCATGTGTTGATTGGAAAGTGTAATTATTTATTGATACTATTGTGGCTTAAAAAAAGTCACTTAAATTAATTAGATATAAGATAATTTAATATCTATAAAAGAATTATTATTTTTCTCTCTATGTGGATTATGTAATCAAATATTCATATGGTTTTGATAAGAAAATAAAGATGGAGTTTCTTAAAAACTTGAATAAATAACACGGAGTAAAGAAATTCTAATCACATTAATGCTAGGAATATGGGGAGAAACAATAAGGGAATTGATTAAATGGAACTAGAAGGTTATTTAAACATGGAATTCCTGGTAATAAATCCCATAAATGTCAAATGGTGATATAAGCGCTAATTCATACAATGAAGGTATAAATAATCCAACTAATGCATCACCCACACTATATTTCTTAAAATTCATGGAGTATAGTAATTATGCTAACCATTGCATGAATAAGAAGGTTACTGGTAATGATTGGAATGTACAAACTCATACACCCAAATACAAAGGGGAATATCCTGTGATCATGACTGCAAAAGTGGGTTACAAGAATATTATTGTTAAAGGTACAATTATTGTCCATTCTAGAATAATTAAAATTTTATTTTATTATATATCTGCCCACTATTTTCTATCAAAATTGTTTTCTAAGGGTATTAAATTACCACCTCAATTATTAAATGTTGTGTAAGTGGCGAGAACTTCTAATGGTATGATGATGCATCTCAAGTCTATAACTCATCTCTGATAAAATTTTGTAGAAATATAATTCCTATATATCTTTTGATTCAAACTTTTATTGAATTTGATATGATTTTGGGCATATATTCTATATCTATATATATATATATATATTCTATATCAATTTACTAGGAAGATAAGTTATATTTTATATTTCAAATCAAACTATGATAATATTTTACTATGATTACGAATATGAACATGTAATGGATTTTTCCACCATTATATGCACCTTAATACCTATTCCTGAGGGTCATTTATCACAAATAGTTTGGTAGAAACTCACCATCGAAGACATACCTATTATTTGAGATTATGATGATATATTTTCCAATTAATTTCATAGTCTTCCCAAAAAATATGATGTTGAGTTTTCAATAGAACTCATACCTAGTACCTCTCCTATTTCAATGAATCCATATAGAATGACTGTGATTGAGTTGCAGGAATTGAAGAAGAAAATCTAGATGAATATTGTTATGGGAATTATACAACCTTGTGTATCACCAGGTTGTGAACATAATTTTTTAAGAATATATATGGGTTAATGAATCTTTTCATTTATTATCATGAACTTATCATGATCACTATCAAGAAAAAGTATCTTATACCCCATAATTATGACTTGTTTGATCAAATATATAGTGATCTATACTTTTTTATGATTGATCTTCATTATGAAAATCATCAATTGGGGGTCAAGAAAGAGGTTATTCCCAAGAAAAACATCTATATGAGATATGGTAATTTTGAATTTATAGATATTCCATTTATAATTACTAATTCCTCCACTATATTTATAGATTTAATTAATAGATTCTATAAATATTACCTTGATTAGTTTTTGGAAGTCTTTATAAATGATATTATTATATATTCAATGTGTAACTAAGATAATGAAGATAATTTGATAATTTTGTTTAAGACCACGAGGAAGGATAATTTGTATGATTAATTTACTATGTGAGTATTTTTAGATTCAGAAATTTAAATTCTTGGGTCATATAATCTCAAGGGAGGGTATATTTGTGGATCCTTAAAAGATAGAAGTTATAGGAAAAAAGACTTGAACAACCATAATAATTGATATTTTTAGTTTTATTGGATTGGATGAAAACTATAAATTCTTTTTGGGAGATTTATCATGACTATATTATCCACTCACAAAGTTTACTCAGAATAGAGTTATATTACTGTAGACAAATGAATGTGAAGATAACATCATGGAGTTGAAGAAAAGGCTTGTCAGTGCACCTGTTCTCACACTACCCTGTAGTGGATAAGGGTTTGTGATCTATATTTAATCATAAAATAAGGGAATGGGATATTAAATTATAAAATATTATATGGTTATAAAAATGCCTCCCTCTAATTGAAAATACATGAGAAAAATTACCCAAATCCTAATTTATAGTTGGAAATATCATTTCTTAAAATGATGAAATGATCATAGTATCTTTATGGAAAAATTTGTGACATATATATGTATATATCATAAAATATTGAAGTATATATTCAAATAGAAAGAGTAGAATATGTTCCAAAAAAATATAGTTGGAGCTGATTAGTGATTATGACTACTCAAAAACATTACCACCCAAGGAAGTTGAATAAGGTGGCTGATACTTTGAGTTATAAATACCAATTTATTTTGAATATGATGAATATATAATGAGATCTTATATTTATGGATTTTCAAAAGATGAAAGAATAAGGAAATGGGACATATAATATCCTTCATAGATGAATATTAAAACATCCATCCATGAAAGTATTAAAGTGGTGTAAAGGAGGATGTTAAACTATATAAGAAGGTGAGAAATTATCCCAAGTTCAACTATGATCATGAAGAAATGATATGGTTTAGGAAATGAGTATATTTACTACCAATACCAAACAAAATGAAGGATTTTTTGGATTAACCACTTAGTTCATCATTATTTATTCATCCTAGAAGTATGATGTTATATGGATAATTGAAAGAGTATTTCTGGTGGTATAACATGAAGATAGATACTAAAGAATATGTATCTTAATTATTGGTATGTTAATAAGTTAATGATGAGAGAAAAAGGTTCAAGGGGATGTTATAGCCATTAAACATACCAGAATGAAAATGGGAAAACATCAACATGGATTTCTTCATTGGGCTTAGTAAAGTATCTAAAGTGCATAATGTTTTTTGTGTTATATCCAATCACCATAAAAAGACATCAAATTTTTTTTCAATATTAGAATATTTATTTCGTGATCAACTAACTAAATTAATTATTAAATAATTTGTGGTATTTTAGGCAGTGACAATCTCAATTTTATCTAATCAGGATATGAGGTTTACCTTGAAGTCCTGGAGAAGTATATAGAAGGCTTTGGATACAAAGTTGAGTTTCAAAACAATATATCATCCTTATATGTATATTCAGTCTAATATAAATAGTTAAAATATATATGAAATGTTTATATATTTAGAAAAATATTTAAAAAGATATTTGGATTCAATAATGTCCTTTAGTGGGATTTTCATAAAATAATAGATTTCACTCTTTCATTCATATGGATATTGATGAAGACATCTATGGTAGGAAGTTAAGAACTCGAAAAAACTTGGATAAAGATAAATAATAATTTGATTGAAACCATATATAGATATTAAAATTAAAAATAAGGTTATATTCATTAAACAACACATTAGGGTAGCTCAGAGTAGACCAAAAAATTATTCCAGTATTTATCTGTGAGATATAGTGTTTAAAGATTAGGACAAGGAATTACTAAAAATATGTCCTCTGAAGAAGGTTGATATTTTTTTAAAAAAGGTAAATATAGTACATTATTATATAGGTCCCTTTGAAATTATTGATTGTATCGGAATAGTAGCTTATTAGATTTTTCTTTCACCAAATTTCTCTCAAGTTCATGATGTATTTCATGCATCTCTGATGAAGAAGTATATAAATGATACTTCCCATGTACAGAACGAAAATATCGTATCAATAGATTGTGAAATCTATTATGAGGAATAAATGGTGGAAATTTTAGATCGAAGAAATAAAGGGATGTGAATCAAGACAAATAACATGGCTAATGTTTTATAGTGAGACCATTAATTTAAGGAAGCTTTATGGGAACCTTAATATGCGATAGGGGAGAATTTTTCTCATTGTTTATATCACAGTGAATTAATTTATAGGATTTTTTAATAAGCATAGGTAGAATATATCACACTGATATTTTATGATATATTTATATTGAAATAAGATTTAATTTCTTTGATAGCTTGCTTTATAAGAAATATCTTGTTTAAATACTGTTGTTATTTAATTGTGACTATTATAACGTACTAATTATATTGGTGGTATGATTATAAATTAAAAAATTATATAAATATGTATAAAGGTTTTATATATTTAAAATTTATTGATTAATTTAGAATAAATAAGTAACCAATTTTCAATAAAGTCATTTTATTTTTTAAAAAAAGTCTTCAAAAATATGTTTTGCAACATTTTATGCAAAAACATTATAATTAGATTCCCTATTTTTTGAATTTTAATTTTAAAAAATTAATATAATTTTTGAAATTTGTAATGAAATGTTTACATTAGATGAATCTTTTTGGTTTTTCAGAAAAATTTTATTTTCTAGTGAATAGTAGGAAATATTTTTTTTGAAAACTTCATTTTATATTCATGTATTTAAAAATTCATATTCTATTTTGTATTGGATTTAAAATTTCATTATTTTTTTTATTAAAAATAATCCAATAAATTTATTTGGAATCAACATTAAACTTGGTTTTTGTATAACAAATTTTTATACTTAAGTGACATTTATTTGGAAAATCATTTTTCACCTTATTTCAAAAGATTATTTTTAAATTATTTTCTTACACTTATATAAAATAATTTGATAAAATGGAATCCATATTTGGAATCAAACATTATTATTTTTTTAAGGATTCCAATTTCATTTTTAGTCATAATAAATAATACATTTGGTAAAAATATCAAGTTACCATGTTAAGGGTTAAAACAAGTTAAAAGGATTGACACTAAATTGATAAAGGTTAAAATGACTTAAAAACATGTATAAGTTCTATTTTTTTCATTTTTTTACCCCGTATCATCCCATATTCAAATTTGAGTCATTTTGGAACCATGTTTTTTTGAATAATCTAATATTATGTTTTACTATTTTGAAAAATTCCAAGTATATACTCTCCCTCACTTATAAGAGAAAACACCACTCTTCTCTTATCCACACATCAAGAGCCATTTATATTGGAAAATAACAACTTAAAAATTTCCTAAAATAAATTACCACATCCTTTTGGTCTTGTTTTTATTACAATATAATCCTTAAATGACTATCGGTATAATCCTATGGGGGTTATTCGAAGAAGAGGTATAGTTATAAACGAAGGTCTCTAAATTTCATTACCAATTCAATATTTTATAAACTTTTTATATAAATAATAAATAGTTGAATATAAAATAATAAATATACATATATTTTACTATTATGATGTAACAACCACTTTCTATCTCTTTTATATCAAATGGGAAATGAAAATGTTGCTCGTGTGTACGTGTGGACTACTACCTTTAAATAGTGATTTGATTTTTTCCATTCAATGTATCACATTGTTATTTATAATGCTGGATTAAATTAATATTATATATATATATATATATTATGATTATGATTATATAATGATAAAATATTATTTATGTCTCTTTATTTTATTCCATTAGAATATGAAAACAACATTCATGCGTACGTATAAACTACCATTTCAATGAATGGTGTAATTCAGTTTTCTATCTCTTCCATTTATGGAATGTTATCAATATGTATATAATGAATATATATTATATTTATATCATTAATAAAAAATATACAATTTAACCATGATCAATGTGAAAGAAAAAAAACCATGAACCAAAATAGGCATAAAAATGAAACATTTAACACATGAAAATAACGATTTTAATAAATAATTATTAAAAAATAGACATTTAAATGTTATAAGTGGATCATTTATGATATCATAAGTATGTATATGGTTATTTTATAAAATTATAATAAATTAAATTTTATTATACAATAGGTTTTATAACATATGAATCAATTTGTATCTAAGGTAAGGGTTTCTCGTTTGACTTTTTTTCATAAGCCATGTGCCATATTCACCAATTTTTTCATTAATATTGTGTGTCTATTTGAAATTTGATATATTATATTGGGAATAAATTTATATATTAATGGTAATTATATTTTTATTTGATGTTATTTTTGTCATTGGGGTTTTGATTCGAATGTTACTAAAAATGGTAAGGGTTTATGTTACAATCTCATTTCATTTATCGATTTCCTATGCTAAATTTACATTGAATGAAGTTTTATGTATAATATCCTTTAAAACCATATATTTTATTACCATAAGGTCATTCCTTTTATTTTCATGTATTATTAAAATTTTTCTATCTTTGGTACTTTAAATCACTGATAAAATATTTTTAATGAAAAGCTAATTTTATTTCATCATTAGTCAAAGAACTTTTTCTTCCATGTCAATAATATTAAAAATTATTTTATGAAAGTTATTATGTAATGAACCTGGTGGTTCGAAAGCCTAATCGAACTCGAAAATGCCTGAGCCCATCCCTTTGGATTTTAGCAGAACCCACCCCAGGGGCAGATAACAGGCCCCAACCTCAGACTGTCCCAGATAACATGTTGCAGGAACTATCCCCTGCATGATGAGGATTTAATTTGCCTCCCACAAAAATCGAACCAGAGACCACATGCTTAACAGCCAATCAGGAGCGTTACATGTACCAACTGGTCCGTAGATCAGTCAGAACTCTTAAACCTATAGGTTCGTAGTTAATCATGTGGTCTCCAGTTTTAGTTGTGAGGGAGGCAAATTAAATCATCGTCAGTCATGGGACAGTTCCTGCCACATGTTATCTGGGAGAGTCTGAGGTGGGGGCCTGTTATCTGCCCATGGGGAGGGGGTTTTCTATCTTCCAGATGGGTGGGCGCGGGCATGGCTGACTTCTATTGGGCTTTAGGCCCACCATGTTCATTAAATATTTATTATCATTGAAATGTTTTAAAAGGTTAATTTTCCCTAACATTTAATTTAATTATAATGGTCTAAAAATGAATCCATCTAAATTTTTTCTCAACATGTCACATTTTTTACTTATTACAGTGATTGAAAAAAAATTTTAACATATAAAACATGAATAGTTTTCCATACTATTAAGTACTTTATTTGATTTTAGGATTATTTAAATTCATACTTTGTTATTTAAAAAAATTATCAATATTTTGGGAATTTTTATTTAAAATGGTATCAAAGGAAAATGATATTTTCTCATGTTTTTATAGAAATGATCAAATGATACTTTAAGGTGATTTTTCATCTAGGTTATAAATTTTTAAGGTTTATTATGATTTACTATGGATATTATCCCATGATGTAACCTTTTTTATTTCTCTATATTTTTTTATTTTCTTGATGTGAAGTTAAAAAAACATATTTATTTAATTTTTGTATGATATGTTGTTACGATGAATTTTTTATGGTATTGTGGTACATATATGTATGGTTTTCATTATTTGAAGGGTGGTAGTTTAATTATAAACCTTTTTAATTAATTGAATAAATCCTTATATCTTATGAGATAATCATGGAAATTGAGTTTATTTGCTCAATCCACTATAGGAATTAAGTAGGGATTCCTGAACCATTATGATATGGGAAATAAATGGTGATGCCTGATCCAATATAATATAATGGTATTAGTAGTGAACCTTTATATATGATATGGTTTTTATGTCTGTTATTTTGACACACTCTTATGAAATACCCATATTATTATTACCTTAACTCAAGGATCGTGATTTATTTTTTTGATGGTTCCCCAATATTTTTTCATACTAAAGTTACATTCCATGACATAAGATTATAATCTTTGAATTATTGGTTATTATTTTCTATTGATAATTTTATAATAACCATATTCTCATGATATTATTACATATGATCATTTATTGATATCTCCCACTTTTACCCATAATGAGAATTTATGATCACCTATTTTTATGCTTAAATTTTTACATGCATGGAAGAAGGGTACTAAGTATAACGAGTATAAAAGGTCACCTTATGTAAAGATTTATTTTTGGGATGATGAATATTGTAATTAAATATTTTGTTAATGTATCATGTTTTAAAAAACATTAAACCTTTAAGATTATTGAGCATGATTCTTTGGGAGATATATCAAATATTTATTGAAAAGATGTAATATCTATGTATGTTATGAATGGGTCTCTATATTCCACATATAATCATAGATTATATACCTAAAAAAATTAATATCATAATAATATAAATAAAATAAAATAATTGAAATAGAAAATAAAGTGATAATTTATTATAAGAATAAAAGACTAAAAAATATAAGAGGAAGAAAAGAGAGTTATCAATGAGATCCTATCATAAGGTACTCCCTCCTCTAATAGTGTATATAAATAACATTATTCCACTTATCATCTACTACCAATTATTTTATCCATGTAAAATACCCTCCAAATGTGAAAAATACACATTTAAAGAGTGGATGGGATTCTAGGGTTACAAGTGAATATAAATATGAAAGGAAAACTATAACAAATAGATTAATCAAACTGTCACTAACTTGTTGAACTTTAAAACACATGAACTAGAAATCCATAAAAAATTATTATTTATTTATAATTATATCCTTTATCAACTCTCTAAATTTAAGCCCTATATAATCATTAATAAAGAATATATTGGCAAAATAGAGAATTGGTGTCCATATTGATGTGTTTACTACAACTTTTAATATATATACTATTTTATAATATGAAATTTAAGATCTAAATAAATAAATAATATTTTAAAATGACATTATGATTGATAGTGTACACAAAAGGAACCATCTAGTTTAAATGAATCACAAAATATTCTTATTTTGTGACCATTGAAACACTAACATTGAATTGGACGGTACAAATAGAAGTAACCAAATTATAATACAGACATACATGAATACATACATATAGATATAAATATAAATACAAATACATATATATATATATATATATATATAAGGTTCCTACTCATTTAAAATGTGTTCATTAATGATTTGGAGTTAAACACCCAATTTCTAGTGAAGCCGTCTTATGATTAAACAATGCGTAGTATTGAAAAATTATTTTTATTACAAATTTATAAACATCTAGAAAATTTAATATGGAAAATAATATTTTTTTAATCCTAATATAAAAATTTTATTACGGTTAATTTTTTTGATTTTTTGGAATGGTTTTATTTTTCAATGAATAATGAGAAATAATGATTTTTATTCAATGTTGTCTTCTCTTTTCAAGTATTTTCAAAGTAAAATTTAATTTTTGGGTAATTTTTAAAATTTAATAGGTTAATTTTAATTAAAAATATTTCAATATAATTTATTGGAATCAACATTATACTTTAATTCAATATAAAAACATTTTTATACTTAAAAACACATTAGTCTATAAAATCATTTTTCCTCGTGTTTTGCGAGTTTAATTTTTAATTTAATTCTACCAATTTTATAATTTAAATTTGATATAATTGGTTCGATATTTTTAATTATAATATTTAATAATAGTTTAAATTTGAAGCATAATTTTTAGTCATGATGAATAATGAAAACGATAGAAATCTGTTACCACGTTTAAAGTTAAAATAGGTATACCGGGGAGTTAAACTAAAGAAATAAGGGTTTAAATTAACTAAAAACTTGACTAAATTCTACCATATACCCTTATTAAGACATTATATTATATCATATTATGATATTGTATTTTTTCAATCCATTTTTCTTGGGTAATACATTAATAAATTTTAATTTTTTAAAAACTCCAAGCGTGTACTCTCCCCCACTTATAAAAGGAAAACCCTTCTCATATCCTCCCACAATTAAAGATACATTTTATTTTGATGAGAAATATCCAAATAAATTCTAAAAATATCTAATATTATTCTTTAGTACATGATTTATTAATAAATAAAACCTATTAAGTGTTTAGTTACAAACATAAAGGTGTTGTCTGAAGAAGAGGTATAGTTCTTAACCGAGAATTTTTGTTTTATTTATTTTTATAACTCTTTTAAATATTATTAAACCATGAGAAAATAATAAAATAATTATATTAAATATAATAATATATTATTATGTAAATGTATTAACCATAATCAATATCTTTATACCATCAAATTGGAAATGGTACCATCATTCTGGTGTACGATAGACAACTACCAAATGAACAGGTGTAATTCATTTTCCATCACCGAATCTCTTGGATGGATATAATTATGGATTTAATAAATATATATATTATATTAATTAAATAATAATAATTAGTTAATTATAATATATCATCATTTTTTAACCATTCTATCCATTGAAAAATGATTACGTCATTCATGCATACGTGCGGATTACCACCTCCATGAAGCTGTGTGATTCAATTTTTTTAATTTCATTACAGTTATGGAATATATAAGTTTATTTAAAGAAAAAATATTATATTTATTATATGACCATGATTTGGTAAATATAAAATAATTCTTTATTTCCCTCACATCCATTAAAAATGAAAACATTACTCACGCGTATGTATGACCAACTATTTCTATTATTGTAATGTTATTAATTTTCCATAATCATATTTAATGGTTGGTTTGAAAAGTATAATAAACGTATAAAAATCATAATTATTTCATTATTATATATATATATTTATATATAATATAATAATTAATTACTTGACCATAGTCAACCCATCGATGTAATTTGGACATATGAGCCGAACATCCTCAAAACTCCCAATGCAAATATAAATAATTAAGTAATTAAATATTTCATTAAAATAAATGAAATAAATTGTTTAATTAAAATTTATTAATCCTAGAATTTTTATTTGAGATATTAAATAATTTATATAAATTTTTTATATCGGTGTTAAAGGACGTACATAGAGATTAACGATTCGATGGAAGGGATTATTTCCCAATTTCTCTTTATTGAGGCACGTTGTAATGTTATAAACATAATTTATTTTATATGGTATATATTCTTCCATTTTAAACGTTATATAATAAAACCATTATTATTAATTCATTTCAAGTAAAAATTCATGTTACTTCTTCCAATGGGTTTGGTTTTCAAGTTACTAAAGAAATATGGGTTTTTTAACCCAATTTCCATTCACTGTGTTGTACTACTAATTAATTGACATTGTTATGACATGATTACATGTTAATTGAAACATAATTTTTTTATTTTTTATTTAATCTTCATTTATATAGATTTTCATGTGGGCCCCCAATAAATTCGAGGACTAATTATCAATTTAAAAGTTATGATCTTTGCAAGAGTTTTCTTTAACTCAATCTCATATTCTTATGAAATATTTTATGTTGTGAACCATGATTTCCTAATATGGCGTACTTAATACCTAATGAATGAATTTTTAAATATTAAATAATAAAATTAATTTTATTTACATATTCATATTAGAATATTTTCTTAAATTAATTTTTATTCAAATGTTAACACAGAGGTAATGACTTTATGTTACAATATTTTTTATCTTCAAGATTGTTTATATTTAAGGTTCCATAGGGGAAATCATATGCTATTATTTTCATGAACAACAAATATATTTTTCTCCTATGGTTATGAATTTGTTTCACATATTTAGTTTCTATTTCATTATTTATTTATTAAAGAAAAAATAAAGAATATTTTTTTGTATATGATATCATTATTTTATCATATTTCAGATCGAGAATCTTTTCTACTATATTCATTTTTTCTAAAATGTTTTAAAGAATAATTTTGATTATTCATCAATGATTTTTTGAATTCATTTTTACACATGTTTTAATTTTAAAAAAATGGTTTAAACATAATCATATTGTTATTTTTTGAACATGGTAATTTTTACTGAAGGTGTGAACAAAATATTTTTCAATGGTTATGGAATGGACAATATTTCCCACCATTAGGACTACCAAATTATTTTATGCTACCTCTATATGTTTTCATGGTTTTTTTAAAATAATTTCTTCCCTAATAATATAGAATTTTTTGTTTTAAAAAGTTATTTTAAAATTTGAAATGGTATTTGCCTCAAAAATATTATTAATCATGTTTTTATGGTATTTATATTCTTCAATGACAATAACCCTAGCATTTACTTATGATCCACTGAGAATATATTGTAATGATACCATCTTCATTCATTCTTCAGATGTATTATGATCGTTTAAAAGATATTTTTGTGGAATCCATTTCTTTTTTATGGGTAAATCAAGCTATGAATGAAAAATGGTTATTGTTATGTTGAAATGTGAAATGTTTCATGTGTTTTGCACATGTTATGGATATTAGGAATTGATTATGATGATGAGAGAGACCAATATAGATCATGATGATGTTTGAACCTGATATAGATCATTGATTCATTGGGTAAATGGTTTATGTTAACTTGTTATAGATTTATCCTAAGTGATTATTGGAATTTCCAAGGTTTGTTAATCCATATGAAAGAGTGATGGTATGTCTGATATAAAAATTATGAACCAAGATACTTGTATATATTATCTAGGATTTCTACGAGTTATAATGGATTCCTGTTCTCATTTATTATTTCACATGTCTCAAAATTGATGACTTATACGACTCTTATCGTATGCTAAAGGTTTATGCCATGACTCACAAATTATGATCCACATTTGATGGGTAATCTTATGTCATGATCATGCATTTTGATTATGTGATCAAGTCATTATTCTCATATTATTTTCATTTATGATATTCAATTTTTAATGTTCATTTTTACCCTTACTATGTTATTGAGATCACCCTTTTTATGTTTTCTATTTCCCCAGGTTATGAATAATGAATTTAAATATGTTTTTCCAAATAAATTTAATAGATGTGAATAACATAGTGGGATATGATTTAGATTTTTTAAACTATTTTATGCATATTAGTTCCAAAGTAATATTTTTTTTCATAATTATCTAAACATCAAATCCAAAAAATACATTGGTTATGTAAGTGATCAATTTTTTTAGTTCGATTGTTATATGTTTTAAAGTGTTAAAATTGGGTCATTTTTATCAGTATAAAAAATATAAATGTAGAGATTATATAAAAAAAATATATTGGAGTGAAAGTCCATGCTTTTTATAGTTGGTATCAAATTATGTCTTTTATAGATTTGGGAATTAGGATATTTCCATTGAGGTTAACATAAGAGTTATGGACACAATATTGGGTTTATAAGTTTATGGTTTATGATATGTTCAATGGATTACTATTGGACCGACTATGATTTTGTAGTTTTCATAATCACTAATAATTTCAATATACAGATTCTACTCTTTCATGACGTTTTAATATCTCTATGTAAATCAATTATTTCATATAGAAAAATATATTTAAATAAGTCAATAACCTATATTCATGAATAAATATGTTTAAAAGTGTAGTTACATGTATTTTTGGATAAAACATAGTCTTTTAATGATTTGGGTAAGATATAACGAAGTCGACACACCAATGTTTGACACACTGAATATTTACAGACCGAAGTTTGACAAACTGAAGTTTGTTAAACTGAAGATTGACAGACCGAAGTTTGACATACTGAAGTTTGACACACTAATGATTGACAGACCTATGTTTGACAGACTGAAGTCAATACACCAATGATGACAAACCAAAGTCAACACATCAAATATGACACACCTAAATAGACACACCAAAGACGACACATAGAAGGTTCACAAACCGAAGTCGACAGATTGAAGATGACAGACAGGTGTTACCAAACTGGAGACAATTGACTGAAGATGACTCACCGATAGTCATAAATAACTGTTTTGATTTTATTTATTTAAATTTATTTATAGCTATCATATTTAGAAAAATTAATGTATTAAACATTATTTAATTTTTTCTGTATGAATATATGTAGATAGTATGAGTTACATGCACATGTAGAGATCTTCATGCTTAGTAGACCTTGAAGTATAAAATTACTTCAATTAGAACTCTAAAACATTCGGAGATACATATATATAGAGATTCACATAGAGCTTGGAGAACATGGTGAAATATAGACTATGAGAACTCAGAATATTGAAAAGAGAGAAACTTGAAGCTTGGGCTCACCTAGAGACTACCTACTAGAGATTTCTGAACATCCTCACAAAGAAGAGCTGAACTCCTCCACAAGAAACTATGACACTCTGTTCTGAAGACAACTTTTAGAAGAGGACTCGAATATCATATCCTCATCATCTGTTGAATCCGTATCATTACTGCACAACACACAAAAAATTCTAAACCATATTCTCTTTAATAACTCTATTGTGTTCTCATCATTACAATTTTGAGAAGTTTGTATATATGTTTGAATATTACTCACTGTATCTTGAGATAAAATGAAGGATAACAAAATTTCCCCACTCTCAATCTCTTGTTACCCTTTTATCCCATGCAGAATTGTGGAAGAGATGCAGTGAGATATGTTTATTTTATTTTCGCACAAATAAGTATGGTAGAGGTAAAGTGTGACTTGGATAGCCTGTGAGCTGTTGTGAACCCCGATCCAGGGTGTAGATCAAGAGTTTTTTAATATAAACATCTTGGTGGCAGGTGATCACTAAGTGGAGAGGACTAAGTCCCTGCTTGAGACTGAATATCTTGTTTTATTTTCTATGTTGTTTATATTATATTTTTATCTATTTTGTTTTTCTAGAATTTAGATAAACTAAACAAAGATAGTTATTTTAGCAAGTGTTTACATCTATTTTGAATCAGTAGTTTTGTTTCCAAAGTTTTACTAATATTTAGATTGGTAAAGATGAGAACTAATCACTCATATGAGAACCAAATTGAACCACCAATACTTTTATAAAATCAGTACAAAATGACATTGTGTTTATTTTCATTGGGGATATTATTTTGTAAAGAACCCTTTTAACAAAAAATTTTTAGTTACTCAATTCACCCCCCTCTTGATTAATCTATTCCAACCAACATTTGGTATCAGAGGATATGAAAGTTACTGTTAGTTTTTCAAATCATGTAAACTATGATTATATATGTGTTTCAATGATCTTAAAATTTCGGTTATTTCTTAATTTTAATCTCTTTGAAATTCTTTTACAACCTTTATCATGGAAAAAAGATTAGAAGGGGATGGTTCTAATTCATCAAATTTCCTTAATGGAACTAACTATACTCAATGGAAGTGTAAAATACTAATACATCTAGAAAGTATGGGATTTGAAATCTGGACTACTATTGAAAGTAAATATTCTATTCATGAAATTTATAGAAAGGCTTAGGATGAACCTACCAATACTAACTATAAAAATAATTTTAAAGGAATTAATGCTCTGTAGTATGCCCTAGGAGATGATGAATTTAACCGTATCTCTTCTTGTAAAAATATAGATGAAAATTGGAATACTCTCTCTGTTTCTTATAAAAGAAAATCTAATGCTAGATAAATGCAATTGAATAATTATTTTATCCAATATGATAACTTTAGAATGATGTCTAATGAGTCAATTTCTGATATGTATCTTAGGTTAAATGAAATTGTGAATACCATGATTTCTTTAGGAAGATAAGTAACTACCAAAGCGCAGATCATGCAGATTCTATGATACCTACCAGAAAGATGTATTGGAACATCTGTGTCTATCATATAATCATGCGATATTGATAAAATTCCAGTGAAGTAATTGATTGGAAAATTAAGGATGTATGAAAAAGAGATGATGGTAAATCAATAGGAGGATGAACCAAAATTAATGTATGTATATTTAAAGTAAAATTCATCCAAAAGTAAAAATAAATAGATAATTAAAGCTACTCTTGAAAGCTCAAGCACTGATGATGTTTCTTCAGACAGTAGTGAGGAAATGTCCCAGTTGTCTAGACAATTCAATAAATTCAATAGGAAAATGAATTTCTTAAAAAATCCCAGTTAAAAAGTAAACTATGATAATATGGGAAATTGTAAAAATAATTGGAAGAAAAATGATAAATCAGAAGAGATAATCTGTTATGAATGTAAAAGGAAGGACATGTCAAGGCTGACAGCCCAAAGATGAATTATAAGATAAAGTATGAAAATAATGATAGAAGGTGTGATAAAGCAATGAAGGCCACCTAGAGTTCCTCTAAGGATAGCTCAAGTGAATCTGGATCTTTTCAAAATTATAATTATTTGGCTAATATGTGTTTCATGAGAAACACAACTGACGTAACCTTAGACTCTCTTGCACATAACTCTTATTATTCTGAAAGTGAGTATGGAAATATAAAAATTCTGAACTATTAAAATATTTCAATATGATAGAATAAACCTAGAATGAGTTGAAAGATAAGTATAAATATTTGAAGAAACATCATGCTCTTACTGTGACTACTAAATCTGAACTTGTAACTGAAATGCAGAAAAATGCTCAACTGATCAAAGAGAAAAATGAGTTAAAAATGTCTAATGAACAATTGAAGAAAGAATTAGAAAAGTTTACTAACAGAAAAAATACTTTTACTCAAATTATTTGTAAACAAATAGATCTTAAATATACTTCTGGGATTGGATATCAACCAGTTCAAAGGAATTTTTTCCAATCACATTTTGTACCAAATTCTGGAAAATCTCCAACTTTTTTAAAAAACTAGACTTGTACTACAAGTTCTAGTTCCAAAATTCTTTTACTATATCCAAATATTTAGGACTAAAAAGAGTTTACATTATAAAAACTATCTATTCTACATACAAGAATACCAGAAGAGAGTTGTGGGTTCGTAAGGCTTATATTACTAATGTATGTGGACCCAGAAAAATATGGGTACCAAAGTCGTTTCTTGGTTAAACTGTTTTATAGGTAAACTTCCTAAAGAGATCATGTAAATAGATGTGGTACATAGACAGTGGGTGTTCAAGACATATGATAGGTGACTTTTCAAGATTTTAAAGTCTTATCAAGATTGATGGAGGACATGTCACATTTGGTGACAATGGTAAAGGAAAAATCATGGGCCTATGCCAAATTAGTAACCCTAACTATATTTCAATTTCTAAGGTACTGTATGTTGATGGACTGTAGTATAACCTACTCAGCGTATCTCATTTATGTGATGATGTATTTAATGTTTAATTCAAAAAATGATTCATCACATGTTTTTTATTCCAAGAATAATTTAATATTTACTGCTTTTGGAAATGATAATGTATATGCTATAAACCTAGACACACTAGCCTCACAGAATTTCTCTTTTCTGAATTCCATTGACAAAGAGTCTTGTCTCTGGCATAGAAGACTAGGAAATTGTAATATACAATCTCTTAGAAAGTTAACTAGAGAAGTCTTAGTTAGAGAATTACCCAAATTAGAGTTTCCAAGAAATAAAGTATGTAATCCTTGTCAAAAAGGAAAGCAACATTAAATCTCTTTCAAACCAAAGAAAGAATTTACAATTTCTCAACCTCTCAAGTTGGTTCAAATAGATTAGTTTGGACCATCTAGAGTTTCAAGTATCAATGGGAAGCACTATGTTTATGTTCTTGTGGATGATTTATCTAGATATACCTAGGCCTTTTCTAGATCATAAAAGTGAAGCATGTTCATGCATTACCATGTATTCTAGGACTATATAAAATCTCAGTGGACTTAGGATTAAATCCTTAAGAAGTGATCATGGTTGTGAGTTTGGGAATCAAGATTTTGAAGTTTTTTTCTCACAAAATGTCTACAATAATAACTTATCTGCACCTAGAACACCTCAACAGAATGTTGTGGTTGAAATAAGAAATAGAACCTTACAAGAAATTTCTTGGACTATACTCAATGAATATGATCTAGACATTTATTTCTGTGCTGATGTTGTTAATACAACATTCTATATAAGAAAAAAAAGTCTCAATTAGACCCATTCTTAAGAAAACTCCTTACGAGTTGTAGAATAATAGGAAACCAAAAGTAGGTTATTTTAAAGTGTTTGGGTGTAAAGATTATATCCTAAATTCAAAAGATAATTTAGATAAATTAGACCCTAAAAGTGATGAAGGAATATTTTTTGGATATTCTACATCAATTAAAGCCTATATAGTATTCAATAAGAAAACCAAATGCGTGGAGGAATCTTTAGACATCATGTTTGATGAAGAAGATCCTCATGAGCCTAATGCCACACTATAAAATATTGAAGTTGATATTTATAATCGAGATATTAATAATACAACCTAAAATCATCATGTGAAGAAATCTGTGAAAATTTCTAGTTCTGGTAATTTTCCACATCATTATGGTAGTGAACCAGATCAACCTGAACAACCTAAAATATGAATTCATACGTTCTTTAGACCCAATAGAAACCTTAAGAATCATCCCATAGAAGCAGTTGTTGGAGATTTAGATAGAGGAACACAAACTTGATCTTACACGAGAAACCAGTTTAAACATCAAACCTTCTTATCACAACATGATCCTAAAAATATCAATGATGCAATCAATGATGAATTTTGGGTAATGGAAATGCAATAAGAACTTAATTAGTTTGAGAGAAATAAAGTATGGAAACTTGTAGACAAACCTAAGGATTCTTTGACCATTAGAACCAAATGGGTGTTTAGAAATAAGGTATATGATGTTGTAAATATAGTTAGAAATAAAGCCATACTAGTTGCACAAGGATATAATTCAGTATAGGGAATTGATTATGAAGAGACTTTTTCACCAGTACCTTTAGTTGAGGCAATTAGGATCTTACTTGCCTATGCAGAAAAATTGAATTTTAAACTTTATCATATTAATGTCAAAATTGAATTCCTAAATGGTTATATAATTGATGATGTTTTTGTTGAACAACCCCCCAGTTTTACAAACCCATATTTTCAAAATCATGTGTTCAAATTATTGAATGATTTATATGGTTTGAAACAAGCTCTAAGATCTTAGTATGAAAGGTGATGTAATATTCTTATTTATAATGGTTTTACAAAAGGACATGTAGATCCTACATTATTTATAAAAAGTGTACTGAATGAAGTTTTAATAGCCCAAATATATATATATGATATTATCTTTTGATCTTCTAAAAATTATTTATGTAATGATTTTTCAAACAAAATGCAAAGTTATTTTGAAATGAGTTTAATGGGTGAACTTAAATATACTCTTGGATTTAAAATATTTAAAAATTAAGAAAGTATTTCCTTAAATAAAAGTAAGTACAGAAAAGATCATTTGAGAAGATATGGCTTTGATAACATTAAGAGTTGTGAAACCCCTATGAGTTTTACATGTAAGTTATATCTTAATGAAAATGGGAAATTAGTTGATAAAAATACTTACAGAGGAATGATTGGGAGTTTGCTGTACTTAACTACTATTAGGCCAGATATTATGTTTAGTTTGTGTATGTGTGGGAGATTTCAAGCGAACCCAATGGAGTCACACCAAAATAGTGTTAAATGAATTTTCAAAAACCCTCAAATATACAAATAGTTTAGGATTGTTCTATCCTAAAGGACAACCTTTTGATTTAGTTAACTACTCATATGATCATTTTAGTGGATATAATTTAGATTGAAAGAGTATCTTTGGAACATGTCACCTTTTGGGAAAGTCACAAATATCATGGTGTGGTAAAAAAATCAGTTGCATTACCCACTGCTAAAGAAGAATACATTGATGTGGGTAGTTGTTGTGCACAAATTTTTTGCATGAACCACACCTTATTAGACTATGGATTTCAATTCAGACATGTTGCTATAAAATGTGAAAACACAAGTGTTGTTAAAATTAATAGGAATCTAATTTTTCAATCGAAAACAAATCAAATTGATTTAAGACTTCATTCTTTGGAGATCATTGTCAAAACAGTGATATAACTCTTGAGTTTATTGGGACTAAAAATCATCTTGCTGATATATTCACTAAACCCTTAAATTATGAGAAGATAAATTAAATAATACATGATGTATGAATTATAAATCATTAGATGATACTTGAAACTGTTCTTGTCAAACCGATCCTTGAAACCGATCTTGTAAAACAGATCCTTGAAATAGATCTTGTTAAATCGATCCTTGAAACTGATATTGTCATACCGATCCTTGAAACCAATCTTGTAAAAATGATCCTTCAAACTGATCTTGTCAATCTAATCCTCGAAACTGATATTTTCAAACCAATCCTTGATACCGATCCTGTCAAATTGATCCTTGAAATTGATCTTATCAAACTGATTTTTGAAACCGATCTTCTTGAGACAGATCTTCTTGAAAACAATCTCTTGAAACATATCTTCTGAAACTGATCCCTTAAAACTAATCTTATGAATCTGATCTCAAAAACCGACTCAGTGACACTGATGTATTTAAGGATTGTTTTGTAAATTCTATCTGTGTTAAATAAAACGACACAAATTTGTATTGTTCTTTTTTCCATGTTTACATTTTTATTATTTATGATTTACAATCCATAAATGATATATTTAGTTCAATCCATCCCAACCTTTCACCTTCTCCTCAGCCGTAAAGCCTTCTGCCTTTTGTCATAATCCCTCTCGACTCTCGACCTCTTAACATTTTTGGAATACAAAGCCTTTTCAGGGAGAGGAGCAAGCATGCAATGGAAGAACCGGGAAAATAACTTTTTTCTATGCATAAGAACGGTGTGTCCAGTGGGACTACAAAACCGATCTTGGAATGCCGAGTGGTTATGGCTGAAAAAGAGGTGTCTGCTGAGTTGCTTCTTTAAAGAAAATACATTTTGTTGAATGTACTGGAATCTCAAGGATGGCTTAGTAGGTTCGCCAATAATGAAAGACATTATTATCCTTATCTTGTACATGAGTTTTATCAACATTTGAGGATATCCCTAGATGACTATGAGGCAAAAATAATGAAGTCTATAGTAAATGGAAATGAGATTTCTTTCTCGTCTAAGGAATGGACTGAATTCTTAGAAATTCCACATGAAGGTGTCATTGCTGACTATATCGGTAATATTCCACCAACCTATAATTTGTTATCATATAAATATGCTCTAAAGGAACTTAATGGAATTGTAGAATCTAGGAGTACTGTTGAAAATGAAATTGAAGGAGAAGTGAGACTGCTTTTTAAGTTCATACAACATCAAATCTGCCCAAGGAAGGGAGATTTCACTACTGTGAAGTATCATGATGTTTTCTTGATCGCTTTGTGGAAACATGAGATAAAGGGAAAACTCTGTAGGTATATAATGGTGCATATATCTGATTTTATTAATGTATCAAAGAAGGAAACATTCTTATAATATCCGAGGATGATTTATTCCTTGTTGAAAAGCGTAGGTTGTGTGGAAGATGGAGATGAAGTGATAAATGACTGTAGTGGTTTTTTCCTTCAAAAAGACATTTTTAATAGGACGAAAATATTCTGTAACCCATGGAAGAGATGTTGTGTAGGATATGAGGAAAGACTATATGAGGATTTCAATCTAGTTCACCACCCTTCTAGATCAAAGGACCATGTTGATCCAGGTCTCAAATCAGGAGGGGTTCCAGTTTATTCCGATGATGTAGCTGAGCCTGAAGTTCCAAAGAAATAAAGATTTCCTTTTGATGATAAGAGTGATCCTGATATTGGTGAAAGTACCAAAGATTTGTCTTATGGACCTGCTACTCCACCTTTGGACTTTCCCTCAAGAGAATATTTATTAGGTGACGAGGATGAGGAAAAACTGAAGTTACAGGAGTTGAAGTCTATTTTAGTAAATTTGATGATGAATAAGATTATAATGATGATGATGATGGAGGTGGTGGTGATAATGGAGGAAATGACGATCATGTGAGTGAATCTCTATAAATAGGACAATAAGTGATTGATAGATCCTATGAGGAATCATTACATGGAGATGGTGAGGGTGTTGAGCATTTTGAAAAACATGTTGTTCGTCATAGAGATGTTGAACATGAGGAGAGACCACCCCTTCCTAATGATGAAAATAAAGTGATATTTGAAGAATTGAATGATCTTATGGCTATTTCCCAAGAGGAATAAGATGTGGTTTTAGTGACTCAAATTGAGGAAGTACATAGTGAAGCTGATGTAGCTGAGCACAAGAAGAACCAGATGTTCGGTTTGTTCCTATTCCTAGAAAAATTATTATGGACCAAGACCAGAATAAAGAAGTTGATGTTGATGATATTGTTCTTGAGCCTCAGGGAAGAAGGATAAGAATTGATACTATTGATCCATGAGATTGGACATGTACTAGAGAATGGAATAATGATCCAGGATAAATTATTTTTGGTTTATAGTATGACTAGATGAGGAGAGGGTACCTCCTCCTTCTGCTCCACATGTCCAAGATGAACCAGAATCTGTTGCACCGGTTCCACCAATTGCACCACCACTAGTAGAATTTGTGGCTCTTGCAGTGCCCAGTGTCAATGTCACTAAGGCTAATTTGGATAAATTCATAAATAATATATGTGAGTCTGTGATAGCTTTAGTGGGTTCCAGAAATGAAACCTCCACTTCATCAGATATCTCAGATGCTGAGGTATCATTGATTTCAAGAATAGTAATCCAATAGATTCAACCAAATATTATTACTACAGTATAAACCATTATTAGACACAATTCCATACTGAGAGAAGATGTAAGAAGTATTAACAATCAGTTAAATTCTTTAACAACTGAGTTTAAGACCTCCATTAGTGGTGTTCCAGAAGTTCATAGGAAATTGGTAACTCATCTACTCAGGGTGGACGTGATGAAGATGAAATAATTTTTTGGTAAAATGTTGACTGGCTCATCCTGTTCTAGGAGTCGAAAAAGTGTTTTTTCTAATTTGGAGTGTCCTAATTTTGTGATGAGAGAGGAACTTCAAAAAGTTCAGAATGATTCAGCCAAAGACACCCTTGAAATTGTACATCGAAATACAGACCTTTTCTAGAATATGGTCAGGAATTGCACAAATGAAGCCTCTACAGCTCAAAAATAAATTCGGGAAAAGGTTGATAAGTATTTCACTAAGATTTATTCCTATCATGATATCATCAATAGTGTCTAGTTTCTTATATAAAATCTTATAATTCTTCCAGTCACAGAAGAATTCAAGATGCAACTCTATCAATTGAATGGTTTTACCCTTTTTCTGAGTAAATTTATGGAAAATAAGGATGACTTTGAGAAATCCATGCAATACGGTGGTGAAATCATTAATAACTTCATCAACCTGCTCAAACCTTATCTGCATGTTCAGGTCGGGGCTATTGTGGTCCCTCCATCTAATTTAATTGGTACTTCCTCTCGGCCTCCTCCTCCAATGACCATCTCTCAGACCCTTTCCCAGATTCGACCGATCATCACATAGCAACCTCCAAGTCGCATGTTGTCAGAAAGGAGGCCTACCCTTGCAGTTATTGTTCCTATAGTTGTTGCCCTGCCTAGTGTTATCTTCAGAACACCTCCTCCCTCTTCCACAACAAAACCTTTTCCATCTCCCTCGGATCCTTCAGAGAGTGGAAAATAACCTCAACATCCAAACCCGTAGTGATGTACTGTTTCTTTTCTATAGGGATTTGGTCTTTTTGTTTTTCCAGTACTTTTATGTCTATTAATGGAAATATTTCTGGTTTCATTCTTTTTTGTTATTTCTCCTTTATACTTTTATTTTCGCTAATCCCAAATGGGAGAGAATAAAAGGCATGCATTATTTTTATATGGTGGAGATTTTTTTTTGGTTTAGGACACATGGCATGTACTCACCTTAATCCATTTACTGAGAGGGATACTTTTTTTAAAAAAATCAAACAAGGAAAAACTTTAGTTATATTTGACAATTACATTAAGCGTTTTATACTATGTCAAACTATCTTTATTCAATATTTTTTTCATGTATTCTATAATTTTTTATTATCAAAAAGGGGGAAATTGTTGGACCCTCTATGATTTTGTAGTTTTCATAATCACAAATAATTTCAATATACAGATTCTACACTTTCATTCTAATTTAATATCTCTATGTTAATCAATTATTCCATATAGAAAAATATACTGAAATAATTTAATAACCTATATTCGTGAATAAATATTTTTAAAATTGTATTTAAATGTATTTTTTAACAACACTTAGTATTTTAATGATTTGTGTAAGACAGACCGAAGTCGACACACTGTTGTTTGACACACCGATGTTTGACAGACTGAAGCTTGAAAAAACAATGTTGGACAGACCAAAGATTGACATACCGAAGTTTGACAGACCGAAGATTGAAAGACCATAGATTGGCATACCGAAGTTGACACACCCAAGATGACACACCAAAGATGACACATCGAAGTTGACACACCGAAGGAGATACACCAAAGATGACACTCTGAAATCGACACACCGAAGGATGAAAAAATGAAGTCGACACACAGAAGATGACAAACCAATGTTACCAAACTGAGGACAACAGATCAAAGATGACTCACCGATAGTCGTAAATAATTGTTTCGATTTTATTAATTTAATTTTTTTTCTAATAGTCATATTTAATAAAATTAATGTTTCTGAAAATATTTAATGTTTTTTGTAGAACTATTTGTAGACAGTACAGGGTACATTCACCTGTAGAGATCTTTATTCCAAATATACCTCAATGTATAAAAGGACTTCAGTAAGAGCTCTAAAATAAATTCAGACCCAGAGATTTACAGATTCACATAGAGAATTGAGAACATACAGAAATATAGACTATGCGAACTTAGAATATTGAAAATAGGGAAACATGAAGCTTGGGATCACCTAGAAACAACCTACTGAAGCTTCCTAATCATCCTCACAAAGAAGATATGAACTCTTTCAAAAGAAATGATGAAACTCTATTTTGAAGCTAACTTTTAGGGGAGGACTCAAATATCATTTCCTCAACATCCGTTCAATACAGAGCATTACTACACAACACTCAAAGAATTATAAACCTTATTTTCCATAATAACTCTATTGTGTTCTAATCATGACTATTTTGAGCAGTGTGTATATCTGTTTGAATCTCACACACAGTCCCCTAAGCTAAACTGGTGGATAACAAAATAACCTCACTCCCAATCTATTGTTACCCTTGTATCCCACGCAGAAATATGGAAGAGATCCTGTGAGATATATTTATTTGTTTTCCCATGAATAATTGTGGTAGAGGTGGACTGTGACATGGACAACCTATGTGCTGTTGTGAACCCCGATCTAGGGTGTGGATCAAAAGTTTATTAATATAAACTTCTTAGTGGTAGGTGATCACCATGTGGAGATGACTAAGTCTCTGCTTGTGACTAAACATCTTCTTTTATCTGTTGTATTGTTTATCTTATATTTTTATCTATTTTGTATTAATGTTATTAAGATAAAAAAACTTTTATAGTTAGTATAGAATGTGTTTACATCTGTTTGGAATCAGTAAGTTTGTTCCAAAAGTTTTACTAGTCATTTGATTGCTAAATCTCAGAACTAATCAATATTATGAGAAGAAATTTGAACCTTACAAACTTTTATAAATTCACTACAAACTAACTTTGTGTTTATTTTCATAGGGGGATATTATTTTGTAAATAACCCTTTTAACATAAATTTTAAAAGATACTGAATTCACCTGCCCTCTTAAATCATCTACTCCGACCAACACTTACAAACCCATTTTGAGATCTTAAGTGATGGGATTTTAAGGAATGTAATGATATTTCTAGAGTTTTTTTGTTTGGGTGAGGTATATGTAACCCTTAGGTTTAACATGAAGAATTAATTTAGAAAAATGCTATCACATTATTTGGAATATAACCTAAAGTGATTGAGATAACCTTTAAGGCTTAAAAATAATTTAATATTGAGGTTATTTAGGATTTGGTGGTATTCATTTATTGAATGATCTTAGTGCATCTTTTTTGGTTATTGTCGAAATTTAGATTTAAATATATTATTTATTCGTATAAATGTTCAATAAATTGGGGTATTATCTTACCTTGTGCAAAATATTTTGTTTTTAGTAAAGATAAGAAGAAAATATTTTCATCATTTTATATACCTCATGTTCATTCATAAGATGATTACAGTTCTTCAGGTATTAAATATTCACACTCATCATTTAGATTAAATTATGAGATAGAGGTGAAAACTGATTGAAACAAGTAACCAAAGGATTAAATTTCATTTATGTATTTGAATAAAATAAAGTAAGAATATTTCATTATGTTTCTAGTATATATGTATAAGGAATTTTCAAAATATAATAAAAGGATATAAAAATAGAAAAATTTATCCTATCACCTTCATTTCTAATGAATTGAATGTCACTTTCTCACCTCATTGATTTATTGTTTTATAGTCATTTATTTCTCAAGATCATTAAATTTCTCAAGATAGAAGTTTCATATCACTCTCTATAATTATTAAAAAAAAATTACTATATTTATATATTTATACTAATCACTAATTTTATACTTCTAAGAAAAATTGTTTTGTTTTATTCCACATGGCCTTTATTTTTATCATCACTTCTTCAAAAGTATGTTTTAGTAATGATTTTTATGATGTGGGTTTTCAGTAAAGGTATTATCAAATGTTAAACACTTGATTATTGAGATAAATTTCAAATTTTGAGGGTGAAATTTATTAATGGGGGTTGGGGTGGGTAGGGGAATGTAACACCCCTACTTTTTAAGATAATACAATGCTCGATTGTGTATAAGACACATTGAACAATGTTTTATCAAACCAAAATTTTTATTATTTTATATCCATTATAACATAGTCATTGAATTGGCAGGTATGATTAATAATAACAAAAAATTTAAATATATGTATATATATATATATTTATAATACTCCAATTAAATAATTTATTTATTAGTTCTTAAGAAATAATAGCTCAATTTTCAGTAAAGTCTTTTTATACTTCGAAAATACATTTTCTTCAAAAATGTTTTTTATTTTTAATTTAAGAAACATTTAAAAAATTTATTTTATAAAAAGGATACCATTTTTTAAATAATTATATCAAAACCAACTTAGGGTTAATTTTTATAACTTTTTGAGATGATTGATTTTTTTCAATAAATAGTGAGAATATTGATTTTAATTTAAAAATACAGTTTGTTTTCAAGTATTTACAATTTCATATTATATTTTGGATTATTTATAAAATATAATTAGTTCCTTTTGATTAAAAATAATAAAATAAATTTTATTGGAATCAAATTATACATCAATTTGGTATAAATCATTTTTATAGATAGAAAGTATTTTTTTTCTGAAGAACCTTTATTGTTGCGTTTTGTGAGTTTAAATTAAAATTAAATTCTACCACTTATGTGAAGTGAATTTTTTAAAATTTATTATATAATAATAATAATAAATAATTTTATGTAAAAATTTTAACTTAATTTTTTGTTATAATGAATATTAAAAACATTAAAAATCTGTTACCATAGTTATAAGTTAAAACATGTTTACTGGGATCTTAAACCAAAGAGTTACGGTTTAAAATGACCAATATTTTTTTTCTAAATAATATTTTATAGTGATATATAATCCTAATATAATCTATATTCTTAAATCATATATTTTGGGTTTATTTTTGTTGAGTGAGACATTTGAATATTTTTATCTTTTTAAAAATTTCATGTGTGTCCTCTCTTCACTTATAAAAGGACACCCCCTATCCTATCTGATATATAATTTAAAATATATTTGGTTCATAAAATACATATAAAAATCCATTCATAAAATCCCTAAAACATCCTAGATCCCCTTTTCCAATCTTAAAATATATCTAGGAATGATTTAGGTGTAAATCTAATGGAGTTTTCTATATAAGTAGTATAGTTCTTAACATAGAATTTTTATTTTATTTATTTTCCTACAACCATATAATATTCTTCAACCTGGATGAAATATTTAACATTTAATCTTACATATAGTTATATGTTATTATGTTAATGTTTTGACATTAATCTATCTTCTTAATCCATCAAATGGGAAATTAAGTCTTCGTTCATGTGTACAACGGACTACCAACTCATGAATCAATGTATTTCATTTTAAATTAACAAAAATCACATATAGTTATTATTATTGATTCAATAAATATTTATATTACATTAATCAAATAAATATAATTATTTTAAAATAATTATCATCTATTTTCTTTCCATTTCATCCACTAAAAATGATAAAATCATTAATGTGCACATGTTAATTATCACCTCCATGAGGAGATGCAATTAATTTTTGATCATCACATCACGTGAATGATATATAAAATTTTATATAAAGAGATAATATGATATTTATTATTTATTATTCATTAAATAAAGATAAAATAATTCTTACCTTGTTTCCCTCATGTTTGTTGAAAAATAAAAATGCTACTCATGCATTCATATGACCTATCGTCTCCATGACTGTAACATAATTCATTTATCGTAAATATCAAAAAATATTGTTCTTAAAAGTATAATTAGTATATAAAATGGTATTTATCGATTTACTATTATTCTTTATATGATTGAATAATTAATTTTTTTATAATAGTAAACATACAAAAGTCTTTTGGACCCCTGAGCCGAACATCATCAAAACACCAGACATGGACTTAATTGTTTATGAAATTAAATATGTCATTAAAATAAATGAAATAAATTGTTCAATGATAAGAGATTAATACCTAAAATATTATCATGAAAAATGATTTTTAATTTTTTAATACACGTGTTTAAGGACATACGTAGAAATCTTGGACTCGAGATAAGTGATTCCGTCTCAATTTCACTTCATTGGGGCATGTTTTAATTTTATTAGCCTTATTTTATTTATATTCTGTATATAATTTCATTTTATTTTCTCTGTAATTAATACTTAATTTTTGATAATTAATTTTATTTTTAGGTTATATTTCGTTTTACTTCATCTAAATGGTTTCGATTTGGATATTACTAAAACAATAAGGGTTTCATAACTCAATTTACATTCATTGGGATATACATATATATAATTGAAATTTCTATGACATGATAAGGCGTGAATTTATATACAAATTATTTTATTCTTTATTTACACTTTATTTTTTTTACAAATGTGAACATAATCTCTTCATGGATTAATTATCACTTCAAATGTTTTGATCATTGCAAGGCTTTTCTTTGTCTCAATCTCATTTTCTTGAGACATGATTCATGTGATGAACCATGATTTACTTTTATATTTTAATTAACACCTCATGAATGGATTTTTACACATTAAAATTTTAAATTAATTGGAATTAAATATCCAAATCATACTCTTTATTTAAATTCCTTTCGATTTGAAAGTTACCAAGTGGGAAAGGCTTCATGTTACAATATCTGTTATTTTAGAGATTGTTTAGGTTCAAATTTAATTTGAGTAAATCATATTATTTTATTTTATTGATCCAAATATATTTTATTCTAATCTATTACGAAATTTGTTTTCAAGTGAATCCAATCTTTTATATTCCTTTTGGTTTGGAATCTTTTTCTTCCATATCCTGGTTTTCTAAAAAAAATTAAATAATATTTTTAATATTTTTCAATGATTATTTAAAATATATTTTTATCCATGTTTTTATTTTTACAAAATGTTTTAAAACTAATTTTCTTGTTGTTTTTTGAACAAGGCAATTTTTATGGAATGTGTGATCAAAATATTTATTTCAGTGATTGCATCTTCAATAGAATTTACTCCATCACGTCTACTCAATTATATAAAAATAATTTACAATTTTTCATGGTTATTTTAAAAAAAATCAACAAATTTTTTGGATACGTTTAGTTTTAAAAATTTCTATTCAAATTGGGAAGGGTATTTTCTTTAGGAATGTTCTTAATGATATTTTTATGGTATTTATATTTATCATCCACAACAACCCTTGATTTTAATTATGCTACATTGTGGATATGATATAATGATACCATCCTTTTTATTTCTCTAGATTGATTATAATTTTCTCAAATATATTTTCATGGAACCAATTTATTTTCCTTGGGTAAATCAAGATATGAAACATGAATGGTTACTCTAATATTGAAAAGTGAAAACGTTTTTGTGTTATGTACATGTTATGGATATCAAGAATTATTTATGATTATTGGTGAGACTTATATAACTCATTCTAATGAGTGATCCCAATATATCTCTCTAATACAATGGTTAAAGAGACATATTTAACCAGTTATATGTTTCTTCTAATGATTATTTTAATTTACCAAGTATGTTATTACATTTGTTAGAGTGATATGAAAATTATGTCCTAAGTTACCAACATGATTTATATATGATTTATATGAGTTATAATGGATTTATTTGATCAAATATTGTTTTCACATGGATCATTATTGATGAAATATACAACTATTGTAATATGTTAAATCATTAAGCCATATATCATGATTTATGATTCATGTTTTATTGGTATGAATTCTTTTATGTTATGCTCATCAACTTTGATCATGTTATCATACCCTTTTACTCATATTATACACACTAATGAAATTCAATTGTTAGTGATTATTTTTATCCTTAACTAGTGATTGATCTCACCCATATTATGTTTTCCATTTCTCTAGGTTTTGAATAAATGTTTGAAGTATGTAATTCCTTAGAAGGTTACTAGATTTGAAGAGATTATTAGAAGATGATGTTTGTTTTTATTAACCTGTTATTTATGTATCCAAGTTACCATGTAAGAGTTTTTAAAATTTTTATAAAATTATAAAAATTTAATTTAATTTGATATGTAAGTGGTAAAAGTTTTTAATTTGATATTATCTATTTTTAAGGGTTAAAATTGGGTCACGTTTATCGGTATCAAAGCCAAAAATGTAAAGATTATGTTTTAGCACTGCATCCAAGAGTTTGGGTTTGGGGTTTTTATAATCCAATAAGTATAATCTAAATTAAAATATTACCCCATATTATGTAGAATATTATCATAAAATATGATGCCTATATAATTAAAAAAAATATTATGCTAAAAATACCAGTGTACTTTAATGGGTTCAGATAAAATTTTATCAAAAATTTAAATTCTTGATGTAATACTCTTTTCATTCCAAAAATAAAAATATTTAAAATAATTTTGATATAATATATAATTTATTATCAATATAAAATTCAATAAAAACGTGTTCTATCACTCACCTATGCGAGTACATCTCATTTTATAACCACAATGTAAAATATGTGTGGAGGACTAGTATCCTAAAAAAAATCTATGTGTACCAACTATTTAATCAATAAAATTATATAATTAATGTTGAATGAAACCAATTATTTAATAAAGTTAAGAACAAGAATTGGTGTTAATATATAAGACCAAAAACTAGTAGTACAACTGACTTAAAACCATTTTCCTTCTAAGTATTCTAATCATGAACAAATCATATTAAATTTTGAAAAGAACCCAAGATTAATCTCCATAACAATGGATTATGTGTTCAATTATAGTCCTTAATTCATTTCTTTTTTATATGTGGTGGAAAAGTACTATAAATGTTAATTTAATAAATAAATCATGACTTTTTTGATTTCATCTATAATCATCCTAGGTGCATCAAGATTACAGACTGTGTTAGGAAAATTTCATCCAAGTTATTATTGTGTTTTTTAAATAATATATCATAGATGTTAATTTCTATATTATGAAATTAAAACTTTTAACTAATTTTAAATTCATTTATCCTTAGTTTTTTGATAAAGGATCCCAAAATCCATTAAGTTATTCTAAATCCTCACATGTAGAACAACGTCAAAAGCATCTAAAAGTAGTTGAACACGATTCAATGTTCATATATATGGAACTATGATCCAATCATGATGAATTTATTTTATCAAATTTATAGCATCTGGAACACATAAAAGAATAAGAAACAAATGTATCATACATAACAAGAAATAATATAATGTATTTACATTGTTCAAAACTTGTAAGATTCCATTTGATCACTCAGGTATGGACCCTTTAAATTTTTGTCAGATTATTTTTTTGGACCTAATATGAATTCATAGTGAGTTAGGAATGTCCCAAGGGTATCCTAGGCTTATTCGGAGCTCAAAAACCATATTTTGGGGAAATTTAGTCCTATCACACGGTTAGAGTAAACCATGTTGGTAGACCACACAGTGAGATCTAACAGTGCATATGGTTTCATTTTCAGGCAGATCCATCTCACATGGTTGGCCCATGTTTTCCCTAATCATGTGGCCCAACCATGCAGTATGTCCCTTCATGCAGGTGCATGTGCAGGGTTGGCACATGGTTTTTCAAACTGTGCGGCCAACCGTCCAGAGGCTAAATTTTGGGTAATTTTATCATTTTACCATTATTTATATAATTAATCCTTTTTTCTGCCCAAATCCAATTTCTAGTTGGATTAGCCTCCATTCCTCTCATTTTGAATCTTTTTAAGGCCTAATATAGGGATCAAGAGATCTCCTTTATCTGAGATCTATTCGAGCTTCTATTTTGTTATGTTGGATGAACAATAGTAAGTACTTGAGTTTGATTGAGCCATTATTCTTCTCTATTTCTTCCAACCTAGTTATTGAGTTGTGATAATTTTCCCCTTTTCTAATATCTACTCGATTACACAGAAAATCAGAGGCTAATACTGGAAGAGCAGAGTTATGCAAGACTAAGGTGGGTGGCCTATAACTCATCCCTCAAGTTCGTTGATTTTGGAATTATCATATAGGGCCCACCAATTTCATCTGGTCCCATTTATTTAATTTATATACATGGCTTATAATCATCAAAATTATATTGTTATGATATTTATAAATATGTTATTAGTTGTTAGTGGTTATTCCCAGAACTTTTTCCATCCCATGTATGATTTTTTCTGAAATTACCTTTTTAGTGTGTTGACATGTTTGAGCTATTGTTTGGGTGTGCCTTAGCATACCATTTTAAGGGTATATTTTCTATATTAAATGGATCGATTTAAATTGTCAATTGCATAATGGAATGTACCATTTATTATCAAAACATTAAGCACCTAAGGTAGGTGCATCAATTAATAATTAACTGTGAAATGGAAATAAAATGTATACTAAGTATATGACTTTCCCCCATTATATGAAATTGAATAACAGGTTTCATGTCCGTAGAACCAATTACCATGTAAATGAAAGGTAGAAAAGTGAACCTTCATTGTTGAAAATGACTTAAATGTATTAAATAAATTATTTCATGCTACTTGTCCATACCAAACTTATTAAAGGAATGGATTTTACAAAATGGGCTTAATAATTAGTTATGATTGGATTAAATGATTTCATGATCAACTATCCTTGTATGACAAATAAAATGTAATGGGTTGAACCTTATTAAATATTATATGAAATTATTATCAAAATAAGAGTGGCATGACTCGAGATTACCTTGGATTCTTTTGGGAATTCCTTAATCACTCAAGGACTACATTCCAAATTCAAGGATACAAATTTCTTAGGTTTGAGACCACCATTGAACCCAATATTTTAATAAAATTGGATTACCTATATAGGACCCTAGGATCCCTCATGTAGTACTACAGTATTCCTTGGATACACTTCGTAGATCCCACTTGACAAGTAGGTTCCATGGTCAAAGCCCATCAGGCCCTGTCATTACTTATCCCATTTTACCATGGATGAACTCCTTAGACAAGGTAGGAAACTTATTGTGGAATGCCATTGACTATTCTACTTGCATTAATCTCTTACCCATATCAAGTCTTCAATAATTTCTGATTTGGAGACCCTTGAGGTCTAAGATTCCTTGTTTATTACCATAGATCTTTATTATTAAATATCATTATAGGTTGCCTAGTTATATCATGGAACATTCAATATTATTAATATGTGAAATACTTATAATATAGTAATAAAAAATTAATGAACTAGTTACCTGATCCGAAACTGGTCAAGGGATAAAGTAGGTACTTGGTTATTTAGTTACATTGTACTATATTACTTTATATATGCATGATTTCACACTGTTACATTTCTATTACATGGGAAGTATTTTATAGACACTTTTGTTGGTGGCCCACTAAGATTTATCTCACACCCTCTCCAGGCACTATTTGGTACCCATGGAAGATTACATGAATGAAGGTGTTGATAAAAATAAGTACATGTCTTTGAACACCTTGATTTATTATTATTTTGGATATATCTTAATAGCATATGATTGAGACGGAGCTCGAGATTCTTGATATAGTCTTTTGATTTCTATTCTGCTTTTATGGAACATGTAATTCCTATTTTATTTTATCCATGTTTTCCAATTTTTTATTGACATGAAATATCATCATCATTTATTCCATTTGATTAAATTATTGTTACTATTTTCTCTATTTTCTATTGTGCCTTCTGTTTACTTATATTGCTTCTACTATTTACTTTTGTTTATATTCATCCACTGTACTACACTCTGGTAATGAGGTAATATCCTCCCCATGGACACACCCTAGGCCCTCACAACTAGTCAGCAACCTCTAACATTTGGGGAGATGCGCTTAAGCCCATGTGGTCCATCAGGCTTGGGGAACCTGTCACAAACCAACCCGGGTCAATCCTAAACTGGTCAACCAAGCCGGTCCGCGGTAAGACCCGAGAGGCATTCTCGATCCTCCTGGGTTGACGATAAGCGCCAGGGCATTAATAGAGTACAAATAGGTACTATTTCTCCCAATGAAAATAAATAAATCAGTGGAATGAGACAAAAGAGAACAACACAAAGTGAATAAACACCGTGAAAGGAAAAGAACAGCCAACAACACATACTCTCTTGACTGTGAACAAAACCCCTTGAGACTCCAAGATCCACTCACCAGTCCACAACCAACTCTCGCCTAGGATGAGAGCTCGAGTCAAACCTGCAACAGAAAAAAATAGGAAAACACTATAGGTGTGATTATTAAAACTCAGTAGGCATGCCCAGCAAACTATTCCCAATGAACTACCTTTAAATAAAGAAATCAATAATTTTAGTTTTAAACTAAATTAGATAAAATATGGTTTCCACACACACTTTATTCTTTAAAACAAGTAACAGTCCATTTCCCTTTTTAATTTAGAACAAGTTTAATGTTGAACGAAACAGGAGCATTTCATTTTTATACATTTTGTGAACAATTTTTAAATCCAAACATTAGTTGTTAGTCAAAAGGAAAATCACACATAACACACACTATGGGCAATGGAAAAAGTGGCACACTGGGGCAAGAAACCGAACTCGTCCTCTCAATCATCCACCACATACAAATATACACTAAAAAAGAACATGGGTCAAACTAAGGAGATTGTGAACAATTTAGAACATACCATACATGTGACTTATCCTGAAATCATGCTCTAACTCGATGACATCATAACGCCCTAACGCTCGGTATAGTCCTACATGGCCTAACCGAGAGTTCCAATCCCCATAGCAACAATAACTTACTATTCCCCTACTATGGGGCCACTAGCCAGTGTGTATTCCAAACTACTGCGGAAATCATTCTCAGAAGATTCGCTCACTATACGAGGTTCCCATGTCAACACAAGCAATAAAACGGGGTGCGCCCACAATGTAAATAAATCAGTCACGATGCAAAAACATCACATACATCTCACACAATCAATGCACACCAAAGATCACCGCTGAGTGGGTTTTCCAAAATAATTTTATTTTATTAAAGTGCCAAATGGGCCTTTACCAATTTTAAGGAAAAACATCATTTCTCGAGAAAACCCAAAACACTTGTTCAGAAGAAATCATTTATCTTTAAAACTAAAACTAAATTTTAAATTCCATGAATTATGTTTAAAGGAAAAACATGCATTCTTTCAATACTGGGTGTCCACTCGTCAAGAAAATGTTTCATGTTTTCGGTATAAAATAAACGGCTCTTTTCATACCAAATAATCATTTAAAAATTAATTAACTTGTATTATTTCTCATTCATTAAAATTAATAAAAACATCAAAAAATTAATAAAATATAAAATTAAATGTGAATGCATTGGGAGACCTACCTCGACTCGCAGACCAGTCACGACGACGTGACACGCCTCACATGGGCGCACAAGAACACACAAGATGACCATTGAAGGATAGTGGAAAAACCTTGTCAACATGCCGCAACCACAAAGATAAATAAAATATATGAACACGGACATAAAACAACCCAAAAGAACAACCAGAACAAAAGAACCACCTCGGCTTATTTTCAAAACACAGTGCAAACCATCTGCACTATTTAATAAACCACTTTAAAATTTATTAAACTCCAAAGTGAAACCCATGACTTTACACACCCATAACATGTTCAATGTCCCACCCTATAATAAAACGTTCACTCGCAACACACAAAATCAGAATGCGCACCACTTGCACAGTAAAGATAACAAATTACACAACTTAATAAAAATATTCCACATGTAAAAAAAGCCATATTTAAACCAAGCGCGCCTCAAATCATTTCGAGAACATGATTCTGAAATTCCAAAAAATTTATAAAACATTTTTCTAAAACATTATACCAAAAACTGTCACCCAAAATATAAATAATTTCTTGCTGAACCATCGTAGAAATCCGTTTTGGGAAAACAGAACTTCACCATTTAAGTTTAAAATATATTTTCAAAGGACAAAAGGGTTTGTCTACTCCAATCTTATATATATATATATATAACATCATTTAAAAAAAATACCAAATGAACCATAATTTAAAACATAATATTTTATCAAACACATTTGGTATAAATTCACATAGGCACATGCAAAGATTCATTTTAAAACCTATTTTTAACATGTTCTAAAAATATAAAAACACTATAACTAACTAATTAAGGGTATTTTAAAGCTGAGAAAAATGTTTAGATATTTGTTTAAATAACCCAGGCATCAATAATTTGATTCTATAATTTTTAAAAATACATGAAAAATCCAACCGGGATATTTAACAAATAAATAGCGTGCACAATTTCAACAAACATATACCGCGCAATCAAATAATCAAAGAAAAACATCCTAATTACCATGACACATTTTTTTTAAAAAAATAATATCTCTAATTAACTATCAATTAGGCTGAGAAAAACAAGAAATCAAATATTTATTAATTTAAATACTATTTGAAGGGGATCCTACCTCAAATCCATGACAAAACTTCCAGAAATCGGTGACAAAACACAAACGCATCCCTATCACACCATCGAAAGGAAAATTCCAACCCTAAACATCAAAATCAGACCATTAATTTCAGAAATATAATGCTCAAATAAAAACCCTACCCATGGTAGAACCCTAAACCGAGGGGAGGAGCAAGTTAGTACCGTAGAGGAGGCCACGCTGGAAAGGGTTGTCAGATGAGGGCTATGCGCGCTGGAGGGGGGTAGCCGGTCGGATTAAGAACCGCCACCAGGTTGCGCGGCTGGAAGGGGGGGGGGTGTGCCGATGAGGCTCTAATGGTGACTGGAGGGAACTGTCAGGGGGGTGCGCCAGCTGAAGGCGAGCTCACTGGAGGGAGGAAGGTCGACCAGGTGTGGCGACCGGAGGAGCTCGCGTGAGTCGGGTGGGGTGTGCACCAAACGTGGGTAGGGTTAGGGAGGGGGAGCTCGTGAGAGTGGAGGGGGAGAGGGTGTAGCGTGTAGGCGAAGGGGGAGGAGAGATGAGGGAAGAAAAAAAATTTAATAAATAAACACATAAATAAAGGCTTAAAATAAATCCTAAATAAAAAAATAAAACTTAATAATAATAGTAATATTAATAACATAATGATAAAATTAATAAAAACAACTTTTACAATAACTGTTATAATAACTTAACGATAATAATAATAATAATAATAATAATAATAATAATGATAATAGTTATTATTTATCCTTTAATAATAATTATAAAATTATTACCAATAATAAAAACATTAAATAACATGATAAATCACAAACATTACTCATTTTAATTTTTCGGAGGTAGGAAATTCATACTGATGCCTAATCGGAGCCCTGCGGGGTTTCCAACACGTGCTCTGCCCGTGCGCCCATTGACACCAGCTGAAAAAAATGCACACATTTTAACATAACTCAAAAGTTTTTCATCCGGGACTTAACACAAACCCCAAAAAATTTTAAAAGTCAAAGAAAATTATAAAAAAAATAAAAGATAGGTTGGGGTGTGACAATTGTCCCCAACATAATGCTTTCGGATCTTAGAAATCCAAAACAAGATCAAGACCCAAATATGAAACTCCTTAAGTTTCACTCACCCCGAAAAGTTTAAGTGCCTCCAGTTGATCGATCCAAATAGACACTTAAAACCCATGACACACAACTCATCCTTAAAACAAGATCTCCATAATCGCCACCAAGCAGAACCCAAACAATCTATTTCAGCCAACGAATGAATGAACTTAATTCACCTCCGAGACATATCCCTATAATCTTAGTGAAACAACAGCATTGGGTGTACTCCAATCTCAACGTTTACTCGAGAGGACGAACACAATATTAGCCAGTTATGTACGAGACCACCTACCACCCAACGATACATGAAAAGTGACTCTGATATTTACTTAGGGAGTCTCGAATGGAATCCCCACCATAAGGATTGGTCTATCATTAAATTACATCAGGTGTAACGTTGCGAGACCCGCTGTGGGTCTCCCCACCATAATAACTAAAGAGATTAACCAAACTTGATAACTTTCCACTCATACCATAAACACCCACCATATGGGGGAGAAGGGAAGGGCCCGACTGATAGAGCATCAAACTATCACCATCGCCCCATCAACAATGTCACACCCTTGGAAGAACACAACCCATAACACATAATGAAAAAAGATTAAACCAGGGTCCTTTTTCACCATTAGGGCTCTCCTAACTATGCTCTAGATTCACTCCGGGTGTAAGAACCGGGTTCTTATTTTAGAAGTACAGGTATCTTCTTTTTACTTTTCCTTAAAAGTTTTGAGAAAATATGGAAAATGGGAAAAATCCTAAATTTTGGAACTACACATCATGTACTTTATCCACACACCGTGTACTTTTGGATGTGTTGGGACGAGTACACGGGGTGTGTAGCCATGTCGGCAAGGAAGGGTGTAGGAACCGACTACAAGCCGTGTAGTGGTACCTTACACGCCGTGTAGTTAGTCGGTAGGCTTAAATAGTATAGCAGTGGAGTCACCGCCATCTGGGTGACAGTACATTCCGTGTACTCGAGAGTACCTGCCGTGTACTCATGTCGATGGATGAACAGTGTGCCGGTGCCACCAAATGAACAGTTAAATGAAAGAAGTACACGCTGTGTACTCATAAGTACACGCCATGTACTCAGAAGTACACGTCGTGTAATTTGTTTTTTCGGCTTAAAACAGGCAGTAGCCACCTCATTTGGCAGAGGAGACTCTTGAACCATTTTGGAGCCAAAGTAGGAGGACAGATCTTTGAAGATCCACCGGGCGTTCGTTTGGAATCCGCTTCGCTTCGGAAGATTTCTTTAGAACCGCACGGGTAATCCCTTTCCTCTCCTGGTACCGTTCTTGCTAGTTATTCTCTTAACGTAAGTTATTTACGTTTGTCTGGTTTTTGTTCTTCGTCAGATCTATTCCATTCTTGGGCGTTTCTGGAGTCGGAGTTCGGGTATAACGCTCGTTGGCATTTAAGGTATGTGGCTTGGTGTTTAGTTTTCCAACTGTTGTGTGTTTTGTGCATTTTTTTACCACGAACCCATGTTGGGGTGTCGTGTGGTTGAGGTCGTTGCTATATTAACCACCTAGAATTGATTAGGTATTTAATTATGATATTAAAATGCTGGTTGGGATCGTTGCGTGGATCTGGAACCACCCCCGGGGTGTGTTTCACTGTTTAGCCGTTTGGCCAGGATACCCGAGGGTATGGCTTTAAAGTAGTAATTGTAGAATTTCCTCGAGAGGAATTACTTGTTACTTCTTTTTTACTTATTGGGAATGGCCCAGTTACCTATATTAGCTTGAGGGCGTGACTATATTAGCCTGAGGGCGTGACTATATTAGCCTGAGGGTATAACTATATTAGCCTGAGGGCGTGACTATTTTAGCCCAAGGGTTGTCATTATTCCGCCTGAGGGAATCCTTTCGTGCCTGAGGGCTTGACTTCTGTGCCTAAGGGCAACACCTCATATGCCTGAGGGTGAGAATTCTGTTACAATGCCTGAGGGACCGATTCTGTAAAGCCTGAGGGCGTGGTTCACTATATTAGCCTGAGGGCGAGATACTGGTTAGCCTGAGGGCATGGTGCTGTTGAGCACAGAACGATACTAAATTTAACGAATGAAATTAATAATAAAATGGAAATTTAATTGTTAAGTTAGTTACATTTCAGTACTGCTTACTTTATTTCATTTTACTATTTCACATTGTTGTTGCATGCTTACACACAGTTGGGCATGTGCCTTTGGTGGGTGCCTACAGAGATATATTTCTCACACCCTGTTTGGGTAACGTTTTTCGGCCCAAACAGATTACGTTGATGTAGGTGTAGATAGGGGAAAGAGTCCTTATATGGGTACTTGACTGTTGCTGAGGAGTAGGAGGGAATGGGACCGATCCTAGGCTCGTGATGCCGCTGCCATATTTTTTGCTTGTTTGTTGTACTCTGTAATTTGTTGTACTGTATTGTTGTATAACATGTTCTGGATGACTTCATAGAACATGTAACATGTAGCATCATCACTTATATATTGTTGGATATATCCACTATTGTAGTTTATTTCAGTTGTGTATGTTTACTGCTTCTGATATTTGTCGCTGTATGTTTACTTTGTATTCCTCTGCACTACACTTTGAAAAATGAGGGCATAGTTTCCCGGCTATCAGACCTGGGCCCTCGCTGCTAGTCGGTAGCCTCTGGCATTTGGGGAAATGCGGTTGAGATCACGTGGAAAACCGGTCTCGGGGAACCCGTTGCATGGCACCTGGGTCCGGGATGTTACAAAGTGGTATCAGAGGGGTTTCTTTTCTTTGACTTACTATTTGGAGCCACATTCAGGGATACGACGGAACGGTAATTGGTAATAAGCTGTTCTCAGGCATAGCTAAACCATGTACAGGGAAAATCCAGTCTACCTCATATTTTTCATTATTTTGATTTTGAAATTTTACGGTTGATATGTTTTCACCGTTGGGTGATGCACTTGAATTGTGCTGTTTATATTCTATCTATGAGTTCTATTTAGTTGCAACCCGATGACATGATGGTATTCCCTCTCATTCATCATATAGGAACATGATAGATATCACATGCCATGCATAGTTTCCATGCCATGTAGCTGCATTAGAATTTGCATGTTGTTGTGATAGTTGATGTGCTAATAAAACATGATGTTGTGATAGCTGCTTGATAAATACCTGCATTGTGATATGGTATGTTTGTTTGATCTTGTTTATATAATGGACGCCAAACTTTGGTTTTTGGGGAGTATGGGCCCCCATTGACCGTAATTTGGTGGATCATTGACGGTTTATTGGTTATAACACAGATAAGATGTCAAACTTTGATTCGTGGGGAGTATTTCCCTCAAAAATCATAATTGGACACGTAGGTGTTGGTTATTAGTATTTTCTAGGTTCCAGGGAAGTTTATGATGCATACTGTCTGGAAAACCAAGAATACACACCGTGTAGGACCTCATACACACTGTGTGTGTTCTTCTGTTCGGAAAGAAAAATGTACCTTTTGAGTACACGCCGTGTACCCTGATTACATGTCGTGTAGTCTCTCTCAAGGTCACAAACTGTGTGGGTAGTGACACAGGGTGGGGAAAGGCTTGGGTGAAACATGCCGTGTAGTTTTTGTACACGCTGTGGAGTGTGACCTGGAGTTCGGCCGTGTAACTAACAACATGGGTACGTGAAATTATATACAACACGTCATTTCAATGATGAACATGCTGTGTAGTGTGACCTGGGGACTTGGCCGTGTAATTAACAACATGGGCCAGTGTCACCTCTCCCTGAACACGCCGTGTACCTGTGGGACATGCCGTGTAGTCTTGTCCGAGGATAGACTGTGTGGAGTTAGCCATGTGGATGGGAAGCAGGATGGTGTACACGTTGTGTGCGGGTGTAACACACCGTGTGGAGTAAAGCCGAGTATTCGGTCGTGTCACAGATGACACGGGTAGTTGGAAAATAACATTATACACACCATGTAGATATTATACACGCCGTGTAGTTTTGTTGAACAGATGATGTGTGTCTTAGACGTGTATAAGGACTTGGGAAGGGGAAGGGAAGTCAAGTACATGCCATGTTGTCAGTGTACATGATGTGTAGTCCTGTTTTAAAAAATTTGAATTCTTTCTTCCTCTTGTTTCCTTGTGGTTTCTTCGCTTTTCGGTCATAATAATCTGGAATCTGAGGCGTGCATTTGACTTTGTAGAGTCATGCCGCCTAGACGACCGCGAGTTTATCGCCAGGAGAGCAGCAACGATTATACTCCGGAGATGGTGGGCCATGGGTTACTAGTCGATCCTCTAGCAGAGCCAGATGTGGCGTCAGCTGCTATACCAGACACCGGCATGGAGGCACAGTTCCTTGAAGGCTTTATATGGTTCATGCAAACCTTTTAGGGAGCATTACAGGCTGCCAAATCTATGGCTGAGTTGACGCGTATCTTTCAGCAGCAGCATCCGCCTTTGTTTTCAAGGGATGGTGGACTAGAGGCCGCAGGGTCTTAGTTGGGGTCGATGAAGACTATTTTCGAGCATCTTGAGACACCTCCAGGGTGGATGGTCATGCTCGCGACATATATGCTGCGTTATTCCGCCAAGAGGTGGTGGGAATGTTACCACCTAGTCAGAGCATCACAGGGACAAGACTTGGGAATATTTACAGGCTGTATTCTATGACTTCTTCTTTCCCGAGACATTGAGGGCAGATAGAGTTCGAGAGTTCTTGAATTTGCTGTAGGGTATTATGTCAGTGATGGACTATTCTACTCGTTTTTCATTGCATCAACGCTTTGCACCCATGCTGGTGGGTGACGAGACGTTGAGATCCAGACGTTTTGAGGATGGTATTCGGTATGACATCCAAGAGCTGGTAAATGTTTTCAGGTTACCTACTGTACACGCGATTGTGAACCAGGTGATGATTTTAAAGAGGAACATGCTGGAATCTAGTGGTGTGGGCTAGGGCAGTTCAGCACCAGTTACTAGTATTATTTCTGCTGGCAAGAGGAAGAGACAGATGGACTTATCTTAGGGTGGCAGTACCAGCCAGTAAGCTTCTTCAGGTGGCCCGATCAGGTGCTACCAGTGTGGCAGAGAGGGGCACAAGAGACCGCAGTGTCCACAAGACCTAGTGGAGTGCCTAGCTTGCGGCAAGATGGGTCATCTGCAGCACTTTTGTAGGGCGTTACCACCAGTGTCTAGTGAGAGGGGTTCTGTGCAGACTCCGTGTGCGGGAGTAGGAATAGTGACTTCTTACCAATCTAGGAACTGAAATATGTCAGGGCGTGTAGGCAGAGATGGTGGTCATGGTCATGGTAGCCAGAGACTAGGATCGCAGAGGTAGTAGGGTGGGGCAGCTCAGGGTAGCTAGGATGTGTCGTAGGGCCTCGGCATTGGGTAGGCATATGCAGTGCAATAGACCCAGCAGGAGCAGGATCCCGGACCTTCTACAGTCATAGGTACTATTCTAGTAGCCTATGTTTTATCTTCAGTATTTTTTTTATACGGGTGCTACGCATAGTTTCATGTCTATACCCGTAGTGTAGGGCCTTGGGCTCGGTGTTTCTACTTCTTCTTATATCTTGATGCTAGACACTCTGTTGGGGACTAGGAAGGTTGGTGTGCGTTAGAGCAAGGAGTGCCCCCGTGAGGTTGGTGGGTGTCACTTCCTTTGGGACCTCTATGTCTTGGAGATGATGAGCTATGACTTCATTCTCGGAATGGACTGGTTGGTTCCCTTCCGAGCCTTCGTAGACTGCTACTGTCGCAGGGTGTGTTTCACGTCACCAGAGGGTGAAGAGTTTCTATACAAGGGCTAGTGGGATGTTCAGGCGAGTTGAACTGGACTAGAGCATCATGGGTGAGGTGGAGTCACAGCCTAGATTTTGAGTTTATATCTGGAAGATTAGGGGACTTGTCAGACATATTTCCCTCTAGTTGTTGATCATTTCATGGATGTATTCCCGGACGACTTTTCATGTCTACCTCTGGTGCGTGAGGTGGATTTCTCTATTGAGCTAGTGCCAGGAGCAGCACCGGTGTCCATTCCTCCTTATAGGATGACCACGCCTGAATTGTAGGAGCTCAAGAGGTAGTTAGAGGAGTTGTAGGCAAAGGGTTTTATCCGACCCAGTACTTCTCCTTGGGGTTCTCCGGTCCTTTTTGCGAAGAAGGCGGACGGTACCCTTAGACTTAGTGTGGATTATCGGAAGCTGAACCAGTTGACAGTTAAGAACCGATATCCCTTTCCAAGGATATATGATATGTTTGATCAGATTCATGGAGCACGAGTGTTCTCGAATATTGATTTGCGATCGGGGTATCATCATCTATGCATTAGACCATCTGATATACCTCTCACAACTTTTAGGAGTAGGTATGGTCTATATGAGTACTTGGTTATTCCGTTCAGACTCATGAACATGCCAGCAGTTTTCATGGCTCTGATGAATCGTGTGTTTCATCTATATCTTCATTCCTTTGTGGTAGTATTCGTGGACGACATCTTGGTGTACTCTCACACTCGACACGACCATGCCACTCATCTTGAGATCATATTGAGTACCCTAAGAGAGCATAAACTATATGATAAGCTCTCTAAGTGACACTTTTGGATGGATCGAATTCACTTCCAAAGTCACATTATGTCAAAGGCAGGAGTTTCAGTAGACCTAGAGAAGGTGAGAGCAGTAGTTTCTTGGGAGCAGCCTAAGAACGTGTTTGAGAAATAGAGTTTCTTAGGGCTAGATGGTTACTACAGATGCTTCATACAGAACTTCTCCCGCTTAGCAGTACCATTGACAGGTCTGACTAAGAAGGGTGTGAAGTTTGTTTGGTTAGAAGCTTGCGAGACAGCTTTTCAGGACCTGAAGGGAAGGTTGATATCAGCACCGATCTTGCTACTCCCATAGTAGGGGAAGATCTATACAGTTTACTATGATGCATCAGGGATTGGGATGAGAGCTGTTTTGATGCAGGGCGACCGAGTTGTTGCGTACGGGTCTCGGCAGTTGAGGCCAGATGAGAGTAATTACCCGACGCATGATCTCGAGTTGGCTGCAGTTGTTCATGCGCTGTGCTGTTGGAGACACTATCTATTGGGAGAGCATTTTGTGGTTTTCACCGACCAAAAAAGCCTCAAGTATATCTTTACTCATCGTGACCTGAATTTGAGGAAGAGAAGGTGGGTTGAGAACCTACAATCCTTCAATTTTGAGCTTACCTATACACCTGGTAAAGGTAATGCAGTAGCTGATGCAGTGAGCAGGAAGACTCAGATACAGGTAGTGTAGGAGGCCAGTGGTGAGTGGCAGCTTATGGATTTGTTATCTGAGATGCATCTGGAGGTGCATGACAGTCAGGGGAAGACTTATCTTTCCTCGTTAGCTATGACTTCTACCCTCTTGGACAGAGTGAGGGTGAGGAAGCTATCAGATTCAAAAGGCCAAGTTCTACGGGAGTCGGTGGCAAGTAAGGACCCTCCTCCCAGTTGGACGATAGGCGATGATGATATCCTGTGTTTCCATGGATGAGTGTGGGTTACAGGGGATATACGCGAGGCGCTGATGCGGGAGTTTCATGCTTCGGCTTGGGCAGTTCATCCCGGGGTTACCAAGATGTACCGTGACTTGAGGCATCAGTACTGGTGGCCAGGTATGAAGAGAGAGATAGCTAGTTTTGTTACGAGGTGTTCCACCTGTCAGCAAGTGAAGGCGGAGCACCAGAGGCCAGCTGGGCTGTTACAGAAATTACCCATTCCAGAGTGGAAATGGGATGATGTCACAATGGATTTCGTGAAGGGATTGCCGAGGTCACCTCGAGGCAATGACGTCGTGTGGGCTCTTGTGGACAGACTCACGAAGGTGGCTCACTTCATGCCGATCAAGGAGAACTTCGGTGTGGACGATCTTAGATGGCTGTATATCCGAGAGATCATACGTCTTCATGGGGTCCCTTGTTCTATCGATTCAGATAGGGACACAACTTTACATCTCGTTTATGGTAGAGTTTTCAGAGGGCGCAGGGTACACAGGTGCTTCTGACCACAGCATACCACCCTTAGATAGATGGCCAGTCAGAGCGGACGATACAAGTGCAAGAGGACATGCTGTGCATATGCTTCCTAGTCTTTGGGGGCTCTTGGTAGAAGAATATACCCTTAGTTGATTTTGCCTATAACAATAGTTTTCAGGAGACTATTGAGATGGCACCATACGAGGATTTATATGGTAGGTCATGCCGATCACCTTTATGCTGGTTAGAGGCATGTGAGGCAGCTTTACTAGGGCCACAACTCGTGCAGGAGACATCTGAGCTGGTCCAGTTGATTCGCAAGCAGATATCTACCATGCAGTCTCATCAGAAGTCTTATGCTGATCGCCACAGATGACCTTTGGAGTTCGTGGTTGGGGATTAGGTTTTCTTACGTGTTTCGCCGAGGATGGGACCCAAGCGGATCCGGAGACAGTGTAAGCTTTCACCGAGGTATGTCGGGCCATTTGAGATTCTGGAGAGAGTCAGGCTGGTTGACTATCAGGTGATGTTACCGCAACGGTACCGAGCCATGCACGACGTCTTCCACGTGTCTCATTTGAGTCGCTACCATTCAGACCCATCTCACACCTTTCAGCTAGAGGAGGTTGAGCTTCAGCATGATGCGTCTTTTGAGGAGCATCTGATCCGTATCGTTGAAAGGAGCACAAAGGTTCTCCTAGGCCGTTCATTTCCTATCGTACGACTGCTATGACAGCATGGACGATTGCAGGACGAGACCAGGGAGTGGGACACCAACGTACATGCTCAGTGGCTAGAGCTATTCTAAGCTTTATCTTCACCACCCTTGGATGGGAAATTCGGGGATGAATTGCTATAAGGGGGGAAGGTTGTAAGAACCCGGTTATTATTTTAGTAGTATGGGCTTCTTCTTTTTCCTTTTCCTTATGTGTTTTGAGAAAATATGGAAAATGGGTTAAAATCCTAAATTGTGGAACTACACGTCGTGTACTTTATCCACACATCGTGTACTTTTGGCCGTGTTGGGATGATTACACGGGGCGTGTAGCCATGTCAGCGATGAAGGGTGTAGGAACCGACTACACGCCGTGTAGTGGTACCTTACACGCCATGTAGTCAGTCGGTAGGCTTAAACAGTAAGGCGGTGGAGTCGCCTCCAGTTGGGCGATAGTACATGCCATGTACTCAAGAGTACATGCCGTGTACTCATGTCGATGGATTAATAGTGTGCCGGTTCCGCCAAATGAACAGTTAAATTAAAGAAGTACATGTCGTGTACTCAGAAGTACACGCCGTGTACTTTGTTTTTTCGGCTTAAAATAGCCAGTAGCCTCCTCATTTGGAAGAGGAGACTCTTTAACCGTTTTGGAGCCAATGTAGGAGGCTAGATCTTTGAAGATCCACCGGGCATTCGTATCAAATCCGTATCGGCTTCGGACGATTTCGTTAGAACCGCACGGGTAAGCCCTCTCTTCTCCTGGTACCATTCATGCCAATTATTCTCCTAACGTAAGTTATTTACATTTGTATGGTTTTTGTTCTTCGTCATATCTATGCCGTTATTGGGAGTTTCTAGATTCGGAGTTTGGGTATAACACTCGTTGACGTATAAGGTAGGTGGCTTGGTGTTTAGTTTTCCAACTGCTGTGTGTTTTGTGCATTTTCGTACCACGAACCCATGTTGGGGTGTCATGTGGCTGAGTTTTTTGCTATATTAAACACCTAGAATTGACTAAGTATTTAATTATGATATTAAAATGCTTGTTGGGATCATTGCTTGGATCCGGAACCACCCCCGGGGTGTGTTTCACTATTTAGCCATTTGGGCAGGATACCCGAGGCTATGCCTTTAAAGTAGTAATTGTAGAATTTCCTTGAGAGGAATTGCTTGTTACTACTTGTTTACTTGTTGGGAATCGCCCGATTCCCTATATTATCCTGAGGACATGACTATATTAGCCTGAGGGAGTGACTGTTTTAGCCCGAGGGCTGTCGTTATTCCACCTGAGGGAATCCTTTCGTTCCTGAGGGCCTGACATCTGTGCCTAAGGGTGACACCTCGTATTCCTGAGGGTGAGAATTCGATTAAAATGCCAGAGGGAGAGATTCTGTTTAGCTTGAGGGTGTGTTTCACTATATTAGCTTGAGGGTGAGATATTGGTTGGCCTAAGGGCGTGGTGCTATTGAGCACAGAACGATACTAAATTTAACGAATGAAATGAATAATAAAATGGAAATTTAATTGTTAAGTTAGTTAATTTTCATTACTGCTTACTTTATTGCATTTTACTATTGCACACTATTGTTTCATGCTTACACGTAGTTGGGCACAGGCCTTTGGTGGGTGCCTACTGAGATATATTTCTCACACCCTATTTGGGTCACGCTTTTCAGCCCACACAGATTACATTGCTGCAGGTGTAGATAGGGGCAAGAGTCCCTATATGGGTACTTGACTGTTGCTGAGGAGTAGGAGGGCATGTGACCGAGCCTAGGCTCGTGATGCTGCTGCTAGCTGTTTTGCTTTTTTTTTTGTACTCAATATTTTGTTGTACTCTGTATTTTGTTGTACTGTATTGATGTATAACATGTTCTGGATGCTTTCATAGAACTTGTAACATGTAGCATCATCACTTATATACTGTTGGATATATCCACTGTTGTAGTTTATTTCAGTTGTGTATGTTTACTGCTTCCACTGTTTGTCATTGTATGTTTACTTTGTATTCTGCTGTGCTACACTTTGACAAATGAGGGCATAGTTTCCCCACTATCAGATATGGGCCCTCGCTGCTTGTCAGCAGCCTCTGGCATTTGGGGAAATGCGCATGAGGTCACATGGAAAACCAGGCTCGGGGCACCCGTTGCGTGGCACCCGGGTCTGGGATGTTCCACCGGGGCATATAGAAAGAGCACCGATGATTGAAGCATCTCCTGCCTCGCAGTCAGGCTTTAAAAATTCCCAAATATAACATAGAAACCATAATTTCACCAAACAAACATCCAATAAAATAAAAGTTTCAATGTGGTTCAACCACAACCATTCTTACAACTGAAAGAAAAGAATCACCGAAAAACACTACAGGAGATGATTACTATGCCCAAGAAACACTAAAAAGAGAAAACCTCAAAATGATCTCCAAAAATCTCCCTACTCATGCGGATGGGCTCGGGTGACCTTCGATGAGACAAATCTAACATCATCGCACTTTTTTGAAACACCGCGGTAAAATCACTGCAAGTGACCCCAACGTCCATACATTTGGTAGGGTCTCAGAACACTCGGACACGTTGGCCTCTTGGGACCCTGCCTACCACACTTGTGACAGATCATGTCATTGCACTATGGAGAAGAAGACTGCATGTCTGAAGGCCTCTTGATTCCTCTACCAGCACCACCAGCATCAAGTCGCTTCTCACTCTTCTTATCACCATCCTCTGCACTTCTTCCTAAAGCTGGAGTATTTTCCACCTCAAGTCCTCCTGTTAAACAAGATTCAACCAAAAAGGATTTCTCTACAACAACCGAGAAGGTTGTCAGGTTGAGCTCTTCCACTTTCGATCGCAGCTCAGGTCGGAGTCCAGACATAAATTGTTGAGCCTTCTCAGGATCATTCGCAACAAACCACTAATCATACGGTACTAGGTCTATGAAAGGTCGATATAATTCCAGTACCGATTGAATGCACTGCTGAAGACAAGACAACTCCATCCTCTTCCTTAGCTTAGTCAACTCATAGACGTGTTGTTGGATGAATGATGACTTGAAAAACTCCCATGTTAGATCTTCCCGAGGCTTATTCCGAGACACAGACTTCCACCATTTCGATGTTGGGACTTCAAGCATAAAAGTAGCCATCTTCACCTTTAACGACTCAGGAAACCTAGTGAAACTGAAATTCCTCTCAATCTTCTGCAACCACTCCTCCGCCTCAAGTGGATATTCTTGACCATAAAACAGAGGAGGGTTCAAATTTCAAAATTCCAAGACATTTTCTATGGGCTAATCAACTGGAGGATTCGATAGGGGCCCACCACCCGAAGATGCACCTTGGGCATCCATAAAACCGTCGTGGGGGTGAACACTTGGGAATAAGGAAAAAAAGAACATAATCAAAACATGTTCATTTCCATTTCAATTTAAACTTTTCACAATTTCCAAAATAAAACTTGACAAAGAAAATTTCAAAATGATGGAAAACTCAAACAATTCACTAGGGGGAAACTAGTGATGATGGGTGACTTGCAAACATGGTTGGCGACCATACGCCAGTCACTCCACCATCACAAGGAGAACTCTAGGGTAATGTATTTGTCTCCACATGGCTTTCCAGGCCCTGCGAGCTCACGGAGGGTACTTTACAAGCTCCCATTTCATTTCCCAATACAAAACAAACCATATGGAAAACCAAAAGACACCAATAACTCAGACATCCCATGTTAAACAGAGTTTCAGAACGAGCAAGGTTTCATGATGTCCTTCTCTCCCATACACCTCGTGTACCGACAATTATACTCCTTCAACCATGAAAACCCCAAATAATGATGGGAGCTCTGAAAAACAAGGTCCGCTGAAGAGCCAACCTCCACTGATACCATTTTGTCACGAACCATCCCGAGTCAACCTTGAACTGGTCACCCAAGACGGTCTGCAGAAAGGCCCGAGGGGAATTCCCAATCCTTCCAGGCTGGCGACAAGCGCTATGGCATCAACAGAGTACAAATGGGAAAGATTTTTCCTAATGAAAATAAATAAAGCAGTGGAAAGAGACAAAAGAGAACAACATAGAGTGAATAAACACCGCGAAAGGAAAAGAACCGCCAACAACACATACAAAAATGACTGTGACCAAAACCCCTTGCGACATTGAGAGTCGCTCACCAGTTCACAACCAACTCCCGCCCATGATGAGTGCTCGAGTCAAACATACAACAGAAACTAAAAACAAGAAAAAAGTATAGGCGTGAGTATTAAAACTCACTAGGAATTCCTAATAAACAATTCCCAATGCACTAGATTTAAATAAAAAATTTACTAATTTCAGGTTTGAACTAAATTATATAAAATATGGTTTCCACACACACATTAATTTTTAAAACTGAAAATAGTCCATTTCCCTTTTTAATTTAGAACAAGTTTAATGTTGAAAGAAACATGTGCATTGCATTTTAAAACATTTTGCGAACAATTTAGAAATCCAAACTTTAGTTGTTAGTCGAAAGTAAAATCACACACAACACACAACACACACTAAGGGCAATGGAAAAAGTGGCACACAGGTGCCATCAACCGAACTCCACCTCTCAATCATCTCGCACATACAAATAAACACTAATAAAGAACATGGGTTGAACCTAGGAGATCATGAACAATACAGAACATACCATACATGTGACTCATCCTGAAAGCATGCTCTAACTCGATGACGTCTTAACTCCCTAACGCTTGGTATACCCCAACATGGCCTAACCGAGGGGCCCAATCCCCATAGCTACAACAACTCAGTATTCCCCTGCCATGGGGCTACTAACCAGTACGTAATCTAAAATAGTGCGGAAATCGTTCTCAGATGATCCAATCACTATGCCAGGTTCTCATGTCATCACAAGAAATAAAAAGGGGTGCGTCCATAATGTAAATCAACCAGTCACGATGCACAAACATCACATACATCTCACACAATCAACGCACACCAAAGATCACCCTTGAGTGGGTATTCCAAAATAATTTATTTTATTAAAGTTCCAAATGGGCCTTCACCAATTTTAAAGAAAAGCATCATTTCTCGAGAAAAACCAAAACACTTGTTCAGAAGAAATCATTTATCTTTAAAACTAGAACTACATTTGAAATTCTGTGAATTATGTTTAAATGACAAACATGTATTCTTTCAATACTGGGTGTCCACTCATCATGAAAATGTTTCAAGTGTTTGGTATAAAATAAACAGCTCTCTTCACACCAAATAATCATTTAAAAATTAATTATCTTATATTATTTCTCATTCATAAAAATTAATAAAAACATCAGGAAATTAATAAAATCTAAATTTAAAGGTGAATGCAGTGGGGGACCTACCTCGACTCACAGACCAGTCACGACGATGCGACACGCCTCGCACGAGCACACAATAACACACAAGCTGAAGATTATAAGACTGTGGAAAAACCTTGTCAACGTTCTGCAACCACAATGATAAATAAAATAAATGAACATGGACCTAAAACAACCAAAACGAACAACCAAAAAAAAAGAACCACCTCGACTTGTTTTCAAAACACAGTGCACACCATCTGCACTATTTAATAAACCACTTAAAAATTTATTAAACTCCAAAGAGAAACCTGCAACTTTACACACCCAAAACCTGTTCAAAGTCCCACCTTATAATCAAATGTGCACTCTCAACACACAAAATCAGAATGCGCACCACTTGCACAGTCAAGAAAACAAATTACACAACTTAATAAAAATATTCCACATGTCAAAAAACCATTTTTAAACCAAGCACGCCTCAAAACATTTCCAAAACATGATTCCCAAATTCCAAACAATTTATAAAACATTTTTCTTAAACATTATATCAAAAACACTCACCCAAAAAAAAAATAATTTCTTTCTGAACTATCTTAGATATCCATTTTGGAAAAACACCAATTCACCATTTAAGATTAAAATATATTTGAAAAGGCCAAAGGTATTAGTGTACTCCAATCTTATATATATATATATAACATCATTTAAAAAAATACCAAATGAACCATAATTTTAAACATAATATTTTATCAAACACATTTGGTATAAATTCACAAAGTCACATGCAAAGAATCATTTAAAACCCTATTTTTAACATATTCTAAAAATATAAAAACACTATAACTAACTAATTAAGGGTGTTTTAAAGCTGAAAAATATGTTTGGAGATTTGATTAAATAACACAATAATCAATAATTTGATTCTAAAATTTGTAAAAATACAGGAAAAATCCAACTGGGATATTTAACAAATAAATAACGTGCACAATTTCCACAAACATATACCACACAATCAAATAATCAAACAAAAACATCCTAATTCACTTGAAGCAATTTTTTTAAATCAGATCCTTAATTAACTATCAATGATGCTGCAAAAAACAAGAAATCAACTATTCAATAATTTAACGACTATGTGCAAGGGATCCTACCACAAATCCATGATGAAACTTCCAGAAATCGGTGCCAAAAACAAACGCAACCCAATTGCACAAGCGAATGGCTAATTCCAACCCTAATCATCAAAATCGGACCATTAATTTAAGAAATATAACCCTCAAATCAAAACCCTACCTGTGGTAGAACCCTAAACCAAAGGGAGGAGAAAGCGAGTACTTGAGGGGAGGCCGCACCAGAAAGGGTCATCGGAGGTGGGTTGTGCGCGCCGGAGGGGGGTAGCCGGTCAGATGAAGAACCGCCGCTAGGTTGCGTGGTCGAAAGAGGGGGGTGTGCCGGTGAGGCGCCAAAGGTGAGTGGAGGGTGCCGTTAGGGGGGGGGTGCACCGGCCTAAGGCGAGCTTTCCAGAGAGAGGAAGGTCGGCCGGGTGTGGCAACTGGAGGAGCTCACGCGAGTTGGGTGCGGTGTGCACCAAGCATGAGGTAGGTTTAGGGAGGGGGATCTCATGAGAGTGGAGGGGGAGAGGGTGTAGCGCATAGTGTAAGGGGGAGGAGAGATTAGGGATGAAAAAAAATTAAATAAATAAACACATAAATAATGGCTTAAAATAAGACCTAAATAAAATAAATAAAACTTATTAATAATAGTAATATTAATAACATAATGATACAATTAATAACAACAAATTTTATAATAATTGTTATAATAACATAATGATAATAATAATAATAATAATGATATTATTTATCATTTCTCCTTTAATAATAATTATAAAATTATTACCAATAATAAAAACATTAAATAACATGATAAATCACAAACTTTAATCATTTTAATTTTTTGGAGGTAGTAAAATTGTGTCGATGCCAAATCAGAGCCCTATGGGGTTTTAAACTCGCACCTTTCTCGTGCGCCCAGTGATGCCAATTGAAAATAGTGCACACTTTTTAACAAAACTCAAAAGTTTTTCGTCCAGGACTCAACCCGAACCCCAACAAAATTTAAAATGTCAAAGAAAATTATAAAATAAAATAAAAGATAGGTCGGGGTGTGACCACACCTATTAAGTGGAATCCGAGTCCCGAACATCACAAAGTGTTATCATAGCGGGTTCTTTTATTTTCTTACTATTTAGAGACAATATATTTGATATTAGGAATACATGGAACTTGTTCATGAGCCATGATTGGGTGTCATGAACCCATCATCAAGGTAAAAGATAATTTTATTGAATTGTAATTATAGTTCATCTTTTTCCTATTAAAGTTGATATTTTTGTACCATTGGGTGACTCAAGTGATATAATGTGGTTACCATTATTACTCTATTTGAATATTTATTTAATCCTTGGACTGATGATATGAGGTAAATGATCATTGTTACATTTATCATTATAGGCATCTAGATTTGACATGTCATGCACATTTCCATGTTATATAGGTTCATCTCACAAATTTCTTTTCTTGATATGCCTATGATTTTTTAGTACTGTTTTGATGGATAACTTATGCTCTTATTACCATTGTATTTGATTGAGTGATTTAATATCTCAGTTTATGAGGTGTATGTGACCACATGGGTTTGGATGAGTAATTTACTGAGTCGATCCATTATGCTATAAATAAATGGGTTTAATTTTTAGTGATAAGGTGTATGGTCACTGATTCAATGCGAATTTCAATCCATTATAAATTGAAACATGACATAAAAATTAAAAATTTCCACATCCTTATCACACATTATCATGATTATGAATAGTAATGGAGTGAACCCGATAACTAAATGTAAAATGAAATGAAACTCATACTTGAGAACTTACTGATACATGATCATCTAAGAGGGTAGTTGGGGAAGTATACCTTGAGTAGTGAGTTTTATTGCATTCAGTTTCCTCTAGTGATTATATCTATCTTATTAATTATTTTTATGAAGTGTGTCCTTGGAATTTTTAGCCCAATACCCCCACCAAGTCCTCATATGATATGCCATGAGGGTGGCGATGACCATGATCCAAACATCTTGGGGACTAAGCTAACAGTATTATCCCCAGGAGTGCCACTTGAGGTAAAATCTACTATACTTGAACAGAGAACTGATGATCAGGCCCATGATAGTTTCCAACATCTGATTCAGTTCATGCATGGCGCTCTAATATTTTCACCTATCATGGCTGATCTGACTCATGAGTTCCAGATGCGGCATCCTCTAACTTTTTTAGGGGATTGTGGTCCACAGGCTGTTGAGTCTTGCCTAAAGTCCACCCTATCTTTCTTTGTCAATTTGGATACACCTTCATAGTGGAGGGTCATGATTTCTATATACATGATTCGGGATTCATCCTAGTATTGGTACGATGTGGTTACTGTAATACCTGGGATTTTTACGGGAAATATTTTGTTTTTATGTTATATACATCATCAAAAGAACCTTTCACTACACACAACACTATCTTTGCTTGCTTTATATGAAACCGCGGCCTTCCTCGATAGCTTGCGTTGTACACAATACTGAGTTTCACTAAACAATGATATAGTATTAAAATATTATTAAAACTAGACGTTATAAACAGTAATACCCACTTTTTGAAATTTTGTAAATTTTATATTTCAAAATGGACTTCATTTTTGGTTTTGGAGTATCGAAATTAGACTAGGGTAAAATTTTGGTATTTTTTTGAAAACTTTCAATTTTTTATGAATAGTGAAAACACTATGTTACTATTTAAAAAACAACTTTTTATTTAAATAATTATTTATTTTATTTAAATTTATTTTATATCAAAATTGATACATAATACCTATATAAGTTCAATATAATTCATTGCAGTCATTTTATAATAATTTTAGATATATAAAAATTTTATTGAACTTTTCACCGTCTTTTACCCACCTCCTAGTAGAATTTGAAAATTTACATAAATTTTTTTTTACCACTTCTGTGAGTGGAATTTAAAAAATCCGAGAGTCACGGTTAATATCAAGGGCTAAATTTTTTTTCAATGAGATGAAAATAATTTTTGTTGAATAATAACTTTTTACTTTTTTTTATAACGGTTAAAAGTAAATAGGGTAATTAAGGGTAAAAATGATATTATTATTACCCTAACACATGTCCTAATTCTATTGGATAAGTTTAATTCGACCAAAAACAACCTTATGAATAAAATAGGACCATTTAGGCCCACTTGGATTAGATTAGGACATTTAATATTTTTTTATTTAATGAATAGTTAAAATAGTTAAAATCAAAGTTTAATAACTAAAACATTTTTAATATAGGGTTATGCATAAGATAAATTCGACTCTAAATATTATTTAGAAAGCTAAAAATATTTTCTACATAATGGTATTTTATTTATAATTTTTAGACATTAAATAATTTAGTTTATTTATGACACAATGATGAAGCAGTAATTATCGTATTAATGAAATATTGACATAATCGATGTTATAAATATCCAAATAAATTTAATTTGAGACTTTTTATGAATTAAAATAATTTTTTTGGTTAATATGACATGTTATTATTGATTTAATTAACTTTTTTCGTACTAATAATTAAGTTATGAGTTTCACAAAAATCTATTAATAAATAGTATCAAAATTGACATAAAAACGTTTTTAAAACAAATATTATATTATTAATTGTTATTTTATTTTTTAAAATTTAAGGTTCGGCCAAATGAATTATATAAGGTTATATATGTTAATAATAAACAACTTGGGGTTCGTTTGGCCTGTTATAGTAAGTTTATTAACCTTATAGTGTAAAAAAACTAGAAGACACTGTAAAAGTAAAATTATTTATCTTAAAGTTAAATCTAAATGATATGTTTAAAATAGAAACCTAAACTTGTCTAAATTATATTGTATGAGAGGATTGAGACCCATACCCACCTTATCATCGAAATAAATCAATTTTTTAGCAATTAAAAACCGAATATTTCTTTATAATAAAATAATATTTTTAGTTTTTCCTAAGGTGCCCCTCTCCTCCCTTATAAAAGGGTACCTCCTCCCTCTATTCCTCACACCACTTTGATCCTTCATTCTCTTCCAAGCCCTAAAAATTTCTCTTCTAAAATTCCCTAGAAACATCCTATAGGTCCTTGTCTTATTTAAAGACCATTTTTAGTGCCCTAAGTGGAGGTTAAGAAGAGGCGCTACAAAGAAGAGGTAATGTCTGTTACCGATTCATTCAACTTTATTTCTTCTTATACTTCTTATTTAGTTGTTTCATTATGAAATAATAACATCAGTATCACTAATATACTTATATGTTATTATAATTATTAAACAACCCTATTTCACCATCTATCCATCCTACGGAAAACGAAATCACTGCGCGTGCGTATGTACGGAATACAGTCTTTACGCCGTGGTGTAATCTATTTTCCACCACCACCTTACTAGGATGGTTATAATGGTGTAAATAATAACTATATATGATTATTTTAAAGTGATATGGATTCTGAAATATTATACATACACTCCAATACAATTCCACGATCATGGGAATGATATCATCGCTCCTACGTATGTACGGAATACCGTCTCTACGATGTGATGCGACTCGTTCTACATGATCTTCATTGCATAATGATTATATAAATGAATTGGATGAATAAATTAGATATATATTTCACTAATAAAATTCTGGAAATGAGTTATCTATAATCTAAAAATAAGAATAAGAATTTATTTGACAAAACATGCATAAGAACAAATTGTAATAAACACCCGAATAACAAGTAGCAATGAAATATTACTAATAAGATGCTACGAATATAACCATATATGATATCATAAAAATTAGTATGATTCTATAATAAGTAAATGACATTATTTAAATAATTATATAGGAGGTTTGGACACTTACGAAGAAAATCAGACCTAAGGTAAGAGAAAATCTCACAATCTCATTTTTATCTGAGATTGTTTATACTTCAGAAATTTCTAGGGAATTTTTATCATCCACATCCATGATTACTCAATATGTAATATTATTTAAATCCTCCTAATTTTTTTTAAATCAAATTTTACCCTTCAGTGAGTTTTTAGTAAATGATATGAAAGGAATCTTTTGTCGTTTTTAGTATGAGGTACCTTTTGACTTTTCTAGCCAAAGTACGAGAAGAATGTTTTTTTAACTTATACGACATGAATGGATTTTTGTTAGAACATTATTTAAATGAAGCTTACTTTACCAGTTTTCAATTTTATTTTTAATCAACTTCTTTTAGTTTAAAAATTTTAGGACATGTTAAGAAAGGAAAAATGTTTTTGAAGTAGAAAGGATATTTTCCTCAAGAATGGAGTTCAAGTGTTTTATCAAAATTATTTTCCATCTAAGATAAAATAGGGTTCTGTTTCTATCCCTAATTTTTTACATTGATTTGATTATGTTATGATGGAATTATTTTTATAAATTCCTTTTATCTTATATAGATTATGTTATGATGGAACGATGTTTAGGAATCCCATTTTTATTACATGGTTTATGCAATGATGTATGATTTATAATTTTGTGGCACACATAATAATGGTTTCATTATGAGATGGGTGGGACCAATATCTCCCTCCAATGCATTGGGTAAATATTCATATCTCATGACGTAGACATGGCTGGAATGGTAGGTTAATCCAGTTCAGTGAAACAGTACTGAAACGAGGAGTGAACTCGTTTCAGAAATGGACATTGTCCGCTATGATAGTCTTGGAAACGAGTCTTGAATACAAAGAAATGATTATCTATGAATATGTGTGTATTCCACAAAGTTTCATGTTTTATGTTATGATTATTGGGATTAAATTTCACTACTATTATTTATCCCATGTTATGAAATTATGATCTATTTTGCAGGTTATGATTTCCAAAATGTTATGTTATTATGAATATGATGTGATTTATATTTCTTTTGATTACCCTTACTGAGAATTTGAGCTCACCCTTTTGTATGATTTCTTTCCCTAGGTCTGGAAGAAGGTTATTAAGTAGGATATGCCAAAAGGGACTCTATATATGATGAAATAAATGGGAGGCAATGTAGATTCTTTATGAACCAGTTCTTTATGTTTCCCAGTTTCTAAAGACACAATACCTATACGGTCCATTCATGGTTTTCTTATATGTTGTAATAAGTGTGCTTCAATTTTGAAGCAATAAAAATTTAATGTGTGGGTCGTTATAGTCGGTATCCGAGGAAAGTTATAGTCAACCTTTGGAAACTAGGATATGATAGCCTCAGCAAGAACCCTAAGGATATGTCTAAGCATAGAACACAATCATAGTGTTTTAGAAATGGCCATGAACAACCTATGATAAGACCTTAAGTGTAAAATTTTATTATAGATTATGTGGTTTTCCTATTATAATTAGTGTTTCTCACACTATTATTCTTGGTTTTAGTCAATGGCATGAACCCAAAGGAACCGTGTTAATGCGGATTGCGGCGTGAAATGCAATTATTGTCCCCCTAATAAACAAAACGTTATGGGATCTGGAATGCAAAATCTTGTAGCCATGCTCACACAACTTTCTCAAGCTATAAATCATGCAGGACTTCCAAACGATCAAAGGAAAGAGCAAAATTCTATTGAATCCTTCATGATGCAACGTCCACCCTCATTCAACGGGCCTACTGACCCATTAGTGGCAGAACAATTGATCAGTACCACTGAAAAGATATTTTAAGTTCTTCAATGTTCTGAACATGATAAAGTCATCTTAGCAGTATATCTTTTGGAAGGTGAAGTTGATCAATGGTGGAATCTTATCAAGAATACGAGTCCAAGATATGAAATTGAGTCCATGGAATGGGACGAGTTCAAAAACATATTTTTCAATAAGTACATCTCTCGTATTCTTTAAACGAAGATGGAGAAGGAGTTCCTTGAACTAAAGAAAAAGGATGATGAATCTGTTGGTACCTACGAAGCAAATTTTATAAGACTTGCAAGGTATTCTTCTGGGATTATTATCCAACCTGAGATTAAGATTGATTGATTCTTTAGCGGCATAAAAACCATGTCTTCGAAGGGCATTAGCCATAAGGGACTTCAATAGAAACGAGGAAATCTTTTGATGTTCTCTCAAGGTTGAGATGGAGATTGGAGTAACCCATCAGTCATATGGGTTTGATAAGAAGAGGAAAATGGAATACAAAGGAAAATCTAAAGAGCACACTGAAAAGAAGATGAGTTTTCCCTTACGCTCAATGTGTGGAAAGAAACATGGAGGGAGTTGTCTTAAAGGGACATGAAAATTTTACAAATGTGGAAAAGAAGGTCATCAGGAATTTGAATGCTACAATGATGGGAAGAAGATGTCTAGTGATGCGAACAAAGAAAATGCTATACAGGGTGCACCTCCTACACTTCAATGTTACAAGTGCAAGAAAATGGGGCATTATTCTAATCAATTTCCTAATCCACGGGTTGTTTATGATGATCGACATCAACAAACTCCTAAGGCTAAAGGCAAAGGAAAGTCACATGCAATTTCTATCAGATATGTGGAGTATGAGAACGAAGTGGTGAAAGGTACACCTACCATCCACTATAAAGTAGCAAATGTTTTATTTGATTCTGGATCCACCCACTCTTTTATTTATGAAGAATCTTCTATGGGTATCACAATATTACCTCAACAATTAGATGTTGAGTTAGCTGTGACAACACCTAATGGCACAAGAGTCACATCAATAGTTTATAACTCTTCTCCGATTGAAGTTTGTGGGGAAGTGCTTCCTGCAAATCTTGTGATCCTTCCTATAGTGGAATTTGATGTTATTCTTGGAATGGATTGGCTTTCTTTATATGTATATCATATCAATTTCCATATAAGGGAAGTCACATTTCATATTCCAGATCAATCTATGATTTTCTAGCGATGTAATGATGAACATAACCTTCTAGTGGAAATTTCTTCCATATTATGGGTCTTTATTCCACTAAATGAAGGTTATTTATCTCAAATGGTTGGAGAGAAACTCACGATTAAGAATATTACCATTGTAAGAGAGTTTGATGATGTCTTCCAGAGGAATTTCCAGTTCTTCCACCAAATCGTGAAGTTGAGTTTTCAATAGAACTCATACCGGGTGCTTTGCCTATTTCAAAGACACCTTATAGAATGGCCCCAATTGAGTTGCAGTAATTGAAGAAGCAACTCCATGAGAATCTTGATAAAGGATTCATAGGCCCTATAGTGTCACCTTGGGGAGAACCTATACTGTTTGTTAAGAAGAAAGATGGATCAATGAGACTCTACATTGATTATCGGGAACTTAACAAGATCAATATCAAGAAAAAATATCCTCTCCCATGAATTGATGACTTATTTGACCAACTACGCGGAGCTCAATACTTTTCCAAGATTGATCTTCATTCAGGATATCATCAATTAAGGGTTAAAAGGGAGGATATACCAAATACGGCTTTACGTACTAGGTATGGACACTATGAATTTATAATGATGCCATTTGGTCTTACTAATGCCCCTGTTATATTCATGGATCTGATTAATAGAGTCTTTAGAGACTATCTTGAGAAGTTTTTGGTAGTCTTTATAGATGATATTCTTGTCTATTAAAAGAGAAAAGAATAACATAAAGATCACTTGAGAATTGTATTGAAGACCCTGAGAAAGGAGAAGCATTATGCCAAATTTACCAAGTGTGAATTTTGGATTCAAAAATTTGCATTTTTTGGGTCACATAATCTCAAAAGAGGGGATATCTGTGGATCTAGAAAAAACAGAGGTTATCGAAAGATGGTCGAGACCAACAACAGTAACTGAGATCTGAATTTTTCATGGTTTGTCTGGATATTATCGATGTTTTGTGAAAGATTTTTCACGATTATCTAATCCACTCACCAGGTTGACTTGAAAGGGAGTTAAGTTTGTGTGGATGGAGGAATGTAAAGAGAATTTAATGGAGTTGAAAGAAGGTTATCTAGTGCACCTATACTCACACTTCCTTAGAGTGTAGAAAGGTTTTTGATCTACAGTGATGCATACAAGAAGGGGATGGGGTGTGTTATTATGCAAAACGATATGGTGATAGATTATGCCTCGTGAGAGTTGAAAATCCATGAGAAAAATTACCCAACTCATGATATGAAGTTAGCTGCGGTAATATTTGCATAAATATTTGGAGGCATTATCTGTATGGTGAATGGTGTGATATTTATAAAGATCATAAAAGTTTAAAGTATATTTTCACACAGAAGGATCTGAATATGCACTGAAGAAGATGGTTGGAGTTGATTAAGGATTACGACTTCTCAATTCATTACCACCCAGGGAAAGAAAATAAGGTGGAAAACACATTAAGTCGACAAGACCATGCTAGATTATTCATGATGAGGACCACAAAAGATACAATATTTATGGATTTACAAAAAATGGCTCTTGGAATTATAATGGAAGCGGAGAAATTTTATATTTCTCAAATGAATGTTCAACCATCTATACATGTGAATATTAAAGTGGCACAAAATGAAGATATTGATTTATAAAAGAAGGTGAGAAATGTTCCTGAATTCAACCTTGATTGTAATGGGATAATAAGGTTCAGGAATCGGGTTTGTGTTCCTCCCATCCCATAATTAAAGAAGGACCTACTAGATGAGGCTAATAGTTCTTCATTCTCTATTCATCCTGGAAGCACGAAGATATATAGGGACTTGAAAGAGTACTTCTGTTGGGATGGCATGAAATGAGATGTTACTAAATATGTCTCTCAATGCTTGGTTTGTCAGTAAGTTAAAGCTGAGAGACAGAAGTCTAAGGGGATGTTACAACCATTACCCATACCCGAATGGAAATTGTAAAACATCACTATGGACTTTTTCACTAGACTTCCTAAAACTTCCAAAGGCAATAATGCTATCTGGGTCATAGTTGATTGTCTTACAAAGTCAGCACACATCATTTCTATTATAGAAGATATCTGTCTGGATCAGCTTGCCAGGATATATGTAAAGGAAGTGGTAAAATTGCATGGAGTACCGCATTCCATTATATCTGATCGAGATCTGAGGTTTACCTCAAAGTTCTGGCGAAGTCTTCAGAATTCTCTGGATATAGAGTTGAGTTTCATCACTGCTTATCATCCTCAGACAGATAGTCAGTCTGAGAGAACAATTCAAACTCTAGAAGATTTTTTAAGAGATTGCTCTATGGATTTCAGAGATGGTTGGGATCAACATCTACCTTTGGTGGAATTTTGTTACAATAATATCATTCACTCCAGTATTCAGATGAATCCTTATGAAGCTCTCTATGGAAAGAAATTCCAACCTCTAACTTTCTGGGATGAAGTTGTGGAAAGAAAGCTATTAGGATCCGATCTTGTTGATGAGATGGTAGAAAAGGTCAAGTCCATTCAACAACACATTAGAGCAGCTCAAAGTCGACAAAAAATTTATTCCAATAATCGAAGAAAATACCTAGAGTTTAAAGTGTGTGATAAAGTGTTCTTACAAATATCTCCTTGGAAGAGAGTAATGAGATTTGGAAAGAGGGAAAGCTGTGCCCTAGATATATCGGTCCTTTCAAAATACTGGATCATGTTGGGAAGGTAGTTTATCTATTGGCGCTTCTACCGAATCTCTCTCAGGATAATGATTTTTTCTATGTATCCCTCCTGAGAAAGTACATACCCAATCCTTCACATGTACTCATCTTAGAAGTTGTACCGCTGGAGCATGATCATTCTTAGGAAGAACAACCGATAGAGATTCTGGATCGTAGTGAAAATGTCCTACGGAACACGACCCCTCACTTGTTGAATGTTTTATGGAGGAACCACCAGTTAGAAGAAGCTACATGTGAGCATGAGGATTAGATGAGGGAGAGGTATCCTTATCTGTTTGTTACCGAGTGACGAATTTCGAGGGTGAAATTCATTTTAAGGGGGGTAGAATGTAACACCTGAGATTTTTATGAGAAATATTTTGTTTTTATGTTATATACATCATCAATGGAATATTTCACTACACACAACAGTAGCCTGGATTTCTTTATACGCAACCGCAGCCTTCCTCAATGGCCTGTGTTGTACGCAATACCGAGTTTCATTAAACAAAGATATGCTATTAAAATATTATTAAAACTAGCCATTATGAATTGTAATACCCAATTTTTTAATTTTTTTAAATTTTATCTTTCAAAATGGACTTCATTTTTAGATTCGGAGTATCAAAATTAGCCTAGGGTGAAATTTTTCTATTTTTCTGAAAACATTCAATTTTTGATGAATAGTTAAAACACAAGGTTACTATTTAAAAACCAACTTTTTATTTATATTATTATTTATTTTATTTGAATTTATTTTAGGTAAAAATTGATACATAATACCAATATAAGTTAAAAATAATTCATTGGAGTCATTTTATAATAATTTTAGATATATAAAAATTTTATTGATCTTTTCAACGTCTTTTACCCACCCCCTAGGAGAATATGAAAATTTACATAAAACTTAATTTTACTGCTTCTGTGAGTCGAATTTCGAAAATAAGAGAGTCACGATTAATATCAAGGAATAAAATGTGGTTCAATGAGATGAAAATATTTTTTGGTGAATAGTAACTTTTTACCTTTTTTTACCAAGGTTAAAAGTAAATAGGGTAATTAAGGGTAAATATGATATTATTATTACCCTAAAACATGTCCTAATTCTATTAGATAAGTTTAATTCGACCAAAAACAAAATTATGAATAAAATATTACCATTTAGGCCCACTTGGATTAGATTAGGACATTTAATATTATATTATTTAAAGAATTGTTAAAATAGTTTAAATCAATGTTTAATAACTAAAACATTTTTAATATAGGGTAATACATAAGATAAATTCGACTATAAAAATTATTTAGAAATATAAAAAGATTTCCTACGTAATGGTATTTTATTTATAGATTTTAGACATTATATAATTTAATTTATTTATGACACAATGATGATGTAGTAATTATCGTATTAATGAAATATTGACATAATTGATGTTATAAATACCCAAATAAATGTAATTAGAGACTTTTTATGAATTAAACTAATTTTATAGGTTAATATGACATTTTAGTATTGATTTAATTAACTTTTTTCGAACTTATAATTCTGTTATGAGTTTCAGAAAAATCAATTACCAAATAGTTTCCAAATTGACATTAAATAGTTTTTCAAACAAATATTATATTATTAATAGTTGTTTTATTCCTAAAAATCTAATTTTCGGGAAAATAAATTTTATAAGGTTATATATATTAATAATAAACAACTTGGGGTTATTTTGTCTTGTTATAGTAATTTTATTAACCTTATAGTCTAAGAAAACAAGAAGACACGATAAAAGTAAAATTATTTAACTCAAAGTTAAATCTAAATGATAAGGTTAAAATAGAAACATAAACTTGTATAAATTCTATTTCAGGAGAGGATTTAGAAACATCCCACCTTAGCTTATAAATATATCAATTTGGAGCTATTAAAAACTGTATATTACTTTATAATAAAATAATAATTTTAGTTTTTTTAATGTGCCCCTCTACTCCCTTATAAAAGGGCACCTCCTCCCACTCTTCCTCACACCACTTTGAGCCTTAAAGCTCGTCCAAACCCTACCTTTATCTCTTCTACACTTCCCTAGAAACATCCTAGAGGTCCTGGTCTACTTCAAAGACCATTTTTAGTGCCCTAAGAGGAGGTTAAGAAGAGGCGCTTCAAAGAAGAGTTAATGTCCGTTACTGATTCTTTCAACTTTATTTCTTCTTATACTTATTATTATTTAGTTGTTTAATTATGAAGTAATAACATAAGTATCACTCATATAATGATAAGTTATTATATGTATGAAACAACCCTATTTCACCATTTATCCATCCTACAGATAACAAAATCACCGCGTGTGCGTACATACGGAATACCATCTCCACGCCGTGGTGTAATCTATTTTCCACCACCACCATACTTGGATGGGTATAATGGTGTAAATAATAACTATATATGATTATTATAATGATATATTTATTCTGAAATAGTATAAATACACTCCAATACAATTCCACGGTCATGGGAATGATATCATCGCTCGTGCGTACATACGGAATACCGTCTCCATGATGTGATGTGACTCGTTCTACATGATTGCATAATGATTATATAAATGAATTGAATAAATAAATATGATATATATTACACTAATACCATTATTTAAATGAGGTATCTATAATTTAAAAAGAAGAATAAGAATTTATTCGACAAAACACGCATAAGAACAAAAAGTAATAAACACCCGAATAGGAAGTAGCAATGAAATATTACTATTAAGATTCTAAGAATATGACCATATATGATATCATAAAAATGATTATGATTCTGGAATAAGTCAATGATATTATTTAAATCATTATATAGGAGGTTTGGACACTTACGAAGAAAATCAGACCTATGGTAAGGGAAAATCTCGCAATCTCATTTTTATCTGAGATTGTTTATACTTTAGAAATTACTGGGGAATTTTTATCATCCACATCCATGTTTCCTCAATATTTAATATTATTTCTATCCTCGTACAGTTGTTTAAATACAATTTTACCCGTTGGTGAGTTTTTAGTAAATGATATGAAAGGAATCTGTTGTCGTTTTTAGTACGAGGTACTTTTTGACTATTCCGACCAAAGTATGAGAAGAATGTTTTTTTAAATTATACGGCATGAATGGATTTTTTAGAAAATTATTTCCAAGAAGATTCCTTTACAAGTTTTCATGTTTATTTTTAGTCAACTTTTTTTATTTTAAAAATTGTAGGAAATGTTAAGAAAGGAAAAATGTTATTGAAGTAGAAAGGATATTTTCCTCAAGAATGGAGTTCAAGTATTTTATCAAAATTATTTTCCATATAAGATAAAATAGGGTTCTGTTTATATCCCAATTTTTTACATTTATTTGATTATGTTATGATTGAATTATTTTTATGAAGTCCCTTTATGTTAAATATATTATTTTATGATGGCACGATGTTTAAGAATCCCATTTTTATTACATCGCTTATGCTAGGATGTATGATTTATGATTTTTTGTTACACATTATAATGGTTTCATTATGAGATGGGTGGGACTTATATCCCCGTCCAATTCATTGGGAAAAGATTTATATCTCATGAGATAGACATGGCTGGAATGCAGGTTAATTCGGTTCAGTGAAACAGGATGGAAATGAGGAGTGAACTCGGTTCAGAAATGGACTTTGTCCACTAAAATAGTCTGGGCAATGAGTCTTGAAAACTAAGAAATGATTCTCTATGATTATGTGTGAATGCCACAAAGTTTCATGTTTTAAGTTATGATTATTGGGATTACATTTCACTACTATGATTTATCTCATGTTATGAAATTATGATCTCTTTTGCAGGTTAAGATTTCCAAAATGTTATGTTCTTATGAATATGATGTGATTGATATTTCTTTTGTTTTCCCTTACTGAGCATTTGAGCTAACCCTTTTGTATGTTTTCTTTCCCCAAGCCAGGAAGAAGATTATTAAGTAGGATATACCAAAAGGGATTCTAGATATGATGAAATAAATGGGAGGCAATGTAGATTCTTTATGAACCAGTTGTTTATGTTTCCTAGTTTCTAAAGACACTATACCTATACGGTCCTTTCATGGTTTTGTTATATGTTTTAATAAGTGTTATTCTATTTTGAAGCAATAACAATGTAAAGTGTGGGTCTTTATAGTTACCCAGGATGATTTCCATCAAGGCATTGTATGGCCTGACATCAAGAAATTATTCTATGATTAGTAATTTTCATAGAGGCTAAGAGCTGATAGAGTCAGATAGTTCATGAAGCACAACTATGTTTCTATGTTAGTTATGTAATATTAAGCGTGTTTCACTAAGTTACATTAATTTTCACCGCTTCTATTCAGTGATGATATTTTTTGTGGTAGATGCTTTGAGGATGTGCTTTTGTATGACATCTGTACATAGGTAAATATCTTTTTCCTACCTAATTTTTCTTAAATTATAAATAAATCTCTTATCAATGAGCATAACCTAGGGGAAAATAATAGTACCAGGTATATAGTATTAGTTCCCTGATAGTCCAGTAGATATCCTGGTGGTGAGAAACTTTCCTTCAAGTTTTCTCATTAGGGTAGTGGAAACTAGAGTAACCATTTTGATAACTCCATAGTGTGTCATCAGTGTGGAAAATGGGGGAATATGAAGCCTCAGTGTGCTAGAGACCCAATAAAGTGCTGGTATTGCAGCTATATGGGGCATCTTCAGGATTCATGTTAGATCTTTCCCCGAGCATCAAGTGGAAATGGATCTGCACTAACTCTACCTACAAGAGAGGGTTTGGTTGTGCCATGTTAGGTAGGGAGATGGAATATCACCGGTACTACTGAGCAAGGAGGAGGTCATGGTCGCATTAGTCAGACCCCAGATCACCAGTAGCACCAAAATAGCAGCTATTATCATCATAGTCCAAATTTTGTATATGGTTGTGGATTAGGTCAGTTGCACACACTATATCTAATACTCGAGGATGATGCTGCAAGACCATCTATGGTATGAGGTACTATTCTAGTAGAATTAACTATAGAATCTTATTTATTTGATATAGGTGGTTAGAAATCTTTGGTATCTATATGTATTATAGAGAGTCTTGGACTGGAGATACAATATTACTATGGTTTAATGACTCTAGATACAATATTAGGAGTGAGGGTAGAGGGAATATTCTTAGGTAGGGGTTGTCCCCTTAAGGCAAGTAGTTACAATTTCTTATGGAAGCACTTATTTCTTAAGATGATGGAATTTTATTTAATTATCAGGATGGATTGGTTGGCTAAGTATCATGTTTTTATAGACTACTATCACCACAGGGTATCATTTATTTCCTTAGAGGGTGGTAGTTATCTACATAAGGGTAAATGGGATGTCTAAGATGGTAGAGATATACCAGCACATCATGGGCTAGGTGGAGTGAACATCCAGATTTAAATCTCTTCATGGAGGATCTGGGTTTACATCAAGTTTATTTCCCTCCAGTAGTGGATCATCTCAGGGACATCATTCTCGATGATTTTTATGGCTTTCCTCCACAGGGAGTGGTAGAGTTTAAAATCAAGGTTGATCTAGGAGCAACACCATCTTCCATTCCTCCATACAGAATATTACATATAAAGCTTTTGGATCTCAAGTGACAGTTAGATGATTTAGAGGCCAAAGTCATTATATGGCCTAGTACATCCTCATAGATTTATCCCATGATTTTCACTAAGAAGGTAGATGAAACCTTATACGAATAAACCTCAACTCCTCGATGGCCCTCTAGCACTACTCAGTCTAGGTAAAATACTACCCTTTCCTAGTTAGGGTAGTCAAAAGGGTGGATATCATAGATAATTATTCCAAAAAATTCATGTATTACCCCATAAATCTATAAAAATACACACCTCTTATACACTAATTCATGGATCCCAAGAAAGCAATACATATATATTCTTCAGGTCGATGGAAAAACAGTGGTATGAAATTAAATTCCTCAAGAAGTGAACCTCATTAATCTATAACTAGTTTTTCGAGATCTCACCATAAAGCAGGCACTTCTAAAGAAAATCTAGAACACATTCAAGTGCTTGGCATGCTCCTCCTCTAACACAGATTATATTAGTATGTAGTTGATGAAAAAAACCACAAACTAGTATATTTATGGTTGAAAAATATGGTGTATTAAAGACATAACTATTGTGGGTGTATTCATCCCACTAAAGAGAATTACAAGGAACTCATAGTGTCCACAGAAACATAAGAATGAAAGATTTATAAAATTAGCCTTGAAAACCCTAAATTGGTTGTAAATTAACATGAGATCAATCTTTGAGCGACATTTGGCACCTAATAAATAGTTAAAGAGGTTGTCAATTCTCATAAATGGGTACTTGATCTTTATCAAGTCCTAGTTTTGGAGATGATAATCTACATAAAGTCGAAAGCTCTCATTCACCTTTTTAAGGAACTATACTAATGGTACCTAGGGAGACACACTAGACCTAATGAAACCCTTATCTTAAAGGCCTTCCAAGTACAACCATAGGTCCTAGTTTTTTGTAATGGTCATCTGATATTCCATAAAAGAAATTAGAGTGATCTCAAGATAAGGATCGATACAAAACACCATCTCCCACCTCAATGGTAGTCCCAGAATTTCCTTGGTGAATACATCCATAAAATCATCCACAAATGAAAAAATATAGATGCCTAAAGACCCCTATTCACCAAATTATTTACTCACCAACTCATGGGTGATGGGCTCGAGACTCTTACTTGTGGATCCTACATGTCCCAAATTGAGATATCTCTCACCCATAATGGTGAATCTCATCCCATCATTGTGAATATATCTAACTCATCTATGGTGATAGTCAATCTAGGATCATACCATGTAAAACCAATCAATACCAAATATTATGTCACAGGGTTCAATCCAAATGACCAAAATATCTCATGTGAACACCTCTTACCAAGAAATAGCTCGATTGCCAATAGATAAACGATATAGAAGAAGCATTCCCAGTAGGAACCTCAACACAATGCTTCTATGATATCACATCAAATGGGTGTTATATATCTCAAACTATGTGTAATGATATAAAGGATGAGTTTCAATAATGTCTACTAATACTAATCCATGATAACAATAACCACATATCATACTTATAATCATCTCATATTTTTTGGGGTCATAATCCTCCATAGCTTGAAATTATCCATGGACCCAACTCACATCCCCCTAAGCTTGACATGGTCCTCCTGGTGGTACTAATGGAGGGATCTCATAGTATTATCCATGATGAAATTATCCACCTCCTAGAGTTCTACCTTATATTTTTATAGCACTGCCTTCCTAGGGCCACACTTACCTCTCCTAGGAGATCCCTAATTATGGTCCTACCTCAACCATGGTAGTCTTTCTACTATCTACCTTTACTCCTCAGAACATATGGTCATATAGTCATGATAAATGTAACCCCACCCATAAAAATCATAGAACTACCCCTATCTGAACTACAATGGTCTATTGTGTAGAACCTAACCATGTTGTCGAAAATGATCCTGGGAGGATATGTTGTGCTATGATCTTATTGAGTGACGTCTACTAACTACTGTAGATGAATAATAAATGTGATGGACACTGTTTTAACTAAGCACCTAGTGTCCATATGACATGAATATATCAATCATAATTTCCTTCACTAATACCCAAACATTATTGGGAATGAAAAGGGGTACCAAAGTAGTAAAAATATCTTTATGGAGTCCCTCCTGAATCTTTAATGCTTGAATGTATCCATCCTGGATCATATTAAGGGAGTATTGTGTATAGTCAATGAACCTCACAATGTACTAAGTAACTATTATAAATCCCTTATATATATTTAGAAGCTCTAGAATCCAAATTGAGCACATGAAGTAGGGGTATTTCACCTTACATATCAACAAGATGGAATTCAATCCACGAGAGTGTCAAATCACCATGTATCTAGGTAACAAGACTCCACAAGTACCCAATTGATATATTAAAATGGATATGTACCAGTGAAAACACTGGATCTATCGATTTATAGATAATTCAAAAGACAATGACCACTGTCTCTAGAAAATCCCCAACCAGTTGGGGATATAGCTCACCACCAAACCAAAGCGGCCTCTAGAGTTGAAACTTGTTGATTTTACTAAGAATGTTCCCATCCTCAACCCAAGCTAATGGTATTATCTACTGGTTAATAGGTTGGGTGATTCTACCTATACACTTGGATGAAGGATCTTATGGTATGGACCATAGACTAAGGATTCATCACTCATTAGATCATCATCATGATCCATAATGTATAACATGACTGTCTGTCATTGTGGAGGCATCCTGAAAATGTAATCCAGATGTACCGAAGTCAAATGAGCATATATATATATATAAAGGGTAGATGAATTAAGAAATAATTTCAAATTCTAAATAAAATATGATGTAAGTATAATTGACTTCTGCAATTAATGTATCAATATGTTGAGTCGAAGAGTACGTAGTCATGGTACTAATGAATGGATACATCATCTTCCCATACCATCTCTGGATTCCATATATTGAGAGCCACACTTGATAAATTTTGATACTGTTTCCCTAAATAATATCCTAATATCTATTATTAAAGTACACCAAACACTATCACAACAAATTAAATACTTTGATAATAATCTATTATGACCTAACGCAACTGGGTCTCGGGCCGTAACTACCCCAAGACCACCTCTATAAGAAAGGGGTGGAAAGAAGATTCAAAATTTATATCCTAGATGAGATGAATTTTCCTAAAATAACTATATTCACACACCCAACCACATCAAGGAAGAATTTTAGAGGCAATATAAAATAAAATATTCAATAGATAGAATGTAACCAAGCATGATAAACCTCTACGGAGTACTTGTTTACTTCAATATAAACTATAAAAGTAAAATAAAAAATACACTCCAAACCATAAATATGCCCAAAACTATAAAAACTAGAAATAAAATGAATTAACATGAGATCCCTACTCTTAATATTCAATATTTGACCACCATACGTTGTATAATGTGCACAATATCCCTAACCTTATCGGTAGTCACTGTTGACCTGTATGTCATCTACATAAAACACGACATGTACGGGAAAATCCAATTTAGGGGTTGGTATATACATACGCAGTAGGATTCCATGAAATCTAAAGAGGGAAAATTAAGAAACATGATATGAATAGATATATAGATAGCTCAACCCAAAACAAGAGAGTAAAAAGAATCCAACAACATGGATATATATATATATATTCTCAAGAAAAATAAAACCAAATGAGAGAGAAGGAGAACTCCATCTCTCAACCAAGTAAAAATCATCAAATTCAAACCACACCTCACCACTATGCTCAATAAGTGAGGTGAATAGTCTCATGGTAGAGGACCCATGCCTTGGTAAAATACAAGAGTGCCACTCAAGTAAATATCTAGAGGAACCTTTCATTGTCCTGGTAGGAGTGTTATACTATGATGGTCATGGACCCATTCAATGCCTCTGCCGAAGGGTACCACTAAATACTTGAATGAGGACCCATATCTTGCCTAGCTAGAGGGTTCTAATATAGTAATTAGTAGAGTACCTATACCCAAACAAATTAGTTTGTGGAACTATAGTGGCCGAGGACCCATTCCCTGATACAATATAAAGGTTTCAATCAGATATTAGATAGAGAACCCATGCCCTTCTCATCATGAGGGTTCCACTCCGATAGTCAGTTGAGGACCCATGCAATACCCATCAAGAGGGTTCCACTAGAAGAGTATATGGAGGACCCATTCCCAACCCATCGGGATAGATCCACTCTATAGATTGGTAGAAAACCCTTTCATTTTCATTGTAGGTGGGTAACACACTATATGACTCTGGTGATCCTGTTTGACCACTACCATCATCAAGCAAAACCTAAATAATCATCACAACTAGAACACATCACATCATATCTCATAATACACTACAGAGGACACCATATCATTATTTATAGAAAAAACATACAATATTCTACTCAAGGTTCAAAATACGAGTCCAAATGAAGGAGATATGATAGGTCGAAGTTTCCTAAAAATGCAACAAGGGGTACATGATGTGTGAGGGGACCCACATGAAATCTGGTTCTATTCCATCAACCATATTTGCCTTTGTACATACAAAAACTTAATTTCTATGTAACCAGACATGATATTTAGAGCTTCTACTTGGCGTGTATGAGCCACCTAGGGTCCTGCTCGTGTTTTTGGTCATGTCGATGTAATTTTCCCATGTCTATGTACATTGGTACACGATGTGTTCCTAGTCATTCCCATGAATATGTACTTCAATAGAACATTACAATTCAATATAACATGTTTCACATAGTGTGTGGGGTTACATAATTGTGTGTGATACTTTTGTCACTCGAAACCCTAACCGACATAGTCATGGACCCACATGCCACATGATCATCGAACTAAAAGGCATGTAGTCAGGATTTACATGAAACATAGATCCAAACTCCATGATCTAGATATAGTCATTCCTCATTTTAATCAACCATTTTATTCTAGAAAAATTGAAGGATATTTCCACTGTTCAATTTTTATGTCCCCCTAATGGTAGGAAATCTAACTTACATTTATCCATAAGAAGGTCGTATGAACAACCTCACACCACCATGCCTCTGTTAATATCTCACCAAATCAATAGATCTCGAATATCAAATCCATAAACGAACACCCGATATAACACTAGTCATACACAAAAATATATTCTTGATTTTCAATCCATTTATCAGACGCAAAACTGTCATGAACATAGGGGTTATATTGGGCTCAATCTCGCCTGATAATGATGAATCACAACCTCATGGTCCAATGAAGTATAATAAAAAGAGTTTATGGGATAAATTCATAATAAAAATGTTTTATAAATCCATGAACAATCTCTCTTGTCCAATGAATACAATTGAGATATCTGGTGTTAAAAAAATTGAATAATCAATTTAATTTCAATACATGGGGGCATGTAAAGTCCGATAATTTGAGTAGATCAAAAAAAGGGACGATAATTCATAATTAACATAATAAAATGAAGAAGATTACCAAAAGTAATAATACCTAGATATTAGATCATTCATAATCTAAGAAAACTCTTTCCGGTGATTGAAATCGGTCATTACATTTGTTTTACTTTGATATCAATGGATCCAGTGTCTCATCATCGCCAGATCATGTTTCACAAATAGGAGTAGGAATAAGATGATTTCAATTATCCTAGGGTTTATGTGGCTAATATTGGGAAATTTACATTATAAATAAGTTATATAAAATTATTTTTAGGATATTTTAAATTAAACAATAAAACTAATTAATAAATTTAATCTAAAATTCACCTACCAATGGTTGTTTTATCCGAATTCCCTATGTCGACAAACATTAGGTCACACCAAGGGTAAACATCACATTCCATAATCAACCACGGTCTTAGTTTTATGATCCTAGATTCCTATAAATATTTATCCAATTTTATTTAATATAATGCCCAAGAATAATATAATATATATTTAATATTTTTATGAAATTAATTTTAAGCACACTGGGCCTTATAATTGCACATCGTCTTAGTGCATGACTCTAAAAATAGATGTAGAAATATTTCAATGTCTTACAATGAAAAAATAGAGTCTCCACACTATTTTACCAAATAATCCCTCAATTATTTTTGGTATAGGTTTGGATGAGGCCCAAGTTGATCATTGAGTATGATAACTCAATACAGGTCTGGAGACATGGATGAGGTGAGGATAGGAGTCACAAATCCACTTGTATCATTTCTAATTTATATATATTTATTATATCAGCCTAATGGGTGATTATTTGATTTTTTCATGTTATGAATATTGAGTCTTTTATTTCTATTTTCTCTCACTACTGATGATATTTTATTGGTATCTTCATAATTTGATTGTATTTTTTTATTTTTTTGTTATTTATTTATTATTCCATAATCTAATTAATGGTATAGTGTCTCTATAATTTATCCCAAGATTATAGTTTCTAGTTAAAAGAGTCTATCACATGGGAAGGCATGCATGATGTCATGTGTAATTCTAACTCGGACACGGTGAATTGTGTCAGGATGTTAACAAATTGAATCATAGCTATCTTTTTTTCCTATTCTAGGGTGTTTGTTGATAGGTGACATAGAAATGTGTCAGTTATTGTAATGAAGCTCAGTATAATGTGTCATCAACACCTTTATAGAGGTAATTCCAGGTTTCCATGTCAGGGGATTGATGTTCAGGGTGTGTGTTTTATGGTTATATGATATCACCGCATGTGATGCACATGGATTTTGAGGTTTATAATTTAATATGTACTTGACTCTTGGACATATTGAATAGAGGAGTCACTTGATTCATATTTATCATATACAATTCACATGAAATATATTTTGATTGTGTGTGATTTTGTCTTCGATGAAATACATGGATACTTAGTGTCAATGACTTGTACTATGTATTCAAATATGAGTTTTTGATGAAATTCTATTTGGATAAATCCCTATGTGTGTCTATTTTAGATAGTAGTTCTTGTGAGATTATAGTGTGATGAACCTATGAGATGATGACATCGATAATAACTATGCATTACATCTATGAACAGATGGAGCATTTTACCTTATTAGGTTGTTTTTTGAGAATTAAATTCCTTAGTAAGAACCATGTGTGAGTACACATTAGATAGAGCTGGTTTATTAAGGTGATAACTATAGTCTTTCTGAATTTATCTATATATCACATAATTTAAGTCTGTTTAACCAATCCCAGTATCCCTAGCCTTTCAATGTGAACATTCTAAGGGTGAATTCATCATTATATATCTTTGGAGATGTGCCTAGATGATATTCCATGGGTTTTGACCCCTAGTGAAACCTTATTGCGGGTTATTCGTAAAACCATTTAGCCTTATGGATGTGAATCTATTTATTAGAGAGTTTCTTCCTTTTACTACTTATGCGTAACCTAAGCGATAACTTATTCATGTGAATGAATAGTAACAGTTAGTTTCTCAAGGGTTAATTTCATTGATGAAATTACCTGCGTTTTTTAATTACATTGTAATGTATTAGAGAAATATTATGGGAGTTTCCTTATATCCTTGGAGTATAAGATCACCTTTGAGTTTCAATACCCATGATGCGAGTTTGGGGTTGGAAATGTAGGATCCGTTGGGAATAAGAATCTTTTAATTTTGGGCATGCCTTCAAAAGCAAAATGAGATCATATGTTTCTGTCTATGGATCTAGATTAAACCAAATGGAGTAGATGGATGTATAATACATCCAAGAATTCTTAGATAATTTTTTTTATAGAGGACAATGGTTTTAATTTTATGGAGTTCTTGGATTATTGTGGAATTGATAGTAGGACCGTGTATTACCTGTCGTGTTAGTTCAGAATGCTACCATCGTTGGATGATGAGTAGAGATCATATGTGGTAAAACCAAGTAGGGTTAGAACATGGGTGGATTCTAAATAGATTGAACTGATTCCCATGTCTTGGGGGAAGCATAATGAATCTTGGCTACCTGGTAATAAATTTTATTAGAAGAGAACTTTGTGTTCTTGGGTTTGGTGGAGCTAGAGCATTGTAGAGCTTGGACACCTGAAAGGGAGAGTGAGTACATGCATTAATGTCCATGAATTGTGGGATATTACTCTATATTGAGTAAAGGGTAATGTTTTTATACCATTATAAGAAGCCTTTATGTGTGGGAAATAACTAATGAGTTTGTGTGACGTTGGTTAAATCAATAGAAGTGTGGCAGTGAGTGAATTTTTGAAATTTTTTATGTTCTATAGTTGATATCAGAAGAGATATAATGGTATGATAGTGATGAATTTGGTTTATAATTACGATTTAAATTATAAAATTTTACATTGGAATTAAAATATCATATTTTTGTTTCCTAGAGGTTGTTTTGTATGAAGATGACTATGTGGAAGAAAATAACATCAGTATTGGATTAGGGTACCATTGTGCAGCTGAATAGAGTTTTCCATCTGTTAAAAATGTCATTGTTTGGTGTAATGAAATGTATGGGAGGATAAGACCCATCAATTCCAGAAGTCATAACCCACAAATAAAATTTTATAGGATGTCAGGCACATAGATATTATGCTATTGAATGATATAGAATGCGTTATGGACAATCTAGGCAAGAATAGTGCATGTTGTTCGGCTTGAAAATCAGGTATGAATAAAAGGTCATGTTTATTCATTGCATTTTGTGATGAAATAATCTTGAAATTATGGAATGATTTCATCATGATGAAAATAGGATACTCCTATTATTGGGATCATCGACTTGGACACATGTGAAATAACTCTGTCATGGGAAGGGTCATTGTAATTTTTGAGACTGACCATTGGATATTCATATTGACTCCAAAAGACTGATGTATAGTGGAACAAAGAGTATATAGTTCCATGGAAAAATCCTAATGCATGATTAAGAAGTTCCACTAAATAGAGACCATATTAGGGACTCATACATAGGGTAACCTCAACTTGAACTAGGAGGGAGTCAAATAGTTGGTTTAGGGGTTCGTAAATGAATGCCTTGTGGCTAGTGAAATCAGTAGATGAATCAATCTGGGAAATTATTTAAAAGTTTCATCAGAATATTGGTATGGTTGTTGAATCAATTTAATGGTGTCTATTATTCTAAAGGAATTATGATTGGTGGATTCATGGAGTGTATGTTTTTAGGCATGGTACTTTTTATAGGGAGGCAAATGGAAGAATACTGACAAGTGTTTCAATGTGAACCTAAATATGGTTTGTTGAAACCACATCATTTTTTTCATATTGGATATGAAGAAAATGTTTAGGAATCAATCATAGACTTTATAGAAATGTCACCATTATCATGTTTTGTTTAGTTGAGAAAGAATCATTGTTTCAACTTAGAACTGGGAAGGAGGTTTGGTATTGACATTAACTTATGTCTTGCATGTGATCAAGTGAGGTGAAACTGAACCACACTTGGTGATTCGTTGAACTTTTTGAATCTTATATCATAGAGATATTCTCATTGTAGGTATCACCATGATTCATTAAGAGTAATTAGTTTTTGGACCACATAGTGGGTTGAGTTCAATGAATACGGTGATCATGGTCTCAATGTTTCAATAATTGTAAGTTATTAGATTTTATTTTAGTGTTTTTTCTAGGAGTGATACATCATGATCATGATGGGAGTTTAGGAGTGAGTGTTTCCATAGGGATGTGAGTTAGAAATCAGGGATAGAGATAAAATAAATTCTATTGGATACCGATCGAGGTATATTGAAAGATGTGATTCATATTCTACCATAACATCTTGAGAAAAATAAGTTCTATGGTGGGGAGATTGTAATGACCCGAATCATTATATTTCATGAATTTTGGAGGATGTTTTGTAATTTTCATTTTATGGATAGATCATTTAGAGAATTGGGTGATGAACTGAGATTTATCATATTTAAAAATATTCATGATGTGTTTTTGCGATTGAATATAAGTTCTATGGGTGACTCAAATATTGAATTTTCAACAGTGGAGGCCTAAAGTAGTCAAGGATACTATTACAACCACCAACTACTTGGAATCCCCAAACAAATTGCCGGTTCGGTGTAAAGAATCCCCTCTTCCCAGTAAGACTCCCTATATAGATGGTGATACTGCACTGAATAGTTGGTGGGGGTAGGTAGATGTCATACATCCCAATATAATACATCAGATAACTAGTGGAACACTACCAACTAGCTGGTGGGGTACACTAGGCAGGTATGTACTAAAGTCCTTTTGGTGATTTATCTATAGATTCCCACTAATGGTTTGTCTCACTGTAATAAATTTTTTAGAATCATTCATTTGTTCCCTCTTCCTCTCCTCCATCGATGATATTCCCTCAATTTGGAGTGGATATAGACATAAATCATTGGTGAATTCAGTCAATATCCTTTATTATTTAATGATCTTGACCTCTTCACTACAAAATTATTATCTTTTAGCATCTGTTCATTTAACTGGTGCTAATTTTTTTAAATAAATGTAGGGTGTTTTTTAATATACCACTGAAAAACGTGGTTCTTTTTTGCGGCGACGTCACTTCTCCCCCAGACACCCCAAATCCACCAACATCCCCGACACCCCTGACCCCCCGACCCCCACAACCCCCCAAAACCCTAGGACCCTAGTGACCCATGAGACCCCAGTGACCCCCCGAAGCCCTCACCACGCCTCGCATCCCATCACGACCACCCAAATCCCTAAGAACTAGTGACCATGGAAACCCCCATGACCCCAGTGACCCCCAAATCCATCACTTCACCTTGCCACACCTCACAACACCTCACCTCCAATCATGACCCCCATTACCCCCTGAATCACATGGAGCCTGTGACTCTTCAAATCCATCAATGCGGTAAAACTATATAATTTGTTTGGGCCATATATATCATTAGTTTCATCAATCTTATTAGTGTAATTTAATTCATCAACATCATATATTTCATTGATGTAATCAGATTCATTCGGGTTAATAGTGTCACCCATGTCATTTATGAATTATGATTCATTAGGTAAAACTATATTTTTTTCATTGTTACTATCTTATATATCATCAATGTACTTAGTGTCCTAAATGTCACCCATGAATTCATTGTTATTGGGTTCATAAATGATGGAGATATAACTGGACTCTTCTATCTCATTAATATCATCAGTGCCTCCAGTCTCATTGGGATCATTAGTTTTTATAGAATTTAAGGTTTCATTAGAGTCATCAACATCATTGATGTCATTAGTGTTGTCACGTTCATTATCATATTTTGTTGTGTTGATGTGATCATGGTAATAAGTGTCATTATTTTGATATGTGTCCTCAATTTCTTTAGATTCATTGGTTTCATATGTTTTATTTGTTTCAAGAGTTTATTTGGTATGGTTCATCTTAAAGGTGTCACCAAGTTTGTTTGTCTTGTAGATGTATTCAATTTAATTAGCATCATTAAAATTATTTATTTCATAATTTTCAATGGTACGGTCCGTGTCGTCAATTTCATTGGTATTATCTATTTATTTAGTGTCATTTTCATTATTAGTTTTTTCATCAACATCATTTTCCTTGGTTTTATAGTTAATTGGGGTCCTCATCATCACTGGTTTTTACTACATCACCATAATAATTGTAATTTTTCTTATTATTGGAATCATTAGAATTCTTAGTTTTGTTTTTCATAACCTTGTAATCCATGTCATCCATTTAATTGGTGTTATCTATTTCTTTTATGAAATCCAATGCGTCAATGTTTGTAGTGTCATTTTCATCATATATACTCTTGGATTCAGTAATGTCATTGGATTATTCATTGTTTTTTGACATTAGTGTGATAAATAATGAATGCAATATTATTATCATCAGTGAAATTTATTTCATCCATATATTCATTACATTTTATTTCATATGGGATATTTTGTTCATCAGCTTCTCAGGTGTCATTGCAGAGCCCGAGCATTATTTGTTATTTAATTCTGTTTAATTAAATTATTATTTTTATTATTTTTACCACTTCTACATGTACATTATTATATTCCGGTTAAATTTAGGGATATCATTAGAGGTAGATTATTTAATTATATTTACACCTTTCTCAGTATACCATGGAACTGGGTACCCATGTTGAGGCTAATTGATTGTATGCTTGGGTTTGGGAAAGGCTCAATGCTTGATGATTAGATTACTAGCTAAAACCATGGGAGTGTTGGACTAGGATTAGAATTGGGACATTATTCAAGGTTTTTCCTAGTTTATCTTCTGGAATTTTGGTTTCTGAGGTATATGATCCACTTCTAATGTATTCATTTCCTGAAATTTATTAAATAGATCCTTTTTTATATCATGGTTTTTTATTATCTATCTATTATTTGATGGTTATTTTTAATTTTCATGCTTGGTTTTCTAGTGGGTGGGTTCATTATTTACCATATGTATTTATATATGAATAACTTATTTAACATATTTATATATATTTTCAACTAGTATATATGAATCTATTTCCCTATTTATTTATAGTTATGTGTTTTAATTTTTTAATATTGTGCAGGTACATTGTGACATAAATGGATAAAATATGTATCACATTACTGAGGAACACACCTCAGTATGCTAAGGGTTTGGTAGAGCTTTTAGATTTTTCAATTTCCAAATGATCCGTTAAAGTTAGAATAATATGTCAATGTCCTAAATGTAAATTTATAAGATGGTTGAAGAAAAACAAAGATTATGATCATTTATTATTGAAGCAATTCCCTGCTCAACATTTGTGTTGGATTTGGTACGAAGAATCAAATGTTATAGAAAGAATGAGAACTAATGTCAATCCACAAAATTAGTCCCAACTTCATATAAAATGGAAAATTAAATGAAAAATCTTATAAATGATGAATTAAGTATTTCAAGACCCATCCATTAACATCAAAACCTATCAAAACAACCAGATGAGGGTGATACAAATTGCAACGTGAAAAGTGATGTTTTTGAGATTGTAGGATAACCTGATCAAGATTTTAACATATCATTGTATCCACCACTTTATTCTATGAAGACTAATATAAGAGAAAATATAAATGAGGAAAACAAATTTCATTGTTTAGTTGATGATAGAAATCAAGAGTTGTATAGTGGATGTTTTAAATATTCAAAACATTGTTTTATGTAGAATTTGTACCATATCAAATGTCAATGTGGAATTACAAACAATGCAATGTCCATGTTATTGGAATTGTTTCTTGATTCATTTCCTAATGAAAACATACACCTGACATTTTATGGTATGAAAAAAGTTGCTAACAGGCTTGGTCTGGATTATACAAAAATAATTGTTTGTCCCTATGATTGTATTCTTTATTGGTGAGAGGATTCAAGTAAACGGGATTGAAAAAAATATTCTTATAGGTGGTAGTCAATGAGTGATGTTAGAAGTCTGAATCAACAATATACCATCAAAAAGAAGGAAAGGAATACACCTGCAACGGTTTTTTGTCACCTTCCTTTAAAGCATTGATTTCAAAGATTATTCAAGTCATCGAAATCCGCTGAACACATAAAGTGGCATTCGGTAGATAATAACAATGATCAGTTAATGATCCCTCCACAAGATTCAAAATTATGGAAGATATTTTATTTATTACATCCATATTTCCCATCTAATCCTAGGAATGTTCAATTGGGATTTTATGTCGATGGATTAAACCCATTTGGGACACTGAGTACCAACTATAGTGTTTGGCCATTTCTTTTGATCCCTTACAATCTGCCTCAGAGGACATGCATTCAAAAAATGTATTTTATCATTTCAATGATTATTAATAGAAAATAAATATCTGTAAAGGATATTTATTTATATTTGTAGCCATTAATTGAAGAATTACCTGATTTACTAAGAAATTATGTTGAGACATATGATGATTCTTCTAAAACAATGTTCAAAATGCATGATTCTTTAATGTGGACAATTAGTGACTTCCCTAGACTTTGGAATTTAAATAGTTGGAATACTTACACGGGTTTGGATTATCCTATTTGTAACTTTTATTTTTATCTCAAATGGCTACCTCAGGGTAGAAAATGGTACTTCTTATGCCATCTAGGATTTGTTGATGCATCTCTTAGATTTTAGACAAACAAATCAAAAATTAAAAATTTCATTGATCGTAGATAACCTCCAAAGTTTTCAAATGGTTCTAAAATATTGGAACAACATGGAAATGTTGAATTTTTTTTGGGAAGGTTCATCATCTGAATGATAGTGGGAAACGAGTTCGAAGTGCATCGTTAAGTGAAATCAGAACACACAAATGAATGAAAAAATGTATATTCAGAAAACTTCCATATTGGAAATTTAATTTGTTGTGGAATAATCTTTATGTGATGCATATTGAGAATAATGTATGTGATAAATTGATCGTCACATTGCATAATGTGAATGGAAAGTTGAAGGATCATCTCAATGCATAGAGAGACTTACAAGTAATGTACATAATATTTGATCTCGGGCTAGATCTGAATGAAATGCATGCTATCTCATTTTTTGCAATGAAAAAAAGAGATAAAGATACACTCCGTTGAATTTTTAATCATGTGAAGTTATGTTATGGATATTAATATAACATCTCAAGGTGTTTTGACTTAATTAATAATAGGCTACATATATTAAAATGTCACGATTCCCCTATTTTTTATTGTAGTTACTACCATCGGCCTTGCGTACATTATTACCTGAAAAAGTTACAGCTATTGTACTCCAATTCTACATATTTTTCAGACAACTATGTGAGAAATATCTACATTCATTTGAGCTTGACAACCATCAAGAGAGGTTTTTATTGAAACATTATGCAATGGATATGATATTTTTTCGGCCTTTTTTTACTATCATGATGCATTTAACAATGCATTTGGTTGAGGAAGCAAAATTAGGAGGAGTCGTACATTATCAATGGATGTATCCAATTGAGAGGTAATTTATTTATATATTTTTCGGTTATGTAAAAAATTATTGGAACTTAATTAAATTCATAATTATCTTTTTTTATTTTATTTCACAGATATATTGGGCATTTGAAATAAGAAGTGAGAAATAAATCTCAACCAGAATGATCTATTACGGAAGGCTATTTGGAATAGGGGTATCATACCTTTTGTTCAAGAAACATGGATGATATTAAGACAATATTTACTTGAGTTTGACATGTTGACAAACAACCAATCAATCTAAAATACACTGGAAATCAAAAATATTTCTTTCTATTGGATGATCTGTTGGGAGGACATCAAATGTGACACTGAAAGAAATAGAATTATTATAGGCACAAAAATATATACGGATGAATAGTAAAATTTCAGATTCATTAATTAAAGAGTTGAGGATACAAAAAAAGAGACAAATGAGAGGCTGAACAAAAAATGAGAAAGATATAATAAAATCTATTAATAAATAGATTGTATAATGGTTTTAATGTCATGTAAGATCATAAATATTTTAATAAATATAGAAATTAGTTTGACACGTATATTTTTTAAATCTAATAATGTTTATTCTTTTATATCATTAATACTGATACTCATGAAAAGTTATCGTAAGATTTGATGTTTCTCACTCAATGCCCTCTAAATGAAGTTAAAAAGATAGATGCTTACAACGTTAACTGATTTATATATTTTACGGTCGATCAAATAGAGGGTTTGAAAACACCGAATAGTGGTATACTTACATTTTTCGAAGTGGGATAATATTTAAAGATGACTGATATTATTGAATCTGACTACCATGATCATTTTCAGTATTTTTATCCAAATGAAATTGGGTCGATATTATCAGAGGTGTTAAGGGAGATTCCTTGAAATCTACTTATGTGAACTTCTCTCTCTTGATAGATGTTGGTGATTGTTAACATCATGATCTGTATATCTTATCATCAGAAGAGAAAATGGAATATTAAGTGAATGGTGTTGTGGATGAAGGGTGGAGTGTAGTTTCTCATGTAAAACAAAGAGATTGGTATGATATTGGTGATGAAGTGGAAGATTTGACCTCTGATATTCAATCTCATCAACATCCAGAAGTTGAAATAATTGTCCATCATGATATTGAAAATATTAGTCTAGAAATGATGGATGAAGTGGATGAAGTAATGGAGTAGGAAAACCACCTGATTGAAGTGTAAAAATATTTTATGTATAGTTATGAATTAATTTATGAACAAATTATTTCTTTTGTGTAGTCATTATTTATCATTGTTATGTATATTTTTTTGTTATTACAGTGCATATGTTATCATTTTTAATTTTTTTTCCTAGATATTTTTTGAAATATATGTTCTAAAAGTAATTTTATTAGATTAGATGACAAGAATAAAAAGGAATAAGCATTATAATTTATGGAATCTGACTGGAGAGATGATAGTTGTCCCATTTTATTCATATGGGTTCCCTATGGATGACGCTGTAGGATTACATGGCCAGATTATTATTCAGATGGACATGGGTATGGTTTTCCTTCCTATTTCGTATGATGATTGGAGGCATATATCTTCTTTGTAGAATGTGTTGATTTATTTATATTAGAATATTCCCACATCTTCCCCGAATGGTAATGCATATACTAGTGGTGAGCAGATAAATCAAAAAAATTCAAAGCATTATGTTTGAAAATATTTATTGGTTTAATGTTTAAATATTAATATACAACAATATTTAATTTTCAATATAATTTTCTTACATGTGGTAGTAGGAAGTAGAGATGGAGTTGGAGAGTGTGAAGAGCTATGTTCATTATAGGACATTTATTAGTTGTATTGTTGATATGTTGGACAAATATGGTAATAGTTGGTTTGTATACGTGTCATGTGTGGAACATATTTTTCACCAATCATTTTCATGACCTAACATTTTCTGTATTTCTCATGTTTCCTTTTATATATTTTGATCTAAGTCTTCCAAAGACACTAGGAATTTATGTTCCTTATGTTGTATTAATGGATATTTATATTTATGAAACGTATAATAATGTGTAAAAATTTTACAAAGATTATATGATCCACCGATGTCATGATATGAATACCATAAAAAAATGTTTATACATGTATCCATATATGGTGAATACCACACTTGACATCATCCCACAGAATCATTATACTATCATCCAAATAGTTTTATAATTGTTGATAAAACAAACAAATATCCCTTCACCAGTACTACATGATGCATGTATTGAAAAAGGGTATAATGAACAGTTTGTGCACGATTTCCCAATTTTTTATCATGAATTGTGTGAACACCCTCTATAATAAGTGGCATAAGAATGGTTGGCACAAAATATGGTTAACCATGTAGAAAAACTGTGCAACTCATTAAATAGGCTAGAAATTACAAGAATCACCCTCCCTCTATATTCCATTTGTCCCTGTCTTTATTTCTCCTTCATGTGCTTAAGGGGGATCTTTTCCATGCTCCTACCATCCTCTCATATCAAAGGGTTGGATTGATATGCATTAACAGGTGTTGAATTCAACCCCTATCAAGTGAGTTTTTTATCACTCAGTGATTCTAGGAATCTTCCTTCCTTCATTATACATTCATCTCATCTCTAGATGCATTATTTTGGTGCAAATTATTCCAGAATATTATCAGGGAATTCATATGTTTCCATAATTTCTCTCAACATGGATAGAAACATGCCTTGATATTGGTCATTTTGGTCATCTATGGTATTTTGTAGGTGGTATAGATCATTTCCCTTAGAGTATTGAAGTTTCATTAATTGTGTCACTATGATTTCTGGCGGGATGCCCATGAAACAACATGTGAATTTATTTTTTAATTTGTTGAACATAGTTTATCTGCATTTGTATCCCTTGTTTATTAAATTTAACATGTCAAGGACCATGAAACTAAAATTTTAACTGCTCATAACCATGTAATCCTTGAATAACTTAATATAATTAGTTTTTCTCTAATAAAACCTTATTTTATGTGTGTTAGTTTTATAACCTATTAATGTAAAGTTCAAATGTATTGTGGGAGTATGTGAAAACCCCCTTTGAATGACTTAGTGTTCAAACCATCTTTTAGGTTCTTAGGGTCTAATTCTTATTGAGGAAACTAGATGTTCTCATATGGAATGAATGTTATCCTAGCCTACCACATACCTTTGCATATATGGTGTTAACTACTATGGGCAGTTTACATGGGCCTATTACTTTTATTCAATTCCCAGAAAGCTTTAATTATGGAATGGACTACATAAGTAATTAAAATAAATGGAATGACTTATCTCTTGATTACTACATTTACATTATGAATTTATAATTGAAATGGATTCTGGGTGTTGTAGAGACCCGAAGCATGATGTACATAGGTATTACATTACTTTTGTGGAAAACTTAGTAAATAACAAAAACAGACACACAAGGACTGTAATAGTTTAGTGTCATTAGAAACTAGGAACGTAATCTTCTAATCATGGTGAAAGATCTTCAACATCTCCCATAAAGATCTTCCCATTTTTGTTTCCTTACCTAAAATCTTTATTTTAATCCTAGGGGAAAAGAAAACATAAAAAGGGTGAGCTCAATTGCTCAATAAGGGTAAGCATGGATAAAATAAAACATACCATATACATTTGAACTTAAAAAAACATGAACATTAAAAATCTTGAGCAACGACATAAAACATGGAAGTACATAAGGCATAGATCATAATAGAACATAAATCATGATAAAATAGCATGGGTATAAAACATGTAATTGTGGAATCCTTTAATCACATGTAATGATTTCCATAGTAGCCAAGGCATTGCTTCCAAGACTATCTTAGTGGACAAAGTCCCTTTCTGAATCGAGCTCACTCCTCATTCCAGTCCTGTAATACTGAACCAGATTAACTTACAGTTCCATCCATGTCAATCTCATGAGATATAAATATTTACCCATTGCATTGGAGGGAGATATAGGTCCCACCCATATCATAATGAAATCTTTCTTACTTGTGCCACAAAATAAACATACATCATTCATAATAACCCAACGAATAAAATGGGTTTTATAAACATCATCCCATCATCACATAATTCATATAAAAGAAATGGATATCATTTAATAATAAGAAAAGTGAAACCATGTAAATCATATATAGATGATACTTGAAACATCCACATGTGAAACAATGTCATCTTAGATGAAAATGGTTTTGATAAAACACTAGAAATGAATTCTTGAGAAAAACATCCCTTTTTCTTCAAAATCATTTTTTTTAACAAAATGTCATGAAATTTTAAAATAAAAGGATTTATTTGAAAATATTCCTGAAATATTTTGTAGGAAGCTTCATGAAAATAATGCTTTATAAAACCGTAAAAATCCTTTCATTTCGTATACGTTAAAAAAACATTCTTCTCGTACTTTTGTCGGAAAAGTCAAATAGTACCTTGTAGGGTAAATAAAAGAAAGATTCCTTCAATGCCATGGGGTAAAAGTCAAAATGGGTAAAAAGATCTTTAAACATACATGAATACACTTTTATAAAACATGGACATGGATGATATCAATAAACCCAGTAAAGACTTACGAATAATCAATCTTGGATAAAAATGAGATTTGCAAAATTATCCCTTACCTTAGGTCCGATATGCTTCGTACGTATTCGAACCTCCTGTATAATGATTTAAATAATGTAATTGACTTATTACATAATCATATTCATTTTTATTATATCATATATGGTTCACTTATGACTTTGTATTACCTGTTCTTCTGTAAATTCATGTTAAAGTAGCGTTTTGGGTAAAATAGTTTCATTTGTCGTTCATGTTTTAACTTGTAATTGTTCATATGATTACTTATATCATGATTACTTACATCCCGAATGTAAAACATGATTTATATATAAAATATATTCATAATATACATAATATATAGATAAATGTAAAGAAATACACCGTTCATGGAGATGGTAGGCCGTACATACGCATGAACGCTGTTTTCGTTTCCTTATTGAATTGAATGCAATTAAGTAGATGACATAAATATATATATATATATAAATAAATATAGTAGCATTATTATGTCATATATTTCAAGATTACTTATTATATATACTTTATAATCATTTTTGAATGGTTAACATGGAGAGAGAATCTCATCACGTCATGGAGATGGTAGTCCGTACGTACGCACGAGCGATGATATCATTCCAAAGATCATGGAATTGTATTAAAGGGTTGTATAATATTTCAGAATCAATATCACTTTACAATAATCATATATAGTTATTATTTATATCATTATACCCATCCAAGTAAGGTGGTGGTGGAAAATAGATTACACCACGGCGTGGAGACGGTATTCCGTACGTATGCACGCGCGGTGATTTCGTTTTCCGTAGGATGGATAGATGGTGAAATAGGGTTGTTTCATACTTATAATAATATATCAGTATATGGGTGATAATTATTTTATTACATCATAATGAAATAAATAATCAAGAGGAAGTGGAAGAATAAATAAAGTTGAATGAACCGGTAACGGACATTACCTCTTCTTTGAAGCGCCTCTTTGAGACCTCCTCTTAGGGAACTAAAATTGGTCTTTTAAGAATACCAGGACCTCTATGATGTTTCTAGGGAAGTTTAGAAGAGCATTTGGCAGGGTTTGACCTAGCTTGAAGGATCAAATTAGTGTGCGGAGGAGAGGGAGGAGGTTCCCTTTTATAAGGGAGCAGAGGGGCACCTTTGGAAATCTTAAAAATATTAATTTATAATAAATCAAAACCCACGTAAAAACCTCTAAAAATGACTCATAATCAAATATTAGATACTATAGGGTTGTAATATCATCAAAAAATAGAATTTAGACATGTTAGGAAATTATTTTAAACATTATCAACTTGATTTATCCTTAATCAATTTATTTTAATTTGTGGTAATAACATTTTAAATTTTAAATTATAAAAAATAATTACTTATTTGTTGTGAATTGTCCACAATTGGATACTTTATAACATTTTAGACCATATAAATTTAAATTTATAATTTTTATATATTTTTGTGATTTTTAAACAATTTTATAATATGTTATTTTTATGAAATAGCAATAGTGTCAATTTTGACACTATTCATTTATTTGAATTTAAATAAAAAATATACAGAATATATGATCAAACTAAAAGATTTAATGGATTCATAAAAGGTAATATGTATCTATAAAAGTAGTGGAGAACATTAAATAATTCATATAATATTTGTTTTATTATTTTTAAAACCATTTATTTGGTTTATCTCTTAATAAAATAATTACTGAATCATTTTTGTATAATTATTTAATATACTTATTTGTTGCATAAAAAAAAATAAAGTCCTATGATGAATATAAATCTATTTACTTCCACAATAAAACTTTAACTCGAATTTATCATCTTAAAATAACAATATTTAAATTGTTATATTTATTAATATATGAAGGTAACAAATTTGGCATCATTTAAAATAAAATAATATAAGTGTCATAATCACTTTTATAAGACTCCAAACGGTTATATATTATGTCATTATATGATTATGGTGTAGATATACTCTACCAAAAAATTTTGGTCAGGTTTGTGGCTCTTTTAATGCGTATTGTTATTTCAATAAAAACTATATTACAGATTTTTCACTTCATAAATAATTTCTGCATCATTAATGTATCACCATTAAAAATAATTATTTAATCCCTAAAAATTCTAAATAAATTATCATGATGTGGATAATTTTATTATCTTTCTGGAGACTATTCATTTTCTATGTTTTATTATGTTTATCACTAATTTAAAATTATTATACTTATAAGATTTAAGAGAGTGACATGTTGTCACTTTCTTTGGTTTTAATAATAATTAAATTATTTTCATAGTAAAAAGTCCATAAAATGAATCTAATCATACCCTTAGATGATTTGGTTATACTTGTATCCATCCAATAGGATTTTTTCATGTGTTAGGGTAATTTTATAATATTATATTTACCCTTAATTACCCGATTTACCTTTAACTATGGTAAATAAAATTCACCGTAGTTACTATTCATAATTCCCAAAAATAAAAATTAGCCAATTAACATAATTTAGACCCACTGATTCCAAATATGGAATCCATTTTTTCATATTAAATACACAGAAGTTGCAAAAATTAAATTAAAATTAATCTCGTTTTCGAATGAAAACAGGTTTTTGTTTAAAACATTGAAAAAGATTGAATTGATTTAAACTACAAATTCAATGTAAAATAAATGCTAATGACATAAATTATATTAAATGGTAAAAATATATTCTATTTGTACTTTAAAACAATTAAATATTATAATTTAACCAGATAATTTATTACGAGGAAAAAAGTTGTTTTTAATTAAAATATAGTGTGTTTTTACTATTCCTTGAAATATGAAAGTTATCATAAAAATATCAAAATGATATCCAATATAAATTTTTATATCCTAATTCAAAATAAGAATTTTAATTTTTCAAATTGAACTTATAAACATGTCAACAACAAGATTTAATGTGGGTACGCCATCAAAAGGTGGCAAAACTGCATTTTTTGAAAAATACATATTTTACCTGAAAAATTTATTTCATTCTTATTCCATGTTCTAGAAAATTTGTAAGATTGATAATGATGTTATAAAATTCAAAATTTAGTTAATAATATTCATAACATCTAGTTCATAATAATAATATATCATTGTTTAGTAAAACCCGGTATTGCGTACATCACACGCTATCGAGGAAGGTCGCGATTGCGTGTAATGCAAGCCAAGTTAGGGCTGAGTGTTGTGCATGACTCCTTTGTTGTTTCATATAACAGAATCCAACCATTTTTCATTTATACATTGAATATATATATATATATACACTCAATGTTGTGTAGAATTCGTATTATTAAACGAACATGAAATTGTATGTAACATAATCTAAGAATAGTGTTGTGTATACTGCAAGCTAATACGGTGTTGCGTATAGCACAAGATAATATTGTTGTAGCTTACTACAAAAGACATCAATGAAATTAGAAGAATATTTTTCATAAAATCTTGTGGGGTTACATTCTACCCTCCTTAAAATGAATTTTTCCCTCAAAATTTGTCGGGGTTATAAATCGTTTACTATTTATAGAAACCCACATCGTCTTAATTTTAAAAACTAAAGCATGAAATGTAATGATTACCCAAAGTAACTCATTACTGGGTTTCCATATAGGAGAACATAGGTGAAAATATGGATATGGAAGAAAAATCAAACCATCAAGTTATGATGGAGAGTGGTATAGAATATTGCTATGAAAAATCCATCAATCACAAAGCCATAGATTTGTGATGATCTAAGGTACCATCTGATTCATCGGATATAAGGTCACTAGGACAACATTTTTGGTTTTCAAGATCATTTCACTAAAGTTGATGAAATTGTAATTAGAAGAAATACTTTCATGATTTTGGTATAGTCTCACCATTTGTCGTTCATTGGACAATTTCCACTTCATCTCTTAAAGAAATGAAGTTGAATTTTTCATTTGTGATGTGTTAGTAGATCATGTGACAGAATGATGGGTCATTCCATATGTCTAAAAAAAAGGTTAGAAAAGTTATCGAAAAATACATAAGTCCATCTATAGTGAGATTAATCATATATGGTTCCTAAAATGGACTTATAATTTATATATAATATTTTTTAATATAATAAAACCAGTTTCTACTAAACATGGACTTCCTGTAGGCCAATGGTAGGCGATAAAGGCCAGTCGCACTTTGGTTGTGGGTTTGATTCCCACAGCCTTGTCCGACGCGATGGGCTGTCGCCCGTCATGCAGGTTGTCCTTTTTTTCTAAAACTACATTACTATAACATCCCATTAATAATATCGAAAAAAGTTCTATCCTTAAACAATACTAACTTATGTCCAACATAATCCATTCCCATATTTAGGCTTATCTAAAAAACATCGGTCCAAGCTCATAGTATAAATAAAATGATTACTTGAAATTTCACATTACAATCACGTGAATGCCATCATTTATCCCCCATATATCATAAGATATATCTTGTTGGTCAAATTTCAAACATCTGAATACCTTAATCATGTATTCTCTTGAAGAATGAATACCCATTGAACCTTAGTGAAAACATGAATGTAGTTAAAAGTTAACACATTCCACATACCAAAATCCTCAAAATTATATATACTAAACCATGATATCACTTAGTCCTTATATCAATCATGAGATCATTAATACAATCAAACATCTCATTATATTCTTATTCCTTCATTATGTGCATATCATATACTTTCCAAAAAAAATTTGAATAACCTTCCATGGTTACTGGTACCATTCAACATATACTTTCAAATACTTTTAGGAAAGACAATATTGTAAGAATCCTTAGATGATTCTTTATTCCATAGTACCATTAACTATACAACATAACTCTCGATAAACATACAATCTTTCCACTACCTTCTAAAACAACTAACGGAGCTTCAACACTTCTTTCAGCTCATATATAATTTGTAGTCTCCTCACCATCATCCACATAAATACTACCCATATGACCATGCTGATTCTCATCATGAGATTTTCCATTAGGGCATTCATTTGCATAATGCCCGTACATTCCACATTTAAAACATCTAATCATTGCTAATGTCGTAGAAATACCATTATCCATGTCCATGGTGTTAATTAAACCTTTTCCTTTGCACTTATTGGCTTTGTGTCCTTCCTTTCCACACCCAAATAATCTTCCAGTTCCTTTGAAAAAATCTCCCTGATGCCTCTTCCCACATGATTTACATGAGGGAAATTGAACTTTCTTTCCTCTATGATCATCATGAAACTCCATATTTCTCTTATTATTTGAGTCGGGAAACTTACCAAAGTGGAGATTGTTGATCATATTATGAGATTGATGATTAGGCATAATAATGATGTTTAGACTTCCAAATCCCATTTCATTTGGTTTCTCATGAAGAGTATAATTCCATTGTCTGTCATATCCTCCATTATCGTGAATCATCCAGTTTCCAGCCATTTTCTAAAACCCAAAAAGAATAGTGTGAGAGGAAAAAATCATGCTAGGGAAAACAACATAGTAAAGGGGGAGTACCCTCAATATCTAACATCTTAGGTTAAATTATAAGATCGTTACCGTAGTTCTAGGACTATATCGTATACCTATACTAATCCTTAAAGACGTCTCTAGAAATACCTTAGGAATATATCTAGGGATCTCACTAATGTTTTCACATTATAGTTTCCAAAGGTTAACTAAACCTTTCCTCTGATACCAATTGTAGAGACTTGAATCCTGACGTACATAGGTATTACATTACTTTTGCGGAATACTTAGTACATAAAAAAACACACACACAAGGACCGTAATAGTTTAGTGTCTTTGGAAACATGGAACGTAATCTTCTAATCGCAGTGAAAGATCTTCAACATCTCCCATAAAGATCTTCCCATTTGTGTTTCCTTACCTAAAATCTTTCTTTTAATCCTGGGGGAAAAGAAAATAATAAAAGGGTGATCTCAAATGCTCAGTAAGGGTAAGCATGGATAAAATAAAACATACCATATACATTTGAACTTAAAAAAACATGAACATTAAAAATCTTGAGCAACGACATAAATCATTGAAGAACATAAGGCATAGAACATAATGGAACATAAATCATGATAAAATAGAATGGGAATAAAACATGTAATTGTGACATCCATTAAGAACATGTAATTATTTCCATAGTAGCCTAGGCATTGCTGCCAAGACCATCTTAGTGGAAAAATTCCCTTTCTGAATCGTGTTCACTCCTCATTCCAGTCCTGCAATACTGAACCAGATTAACTTACCGTTCCAGACATGTCTATCTCATGAGATATAAATCTTTACCCAATGAATTGGAGGGAGATATAGGTCCCACCCATCTCATAATGAAATAATTTTTACTTGTGCCACAAAATAAACATACATCACTCATAATAACCCAACGAATAAAATGGGTTTTATAAACATCATCCCATCATCACATAATTCATATAAAAGAAATTTATATCATTTAATAATAAGAAAAGTGAAACCATGTAAATCATAGAGACATGATACTTTAAACATACACATGTGAAATAATGTCATCTTAGATAAAAATGGTTTTGATAAAACACTTGAAATGAATTCTTGAGAAAAATATCCTTTTTTTTTCAAAATCATTTTCTTTTAACAAAATGACATGTCATTTTGTTAAAAGAAAAGGATTTTGTTGAAAATAGTAATGAAATATTTTGTAGTAAGATTCATGAAAATAAGGCTTTATAAATCTGTAAAAATCCTTTCATGCCGTATACGTTAAAAAACAATCTTCTCGTACTTTTGTCGGAAAAGTCAAAAAGTACCTTGTAGGGTAAATAAAAGAAATATTCCTTCCATGCCATGAGGTAAAAGTGAAAATGGGTAAAAAGGACTTTAAACATACATGAACACACTTTTATAAATCATGGACATGGATGATAGCAATAACCCCAGTAAATACTTACGAATAAGAAATCTTGGCTAAAAATGAGATTTGAAAAATTATCCCTTACCTTAGGTCCGATATGCTTCGTACATATCTGAACCTCCTGTATAATGATTTAAATAATGACATTGACTTATTACAGAATCATATTCATTGTTATTATATCATATATGGTTCAATTATGACTTTATATTACCCGTTCTTTTGTAAATTCTGGTTGAAGTAGCTTTTGGTTAAAATAGTCTCATTTGTCGTTCGTGTTTTAACTTGTAATTATTCATATGATTATTTAGATCATGATTACTTACATCCATAATGTAAAACAGGATTTATATATAATATATATTCAAAATATACATAATAGACTGATAAATGGAATGAAATACACCGTTCAGGGAGACGGTAGGCCGTACGTACGCAAGAAAGCTGTTTTCATTTCCTTATTGAATTGAATGGAAATAAGTAGATGACATAAATATATATATATATACATGAATCCAGTAGAATTGTTATGTCATATATTTCATGATTACTTATTATATATATGTTATAATCGTTCTTAAATGGTTAACATGGAGAGTGAATCTCATCCCGTCATGGAGACGGTAGTCCGTACGTACGCACGGGCGATGATATCATTCCCAAGATCATGGAATTGTATTAAAGTGTATGTATAATATTTCAGAATCAATATCACTTTACAATAATCATATATAGTTATTATTTAGATCATTATACCCATCCAAGTAAGGTGGTGGTGGAAAATAGATTACACCACGGCGTGGAGACGGTATTCCGTACGTACGCACGCGCGGTGATTTCATTTTCCGTAGGATGGATAGATGGTGAAATAGGATTGTTTCATACTTATAATATAATATCTGTATATGGTTAATACTGATTTTATTACTTAATAATGAGAAAACTAAAGAAGACAAAGTGGAAGAAGAAATAAAGTTGAATGAATCGGTAACGGACATTACCTCTTCTTTGAAAAGCCTCTTCGAGACCTATTCTTAGGGCACTAAAATTGGTCTTTGAAGAAGACCAGGACCTCTAGGATGTTTCTAGGGAAGTTTATAAGGGAATTTGGTATGGTTTGGCTGAGCACGAAGGCTCAAATTGTTGTGATGAGGAGAGGGAGGAGGTTCCCTTTTAAAAGGGAGGAGAGGGGCACCTTTGAAATCTTAAAAATATTAATTTATAATAAATCTAACCCCACTTAAAAACCACAAAAAATGACTCATATTAGAATATTAGATGATATCGGGTTGTAATATCATCAACCAATAAAATTTATACATGTTAGGAAATTATTCTAAGCATTATCAACTTGATTTATCCTTACTTAATCAATTTATTTTTATTTGTGGGAATAACATTCTAAATTTTAAATTATAACAAATAATTACTTACATGTTGTGAATTTTCCATAATTGGATACTTTATAACATTTTAGACCATATAAATTTTAATTTATAATTTTTATATATATTTTTTATTTTTAAACGATTTTATAATATGTTATTATTATAAAATAACAATAGTGTCAATTTTGACACTATTCATTTATTTGAATTTAAATAAAATATATACAGAAGATATGATCGAACTAAAATAATTAATAGATTCATAAAAGGTCATATGTATCTATAATAGTATTTGAGCACATTAAATAGTTCATATAATATATATTTTGTTATTTTTAAAACCATTTATTTGGTTTATCTCTTAATAAAATAATTACTAAAACATTTTGTATAATTATTTAATATACTTATTTGTTGCATAAAAATTAAAAATATAATTCTATGATGAAAATAAATCTATTACCTTTCACAATAATACATTTACTTGAATTTATCATCTTAAAATCACAATATTTAAATTTTTATATTTATTAAATTATGAAGGTGACAATTTTGGCATCATTTAAAATAAAATAATATAACAGTCATAATCACTTTTATAAGACTCAAAACGGTTATATATTAGGTAATTGGATGATTATGGTGTATATATACACTACCAAAAAAATCTGGTCAGTTTTTTGGGTCTTTTATTGGGTATTAGTATTTCAATAAAAACTATATTACGGATTTTGAACTTAATAAATAATTTCTGCATCATTGATGTATCACCATTAATGACAATTATTTAATCCCTAAAAATTCTAAATAAATTATCATGATGTAGATAATTTTATTATCTTTCTGTATACTGTTCATGTTTGAAGTTTTATGATGTTTATTACTAAATTAAAATTATTATACTTATAAGATTTAAGAGAGTGACATGTTGTCACTTTCTTTGGTTTTAATAATAATTAAATTATTTTCATGGTAAAAAGTCCATAAAATGAATCTAATACGACTCTTAGGTGATATGGGTATACTGTTAGCCATCTAATCGATTTTTTTCATATGTTAGGGTAATTTTATAATATTATATTTACCCTTAATTACCCGATTTACCTTTAACTATGGTAAATAAAATTTGCAGTAGCTACTATTCATAATTCCCAAAAGTAAAAAGTAGCCTATTGAAATAATTTGGACCCACTGATTCCAAATATGGAATCCATTTTTTCAAATTCAATACACAGTAGTTTCAGAAATTAAATTAAAATTAATCCTGTTGTCGAATGAAAACAGGTTTTTGTTTAAAACATTGCAAAAGATTGAATTGATTTAACCTACGAATTCAATGTAAAATCAATGATAATGACATAAATTATATTAAATGGTAAAAATATATTCTATTTATACTTTAAAACCATTCAATATTATAATTTAACCATTTAAATTGTTACAATGAAAAAAGATTTTTTTAGATAAAATATAGCGTGTTTTTACTATTCATTAAAATATGAAAGTTATCATAAAAATATCAAAACTCAATCCAATGTAATTTTTTATATCCTGATTCAAAAGAAGAATTTTATTTTGTCAAATTGAACTTATAAACATTTCAACAACTAGATTTAAAGTGGGTGTGCCATCAAAAGGCGGCAAAACTGCATTTTTTTAAAAATACATATTTTACCTGAAAAATATATTTTGTTCTTATACAATGTTCTAGAAAATGTGTAAGATGAATAATAATGTTATAAAATTTAAAATTTAGTTAATACTATTCATAACTTCTAGTTCGTAATAATAATATATCGCTGTTTAGTAAAACCTGGTATTGCATACAACACACGCTATCGAGAAGGTCGTGATTGCGTGTAATGAAAGCCATGTTTGGGTTGCATGTTGTGAACGACTCCTTTGTTGTTTCATATAACAGAATCCAACCATTTTTCATTTATAAATTGAATATATATATATACACTAAATGTTTCGTAGAATGACTATTATTAAACGAACATGAAATTGTATTTAACACAATCTAAGAATAGTGTTGCGTATACTGCAAGCTAATACGGTGTTGCGTATAGCACAAGATAATCTTCTTGTAGCATACAACACAAGACATCAATGAAATTAAATGAATATTTTTCATAAAATCTCGGGGTGTTACAAGTGTGATCCTAATTAAATAAACTTGATTTATAAGATGTCATGTCTCTAAAAATGGCATCATTTGTGTTTAAAACATAGAGAAAATAAATGTATTAGTTACACCTTGAAAGTCACTTATTTTCCTCTTTACGGAATACTAATGATGGGCTCATAGGTTGTTGACACATCGTACATCTGGTGTGATACATATTATATCATTGATGATCACACTATTCAGGTTACTTATCTTCATATGACTAACACTGGTTCCCAAGGGGGAACACATGGATGGGCTCAGTGTGAAGATAATTACCCAATGAAATGAGTGATACTTAGACAAGTTTGTGGATGTGAAAGTTTTATTCTTATGAAATTTTTGGTTTTATTGTATTCTTTTTAATGTAGTATGTATGAGCATGTGAAAATAGATTGGTTTTTTTAGAGCACTGGTACTGGGGCTACAAAAACCGCTATGTTTTTTTTTGCAAATATAGCTTTAGCAACAATTTAAACTGCCGCTAAGTAAATGGATCATATTTAGAGACGATTAAAACCACCACTATAATTTGGTATTTTACAATTGGCAGCAATTAAAACTGCCTCTATATATAATAATTTAGCAGTGGTTAAAACCACAACAACACAGTTTTCATCTTATTCTATCATTTTACGGTGGTTATCGTGGTTTTGGAGGCATTTGTCCTAGAGAAAATGGAATTATCTTTTAGTGGTGGTGTAAACCGCCATGAAAAAAAATGATTTTCTTCTGGGAAACCCACCGCTAAAACCAAAAAAAACATCCTCAAACTACATTCACTATGACGATTACCATAAACTGCCTCTGAATTGAAGAAACTAAAATATATTTTTCTCTAACACACAATTTAGTAGCAATTTTTCGAAACTGTCATAATATAATATTGTGGGGGTTTAAAATGCTACCATATACAAAATAATGATGTTATGTGGTGATTTTCCTATAGTGCTTCCTACCTCGTATGCTGGTGGATCATTGTGTCATTCATTGTGGATGATAATTTTAGTAAGTTATAGTATTTATGATTCTTTTATGTCTCAATTATCTTGAATTCTTCTCCCCCTTGATCATTATGATCATATTTTGATTCTTTGAATAAAATTAAGTACATAATTGGATGATAATTACATTGTATATTGATGTAATTTTTCAAGAATGATAGGGATTTAGATCAGCATGTATAAAGGATGTCCCATAACGATGAATACATTTAGTTTATGGTAGTTTCATTGATGTTGTGTTCCTTGGTGATCTCCTCTTTGATTTTGGTCAAATTAACTTAACTCATCCATTATACCTTCAAATTGATTTGGGGATTTTTCGTGCCAAAGAATTGGTAGTGTGATGAGAGTGTCAAGAGCATCAATGGCAAATGTTTTGACTAAGGAATGTGACGTGGTTAAATTTTTCTAATAGTTAAAATTTAATTATCTCAAATTTTACTTTATTTCATAGTCATGTGATAGGGTTTTATATTAAAATGATGTCGGATGGAAGTTACAGACCTTCCATGGATGGCTGATTATAGTTCTGGCTAGGCGAAGTTTTCTGATAAGTTTTTGAAAATGTATTCCTTTCCCATTTGATTGAGATTCTCATTGTGATCATTTAATTATTTATAATTTATTTTTAATTAATTAATTTTAAATTCCTAGGTGTGAGTTAGAAACCCAAGGTGATTGACAGAGGCTAAGTGGGCTTGAATGGTTATGGAAGAATCTAATTGGATTTTCCTGGTTTGGGGTTGACTCTATTTAAGGGAGGTGGTCTCGTGTACTCTAACCTATGAAAATATTCAAGGTTTATAGCATGTGGGATAAGGTTCACCATATTGGGTGGAAAACCCTTAATTTCACAACTTTTTATGAATAACAAGAAATTATAAATTAATTAATTCTCTTTAAGTCTCAATTAATTAATAAAAATATGCTTAATGTAATTGAAAAACGTTCCAAGGGCCATGATGGACTCTTGTGCATTGGCTGGATTCCACCAACTGATAGATGTGGCTTGATCATTAATGATTTTCATTAGATTAAATTGAAGCACTAAAGTGTATGGTTGTGGTACATGAGACCCAGATCCTATAAGACCATTTTTGGTGTATTGATCACTTGTGTGTGCATATGTAGCCAAGGAGACCATTTTTGATGTATTAGTCACATGTGGGTACATGTGTATCCCATCATACACATATATGATGCTTGATTCAATGAGTGTGCGTATGTAATATGATATAAGAAATTTGATGATTATCGCATATTATGGTTGTTGCCACTAATTTCTCATGATGACATTCACTATTACAAAAGAGGCCTTTGATAGCATTGACCATTGTCAACACTAGAAAACGTATTGATAAATGCTACCGTTTATCAGTGCTAAAAAAGCACTAATAAAAGGAACCCTTTATTAGTGCTTTACTTTTAACATTGATAAAGGGTAGCATTTATGAATGATCTTTTAGTAAAGATAATGGTACTTAATAAAATGAAATAATTAAAAAACAATTTTTTTAAAATAAATTTAAAATTTCATTAATTAAATAATTATTAACAAAAATGAATAAACTGCATATGCATTTATATAAACGATAAAATTAAAAAATAGTATATATTAAATATTGAGATATATAAAATGAATTAAATGATATAATTAAACAAATAGAAATTTAAAATGACTGAATGAAAAAAATATTAATGAGTTTATTAATTAAATAAATATTAATAAAATGAAAAAATTTAATATAAATATATATAGATTATAAATATTAATAAATAATAAATTATAAATAATGATATATAAAATGAATAATTTATAATAATTAAACTAAAATGTTAAAAATGAATAATTTGTAATAATTAAAAAATGAATAAATTAATAATTTATTTAAGAATTTAATAATGAAAAAATTATTAATAAAAATGAATATGAATTATACAAAGAAAAATATATTAATTATAAATAGTTATAAATAAAATATATTAAATATAAATATATATAAATTTAATAAAGAGTAATAATTAAAAACATATTGATGTCTTATTCATTTTTTTTGTTGTTTAGTTTTTTAATTTAACATATATCAATGGTGTTTTACATTTATTTCACACAAACACACACACACACATGCACACACACACACACACACACACACATATATATATAAACAAACACACACATAATTAATAAATTTTTATATATAGTGCACGTAATAAATGAAATGATATATAGAAACACATACAACTTATATTTATGTAATTTATTCAAATTATAGTATATTTTAGTATTTCATTATAACATGATAAATTTAATATATAATGTTTTTAATCTTCAATTTCTATTTATTTATTTTTATTAATATTAAAGTTTGGTATAATTTATTAATTTATTAATTTTTAATTTTTAATTTTTTATATTTAATAATTTTTTATTTTTTATTTATATATATTTATCTACTATGGTTTAGTATTTTAAATAGTTATTCATATTTACTAATATATATATATATATTGTGTATTTAATTAAAAAAATAGATCCATTTTTCAATATTGTTAATGTGTACTCATTTTCAATTATTCAATTTCACTGATTTTAAAAAAGATTATTATATCATCATGTTCCATCTGTCACTCGAAGGTTCCCTATATTTTGTTGTTCACATGGCCTCAAGAGCACTTCCCCCAAATGCCTGAGGATGTCGACTAGCAGTGAGGGCCTTGGGTGTGATAGTGGGGAAACTATGCCCTCATTTCTAGAGTGTGCACAAGAGAATAACAAATAATAAACAACAGTGGAAGCAATAATACCATACAACAAGTAAATAATAGAAGACAGACAGTATAATAAACTGCAGCATATAGATATATATGATTCATGTCAAATGTATCTTGGAAAGTATCCAAACAAGTCACAATGCTGTAAATAAAACACTAAAACCGAAGTACTAAAAAGTATGTAAACTGCAACTACATCGCAAGGCTCAGCTTGGTCCCATGCTCTCAAACTCCACAAAAATCAAGTACATGATGATGAAGGGAACTTTCCCTTATCTATATCTGCAGCCATATAATCAGTTTGTTTCCAAAAGCATGACCCAAATAGGGTGTGAGACAAATATCACTATCAAACCACCAAAATATCCATGCCCAACTATCAGTGAATATATTTACCAGAAAATAATGAAAAAGATGCAAGAAAATTGGAGTACACAAAATTAAACAATCATACAATTTATTTTTACATTCATTTAGAACATAATGATCATCATTTAATCAAGAGAGTAAAAGAAATAGGTATCTCAGAAAACTACCTGAACCAGACTGAATCAAGGCATGTGTTTTTTCTTGGAAGATGTGTCACCAACATTAAAAATATCACATCAACCATCTTGGTGGATCACACAGTCTAAACCCTATGATAAAGTCTTCCAACCAAACAATGACTTTCTCTAGAAGCACTCACTATCAATTCCCCATGTGGACTTTTAACGATAAGAAACATAATCTATGAGGAAGCACTCAACGTCCATTCTCAATGTGGTCATGTAATGGTATACAATAGACACTCTGAGGGGGGACTCCCCAACAACCCCCCTATGGTCTCGCAATGTAAATATAATAGACACTCTAGGGAATCCCTCAATGCCAATTCCCCTTATGGCCTAACAACACCAGGTTCTCACAGCCTTGTGTAAAACAATCATGCACAAATTATATCCATCATCCCAAAGTAATCTCCACTACTACAAGGCTAAGCAGATAAAATGCGTAACACAAAAATTTAACAATCATCAATTAAGAAATCAATTCCAACCTAATAAGAAAGGAAAGGAAATAAGCTCTTCCTCGTAGGCAACATAGTCCAAATGGCCATAAACATTCAAACAAGGAATCTCACCCATGGGGTGTCTCATAAAAATTAATGTTTGCATAATATATCAACAAAAACCCTTAATCTATCAACCAATCTAATTTAGATGATACCAGCGTTAAATTCCTTAACACGAAATACCAGAATCATGGGTAATTGACACTTATGAATATATAACTAAAATAAAAACTCTGATAGGAATAAAACTACCTACCTTGACGTTGTATGTCAACACTCTTGAATATTGTTCCTTGAGTCATCTTAGAAAATTGTAGATCTAAAAAAAGGTCAAAATAATTCATCCTTGAATAACTTGATAGAGAGGAGATATCAAGAAGATATGCTCTAGTAAAACAAAGAACTCACTGGTGGAAATCCAAGCACCTGGAGGTGCCTCAACTAGATCTTGGATGATGGAACATGGGGCAATAAATAATTCTCATATGTACATCACTCTCTGGTATGATACATGGGTAGTGGAGATGTGTTCTGGAGAATAGATGTAGCCCTAGTTTGATTAATAAAATAAAAATAAAATTGCACTGTGTGTTTATATAATGTACACTCCATGTACTAGCCTCAACCGACCCCTAATTTAGGTGGTCCACACGGCCATGTACTCATTCGTTACACGAACAATACACGACTACCTGTAGAAACCGGGTACATGATGTATACTCAGTAAATTTCATGTTCTTCCTTTCTCCTAAAAAACTACATGAAATTAAGATCCATGCCTGAAATAAAGATCTAGGTTCTTACAAAATCACCCCTAAAATAATTTTCCCTGAATTTACCTTCTAATGGTGGCAAAGAAGAAACTTCAAAAAACACTAAGAAAACCTCAACCTCCCTCTCCAAAGTTTCATCTTTCACACACTCATGTTGCCAAAACACCCATACTAGAGGAACATACCAGCCATATAGAACATTAGTGATACATTCCAAAATCCGAATAGGGTGCTACTAAAAGGATGCATCCACCTCTAACTCAAACTCCTCGGGTTGAAAAACGTGAGACGAGTCAGAAAATTAACGTCGTATTTGAGAAACATGGAAGTTTTTGTGCATAACCTGGTTCCTATTATGTAACTGCAACCGATATGCAACCGGTCTGACTCTCTCCAAAACCTCAAATGGCCTAATTTATCTCGATAAAAGCTTCCCATATCTCCTAATCATCCTATGTCCCACCATTGGTAAGACGTGTATGAAAACGTAATCTGTGAACTCAAACTACAAATGTCATCTCGGTCAATCATCATAAGATTTCTAGTGGGACTATACAATAACCATCCTCTTCAGAATAAACTCGCCCTACTCAGTGGTCTCCTAGACAACATTAGGTCCTAACAAAGCTGTCTCTACTACCTCCAGCCAACATAGGGGTGATCGACATAGCATACAATACAAATCCTCATAAGGTATCATTTGGATCGTCGCAAGAAAACTGTTATTGTAGGAAAAATCCACTAAAGTTATATGTATCTCCCAAAAATCAAAAAAATATAGGACTCATGGTTGAATCATGTCCTCCAACACCAAAATCGTGTGTTTAGACTATTCATTTTTTTGGGGATTGTAAGCTATAATCATAATTACTTGTGTTCCCATACCCCTATGTAGTCCCTGCAAGACATGAGAAGTAAAACTTGCATCCCTGTCTGAAACAATAGAATATGTCACCCCAAGAAATTGTACAATCTCTCGAATGTACAACATTCCAAGATTATCAACACTAATGGTTTCCTTCATCAGAAATAAATATTCAACCTTCATGAGTCTATAAACAACATCCCATACTGCAACATTCCTTCAAGGTGACCTCGGTAATCCTATCACGAAATCCATCGTGATATCATTATACTTCCACTTGAAAATGGGTAACTGTTGTAAAATCCATGTTGGTCACTGATTCTCTGCATTGACCTACAGAATAGAGGAACAAATCATAATAATACCGTCTACCTATCTCTTCATACCTAGCCACCAATTCCAATGGTGTAGATCTTGATAAATCTTGGTGACACCAGGATGACCTTCCCAAAATATGGAATAAAAATTCAGCATTAACTCCTTATATTTGTCTACAGACACACACACACACTTGTCCATGAAAACACAATACCTCATCCTCATATATATTACACCCATGAGTAGGGTCCTCTCCAAACACAATCTCCCATAAGACTAGGCCTTTAGAAACTGATAGCTACCTTATTCTCACTCGATCCAGAATAGTAGAGGTAACAACTATAGATCTGTCGTGCACCTCCAAATGCATCTCACAGAATAGATCCATGAGTTGCTACCCACTAATGGCCTCATAAACTTACCTTATCATAGTCTCATTGATCAATGGATTAGACACTGCATTGCCTTTTCTAGTGGTTTAGTAATTCTCAAAGTTATAAGATTGAAAGTACTCAACCCACCTTCAAAATCTCAGATTCAAATCCCATTGTGTAAAGATATACTTGAGAATTTCTTGGTCAGTGAGAACCAAAAAATTCTCTCCCAAAAGATAATGTCTTAAAAAACGTAAATCATGAAAAACTGTAGATAACTTGCAATCGTGCGTTGCATAAAACCTATCATATGGCCTCAACATCGGAGACTTGCACGCAACGACTCCTCCCCTGCATAAGTACTGCTCCCATCCCTATGCCTAATGCATCAAAATAAATGGTGTAACTCTTTCTAGACTCTAGAAAAAATAGTATCGGTACTGATGCAGATCTCCCTTTCATCTCTTAAAATGCAGAATCCTAGGAATCTTCCCATAAGTACTTCGCACCCTTCTTATTCAAACACTTGTGTAGTGCTGATATGCATGAAAAGTATTATATGAAGTGTCTGTAGTAACCATCCAACCCTAGAAAACTACTTACCTCAAAGATGTTCTTCGACTTCTCCCAGGAAAATACTGATGTCACATTCTTTGGGTCTATTGATACTCTTATCTCCGAGATAACATGACCCAAGAATTGAATCTTGTCCATCCAAAAGTGGAGTTTTGAGAGCATAACATATAATTGATGCTCTCTCAGTGTACTCTAAAAGATATCAATATGGGTGTCATGGTCATGTCAAATGTGATAGTATACCAAGATATCATCCACGGAGACTACCACAAAAGATTCCATGTAAGGATTGACCACATGGTTCATCAGTTCCAAGAAAACTGCGGGCATGTTCGTGGTACCAAACTACATAACCGCATACTCTTGTACACCATACCTTCTCCAAAAAGATGTAAGAGGTATATCTGAGGGTCTGACATGAAAATGAAGATAATTAGATCTGAAGTCAATATTTGAAAACCCCCTGGATTCTCGATGCTGATCAAAGATATCATTTATCCTCAACAAGGGATATTAATGTTTAACCTTAAACTAGTTCAACTTCCAATAATCCAGACAATGTCTGTGGTTACCATCTGTTTTCTTCACAAAAAGGACAAGCAAACACCTAGGAGAATTAGTAGGTTGGATGAAACCCTTTTTCATGTAACTCCTCTAACTACTTATTGAGCTCCAGAAACTCTAGTGTAGACATCCTATAAGGAGTAATGGACATCGGTTTTGCCCCTAGAAAAAGATCAAAAGAGAAATATACCTCTCTCTGATGAGGTAAACCTGAAAATTCATCTAGAAATCTATCTATAAAATGATCCACCACTAGTGGAAAGTCCATCTATGAAGTCCCATGGTCATGCAGATATAAAATAGTAGTCTGGTCTGTAATTCCAACCAACCCAAGATGCTCGGATCTAGATCTACTCTCATAGACATCCCATTAACCCTTGTGTAGAAATATCCCACCCACTGGTGACATGAAACTCACCCAATGGTGATAGCAGTGAATAAAGGATAGCAAGGTGACTAAGCAGTCCATTCCGGTAATTAATTCCAAGCATATCTTATTCTAATCCATAGAGGTCTCATAAGAAGTGACACCCACCAACCTCAAGAGAGAACTCCTTGATCTGATATACACTAGTTGTCCTAATCCCCAAAAGGGTGTCTAGCATCATAACATCTACAAATATAAAGATACATAGCCCAAGTATCTCCACAACAGCTACAGATATGAAACTATGAGAATCCCATGTATCAAAAATGTTTATAAGATAAAATCGATGAAACTAGAATCGTAGGTATAACCATAGAGTGTCTGAGATCCTAATCCTACTGGTCCGGCTCCATTAAAAAAGTTTGTCCTACATCAAGGCCATGAAACCATGCTTGACTACCCTGAACTAATCCACCCTACTGTCACTGAAGTCCTACTGTTTCGCTACCATGGCCATGGCCTCCTCCTCGGCCTGAATGGCCTGAAGAACTATTGTTCCCTAACTGATGATAAACTGGTTGTCTTGCTTCTGAACATGGAGTCGTAGACAAACACCTATCACTAGCTACTTGTATAAAAATTGGAAAAAACACTAAAGATGTCCCGTCATGCCGCAAGATCGTCACTCAAATGGGTTCTTTTGGGCACTGAGGTTTCTTATGTCTGATATTTGCCCACTGATAGCACACCACCTGAATACTTGAAGGATTATCTCATTTACTCGGATCTCTGTGCATACACTCCCTGCGGTGCTTCCTACTATCCTTTGGAGGAGTAAGAACATTGGATGTTGAACCACCCTTGCTCACAGCTCCATACTCCCTCAGATTACACTCGGTGATCAATTCCTATTAACTATAGAAGATATGGATGTAAACTTAATGATATTAACCTTGGATTAGATGCCATATCAGAGACCATCCTCAATCTTCTGGGCCAGAAATACCTCATCACCCCCCATAATGGGTGTGAAGCACTAAAACTCTATGAAGCGAGAAAAATACTCCATGGTTGAAAGAGTACCATGTTCCAGACCCATGAACTGTCAGGCTTGTTAAGCCCTCAAGGTCTCCAGGTATAAATAGTCATAAAGGCCCACTAGAACTCATCCTATGCCCTAGCTCGGTGGTGTCCTGCCTATGATATCACATCCCACCATCTCTTGGCAGGATCTCAAAGAATGTAGGTTGCGAACTTCACGCTATTTTCAAGAGGTTTCTCGAGATACATGAAGGGAGGAAAAACTGATTCTAACCCTAACTCTACAACCCGAGGTCCTCCATCCCTTGAAAAAATCAGTGGATGATGCTACTGAAAAGCCCACTTGAACTCTTATGTTGATAGGGTAGGAAGAGGTGCTCCCTAGTAGGTCAGCATAATCTTCATGAAGCCTTCTCAGAACTATGCATCCTCACCTGTGATTGGTATAATATTTAATGTTAGGACGTGCATGATGGCAGGATCTACAGGTCGTATCTGATCTACCATTTGTGGTGTCCAATAGTTTCCTCGTATCTAGCATAAAACCAGAAGGTGTCTTGGTGTCATGACTCTGCAAGGTAAAGTTCAAACCTCATATAAATATTATCAAGCACACAAACATAGAAGTGAAATAAAGAAACATGATAAAAAACAATCATGTTTATAAAAAATAGAGGTACATGACATGTATAAACCCTACATGGCATGTTCCCTTTGGATTTTAACATGGAGTGTACCTATACCAAACCTAGTTGTGTAACAACCCTACACAAGGTATGTTCCTCTTCATGATTTGGTGTGTACTTATATTTTCCCACTTTCCCATGTTCTTCTACACGGATAAACCACACAGTTCTCTCCTCGGTAACACTACATAGTGTGTTCAACCTACACATGGTGTATACCACTTATGTTCTAACCACCCGTGTGGTTATTCACGCGTTCAGAGACTTAGTCGACTCTACACGGCATGAAAGAATGGTACACGACATGTACAACATGAGTTTCACCCATTTGTGTTGTTAGTCGCATGGCTGATAATATGGCCTATTTGGCATAACATGTACATATAGTACATGGTGTGTTCTTCCAAACATTTATCAACCTGTGTCTCTAGTCACACGATCAGTCACATTGTTATGCACTAAACAACATGTACTCGTAGTACACGGCGTGTACTTAAAAAAGTGGATTCTTCTAGATCATAAGATCACATGGATTGTGTTCATAACACCACACACCGTGTTTTTGGGGTTTGAAGACATTTAGCTACTAATAATTCCATGGAACCATCAAACACATAGAAATATTTAAATGGAATGACATGTTTTGACCCTCGATAGCCCATACTCCCACGAATCAAATTTTGGGATCCTTATTCACATCTCAATTGACAAAATTAAATTAATATTTAATCACGATCCAAAAAATTCTGATCCAAGAGGGTCCATAACACCTTAGGGAAAAAATTTTGTTTCCCATGAAAATGATCATTTGTTTATTCCAATACCCTATCAAAATAGCAGGTATTCTATCAGGACATATATCACATCATCATGCATCTCTGGCACAACATATATCACAACAACATCCAATCAATAATGCACTATAATGGCATGAAATGAATGCATGACATGTGATCCCTACCATGTGCCTATGTGATGCATGATATGACATACCCTCATTTCATCAGGTTGAAACTAAAACAAAACATCAATAATATCAATGATAATTGATAAATACATGTGAATCACCCATCAATGAAATCAAATCAACTGTAAAAACTACAAAACTAGAAAAATTTCAATATTTGAGGTAGCATGGATTTTCCCTATACACGGGTTAGCTACTCCTGAGAAAAGCTTATTCCAACTACTCATTCCTTCATATCCCTTTCTATAGGCTCTAAATAGTAAACAAAAGTTGAAAAGAACCTCCTTTGATACGACTTTGTAGTATCCTAGTTCCAGGTGCCGCCCAAAGGTTCCCTATACATGGTTGGTCACATGGCCTCAAGTGTGTTTCCCCCAAATGACAGAGGATTCCGAGTAGAAGTGAGGGCCTTGGGTGTGATGGTTGGGAAACTATGCACCCATTGGAAGAGTGTGCATAGTGGAATAATAAATAATATACATCAATTTAAGCAGTAATACCATACAATAAGTATGTAGCAGAAGATAGATAGTATAAACAACCACATGATATATATAAATAAATAAATGATGCATGTCACATGTATCTAGGAAAGTAGCCAAACAAGTAACAATGCTATAAATACAATACTAATACCAATGTACTGAGAAGTAAGTAAACTCAAATAGAATCTCAAGCCTCATAATCTTCCCATGCTCTCCAGCTCTAGAAAAATAAAGTACCTGATGAAGAAGGTATCTTTCCCTTATCAATACCTACAACCATATAATCTGTTTGGATCCAAAAGCATGACCCAAATAGGCTGTGAGAAAAATCCCAATAGGAAAACACCAAAATATAAATGCCTAACTTTTAGTGAATATATACTATAGAAAATAATTAAAATGAAGTAAAATAAATAGTTGTACAAAAAAGTAAACGATCCTTAAATTTACATTTACATTAATTTAGCACTTAATGTTCATTATTTAATCAAGAGAGTACAAATAGACATGTATCTCAGAAGAATACCTGAACCAGACTGAATCCAAGATTTTGTTATTTCTTGGAAGACGTGTCACCAACATTCAAAATATCACATTGACCCTTTGGGTGGATCAAACAGTCAAACCCCTATGATCAAGAGTTCCAAAAGAACAAAGAGTATCTAATGAAGCACTCACCATTAGTTCCCCCTATGTTATTTTAACGATAAGAAACCAAATCTATGAGAAATCACTCAATTTCCATTCCACCTGTGGTCCTGTAATGATATACTATAGACACTCTGACAGAGAACGCACCATCAATCCCACTTGTGGTCTCACAATGTAAATATAACAAACACTCTGGGGAAGACCTCAACACCAATTCCCCCTATGTTCTAACTACACCAATTTCTCAGAGCCATGTGTAATATAATTATGCACAAACGATATCCAGCAGCCCAAAATAATCTCAACTACTACAAGGCTAAGAAGCTACAATGCATAACACATAAATATAACATATAGTAATTAAAAAATCAATTCCATCATTATAAGAAAAGCATAGCAACAAGGTCTGCCTCATAGGCAACCTGGACCAAACATCCATAAACATTAAAACAAGTAAATGCACCTATGGGTGTCCCTTAAACAAGCAATTCAGTGTAATATATCAACAAAACCCTAAATTTGTCAATAAATCTATGGTAGGTGATATCATGGTTCAATTACTTAACAAAAAATACCTGAATCATGGGTAATTATAACTTAGGAATATATAACTCAAAGAAAAACTCTGATAGGAAACAAACCACCTACATTGACGTTGTATGAGGAACACTCCTGAACATTATCCCTTGAATCGGCCTAGAACATCATAGATCTAAAAAAGTTCAAAATCATTCAACATTGAATAACTTGAGAGAGAGGAGAAATTGGTTTGATAGTCTCTTGGGAAAGAGAGAATTCACCAGTGGGAATACAATGCACTTAGTAGTGCCTCAATTAGAGCTCGGACGGAGGAACGAGAGGTGCTCGAAAATTCTCAGTCATACGTCGCTCTCCTGTACAAGACACATGAAAAGAGATGTGTTCTGAGGATGATACGTGACCACTTTCAGATAAAGTTAATAAAAGGAAAAGTACACGATGTGTTCATTTAATGTAGACACCGTGTATTATCTTCAACCAGCCCCAACATTAGGCGATCCACATGGCCATGTACTCGACCGTTACATGGCTAGTACATGGTTACCTGCAACAACCGGGAATATGGCGTGTACTCAAGAGTACACAACATGTACTCAATAAATTAACCTTTCTTCATTTTCCTCAATAACAACCTAAAATAAAGATCCATACCTGACATGAAGATCTAGGTTCTTACACTTATATTTTAGATTATATATTCTTTAATAATAATAAAAATATATTTCCAAGTAAATATTAATAAATAAATATATTTATGAATGTATATTTACCATATTATAAATTTATAAAATTATAATTAATATAAATAAATAAAAATATAATTTTTAAAAAATATTTATTTAATTATAAATAAATAATTATTTATATTTAAAAAATTATATATTTTTATATAAATTTATTTAAATAATGAATATATGATATAAAATATTTATATTAATATTTATAATAAATATATGAGTGTTTTATTAAAGTATTGTTCCGTTTTATATAAATAATTAATTATATATTTATAAATAAATAAATATATGTTTAAATAAATATAAATTATAATAAATAAATCTAAATAATGAATATAATTATTTTTATAAATACTTAATATATATATATATATAATTATATAAAAATATATATTGATATAAATATATATAATGATATAAATATATTTATAATTACAAAATTATAATAAATATGTGTAAATAATGAATCTATTTACTATATTTATATTTATATATATTTCTTATATATATATAATTATATATATATATAATTGTATTAATATATTTAAAATTATAATTATATTTATAAATGTATATTTACTATATTTATAAAATTATATATTTATAATTATAAATATGAAATATTTTTTTAAAAAAATATTTTAATTATAAATAAATAATTATAAAATTATAATAATAATAAAATAATTATATAAACACATTGGAATTTTTTTATTTTTATTAATAATTATAAATCCTTTATCAGCACTAATGATTTAGTGCTCATAAAAGGGATATTTATCATCAATGTTTTACAAGCATTGAAAAAAGTGTTCCCAATATTTTAAAAAAAAATGTTATCATGACTCATTTAGTCTTGATTGACATGCTCTCACAAATCACCCATTCTATCGACACTACTCCTCTATGTTCTCTGAGATGAATCAAGGCTATAATCAAAGGTATCTTAGTTTCTCTTATTCCCCTCTCATTGTTTGATATTTTGGGTTCTACAATTTGCTTTTTTTCACTATTATTAACCATGATGAATCCTACTTCTCAAATATATATCTCTCTCTCTATCTCTCTCCCTCTATCTTACCTATACCTACACAATGACACACTTACTCTATAAACTAATTCCAGCTTCATAAAAGACCTCTGTGAACTGTATCTCCATTCGATGTTGCAACTGATAGTGATTTTCTTAATGTTTTGGCTAAATCATTTCTCATTACCTTTAAGATAGTGTGGATTATCATTTCTTGAATCTTGTTTCCATAGTATGGAATGAACCTGAAGATGAAAAAAGTTTAGGACAATAAAAAAAATTATGAATAAACGTGTATTTATTGAGAAAATCATCTTCATATAATTTCATAGAATGATTGGTGCAGATTTTCACTTGATTAATATTAGATGATAACTATTGCATTGGTGATGTAGTCGACTGAATAAATTATTATTTTTCCTATCATAATATGATATAATATTATGGTTCTTCTTTTATATTTTCTTTTATTTGATTTTTTTTGTTGATAAAAAATTTAAATATAAATTTGAAATTAATTTCACATGTTTAATATATTATTGAATAATGAGATGATGATATACCTCATTCAAGAATTATTAAAGGTGTTAAGTTATATTTTTGAAAAATATTTCAAAATTTACTGATTCATAGAACTATTATATTATATTTATGATTGTAGTAATGTTTACCATAAATTCATTGATAAATTCAAGACGTTTAACTGGAAAAGTGTTTCTTGGGATTACATTGTGGTTGGTGGAATGTTCAGAAGGAATGTAAACTATAATTTTGAGATGTAATATGTTATAATCCATAATTTAATTTTCATTTAGGTTATTTTTTATTATGATTTGGTTTAGAGTATGCACAGTATAAAAATATTTTTTAAAAAATAAGCGATAGGTTTCATTTTTATTTTGAAACAAATTTTTCTTTAGTTTTTTGTATTAATTAGATGTAACAAATAGTTTTTGATTAAATATATATTTTACTTCATGATTAATTTTAAGGATAAATTTATCTATATTAATTCCACAATATCTTAATGGTGTAGTATATTTAAGGGTCTATAATTTATAAATATATATAATGATATAAATAAATCTAAATAATGAATATAATTATTTTTATAAATAGTTATTATATATATATAATTATATAAAAATATATAATGATATAAATATATATAATGATATAAATATATTTATAATTACAAAATTATAATAAATATGTGTAAATAATGAATCTATTTACTATATTTATATTTATATATATTTCTTATATATATATTTAATTATATATATATATATAATTGTATTAATATATTTATATTTATAATTATATTTATAAATGTATATTTACTATATTTATAAAATTATATATTTATAATTATAAATATGAAATATTTTTTTAAAAAAATATTTTAATTATAAATAAATAATTATAAAATTATAATAATAATAAAATAATTATATAAACACATTTGAATTTTTTTATTTCTATTAATAATTATAAATCCTTTATCAGCACTAATGATTTAGTGCTCATAAAAGGGATATTTATCATCAATGTTTTACTAGCATTGATAAAAGTGTTCCCAATATTTTTAAAAAAACCTTTACCACGACTCATTTAGTATTGATTGCCATGCTCTCACAAATCACCCATTTTTTCGACACTACTCCTCTATGTTCTCTGAGATGAATCAAGGCTATAATCAAAGGTATCTTAGTTTCTCTTATTCCCCTCTCATTGTTTGATATTTTGGGTTCTACAGTTTGCGTTTTTTCACTATTATTAACCATGATGAATCCTACTTCTCAAATATATATCTCTCTATCTATCTCTCTCCCACTCTCTTACCTATACCTACACAATGACACACTTACTCTATAAACTAATTCCAGCTTCATAGGAGACCTCTGTGAACTGTATCTCCATTCGATGTTGCAACTGATAGTGATTTTCTTAATGTTTTGGCTATATCATTTCTCATTACCTTTTAGATAGTGTGGGTTATCATTTCTTGAATCTTGTTTCCATGGTATGGAATGAACCTCAAGATGAAAAAAGTTTAGGACAATAAAAAAAATTACGAATATACGTGTATTTATTGAGAAAATCATCTTCATATAATTTCATAGAATGATTGGTGCAGATTTTCACTTGATTAATAATAGATGATAACTATTGCATTGGTGATGTAGTTGACTGAATAAATTATTTTTTTTCCTATCATAATATGATATAATTTTATGGTGCTTCTTTTATATTTTCTTTTATTTGATTTTTTTTTTGTTTATAAAAAATTTATATATAAATTTGAATTAAATTTCACATGTTTAATATATTATTGAATAATGAGATGATGATATACCTCATGCAAGAATTATTAAAGGTGTTAAGTTATATTTTTGAAAAATATTTCAAAATTTACTGACTCATAGAACTATTATATTATATTTATGATTTTAGTAATTTTTACCATAAATTCATTGATAAATTGAAGACGTTTAACTAGAAAAGTGTTTCTTGGGATTACATTGTGGTTGGTGGAATGTTCAGAAGGAATGTAAACTATAATTTTGATATGTAATATGTTATAATCCATAATTTAATTATCATTTAGGTTATTTTTTATTATGATTTGGTTTAGAGTATACATAGTATAAAAATATTTTTTAAAAAATAAGCGATAGGTTTCATTTTTATTTTGAAACAAATTTGTCTTTAGTTTTTTGTATTAATTAGATGTAACAAATAGTTTTTGATTAAATATATATTTTACTTCATGATTAATTTTAAGGATAAATTTATCTATATTAATATCACAATATCTTAATGGTGTAGTATATTTAAGGGTCTATAATTTATACCTTTTAGAGTATTTTTTGAAAATAGAGAATTTAGTGTTTATTAACCACTAAAATATCATATTCATAATTTAAATATTTCAATACTAATTAATAACTTTATTGATAATGGTTTTTTATTGTTTTTGGATACAATTAATGATGTTCACTGGTTTTAATTATGTTATATTTGAGAAAATATCTTGATCAATTAATATTTTTAACACATACTATAATAGAAATATTTTAGTTATTATCATGTTTTATAATTAAATTATTGAATTTGATGTTTAAAATACCCAATTAAAATTTCATAGAACAACCATAGTATAAAAATATTGTACAATTAACATAATTCACTAGTATGCCATGAAGTATGTACATTTGATTATCAGAGTGTCCTGGTATGTGTATAATGACTTGACTTACATGTGAATTTTGAACACGTCTACTTTAAGCATATACAAAAATATATCCGTTGTTAAGTATTTTAGAGTCCCTGTTATTAATTACTTGTTTATTTTTCTACTCACAACCTACACATGAACCTACAGGGTTATATATATCTTATATTTGATATATAGGTCACGGGAAATGAATAGTAACATAGATTAGATTTGGTGAAACTCTGTAGTGATGACTTGATGTTCTCATGGTAGGGTTAGAGACCATTCAGAATTTTTAGATGAGTTTTGAAATTTGAAATTAAGATGTGTTAATTTAAAATATTTTAATGATAAAATTTTCATCCTCACCAACTTTATCTCCCAAATAGTTTTTATTCCATTTTGTTGCTTGAGAGTCATCTCCAATATCTTCTGTGTTTCATGAACTTCTCTAAGTATTAGTCATCCAAAATTATCTTCGGTACCCCATATGTGATGAATACTTCTCATAGAAGTTTAATAAACATAGGTGTAGATGGATTTAAATAGTTTTAAAATAGAGATAAATTCTATTACCCATTTTCTTCAAAATTGTTGCACACTAATCATTTGAAAAATGAGTATGTATAAGGAGTTAAAGAGTTTGTCATGTTTTCAATAGAGCATGCACATGACCCTCGTCAAATCATTTTTTTGGGATTACATTTTTTTATTCAAGGAAAATTAAATGTCTGAATACTAATGCAGACAATGTCTTATGAACATAATGATGTTAAAAATACAAAGGAAGAAAATACTATTAATGAGGAAACTACAGAATTATTATGGGATCTACAATATATCGAAGAAAAAAATACAATAACAAAACATCACAGTTTTGAATAAAATTATCTAGGAAAGATGTCAGGGTGTAAAATTTTAGGTTGGATGGAATAAACATGGCCAACTTATTAACCCCAACAAGTCAATGTTCATCAGTTATGTTGGAGTCATGAAAATGATGAATTTTTATATTGATGTTGATTCAATGAAACCACCTCCAACCTATAATTAAGGAAATATGTAGGAAATATATAATGGTAATGTTATTATATAATTTCTCTATATTACAAAAAAAATCCTATAATGAAATGTAAATTTAATTTTCATTATTCCTTATAGAGTTTGATTGTTTTAGAATATTTCCATAATAAATTTGTCTTAATGGTTACTGAAAAAACCCATAGAGGCTTCAAGAATATTATTCTAATGTTACATATTAGAGATGTTTAGGGGAAAATAAATCACCATACACTAGCTGGTTATGCACACATTATAATATAGGAAATGTGTAATTCTTTCATCAATCATTTCAATGATAAATCATTTCAGGTGAATTACAGTGGATAATATATTATTTTTAAATTATTTGTTTTATCCAACATGATAAAAAATAGTTAATTTATCAAACAGTGAATGAGTACTGAAAATATAGAATGTATATAAAAACCAATACATGTCTATCACAATGTTAGGATGGGGTATGCTTAATTATATATGAAATTGGTATGTATTTTAAATTAAAAATAAAAATTTAATTATGTGATATGAAACAAAATATTTTACTTTTTTTATATGAAGATTGATGAATCCAAATATGAAGTCACGTCAATCCCATATCACATGCTATAAAAGGAGATCTTTTCAATAATAAGGGTAAACTATTTTTCAAAAACACACAAAAAAGAATTGAAAAAATGTGTAAGAATGACAATATTGTAATTATTTTTTCTTTATAATACTATCCCATAAAAATATATATACTTTTTTTATATTTTAATAGAACCATTACCAGAACAAAAACTACGTTCAGTCGCTTTGAAGTTACCAGAACAATATGTTTTCATTAGAGGATTTGGTTTGGGGGTATCTCGTTGAATATATTTGGAGGAGATAAAATCACATAAAGATACATATAATTTGGTGTGATGATTTCAGAAAAAAAATAGACTCACTAAAAGGTATTATTGTTTGGTATGGTTTGGGATACAAATGTATGAGAATTGATGAATGTGAATCGATGGTGGAATAAATATTTTCACATGAACTAGATGTTACCAAAAGCATTGAGCCTAGTCATTCCCAAACTGCAAAATGAACCTGGGGTAATCAATTTTTTAATTAATTTTAATCCAAAATGTGAATAAAAAAACATTCAATAACATCAGATTACTAAAATTCTATAGGGTACAGTTGTATGTGATTTGTATCTGCAACACTCATGCAGCTCCTTATTGTGATGAGTATAGTTTATAATATCTTGAAAGTCCAACTACACAATAAAGAACTACCAAAAGATCACATGAGAGTGGGGATTGAGGTATCTCATGAGACAACTGTTGAGTTTCCCATTCAACTTGATGATCCAGATTTTACAATGGGAAATGATGTTATTGGATATTTAATAGCATGGTCATCTAATCCTATAATGATACATAAGGTGTGTATTTAAAAATATTCATATGAAAAACATATAAAGATTGATGAAAAAAGTTCTGAAGTGAGGTATGACATTAAATATGGATAATGTGTTAAGTAAATGGAATGTTGAATCAAGAAAATCTATTCAATTGACCATATACTCAAAAATACATTCTAAGAGTACATTATCCCTACCAGTTCCAAAGAAACATTTATTATAATTAAAAATTAATATCAAGAACACATTTAAATATGAAAATATGTCTTACATTCCATATGAAAATGAAATATATGGAAGTTCCATGATTTATATAATTGGTCTTAAGAGTATAAATTAGATTCTAAAGAAATAATGGTTGGGCTTCTTGGTTGTGATTACATACATAAGGTACATTTTCATAATACATCTATTGAAGTATTGAGTAAATATGTTTAATAAAGTTAATAACTTTTCATATTTTCTATAGGAATTTATATTACTACTATATAAATGTAATACCATGGGTGGAAAAATTTAAATTTGTTTATCACTATATCATTTCTATGAGATGACTTTCTTTAGGAAAGAAGGAAATTGAGAACAATGGAGATATTTGAATCAATGAGTTTGAAAAGAATATCAAGCAATAGAAACTATTTAATTCTTATAATGAGGAATTAAAACTCTATAATCTAATAAAATAAAATATATTGTTAGTTTTTTTTTCATTTCTTACTTTTTTACATTGGCATCATTGGATGGTGATCGTAGTCAATTTGGATATCCTAATTATTGATTTTTTGGATCCAATGAATGGATATCTAACCAAATGACCACACCTGATTTTTATTGAGAATTTTTAATACACTAAAATAAATATTTTTTAGATAAACATTAAATTATAAGTTTTAGTATTGTTTTAACAATAATTTTTTAATGATATGGTGGTCACTAAATATAGACTAAATCAGGGAATGAATTTGGTGTCTGAAGAGATAAATCCTATAGATTACTGTAAATGGAAACAAATTACGGTGTTTATTGAAAGGGTTAACTATCAAAAAATTTCAAACAAATTAACTTATTATGGTAAATTATTCTACAGTATATGAAGTATGATAATGATACTGATTGTGAATATTACATTTTAAAATGCATGATAGATATTATAAGGAATTAAAATACTATCATCTTAGAATAGGTAATATTCAATGGTTATTATATATTCATTAAATATATTTCATAATCATTTCATGTCTATATTTTCTCATCACTATCAATAGTTTCGACAATCATCATACTGAAAAGTATAAGTAAATCTCATTAGAGATGACTGGGAATCATACATGTTGTCTGAATGTTTGTCCAAAAAAATTATTGTAATTAACAACTATGTTTGTGATCTAGTATAATTTGTAACCACAGAAATATATTTGTGTGTTGATGAATTAGTGCTATAATTATAGCATATTATTTTTTATTTGTTTCTCAAAGGGAAGTATAATAAAGGAAATCAGTTTTTTAGATGTTCTGATATGTAAAAAATAAAATTATTGGGAAATGGAGGAGGAAAGGGTGAAGGTGGAGGCGAAGGTGGAAGTGATGGAAGAGGTGGCAGCATAGGTGGAGGTGAAGTAATAGTCCATGGTGGAGGAGGAGGTAGAGGCAGAGATAGAGGCAGAGGATGAGGAGGTGAAGTTCTACCATGAAAAAAATAAAATTATTGGGAAATGGAGTAGAATGAGGATCATAACAAGATTTTGTTTGATATTTTTTTTAAATGTGAAAACAATACATATTACATAAGATAATATACATTATAAATGTTTTTCAGGTGGCTTGTTGAAAAATGTTTTTCACTGCTTGTTTAAGTTATTTTATATAAGAATTTAAGTGGTGGAACTTTTTTTTAAAACAAAACTGACACCACTTATTTTTTCAAACTGATTGTCATAGGATAAAATTTCAATTAGAACATTCCATGTAGTATTAAATATTACTAAAGTGTTAAATAAACCCCTCACTAATAAAACATGATAAAAAATAAATACATTTTCTTGCCCATGACTTCTATACACTACAAAGAAAGGTTCTTAGTATTGGATCCAATAGTCAAATGAGAGTCATACAACATCAATCCATTTATCAAACTGTCTTATAATCCAAATTTTATGTTTAAATAATTATGGGTGTAATCAACAACTAAATCCAGTAGATTTATGAGGGAAGTATTATAGAACAAACAACATTGAGAGATCATGGCTATTGAGGAGGGATGATGTCAAAGGAAACATGAAATCAAATGAAAAGAAACCACCTTATGATGACATACCGAAACATTCAAAACCCGCTTCAAAAGTAATCAAAAAGCACCAAAACAGAAAAACACACCTTTGAAAAAGAATCTAGTATCTTGATCCAGAAACATTAAAAAATAAATAAATACATAATTTCATCGATTGAATTAGGAATTTTTGGAATAGAAAAATATAGTTGTTTTATTATGCATGTGAACATTTATTGTGTAATATGATCAATGTTCACAAGCTCAATGATAAGAAACTGATAATAATTTTCAATATAAAATTTATCAGAATATGGATATTCTAATTTTGATTAAAAAATAATATGATTTCATGTCATAGTTTTTTGACACCTGAAAAATTCATTTAGATAGTTTTGAAATTGACATTAATTTTACTAAAAAAGACAACTCACATACATAAAACAAAAAACACATTCACATTATTTTGGTACATTATTAAAATGATCCATAAGTCATTTTGATATGTATAAATCATAAAAACCTAAATATGATAAATGGTGTTCCTTGTATGACTCAAATTGTCCATTATCTATTTAAAATTGATATTTTAGTTCAAAAGTGTGTCACTCATTGAAAACAAATAAAATTTTCTCCAATTGTATTGATAATTTTGGAAAATGATTATTTATTAATTTGTAATGTTTAGGAATTTGTATTGTTTGAAGTCTACAGGAAATGAATTCCTCTATGGCCTACGAGCCATGTAATCATTAGCCTACGGGGCTTGTAAGGTTTCCACCTCACCCCTTGAAAGGTTTATTATCAAAAATAAATAAAAAATGAAGGCCTTCAGGCCATTGGAGGAGGAGTATCACTTATACTCCATAGATTATGTGACCAGTATGACTCAAAGTGTGTGTTTCAATCATAAAATGACATTTTTGAAAAAAATCAAGTTGTGTACTCATAACCTAGAAAATGAATTCATATTATTTTTATACTTTAAGAAAATGTTATATATGTAATTTGGTACATTTAGGAATCAAATACACCTCAACATGTCACAAAATGTGATCGGTATGACTCGAAGTATGTATTTTTGTTCAAAATTGACATTACATTTAACAAAAAACAATTGACATGCTCAAAAATCTACAAACACATTTATATTGTTTGATTTTTTACTTTAGTAAAATTATCTATAAGTAATTTTTGATATTTACACATAATCTAAACCTCAATCTGTTACATGATGTGCGTGGGTTGACTCGATGTGTCCATTATCAAATTAAAATTGACATTTTAGTTCAAAAAGTGACACTTATTGAAAAAATATTGTCTTTATAATTTTGGAAAATGATTTATTAATCCTTTTTTATGTGTAAGAACTAGTATCACGTAAAACCCACAAAGGATGTGACTAGTATCACTCAAAGTGCACATTTCCTGATTAAAATATCATTTTAGTAAAATAAAAAGTCTCATACTCAAAACCAAGGAAAGACATTCAAATAATATTTTTACTTTATTAAAATGATCCATTGATCATTTGGGACATTTATGAATCAGACTCACCATAATCTGATGTACAATGTGACCGGTATGACTCCAAGTGCATCATTTTACTCATAATTAACATAAATTTTAGTAAAAAACTAGAATACTAAAAACCAAGATAACACATTAATATAGTTTTATTACTTTAGAAAAATAATCCATAAGTCATTTTTGGTGTTTAAGATTTAGATGAACCTCAATAAGATACATGATGTGACCTATAAGACTCAAAGTGTCCGTTATCAGTTTAAAATTGACATTTCAGTTCAAAAACGGTTACTCATTAAAAATAAAGAAAACACGCTCAAATTTTATTAATAATTAATGAAAATTATTCAAAATTTATTTTGGATGTGTAGGAATTACTCTCATGTCAATCCCATACACGTTGTGACCGGTATGTCTTAAAGTGGAGTTTTTCAGTTTAAAATGTCAAATTATTAAAAATACACAGGTGGCATACACAAACCAAATAAAAACCATTTATATTGTATTGATGATTTATGAAAATGATCCATAAGACATTCTTTGTTCTGTAGGATGCAGTATCACCTCAATCTGATGTACGGGGTGGCAGGTATGACTTCAAGTGCATCTTCTTATTCAAAATTGACAATAATTTTAGTATAAAGACAACTAAAATACTAAAAACTAATTGAAAGCATTAATATTGTATTAATAATTTATAAAATTCACCAATAAGTCATTTTTAATTGTATTAATTATCCTCACCACAATCAAATACATGATGTGATTGGTATGACTTAAAGTGTGTTTTTAGTTTAAAATTGATATTCTAGAACAAAAACTATCAATCATTGAAAACCAAGAAAAAAAAATCAGATTTTATTGATAATATATGAAAATGATTCATAATTAATAAGTTACGTGCAGGATTTAGTCTCATATCAAACACATACATGATGTGACCAATATGACTCAAAGTACATGTTTCCAGTTTAAAATGAATTTTTAGTAAAAAAACAAGTGGCGTACTAAAAAGTGAGAAAAAACATTAATATTATTTTTATAATTTTGGAAAATGACCAATATGTCCATTGGGATGTGTTGGAATCAACTGCACCTCAATCTAACTCACGATGTGACCGGTATGACTCCTAGTGCTTATTTTTTTTCAAAATTGACATTAGTTTTATTAAAAAAGACACATGGCATAGTCCAAACCAAACAAACATTTAAAAATTATTTTTTTACTTTATGAAAACACTCCATATTTAATTTTTTGAGATTTTGGAATCGTCTTAAAATCAATCTGATACACGATGTGTGCGGTGTGACACAAATTGTCCATTATTAGTTTAAAATTGACATTTTAGTTCAAAAAGAATCAGTCACTAAAAAGTGAGAAAACACACTCAGATTATCTTAATAATTTATAAAATGAATCATAATTCATATTTTATTTTTAGTAACCAGTATCACATAAAACCCACACACGATGTGACTGGTATCACTCATGTGTGCATTTCTAGTTTAAAATTTCATATTAGTAAAAAACACGACTGAAATACTTAAAATCGAGAAAATGAGTTTACATTGATTTTATAATTTATTGAACTGATCCATATGTAATTTGAGACAAGTATGAATCATTATCACATCAATCTGTCACACAGTGAGAACTGTTTGACTCCATGAGCATCTTTTTATTCAAAATTGATATTAACTTTCGTGAAAATGACAACTGGCATACTCAAAACCATGAAAAAATATATATATTGTTTTGATACTTTTGGAAAATTATCTATAAGTAATTTTTTATATGTAGGAATAATAAAAATATCAATATGATACACAATGTTCTAGGAATGATTCAAATTGTTTGTTATTAGTTTAAAAATGATATTTTAGTTCAAAAACAAACACACACTAAAAATGGATAAAACATGCTCATATTTTCATAATATTTTATTAAAATTATTTAAAACTTATTTTTAAATGTTTTAATTAGTCTCATGTAAAACCCACATGTGATGTGGCTAGTATGACTCAAAGTGAGAGTTTCTAGTTTAAAATGACATTTTAGTAGAAAATAAATGTGGAATACTCAAAACCAAGAAAAAACATTCCTATTGTTTTGATAGTTTATTAAAATTGTCCATAAGTCATTTTTGATGTGTAGGAATCATTTTCACCTTAGTATTATGCACGATGTAACTTGTATGACTCAAATTGTGTCTTTCCATTCAAATTTGACGTTAATTCTAGTAAAAAGGACAATTTTCATACTATGAATTAAACAAACACATTTATAATGTTTTTTAAATTTAAGAAAACCATCCATAGTTCATTTTTAATATGTATAAATTATCCTCACCACAATATGAATCATGATGTGTGTGTTATGACTCAAAGTGTCTATTATCAATTTAAAATCATCATTTTAGATCAAAAAGTTTCACTCACTAAAAACTAAGATAACATGCTCTTATTGAATTCATAATTTATGAAAATTATTAATAAATAATTTTTGATGTGTAGGAACTAGTCTAACATCAAACCCACACACTATGTGACCTATATGACTCAAAGTTCATGTTTCCAGTTTAAAATGACATTTTAGAAAAAAATAGAAGTGGCATACTCAAAACTGATAAAACGAATTTGGATTGTATTTTTAATTTAGTAAAAAGATCCATAAGTCATTTGGAATGTTTTGGAATTATATACACCTAAATATGATTTACAATGTGACTGTTATGACTCCAAGTGTGTCTTTTTATTCAAAATTGGTATTAATTTTAGTAAAAAAGACAACTGACATACTAATAACCAATAAAACACATTCATATTGTTTTTATACATTTAGTAAAAATATCCAGAAGTCATTTTTGATTTGTAAATATCATCAACACCTCAATCTGATATAGGATGTGCTCAGTATAACACAAAGTGTCCATTATCTGTTTAAAATTGACATTATAGTTCAAAACATGTCACTAAATTAAAACTAACAAAATATGATCAGATTATATTGAAAATTTAACACAATGACTAATAATTCATTTTTTATTTGTAGGAATCCATTTCACATAAAACCCACACATGATGTGACCAATATGGCGCAATGTTTGTGTTTCCATTTTAAAATGACATTTTAGTAAAAAATCTAGAGGCATACTTAAAACTGAGAAAAATATTTCAGATTATATCGATAATTTAGGAAAATGATCCATAAGTCATTTGGGAGTTGTAGGAATCAACCTCACATCAATAAGAGCCATGATGTGACTGGTATGAATCAAAGTGCAACATTTTACTCAAAATTGACATTATTTTTTGTAAAAGAAAAGTAACATACTCAAAACTAGAAAAACAAATTTTTATTTTTTTAGTTGTTTATTAAAATGATTTATAAGTCATTTATGACATTTATAAATTAACCTCACATTAATCTGATACAATATGTGCACAGTACATCTCAAAGTATCCATTATTAGTTTAAAATCGACATTTTAGTTCAAAATGTGTCACTTACTAAAAACTGAGAAAACATTCCTATATTATATTGATAATTTAAGAAAATAATAAATAATTCATTTGTGATTTCTATGAACCAGTCTTAGATTAAACCCTCACACTATGTGACTGACATCACTTAAAGTATGTGGTTCGAGTTTAAAATAACATTTTAGTAAAAAAATAAATGATTCATATAAAAAATAAATCAAATTCCCTTATATTACTTTTATATTTTAGTAAAATGATCCATAAGTCATTTTGGAAGTGTATGAATCAGCTGTACCTCAATCTGATGCATGGTATGACTGGTAAGACTGCAAGTTGTCTTTTTATTCAAAATATATATTAATTTTAGTAAAAATTACAATCAATATACTCAAAACCAGGAAAAATGCATTCAAATTGCTTTTATACATTAATTAATTGATCTATATGAAATTTCTAACATTTATGAATTTTCCTCACCTCATTCTGATACATGATGTTCCTAGTATTACTCAAATTTTCCATTATCATTTTAAAATTGACATTTTAGTTCAAAATGTGTTACTCACTGAAAACAAATCATACCCACTGGGATTTTATTGATAATTTAGTGGAAATAATAATTAATTTTTTATGTTTAGGTCTCTCTATCATTTCAAACCGACACACGATGTTACTTCTATGACTCAAAGTGTGCATTTTATGTTTAAAATTTCATTTTAGTTAAAAGCACAAGTGGCGTACTCAAAACTAAGAAAAAAATTCATATTTTTTTAATTCATTATTTAAATGATATATAAGTAATTTTGATGTGTAGGAATCATCATCACCTCAATTTGATGCATGATGTGACTAGTATAACTCCGAGTGTTTCTTTTTATTCAAAATTAACATTAATTTTAGTAAAAAAGACAATTGACACACTCAAAATTGAACAAAAATGTTCATATTTTTTTGTTACTTTAGAAAAATGATCCATAAGTCATTTTTTGTGTAGTAATCATCCCCATATCAATATGATACACTATGTGCATCATAAGACTCAATGTTTCTGTTATTTAATTAAAATAGATATTTTAGTTCAAAAAATTAAACCCACTAACAACTGATCAAACATTATTTAATTTTCTTAATAATTTAGTAAAATGATTCATAATTTAGTTATCATGTTTGGGAACTTGGCTCACTCCAAAACCACACATGATGTAAAAAATATCACTCAAGGTGCACGTTTCTAGTATAAAATGGTATTTTAGTAAAATACACAAGTGACATACTCAAAACCAAAAAAACACATTCGTATTGTTTTTATAATTTAATAAAATGGCCCATATTTCATTGGGAACATGATTAAATCATCCCCACCTCAATCCGATTCCTAGTGTGACTGGTATAACTCCAAGAGAGTATTTTTATTTAAAATTGACATTAATTTTAGTAAAAACGAAAACTGACATAATCAAAACTGAGAAAACACATTGATATTATTTTATACTTTTTAAAAAAGATCGATAAGTGATTTTTTATGTCTAGGAATTTTCCAAACCTCAATATAATACATGATGTTCCTGATATGACATGAATGTCCATTATCAGTTTAAAATTGACATTTTTGGTAAAAAAAATGTCACTCATTGAAATCAAATAAAAAACTTATATTAACAATATAAATTAGGAAAATAATTAATAATTCAATTATGACATGTTTTAACCAGTTTTATGTCAATCCCACACACGGTGTGACCGATATGACTCAAAGTGCACATTTCCAATTTCAAATTACATTTTAGTAAAAAATACACGTGACATACTCGAAACCAAGAAAACACATATGGATTGTATTTATACATTAGTAAAATTATCCATAATTAATTTGGGATATATTAGAATTATTTGAACCTCAATATGATGCATTAAGTGACCATTATGACTCTAATAGCATAATTTTATTCAAAATCAACATTAATTTTAGTAAAAAAGGAAACTGGTAAACATAAAACTGAACAAAAAAATTTGGATTGTTTTATTAAATTAGTAAAATGATATATAAGTCATCTTTTATGTGTATGAATTATCCTCACCTAAATCGGATATAGGATGTGTGCGATATGAGTCAAAGTTTACATTATTAGTTTAAAATTAATATTTTAGTTCAAAACGTATCACTCACCGAAAACTACGAAAACATGCTTATATTTTCATCATAAGTAAGGAAAAATATTAATAATTCATTTATATCATGTAGTAACTTCTATCATATCAAACCCACACATTATGTGACTGGTATCACTCAAAGAATTTGTTTCTAGTTTAAAATAATATTTTAGTAAAAAATCAACTGACATACTCAAAAATGAGAAAAATAGTTTAGATTGTATTGATACTTTATAAAATTTATTTATAAGTTATTTTGGACATGTAGTAACAATTTACACCTCCATTTGATGCACGGTGTGACCAGTATGAATCCAAGTGCATATTTTTATTCGAAATTGATATTAATTTTAGTAAAAATAAAACCTTACATACTCAAAACTCATCAAACACATTCATATTGTATTAATAATTTAGGAGAACTATCCATTAGTTATATGTGACATGTAGGAATCTTTCTTACCTCAATATGATACATGATGTTCTAGATATGACTCAAAGTGTCTATTATGAGTTTAAAATTGATATTTTAGTCAAAAAAATTGTCACTCCCTAAAAATAGAGAATACAAACTCAACGTGTCTTGATAATTTTTGGAAACTATTGATAATTAGTTTGTGACATGTATGAATCCATAAACACAATAAACCAATACACTATCTGATTGGTATGACCTAAAGTGTATGTTTCTAGTTTTAAATGATAGTTTAGTAAAACCCCAAGTGGAATACTCAAAACTGAAGAAACAAATTAATATTGTTTTGATACGTCTAGAAAAAAAATCCATAAGTCATTTGAGATGTCAAAGAATCTGTCGCACAATAATCTGACACATAGTGTGACTAGTAGGACTTGAAGTGCGTAATTTTATTTTAAAATGACATTAATTTTATTAAAAATGAAAACTAAACAACTCAAAATCAAATAAAAACATTCGTATTTTTTTACTTTATTAAATTGATACATAAGTCATTTTTAGAGGTATGAATTATCCTCACCTTAATCCAATACACGATGTGTTCGGTACGCATCAAAATGTCTGTTATCAGTTATAAATTGATATTTTAGTTCAAAAAGTGTCTCCCACAAAAAACAAATTAAATTCATTTGGATTGTATTGATAATTTAGGAAAATTATTCAAAATTCATTTTTTATATATAGGAACCATTCTCACATCATATAGACACATGATGTGGACAGTATCACTAAAAGTGTGCATTTCTAGTCTAAAATGACATTTTAGTAAAAAAAGGCAAATGGCACACTCAAAATCAAAGAAAAAATTTCATATTATTTGGATACTTCATTAAAATGATTCATAAGTCATTTAGTATGTGTATGGATTATCCTCACATTAATCCAATCCCTGATGTGACTAATATGACTTAAAATGCATCTTTTTAATTCAAACATGACATTAATTTTAGTAAAAAAGACATTTAATTTACTCAAAACTAATAAAATGCATTTTTATTGTTTTTTTAATTTAGGAAAACAATCCGGAAGTCATTTTTGATGTTCATGGATCATACAAATCCCAATCTGATACATGATGTCCTCATATGACTCAAAGTTCCCAATATCATTATAAATTTTACATTTTAGTTCAAAAGGATTCACTCACTGAAAACCAAGACAACACACATGGATTATCTTGATAATATAGGAAACCAATTTATAATTAATTTGTGATGTATAAGAATTATTCTCACATCAAACCCAAACATGATGTGAATGGCATGACTCAATTATCATGTTTCTCGTTTAAAATGGAATTTTAGTGAAAAACACAAGTGGCATCCTCCAAACCATGAAAAAAAATTCTGATTATTTTTCTAAATTATAAAAACAATCTATAAGTCATATTGGATGGGTTGGAATCAACCTCATCTCAATAAATCACATGATGTCACCGTTCTGAGTCAAAGTGTGTATTTTTATTCAAAATTGATATAAATTTTAGTAAAAAAGATAACTAAAATAATAAAAAAGGAACAAACATATTGAAACTATTTTTTTACTTTCAGAAAAAGATCAATAATTTATTTTTTATGTTAATGAATTATCCATCCGTAAATCTGATACCTAATGTACTTAGTCAAACTCATTGTGTCTTTTACCAGTTTAAAATTTACATTTTAGTTCTAAAAATTTCACTCACTGAAAACCAAGAAAACACACTCATATTGTCTTGATAATTTAGGAAAATAATAAATAATTTATTTTTGAAATGTAGGAACCATAATCATGTAAAAACCACACACGATATGAACATAATCACTCAAAGTTCATGTTTCCAGTTTATAATTACAATTTAGTAAAAAACACAAGTGGTGTACTAAAAACCATGAAATCAATTTTGGATTGATTTTATACTTTAGGAAAAATATCCCTTACTTTTTTGTGATGTATATGAATTAGAAACACCTCAATCCTATAAACTATGTTCCTGGTATGTCTTAATGGTTATGTTATTACGTTAAAATTGAAATTGTAGGTTAAAAAGATCCACTCATTGAAAAACGAGAAAACACACTAGGATTGTATTGATAATTTTTGGAAAAAATTCAAAATTATATTTTTAAATACTTAACTGATTGTCTTATAATATTTATCTTATACTTATTTAGTTAATTTTTATATTGATAATGATTGAAGATGAACAATAAATTGTGTGACGTGTAAAAAACAACCACAACACAATGTGATACACAGTGTTCCTACTATGATTCAAATTTTAATTTAGAATTAACACAATATATTTAATATATTTACTTATTTTATTACTAAAATAATAAATTTTTTCTTACATAGGTGCATTTTTTTCTCGTGTAGGGGTGTCTTGTTCTTTTAAAATGGTAATTTTTTTTCTATAATAGTTTTTTTATTTTACTTATACTGTAAATTATATTTCATTTAAATTATGTATTTTTATATAATTTTACCAATTTATGGTGTTGTTTATGGTGTTGTAGTGTTCTATAACATCACACTATAGTATTTCAATTTATCAGATCTTTTAAAAGCATTGTCAAAGGATATATTTATCAGTGCTAATTAAAAGTGAAGATAGATGGTGTCTTTTATCAGTACATCTAAAGCTGATGATGAAATACTAGGCCTTTTAACCACATTATTGATGTCAACACATTTTAGCACTGATAATGTCCTATTATATCACTGTTTAAGGCCTCTTTTGTAGTAGTGATTAATATTTCTTCCTTTTTATTCTATTTCTTAGTGTATGTATTACCAGGACATTCAAGGAATTTATTTGGTACTCGAAAAGGTGGACTTTCATTATATTGTTATATTTTATTGGGTGATTGAACATGACCTGTGATTATGATGATGATGAACCTAGGAATAAGGTAAGGTCATGATATCCTTGAGGTCAAAACCATTACAATGAAATTGGGTGTACAATGGACTTATGGAAGTTGAGTGACATGTTCACTTGATTCCATGTGGATACTGAGTGACATTTTTCACAATTCCACAATGATATATTGTTAAATGTTGTTTCTATGCCTTTTGGATACTAAAAGAAATGTTCACTCGATGCCATGTGGATACTGAGTGTCATGTTCACTTGATGCTTTGTGGATTGTGAGTGAAATGTTTTATAGATGTCTTGTTGATCAAATTTCTGAATAGAATTTTATTACTCCCAAAATCCATTATATCTACAATCCATCATGGATCCTAATTAGGTATATTCATGGGTTCATGATGTCTTGGTAAGCACATGATCGCTCAATATATGGTTGTTATGTTCTTGTATATTAATTGGTGATTATATTTTGTGCTTGTGCAATTATATTTTTCTCATTTACTTTCTAATGAGACTAACATAAGAATGTACACTATATTTATCCATTATGTAATGGTCCACATAAGTTTTTCCCTACTAATTTCTAACAACACTTGTCTAAGGATGCCATGAGAGTTGGGTAATCGAGAAACCCTCATCTGTTATAGGTACATGTTGGGATGAGGCCCATGTTGATAGTGGAGTAGGATAGATCACTATGAGTTTGGAGACCAAGATGTCGTGACATTGAGATTTTTATAGCTTATTTTACGATTTTTATTCTCAATATTATACTTGTGATTGGCATGGTGGGTGGTCATTATACTATTTATAGTTATGAATACCTAGTATGTTGTTTCCGCATTTATTAATTACTGATGATGTGTTACTGATATATTCTTACTATTATTGTATATTGTTATATTGTTGGTTATTTATTTGTTATGGTTAACTCTGAATTAGGGTATAGTTTACCCATGATTTCGCTTGAGATTTTCGATATTAGTTTTCTGCCTGTGGGGTATAGGGGGGCACTTTTGAGGTCATGTGACATTCTAGATTAAACATTGTGATTCAGGTCAGGATGTTCTAGTTTTCAACTAACACTCCTATGGTTCAAAATACAAATTTCTTCAGAAACTAAAATTTGATTCCTTAGATAACTATTCACCACAACTAATAAATCGTATTTCTCCCAATGATTTATAGATAATGGTTTAATAAGGAAGGTTTAAAAATTTTATGTGTGTTTTATATTATTCTTGGATCAAAATCATGTAAAATTTGCATAGTTTTCTTTTATGGACCTTTATTATATTACTAAATAATATACATCTTATTATCTCAAGGTCAATAATTTTTTTAGAAATTTTACATGTTGAAGGATTTTTGGAAAATATTATTTTCATAATTTTTTTTATATTCTTTGGCCTCATCCCTTGAAAATTACTAGTTAAAAACATTACGGATTCTAGAACAATAAAGTGTACACTATTTAGTGAGAATGAGGTTTGGAAGTGTTGAAACTCTCCCTTAAGATGTCTATTTAATAATCTTTTCAATTCCTTCAAACTCAATGATATTTCATACCCTCCTACATATTAGTAAATAAATAACTCAATCTTATTAAATATAAATTGGGAATTTTAATAAAATTATCATACAAATATTAATTGAAATAGATTATTTGCACATAGCTTAGCGAAAACATATTCTTTCATATAATTGATTTCCATAAATGTTCACGACATTAGACACTTTATTATATGATTTTTATTGAGATATCACTATTTGATCTCATAGATGCACATTTAACATAAAAATATGTAGATATGATGCCTCATAAAATATTTTATGGCCATTACTTTCCCATGGATGTAGGATGATCATAATTTCTTCATATTTTTAAATAGAATCATAGGATAGAGGATTAGGGCCCAAATGATTCATTTTTCAATATAAAGACATCAATTAGAGATTTTAGTTGATTTAAAGGTAAAGAGAGATTAGGATTAAATAGGTGAAAATGGGATTTTATATCATTGTATTTTGAAGTAATTTAAAATAATTTGTATTGAATAAAATAAATTTTGAAAATAAAAAAACCTTATACAAAATAAAATGAATCAAATTAAATTAAATAGAATTAAATAATGAAGAAAATAAAATTAAATATTTAAAATATATATCTATTGTAATTTAAAATTCAATGGTTAATTAATGAATCCCTTTATTATAAGTGTCAATAGTAAAATAATAATATAATAAGGTAAGAAGAAAATAAATATTAGGAAATTATGAATAAAGTTAATCAACAATATAAAAATTAACAAAAAACAACGTAAATAATTAATAATAGTTAATAATTCTAAATTAGTTATTGGTATATATAATTATCTCAATATTCAATAATTTTGTAATGGTTTTCTAAAAATATAAATATGATTAAATTCTCTATCGTTGAAATATAGAGTAATATCACCCTTATGAATTTAAATCAATAATCTAGTAAAGTGTATTTCATCTTTATAATCTATTTAAAATAAATGAGTGTAGTTAAAAATTACACATGATTATTAGATAATGCAATATAATTATATTTTTTATTCTACCTTGAAACAGGTGACTTTACCAAAAAGTGATATGTTCTAGAGGTTCTATATCAATGAAAACTTTATCCACTATAAGAAATTTCAAAACAAAAAACTAAATCAAATGAATGACCTTTAAAATATAATAAACCAAAATTCAATGTACTTTTTAGGTATTTGTAAAATATTGGAAACTTTTTAAGGTTTTTTATTTATAATATATAAAAACAAAAAACATAATATCAGAGTACTTAGAAGTAAGAAATAATAAACTGTAATTATATATTTATAATTTTATTTTTCCACTGAATTCAAAATTATATTCAAGTCAATTTTACAATTGGTATTCATTGGCGTATCACCAACCAAAACACTATAAATAGAAAAAATATTTTAATATATAACTTGGTTCTCCTCTATGGAAAAGAATAACTCCATTCTAAATTTGATATACCTGAAATCTAGAAAAAAAATCACTCTCTAACAGACTATTTTAAATTTTATATTTCATATTGGGTAAAATGGTTTTACATAGAGAGTTTTTTGAACTAAAAAACAATATAGCCAATATAGATATGAGCTATCAAAATATCTTTTGAAAACCTTTTGATGGATATATTTTTATTGATATAACCTTTTATTAAATTAATTTATATAAAAATAAAGCTAAACCTATCAAACCAATCTATAATAGTTTTTTAATATATAAATATTTTGAATTATTAAAAAAATGGTAATAGATATATTTTAAAAACAAAGGGGGTTTTCAATAGATACATCCTCGAGAATAAAACTATTAAAAAATTAAATCTTGAAATTCTTTTAATAAATATATAAATATAAATATACTAATTTATTCAAGGATTTACATGAAATCAATTCCTTCATTATGACTATAACTTTATGAAACCAATCAAGATATATATATAAAACAATTAGTCATACTCATCAACCATGTTATGGATTATATGTTTAGTTTCAAGAGTTTGATAGTCTTTGAGTCTTTCCATGAATTCCAATATTTTTTTATTCAAATAAGTTCAAATCATATTTCTAGAAAACCACTTATTTATTTATCATTAATAGAATAAGTAATGTTATTTAATTTAAGATATGATATGTAAGATTTATATTTAATTCATTTTCTCAAAAGGGATCATGTTTACAACATATTATCAAGATCAACAACTACTGTATCAAAATAACAATCCTTAGGATTCCTAGATGATCTGGGTAATGTTGTAATTGATTGTTCCTAGAAATTTTTTTTTCTAGGGGAGTCTTGTTGATATGTGAAATATTATCTTTCAAAGAAATCAATAGACTGATCACCAGTTTAAACATTTTAATTGATATATAGATCTAAAATATATCCTCATGGTTCTTATTAGTGTTTTTTTTATTTTAGATGGATCTATCTCATAAAATTTTACATTAATGGATTCCTAAAACACTGTGGTTAATTTATTGAAAACTCTATATGAATTACTTATGGATGAAAATTCAAATATAAATACATCATGAAACATGGATAAAAATATATCTAATTTGTATTCAATGTGGAGAATATACACTTTTCAAATAAGAACATAAATCAACTCACCTTAGGTTTATTATATTCTATAATACATAATAATTTTTATTTAAATGTTATCTAATAAAAAACTATTTATTTTGTATATTTTTTAAAAAATCTTTATCCCCAAAAATAAGTAAATATATTATAGTCATTGAGTTTGGTCTGATCTACTTCTTGGATTGATATGTTTTTCTTTTTAATAACCCCATTTTTAAAGGTATTATAGGTATTGATAAGCTAATATCATTTCCATGATATAAACAAATAGAACCACAATATTTTTAAAAAAATCAAGAATCTGCCTATTTCATAGGGTTATAATGGTAATTCCACTGATTTTCTCTTCTATTCTTACAAAAAATAGAAAAATAAGTACATGATTTAATTTTGTGAACTAAAAATTAAGCCTTGGTGAATCAGGAATAATAATCAATAATGATGCAACCATAGTTATTTCCACATATTCTAGGAATTCCATATGGTCAAAATATATCTATATGAACCAAATCTAATGATTTAGACTTGGAATAAAATTTCCTTAGTTTTAATGAAACCTTTCATCATTTTCCATTTTAATAAAGATTATAGAATTTATTAGTTAGATAATATATCATAAATAAATCTTCACTAACACTTTGTTAGAAAGTAAAAAAATGTAAATGACCATTAAAACTTCCATGTATCTGATTTACCTTGAATGGATATATACGAAAATCATGAAAAAAAACATGATGGGAAATTAATGATTTCAAATTAAAATTGTAAACATTTTTATTTCTCTTTATAGTAAAATATAAATCATTATTTGTTGTATAAATATTTTATTACCCATTATAAAACTTAATATAACATACATAATTACATAAAATATTAATAAAACACATATTTTACTTTCAGTAATAGAAAATAGTAATTTGGAAATAAGTATAGAATTTGATATACTATCTTGTCCAAGATAAATGATATTATATTATTCCCTATATCCATGTGTAACCCAACTTGATTTAACATTATTTTATATTTTAAAACTATACTAGTCATTAATCACCTTAATTTCAAATCCATTATATAAGTACCATAATGTCACACTCACCCTAAGGTTTCTCAGTAGTTTCTTGGACCCTGGTGTCACATAGCCTCAAGCATACCTCTTCCTGATTTAGAGGCTACCAACTTTCAATGAGTGCATAAAACATACATGAATTTGAATATGACCATGAAATAGAGTGAAACAATATATTAAAATAACCAAATATCATCCATAATAATAAATTAGGGTACATGGAAGTAAATAAACATAATCATGATATATCAAATTAATGTAGAAGGATACAATCATCAATTAACTAATCTCCCACTGATATGATCACATATACAAAATAAATATACGGATAAAAAATAATAAATCTCTATTATCATCCTTAAGCCTCATTAAATTCCCTATCTCCATCACCACCTTGAGATTCCATAACCTGATTCAGTGAAAATCTTATGCCCAACATGAAAGTAGAAATAAGGTCTACCCACACACGAGAGTGCTCATAAAGTGTGTGAGAAATACTTATCAGTTCAGTCTCACTAAGTGACCCTAATATAGATCATCATATATATTTATTGAAGGTAAAAATAAATTGTTGTAAATAAATATTCACACACACATGTATCATAAGTTCTTGTGTTAACTCGACCACTATGACTCCAAGTATGTTAGTTCACCATGTGATAACTAAGACACCATGTTACTCAACCTTATCTGCTTCGACCTAGGAATTATCTAGACACCTCATTATATAAAACTGAAACCACGCCTAAATACATATTGAAGGTTGTCACCAATTCCCAGTCACTACCTAAAGATGTAGGGTATGGTCTTGCTTCTTTGTCACATACCATCCATCAACACTAAAGTGAGGTCAGCCATCATGTCCCAACATTTACCATATCACTCATGGAAGTGACCTGTATCAAATATTTATCACAACCTTATTACTCAAGGTAGGATACATCATCATCGCTTGCACTAACCGTATAACTCAAGTAGGTCCATTCCAACATCTTCTCACAAAAGACAAGGTCGTTATCTTGACCAATTCTTTATCACTCATAGTAGGGTCCATTATCATATAAATACTAAACCCATATTCTCACTCAATATGATCATGAAAATAACTTCTCATTCCATATAATACGATTTTATTAACCTTAACCTTATCACTTATGTTTTGGTTTTATATCACCTTGGAACTTAACCACTACTTTTTCACATTATCTAGGCTTCAATGAGAACCTTCTCACTCATGTTAAGGCTATATCATGACCAATAACGTATCACTTAAGTAGATTGTAGACATTAATATTTTTCATAAACCATGTAAATATACACCACCTATCACATTCACTTAGTCTGCACATGCGTGTAACACAAGTAGGGCATGTAACCCATCCTATTTGCTCACCAGATCATCTCTGGGTTCCAGTCACTCTGGACCTAGCCCTATGACTCAAACACATATCTAGAACCATATATCCCCTTAAGTAATCACTTCAAGACCATCTTGGTCATTCAATTATATATTTATTCTTCTATTATCTTTACCATCTCACTGGTTAGGGTATCCACTAGGGTCCTCTAAATCTGTCTCAATTTTTCCTCACTAGGACTATACCACACTCATCACCCCATGGTGACCTTAAAATACATATGATATTCATGACCTTGGAAAACAATCTAGGAACACATCATTTCATAATGCTTAATAAAAACCATTTCCCACTACCCATAGATTTTTTTATGCTCCTTCTCTCTAACCCCTTGGAATCCTTATGCAAAATCCTCAACCCATACTAAGGTCCCATATGGAATCTCCCTTGGGAGAACTCTCATAAAATAATCAGAATTAAACCCATATCTAATATATCCCATATTTCCCTAAAGGAATCATCCCTCTCATGGTGTACACCAACTCTCAATCTACTCTCATAGGGGTTCTCTTTACTAGACATGAAATATATGGTTGTCTGACCTATCACTATTAGGCTTAAGCCTCTCATGACCAGCCAACTAGCCTAAAAAATATACCTAGCCTACCCATGATTTATCTTACACCCTGGGTCCTACCAAAGGCTTCTCATTACCTTAGGTATCACCCACTCCCCTTTGTGACATATTCACATGATGGTCCAAATTTACCCAACAAGTAAAGGATCGGTTTCTCTAACCGACGAAGATTAAATTCAATCATCTATTTTTACATAGCGTTCTCTTAGTATCTAGACAATTTTTTATTCACATTAAACATTTAGTCCTGAATACTCAAGCATAAAAAATCAATGATTTTTTATTACAGGGAACACCTACCTAAATTATGTGGTTATCATCCATGCCAAGCTCAAATCAAACTTAGAAAATCTTGTCCATGATGCATCTAACTTTAAACCACCACCCAAAATCCTACATCATAATGAAAAAAAAAATAACTAATTATAACTAATTATAATTATCTTTTCATTTTAATATAAATTGGAATAAACATTGAAAATCTCATAGGGCATTAACATGCCTCCAAAACCACATCAATCCTCATGAAATAAACATTATGAGACACCCTCTATCAATGATTAGAAAAATACCCAGTAAATCTAGAAGATTTCACCACGATTCCGCGAAATCAACACTAAAAATATATGCAAAATCATTACTACTCGGTGGTAAATAAATGGAATTAATTATAGAGTGAAGATAGGATAAAAGAGCTATAATTTATTAGGAAAACCCCATAAAATATCCCATCACCAAGAGATAATAAAATGAGAGAAATGATAGGGGAGATCCATCCAAATGGACTCTCATAAACACATATCCCCTCTAAAATTACACAGGATCCAACACTAAAAATATGGGTTTACCCCCATTTAAAAAATAGGGAAAAATGAATGTTACAACATGACCCTAAGGTGTTGCGACACAACTCCCCTTCATGTGGTTAGGTTTCAACATGAGGTAAGGTGTATCAGTATGGCGACTCACCCATAGAAACTCCCGATGGTGTGACCCAACCCTCATGGTGATCTCCTCCCTGTAATACCAAACAAAAAAGGCTCCAGGACCTTGATATCTGGCCTCCCTCTCTTAGTGACATGGACTCTATTCCAAGAAAGGTAGCAGCACAACCCCACTAGTTCATGAAAATATCTTACCCAATTCTATAATCTATTCATTGGTCAAACTACATTAGGGAGTGATCCCTCTAGGTGGAGGTATGACCCATCATGGTCATGGCACAACCCACCACTTACTACTAATTTTTTTGGCATTACTTCCCCGGACCCTGAATAATGTTCACTTGGACACCCAAAATGACTCATTGTCCTTGATCCACAAGAAAAAACCTTCTACTTGAGACATACACTCCCATATAATATGTATCTAAATCCCATTATGTTAACTAATCTAGGATCAAAAACCAAAATTCATTCCGAGAACAATGACCATAAAATATACAAGGTGTTATAAAATACCCACTATAAGGATTCTTATTCACGAGAATCCACGGTGGTCCTCCAATAATCACTCCTAACCTACCTTGATCACCAATTTACCCCTAAAGTGTTGTGTTATATCCCAGAACACTAAACATGTATCCTATGCATAACTCCAAACAACAAGGTGACCTATTCACCAATGACTGAGGTACCTGTTCGTCATCATCACCAATGCCAATTTGAATTTCAACCATACAAATATATCTTCTTACCCCAAGGTATAGTATATTAGTTCATACCCCAATAAAAAGATATTTGAAGTAATTTCTCTTAGCAGAATAATAATTTCTTATTGGAAATAAATTTTCCATGGTCTATCAACACACTTAATGTGGTTTCCACCTCATGACACCATGTACTATGAAAACAATACACGGGTTGGTCCTCCATTGGCTAACCACTCCTTCAAATGCTTTAATCTACACACCAACACACTATCAGATCTCTCAGTCATGATGCTTTAATTCTCAAGAGGCAACATGATATTTTATAAAGCCCATATTATTCCCCAAATTGAAATTTAATTTAATTCCATGGTTGAATCCCCAATCAAAAAAATCCCCCAACACACTCTCTTTTTGAGTATTGATGCATATCTAATCCAACTGAATCTTGTATCACACCAAAATTCATACAAATTCATTTTTTACACATGAACTCCACACTATGCTGCATCTATATCTCAAAGTTATTGTTTACCAAGGGACTAGATCATAATAGATCTTCCAGTACAATTACACTCTAGTGTCATATAAAAAAGTTACTAATTGTTCATATCACATCCATTACCCTAACTACATGGGTATTGTTCGTCCATAACAAATTTAATGATCCTTATCATGGGAGAATCCTCATCATCACTCTAATAAACTAAATATCTATTCCTTATAGCCGAAAATCTATCCATTTCTGCACGTAATGATTGGATGTGGATATCTTTCTCATACGCAAGTGCCAACATAAAATACCAATCACTATCTATTCTTGACCAATTAGGAAAACTATGCTTTACTTTCAATAAAATTTATCTTCAATAAGCTTCAATCCCACTGATAACCAATGTGGTGGTCTCTACCATATGGATTCATGTTCACCACTCCTTAAGTGCATTGATTGATGAATTCCAACATTTTATGAGTGTCACCTCACTCAAACCATTCTCCCCCGTCCTTTTTACCCATGAAACATCTTAATCTCACCATGACCCCAATTTTAGATGCCAAAAAGCATCTAACATAATCTTTAGATTCTCAACCCACACACTGTTTCTTACTAATATACAAACTGATGATCACTACAAGTAACCAATACACAATTATTTGTATGAATAAAGGATTTTATGAAAAAAAATATATGCTAATCATCACTCCCATCATCCCAAGGTAGTGTTAAAATCTAAAGAACCCTATAATTGGTTTCTACCCTATATCCATATTGATCTCACAAAAACATAATTAATGTACAGTCTTGTAAAGCATAATCTTATAACCAGACTCATGCTCCCATGAGTGAGGTGGCCCTAGTATTTTATAAGTAAATATTACATCACTTTAGATTAATATTTATTTTATGTAATTAAAATAATTTATAGAACCATATAAGTTGGTCTATTTTTAATATTGAATACATAAATAACTAGTTCATAAAAATCCACATCATCTCCTACCCAGTTCTTTATAACTAGCTCCCATATTATATATATCATACTTAAATCCTTTCTTCATATCCTGAGGAAAATTAAACATAATAAAGGGTGACCTCAGATGCTCAGTAAGGGTAAAAAAGGGAGACTTCAATGATAATTTAAACATAAAATATCAGAGCGGTATAATAACATGAGTGAAAATAATGTAAAATCATACCAAAAAAATAATATATCATAATCATGAGTCAATTAATAAATCATATTAGTTTTTAAGACATGAGTCATAATGGAATTGATGAGTATGATCTAAGAGAGAATAACATTATCATATGATCATGTCATAAAAGAGTATAGAAAAGTGTGTAATAATCATAATCATTGAAATAATATGTCAAGGATACTAAAAAAACATTCATCATATGTTTGGATTGTTCTAACCACATACATACTTTTTTTAGGCTTGAGATAACCTCTTCTGTACCCATTTTTTCTTGGCATAACCTCATATCTAGCCTCTTTTCAACTTAGGATAACCTCTTTTGTACCCTTTTAGCACAAAAAATTTATTATTTACCCAATTCATTGTACTAATATAACATACCCACCCATAACATAACCATAATCCATTTATATGTTTTCAATGATATCATGAAAGCATTTTTCATTCTATTATATCTTAACTCATGGATAAGAAAATGGTTTTCCTCTATATTTCATCATCATCACCCTAAAATATCTATAGAAATAATATGGATAGTATCATAGAATCATATACCTAATGAATCATAACTAACATCAAAATATATTTTCCTAGATTGAAAGTTCCTTTAAAACATCCATGGATTATTTCTTAAAGAAAATAAACTTCTAATTTTGAAATCAATTATTTCAAATCTAAATATTTCCAAAATATTAAGTAAAAAATATTTATTTAAAATAAACATGGATGTTTTAAAATCAGTTTTTAAAAAATTAATGGTAATGATGTAACAATTCATGTTGTGTAAATTAAAAAAAATATTGTATTCACATTTTCAATAAAAAGTCAAAAGTAACTCTTTCTGAAAATGAATAGAAGAATCATTTTTTTGTATAAATTAAAAAATCGCTAAAAATGTAATTAGAAATTATTATTTTAATATTTATAACATTCTTGAAAATATTTTAAGGAAAATATATGTATTAATGAAAAAAATATCGATTGAATGATAAAAAATTGATTTTTCTTAAAACATTTTTTAAATATCTTTTGTACGTAAAGCAAGAAAAATTAAAGGAAAACATGTAATATATATAAATAAACATAGGTTAATATATTTCAAAATATTTTAAAATGATATATAATATAATTTCATTATATGAAATTTAAACATAAACAATCCTGATAAAAATGAGATTGTAAAGTAAGACCCTTACCTCTAGTCTATATTGCTTTATATGTTTTATATCCTCCTTTGTAATAAATTTAAATTTATTATAATTATATTAAAATAAAATATATTAATACCCATAATACCATATATGGTTCACTTATAAAATATCAAAACCCATTTATTAATAATTATTTATTAAAAGCATCATTTCTGGTGTTAACTATTTCATTTTTCAAGGATGTTTGGATTTTGATGTTCTGATCCTTGTAAATTGATCACAGTCCCATCATAAATATAATGTTGATATTGATATTAAAATCATATGTATTAATTTTATACATATTTAGAATCATCCCTAAAATGAATAGATAGAAAAATGAAATACAATGTTTATAGAGATGGTAGTCCCAATATACCCGTGAAAACTGTTTTTATTTTCCAAAGAAAATAATGAAAGAAATATAGATAATATTTTATATTTATAGTATAATTATTAACTAATAAATATTATATATATTTTTAAATTTAATTACTATATATAACCATGAAATATGGTGATCAAAAATTAATCATATTGCTATGTGGAGGTGGTAGTCAACATGTACACACGACTGATACTTTCAATTACCATTTGATGGGAAGTTGGTGAAAATTGATTTTGAAATAAAAATAATAAAATATAAGTTTATTTAATACTCTGGATTAATAATTTTATAATTTATATAATATTTTTAGAGATTGTTGAATAATAAATAAAATTGAAAGTACGTAGATAAGAGTTATACCTCTTTGTTAAGAAACCCCCTTTGTCTTAAACCTTAAGCCTCGAAAGAATGGTATTATAATAAAAAATGGTACTATAAGATATTAATGGTATTTGAGTATGGTATTAGGGAAGTTATTTTTTTGATATTGATGTCTCAAACATTGTGAATAATGGAGAATAGGTTGTTCCCTTTTACAAGTGATGGGAGAGTGGTTATTATAATTACATTAAATACTAAATTAATATAAATAAATTTACATGTTCCATAGAATACAAATTTATATGTTTATAATCCAGAATAAGGATAAGTATAAATCCTATAATAAAATAAAATTTCGATAAGTTTAGGCTTTTCTTTAACTCTAATCTCTTAGTTTTATCCCCCAATAGTAATTTTAATTAATACAGTGATATCAATGTTTTTACTCATTAGTGGTCTTAAAAGTTTCCATAAAAGGAAAAGTGACCCATAAGTGAATAACATATGATATGATAGAATATATAAAATTAAATTTTATAAATATAATATTTTTATGAACTTTAAATCATTTAATAGAATATTATTTTACATAAGATACCATTAATTTCATTTTCATTGCTATTCACATATATTGACTTTAATGACCACAAGGTAGAAATATTATTTAAATATAAAATATTAATGAATTATTTATATTTTATATTTATCTATAAAACTAATGTAAAATAATAATTCCTCAAAATTTTATTTCATTTAATATATTTAATTTTTTTTGATTTTTGTATTACTTTAACAAGTATTGTGCTTTCATTTCATAATATTTTTGTTAATTATTCCACCACTAAAAACTAAAATTAAATTAAAATGATATAAAAATTCATTAATATTTAAAATATTCATTTATAACTGGATATAAAAATCTTTTTTTGTTATAAAAAAAATATAATAGTTATTAAAACAAAGAGAGTGACATATTGTATTTATTCTTCTCATAAATAATATTAAGGTCATTTTTAAAGAATAATGGCACCATGTTTCCATATATTTGAATATTGGATTAGTATGGTTGAAATAAATTTAGAAAATATAAATAATGTCAGAGATATATATATATTTAAGGCCTTATCACATTATTTTTAACTTTAATTAGGTGATTTACCCTTATCAAGGTGAGAAATATTTACCAAAGTTACTATTCATAATAAATAAATATAATGTTTAAATATTTACCAAAATTTGAATTAGTAATTATAAATATGTAATCCATTTTTTGAAAAATTAGTTTCATGCATAAAAATTAATTTATCCTTATCTCGGTCCCAATAAGAAGAATTAGATGAATGTAAAAATATTTTATTAAATATATAACTAATAAATTTTATTAAATTTTTTATTTAATAATAATTATCTTAATGTGTTAATATAAAAATACACTTCACTTATAAAATCATTTTTTCAGGAAAAAAACATTACTTTTTTTTACTTTCAAATTATTTTACCAATTAAAAACCAATGAATTAATTCTATACATGTGTAAAAAATATTTGATTTGTAATTTATTTGGACATATTAATAACCTATAATCCAACAAGTTTGTGATAACTATCACATTAAATAATTTTAATTATTATATAATATAGTTCATTTAAAATTAAAGTTGCATATAAAAAATCGATCAAATACATTAAGTGTATTTAAAAGGAAATACATATAAAATATTGTGTTGTTTCATTATAACCCCCTTAAAATGTATTTTAACCCATAAATTTCATAACTTTGATGAAAATAAATGAAAATATTTTTTTTCATCACATCCTTGGGTTCCCATGTAGATTTTTTGAATTTATGATTCCACCCATAACATTAAATTGGTGAGAAGTATTCTTCGGTAGAACATTACCTCTACAATCCTAAAATTATAATGGTTTTTATTCATATGAATGATCATGATCATATCTTACATTTTTTAAGTTTATCAATTGGGAAGTATCAAGTATGTAGTTACTTTAAAGTGATACCTGGAACACATCTTTATATTGAGATTTCGGTGGAAGTTCTAAGAACTAAGCTACAATCCATACCCGATAAATAACATTGAAGGGAGTAATATACCTTGGGGTCAACATTACCTTATTTTTAAATATCATAACCTTATTCCATATAGATATTCATAGGAATAGAGTATCAGAAACATTAATTCTAGATCTCACTAGTGATTTTGGGAATAAATATTTTCTTTAATCTGAGCTGACCAAATGATTCTAAACCTATATTCCATTTCCTAATCTATCTATGGTACCAATAAAAGTCATTCTCTAAATTTATCCCAACCTATCAAAGTACTGCTCTTCTTTCTACAGAGGGCATTATAATGATCCATCTAAATTCTAGAGTGAATGCAATTATTGTAAGAAAACTCATCATGTGGAGGGTGCTTATACCAACTACATTATAAATCTAGATAATAGTATCTCAACATGTATTATAGTGTTTTAATGGACATATTCAACAGACTATATCTCTGAGGATGATAAGTATTACTGAAACACAACTTTTTATCCATAGAATATTTAATTCTTTATCGGATCTTGGATGTAAACCCTAGATATCGATCAGATACAATAGAACGTGTTACCCCAGGCAACATTTTTTATTCATTAATGTATATTATAGAAATATTATCAATATAGAATCATTCCTAAATGGAAATTATTTTTACTTATTTTGTATGTATACTGACTACAACCCAAATAGTATCGAGGAATTTAGATGGTTTGGGGAGTCTAATTATGAAATTCATGGCATTGTTTTCCCATTTACATTCTGATAAGGGTAATGGTAATAATATACCCATAGAATTATATATCGTAGAATTAACATTTTTACAAACCATGAACTGATATAAATACTCTACAATACATCTCTTCATGTTGACTCAATAGAAATACTCATTAAAATCTTTATATATAATCTTACTTATAGGATGAATAGAGAATGACGAGCTATGAGTTTCATTCAACAACTCTTTATTCATGTATGGTTTTTATGAGACACATACTCAATTCTTAAACCTTACCACTCCATCATAACCAATTTGAGGAACATTTATCACCTTTTTTGTAGCCCTAAAACTTCCATCTGTGCATCTTTAATTTTCACAAGGATAGATCGTTGAAAACTCATTTGAGAAGTATACCACTTCTCCCCTTATTTCAATATTTCAAGAAATTTCCTTTTAAAATATATAAATATTATATCTTTTTTATTCTCACCGTATATAATATATTATGATTCTTTTTTACATATAGCACCAACCACCTTATTCACCTTCCCATAGTGGAAATGTATTGAGTAGTCATAATCATTAATCAAATCCAACCATCTTAATAGGTACATATTAAATTATTTCTAAGTGAATATATACATTAAAATTTTATGACCATTATATATGTCATACCTTCCTTAGTGAAAATAATGCATTCTTATATTCAATGAAAAAATTACCACAACTAACTCCAAATCATGAGTTGGGTAATTTTTCACATGAACCATAAATTTGTGTGAGACACAAGTTATGACAATATCATTTTATTAAAGTATTCATCCTAGTCCATTCCTAAATGAATAAATGTAGAGACCCGAAGCTTGACGTACATAGATTTTACATTACTTTGGTGGAATACATAATACATAACAAAAACAGACACACAAGGACCGTAATAGTTTAGTGTCTTTGAAACTTGGAATGTAATCTTAAAATCGTGGTGAAAGATCTTCACCATCTCCCATAAAGATCTTCCACTTTTGGTTTCCTTACCTAAAACGTTTCTTTTATTCCTAGGGGAAAATAAAACATAAAAAAGGTGAGCTCAAATGCTCAGTAAGGGTAAGCATGGATAAAATAAAACATACCATATACATTTGAACTTAAAAACATGAACATAATGTTTAAACATCAAAATCATGAGAAACGACTTAAAACATGGAAGTACAGAAGGAATAGATCATAATGGAACATAAATCATGAAAACATAGCATGGGAATAAAACATGTAATTCTGGCATCCATTAAGCACATGTAATGATTTCTATAGTAGCCAAGGCATTGCTTCCAAGACCATCTTAGTGGACAAAGTCCTTTTCTGAATCGAGTTCACTCCTCATTCTAGTCCTGTAATACTGAACCAGATTAACTTACCGTTCCAGCCATGTCTATCTCATGAGATATAAATCTTTACCCAATGCATTGGAGGGAGATATAGGTCCCGCCCATCTCATAATGAAATAATTCTTACTTGTGCCACAAAATAAACATACTTCATTCATAATAACCCAATAAATAAAATGGGTTTCATAAACAAGATCCCATCATCAAATAATCCATATAAAAGAAATTGATATCATTTCATAATAAGAAAAGTTAAACCATTTAAATCATAGAGACATGATACTTGAAACATGCACATATGAAATAATGTCATCTTAGATGAAAAATGGTTTTGAAAAAAACACTTGAAATGAATTATTGAAAAAAATAACCTTTCTTCTTCAAAATAATTCTATTTTAACAAAATTTCATGAAATTTTAAAAGAACAGGATTTTGTTTAAAATAGTCATGAAATATTTTTATATAAGCTTCAAGAAAAAATGTCTTTATAAAACCGTAAAAATCCATTCGTGCTGTATAAGTTAAAAAAACATTCTTCTCGTACTTTCTCCGAAAAAGTCAAATTAAAGTACCTCGTAACGTAAACAAAAGAAATATTCCTTACATAACATGTAGTAAAAGTCAAAAATGGGTAAAAGGACTTTAAACATACATGAAAACATTTTTATAAAACATGCACATGGATAATAACAATAACCCTAGTAAATAATTACAAATAAACAATCTTAGATAAGAATGAGATTGGAATATTTATTCCTTACCTTAGGTCCGAAATGCTTCGTACGTATCAGAACCTCCTGTATAATGATTTAGATAATGTCGTTTACTTATTAATGAATCATATTCATTGTTATTATATCATATATGGTTCACTTATGACTTTATATTACCCATTCTCTTGTAAATTCCATGTTAAAGAGTGTTTTGGGTAAAATCGTTTCATTTGTCGTCCGTGTTTTGACTTGTAATTATTCATATGATTACTTAGATCATGATTACATAATTCCAGAATATAAAAAATGATTTATATATAGTATATATTCATAATATACATATATATAACAGATCTATAAATGGAAATAAATACACCGTTCATGGAGACGGTAGGCCATACATACGCATGAACGTTGTTTTCGTTTCCTCATTGAATTGACGGAATTAATTATATGACATATATATATATATATATACATAAATCCAGTATCATTATTATGTAATATATTTAATTATTACTTATTATATATACATTATAATCATTTATGAATGGATAATCATTTAGAATGAATCTCATCGCGTCGTGGAGACGGTATTCTGTACGTACGCACAAGCGATGATATCATTCCCATGATCGTGGAATTTTATTAGAGTGTATGTATACTATTACAGAATCAATATCACTTTACAATAATCATATATAGTTATTATTTACACCATTATACTCATCCAAGTAAGGTGGTGGTGGAAAATAGATTACAACACGACTTGGAGACGGTATTCCGTACGTACGCACGTGCGATGATTTCGTTTTCCGTAGGATGGATACATTGTGAAATAGGGTTGTTTAATACTTATAATAACATATTGGTATATGAGTGATACTTAATTTATTACTTCATAATGAAACAACCTAAGATGAAGAAGTGGAAGAAGAAATAATGTTTAAAGAATCGGTAACAGACATTACCTCTTCTTTGAAGCGCCTCTTGAGACCTCCTGTTAGGGCACTAAAATTGGTCTTTGAAGAACACCAGGACCTCTAGGATGTTTCTAGGGAAGTGTAGAAGAGAAATTGGCAGAGTTTGGCCGAGAATGAAGGCTCAATGTGGGGTGATGATGAGAGGGAGGAGGTGCCCTTTTATAAGGGAGGAGAAGAGCACCTTTGGAATAACGAAAAATATTATTTTATTATAAAGTCATATTCGGTTTTTAATAGCTCCAAATTGATTTATTTCGAAGCTATAGTGGGGATGGGTCTAACTACTCTCATCCAATAGAAGTTGTACAAGTTTAGGTCATTATATTAACCTTAACTTTTAGTTTTAACTCTTAGTTAATTAGATTGACATTTACCATGTCACATTGTATTTTTATATTATATAGTTAATAAACTTACCATATACATCCAAGAGACCTCCAAGTGGTCCATTAATGATACACCTATCATGATATAAGTATCTTGTCCCAACCTTAGATTTTTATGAATATAATAACAATTAATAATATAATATTTGTTTTAAAAACTATTTTATGTCTATTTTGACACTATTTGGTAATTGATTTTTTTTTGAAAATCATAACAGAATGATTAGTTAGATCAAAGTTAATTAAATCCCTAATAACATGTCATATTAATATAGAAAATTATTGGAATTCATAAAAAGTCTCAAATTACATTTATTTGGGTATTTATAACATCAATTATGTCAATATTTCATTAATAAGATAATTACTGCATCATCATTGTGTCATAAATAAATTAAATTATTTTAAGTATAAAAATTACAAATAAAGAACCATTATGTAGGAAATCTTTTTATCTTTCTAATTAATAGTTATAGTCGAATTTATCTTATGTATAACCCTATATTAAAAATTATTTAGTTATTAAACATTGATTTTAACTATTTTAACCCTTCTTCAAATAAATTAATAATAAATGACCTAATCTAATCCAAGTGGGCCTAAATGGTCATATTGTATTCATAAGGTTGTTTTTGGCCGAATTACACTTATCCAATAGAATTAGGACTTGTGTTAGGGTAATAATAATATCATTTTACCCTTAATTACCCAATTTAATTTTAACCGTGGTTAAAAAAAGAAAAAGTTACTATTCACCAAAAATTATTTTCATCTCATTGAACCACATTTTAGTCTTTGATATTAACCGTGTCTCTCGGATTTTCGAAATTCCACTCACAGAAGTGGTAAAATTAAGTTTTATGAAAAATTCAGTTTTTTAATTACCACTTAGTGGTTTCACTATTCATCAAAATATGAAAGTTTCTAGAAAAATACAAAAAATTAGGCCTAATCTATATTTGATATTATGAATTCAAAAATGATGTCTATTTTACCAAATTCAAAAAATATTAGATGCATTAATTAATTTAATAATTAATTCCCGTCGTCAAAAAAAATAGCGTGTTCTTAAGAGATAATAACTATCAAAAGATTGACACTTGTTTATGTCTGGTTAAAATGTGAAATTACATCCAATGAACAACATTATATTAAATTGTAAAAATATATTCTAAATATACTTTAAAACCACTCAAATTAATAATTTATCACTACTAATTATTTCGATTAAAAAAGTTGTTTTTAATTAAAATTTAGTACTTTTCACTATTCATCATAATATGAAAGTTATCCGAAAAGTACCAAAATTTCACCCTAAGCTAATTTTAATATTCCGAATCCAAAAATGAAGTCCATTTTGAAAGATAAGATTTAAAAAATTTCAAAAAGTGGGTATTACTTTTCATAACGGCTAGTTCATAATAATATTATAATAATATCTCATTTAGTGAAACTCGGTATTGCGTACTACACACGCTATCGGAGAAAGTAATGATTGCGTGTAATGAAAGGCAAGTCAGGGATGCGTGTTGTGCAAGCTCCTTGTAGCGTAAAACACAATACATTAATGAAATTAAAAAGAATATTTTTCATAAAATTTGGGGGTGTTACATTCTACCCCCCTTAAAATGAATTTCGCCCTCGAAATTCGTCGGGGTTATAAATGGTTTACTACTCGACAGTTATTTAATAGAAACCCACATCATAAAAAAGAATACCAAAACCTGGATTTAAAAACTAAAGTATGAAACGTAACGGTTACCCAAATTAACTCATCACTGGTTTTCCACGTACGAGAACATAGGTGAAAATATAGATATGGAAGAAAAATCTAACCATCAAGTTCTGATGGAGAGTGGTAGAGAACATGACTATGAAAAAGAAAAAAATCACAAAGTCATAAATTTGTGACGATCTAAGGTACCATCTGGTTCATCAGATATAAGAGCACTAGGACAACATTTTTGGTTTTCAAGATCATTTCCCTAAAGTTGATGAAATTGGATTTAGAAGAAATAGTTTCGTGATTTTGGTACAGTCTCACCGTTGGTCATTCTTTGGACAATTTCCACTTCGTCTCTTAAATAAATGAAGTTGAATTTTTCATTTGTGATGTTTTAGCAGCTCATGTGATAGAATGATGGGTCATTCCATCTGTCTCAAACAAACGATTAGAAAAGTTATCAAAAAATACATAAGTCCATATGTAGTGATATTAATCATATATGGTTTTTAAAATGGACTTATACTTCATATATCATACTGCATAATATAATATAACAAGTTTCTACTAAACAGGAACTTCCTTTAGGCCAGTGGTAGGCGATAAAGGCCAATCACACTTCAGTTGTGGGTTTGATTCCCATAGCCTTGTCCGACACGTTGGGCTGTCACCCATCCAGCAGGTTGTCCTTTTTCTAAAACTACATTACTATAACATCCCATCAATAATATCGAAAAAAATTCTATCCATAAACAATACTAACTTATGTCCAACATAATCCATTCCAATCTTTAGGCTTATCCAAAATACTTTTGTCCAATCTCATATTATAGTGAAAACGATTACCATAGGGTTCATATAACTAGCATGTTAATACCATCGTTGATCCCCATATATCATGAGATATGTCTTGTTGGTCACATTACAAACATTCGAAGTTCATAATCATGTATTGTATTTAAAAATGAATACCCATTGAATCTTAGTGAAAACATGAGTGCTGTCAAAAGTTAACTCTTTTCACATACCAAAACCACAAATCATGATATAACTATTTCCTTATATCAGTCATGTGATCATGAATACTGTCAAACATTTCATTTTCTCCTTATCCCTTCATTATGTGCATATCATATTTTTTCCAAAAATATCTCAATCACTTTCCATGGTTACCGGTACCATAAAATTATATAAAACCACAATAGACTAATACATAAATATTCCAATATTCCATGATACTATATAAAAAATTATTTTGGAATCCCATTACATAATCACTTAATCATTCCACCACATCGTTTTCATATTCAACATCTCCAATAGTGATCACATGTGACTTCACTTTTCCCTTTTCCTTAAGTGGTTTCTCATGTCGATCATCACTAACCCTTGTATTAGGGCATTTATTAGCATAATGCCCCATTTCCTTGCACTGGAAGCATTGAAGTGTTGGTGGTGCATTCTCTATAGTCTTTTCTTTATTCACATCATTATAAACCCTTTTTCCATTACTTCTACACTAAGCTGCTAGATGAACTTCTTTTCCACACTTAAAACATTTTCTAGTCCCTTTAAGACAATCTCGACCATGCTTCATTCCACACTTTGAGCATAAGGAAACATTCATCTTCTTTTCACCATTAATATGAGATTTTCTCCTTGAACTCCATCTTTTGTTTCTTTTCAAAACTATGAGATGAATAAATAACACCAACTTCCATTTCTACCTTGATAGCACAACGCACAATTTCTTCATAGCCACTGAAGTCTCTCATAGCTAATGCCCTTCGTAGATTTGGTTTTAAGCCACTGAAGAATCGATCAACTTTACTTTCAGGTTGGATGATAAAGCCAGATTCATACCTTGTAGGCCTTGTAAAATTCGCTTCGTATACACCAACAGATTCATCATCCTTTTTCTTTAGTTCAAGAAACTCCTTCTCCATCTTTGTTCTAAGAATACGAGGGAAGTACTTATTGAAAAAATAAGTTCTTGAACTCGTCCTATTCCATGGACTCAATTTCATCACTTGGCCTCATATTCTTGATAAGATTCCACCATTGATCAGCTTCACCTTCCAAATGATATACTGCTAAGATGAATTTATCATGTTCAGAACATTGAATAACTGAAAATATCTTTTCAGTGGTACTGATCCATTGTTTAGCAACAAGTGGATCAGAAGACCCACTGAAAGAAGGTGGACGTCGCCTCATGAAGGACTCAATAGAATATTGTTCCCTTCTCTGCTCATATGGAAGTCCAGAATGATCCATCGCTTGTGTAAGTATATCAATAAGATTTTTCACTCCATCTACCATAACATTTGTTTGTCCAGGAGGACAATCATTACATTGTCCAATGCATTAATCAACACGGTTCCTTCGGGTTCCAACCATCATCTAAAACACAAAAAGAATAGTGTGAGAGGCAAAAATCATGCTAGGTAATACACCATAATAAAGAGGGAGTACCTTCAATATCTAGCATCTTAGGTTTAATTCTAAGATTGTTACCGTAATTCAAGGACTATAACCTATACTTATACTTAACCTTAGGGACATCCCTAGACATACCTTAGAAATATCTCTAGGGGTCTCACTAAAGTTCTCGCATCCTAGTTTCCAAAGGTCGAATAAACCTTTCCTCTGATGCCAATTGTAGAGACCCGAAGCTTGACATACATAGATATTACATTAATTTTTCAGAATACCTAATACATAACAAAAACTGACACACAAGGACTATAATAGTTTAGTGTCTTTGAAAACTTGGAACGTAATCTTCTAATCATGGTGAATGATCTTCAACATATCCCATAATGATCTTCCACTTTTTGTTTCCTTACCTAAAACCTTTCTTTTATTCCTGGGGGTAAATAAAACATAAAAAGGGTGATCTCAAATGCTCAATAAGGGTAAGCCTGGATAAAATAAAACATACCATATACATTTGAACTTAAAAACATGAACATAATGTTTAAATATCAAAATCTTGAGCAAGGACATAAAACATGGAAGTACATAAGGCATAGATCATAATGGAACATAAATCATGAAAACATAGCATGGGAATAAAACATGTAATTGTGGCATCCATTAAGCACATGTAATGATTTCCATAGTAGCCAAGGCATTGCTGCCAAGACCATCTTAGTGGACAAAGTCCCTTTCTGAATCAAGTTCACTCCTCGTTCCAGTCTTGTAATACTGAACCAGATTAACTTACTGTTCCATCAATGTCTATCTCATGAGATATAAATCATTAACCAATTCATTGGAGGGACATATAGGTCCCACCCATCTCATAATGAAATCATTCTAACTTGTTCCACAAAATAAACATACATCATTCATAATAACCCAATAAATAAAATGGGTTTCATAAACATCATCGCATCATCAAATAATCCATATAAATGAAATGGATATCATTTCATAATAAGAAAAGTGAAACCATGTAAATCATAGAGACACGATACTTGAAACATACACATATTAAATAATGACATCTTAGATGAAAAATGGTTTTGAAAAAAAAACACTTGAAATGAATTCTTGAGGAAAATATCCTTTCTTCTTAAAAATCATTCTATTTTCACAAAATTTCAGGCAATTTTAAAAGAAAAGGATTTTGATTAAAATATTCATGAAATCTTTTGAAAGAAGATTCATTTAAATAAGGCTTTATAAAACCGTAAAAATCCGTTCATGCCGTATAAGTTAAAAAAACATTCTTCTCGTACTTTTGCTGGAAAAGTCAAAAAAAGTACCTCGTAACATAAACAAAAGAAATATTCCATAAATTGAATGTAGTAAAAGTCAAAAATGGGTAAAAAGGACTTTAAACATATATGAATACATTTTTATAAAACATGCACATGGATAATAACAATAACCCCAATAAATACTTATGAATAAACAATCTCGGATAATAATGAGATTGGAATATTTATCCTTTACCTTAGGTCTGATATGTTATATATGTATATGAACCTCCTGTATAATGATTTAAATAATGCCATTTACTTATTATAGAATCATATTAATTGTTATTATATCATATATTGTTAACTTATGACTTTATATTACCCGTTATTTTGTAAATTCCATGTTAAAGAGCGTTTTGGGTAAAATCGTTTCATTTGTCGTCCGTGTTTTTACTTGTAATTATTCATATGATTACATAGATCATGATTACTTAATTACAGAATATAAAAAATGATTTAAATATAATATATTTTTTGAATATACATATATATAATAGATCGATAAATGGAAAGAAATACACCCTTCATGGAGACGGTAGGCCATACGTACGCATGAACGTTGTTTTCGTTTCCTCATTGAATTGAATGGAATTAATTGGATGACATACATATATATACACATAAATCCAGTATCATTATTATGTCATATATTTAATGATTACTTATTATATATACATTATAATCATTTATGAATGGTTAATCATTGAGAATGAATCTCATCGCGTCGTGGAGACGGTATTCCGTACATACGCACGATCGATGATATCGTTCCCACGATCATGGAATTTTATTTCAGTGTATGTATACCATTACAGAATCAATATCACTTTACAATAATCATATATAGTTATTATTTACACCATTATACTCATCCAAGTAAGGTGGTGGTGGAAAATAGATTACACCACGGTGTAGAGACGGTATTCCGTACGTACGCACGCATGGTGATTTTGTTTTCCGTAGGATGGATAGATTGTGAAATAAGGTTGTTTCATACTTATAATAACATATAAGTATATGAGTGATGCGGATGTTATTACTTCATAATGAAACAACCTATGAAGAAGAAGTGGAAGAAGAAATAAAGTTGAAAGATTCGGTAACGGACATTACCTCTTCTTTGAAGCGCCACTTGAGACCTCCTCTTAGGGCACTAAAATTGGTATTTGAAGAAGACCAGGACCTCTTGTATGTTTCTAGGGAAGTGTAGAAGAGAAATTAGTAGGGGTTGGACGATATTTAAGGCTCAAAGTGGTGTGAGGAAGAGAGGGAGGAGGTGCCAATTTATAAGGGAGGAGAGGGGAACCTTTGGAATAACTAAAAATATTATTTTATTATAAAGTCATATTCGGTTTTTAATAGCTCCAAATTGATTTATTTCGAAGCTAAGGTGGGGATGGGTCAAAATACTCTAATCCAATATAATTTGGACAAGTTTATGTCATTATATTAACCTTAACTTTTAGTTTTAACTCTTAGTTAATTAGATTGACATTACCTAATCACTTTGTATTTTTAAATTATATAGTTAATAAACTTACCATATAAATCCAAGCGACCCCCAAGTGGTCCATTAATGATACACATAACATCATATAAGTATCTTGGCCGATCCTTAGATTTTTAGGAATATAATAACAATTAATAAAATAATATTTGTTTTAAAAACTATTTTATGTCAATTTTGACACTATTTGGTAATTGATTTTTTTGAAAAACATAACAGAATGATTAGTTAGAAAAAAGTTCATTAAATCAATAATAACATGTAATATTAGCATATAAAATTATTTTAATTCATAAAAAGTCTCCAATTACATTTATTTGGGTATTTATAACATCAATTATGTCAATATTTCATTAATAAGATAATTACTACATCATCATTGTGTCATAAATAAATTAAATTATTTTAAGTATAAAAATTACAAATAAAATACCATTACGTAGTAAATCTTTTATGATTTCTAATGAATATTCATAGATGAATTTATCTTATGTATAACCTTATATTAAAAATGATTTAGTTATTAAACTTTGATTTTAACTATTTTAACCCTTCTTTAAAGAAATTAATAATAAATGTCCTAATCTAATCCAAGTGGGCCTAAATGGTCATATTTTATTCCTAAGGTTGTTTTTGGACGAATTAAACATATCCAATAGAATTAGGACATGTGTTAGGGTAATAATAATATCATTTTTACCCTTAATTGCCCTATTTACTTTTAACCACGGTAAAAAAAGTAAAAAGTTACTATTCACCAAAAATTATTTTCATCTCTTTGAACTACATTTTAGTCCTTGATATTAACCATGTCTCTCGGGTTTTCGAAATTCCACTCACAGAAGCGGTAAAATTATTTTATATGAAAAATTCAGTTTTTTAACTACCACTTAGTGGTTTCACTGTTCATCAAAAAATGAAAGTTTCTAGAAAAATACAAAATATTAGGCCAAATCTATATTTGATATTACAAATTCAAAAATTTTGTCTATTTTACAAAATTCAAATCATATTAGTTGCATTAATTAATTTAAAAATTAATTCCCGTTGTCAAAACAAATAGTGTGTTCTTAAGAGATAATAATTATCAAAAGATTGACACTTGTTTATGTCTGGTTTAAATGTGAAATTACATCCAATGAACAACATTGTATTAAATTGTAAAAATAAATTCTTAATATACTTTAAAACCACTCAAATTAATAATTTATCACTATTAATTATTTCGATTAGAAAAGTTGTTTTTAATTAAAATTTAGTAATTTTCACTATTCATTAGAATATAAAAGTTATCCGAAAAGAACCAAAATTTCACCCTAAGCTAATTTCGATATTCCAAATCCAAAAATGAAGTCCATTTTGAAAGATAAAATTTATAAAATTTCAAAAAGTGGGTATTACTATTCATAACAGCTAGTTCATAATAATATTATAATAATATCTCGTTTAGTGAAACTCGGTATTGCGTACTACACACGTTATTGAGGAAGTTCGTGATTGCATGTAATGGAATTCAAGTCAGGGATGTGTGTTGTGCAAGCTCATTGTAGTGTACAACACAAGACATTAATGAAATTAAAAAGAATATTTTTCATAAAATTTCGGGGTGTTACAATAAATATTTATCAGAACCCCTTTTCTACTATAGGATAGTGTGATAAAAGTTGTATTGAACAATTTTCTCTTATGTTCCTTGATATTTTCATCAAATTCATCAGTCCAAAGGAACTGACTAATTTTCGAGTTAAAATTGTGATTTGTTTAGATAAATGTACGAAATTATCTAGAATGTGTCAATATTATCCAAAAAAACGTGAAATCTATATATTTTAATCAACACGGTTTGTTTAGGATAATGTTAAATAACATCTATCTTTATGGGATCCACTTGATATACCCCCAAATGATATTATATGACCCAAAATGAAGCATTATATATCTAAAATTCCCAAAATGGAAATTTTTTCATTCAAATTGTCCTTCTATAGGGTCTTCATAACAATCATCAAGTGATCTCAAGCTATTACTTTCCTTATAATATATAATAATATCATATATAATGAATAATAAAATGTAATAAATCCAATATAAAAATATTATTTTCATTAAATCCAAGAATAATAAGGGGGAATTAGTAATACCAAATTGAATCACTCTAATTTTATAGGGCATATACCTTATACAAAATGTTTTATTGAGAATGTATTCACTTTTAACACTCAATTAACACAGTTTATATTAAGGATGAATCTTGTAAAAATATTTAGTTCTTCATAATTGATCGAATAAATCATCAATATGGGTTATAAGATTCTTATTCTTGATTTTGATCTTATTTTGTTCCCAATAATCAATTTAAATTCATATTAATCAATCTTTCTTCTAAAAAATTAAAAGTTTCACCCCATGGTGGCACACTTGGACGAATTAATCCTATATCAATATTCTCTTGGATTTGTTTCATTAATTAAAATAACTCAATTGGGGTCATGTTATATAGAGTCTCTGAAATATGTGTAACACCATGTATGATTTCTTTTGAAAACTCAATTTGATGAATCATAGTAAGTCTATGAAACCCTTTTCCAAAGGCATATAAAAACTCCCACATAATAGGAATATATTTGAGGTTGAGTTTCTCCCTACAAAGCTATGATAAATGCCCCTTTGGAATATAAATTAGGACCCAAACATCATATTAAATTTCCATGGATGTCTATATTTATCCTCATATAAAAAAGACAATCATATGCTGGTTTGAAATATAAAATGTGACTTTTATTTCGTAAAAATTTATATTATATTATAATAAATAAATGTACTTCAATCCAAATATCACATCAAATTCAACTAAAGGGAGAATAATGGGGTTTTCAGGAAGAACATTTCTAAAAAAAAATCAATTGCATATGAATCATTTACTTGAGATGTGATCATCATGACATTAAGAGTTTTCACTACTAATTCAACATATAATCGTTGATGTGGTATTGTGATCCCCTTAGAAAAATATTTAGATATAAAAGAGAGGGCTTATCCAAAATATAATAGGACATTAGTAGTTATAGATTTTATGGTAAATGTGCCTTTTCACAATTATTTATCATACCCCACATCGGTTATAGTGATTGTATGATATTTCCCTTTATCAATGGGATTAATAGGTTCTTCACATCAATCATTATCATTAAACATAAAATTCAATAACTAGTTAACAAAATGACCATACTTGTTGTATTTGAAACACTATACTATGGGTAGTGGATTCTATAGATATTTATCTCCATTAACATAATTAGATAACTTCTTCCCATCACTTCAGAATTTAGTTGACTTATGAACTTACTTTCCACACATAAATCAATTACTACTCCCCTCAGGAAAATTTTATATATATTTACTTCCAAAAATTTATTATAAATGAATACTCAATTTCCTCCATCCATGATTTTATTTATTTTATTTATTTGAATTATATTGTTATTTTCTTATCAAAACCAAAATATTTATGGGTAACTCTAATATCTATTTCTACCCTGACTGATCATTGAATGATTTATTCATATCTATTGAATCCCCTTACTCCTAAATCTCTTCAGAGAATTAGTTCAAAGCCATTGAAGAATTGATCAATCTTATATTTTTTTGCAATGATAATACTAGAACTGTACCTTTAATTTCTTCTAAATTTTCCTTCTATGTACTAACAGATTTGTCATCCTTCTGCTTTAGCTGAAAAAATTCAATATCTATTTTTCATATGAATAATATGAGAAATTTAATTATTGAAAAATAACCTTTTAAACTCATGACACTCCATAGATTCAATTTCTTCATATTGCCTCATGTTCTTGATGATAATGCACCATTGATCATATTTTCCTTCCAAATAATAAACATCCAATATAATTTTTTTTAGGATTCAAACACTCAAGAATGTAAAAATATATTTTCAATGGTACTGATCCATTTCTCATCAACTATTGGATCTATATACCCACTAAAATAAGGTTGATGTTTCCTCATAAATGACTCAATAAAATATATTTCCCTCCTATTCTCATTTGGATTCTCAAAATGATTCTTTTCATGATAATGTTAATAAGAATAATAATGATATTTTTTTAATCATATCCTTTAACATTTAGTTTTTATGAGGAAAATCATTTCATTTTATATCTATTCAGTATTAACATGGTCTCTGAGGTTCTATCCATTAACTAAAACCAAAAATCATAGTGTGAGAAACAATCATCATAATGAGAAATTATATAATCAGGGAAAATAATTCATATGGTGTCTGAATCATGACACCGTATTTTAAATATAATACACATTAAGTTTATCCTAATTAGTTCATGATCATGATCTATTCAATTCCATCATAATATATTATAAATAAAATGTGAATTAACCCATGCATATCACTTGGGAGTGTCTAGACAAGGGTGTAATCTTAGGACCACTCATCATGCATTAGTGACGATCGAGTTAATAAAAAATCAACCCAATTAATTGTTTTTACCCCTAGGTTCATCTAGGATAAAAATAAATCAACTTTATAGTATCTTGATAAGCATGTATTTTCTAGGAAAACCACACTCATTTCTTTTCCACAACATAATATATTCTCTTATACTTAGATTTATCCTAATGGATTTCATTAATGTTTTCTCATCATAGTTTCTAAAAATAAATAAAACATTAATTGACACCAACTGATGTGACCCATGAATTTTATATAAAAATATCACATCATTTTAGAGGAATATTCACTACATATCCTTACTATCCACACTAAAACTGTAGAGGTTTAGTGTCATTGGAAACATTGATACATGAAAAAATAGTTCCTAAAAATATACATCATCTCCCAATTAGTTATTCTTAACTAGAATTATATTTATAAATATTATACCTATAACCCCTATTCACATCCTTGTTAAAAGGAATCATAATGAATGATAAGATAAAATAATAAATTAGTGTAAACAAGGCAAGTATAAATGAAAATTTAATCATAAATTGAATATAAGGTTATGTAAACGTGATATTAACATTAAAAAATCATAATCAATAAGTCTGTGATCTTAATCAGCGATCATGGAATGAATCATTGTAGTTCATATGACACAAAAAATAAAGTAATCAATGAACATATCCATGAGAGCATATCATTTTCATGATTTAATGTCATACAAAATTGGTATAAAGTGTGTAAAAATCACAATTATTGATATCTTATTATGATGATACCCACCATGACATTAATTAAATGATAGGCTTGGGATATCTACTAATGTAACTTCTTAATTATTGTGATAACCTCTAATGCACCATATTTTGGGCTTGGTATAACCTTATATGTAATTTATATTTTAGTCTTGGGATAACGGTACATTTACCCACATTTATTATTGGGATAACCTTCAATGAACCCTTTGAGCTCATAAAATATTTTTAATAACCAAATTCATTGGATTTATATAACAGAACCACCTACCAAATAATCATTACCCATTCATATGAATTCCATAAGATCATGAAAAAATATACCATTCCATCATAACTTCTCCCATGGAATTAAAATATAATAATTCATCATCAAAACCATAAAAATCAAGATAAATAATAAGTATAGTATAATATAATTATATTCCTAGTGAATAATAAGTAACATTAAAGGATGTTATAATAGAATAAAAATTCATTAAAAATATCACTAGAGTATTTTTTAAAGAAAATACCCTTTTCATTTAAAAAAAATTATTTCAAAAATAAAATTAAAAAAATATTGATGAAAAACATTAATTTGAAAATAACCATGGAAACTTGAATAGGAATTTTCAAATAATTTAGCATTAATGATGGCGGGAAATTCTATTTAGGTATTTTATATTAAAACAAGGATTCTTTTCACATTTTAAGCAAAAAGTCAAAAGTTACACATTTAAAAAATGAAAAGAATTTTCCTTTTAATTTTTTTTATAGAAATAAAAACATTATTAAAAATGAATTTAAACAATAATAGTATAACTATAAAAAATTGACAACATTTTAAAGAAAATATGGACAGGAAAGAAAATTAATCCTAACTGAATATTATGACAAAGTCTGTTTAACATAAAAAAATATTTATATATCTTGAGCACATAGAGAGAAGAAAATGAAAGGAAAAAATTTAATTTACTTAAGTAACTAAAGGATAATAAAATAAATAATATTTGTGATAGATTTATCATATCATTTAAAAATTATAAATTCAATAAAAAACAAAACTAGTTTTATCTTAATAAAGCTATTAAACTATCAAGAGGCTATTAAATTCCATGATATACTTATATCTTTATTAAGTCCAGTGCATTAACCATTGGAATCAACAATACATTTCATACCATTACCTGAGGAACCTCTGAAAAATTTAAAAAACAGATATCTGTATACTTAAGAATACATAATATCAACACTTGATCGACATGTGTTAACATTCAACAATCATCAAGAATTTCAAAACATTTTACATGTAAATTAATGTGATAAAATAATTATAACCCACCAAAATAAAGGAGGATGTTCAAAAAATTATACATTCAACTTACCAATAATTATCCATATTAGAACAAAATATATAATACCAATAAATTTTCTCATGTCAACATAATAACAACCATTTTATGAAAGCATAAGCAAGTTGAAGTTATATAAAATGTATTGTTCACACTGTACATAACAATGAGTATAAAACTAAAAAAAATGAGGGAATACAAAAAAATGAGAAATATTTATCAATGGAATATGTATTAAAAAACAATGAGATAAATATTTATCAATAAATATGGATGGATTCAAAAAGAACATGTCCTAAGAAGTGAGAAATATTTATCAAAGGGATTATGTGATGGGAATGTATATAGCTAAAAAAGAGAGAATAAAACATTGTACATTGAAAGGGTATAATTTATAAAACATATATGAAATAATTTTTAATCATAATCATAAATAAATAGATCAAAATTGAGTTACCAATAATCCTTGCTAGTTTAAAAACATTTGAATCAATACACAATTGAATACGGAAACATAATATATATATTCAATCCCAAAAAAATTATAGAAAATGATTTAATGAACATTGACTGGATACTAAATTATTTAAAGATCAAATAAAGAGAACATGGTGCATAACATCAATTACATATCAGCGAATTGTAATTGAGACCAAGACAACCCTTGTGTCTTGAGTAACATATTAATAAAAGACAATTTAATGGTAGTTCCTGTGGTTGAATTTAAAATATAATGATTAAAATATAATTCATGATATTTTATCTCAAATTTTAAATATATACACCACAAAAATTAAATTATATTCATAATACAGTACTTTTCATAATAAAGGGAAAATGTGATGAAAATCGTTACAACTTTTGAGAAATTGGAGTCAAAATAACATAATAATGTTATTATTAAATTGTAAATTAAATACCATGAGGTATTATTGAATCATTATATAAATATTAAAATGGATTGGATAGTGAACCATATAAAGAAAACTTATTTTATGATATAAAAATGGCTCAATGAGAGAAAAATGTGACCTAAACCCTCACCTCTTGCCTTGAATTACATGAATGTATATTAACGTTATATATAATAAACATATATGTATTAAAAAAAGATTCAGAGCCTTACTCATATACATTTTATTTTATATTGTTCATAAATTTATATTCTCTATATGAATTCATCAAATTTTAAACATCAGGTTTTTATCATTTTTATTGTTTGTGTTAGTTCAATAATAGCGGTGTCTGTGTTCATTATAATTTCAATGTTAATAAAAAATATGTAATTAAAAACACAATTAGGTATGATTTATAATTATTTATTATATTTTAAATTTCATTCATGGATGTATTTTTCATTATCCATGAAGTTGAAATTGATAATAAGAATGTCTTTTTTCTTTTTGATGAAATATTGGTGTTTTATTACTTAATGAATTAAATATTAATATTTAATATTTAGCGAAAAATTGATTACTGATTTATATCTTTATAATTCATGATAAAAATTCCTAGTATTTTTCATGTAGATGGTTAAACCTACCCATCCATGGACATACAAAGATTTAATAGATGATTATGATGTAGTTTTATTGTAATATAATTACAAAATAAGAAAAATGATGTTATTTAGTGTTTAATAGTGAGATATTTCATAATTTGAAGGATATAGAAGATGAAAGAATAGATATTAAAGGATTAAACTATTTGATTAAAATATTTTCCTCTCTATACGCTTATTTGATACAATTAAATTTATGATGATCTTTTATTGATCATATCAATCATATATTCTTATATTTGTTAAAAATAAAAATTAGTGGTATCATAAAGAACATATTTATCCTATAACCAAATTTTTAAATATCTAATTCTAAGGCAACGTGGGAAGACAAAGAACATTATATCACAAATGAAACAGTCCGCACAACACACAAATAATGGTTTTGTTTTTATTAATGGATGATATATATAATCAAATATTGATAATAAAATAAATATAAAAACATTAATGAAAATTAATGATAATAAAATCATTATGTTTGTATGAAAATAATTAATTTTAAAGACTATAATTAAGAATGAAACTAAGTAGTTAATAATTTTCACATTGTGGACATGGATTGTCTTTGGAAATTTACTTGAATTCAGAGGGAATATGAAAACTAAGAGTGAATGGGGGATAATTTTAGTTATATAATGTTTTAGGTTGAGTAAAATCATTTATTTTTATGATGTAATTTTAAGGTAAGACACGTCTTGATGTGATGAAGATGTTACCAATTTATAAGTGAAGGTTGCGGTATTTTTGGGAGCAACCCTAACATTTTTAAAAATGTAAGTTTACTATTCTAGTGTCAAAGGAAGAAATGTAAAAAGTGTAAGAGACACATTTTTTGGACAATCCAAAATAAATAAATAAATCAAGGAATATTTAAAAAAAATCACATTACACATGGTAGAACATAATTTAACCCCTTTTACTTTGACTTTTATAATTAATTTTTATCCTCGGTAATTAATTTTCACGAAAAAAATATAAATCATTAAATAATTTTAATATTATTATTCAAATTTTGAAAACCATATTATGAAATAAAAATTTTGAAGGTATGATTGGTTAATTTTAAAATAAAAACCCTTGAATGTATAAAACACCTTTTTTGAAGTAAAAATATACTTATGATTTTAAATTTATTTATATGTTAAAATTACCATTGTTACTAATTTTAAAGACATAACATGATTTATTATTAATATAATAAAAGTTATGATGATTATATAGAATTAAAAAAATGATACTCACCTAAAAAATCATTATTTAAAGAGAAGACCAAAAATAGTTTTCATATTAATGTAACATTTTAATTAGTTAAAAAATATTTTCCCATGAGTTTTATAAGGGAAAAAATATTTTAAAATAATAATTTTATTCATAAAGTTTATATTTCATTACATAAAAGGTTTTATAAATTTCATGTTCAATTATAACTAACTATATAGACCTATAATTTACATGTTTCATGAAAGCTTTATTTTAGACTAAAAATATCCCTTTGAAAAAAAATAATAAAACATTTATTCTATGTAAATTTTGATATGATGAATTAAAATATAAAGTTCATTTTTACTAATTTCAAATTCAAACTTTTATGAATTCATTTTTTGAATAAAATCATAATGTGTAATTGAAAGATCATTTTAATTGGAGAATAAAATTTCTAAATATTAATAGTTATTATTATTTTATAAAAGGATAAGGCCAAAGTATTAATTTATTATTTAAAGAAAAGACCTATTTAGAATGGGCAGAGTGAGACCCATTACATAGCCAGAAGGCCCAAATCCAAGTGGCCTGAAAACAAGGCATGAAAGCCCATTTTTTCCCAAAGGACCCCTCGGTGAACAGTACTGCTACAGTACCCGCGCTTCTACAGTAACTGCTACAATACAGTCACCACTACAGTTCCTTCTACAGCCCTCTGCCGCTATAGTTCTACCGCTGCTACAGTTCCGCCGCTACTACAGTACTACTACAGTGCCCTGCTACAGTGACCCCAGAAATTTTCCCCTGCCCGGATTTGATCCTGGGTCTTTTGGATGCCAAGCAGGAGCTCGTACCACAAGGGTATAGGCTCATTGCCTATTAACAGTTATTATTCTTTTTTCTTTTCATTTAACAAATAATTTTTGTAAACCAATTAATAATATCAAAAATAATTTATCACTAATATTATGATTCTAGAAATTGAAATGTGTATCACATAAGAGACAATTTTTTATAAAAATACTTATCTAAAAAATTATTGATGTTATTAGTCATTTTAGGAAAACTAATTAAATTTGATTCATATTAAAAGTGGTTTTTATTTTATTTATATATATATTTCATAAATAACTTATTCTGTTTCATTCCATCTATTTAAATATCTTGTTTTTAATGGTAATACTTAAAAATTTGTATTTTATCTAAATATTTCAGAGCTCCATTTAAGTTTAGTGTCGTGTGTTTAGTATGACATGGAATACATTAACATATTTAATGAAAATAATATATTATAATTTAAAGGTATTACAATTCTCCCCTTAAATAAATTATATATTCATAATTTGACTCATAAGATAAGAGTAATTTCTACAGGTATCCAATAATTATCCATACACGTATAGATGATCAGTGGTTTATTTTAGATATGGAATGTGATTTATCATTATGAAAAAAATATTATAATCTCATTATACAGGGAGATAACCATTTCATAATTTTACAAAGAATTTTACTAAGGGAACAAGATTTAGATCCATAAAGAGTAACTTACCACAAAATTTGAAAATGATTTATATGATAATCATACCACTAAGGGGTTTTATTTATAACTCAATATATAGTTGTTAATGAAATCCTAAAAGAAAAAGTATACTAATATATATAGATTTTTTACTAACTATTAGATTCATTAGTAACATTTTCATAGTTTTTTACTTCTTTAAATAGTTTTTCTTCGTTTTCATCATCATTGTCCCATAGAATGGCATATTGAGCCGTCTAATTCCCAATTATTTTTCATTAGAAGCTTCAAATTTTTTTAGCTTCTCTCTGTACAATACATAAATATGTATTATAACATTCATTACAAGATATTTATTAAGACATCATATTTCTATTCTTTTGTGTGTGTTTTTCTATGATTGAATTTTTAATCACATTCTATGATAGTTACTTTGGAATAATCCTATTTTATTCACTACAACACCCATTTACTTGGATTGTCCAAAGTGGAAAACCTATAATGCTTCCACTAAAATGTAGTTACTTATAATTACAAACATTTATCTAACCAAAAGGTTTTATATTAGTGTAAAAAATTGACAACACATATTAATTATTGTTATCAGAAAAATAAAATGAATTCAACCTTAAAACTGTTTACCCTTATCATCACATTATAATGTAATTCCTTTTGGTTTAACCCACATCGATCTTAGTTTATCATATAAAATTCTTGGTTAATAATATTTTACATTGATTTGGGTTTTCTCATACATGTTAACCCAATCCATAAAACATAGATCCAAAATTATCGTTAAAGATATTAAAATATTTTAAACAAATATTTATTGAAATCTATGAACTATAAATCCATATTATCATTCCTTAAACACAATTATCCATTATTAAAATAATATACCCAAGTATGTATATATTTAAATAATATAATCTCAATAAAATAACATTCTCAAAAAACATTTAAATAACAAAAACCATGAACTAGAATGATATTATATATTCCCCAAAATTATCTTTATATTTAACCATAAAATGTTATTCACCATTGTTTCATACACTAGTATATATATATCCTAATCCCAAAAATTATATGAACTTCACCTAAATATATTAATAATCTATTATCAATTCCAATGTTACAAATATAATCTAAATTAATTCCTAAAAATCAATCAACCCTTTATAATCTCATTTCCATGTTTATATTAAACTTAAGAGTTATTTATTCCTCAATCATGTTTTCTATAAAATTTATAAAAAAATATAAAAATTTCATAAAATCTATTATTATTATTATTAATACAATAAAATATATGTCACAATACCTTAATATTTAAACTATTGACTAATAATCCTTAGATGTTTTACATGATCATCATAACTATAATAATATATATTAATAACATTGATAAGTATCAATCACTAAATAAAATATCTAATAGTGTCAAAATTATTAAAATACCAATCATAGTACCTTAGGTAAAATGTTGAAGGTCACCCTTTTCTCTAATAAGAGAGAAATAATAAGGTTACCAACCATTTATATATGTCACCTTCTTCAATTATAAGAAATAGGGGTTTCAAGTAACATTCCTTTCTCAAATTTATTTCTTTTAATCCTGCTTCTAGAAAATAATAAAGTCAAAGTGATTATGATAATATCCAAAATATGAATATGGAAAAAATATTTCAAAATATTTATTCCTTTTTGAAACTTTTTTCTTTAACATGTGATGCATTTAGATGAACCTATGACCCTCCTTTTTCAATCCTCGGTTATCCATGATTATCTTCTTATTATGTTTTCTAACACAAACATATTAAATACACCATAATAGTTCATAAAGGGAATGTGATTAACTAATTAATATCCTCTGTGAGTGTATAGATGAGTTTGAAGTAAGGCCTCATTATCATGAATTAGTTTGTGGTTCAGGTAATAACTAACATTACCTCTTTAGGTTAATTACCCTTTGTACATATGTTCCAAAACCCCATACACCTGTAAATATCTAAACAAAGTTTCAATTTCTAGGATAACCACGTATTCAAGAATTTTACAATTCATCAGGATTTCATCCTATAATTTGACTTATTCTTGTTATTTTCACTATTGTTATCTCATCCAAATCCATATATAAAAAGTTTTTTGTTACCTGAGAATTAAATTAGATACTATTCTAAAAGTTTATATATAATTTTAAGATTATGATAGTACCTAACTTATCAACAATTAAATTATAATAAAAACGTCCAAATCTACAATATTTTCTATCCCTTTCATTTGATAATAATTTTGATGCACCGGAATCACACTCCCAGATCTTGGTCTCATAGACACATAATCTATATATTTTTCTTGTTATCAATTATAATATTTTAAATATAACTATCCTTAATTACAAAAATCAATAATCATTTTGGAATCTCTAACGTATAAAGGATCTTTCTGGTTTAGTAATTAAAGGAATTATGACACAACATTAAATGATTAATTTCAATTTTTTATATCAAATGGAAACTTTTCACATTATATACTAAACTAGTTTATCCATGAAAAGTCTTAAATGTATCTCATAATTTTGTGCACATGTTTTGTGTACATAAACAAGTCACCTGTACAAATTTTCTCTATAACCTATGAAAATTGAGACATAAAAAGTCATGTGATCAATTGATCATGAAGGGTAACATATAACTAAGATATTTTTGGTATAAAAATGGAAAAAACATTATTGTAAGAATAGGTAAACTACATGTATCCATAATCAACAAGAAACTAGAAGTATGTAATATCTATCGCATTAAATAAAAACATCGATATCAATGATAATAATCTCATAATGATATAATGAATAATGGTAGAAATCAAATACCTTGTGTAAAGTTCTTCTTCTAATGCACTTTGTTATAATTGTGACCATAGTCATGATATCCTACTATCAAAGCCTTATTCGAAGACAGTATATTATCATGGGAAGAGGCATACACAAAAATCCAACATGTATATTTTTATGAGAGAATTTGATGTGTGTGAGGATATATACTGATGGGCCCCACCCATCACATGATTATTTTTGTTTCATCATCCATAATACTAAATAGAACCATTGTTACAGTTCCTTAATAAACCTATTATAAAATAAAAATAAGGTTCTCCATAAAATTTTAAAAAAATATCAATATGTGGTAAACCTATTTCAATATTCAATAATAATCAAGAATTTAAATACATTTTTACATTTGATTAAAAGGAATAATCTAATCATAAACCATCTATCAGGAGAAAGAGGATGGAAAAGAATACCTTGTCACCTTTCCAATAATCATCCATATTGGAATGAAAAAATAAGAAATACCAATACATATCCCCATGTCAATAGAATGAAAATGTTTACAGGTAAAAATAATTTAATATGAGATATGTAAATATTTCTTCACACCATTTAGAAAATTGATAAATCTATAATGTAATATCCAGATCATAATCTATCTTGATAGAGAAATTGGATGGATTAAAATGAACAGATCCCAAGAAGTGAGAAATATTTATCAAATGGTTTATGAGGTTTGTATTTAGATACACAAAAATGAAATAATACCACATAATAAAATAATATGGTATAATTGTTACAAAATATATGATATGTGTTTAAAAAATTATTATAACTCAATGAATGAAAATTTTGTTAATAAAAATCCACACTACTAGGAAAACAATTAAATAAACAATCAATTGAATAAGGATAGACTATTTAGTTATTAAACTCCCCAAATATATTAAAATTAATTATGTAAAATTTATGGGATATTAAATAAATATAACACCATAAAAAGATAAAATGGTTCATAACCAATTTTATGTGTGAAATTATCAGAATTGAGGCCAAGAAAATCATTGCGACTTGAAAAAAACATTTAATCAAAGTACATTGAATGTGAGGGGTTATAATTGAAATTAAAATATAATTATTAAAAGATAATTTATTATAATTTATCTCATATTTTCAATATATACACTACAAAAATGAAATTAGGTGTGTAAATACAATACTTTTCTGAATAAAGGGAAATTGTAACAAAAAATAGTTACCAAATTTGGTAAATTCGAACCAAAATCCCATACGAAAGTTACCATGAAATGGGAAATTTAATATCATAAAATATTATATAACCATGATATAAATATTAAAATTTTGCATATATACAGTATAAAGAAATTAGGGATTATTATATAAACTTCTCTAAATAAAAGGAAATTGAGATTGAAACCCTTACCTCTAGTCCTGAATTTAGTGAACATACATTAAAAACATGTAATATAAACGTATCTATAATAATAAAATAATTTTTAACCTTAATAACATCCATTTTCATTAACACACTTCATAAATATTCATTCTCTATATGAATTCTTCTAATTATGAACATCACGGTTTTTTAGTTTTGATCATTTATACTTGTTTTATAATAGTGATGTCCATGTTCATTATTAATTAAAATTTTATCATTAATAAGTCATTAAAATTACTATTATTTATGATTGAAACTATTTAGGTTGTTTAAAATTTATTTTATTGGTGTTTCAGTCATTTTATTTGTATATGAAATCGATAATAATCATGTTTTTATTTGATTGTTATGGATAAGGGGTGTTTACTTAATTAGTTAATTAAATATTGATAAAACATATTAAGAATAAAAAATATATTATTTACATATTAATATCATATTATACCCGTAATTATGTTCAAATATTCATTCATGACATAAATTCATATTGTTGTTCAAGTAGGTTTTTAAACTAAACTAAACTTGGACATACCAAGATTTAATGAATGATTATGGGGTAGTTTTATTGTAATATCATTATTCCAAAAAAAATTGTATAATTTAGTGTTTATTTTTGTGATACTTCAGAATTGGTTGAAATTATAATATGTAATACTGGACACAAAAACATTATATAATTTGAATAAAATAGTACCCTCTTAGTATGCATATTTTAAACAATTATATTTTCGATGTTCATTTATTGATCATATAATTAATAGTAAATAATGATTTTAAAACCATAAAATTAATGTTATAATAAAAATAATATTTATATTTTAACACTATCCTAATATCCCTTCATGTTATGTGGTCAAATAAAATGTCACATGTTATGTTATGGATGTGTTAGTCTGCACGACAGCTAAAAACCGGTATTCTTTATTTTAATTGATGAGTTATATGAATAAAAAATTATAATAACCTTGATATTGTAAAATTAAATTATATAAATTATAATAATATCATTATACTAGTGTGGATATATAAAATATTAAATAATATAATTAAGAAGAAATATCTATAGTTTATAATACTCATTTTAGTGATATTAATTTTCCTTAGAAGTCTCTTTGAATTGGAAGGGATTATGATTAATATTAGTGAAAAGGTTATTATGTTAATTCAAGATATTTATAGGTATAGTAACATATAATATCATTAATAATTTATTAAAATGGAAGGTGTTTCTCGATGCGGTGAATACGTTACCCTTTTATAAGTAAAGGGAATTGAATTTTTGGGAATAACAATTACATTTTCAATAATATAAGGTTACAACTCATCTTTCAAAGGAAACGAATAAAAAAATACATGGGAAACATGTAGTTATATGTAAAATATCAACCATTCAATTCAAGGCATTCATTTCATATTTTTTAGGAATTTACATTAGGTTAAACATAATTTAACCCCTTTTAATTTTATCAGGAAAAATAATTGTTAAATATATTTATTAATTATAAAGTAAAAAAATGTTATTGAACATATTAGTTAATATTAATATTATAAATTAAATTTTGATAACAAATTTATCAAATTTAAATTCTATAGTTTTGGAAACAATATTTTTAATAAAAATACCTTAACATGTAAACTATATTTTTTGATAAATAATATTATTATGTTTTAAATTTAAATATAAGATGAAATTAACATGGTTACTAATTTAATATCCATAAAATGATTTATTATTAATGGAATAAATGTTATGAGGAACTTAGAAAATTCAATAACTAATCCTCCCCTTGAAAATAATTGTTTTAACAAGAAGAATAAAAATAATTTCGTATATAAATGTATTATTTTAATTAGTTATAAAAAATTTTCCCACATTTTTCCTATGTTCAAAGAATTTATAAAATATATAATATTATTCTTAAAATTAATATTGTATTATTTAAAAGTTTTAATAAATTTTTAGGAAATTCTATTATAACTATAATGTCATATAAGTTACATGTTTCTTCGAAACCGTATTTTCATCTAAAATAAAAGTTCTTATAGAAAACATAATAATTCATAATAATTCACTTCTTATATGATTAAATCAAAAATGATGTCAATTTCTATTAATTTTAAATTAAAAAAATTACAAATTTAGTTTTTGAATAAAATCAGAACATTTAATTTATAATCCATTTTGTTATGAAAATGAAAATTTTTAATATCATGTATGGTTATACTTATTTATTATTATTTATCAATTAAATCTTTATTAACCAATTATTAATATAAAAAATTATCATTAATAGAATGTTTCTTGAAATATAAATCTATATCATAGAAAAAGAAATTTATTTATAAAAATTCCTCTCTAAATAATATATGATCTTATATGTTATTTTAGATTAAATAGTTGAATTTCATTAATATTAAAAGTAGTATTTATTTTATTTTTAGATATATTTTCTAAAGAATTTGTTCTTATAAATTATTTTTAATTCAATGTATTGGTTATAATGTCCATACTTTAACATTTGTATTTTATATTAGTATATCACCATTTCATTTAGGATTATTGTTGTGTGTGGAGAAAGATATAAGACACATTGAATTATTTAATATTTATTATAGATTATAATTTTTGGTTGTTGTGTTCACATTAAAATTCTCACGTGCATAGTTTCAAGAAAATTCACCATAAAACTCCTTATTATTGTTTGAAAGTTTACTTAATATGAAAAAATAATTTGATCGTGAAAGTAACATGGTTTTTTAATATATAAACATATATTAAATATGATTTATTATATAAGAACATCTACTAACTTATAAAACCTCATAACACATTTAATTTAAATTTCCCGAAGTCTCAGGTTCTCAATCTATTCTTGATTATATACACTCATGCATTCAATTTTCATGAATTCTCATTTAAATACCGAAAGGATTCTGATCACATTATTCCACTCAAATTACATTAATTCTGTATGAATATCACATTCCTTAAAATCACATAGATCATTCCCCTTTATGAAATGAATAAATCATTCATGTCATAATATTATTATGTATTACATTATTTTGATGAATGTTACATATAACCTAGTTCATTTACATCATGATTCCTTACTATAAAATATGATAGGATCTATTTGGAATCCTCAAACATTACATTGTGATCATATTATGCATCAGCTTGCCTTGGTCTTTCAAATATCCAAATGAAGAAGACAAACATGGATAAATGCTAAAGATAACATAACTTTCCTCTCATAGAAAATCAACCAAGGTAAATTAAATAAAATTTAATGTAGGTCCAGGTAATGTAATGATTTCATAATATTGTAGTTTGAAATAATTCATACCATAAAATTCATTTATCTCATGTTTTCTAGATCGAAGTCGTGGTCACTCTACTCTTGTTCTAGCATTGTATTGTTTGTGAGATAGCTCATACATTCTTCATGTTGTCAGTACATTGATTAGGGCCTCACAATTCATGTTTTTTCTTTGATGGAGTTCATTTTGTTGGTCAATTGAATTTGTGTGAAAAGGTTGTATGTTTTTTAGTACATGATTGATTCAACGTTTTTTATTTGACAGCTTCATCTATTATGAAAACCACGGTGGTAGGCCAGATCGTAGCATATGGTTGATTGGTATATATTCATTTGATAACATTATATACCTCTGATTACAACAAGTATTTTCATATTTTTGATGTAATGTACTTTTAGTTAGATGGTTACCTTATTGATATGGATTGATATCTTGGCTATGGGCCTTTACATATCTAATTTTTTAGAATAATCTACAGAAAAAAATATATTAAAATAATGAACTAAAAATGAATGACTCCATTGAATAACATAAGTACCCCACCCCCACCCCCCTTAAAAACTCTTTTTATTTGTATAAATAATAATGATTTTTATTTTCCCCAACTATTCTCAAGTAATGATAAAATATTGAAAGTTCATTTCATATCTTTATAAAATTTACCATAAGATTGAATATTTAGTTTCTTAATGTGGTAAAATTTTACTTATCTTGAATTTATTTCCATAATTTATTTATGAAACAAAAACCTTCTATTATTATATTATTTTGAATATATAATGGCATCAAATAATTAAAACGCAAACAAATATTTAATTCCACATTGAAAAAAGCAATAAATAAATGGGAACTGTAATAAAAATATTGGCATAAGAAATTTGGGGTAGGTATTGGAAAAATAATAAAATATAATATATTACATTTCCCATGTGTTGGTTCCATTTTTTAAAATTATTAATGAGTCCATAATGAAAAGAATACGTTAATATTTTGTATATATAAGTAAATAAAAAAATGATAGATACTACTACTTGGATTAAATGGATGAAGGAGAATCCCAAATTGTGATGATTGGTGAAATGATCTTCAAGTTAGAGATAAGGGAAAAATGGTCAATGTGTTGTTTAATATATATTATTATCAAGGGGTGACTAATGTCTAGAAAAAGAGGATATGTAAGAAATTTATTATAAGGTGGAATTAATCAAGGATTTTATGACAATTTTATAATTATACAAGTGTTTATGGAATCCCTGGGGAAGTTTAAAGGGATGTTTAGGCTATTTGAGAAGATATAGATTTTTTTGTTCTGAAACTAGAAAACTATTATTTCTAATTCCCTAAGAAATTGATAAATAATTTATAAATTTTATCTTTAAAGTAAAACTTTGAGTTTTCAAATCTACTACTTTCATGCTATACCATAAGAATAATGAATTCATAAGTCATCAACGCTTTCAAAAATTGAATATCGAATAAGACATTATGGTCTGCATGAGAATTTAAGAGGAGGAACATAACTTTTAGAGTATCTGCATCAGACTTTCATAGAGTTCATGTATGATTTTGGTGGACTCATAATACTTTTATAGGATGTAAAACATTACGTTAGTGCATGTGAATTTTTTGACATTTTAAAACACATAGAGTACAACAAAATCCCAATATATTTTATAATTATATAATTTTATATTCTTAGTAAATAAGATAGATTATTTTATTGATATATTCATCATGGAAATAATATCATAGCTTAATTTTTTATCTAATATAATTATGTAATGTGTCAAATACCACATGAAACACTTCTATATAATCTACAAGACTCAATACAAACATATATAAGAAACATATAAGAGTTTAAAACCTTTTGATTTGTTTTTGATTCAATTATTAAAATAATATAGAGTCTTGTAGTATTTAAATTATTATATTTAAAATGAATTAAATGTTTTTGAATAAGAAAATAAAACTGAAAATTCATTGAAATATTTAAAATATATATTTGATTATTGGTTCTGAATGTCATGGAGTTTCTATAATTCTATTATAGAAATTATTATTCACAATTACACGGTGAAAATTTATCTAGAAAAAAAAAAGAAGAGTTGTGTCCATGAATTAATTAGATGAAAAAACTGATACACTACTATATTGAGGACAGAAGGAGAAAAAGTTTGAGATCCATTTAAGGAACACGATACCTTATGAACCATATCGTTCAAGATTGATTTTTAGTAGATCAATTATATTGTGTTGTAGTAATAATCCAATTAATCTCATTAATAATTGAGTGTGTGAAGAACTAATATTCCATGATTCTTTAGGGGGAATATATTTTTTATTTTTTATTGAAGAAATAATGTTAAATAAATATTTCATTCATATTGGTTTCAAGTTGTTCTGTAATGGGTAGTGGGAAGAGACACATTCTTGTAGAACATTTGAAATATTATCATAGTGGGAGTCTTTTTAGAAATGATTATAATGGTACTTGGTGAAACCAATTTTATTTATAGTGGTGAGTCTATGATTTAATGTCCGACCAATAATGAGATAAATATAATTTTAAAGGTAAACCTTGTAATTAGTGTTTCTCCTATGTTCATATTTCTTGATGAATTTGGGTGAGGCTAAGTAATTCATGTTTCATTGGATCAACACAATAACATGTCCATCATTTTGAATTAAAAATGAATAAATTCATAAAATATGCACTACTAATTTACCCCATCTCAATGGTTCCTAACATAATTTGGGCTCTATGGTATGATTATGACACCCAATTCTTCATCCCATTCATATTTGGGTGTGCACTTATAGTGATGATCAAATGTTATTAAGTTTATAGGTGGATCATGGAAATATAAAAGTATTATCCAAAGATTATCCTTTTATAAAATAACTATTTGGCATATGGATCTCATAATTTGACCCTAAACCATAAGACACAATTGTTCAGTCACTATGATCTTAAACTACATGAAACCACACATGGGATAATGTATACTATCATTTAAATCGCCATTCACCTTTGTTTGTCTATCTCTTTATTGGATATATCTCCCCACCCTTTGGTTTAAGATATATTATCTTAAACCCCAATAACCTTTGGTTCAAATATGGGTTACCTTAAACACCCACAATCCTTTATTTGGAATGAGTGACATTACACTGTTAATTCAAAGAGAAATAGTACTCACTAGGTTGAATTATCAAAAACTTGAGTCTTCACTCATGATTCATGTGCCCTGCATAAAAAGAAAATATGTAAGTGTTTATAATTAAATATAGATATAAAACATATAATGTCAAAAATATGTAATTTGTTACCAGAGAAAAACTGAATCCCTACCTAGAAGTCCTCTCAATCAACGTCTTATAAAAAAGTTATGTTGACAATTTTTAAAAACATATATATCTCATAGATACCACCATTTAAAACTATAGAAAATTTATCTACACTCACTATGTTCATCAAAATATGAAAATACTTGAGGAACCATATGTTCCTTATGTGCATTGTTTCAAATTTTCATCCTAGGTTGGAGCATCTTTTTCATATGACATTAAATATAAAAAATAAATGGTCCATAATAAAAGACCATAATCTAATAAAAGTGATATATTAAATGATATTTAATTATATTATATATGTTCTAAATATAATTTACATATCCCCATGTAGTGTTTCCCCATTTTTTGTTGTATTTTTTTCCAAATTCACAATCCTAGAAGAAAATCCTTATATGTTCTCAGGAGCATTAGTGTGATCATCACGATGATTACATTCCAAGAACCACATGTGGTATATTTTTTATTCTTAAATTATATATAGGGAGATCTAGACCATTAAAATTAGATGTATTAGAAAATTTAATTTTCATTTTAATCACCCTGTTATCCTTGGATTTGGGCCAAAATTTATGTCAATTTTTTGTTTTCTCACCATATTTTTGTGTGTCAAAACACTGGAGATAATTTATTCCTCTAAAAATTTAAAAAATTGTCTATATGACTCACTAATATTATTTATAATCTTTTAATTGGTGAACCGTATATATAATAAAAAATTATTATGAAATATAGAATGTTTCCTTATATTTCCATGGAATCATAATACATTCATTCAAGATAATCCCAATTCATTATAAATGTAATTTTGTACCAAAATGTATTTTCTGAGAATTTTTATATGGAATTCATGGTATTATCCACACATAGATGTGACTTGTCCACTTTTGAGAGAAATTTATGTACATAAAAAATAAGATGAAAATGGTTTCTCTATATACTATAGAATTCATGACTCATTGAGAGATTAATATTCTTAAAATAAATTTACCATATCCTGTGGTTTATTTTTGGGAACCTATCACTCTGAGTAGGAAATGTATTTCATCCATTACAGTTGAAATGTATTTTAAGACTTAAAATAAATTTTAGTATCTTATAATCAATTTTCCTATTAAAAAACAATATATGGTTTATAACATATAGATTATGGAAAAACTCACATCATAATATTCAATATAAATTCCCATAGAACCAAAAAATATTTTAGAAACAAAAGTTATGGTAATATTATGTTTATCCAAATATTCACATTAAGAAAAATGGAAATATAGATTCTATTTCAATGTATAATTTTTGAAGGAATGTTCCTTTAAAGTTGTATATAATGTTTATAGAGCAGGTTTTATTTGTTGTTCCAAGGTTTGATTCCAAAATGTTCACATGGTTCCTTCTTAAAATGGAATATGTTTTCTGGGGAAGTGATGTTGTAAAAGTGGGTACACAAGATACAATATGAAATGTAATTTTCATTTACCATATCATATATATATTGTGTTTTGAATGTTGTATCCTTAATATCATAGTGTGGATACATCTGTAACCATTATTTTCATGCCAATTTCCATATAATTGTTTTCATATAAATGGGTTATATAAGTTTACATCTATAATGAAAACCTTGAGATACTGTGAATATAATATTAATCACATATCCAATAGTCTAGATACATTATATTAATTCGACATAGTTTATTTCTTACCATAAAGTGTTGTGGATCAGAATCATTGAGACTTCTTCTCATGATTTTCAAACATGGGGATATCAAGTAAAAGATATTATACAGGATAGCTCACCTATATAAACACCACATGTTTTTGGTATCATTGGTAGTTCCTATTTTAATCACATGTATTTATTTCATTAATTAAGACTATAAGAAATGTGTTTTTTTATTACATACATAAATTCAAGACAAAAAACTATGGAATTGTTATCATGGTGAGGTAAATTGTGTTGTGTATGTCATTAGTGTTATGAAATTTATTGAATGATCAAGATAAACATTATCTATTCTAAATGGAAGTGATATATTCAATTAGTTAATCAAGATGGAAATAAATTTTTCTAAATTCATGTCCATGATATAATAATTTATTTCTTTCTGTTATGGTTAATGAATATTAAAACAAGAAAGGATGATAAAATAAAGTGTGCATTTAAATTTATGAGATATCACAAGAATAAGAGACTATATTACATAAAATGTGTTCATAGGTAATGTTTTTGTTGATATGACTATACCTTATCTCTATTTGGTTTTTATGGGTTTCTATACTCTACTTCTAATCTATGAGTAGCACTCACTACTATTGAGTTTAGGGCCAATCGGGTCACCCAATTATCATATTCAAAATTCAGGCCTATTCTGATTAATGTGAGCTTGGATTAAGGGGTGGCACTACCATAGGGTATAAGTTAATTTTGAGTTAGAAAATTTTCTATGAAATAAATTAATTCACATTATTTGAGATTAGAATAATGGATATTGAATTTGTTTATTAATTGTATTCAAAAGTTATATATACTGAATACATGGAAAAATATTTAACGTGTAGATATTATTTGAATATTCAATGATTTTTTAATAGTTATTGGAATAACAACAAAAGTTAATGGCCTTATTTTATCATGTGAAATATTTATTATATAACTAGTAAGTGATAATAATACAAACTTTATTTATGAAAATTGTTAATATGTCATAAGATGTTGTTTATAAATAATTAATTAAATAATATATATTCTAGGGTTATAGATCCATTTCCCAATATTTTGAATTCATTATTTATGAAAAAGGAAACTATTTTGACTAACAATTTATCCAAATGAATTTTATAACTCTTATTTCATCCCCCATGATTCATAAAAAATGAAGTATCCCATTCCAAGAACTAATCCAAGTTCTCATATCACAACCTGTCCTCGGGGCCCACTTCGTGACTACCCCAAGCCTGCTCTCTATTGGCTAGGGACTGACGACTAGCACCAAAGGCGTAAATCCCTAAGCTGGGAAGGCATTGTCTTTATAAAAAAAGTAATCACACACAATCAGAGTACACAACTTGATCCAAAACACTAATATAAAGTGTATACATAAGAAGTGCTGGAATGTAAAAGGGGTTGGAAATACAAGACCAATAGTAAAGTACAGGTACAAAAGAAAGAAAGTACAACTGAAAAAGGGACAAACAGCTGAAAGGTAAATAGAATCTCCTGGATCATCTTATAGGGTTCCTAATTGAAGGGTAGGTACAGATGGCCACCTCAGCACTCCACGTCTGTCAGACTCCTCTGTGTACTGACCTTTCACGTGGTCCACCTCCAGGCATTGAACAGTCCTGGTGCTCTTGGCCTCCATCAGCGCTTTCTATCGTCTGCATCCAACACAATGACGTGTGGGCATAGACCGTTCTGGGGTGAGTATAACGATACTCAATAGGGACCCCAAGACCCCCAAGGTCTCAGAATATCCAACAAGGATAACCACAAAGTAAAGAAACAATGGATAACCCTTATTTAGGTATATTACCACACATATACCTAAGTTATCTAGTAACCCATCTTAATCATTTGGTAACACAAAAGTCATTAACTCAGCTCAAAACCAGGATTTATTTGTAGGGGTGGTAATGAGTAGCACTCCCAGTCAAACTATCGAAACATCGGCTGCTGGTGTACTCCTCCTCTATATAGTACTGTGGGTCTGCCGCGTCACATAGAGGTGGTTCACACATTCCAAGACTGTTGTGGTACTCCTCCTATCGAGTACCGTAGATCTGCTACGTCACAGAGAGGTGCTTCTCACTGTGGGACTGTCGCACTCACACAGAGGCGCACCCCCTTGTAGCATGCTAAGGTACTCCTCCTTTTTAGTATCGTGGGTCTGCCGCATCACACAGAGGCACTCCCCACTATGGGTCTTTCTCGCTCACACAGAGGCGCTCCCTTACTGGGCTAGTCGAAACACTCCAAGTCGAAAGTTCAGCAGTCGTCAGGTATTAGCCAGATACTAGGTCTCCGTACTCCGCTCGCTCATCTCCGAGAGGATCCTCTCCATGAGCCACTGGTTGATACTCCAACATTAACTAAGTCCCAAGTATAAGTATCCCAAATGTCTGCCTCGTCTTAGAGATCTCAACACAACAGACGGCACGTCAATCGGATGCTCGGTCTGTGAGTTATTGGCATTTCTGTTCTAGGGGCCTGGTTGGTTTTCAGGTTCAAACCAACCCGACCATATACCAACTATGTCCAAACCTCAATTGGGGTATTCCCAATGAACCGTCTTTGAATAATATTTCTGTCGCCATAGACGGTTCATCGATTGGACACATATAGCCCATGATACTGGCGAAAAGGTGTATTCGACTAATCGGGTCCAGACTAGGGTCCGGCCCAGTCCATGGGTCCGACCTGGTTCACGAGTCCGACCCGGTCCTCGTGTCTGACTCAGCCCTGAAGAGAGTGGCCTGGCCCGAGGGGCTGGCCCGGCCAGAGATGGTGGCCCGACCCAAGGGGTAGGCCCGACCCAAAGGCAGTACGACCCAAGGGAGTTGCCCGGCCCAAGGGCGCCGCCCATCCGGATTGCAGCCTGGCGGCTCGGTTGGCTCGGTGGCCCGGCGGCCTGGTAGCCCAGTTGTCTCAGTGGCCCGGTCGGCCTGCTGACCAGGCGGCACAGCGGGGGCCGCTTTAGCCACGGCTAGGGCGGAAGCCATGTGCCCCTGCCTCCCCGAAGGGCTTTCCATTCAGGTGTGAGCTGAAACAGGCCCCAGGTGGTGCCGGTCCAAGACACGTGGGACCCATATGGTCTCGCTTTTCTCGGATGGACGAGTGGCCAGCCACTTCACCTGCTCCACCGCGGCCTGGCCTGGCCACGTCCTCCCGCTCCTCTGTGCGGCGCGATGATGCCGCGATCACCCTCCGACCGTTGTGGCACAGACTGGCTGCAGCTCTCCTCTTCCACGCGGCGCGCCGACGTCATCCCCTTCCATCTACCCAGCGGCGTTGCGCCACTGGTTTTCCTTGTGGCCTGTCCGACACCGGCCATCCTTACTCTGTCTCTGTCGTAAAAAAAAGAAATCAATAAAGGGGTAGTGTTGTGCCGTGTTCATGCGATCCGAGCCATCCTCGTTATGGTTTCAACATTCGGCAATTCATATTCCATCTATTCAATGATGTAGAATGGAAACAAAATCAACTGAAATCCCCCTTCCTCATAGGACATTGATCATTGACAAAGTGGTGGAAAGGTGGCGTCGTTTTGTCAAAGTCGGAACAGGAAGAGTTTGGAGAAGCCGAGTCGAAGACGACAGCGTCAGCGTTCTTCATGGGCGGCAGTTCTTCCACTTCTTTCCCCAGTTTAAGAGGGAGAGATGTTCGTCGTTCTTCATTGGAGGAAGAGACATTCTTCGTTGGGAGAATTTGTTCCTCAAATTTTTCTATGTTCTTCCTCCCCTTCGAGAGGTTCCACCAAAAATATAGCCAACCAAAAATAATAGATGATGTTTTCTATTATTTTTTGGCACAACCATTCAAATTATTGTGTTTAATTAAATGAGACAACTCATGTAATTAATGGGTGGTGTTAGCTCAAATAATTAATGGGAGAAGTTGAAGAGTTTCATCCACCATTATGGGGAGTTAAGGGTGGTTTAAAGCTTGTGTGGGCCCCTCCAAGGATATTATCCCAAGGGAGGTTATGTGCGGGTGGGCCCCACCACTAACCTCTTCATGGAGGTTTTAACCACCAAGAAATAAAAATAAGCTAACTCTTGTATTTATTTAACATAATTAAAAACCCCAAAATCTAACATCCATTATCGTTAGAAGGAAACTGCGGTAAAGGTCTCACTAAGAAATCACCGACACTACATGTTCAACGGTGCCCACAGATTTCAGTTCCAAGCACCAGTTCAAATGTTATAAAAACCCACTAGTATGTTTACTGAACGTACCTGAAAAAAACTTCAGAAATTGATTCCGGGCACACCGGGCCTCAGAATCATGTGCCGTCAGAAACTAAAGACTCGTAAAATTTCCATATATTTAAGAAAAAAAATTCCCAGATAATTTCAAGGTCTTTACATTCTCCCCACCTCAGGGCCTTATGTCCCTGTAAGCTACAACTCACACTATGGGAACAAAGGGGGATAGTGAGCATGCATCTGAGCCTCCTGCTCCCATTTCCTCTCATGGAGGTTCTCGTGTTGCCAGAAAACGCACACCAGAGGTATCGACCATCCACATAGGACCTGCTCCTGTCGATACTCAATTTCCACTGGAACCTCCATTAAATTCTCCCCATCATCGATGCATATCTTCCCGTGGTCGATGTTGTGCGAATGGTTGTTCACGTATCTCCTCATTGGAGATACGTGGAAGACATCGTGCACCCGGTGAAACTGAGGTGGCAGAGATATGTGGTAAGCCACCTCGACTACTCTACTGAAGACCTGGAAAGGTCTGATGAATCGTAGAGACAACATGCCACCTTGGACAAATCTCCGTAGAACTCGTCGAGGTGAGACCCATAGAAAGACATGGTCACCATCCTCGAACACCAGAGGTCTCTAGATCCTATCAGCATATAACTTCTATTAGCTCTGTGTAGTCTTCATCCCCACCTAGATGATCTTCACCTTTTCCATGGTATCCTGTACCATCTATGGTCCCACTAGTGCTAACTCTAATGGGTCTATCGAGCACAATGGTGCTCTACATGGTTGACCACACAATGCCTCAAAAGGTTCCATACCGATGGTGGAGTGATAGATATTGTTGTATGCAATCTCCACCAAAGGAAATTATTCCTCCCAACTGCGACCGAAGTCAGGGACACAAGCACAGAGCATGTCCTCGAGAGTCTAAATGGTCCGATCAGTTAGGCCATTCGTCTGAGGATGGAAGGCATTGCTCAGAAGTAGCTGCATCCCAAAAGCCTCATGCAACCCCTTTCATAGCCAGTATGTAAATTGTGTGTCATAGTAAGAGACAATAGAAGGAGGCACTTCAAGTAAACAAACTATCTTATGTACATAGTGGAATCCCAATCTCTCTACTAATATCTGATTTATGATCGGTAGGTAGTGGGCCGACATGGTGAGTTGGTCAACGATCACCCATATCGAATCGTGAATTCTGGATGTATGTGGAAGACTCGTTACAAATTCCATGTATATCACATCTCACTTCCACTCTGGATCCTCTAAGGGCTAAACCAAGACTGCTGGTACATGGTGCTATATCTTCACTTGCTGATAAGTGAGGCACCGTGAGACAAACTCCACTACAGCCTTCTTCATACCTGGTCGACAGTGCTGTCGTCGAAGGTCCTGGTACATCTTCGCCTCCCCTAGATGTTTTGATAGAGGGGAAGTGTGGAAATCCATCAACACTTCTTCTTGAAGTGCAAATGTTACCAAGGTACATCCTCTGAAGAGAATGACGTGCTCCCTACCTTTAGAAAATCCTTCAGGTGCCTGAACTATGGATATCTTAGAACATAGTGTCTCGCAGTCAGCGTCCCCACGCTGTGCCTCCCTGACTCGCTGAAGAAGTGGAGGAGTGACTGTAAGAGACTGTACATAGGCTACTCCATCCTTATCCACAAAGGATATCCGTAAGGCAGCTAGATGATCTGTCGCCTCTCCTAGTAGCTGAATACCAGTCCTCCTGCTGAGCGCATCTGCAGAAATGTTCCCCTCCCCAAGATTATAGACTATCTCAAAGTCATGGTCCTAGAGGAACTCAAGCCATCACTGTTGTCTCAGGTTCATTTCATTCTGAGAGAAGATATACTTGAGACTCTTGTGATCAGAGTACATGGTAAAATTTTCATCCATCAGATAGTACTGCCACATCTTCAATGCGAAGACCACTGATGCTAACTCCAGGTCATGGGTAGCATAGTTTTGCTCATGCTGTCTAAACTGTTGATAACCTTATGCGATTACTACTCGCTCCTGCATCAGGACACAACCATGTCTGGTCCCTGATATATCCTAGAAAACTACGTACCCTACTCCCTCCTCTAGAATCCTCAATATGGCGGCACTAGTCAGCCTCTACCTCACCTCTTGATAGCTCTGTAGGCATATCTCTGACCACATGAAGGGTTGCCCCTTCTTTTTCAATGCTGATAGTAGTGATGAAACTCTGAATAAGTATGGAACGAATCCCCGATAGTATCCAGCCAACCCCAGGAAACACTGTGCCTCTGTCACACTCTTGGGTGGATCCCAAGCAAGTACCACCTCAATCTTCACTGGATCCTATGGAACTCCAACCTCCAAGATGACATGTCCCAATTAGTGAACCTCTCAAATCCAGAACTGGAAGTTCATGAGCTTACATTAAAGCTGGTTCTCTTGGAGTGTGTCCAGTACTACCTACAAATGGTAAGCATGCTCCTCCTCAGTATTCAAGAAGATCTAAATGTCATCGATGAAGACCACGACAAAGTGATTGAGGTAAGGATGGAAGATCCTTTTCATGAGACACATGAACACTAATAAAGAGTTGGTTATGCCGAAGGGAATAACCAAGAACTCATAGTGGCCGTACCGACACATGAATTCCGTCTTCTTTACATCCTCATCTCGAACTCTGAGTTGGTGACGACCTAATCTGAGGTCTATATTTGAGAACCATCGTTCTCCCATGACTTGATCAAAGAGGTCATCAATCCTTAGGAGTGGGTAACTGTTCTTCATGGTCACCTGATTCAGGCGATGGTATTCAACACGAATCCGCAAGCTCCCATCCTACTTCTGGAAAATAAAATCGGGGCTGCCCAGGGAGAAACACTGGGCTAGATGAATCCCTTCCCCTACAAGTCCGCCAACTGTAACGGCATCTCACAGAGCTCAGCGGGAGACATCCTATATAATGGATTAGATATTGGTGTCATCCCGGGGTACAAGTCAATGTAAAAGTCCACCTCTCTATGAGGAGGTAGTCTTGGAACATCGTTAGGGAAAACATCCGCGTACTAGTCCATCACTATAGGATAAGTCAGACTCTCCACATCTACTACCCCGAGGGTAAGGCAAGCCAACTGGTGATTCATTAGCTGCAACCTCCTCCGAGTATGTTCGCACTGCATTGCATAGGATCCCTTCTCCCTAGTGAAGGTAAACGTTGTCCCATCAGTGTGGACACAGCGCACTTTGTGCCTAATACAGTTGATATGAGCATGGACTATATATAACAAGTCGATACCCAATATGATGTCGTAAGGCCTCGACACCACTACGAGGAGATCCCAACTGAAGCTCTCAGCCGCTAGAGTAAGCTCACACTACCGGAACCAGTGTGTAATCACTGAGTCTGCTCCTGTAGGAGTCTCTAGCCGTAAGGATCGAGCCAACAACCCCATCGGAATCCCCAAGCGCCGAACGAGGGCAATGGATGTGAACGAATGACTAGCACCAGTGTCTATAAGAACTACAGCTAAGGTGGAGTAGACATAAATCATAACAAGAATCATCTATGGATCACCATGGTTATAGGCCTTAACTACTTGAAGCTGATATCTCCCCTATCCAACCACTTCTTGCGGTCGGGGTGGTCCTACTAGTGATGGTGGTGTCAACAACTCGAAACGTTGTCCACTGCCAGCTGCTCGACCAGCTCATCTTCCATGTCTTACTCCTCCCTACGGACCGCCTCAATCAAACCATTGCCTCTTCTAGGGAGGTCCATCAACTGTCTGCTGGTCATCTGAATGGCGGTTCAGGCAGTCAAGAGCCATGTGACCCTGCCCACCACATGAGTGACACTGCCTGCTCCTGGCAGGTAAGTCACTATCTCGGGTACCCCGCACAAAAGATCTGGAGTCCTGTGGTCGTCCACCCATGGTCCTAGTCCCCTTAGACCTCTGCGTCATCTGCCCACTTCCAAATTCAAAATACTCTGATGCAAGTTGACTAGTTGTGGGTCTTGCTGCTGATGACTTCTCAGCTAGGAAACTCTCAACTAGGAGGGTTCTCTCCAACACCCCCGCCTATGTAGGGATGCTGAGAGAGATCATCGAGGCCATGATCTCTCACCTGAGCCCCTTCTCGATGGTACGGGACCTGAAGAATGGGTCCCATACCATATTCGAGGAGTAGTATGAGAGGTTGTTGAACCACATTGAGTACTGAGCTACTGTCATGCCGCCCTACTTCAAATGAACTTGCTCATGTATCTACACCGCACGAAGGGTGGCTTGTAAAAACTCTTCCTGGAATAGGATTTCGAAGTGTGACCCAAGAAGTGCTGGCTCGACATGAACCTAGAGCACCAGGATCCACCATTTGCCTGCTTCTGTCTGAAGGAGACTAGCATCAAGGATCACCATGTAGTTTTCTAGTGTCCAAGTAGCCTGAAAACTCTCACCACAACCTCCAGCCAATCCACAGCCTCCTGAGGGTTCATCTCTACCTAGAACCTGGGTCGTCACTAGTGTTGGAACTCATGCAACACACTAGAGCGGTGTGAATCATCTGTTGCTGGGGCTAGTGGCATCTGTGTCCCAACGGGAAGTAGTACCGATGATGGCTCCACTGGTAAAGTTCCATGCACCGAGGCCATGTCGCTCAGTGGGCTGTCAGAGCATACGAATCTTGGGGCTCTGCAGGGAGGCATACTGAATAAAACAAATGCGACATGATCAAAAGAATACCTAGTGAGATGAGCAGGTTGAGATGACTTATGAAAACCTTATAAAACACACATGCAATAAGTTTTTTCTTGTCCTAAGTTGGAAATCAGTAGTCATGGTCCTGGAGTATGGATAAGTCGGCTGCCCGCACCAACACTGGACTCCATGATCTGAAAACCACATTTAGTACCCATAACACTATTGCTTCACAAGAAAGAAAGATCAAAGACCTAAGTTCTATGGTATAACCTACTCCTCTGATAACTATTTGTCACGACCCATCCTCGGGGACCGCGCCGTGACTTCCCCAAGCCCGCCTTCCATAGGCCAGGGGCTGGAGACTAGCCCCAAAGGAATAAATCCCTAACCTAGGAAGACATTGCCTTTATAATTAAAGTAATCACACATAATCAGAGTACACCGCTGGTAGAAAAACACTAAGCTAAACTGTATACAGAAGAAGTGCTGGAATGTAAAAGGGGCTGGAAATACAAGCCCAACAGTAAAGTACAGGTACAACTGAAACAAGTACAACTGAAAAATGGAAATACAGATGAAAGGTAAAGAGAATATCTTAGATCATCCTCCAGGGATCCTACCTGAATGGTTGGTACAGATGGCCACCTCATCACTCCACATTTGTCAGACTCTTCTGTGTACCGACCTTTCGTAAGGTGCACCTCTAGGTACCATCCAGTCCTTGTGCTCTCAGCCTCTGTCAGCGCTATCCATCATCTGCATCCAACACAACGAGGTGCAGACATAGCCCGTGTAGGGATGAGTATAAAAATACTAAGTAGGGACCCTGAGACCCTCAAGGTCTCACAATATCCAACAAGGATAACCACAAAGTATGGAAACAACAGATAAACCATACATAGGTATATGCCCATACATATACCTAAGTTATCCAGTAACTCATCTCAATCACGTGGTAAACACAAAAGTCATTAACTCAGCTCAAAACTAGGATTTTATTCTAGGTGTGGTAAAATGTAACACTCCTAGTCAAACTGTCGAAACCTCAGCTGCTGGTGTACTCCACCTCTATAGAGTATTGTGGGACTTCAGCGTCATACAGAGGCGCTTCCCACTTTACTAGACTATTGTGGTACTCCTCCTATCGAGTATCGTGGGTCTACTGCATCACACAAAGGCACTTCCCACTCTGGGTCTGTCGTGCTCCCACAGAGGCGCTCCCCCTCGTCACCTGCTAAGGTACCCCTCCTGTTGAGTACCGTGGGTCTGCCGCATCACATAGAGGTGCTACCCACTATGGGTCTGCCGTGCTCACCTAGAGCCACTCCCCTACTGGGCTGGTCAAAACACTCTAAGTTGAAAGGTCAGCATTCGTCAGGTATCATCCAACTACTAGTTCTCCGTACACCGGTCACTCATCTCCGGGTGGATCCACTTCACGAGCTAATGGTCAATATTTCAACTCTCATGAAGTCCACTGTAGAAGTATCTCAAAGGTATGCCTTGTCAACGAGATCTCAACGCAACAGATGGTGCGTCAATCAAGCGCCCGGTCTATGAGTTATTGGTACTTCTATTCCATTGGCCCGATTGATTTTTAGGTTCTAACCAACCCGAACATATCCCAACTATGTCCAAAACAAAATTGGGTATTCCAAAAGAACCGTCTCTCAATAATATTTATGTTTCCACCGACAGTTCATCGATCGGACACCCGTAACCCATGATATAGGCTAAAAGGTGTATTCGGCTAATCAGGTCCGGACTGGGGTCATACCCTGTCCGTAGGTCCAACCTGGTCTATGAGTCCAACCCATACGAGAAGTGAGTGTCTCGGCCCAAGTGGGTGGCCAAGCATGAGAAGGAGGCTGACCTGAGGGTGCAGCCCGACCCGACGGTGGGCCGACCCGAGGGAGTGGCCCTGCTAGAGCACATGGCCAAGACCGATAACTACCCGGCGGCCCGATTGGCCCTGCGACATGACGACCTGGTTGGCTCGGCGGCAAGGAGGCCCGGTTGGCTCGGCGGCCCGGTGGCCTGATCGGCCTGACGAACTGGTGGCCTGGTCGACCTGACGACCCGGTGGCCCTGTGGGGGTCTGCCTTCGCTGTGGCCACAAGGATGCCGCATGCCCCTGGCTCCCCAATGGCTTTACAGTTTGGGTGTCCGACAAAACCAGCGCTAGGTGACGCCTGTCCAGCACATGCGGGACCCACTAGGTTTCGCTCTTCCCAGCTGGCCGAGTGGCCAGCCACTCCCCCTGCTCCGCCGCGACCTGCCCTTGTCGCGACTCCCCAGCTCCAAGTGGTGCGATGACATCACACCACCTCCTCCGCGGCCTGGCTTGGCCGCAGCCTCCCCTCCTCCGCGTGGGTACGACGACGCCGTGCTCACCATCCGACCACCGCGGCCCACCCTGGACACGGTTCTGCACCCTCGGCGCAGTGCAATATTGCTCCGCCCCTCCTCCTCAGCCCGGTCAGGCCGTGATTCTCCTTTTCTATGCGGCACGCCGGCATCGCGCTGACACCGCTCCCTGCCTGCTACCCGGCAGCCTTATGCCACCGGTTTTCCATGCGGCCAGCACGACGCTCGTTGTCCTTACTCCGTCTCCATCTTCAACAAATGAAATTAACAAAGGGGGAGGTTTGGGCCATGTTCAAGAGGTCTGATCCCTCCTCGTTATGGTGTCAACATTCATCAATTCATATTCCATATATTCAATGATGTATAACGGATACAAAATCAACTCAAATCCCCCTACATCATATAACATTGGTTGTTGACGAATTCATGGGAAGGCAGTGTCATTTCATCTTCATCGGAATTGGAAGAGTTTAGAGAATACGTGTTGAAGAGGATGTCGTCGATGTTCTTCTTGGGTGGCGGTGCTTCCACTTCTTGCCCCGGTTGAAGAGAGAGAGATGTCTATCATTCTACATTGGCAGAAGATACTTTCTTCATTGGGAGAATTTGTTCCTCCATGTTCTTCCAGGTTCTTCCTCCTCTCCCAAAGGTTCCACCAAAATAATAGCCAACCAAAAATAATAGTTGAAGGTTTCTCTTAATTTTTTGCACAAACATTCGAATTCCTATGTTTAATTAAATGAGACAACTCATGTAATTAATGGATGGTGTTAGCTAAAATAATTAATGGGGAAAGGTGAAGAGTTTCATCCTCTTTTATGGGGATTTAAGAGGGGTTTAATGCTCATGTGGGCCCCACCAAGGATATCCTCCCAAGGGAGGTTATGTGTGGGTGGTCCCAACCACTAACCTCCTCTTAGAGGTTTTAACCTCCAATAAATAAAAATAAGCTAACTCTTATTTTTATTTAACTTATTTAAAAACCCCCAAAATTTATCTTCCATTCTCGTTAGAACGCAACGATGGTGTAGGTATCACTAAGCAATCAATGACGTTGTGAGTTCAATGGTGCCCTCAGATTTCAGCTCCGAGCCCCGTTTCAAAAGTTATAAAAGCCAGCTCGTACGTTTACTGAACGTACCTGAACAAAACATCAGCTATTGATTCCGGGCACACCGGGACTTGGAATCAAGCATCGTCAGAAACTTCTGATGTAAAGACCCATAAATTTGAAGGAAATTTTTTTCTTAAATTCTTTGGGATTTTACGAGTATGCAGTTTCTAACGACACCTGATTCCGAGGCCCGGTGTTCCCGAAATAATTTGTGAAAGTTAGCTCAGGTACATTCAGTGAGAGAATGAGCGGGTTTTTCTATCTTTAGAACTGGTTCTTGGAATTGAAATCCGAGGGCACCGATGAAACCACAGTGTCGGTAATTTCTTAAAAGGACCTTTACCGAGGATGCATATGCTTGGGAGGAGTTGTTAAATTTTTTGGATTAAATAATAGTGAATTAAATTGTGTAATATTTTATTTATAATTCTAAGGTGGTTTTATCCTACATGGGGGAGTTAGGGTTGTACCCACTAACATCCTAACTACCCATGTGAGGATAAATGTGAGGTGGGCCCCGCATGAGCCACAACCCTTCACATTCTCAAAAAACCCTTAAACCCCCCCCCATTAAACCCCTTGTTTTTTATTCAGTGAATCCTCTTCTCCCACATTAATTCATGACAACACACACTAAATTATTTGATTAAACCTATTCAATTAATTTATCTAAGTGTTCAAATTTTTTTAAAGTTTGAATACATGGAAAAATAATAAAATAAGGTGAGGCCTTATTTTAATTTTTGAGTTTTTGTTGTGTGAGGTAATTTGGGGAGAGAGCTCTATTCTCTTGAAGAACTTCATCTCCTTCATTGAAGAACGCCAAGACTCTAAGGAAGAGCATCGACTCAGCGACCCCGGATTCTTCTTCTTTTTCCTCCTCCACGGCAAGGAATGAAACAACGACGCAGAAATTCACCAACGACATCACACATTGTTTTCTTCTATCCAGGATAAAAAAAGGAGAGGCAACTTCCTCCTCAGACGCTCTCTGTCGATGTCTATGAAACCTCACCACGGGACGCTGTCAACCGCAACACTGATATTCATCATCGTTTGGTGAGGTAGGGGTTAGGTTCATTTTTAATGAATTAAAATTATGCTTGTTTTATCGTTGAGAATCTTGTATAATTTGGCCGCTTCTTATCATTATAACGGGGGGATATCGGACCACAAAAACATGGTCAATCCTCCTCCCCATATCTTGTTAATCATTGTTGATCTTTGTGGTGAAGGAGGCATGGTTCCATTACACCGCGCGGGAACAAGGAGGACTGCGGCCGGAGCAGGCTATGGCGGGGGTATGTGGCGTCGTCGCACCGCGCTGGAGAAGCTGAGGGAGGCCGCAGCCAGAGTGGGCCACGGGGGAGGGGCACGGCACTGTCGCACTGCGCCAGTCGAGGATGAGTAGCCGCCTTAGGCCGCGGCGGCCCAGTAGGGGCGGCTGGGAAAACTGGCCATCGGTGCCCCAGGAGGTGGGACCCTCACGGGTCCCGTGGTGGTTCAACCGGCCGGCCTTTAGCGGTCCGCTTTTCCAGAAAATATGGGGGATCGTAACACTGTGACCCTCATTTAGGGCGGACCCCACCGAGGGTTTCCGTTTTGGAGACAAGTGGGAGAAAACACCCCTTCGCACTCTGCTTGGACAAAAGCCGAGCCGTGATCAAATTCCGAGTCGGGCCGCAGGCCGTTCCGTGCCACACCCAATCGGGCCGACCCTGGGGGAATTGGGCCGGGTCAAACCGGGCCCAAACCCCCTATTTTTGGACCAGGTTCGTTCAAACGCCCATATCATGAACTATGAACCTCCAATCGATGCATCGTCAGTTGAGTTGGGATCCTTGGATCAAGACTGAAGTTTCATTATATTAAACTCGAGGTATAAGAGAATTTTGGGTATGTCTGAGTTGGTTCGAACCCGCAACTAACCGAGCCCTTGGAGTAGAAACGCTTATAACTTAACAAGCGGACGTCCGAATGACGTGCCGTCAATCACGTTGAATTACTCATAGTGAGACGGTGCTTTTGGATTACCCTAACTGAGGTTTGGATGCAGCTCAAGTACATCCAGGTTGTTTTTAGATTAAAAACCAACCGTGCCCCTGGAACGGAAAATCCATTATCTCTCAGACCAGGCGTCCAATTGACGCGCCGTCTGTAACATTGAGTTCCTATTGATGAGACAGAATTTTGTGATACATCAAATATGGGCTTCGTGATAGTTCATGTATCGAACCCTTGGCTCATGGAGTGGACCCTCCCTGAATCGAGTGTGCCGTGTGCAGGAACCCTAGAGCTAGCTGCGACTGCGAAGATGATGACGACTGTACTTGGATCCTACGTGGGTTTGGTAGCTAGGACGACCGTACTTGGATCCAACATGGGTTCGGTAGTGAGGATGAATTTACATGGATCTTACGTGGGTTCGGCAGCGATGGTTACTGTACTAGGATCCTAGGTGGGTTCGGCAGCGACAACTACTGTACTTGGATCCTACGTGGGTTCGGCAGGGGAGATGATTCAGAGGCTACATCTATTATCTCCACCCCTCTTCGTGAGTAGTAAACCTATGTGAGATGAATCTTGAAATTTAATCATTATCATCGATATTATTGAATTTCTTTCCTGTCTGGATTGGGTTGTGTTTTCCTGTGTGGAGTAGGTTGTACTTGGGCTCGTGAGTTGGAGCCAAACTGGAAATGATGACATAGGTATATGTATGGGAATATACCTAAGTAGAGTTGGTTGATACTTCGTGTTTTTATCCTTCCTTTGTGGTTTATCCTTTGTGGATTCTGGTAGACCTTCGGGGGTCTCGGGGTCCCTACTGAGTATCATATACTCACCCCTTCATGGGACATGCCAGCACTACATTGTGTTGGTTGCAGATGACGGACAACGCTGATCGTGGTTGAGTCTTGTGGAGTGGGACGGTACCTAGAGGTGGACTATCCGGCGGGACATACACGGAGCGGACGGCCAGACCCGAGGAGCTGAGGAGACCATCTGTACCCACCCATCAGGTGGGATATCCAGAGGAAGACTCGGTGGTTTCTGATTTTCTTTACTGCTGGTGTACATTCTCTTCAGTTACACATTACTTTCAGTTGGGTTTGTATTTACTCCCATTTACTTTTTAGCACTAACTTTTGTACTCAATTTACTTATTGTTTACTACATCTTGCGTACTCTGTTGTGTTTCTTTACTTATATAAATGCAATTCCTTCCCATTTATCGGGATTTAAGCATTTGGTGCTAGTCTCCATCCCCTGACTTATGGAAGGCGGGCTTGGGGTAGTCACGGCATGGACCTCGAGGATGGGTCATGAAAATTGGTATTAGAGGGTGGTTCTACCACAGAACTAAGGAATATAATAATTTTTTCTATGTGAAGAAATAATGTTTAGACTATTGAGTGTGGGTATCAGTCCAAGGAGTGTAGTGTTGGTGCGGCGACCGACGTATCCATACACCAGGACCCTAACTTCTGATTCCCGACTCAGTGCTTGAAAACATTGATTGCATTTGTGTTTCAAAAGTTTTCATTGTGATTAATTTGTGTAAGCTCACCAGGTATATTGTATAAACCATGGCACTCCTGTTTCTTTTCAGAATGACCCCACGATGGAAGCTAGCTAGGGTTCCGTGCTTTGTGCGAGATGGCAGCCCATCGAGCGACGAGGCCTCAGTACAGGGCCCCATTATAGCAGAGACACCTGCAGTACCTCTCCCATCCGAGCCACTGATTCCACCAGCCCCAATAGATGATAGTGCATGTCACCTAAATGCACTGCACGAGTTTCAGCGTCAGAGGTTGCCCAGGTTTCTCAGAGAGACGGACCCTCAAGTAGCTGAAGATTGGCTGGAGGCTATTGTCTGAGTCTTCAGATTAGTAGGGACACCAGTTGACCACATGGTGATCCTTGCTGCGAGTCTACTACACATGGTAGTAGGTAGATGGTGAATCCTGATGCTCCAGGTGCACGATGAGGCATCACTACTTTGGACAGACTTCGAGAGCCTCTTTTTCTCTAAGTTCAGTCCAGCCACCCTCTGTGCGGTGCGCATCCAGGAATCACTATAGCTACGGCAGGGCATCATGACAGTGGTCCAGTACTCGACATGATTTACTGACCTCTCACGCTACTCCATGAATATGGTATGGGACCCATTCTTCTGATCCCGGACCTTCGAGCAGGGGTTGAGGCATGAGATCAGTGCTTTGATGATCTCCCTCAGTATTACAACGCAGTCAGGAGTACTGGAGCATGCCCTTATTTTGGAAAACTTTCTTACTGAGCCAACACCAGCAGTGAGACCTACCATAGGGCGACCCGTAGCGGAGTCTTCTGCAACCGACAGTAGACAGATGTCGCAGATGTCCAAGCGGACCAGACCATCAGGTGGGAAACCTCAAGATACTGGTTAGGAGGTGCGGGGAACACGCAGCAGAGCCAGTCATACGAGAGGCAGACAATGATATTCATGCGGCGTGCATGACCACATGGCTAGTGACTACCCGACCTGCCATGCAGAGGAGCAACAAACAGTTCAGGGACTACTCAGGTAGAGGTAGAGGTTCGAACGTGGCGGTGTTCTGGGAGTAGGCGGATGAGGTAGAGGAGCTAACCAAGTAGCAGGTGGTGGACGACTCTTCGGGGCTCTACCGCCACCACCACCAAGAGGTCCACCCCGACCACATAGAGCTGGCGGATAGAGGCAGGCTCAGATTCAGGCAGTGGGGTCCTATGACCACGGTGCACCTAAGATGATTCTAGGTACTATCTATGTCTACACCACCCTTTCTAAAGTTCTTATAGACATAGGAGTGAGTCATTATTTCATTGCCGCTGCCCTTGTTCGGATATCAGAGATTCCGATGAAGCCGTTGGATCGATTGTTACGGCTAGAGACTCCTACAGGAGCAGACTCGACGAATACGCACTGGTGCTGGAAGATGTGAACTTACTCTAGAAGGAAAGAGATTAGACTGAGATCTTCTTGTAGTAGCTTCAAGGCCTTACGAAATCATCATGGGCATGGATTGGTTATCTACGATCCATGCTCAGATTGACTGTATTAGAAGCATGGTGCAGTGTGTCTGCATCGATGGGAGTAGGTTCACCTTCACCGATGAGAAGGGAGCCTTTGCAGCACATGATGGACTCACATAGAGGAGAGGACAACCAATCACTTATCAGTTGGCTAGTCACATCCTAGGAGCAGTTGATGTGCGGATTCCGAGTTTTCATGTTGTCGTGGATCAGTATGAGGACGTTTCTCTTGACAATGTTCCAGGATTACCTCCTCGTAGAGAGGTAGACTTCTATATTGACATGTACCCCGGGACAACCCTGATATCCACTCCAGCATATCAGATGGCTCCCGTAGAGATTTGAGAGCTTTGGCCACAGCTGGAGGACTTTCAGGGTAAGGGATTCATCCGACCCAGTGTTTCACCCTAGGCTTCCCCGATTTTGTTTGCCAAGAAGGCGGACATGAGCTTGCGACTGTGTGTCAATTACCATCACCTGAATCGGGTGACTGTAAAGAACAAGTATCCACTTCCGAGGATTGATGATCTCTTAGATCAGATCAAGGGATCATGCTGGTTCTCAAAGATAGACCTCGGGTCACACTATCATCAGCTCAGAGTTCGAGACGAGGATGTGAAGAAGATGGCTTTCAGGTGTTGGTATGGCCACTATGAGTTCTTGGTTATGCCTTTCGGCGTAACCAACACTCCAGCAGTGTTCATGAGTCTCATTAACAGGATCTTCCAGCCTTACCATGATTGGTTTGTCATATTCTTCATCGACAACATACTTATTTACTAGACTATTGAGGAGGAGCATGCCTACCACTTGTGGGTTGTACTAGACACACTCTGAGAGAACAAGCTTTATGGTAAGCTCTTGAAGTGTAATTCTAGATTCTATAGGTCCACTTATTGGGTCACGTCATCTCTGAGGCAGGAGTGGAAGTGGTCCCAGTGAAGATCGAGGCAATACTAGCTTGGGAGACACCCAGAAGCATGACAGAGGTGCGAAGTTTCCTAGGTCTGGCTGGGTACTATCGGATATTTGTTCCAGACTTCTCTAGAGTTGCAGCACCACTTTCTGCTTTGATGAAGAAGGGGAAACCCTTCGTGTTGTCAGATATATGTCAGCAGAGCATCTAGGAACTGAGGAAGAGATTAACCAGTGCACCCATCTTGAGGCTACCGGAGGAGGGCGTATGGTATGTAGTTTACTGCGATGCATCAGGGAATGGACTCGGGTGTGTCCTGATGTAGGAGTGAGCAGTGATTTCCTACAGTTCAAGATAGTTTAGGAATCATGAGCAGAACTACTCTACCCATGACATGGAGTTAGCAGCAGTGGTCTTCACCTTGAAGATGTGAAGGCACTATCTGATGGGCGAGCGCTTTACAATCTACTCTAACCATCAGAGTCTCAGGTATATCTTCTCACAGAAGGACCTAAACCTAAGACAGTGGTGATGGATTGAGTTCATCCAGGACTATGATTTTGAGATTGTCTATACTCCTGGGAAGGGGAACATAGTAGCTGATGCTCTCACCAGAAGGTCGAGCATTCAACTACTTGGAGAGGTGATGGAGCAGCCAGTCGCGTTGCAGATATACATCATGGATAGAGATGGGGCATCCTTCCTACAGTCCCTCACAGTCACTCCACCACTACTTCAGCGGGTTAGAGAGGCACAACGTGGGGACGTTGACTATGAAGCGCGACATGCTCATTTATCCTCAGGGCTGGCACCCGATGGATTTTCTAAAGGTGGAGAGCACATCATCGTTTTTAGAGGACGTACCATGGTATCATTTTCACTAAAAGAGGAGGTGCTAAGAGAGTTTCACACTTCCCTATTGGAAGTACATCCATGTGTATCAAAGATGTACCAGGATCTCAGATGACATCACAGGTGGCCAGGTAAAAAGAAGCCTCTGGAAGAGTTTGTTTCACGATGCCTCACTTTCTAGTAGGTGAAGGCGGAGCACCAGGTACTAGAACACTCGGTACAGAACTTAGAGGTCCTATAATGGAAGTGGGATGGAATATCTATGGATTTAGTGATAGGGCTTCCACATACATCCAGAAGACACGACTTTATCTGGGTGATCGTACACCGACTCACCAAGTCGGCCCACTTCCTACCGATCAGAGATCAGGGCTCAGTGGAGAGCATGGGACACCTCTACATTCAAGAGATCATAGAGATTCATGTTTTTCCATCATCTATCATCTCTGATCGAGATGCTCGTTTTTCTTCCCAGCTTTGGAAGGGGTTGCAGGAGGCATTTGGAACACAGCTACGCCTGAGCACCGCCTTTCACCCTCAGACAGATGGCTAGATGGAGAGGACCATTCAGACTCTCGAGGACATGCTCTGTGCACATGTCCTAGACTTTGGTCATAGCTGGGAATATCACCTAACTTTGCTGGATTTTGTGTACAAAAACAGCTACCACTCCACCATCAGGATGGCATCATACGAGGCATTGTATGGCCCACCAAGCATATCACCTCAATGCTGGATAGACCCTGGGCAGTCAGAACTTGTGGGACCAATGATTGTCTAGGCTACGACATAGAAGGTACAAATCATCCAGGAGCGTCTGATGACTGCACAGATCCAGAAGAATTCCTATGCTGGTAGGAGGCAGAGACCACTTGAGTTCGAGGATGGCGACCACATTTTCTTGCGGGTCTCACCTCGACGTGGATTAGAGAGATTTGGCCGAGGTGGTAAGTTATCTCTGGGCTTCATCTGACCATTCCAGGTTCTCAGTAGGATAGGTGAGGTGGATTATCTCTTGGATCTTCCACCTTAGTTGCACCGGGTGCATGACGTCTTCCACGTATCTCAATTGAGGAGATATGTGCACAACCCGACGCATATCATCGACCACGAGGAACTGGAAATAGATGACGAGGAGATATTTAATGCGGTTCCAGTGGAGATAGAGGATTGACATGAGCGGTTTCTACATGGACAGTCGTTTCCCCTAGTGCACATCCGGTGGTAGCACATGAACCTCTAGCAATGTACATGGGAGAGAGAGGCTCAAATGCGTGAACAATACCCTCATTTGTTTCCCTAGTTTATGATGTATCTTTACGAGGACGTAAAGCCATGAGGTGGGAGTAATGTAAAGACCTGTAAATTTCAATGAACGTTTTTTCATAAATTCTTTGGGATTTTATGAGTACGCTGTTTTTGACCGCACCTCATTTTTTGGCCCGGTGTTCCCGAAATAAGTTTCCGAATTTTAGCTCGGGTACGTTCAGTGAACGAACGAGTGCGTTTTTCTATATTTTTAACTGGTGCTCGGAATTGAAATCTGAGAGCACAGATGAAACCACAGTGTTGGTAATTTTTGAAGAGGACCTTTACCGAGGATGCGTATGCTCGGGAGGAGTTGTTAAAATTTGTGGATTAAATAAAAAGTTAATAAAATTGTGTACAATTTTATTTATAATTATTAGGTGGTTTTATCCTACATATGGGAGTTAGGGTGGGACCCTATAACATCCTATATACCCATGTGAGGATAAATGTTAGGTGGGGCCCGTACGAGTCCCAACCCTTCACATTCTCTAAAACCTCTTAACCCCCCCCCCCCCCCCAATTAAACCCGCTGTTTTAAATTAAGTGACTCCTCTTATCCCACATTAATTCATGAAAACACACTCTAAATTAATTGATTAAAACTCTTCAATTAATTTTGTTAGGTGTTTCAATTTTTTTAAAGTTTGAATACATGGAAAAATAATAAAATAAGGGGAGGCCTTATTTAATTTTGTGAGTATTTGTTGTGTGAGGGAATTTGGGGAGAGAGCTCTATTCTTTTAAAGAAATTCATCTCTTTTGTTGAAGAATGCCAAGACTCCAAGGAAGTGCATCTACTCGGAGACCCCAGATTCTTCTTCTTTTTCTTCCTTCGTGGCAAGGAAGGAAACAACGACACTAAAATTCACCAACGAAATCACGCTTTGTTTTCTTCTCTCCATGATAAAAAAAAGGAGTCACTGCTTCCTCCTCAGACGCTCTCTGACGACGTCTAGGAAACCTCACCACGTGACGCCATCAACCGCGGCAATGAAGTTAATCATCGTTTGGTGAGGTAGAGGTTATGTTCAATTTTAATGAATTAAAATTTTGCTTGTTTTATCCTTGAGCATCTCGTATACTTTGACCTATTGTTATCATCATAACGGGAGGATATCGGACCGCACACACACGGCTGACCCTCCTCCCCTCATCTTGTTAATATTTTTTGATCTTTGTGAAGAAGGCGGCGCAGTGCCATTGCACTGCGCGTGAACGAGGAGGACCGCGACTAGAGCAGTGCACGGTGGTGGTGCGCGGCGCTGTTGCGCTGCGCCGGAGAAGCTGAGGGAGGTCACTGCCTTAGGCCACGACGGTCCAGTAGGGGGCGTCCGGACAAACCGGACACTGGCGCTCCAAGAGGCGGGACCCCCATGGGTCCCGTGGTGGTTCAACCGGCCGGCCTATGGTAGGCTATTTTTCTAGATAAATCGGGGGGTCGTAACCCCCCGACCCTCATTTAGCAATGTCCCCACCCGGGGCCACCGTTTCAGAGACAAAGGGGCGACGACCCCCTTCACACCCCGCTCGGCCGAAAGCTGAGCCGCGGTCAGATTCCGAGCCGGGTCGGGCCGCCAGTGTCGTGCCAGGCCGGGCCGCGCCCAATCAGGCTGGACTCGGACCCAGGTCGGGTCGACCTGGTTCAGGCCGACCTAGGGGGTAGTGGGCCGGGTCGGGCTGGGCCCAAACCCCCTATTTTCAAACCTAGTTCGTTCAAACGCCCATATCATGGGATACGGACCTCCGATCGATGAACTGTAAGTTGAGTTGGTATCCTTGGATCGATACGGTCGTTTCAGTATATTACACTTGATTTTTTGGTGAAGTTTGCATATGGCCAGGTCGGTTCGAACCCGAAACCAACCGGGCCCTTGGTTCAGAAACGCTTATAACATAACGACCGGACGTCTGAATGACGTGCCGTCAATCACGTTGAATTCCTCTTAGTGAGACGATTCTTTTTTCTTACTCTACTTGAAGTTTAGACACAGCTAGAGTACGTTCAGGTTGGTTTTAGCATAAAAACCAATTGGGCCCCTAGAACGGAAAAGCCATTATCTCTCAGACCGGGCGTCTGATTGACGCGCCATCTATCACGTTGAGTTCCTATTGACGAGATGGAACATTGTGATACATAATATCTGTGATTCTTGACAGTTGATGTGTATAGACCCGAATCTTGATGTACATGGACATTACAATACTTTTGCAGAATACTTAGTACATAACAAAAACACACACACAAGGACCGTAATAGTTTAGTGTCTTTGGAAACTTGGAATATAATCTTCTAAATGTGCTGAAAGATCTTCAACATCTCCCCTAAAGATCTTCCTTTTTTTACTTATAACCTTTCTTTATATCCTGGAAAAAAAATGTAAAAGGGTGAGCTCAAATGCTTAGTAAGGGTAAACAAAAGAAATATCATTCACATCATATTCATAAGAACATAATATTTTGGAAATCTTAACCTGCAAAAGAGAGCATAATTTCATAACATGGGGTAAATCATAGAAGAGAAATGAAATCTCAATATTCATAACATAAAACATGAAACTTTGTGGAATACAAACATAATCATAGAGAATCATTTATTATTAGTCAAGACTCATTTCCAAGACTATCTTAGTGGACAAAGTCCATTTCTGAACCGAGTTACCCTCGTTTCAGTCCTGCTTCACTGAACCGGTATAACCTACCGTTCACCCATGTCTATCTCATGAGATATAAAATCTTTACCCAATGCAATGGAGGGATATATAGGTCCCACCCATCTCATAATTATACCATTCTTATGTGTGCCACAAAATCAAAAAACCACACATCATAGCATAACCCATGTAATAAAAATGGGAATCTTAAACATCGTGACATCATAAAACAATTCATATAAGATAAAGGAATTCCTAAAAATATAATTCCATCACAACATAATCAAATCAATGTAATAATAGGGATAAAAATATAACCATTTATTATCTTAGATGGAAAATAATTTTGATAAAACACTTGAACTCCATTCTTGAGGAAAATATCATTTCTGCTTCAAAAACACTTTTCCTTTCTTAACATGTCGTACAATTATACACTAAAAGAAGTTGATTAAAAATAAACTTGAAAACACTTAAAGGGAGCCTCTTGGAAATAATGTTTTAAAAATCCATTCATGCCATATAAGTTTAAAAAAACATACTTCGTACTTTTGTCGGAAAAGTCCAAAAGTACCTCGTATGAAAAATGACAAAAGATTCCTTTCATATATTTTACTAAAAACTCAACGAAGGGTAAAATTGGATTTAAAAAATTGTAGGTGGATGGAATTAATATTAAATATTGAGGAAACATGGATGTGGATGATAAAATACACCCCAGTAAATTTCAAAGTATAAACAATCTCAGATAAAAATGAGATTGTGATATTTTCCCTTACCTTATGTTCGATATGCTTTATACGTTTCCTAACCTCCTGTATAATGATTTAAAAAATGTAATTAACTTATTACAGAATCATATTTATTGTTATGATATCATATATGGTTCACTTATGACTTTATATTACCCGTTCTTTTGTAAATTCCATGTTAAAAAAGCGTTTTGGGTAAAATAGTTTCATTTATCGTAGGTGTTTGGACTTGTTGTTCTTGAAATTATTATTACTTATATCATGATTCACTTACTTCCAGAATATAAAATATGATTTATATATCATATATATTCATTATATATATATATATAATAGATAGATAAATGAAATGAAACACACCATTCATGGAGACGGTAGTCCGTACGTACGCAAGAACGCTGTTTTCCTTTAATTATTATCTTGAATGGAAGTAAGTAGATGAAATATATATATACATAAATCCAGTAGATTTAACATGTCATATATTTCATTATTATTAATTATATATATACTTTATAATCATTCTGGAATGGTTAACATGGATAATGAATCTCATCGCGTTGTGGAGACGGTAGTCCGTACGTATGCACGAGCGATGATATCGTTCCCATGGTTGTGGAATTGTGTTGAAGTGTATGTATACTATTTCAGTATCAATATCACTTTATAATAATCATATATAGTTACTCATTACAACATTATACCCATCCAATTAAGGTGGTGGCGGAAAATAGATTACACCACGACGTGGAGACGGTATTCCGTACGTACGCACGCGCGGTGATTTCCTTTTTCCGTAGGATGGATAAAAGGTTAATTAGAGTTGTTTCATATTTATAATAACATATCAGTATATAAGAAATACTGATTTTATTATTTTATCATGAAACAACTAAATAAGAAGAAGTTTAAGAAGAAATAAATTGAAAAAGATCGTTAATGGATATTACCTTTTTTTGACACGCCTTCACTTAACCTCTACTTAAAGAACTAAGGATGGTCTTTGAAGAAGACCAGGACCTCTAGGATGATAATAGGGAAGTGTAGAAGAGATTTTGGCAGGGGTTGGCCGAGCTTGAATGCTCAAATTGGTGTGAGGAGGAGAGGGAGGAGGTGCCCTTTTATAAGGGAGGAGAGGGGCACCTTAGGAAAATCTCAAAATATTATTTTATATTAAGATAAAATTCGGTTTATAATGGTTCCAAAGGGTCTTATTTAGAATATATAGTGGGGATGGGCCGAAATCCTCTCATCCAATAGGATTTCGACATGTTTAGGTTATTATATTAACCTTATCAATTAGATTTAACTCTAAGTTAAATAATTTAACTTTTACCTTGTCTTTTTGTTTTCTTACACTATATAGTTAATAAACTTACCATAACAAGAAAAAATAACCCAAGTTGTTTATTATTAATATATATATCCTTATCTAAGTCATTTGGCTGAAACTTAGATTTTTAGGAATTAAATAACAATTAATAATATAATATTTGTTTTAAAAACTAATTTATGTCAATTTTGACACTATTTGGTACATGATTTTTATGAAATTCATAACAGAATGATAAGTTCGAACCAAGTTACTTATATCAACAATAACATGTCATAGTAACCTATAAAATTAATTTATGTCATAAAAAGTATCAAATTATATTTATTTGGGCATTTATAACATCAATTATGTCAATATTTTATTAATAAGACAATTACTGCATCATCTTTGTGTCATAATAAATGATAATTATTTAATCCCTAAAAATTATAAATAAATTTCTTATGATTTATATAATAATATTATCTTTCTGGAGACTATTAAGGTTCGATGTTTTATGAATTTTATCACTAAAGTAAATTTATTATACTTATAAGATTTATGAAAGTGACATGTTGTCACATTCTTTGGTTTTAGTAATAATTAAATTATTTTCATTGATAAAAGTCCTTAAAATGAATCTAATCCGACCCTTAGGTTATATGGGTCTACTTTTAGCCATACAATAGGATTTTTCAAAGTGATAGGGTAATATTATAATCTTATATTTACCCTTAATTACCCGATTTACCTATAACTATAGTAAATAAAATTTACCGTAGTTACTATTCACAATGCCCAAAAATAAAAAATAGCTTATTAAAATAATTTGGACCCACTGATTCCAAATATGGAATCCATTTTTCCAAATTCAATACACAAAAGATGCAGAAATTAAATTAAAATTAATCCAGTTGTCGAAAGAAAACGGTTTTTTCTTTAAAACATTGCAAAAGATTGAATTGATTTAACCTACAAATTCAAGGTAAAATCAATGCTAATGATATAAATTATATTAAATGGTAAAAATATATTCTATTTATCTTTTAAAACCATTAAATATCATAATTTAACCACATAATATATTATGATGAAAAAAAGTTGTTTTTAATTAAAATATAGCGTGTTTTTACTATTCATTAAAATATGAAAGTTATCGGAAAAATATCAAAACTTTATCTAATGTAAATTTTTATATCCATATTCAAAAGAAGAATTTTATTTTGTAAAATTGAACTTATAAACATGTCAAAAACTAGATTTAAGGTGGGTGCGCCATCCAAAGGCGGCAAAACTGCATTTTTTGAAAAATACTTATTTTACCTGAAACATTTATTTTGTCCTTATACCATGTTCTAGAAATGTGTAAGATGGATAATAATGTTGTAAAATTAAAAATTTAGTTAACACTATTCATAATGGCTAGTTCATAACAATATTATAATAATATATCGTTGTTTAGTAAAACCCGGTATTGCGTACAACACACGCTATTGAGGAAGGTCGCGATTGCATGTAATGCAATCCAAGTCAGGGTTGCGTGCTGTGAAATAATCCTTCGTTGTTTCGTATATCATAATCCAACCATATTTCATTTATACATTGAATATATATATATATACTCAATGTTGTGTAGAATAACTATTATCAAAATTGTGTGTAACATGATCCAAGAATAGTGTTGTGTATACTGCAAGCTAATACGGTGTTGCCTATAGCGCAAGGTAATCTTGGTGTAGCATACAACACAAGAAATTAATGAAATTAAAAGAATATTTTTCATAAAATCTCGGGGTGTTACATTCTACCCCCCTTAAAATGAATTTCTCCCTCGAAATTCGTCGGGGTTATAAATGGTTTACTATTCAAAAGTTTCTTTAATAGAAACCCACATCGTAAAAAGGAATACCAAAACAAATCTTTAAAAACAAAAGTATGAAACGTAACGGTTACCCAAGTTAACTCATCACTGGGTTTCCACGTAGGAGAACATAGGTGAAAATATGGATATGGAAGAATAATCTAACCATCACGTTCTGATGGAGAGTGGTAGAGAACATGGCTATGAAATAGCCAACAATCATTAAGCCATAGATTTGCGATGATCTAAGGTACCATCTGATTAATCAGATATAAGGGTACTAGGACAACATTTTTGGTTTTCAAGATCATTTCCCTAAATTTGGTGAATTAAAAGAAATACTTACATGATTTTGGTACAATTTCACTATTGTTCGTGATTTGAACAATTTCCACTTCATCTCTTAATGAAATGAATTTGAATTTGTTATCCATGAAGTGTTAATAGATCATGTGATAAAATGATGGGTCATTCCATCTGTTTCAAACAAAAGGTAAGCAAAAGTTATCAAATATACATAAGTCCATCTACGGTGAGGTTAATCGTATACGATTCCAAAAATTAACTTATACTTCATATATCATACCGCGTAATACAATAAAACTTGTTTCTACTAACCAGGGACTTTTTGTAGGCCAGTGGTAGGCGATAAAGGCCAGTCGCACTTCGGTTGTTGGTTCGATTCCCACAGCCTTGTCCGACGCGATGGGCTGTCACCCGTCCTGCAGGTTGTCCTTTTTCTAAAGCTATATTACTATAACATCCCATCAATAATATCGAAAAAAGTTCTATCCTAACTTATGTCCAACATAATCCATTCCAAAATTTTGGCTTATCTAAAATACTTCGGTCCAAGCTTATTGTATAAAGAAAACTATTACTTGAAATGTCGTCAACCAAGTATGTGAATACCATCATTTATCCCCCATATATCTTGTTGGTCACATTCCAATCATGTGAATACCTTAATGATGTATTCTCTTGAAAAAGTGAATACCCATTGAACCTTAGTGAAAACAAAAATGCAGTCAAAAGTTAACTCTTTCCACATACCAAAATCCAAATATTCAATATACTCAAACCATGATATAACCTTCTCCTTATATCAGTCATGAGCTCATGAATACTATCAAACATTTAATTTTCTCTTTATCCCTTCATTATGTGCATATCATCTACATTCCAAAAATATCTGAATAACCTTTCATGGATACTGGTACCATTAATCATACACTTTCAAAACTCAAGGAAAGACAACAGTGTAACAATCCTTAGATGTCTCTTTATTCCATAGTACTATGAGATTACTTATACAACATTACACATGATAAACATGTTATCATTCCACTACATTATTAAACCATTGACCGAGCTTCAACAATTCTTTCTTCTCACATATCATTTTTAGTCTCTTCATCATCATCCACATAAATACTACCCATATGACCATACTGATTCTCTTCATGATACTTTCCCTTAGGGCATTGGTTTGCATAATGCACGTACATTCCACATTTAAAACAGTTAACCATTGTTGATGTCGTAGCAATACCATTATCCTCATCCCTGGTGTTAATTGAACCTTTTCCTTTGCACTTACTGGCTTTGTGTCCTTCTTTTCCACACCCAAATCATCTTCCAGTTCCATTGATACATTCTCCTTGATGCCTCTTCCCACATCATTTACATAGGGGAAATTGAACTTTCTTTCTTCTATGATCATCATGAAATTCCATCTTTCTCTTATTAGCCGAGTCCGGAAACTTACCAAATTTTACTTTATTGATCATATTATGAGATTGCTGATTCGTAATAATAATGATGTTTGGACTTCCAAATCCCATTTCATTTGGTTGCTCATGAAGAATATCCTTCCATTGTCCATCATATCCTCCATTATCGTGAATCATCTTGTTTCCAGCCATTTTCTATTACCCAAAAAGAAAAGTGTGAGAGGAAAAAATCAAAATAAATGGGGAGTAAATTCAATATCTAACATCTTTGGTTTAATCTAATATCGTTACCATAGTTCTAGGACTATATCCTATACGTATACTTATCCTTAGGGACATCCCTAGACATACCTTAGAAATATCTCTAGGGATCTTAGTAACGTTGTTGCAACCTAGTTTCCAAAGTTTGACTAAAATTTTCCTCTGATACCAACTGTAGAGACCCGAAGCTTGACGTACATGGACATTACAATACTTTTTCTGAATACTTAGTACATAACAAAAACACACACACAAGGACCATAATAGTTTAATGTCTTTGGAAACTCGGAATATAATCTTCTAATCGCGGTGAAAGATCTTCAACATCTCCCATAAAGATTGTCCTTATTTTTACTTAAAACCTTTCATTATATCCTAAGAAAAAAAACATAAAAGGGCGAGCTCAAATTCTCAGTAAGGATAAACAAAAGAAATATCATTCACATCATATTCATAAGAACCTAACATTTTGGAAATCTTATCCTGCAAAAGAGAGCATAATTTCAGAACATGGGATAAATCATAGTAGTGAAATTAAATCCCAATATTCGTAACATAAAAAATGAAACTTTTTGGAATGCACACATAATCATAGAGAATCATTTCTTATTAGTCAAGACTCATTTCCAAGACTATCTTAGTGGACAAAGTCCATTTTTGAACCGAGTTACCCTCGTTTCAGTCCTGCTTCACTGAACCGGTGTAACCTACCGTTCCATCCATGTATATCTCATGAGATATAAAATCTTTACCCAATTCATTGGAGGGAGATATAGGTCCCACCCATCTCATAATGATACCGTTCTTATGTGTGCCACAAAATCAGAAAACCATACATCATAGCATAACCATGTAATAAAAATGGGAATCATAAACATCGTGACATCATAAAACAATTCCTATAAGATAAAGGAATTCATAAAAATATAATTCCATCATAACATAATCAAATCAATGTAATAATATGGATAAAAACAGAACCCTTTATTATCTTAGATGGAATTTTTTTTGATAAAACACTTGAACTCCATTCTTGAGGAAAATATCATTTCTGCTTCAAAAACACTTTTCCTATCTTAACATGTCGTACAATTATAAACTAAAAGAAGTTGATTAAAAATAATCTTGAAAACTTTTAAAGGATTCTTGTTGGAAATAATTTTTTCAAAATCCATTCATTCCATATAAGTTAAAAAAACACTCTTTGTACTTTTGTCGGAAAAGTAAAAAAGTACCTTGTACGAAAAATGACAAAAGATTCCTTTCATATCTTTTACTAAGAACTCACTGAAGGGTAAAATTAGATTTAAAAAATTGTAGGTGGATGGAAATAATATTACATATTGAGGAAACATTTAAGTGGATGATAAAATACACCCCAGTAAATTTCAATGTATAAACAATCTCGGATAAAAATGAGATTGTGATATTTTCCCTTACCGTATGTCCGATATGCTTTGTACGTATCTGAACCTCCAGTATAATGATTTAAATAATGTCATTAACTTATTACAGAATCATATTCATTGTTATGATATCATATATGGTTCAGTTATGACTTTATATTACCCGTTCCTTTGTAAATTCCATGTTAATGAAGCGTTTTGGGTAAAATCGTTTCATTTATTGTAGGTGTTTGGACTTGTTGTTCTTGAAATTATTATTACTTATATCATGATTTAATTAATTCAGGAATATAAAATATGATTTATATATCATATATATTCAGTATATATATATATAACAAATAGATAAATGGAATGAAACACACCGTTCATGGAGATGGTAGTCCGTACGTACACATGAACGTTGTTTTCCTTTATTTATTGTCTTGAATGGAAGTAAGTAGATGAAATATATATTTATACATAAATATAGTAGATTTACCATGTCATATATTTCATTATTATTCATTATATATATACTTTATAATCATTCTGGAATGGTTAACATGTATAATGAATCTAATCGCGTCGTGGAGACGGTAGTCCGTACGTACGCACGAGCGATGATATCATTCCCATGGTCGTGGAATTGTGTTTAAGTGTATGTATACTATTTCAGTATCAATATCACTTTATAATAATCATATATAGTTACACATTACACCATTACACCCATCCAATTATGGTGGTGGCGGAAAATAGATTACACCACGGCGTGGAGACGGTATTCCGTACGTACGCACGCACGGTGATTTCCTTTTTCCGTGGGATGGATATAAGGTTAATTAGATTTGTTTCATATTTATAATAAAATATCAGTATATATGAAATACTGATGTTATTACTTTATAATGAAACAACTAAAGAAGAAGAAGTTGAAGAAGAACGAAATTGAAAAAGATCGGTAATGGATATTACCTCTTTTTGACGCGCCTTCACCTAACCTCCACTTAAAGAACTAAGTATGGTCTTTTAAGAAGACCAGGACCTCTAGGATGATACTAGGGAAGTGTAGAAGATATTTTTTCAGGGGTTGTCCGAGATTGAATTCTCAAATTGGTGTGAGGAGGAGAGGGAGGAGGTGCCCTTTTATAAGGGAGGAGAGGGGCACCTTAGGAAAATCTCAAAATATTATTTTATATTAAGGTAAAATTCGGTTTATAATGGTTAAAAAGGGTCTTATTTCGAAGATAAAGTGGTGATGGGTCGAAAGCCTCTCATCCAATAGGATTTAGACAAGTTTAGGTTATTATTTTAACCTTATCAATTATATTTAACTCTAAGTTAAATAATTTAACTTTTACCGTGTCTTTTTGTTTTCTTACACTATATGGTTAATAAACATACCATAACAAGCCAAAATAACCCCAAATTGTTTATTATTAATATATATATCCTTATCTAATTCATTTGGCCGAACCTTATATTTTTAGGAATTAAATAACAATTAATAATATAATATTTGTTTTAAAAACTAATTTCTGTCAATTTTGACACTATTTGGTACATGATTTTTATGAAATTCATAACAGAATGATAAGTTCAAACCAAGTTACTTATATCAACAATAACATGTCATAGTAACCTATAAAATTAATTTAAGTCATAAAAAGTCTCAAATTACATTTATTTGGGAATTTATAACATCAATTATGTCAATATTTCATTAATAAGACAATTACTGCATCATCTTTGTGTCATAATAAATGATAATTATTTAATCCCTAAAAATTCTAAATAAATTCCTATGATTTAGATAATTATATTATCTTTTTGGAGACTATTCATGTTCGAAGTTTTATGAAGTTTATCACTAAAGTAAAAGTCTTATACTTATAAGATATAAAAAAGTGACATGTTGTCACATTCTTTGGTTTTAATAATAATTAAATTATTTTCATGGACAAAAGTCCATAAAATGAATCTAATCCGACCATTAGGTTATATGGGTCTACTTTTAGCCATAAAATAGGATTTTTCCAAGTGTTAGGGTAATTTTATAATCTTATATTTACCCTTAATTACCCGATTTACCTTTAACTATAGTAAATAAAATTTACCGTAGTTACTATTCACAATGCCCAAAAATAAAAAGTAGCTTATTAACATAATTTGGACCCACTGATTCCAAATATGGAATCCATTTTTCCAAATTCAGTACACAAAAGATGCAGAAATTAAATTAAAATTAATCCCGTTGTCGAAAGAAAACGGTTTTTTCTTTAAAACATTACAAAAGATTGAATTGATTTAACCTACGAATTCAAGGTTAAATCAATGCTAATGATATAAATTATATTAAATGGTAAAAATATATTCTATTTATCTTTTAAAACCATTAAATATTATAATTTAACCACATAAGATATTACGATGAAAAAAGTTGTTTTTAATTAAAATATAGCGTGTTTTTACTATTCATTAAAATATGAAAGTTATCAGAAAAATATCAAAACATTATCTAATGTAAATTTTTATATCCACATACAATAGAAGTATTTTATTTTGTCAAATTGAATTTATAAACATGTCACAAACTAGATTTAATGTGGGTGTGCCATTAGAAGGCGGCAAAACTGCATTTTTTGAAAAATACTTATTTTACACGAAAAATTTATTTTTTTCTTATACCATGTTCTAGAAATGTGTAAGTTGAATAATAATGTTATAAAATTCAAATTTTAGTTAACACTATTCATAATGTCTAGTTCATAACAATATTATAATAATATATCGTTGTTTAGTAAAACTCGGTATTGCGTACAACACACGCTATCGAGGAAGGTCGTGATTGCGTGTAATGCAAGCCAAGTCAGGGTTGCGTGCTATGAAATAATCCTTCGTTGTTTCGTATATCATAATCCAACCATATTTCATTTATACATTTAATACATATATATATACTCAATGTTGCGTAGAATAACTATTATCAAAATTGTGGGTAACACGATCCAAGAATAGTGTTGCGTATACTGCAAGCTAATATGGTGTTGCGTATAGCGCAAGGTAATCATGGTGTAGCATACAACACAAGACATTAATGAAATTAAAAGAATATTTTTCATAAAATCTCAGGGTGTTACATGATGTCTCTAACCCTTGGCTCGTGGAGTGGACCCTCCTGGAATCGAGCGTGCTATGTGCAGGAACCCTAGAGCTAGCTGCGACTGCGATGACGATGACGGCTGTACTTGGATCCTATGTGGGTTCGATAGCGAGGACGACTGTGCTTGGATCCTACCTGGGTTCGGCAGTGAGGACGACTGTACTTGGATCCTACGTGGGTTCGGCAGCTATGGTTACTGTACTAGGATCCTACGTGGGTTTTGCAGTGACGACTACTGTACTTGGATCCTACGTGGGTTCAGCAGGGGAGATAATCCAAAGGCTACATCTATCACCTCCACCCCTATTCATGATTAGTATACCTATGTGAGCTGAGTCCGGACTTTCAATCATTATCATTGATATGATTGACTTTCTTTCCTGTGTGGATTGTGTTGTGTTTTCCTGTGTGGACTGGGTTGTAGTTGGGTTCGTGAGTTAGAGCTGAACTGGAAATGATGTCTTAGTTATATGTATGAGCATATACCTAAGTAGTGTTGGTTGATACTTCGTGTTTGTATCCTTCCTTTGAGGTTTATCCTCTGTGGATTCTGGGAGATCATCGAGGGTCTCGGGGTCCCTACTGAGTATTGTATACTCACCCCTTCATGGGTCATGCCCGCACTACATTGTGTTGGTTGCAGATGACGGAATACACTGATTGTAGTTGAGGCTTGTGGAGCGGGATGGTACCCGAAGGTGGACTATCAGGCGGGATGTACACGGAGTGGACGACTGGAACCAAGGTGCCGAAGAGACCATCTGTACCCACCCTTCAGGTGAGATTGCCAAAGGAAAACTCAGAGGTTTATGATTTAATTTTATCCTGTTGTACATTCATTTCAGTTATACTGTACTTTCAGTTGGGTTTGTATTCCGACCCATTTACTTTTCATCACTTACTTTTGTACTCGGTATACTTAGTTTTTACTACAGCTTTCGTACTCTATTTTTTTTTCTTTACTTATATAAATGCAATGCATTCCCAATTATTTGGGATTTATGCCTTTCGTTCTAGTCGCCAACCCCTATCCTATGGAAGGCCGGCTTGGGGTAGTCACGACACGGGCCCCGAGGACGGGTCGTGACAAATTGGTATTAGAGGGTGGTTCTACCACAAAACACAAGACTATGATAATTTTTTCTATGTGAAGAAAAAATATTTAGAGTATTGAGTGTGGTTATCAGTCCAGGGAGTCCAGAGTTGGTTCGACGACCGATGTATCCATACACCAGGACCCTGATTTCTGATTTCCGGCTTAGTGCATGAAAACATTGATTGCATGTGTGTTTCAGAAGTTTTATTTGTGATTACTTTGTGTCAAATAGCTAGGTATACTGTATTAACCGTGGCACACCTGTTTCTTTTCAGGATGGCCCCAAGACGGCAACCAGATAGGGTTCCAAGCTTTGTGTGAGATGGCAGCCCACCGAGCGACGAGGCCTCGGCTCAAGGCCCATTACAGCGGAGGCACCAGCAGTACCTCTACCCGCCGAGCCACCGAGGACACCAGCCCCAGCAGCTGATTGTGCACGTCACCTGAGTGCACTGCACGAGTTTCAGCATCAGAGGCTTCCCATGTTCCGCGGAGAGACAGACCATCAGGTAGCTGAGGATTGGCTGGAGGGAGTTGTCCACGTCTTCATATTAGTAGGGACACCATCTGACGTCATGGTGATCCTTGCGGAGAGTCTCCTACACACCGCAGCAGGTAGATGATAGAGCCTGATGCTTTTGGTGCACGACGAGGAATCACTACATTGGTTGGAATTCGAGAGCCTCTTTCGATCGGAGCTCGTTCTAGCCACCCTCCGTGCGGTGCGCATCCAAGAGTTACTATAGCTGCGGCAGGGCAGCATTACAGTATCCCAGTACTCGGTGAGATTAACCGACCTCTCGCACTACTCCACAAACATGGTATGAGACCCATTCTTCTGGGCCCAGACCTTCGAGTAGGGACTGCGGCATGAGAACAGAGCTTCAATGATCTCGCTCAGTATTCTGATGCAGTCAGGAGTACTGGAGTGAGCCCTTCTGGTGGAGATCTTTCTTGCTGAGCCTACACCAGTAGTGAGACCTACCACATGGCAACACATAGCGTAGTATATTGCAGCCGGTAGTAGACAGATGTCATCAAGGTCTAAATAGACCATACCATCAGGTGGGCGACCTCAAGATACTGGTTAAGAGGATCGGGGCACACTCCTCAGAGCCTGTCATACGAGAGGCAGATAGTGCTATGCATGCGGCGGGTAGGGCCACATGGCTCATGACTGCCTGAACTGCCATGCATAGGAGCAGCAAATGGTATAGGAACCACCCAGGCAGAGGCAGAGGTTCGACCATGGCGGTCCGCAGTGAGTAGGCGGACGAGGTAGAGGAGATGGCCAAGTAGCAGGAGGTCGATGACGCTTCGGGGCTCTACTGCAACCACCACCAGGAGGTCCACCCCGACCATAGGGAGCTAGAAGACAGAGGCAGGCTCAGCTTCAGGCAGTGGAGGCCTATGACCACAGCGCACCTAAGATGATTCTAGGTACTATCTGTGTCTACTCCACCCTTTCTAAAGTTCTTATAGACATAGGAGCGAGTCATTATTTCATTGCTGCTGCCCTTGTTCGGAGCTCAGAGATTTCGATGGAGCCGTTTGCTCGATCCTTACGGCTAGAGACTCCTACGAAAGCATACTCGACGATTACGCACTGGTACTGGCAGTGTGAGCTTACTCTAGGAGGCAAGATGTTCGACTGGGATCTTCTTTTAGAAGCGTTGTGGCCTTACAACGTCATCTTGGGCATGGATTGTTTATCTACGGTTCATGCTCAGATCGACTGGATTAGTCGAAAGGTGCGGTGTGTCTGCTATTATGGGAGTAGGTTTACCTTAACCGGTGAGAAGAGAGCCTTTGCAGCACAGGATGGACTCACATAGAGGAGAGGACAACTAATCACTTATCAGTTGGATAGTCTCATCCTAGGCGCAGTTGATGTGCGGAGTCCGAGATTTCCTGTTGTAGTGGATCAGTATCCGGACGTTTTTCATGATGACATTCCAGGAATAGCTCCTCGCAGAGAGGTAGACTTCTATATTGACATATCCCCTAGGACAGTACCGATATCCATTCCATAATATCATATGGCTCTCATTGAGCTTCGTGAGAAACATGTACAGCTGGAGGACTTGCAGGGAAAGGGATTCATCCGACCCAATGTTTCACCCTGGGCTTCGCCGATTTTGTTCACCAAGAAGGCGGGCGGGATCTTGCGACTGTGTTTCGATTACCGTCACCTAAATCATGTGACCATGAAGAACGAGTATCCACTTCTGAGGATATATGATCTCTTCGATCAGCTCAAGGGATCATGCGGGTTCTCAATGATAGACCATAGGTCATGCTATCATCAGCTCAGAGTTGGAGACGAGGATGTGTAGAAGACAACTTTTAGGTGTGGGCATGGCCACTATGAGTTCATGGTTATACCTTTCGGCATAACCGATGCTTCAGCAGTGTTCATGAGTCTCATGAATAGGATCATCCAGCCTTAACTCGACCAGATTATCGTAGTCTTCATCGACGACATACTGATTTACTCTACTACTGTAGAGGAGCAAGCCTACCACTTTCAGGTTGTACTGGACACACTCTGAGAGCACCATATTTATGGTAAGCTCTCAAAGTGTCAGTTCTGGATTCGAGAGGCCTACTTATTAGGGCACATCATCTCTGAGGTGGGAGTTTTAGTGGACCTAGTGACGATCGAGGCAGTACTATCCTGGGAGCCACCCAGAAGCGTGATGGAGTTGAGGAGTTTCCTAGGTCCGGCTGGGTACTATCATAGATTTGTGCCATACTTATCTAGAGTTGCAGCACCACTTTTAGCTTTGACGAAGAAGGAGAAACCCTTCATGTGGTAAGATATATGTCAGTAGAGATTCTAGGAGATGATGCAGAGATTGACCAGTGCATCCATCTTGAGGCTACCGGAGGAGGGTGTAGGGTATGTTGCTTACTTCGATGCATTAGGGATAGACTCGGGTGTGTCCTGATACAAGAGAGAGCAGTGATTGCCTATGGTTCATGAAATTTGAGGTGGCACGAGCAGAACTACGCTACCCTCAACCTGGAGTTAGCAGTAGTGGTATTCTCCTTGAAGATGTGAAGGCACTATATGATGGGGGAGAACTTTACAGTCTACTCTGACCACCAGAGTGTCAGATACATCTTCTCGTAGAAGGACCTGAACCTAAGACAGCGGCAATGGCTTGAGTTCCTCCAGGACTATGATTTTGAGATTGTCTATACTCTTGGGAAGGGAAATGTAGTAGCTGATGCTCTCAGCAGGAGGTTGGGTATTCAACTACTTGGAGAGGCGATGGAGCAGCTAGCCGCATTGTAGATATACTTCGTGGATAGAGATGGGGCATCCTTCCTACAATCCCGTTCTTTCACTCCACCACTACTTCAGCGGGTCAGAGAATAACAACATGTGGATGTTGAATGTGAGGCGCGACGTGCTCATATATCCTTAGGGCTGGCACCCGATGGATTTTCTGAAGGCAAAGAGCAAGTTATCATTTTCAGAGGACGTACCATGGTACCAGTTGCATTATAGGAGGAGGTTCTGAGAGGGTTTCACACTTCCCCATTTGCAGTACATCTAGGAGTAGCGAAGATGTACCGAGATCTCAGATGACATCACTAGTGGCCAGGTATGAAGAATGCTATGGAAGAGTTCATTTCACGATGCCTCACCTGCCAGCAGGTGAAGGTAGAGCACCAGGTACCAGCAGGCTTGGTACAACCCTTAAAGGTCCCAGAGTGGAAGTGGGATGGAATATCTACGAATTTCGTGACAGTGATTCCACGTACTTACAGAGGACATGACTCCATCTGTGTGATTGTAGACCAACTCATCAAGTCAGGCCACTTCCTACTGATCAGAGGGCAGGGCTTAGTGGAGAGATTAGGACTCATCTATGTCCAAGAGATCGTATGGCTTCATGATTTTCCATCATCTATCGTCTCCAATATAGACGCTCGTTTTACTTCCCAGCTTTGGATGGGGTTGTAGGAGGAATTTGGGATGCAGCAAGCCTGAGAACCGCCTTTCACCCTCAGATGGATGGCCATATGGAGAGGACCATTCAGACTCTCGAGGACATGCAATTTGCATGTGTCCTCGAATTTGGTCACAACTGGGATGATCACCTATATTTGGTAGAGTTTGCGTACAACAACAGCTACCACTCCACCATCATGATGTCACCATACAAGGCATTGTACGACCGACCTTACAGATCAAATCTGTGCTGGACACACCATGGGGAGTCAGCACTTGTGGGGCCAGAGATGGTCCAGGATATGACAGAGAAGGTACAAATTATCCAGGAGCGGATGAGGACTGCACAGAGCCGACAGAAGTCCTATGCTGATAGGAGGTAGAGACCACTGGAGTTCGAGGATGGAGACCAATTTTTCTTGCGGGTCTCACCTCGATGTGGATTACCGAGATTTTCCCGAGGTTCCAATTTATCTCTGCGCTTCATAAGACCATTCCAAATTCTCAGCAGGATAGGCAAGGTGGATTATCGCCCATCTGTTCCACCTCAGTTGCACTGAGTTCATGATATCATCCACTTATCTCAGCTGAAGAGATACATTCACAACCCGACACATATCATCGACCACGGGGAACTGGAAATCGATGACGGAGAAACATTTGCGGAGGTTCCGATGGAGATCGAGGATCGATAGGAGCGGGTCCTACGTGGACAGCCGATTCCACTGGTGCGCATCCGGTAGCAGCACGAGAACCTCCAAGAAAGCACATGGGAGCGAAAGGCTCAGATGCGTGCACAATGCCCTCATTTGTTTTCCTAGTTTATGATGTTGATTTATGGGGACGTAAATTCCGGAGGAGGGAGTAATTAAAAGACTTGTAAATTTCAAGGAAATTTTTTTCATATATTCTTTTGGATTTTATGAGTACGCAGTTTCTGACGGCACCTGATTCCGAGGCCCGGTGTGCCCAGAATAATTTTCCAAAGTTTAGCTCGGGTACGTTCAGTGAACTAACGAGTGGGTTTTTCTATCTTTTGAGCCGGTGTTTAGAATTGAAATCCGAGGGCACAGATGAAACCGTAGTGTTGGTAATTTCTTGAGAGGACCTTTACTGAGTATGCGTATGCTCGGGAGGAGTTGTTAAAATTTTTGAATTAAATAAAAAGTGAATAAAATTATGTACAATTTTATTTATAATTCTAAGGTGGTTTTATCCTATATGGGGGAGTTAGGGTGGGACCTAATAACATCCTAACTACCCATGTGAGGATAAATGTGAGGTGGGGCCCGCAAGAGCCCTAACCCATCCCATTCTTTAAAACCTCTTAACCCCCCCCACCCAAATAAACCCCTTATTTTTAATTAAGTGACTCCTCTTCTCCCACATTAATTCATGACAATACACACTAAATTAATTGATTAAACCTCCTCAAATAATTTAGCTAAGTGTTTTAATTTTGTTAAAAGTTTTAATATATAGAAAAATAACAAAATAAGGGATGGCCTTATATTATTTTGTGGGTTTTTGTTGTGTGAGGGAATTTGGGGAGAGAGCTCTATTTTCTTGAAGAACTTCATCTCTTTCATTGAAGAATGCCAAAACTCTGTGGAAGGGCATCGTCTCAGAACCCCCGGATTCATCTTCTTTTTCCTCCTCTGTGGCAAGGAAGGAAACAATGATGCGGAAATTTGCCAACAATGTCATTCATTGTTTTATTCTCTGCGTGAAAAAAAGGAGACACCGCTTCCTCCTCGGACACTCTCTGTTGACTTCTACAAAACCTCACCACGTGACACCATCAACCGCGACACCGACGTTCGTCATCATTTGCTGAGGTAGGAGTTAAGTTCAATTTTAATGATTTAAAATTGTTCTTGTCTTATAGTTGAGCATCTCGTATACTTTGGCCGCTTGTTATCATCGTAACGGGGGGAGATCATACCGCAAAATCATGGCCAATCTTCCTCCCCTTATCTTGTTAATCTTCGTTGATCATGGTGGCGAAGGCGGTGTGGTGTCGTTGCACCGCGTGGGAACGAGGATGACCGCTGCAAGAGCAGGCTGCAGTGGCAGTACACGGCACCTTCGCGCTCCGCTGGAGAAGCTTAGGGAGGTTGTGGCCTTAGGACACGGCCGTCCAACAGGGGGCGGCAGGAAAAACCGTTCGTCGGCGCTCTAGGAGGCGAGACCCCCACGGGTCCCGCGGAGGTTCAATAGGCCGGCCTATGGCTGCCCGATTTTCCAGAAAAACTGAGGGGTCATAACCCCCCGACCCTCATTTAGGGCGGCCCCACCGGGGGCCTCCGTTTTGGAGACAAGGGGGCAGTGCCCCCCCTTTGCACCCCGCTCGGCCGAAAGCCGACCCATGGCCGACTTCTGAGCCGGGCTGCAAGCCTCGCCGGGCAGGGCTGCCCGCGCCGAGCCGAGCCACGCCAGCCGGGCCGAGCCGCGCCAGCCAGGCCGGGCTGCGCCAGCCGGGCCGGGCCACACCCAATCGGTCCAGACCCAGACCTAGGTCGGGTCGACCCAGTTCGGGCTGACCCAGGGGGTATTGGGCCGGGTCGGACCGGGCCCAAACCCCCTATTTTCAGACCAGGTTTGTTCAAATGGCCATATCATGGGCTACGGACCTCTAATCAATGCACCGTCAGTTGAGTTGGGGTCCTTGTATCGAGATGGTCGTTTTGGTATATTACACTCAAGGATTTGGTAATGTTTGCATATGGACGGGTTGGTTCAAACTCGAAACCAACTGGGCCCTTGGAGCAGAGATGCTTATAACATAATGACCGGATGTCCGAATGACGTGCCATCAATCACATTTAATTCCTCTTAGTGACACAGTTCTTATGCCTTACTCCACTTGAGGTTTGGATGCTGCTGGAGTATGGATGGGTTTGTTTTAGCTTAAAACCAAACAGGCCCCTAGAACGGAAAAGCCAGTATCTCTGAGACCGGGCGTCCGATTGACGCGCCATCTGTCACGTTGAGTTCCTATTGACGAGAAGGAACATTGTGATACATCAAATCTGGGATTCGTGATAGTTTATGTATCTACCCCTCGGCTTGTAGAGAGGACCCTCTCGGAATCGAGCGTGTTGTGTGTAGGAACCCTAGAGCTGGCTGCAACTGCAACGACGATGACGACTGTACTTGGATCCTACGTGGGTTCGGCAGCGAGGACGACTGTACATGGATACTACGTGGGTTCGACAGTGATGGTTATTGTGCTAGGATCCTACATGGGTTCGGCAGCGACGACTACTGTACTTGGATCCTATGTGGGTTCGGCAGGGGAGATGATTCAGAGGCTACATCTATCATCTCCCACCATCTTTGTGTGTAGTATACCTGTGTGAGATGAGTCTTGACTTTCAATCATTATCATCGATATGATTGACTTGCCTTCCTGTGTAGTTTGGGTTGTGGTTTCCTGTGTGGACTGGGTTGTACATGGGCCCGTGAGTTGGAGCCGAACTGGAAATGATGACTTAGGTATATGTATGGGCATATACCGAAGTAGAGTTGGTTGATACTTTGTGTTTGTATCCATCCTTTATGATTTATCCTTTGTGGATTCTGGGAGACCTTCAGGGGTCTTGGGGTCCCTACTAAGTATCGTATACTCACCCATGCGCGGGCCATGCCCGAACTACGTTCTGTTGGTTGTAGACGACAGACAACGCTGGTCGTACTTGAGTCTTGTGGAGCAGGACGGTATCCGGAGGTGGACTATCAGGTGGGATGTACACTGAGCGGAAGGCCAGACCTGAGCAGCTATAGAGACCATCTGTACCCACCCTTCACGTGGGATAGCCGGAGGAAGACTCGGTGGTTGCTTATTTACTTTACCAAATTTGTACTTTTTTTTAGTTATACTGTACTTTCAGTAGGATTTGTATTCTGGCCCATTTACTTTTTAGCACTTAATTTTGTACTCAATTTACTTAGTGTTTACTACAGCTTGTGTACTCTGTTGTGTTTCTTTAATTATATAAAGTCAATGCCTTCCCATTTATCCGGATTTACGCCTTTGGTGCTAGTCACCAGCTCCTGGACTATGGAAGGCGGGCTTGGGGTAGTCACGGCACGGGCCCCGAGGACGGGTCGTGACATCAGACTCGTAAAATTCCCATGCATTTAAGGGAAAAAAATTCACCCAATTTATAGGTCTTTACTTCTCCTTTTATGATTGAAGTAATGACATATTTTCGATTGTTTGGAAGTTAGAGGATTTGATAATTTTTTATGATAGTATTATAATATTGACAATCGATGTACCCACATACTTTTGAAACCTGATCAGATGATCTATAGTAATTTTAATTTAGTTAATTTGTGAAACTGAATCCCTTGTTGAGCGGTATTCATCAATGTCTTCAAATAAAATAAGGTATTTGTTTGAAAAAATATTTTATTTAATCCTTTTATTTAGGTTCCTTGGGTTGTTTACTATGTAGAGTGATGACAAAGATGGTGTTTATACCATTATCCATTGATTAAAAAAAGCTAAAACTAAATTTTATCCAATTCATATGCTCACCCTAGTATCATCAATTGGTATCAAATTGACTTTGTGAACATTGAAGCCTAGAATAGCTAAATTTTCATTAAAATAGTGATTAGGGCATCATTATTGTTCTATCATGATAAAGGATTATCTAATATGGCATCAGACGGACAAGATACAACCATCGGAATATTAGATGACATATTTTTTGGGTTGAATTTCAGAAAAATGAATTGATTCTATCGGTTTGGGTTCATGGTAGAGTCTTCTCAACAATTATGTTGGCCGAAATAAAATTTTCTTGTGGGGTTCGTATCCCACAAGTAAATGAAATTTGAATAAAAAATATTTGCATTCCTAAAGTGATAGGCTTGTAAAAATATCCCATAATTAAAAAAAGGCTTCATACCTATAACATCCCATTAATTAGTTTTATAATTTTAAATACATTAAATTATTATAAATAATAATATAAAATTATGTTTTTTTATTAATAATACTTATATTTTAAATTTATGTCCTTCAAATTGATTTGAAGTTTATGTTCTAAAAACAAATACTATTTTACAATATTATTTTGTGTAACATAATATTTTAATATGAATATTTTTATTTGTATTTTTTTATTTCAAAATTAATTTTTATCAATAAGTTATTTAATTAAATATTTAATGATTAATATATATATATTGAATATTATAATTATATTGGTAAATACTAAATTATGTTACAAATATTTTCACTATTAATATGTCACCCTAAGAATTTATGGTTTGTTTCTTCATGAATAATTTAAATTAATTAGATAGCTTATATACACAGAACATTGCGTCTCTATGATACAACAATTTTTTATTATTATAACCTACATGTTAAATTTAATTTTTCCACTACTGTGTTTTCAATTTCAAAAAATGAACATATACAATTGTGTTCAGAAATATAATTAGAGTCTGATAGAATCAACCTAATCATTAGTGAATAATAACCATAACCCTTATGAATTTTAATGTAGCATTATGAATAGTAGCTTGACCCTTATCAATTTTAATGTACCCATATAAATAGTAACATTCATCTATGCATGTATAAATAAAATTTAAAAACCTTATAAGCGAGAGTGAATATTTTAAAAATTAAAAATTAAGTGTTGGTATTATTGTGAGTAATAAATATTTAATTACAATATTATAATTAAGAAATTAATTAAAAATAAAATTAATTTTCATAAAATGTATTGATAAATCAATATTTTTTCCATTTATTTTGGGATAAATTATGGATACCTTAGTTAAATTTAAAGGTATTATATAATATGATATAATTTTAAAAACTGTATTTTTTCAAGTAAAAGGAGATTAAAATGAAAAATTAAATTTATCATATTTAAGATTTTTTTTCACAAAATGGTGTTCAATTTTAGATTCTACACATTGAAAAGTGGTTTGGGTGAATTTTATTGGCTTTTCCAAAATACTTTAATTTTAGGTGAATAGTGAAATTCGATAATTTACTTAATATGCTAAATAAATAGATTTATGCATCATGCATAAGTCATGGATTATGTAAATGTCCATTGTTTATAACTCAAATGCACTTATTTCTATTTTTAGTCACATGAATAATGACTATTCATAGTCTTGTTTCAAAATAATAAAATAATGATTAAAATAATGTAAACCCTAATCTCCTCCATTATAAAAACCACCCCTCACTCCCTCTACTATTCACCACTCTAAGTCTTGAAGCTTATCAATATTATTCCCAAATACTCGTCCCTAGTATTTACCCACATCCAGGAGCTCTTGGAATTTTAAAAATGCCAAAACCCATGACATTAATGAGGTTTTTCAAGGAGGATATTTCAAGAGGTAAAATCCTCTTCCTTTTTCAATTTAATTTCCTTTTAAGTTGTTTATTTATTATTCTATCCTAATATCCTCCATCCAATTGAACATGATAACTCTAGTATCATCTATATACTGTAATAATTTCATGTTAATGTAATAACCACTATCAATATCTTCACTCTCTCTTTTTTATTTTAGAAACGAAATCATCATCCCAGTGGTGCCAATTTACAACCTTTGAGGATGATGGTGTTTTGTTCTTCATTTTATTCTTCAAGGCTGGTCATGAAACCATTTTTATGGTTTAAAGATTTTCTAAAATATTTATTATATCTTATTTAATGATTCTTTATCCATAATTTATATATGATATTAAATAATAGGAAAAAACTAGTTAGTTGTGATCAAAAGAATCGTCTTAAAAATCTAAACGATTATCACTAATTGTCTTATCTGTTGATTCATCATCATAACATTTAAAAATGATATATATAACCATTTTAACTTATTTATATTTATTAAAAATATATAAGATAAATTTGGGAGAATTATATCAATTCAACATGAACTCCATTACATATAATCAAGAGAAATGATCACGAAATCAAGGAAACGAACACTCCAGAATGATAGAATTCAATCTTATAACTTATCAATAAGAACATAAATGAACATAATAGAACAATAATGAATTAAATATATGAAGATATGGTTCGTAATTAACTAATTAATGTATTTAATACATTTAGTCAGGACATTATGTTTATTTACAAAATACAATTGGACATAAGGTAAGGGGTTTCTCATCTAACTTTTATTTCCACAAGATTTCCATTATTCGCCACACATTTCTTATATTTGATGTATACACACTAAAATATGATATATAATATAATTAATATATATTTTTATTTTATTAAATGATTCATTGTATTATTGTTAATTTTTTTACATATGATTCAATTGAATATAAAGTAGTAAGGATTTTCTCATCTCACATCTAGTTTTGCGAGATATTCTTTATTCACAAATCTTTCTTCTGTATGGAGTTTTTATACTAACCATTTTTGTAAGATATCATTAATGTATATATTTTAATGGTATAAAATTTATCATTTTATTATTATTAATTTTGGGGCATATGTTTAGATTGATTACAAACTAGTAAGGGATTCCACCGAAACCTTCATTTTTCTATTGGGCTATTTTTTCAATATACTTGCCTCAATGTAATGTTTATTTTTTTAATTATTCAATATTCTGTTTATATGTTCCAAAATAATATATTTAGTTAATTTCATCTTTCTTTTATGGGACTTTTATTTTTCAAAATGGTTCTCTTTCTTATTCTTCTCGAGAAACAAAACTGATTTAGGGGAACTTCTCAAGTTATTACCCATTCTCAATTTCACCCTGTAATATTTATTAAGTCATTAAATTTTCCCTAAAATCATAAATTTTATCATGAGAAACTATCTTGGATCATTTTTGGTTTTATGAAAACAAACATTCAATTCTGCTTTAACATCACTTTAATGTTTTCCTTAAACCACACTAAAATGTTTTATTTCTAAAGTTTCTAAAAAACTATTTTTTACCTGATTTTACATAATTGGGAAATAATTTATGCCTAAAATAAAATTTCATTGTCCCTCTATTTTCTTTTTTGGGATATACATGTTTGAAATGTGATTTTATGACAAATACAATGGACTTTCCATGAGATCTCTTCTTTCCAAAGAAAAATTGATTGCTCTCATCTCACCTTTACTTCTATAAGATATATGAATTGATCCCCACTTATTCCTTTTAAATGTATTATGTACTACCCTTTGTTATATTGTATCCTGATTCTTCTTATTGTCATGATATTCTAAGGTATTATTATTTGAGTGTTTCAAGAGGAATGGGACACAGTGGAATGTTTAAAGAATATTTCCCCACGAAATTTTGAATGGTCTCATTTGAAAGTATCTTCGTCTATGTCATCATACATTGTTAAATCTTTTAATTCATTGATATATATCTATTATGATAAAATATACAATATTTTTTTGATGGAATGACAATCAGTTTGACTGTGGATATACTAACTCGATACCATTCATGAGTTATAGTTAAAGTATTAAAATTTTGTTTGATAGTTTTCTAATACAAATGATTACATTTTATATGTATCACCTTTTTCATATGAGTAATGTATTAGAATTAGTATGTGATGAGATGGTCCCTCTATATAACCTCAATTCATCAGAAGTTCTCTTGAGACAATATAGTTTGGGTTTTTACAATGTTATGTATGGTCTTAGCACGAGGCCATTAGTGAGTGGTTTTGATGTTTGATATTATGGATTACCTCAGTAAAAATCTAGTAATTTATAGTCCATTTTATTATTAGATTATTATAATATTAATGGTTATGTTTTATTATGGAATTATTCATTCATCTTTTATTCATGCAATATTATGCTCAAGATTATGTCTTAATGGAATGTGTAAATTCATTTATTCACATGCCTTATTATATATGGTTCTATAGTATTACGTACCCTTACTAATTATCTAAGGTCAGCCATTTCTTATTTTCAATTCCCTAGGTAATGAAGAAGAAAAAATTTCATATGCATTCAAGGATGCAGTTTATTTCATTTTATATTTTATCATGTTTTATTTTCTTTTCCAAATTTATTATGGGTATCATGTATTTAATCTGGTTTTTCAAGATAGCTAAACTAATCGTTCCTTCAGGATTTGATTCCTTTTAATAATTCCATTGTAATAAAATATTCAACCAGTTCTTGAAAACTAGGTTTGGGGCATTATAATACCTTCGCACATGTTAAAATTTTCCACCTAGAGTGGTGTCGTGTTTTAAAAGAAATATATATGCCAAATGGCGTGGGTATATTATTTATTATTATTATTTTAATATCTCAGAGTAGTTGTTGCACATATAAATTTCCACTACTTCCCCCCCACATGGGAATCATCCACCCAATGTGGTGTAGTATTGTTTACAAAAAATCCATTAAAATTGGTATGGGTGTCTTTTTTTTATTAAAACCCTTTTCAAATTTCATGGTGATTTTGTCCCAACCATTACATATCCACCACTACCCTTCATGAGCTTCATGTAGGTGGATAATGTCATCCTACCTACATTGGGCCATATGGGGCCCTGATTACCCATCCTTTCCCCATTGGAGCCCATAAATGGCTCACACCACCTTTTAAGTTATATTCAAGACACCCCATGATACATAAAAAATTAATGTTTTACATAAACTAGGAATATTTTTTTTGAACGAATTTAAATTTATATTATGACAATGTGACTTTTAGTTTTTGAATTATAATTATATGAAGTTACTTTAATTATTATATCTTTTAGCGAAATTTATTGTGAATTTTATTTTTTAACACATTTATTCTCTTTGTGAAGTGATTTTCAACATCGACTATCCAATATATATATATATATATATAGAATTTAGTATTTTAAATTTATTTTTTCGAATTCATGTGATTATTTTAATAATTAATTCATTTTTTACTGTATGTGCATCATCTCTCATCACTATGTAGGTATAAGGTCTTGTGTTTACAATATTACTTCCTTGCATGTGTATTTTTTAATCACCAAGACCCCCCAGCTTATGTGTTAGTATTTATATATAAATATAAGGATGAATGAAGATGTGGACCACAATAGGATATGGAAAAGCTCTATATTTTAAATTTATACACTTGTTTGGGGTGTGATCCATGAAACAAGTCTAACATGAATCATGTACCAACCAATAGGGTCGCAGATTATTTATTTACACAAATGGATCAACCGATATAAAATTCTCTAGATCAATCATTTTATTTATTTAATTAATGAATGTTTTATTATTGTTTTGGTAATATTCATGTTAACATGATCACATAAGATTAAAAAATCATAATATATTAGAAAAATTAAGATGCGATGAATGTTTCCTATTTAATGCACTATTATGTTGTGAACGTGGTTCCATAATATGATCATCATAAATAGAAAATTATTTCATTCATAATTTACTAATAAAATACCTCAAAATAATATTAAATCCTTAAACCACTCCATCACATAAATTTGGCCAAAAATAGGTGGACATGGTGGTGATCGGACCCTAGTTGCGGGTGTATTCATCTACTAGGGTTTTCATATTGGATTGTTGGGTTGAATTAACTAAGGTTGGGAATAACTAAATATCCATGACTATCTTGCTTCATATTTAAGAGAAAACTATTGAGTAAATCAAAGGTTTGATTCCTAGAATATGGGACTTCACTCAACAGTTCAATGATCTACGAGTCAATATGGTAGGATATTCAAAGGAATACATTGAAACTCTCTATGTAGTGGCATTACAATACCATAGACTATGAGTTGATATTTAAAGGATCATTTACAGCAAAATACTCTAAGATAATTTGTATTATTAATCTAGTAGTTGATCTATACAAGGTTTCGATAATATAGTGGGATAAATTTAAGAAAATAAAATCTATAATATTTAATAACATGTAATTAAAATAAAAGTAACTATAAAAATAAGTTTTATTTTTTAAGATAATGGATTGTAATTCCACCAGTACAATATGATCAAATTTGGACAAAGAACATGTCTTAACAATCATGAATTTCTTATTCAAGAATGGAACCTTGTGAAAAGTAACACAATGTGAAATGAAATTATATGTGTCGGAGTCCCGACTATCGTTTGAGCGTCCATAAGAATAAAGTGTAAATTGGATTCTTATAGGATACTCGTGAAATATGGATTTGATGTCTATATCATAATGAAATCTTTGATTTTTGAAGAGTTTCAATTAAAAAACAATTGAAGATTGTATCTTGTTATCTCATCTCTATGATTTTTTTGATGGGAAAGTGATGAAATGTAGGAATATTTTAATATGTACACTAAACAAGATTTAATTGAGAGATGTGTTCTGCAATTTCATTACATCCCATTATAATATAATTACCACCCAATAACTGCTGTTTCATTTAGAATTAATGTTAATGATGAATATAGGGCATATGATTCACTACATTTTGGTAAATGATCACAAATAACATAAATAAATATTAATATTTATGTTCTTATGATAAAAAAGTTGAAAGACAATGTGAAAATGACATTTTTGTATGTGACTCCAATGTAACCTTCATAACATCCTTCAAATAAAAGAGGAATAGAATAATACAAGGGACTATTGGATTCGTATGTCCTAAGAAAAATCTATAGAATATAAAATGAAATGAAATGAAGTTGAAGTAATAAGATGCTTTAATATATTGTATATTCATTATTGTATTTGATTTTTCTATTCTAATTTTTGGGTATTAGATAATTTATTTTTTTCAAAAAAAATTATCCAAAAACACAAACTAAGTATGTATACAAATGTGACATGAAGGAAGATAAATCCTCCAAGAGACAAAGAAAGGGTGATTCATAAGTCAGCGGTGAGAAGTACAGAATATCAAATTTCTACATTTATTGATTCTAATTAAAATTTTATTAAGTATTGCCAAAACATTTATCACATGTATCTATTCAGGACTAGGTGATATTACTAAATTTTGGACCGAATTTACTTTTTTGTGTCTTATACTAAAAAAATATTTTCTTAATGATTGAATCATTGGAAATAAATAAATAATATATAATATAGGATTAAAATATACAATTTTAGGACGATTATACTTTATATTGTTAGACAAAAAGTTTTTTTCAATAAATTTATCAAATATTTGAAATAGACTCATTGGATCTAAATAACATTGTTATTATAAAACCATTTACTTATCTATTATTAGAGAGAAAAATTAGAAATAAAGGTAATCCAAAAATCATTTTGAATTATTTTATCCAGAGAGAATGAACTATTCCAATGATAATATATTGAAAAATTCATATACATTATTAGATTTCTTTAATCATTTTTAGGATTGTAAAAGTTAAGTAAGTAACATTCTTGGTAATAAGATATTTTATTCATTAGTCCCATGAGATTAATAAAATCTCCACCATAAATTCATCCATAATTGAAAATTTTTAGTAGGGTAATTACTAAACACACATTATTTTCTTCACATTGAATTCATAATGTGATTAAAATAAATACTGGTTATGAGTCTTACATGTATACATTGGCCATCAAATTGTAACGTGCATTAATTACCAAATGAAAATATACACATACAAATAAAAGGAATGATGTTAGAAAAATTATAATCAACAATGATAATTACAAGCATTGAAAAATATACCATTATCTTTTTATACATGCTCATAAATAACGGTGCCATCACCTAACCCTATGCCAATTTTTATGGAAAATGGATATCATATATTTAATAGTATTTAGTAAATCCACTATTTAAATAATCACATGTTTATATGAATAATTTTTTGTAAGACTATATTAATAAAAAAATTCATCAATAACAACACATAGTACATCTTGGGTAATTATCCTAAATGTTGTTTACAATATTATATAAATCCTAAATATAGAAAATTAATATTCAAGTGATATACTATATTTCCATTAAAGGGTGCACATATATATTTCAAATATTTAGATAAATATTTTTTTGTGTTAAATCAAGGCTTGATAAAAACAAATATATGTAATTGAACAAGTTCCTCATGATTTTAGTGAAAATGATTTTTCCGGAGACTCATACTATGTTGGATGATTAAAACCATAATGTTGGTTTTATATTCATCCCAACTGGTGATATGTTTTTCAATGAGAATAATAAAACCTACATGGAGGTAGTAAATAGAAATAATCTTTGATTCTAATGTTTGTATATAAATTCATAAAAAAATGATTCAATTTTAAAAAATAAATTTTATTTTTTGGAAGTTTCCCTAATTGATATAGGTCCATTGGAGGGTATTCAAAAGACACTATACAAGGGTTATACAAGTGTGGTACCAAAAAAACCCATTGGTTATAAGAATTCATTATAACAAAATACATTTTAATTATACATATAAAAGAAATGTTCTACGTTTAAATTATTGTGCATTAAATTTAATGTACACATTTCTTAGAAGGTGTCCATACGGTGAACCCAAAAATGATTGATGACACCCAAGAAATCCAATAAGAGTTTATATTTTAGAGTTCAATTTATGAAATAATTCAATCATTGTGATCATAAAATAATCATTTGGAACAAATATATGAAATTTTTATACCAGATATTAGTGTGAGTAACACAATTTTCTATTTTAAAATATATTGATATCATATGAGAATTAGTTATTTAGTTTTATAGTTAGTTAATACCAGTTTTAATGTAAATCCTAAATGATTAAAATAAAGTATTCATCCATGTTTTAGTGAAAAAAATACAATTATTTAGATATAAGGGTTTCTTATATCAAATTTAAGCATATATACACACATGGAAATTGAAAAATACATGTTGGATCAGTTTGAGAGAGTGTTGTTACCAACATCATATGGCGTAAATCATTCCAACAAACATATATAAGACCTATGAGGAGACTATAATGGAAAATAAAAGTCCATTATATTTAATGATGGATATATCACATGTTTCTTATTATGAAAATGATATAATATTTCCCACATATACTTAATAGTATGAAAATATTAGTTAAATCCATGAGAACGACACATGAAGTAGTAAAAAATATCAAAGATTTCTTAAAAATGTACATTGTATTTAGAGAAAAAATCCCCCTAGTTATTTGGGGTATAAACTCGTTTTCATAGGGATCATTTTGATCATGTATCATAGTTAGGCTAAAGAAACTTTTAAGAGAATCCCATTGAAGCTAATTGTATACATATCTACAAATATTGAGAATGTTGAATCTTTTGATCTAGCTAGGGAAGTACTATAATAAACTCAATGAGTTTTTCTTGTTATTTTATTTCTATATAGTTAGTAAATTATTATCATTCGATAATCTTATGATAATGGTACTACACATGAATTCAAGGTTATGATAGAGTATATCACCCTCTTAGAGCTAATGGGTTAATGGTTAGAAAGTAATCACTATTGAATGTTGGGGTGTGGCAAAAGTGGCTTCCCTTGACCCAACATGAGAATTAATTTTTGATTACCATATCCTGAATAGATTATGTTATGCATGATGCGTGCTTACCATAATAGTGTTTTTACTATAGTGTTCATAATTCACATGTATATTTCCTGATAATATTTATTGTTTGAATGAGTTATAGATTTTCTGAGCTATAATGAGAACCTTGATATACTATGATAGTAATCTCAAAAATATATCTCATTGTCTAGAGAAATCATACAAGTCGATAACATATGATATCTGACTATCAGGTGTTGAGGGATCATAAGCATTGATTCCAGTTATTTTGATCTTCACACTTTGGGATATCGAGTAAATGTGATCATAAGGACTTACCGACTAAATATAACACCCCATGTTTTGGGTTACATTAGTAGTTCCTATATTTTAACATGTGTATTGGGATTTTAAATTGATATTATTTTCAATATGTACCATTTTATTAAATATAATTATTCAAGGTAAAAACTATGAAATTTATTTCATGGTAAGGTATATTGTGTTTGTTGCATCATTGGTGATATAGAACTTATTTAATAATTAAGATAGATTTTTTATTGTTAAAGGAAGTGTTACTACAATATCAGTTGATCAGGATAGTAGTACCTCTTACTAAATTAATTTCCATGGAAAAAGAAGGAAACTCAATCTAGTAAGGTCTAATACTAATAAATAATAAAATGATAAAGTCAAAAATAAAGTGTTATTATTTATGAATTATCTCAATAAAATGAAATTATATTTTATATCGTGTGTTCACAGGTAAGTTTTTCATTCAATGATCTCCATGAAATTCAAAAAATCATATTATTCAATTTCAGAATAATTGGTATTTAATATATTTATTAAGTGTATTAACATGTTACATATAGTGAATACATGAAAAAATATTTAATGAATGTATATTATTTAAATATTCAAGGTTTTTTTTTCATTTCATGGAATAACGTATTTAATTAATGAATCAATTAAATCATGAAATATATTCATTATATTATTAGTAATTGATAAGAATATAAATGAGGTTTATGACATAGTTAATATGCTATAATATTTGTTTTATGGAAAACTTAGTGGAAATATATATTCAGGTGTTATTGATCAATTTCTAAGTATTTTATCTTTAATATTTATAGAAGAGGAATATCTAATTTGAGTGACTTTCATCCACTTGAATTTTAGAACTCTTCACTCGTATATTCCCCTTCCTAAAGAGATAAGATGCACCTTCTATGATCTTATCTATGTTCTCCTTTGCAGGTCAAAGTAATTACATAACAATTTTCGTCATGATAATGAAGGCATTGATGATTATCCTCATTATAAATTAGAAATTTATGAGTGATGTACCAATATATTTATGAATAATGTTTGGGTGGTCTATAGGGATCCAAAATTGGTTCCTTGAAGAAATAGTTGTTGGGGTTTATTCGGATTCATCAGCATCTTTAAATAAAATTAGGTATTTATTTCATTTTATTTTAGTTCATACATCTATTCACATGGGTTCCATGGGTTTTATATTTGGAAGAAAGTTACTAGAGATTAAATTGATACATCCATCTAATGATAAAAACATTAAAACCCCAAACTACATATTTCTGTTGTGAACTCTACCACTAAAAAGTGACATGAATCCATTTCACTTTCAATGTTCATTTTCATGATTTTCTTACATAAAACTCATGTGGTTCATTCATGATAATCTAGTTCCTTCTAGTTTAAAGCTCGTTTTATGATGTGTCATAATATTCCAATGTAACCTTGTAAATATAATGGACTAGAATTCTCTAGTCCATTACTTTGTGAAAATACATTGTTTGGGGTGTTCTGGGAGGCAACATTATCTCATTTCAAAAGTTTTACAAAAATATAGTATTTTCATTGGTTGGTTGGCATCTGTAGGTTGGCGTTGGTAATTTCATCTGTAGATGGAATTAGTAGGCTAACGTCAGTATTATGGTATCGTTGGGATGGAATTAGTAGGTGAATCATCAGGTGGTGTTGGTAGGTTAGTGTCGATCTGATGATGTTGGTAGGTTGGCTTTGGTTGGTGCATTAGTAGGTAGCATCAGTAGGTTGGCATTGGTAGGTGGCATCGATAGGTTGGCTTTAGTAGGTTGGAGATGGTAGGTTTGCATTGGTAGGTGTGTTGGTTGGTGGATTCGATAGGTGGAATCAGTAGGTTGCATTAGTAGGTTGCTTCAGTGAGTGGCGTCGATAGGTGGCATCAGTGACTCGCCATCAGTAGCTCATGTTGGTGACTCACCCAAGAGTTTTTCAGAATTCTATTTTTCCCAATATTTTTTGTTTTTTACCCTTTAACATTTCATTTAACGTAAATATGTTTAAAACCATGATTAAGAGTTTTTGAATCTGTTTCAAAGGATACAAGTTATATCCTTTATTTCATAATTTTAGGGAGCATTTTTGTTAGTTAAAATACATGGTACGGACCGTGATATGACTTTTATGGATTTTCGTTGATATAGGATCTAGCCTATCTAAAGCCAATAACCATTCCTCCCTTTTGTGATTCCTTCTTATCTAGATATCGAGGAATCCCCATAACATATCTTCCCCATGTTATCACTTGTTTTGACGAGGCGTTTGGATCATGTCTTCCCTGGAGTTCTGCTACTGCTTACGCACCCCCTATTTTTGGTGAAAGGAGGAGTTTTTGATCGTTTTTTATTCCAGGTATGGATTACCTTCATTTCAATATAATTTTGTATCAGGCGAGGTGGGTATATGAATTTTTCTTAATGACAATAATTGAATCTTAAATTGAAAAAAATAATTAAATCTATTTAATATAATTATACAGGGGATAGGAATAGGATGCATACTACTACATTATTGTTTATTGATATTGTTATATTTATCATCTATATGCCTTCGGAAAATCATGGTCGTTGGTGGTCTCTGCTTACACACCTATGATATCTTGTCACTACATTTTGATCCTATGTGAATGATCAAATGAATATGAAATTGATTAGCCACGTAAATCCGGTTAAATAATTGGATGCCCTAAGATCAAACTTGTTTTGTAATAACCCTTGAATTATCAATGTGTAAATAAAGAATGAGTGTGTTAAATATGAATAAACCTTCCCTTTTTTGGTGTGGTTGTGTGTTTTCTATGGATATTTTATGTTTTGTACTTTGTACAGGTTGTGTGGTGCTAATATTGATAGCACGGTGATGTGTGTGGATGGTTTGAGGGTGTAATGGACTGTTAGGTTGAGAGGTTGATTGATTGTGGAATGGATGAGAATTGGTAGAGCAATAGGGCTATAGTTTAAGGTTATGTTGTGATTATGTTTTTGGGTGAGCGGTGTTGTGCAATGAGACTACAACTGGGTAGTTTTTTGTTAGTTTTTCTAGTCATGGTTTGGATATACAGCTGGGCTATCCAGTTTGGTTATGACACGATAGGTTTGAGGGTTCTGTTGTGAGTTAGGGGTTTTTCCTTAGATTGGGAAGCATTCCTTTGATGAATGATATGTGGATGTATTGGGTTCTATGTAGTGAAAAAGTGTGAAGTGGGGTGTTTTATCATAGTTTTCTTCCTCTATTTGTCATGGTTGTGAGGATGGTTTTGTGTTGTGGTTGTTAGTTTCCCAAGTAGTGATAGAATAGATGGTAAATTCTTAATAATGAAAAAAATATTGGGTGTTAAGAATCATTCATTTGTCAACTACAGAATTGATCATCATTTGTCTTGATATGTTCATTTAGAGGTAGTTGAAAAGGTGGTAGTGTTATGGGGTGGTAGTTTTCTTAAGAACTCATAAGTTGGGATAAGTGATTGGTACCTATATATAAATACTTATACATTATTATGATTCTATACACACCACACCCTAGTTTAGTACTACGTGCCAAACACTTCCATTGTTATTTGGGATAGTGTCTTTCCCAAACATCCCAGGGGGAGGATGGATGGATGGCCACTCGCTCTTCCCTAATCCCTCTTCCAGGAGGTGATTTCTCAAGACACCTCAAAAAGGTTGTGGTTTGTGAGGCCCATGTGTGTGTGAGAAATTTGTGCTTCACAAGTGTCCTCAAGAGGATATTTGGTTTGGTTACTAGGTGTCTTTGGTATATGATATGATTGGTGTACAAGGTGTGTGTAGGTGAGATGTGATGTGTTGTTTGGACAAGGTGTTTGTGGGAAAGTTGTGATTTGGTTCTTTAAGAAGAGGTGGGAGTTAAATGTTGTTTCTTGTTAGGGTGTGAGAGAGGATAATCAATGGGATTGTAGTGTGAGGTAACCTATCATTGTGTGCTTACTATATTACTTTACATAACTTTCATTATTTTGTGAGTGTTCCTATTTTTAGGTTGGGGTAGTTAGTATATCTTGTTAGGTTCATTTGGTTTCTACTTTTTCTCAGGGGGAGTATTAATATTCTTCTCCAGTTGTGCACAAGAGACTTTTTTCCCTAAATGATGGTACTAATATGCTAACCCTATATATATATAACTATTTTCTGGTTTACAGAAAGATTATATGGGTGGTTATTGACCATACTAGCTCGGATCATGATAGTTTCTACGTCAAATATTAGTTTTTCTTTTGTTACATACATTGGAGTGTTTTTTTATCAGTATTCATTTTAAACATGCATGTGGGATAGTTTGGATTTTACATTATCTATATATATCTATCTTGGAGTTTTTTAAGGTTGATACATCTTATCTTCTGATATTGGTTACTATAAAATTGGTAATGCCTCCAATTTTATGAGATCTGTATAACCTTAGTGTTGGGAATCACCAAAGGGCGTAATAGAGGTTGGACTCGGGGGGTCATTATCTCTCTTTCTCCATTTCTAGATTATGAGGGGTATCTTTGGAGGTAGGGGTCATGACATAATGGTTTTAGAGGTGATGGTTGAGAGATAAGATAGATTTTCATGTTATTCATAGTGAGGATTGCCCGGTTTGGTAGAGAAACAATGTGAGGTGACCATGGTTCATGATATTTGGTTAGGGAAGGCCAACAAAGACACAATATTTTACGGACTCCTGTGATATGATGTAAGGAATCTGATCTTACCGAATGACCTAGTGAGGCTAGACTATTTACAAGTTATAGAACCTAGTAGGGGTACATTCTTCATGATGACCTTTTTTTTAATTGGGAGTTTTGGGGAATTTAAATAAATAACATGTTACAAAAATAATAATCAAAATTCTGTAAAACATGGGAGTAATGGTTCCTTGTTTACTTTTTAGCTATGGAACCCAGTCATCATCCATGAGTGGATCAGGAAATGGAGGCTCAAAAGGCCAGTCTCGATTATTAGCAGAGGGTTGATCCAGAGGAGGAGGACAAGTAGTGGTAGATAACATTACTCTCTTTCCAATAGCAGACCTTGGGAATTTATGAGGGATGTTTCTTGGACATAGAGATAGATAGTTGGATCAAGGATCCTGAGATCACATTCTTCAATATCCGGGCTCCGAAGGATGACTGAGTTCCATTGGCGGTTAGTTAGGAGAGGGGAGATACATGTCAATGGTGGAGACTATACCCAATGGAGCGATTGGAGGCCGATGTTCTATGGGTTGATTTTGAGAAATTGTTTAGAGAATAATTCCTTTCTTGAACCATGAATGCTGAGAAGAGACATGATCCACTATCTCTCTAGTAGGGGAGAATATTTGTTCGAGAGTTGGAAATCAAGTTCATGTATCTCCTTCGCTTCACTCTAGGGAACTTTATGGATGAGGAGTCTTGGGAGGGATTCTCAGAAAAGGCACTACATCCTTATCCCCATTACGTAGTCACTCCATTCACCTTGCTGACATACCTATAGGTCTAGAAGAAGGTAGAGGTAGTTGAGAGAATTCACTCATGAGGAGGTATAGAATGAGATGGGATCCAGTATGGTCCTTTGAAAGAAATGGTTACTAGAGATAGGTCTCAAGCACTAGGCCTTTTGAGGGTTCATCCATCAATGAGTCAACATCAGTAGATTCCATTTTTATCTTCTGGTCCTCCTACCTATCTTCTAGGAATGGGGATGTTGTGTATTGTTTATGGAGTATGTGTAAACCTTTATCGGTAGTGTAATGGGTTGTATAAGCTTGATATTGTGGGGGTGGGTAGGTTTAGTGCCCACCTCAATAGTAGTTTCTAGCAAGGTCAATTCAGCCTCAGGGAATGTAAGCTCCTACTCCACTGAGGGGAGATGGAGTAGGTAGAGGCCAACCTCAAGGTGTTCCTTAGGGACCTCGACCAAAATGTGGTCATGGAGGCGGTCGTTAGAAAAGGAGTAGAGGAGATGGAAAAGTTTAGTTGCACGCCATAGAGGTTGTAGTTCTATTGCTGCCGGAGATCGTTTGAGGTACGATCATGTTGTTTATTACTATTTCTTATGCTTTGTCTTAATTCAGGAGATTCAAAATTATTTTATTTCACCTAGTATATCCCATGCCTTGAGATTATAATTAGAGTGTATTCTCGTACCTTTAGTATTGAGTACACTAGTTATAGGGTAGGCATGCTTGTTTTATGTGTGCTGGGGGGGAATATTGATAATGTGGCCACATCAGTCTTGTGGGGATCCGTTCCTATTATAGATAAAATTTTATAAAAATCATCCTTTGCATCAACTGGTTGTACTATGTGCATGATGTTATTGATTTCTTCAGAATAATAGTCGTGTTTTCAGACATGGATGGCCAACATGTGACTTTCATTGGTGAGAAGAGTTATCAAATGGTATGTCAATGTATGTGGTAACTTTGTTCCTTATTAGAAAAGCAATTAGTGTAATCGTGGGATTCTAAGATGAAGGATGTTCCCAAAATTGGTGTATAATTATTGGATGTCTTCCCCGAGGAGGATGCGACTCTACACCCTGATGTGATGTTGAATTTGGGATAGACTTGCAACCCAATGCCTATCTGATTTAGATGGATCTTTATCAGATGGAACCTTCTATGCTACAGGAGAAAAGGATTCAGATTGATTATATGACAGAGAATGGATTTATCTGGACCACTATGTCATTGGGGGGTGCTCTTGTGTTGTTCTTTAAGAAGGAGGATGGCGATCTAAGGTTTTTCACACACTACTGGTGGTTTAATCAGGTAACAGTCAAGAAACATTACCCTCTTCTGAGGATGGAAGATATTATCGACCAACTAAGGGGAGCATTAATTATCTCTAAGATTGATCTAAGGAATAGATATCAGTAGTTGAGGGTTAATGATGATGATATCCTGAAGACTGCTTTCAAGTGCAGATCTGGGCACATCGAGTTTGTGGTTTGGCCATTCGGTGCTACAATGTAATGTCCCTGATATTCTGTATAATTTCTTTAATTATATGGAATTATTAAGAGACTTTGAAATCTGACGGTGCGTGATTACGAGGCCCAAACTACTCGAAATGATCTGTTGAAGTTTTTGTTATGCTTAAATTGGTGTGCTAAAGAAGTTTTCTAGAAAAAGTGGAATAACTCTAAAAAATTTGCTCAGATCAAAACTCTAATGGCACTGTTGCGTTTAGAATGGTGGTTTTACCCTAGGAGCAACTTATGTTTGGTCATCATGGGCCTCCTGGGAGAAAACCCTAAAATGAAATAATCATAAATAAAAACATTAAATAAATTATTTTATATTTTAAATGCTTATAACTCACAAACAGTAACTCGGATTAAAAATCCAAGACAACCACAAAACTTGTGAGGGTATGATTTATTTAGAACGATACTAACTTTGGCCAGTGGGAGCCACTAGGGAATTTATTTTTTGGCCATAAATAAAATAATTAAGTGACGCTTATTTTATTGTAAAATCCATAACATTTAAACGGTAACTCGGATTGGAAATGTGAGAGAACCGTTGGGTTTTTTGGGGCATTTTTCAACTATACAGAGCCTAAACTTGACGGATTCAGGTCAAGGGTGACTGATAATAATTTTCCGAACTTTTTTTTGGGGAGGTTTAGCGAATGCGTGAGCGGTGTTTTCTAACTTTTGAACCATTGCTCGGAATTGAAATCAGAGGGCACTGTTGAACTTGTCGTTCCGCCCCGTGACCACCTCCACCCTGTGACATCACCGCGCCATTCACAGCCTCCCTGCACCGCCCCGCGGCCTCGGGGCTCCGCCTAGTGGCTGCAACTGCCTCGCGGCCCAGTTGCGCCGCGCCACGACCCCACCACGCCGCCCACGTCCCCGCCTTTCCACCCAATGCTCGCGCCACCCTCGTGGCCCCGTGGCCTCCGTGCCAGCCCACGCCGTCAAGCTGGACTACCCAGCGTGGGTCGGGCCAGACCCCATGGGCTGGGCTGGACCTAACGGTTCGAGCCGGGTCATTCCAAACCAGGTCAGTCCGATAGGGTCGGATCGGACCCAGACCCACTTCGACCTAATTACGCTGTTTTATCCTTAACATTGGCGCCTGACGTCCGATTGATGAACCGCCAGTAGTGTTGGAATCCTTAGAGTGAGACGGTCCTTTTGAGTATACCCCACTGGAGATTTGGATAATTTTAGAGTATGGTCGGGTTTGATTGAGTACGAATCCAATTGGGCCCTCGAGACTAAAAGACAAAAAACTCACAGACCGGGTGTCTGATTGATGCACCGTCTATTTTATTGAGACCCCTATGACGTGGCAGTTATGTGGAATACTTCTTTGTGGGAATTCTTGGCAATTGGAGTATCGACTAGTGGATTGAGGAGTGGACCCTCCCGGAGATGAGTGTGCTTGGCGTGGTAACCCAGTAGCTGGCTGTGATTGAGGAAGAGATAATTTGTGGGCCTGTGATTGAGGGTCCCATAGAGAACCTCTCTAGGATTTCATGTGGGACTACCCTAGTGATCCTTTATGGGTCAGCAAGGAGCGATCCTGTGAGGGTCAGCATCTAGCAATCCTGTGTGGGTTGGCATCGAGCGATCCTGTGTGGGTCAGCCCATAGAGATTCTATGTGGGCCTGATGATGATTAGAAATCCTTTGTGGGTCTTCCTATTAACAAAGTAAGATGATTCAATAGTTACATATAATCATCTCTACTACTGTACCTAATTTATACCTGTTGTGAGCTGAGTTAGTACCTATGTGGTACATTCCTTCGTAGTGATACCTTGTTGGTATTTTTCTGAGTTGCATTCCTGTGTGGTACTTAAATTCATGGTGATAACTTTTTGATATTTTTCTATGTGGTGTACATGTGTGGTACATACCAACGTGGTGATACCTTGGTTGTATTCTTCTATGTGGAATACCTGTGTGGTACATTTTTTGTGGTGTATCCTTCATGGTATTCCTTATTTTGTAGAATAGTTGAGCTTTGGGCTTTTGAGTTGGACATTGTGTTTCACCATGAATGAGATGTGTTTACTTGATAATTTAGGTATATGTATGAGCATATACCTAAGTAGGGTGATCCGTTGTTTCCAAAATTTTTGGTTTATCCTTTGTAGATTTTGGGAGGCCTTGTGGGTATCATGGTCCCTACTGAGTATCGTTACACTCACCCTTTCACGGTCTATGCCCGCACTTCATTGTGTTTGCTGCAGACGATGGACAACACAGACTGAGGACGAGGGTACCGGGACTAGTGGTAGCTCGAAGGTGGACGTTAGACGAGGTGAACAGTAGAGACACCCATTCCTGAGGTGTACCTACCCTTCATGTAGGATCCATGGTGGATGATCCAGAAGCTTCTTCCCCCCTATCATATGTCCTGTACTTTCCAGTTTTCCTTGTACATTCCAGTTGGGTTGTATTCCGGCCCCTTTTTACTTACTATACTCACTCTATTTACTATTAAGATTACTAGATTTTGTATCTTTTTGTGTTCTTGGTTGTGTGTGTTACATGTTATAAAGGAAATTCCTTCCCAGTTTTAGGGAATACTCCTTCAGTGCTAGTCTCCAGTCCCTGGCCTATATGAGGTGGGCTTGGGGTAGTCACAGCACGGGCCCTGGGGGATGGGTCGTGATAAATTGGTATTAGAGGAGTCAGTTATACTATAGAAAATGGGACATTGATCTTTTTTTAATGGAAATAACGTTAAGTGTAGTGAGTGTGTTTATCAGTTTAGGGAATCCAATGTTGGTGCAGAGGCCAGCGTATCCATACATTAGGACCTTGACTTCGGATTTCCGACTCAGTGCATGAAAACACTAATTGTGTGTGCGTTGTGAAATGTTTTCATGTGTTTTTTGAGTTAGCTCACTATTTATAACTTAATGACTGTAGTGCACCTATTCTTTATCAGGATGCTGCTATGTACTCGAGAGAGTACATGATGATGGACCACCAAGCGATGAGGCTCCGGTGTAGGGTGCTCTTACTATGTTAGCACTTTCAGGTGGTGTACATGAAGCACCACCACCTTTTGGTTAGAATTTTCCACCAGATGCATTGGCGGATGGTGCACACCGACTGAAAGAATTGCATGAGTTCCAGTATTAATGACCTCTGAGGTTTCAAGGTGAGAAAGATTCCCACACGGTTTTGGGATAGCTAGAGGTGGTTGCTAGAGTTTTCTGCATAGTTGAGACACTAGTAGAGAAAATGGTGATATTAGATACTAGTCTTTTTCGATGAGTGACCATGAGGATGGTCTGCATGTTGATGTGGCTTCAGTATGTGGACCATTACCTGAGATAGTACCTTTAGGTAGTGTGTCAGCTATATCACTACTCCTTGGTCAGCAGTTACAACCGACAGTACCGGTAGAGGACACATATAAGATTAATGCCTTACGTGTGATTCAGTATCAGATACCCCTCAGGTTCTGAGGCAAGCCTGACTTGAAGGCAGCAGAGTACTGAATTGAGGAGGTGGCTAATATTTCTTTAGAGATTCTATATCTTTGGATGACAACATGTCAGTAGCTGAGTATTCATCGAGGCGTACCAATCATTCGTGGTACACGATGAATACGATACAATAAATGTTTTAGAGCTCGGACATCTGAGCGATGTTTCTTTAGGGACATCAGAGCTATCATTATTCCGTTATGAATTCCTACTTATGTTAGGGTGCTAAAGAGAACCTTTTTGGTGGAATATTCTTTGGTCGAGTGGATGCAGCCAGTCAATGTTAGTAGTGGGAAAGCAAGAAACTGCTGCCAGTATTAGTGACTTGGGCATGTAAAAATCTTTCGAGAAGATGAATTATTAGGGATAGATGAATCTGCAGGGCTGAAAAAGTGGAAGTAGAGATAGTAGAGCAGCATGAGGTGGTTTAAATTTCAACATGTTACAACCACCCCCATTGTGGTACCCACCAGGCTCAGGGAGTTAGAGGACAGGGAAAGAGAGTAGATACATGCGGTCAAGGAGTGTGACCCAAGGGCTCTAGGAATGATTCGAGGTATGATCTGTGTCTACTACTAGCTATTGTATCAATATACACAGGTACCAATCATTGCCTCTCTCCAATAATCTTGTACAAGACCTTGAGTTTCCGGTTGAATTCTTGACTTGGCCTTCACATCTATAGATACCTTTGGCAGGAGACTCGATAATTTCACTTATGTCGACGGTGAGATCTGACCCTTGTGGTGAGAGTTTTGATTGGAACCTCTTTGTGGCAGTTTCGAGGCCTTATGATGTTAGTTTGGGTATGACTAGACATCCAAAATTCGTACTCATATTGACTTTATTAGGAAAAAAGTTTGTGGTTTATCAACAACGTTGGGAAAAGGTTTTCCTTAGTCGGTGAAAAATAAAACCCAGGAAGCACAAGATAAACTCTTGTATAAGTGGGTGCAGCTCATCACTCATGATTCGGCCATCCTCACCCTCGTGGAAGCCGATGTTTTGAGTTTTCAGTTCCCAATAGTAGTGCCTAGAGTTCCTACAAGACTATGACTTTGAGATAGTCTATACTCTTGGGAAGGGGAAGATGGTAGCAGACACACTCAGGAGGAGGTCTGGCCTGTAATTGCTGAGTGAGGAGACAATGCAGCTAGTTGATTTGAAGATATCTTTTGTGGATCGAGGTGGATAAGCTTTTATTTAGTCTCTTACAATCACTCCCCCACTTCATCAGTGAGTTATGGAGGCGTCGCGTGGGGATTCTGACTGTGAGGCTCGATGTGCTCAGATATCCTCAGGGCAGACACGTGATGGATTTTCTGAAGGTGGGGAGCACGTCGTCCTCTTTAAAGGACGTACCATGGTACCAGTAGCTCTACAGAAGGAGGTGTTGAGGGAGTTCTATACATCCCCTCTGGCGGTACATCCGGGTGGGGTAAAGATGTACCAGGACCTTCAACATCAGTATAGTGGCCAAGGATGAAGAAAGCAGTGGAAGCTTCTGTATCATAATGCCTCACTTTTTAGCAAGTGAAAACTGCATAGATCTGGAAGAAGTTTGATGCCGATAGAAGGAGGGAGATCATTTCTTCCTACAGGTCTCACCTCGACGAGGATTGCAGAGAGTTAGCCGAGAGGGAAAGTTATCACTGAGGTATATCGTTCCTTTTCAAATCCTTCAGAGGGTAGGCAAGGATGCATACCACTTGGATCTTCCACCGCAGATAGAGAGGGTGTTTTACGTCTTCCACATATCCCAGATGAGGGGATACGTTCACGACTCATCTCACATCATCGACCACGACGATCAGGAAATCATGGATGGGAGATGTTTTCTGACGTTCTAGTGGAGATTGAGGATTGATAGGATAGATTCCATCGTGGGTGATCGAAACCTTTGGTTTGTGTGAATTAACAGCACGGGAACCTCTAGGATAGAACATGGGAGTAGGAGGCTTATATTCGTGTTCAGTACCCCCACTTGTTTTCCTAGTTTTGGTAATGTGCATTTCGAAGACATAAAGAACTATGTTGGGGAGAATGTAATGTCCGGAAAATTCAGTATAATTCTTTTGAATTATATGGGATTATTACGAGACCTCAAAATCTGACAGTGCGTGATTCTGAGGCCTGGGATACCTAGAATGATTCATTGAAGTTTTTGTTATGCTAAAATTAGTGCGCATAAGAATTTTTTCTAAAAAAGTGGTATAACTATTCAACAGGTGCCCAGATCAGAATTACGAGGGAACTAATGTATTTTTTAAAGGAGGGTTTACCCTAGGTGCGACTTATGTTTGGTCGGTGTGGGCCTCCAGTGAGAATACAAAAAAATGGCATAATCGTAAATAAAATAATTAAATAAATTATTTTATTTTTCAAATTCATATAACTCACAAACGGTTACTCAAATTGAAAATCCGAGACAACCTCTGAAATCATGAGGGTATGCTTTATTTATGAAGATGATAACTTGAGCCTGTGGGGTCCACTAGTTAATGTTAATTTTTGGCCATAAATAAAATAATTAAGTGACAATTATTTTATTGAAAAAATCATAACATTTAAACGGTTACTCGAATTGAAAATCTAAGAGTACTGCTGTTTTTTGAGGCTTTTTTCACATAAGAAGAGCCTAATCATGACCAGTTTGGGTCAAGGGTGACTGTTAATAATTTTATGAACTTTTATTCTAGTATGTTTAGTAAACGCGTGAGGGAGATTTTATAATTTTTTAACTGGTGCTAAAAATTGAAATCCGGGGCTACCATTGAACTCACCATGCCACCCCACAGCAACCGCCACCCCGCGGCCCCACCGCACCACCCCATGGACTCTGCAGCACTGTCGTCGCGCCGCGCTGCCTGCGGCCGCACTGCAATGCCCCGCAGCCACGACGCACCATCCCACATCCTCGCTACCCCATGGCCTCGTCGCCCTCGCGGCCCCGTGGCCTCTACTCCACCTCACACCACCAGGTCGGGCCGCCCAGCGTGGGTCGGCCCTAACGCAATTGTCCGGGTCAGGTCGGTTCGACCGTTTCGGAACGGACCTACACCCACTTCGACCCATTTATGATCTTTTAGCATTAACATTGGCACCGAGTGTGTGATAGACGAACCACCAACAATGTTGGAAACCTTAATGTGAGATTTTCCCTTTGAGTATTCCCCACTAGAGATTTAGATAAATTTTTAGTATGGTAAGGTTTGATCGAGCATGAATCCAATAGGGCCCATAGGGCTTAAAGGCTATTAACTCATAGACTGCATGTCCAATTGATGCCCCATCTTTTGCATTGAAAACCCTATGACTTGGCTGTCTGTTGAGATACATCTTCGTGGGACTTTTCTGAAGTTGGAGTATCGACTAGTGGCTTGAGGATCAGACCCTCTCGGAGACGAGTGAGCTTAGCGCAAGAACCCAGTAGTTGGCTGTGACTTGAGGAAGATATCCTTCGTGGGTCTGTGATTGAGGGTCCCACATGGAACCACTATAGGATTCCTTGCGGGATGACCCGAGAGATCCCGTGTGGGTCAGCACCTAGAAATCCTGTGTGGGTCAGCACTGAGCGAACCTTTGTGGGTCAGCACCGAGCTACCCTGTGTGGGTCAGCACCGAGTGACCCTGTGTGGGTCAGAACCCAAAGATCCTATGTGGGTCTGATGATGATTACATATCCTTCATGGGTTTTCCTCTAAATAGATTATGGTGATTGATTAGTTACATCTTATCTTCTCAACTATTTTACCAAAGTTATACATGCTGTGAGCTAAGTCGGTACCTGTGTGGTACATTCCTTCCTGGTGATAACTTGGTGGTATTATTCTATGTGGCGTACCTATGTGGTACTTAACTTTGTGGTGATACCTTTGTGATATTCTTATGTGTGGAATACATGTGTGGTACTTACCTTCGTGGTGATACCTTTGTGGTATTCTTCTATGTGGCATACCTAAGTGGTACGTTCATTTTTGGTGTTACCTTGGTGGTATTCCTTCCTTGGTGGAACTGTTGAGATATGGGATTTTGAGTTGTACATTATTTTTACCCATGAATGAGATGGGTTTACTTGATAACTTAGGTACATGTATGGGAATGTAGCTAAGTAGGGTTATCAATTTTTTTCTTTCCTTTTGCTTTATCCTTTTGTGGATTTTGTGAGACCTTGAGGGTCTCAGGATCCCTACTGAGTATCATTATACTCACCCATTCAAGGGCTAAGCACGTACTTCATTGTGTTTAGTGCAGACGACGGACAACACTAACTAAGGATGATGGTACCATGACTAGAGGTATCTGAGAGGTGGACGTTAGACGAGGAGAACTGCAGAGATGGTCATTTCTGAGATGTACCTACCCATCAGGTAGTATCCATGGTGGACTATCCAAGAGCTGATTTCCACCAATCAGTTTTCTTTTACTTTCCATTTTTCCTTGTACATTCCTACTGGGATTGTATTCTAGCCCCTTTTTAATTACTATACTCACTTTGTTTACTATACATTTTATGTGAGTTCATATCTTGTTACGTGTTTTGTTGTGTATATTATATGTTATAAAGGCAATGCCTTCTCGGTTTTAGGGAATAATCCTTCGATGCTAGTTGCAAGCCCCTAGCCAATGGAAGGCGGGCTTGGGGTAGTTATGGCACATGCCCCGAGGGACGGGTCGTGACATAAAAAAACACCAATCATGTTCATAGTGATTATGAACTCTATTTTCCAGGAGTTCTTGGACTATTTCATCTTTGTATTCATTGATGACATCTTGATCTACTCGAGGATAGAGGTGGAGCATGCTGAGCATCTCAGGAATGTCTTGGAAGTCCTTCAATGCCTCCAGATCTATGGGAAGTTGTCGAAGTGAATTTTCTAGACAATATTCGTACACATCCCTAGGAATGTGGTGTCTCAGAAGGTGTAGCAGTGAACCCATCAACGGACAAGGGATTTTCTCTTTAGATGAACCCAATAATTTCGTAGAGGTTTGCAGTTTTCTCAATATGGCGGGCTGTTACCAGAGATTTGTGCCCTATTTCCCTTGAGTTGTAAATATTTTGAACGCTCTGACTAGAAAAGGGTAAGCTTTTTTTGTGGAATGATTATTTCTAGGAAGCGTTCAACTATATAAAGGGGATGTTGGTTAGTGATCCAATTCTCTGGTTTCCAATGAAGGGTGTGGTGTTCGAGGTGTTTTCTGATGCTTCCTGTCTGGGTTTTGGGAGTGTGCTAATGCAACAGTGTGGAGTGATCTCTTATGGGTCTAGGAAGTTACATCTCCATGAACATAACAATTCCACCCATGATCTCAAGATAGTAGTGGATGTGTTTTAACTGAATTTTTGGGGCCATTACATCATTGTGGAGTGTTTTTTGGTCTTCAAAAATCACAAGATCTTGAAGTATATCTTTTCCCAGGGAGATCTGAACTTGAGACTGTGGAGGTGGATGGAGTTTCTCCAAGACTACGATTTTGAGATCTCTTACACATAAGGAAATGGGAATTTCATGGATGATTCCTTAATCCGGAAGTCATAGAATGCGGTAGTTCGTGAATATTCAGACAATTGGAAGGAAATGGAGGAGTTGGGATCACTACACATAGATATAGGAATAAATAGTGCACAAGGTTGTCTGTTTCAGATGATGGTGAACTCTTCTTTGAGGTACTAGGTGGGTGAGTATTAGTGGGGAGAATCGAAGGCAGAGGTGATGTGTGATCATGTTGACCATGGTGATGTTCCATAATGATGGTCAGAGGATGGTTATAATCATATTTTGTTCCATGGAAGGAAAATTTTATTGTGGAGATGTGTAAGGGAGTCCTTGATAAATTTTACATATCAACCTTAGTGGTACATCCAGGACTTTCTGAGATGTATCATGACATGAGAGAGAATTTCCAGTGTCCTGGGATGAAACAGGTAGTGATAGAGTTTGTAGAAAAATTATCTATGTGACAGAAAATGAAGGATGAGTACTATGTTCCCCGTGGTTTTTTTCATCCCTTATATGTACCTGAGTGGAATTATGAGGAAATATAAAATGATTTCAACACAATATTACCTAGGGATTTGGGAGGATGCGATGCAAAATGGGAAGTAGTGGATGGGCTGACGACGTTGGATCAATTATTTATGAATAAAGAGTTAGGCATAGTGGATGTCATAAAACAGATATATGTGGATGAGGTGGTGTGGTTTCATGGAGTTCTGATATCCATTATCTTAGATCGGGATACACGTTTTACCTCACAAGTCTATATTGGTTGGCAGCGTGCTTTTGGCACTCAGTTATGTATCGACAATTCTTTCCACCCTTAGAAAGATGAGAAGAAAAAATGGACAATCCAGATGTTGGAGGTCATGCTGCGAGCTTGAATCATGGACATTGGTGGATCTTGGGTGCAACACATGCCCTTGGTATAGTTTACTAACAATAATAGCTATCAATATTTCATTGGCATGGATCTTTTTGAATCATTGTACATAAGACTATGTGGTTCAACTTTGTGTTGGATAGAGGTTGGGGAGATAGCTATTCTTGGTTCTGAGGTAGTTCAGAGCATGATAGAGAATGTTTAGCTTTTTTTGAGAGGATAAAGGCAGTGCGAGATTGGAAAAAGTCGTTTTTCGATCAACGGAAGAGGCCCTTAATGTTCAAGGTTGATGTACATGTGTTCTTAAATGTTTCCCCTCGACATGGGAAGTAGATGTTTGGAAGAGGTACTATGATTTCTATGAGTTTTATTAGACCTTTTGTGGTGTTGGGGATTGTTGTTGAGGTGGCATACCTGTTAGTGTTTCCACCGAAATTGGAGAAGGTCCACAACGTCTTTCATGTCTCTCGGAATTGTTAGTATCTTCACAATGACTCCCATTTCAATGACTGGGGATAATTGGATATCGAGGAAGACATGATGTATGGGGAGTATCTAGTGGAGATCTCGGATCATCGGGAGAAGGCATTATGTGGATGCACTATTCCTTTGTTTTTTGTGTTGTGGAGGCATGATGTATTGGAGGAGAGTACTTGGGAGTGGGAAGAATAGATTCATTTCTAGTACCCATAGTTGTTTTGAGTTCAACCTTTTCATGATTTTCCATGTAATGTGATGTTTGTAACTTTTTTTGTTATGAGAAGAGTTTTTCCTTGATCCATGATGTGTGATAATTTTCGGACATGTAAAATGGGGAAGACCAGATTCCTAATCAAGGAGAATTAATTGAGATGTGGTTAAACCCATGTGGACAAGTCAATGCCACCCATAGCTTATAGTATCTGAACATGGATGAAGGAATTCCCTAACTTATGTTTCTGGACAGTTGGTTCTTGTATGGGGTGTCTTATGAATATTTGGGTTAGCAGATTTTGGAGGAGGTATTCTTGGATTTTGATGTTTCACTCCATCATAAAAACAACATAGGTTGGTTTACCATTGATCTTTGATGTGTTTGGTTGTTAGTAGTGTTTCAGGTATAAAAAGGCCTTTGAGAGGTATCTTATGGGGTGTTTTTTCGATCCCCTTCTTCTTCTAGGTTGCCTTTGAATTCTCAACGGAGAGAATAGTTTTATAGGTTTGTAATGTAATGGTCTATACCTCTATGGTATATTCCTTTGTGAAAATAATATGTTTGGGGTGTTCAGGGAGGAAACACAAGATCATTTCAGGAGTTTTCTAAAAATAATAATTTTCCATATGTAGGTCGGCATCAGTAGGTTTTTGTTCATAGGTTGGCATCAATTTTTGGGTGTCGGTAGGATGGTGTCACTTGGTTGGCGTCGGTAGGTGGCATTGGTAGGTTGAGGTTTTTTAGGTTGGTGTTAGTAGCTGGCTTCAGTAGATTGGCGTCGGTAGGCTGGAGTTTGTAGGTGTGTCAATAGGTGGCATTGGTAGGTGGAATCAGTAGGTGGCATTAATAGGTGGTGTTAGTGAGTGGAGTTGGTAGGTGGAATTGGTGACTCTCCATCAGTAGCTCACGTCAATGGCTCACCCAACAATGTTTCAAAATTCCTGTTTTCCCAGTTTTTCCAGTTTCACCTCTTAACATTTTATTTGACGTAAATATGGTTAAAACCATGATAAAACATTTTTAAATCCATTTCAATGTATATAAGTTAATCAGTAATTTACTAACATTCAAGACCCATTATGTTAGTCTAAACGCATGCCCCGGATCGTGATACAACTTTATGGATTTTGGAATTGTTATTATATTGATATAGGATCTGGAATAACTAAATCTAAGACCCTTTACTCCCTTGTGTTTTTCCTTTGGCTCTGGATGTCTAGGAATCCCTAAAAAATTTCTTCCCTCAGTGATATTTTGTTTTGATGATTCCTTTGGACTTCGTCTTCCATAGAGTTCCTTTACTGGTTGTGCACCCCTATTTTTTGTGAAACGAAGATTTATTTATTGTCTGTATTCTTGGTAGGAATTCCCTTCATTCCTATTTAATTTTTTATCATCTGGGGTGGGTATATTCATGTATCCGTAAGGTGATGATGGAATCCCTAATTAACAAACATAATTGAATATGTTTTATGTCACTATATTGGTGTTAGGAAAAGTGATGCATGATTATTCTTCAGTATTTATCAATGTTGTGAGTTTTGTAATCTAACTCCTTCTAAAAAACAAGGTGGTTGGTGGTCTCTTTTTGCACACTTGTGATGTCTTGTGACTACTTGTTGATCCACTTTAAATGATTGTATGAATATGAAATTAATTAACAATGTAAATTAGGATAAATAAATGGATTCCCTAGGATCAAACATTAAATCTGATAACCCATAAATTATCAATGTGGAAATAAATAATTAGTGTGTTGAATCTGAATACACCTTACCTTTATTGGTGTGGGAGGATGCTGTTGGTGAAAATTTGTTGTCTTCTTCTTTGTATGGATTGTGTGGTGCTTCTGTTGGGAGCACGATGGAGTGTGCAGATGGTTTAAAGGTTTAATGAAATATCAGGTTGGGTGGTTGATTGATTGATTGTGGAATGGGTGAGAAGTGGTTGAATAGTGGGGTTGCAGGTTTATGTTGTTCTATGATTATGTTACTGGGTGTGCGGTGTTGTGTAGTTGGACTGAAACCCTGTTGTCATTTGTTTGTTTTGTGGGGAAAGGTGTGGAAATTTTTCTCGGAAACCAAGTATGGTTGTGACACGATATATTGGAGGGTGAAGTTGTGAGTTGGGGGTTTTCTGTAGATTGGGTGGCATTACATTGAATAATGATAAAGATACCGGTTGGCTTGGGAGCTAAGTGGGGAGAAATTTTTATGTGGGGTGTTTTATCATAGTTTTATTCCACTATTTGATTGGTTGTGAGATTTTTGTTAGTGATGTGGTTGTTAGTTTCATGGGCAGGGATGGAATAGCTGGTAAATGCTTAATAATGTCAAAATTATTGGGTGTTAAGTAACAAAATTTTATCAACTGTAGAAGTGATTTTAGTTCATCCTGATATGTGAATTTATAGGTTCTGTCCAAGGTGTAAGTGTTATGGGTTGGTTTTTTTTGAGAACCCATATGTTCAGATGAGTGTTTAGTACTAATATATATTTATACTTATAATTTCTTATGATTCAATTTTCACTACACTCTAGTTGAGCACTACATGACGAACACCCCCATTATTATGGGAGTGGGTTTCTATCCCAAACATCATGGTGAGAGGATGGATGGATGACCATATTCTCTTCCTTAGTTCCCCTCTAGGCAGAGGTAGCCTAAGACTCTTCAGATTGGTTGTGATTTTTGAGTTCTAGGTGTGTGTGGGTGAGTTATTCATCCCAAGTGTCTTTAGGATGATAAGTGGTGTGGTTACCGAGTGTATTTGGGATATGGTATGGTTTTTGCCCTAGGTTTGTATGGGTGGGATGTGTTGTGGTGTGTGGACTAGGTGTGTGTGGATGGGTTGTGACAAGGTTCTTTTAGAATTGGTGGGAGCACCAGGACATATTCTGTTATGATGTGAGAGCGGCTAATCAGTGGGAAAGTGGTTTGGGGTAATCTATCATTGATGAGATTACTATATTACTTTACCTGACTTGTATTATTTGGTGAGCATTCCTTTGGAATAGTCTGGGTGGCTAGTATGCCTTGTTAAGTGATTTTTGTGTCTGCTATTTCCTGCAGTGGAATTACTATGCTTCTCCACTTATGAATGAGACTTCTGTTTTCCCTATTATGTGTTCTTGTTTGTTCTCCCTACATATATAAAACTTTTTTCAGGTTTCTAGGAGGATTACATGGACCGTTTTGGACCATAAAATCATAGATCGTACAGTTTATTCATAACTACATAGTTTTACTTTTGGTACTTAACTTTGATACTTTTATATTTGTATCAATATTTATTTTGAACATGCATGTGGGATGGTTTAGCTTTTCACTTCAAACCATTTTTTTTGATTTTCTATTGGCCGGTTTGAGGGTAGCTGGTTCCCCTGAAACCGGTTAAGTGTTTGCCGGTACCCGAAACACTACAAATCCACGTCACCACATCAGGAAATTCAAAATTCAAACATAATACTTCAAAAATTTAAAAACCACCGCCTTCAATGCCTCGGTCCACGCACCGCCTCGGGCTTCGTCGAATCACGTGATCACCTCGGTCTGCACACCTCCTCGACCCGCGAGACTGCACCACCTCGCCGGCGCGATTCTCCGGCCATCGTCGACACCGCAAAGCCATCGTCCCTCCAGCATCTCCACATAATATATCTGTAATGGAGTTCATTAGGGAGGGTACATCTAATCGATCGATTTTGGTTATTATAAAAATCGTAATGCCTCCAATTTCGTGATATTTTTATACCCTTGGTGTCGTTTGACACCCTAAGGCCTACTGAAGGTGGGACTCAGGTTTTATTATCCTTATTTCTCCATTTCCATCTCAGGAGGGACATATTTGGAGGGTGTGGTAGTGATAGAAAAATTTAATGGTTTCTTGTTTTCTATTTCACCAACTTTTATATGAAGTGTATTCATATAAATACTCAGTATCCACCTCAAGAATATGAACTCCACTTCTCCAACAGAATGAAGTTTAACAATAAGTGAACCATATAATCCATTCATATTAATTTCCTCCCCTATATAAAATCTATTAAGGATGAGACCCAAAAAATCGTGTTATGCAGGACTTCTATGAAGGCCTCTTTACAAAGAAATCTTATGAAGTCCACTCGTTCAATCTCCCCCATGAAGGTAACTTCCCAAAGAACTCCTAAAAATTTCTCTTATTGATGTTATTTGGAAAAGTATATATCATTTAGCAGTACAAAAAAAGGAAAATTATGGATATAGTCCATTGAACCCCGCTTATGAAGGAGTCCTTTGAATCTCTATCTTCAATGGCCATTCCCATACTCTCTTCATGAATCAGGCATACATAAATGTCATGCCACTCCATGAACCATATAGGGTCAAATTGAATTAAACATGTGTAAAAATTGAGATTATGGACATGGTTTTTGTACACATTCGATAGGTATTAATCCATGAATAATTTGGTCCATTTATGTATACATCATCAAGAAATCCAATTATGATTAAAAAATAACCTCTAATATCCCTTAATCCAGTTAGTTCTCTTATTGGGACTTAATTTCATCAAATAACCTTACATAATTCCTCCATCTAATATTGAATCATTGAAAAATTATCACTATATATGGGTCTCCAAACAGGTGTAAGATCCAACCTCTACAGCCTTCATTGTTTATCTAGTTAACAAAAATAGGGGTATACAACCATATTTTTTCCTCATAATAGTTGTAAGCCCTAATATTTTGGGTCTCCCTTCCTTGTCGAGTTAAAAATAAAAAGGTTAGTAAAAATGAATATGTATGACTCCTACTATATCTAATCCTTAACCATTCTAGTCTACCTTCTTCGTCAAATTAATAACTTAAAAATGGGTCTAGATCCATATACGGGACTCCAAATATGTGTAATCATGAACCATTATAGTATTCAATTCTTATATAGTTACCAACGAAAAAGGTATATTCATACTTATATATTCCTCCTACTAGTTATAAGACCCAACCATTCTCATATCCTTTCCCCATATCATTACCAATAAGTATGAAAATAAACATCTTTATATGGGCTTCTTAATAAATTCAATCCCCATCTATAGCTTACCATATCTTTTTTACTTGTGAATATAAAAAACCAAAAGGGGCATCTTATGCTTATGTACCATAGAAACAATTTCTAAGAACCTTTCACCACGTTTTCCAAGATATAAAAAATTGAACTACATAATACATAGTATACACTACATGACATATAACTTCTCTAAATTTCACTTCGTTGCATGACATGAAATGGTACCACTATAGCGATTATCATATGAACATAAAAGGTATGATGTGTATCACTAAAATTCACAAAACTATAGGGTATATGATTCAATTCACAGCGATATATTGGATGCCCATCTCATGGGCCAAATCCTAATAACATTACAAAATTTTCCTCCTATCACAGGAGCCCAATGAGTCTCTATATGATGATATAATCAAGTGTGCCTAACTATAAGGATTTTAACTATAGAGTGACATCATGCATGTATCAAATATGGTACAATATAATTCCCACATCCTATGATTAAAAAGATTTTGATTTGGGAATTAATTTTCAATTAAATAAATATTGGGTGGAATCACTTGTTTCACAAAAAGAACTGAACAAAAATGAAAGGAAATACATTTCATTTAGAAATAAATTTACGCTTATGGATAAACATTAAATCTCTATGTGAATAAAATATGAATCATTGTAAATAAATATACAAGTGGAATAAATATACATGTAAATAAACAGATCAGGAACATGAAATCCTTATCCTTATGGATATTTATAAAGATCATAAACCTGATTGTAACACCATGACCCCAGAAGCCCAGTGTCGGTGGAGTTATTACGTATCATTGGCAAGATCACAAATGATCAAGTCTCGAAAGACTGATTAGTTTAGTAGCCTTGGGAGCACTAGATAGATTCATAAGGTTTACATTACATCCTAAAATGGAATACTTCAACAAAATTGTATCCATGGACCTCACTCATATCCCCTCAGACTATCCCTACAGATCAGTCATAAAATACTTCTTCACTTACTGGGAAAAATAAAACATAGAAAGTGGTGATCTCAGATGCTCAGTAAAGATAACAATAAAGCGGAAACTGTCATAAAAAAGCATAACCATTTGAGGCATTGAATAAGACTGAAACAAAATCCTTTTAAACTTGAACTTCTGCATAATATCGAAAAGATAAAATCAAATAATTCCATTTTCTTATTCACATGGATATTCTACAAGTCAAATAATGACATTCAATATCAATATCCACTTTCATAATGATGGAATGCATAATTCCAGACATTCATAACCACATAGTCAAGGCCTTGTGCCATGACTACAAATAATATTTTTTCATGGCCTTGGGCCAAGACACTAGTTTGTCTAATGAGACATACCAATGCATGGAGGAGCTATAGCGAGATCCACCAATCACTTACTTTGTCCAATGCATTCCTCATATAAAAAGGTTTAAACATAACATAAACATTCATATTAAAACTAGCATACGAAATGTCAATAATTTATCCATATACCATTAATGGTGTAAAAATAACACATACATAGTCAAACATATCTCAAATACTTCAGTACAATAATTAATTTTTGTATCATAATAAATCAACTCCAAATAAGATTAAAATCCATCAAAGGATATTGACATAGATGAAATCAAAAACCTTTTTTAGAGAAATATCTCTTCCTATTTTGAAATAATTTATGAAAACATTTATTTTGATAATTTTCTTATATGATTTTAAGGTATGCTCTGATGGTGTTATAACGGCGAAAAATAGCCACACCTGCTGTATAAATTAAAAAAAACAATCTTACCTTAAATTTGTCGAAAGGGTCAACAAGTACCTTGTTTGGAAAATGAAGGAAAGATACTTATTAAACCATTTTATAAAAATTCAAACAAGGGTATAAATCCCTTTAACCCATAGTCTAGTAAATAGTAAAAATGTTTTGAAATACATATTTATGAAACATGGTTGTGGATGATAAAGAGGTCCCAATAGATAATTACGTATAAACAACCTTGGATAATGAAGAGATTGTGAAATTAACCCTTACATAGTACTTTTACTTGGTCAATGGTTGTTTATCCTCCTGTATAATGGTGAAAATAATTGATATGAAATTATAAAATAATCATATAAATTAATATGATATCATATATGATCTTTTAATATTGCTTTGTTAATAATATCTTAGTATTATCGTCGTTTCTCGGGTTAACTGATTCGTTTTCCTTTATATGATTTATTACGTAAGTAATGTTTTTTATGGATAGGATGTATATTACACATATTCAGAATGATATTAAGTATTTAAAAATTATTTTTAATCATTTAATGAAAATTATTCTTATATGGATACGATGGGGAATGAATCTCATCACTTTCATGGAGACAGTAATCCGTATGTATGCACGAGCGACAATATCATTTTTTTGATTTTAAAATAATATATAATTTGATGTCATATCATATCTAAATAATAATCATCATGTTAAATTTATTATTTATATCAATTAAGCATCATTATTATAACCATCCAAATAATAATGTATTGAATAACAATTATGGCACGACGTGGAGACGGTAAGCCGTATGTACGCATGTATGGTGACATATCATTCAAAGGATGGTTAAAATAATGAATATTGTTGTACCATATTTATAATAACATCACAGTATATATAATATTCTGGAGTTATTATTTTATAATGGAAACAACAAATAATGGGGAAGTGGAAGAAGAATGGAACTTGAAGGAGCTGATGAAATATTTACCTCTTCTTCGGGTTCTTCCATTAGATTTGATCAAAATAGCTCCTTAGGTAGGCTTCATGACTAAATGAAGGCCTCTAGGATGATGTGAGGACCATTTAGAGGGTAGTTGAGTAGGGTTTGGATGATCCAAATGGCTTTGAAGGTGTGAATTATAGAGATGGGGGAGTGCCCTTTTATAAGAGGGGTGATGGGCACCTAAGGAAAAGATAGAAATATTATTTTATAATAAAATCATTTTTGGTTTATAAGGGATCCATAATGAATTATTTAAAGGATAAGGTGGGTATGGGTATTAAATCGCTCAACTAATAGGTTTTATACATGTTTCAATCACTATGTTAAATTTATATATTAGATTTAACTCTTAGTTAAATAGTTTGATATTTACCATGTATCTTTGTATTTTTATATTATATATTTAATAAACATACTATATAATTCAAAGATAACCCCAAGTGGTTCATTAATGATAAGACTATCATTATATAAGTCTTTTTTCTTATCCTTAGATTTTTATGAACAGAATATCAATTAATAAGATAATATTTGTTTAAAAAACTCTATCATGTCAATTTTGACACTGTTTGTTATTTTGTTTTTTCTAAATTCATAACAAAATAATTACTTCAAAAAAAATTTATCTAACTGACCCTAACATGTAATATTGACCTATAATATTGTGGAATTCATAAAAAGTCTGAAATTAAAATTATTTGGATATTTATAATATCAATTATTTTAATATTTCATTAATACGGTAATTACTCGTCATTATTGAGTCATAAATAAATTTTATTATTTAATGTCTAAAAATTATAAATAAAATCCATCATGTTGGAAATATTTTTAGATTTATAATGAATATTTATAGTCGAATTTATCTTATGTATAACCCTATAATAAAAATGGGTTAGTTATTCAACTTTGAATTTAACACTTTTAACTCTTTTTTGAATTAAATAATAATAATTGTCCTAATCTAATCCAAGTGGAGAAAAAGGATAATATTTTGTTCCTAAGGTTGTTTTTGGTCGAATTTAACATATAAAATATAATTAGGACTTGTGTTTGCGAATTAATAATATCATTTTTACCCTTAATTACCCTATTTACTTTTAACCGTGGTAAATAAAAGTAAAAAGACACTATTCACCGCATTTACATAGTGATTTCAACTATGTCTCTCAGATTTTTGAAATCTAACTCATAGAAGTGATAAAATTATGTGTTATGTAAATTTGCAAATGCTCATAGGAGGTGGGTAAAAGACAGTAAAAAGTTCAATAAAATTATTATATATTTAAAATTATTTTAAATAGACTCCAATGAATTACATTGAACCTATATATGTATTATATATCTATTTTGACATAAAATAAATTTAAATAAAATAAATTATTATTTAAATAATAATTTTGTTTAAACTATAACTCTGTGTTTTTCACTATTCATCAAAAATTGAAAGTTTTCAGAAAAATTCCAAAAATTCACCCTAAACTAATGTTGATATTCCGAATCCAATAATGAAGTCCATTCTGAAAGATAAAATTTATAAAATTTCAAATGGGGATTTTCACTATTCATAATGGCTTGTTTTATTTGTTGTGGTGTGTTAGAACTCAAATTTACATACAACACACGCAATAGTATTATTCAAAGAGAAGCGTATCGTGGAATCTTGGGTTGTTACATTATCCCCTCTTTCAAATAATTTCATCCTCGATATTTCTAGAATATTACTACATAAAGAGACTCAAGTGGTTCTTCATCATAAGTTCCTCAGGTTCCAATGCTGCCTCTTCCATATTATGGTTTCTCCGTAGAACATTTACCAGACGAGTTTTTCGGTATCCCAGCACTTGTTCTCTTGTATCAAAAATCCTGACGTGCTCTTTGCAATAAGACTTATCGGGTTCCGGTTCTAATTCCTCATAGGATAGTACATGGGTTGGGTCAGGCATGTATTTTCCCAATAGTGATATGTGGAACACATCGTGATCTTTGGAGAGACTTGGAGGCATTTCCAAACGGTAAGCTACAACCCCAATTCGTTCTAGAATTTTAAAAGGTCCAATGTACCTAGGACTCAATTTTCCATTCTTTCCGAAACATATAACACCCTTCCATAGAGACACCTTCAAGAAAAAATTATCTCCTACCTCAAATTCCAAATCATTGCTTCGGTTATCGGCATAGCTCTTCTGCCTACTTTGAGCTGCTTTGATGTGGGTTTGGATTACCTCCACCTTTTCTTTCGTTTCCACCACAAGTTCTGGGCCTACAATTTTCTTTCACCAACATCATCCCAATAGGTTGGTGTGCGACATCTATTTCCATATAACGCTTCATATGGTGCCATCTAAATAAATTAATTGAAGCTACTGTCATAGTTAAATCATTCCAGAGGTAAATATTGATCCCACAAACCTTGAATGTCAAGTGAGCGTGATCTCAACATGTCTTCTAACGTTTCAATAGCTCGTTCTGATTGTCTATCAGTTTTGGGGTGGTAGGGAGTTCTCAAATGAAGTTTAGTATCGAAGTATTTATAAAGACTTTTCCCTAAACTTGATGTAAAACGTGGATTAGAATTTGAAATAGTCTATAGGGGTACTCCATAATGTCTCACAACATCATTAATATAGAGTATTTCTAGACGTTCAAGTTGTAAATCTTCTCTTATAGCAAGAAAATGTCCTTACATGGTATGATGATCAACAATGACCCATATTGAATGATTCCTTCAAGGAGTCTTTGGTAGTCCCATGACAAAGCCCATGGTAATATTATCCCATTTCCACTCAGGTATGGGAAGAGGTTGCATGACTCCTCTAGGCTGTTGCCTTCCAGCTTTCACTTGTTGGAAAACCATACATCTTGACACAAAATCAACAATCTACCTCTTCATGTTGTCCCACCAAAAATGTTCCTTCAAATCACTATACATCTTAGTACTACCAGTGTGTATAGAGAAATTGGAACTATGAGCATCATCAGAAAATTCCCTTTTTAGATAAGGTATATTGGGAAAAAAAATTCTCTTCCCAAATTTCAAAATTCTATCTTCATACACAAAGTCACTCAATCTCCCATCATTCATAGCTTTAATGTTCTTTTGAAATATTTCATCATTGGTATGAGAACTCTATATCTTTTATAGTAAAGATATTGTGGAAACCATTTGAAAATATATTGATGTTTCACCTTCCATGGTTATTCCCATATCCATCTTTACTAGATCCATGAAAATAGGATCCCTTTCAACTCTCATCTTGTCTAAAACTCCATGATCTTTTCTTCTCAAAGTGTATGTCAACTTATTTTCTTTCCCCTAGTGGTAGTGTATCGTGCAATCATAATCCTTGAGTAGTTTAAGCCATCTCATTTGCCTCATGTTGAGTTCTTTCACTGAGAAAACATACTTCAAACTCTTGTGATCTGTATATATCTCACATTTTTTAAAAATAGAGATAATGTCTCCATATCATCAAAGAAAATATTACAGATTATAACTCAAGATCATGAGAAGGAAAATTTTTCTCATGAATATTTAGCTATCGTGATGCGTAGGCAATAACCCTATCATTATACATAAGGACACAACCAAGTCCATTCTTTGATGCATAACTATAAATATCTGACCCGTCATTCACTGATGGTAGAGTCAATATAGGATCATTGAATAATCTTCTTTTCAGTTCTTCAAAACATTCTTCACACTCTTTTTTCCAAACAAATTCAACCCCTTTTTGTGAGTGTTTTGATAATTGGTTAGCCAAACGGGAAAAAATCTGGACAAAATGTCGATAATAATCTACTAAACCAATAAAACTGTGTACCTCGGTTATACTTGTTGGTTCTAGACATTCTTAGATTGCCTTGGTCTTAGAAGGATCAATAGAGATTCCATACTTAGAGACAATATGGCCATGAAAAGAAATCTCATGATGCCAGAATTCACACTTACTAAACTTCCCATATAATTCATGTCTGCTAAGAGTTTTCAGGATAATGCACAGGTGATTTTTATGATCTTCATAGCTTTTGGAGTATACCAAGAAATCACCAATAAATAACACTAAGAAGTCATCAATATATTCCTTGAAAACTATATTCATTATATCCATGAAGACAGAGGGTTAATTAGTCATTCCAAAAGGCATTACTATAAACTCCTAATGTCCGTACCTGGTTCGAAATGCTATTTTTGGAATTTCTTCCTTCTTCACACACAACTGATGATATCCAGATTGAAGGCCAGACTTTGAAAAGTTTTGAGCTCCATGAAGTTGGTCAAATAAATCACCAATGTGAGGTAGGGTATACTTTTTCTTTATTGTTATTGCATTGATCTCCCTGTAGTCAATGCACAACCTCATAGATCTATCTTTTTTATTAACAAAAAGGTTAGGGTCTCCCCATGGAGAAACAATACGGAGAATAAATCCATTATTACTCGATTAATCTTGTTGTTTACATTAGTTCCACTAATTCCACAATGGCTATTCTTTAAGGGGTCTTCGATATGGGCCTTGATCCAGGAATTAAATCAATGGAAATCTCAATTTCCTATTCTGGAGGATGTCTAGGTAAATCTTCTGGATACACATCAATATATTCTTTCACAATAGATACATAATCAATTTGAACACTTCATTCCTCACCCATAGTTATTTCATTCTCTTCCACCCCAATACATGAATTTAGTTGAGCTACTGGGGGTGGATCTAGATAAAAATTAGGTGGTGACGATTCTGCTCTAAAGATATGGTGTTCTTTATCATCATCATGAAAAATAGTAACCTCCTTATTCTTAAAATAATCTATTTCATCATGGTCTGAAATCAAATCAATACCAAGGATTATATCAAATTGAATAATGGGTATGAATATGATATCAACAGATAAAGAACATTTATATAACCTAATGGGGACTGATTCAAAAAAAATTTGTTTCAATGATACTTCCTTTAGGAGTTTTTACTGATAAGTCTCTTGTTAAATAAAATTGGAAATATCTAATTTTCATAGCAAACTGGGAAGATATGAAACAATGCAATGATCCAGAATCAAATAAAGGATTGGCTAAATTTGAGGAAACCATTAAATTAGCTGCCACTACGTATTTCAGAGCTTCAACCTTAGTAGTAGTGAAAACATAAGCTTGGCCTTGATCCCTTAGCCTTTTATAAGTGATTTCCCCCTCACTCTTAGGACTTTCATTTGCATAATTCCCCTTTCTCTACAATTGTAGCATTCAACATCGATAGCCTATTTCATCCCCTTGCAATCACGATCTTGGTGGCCATATTCACCATACTTCTAACAGACTCCCATTCCCTTTAGGAAAGTACCAGGGTGTTTCTTCCCACATTTACTATAGGATGGATATTCAACATTTCCCTTCTTCCCATTATTTCCATTTTTATAGTGTTCAACAGATCTCTCCTTCTCATTCTTTGATTTAAAGTCATATGACATAGGGAATTCTTTTTATGTCTTGATAGAACATGAGACAATATCATTGTACGACGAGAAGCATTGTGAGACTAATGATCGATGGAGAAATGGTTTTAACCCATCCAAGAAATGATCAATATAACTTCTTGGGTTATGTATATAATTTGCAGCATGCCTCACTAACCTTGCAATGTTAGCTTCATACTTTGAGACATTCTTATCCTCCTTTTTCCTATGACTCAAAAATTGTCCTTCCATATCCATTCGATAGTGATGAGGAAAGTATTTTTCTAAGAAAATTTCTCAAAACTCCCTCCATTTCATATTTGATACTTCATCATCTTACTTTGTGTTTTGAATCAATGACCACCATTGATCATCATCTCCAGTGAGGCGGTAAACTGCCATGAAAACATATTCCCTTTCACTTCTCCTAAAGGCGTGAAATATTTTATCTAAGGAATTTATCCATTGCTCAGCTACTTGTAGATTTTTAACACCATTGAATGTTTGGCGTTGTATCCTTATGAAGCTATCTAACATTGATCCTCCACGCGTTGGATTTGCATGCTCCATACGGGTATGTTTATTATTCATAACCTGAGTGAGTTGTCCCAATATTGTGATAAGTTGATCAGCACCAATTGTATCACTAGCTCCACTATAATTATCTTTAGTAAAAGGGAAATATCTACATGGAGTGCGTAAATTGATACAGTTTCCATTCCTGGGTACCATTTCAAAAAAATGGCATAAACATGAATAGTTTATGAATTACAATACAGAAATCCAAACTTGTAAAACACTAAACAGTTTTTGGATATAATCCATAATCATAAAAATGTTTTTCTAAGGAATTATATACTCAAAAAACCTGCATAATGGTTTGTAAGGAAAATGAGAATTATCCTAAGAATATCCCCTAGGAGTGTCGTAACCAAGAGTTCAGTAAGGCCCGTTGACGTTCACCAGTTCCCGTTCGAGTCTAGCTCAATGCAGTGATTTTGGGTTTTACCCCTAGGTACATCGGTTCTAGAGCTGCCTCTACTTGTTCGTATCACGAAACGGATGCATTTCTTGGAAAACTAACAAAATCTATACAATACCAAAATTCTAGGATGTTATTCTATACTAATCCTAAAAGTCTATCTTAGGGCTATGTGTTCTAATCAGACATTATATAAATCTAGTTTCCAAGGATTGTACTAAACTTATTCTAATACTAATTGTAAGGCCCCGACCCCAGAAGCCCAGAGTCGGTGCATTATTACGTATCATTTTCATGATCACAAAATATCATCTCTCTAAAGACTGATTAGTTTAGTAGCCTTAGACGTACTAGATACATTCATAAGGTTTACATTACATCATAAAATAGAAAACTACAACAACATTGTTTCCATGGACCACACTCATATACCCTTAGACTATCCCTGTAGGTCAGTCATAAAATACTTCTTCGCATCCTGGGAAAAATAAAACATAAAAAGGGGTGAGGTCACATGCTCAGTAAGGATAACAATAAAGCAAAAACATTCATAAATAAGCATAATCATTTAATGCAATGTATAAGAATAAAACAAAAGCCTTTTAAACATGGACTTTAGCGTAATATGGAAAATATAAAATCAAATAATTATATTTCCATATTCACATGGATATTCTACAAGTCGAATAATCACATGCATTATCAATAGCCACTTTCATAATGATGGAATTCATAATGCCAGACTTTCATAACCACATATTCAAGGCCTTGTGCCAAGACTACAAACAGGATTTTGTCAGGGCCTTGTTCCAAGACACTAGTTTGTCTCATGATACCTACTGATGCATTGAGAAGCTATAGTGGGCTCCACCCATCACTTACTAAGTCCAATGCATTCCTTATATGAAATGGTTTAAACTTTACATAAACATTCGTATTAAAACTAGCATAAGAAATGTCAATACTCTATCCATAAACCATGAATGCTATAAAAATAACACATCCACTTTCAAACATATCACAAACCTTCAATACAATATTGATGTTTTGTATCATAATAAATCAACTTCAAAAAAGCTTAAAATCCATCAAAGGATATTGACATAGATGAAATCAGAACCTCTTTTAGAGAAATATCTATTTATATTTGGAAATCATTTAAGAAAACATTTATTTGGAAAATATTTTTATAATATTGTAAGGGAAGCTTCGATGGTTTTATAATGGTGGAAAATAGCCGTACCTGCCGTATAAGTTTAAAAAAATATTCTTACAATAAATTTGTCGAAAAGATCAAAAAAGTACCTAGTATGGAAATCGACAGAAAGATTCCTTTCAAAACATTTTATTTAAAGTCAAACAAGGGTATAAATGACTTTAACACTTATTCTAGTAAATAGTAATTTGTTTTTGAAATACATTTTCAAGAAACATGGATGTGGATGATAAAGAGGTTCTAGTAGATAATTACATATAAATAACCTTGGATAATGAATAGATTGTGAAATTTACCCTTACCTTGTACTTTTCCTAGGATGAGGGTAGGTTAACCTCTAATATAATGGTGAAGTAATTGTTATTAAATTATACAATAATCATATACATTAATATGATATCATATATGATCTTTTAATATTTCTTTATTAATAATATCATAGTATTATCGCCGTTTCGGGTGTTAACTGATTCGTTTTCCTTTAAATGATTTGTTATGTAAGTAATGTTTGTTATTGATAGGATGTATATTTTTCATATTCAGAATGATATTAAGTCATTAAAAATTATTTTTAATCATCTAATGAAAATCAGTCTTAAATGGATATGATGGAGAATGAATCTCATTGTGTTCTTGGAGAAGGTAATCCGTACGTACGCACGAGCGACAATATCATTTTTCTGATATTAAAATAATATATAATTAGATGGAATATCATATATAAATAATCCTTATCATGCTATATTTATTATTTATATCTATTACACATCATTATTATACCCTTCCAAATAATAATGTATTGAAGAACAATTACACCACGACGTGTAGACGGTAAGCCATACATACGCATGTATGGTGACATGTCATTCAAAGGATGGACAGATTAATGAATATGGTTGTACCATATTTATAATAACAGTACAGTATATAGAAGATTCTGGAGTTATTATTTTATAATGGAAACAAAAAATGAAGGGGAAGTGGAAGAAGAAAGGAACTTGAAAGAGCTGGTGAAATATTTACGTCTTATTCGAGTTCTCCCATTTGATTTGATCAAAAGGGATTATTAGGTTTTTTTTGACAATAGTAAGGCCTATAGGATGAAGAGAGGACAATTGAGAGGGTATTTGGGTAGTGGTTGGCCAAGCCAAATGTCTTTTAAAGTGTGAATTATATAGAATGGGGAGTGCCATTTTGTAAGAGGGGTGAGGTGAACCTTAGGAAAAGCAAGAAATATTATCTTTATAATAAAATAATTTTCGGTTTCTAATTGCTAAAAAATTAATTATTTAAAGGATAAGGTGGGTATGCGACTAAAACCACTATACCAATAGGTTTTATATAGGTTTGTTTCACTATATTAACTTTATCTATTAGATTTAACTCTTAGTTAAATAATTTGACATTTATAGTGTCTCTTTATATTTTTATATTATATTGTTAATAAACTTACTATATGATTCCAATAGAACCCCAAGTGGTTCATTAATAATACACCTACCATTATTAAAATTTTTGGCCAAACCTTAGATTTTTAGGAATATAATATCAATTAATAATATAATATTTGTTTTAAAAACTATTTTTGGTCAATTTTGACTCTATTTGGTATTTTTTTGATAAATTCATAACAACATTATTACTTTAAAAAAATAATCTAACCAACCCTAACATGTAATATTGACCTTTAATATTGGTGGAATTTATATATTGTCTCAAATTACATTTATTTGGATATTTATAATATCAATTATTTCAATCTTTCATTAATATGGTAATTACTACATCATCATTGTGTCATAAATAAATTTAATTATTTAATGTCAAAAAATTATAAATAAAATACCATCATGTGGAAAATCTTTTTATCTTCCTAATGAATATTTATAGTCAAATTTATCTTATGTATAACTTTATATTAAAAATGGTTTAGTTATTAATCATTGAATTTAACACTTTTAACCCTTCTTTGAATTAAATATTAATAATTGTCCTAATGGAATCATAGTGGACCTAAAGGATTATATTTTATTACAAAGGTGTTTTTTGGTCGAATTACACTTATCCAATAGAATTAGGACATGTGTTAGGGTAATAATAATATCATTTTCCCTTAATTATCCTATATACTTTTAACTGTGGTAAATAAAAGTAAAAAAGTTACTATTCACCAAATTTTACATACTGATATCAATCATGTCTCTCAGATTTTTGAAATTCAACTCACAGAGGTAGTAAAATTACATTTTATGTAAATTTGAAAATTCTTCTATGAGGTGGGTAAAAGACCGTAAATAGTTCAACAAATTTTTTATATATATAAAATTATTATAAACTCACTCCAATGAATTAAATTGAACATATATAGGTATTATGTATCTATTTTGAACTAAAATCAATTTTTAAAAAATAAATAATAATTAAAAAAAATTTGTTTTAAACTATAACTCTGTGTTTTTCACTATTCATCAAAAATTGAATATTTTCAGAAAAATAACAAAACATCACCCAGAGCTAATTTCGATATTCCGAATCCAAAAATGAATTCCATTTTAAAAGATAAAATTTATAAAATATCAAAAAGTGGTTTTTACTATTCATAACAACTCTTTTGATTGGTTGTGGTGTGTTAGAACTCAATGTTACATACAACACATGCTATAGTATTATTCAAAGAGAAGCGTACCATGGAAGCTTGGGCTGTTACACTAATTGAAATAATAAAAATAGGGAAATTATTTATAAAAATAATATAGATGATGATAGAGATGTAAATGAATATTATGAGTGATTAGAGTGATATAAGTAAGGTTATATATATTAATTATATATCACTTGTATATATATATATATATAGTCCTTAGATACATCTTCATTATAAATATGGTTGTTATATATACTGTCATTGGGAATGGATTTATCCAAAATATATGTTTTTGGGTAATTTTTAATAAAAAAATGTAATATAATATAATAGACATATAAAAAATAATGGAACAAAAAATTAATTTTGAAATAATTTTTTATTATATATTTATATTTATTATTTATTATTATTATTATTAAAGAATGAATTGATGTACTTATAAAATTAAAATAATTATTTTAATATTAATTATTGATAATATTACTTATTATGATTATAGAAAAATTAATTTCATTGAGATATAGTTTATATTATTTATTATCAAAAGAAGTATTTTTTCATAATCTTTTTTATTCTGTAGTGTATTTTTAATCTAATAAATAAAATTGTACAATTTAAATGATAAATGTAACATAATGATTCTATTAATGAGAAAATATATCAATACTCGTTTAATTCTTAATTTATATGAAATAATTTTATGCACACTTCAACTATAAAAATTAAATTTTCTATAAAAAAAATATTTTATATATATTTAATATTTTCATATGAAAAATTAAATACCTAAAATGTAGAAACTTAATTTTATTAAATGTATTCAAAATTTTAAATTATTGTATAAAAATTACTTAAATTGTTCATGTTTATATTTAATCGTAAAAATATATTAGTGAGGTAATGTAAGTCCCTTATATTTTGGAATATATTCTTTCTCTAAACTAATAATATTTCTATTAGAATGTTTCATATGTGACACTGAACTAAAGAGGTCCATGCCATATTATATGATTATTATTAAGAAAAATATATGAAACAATAAACACTATAGTATATAAAATGATATTAATCCGTTTCAAATTCTTATATTTAGAAGATCTATAATTAATATTAAAAAAGATTTTTTTCATATAATTATTTTTTAATATGTTGTTTAATTTACCCTATATATTAAATTAATCACTTTTAAAATATTATCATTATAATATATGATATTTCAATATATGAAAAAGTATGTTAAAAGTTTTTAATTAGATATTGGTATGAAATTATATCAAAAATATTTGATGTTCAAAAAGGATATTTTTCATTAAAAGCATATTTTTCATTTTATTTTTTATTTACATTTTAAAAAATAAAAATAAATTATATAAATTTAATTTGACAAAAAATATCATTTTTTTATTTATAATAACAAAATTAGTTATGTGTCAATTTTTTTGTTTTTCCTATAAAAATAAATTTTTTGGTGAAAAGTAAAAAATACATATTTTTCTAATAATTTCACTTTACGACATAAAAATAATGTAATAATGACTTAAAAGTTAGGGAAAAATTTTAAATATCCCAATATATATTTCTAAATTAATAAAAACCATTTAAAAAACATTGTTGAATTTATAAAACCCATGTTTAATTTTTAGGAAACATTAGTATCATTTAAATAATTTCACTTATATGTAAATTTAATTTTCATCACTCGTAGAAAATAAATCCCACACCATTTGTTTCTTATATTATATCATAATTTTCAGGTTATGTAAGAATATCATTTTCCATTTATTCCCATATGTATGATTACAAAAAATCACTACTCTAGACTCGGCCTCTAATAACGCTAGGATTTATCAACACTATCTCAAAACACTGATAAAGGAACACTTTATCAACGCTAGAAAAAAGTGCTAATTAAGGGACCATTATCAATACTAAAAAAGTTATGATAAAGGGGGTATTCTTAATTTCTAAAAAATACTAGATAAAATGGGATCTTTATTAGTGATAATAAATAAATGGTGATAAAGTGGGGGGGGGGGGGGCTTTATCTGTGCTCATAAAAAGCACTGATAAAGGGGGACTTAATCATCTTTTTTTTCTAGAACTTATAAAGGATATATTTCATAAAAAATTATTTCATTAAAAATATTATGTTAATAAATAATATTATTTATATTTATATAAACATAATATATATTTTATATATTATTGAGATAAATCTAAATAGACATTTACATGTAATATATAATATATTTTGTGAAAATGGATTATATAATGATTAGAAAATTAATAATAATTAATAATTTGATATTTATTTTTGAGTAATAGTTATTTAATATCATTTAGATGTCATTAAAATTAAATGAATTAATGATCGGTCTAAGTTAAAATAAAATTACGACTTTAAATTTTTACAAACATAACTTTTTATTTGTATATCCATTTGAGCTCTACGACATATCAAATCGAATCATGCTGAGAGTTATAAGTCATTATTTATGAGGACCCCATTACTAATTTTTAATGGTCATAAAATGCTCATATGGCCTCCAAAAATGATTTTTTAGTTTGGTTGTCTTATTTCTTAATATTTAATATTATTACAGCTTCATTTAAGAGATCCTTTTTGTCTATTTTCAATGGAGAATAAATTTATTCTAATGTCTTACATTTATATAGACATTATAGTTTTGAAATTTTATCGTCATTTATAATTTAGTTTTCTGTATAATTAAATATATTGATATTTTTTATATTTATTTATAATGAAGGAATTTTTTAAATACATATTAAAACATATTTAAATGAAAATGTATATTAGAATATATAAACTAAATGTAAATAAATATTTATTATTCTTTTTATTTAAATTAAAAAAATATCAATTTTATTTACCATATAGAATCACATTAATATGTATATATATACCTGTATAAGTAATGTTTATATATAAACTTTTGTGCGTTGATAAAAAAAGATATAGTTATATGCATATTCTATTGTATGTAAACAAATATATATATATATATACTTAACTATTTCTACGTGAATGTGGGAAACATAAATTTTTATGTGCTTGTGTAAATATGTGTATAGGTGTATGTGTAAAAGTTTTGCATACATATATCATATATAAATACATTTATATATATATATCAGTATTATTTAATCTAGTATATAAATTTATTTACTGTAAATATTTTTAAATACTTTATAAAAATGTTATATCTAAATACACAGTTACATGTAAATATTTATAAATATATATGTAAAAATAAAGAAATATAAATATATAAGTCTTATATAAAATTTATATCTCAATATATAGATATATTTCAAAAATTCATTTTAAAAATAATTATATAAATCATATTAAATTAATTATTTTCCATTTAATTAAAAACAATATATAACCATTTTTTATAATTAAAAAAATATTCAAGTATATATATACATATACACATTTATATATAATGATTATTTATACATATGTTTATATTAATAAACATGTATAAAGATAAATTTATATTTATATTTATATTTATATTCTAATATTTATTTATATAAGAATATTAATATATAATATAATCAATTAAATATAAGTGTGTGTATATAAATCACATAGTTTTAAATATGTTTCAAGACATTGAAATGTTGTAAAATATAAAAGAAAATCTGATTTTCAGAGTTGTCAAGGGAACTAAAATGCATAATAGAGGTCATAGGATCAACTCATAGCATGAGAAGATATTTGGGGGAGCCAATATAGTACTAGGGAAGGGTGGGTGGGTGATCGTGAGTGTTGAGTAGGGTTCGAGGGTGCATGATAGAAGTTTATTGAGTGTCATAAACTGATAAAGGCGGTTATGGGTGTTGAGAAAGGGGGGTTTGTGGTTTATGAATAGAATAAAAAAAATTCAAACTTTTTATCAGCTCTACAAAAAAGCACTGAAATGGGTCCCTTTATAAGTGCTTTTTTCTGTGCTATTAAATCAATCATTTATTAGTGCTAAAAATTATTGATAAACATCCATTTTCCGCACTAAAAAAGCATTGATAAATGTTGTATTTTAAGATTACTGTGGATATCAAAACTTTATTAGCACTGATATAAACTTGTTTTAGCATTGTTAAAGGCAGAATCTGTAGTATTGATTAAATTTAATGACCATGATAATGATGAAGGAATCATTCTTAATGAACTTGTTCTTCAATGTTGTGTAATTTTAATATAATATATTAAATTTATATATTTAATATAAAGACTTTTATATTACTCTTTCACATGTATGAAAATATTTTATCATTCATTTAATTTCTAATTAATTTTATATAAGATTAAGAACACATGATGGTGAAAAAAAACTTTTTTAAAGTGATATATATATTAAATGTTTAAATTAAAAACAAAATATTATATTATTTAAAAATAAAATTAGATTATATAGTGAATAAATTTATTCCCAATAAACAAAAATATGGTAGAATGGGTTACCTTATATTTTTAATAAAATATCAATCACTTGGGTAAAACTAGTTATTATTGTAAAAACTAAAATGTAAAAGTGAAATCAACTAGACAATAGATTGTAACAAGATTAATAATTGTTTAAAATTAGTTGTAAAATATTTGATGAAATTTCCAGACCCAACACTCTATTATTGTATCAATTTTTTATACTTTAACCTCTTAATTTTGGAATTCTATTACTAAAAAATGTTGGATATTCATAAAAGTTCCCTTTTCTTAACTTATAAAAGGAGATCACTTCCACCACTTAATGAGGCACCTACCCATTTAAATTTCATCATAAAACTGTATCATTTTTATTCTCCTAAAATAATATATCATTTTCATAGTCCTATGGTCTCAATTAATAATCTTAATAACCTCATTTCTAGTGATGCTTTCAAGAGAATGTTAGTTGTCTCAATACGAGTATTGCATAATCCTTTACCTTTTCTTCTAAATTATTCTATTCTAATACCATCATATACAAAGTAATATAATTTGGTTAGTATAATTTTTGTATTTGGTTATTATTATATTGATTTAATAACCCATATTTAATCATTTCAATACACTAATAAAAAAACAACATCAATCATGCGTATGTGTAGACTACTATCTCCACGAAGAGATATCTTCTATTTTTGACCACCACCTCCTATCATTCTTTTTAAGGATTTTCATAAGAAAAAATGTTTAATATATAATATAATTGTGATTATGATGAAACAGAATATAATCCACCATTGATCCATATTATTCATTATAAAATTAAAACATTGTGCACACGTTGTGTGAACTACCGCATCCACAAAATAACAAATTTTCATTTTCCATACAAACATTTATTATTTATAAAAAACTCTTATAATGTAACTAAAAAATGAAAGATATAAATAATAAAATCATACTTGTATTATAATGATATTATTTCAAAATATATAGTTTCATAATGATATTCACAAATTGAATCAAGATATGTTCTAGTATGGGTCGGTCTGACCACATTCTTGACAATTGTTATAAAAATATGTCATGGATGACTATGATGACTTAGTATTTACATTATTAGGATTTATAAAAAAAATTATTATTTTTCATAATTCTAAGAATGTGATATTATATATTTAACTAATTATTAAAATATTATCTTCAACCACTGAAATTAATTAAAAAAGGCCAACGTAGAATCATTTTTCATGAAAAAGAACTAAACCACTTATGGAATGATATAATAGATTTAGAATAAATATAATTAATATATTCCAATACCATAATATATCATGTAGTTATAATCTTGGTATCAATGAATGGGTACTGATATCAATATTATAAAACATGGGTGACACCATTAAATTTATTTACACTCAATAGTAAAAAAATATGCTATAACTAACAAATATATTCAAAACAAATGATAATAAATAAATTATATAAATGATAATATATATGAATAAGGTTTTTACGTATAAAAATAAGTTATTATAGTTTTTTATATAGGATATAGAGTGAATTATACTAAGAAAATAAGGTAAGGGTTTATTATCCCATTTTAAAGTCCATGAGACATGCCTGATATTCCCACCATAATTTATCTTAAATGATGTGTTCACAATCCTAATTAATTAAAATATTATTTAGTGGAATTAATTTGATGATATTTGAATGTTTATACAATGGTACCCATCTTATTTGTTTTGATTCTTATGTTACCATTACCATCAAGGTTTTTTTACCAAAAATTCCTTCATTGAGTTAAAATGCCTATTCCAAAAATATTTCCACCAAAATTGGTTCATTCAACATAGTATTTTATTTAATCATTATTTTTCTTCCTATATTGTGTAAAATGACATTTTAATTCAAATATTAGACAATTTTAATATTCCATTCTCTAAAATTATATAATTTTTATAATATTTTCCATTATCCTTAATTAATGTTTCCCATCATTGACCATATTTTCCATTCCCACCTATTTTTACAGTATAACTAAAAATATAATAATATTTCTCCCTTTTTTCCATCATATTTATCTTTTCTTATTTTCAAAAGTAATTTTGGTTAATCTTTTTTGATGTGGGGTTTCCACAAAGATATCTTTAATCTAAAAAAGAAAATTATATTTCCATAATATTTTATTCTTTAACACAAATTATATTAGATATCCTAAAATGTTTGTCAGGAATTGAAAATTTAATTTTCCACAACTTTATTTTAGTATTTTTTAAAACAAAATAAATGTAATATTTTCTGAATGGGTTATTTTAAAAAAAATTATCTTCTTATTCTTCTATATTAACATATCATTCCACCACCTTTGACATTTTATGTGAAATTTTATTTCTATGTTTTCATGGTTTCTAAAATAATTTTTCCCCTAGGATTAAAAAAATATTTCATTTAAAATTTATTAATGATATAAAACTTATTTCATATTTCCAAGGTGTTTTTTTCTAAACCTCATAAATAGTTTTTTTCATCTATGTCACTATCCTTTAGTATTATATATTATTTATAGATGATATTCTTAAAATGATACCATCAACCTAATTTCATATGATGACATATGAAATATTATTTTCTATCAGAGGAATAATATATCACCTTCCTTGTCTTGGATAATAGTCAAATAATAAAAGTCATGTATTTTCTTTCAATTCCTTTATTTTTTTAATACATATATTTAAATTTATTATATTTAAGGGTGTTCATTTAGAATATATAAATCGATTTATTTTTTATATTATTAAATTAACTTTATATAATTTATCTATACAATGTAAATACTGTATACTCTATTTTCCTGATTTATGGTTATTTACCTATGAATTATTTTAGTATTATTGGATACACAATTATATTCAATAGTTTTATTATTTTTTCTGATCTAATTATGAATTTTTTTTCTGTATATAATTTCATGTGAAATGTATATGAAACCCATTTTCCTTCTATGAGCTATTTGTGATACGATGGATTTCTTATGTCATAGACACACACATACACATATGGGTGATTTAGGTTGGGGAAATATATCAAGCTCTAACTCATTGGTTTATATCAACATATCATGAGATAGTCAAGCATAGTCATAATAAGTTTTGTTTAAATAGGTGTGGGCCTAATGAGTTATCACACATTTTTAGGAATGTAATTAATGATTTTATTCACATATGTGTGTACATATTGATTTTTCTCACATAGTTTCATATTCGAATGATTCTTCTACTATAATATGTTTCATTGTTTTTTAGTGGACGTAACATTAAAATCTTAATCAAATTTGTTAAAATATTCTACACTTATATGTTATTTCATGCCTTATTCAATGATTTATGATTTTTTATTTATTGGGTGTAACTGTCTTATATATTCTGATTATAACTATATTCACATATTTTAATCACTTATGTCCTTTTATTATTGTCTATTATACTAACCCTTACAAAGAATATAAACTATAATGACCCTCACCCCCAGTGACCTGGAGCCAATTTCTGCATTATTACATTGGCATAAGATACAAAGAATAACATCTTGATAGATCGAATAGTTTTTTAGTCAAGGTAAATAGGAAAAAATAGACAATTTCTATATTAAATTTGAAAAAAATAACATAATTTTTATTGATAATATAATCATTCCTTCTAGATTTTCCTTATATATAATTTATAGAACATGTCTTGGATTCCTAAGAATGAAAACAAATAAGGATGAGCTCAAATACTCAATAAAGGTTAAATAAAATAGATGCTATCATGAATCAATAATCATAATAAAAATGGAAAATTTAATAACTGAACGAACACTACATTTATATAACTTTCCTATCATTATAAGTTAAGGGATGATAAAAATGTTGAGGTAAATATCTAAAAACAAAATTCATTTAGTAAATAAAATGAGAATCAAAATTCATCCAGAGAGAGTATACTTAAAAGAACCTCATGGATATTAATAATTTAATTATTAATTAAGGAAATTATTGATAATTGTACATCATGATCTCTTTCACATGATACCTCTACTATCAAGACATTTCATAAGACAGATTAAAACTGATTGGTAGGCATACAACAAAAGCCCATTTTACAATGGTTAGCCTACTAATTCATCTCATGAGACTATTGATGAATTTAAGGGATATTTATGACTAGGACCCAACCATATATTCATGTCCAAAACATTTATCATATATATAATAATTAATTTAATTTATGAACAATATTACTTACAATTAAATTTCTTTTTTAATGAAAGATTATTGATTATCAATATTTCCCTGGTCAATCCAATAATGTTCAAAGTAAAACAATATATGTATAAATGAGATAATTTTTAAAAAATAATAATATCCATGATAAATAATATCTATATTTAGGGTAAACATAATATTGAATTATCCTATAAAAGTGAATAATTAATGGTAAAGTTAATGAGTAAAAAATGAATCAATGAAGTGAATGTCAATACAATCCTAGATTAAAATAATCATAAACCATATAGATTAATAATAAGGATGTTATTAATAAAACATATCCCTAATTTATTATATTAAAAATAAATGATTATTTTCTTTGATAAAAAGAAATACCACAAACATATCTTTAGATGCATTATTGGGGAAAATATCCTTTTCATTTGGAAAATAAAATTTTAAAAATAAGTTCACAAAAAAATTAAAATTATTTTATTTGAAAACTATATTTTAAAAATATGAAGTAATCATGATTTCTATGAACATGTATTTTTTTTAGAGAAGATAGAAATGAAGTTGGATTTTATTAAAATAATTTGTTGATCATTTTAAGTACCAATGTGTCAAATAAAAGTACAATTAACTAAAAAACAATAAATAACTAGATGAAAATAAAATTTTCTAGTTTTATTAAAAAAATATCAAATATTTTCCATCAATGGAAATTAAAATATAAGAAATCCATATTAATATAATTTTGTAAAATGAACACATAAAAAGATTATAACATTGAAGTGGGGATTAATCATGGAATATTTTTTATATAAAATTAAATCCATATAAAATAATTGGAAACAAAATATAATATATTAAAAAGTATTGAAAAATATAATCTTATAATTTTAATGATAATGAATAAGTGATTTAATCCTATTAAAAGAAATTCAGTTCTGAAATTATTTACTATTTGGTAAATTTTTAGTCAAAATATGTTTGAATAAAATAAGTAAATTTGAATATTGAGATAAGATGAAATATTATCCAATAATAATATTACATATTAAAGGGGAATTATATAATACATATAATTGAAATTATTATCATAAAATTATTATATTCCTCAGTCAAGATAAATTAAGATGAAGTCACATACCTCACACTTTAGTTTGGTTGAATGCAATTTTACATCTTGTATAATGGTTTATAATAATTTATTAACATATAAAAACACTATATTAATATTTTTAATATGATATATGATCATTTTATAAAACATTATCTCTTTTTAATTAATAAAAATCATTATTTTTTTTATTTCAGGTGTCAATTTCCTAGATTGCTCATTTTTTCTTTATCATAAAATTTCTGTTTCCTTGGAATATTATATATTTATATCATGTTAATAACTATATTAATATTATAAATATTTTTTTAATTATAAACATTGTTATAATAATTATTTAAGTTTTAACAAGGAGAAGAGATCACATTGCTTTATAGTGAATATAAGTCGTACATACGCACGAGGGACATTATCATTTCCTTAATGGGTGAAAGGATAAATAATTGGGTGATATATTATTTTTAAAGAATTATTATCATTTCAAATAAATCACGCATAGTCATTAAATTTATCTATATTTCATTTCAGGTAAAGCTTAACCGAAAAACAAATCACATCTCTTCGCGAGGTAGTTTTCGGTTGTACACATGAGCGACATTATCATAATTTTAAATTAAATGGAATGTAAAAATGAATATGCGATTTTATAATTTTAATAAGTATAATAATATCATAAAAATAATAAACTTCTACTAAATCCTAGTTATATACATCCTTAAAAGGTGGTGGGGGAAAATAAACTACACCGGTTCGCGAAGTGGTAGTCTTTCGTACATAGGATCAAATACTTCATTTCACATTTGATGGAGGAAATGTATAAATATTATGCCATAAAAATTATTAAATCTCACTATATGGTAGATATTTTTTATCAAATTTTTATTTTTAATACATAATTTAAGGTTTAAAAATAAGAAAGAAACAATAGAGTTGTGTTAAGACAATTACCTTCTCTAAGAGAAACCACCTTTGGATATCCACTTATTGGACCTAGGATTGTTATTTTTGGAAAACAAGTAGCTCTAAACTAGGTTTAAGGATGTTGGGGAGTTATTTTATTAGTTTTTTTTCAATCCAAGTGGATTTTTTGGTTTGATGAAATGAAGGGAGGGAGTTCCCTTTTATAATTGGGGAAATGGAACCCACCTAGAAATTACATGAAAATTTCCCAAATGAATAAAAAATGATAATCATTAACATGAAAAAGGAATAAAACTTTCCTTATGATAGAATTTGGTATAGGATAATATGAGAATATGGTAATATAATATAAAACAGACAAGTTGGTTGTTCATTTAAACCCTTATCATCTTAGTTTAACACCCAGCAAACCCATTGTTTACCTTAACCATGATAATGAATTTTTTCTTTTTGACTATTCATTTTGGTGAAACATTAATTTTAACTTATTTTATAATATAAATTTTCATATTAAAAATATTTAATAATCATTTTTCTAATGTAATCCAAATAAGTGATTGAATCCAATTTAAAATTATACCCTCAAACATGATGAAAAGGTGAGTTTCCGAAGAGGAAATTATCATTATTATATAATGTTTTAATATCAAAATTCAATATTAAATTTATTCCAAATGACATTAAATTGAAATATATTAAAATTATTGAAATAATTTTAATTTAACTTCAATTTAAAATTTAATTAATCCTTTTAATTATATAAATGAAAAGGCAGTTTTTAATTAAAAATAATTTCATTCACTATTCATAAAAATGAAACATTTAGAAAAAACAAAAAACATCAACATAAGAAAATTTTAATATAATAAATTCATAAATTAATTTAATTTTATGATTTAAATGTTGTAGTAGTGGTGAAAATTGATTTTAAAGTATGTGAACAAAGTGCTACTAAACCATCTTTTTGAAAAAGATATAATATTTCAGAAAACATTTCTTTTTCTATTAAAGATTATATTTTTATTTATAATGAATAAATAAAAATAATTTTCATAATTTATTTTGTACTAATCATACCATAAAATTTAATAATTTTTTATAACGTTATAATGTATTCTAGTTCATTAAGAATCAGGGTTGCGTGTTCCGCAGGCTATCATAGAGATTAAATTTAAATAAATATATTTTTGGGTGGTTTTAGCTCACGGTTGCATGTCGCATATATTATTAAATACAATTTTATTATTTCATAATTTTTGGGTGTTAACTTATCTCACCCATTTCTTATGTTTCTATTTACCCAGGATATGGAGAAAAGTAATTTGTATGAGGTTTTTGGAATGATATAATGTGTATAAAAATTCAGATAGATGTTAAAAACTTTTTATCAATTGAGTAGTATCTTACATATTAGTAAAAAGGCCCATTAGTTGAAAATGACTTGGGTTTTTTTATTTAATGTATATATTTAACTTCTTAAAACTATAAACCTAAAATTTCATGGGAATGTTTTTTAGTGCATGATTTTTTTTAAATTCATGTAATTATCTAATTCTCATGTCCAGACTACTATAATAGGTATTCAAATGTGGTATAGATAAATATAGTGATTATGAAGTTATATATTGGTGATGATTTAATAGTTTCAAATATCATAAATGTTTGATAAGTTTAGATTTATCATAATTTCAGTGGTATTCATAACCATTTAGGTTATATGGTATTATATTGAATATTTTAGGAATTAAGATAAGAGAAATTTAGTAAACAAATCTATGATAATAATAAGAGACAATTCAATCTATAGGATTACATCCATATGTTTTGTTGAAGTCTAGATTGTATAGTTTTACTAGAAATTAAATCATTTCCCTGATACTAATAGTGGATGTACTCTCTAAAACATATGTACCTAGGGGTAATAAACATTAAAAGGGAGTACTCAGTATTAAATTGATCAACAACTGGTGAATGAAAAATAGGGAAAACTTCACACCTATTTTGACACTCATTATGATATTTAATAAAATTAATATAATCTAAAATGAACCATAATGAAGGATTTTAGTATGATGTAAATTAATTAGGTTTTAGAACCTAATAATAAAATAACCCTAGATAACAAAAGATTGATCAAAGAGAGACATATGTTGAACCGAATGTATTATATGTTAATATGAATGTGTCATGGGGTAAGATATATTTATATTTATTTTTTCATATTTATATTTTGGAATAATATAATAACCATTTTAGTTTTATATATTTTTCAAAATAGGAATAAAAAAATTAATTTGGTATTGGTATGTATCTAAAAACCAAAATATCTTATAACCGAATAAAGGATCAAGTTTAAATGGTTTAAAATTTCAATATATTCCTATTATAATGGAAAATGTGAGTTTACTTTTTATACATAGGTTAGTATGGTTGGTTTCATTAATATAAATCAATTCATGAACCTCCTTGCTATTTTTATTAGTGGATTATATTTATTGATAATATTATGAAATATTATAAAAGTTATGAGGATTATTTAAAACTTCTACAGATTGTTCTTTAACATTTTTACATTAAAGGTTTATGAATATATATTAAATGGTAACAAAAAAAGTAAATTTATATTATGAAAATTTTATATTCTTGAGAATAACTATTTAAGAAAAAAAGCTTTTGGAATGGATAATTATTAGGATTGATATATGCTTCATGTTGAGATAACAATGAGTTTTTGGATTTGGAAAATGTATGTTCGAATGTATTGGTATAATTGGTATGGATAATTGATTCATTGTATTTTTGGTAAATTTAATCACATTTCTGGGATTGTGGGGTAACACCCTAATATTTAAGAAAACATTTCTCCTTAAAAAAGTTATTTCTTCAAAAACATGCATTACTATAAGCATCAAATTAAAACGAACAGTGATAAACTACCAAAATATTATTATGTGAATGTGATCACCTAGTTATTAATTTGGAGGGTTTAAATATGATTAAAATATTTATGTAGTATATATTAATTTATTAATGAATATATAATTTATTGATAAATTCAAAGTAAATAATCACTCAATTTTTAGTAATTTTTTCATGATTCAAAAATAAATCTTCCATAAAAATGATTATTTAATCTTGTGATAAAATATTATAATAAATTTATACAAAATTTAAAAAAAATTCTTTAATGAAAATAATATAAATTTTTAAATAATAATATCAATATTATATTGGGGTAATTCTTTTGAGGATTATATCTAAAAAGATCAATTTTCCAATGTACAATGAAAAATACTGATTTTTATTAAAAATTATATGTTAACTTCAACCATTTGAAATGTTCTATTTTATTTTAAAATATTTTAAAAGTAAAAGTAGTCATATTATATTTTTATTAATCTAATTAGGATCAATTTTAACAAATTTACAATGTAATTTCGTATAAAAACAATTTTATACCAAAAAAGGAATGTTTATGAAAAACTATATTTTTCTGAAAAGTTAAAATCATCGCGTTTTCACACTTATTTAAAAAATATATTTCTTCCAAATTTAGTTATTCAATTTCAGAAAACCTATTCTATATTTTTATTTATTATGTTAAATTTGGTAAACATTTCAGTTTTATTATTTTCAATATGAATAATAATTGGGGTAAAATTTATCACCTCAGTAAAAGGTGAATTAAGTTAATCAAGGTAAGAAATAAGTGAGAAGGCCATAAGTTTTCTTAATAATTCCAATTTTATTTATTAAATATAAACATAATAAACATAGTATCTAAATATACTTTTTTAATGGACCCATTTTCATGAAAATGACTCTAATAATATTTAATGTAATGAACATTACAAAATGCCACTCTATTTGTTTTAAATATCTTTTATGTATACACATAAGTTAAAAACAAGATATTAAGGTACCTAATTATAAATTTTTAGATTAATTAAATTATTGTTTTTTATATAAATTTATTTATAATTTTTATAAATTATAAAATTACCTTAATGGTTTGCACAACACTGAAATAATACTATTTGAATTAGTTGAAAAATAAATACATGATATTTAAAATACTAAAACAAATATTATTTTTAAATAATTAATGTTCAACACAAATTTTATAGATTTATATTATATTTTTGGGATGTTTTATAGGATTATATTCAAATTAACTCTTTGTATTCATGTATTTAAAGTCAAATTAAATGAAGAGTTCCAAATGGGCATTAATATTATTATATCAAAATAATACTTTATTAAATTATTTGAATTTATAAAATTATTATATTTGGCCATGTGAATATAATATGGTTGAGAAGATCATTTTTTCCATTTATGAGTCACTTTTCCATTTATAGTAACATTATTAACCCTTTGTGATGAAAATAGTGGTTACCACGGTTAAGGTTAAAAATAAGTATCTAAGAGGTTAATATAAAATAAAATGAATAAAATGATATAAAAACATTAATGAGTTTCATTAGATTATTTTATTTCTACAATAAAAACGTATTCTTATAATTAATGATCATTTTAATGTATTTGGATCTAAAATAGACATATTATATTTTATTTTTTAGGTAATTCCAAAAGTGCCCACCACCTCAATTATAAAAGGGAAAATCCTTACTCACTTATTTACACCACGTTGAGCCATATATATTAGCCAAAGATTTGACATTAAGCTTCAAAATATTTTTAAAAATTTTATTGAGGTGTTGGTCTCCTAAAATGTTAAACCTTAGGTTGCATATGGAAGGATCTATATAGGTTCTCCCGAATAAGAGGTAATCATCTATCCTAACCAATATCAGTTTATTTCCACTTATAAATATTATAAATAAATGATATTTTTCATAAAATTGAAACATAAGTATCCTAAAAATTCTTCAATTTTGTCATGATTTTTAAAAAACAATTATAAACCTTATTTCCCATCCAATGACATGTGAAAGTGTCGCTCGTGCGTACATATGACTTACCGTATCCACATAACAATAAAATTTACTTCTCATCGCTATATCTTATAGATGGAAATTGTGATGGGTTTAATGTTTATATATTATACAAATTAAATAATTAAACTTATATAATTATAATATAATATCTACCTTCTTACGTTCTGAAAGTTTTGGAAAATAATACTCTCGTTCATGCCTATATGTGGACTACCACATCTATGAAGTGATGTGATTCATTTTTCATTTATATGTTATGTTGATGTTAATAAGGAAGGGTTTGAGTAATATATATCATATATATGATATAATAATGATCCTATTAAATTTAATTAATATTTACCTTTCTTATTTTTTTATCCATGGAAAAATGAAAACATCGTTCCAGTGTACGTACGACATATAATCTCCAGGAAAGATGTAATTCAATTTCCGATCTTTATATTTTATTTATGGATCTAAATATTTATATAATGAATATATATAATTTTTATATGATGATTAAAATTTTTAAATTATTGAACGAAAATCAATGTATAAGAACAAATACTTATCAATCGAAACAAACTTGAAGAACAAAGCAGTTAGCACACAGAATTGTGGTGTTAATAATAAATTGTTAACAAATATGTGATAAGATATAATAAATTAATAATATGTGGTATTATAAATATGAATATATTTATGTAACACATATAAAATAAATCCATATTTATTATATATATGGTTTGAACACAAATGAGGAAAGGAAAAACTTAAGATAAGGTATTTTCATCTCACATTTATTTATGTAGGACACATGCCATATTCACCACTTGTTTTCATTGTGTGGTGTATATAATAAGCATAATTTAATTTCATGACACATACTGTAAATTTTATGATCATTTAAATATCCATATATGTTTATTTTTTTCATGGTGATTACATTACAAATGTTGTCAAAGTAGTAAGGGTTTAATTTTATAATCTCATCATTATTCAGGCTTATTCATGTTTAAGTCTCTACTGGAGAATATTTTTTTCCATGACCATGTTTTATCAAAAAAATTCAAATATTTTTATAATATTATCCTATTTTATCTTAATTTAATTTTTAACCATGTTTTACTTTTCAAAGATCATTTTGAATGGAATGTATTTTTTATTTTCTAAACAAGGCACTTTATGATTATTTTGGTAAATGTATGAATGGAATGTTTGATAACTTATACATAAATAATTAAAATTCTAAAATTCATGATGTATCAATTATTTGAATCTTTTTTTAAAAAAATTCAAAATAAATTAATGAAAATATTTTCTTTAATAAGTTTATAGTTCTTAAACTGTTAAAAGATATTTTTCAATTTTAAAGGGTATTATTATCATGAATCTTTTGATGAAAGTTTTATGGTATTTCTATTCAATAATTACTATAACCCTTAATTATTTGTTACAAGGATATAAAATGTATTATTTTTTATGATGGTATATTTTTATGATGATATAATGTCGGTGAAACACATTATATTTTTCTACCGGTTATACATTGATGAAATATATATGAAATCAGTTTCTCATTGTGAGCTATTAAATGATGAATGATTTATGATCCTATGGTACACATATGAAATATTTTATTGATAAGATGGGTGGGACATATATCTCTATTCAATCAATCGGGTAAATATTGATATCTCATGAGGTAAATATGTTAAATGTGAACCTAATTTCATATTCAAAATTTTATGCATAAACCTGATTTTTATGTGGATAAGATTATACTAGGACATAGAATTCATGTCCATAACATCATGTGTGCTCCTATTTTCAAGTCCATATGTTTATGTTGGGACCAAGATTTCATTTCCATATAATCATTCGTAGACCTAGTTTCATGTCCATAAGATTAAGTGTGGTCCTTATTTCATGTCCTAAACATAACGTGTTAACCTATTTATATCTGTACATGTTATAAAAGTTTTAATTTTATATGTATGATACAATTCCTTATCCTAGAAAAGATTTTATTCCACATGTTATTTGATAATTTTATGATTCATGTCTTATGAACTTCCATGTTTTATTTCGTTACCCATGATTGTGATCTATGATATACAGGGTGTAGATTTAAAATGTTAATCTCATGTTTCGACAAATTTATGTTAAATTAATGCTTATTTGATCATTAAAATATCCATTGTTACCTCTATTGAGCATCTGATCTCACCTTTTCTCATATTTCCATTCCATGTGTTTTAATGAATGGTTTTAGAAGTGATATTTCTAATAAGGGTTCTAGTTATGAATAATTCCATGGGAGATGATATGTATCATTTATTAACTAGTTTTTTCTATCCAAGTATACAAAGGAAATATACCTATAGGATTTTATCATGGATCAAAATTTTATTTAATGAAAACTCATATATTTGAGTGTAATATTTATTTTTTAAAAGTATGGGTCTCTATATGTGTTATATATTAGCTACCATGTGAAAATATAGCCTTTTGACTAATACCATTTGAGATCTAAACAATGTGTTAATTTCAAGATGATAATATGGTTTTTATATGGGTTAATTATTAGAGAATCATATGTTTTTGGGAAAGGTATATTATGTATTATTAATTATTATGGTATATACATACCTTAGTATATGTTCATAATAAATATTAATGTTGTTTGAAGGAAGAGAAGTAACTTTCTATAGCCTAAGAGAGTATGATATATGTCAGAAAAAGTTCTACCCTAGAAGATGAATATGTTAAAAATACCCTCACCTACATTCAACAGTGAGTATGAATTAAAATCTCATGATAAAAAATATTCAATGAGGGTATAATGTAACACCCACGTATTTTGAAATATTTTGTTTCTCTAACATGATTCTACATTTGATAGTTTGTTTCATGAAAAATATAGAATGAAAATGAGAAGTGAGAAAATAGATGATTGCTATTAAGAATAAAAAAAGATCAATAAAACCACTACAAAATAATAGGTTATTAATAAACCTAAATTTTTTATATTTAGAATATTAATAAAAAATATTAATAGGATTTTGTTTCTAGAAACAATTTTTTATAGCATTATGTAATTTTTCAATGTATATTAAATTCACCTCTTTTAAAACATTATTATAATAATATTTAATATATCATTATATTACAAAATATTTTAAATTTCATAAAATTACCAATTAGTGAGAAGTAAAATTAAAAACACATAATTATCAAAAAGAAAATTTTTAATAGAGTATTTACTCTTTATATTATTTATTTCTTTAAAAAAAATAATATTTAATGTTTATTAATTTAATTTTATAATAATAACATTATTTTTTAAATTACAATGAATAATTTTTTTATCGTTGATTTTTTGGATTTTTTAAAAATTATTTAATATTAGGTGATTAGTAAAAACTAATTGTGTTTCTAATACCATCACTTTTATAACAAAATCAATGTTATATAATGAATAAATGTAAATTAATCCTTATATATATATAAATAATTCATTTACAAAACATTATAATGAATTTATAAAATTTTTCTTAATGTTTTAGAAATTTAAGTAATATTTTACTCTAATTTTTTTCTCTTATATTAAAAATATTTTTCTTTTATTATAGAAACTAAACATGAAAAAATAGATATCATATTTTATGTAAAAGTTTTCATATTTTATAATAATTTCAATTTCACATTAGGAATAAATGTATGACTAGTAATATTAATGTAAATGAGCATTATAATGGTGAAAGGGTTATTTTCAATTAATTTCTTTATTAATGTTTTTATATTAAATTAAAATGACATATTTAAAAAAAATTAAGTGGAATTTCCTATGAAAAAAAATATTTTTTCACTCATTTAATTGGTAATTACTATTTTATAATCTTACGAACACTTAATGGTGATGTCAACATTTAAAAAAATAGTTTTTTCATATATTAAATGTTTTAGTTTATAAATTTATTTTAACTAATTTATAGATTGAATTATATTATATGAGGATTTAATTTATTTTCATACTACCCAAATATGGTAAGATAAATTTTAATAAAATATATAGTACTTGGGTAAAAACACATACATGAAGTAAAAAACCCAAATGGAAAAGTGTAAAAATCAAGTGGGAAAAAAGATTGAAACACTATTACTATATTTCAAAATGAATTTTAGAGGATTTATATACCGTATATAACCAAAATACTAGTATTTATTATCTTTGGATCCATATTCCATTGAAGTTATTCATTCCATTGTTAAAAATCATGGGTATTAATAAAAGTATATTATTCATTACATATAAACGAGGATCACATAAGTCACCTCATGATACACATATCCATCAATATTTTATATTAAAACTATTATGTTTCCCCCTAATTGAAATATATCTCATTTTTATAATCTGTTGGTCTCAATTAATTTTCCAAAAACATTAACATCGAAGGTTAATTGCAAAATAATGTTAAACGTTCCATCATGATCATCACTTAATCGATAACATTTTCTTCATAATTTTTTATTTATTAACATACCCTAGATATATTAATATAATTTCCTCATCATATTTAGTTTAATTAATTTTTATTATATTAATCAAAATACACTTATTTATTTAATTCCATTCATTAACAACAAAATTACATCTATGGTGTGCTTTTTTGGACAACTACATCCACAAAGAGACATCTTTTGTTTTCCCCACCTACTCTTTTATCTGGATATAAATATGGAATTTATTAGTAAATGTTCCATATATAATATAATTATTATTTTAAATATAAAAATGGTAATCTACCTTCATTCCCTCTCATTAATTAGGAAATGAAAATTTTAAGCATGCATTCCACAAATTCTTGCCTCCATGAAATAAATTTCCTTAGTTTTTAATATAGAGTTTAAATATTTATCCATAACTCTTAAAATTTTATTTAAAGGAAAAATAAAATATTCATAATATCATTATTATTATTTTAGAATCAAATTATATTAAAATAAAAAATTTAATTACCATACTCACCCATTAAATTATGGTATGTTTTGTTTGAGTTGTTCTAACCACCCAATTGTACAATTCAACAAAACTCTACCATAGATGACTGTGGGAACATATATACTAACATTAATATAATATAATAAGAAAATATTTCATTCGTAGTGTTGTACAATTGTTATATTATGGATTTAAATTATTATTGAAATATCATATTTTATTTTATAAATTACTAAAATAATCCGACACTAATTAAATTTTCACACAAAATTACTAATACTTATGAAAAGATAAAAATAATTTATAAATAAATATAAGTTATGTAATATAGAAACTTAAGATTTATAATAGAAATTAAATTGATATGAATTAATGTGTAGGGATATTGATATTATAAATCTTCTTTGAAACTATTATAGTTACTAATAACCAATGGTAAAAAATAAGGTACAATTAACTAATATATTCATAATAAATGATCAGTAATGAATTATATAAAAGTTACTTTTGATTAATAAGGATCCTAAATATACTATTATAATATATATATTTTTTATACATGATGTTAGAGTATATACAACTAAACATGTAAATAATGTATGGGTTTCTTTGACTCATATTCAAATCCATGAGACATATTTGATATTTTGTACTGTAATTTCCTTTATATAGTGTATTCACTATGATATTTATATTAATTATAATAAATAATTTCATTTAATCTAATGTGAAATTACATGGTGTCCATTTTATGTTCTTTGATTCTTAATTTTTGGTTGCCCCATGGGTTTTTTAACAAGACTCCCTTTATTGAGTAAAAATTCATCCTTTTCAACTTGGTTCCCCCAAGATTGCTTTCATCCATACTAATATTTTATTTAATTCTAATTTCTTTTTATCTCTAGTATAAACATAAGTTTTAATTCAAATCATTTACTTGATAAAAAATCAATATCAAAATTTATATCATTATTGAGAACAATTTTCATCCACATTAATGATGGTTTCCCCTTTCTCCTTAATTTATTTTCCAAAAAAATTATCCTTTATAATTATAAATCTAATAATATGTTATTTCATATGAACATCATATTTCCCTTATCCTCATTTAAAAATGATTTATTGTCATTCTTCTTTCTGTTGGTATTCAATTAATATATTTTGAGTATAATGAAAAATAAATTCTTTTTCTATTGTATTTTATTTTTTACTCAAAAAGTTATAGATGTCCATATATTAGTTTCTAAAAATGGAAAATAAATTTAGAAATATATTGTTTTTATGTTTTTTAAACCAAAATCATATCACAATTTTATGCATGGGTTTTTTAATGAAATAATACCTTTTATTTTTTTCTTATAAATATATATTTTTACCATATTTATCTTTTTATTGGAAAATTTTCATTAAACTTTTTTAAGAATTTTAAAGAAAAATATATTCTCAATGTTTTATAAAATATTTATTTTAAAATTAATTTAAAATATATATGATATTTATAATTTACTAATTTAATTTTTAAAAACATTTGAAAAGTGTGTCTTGTCTAATTCATTGCCAAATGTTATATCTAATGGTTGATCGAGGATTATCATCAAATGTTACCATCCAACTTCTTTCTCAATATATATTATAAAACATTTTATCTATTTTAGGTGTGATCCATCATTTATGATTTCATTCCAAATCATTATCCATGAATGTGAATTACATTTAATATACTTCATTACCTTTCTAAATAACTTATTTTACATTTCATTGATTTATGTTTTTTCACATAGATTCCATACATCATTTTATTATTGATATTAATGAAAAAACCAAATAAAAGTAATATATATAGTGTAAGTACCATTTTATTTATTACCTTTATTGAAGGGTATTTACATAGATATTTATTCAATATCCTTGGATACCCAAATATATTCCACCCGTTTATTATGTTTATTGATACAATTATAATATTATCCCTTAGGTAACATCATTTTAACGGGATATGAAACATATTTTATATTCACAGTTTATTTATGATATGAGTTATTATTTTTTACTTGTACATGTAATGATGGTAATGATTGGGGTACAAAATTACAGTCCAATTAATTGGTTTAGTTGACATCTCATGAGAAAGTGAGGCATATACATAATTATTTTGTTTCTAATGTTGTGGGGATACGAGTTTACACACATTTTCTAGCATGGATATAACTATTATATTTACATAGGAATTAAAAAATGAATTTTTATTATAAGGTTTCATATTCTTATGATTATACCACATTTTTATGTTGTTTTTTCATTTTTGGCTATGTTGTATTAAATTAGAATACCACTTTTATAATATATTCCACACTATTATATTATTCCATGCCTTAGGAAATTAATTTTTTACCATTTATTTTTTTGGTTTAAATATATTATTTACCTTCATTATGCCCATATTCCAATAATTTTCTCACTTATGATCTTTTTATTCTATCTATTATGTTTACCATCATTCAGCATCTGAGAGTACACATTTCCTTTATTTCACATTACCCTAGTTATGAAAAAAGAAAAATATATACTATTTCTATAAAAATATATTATATGGATAAAATTGGGAGATGTTTAAGAGTTTTTATTTATTACGTATTTGTTTATATCCTAGGAATAATATCCTTTAGATGAAAAAATAACTGAATTTTTAGTTAAAGTTTTATCCGAATTGTCTAAAAAAGTAAATATAATAGGTTGTGGTAATGTATTTTAAAACAATAATTTCCATAATTTCATGTAAATATATTATGGTCATGTTTGGGTTTCTATAAGTAAAAATTGAGTTGCCATGGTAAATATAAACTAAGGTAAAAATGAGTTAAAAAAAGTTGTAAGGAAATAAAATTATTACAAACCCATATCTAAATGTCTGTGTAAATGATTTCTTAAAAAAATAATATTCAATCCCTATTATGGTCCATTTTTAATATACATTAATTTTAATATTTAGTCATTATATATTAGTGAATGAATATTTATAGAAATGAAACTCAGACTCCACCCAAAAAATGTGTCACTATCTACCCACACACAAAACATTCATTTAATGTTGTTATCACTTCAATAAAAACTCATTATTCCTCTCCTAAATCCTTATTATAACTTTTATAGCCTCTGGTTCTAATAAGGAATCCAATATCCTTCAATTTGAATGATGCAATTTTGATAAGGAGATAATTCATCGATGTTATTACATAGTTCTTCATAATCATTTTCAATTACATTCTCATGTATGCTCTTTAAATAATATACTAAACAATAATGATGTTATATTAACAACATTATTCTTATGATAAAATTATTTTACAATAGTGTAATTGAATACTCATACACATTTCATTATTATAAAATGTTCATGTTTTGGTTATTCTAACCACTTGAATGGATGATAAAATATTGATATCTTAATTTTAATCATGAAAAAATTTAATTCCATCAAGATTTGTGATATATGTTATTAATGGGTAATTTATTTCAAGAATATAATTCTATAATGATGATACAAAAAACTATTAATATTTATAAGGTAACTTGTTATTATTGGTAAATTATAAGAAGTTTACTCATCTTAGATTCTATTCTCGCAAACCATACCCATCGACGTTATCAAATGATCATGGGACTAAAAGGTTATTGAAGAATAATTATTTTACAAAATTGAATAGTCCTTAAATGATGAAATTTGAGTCATTAAATGATGATCTAAAGAACAAATAAAAACATGTACAAAATAATCAATATTATTAATACCCAATAGTGAAAATACATAATAACTGAGTAATATATTTAAAGAATGATTTTAATTAAAAATTATATAATTTATGATATAACAATATGGTTATTAAATAATTGATTAGGACAATTATGTTTTTTATAATGGAGTCTAATCCCCCTTTATAGAAGTTGTGATTAATGATAAGGGTTCCTCATATAGATTTTGATTTCATTGAGATATATTATATATTCACCAATAATTTTTTTCAAGTATATATCAAATATTTAAATGTTTGATCATACCTTTAATGATATGAAAAGCATTTACAAATCAATTAGGTTTTCTCTTCAAGCGGTTAGGATTCAAAAGTTACTAAATCCATAAGGTTTTATTTTACAATATCACATTGAAATTTAGTTTTTTTGTTCAACCATTTATTTTGAAAATTTTACTTATTATTTATATCTAAAACCTAGTAAAATTTTATATTATTTTTCTATTTAATAGTTTTACATATATTCTTAAAACCACACTTCCATTTTGGTCAAAATTTAATTAAAATGATATTTTTAAGTGGACACGACCTTATCTTTTTTTTAGTCAATAATATTTCTTCTACATGTGCATATTTCCAATATTGTTTTATAGAATCCATTATCAAAACATATATGATTGAATAATTTCTATTTCTATTGTACAAAATTTATTTTAAAACATTATCTTCTTTTAACATTTTGGATGTGGTTAATTATGCAAACTCTGACCTTCTTTACAAAAGTTGGAATTTTTATCATTTTTAAAATGTTTTCTATATGAAATAATTGTATCACTTTATCCATATGATTTCATTAAAAATAAACCATTATATTTTTTCATGGTTTTATAAGTTAATTTCAATTAATAATTATAAGAAAAATATCTTCATTTTATATAAAATTTATAAAAATAAATAGAGACTGGTAATTATTTTTAAAATTTATTTTATAAATATATATTAAAAAATTATCCTATGTCATCATATCTTAATTTTGTTATAGTTCTATAGGGAATACTATTCAATGATACCATCGTTTCTTTTCCTCTGAAAGGCTTAAGATAACATTTTATGGTATTTTTCATGAATTTTATTTTTTTAATGGGATAACTAAGATATGATGAAACTATGATTTTTTTTATATATGGTTTACCATTATTTTTTTGGGTGGGTACATTTTAGACCACTAATATATTGGGTAAAATTTTATATCATATAACACAATTATTTTTCATGTGAATATGATTGATGATATCATTATACAACAGTTTTTTATGGACTTGATTCTAGATATCTTTGTACATATGTTTGTTCATAGAGAATATTTCATACAGCATCATTCAATATTTTCTACGAATGTAATTTTGGATAGATTTTTTCACGTGTTTAGGAATGAAAATTAATGGAGATATATTTGTTCTAAATTTGGTATATATAAATTATTATTGATTTCACTATTCAAATGTTATTAATATAAAATATTGAGGATGTATTTTTCATAGGTTTTTACATGAAAATAATTACATATATCGTGTTACGCAATTTTTTTCAGAGAAATGATAGTGGGTAGTTTTTTTCACATGTTTTTGTGAAGATATGACTCTTTTTATATATGTTCACAATTTTAAGATTTCATATGCATATTTTAATGCTTCATTTTAATGTTATGCCACATGAATTTGATTTTATCAATGAATTATTATTATAGTCTTTATTCTCCCCAATTATATGCCATAGTACTATATCATCCTTTGAGGTTATATTTCCGTTTGAAATACCTCATGGATAACTCATATTATTCAATATTCTATTAATCAGATATTTCATCAATGATCATATTTTCCCACATTAATAAGATCTTACCATTTATGACTTATTAATATTTTTTTCATTATATTGTGTTTTAGAATTTATATTCTTATTATTTTATTCCCATTTTGATGTATAAAGGAATTATATATTATATTTGTACACGAATATCTTATGAGAAAGATATTTCTTTGTGATCTTAAAGCAGTAATGTGTTTATATACAATTACGTGTCTGGTTTCTAATGACACTAAATATTTATGTTCTGGAATTGTCTGTTTATTATAAACATTAAATAAATATTCATGTACAATGATATAAAATATATTCATATTATTTTGGTTTCATCACACATGGTATCCAATAATATATTTAATGTTAGCATATTAGGAAAATATCTAGGAGGTCTGGTCTGGGGAGATTTAATTGCTATTATAGTAGAGTTTGTATTATTTTTGTGGATTCAATTATCAATAATAAGAGGGGTGAATGTAAAATAACCTATTTTGAAAAAAAAAATGAATTATAAACCTAAAATATCACATGTTGGATTCACAATTTCATAATTTGGGACATTTTAGGATGGGTTTCTTCTATCCCATATTTCTATACATTAGTTATTGTTGAGTGATAATCAATCTATTATTTTTTGTTTTAGTCAATATTTATAACGATGATAAACCACAATTAAAATGTTTGTTATAGAAAATATGGTGAGTGTATCATCCATACCCACAAGCCACTAAAAAGCACCTCGGGCGAGTGGATCACATAGCCCCAAGAGTACCTCCCCATATACTAGAGGTTTCTGACTAAAAGCGAGGGTCTATGATCCTACAGTGGGGAGACTATACAATCCTGATCAGATTAACATAGAAATATCACAAGTAAATAAATAAATGAAATCATAATATAATCCCATTATATAAGATAAGCACCCAAAATATAATTATGATAATAAAAAACAAGGGAGTATCATATACAATGTGATGTATGTTACGTCTCTATAAAAATGGAAGGAAATAAATGGAAACAGATTCCCAAGTACAATACATGTATGAAAATTAAAAAAAAGAGCAAAAAGAAATATCTCCCTCTAGAATCATGAAAATAGATTAGCATTGTGCTCCCCTGGTCTAAATAAATACCAATAAAGCAATGTAAAGGTGGAGCTTTCCCTGGTCCATACCTACATACATGAAGTCTATCTAGGTACCCAACAGAGGCCAAACAGAGTGTGATATAACACTCATTAGGCCACCACCAATGATATCTATAACATGTCTTGTCTGTTTATATAATAAGAAGCAGTGAGAAATATATATATATATATATATATATATAGACACACACATACACACAAAATAATAAATTTTAATAAAATTAATATTTTCAAATACTTCTACTATAATAAAACACCCCTAACAAGGTTAAACTATAAGAAAGACACCATACTCAATGGGTAACTATAAAGCATGGAAAAATTTCCACATCAACCTATACCATATAATACAATGTCAGAACTAAAGGCTAGATCCAAGTTATAAAATGACTAAGGAATCCACATTGAGTCCATGGAGCATATCCATATTAAACTCAATAAATACTTAGTTGGATCCCAAGGGACAGGTCCAAGGTAGGCCCAGAAAGCTGGATCTTGTGAGTAGAAATGTCTCAGTCATCCATAGTAAAATGGACCCATGGAGTAGAAATTTTTATATCATCCTATGGAATCATTATCCAAGGATTATAAATATCTAAGGCAACCGCTACCATTATCAATTCATCATCTCATTATTAAGTCACAAGCCATGATTTCATCCAACAAATTTATCTTTTTCCATATAAATTCTTTTAAGTAATTTATTATACATTTAACCATTTAACATGTAATTACATGGAGATGGAGTCATAATCCTAATCCCATTCAATCATTTAATTCTCACTTGATTAAATAAGGCGCCCACTAAAAAAGGAGAGTTTACACATGCTAAACTGAGTGGTATAACAAGGGGAAGATACAACAACACACCTCATAGGTTGTCCACATTGGGTATAATGACCATCAACCATAAAATTAAAATAAATGGGAAACCAAATCTAGTTCCAAAAATTATTCAAGGCATTAAATTAATTTTAAGAGTAATGTTGGAAGGTCTGGCATGTGGCACAATGGCCATAAAGTACATAAAACACCAAACATTAAGTGAAAGGTATATACCACCTACGGAATACCTATGGTAGAACAATAATCCAGTATTAGATCTTAATATGAACTGTAATGAAAGAAAATGTTGAAAAAAATGAATACCATAGAAATAGGTCATATTAGATTTCACCAAAATAACTTCATTGATATGAAAGGAATATAGATAACACACAAGATGAATGAATAACTCATTAGTGCAGATCTGTCATGATGAAAAATGTCTAAATCAAGGTACAAATCATGAAATATAATCAAGGACTAGGAATAAAGCTTCAATAGTAGGAAAAACCTCCTCTTTACACTGGAATTATTTTAGGAAGAAATTTTTTTACATTATAAAAAATTTAATGGAAGCCTATAATTTCACAAAAAAAAACTATGTCACAATGTTTGGATGCATGGTTGGACCAAATGTGTGAAAAATGTTAACCCCACAGTATCTTAATAGGAAACCTGTATGGTTCATGCACACAATTTTTAAAACAATGTTAAAATAATGCAATAAGAAATTTTCCAAGACTCCCCTCACACGGTCATGGAAAAGGGTTAGACAAATTGATCATTGACCATGAATTTGGCATATCCTAAAGAGTGAAGGTGCTCATATATGGACATGAAGACATGGGAAAACAAATAGAGATAGATTTTCACCCCTTTTTACACCATATCCAATGGTATGTGGTTAGTAGTAACCAATTTTCCGAGGATGAATGGTTTCTACTAACCATGGTAACCCACTTCATTCATCCAATGGTTGGGCACTAGGATTTAAATAAAACACGAACACCCCTAAAACTCTTGTGACCTTAGTAATCATTTATACTATGTCAAAAAAAAAAGAATTTAAAAAAAATAAAGGAATATTTACACCACATAAGAAAACCCAGGATCTTAAACTCTTCCCCCTTTAATGCAATTCATCCCCAAATTTCCCTTCCTAGGGTAGTAATGAATGGATTGAGAATAACTTTTACCACTAATAATTTATCTATACCTACCACTCCAATATATGATCCTATAAAATGTTGTGCTTACCAAACACCCATACTAGAGAAATTGACCATCCTGGAAGAGCCTTCAAACTCCTGTCAACAATATGTATAAGGTGCTTCTCAATGGATGCATCAACCTATAGTTAAAACTCATCTATTTGAAGAGTATGAGATGGGTTGGAGTGATTAAGGTGAGATTGAGATATATGGATGATTTTTTTCATGGTGTGGCACCGTTGAGGTAAATTCAACTAAAAGGATACATGTCTGAATCTCTCTAGAATCGTGAATGTCATGAAATATCATAGTGAAATATTAAAATGTCACCCAATCCAACTGTTTTGATGGGGAAGAGATGATTTCCAAGTGTGATTCGTTCAACCTAATGATTGATTGTGGGGGTATCATTTCTTACACAATAATTACAACCAGGTCACCATTTTCATTCATAATAGAAACTCCCAATGGTTCCCTCATCCATAACTAAGTAGATACCTTCTTTCCAAAGGAGGGTAGTCCACTGGGTTTTAGATCCAAATATTCATAGATAATTACATTGATCGAGAGGATCAGAGGTCAGGCTCATCACACCCTATTAGGGGGAATTCTTTCATACTTTGAGAATGTCATATCGATTTAAGATGAATATCTTCCTAGTCCCTATATAGGATTGGTTACCCTAACAAATGATTTTGGGTTTAGTCTCTCCTTGTGAAAAACGGATGTCTCATTAACAAATACATCTTTATATATCTAAGGTTCTATATCCACATCCCAATAATGAGAATCTTCTTATTTATGAAGTTGTATAACCATGATCTTCAGAATTATCTACCTCATAGGGATGTGGTTAATTTTTTGTGGAGGTCATTGAGACATTATGAAGTGTCCTATGTATCATGGTTATTATAGGAATCAAAAACCACACAGTTCATTAAAACCAAGCATTTTAATGTTATATGGAGATGATACATATGAGTTCTTTAAGGTAGTAGGTATTCATACTCAATTCAAAAGGGGAACGTCCTATATATCATGATTTTGGTGAGAATTATAGTTATGGTAGTTCACATGGTTTTTTAGTCCACTGGTGGATGGGGTAGAATAATCATCCCATGGGAATGATTGGGTTCTGAAGATTGAGGTGTTGGGTTCATGAGGGGACATATAACTTAGTAGGTGTTCATTTATGCTTAGTCCTTATAAAGGTATCCTACTTATCCTAGTAATGGAAGGAATCAGAGATCTCATAGTTCAATCATGCCCTTGGGACTAGCCCCATGGTAGATTCCCTCACATGGAGGAAAATATAGAAGGACACTCATCAGTTATTACATAATGAAATTTCCCTAGTTGGTGGATATTCATGATGAGAATGATATGACCATTACTACTCCATAAGACCAGGTGAGCTATGCTTGGTGTGAGAAACATGGTATAACATGTAATTATTCTCACTTTATTTGGATGTGGGGATTATTCACTAGGACAACCGTTGAGATATTAATATGATGATCATACATTGGAGAGGTGTCCTACATATTCTGGTTATTGAAGGAATTAGAGTCACCATTATTCCCAAATTTCTCATTCCAATGAGAGATTATTTAGAGTAATCAACCCATGTGAATGATTAGGTCAAGATGGTTGAAGTGTTAGACACATGATGAGACCCAAACTATCGGGGATGTCCATATACGGTTGGGATAAGGCCTTGCAAATGTGTCCTATGTATCCTGGTTTTGGTAGGAATCAGATTACTCATAGTTCAGTCATTACCTTGGGACTAGAGCCAAGGTAAATTCCCATATATGGAGATGAATATATCATTCCACTCGTTCATGATTACATACAAGTATTTCCTTGGCTGGTGAAGATTTTTGATGAAAATTATATGACCATTTCTACTCCCTAATCTCATGTGATCTATTCTCAATGGGAGAAATAATGGATAATAATTAATTAGTAAAACAACATACAGATTTCAATATTATGCACCCAGAAACCCCAAAGAATATTAACCATGTGGAGGTTTCATACGTATCCTGATTTTGGCAGGAATCAGAGTCATTGTTGTTCCCTTGATAAAAGATTATACATTTATGGTTCCCTTATAATCAGGCCATATTAAATTATGTCACTAGTTAAGGAATAAATTTTGTGGCTTTCCTTATAATAGGGGCTTATACACAATGGATAGACAAGGTTATCAAATCATTGGATGCCCTTGAATATGGATCTCCTTCCTTCCTGACATATGTTGATTGTCCTCTCGACCCAACTTAATTTCATACTAGTCATGTTGGAGAGTGTCTTCATGACATGTTAAAAATTTATTTTATAATACTGTTGACTTTTCTAGAGGACATCATATAATCTAGATGACGTTTCTAAGGGTACTTACATGATTAGGGATGGATTATCTTGATGAAATCGCAAGACTAGACCAGTTGATTCTCCATGCCATCACATGACCTTGATGACATGTCTGGAAAGTGTTTCATAATCTAGATAACATTCCCTAGTGTCATCATAAGATCTAAATGAAACATATGGAGGACATAATTATATTCAATGTGAAATCTCTCATATATTATTTCATGCCCTAGATATCATTTTTACAGCATCATGATACTCAGATGGTGTGTTCATGGGACATCGTGAGATCCCATTGATATTCTTTAATGCTAGCGTGAGACCTAGATGACATGAACTTTCACCTCTATATGGGACAAGAGACACTTTTAAAGGACATAATAAGGCTTTAGTGGTGTACTTGGATGGATTTGGGAGACTTGGTAGGAATTCCCAAAGAATTTCACATGATTTGGAAGACATATCCTGGGATTATCATGTATCTTATGTAGTTCAGAATAATCACATGATGGTCTGTGTTATAAGTTATTTTCTTAAGTATCCCACCTTTATTGTTTTTTAAAGAATTTATTTTGTGAATTACTTATATATTTTCAATGTCATCTTGTATTATGTCTTGTGGGATTTATTAGGTGTGTAGGATGTTATTCGTGTGCCCTATCAGAAATCCATCAAGTGATATATGAGTGATCATTAGAATATATTCTGCATGCTAAATGGTTTCTCTAGTTGTTCCTCAAATCTTACATAATTGGAATATTTTCTGCTCATGAGACCATCCACTCTAAGAAATCCCCTCTAGCAGCAGTGTGATGTTCTTAGGGTTCATCCATCCACATTGATTCAGCCTTTTAGCCTCAAACCATCCTATTTTCATGATGGGGTAGGGAATTTATATGCCTTTCCACCTTTGTTGTTCCCCTCTTTGGTAATCGTATTTTTCTTGAGTCTATGATGGAGTCATAGAATGGCTCTAGAATCATTCTTTTTCACATGTCTATATCATGGATCTCTCTAAGGGAATCACCTTTTTTTTAGAAACCACAAGTCCCCATGCCCAGATAAAGGTTTCTTTTATTGTATTATTTACAATTAATGGGAACATGTTGAATCATGTTGGATCACCAAATTAATTTTATATTGTCAGGCAGACATGTCTAAGTGTCTTCGTGATATTTGGATGCATGTTGAAAGATGTTCGCATAATCTTGGTTGACTTGTCTGGGTCTTTCTATGGGAAAAGGATGACTTGTTATGGGGGACTTTGGAAGATTAGGCTGACTTTCCAATGAATCTTACAAGATTGTCTTGAGTATGTCATTACCACATTACAAGGGTTAATTTTTTTTGAGAGGCTATATTCTCCCCTTATTTTAATTTCCTTTTTCTATCTAAAAAAGGTCTATATTCATGTGATTTATGCAAGTAATATTAGAGATAATTACTCTACCTATTGGTGATTAATCACACGAATAATAAAGGTCATATTGAGATGCATGAGCATTTCCTGGATAATACCATGCATTTTTTCTTATGAAGTCAAGGGCGGAATCGTGAGATATCTTTGACATACTTGTTGATCTTTTCATGAGGATGCTGACATGCTGATGGGATTTTGCGGGATGGGGAGGAAATTTCACCGTGGCCTCGTGGTTTCTTGTGGATCGTAAGGGGCATGTTGTGTGGTGTTAATGACTGAGAGTGGATCCTGCATCCTCCCCTTTTCATTACCTTGTTTTATTTTAAAAACGTATATGGGTATTGTTATTTTGGTTGAATGTTTTCAAGGATAAACATTCTCCTCATTAGTGATATATCATGTGAGTTTTATGACCAAAATATTCCTCTTCCTTTTGGATATCTTTCCACTACTTTTGAAGGATTTTTGGATTTCTAGTGAGTCCCTAGCTGACTAAAATCCTCATGACCTGGGGGAGAATATCTAGTTTTAGCCACATAATCTTCAGTTGTTTGGATTCCTTGACAAGAGTGGAAAGTCTTGTCAAAGGGACCTCATTGGATCTTCTTGCAGGATAAGCATGATGTGTGGTGCCTTCACCTAACCTTATAATGGTCACACGACCTTGTATCCATTGGTGTTTCATGCAATTCATGGGTCTCTAAATCCTTCTTCTTCATTTTCATATATAGGGAAAATAGTACCCATATCCATGTATTTATTCCATTGTGAGTTTTATGATTATTATTTAGTGGGTGACAACCAATCCCCCCCCCCCTCCACTATGGAGCAATGTCTGTGGGGACAAGGGCTCGCTTATGGAGAAAGTAAAAGCTCACCTAAGATGTTTCCATTGTCACAAATCCATGTCTGGGGTGATGTTTGGCATGTCAGGTGACACTTGGCATTTCTACAAATTTTCTATATATAAGAAGAAGAGATCCATTCATTTCACCAACTACTCTTCCATAAATGTTCTCTCCTCACATATATCATGTTACCTCATCATGATAACCTTTTGAAAGACCGGAGTGTGGGACCCCTTCATGAGACATGCTTTTACAAGGACTAGTTTGTAAGACTTCTCATGCTCAACACCCATTCAAACTAACCACAAACTATATCTCAGTAACTGTTTGATCATCTTCCATGACGTTCAAGATTTTCTTGATGGTTTCATAGGGTTATCTAACTCAATAATATTGTTTATTATGTGATTTTTGTGGTCATTTACAGGTCATGAAATTATGAGCCTCAAAGGGCTCTTGAAATTGCATGATGGCCTGCAGTGTTATGTGACATGTGATATCTTTGGAAGTCAGTAAATGTGTAAGCTCCTTATGCAGTTCGTGAATCCCTTACTCATTCATGTGATGTGCATGATACTACTAGATTATCATGTTTTCACTTTGACAAGATTTTATTTTATTTATTTTACATATTACACTAACTCCTATTTAGATGGATTCTAGTTCTCATTGAGGTTCCTCAATTGTGTCCAATCCAAGGGCTATGATTACTATAAATCACAATGTCAATCCTCCATATATCATGTATTCAGATAATGATATTCTATAGTGGTTTCTCCCACCTGAGCTTCAGGGTTATCCTCATCCTCATCATCTTCCTCTATATAGATTCATTTTACTGGTTGATGTTTTTATCCCACCTTTGTGAACCAGTATTCAACATTTTTGGGTGTCAACACTTTCTCTTTGCGATTAGATGAAAATTTATAAGGATGTTTAGTTGATAATATTTCAAGCCCAAGATTTTTTATATGTTGTAAAACTCTACTTTTGGTCTGGATGGTTGCCACATCACTCATGTACCTATAGCTCAGAAATACACATCTATATTTTTCTCCTCTATGAACAATCCTGGAAGTGGGTGCAACTTTAAATGGTAACTCCATCTTGGTGGTAATTTTTCTATTGAATTGTCTTGTCCTTATGGACCATCCGATGTTCCATAGAATTTTCCTATTAGTTATAAAAGGTTCATCCTTATGAAGTTGTTTGGACTTCCCATTTCATCATCTATTTCCTACTCGATATCGTTAGAGAAATGATTAGTCATTGTTTCTCTAGTACCAACACTTTCTATTTTCCCATGGTTAAGTATGTATTAGCCTATAGGAAACCTACCAATTGGATGTGATTTCACCTATTCAAGATATTTTTGATGAATTCCTCTTTGCATTGGATATTTGGGATGATCCTTTTAGGACTCCATTTTTTTCTAATGTGATTTTTATCAGTGTGAAGTATAAACTAAGGAAGGAGATAATGATGAACTCAATTATTTATTTCATGGATTTGTTCATGTTTTTCTTTATTTTAGTGGAGTCAGGCCAACATCCATACACCCTCATCAGGGCCCTTCCCAATAGGTTTTTTGTCTCGTATTGGGAAATCTTGTAAGTGGGTAGATATACATCATGAGGCTATCGATTGAACTCTATGGTCTCTCTAGACCTATGGTTTTTAGGATTTATATACATGTTTTTAATGGATATATTTATCTAGATGAGGATGCATGTTCAGGGATCTATGTCATCGCATTAGTGATGGCACCGTGGCTTAAATATGGATAATGACTCAATTGGGTAGTACCAGTAATTACACACCTTTTAAAAATCTAGGTCCATATTCAACAAGGCATCACCCATTATAGGATAAGTGGTCCCCTCCATTTTTTTAATCATGATAGGGGAAAATTATTTATTGTTATGAATATTACAATGCCAATAGGATCCTAGATGAATTTTCCCACACCATACTACTAAACATATTAGGGGTTGCAACCACATCGCTAAGCCCCACCGAGGTTAAGAATGCACTGATCCAAATTGATAGATTTGATTTTACCCCTTTTCGTACACCACCAAAGCTAATTATTAATAAAGTAAGTGGTTCCCTTGATGAAAGGTAAGATATGATCTCTCTTCATGATTGGGTTATTATAGCCTGGGTAGAATAACGTATTATCTATGATACCTACAAACTATATATATTCTCTCATCAGTTTGGTTGTACCCAAAGGGTCTTGACTCTACCTTTGGATGGAATTCATGAATAGAAACATCCTAGAGTCATCTTCCAATTTGGGATGATGTTGGCATGTGAAGATACTAAGGATGAGTTCATACATCCACCTCCATATGCTCCTACCTTCCTTACAAAAGATTATTCATAGGCTTGGTTTGAAAATTATCTGGATGGTGTGTTATGCCCGCTGCTCCGTCATGTGGAAAATCCTTTTACCTTACCATCCCCTATGTTAGTGGGGATGATGGAGTTGACTGGTGATATGGGTGATATACCAAGGAATAGAACTCAGTAAAGTGTTGAATACCCTAATGGTGAAACAAAATATGTTGAGTAAGTTATCCCTCTAGCACAGACACGAGTGATACGTCTATCCAGAGAAGAGCATATGAGGCTCCTTCTTATTTTTCCTTATTGGATCAACTGGTTACTCCTCCTCATATAATGCATGCCCCATCAATCACATTGGCTTAGAAATAACATAGTATGATATAAAAATAGAATAATTCCTTGATTAATGATACCCATTTGGAATCATTCAACGAACAAGGGGGACCCGTTCATCATTTATTGCATTACATGGGGTAGGTAGTTTTTGACTGATATCCTTTATATGGAATCATGAAGAAATTTTTTCTTACTCATAATGATATAACCAACAATGAAAAAGGATTTGTAATATATTTTAGATGAGTCAATCTTTTTAGGTAGATGAGGGAGACGTCAAAGGAATTAGACTAGGATTATTAGTTTATATCCAGATTGGAAGACCGAATGGATACATGCACTGTTAAAATATATAGGCATGATAGAATCACGAAACGTCTAAGGTCTGAATTTTCAATATCATCATTCACATTAAAAACTACATATAAGAGATCTGAAGATTTGAATACTTTTGTTAAGGCTCTCTAACATGAAGAATAAGTGGAAGAGGTTACGGGAATGGAACTCCAACATTCAATTGATGCATACCATCAAAACCATCCTGACATGGCTAGTTCAGAAGATTGAATCTTATCTTAATTTACCACACTCTATTTTTTTTAGATTCATGGAGAGAATCCTACCTGTGGAGATTCCTCCTTATTTTCACATTATTAATGAATGAATTTACTTCAACCATCCATTTTTTATAGCTTTTCTCCCATCCATGATGTGAATATCATTATTCTTATTTGATATGAATTTCAAATGACACCCATCTCTTTCATAATATAATGTAAAGTTAAAGTCTTGGTTTACAATTCTGAAATTCTAACATAATATTTCTTGATAAATTCTCATGATTTCCAACCAACATGAGATTCTTCATCAATAATTTCTTCCAAATATCATGAGATCACCTTATTTGTATAATTATTAATTGTGTATGATATATATAACCTAAGGAGGGTTTTATTTCTTTTTTTTAAGTCAATCAGATGGGTGAGCATATCTTAGTTTTTTCTATGTCTATATGGTGGGCCTTATAGGACCTCATAGACCAAAATCATTTTTATGTTTTAGTTAAGGGACTTTTAGCTCAGACCTTCTACAACTTTATTTTAGGGTATTATAGATCATACCTTTTATCGCTTTATTTTATGGTATTTTAGGATGAACCTTCTATAACTTTTGTTTCTGGTATATTAGCTTGTAAATTCTATTATAGATGTTTACAATCATTCTACTCCGACTTTTATGACTTCAGTTTAGGGTATTTTAGCTTAGAACATTTATTATTTTAGTTTATGGGATTTTATCTTGGACCTTCTATTACTGTAGTTTAGGTTATTTTAGCTAATACATAATATTTCTTTATTTTATGGTCTTTTATATCATAACATATATTGTGGTAGTCTGTAACATTTTATCTTGTACCGTCTATTATTTTGGTTTAGGGTCTTTTAGCCCTGAACTTATATTAATTTACATTAGGGAATTATAGATCAGACCATATATTTCTTTAGTTTAGGTTTTTTGTGTAGAAATTATATTTCTATAGTCTATATTCTTTTAGCTAAGAAATTTTTTTGTTTTAGTTTAGGGAATTTTATCTCGGACATAAAATTTCATTATTTTATGGTGTTTTATCTCTAAACTTTTATTTTATCTAGTTTAGGGTATATTAACATAATCCTGATATTCCATTAGTTCAATGTTTTTTAGCACAAAACTTATATTGTTTTAGTTTAGGGTCCTTTATCTTGGACCTGATATTTCATTAGTTTAGGTTCATTTAGCTTAGACCTTCTATTTTTGTATTTTATGGTATTTTAGATCATACCTTATACTACTTTGCTTTAGGGTATTTTAGCTCATACCAATTATTTTAGTAGTTTAAGGTCTTTTTGGTTGGACCTCATATTGCTTAATTTAAGGTTATTTTATCTAGGACCTTTTATTTTATAATTTAGGGTCTTTTATCTTAGAGTAGATATTTCCTTAGTTTCTTGTCTTTTAACTTGGACCTTCTATTATTGTAGATTAGGAACTTTTAGCTCGGACCTAATATTGCTTTAGTTTAGGGTATTTTATCTTAGAACTGATTAATGATCATGGAATATGGAGAAAAAATTCCATGAATGACCCAAAACAAATTGAGTTGTTGGGTTATACCATTGTGTTTTGAGGGATCACAGTGGTCCAAAATCCATTTTTTTAGAGTGACACATTTGGTTGATGACCATTAGTGCATATGAATGAGAAATAGGCATACGTTCATGGTCATGAAACAGTTCTAGGAAGATGGGATTATTTTCTAAGGGATATAGAATATTTATGGAGGTAATATTGGTTGAGGGTGAAATACTATGATTTCTAGGACCACTTGAATTGTTTAATAATGGATGATGTAAGTCATAACCCCAAAGATCGAGTTTATGAATATGTGATGGGGGAGACATGATGAGTATTTCCTATGACCTTTTTCAGATTCTAGGTTTAGCCGCGGTGTTTCTAGGGCTCAAAATGATTGATGCTCCATTGCTTCAATGTGTGTATTCCTTTAGTATGAGGTTTAAGGCCCATATTAATCTGTATCATTGTCAAGAAAAAGATTATCTCCACTCATTTCTAAGGGATGTGATAGGTTATTAAAGACACAAACATCCAAATGATGAGGTTGGGTATGGGTAGAAGTATATCTTAGAATTGTTCTCAAACCCTTGGGAAATTTTGATCTTATATTGTAAATATTTATCCCTACATCTTTTGGTTTTGAGTCACAAGGTGTGGGATAACGAAGGATAAGGAATAGAGTGTCACATTCCTACATTGGGAAAGGGTAAAAGACATGGTGATGTAGAATACTAGATGTCAAACCTTCTTGGATAGTTTTTCATGGATATTTTTAATCATGATTCGAATTACATGGGTCAAGAGGAAAATACAAGATTGTCATACAAGGAGTAGTTCAGATCACAATGAAGTGTTTAGTTCGGTCATGGTGATGTCAAGGATCGTAAGGATATTAATTTTCTTTTTTGAAGAGTGATACATTTGGTTGAATACAATAGGTGCATATGCAAGATCTATATTCATATATTCATAGTCAAGTAAAGGTTCCCTTGAAGTTGGGTATCCTTTTCGAGGGCCATGGAAGATTTATAATGATCTAAAGAACCTCAAATCATGAAGTCTGATTTTGTGGAATGTGTAATATCCAAGAAGACATTGAACACCCTAAATTGTGTGTCGCTGTATAGAAAAGATATTCTAATGTCTAGAAAACATAAAAACTCAATACTCTAACTTTTTCCTAAATTAAGGTGTCCATCAAGGATTTGGTTTTCTTTTCTAGCGTTATTGAGTGGACCCTATGAGCTATGTACCTTATTTATTTTCACCCTAATTTTTTTGTAAACTCTTGAGATGAAGAGTTTAGAAAGTTAATACTTGATTTTTCCTAGGCTTCACTTTATGGGTTTTCAACCAAGAACGTTTTTTACCTTTTTTTCTAGTAGTTTAAGGTCTTCTGATTTGGACCATTATAGGCTACAGTTTAAGGTCATAAAGATTCGACCAATAGTTGAGGTACTTTATGTTCATGATACACATGGACCTAATATGAAGGATTATACACAAGATCATAGTTAAAACACCCAGGGTTAATAATAACCCAACAAGCACTTGATTGGGAGATGATCATATTCTAAATCATGGATCGAGGTTCTCGAGTCATGGGTTTTGATATGGGACAGTCATATCATGACTAGTTCGGATCACATTGAGTTGCTGAGTTCTTCCATGAAGATGTTAGGACACACAAGTATCGAAATTTCCTTTTTATAGAGTGATTCATTTAGATGAATTCTTATGACACATTTTCAGGATTCATAGTCATACCTTCATAGTCATGAAAAAAAGTCCCTTGAAGTCGGTTATCCTTTCCCAGGTCCATGGAAGACTTTGGGGTGATCCAAAGTACCCTAGACATGAAGTGTGGATTATTGATTGAGGTACTTTAAAAGATGATGGATGAACCTCATAGTCTAGATGAACATAATATGGATATTATTGTACCTTGATAGGGGATAAAAAATGGGTGATGTCCATCACAATTTATCACAATGTAGTGGATATTTTTTTGAAGTTTAACATTAGGAAATGAACAGATATTCTGTATAGATTATTTTTATATGGTAAGGAAATTTTTTCTGTGAAGTTTTACTTTCATGATACTGTAACATTTGAATTTTAGTTTAATATAATGCGGTGAGGATGTACTTTGATGAGTTTGAAATCATGTAATAAAGACATTTTTAATGTAGTTTAAAGTCACGCGGTTTTGAATTGGTAATGGATGTGAAAAATTTATGCATAACATTTTATATATACAAGAAATCCGTATGCATGTCTGGTTCATACATATTAAATATGAGTATGTGTGACTCAATCATTGGGTAGTTGGGGTGAATTTTGTATTTTTCTCAACAGGTATGAATAGTGAATATCCATGTGTCACTACATCTTTATTGATGATAGAAATCTAGAAACATTTATCTCTCTAACGAGAAAATCTCTATACAGTTCTGACCCATATTTAGAGGTGGTCATCGTTTCTATTTATTGTTGTATATGGGCCTAGGATTGTATATCTAGCCATCACTATGCATCATATAATGATAGGAATTGATGCACACATAGTTCTTGAGGAACCATGTAGTTTAACATTATGTGGAAGGGACAAGGACTTCCGAACATGAAAAGGGGAATCATGAATTGACCCAAATATGTAAATCTAAGCATTACTCTGTATCCTAGGGTAATAAGAATCAAGACATGTGATGTTATTGAAATCACATGTAGTTTATTTTCATGTGGTGAGGATGTAGATAAATTTATGTGAAGGAAAATAAATGTTGTGGTTGGGCCCATGAGTGGATGTATAGGTTTCACTACATACCTCATGATAATGAGAATCAACCCAAATTTAGTACTTGGAGAATGAGCTCCCTATGCATATCCATTCTATCTTCAGAGGGGGTAAATTTTTTATATTTTTCATAACTAGTCCTAGGATTGAAGAGTTGGGAATCAATATGTATCTTGCGATGTCAATAATCAGGACACATGTAGTTCTTATATGCAGGTGTGGTAGGATACAAAAACAAAAAATAGTTGTCCTCTTGGGTGATATCTATAGTAATATATTGTTTTTTGTCATGTAGGGAACACCAACTACGTAGCATAATGTCATAAGTAAAGGCCTCATGGTATTCCTTTTATAGTCTAGCACCCAAGACCATGATGGGCCTATCACAACATTCTATCCCATGTTTGTTTAGGTAATCCCTTACTGAAACTTCTAATTTTCTATGGTCTATGATCATTGTGAGAAATAAGGAATAATAAGGGTTCCTCTCAATATGCATAGTAAATTAAGGATAGGATAAGAGGATTTTTCATAATCTGGGGGTTGGACTGAGATATGGGATAACAGATTCCCTACATATCTCATTGAAAATTATAATCAAGACATATTTGGTTCTAGAAAAACCAATTTATTTTAATGTCACATGTAATGGACATTATCCAGGTAATTTATAGTCTTGTGGTAAGGACATGGATCACCCAACATCATGGAAAATGAAGACTATTTATGATCCCACAATTAGAGGTCTAGGAATCACTAAAAATCCTATAATTGTATGAATCCATGAATTCATTGTTCATGAATAACAATAATGTTGAACATCATGCATAAAGTACATGGTTCTGGTAGTTTAATGTCATGCAGTAAGGATGATCTTGTACAATTTAATGTTGTGTAACTCGAATGATCTACTATAGTTTAGCATCATATATCCTGGATGAATTGGCATGACTTGCACTGATGTGGATTCTCAAATATTGTACATTTTAATTTCATTTAACTATAATGAATTAGTTTGACTTATAAAGATGTGAATTCCCATCTTCTAATACAATTTAACATCATATAACTAGGAAAATAATTTATAGTTTAACATTATTTATCCAGGATGAATTGGAGGGACATACACTGATGTGGATTCACATATCTTGTATACTTTAACCTCATGTAACTAGGATGAATTTATGAGTCTTAAAATGATGTTGATACCTATATCTTATATAGTTTAACATCATGTAATAAGGATGAATTTGTGGGACTGACACTAACGTAGATGCCCATAGCTAATAGATATGAAAAGTAATTCTTGAAAATCCTACCATTGGTGGGAGGTGTGACATGCTCTCCATCCATTGGGTCCAATGTGTAGGATTCATTATGATAGACCTTATTTATAGATATAGCACCCTTCCCCTATAGGTTATAGTTTTGGAGGCTCCTTCTCTAGTATAATTTTGGTCATAATATCCAAAATTGGTTCTCCTTGGAGGAATGAATAGAGGCAGAGCTTCTCATTTAAAGCTCATGCTACCCAATTATGATGAACTATAAGGCTGTGAAATGTATGAAACCTTTTCTCAATAAGTCTCAGTAATTCATCTAGACAGTATGACTTCTCTTAATCATAGATCTATATGAAAACGTATATTTAGAGAGAAGGCAACTAGTCCTATATGGGTATCATTGTATATATTCCATACACTAATAAGTATGGTGTTTCATGTGTAGCAGTATGTGTTGTGGTGCGGTAGGGCCATAATGTATGTAGTATCATATCCATCTAAGAATTCATATTTATTTTTTCCATATTCAATATTATATTAAATAGAGTCTTTTTTAATCCCTCTATCTATCCATTTTCCATTTCATGATAGCAAGATGAGGTATTATACCTGATATTGTACTCCTGGTAGAGTTTCTTCATCTCCATAGAAAACAATATGGCACATGAGCCTCAGCCCAGTCATAGAGGACCCCCTATATGCATCCACAAGAATCAGGTTCGAAACATTGCGTAGCCATAATTTCGGTTTACAATAGTAGTATTGTAACAGGTAATGTAGCATCCAGAACTATTCACCTTGGGCCACCGGTTTGGGCTTGGAGTATTTAAGGCCTTCGGGCCACCCAGGTCTTTGGGCCTGTAAGGCTTTCAAGCCACCTTTAAGGCTTTTGGGCCACATGATCAGTACAATTTCCCCAGACTCTACAAAAAAGATGAAGCCCCAAAGGAGGATTTAGAGCATGTTCACTCACCAGAGCAAAACCAAATGGATTTGGAAGAATGAGAGGGTTTGTCTACGCCATCGGGACCAGCCAGTTCTTGCACGGAAGCCTAGCCAGTTGGCCATGCGAAGGTGTAGAGATATCATCACAATGGAAAGGCTGGGGAGGTGAAGTTCCTTGTAGTTTTAGTTAAGTTGAACTAGCAAACAGCTTTGGGTCTTGTAATCTCTTAGTCCTACAAGCCATGTAATCTCTAATCTTATGGGCCTTTTAAGGGTTCCCCCTCATCTCATGAAAGGTGAGTTATCAAAAATCAATAAAAATGATTCCCTTCATACCATTCAATTATAGAAAACAATATGGTATAGTTGTCCATCAAAATTATATGAGGGACCCCAGACCTACTGATGATATGGGACATCAGGAAGTTGATGATATTCTTTATCCCTACTTCCTTAAGGTTTATTTTGTCATTTCATCTAGAAAAGAAGTTGGTAGTAATAAGAATGTACTTGAACATCTTAGTAATGGCAAGGGGATATGACCCCACAACAATCATTCCCCACTGATATTTTCAAAGAATATTTAGTTTTTTGTAGCAGTTATTGGGGTAGATTGATGAAGTTTTCATGGACCAAGAACGTATGGAACTTCTTAGTGAATACCATATAGTCTTGTATCATGTTTTTCCAATAATATCCCAACCTCTTGATTTGGTGGGAGATCCTACTCCCAGATTGATGGGCACCACACGATCTTGCAATAATTTCTTCTATGATGGTGACAATTTCTCCATATATTAAGCATGTGAGGAGGATTCTATCAAATACATACTTGTAGAGGACTTTTGGTACATGTTCACCATCATACAGGGTGAATTTCACTGCACTACACCAAATCTCTTCCCTTCCAGCTTGGTATATCCGGAGAGTCCTATTTTGAAGAGAACCTATTATATGCTTTAACAACCCAAGGGTGGTTATTGGTTCATCATGATCTGGGGTGGTGTTAAACTAGATAATTTATTCCATATCACATATAATGATTGATGAGACCATTATTAAATTTTTGATAGGGATGATTTCTTTATCATGATCAGTGTCATCTAGGACTATTGATGTATAGATAGTGCATCGGCGCGAGCATTCTGTGATCAGGGAACACGATGCATTATGTTCTAAAAAGGGAATTATACCATCATTCCCCTGACATATCCTATGGGAGGGTCAAATTCTTCCTTTTTGAGGGAAAACACTCCATTTATCTTCCTTATCACTAGTTATGAATCCACAATGATATTCAGGTACTCTATGTACATTTATAGGGACATTTTCAACCTAGGGATGGGGGCTTGGTACTCTACCTCATTGTTTATGTACCATTTAGATTGTGTTAATGAGTAGGTAAAAACTTCATTGTTTTGAGAGTCAAATAAAATATCTAAGACAGCCTAATTGAAATTCAAAATTTCAATCCTTTTTCTAATAAGACTACAATAGCCACTATCAAATGCATCTCTTGTTTTCGGGGAGTGTCAAGGCCATAGAAGACCTCCTCATCTAGAAGCTCAGTTCCCACCAGTGTATTTTCCAGTGTAGTATGTCATGCAAGGATAACATCTAGGTATTACTCTTTTACTTATTTCTCTGATACGAATTGAATTTCATATTTCTATAGAATGGTCGACTATTGGGCTAGACACCCAATTGAACATGGGTGATCAACAATTCACTTTAAAGGATCAATTTGAGAGACCAAATGGACTTTGTGGTGCTACATGAAATTCAACATCTTCTATACTACTATGATATGTGCAAGGAAGTTATTCTTTGATGTCAGTGTATCTAGAATTAGTACATATCATGGTTCTTTAGATGCAGTAGAGGTTGTTCTCACTCCTTGAATCATATTTCTATAAATTGAGGGTACCAAATAATCATTCCATAGAGACCACATTTATGATGATTTGCATCACTTCCGACAAATTCATGAGGACTAATAGGTGAAAAATATACTTCTTGATACATTCAATGGTTCCGTAGAAATAACCATCCCAATGATAACTGATTCACTTCTTCATTATCTTGGTGAATGAGAGGGTTTCCAGCAAAATTGGCTATTAATCGCTGGATTTAGACAAGGTTCCCTTGGATCCCCCTTAGTTCACTAATATTTTATGGGTTCACATTACTATGATATCAGTAGTCTTTTGTGGGTCAACCTTGATGTCGTGGTGGCATACCCCAAACCCAAGGAACTCTCCTGATATTTCCATAAAGAAAAATTTTAGCATATTTAACTTCAAAATATATTGTTTCAGCTTTTCTAAGACTATTTTTATATTTGTGATGTGATCACATCACTATCGAGATTTGACAACCAGGTCACCAACATAACATTAAACTACATTTAATAGTAATGGATTAAATACACGATGCATGGCACATTGATATATTGTACCAACATAATTTAAGCCAAACATCATGACCTAATAGATAAAGATACCATCAGGTTATCTGAAGGTAGTGGATTCTTCATCAGCAAGGACTATTTACTTGATTGTTCCCTTAATGCCCATCCATAATATAAAGGGCTTAGAAGCCATCTATTTCATCGGTCAAGATATCTTTGATGAGAAACAAAAAAATATTCTTTTAGGAAATGCGGATTAATGTCTCTAAATTCTATATCTACTATAATATTCCCATTGATTCTCTTAACTATGATGATTTTAGAAAGAAATCATTGTTATCTAACATATTGTACAATGTTTTCTTTGATCAACTTGTCAACTTTCACCTATACATTAGTATTATAAGAGGGGTTCATACTCCTGGATTTCTTCTTGAAACTTTGATTCTCATTAGGGTAGCCTTAGAAGGTGCATATCCACATATAGATTTAGTCCTGTAATTTATTTGTAGTTACAAGTAAGCCTATATCAATGTTTCTTTATAAATGAAATGTAAATATCTTTCTATTTGAGGGGTATTGAGACACTAATTAGTGTAGGCTTTGGGTATTCTTTCATCCGTTGATTTATCTTCCTAAACTCATCAATGGTGGTGGAGATTCCTTCCTCAAATGTGGGAGGGGATTTCCGGTGGTCATCCACATATTCCACCAATTCTAATTCTATAGAGACATTATTGGATTAATATAGAAATATGGCAGTGATACCACCATGTAGTCTACTAACCTTTCCATATATGGGGTACTTGAAACACTAATAGAATGTTGAAGGTACTGTTATGTAGATATAGAGCTAGGCCCTTCTATTCAAGGAATTATATGTGGTGTCCTACTGGATAACCATAAAATCAGCAGTATATTTGAGATTCTCAAACTAATCCTTCATCTTGTTATTCCCAAGAGTTCTTTTCTTATTCTTATCATACCCTTGAATAGCCAACTTTATAGGAGAAAAATTTCCTTCTCCAGATCCAAAATATTAGAGGGTTCAAAATTCGATGGGTTTGATCCTAGAAACATCACCAATCATGGAACTTTGGATTTCAACATTATTGAGACCTCCCCAAACATATAGGGTCATGATGCGACCCTGGAGACACTCTTCCTAATCTTGACTAATGACTGAGATGGAAACCTGGCATTCTCCTATCAGGGTATCAACCTGATAAACCTTTGTTGTAGATCCTTCTATATTAATATCCTATGGGATTTAGAGGGTCTCATCCAGTGACACCCTTAGTTATTCCGTAATATGGATCACATCCGGGACTAAGAGTTTGGTTGGGACAACCACCAATTGTTTCAAAACGTCATTCTTTTTTATCAAATGTTGGAGCTTCCTGATGTGGTGATGGTCTGATTCATGTGGTTCAAGGAACTGATGCACTTGAGGTGGATGTGTCTAGTGTATGTGTAGAGGATGATGAAGTATATACAACCATTAGTATGGGTTGTTCTAGCCAACCCCTTTACCCAGTTTTATTGGATAATCGAACCTCTTTTTGAGGGTCATGAAAGATAGCTGGGTAAGGATGACTACTGGATTATTCTGGGATGCCTTCATGCAACTTTTGAGCATGCCCGAGTGTTTTCCCACAAGTCTTATCTTTATATATATTCTTTGTGGGGACATGAATATAACATTTCATTTCACCACATTAGAATTGTCCCATGTATCCTTGATTAAGGTGCATTATTCCTCCCATTACCCAGTTATGTATAGCCAAATCATATTCTGAGGCATTCTCATTACTGAATAAGGGTCCTATCAAGTGTATCACTCTGAAATAACCAAATATGGGCTATTCTTTCGATGAATAATATTTTTTTTAGAGAAGTGTATGTTTTTAGGATGATATAGGAATGAAATATGCAAGATTTAGGGATTTCATTGTAGTATAATATGACTCATCCTCCTATGTTTCTCCCTTCTTCTAGTGGAAACACCCACATTTTGGATGGATATTTGATGTTTCCTCCATGGGTAGCAGAACTATTGTGGGTTTTTTGGATGCTCTCTTATAGTGCTATGAGCTTGATCAACACCTTTTCCAGCCATCCAGTTGTCCAACCTTCATGCATGCCTATCCTGAACATTCATTCAACCATCATCTTCTTCTGACATGGAAATGGTTATGCAAGCCACCTGCTCTAAGGAGTTTTATAACACCAATTGTCTAGAAATAACTATTCCTTGATGGAAGCCATTTAAGATGAAGTATCCCTGGATAGTATGGCCCAACCTTATGTTGAAAGTGTAGTGTTTGGGATGGTTTATGAGGTTTATGTCATTAGGATTCCTTAGTTGTGGTAGCATGGGCAGGTTATTGTCCATGGCTGCCAATAAATAATTGTGGGCTTGTTCATTTTGGATAGAGTATTCTATATTCATCCATTCCACAAATCCTAGGAGAACCTGATTTCATTATGCTTCTATCCAAGGGTGATTTTTTTTTATCTCTTGATAGGAGGTGTTGGGTGGTTTGGGACCTACATGGGGTCATGGACGAGAACTGCTGCTAGTTTCAGAGTGACATATGCAGCTTCTTCATTACCTAGAATTTTTCCTTGTGTCGGGGGCATGAGTCTATATTTGGATAGGTTTTAATGACTGAAATCATTGAGATGTTGTTTCATTTTGGAAAACTCAGGAAACCCACCTTGATATTTCATTTGGATCAAATGTTTCTGCAGCTCATCCCAAATATTTTCAGCATACAGTTCCAACAATTATTATTGAAAGAGAGGGATGTTAGGTAAGTAAGTTAGAACCTTCCATCTGGATATGATGTAATACACCCTATCATTTTATCATTTCTTATTGTTAATTAGATCAAAAATTTCGATCTTTTTCAACATAGTGCTAAACTAGTAAAAAAACTAAAATGAACTATAATCCCATTGGACAACAGATTTTTCTAGCCAGTTGATGTACCAAACAAATGTTGGCCCTGATAGAGCCTACAAAAAACAACTCATCTTAGTTACCTTTTATTGATATTGATGGGACATCATCGAACCACACTGAAATAAGAAGTTTTTAAGATGTTTTGTAGGATTTATTTTACCATCAATGGTGGAGAATATATGTTTTTCTAAATTTGGTGTAGTCAATGTTTCTCCCATAAACTCAGGATATGAATTTGTCTCAGACTGCATAGGTTTTCATTACCCCACTATGGATTTCATTTGAGTAGTTATAGACTTGATGACATTAAGTAACCCTGGGGTACTGCTATTTTATCCAGATCCCTTCCAATGTGAGTGGGTGGGGGTCGATGAGGTTGACCCACATTTTCCTCCTGCTGATTCTTCATTTTTCCGATGACTGAATGATTTCTCTTATGAGGGATTGGTTATTGTTGTGTAACCCTTGAACCTAGTTACCTAGAGTCGGTTCATTATTACATAGAATTGGCATGATCACAAGAGATAAAGTCATGAAATACTGATTAGCTTAGTATCCTTGGAAGTACTAGATACATACATACATTTTACATTAAATTATGAAATATAAAAACTACAAAATTGTGTCTTCTTTGAACACACTAATATCCCTTAGCCTATTCTGGAAGATAAAACATAATATACTTCTTCTCATCCAGGGAAAATTAAACCATAAGAAAGGGGTGAGATCATATGCTCTTTATGGATAACAATATAGCATAAATTTTCATAAATAATCATAAACAATAAAGGCAATGTATAAGGCTAAAAAACAAGCCTTTTAAACATAAACATTAGAATAATATGGTAAAGATAAATCAAATAATTCCATTTACTTATTCACATAGATATTCTACTAGTCAAATAATTACATATAATATCAATAGCTAATTTCATAATGATGGAATGAATAATGTCGGACATCATAACCACATAGTCAAGGCCTTGTGCCAAGACCACAAATAACGATTTTGTCAAGGCCTTGTGAAAAGAAACAAGATTATTTCATGAGACCTACCGACACATTGAAGGGATATAGAGGTTTCCTTCCATCACTTACTATGTCCAATGAATTCCTCATATGAAAAGGGTGAAATATAACATAAACCTTCTTATTAAAACTATAATACAAAATATCAATAATTTAACCATAAAAAATGAATGGTATAAAAACAACACATCCATAGTCAAACATATCATAACTCATTTAATAAAATATAGAACATTTTATTATAATAATGAAATATCAATCTTGAATAATATCCGGTAATGGATGTGGACATAGTTGAAAATGATTAGTAAAATTCTTTTAGAGAAATAACACTTTTTTATGAAATCATTTAAAAGTAAAACAATTAAGAAATGAATAAATTTAAAATAAATTTATGAATCAAAGTGTCTCGTACCACTTTGAAACATTTGAAATTAATTAACATTTTAAAACTTTCATGTCCATATAAATAAATCCTTAATATGATTTTGAAAACATAGAAATTAATGAAAATGATTTAGATGAATAAATATTTAAACCATTTAAAATCATGTTTATGTTAGAGTCCCTTAAAAATAATCCTTTTGAAAACTCTTTTATGAATCATCGACATGGATAATAAATACGTCCCAATAAAAAACATACCCATAAACAAGATTTGATAATAATAAGATTAAGTAATTAACCCTCACATTGTACTTTTCCTTAGTGAAGTGTACGTTAAACTCCTATATAATGGTGAAATAATTTCTATTAAATTATACAAGAACAACATTCAAAAAAATGATATCATATATGACCTTATAATATTTCTTTTTTAATGATATTTCAATAGTATCATTGTTTTGGGTGTTAACTAATTTGTTTTCCATTATATATTTTGATATGTAAGTCATGTTTGTTATGGATAATATGTAATTGATTCATTTCTAGAATAAAATTAAGTTCCTAAACATTATTTTTAATCAACAAATAAAAAATTATTCTTGAATGGTTATTATGGGGCATGAAATCTCATCGCATCGTCGAGACGGTAAGCTATACGTACACATGAGCGACAATAACATTCTATTAGTGGTGAAATAATATGTAATTTAATGGTATATTATATATAAATAATAATTATCATGTTAGAATTATTATTTACATCAATTATACTCATCATTATACCAATCAAGTAATGAATTGTTGAATGAAAAACTACACCATTACGTAGAGACAGTAAGCTATATGTATGCACGTATGGTGACATTATCATTCATAGGATGGATAGAATAATGAATATGGTTGTACCATATTTATAATAGTATCTCAGTACGTAGAAGGTACTGGATTTATTATTTTAGTATGAAATAAACATAGAAAGTGGAAGTAGAAGAAGAAAACAACTTTGAAAGAGTTAATGATGTAATTACCTCATCTTCAGGTTCTTCCTTTTGATTTGAAAAAAAAGGCTCATTATGTTGGATTTATGATCAAAGTAAGGCCTTTAGGTTTATGTGAGTGTATTTGGGAGGATATTTCAATATGGTTTGGCTAAGACAAAAGTCTTTGTAGGTTGGAAAATATAATAAGTGGAAGTAACCTTTTAAAATATATATGAGGGTTACTTTTGGAAAAGCTTGAAATATTATTTTATTATTAAAGCATTTTCAGTTTCTAATGAGTCCAAACGTATTTATTTAGAGTATAAGGAAATTATGGGTCCAAAAACTCTCAAAAATAGGTTTTATAGTTGTTTTGGTCATCATATATTTTTAGGACTATTATATAATTTTAAAAAATAGTATTTGTTTTTTAAACTCATTTATGTCAATTTTGGCACAATTGTTTATATGGTTTTTGTGAATTTCATAAAAAATTGGTTACATCGAAAAAATATATTAAATGAACCCTAAAATGTCTTATTTAACAAGAAAATTTTTGGATGGCCTCAAAACCATAGAATTATATTTATTTTAAAATTTATAATATCATTTATTTGATTATTTCATTAATGAGGAAAATACTGCATCATTATTGTGCCATAATTAAATATATATATATTCTGTATAAAAAATAAAAAAACCATGATATAGGAAAATATTTTTTGATTTATAATGACTATATATAGTCTAAAATCTCACTTATATAAACCATTATAAAAATTGTTTTACTAAAAGATATATGTTTATATAACATTTTCCATAACATTTAATTAATATTTATACAGTGTCATTTTCACTTACAAGTGGCTCAATAGGGGCCAAACATTGGCCCCAAAAATCCCATGGTAGAATATTTATCATCCAATATTGTTAGGACACATGTTAGGGTAATTTAATATTATTATAATATTATTATTTACCCATATTTACCAGATTTACCCTTTAACCATGGTAAATAAAATATTTACTGAGGATACATTTCATAATGTCAAAAAATAAAAGCTACTTGTTTACACAATTTGGACCTTATGAATCCAAATATGGAATCCATTTTTCTAAATTAAAAACACATAAGTTACAGAAATTAATTTAAAATTAATTCATGTTGTTAAAACCAAATGGTGGGTTTTTAAGAAATAAAAAACTATCTAAAGATCGACATGTGTTTATGTACAATTTTAATGTAAAATTACATCCAATGACATAAATTATTTTAAATGAAAAAATATATAATATAATTATACTTTAAAACTACTCAAATTTATAATTTAACAATATAAATTATTTTGAATAAACAAGTTATTTTTAATTAAAATTTAGTATTTGTTCACTATTCACCAAAAAATGAAAGTTATCATAAAAATACCAAAAATATAATCTAATCCAATTTTAATATTTTGAATACAAAAATGAAGTCCAATTCAAAAAATAAAATTTATAAAATTTCAAAAACTGGGTATTACTATTCATAATTTCTTTTAAAATGACTAATTTGATAGGTCGTGGTGCGCTTAATCTTTGTGTTTCACACATCACATGCTATTGTATTATTCAAAGTGAAACATACCATGGATGTTTGGGGTGTTACATTGTTCCCTCATTAAACTAATATTTTTCTCAAAATTTCTAGAATACAACTCCATAAAAAGATTCTGGTGGTTCTTCATCATACGTTTCTCTGGTTCTCACGTTGCCTCTTCCATTTTATGGTTTCTCCAAAGAAAATTTTCCAGATGAGTTGTTTGGTTTATCTACACTTGTTTTCTAGTATCATGAATATTTATAGGATATTCACAATAAGACAGATTAGGTTCTAGTTCTATTTCTTCCATGGTGAGTAAATGCATTGGGTCAGGCTTGTATTTTCTCAACAGTGATACGTGGAACAGATCATGATCTTTGGAGAGACCTAGCAGAATTTCCAAATGATAAGCTATAAATCCAGTTCATAAGAAAATTTTGAAATGTTCGATGTACATGTGACTCAATTTAACCTTATTATTGAATCATACAGCACCATTCCATTGATATACATTCAAGAAAACAAGATCTCCTACTTGAAATTTCAAATCCTTCCATCAGTTATCGACATAACTATTTTTCTTACATCGAAATGATTTGATGTGAGTTTGATAATATTTTCGTTTTCCATTGTTTCCTCAACATGTTTTGGGCCTATGAGTTTTATTTCACCAACATCATCCCAACATATTGGTGTGAAACATCGCTTTCCATAAGATGCTTTATATGGTGTTGTCTGAATACTTGAATATAAGATATTGTCATAAGAAGACTCTACTAGAGGTAAATATTGATCCCACATACCTTGGAATTCAAGTGGTAATGATCTCAACATAACTTCCATGTTTTTAATTATTCTTTCTGATTGTCCATCAATTTGAGGGTGGTAGGCAGTGCTTAAATGATGTTCAGTATCTTGGGATTTCTGAAGACATTTCCAAAGTCTTGAGGAAAAATGAAGATAACCATAAAAAACAATCAATATAGCTACACCATGAAGTCTTAAATCATCCTTAATATATAGTCTTGATAAAATTTCAAGTGGTAAATCATCTCTTATAGAAAGAAAATGTGCTGAATTGGTAAGACGATCAATAATGACCCATATTGCATCATTCCTTCTAGGAGTATTTGTTAGCCCCATGAAAAAGTCCATCATAATATCATCCGATTTCCACCTAGGTATGGGAATAGGATACATGACTCCTCCAAGACTTTGTCTTCTAGCTTTCACGTGTTGACAAGCCTTACATCTTGACATGTAATCAGTAATCTCTCTCTTTCTGTTTTCCCACAAAAAATGTTCCTTTAAATCACTATAAATATTAGTGCTACTATGGTGTCTAGAGAAATTGGTTCTATAATCCTCATACAACAATTAAATTTTTAGATTAGGTATATCAAGAACAAAATGTGTCCCCCCAAATTTCAAAATTACATCTTGATATATGATGTCAATCAATCTACCATTATTCACAGCTTTAATTTTCTTTTGCAACACCACATCATCAGTCTGATAACTTTTTTTCCTTTCTAGTAAATATTGTTTGACAACCATTTGAAAAAGTATCAATGTTTCACCTTCCATGATTATTCTCATATCCATCATTAATAGATCCATGAACATATGATCTGTATCAACTCTCATATTGTTCCAGAATCTATGATACTTTATTCTCAATGAATCTGCCACATTATTTGCCTTTCGTGGGTGGTAGTGTATAGTGGAATCATAATACTTGAGTAATTCAAGACACGTTATTTGCCTTCCCCCCTAGACTTCCCCTTGAACCCCCTAGACAGCCCATTGGTACCCCCTTGAACATCCCCTGCACCCCCATGCCCCCTGGACAACCCCCTTGCACCCCCTTGAACACCCCCATGCACCTCTTGGAAAACCCCCTTGAACCCCCTGGACTGCCCCTTGCACCACATTAAACAACCCCATTCACCCCCATGCCCCCATGGAAAACCCCCATACACCCCCCGGGATATGCCCCTACATACCCTTAAACACCCTTTCACCCCCATGCCCCTAGATATCCCCCTTTCATCCCCTTGAAAACCCACCCCCCTCCACAGCCATGCCCCCCCCACCGGGACAACCCCCTTTCACCCCCTGGATGGCCCCCTACACCCCCTTGAACACCCCCTGCCCCCCCATGCCACCCTGGACAACCCCCTTGCACCCAATTGAACACCCCCACACCCAAATCCCCCCTGGACACCCCTTACTCCCCCTGGACAGCCCCCTACACCCACTTGAACACCCCCCCCCCCCGCACCCCCATGCCCCCATGGACAACCCCCCTTGAACCCCCTGAAACACCCCCACCATTGAACCCCCATGCCCCCTTAGATAGCCCAATTGCACCCCTTGAACACCCCTACACCCCCAGGCCCCCCGTGGACAACCCCATTGCACACCCTATAGTAGCCCCCATACTAATTCGGGAATCCAAATTGGTGGAATACTTACCAAACTGTTTGACGCAATTGTGTGGATCCTGGGTTGATATCTAATGTCATGCCATCTGATTAAACATTATAAAGGAGGAATAACCATAACATAATTCACTACATGAGGTATTACCTATCATGTTACATGTTTACCATGTTTTGTTCTATTTAAATCATTCAATTCATTAAGTTAACCTGTCCCCCCTAGGCTACCACCTTAAACACCCCCCCCCCCCGCACACCCCTTCCCCTTCCACCCCCATCCTGGACACCCCATGCACCCCTCCCATACCCCTTTCACCACACTCTGTCCCCTCCCCCCAGCACACCCCCACCTGATAGTTCTCCCTACCAGTCCCCCCACCCACCCCCACCCCTTGTACTCCCCCTTCCAGTCCCCCCATGCACCCCACCGACACTTCCCCTTGCACCACTCCCCCTGGCAGACCCCTCCCCCATCCCCCTACTAGTTCCCCCTCCCCCATGCCAGTCCTGCCCCCCCTCTAGTCCCCCTACCCCTACCAGTTCCCCTCCCCTTCCCAGTCCCCCTTTCACCCCCTTCCAGTCCCGCCATGCACCCCCTCCTAGTCCTTCCCCCATGCTAGTTTCCCCTCTGCCAGTTACCCCTCTGCCCCTTGCGCCTATTAGTCCCCAACCATTTATATCCCCTTCCAACCCCCCTGCATCCCCACCCACCCAGCCCCTTTCACCCCTCCCCCTGCCACTCCCCTCACCCTCCCCCTTCCAGTTCCCCCTCCCCCTTGCACCATACCCCTACCTCTTTCAAAATGACCCAGCACACCCCCACATGCTAGTTCCCCCTACCTATCCACCCAAACCCACCTTGTCCTCCCCTGCCAGTACCCCACTCATGCACCCCCACCCACCATTCCCCTTGCACCCCATCCCCTAGACAGTCCCCTCCTCGTGCCAGTTCCCCCTCCCCCTACTAGTTCCTCCTACCAGTGCCCCTGCCAGTCATGCCCCCTGCTCATCCCCCCACCCTGCCAGGTTCCCCTCCCCCACGCCCCTACAAATCCCCCTCCACCATAATCATATTTATCCTCCAACTAATAACATCACAAACCATTGGAATGTATCATTTCTGAGGATATACTAACCAATGGTGAAAATTCCCAGTCATAAAATATATTTCATGGGTTTAAAAAAATGTTACGAAATGAGAATGAGTTAGTCTATTTATTTCAAAAAATATCAACGTGGTACTCACTATCAAAATTAAATTATACACTAAAGATAATTAAATGCATTGAATTAATCTACACCAAATATAAAAAAAATAGATAACTTCCCTTCCATGAGTCTCGTTATAAGACAAACTGTCAAAGAAGTCTTGAACCATCCCACAAGTACCTACAACTCATGGTAGAACATATTAGTGTGTATCCCATAAAATTATGGTAATGAAAAACATATTAGAAAATTTACAGTGAATATAACGCGATAAACGAGAATAGTGTATTCATTTTACCAACAATAATTGAATAAATTCACCATGTATATGAAACAAAAATTTGGTCTCCAAATGAACTAATGTGAGATAGATAAAAAAATATTTCATGTGTCGATACATATTTCATCATGTGGTAGGTTCTCAATTATTGTTCCATTTAGATTTTCTATAAATATTTACAGTGAAGTCATTATCACAAGGTTCATCCATGTATCATTTGATGAAGTTATAAATATGAAAATTCCATGTAAAATAATCTTTACATTTACAAAAAATCATGATTGGTTCATCATGATGGAATTTTTTACCATTTGAAAGGAAACTGACTAGTTTTGGGCATTGTGACGATGGAGATGTCGTCATGATGGACAAACCCATGAAAGAGGGAATTATGATGGTCATGATGCAATGATCATATTCTTGTGTTAAACAACAAGTCCAATATTTTCTTGGTAGTCTATGTAGTGATCATCTCGAATACTTGTGTAAAGCATCCTAGGCCGAAAATGTTCATATAATATGGCATGGTTAGAGTGGAAAAATTAATTGAAGATATATAGTATAAGAAGGATGAGATGGGAAATAAAAAAACATAACGTTTTTGTGCAGGATTTCATTTTTTACCATGTTCTGGTTCTGGAATTTAAATTTATTCTAATTTTATATAGGAATATCAATTTTCTAATGTAGTGAATTTTTTTTCTTTGATCCTTACTCAATCTACTTGTATTTTGAAAAATAGCTTGATAAAATAATTAGACGACCCCCTGCCACCCCCAACCTCCAACCACTACAATAGCCCCCACAACCCCCTGCAGTAGCCCCCACAACCCCATGCCACCGTCTAAAAACCATCCACTACAGTGGCCCCTACACCCCACTGCAACAACCCCCACACCCCACTTCCACCCATAGATCCATGCACTTGGACACCCTCCCAAAACCCTATATTTGCCCCCCAAACCCCCTCCCACCCTCCAACCCCCAACAACCCCCCCGCTGCAGTAGTGTCTGCGCACCGATACAGTAGGCCCCACACCCCACTACAACAGCCCCCACAACCCTCTTCCACCCCTATCCCCTACCCACAGACACCCCATCCACCCCCTACAACATCCCTCCAACCCTTGGCCACCACCCCCTCCCCCAACACACACAACCCCCTGAAACCCCAACCCCCTACAATGGCCCCCCTGCCTTAGGAAACCCCCAACTCCCAACAGCAACCCCTGCCCCTGGCCACCCCCACCCTGCCCCCACCGCTCCGCACTATAGTAGCCCCAACAGTTAGAAAAACATATAAACAGCTAATATTTATATGTAATTAGTTGTAATACATCAATGAATTGGTGAAATATCGAATAACTATTTACTGAGACAATAAAAGTTCTATCAAAATAAAAAACTATCTATTACAACACTCACAAGAAACAAATAGAGATCCACCATAATTTGATTGAGGGGAAGGCAGATATTAATCATATACAACTAAATTTTTTTGGTACTCAATATCACGTGTTGTATATATTCACCAAATCATTGTGTTTTTTTAATATGATGCTAGAGAGGTCTCAAAATAAGAGACGTTGTCATTAGAAAGGCATGAATGAGTTGAAAATATTTTACCAACTTTGTATACTAGGGATACGTTTCATTGTGATGCCTACGGTCACTCCACAACCTTACCAAGGTACATGAATCTATCTATGCTGGATGGCCATGAAGAATCGACTTTTGTGATTGAATCCCACATGTTTTTGGTTGGTACAGTTATTCCATGAATTGGGAATACAAGATTCAAAAAAAGGAAAATTTCTCTACTTCATATGGTTAATATAAATTTTCATAAGGGTTACTATTTTTTTAAAAATTCATTTTTAAGGAATGAAGTCAATCTGTGAGGATAATGACCTCATCATGAAGAGATTATTGATAGAATTTTGTGTCATTCCCTACTGGGTGTAATATCATGAGATGAGAGAGTGACACCATGAAGACTCGATATACAGAATGATGACTTTGAGGGTTCATGAAGTCACACTATGAAGACATATGTGATTCCATGAAGTCACATTTTGATGACACCTGTGATTCCTTGAGTCTAGTATGCGGAAGATTTAGTAGTTCAATCATTTAGAAGGTGCAAGCACTATGAAGTTAGGGATATACAATGATGATTATTGAAGGAGTATATGATGTATTTTTTCTATATTACATGCTAGGAAGTAGGATATAAAAAAATTATAGTGTTTCTATCAATGTACACATCACAACATGGAGGAATAGATCATTCCTCCAGAAAGATTTCGAGTCAATAAATATTAAAAGATCAACCCAGATTTTTTAGGGACATAAATATAAGATATCAAACAGATTTCTTGAATCTGGTTTCTCACTCTGAATTAAATGTGGAGGAATAGGTCTCACAATGAAAGGATATAATTTTTTACATGTCAAACCATGAATAAAGGTGTCAAACTATAACAATAATTCTCCTAGATTATTATATAAAAATGATCATAGAACAATACAAAAGAAGAGAGACACATAGGAAAAAGTGAGAGACTAAGGTGAAATGGGGGAGTTCTAGGTCACTACTGGAAATAAAATGAATAATAAAAATGTAGTCAACAACTAATAACATGTATGTGTTTACATGACCAGGATTTATTTGTGACATGGTAAATGATAATAGAGTTAGGTAGGAAAGAATGAGATGAACACACTTCTATGAGTGAACAACTTAGAAGAAAAAACCTAACAACACCATCAACCTTTTACTATAAAACATCATTCCATATAATTTTCCAACTAAAAAACATAATAAATCGATAAAAAAATTAAAAAAAACCTAAATTACATAACCACCACCAAAAATAAGAAACCCCACACAAAGGAAGACTAATCCAACACACATGAGAATTCAACTGCCTCCCTACTAAAGAATCATGCTGACCCGAGGCTAAACAATGCTGTCCATCCTAAAACTATTCTACTCAAAGAATAGACAAAACCAATAGATGGAAGCCACCATGATGGAATAAATCATCCCATTAAACGAATTAATGAAAATTCCACGAACCAAATAGAGATGATGAGGAACCCAACCATAATGAAGAATGAGAACTAATATTTACACAAGTCCCCCTCCAACACCATCACAAGGTTCCCTAAAATCCACATCCAGCCTATCCAAAATGGGGTCTATCTAGCCATGTATTATAATATAACAACATGAATATTCATTAAACATTATGAAAATGTATGAGTCGCACCTTCATTTCTTTTGGGTTAAATCACAATCTATCATCAATCATCCCCAATATAGACATATTGAAACATGTTAACAAAAAACATAACCAACGCAAAACATTGAGATCATCAGTTTAGGTATAAATAAATTTCTACAGATAAGACAACATTAATGTAATATAAGTTAAATTAGATTGAAAATAATAAATTTATTGATTTAGTGTTTCTTTCTATGGATAAAAAATTAATAGTTACAATGTATGGTTCCTAGAATAATCTCAATATGGAAAGAGAAGTATCACAAAATTCACAAAAAAATATTGAGAACCAAAAAATCAAAAAATCCTTAATTTAAATTGGTCCAATGAATAGAAATGGAAGAAACATTACCTGATTTCGATGTCAAACTCATATCCTTCAATGTTGGTGGATAGAACCAGGCTCACCTAAGAAACCACCAGTAAGAATATAATAAGAAAAAAAGCGAGATATAATGACTTCTTATATATATTTGTGATCATTGTTTCAACTATACATGATAAATGATACATGACTCCATAACCATCAATGAATAAAAATATTTTGATTGATATGTACATCCTAATACTAAATAACAGGATCATTAATAAAGTCTTTTTTTAAATGATATCCAATGTCATTCAATAAAAACACCACAGAGTGACCTAAATCAACTCTTCTAAGACGACACTAAACCATTCCAAATTGAAAATATTTGAAGAGAATATTTGTATTGGTTTCATAAAAATATATACTAATAAAGAAACAGTGAAAATATATTGGGAATCCAATATGCCATGTTAGTAAGTCAAACTACCATGAAAGTAGAAATAAGTAGTTCTTAATCAAATGGTATCCAAAAACCCCAAAATTTAAATAAATTACAATCTCACTTTAAAAATAACATAATAGATATATAGTAAGAAAAAATATCAATCCGAAAATACTATTTAGGATTAATTGGATAGAATATACACTGTAAAAAAAAGAAACATTGAAACCTATAATTCTGAACTAGAAATATACTCTTGAACCCAATTGTTTTTCCATAAAAAACCAACATGGTATAATCCAAGATTGAACTAAGACAAGGATTCCAAAAGAAGAATATTAAAATCTTTATTATATAAATGAAAATATATAGAGTCTATAAACAATTAGTGGTATATGTAGGGTGTGAGAAATATTTCCTAGTAAGATTACATAAACAATTCATTGCATTTCCTTTTTGAAGACATTTAATAAATTCTAGTTTGAAATAAAATAAATAAAATAATGATTTAATTTTAAAAAATGACTCATGGTTATGCACTAAATTTTTCATTTTGAATATTTTTGTGTACATACATAAATCTCTTCATTTAAAAAGATGTTCAAAAATAAATTCATTGATGGAAAAAACCATTGGAATCAAATTAAATTACAAAATTTCATTTCTATACTTGCCTTAAATATCATTAGAAATAATTTCCAGTAATCTATCAAACAAATAGTTGTATAAAAAATATGGAAAATTAATATACAAAGCTAAAAACTAAGTGAGTTATGTACAATGATGTAATCAAGTAGAATAACATTTCAAACTATCGAAGAACATCCTAATATATAATGTCAGTGGATTTATCTAACTCGCCTTACCAAGTGAAATTTCCTCAAGATAGATTCACTCCATGCATTAAATGATCCTAATAAGTATATAAACATGACTAGAATAGCTAAAATTTCTCAACATCCCTTTTAGATACCCAAAGATCCCATAATGTTTTCTATTGAAGGTGGGGAATCATTTTATAACACATCTACTGCATATATAATGTAGAATGCATAGCAAGGAATCACAATATCAATACTTTATCCCTTCCCCATAATTTTGTTTTGCAAAACAAAATTTCATTCCACATACTATCAAATCACAATCACACTCAATTCATAAAATATGTTTTCTCTTATAGAACAAAATATCATTGGGGATTAAGCCATGGGTATAACTAATTAAATGAAAAATATGTTATAAAAATTTTCAAACTGGCCTTTTTTCCTTCATATTAATATCAACACACTTTTAATCCTTTATAAAAATATTTCTAAACGTATATTTAACACAAAATATTCATTGAAATAAATAAATACATAACATTAATCCAATAATTCCTAATAGAATATTTTCTCATTAACACAACATCATTAAAAAACATATGGAACAAGATAAACATAAGTTATTTATGAGAAAAATAAGAACATATCAATGAAACACATACAATTACAATAGTAATGAAATAATAATGGGTATAGAAAACAAAATAATCACATGGTTTGTGAGGAAAATGAAATTGAATGGAAAAACCCAACAAAATCAAGCGAAAATGGATTGAAACCATCAAATACTGGTTGAATAGAACCAAAGAAGTAATCTAAATACCCTCAACAATATGAAACCTAAGGTGTGCTCAAAATCTCAATATATTGATTAGAATCAATTGACACATTATCAATGTGAGACCTAGTCCACCCTCAATTGGGTCCATGGAATCCCACAATATTGAATATACCTAAGCTACATGGGGAAACCACAGAAATTGGACCATATGAGTACCTTAGTGCTCAGAAAAATTCCCATCACATTGTTGGAATTGCATCAGTAGGTAGGTTGGGGGCCACATCAGAGTCATGTCAGTGGGTAGGTGGGCTTACTGCTTTGGATCCTCATCAAAATAGGAGGATCATCATATGCAAAAGTTGGTACGACTATATTGGAATCACATCAAAACTATGTCAGAGCCACTTTGGGGGTGGGAGATCACTATAGGTAGGAGGTTGTATTCTTGTGTTGGAGGATGAATATCACTATAGAGGATGTTCCTCATTAGGAACCATGTGCAGAGCAATGCATATGGGGAGGTGGGGTGACCGCATCATCAGAGGAGAATCGTCCCAAGGTGGATGGTTATGTTGGAGAATTACAATGGTGTGTCTGATGGGGAGGGTTGCTGGGAGTAGGGAATAAAGGGAGGGATGTGGGGATCATGAGTGTAAAATAGGGAAGAAATGGGGTGGGGATCACGAGGGCATGGGAGGAAGGTGGTGGGGGATCCCGAGCGTATAGGAAAAAATGCGTAAAGACTTGGGTATTTTATGACCCGTGGGATTATGTTAACCTATAGCCACAATTTTCATAAACCGTGGCTTTATAAGTGTGGCGAAATATTCAATTTCTAGCAGTGTGTGCCTTCAGTCCCTAATGATTACCCCTTAAATTTTGTCCTAGATTAGGCATGCACTCTTTTTCTAGATCATCTGGGGTCTCATATACAGGAGTAGAAAGGGAATAGAACATGATGGGATGGTTATATCTAGATAACTCTCTACATATTTCCATATTGGACACCCCTTCATCAAACATTCACCCCTCCATCAGACCAGACCATATACGATACTTCTGAGGGTATCTGGATGACTATAGTGGAGTGTTATTAGATGTTCATGGGGAACCATATGATTTTTACCCCCGATATATTGATCGCCTCTCTATATTAAGGCATCAATGTTTTAACCACATCGCTATATAGAGGTGTATGTGAAAGTGGGTTATTTCTTTGTTCATGTGAGATATCTCCATGGGGAGGTTGACCAATGTGGATGTTAGAAGTAGAGTCTCTATGATCCCTCTATAGAGTACCATAACGAGAACTATCTTGGTATATATTGTCTTCATCTTCAATTGAAGGGTTTATGGACCCTTGCGGTGTTTGGAATATGTCTCAAACAGCCTCAAGGACACTAACATTGAAAATATTGTGAATATGGGACTCAATCTTCCTCATTGATATAATATTCCTACCCGCCTTTTGAAATTGTGTAGGTATATAAGCTGGTTGTATGAATGTTTCGGAAATGTTCTTATAATTATCTTATGTTGTGGGAATATGTGCCCACTAATGAGAATATACTAGAATATTCCAATGATCTATCTCATTACTGAAAATAATATGAGTGAATCCCAAGGCACGTTTAACTCTTAGTTGGTGATCCTTGGTCTGGACGGGAGTATGATCGTAATCTCGAGCCTTTAGAATATGACACTGGTATTTCATGGCGAAGATATGAGCCTTCCCCGAGACATGTGTCTCTTTCACTTGGTGATCATCGGTTAGAACATGAATATGAGACTAGTCCGAATATGAATTCTCTACAAGAATATGATTATAGACCTCTGAAATAGGATAAGGGATATGATCTCCCATCTTTATTTTCATTGACTAATGAAGGTGAAGTCATTCATCGGTGGAAGTAGGAATATGTTCCTGACATCTGTGATCTGCTGGAATATGCTTGGCAGATTCAATTACAGGAATATGAGCCCATCCTGAGGCTTCTTCCATTCTAACATGGCCATCCCAATATATAAAGAGGATATCTTCTTGATCTTGGGCCATTAATGTATCCCACTAGACTTATTTCATAGGAATATGAGCATTCCCCAAGTCTTGTGCCCCTCACACATGGTGATACCCAACTAAAAAGGTGATATGAACCCAATAATTGGATTTTGGAATATGTTATCATATTTTTTTGAAAGGCACGTTCCCCTATCCTGAGCCATCTTCTGTTATCACCTAGTGTGCCTCATTTGGTATGGGAGTTTGATCTTGGTCTTATGCCTCTTCTTTTTATAAGAATATGATGATAATCCTCCTGCATAGGAAAAAGAATATTCTCCTTCTATGGTATAAAAAATCAATTGTAAAATTCGGAGTGTTGAGTTTCCCTGGATTTTGGGATAGGAATATGTGCCTAGGACTTCATTTTTACTAGTGTTGGAATATTTCAATAGAATTCTTCATCTATTTCTAATTTTTTTTTGGCATTTTAGAAAAATGTTTGAAGGTATATATGCATTCAAATTCTCTATCCCAACTATATACTAGAAGATATATTCTATTGAAGTGGCGATATCCACCCAATTATTTCCTTCTTTTTCCACCCAAATATGTTGATGGGCATCATGAACGAGGGTAAAAATATGTGGCTCCCACATTCCTACTTCACAAATATGCTGATAGACTTGTTCTGAGTGAGAAGTAATATGGGAATGCTAAATGGTTAGCACCCGAATATGTCAAAAACATTCATAAGTGGGATTGTGGATATGAGCCCTCTCGTGGATATTCGAAACGTTTTTCACCCAATTATCCCCCCTTATATCCTATTTATGGGTGTCATAGGATGAATTGTGCCAAGTGTTACCCTTAGTAGATGACTGATGGGTACCCGTGGGATGGTGCTGGCAATGGTATTTGATATTTTTCCTCCTTAGTGGAGCCTGAACATGAAGGGATCTATATTTGATTCCCTAGTCCACCATCATCCGAGAAGGAAGTTTAATGTTTTCACATTCTAGGGATAAGTTCTTGAAGTAGTTGGTTGAGGCAATGATGGCTACCATCTTAGCTGCAACTTTCCCTAGTCGATGTAGACTTTGTGGTTTTCAATATTGGAGAACCTCACAAGAAATATTGAGGATTGGGATTGTACCACACGGATGGTACTCCCAAACAATCATGTTATCCCCATGTTTTTTGAGCATTCAATTAGATGAGATTCTTTTTCAATCATTGGGGGTTGTAGACATATGTGATTTACCTAATTGATTTTATGATGATGAAGAAACTGTCTTGGAGCGATATGTTGTGATCCAGATATCCAGTCCTGCAGAAAAATTGATCAAGGTTACATATTAGTGCAATATCATAGGCATGATATAGTCAGTCATATATGCATGGTAAACCCAATTTTCCTTTTTTTCCGGATTAGACCATTCTGTTCATGTGGACATGTCAAAAAAAGGATGGAATTATTTCTTTATAACCTCAGTTATAGAGTATCAATTGTCAGATCATTCTGGTCTTACTGCATTTTTTGTGCGTGATATTAAAAAAAGTTTCATGATGCATGAATAATTGATTATTCTATCATTTGAGTGTTTCATGCTCAGATTTCCCCATTTTTTCATGTATTAATCAAATATAATTCCATTAATGGACTATAACCCAATCATTTTTTATTTCCAAGTTGCATGTCCAGATTTACCCATATTTTCATATAAGGTGCAATGAAAAATGGCCCGATGAATAATAACTAAATTATTTTATTATTTCATAGATTTACATCAAGTTTAATATTTTTTTTTGGATATAGTGTGAAAATAAAAATGGACCAATGAATAATAACCCAGTCATTTTGTTATATCCGTGATTAATGAGGGGTTCACCATTTTTGTTAGCATATAGTGGGAAAACAAAATGGCCAGATATACAATAACCTAACCATTTTGTTTTTTGAGAGATTCATGTCGGGTTCACTGTTTTTTTCTATATGGGGAAGATATGACCTCTAGATGTGTTTAGTTCAACCTGATGACAGATTATGGGTGCTTAATTTCTTGCACAATCATTAGTTTTAGGACACCATATTCATTGATAATGGAAACTCTTAATGGTTCCATCATCCATAACTGGGTACAGAACTTCCTTCCATAGGTAGGTTGTCAATTGGGGTTTCTATTCAACTAGGATTATGGTCTTTCACTGCTAAAAAATATGGGAGGTCAGTCTCATCACACCTTATTGTGGAGGATTTTATCCTATCATACTCCTCTCTTATAAATGTAGGATATGCATGAAAATATCTTCCTAATCCTGATAAGGAAATAGTTAACCTAACATAATGATTATGGGTTATTTATCTCCTTGTGAAAAACTTGGGAATCTAATTACTGAATCCATATGTATGTATCTGAGGATCTTAATCCACTTCTTAGTTATGAGCAACTGATTATGTGCTAAATCAAAATAAACAGGAGCTTCATAATTTACCACCTCATGTTGAGGATGTGAAAATTATATGGAGGGGATGGAGACATTATGAGGCATCCTACATATCATGTTTATTGAAGTAATAAAACCCCATATTTTTTATTAAACACATGCAGTTTAACATCACGCATAAAGAATATGTATGAGTTTTTTATGGAACCGGGTATTCAGTCTCAATTCTCAAGGGAACATCCCATGTATCTCTATTATGGTGGTACTCAGAGTTATCATAGTTCACTTGTTTTTGGTATCCACTAGTAGATTAGGTAGAATAATCAACCCATGGGAGTGATTGGGTCCTAATGATTGATGGTTCAGATTCATGAGGGGACTTAAAACAAATTTGGTGTTTATTTGAGATCTATGCTTAGAAATTCATCTTCTGTATCCTAGTTATGGTAGTAATTGGAGTTCTCATTCTTCAATCATTATCATGGGACAATCCCAAATGTAGATTCCCTCATGTGGAGGTGAATATATGAGTTCACCCATTAGGACATGTATACTACCATTTACCTAGATGGTGGATATTCGTGATGAAAATTATATAGCTAGTGCAACTACCTAATACCATGTGATCTAATATTAGTGTGATAAATAATGGATATCAATTAATTAGTCTCACTACATTCTGATTTGAGGATTATGCACTCGGATAGCCCTTTGGAGATTAATATGGAGCTCAGACCCTAGAAAGGTGTCCTATGAATCTTGTTTATGACAGGAATCAAAGTCACCTTAGGTCCCTAATTTCTCAGTCCTATGACGGATGAGGTAGATTAATCAGCCCATTGGAATGATTGGGTCCTAATTGATGAAGTTTCAGAGACATTATGGGAACCACACTAAGGTGGATGCCTATTTTTGTTTGGGATCGAGCCGTAGGAAGGCGTCCTACGTATCTTGGATGTGGAAGCAATCAAAGTCCTTGTAGTTTAATCATGACCTAGGGACTGAACTCAAGGTAAATTCCGTCATATAGAGGGGAATATATCATTCAACTCATTAGGTCTTACATACTGACATTGCCCTGGATGGTGAAGATTCTTGATGTGAATTATATGACCAATTCAACTCCCTAAAATCATGCAAGTTGTGCTCGGTGTCAGAAATGAGGGATAACAAGAAAACAGTCTCACTTCATATTGATGTCCAGATTATGTTATGGTATATCGCTTAGAATATTAATATTGATCTGGAACACTAGGGAGGTATCCTACATATCCTAATTGTGGAAGGAATTAGCGTCATCATAGTTCCCTTGATTTAGTCTTATACATTATTGTTTCCCTTATAATTAGGACATATCATATTTTTTCTTTTTAGGGACTTACATTCTGAGGTTTCCCTTACTATTGGATCTTACAGACTGAGGATGGGTAGGGTTATAAAATCCTGGTATTCCCTTGGATCGGCACGATTTCATACTTTACATACACTGAATATCCACTTGACATTCCTTAATCGCTATATAGTCATGTTAGAGAGTCTCTTCTTAATATGTTAAAAATAAATTTTAAAATTTAGTTTACTTGTTCAGAGTACATCACAAGACTTAGTTGTCTGATCCTAGAATAAATCGAATGACCTGGATGACATGTTTAAAATCTATCGCATGATCAAGAAGACTTTCACTAATATAGTCGTAAGAGATGGCATACACATATAGAGGAAAAAAATATATTCTTTGTGACTTTTCTCTGAGGGTGTCACATGTTTTGGTTGACATGTCTGAGGGAATCATGAGACCTAAATGGGATTTCTTATGGACATCGAAAGATCTAGTTCACATGACTAAATGCTACTGAGAGACTCAGCTTACAGGAACTGGAACTACCATATGAGTCAAGAGACACTTCTAAAGGACATCGAGATACTTGAATGGAGAGCCTATAGGGTTTCTTGAGACTTGGTAAGAATGACCATGGGGCACTATATAACTTTATTTGACATGTCCAGAGGACATTGCATGACCGAAATAGAATACCAAAGAAGCATTTCATAATCTGGATGACATTTCTTGGTGGTTTCATGTATCTTGGGTAGTTCATGGTAAGTGCATAAGGGTCAGTGTTATATGTTTTCTTATTAAGTCTCCCACCTTTATCCCTTGTTATATTGTTTATTTTTCTAATTACATAGATTGTTTCAGTGTTATCTTGTATTCAGTCTTGTGTGATATAGAAGGTGTATCGATATCAACTGTGTTCCCTTCTAGAAATACTTCATGTTATCTATGAGTGATAATTTTGATGTATTATACAAGCTTCATGTTTTCTTTGAATATTCACTGGGCTTTACCTAATGGGAATCGATTCTTCTAGTTAGATAAACTACTCTAATAAATCTTCTCTAAAACAAGTGTGATGATCCAAGGGATCATTCGTTCATAGAGTTTCATCCTCTTTTTTGGAATCCATCATGTTTTCATGCTAGTGTGGGGAATTTATTGTCCCCACCACCCCAATTGTTCACCACATTGTGCATTATATCTCATGCGAGTCCAAGATGGAGTCGGCAAACGGCTTTAGTGTCATTCTTTTTTGCGAGCCTCTACCATGGATCTCTCCAAGTGTGTTGCCTATTATTCAAAGACCATCAATTCCCCAATAAATGTCAATTTTACTAAATTATTTCCTATTAAAAAGGATTATTGAATGATGTAGTATTTTTAAATGGATTTTATATTTTCTTATAGACATGTACAAGTTTCTTTCTGATATCAGGACACCTTTCGAAAGGTGTTCACATGATATTGGGTGACTAGTCTTGGACTTCATGTGGGATCGGGATTACTTTTTTGGTAACCTTAGTGATATCCATCAAACATTCTAAGGAGTGCTGTGAGACCATATTTCGAATTTCCTTACTGCATTACAATGGTTTTACGATCGTGAGATGAACCCACATCCCCTTCTTTTAATTTCATTCATCTATTTTACAAATTTTGGGAGTCGGGAGTGTTGTAAGAGTAATATTAAAGACAATTAAACTACCTCATGATGGTGCATTGTGTGGACAACAATGGTCCTATGTAGATTCATGATAAATTTAGGGACAATCCCATCTGGTTTTTCTTAGTGATTCAAAGGGTATGTATGAGATTTCATGGAAATTCCTGAGGACCTTTTGTGATGAGGATGGCATGTTGATGGGATTTTGCGTGACAAGGTAGACATGTCATTGTGGCCTCATGTTGTCTTGTATATTTCCAAGGATGAATCATATGATTTTTATAACTATTAGTGGATCCCACCTCCTCCCCTATTTTTCCATTGTTTTATTTTTAAAAAAAATTGCGATCTTATGAGTTTGGATGGATGTTTTTGAAGAAAACAATTATTCACATCAGTGATCCATCTCATTAAGTTTATGACTTCATGTAGCCATTTCCTTTTTGAAATATTCCCATTATATTCAAAATATTTTTGGATTGGTTGAGAGGCAATGGTGGAATGAAAATCTATGTGGCATAGGGGAGATCATCTAGTTTTCATAGCATAATCATTAGTTTCCAAGGGTTCCATTACAAGAGTGGAAGGACTTATCGAAGGGACCTCTTGGAATATTATGCAGGCTATGCACTGTATGTGGTTCCTTCGCATAACCTTATGATGGTTACATGATTGTGTATCCCTTAAAGCTTCATGTGAAATGTGGTTCTCAACCAACTTCTTATTCCATTTATTTTTCAGGGAAAATAATACTCATATCTAGGTATTTTAACATTTATTAATATGTCTATGACCATTTCATGGGTGTTAACACCTTCTATACCCCAGTATCACAGATTTATGAAAAAAACATTGTCATTATCCTGGAACTCCATATTTCATTGATAGATACCAGTGTAGGATTTCTCTTTAGACTATGAAATATCCATACATATCCTAATCAACTAGATAATCTGTGAATTCTCCTTCATGAGTGAAGTCTTAGTGATATTGTCTCTCCCACCTCTATCCAAAATGTAGTTGATTGACATGGACTGTCATATAGAGAAACCTAAGGTTCCTATTGTATAGCCCTATAATATATATTGTTATATGTTTAATGAACAAGGGGTATATGGATATCTGAAGAACCCAAAAAATCAAGGATGTATGCTCTAAAAATGACCTCAGGAACCTAAATATTGTTTTCTTATCAGAAATTAGTATGAGGGTGGTATAAAGTGATCAAAATAAATTGTGCACCCATCACCCTCTCTAATAATTTCAAAAACTGAGATGTAAACTAAGTGTACCTATTTAATAAATTAGTATGACGAACCCTGTGAAGTCACACAATCTCATATATATAGTTTCCTAATATCATCTAATGAGAACGACTCCTTAATTAGAAGGAAATGACAATCCTTTGTGAGCATGTACCCGAAAATCCATATGACATAACTACCTCAAGGTGACCTTAGTAACCTGTTCGTGTATTCCCTCAAAATATCATCCCATTTCTACATAGAAATAGAAAAATGTAGTAAAATAATTATTGGTCATTGGTGGTCCACATTTACCTTCTGATAGGTGGAGCACATAAAGAAAAAACTAGCCACCACTTATTTCATTCATGACCACTAATATTTGATGTGTAAATCTAATACATATTTTTTATTCCATGATGTACTACACAATATGAGGCATGAATCTCATACATCATCTCATTGTGTATGTCTATTAGATCTCAAATGCATCCATGAATACGATATACTTCATCCTTTCCAATTTTCTAACAAGGAGGTGGTTCCTCACCGACCATGATCTCCCATAGGACTGGGTCCTCAGAATGTGATAATTGTCTCATCCTCACCCCATCTAGAAGTGTACAAGTCACAACTAAGGATGAGAGTAATTCTTATTCGAGACTTACCTTCACCTCTAATTGAATCTCCAAAAGAAATTCCATAAGCTTCCACACATTATTGGCCTCCTGATTGGCATGAATTTGAGTCCTGCTCCTTAGTGGATCGTTAACTAAATACACATTCTAACCATATTGGCATGATTGAACTCATGATATTTTAGTTACTCAACCCACCTTCATTTCATAAGATTCAAGTAACATTGTTTAAATACATACATGATTCTTTTTTATTCCATGTACACTATTAAATTCTCACCCATTAAATAATGCTTCCAACAACACAAGACATCTTTTATAATGGATAACTCAATATCATGTCTCAGGTAGTTATTCTCATGTGTAATCAACTTAGGAGACCCATACTCCACAACTCACCCCCCCATCACTAAGACAACTCTTATCCTAATACTAGATTCATCAGAATACAAAATGTATCTTATTCACTTCTCCAGTAGAATCATGACCAATGCTGAAGTCAATATCATTTTCATCTCTTGAAAGGTTATCTCGTAGGTACCAAACCATATGAACTTCACACCCTTCTTATTCAAGATTATAAGAGGTTATTCTATGCATGAGAATTCATGTATGGAAAACATATAATATCCAACTAGACCTAAGAAACTCTATATTTCAAATATTTTCATCAAAAGAATGTATAAATCTCACCTTCTCTAGATCAACTACAACTCTTGTATCTAAGATAATGTGACCGAGGAAGTGAATCATGTCCATATAGAAGTGATGATTTGTGATCATAGAATATAAATGATTCTATCATAGTGTATCCAAAATTATCTCACAATGTTTGTTATGGTTGTGTCAATTGTGAGAATAAACCAAGATATATTTCATTAATAACACCACAAATGAATCCATATATGGATGGTAACCTCGGTTCATCAGTTCGATAAAATCATTTGACTCATTCGTGAGATGGAACAACATAACCATATACAAATATATACTATACCAACTATGAAAATATGTAGTAGGTATGTATTTAGGTTCAACATGAGACTAATGATATCTTAGACATAAATCAATCATTGAGAATACTCGATCTCCTCAAATATCATAAAAAAGATCATCTATCTGTGACATGGGATATAAGTGCTTAACCATAAAAGTGGTTGAATTAATGGTAATCCATAAATATCCTGAGTGTTGTATTCACATTTTCTCAAAAAGGATCATAGAACACCTCGGAGAAGTACTAGGTCAAATAAAAAACATTACCTCTATGTGCTATAGAAACCTCTTGACCTCCTGTAACTATGTAATAGTCATCATATAAGTAGGAATTGATTCTAGTGTACCTTTTTGAAATTTCTAAATAGAGAAATCCACCTCCCTCTAAAAAGGTAAACCATTAATATTTTCACAGGATATATCTGTGAAATGATCTACCGCAGGAGGGAAGTCTTCATGACATGTCCCCTAATCATCGAGGTATAACATATCTTTCTAGGATGAAATCTCTTTCAATAATTGATGATTAGGACAATTTCTTCTCACTTGGACATCCTATTCACCTCTATGAATAAAACCCCTCACTATAGTGATGTGAAGTTCACCCTTCATTGAAATAAATTAACATGGGAAAGATAGATAACTAGCCATTCCATCCCATGTATGATTTTAGAACCGATCATCTTGAGGAAAAGAAATTCCATATGAAGCTACCCCCACATATCTCAAGGGGGTATTTCTTAAACTGGTGTAAACTATCTGATCTGATCCCTAATTGAGTATCCAATTCCATAACTCCATTAGAAATTGGAATAAAAATCTCGAGGATCTCTAAAATAGGGATAGATATGAAGCTATGAGAAGAACCTATATCAAAACGAGTAGATACTAGAGTAGAGGATACTATTATCATACATATCACCAATGATGGACAGTCAATCTGCTCCTCAGGTGTAGTATATGTATGAAATATCTGGATGCAACAAAAAAACAATGAAACAACCTCACTACCCAAAGCGAACCCACCCTGAAGATGTGGTACAAATGGTTCATGGCAACCTTGGCCTTGACCAACACCTTAGCTAGAACAACTTTCACTACCCCAGATCCTGACCTGACATGAATATGTGAACCCCAATCTTAAATATAGAGTCTTATTCAACCCCCTTCCACTAATAACTATAAGGAATATCCTATAAAATTGTTATATATGGCTTATCCTACTACATTATCGGTACTCTAATAATTCACTATCACATTGTCTCTCATATTCCCTTATCTAATAGACAATTGAAAGAATAAAAAACTACCAACACTCAATCTCTCGTAGGTATTCACCTCATGAGAAACATCGAAATGGTACTTCCTTCAACCTATCATTGAACCTCAAGGTCAAGAAGCTACACTACGATACTCTGGGACTCTAGCATCCCTCAAATTCCATTTAGTAATTAGAAAATGATCCCTTATCTCTATAATATTATTCAACCAAAAAACATTCACATATAATTGTATAGCATGTTTTAGACCTTCCTCAATGAGTGTCACCCTCAGTGGCTCATCAACAAGATAAATGGAGGCACATAACTGAAGCACTATAAAGCAAGTTGAATACTCCCTAATGATCATCACACCCATATCTGGATGCATAATCTAACTCAGATGATAAGACCTTAGAGTCTTAGAAAATAATTAGTCATAATACTTATATTTGAAGTCCCTCCAGACCATATCTTGAATCCCATCATCTTGGTTCAAAACATCCCACCATCGGTTAGTTTCTCCCATGATCATATATGTCACACACCTCAATCTCCACATAGGTGGTGTCTCTAGATGATTTAAATCAATATTGTTGTCTCAATCCATAGTTAAGCAGCATTTAGACCTCCATCCATCAAAAAATGGGTGTATTCAACTTTTGGAACACACATTTCATCTCTTTCATAGATAAAGGAAGGCTACAAGTCTCAAAAAATAATCTGTATAAAATGTAAGAAACCATCACAAAACTGAGCACCAAAACCCATATTCGGTATAATTAGTGGTGACTGAGAAAGGAACCATTGAATTTTATACTAGTGGCTCAGGTCCCACCACCTGTATATTGTGGTAATATCCACTATTATGGTGCATGACTAGAGGGAATCATGGTAGAATGCCTCTACAATGTCAAGCACCCACCTCTGAAAAGTGTTGATAAATTCAAGATCACAGATAAAATAATAGGACAAGTTTAATCCTTCCTATATCCATTTCACACCCCTATTCATACTCCTAAATTGATAAATGGGTAAAAGTAAACATTGTAAAGGACACCAAAGACACTTCCTACTGCCCACTCTAATGTTGGTTTGAGGATATTCTATTTGTTTCACATCTTAAGCCCTAGTATATAGACTATCTAGTGTAATTGAAAAATCCAATAATCAGAAAACATTTCAATTTATAATATCAATTAAATTTAAATTCATGTTTATATTAATATTTTCCTTAAATTATTGAACCAAATGGATCACCACTTACAATCTATAAGGTCCCATAAAAATTATAAATCGATGTGTGGCATCCATTCAATCCCAACCATAACACGTTCCATTACATGTGATCAATATTACATGACTCAACATTACATAATTGATTGATCAGGGTGCCTATTGTAGCCTACATAGGAACAAACTATTTAGGTTATGGTAGGCACTATATGCACCAACTTATGTTTAGCAATTTTTTTAAATAATCATTAGAGAATAAAATTTCTAAATCTCAAGGCCCACATAATAAATAAAAATCATTCAATCGATGCATATTATATAGAATGGAATATTCATGGCATGTGTATCCGATATGATGACAAAGATGATGCATGATCATTTCTTCCGTTCCATTTTTGGTTAAGGATAAAATGTAATTCCTTATCATAGATATAACAACATCACATATCATATGTGTCACCCAACTGAGGAATCAAATAAACTATAGTAGAAACAATGTATAAAATCATATTCCATCCCAAAAAACATTTCATTTTTCCTATACGTGGGTTAACTACTCGTAGGAACAACTCATTTACAAATTCCAACACATTCCTATTTCTCCTTTCTATCATCCAAAATAGTACGGTAGAAAAATAATGAAAAGAACCCCCTCTAATACCACTTTATAATACTCGGGTTTGAGATCCCCTAAACAGTTCCCTGAGCTAGTGGGTTACATGGCCTCAATCATGCCTCCTCATATGCCATAGGATTTCGACAAGCAGTATGTGTCTAGGATGGTATGGTTGGGATACTATATCCTCATGATTAGAGTAATGCAGTAGTATCATAATGAAATAAATCAGTAGTAGCATACAATAAATTACCGATAGAAGATAGGCAACTAGAAGATAGTAATGATAATCAAAACCAAGGTAGCATCATAAGAAAATTATATATTTCATGTATTTATAAAAATGAAATGAAAAGCATGGGAACATACATCCATTACTATACATGTATCAATAGTACCAAAATACCAAAAGGAACTATCTCCAGCTAGCTTCCTAATCATTTATCGGTCCTTTGATGCCCTATTCAAATGAAATACAAACCATGAATCATAATTTTGATGATTTCCCCAATACATACCTACAAACATGTTGTCTGTTCAAGAACCCAATGATGGCCCAAAGAGGGTATGAGATAACACTCAATAATACACCACAAATAGTGTTTATAACATGTCCAATCTATGTATATTAGAATAAAAAGTGTGTGATATATATTACAAAATCTGAAATATAAAATTGAAGTGATAAAATCCAGTACATCGACATTAATCAAGCATTTCTTGAAAGGGATAAATGTAATCAAGCTGCTTTAAACCTAGGGTAACTATAAAACATGATTAAATGTCCACATTAGCCTAAATACTTTTATACAATGTCAAAATTTATGTTAAAATCCAATGTAAAAAATGACCAACACATCCTTGTCTTATCCCAGGAGTATCCCTATAGAAAACATGATAACTAATTGGTTGTATCCCAAGGATCATGTCCACAGATGATGTCCAATGTAGTCCATGAATGATGGTTCCTAATTGTAGAAATTTCCCATGAATACATAGTAAAATGGATACACGGAGTATACATGTCCCTAGAATCTAATCAAATCAAGATACAAGATGTATAATTGTCCATGTAACCCTCTACCATAATCAATTCATCATCTCAAAATAAAGTCACAAGCTATGAGTTCCTACAACCCATTTCACATTTTCCATATAAACCCATGTAACAAATTCATTCCAAATTTAACCATTTAATAATATTTAACAACATGGAAAAGGAGGAATAAAACTTATCCTATTTAATCATTTAATTATCACATAATTCAATAAGGCTCTCACTATATAGTTGATCTTACAAACACCCAAGAAGGTGCTATAAAAAGGGGTAAATACAATAACACTCCTCATGGGTGGTCTAGGATGGGGGTAATAACCTCCAACCATAAAATGGAACTATGTCAGAAACCTAATCAGGTTCCAAAAATTTATAATAGGTGTTTTTGTTAATTTTAGGAGCAACGCTGGTATGCCTGGCATGTGGCTCTATGTAAACAAGTTATATAAATATTTTTAAGGAAAAGGAATAGAATTCATAACGTATACCCATAGTAGAATACTCCCACAATATCAGCTCCGTACACAACTCGAATAGGAAGAAAACACAGAAATGGAAGAATACCATTGAAAATGGCATATTATCTTCCACTAAAATAATTTTTTCTATGTGAATATAGATGAAAAAATTAATAAGATGAACAAGGAACTCACCGATGCATATCCAAGGAGATGAAAAATGTTTGAAATAGAGTCTAGGTCATGAAATGGGATCATAGATAAGGATTTATATTCAATAGGATAAAATAACCTCCACCATGTTATGGAATTAAAGGAGGAGAAAATGTTTTAGATTATAATAAATTTAATTGAAAAATTAGTAATTTTACCAAATAACCATGGGTCCCATAGTTTGGCCTCATAGTTGACCTAATTGTGTGCGAACCATGTACCCCTCACTATCTTAACAGGGAACCTGTATAGTTTATGCACACAGTATGTAAAACCAGGTGAAGATTTTTCCACAATGAACTACCCCAGACTCTCCTAACATGGTCTTGGAACACGGTTAGAGAAACTGTGTGTCAAGATATCATGATCGGACTCGATGGGGCCTAGGCCTCAACTCCCCATGCCAATCCCCATAGGCTAGGGGATGGTGACGAGCACTGAGTAGGCATATCACTTACATGGGAGGAATTTCCCATGTACCTGTACTCACACACTCATATTCATTCTCACAAAATTATGAAATTTAAAAACCAAAAGAAACTAATGGATGCATACATCAACATGACAAAAATAGAGTACATCAGAAGTACTAAAAGAAAAAGATGGAAAAAACACCCACTATAGATAATGTTAAAATAATCCAACCTATATAGAAGGTGGGGATCAACATTGTCTACAAATACCAGAAATATCTTCATCCATGCTTTGGTAAACACATCGGTCTGTCTAGCTCACTAATCTCTACCTGCCTTAGGCCCTCCATGAACTATGTCGAAAATCATGTGGTCTACACAAGACCCAAAACATGTATAAGAAAATACCATGCAGGGGTGAGTATTAAAATACCTCGTAGGAACCAAGAAACACACAAAATAAAAAGGGAGAAACTAAAAGGAAATAGTCCACTCGACCTAGTTAGAGGGTACCCAAATTGAGAGAGAAGCTTCATATTGATCCATCCTCGTTTGTATATGAAAATTCATCTCGATATACCTATGGTTTTAACCCTAATATATGAAATCAACACAAGGACTCCCAGAAATCACCTAGATATACCAATCTCAAACACTATGTCTCGTGAGGTTCTAACCTCAATTGTAGAAAAACAATTCTATTCATAGGCTCTAACCATAACATAAATTTAGGATAACACACTCAATGAGATCAATTATCCCAGATAGAACCTATCCAATATATGGAATCCATTGGGAAAAACACTACCATCCCTAATGGTACATTATATAGAATGATATCCATCTAAAAATTATTTCTAGGTCTAGATCTAGTGCCCAATGCTAGAGATCTTGTAATCGTTACCTTGTTCCCAACACAAGTTAATGAAACCCAAGTGAAGAGGGTCACCCCTCACCATTGTAAATAGCTAATGGATCATTTATCCACACTATGATCCTCATGCATACCCTCTAGATAGAGGGAAAAAAGGTACACATGCCTCACCACTACAATATAGTTGAGGGAGAACTTCTTATAACTAACCCGTGAAAAATTTATTCCTCTTGTAAGGAGTGGCCCACACCTCAGTCTGTCGTGGGACCACTAAATCCTATCTAGGTATCATTCACATCATGTAGACGATACCACTTCTCATAATCGTTACCCAAAGTACAGGGAGCTACAACTCTAATGGAGGACATGCCTCACACTACTACTAGAATATGAGGGATTACTACTCCATAAGTGTGGAACCACACCCTGATCTAATAGGGGGTTACTAATCATGATGGAATTTCACCCTGATACGACGTGGGAGTACAACATAACAAATCGAGGACTGATAACCTAATATGGTAGGGGAGTACCACTTACTATCTAGAGGGCTCGATACCTAAAATGAAATGGGAGTACTGAATCTTCCAACTCATTCACTATGGGGGACTCGTACCCTATAACGATAGGGGAGTACCGACCTTAGGCTAGAGGACCCTCTCCTAGACACAGTAGGGGAGTTCTGACTCTTCCGGAATAATGCGGATGGTGGATTTTCACCCTATAAAGAAATATTAGTATGGAGTCCTACAAAATAGTACCCTCACCCTAGAACGCCAAGGGATTACCAACTCAATCAATATATCATATATGGAGGACTCTCACATTGTTCCAATATGGGAGTACTAAATTCACAAATAGAGTATTAATTCCCAGTTCCAAAAATAGAGTACCTAATTTACCATTATGAACATTATGGGGAAACCCACAACCTATTCAATCATGGGAGTACCACTCCCAGCATCTCTCTATAGGAACTGCACCAATATCCAACATCAGATCAGTATATCATCACCAGAATATTTCTCTATTTACACCACCTCATAACTTGTAATTCATAATGGAGGCCAACATCACGTTATACATGAAAAAAGGATAGACTACTAAAAATCCTAAATCTGAGTCCCATAGAAGAAGATAGGGTAGGAGAAAGATCTCAAAAGGATCATCTAGGAGTACAGAACAAGCATTGGGGAACACAAGACATGTGGTCCTACAAAAGAACATTACCATGTATCTTAAAAAAACATTTTACCAACCCATGTATGGGTACATGGAATGTCATGTGATCACATGTCGGGTCCCTCATCACATAGCCTTTAACTGTGTTCCCATTATACACAGTCCGACTAACCGTGTCCCTTACAAGTTGTGCATTCCTTACTACATAGTGTGTTCATGCTAAACAACCACTTCCCCTATAGTGTTTCCCATGTCCACATATCAAACCCCATGGATGTGTATCTTGGCTGTGTGTTATTACACAAACATGCGTTTCCACACAGCTATCCCAAGACATTCCTAGGGCATATGGACTAGGGAACTACACAATGTGAAACCCCCTATACACGATCTGTAGTCTCAAATGTTTGTCTTCCCCAAACAGAAAGTGTTACATTTCTTGTGTCACTGAACTACACAAAGAGAAGATGGTGATTCTAGTTAGTAATCACATTCAAAACCCTATAATTTTCTCTGGTTTACCCCAAAACCTACAAATCTACCAAGAAGGGATCTCTAGAAATTGTATTTAGGCCCTAGAACCATAACATAATGCATAAACAAGGTATTTGAGACAAAAAAATATTCTTTCCTGAATGGTGAGACCCTAAAGCTTCAATTAAGGAAATGTTCCTGGATCATTCCAGTTCATGATTTTATGATGACCTGTGAAGAAAATGGGGATCAAAGACACTTCCTTTGATGATTCGATGGTGGATTACTTCATTGCCAATGGGGAGAAAGGGATAACAAGAGATGGGACATCCTTTGGTTTGCGTGAACCAAAACAAGGGATATGGGTTATGTTTAGGGAATTAATTTAATTTTAATTAATTAATTAATTCCACCTCATGACACCCCATTAGCAAAATGGACCCAGATCAAAAGTCCCAGTGCAGAAAACTTAAGGTCGCGCCTAGGGTAGAAACGAAGTTCTAGAATCAACTATAGTGTAACGCCCCCACCCCAGCTACCCAGAGTCGGTGCATTACTTCGTAACATTGGCATGATCACAAAAGATAAAGTCTCGAAAGACCGATTAGTTTAGTAGCCTTGGAAACACTTGATAAATTCATAAATGTTACATTACATCATTAAGTGAAATACTACAATAACAAAGTCTCGATAGTACACACTCATATCCTCTTCTGACTATCCCTGCAGGTCATTCATAAAATACTTCTTCACATCCTGGAAAATATTAAAACATTGGAAGGGGTGAGTTCAGATGCTTAGTAAGGATATCAATATAACAGAAGCTTTCATAAACATAAACATTTAAGGCAATGTATAACTAAAACAAAACCCTTTTGAACTTGAACTTCACCATAATATGGAAAAAGTAAAATGAGATAATTCCATTTACTTCTTCACATGGATATTCTAATGGTCGAATAATCAAATGCAATATTAATATCCACTTTCATAATGATGGAATGCATAATGCCAGACTATCATAACCACGTAGCCAAGGCCTTGTGCCGAGACAACAAATAATATTTTGTCAAGGCCTCGTGTCAAGACACTAGTTTGTCTCATGAGACCTACCAATGCATCGAGGGGCTATAATGGGCTCCACTCGTCACTTATTAAGTCCAATGCATTCCTCATATGAATAGGTTTAAACATATCATAAACCATAACATAATCGTATCACATAAAACATGCATAAAGGAAACATAACATTTCCACATTTCAATCACAAGATATCAATACAACACATTGATATAATAAAAACTCTTTCAAAACCATTTTCAATACCAAAATAGAAGAAAGTTAAAACTTTGTATTTATTTTTCATTAAAAAAAAGTGATGGCTTGTAGAGGTAGGCGAAACTCAAATAATGGTCACGACGGCGGAGAAGTCATTGTCGCCGCATATGTATGGAAAGAAAAACATTCCCTTTTTTCGTTTAGTAGAATGCTTCGTATAAAAAAGATTCTTTTTGAATAAATGTAAATGTCGAAGGGGTTTATACACCGTATAAAAGAATGTTGTGTATAAAACCAAATATGCCTCAATGAATAGAGATTGAGATGGAGTCCTTAAAAAGATCATTTTTAAAATAAAATATATCTATTATGTGTATTCACTATAAGTACACACATAAGAAAGTACAAATACAAGATAGGACATAATAATATCATGACATAATTTGAAAGTAGGAGATTAACCCAACGAATGGAAATTGGGTTAAGAAATTCCCTTACCTTGCGTCCTGTCTTGACTCGACCGTTCTTTAATCTCCTGAATAATAAACGAGAGTTAATTTATAATTTCTTAAGAACCTTTTTCACGTTTTTTATTCCTTTTATATCACTTATTACCATGTGATGAACATTATGTAATTATTTAAGTTAATAACGGTCATTTTGTCGATCTTTGGTACTTGAGTAAAAATAAACTTCTTATAATTACAAGTTGTTCATGTGGTGATATATCAATTATATCCAGAATTATATTCATGATATTGATATCATATATCTCATATATATCTAGTATATACATGAATATATAATATTCCATAACGTTTAGAGGTAAGAAATGAAATGCACTATTCATGGAGACGGTAAGTCATACGTACGCATGAACGCTACTTTCATTTCTATTTCGTATTTAATGAAATTATAATGATATAAAGGTATATTATAAATCTAGTATAATATCATATACAATATCATTTACCCCATCCTTTATACATCCCACATATGGCATTAACGATTCAAATCACTTTGAGGGGGCGGTAGTCCGCATTTCCTAAAATGAAATTATCGCGTTTTACCCATAATGGAAATCATAAAGAGTGCCATAAATGAGAAATACAGAAGCATAAGGAAAGCATAAACATAATATATATATCATATATGAAAATAGTGTCATCAAAATATCCACCATTATAGGTGAAAAAATAATTTGAACAATCATTGTTTCATGATGCCGTATTTCGCCACCCACAGAAACAGTATGTTCTTTACCCATTAGACGAAGGTGTGTGTAAGTGTAAAACAAATAATTATCATAACAATATCCTTGTATATTTTATATACTGGTGTTGTTACAAAATAAAGGAATAAAAATATTTTAAGGGGTTGGAGAAGAAAAATAAAGCAAAACAACATTAGATAAGACATTACCTTAAAATCGGGTAACTCTTTTTGATTTGATCCAAAGGATTCCTTGGGAAGAGTTCTTCCCAAAGTGAGGCTTCTAGGAGTAATAGGGGGAAGTTGGGAGAGCATTTGGTCAGAGGTTGGCCGAGCCAAATGGCTTGAAAGTGTGAATAAGGTGGGAGTGGTGGGGGCCTTTTATAAGTGGAGAGGAGGGGCACTCTTGGAAAGTAATGAAATGTTACTTTATTATACAATGCTTTTCGGATTCTAAAGGACCCACACTTATATAATTTGAGTCTAAGGTGATAAGGGTTAGAAATATCCTCATCTAATAGTTTTTTTGACCAGTTTAAGCCTTATATTGTACATTATCCTTTAATTTTATTTAAATTGTAAATTAATGAGGTTATCGCTGCATCATCATGGTGTCATAAATAATTTAATTTATATAATGTATAAAAATTAAAAAAAAAAATAATGATGTAGGAAATATTTTTATATTTCTAATGACTATTTATACTCAAAAATATGACTTGTATAACCCCATTTAAAAATTGTTTTAGTAAAACAACTCTTGATTGTGACATTTTTATTTTAACATTAAATAAAACGTTATTTATGTACTTTTCCTAACAAAGTGGCTCCATGGGGTCCCCAAGTTGACCCATGGATTGTCTTGGTCGGCCATGACACATCCAATAGGGGTAGGACAAGTGTAAAGGTCATTATATATTTTTATAATACTATTGTTACCTTAAATTTCACTAATAACCTTTAATCGCGATTAATTAAACTTAAAAATTACTATTCACCAAAAAATTATTTCAATTCCATTGAACCATATTTTACATCCTAATTACAACAATTTATGTCGGATTTTTGAAAATCAAATCATAGAAGTGGTAATATTTCATTTAAACGAAAAATCAGTTATTTAACTACCACTTAGTGGTTTCACTATTCATCGAAAATTGAAGTTTTTCATAACAATGCCAAAATTTCACCCTAAGATATAATTGATATTACGAATTCAAAAATGATATCTATTTTATTAAATTCCAAACATATAAGTTGCATTAATTAATTTTATAATTAATTCCTACTGTCACAACAATTAGCGTGTTTTTAAGAAACAATATATTTCAAAAGATTGACAATTGTTTATGTCCAATTTTAAAATGAAATTAATTCTAATGAACACCATTGGATAAAATGGTAAAAATATATTCTAATTATAATTTAAAACCACTAAATATTATAATTTATCACTATAAATTATTTTTATTAAAAAAGTTTTTTTAAGTATTTTTCACTCTTCATAAAAATTTGGAAGTTCTCATAAAATTACAAAAAATTCAACATAGGCTAATTTCGACATTCTGAATCCAAAAATGAAGTCCATTTTGAAATATAAAATATATATAATTTCAAAAGGGGGGTATTATTATTTATAGTGGCTATTTTGATTAGTCGCGGTGTGTTAGAATCTCGAACTTGCGTGCAATGCAAGCTATTGCATTATTGAAATAGAAGCGTATCATGGAAGCTTGGGGTGTAACATTCTCTCCTCCTTCAATAAATTGCGTCCTCACAATTTGAAATTTTTCTTTTAAAATAAATGGTTCAAAATTGAAAATACCTTTGTGGAAAACCCAAATCAGAAATAAGGTTAATAAAATTTAGCCTTAATAAGAGGGAAAGGGAAATGAAAAAGTCACGGCCCAATTATGATCTCAATTAGGAGAAAATTGGTGGAAATTAGAGACATATAATTGGAGGAAAAACGTAAATATTTGTACGGAGTGATTGAGGTCATCAATCAGAAACAAGTGTCAAATTGAGGGCCTCAAAGCCTTCAATATATGTTGATTTAAAATATCATCAGTTCAACAAGACATAAGGTATTAGGATAACACATTTTTTTTGTTTTAATATCCCTTTTCTAAAGTTTAAGAATTAATTTATTCATAGAATAAGATATAGGTATATATATATATTTATGCTTGATAAGTAGAGTTTCAACCTTCAACTAATTTCTACCACAAACTCATATTTCACTCAAAAAGATAATGGAACTCAAAAATATTATATTTATCCTAATCGTACAAGGTTCAAAATATTAACACATACCATTTAGATTACGAAAACTATTTTTTAATAACCAGGGACTTCCTATATGATAGTGGTAGGTCATAAAGGCCTGTCGCAGTATGGTTGTGGGTTCGATTCCTACAGCTTTGTCTGAAGCGACGGGTTATCACCCAACCTGAAGGTTGTCCTTTTTCTAAAACTATTATAATATTCCAAAAATAATATTCAGCAATTTTTTAACCTTAAACATTACTATCCAAGGTTCAACATAATCCATTCCAACCTTTATAGTTATCCACAATACTTCTGTCCAACTCACAGTACAAATTTTATGAGGAAGGTAAACATAATGAAGTTCCCTTTTTTCCGTGTAACAACATGTGGACACCTTCATCATTTATTCTTTTAAAACACTAAAACATCTTGAATTACCATGATCCCTTATTCCTTATAGGTTACTTGATATACTCCTTCTATCCAAAAATGTATACAAATCATCAATCAGTTTCAATGAAGTCATGAATATCCAATATAATTTATCCAAATCAATCATGTCTTATTCCAAAATCACTATCTCGGTATCAGAACCATATTATGGTTATCTTTCTCTCAACCATATATTTTCCAAAAATTTAACCTACTGTGGAGCCACTTTTCTTGGTTCCACACAATCTCATGTCCTTGATGAAATAGTACTGCAGTACAATAATTATATACTCCATAATTATTATAACCAGTACATCATTGATACAAAAATCAAATTAAAAAATTCTTTAATAACAACATAAGAACACTAATCATTCCTCCTCATCTGTGGTAGTATCATAACTTTATTATTATCCAATAACATCATTCGGGGCACACTCTGATTATTTGGACATTGGTTTGTGTAGTGTCCCCACTCCTTGCAGATGAAGCATTGTACATTTGAAACCTTTTTCTTAACCTTGTAGTGACGCACTTGGTGTCCTTTTTCTCCACACTTATAACAAACTCCCATTCCCTTCAGAAAAGTTCCAAGGTGTTTCTTCCCAAAGTTATCACATATTGGAAAATTCTACTTTTCCCACGTCCCTTTTTCCATCATTCTCTCTTCCATCCTTTTCTTCTCTTTCTTCCCTTCAAATCCATAAGACTCAAAGAATTCTTTACTTATCTTATTAACACATGATACTATTTCTTCATATGTTGAGAACACATGGGAGATTATTTCCCTTCTAAATGTTGGCTTAATACCATGAAAGATATGATCCTTCTTACGCTTTAGATCATACATATTGCTGGAGTTCACATTCCTTTCACTGGGCACCATTTCTATACAATGGCATAATCTAGATTAGTTTATGAATCAAAATACATAATTCCATAATTGTAAAATACTTAACATAAATTGAACTATTTATGGATATAATCCATAATCATAAGAATGTTTTCTTTGAGAATGTATATACTCATAACCCTTCATAGTGGTTTGTAAAGAAAATGAGAATTATCTAAGCATATCCCCCCGGGAGTGTCGTAACCAAGAGGGCAGAAAGGCCCGTTGTCGTGCACCAGTTCTCGTTCGAGTCTAGCTGAAAGCGGTGTTTTCGGGTTTTACCCCTAGGTACATCTGTGCCAAGTCCACCTCTACCTGCTCGTATCCAGACAGAAATGTATTGCTCGGAAAACTCACAAAATCTCTATAATACCAAAATTCTAGGAAGTTCTTCTATACTAATCCTTAATGTATATCATCGGGCTATGTGCTCTAATCAGAGTTTATCTAAATCTAGCTTCCAAGGTTAGTACTAAACTACCTCTGATACCAACTGTAATGCCCCGACCCCAGCTACCCAGAGTCGGTGCATTACTTCGTAATATTGTCATGATCACAAAAGATCAAGTCTCGAAAGACCGATTAGTTTAGTATCCTTCGAAACACTAGATACATTCATAAATGTTACATTACATAATAAAGTGAAATACTACAATATCAAAGTCTTCATATTCCACACTCATATCCTCTTCTGACTATCCCTGCTGGTCATTCATAAAATACTTCTTCACATCCTGGAAAATAATAAAACATTGGAAGGGGTGAGCTCAGATGCTCAGTAAGGATAACAATATAGCAGAAGCTTTCATAAACATAAACATTTAAAGAAATTTATAACTAAAACAAAATCCTTTTGAACATGAACATCAACATAATATGAAAAAAGTAAAATGATATAATGCCATTTACTTCTTCACATGGATATTATATTGGTCGAATAATCACATTCAATATTAATAACCACTTTCATAATGATGGAATGCATAATGCCAGACTATCAAAACCACGTAGCCAAGGCCTCGTGCCAAGACTACAATTAATATTTTTTCAAGGCCTCGTGCCAACACACTATTTTGTCTCATGATACCTACCGATGCATCGAGGAGCTATAGCGGGCTCCACCCGTCACTTATTAAGTCCAATGCATTCCTCATATGAACAGGTTTAAACATATCATAAACAATAACATAATCGTACCACATAAAACAAGCATAAAGGAAACATAAAACTTCCAAATTTCAATCACAAGATATCAATACAACACATTGATATAATAAAAACTCTTTTAAAACCATTTTCAATACCAAAATAGATGAAAGTTAAAACTTTGTATTTATTTTTCATTAAAAAAAAGTGACGGCTGGTAGAGGAAGTCGAAACTCAAATAATTGTCACGGCGGCGGAGAAGTCGTTGTCGCTGCATATGTACGGAACGAAAAACATCCCCTTTTTGTTGTTTAGTAAAACTCTTTGTATAAAAAAGATTTCTTTTGAATAAACGTAAAAGTCCAAGGGGTTTATACACCGTATAAAATAATGTTGTGTATAAAACCAAATATGCCTCAATGAAAGGAGATTGAGGCGATGTCCTTAAAAAGATCATTTTTAAAATAAAATAGATCTATTATGTGTATTAACTATAAGTACACACATAAGAAATTACAAATACAATATAAGACATAATAATATCATGACATAATTTGAAAGTAGGAGATTAACCCAAAGAATGGAAATTGGGTTTAGAAATTCCCTTACCTTGCGTCCTGTCTTGACTCGACCGTTATTTAATCTCCTGAATAATAAACTAGAGTTAATTTATAATTTCTTAAGAACCTTTTTCACGTTTTTATTCAGTTTATATCACTTATTACCATGTCATGAACATTATGTAATTATTTAAGTTAATAACGGTCGTTTTGTCGATCTTTGGTACTTGAGTCAATAATAAACTTCTTATAATTACAAGTTGTTCATGTGGTGATATATCCATTATATCCAGAATTATATTCATGATATTTATATTATATATCTCATATATATCCAGTATATACATGCATTTATAATATTCCATAACGTTTAGAGGTAAGAAATGAAATGCACTGTTCATGGAGACGGTAAGCCGTACGTACGCATGAACGCTACTTTCATTTCTATTTCGTATTTAATGAAATCATAATGATATAAAGGTATATTATAATTCTAGTATAATATCATATACAATAACATTTAATCCATCCTTTATACATCCCACATATGGCATTAACGATTCAAATCACTTTGAGGGGGCGATAGTCCACACATCCTAAAATGAAATTATCGTGTTTTACCCATAATGGAAATCATAAAGTATGCCATAAATTAGAAATACAGAAGCATAAGGAAAACATAAACATAATATATTTATAATATATGAAAATATTTTCATCAAAATGGCAACCATTAGAGGTGTTAAAAGAATTTGAACAATCATCGTTTCGTGAGGCAGTATTTCGCCACCCACAGAAATAGTATGTTCTTAATCATTAGACGAACGTGTGTGTAAGTGTAAACCAAATCCTTATCATAAAAACATCCTAGGATATTTTAGATACTGTTTTTTTCACAAAATAAAGGAATAAAAAGAGTTCAAGTGGTTGGAGAAGCAAAATAAAACAAAACAACATTAGAGAAGACATTACCTTAAAATCGGGTAACTATTTTTGATTTGAGCCAAAGGCTTCCTTGGGAAGAGTTCTGCCAAAAGTGAGGCTTCTAAAAGTAATAGGGGGAAGTTGGGAGAGTATTTGGGTAGATGTTGGCCGATCAAATGGCTTGAAAGTGTGAATATGGTGGGAGTGGTGGGGGCCTTTTATAAGTGGAGAGGAGGGACACTCTTGAAATGTAATGAAATGTTACTTTATTATACAATGCTTTTCGGATTCTAAAGGTCCCACACTTATATAATTCTAGTCTAAGGTGATAAGGGTTCAAAATATCCTCATCCAATAGTTATTTTACAAGTTTATTCCTTATATTGTACATTATCCTTTTATTTTATTTAAATCGTTAATTAATGTGGTAATCGCTGCATCATCATGGTGTCATAAATAATTTAATTTATTTAATGTCTAAAAATTAAAAAAAAATATCATGATGTAGAAAAATATTTTTATATTTCTAATGAATATTTATACTCAAAAATATGACTTGTATAACCCCATTTAAAAATTGTTTTAGTAAAACAACTCTTGTTTGTGACATTTTTATTTTAACATTAAATAAAAAGTTATTTATGTCCTTTTCCTACCAATGTGGCTCCATTGGGTCCCCAAGTTGACCCATGTATTTTCTCGGTCGTCCATGACACATCCAATAGGGTTAGGACAAGTGTAAAGGTCATTCCATATTTTTATAATACTATTTTTACATTAAATTTCACTAATTACCTTTAATCACGATTAATTAAACTTAAAAGTTACTATTCACAAAAAAATTCTTTTAATCCCATTGAACCACATTTTACTTCTTAATGACAACCATGTATGTCGGATTTTTGAAAATCAAATCACAGAAGTGGTAATATTTCGTTTAAACGAAAAATCAGTTATTTAACTACAACTTAGTGGTTTCACTATTCATCAAAAATTGACGTTTTTCAGAACAATGCCAAAATTTCACCCTAAGATATAATTGATATTTCAAATTCAAAAATGATGTCTATTTTATGAAATTCAAAACATATAAGTTGAATTAATTAATTTTATAATTAATTCCCGCTGTCACAACAAATAGCGTGTTTTTAAGAAACAATATATATCAAAAGATTGACAATTGTTTATGTCCAATTTCAAAATGAAATTAATTCTAATGAACACCATTGCATAAAATGGTAAAAATATATTCTAATTATACTTTAAAACCACTCAATATTATAATTTATCAATATAAATTATTTTGATTAAAAAAGTTGTTTTAATTATTTTTCACTATTCATAAAAATTTTGAAGTTCTCAGAAAATTACAAAAAATTCAACATAGGCTAATTTCGACATTCCGAATCCAAAAATGAAGTCCATTTTGAAATAAAAAATATATATAATTTCAAATGGTGGGTATTACTATTCATAATGGCTATTTTGATTAGTCGCGGTGTGTTAGAATCTCGAACTTGCGTGCAATGCAAGCTATTGAATTATTGAAAGTGAAGCGTATCGTGGAAGCTCGGGGTGTTACAAGTAGTCTCCCAAATATAATAGAGGACTCTAAATGAGAGTAATTTATTTTTATAGAGAATATGTTTGTGTGAGATAAAATATATTTAATATTTTTAATATCACAATACCAAAGGTCCATGGTCCCCAACATCCCACACTGACTCAGTGCTATTCTCCATAAATATTCATTGAAATATTCTGAAGACCATCCGGTCAAAACATGAGTCATTAAATTCTCCCCACCTTGGGTATTTTCATCCCCTATAATTGAAATCCTATGAATAGGGGAAGAAACTGAGCACCTCCATAGAATCCCATGCTAGTGAGCTTGCCAAGGGTCCCTTTTCTTCATGCAAGCATTCACACATAGGATCCACCAAGATCGAACAACTATTATGTCTAGCTTCTTCTAGCCCAAAATCCTACATGAAATGGGAACATGTGTCCTTAGCTACGATAGGTGGGAAAACACTAAGAACTATGGTCCATCTGTATTCATGTGTTAAGCAGTACACCACTATGCTAACCTAACACAGAAACTGATAGACCCCCACAGTTCTCTTCCAGCCCTGGATAGACTGTACAAAATTTTTTAGTCATGGTTGATGCTAAATTCACAAGGGTATTCATAAATGAAATACGGCTTCCCAAGAGTAATCACTAGGCCTTACCAGTACCTTCATCATCAAACCTATAGTTATAACATAGCTCACCAAAATTGTAAGAATACCACACCCACTAGTGGTATACTAACTGAGTATGGATGGAAGCAAACAAATCCACACTATGGAAAAATCTTAGGGTCTAACTCCACCACTACGAAATGATTTTATGAAATTATCTTCCTCTCCCTTGGATAGAAAGGTAATGAATTAGAGAAGAGAAGCTCAACTGGAAAGGTCAGGACGTGCTTCGACACTTCACCACAAAACCATTCCATGAACAGGAATGTATAAGGTTCACATCCACCACACCTTCATACTATCCATTTTGGGTGGCCCTTACATGCCCACACATTTAGGATTGTGGAACAAAAACCAATCTTAGAGGGGAAAGAATCCCTAATAACTCAGGAGTTCAATGCTATGTCAAGCTACCCACCTTCTCCTTGAGTATGTCATGTATAAAGATGATTCCATACACAAGAGGGTAATCATGAAAAAATGGTCTTCAAGAACACACATTAGGTCGTACAAGGTCCTCTATCACAACTACCCACAAATGGTTCTATTGATTCCTCACATCACGAATATTAAACCCCAAGCTTCAGTTTAAAGAAAATAATACCCATAACATTTTCTAAAAAACTTTTTGGCATAAAGTAGAAAGAACAAAAGTTTTACCTTTATTAATCTTCAAATATTATTGATCAAAGACCTCCATGACCTGTAATAGTCCTCACCCCCATCCTTCAGCTCTCTGATCCTGGTGGGGACCACCTGAGGGTGGTGGTGGAAACACCCTAAACTTCCTAACACCTCCAACATCCCTTCCAGTTCCTCCGCCCCATCCACCACATCGCAGAACTCCTTGCTCCAAGAACTATATCTACCAAGGAGTCTCATTATTAATATCACTCTCAGAAGCATGGAAGGATGAAAAATCTCTAGAGAGATTCCCACGACTGTCTCAACTGTAACCCTACCTCTCTTGAATCCAATCCAGTCCCCAGTGCTGATCCTGTTCTACATACACACACTTCTGTGTATGGGCATGGGTATGCCTCCTACCCAGGGATCCTAATACATATCATCTACCGACTCCTCCAGATAACCCAGCCTTGGGACCAGTGTTGCGGGTAACATCCACCTATTCTTCATCCAAGAAACATTTCACCACTGGAGCTCACTCCAACACTCCAAACAATGGTGGGAATGCACAGTGGAATCACAAACACCCTGATCTACCAACGAAAGCCCTGCTCAAAGGTCCATTAACTAAAGAATATATCTCAAACCATATCGACAGAGTATCTTGACAAGTATATGAACCACACCAAAAAGTCTGCCAATATCATGCTACCCTACCGAATGTACGAAAGCTCCTGGATACGCACTTACTCAATGTGGTTGGGTAAAAAATTTCCCTGATTTGTCTCTCAAACTCCTCCCTGGTAAGCATCTCCTTATCATGATATTGTATCACTATACTCCTCCATCGCCTGAATGTACCCTAATGAAGTATCGCTGTTAGGATCACCAAATGATTGGGAGGTTTTCTAGATTAGTTTAGAACTCACATGACTACCTCAATATAGTAATCTACTTCCTCAGGGTCTAGATCAACCTGGTACATCAATTTTCTAAAACTATGAAACTCATGTTGCACACTCATCCTGAACACATCCTCATCCTAAACTATCAATGAATCTCATTACTCAACAAGGTGTGGCACTACCGACGGACCACCCAAAGGAGATTCCTCATAATCATTTCACTACACCAAAGCCTCATCATGGGGAAGATTTTGAATCACATTCTTGTCGTAGAATCATATATGGCTATATTCATAGAGGAATCCGGAAATAGAATTAATACTTATCACGGTAAAAGATTATATTTTGGAGATGACTCAAGAAGGATAGAAAAATCCAAAACCCAGTCCCATATGATTCATGTACCATTAATTTCCCAGATACTACTGTCCTAATGTATTGAATTGAAAATAAGTTTATCAGAGTCATAGTGAATGGAAACGTCAGCCTCCGTAACAACACTAGAACCGATGGACTGAGTTCCGAACTTGAAATATCGTAACTGTATCACTATACAACCAAAACAATTTTGATAACACTATGGTCCCAATGTAGAACTGACTACCTCTGATACCACTCTATCATGAACTAGGCCTGATGGGGTTTGTGACATTACTCCCCAAGACCACCTCCAATATTCCAGCGGTTGGAGACTAGATGCGAGTAAGCATATCACCAACATTGGAGGCCTTTTCATGTGTACCTGTATGCAATAAAAAAATCAATGCTCAAAAAATGAAGAAATGTTAAAACCAAAAGCATCCAATGCATTCCTACATCTATATCTGACAACCACAGTACAACATATGTACTAAAAGATAAAAAAGGGAAATAAAATTCCCATTAAATAAAAATGTAAAAGTGTCAAACTTTATCATAAGGAGGGGATTTTTTCAACTATAACTACCAAAAAGATCCTTGACAATGATTCAGTAAGTGCACCAGCCTGTCTAGCTCAATAATCTCCTCCTGCCTTGGGTCCTCTTTAGTCTTCTTAGAAAGTCTTGTGGACTACAGAAGACACAAAATATGTGTGGGAAAATCCCTTATAGGGGTGATTATAAAAATTTTAAATAGTCACCCAAACAACACCAAAAGAAAAAGGGTGAAATTGATAGGCAATAGTATTCTCAACCTAGCCTGAGGAAACCCCAAATCAATAGAAAAAATCCTTCATGAAACATCTCCAGATATACATTACAATTCAGCTCAATAAACTAGAGGTGTCAACCCCAACATGTGATAACACCATAGGGACTCTTATAAATCAACCAGATATACTCATCTCAAACACTAAGGCTTGCGAGGTTCCAACCTAATATATAAAATTAGTATTATCTTCATAGGCTAAAACCATAACATAAATTTAGGAGAAGTTACTCCATGATCTCACCCATCCAAGATGGAACCCTTTCAAGAAATTCACTCCATCATGAAAAACACTACCATTCATAATGGTATGTCTGAGAGAACATGATCTATGGGAAACATCTAAGTAGGTCTTTCTCTAGTTCCCATCACTAGAGGTCCAGTGATAGTTACCTTGAACCCATCACAAGATAATGAAAACTATGTGAAGAGTACCACCCTTCAAAACTACACACATTTGAGGGATCACATCCCCATACTATGCTCCATGTGCATCCTCTCTAGAAAGAAAAAATGGAGGGACCCATGCCTCACCACTACGCTATAGTTGAGGGAGTAATGATCAAAACTAAATCACGAAACATATATCACTCATGTAAGGAGTGACCCACAGAAAATTCCATCAACGGATAACTAAATCTTATCTATGTTCCAATCCCATCAAGTGCAATGGATAGATCCTTGTAACTATAACCTGCATTTGAGGGAGATCCAACTCTAATGGATGAGCCTCTCCACGCTACTAATCAGAGACTGTGGAGCACATCTCCATATGTGAGGACCCACACCCTAGTCCAATAGGGGAGTAATATTCATAAATAACATATGACCTAATGCAATATGATTGTACCACTTCTTAGATTGAGGACCCGAACCATAACCCAATATGGTTTTACCACTCAATGGCAAGAGGACCTACACCATGGAATGACAGGGGGTATCAATTTTGAAAACTCATTCAATATAGGGGACTTCCACACTAGAATGATATGGGAGTAATGGCTTCAGGCTTGAGGACCTACTCCATGACACGGAAGGGGAGTACCAACTCTGTATGAACAACACATATGGAGGACCCAAACCCTGTAATGACAGAGGAGTTCCAAATCCTGTAATAGTGGATATAAACCATAAAATGCTATGGGAGTTCCAAATATATCTATACCTCATATATTGGGGACCCATTCCTTATTCCAATAGGGGAGTACGGACTCCCAAGATAGAGGACCCCCTCCCTGGTCCAACAGGGGAGTACCTAATCTACCTTCATGAACGTCACAGGGAAACCTGCACCGTTTTCCATCAGGGGATTACAAGTTCTAGCATCTATCATCCCAAAATATACCAAAATCCATTATTGTCTCAGTAAAGATTCACAATCATCTTGCTCAATTTACACCACCTCATATATCGTAGTCTATAATGGAGGCCACCATCGCATCCTAATAATAAAACCACCCAGGATATACTTCTCATAAACTATAATTTGATTCTTGGAGATGGATATATGAAAAGAGGAAAATCTCAAAAAATATATTCTAGGAGTATATGGTGCGCATTGGGGAACACATGACATGTGATCCTACTCAAGCACTTGGTCAAGTATATTGTATACATAGTTTACTAAAAAATATATTTGTACACATCATGTGAAGGATGCACCCCATGTGTCCCTCATAACTTGGGACATAGCATAGTTCTACTTTTAAATGGATTGGACAACCGTGTCCCTTAAACATAGTGCATCCCACACCACAGAGGGTGTTTAGTGTAAATGGCCACCTGCTTGTGTAGTTTGACTATGTCCTTGTACTGGAACCTGTTTCCATGTATATTGTCTATGTGTCAGTATATCAACATGTTTTTTCACACAATTAACCCAATCCACGTCCCATTCTCACACAAGTTAGGGAACTACACGACATGTAACCCCAATATACGGCGTGTAGTCTTAGATGATCATCTTCTCACAATAGAAAGAGCTAGAAAACATGTTTCACTAAACTACACATAGTGTAGATGGTGATTCCAGTCGAGAATCACCTGCAAAACCCTCTGATTCTACCCATTTTATCTAGGACCTATTGATATATATCTAGAAGGGATATCTAGAAACTGTATTTGGAATCAAGAATCTGTACACAAGGGTATTGTAAACAAAAATAAAATCTTCTTACCTATATGGAAAAACACCAAATGTTTATTTGAAGAAAAATTCCAAAATAATTATAATTATAGATATAATGACGGCCTCTGATGAATATGAGGATCAATGGAACTTTGATTAGATGATTCGATGGTAGTTTCCTTCATCTTCAATTGGGAGAAAGGGAGAAAGAGAGGTGTGTAATCCTTTTGTTTTATAAAACCAACATGTGGTGGAAGAGGATTAGTTTTAGGCAATCAAATTAAATTAATTCCACCTCATAATTCCCCATCACCAAAATTAACCCCAATCGAAACTCCCAGTGAAAATGATCTTAAGTCATACCATGGGTAAACAAAAGGTTCTAGACTCAATTGTATTCTCACAAATATGATACGAGACTCCAAAAGGTAGTAATTTATGTCTCATGAAAAACACTGCACATGGATAAAATATTTTTAATATTTTTAATATCGCTTCCCTGAGGTTCCCTAGTCCCCAGCTTCCCACGCCGACTCATCAAACAGATTCAAAAATATTCTTCGAAATATGCCAAAGTCATTTAGGTCAGAACCTAAGTCATTATATAACTGTGTATTTTTTCTATTCTAAAAATTGATGGTTCTCACACAAGGGCATACAGCCTTTGGAACATAGTTATGGTGAAATATGTCATCTTTACTACTCCATTTCCAACCCCTCATATTTATTAGTAGTTGTACAACTTAGTATCCATAGTTTCTACTAACCATGTGTCCTTGCTGGGTTTCTCAAAAAGTCTAGATCTAGGCTCAAAATAATCCACATACACCCCCAAACCTCCCATGAGCTTGTTAATAATTCATACCAAGTCAACACAATGTATTTAAACTAAAAAAATGATAAGTACCTCATAGGAAAACCTAGGATATTACGTTGAGTGTCATGTAAGAGACCAAATGGGGTATTTAGAGGATTACAAAACATCTACGAAATGATTATCTTATGAAAAATATCCAAAGCCATGTTGACCTATAAAATTAACAAAATATAGATTAATATTTTATTTATTTTTTCATGTATTAAAGACCAGAAAAATTTAACGGACCTTCAAATCCTCCAACTACTAATTAATGTAATAAAATTATGGAAAATATATTTTCTATTCCATAACGAATAGTATAAGAAAAATTATTTTTAATTTTTAATGACTAAGATAGTGAATAACCCCAATGGAGTGTTTGATATAGAACATGCATATAGAGGAGGAAATAATATAAAGTAAATGGGGGGAGTTTGGATGGTAGTTTTTTATAATTTTTTTCCATGAAATCATCAAAATAAATTTGATATATTGTACTGTGAGTTGAGAGAAAAAGTTGAATGAATCCATCATAAACTATGAAGAAAATATAACAATACATGAAAGGTATGATTTGAGTTTTTTCATTGAAAAAAAATAAAAAATAGATTTTTTATTTAGTGGTGTAAAAACATGACTCTAAAATTGATTCTTTATTAGGGACATCATAAGCTATGAATACTTTTTTTGTGCTTTCATGGTAGAAATTAATATTATTGAGTTTCATTTTTCTTATTTGTTTTGGTAAATGAGATGAAAATTATGTTTTAGTGGAATTAAAATGAGAAAAAACCATAGAGGAATATAAATTATTCTTCTTATATGTCAATTATATGGGACCCATAATGGGTGGATTTACTCAATATAATAGGTAAATTATTTAATTATGGAGAGGTAATTTCATCAGGTAATGAATATTGAAGGGATATGAAGGATGAAAAGAATGACCATCATAATGAACCATCCATAGTAAAATGAATTAACATAAATGATTATAGTTATTACAATAATGAGTGAAACCTTCCATGTGTTAATGATGAAAATCAATTTTGGTATCCTCTTCATGCAAGGGACAATAAAAAATTATATAAAATCAGAATAGATGATGTCTGTCGAACAAAAAAGTGTTGTAAGGTACCCTTATCATCCTCTATAAAAAAATTAATTATTTTATCACCTATCTATACACTAATTCATATCTAGGTAGTTTTTTAAGAGCTATCAATCATAAATCCAATGATTATATATTAAATTATCAAACAAAAAAAAACCAAGAGCCCATATCAATTAAGAAAATAAGGATATCATACTTCATATTCAAAAGAAAACAACCATAATTTATCCATGTTTGGTTTCCTATGAAATCTATATCAAGATTAATTACATTATAAGGGTCTTAATATCCAATCATACGGTGTATTTTGAAGTAATGGTTGGGTGATAGATGAGTTGACAAGACATTCTGATGATTGGGAGAATAATTCTACATGAGAAACTTTATCTAAAGTGTTTTATATATTCTGGACACCCTTACCTATTTTCATCCATTATTTATAATAAATAATTATAAATCAAAATTTAAAAAATATAATTTTATTTCATGTCAAAACTCAGGATGCTGAGAAAATTAAATTTGATAATTTTCATTATGATAATGAAAAAATCAATAAGTAAATTGAAATTTTGAAGTCAAATATGTCTATTGTTTTTAAGCAATATGAAACATTAATAAAATAATGAAATTATTGTGAGTTAATAAAAAATATATTATTTTGGTTATAATAATAATTTATTTAAAATGTATATGACATTATTTGTAAATATCTCTTAAGGAAGTATATCTACTACTACTTTCATTATATGTCAAATGAATGGAAATTATAAAAAGGAGTGTTCCAAGAGAATTCCAAAATATGATGAAAATACCAAGGCATTAATTTCTAAAAAATTATGCTTTATATTTCCTATAAAAACGTGTTTTAAGTCTGTTTGGGTTCCCATGAATTAATATGACAACCCAATTTGACCAAAAATTCTCTGGGTAGCAAAGCATTATTAAATACTAATTGTCAAAAAAAAATCAATGTAGCATAAAAAGGATGTTTGGAACATGGATAATGGATTCACAAGACACATTAATAGTGATATATCAAACCTATTTTCATTCAATAAATGTGATGGGGAAATTCTAATTTTGGAGATAATTCTAATGAAAATGAAAATAGTTTTTGTGAGGTAATAATTTCATATTAAGTTATTATTTATAATGTCATATATTTTAAAGGATTCAATCATTATGTAATAATTATTTTAAAAAATTGTGATGATGGAATGTTTCTTAAATTAAAAAATGATATATGAATTTTTTATTAAGATAAATCAAAATTATTTTTATGAAAATATAAAAACAATATTTATATAAATTATTTTTTTGTATTATCTAATCAAAAATGATAGTGTTTTTAATGTTATACAATTGGATAAAAATTTGTGGATTAGAAGTCCAATACATTATAATTTTTAGTGGATGACAAATGATTCTAAAAAACAATTAGTTTTATAGTTACTAAAACAAAAAGTGGAGAAGACCTTGCTATGTTAATCATGCATGAATTGGAAAAAACATAGAAGTGGTTTCAAGTTAGTTAAAGAAGTGAAAATAGTAAGGCATGTTGATCCTATTCATTTTGATTTATTTTTCCCAATTAAAAATTCTAGTTTGGGTGATAATATATATAATTTATTCAATATGGATGATTTTACAAGATAATAATTATTTTATTTTATTACATTCAAATATGAAACATTTCCTATGTATATCACTTCATGTAAATTAGTTCAAAAATTTGAAATGAAACTTAATTAAATCAATTATAAGTGATAATGGAGGTGAAGTCAAGAATCAAAAATTAGTATATTTTTTTGAATAAAATGTATATTTAAAAAACATGTCCAAGAACACCATATTAAATTGGTGTAGTTGAAAGGGAAAATTAAAATCATCATGAAATGGATAGATGTATGTTAAATAAGTCTAATCAACAACAATATTTCTATGATTCAGTTGTAAATGCATCATTTTTATGTTATTAGAATAATTTTTTTAAAACATTTGTTGAAAAATAAACCTTATGATCTTTGGAACTATTCAAAACCAAAAATTTGTTATTTTAATGTCTTGGGATATAGATTTTATATTTTTAATAATAAGTATGACTTAGATACATTTTATAAAAAATACGATGAAATGATTTTGTTATGAAATTAAAACAGTAAAATGGAATATACATTATAAAATAAATAAACCATGATTATTGAAGAATCAATTAATGTTATGTTTGAATAAAAATCATTAAATAAAAGGGATGCTGATATTGATCATCATGAGGATTAATTTAAAGATTTTAAAGTAAAAGATAAATAACCTCAAGATAAACATTAAAAAATTTAGGGAGAGAATATTCATTCTCAATATAATCCTATTCATGAAAAATATTTCAAGAATTGCAGATATCATTCTTATAGATAATGTGATTGTTAATATTGAATCAATATTTCAAAATAGAAAATATGTTATTAATATTTGGGCTTATTATTATAATATTTCTAGCTTCATTCATAAAAATATTGATGAGTTTCTAAGTGATTATAATTGGATCATCATTTGGAAAAATAAATTTAATTAGTTTACAATAAATAATGTGTGTACTATAGTTATTCTACAAAATTAATCCCATTCCTTTGGAAAAAAGGATTTTTAGAAACCCACAAGATGAATATGGATCTACATTTTAAAATAATGCTAGATTGTTTTTTAAAGGATATTAATAATAACAAGGTATTTATTTTAAATAATCATTTTCACTTTTTATATACTAAAATAAATTATAATATTGTTAGATTATGATATTTTTTCATGGATTTATATTATTTAAAATGGATGACAAAACGAATTTGCAGAATGGGTGTATTTTTTAATAATTATTTTTATGAAACCCCTCTAGTTTTGAAAATTTATATCATTAAAATTATGTTTTTAAATAGTCAAATTATTTATTTTTTCTCAATAATGTTCCTAGAGCTCTGTTTAAAATTTTAACAAATTTTATTTAAAAACAATTCGATGTGGATGGTTGATCCTACATTGTTTATTAGTTTTTTTTATTATAACATGATTACTAATTTTGTTGTTAATGAAATTGTTTTTATATCTTCATGGTAAAATATTTTTAATTAATTTTTAGTGTTTATGACTTCTAAATATCACATGAGTAAGGTTGATGAATTGAAAATATTACTAATTTTGAAAATATTTTAAATAAATGATGGTGCTATTCTAAATCAGTCCAATTATGATAAAGAGTTAGTTAATAGATTTTTTTTAGAATTTTCTAAAAGTAAAAATACTCAAATGAGTACTACATAAAAATTATATTTGGATAAATATAGAATTTTTTTTTATGTTAAAACTTATAGAGGCATGATTGGTAGATTATTGTATTTGACTACGTCTAGACCAAATTTCATATTTTCAGTTTTCATGTGTTCTAGATTTAAAATTAAACCTATTGAAAGTTAAATTAAATTAGTTAAAAGTATTATTATATATGTTAAATGATCCTTTAAATTTTTATTACATTAACCATATAAAACAAAACCAAATTTGACAAGATATTTTTATTATTATTCTTGTGGATACAATATGTATAGAAAAAATACATATGGTATATGTAATTTACTTAGTGAATCATTAGATTATGGGAAATGAAATAAACATAATTTTTTATCTTTTAACCAATGAATATGAATATATATATTTTTGTATCTTGTTTAGGAAGATATTTATTAATTAAGAAAAAACTTTCTAATTTCAATTTTTATTTTTATAATTTTTCAATTTTATGTGGAATAATTATTCTATTTATATTTCTAAAAATATATTTCAATACTCTTGTACAAATCACATTAATGATAAATTTCATTTTACTAAAGATCATGATTCAAAAAGAAATATAATCCATGAATTGATTTATACAGAAATCCAACTTATTTATATCATTCCAAATCTCATGAAATTTCATATCTTTAATAAAATAAATATTGAACATGATAATGTGGATATTTAAATTTAATTTTTCTTGGTAATGAATTTAGGGGGAGTTTGAGTGTATTTTTATGATAAAAAGTTTAGATTTACATGAAATATGTGAAATCCAAAATCTAATTTTTTAAATTACAACTATTTAATATTTATATATATATATAACTTTTATATTACTTTTTAATATATACTAGAAGATTTTAACATGGAGTTTAAAATCATAGTTATTATAAAAGTACATGTTTTAAGTGTTTATCAATGTTTTTCGTAAAAAAATTAAAATTATGCTCATAGTCTAATGCTATATGGTTTTCCGGTAGACCATTGATTTATGTTTTGAAATATGAATGATTATGAAATTTGTATACACCTTTTACATTCGTTTCTATGAAATAAAAATTTATTATTAAATAGTATTTTAATTTTATGGGGATTTAATATTGGATTATAAATTCTTGGAATTGTAACATTTTGTTAAATATATGGGGGAGATACATTAACTTTTATTACTAGTTTTTAATTTTTATAATTTCGTAACGGTGGAGAGCTTCTGAAATTTTTCATTTTTTTGTAATAATTAAAAATACGGAGAATGTTAAAGTGGATCCTTGTATCATATTTTTTAGTTGTTTTTTTACTATTAAAAAATATCATATAAATTATTAATTATAATTTACACATATTTACTATGTATTGTTTTTATATTTTATTTTGTGTAGTATGTAAAATAATGATTAACTTTTGTTATATATTGTTATTCTTTCTCAAATATTTCATGTATTAATTTTTTATAACCAGATATACAAGATTAATTAAGTGTTCCTAGGATAAAAATGTTGTATATGACTTTTAATTATTCTTTTAGTGTCTTTTTATAGTTAATATTGAGTTTACAGATGTTATGTAAGGGCAATAATATGTTTATATAGGTTCCATAGGTGTAGATTTGTTTTTTATGAATTTATATAAGGGTAACCATATTATCATATCCACTATGTAATGGTACTCCTTATATAAAGGTACCTTCATATTTATGTAAATGTAACCTAATTATTTTGATCATTACATATGTGTAATCAGTGATTTTTATTAGTTTTGTAAGGGAAAAACTCTACATAAATCTACATATATAGTTATGAAATCATAAATTATGTTATGTAAAGGTAACTTGTGTTTTTTAATATTTGTGTAAGGGTAACAAGAATTTTATAATAGTTTCAAAAGTGTACCCTAGGCTCGCATAAATTTAAATTTAATATATAAGGGTAAATAGAGGTTCACATAAAGATAAAAAGTGATCCCCCTATATCCACACAAGTATAGTTAATCATGTAATGGTAAAATTTTATTAAACTCACGCAAGGGTAAAAAAATTTCCTAGGATTTTAAAGAATTTTCAAAACATTAATATAAACATTTTGAAAATATTATTTAATATTTGAAATTAATGTTTACTTATGAATATATCTACTATTGTGATCCTTATGAAATTAATTATTAATTATTTAGTATCCTTGATAATATATTTTAAATTTTTTTATGATGAATTTAATAACAACTTCATAAATAAGGTCCTTTCATTTTTTTAATAAAATGGTGGGTAGACCCCAACTTGTTAAAAGATTAGATAAGATCTTCATGAGATTTATGTATATTAATAGTGGATTTAAAAATTCCGAAACATGAAATATTAAAATTCAAATAGGTTGAAATATAAAGGGTCGATCATGAATATTATCTATGAGTTTTCTAATGATATTAATACTTTTTATTTACTTCTATAATAATTTATCTAAAAAATTCCATGATGTGGTTTTATTTGTTTTATAGAAAATCATGGATTTCTTACATAATTGTTCATTTTATCGTGGAATATTATCTGTGAAAAAAGTGTAGAAAACTCCAAATTAGTTAATTGGAAAAAGAAATATGAAAATTATTTTAATTTCTACAATCTATTGTGTATAATTTAACTCAATTTAAATATATTTGAAAAATTTAGTAATGAAATAACATATAAGGTAAATGATTTTAAAATTTCAACCTTCTTTGGTGATTAACAATTCCTTCATGACAAAAAATAATAATTTGGTCCTTTGATGCAAGAGTGTAGCATGTGGCCTCGTTACTAAAACATTGAATATTACATCTGGTTTTATGGATTTACTTATTCTAACTATTTTATGCGTGAATAATTTTAATGGGTTATACAACCCAATAAAATTTAGTAAAGAGGGTTGTGACTCCCAAACAAAATTCAGGTATTATGTTGTGCCTCGGGGGTAATATGGTGGTATTTTTAGGTTCTTTAGATATGTAGAAAAATGTAGGACATTTTTTCTTTAAACCCCAGGGGTAAAAATGAATTTTTAATTAGTTTTTCACTCTAGGTGTGAAAATCCATTATAAGTTTCCATTATAGTGGTTATAGTAGGTTTCATTTCTCTAAACTAATGATATGGGTGAAGAGTTCACTATGATCATTTAGATCCAAACCATTATTAAAATAAAGAGATCCATTTCATTTATTTTTCAAATAAATCTACATAATCACTATGATATAATAACATTAAATTTATAATTCATTCAAAAAGTCCAATACACCCCTCATGGATAATATTCCATCTTCCCATTGGGACTAATAATTATAACTACTGGATCTAAAATGGGAACATAACATTGTGAAAATATATTATAATAGATGTTTTTTCAAACTTATTTTTACCAATGTTTTATAATATTCAATTATTTTCATATTAATGAGATAAAGTTGAAGCATTTGATAATGTATGCAAAAAAAAGGTATAAAAAATATTTGATAATATTGTAAATATAATTTAATATAATACTATATATATACCTATATGTGGTATAAAATATATTCAAAATTTTAGACAAAAATGTATGAAATTTAAAGTGTAGTTATATACCAAGTGGAAGTAGTTAGGAAATCTAAATTCATGAATTCAACAACAACTATATTCTAACATGATGTTTTAATTGATGCATTATCCTATAATAATTAAAACCATCATGTATATACCTAATTATATTTTTAAAATATGGAAATGGAAAAATGATTTATATAATTAATTTATATATATTTATCATATTTTAATCACATAAAATAAAAAATTTAAAATTAAATTTTTTAAAAGTATAATATTAAATCAGATTATAGTGTTCGTAAACAAGGTAAATATATCAACATAACCTATATTGAAATGGTTATATGAATATGTATGATCTACATGTTTAAATATGTATATATACATAAATCAATTATACACACAATAAAATTATAATGAATATAAGTTAACATTATAATGGAACCATATTATAAAATATTGGATTTCTAATTAAGAAAAAAGAATAAAAGAACTTTAGATCATAGTGTAAAAGTTTATAGTTCAACATGTAAACAACATGAGAGTTTATATATAATTTTAGAATACATCAAATTAATTGAGAATATAATAACGTAAGATAAAAATCTATTTAAATGAGAATATATTTTATAGAATATCATTAGAGTTCACATTAATATTTTTTTGTAATTTTATTAATTGAATTTTGACATAAATATTATAGTTGTCTATAAATTATGAATTTTATGGGATTCTAGTTTATAAGATAAACATATATGAAATAATGTTATGAGAATGATTTGTATTTAAAATATTTTAGATAATTTTTTTATTAATTAAATATATAATTCATTTAAAAAATTAACCATTATATTATATAGAAGATATCATAATTAGAGTGCTATTTGAACAAAATATTTTTACTAAAAATAGAATGCATATTGAAAACAGAATACATATTAAACTATGTAATTAAAATTATTAATTCAAAAACAAAATTTATATTGAATATAAAAAAAATTCATAATTTTTATTTTGATATAACATAATTATTTAATTTTTCTGGCCTAAATTGACAATTCACTAACATATAAAATAAAGAACGCATAAAAACTTACCAAAAGTCCAATATAGTACAACTATACATTGGACTGCCATGCATGGTAAATAGATGAAAAAAAATTAATGAATCAAATGATTCTTAACTAATTTTTATGATTCAACTCATTTATAATAATGAAACAACCTCAAATATAAATGTAAAAACCAAAGATTTTATTTGTATTTACTTTCAAATAATACTTGGAGTATTCAGTATCTTTCCTTATACACAACCAAGTGGTTAAATGAACAATGATATGAGTTAATATTTTCAACATATATGTTAAATTGGACGGTATGAATAGTAATAGAAAATTATGAAAAATATGAATGGATTTTTTATTAAAAAAATTATTTATTAATGAATATTAAATAAGCACTGGATTTTTAATTGCCATTTTAACCAAAATATGACTACTTCAAAATGGGTTTTATTGAATTTTCTGCAATAAAACATTATAATTAATTTATAAATTTTTTAAGGAATTTATTGTTTGTTATTATTATAATTTTTAAAGTCATCATGCTAGTATTATCGGAGGGTGATGTTTTTATTTGTTTTGAAAATATATATTTTTCTGTTAATAGTGAAAAAATCTGATTTTTTGTAAAAAAGAGAATATATTTTTAAGTAAATGTCATTTTTTGTTTTGAATTTGAGCATAAATTAATATAATACTCCTATAAAATAAAATAATATAATTTATTACAATGGTTTCATCCCAAAAATTTATTTTTTATAAATTAATTTTTGGGATTAAATAAATATTTTTCGAAGAAATAGTTTTTATTTGTGTAATGTATTTGTATCCTACTAAATTAATTAAATATCTATTAATTAATGGTTTTAATGAATTTTATATATTTTAATTTGAATATAATATTTTACCAATAATTTAATTCTTTTTAAAAGTCTTATAATAGATGTAAATTTATATTTAAACTTAAAAATTCATTTCTTTAAAATGGATTTTATTTACAGATTACACACTAATTTTAAACTTACATCTAAAAGTTCTAGAAATTTAATCCTATAAAATTTATTTAATATTTTTAATAATCATAAATAATATAATATAAATAGGGACAACTAAATTTTCGATCCCTGTGTATAGTAAAAATAGTAAAATTTTGTTACCACTGATAAGATTGAAACAAGTTAACGAAGGGGTAAAACAATGAGATAAGGGTAGTATTTACACCTAAAACTATAGAATTATATATTATTAAATAAATTTATACCTTATATTATCCTACCATTTAATACATAAGCTTTTGGAGCCATAACTCCATGATTGATTCCACAAATCATTGAAATCATTTAATAAATTTCATGTAGTCCACTTCCCTCACATATAAAAGGGTACCTACTATTCTCACTTATACACACCATCAGATATTTCATGATAAGAGAAATACCTACTCCAAAACATTTAGAGAATAACTAACCTTATCCAAGAGATTCTAATATTCTTATTACACTAATCATTTAAGTCTAAAATAGTAATCCAAATAAGGATTCTCAAAGAAGAGGTATATATTTTAACTGACATCTTTTGTTTTTATTTATTATTATAACTCCTTTAAACATGATGTATCCATAAATAAATTATGAATATAATATCACAAATATAAAATGTATTTATTATTATTATGTAACAACCATTTACCACCACTTATCATTCTAATGGTTGATGAAAGTACTACCCCCCGTACATGTGGACTACTACCTCCACATAGTGATATTACTCATTTTTCACCACCATCATTCATTGTTGGATATTATTATAGATTTAATGTTAATATATGATATTAATGTTATAATAATAATTATACAATTTATAATTAATATTTACCTTCATTTATTTTATTTCATTAAAAATTAGAAATGTTACACATGCGTACGTACAAACTATCACCTCAACATTATAATATAATTACATTTTTATCTTTGATTTATTTTAATGGTAATAAATAAGTATATAGTTAATATATATGATATTTACATCATTACTAACATTATTTAGATGATGTAATACTGATATATTTTTATTGATGCTAACTGATAAATCATAACATACATGAAAAATGAAGTAGTTAACACCGAAAATGACAATGATATTGAAATATAATTATTGAATGGGTGAAAATATATTATAATATACCAATGTATGATATAATGAAGGAAATATTTTAACTTACACTGCATTATTATACTATCCACCGTCATAAATATTTGTTTATTTGAAGCTTCCTTTATATGTTTAATTAGTTATATTCGAAGAAAATGTTTTCATTAATATTTCTGAAATTTTTAGATTCCATATAACCGATTCCACAAAAGGGAGTTTTCCTAAAGAAATGTTATAGTGATATTTTAAATTTATTTTTATCTATAAAAAATCCATTCATTTTTTCATTGACTTGCTTTGGGTATGATCCAATGTTAACATCATTATTATTTATTTTAAAAATTTATGATTATGATGATGAAATTTTCATGAAAATGTTTCCTTTCCATAGGTTATGATTTCAGGAAATGAATATCTTTATGAAATTTTGGCATATATATGTCTAGATTTCATTATGTTATGTTTTTTATAGAAATTATATATCCCTCCAATGTAGTGGAAAATCATGGACATCACAATAGATAATAAGGACAAGAATAGGTAATATACACACACTACTAAAAAATAATGATATATCCATGAGTTGGAAATGTTGATTTAGGACCAAAAAATGTGGCTACAGGTTATATCCTTAGTTTATGAACCGTGTTTGGTATTGACGTGGCTATATGGAAAATACTATAGCCACAATTTTGACAATTACTATAGCCTTATGGCCACATTTTGAAAATTGTGGCAGAAGCTTAGGCCGCACAAGTCCTATAGACATGGTTTTAAATCATGGCTATAGTGGTATATCCATGGTTTTAAACCATTTCTACAGGGAAATATCTGTGGTTCCAAACCCTGGGAAAATCCTTCCCTTCCTATAAAAAACAACATGCTTAAGCCATTGCAGGTTGATGAGAGGATGGTATAACGTTGTTGGACATAATGACAGGTGTGTGTAACACTGCTGGACTAGATAATAGGACTATATAACATTGATGGATACAGTACATGGTGATGTACATGGGGTGCAGTGGAGATGTGTATATAATGCTCGATTTCAAAATTTGAGTACTATTTGGGACTTGAATATCTAATTCTACAACATAGTAAAATAAACCATGGTGTAGAGTTAATTAATGGGAGTATTGGTGTCGTTGGGATATTTTTAGTTCTCCAAAATATATAAGATATATTTATGTTTAATTCCCTCTATAAGCATAGATGTCCATGTAGTATCCACAACTTGTTTCATAGAGGTTATGAATTTATAATAACTAAAAAATTTATGAATCTCTATTACTACAAGAGTCTATGTTGTAGTAATTTTCCAATGTAGTATTCATTTTAGTATGTAATGGGATCATATAATATATCATGGTTTGTTTACAAAAAACATCATGCTGAGATTATAGAAATATTAGATGCAAGGTGGATTTTTTGGATCTATTCAAACACATGTTTCCTTGATGTTGTATTCTTTATCAAGTTCCGCCTAACCTAATATAGTGATGTTTCATCTTATCAGAAAAGAGCACATTCTAGTGATTTCAGAATGATTACCTGCATTTCGTAGAACAAAATAACATTCAAAATCCAAGTAGTTTCAATAAACTTGTAGTTTCTTCTAGAGAATGAAATAAGAAGAGTTATTTCATTAATTTAAAAGTGATTAATTGAGCTTAAATTTCACATTAATAACCCATTAATTTCATGGTATACTTGGATATGTCATAATTAATCAAAATTATATAACAAAAATTAAAATGAAATAAAATATAGGTATTATCATTAAATATTATATTTACAATTTTATAAGATAAAAAGAGATATAGATTTAAAGAGGGGGAATATTTAGGATCAATAAATCATATTATGAAAAATGTGTCTTTACAGTGAGCAGTTGGACATCACGAAGAATTTGTATCCTTAACATCAAACTGAAAACTAGAATGATGAGTTTGATTGATGATCTCACAAGAGATTTAAGATGTTCTTGGGGAATTAAGGAACATGTAAGGTGTTTCATTTATCTTTCTTCACAAAGGTGATAGGGAAACCATATGAGATTTAAAAAGAGTATATATTCATACCAGAATACACAATAAAAGCTAGCCTTTCGAGTGAAGGGACCTATATTTCCATTAACTGTTGAGGATACATATACCAATATATTTTATCCATAAAATTAATTATCAAGTTTGTTACCCTTGGTATTTATTGAAATGTCTTATTACTTTGTAAGGAACATAGTATGCTCATCAGAGTTCCTGAGTCCAAACCATTTAAGAGATGTGGGATCTTATTTATTTTAGTGAATAGCACATCACTATTCCATGCTCCCCCCTTCATCACCATTGCATAATCCCCATAAACACCCCCTGCACACCCCCCTACACACCCCCATGAACACCACTTTCAACCCCATTCACCTTCCTCCATCCCCTTTAAACAAAAATCAACACACCCCTTTCCCCTTCCCCCTTCACACCCCTTTCACCCCCTTCACCCTCCCCTACCCCTTGTAAAAGAAGCCAACACACACCCACCCCTGCCCCCAGCACACCCCCTGCCCACCCTTACCCACCCCATGCACCCGGTGCACACCCCCTACCAACCCCTACCCATTGTACACCCACTACCCACCCCCTCCCTCTACCCCCATCACACCCCTACCCACCCCATGCACCCCTGTACACCCCAAGAACCCATTCACACCCCGCCTGCACTCCCCTTGCACCACCCTTATTCCCTCTTCTGGACCCTTACAACAGAACCCAGCACACCCCTTCCCCTTCCCCCAGAACACCCCATACCCACCCACTTCCTACCCCATTCACCCCTACCCACCCCATCCCTCTTTCCAACCCCTCCCTTTTCCCCCAACACCCCTACCCACCCCCCATCCACAACCCTTGCCCACCCCATTCACCCATGGACCCATGAAACCCCATGTACACCACTTACACCCCTTGCACCGACCCCTCTATACCTTGCAACAGAACCTATCACACCCCTCCCCCTTCCCACAACATACCCAGCACACCCCATGCCCTCCCTGCACACCCCCTATACTAAAGTATTTTGACATCATAACACTTGACTAATAGGAGAGAACCCATCCTTAAGTGTTGGGCCTAAATTCATAGATGGTATTGGGAATGTAATAAATGATGTATTAATAGTAGTATCGAAGAATGTAGATCTAGATATAATGGTTTATCCTTTGAGAAAATGAATCAAGCTATGTGTTTTCCTTAGATTATTGTCATTTATACACATTCAGTTATACAGGAGAAAATATAATGTGTTTTTCTAGTTTCAGACTATACAAGAGGACATTACATAAACTAGTAATCCTATACACTTGGAACTCATAAAAATATATTTCCTTAGAAAAGATAGTGGTCATTAGAAAACCTGTTTTTAAAACAATCAAGCAATTATGGAAACAGGTTTTTAAAACAATCATGAAATTTTATAATTCAAATTAAAGGGATTGGTAGAGGAAACCTACCTCAACCTCAAGGAGCACTGATTTTGACAATGACAACTCAAATCTTCCTTTTATTTCTAGTTGCACGTATATGAAGCTTAACATATATATAAGGACACATATCCCCTATATACATATTTTTATGGCCATATATGCACAAGAGGATCCTTAGATGCTTTTTATACTTGCATATCCCTCTTTACAATTACATATGTATGAATTTTTTCATATCTATATATAGGCCCACATATCCCCAATAAATATATTCATACTACCGTGAGTGAATATATATAAAGGGGAATCTTATATATTTATATTCCTACCTTGGCATACACTTGTAATCCGTCATCAATAACAGCATGAATCCTACTCAATGTGATCCAAAGTGCAATAAAAAAACATAAGGAACCCAAAAATTACAATATCCCATTTTAAAATTATTCCAAATAATAAAAACGGAATAAAAATCTCCCAAATACGATGTAAAAAATCACAGTCTTCAATGGTGGTGGATAAACCAGCCTCATTATAAGAAACCACAGGAATTGAAATAATGGAAAAAATGGGATAAAATAACTTCTTATATATATATATATATACGTGATTAGTGGTTCAATTGTACTTGTTAAATGATACCTAAATCCATAACCAACAATGAAAAAATAATATTCACATTGATATGTACAACCCCATACTAAATAAAATGATCATTAATAAAGGGTTTTTTTTTCAAATTCCTTCATCATCTAAGTTGAAAAATCCTTCTTTATTTTATAAAGAAACGAAGAATAATTTTTTTCAATTTCCCTCATATAGTGGGACATTAAAACTCATACACTCAATAAAAATTTCATATGTATTGGCATAGAATGTCACATTTTGGTTATTAGGTAAACTTCTATTAGCACTTAAATGTGAGAAGTAGGCATGAGACATTTTTTTTACCTAGAAAATTCATTTCTTGAGACATTGTTCAAAATTCAGTCTTTAATAATGAATCCACAAAAAATCATATACAATAAATAATAAGAAATTAAAAAAATCTCACAATGTTTATCAAAGTTTGAAATAATGAAAATTAGGTCTTCTATTTCTCACAAAATGTATAACCTCATTAGTCTACTTCTTCTTTTCTTCTTCTTCTTGTTCTTCTTTAATACACAATGAATCTTTTCTTCACAACATTGTATTATATTTATTTTTTATTATTATTCAAGAACATTAGTTACCTCGACACAGTATTCATCTTCATCAAGAAGTTATCCCTCAATTCCCTCTTCGTTATATTACAGAGTTATAGGTACTCTTGGATCACTTACATCTATATCAAAAATCACATATTTTCTCGACTAATGTATATTATTCTAGAAAATTCCAGATATTTTGAGAGGCTCACAAGATATTCATATTCACGTGCTTCACGAATTTTATACGTTCCATTTTCATATTCCCATATCTAAATTTATCTTAAGAGATACATGAAAATGAAAAAAATCACCCTACGATCATACATATCACTTATAAATGGTAACACATGGGTTTTTCTCCAATATCTCATGAACTCTATGTATCCAGTTTATTTATAAAAATGTACCTATTATTTTTCTTATCAATTATCACTGTTGAATATGTATCGCATTTACTTCAGTAGGCTTAAGTTTTCTTCTCTTCCCAAAATACATCTACAATAGCTTCCCATAAAACACTCTTCACAGGTTGTATAAAAATACAACATCAACATGCAGTGATCATCTCCGTATTCATTTCTGAAGAGCTTCCAAAAAAACGTATATAGACCATAGCATGATCTTGTAAACAAAAATAATAACATATCCCATATTTTATAACAGTTCAAATTTGATTCAAAAATATTTTGTTATGTTTGCGACCTTGAATCATAGAACATTAATTGACACAATTCATTTTTAGATTTTATAAAATCTATAATTTTCATTTTAGGATAGTTTAAATTCCTTGCCTTTCATCTCAGATATATTTCACCTTATTTTAATCAATTATGATGATCAAATTCAAATTCATTCATTCATCTAATATAATAATGATTTAAGCTATGATGAATATCCCAAACATCGAATCAACTTCATCGATATTATTCATAAAAATTCATGTATTTTTATTTTTATCAAGAAGATCTTTCACTTGATCTTATTCAAACACAGGCTATTAAGATTGTTAATCGTAGCTTTATGATGTTTTAAAATTGGTCAAGCATCATAAGATTCATATTATATGATTTCCGATTAAGAATATAAATTCTAAAAACACGTTTTTATATAGTATAATCATCAAAATTATTCATAGTTTTAATGTATTATACAAAACGGATGTATTACATAGCACTAGTAGAAGTCATTTGTGGAGACTGGAAAGGCTTTCATGGGATCTATCAAGGTCCAAAATTATGGTTTAAAGTCATACTTAATGAATCAAATTCATAGGGTAGAAGAATTATGGGACTTCAAAGTTATACAAAAAATGATAAAAGTGTTATATGGGGACTTATAGAGTCATACAGTAGGACATCCAAAGTCATAAACTTGTTAGAAAAGTCACACAAACTACATCATTATGTCATACACTAGTCAGGAAGTCATATGTTTCGACTTATAAAGATATACAATTTCTAAAATTTTCATTTTGGAACTTGGAAATTATTATTCTCATAGTAGACTTCATGGCTTTTTCATTTTTCTACTTCACTTAAAAAAATTAAAGACTTCTTTAGATAACTCTAAAACTTCTTCAAATCAACCTTTGTCATTATAAAAGCTTTCGAATCATCATATAACATCTCTAAAAAATTAATATAACTTTTTAAAAAATTTATAATCCTTCAGTATGTTTTTATGTTTATTAGTAGCATGTAAATAGTCAATTAGAGTATTTCAATAAGCTCAACTATGCTTGAATTTATAGTCCTCACTACATCAATATAAAACCTTCACAGGTTATAAACTAAATTCCATAAAAGAAATACAAACGAGAAATCAAATAGAGATAAATCGTTCTAAAGTTTTTATTTTTTGAATATGAATTAAAAGTGGAGAGGGAGGGGATTGTTCCCCTATACATCAGTCCCCCCCAACTAGCACCACCCCCCAACCCGCACCAATCCTCCCACCTGCACAAGCCCCCAACCCCCTGCTTCTCCAAGCCCCCAGAACCATTCCCCCAACACTTTCCCCCCAGCACCAACCACTTTCCCCTGACATCCCCTTGCTCGAGAACCCCATCCCTACCCCTTGAACCCCCTCATCCAGGCACACCCCTACCGCCCTCACCCTACCCCTTGCACACCCCTACCCCTACCCCTACCCCCTCCCCTTCATCCCCAACCCCCTGCACCAATATACCCAACCCTCACTACACTAGCTCTCATCCCCAATCCCCCCTACACCAGTCCACCCACCCTTCCCCCTACTTCCCCGATTCAATATCTTGATTTTCCTAGCATCCTTTACAGCTATTAAGATGTCATACACATATAAAAGAAATATGATAATTATCCCATCATTCAATAATATCCATTAATAAAAATGAACATCAATTATCTTGTTGAAACATTTTTATAACATGAATGATTTGAATTTCATATTCCTTTTTCAAAGGTCCTACTTTATCCCATAAAGGCTTTTCTTTAGCATACAAACAAAATTCTGGTTCCCTTACACTGATAAACCATTTAGTTGTTTCATTTATATCTACTCTTCTAAATCACCATGAAGGTGTGTGATTTTTACTTCCATCTACTCAAGAAATACATTTTATGATGCTATCATGCTTAACATAGTTCTAATAGTATCACTATTTACTGCCAATGAATGTATTTCCATGAACTCTACATCTTCCTTCTATTGAAACCCCTTCAACACCATTGGTATTTTGTAATGTTTTTTTCATCACCCTCTTCCTATATTTGGTAAAACAATTTATACTTGAGTTAAATTTTCCCTTCTAGTAAATCAGTTAATTCAAATGTCCAATTAAAATTCAATGAAGTTAATTTGGAATCCATTGTTAACTTTCATTCCTTTAATTCATTGATGGGTATAACATCATTTGAGTATTCGATTACTATTACATACATTAACTGATTAAATTCAATGCCATACTTAAATCTATAAACTGATTTTTTTATTCCAGTTGACCTCCTAAACTTTGTTAGTTCCACTTATCTACTGAGATCAGTTATTTCTTCTTGTACCTAAACTTATGGACTTCAAATTTCTAGTTACCTAACCTCATGTTATCTCACTTGAGCTTCCAAAATCATTGAATTTTCTGGAAAATATTCCTTTAGTCTCACCACTGGACTTCTGATTCTTTCATATGTGTTCTCTAATTTTTCTAATCTATTATTATTTTCACTCAAGTCTGCATAGACTCGATAGTTGATTTACTCATAACATCATTCTCCACTAAGTTTTAGTCCTTCTAAAAAATGAACTCATTTAACAGAATATCTCATAATTAATTTTTTCTTAAATTCATCGCACAACTGATAGCCAAAATTCTCAAAACCATTCCCAATGAAGAAAATTGTAGACTTAAAATCAATATTTTTCATTTCTATAGCATCGATATACATTTATATCATTCTTCTGAAGACTTTGAGGTTTTAAAATTTTTGTATTTCCAAGGTCTATGAATCCTATTGTATATCAAGCCCATCTATTTATGCTAGACATACATTGTCTAGATATATCATTTTATTGAGGGATTCCACCAAATATTCCCTTTTAAATTCCATAGTGATATATCATGGTTTTGAACTTCTATAATAACTTCTGATTCATATTTTAAGTACTCCATTTCCATGTATTTTTAGGAACCCTATTATCATTCCTTATCCCCATGTGTTTTAGAAGTTTTAATAGTTTCTTTTTTCTGTATACTCCACATCATTATCAAATTTTTGTTATCCCAACTTATGAATTCTCTCCTTCTCCATTTTGGCCATCAGTTGAATAAACACATGAAAAACACTAGTAATATTACCCAAAAAGTTATTCCAATTTTTTATTGAATAATTAATGAAATTTTCAAAATAAATGGAACCCTTAAGATACTAAATTTGGGAAAGATCCCAAACATTAGTATACACTAATTCTAACCTTTTAATCCAAGGATTTTGATCATCTAAATTAAAGGATAACATCATATGTTTCTCCAAAACATATATTTCATATCTTCCAATGCCCATATGATCAATATTTGGTATCCATTTTTTCAATATATTATTCATATTGTTATCATTGATTTTACCAATCCATAAATTCCAAACATTTCAATCATCATATATTAAAAATTCAACCATTGGAATACTGTTTGGGATTCCATTAAAGTAAATATTTCCATCATTCACTCATTTTGCATCCACTATATAATCCTAAGTAAAATTTTATACTTAATTGGAAAAGGTAGCTCCATACTCACCCTCCTCTAGTTTTCCAACATAAATTAATCTCTTTTATAGCTATATGATATGTCTATCATTCATCTGTTTTAAGACTCCTCCACTATTCATTTGGATGTTCATATATCCTTTTATAGTGATCTCTACAGCTTCATTACCCACTAAATATACATTTATAAAACATCCAGATACATATTTTGTTATACATCTCTTCTCTATCGTCGAATTTAATAATGAAAATAAGTAAAATATCTATGTATTCATTAGAATGTTAACATTAACATACAATTGGATATCTCCTTCCATTCTTCTAATGGAGCTTTAGATTCTAAAAGATTACATTATTTCAGATATTTCACTATAACTCCAACATTATTTATTGTTTTATCCTTTCTTCCCTCACTTCTAGAATGATAGGGAAATACTATAATAAAATTCTAGGTTCTTCCATTATTAATTATATTATATTCCTTCTATAAATATATTTTCATTTGTTAAAGTGATTATCTTCACCCATAGTTATTGATAACATTACTAGATGGTACATGGATTTTCCTCTAATAATTTATTCATTGAGTATCAAATATCCGATATTTTCAAAAACAATGTTCCTTTTCCAAAAATGTTATATACTATAGTAACAACCACATCCAAAATCTCCAGTGGTGAGAAAGATCATACATCATCCAGGAACTTAATCTTCACTAATTCAATGTTACCTCATAACATAGTGAAATAATTCACATGATCTAATAGTCTTCCATCTGATAACCTTAGTTTGAATAGCCTTCCAATTATAAACATGTTTTACAATGATATATATTTCTCATACATATAAAAAAGTTCCTTCATTAATTATTCTATAGTTTTATTTTCCCAGATATTGAAGACAAATCCCCTTCTAGAGGCATCTTCATCATCGTTGGTTCCTTTCTATCCATGTGACTCCATTATTCTTTTTCTATCAACACCAGATTAACAGTAGATAAATGAAACTCCATTCCATTTTCAATAATAAGATCATTTATTTTCATTCTCAGGAATCCAAAATCTATTTCTTCAAACTGATCATCCCTAATCCAACTATATTCTAATTCCATTACACTAATTAAGTAACTCCCACTATATTATATAATAATCAAGAAAGAGAGATCAAAAAAATACTTAAACATAATGTTTCTATATCTCCTATTGAGAATCATTTCAAACTATAATCTCCCATGATTTTCGTAAAAGAATCAAAACTCAGACTTTAATCCATATGGATATAATATAGTGAAAAAACAAACCACTCGAACATCCTATCAACATAGTCTACCCAACATATGTTTAATTATCCACACACTCAGAACAATAATTCTCCCTTGATTTCACAAAAAATATAAATTGATTAAATTGTTTTAAAAATGGTATTCCATTATGAAAAAAATTAGGTTATACCTATGTTAGTGGATGAAGATGATACCAAAAAGGTTGGGTGGATGTGTCAGAGGCATTCTAGATGAGGAGGTGGGGTGGCCGCATTGTGTGGCAGTGTTGGGGGAGGATGGTCACTGAGAAGAGACCTCACATAGGTAATGCATACCTACGTCAGGGCCATGAAAGAGGAGGGGGTGGGGAGGCCTCTGTGAATAACTTTGGTTGGTAAGAGGAGTGAAAACGTTGATTGCGAGCGGTAGGGAGGAGGGATTGGAGAGGTTTAGTGCTTGGATGAGGTTACTTGATCGAGGGAGGAGGAGGAGCCTGATGAATTTGGGAAAAATAGGTTTCTATGGGTTTTTAATTAAATTGTATCCATAAATATGATATAGTCAGAGACCTATAAAACTGTGGCTATAAGTCTATGGATATAGCCTAACTTCCTAGTAGTCCCTTTTTTTAAGGGACATTGTTTAATAATATAATCTTGGGAGTGATACTTTACTATGAAATGATGGAATAACGAGTGAACCCAATCCACTATGATAGTTTTGGAAGTTATACAAGACTAATGATATGATTTTATATTTATATGTGTATTTCATAAACATATTTATTTTGATTATGATATGATTTCATACCTAATTATTGATTATTGATGATTCCACACTCTTATGTATTATGTGCTTTTTTTTGAAAAAACCTTAACCCATGTTTCATTATTAAAAATATTTTCCTAGTTGGGTATGGATATTGTAATTAGTGTTTATATTCTAATATTCTCATATCTTAATGGTTATCTTGTTCTCACTTATGATCATTGATTGATATGTATTTTTCTACCATTATTGAGAATTTTAGGTCACCCTCTCTTATTCTTCCCTTCCACAAATTATGAAGAAAGGTTTTATATATGACATGTGTAAGAATTGAGATACTTGTAAAGAGATTAATGGGAAATTATATAGTTCTTTTATATACCAGTTGTTTACATATCCATGTTTACAAAGACATTAATCCTCTATAGTCCTCAATCATTTATTATTATTAAATGTATTGAATATTTATATATAATGAAGTAATATTTATGTAAGAAAACAATGGGTTTTTATATTTACTATCGGAGGCAAGTTTTAGTAACTTTTGGAAACTTGGATTAGGAATGTTTAGTGAGAACCCTTTTTATAATACTATGTATAGGAGAATATCCCATGTTTTGGTAATGAAAAGAGGGTGGATTCCCTAATAAAATTTACCTTGTCTGTATACTATGAGTGGGATTGTTTTTGGAACAGATGAAAATAGGGGTAATAAACATGAAAAGAGTTGGTAAATTATATATCAACTATAAATTTGGTGCACAGTGAATAGACCCTTACTGTACACCTGGTTTAACACTCTCAGTGGACATTCTTAGGTTAATTAACATTATCTTTTGGAGACATATTGAAGGATTAGAAGAGATAATGACAATGAAAACCCCAGTTTAATCATAAGTTTCCATTTATTGTAATGAAATTTCCATGATTTAGACATTTTATATATTATTTTAATGATCATATGATCTCGCACTATGATTATTATCTCTAATACTATGCTTTTTTGTTTCATTAGATTTATGGAACCAAAAGGAACAATGTTAACACTGAATTTGATAAAAATAAATAAATTATTTTCCCACAGAAGTAACCAAATTATATGTAATATAGAATGTAAAATCTTATTTTTATGCTTACAAAAAATTCTCCAGATAAGAATCATGTTGAGCTTCCAAATGAGAAAATAAATGAATAACTTATTATTGGCACATTCATAAGGGAATATCCACCTTGGTTTAGTTGGTCTTCATATTCTCTAATTCTTAACTAATTGATTAGTGCCACTAAAAATATATTCTCTATTCTCCAGTTCACATAACCTTAAAACTTTATATTATTTGTTTATCATTTGAAAGGTAATATTGATCAGTAGTGATAACTTATAAAGAATATAACTCCATGGTATGAAATTGAATCCCAGGTGTGGAATTAGTATAATAGCTTATTTTATAGTAACTAATTTACCCATATTCATTATTTAGATATGGGAAATGAATTCCTTGATCTTAAAAAAAAGGATGACGAATTTGCTGGTACCTATGTGGAAAATTTTATATTATTTTCATTGTATTGTTTTTCTAATATTATTGAACTTGAAAGTGGGATTGTTCACTTCTTCAATGATTTGAAATAAAATATCTAAATGGATTTTTCCATACGAGACATTAGTAGCTATGAATAAAACATATGATGTTTTATCATAGTAGAAATAAAGATTGTATTAACCCATAAATCTCATTATTTTTTATATAATAGGGTAGATAGAATTCAAAATAAATTCAAATAAAAAAAACCATGGAGGGAAGAAGATGAGTTTTCCTTTATTCCAGATGTGTGAAAAGAAGAATGGTGAAAATTTTATTAAGGGGACTGGTAAATGTTTTACGTGTGTAAAATAAGGACAACATGAAATAAAAAAAATTAATAGGAAAATTTTGATAATGAATCAAATGGAGAGAAATATACATACAATGCACCATATATAGTACAATATTATAATTTTAAGGATTATACTGATTACACTAACTAGTTCTTGAAATAAATGGTTAATGATGGGGATCAATGTCGATAACCTCTTAATCTTAGAGATAATGGGACGTCTCATTTAATCACAATTTCTGATGTCTGGTGTGATACTGAAGTGGAAAAAGATGCACATAAAATCCACTCTAGAACTACAAATGTATTATTATATTACTATTCTACCCACTCTTTTATAACTATAAAATTGTATAAACGTATCACAATATCAACTCAATTAATAGATACTAAAATTGTAGAAAAACTTATAATTGTATGATGATCACATATTAAGTCTATGAATCTTTCTGAATTGAAATTTTGGGGAATATACTCATTTTAAAATTTTAAATTCAATCCTTAATTATATTTGATGTCATTTTGGTAATGTAATATATTTATTTATATAAACTTCATACTAATTATTGAAGAATGGAAGTAAAATTTTAAATTCTAAACTAACCAATTATCACGTAACAATGAAAGGATAAACGTTATTTTTAGTGGAAAGTAAATCCATCTCAAGGGTATAAATTCTTATTTAATTTGGGAATATATCATAGATTATGGGGGAGAAACTCAACATCAATGATATGTCTATGGTATGATAGTTTTTATTATCATTCTAGAATATTCTCCTAGTATTCCTTAAAATTATAAAGTATAGTTCTCAATATAACTCATACCATGTTCTAAAACTACTTCAAAGACTCCATATAGAATGACCTTGATTTTGTTTTAAGAAATGATGAAAAAAATATAGGATAATCTTGATAAAGGTTTCATTTGACTGATTGTGTCACCATGGGGCCATCGATAATTTTTTTAAGAAGAAATATGGATCAATAAAACTCTATATTAATTATCAGGAACATAAGAATATGAAAATCAATTATAAGTATCTTATTCACCATATTTATTATTTTATTGATCAATTATGTGGTAGTCATGAATTTTCCAAGAGTGATCATTAATCTCAATACTGCTAGCTGAGGGTCTAAATTGAATGCACGCCCAAGGAAGCATTTCATTTGAATTATGTACACTATTAATTTATTTAAATTATATTTTTTCTTACTAATTCTTTGACTCTATTCATGGATTTAAATAACAGAGTCATTAGATATTACCTACATCAATTTTTCATAATATTTAAAAATGTAATTTTTATACATTCCATGATCAAGAGAATGAAGATAACTTTAGTATTATACTTCAGACACCAAGGAAGGAGAAAATATATGAAAAATTTATCATGTGTGAATTCTGTCTATATAATTTTTCATTTTTGGGTCATATAATCTCATGAAAGGATATATTGGTGGATCCATAAAAATTGATGTTGTTGAACATTAACCCTAAACACCAACTATGAAAAAATTCATTATTTTCTAGGATTGGATGGATATTATTGATAATTTTTGAAGTATTTCTCATTTATATTAAATCCAATCAACACATTATCTAAAAAGGTAGTTAATTTCCTTTAGAGTAATTAATGTGAAAAAAAGGTCATGGAATTTTAGAGAAGTCGGACAGTATACTCGTGATCACACAACACTGATGTGGAGAAGGGTTTGTGTTTTACATGTATATATCATGGAAGGGGATCGATTTGAATCTTATTTAGAATAATATAGTGATAAATTGGTATTCGTTGAAATTTATGGTTTAAGAGAAAAATTACACAACTTGTGATTTTGAGTTACCAGTTGTAAACGTCTCATAAAAGAAATGGAGGAATTATATTTATAGGGAAAGGTATAATATATATATATATATATTGATCATAAAATTTTAAATTATATATTATCCTTGAAATATTTGAATATTTTATAAATAATATGGTTGTATTTTTTTTGAAATTACGACTTCTCAGTACACTACCACCCTATGAAAGTGAACAAGGTGGATATTTCATTGAGTTGAAAGGATCATACATTCTTATATATGATAAGGTTAAAAAAATGAGAGAGAATATTTATAGATTTGAGAAGAATAGACCTCGAAATTGTTAAATATGGGGATAAATCATATTTTTCTTAAATCTTTGGTCAACCATCAATCCATGTAAAGACTCAAGAGGTACAAAAAGAGGATGTGGAGATATAAAAAAGGTGAGAAATTCTCCTAATTTCAACCTTTATTTTGATGGAATGATAAGGTTTAGGAATCAATTATGTGTTCTATCAAAAAAAACATGATCAATTAAGTTTTAGAATAATATAATAGCTCATCATTAGTTATTCATCCTTGAACTATTAATTTGCCTATATATATATAAGAGTATTTATAGTAGGACAACATGAAGATATATATTACAAAGTATTTATCTTGGTTCTTAGTATATGTGAATGTTAAGGATGAGATATATAAATCAAATGGTTTTTTGTAATAATTATTTATAAAAGATTTAAATATGAAATCATCACCATGGATTTCATTTTGGGACATCCCAAAACATCTAAATTCCATTATTCTATTTGGGTTTTACTTGATCTCCTTACAATGTCAACACACTTCAATTATATCAGAAATGATTTCTCTCTTGATCATAATTCTTGAATATAAATTAAGAAAGTTGTATGGCTTAAAAGAATACCATATTCTATTTTATTTGATTGGGATACAAGGTTTACCTTAATGTTATAGATAAGAATATTGCAAGCTCTTGATGCAGTGTTGTGTTTCAGTAATACTTATCAACCTCAGATAGATGGTTAGTTAGAGAGGACTATTTAATCCCTAGATGATATGATGACATCATTTTTCCAATCATAACAACTTTATTTCCATTAAATTCCACTAATAATCCATTGTTACTTTATATTAAGACTTGTATAATGCTTTTTAAATTATAGTGATGACGATCAAAACTTTTATTTCATAATTAAGTTGATAACCAATGATTCCAGTGTCAACCAAACAATTAATCACATAAAAAATAAAAGGGATACTATGGGTTTTGTTTAGGGACTACATATTTTAGGTTTAAAGGAGTCTAATTATTCATCATCAGTCATCTATTTATCCTATATCTAAAGAAAATGACAAACTTGACATACCCACTAAAAATAGGGCATAGAATCTAAAACCAACAGAAAAAAACAAGATAAAAAAGAAATATATATATATATAATGAAGGGGAGAGTTAGACTCACCGTGAGATCTATAATGAAAGTGATGATGCTTGATTCAGAAAAGAAATTAATGATATCCATACCTAGGATGAAGAGTGGAAGGAGGTATCTCCATACGGATAATATCCAAAAATGGTAGGAAAAAATCATGTTAAACACTTAAATGGGTTGATACATTTTTTTTATTTTTCCTATTTTTAAAGAGGGAAAAAAAATTCCATACCATATTCAATGTTTATATACCTCACCCTCTGAAACACATCACCTCATATTTTTAGTGAACACAGTTTTTTAAATTGTGTGAACTAACACAATAATTTTCAATAGAGGACACATTTTCTCCCAGAGCCCCCCACTTGGTTCAATCAAACCTTGTGCCTATAAAAATATGGTTACACGTTTTGGGTGTACAGTTATAATTAGCCATTATACCTAGTATATTTCAAATGAATCTAATATTACAAACCCCATGGAACATAAGGATTATCTGAGAACCTGAGGCATATTTAGGGCTTCAAAATACTTCAAACAATGTCCCCTAAATATGTTAAATAATTACAAATATCAATCTGAAAATCATTTTGAAAAAGGTCCCCCCTCCAAAACCATCACTCAAACATTCCCCAAAGCTCAAGTCTAATCCAAACAACCATATATTACAAAATCCCTACAATAAAATTTCTTTTCCCCAAGAATTTGTGGTGGCTATCAATCTATGTTACCTTACCTTTGTAGGTAGATAACAATCATTCCAATGGCTACATTATATCTTTTAATTCCCGCCACACTTCCAAAAAATTTCTCAAAACACAAGACACAAGGCCATTTGATATAAACACACCCCTAATTTTCAATGTTGGAACACATATTCAGTTTTAACTAATCCCTCTTATCTCATGAAATGATCATGTCATCATACAATTCAAATACTAGGCCTATGGGGATCCCTAACAGGGGATGTGGAATATAAAATATAAATATTGATCCATGATGTCATCCACTTCTAAAATTTCATACCAAATAATTATTATCATTATTTTACAATACACACATCACCATTTCGAAAGTGATGCATATAACCATTCCATGTAACATTTTTTGAATTATGGTTCTCAAATTCCTTTCCAAATATAAATTTAATCAAATGTTCCCCCACCATTGACACATAAACTATACATGATAAATCTTCTTCAGAAGGCCTCTACTAATATAAAAACAATTATATCATGTTAATATGTCATTTCGGATGAATTTACGATCCTTAATATCCAAATACACAAGAGAAAAATAATTGGATTTCTAATGGACAACCTTTCCAAAGAATTATTAAATTTAACTATAAACACAATTTTAAACCATAAAAATAATATCTTGATCCCTAGAGGCATACCCGGATCATATCAGCACACTGATTTCTAACCTGAACACTGATGTGTTTTCTTGGTTAAATGCCTACTACACCTTATATTAAAAACTCTCACCCAAGAACTAGTGTTCCATTACACCTAACCATGAATGGATCAATCCTTCCACCATAAGCCTAAAGAAAACAGTCAGAATCTATCATATACCATACAGAAAATAAACTCTAGTGTTCCCAAGGGAATCTATATTTCATTCGGACTACCCATGAACCAACATCGGGTTTCTTCATGACCATCCAAACATAGGTCCCACACATCATTAAATTTTCCAACATAAGGGACACACATGCACAAATTATATGATACTCTATTACCACAGGAGTTTCATTAATGTTATTACACCAAAAAATAGATATAAGCATACCATAAATATCCAATACCCAACACAATAAGTAGATGTTATTTTTCCTCTCATACCCAAGAATTATCCAGACCGTCAAACACTATAACTTCTGGCCAACGAAACACCACCCATGGTATTTTTTAAAACTCATTTTATGTAAGGGTCATTCCATGTGAGTCTTATAATGATTTCCCCACCATGTAACATGCCTTACAGTACTCTCTAAGAACTAAATCAAATATATATATCAAAACTGCATGCACATCACACTTCCCATGATATTCCACCCTCTTGTAAAATCCTAACAAGGATTGATCTCTTGGATCGACCATGTCACAACATCCCATTCTATAACGACCCATAATTTACATACATGGTAATACATCAAATTGAAGCATACTTATTACAACATATAACAAAACCATGAACGGACCGTATAGGTATAGTGTCTTTAGAAACTGGGAAACATAAACAACTCGTTCATAAAGCATCTACACTGTCTCCCATTTATTTCATCATATCTGTAGTCCCTTTATGGCATATCTTACTTAATAACCTTATTCCTGACCTGAAGAAAGAAATCATACAAAAGGGTGATCTCAAATTCTCATTAAGGGTAAACAAAATAAATATCAATCACATCGTATTCATAAGAACAAAACATTTTTGAAATCTTAACCTCCAAAAGAGATCATAATTTCATAACATGGGATAAATCATGGTAGTGAAATGTAATCCCAATAATCATAACATAAAACATGAAACTTTGTGTCATAGACACATAATCATAGAGAATCATTTCTTATTAGTCAAGACTCATTTCCAAGACTATCTTAGTGGACAAATTCCATTTCTGAACTGAGTTCACTCCTCGTTTCAGTCCTGTTTCACTGAACCAGTTTAATCTGCCGTTCCAGCCATGTCTATCTCATGAGATATAAAATCATTACGCAATGCATTGGAGGGAGATATAGGTCCCACCCAACTTATAATGATACCATTCTTATGTGTTCCACAAAATCATAAACCATACATCATAGCATAACCGATGTAATAAAAATGGGATTCTTAAACATCGTGACATCATAAAACAATTCATATAAGATAAAGTAATTCATAAAAATAATTCCATCACAACACAATCAAATCAATGTAATAATAGGGATAGAAACATAACCCTTTATTCTCTTAGATGGAAAATAATTTGGATAAAACACTTGAACTCCATTCTTGAGGAAAATATCCTTTCTACTTCAAAAAAATTTTCCTTTCTTAACATGTCATAAAATTTTAAACTAAAAGAAGTTGATTAAAAATAAACTTTAAAACTTTTAAAGGAAGTTTCTTGTAAATAATTTTTTAAAAATCCATTCATGCCATATAGGTTAAAAAAATTCTTCTCTTACTTTTGTCAGAAAAGTCAAAAAGTACCTCGTACAAAAAATGACAAAAGATTCCTTTCATATCCTTTAATAAAAACTCACCGAAGGGTAAAAATGGATTTAAACAATTTTAGGTGGATGGAAACAATATTACATATTGAGGGAACATGGATGTGGATGATAAAATACCCCGTAGTAAATACCAAAGTATAATCTCGAATAAAAATGAGATTGTGATATTTTCCCTTACCCTAGTTCCAATTTGCTTCTTATGTGTCTGAACCTCCTGTATAATGATTTAAGTAATGTCATTGTCTTATTACAGAATCATTCTCATTGGTATGATATCATATATGGTCATATTCTTAGCTTCTTACTAGTAATATTTCAGTGCGACTTGTTATTCGGGTGTTTATTACTTTTTGTCCTTATGCGTGTTTTGTCGAATAAATTATTATTATTCTCTTTAGGTTATAGATATCTCATTTCAAGAGTGGTATTAGTGTACTATATATCATATTTATTCATTAAATTCATTTATATAATCATTATTTAATGAAGATCATGTAGAATGAATCACATCACATCGTGGAGACGGTATTCCGTACGTACGCACGAGCGATGATATCGTTCCCATGATCGTGGAATTGTGTTGAAGTGTATGTATACTATTTCAGAACCAATAAAATTTTACAATAATTATATATAGTTATTTATTTTCACCATTATACCCATCCAAGTAAGGTGGTGATGGAAAATAGATTACACCACGACGTGGAGATGATATTCCGTACGTACGCACGCGCAGTGATTTAGTTTTCCATAGGATGGATTGATGGTGAAATAGGGTTGTTTAATACTTATAATAACATACCAGTATATGAGTGATACTGATGTTATTACTTAATAAAGAAAAAACTAATGAAGAAGAAGTAGAAGAAGAAATAGAGTTGAAAGAATCGGTAACGGACATTACCTCTTCTTTGAAGCGCCTCTTTAAGACCTCCTTTTAGGGCACTAAAATTGGTCTTTGAAGAAGACCAGGACCTATAGGATGTTTCTAGGGAAGTGGGGATGTGAAATGGGCAAGGTTTGGCCGAGCTTGAAGGCTCAAAGTGGTGTGTGGAAAAGAGAGAGGAGGTGCCCTTTTATAAGGGAGGAGAGGGGCACCTTTGGAATAACTAAAAATATTATTTTATTATAAACTAAATTTCAGTTTTTAATAGCTCCAAATTGATATATTTCGAAGATAAGGTAGGGATTGTTCGAAATCCTATCATCCAATATAATTTAGACAAGTTTAGGTCATTATATTAACCTTATCTTTTAGTTTTAACTCTTAGTTAATTATATTGAAATTTACCATGTCACTTTGAATTTTTATATTATATAGTTAATAAACTTACCATATATATCCAAGATACCCCAAGTGGTCCATTAATGATACAAATATAATTATATAAGTATCTTGGCCGAACCTTATATTTTTAGGAATATAATAACAATTAATAATATAATATTTGTTTTAAAAACTATTTTATGTCAATTTTGACACTATTTGGTAATTGATTTTGGTGAAAATCATAACAGAATTCTTAGTTAGATAAAAATTAATTAAATCAATACTAACATGTCATATTAACATAGAAAATTATTGGAATTCATAAAAAGTCTCAAATAAAATTTATTTGGGTATTTATAACATCAATTATGTAAATATTTCATTATTACGATAATTACTGCATCATCATTGTATCATAAATAAATTAACTTATTTTTAGTCTAAAAATTACAAATAAAATACCATTATTTTGGAAATATTTTTAGATTTCTAATGAATATTTATAGTCGAATTTATCTTATGTATAACCCTATATTAAAAATGATTTAGTTATTAAACAATGATTTTAACTGTTTTAACCCTTCTTTAAATAAATTGATAATAAATGTCCTAATCTAATCCAAGTGGGCCTAAATGGTAATATTTTATTCCTAAAGTTGTTTTTGGCCGAATTAAACTTATTCCATATAATTAGGACATGTGTTAGGGTAATAATAATAACACTTTTACCCTTAATTACCCTATTTACTTTTAACCGTGGTAAAAAAAGTAAAAAGTTACTATTCGCCAAAAATTATTTTAATCTCATTGAACCACATTTATGTCCTTGATATTAACCATGTCTCTCGGATTTTCGAAATTCTACTCACAGAAGCTGTAAAAATAAGTTTTATAAAAAATTCAGTTTTTTTAACTACCGCTTAGTGGTTTCACTATTCATCAAAAAATGAAAGTTTCCAGAAAAATACCAAAAATTAGGCCTAAGCTATATTTGATATTATGAATTCAAAAATGACGTTTATTTTACCAAATTCAAAACATATCAGTTGCATTAACTAATTTAAAAATTAATTCTCGTCGTCAAATAGCGTGTTTTTAAGAGATAATAACTATCAAAAGATGGACACTTGTTTATGTCTGGTTTAAATGTGAAATTACATCCAATGAAAAACATTGTATTAAATTGTAAAAATATATTCTAAATATACTTTAAAACCACTCAAATTAATAATTTATCACTATTAATTATTTCGATTAAAAAAGTATTTTTTAATTAAAATTTAGTAATTTTCACTATTCATCAGAATATGAAAGTTCTCTGAAAAGTACCAAAATTTCACCCTAAGCTAATTTGGATATTCCGAATCCTAAAATGAAGTCCATTTTGAAATATAAAATTTACAAAATTTCAAAAAGTGGTTATTACTATTCATAACGGCTAGTTTTAATAATATTTTAATAGCATATCATTGTTTAGTGAAACTCGGTATTGCGTACGACGCAAGATATCAAGGAAGGTCACGGTTGCGTGTAAAGAAAGCCAAGCTAGTGTTGTGTGTAGTGAATTATTTCTTTAATGAATTATATAAAAACACAATATTTCTCATAAATGTCTTGGGTGTTACATTCTACCCCCCATAAAATGAATTTCGCCCTCGAAATACATCACTTTGTAACAAAAAGATGAGGATATCTCTCCCACATCATATCCTCAAGCTCCCATGTAGCTTCTTCTAATTGGTGGTTCCTCCATTAAACTTTCTCCAATCAAGTGGTCTTGTTTCGTAGAACATTTTCTCTACGATCCAGAATCTCTATCGGCTTTTCTTCATAAGAAAGATCTTGCTCCAGCGGTACAAATTCTGAGCTGAGTACATTTGAAAAATTAGGTATATACTCTCTCATGAGAGATACATGGAACACATCGTGAACTTGAGAGAGATTCAGTGGATGCACCAATTGGTAAGCTACCTTTCCAACATGATCCAGCATTTCAAAAGGACCGATATATCTAGGGCTTAACTTCCCCTTCTTTCCAAATCTCATGACCCTCTTACAGGGAGATATTCATAAGACCACATTATCACCCACTTCAAACTATAGGTCTTTTCTTCGGATGTCGGCATAACTTTTCTGTCGACTCTGAGCTGATCTTATGTGTTGTTTAATAGATCGGACCTTTTCTTCCATCTCATCAACATGATCTGGTCCTAATAGATTTCATTCCCAAACTTCATCCCAACAAGTTGGAGTCCTGCATTTCTTTCCACAGAGAGCATCATAAAGATCCAGCTGAATACTGGAGTGAAAGCTATTATTATAAGAAAATTCCACCAAAGGTAGGTGTTGATCCCAACCACCTTTGAAATCCATAGAGCAAGCTCTCAACATATCTTCTAGAGTTTGAATTGTTCTCTCAGACTGACCGTCTGTTTGAGGATGATAAGCAGTGCTGAAACTCACCTTTGTATCCAGAGTATGCTGAAGTCTTTGCTAGAACTGTGAGTTAAATCTCAGATCCCGATAAGATATAATAGAAAGTGGTACTCCATGAAATCTTACCACTTCCTTTACATATATCCTGGAAAGCTGATCTAGAGAGAAATCCTCTCTAATAGCAATGAAGTGTGCAGACTTTGTAAGACGATCAACTATGACCTAGATAGCATTATTGCCTTTGGATGTTTTAGGAAGTCCTATGACAAAGTCCATAGTGATGTTTTCCCATTTCTATTCTGGTATGGGTAATGGTTGTAACATCCCCTTAGACTTCTGTCTCTCAGGTTTAACTTTTTGACAAACCAAGAATCGAGAGACATATTCAACAACATCTCTTTTCATGCCATCCCACCAGAAGTTCTCTTTCAGTTCCCTATACATATTTGTGCTTCCAGGATGAATAGAGAATGAAGAACTATGAGCCTCATCCAGCAGCCCCTTCTTTAATTTGGGGATGGGAGGAACACAAACCTGATTCCGGAACTTTATTATCCCATCACAATCAAGGTTGAATTCATGAACATTTCTCACCTACTTTTGTAACTCTACATATTCTTTCTGTGCCTCTTTAATCTTCACATGTATAGATGGTTGAACATTAATTTGAGAAAGATAATATTTCTCCCCATCTATTAAAATTCCAAGATCCATCCTTTGTAAATTCATAAATATTGGATCTTTTGTGATCCTCATTATGGATAAGCTAGCATGGTCTTGTCGACTTAATGCATCTGCTACCTTGTTTGCTTTCCCAGGGTGGTAATGAATTGAGTAGTCGTAATCCTTAATCAGCTCCATCCATCTGCTTTGGCGCATATTCAGCTCATTTTGTGTGAAAATATACTTTAAACTTTTATGATCAGTATAAATGTCACACCTTTCTCCATAAAGATAATCCCTCCAAATCTTTAATGCAAAGATTACCGCTGCTAACTCCAAATCATGAGTTGGGTAATTTTGCTCATGGATTTTCAACTGTCATGAGGCATAAGCTATCACCATATCATTTTGCATAAGAACACACCTCAATCCCTTCTTGTATGCATCAATGTAGATCATAAACCATTCTCTACTTCAAGGCAGTGTGAGAACAGGTGCACTGGACAACCTTCTTTTCAAATCCTTGAATTTCTCTTCACATTCCTCCGTCCAAATAAACATAACTCTTTTTAGAGTCAACCGGGTGAGGGGATTAGATAATCATGAAAAATATTTCACAAAACGTCGATAATATCCAGCGAAACCAAGAAAACTTCAGATCTCAGTTACTATTGTTGGTCTCGACCATCTTTCGATAACCTCTGTTTTTGCTGGATCCACATATATCCCCTCTTTTGAGATTATGTGACCCAAAAATGCAACTTTTTTAAACCAAAATTCACACTTGGTAAATTTGGCATAAAGTTTCTCCTTTCTTAGGGTCTTCAATTCAATTCTCAAGTGATCTTCATGTTCTTCCTTGCACTTTGAATAGACAAGAATATCTTCTATAAAGACTACCACAAACTGATCAAGATAGTCTCTAAAGACTCTATTCATTAGATCCATGAAGATAGAAGGGGCATTAGTAAGACCAAATAGAATCACTATAAATTCATAGTGTCCATACCTTGTACGGAAAGCTGTCTTTGGTATATCCTCCGTTTTGACCCTTAATTGATGATACCCTGAATGAAGATCAATCTTGGAAAAGTATTGAGCTCCGCGTAGTTTTTCAAATAGTTCATCAATGCGTGGGAGAGGATATTTGTTCTTGACAGTGATCTTGTTATGTTCTCAATAATCAATGCAGAGTATCATTGATCCATCGTTCTTCTTAACAAACAGAACAGGTTCTCCCAATTGTGACGCACTAGGGCGTATGAATCCTTTATCAAGATTCTCTTAGAGTTTCTTCTTCAATTCTTTCAACTCAATTGGGGTCATTCTATAAGGTGTCTTTGAAATAGGTAAATCTCCTGGTAAGAGTTCTATTGAAAACTCAACTTCACGATTTTATGGAAGACCCGGAAATTCCTCCGAAAAGACATCATCAAACTCCCATACAATGGAAAATTTTTTAATCGTGTGTGACTCACCAACCATTTGAGATAAATAACCTTCATTTAGTGCAATCAAGACCCATAAGAAGGAAGAAATTTCCACTAGAAGGTTATGTTAATCCATGCATCGATAGACGATCATAGATTGATCTGGAATATGAAATGCCACTTCCCTTCTTTGAAAATTGATATGAGATCCATATAAAGAAAGCCTATCCATGACAAGAATCACATCACATTTCACTATAGGAAGGATCACAAGATTTGCAGGAAGCACTTTCCCAAAAACTTCAGTCGGAGAAGAATTGTAAACCTTTGATGTGACTGTTGTGTCATTAGGAGTTGTCACAGCCAACTCAACATCAAATTGTTGAGGTAATACGATGATACCCTTAGAAAATTATTCAGAAATAAAAGACTGGGTGGATCTAGAATCAAATAAAACATTTTCTACTTTAGAGTGGATGGTAAGTGTACCTTTCACCACATCGTTATCGTACTATACATCACCGATAGTAATGGCTTGTGACATGCCTTTTTCTTTGGCTTTAAGAGTTTATTGACATCGATCATCATCATCAACCCTTGGATTTGGGCATTGATTGTCATAATGCCTCATCTCCTTGAACATGAAACATTGAAGTGTAGTAGGTTCATTTTTCGTATCCCTTCCTTTGTTTGCATCATTAGACATCTTATTCCCATTATTTCAACATTCAATTGCCCGATGACCTTCTTTTCCACACTTATATAATTTGATTGTCCCCTTAAGACAATTTTATTCATGTTTCCTTCCACACTTTGAGCATAAGGAAAAACTCATCTTCTTTTCAGTGTGGTATTTAGATTTTCCTTTGAATTCCATTTTCCTCTTCGTATCAAACCCATATGACTGATGGGTTACTCCAATCTCCATCTCAACTTTGAGAGCACATCGAACAATTTCCTTGTAGCTTTTGAAGTCCCTTATGGATAACGCCCTTCAAAGACTTGGTTTAATGACACTAAAGAATAGATCGATCTTACTCTCAGGTTGGATAATAATACCAGAAGCATAACTTGCAAGTCTTGTAAAATATGCTTCATAGGTACCAACAAATTCATCATCCTTTTGATTTAGTTCATGAAACTCCTTCTCCATCATTGTTCAAAGAATACGAGGGAAGTAATAATTGAAATATATGTTCATGAACTCGTCCCATTCCATGGACTCAATTTCATCTCTTTGCCTCGTATTCTTGATAATATTCCACCATTGATCAGCATCACCTTACAAACGATACAATGCTAAGATGAATTTATCATGTTCAGAATATTGAAGAACTGAACATATCTTTTCAGTGGTACTGATCCATTGTTCATCCACTAATGGATCAGAAGACCCGCTGAATGAAGGTGGACGCTGCCTCATGAAGGATTCAATAGAATGTTTCTCCTTCCTTTACTCATTTGGAAGTCCTGCATGATTCATATCTTGATAAAGTTGTGTGAGAATGGCTACAAGATTTTTCATTCCAGCTCCCATATCGTTTGGTTTCTCAGGGGGACAATCATTGCACTGCCCATCGCATTCCGCATTAACACGGTTCCTTTGGGTTCCATCCATTGACTAAAACCAAGAAGAATAGTGTGAGAAAAAATAATTATAAAAATAAAACCACATAATCATGAACAAAATTTTACACCTAAGGTCTTATCATAGGTTGTTCATTGAATTTTCTAAAACACTAAGATTGTGTTCGATGCTCAGACATATCCTTAGGTTTCTTACTAAGGATTTCACATCCTAGTTACCAAAGGTTGACTATACCTTTCCTCTGATACCAACTACAATGACCCATACTTTACATACTTGTTTAATACATAAAAATTTAAGTATACTTATTACAACATATAACAAAACCATGAAATGACCGCATAGTTATAGTGTCTTTAGAAACTGGGAAACATAAACAACTAGTTCATAAAGCATCTACACTGTCTCCCACTTATTTCATCATATCTATAGTCCCTTCTTGGAATATCTTACTTAATAAACTTCTTCCTGACCTGGAGAAAGAAAACATACAAATGGGTGACCTCAAATGCTCAGTAAGGGTAAAAAAAGAAATATCAATCACATCATATTCATAAGAACATAACATTTTTGAGATCTTAACCTGCAATAGAGATCATAATTTCATAACATGGGATAAATCATGGTAGTGAAATGTAATCCCAATAATCATAACATAATACATGAAACTTTGTGGAATACACACATAATCATATAGAATCATTTCTTATTAGTCAAGACTCATTTCCAATACTATCTTAGGGGGAAAAATCCATTTCTAAACCGAGTTCACTCCTCGTTTCAGTCCTGTTTCACTTAACCGGTTTAACCTGCCGTTCCATCCATGGCTATCTCATGAGATATAAAATCTTTACCAAATGCATTGGAGGTATATATAGGTCCCACCCATCTCATAATGATACCATTATTATGTGTGCCACAAAATCATAAACCATACATCATATCATAACCCATCTAATAAAAATGGGATTCTTAAACATCGTGACATCAAAAAACAATTCATATAAGATAAAGGAATTCATAAAAATAATTCCATCACAACATAATAAAAACAATTTAATAATATGGATAGAAACATAACTCTTTATTATCTTAGATGGAAAATAATTTTGATAAAACACTTCAACTCCATTCTTGAGGAAAATATCCTTTCTACTTCAAAAACATTTTCCTTTCTTAACATGTCATATAATTTTAAACTAAAAAATGTTGATTAAAAATAAACAGGAAAAATTGTAAAGGAATATTCTCGGAAATAATCTTTTAAAAATCCATTCATTCCATATAAGTTAAAAAAACATTCTTCTCATACTTTTGTTGGAAAAGTCAAAAAGTACCTCGTATGAAAAACGAAAAAATATTCTTTTCATATCCTTTACTAAAAACTCATCGAAAGGTAAAATTGGATTTAAATAATTGTAGGTGGATGTAAACAATATCACATATTTAGGGAACATGGATGTGGATGATAAAATACACCCCAGTAAATACCAAAGTATAATCTCGGATAAAATGAGATTGTGATATTTTCCCTTACCTTAGGTCCGATTTCCTTTGTAAGTGTCTGAACCACCTGTATAATGATTTAAATAATGTCATTTACTTATTCCAGAATCATAATCATTGTTATTATATCATATATGTTCATATTATTAGCTTCTTATTAGTAATATTTTAGTGCTACTTGTTATTCGGGTGTTTATTACTTTTTGTTCTTATGAGTGTTTTGTCGAAAAAATTATTATTCTTATCTTTAGGTTATAGATACCTCATTTCCAGAATGGTATTAGTGTACTATATATCATATTTATTCATTCCATTCATTTATATAATCATTATGCAATGAAGATCATGTAGAACGAATCGCATCACATCGTGGAGACGGGATTCCATACGTACGCACGAGCGATGATATCGTTCACATGATCGTGGAATTATATAGGAGTGTATGTATACTATTTCATAATCAATACCAATTTAAAATAATCATATATAGTTATTTATTTTTTCCATTATACCCATCCAAGTAAGGTGGTGATGGAAAATAGATTACACCACAGCGTGGAGACGGTATTCCGTACGTACGCACGCGCGGTGATTTTGTTTTCCGTAGGATGGATAGATGAGGAAATAGGGTTGTTATATACTAATAATAACATATCAGTATATGAGTGATACTGATGTTATTAATTCATAATGAAACAATTAAAGAATAAGAAGTAGAAGAATAAATAGAGTTGAAGGAATCGGTAACGGACATTACCTCCTCTTTGAAGCACCTCTTTGAGAGCTCCTTTTAGGGCACTAAAATTGGTCTTTGAAGAAGATCAGGACCTATAGGATGTTTCTAGGGAAGTGGTTAAGTGAAATGGGCAGGGTTTGGACGAGCTTGAAGGCTTAAAGTGGTGTGAGGAAAAGAGGGAGGAGGTGCCCTTTTATAAGGGAGGAGAGGAGCACCTTTGGAATAACTAAAAATATTATTTTATTATAAAGTCAAATTCGGTTTTTAATAGTTCCAAATTGATATATTTCGAAGATAAGGTGGGGAGGGGTCTAAATAATTTCATCCAATAGAATTTAGACAAGTTTAGGTCATTATATTAACCTTAGCATTTTTTTAACTCTTAGTTAATTAGATTGACATTTACCATGTCAGCTTGTATTTTCATATTATATAGTTAATAAACATACCATATACATACAATAGACTCAAAAGTGGTCCATTAATGATACAACTATCATGATATAAGTATCTTGGACGATCCTTAGATTTTTAGGAATATAATTACAATTAATAATTTAATATTTGTTTTAAAAACTATTTTATGTCAATTTTGACACTATTTGGTAATTGATTTTTGTGAGAATCATAACAAAATTATTAGTTCAGATAAATTACATAAATCAATACTAACATGTCATATAAACATATAAAATTATTGGAATTCATAAAAAGTCTCAAATAACATTTATTTGGGTATTTATAACATCAATTATGTCAATATTTCATTAATAAGATAATTACTTCATCATCATTATATCATAAATAAATTAAATTATTTTAAGTCTAAAAATTAAAAAATAAAATATCATTATGTTAGAAATATGATTATATTTCTAATGAATATTTATAGTCGAATTTATCTTATGTATATCCCTATATTAAAAATGATTTAGTTATTAAACATTGATTTTAACTATTTTAACCCTTCTTTAAATAAATTGATAATAAATGTCCTAATCGAATCCAAGTGGGCATAAATGGTCATATTATATTACTAAGGTTTATTTTGGTAGAATTAAACTTATCCAATAGAATTAGGACATGTGTCAGGGTAATAACAATAACACTTTTACCCTAAATTTCCCTATTTACTTTTAACTGCGGTAAAAAAAGTAAAAAGTTACTATTCACCAAAAATTATTTTCATCTCATTGAACGAAAGTTTAGTCCTTGATATTAACTGTGTCTCTCGGATTTTTGAAATTCTACTCATAGAAGCGGTTAAATTAAGTTTTATTAAAAATACAGTTTTTTAACTACCACTTAGTGGTTTCACTATTCATCCAAAAATGAAAGTTTCCAGAAAAATACCAAAAATTAGGCCTAATCTATATTTGATATTATGAATTCAAAAATGATGTTTATTTTACCAAATTCAAAACATATCAGTTGCATTAACTAATTTAATAATTAATTCCCGTCGTCAAATATCATATTTTTAAGGGATAATAACTATCAAAAGATTGATAGTTGTTTATGTCTGGTTTAAATGTGAAATTACATCCAATGAAAAACATTGTATTAAATTTTAAAAATATATTCTAAATATACTTTAAAAACACTAAAATTAATAATTTATCACTATTAATTATTTCAATTAAAAAAGTTGTTTTTAATTAAAATTTAGCAATTTTCACTATTCATCAGAATATGAAAGTTATCCGAAAAGTACCAAAATTTCACCCTAAGCTAATTTCGATACTCCGAATCGAAAAATGAAGTCAATTTTGAAAAATAAAATTTACAAAATTTCAAAAACTGGTTATTACTATTCATAATGGTTAGTTTTAATAATATTTTAATAGTAGATCGTTGTTTAGTGAAACTCCGTTTTGAGTACGATGCAAGCTATCGAGGAAGGCCGCGGTTGCGTGTAAAGCAAGCCAAGCTAGTGTTGTGTGTCGTGAAAGATTCCTTTGGTGATTTATATAAAAACAAAATATTTCTCAGAAAATTCTCAGGTGTTACACATTCCATATTAATATTACTACTATTGAGTAAGGTATATTTTCATTTTCTACAATAGAACTTTTGGAATGTCTCCCCAAGATTTGTTTTTAGGTTCATAAACCCTTACAACACATATGGATTCTTGTCAACCAAAAAAATGGTGTTCACTATGCTTACCCATATGCACTACCTCGATCCATCGAATGAAATAGAACACACTCTAAAAAATCCCAAATATATATAATGAATCACACCCCCAATAGTCACTTCACAATATATCTAGTATTATACACACAAACAACTAATAATACTCATTTATAGGTAAAGCATACATAATTGAGACTACCATCAGTGCTTCTCTTCAAAATTAGTCACTTCACATGTCTGAAGGTCGATCACATGATATTCATTTGATTGACGTTGTTCCATATCTAAAATAATCTACCCATACTCTCACGATGCTACTAGAAGTATAATCTGAACATGACAGAGTTAGTCACTCAACTGGTGCTTCCCTATTCCCCCTGACTTGATTCCAGGCATCGTCACCTCATGTCATTTTAATTTTAACCACCCAAGGTGTCTCTTTACTTATTCTACCCACTTGACACATCTCACATGACTGATTGAAGCTGTCAGACAAACCAAAAATCTATTATATTAATTTTTTATGACTTTTTAATTGTTCAACCTCATCAAGGCCCAAGGGTTAGTTCTTAAACTAGAACTGCTTTACAAAACCCCAATAATCCTCCCATTAGTCAAGAATCAAAAATCATAGGGGAACACACTTAAAAAGTAAATAGAACAAACTCTTTTCATTAAAATTATATAATAATGGACATAAAATATGACCTCGTTCAAAATGTATGATACCCACCATGTTTCATTTCTAAATTTAGGACCGCCCATCATATTGGGCATCATTTCCTGAACCCACACCAATTACCTTTGCGGGCACCACACACCAAAAACACATCCAAAACTATCATTATTAGGATTAATTATGATACAACCCTTAAATCCATCCAATTAATAGGGCCCTAATAACAAAGTTTCTTAAACACAACTACCCACCCACATGAAAACACTAAACAAGCACCATCAACATAAGTCAAGGTATCTCATAAGATTGGATCAACACCACTTATGGGTTACCCTCAAAGGTTATAATTCATTGGATCACTGACATGAGCCTCCTTCAGGGGTCATAAATACCTATTTACTATACAATAAAAAAAGTTATTACTTAACACACAACTCCCTACAAGACACTCATCCTAATCACAACGACCAACAATATCTAGCATGCCTAACACCCAACTTTGGGTTCCAAAAAATATAGATCTCTCTACCCCCATTAACCCCTAATGAGGTTATTATTATAAAAAATGTAATTTATATTACAAAAAACATTCCTTGGGAACTCATAGTGGTATCAATACCCACAAATTTCATAAATCCAAGCATATAAGGCCCTTAATTCACCAAAATAACAATGAACTTCCATTATTCCCAAGAGATTCTTTATTATTTTTTAAGTAATATATTTCACAATTTAATAGAAATTATTATATTTTAATATAAAATAATTATTTCAAACATCATAATATATCAAGAACAAAATCATAAATTTAAAAATCCAATAGTATTCATAATTAAACATTTATCAACTCATTAGATTCACATTTCAAGTATTTTTATAAATTATAAAATTATAAAATGTTCTAAGTCATGGTTAAATAAAATACCATTCACACTATATAGTGGAAAAAAATGTATGGGCCTCTTATACTTATAGTATTTGACCAAATAAATTATAAATACATTTATATTTTTTTAATTTTTTAGAAGACCATTCTAGGGGTTGGTCATGCAATATGTCACTATAGCTTTTTGTTGAAAAAACAACATAGGATGTTTCAAAAAAATATACCCAACCCTTTATTATAATATATTATAGACCATATAAAAACATGAATAATACTATGATAACAAAAAGTACATATCAATCCGTTAAATGTAATGAATAATAAAATGATGTATGTCACATGAAGCAACTAATTTGACATCTGAAACCCATGTACCTAGCACGATTCATTTCAAATGAATCCCTATATGGATGAAATGGTGGATTAATTCACCCTCACCATATTGAAATATTGGTCCATATCATCACACATCATGTCTCTCACCCATGTTGAAAATTAAGTAAATCTATAATAAAAGAAAATCAAAAGAACAAAACATCCAATCCTTATAGTCTTAGGTTTTATCAAATACATCAGCCGATCGCTCCCAAGAAAAAGATAATTACTACTCCTGAAACATTACTAATACCAAATCTACAATCACCAAATAGTAATGAAAAAATAATTGCTCTGATATGACTTTGTGATACCCCAACCCAACTCACTCTATGAACAGTAACAAAATCTGTTCACCGAGTGTCCTAAGGCATGTATGTCTATATATTATAGGCTACCGAGTAATAGAAATACTATATGAATAAAAAGTGGGGTGAATATTTCCATTACATAAATTAGAAATAGAAGCATGACATGAAAAATATGTATTATATCTAGATAAATTTCAGAGCGATCAATGTTCTAATAAAGAACAAAACAACATAACCTATATTAAGTGGTATGTTATACATGTTTCAATGGATCCCCCTTGGGTGGATCATATATGAGGTTAAAAAAGAATAAGTGTAAATTCACGTGAACTAAACCTCAACATATACAGGAACATAGTCTAGCACAGTACCAGCAAACATGATCTATGATAATAAGAAACAGAATACCTCATGCAATATATCATTTCCCTATACATGTAATCTATAACTAAATAGTTATTTATGATTGAGTACCTTTGTTCCACGATTTACTAAGTATGGTGTGACTAAAACTCAATAGGACACTACTGGTGGTGTCCCTATGATAAATAGTTTGGAATACAAGTGCATGTATACGTGCTCAAAGTAAATAATTTTAAAGTTATAACTAGTTTATATAAAATAAATAGACATTGATTCCCTAGAATCATGATGAAACCTGAGGAATGCTCTACCATTTTCAACCATTGGGTCTATGACCATGTTTTTGCATACCTTCTTCATCTAGTTCTCAGATATCTCTAATTATTTCAGGTGGATTGTGCCAACCATCACATCCAAAACCTTTCATCATGTGCGTTCATCCCTAAGCTATCCAAACCCGCCACCCAGGGAGTATTCATTTAGGTTCATATAAATACACTGAATGAGTATTCATTTTTTATCACATACCTCCCCTGAAAAGTGTTTTCTCATCTACAAAATAATTCAATAATATATAACAGACCTCTTTGTAAGAGAGTATTCAATACTTATCATTGATATCCCATATGGGAGTATTAATTTTTATTAGAGACCACAAAAATGAATTTTTCATTAAAATAATAATAATAAAACCAACTATGGATTTTCCCATATTAATTATAACATTAAAACACCTATGGTTATTTTCCATATCAATTATAGAGAATAATTTTAATACATCCATTACAATTAAACATTTCAAGGTTTCTATATAAATTTATCACCAATATCTTTTTATAATATAAACTCAAATTCAAATGTAACATTTAACAAATTCACTTAATAATTCATTCTAACCTAAAAGAAATTAATCATATAACATCACTCTATATTTTCACTAATATAATACATATTTTATATGTTTCATCTAGAGAAATTATTTCAATTTATTAAAATCAATTTTTATACGCAAGTATACCATTTTGTTAGTCTAATAAAACCTATTGTATTTCCAATTAATTCTTCTAGGAATCCTCTATTTCAATGTTTTAAGACATGTAAAAAAGATTATTTAAGTAACATGTTGATGAAGTAATAATTTATTTATAAATTAGGTTTATACTCGATGGTGTCAATATCAACCTATAAACAAATCACTTAAATAAATATAGATAGTCTATGGGTTATGATTATAGACAACCTACCTTATACATGGAGGAGTTCACCCATACCATATCAACCATTGGTTCATAATTAATTATAAGAAAATGAGACACCAAAAAAAGTACCTTGAACATAGGTCATATTATCCAAAACCAATGGAACTCCACATCAGTATGAAAGAAAAATGAAATAGAAGAATAATGAGTGGTATACTGACTAGAGGATCTCCAATTAAATTATAGTGCTTGATTATTCAATCAAATGATGGATATCCATCGATAGTATGACGAGAAGATTTTTGGAGCTCTATAGGGTTGTTGGTAAAAATGGGAGGAGAAAATAGGGGAAAACTCAAGAGGTCTCCAGAAATTGTTTTTTAATTTGACCATTTTTAAAGAAGGAAAATGGTTTAGATCTATGGTTTTTTAAACCATGCACCAACCATGCAAAACTCACTATCTGGAACACAATACCTCATGTGGTTATGGAACACTATTTTTAAAATTGTTTTCATTGAATTTCACATGGCTCTATAATTATTTAAATATGTTTAAATGCATTCAACATTCCATCACATAGTTTAATAAAACCATTTACCTATAAAAATCTGGTCACACGGATGGTATTCATCATTATGACGAACAATAAACCATACACATCTGGATATTTACCCTGAAAATGAGATTCCAAGACCTAATACCCCCAAAACTAATACAAAAACATGAGGAACCACTCATTCCTTAAACCACATATAAAAACATCCCCTTAAGATGTTACAAATCATGAATTTCTTATTTGATGCTCAGTTCAAAAAATATCCCACTTACTAAAATCTAAACTCAAACATTCCTAAAACCATAAGGCTAATCCAAACACCCAGGCCTTACACCAGACATGGTGGTTCTTGAATAAGGATGTTCTCCCCATGATGAGTAGTAATAAAAATTATCCACATGTATAAGACCACAAATTTGGTGTTTGTAATTTTAGAGTAAAATGACCAAGTCCTTTCCACTATAACATGGTGTACATTGTATTGATAGTATGAATGGAATATCATGAGGTTCTGACATAGGATATTCTTGGGCAATGTGTTTACTAATTCATAATATTATTTCATGGGTTTATGAAATTTATTAAATGAATATGATAAGGTGATTACATCAATTCATTTTCTGAATTTATTTAGAATAAAATAACACATAAAATGAGTAACAGTAAGCCCATCAATTTTTTTACATTGACTAAAAATAAAATAGATCATGGAAGTGTTTTATAAGGATTTATGGGTATTTTTATTTTTTAGTAATTTCATTGAAATGTTTCCAGGTGATTTGGTGAATTTGATCCCTATTTGAAGAAGGAATGATTAATTGGAAGGGTATCATAGAGAGACTTGAGCACATAATTAATATTTGAATCTCTATATTTAGGAAGTTTCTGTTCTAGGCGAGGGGATTGAAATTAATTAAGAAGGACTTGACATCCATTGAATACTTATTTAAGTTAAGGTTGTTAATATTAGGCTTATATAAAAGTATAGGTCCTGACAAAATTATTTTGGAAAGAAGAAGTATTGTATAAAGGGTGTTTTCACATATTATAAGGTAGCAAAAAAGGGAATATAAAAATTTAATTTATCTATATTAGATGATGAATTACCTAAAAATGATAATGGGTAAAGGACCCATAGGTCCATAACATATGTAATGGTGTTCCTTACATCTATAATGAGAAAATAAATGAAATCAGAGCAAATGACCCTTAGAAAGTAGTGAGTTATCCCTAAACCATTGTAATGAAGTGTGAACACATAGGAACATTAGTGATCATTAAAGTGATTTGGTGCATTGCCATAATATTGATGCATTATCATCAGATATATCCTAGTGAGGTTGAACCATGCAGATGTTCATTTACCTATTTTCTCTATGCATGCACATCAAAATAGGTCAATCAAACGAAATTATATTTTGTTAAAGATCATAACAAGTGACACTCAATGGTTTGGGGTCAAGATCATTTTTGGAAATTGGCAGATTAAAGTATTGAGATTGACAATTTATTAAGCACTTTAAATACACTTGTACCCCACTTAAGGTAATCACACACCAAGTCCCTATTAATGCACCAATAAGTGCTATAAAAGGGATATATTATAATATACTAGAATATATATTTCTATAACTTTATGTGATGTTTTGGGAATATAAATGGAATAAACATTGATGGGTACATTTTTTATTGGAAAAATAAAATAATATTGAAAGTGTTTCATTTCCCACATCGAAGAGTCACTTGGATCTCCCAAATATTTTATGGAAGAACGAGTTTTTCTATTATAATAAATGAATCTATCATTAAAATACAATAAAGAAAAATTCAGATTAGTGAAACACTAAAAAAGGAATTAACGGAATCCCTCAGAGATGAATTGAACATATAGGTTTCACATGGGGTTTTCTCTAAATATATGTGGAATAAATGTTATGAAATCAATGGAATATCTAATGAAGAGTTCCTTATTCATAGAGGAAAAAAGAAAAAAATAACAAACAAAAGTCATCTTAAAATATGAATTATCATTATAATATAAACATATATGAATCTAATGGAACATATAATTATAAAAAATATGTGTATAAACTATGAGGAATTTCATACATTAAATTTGATATGAAAATAAGGTATGATGAAGGAGTGGAAAAAAATCAAGCTTCCAAACAAGATGGTGTTCCTGAAATGTATAGGAGGATATCCCATCATAAAAAGATATAGTGGGACAATGGGAAGTCATGTCTGATTTTTTTTGGAAATGAATTTATATTTTCCCTTGTAAAACAAGAAGAAAAATAAATAATTGGTGGTCTTAAATTTCATTATATGGAAAATTGGAAAAAAAGTTTAATGAGCATAGAAACATGATTTATGTTCTTTACTAGGAACTCATAAACAAAATGGAAATGGAGAAGGAGTTGAATGATAGAACAATTCCTCTCAAAACCAAACATGATGAATAAATAAAATTAAGTAAGGGTACTAATTCATGTATAAAAAATTGATTACGAATTAAATAATAAAGATATGAAGTTCTAGTAACTCTAGGAGAGGATAAACACCTCAAACAAGAAGAATAAAATCTATCGAAAAGAAAACTGGGAAAAGAAAGAGTCTAGATCGTAAATTTTAGAGAAAATATTTATTCTATGAATAATAAATAATTTTCTTATCATAAAATAAATATGAACCAAATATCTTCAATTTTCTAGGATTTGGTTATACCATGACTAAATGTTTTGAAGCCAACATGACCGAAGACATGAGAAGAAATCCAATGGTGCCAACATTTTAATCTAGGTGACACCAAATGAGTTATGATTCTTAGGGTATATGTTTCATTTTTTAACCTCAATCACATGTAATGGTATTTCAATAAGTGGAATGAATGGAAGGGTTATGAATCCATAAAATGATTCTCTACACCTATGAAATACAATGAGAATGATTAGGTAATTTACTAGTAGAGATAGTAGTACCACTAAGAGGGGGATGGGTTGAATCAGTGATATATTATTTATTAATGTTTCTTTACTTCTGAAATAACCTTAAAATCCTGTTAAAAATTGCATTCCCTACTAAAAACAAAGCAAACGCATATCCTCAGGATCACAAGAATTTACATGTTTCACAACCCAAGAAGTGTATGTAAATCATATGTATGGTTTGGAAACAATACAATACCACACAAAACACTACAAAAGAATACTTTTATGTGAAATACAATTAGTAGGATATTTCCTTAAACTCATGTAAAAATACGTTAAATACAATAGTGCATGTTTGTTAACTAGAAAAAATAGGTAATTAAATTTTTTTATAACAACCACGTTATGGTGCATCTTGAACAAATTTTACAAATATTTTAAAATAAAAACAATTCTTCACATTCTTACACAACAACATGATATAAATTCTTCTAGAATTTATAATGTAACACATTAAGATTTTATAGTTCAATTTACAAGTTTGATTGCTCAATTCAATAGTATATCGCTTTCAGAATACCATTGAAACAATTCATAACTTCTTCTTCCTCAGTTCGGAAAAACCCATCTGATTTACCAGTCCAATATTCAAGCCAAATACAATGATTAACAGAATATAATATTTGTGCTACTTCATTATTCTTATATATGGATCCATCCTCATGTAATTATCAATCTGAAAATTCTCCTCCCTTGAAATTAAGAGCTTCTAATTATACCTAATAATAGTTCATATGTGTTATAAAGTACAATGCACTTTTGCCTTTTACAGTCAACCCAAAACAGGTTTGGGCGGGATTCTGAAAATGTTTCCCACAAAATTTTTTTTCCCAAAACATAAATTATAAATAAATTTTGGGTGTATTATGGCTTCATAATTGTTTCTAAAATCTTCTCAAACCTTTTGGAATATTATTTCAACTTTATATGGCTTCTGACTTCATCAGCAAAATTCATTCTCATTCTGATTCTCCCTTCCCATTTCTCGATATGAGGTCTTAATCATGATTCTCTATATCATATGGATATACAAAGAAATATATAGCTTTAATCATCATAGAAGACAACAATTTGATCCCAATTATGATTTTCCATTTTAACTTCTTTATTACTATGAGGGCATTTGGTCACTCTGATTTTCTTTAGCCAGTTGAAAATAAATCAGAACAAAAGACAACCCATTATATTTCTCTATATCAATTGGAAAAGCAATATATTAACTCAAATTTATTCATTATGATGAAAATAGAAAAGTCTTCAATAGGGTGGATCTTGATCCACACGTAAATAAAAATACATAAAATCAACTCAGATTTATTATTTTCTTAACTCAATAGATAAGAAGAAAAAATAACAATCCATCTTAATGGAAATTGTAGAATACAGTTTTTATTGATGTCTGAATTTATTATTTTCCTGACCCCTAAAAAAACTTTTTCTTTTTTCCTTTTAATAATTCCCAACAACATCAAATGAAAGAAATATTCCTCTGATGATTATGATGACATACCAAGCCCGATGAACTCGTATTAGGAGTCTGGACTTCAGTAACTTATTTCTTTTCTAAATACAACCCCATTGAACTTCCATCACTTAATTTATTATATTTTTTAATTTAAAAAACTCATTAAATTATTTCTACGAAGATTTAAATATTTTTACTTTTTATTTGACAAAAAACTATCACATTCGTTTTCTTTCATTACAATAAAGAAAACATTCCCAGCCTTAAAAAATTTGAAATCAATGCTCTGAGACAAAAAACATCAGAAACATCCTTCTTTCGCAAACATTATCTTGTAGTAATGAATTAAATTAAGACATTGATTTTGTTATATATTAGATTTAGCATCATCTGAATTATATTAAGATGTTTTATAACTTCTTATTATTTTAGGATCATTATTTCATTCCAACCATCCTTAATATGATTGGAAAGAATAGGATTGGCATCAAATTTTCTTCCACCTTCTTCTATGAAGATAGAATCACAATATATTCAGGAGACGTATGGTTTTTTTGAATTATATAACAATTATTAATTATCAGATTTACATTGGATCCATGTAGAATATGACTCCCTTCCTCAAAACGACCTTCCTTACATTCCGGACCCAAGGAGATTATTATAAAACATTGCTTCCAGAAAATAAAGTCCTAATATGATGGAATATCTTTATAATATTGATTCTAATTTCTGGAATATGATGGTCCACCTGATCACCCTTTTTGACCATGTGTTGTGATTTTATTTCATCTTAATCTTATTTGACAACAAAATACAATGTCGGATTACTATTATATTCTTTATCACATTTGTCCAAACAATATCCCACTTTGGATTTTTTTATTCAAATAAGGTTCATAAAACTCTAGAAATTTTAACCTCAAAAAATGTATTACATATCAAAAATTCTAATCTTATGTGAGCAAACTCATAGTAGGGATTTAGAATTATCGACAGGTAAACCTTTCTATCCAAAAGTTGTGATCATTAAATCCTCTTCATCTTTTCATTACAAAAATATTCACTAATTTCATTTATTCTTCCACATTCCTATAATAAATTTTTTCCCTAAAACCACTCTAATAAATAGTTATAATAGTTTAAACACTTACATTCGGATATCAAATCATACACATAACTCCCCCTTTATACATGCTTCCTAAAAAATGCTTAGCACATATACAATTGATATATTTATGTAACAATTCCCCCCCTTGACAGGACTATCCAAAGAAAAGACCATTGATGGAAAAATCATAACTCATACCTGATTGGAAAGTGTTTGGATGCCCATTTTCAACCATAAATTATTTTTTTAAAATGATTTACTAATGGTTTTGTGAAAATATCAGCAACTTGTTCTGATGTAGGAACATACTCCAGATTCAATTCATTCTTCTCGACAAGCCCTTTGGTGAAATTCTATTTTATATCAGTTTGTTTTGAATGAGAATATAATATTGTATTTATGGTAAGAATATTTTCACATTGATTATCAATATATTAAAGAAATAGTAACTTCACATCAACAATTAAGTCTTATAAACAAGTCTTCATACACATAATTTGAGTAGCTGGTTGAGTGGTAGTAACGTACTCAGATTCATCCATGCTAAGAGTTACTAGATTTTGTTAATTTTTATGCCAACTAAAAAAACTATTTCCCTGAATGGGAAATCCACAAAATATGGATCTTCTATCATAAATACTTCCTTCCCAATAAACATCTTAATATCCAATTATGTAAATACTTTTTATGTTATCATACCTGATTATGATGTTATTTGTGCCTTTGGTATGTCATAGAATTATTTTTCCAATAGGTAAATGTGATTCTTTAAGAGAACACTAAAATATATCAAAAATGGACACAAGATAAACAAATTCGGGTCTTGAGGTTGTCAAATATTAAAATAATCATATCAGCTTCCAAAACATTTTGGTCAACTTCCTTGAATTTTCTATCTTTTTTTAACTTGGTTAAAACAGAAATTGATGTGTAAATTGGTTTCTCATTTCCCATACCAAAATTCCTAACAAGTTCTTTATCAAACATTTCATTGGAAAAAATGTGTTTCTTATTTTTTAAAATTGGTAACCCAAGAAAGTATTTCATTTATCCTATTATAGATATCTCAAACAATTTTTTCATCTCTTCATAAAATCCTTCAAATATTCATTCATCATTCCTAGTGAAGATAATCTCATCAAAATAAATAATTATGATGAGAGAAATATCTTAAATTTATTTGATATAAATATTTATATCAAATTTTAATTTTTTTAATTCCTTTTCCTTAAGAAAGTATCCAATTTAGAATACAATGCTCTTACTGTTTGTTTTATCGCATAGAAGTAAATTCCCAACCTGAGCACCTAAATTTTTTCTTTCCTAAGAACAACGCCACAAGGTTGTTCAATGTAATATACCTCATCAAGATACTCATTCAGAAATAATGATTAGACATATATTTGAATAATTTTGTAACATCATGGTGGAACAATAGAAATAAAGATGTGTATTATTTATAACATTGAAACTAGTGAAAAAGTTTTATCAAAATCAATGCCATCAATATGTGATTAACATTTGCAAAAAAATCTTGATTAGTTTCTTATTACATCCCCTTATTAATTTGTCTTGTTCCAAAAAACCACTTTTTTACCAATAGTATCTATTATATTCAACTTGGGTATGAGTTCCCAAGTATAATTTTTTTCATTTTAATCTAGATCATCATTTATAGACTGAAACCATTATGTATTCCCAAATTCTTCATTCACATCATTCAGCGCAAATTATGAATACAAAGAAGTTTGTGTAATAATTTTTCATGTTATTATTGTTTGATAGTCATGATGTTTCTCAGAAATAATGTTTTTCACCTCCACTTGATTCCTCATCTTGGGATGAGATTATTGAGTTTCTTCCTCATCACATGAAATATCATAGTCTTATTATTCTTCTATAGTATTATTACCACTATTAGTATCTTTATCAGAATTGTTAAAAAAATTTGTTATCCTACTCAAATTCCTTATCAACGCATGTTTATTTATCTTCTTCAGCCTTTTTAATAACGTTCGCATCAATTGAATTAATAGTTATTCATGTTTATTTGTTGAAACATATGTATCCTATTCATTTTGAAGGAGATCCAAGAAAAATTCCATCTTCACCTTTCTTCTCAAACATTCCAATGTTTCGACCATTATTATTTATGATGCATGGACTCCCAAAATCTCTTAAGTGCTTCAAACTTTTAGTTTTATTATATACCATTTAATATAGAGTGAAATCTGAGCTTGGAATATAGAAACCCCAATTTTGTATATTCCTAATAATAATCATATCATTCCTCTAAAAGTGTTGAGAAAGACCATGTTCTCGAAACATAGTTCTTCCCATTTATACTAAACTTTTGTTCTTCTTATCTACAAATAAATTTTGTTAAGGAGTGTATGTTAAATTGAAATCATTTCAAATTCCATTCTTCTCAATATTGAATTCAAATTATTCATTTCTATACTCACCACCATTATTAGTTCATAGATTCTTCAAGGAATACTAACATTCCATCGTAGCTTACCTCATTAATGTTTTAAACATTTTCAGAGCATCTAACTTGTGTTTCTGATACATAACACGAGTAATGATAGTAAAGTCATCAATGAAATTGATAAAGTACTTATGTTAATTATTTTATTTCTTACTCATTATTTAAAATATATAAAAATGAAAAATTTCCATCACTTTTTAAGAAAAATCTCAACTTTATTATGCCCTGATTTAGTAATTTTTCCCTTTTGACAAATAGTGCAGCACCAATCTCTTCTTCGTAATATATCAAGAATATCATAGACAACGACCCACTTTGATTAAATTATCACGTTTCTCTGATGTATGTTTCCATTCCTTTTAGGCCACAATTGATTCTCTTACAACATACCCAAGTAACAATAATTTTGTATTTCACCAACATGAAATAAGTTCCCTTTTGCACATTGGCCTCTGGTAACTATCTTTCCATCTTCCTAAATTTTCAAAAAAAAACTATATTTTCTATAAATTAATTTTCTTCCATCAATAAAATGTTGTGAAACACATAACAAGTTGTGTTTAACCCATAAACATACATATATTTCTTAGATTTTAAATTTCATTCCCAGTGATGGTTGATCCAACACCTTCGATTCTCATAGATTCATCATTTCCAAATGCCACTGTTTTTTATTTTATGTCTTTAAATTTCTTCAAAAACCAGATGGATCTTATAAAATTTGATGAACATCAACTATCAAGAATCCATGTTCATTATCATATATTTCTATTTTAGAGTGGTTTCTAGAACAAGATGTTTTTATTTCCATTTATATTTCTTTTTCTCCAGCTTTAGAGAATTGTTAACAAGTTTTTTATTGATAAAAAAAGACATCCCTTAGAAATATGTCTATGTTGGTCATATCTTTCTAGAATATCTTCAATCGGTTGCAACCTATTTTCAATTTTCACACTAATCTTCTAAATTTTCTTCAAAACATTTTATCAAACTTTTTCTTTTAAGGGTATTGATTCCCCTACAATGTTTTCATTTTTTAATATAATGAATAGTAATAATATTGTTGGTTGAACCAACACATATTTTCCATTAGTTTAAATACTTCTTAATACCAATAGTATTCATAGAAATAATATTTTCCTTTGAAACTTCTATATTGACTGGAGTTTTGAACATGATTTTCATAATCCTTCTCACATTTCTTATTACTTCTTTGATGCTCATGAAACTTTCTATTCTTAGTAAAAACCTTATTCAATGGCATGACTTTATTTACAATGTCATCATATCCAAAATTATTAGAAGCTTTTTCAAACATAGAATTTTCAAAAACTTATGACTTCTTGGCTTTGTGTTCTTAGCCGCATACATAACATTCCAAACTTTATTCTTCACATAATAAATTAGAACTTTATTCTCAACCTATAAAGGTTACTTTTGATCATTTCTTGATTTACCCTTTCCAGAACATTATAAAACTTCAAAGATAGTGTTTTGAAACATATATTATAAGGCCCCAGCCTTAAACCTTGCTTAATCTTGAGTTATTACAAGATTACACATTGAGGATCTTTTCAGGTTTAGAGTTTTAGAAAATTAGATCATAAAAATTGCATTACAAACCACATATAAACAAAGTGGTTACATAAAGATAGTATTCTTCATTCCCATCAATGGAAACATATTTAAAATAAAACATGGATTATTTCTTGACACATCCTTGACTATATCATCTTATCATCTACCTTTCCTTTGACCTGTGAAAAACATTTCAAAAACTTGGGATGAGCATAAAACTCAGTATGGGTTAAAAAAAACATGGAAAGGAAACATGAGTTCATATGTACATAAGAATGAAGTCATACTTTACCCATAAAACATAGGCACTTTAACACACCACATAAAATTATGAATAAATCATAGAAATCATAAGACATAAAGGTAACTTGAGGCATTCATAACATTCTTACGTAGGGAGTAACCCTCTTTGTTATGTATGGAATACCCATCACAGTATATTCCCTAAAATATCTTCGGAGAAACCTTAACTTTTCACTCCTTCGCGTTACCCAATGCATTGGAGAGCTATAACGGGCTCACCCGCCCTTAGTTTATCACGGAACCACCCGTCTTCATAATAATGCCCAAGAACCATAACATAATCATATCACATAAAACATGCATAAAGGAAACATAAAATTTCCACGTTTCAATCACGAGATATCAATAAAACACATTGATATAATAAAAACATCATGAAAACCATTTTTAATACCAAAGTAAAACATGGTATTTATTTTTCGTTTTAAAAAAAAGGTATGGCTTGTAGAGGAAGCCGAAACTCAAATAACGGTCATGACGGCGGAGAAGTCATTGTCGCCGCATACGTACGACAAAAAGATTCCCATTTGTCGTTTAGTAAACGCTTTGTATAAAAAGATTCCTTTTGAATAAACGTAAAAGTCAAAGGGGTTTATACACAGTATAAAAGAAAGTCGTGTATAAAATAAAATATGCCTCAACGAAAGGAGATTGAGACGAAGTCCCATACCTCGTATCCGACTTGACCCGACCGTTCTTTAATCTCCTGAATAATAAACTTGAGTTAATATCTACTTGCTTATGAACCTTTTTCAAGTTCATTATTCCTTTTATACCATGTTATGAACATCATGTAATCATTTAAGTTAATAGTGTTCATTTTGTCGGTATTTGGTTCTTAAGTCAAAAATAGACTTCTTTCACTTACATGTTGTTAATTTGGTCAGAGGTTCGTTATATCCAGAATGACATTAATGATTTGGATAGCATATATATCATATATATTCATCATATACATGTATTTATAATATTACATCACATTTAGAGGTAAGAAATGAAATGCACCGTTCATGGAGACGGTAAGCCGTACGTACGCATGAACGCTACTTCCATTTCTATTTCATATTTTCTGGAATGTAATCATAATGATATAAGAGTATATTATAATTCCAGTATAATAACATATATAATATCATTAACTTTATCCTTTACACATCCCACATATGGTATTAACGAATCAAATCACTTTCAGGGGCGGTAGTCCGCACTTCCTAAATTGAAGATATCGTGTTTACCCATAATGGAAACCATAAAGGTAGGCCAAAAATGAAAAAAAACAGAAGCTTCAGGAAAACATAAACATATAATATATCATATATAAAAATAGTGACATCATAATGGCCACCTTTGAAGGTGTTAAATGAGTATTGAACAATCATCATTTCGGGAGGTAGAATTTCGCCATCCACGGACACTGTATGTTCTTTAACCATTTCATGTAGTTGTGTGAGTGTTTAGCTCAAATATATATTATAAAAACATACTAGTATATTGAAGATACTGGTTTTGTTACAAAAGATGTAAATAAACAGAGTTTAGGGGGTTGGAGAAGCAAAATAAAACAAATGAACATGAGAGAATGAATTACCTTTAAAAGTGTAACTCCTTTTTATTTGAGCCTAAAGGCATCCTTTGAAAGGGTTCTTCCCAAAGGGAATCCTCTAGGATGAGGATAGGGATGTGGAGAGAGTAAATGGGCAGGGGTTGGACGAGCCAAAGGCTTGAGGAGTCTGTAAAATGAGGTAGAGGTGGGGGCCTTTTATAAGAGGAGAGGAGGGGCACTTTTGGAAAGTAAAGAAATATTACTTTATTTGAAAATGTTTTTCGGTTTTAAAAGGTCCCACATTGATAGAATTAGTGGATAAGGCGATAAGGGTTATAAATCCACTCATACAATTGGTTTTGGACATGTGTAGTTCATAGATTTTACATTATCTTTCCATTTTATTTAAATCGTCAAATAATGATGTCATCGCTGCATCATTATTATGTCATAAATAATTTAATTTATTTAATGTCTAAAAATAATAAAAAAATACTATGATGTAGGAAATCTTTGTATCTTTTAAATGACTATTTATAATCAAAAATCTGATCTTTATAACCCCATGTAATAATTGTTTTCGTAAAACATATTATGTTTGTGAAATTTTTACTTTTACATTAAATAAAAAGTAATTTATGTCATTTCCCAACCAAAATGTCTCCATGGGGTCCCCAAGTTGACCTATGGCTTGTCTTGGTCGGCCATGACACAACCAATAAGGTTGGGACATGTGTCTAGGTCATTTTATATTATTAAAGCATTATTTATACCTTAAACTACACTAATTACCACTAATCGCGATTAAAAACTTAATAAGTTACTATTCACCAAAAAAAAATATTATAATCTGATTGAACCAAATTTTACTTCTTAATGACAACCATGTATGTCAGATTTTCGAAATTCAAAACACAATAATGGCAATATTTCATTTAAACAGAAAATCAGTCTTTATAAGTACCACTTAGTGGTTTCACTATTCATCAAAAATTGACGTTTTTCAGAAAATTACCAAAAATTCACCCTAAGCTATAATTGATATTCCGAATTAAAAAATGAATTCTATTCTACAAAATTAAAATCATATAAGTCACATTAATTAATTTAATAATTAATTCCCGCTGCCAGAGCAAAAAGTGTGTTTTTACAAAACAATAAGTATCAAAAGATTGACACCAGTTTAAGTCTAATTTCAAAGTGAAATTGATTCCAATGACCACCATTGGATAAAATGGTAAACATATATTCTAATTTCACTTCAAAAACAATTCAAAACATAATCTAATCATATACATAAATTAGATTAAAAAGCAGTTTTGATGTAAAATGCAGTATTTTTCACTATTCATTAAAAAAATGAACATTGTCAGAAAAATACGAAAAATTCACACAAGGTAAATTTTGATGTCCCAATCATAAAGAATAAGTTTATTTTGACAAACATAGTTTATAAAATTATCAAAATATAGATTCAAAAATGGGTTGCAATCAAAAGGCACTAAAACAATCTTTTAAGAATATTAGTGTATTCCATGCATAAGATTGTATTTATTTTCATTTTAAGCCTCTATAACACTATCTTAATCATTAATAGACATAGATAAAAATATCTATTATTCATTACTTACTTGGGATGTTACATCCTTCCCCCCTTTAGAAAAATGCATCCCCGCAATTTATTTACTTATCGAATAAATGGGGGTACTTATCCCTCATTGCATTTTCAGATTCCTATGTTGCCTCTTCAATCATGTGGTTTTTCCACAAAACCTTTATATGATGAATCACCTTATTCCGTAACACTTGCTCCCTGTGGTCAAAAATCTGGACCGGTTGTTCCTCATAAGATAGGTTCTCTTCCAGCTGAACTACCTCTGGACTCAAAACATGAGATGGATCTGGCATATACTTTCTCAACATCAAAATGTGAAAAACATTGTGTACCTGGGATAAACTCGGAGGTAAAGCCACTCGGTATGCAACTGATCCAACATTCTCCAGAATTTCGTATGGTCCAACGAACCTTGGAATCTACATTCCTTTCTTACCAAATCTCATCACACTTTTCCAAGGAGAAACCTTGAGAAAAACATGATCACCTACCTCGAAAGATAGATCCTTCCTCCGGTTATCCGCATAACTCTTCTGCCTGATCTGAGCTGTTCTCATGTGTTTCTGAATCATCTGAACTTTTTCTGCCATCTCTTCTACCAATTCTGGTCCCATCGACTTCCTTTCACCCACTTCATCCCAGAAATCTGGAGTTCGACACCGCTTCCCATATAATGCCTGAAATGGTGCCATCTGTATACTGGAATGAAAACTGTTATTATATGAAAATTCAACCAAAGAAAGATATTGGTCCCAACTTCCCTGATAATCCATAGAACAAGCTCGTAGCATATCCTCCAATGTCTGTATTGTTCGTTCTGACTGCCCACCTGACTGAGGATGAAAAGATGTACTAAAATTTAATTCAGTACCCAACGACTTCTGAAGGCCTTTCCAAAAGTTAGAAGTAAACCTGGGATCACGACCCGATACAATGGAGAGAGGAACTCCATGTAACCTGACTATCTCTTTAAGATACATACAAGAAAGTTGATCAAGAGAGAAAGTATCTCGTATAGCAAGGAAATGAGTAGATTTGGTCAAGCGATCAACAATAACCCAAATTGCATTGTTACCTTGAGATGTCTTCGGTAATCCAACAACAAAGTCCATGGATATATTCTCCCATTTCCACTCTGGCACTGGTAAAGGCTGAAGCATCCCTTTCGGTAACTGTCTCTCTGCTTTAACCTGCTCACAACTCAAACACTTCACAGTAAAATCAGCAATGTCTCTTTTCATTCCATCCCACCAGTAATACTCCCGCAGATCTCTATACATCTTAGTACTGCCCGGATGAACTGAAAATGGAGAACTATGAGCTTCACATAACAACTCTTTCTTCAACTGTGAATCAAAAGGCACACACAATCTCTTCCCAAATCTCAAAACTCAATCATTATCAATGTTGAATTCAGGCAACTTACCTTTCTGAACCAGCTCTACCTTTTTCTGCAACTCATTGTCTTGCTTCTGTGCTTGCTTGATTCTATCTGATAGAGAAGATCTCACTGATAACTGAAACAAAACAGAAGGACTTCCTGCGCCAACAAGTTCTATGCCAAAGTTCATCAAATTGTTAACCAAAGGATCACGTTCCAACCGCAACATTGTTAATGAAGCATTACTTTTTTGACTCAAAGCATCAGCCACTTTATTTGCTTTTCCCGGATGGTAATGAATTGTACAATCATAATCCTTGATTAATTCTAGCCATCTCCTTTGTATCATGTTTAACTCTTTCTGAGTGAATATATACTTTAAACTTTTGTGATCGGTATATATTTCACACTTTACTCCATACAAATGATGCCTCCAAATTTTTAAAGCAAAAACAACAGCAGCTAATTCCAAATCATGTGTAGGGTAATTTACCTCATGAGTTTACAACTGTCGTGAAGTATAAGCAATTACCTGATCATTCTGCATTAGGACTCAACCAAGTCCTTTCAATGAAGCATCACTGTATATAACAAACTCACCATTCCTGGAAGGTAGTGCCAAAACTGGAGCATTCACCAATCTTCTTTTCAATTCCTGAAAACAATCATCACATTCTTTTTTCCAGATAAACTTAACACCCTTCCGAGTTAGCTTAGTCATTGGACTAGATAACCGTGAAAAATTTCTAACAAACCTTCGGTAATAGCCCGCCAAACCAAGGAAGCTACGAATCTCGGTTACATTTGTGGGTCTTTTCCATTCTTCCACAACTTTTGTTTTTGCAGGATCAGCAGTTATTCCATCTTTAGAAACAATGTGACCAAGGAAAGAAATTTGTTGCAACCAAAACTCACACTTGCTGAATTTCCCATACAGTTTCTTTTCTTTTAAGGTTTGCAAGATAACCCTTAAATGTTTTTCATGCTCCTCTTTACTTTTAGAAAACACCAAAATATCATCAATGAAAACCACCACAAACTTATCCAAGAACTCATGGAAAATTCTATTCATTAAGTCCCTGAATACAGCAGGTGCATTGGTTAGCCCAAAAGGCATTACTACAAATTAATAATGGCCATATCTCATACGGAACGCGGTCTTAGGAATATCTTCCTCCTTTACCTTCAGCTGATGGTACCCTGATCTCAGGTCAATCTTCGAAAAAAACTGAGCTCCCTGGAGCTGATCAAACAAATCATCGATATGAGGCAAAGGATATTTGTTCTTAACAGTGATATTATTCAAGGCTCTATAATCAATGAAAAGTCTCATTGAACCATCTTTCTTTTTAACAAATAAAACAGGAGCACCCCATGGTGATGTGCTAGGTCTAATGAAACCTTTCTCTAATAAATCTTGCAATTGCTTCTTCAACTCTAAAAGTTCAATTTGTGCCATTCGATAAGGGGGTTTTGAAATTGGCATAGCATCAGGAACTAAGTCAACAGTAAACTCAACTTCCTGATCTGGTATTATTCCTGGAAACTCATCAGGAAAAACATCAGGATACTCATTTACCACTGGCACATCATTAATCTGAATAGTTCCTTTATTTTCAACGACGTGTGCAAGGTAACATTCATTTCCATCTTTTACAAGTTTCTCGACCCCTTGATATGTTATCAAAAGTAAGGGTTCATTCTTGTAAACAAACTGAAAGTCTTTCTGAAAAGAAACTTCTTTAGCTCTAGAGTCAATCTTAGCATGGTAAATAGAGAGCCAATCCATACCCCGGATAACATCAAACTCTACTAGAGGTAGAACAATAAGGTTTGCAAGTAGGTTCTTTCCACAGATAAGGATAGGAAGATTCTTATAAATTATTTTTGCCTCGACACTTCCCCCAGGTGTTTTTACCAAAAGTTCAGGAGTCATTTCTTGAGATGGTATTCCCATTTTACTAGAAAAGGTTTCAGAGATAAAAGAATGTGTAGACCCCGAATCAAACAACACACTGGCATAATCTGAAAAAACAAGCAAAGTACCTGATAAAACTTCATTTGATGGCCTGACATCTGCTGAAGTAGTTGCAAAGGATATCACCACCCCTTTTTGCTTGTAGTCTAACTGCTTCCCATCACTCAAGCTCCTTGTCAGACACTCATTTGCATAGTGACCCATCTCATTGCACTTATAACATTTCACTAACTGTAAATCAAATTTGTTCTTACCTTCACCTTGATCCTTTTCAGTGCAATCACGAGCCTTATGTCCCATCTTACCACATCGGTAGCACTTTCCAGAATTCAGAAGACATTCCCCAACATGCCTTTTGCAACATTTATCACGAACTGAAAACTTAGTTCTCTTACCATCAGACTTTTTTGAAGAATTCTTACCTTTCTCCTGCCACCTCGGTCTCTTCTTCTGCTGGTTGTTATAGAAAACTTGGTCATCGGCAAACTCCATTTCCACCTTCTCAGCACATCGAACAAGCTTTTCATAACTTTTAAACTCACGAGAAACTAATGCCCTTCGATATTTTGGCTTTAATCCTGAGTAAAAACGATTGATTTTACTATCAAGGTCTCGGATAAAATTTGGAGCATACCTTGCCAATCAAGTGAACCTTTATTCATAGGCAGCCACTGAGTCTTCTTCTTGCCTCAATTCCAAGAATTGCTTTTCCATCCTAAGTCGAACAGCCTTAGGAAAATACTTCTCAAGAAACATACCTTTGAATTCATCCCAGTCAAGAGCATCAATCTCATCGGCGTCCCTGATATTTTTAACCATAGACCACCACTGATCTGCTTCACCCTCCAAACGGTAAATAGCAAGACTAACCTTTTGATTGTCTGAACACCCCATGACATCAAAAATCTTCTCCAGTGCTTTAATCCACCCTTCATCTAGCACAGGGTCAGATGATCCTCTGAATGATGGTGGATGTTTCCTCATGAAATGTTCCACCACTGACATGTTCCTCTGCGGTTGTTCTGGCTGATCTCATGCATGGATACCACCGCCATTTATCGCTTAAGTCAACTGCACCATTACTGCAACAAACTGTTCAGTTCCAATTCCGACCATTTCTGGATGCTGATTCGGAAGGTTATTTCCTTCTGTATGCCATCCTAGAATTGCTTCCTTGTTTCCTCTGCGGAAAACCATTCTGAACAAACACGTCTTAGATTAAGCAACATGGTAATTGTTAAATGCTATAACATTTCGAAAAAAAATATTTTTGGATAATCATTTAATAGAATTCTAACTCCTAAAGTTATCTAAACCGACCTTTGATGCCAAATATAAGGCCCCAGCCTTAAACCTTGCTTAATCTTGAGTTATTACAAGATTACACATTGAGGATCTTTTCGGGTTTAGAGTTTTAGAGAATTAGATCATAAAACTTGCATTACAAACCACATATAAACAAAGTGGTTACATAAAGATAGTATTCTTCATTCCCATCAATGGAAACATATTTAAAATAAAACATGGATTATTTCTTGACACATCCTTGTCTCTATCATCTTATCATGTACCTTTCCCTTGACCTGTGAAAAACATTTCAAAAACTTGGGATGAGCATAAAACTCAGTATGGGTTAAAAAAACATGGAAAGGAAACATGAGTTCATATGTACATAAGAATGAAGTCATACTTTACCCATAAAACATAGGCACTTTAACACACCTCATAAAATTATGAATAAATCATAGAAATTATAAGACATAAAGGTAACTTGAGGAATTCATAACATTCTTACATAGGGAGTAACCCTCTTGGTTACGTTTGGAATACCCATCACAGTATATTCCCTAAAATCTCTTCGGAGAAACCTTAACGTTTCACTCCTTCGCGTTACCCAATGCATTGGAGAGCTATAACGGGCTCACCCGCCCTTAGTTTATCACGGAACCACCCGTCTTCATAATAATGCTCAAGAACCATAACATAATCATATCACATAAAAAATGCATAAAGGAAACATAAAATTTCCACATTTCAATCACAAGATATCAATACAACACATTGATATAATAAAAACATTATGAAAACCATTTTCAATAACAAAGTAAAACATGGTATTTATTTTTCGTTTTAAAAAAAAGGTATGGCTTGTAGAGGAAGCCGAAACTCAAATAACGGTCACGACGGCGGTGAAGTCATTGTCGCCGCATACGTACGACAAAAACATTCCCTTTTGTCGTTTAGTAAATTCTTCGTATAAAAGGATTCCTTTTGAATAAATGTAAAAGTCAAAGGGGTTTATACACCGTATAAAAGAAAGTCGTGTATAAAATAAAATATGCCTCAACGAAAGGAGATTGAGACGAAGTCCCATACCTCATATCCGACTTGTCCCGACCATTCTTTAATCTCCTGAATAATAAACTTGAGTTAATATCTACTTGCTTATGAACCTTTTTCAAGTTCATTATTCCTTTTATACCATGTTATGAACATCATGTAATCATTTAAGTTAATAGTGTTCATTTTGTCAGTATTTGGTTCTTAAGTGAAAAATAGACTTCTTTCACTTACATGTTGTTAATTTGGTCAAAGGTTCGTTATATCCAGAATGATATTAATGATTTGGATAGAATATATATCATATATATTCATCATATACATGTATTTATAATATTACATCACATTTAGAGGTAAGAAATGAAATGCACCGTTCATGGAGACGGTAAGCCGTACGTACGCATGAACGCTACTTCCATTTCTATTTCATATTTTCTGGAATGGAATCATAATGATATAAGAGTATATTATAATTCCAGTATAATAACATATATAATATAATTAACTTTATCCTTTACACATCCCACATATGGTATTAACGAATCAAATCACATTCAGGGGGCGGTAGTCCGCACTTCCTAAAATGGAGATATCGTGTTTACCCATAATGGAAACCATAAAGGTATGCCCAAAATTAAAAAGAACAGAAGCTTAAGGAAAACATAAACATATCATATATCATATATAAAAATAGTGACATCATAATGGCCACCTTTGAAGGTGTTAAATGAGTATTGAACAATCATCATTTCGGGAGGCAGAATTTCGCCATCCACGGAAACCGTATGTTCTTTAACCATTTTATGTAGTTGTGTGAGTGTGTAGCACAAATATATCTTATAAAAACATCCTAGTATATTGAAGATACTGGTGTTGTTACAAAAGAAGTAAATAAAAAGAGTTTAGGGTGTTGGAGAAGCAAAATAAAACAAATGAACATGAGAGAATGAATTACTTTTAAAAGTGTAACTCCTTTTGATTTGAGCCTAAAGGCTTCCATTGAAAGGGTTCTGCCCAAAGTTAATCCTCTAGGATGAGGAGAGGGATGTGGAGGGAGTAACTGGGCAGTGTTTGGCCGAGCCAAAGGCTTGAGGAGTGTGTGAAATGAGGTAGAGGTGGGGGCCTTTTATAAGAGGAGAGGAGGGGCACTTTTGGAAAGTAAAGAAATATTACTTTATTTGAAAATGATTCTCGGTTTTAAAAGGTCCCACATTGATAGAATTAGTGGATAAGGTGATAAGGGTTCGAAATCCACTCATCCAATTGGTTTTGGACATGTGTAGTTCATAGATTTTACATTATCTTTCCATTTTACTTAAATCGTCAAATAATGATGTCATCGCTACATCATTATTATGTCATAAATAATTTATATTATTTAATGTCTAAAAATTATAAAAAAACTACTATGATGTAGGAAATATTTTCAGCTTTCCAATTACTATTTATAATCAAAATTCTGATCTTTATTACCCCATGTAAGAATTTTTTTCGTAAAACATATTATGTTTGTGTCATTTTTACTTTTACGTTAAATAAAAAGTAATTTATGTCATTTCCCAACCAAAATGTCTCCATGGGGTCCCCAAGTTGACCCATGGCTTGTCTTGGTCGGCCATGACACAACCAATAAGTTTGGGACATGTGTCTAGGTCATTTTATATTATTAAATCATTATTTATACCTTAAACTACACTAATTACCACTAATCGCGATTAAAAACTTAATAAGTTACTATTCACCAAAAAAATATTATAATCTCATTGAACCACATTTTACTTCTTAATGATAACCATTTATGTCGGATTTTTTAAATTCAAAACACAATGATGGAAAAATTTCATTTAAACAAAAAATCAGTCTTTATAAGTACCACTTATTGGTTTCACTATTCATCAAAAATTGAAGTTTTTCAGAAAATTACCAAAAATTCACCCTAAGCTATAATTGATATTCCGAATTCAAAAATGAAGTATATTATACAAAATTCAAATCATATATGTCACATTAATTAATTTAATAATTAATTCCCTCAGCCAGAGCAAAAAGCGTGTTTTTACAAAACAATAAGTATCAAAAGATTGACACCAGTTTAAGTCTAATTTCAAAGTGAAATTGATTCCAATGACCACCATTGGATAAAATGGTAAAAATATATTCTAATTTAACTTCAAAACCAATTCAAAACAAAATCTAATCATATAAATAAATTAGATTAAAAAGAAGTTTTGATGTAAAATGCAGTATTTTTCACTATTCATTAAAAAAATGAACATTGTCAGAAAAATAACAAAAATTCACACAAGGTAAATTTTGATGTCCCAATCATAAATAATAAGTTTATTTGGACAAACATAGTTTATAAAATTGTCAAAATATAGATTCAAAAATGGTTTTCCATCAAAAGGCACTAAAACAATCTTTTATGAATATTAGTGTATTCCATGCATAAGATTGTATTTATTTTCATTTTAAGGCTCTATAACACTATCTTAATGATTAATAGACATAGATAAAAATATCTATTATTCATTACTTACTTGGGATGTTACATATATCCTTATGTTCATCTTTAGAATTTTTTTAGACAATTTCCAACTCTTTTTTTCTTTCATTCAAATTAACATACAAATGTTCATTATTCATCATTTCTTTCTGAAGAGACTTATTAAAATCATTAATATATCCGATTAAATTAAAATTGTTATAAAGAAAACCATATTGATTTTGTGATGAATAATTTTCATTCTTTAGCTTCCTGATTTCTTTTTCAAGCCTCTCAATCATTCCCAGACATTCTATCAATTATTTATTAAGATGATATTCTAATTGTGATTCTTCATCATCGAAACATCTTCTTCCAAATTCTTAATTATTCATAATTAAATTAAAATTATTCACACAAGCATGCTCAATATATTTTTTGGATTAAGATTCATTATCCTCTTCTTGTACTTCATATTTAATTAAGATAAATATTCTTATGGATTTGGTGAATTACAAATCCTTTCAACTCATAAAATATTTATCATTTTCACACTATTTCTTCTATGGACTTCTTATCCTTATTTATTCTTCATCGGTGTCCTCTTATTTATTTCTTCAAGAAAAATTATCCATAATGTTCCAAAAATCTTCACATTCAAAACATTTCAAAGGAATTTTTACTTTTTATTTTTTGAATCTCTTCTCATATTTTTAGAAAATAAAGATAATAATTTCTAATATCTTCATATACATCATTCTTAGATTCATATTCGTCAATATATTCTTCCTAATGAACCTTCTTACACTTTTCCTTCTTGGTGTATTTGAAATACATTTCTATATTAGATTTTATTTTTTCATTAATATCGTTCACCCTTGTCATTTCATAAGTAAGGAGAGTACTATGAAGATCATATAGAGATAGAGTTTCAGGATATCTATCTTCCAATGAGAAAAATTTGTCGTAAAACGTATTTGGAATAATTATTAATATCTTTTCGACAACTATAGAATCTTCCAAATTTCCACCAAGAAATCAAGTAGTTCTGAATATTTTATTTGCCCTGGTGAAAAAGTCCCAAATATTTTTATACTCAAACACCTTCAAATATTCATATTTCAGCATCCAGATTTGTGAATTTTACCATTAACATTATTATTTCCTTCATATGTGTTTTTAAAATTATCCTATATGCCATGGGTGTTTGAAAGTCCTTCCAACATTAAAAAAATTATAATATGATGAGAGTATAGATTTCATGGACCTTCAATAATTCTCAAGATTCTTCATGAAGACAAGTTTAAGAGTATCATTATCATCAATATGATTAAATGCATTTGTTTCAGCTTCAAGAACATCATACCTACTATAAATAAGAAAATGGAACACTATATCTTTGTAGATAAGATAGTTCTTACCATCAAAGACCATAATACCACTACTATTGACACAATTTAGATTCTTCATTAACTTCTCTTCAAAACATGATCAAAGAATAAATGAATAGAAAAATCATCTCTGATACAACTTTTCATTTCCCAGTAAATATAGATATATCACGGATAGGGGGATGGGGTGAATCAGTGACATATTTTATTTTATGTTTTATATCATTTGAAACAACCTTTTTCACATGTTAATGATGTCATTCCCTAATAAGGACAAAAAAACACATCTATAGGAACATTAAATTTTAAAAATGGCACTACACAATAACTGTAGCTACATCCTTGGTTTGGTTTGGAAACAATCCAATACCACACAATCCACTTGAAAATAATCCTTTTTGTGGAATAAAATGAGTAAGATATTCCCTTACACTAATGTAGCACTTTGTTTAATACAAAAGTGCATGTGCTTCATGTTGAAAAAAGTTATAATACAATGTTTTTTGTAATAATAATTTTATAGTTCTACTCGATCAACTTTGAAGAATATGTATTTCAAAAAAATTGTTCACTTACTTACCCAGTAGATGGAAAGACATTCTTATGTACTTTATAATGATACTCAGTCTAATTTCTTAATTCTATTTCCATGTATGACTTATCTATATGATAGTATGCCTCTATAAAAATACCACTGAAATAATTCATAACGTATTTTTCATAATTTTGTAAAACCCAATCCAATTTCTCCATTCAATAATATATCCAAATATGATCATCATTTGAATATTATCTTGTCTCCTATCTTTTATTCTTCTGTTCGACAACTTCCTCGGGTAATGGTCTATCTGAAAATATCTTCTCCCTTGAAATTTAGAGCTTATCTCTCTACTTATCAATAATACATCAGTTTTAGAAAGTAAAAAGTGATTTATCCTTTTATAGTCGACCGAAAATAGGTTTGGGTGGGATTCTAAAAATGTTTCCCGGTCAAATAAATTCTCCAAAACATACATTAACCTTGAATTTCAGGTGCATTTATGACTTCACCAAAGCTTCTAAACTCTTCTCAATCCGTCTCTAATATTCTAACAACTTCAGCTCACTTGTGACTTCTTTAAAAATCTTTAGCCTATTTTTGATTCACCAATACAATTTTCCCATACGATTTCTTCATTATGAAGCACTGTACCGCTTTCATATATAAATAAATAGATATCTTTAACATAATTATCAAAATTGGGTCTGATTCCAATTCCTATTTTTCATTTCGATTTCTTTACTATGACGAGGTAATTTGATCACTCCAATTTTCTTAAACCACATGAATATAAATGACAACTAAAGGCATCATATTATCTTTCACTATAATAACTGGAAAAATCATTATGCTCATTCTGATGTCTTCATAATAATGAATATGTAATATTATTTAATACAACAATTATTTACCCACATGTAAATGAAAATACATAAAATCAAATTATATTTATTATTTCTCTTGACACACATGTTAAGAAAGACAATAAAAAATTCATCATGATGTAAATTATTGATTAAATTATTGATTGATTTAAGAATTACATTTTGTATTGACCCCCGAAAACATTACTTATTTTTAATTTTCATTATTCCCAATAACTTTCAATGAAAAAAATCTACCTCTGATGATTATAATAGAATACCAATTATGATGGAAAAGTAATAGCAGCTTTGACTTCAAAAACTCCTTTATTTTCAGAATATGATACCAATATACTTCAAGAACATCACTTCTTTCTCTTTTCTGATTATGGAACTCATCAACTTATTTCTTTGAAGATTTAAATATTTTTGATTTTTGTATGACTGAAAACTAACACCTTTGGTTTCTTTTATTATGATCAAAAAAACCATCCCAACCATAAAAAATCTGAATTCGATGCTCTAAAATGAGAAAGATTTAACAACTTTCTTATTTCACAGACATTAACTTGTAATCATTGATACCTTAATGACTTTCATTGCATTTAATATTAAATTTATCTTCCTCTAGAGTACATTAGGAATTTTTATAAATTATTATTCCTTGAGAAATTTTATTTCTTTCCCAAAAAACTAAATATTATTGTCCTAAATATGATTGGTGAAATCTTTTCACATTTTTTATTTCATTAATCTGGAAACACAAGTTTTTCAAAAGAATTATGATTTATTTAATTAAAATATTATAAATCATAGTTATATTTACATCAAATCTATGAAGAATCTAATTCCATTCATCAATGTGATCCTACTTATATTCTAGACCCCTGGTGAGTTTGATAAATATCTCAGTCTAAAAAACAACTACCCAATATGATGGATTTTGTATGAATTGGGATTTTGATTTCCTAAATATGATGGTATGTTTAATATCCTGCTTTTAAAAAGTGAGGTGATTTTGATTATTCTTAAAATTATTTAACAACAAAACACAATACTTGATTAAGATAATCATTCTTAAAATCTTGATCATAACATATTATATAGAAAATACCTATTAATATATAAATATGATTGAAATTTTAAGGGATGAAATTGAGTGGAAATAGAGGGTGTATTAAGAACTAAAATCTAGATTTTCATTTAAAATCTATTATAAGTAGAGAGGAAATATCTTGAGAAAAAATAAAAAGGATGTTTTAGTAGTGCACAAGTTGGGAGATAATGTGACATTGACTCCACTAATGAAGACGTCTTCTAATATGAAACTTCTATCTATCAAGAAGAAGTTTTCAATAGTGGTTCCACAAAAACCACTAAATAGAAAAATATAGTAATTTAATTATAAATAAATCTATAGAATAGATCTGTTAATAATGTTACATAAGAAGATACTTATTGAATTGTTATTGATTCCTCAATTATGAATAATTCCAATACAATAAAGGATGAAAATGCTAACTTCCTTGATGATAATGGTGTAAGAGGTATCAAATAATAGAGATAAATTGAAAATAGCTTATGTTTTTAGGATACAGTTTATGATTATGAAATTAATGAGATGTTGGTGTTAATTTAATAAAATTGGAAAATTGGAAAATGAAATAAGGAAGGTGATGGGTTCACTCATATTATCCAGTACCATTTTTCAGATTTAGGAACATTGAGTTTCCCCACTTCTAAAATTCTTTATTATTTATAACTATTTATAAAAATGTTTTTATTTAAGGGGGGGGAAATGTGGTACATGAGGTGATTTCTCTAGAATACCCAGTGTGATCAGATAATAAAAGATAATTTGATAAAATTTCAATAATTGGTACCCCAAAATTGATCTATAACAATTTTTGTTAAGAGATAAATACTTAGGAAGATATATGATGGTCATAAAGGGATATTAATCGTTATCAAACATTTTTGTAGCATGTGAATAATTGAAATGTATGAAATATAATTTTTATTTTTGGATAAAATTGAACCACTCATTCAAAAAGTGCCATCAAATTTAATAAAAAATTGTATCAATTACTCCATCAATTGGCATGATCCTAAAACAGAATGTATTAATGTTTTCTACTAATATTTTTTATAAAATTGTTATGGAGATCATAGGTTGTTTTTTGAGATATTGAAATGAAATTTTTTTCATGAGATGTTTCATGGTATTGATGAGGGATGTGTAATACCTAGTTATTGACTATGAAAATTCATGTTTCTCATACTGATATTGGGATTAGTGGGATTATAGGATTTATTGAAGTATTTTATTTCTAAGTGGTAAATCCACTAAATGAATCTCTTGAGATAATTCAATAGAGTTAGAGTTTAGCTAAAAGAGATTTTTTATATTTGGGTATTCCAAATATAAAATGTTTTCAAAATATATGACGACTCAATATGTGAATGATTACAAATAATGATGGTTTATTTAAAAAATAGTAGATGAAAATAGATATGTAATTTTTTCTATCCACATAGGGTGATTTAACTCCCATTATAAATGTGACTTTAAAGATAATCACTATGGGGTAAGTAAGGTTTCTTGAGTCCAATCCCTCATATCTAGAGAATACATGTTTTGAAAAAGTAATAAAATGACCGCATTGTAATATAGATGTTTGAACATTAATGTTAAATACCCAAATTTTAAGGGAAAATAATGAAAATTTGAATTTCATTTTCAAGAAGTGGGAATGAGTTAAATGTAATATTTTAAAAAAAACACAAAGTGTTATATTGTCATAAATCCCAAAGGATTGAGTTATATTTATTGAAAATATGGTTAAGATTTGTTCAAAATAGGTTTGTTTTAAAAAAAATTGTTTAGATAAGCTGAGTTAATGAAATCAATCTTAATTGATATTCATTATCGGAATTGTTGAAAAATATATGATTGGTAAAGTAGAATAAGTGTTGTGGTATGTAAGATGTGAACCACCATGAGTTATATTGTACAAGAGTACAAAAAGTCCATGCTAAAAAACCATACCCATGGTAGGGGGTGTGTTGATGTGAATATATGCCAACACAGTCAAGAACACAAAATGTGTCAAATCCATGTTGATGATAAATGAGTGGTTAGTTGTGGCCAAACTAATAACATGGGGGATTATTAGAAGATATTGTGAAAATTGACCAAGAATCTTAAACCTCTCTATAGTGATGAACATTGTTTAATGAAAGAGTGTATATAAAAAATGGCCATGGAAAATATGATTATGGGGAAGGCTATAGTCTGAAGAATGTAATGTGGTATGACATGTACTATAAGAAAAAAATTCAGGATGCTCACACCCAAGGTGAATGTCATGTTTCTATTGATATTTCCGTGTCTGAAAAAATGAATATAAAAATGTCCTTGGTGGTTTTTGAAAGAGGTTTTAGTCATCAAATGGAGTAACAAGATATCACAAACCCAAATAGAGGACTATTACCATTATGTTTTATTTTTATAGGAAAATGGAATGGATTTTTCAATAATCCATGGTGTAGGGTGTGTCCATGGTTGGCATTTAAAATCATGAATTTTTTCCTTATGTGATGTCTGTGTTGTTATGTTAATGATTAATAATCATGTTCCTTGGGTTTCAGTCCGTGATTAAATCCAAATGTTAAAAGTGATTGTATTAATTAATTTTATTAATTTATTTTGAATAAATTCATAGTGAGAAAGAGATACAAGAGGTATATGAAGTAGTTTAAATCACTTTAAATAGAGGACATTGTGGAGGAGGTCTATGAGAAGTTATGGGAAGTTTGATTTTCCCACAAACATGCTGATAGGTCTCCACGTGATTCGGTTATTGGGATCCAAATTTTAAGGAGAGACCAACTTGTAAGATAAGATAGAGAGACATAAGATGATACTAAATACAGAAATCTTTGTGTAGAATAAGTTTACCTTCAAGAAAAATGTTTGAAATTGTTAAAGTTTATGGGGTTCATTGAATACATTTTCTTATTGATGGTTTTCATTGTATTACCTATAGATTCATAAATTTTATTCTATAATTATTATTGAAAAATGATGTGACACATCTAGGGTGTTTCCAATGATTTTAAAGAAGTTACAAAGTATATTTCAATAGATTATCTACATGTATTTGTGTATTTATTCCATTTAAATGATGTTAGAGAAGGGTATTAAATGAATTTAAATTTTGGGAAGGTGTTCATATCCACTACAGTGAGAATAGGAATGATAGTTTGGGGGAGGGACCCTTCAAAACCAATTAAATTTCCCTAAAACATTACAATAGGCAGTGAACCTTATAAAAAGTAGTAAGCTTCATAGCGATTTGGTTCATGGTACATTGTTTATGAATGCTTGATGGAAAATCCCAGGGAGGAGGAACCATATAAATTCTCATGTTCCTATTTAATTTACATGTGCACACCAAAAAAGTTCAAATTACATAAATTATATATATTTAAAGAGAATAATAAGGGTCCCTAAAGTTTTAGGGTTCAATATACAATAGAAAAATATATATATTAATGTATTAAGGGTATTAATTTCTCAAGAACTTTTTATACTCAAATCCCCCCCCCCACAACACTCTCTCAGGGAATATCACACTAAGATCCAATTGACGGAGAAACAAGAATCATATTTGTACATACTAAAAATAATAATCAAATTAAGAAAGAAGAAATACATGGTTGTACAATATGGTATGTTGATATCGTACCAGTATATTCAATGGATAATGATAAATATATATCATTTTTCAAATAGAATGAATATATCATAAGTCCTTAAATAGAATGTATATTGAAAACAGGATTTATTTTAGAAATTGAATGAATATTTAATATTTTAATCCATTAATGGATTTTATACACAGAACACATGTTAAATATTGTAAATGGATTTCATATTACATTTATTCATATATTATACATGCAATAAACTAAAAAAAATTATATTACATATATACATAATGAATCTATAATATTTAATATATTCATATTTCATATTTCATATTTCATATAATTTCAATGTAGATTAAATATTCCATATTACGTGAACTTAAAATAAACACAATTCATAGTGTATAAATTAACAAAAAAAATTGAAATATCCATCATACATCAAGGCCCAACATATAAAATAAATAAAAAATTATTTAAAATAAATAAAACCTCAATAAAATAATTTTATTTATAAAAATATCAACTTAACATATAGTAATAATGAAAAAAGTAATCAATTTTTGAAGTTTGAATTACTACAGAATAATGAAGCAGATTAAAATCAGTGTTACAAAATCTGGATTTTAAAACCATGGTTGTTTTTTTTTCATGTTAGAGAATAAAAATAAATATATATGAAAGAAGGAGGATGAACCATAAAATAACGTATAGAAAGAATATAATTATTCGTATAGGAATTTTGAGACAAAATGTTATAAAGGGTGATCCACAGTTTTGTATATATAATGAAACCTCAACCATGTATGTGAGAATATCTATAGAAATAGGAAGTGTATTATTGGGAAATATATTATAGGGAATTTGAGAAGTTTATTATGAATGGAAGAAGGGGAGAAAAGGGTTTATGAGTCAACATCAAGGGATTACGAATGATAGTTGTGTATGTGGGGTAAAAATTGAGGGGATGAAACCCAATGGAAATAATGAGTGAATTTTAAATGAAAATCATTAAATATGAGAGTGAAAATTGGTGTAGACTTTTTTTAGGATATGTATATTTATAGATATAGACACCAAAATAAAAGATGATTAAATAATATGAAATAATTCTAGTTTAAAATACCATAAATATTTCATTGGGATCTTCCAAGTAAAAAATGAAATTAAATATAGATATTAACTATTATAAATATTTTAACTTATTTAATTAATTAATAGATATCAATAATTTTGAAAACAATTAAAAATATAATCTCTTAAAATCAAACTCTACATAATATCCAAATATTAATATAAAAAATTGAAAATAATGTATTTAAAAATAACATAAAATGCGGATTATACATTAACTAGATAAATATACATCATTTATGAATTCCATATTCAAAATAAAAAATTTATTATAACCAAATAAAATATAAACAAACAATATTCACACACTTAATAATTAATTTCCTTATAATATGGTTATTTGAGGTACATTCATATTTAAAACATTCAACATCATATACATAAATATGTAAAATTACTATGTTGATTGATTTTTTTTCTATAATTCATAGAATGAAAAATTTTATATTCAATTAAAATTAAAATAATACATATATTGAGTCATAAAAATTATTATCTTTAATCTTTATTTTAATAGATAACTCATTCATAGTTTGAAACTCATTACTCCTATTAAATATATTTATAAATGGTTCATCACTTTTACAATGAATGTCATGATTTTCCCATTTGTGAGTGATGAGATTTAAATTAAATTAATTCACTAAATATGTGTATACTTAAATTTATAAATTTTAATAGAAGGACCATGTTTTTTTATTATAAAATATTATTTATAGACATATTATTTTATTTCTCCAAAAAAATTCAATTTTTCACTAGCTTCATAATAATTTTGGGAATAATGAAAGAAAATAAACACTTCAATAAAGATTGAATCTCATGTAAAATTTGCATTGAAGAGATGGTGGAAGGTATGGTGAGAAATGTAATCATGAAATGAGAATGAAAAAAAGATAAAGTCGAACCCTAACATTATACATATATTCGAAATTAAAATATGTATATGAATTTCATAAAACATTATTAAATTATAAAAAATATATACCCATATCTATATGTATATATTTTTGTTAACTAATTTTAGGGTTTTTCTAAAAAATAATAAATATATGTTAAATTTTGGTTAAAAAATTTATTGATAATGGATACCTTATTTTATTCTGTATTACTAATGGTTATCTATTAATAACTTTAAATAGTTTTGGAAAATAAGAATATATTAATAAAAAAATTATTTGTATGATAATGAAAGAGAATCAAATTTAATTTTTAATAAATTATTTTTCAGTGTTGAATAATTAATATTAACAGAGGTATATGTTGGTAAAATGACATGTTTACTTATACAAAATATCGACAAAATAAATTATCTGTTAGAATTAAAAAAATTTACCAAAAAATATATTATCTGATGGAAAATTTTTATTGGTATAGGTCACATTAAATATAGTGCATACATGATCATGGGATAATTTCACATTACTTATATTTAAAACTAACACATATTAATGTGTAATGATTTGACCTGCATGGGAGGGGTATAAGATTGGGGCCTTTTATTTAACACTATTTCCATTGGATTTGAAGGATTTTAATAGAGGAATGCATGGGGTGGATTCATAACCCAACACCACTGAGCAATCCAATTAGACCTATCATGAATATAAGTGTGACCACTATGTTACAACTTCAATATGCCTGGGATGGTAACTAGAACTCAGGGTATAAAGAATGAAAATGGGTGGAATCTCCCTCATTAATCCCGTGAATATAATAATAAATCCACAAATCAATAAAAATTTTAAAAAATAAAAACTATTATCCTAGAATAAGTCACATTATCCCAAATTGTTAAAAATATGAAATTTCCTAAAATAATTTAAGTAATATAAACTCATAGTTAGAAACACCAAACATACCTCCTAGTTATGAGTTGTAATTTTCTAGATAAATCTTAAAATACATCCAAAAACATTGAAAATAGTGTTATATTTATGGTTGAGAATATAGTTGTACTCCATAGGATCATCCTCACAACCTCCGATTCAAATGTTGAAAATGTGTACTAGTTCCCCAATGAATATATTTTTGGAACCTACGTGATCCAATAAAAACTCATCTAATATTCCATTTCACTAAGGAAAACACACACATAATTAGAATGAAATATAGGAAAATAATATCAAATAATATAATAAGATGGTCTTGTGCACACCCCCTAGAAGTTTGTCTCCAAACACCCTAGCGATAAATGTCCTAAAACTCATATCCCTTCCATACCACCATAATAATATTTACTCCTCTACATAATTCTTATTGTCATCATATTCCAATAACATAATATCCATAAAAACATAAAAAATATCTATATGTAAACCACATATCATTATTTAATCTTGTTTGGGTATATGAACATAGAGAACATTCTCCTCATACCCCCCGTCTAACCATGCATGACCTCAACAATATATCTATGTTCATCCCATCATCATCCTGTCTGTCACGACCCGTCCTCGGGGGCCGTGCCGTGACTACCCCAAGCCCGCCTTCCATAGGCCAGGGGCTGGCGACTAGCACCAAGGTGTAAATCCCAATAAAAAGGGGGAAGTCATTGCCTTTGAAAAGTTAACAAGCAACACAGAGTAAGCAAGCGGAAAAGTAAACATTAAGTAAAACTGTAAAAAGCTGTGCTGAAAGTAAAAGGGGCCGGAAATACAAGCCCAACTGTAAAGTACAACTGAAAGGGAAAAACAATAACTGAAAAGAAAAGCCGCAGCATCGAGCTGTCCTCTGAATGTACCACCTGAAGGGTTGGTACAGATTGCCTCCACAGCTTCTCGGTCCAACCGTCCGCTCCGAGTGCATCCCGCCCAGTGGTCAACCTCCAGGTATCGTCCTACTCCGCACGCCTTCACCACGATCAGTGATGTCCGTCGTCTGCAACCAACACCACGAAGTGCGGGCATAGCCTGTGCAGGGGTGAGTATAAGCTACTCAGTTGGGACCCTGAGACCCCTAAAGGTCTCACGAAATCCAAAAAGGATAATCCACAAAGGAAAGATACAATCACGATGTAACAACCGACACTGCTTAGGTATATGCCCATACATATACCTACGTCATCAATTCCCGTTCGGCTCCAACGTCCGAGCCCAAGCACAACCCAGTCCACACAAGAATGCAAAATGTAAACCCACACAGGATAGCACAACACAATCCACAAAGGAGAGTAAACAGTAAATCTACACAGGATAGCACAACACAATCCACAAAGGAGAGTAAACAGTAAATCCACATAGGATAGCTCAACACAATCCACAAAGGAGAGTAACACAGGATTCATCTCGCACAGGTATACGTCTTTGGATGACGATAAAGATGATCACTGATCCATCTAAGTCATCGGACCCACAAAGGATCGATAGGTACTGACCCCTGCAAAGACCCACATAGGATCGGGACCACACAGGACCTGTAGGCGTTGGCTCACACAGAATCGCTAAGCACTAACACACACAGGATCGGACCCACACATGATCGGGCCCACACAGGACCTGTAGCACTGATCCACGTAGGATCGCTGAGTGCTGTAGTCATCTCATTCCATTGAGGATCTCTACACTGTCGTCGTCGCAGTCCACTGAGGTTCTCTGCACGGTCGTCACTGTCGAAGTAGCAGTCGCAACCAGCTCTAGGGTTCCCGCACACAGCAACCTCGTTCGGGAGGGTCCGCTCCACGAGCCGAGAGGCTGATACATCAACTGTCACAAAGTCCAAAGTTGATGTATCCAAAAGGTCTGTATCGTTAACAGGAACTCAACGTCGCAGACGACGCATCAATCAGACGCCCGGTCTGAGAGTTATTGGCTTTTTCGTCATAGGGGCCCGGTTGGTTTTTAAGGCAAAACCGACCCCACCGTACTCCACTTGCATCAAAACCTCGGGCGAAGTATGCCAAAAGATCTGTCTCACTTAGAGGAATCCACCAAAGCTGACGGAACGTCAATCGGACGTCCGTAGCTCAAGATATGAATGTTTCTGCTCCGAGGGCCCGGTTGGTTTCGTGTACGAACCAACCCGGCCGAACCGAAAGTATTCCAAAACCTTGAGTGCAATATACCGAAACGACCGTCTCGATCCAAGAATCGTGTTTCCACTGACGACGAGTGGTTTGGAGGCCCATAGCTCACGTTACAGGCATTTGACCAAAAATGATCCGAAGATTGGGGGTCCGGGCCCAGCCCGACCCCCCCCCCCCGGACCCGGCCCGACCCCCCCCCCCCCCCGGGTCGGCCGAACCGGGTCGACCCGATTCGGGTCGACCCGACCGGACCCGGTCCGGCCCGGCCAGGGCACGGCCCTGCCGGTCGGACCGGCCTAGCTCGGCCAACCCAGCCCGGCTCGACCAAGCGGCCGAGTGACGCGGGGGGGAGCCGCCGCCCCCGCGTGACACCCCCGCGGCACCCGCGGGGTGTCGCCCTAGATGACCCGAGCGATGCGGGGGGGGGGGGGGGGGGGCGAGCCGCCGCCCCCGCGTGACAACCCCGCGACACCCACAGGGTGTCTCCCTGGACAGCGGGACGCGGCTTCAGCCACATCCCGCGCGCGCCGGACCCACGCGGCCGCGGGTCAGCGGGCACCGCCGCCGTGGATGAAGCCGCAGCGGTTCTTCTGGCGGCTCGCCGGGGTGCCGCTGCCGGCTTTCGTGGGCTACCGGAGTCGCTCCGGTGGTCCGTTTTCCTTACCATCTGCGCCGTTGTTCCTCCCAAGACCCGTTCTTCACTGCGGAACCATCAAATTTCCGTTGCGGCACGTTCCGTCGTCGCCCGTCAAATCCGCACAACAACGAAGAACGACGGAGGGTTGTCGAGACGTGTTCGTTTGGCCCGCACCCTCCACGTTAGAGATAAACAACGGGAGAAATAATCCAACACATGAATCAACAATTTTAATGGATTAAAATTGTTCATAAAAATCAGGTTCTTTAATTTTTAAATAATGTCCATGGGAATAAAATACAAAAGGGGTATTTCCAAAATAATTCCCTACCTCGTAGTAGTCGTCGTACACACGTTCTTTGCGGATTTGCTCGTCGCAGAAGGTGGGGATCGTCGCGTCGTCGCAGAAAGGCGTCACGTCGTCGCGGAATCCGGCATTGCATCGACAAACTCAATAGACCAAGAAACTACAGATTTAATTATAAATAATTAAATCCGTGTTTCGTTAAAAAAAACACAAAGGAGATTTATTGAATCACAAACACTCACCTCAACAGAAGATCGAAGAATCTTGTCATGGAGAAAGGAACGTCGCCTAAGAACGTCTCGGATGAAGCGTCGTCAAACTCCGAGGGTGATGTCGTTCTTTGCATTCTTCACGTTCTTCGTGAAGGAGGATGAAGGCTCAAAAATTCCGTCAAGCCTCTCAACGTGTAATCCTCCAAATGTCGTGTTTGTATTATTTTATTATTACGCCAACAAATGAAAAAGGTAAGTAACAACCCATAAATTTGTTGAATTAATTCAACGAAAGAAACTGCCCATTTCATTCTTTAAATAAACCGCCCAATTAAATGGTCTGTTAAGAATTAAGAAAACGCGTCAGTTGACTTTCATAATGACGGGTTTTCGCGGGTGCGTTACTTAGCTGAAAAGAAACGGTGGGGCTCGTGTGGACCCCACCTCACAAATATCCTACCAAGAGGGTAAGATATTTCTGGATAGCATCCTATCCAGATCAACCCAGCTTAAGCCGCTTTTAAGTGGCTTCCAAGTGGCTTAAGTGAAATAAAATAATGTTTGTCGTACAATTACTTTATTTCATAACTTTGAGCCCGAAAATTAAAAACCACACCCGAGCAAACGCAACTATGGAAGAGGCGTTTCTAAGAAAATACCAGCGTTGAGATTCCATCGGTGCCGTCAGAATTCGATTCTGGGCACCGGTTCAAAAGTTATAAAAACCCGCTCGTCCGTTCACTGAACGTACCCGAGCCAAACTTCGGAAAATGATTCCGGGCACACCAGGCCTTAGAATCAGGTTCCGTCAGAAACTGCAATCTTGTAAAATTACAACGAAAAATAAGAAAAAAATTTCCTTGAAATTTACGGGTCTTTACATTACTCTCACCTCAGGGCTTTACGTCCCCGTAAAGATACATCATAAACTAGGGAATCAAATGTGGGTACTGAGTACGCATCTGAGCCTCCTGCTCCCATGTGCTCTCCTGGAGGTTCCCGTGCTTCCATCTGATGCGCACAAGAGGAATCGATCGCCCACGTAGGACCCGCTCTTGTTGATCCTCTATCTCCACAGGGACCTCCCCAAAAGTCTCCCCATCATCCACGTCTAGCTCCCCATGGTCAATGATGAGCGTCGGGTCATGCACATATCTCCTCAGCTGAGATACGTGGAAGACGTCGTGCACTCGGTGCAACTTTGGTGGTAGAGCCAGGAGATATTCCATCTCGCCAATCCTTCTGAGGACCTGGAAAGGTCTGATGAAGCGTGGAGACAACTTGCTGCCTCGGCCAAATCTCCATAATACACGTCGAGGTGAGACACGCAAGAACATGTGGTCGCCATCCTCGAACTCTAGTGGCCTCCGCCTCCTATAAGCATTTGACTTCTGCCGGATCTGAGATGTCCTCATCCGCTCCTGGATGACCTGGACCTTCTCTGTCATGGCCCGGACCATCTCTGGTCCCACGAGTGCTGACTCCCCAGGGTCTATCCAGCACAAAGGAGATCTCCATGGTCTGCCGTACAATGCCTTGTATGGTGCCATCCCGATGGTGGAGTGGTAGCTGTTGTTGTACGCGAACTCCACAAAGGGTAGGTGGTCCTCCCAGCTGCGACCAAAGTCAAGGAAACATGCGCAGTTCATGTACTCGAGAGTCTGAATGGTCCTCTTCGTCTGACCATCAGTCTGAGGGTGAAATGCGGTGCTCAGACGTAGCCGTGTCCCGAACGCCTCCTGCAACCCCTTCCAAAGCCGGGAAGTAAAACGAGCATCCCGATCGGAGATGATAGTCGATGGAACACCGTGAAGCCGTACAATCTCCTGAACATAGAGACGCCCCAAGCTCTCCACTGAGCCCTACTCTCTGATGGGTAAGAAATGTGGCGACTTGGTGAGTCGGTCAACAATCACCCAAATGGAGTCGTGACCTCTGGAAGTCCGTGAAAACCCAGTCACGAAGTCCATAGATATCCCATCCCACTTCCACTCCGGGACCTCCAAGGGCTGTACCAAGCCTGTTGGTACCTGGTGCTCTGCCTTCACCTGATGGCAGGTGAGGCATCAAGAAACAAACTCTGCCACAACCTTCTTCATGCCCGGCCACCAGTGCTGTCGTCTGAGATCCTAGTACATCTTCGCCACTCCAGGATGTACCGCCAAAGGAGAAGTGTGAAACTCTCTCAGCACCTCCTCTCATAAAGAGACTGGTACCAAGGTACATCTTCTAAAAAGGATGGCGTGCTCTTCTCTAAGGGAGATACCATCAGGTGCCTGTCCCGAGGATATCTGTGCACATCGTGTCTCACAGTCAGCGTCCCCACTTTGTGCCTCTCTGACCCGCTGCAGTAGTGGAGGGGTGACTATGAGAGACTGAAGGAAGGGTTCTCCATCTCTATCCACGAAGGATATATGCAAAGCGGCTAGCTACTCTGTCGCCTCCTAAAGTATATGGATGCTCGTCCTCCTGCCGAGGGCATCGGCTACCACGTTCCCCTTCCCAGGAGTATAGACTATCTCAAAGTCATAGTCCTGGAGGAACTCGAGCCATCACCGCTGTCTCAGGTTCAGTTCCTTCTACGATAAGATGTACCTGAGACTCTGCTGGTCAGAAAAGACTGTAATGCACTCGCCCATCAGAGAGTGCTGCCATGTCTTCAGAGCGAAGACCACTGCTGCTAACTCCAGGTCATGGGTAGCGTAGTTCTTCTCATGCGGCCTCAACTGACGTGATCCATAGGCAACCACGACCTGCTCCTGCATCAGGAGACACCCGAGTCCAGTCCCCGATGCATCGCAGTAGACTACGTATCCAACTCCCTCCTCAAGCAACCTCAAGATAGGTGCGCTGGTCAATCTCTGCCTCAGCTCTTGGAAGCTCTGCTGATATCTGTCTGACAACACAAAGGGTTTCCCCTTCTTCGTCAAAGCTGAGAGTGGTGCCGCACCTCTTGAGAAGCCTGGCACGAATCTCCGATATTATCCGGCTAGACCCCAGAAACTCTGCACCTCCGTCACACTCCTGGGTGGCTCCCAAGCTAGCACTGCCTCGATCTTCGCAGGATCCACAGCAACTCCCACCTCAGAAATGACGTGCCCCAAGAAGTGGACCTCACGTAACCAGAACTGGCACTTCGAGAGCTTTCCATAAATCTGGTGCTCTCAGAGTGTGTCTAGCACAACCCGCAAGTGGTAGGCGTGCTCCTCCTCGGAGGTCGAGTACACCAAAATGTCATCGATGAAGACCATGACAAATCGATCGAGGTATGGCTGTAAGATCCTATTCATGAGGCTCATGAACACTGCTGGAGCGTTGGTTATGCCGAAATGCATAACCAAGAACTCATAGTGGCCATACCGACACCTGAAGGTCGTCTTCTGCATGTCCTCGTCTCGAACTCTTAGCTGATGATAGCCTGACCTGAGGTCTATCTTCGAGAACCACTGTGCTCCCTTGAGCTGATCGAAGAGGTCATCAATCCTCGGATACTTGTTCCTCACTGTCACCTGGTTCAGGCGACGATAGTCGACACACAGTCGCAAGCTCCCGTCCGCCTTCTTGGTGAACAATATCAGGGAAGCCCAGGGTGAAACAGTGGGTCGGATGAACCCCTTGCCCTGAAAGTCCTCCAACTGTACCCGCAGCTCTCGAAGCTCAGCGGGGGCCATCCGATATGCTGGACTAGATATCGGGGCTATCCCGGGGTACAGATCAATATAAAAGCCTACCTCTCTGCGAGGAGGTAGCCACGGAATGTCGTCAGGAAAGACGTCCACGTACTGATCCACCACTGCAGGAAAACTAGGACTCCGCACGTCCACTACTCCTAGGATGAGGCTAGACAACTGATGAGTGATGGGCTGCCCTCTCCTCTACGTGAGTCCATACTGTGCTGTGAAGGCTCCCTTCTCGCCGGTGAAGGTGAACCTGCTCCCATCGGTGTGCACACATCGCACCATGCGCCTAAAATAGTCAATCTGAGCATGGATTGTAGATAACCAATCCATGCTCAAGATGACGTCGTAAGGCCTCGACGCTGCTACAAGAAGATCCCAACCGAAGCTCTCACCTCATAGAGTAAGCTCACATTGTTGGCACCAGTGCGTAATCATCGAGTCTGCTCCCATAGGATTATTCTAGCCATAAGGATCGAGCCAATGACTCTATCGGAATCTCCGAGCTCCAAACAAGGGTAGTGTCTATGAAAGAGTGACTCGCTCCTGTGTCTATAAGAACTGCAGCAAGGGTGGAATAGACACAGTTCGTAGATCGAATCATCTTTGGTGCACCGTGGTCGTAGGCCTCCACTGCCTGGAGCTGTGCCTTTCACTGCCCGCCAGCTCCCTGTGGTCGGGGCATACCTCCTGGTGGGGGTGGTGGCAAAGCCTCAAAGCGTCGCCCACCACCTGCTGCTCAGCCAGCTCCCCTGCCTTGTCCGCCTCCTCATGCGGACCACCACGGTCAACCCTCTACCTCTTCCTGGGTGGCCCCTCCACCATCTGCTGCTCCTCGGTACGGCGGGTCGGGCAGTCACTAGCCATGTGGCCCTGCCCGCCGCACGCGTAGCAATGCCTGCCTCTCGGAAGACTGGTTCCGTGCTGTGTGTCCCACACTACTGAGCCAGTGTCCCGAGGTCGTCTTCCGGAAGGTCTGGTCTGCCTGGAACCCTGAGTCATTCATCGGCTAGCAGCTGCCAAAGACTCTGCTACCTGCCGCCCTGCGGTAGGTCTCGCTGTGGACTTAGCCAGAAAGCTCTCGATCAGAAGGGCTCGCTCCAGCACTCCTGCCTGGGTCAGGATGATGAGGGAGATCATAAATGCCCTGATCTCGTGTCTCAATCCCTGATTGAAGGTCCAGGCCCGGAATAAGGGGTTCTGTACCATGTCGGTCGAGTAGCGAGAAAGATCGGTGAACCTCGCCGCGTACTGGGCGACCGTCAAGCTGCCCTGCCGCAGCTGAAGAAGCTCATGAATGCGCACCGAACGGAGGGCGACCGGGACGAACTCTGAGCGGAAGAGGCTCTCAAAGTCCGTCCAGATGAAAGAGGCCTCATCGTGTACCTGGACCATCAAGCTCCACTATCGTCCCGCTTCTGCGTGCAGTAGGCTCGCCGCGAGGATCACCATGTGGTCTGCTGGTGTCCTCACTAGCCTGAAAACTCGGATGACCGCCTCCAGCCAGTCCTAGGCTACCTGGGGGACCGTATCCCCACGAAACCTGGGTGGTCGCTGGTGCTGGAACTCGTGCAGAGCTTCGAGGCGTCGTGCATCGTCAGTGGTCGGTGCGGGAAGCATCGGGGGCTCGGCGGGTAAAGGTACCGCCGGTACCTCTGCTGTCAACAAGCCCTGTACCGAGGCCTCATCGCTCGGCGGGCTGTCGTCGCGCTCTACTCTCGGAACCCTAGCTTTCTGCTGTCGTCGGGCCATCCTGAAAAGGAAACAAGTGCGCCACAGTCAGAACAGTATACCTGGTGAGCTGACACAAGTAATCACGAAGAAAACTTGGAACACACATGCAATCAATGTTTTCGTGCATTAAGTCGGAAATCAGAAGTCAGTGTCCTGGTGTACAGATACGTCGGCCGCCGCACCAACACCGGACTCCCTGGACTGATAACCAGACTCAATACATTAAACACTATTGCATCACATAGAAGAAAGATCAGATTTTGCGGTAGAACCGACCACCTCTGATACCAATTTGTCACGACCCGTCCTTGGGGCCCGTGCCGTGACTACCCCAAGCCTGCCTTCCATAGGCCAGGGGCTGGAGACTAGCACCAAGGAATAAATCCCAACAAAAAGGGAAGGCATTGCCTTTGAAAAGTAAACAAGCACCACAGAGTAAGCAAGCGGAAAAGTAAACACTTTGTAAAACTGTAACAAGCTGTGCTGAAAGTAAAAGGGGCCGGAAATACAAGACCAACTGTAAAGTACAACTGAAAGGGAAAAACAGCAACTGAAAAGAAAAGTCGCAGCGTCGAGCCATCCCTTGGAAGTCCCACCTAAAGGGTGGGTACAAATAGCCTCCACAGCTCCTCGGTCCAGTCGTCTGCTCCGAGTGCATCCCGCCCAGTGGTCCACCTCCAGGTACAATCCTGCTCCGCACGCCTCCACCACGATCAATGCTCTCCGTCGTTTGCAACCAACACAACGAAGTGCGGGCATAGCCCGTGCAGGGGTGAGTATAAGCTACTCAGTAGGGACCCCAAGACCCCTGAAGGTCTCCCGAAATCCACAAAGGAAATATATACAATCACGAAGTAACAAACGACACTGCTTAGGTATATGCCCATACATATACCTAAGTCATCAATTCCCGTTCAGCTCCAACGAATGAGCCAAAGCACAACCCAGTCCATACAGGAAAGAAAAATGTAAACCCACACAGGATAGCACAACACAATCCGAAAAGGTGAGTAAACAGTAAATCCACACAGGATAGCACAACACAATCCACAAAGGAGAGTAAACAGTAAATCCACACAGGATATCTCAACACAATCCACAAAGGAGTGTAACACAGGATTCATCTCACATAGGTATATTTTTTCAGATGAAGATAAAGATGATCACTGATCCATCTAAGTCATCGGACCCATAAAGGATCGATAGGTACTAACCCCCTTAAAGACCCACACAGGATCGGGCCCACACAGGACCTGTAGGCGCTGGCTCACACAGAACCGCTGAGCGTTAACCCACACAGGATCGGACCCACACAGAATCGGGCCCACACATGACCTGTAGCACTGATCCACATAGTATCACTGAGTGTTGTAGTCATCGTAGTCCACTGAGGATCACTGCACTGTCGTCGTAGTCCACTGAGGATCTCTGCACGGTCGTCACTGTCGAAGTAGCAGTCGTAGCCAGCTCTAGGGTTCTCGCACACAGCAAGCTCGTTTGGGAGGGTCCGCTCCATGAGCCGAGAGGCTGATACATCAACTATCACAAAGTCCTAATTTTATGCATCCAAAAGATACGTATCGTCAACAAGAACTCAACGTCGCAGACGGCGCGTCAATCGGACGCCCGGTCTGAGACTTATTGGCATTTTCGTCCCAGGATCCCGGTTGGTTTTTAAGGCAAAACCAACCCGACCGTACCCCACCTGCATCCAAACCGCGGGCGGAGTATTCCAAAAGATCCATCTCACTTAGAGGAATCCACCAAAGCTGACGGCACGTCAATCGGACGTCCGTAGCTCAAGATATGAGCGTTTCCGCTCCGAGGGCCCAGTTGGTTTCGTGTACGAACCAACCCGGCCAAACCCAAAGTATTCCGAAACCTTGAGAGAGATATTCTGGAATTACCGCATCGATCCAAGGATCGCGTTGCCGCTAACGGCGAGTCGTTTGGAGTCCCGTAGCTCAAGTTACAGGCATTTGACCAAAAATGGTCCGAAGACGGGGGGTCCGGGCCTGGGCCGACCCGGCCCGACCCCCCCTGGGTCGACCCGAATTGGGTCGACCCGACCCGACCGGACCCAGTCCGGCCCGGCCAGGGAGCGGCCCGGCCGGTCGGACCGGCCTGGCTCGGCCTGCCCGGCCCAGCTCGGCCGAGCGGCCGAGTGACGCGGGTGGGGAGCCACCGCCCCCGCGGGACACCCCCGCGACACCTGCGGGGTGTCGCCCTGGACGACCCGAGCGATGCAGGGGGGAGCCGCCGCACCCGCGTGACAACCCCGCGGCACCCGCGGGGTGTCACCCTGGACAGCGAGACGCGGCTTCAACCGCGTCCCGCGCGCGCCGGATTTGCGCGGCCGCGGGTCAGCGGGTGCCGCCGCCACGGCTGAAGCCACGACGGTTCTTCCGGCGGCTCGTCGGGGCGCCGCCACCGCGCCGGTGACCCGCTCCGCCGCCGGCTTCCGCGGGCCACCGGAGTCGCTCCGGTGGTCCGTTTTCCTTTCCGTCTGTGCCATTGTTCCTCCTGAGACTCGTTCTTCACTGCGGAACCATCAAATTTCCGTTGCGGCACGTTCCGTCATCGCCCGTCAAATCCGCACAACAACGAAGAATGACAGAGGGTTGTTGGGCCGTGTTCGTTTGGCCCGCACCCTCCGCGTTAGAGATAAACAACGGGAGAAATAATCCAACACATGAATCAACAATTTTTATGGATTAAAATTGTTCATATAAATCAGGTTCTTTAATTTTTAAATAACATCCACGTGAATAAAATACAAAAGGGGTATTTCAAAACTAAATCCCTACCTCGTAGTCGTCGTCGTACGCATGTTCTTCGCGGATTTGCTCGTCGCGGAAGGAGGGGATCGTCGCGTCGTCGCGGAAAGGCGTCGCGTCGTCACGGAATCCGGCGTTGCGTCGACAAACTCAACGGACCAAGAAACAATAGATTTAATTATAAATAATTAAATCTGTGTTTCGTTAAAAAAACACAAACGATATTTAAAGAATCACAAACACTCACCTCAACGGAAGATTGAAGGATCTTGTCGTGGAGGATGGAACGTCGCCGAAGAACGTCTCAGATTATGCGTCGTCAAACTCCGAGGGTGACAGCGTTATTCGCATTCTTCGTGTTCTTCGTGTTCTTCATGAAGGAGGATGAAGGCTCAAGAATTCCGCTAAGCCTCTCAATGTGTAATCCTCCCAATACCGTGTTGGTCTTAATTTTTTATTACGCCAACAAACGAAAAAGGTAAGTAACGACCCATCAATTCGTTGAATTAACTCAATGAAAGAAACCACCCATTTAATTCACAAAATAAACCGCCCAATTAAATGGTCTGTTAAGAATTAAGAAAACGCGTCAGTTGACTTTCATAATAAAGGGTTTTCGCGGGTGCGTTACATAGCGGAAGAGAAACGGCGGGGCTCATGCGGACCCCACCTCACAAATATCCTACCAAGAGGGTAAGATATTTCTGGATAGAATCCTATCCGGATCAACTCAGCTTATGCCACTTTTAAGTGGCTTCAAGTGGTTTTCAAGTGGCTTAAGTGAAATAAAATAATGTTTGTCGTACAATTATTTTATTTCTTAACTTTAAGCCTGAAAATTAAAAACCACATCCGAGCAAACGCAACTCCGGAAGAGGAGTTTCTAAGAAAATACCGGCGCTGCGATTCCATCGGTGCCCTCAGAATTCGATTTCGGGAAACGGTTCAAAAGTTAGAAAAACCCGCTCGTCCGTTCACTGAACGTACCCGAGCCAAACTTCGGAAAATGATTCCGGGCACACCGGGCTTCGGAATCAGGTGCCGTCCGAAACTGCGTTCTTGTAAAATTCCATAGAAAATTAAGAAAAAAAATTCCTTAAAATTTACGGGTCTTTAAATCGTCAATCATTATTTTTTACTTCTTTAAATCTTATATTGTTAACATAACAATTTTCTATTACAAACACTCCATGTTTGGGAGAGAGAGGGAGAGAGTGGGGAAGATGGAGTAGCCATCCATCAATTCATCCACCAACCAGGATAATTAGTGAAGACAACAAAAACCCAAAAAATAGTTGGAAATTGGTAAGGATATCTAAATTGCATGGGGATGTAATGACTGACCAAGTAGGGACTTCCTAGCTTGCAGATGGTCGAGTCATCGCTAACCCAAGATCGCTTCCAATAGACTAGGTGTATGTGACAAGAACTGATAAATAATAAAGAAATGGGAGAGTTTTTTTAATATACCTGTATGCACTCACCCATCACCTCAATTCAAAAGTAAAGAGGATTATAAAAGAATGTTACATATAGAGTGTAACCATGCATGAAATAAACTCTAAGGAATATATATTAGTACTATAGAATAAAACAAAATTTTAAAGGAAAAAATGCACTCCTAAACTGAAAAGAGGTCCAAAAAAGCAAAAACTAAAAAAATAAGAAATATGATTGATATTTTCTCCTGATATCAAAGCCCCGACCACATTATGTAGTGAATGTACCAAACAATCACTAAGTTCCAATAATGTAACTACTGAACTTTCCATCATCTACATAATACATGGAATGTATAGGAAAATCCCATGCATGGGGAGTGTAAACATACTTGGAATGATGCTATGAAAACCAAATATAATGAGATAGAGATATAAAAAAATTATTCATATCATTCTAATAAAGAGGTAAAATAAAATTGAATTGATACACATATATATTCTCATAAATAAACCTAGATTAGGCATAGATTAGATCTCCATCTCACAAACTAGCAATGAATTATGAGTCCCCCTATTGCTCAAATGGTCCATATATAATTCCAGCATCAGAAACAACAACAAAGGAAATAGTGTGGACGAGTTCGCTCGTCACCACAATGAACTAAATGTGAGGGAGATAAAAATTCCAATGCAAATTATCTTATTTAAACACCACATAATATGAGTACATGAGCCTACACCCAACAATAATGATCCATAAATAAGGGATCCACAACTCATATAGAATACTTACACGCTTCTAGAGATCGAAGATGGTGGAATTCTTTTCCATTACATAGATGAAGCACCCTTTATTTTATGAGGGAGTTCCTACTCTACGAGTGTAAATAATATTGGGAAACCATGTCGTTGTGTGATAAGGGAATACTAACCCTGGTAACACTATGATGATCACACCTTATTCATACCATCATAAAACATTTATTAAAGAAGCATCACACAAGGAACACCATGCATCATATCTCATATTCCACAATGAAAGACATTATCACATTCTATGTGGAAAAAAATTAAGGATTGGAAACTCATGGTCCAAAATCCAATTGCAGATGAATGAGATACAAGATAATGAAAAGTAGAAGGGATTATGTGTTGCTTAAAGGGTCTACATAGTGCGTGTCCCCACCTCATCTAATGGCCTTCTTCTTCTTTATAAATAGTTTATAATCCATTTCTTAGTATACAATGTTTGTGGGTAATAAACGACATGTATCATCTATTTGTGGAATGATTGTGTTCTTCGAGCTACACCTATGTACCTGAGTGTGTACAAGGATTTTCTGAGGTACCCGTCTCTGAACCTGTACTCTGGGATTACACAATGTGTCCCCATGCATGTTTACCAAACCATTTGTATCCATAACATATCCTACCAACCTATTTAGAGTCACATGGTGTGTGGGAGAATCCACATGGAGTGTGATACTTTTTATATATGAAAGATTAGCCACCATATCATGGTGGGTATACTCGTATTGTGTTCTTGAACAACATGTCTTCTAGTCTATTTTCTACCAAAAACACAGGTTATTCAAATTATTATAAAGATCAAACCACCCAAGATGATTTCATTTAGTTTACATCTCGTACGCTACTTGATTGACCTCCCATGGTATTATTTCAAATATAATCACTTATCCAGATATTGGATCCCTAAATAGTCACCAAAATTCTCATATCCATCTCCAACCATCATCGACTCACCAATTCTTTCACCGTACAAGAATCTTCCACGAATCTAGGGGTTCTGATTATGCTTGATCCCACCCTAGAAATGTAAAGTTGTGACCAAATGGGCCAATGGTGAAGAATTTGAAGAATAGAGAGGTAAAATAAAATAAACCATTTAAATCAATAATTTTATAATTATTTCTTTTCAATGATCATAAATATATGATTTCTAGGGGTGATAACATGTGCAATAATGAGAAAATATTGAATTGATAATTTTTTTTTGGAAATAGGGTCATGCAAAAGATCAAATAATTCAAATATAAATAATAACATATGTAAATATATGCTAAATATTTTAATAAACGGTGGAAATCACAATTGAATATCCATACCTTAATTATGGATCAATTGTTGGTGAAGAATTCATTCACCCGTGATAAGGATATCTAATATTTTTACTTCTCCTCAATCCACCTCAATCTAATCATTTTCCATTATCTATTATCAATCTTTGCATATGTATTGTTAAAGGGTGCTCTTAAATTTCAAAGGGTTATGCAGATAATTATAGTGAATTTCTATAATTGGCTATTTAAAATGAAAATTTGGTTCATTGTGTATTAAATTAATTAATTAAATAAACTAATTAATTAGTCCAATTAATGTACCTATCAGTGAAATCCTCATCTGAAAATCTAGTGCCAACCAACTTTAGGTTTTTCCTATTATGTTCCAAATTAAAATTTATTCTTATTTCTCCAATTGGGGACTCCACTCGTGAGTTATTCCACTATTTATGAAAAACCGGGTAAATGTGATATTATTATTTTTAATATTTTTATAATAAAATTATCGATCTAGACCAACCTTGAAATCTCACACCACCTCAGTGTCTCTCTATTTAAATATTCATAGAAATATTTAATGGTTTTATGCATAAAAAAATATTTTATCATTGTCACTTAAAATTTAAATATTTTTATAAAATAAAGTGAAATCTTACACTCATGTGATGATAATAATCTCCCGACTAGGTTTCCTATTCCAGTGATCTCTATAGAGAGATATTCTGCATTCATAAACGATGAACCCAGGGGAACCTCTTACCCACAAAGGTTTTTATTTTTTTATTTCTCAAACCTATTCAAGTAACATTAAAAGAAATCTCCACTCTTAATATCTTCCTTATCTTAGTTGACATTGTTGAATGAGTCGTGTGCATGTATCCTCAACTTTAAATTTGTAAAACACCAAAAATCCATTTTAAATGTAGTTATAGGGTTAAGTTGTTCACCACCTCACTATCTCGATGTTGTAACTGGAAAAAGGAATTTTATCCTTATATATTCTGTATTACTTGAAAAATACCTAGGATTCTCAATTGGGTGAGATCATTCAAAATGAAATAACAATTCATCGATCTTCAAAGGCCACAATTTTCCATCCTCTAGGGACTCCTGACATTTCAGAGTCGTCCAAATCCTCCCTTGGATAGACTAAATCATTCAAAAAACATTCATGCACCAAATTTGGGCACACATGTACTGAATCCCACTAGCTCTAGCTAGCACAGTGGTGACCCACTAGATCTCTGAAAAGTGTCATAAAATGATGTATCTTTGACGGTGTAGGGGCAACTATCATGATTTAAAAACTCCACCAATGATTGATGATACTTCGAACTATTGTCTGGAACTAACATGAAAACCTAAAGCATGATCACAAAAATAAAAATAGTATGATCAACTAGGAAACCATTCTGGGCTAAATACACCATGATCAGGAGAAAATGAGTCCTAAAGGCCTCCTACATTCTCTATGTAAATTTTATTTTATGTAATAATCAGAGTTTGAAATGGTTTTCGAGGGAATTCTATGAAGTCTTACTTCTTCCAAAATACACATGCATCACATAATCTCCACTAATATTTGTTCATTGATATTTCGGAAGTGGAAAACATGTAAAGTTATCCTACAATCACGTAGATATAATTGTAACCTCTCTTTGGTTGTAGAATCCCCCATCATTAAAACCACTAATATACCATCACATTCATGATTCCATATGGTCACCTCCTTCTCTACCTATTGATAGGTGAGATAATAAGTGTTGAAAATAAAAATTATAGAAAATTTCTACAGCCACCAAATTGATTCCATGAGTTCTATGATACATCCTTACCTCCACCATGATGAAATTATAATTGAAAAATCTCTTATCATTGCCTCATGTCACTTCATGACTGGTGTCACCGATCATCCTCTAACCAGGATGATGTTTTACCCATATTCATAAAACCCATCAAGGAAATTTCCATTTGATATCAAGTCAAGAAAGATATCATAGTAAATATTTAGAAGTTTTTCCTATGAAACAAATTGAAGAAGTGGCGTATTGACATCCATCAATTGAAGATACATTTGACCATCATTACTCCAGAGGTCTAACTATAAATAGGTGGACTGCTTAATCATCATGTTCAATGTCAGTGGTTAGAAAAATTTGACTATACACATCTCCTAAAATGGCCAAACCCTTATGTATAACTCATGATAGAACTACTTCAAACATTATGGGGATGGCTATCATTGTCATGTGTGAGAATACATATCCCAAAAAAATGAATCCCAATCTACAAAATCTCTATATAAATATGGTGTAATCAAGTGTATCACATGATCCAGCTATAACATTTAGTACACATGGATTTATATGAAGAATACTACAATGAACTAGTCTAAGAAGAGTTAATGATCCAATTCATAAGTCTTATGAACATTTTTGGGTCATTCAACATGCCAACGGGCCTCACCAGAAACTCAAGAAACCATTATGGAATTAGAATGAAACATTAATTATTACAGCCAAAAAAACCGGGAGCTACTGTTAACCCATTATGAGGTCAATCCCTAAATACTACATTTCCAATAACAATTTGGTAAAATAATTAATCTATTGATATGGGTGTATACTCCTCCTTGAAAATAAATTGGATCAATTGATATCATTCCAAACATAACATGAAGCTCTCCTACACCACTTAGGTGAGAAATAATAGCCTTCATAGGTGGATAAATTGGTTCTAACAAGGCACTGCTCTGAAAACTATTACAACTAAACTTCCAACTCTCATAGCTACTAGATGGGATCTGATATGCTAGTACATGTATTGGTTCATCCTTGATGTAAGTCTATGTAGAAAATACACTATCGATAAAGAGTTAATCCTAGAACATCATTTGGAATAACATCAATATTTTCCTCCACAATCATAGGAAACTAAAATCTCATAACATCCTCTACTATATGGGTCATATTGAACAGTTAGTAAAAGTTAGTTGTATCCCCCTTCACATGAACTCTTCATGTTCTTCCTGAAATTACTTATCACTAGGGAATGATGTTTACATACCACTACCTTAGGTACACTAATACCCTTGCATATGGTAATCAAATATGAATTAATATTAGGCTAATAGTCTATACTAATTAATTTATCATAGGTTCTCTCTTCAACTATATAATGATTCTAGGTGAGGCTCCATCTGTACTATGAGTCAAGAAACAGTATAGAAGTGTTGGAACCCTGATCTTCTATATAGAAGCCTCCAAATGAAGGATTCAATAAATAATGATCCACTAGTATCCCTATGCCACAAACATGGGCAACATCCATGGAAAAGTTTCTTACAACAATAATCCTATATTGAAATATTTGAACAGATTGTACCTTGATCACATTCGTAGTATCATGGTCATAATCCCCCACTAATCAAATCCAAATTTCTTGTTGCCTACCTTTCCTACTTATATGGGGCCCACTATGGTACCTAGAACATAAAAATGACCTCAAAACACAAAATTTATAGAAAATAATCCTCTAAAACTAGACACTACCTTATTCAGGTCATATATTTTTTCCTATATGGTTTGGATTACATCATGAGGATGTGTCTTGGTGGGTAGAATCACCCCTATTCTTTGTATGATCAGAGGAAAACAAATAATTCCAAAATAGGGATAATACCAATTTTATGGAAGTGGTGTTGAATGAAAACTAGTGGAGAGAAAATAAAAAGGAACATATATTATACCTCCTACTATTTCTAGAGTACCTCGATCAAATCACTCACTATCTTCCCTCCAACCCTAGGATGTTGGGTCAGGAAATCCCACATATTTTGGCCATGCTAGCCACATGTAATGAAATGTCCAAGATTGTGTCATATGAAAATTATATGATGCTTATTATCCCAATAATCCTCAAGAATAACTAGTTCACTATTCTACTTCTACACTACATACCTTTATTTCTGATCTTAGGCATGAGGAGGTATCCTGAATTCAGTCATTGTTAACTATTTCCTACCAGCTGCGGTAGACGTCATTACTCCTTGATGATCAGTACCAGATCTAGAAAATTTTTGTTCCCTTCCTAGGTACTTTTCCATATACCAATCCCACTCATGAAGATCATGTTTCTGTATTGGGTGTCCAGTATATGGATAAGAATTATTGGGAATAAGTATTCAAACTCTACCCAAGAAAGTATATCGTTATCATACACATGCGTAATAGAACACCACCAACTCCTCACTACCTTGTAAAATATTCTAAGAGAAAACATTAACTATCAAAATTGGGGGTATATATATAAACTAGAACTTTATAACTATAAAATTCTTCCATGATTCGGTCGCCTAAGGTTCAGTCTCACCTTAGGATCTAGGTGGTCCGTGATCCTCAAACTTTAGATGGAATTTCATTTTATGTGCATAGTCATTCTAATTAGACAGGATGTTCTAATATTTTATATAGCATAAAAGATCAATCTAGACCCCTAGAAGTGAGTCACCTTGTGGCTTGATAGGTAGAATCATTTCTTTCTACGTACCTTGCGTAACTGCCTCAAGAAAAGGCTCCCCAAATAGATCCTTGATACTATGTTGGATTAATAAATTACCATGAATTGGTGCTTCCTCCCTCAACTAGTCATCATCAACCAATATTTGTATCATAACTTGTTTTTGTTTTGGATACATCCTAAATATTGATAATTACTACCCTGGTTAGATGATAATATATGGAGATTTTACTCAAGAAGGACCTGAATGTTAAATGACACAATCCTATATGAAACATGTACCATTGGTTTCCATAAAACTAAATCCTTGATACAATTATTAGACAAGAAGTTATTCAGAGTCCTGGTTAGGGGATATGTCGGATGTCCCATTAACACTAGGTTTACTGGCCCAAAATCAACACATGAGACACATTTACATTGTTTCCCTAAGTCCCAAAAAATTATTATAAGTGTACAAATCCAAACAGAAAACAAAAGAATAAACTCCTCTCATAAAAATCTATAGTGACCCAACCCACCATGTCCTACCTAGCTGGGGGAAAGATAACCCATCCATTCCCAAATCACATGTCCAATGGGATAGGTTTTGGTGTAATGCATGGAGAATGCATAAATGGAATTGGATCCCTTTTTGTAATACACTTGTATGCATGTGCCCTCTTTATCCATGAAAATTTTAGAAAAATATAAAATACAATAACCTCTAGTGTGTAACCACACATGAAATAATTTATAATGAATACAATAGAGTAATACATAATTAAACCAATGTTTAAATGGAAAAAATTCATTCCCAAACATAAAATAGGTCCCAACCTCACCAAACTGAAGGAAAAAAATCAGGGAGAGCTTGAATCTTGATCTCCATGCACCAACCACCGTATACGGTCAATACACCCAAGTATCCCTAAGTTCTACCAAAGTCACTGTCGATCTATCCAATGCCTGTATTAGACATGACCCATGCAAGAAAAATCCCATGTATGGGTGAGTAGAAAAATACCAAGTAGGAGGAGCCCAAAATTGAATTGGGAGAAATAAATAGATAAAAAAGTAGTCAAATCAAGCCTACAAAGTGGGAAACAAAAATCCAATATATATATATATAAGTATAAATAAACACAAATGATATAGAAAATGGATCTTTATATCTCAACCTACCTAAGAACGATAAGTCTTCTCATAGCTCCATTGGTCTATCTATGATGCCCAACATCATGAAAAATTGTATAAAAACCCATATTTAGTGGATACCTCATCTCAACTGCACACTATGTTTGAGGGATCCACAATTCCCATGCAATGTTTCACTCATAACCTCCCCATAGTATGAGTGTAGGGGGACACTACCTACAATTATTCTCCACAGCTGAGGGATCCCCAATTACCATTGAGGAATTTCACACTGCAGGATCTCGTAGATGGGGGAGTGTCAATCCTATAGATAGAGGACCCATAGAACCTATAGTATGGGGGACTTATGAATCATCCTTTTTATATAATATGGATAATCTATGGATTGGTGTGACAGGGGTGTACTAACCTCGGTAACACTCTGATGATCACACACGGTCTCTAACACCGTCAAACATTTCTCTAAGAAGATTCATTCTCAGAATAATTCACAACATATATAGTATTACACAAATAAAGACAAAATCACGTTCTAAATGGGAAAACACCTAGAAAAGGATACTAGAGGGACCATATCCCAATCTATACGGAGGATATATGAGAGGAACAAGAATTATGAAGGATTATATGACATGTAAGGGGTCCACAAGGCATGTGGCCCCACCTCATTGCCTTGTAGGGATCTCCTATGGAGACTATTTGGAATTCATGTCATAGTATATGGAATGTAAGGGTAATTAATTTAGTCTCACATCCACTTAGGTCCTTCCAATGGGCTTTTAGTCATTCCAATGCACTTTAGAATGTACCATGTCGTGCTTGAGAGTTGAATCATGCATATGTACTCCTAGAGTATATGGTATATCCTTACACTTGGGGTCTTGGTCATGTGTTTTTGGCACACATCCTAGACATCTAACGAGGGTCATATAGAATGTGGTCCAAGTCACATGTCTTGTACTACTTAAATTCCCTGAAACCCACTCTATCATAGCTATGTAGGGAAACATTGTGCGTTTTCTTAGACTACGTAGTATGTGTTCTCTAGTCCCTTGGGATTTTCACTAATCTCCAAGTGAATATATCAATCTTCCAAAATTTTATTTTTATTCTATCATATCAAAAATATCTTTAAAAAATAAAAAAAAACACTAGATGACTTTACTACATACACCCTCACTGAAGAGTGTGGTGTTTTGGTTCAAAATAAAATCCCTCCAATGTTAAAAGATCCCATAAGCATTGTTATTATCAAAAATTTATGTAATAGGGGTCAAATCAACTATCTTTGTGACTTAGGTGCTCTTATTAATCTTCCCCCATTCTCACAGTTTCAATAGTTTGGATTGGGTGATCTTCCACCCACCACTATCATCCTACTGTTGGATAACCATTCATTCACAATTCAAGTAGGAAGGGTACATGACCTACTGGTATGTGCTGGATACTATTTCTACCAACTAACATCCTAGTAATTAACATGAACTGTGACCAATAGGTTTCTATCAGTACAGGTAAGCCTTTCTTGGACACTGGAGGAGCATTTATTTATGTCTCTAAGGGTCAACTCATCTTTAAAATTGAATTGTAGTAAGAAGAGTTCAATTTGTTTAAAAAATTCAATGAACCAAATTGATTTTAAAAAAGTAATAAGACACAGTCCTTAAAATATCAAAACACTATTAAAATTTTTAAAAATATAAAAAACAACACTTTTCAAATGAAATAAATTTGAAATCTGAAAATGAAGTATCACACAAAATAGAATCTTCACAAAATGTGAGTCTGGAATGTTTTCTAGAGATATTTGTTTTGTTAATAAACATAAGTAATAACTTAGAGAACATGATGGTGAATTTTCTACTAAAAAACTTTGTAAATTTCTGATTTTATTGTGGTTGAACTGATAAAACATTTGATGTTTTTCTATGAAAAAATTTGATAAACTCTAATATAGAGAATATTGAGAGTGAGTTGTCTAACTAGGAGAGAAGTGAATAAAAACCTAAAAATACTCATGAAATTTAAAATCATTCCACTTTTCAAAATCCTTACAAGAGACATGTCAAATACCCTAGACCTCCTATGCTCGATTCATACATCAAGTTAAAGGTACCCACATTAGAGCTTAAAATGATCCCAAAACCACTAAAATACTCATTTTTGTGTGAAAATTCTACACATTGTGTAACATTTTTTGCTAAACTGAAAGATAATGAAGAAGAAAAATTATTATTTGTTCTAAAAAAATTTACATATGCAATAGAATGGTCTATAACTGATATTAAAGGGATTATCCCTTCATTCTACATGTGTAAGATCCCTATGGAACCAAATCATAAAACAAGAGTAGATTATCAAAGGATATTGAACCCCATCATGGAAAGTGTTGTGAGAAAAAATTATCAAACTTCTAGCCATTGAAATTATATATATGTTTTCTTAACATTGGTTGGTTCAGTCCAGTCCAATTGGTCCCTAAAAAGACATTTCACTTGTATAACCAATGAAAAAATTAATAAATTATGGGGTAAAATAAACCAAATGGAGATGATGTATCAATTATAAGAAACATAGTTCATTCCGTTGGAAGAACCAATTTCCAATACCCTCCATATATCAAATACTTGATATGATTTCCAAAAATGAGTTATTTTTTTTATGGATGGATATGATGCATACAAATAGATTCATGTAGCTATATAGGGTCAAGATAAAACTAAATTTACATACCCCTTTGGTATATTTTCCTACTAGAAGATTCCCTTTGGATTATTTGGGGTTCCAGTTACCTTCCAAGGATGTACAATGGCTCTATTTTCAGATATTCTCAAGAGAATCATAAAGGTACTAATGGTTGATTTCTCTATAGCTAGAATCACATTTGAGACCTATTTGAAAATTTTGGAATTGGTGTTAAAAATTTTCATGGAGAATAGCCTAGTTATTAACTGGGATAAATGAATGTTCATGGTCACTAGAGGGATAGTGTTGGGGGATAAAATTCCCACGAGGGGTCTTGAATTATACACTTCCATGTTTTATGTTATTCAAAAGATTCCACCCAAAAAAATGTTAAGGCTGTTAGAAGTTTTTTAGGGAATGTCGGGTTTTACTGGAGGATTGTCCAAGACTATTCTAAAATAAAAAATACCTTCTATTCATTACTGGTCAAGGATTAACCCTATATTTTGATGAAAAATATCCTAAATAATATAATTTACATAAGTAAAAAAATCACTTCATCACCTATCATAACTACACAGGATTGGAAATTACCAATTTAACTAATGTGTGACGCAAATAACATTGTTGTTAGAGATTTAGGGGGACCGAGGAGAGAAAATAAGTTTCATGTGGTCTATTATACTTAATGTCTTCTAGATGAGGCAAAAATTAATTACACCATTTTTAAGAAGGATATGTTATAGTTGCACTTTGTCTATACAAATGTTGGTTATATATTTTAGGTTCCACATTCATTTTCTTCCTATATCATTCTTACTTAAAGTACTTATTGTATATGAAGGAATCCAAACCTATAATTATTATGTAGATCCTTTTATTATAATAATTTAACATGGAAATTAGATAAAATAATGTAGATGAAAATTTAGTTTCAAATAATCTTTCTAGAAATTCAAATGCCCAGTGTGATGTTCCAATGGAGATAAATTATTCCTTTCCTGATGAGGAGTTGCTCACTATATCCATTATAATGTCTTCTTGGTTTGTATACATTTTCAAATTTCGGGCGATAAGTCTCATTCCTAATTATTTAAAAAAAACAAAGCAATAAATTAATTTTGAATCCTAAGAACTACTTTTGGGATGACCCCTGGCTATTAAAGAGATGTATTGATGGGTTTTTAATGAGTAGTGTGCCAACAGAAGGGATAATTCATATACTAGAGTGTTTTAACTCATCACCTTGGGGGGGACATCATAGTGGATAGAGGGTAGCTTAGAAATTCCTTCCAGTTGAATTTTAGATTCCTATATTATTCAAGGATGGAAGGAGTTTTTTTTAGAATGTGATAGATGTCAGAGGTTGGGTAATGTTGGAAGAAAGCATGAGCTACCTCATAAATGTATTTTGAAACGAGATATTTTTTATGTTTTGGGATTTAACTTTATGGGACCATTCCTATAATATTATATGAATAAGTATATTTATTTCTATAGATTAGGTATCTATGTGGGTTGAGGAAGTGGAACTACCCAACAATCAATAAATTAGTGCTATAAATTTTTTTCCAAAAGAACATATCTTCTAAATTTGGGGTGCCAATATCTTTTATCACTAATAATGGAACCCACATTAAAAAAATTAATTCTATGATGGGAAATTATGGGTTCACCCATTTGAATTGATATATTTAAAATCCATAATCTAGTGGATAGGTAAAAATCTCAAATAGGGGGATCATATTATTTTTTGAAAAATATATTAAAACTTGAGGAAAGACTGGTCATTGAAGTTAGATAAGGATTTATGATCATATTTAATAGTTTTTAAAACCCCAATTGGTATGTATCCGTATAGTTTTCTTTTTTTTAAATGATTTCATTATTTGGTGGTGTTGCAGCACAATTCATATTGGGTAGTTTATGTTTTGAAATTTTATTCTCAGAGTGGTGGAGAGAGGAGACTGCTTGATGTATGTGAATATGATGAGATCAAGAGAGAGTCTTATAATAAATCTAGGATTAAAAAAAAGAGATCGAAATTTTTTCATGATTATATCATTCAAAATAGAATATTCAAACCCTTATAGAAGGTATTTCTCATTAATTCCATACATAATCTCTTTTTTGGAAAGATGAAATATAAGTGTTCTGGACCCTTTACTACTATAACATTATTGAAGAATTGAGCTATATATATTATAGGAGAGGAAAACAAGCCAATACTAGTTAATGGTAAAAGAGTCAAACTATATATTTAGGGGAATCCAAAGGGCATGGCTGCCCTCTATGTGCTTCAAAACTGATTCTCACAGAATTATAACTGAGGACATAAAATTTAGTTCTTCGTTGAAGTAAACACATGGTTTGTCTTTGTTTTTAAAATTTTTCTTATTTTGTTTTGAATAAACTGCGACTTTTCTACTATATTTTGGACTCTATATTTGCCGGATATAATTCCATGGTCTTCTTGGTCTACGTATTTAGTGAAGGATGCTATTGAGAATTAATAGAGGAGTGTAATTACCTTTTTTCTCAATTCTCAATGAGCTTCATGATAGATCATCAAAGAAAAAAAATCAGTTATGTTTCTTATTTTTATTTATGCATCATTTTTCTGGTTTGTTGTATTATTGTCTTGATGTTTTACTACTACTATAAATTGTACTACATCTATTTGATAATGTAAATCTTTGATGCATGTGTTGGTTTGAGGAAAATTGGTTCTTCATTTCTTTTAAATTAATTCACCATTTAAGGTTAAGTGGGCGGGGGGGGGGGGGGTGTAATACCCACATTTTCGATGGTTGGTTTTAATTGAATTCAATTATCTATACTAGAATATTTTAAGACAATTGTTTTATGATTCTAAAAATTCTGATTGAATATAATCTGTTAAATTATTGCATCGATTTAACTATGTAGTCTAATGTTTTACATTCATCTATTTTGAACATAATTTAAAAGAGCTCTATTCACTGGATATAATGAAAATTCATATGTTTTTTTTGATTATTTTGAATAAAAAATTATTTTGGTAGTCACACTATTTGAGTTTCAATGTGACCGATGTACATGACATCAATCTGTTTAATTAAAAAATTGTTTGGATAGTTAAATATAAAATTGTTTATCCACCTTTGGATTTAACTTTGGGGAAAAATTTGAGTTTTATTTTTGGGGTAGAGAGTCTTCATATTCTGAAGAAATTTTTACTTTAAAGAAATCCCATCAAATTCCTCTAAATATTTTGTAATAAATCATCACTTATGTGCTATCACTCTTCTTGTTTTGGGTCTCGCTCCTCTAATGGTCTTCAGGTTTCCCTTATTCTCCTACTACTGCTCTTGATATTTGAACAACCCTTCTGATAGAATGAGTAGTGGATTGAAAGCATGATCTTGGAAGAGAATCGGGATAGATTCTATATATTGAAAACAAATAGTAAGTAATCAAATAGTTATCTAATTAAAATGATTAAACATTTATAAATATTTATTTATCTGTCCATTAATTTTTATTATTATAATTATTAGATTAAACAAGTATGTTAATTAATTTATCTATATCATTAATTAACTATTATTATAAATAATACTAATTTATTAATTATTATTATTATTTAAATTAAATTTAGTTTTATAAATTGAATAATTTTAGTTATTTATTAGAATTAATTTTATTTAACAATGTTATTATATTTTATATAACTGATCTAATATAAATATTTATTATAATTGTTATTACTAATATTATTTATAAGTTATTAAAGAATAATATTATAATAATAAATAGTAATACAATGTTTATTAACTCGTAATTATATAGATGTTTTAATTATTATTATATAATTAAATTTTATTTAATAATTTTATTTATTATTATTATTATTAATGATTTTGTATTATTATTTTGTATTTTTTTCTATATTTATCGTTTCCATTTCATAAAAACAAATTTGTTTCATCCCTCTATCATGGGTAGAGGGCCTCCTTCTCCACCAAGAAGTCAGTCGAGGCGCTCCATCAATGTTTGGTGCCTCACTACTTCCCTGGTGGTAGTGAATCCAGAACAATGGAATCATATCCTCTTCCCTCCTGCAGTGGTGGCTAGGTTGCTTCAAGTGGTACTCATCTGTAGCATCTCGTGACACCTCTTTGAATCTTTTTCCTCAACCTAGCAATGAAAATCCACATCATCCTCCTCTACATTGGATCATCCAATATTTTTGCAAACCAACGAGGAAGGTTTAGACATCTTCAGGCAGATCACCTCATGGATTCCTCATTTGGTAGTCACATATTCTCTTTCATGTGGTGGGAAGTGATGGAACTCCAAATTCAGTGATGTTTGTGTTGATTTGAATTTAGTGAAGGGCATAGGTGAAAACAATGAAAACAATTATAGTGGTGTGTTTATTGTCTGTGTGGTGGTGAGATCTATAGCGGTGAGACTATAGGTGAAATAGTGGAGTTGATTTGGGAAGAAGCCTTGAGAGTGATACAATGAAGAAGGAATCACCGTTGGTGTTATCCAATGGTGAGAAAATTGTCTGGTGGTGAGAAAAGACTCACGGTTGGAAACCCAACTGTGGTTCTTGATAATTTTTAATGGGAAATGGAATTGAAATAGTGATACATGAACTGTTGCGGTGATACATGGGACTGACAGTGAGTGGACACTGGTGGAGTGTAGTGGATTTTGGAAAAAGTAATAAATGAGTAACCATTAGCTTCCCAATGACGAGTCAGCTGCATGGCAGGGGGTGAACATAAAATTAAAATAAAAATATTAATTTAATTAAATGTTATTTTAATTAAGAAATAAATTTAAAAATATAAAATAGTTTAATTAATTAAAATAACATATTTCTGTAATTTTAAAAAATAAATTTAAATTAAAAACAGAAAAAAATAAAAAATTTAGAGACAATAAATATTTTAAAACTCAAATATTGAAATGAAATAAAACATTAATCTTAAAATATTAAAATTAAAAAAATAATATAAAAATTTAATACTTAAATTGGTTGACAAAGATAAATTGTATAAAATATAAAATGTAAATTAATGTTTTAGTAAATTAATGGAAAATAACTTGATAAATTAATTAATTAATAAAAAATTAATCATAAAATTAAAATATCAAATAGAATTAAAATTTCACAAGTATAATGTAAATTAAAATAAAGAAAAAACTAATGAAAAAAAAAATACTAGTTTTAAAATCTATAAAAAAAATTAATTATGATAGTTGATTGATTTAAAAATTAAATAATAGAATTTTTAAAGTGAAACTATTAATCAAAAACACCATAAATAATTAATTAAATGAATAAAAAAAATTATGTAAATGTTGTGAAAAATCAATACGTGTAAAGGCCATATCAAATTAACCCTCACTTAATCATTGATTTTCATCAATCAATTCTATGATTTTTATATTTTTTAAAGAGAAAAATAATTTTTTAAAATAAAGCTCAAAATGAATCAGGTAAACCAGTTTATAATCAAGAGGATCAAAAGTTATATGTAATTCTTTTTAAATGAAATGTTCAACTGAGGTCATGCCTTTGTTCACTCAGAAATCACTCACCCTCAAACATTTAAAATTCAAAGAAACCATCAACAACCCAAAAGTTATTATACATTAGGAAATATTGAATTTAAATACATAATGGAGCACCAAGAACCATAGTTTGAGAAGAAAAATTGAAAAAAATATACCATTTTTTACAAAAAAAAAATCAGAGAAATTTCATGGGATTACATGGAAGAACATATCAGTTCAAAATAAGAAGACCCCCTCCATATGACCCCACATATTTAAAAATAAAATTAACATATCCTGTAATGCACACTACATTGAGTCTTTGCGAAACAACACTTTTTTATTTTAATTATTTAAAAGATATAGTTATATCATATCCATTAAATATAATTGTTCTACTTCTTTGGATAAAATTTCAAAAAATAGACATAAACTATTCTGATCAGAATTATATATAGAGTTTTATAGGATCAACATTTTTTCTAAATAGTAATGTGACCCTTTTGAATGCTAATGTTACCCTTATAAAAGGAAATATTATCATTATGAATAGTAACCTGGCCAAATGAATAGTACCATCACCCATGAAAGTATAAATAACATTTAGTCATCTTGTAAATAAAATTATGATATAATTATATCATAGTATAAGTAAATAAATGTTTTTAAATATTTTAATTAAGTAGTATTATTTTAATAAAACATAAATGTTTATTAAAATTTTTATAATTTATATAATGATTCAAAATAAAATGTATGTCAATAAAATATAATCATAAGTTATTATTTTTATTTCATAATATTATAATATAATTTTATGAGATGATAAAAATTTTCTAAATGATCCATTATATTAGTTAACATTTTAAATTTTATTTTTTTTAGTAAAGGATGATTTTAATTAAAAATAATACTTTATCATCTTTAAAAAATTATTTTTAAAAAATATAGTTAATTTTTTAATTAGAAACATTGAATAATGTATAGGATAAATTTTTGGTATTTTTCTTAAATTTTAGAATTTTAAGTGGATAGTAAAAATACAGTTTTTAAGAAAATATGCTTTTTTTGTCACAATGTCAAGAAGGATTTACGATATATAATTTATTAAAATTATGGAATAAAAAATAATGATTTTATAAGATAAATTCAATATATAAATAATTTATTACATTTAAATTATAATTTTCTTGTTATGTATAAAAGAACCCTTATCATTGTCGACGCAGTGCCTGCACCGCACTGATAAAGCCAATTTTGTTCAACAAAATAATAATTAAGAACTAAAAACAATTTTCATGACCTTGTTATTAAATATTATGTATAATGGATTTTTATGGATAAAAATTAATAACTTTATTGTTATATAATATTAATAATATCCAAATGCTTGTGCAATGCTTGTGCATGGAAAAAAATGGACAAAATAACAAATTTAGGAAATTTTCTTAACATGTATGTGAGAGAACATACATAATGAATGAATATATAATTTTATTTAGAACATCATTATTTAATTTCTTGATATTAATTTTTTTTAAAATTCTATATAATAAATAAATAACGTTAATTCTTATGAAATGTAGATGCAATGCTTGCTCAAGCGGAATAAAAAATAAATAAATTATTTTAATAATATTTTTAAGAATACATAATTGACCCATAAATAGTATAAATTTACATGGATGTGAAAGATTCATCTAATATATATTTTTATTATAGTTGGGGACATTTTGGACCCATAAAGTTCTAATTATAGCCTTAATATTTTTTTATTAAAAAGAAAGTCCACTTATTCACCCTATAATTTGAAATTAGTATAATAATTTTATATTAGTTTTTCCAGAAGTGTTTTTTGAAAAAAAATATTATTTGGAAATCTAATAGAATTATATTTTTTATGTTTTCTTTAAAAAAAATTATGTAATAAATATTTACATTATTGTCTTGGAAAATTATGATTCAGTGAATATTTAATTAAAAAATAAATCTAATTACTAATTTTAAAAATATTAAAATAAAAGTAATTTTATATTTTTATTCTAATAAAATATTTTCATAAGTAATTATAAAATGTTTATAATATAATAAAAAATATAATTATAACTGTAATGTTTTTTTATGTTCTTAAAGCCATGATTGTGAAGTGTTTTTAATTTGAAAAATTGTTTTTCCCAAGAATAAAATACTTCATTAATTAATTCAAAAATATAAAAATCACGAACAAATACAAAAAGATAAAATTAATTCTAAAATGGTATATTCATTGATTTTAATTCCTTTTGGAACTCTTAAAACCAACAATAAATTTATTATATATTAATAATTTGAGTAATTCCTCTGTTACCCCACACCTCAATTATTAAAGGAGGATCACTCCATCCCAACTTTTCATCACACTATGACTTATTTTTTAGATAACCTTTACCAAAATCCATCCTCCTCATCCCTGACCACATTCTACTACTTCTTGACTCAAAAAAAGACCACTTCCATGTGCCTTAGAGTTGACTTCAAAGAGAAATTTTTCAGATGTAATATTCTCGCTACTTATCTTTCAAATTTTATCTCACTTATAACTTATCCCTACCTAATATACAATGATTCCAGAAAAATACAGTATAAAATATTACTAGAATCTTTTGTATTTATGTGAAAATATTCATAAAATCTATTATTTTATCCTTTTATGCATAAATAATGAAATCGTTTTTCATTGTGTGTCAATTCAAAGCCTTCATGGATGATGATTCTTCGTTTACCTTTTACCAAAATCAAGGAATGTTTAAATTAACATGAAATTGTTTAAAATTATATATATATATATATATATCTTATCAATTTTATATTATTATTTATTTTTTGACACATAATTCCATAATAAATCGACCATGGTAACCAGGAAAAGAATGCACCCGAAATAATGGAATAATACAATATTTTTTTTAAATGGGTGGAAAATGTTATAAGATGTCTTTTTAAGGTACTATCAAAATATTTTTGTAATATATTAAAATTATTAACACTATAAAAACTATTATATAAGAGGTTTGAGAAAATTTTAAGGAAGTCAAACCTGAGGTCAGGGATATCTTAACTCGATTTCAATTTATTGAGTTAATCATCTATGACATTGGTTATGTATTTTACAAGAATATTTTTGAATGAACTATGATTTCTTTTATATTTTATATCCACTTATATTTTTTATATTTATATTTTTTTCAAAAAAAATTTATCATTGAATTTTCCTCACTCTAATAATATGATCTTTGTAAGGGTGTTCTTGCTGAACCTCAATTTTGATTCGAGTTATTCTTTCTCCATCTATACACCAATATAATTATTCATTACCTGTATATATTTATAATAAATTATAAATATATGTTCCAAAATAATATATACATATTAGCTCATAATTATTTTATGGTATAATAAACATTTTACATGGTTCCCTTCTTAAAAATTCCTCCTACGCAATCTTGATTTAAGGGAACGTATAGATTTCTTACCCATTTTCAAGTAAAATTTATAATTTGTCTTATGAACCCATATTTTTTCTTAAAATCACGAATTTTTTCATGAAATAATTTCTTGGTTAATTTCTCGTTTTATATAAATGATTTCCAAAACAGCTTTTCTTTGTAATCTAAAAAACAATATTTTTCTCCAGAATTCCTCAATGATTTTATAAGAGTATTTTCATCTATTTCAATGACCTTATTAATTTTTTATGTTTAATTGGGATTAATATTTTATGATATAATCTAACATATTTTATTGAATGTTTTTTGATTATTTTGACTGACGGTGTTCTATGTTTTTTACATTCATCATATTAATCTGAATGGTTAGTGATTACGTTTACTGATTGGGGAATGTTATTTATATTTCACATATTATTTTAGATATATAGGTATATATTGATTATGAGTAAACCATTTAATATGAGAAATACAATAGACCTAGTTAGTGTCAGTTGGAGCCTTATATAGCCCATGGTGCATTGTTACGTCTCATGAGACAAACTAATTTGTCTATGGGATAACATCTTACTCGATTATGTATGGTTTCTTGGATGAAGCCTTGAAAATTTGTTTTTTATGTAACTCATTATGAATTCCCTCATTATGAGATAAATATTTGATATTCCTATTGATTATTCAACTATTTGAATATACATGGGTAAGTATCACTTTCATTTTATTATTTATATGGTATTAATTAATCAGTTTTATTCCTTTTATATTATGATAATGTTTTTGTAGAATGTTCTTTTAGTTATTCACCTTGCCTTATGGTTTATTTTTTTTTGCTTTTTCTGAGTTTCCATTACTGAGCATATGAGATCACCCCTTTCTTATATTTATTTCCCCCTGGATACCAAGATGAATTTTATGAGTGACATGCAAAGATAATATAGAATATTAATGGTGTTTTTAATGGAGACTCTATCATCCTCCAATGGCCGAAAGGCCTTCAATTTTTATTGATTTTTGATAATACACCTTTCAAGGGGTGAAGTGGAACCCTTACAAGGCTTGTAGGTGTATGTATTACATGGCCCGTATGCCTTAGATAAATTCATTGCTTGTAAGCTTCAATCATTACATACAATTGAGACTAAATACTTGGAACTGCTCCTCCCCTGCATCTTCATTGTAAAATCATTTCTCCATCTTTGCATGGCTGTTCGGCTAGGCTTTACCATGTATGCATAGGCTTGTATCGATGGAAGGTGTCATACCCACTCATTCTTTTAATATATTTAGTTTCTACTGTGTTGAAATCTCCTTACTTATCCTCCTTCTAGTGCTTGTTCTTTGTTGGTTTTCTGGTTTGTATCTGCAATACTGGTGGCCCGAATCCCTTGAGGTGGCCCTAAGTCTTTACTAACCTGATGGTTTGGGTGGCCCAAAGGCCATAATGAACTCGAGGTCTAAATTGATGGCCCAAAGGGCCAAACAGTGGAATAGTCCTGACTGCTACAGTGTCAAACAATACCTACTACAGTGCTGCTACAGTTCATGCTATAGCACTACTATTTTACCAAAAATATGCATCCACCTGGATTTGATCTCGGGTTTCCAGGATGAACTTAAAGAGTCCTCACCAATCGGGATTAGGATCATGTGCATAAGGAGACTCTATCATGCATTTCACTTCAATTTTTAATATTAAAATTATGTATATATCTTTTTTTCCAAATATACAAAACTATTAGGTCATTTGGATGTGTATTCCTCTTTTATAATCCAATATAATAATGTAAGGCACCAAATCTGGGATATTGGTTTCAGGTTACTTATAGATGTTATTAGAGGATATTGAGTGGAAAATTTAGGAACTAGATTTAGAAAGCATATACTAGGGAACATAACCCTATGATATACTTTGAAGATAAGAATAGAAAAAATATCCTAAAATTTTGGTATGTTAGAGATTATGTTGAAGTTACTAGAAATACATCATTGTCTGGATAATAAATGTGAATGTGCTTCTGGAACAGATGTATATAGGGATAACAACTCCGACAAGGTGTCATAGTCTTTACTCGAGGTAACCTGGTACATGAAAATGAGCCTTATTAGGCACCTGGTTTGACACTCCTGGAGGATATGATAAGTATAAGTCACATTTTCTTTACAAACAATTAAGAAGGGTTTAAAAGTAAATATGTCTCCAAAGAAACCATGTTTATAATTATGAGATTAATTTTACATAAAACATCAATTAATGTTAAATGTTTTTCTAGTTTGATATTTTACATTAAAATTCATAACCTAATCTTGTGTATACCATTGTTAAAAATGGATCCTACTAGAAACAATAGAAACCAAATCAATGTACATAATATAAAGATTAATAATGATTGTTTCTTTGAAAATTTTCATCCAGTCTTTTGAATGGAACTAGTTTCTCAAACATTCTCATCATATGAGAAGATAGTATCATTTCGTAACAAAAAGAAGGAAGAGTTTTCTTTGTATTATGTATTATTAAGTAAGAAAACAAAGAAGATAAAAACTAAGAAAAATATAGATAAATAGACGAAGGGAAAGAAGTAATTTTCCACATGTGATAATTATGGATGGAAAAAATTTGATATATGGTTAAAAGGAATGGGAGTTTTCTACTACTATGGAGAGAAATGCCACCATTTTTGTGATTCAAAGGTTATGAATTTTTTTCCAATATACTGTGATTCTACTATAAGAAGATTTGACACTATAGAAATCAATGTCCCACGCATCTAAGGAATATACACCAAAAGAGGAAAATGGATCAGGGTAAAGATTATTCTTTTACCCGGGATAAAGAAGAATGATTAATGATCTTATGTTTAGATTCAATAATTATCTATTTTTATTATTTTAATCAATGATTTACTAGTTATAATAATTATAGAATATATAAGGATTGTACTGCAGTACTATTTCATTAAGTATTTGAGAACTTATGATTAATGGTACTAAGAAAAAGTGAATCAATTGAAATTTAAAATTTTGGAAAAATATATTGTTGGTGGGAAATACAACCATTAATATGTTCCTTACATAGAGATAACGAGAAATAGGAAATTGGCTTGGTTAACATAAATTGGATAGTACATACTACCATGGATCTAAATAATGGATTGTTGACCAAGTAGTTGAGTTTAAAATATTTTGGGCACAATGAATATATCCAAATTCTTATGTTCTATATAAGTAATCATGAAGCATAAATGTATTAAATAAGGATTTATGGTAATTCAAGTTATTACCATGTTTTAAGATAATACATTTAAATGTACTCACATGTTTTTATATGATGATTAAGAGCCACATCATGTAGTTTAATAAGTTCATTATGAATATTTAGTGACCTTATTTCAAAAGTTTCAGATCATGATTTTTTGGAACAGTTTACCATTTGTGAAATGGTTGAGTTTAATCTTTCGACAGTGTTTTCGTAATTTTTTTACCCTTTGACACAACTTGTTCCCTAAAATAATGTATGGATAGTTAAAGGTGGAACCTAAGGATAATATTGTGTTTATAGAAAGATATAAATTACTCATATTTCCTTACATTATTATAATGTGAAATAATTTCTCAACTTTAGGGAAAGGATCTTGAACAAAAAATTATTATACTAGTACTTTTTTTTTCAGATGTGGGTTTTCCACAAAGGTATTTACGAGTATCGACCTTTTTTCTTCTTCGAAGTGAAATTTAAAATTTTGAGGAAGTAATTTATTGATGGAGGGGTGAATATAACACCCCAATGATTTCAAAATAAATTTAATATATCATGTAATGTACACAACACTGAGTCTATGCAAAACAACACTTTGTTATTATAATTATTTTTACGAGATATTTATAACCTATCCATAAACATAATTTTTCTACTTATGTGAATTTAATTACAAAAATGGGTATACATGGTTGCGATCAGTATGATTTTTTGAGTCTGATAGGTTCAACAAATTTTTTATATTGAATAGTAACTAGAGCCTTTTGAATTGTAATGTTACCCTTAAAAATAGTAATATAAACATTATGAATAATAAACAAGATAAATGAATTGTAACATCACCAATGAAAGTATATATAAAATTTAGCCCTCCTGTAAATGAAATTTTGATATAATTATATCATAGTATATGTATATAATTTTTAACAAATAATTAATTACGTAATAATATTTTTATAAAACATAAAGGATCATTAAAAAATTTCTAATTAATATAATGATACAAAATAAAATGTATATTAATAAAATATAACCATAAGTTAATATTATTATTTATTTAATTTATAAGATATTTTTATGAGTCCTTATTCAATTTTTCAATGTGTCATTAATTCATTTATAATTTTAAAATTTGTATTTTTCGAGTAAATGATGATTTTAAATAAAAAGATTAATTCCCAATATTTTGAATATTATTTTCATAAAATACTGTTTACTTTCAAAATCTACATATCAAAAAATGGCGAGGTTTAATTTTTGGGATTTTTTGAAATAGTTGAATTTTTAATGAATAGTAAAAATAGAGTTAATAAAAAAATATAGTATTTTTTGTGACATTATCATGATATATTTATGATATAAAATATATAAAACTTATGAAATAAATAAATAATTATGTTATAAGCTAAATTTTATATAAAAATAATTCAGAATATATAAATTTTTTTCCTTGGTATGTATAAAAGAATCAATGTTTTTGTCAACATAGTGTCTGCGCCACACAGACAATGAAAAATTGGTTCCTTAAAAATATTAATTAATAGATAAAAATTATTTCCAGAACATTAGTATTAATTTTTATTTGTAATGGATGTTTTTTGTAAAATAGTTTTTAGTTTTAATATTATATAATATTAATCTTATTCAAATGCATGTGCAATGCTCCTCCATGACAGGAAAATTTAAAATATAAAAAATTTCATGGCAATTATATGAGTGAATATATATAATGGATTAATATAGAATTTTATTTTGAACCTTTTGTATTTATTTTTTGATAGTAATTTATTTTTAATTTTTATATATTAAATAATTAACATTAATTCATTTGCATTGCTGATGCAATTCTTGTGAATGTAGAAGAAAAAAATAAATAAATTTTTTGAATAAAATTTGCAATAATTTTAAATTGTCCCATAAACTATATGAATTTTCTTCGATTTTTTAGTTTTATACAATATATTTTATTATTATAATTGGATATATTTTGGACCCACAAGGATCACTTTAGTCCATTTATATTATTTTATTAAAAAGAAAGACAAATGGTTCACACAATAATTTTCAATTAGTATATTCATTTAATATAATGTTTTCTAGAAGTGTTATTCAAACAATAATAGTATTTAGAAATATAATAAATTTATATTTCTTATATAATTTACTTTTTAAATTTTAGGCAATAAATAATTACATGCATGATTTAAACAATTATGATTGAGTAAATAATTTATTAATGAGTAAATCAAATTAATGACTTTAAAAATAGTAAAATAAATTTAATTTGAAAATTTTAATCCAATTAACAATTTATATGGGAACTTATATTTTTTATGAATTAATAAAAATTATAATTTTAATAGGAAACTTTTTTTGATGTGCTTAATGTCAAGATTGTGAATAGTTTTTAATTTGAAAAATTATTTATCCACGAATAAAATATTTTATTAAATTATTCCAAAATAACAAAATCATAAAAATGTCCAAAATGGTGATATTTCATCTAAAAAGGGATATCTTATGATTTTTATACCTTTGGTAAGTCTTAATCCCAATAATAAATTTATTATATTTTAGTAATTTGAGTAATTTATATGTTACCCCTCACCTGATTTATAAAAGGATTCTCCCTCATTCAGAAATTTTCATCACCCCATCACTTATTTATTGGATAACCTATATCAAATTAACTAATAATAACTCTTTACCACATTCTATTACTTCTATTCTCACAGGAAGACTAATTTCACGATCCTTAAGGAGTACTTCAAAGTGATATTTTCAGGAGGTATGATTTCTTCTTCTTCTCTTTCAAATTCATTCTCACTTCTAACTCATCCCTATCTATTATCCAATGATTCATGAAAACTCAAGTATAAAATATATAGTGGAATTTTGTTTATGGAAAACCATCATAAAATCTCTCATCTTCTCATTTTATTCTGAAATAACTAAAGCATCATTTGTAGTGCGTCAATTCAACGCCTTCATTGATGAGGAGTATTCGTTTCCCTTTTACATAAATCATTGAAACTTTAAATTGAAATGTAATTGTTTAAAATTAAACAAATATATATATTTTAAAACATATGTATTATTATTTCTTTTTGACCAGGCTGAACTTAATAAAATGTCCATGGAAACCGTGATAAGAACGCACCCAAAAAAATGAAAATAAAAAAATATAGTGAGTAAATGGGGGGAAAATGTTATAAAAAGATTATGTATGGTATTATAAACATGATTTTAGTCATTTAACAAGTAATTAACACTATTAAAACCATTATACATGAGGATAGAACAAATTTTAAAGAATTCTAACATTAGGTCATGGATATCATAACTCAATTGATATTCTGTGAGTTAAACATCTTTGTCATTGGTTATATTTTTTTCCAAGAATAAGTGTGAATGAACTATAATGGTTTTATAATATATATTCAATTATATAGTTTGATTTATATTTTTCACAAATAAAATTTTCATGGATTTGTCGTCACTCTAATGATATGATCTTTGTAAGGGTTTGATTCCCGAACATTCATTTTCATTTGGGTTATGTTTTCCCCATATATAAACCAATATAATGCTTCATTATTTTTATATATTTACTATAATATATATATATATATATGTGTTCAAAAATCATATATCAAAATCTGTTAACAATTATTTTATGGCATACTAAATTTTTTATGAGGTTCCCTTCCCAATCCTTCCCGATAGTCAAGATCAATTTAAGGGAACATCTCGATTTCTTACCAATTTTCAAGTACCATCGATAATATTTATTATGAAACCATTTTTTTATAAAATAACAAATATATTCTTGAAAATTTATCTTATTTAATTTTTTTATAAAAATATTTTTCCAAATTAAGACTTTTTTCATAGTGAAAAGTGTATTTTTCTCTAGAATTTCACAATGTTTTTATATGAGTGTTTTAAACAATTTTAACACCCTTGTTGATTCTTATGATTAATTGGTAATAAAATTTTATGACATCATATACCATATTTTATTTAATGGTTTGTGATTAGTTTGACCATGGATATGATATCTTGATGCTATTCTCCATATTACTTCGATTGGTTATTGTTTATGCTTACTAATTGGGGAAAGTTATTTACATTTAATATGATACATTAAATACGAATGTAAATGTTGATTATGTTTCACCCATTTCCTGAAAAGAATACATTGGACTTAGTGGGTGTTGGGTGGGGCCCTCTATAGACCCCCTATGTATCGGTAGGTCTCATGAGACAAAGTAGTTTGGGTATGGGCTACGTCTTAACAGATAATATATGGTGTCTTAGCGGAACCATTAAAGATATGTTTATGATGTCACGTGTTATCCATTACCTAAATATGATATTAGTATTTTCTAATAAATGTGATTATTCATTTAGAAGAATATCCATGGGTTAGTATCATTTTTATGTGATTATTTATAAGGTATTACATAATCATTTTTTATTCTTTAAATATTATTATCTAGTATTTTCAGAATTTTTTTTTGGTTATTCGCATTAATTTATGGTTTATTATTGTGATTATGCTAAGTTGACTACCCCAACTGAGCATCTCAACTCACACCTTACATATGTATATTTTCTATTGTATTTGAAGATTAATTTTATTAATGACATTGTTTCCTAAGGATTTTATATAATGTGTTTCAGTTAATGTTTTTCTGTTAAAATTATGGATATATCATATTCTCAAAAGATGCCAAAGTATTTTTTCCTTAGTAATGTGTCTTACTTTAAAAAATACAAGGTAATAAAGTATGACACTGGCTTTGGGCTACTGGGGTGAGGGTCCTTACACTCCCCCAAACGTAAAACGCAACTTTTCCCCAATGTTTAATTTCATGGTGGAGAAAAAATTGAATTTTAAAGCTTAAAATATATTTTCAAATCAAAAGATTGTTGTCATGTTAAAGGGTCATAATGAAATAATAATAGTTTGATTTCTATAATAATAAATATAAAATAAAATCAAAAAAACTCATACATTTTATTTATAGCTAGTGAATATAATTTTTTCAATTACATTCAAAATATATTCCTTTAAAACATTGGATTACACAGTTAATTAGGTCTAAAAATTTAAAATATTATATTCAATAAAAATTTACAACATCATAAGAAAAATAGTATATATATCACCAGTATATAAAATTGCATTAATTTATAATTAACTACCAAAAATGGGGGTATTACCCCCCCCCCCACACACACACAAACACACTCAATTATTTTCAAACAATGAATAAATTGAAAATAAATAAGGAACCATTTTTCATCAAACCATCACATGTAGAAAATACTTTCCAGTAAAAAATTGAAGTAGTACATTTTACAACAGTAGTAAAACATCAAGACAGTAACAAATAAGAGAATAAAAATTGATGTAGATATAAAAATAAATAACATCCCTGATTATTTTTGTTATTAATGCTCCATCAAGAATATCCATGAAATTTTAGGAAAAAGGGAATTCTACTCCCCTATTAATTGTTAACAACATCCTTCTTTAAATACGCCGAACAAGAATACCAAGGACTTATATACAACAAAGATAGTGTATAAAATATAGAATAAAATAAACAATTTATTCAAAACAAAACAAGAACAAACATAAAAACAAGTCCAAACCATGGGTTGATTCCCATGAATCACTGAAATTTAAGTCATCATTTAGACATTAGTAAGAATCAGTTTTCAAGAATATATATAGAATCTAAGACCTTTTGCTACCCATCAAAATAGTACCTGAAAATTTGATAGTTGACTAGAATTATATTGTTTTCCCATCCTATGATTTCTATAACACCATTCATCAATACTCTAATAGTAGTAAAGGGTCCATACCACTTAGATTTAATCACTTTAGGAAAGATATTAAGTCTAGAATTAAAGAGAGGGACCTTCATTCAAGGTTTGAATTCACTTATTTTGAATGAAATACTCATGAACATTTTTGTACCTCTATTAGTAAATTCTAGATTAATCACAATAATATCTCTTGATCCCATCAACGTCACTCATGTTAAGAATTATCCTCTATCAAACATTCTTAAAATCAAAATTTTAATCCTTAAATTCCCATTATGACTTCTATTAAAACTTCATTGGAAGATGAAAGAATTTTACAAATAAAAAACAATATAGAGACAGACCCATTATGGATTTTAATGATAATATATATTCCCATAAATTCTCTTTTAACAAAAAACATCAATGATTCTTATGGTTTGAGACACTTTTTCATAATCAAATTAAGATCACTATTTGATACATATACCTTTACACTAAATTGTGGATGGTAGGGAGTTCCATTCATTTAGGTAAAAGAATATTTTTAAATCAAATAATTATTTTTTTTTTCGAAGTGGGTTCCATTATCAATGATAAAATATTTTTTCACCCCAATTATAGAAAATATGTTGTTTTTAAAAAAACATTATAACACTACTAGCTTGATTGTTTGGAATTTCTACTACCTCAACACACATAGATACATAATTAGTACCAAGAATGATATACTCATTCCGAGGATACGATGGTAATGGTACCATTAAACTTAATCCCTAAACATAAAATAAATTTATTATAAAATCCCTTTATGAGGTATATTTTTCTTCTTTCCATAATTTCCCAGCATTTGAAATATTTTACAACCCACAACATAACTCCTTAAATCATTGAATAAATTAGACCAATAAAATCTAGATTGTATGAATTTCTAATATGTAATTTTCCCCACATGATTTTCTCCACACGCTAATGATTTAAAACTCTATAGTGTAGGTAAAATCTCTTTTTGTGGCTCACACCTTCTCAGAATCCCATCTGAACATCTCCTAAATAGAAATGGGTCATCCAAAATATAGTACATAAGATCTTAATTGAATTAATTTCATTATAATTTTTTAAAAATAGTTAGGAATAACACTTGGTTCTAAAAAATTGGGATCGTCTACAAACCAATAATATAGGAAAATGGAGACCCTGAGAAGCTTCTCATTAGGAGATGAAGAAGTTATCTCCCTTGGATCTTTACACTGGGTATTTAAATGCCTGAGAATATTATTTACAACTAAATTATCATATACTTGTTTATATGTAATTTTCATGTAAAATTATTATAATAAGAGGATCCACCTAATATTTATAGGTTTTTATTCCTTTTTAGATATTATGTACTTTAAGACGAAATGATCAGTGAATATCACAACTTTAGATACTAAAAGGTACTACCTAAATTTATATTGAGAAAACACAGCAGCTAAAAGATTATTCTCTATAGGAGTATAATTCCTTGGTTCCTTATCTTTTAGATTAATAGCATAATAGACCACATGAAAAATGTTATCTCTTATATTACATAAGATAGCTACAACAAACTTGTCACATGGAACCCACAATATTTCAAAGTGTAATTTTAAATATATTGTAGTTATGAGTGGTGATGATGTGAGTCTTTCCTTAAGTAAATTAAATGATTGAAGAAAATTTTTATAAAAAAGAAATGGTGAATCCTTAACTATTAAAGAACACAAGGGATTTCTTATTTTATAAAATTCAATGATAAACCTCCCGTAAAAATTACCATTCCATAAGAAACATCTAACACACGTAATATTTTTATTAGGTGGAAGTTATTGAATAACATCAACCTTGGAAGTGCCTACTACTAGACCCATCTTGGTCACCTTTTCCCCTAGCAATTACACTTCGGGGACCATGAAATGACATTTCACCTAGTTAATAACTAGGTTGGTCTTTAAGAATCTTTCTATCACTAATTCCAAATTTTTTAGATATGTCTCAAATATGCTTCCAACATTGGAGATATCGTCCATTAACACCTATAGGATTCTATCAATCATATTTTAAAATAATTTCATTATATATATTTGGAAGGTATATAGAAGACCATATAATCCAAAAGGAATATTTCAATAGGATAATTTCCCAAATAGGCATGAGAAAGTAGTTTTATCTTGAATCTTTAGAGTTATAGGAATATGGTTGTAATGAGAATAGCCATCAGAAAACAAAAGAACTCATTTACAGCAACCCTCTCAAGAATTTGATCTATGAATGGAATTAAAAAATGATCCTTAATAGTGTCTGAATTCATTTTCATATATTCGATATATACTCTATAATTGGTATCTTTCCTCACGTGATTGTTTTTATTTTTTTCAATGTTTAAAATAGGGAAACCACCTTTTGAGGGACAAATTGAACCAGATAGGCCAAACACTATAAAAAATATGATAGATAATTCCAATGTCTAATAGTTTGATAAATTTCTCTCTCACAATATCATTCATATTTGGGTCCAATATCCGTTGACACCCTACATTAGGATTGTAATCTAGTTAGATAGGGATCTTATGAATGTATACAGAAGGGATAATCCTTTTGATATCCGTTGTGGACCATCCCCTTGAAGATGTAAATTTATTTACAACACCAAATAATTTATCTTATTGATTAACTTTTATTTGATCACAAAATATTACAAGTATTGTAGAATTCTCACAAAAAATGTGTATTTTAGGTGTGATTGGAGCGGTTTAAGCTCCAATGTTGGTGGATTTTAACTTAAAGGAAGAATCTTGGGCTGAAAAGGACCAAGATCTTCAACATGTAGATTTTAAGGATCTTGAAAAGTGTAATTATTTTGCATTTAATGACTAGTTTTAATATTTTCTTCACTAAATTACATGTAGGAAAGGTCTCCCTCAAAAATCTCCATATTATAATTCAAAAAAATAATAATATAAAAATCACTTAGTTGTTTTTTTCATCTCAGCCTCAATCAAATAAACCTTTTCAGAAATTATTTTAATAATAGAATAACCCTCATTTTCTTTCAGATATTCCTTATGTTTAGCAATAGAATAAATACCCCTAGAAAAAATAGAAATTAGATTGATGTCCAGTTTTTGACACATTTTGCAAACTCTCATTTTGAGTAGATTTTATAGTGTGTGAAACATTGTTTTTATTATCCAAATTTATTTCTTCAGAAAAGGGTTATTTTTCATATTCTTCCAAAAAAATTTGATTGTTTTCAAACCCTAATTAATATATATTAGAATATTTTTTAGATATATTTGGTCGCTTATTATTTTTCAACACATTGAATTATTCTTGTTGTTCTCCAATTTTAAAATATGATTTGACCTTTATAGACATCAATAATTACTCATCTAGTATTCAATAGGGGCATACCCATAATGATGGGAACATCTTGGTCACACTCCATGTCAACCACTAGGAATTCATCTAGTAGAAATTGTTTTCCATCTCCTACCATTAGGCCATCTAACCTTCCTATATGATATGTGAATGAATGGTCAACCAACTATTGGATGAAATTATTTGGTTGAAGATAACCTAATCTCAACTACTAAAATAGTAATAATGTGATCATATTAATACTAGAACCTAATTCATAGATACATTTGAGTTAACCACTATTCTTTAAATTGTAGGCAATGAAAAAGCTTCTAGAATCTTTTAACATTTGAAGGATTTTGTTTTGAATAATATCATTACACTCTTCAGTGAGGCTTTATGTTAAAAATTATTCCAGTGTCTTTTTGTTTAATATTGTTTTAGGTGATTTAAGATATCCTGGAATTATAATATATTATTTTATGGATGAGATATTTAGTTAGAAAATGGTCAAATGGAAATGGTAATGGAGAAGTTCATCCTTGTTGTTACTTTTGGGTTATATCTTTTTTTGGGAAAGGGATGGGTGGTGGATAGTTCCTACGAATAGAAGGGATATCCCTTAATTCTTCAATAATTTTTATCCTTCACCATATTTTTATTAATTTGGGAAAAACTTTTGTACTTATTTTGAGGTGAAAAGTTGTGGTTTTCATGGTTTTCAAGATTTTTCTCTTGATTTCGATTTTCATTCAGTTTTTCAGAATGGTAATTACTAGGGAATTTTTTAGCTACTTTTTTAGTATTGAATCCACTTACAATTACCATAAACATGAAATTTTCTCTTCTGTTTAATTCAGTTTTACTAGGAATCTTACATTTTCCCTCTAATTCATATCCATAGTAAGTTCCCCCATTTGAGTTTACATATTTTTCATTCTATCATCATATTGAATTTTATTAGAATCTTATTGGGAATGTTATTTATTGAGTCGATTCCTAATTATTCCATATTTTTAGTACATTATATTTATGATTTGATCCATCATAGATAACATTTGTCCCTCAATGATCCATTATGAATTGGAAGGTTTCCCCTCTTTTGGTTTTGGAATAGTTTCATATGCTTGTTTTTGAAAATAGGGGTAGAAAGCGGTCTAAGAATACCTTTTTGGTTACATGTTAAATTGGTATGGTTATTATATCCTTGGTTTTAAATTTTTTAAAAGTGGTCGTCCTTTTTAGACATCATAGGAAGGTAATTATAAAAATTGACATCATCATGTTGTGATTTCATATCAAAAATATTATAAATAACATTAAATGTGCCCAAACATTTCACAATGAGCACGCTACACTCTAAATATTGGTAATAGTTTTGACTACCCACATGGTTTATATATTTTATAGAAATTTGGTTCATTAATATTTGTAGTTAGTTTGTTATTTCATCAAGTTGAGATTTCATTTCTATTACAGAACCTGTGTTTTTTAATTTCTATTCAGGATTATCCACTTTGAGTGCTTGTGTTGATAGTTCAAAGTAAGGATGTTAAACATTTGTCGTAACTCTTCAATGACCATGTCATTGAAATTCCCCCCCACCATATTGGTCAATATGATTTTGACAATAGCAAGAAAATCCTTCATATAAGGTTTCCTTGAGAACAGGGTAGGGGAGTTTTTGATAGGGACAATGCCTAAGAAGATCCTTGAATCTATCCCATGCCTCATGAATGGTTTATACATACTCTTGGTAAAAACTTGTGATTTTAGTTTTCAATACAACCTTTTGTCTTTGGGAATAAAAATTCATTATAATAGAGTTATACCCTTGGAACCAATTTTCAATAATTTTCTCTTATAGACACAGAAACTAGTTTTGAACATTCCCTTTAATGAAAATGTAACGAACTCTCATTGAATGTTCATTTTCTATGAGTCCTAGTAGTGGATGTATTTTCACTTTGTTATATAAGTCTCTAATAAAGGCTAGTGAGTCTTCATTAGAGATCCCATTGATAGTAGGAAACACTTATAAGTTGTACTATTTGAGTGAATTAATTCTAAATTTATGGGATAATCTAATTGAAGATGGGTTTCTTGAAAACTTTGGGAGTTGAAAATACATTATCCTACACCTTTATATTTTCTCATTGAGTTGAGGTTGAATTTTCTAGAGAATATTAATAGGAACTCTTTCTTAGTAATTTTCCATTTCAAATTTCATTATATTTTTTAGAGAACTTAAGTATTTTTCTATTTTGGGATTTATAGGATATACTCTCTCATTATAAGACCTTATGCTCATATAGAAGGAAATAAAAAACAATTTAGCACAAATTGATAAAATAATAAGGAATGTATTAAAAATCGATTATATTAAATAGAAATAGAAAGAATAATATATTGAATTTTTTTATCCAGCTTTTTGTTTTTTTGAATATTTTTTCATATATGAATTGTTTTGAATCTAATGTTTTTAATATTAAAATAAATTCGGTCGCTCGAAGCCATCCCTAGAAACAGTGTTAAAAACATGAAACATTATTTGTTGAAAAAAATCCGAAGACTAAAAATTTATAAACTCCTAATAACTATAGTATACTATGATGTAGGGTCCCACCCAAGGGAATGCTAAAAGTGTGTTTGAGTAACCAGAATTTCAAAACAAACCCACTGTTGAAAATAGCGCGTGAAAATAATTTTTTTACACTTTTAAATTTTTAGGGAATACAAAAATGATGTCATAGTTAATTTTTTAAATAACTAAGTGGAAATTGAAGCAATGACAAAGTAGTACAAGTTACAGTGAATGGGAAATATTAAAATAGAATGAGTTGAACTTGATCAATAAAAATTCCCAAGGAATTCAATATACTGGTTGAGATTTAGATTTTCATTACAGAAATTTAATCATAAATGCACCTCAGAAAAATACTAGTTTAATCTCCCTCACCATAAGATCAAACATAAAGAAAATTAAATCTTGGAGTTGGTCACTCCAATATTTATCAAGCTTTTTATGGAAGTTTGAATAAATAAATGGAATAAAACTCACCAAAACACCCTAAAGATTTGACATTTATGATTTAAATAAATGCAATAAAGATAAATCTCATAAATTGATATTGAAGTTTTAATATTTGAAGAAATAAGTTGGAAACAATTTTTTTAATTGAAAAATAATCACATTGACCAAATTTGATGAATTCAAAATTGATCTTGTTGATTAATTTTGAATTTATTGTAAAAAATGATGCAGTGAAATAAAATAATTAATCAGAAAAATAAAAATCCAAGGGCATAGAATTTTAGAAGAATATCATGACATAAAATTGAATAAAAATTTAATTTACAAACAAAATAAATTTACAAATTGAGAACGAAATATCCCTCTCCACTTTCTTGACGCTACTCTACTTATTTTTGGTCTCACGCCTCCAGTGGTCTTTGGGTTTCCCCCAGTCACTTTCTCATGCTCTTTATCCTTACACAACCCTTTTAAAAATAGGATCAGTGGTTGACATGAATTAACTTGAATAAGGTTCAGGCTAGGTTTTTCATAGTGAAATAAAAAATAATTAATAAAATAATTAATATAATTTAAAAGATTAATCTTTTATAAATATTTATTCAGCTATTAAGATAATTATTATTATATATATCAAATTGATATAAATATTAAATTATTATTTTAATTAATTTATATTTATCAAAAAATATTTATTATTGTAATAAATATTAATTTATTAATTATTATTATTTTAATTAAATTTATTTCTATAAATTGAATGATTTATTTATTTAAAATATTTTTTTAAATTTAAGACTTTTATTAAATTTAATATATGTATTTCAATGTAAAAAATTTATTATAATCTTTATTACTATAATTATTTATAAAATAATAATGTGAAATATTATAATAATAAATTTTAATATAAGAATTATTAATTTATAATTATTTACATTATTATATTATTATTATGTATTATTATATATATTATTATTTACATTATTTATAATTATTATTAATTATTTTGTTTTATTATTTCATATTTTTTGTTTTCTTTTTATCTTTTCTCTTTTAAAAAAACCTTTCATCCCTCTATTAGGGGAAGAGGGTCTTCTCCTCCTCCATGAATCCAAACATGGCTCTCCCACCATGATCAGTGGCTCGAAACATCCTAGGTTTCAGTGACTCTAGACCAATGGTGTCGGCTCCTCCTCCCTCCATGAGTGGTGGTAAGGTTGCTTCGGGTGGTACTCATTTGTTGTGGCTTGCGGCTCCTCCTAGAAGATTTTTCCTCAACATGGTGGCGTGTCTCGATATACACCTCTTCGACATCGGATCCTCCTAAATTGGTGGAAACCATTGATGATGGTTTGGATGGATTCTTGTGGCTCAACTTAATGCGGATTCATTCGATGGTCACATCTTATCTTGCTCGAGTTGCGCTATGGTGGATCTCCATATCTGGTGATGTTCAGTTTCCATAGAATCTGGTTAAGGGTAGAGGTGAAAGTTGTGAGAAATTGTTGATGGAAATGTGTCGATTTTATCTAGGGTGGTGAGATTTGTAGCAGTTATAATGAAGGTGAATCATTCGTGGTGACTCGAGAAAGAAGCATTGATGGAGAGACATTAATGTTGGAGTCACCGTAGGGGTTATCCAATGGTGAGTGAGAGGCGGTGATGAAAAAATTATCTTGCAGTGATAAAAGAATCATTATTGGAAACCGAACAACAGGTCTTGAGAATTTGGTAAAGCGAAATAGAATTTCAATTGTGATACACAAACTATGGCGGTGAGACATGGGAGTGAAGGCGAGTGGACACTGGCGGAAGGTGGTGGATTTTTTTAAAAGAATAAATGTGTAACCATTGGGTTCCAAATGATGATTCATCTTTCTGGAGGTGGGTAAATTGAAAATCAAAATATAAAGAGTAAGTCTATTAAATGTTATTTTAAATAATAAATGAATTTATAAAAACATAAAACAATTTTATTAATTAAAAAAAGATTAAAATAATTTTAAAACAAAATATAAATTAACAAAATTTTAAAATTAAAAAGCATGGATAATAACTTTTTTAACTCAAATAATGAATTGAAATAAAACATTATTCCAATACGATTTAAGTTAAAATTAATATAAAATTGAATACTTAAATTGAAAATAAATATTAAATTATATAAAATATTAAAAGTATATTAAATTTTTATCTAATTATTTGAGTATAAATTGATTAATTAATTAATTAATTAAAATAAAAAATCATATAATAAAAATATCATGAAGAATTAATATTTAATAAGTACAAGGTATACTAAATTAAAGAAAAAAAATACAAAATATTAATTTAAAAAGCTAAATATACAAAATTAATTACAAAAATGATTTATAAACAAATTAAACTATAAAGTTATTAAAGTGAAATTTTTAAATAATCTACCATAAAAAATTAATTAAATGATTAATAACATAAATAAATGTTATGGAAAATCAATACATTTAAAGTATACATCAATTTACTTTGAGAATTCTTATAAATCATTTACATGTTCCCCATAATACTACATAACTAACACATGTCAGGTGGTTGAGGTCATTAGGGTCAAGTATAGTCATGTTTACAACACCAATAGAACTCCAAAAGTTTGTCCCCCTATAATGAGGGAGGAATCCCAGTGCTTTGACTTCATAAACCACCTCTACCATGGAGAGAATACTTATAACAATGCAACCTGTAACTTGAAGATGCACAACTAAATTCCATATGAAAATTTGACGATTCTAAGGCTTTTAAATTATTCATGTTTCTTTATAATATAGCATCATGATTTATCACCTTATAAAAATATATTAGATGAAAGGAATTCACTATAATTCCCATATCATACTACAATCTATCCCCAAAACATATCACCTAAACTATCCCACCACGAGCTAGCATAGGATAAAATCTCTAAAGCTCTAGAAAACGATTGGTATAGAGCATGAACATAATATTACCTAATTTAGGATATAATAATTACCTATTACTATTGTATCATAGTGTATCAAGACGTATTTAGTGAAAGAAAAGTTATCAAAATCATATAATGTCAATCTTATGTGATTGTTTTCGAAGGCAAGAAATTCCGACAATTGATTTCCTAATACTCATTTCATTTAGGTATCCTATATCATCCTTTTATCACAAGGTGTCTCAAGTTGACCAAAAATAATCCTAATTGACTCAATCTAATAGCCAACTACTGGGTACCACCCTCCCAAGAAATAATCAATAGATTATATGGGTCAAATTCCATTATCATCTCAAAAAACATTGTTGTCTGTCGAGGAGCCTCTCCATCCATTTTATGCCACACTCTTAAAAAGATCACATATAGTTGATTATCCTTCAATATCTATAGTATTAAATGAGGATTTTTACCAACAACCCAAGGTGTATTCTCATCACTTACCACATGATACTCCTGGTGAAGTCATCGAGGTGGAATTTTTATTTAAACCAATTCCTCAAAACATGTCATGATAATAAATCATGATATCACAATTCAAAAAAGAGCTATAAATGGCATAGAACTTTTCTACATTATAGATCGCATTTAATAGTCATATTATAAATATGACATTGTCACAAGTACTAACCGCCCATACACCAGGTCATCAGGATGCATAAGGCCCACCCTATACACATGGGATCTATATAATCAAGATTACTATTAAATTTAAAAAATTAATACAATATATGTACTATGGTAGACAAAAAATAGATTACATGTTATAGATAAATCACTTAATAATTCACATTTGGAATTTTTTCCAACTGATGCAACTTAATTATTTTATCATTTGATTATGAAATAGTATTTTAATCAACAGAAAATAATTTCTAGAATAAAAAAACAAAAAAAAATCATGTAGATAAACAAGTAAATCCTATATACACCCAATAGTGCAAGAATTCACACCCTCTTGTCATTCTAGCCCAGAGACCAGAATCCCATAAATAATAAAAATTCAAACATGATTTCATCAAAAAAGTTGAAATAGTTTATTTCTAAAAATAAAAATAAAGAAAAATAATCCCATCCTTATTAACTTCGACTATCCTCATATGATAGATAACTAATTAAAAGAACATGTTATATACCAAGTCCCAGCATTCTCTATCTTCTATTACCTTACCCTGTCAACATTAAACAAACTGTTTGAAAAAATAAGATTTATTATAAATCATTGAAAAATAACTTGAGTTGTGATTACTAAAAAGGACCATGAATTGGGTTCACTATATGGCCTTAGGCTCACCTACCCACACATGATAGGCAGATGACTAGAACCATGGGTCGATGATGGTATAGTGGAGTGACTATACCCATAATAACATAGTGTAATATCTATATAGATATTAATAATCATATATAACAATAATGATAAAATAACTACATGAAAACTAGTAAAGTGATACCTGTATAAATTAGTCAATCAATATCAACATGATATATACTTGTCCGAGAGAAAACAATAGTATAAAAAATACAACAGAATCTGAAAAGAAAAAATAGACAAAACCATAAGGCTCCTAAAAATCTGCAAAACCTATCACTCATTAAATTCCCATTATACATCCTAGAATCCCAAATAAGGATTTTTTATAAGATTTTTTCCCATATCAATTCCTATAGTCATAAAGTATTTTATGGTATGAATATAATCCCATGGAGGGTCATAGTACAAGTCAATAGGACACCCGTAATGATGTCTCTAAATATATCAATATCGAGTAAGTCCATTAAGATTTTATTATTATATCCAAGAAAAATACATTACAAAATTAATTCATAAATAAACATTACTATTCATTTGGTTCCATAGTGACATCAAAGACCAATTATGCTTTCCTCAATCGGTGTTATATGTCTTTGGATAAGTCATTACACTAGGGAAATATAATCATCACAGATTATAAGTAACACATGGGAAAATATACCTATTTTGAAATAATAGTCATATCCCAACTATGAATTTATGAAAGAGCGCTGTTGTGGGTGCCCTCAAATGATTAATGTGATTTTGGGGTACTTAGGTGCAGCATAGTGGCTGAACAAGGTTGTCTCTCACTGGAGGAAATAGATTTAAAAAAACCATTTAATAGTATTCTAAAAAATATATAATAGAATAAGAACACTACATTAAAGGATTGGGGTTTGTTATAGTTTATTAATCTAGAAGAAGTTTTCTAGAAGAATATTTTATTTTTTTTGTTTTTAGTTTTGAAATGAATTTTGATTAAAATGACACAACCAGAAGATGTTTTTTTAGAAATCTATTTTAATTGACATAATCGATCTATCTCTACCACTTCATTCACTTATAAATAATTATATTTTAAATAAATATCCACATAATTATGATCCCCTAATTTGTTATCCCTCGAACACTATGAGAGTTAACTTAACCTCAAAGATGAAATTACTTAAACCCTAGGATAGCTTCGGAACAAGCAATCACAACACCCTTCTTTGATTATTGTTCTAAGGATAGATTATGGTCAGGGATTAATTAGAGCACATATCCATTCTAGAAATGACGATGAATTGTGTTTAGGGATTATATTTTAACTCTACAAATTTATCCCATCTGGTCTTGTATTACCGATTAAGATCAAGCTCTCACAATTTACACAAAATCTCGACCTCGCGTGTTTTGTATTAATTGTTCAATTGCTTTCTTAGTTTCTTGTAATTTAAATACACAATTCATGAATCATATTATGTGAATTAAAGTTTCTCATTGATTCAAAATAAATGAATTAATAAGGATAGAGGTCGATCGATTAGTAAAAAAACTACTCTTCCATGGGTAGAATAATCATCGCAGAAGCGATTTACATGTGCAATGGTTTATAATGGGTATAACCCAATAATGCTTCTACTAAATAATTTCAGACCAAATTGGAAGATTAAGAGAAGAATAAATTTAAACAAAAAAGAAGAAAAGAGAAGAAATAAAAGAATAACAAAGAAGTTTATTACACAAACAAAATCATTACAACATGAAGGAGAAGAAGAAGGCTCCGTCGAAGGGATCATTGCTTCAAGAGATACCCTTATTGAAACGGTTGGATAATTGGAATGGATCCACTTCTCCTCTTCCCTCAAATTCCCAATGAATGTCTAAACCCACCAAATGAGAAAAACACCAAGTTATAGAGTGGTGGGGAGGCTAGGTTCAAAGTGGTTTCAAGTGTGAATGGGGAATCTCGACAAAATATTTTATGCCAAACTACACCGCCCATTTGACCACAAAAACACGTGAATTGGTCATCCTCACAGAAGGATAATATGTGCATATATTGGTTCCTTATCTCTTCTCAAAATTTGGTCTCATTAAAATCCCATAAAGAGGAGTAATGGCTGAAATACAGAAGCTTCTCCATTCTGGTGTGTCTAGCCAACCTTTTACTTTATGGCCCAATTATTCCATCCATATGCATTATTTTTATCAAGTTTCATGAATAAAAGTTGTAGAAATTTATGTTAGGAACAATGTTACAAAATTAAAAATTCAAATAATAAATATAATAAAAATTATCTTCGAAATACTACAGTGCACTATAAAGTGTAAAACTGAAATGTTCACCAAATTTTCAAATGAATGATCAAATCCCAAATATTTTATAAATAAACATATTTAACAAAATGTGAGGAAATTATATATTTTATTATCAATATAATATTCAATAAAATAGTGTTTTATCAACTCCCCCACACTTACCATTTTTCACTCTTGAGCAAAACCTCATATTAAGTAAACATCAATATCAATTCAAAACCATTTTTCAAACACATATCATTGAGATCGAACAATTACAAAACAAGAAACAAAAGATATCAGGACTTATAAAAAACCATTATTTCAAGTTCTCCATTTATATAATTCATTATATTTCCACGTCATTTATCCGCCCATTCACAAAACACATACCTCGCTTGAATTTTCTCTCATCACTGAAATATCCATTTTTTTGCAATGCCTTTCTCATCCAAACTCATACAACGGTCACCATAGGATTGATAAATTCCTTCATAACCACCCGATGTGAGTCAAGGACATATTTTTATCATGAGGAGTTTTTAGGGTTGTTCTGTGGCTTTCGGTTGTTAGGATTTAGGTGTGAAAAATTCTGAGGCTGAATGAGGAGGGATTGACTCTTTTTGAAGCAAAATTGCATTAATCTAATTTTCACATAAATATGGTCTTCTCTTCAACCACCATAGTATCAATTCATCTCCATCATCATGAAAAGTCATGAAAGGTTTACACCATTCATTATTTCAGCATAAAAAATGCCAATCTTCTCAAACATGGTTTTCTTGAAAGCTCTAGATAGGCCCAACTTTCTTCCTCAATTAGAACCTCCACAAAAGGCACAGCTTCACTTGTCCTGAAAGATCTAGAAAAACAACAGCTTTCAATATAATGATTTTCTTCAGTAGAAAACACAACTCTTCAGAATTAAATTTTCAACCCTATGTATCACATAATTTCGTAGCAAAACACAAGATAGATTCCCCCACACTTAAGCTCAACTAGATTATGTAATTTCACTTCAAGAGTTGGTTGTATATAGAAAATTGGCATGTAATGTGGCTAACCTAACAAGATGTGAATGGATTCTAAGGGCTAAAATGATTATATGTTCAAGGTAGGCCATTATAAAAAATATTCTTTGAAATAGGGGCTTTAATACCAAACAAATTCCTCAATCATTTATACATAAGTACCTCAAACAATCAAGTTTTGACCGAAATAAATCAAATTCTGGTTAAATCAAGCATGGTTTGGTTCTCTCAAAAAGTAGGGTGAATGTAAAGAATATGAAAATAATTGTTCAGAAGCCTCACAGGAAAGTGATTTCAAATATAAAGACAGTGAGATGTGGCATGGAATTCAAAATTCAGTGTACCTTTCATGAAATAACTAAATATTTGATCTTGAAAAAAATTCCATTTTCAGCATTCATTTAATCTTAGTTTCATGGGATAAAGTGTTTCATTAATTTACATGAATTTCAAAATTGTGATGAGAATCATTTCAGCTCAAAAATCTAAAAAACTCAAAGAATATTGAAAAATAAACACACCAAATTTGAAAAACACATTTTTTTTGTTTTTTTTAAACAGGAAAATAATTGAAATTACTAAACTAAAAGGTTCCCTCCAGAACACATAAAAAATTGCATTGTACTCATTTTGAACCCATTAAATGATATATGCACATGGAATGAAAAAAAATTTAAATAGGAAAATTAATATAAAATTTAAAGGGTTAGGAACAACCTGATGTGCTCATGCAGTGTGATAAAATCCACTGCATTAGTAGGAAGTCCCTCAATGTATCACTTCAAACGTTTTCCATTGACTGTAAAGCTCCTTCCAGTGTACTATTGTGTGATCTCCACTACACCATAAAAAAAACATTAGATACAATATAAGGACCTAACCATCTGGAATGCAACTTACCATGCATCAGTTTAAGTCTTGAACTGTATAGAAGGACATTCTCTTCAACATGAAACTCCCTTTGTTGGATCATTCTATCATGAGATGCTTTTGATATTTCCTTGTAGAGCTTTGAGTTCTCATATAAAGAAAATCTAATCCCCTCAAGATCATGAATTTGTAGCTTCCTTTGGATTCCGCTTGGGCCAAATCCATGTTGCATTTCTTTATAGCCCAATAAGCCTGATGCTCAACTTCCACAGGGAGATGACACGCTTTCCCAAAAAAATCTGAAATGGGGACATACCAATGAGTGTCTTGCATGATGTCCTATAAGCCCACAATTCATCATCCAAGCGCTTGTTCCAATCCTTCCTATTTGGCCGCATACTTTTCTCCAAAATTTGTTTCAAATCATGATTTGAAACATCATCTTGGCCATTTGTTTGGGGGTGGTATGGTGTTGATGTTTTGTGTGTTACCCTATACTTCCGAAGAAGGGAAGCAAGATTCCGATTGCAGAAATGTGTCCCTTGTTCACTGATGATAGCCTATGGTACTCCAAACCTACAAAAAAATCTGTGCCTTCACAAAATCCACAACAACATGAGAATCATCAGTCCTGGTGTCCTTGGCCTCCACCCATTTTCTCACATAATCAACAAAAACCAAAATATACAAAGAACCATATGAACTAGAAAATGGACCCATAAAATCAATGCCCCACACATCAAAAATCCCACAGAATATTATGGGTTGTTGGGGCATCTCATGTCTCCTAGAAATATTCCCAGTGTGTTGGCAATGAGAGAAAGTCTTACAAAACACATGGTCATCATGGAATAAACTAAGACAATATAATCTAGAGTCCAAAACTTTCCTAGCTGTCCATTGGGGTCCAAAGTGTCCACCCCATGCAAGTGTATGACAAAATTGCAAAATAGATTCAAACTCATGATCAAGAACACAGCTCCTAATAAATTGGTCACTACACATGCTCTTTAAGTATGGATCATCCCAAACATAAAATCATGAATCACTATTTAATTTTTGGACTTGATGTCTCTTTAAATTTGTAGGGATTTCAGAGACAACAAGGTAGTTAACTAAATCTGTATAACAAGGATGCGTACCTGAGATGGAATAAAGATGCTCATCAGGGAAAGTGTCCTGACGTGGTACCTAGTCCAAGGTGTCATCCTCTAGTGTGTGAGTAAGCCTACTCATGTGGTCCGCCACCATGTTTTCTGACCCCTTCTTGTCCTTTATCTCAATATCAAATTCCTGAAGAAGGATCATCCATCAGATCTGCCTAGGCTTTGCATCTGGTTTCTTCAAGAGGTACCTCAGAGCTGCATGGTCAGAAAAAACAACTACTTTAGAACCCAATAAACATGAACGGAATTTATCTAAAGAAAATATTACTAAAAGAAACTCCTTTTCCGTGGCTGTGTAATTTGATTGGGCTAAATCTAGTGTCCTCGATGCATAGGTGATCACATGTGAATGTCCCTCCACCCTATGAGATAAGACAGCTCCAACCGTGAAGTTGGAGGTGTCACACATAATCTCAAATGGAATCTCCCACCATGGGGGTTGTATGATAGGTGGAGTGCCCAGACTTTTTTTAGCTCATCAAATGAATTTCTGCAAGAAACATCAAATACAAAATCAGAATTCTTTTGAAGTAATCTTGACATAGGAAGAGAAATATTACTAAAATCTTTGATGATGCGGTGAAAAAATCTTGCATGCCCTTGGGATGATCTAACATCACGCACACATGAAGGATATGGTAAGGATGAAATAATATCTACCTTTGATCTATCAACCTCTATCCCATGTTTTGACAGTACATGCCCTAGGACAATGCCATGCTCTACCATGAAATGACACTTTTCAATGTTCAGGACCATATTCTTCTCAATAAAATGATTCATCACCTTTCCCAAACTAATTAGACATTCATCAAATGAAGACCCATACATTGTAAAATCATCCATAAATACCTCCATGCAGGTCTCAATAAAATCAGAAAAAATACTCACCATGTATCACTGGAAGGTACCTGGGGCATTGAAAAGTCCAAATGGAATCCTTCAGTAGGAAAATGTGCAAAATGGTCAAGTGAATGTAGTCTTTATTCTAATCTTCTGGAGCTATAGGAACCTGAAAATATCTAAAAAATCCATCCAAGAAACAATAGTGTGTTTTCCTAGCTAGTCTCTCAAGCATTTGATCAATAAATGGGAGGGGGAAATGGTCCTTGCGAGTGGACTGATTTAGTTTCCTATAATCAATACACACATGCCAACTGTTTTTCACCCTCATTGGAAATAACTCATCTTTATCATTTTTAACAACAGTAACACCACTCTTCTTAGGCACAACCCGAATAGGACGTACCCACTGAGAATCTGAAATGGGAAGGATTATACCAGACTCGAGCAATTTCTCAACTTCTTTTTTAACAACATCCAGGAGGGTGGGATTGAGTCTCCTTTGTGGTTGTCTCACCGGTTTAGCCCCATCCTCCAAGAGAATCCTATGCATGCAAATGGAGGGGCTAATACCCGATATGTCAGCCAATGTCCACCCAATCGCCCTGATGTTCTCTCTCAAAATATTCAAATACATTTATTCATGTTCAAAAGGGATATTGTTAGCAATGATAACAGGAAATTTCTCACCACATAATAAGTATGAGTATTTGTGATTTGGTGGAAATGGCTTGAGTTCTGGTGTAGGGGTGGTATATGGATGTGGTCATAGAAGGAACTAAAATATGTGCACAAAGAGCATCAGTATCAAAATAGACACCATCAAAATCAGTGAATAACGCATCAAATCCATCAGCATACTCAATAGCCATGTCATAATCAGAGTGAACAAGATCAAAATCAGAATATGAATCCACATCAAAATCAAATCCAAGAGAGGATTGTGTATGAGGAAAATGTGTGGAAGTACTCCTAGACATCAAACTCGAACCAATACTCATAATATCCCTAAGCACAGGACAATCAAATTCCATGGAGTTTTTATTTGGTGTTTCAAAATGCGAGATAACAAAATCAGAATGGTCCCCTGAGGGGTACTTCATGGATTCCATGACATTAAATACCACAACTTCATCTCCAAACTCCTTGGAAAGTGTACCCTCATTGACATTTATGACAGTTTTTACAGTTTTCAGGAAGGGCCTACCTAAGATAATGGGGGCATGAGAACATACCTGATCATCCTCCATGTTAAGCACATAGAAATCTACTACAAAGATCATGTCTCTTACCCGGACAAGTACATCCTCAAGAACTCCTGCTGGATATGTCATAGCACTATTATCTAATTGAACCACTACTCTCGTCGGCTTCAACTCACAAACCTGTAAATAAGAGAATACAAAGTGAGGCATCACATTTATTGAAGATCTTAAATAACAAAGAGCATCAGAGAAGTGAAACTCCCCTATAGTACATGGGATGGTGAATGTCTCGGGATCCATGCACTTTTTTGGCATTGCTAGAGTTTGTGTAATGAGTACTGAGACATTCCTTCCAAGGTTGATCCTGTCATTTCCCGTGAGACCTCTTCAAATGGTAAAAAGTTCTTTTTATAATTTCACATAACTTGGGATTTTCTTAATGGCATCGAGTAGAGGAATGTTGATATCCACACGCTTGAATGTGTCCAAAACCTCCTTTTTCATTTCTTCTTCAGCAATCCTCTGGGGTTGAACAACCATGTTTGGAAAATGAAAGGGTTTAGGAGGAACATCATCAATATTTTTCTTACCTTTATCTTTCTCCTTGGATTGCTTATCAGTTGGTGTGGAATGAAGCTTTTCTGGAGTTGAGGTGAATCCTGGTGGAATGGTAGGTGAAAATGTATCGTTCCTTTGCTTCCCACTTCTCAATGTGATGGTACTAAAATTCCCCATTGGATTTGGAGTGGTTTGGGAAGGGATATTTCTATAATTCTTACTTACTAGTTCATGGAGGGAAGTGGCAATCGGGCTCATTTGAGTCTTAAACTCCCTCAACTTCGAACCTTGACACTTCAGCTCATTCTGATGATTAAGAACAATTTGTTTCAAAAGATCATATGTGTTAGAGTCTACCTTGTGTTGGAGATTACATTGTTGCTGAACTGTTTATGTTTGAGCTTCGAATCTCCTTTGGGGTTGTTAGAAACCCTGTTGGTAAGGTAGAGGCTGCTGGAAGTTTTGATGAAAGGGTGGCCATTCTTGTTGTCTAGAGCCATACCTCATGCCTGATTGGTCCTTCCTCCCTTGGTTGTATGTTGGATCAAACATCTTTTGGGGGTATGGTTGTTGTTGTTGTTGCTGATATGGTCACCCAATGAATACTGCTGCGCAATCCTCTTTCTCTTGTAGTTGTGGGAAATAGTCAGTTGGGTGGCTTGTCTCAGTGAAAATGCCACATGGTCTTGATGGAGGGGGTTGGGATGTCTTTTGTGCCAAAGAAATTTGCCTCACCATAGTGGTCCATTCTTCTAACTTGGAATCAATCAAATGACTCTCAAGAGAAGAAGGACTTACCTGATGTACTCTCCTGACATGTGGTGTACCTCGATCACCAAATTGTTTGGAGTTTTTGGCCATCTTGTTGATCAATGCACGTGCGGCTACTGGTGTCTTGTCCAAAAATGCTCCTCCAGCTGCAACATCAACCATTCTCCTCTCCATGGGTGTGAGTCCTTCTTATAAGTATTGGATGAGGAGTTTCTCACTGATTTGGTGATGTGGACAGCTTGCGCACAACTTCTTGAATCGCTCCCAGTACTCATACATTGACTATCCTTGGGCTTGCATGATCCCTGATATTTCCTTTCGAATGGATGTGGTCGTCAATACAAGAAAAAATCTCTGCACGAAAAGACGTTTCAAATCATTCCAACATGTTACATCATCAGGATGTAAATAGTACATCTAATCATTTGCAGCTCTGTCAAGTGAGAATGAGCATTCTCTTAATTTGATTTGATCTTCAGAAAAATTTCGTGGTTTTATGTTTGAGAAAACAACATTAAATTCATTAAGTTGTTTTTTGAGATCCTCACCAGATAGGCAATGAAACTTTGGAAGAAGGTGAATTAATCCAGATTTCAATTCAATGTATCATTCGAGGTTTGGGTATTCAATACAATTTGGTTGATAGTTAATATCTGGTGCAGCCAATATTCGAATGGTTCTATTAAGTTAATTTCAACTATTTCCAGCCATTGGCTCCTCTTTTATGTTTTAACATTAATTGCTTCCAATTTCAATGTTTTCAGAAGAGAGGAATTCACCAACTGGTTGAATATTGAAACTTCCCATAGACTGAGAATGTCTGATTCGAGACCTAAGGCAATGTTCAATCTCAGGGTCAAGATCTATGAGATCTTCAGGAATAGTTCGTGTCACAAATCAAATAAAAATGAAAAGAAAGAAATTGGACCATAGTAAAATAAAAATGAGAAGTTTGAGTTGATGGTCCAAAAAAGAAAAGAAGAGGATGAAAAAAATGAAAACGTGATAAAAGGGAATGATGAAAGAGAGAGATGAAGAAAATATTAAAATAAAAAATAAAATAAATACCTCTAAATGGTTGAATAAATTACTTCCCTCCCCGGCAATAGCACCAATTTGAATGAGTGCTGTCGATGGCACCCTCAAATGATAAATGTGATTTTGGGGTACATTGGTGCAGTAGAGTGGCTGACCAATGTCATCTCTCAAAAAAGGAAGTAGATTTAAAACAACCTTTTAAAGGTATTCAAAAAAAAAATTGAATTGAATAAAAACACTACATTAAAGGATTGGGGTTTTTTATAGTTTATGAATCTAGAAGAAGTTTTCTGGAATAAGATTGTATAATTTTTTTGTTTTTAGTTTTGAAATGAATTTCGATTAAAATGACACAACAAGAATATGTTTTTTTAGAAATCTATTTTAAAAGGCGTAATCGATCTAACTATACCTCTTCATTCACTTATTAATAATTATTATTTAAATCAATATCCACTTAATTATGATCCCCTATTTTGTTATCCCTCGAACCCTATGAGAGTTAACTTAACCACAAAGACGAAATTACATAAACCCTAGGCTATCTTCGGAACACGCAATCGTATCACCCTGCTTTGATTGTTGTTCTAAGGATAGATTATGGTCAGTGGTTATTTAGAGAACATATAAATTATGTAAATGAGGATGAATTTTGTTTAGGGATTATATTTTAAGTCTACAAATTTATCCTATGTTGTCTAGTATTACCGATCAAGATCGCGCTCTCACAATTTACACAAAATCTTGACCTCACATGTTTTGTATTAATTGTTAAATTTCTTGCTTAGTTTCTTGTAATTTAAAAAGACAATTCATGGATCATATTATGTGAATTACAGTATCTCATTTATTCAAAATAAATTAATGAATAAGGATAGAGGATGATCGATTACTAAAAAGTACTACTCTTCCATGGGTAACATAATCATCGTAGAAGCGTTTTTCATGTGCAAAGGTTTATAATGTGTATAACCCAATAACACTTCTACTAAAGAATTCCAGACCAAATTGGAAGATTAAGAAAAGAATAAATTTAAACAAAATAGAAGAAAAGAGATGAAATAAAAGAAAAACAAAGATGTTTATTACACAAACAAAATCATTACAACATGAAGGAGAAGAAGAAGGCTTTGTCAAAGGGATCCTTGCTTCAAGAGCTACCCTTATTGAAATGGTTGAATAATTGGAGTGGATCCACTCCTTCTCTGCCTTAAACTTCCCAATGCACGTCCCAACCCCACAAAATGAGAAAAACACCAATTAATAGGGTGGTGGGGAGGCTAGGTTCAAAGTGGTTTCAAGTGTGAATGGGGAATCTCAGCCAAATATTTAATGCCAACATGAACCGCCCATTTTACCACCAAAAATCGTGAATTGGCCATCCCTCCGGGGGGATCATATGTGAGGATATGGTTTCCCTATCTCCTCTCAAAATATGGGCTAAATCCAAGCCCAGAAGAAGGAGTTATGGCCGAAATACCGAAGCTTCTCCATTCTGGCGTGTCCATCCCACCTTTTAATTTATGGCACAACTACTCCATCCATATGAATTTTTGTATCACGTGTCCTGATTAAAAGTTGTATAATATTAAGTTAGGGACACTGTTAAAAAATTTCAAATTCAAATAATAAATATAAAAATATTTATCTTTTAAATACTACAGTGCACTATAAAGGGTAAAACTAGAATTTTCACCAAATTTTCAAATGAATGATGAAATCCCAAATATTTTATAAATAAACATATTTAACACAATGTGATAAAATTATATCATTTATTATAATTAAAATATTCAATAAAATATTTTTTATCAATACACATCTATAAAAATTAATAACATGAGGGAAGATATACCAATCCCTGAAACATAAGTGTCAACCTTGTGGAAAAACTTCCATATAATCATAGTAATCCCACCTCAAAATCTCTATAGTAAAAATCATGCATGCTAGAATATCATAATTTTTATTTACCATTTCATAAAACATCATTTACCATTTATTAATTCCATTTTATAAATATGTATAAATAAATCCAATTTCATAACCTTCTTTCTCACATTTCATGAATAATTCCTTTTCTATGAAAAATAAAAAATTCCATGGTATAATTTTAATTTCAATTCAATGAATTAAAAAGTATAATTAATTTATAGGTTGAATTATTGATAATCCAACATGAGTAAAAATATATCCATTATGAAAATTGATAATACTTGTGGGGAAAATTATAGACCACATTACTTGAACCTAATAAATCTTAATCACTGGGAAACTCTCCCCAAATTGATCTCAAAGATACAAGATCCTTTAATTAGATTTCATTGGCATCCAAAAAAGGGTTATGATAAATTGAATAAGAAAATGATTAAAAAATTATAATAGATATATTTAGACCACATAATGTATTAGACATACCAAGAAGATTCAATTATAATGAATGGAACTTTAAAATACCATTAATTGAGGATGAAAACCACTTGGATTCCAAAATCCCTAAAAAAGGTATTTTTGAGATCCTAAGCCTGGGGGTGAAGAATGATATTTTATATGAGTTTCCAATTTTATAATATATTTTATGTAATTAATTAATCCCATCACATAGTTTTGGGGCATGGTTGGTTCAACTATGTGCTAACCTTGGGAACCCGATTGAACATTATGTCGAGCCACATAGTAATGCCAAACAAATTTTCAAACCATAAACCAACCATGTAGAGTTCCACCATCACAAGAATATAAATTTACCACAATTGTTTTTAGGAAACTCGCATGGTAAAGAAAATCATTAACCTTCATTTAACCATCACATGATTGGATGAACTGTTAGCAGTTTCCATGCACTTATAGTGTTCCACTGTTGCAACTCTAATTTCGAGATGCCTGACCCTTTGACTCATAAATTTCGCTTAAATCCTTACCAAATTCCATAACCACATACATAAAATTTAAAAAAATAATAATAAAAATCCTAGGGATAAATTCTAATAATAACACATCTCAATAAAAACTAGAAGTTTTTTAAATTTAATCTCACAATTCAAGTGAACAAACAAGTGAATAAAAAATTCTATAATTGGATACACTCTTATGAAATTTTGGATGATAATTATGAAATTTAATATGACCTCTATAAAAATAACGATTAAACTTATGAAATCAAATATGACTTTTTGGGATTGAAATACAACTCTTATGAAAACAAAAGGTAACCCTTAAAAATCCAATTAACCGTTATGAAATCTAAAAAGACACATATGATAATATAATGACTATTATGAAAATTGAAATAATGATTTTTAAATCATAACAACTCTAATTTTGGGGATATTTACTCTTATGGTTTCAATTTATGACTCTTACATGTTAAAGGAAGGAACATTATACAATACAAAGTTACTCTTATGATTTATTGTATGAACCTTACAGTTTCACACATGACTCTTTTGAAATCAATGGACTTCAAATAAAATAAAAGATACGCAAAAAATAGAAAAATTACTCTTACACATCCTAATAGGACTCTTATTCTTTAAGAATTTTACAAAAAAATCAACTTAAGGGCCATCTACAAGGTAAATATCGGAACATAAATTTAATTTTATATGTAGTTTAAAATGAAATATAAACACAAAAATGATTACATTTTCATTAAAAAACTATAGATCCACAAAAATATCTAAATCACTTTTAAAAATATATAATTACTCATAATATAATTTTTAAAATATCATGAAATCTCACTAACATTCAATACTACATGAAAACATCCCAAAACATCATCAAAACATGGGAAGTAGCCATAAAATAGAATTTGAGAAAATATAGTCCCTAACAACAGATACTTCTCAAATGATTCTCATCCATGTGAATCAAACCAATCATGGAAAACAAAGTTTCTACATTCAACCAAACACTATAAGTGATAGCTCTCAAATAGATACTAAACAAACACTAAGGTAAAAAAAGCACAATAGATAAAAAAATCACAAAACAAATCACCCCAAAATCAATAAATATGAAAAAAGTATGATTAATGATTAATATCTTACCGATAATGTAAAAAAACTCTTAAAATAATTAAAAATACTAAGAACACTTCTGTGAATCAAATAACCAAATGAATTATTAAAAACTATTTTGTATTTATAATGATGTGAAATAAAGGAATTAACAAACCCCCTAACATCATCTCTATACTATAACAAATCAAAAATACCCACACCATGAATGCCATTTCATCCTATAAAACCGACTCTCATATATAAAGAAGATTTTAACTGATTTATCTTACCCCAACCACATGGGTATTTGAATAATTCAAGAAACTACATGCTAATTCATATAGATTTATAAAACACAATAAGATTATCTACTACACACTCACCACCCTTGAATCAAGAATCATAGAAAAATGGTATCCCTATATTAAAATGGAATATTCCCAAACCACTAAACCACATGATATACCAAAGGAACAACTTTTGTAGGTCATGGAAAAAGAAAATTTATTTTCATAATAAAGCACATAAGATTACCATGGTAGTCACATTTAAGGGGTATTGTAGTGAGTTCAATCACTAATTTTAATTCACCTAATCTAATTATTTTTGGTTTTTTAAAATTTTTTTTAAACAAATGGTGTTTTCTTTGAAAAATGTGAAATTAAAATATTAAATGAAAACATTAAATCTAAGTTCAGATGCAGATGTAGAAAAAATGAAATTAAGGAAAAAAATAATGTGGTAATAGGGTTGGATAACACTGGTTCATTCATTAGTTATATATTTTTTAATTAAATTTGATAATTTATTTTATAAAACCTCATTAAAGAATTACTTTCCTCTTATTTAAATAGTTTTTGATTTTAGAAAGCCTCTAGAATACCAAACCACAACTCCCTTAATAGTAAAACAGGTTAATACATCAATCATGAATTTTATTCCTAAAGATCTAACTCCAATATATGTTGTTTCAACCCTTATAGAATCACCAAATCCACCGTATATATGGTTTTCCTAAGAGAAATGAGGAAAAACTGAATCAATGTAATGTAATGGAATTAGAAATAAGGATGTGGCAGATTACCAATGCACCCATGATATACTCCCACGTCCACCACTAATAGATATAAAGAATTTTGAATTGATGTGGAATAAATAAGAAAACTATGAATCCTCCCCTAGGTACAAGATTTGCGTTAGTTACTTTCCATGGAAAAAATGAGTAGATATCATGATAGAAATATTGAAAAGAAAGTATGAGATTATTATTTGATGAGAAAGGGAGATAGAATAAGAAAATGGAATCAATTTAATAAAAAATTATGAATACATTACATGGGAAAATAAAAATAGAAAGTAAAAGAGAAATCCAAAATTTTCCTTGGCCTCCCCTTTTTGGTGTCCCAAATGGAATGAGATGGATTGGAATCCATTGTGAAGGAGGAGCTCTCCTCGTATTATAGGAAAAAATAATTCCTCTGAAATATTTTGTGTTTTTTAGCCATTAAATGTATGATTCACATATTAATCCTGCGTAAAAGTTGTTAATAATTGTCTCCTCCATTCATTGTAAAAATGTCAGCTTAATTGTAAGACATATGTAGGTGTTATAAATTTTTTATTGGATGTTACTTGTTTTGGATTAAGTTTCTAGGAATATTCCTTTAAAATATTTCATTAAAAGTACACCTCGATGTTCTCAAAACATCATCAATGTAATTTTATGAATGAGACTCTAAATATTTGTTCCATTATAGGTTAAATAACATCAATTCGTGGTGTTTATGCCAAGTTATGATTCCATTATGAAATGTGGTCCACGTTGTGTGACTGAAAAATTGTTTAGTTTGATTTATTTTTTCATGCCTATAGATGCTTGAATTAGCCACTGGTCCAGAAGACAAATTTGAAGAAAATAAATCATGGTTTTCAAAAAAATCACTCAATTTGGAATTAAAATTTTAAAGAAATAACCAAAATATCATTTTGGTAAATATCATTCAAAAATCAAGAATTAATCCCTTTTCACAATTTTTCTAAAAACACATCATAAATACACAATTGATCGATATAGACTCATATTGATAATTTGGGAGGGTAAAAATAATTTAAATACATATACAAAATACCAAAAATATTTTCTCCATCAACGCATATCAAGTAAGAATTCATATATAAATGGGATTGATAAAATATTAAATAACATAATCTGGAAATTAAATGGATTAGCATAAAATTATTTTAGAGTTGGTACCCCATAAATAACTAATATTATTGTTTTAATTAATGGTATATAGAATGTCTAAAATATTAAAAAAAATTATTCTCACCAAATTATTATTATTTTATATATATTTAATATTATAATATCCTAAGAGTGTCTATTTCATTGCAATGCCATAGTAGTTCCCCACTCTAACTATAAACAAGAATTGTTATGATGATATTCATAAACAGATGTTTTATAGTCAGATGAAATCTTCAAACTATATAAATATGATACTTTTTATTAGGGGTAAGAATCATATAATATATTAATGCATCATATCATGATGTTCTCTCTTTTTAATTTACAAGGGTTGATGTTATGAAAGTAGACCCACCCATAAGAATTTCACATATTTTAGGATTTAATAGATGTCAATTTATATGAATGTGTGTTTTTTTCATTAGAATTTAGATTAGTATTCATTCTTATCATGACATTATTAATTTTATATATTAATAAAAACCCTATTAAAATTCCCTTGTGGATAAGGGGGATATTTTTGGTGTATCACAATCGATATAAAATAAAAAATATTTCCATAAAGGATTTTTCATTTCTAGGTTAATAAAAGTAGATATCTCTAGACCAATGAATTAAATGGATCTGTATAATTAATTTATGCCAATGGTATGATATTTTCATGTTAATTGATCAAATTCAAATAAAAATAAGTCAATAATATAGGTTGAATAAAAATTTATGAAACCTACTTAATGAGATATCTAGATAAATAAACTATACTGGATAATGAGAATTCATAGGATTTCATTGTCATTATGACATTATGCATGTTAATTTATAGGTTACGTAATGTTTTCTTAGGAAATAGTGATGGAATTTAATCTTTTTTTCTTAAAGATACTCAGAATGAATACTAGAGGGCCACACACTTTGTGTATCAAAAATTCGAGTTAAATGTTATCTGAAAATAATAGTATGAATAAAAATTATTCCCCACATATTTTTTAATTAATATTCAAAATGTGTTGACCACATTAAGTCAATCATTAGTTATTCAAACTAATATTTAAGTGAGTTGAATATAAAATTATTAGTTATTCACAAGTTAAGCTATAATTAATATAATATATAATAATTATTTATCCCTTTTTTCACTAGGAAATGAATATTTATTTCTTTGGGTATTTGAATTGAAAATAAATATTTATTTCAAATTCTTTTGAAGATAATTTTTTTTTCATTAATAACAAGAATAATATAGGTATGTTTTTGTATTTAAATAATTATTCATTAGTCTAGGTTCAATAAATATTTTTTTGGATTGATGGACTGAGTTAAGGGTATGGAATCATATATTTAATATCATTTAAAATATATTACTTTATTTATTTTAGAAATTTTATTAAATGTATATAAGGGGTTTTCACACATAAATAAAATAATTATTAATAATGTCAAAAATTATTTAGTTTGGTGTTCACATACAATTAAGAAAATGGTTAAGAGCAATTTTATAATAACAATATCTTTTATATAAGTATTTAAAACATTTTATATCATTTCTAGGGTAAGATAAATGTTTTCCACCATATATTCCTAGCGAAAACACTCAACACCTAGATAGATAATTTAAACAAAATTCTGAAGCATGGAGAGTGATTATCCACCTCCTCCCACTCAATTATAGAGAATAATACATCGTATTTCATGAATGAAAATATTCTTATAGTGGTAAAAAATTATGAGGAACCTAGCTTGGATCATCCACTAAAGCACCCGGTGTTTCAATTATGATGTTCAATGGTTTGTTGATCTTTTGTAGATACCATTTGAGGGATAATATTCTATAATAGTGATTTAATGATTTTACATCATGCATAAATCAACTAATTTGACAACAAATAATGAATTCCAAGAAGTGTAAAGTTTGTATCTATGTATATCAATTGTAAATTATATTTAAAAATATTATCTTGATGAAATTGTTTGAGGATACATCAAATTAAATGCATAAACATCCATTGTTGATAACGGATTCGGCCACAACTATTGTGCCCGAGAAACATTATGTGGTATCCGAGAGATCACATATAAATTTATAATTATTTTATAATTGTTGATCAATATAAAAATTTGATGTCAGTTTTATCATTTTGAGACTAATTAGTTATAAATAAAAAAGTATTATAACATTATCCTTTACTTTAATATCACTAAAATAGTATAATTACGAAAGAATAACTATAGAATATATCATTGGATGGTTCAATAGAATCTCATCAGATAACATGATACATAGTGTGTAATAGAATATCACATGTTATATCCTATAATATAATTACTAAGGTGTATTCAAATAAATCATTACCCATTTGTGGTAGAACAATATGTGGCTACATTATAAAACCCATATTAAATAGGTAAAACAACACATAGCATGGGGGATACATGGTGTGTAGCTACTGAACATGATGTCCAACCCACATGGTTTCACCACGAAGGAAAATCATAATTCAAGTGGTCAAAATTTGAATCATGTATTAAATATGTGTCATGTGTTTACTAAAAACCGACTAACATTATCCATATGATATTACATGATGTATAGATATCCTACATGTTATGTAACTCATAAAAATTTTCAGGGTATACATGGTGATACTCTATATATGTATCACAGGTTGATAGAGAGTATAATATACAATGTGTAATGGGATATGATTACTATTTGTCTCATATAAATTCCGATATTGTACATTCTAAGTAAAGTTATACAAAATATAAATTAAATACATGGGCTAACAATTAATTAAATGTCACGAACTAGCCTGGGTACCCTGGTAACCCAATAACCGAGCTGACCCTGACATAACCTAAAGGGTGTTTCCAATCCCCAAGAGTCAACTACTAGCACTTGGAATCATACAACATTATAGTGGGATTGTTTTTTCTACAAGACATAGCAGAAGCAGGATAATAAAGTCAATGTTCATGTAAAAGAAACTACACTGGGAGTGAAGTACCTGAATACAAGGAGACATAAAATCCCAAAGTGATACAACCAAAGTAATAATAATTGGGAAATATCTCCAAGGTCACTAAGTACAAAACTCACAAATTCTAATGCTCAACAGCAATATCCACCTCCAATAGATCCCTTCCGTTTACTTGAACCAAGACAGATAAAATCTACAAATACCCAAAGGCAAAAGTAGAGTGTGACCCTAAGCAGAGTAGGACACCACCAATGATTCTATAATAGATTCCAAATATAGATTTTCCAAATAAAATAAATCAATTTTAAAATAAAAAGGTTTAGAAATACAAAATCATATTTAAAAAATGAGCTATACATTTTAAAAAATATGTAAAATAATTTTAATGCATAGTCTTTTACTTTACAAGAGGTAGAATATTTCTAAAACAATGGATTAAATAAAACAGTTACATAAATCAGTTTATGCAAATCTATAAATTCATAAAAGTAAATTTTACAACATTGTCAAACATTAATATGTTAAATTTAAATAAAAAATAGAGAAACGTGGTCATCTTACAAGTAGGTTTGATAGTATTAACCAACAATAGGATTCTACACTCATTGAGTGATCACAGAAAAATGAGTATACTCATGTCCCCCTGATACTAACTAGAGGTGACTCATCTCTCACTCATATGGATGTGACCTACCATAGGTATATTTTAGAATGTTATAATAGCATAGAGTGTATACAAATAACTCACCAACTTCCTATGTCTTACATGTGCTCTTAGACGATGGAAAATTTATTGTAATAATTCATAAAATAAAATATATCCCACTCATCTATCTCAAAAATTACTATTTCATTTCATTTAAACCTGAACGGGTTTTTAAAAAATGACCTTTTCACATGATAAAAACACTAGGTTTCTATCAAATCATTTAAATCCATTTCCAAAGTTTTAAATCCATTCAAAACTAATTACACCATTTTCACAATTAATTTCCAAAATTAAATTCAACATTTTAATTGAAAAAAATTTCTTTCAAAACACAATTTAAATTGACCAATTTCTTTAAACACACTACAATTCTCTAGAATTTAGTGTTTTCCAAATTATTATTCAAAAACCATTTTAAATCACTCAATTCATAAGAATTGGTTTTTATTAATTTAATATAATGAAAATATAAGGAACTTAATTTAAATAAATAATTTAAATAAATCAATCTATTTAGGAATAATCCATTTTGCTAATCGGGACAGAACCACCTACCTCTTCCAGAAACTCAAAACTGGCATTGACACCTATAAATGATAACAAAGGTGTAGAATAACTTTAAAATCAAACTATAATAATGATCTAACACCACTAGGAATATATCCATCAATTAAAAGATAATATATTGAAAACCCAAGAAGGGAGAATGATAGAAAGAAGAGGAATGATGAAGAACGCTTACTCGAATATCACCCGCCAAAGAAATGATGATCTAATATCAAATAAATGGATCTAGAAGAGTTGGAAAACTCTAAAATTTCTTGGGGTAGGACTTGGGTTTAGAGAATGGGAATTGTAGAGGAGAAAATGATGAAATAACCAAGCACTTCCTTCATTTTATAGCTGCTATCTGGTTATTACAGGGCGTGTAATCTTAGTACATGTCGTGAATGATTTAATATACGTACGAGTAAAGTAATGTTGTATCTGTAATGACCATTTAGAGTTAGGGTATTACACGACATGTAACACCTGTTTATATCCTGTAATTATCGAGATTCATAATCAAAAAATCCCCCATCATTTTGCATTAAAAACTGACAAGAAAATATATCATTTTGCGTAAAGGGAATTCACGGTCTGTACCAATCACACTACGAACCATGTTTCACTGCATGCACTCAAAAGTAGTTATACGACATGTAATCTAGTTACATAACAAGTAATATCCTATCAGTTTACAAAAGCAACCTATTTAAAACTAAAAAATATAATAAGTGTCAGGCTTTACCATTATAGGAATCCTCCCACTATAATCTCAACACCACCCAAACAACAAAAAAGTAAATCACGACAAGGTTTAATAAGTACATGTTAGTTCCGTAATGGGATGTTATAACCTTTCCACCATAAGAACATTCTATCCTCAGGACTCCTATAAAGAAGATTCCATGCCAAAAATATTAGTCCACTACTCTCTCATTAGTGAATCATGTTCAAACATCTGGTGACTATCTTAACCATGATTCCATAGAACACGAACCCAAGGTATCTTCCTCCCCTAAAGTTTATTGGTCTCAGTCTCAACTATTTTAACAGTATGCTTAGAAAAAGATAATCCATTTTCTATCTCAAGATTACTCTAGCTCAAAATGTGATATGGATCAGAGAGAAACTTTATCATATGTGATATATAAAACATGTTATGTATTGACGTTAACTACGGTGGTAGTACTAAATAGTAAGAATCTTTCCCCACCTATTCAACAACATAAGAAGGTCCCAAAAACTAGGAGAAATCTATTCATTCCTCCCAATCCATCGATGACCTAACCTGGGTGAAACCTTAAATTAACATAGTCACCAATTACATACTCCAATGTTCTATGGAATTGATATGCATAAGACATATATCAACTCTTTACTGTAAACATTCTCTGATGAATCACCCAAATCATAGTTGTCGTATCTTGTGCCATGCTTGGTCCAACCAAGGAATTATCACCAACCTCAAACCAACACAAAAAATATTTACAAGTTCGGCCATACAATGCCTCAAATAGTGTCATACTGATTATGGAATAATAACTATTTTTATAAGAAAACTCAACTAGTCCCAAGTCATCATCCCAAGACCCACTAATGTCAAGATCACAAACATGAAGAATATACTCAAGAATTTTTATAGCTCTCTCTATCCATCCATCCGACTCCAGATGGTAGTTCATGCTCAAATGAAGCTGAGATCCCAGTTCCTCCTGAAGGCCTCTTCAAAAGTGAGATGTAATCTAAGAATCCCAAACAAAGACTACAGCATATGGAACTCCGTGAAAATTAAAAAATCTCGCTTAAATAAAGACTCCTCAACTCCTCAACTTTGTTTTTATCATGAATGGGAATAAAGTGGGTTAACTTGATCAGCATATCAACTACAACCCATATTGTATTCTTTTTTTTCTAGGTATGAGGAAGCCCAACCAAAAAGTACATAGAGATTTCATCCCACTTCCATTTAGGGAATTTAACGGGTTGAAGAAAACCTGATGGCTTTTTGAGATCGTTTATCACCTATTGTCATGTATAGTATTGGGAAACAAACATAGCAATGCCATGTCTCAGACCTAGTGGCCAACGTTGTCTCCTAATGTCTCAAAACATCTTAGTGGTTCATAGATGCACATCCCACTAGGAATTATTGAAATCCACTATTACAAAAATTCTTGTAGATTATAGTATAACATAATGGTTATGATAACATAGAACAACCTCTTTGGGAAATGACCAGTGTTAATTAGACTCCCCTCCATAAAGAGAGTCTGTAATGATATAGAATTATTCATCAAGCAATTATTCTTGAAGAATCATCTAGAGAAGATAAGATTTCAATTGAACTCTAGATAAAGAAATTTCAACCCATTTCTTCAAAACTCGAATATAAAACTATGCAAAAAGATCCATCAAACCCCACTCCTCTGAAGATTCTATCACAGCTAGTGCTAGCAGATTCTTGCTTAACACATCTACATCGATAGTGGATTTCTCCGGTGTAAAGGTAATGTCAACGTCAAAAAATTGCAGGTACTCCACCCAACTACTTTTGAGGGGATTAAAATATTTTTGAGAGAAGATATAAATCAAGATATTATTTTCAAAAAACACAGTAAACCATTCTACCTAAAGGTAACGCCACCAACAATTATGTGTGTGCATCATAGATGCAAGTTAATGATCATGGGTAGGATAATACTTCTCATGTGGCCTAAGTTAAGGATATCCATAAGAAGCTACATGGTTTCCCTGTATAATAATACTACCCAATCCTGAACCCTTAGAATCACAAGAGACCACATACCCATGCCCGACCTCTAGAAGATTCAACACCATCCCAATAGTTAAATTACATTTCATATCAACAAAATATTTCTGATATTTATCATCCTAAGAAAATTTCACCCCCTTCTAAGTCAGATCAATCATCATAGAAGCCATGTTTAAGAAGTCATTCAGGAACCTATGCTAGTATTTGGGTAATCCCAAATTCTTTACATTTTAAAGACATTAAGTGGTCATTCGAAAGTCATAACAAACTTTTCATTATTAGGATCAACTGATATACCCTGTTATGACAGCATGTGTCCCAAGAATTTCACTTCTCGAATACATAAATCACACTTCAAGATATTGGTATAATGTTAGTGACTTCCAAATAAACCCATAACAATTCACAGATGTTTCACAGGGTCCTCCTCATATTTAGGATAAACATAGATGTCATCCACAAAGACCATTACAAAATTATAAAAATAATAATGGATGATATTGTTCATAAAATCCATCAAATAATTAGGAGAATTTTTATGACAATGGGCATAAAATGGTACTCATAATGGCCAAAACTTCTTTGAAAAAATGTTTTCTGAATTTCAGATTATTTTATCCCCAACTGATTCTAACTAAACCAAAAGTCAATATTTTAAAACCACTTCGTCCATTCAGGTAATCATATAGATCATAAATCTGTGTAAATGAATAAATTTTCATTACTTTAACTCAATTTAGATTCCAATAATCAACACATAAGTTAATATAACAATTGTCATTTATAGTGAATAGAACTATTGCCGACCAAGGTGACACACTCTGGTGTATAAAGGCTTTCTCAAGAAGATCACCCAGTTAAGACTTCAACTCTTTCAGTTCATCTGGTTCCATGTGGTAGGAGGGAATTGGAATTTTTTGAGTACTAGGCATTATGTCAATAAGGAAATCAAATTCCCTTTCTAGTGTAAGACCAGAGAAATTTGAATGAAACATGTCAAGAATCTCAATGACAATAGGAGGGATATCACTACTCAATGATTCTCATTCTAGATCAAAATAAAACAAAAATATCACATTCTACAATTCTAGATAAAACGTTTCATATCTACTCGACCCCAAGTCCCAATCTCCTTGAAACACAAGAGATCTGCCACTGGTTGTAGTGAAGTAGACCAATTGAAGATAACAATCAATCGAGGCTTTTTTTGAAATGAACAAATCCATCCTAAATATAACATCATGATATTTCATATCAAGAACTAGAAAAATCAATGCTAAATAATAATTTGATTTGTGGAAGACACAAGCATGTATATGGAGACCCTAGTCTCTCTTTGTACTAGAGGGTATAGAAATATCAATTTCATTGGATAAAAGCATACATAGAAAGATTAATATTTTTAACAATATGGGTTGAAATAAATGAATGAGATGCATCAGTATCAAATAAAGAAGTCACTAATGATGATGCTATAGTAATTGTACCTCTCACATTCATTGGAACTCTGTCTTCTTCCCTTAGAGACTCTTTCGCTATGTGAAGAAGCTTTATTCTGGATGCAGGTGGCCGGAACCCTTTGTACATGAATTATATGATTTCACTATAGTTTCTGGAGGTTTTGATGATCCCATTACACTATAAAGAGTGAAAAAGTTGCAGAACAACATCAATAAGTTTCCTAAACATATGCAGGATCCACAATTATGTCAGTCTTCCTATAATTGAAAAACTCCATAGCCTTACCCAAAATCATTGAATCTTGATAGATCTGGTTGGTGAACAGAACCTTGAATTTCATCCACTGAATTTTCTCATGCTTTCCTACCATCACCATTGTGTTCAACCATCTCCTGCTTGGTCCTTCCAGCACGAAGGTAGAACACTTCACCTTTATCACATCTGATGCTTCCAAGACTCAAAAAGATGATCTATCTTACTGAACCATCTCTCCACAAGTTGATTATTAGTGGAGACATTTAAAATTGGTGACTTATGGAAAAGAAACTCATTTTAAAAATTTATAATAACATCACCCACAGGATCCATAGGTGGAGCCTAAATAGGGACTGGTTTTGGTGCCTACCCCAATTCTTGGATAGTATGTATGATCACCACAACTAGATTTTGTTGAACTATAAGATTGCCTCATTTAGGTTAAGCAATATCCTCCTCCTAGATCTGATTCACACATCTTATTAAAGTCTTGATGTCACAAAACATCAACATAAATCATTGTGGACATTAGGTAGTTCCATAATAGAGCAATGGGGGAAATTAATCCCAAGACAAAGAACATACAAGATTTGAAGTTCACATTATCTAAATCAAAATTGTGAAAATACTAGAACTAATCTATATGAACTCATTCCCAAACCACCCATAGTGACTTAAGGTTCTTTGTGGTGATAGATGGACAAGAAATCTATTGTATGTACCTCGTAAGATCCAACACAATTTCACAAATTCATAATGAGTTCAATAAAAAATCTCAACCTCCTTCTAATGCCATTTTATTATGAACTTGCCCGTTTACCCTGGTAAACCAGATAACAAAAGCAACCATAACAAAAACAAAAGGGATTTACCAATCCCCATGGTCTTGTAACTAGCACCTCACATCATACAATATTTATGTGGGACCAATTTTTTCACAAGACATAGAGGAATTATGACAAGAAAGTCAATATGCATATAAAAGAAACTCCATGGGGAGTAGAGTACCAGAATACAAGGAGAAATAAAAATTCCGAATTACTATAACTGAAGTACAAAAAACATGGAAAATATCCCCAAGGTCCCCAAGGACACAACTCACCATGTCCAAATCTCAGTAGTTGGATCCACCTCCAAGAGATCCATCCCTTTACTCGAACCTTGAAGTTTAAAGTCTACAAACACCCGAAGGAAAATTTAGGGTGTGACCCTAAACCCAGTAGGACACTGGAAAATATTTCATGACAAATTCCAATTATAGATTATCCAAATAAAAGCTTTCAATTTTCAAAACAAATAGGTTTTTCAATTCAAAACCAGATTTAAAAAACATGATATACATTTTAAAAATGATTGGAAAATACTATTAAAGGATGGTATTTTACTATAAAAGAGATGGAATATTTCTAAAACAACATATTAAAAAAATATATGTATAAAAATGCTTATGTAAATAAATCAATGGAATTTGAAGCAGTTATACAACATTGTAATACATTTATATCACAAATATAAATAAACCAGTGACCAACATGGTCTTATTCTATGTAGTGATGATAGTATTAACCAGTTATTGGATTCCGCACTCTCTATGTTATCGTATAAAAATTAGTATACTCACATCCCCTTGAAACTAGATAGAGGAAACTCATTATCCACCCATCCGGGATGTGACCCGCCACATGTATATTTTAGAGCATTGTAATATCATAGAGTTTATCCAAAAAACTAACCAACAACCTAAGGATTATATGTTTTCTTACATGTTGTTCAATTTATTTTAAGACCGCTTAAAATAGATTAGATTCCATTATTACATTTTAAAAATTTCAATTTCTCTCCATCTAATACCAAATGGATTTTAACAAAAAAATTCACTTTTCACATGATAAAACCACTAGGTTGCTATGAAATCATTTTAATCCATTTTCACAAGATTGAAATTCATTCAAGATTAATTCCATCCTTTTCATAGTTAATTTCCACAATGAAATAAAACAATTCAATTGAAAAAATTTCCATCAAATGCATAATTTAAATTCAACAATTTAAATTGAAAAATTTCCATAAAACACACCATAATTAAATAGAATTTGGGGTTTTACTAATTTTCATGCCAAAACCATTTAAATTATACAAATTAACTAGAATTGGAATTTATATATTTAATTGATAGAAAATGTGGTCAATTGAATTGAAATAAGAAATTTAAATAAATCAATAAATTTTGGAATAATGAATTAGGAAAATCAGGATAGAACCACCTACCTCTTCCCAAAACACGAAACTCGCAGCAACACCTGTAAATAAGAACAATGGTATTGAAGAACTGAAAAATCAAAATCGAAGCAATATCTAACACCACAAGGAGTAGATCCATCGATTCCAAGATGATTCATTGAAACCCCAAGAGAGGATAAAGAGAGAATAGAACAATAATGATGAAGAGTGCTTACCAAGATATCACCCACTAATGAAATGACAATAGGTCACCAAATTAATGGATTAAGAAGATTTGGAGGACACTAAAAACACCGAGGGAAGGCCTTGGGTTATATCTGTTGTTGGGGTTTTACATTGTGTGTAATTAAGTTACAAGGTGTGAAGGGTTTAATTTCCATAACGGTGGAGAATCACAATAACTGTAAAACCCCATTAAAGTTAGGGAATTACTTGACGGGTAATACTTATTCATGTTTTGTAATGCCTGAGATATATCACCGATGAAAGACTCATCATTATTCATTAAATATTAACCTGAAAATAATTCACATCATGTAAAGGGAATTTACAGGGTATAACAATCATACTGTGAACCATGTTTCATGCTTGCATTTAGTAATAGTTAAATGATGTTTAATATCCAATTATTTTGCAAAAACACCACATTTAACGCTGAAAAAATCCAACAAGTGTCAGACTTTACCATTATAGGATTCTTCCTACTATAAACTCAACTAGACCCAAACAATGGAAGGGAAAACAATGAAAATGTTTAAGTTGTAGCTGTCAGTTTGATAATTGGATGTTACATTACAAAATTAAATTTAACTACATAGTGTGTATCTAGAATAAGAATTGTTTGATAGGATTTTTAGAATTTTAAATAATTAATGAATTTTATTAGAATTTAGGATTTACATTCCATGTATTGTTATCATACATTTTGTGTGGTTTGAAAGCATTAAAAGTGATAAAAACCATGAATATTAGTGAAATAAGTCTGTCAAAAATGATGATCTAACAACTTGGATTGACTAGTGGAACTACAAATTGTGAAATATTTTTTCACACCATGTATGTTAAATGTCATGTATGTATAAGACACATGACAATGAATATATAACAAGATTAGGTTGTTTAAGTGGGAATACGTCATGATAACCCCAATGCATGCTCTACATATAATTAATTTTAAATTAAATTATATTAATTTAATTATTTAACATTATAGAGGATGTGTTTGTCTATAGATGTATGGATATAAAATTGAGTTAAATAAAATAATTTTTTAATTTAGTTAATTTATCATAAGAATTATCAATAGTAATGAATGATGACTTCTTTTATTAATTTTGTAACTTTTTCATGTGTGGAAGATCATGAGATTTATTGAACAATGATTATATTGTGTTTATTTTTAATTTAATATATTTTCATTGGTTTATTATGTGATATATTGTTTATTAAATTAAATATGATGGCCAATGAGTCAATCCTCCACCTTTATTTGGTAGTACCTATGTGACCAAAATTTCTTTTTGTAACTTATACCCCAAGTTAACCTCACCAAATTGTGAGTGTGTATATATATATATGTGTGTAAATAATGGGTCCCCAATGATAGTATGTAATTAAGTAATTGAGTCAAGGTAAAAAAAAACAAGGTGATACATTGAATCCATGTAGAATCTAGAAACTCGAGCATAGTCCCTGCTTAAGGTTTTATTTCACAAGGGTCAAGGGTCAGTTTATCATCAAATCATTAAAAAAAATTAGGAAAGATCATGACCATACCCTATAAACTTATTTTATTTCTATCAAATAACATAGTTAATTACTAATTTTAATTAGATGTTATATCAGAATCATTTGTAATAAATGAATTAATAGACATGCATAATGTAATACAATAAATTAATTATGCATAAATTATTTTATCGAGACATGCTTAACAACACATGTAAAATTCATATAATATTAAAAATCATGTATAAGGGAAAAATAATTAATATTTTTATATAAAGGTAAAATTATGAAAAGAATAATATTATGATATTATATAATTCCATTACTTGTGTTATACTATCACTATAGTTTAATTTTTGTGTTTGACCCTCTTTAAGGTGCATTTAATTATTGGGGAGTCCTAAAAATATCTTTTTTTGGAATAACTTAGTTTACATCATGAGTTTATCACCTATGTGGGAGATGGTAAAATTGGTTGGTAGGTGTTGAGGAATTAAGGGTTTAGTATTTTAATATTAGGGAGTCTACTAAACTGATCTTGATACTTCGATTTAATGTAGTTGGAAAGAATGAACATAGAAATACATTTAAGTAGATTTTCAATATAATTTCTGGGATATAGAAAGAATATGAAGATCATTACCCAAAAAATAATCATAAAACATGAAATTTTTAATCCAAGGGAGATGGATATTGGGATTTGATAAAATAGTGAGAAACTAGTAAAATAAAATTTATTATGTCACTTTTTTATAATCAAGATAATGTACTAAAATATATTTGTACTTAATATAGAAAGTGAAAATAACACCCATAGGAACACGATGATCGTTTTTAGAAAAATATGATGTCCACGCTGACAAAAAATTCCTTGATTGGAATTTTTGTTTATACAGTACATTACGACCAAAAATATTTGTACTTAGTGTCAGAATACACTCTTTCTAATAAGCTATCATTACGACTGAGTAATGGGGAAAATGATACCTATTAGAGACACATGTGATTCATTTATTATCTATTGAATTATTCCATCAAAAGTTTATAAAGAGAATAATATTACATATAATGATTCTATAGATACACCATTATATATAATCTCATATCTCTTAATAAATGAGAGGGTCTTAAGATAAATGTGATTATCGCTACATTATACTAGTGAAAACTAGGAGGATGTTATTTATCTTGTGTCACATCCGTAAAATATTTTAATTACATTTACCAGTTAGTTATGGTCATCAATATTATTTAAAAATTATCCATTTATATCTTACAATCATATTTTTATTCTATATATTTCATATTCATCCATAAATACATGAAAAATAACATGGAAAAGAAACTAAAAAATCAATTATCTTTGCTTATCTATGATGTTAAGGATGGGTGTGAACATGGGTCCCAATACCTTAAAGTAAAAACAGTGAAGGAAAGTGTTACAAAACACCAAGCTACTTCAATTTCAATGGATTTATTAAAATCTTATTTAAAGAGATAAAATATTCAGAGGCGGTGTGTATAATATATAGTAATTTTATTCTCATGTGTCAAAAATTTTCATTAGAAGAAGAAATACAATGAATTGGGGTGGAAGAAAATTATTGAATATACATTCGATGTAGTCATAAATTTGTATAATACTTCATTTTAATTTCATAGGAACTAAATATAATATTCATATCATATAAGTGCATTAAAATAAATGAACTATGGATGATCAAGATAATTAAAAGATACAAGGTGAAATCTATAAAAGATGAAAAAGGGTGACTCCTAGGTCAATCAATATAATGAAATGACATATAAATTAATCGATTAATTATTTTAGATGAAATATTATTTTGAATTAAGTACTAGAAAAAATTTTATATCAATTTCTAATAGACACGATGAGATGTTATCACATTGTAGAATGAATTTTTTTTCAGTGTTTCATTCTCAATTTATATACTAGTAATGTCTGACTAATAAATAATAAATAATTAATTTAAAATATAACACTCATACCATGTTTTGGAAATATAAATATGTTTTTAGGGATTTTTTTTTGAAAAAAGGATGGCCAAACCACTTCAAGAGTTAGTTCAACATAACCAAATGAGTTATTTTCAAGATAAGTGATAGATACATTAATTTATGTTGTAATTTTACATTAGAAATTTTTAAGAATTATTCATAATTAAATGAATAAAATTGGTATGTAATGACTAATATTTTCTTGAATTTATTTTTAGAAATTATTGGGAAAACGCTGAGACCACGCGCTATGACGGCATGCGATTCTGAGGCCTAGTGTACCTGGAACAATTAGTTGATTTTTTTTTTACATTTTAATATAACACACGAACTACTTTTTCAAAAAGGTGGAATAAATCTAAAACGGGTTTTTGGGTCAAAAATATGAGGGAAAGATTGAGCTCAGAGTAGTGATTTTACCCTAGGCGAAACATAATATTATTCAGCACTATTCTCTATGGAAAAACCTATAAAGAATGTAACCATAAATAAAATTATTAAATAAAAATATTTTATTTTTTAATCCTAATAACTAATGAATGGTGACACATATTTAAAATATGATACCACTTATGATTTTGTAATTTTGTGTTTTCCTTACGTGAATTTTAACATTGACTAGCATAGACCGGACATGAAAGTTAGTTTTTTGGATGTATAGGTAATAAAATATTTAATAAAAATATTTTATTTCGTCACAGGGATGTGTTTTCTTTTTATTAAGGCCTTTTCTAGAATTTTGGTTCATCACCATAAACCTAGAATTCCACTGATATAGAGAGAAGGGCCTCTTGATAAAACATGCTGAACGTTGACAGATCTGCAAATCAAGATTGAAAAACTACATATTCAACGGATCAAGGAATTATGATGACGCAGCTTCTACCTTCATCAAAACCCAATCCATATTCATGGTATAGTGTTTTTCATTTGTGTTCATTTCCCTATTTTTTAAATTCAATGACAAATATAGACTTTCCCATGAATAGGTTTATTCGTGGGTCAATCATTCTCATGGGATGAATAATTTATGTGAGTTGATTTTGGGATTGATTTTATTAAATTGATATGATTTATTCCCTCTATGTTCTTCAATATGACATGAACAGATATAGGATAACATGGCTAAGACCAAGAACAGTTCTTTAATAATTCTTGTGCATTTATCTATTTTCCCCAGTCACGTGTTCCTCATTCTTCATGAAATATGATCAAAGGATTGGTGTGGCCCTAATCTGTGGCGTAATGATCTATGACCCAGGATATGACACCACAAAAATGCCATAGAGTTGAGACGACAAAGGCGTGGCACAAAATAACCAAGTCTGCGGCTTTCGGCATTGACCAGAATAGCGGCTCTGGCCAGTTTAGGTGAAGTGCGCGGCAAACAGTGGGCCGCCGGTGGAGAAGCCAGTAGCGGCCCGACAGGGGCTGGGCTAGGCCGATTGTGAGGAGGATAGGATAGTAGTAGGGTAGACAGTAATGTAACAGAGGTCGTAGTCCTGGTGGGACCACATGGGAGCTTTTGGCAGAAGAGGCCGCAGAGGAATACTGGGGACACAACAATGAGGGGATGCGTAAGCAGGTGGGGCCTCTCCGAAATCACAATGATAGAGGATGAGGGGGAGAATGGGGATGTAGAGTCCACCCATATTGATCATAGATGCACTATGTTGACTAGGCAGAGAACGTGGTATGCGAAAACCGCATGCGAGAGAAGGGGGTATGTCCCATAGGCTGGGTTGGACATACCATGCCACTCCTGTAGCCTTGCAGGCTGGGTCATATGGTCTAGCAGTCCATGACCCAATAGGTCAGTCCTAAGGGGCCAATCCAGACCACATAGGTCGACCGTACCAAGTTAGGTTAGTGGGTCAGACCCAAACTGGGCTTGAGTTATACTTTTTCACTACAAATGTCGTAACTTTAAAACTAAAGGTTTATCTGACAAGCCATCTAGGACGTTGTGACCCTCACTATGAGTAAGTCTATTTGAGATTGGTTGGTGGTTTTTTATGGACTAGAATAGTTAAATATTTTCCCTTTGTTCTTTCTTCAAGTGTTTAGTATGACATTACATCTACATCCCTAGATAATTGTCCCCTCTAGATGTCGTGTCCTGGATAGAGTTGTAGTATCCCTCATTGGGACTGGAGTGATCTACTATCACCCCTGGTGGTGTTTTTTCGGAATTGATGTTCCTCCATGAATTGGGAGTTAGTTTTCCATCTAGTGGTCTTTATCTATAGGGTTTTCAGTATTCTCCCTAAAGGATCCCCAACATTGCAAGCAGCATTGTTAGGGTTGCCGGTATTCTTTGAGAACGACCCCCTACATTACAAACTAATATAAACTGGGTTGTTGGTATTTTTGGGAAGTATCTCCTCTTGTTATGTCATGTTCTTTTATCAGTGTATTCCCATTGGGCAGGGCCCAAATCAGCGGGACCTCTTTACAAGAGTCTCTGATGACATAATGTCTTGAGGAGTGAGTTTTCCCAGAATGATCATGCATGAAGAAAAATCCTATGGTGGTGACTGGTTTTGACATACCTCTTTACATTGTGGCTTGTAACTGGTATATTTGGATATCCTTTGTATACATGTTACAGAAATATACATTTGTATAGTTGAATGTACCTCATTTACTTTTATGTTATATACTTTGTTCATTTTTTGTGGTAATTATTTGTTGTTTTGTGGTGTCCTATTGAGTATTGTTTTAATCACCCATACATGGTCTCTTCCCACACATGTCGTTTTTGTGATAAATAACAACTGTTTGACAGAGTCTGCGGTGGACCAGGTGGTGCTTAGGGAGACTAATTAGTTGAGGTGTTCTCTTACTACTGCAGAAAGCTAACTTGTACCTTACCTTTAGGTTGGACCAACTAGAGTTTTATATGGATGAGCTTCAGGAACTTGTGTGTTCACTTGTTTACAATCTTTCTTTTGGTGGGCATGTATTCTAGCCCATTTTAATTTCATATAACTTATTTTTCATTTCACTCTCGTTTTGGGATATAGTGGTTTGCATCTAGGTTTTACATATTATATTTAATTTTCAGAATTTGTGGGATTGGAGATGTGTACATATGTAGAGGTACCTAAAAAAATGCCCCTCATTTGTGGGATATGCCTACATGGTGCTAGTCTATAGCCCTTTTTCTATTAGAGGCGACTATAGTGTAGTCATGACAGAAGCCCCTCTTGGATGGGTCATGGCATGGTAAAAGATATTCAATCCTCTTGGAGAGTTTGTTTGAGCATATATTATCCATGTGTTTCATAGATCATTTAGATAGAGAGTATATGTTTTCTACTACTGAAATTACCAAATTCACATCATAAAGTTATTGATAGTACAAGAAGGATAGATAAGTATAATATTATACATTTCTACTTCTCCTTGACTCATACATATACTATAAATAATAGTGTAATAACTAAACATAAGTTAATTGTATTATCAAATGGATATCATATAAGTTAGTATATTATGTGAATCCATTATTTTATAGCCTCATTTTTTATGGGAATTGTCTGTAAATAAATATTAATATTTACTCATTTATATAATAAAAAACAAATTTCATCTTAGTTCATTATCCAATAAAGGATATTAGAATTCTCATCCCAGTTAAGTATGAGTCGAAACTAACTATAATTAAATGAGAAAACCACATTTATTTATAGTGAGATTAAGTATGGATTGTATGTTTTCTGGGATATGGATTCATAAATATAGGTATAGGTGCACTAAAACACACAATTTACAGTGGGAGTAATTATTCTAGAGATACATATTGTGTTAGAAAGAAAAAACCATAGTTTTTGTTTTATAATAACCAATAATTGTTTTATATTATTATTTTAAAATAATGAATCCTACAGGGATTAGAAATTGAAAACTAGCTATGATTGGTGAGTTCGTATGAATTTAAAGATGTATTCAATTTACCAAAACTAGGATTCATATTTTGGAAGTTTCATTAATTAATGTAAAATCATTTGTCTGTATTCAAGAGTGACTAGACATGGGAGGTATTGGTGTGATTCCAATAAGGCTCTATTGGTTATACCAAGTCTATATATATGAATGAATTTTTATTTTACTTTTCATGTAATACATCAATGATCATTATATTGGTATTAGGGTTTTAATGTCATTTTACATAATGAAAACCTTAATGATCATTTCTAATATACATGAATAGAATAGTTTTATGAAACCATAGACAATCAATAAGGTGTGTATATTTCAATAATCAATTTTTGGATCAAAACATGCACTATTGTAGAGAACCAAAGCTTAACGTACATGGACATTACATTACTTTTTCGTAATACATAGTACATAACAAAAACACACACACAAGGATTGTAATAGATTAGTGTCTTTGGAAACTCAAAATAAAATCTTCTAATCGTGGTGAAAGATCTTCAACATCTCCCAATAAAGATCTTCCCTTTTTATTTTTCTTACCTAAAACCTTTCTTTACATCCTGTGGAAAAAAAACATAAAAGGTGTGAGATCAAATGCCCAGTAAGGGTAAACATAGAGAACATAAAACAAACCCATAAACATTTGAATGCAAAAAACATGAACATAAAATCTAAACATCAAAATCTTGAGCAATGTCGTAAATCATGGAAGTACATAAAGCATAGTTTATAAAAGAGAATTAATCATGATAAAATATCTTGGAAGTAAAACTGGTAATTGTTGGAACCATTCATCACATGTCATGATTTCCATAGTAGCCAAGGCATTGCTGCCAAGACCATCATAGCGGACAAAGTCCCATTCGGAATCGAGTTCACTCCTCGTTTCAGTCCTATTTCATTGAACCGGTATAACCTACCTACCGTTCCAGCCATGTCTATCTCATGAGATATAAATCTTTACCCAATGCATTGGAGGGAGATATAGGTCCCACCCATCTAATAATGAAATCATTCTCTCGTGTGCCACAAAATCATAAATCATACATCATAGCATAACCCATGTAATAAAATGGGATTCTTAAACATCATGCCATCATAAAATAATCCATAAACAATTGATATCATTTCATCATAAGAAAATTGAAAACATTTAAATCATAGAGACATTTTACTAGAAACATACACATATGAAATAATGTCATCTTAGATAGAAAATAGTTTTGACAAAACACTTGAAATGAATTCTTGAGGAAAATATCCTTTCTTCTTTAAAATCATTTTCTTTTCACAAAATTACATGCAATTTTAAAAGATATCAGTTTTGTTGAAATTAATCATGCAATCTTATAGAAGAAGCTTCTTGAAAATGAGGCGTTATGAAACCGTAAAAATCCGTTCATGCTGTATAAGTTAAAAATAATATTCTCCTCGTACTTTCGTCATAAAAGTCAAAAATAACCTTATATGGTAACTAATGGAATGATTCCATTCATACAATGTGGTAAAAAGTCAATAAAGGGTAAAAATGACTTCAAACATTCATGGAAGAATGGTAAACCCTTTTATGAAAACATTTTTATAAAACATAGTCGTGGATGATAAACGTAACCCCAGTAAATACTTACGTATAAACAATCTCGGACAAAAATGAGATTGAAAATTTATCCCTTACCTTAGCTCCGATATGCTTTGTACGTATCCGAACCTCCTCTTCTTTGAAGCACCTCTTTGAGACCTCCACTTAGGGCACTAAAATTGGTCTTTGAGGAAGACCAGAACCTCTAGGATGTTTCTAGGGAAGTGGAGAGGAGAAAATGGAAGGGGTTGGCCGATCGTGAAGGCTCAAAGTGGTGTGAGGAAGAGGGGGAGGAGGTGCCCTTTTATAAGGGAGGAGAGGGGCACCTTTGGAGTAACTAAAAGTATTATTTTATTATAAAGTCAAATTTGGTGTTAAATAGCTCAAATTGATTTATTTTGAAGATAAGGTGGGGATAGGTCGAAATCCTCTCATCCAATAGAATTTAGACAAGTTTAGGTATCAATTTTAACCTTATCATTTAGATTTAACTTCAAGTTAGATAATTTAACTTTCACCGTGTCTTCTTGTTTTCTTACACTATAAGGTTTATAAACTTACTATATCAAGCCAAACGAACACCAAGTTGTTTATTATTAATATATATAACCTTATCTAAGTCATTTGGCCTAACCTTAGATTTTTAGGAATAAAATAACAATTAATAATATAATATTTGTTTTATGAACTATTTTATGTCAATCTTGACACTATTTTGTAATTGATTTTTGTGAAAATCATAACATAATTATTAGCTCTAACCAAGTTAATTAAATCAATAAAAACATGTCATATTAACCTAGAAAATTAGTGTAATTCATAAAAAATCTCAAATTATATTTATTTGGGTATTTATAATATCAATTATTATAATTTTTCACTATTATGGTAATTAATGCATCATCATTATGTCATAAATAAATTAATTTATTTAATGTCTAAAAATTATAAATAAAATATCATTATGTAGGAAATCTTATTATCTTTCTAATGAATATTTACAATCGAATTTATCTTTTTTATTACCCTATATTAAAAATGTTTTAGTAAATAAACCTTGATTTTAACTCTTTTAACTCTTCTTTAAATTAAATAATAATAAATGTCCTAAACTAATCCAAGTGGGCCTAAATGGTCATATTTTATTCCTAAGGTTGTTTTTGGTCGAATTACACTTATCCACTAGATTTAGGACATGTGTTAGGGTAATAATAATATCATTTTCACCCTTAATTACCCTATTTAATTTTAACGGTGGTAAAAAAAAGTAAAAAGTTACTATTCACCAAAAATTATTTTCATCTCATTGAACCACATTTTACTTACTGACATCAACCGTGTCTCTTGGATTTTTGAAATTCCTCTCACAAAAGCGGTAAAATTAAGATTTATGAATAATTTATTTTTTTAAACTACCACTTAGTAGTTTCACTATTCATCAAAATATGAATGTTTCCCGAAAAATACCAAAAATTAGGCCTAAGATATATTTGATATTTTGAACTCAAAAATGATGTCTATTTTACCAAATTCAAAACATATCAGTCGCATTATTTAATTTAAAAATTAATTCCCGTCGTTAAAACAAATAGCGTGTTTTTAAAAGATAATAACTATCAAAAGATTGACACTGGTTTATGTCTGGTTTAAATGTGAAATTACATCCAATGATAAACATTGGATTGAATTGTAAAAATATATTCTAAATATACTTTAAAACCACTCAAATTAATAATTTACCACTATTAATTATTTCGATTAAAAAAGTTGTTTTTAATTAAAATTTATTAATTTTCACTATTAATAAGAATATGAAAGTTATCCGAAAAGTACCCGAATTTCATCTTAGGCTAAATTTGATACTCCGAATCAAAAAAATGAAGTCCATTTTGAAAAATAAAATTTATAAAATTTCAAAAAGTGGTTATTACTATTCATACCGGCTAGTTTTAATAATATTTTAATATCATATCACTGTTTAGTGAAACTCGGTATTGTGTACTACACACGCTATCGAGGAAGGTCGCGATTGCGTGTAATGCAAGGCAAGTCAAGGATGTGTGTTGTGCAAGCTCCTTTTGGTGTAGCGTACAACACAAGACATTAATGAAATTAAAAAGAATATTTTTTATAAAATCTTGGGCTGTTACATTCTACCCCCCTTAAAATGAATTTCACCCTCGAAATTCGTCAGGGTTATAAATGGTTTACTATTCGAAAGTTTCTTTAATAGAAACCCACATCGTAAAAAGGAATACCAAAACCAATCTTTATGAAAAAAAGTATGAAACGTAACGGTTACCCAAATAAACTAATCACTGGGTTTTCACATAGGTGAAAATATGGATATGGAAGAGAAATCTAACCATCATGTTCTGATGGAGGTGGTAGCGAACATGGCTATGGATAAAACTGCAATCACAAAGCCATAAATTTGTGACGATCTGAGGTACCATCTGATTCATCAGATATAAGAGCACTAGGACAACATTATTGGTTTTCAAGATCATTTCCCTAAAGTTGATGAAATTGGAATTAGAAGAAATACTTTCCTAATTTTGGTAGAGTCTCACCGTTGGTCGTTCTTTGGACAATTTCCACTTCATCTCATAAAGAAATGAAGTTGAATTTGTCATTCGTGATGTGTTAGCAGATCATGTGATAGAATGATGGCTCATTCCATCTGTCTCAAACAAAAGGTTAGAAAAGTTATCAAAAAATACATAAGTCCATCTATAGTGAGATTAATCTTATATGGTTCCTAAAATTGACTTATACTTCATATATCATACTGCTTAATATAATAAAACTAGTTTCTACTAAACTGGGACTTCCTATAGGCCAGTGGTAGGCGATAAAGGCCAGTCGCACTTCGGTTGTGGGTTCGATTCCCACAGCCTTGTCCGACGCGATGGGCTGTCGCCCGTCCTGCAGGTTGTCCTTTTTTCTAAAACTACATTACTATAACATCATAGAAATAATATCAAAAAAGTTCTATCCTTAAACAATAATAACTTATGGTTAACATAATCCATTCCAATCTTTAGGCTTATCTAAAATACATCGGTCCAAGCTCATAGTATAAAGAAAATGATCACGTGAATTCCATCATTTATCCCCCATATATCATAAGATATATGTTGTTGGTCAAATTACAAACATGTGAATACCTTAATCATGTATTCTCTTGAAGAATGAATACCCATTGAACCTTAGTGAAAACATGATTGCAGCCAAAAGTTAACCTTTTCCACATACCAAAATCCAAAAAATTCTATATACTCAAACCATGATATAACGTTCTCCTTATACCAGTCATGAGCTCATGAATACTATCAAACATTTAATTTTCTCCTTATCCCTTCATTATACGCATATCATCTACATTCCAAAAATATCTGAATAACCTTTCAGGGATACTGGTACCATTAATCATACACTTTCAAAACTCAAGGAAAGACAACAGTGTATCAATCCTTAGATGTCTCTTTATTCTATAGTACCATGAGATTACTTATACAACATTACACATGATAAACATGTAATCATTCCACTACATTCTTAAACCATTGACCGAGCTTCAACAATTCATTCATCTCACATATCATTTTTAGTCTCTTCATCATCATCAATATAAATACTACCCATACGACCATACTGATTCTATTCATGAGACTTTCCCTTAGGGCATTGGTTTTCATAATTCCCGTACATTCCACATTTAAAACATTTATCCATTGTTGATGTCGTAGAAATACAATTATCCTCATCCCTGGTGTTAACTGAACCTTTTCCTTTGCACTTACTGACTTTGTGTCCTTCTTTTCCACACCCAAAGCATCTTCCAGTTCCTTTGAAACATTCTCCTTGATGCCTATTCCCACATGATTTACATAGGGGAAATTGAACTTTCTTTCCTTTATGATCATCATGAAACTCCATCTTTCTCTTATTAGCCGAGTCCGGAAACTTAACAAATTTTACTTTATTGATCATATTATGAGATTGCTGATTCGGCATAATAATGATGCTTGGACTTCTAAATTCCATTTCATTTGGTTTCTCATGAAGAATATCATTCCATTGTTCATCATATCCTCCATTATCATGAATCATCTTGTTTCCAGCCATTTTCTAAAACCCAAAAAGAATAGTGTGAGAGGCAAAAATCATAATAAAGGGGAAGTAACTTCGATATCTAACATCTTTGGTTTAATCTAATATCGTTACCATAGTTCTAGGACTATACCCTATACGTATACTTATCCTTAGGTACATCCCTAGACATACCATAGAAATATCTCTAGGGATCTTAGTAACGTTTTCGCATCCTAGTTTCCAAAGGTTGACTAAACTTTTCCTCTGATACCAACTCTAGAGACCCGAAGCTTGACGTACATGGTCATTACATTACTTTTTCGGAATACATAATACATAACAAAAACACACACACAAGGATTGTAATAGTTTAGTGTCTTTGGAAACTCGGAATAAAATATTCTAATCGTGGTGAAAGATCTTCAACATCTCCCAATAAAGATATTCCCTTTTTATTTTTCTTACCTAAAACCATTCATTACATCCTACGGAAAATAAAACATAAAAGGGGTGAGTTCAAATGCATAGTAAGGGTAAACATAGAGAACATAAAACAATCCATAAACATTTTAATGCAAAAAACATGAACATAAAATCTAAACATCAAAATCTTGAGCAAAGGCATAAATCATGGAAGTACATAAAGCATAGTTCATAAAAGAGCATTAATCATGATAAAATAACTTGGAAATAAACTTGTAATTGTTGCAACCATTCTGCACATTTCATGATTTCCATAGTAGCCAAGGCATTGCTGCCAAGACCATCTTAGTGGACAAAGTCCCATTCTGAATCGAGTTCACTCCTCGTTTCAGTCCTGTTTCACTGAACCGGTATAACCTACTGTTCCAGCCATGTCTATCTCATGAGATATAAATCTTTACCCAATGCATTGGAGGGAGATATAGGTCCCACCCATCTCATAATGAAATCATTCTCTCGTGTGCGAAAAAATCATAAATCATACATCATAGCATAACCCATGTAATAAAATGGGATTCTTAAACATCATGCCATCATAACATAATCCATAAACAATTGATATCATTTCATCATAAGAAAATTGAAACAATTTAAATCATAGAGACATTTTACTAGAAACATACAGATATGAAATAATGTCATCTTAGATGGAAAATAGTTTTGACAAAACACTTGAAATGAATTCTTGAGGAAAATATCCTTTCTTCTTTAAAATCATTTTATTTTCAAAAAATTACATGAAATTTTAAAAGATATGGGTTTTGTTGAAAATAATCATGCAATCTTGTAGAAGAAGCTTCTTGAAAAGGAGGCGTTATGAAACCGTAAAAATCCGTTCACACCGTATAAGTTAAAAATAACATTCTCCTCGTACTTTTGTCAGAAAACTCAAAAAGTACCTTATATGGTAACTAAAGGAAAGATTCCATTCATACAATGTGGTATAAAGTCAATAAAGGGTAAAAATGACTTTAAACATTCATGGAAGAATGGTAAACCCTTTTATGAAAACATTTTTATAAAACATGGTCGTGGATGATAAACGTAACCCCAGTAAATACTTACGTATAAACAATCTCGGATAAAAATGAGACTGAAAATTTATCCCTTACCTTAGGTCCGATATGCTTTGTACGTATCCGAACCTCCTCCTCTTTGAAGCACCTCTTTGAGACATCCACTTAGGGCACTAAAATTGGTCTTTGAGGAAGACCAGATCCTCTAGGATGTTTCTAAGGAAGTGGAGAGGAGAAAATGGTAGGGGTTGGTCGAGCTTCAAGGCTCATTGTGGTTTGAGGAAGAGGGGGAGGAGGTTCCCTTTTATAAGCGAGGAGAGGGACACCTTTTGAATAACAAAAAATATTATTCTATTATAAAGTCAAATTCAGTGTTAAATAGCTCCAAATTGATTTATTTCTAAGCTAAGGTGGGGATAGGTCTAAATACTCTCATCCAATAGAATTTAGACATGTTTAGGTATCAATTTTAACCTTATCATTTAGATTTAACTTTTAGTTAGATAATTTAACTTTCACCGTTTCTTCTTGTTTTCTTACACTATAAGGTTAATAAACATACTATATCAAGAAAAACGAACCCCAAGTTGTTTATTATTAATCTATATAACATTATCTAAGTCATTTGGCCGAACCTTAGATTTTTAGGAATAAAATAACAATTAATAAAATAATATTTGTTTCAGGAACTATTTTATGTCAATCTTGACACTATTTATTAATTGATTTTTGGGATAATCATAACAGAATGATTATCTCGAAACAAGTTAATTAAATCTATAATAACATGTCATATTAACCTATAAAATTAGTGTAATTCATAAAATGTCTCAAATTATATTTATTTGGGTATTTATAATATCAATTATTATAATTTTTCACTATTATGGTAGTTACTCCATCATCATTATGTCATAAATAAATTAATTTATTTAATGTCTAAAAATTATAAATAAAAAATAATTATTTAGGAAATATTATTAGCTTTCTAATGAATATTTACAATCGAATATATCTTATTTATAACCCTATATTAAAAATATTTTAGTAAATAAACATTTATTTTCACTCTTTTAACTCTTCTTTGAATTAAATAATAATAAATGTCCTAATCTAATCCAAGTGGACCTAAATGGTCATATTTTATTCCTAAGGTTGTATCTGGTCGATTTACACGTATCCAATAGAATTATGACATGTGTTAGGGTAATAATAAAATCATTTTTACCCTTAATTACTCTATTTAATTTTAACCGAGGTAAAAAAAAGTAAAAAGTTATTATTCACCAAAAATTATTTTCATCTCATTGAACCACATTTTACTTACTGACATCAACTGTGTCTCTCGTATTTTTGAAATTCCGCTTACAGAAGTGGTAAAATTAAGATTTATGAAAAATATTTTTTTTAAACTACCACTTAGTGGTTTCACTATTCATCAAAAAATCAAAGTTTCCAGAAAAATACCAAAAATTAGGCCTAAGCTATATTTGATATTATGAACTCAAAAATGATATCTATTTTACCAAATTCAAAACATATCAGTTTCATTAATTAATTTAAAAATTAATTCCCGCCATCAAAACAAATAGCGTGTTTTTAAAAGATAATAACTATCAAAAGATTGACACTTGTTTATGTCTAGTTTAAATGTGAAATTACATCCAATGAAAAACATTGTATTAAATTGTAAAAATATATTCTAAATATACTTTAAAACCACTCAAATTAATAATTTACCACTATTAATTATTTCGATTAAAAAAGTTTTTTTTAATTAAAATTTAGTAATTTTCACTATTCATCAGAATATGAAAGTTATCTGAAAAGTACCAAAATTTCACCTTTGGCTAAATTTGATACTTCGAATCAAAAAAATGAAGTCCATTTTGGAAAAATAAAATTTATAAAATTACAAAAAGTTGTTATTACTATTCATAACGGCTAGTTTTAATAATATTTTAATATCATATCATTGTTTAGTGAAACTCGGTATTGTGTACTACACACGCTATCGCGGAAGGTCGCGATTGCGTGTAATGCAAGGCAAGTCAAGGACCATGTTGTGAAAGCTCCTTTTGGTGTAGCGTACAACACAAGAAATTAATGAAATTAAAAATAATATTTTTTATAAAATCTCGGGCTGTTACAACTATGATCATATAATATATATTTGGAATAAATTTATTCCGCGGTTACAAAAATTTGTTAGTGGGGAGTTGCTGTTTTCCAATAAATATATTTTTTAAAATATATTGATAATGGTGGATTGAACATACATATCATTTAGTCTAATAACAATCTATCTAAGAATGATTTAATTAATAAAACCAACTCTAAGGGATCATTATATATAGAGATTGATCTTAGAGGTTTCTTGTCACAAACCATTGAACATACTTTCACACTGTACTAAAAATACTAGATATAAGTATTGGGAATGTATTTTTTATAGTGTCACATGGCATAAAATATCTCCCAATTAATTTGTAAAATTATATGAGAATATTGAATGATGAATATACTATAATTCCTAATAATTCATTTAAAATATATCTCACAATCTCAGATATGTGATTAGTTTTTTATTTTTCTAATATTTAAGGAATATAAAGTGAATATAAAAAAAACCTAGAGAAATACAAATAATTATTTTCATAACAATATAATCTTTCATAAGGAAGTAAATCCAGATGTATACATGGTAGATGGGGAAATGAGAAAACTAGTCATCATGGGGATATAAAACTTTTCTTCGTATATAACATCTTGATCTAGTATCATAGTATGGATGTGGTAATAAGAAATAGAAAACTAATTATAGAGAGTGGTATATGTATCAATATAAAATGAGTGTGGTGTGGATTTTGATATAGATTAAGAATAATTTTAAGAAATTATTTGTTCTAGATTTTTATTTTTTTATGCTAGGGAGGATCAGTTCCAAGTAGTTAGTCTGGGTTGTACATAATGTTTGAAGCCTATGGGAAAAACTTAATTCCTCTAAGGACTATGGTCCATGTTATACTTATGACTATGGGCCTTGTAATGGTTCCACCTCACCCCTTGAAATGTGTATTATCAAAATTAATAAAAAATGAAGGCCTTCAGGGCGTTGGATGGATGGTGATATCACCTATTGAAATATTTTTTTAGTGGGGTGATTTTATTGTATGTAAAAAAATACCAGAAAAATGTAGGACCAATTTTTTTTCATATATAGTACAATATTGTTTATCATTTGAGTCTAATAAGTTAGAGAGTTATCAATTGGATCTAGGGAATGTGGGAGTTTATTGGGGTTACTTTAATAGAACTAAGAGACTTTATACTTTTAATTTCTAGTATATCCATGGATGTAAATTTTAATAAATATTTTATCACATGATGATTGTTAACTTTGGTAACATTAATGTTACATTTTTCATAGTGCGTCTATCACACTGACAGATCATGTCATTTTCCCACAATATTAAGAACCTTTTTGGGTTTTGAAAATAATCATAAATATATATTATATATCCACTTATAAATATCCAATTGAATGTAGATGTTACAAGATATGAGGGGTGGGAGGTTCATAATTAATTGGAAATTATTATTATAAGGTTCTCCCCTGATGATCCCTAATAAATGAGTAATGTGAATATATCCTCTCATAAGAACACAAAATCTTTTTTTGGTCCAATGAATATTCTAATATATTGATGTGTGCACTAAAAATTAAGCTTGAAATCATTATTATTTAATATAATGATTCAAATACTTATATTAATTGAAGAAAAGTATGACAACATATTCTCATGACAATGTATGATACATCGGTTACATCCCGAGTGATATGGAATTAATGTATAATCCTGCATATTATTTGACACATATGAGTTAATGGATGTATAACATTAAGTCACTATCATTGAAATATAAATGATTAATAAAACCAAATCCATGGTAGGATATTTATGTGGTCATTTAAAGATGTAAAATAATGATAAATTAGGTATATATGTGGAAAAAATAAAGTATTCAACATGTTTGATGACATATCCAGACCAACAAATTATATGACATAATTTACTTTCATAGGTCGTAATTTTCAATGGGAAATTTAACATCAATATATATAGGTTCAATGGTGTATTTAAAGATCCTAATATTGGAATTTAGGCCTCCTATCCGCATTTCAATAGGAAATAACATGAATAAATCACAAAAATAAGTGTCTCTAGAACATAATTGAATATATATTTGAATTTAATATTTTGAATAAACATTGATTTGTAATTATGGATTCAAAATTATAAATGGAATTTTGATCACATTAATTCTATCACTAGTTAATCAAAATAATATTTATGCGAGTTTAATATTAAATAAATATATATTCACAAGGAAATTAATAATTATGAAAATACATAATTTTTAATTTTATCTTGTTTACTAAGAAGGTAGAAAAAAATTATTTATTATGTTACCTGAATGTTATAAAAGTATTTATTTTCATGTTTAATAATTATTATAACTAAATATTTATTATATGAATAATATAGTGATATTTTTTATTTAAATAAATAATGTTTTTTTCATGGTTTGTTAAAGATAGAAGAGGATTGATGGACCGAGATAAGCATTTGGTGAGACTGATATATTTGTTATAATTTAAATAAATATACATTTATTAATATAAGAAATCATGTTCAAATTATTAATGATTTTTTCAAAAATCTAATAAATATTATTTTTATTATATTTATGTTATTTTGGGTTTTCCTAGAATTAATGGAATGGAATTGGTAATTATGCTATAAGTTTTTCTCTAGGTTAATTATTCAAATTTGATAATATATTTTATATAGTTAGATGAATTTTGAGCCAAACATATCTTCATAGAAAATTACCTCAAACCCTATAAAGACAATCACAAGAATAATATCATTAATGGAGCATGAATATCATCCTCCTATATCCCAAGGATCATGAGAACAAGACACTTTATTTCAATCATTAAAGATTATTATTGAAGTCAACAACCAATAATACATGTCTCTTGGATTTACCATACTAGCACAAGGAGATAAAAAAAGGTCGCATGTTTTTGGAGAACATGTGGATACATCTAGAGTGATTCTACACTTGAAACCTTCATTATAATGATGTCATGGAATCAAGAGGTCAACCTATTCAAGTAAAAAGAAAGAAATCCAAGTGAAGGTAATACTTTCCTTTATTAAATTTAGTTATAAAATATATATTAAAATATTCACTATATAAATATTATAGTGTCACATTCATTTGATTATAAGGATATATATGATAAAATAAATGAAAATAAATAATGAGGCATGCACCTAACCACTACTGTTGTACCTAGAAAACATCAAATCAACCTCTTTATTACTAACTAATATCTCTTTTAATAATATGGAAATATATTGATGATATTTTCTTTATAAATACATTATTTCCTAAAATTTGGACCTTAACATTTTCTTAAAAAATAACAAATTTCTATACAATAGAAAACAACTTTATTTTGGATAAGATCATTATATATTAAGTAAACACACTAAGAAAATAATTCAATCTTGAATTTTATAAAAAAATTCTAATTGAAATTGGTCCAAATAATACTTAAGAAAAAACATTAAGATAAAATTTAAATTATCTTTTAAAATAATGAATTTATTATGAAATAAATGATGTTACTCCCTATGTGAAAAATTAGTCATTGACTAACCAACCGGAGTCGCTTCTTCCTAACTGACTACCCATGAATACCAGTTTAACCTATCCAGTAATTAATCCCCATACAAAAACCAAGGAACTTTATAAATCACAATATAATCAAATCACTGATTCCATTCCTTAAAACAATGAAAACTAATTATCTTACCTGATACATTATGTTTTAATCTATACATACTCCAGGATAAGTGTGAAACATGAACCTTGAGAGATTGTTGCCCATATCACCTTGTCTTTCTATATTCTTCCTAACAAGAGACGCCACATCTAGCCTTCCTACAAGACTATAAATTACTCTTATGGAAAACCTAAATACAACAATTCACTTTTTCCAAGAATTCATCCACAAAATAGACATTGTATATCAAATTTATAGTGTTATACTAGACTAAAAATGTAATGTTTAGATGTTATTATCAGCTAAGAGGTACATGAAATGGGAAACAAAAGCATAAATAAGAATCCAAATTTCACAAACACATGAATTATATTGCTTGATCTTTAATAGCTTCCATTTATATTGATTACTTTATACATGGAAAATGAACTACTTATTTACTACAATGTGGAAATTTTCCCATCAAAACCACTTTAAACAGAACATGATTCAACTTACACTACACCCAAGATAGCCTAAAGTTTGAACCCATTGCTACCCCACAATTGATATGGTGTACCATTCAATTTTATTGGAAAACTAATCATATTCTAAGAACTATATGACCTCATGATCTAGAACCCATATAAGAAATTATGGTAATTCATAATATTGAAATCAGAACAACACAATATCCCATGATTCAATTTTCATCCCAAGAAAAAACACCTTAATGATAAATTATTAAAAGAATTAAAATATAAACATTAAACACAACATGTGTTTTTCAAACATTCAAATATCACATCAATACTAGATAAAATATTGATATAACATAATATTCACACACATCCAAATACCAGTAAGCTTCTAAAGCAACAAAAACTTCATTATATAATCACCATCTATACCACACAATGATCATACACTCTTATCTAGTGAAAATTACAAAATAATACCCACCATTTAATCAAAAATTATTATTTCATATATTAAAATAACATATCATGTTCTCAAAAAAATACTAAAACCTTCTATAAGATGAAATATGACAAATCTCCCACGAATCTCATATGTTTAAAACAATTAAAATTAATAAAATCATTAAAAAATTTATAATTACGTATAAATAATAAAAAAAGTTATTATTTTTTAAGATAATGTATACACAAATGATTTTTTTAGAATATAATCAAACCATATAACTGAAAAAATTAAAAAATTAATTTAATTATTGAAAAAGTTAATTCTAATACTTATATAAAAAAAAATATTTCCATAACAGTGATTCATTATTCAAACATAATATTACTTTTATTCATCCAACAGAACCATATCATGGTCATTTTCAAATTAATAACGACTTGTATGTCTTCAAAACCATACAATATAGTTTAACACGTGGTAGGTATTGAAAAAATTTGGTTAAAACCATTCATTTTCACTTATACAATGGTATTTTATTTCAATGGTATAATAAAAACTTTTTTGAATAGGAAAAAATAAACATATAAAATTTTAAAAAATATAATGTTGTATTTTTAATCTTTATATTTAATATTTCTGATGTTTCCATTAAAAATCTATTTCAGGTTGGATTACATGTCTTCTTTTATTTTGAAATCAATATTACCTTTTATCAGAAATAAATTGAGTTAACATGTATTCAACAGAAACATACCAAAATAGATAGCTCCAATAATGCTTCAATTATATCCCTAAAACCTTAACATAGTTCTTAAATATGAAACAAATCCTTCAACAATGTACATGTAATTCATTAAGATTTATTTTAATAAAGTGATTCTAAATCACCCCAAATAGCCACAATTTTATCAAAAATTGAAACATATATAATAAATATTATTCTCATAGTTATCATACAAACAATCAGGAATATCTCATGTTGGGTGATCGATAAGCATATGTTTCATGTTATAGGTCACAGGGGTCCCTAATCACCTTTTTCATAGATAATATACCTTTCCACATCACATAATAATTTTGGATAACCTTTTTTCCTTCCAAACCATTGAAATTACCAACTATTTATAAGCCCAAACAATATCCTAAATCTTATAAATATCTTATTTACAACATTTTCATGATCCTACCCCATTAGGAATGCCACTTGATCCTTCTATGGAGATAATAGTGGCCCCTGTGTATTTTCAATAAGAGGACATCAATTTTTAAGGAGTACCAATCATTTAAAACATTCTAATGAGAGGAACTAGCCTTATTAATACTAGGAAAATAATAATGAAATTAAAAATAAAATCTAAAATATAAAATAAATAAAAATCCAGAAAATATTCTATAATTTTCTCAGATGTTTTATAAATACTACTCTATAATAGAAAATATAAAAATAATATTCCAGGACCTAACATGAACCAAAACAACTAGTTCTATGCTAGTAACATCCAACTAAATCCCCAAATCACTATTATAAATCATTATAAAAAAATTATATATAGGGGTGAGTATACACGAACACTTTGTAGGATCCTCCTCAATACATCTCATTCATATGTAGAAAAAAAATGCTAATTCCATAGGAAATAAACAATTAAACCAAAAAATTGACTAATCCAAGTCATGTGACATTAAATCTCACTAATTTTCTGTTAGAAAAAATCAAGCCCATGTATAGTAAAATAATATCAATAAATGTATTAATACTTAACCCCACACCACTCCCCCACTAGTTTATCTATCTCATGTACCAACATCATACATTTTGGTGCTCCCATTCTTTTTATATCATCATAACAATATCCATACATCCTTATATTATATGGATACATCGTATATTAAACAAAATTAATCCCTTATAAGATATATATTATGTTTAAAAAAATTTAAATTAATTTAACTAAAATTTTTTGAATAATAAAAAAACTAAAAATGTAACTACAAAATTAGAAAGACACTTAAACTAGGAAAATTTGATATTTTGTTTCAATAAATAAATCCTATGTGATAAAATAATGATACTTACATTATATAATGTTAATATAATGAATTATAGTATGACTCTTATGGTTTCACATATGACTCTTATAAATTACAAGGACTCCTAAATAAATTCAATGGAACCCTTATGAAAAAAATGAAAATGAATCTTTTTCATCCTCATAGAACACTTATACAAGGAAATTTTGGAAAAATATTCAATGTAAGTGTCATGTAAAAATGGAATATGTAAATATAAGGGTAATTCTAAACCAAGATTATAATTCAATTTAAATTATAAACTATATATTTACATCAATGAAATTATAGATACACTACAATAATAAAAAAATGAGATATATTACAAATAAATTACTTTAAAACTAAAATTTAAAATATAATTATCTTTTACTAACCTAAAATAATACAAAAACATCCATATAATTCCTTTAATCATGAAAATGATAAAGGAAAGGGATAAAAAAAAATCCATGTATTCTAGGTTAGATCATGAATAAAGTCACCCACAATGCCTATGGGCATTAGGTATTTGGATCATTGGCATGAACTATCATTCAACCATGTGTTGATATCATATATATAAATTATTTTCATATATATAATATATTTTTATAATGAAACACTGGAAAATGGTGTGTGGTAATTTGAATGTTTATAATCATTTATAATCAAAAATGCTTATAAAATTGAAAATATTTTTCTGAAAACTCTTTTCCTAATTTTTTTTAAAATGATAGTAAAAAATTTAATTGTTTATAAAATTATTATTTCACTTTAAGATGTGTGGGTATCATGGGATATGAAGATTTAGTGTGGGGACACACCTTCAGAATTCATTGGTGTAGGATCGCATATGATGTCATGAACAACACATCTTGGTTTTGGAGGATGAGATCAAGAGCCTAGACAATGATTTGGGCATATATTATAAGAATAAAAATCATATGTATATATATAATACCTTATCCATGTATAAAAAACAATTCCTACAATTTTTAAAAAACATAGAAATGATATGTATTAATAAGAAATATTTATGTGTTTCTAATTGCCAATGTGTATAAAAAGTCTCACAATTATCCCACCCCATATCCATTAATGTTTTTTACAAAATTAGCTAAATATATTATACTCACTTGTGAATTTTTATAATCTAAAAAAATATGGCTAAATTCACATTTTCTTATAGTGACTATGATTTTAAGTAGATTCTAATAATGTCTTTTAATATATCATTTGGATCTTCTAATACAGTGGATTAACAAAAAGGAACACTTTTTATATAGAAATGTGTGAACATAGTTAAGTTACAATGGTTTAAATGAATAATAATTATAAAACAGAAATGGGACCAATGATCTTGGTTTAATACTGTTATAACCCTTCATAGTGAAAAATTATTCCTACTATGATGTTTTTATGAAGTTTTTAATTATAATAAAATATATTTCTAGACTTCTATATAGGGAATAATGATTTATTTATGGTAGTAAAAATTATCATATACATATATTATCAATATTCTTGACTATAAAAGGTATGTAAACATAGAGTTTAGTATTCTTTTATGAAGTTCATTCCCAATGACAAGCCTTGTGATCAAAAATGGATAACTTGTTTTGGTAAAAGATATAGTTCAATGTGTTTTTATCCTGATATTCATAAAAATTGAGAGTGTAATTTTTATTATAATGATATGAGGAATGATACTAATGATGTTTAATTTTTTATAGATGACATTACAAATATTTATATATAATTTCATAGTTTTTTTTAAACTCATGATTCAATTATAGTAAGTAAACTTTTCTTTTTAAAGAAAATAGAGAATAAAACACATAGATTTATTCAATATTGTCATTTATAACAAAATGTTAAATTTTTTTATATTTAACATTATGAAATTAATTTCATTTTTTATCCATCATACGAAAAATATCTTATGGTGATTTTTTGGGATTTTTCATAAATAGTACTTTTTTGTGAATACTGAAAAATATAGGTTTTACAAAAACATTCAACTTTAGGAAATTATAGTGATATTTTAATAATATTAAATTTTATAAAATAATTTAAAACATATATATATATATATATAAAATAATTAACATAATATATATAGAAATATAATTTTGAACTTATAAAAATATACTTAACTTTTCTGAAATCTATGTAATGTATTTTTCAAATAAAAAATGAATTTAGTTGTTCTCTCCAGATCAACTATTTAGAATGTTACATTAAGTGTTGGTTTTGTTTCAAACTAAAATATTTATCCTATAATTTTAAATATTTCAATTAAAAAAATTTAAATTGAAATTATATTTTATTTTTCTCTAAACTCATTTTTATACTTAAAAGACATTTTTTTCTAAAAATTGTTTCTTTTGTTCATTATGAACATATATTAAAAATAAAATTTACCACTTATACAAAAAAGTCATAAAAATGGATAGTTTATTTGAAAAAAATCAATTAATATTAGGTAATATTTTCAAATTAAATTTTGGTGTTATATATTTGGCGGGTTCAAAAACCGAGAAATGTATGTCCAAAAAATACAAAGATTTAGAGTAGAATAGAGATATTAAAAAATATTGTTTGCGTATATGGGTATGAATATCATTCCTTACATCTGATTCCAAAAAGGATAAAAATAATTCTAGAATAAAAAATGGCTACATTGATTTGACCTACTCAATCGATTTCATTAACAGAACATCTGGCACTTGATTGGCCTCCCTATCAGAATGTGTTACATTTAGATTCTGATCGTGAAAAACATTCAAGAAAATCACCCAAAAAAGAAGAATTATATAGGGGTTGTTTGGTACGTTTTTCTAAAGGTTTCTATATTATAGTTTGGGTATTGTTCCGTCCAATGATCATTCCATCAGTAAAGATAAACATACTCTATCACATGAATCATTTCCCATGGTTTCACATTAAAATAAAATTCCTTACCAATATAGTGTTTCAAGAAGCCCTTTATAAAGAAAAATTTATAAGAAGAAAACCCCTACATCCTAAAATTATTTTTCCACCTAAATTAATAACATTTTTGTTCAATTTGATGTCATTTTTTATTAGTGGGATCCAATTCCCAAAATCAATCACTAGAGTTTTTTTGGTTATACTAGGCACAATAAGATTATTTAATATAAGGGTAAAAAATACAATTATTCTGGTCTAAATCTTATTGGTTGAAGATATTTCAACCTTATATTATCTTAACATAGATTCATTGACTATTTTGTGTCACTTTTTTGGGAAAATGATTGTATACTATTTAAATCATTTGAGTTATCCCATGTGTTTCCCTCCCCTCACTTATAAAAGGGAACCTCTTCTCCTACATTATTAAAAAACATTAAGCTCACTATATTAGAAAAACCATACAATGAAAGGTTTATTTATTTATTCCTTTTATTTTTTATCTTCTATTCATACCCTATTATTATCCTAAGAAGTCTCAACAAATAAGCCAATGGATGACTTTCAAAGAAGAGGTAATTCTCTTACATGAACTATTACAAGATAAATTCCTATTATAATTATTGTAAATATACTGTATCTTTCCAAAAATAATGAATCTAGTGTTATAAATATAATGAGATTTTTTATTATTATTGTGAAAATATTTTCCACCTTCTTTCTATCAAATGGGAAATGAATGTATCACTTGTGTATATGTACAAACTACCACCTCCACATAGAGATGTGATTCATTTTCCAACACCTTCTCTCATAGGATTTTATAATTATGTATTTATAGAATTATATATATATATAATGTAATAATTTTTCTAGAATGATGAAATATTATCAAATTTTTATTCCTATTTCTCATTATAAAATGGATGTACCGTTTATGGGTGAAAAAGGACAACTTTCTCCCCAAGAGATATATTCGGTTTTCAATATCATACATTAATGGATGTTTTTGAAATTATATATAAGGTATATATATAATACATAAAAATTAATAATATTCAATAAATTTTTTATTATGATTTTATCATAGCATGTTTTTAATAATTCTTTCCTTATAACAAGCTTCTGTTTTGGCCGGTTATAGCACCTGCGAGGGTGATATTAAAATTGTTATGTCGTAAATTGGAAATTAATATTCAATTATAGTGATATTATATAATATTAAAATATAAATTACATTATTAATATTTTTAGTAATATGGACCCTTGATTAATATGTAAATAATGTGACCTCATAATCGAATCATATATGAAAAATGAAGCGGTTAATACTCAAAATGTTGACGATAATAAAATATTGTTAATGAATAGGTGATAATATGTTTTAATTGAAACCCATATTGTATTATAATTATGAACAAGGTTCTATTATAAATTTATAACAAATTTAAATTGACTATTTAGGTGGATATAATGTATCCCACCAAGCATAGGTCTATGGTAAGGGTTTCTTATACAATATCATTTTTATTCAGGATATTTTACATTAAAATGTATTATAAAATAAATTATGAGCTCTTAATATTTTAAACCATATATATTTTATAATACTCTATTAATCTATAGATTTTAATTATTTTTCAATTATTTTTCCTTATTTAGTACTTAATACATTTGAGAAAACATTTTTTATGAAATGTCAACCTTACTTCTTCTAGGGTTGAAAACCTTTTTTCCCTTGTACATGATTCTTATAATGTATATGAGAATGTTATTTTCAATGATTGATTTAATATTTATTGTCATTTAGAACATTTTTGACTTTTTCAATTTTTAAAAAATAATATTATTTTTATTTCATGAATGAGGTTCTTTTGACATTTTACCAATGGTGTGAAAAGAATCATTTATTTAACATTTACCACATGAATGTATTTTTCAAATTTTTTAACCATTATTTACATTGAATATTACATTACAAGTTTACATGTTTAATTTAAAATATATTCATTTTCTAAATATTGATATTTTTTATAATAAGTTATAAAATGAAAAACACAAGGCATAAGTCTATATATAGGACAATATCATGTAATGACCTGATCCACTAAGGTTCACCTGGATAGTACAACACTGAGATGCCAGTACCCCATGTTTGCCTCCAATAGGCTAGGGGATGGTGATATTTGTTAATTATGAATATCATACACATGGGAGGGCACAACCTATGGTACATGTATGCATGCACAAAAAGACATCTTTAGACAATAGTGTAGATATATTAAATAAAATGATAATAAAATGAATGCATACATTTATATATTTCCAATCAAGTATGATAATACTGGAATGTATAAATAGGAAAAATACAAGACTACTAAAAACTGAAAGAGTCCATCATGCTCTAAAGGAGAAGACTGGTATCAAATGAAAGACTCATAAACTCTTTAGTCGTTCTAGCCTAAAACTATGATCCACCCACCCCTATTCCTCTATGGACACCTCATTAATACATTTAATCATAAAAATACATGATATTTGAGTCTAGGGCCCATGTAGGGGTGGGTATAAAATTACCCAGTAGGAACCCCCAGAAACCCAAAATAGAAGGATGTAACTGATAGGAATCAGTTAGATCAACCAAAATACATAAGAGAAAACTCAGTCAAGATAGATAAATCCATCTCAATGGGACCATGACAATACAAGACTAGTCAACCCATCACCAACTAATATTTAAAGTGAGATAAAATATACCGGAATGTCACCCAAAATATCCTAGATATACATGTGAAATACTAAAAGTTTCATGGTCCCAACCATAATTTTCTCCACAAAAAACAACTTGAGACTAAAATTATACCTCTATTCAAAGAGTATTCTCTCTATGTTCCAAATCAACCCTTATGGAACTCAGCTGGGAAATGTCCCACATTTGGAGACAGTAATACAGTATCACATCCTCACTATCTCATAAATAATAATTCCAAGATACTACACTCTTTGGTTCTATACACTTAGAATGTCACCCTGTGACTAAGTATATCTCAAAACTTAGTTAGTTAATCACTCCATAGACTATTGGGGAAAACTAGAAACCCTAAGTGAAACACTATACATAGAAACATTTATCACCCCACAACCCAAATTTGGAGAAACTCTATAAGATGGGATTTGATTCCCCTGTAGTTTTGTTTGCACCGTTTCCACAAACCCCACAATGGAAAAATGTCATGGTATAAAAATGACAGAATCTAAGATGATTCATCTAAGATACACACTCCTAATGACTATTATCATATTATACTGATTTAATATTGATACATAGATAGGGGGTCAACACCCAGGGGTCGTTGGGGGAATTCTTAACCCTACTAAAAACATCCACCAAGATATGTTATTGACACTAGTGTAAATATTAGTTCTGCCAATTCCACAGATCATATTGAGGAAAGCCCAAATGGTGTATGGATCATGTCAGACCTCTCAAAGGGATGAATTATTGAAGCCACTAAGGGATATATTTTAAGTAGGATGAGATAAATAACTCTAGAATATGAGAATAAACCAACTCTGAATTATCTCAAAGAATTCATAGAGGGTTCGTGATCATATAGTGAGGATATGATGCCACACCAACCCCTCAATGAAAAAAACCAATGGAAGTTGCTCAATTATTACAAGTATATATGTCACTAACTTAAGTGATCCACAATGTCACTTCATGTTGCATAAAAACTCCAAAACTATAAACACCAAAATATACCACGTGAACAAATACTCTAACTAGCTACTCATAGGCCTCCATCCGAGTCATGTAGAAGGAGATGCATTATAGGGAAAGCCTCTAAGGGACGTAAACAATGTGTACCCCTAATAAATTTTATTTATATCATACTTATCACGGGTCATGTCCCCACATGGTAATAATTGTGTAAAAGGAAATACATTAGGTGTGCCCTATGTCACATAGTGTGTGACATCATCTGAAGCTCTAGGTGTGTCCTCACCTGCACATGACATGGCTATCCAGGTAGCAACACCCAGTGTGCTCCATTAGTACATGGTGTGTTCCTCCTGCCTTGTCCCTATCATGTTTCATTGTTCATGATTGTATAACTAAACCTGTTCCCATGTCCTTTGGCCATTAACTGACACAAATCATGTCCCTTAACATGGAAAGGTAGGATATTTCCCTCATTCACCTGATCATGCCTTTACATGATGTGTACCACCAGTACATGATGTGTACTCACCAAGACCATATTTCATAAACTAGAATAAGACATGGTGTTTTCTTCTACACTACACAATATGTGATTCAGAATTCAGAATGGGAATCCCCTATGTGCCACCCAAAATCCCTTATTTCTCCATTTCCACCCCATAACAACCCTCATAGAGTCCCTAGCAGTTGTATAAGGTTTCGAAATCCTTAAAACAATTCTTAAACATTGATTAGGTTTTAAATTTTATAAATCTGAATAAATCATTGAGAAAAATTGAAGATTATGTTCCAAAACAAAGCCCAAAAGTTGTTTCGACGCATTCTGCTAATGATCGATGTTAATATTAAGGTCAGGTGGCACCTCCTTGACTCAATTCATACTCTGTCTGTCATCATGGGAGAAAAACCTATTATCCCTTCTTACATGTTTGAAACACAATTGGGGAGGGGGTTGTTTATTAATTTGATTTTTTAATATTAATAATCCTTTATTGGACAACCCAATAATTGTTACCTTCGACCAAATGCCTGACCATGACAATATTTATGTCGCGTCTATGGTAAAACCTATGTTCTGAGCACAACCACAGTCATAGACTTTCAATCCAAGACTCCAAATATGATTTATTCCAAATTAAATAAAAATAAAAATATGTGATAAAATATACATAATATTTATAATATCACAACACTGAAGCTCTCTAGACACTAGGATTCTATGCCAACTCGGTGCCTAGTTTAGGAAATCTTAATATAAATATTCCAAATTTTTACATGTAAAACCCAGAGTTTCTACATGCCATGATATTATTTTATGGTTAAGAATGTGTGTTTTTATAGATGTTTCATTAAAATCTATATCCTGGAAAGTGGATACAAATATGACCCATATTAATATAGTGGTAAACACCTTGAAAAGGGTTGGTTGATTATCAACTCATTCTTCACATAGTGCATGATGTATGGACCTATGATTGAACACATGTCTAGAAACACATGATGGATATTCTTTGGTTAATTTTGATTTTATTTATAAACCATTATGAACAATTTAAAAAATATTATTATGATTTTAAGACATTTTGAAATATACTAAGCTTTGATTTTGAGAATATAGATGAATAAATATGTTAATTCATTCTATTTAGTGCACATGATTTATAATTATGTATGGTATTTTTACATTTATAATAATATGAGATAATAATGTGTATTCAATTATTTAGAATCTGAACTGAAAAAATGGAAGAGAAACTATATTAATATAAATTTTCTATATAGGTATTTCACTCTTAGAATGAAAACGATGATAGAGATGGAGTTGAATAAATTGTAAATATATTGGGTAATCTGAATTGGATAATTTCCAAAATCCATGACTCTATGGATAAGTATATTAACACACAATATTTTACAACAATGTTGGACTGATTTATGCAATAAAAATCTTTATCATTCTGTTGGACTACTGATTCAATTGTAGCTAAGAAATTTTTCAAGACCCTAAACAAGATATTTCTCACTTTTAGAAGTATTGAAAGAATAAAAGTTATAACAGAAGTTTATTATCATAAAAAAAGAAGATTATAGTTGGTTTTCATTGATCCATAACACTAATGGTTTCAAGGAAGTAGATTTAAAGGAGTTGAATACTCTCAAGGGTATATTATTTCTCTAGTGCATTCCTCATAGGAAATGATATGACATGGTGGGGAAATTACTAAATATAAAGAAAGATGAATGTGGAAATATTTTTGAATACAAATATAACTTTAAATGTTTTCAAATCATTATGTACATTATATAAATATTCTTGGATGTTAGATAGATTATTTATTTGATGAGTTAAATCCTAGAAATTTAATTGAATTAGTCAGTTAATATTTATTATATATAACAATATAGTATCATGTTCTATAAAGAAATAGAAATAATTATCTATGAATTATGTTTTCCAAGGAAATCAAGAAAATAAGATGGCAATTTAGACTGATAAAAAATAAATATGGCCAAAGGGAAGAATAGAGGTGTGGAGTTTCCAACATGTAATAAATGTAGCAATGAACACAATGTAACAAGCTTGATGGGAATGGGTGTGACAACATAATGTTAATTTATTCATTATTTTTAGTTAAATAATTATATGATTCTTAATTCATGAAATTTTGAACAAACCATTTTGGAGTTTTATTTTTTTTTAATTTCAACATAAGACCATAGTTGGTGCATAGTTAGTTGAAACCATGTGCAGACCATGTGATTATGTTTGTAAATTTTCTAGATCACATCCAAAACTTGTGAATAGTTTCTATATCCATGCACCATGACCAAGCAAGGGGATCCTAAGATTCCTATTGAAGGTGAATTCTTTTTCATGGTTTGGATAGTCATGTTTTCAAACAATGTGCATTGTCCAGGGGATTAAAATTATTTGTTTTACCCTTTTCCATTAATGAATTTAAACCCATACATGGGTTAGCCTTCCCCTACCCCATAAGTTTCATAATCCTCTATCTAAGGAGTTCCATATACATATAAAACATTCTCCTATCCATCCTTGTTGATAATAACTCTATCTATTTCTTGCGATTTTGAATATGATTCTAATTGGTATATTCACCTCCTTCTTCTCTTGTCCCTTTTCATTTTTTCCTTTCCATCCCTTTTTTGTTTGAGCTTCTATTGAACCCTAATACATGAGGAGGTGATATTTTTGGTAGTTTTTTATTCTTGGGACTCTTGATGCTGGATTTTAGATTGGTTCTTATGACATTAATTGAAGTGATATGTTTCACTACGTTCAATGTAATGTTTTGTTTTTTATTATTTTTTGGATTGAATTTATTTTATTGTTCTTTTTTATTTTTAGGTTTTTATTTATTTTCTAGGGGGTCTTGGACCCTATCTATGTGGGAGAGCACATTATTTTGAATGAAAAGTTAATTTGTGGTTTGTTTCCTTATTTTCTAATGATTTAGTTTTAGGAACCTCCATTGCTTGTGTTTTTATTATCTTGTTTTGATTAAAATTTACAATAATAAATATATTTAATGATTTTATTTAAAGGAAATTCATGCTTGACATGATTTTTATTTCATTATAGAATAATTTTCAATAATTTATTTTTTATTAAAATTTCATTTAAGATAAATTACTCCTTGATAGTTTTGAAGAAATCTCAAATAACCCTTGTAATTATCTAATATTTTTTTCTTAAAATATTCTTGGACCATTAAAATGATATTTAAATTAAACTATTATTGTACTTATAATTTCATGTGATTATTGAAGGGCCAAATATCATTGAATTATTTCAAGGTTAGTTCTATATCAATATTGTGAGGCTTTCAAATATATTTTTCCCAGTTGGACGATTATACCCACTTATATGGGTATGTGTAAATATATATGAGTGTACGTAAGAATTAATATCTGAGTATATGAATTTTTATAATGGATGGAATATGTATATGTGTGTGTGTGTTTTTGTGAATTTAATGGTGATAGTGGAAATTTATATATTTAAATGTCAATCTCAAACTTGTTTTCAAATCAACAATTGATTGAATTTTACTTTAAAAATAAAATTATAAGGCTTATATGGGATATAGAAAATATAGTATTATTTTCCCCTAATTTTTATAATCATAATTTGAAAAGAATGGTGTTCTTTTGGAAATAATTTTAATTTCTCAAAATTTTATGGCCCGATTGGAACTTCTAAAATGAATATCTTTGAAGTTCATGTCTCTATGGAATTCGTTTATTTTTGGGAGGATCCTCACAAAATGGGGTAGGGAGGTGGGATTAGTATGTTTGATATCTTGAGATAACTCATGACTAAGATAATCTAGTTTTTATCTCATCCACACCCCTACATTATTATTATCATGGGATTTTAAGATTCATTGTAGGATTAAAAAGACAATTTTGATTTAGTCCCAATTAGATAGACTATATCAATAATGGTAGTTAATTCCCACGGTGGATTGTGCCACCGATGAGGCTAGTTTATAGAAACCATGTTGGTTATATAAATTTGGATCTCACTAATAGGACATCAGATGGATCTAAATTATGTTTGACTATGGTATCTTGACTTGATGTTTAGGATTTTCCCATGATTAAATATTTTTTATTTTATTGTACTTGATGAAATGTGTTTTTCATTTATAATTCCTTAATTTTTATAGAATTTTTTACTTAGTAGTAATGGATACCATTTATTTTTTTTAAAACCATGTTTTTAAAGAATTTTTTAAAGGCTAATTTTTAATTACTAATATTAATAAATAGGTGTGTTGTTTTGGAAGAATTTTCTTAGTGATTGTTTTCATTTAAATAATGAAAATGTATTTTTTGTAAAATATTAACAAATAGTTATTTTATTTGACTAAGTTAAAACATATTTTGATTATTATATTTCAAACTGGAATAGTAAGGATTATTTATCTAAATAAATTTAATTTTGATGTGGTTAACCAATATTTTCAATAAGAATATTTATTACGCTTATCTTTATTATTTTCAATTTTAGGTTTTATCTTTCCAATTCATACCCATTGGAAGTAGAGTTTATATTTTTTGGATAGTTAATTCTTGATTCATAGGATGGTATGCTGTTTTGGTTGTCTTATTTTATTTTATTTTCATTTCTCACATTGTTCATGTAGTCTTTTTTACTTATTTTTATTGATATAGGGTAAATAAAACATTGGTTTCCTAAGAAAAGGTATCTTATGGAGGATTTTTGGGTGACTTTTACTTATATTAAAGACATACCTAGGGTGATGGAGAAATTTTTTTTCATATTTTATTTAGTTATTTTATATTTTAGTATTTTTATTTCTTTCTACATTTTCTGTTTGGAATGGTCATTCGACTTACAGATGGGTCATGCCAAAATTTTATTTAATTGACAATACTTTTTTTTAATTATTTATTGGGAAAAATTATTCCTTATAGATATTTTGAATCTCATGGAACTTGTCTCTACCTTGGGGTGATAAAGAACGCACCTCAAGGATGTTGTAGGTTGCCATGGGAATCCAATATAGTGGCTAGATGGTTTAGTTTGTGACAAAATGGTATCAAATTATAGATTATTAACACAGACTAGGATTTAAAGTGAACTTTTTTATTTGGGAATTTAATGGTAGATAGAGATAGGGTTGTTGGTACTTATGAGTTATATGTGGGAAGTTTCTATCTAGTACATTTATTTTCAAAGACTCGAGGAATCGTGAGAAGTCAGGTTTTGGGACTAATGTTTTGTGAGTTTTTTAATTATTTTGTAATTTGGGGATGATAATGGGGGTGAACTCTAGGTTCCAGGTACAATTTTAAGGCCTATAAATCCTTGTGGATAATGAATACATGGTCTGTGATGACTCCTAATTATGGTTGTGTATCTGGAACATGTTCTTCCATTCCATGTGGCCAAGCTACAGACTAACCCTTGTCACCTCTTGAATTTTTTCGTTGGACTTGTTTTGTTTATTTATTATGGCATGATTTATTATTTTAAGAAGGGTTATATTTTTTGTTATTAAAATCATTATTTTAAAATGGATTTATTTTTTAATGGAAATAAATTTGTTTTATTAAATTAATTAAAATAAAATTTTAGTTGTAGGATTTCGAATAAATCTTTTTCTTAAATAAATAACCTTTTTATATTAAATAGATTAAATAGGGATTTAAAACTAATATAATGGTTGTTTTAATAATTTCTTATGTGTATTTATAGATATACATAGATGTTTTAAAAATGTAAGCAAGGTTTTAAGAGTAATAGATATGTTTTAAAATTGTAAAGAGGGTTTTTGAAATATTTTGTACGGATACTAATGTTTTTGATATTGATATCAATTTTATAATGTATTCATATACATTTAAACTAATTTAAATGTGGTATATTTTACTAATTTTTTGTTTTATAAATTAGAAATAGAATAGTATTTTATAAATTTTAGAGTTTATTTTTCCAGTTTAAAACTAGGTTGCGTAATTTTAAATTGATATTGAGGGGAAAATTGGGTTATTTTAATTGTTTTGATTTAGTAAGTAGTATTTTGGGAATATATATTATTTTGTTTTTATTTAGACTCCAATAATGGTTTGGTTGAAGGGGTGTGAGTGATTCCCTTTATAATCTATTGCTTCCATGTTCTTGATGTAATTCCACTCTTGATTGGTGAGGATTTTCTATTTTAGAGACTTATATTTACTAAGAATAGTTATTATCTATCTTTTCATTCATGTAATTCATGATTTTTCTAGCCATTTGGGTTTAATTTAAATTATCTTAGGGAAATTATGAATAAATTAGAGATATGTGGGTCTCAATGATTGGTTGTGGGTCGATGGTTTTATAGGATGTTATCCTAGAAAGGTTATGTTTTTATGATGGTTTGGAATGTTGATGTTTTGGATGCATTCATGGAAAACCACGATAGGTGTTACCCACAATGTAGGTTGTACCATAGTTGTTGATTTGATTATACAGTTCAATTTATTGAGGTTTCAGTTTTTTGGATGTGATGTTGAAAGCTACTTCCTCTTGAAAAATTATTTTTAGTCTAAAATCAGTTACTCTTGTTCAAGAATTTATCTTTTGATATAATTATAGATATTTCTTTCATTACATCATTGGTTTACATTTGTTGTTATTGTTTAAGATAGTTATTATAACTAGTTCATAGATATGTGTTTTATTATGGTACTTATGGAATTTTTGTAGTATCCTTTATGAATTAACCTTTTCTTATGGTGGACATTGTGGAACCCTATTTTTTTTATCGAGTTTTCCTTGTCTTTAAAATATTATTAGTCTTACGCATTCCTTAGACTAATAATCTACCCATAAAGATTAGTTTTTTGGTTTGATTCATATATGGTGGGGAGAACACTGTGGGTAAAACATAATGTAAGTGGCCCATTTTAATAAATATTATTCATCTTGATCTTGTGTGTACTTCAGTTTTGAGGCATAACAATGTCTTTTAGGCCCATTCATTAATTATTTTCCCAACATCCCCATCCAATTGTTAAATTTTAATAATTTTTTTTTTCAATATCTTCCCTCATAGTTTCTCTCCTTTCATTTTCATTGAATTGATACTTTGTTGTTGAGATCACATCTTGTGGACTATTAATTTTTAACATCTTTAGAGAACCCTTCATGTTAAGGGACCATTTTAGTATTTTGAGTTAATAGAATTGGTTAATTGAGGTATGCACCACATTTATATTGTGGAATATGTAATTAATTTTTTTAACTATTTTAGTAGGTTTACATTTTTTGGATCATTTCCATATTTTGAGGCTTTGATTCACTTTTATTGGGAACCACCAATTTTATCAAATGGATTTGTGGGGTGAAATTTTTTGGTGGAAATACTTTTAATAGACCAACATTATTTTAGTAATTTTATAGTAAATTAATTATATTTATGCACATTCTTGAATTTCGGACCAAACCGGGGTGAAATTTAATTTTTTTTAATTTTTGGATACGCACATAGTTGGTGCATGGTTAGTAGAAACTGTGCACTAATCATGTGAATTTGTCTATACTTTTTTAAATATACTGCATGTATGGAGTATAGATTCCCTAATTATACACCCTAACCTTGTGGGGTTCCTTAAAACATGTAGTTTGCATCCCACTGTTAGCATTTGAAATGTCCAACCATGTATCTGAACTGTAAATAGTCACCAGGGGCTTAAAATTTTGAGTTTTCCCTTTTTCTCTGAATAAATAAAAATTCCTAATGATATTTCCTCCCCCCATACATGTTGTACACCAAATGTTAGGGAGATCCCTAGACATGTTCCCATTCTCTCTTCATCCTCCTCTATGATGATCTCCTTGTTGGTTTCTTGTGAATTCGAGTGTGGATATCCTTGTTATGTATACCTCCTTCGTTTCACTTCCTCTTAACTTTATTTTCTTTTTCACCCTTGGCTGAGTGATTATTATTCAAACTCTTATCATTTTCGGGATTATATTTTTTTTAACTACTAGGGCTCTTAATGTGTGATTTGAGACTGATTATTGATGTATTAATCAATGGTGACATATTTTACTCAATTTATGGTACGATTAATTTTATTACTTTTTTAGGGTTTGAATTTATTTGGAAGTTTTCTGATTTTTAAGTGTATTTATTTTCAATGGACTCATCAACCTCATCTAGGAGGAATAGAGCCTTTTTTAATGGTAGTGTACTTTTTGTAGGCTTCCCATTATTTTAGGGATTTTAAATTTAGTAACCATAATTTCTTTTGTTTTTAATCTATTATTTTGATATGAATTGGTAGTATGAAATATATACAGTTATTTTTTCAAAAAAAGCAATCCATCAAAATATTTTCCATTTAATTTAGAATATTTCCAACTAATTTATAGTTTTTTACGAAAATATATAAATTTATGTTTGAATGTTTTGAATAAAGTCTAAATGGTCATTGTAAATGATATAAGTTTATTTCTTAAAAGTTTATCTGATCATTAAAGTGAGATTTAAATTAATATTTTTGTATAATTTTCATTTCAATTGATTCTAGATGGGTCAAGTATAAGTGAATAATTTCATGGTTATTTCTTGATTAAATGTGTGAGGATTGCTAATATCGATTTCCCTACTAGATGGTTATACACATATACATGGCTATGTATATATATACATTTTTATGTATAAATTAATATGTTATTATATGAATAGGTTCAATAGATGACATTTGAATCTGTATAAAAATAAATTTATATATAAAAGTGCTTATGAGTTTAATGGTAAAAGATGAATCTTAGATAATTAAATTAAAAACTAAATCTTTGCATAAAATTATATTTAAGTAGATTTTATTTTTAATATATAATAACGATGTTTGGTTGGCACCTTGAAAATATGGTTTTATTTTTTCCTTTCTTTTGGATTCATCTTTGGAAAATAAATACGTTCCCTTGGAATTTATTTAAAATTCCCACGATATAAATTTCTACTTGGTACTTAAAAAAATTTCCTAGAAGTGTGCACATCTATGGAAGTTCTCTAGTTTAGGAAAGGTCTTCAAATAAATAGTTTCTAGAGGTGGGATTAGAATGCATAATGGATTTTGATGATTCATGATTGAGATGTTGTATTTGTTTTCTTCCTTACCTTCCCTTTAATATTATCATGGATCCTAAGAGACAAAGTGGGAGTCGAGATATGATTTGTGTTTATTATGGAATATGTGGCATAGATACCCCATAGTTTAGAAAGGCTATAGTTTTTAGTGCTACCAGGGAGGATATTTTAAAATAGTCAGGTGGTTTAGAGATTATTGAATACATCAATAGGTTGGAATATGGTTCCAAACCGAGTATGTATAGTGTCTCCTCACATGATGTTTTCAGACATTCCCATGGTTACGTACTCTGTATTTTCTTATATATTATGGTGTGTGATTTCAATGATTATGGATTCATTTTTATACAATATTTTCTTACTTAGAAATTTTTACCTTGAAATTTTATTGAAAATAATTTTTTTGAAGTTTGTTTTAAAATGTTTTTTTAATTGTTTATTTAAATAAAGACGGGTGTTGGCCTTGAAATGTATTCTTAAATACTATTTTTATTTCGGAAAATAAAATGGAAATTTTGTAAAATATTTATCACATATAATTTTATTTTACTAAATGGAAACCTATTTTGATAATTTTATTTAAAACTTGAATAATAATTTTACTCTATCTAAATTTTGTTACTTGTGGTGTGGTTACGTGGTATACCTATGGTGTTTATTACTCATGAATGTATTAATCACTTTTTATTTTATTTTTTATCATACCTATACTTTAATATGTTGAATTTAGGTTTTTTAATTTATAGGGTGACCTATATAATCACATGATGTTATGTTGTTGTGGTTTTGTTTTGTTTTAGTTTCTTTTATCACATTAGACATATAGTACTTTTACTTCATTATATGGATAACAGGTAACTATATCTATTGGCATACAAATAAAATGTATATGGTGGCATCTTTTTTTTGGAATTTTCCTTTCATGTAGAGAGACTGTGGGTGAGGGTGAGTTTTGTTTAATCTTTTTTTTCTTTTTTTTCTTTTTTCATATATTTATCATTTATTACAGTTTTATTTTGGAATTTAAATTCGATGTATGTAAAAGACAAGATCATAATTTATTAAATTTTTTATTCTAATTTTTGTAATTATTTATCGGGAGAAATCATTCCCACTAGTTATTTCTGATTCCCATTGTGGTTTTGTCCACCACATGGTTATCAGCAATGCATTTCAGGGATTTCATGAGTTGGATCAGGTTTTTGATAGGGGGAAAACTTTGGTTGGTTCATGAATATGGTATTTTTTTATCAATTTTGGTGGGAAATACAATATATATCATGATTTTAAGGGAAATAATGAATTCCCCAATGTTGAATTATTCAACTATTGGGAGATGGGGAAGTGTTTGAATGAATTTCTGACATGTCAATGGGATTTTCATAGAATATCCCAATGGATGAATCCTGTGATTATGTGATCACTACAAGTGATATTGATTTTCCTAAAGATGTGGTGACAGGTACATTGATCATTTCCTTAATTTTATATAATTCATTAATTTATTTTGGATCTTTTCACTCATTTACATCTACTATGATTGGCATTAAAATTAGATATTTCCATAGAACCTTATTAAAGGATTTATAAATCATTAATATAACTGGAAAATTATTGAAATAGGGATATTCTAGTTAGATTTTTTTGAAACATATACATACCCTATTTAAAAATGTGATTATTATACCTATGTTTGGCTTTGATATGACCCTTTTTTGGATTGGATTTCAATTTATAATGAGATAATGTATATCCAATATAAGGATATTACAATTCATAATTGAGATTTATAATTTCTTATCTTCATAGAAGAGACTACATCATCTAAATCATGTTTGGATCCACCAACAGTAGATCTAATTAATTCAATAATTAGAGAAGTAGAGAAAACACAACCTGGGTATCAGAATGGTATCCTTAGAGTAGAGTATATAGTTATTTTCTTGGAATATATTAATATGTTTCCAAAAAAACTAAATGGACACCCACCTAATAATGAAGGTGAGTTTTCCATTGATCTCATCCTTAATGTGAAACTATATCTAAGGATTAGTATAGGATGACTATAATGGAATTACTAGAACTAAAGAAACAACTACTTGAGTGTTTTTATAAGGGATTTATATGCCCGAGTTTTCTAGCAAGGGAATAGCATATTATTTTTAAAAAAATAAAGATGTGTCTATGATGTTATGATTTTATTATACAGAAATAAAATATATTACCCCAATAACTAATTATCATCTTGCATGTATTAATGAATTAATTGATCACTTTCATGGAGTCCAATAATTTTAAAATATTTATCTTTGATCTGAGCATCATCAACTATGAGTAACAAAAGAGGATATTCTAAATGAAAAATTTCATATAAGTTATGTATATTATGAATTTATAGAAATTCCATTTGTATTGATTAATTCACCATTTATTTTTAATGATTTGAGGAAATGGTATTCAAGTATTATCTAGATAAATGTTTTATGCTATTTATAGATAATATCTAAAAAAATTATAAATTTTAGATAAAAATATGATTCATTTATAAATTATTCTTAAAATACAATGAGAAAATTATTTATTTAATATTGTCTCAAAGGATGGTAAATTAGTTGATCCTTAAAATAAAAATTCAATGGAAGAATGTATAATACCAATGAATATAATCATGGTATGAAGCTTAATTGAATTATTAGGTCACTATCAATGTTATTTTAATAAAAATAAAATAGAGACCCCATTAACCATGTTGACACCTAAAGGGCTTATGTTATTATGTTTGGAAGAATGTCGGAATGTTATGAAAAAATTAAGTGGAGATTGGCCAATGTAAAGATATGGAATTTACCATCAAGAGAAGATGGATTTTTTATATATTTATGCATCAAAAAAGTGACTTGGATATGTCCTCAAAAATAATGGTAGATTTTTTCATATGCATTGATGTAGTTAAAGATCCAGGAATAGAATTATCCAAATGATGATCTTGAGTGGGTAGCAGTAACATTTTCAATCAAGATATAAAAGCATTAACTTTATGGTGAAATATACGGAATATATACAAAATGTTTTTAAATATATATTCATATTGAAAGATCTAAATATAAGGAAAATGAAATTTCTATAACTACTCTATGATTATGATTTATCAATACACTTCAATCTTTAGTTGTAAAATAAGGTGTTTGATTCATTGACTTGGATATATCATAGATTTTTGACAAAAATGAGGATTCAAAATGATCTAATATTCTTGTATTTATAAAATATAGATATGTGAATCATTAAATAGAGGAAAACATCATATATATTCCAATTTATTCCTAGAACATCATTATTATATAAAATAACAATAATACAACTTAATGATGATGATATTAAAAAAAAGTAGTCTTTTGTGATGAGATGTTGGTACACTTCATCTATTAAAATGATATGTTGAAATTTTAAAAGATACTATTTATTACATCTATTCCTAAGCAGAAAATAGAATTATTATATAAAGCCAACTGCTCAAATTTATTTAACAAAATGTTTCAAAATTCGACAAAATATTTTTGTGAGATAATTTGTAATGGGAAATTGAAGACTATGTATCAGGATTATTGGATAGTAAATATTTAAAACATGGGAAAAAACATCATAAATGAGTGATTAAACCTATACATATTTCTATCAGGAAATGGTTTTATATTACTACATACTATGTCACTAGATTTGCAAAAAACTCCTAGAAATAATTATAATATATTGGTTATTATTGAGAACCATACCAATTCTACATATTTCCCTTCTAGATGGGAATATATACCTCTTTAGTTCCTTAAATGGATATATATTAATGATTTTAAGACATATTGTTCTTCCTATTTTTATTATATCTAGTCTTTTTCCATGTTTTGCATAGAAATCATGAAAACTATTCAAAATGATCTTGAGACCACGATACATTTTAGTAATTCTTATCATCCTCATAATAATGGAAATCCTGGAAGGACTATCTAAAAATTATAAGATATTTTTTGGATGTTCTCAATTGAATTTCAAGGTATATGAGATCATAATTTACCTTTGGTGGGACTCATATATAATAATATCTTCAATTCAATCAATAAAATTGAACCATATAAGGAATTGTGTATAAAGTGGTTTCTCATTTCAAATAGTTGGGAAAATATTGGTGAATGGGATAATATAGCTGTAGATCTCATGGAAGAGGAAACAATGAATGTGAAGACTATTTATAATCGTATTAATAATTCACAAAGTAAACATAAAATATATTCTGATAACCAAAGAAATTATTTAGTGTTTTAAATGGGAGATCGTTTTTTATTGAAGGTATCTCAATGGAAGTATTTTATATGATTTGAAAAGAATTGGAAACTAATACCTAAGTATATCATAACTTTTTAAATTATTTAAATAATTCAAGATGTGGATTTTCATTTTGAAATGCCACTATACCATTCATAATTCCATGATATGTTCTATATCTCATTATTGAAGAAGAAAATGTCATACTCAATGCAAGTGCTCTCTACTATTGAAATTGAATTGAAAACTAATTTATCTCATTATTAATATCCCATAGAGATTCTTTATAGTATATAACACATGTTGGGAAATCAGATGAATCAGATAGTAGAGGTACTTTGGGAAAATCCAATGATTGAATAGATGATATGGGTACCTGAAGAAGTTATGATGGAGAAATACCCACATCTATTCATGGAGTTATATTCTAGAAATTATGAGGATTATATTTTTTAAGGGGTGAATGTAATAACCAAGATTTAATTATAGTATATAATCATTTCTTTTAAAATATACTATAACATAACACACATACTTTTATTCAAGAATGTAATTTAAAGAACAATTAAAAAATATATATAAATTTAATTGGATTAAATGAAATGTATTTTTTAATTCATATTATAAAAATTTTCTTAGGGAAAATTTTTCATAATTTTCATAAGTAGTTGATTTTAGAGAAAATACTGGAAAATGGATATTTAACAAAAAATAACTTTTATGACATTATAATGATATAAGAATAAATGTAACATTTATGAATAAAATTCCAATACCAAATATATATTTTTGAACATATATAATTCATATACAAATTTAAATTTTAACCTTGAAATGTATGCTTAACATTTTGGAAATCTAAGTGATGTTTAGTTCAAATAAAAATTGTTTTAGGTTCTTATCCATAAATATTGTATTTATTGTAATGAACCATGCCATTTAATTATATTTTAATGTATTTTATTAATTTAATGATATAAATTTAATATATAATAATATAAATGTATTATATAAAATTATATCATTGTATTAAATTTTTAATTTTTATAATATTATTATTTATCTAGTAAACTATATTAATAATTAGAAACTTTTGAGTACTATATTAATAAATTTAATCATTATTGATTTGGATACTATTTATAAATTCCAATAATATTATAAAATTTATCAAAATTAAATAAAAATTTGAGATATATTTGATTATTCGAGGAAAATCCAAAATATAATTAGTAACAACTATATATTTTAGTAGTGATATTTATAATAGAGAATATAACCTAAATTTGAGATAAGTATATATCATTTTAATAGTAGTTATGAAATATAGACACTATTAAAAATAAAATTTTGATTTAAAATGAATATAATTATTGGTAAAATGTAATAATGAAAAAATGAATATATCTGATGAAAATGAAAATTAACAAAAAATCATTATGATAAAGAATAAATTATATTTTAGTTACATGTATATATTTTTAGGATTAAATTTTTATGATTATTTTTATAAAGAAAGTTAGGTCATTAAATGAAATTTAATATATATATATATATATTATCATTGTATATATGTATAAACTTATAACCAATATACATACATACATACATACATACATACATACATACATACATACATACATGTTCATATATAAGAAAAAACTATTTACAAAGGGTAAAGAATGATATTGGAATAAATATACACACACATATATATAATCTATTCATATATATATAATTGAGAAATAGAAAATGAAATAAAAGAATAAAAATAGGGGGAAAAAATTAAACTAGGTCTTGTATCATATATCATAGTGTTATCAATAACCACCTTCGTGATGCAGCCCCATGGCCACTTACTAAAACCGGAGCTGATTCCACTTCCATCTGGCAACACCCACATCATCGTCTTCTTCCCTGACATCATAGAGAATCCACCCCCATCCAAGACTCACCACCATATGACACATTAATCGATGCAATACCTAACATGTACCTAATCCATCACACAACCATAATCAACCATATCAACTTCCATCTACCCCTCCACCACCACCAGACATAGACAACACAATGATATTCCAAGAAAATTCTAGATGCTTCCATATTAGTGGGTATTTTGTCTGATGTAATTGGGTCTGTAAAGACTATGCAAACACAAGAAATTGATTTGGATATGATTTTTTCAAGAATAATTTTTCTGTAGATATATTTCCAAATCTAGAACTATAATTTATATTATTACAATAAAAGGGAGTGAAAAGTATGTGAAAATGACTTTCCATGTACAAAGGTGAATCCCATGTCACTAACATCATAATTTAATAAATTGTTATGAAATAAATTCTATATATGACTGGGTTATTATTCTATCAATGTGTAATCCTTCTTCTTGATTATAGAAGTATCAACACCTTGTTTTACCTTCACCACTATTATGTAGAATTTGTAGTTGTAGAGAGAGAAAGATAGTAGAAGAATTAATTTTAGAGTATGTATCAAAAGTTTCAATTAGTAGTCTTAGTTAATTGAATCAATATACTATTTATTGTTTTAAATTTTCTTCTTACCCCTTTCAGAAAAAGGAAACCATATTTTAATTTTATGATATTATACAATTTCTTCAATTCAAATATTTATTTCAATTTCATGGTTCAAGAAAGGGGATTTTTTAAAAAAAAACAGATTTCCTAAATCTATTATAAGAAGCATAAAATTTATCATTTTATTTGTAAAGGATATTTATTTCTATTTAAATGTTGTGAAAATTCATAATATAATGAAATTACTCTTTTAAGTAATATCATTTTATAAGAAAGTATTTTTTAATTATTTTATTTGTAATATAAAAATCCTTCTATTGGTAAATATGTTTTAATATATTTTATTTTTCAAATTTTTTCCTAAGAAAATAAAAATTATAATTTTATGTACATAATTTTATGTGTGTAATATTTTTATTAAAATATTATTCTTTTGAAATTAGTTCATTCATGGATGTTATCAGTGTTTCATTTATCATTTGGTGATAGTATGTTTTAGTTTGCATCTCATGTTTTTATTATAGTACCGAGTTTCATTTTCCTGAATTTTTATTAATGAAATGTATACATATATATATTTATATGTATATATAAATATATATTTTTGTGTGTGTCTGAATCTATTGAAATTGTTTTAATGAAATCACTAAAAACTCTAATAAAAATTGAAATATCAACATGTTTTATTAAAATTAATCACATGGACTTTTTAAACATGATGAGAAGTGGTAAGTGATCCCAAAACTCATGGGACATTGTCCACAAAGATAGGTAGGCCCTATACAGTCTACAATGTTCAGTGTTACCTCAAGTATTTTTTAGACTTATTATGAATTTTACAGAAGAATCACTTGATTATTTCTAATAATAGGACATTTTAATTTTTAAAAATTGTTATTAATGTTTTATTTTTAAGAGATCCATTGGTTATCTATCATGTCATGGTTTTAAGAAAAGTGTTTTCAGTGTTTTTAATTTTCATTCATGAAATAATTGTGCCCAATTTTTTAAAAAATATTTCTGGTTTTTTAAATAGAAAATAGAATTTTATAAAAAAATTATATATGAATGGTTTATTGTTTTGATGTTAGTTTTTTTCAAAAAAATCCTTATGTATTTTTTGAAAAATTAGATAAATTATTTTTTAAACCCCTTACTATTCCATTTTCTCACCCCTTGGTATCTAAATATTTTCAATCGAATAATTAGTTTTGTAAGTGATACCTAGGAGACTAGTATCGATTATGAAGATTAGATAGGGAGATGTCACATATGTCTTGAAAGAATTTTGATTTATGAAAAAATTAAATTTATGTTATATTTTTTTTGTTGAGATTTTACATAATAAATAAAAATTATATGCCTAGATTATCATACTAGATATTTTTCAAGTGATGTTTATTATTTTTTATGAAAAAAATATAAATGCATTTTAGCACTAGATTCAGGATCATGGGTCTATGTCATCTCAGTTGGTATCAAAGGGATTTCTTTTAAAACATGAAAGATTAAAATATTGAGAATAGTATATATTTTAAAAATATTTTTTGAGTTTTAGTTGGTTAAATTTTAGGTGACTCTTACGATTAGTAACCATTCAATATAAAAGAGACTCTTTTAGACTTTATATGGTTTCAATTTTTGACAAAATTAATTTTAAAAGGTGATATCTAGAGAAACATGTATAGAGTTTTTATTTTCCTATATGGAATGTAGATTTCTCTTAGATAATAAAAATTCATGAGGGTGAATTTTATTTAATGGGGAGAATATAATGACCCAGTACATTAAATTATATTTTAAATATTGTCTTTCAAGGATTAATATAAATGTACTATTTAACAGTATTTTATTGTATTTAAATTATATTTTATTAATATTATTATTTTTGGGTTAACTATATAAATAATTAGAAACATAAGAGTAATATATTAAATAAATTATCCATTAGTGATTTTAAAACTATTTATAAATTTGAATAATAGTTTAATAATTATAAAAATATAAAAAACATAAATATAAATAAGATAATTCTAGGTGAATCATAAATATATTTAATAACAATAATGCATTTTAGTAGTAACATTTATCTTTTAAAATAAAACCTCAATTTAAGATAAGTATATAAAATTTTAATTACATTCAGTAAATATAGACATTATTAAAAATAAAATGTTAATTTTAAATGAATATAGATATATGTAATATTTAATAAGTATAATATAATATATCTAATGAAAATAATAATGGATAGAAAATGAGTAATACATGAAATAAATCTTTTTAAGTACATCAATAAATTTTATGGATTAAATATTCTTTATTGTGTTTAAAAAAATTATTTTTATAAAATAATACTTAACATATACATAAATATATATATATATTCATTGTATGTATGAATAAAATTATATCCAACACGCACACACACACATATATATATAATAAAATCATTTATAAAAAGAATAAAAGTTGGAATATATACATATATAACAATGAAAGACAAAATAAAAGAATGTAATGAGAAAAAGGAAAATATTAAATGGGGTGGGGTGTTCATGGCTTTCCCAAGTGCTACTAATATCCAACCATCACGAAACATCCTAGTACCATCTCTTAAAAACCCAATCCCAGACACTTTCATTTGATCACACCCACATCTTTTCTTCTTCCCCATCATCATAGCATAACCACTTCCATTAGAGCATCACCATTGGTTAATGATTTCATCACCATCTCACTTAACCCGCACCTAAGTGATCACACCACCTTTCTATTCCCTTTGCAGCACTGTAATCCCCCCCATTGACTAACATAGTCTATGAAATTATATTCCACTAATAGGGAAATTTTTTATGCATCCGTATTAGTGGGTATCACATTAGACATCATACAGTCATTACGTACTAGAATAATTTGTCAAAAAATTGTTAAAAACATTTTTTTCAGGACTATAAGTTTCTTTTGAGATCTATTTTAAAAAAAATTGATTTAGGACAAGAAAATGAGAGGGAATAATAATAAAAAATGACTTACTGCATATATAGGGTCATCAAAAGTCACTCCCTCTATAATTGATTTACCTTTTATGAAATAAGTTCAGTATTAGAGTTGGATAATAGTTCATTAATATAGAAAAACTTCTTCTTAGGAATGAAATAATTGATACCATATTTTTCTCCTCTTCTACTTGCACACATACATTTGATTTTATGAGAGATAGATAGTAGGAGAATGAATTTTGGAGTTCTATTATGGATATTCCATCACAATCCTCAGGTAAGTAGAAAAATATTTGAATTATACTTTTAAATTCTCATTTGACCCATTTTTGAAAAAGGAATGATATATTATAAAGTTTTGGTTTTATAAAATATCATCAATGAATATGTTTATTTTAAAACCTTGTTCAATGAGAAGTGTTTTTAAAAAAAAATTCTATTTCATAGTATAGTTTTATGAAGTCTAATATATATATATTTTTTTGAAAAAGGGTATTTATTTCTATTTTAATTTTCAAAATTTTTTTCTACTAATACGAATATTTCATACCTCATTATTTTTTATGAAAATATTTTTTAACAATTTAGTTTTAAAAATAAATATCCCTCTATTGATGAATATGTTTTAATAGATTTCAAATTTAAAATATTATTCTAAAAAATTTAAAATCATAATTTTATGTCTATCATTTTATGTGTTTAATATTTTTATAAAATTATGTTTATTTAAATTGGTTTTTCAAATATCTTATCAATAGTTGATTTATCATTTGTTTATACTGTATTTCAGTTGGATTCTCATGTGTGTTTTATAATACAAAGATTTGTAAAAAAAAATTATTTAATTAAATATATAAATATAATTTTAGAAATATATACTTATATATAAATATGAATATATATATATACACATCCATTTTCATGTTTTTAAAATATATAATTATAAACCCTTCTAAAAAATGTCAAGATCCAATTTTTTCAATAAGATTGAGTGCATGGACATTATAATCTTGAAGAGTAATGGGGTGAGATGAAAACCACAAGGGATATTTTTAACCAATATGGGAAGACCATATAATCCGTTTAATGTTCCAAATTGTCTCATGGTTTTTTTCCAGTATTTAAAATTAATTTTTTAAAAAATAATTGTATTATTTCTTATAAGAAATAATTCTTAGTATTTCAAATGGTTATTAATTGTTTTTTTAAGAAAACCATTTTTCTATTTAAAGGAATTGTTTTATTAAAACATTTCTTGGTACTTTAATGTTTCTCAAATAAATATATGATCCTATAATTTAAAAAAAAACATCTTATGGATTTGTAACAGTAAATGTTACTTTAATATAATTTTTAATTATAATCAGGGTTTTTTGTAGACACCCATGCTTGAGGTACATGGAAATTACATTACTTTTGTGGAATAATTAATAAATAACAAGATCCAACACTCAATGACCGTAATAGTTTAGAGTCTTTGGAAACTCCGAACATAATCTTCTAATCATGGTGAAAGATCTTAAACATCTCTTAAAAAGATATTACCCTTTTGTTTTATTACCTAACAGCATTATCTAAATCCTGGGGAAAATAAAACATATAATGGGTGATATCAAATGCTCAGTAAGGGAAATCATGGAGAAAAAAACAAATCATATGCATTTGAACATAAAAAAACATGGACATATAGTTAAAAAATGAAAATCCTGAGAAAAAAATATTGGCAGTACATAAGTCATAGATCATAAAGGAACATTAATCATGATAAAATAGCATGTGAATAAAATAGGTAATTGTGGAAAACCATTAAGCACATGACATGATGTCCATAGTAGCCAAGGCATTTTTTCCAAGACCCTCTTAGTGGAAAAATTCCCTTACTGAATTGAGTTCACTCCACATTCAAGTCATGTATCACTGAACCAAATTAACTTGTCATTCCAGCCATGTCTATATCATGAGATATAAATCTTTACCCAATGAATTGGAGTGAGATATAGGTCTCACCCATCTCACAATGAATTCATTCTTATGTGTTTCACAAAATAAACATAGATCATTTATAACAACCCAACAAATAAAATGGGTTTCATAAACATCATCCCATCCTAACATAATCCATATAAAAGAAATGGATATAATTTCATCATAAGAAAAATCAAACATTGTAAATAATAGATATATTATACGTGAAACATACACATATGAAATAATTTCATCTTAGATGGAAAATGGTTTTGATAAGACACTTGAAATGAATTCTTAAGGAAAATATCCCTTCTTATTCAATATGATTTTCATTTCAAAAAATGCCATTTAATTTTAAAAGAAAAGGATTTTTTTGAAAATAGTTATGAAATATTATAGAGTAAGCTTCATGAAAATATGGCATTATGAAAACCGTAATAATCTGTTCATGCTGTATAAGTTAAAAAAAACATTCTCCTCGTACTTTTAAAGAAAAAGTCAAAAAGTACCACATATGGTAAACAAAAGAAAGATTCCTTCCATAACACAAAGTAAAAGTCAATGTGGGGTAAACATGACTTTAAACACACATTTAAGACTTTTAAACACTTTATGAAAAACAATTTTATGGACATGGATGAAAAATATAACCACAGTAAATAATTACATATAAGCAATCTCGGATAAAGATGAGATTGCAAAATTATCCCTTACCTTAGGTCCAATTTCTTCCATACGTGTCTGAAACTCTTGTATAGTGGGTTTAAAAATAATATTATCTTGTAAAAGAACCATAATAATATTTATGATATCATATATTATTCATTTATGACTTTATATTACCCGTTCTTTTGTCAATTCCATGTTAAGGCAGCGTCTTCGGTAAAATCGTTTCATTTATCATACGTGTTTGGACTATTTGTTATTGATATTATTATTACTTATATCATGATTCAATTACTTCCAGAATGAAAAATATGATTTATATATCATATATATTCAGTATATATATAATAGATAGATAAATAAAATTAGACACGCGACTCATGGAGACGGTAGGCCGTACGTACGCATGGACACTGTTTTCCATTCCTTATTGACTTGAATGGAAGTAAGTAGATGACATATATATATATATATACTATAAAATTATTATGTCATATATATCATTATTATTCATTTTATATACTGTGTAATCATTCTTGAATGGTAAACATGGAGAATGAGTCTCATCGCGTTGTGGAGACGGTAATCCGTACGTACGCACGAGCAATGATATAATTCCCATAATTATTGAATGGAATTAGAGTGGATGATATAATATCTCCGAATTATTATCATGTAATAATAATAATATATAGTTATTCTTTACAACATAATACCCATCCAAGTAACGTGGTTGTGGAAAAACAGATTACACCATGGCGTGGAGACGGTATTCCGTACGTACGCACGTGTGGTTGTTTTGTTTTCCATAGGATGGATAGAAGGTGAAATCAGGTTGTTTCATATTTATAATAAAATATCAGTATATATTTAATATAAATTTTATTACTTTATAATGAAACAACTAAATAATAGGATGTATAAGAAGAAATAAACTTGAAATAATCAGTAAATGGTATTACATCTTCCTCAAAGTGCCTCCTTTAAACATACTCTTAGGGTACTAATGTTGGTCTTTGAAGAAGACAAGGACATATAGTATGTTTCTAGGGAAGTGGAGAAGAGAAATGGGCAGAGTTTTTTCAAGCTTGAAGGCTCAAAGAGGTTAGAGGACGAGAGGGAGGAGGTTCCCTTATATATGAGAGGAGAGGGGCACTTTTGGAAACCTTAAAAAAATTAATTAATAATAAAATGAAACCCCACTTAAAAACCACCAAATATGAATCAATTGTAAGATGAGATGAGATAGGGTTGTAATATCCTCAACCAAGAAAATTTAGACATGTTTTAAGATTATTTTAAACATTATCAACTTGATTTATAATTATTTAATCTATTTAATTTAATTTGTGGTAATAAAATTATAAATATTAAATTATTCTAAGTACATACTTAAATTTTGATATTTTCCCATAATTGGATACTTTATAACCTTTTAGAGAATATAATTTTTAATTTGTAATTTTTAAATATTATTGTAATTTTTAAATATTTTAATAATATTTTATTTTTATAAAATATCAATAGTGTCAATTTTGACACTATTCATTATTTGAATTTAAATAAAAACCCAAAAGAAGATATTTTTGAACCAAAATATATAATATATTCCTAACATGTCAAATTCATCAAAAATATTCATTGGTCACATTAATTTGTTCATATATTATTTATTTTAATATTTTTAAAACCATTTATTTGGTATATCTCTTAATAAAATAATTACTACAACAATATTGTATAATTATTTAATATAATTATATGTCACATAAAAATTAAAAATAAAATTCCATGATGAATATATATATAATAACGTTCATAATAATGGTTTTACTAGAATTTATCATCTAAAATTGCAACATTTAAATTGTTATAATTATTAAATTATGAAGGTGACATATTTGACATCATTTAAAATAATATAATATAAATGTCCAATTTGGTTTTATAAGGCTATAAATGGTCCAAAAATCGACCTATGTATGTTTAGGGTATATATTTACTCTACCAATAATGTTTGGTAATGTTTTTTGTCCTTTTGATAGGTATTGTTATTTTAATAAAAACTATATTATTTATTTTTCACTAAGTAAATAATTTCTACATCATTAATGTATAAGAAATTAATATAATTAAATATTTCTTAAAAATTACAGATAAATTACCATGATAAAGAAAAAAATTTTCCTTTAAAATGAGTATTTTTAATCGAATTTATATTTTGTATATCCTTATATTAAAAATAACTTAATTATTAATGTTTGAGTGAGACATATTTCACTTTCCTTTTAAAAAATTAATAAATGGCCTTAATCAAATAAAATTCGGATCCATTAGATTCCATTTAGACCCAAGTATGATTTAGGGAAAAATATAATCATCCAATTATAATAATACAAGAGTTTTTGTAATTTTATAATATTATATTTACCATTAATTTCCCGATTTACCTTTAACTATGGTAAATAAAATTTACCGTAGTTACAATTCACAATGGCTAAAAATAAAAAAGTAGCTTATTAACATAATTTGGACTTACTGATTACAAATATGGAATCATTTTTTCTAAATTCAAAACACCAGAGTTGCAGTATATAATTTAAAATTAATCCCGCTATTGAGAAAATGGGTTTTAAAAGATAAAATGTTGCAAAAGATTGAAATGTTTTGACTTATGAATTCAGTGTAAAAATAATGATAATGACGTAAAATATATTAAATGGTAAAAATTTATTCTATTTATACTTTAAAACCATTAAATATTATAATTTAACCTTATATATTATATCAATGAAAAAAATAGTTTTTAATTAAAATTTAGCGTTTTTTATTATTCATCAAAATAAGAAACATATCAAAAAATATAAAAAAATTATCCAAAGTTTATTTTTATATCCTGATTCAAAAGAAGAATTTTATTTTGTCAAATTTAACTTATAATCCTTTAAAAAACTAAATTTAATATGGGTGCACCATCAAATGGCGAAAAAACTGCATTTTTTAAAAAATACTTATTTTACCCAATTTTTTTTTGTTCTTGTGCCATGTTCTATAAAATGTGTATGATGATTTATAATGTCATAAAATTCAAAATATATTTACTAATATTCAAAACAGCCAGTTCATAATAATATTATACTAATATATCATTTTTTAGAAAATAATAGTGTTTGTGTATAATATAAGATAATAAGGTGTTGCGTATAGTACAAGATAATTTTTGTGTAGCATACAACATAAGACATCAATGAAATTGAAAGAATATTTTTCATAAAATCTCAGGGTGTTACATTTTACCCCCCTTAAAATGAATTTCTCCCTCGAAATTCATCAGGGTTATACAGGGTTTACTACTTGAATGTTTCATTATTAGAAACCCACATCGTAAAAAAGAATACCAAAATGTAACTTTAAAAAATAAATTTTGAAACTTAACGGTTACCCCAGTTAATTGATCACTGGGTTTCCACATAAGAGAACATAGGTGAAAATATGGATTTGGAAGGGAAATCTAACCATTAAGATCTAATGGGGAGTGGTAGAGAACATGGCTATGAAAAAGCCAACAATAACAAACCCATAAATTTGTGATGATCTAATGTACCATCTAAATGATCAGATATGAGGGAAATAGGAAAACATTTTTTGTTTTCAAGATCATTTCCCTAAATTTGAAAAAAATGTAATTATAAGAAATAATTGCTTGATTCTGGTACAATCTCACTGTTGGTCATTCCTTGAACAATTTTCACTTCATATCTTAAATAAATGAAGTTGAATGTGTCATTTTTGAAGTGTTAGCAGATCATCCAATAGAATGATAGGTCATTCCATCTATCTAAAACAAAAGGTTAGGAAAAGTTATTAAATATACATAAGTCCATCTATAGTGATATTAATCGTATATGGTTCCTAAAATTGTCTTATACATCATATATCATACTAATTAATAAATTAAAACTAATTTATACTAACCCAAGACTTTCTATAGGCTAGTGGTATGTGATAAAGGCCTATTGCACTTCGGTTGTGGGTTCAATTCCCACAGCCTTGTCTGACGCAATGGGTTGTCACCCATCCTGAAAGTGGTCCTTTTTCTAAAACTACACTATTATAACATTGCAAAAATAATATTGAAAAATGTTCTATCCATAAACAATTCTATATGATGTTCATCTTAATTCATTCCAACCTTTAGGCTTATCAAAAATACTTCTATCCAATCTCATAGTATAAAGAAAATTATTACTAGAAATGTTATCAACCAAGCATGTGAATACCATCATTTATCGCCCATATATCATAAAATATATCTTCTTGGTCACCTTCTATACATGTGAATACCTTAATTATGTATTCTCTTGAAACATGAATTACCATAGAACCTTAGTGAAAACATGAATTCTATCAAAAGTTAACTCATTCCACATATCAAAATCCCAGAATTTCAATATACTCAAACCATGATATCACATTGTCCTTATATTAGTCATGAGATCATTAATACTATCAAACATCTCATTATCTCTTTTTCCATTCATTATGCCCGTATCATCTACATTCCAAAAATATTTGAATAACCATTCATGGTTTTCAGTACTATTTAACATATACTTTCAAATACTTTTGGAAAAATAATAGTGTAAAAATCCTTATGTGTGAATTTATTCTATAGTACCAATAACTATATAACATAACTCTTGATAGACATAAATCATTCCACTACCTTCTTAAACCATTGACCGAGCTTCATCAATGTATTCCCCAATACTTCTTTCATCTCATATATCATTTGTAGTCTCTTCATCATCATCAACATAAATACTAACCATATGACCCTGCTGATTCTCTTCATGAGATTTTACCTTTGGGATTTGGTTTGCATAATGCCCGTATGTTACGCATTTAAAACATTTAACCATTGTTTATGTATTAGTAGTACCATTATCCTTCTCCATGGTTTTAACTGAACCATTTCTTTTGCAATTACTGGATTTGTGTCCTTCTTTTCCACACCCAAAGCATCTTCCTGTTCCATTGAAACATTCTCCCGGATGCCTCTTCCCATATGAATTACATGGGGGAAATTAAACATTCTTTCCTCTATAATCATCATGAAACCCCATCTTTATCTTATTAGATGAGTCGATGAACTTACGAAAGTTGAGATTATTGATCATATTATGAGATTGAAGATTAGGCATAATAACGATATGTGGACTTCCAGAACCAATTTAATTTGGTTTCTCATGAAGAATATCATTCCATTGTTCCTCATATCCTCCATTATCGTGAATCTTCCAGTTTCCAGTCATTTTCAAAAACCCAAAAAGAATAGTGTGAGAGGCAAAAATAATAATCAAGGGGGAGTACCTTAAATATATAACATCTTAGGTTAAATTATAAGATCATTACCATAATTCTAGGACTATAACCTATACTTACACGCAACCTTAGGGACATCCCTAGACATATCTTAGAAATATCTTCTATGGATCTCACTAAAGTTCTCGAAACCTTGTTTCAAAAGGTTAATTAAACCTTTCCATTGATACCAATAGTAGATACCCAAGCTTTATATACATGGACATTACATTACCTTTGTAGAATAACTAATACATAACATGAAATAAAACTCAAAGACCATAATAGTTTAGCGTCTTTGGAAACTCGGAACATAATCTTCTAATCATGGTGAAAGTTCTTCAACATCTACCATAAAGATATTCCATTTTTGTTTTCTTACCTAAACCCTTTCTTTAAATCCTTGGGAAAAGAAAAAATATAAATGGTGAGCTCAAATTCTCAGTAAGGGTAATCATGGAGAAAATAAAACAAATCATATGCATTTTAACTTAAAAAACATTAACATAATGTTTAAACATAAAAAATCTTGAGAAATAAATCTTGGTAGTACATAAGCCGTAGATCATAAAGTAACATTAATCATGATAAAATAGAATGTTAATAAAACATTTAATTGTGGAAAACCATTAAGCACGTGATATGATTTCCATAGTAGCCAAGGCATTGCTTCCAAGCCCATCTTAGTGGAAAAAGTACCTTACTGAATCGAGTTCACTCCTCATTCCAGTCTTGTATCACTGAACCGGATTAACATTCCATTCCAGCCATGTCTATCTCATGAGATATAAATCTGTACCCAATGCATTGGAGGGAGATATAGGTCCCACCCATCTCATAATGAAATCATTCTTATGTGTGCCACAAAATAAACATACATCATTCATAATAACCCAACAAATAAAATGGATTTCATAAACATCATCCCATCATAACATAATCCATATAAAAGAAATCAATATCCTTTAATCATAAGAAAAATCAAACCATGTAAATAATAGAGAAATTATACTTGAAACATACACATATGAAATAATTTCATCTTATATGGAAAATGGTTCTGATAAAACTCTTGAAATGTATTCTTGAGAAAAATATCCTTTCTTATTCAAAATCATTTTCTTTTCACAAAATTCCATGCAATATTAAAAGAAAATGTTTTAGTTGAAAATAGTAATGAAATATTATAGAGTATGCTTCCTAAAAATAAGGCGTTATGAAAACCGTAAAAATCCGTTCATGTCGTATAAGTTAAAAAAACATTCTGCTTGTACTTTTAACGGAAAAGTCAAAAAGTACAATGAATGGTAAACAAAAGAATGATTCCTTACATAACACAAAGTAAAAGACAAAGTGGGGTAAATATGACATTAAACATACATGGAAGACTATTAAACACTTTATTAAAAACATTTTTATGGACATGGATGAAAAATTTAACCCGAGTAAATACTTACGTATAAGCAATCTCAGACAAAGATGAGATTGTAAAATTATCCCTTACCTTAGGTTCAATTACTTACATACATGTCTGAAACTTCTGTATAGTGGGTTTAAAAATATTACTAACTTGTAACAGACCATAATAATATTTATTATATCATAAATGATTCACTTATTACTTTATATTACCCATTCTTTTGGAAATTCCAAGTTAAGGCAGTGTCTTCGGTAAAATTGTTTCATTTATCGTACGTGTTTGGACTTGTTGTTATAGATATTATTATTACTTATATCATGATTTAATTACTTCCAGAATGAAATATATGATTTATATATAATATATTTTCATTATATATTTAATATATATAGATAAATGAAATCAAACACACGGTTCGTGGAGACGGTAGGTCGTACATACGCATGAACGATGTTTTCCTTTCCTTATTGACTTGAATGGAAGTAAGTAGATGAAATATATATATATATTTAAATATAGTAGCATTATTATGTCATATATATCATTATTATTCATTATATATACTGTATAATCATTCTTGAATGGTTAACTTGGAGAATGAATCTAATCGCGTCGTGGAGACGGTAATCCGTACGTACGCACGAGTGATGATATCATTCCCATAATTATTGAATAGAATTAGAGTGGCTGATATAATATCTCAGAATTATTATCATGTTCTAATAATCATATATAGTTATTCTTTACACCCTTATACCCATCTAAGTAAGGTGGTTGTGGAAAAATAGATTACACCATGGTGTGGAGACGGTATTCTGTATGTATGCACACACGGTGATTTCATTTTCCGTAGGATGGATAGAAGGTGAAATTGGGTTGTTTCATATTTATAATAACAAATCAGTATATATTTAATATTTATCTTATTACTTTATAACTAAAAAACTAAATAAGAGGATGTAAAAGAAGAAATAAACTTGAGAGAATCGGTATAAGTTATTACCTCTTCCTCGAAATGCCTCCATTGAACCTAATCTTAGGGCACTAATGTGGGTCTTTGATTAAGACCAAGACGTCTATAATGTTTCTAGGGAAGTGGAGAAGAGAAATGGGCAGAGCTTTTCAGAGCATGAAGGCTCAAAGAAGTGGGAGGATGAGAGGGAGGAGGTGCCCTTATATAAGAGAGGAGATGGGTACTTTTGGAATCCTTAAAAATATTAATTAATAATAAAATGAAACACCACATAAAAACCAAAAAAAATTACTCAATTATAATATGCGATGATATAGGGTTGTAATATAATCAACCAATAAAATTTAGATATGTTATAAGTTTATTTTTAACCTTATCAACTTGATTTATCATTATTTAATCTATTTAATTTTATTTGTAGTAATAAACTTCTAAAAATTAAATTGTTATATCTACATACTTAAATGTTGTAAATTTAATATAATTGGATAATTTATAACCTTTTAGACCATATAAATTTTAATTTATAGTTTAAAAAATATTTTTGTGAGTTTTAAATAATTTAATAATATGTTATTTTTATAGAATATCAATAGTGTCAATTTTGACACTATTCATTATTTGAATTTAATTAAAAATCACACATAAGATATGTTCAAACCAAAATATATAATAGATTCCTAACATGTCATATTAATAAAAAATATTCATGGTAAACATTAATTTGTTCATTTATAATTTATTTTAATATTTTTAAAACCATTTATTTGGTATATCTATTAATAAAATAATTACTACAACATTTTTATATAATTATTTAATATACTTATTTGTTTCATAAAAATGAAAAATAAAATCCTATGATGAATATAAATATAATACCTTTCATAATAATAGTTTTACCAGAATTTATCATCTTAGAAGCATAACATTTAAATTGATATAATTATTAAAATATAAAGGCGACATCTTTGACATCATTAAAAATAATATAATATAAATTTCCTAATAAATTTTATAAGGCTCAAATGGACCCCAAATCGACCCATAGATTATTAGGGTATAGCATTACTCTACCAATAATTTTTTTTCAAGTTTCTGGTCCTTTTGTTAGGTATTGTTATTTAAATAAAAACTATATTATTGATTTTTCACTAAGTAAAAAATTTATACATCATTAATGTATAAGCTATTAAGGTAAGTAAATATTTTTTAAAAATTACAAATAAATTTCCATGATAAATAAAAACATTTTAGCTTTAAAATTTGTTATTATTATCTAATTTATATTTTGTGTAACTTTATATGAAAAATAATTTAATTATTAATGTTTGAGTGAGACATATTTCACTTTCCTTTAAATAAATTAAATAAATGGTCTTAATCAAATACAATTCGGTTCCATTATATTAATTTCGACCCAAGTATGATTTAGGGAAAAATACAATCATCCAATTATATTAAGACAAGTTTTAGGGTAATTTTATAATATTATATTTACCCTTAATTACCCAATATACCTTTAACTTTGGTAAATAAAATTTACCGTAGTTCCTATTCATAAAGCCTAAAAAAGTAGCATATTAACATAATTTGGACCTACTGATTCCAAATATGGAATCACTTTTTATAAATTCAAAACACCAAATTTGTAGTATTTAATTTAAAATTAATCCCGATGTTTAGAAAACGGGTTTTAAAAGTTAAAACGTTGCAAAATATTGAAATGTTTTTAATTATGAATTCCGTGTAAAATTAATGCTAATGACTTACATTGTATTAAATGGTTAAAATTTATTCTATTTATAATTTAAAACCATTAAATATTATAATTTAACCATATTAATTATATCAGTGAAAAAAGTTGTTCTTAATTAAAATTTAGTGTATTTTTACTATTCATCCAAATGAGAAACTTATTAGAAAAATATCAAAAATTTATCCAAAGTATATTTTTATATCCTAATTTAAAAGAAGAGTTTTATTTTGTCAAATTTAACTTATAAACAAGTAAAAAACTAAATTTAATGTCGGTGCACCATCAAAAGGTGGCAAAACTGCATTTTTTCAAAAATACTTATTTTACCCGAAATATTTATTTTGTTCTCATACCATGTTCTATAAAATGTGTAAGATGAATTATAATTTCATAAAATTTAATATGTAGTTACTACTATTCATAATGGCTAGTTCATAATAATATTATAACAATATAACGTTGTTTATAAAAAATCAATATTGCGTACAACAAACGCTATTGAAGAAGGTTGCTCTTGCATGCAACACAAGCGGAGAATAGTGTTTGCGTATAGTACAAGATAATTTTTTTGTAGCGTACGACACAAGTAATCAATGAAATTGAAATAAATTTTTTCATAAAATTTTGGGGTGTTACATTTTTAGTTTTGAAGATATTTACATCAAAGAACGTAATATTATATCTGAAAATAAAATATTTTTTTCAATTATTAAAACCCCCTTATATATTTATTTTCTCATCAAATGTATTAAAGGAAATTCACATGGTAGATAGTTGAGTAAGAGAGACCATAGTGACATTTGTGGACTTTGCGGATAATACGAAGAAAATAAGGATATGCCTCAGAAGTATTTGGATTTTAAAATTTTATATTAATATTTGATGATTTTTATTTAATATTTTACTAATACTCCACAATTATAGTTGTAAATGATACTGGGAACATATATTTTTGAAGTGATGTTTAATATTTTATTTAAAAAATATATATAGTGTTTTAGTACCAATTCTAGGATTGTGGGTCTAGGTTTCCCATTTAAAGGGATCGATTTGTTTTGAAAAAAATAAGTATTATTTGATTTAAAATAATTAAATTAATTCAATTTTAATCAATATTATATTTATTTTTCACTAAAATCATTTTTATTGGTAAAATAAACATTTTTATAAAAATGGGTTTCGTTGAATTTTAGGAAAGTATATTAAAATTAATTTTCAAAATTATATTCCATTGTTGTAATCATCATAATTAATATTTTTTAGAAGTTCAATATAAATTTTGGTAATGATGTAGATTGAAAACAATAAAAATTGTTACAACGGTGTGGTTTAAAATGTTTTTTCCAAGGGGGTTAAAATAAGAGATGAGGGTTAAAAAAACACAAGAAATTTTCTTAATCAAATTGGTTGATGATAGTTAGACCTTATCAAACATTAAATTGAATTAATTTTCCTTTTGGAACCAGATTCACAATAAAATGACATTATATTATTTAAATTTATTATCTACTTCCATGTCTGTCCATCCCCTAACTAATAAAAGGGAAACTTATACCAACCCTTATTCACAAAATTCCATCCCTCTAGATTTCCCTAACCCTAACAAAACACCTTCATAGATTCAATCCCTTAATTCTTGACATTCTGTTATAACCCTAAGACCCATCAAGACCCATCCCCTGAGGCTCGTATCCGGACTACCCAAAGCCCGCCTTCCATAGGCCACGTGCGGCCGACTAGCACCAAAGGTGTAAATCCCCAAAATGGGAAGGAATTTCCTATTTAACTATAATAAAAAACATCAGAGTACATAACTGAAAGTAAAACACTATGTAAATCTGTATACAAAAGAAGTGCTTGGATGTAAAAAGGGGGTGAAAATACAATCCCAATAAGAAAGTACAAGTACAACTGAAAAGAAAGTAAAATTGAAGAAAAGTAAAGCAGCTACTAGGTCAGCCTCCAGGGTTCCTAACGAAAGGGTAGGTACAGATTGCCTCCTCAACACTCCACATCTGTCCATCTCCTCCGTGTACCATCACACCGAGTGGTCCACCTCCAGTCACCGTCCAGTCCTGCTACTCTCTGCCTCAATCAGTGTTGTCCATCATCTACAACCAACACAACGAGGTGTGGGCATATCCTGGGCAGGGGTGAGTATAACGATACTCAGTAGGGACAACGATACCCTCAAGGTATCACAAAATCCAACAAGGATAAACTAGAAAGTATGAAATCAATGGATAACCATTACATAGGTATACGCCAATAAATATTCCTAAATTATCTAGTGACCCATCTCAATCATGAGGAAAACACAAAAGTCATTAACTCAGCTCAAACCTAGATTTTTATTATCGAAACCATGGCTGGTGGCATACTCCTCCTCTATCTGGTACAGTGGGCCTGCCGCGTCACACAGAGGTGATTCCCACTAACCTTGGACTGTTGAGATACTCCTCATGTCATGTATTGTGGGTCTTCCATGTCAAATAGAGGCACTCCCCACCATGGGTATGTCACGCTCACACAGAGGAACTCTCCCTCATAGCCTACTGAGGTTCTCCTCCTATTGAGTATTGTGGGTCTGTTGTGCTCACACAAAGGCGCTCCCCACCTGGGGACTATCACGTCACATAGAGGCGCTCCCCACTGGGATAGTCGAGTCACTTCAAGTCGAATTGGTCAAGCAGTCGTCAGGTCTTAGCCAGCTACTAGGTCTATGTACTCTGCCTGCTCACCTCTGGAAGGATCCGCTCCATGAGCTACTGGTCGATACTCCATCTATCATGAAGTTCCACGAAGAAGTATCTCAAAGGTACGCCATTTCATAGGGGTCTCAGCGCAACAGACGGCGCGACAATCGGATGCCCAGTCTGTTAGTTATTATCCTTTTTCCCCAGGGGCCCGGTTGTATTCGTGTACGATCCAACCTGGCAGTATCTCATCTATAACCTGAACTCCAGTGGGATATTCTCAAAGGGGCGACTTCGTTCAAAGAATATTGGTGCTGCTAACGGTTCGTCAAACAGACGTCTGGTGCCAACGATATGGCCCATGAAGGTAATGGGGTCAGTAGTGGGCCTGGGTCCGGTCCGACCCGATCGGACCAACTCGGCCCAGCCTAGTCTTGGCCAACCTGGTCTGGGTCATCCCGGTCAGACTCGCTGTGTCTGACTCGGCCTATTGTTTAGGTCAGCTTGCTATGTTCGACTCGGTCCGCTGGGCCTGCCCCAACGAACTGTGAGGATGGTTCATCCCAGATGTCTCCACGTAAGTAGCTCGGCCCAAAGGCTTGGGCCAGTTCGGCCAACGCTGTGAGGGGAACCACTCAGGCGACTCGGCCTTGGAGGCCGGGAGGCTGGGAGGCCATCGGGGAGGCTGCACGGGGCGCCGGATGGACTTGGGGAGAGCGTGCGGGGCACGGGCAGGTTGGTTGGACGCCGGGCTGGCTGCATGTGCACCGGCTAGGATGCGGTAGGGGACAGGCAGTTCGCGGGGGCGCCGACAGGGCGTTGGGTAGGCCGTGGGTGTGCTGGGGAAGGCGCGGCAAGGGCCGAGTAGGTCATAGGGGTGCCGAACAGGATACAGTAGGGTGCCGGGAGGCCGCAGGGGTGCTGGGCAGGGCACAACAGCGGTCGAGTAGGCCACGGGGGTGCTGGCAGGGTGCCGAGCAGGTCACGGGCAGGTGGGCTGGGCACCGTGCAGGGCGCCGGGAGGCTGCGGGTATGTGGGCCCCACACCGCCCAGGGCTCCATGCAGCCGTGGGTAGGTGGGCCGTGTGCCGGGCAGTGCGTCGGGAGGCCAGTATATTGCGGACCGCGCTCCGGCCACGGCCTCGGGAGGCCACGGGAAGTTGGGATGCGTGCTGAGCAGGGAGCCTGCAGGCTGTGGGCAGGTGCTGTTTGGCATGAAGCATCGGTGTGCTGTAGGGGCGGCGCGATTCGCAGAGGCCGCGGGTAGTGCGGCCTTCTTCGCTTCCACCTTCAGCGATGTTGCCTCATCAACATTCCATAGAACGTCACAAGAAGAGGGAAAATCGATGGAGGATGCTAGGCCATGATAGGTGGGCCTGCACCCTCCGCGTTTAGGGAGATGTCATTTGTCTCATCGTGAGAAGAAGATGATCAAAATTAAATCCACATCAATCCCTTATTATCCATTGAAGAATGTAAGAAAGAGGTACAACTTCAAAAAGTAATACACCCCTACCCTTGATTCGTCGATCGACATTCGTCATTCATTGATGGAGTTTTAAAAAGAAGATGTTGAAGTTCGTCGTTCGTCGCGTTCATCACACACTCCCAATCCCAGGCTGCATCGGCTGTGGAAGACACTCCACGTCAGTAGTATCCGAGGGAGGAAATAGAAGAAGGTTTTTGCATTCTTCATTCTTCGTTGGAGGATGAGGTTCCCCGTTCTTCATTGGGCGATTTTCTCCCTATCTCTCCTCTTCCTTCATTCTACCAAAATGAATCATGCCAACAAAAATAATAGATTGTTTATCTATTATTCCATTGGAAAATAATTCAAAAAGGGTTAATAAATTAATTGTCTCCATCTAATAAATGTAGAGGATTGGGATAATAAATTATGCATTGTCCAATTAATTAAAATGGAGGTGTTGGCACCACAAATGGTAGAGGAGGTCAAGGGACTCCCCCCTCATTAATGAGGAGAGTTTAGAGGTTTTCCACCCACCCATTAAATGGGGGGTTTTAGTCTCGTGTGGTCCCCACGTCGTAACCACCCGTGGGAGGTTATGTTCGGGTGGTCCCCACCACCATAACCTCTCATGGGAGGTTAGGGTGTGGCGGACCCACCTCCAACTCCCATGTGGAGGTTTTAACCCACAATCACCCACATGGAAGATTAAAATAAAATAAAGTGTTGTACACTTTATTTTATTAATTTTTTATAAAATGAAAAAATCTAACATTTATTCATGACTATCTGTCGTCGGGGTGAAAGTCTTCTTAAGTGAATAATGGTGCTCTGAGTTCAACAGTGCCCTCAGATTTCAATTTTGAGGACCGGTTAAAGAATTATAAAATCTCGCTCGCACATTTACTGAACATACCAGAACAAAACTTCAAAAACTGATTGAAGGAACACCAGGCCTCAAAATCAAGCGCCGTAAATTTTTGTGGATTCATAAAAATCTCATGTATTTAAGTAAAAATATCTCCATAGAATTTTTGGGTATTTACATTCTCCCCACCTTAGGGCTTTACATCCCTGTATGCTACGACTCGAACTATGGGGATAAATTGGGGTACTGAGCATGCATCTGAGCCTCCCACTCCCACGCGCTCTCCTGGAGGTTCATGTGCTACCAGTGAATGCAAACTAGAGGTATCGAACTTACACAAAGGACTCGGTCCTGTCGATCCTCAATATCCATTGGAACCTCTGTAAAAGTCACCCCATCTTCGACATCTATCTCTCCATGGTCGATGATCTGGGAACAGACGTGCACGTATCTCCTTAGTTGAGATACGTGGAAGATGTTGTGCACCTGGTAGAACTGAGGTGGATGATCTAAGTGGTAAGCCACCTCTCCTACTCTGCTCAGGACCCAGAAAGGTCCGATGAATCTCGGTGATAACTTTCCACCTCGACCAAATATTTGTAGACCTCATCAAGGTGAGACCTGCAGAAAGACGTGGTCTCCATCCTCAAACTCCAGAGGTCTCTGTCTCCTGCAGCATATGACTTCTACATGCTCCATGTAGTCTTCATCCGCTCATATATGATCTATATCTTCTCTGTGGTAGCTCACACCATCTCTGGTCCCACTAGTGCTGACTCCCCAGGGTTAGTCCAGCACAAGGGTGATCTACAAGGTTTCCTATACAAGGCCTCAAAAGGTGCCATCTCTATGGTGGAGTGATAGATGTTTCTTTAAGAAAATTCCACCAAAGGCTAATGATCCTCCCAGCTATGACCGAAGTCGATGACACATGCACATAGCATTTGCTTGAGGGTATGAATTGTCCGCTCAGTCTGACCATCTTTCTGAGGATGGATGGCGGTGCACAAGTGAAGCTGTGTCCCGAAAGCCTCCTGCAACCCCTTTCATATCCAGGAAGTAAACCATGAGTCACATTTGGAGAAAATAGAGTAAGGTCTCCATGTAGTCTCACAATCTCATTTACATAAAGTCGTCTAAAGAAATCTACTGAACCATACACTCTGATCAGTAGGAAGTGGGCCGTCTTAGTGAGTCAGTCGACGATCACCCAAATCAAGTCGTGACCCCAGGATGTATGTGGATGACCTATCACAAAGTATATGGATATCCCATACCCCTTCCACTTTGGGACCTCTAAAGGCTGAACCAATACTACTGGTACCTGGTTCTCTGCCTTCAATTTCTAACTAGTGAGGCATCGTGAGTGAAAATCTGCTACTGCCTTCATCATACCTGGCCACCAGTGATGTCGTCTGAGGTCCTGGTATATATTCACCACTCCCGGATGTACCGTTATAGGGAATGTGTGGAACTCAATCAACAACTCCTCCTGAAGTGAAACTATTTCAAAGGTATGTCCTCTAAAGAGGATTACGTGCTCCCCAACTTCAGAAAATCTATCAGGTGCCTGCCCTATGGATATCTGAGCATGTTGTGTCTTGCAGTCAGAATCCCCATGCTGCACCTCCCTGACTCGTGGAAGAAGTGGGGGCGTGAGCGTAAGAGACTATAGGAATTATGCTACATCTATATCCACAAAGGATACATGTAAAGAAGCCAGCTGATCTATTGCCTCTTCTAGAAGCTGTATACCAGATCTCCTACTGAGTGCATCTGAAACAATGTTCTCCTTCCTAGGAGTATTGAGTATCTTGACGTCATAGTCATAGGGGAACTGAATCTAACACCATTGTCACAGGTTTAGTTCCTTTTTACATAAGATATACCTATGAAACTTGTGATCAGAGTACATGGTAAAACGTTCGCCCATCAGATAGTGTCACCACGTCTTCAAGGTGATGACCAATGCTGCTGAAACCAGGTATTGGGTAGTATAGTTATGTTCATGCTGTCTCAGCTGCCGAGAACCATACATGATCATTGTTTGCTCCTATATCAGGACACACCCAAGTCTGGTCCCTGATGTGACTTAGTAAACTATGTACCCAGTTCCTTCCTCTGTAATTCTCAAGACTGGGGCACTAGTCAGCCTTTGCCTCAGCTCATGAAAGCTCTGATAGAATCTCTCTGAACCAACAAAGGGTTTCCCCTTCTTTGTCAGGGCATAAAGTGGTCCTACAACTCTAGAGAAATATGGAAAAAACCTCCGATAGTATGAAGCCACACCCAAGAAACTATGTATCTCCATCACACTCTTGGGTGGCTCCCATGCAAGCACCGCTTCAATCATCGCTGGATCCACTACAACTCCTGCCTCTGAGATAATGTGTCCCAATAAGTGAACCTCTCGAATCCAAAACTGGAACATCGAGAGCTTTACATAAATCTAGTGCTCTCAGAGTGTGTCTTGTACTATGTACTAATGGTAGGCATGCTTTTCCTCAATAGTCGAGTAGATCATAATAATGAGTCCCATGAACACTTCTTGATCATTTTTTATGCCGAAAAGCATAACCATGAACTCTTAGTGGTCGTAACAAAACTTGAAGGTCGTCTTCTACACATCCTCATCTCGAGCGCTGAGCTGGTGATATCATGATCTATGTTCTATCTTCAAGAACCATTGTGCTCTCATCAGCTGATCAAAGTGGTCGTCAATCCTCGGAAGTGGGTACTTTTTCTTCACGGTCACCTAGTTTACGCGACGTTAGTCAACATAAAGCCTCAAGATCCCACCTGCCTTCTTAGAGAACAGAATCAGGGCTTCCTAGGGAGAAACAATAGGCCGGATGAATCCCTTCCCCTGCAAGTCCTTCGATATGCTCTGTGGGAGCCATCCGATATGCTGGAGTAGATATCAGTGCCATCCCGGGGTACAGGTCTATGTAGAAGTCCATATCTCTATGATGTGGTAGTCTTGGAACATCTTCAAGGAAAACATCCACTTACTGGTCCACCACTACAGAATAAATCGGACTCTCCACTTCAATTTCTACAAGGGTAAGGCATGACAACTGGTGAGTGATTAACTACACCCTCCTCCGAGTAATTCTGTCCTGTGCTGCAAAGGTTTGTTTATTGCTGGTGAAGGTAAACCTATTCCCATCCGTGCGAACACACCACATTTTTCACCTAATAAATTCAATCTAAGCACGGGTGGTAGATAACCAGTCCATACCCAAGATGACATCGTGAGGCCTCGATGTTGCTACTATGAGATCCAAGCCAGAGATCTCACCTTCTAGAGTACGTTATCACTGCTGGAACCACTGCATAATCATCAAATCATCTTCCGTAGGAGTCTCTAGCAATATGTACTGAGCCAAAGGCTCCATCGGAATCTCCGAGCTCCGAACGAGGGAAGTGGAAATGAATGAGTGACTAGCACCTGTGTCTATAAGAACTGCATCTAAGGTGGAGAAGACATAGATCGTACCTCGAATCATCTTCGGAGTGCCATGGTTGTAGGCCTCATCTGCCTGAAGATGAGCTCTCCATTGTCCACCCAGTCCTAGTGGTCAGGGTGGGCCTCTTGATGGTGGCGGTGGTGGTAACACCTCATAAAGTCATCCACCGCCAGCTGCACGTCCAGCTCTTCTGCCATGTCCGCCTCCTCCATGTCGACCACCTCGATCAGACCTCTGCCTCTTCCAGGGAGGTGCTTCACCTATCTGCAGATCATGAGAACGGCGGGTCAGACAATCATGAGCCATGTGACCATGCCCATTGCATGAGTAACAATGTCAACTCCTTGCATGACTAGATCAGTCTCCACTCCACATGCCCCGCACAACTGATCTTGAGTCATGCATCAACCACCTACAGGTCTGGCCCTTTTGGACCACTCCGAAATCTGTCTACTACCAGCTGCAGAAGACTCTTCTGTGTGTTGGTTAGTATTGGGTCTCACTGCTGGTGACTGCTCATCATGAAAACACTCTATTAAGAGGGCTCTCTCTAGCACCCCCATCTGTGTTGAGATGTTGAGTGAGATCATATGAGATATGATATCTCGCCTGAGCCCATGCATGATGATTTGGGCCCTGAATAATGGGTCTCGTTCCATATCACTTGAGTAGTGCGAGAGGTCGGTGAACCTCGTTGAGTACTGTGCCACTGTCATGCTACCCTACTGTAGATACAGTTTCTCCTGTATCTGCCCTGTGTGGAGAGTGGCTGGGAATAAATCTGCCAGAAACAGGCTCTTGATGTCTACCCAGAGTAGCATCACCTCGTCATTCACCTGAAGCATCAGTCTCCATCATCTACCTATTTTTTCCTGAAGGATACTCATAGAAAAGATCACCATAAAGTTAGTTGGTGTCCCTAATAGCCTGAATACTCTCACCACAGACTCCAGCCAATTCTCAGCAACCTGTGGGCCCATCTGTCCACTGAAACAGGGTGGCCTCTGGTGTTGGAACTCATACAACACACTCAAATGACATGCATCGTCTTCTGCTGGGGCTAGTGGCATCGGTGGCCCAACAGGAAGTAGTACTGCTGGTGCCTCCCACTGGTAAAGGGACTTGCACTGATGGCTCTTCGCTTGGCGGGCAATCAGTGCGTACGACTCTCAGGGATCTAATTGGTCTTCCACAGGGAGGCATCCTGAAAGAAATAGATGCGACATGGTCAAAATATTATACCTGGTGTTCTGAATTGGTTGAGCTAACATAAAGAATACTTTTGTAAACATGCATGCAATCAGTCTTTTCGTACAAAGAGTCAGAAATGAGAAGTCATTGTCCTCGTGTATAGATACGTCGGTCGCCCGTACCAACACCGAACTCCTTGAACTGAAATCCACACTTAGTACCCTTAACACTATTTATTCATAGAAAATAATGGTCAGAGTCCTATGTTCTGCGGTAGAACCTTCTCCTCTGATACCAATTTGTCATGAACCGTCCACCGGGGCCCTAACTAGGACTCCCCAATCCCACCTTCCATAGGCCAGGTGCTAGAGACTAGCACCAAAGGCATAAATCCCTAAAAAAGAAATGAATTTAATTTATAACAGAAAAAAAACATCATTATACACAACTCGATTCAAAACACTATGTAAAATTGTATACAAAATAAGTGTTGGGAAGTAAAAAGGTGCTGGAAATACAATCCGAATTGGGAAGTACAAGTACAAATGAAAATCAAGTACAACTGAAGAAAATTAAAGTAGCTAATGGTTCATCTTCTAGAGTTCCTACCTAAATGGTAGGTACATATGGCCTCCTCGACACTCCACGTCCGCCCGTCTCCTCCGTATACTGTCACACCGAGTGGTCCCCCTCCGAGTACTATCCAGTCCTACTACTCATTGCCTTAATCGGTTTTGTCCGTCATCTGTAACCAACACAACGAGGTGAGGGAATAACCCGTGAAGGGGTGAGTATAACGATACTCTGTAGGGACCCCAAGACCCTCAAGGTCTCACAAAATACATCAAGGATAAACCATAAAGTATGAAATCAACGAATAACAATTACATAGGTTTATACCCATCCAAATATCTATGTTATCTTGTTATCCATCTCAATCATGAGGAAAAAAAATTAATTGACTCAGCTCAAACCGGGTTTTTTATTATTGAAACCACAGATGGTGGAATACTCCACCTCTATCGAGTATAGTGGGCATGTCGCGTCACAAAGAGGCACTTCCCACTATCCTTGCACTACTGAGGTACTCCTCCGGTCGAGTACCGTGGGTCTACCGCATCCCACAGTGGTGCTCCCCACCATGGGTCTGCCATGCTCACACAGAGGCGCTCCCCATCGTAGCATGCAGAGGTACTCCTCCTATCGAGTACCCTGGGTTAGCCTCGCTCACACAGAGGCACTCCCCACCATGGGGCTGCCACTTCACACAATGGCACTCCCCACTGTGCTAGTCGAGTCACTCCGAGTTGAATCGGTCAAATAGTTTCCAGGTCTCAGCCAGCTACTAGGTCTCCATACTCTGTCTGCTCGCCTCTGGAAGGATCATCTACATGAGTTACTGGTTGATACTCATACTGTCATGAAGTGCCACGAAGAATTACCCCAATGGTCCTCCACGTCATATGGGTCTCAACGCAATAGACCGCATGTCAATCGAACACTCAGTCTGTTCGTTATTAGCCTTTTAGTCCTGGGGGCCGGTTGGATTCGTGTACGATCCAACCTGACCATATCTCAACTATAACTTGAACTCCAATGAGGTATTCTCAAAGGGACGGCTTCACTCCAAGAATATCGATGCCACAGACGGTTCGTCAAATGGATATCTGGTGCCAATGATATGGCCCAAGATGTTAATGGGGTCAGTAGTGGGCCCGGGTCCGGTCCGACCCAGTTGGACCGACTTGGCCCAACCAATTTTGGGCCAACCTGGTCTGGGTCGACCCGGTCAAACTAACTGGGTCAGACCCAGCCCGTTGGATGGGTCAGCCCAATACGTTCGGCCCGATCCGCTAGGCCCAGCCCAGCGCACTACGGGGATAGTTTAGACCGGATGTCGGCACGTAGGCGGCTCGGCATGAAGTTTGGGGCAGGTTTGGCCAGCACCGCGAGGGCCGCTACTCGGGCAACATGGCTTGGTCCGTTGGTCAGCCAGGTGACCACTGGGCAGGCCGCACGAGGCAAGGTCTGGCCGCGGGCAGAGCGTGCGGGGCGCATGCTGGATGGCTGGATGTCGGGCTAGCTGTAGGTGCATCGGGCAGGGTGCGGCAGGGACCGGGCAGGCGGCGGGGGCACCGGCACGATGCCAGGCAGGCCATAGGGGAGCCGGGTAGGCCGCGACAGTAGCCATGAAGGTCGTGGGGGCAACGGGCAGCCACCGTAGGGCGCTGGGAGGCCGTAGGGGCACTGGTAAAGCCGCGGGAGGGACCAGGCAGGCCGCAAGGGGCACATGCAGGGCTCCGGGTAGGCCACAGGACAGCAGGCCGCACGCCGGTCAGGGTGCCTGGAGGCCGAAGGCAGGTGGGCCGCGCGCCGAGTATGGTGCCGGGAGGCCGCAGGTAGGCGGGCCGTGCGTCGGGCAGGACGCCGGGAGGCCGCGGGTAGGTCGGCCGCGTCTGAGGCAGGGCGCCTAGATGCCGCGTGTAGGCGGTGTTTGAAAAGAAGCCTTGATGCGTTGTGGGGGCGGCGTGATTCACGAAGGCCGCGGGTAGCGCGACCTTCATTACTGCCGCCTTAGGTGCAGTCTCCTCATCGCCATGCCGTAGAACATCACAAGAAGATAGAAAATCAACATAGGATGTCGGGCCTTGTTAGGTTGGCCCGCACCCTCCCTGTTAAGGGAGATATCACTTGGCTCATCATGAGAAGATGATGATCAAAATTACATCTGCATCAATCCATTAATATCCTTTGAAGAAGGTTAGAAAATGATACAACTTCAACAAGTAAAAAAACCCTACCTTTTATTCATCAATCGACATTCGTCGTTCATTGACGGAGTTGCAGAAAGAACGCAATGAAGATCATTTTTCACCTTGTACGTCACGCACTCCTAATCTTGGGCTGCGTTGGCCGTGGAAGACACTCCATGTCGGTAGGATCTGAGGGAGGAAGTTGTAGAAGGTTGTTGGCGTTCTTCATTCTTCATTGGAATATGAGGTTTCTCGTTCTTAATTGGGAGTTTTTATCCCTAGCTATCCTCTTCCTAAGTTTTTCCAAAATGAAACATGCCAACAAGAATAATAGATGGGTTATCTATTATTTTGTTGGCATAGAATTCAAAAAGGGATAAAAAAATTATAGGCTCCATCTAATAAATGTGGAGGATTGGAATAATAAATTATGCATTGTCTAATTAATTAAAAGGGAGGTGGTGGCACCATAAATGGTAGAGGATTTCAAGGGACTCCCCCCTCATTAATGAGAGGAGTTGAGTGATTTTCCACCCACCAATTAATTGGGGGGGTTTAGTCTCGGGTGGTCCCCATGTCGTAACCTATCACGAGAGGATATGTTCGGGTGGGCTCCACCACCATAACCTCTAATGGGAGGTTAGGGGGTGGCAGACCCACCTCCAACTCCCAAGTGCAGGTTTTAACCAACAATCACCCCCATGTAAACTTAAAATAAAGTACAGTGTTGTACACTTTATTTTATTATTTTTTTATAAAAATCCAAAAACTAGATTTTATTCCTGATCATCAGCCGTCAAGGTGAAAGTCATCATAAGAGAATAACGGCGCAGAGAGTTCAACGGTGCCCCCAGATTTCAGTTCCAAGCACTGGTTCAAAAATTATAAAATCCTGCTCGCACATTTACTAAACGTACGAGAACAAAATTTCAAAAATTTATTCAGGGCACATCGGTCCTCTGAATAAAGCGCTGTAAATTTTCAGGGATTTCTAAAAAGCCAATGTACTTTAGAAAAAAAATTTCCACAGAATTTATGGGTCTTTACAAGACCATTATACAAATTCATAAGTTATGTTCCAAATGAGACCTCTTAAAGAATAGGTAATCATCTTACCCAACACTTTCAAAGTATATTTCTTCTTATACATCATATACATATATTATAACCATCCAATAATGACTACTCCAATATCATCAATATACAAATTTGTCATTTTGGATATGGGGAAAAATATAATCCTCTTTTTTATAGATACCCACGCCATTAAAAAAATTTGATACATGATTTTAAGAATAATTTACCAAAAAATAAAATCAAAGGATCATAAAGTATAGTTCTTTTAAAAGAATATAAAAATAATTAGAAATTATAACATGAAAATAAAAACATATATTATTTAATATCCATAATGAGCTCCTAACTTTCTTTTATCTCTTATATATACTTAGTATAACCTAGGGAATACATGAACAAAGGGATGATCAAAAACTCCCATTAAAAGAAAAAAAGGATGTAAATTATAGGGAATGCGTTAAATGCAATGACATGATGACATATGAAATTCATGGAACATGAATCAACGTATGGAAGAAAAACATGGATAACATTTCTTCATTGGATTGTTCCACCCTATAAAAGAGAAAACAATATAAAAAATTAAATTTGTATGATTTAAGGATAAATTCCAAGTCCATTAAACATGGTGGAGCAGGAGTCAAGGATAACTACCAAGACCATTGCAAAATGAAGACAAATTCCCATAAATGAATTAGGATCACCATATATCCAAACATGACGTCTCATGAAACTAACATTACCAAATTCATTAGAGTTCTATCTCAGTAAACTGATCATGAAATTTTCATGAATATGTGAGCCACATGAATAATGAAACATAAGGTACAAAAATGAGGTTTATCCATGGAATGAAATAGGTACCATAACCATGTCATAAAGCATAATCAATGGGTATATCATAAAGGTTTCCATGAAAGAGTTGATTTAAATAATATGTTTACATTAATAATGGAAAATATTCATCGATCATGATAAATAATGTCTAAATGAATGGAAAAAATGTAAATATGTATTTTAAAAAACAATATAAATCAGTTACTTTATCAAGGTTTAAGGGAAAAATTTGAATATTATTTAAAATCTAAAAGTCATAATTCTTTATATAAAACCATAAATGAACCATGATAATTTTTCTTGATAAAATAAAACCTTTTTAAAAAAAGTATGTTCCCCATAAAAAATGGATGTTATGATTTGGATATATGATTTTGGAAAATATGCATTGAATTTATAAGAATTATATTAAAATAAATAATAATCTCATTGGGGTAAAGCGAGGGAAAGTGTAACCTGAAGGAAAAAAATTGAGGATGGGAAAGAATATTTTACCTTATATATAAAAGTGGTATAAACTTGAACTTATTGTCCAAAATAATCAAATTAAATTAATTAATTATTTAATTAAGAATATATTATATATGAATTTGATTTACTATAATTTTATTACGTTTATTTGTGGTCTTTTTTATGAGTTGTGAGATTCAATATCATCGTTCTGGGAGAGTTCATTTTTTTGGGTTTTATGATTGGTTTACTTGTATACAAGTATGTAATATCACGAAAAATAAGAATAGTTGTTCAAAATCGATAATATTTTTTTTATGAACATAAAGAATATTAAATGGATTTATATTTTTTTAGATCTGAGTATGATTCATTTTAAAAAATGTTAATGATAACCGTTTAGATTAATTTGGTGTTTTTTCAATCATCATGAACAAGTTTTTTTATTAATTAATATTATGTATATATACTCATTATAGAAAAATAAATATGATATTATACATATATTATAATATTTTGAACTATAAAAATGGTTTTATGAACATCCTTGAATAAGGTAATGGAAATTGGAAACTCCATTTCCTTGAATGTGAGAAATCAGTACATTAAAGAAGATGGTTTCATTTTTAAAACAAATATAGAGGGAAGATAACTAATGATGGGTTTTACATTATTCAAATAAAATAAAATAATAAAAAATATACATTTTTTTCATGTGATTTTTATGAGGGGAGGTGAGGAGATTAGAAGAGATTAAAATGAAAATAGAATAAATGAAAACGAAAGAGGAATTTTCCTCTGAATTCCTTCTCATTGAGAACCTTTTTGAGGAACATGAGTTTGGTTTTTTATTGATACCAAAGGATTATAAAATTTTGGTAGATAATTAAAAATAGTTTTATGTATAATTTTGTCAAACTTAAAGTATTTTTAGGTTTGTGGAGAAGCGGTGGTGAGGGGTGGTATTTATTGTGGAGGAGAGGGGTGTTTATTGATTATTTTATTAATTTGTTTGTTATTTTGGCTCAAGAATAAAAATAATGTTGAATATTGTGACAAATTACAATAAATAATTCATGATATTTCTAACTAATGTTTTTACATCATATAGGACTCAATAATATTGTATTTTTCTTATACTGTAAATTAAAGTATTTCATTATTCACAAAAAATGTCAACTATTTTAGAAAAATCTCAACAATTAACCAGAATCATTTTTCAACATTTAGAATGAAAAAACAGACTCCATTTTATGAAAATTATTTTATTAATATAAGAAGTCTATTTTTTAATTAAAATCATCTTTTATTCGAAAAATACCGATTTTAAAATTATAACTGGTTTTATAACACTCTTAACAACTTATTGAGGTATCATAGAATTATATTATAATAACAACAAAACGAAATAATTATTTATGAATATATTTTATGATATTAAATTTTCTTTTAAATCATTATATTAATTATAAATTTGTGGATAAACATTTTTGTTTCACAAAAATAACAATAATTAATTTATCATTTTTAAAACTTTTATTTACTTATTGTCTCATATAAATATATGACATTTTCTGTTATAATATTCCTAAATTTTATTTATACTTTTATAGATGAGGTAACTATTCTATTTTCCAAGTTACTATTCCTAATGGTAACTTTACTATTACAAAGATCATGTTAATATTCCATTAGTTTAGGATTCTAATTTTCTAAAAATACTTCTTATTTCATCCATTTATTATTTATAAAAATTTTATTATGTAATATAAGTGATTTTGTTTTATTTATACTATTTTACATAATTATAAGAGGTGAAATTTCTTTCATAGAATTATGGGTTGTTACATTCTTCTCCCATTATAATATTTTACACTCAAAATTTCATTTGACATGCTAAGATGAGCACAGGTGGGGGAATTTATCATTCATCATCTCCTCTAGTTTCCATGTCCCCTCTTCATACATATAGTTTCTCTATTGAGATTTTATCAGGTGAGTAGTCTTTTTGAGTAGAAAATTATCTCTATAAACTAAGTTCTTCTTCATAAACTCTTCATAAGAGATATCATTTTCCAACAATACCACATCAAAATTTAGTACATGTGAGGGATCTGGTATGTACTTTATCAAGATTGATACTAGAATACATCCTTTACTTGAGACATGGTTGGAGAAAGTGCTAGTCGATAGGGCACAGTTCCAACATGACCAAGAAACTCAAAGGGGCCGATTTACTGGGAACATTGCTTTATTTTCCTCCAAGATATCATGATCCTCTTCCATTGAGCTATGTAGAGGAATTTCATGTATCCAACCATAAACTTCAGGTCCCATCAGTTATTATTTTCATAGCTCTTTTTTTTTATTTTGGGGTTCCCATATATGCTGCTTAATGGTTTTCAAATTTTCTACCATTTCATTAAAAAATTTTGTCCTTATAACCTTACATTATCCGACTTCATCCCAATATGCGAGTGTTATGAAAATTTTCCCATAAAGGGCTTCATATGGATCCATTGGGATCCTCATGTGGAAAATATTGTTGTAGGATAACTTGGCCAGAGGTGGGTGTTGGTCCTACACACCCCTGATGTCTATAGAACAATCTCTATACATGAATTCTAGTGTCTGAATTGTTCATTCAGATTGTTCTTCATTTTGAGGATGGTAATCTGTAATGAAGTTGAAATTATTTTCTATATCATGTTGTATAATTTTCCAAAACATGAATGTAAATCATAGATCCAAATAGGAAATGATCTATATTGGTACTTCATAGAGTCTCACCAAATATTTGAAGAATATTAATGCAAGTTGATTAAGTGAGATGTCCTATTAATTAATAATAAAGTGAGAATTATTTGTTATATGATCCACAATGACCCATATAACATTATTTCTTTTAGATGTATTTGTAAGTCTAATGAAAAAGAATGAGGTGATGTTTTCCCACTTTGATGTAGGTATGGGTAATTGTCGCATCATCCCATTAGACTTTTTCCATTGATCCTTCACTTGGTGACATACCAAATACTTTGATGTTTATTCAGTGATCTCCTTATTAATATTGTCCCACCAATATTGCTCTCTAAGATCTTGATACATCTATGTGCTTCCTTAGTGACTAGAGACTGTTTAGATATGTTAATCATTTAAAATCTATATCATTATCTCTAGATTATATGTTACACACAATCATGAGCCAAATCATAAGACCCCTTCCTCATTAATTAGGAAGTATGAAGGTTTCCCATTTCTAATTTCTTCCACCTTTTTCTGAATTTCCACATCATTTATTTGAGAATATTTTATTTTCAACATGATGTATGGATGAGAAATAATTTGAGAAAGGGTGATATTCCATCCTTAATTATTCACTTTTCCATCCTTTTCATATATAAGAAGAATAGATCCTTCTCAATTCTCATCATTGAAAAAGTTATAGGTTCTTCTATACATAGATCATCTTTTACCTTATTTTTTTTACCATGATGGTAGTGGACTGAGAAGTCTTTACATTTGATATTCTCTATCCATATTTAGGGGTGTATATTTATCTCCCTCTATGTGAATGTATATTTGAAGCTCTTTTAATTACTATATATCTAAAACTTCTCCCCTTAGAGATAACACCACCAAATTTTCAACCCCATGATCACATATACCAACTCTAGATCATGTGTGGGATAGATTTCACATGAATTTTCAACTATATTAATTTTTAGGATATCACATTATCATTTTAAATCAGTACACAACCTATTCTCTTATTAGAATCATCTTTTTAAACCACAAAGAGTTTCCCAATTTTCAGTAGTGTGAGCATTGGTGCAGTGATAAGCTTCCTTTTCAACTCCTTAAAGAAATCTTTACATTCACTAGTCCAGAAAAACATCACTACACTCTGTGTAATATTGGTTATTAGGATTCAAAATCATGTTAAGTTCTTAAAAAATCATTATAAATACCCATATAGACCAATTAAACTATGGATATCTATTAAAGATGTTGGCTTAGGCCACTCCTTAATTACCTTTTTCTAGGAAGGGTTCAATGTTATTAATTTTTGGTGATAATATTCCTCAGGAATGATACTTCCTCTATCCCAAAATCACATATACTATTGTTTTCATAGACTTTATCCCTTTACAAATTTTTATCACAATATCCAAATTCATTTCAACCTCCTCCTTAGTTTTAGAGTATATCATAATATTGTCAATAAAGACTACCAAATATTTGTCGAGGTAATCTATAAATACATTATTCAATAAGTAAATGAAAATTTATGGAGAATTAGTGAGTCTGAAGGGCATCACTAGGAACCCATATTTCGCACAACTCATTCAAAATGTAGTCTTGGGAATATCTTCCTTCATTACCTTTAATTGGTGATAACCATAACGAAGGTCCACCTTATAGAAATACTTGGCCCTACGTAGTTGATCTAACAAATCATTTACGCATTTCAGGGGACAATTTTACTTCATCATGATTTTATTGATCTTATGATAATAAATGTAGAGGCACATTAATCCATACTTCTTATTAAAAAATAGTGTTGGAACATCCCATGGTGAAGTACTCGGGCGTATAAAACCCTTGTCCAGATTTTCCTATAACTGCTTTTTCATTTCATCCAACTCAAAGGTGGAAATTCTATAATGTTTTATTGATATGTGAAGATAAAAAGGAATAAATTCATTTGATAAATCAACCAATCTATCAAGAGGAGTATTAGGAAATTCATCAGTGTTGTCCCTCATAATGGGAATGTCTTCGAGAATTATTCACCCTTTTTATCAATCATTTAGGATATTTATTCTTTCTCATAATGAAATAATATCCACAATTTTGATGAAGATTAAAAATAAGATTCATCCTCCTCCTTAAAATTTTATATAATTAGATAATTCATCGGGATGTGAAGAGTGAATTACCTTTCCCAATATTTGATGTTGGATTCGTATAATGATAGCCAATCTATTAACAATATAGAATCAAACTCCACCAAAGAAAGTAAAATGATATTTTCGGGGAGGATTAGTCCACAAAAATTAATTGAGGAAGAGTTATATACTTTGGATTCAATAATTTCCCCATTTTTTATTCTCACATATAACTCAACCTCTATATTTTGAGTAAGTGTTATAATAGTTCTACAAGACAATCATGTTATGAAAGAATGTGTAGAAAAAGAATAAAGAACAATATTCACTATTATAGTATAAATAACCATTGTACTAGACACCACATCATTTTCAGGATCCACAAAAGAAGTAGTGATATAATATGACATTCCATGTTTCCTTAGAGGTTGTTATTGAATACCTCTAAAGACCCATGGCTTAGGGAAATGGCTCACATAATTCCCATGTTCTATGCAATTGAAACACTGTACTATAAGATGATCTGTGATCTTAACCTTACATTATTCATCCACATTGTCGGGATTATACATATTCATTTATTAGTTATTAGGCATATTCCTCACTCTTCCCTATTTGAAGCATCTCCTAGTTCCCTTTAGATAGTTCATAGGATTCATTTTCCCATTACTTTTACATGTGGGATGTTGGGTTTTATTTCCATCATAGGATTTATCTATTGATACTCCCATATTAAAATCTATTTTCCTATTTTTATCACTCGAACCATGAGACCATAGAGAGTCTCTTATTTCTATTTCATCCTTAAGGGCATAGTGGAAAATCAACTTATATCTATCAATGTTATGATTCACCAACATTTTTAATATACTTGACTTTAGTCTTCTATGTAAGAAATACACCATGATTTCGGTGTTCATGAAAAATTTAGATGTGTATCATGAAGGTATTTTAAATTTTACTTCATATTACCTTATATTATCATCTTTCTTTTTATTTAGACCAAATAACTCCCTCTCTATATTATGATAGAGAGTTCATCGAAAATATTTTAAAAAAAATTATTTTCTTGAAACCTTCTCATTCCTCGGACTCAATTTCCTCCTTGGGCTTTGTATTATTGATAATTTTACACCATTGATCAGGTTCCCCATCAACATTATAGACAACCATGATAAATTTAACGTCTTCTTAGCAATCGATGACATATAATATATTCTTAATGGGGCTAATCCATTTTTCTATGATGTTGGGATTAGGAGATCTAGTAAATATAAGAGGCCTTTGATGAATGAAGTATTTGATCACAACATTATAATTCATAGTAGAAGGATGGTGTTCCACATAATTCAAATTATTATTCATAACTTGATCCAATTGAGTGAGCAAATTCACAAAGCCTTGATAAACAATTCCCATAATATTTGGCATTTCATTAAAGAAATTATTTCTTTTCCTATCACATTGATTGTTGTAATGGGTTATCCTAATTCCATCAATTTAATAAGAAAATCAAATTACTATAATGGGTTTTTAATACTTATCTAAAAAGAATATAAAAATAAAATATTGAATATAGAAGGATAAACACGTAAATGAAATGTATATCCTATCTTCACAAATGTAATTGGAGGACATACCAATGAATGTTTTCCAAAAGTTTTCATAAACCATTGGTATAAGGATCCTTACCCAACGGTTTCACTAAAACAAAGGAATAAGAATTTTTAGATGTCTGTAACCCAATGGTTTTATCAAACCGTTGTTATATATGAGTTTTATATGAATTTTACCCAATGGTTTGATAAAATTATTGTGATATGTTAGTTTTATGAAGGGTTTCCCAATGGTTTTTTGAAATGGTTGGTAAATCTTACCTTTCCCAAAGGTTTTAAAAAACTATTGTGAAAGTTTTTCCCTAAATTACCAGTAGACCATATCCCACATCCGCGCGATTGCAGACCTAAAGCTGGGACCTAATAGCTCTCGGTCTCGGAAAACCAGTGTGAATGTTTTCTCCCAAAACACATTTTTCTAGAAAGAATATATCCTTGGATGTTGGTGGGAGATTTTTAGAATCCTTTGATAGATAGACTAGTGGAGGAAAATCTCCACATATATCCACCTAGACCAGGGACCTACTACCACATGCACGTCTAATATTCATAAGCCAACCTCCCCATATATTCAATGAATATTGATTCTATCTAGACTTCACCATATAATAACATACTAAATTTAATTAATTTTATGATGAAAAAAATATCAAGGAATCCATACAACATCATATAGGAAAACACCCTTTATCATTATTCCATGATGATGAAAATCAATATCAACTCATTACCATATATCATATCCTTCCTAATCACAACATATAGATTTTCACTAACCTGTATTCCTTCCACCATAATCAAATGCACCAACATTTTCCCCATTTCAAAATTGATTCCAAAATGTTATCAACTCACCAATCCTACCAAAGTGGATTTTCACTAAAAAAATACCACTCTACTCCTTTACACCCATCGATAATTTTTTCGAACATGAATTACAACCCAATTAAATATCATTGCTCTCAGCCACACCCACGGGGACAGCCCCCACCCCCATGGATTTCTAGTACCCTCAAATATCCCCCCACCCCCGTGGACCGCCCGCCCGCCCCCTGGAGACCCCCACACCCCGAACACCCCCATCCGCCCAGACACCCTCGACCTCCTAGATAACCTCCAACACCTAGGACAACGCCTTGGACCCCCAAATCCCATGGACACCCCCCATGGATATCACCCCCCCACACATCGACACACCCAACCCCCTAAGACAGCCCCCACCCCCGCGGATAGCCTACCTACCCATCTAGACACCCCTCCCCCTAGACAACCCCACCACCCCTGTGGACAGCCCGCCCACCCCCGAGACACCCTATACCCCCTGGACAACCCTACCACCCCTGTGGATATCCGGCTCAACCACCTAGATACCCCATACCCCCTGGACCACCCCCAACCCCACATGCATCCCACCCACCCCCAGGACAACCCCACCCCCCAGACACCCCCCATCCCCCCGGACACCCCCACCCCCTTGGACACTCTGTACCCCTTGGACACCCCCACCATCATGGATAGCACACCCACCCCCCTAGACACCCCTACCCCTAGAAAGCCCCGCCACACCTGTCGACATCCCCCCACCCCCGTGGATAGCCCGCGCACCCCCTAGACACCCCTACACCCCTAGACAACCCCACCCACCACCGGAGACACCATGTACCCCCTAGACAACCCTTCCACCCTCATGGATAGCACATCCACCCCCTAGACACCCCTACCCCCTAGATAGCCCCCCAACCCCAGGGACAGCCTGGCCACCCCCCCTATAAACCCCACCCACCGGACACCCCCTAGCCCCCCGGACACCACCACCCCCTGGAAACCTCGTACCCCCAAGACAACCACCCCCACCCCCAACCCCTTGGACATCCCACCCGTCACCCTGGACCCCCTACCCCCTGGATATCCCTCCACCCCTATATACAGCCCCACTACCCCCATGGACAAGCCACCCACCCCCTGGAAAACACTGACCCCCGTCGACAGCCCACCACCCCCAGGACAGCCCCCACCCAGAAACCCTCCACTCCCTGGACACCCCACCCCCATGGGCAGTGTATGTGATCACTCAAATAATCTACTAAAATATTATTTTTTTTTATCTAACATTTACTCAACTGTTGAATAAGTCTCCTCTACAAGTGTACATGATCTAGTAAACTCATGTATTGTTATTCAATGAATGTTTATTATAAATATAGTATTTTTTTTGTTTTTTATATTATGATTATCATATAGAGTAGTGTGTCAGTTATGGTTTCATATAAAGTGAACAATTCTCATTTACTTCAATATATTTTTGATGAAACATCAATCTTATTTAATTGATTTTGATGAAATGACTTATAAAAATGTTTTTACAGAATGGATAGAAGTTGGATGTATGAAACTGATAGGATCTAAATTAATTTTCAAAACAATTTGGAGATCTTTTCAGATTTTTCATTTCGCAAAGATTCAAATAGTGTTCATATACACTGCCCATATTACAATTGTGTTGGAAGACCTCGGTTGAGCCATGAAGAAGTTAGATAAAACATAACCAAGTATGTTTTTCAAGAAAACTGGTTTGTGTTGTATCACAATAGGGAGAAAATGAAATCTCAAATTTCTGATGATCCAAATGAAAGGACTGGATTAGAGAATTTTTTATATGACTGTTTTCCGTTTTGTCGTTAACATGAAAAAAATGGATTCTGATCCAAGAAGATTTCGATATGAGAAGACATGACACGTATAATGAAAATGATTATTTTGTCAGGATGAAAAAATTGAATGATGTTGTAATGACTTTAGTATATCAAGAATGCGGTAAAATGAAAAATCTAGAATTTTTAATCTGATTGTTTCATGGGAAAACTATGTATGGGTTTTCTAATACTATCATCGATTACATTCTTACCATCTTGAAGGACTTACTTCTAGATGATGTATATATTCCCTCAAACCACTATAGGGCATGGAATTTAGTTGATGAACATAGATCTGAAAGAATCTAAATTCATGCTTACCTCAAAGATTTCGTTTTATTCTGAGAGGAAACTGCTTAAAGAAATGATTGTATAAAATGTGGGACATCCCGCTGGAAGCCAAAAGCTGATGGAACACCATACCTTATACCCTAGAAAGTAATGTGGTGACTTCCACTGATCCCTAGACTCAAGAATATTTTTATGTATGATGAAATATCAATAAAAATGTGATGTCATGATAGCAATAAACAAAAGACTAATTATGAGTTAGTTCACCCTGTATATAGATTTTCATGGTAGATATTTGATGCTCGATATCCCGATTTTGCAGCTGACGTGCGTAATGTGAGGTTGGCTCTTTCATGTGATGGTTCTAATCTTTTTGGGCAAATGCTTACATCACACAACAAGTGGCTAGTTTTTATACACATTTATAATCTTCTTTCGTGGCTGGGTAGGAAAAAACTTTTCACTTTTAGGGTTATACTCATATCTGGCCCTTATGATCCTCGAAATGATATAGAAGTATACATGTAACCATTAAAAAAATATTTGAAACTTCATTGAGATGTGGGAGTGTGCACATATGAAACAGGTTCGAAAGACATATTTCATATGCGTGTTGCACTTATTTAGACAATCAATGATTTTATTGCTTATGAAATGATGTCTGGATGGAGAATGAATGGAGAACAATCATGTCCTGTTTTTATGAAGAATACACAATATAGAAGACAGAAACATCATTGTAGTTTCAGTTTTATGGGACATCGATGATTCCTTCCAATAGGCCATCCATATAGAAATAATCATCGATGATTTGACAATACCATGGAGACAGACAATCCACCTCAACATATGTCTGGAACTGATGTGCTTAATGAATTGAAAGATTTTTTTTTCATTTATGAAGGGTCAAATGAAATCTTGAAAGAGAAAGAATGTTTCCACTAGAACCTATTACATTTGGAAAAATAGAAGTATCTTCGTGGACTTTCCTTATTATTCAACCAATTTGTTACATCATTGCATAGATGTAATTAAAATTGAAAAACAATATATGAATTATTGCTTTAAATTCATCTAAATGTTAATGGAAACAAAAAATATGATTTACGGTCTTGGTGTGACTTGGTGGAATGGGGCATTACACTGGAATGGCATCCTCTGTATATCAGTGAAAATAAATGGAAAGTTCCATGTGCTTCTTATGTGATGAAACCTATATAAAAAAACAATTTCTATAAGTACTAAAGACTATTATATTTCTAGATGGCTATTCAAGAAATATATCTAAAAGGGTCGACAGAAGAGAGTTGAAGCTAATATATTTGAAGACTCATGATTATCACATCCTTCTGCATGAGTTGATTCTAATAGCAATTTGTCATCTTTTCTCTAATAATGTAAGGGTGGAAGTTATTTGGTTGTTACATTTTTTAGATATCTATGTGCCAATAAGTAGTCCAATTCTTTCTTGCAAAAAATGTTGGCAGATGCCCCATTAATTTTGTGTGAGTTAGACAAAATATTTCCTCCATCATTTTTCACATGAATGTTTCACCCGACTGTCCATATTCCAACTGAAATAAATCTCAAAGGACCTTTTTTTGATGTATCCAACTGAAAGAAATATCTACACATTAAATTCCTATGTCTGTAATAAGAATCATCCTAAAGATTCTATCTTGAACAGTTATTGGCTCAATAATGTATGGATTTCTGCTCTATGTATTTGTCTGATCTTATTATAGGAATAAACAGACCAATGTGAAAGAAAGTAGAATTGTATGAGAAAATTGATCCCAATTTTCCATCACATCCACAAATAGAAGGAATTCCTAGATCATATACATTGACAACATTAAGCCTTTAAGAGTGGGAGATGGTACATCAAATAGTTTTGTTCAACTATGAATTTTTTGATAACTACATCTTGTATGTAAATTGAATATGTATATCATATATATATATATATATATATATCAGTTAAACTATTCATATTCTTATATACAGGGAACATAGAGTGATGATAAATAGAAATCATCATTCTTTATATTTTAGAAGGATGTAGAATTTTCATAGCAAAGATATTTCTGCTTGGTTAAAATTGAATGTAATAATATTAATGCTTAAAATAAATAATACAATAAATAATTATGTTTAATATTTATTTATATTTTAGGTATTGAGTTTTCCAGATGACACTGTCCTTGAGGAAATAATAGCTTTGGGTTTTGGTCATAATATTGTGGTTCAGGATTGTAAATCAATTGTTATGAATGGGTACATGTTTATTATCGCTGAATAAGAAACTAACATGAGAACACAACATGATGGTGTTATGGTTACTTCTACAATAGACTGTTATGCAAGTGCATTTTATAGTAGATCGTGATTTGAAAATATTGTTTACTACGGAGTCGTTGAAAAAATAATAAAATTTGATTATTATTCTCATGGATGAGTCGCGATGATTAAATGTCATTGGTTTGATTCGATGATGAGGCAAGGAACATTTATTGATGATTGTGGATTTTCAATAATTCATATTACATGAACTATTGCTACCGAGGAACCATATGTATTGGCGTCAATTGCGAAACAAGTTTTTTTATGTCAAAGACCATCTTCGACCTGAATTTGGTGTCATTATTGATGCAATTCCAAGAGATATTTTTGATGATTATGATGATGGAATTGAAGCCATCCCTACTGCCATTAGAAATGACCCATTTATTAATTTTGATGACTTTAATAGCTTAATTTTCAGAGCTGACTATGAACCTGAATTTGTAGTGGGAAATATATAAAATAATCCATTCATGTTCTCAATTCTTTTGGATTACCTCATCTTAGACTGTTGAGGTTGGTACTATTCAAATTTATTTAATATTTATTAAAAATATGTTGTATTCGACTTGACCATTATGTAAATTTTAAATGTTTATTAGTTGGAATTTTATTTTAATTGCATTTCTTAATTTGGAATTGAACATTATTCAATCCTACAAAACCAACATTTCTAACATGGTGAACATTTCAATGCTTCAACTGTGATTTGTATAAAATTTGTATAACTCCATGATCATTCTTTAACATTCTACCAGGTGTTGAAAATGATGGTTTGTGTTATTATTCAAAACATGTATTGAAACCTGCATCATCTACCTGGGCTAAATAAGATAAATTTATCCTTAATTTGGAAAACTGGTTACCCCTTATGAATCTCATAAAATCAATTTTCCGTGAATTTAATAGACTGATGACACTTAGTAAATTACTATCCTACTAAAAATTAAATTTCTTTATTACATCTTGTACGATTTATTAACTTTATTATATATCTGTTAATGCTCATCAAAAATAATGGATAGTTTAATTATCAATGAATCCCCGTATTCCCTCTAATTTATTTTGTTTCTTGGGTTAGAAATTAGTTATCCATTCCTATTTACTTCCATATTGATTTTTAAATGTAGTAAATGAAACAAATTGAAAAGAGGTGATGAAAACAGATTATGGAAAACAATCATCGCATGACTGTGTTGGGCATTCCACCACTAGTTCTTGTAGTGAGTATTCTATTTCAAATATATATATTTAAATAATATATAATGTCAAGTGATTAATTTTTTTAAACATTTTTTCAGGATGCAACTATTAGTTGACAATTATTTTATGAGCAGCCTAGTAGTGGTCCCGGTACTCATGGTGTTCGTATGAGGAGGAGTGGTATGAGAGCTATACGATTTGGTCAGCATAACCGATTAGACTCTGCCCCTCCCACTGACATATCATCCATCCCACATTCTGATCCTGACATGTCGTTAGGGACACATGGGATATTTAGGCCTCTAATTGTTTCACCCCCCTTTACATCTGAGCCTCCTCACCCGTCTGTACTGATGTTCCAAGTTAGGATCCATGTATCACTGAGAGGGGGAGGGGGTGAATCAGTGATATGTTTTTCTTTTTAAGCTTCCCCTTTTTGAAACAACCTTTACCTCATGCTAAAAAGTTTATTCCCTACAAAACACACAAAACCACTGAAACACAAGATTTACAAGGTTCACCACTCAATAAGAGTTTCTACGTCCTTGGTAAGGTATGGAAACAATCCATTACCACACAATCCATTAGAAAACAATCCTTTAATGTGGAATACAACGAGTAGGATATACCCTTACACTCGTGCAACACTTTGAAAACAATAAAATAGTGTGTGTGCTCCCTCTGAGAACAAATAGAGTAATACAATGGATCAATGCTTCTTAATGAGCTTACAAAAATCAAATCTTTCAAATAAAATCTTCAAATTCCTACCCAGAAGCTGACAGGAAACCCTAGAGCAAAACAACTTGTGCACCCACTTCCACTTGTAACACCTATACTTGCGCATGTACAACTTGCATGCCTCTTCTTGTGCGCTGCCTACGTGCACACTACCCTCCAGAAGCACTGCCTGCTTGCAGCCTGTGCGCCAACTAACACTTGCGCGCCTCCAACTTGAGCATCCCAAACTTATGTGCCTTCTATCATCCCTCAACTTATGTGCCCAACTCTCTACTTGTGTGCCCAGAGCTCAAAGATAATTCTCAAGTATTGAGCCTTAAAAAATGAAGAGGTTAGTCACCTATTTATAAGGATTTTGGTGACATACGTGACCTTGACTTACACGCTAATACTTTCATGCCGCTACATCACTTGTGCACCGCTTAATCACTTTTTCACTCTTCTATCACTAGCGTGACAATTTCATTCCATTGTCAGATTTTGATATGAGGATATTGGAATCTGACTTGTGCGCAACATGCACTTGCGCGCCAAAACTTATGCTCCAATACTTGCGAGACACTCTTGACTTGCGTGACACTCTCTAACTTGCGCACCACTTTATTTACTTTCTCATAATTTGATTGGATGATCTTTGAAATACTACTTGCGTGCCTCTTATACTTGTGCACCAATACTTGCGTGCCACCACTTGTGCGCCAATACTTGCCTGCCAATTTCTTTCATTTCCATATATCATAAATAATGCTATTTTAACTATGACTTTCACACCTCCACAGCACCTGGTGCTTCCACTTGTGCGGCTTCTTCTTGCCTTTGTCATTTTTGGATAGTATGATATTGAAATGTGTTTTTCCAAAAACACTTCTTTACTCTCTCTATTCTTCATACGGATTGCACCACAAGTTCTCCAAGCATGTGATGATTGTAAAATACAAATCCGAAAAGCATCGTCTGAGTTACAAGTCCTTTACAATGTTAATATATTTTGATTTTTGACAACAAAAGACAACACTCAGTAACAAAAAACTTTTCATAATTCCTTATCCATCCAACTTGGCCCCAACAATCTCCCCCCTTTGGATTTTATTGTCAACCATGATTCATAAATCACTGAACTTTGAAACCTTATGAAATGTATTACTTATCAACAATTCTATGCCTACGAGAGCTAACTCATTGTAGGAAACAAGAATTATTGAATGCCAAGACCATGATATCCAAAAGCAGCAACTATAAAATCTCATGAGCATACTTCCTAAGCCTTCTTTAGATCATCATTCAAGATTCTACCTCAAAATTATTCACATCGTTGACTTTTCTAGAAAACAACATTGTTTCGTACAACCACTCCAACAAATAGTTAGAATAGTTCACAAACATACATGCTGAATTCACAGCTTTACCACAACTCCCCCTTTATGCATGCTTCCATAAGGATAGATTTATGATCCAATTCTTCCCCTTTACAACACTATCCAATGGTAAGATGAGACATGGGACAGAAACACGTACGTTAACTTTGATGATAAGGAGGTTGGACACCCATGTTCAACATCAATTTTCCAAATGGTTCCTTCAGTAAAAGTTTTGTGAATATATCAACAACTTGTTCAGATGTAGGAACATACTCTAGCCTCAATTCATTCTTCTCCACCTACTCTTTGATGAATTGTTACTTTATATCTATATGTTTTGAACAAGAATGTTGTACTATATTTCTTGTAATATTGATTGCACTCTGATTATCAGAACCCAAGAGCAATAGTAGCTTTACTTCAACAAGTAGATCTTCTAACCGAGTCTTTATCCACATTACTTGAGTTGCATATTGAGTAGCAGCAACATACTCAGCTTTATCTGTGCTAAGTGTTACTGAATTATATTTCTTGGTATGTCAACTAACATAACATTTCCCCAGAATGAAAAATTCACCACATGTGGATCTTCGATTATCAACATTTCCTACTCAATTAGCATCAGAATACCCGAATAGATCAATATATCATGAGCCATCATACCTGATTCCAAAAATTTTTGTGTCTTTGATGTATCTGAGAATTAGGTTTCTTGCAATCAACTATGATTCTTTAGAAGCACTCTGAAATCTTTCACATAATGTGACAACATAGACGATGTCGGGTCTTGAGGTAGTCAAATACATCAGATTTCCAATCAGCTTTAAAAACTCTTTCTGTTCAACCTCCTTGCCTTCTCCATCATTAGAAAACATGGTTCCCACTAGAAATTGGTGTGGAATCTGGTTTCAAATTTTCCATGATAAACTTCTTCATAAGTTCTTAGCATAATTTTCTTGGGATAGAAAAACGTGATTCTTCTTCTGTGAAATTTGTAGCCCAAGAAAATACTTCATTTCTCCTAGCATGGACATCTCAAATAACTTATTCATCTCCTCAGAAAATTTTTCACATGATCTTTCATCATTTCCAAAAAATATAATATCATCGACATAAACAACAATTATAAGTGAAAACTCCCGACATTCCTTGATAAAGAAATTGGTGGCAACTCTTCGTTTCATAAAGTTAATCTTCATTAATCAATTATCTAAATTAGAATACCATGTTTTCGAAGCCTATTTTAGCCCATACGAAGCCTTCTTCAACCAGTACGCACAACTTTTATCCTTTCCAATAAACAATCCACACAGTTGATCAATGTAGACTTCCTCATCAAGGTCACCATTCAAATATTCTGATTTTACATCCATTGGAATGATTTTGTATCCTTGTTGTGCAGCAATAACAAGAAAGTTTCTGATTGTTTCTAATCATGACAACAGAGAAAAGGTTTCATCAAAATCAATGACCTCAATTTTTTAATACCCTTTAAAAACCAATATTGCCTTGTTTATTATTAATTTACCCTCTTTATTCAGCTTGTTCTGGAAAACCCACTTTGTACCAATGATATTCTTGTTGTTTGGCTTGGGTAAAAGTCCCCAAGTATCATTCTTCTCTATCGAATAAAGTTCTTCATTCATTGCATGGACACATTATAGATGCTCAAATGCTTAATTTACATTATTTGGTTCAACTTCTAAATAAATATATGTATGTGATATAGCAACCATTGTTCATCTTGTTTGAACCCTTTGATGTTTATCTCTAATAATATTCGGAGCCTCCACTAGTTTCTTCTTACTAGGATAAGTGGTTAGAACATCATCCTCATCACTCAAGATCTATGAGTCATATTCCTCTTCACTGGTAGGATTAACACAGTCTGTAGCATTATCTGAATCATTAACAAAATCTTCTCTGTCCTACTCAACTTCCACATCAACATATGACTTCTTTTCTTTCTCAACATTTTCAATAACTTTTATATCTGAAGAATCAATAATTCTTACCATTTCATTATTGAGACATCTATATCCTCTTCCTTCTAGAGCATTGCCAAGAAAAATTTCATCATCTCCTCTTTTCTCAAACATTCCAAGGTTTCCACCATTCTTCTTTATAATTCATGTTCTCCCAAATACTCTTAAATGTTTCAGACATGGAGTTTTTCCATAGAACATTTCATATGGAGTCATATCTGAGTTTGGATGATAGAACCATCAATTCTGAATATAAACAGTAGTTCTCATGGGATGCATCCAATAATAATAAGAAAGACTATGTTCATGTAACATAGTTCTCCCCATTTCCACCAGACTTCAATTATTTCTATTAGAAACCACATTTTGTTGAGGTGTGTAAGGTGAACTGAACTCATTCCAAATTCCATTCTTCTCAATATAACATTCAAACTCTTCATTCTTATACTCAACACCATTATCAGTTCTCAAAAACTTCACAGAATTCTCAAATTCTTTTTCTGCTTTCCTCCTTAAACTCTTAAACATTTTTATAGCATCTAACTGATCTCTCAAGTACATAACACAAGTAATGTGAGTAAAGTAATCAAAGAAAGTAATTATGTACTAATCTTCATTTGTTGATTTATTGCTCATTGCCCACATATATTTGAATGTATAAGTTCCAAGGGTTGTTTTAAATGAATTTCAACTCTCTTATGAAAAGAGTTTGTTATCTTCCCTTTTACACAAATAGTGCATAACCAATTTCTTCTTCTTGATAAACCGGGAATATCTCAGACACTGTCTCGGGTTGATAACCTGCACATATTTCATTAAAACATATGTCCCAGCCTTTTATTCCATTACTGATTTTCATCCACTACTCCCATGTAACTAGAGTTCTACAATTCAATAACATGGAACAAATTCATTCTTGTATGTTGGCCCATTGTAACTATATTCCCATCATTTTCACTTTTCACAACAAATCCATATTTTATGGAGATAACTTTGTTTCCCTCATCACAGATTTTTGACACACTAAGAATGTTTTGTTTCATCCCATCAACATATAGTGTTTTCCTAGATTTTATCTTTTCTTTTCCAATGATGGCCGATCCAACACCTTTGATCCTTAGAGATTCATCATTTCCAAATTTCATTGTTCCTTTTTAAAGTCATTCACATTCTTCAGAAACATTAAATCTCCATTCATATGAGAAGAACACCCACTATCAAGAGTCCATGGACGTTTTCATTTTGTTTCTTTCAAATTAGTTTCGACAACCAGAGCTTTTTGTTATTCCTTTTCCTTCACTTTTTGTTTTGCTTCCTCCAATTTCCTAGCCAAGTCAATGTGTTCTGGAATGATAACCATGCACTATTTCTTTTCGGACATATCATACCTTTACCATTTAGATTTTAAAAACTCTGGTTTTTGAGAGTTATTTAGAATCTTTTATTGCTCTGGTAACACACTAAGGCAGCCCTTGGAATGATGTCCAGGTCGATCACAACTTTCACAAATAGTTTCCAGTGGTTGGAACCTATTCTCAACATTCACATCAGCCTTCTGAGATATCTTCTGAAATTTAATTGGAGACTTCATATTTTTAAAGGGTTGAATCCCCCTCAATCATTGTCATTCGAATCTTATGGAACAGTTGTAATGTTTTTTGTTGAACCAACACTTATTTTGCATGTGTCTGAATCCACCACAATACCAGCAGTAACCATCAAAATAATATTTTCCTCTGAAACTTATATACTAACCTGATTTGTGAACACACATCTCAATAACCTTCCTAATATAACTATGCAAACCATAAACTGTCATGTTTTCATTAGTAACACCCATTCTTAGTTTAGATTTAACATCACAGGAAGTATGAGAATTCTTTCATGACTTATTATTTTTATGCACTTCATATTTTTCATCATTGCTGACTTTGACCACACACCTTGTCTTTCCATCCTTGTTCTTACCAGAACCAGTTCTATCTTTCATTTCAACCTTTGAAGGTAACTTTTGGGACTCTTTGTTTGGTCCATTATTACTGGAACATTCACCAACATCTGAGATAGAATTTTTTAAACTGATATTCATTTCATGATCTCTAAAAAGTTTATGTTGGACAAGTTCCAAATCTTCTTCTTTTTACCTTCAACTTTACTTCAAGATGATCATTAAGATTCTTTAAATTATCAAGATAATTATTCAGATCATAAATCTTCTTTTAAATCTTGATTTTCTCATCATTAAAACCTTCTTGATTGCTTGATATGGAATTTTCATTTATCAGCTTGTTGTTTTCCTTATAAAGACTTATGATCTTTCTCAAGCATTCTTCCATTTCTTTTTTCAGATGATATTCATGTTGAGTTTCTAATTCTTATAAACTATTTCTCTCATACTCTCCATTATTCACAGCTACAATAAAGGTATTCCCTCTATCTTTCTCAGCAAATGATTTCTCAAATTCAGCTACGTTGTCCTCTTTTGAAATTTTTAGAAAACAAGTATAAAATTTCATCAAAATTTTTGCATACCTCATCTTCAGAATCAGATTCACTAGCATCATCTTCAATACGAGTCTTCTTTGAATTCTCCCACTTTGTATATGTGAATGAAATTTCTCTATCATATTTTGTTTTCCTCTTCATATTATTCTCCCTTTTCATTTCATAAGTAATGACAGTGCTATGAAAATCATGCAGAGATAATGTTTCAGGGTATCTGTCTTCTAATAAAGACACTTTAGCATCAAACTTGTCAGGATGAATTCTCAAGATCATTTAAACAACTATAGAATCCTCCAATGTTTCACCAAGACATCTCATTGTACTGACAATGTCATTAATCCTGGTAAATAAGTCCCCAACAGGTTCAGATTCTCCCATTTTCAAGTCTTCATACTTCATCCTCCAAATTTGTAGTTTTTCCTTATTCACTATTGTATTTCATTCATAGATGGTCTTCAACTTATCCCAGATGCCTTTAGCTGTAGCATCACCTTTCACTATTAAAAATTCACTCTCAAAAAGAGATGAGAGTAATGAATTTTTAGCTCTTCAATCATTCTCAAGGTTCTTCTTATCAACAAGAGTAAGAGGGAACTTTTCATCAATAGCAGGAAATTCATCCATTGTAGTTTCAAGAACATCATATCCAAGAGACATAAGATAAGTCATTATTTTGTCCTTCAATATGTGATAGTTATTTCCATAAAAAATCGGAATCCCCTTACTGTTCATGTAATTTAGATTCTCCATCACAACTTCTCTTCAACAACATCATCAAAGAATAAATGAAGGGAACCACCCTCTGATACCAATTGAAGTTTCCTGTTAGGATCCAAGTATCACTGAGAGGGGGAGGTGGTGAATCAGTGATATCTTTTTCTTTTTATGTTTCCCCTTTTTGAAACAACCATTTCCTGCTGCTAAAGAGTTTCTTCCCTGCAGAACAGACACAACCACATGAACACAATAATTATAAGGTTCACTACTCAACAAGAGTAGCTACGTCCTTGAAATGATACATAACCATTCTAGTACCACACAATACACTAGAAAACAATCCTTTGATGTGGAATACAATGAGTATGATATACCCTTACACTCGTGTAGCACTTTGAAAACAATCCAACTATGTGTGTGATTCCTCTTAGCACAAATAGGGTAATACAATGGATCTGTGCTTCTTAATGAGATTACATAAATCAAATATTTCAAAATAATTCTGCACTTTCCTACCCAGAAGCTGGTAAGAACTCCTACAGGAAAACAACTAGCATGCCCACTTCCGCTTGTGTGACCTATACGAGCGTGCCTATAACTTGCGCGATGCCTACGTGCATGCTTCCCTTCAGACGTGTTTCCTGCTTGCAGCCTGCACGCCAACTAACACTTGCGTGCCTCCAACTTGAGCGTCCCCAACTTGCGTGCCTTCTAACAACCCCCAACTTGCGCACCCTAGTCTCTAACTGCATGCCCAGAGCTCAAAGATAATTATCATGCATTGAGCCTTAAAAAATGAGGAGGCTAGTCATCTATTTATAGACATATTTGTGACTAGAAAGACCTAGACTTGAGTGCCAATACTTGTACGACGCTACATCACTTGCACAACTCTTCATCACTTGTGTGCCCTTCTATCACTAGAACTGCAATTTATTTCCTTAGTTAGATTTTGATATGATGATGTTGGAATCAGACTTGCACAAAACATGCACTTGTGTGCCAAGACATGCACGCCAATACTTGCACGACACTCTCGACTTGCGCAACACTTTATAAGATGCACGCCACTTTATTTCCTTTGTCATATTTTGATTGGATGATCTTTTAATATGACTTGAGAACCTCTTATACTTACGCGCCACCACTTGCATGCCAATAATTGCATACCAATTACTTTCCTTTTCCATATTTCTGAAATAATTCTATTTGAAATATGACTTGTGCGCCACTATAGCACTTGCACGCTGACACTTTCGCGCCGCCCCTTGCACACCGCCACTTGCGCGCCGCCACTTTTGTGCCTTCTTCTTTCTTTTTTAATTTTTGGATAATATGATATTGAAATTTGTTTTTCCAAAAACACTTCTTTAATCTCTCTATACTTCATACGGATTACACCACATGTTCTCCAAACTTGTGATGATTTTAAAATACAAATCAGTAAAGCATCGTCTGATTTACAAGTCCTTTACAAAGTGAATTGATTTAGCTTTTTGACTACAAAAGATGAAACTTTGTATCCTCAAAATTTTCATACTTCCTTATCCATCCAATTTGGTCCCATCATGTACCATATCCAATGATGATTCCCAATCCCCATCCAGCATTCATCCAACAATCTTTTTCTTCTTCATTTACTACTGCTTGTTTCGCTCCAGGATTTTATATTCCATCTTCTTTGACTCTTGCTCTCCCAGAGTTTGTCCCTGTGGAGCATACATTGGGACCCACTCCATCTGTAAAGGATATTCCATCAGTTTATGTGGATCCAACGATTCCTATTGATCACACTACAGTAGGTATACTTATACAACCCTAATTTTTTAAAACTATAATTTATTTTCATTATAACATGTATTGATAAAATATTTGTATTTATTTCATAAATGATACATCTTAAGATTGTAGGAATGGGTGGGGGAATACACACATGTGTGTCGTGTGGAACCACCACACGCAGTTGATGGTTGACTACAAAAAATATAGTCAAATGATTGAAAATTCAGGCAGCAATGTCGTAGTGTTTTGGTGACGCTTTCCAAATACTCCAACAACATTTTTTGGGCCCACTCTCATGGAGATAGCTGCCAAATGAATTCAAGGATAAAGACTGGGAAGAGATATGTATAAAAAAATCTGTTTTATATAATGAAATATATTATCTTATATATTTATATGAATTAACAATTTGGTGTCACCTCCAGTTTAATTTTCACGATGGTGATGGTGCATGACAAACACATTTACAAGATTTAGGCAAGCATTGGAGGGATAACAAGAAAAAGATGAACATTGGTTGGTGTGCTAGAGTGTGAACAGAGTTAGAGGTAGTCCCTATTGTGGATGATTCTCTCTTAGAACAGTATCAACAGATAATTACTCATTGGATGTCTAGCCAATTTAAGGTATTAATCACATTACCGGTATTTAAATAAAAATTTCCATGATTTTCGTTAACAATAAATATTGAATTTTATTTAGGATTCATCCAGAAGAAATAAAAAAATTATTCTAAAAAATATGTCCACATATTGGGACATACTGTGATGCCAGATCATGAGAGGCAGCAAGTATGACAGTTTATAATTTTTCTTTATGAATTGCACTTTCTATTGCTTCTTCCATAATCTATTCAATTTCTAATGTTGTTATATAATTTTAGTTATGAAATTAATTATTGGTATCCTATTTTTAATAATGGTTTCTTACATTAAATGTTATTGTTGAGGAATAAATTGAATATAGATGGATGTGTGCCTCGATAAAAACCGTTTTGCTTGAGTAGAATAAAGATAGATGGAAGTGCGGCTAATGAACCGAATCAACAAAAAATTGTATGTTTTACATTGTAGATTTAAAATTTTAATCACTATTTTGTAACATAATAATCTATTTATATTTGTAACAGGCTACTTTAGAGGCCCTTAATTCCCAGGAACCTGGCAATTTTGGGCCAAACGATCACTTACATCATGTGTTGGTAGATGATCACCCAGGTAGAGTAGGATGACAACTTCGGAAGAGTATAGTTATGATGAGGTATTGGACCTCCAATGGTATGAGTTGTAGTGCCACTATGTTGTAGCAGGTTAAGGCACATGCCGAAAAGGTTGAAAAAGGGCCACCGAGATAGCAGAACAATTTTCTTGGGAAAACACTACATTTATGTTATTGATGGATGTTTTATGTCAAACACATCCACCAGAGGCCATCACAACTTGTGATGAATATAAGTCAACAATTTTACAACATACGGTGCACTAGGTGTTGGTTATAGTGGTGTTCAAGACGATGACAAGATGGAAGTTGTGGTGGAGGAGGAGGAGGGCGAGGAGGAGGCTGAGGTAAAGGAGGAGGCCAAGTCGGAGAAGGACATAGATGAGGAGGCCTTGTCCGAGTACAAGGGAAAGGAAGATAGCATTTTGGAGGGTAGGGACGATGATGAGTATGATGATGAGGATGAGGGTGAGGTAGATTATGATGGTGATGATAGTTATGGGGATGTGGGACATATTAATATGTTACATTTTTTGCTGATATTACTGACCTTTGATGTTTATTGATTTGTTCTGCCTGAATATATATGTGATTAGGTAGGTCATGTTATCTTTATTTTTTATCTATAAATAATAATAGATGACATGATGAATTGTTGTGACTAATTCACCCCTCCCCTATACAGCCCTCCCCCTCCACCCTCGTGGACAACCCATCCACCCCAGGACACCCTGTAAACCCTGGACAGCCCCTCCACACCCATGGATAAGCCAATCACAACCGAACAACCTGTATGCCTGTGGACAGCCCCACACCCCCGTAGTCAACACCCCCCCCTATGGAAAGCCCCCTACCTCCATGGACTACCCGCCCACCCTTGTGGACAGCCCACCCACCCCCTAGATAGCCCACCCACCGCCTGGACAACCCCTCCCCCCCATGGACACCCTATACCCCCTGGACAGCCCCACCACCCCCTAGACACCTTGTGAACCCCTGGACCCCCCCCCCCCACATGGATAACCCTCCCACCCCTGTGGAAAGCACATACACCCCCTTGAACACTCCTTACCCCCTAGACAGCCTCGACACCCTCGTGGTTAGACCTCCCACCCCCATGACAACCTGTATCCCCCAGAACACCACCACCCTCACCAGTGAATAGCCCTCCCACCATAATGGATATCCTGCCCACCCCCACAATACCCATACTCCCCTCGACAGCCCTGCAACCACCGTGGACAGCACCCCCATCCCACGTGGATAGCCCCTCCCCCTGTGCACAACACCCACCCTTGTAGATAGCTTCCCACCCATGTGAACAGCCCCCACCCCCACCCCACCCCCTAAACACACCGTACCACCCTAGACAGCCACACCCACCCCCTGGACACCACGTACCCCCTGGACAGCCCCACCCACTGTAACATCCCAAGTAAGTAATGAATAATAGATATTTTTATCTATGTCTATTAATGATTAGGATAGTGTTATAGAGGCTTAAAATGAAAATAAATACAATCTTATGCATGGAATACACTAATATTCTTAAAAGATTGTTTTAGTGCCTTTTGATGGCAAACTATTTTTGAATCTATATTTTGACAATTTTATAAACTATGTTTGTCAAAATAAACTTATTCTTTATGATTGGGACATCAATATTTACCTTGTGTGAATTTTTGGTATTTTTCTGACAATGTTCATTTTTTAATGAATAGTGAAAAATACTGCATTTTACATCAAAACTGCTTTTTAATCTAATTTATTTATATGATTAGATTATGTTTTGAATTGGTTTTGAAGTGAAATTAGAATATATTTTTACCATTTTATCCAATGGTGGTCATTGGAATAAATTTCACTTTGAAATTAGACTTAAACTGGTGTCAATCTTTTGATACTTATTATTTTATAAAAACACACTTTTTGCTCTGGCAGCGGGAATTAATTATTAAATTAATTAATGTGATGTATATGATTTGAATTTTGTAAAATATACTTCATTTTTGAATTCGGAATATCAATTATAGCTTAGGGTGAATTTTTGGTAATTTTCTGAAAAACATCAATTTTTGATGAATAGTGAAACCACTAAGTGGTACTTATAAAGACTGATTTTCTGTTTAAATGATATTTTTCCATAATTGTGTTTTGAATTTTAAAAATCCGACATACATGGTTGTCATTAAGTAGTAAAATGTGGTTCACTGAGATTATAATATTTTTTTGGTGAATAGTAACTTATTAAGTTTTTAATCGCGATTTGTGGTAATTAGTGTTGTTTAAGGTATAAATAATGTTTTAATAATATAAAATGACCTAGACACATGTCCCAACCTTATTGGTTGTGTCATGGCCGACCAAGACAAGCCATGGGTCAACTTGGGGACCCCATGGAGACATTTTGGTTGGGAAATGACATAAATAACTTTTTATTTAATGTAAAAGTAAAAATGACACAAACATAATACGTTTTACGAAAACAATTTTTATATGGGGTTATAAAGATCAGATATTTGATTATAAATAGTCATTGGAAAGCTAAAAAGATTTCCTACATCATAGTATTTTTTATGATTTTTATACATTAAATAAATTAAATTATTTATGACATGATAATGATGCAGCGATGACATCATTATTTGACAATTTAAATAAAATGGAAAGATAATGTAAAATCTATGAACTAAACATGTCCAAAACCAATTGGATTAGTGGATTTCGAACCCTTATCACCTAATCCACTAATTATATCAATGTGGGACCTTTTAGAACCGAAACACATTTTCAAATAAAGTAATATTTCTTTACATTCCAAAAGTGCCCCTCCTCTCCTCTTATAAAAGGCCCCCAACTCTAGCTCATTTCACACACTCCTCAAGCCTTTGGCTCGGCCAACCCCTTCCCATTTACTCTCTCCACATCCCTATCCTCATCCAAGAGGATTCCATTTGGGCAGAATCCTTTCAAAGGAAGCCTTTAGGCTCATATCAATAGGAGTTACACTTTTAAAGGTAATTCATTCACTCATGTTAATTTGTTTTATTTTGTTTCTCCAACCCCCTAAACTCTTTTTATTTACTTATTTTGTAACAAAACCAGTATATTAAATATACTAAGATGTTGTTATATGATTTATTTGAGCTACACTCTCACACAACTACATAAAATGGTTAAAGAACATACGGTTTCCGTGGATGGCGAAATTCTGCCTCCCGAAATGATGATTGTTCAATACCCATTTAACACCTTCAAAGGTAGGCATTATGATGTCACTATTTTTATATATGATATAGAATATGTTTATGATTTCCTTAAGCTTCTGTTTTTTTGATTTTGGGCATACCTTTATGGTTCCCATTATGGGTAAACACGATATCTTCATTTTAGGAAGTGCGGACTACCGCCCCCTGAAAGTGATTTGATTCGTTAATACCATATGTGGGATGTGTAAAGGATAAAGTTAATGATATTATATATGTTATTATACTGGAATTATAATATAATCTTATATAATTATGATTCTATTCCAGAAAATATGAAATAGAAATGGAAGTAGCGTTCATGCGTACGTACGGCTTACCGTCTCCATGAACGGTGCATTTCATTTCTTACCTCTAAATGTGATGTAATATTATAAATACATGTATATGATGAATATATATGATATATATGCTATCCAAATCATTAATATCATTCTGGATATAATGAACCTTTGACCAAATTAACAACATGTAAGTGTAAGAAGTCTATTTTTGACTTAAGAACCAAATACCGACAAAATGAACACTATTAACTTAAATGATTACATGATGTTCATAACATGGTATAAAAGGAATAATGAACTTGAAAAAGGTTCATAAGCAAGTAGATATTAACTCAAGTTTATTATTCAGGAGATTAAAGAACGGTCGGGTCAAGTCGGATACGAGGTATGGGACTTCGTCTCAATCTCCTTTCATTGAGGCATATTTTATTTTATACACGACTTTCTTTTATACGGTGTATAAACCCCTTTGACTTTTACGTTTATTCAAAAGGAATCTTTTTATACGAAGTGTTTACTAAACGACAAAAGGGAATGTTTTTGTCGTATGTATGCGGCGACAATGACTTCTCCGCCGTCGTGACCGTTATTTGAGTTTCGGCTTCCTCTACAAGCCATACCTTCTTTTAAAACGAAAAATAAATACCATGTTTTACTTTAGTATTGAAAATGGTTTTCATAAATTTTTTATTATATCAATGTGTTGTATTGATATCTCGTGATTGAAATGTGGAAATTTTATGTTTCCTTTATGCATGTTTTATGTGATATGATTATGTTATGGTTTTTGGGCATTATTATGAAGACGGGTGGTTCCGTGATAAACTAAGGGCGGGTGAGCCCGTTATAGCTCTCCAATGCATTGGGTAACGCGAAAGAGTGAAACGTTAAGGTTTCTCCGAAGAGATTTTAGGGAATATACTGTGATGGGTATTCCAAACGTAACCAAGAGGGTTACTCCCTACGAAAGAATGTTATGAATGCCTCAAGTTACCTTTATGTATTATGATTTCTATGATTTATTCATGATTTTATGAGGTATGTTAAAGTGCCTATGTTTTATGGGTAAAGTATGATTTCATTCTTATGTATATATGAACTCATGTTTCCTTTCCATGTTTTTTTTATAACCCATACTGAGTTTTTATGCTCATCCCATGTTTTTGAAATGTTTTTCACAGGTCAAGGGAAAGGTACATGATAAGATTATAGAGTCAAGGATGTGTCAAGAAATAATCCATGTTTTATTTTAAATGTGTTTCCATTGTTGGGAATGAAGAATACTATCTTTATGTAACCACTTTGTTTATATGTGGAATGTAATGCAAGTTTTATGATCTAATTCTCTAAAAATCTAAACCCGAAAAGATCCTCAATGTGTAATCTTGTAATAACTCAAGATTAAGTAAGGTTTAAGGCTGGGGCCTTATAGTTGGTATCAAAGGTCGGTTTAGATAACATTAGGAGTTAGAATTATATTAAATGATTATCCAAAAATATTTTTTTTTCGAAATGATATAGCATTTAAAGATTACCATGTTGCTTCATCTAAGACGTGTTTGTTCAGAATGGTTTTCCGCAGAGGAAACAGGGAAGCAGTGCTAGGAAGGCATACAGAAGGAAATAACCTTCCGAATCAGCATCCAGAAATGGTCGGAATTGGAACTGAATAGTTTTTTGCAGTAATGGCGCAGTTGACTCAAGAGATAAATGGCGGTGGTATCCATGCACGAGATCAGCCAGATCAAATGCAGAGGAACATGTCAGTGTTGGAACATTTCATGAGGCAACATCCAACATCATTCAGAGGATCATCTGACCCAGTGCTAGCTGAAGGGTGGATTAAAGCACTGCAGAAGATTTTTGATGTCATGGGGTGTTCAGACAATCAAAAGGTTAGTCTTGCTATTTACCGTTTGGAGGGTGAAGCAGATCAGTGGTGGTCTATGGTTAAAAATATCAGGGACGCCGATGAGATTGATGCTCTTGACTGGGATGAATTCAAAGGAATGTTTCTTGAGAAGTATTTTCCTAAGGCTGTTAGACTTAGGATGGAATAGCAATTCTTGGAATTGAGGCAAGAAGAAGACTCAGTGGCTGCCTATGAAGAAAGGTTCACTCAATTGGCAAGGTATGCTCCAAATTTTATCCGAGACCTTGATAGTAAAATCAATCGTTTTTACTCAGGATTAAATCCAAAATATCGAAGGGCATTTGCTTCTCGTGAGTTTAAAAGTTATGAAAAGCTTGTTCAATGTGCTGAGAAGGTGGAAATGGATTTTGCCGATGACCAAGTTTTCTATAACAACCAGCAGAAGAAGAGACCGAGGTGGCAGGAGAAAGGTAAGAATTCTTCAAAAAAGTCTGAGGGTAAGAGAACTAAGTTTCCATTTTGTGATAAATGTGGCAAAAGGCATGCTGGGGAATGTCTTCTGAATTCTGGAAAGTGCTACCGATGTGGTAATATGGGACATAAGGCTCGTGATTGCACTGAAAAGGATCAAGGTAAAGGTAAGAACAAATTTGATTTACAGTTAGTGAAATGTTATAAGTGCAATGAGATGGGTCACTATGCAAACGAGTGTCCGACAAGGAGCTTGAGTGATGGGAAGCAGTTAGACTACAAGCAGAAAGGGGTGGTGAAATACTTTGCAAATACTTCAGCAGATGTCGGGCCATCAAATGAAGTTGTATCAGGTACTTTTTTTGTTTTTTCAGATTATGCCAGTGTGTTGTTTGATTCGGGGTCTACACATTCTTTCATCTCTGAAACCTTTTCTAGTAAAATGGGAATACCATCTCAAGAAATGACTCCTGAACTTTTGGTAAAAACACCTGGGGGAAGTGTCTAGGAAAAAAGAATTTATAAGAATCTTCATATCCTTATCTGTGGAAAGAACCTACTTGCAAACCAAATTGTTCTACCTCTAGTAGAGTTTGATGTTATCCGGGGTATGGATTGGCTCTCTATTTTCCATGCTAAGATTGACTGTAGAGCTAAAGAAGTTTCTTTTCAGAAAGACTTTCAGTTCGTTTACAAGAATGAACCCTTACTTTTGATAACATATCAAGAGGATGAGAAACTTGTAATAGATGGAAATGAATGTTACCTTGCACACATCGTTGAAAATAAAGGAACTATTCAGATTAATGATGTGCCAGTGGTAAATGAGTATCCTGATGTTTTTCCTGATGAGTTTCCTGGAATAATACCAGATCGGGAAGTTGAGTTTACTGTTGACTTAGTTCCTGATGCTAATCCAATTTCAAAACCCCCTTATCGAATGGCACAAATTGAACTTTTAGAGTTGAAGGAGCAATTGCAAGATTTATTAGAGAAAGGTTTCATTAGACCTAGCACATCACCATGGGGTGCTCCTGTTTTATTTGTTAAAAAGAAAGATGGTTCTATGAGACTTTGCATTGATTATAGAGCCTTGAATAATATCACTGTTAAGAACAAATATCCTTTGCCTCATATCGATGATTTGTTTGATCAGCTCCAGGGAGCTCAGTTTTTTTTGAATATTGACCTGAGATCAGGGTACCATTAGCTGAAGGTAAAGGAGGAATATATTCCGAAGACCGCGTTCTGTACGAGATATGGCCATTATGAATTTGTAGTAATGCCTTTTGGGCTAACCAATACACCTGCTGTATTCATGGACTTAATGAATAGAATTTTCCATGAGTTCTTGGATAAGTTTGTGGTGGTTTTCATTGATGATATTTTGGTGTTTTCTAAAAGTAAAGAGGAGCATGAAAAACATTTAAGGGTTATCTTGAAAACCTTAAAAGAAAATAAACTGTATGGGAAATTCAGCACGTGTGAGTTTTGGTTGCAACAAATTTCTTTCCTTGGTCACATTGTTTCTAAAGATGGAATAACTGTTGATCCTGCAAAAACAAAAGTTGTGGAAGAATGGCCAAGACCCACAAATGTAACCGAGATTCGTAGCTTCCTTGGTTTGGCGGGCTATTACCGAAGGTTTGTTAGAAATTTTTCACGGTTATCTAGTCCAATGACTAAGCTAACTCATAAGGGTGTTAAGTTTATCTGGACAAAAGAATGTGATGATTGTTTTCAGGAATTGAAAAGAAGATTGGTGAATGCTCCAGTTTTGGCACTACCTTCCAGGAATGGTGAGTTTGTTATATACAGTGATTCTTCATTGAAAGGACATGGTTGCGTCCTAATGCAGAATGATCAGGTAATTGCTTATGCTTCACGACAGTTGAAAACTCATGAGGTAAATTACCCTACACATGATTTGGAATTATCTGCTATTGTTTTTGCTTTAAAAATTTGGAGGCATCATTTGTATGGAGTAAAGTGTGAAATATATACCGATCACAAAAGTTTAAAGTATATATTCACTCAGAAAGAGTTAAACATGAGACAAAGGAGATGGCTGGAATTAATCAAGGATTATGATTGTACAATTCATTACCATCCGGGAAAAGCAAATAAAGTGGCTGATGCTTTGAGTCGAAAAAGTAATGCTTCATTAACAATGTTGCGGTTGGAACGTGATCCTTTGGTTAACGATTTGATGAACTTTGGCATAGAAGTTGTTGGTGCAGAAAGTCCGTCTGTTTTGTTTCAGGTATCAGTGAGATCTTCTCTATCAGATAGAATCAAGAAAGCACAGAAGCAAGACAGTGAGTTGCAGAAAAAGGTAGAGCTGGTTCAGAAAGGTATGTTGCCTGAATTCAACATTGATAATGATTGCATTTTGAGATTTGGGAAGAGATTGTGTGTTCCTTGTGATTCACAGTTGAAGAAAGAGTTGTTATGTGAAGCTCATAGTTCTCCGTTTTCAGTTCATCCGGGCAGTACTAAGATGTACAGAGATCTGCGGGAGTATTACTGGTGGGATGGAATGAAAAGAGACATTGCTGATTTTACTATGAAGTGTTTGACTTGTCAGTAGGTTAAAGCAGAGCGGCAGTTACCGAAAGGGATGCTTCAGCCTTTACCAGTTCCAGAGTGGAAATGGGAGAATATATCCATGGACTTTGTTGTTGGATTACCGAAGACATCTCGAGGTAATAATGCAATCTGGGTTATTGTTGATCGCTTGACCAAGTCTGCTCATTTCCTTGATATACAAGATACTTTCTCTGTTGATCAACTTTCCCGTTTGTATCTTAAAGAGATAGTCAGGTTACATGGAGTTCCTCTCTCCATTGTATCGGATCGTGATCCCAGGTTTACTTCTAACTTTTGGAAAGGCCTTCAGAAGTCGTTGGGTACTGAATTAAATTTTAGTACAGCTTTTCATCCTTAATCAGATGGGCAGTCAGAACGAACAATACAGACATTGGAGGATATGCTACGAGCTTGTTCTATGGATTATCAGGGAAGTTGGGACCAATATCATTCCTTGGTTGAATTTTCATATAATAACAGTTTTCATTCCAGTATACAGATGGCACCATTTTAGGCATTATATGGGAATCGGTGTCGAACTCTAGCTTTCTGGGATGAAGTGGGTGAAAGGAAGTTGATGGGACCAGAATTGGTAGAAGAGATGGCAGAAAAAGTTCAGCTGATTCAGAAACACATGAGAACAGCTCAGAGCAGGCAGAAGAGTTATGAGGATAACCGGAGGAAGGATCTATCTTTCGAGGTAGGTGATCATGTTTTTCTCAAGGTTTCTCCTTGGAAAAGTGTGATGAGATTTGGTAAGAAAGGAAAGTTGAGTCCAAGGTTCGTTGGACCATCCAAAATTCTGGAGAAAGTTGGATCAGTTGCATACCGAGTGGCATTACCTCCGAGTTTATCTCAGGTACACAATGTTTTTCACGTTTCGATGTTGAGAAAGTATATGCCAGATCCATCTCATGTTTTGAGCCCAGAGGTAGTTCAGCTGGAAGAGAACTTATCTTATGAAGAACAACTGGTCCAGATTCTTGACCACAGGGAGCAAGTGTTATGGAATAAAGTTATTCACCAGGTAAAGGTTTTGTGGAAAACCCAAATGATTGAAGAGGCAACATGGGAATCTGAAAATGCAATGAGGGATAAGTACCCCCATTTATTCGATAAGTAAATAAATTGCGGGGACGTAATTTTCTAAAGGGGGGAAGGATGTAACATCCCAAGTAAGTAATGAATAATAGATATTTTTATCTATGTATATTAATGATTAAGATAGTGTTATAGAGGCTTAAAATGAAAATAAATACAATCTTATGCATGGAATACACTAATATTCTTAAAAGATTGTTTTAGTGCCTTTTGATGGAAAACCATTTTTGAATCTATATTTTGACAATTTTATAAACTATGTTTGTCAAAATAAACTTATTCTTTATGATTGGGACATCAAAATTTACCTTGTGTGAATTTTTGGTATTTTTCTGACAATGTTCATTTTTTTAATGAATAGTGAAAAATACTGCATTTTACATCAAAACTTCTTTTTAATCTAATTTATTTATATGATTAGATTATGTTTTTAATTGGTTTTGAAGTGAAATTAGAATATATTTTTACCATTTTATCCAATGGTGGTCATTGGAATCAATTTCACTTTGAAATTAGACTTAAACTGGTGTCAATCTTTTGATACTTATTGTTTTGTAAAAACATGCTTTTTGCTCTGGCAGCGGGAATTAATTATTAAATTAATTAATGTGACTTATATGATTTGAATTTTGTAAAATATACTTCATTTTTGAATTCGGAATATCAATTATAAATTAGGGTGAATTTTTGGTAATTTTCGGAAAAACTTCAATTTTTGATGAATAATGAAACCACTAAGTGGTACTTATAAAGACTGATTTTCTGTTTAAATGAAATTTTGCCATCATTGTGTTTTGAATTTCAAAAATCCGACATACATGGGGTTCATTAAGAAGTAAAATGTGGTTCAATGAGATTATAATATTTTTTTGGTGAATAGTAACTTATTAAGTTTTTAATCGCGATTAGTGGTAATTAGTGTAGTTTAAGGTATAAATAATGCTTTAATAATATAAAATGACCTAGACACATGTCCCAACCTTATTGGTTTTGTCATGGCCGACCAAGACAAGCCATGGGTCAACTTGGGGACCCCATGGAGACATTTTGGTTGGGAAATGACATAAATAACTTTTTATTTAATGTAAAAGTAAAAATGACACAAACATAATACGTTTTACAAAAACAATTTTTACATGAGGTTATAAAGATCCGATATTTGATTATAAATAGTAATTGGAAAGATAAAAATATTTCCTACATCATAGTATTTTTTTTATGATTTTTAGACATTAAATAAATTAAATTATTTATGACATGATAATGATGCAGCGATGACATCATTATTTGACGATTTAAATAAAATGGAAAGATAATGTAAAATCTATGAACTAAACATGTCCAAAACCAATTGTATGAGTGGATTTCGAACCCTTATCACCTTAGCCACTAATTCTATCAATTTGAGACCTTTTAAGACCGAAAAACATTTTCAAATAATGTAATATTTCTTTACTTTCCAAAAGTGCCCCTCCTCTCCTCTTATAAAAGGCCCCCACCTCTACCTCATTTCACACACTCCTCAAGCCTTTGGCACGGACAACACCTGCCCATTTACTCTCTCCACATCTCTCTACTCATCCTAGAGGATTCCCTTTGGGAATAATCCTTTCAAAGGAAGCCTTTAGGCTCAAATCAAAAGGAGTTACACTTTTAAAGGTAATTCATTCACTCATGTTAATTTGTTTTATTTTGTTTCTCCAACCCCCTAAACTCTTTTTATTTACTTCTTTTGTAACAACACCAGTATCTTCAATATACTAGGATGTTGTTATAAGATTTATTTGAGCTACACTCTCACACAACTACATCAAATGGATAAAGAACATACGGTTTCCGTGGATGGCGAAATTCTGCCTCCCGAAATGATGATTGTTCAATACTCATTTAACACCTTCAAAGGTGGCCATTATGATGTCACTATTTTTATATATGATATATAATATGTTTATGTTTTCCTTAAGCTTATTTTTTTTATTTTGGGCATACCTTTATGGTTCCCATTATGGGTAAACACGATATCTTCATTTTAGGAAGTGCGGACTACCGCCCCCTGAAAGTGATTTGATTCGTTAATACCATATGTGGGATGTGTAAAGGATAAAGTTAATGATATTATATATGTTATTATACTGGAATTATAATATACTCTAATATCATTATTATTCCATTCTAGAAAATATGAAATAGAAATGGAAGTAGCGTTCATGCGTACGTACGGCTTACCGTCTCCATGAACGGTGCATTTCATTTCTTACCTCTAAATGTGATGTAATATTATAAATACATGTATATGATGAATATATATGATATATATGCTATCCAAATCATTAATATCATTCTGGATATAACGAACTTATGACCAAATTAACAACATGTAAGTGTATGAAGTCTATTTTTGACTTAAGAACCAAATACCGACAAAATGAACACTATTAACTTAAATGATTACATGATGTTTATAACATGGTATAAAAGAAATAATGAACTTGAAAAAGGTTCATAAGAAAGTAGATAATAACTCAAGTTTATTATTCAGGAGATTAAAGAACGGTCGGGTCAAGTCGGATACGAGGTATGGGACTTCGTCTCAATCTCCTTTCGTTGAGGCATATTTTATTTTATACACGACTTTCTTTTATACGGTGTATAAACCCCTTTGACTTTTACGTTTATTCAAAAGGAATCTTTTTATATGAAGCGTTTACTAAACGACAAAAGGGAATTTTTTTGTCGTACGTATGCGCCAACAATGACTTCTCCGCCGTTGTGACCGTTATTTGAGTTTCGGCTTCCTCTACAAGCCAGACCATTTTTTTAAAACAAAAAATAAATACCATGTTTTACTTTGGTATTGAAAATGGTTTTCATAATGTTTTTATTATATCAATGTGTTGTATTGATATCTCGTGATTGAAATGTGGAAATTTTATGTTTCCTTTATGCATGTTTTATGTGATATGATTATGTTATGTTTCTTGGGAATTATTATGAAGATGGGTGGTTCCATGATAAACTAAGGGCGGGTGATCCCGTTATAGCTCTCCAATGCATTGGGTAATGCGAAGGAGTGAAACGTTAAGGTTTCTCCGAAGCGATTTTAGGGAATATACTGTGATGGCTATTCCAAACGTAACCAAGAGGGTTACTCCCTACGTAAGAATGTTATGAATGCCTCAAGTTACCTTTATGTCTTATGATTTCTATGATTTATTCATGATTTTATGAGGTATGTTAAAGTGCCCATGTTTTATGGGTAAAGTATGATTTCATTCTTATGTATATATGAACTCATGTTTCCTTTCCATGTTTTTTTATAACCCATACTGAGTTTTTATGCTCATCCCAAGTTTTTGAAATGTTTTTCACAGGTCAAGGGAAAGGTACATGATAAGATGATAGAGTCAAGGATGTGTCAAGAAATAATCCATGTTTTATTTTAAATGTGTTTCCATTGTTGGGAATGAAGAATACTATCTTTATGTAACCACTTTGTTTATATGTGGAATGTAATGCAATTTTTATGATCTAATTCTCTAAAAATCTAAACCCGAAAATATCCTCAATGTGGAATCTTGAAATAACTCAAGATTAAGTAAGGTTTAAGGCTGGGGCCTTATACCCACACCCCTGGACAACCCGACCATCCCCTTAGACATACAATTCCCTCGTGGACACCCTATACCCCCTAAACAGCATCGCCCACCCCCATGGACACCCTATTCACACCAGGACAACCCCCACCAACGTGGACACCCCGCCCACTCTCGTGGATAGCTCTCTGACACCCTTAGACACTCCGTACCCCCATGGATCGCACTGCCACCCTCGTGGACAGCCCACCCACCCCTAGGGACACCCCGACCACCTCCTTTTATAGCCCTCCCACATCCATTGACAACCCTAGACCCCTCAACATCCCTTCCCCCAAAGTGGACAGCCCCCACCCCCCTGGAAAGCCCGCCCACCCCCTGGAAACCCCATACCCCCTTGGACAGCCCCAACCACCCACCAGATTTCCTGGCCACCCCCTGAACAACCCCTCCCCCATGGAAACCCTATACCCCCATGGACAGCCCCTCCCAACCCCTAGACACATCGTGCCCCCTTGAGATCCCCCCACTCTACCACCAATTTGGACATCCCACCCACCCCCATGGACTGCCCGCCCACCTCCATGGACACCCTGTACCCCCTAGAGATCCATGACACCCTCATGGATAGCCCACCAACCCCTCTGGACACCGTGTACCACTGGGACAACCCCCCCAGAAAGCCCTCCCACTCTCTTAGACACCACATACTTCCCTTGACAACCCCTCCACCCCTGTGGACAGCCCGCCCAACCCCTAGACACCCATACCCCCATGGATAGGCCCGCCACCCCCATGGATAGAACACTGACCCACCCGCACCCCCTAGACAGACCCCTGTACACCCCCACCCTTTGAACATCCCCGCCCACCCACTAGACACCCCCTACCCCCTGGACAGCCATGTCACCACCGTGGATAGCACTGACACCCCCGACCCCTGGACAACCCCTACCCCCTGGATAGCCCGCCCACCCCCATGGACACCCTCCAACCCCATGGATTGCCTTTCCATCCCCTTGGACACCCCTTAACCCTGGACAGCCCCGCCACCCTTGTGTACTGCTCATCCATCCCATTACACACCCTTGTGGACATCCTGCCCACCCCTCTGGACAGTTCGCCCACCCCACTGGGCACCCCCTCCCCCGTGGACAACCCCCGCCCCCATGGACAGCCCGCACCCCCCAAAAACCCCTAACCCCAGGGTTAGCCCCCCTAGACAAACCCAACCCCCCTGGACAGCCCTTCCACCCCCATGGACAACCCACCTTCCCCCCTGAACACCAAGTACCCACTAGAATGCCCCACCCACCCCCTGGACATCCCATTAATCATTGATACCCACTTCATTCCCTACCGAGATCCTTGATCACCAATAAAAAATATTGCATGGTATTTTAGAAAATCCCATGCATAATAAGTGATCTAAGAAGAACGTGGTTATTCCACTGCTATAAGAGTTTGAGTATAGAACAAGACTAGGAAGACAAAAGCTGGATCACAAGAATGAATACCTAAGACACCCCCTTTAAGGTTCCATTTCAAAAATCATATTGTATTTTTGTCCCACATTAAAAATGCAATCCATTTCTTAATTACGAAATCCCCCATCCTACCATACACATCAAAAGAATTCATTTTTTCTAATGAAACACATACTATTGAAATAAACACACTTCCAAAAACATTTTAAAAATATAAATAATCTTAAAATCTAATATATTTATTCCATTAAAACCATTAAATCCCCCCACTCCCTGGACACCACCCCACCCCCTGGAAACCCCCACCCCCTGGACACCCCAAACCCCCAGGACGGCCCCCACCACTCCTAGACACCACCCCACCACCTGGACACCCCCACCAATCCCATGGAATCCCCTACCCCCATGGAAACCACCCCAGCCCCCCTTGGACAGACCCCAACCCCTTAGACACTACCCCACCACCGCTGGACACCACCCCCCTAGATTCCCCCATGGACACCCCCAACCCCTTGGATGGCCCCCATCCCCCTGGACGCCCCCACCCATCCTAGACACCACCCCACCACCTGGACACCCCCACCCCCATGGACACACCCGCCCCATTGGAAAGCGACCCCCACCCCCTGGACACCACCCCCACCACCTTGGACATCCCCCCAACCCCTAGACCACCCCACCCCATGGACACCACCCCACCCCCTAGACACCCCACCCTTCTTGGACACCACCCCACCCCATGGAGACCCCCAGTGACACCCCCACCCTAGACATCCCCCCATCCCTCGGACACACCAACCCCTTGACATCCCCCACCCCTCCTAGAAAGAACCCAACCACTAGGACACCCCCACCCCCATGAACATCCACCTCACCACTGGACACCACACACCCCCAATGGAAATCCACCCCCACTGAACCCCCGCTGGACACCACCACCCCTGGATGCCCCCACCCCTGGAAAGACCCCCCCCCCCCCCCCACCCCTCAAGACACCAGCCCACCCCATAGAAACACCCCCAAGACACCCCCATCCCCCCAGACACCCCCACCCACTGGACACCCCTACCCCCCTTGGACAGCCAGTACAAACCACTGAACACCCCCAACCCCTTGAATATTGTATTGAATTCATTATATATTTAATTAACTTATGAATTATGTGTTAATGGTGTATGGGTATACTTACTGTATGGGTACACTTGTTTTATGTGTATACTTGTTTTAATTACCATACAAATTATGTGTTAATTTTTTATGTGTGTAAGGGGAAATTAAATATAGAATTTGAGGTATTTATATTTTTTTATGAAATATGTGTTCTATAAATTCTGTATGAATTCATACAGAATTATGTATTTATTATGTTGGTATACTTGTTAATGGTGTTCTCTGTTACTTGTTGTATGTGTATGTATTATTCATATAATCTATTGTGTATGTATTTTACAGGCCTACTGGTGGAATTGTTGCAGCTGCACATGGGGAGGCCAGCAAACCGTATTGCTGCTGCATGTACAAAAAGGATATGGAAACGGTTTACAACCGTTGGCATATGTGTAAAACCATAACATGTACCAATGATTTTATATAAACCATTTTTATAAGTATATTACAATGGTTTGTAAACCATTGGCATAGATAATTTTACTTGACATTTACCATTTTTTTGTGGAAAACTATTGGTAAAAGTCTATACCAATAGTTTTGAAAACAGTTGGTATAGAGATAATTCTTGGTATTACCCATAGTTAAAAATCATTGGTAAACATTTATTCTAATGGTTTTTTGAAACCGTTGGTATATACTGAATTTTTCAGACATATCCCAATGATTCTCATAGAACCGTTGGGATATGTCAATCCCTACAGCTCAAGACCCAACAGTTTTGACAACTATTGGTATAGTGTATACCAACAGTTATCCTGCCTTTACCAAAGGTTTTAAACCATTGTTAAAGATAAAATTTCAAGTAGGCTTTTGATTATGTAAAATTTAATATTGTTTATACATGGTGATATAATTATCCCTAGTGTTTATACTAATGGGCTCTAGTCCTAATATTTAAGAATAACTAGATCATGATCTAATACCAACTATAATGACCCTATCCTTTTACATATTTTGTTACATGATTTTAATCATAATTAACTAACAAATATAAGCTAGATATCATAAATTCTATTTTATTTGGATGATTATATACATAATTATAATTCATTAAACAAAAACAAACATCTTTTATTAAATATCCATAAAAAGAACCTAAATTCCTTTTAGATCTTACATCTGCATAAGATAACCTATGGAATTAATTAATGAATGGATGAGCTAAAAATATTTTTATGGGAAATAAACATATAAATAAACCATAACACATTGGGTAAAAGGAATAACTTCATGACAAAAAATCATGGAAGATGAATAAACATAAGAAAGAATAATATGTATAACATGGGTTCATATAATCATGGAATCATAAGAATATAGAAACAACATAAAACATGTCGTAAGAATGATTCAAGGCTAACTAATATATCCATTCCACATGGTCAAGTAATATTCAAGGATAACATCCCAGTCCATTGTACATGGTAAACAATGTCCTATAAAGGATTCAGGTTCACTCTCTATCCCAACATAACGTATCTTAAGACTAATCAATAACCAAGTCATTAGATTTCTACATAATTGCATCAATAATAACATTTTTATTCATATGTGTTCCACCTAAATAATCAAATATATGATATAATCAAATGTGTTACCCATGTAATTAAATGGTTATCATAACCATGTCATGAAGCATAAATAATGGATGTATCATAAAGGTATCCATCAAATAAATTATTTAAATAAAAAAAGGAAATTCATTAGGTAAAATATGGATCTATCAGGATAAATGATTTCCAAATAATTTTAAAACATATAAAAACATTGTTTAAGAATCTTTAGAAATAAACCACTTTACGGTGGTTTAAGGAATGTATTAGAGATTCTTTAACACAGAAGAGGGATAAATGTTTTTATAAAACCAAAAATGAACCACGATAGTTTTTCATTATAAAATGTGTCATTTTATAAAAATAATTGTTCATGAAAATAAAATATGGAGTTATCTTAAAAATGGGTTAGAAATCAAGATGTTTCCATTAACCGATCTTCCTTATCGAGAAAAATTTGGAAGGGATCCTTTTTAAAATATGTATATATCTATCAAAGAAGGATGATCTGATATATATAAAGTAGTTTGGAACTTATAAATAGAATTCAGAATAATTATGTAAAAATAAAGAATAATTTATTTTGTGTAAAGAGATAGAAAGAATTACCTGAAGGAAAAAATGGAGGTTCAGAAAAAATCTCTTACCTTATGTGTAAAAGTGTTATGCACTTGAACATAATGTTATGGATTATCAAATAAGTTCCTTTAATTTATTGATTAATAATATATTATATTTTTTTTTGAATTATTGAAATTATTTTATGTTCATTTATTTCCATTTTGATGAGCTATGAGATTCAATTTCATTGTTCTGAGAATGTACATTTCCTTGGTTTTCATGATCAGTTCACTTGTATAACTGTTTGAAATATCATGTAAAATAGGAATGGTATCGAGAATTTAAATTATATGATATTAATTAAATTAAAAAAAAATGGTCTTATATTTCATTTTTTCTAGATTTTATGATGATTCATTAGATGAAAATATAATGATAACCATTTATATTATTTTGGGGTTTTTTCTATCATCAAAAACTTGTTTTTTATTTTTAAGTAATATTATATATGTATAAGGGTTATAGAACATTAAATAATTTTTAAAAAATATATAATAATCAATTTTAACCTTAAAAATGGTTTTATGACCATCTGTGAATGCATTAATGGAAATTTAAAAGTCATCATCCTTGAATAGGATAATGCTACAGGTTTCAATGTTTTCATTTTTAGAACAACGGGAGAGGGGAACTGAATTGATGATGGGTTGTTCCATTAAAAAAAATTATATTATATAAAATTTCTTTTATTTATCATGTCACTTTTATTATTTTATCTTAGTAGAGGATAAAAAAAGAAAAGAAAAAGAAAATATAATAAATGATAATGAAATAGGATTTTACCTCTTGAATTCCTTCTCCTTGAGAAACACCATGAGAAACTTAATTTTGATATTTTATTGATAAAAAAGGATCTAGGACGTGTGGTAGATACTTAGGAAATGTATATGGTATAATTGGACAACATTCAATGATTTTTAAGTGTGAATAGTAGAGGTGGTGAGGGGTCTTATTTATAGTGGGAAGAGAAGAGTATTTTGGATTATTTCATTCATTTGATTATTATTTTTGCTCAATACTATAAATAGTGTGTATTATTATAAATATTCATAGTAAATAGTATCTATGAGTTTGAACCGAGGTTTCTTACAGCATAAATGGCACAATAATTCATTTATTTATCTTATATTGTAAATTACTATATTTCACTATTCATAATAAAATTCAACAATTTTAGAAAAATACAAAAAATTAAATCTGAAAATTTTATGAAAGGAAGAATTCGAAAATGGACTCAAATATATGAAAATAATTATCTTAATTTGAAAATTTTAATTTTTAATTAAAATCTTCATTTCTTACAAAAATACCAATTTTAGAGGTATAAATGATTTTAAAACACATGGAAAAAAATTTATGGACTTGTAAAATTATCTTATAATCATAAGACAATGAAATATTAAATTATGAGTCTATTTTATGAAAATAATTTTCTTTTAAATAATTTTATTAATTATAAAATTATAAATAAATATTTATGTTTCACAAAAATATCAATTCTTAATTTGTAATTTTTTTAGAAAAAATTATTTATTACATGATATATATGTATATATATTATATTTTCATTTATAATATGCCTAAATTTTATATATACATTCTTAGGTAATGTTAATATTCTATTTTTCGAGTTACTTTTCTTAATGTGCACAATAATATACCAATGTTCAAGTTACTAATCCATTGGTTTAGGTTGCTTAATTTCTATAAATACTTCTTATTTCATCCATTCATCATTTATAATGTTTTTCTTGTGTTCACTATTTTATTTTAGGTGATTTATACTATATTAAATGATTATAATAAGGTAAATTTCATTGATATAATTCTGGGCCATTACACTTTCTATCTAATGGGAAATGAAAGTATCCCTCATGCGTGTGTGTGGATTACCGCCTCCACATAGTGATTTGTTTCATTTTAAAAAATTATCGATAATTTTTTGTTTATATGATTGATTTTTTTTATTATATATGATATTTTTTATGTAATAATTATTCTCTAATGATAAAATATTTTCTATATTCTTTTTTTTAGAATTTATAAATGTGAAGTATCTGTAATCTATATGTATAATGTACCAACTAAATGAGTAATATATTTCTTTAAAAATATAGGACTTTTGTGGATGGTTTTGAAATTTTATATAGAGAATATATATATGAATTGTGTCATTAATACGATTCTATAAATTTTATGTTATGATTATACCTTAGCATTTTCTTACTCCGTATTTATTTATAACATGTTCCTGTTTAGGTCAGTTTTACAACCTACATTAGTGATGATATAATGTTAATGAAATCAATGATTAATGAATGTTTAATAGTAGTTGTATTATTGAATAATAATATACAAATTAAATCATTAACATTTTGGTTATTATGTGTCAATGATCAATCTGTAAGGACAATATCCTACAAACTGAAACATATATTAAAAACAATGAACATAACACCTGAAATGATAATGATAATGAAAAACTGTTTGTGAAAAGTTGATAATATATAATAGGAAAACCATGTATGGTATTATAAGTATTAACATGGATCTAGTATAGAATTAAAATAAATTTAAACTTTTTATTCTGGAGGATATAAATCATCAAACCAAATTCAAACCTAAGGAATATGTTTATTCTATAATATCGTTTTTATTCAGTATTGTTTCTGTTAAAATATCCATTAAAGGAAATTTTGAGCTCTTAATATTTTAAACTCTATATATTTTATTATAAACTTTTCTTCAATGAATTTTACATGTTTTAATAGCATTTACTTCAATTGGGTACTAAATACAATTGAGAAAACAATTTTTTTATGAAAATATTTCCTTATTTATTCATTGATCGATGAACATTTTTTTTCTTGTTAATTTTTCTTCAAATGTATTCAAAAATACTCTTTATTATGATAAAATTAATATTTATATTCATTTTTTCCCTATTTTACTTTCTTTTTATATTTCTAAATTGAAACATATTTTTATTTTCCAAATAAAGAACTCTTTAATTTAAAAAAACTCTAAAAAGAATATTTTTTTTAACATTTTTCCAAACAAACTAATTTTACCACCATTATAAAAATTAATTTATTTTAATATTAAATTAAATTTTATACAATTATTTTTCTAGAAATATATATTCTCAAAATTTTATAATTTTTTATTTAATATGTTATTAAAAGACAATAATATTTTTGACATGTTTTTTAAGGAAGGATTGAACTTTCTTAAAAAATTATTTTCATCTATACCAATATCATTTGATGAATATTATTATTGAATATTTATATACAATAATGATATCATCCACCATATTACAATAGATGGATTTTTCTCATGTTGTTTTATTTTTAACTCTGAAAAAATATTGGCATTCCATATGTTAATTTTCAAATATGAGTATGAATATTGAATAAGTATAGTATTTATTAATCACAAATTTAATGTTATTAATTAATTAGACTAAGTAAATGGTTGGTGGGGCCAGTTATATCCCCTTAATTCATCAATAGGATTCATGCTAAAAACTAATTTTTGTGTTTGAAATATGTCTTACCTTTTTATATATAATGTCTTTGTATGAGGCTATGATGATAAGATTATTCTGTATAACATTAGGTATTACATCATTATGAAATTAGTTATTATTATATATGGTATTATTTATGGTTTTCTATAATTCATGGCTAGATTCCCCTTCTATAATATTAGTTATATTTCTTATTTGATTAATTTTCACATCAGCCATATTATTCATACTTTATTTATTCTATAATAGATCCTATCATACATTTTCTCTTTTTGAGTATCTAAGATCACCCTTTGATTGTTTATTTAATTCTACAAGATAATAAAATCTATTTTATGAATGATTTCATATCTATAATATAACAAATAATAATGTTGTTACTATAATTTTATATTATATTTCATGTTTTCCAATTTAATTTTAGAATCTTATATGTATCTAGCATCATATGAATTCTAGTATATCCAATATTTTAGGTTTTTATCTCGTGTATCTTATGCCAATGTAGTAGGATAACCACTGGATCCATGTTACCAGAATCAGAGTGTCATAGTTGTCATTCTCACTAACTGTTTATTGTTCAAGGAATAATAAACATGGTGGTGTGTCTTCAACATGAGACCAACAATTTCATTTTTTTCATCCATTATATATGGAATATTTTTGGGGTTTTTTTATATCTATAATTATTTTTTGATACATGGGAAATTTTGAAGCGTTTCATATTCATGTGGATAATTTCAGAAGGATCACATTGTTTAGATGTCATATTAAATGAAAATCATAAATAATTTCATTCTTTTAGTGTGTTTTGTTTTTATAGTAAAATTATATATTTATATTTATTATATAATTTGGGTCTCCTATTATAATTATTTGAAAAAATATATTTATTATATACCGATATATTTGCATGTGTGTTTGTGTGTACATAGTCTAGTAACCCATGTAGTAGTTTTGAGGAAATATAAAATCATTATGGGTCTAATGAAAATATTTAAAAAAAATTATTAACCATTAAGATGAACTGTTTACCCTATCACGATGTTCAAATGATTTTTTTGAGAAAAGTTATAGTATTTTACTTTTATATAGGATATCATAAATTATTTATATAATATGACTTTATGATTCGCATATTTCATTCACATTATTTACTACATGTGGGTCGCATATATATAATGTGGTTACATGGAAGCTAAGGGTACTGTAATATAATTTTGTGATTGAAATAAGATAATATATATGGGGGTAATTAGGTAAAGATGTTGTTAATTAGTTATTTTTGATACTATAGAATCATATTTTTTACAAAAAAAATTATAACAAAATCATCCAATAAATATACAATGAGATTTTTTAAAATCATGGATATACCAAAGGTATAACATTTTCTATAACCTAGATTAACAAATCCTTGGTAAGAAAATTAATAAACAATTCTTCTTTGTTTTCTATAAATACCCACTCATCCATACATTTCCCATAAATATAAAACCATTGATCATAGTTATACATTAAATTTCACTCCCAATTTTTATTCTATGGTGATATTTTGGTTTTATGTTATTTTTTATTATGTTCTAGGATGTTAAATTACATGGAAAGGGTTTAACATCCTATATGAAATTTATTTTATAATCTTTTTGAATTAATAAATTTTATAGATTAAAATTTTTTATACTCTCATATAAGGTATTCTTTAATTTAATATTAAAGATATATTATTATTCCTTCTAATTATACCACCTTCTTAAGTCTTTATAATTATAGAATATTTCTAAATCCATTAAATACAATATCTATGTGTTATATTTATTTGTGCTATTATTGATATAAAATATCAAAGAGTAGATTTTTTATCCAGGTGGATGATGATGATTTAGTTCCTGGAGAATTTATCAAGTCTCAAGTGGATTAAACGCTATTTTGGTACAATTTTTCATTTTTCAATAGGTCATACAAACCTGGAAGATTCAATCACATAAATTAAAATCCTTAATATGAATGAAATATGTTTGTTACGTAGTTATAATTTAAGAGGGGACTTTCCATATAATTTCATTATTTCCCTTCCATTTTATAATATTATAATCATTTATTAATCCTTATTGATATCTATATATCATGGAAGTACCTTACATTTATAATCCACCTCTTTGATGTGGTTATAATCCACAATATTATAAAAATATTATTGTTTCTATATTGATTAATGGACATTCAACTAGATTTCCATATTATCCCATTAACTTGATAAACCTTCATATTCTATATATACATTAATTTTACACAGATAATCATCTAATAAATATCCATGATTATGTAATAGGTCCTTTAATGAACATTAAGGTAACACCATGAGATTTTATAAAAAAAATAAATTAAAATTAATCTCTTCATTAAATTGTGTTACACACAACAGTGTGTTTAAACAAATCTCGATACATTATTAAAATATTATTATTCAATTCGATAGTTATAACCTAAATGTTAAATTAGAGAGTATTAATTGGATTAAATGCTTTATTAAATATAAATAAATATCATAAATTAAATAAATTAATTTATAAACTCATTTTAAATAATCTCTAAATTTATATTCAAGTCATTTCATTATTCAAATATATGTTTTCTTCCAAAAGAAGATTTTAATTTATTTTTGTGAACATAGATTATGATTATTTTATAGAACATTTAGAAATTTTATTTTCAATTTTTACAATAATTTTTAATATTATTATATTAAAATTATCTTATGTTGATTTTTTAAATTTTCGGAAAAGATTGCATTTTGAGTGAATGGTGAAAAATAATGATTTTCAATGAAAAAATGTAATTTTACATTAATGTAAAAAGTTAAATTTTGTATTAATATGGTTTCAATGTAATATTAGTTATATTTAATTTTAAATAATCCAATTGAGTTTATTGGAATCAATTTTCTGTTTAAATTTACCATAAATACATTTTTATACGTAATAAGGAATTTTGATGAAAAATGATAAATTACTGCCAGTTATAGGCATTGAATTTGATTAAATGTATTAATTATTAGTAATAATAAGGTTAATAGTTTTTTAATAAGCCCCATTTTTTATATGAATATTAACTATGGTAATAAGTATCACCTCGATATAGGGTAAATCTAGTTAAGCTAATTTAAAACTAAGTGATTAGGCCATAATTTTCCATCATAATTATTATCAGATAAAGGATATTAGACCCTTATCCCCATAGACTCAAAATTTATTTTTTTAATGGACACATTTCCATTAAAAATACATATATAATATTTAAATCATAAAAAGTTACAAAATGTCACTATCATAGTTCTAAATATCTATTATATGACCAAGTAGGGGAACAAGTAAGTTATAAATTAATATAAATTTAATTTTTTATAATATATAAATTATTTTCATGATTGAAATTTATTTATTATTTATAGTATCTATATAAACCAATTAAATACATCTGAAACACTGATACAGTATTTCTCCAGTTAATGAAAAATATAATAATTTATTTAAAAATAATAAATTTTTTCTAATATATATAATTTAATGTGTTTCAATAATTATTTATATGAATGTGACATATTAGTTTTATTTTAAAATATTATATTTGAATTCAAACTTATTCCTTATATATATATATATTAAAATTTAATTAATAGTGTCTCAGTTGGAAATAAAGATATTTTATGAAAATTATATTCAATTAAATTATATAAAAATAACTAGAAAATTTAAAATAGGACAAGGGGAAAATGTATGGTTGAAAATAGCATCCCTTTCCAATTTTTAGGAATAATTTTTATTTTAAATTGTTTTTTGATGATAATAAGGGAATTTTTGTTTAATATTTATGATTTATATGATATAATAATGATTTTATAAAATTTAATTAATTTTTTCCTTTCTTTCATCCCATCCTTTGAAAGTGAATACAACATTTACGCATATATATGGGATAACATCTCTAAGAATGGTGTAATTCATTTTTCTATAAACAGATAAAAACATGTATATAATTAATATAAATAATATTTAAATCATTATTAAAATTATATAGATGATGTAACCCTGATCAGAGTTTGATGAAAAAAATTACAGAACCAAAACATTAATGAAAAATTATGTAGTTATCACATGGGATGGTGATTTTAATCAAGAATTGTTAATAATTAGGAGATAAAAGTTTATAAATAAATAATATATTGTATGATATATATAATTATGGTTTTGAAATAGATGTTTAGTAAATATATATTTATTATACATGATTTTCAATGCATAAGAAGAGAGTCATACATGAGGTAATATATTTTCATCTCACTTTTATTTATGTGAGACACATACCATATTCAATATTTTTTTCTTCTATTTGGTTCATATAAAAACCATTAAAATATTTTATGATTCTTATTATGAAGGCTATGAGAATTTATATATACATCTATGGTTTTGTATGGGTTTTATGATTCAAATGTTAGAAAAGTGGTAATGGATTTTACGTTGTAATCTAATTGTTTACTGGGATAGTTTGTGATGAAGTTTCCAATAAAAAATTCATATGATCTACCAATAAAGAAACTCATGATTTTTTTATCTTCTAGTTTTTTTATTTAAAATACATGATTTTATTCTTTTTCCTTACCTTAAATACTAAAGAGATCGAAAATATCTTGTTATGGAAAATCCAATATATTTATCACTTTAGTCAAAAGAACTTTTTCATTCATATTAGTGTTTTATAAAAATATTTCCAAGAAGGTTTTTAATATTATAAATATATTTTTAATGTTTTTACCCCTATTATACTTTTTACAGAAGCAAATAAATGTAATCTTCTTATCATTTTCCAGAAAAGGTATTTTTTAACATTTTAAAAAATTATAACATGAATATTATTTTAATTTATATATCTAGAATGAAATTTCATACTATCTTGACCACTCAATTATATAAATAATAATATAAAATTCTCCAGGGTTGTCTTCAATGTATATTTTCAATATAATATTTTTTAAAATTTTATATTTTAATGAAGTGATATCAAAATAGATTGTATATTTTACTCAAGAATGTTTAATTGATCTTTTAATTGTATTTATACTCATTAAAGACAACAACCCTTGATATAAATTATAATTTAATGGGGATATTATCCAACGATACTAAAATTATCCATTATCTAAATGTTTTAGGCTTATGATTACATGATTTTTTTGATACTCTTTTTTTTCACGGGATATGCTATAATAAAATGTTTACAAAGCCGAATTTTTTAATATTTTATGATATGAAAAAAAATTATGATCTTGTGGCACACATATGTATGATTTTAAATATTTTATATGTGAGGCCTATTTATCTATCCTATGAATTGGGTATGGTCGGATAAATCATTATGTAAATGTAAAATGGTGTGAACCTAATTACATGTTAAAAATTTTGTGTGTGGAATGGTTTTCATATACAAAATATTATGTATGGTAATTTATTTCATGTTAATAAGATTATTCACAGATCAGAATTTCATATACATTATTTTATGAATAAACTTATATTTCATGTCCATAATAATATTCAAAGTGCTGTTTATATGTCTATAAGTTTATGTGATGGCCAGATTCCATTTCCCTAAAATAATTAGTGAAACTATTTCTATTGATACATACTAAATAAGATATATGAAAATGTGTATACCAAAAACTAATGTCTAATTCCAATGTTATTATCTAATGGTTTATATAATTTTATTAAATCATGATTCATGTCATATAAACTGTCATGATTTTCTCCATGACTCAAGATTACATTCTAAGATATGTAGGGTATGGTTTTCAAATGTTAATCTCATGTTCTCATAACCTTACACCCATGTTAATTCTAATTGATCACTGATATCTCCCATTTTTACCCTTAAAAAGAAATTTATCCCACCCTTTATTATGTTTACTTTTTCCAAGGTTACAAAGAATGATACGAAGTATAATATTTCTAATAAGGGTGATAGTAATTAAGAACTTAGAGGGAAATAATGTTTATATTTTATTAATTGAGGTTCATTGTGTATATGAATGAAAGGGGAAGAGACTTATATGATTATGGAATGGGTAGTTATGTTATGTAATTTATATTTATCTAAAAAGATAAATTGTTTATATATTAATAGTATAGGTTTTATAGTATTTATCAGAAGCAAGGATTATTTAATATTTTTAAAATATGATGATAAAACATTGGTGAGAACCATGGAGATATGTCTACATATTGGATGAAATCCCAATGTTTTGGTAAGGATCATTAATGACATAGGTTAAACCTAAGCTATAATAGACATAAAATATGGTGTTTGTTTTATACATCCAATGAATTATTTCTCATAATTATGTGGTTTTCCACAATTAGTATTTTTTTCTCAAACTATGGTTCTTTTATTTAGTTAATGTATCGATCCAAAAGGAATCATGTGAAAAATAAATATGATGGCCAATGTAATGACCTTCCTCTTGATAAAATGAATGGATTAAGACCTAGGAATAAATATCCTAGGAATATGATCACTCAAATCTCACAAATTCTTCTGATAACATAAATCTTATTGAACATATTAATTCAATAAGGATGAAGAAAAACGATATTGAATCTTTTATATAAAAATATCAACCCTCCTTTGACGGTCGTTTGACCCACTAGTTGTTAACCAATGGATCAATGTGATGGAAAATATATTTTCCACTCATCAATTCTCATAAAATTTAAAAAAATTCAAAGATATTTATCATTTTTCAGCCGGAGAATATAAATGGTGGAATATTATTGAATACGATGAAAGGGGGAAATTGAATCTTCTTTATGGGATGATTTTAAGGGAATAATTTTCAATAATTATTCCCCATATATTATACATATAAAATAGGTAATGAATTTCATGATCTTAGAAAAAGGTTATTGAATCCATTAGTACCTATTAGAAAAATTTTACTAGACTTTAATTGTACAATTCAGGTTTAATAAACAGCACTAAAAAAATGTTCGATTATATATTTGTTTAAAACCAAATATATTAAAGGTGTTAACCATAAGGGACTTTTTAAGATATTGAAGAATTGTTTGATGTTCACTAAATGTGGAAAATGATACTGTAAACCTATGACATTCTACTACAAAGAAAGGAATGATGAAGCATTATGGAAGTTCTAATGATTTACAAGTGGATGGAAGAAAAAGATTCAACCTCTTACTTTACAAAAATGTCTGAAAGAGCTCTCATATGATTTCCTAAAAGTAACAACAAGGTGTTTCAAGTCTGGGAATCCTAGCACATGAGAAAAATAATGTCGATGTGATGTTTTGAGGCTACTCAATGAAATAAATGGATAATGATCTCAACATATTACATCACTCGCACTTCTATGCTATAAATTAAATGTGTTTTTTCATTATAAGAATTAATTATCTTCTCTAAACAATAATTAATATAATGAACCTCAAAAACCTCTAATGTCAATGGAAAATGGTATATCTTATACAATTATAAAAATTTATGTGAATCATGATAGTTAGATAAAACTTATCCACTACTCTACATTTGGGGATTCCATGTTGACGTTTTTATGAATAATTCCATTGAAAATATTATCCTTTAGTGAATTTTTTTGAATATGAGCATTGATTATCTCTGCCAATATTTAATGAATATAAATCTATATAAATAAATAAAATATTATTTTATATTATAAATCAACCTATGATTTACTATCAGTGCAGGAGGAAACAAAAGCATAAATGGAATTTTTTTGATAATATAAGATATAATTTAATAAATATGTAGTGAATTATTTTTTAGAGCATATCTCATTTTATTGTGAATTTATTTTCAGAATTGGTCGGTATATATGATCAAGGTGTATAAATTTTTTTCATGAGATTTTATCAATGATTAAAATTATTGTTTATTGATCATTAGATGATTTGAGATTAAATCAAATTTGTGTTTTGAATTTTTTATATATATTTTGGAGGATTAATATGTATAAATATTTATGGAATGGATTATATTAAAATTTAGGTATTATTTTTTAATGTAAATGTATAATTTATCATATTGTAAAACCTATACTAATCATTTTAGTTTTTATAAATATAGTGATGTAAGGAATTATTTTCATTATTTTATGGATTTTATGAACTGTTAAAATTTATATCTATTGCTTCGGGAATAAAAAAATTGTATTGAATACCCATTTCATGGAGTAAGAGACAAAATGGAAATTGATCAAAGAACAATAAAAGGATGATATTGTGCTAATGATATAGAAATAAATCAAGAAATTTTATTTTCTCATGTTATATATATTTATAGTAACATGATACCTTGATTTAAGGGAAAGGTTATTTAAATAAAATTTTATACATTTTTATTTATTTGCAATGAATTGATGGTCGTTTTAACCATTATAGATTTATTGTTTTGTGGTTTTCAAATTTGAATTAAACATTCTCTATATGAGTCTGTTTTATCCATTAGGTGTTATTTTTTACTTTCATTTATATATTTTCACTTTACACTGATTTTCCTCTATTTGGGAAGCTAATAATTTATTATTCCCTATGTCCTTTATATGTCCCCGTACCTCTTTTAGTGAGGATGTTTTACTAACCCTTTATACAATGTGGGTTTCCATAAATGAATTTCTAAAATTTAAAACCATTAATTATTGATCAAAAGATCAAATTATGAGGATGAAGTTTATTAAAGGGGTGATAATTTAACACACCGATAATTTATTAAATGTTTTTGTTTCAATAATATTAAATTTCATTGACAGCTTGTGTTATATAAATCACTGAGTTTGAAAAAACCATGATACAATATTAAAATATTTTTATTTAATGTTATAGTTATTAGTTATACATTCATTTTGAAGGTATTAATGGTGTTGAATAATCTATGAAACATATATAAATTTCAAAATCAATATAAATGTATTGTAAAAATATTATAAAATAATCACTCAATTTTTATTAGTTATTTCATTATTAAAAAATATATGTTTTCATCAAATAAACTATTTTTATAAATTTATGTTACAAAATATTACAATTCATTTATGGAAAATTTTGAAATTCTATTTTATAAATTAAAAAAATAATTAAAATAATTATATTATCCTAGGATTATTTTTTCAAATTTTTTTGAACAGATCTTTTCACGATGAATAGTAAAAATTAATGATTTTTTTAAAAATTATTTTTTCATGCATGTAAAAAAGTTCAATTTTTTAATATAGTTACAAGGTAAAATTAGATCTCTTACATTTTAAATATTTCAATTAAGCTCATTGGAATCAATTTTTTTTTTAAATTTAGAAAAAAAAATTTATACATAAAAAATAATTTTCCAAATAAACCTATTTAAATTGATCACTGTTTCTGAATGATTTTAATAAAATATATTTATTATATACTTGTTTTAATGTTTTAACATTTATATAATATTTTCTAGGAATGGGATAATATAAATCTAGTATTATGCTTAAAAGCTGTATTTTTTTTAAATGAAGTAGTTTTCATCTTATTTTGTGCAGTTAATTTAAAAAAAATTATTCATATTATAGGTAATAAATTTTAAAAAATTGACTCCATACATGTAATAAAGAGGTTAGAATTATGAAAATAGGTCCATTTTCATCTTTATCAATATGAATACTTATTGTTGTAAAATTTATCACCTCGATAAAGGGTAAATCGGGTTAGTCTATAATAAAACTAAGTGATTTTTCTTTAATTTTTCATCCTAATTATTATTAAATAAATAGAGTTCTAACATTATCACCATAGGATTTGAAAAAATTTTATTAATGCAATCTTATTAATTCAAATGGAATATATAATATTTAAAGAATATAAAGTTACAAAATGTCACACTTATAGTTTTAAATATCATTAGTATGTCTACATTTGCAAAAAATCATGTTATTAACAAATATAGAAGTATAATTACATTTTATTGAAATTAATTTCAAGATATAAATTTTATTAATTTTTACTAATTATATAATGACCTTAAATTCTTAGGAAACACTGATTTAATATTTCTCCAATTAAGTAAAAATTTAACAAATGTCTTACAAAATATTGAAATTAATATAATTTAAATTAGTTAATGCATTAAATGAATTTTTTTAATTAACACGAAATATTACTATTATGTTAAAGTTTTTTCACTCTAATTTAAACTTTTATTTATGTATTTTAAGTCAAAATAAGTGAATAGTTTCTAAATTTGAAATAATGATATTTTATAAAACCGATTTTTTATTAAATTACATATGAATCATAAAAATAGTAAAATATGAAAATTGTGATATTATACGTTCATAAATTATATCAATTTGCAATTTATTTTCTATTTTAACCAATTTTATTGATAATTATTTTAATATATTATAATTTTTTATGAAATTCCAAGAGTGTCCCTCCCCTAAATTAAAAAAAGAGCCACATTTCCCTTCTTCACATCACGTTGAGAGTTAAAGATTAACCAAAATCTAAAAAAATTATATTCATTATGAAATTGTAAATTATTTATACTCAATGTACATAAATGTTATCATGATTACAAAACCACCATTATCCAACCTCTTTCCAAAAAATGGGATGTGAAAATATCAGTCGTGAGTACGTATGGGTTATCATCCCCACATAGTGATACCATTTATATTAGACCACCATCATTGACATATGGTTATTATTATTATTTTAATATTTATATATGATTATTGTGACATTATTATAATTTTTAAATTATATTATCATATCTAACTTCATTCCTAGTAATCTATTGGGAAATGATAATGTTGTCTGTGCATATGTGTGCACTACCTCCTCCACGAAACTATTAGATTTTTTTATTATATATTTTAAATTTTATTTAGTTAGGATATAGTTGAATAATATATATAATTAATATAATATAATTATTATATTTAAGGGACAATTAATATTTATTGTTCTTTCATTCCATCCACCAAAAAGGAAAACAACTTGCATACGTATGTACGGCTTATCATCTCCATGAATAGTGTCATCCATTTTTTGTCTATAATTTTATGGATGACTACAAACATGTATATAATTAATATATATGATATTTATATCATTATTAAAATTCTTAAAATTATGGAATAATTACCAATGTACAAGGACTAAAACTACCAAACCCAAATATGCTAGAAAAATGAAGTAGATATCACCTGGAAAAATGATTTTAATAAATATTTGTTAATAAATGGGTGATAATATTTTATAAATAAAACATATAAAGTATGAAATAAATGATTTGGGTTTTGGAATATATTTATAATAAATATATATTTATCATATATGAGGTTCCAACATGTACAAGAAAAATTTGAACTATGGTAAGGGGTTTGTGTCTCACTTCTATTTTGGAGAGACATATGTCATATTCACTAATTTTTTGTTTTATGTCGTGTATATAATTCCCTTAAATGTACTTTATTATTATTATGAATTTTATTAGTATTTACATATCCATCTATGGTTTTTTTTTCATGGGGTTTATGATACAAATATTACCAATGCGTTCAAATGTTTTATGTTACAATATAATTTTTTAACATTATTATTTATGGTTATGCCTAAATTGATGAATTATTATGATTTATTTCTCATAAAACTCATTAATTTTATTCTCCCGTAGTTATTTATTCAAAATTCACTTTTTCTATTCATTTTCCTCCCTGTATGTACTTAGAAACCCAAAAAATATATTTTAAAATAAAATCTACATAATTTATCTCTTTGGTCATAGAAGATTTTCCTTCCATATAGATGTTTTAAAAAAATTAAACAGGTTTTAAAATATTCTACTATTACTATTGAAATTAATTTTTTACACTATTTTGATTTATAAAAAATTATTTTAAAATTAATCTTCGTGTCTCTATCTAAAGAATTTACATTTTAACTTTTTATAGAAGTATGAAAGGAATTTTTTTAACTTTTATGACATTAATCGTATTTCCCACAATCATGGATAATAAATACCCTAAATATTCTTTTAAAAGTTTCAATTCTTATATTAAAAGAATATATTTTCAAAAATATTTGCAAAAAATTTAATTTTAATGAAGTGATTTCAAAATGGAATGTATATTTTCCTCAGAAATGTTTGAATGATATTACGATGGTATTTATATTCATCAAATAAAAAATAATTGATATCACTTATCATTTTATGGGTATATTATCCAATTATAACATCCTTATTATTTCTATAGATAGTTTACATTTATGATGATGAAATGAATATGAAAATCATTCAATTTCCATTGCTTATGCTATGATGGAATGTTTATAATGCTCTTTTTTCTTAGGTTCTCATACATTGAATATTTTATGATAATGTAGAACACATATATGTGATTTTAATTATGGGATAGGTGGGACCAATATCTACCACCAATTCATTGGTTAAAGATAGATAACTCTTGAGGTAAAAATGTAGTGTGTGAACCTGATTTCATATTCACAATTTTATAGATGGACATAGTATTAATGTCCATAAGTTTATGCGTGGGCCCAGATTTCATGTCCATAATATTATGCATGAAACTAGCTTTCATGTCTATAATTTTATGAATATACCTGGTGTTCAAGTCCATAATATTATCCATCGACCTGGTTACATCTCTATATGTTTATGAGAGGTAAATATTTCATATCCTTAACTTAAAGAGTGAACTTGTTTCTATTTAAACATGTTCACAAGGTTATAATATTATGTGTATTCCAAAAACTCATATATTATCCCAATGATATACTATCATATATTATATACATTTATTCCTTCATGATTCATACCTTTTGAACTTCTATTATTTATTCCAGGATTTGAGATTATGATCTTTGATATGCAGGGTATGTTTTTCAAATATTACTCTCATGTTCTCATACCCTTATTCCCATGTTATGTCCAAGGGGTCATTAATATCTCTTGTGTTTACCATTACTATAAATTTCAGCTCCCCCAATCTTATATTTCATTTTATCAATGTTATGATGAATGGTACTAAGTTTGATGTGTCTGTGAAAGGTGTTATTTATGAAGGCCTTATGGGAGATGACGTAAATCATTTATAAACCAGTTCTTTATGTGTTCACATTTAAAAACTCACCATACCTATATAATTCTTGCATGGATAGTAATTTTATCTAATGAATATTTATCTAAAATAGTGAAATGTTTATTTATTAAAAGTATGGGTCATAATAATTATGATAGATATTATTAGCCATTCCCTTTATATAATAGATTCACTGGACTTATAATGGGAAGGGTATGGAATAGAATTATATATCCTCTTAATACATTGGTAGGTTTTATGGGAAACATTATCATTGTTATTTGGTGTATATTTTCTAATGAATATATATTGTCTTGATTGAGGCCTTAATATTATTGATATGATGTCTAATATTATGAATTATCCCAATATGATATTAGTTAACTATAGCCCTGAGATTTTGTATTCCCAATATTTACATAGATATATTATGCTCATGTTATCAGTTATATGGAATTATTTTATTATTTATCCTTGATATATTATACATGTAATTTTAATTTCATAATATAATTCATTATAGGCGACCCCTTATTGAGCATCCATGATATCACAATTTCATTATTTCCCTATTTTCCAAGGAAGACATTAATGTTTTTACAATTATCTTAAGTATAATCAAGGAGAATTCATAATGTTTTATGTATTTTTTAATGTACTACTAATTTCATATGTAATGAATATCACATATATGTATCTATTATATTAAGGATACGTAATTCCATGGGTCCCATATAGTGTGATATATTAAATTTGTATAATTGTATTATGGTAGTAATAAAAATATATGTTATTAGAGATTGGGCCTTATAAAATTGGTTTTTTATAATATGTAGTAGAATAAATGGGGACTAGATTTAAGAAAAAATATTTCTAATATAAACCTAATATAACCCTTTAAAAATAATTTAAATTTATATTGAGTAGATCGAATAAATAATATGAATTTTTAATAAATTTATATAAACTATTTATAGTTCATATTGTTAGTAGTGACTTCATTAATTATATTCCAATGTTTAAAATTTATGCCTAATAGAAATAATGAAAATTATTTCAATAACAAATACATATTATAGTATTTCCATCCCAAATAATACAATGGAGATTTTGTTTGAGCTATGAATATTATCTTTATAATAAGTAATATGGATTGGATTATAAAAAATTTACAATCTCATGTAGAACAACCTCCATCCCATCAACACAACATAATAACATTGTAACATTTTTGAGTTAACAACCCCCAAAATTTATTGAATCAAAAATCCACTAGTAAAAAATAAATTTATAAAGTCATTAAATAATATATTCCATAATTTGGGATGTGATGAAATAGATAAGGTTATCATGTTTGACTAACATCCAAGGGGATATCTAGATCAATTATTTGCATTCATTAAAAATAATAAGGATGAAGTTATTGAAATCATATAATGGAATAGTTTTAATTCAATGTTCCTTGAGAAATATTTAATTTGAGAGTAAACAGTTAACAAGGAAAGTTAATTATTGAATTTATGATAAAAGGAAATGAAAATTATTACTGATTATGAGGTTAACATTATCATGTTGGAAAAAAATTATCCAAAGAGAAATATTTATTTCTTCTTTAATGGGATAAAATAATTCCTATGAATGGAATTAGTCTCATTAAAATTTCACTCATATGAAATGATAGTGAAAAATAATATAAATAATGAAGAGTTCTCCAATTATTTTATTTTATTAGGAAAAAAATATAATAAGTGGATGACTGAGTTCAATATAGAAATAAATTTAGAAAATTAGAATAAATAATGATTCAAATTATTAACAAGTAATATTTAAAAAATGAAACACCCAAGGTATTTATTGAATAGATTTTTAGTTTTCCTTATGTGTATTGGTAAAGTACTTCAATCAATGTTAAAAATGGGAAAGATGCAATCTAATAATGTTCAATGGTTTAATTTTAAAAGGTTATGACATTATTATAAAAAATAACCCATGTACTAATTTAATGTACCTTTGAAGAGTCCAAGGAAGAAAATAAAAGCTTATAAATCACTATAGTAGAGATTGGGATTCAAAATTATGTTATGTTAAGTACTATAATCTTATAATAAATTTAATATAATACATTATTATATTCTGGTTCTATGCTTTATTTTTTATATTGCATGTTTTCTATGAACATTGAATCATCTTAGGATCCATTAAGGAAGGATTTTAAAGTTAAAAATCATAGTTGGAAAATTATTATAATAGAAATACTTAAGGTTTTATCTATTAAAAACCATAGGGATGATTTTTTGAAAATTTAGTAATTATACCAATGGTTTAATTTGACATATTTATTCAGATGGACTTTCTGTTAAAAAATAATTTTAATTTTTTGTCATGGACCTATTTTATAGACAAGTGATTGGTATGGTTGGACACAATGCCTCAAATATTCATCCTCATATTCTATAGGCTTCTATCATGTAGTGAGGGGGTATTTTGGTATATTGGGGAGACTATAAAATCTTTATCAAAGTGAAGTGTAGTGAAAAATGAAGGGAAATAATGGAAATAAAAAAAACACATCATCCATTGAAATAATAAATAATTGAAAATTTGTTGTAAATAATATCATATATAGATGATGTCATAGTGATACAAAATATGATGTAGGAAAATAACAATACAACATTATGTAAGGAAATGAAAAACCAAAAACAATTATCTCCATGAGCATCCTGAGAACTAGTTCTGTCATCTAATTACAAACCCCAAAAGAGTTCTAGCATCCATAGTTGGGTACTTCCATTTACACTCATTTAAATCCATGAAATTTAACCAGGTATGAAATGGTATCCCAAATAGGATGTCACTGAAAATTATAAGTCCACCACCAATGGTGTCTATTGCAAATTCAGTCTGTGAATATAAGATGTAATAGTGTGCAAGTATAATATGTAAATGTTGTGAAGTAAAATAAATAAAAACCTCGTTAGAATCAGGTTCCTCAAGGGATATCTAGCTTTCCCATCATATTTCGACCAAAGATGGATTTATCAGTTCATATTACCATTTAATTTGGCTATAGGCTCATGGAACATAGATAAGGTAACATAGAATAAGACCATAATTAATCCACATAAGATCCATGGAATTATTGGCATTGGTAGTCCATCCCTCCTATAGTGATCAACTAAGATATTGGGATATTTGGTTTTGATTGTAATAAAAGGGACGAACCCTTAGAATTCCACTCATAAGAGTTTATAAAATATCATAATGATCAATTTCAAGGTAATCCTAGGATAAACTTAATTGGAATCCAAGGAGATGATCCAAGCCATTCTATGTTTTAGGACATGAAGACCAATATTGGGTTCTCATCCAATGAATTTTAATTTTATTGAGTTTACACGTGAATCATTTATGTCAGTCGGAGGCATTTAGGAATCTAAAACCTTTACCAAAACAAATTTGGGTATACCTCTTAGGATTTTCATCAAGAATCAAATGCCATCATATGAGTTTTCATAAATAATGCTCTCACAGGAATCCAAGGGTTTCTCGGGGAAGGACCCAAATATAACAATGTGTTCAGTCTCTATATTAGTAGCCAATTATAAAATTATAATTAATCATAAATCTAAGTGAGTTATACTTTATAATAAACAATTTAGTTAATTCATTTTGACTAATAATTTTTAATTGACAATCCTAATACACATGAGGGGTGTTTTGTTAAAATCAAATAATGGTTTTTATGGTAATTTAATCAAATATTCCCTAAAAAGTCATTTTATATGAGGGAATCAACCACTAATGATGTCTATGGGACTCATAGAATCTTTAGGTCGAGGATGATGTGATAAATTAAGTAATTACACATTTTTGGGTAAACTCGTATAAATTATTGTATGAGAAACAATGTTGAGGGTTACAAACATATATAATTTTTTAAGAAAACTAGTATAAAGGAAACCGATGCCCGGTAGAAGACTTCTCATCCAGTATCATCCTTAGATTTGAGAGGGAATCATAAAATTATAAAACTATAAAACTAATTTGAATATCGGTTATAAACATTAGATAGAATAGAATAGGTTTATATGAAAATATAAACTATGAAAGGATCATTATGAAGTGTTATACTTTACAAGGAAGTTCCAACATGACCAACAATGAAAGATTAAGAGGTATAATAGAGTAGATCCATAGAAAATTAAAAATTGGGGAAGGGAGGACCAAATAAGTGCTTCTCTGAAAATGATGGAGGTTTATTTGATCTTTTAGTTTTTATGGAAAAGGTTGGAATGGTAATTTATATTATTTTTAGAATAATTCAGGTTTTCTTACACTATTCACAAAACCATTATAAAAATGTGCATCCTTTATGTCTAGGATCACCACACCTCACATAGTGTTCTCACATAGTTAGACCAACCATGAAAAAATCATGTGATATGAACCTATAATAAATTAAAAATCATATATGGATTACTAGCCTCATTTATATATTTTATCAAACCATGATCCTCCTTTTTCTTGGTTGTGGTTGAAAACCATAGTTACCCAAATCATTAACTAACCACTCACATCATCCAACTTCTCTAAAAACCTTAACATTATTGGCCTTAACAGTTCTTAATTCATCTAGAACCTCTACTACCTGCAAGAAAAATTCATTAACGAAAATCAAATGGATTTATATAATTAAAATGGTTCTGTACATTATTGAAGAATTGGGATCATACAACCTCCCCTCCTTAAAAAAATCATCCCTCAATTGACATTCTAAGGATGGTTAAGTTATATCTGAGAAGAACTCCATATTCTAATAACGTATTTTGGTCACCCATTCCCATATATCCTCCTAAACTCAGTCATTCTTCTATATCCCTCAAAACAAAGTAACCATTCTCCATCTAGGAGTCTTCATGATACAATCGGTGATATAGATTAGATACTCCTCAAAAAAATAATCAAACACCAACTCAACTTCCATGGGATCAAACACATGATATGATTCATAGTAATAACAGTCAAACTAATAAGCACAGAGGAAATCATGAATAACCCTATACTACTGATTAATAGACAACCAGTATGCTACTAGTCTGAACCTCACCTTAATATTGAAAAGCCTGATGATTCTAGTTTCTATATTTCCTTACTTATGAATCCATCGATGACCCAATCGAGGTTAAACTGTTAAGAAGAACCGATCCACTAACGCAAACAACAGAGGTCAGTGATGAAGATCATCATAATAATTCTACCTAGACTAAGTCATATTCCTAAATTTCTTGATCATCTATGCCTATTCTAATGTCTCTTGAATGAGACATAGTCCAACTAGTGCATAATTTTATTCCTCTCAAAATTATAGAGGTGGACGACTTTACTTTCCATATAGATCATTATATAGTGACATCATAATAGTCATTTGGAAAGTATTATTATAAGTAAAATTAGTACAAGTAATTTTTTTCACCCAATAGACTCCAAAATCAAGGACACTTGCATAGACTATCACCCCCAGTACTTATATAGTGTGCTCATACTGAATTTCATTCTATGGTTGGTATGTTATACTCAAAGTACCTATTAACCAAGATCCGTCTACAACCCCATCCAGAAGTGAGAGGTAACATGAGAATCCATATCAGATATAATAGTATATGGAATACCATAAATTGATATGATCACTTGTACATAGAGTCTCCCAAGATCATCCACTGAGACGGTATCCCTGATCAGAAAAAAAGTGTGTGACCTTCTTCAGTGTATCCATGATCACCCATACATCATCATTTTGTTGGGTTGACTTTAGAAACCCAATCATAAAATCCATAATGATGTCATCCCAATTATATTCTATAATGGGTCGTAGAAGTAAGAGTCCAAGAGGACACTACATTTCCCTTTTCACCTACTGAAGTGTATAACACCACAAAACTAAACCACAAATGACTTTTTCATCTTATGACACTAATAATGTTGGAATATATCATGATACATATTTGTGATTTCAGGATATACTTACAGTTTTGAATCATGATATTCTCACATCATTTCCCCTCGTATGACTAGTGAAAGCTAGGTAATCCCATGGACATGTAGGATCTTATCCTCATCTAGAACCCAATAGTGTGGTTGTTACACACTAGAAAAACATTCCCTTAAAACCATTCCTTTTATATCTAAATGTTTCTTATACTTTATTCGACCCATAAGTGATGAAACCACTAATAAATCTGTGATCAAAGGTTTTCCAACTCACTACGAAATTTACAAATGTATTTTAAAAATAAAATTCATAAATTAACTGGTGATAATAGCTTAGTTTACAACATGAGTTTGAGTATTTAAAATAAAATAACAAACATTTAATTTTCATTTACCTTTCTTGAAAGAAATCTCAATGTTAGAATATTAAAAACACTTGACCTATATCCACTAACTGAGGTCAAAACCCTCTAAGAAAATATATATTTTTGGATCTTATAAGTCATGAACCATATCTTCCAACATATGGTCATGTGTTGGGTGATTACACTCATGAGGCCTCAAATAATGAGTCATTTATTCCAAATCTAATTCCCCTTACATAAAAAAACTCTTATCTTAAGGTCATATGCATCACAATATACTATTTTGCCTCTTCAAAGATCAAACAAAATCATTATTGATGTATATTTAAAAAATTATTTTAACTACTAGAATCCCTTCACACAATATTCATACGATATGAACTTTACACCCATCATTGTCAAGCATTTATGTGGTGCTGCAAGTCTTTAAAATTTTTTCATGAAACACTGATAGTAATCATTCATTACCCATAAGCTCTGTATATCAAAAACATTCATTGGATGCTCTCATGAAACAATGGATGACACCTTCACTAGATCCACATATACCCTTGATTTTGAGATAAAGTGACCCATGTAGTGAACCTTGTCAACCGAAATGTGGCATATAGTGATCTTAGCAGATGGCAAGTTCACTTTCAATGTAATAATAACGATGTTATAGTGTTTTCCAGAATGATGTATCTTCTGAGAGTATACTAAAAAATCATACACAAAAACTGCCATAAATATATAAAGGTATGGGTAGAAAACCCGATTCATCAATTTCAAAAAGATATCGGGTGCATTAATTCCACAAAATGTAACTATTATATATTCATATAATTTTTAAATGCATCAAAATGTTATAAATAGTATATCTGGGGGTCAAACTCTCATCCGATGATATCCTAATCTCAAATCAATATTATAAATGATCCCAAATCCTTAGAACTAGTCGAAAAGAGTTTTTACAGATGGCACTGGTTATCAATTCTTAACTATAATCTAATTCAACAGTTTGTAATCCACATATAGACTTAGGATTCCATCCATCGTTTTTCCAAAAAGTGTAGGTGAATCCCAATGATATGTATTGGATTTTATAAACCATTAGGAATCCAAGTTCGATAACTGCCAATTGATATCTTGGAATTTAGTAGAATATATCTTGTATAGAGTAATGGATACTATTTATATTCTTAGAACTTGCACGATAGTGAACGCTGCCAATCTCTCAAGAGGAAGCCTAGAATAGTCAATTGGAAAGACATCTCTAAATTTCTCTACCACTATAGTCTAAAAAATCTATAATACTCTCTCATCATCAAGATAAAGGATGAAAATATAAGATAAAACTCCAACAACCCATGATATTTAGGTCTATTTCAAGTTAAATGGACATCCAAATATTCCTTATGAACATAGAAACCATCCTTGGGTGATGAGAAACAACCACTCCAAGGATAATAATTAATATGGTATTGAATGGGTACTAACTAGTCCATCCAAAAAATTCATTCAAAAATTAAAATATTGAGTATTAAAAGATTCAATAATAATTGGAATAAAACTATATTTGGAGGAAACTCCTTGAATCAGTGAATGATCTCTAACCAAACTCCTAACATAGTGTTAAGTGACATCACCCCATTAAAGTTCTCAATCTCTAGACCAATACATTCCATTAAAGATACATATATGAATATATCAAATCAATTGAGTTATAAAAATATATATACTAAGGTAGATTCTAATAAAATCATACATTTTATTGTAGATAACTCCACTATCTGCTCTTCATGTATAGGCTCCACTGCAAATAAGTGGCCAGAACCAAGACCCTAAGCTACAACAGGACCACCCTAAGAAGTCCCACGCTACTATCATTTTACATCCTCTACCATACTTCATCGGCCATAACCATATTCCCAGCCTAAATAGAAAATGGTAATCTCTCTTACTACATAGCATGAATCTAAATATCCCACTCCATTATGCATAACTACTATAGATCCTCTATCACTAGGCTTTGGTGGAAAGGTGCTATAAAATATATGGAGATGGTCTAATATGACACATTCTCAGTACTCTAAGAGGTCTTTACTACATTGTGGCTTCATCTGACCCTTCTTTATACACTTATGTAATTCCAAATAACTACCAGGGTGTAAACTCTATCTGCCACAACCCTCATAGAAAAAATCAATGTAATTCTTCTAGTTGTAGGATGATCTACTTCCATACATTGGTCCAAAACTGTTTTGAGGTGTAAATTATACATCACTCAAATTAATATAAAGATAAATTCCTAGTTAACTTTATTTAAGAAGGCATTCAATAGAATGATATTACCCTCATATCATATGTCATACCCAAGCTCATCATCAATACATCCTTCTCTAAAAATTTCTTTACTAACAAGAGTCGGTGAAAGGCACTTGTGATCCATGAACTGATCTGATAAATCATTGACGAACGTAATACCATTATCTAGATTCATGAATTCTCTATATCAACCATATCTTAAAATTTTTGGGAAAAATTAGTTATATAATGTAGCCTGGAAACCCCTACAGAACATGCCCTGATAATAATCTACCAGTATAAGAACATTCCACCATCACATGGAAGATCAAGGAAGCATATATGTTGTAAAATTCACCCTTTTCTAGAGGAATCAATATATTATCAATGATCATAATCACAACCCCGACCTTTGAATCATCATCCTTGGTACTGCCTTCCCCCAATAAAGAAGGTTGGTGTTGTTATTTTAATTCCCACCTCAACTCATAAAAAGTGGGAAGAGGCCATAGATTTCCCTCAATAGAGTGCAAAATGTGTAAGAAACCCTTTTGAATTTGGGTGTCAATATCCAATCCAGGAATAAGATGTGGTATTATAATATTTTTCATTGGGGTAAATATATGTTGTTCTTGTCTTACCATCCATATTTCAGGGTTTTCTTCACCGTGACGGAACATGTCCCAAGGTTGTTGTGGAGGTATATTTTAATAATTCCAAACACAAACCTCACAAGAAGGATCAAAAAACAAAATATATTAGTAATTAAAAAAAGGATATTCTCATAGACTCAATTAAAGAGATAAAATAATCTATTTTACCATTTTAAATTCATGTTATTAGGTGATACTAAAGTCTAAATTGAGATTAAATGGGAAATTCATTGGAAGAAACATATTGCTATAAATTTTGGGTTACATTATGTTTATCTTGTATAAGTATTTTCAATGATTTTTCCAAATTCTAACATGGGGTGTTATCCAAACCTCATGCAAACCTCCCATCAGAAATCTCAGGTAATGAAGGTAATTTGAGTGCTTCTTATCATTCAAAATTGGAAAGGACTCTGCAACTTGAACCAAAGATTGTTCTCATTTTTTTTCTAGTTTTAGGCATTAATTGGAAGGAGTCAGAAAATCAATATAGGTCATAAGAATGACTGGTTTTATCACCCCTACTATGGTTTCAATGTGGTATCAATGTATCTTTGATTTAAATGAGGGAAATGCATCAGAGTTTAATATTGTAAATCATCTGATAAGTACATCTGATTCTTGGGAATAGTATATTTGTGAGTTGGTGCTGAATATTCTAGTGAGGTGAGGATAAATATGGATAGTGAGAAATTTTTAACTAGCCATATAGCCCTTGAAGGATAAAAACATGTCACCTTATCTTAAATTGATGGTTAGTGAATGAAGCAAACAAACCGAGTCTAAAAATGATCATTACCACTCTTAATATGTGAAATCCATTTTAATGTTTGGGTGATAACGGATTGGTCTATGATCAAGGGGATGGAGACATATCCAAGCCATCATACCAAAAGTGGTGGACAAAATTGATGTTCAAAGGTTCTCTATGGAATAGTTAGGTGATGAGATGTCCAGTCATTTCTCAGTGGATAGTGGAGATGGAATGCATGGTATAGATCTTCAAATCCACTGAACAAGAAGGGATATAAGGAAAATCGTGACTCTATGAGTTTCATTGTGTATAAGGGAATGAAACAAAAAGGGTTTATGTGTTATTCTTACTTACCAAAACCCATGGAGACCAAATTTGGAAAAAATATAAGGACCAAGGCACTGAAATTTGAACTTTCTATACATTCCCAAATGTAGGGAAGCTCTGTGGTTACTGAAAATTCTAATAGGATTTTCATCCCGGAAGTGGAATTTCTCATGAAAAATAACATAATTTCTTAGAGTTCAGTGTCGACGAATGATTTGAGGTGGGTAGAAGGGAAAAAGGAATCTAAAAAATAAATATTCTTGAAGATTATAGTTCACTCTATGGAGGAAATATTGAAGTAATCCTTTGAGATTAATTCTTAATAAGAGGATGTTAACATGTTTAATGAGATAATGAATGAATTTGTTTCTAATTATGAGAATAGGTTTTGGATAAAAAAGATCTTAGTTCTACATTTGAATTAAATGAAAGGAATATCACCTTACATGAGTATATTCAAACATGGGACAATATGGACTATCCTTTTGAAGATATTATCAAGCATGGCCTGGATAAAAAGGCAAATTCTATTCATTAAAGTTTAAATATAGAGAAGGTTTCAAATCATTTTTAACTTTAATTATATTATTTTGTGATCAATTATGGTATTTGATGAAATTTTAGTTTGATTTTATGAGTTTTACCACTTCTTCATTAAAAGTGATTTTTGAGAATAAAAGGATTATTTTACAATTAATTATATGGGGGGTCAATTAAATTTTATATAGAAAAACAATCGTTATGTTTTAATTGGAATCCCCATTTAATGAAAAAAATCGAACTTATGAATTTAAAATTTACCATGTTCTAATAAGTAGGTTCAGTTATTGAATTTTCATTCCCCAATTATAATGGAATAAAAATTATAAGTTATAATTGGTATTACATTTTACTACATCTAGATATTCATATCTTATATTATAATATAACATGTCTTTATATGATGGTTTAGTTAACTATATTACCATGGCCAATTTATATAATAATAACAATATAAATTTCCATTGGAAATGAATTTATCTAGAACTAACTTAAAATTTTAGCTTATGTTACCAAGATTCTATAATATAACCACGTTAAAATTGATTAGATAAGGTCTCCACACAAATATAAATGTGAGAAATATGCTTTCATTAATGTGAACACATTATATAACCATGTTTTTCTTCTTTCCCTATAAGAATATTAGAAAATACTCACATGATAATCAATACACATATAGTAAGAAATAATAAGAACATGCAATGAGATATTCATGACATGGCATATTCATGACATATAAATACCTAAATAACTATAATTATATATGATCTAATGCTCCATTTCCAAACTGGAATAATGTTAAAATCCACAAATAATAACATCATAAATCATGTGTGTCACCTAATGATGGAAATAACCTAACTGTAACAGCTAAAATTTTGTAAAATAAATCTTATACCTAGAAACATGGATTTCCCACTATGTTTGGCTTGTTACTCCTAAGGATGACATATTACCATGTTTTGACACTTTTTTTTTCTTGGTCTACTTACCCCAAATTGTAATATAAATAAAAGAAAAACCTATAATAACACTTTTTGACTTCCCAGACTTGGTTCATATACATGGTATCGGCCTGGTTTTCTCCAAGGCCTCACATATTCCTCCAAATACACTAGAGACTTTTGACTTGCAAAGAGGGTGTATAGTGGTACAATGGGTATACAATACTCAAATTATTATATTGAAAAACAGTGGTAAATGAAGTAAAATATTATAAATAACGGAATAACATCATCCATCTAGACAATAATTATGAGACAATGAGAAGTAAAAAATATCATATATAGATGATTTCATGGCGAAAAGAAATATGAAGCAGTCATACAACAATATCATAATAGACAAAAGTAAAAAAGACCAAAACCAACTCTCTCCAAGAGTACCCTAACCACTAGCAAAGCACTATATGCACAACCCATAAATCAATCAATTGTCCATAGTTGGGTTCTTCCCTTTATTATTTCTTGTATCCATGAAATCCTCCTAGGTACTGATCACTACTCAAACATGGTGTGCGTAAACCTCAATAGGCCACCATTAATGGTGTTTAATTAAAATATATTCTAAAAATATATTATATTACAATGTGTAGGTGTAATAAATTAATATTCTAAAGTAAAATAAATAGAAACCATTTTGATCTCGGGTTACTTGTGGATACCTGATAGACCCTTCCTACTTCATCCTTAGAAGGATGTATCTATGAATATTATGCTTTAATATGGATAGATACCCAATTCATGTAGCCAAGATATACTAGAATAATAATATGACGAATCTAATAGAGACTCATAGAATTTTGTAATATGGAATTTGATCTCACTCGTAGTGATCAACCGAGATGTTGGGCTATTAGGGTTTGTGTGTAATCTAATGAAAAAACCCTTAAAATAAAACTCCAAATAGTTTCTAACTAATAAAAAGGATCAATTCCTTGTAAATATTTGGATAAACATGATTATAATCCCAGAAAATGATCCATGTTATTCCGCATCTGAGTACATTAAGTCGAATCATGGGAGCTCATCCCAAACATTCTAATTTTTTTAGTTTGTAGGTTAATTTTTAGTGTTTGTATAAGGAATACATATATCTAAGACATTAATGGACTCTATATTGGGTATACCACTAATAATTCAAATTAATGGATTTGGTAGTGTCTTATGAGTTCACGCAAGGCATTTCAGGTTAGGAATTGAAGTTTTTTCATCGTAGGCCACAACTATAACAATGTGTTCAAGGTATATATCAGTTTCAAATAAAAAATATAATTAATATTATGTCAAAATAAACTATCAAATCAATTAAATAATTTAATTAATTGTATTTGGTCATTCCTTTTATAATTGAAAAACCAAACCCACCATAGGGGTATTTTAGTTAAAATCAATGAATGATAGTCAAGGGTATTTATTTGAACACCTCATAATGGGTGGTTATCATCGAGGTCATTATCCTAAAATGGTTTTTAAGGGCCATATAAAAGGTCCACGACAAGGATTAATAGAAAATATAGGATTTAATAATTTTCGGGGAAACAGAAAAAAAATTGTGGTGTCTAGAATAGTGGAACTAGTGATAAACATAAATAATTTTATAGAAAAGTAATATACCACCAAACTAAGCCTCATAGAAGACTGCTCATTCGCTATTAGACTCGGATTTGGGTTAGAACAAGAGAAATTTTAAAACTAGAAAAAATACCTAAAAAAAGTGTGTAATCATTAGATATTGAATAAAGTGCTTACCAGGAATGATAAAGAGATAAATGAATCTTAAATAGTGTTATACATTATATGGTTGTTCAAATATGACTGACAAAAAAGGAATAAGAGGTAGAATTTAGGATATCCCTAAAAAATTCCAAAGAGATTAATGGAGATCCACAATAGTGTTGTTGTTAAGAGAAGGGATGATGTTATGATATTTTAGATTTAAAGGAGAAGTGGAAAAGCTCATTGATAGAATTTATAATATGGTTTAAGCTCTGGCTATATGGTTTGAAATTTCATGTGACAACTGTGCATCTAAACTGTCTGGTAACTACGTACCTCGCATGGTTTAGGTGCATGATTTGAAAAAACATGTACAAACTAGCCAATATAAACCTGTAATAAATTACTGAATATCCCTATTTTAGAGTCCACATATATATGATTTATCAAACCATGCTGCTCCATTTGTGGACTGCATGGTGGAGGGGAATGGTTATCCAAACCATGCACTATCCATGAACCTCATCCTGCTTCTCCAACATTTGTACAATCATGGCCCTGACCACTTTTGAACACATTTAGAACCTATACTACTCCACAGATCATATCCATTATGGTAAAATTAGAGACTTGATAGAATTGAAAATATTTCTTATCTTCTAGATTAATTTGGATCTTACCATTTTAATTTTTTTCCTTGATGAATATATTAAAATATCAGGTGCTAGAATAGAACTACTTTTTTAGAGGAGAGGCTTCATCGTAAAAATCTTGTCTACAACCACCACAAGTAGAAAAAAATATTTAAATCATTATAGATTAATAATGTGAAATAAAATCAGTGAATAAGAAGGATATTCTAATAATATATAATGTATCTATTATACATCATTTTGTTCATAATTTTTATGATGGATTTCCATGATATCAACCAGATCAAGAAGTATAATTCTCCATTGACTTTATCCCTCATGTAAAACCCTTATGATTGCCTCCATACTAGATAGAGTATGTTGAATATGTTGTAATAATGAGAAAGCTAAAATAATTGTGTTATAATTTAGTAATACTCCTCAATATCTCATGTTAAAAATAAAATATCATATTTATCTTCAATTTTGATCAGTAGATAAATTACATTAAAATTAAGAATATGTTTCCTTTTCGATGAATTTTTGATCCATTTGGTCAAATTCAAGGGTCTTAATAATTCAAAATGATTAATTTATATTTTTATAATCATTAATAAACTATATTTTGGTTAATATATCAAATATATCTTTTTATAGGAAATATGGGAAATATGAGTTCTAGTAAATATATTTTGTATTAATAAATTAACCCTCAGTGATTATGGATATGATTAATTAAGTATACATAAATTAACATTATAAATATATTTTTTATTTATTGATGATATCATAACATTCTATAAAATTTATAAATATCATGTGAAATATTTACACATTATTCATGAGACACTCAAAGAAAATGAGTTATATAAGAAATTAAAAGGATGTGGATTTTGGATTTAACAATTTTTTCATTTCTATATTTTCTCTATGAATGTAATATTTTTTTCAACTTTCAAAGTTGAATGTAGTCAAATTTTATCACATATAAATGTATATAACTGAGATATATAGTTTTGATAGGTAAGGTAGTTACTATATGTGATTTGAAAATATTTTGGCTAAATTATCCAATCTATAATCCATATAAACATGTATTGAGTTACAATTAAAATGTTTGATGTAATGTTGGAAACATTAAGGTGTTGGAGAAGAAATTGATCAACATATTAGTGTTCGCACACCAATTCAACAAGGAAGGATTTTTTAAATATTTGTATGCATCATGGAATGGACTTGAGAATGTATATATGTAAAATTATTGAGTTTTTTCTTATGTACATAGAATATTAATTACCCTTAAACAAAATTATATAACTCATGATACTGAGTTGGATGGTATAATGTATTATTTTATGATATAGATACAATACATTTATTTTGAATGATGTGAAGTATTGATGGATCAAAATTGTTTAAACATTATATTTAAATAGAAAGTGTTTAACATTAGATAGCGAAAATGGTTGGATGTTAAAAAGTATGATAACTATGTAATACAATATAACCTACTAAATGAAAAAAATGTGTTAAAAGAATTGAATATAAATGAACACATATGTTCATCGATTATGAAAATGGACAATGATCAAATACTTATGAATTTAGTTCTATTATACTCGCATAATTTTATTGAACGAGAGAAATATTTCCTTTTGCAAATAATTTCCAAACTATCTTTTCTATAGATCAAAGAAAAGTCAGATTTATAGGACTAGTCTCTTAAAAAAAGGATGCAATACATGCACGATATGTGACTAATGGAATTAAACTATGTAGTTTGAGTATTATAGTTTATAAAGAGTCTCTATAAAACATTGGTCTAAAAGATAAAGTAGTAGTTACTTGATGAATATTGAATTATAAATTTCCTGTTATAACCTAGTCACTTTAAGATGTATAGGGATTTGGAAGAAAATTTGTAGCTGGACAACATAATTTGAAAATTTTATTATTATGTCTCCAAATTCATAGTGTGGAAATAACTATTTTCATAGAGACTGCTTAAAAAGGGTTTCACATGAAATATACATATTGAAATGTTGTAATTGTCCAATATGAGAGTTGTAATCACTAAAAAAATTCTCAATACATCTAGGATGAGTGATTTAAAATGCTTTATTGTATATTTCCTTATAATGATTGTATAATTATTAGATATAATAGAGTATAAAATATTTGATAAAGTTTCATTATTCTATATAAAATATGTTATGATTACTCATGGAGATAAAATATCAATTATACATAATAATGGCCCTCATTTAAAAAAAATAAATGACCATTAAAAGGACCTCAATATTAAGATGTATTTGAGTACTGCTTATTATCATTAAACTGAATGGTTCTCTAAGAGGACTATTGAAATGTTTAATGGTATGATAAGTTAATTCACACATGAAATCCAATGAACATGAGATCCTTGTATTCTATTTATATAATTTTTATGCAATAATATTTTTTTATAGAATATTAATGGAACTATCTCAAACATGTGATTGGAAAACATTTCATACTCAAAACATCTAGGATTACAAAGAGGAAAAATGTATAGTTGGTTAAAAACCCAACTATGAGGAAGGTATGAATCTTTTTACAATCTTAATTCATATAAATAATGATCTATATATATGAAAAATATATTATGGTAACAATAGTAATAATTTGGAATTTCGGTTAGTGGATCATATCTTCTGGAAGGTGTCTATAGGGAAGAGAGTTATGTAGTTTTGTAAAAATGGGAAGTTAATTCCATGGTACATTGGTCCATGTGTGATTTAAAATTTTATTCTATCCTTGAATTATCATTTTTTTATTCCACCCATCCTCATTTAAGTACATCATGCATTCAAGATATAGTAGTTGAAAGTGTTAATATAAAACTAAACCGATGTACTAACAAAAAATAAAATTGATCTTAAGCCCAAAATGTCATATAATAAGGATCTTATCAAGATTCTTAATAATAATATAGATAAAATGTTGATGAATTGGACCACTAACCTTGTTAAAATACCTTGGAGTAATTATATATTTGTGCAACCTAAGTTTGACCTTGATCAAGCTATGATGATGAAGTAATTTTATTTTTAATGGATTGATATATGAAATAAAAATCAGTGAATAAATTATTTAATAGATGGATAATGTAATACCTGGTATTCTACTATAATAACATATCATTACAACAATCCATAAAAAATCGTATAATTTTATAATAATAATAAGACATAAAAAAAAGAAAATTGAATTCAATATAATAGATTTAACTATTTCTAATGGAATATAAAACATTATATGAATGAACTATTATCTTGACCTCTAGAGTACTGTATTCTTCAAAGAACAATAATAGAATATATAAATTTCGATTATAAATAATAAAATGAAGAAAAGGAATATAATTTTTATAAACTAAGAGAATGTGGTGAACTATTCTAGTGGTTTGAATGAAAAGACTTTATAGGAAGAAAAATATGATACAAAGTATCTGAACATTCGAAATAAAATAATTAGAATAGTTAGATAGTTATTGAAATTGTAATTTTAATTTTTTTAGAACATAAAATTTTTGAATAAAATAAACAGGATAATTTGGCTATGGTATAATCAATAAATAAAATAAATAATTCAATTTTTTAATATATTTTATTTTAATTAAATATATATGAATTATAACAAAATTAAAATTTATTTAAAAGGCTTTTTAAAATTTTGAGTCCAATTGAATGATTTTAAAATACAACTAATGAACTATTAAATAATTTAATTTCTATTATATATAAAATTATTTTTATAAAAAGGAATTTAAATTTATAATCAAAATATTGAAATTCGCAAACAATTATTTTTTAACAATTTTGACAGAAAAATTATTTTTCTAATAAATAATATAATATTGTATGCATATATTTTATTTTTCATGTCTTAATTATATTATAAAAATTATTTAATAATTAATATAAATAAAGACATAATAAAAAAATATGTGTATTTATTAATATAATATATTTTATGTATTTGAATCAATTTTGTAACTTATAATGGACTTTCCCTAGTCTAAACGATAAATTTACCATTAAATATTAATGATTCATGAAAAAAGTAATTTCCATAACTGACACAATATTAAAAATTGGGTTTTAGTTAATTTAGAAAAAATAAAAAACTACTCATGAAATTTTATGTTATTTGTTTTAAAACCATAGACAACCACATCCAATTTCATTTTATATAACCAAGATATTCAAAGACTCTATCCCAAAATTAATAAACAAATCACCCATATTTCCTATAAATAATCAACTGTACTACTATTCCTCCATGATTTAAAACCATTGGTCATGGTTTTCATCTCCATTTTTTTCTTGATATTCCTTCCAATCATTTATTAATATTATAAAGGGTTTATTATAATTTCATATTAATAATAATGTTAATGATAAGTGTTTTTAATATCATATTTTTAGTTCTATTTTCCAATCCTTTTAAATTAATAATAAGTAATTTTAAAATTTTATTATACTTTAGTATTATACATCCATAATTATGAAATTATTGATAGATTATTATTACCCTCTCTATACCACCTTCGTGCATTATAAAATTATTATATTTATATATCTATAAATTCTAATCCTGACATATACCACTTCTTTGGGGTCTTATAGATGTATTAATTCATAGAATGGGACTTTTTCATAGTATGTATTATGGTGATGTTTCAAGCGGAGCATTAATTGAGTCTCATGTAGATTATTAGTGGACCAATTTGGATATGTTTCGTCACTAAGAATGGGGGTGTTCATTTATCTTCTATTTTTCTATTTTTTTATTTTAGATACATCCTTCACCGTTAGTTAGACAACATTAACTCTTCTATAAATAAAAAAACAATAACACCCATAAAAACACAATTATTTAAAAGTTTCACTTCTAAATAAGAGTATTTACACCTTTGAATTGTTTGAATATAATCCATGACCATATGACCATAAAGAAACATTCTTTTTGGTGGTTTATAGTAATTAGGGAATATCTATCATTCAAATTACACAATATTCCATTTATTGCGTGTCTTCTCCTTATACAGATAAAATGATATAACAATGTTTTTGATGAAAAAGGAACCACTAAAAATAGGATTCAATATAGTCAGTGTTCTATATGATTTCATTACACATTCCCTTTAGAATGTCTGATCTTATTCTTTAGTTTCTTTCATATTATTATGTAAGAACTTCTCTTCTTCTTATTCTATTTACTACTTCCCACATTAATGCATACCACACACTTGGTTTCACAATGAAATTCCAATAAATTTCATGTATTGATATTTACATTTTCTCTTTCTTATTAATTCATGTATTTAAAATACCGCATAAATAATTTCCAATTTTAGATACCTAAAATAACATATCTAATGATCGCTATAAATTCCATATGTAATCTCTTCTGTAAAATATTGAAACTACATTGAAATATGTAGATAAATAAGGGATTCTTAGAACTATTTTAAATCGATATTAACTCTATATGAAATCCAAAAAATAATCGATGAATCCATAATTAATGTATCCTCTAAAACAAATATTCATATAGAACTCACAAAATTTTCTTATGTATATTTATTTAAGAATATTTCTATACATGAAAATAATTACATTCATAATCCATTCAAATACATAAAATAACCTACAATAAATATTCAAATATGTCTATTGGCTATATAAAATATCTATATACAATGAGTATAATAATTAATTTTTATGATTCCCTCATGTATATAAATATTTTAGATATATTGATTAGATATTTAATTCTGTTATGGGAACCATTTAATTAGGTAATTCACATAAATGAAATATTTGGGTATATAGAATTAGCTACATTATCATTTAGATATGTAGATCATTCATGTACATGAAGAATTCGCCTATATGAAAAAAAACATCTTCCAACAGTCACCAGACATCCCAAACATCATTTTATTCATGATTATCCATTCTTCCCTCCTAAAAAAATTCAAGAACACTTTCTGAGATTCGTGTTAACTTTTATCATAATATTTGACTTTAAAAGAACACTTCACCTAGAATGGATAGATTTTAAAACTCTTTAAGAAACAAAAATATATTTTTTTGTTGAAAACAAATAAATAATAACAATCATTTCCACTTTTTGATAAACAAAATTTTCACCAATAATAACATACAATCCTCTTGGTCTTAACAATCTCCCCAATTTTATTTTGTTGTAAAAAATTAAAAGAAATCACTAAACAATTGAATATCAAGAAATAGAACACTTTTCCAAAAGTTATAAGAACAATTGAGCAAATGTGATGTATAAAACAAGATTCATTGAACAATAATACCATGTTTTTTTAAAAAATAATGATTAAGGAAAGTTTTATACTTGTTCCACTTTATCATCTTAATCACAAAAATTTCATTATCACAAACATTAAATTATAAATAAAAGCTTCCTACATCTACTTATAAAACTATTAAATTTGGTTACACATGCATAAATCAAATCTCATCCCTTATAAAAACTCCCCTAAATAAATTATCTCCCGTAAAAGTTAAAACAAATACAAATGTATAGATTTATGTAATATTTTTTCCCACCGTTTTAAAAATATCAAAAGAAAAGATGATATAGGGAAAAGACATCATGAACCTTATCATTGAATAGAGTGAGGTTGTATACCCATGATCAATAATAGTTTATGAAATATTTACTTTGTAAATATTTACAGAATATATCATAACCTTTCCCGATTATAAGAAAAAACTCGATGTATAGTTCATTTATTTCTACATGTTATTTTATGAAGTGATATTTAATATCAATGTTCTTATATCAAGAATGTTGTTCTAGATTCTTAGTGGTATTTAAGACACATAAATATAACAAGCCATGATAAAGGGAATATCCACATAAATAATAAAATCATTCAACTATTTCTTCATCCATATTACCCATGTTTTAGCTTGAGTGTAAGAAACTTATTCAACTTATATAATACTGAGAGTTTCTAAAAATTTCTTCTTTTTATTCCAAACCACACATATTTCTCACAAGAAGAATACTCCACCAGTTCTAGATCATCTATAATCTAGAAAACCTTCATAATCCTCATATATATAACCATAAAATTAAATATTCCATGTACTATTATATTTCATTAAAAATAAATTATTTCATTAATATATCGTATAATTTTTTTCCATACCCAAGATGATACTCTTTTGGATCACTGTGATCCCTAGAAAAAATTATAATAATATACAATAGATCTAGACTTGATGCTCTTTGATATAAAATCATTCCAATAAACCTTCAAAAATATTTGGATCAATATCCATTCTTTGAGAATATGTTGTCAAATATTTTCCAACTAAAATTAGTGGGGGAACATTCTTTAAATCATCCATACTGAAGTTTGCCTATATTTTTCTAGAATACTTCTTGTCAGTTTTTAAAATGTATTTTTTATAGATATTTGTAATCCAAGATGGTATTTTATTTCTCCCAGTGTAGACATTTAAAATAAATTATTCATAACATTCAAAAATTAGTTATACATTTTTTCATCTTTCCTTGAGAATATGATATCATCAATATAAAAAATCATAATGAGGGTAATTAGAAGATTATATTTTTTGTTGAGGTTACTAAAAACTATTACATTCTTGAAATTAACCTTCTTTTTTTCTTATATACCATTTTGAATATGATTCTCTTTTAGAATTCTTAAACCATAAAAAACCTTATCCAACTTCCACATATAACTTTAATATTGACCAATCACAAATCCCCATGGTTGTCCAATATAACAACATCATCACACTATTGATTCAAAAAAGTCATCAATACATCCACCTCAAATAACACATATCCTCATTGAAAAAAATAGAAAAAAAATATTCTAATAGTTTAACAAATTACTACTAGAGAAAGGGACTCATAAAAATCAATTCCTTTAACATAAAAGTACCCATTAAAAACCATACATTCCTTGTTTCTAATCACTTCATATTTCAAAATCAATTAATTTTGAAAAAACCATTTTGTAACAATAATATTATTATATTTTGGTTTAGGTATAGGTTTTCATGGATCATTATTTGAAATATGAACGAGATTCTCATTCAGGGTATCAATGAACTACATTTCTGTAGATCTTCTCCAATATCTATTGGATCAACATATGAATAAAGATAAGTATGTGAATCTAACCTCAATTTTCATTTAGTTTTAACAAGTTTCACTTGATCACTAATAATATTTTATACATCCACCTTCTTCCATAGACTTGGATGAGATGAACAAGATTGAATTTTATCAATAGATATAGCTCGGTTTAAATATTCATCATGTATTGCTTCAATATTGTCACTTCATTCAAGAACATGATCATTTTATTTAACTATAAAAAATTTATCATCACTTACACCAATATCTCCAATTTAATATGAATATTTTATTATGAAATTTTTGAACAATGTCACATGTGTATAGTTAAAAATATTTCATGTTTCTCTATTATGTTATTTGAGTCCTATATAATTAATAGGGTATCCAAGAATGATTCAATCATCACCTATATGATCAATCTTTCAAATATTATCACCCTTCAAATTGATAATGTAAGGACTTCCAAACACCCTTAGTAATTTCAAACATAGGGTTTCATTGTAATATATATCATAAGAATTCATTCCAATGTTTGGCCAATAGAAGTAGTGATTCTGGATGTGAATAGATACTCTAATCCCTTGTCTCCAAAATAATCAAGAAGTAACATGTTCAATTAAAATATTTTGAGCCATATCAACTAAAAATTATATATTCTAATTTTATAAACACCATTCTATTGTGATATTTATTGCACACTAAATTCAATAGGAATTCTATGATTCGTAAGATAGTAATGATACTTCCTGTTTTTATATATGACACCATGATTAGTTTGAGTCATCTTCTTATAATAACCACAATCTTTTTTAGTAAATATCTAAAAACAAATTAATATTATGAGAGACTCTTACTTATGATCCAATAATAAAATACATTTAATTTAAGTAAAATCATTAAAAATGAAAATAATGTACTTATATATAATTTTTGATTGCCTTCTCACGGGCCTTCTTATGTCGAAATGTATAAGGTCCAAGGGATTAGTTGATTATACCCCTACATTATTGTATACTAATATTATAATTTTCCATTTATGAATTTATGAACATCCCTAATCTCCTATTCTTATAATGACAAGAATTTTATGTATACATTCTCTCTTTCTTATCTTTCTCACATTCCTCTGGCACACATATCAAATCCTATTATACCATAACTAATTTATTATCACCATTCAAAGATAACATGAACCCTATAATCATTAAAAATTAAAAAAAATTCCCTCAGTTTTTTCCTCTCATTAAAATATTTCCAGCATCAATAATTTTTAAAAAATAAATATTTTCTTAAAATTAATTTTTTACCATCATCATAACCTTCTAAAAACACAGAAAATGTGAAATATCATATCAATAAATAAACATCTTTTAGATTTTTTTCTAATGATATCCAATCGAATGCCTTTGATTCGGTTTGAATCATAATTTTCAAATGTCATTATTACTTCTACATAATCCTTTTATCTTCTTTAAAATTTAGAAATCTTTATTCATAATTAATGAAAATCCACTATCAAACAACAAAGTCCACTATCCTTTTTTATCTATTAGTGTAGTTTCTAAAACTAATGCATTTTATTTGACCATTTCTTCCTTCACATGAGGGTTTTTATATTTTTAATATTAACTTTTTGAGAAATTAGAATAACAAGAATCCCATTATCATGATTTATGGCCCAAAAACATCACTCACAAATAGTATCCATTGGTGGAAATAATTTTCAATTTTCAAATTTTATTTTTCAGGTTGTATTCTTTGGGTGAGTTCACTCCTACTAAATATCCTCTTAAAATACTCCATGGACTATTTTTAGTGTTTATTACTGTATTAACACACTTTAGTTGTATTCCATAAGACTTCAAAGTACTATAAATATCCATAAAAACATATTTTCCTTGGTAACCTTCACGTTTTCCATTATAGTGTAAATTACTTATATAAATCTCTATTTATCAATCCCAGATCGTTTTTTTAAACCAATAATTTCATAGTCTCTTAAAATATTCACCTTCAAAATAGGATTGTTTTCTACCTTAATAGAAACTGTAGTTTTTGTAGTTTTTGCTTCAAATTTTTAGTTTCTATAAATTCTAAACTTTTGGTATTCACAAGTTTTATAGACATACATTCTTCTCTTTAATTACTTATTCATTAAAATATATTCAACCTAGTTTTTATCCATTGAAGTTAAATTTTGTTGATTTTTCTATTAATTATCAACTTTGGAAATTTCAATGAATTATTTACCTAAATTTTGGAACATTGATATTCCATTTTTATATTTAATAATTTTCTCTTATGAAATGAAAAATTCTATCTCTTTTACCTTTATATTTTCTTTACACATGATGTTGAGGTTTTTCTCTTCATCATGTAACACTTTTAGACCACAAATAATCCTTAATATCAAATATTTTTCCTCAAGATCTAATTCCTAATTTTTTTTTGTAATAGATATTTATTCTTCAACCTCTTGTTCTATATGTCATGTTATTTAGTCATTGGGATACATTATATCATTTCCCTTTTAATCATAAACTCAATTTATGTACTCTCTAATTCATCGTCATAGATTAATTTTTCATCACTAAAAATGATTTCATCATTCTCTTCTACAATAATAAACTTTACAGTAGTATCATCACTAGAATTTTCAACTTCCACATCACTATCATAATATTCGTAAAATTTGGATAAAAAATTTCCCTTTTTATATTTAGATAACCTGTAATCATTTCTTTGGAAAAGGAAGTTTATATTTATATCTTATTCTTCAAATGTCATCGTGAATTTATATCTTCATAATCACTACCTTCATATTCTTTTATACATTTAAATCTTTCTTCAAAATGTAAAATGGTTCCACAATTAATTAACGTCAATGATTACTTTATTTTATGCTTATCTTGGCCTCTTTTCACATTCTTTGAAAAAAAGACATAAATTCATCAAATTTTTTACAGACATCAACTTTAGTGTGAGAGGAACTGACATTTTCCACAACAATTAATTTTTTTATTTATTTTCTTAGTATATTTGAAAGCAATTTATCAATCATATTTTTCCTTAACCTATGTTATAATACTTTATCTTATAATTTCCAATGTGAATAGAATATTATGTAGATCACCAACGATATAATTCCTGGATCTCAATATTCTAAAGATAACACCATGGTATAACATTTTTCTAGAATAATTCTTAGACTCTATCAAATAATATCTAAATCTTCCAATATATCAACAAAACCTCACATGGTTCTTAAAATTCCATTAACCCTCGTAAAGAAGTCACCAACATATTCATCACCATCCAACATAAGATCTTCATACTTTAATCTACAATTTTGTAACATTAATTTCTATTCTTATATATATTTTCTTCATAAATTCTCTTCACCTTTTTTAAAATATATTTAAATATTCCAATATTATTAACCATAATAAATTATCTTTCATATAGAGAGGAATGTATAGAATTTATCGCTTACTCATCCTTCTCTAAATTCATTATATCAGTAGATGTTAATGGAGACCTATGGATGGGGGTTGGAAACCATCTGTAGAATCATTAAAAACATCATAGAAAATGGATATCATATAAGGATACATTATTTACATCCAATTATGATAGATACTTCCATTTAAGATAGGAATACCCTTACTGTTAATAGAAAACATTACATCCATAGAGGATTTTGTTTTCTTAAAACATTAGTATGGAGTCAAAAAATACAACCTCCCTGTGATACTAATTGAAAGGGACAATCTTGATTTTTATTATCACTAAGAGGGGTAGTGATGACTTAGTGATCTTTTATTTTTATGTTTTATTACTTTGGAAACAACGTTCAACCCTGGTTGGAAGGAATAGACACTATTGGAAATCAAAAACAATAACCTTCAAAAGAACATAAGTATTTACATGGTTCACTGCTCAATAATATTATCTATTACATGGAATCGTTTGGATATAATCCAAGAACACACAACCGCTAGAAAATAATCTTATTGGTTGTTCACAATAAGAACGGAATATTTGTCACTCGAATTTTACAATATTTCATGATAGTGTGGGAACCGGGCGTGCAGCAGAAGCCCCAAATAGGTGGGTTTTTAAAACATTTTTACTGAAGATAAATGTATACTTGTCGATGTTGGTGAACAGCAACCCGGTCTTAGCCGATGATCTAATGTGAAAGGTTTTAAGCTCAAAATTAAACTGTAAAATACCTGGTTTGAATTTGAATATGTGCACGACATCTTCTCGTCATTGGCGATTGCTGCTCAAATAATACGAAGATGAATTCCACTAGATCTTCCACACATACTTCAAGAAATCTGTGGGAGCACCATTCATCATAATCCAGGTGCTAGTACATAATTGCAATGATTCCTTCAATGCTCCAACATTCACCGCATCACTTCACTAGCGATGGCTGAGAGAGTGCTTGATCCAATGTCCATGGTTCTAGAGTTTCTCTCTCTAGAACATTGGACAAAGGTAGAGGAGGTTGAATATCCATGAATAGTGTTTGGAAAAAAGATCATCCTCTTTTATTTATAGTGCTTAATTAAAATACCTGATATCGCCTCGCCGGCCCCAAATACTAAACGCACTATCAATGATAATTTATGACTACTTTTCTGAGTTGTAAATATTATTATCACTTACCTATAATTTATTAAAATATATTACATGATAATAATTAAGTCATTACCTTTACATGTTTCTCCCATAAATAATAATTGAACCTTGAATAATTTAATATTCGTCAATTAATATTTTTTCATGTATTTACATAAAACTCATAGATACATTTAATAAATAAATTCAATAATCATTATTCTAAACTCGAATAATATGAATTTATTTATTGAATTGGTGATCGTTTAACTTCGGACAAATCTTGGACCACTGTGGCGGGGGCCACCATGACCAAAACTCTTATTTAACTTATTAGTGAAGATTATTGAATACGCTATTGTGTGTAACCCTCTAGGCCCTTATTTTGGTAGACGTGAATAGTATTCATAGACCAAGAGTGGGATATAGAGACCAATCATGGCCCCTGTAGAAATAAGGATTGTCACAAGAGTGACAACCAACCTATGAACATGCACAGTGTTATATAATCTCTTTTTCTATAATATATCATAAAGCAAGACGCACTCACGTGCCGTCACCCTTTTCTTGCTTTATAGTTTGTTGATTTAACAGGACAGATTTACCTGTTAATGCCATGGCCATGGTCTTATAAAGGTACTGCCATCCATATGAACATGTCCCGAGATATTTTACTTCCATTACACAGAAGTGACAAATCCTTTCTTGACCATTCGACCAATATCCTTCCACCAATGACGAACCCAACACAAACTACCTCGCCATGACTTCATTGCCATGGTTTTTGTCTTGCATTAAATTTCACTATAAAATTACATAAATTGGTAATGATCTCAAGCCAGAATAACATTACAAATGATCGTATATAGGAACATCCTGTGACACCTGAAACATGTGGAGTTTTTATTGGTGGGTCCATTCTCATGATCTCACTACTAGAGATCATCAAGTGCGAACGTAATGAGAAGATGTCTCAATGCTTATGATCCCCCAGCACCTGATGGTCAAACATCTACTGTGTCCAATCGGTAAGATGTATCAAGACCATAGAGCATATATTTAAGATTAGTGTCATATTATCTAGAGGTTCTCATTATAGCCTGGGATCTACCATAACCTTTCGATACGAAAATTAATGTTTGGACATTACCATTTCAAAAGTGGATGCAGAAAATTATACACTATAATGGTAAGATTAATTCATGTATATCTAACTGTATACATGACATGGTAATCAAAATCACTGAATAGTTGGGTCTAGGGAACCCACTATTTCAACAGATAGTACATGTACGACTTGCATAGATAAAATGGTATAAAACAATTTTCAACAACAAAAGAATCTTCACCAATCATATTTATTTTTTTCATTATAGTATTTGATTTCTTCACTCTTTCCATTTTCAAAGTCATGTCTTCTTCTTATTCAATTTCTTGCATAGAAATGATCAAGAACTAATCGTCATATTCTTCTCTTCATAAATTATCACATTCTTGAATCCCATACACATGGTTTCAAAAAAAAATCCAATATATATATTTTAGTGATATTTACATTTTCACTTTCTAATTAAGAAAATTATTTACATCACCTTGAATGTAATTTTAAATTACAAACAACATAAATATTAGATTTAATCATCACCATAACATCCATAAAACCTGCTTCTATAATAGATTGAAACTTCCTCAAAACACGAAGGCAAATCATGGATATTCAATCTCTTTTAAACCTAAATTTCATGCACACTAAATCCACTTGAATAATTTATGAAGAATCAAAGGATGAATTATCAGAAATAACTCTAAATTTGAAACTAAATAATTCATATAAATAGATTTTTTATTGAAAATTATACTTAAGTGAAAAAACATATTACATCATGAATTGAAATATTGAAAGTTCCTTATGATAAATATTTATCTACATTGATAATATACATGACTAATTCACATATATAGATCTTTTGGGCACAACAATTCTTATACTTGATGATTTTAGCTATGCGGATATTTAGACTATGTGGAACATATATTTTAATAGACTACAAAAACCATTTAGAAACATAATTAACCTATTTGAATCATTTAGTAACATATATTCAACTACATGATCATTCAAATGTAATTATAAGGCTATGTTGAAGCATCACATATGTGATTCTACACTTCTTTATATAGTCACCATAATTCCTGAACATCATCATCCCCATGATTATGCCTACTTTATTCATTAATACATTATTCAAGAACACTTTGTAAGAATCTTAAAATAAATTATCATGATACATTAACATTATAAGATTTATTCTCCTTCATCAGAAAATTTGAAAACTCTTCAGGAAATACAGATAGACTTTACATTGAAAACAAAATACAACAAAAAGAATTTACACTTCTTGGTCAACATATTCATCAAAATCTAAAACCTATAACCCTCTTGGTTTCAACAGTGTACACTCAATTTGTGGACAATTTCACCTTTTGAATAAAATAATATAATACTCAACATTTCAATTTAAAAAAAAATTATACCCTATGAAAATAAAAAGTGTTTTCTACATACTTCTATTTTTAAGGTAATTTATCTATCTTTTCATTGGTCTCCTATTGTAAAATATTTGAACCATTATTTGATACTTATTGATAGCATTATTCTAGAGAATCACACCAAAAATATTATTTAATTTTTTTTATACGGGGATATTAAATTTCATTTCAAATATACTATAGTTTTTATGTAGATTGAGGGATACTAACCTAGATAACCATATTATTCTTTTGAATAGGGAAACAATGAAAATATTTATGTCCCTTAATTCTATACGGATAACCATTGAATATATACTACAAATTATTTATAAGGTTAATTAGGGAATATTAAGATATATATTCTTATTCACTCATTATATATGAAAAATGATTTTGAATTATTATTTTAATGTTGGGGTTGAGAATATTATATCCCCTTGATACATTTGTTGGTCTCATGTAACAAAAAATCTTCCTAATTTGGAACATTTATATCCATTTATATATTATTTATTAGTCAAGACCTTGAAGGTATGGTTATAATGTCTAGAACTATGTTATCGATTACGCTATGATCAGTTATTATTATCTTCCATTTTTTTCCTTTTTAATAGTTCCAATGGATATGTTATCCTTATGTTATAAACTATATAAGATTATTTTATTTTTTCATTATTCCTTATTATTTATTCTTTTTTTATTTCATTATATCTTACATTAAATACTTTATATAATTATTCTTTAAGCTAACACGTATACATGGTTTTCCAATTTCCCCAAGGAAGCATAAAAATAACAAATGTTATTGAAGGTTATATAAAAAAGTAATTAAACATAATTTTTTATAATAATATATATTTAATGTATAATTTAATTTATTTCTCAGGTATTTAGCTCGTCACTTGAGACTACTAAACTACTATATCATGTGTAATTGGATAAATGTATTCATTACTATTAAAAAACTACAAGATTTAGGTTATATGAGATTGGTGTTGTCACACATTTCCAATGTTCAAGCATTCATAGTGGTCAGTGTGTGGTAGGTGGGTAGTTTACTATATACAATTATAAGTATATATTCTTGATACCTTAAAAATAATAGTATATTCATCTGGATTTGGTATAGATGTATTGAAATAGATCTTTTAGAGGATAACCTATTATTATTTTCCATTATAAGGGACATATGGATAAGCGTGATTACTGAGGTGGTTATCATCATTAGCAGTGATTTGGTGAAGATATATGTTGTTAGAAACATGATATGGAGTTTATATCAGTAGGTGGACCGCATGAATATGGGGTAGCATCACCTTATCTTTTCTCATATGTTATACAATATTTGATTAGAGATCTTTACACTCATTTATTTCACATAATTAGTTATACTATTTTCGGTACATAGGTGTTACCTACAATAGTTTGAGGATAATTTTTTTTGATGTGTTTCATGGTTTTGAGATTATTATGATCCATCATCTCACAATTATGAATTTATTTTGGCTATATATGGAACAATGAATGTTTATTTTTGACATGTATTTCTTATATTAGGTATAGTTTGTTATTGAATTAAGAAGAGGATAGTTTATTTCTTTTTTATGAAAGGTCATAATATAGATTCTATTAGTGAGATAGATCATTTTATGTATCAAAATAACGTAGATATTTGTTCTTCTTAGTAAGAAATGAATATGTTGTGATCATTGGTTATGTAGGAAGTGTTCTTTTTAAAATAAGAGTGAAATATTTCCCGAAAGGAAAGGTCCCATTTAATAAGTAAAATAAAAATAAAAAAATTATGAAGTAAGTATTTTTACTGTAACAACATTTCAATAAAGGAAAAATCTCATTAGGTATATCATTGAGTGAGGTTGGACCAAAAGAAGTTTCCCCTTTATGTATAATCCAATTAGCGAAACAATTTAATTCATGATATGCATTTGTGATGATATAAATTATGGTAAAAGAGTATCTTTATATTTGATCCATCGTATATTTATCTTCCATGAAAGGTCTGTAATTACATTTTTACTGATTTAACAATAGTGGTGGAGTCACATTTAATCCAAAAGTTACACCAACCTCATTTCCATTTCCTTTCAAATGTGTTTATTATAAATATTATTTTAGAGCCAAGAGATATAGTGAATCCTCATGGAACATATATAAAACCTATTGAATTTCCATTATTGTTTCTAATAATCATTTTATATTCAAAATGTCATAGATTTTGTCTTGATGATCCATCCATATTATATATGATCCAGACCAAAAAAAGAGGAATCTACATAACTTTAATGGTTCCAGAAGGAGGATGATTATTACCTATAATTACAAAATGCATAAGAACCATGATACTGTGAATCAAACAATTAAAATATCTATTTTCATTTGTGTTCACACTTTTCAGAGTAACCATAATTCAAACCATATCCAATTTAACACATATAGTATAATTCTCATAAATCATTTCATTCCATATAATCCATATCACATGAATCACTTCAATGATGGAGAAAATAAAAAAAATTAAGTAGTTTATAAGAAACATAAATCATTAGAGAGACTAAAATATGATATTATATAGTGGCTTTCTAGAGTATTTTCACTTCAAAATAATTATATATTGGGTGATAAAAACTTATAGTCGTGACACATCTTAGAAAGAGATGATCCATAGAATCCATTTTCTTATTGCATATGACACATATTTAGAATATAAAAATTAATATATATTGAATATAATCATCAGAAACGATCTAATATTACATCACTCGTCATGCAAGGGTGAATATGGATGGAAGAATCCATCATCCGTTCAAGCATCCATCCCATATGTTCTCAGGACCCAACAATTTTTTTTAAATATTATTGGCTATTATGGTTATATTTTTCTTTCATTATATCACCATTGAATTATTTTAACTAGATTTATTTTATATTTTTATAGATAGGTCAATTATAAGTTTAATCTAAATAAATAATGGTGATGTATATTAGTTATCTCTATTTTTACCTATAATAGGATAGAGTCTTGTTGAATGCCCTATATGATTCATCCCATCTCCACATGTGTCATTATAACAACCAATACTCTATATAAATTGTTATTTCTTCAAAATTGAAGCACACTTATTACAACATATAAAAAAACCACGAAAGGACTGTATAGGTATAGTGTCTTTAGAAACTGGGAAACATAAACAACTGGTTCATAAAGTATCTACATTGTCTCCCATTTATTTCATCATATCTAGAGCCCCTTTTTGGCATATCCTACTTAATATCCTTCTTCCTGACCTCGGGAAAGAAAAAATACAAAAAGGGTGATCTCAAATTCTTAGTAAGGGTAAACAAAAGAAATATCAATCACATCATATTCATAAGAACATAACTTTTTGGAAATCTTAGCATGTAAAAGAAATCCTAATTTCATAACATGGGATAAATCATAGTAGTGAAATGTAATCCCTATAATCATAACATAAAACATGAAACTTTTGTGGCACACACACATAATAATAGATAATCATTTATTATTAGTCAAGACTCATTGCCAAGACTATCTTAGCGGACAAAGTCCATTTCTGAACCGAGTTCACTCCTTGTTTCAGTCCTGTTTCACTGAACCAGATTAACATGTCATTCCAGCCATGTATATCGCATGAGATATAAATATTTAACCAATGCATTGGAGGGAGATATAGGTCCCACCCATCTTATAATTAAACCATTCTTATGTGTTCCACCAAATCATAAATCATACATCATAGAATAACCCATGTAATAAAAATGGGATTCTTATACATCATGCCATCATAACATAAATCATATAAGATAAAAGGACTTCATAAAAATAATTCCATCATAACATAATCAAATCAATGTAAAAATTGGTATAGAAACATAACCCTATATTATCTTATATGGAAAATAATTTTGATAAAACACTTGAACTCCATTCTTGAGGAAAATATCCTTTCTACTTCAAAAACATTTTCATTTCATAACATGTCATATAATTTTAAACTAAAAGAAGTTGATTAAAAATAAACATGAAAACTTGTAAAGGGAGCTTCATGGAAATAAGGTTTTAAAAATCCATTCATTCTGTATAAGTTAAATCAACATTCTTATCGTACTTTGGCTGAAAAAGTCAAAAAGTACCTCGTATGAAAAACAAAAAAAGATTCCTTTCATATCTTTTAATAAAAACTCACCGAAGGGTAAATTTGGATTTAAACAATTTTAGGTTGATGGAAATAATATTATATATTTGTGAAACATGGATGTGGATGAAAAATATTCCCCAGTAAATTCTGATGTATAAACAATCTCGGATAAAAATTGAGATTGCGAGATTTTCCCTTACCTTAGGACTGATTTGCTTTGTAAGTGTCCTAACCTCCTATATAATTATTTAAATAATTTAATTCACTTATTACAGAATCAAAATAATTGATATGATATCATATATGGTCATATTCTTAGCTTCTTATTAGTAATATTTCATTGCGACTTGCTATTCGGGTGTTTATTACTTTTTGTTCTTATGCATGTTTTGTAAAATAAATTCTTATTCTTATTTTTAGATTATAGATACCTCATTTCCATAAAGGTATTATTGTAATATATATCATATTTATTCATTAAATTACTTTATATATTCATTATGCAATGAAGATCATGTACAACGAGTTGCATCACATCGTGGAGACGGTATTCCGTACGTACGCCCGAGAGATGATATCATTCCAATGATCGTGGAATTGTATTGGAGTGTATGTATACTATTTTAGAATAAATATCAGTGTACAATAATAATATATACTTATTATTCACACCATTATACCCATCCAAGTAAGGTGGAGGTGGAAAATAGATTACACCATGGTGTGGAGACGGTATTCCGTACTTACGCACGCGCGATGATTTTGTTTTCTGTAGGATGGATAGATGGTGAAATAGGTTTGTTTAATACTTATAAAAACATATCAGTATATTATTGATACTTATGTTATTACTTCATAATGAAACAACTAAATAATAATAATTAGAAGATGAAATAAAGTTGAAAGAATCAGTAACGGACATTACCTCTTCTTTGAAGAGCCTCTTTTTAACCTCCTATTAGGGTACTAAAAATGGTCTTTGAAGAATACCAGGACCTCTACGATGTTTCTAGGGAAGTGTAGAAGATAAATTGTCATGGTATGGCCGAGCATGAAGTCTCAACATGGTGTGAGGAAGAGAGGTAGGAGGTGACCTTTTTTAAGGGAGCAGAGGAGCACCTTAGGAAAAACTAAAAATATTATTTTATTATAAAGTCATATTCGTTTTTTAAAAGCTTAAAATTGATTTATTTATAATATAAGGTGGGTATGGGTCAAAATACTCTCATAAAATATAATTTAGACATGTTTATGTTTCTATTTTAACCTTATCATTTAGATCTAACTTTAAGTTAAATAATTTTACTTTTACCGTGTCTTCTTGTTTTCTTACACTATAAGGTTAATAAACATACTATAACAAGCCAAACTAACCCCAAGTTGTTTATTAATAATATATATAACCTTATCTATTTCATTTGGGAGAATCATAGATTTTTCAAAATAAAATAACAATTAATAACATAATTTTTTAAAAAAAAACTATTTTATGTCAATTTTGACAGTATTTGGGAATTGATTTTTGTGAAACTCATAACAGAATCATTAGTTCGAAAAAGTTAATTAAATAAATACTAACAATACATATTAACCTATAAAATTATTTTAATTCATAAAAAGTCTCAAATTACATTTATTTGGGAGTTTATAAGATCAATTTTGTCAATATTTCATTAATGAGATAATTATTGCATCATCATTGTGTCAAAAATAAATTAAATTATTTAATGTCTAAAAATTATAAATAAAATACCATTATGTAGGAAATATTTTTTACCTATTTAATGAATATTTATAGTCGAATTTTTCTTATATATAACCATATATTAAAAATGTTTTATTTATTAAACATTGATTTTAACTATTTTAACTATTCTTTAAATAAAATAATGTTAAATGTCCTAATCTAATCAAAGTGGGCCGAAATGGTAATATTTTATTCCTAAGGTTGTTTTTGGTCTTATTAAACTTATAGAATATAATTAGTACATTGTTAGGGTAATAATAATATAATTTTTACACATAATTACCCTATTTACTTTTAACTATGGTAAAAAAAAGTAAAAAGTTACTAATCAGCAAAAATTATTTTCATCTCATTGAACCACATTTTAGTCATTTATATCAACCATTTCTATAAGATTTTCGAAATTCCACTCATAGAAGCGGTAAAATTATGTTTTATGTGAATTTCAAATTCTACTAGGAGGTGGGTAAAAGACGGTGAAAAGTTCAATAAAATTATTATATATCTAAAATTATTATAAAATGAATCCAATGAATTTCTTTGAACTTATATAGGTATTATGTATCAATTTTGACCTAAAATAAATTTAAATAAAATAATGAATTATTTAAATAAATAGTCGGTTTTTAAATAGTAACCCAGTGTTTTCACTATTCATCAAAAATTGAAAGTTTCCAGAAAAATACAAAAATTCCACCCTAGGCTAATTTCGATACTCTAAATCCAAAAATGAAGTCCATTTTGAAAGATAAAATTTATAAAATTTCAAAAATTGGGTATTGTTATTCATAATGGATAGTTTTAATAATATATTAATAGCATATCGTTGTTTAGTGAAACTCGGTATTACGTACAACGGAACCTATAGAGGAAGGACTCAGTTGTGTATAAAGCAAGACAAGCTAGTGTTTTGTGTAGTGAAAGACTCCTTTTATGATGTATATAACATAAAAACAAAAAAATTGTCATAAAAATCTCGGGTGTTACATTCTACCCCTCTTAAAATGAATTTCACCCTCGAAACTCATCACTTGGTAACAAACATATGAGGATACCCATCCCTCATCATATCCTCAAGCTCCCATGTAGCTTCTTATAATTGTTGGTTCCTCTATAAAACATTCACCATGCGAGTGGTCTTGTTCCGTAGGATGTTTTTGCTACGATCCAGAATCTCTATGGGTTTTTCTTCATAAGAAAGATTTTGCTCCAGCGGTACAACTTCTGAGCTATGTACATGTGAAGGATCAGGTATATACTTTCTCAGGAGAGATACATGGAACAAATCATGATCTTGAGAGAGATTCAGTGGATGCAACAATCAGTAAGCTACCTTCCAGACATGATCGAGTATTTCGAAAGGACCGATATACTTAGGGCTCATCTTTCCCTTCTTTCCAAATCTCATTACTCTTTTCCAAGGAGATAATCGTAAGAACACATTATCACCCACTTCAAAATCTAGGTCTTTTCTTCGATTATTGGAATAAATTTTTTATCGACTCTGACCTGCACTAATGTGTTGTTGAATAGATCTGACCTTTTCTACCATCTCATCAACAAGAGAAGGTCCTAATAGCATTCTTTCCTCAACTTCATCCCAACAATTTGGAGTCATGTATTTCTTTCCATAGAGATATTCATAAGGAGCCATCTGAATACTGGAGTGAAAGCTATTATTATAAGAAAATTTCACCAAAGGTAGGTATTGATCCCAACCACCTTTGAAATCCATAGATCAAGCTCTCAACAAATCTTCTAGAGTTTGAATTGTCCTCTTAGACTGACCATATGTTTGAGGATGATAAGTAGTGATGAAACTCAACTCTGTATCCATAGTATGCAGAAGACTTTGCCAAAACATTGAGGTAAACATCGGATCCCGATCAGATATAATGTAAAGTGGAACTCCATGCATTGTTACCACTTCCTTTATATATATCCTGGCAATCTAATCTAGAGAGAAATCCTATCTAATAGCAATGAAGTTTGCCGACTTCGTAAGATGATCAAATATGACCCAGATAGCATTATTGCCTTTGGATGTTTTAGGAAGTCCAGTGACAAAGTCTATAATGATGTTTTCCAATTTCCATCCTGGTATGGGTAATGGTTGTAACATCCCCTTAGACATCTGTCTCTTAGCTTTAACTTGCTGACAAACCAAGAATCAAGAGACATATTCAGCAACATCTCTTTTCATTCCATCCCACCAGAAGTACTGTTTTAGGTCCCTATACATCTTCATGCTTCCAGGATGAATAAAGAATGAATAACTATGAGCCTCAACCAGCAGCTCCTTCTTTAATTCTGGTATGGGAGGAACACAAACCCGATTCGTGAACCTTATTATCCCATCACAATCAAGGTTGAATTTAGGAACATTTCTCACCTTCTTTTGTAACTCTATATATTCTTTTTGTGCCTCTTTAATCTTTACATGTATATAAGGTTGAACATTCATTTGAGAAAGATAAGATTTCTCCCCTTCCATTATAATTCCATGATCTATCCTGTTTAAATCCATATATATTGGATCTTTTGTGATCCTCATCATGGAAAAGCTAGCATGGTCTTGTCGACTTAATGCGTCTGCCACCTTTTTTGCTTTCCCTGAGTGGTAATGAATTGAGCCGTCGTAATCATTAATCATATCCAACCATCTTCTTTGGCGCATATTCAGATCCTTTTGCTGGAAAAGATACTTTAAAAAGTTATGATCAGTATAAATATCACACCTTTTTCTATAAAGATAATGCCTCCAAATCATTAATGAAAAGATTACCACAGCTAACTCCAAATCATGAGTTGGGTATCTTTGCTCATGGATTTTCAACTGTCGTGGGGCATATGCTATCACCATATCATTTTTCATGAGAACACACTCCACTCCCTTCTTGGATGCATCACTGTAGATCACAAACCTTTCTCCACTACAAGGCAGTGTGAGTACAGGTGCACTGGGTAACCTTCTTTTCAACTCCTTGAAATTCTCTTCACACTCCTTTTCCCACACGAACATAACTCCTTTTCGAGTCAACATGGTGAGTGGATTAGATAATCATGAAATGTAATTCACAAAATGTCGATAATATCCATCCAAACCAATAAAACATCGGATCTCAGTTACTATTGTTTTTCTTGACCATCTTTCGATAACATCTATTTTTTCTAGGATCCACAGATATCCCCGCTTTTGAGATTATGTGACCCAAAAATGAAACTTTTTGAAGACAAAATTCACATTTGGTAAATTTGGCATAAAGATTCTTCTTTCTCAGGGTCTTCAATATAATTCTCAAGTGATCTTCATGTTCTTCTTTTCCCTTTGAATAGACAAGAATATCGTCTATAAAGACTACCACAAACTGATCAAGATAGTCTCTAAAGACTATATTCATCATATCCATGAAGATAGCAGGGGCTTTAGTAAGACCAAATGGAATCACTATAAATTAATAGTGTCCATACCTTGAATGGAAAGTTGTCTTTCCTATATCCTCCCTTTTGACCCTTAATTGATGATACCCTGAACGAAGATCAATCTCGGAAAAATATTGAGCTCTGCGTAGTTGGTTAAATAATTTATCAATGCGTGGGAGAGGTTACTTGTTCTTGATAGTGATCTTGTTAAGTTCTCGATAATCAACGTAGAGTCTCATTGATACAACTTTCTTCTTAACAAACAGAACATGTGCTCCCCAAGGTGATGCACTAGGGTGTATGAATCCCTTATCAAGATTATCTTGGAGTTGCTTCTTCAATTCCTGCAACTCAATTGGGGCCATTCAATATGGTGTCTTTGAAATAGGTAAAGCACCTGGTACGAGTTATATTGAAAAATAAACTTCACGATTTGGTGGACGACCCAGAAATTCCTCTGGAAAGACATCATCAAACTCCCATAAAATGGTCATATTCTTAATCATGAGTTTCTCTCCAACCATATGAGATAAATAACCTTCATTTAGTGGAATCAAGACCCATAAGATGGATGAAATTTCCACTATAAGGTTATGTTCATCCTTGCATCAATAGACGATCATAGATTGATCTGGAATATGAAATGTGACTTTCTTTATTTGTAAATTTATATGAGCTCCATATAATGAATGCCAATCCATGACAAGAATCACATAAAATTCCACTATAGGAAGGATCAAAAGATTTTCAGGAAGCATATTCCCACAAACTTCAATCGTAGAATAATTGTAATCTTTTGATGCGACTATTGTGCCATTAGGCGTTGTCACAGCAAACTCAAAATCTAACTGCTGAGTTAATATGGTGATACCCTTAGAAACTTATTCAAAAATAAAAGAGTGGGTGGATCCAGATTCAAATAAAACATTTGCTTCTTTAGAGTGGATGGTAAGTGTACCTTTCACCACTTCATTATCATACTCCACATCACTGATAGAAATTTCATGTGAATTTCCATTGTCTTTAGCCTTAATATTTTGTTGACATCGATCATCATCAACAACCCTTGGATTATGGAATTAATTAGCATAATTCCCCATTTCATTTCACTTGTAACATTGAAGTGTAAGAGGTGCACTCTCTGTATCCTTTTCTTTGTTCGCATCACTAGACATCTTCTTCCCATCATTACAACATTCAAATTCCTGATAACCTTCCTTTCAACATTTGAAACATTTAATTATCCCTTTAATACAACTCCCTCCATGTTTGTTTCCACACATTGAGCGTAAGGGAAAAATCATCTTCTTTTCAGCGTGCTCTTTAGATTTTTCATTGAATTCCATTTTCCTCTTCTTATCAAACCCATATGACTGATGGGTTACTCCAATATCCATCTCAACCTTGAGAGCACATCGAACGATTTCCTCGTAACTATTGAAGTCCCTTATGGTTAACACCCTTCAAAGACTTGGTTTTAAGCCACTAAAAAATCGATCAATATTACTCTCAGGTTGGATAATAATCCCAGAAGTGTACCTTGCAAGTCCTGTAAAATTTCCTTTGTAGGTACCAACAGATTCACCATTCTTTTGCTTTAGTTCAAGAAACTCCTTCTCCATCTTTGTTCGAAGAATATGAGGTATGTACTTATGGAAAATATGTTCTTGAACTCGTCCCATTCCATGGACTCAATTTCATCTCTTGTCCTCGTATTCTTGATAATATTCCACCATTTATCAGCATCACCTTCCAAATGATATACTTCTAAGATGAAATTATCATGTTCAGAACATTGAAGGACTGAAAATATCTATTTAGTGGTAATGATCTATTGTTCAGCCACTAATGGATCAGTAGACCCGCTGAATGAGGGTGGAAGTTGCCTCATGAAGGATTTAACCGAATGTTATTCCTTCCATGGCTCGTTTGGGTGTCCTGCATGATTCATAGCTTGAGAAAGTTGTGTTATCAAGGCTATAATATTTTTCATTCCAGCTCCCATAACGTTTGTTTTCTCATGGGGACAATCATTGCATTTCCCATCGCATTCTGCGTTAACACGGTTCCTTCGTGTTCCATCCATTGACTAAAACCAAGAAGAATAGTGTGAGAAACACTAACTATAATAGGAATACCAAATAATCAAGAATAAAATTTTACACTTAAGGTCATATCATAGGTTGTTCATGGCCATTTATAAAACTCTAATATTGTGTTATATGGTTAGACATATCCTTAGGGTTCTTACTAAGGCTTCCACATCCTAGTTTCCAAAGGTTGACTATACCTTTCCTCTGATACCAATTATAATGACCCATAATTTACATACATTGTTATTGCTTCAATATTGAAGCACACTTATTACAACATATAAAAAAACCATGAAAGGACCGTATAGTTATAGTGTATTTAGAAACTGGGAAACATAAATAACTAATTCATAATGTATCTACATTGTCTCACATTTATTTCATCATATATAGAGTCCCTTTTTGGCATATACTAATTAATAACCTTCTTCCTGACCTGGGGAAATAAAATACACAAAAAGGGTGAGATCAAATGCTCAGTAATGGTAAACAAAAGAAATATCAATCACATAATATTCATAAGAACATAACATTTTGGAAATCTTAACCTGCAAAAGAAATCATAATTTCATAACATGGGATAAGTCATAGTAGAGAAATGTAATTTCAATAATCATGACGTAAAACATGTAACAATTATGGAATACCCATATAATCATAGAGAATCATTTCTTAGTAGTCCAGACTCATTTCCAATACAATCTTAGCAGACAAAGTCCATTTCTGAACTGAGTTCACTCCTCGTTTCAGTCCTGTTTCACTAAACCGTATTAATCTGCCATTCCATCCATGTATATCTCATGAGATATAAATCTTTACCCAATGCATTGGAGGCAGATATAGTTCCCACTCATCTCATAATGAAACTATTATTATGTGTGCCACAAAATCATAAATCATACATCATAGCATAACCCATGTAATAAAAATGGGATTCTTATACATCATGCCATCATAACATAAATAATATAAGATAAAATGAATTCATAAAAATAATTCCATCATAACATAATCAAATTAGTTTAAAAATAGGGATAGAAACAGAACCCTATATTTTCTTAGATGGAAAACTAATTTTGATAAAACACTTGAACCCAATTCTTGAGGAAAATATCCTTTCTACTTCAAAAACATTTTCCTTTCTTAACATGTCATATAATTTTAAACTAAAATAAGTTGATTAAAAAAAACTTGGAAACTTGTAATTAGGGATTCATTGAAATAATGTTCTAAAAATATATTCCTGATGTATAAGTTAAAAAACATTCTTCTTGTACTTTGGCCGGAAAGGCAAAAAGTACCTCATACGAAAAACGACAAAAGATTCCTTTCATATCGTTTACTAAAAACTCACCGAAGTGTAAAATTTGATTTAAAAAATTGTAGTTGGATTGAAATAATATTAAATATTGAAGAAACATGGATGTGGATAATAAATATGCCCTAGTAAATTTTGAAGTATAAACAATCTCGGATACAAATTGAGATTGCGAGATTTTCCCTTACCATAGGTCCGATTATCTTCGTTACTGTCCGAACCTTCTATATAATGATTTAAATAATTTCATTGAATTATTACAGAATCATACTCATTGTTATGATATCATATATGGTCATATTCTTATCTTTTTATCAGTAATATTTCCTTGCTACTTATTATTCGAGTGTTTATTACTTTTTGTTCTTATGCGTGTCTCACGGAATAAATTCGTATGATTCATTTTAGATTATAGATAACTCATTTATAGAATGTTATCAGTGTAATATATATTATATTTATTCATTAAATTCATTTATATAACTATTATTCAATGAAGATCATGTAGAACGAGTCGCATCACATTGTGGAGACGGTATTCCGTACGTACGAACGAGCGATGATATCGTTCCCATGATCATGGAATTGTATTGGAGTGTCTGTAAAATATTTCATAATCAATATCACTTTACAATAATAATATATAGTTATTATTTACACCATTATACCCATCCATGTAAGGTGGTGGTGGAAATTAGATTACACCACGGCGTGGAGCCCGTATTCCGTACGTACGCACGCGTGGTGATTTCGTTTTCCGTAGGATGGATAAATGGTGAAATAGGGTTGTTTCATACTTATAATAACATATCAGTATATTAGTGATACTGATGTTATTACATCATAATTAAACAAGTAAATAATAATAAGTAGAAGAAGAAATAATGTTGAAAGAATCGGTAACGGGCATTACCTCTTCTTTGAAGCGCCTCTTCTTAACCTCCTCTTATGGCACTAAATATGGTCTTTGAAGAATACCAGGACCTATAGGATGTTTCTAGGGTATTTTAGAATAGAAATTTTCATGGGTTGGCTGAGCTTGAAGGCTCAAATTTTTGTGAGGAAGAGAGGGAGGAGGTGCCCTTTTATAAGGGAGGAGAGGGGCACCTTAGGAAAAACTAAAAATATTATTATATTAGAAAGACATATTCGGTTTTAAATAGCTCCAAATTGATTTATTTTGAAGATAATGTGGGTATGGGTCTAAATCCTCTCATTAAATAGAATTTAGAAAATTCTAGGTTTCTATTTTAACCTTATTATTTAGATTTAACTTTAAGTTAAATAATTTTACTTTTATTGTGTCTTCTTGTTTTCTTACACTATATGGTTAATAAACATACCATAACAAGAAAAACGAACCCAAAGTTGTTTATTATTAATATATATAACCTTATATAAGTTATTTGGCCGAACCATAGATTTTTAGGAATAAAATAACAATTAATAATATAATATTTGTTTTAAAAACTATTTTATGTCAAATTTGACACTATTTGGTAATTGATTTTTTTGAAACTTATAATAGAATTATTAGTTCCAAAATAGTTATTTAAATCCATACTAACATGTAATATTAACCTATAAAATTAGTTTAATTCATAAAAAGCTTCAAATTACATTTATTTGGTTATTTATAACATCAATTATATCAATATTTCATTAATACGATAATTAATGTATCATCATTGTGTAATAAATAAATTAAATTATATAATTTCTAAAAATTATAAATAAAATACCATTATTTAGGAAATATTTTTATCTTTATAAATAATATTTATAGTTGAATTTATCTTTTGTATGACCCTATATTAAAAATGTTTTAGTTATTAAACATTGATTTTAACTATTTTAAATATTCTTTAAAAAAATAATATTAAATGTCCTAATATAATCCATGTGGGCCTAAATGGTCATATTTTATTCCTAAGGTTGTTTTTGGTCGAATTAAACTTATCCAATAAATTTAGGAAATGTGTTATGGTAATAATAATATCGTTTTTACCCTTAATTACCCTATTTACTTTTAACCGTGGAAAAAAAAGTAAAAATTTAGTATTCACCAAAAAATATTTTCATCTCATTAAACCACATTTTAGTCCATTATATTAACCGTGTCTCTCAGATTTTCGGAATTCCACTCACAGAAGTGGTAAAAATATGTTTTATGTGAATTTGGAAATTCTCCTAGGAGGTGGGTAAAAGACGGTGAACAGTTCAACAAAATTTTTATATATCTAAAATTATTATAAAATGACTTCAATGAATTACTTTTAACATATATAGGTATTATGTATCACTTTTGGCCTAAAATAAATTTAAATTAAACAAATAATAATATAAATAAAAAGTCCATTTTTAAATAGAAACTCAGTGTTTTCACTATTCATCAAAAATTTAACGTGTTCAGAAAAATACCAAAATTTCACCCTATGCTAATTTCGATACTCTGAATCAAAAAATGAAGTCCATTTTTAAAGATAAAATTGAAAAAATTTCAAAAAGTGGGTATTACTATTCATAACGGCTAATTTTAATAATATTTTAATAGAATATCGTTATTTAGTGAAACTCAGTATTACGTACAACGCAAGCTATCGAGGAAGGCCGCAGTTGCGTATAAAGCAATCCAAGATAGTGTTGTTTGTAGTGAATGATTCCTTTGATGATGTATATAACATAAAAAATAAATATATTTCTCATAAATATCTCGGGTGTTATAGTTATGTTCTGATGCAGTAGAGTAAAGTGATATCCTATTAGATTTAGAAGTTATATATTCATGGATATAACTATTCCACACATTATATCACCCTTAATATTGTTTTGTTTTCAATGATTTCATAATGAGATTAAATCATCGATGCATGATTTTTACTTTTCACAGATCGTATGTTCTCATCATATATATTCCCTCTGTGGTACTTAGAATTTCATTAGTGGAGGTTTATGGTGTTTTTTTAGGATTATCAAACAAAGATACCCTATAAACTGAGGAAATCCAATGTTATGATGCTTTCGGTAAGAAGTCATGTGGGGATATTTCATGAGTATATAGATAAGAGTGGAGGATAATAGAGGACCTTGAGAATATTATTACCAATATAATGTATGTATGTAATGTAGTTTACATTTTTTAGATACTGGTTTAGTATTCCTTGTCGTAGAAGGTGTAGGAGTTGAAACAAGTACATTTTTGTGGTGGTATAGAGATATAATTTATCTATAATGATTCTCCAATGTTATGATCAAAATATAGTAATTATTGAGTATTATTTTAAGGGAATATGTGTTTTTGTGATATGGGAGTTGGTTTACTATTAGTATAAAATATCACATATAGTAGTAAATATAGTTATTTATTAGATGTTCTAGGTTTTAAAAACTATGTTCTAGATGCCAAGGATATAAAGGTATGTGGAAAATTTTGATTATTGGTCTTTTGTCTATCAATGGGTTAAAGCTGAGCATCAAGATCCAAAATTTTTTCCATAACCAGTAGATGTTACTATACTAAAATGGGATAAAAAATAAATGGATTTATTTATTATTTTCCCAAAATGTATGTGAGGATATGATTTTATCCAATGTATTTTGGAACAATTGATGAAGAAATACAATTTCGCAGTGATTATGTAATCGAGTGTAGAATATTTTTAGAAATGCTATATCGAAATGTAATTTTATAGATATATGGGATTATAGAAATTATTATATAAATTGGATATCCTCATTATACCATGAGAGTTTGTAAGATTCTATAGTATAATTTTATATATCATTTATTCCATAAAATAACATTATATCTTCAAATGGATTTTCATATGGATTAGATGATCCAAATAAATGATGACATGTTGGGAGTATGTGTTATATATATTTAATGTGTTTGGTTGAAAAAAATCATTTTTTTTGGTTTAAAAAAAATAGTTCTCACATGAATATTGGTATGGATCCTTCAATGGAGTTTTATATGAAATATAGATTATTTTTTTGTGTTGTTTGATGCTTGAGAGTTGTTGAATCATGAACTATATTCTCTATATTACATGACATTGATTGTGTTGATGATTCATAGGTGTGAAATATATTCAAGATCATATTAAATCTAATTCAGATCAGAGGATAATGCCTCTATAGTTTCATATCGGTGATCATATACTTCTATTGTTTTCTATTTATTATTTTCATTGAAGGCTTAATTGATGCCACAACAATTCCCATCAATTTATTAAAACATTTGATGTTTTGGAGAATGTTTTTGAGGTAACACATTATTTATCTCTTCCTCTATAGATGGATCATATTTATACAATTTTCCCAATGTCATAGATTTATTAATATCTTAATTTTGAATCCCATTGGATTCATTTTGGTGAGTTAAATGTTTAATTTTATTCAATTATTATAGAGATTTTTACTGATATTTAAGACCATTGAGATAAGGTGATTCAGGGTAGTATGATTCTAGTATCGAATGTCCAACAGAGGTATGGTGACTTATAGGAGTGTACATGGGAGTGAAAGTTCCATATGCATACTGTAAGATCCAGGATTCTTCAAATGTGTTACAGATCCTTTAATTTTTTTAAAAACCATTGTTAAGATTTTATTTTTGATGCGACCCAAAAAATTCACCTTAAGGATGATTGTTTTGTTTTAGGGGAGAAGGGAGCAGAGGGTCAGAGTTGACTGTAGGACCAAATTCATGATGTGAATTTTTTTCACCAAGAGAATTAAATCCACAATGAAAATTGTTCAGGCCAGACAGCATTCATGATGTGCATTGGTTTTCCCCATGGTGGATAATATTTACATGAAGTGAAAGAGTATTAACATCGTGAATATATCATGTATATTTCTAAGGGAAAGAACCCATATGTTATTAATTTCTTCTTCTGCACAGTAACCCTCCTTCCATTAAAGCTCGTTCTATGTCTATCATAGGATTCGATTTCTCTTATTCATCTGGAATCCAATCATACCACCATTCTTCACATTGGAAGTTCATTAGTAGGAGATTTAATTTGATTCCTTCTTTTCCATGTTAGTTCTTACATCATTTGTGCTATTTTTGTGAAATATTATATGACCTATTTTAATGATGTTTGTTTTTTTATTTATATCATTCTATGCCAAATTGAAAGATGATACTATACAAGAACTCATCTACCATCGTATGGTAGGTGATCTAGTAATTATCCCTTGCGTATGTTTACTAATATTATGCCTCATGATGCCTAAAACTATAGTCTTTATATGTTTCCATTAAAATACTCTTAACCATTATTTATTCGGTTATCCTCGATTTCAATGGCCTTTTGACTCCTAATTATTATTGGAAGAAAACCCATTAACTATTTTCACCCATTTAGGTGTGCCTATAGAACTTCCCCTTGATATTATAAATTTGTATGTGATCAAACTACCTCCAACATAGTTTTTATTGATATTTAGATAAAATGACTATAATGGACTAAATTGAAAGTGATTGGTACAACCATGAAACATGAAATTAAATAGACAATGTTTATTCTCTTTTCTATGTGAAACACAGTGGAATTATTAACCATGTAATGGATCATAATATTGTTTTTATATATTATGACTTATGATACTTGGTCATGGAATCCCTACTAATATGATACTCAGACATGGAATCCTATATACCTTAGATACTCAGGAATGGCATCCCTTATATCTATGATACATGGGAAGAGAATTTTTACTGACAGGATCCTAGGGAATATAATCAAATATTACTATGATAATGTGGAATGGTGATCATTATTATTTATGGTACTCATGCATGGTGTCCCCTATTGCCTTCTGAAATAATAATGTCAAGACATGGACACATGAGTTACACACCAAGTCATGGATATCCCGGTATATGTCTATATATGGCTATAAACATCTCTATTTATATATTAAATATATATACATACATACATATAAACATAAATGTATATGTTCATGATGTAATATATTTTGAGGTTTTTATCGTTTGGGACATTGCATGAAGCATCAACCTGGTGTCCTTCAAGAACAAAATCCAACCCATTATAGTTTACATTACTGCTTTACTATTGTTATATCTTCAGACTATTCATATTATATGCACTGTGTAGTTGTTTATAGACACCGTTGGTGGTGGCCTACTGATTATATCTTGCACCAAGTCTGGGTTGTTGTTTTGTACTTGGAAAAACATCCTAGATGCATGTATATATAGGGGAAACTGCCAAGTCTTGGATGCTTGATTTATTATTGCATGGGATCATGGAAGAAGATGATTGAGACTTGACTCGTGATTCCATTTCAGTTCATTTTTGTTATTATTTTATCTTTTTATACATTTATGTTCTTGTTAATGGATTTTATAAATATCTATAACATACTCATTATTTTGTATATGGTTCCAGTTTTACTTGATATATTATTACTACACAGATGATTTAATTCTATTGTCTTATCTATAAATATCATGATTCCACTATTTATCCATTTATTATATCATTGGGCTACTTGTATTATGAGGGTATACTATCCCCACTATACCACCTTGGACCCTCATAACTAGTAAGAAACCTCTGTTGTACAGGGAGGTGTGCTTGAGACCTTATTATCATCTAAGTTTTGTTACTCATGAGAGAACTATGTTTGAGATGTTACAAATTGTTATCAAAGGATATATGTTCATTTCCTTACTATTTGTGGATGGTATTAAGGATATTAGGGTGTCATAATTTGTTAATGAATCTTTTTTATGGAGTAGCCAACGAAACTATATAGAAAATCCAAAATTACCAGGGATTTGAAATACTATTTTGGATTACACTTATTATAGTTGATTTGATTCCACTATAGAGTGATTCACCTGATATGTGATGTTTAATATTATGATTGAGGATTCTATTTTACCCATGGCCTGGTATGGTTGGGATGTGTTGGATTATGAATTATCATAGGAACATAGTGACTCACATGTCATGAATCAGGTCATGCCATATAAGTGCATCTCTTTATTTATATTAACATGATTTCTATAAGTTACTTGAATACTATATTTATATATATTTGTGGAATTTTGATAATGTTTTTTATATGATAATTAAAAACATAATTGGGTACATAATGTTCATAAATCAAACTAATAGTTTTTCCCTTCATATCTTGACGCTAACACCATAAGTAGTTAATTATGGCATGTTGAGTCATGACCCATTGGTCACAAGGGCTGGAAAGAGTTTATGGTTGAAATAAAATAGACCCCATATTCCTATTTATTAAGTGTATGGGACTTTATAAATTATATATGGTGTCCCATATAATTCATCCATTAAAAAATATTTCTACATAAATGATTACAAATCTTAATTAATTTAAATTATGAAATTAAATGGTCTTGGTTGAATGGGAATCCCAATTGAAATTTAAAGGGTTTTTTACTCTATAAAATTCAATTGAGACGTTGTATATAAAGACCCATAACATATTGAATAAAACATTACCCCGAAGTGCCCTCAGTAGTGATAATTAGGATATGTCTCTTATGATTCTTAAGATATATACATCGCCCAAAACTGGATTTAGGAGCAGGAAGAGGTTTGTGACCTTTATATAGAAATGTTTTTTAGTTTTACTCTTCTTATACATGTGGATAAAGTTGTTATCAAATCTTATATTAGGCAGGTAATTGGAATTTATTGATCTATGACACCCAAACAACCTCTATCCTTGTTCCAAGAGGGTGGTGATGATCATAATCCATCTATGGTGCAGCTTAAACCACCAATATTACATCCAGTAGTTCCACCTCTTATAAAAGACACGAGTCTTGATGATTAGTTTTGAAAGGGATTACTATATATTCTTAAGATCATGAGGTGATATTGGTTACCTACCCATACTATGAGAGAGTTCATGTGAGAATTTCAACAGAATAATACACCCATGTTTTTAGGGGATGGTGGCCCACATGCTGTTGAGTCATGGCCATAGGCCATGATGAATTTCATTGAGCACCATTAGACCAATCATGATAGGAGATTCAATCTCACTATGTATATTCATGGAGACATTTCCATGTTTTGGTGGGTTGTTATCACCTTGGAAGATCATCATCAAGGTATTTCTTGGTTATAATTTTAGATAGTCTTCTATTACTATTGTAATGATCCTGACCCAAGAAGCTCATAGTTAGTGCTTTATATTTTTATATCGGTATAATGAAAAAGTTTTTTCATAAAAAAAGACCAAAATGTTTATTATATTTTGGATAATAGATAAATAAATATTTATTATATTATAACATGAAATGAAAATACAACATAGAAACTCCATTGGAAATACCCAGAAACCCCTATGTAATCCATGCTAGTCATTCATAAAATACATCTTCACATCTTGGGGGAAAATAAAACATAAGAAAAGGGTGATATCAAATTATCAAAAAGGGTAAATAATACATCGGAATCTATCATAAACATAAACAATAAGTCAAGGTTAATAACTAAAACACATTCCATTAAAATATAATCTTGATCATAATTTGGAATGAATAAATGAAGGATAAATAATTGAGCATAAATAATCACATGAGAATGAAACATAACCATGGATATTATACTATTAGAATAATCACATGTATTATCAATTACTAATATCATAATGAGTTAATTCATAATGTTGATAATCATAATCATACTATCATGTTTTTGACCAAGACACCATACATAATTGGGTAAAAATGCCAGTCTAGTTTGTCTCATTTGACCTACTGATACTTCAAGGGGATATAGTGGGACCCTAAATTAAATTAATAAGTACAATTCATCCCTAATATTAAATTTTTATTACATAATGACATATATATATGATTTAAAATAACATTACCCAATCAATAAACAAAATCACTAACCATTCTACGTAATATGGTGAATCGTATCAAGATAGATAATCCATAGGAAATCTAATAAAAAAACTTTTAATAAAATATGGTAGATGATATCATAAAATTTCAATTCCAATTAAGAATAATATTCAAATGAGGGTGTTGAAATAGATGAAAATACTATAATAAAATCATAGCATAATTCTTAAGATAAATACACTTTTTTCATCACAAAAAAGATTTATTTTTGAAAAGAATGTGTATTTCTCATTAAATCATGCCGACAAATTTATTTCCTAGAAAATAAAAGGGAGGGAAAATGAAATTATATTTTAGGTATAAATTATTTCCAACTGATGTAAAATCATGTAAAAAATAGCATTTAAGAAGATTAAAAAATGTGCCACTAAAGTGCAGTTTAAGGGAAAATAATAAAGAGTCTTTAAAATAGACTAAAGAATATTTTTTGGTAAAAACAATAAATAAACAAATATAATTTTTTATAATAAAAGTATTCGTGGTTTAAAATAGATTATGGATTCCACATGAAAATGGGTAAAAAACTGGGAAGTCCCCTTTAAACAGACTTTTTATCAATAATAATTGATAATTGATCCTTATAAAACATATAAATAACTATAAAATAAAGAAGGATTTTTATAGGTATAAATATATAGAAAATTAACATAGGATTTAGGAAGATTTCATAATAATAATTAATAATTACATTGGGGTAAAGAGAGATAATTCATAGCTCAAATAAAAAATGGAGTTTTTGGGAGAATCCCTTTTCTTTTGTATGAAAGTGTTCTTCACATGATATTAATGTCATAGATAATCAAATAAATTCCTTAATAATTTAATTCAGAAACTATTAAACATATTATTGATTTAGTATTTTTTAAGTTCATTTATCGACTTTTTGATTAGTTAAATTATTTAATTTTGTCCTTAGGGATTGATCTTTTCCTTGGTTTTCATTATTGGTTCACTAATATACATCTACGATAGATCATGTAAATTTGAATAGTTTTCCAAAACTCAAATTATATGTAATATAAGAAAATATAAAAAATTAAATGTTTATATAATTAATTTAGTTATTTTTAATGAGGATGAATCTATAGACAAGATGTAAATGATAACCTTTTGGATTATTTTGGTGTTTTCTGATCATCACACACAAGTTTGGTATTTTGAATTAATATTATGTAAATATACTAGTTAAAGAACACTAAATAAGTTTAATTACATTTATTAAATATTTATCTTACCATAAAAATTGTTTTATGACTATACTTGGATGCATAATCAAAAAAATGAAAGTTGTCGTCCGTGAAGGTGGTAAATCACCACCTCATAGACGATGTTTTAATTTTTTGAATAATAAGGGGAAGATAAGAAAATTGATGGTTGATATTCCATTATCCAAATGAAATTATTTTATATATAAGATAATCGAGTTATGAAGAATATTTGGACAAATGATGTAAGGAAAGGTTAAGAATGGAAATTGAAAGAAAATTAAAAGAATGAAAGGGTCTCTACCTCTCCAATTATTCTTCTTGAGAACCTCCTTAATATAATATTAAATGTTTTATTTGTAATATCATGGAGGAGATTATTGGGGGAGGAAATTGGTATATTATATGAAATTTTCAAGGCTTTGGGTGTGTGAGGAGAAAGGGTGGTGAGGGGTTGTATTTATAGTAGAGTAGAGGGGTGTTTTTTGAATATTTTATTTAATTTCTTATTATCTGGGATCAAGACTATGAATATTTTGAGAATTATCATTAAATATATTAAAATAATTAATTATATTTCATTATTATGTGCATACATCATCCATACATCATCTATGACTCAATAAATCATGTATTTATTAAATATGGTAAATCACCGTATTTCACTATTCACCAAAAATTCAAATACTTAAGAAAAATAAAAAAGATTCACCCAATCCATTTTCATTATGTATAACTAAAATTGAACTCCATTTTATGAAAATAATTTTATAAATATGAGAAATTAAATTTTTAAATTAAATTTTCAATTACTGAAAAAATACTGATTTTAAAATTATAATTGATTTAATGAAACATTAAAAAGTTAAATAAGATCTCATAAAATTATCTTATAAGAATAATAAAATAAATTATCAATTTAGGAATCTATTTCATGAAAATAAATTTTCTTTTAAATAATTATTTTAATTATAAATTTTTTAATTAACATTAATTTTTTCCTAAAATACTAATAATTAATTTATTATTTTTAAAATATTTATTAACGTATTACATGATATAAATATATTATATTTCCATTAATATGATACCAAAATGTTATGTATATAATCATAGGTGATGTTACTACTCAATTGGTCATGTAAAAATTCCTATTGGTCACATTACTATTTTTAATGGTCACATTACTATTCTAGTGGACATATTTAGTATTATATTATGATTTTAAACTTGGTGTAGTGTGATGAATAAACTATTGAATATAATAAATTTTAAAATATGAATACCATAAGATCTTGGGGTGTTACATTCTCCCATAATTAAAAAAATTTCATCCTCAAAATTTCTAAAATTTCACCTCATAAAAATATTGGGGTTATTCTTCATCGTAAATTCTTATAGTTCCCACATCACCTCTTCAATTTTAAGATTTTTTCAAAGTACCTTAACCAGCTGAGTGACCCGATTCCTTAATAGCTATTTTATAATGTACATAATCTTGGATAGGCTCTTCATAGTAGGATAAATCAGGTTCCCATTATATTTCTTCATAAGTTAGGACATGTATTGGGTCTGGCATGTACTTCCTTAACAAAGAGATGTGGAATATAGCGTGTACTTTAGAAAGGCTTGGTGGAATATTCAATTTATATGCATTAACTCCAATTCTATCTAAGGTTTTAAAAGTACCTATTTACTTGGGGAATAGTTTCTCTTTATTTCAAAATATTATAACACCTTTCCATTAGGATGTATTCAAGAATGCACGATCTACAACTCGAAATTCTAAATATTTCCTTCGATTATTGGTATAGCTATTTTACTTGAGTTGAGCCTCTTAGATATTTTTTTGAATATTAATTACCTTTTCTTTTATTTCCTCTAAAAGTTCTGGACCTACGAGCTTCCTCTCACCAACTTCATCCCAACAAGTTGGTGTCTGAAAACTATTTCTATAAAACACTTTATATGGTATCATTTGAATACTTGAATGGAAACTATTATTTTTTAAAGCTCTAAAAAAGGTAAATAATGGTCCCACATACCTTGAAATTCATGTGAGAATTATCTAAACATGTATTCTAATGTTGTAATGGTTCTTTCAGAATTCCGGTCAGTTTAAGGGGGATAAGTTATATTCAATTTAATCATTGTATCTCAAGATTTTTGAAGGCTTTTCTATAATTGTTATGTAAATAATAAATCAAAATCAGATGCAATTAAATTATTTTATTAATGAAGTATTAGAAGTTTATTGATATTGATTCGAACAAGGTGATATAATGTAAAATATACCCTTATAGCGGGGAAATGTTCATATTTGGTATGCTGATTAACTGTTAACCATATTTCTGCATTATTTAATAGATTTTTTGGTAATCCAATGAAAAAATAAATAATAATGTCATCCCATTTCCTCGTGGGAATAGAAAAAAGTTACATTGAACCTATATGATGTTTTATTTTATCTTTCACCTATTAATTGACTAAACATCTTGACACATAATCAACAATTTCCCATTTTATATTATACCACAATAAATGTTCCAACAAATATCTCAACATCTTAGTGATACTAGGGTGTATAGTGAAATTTCAGATGTTGTAATCAACCAATAAACCATTTTTAACTTGAGTATATAAGGAACATGATGCCTCTTCCCAAATTTCATAATTATATCTTCATACCTAAAGTCATCCAACATCCCGAAATTCACTGATTTAATTTTATTTTGAATATTCTAATCATCATATTGAGATCATTTTATCCTTTCTGATAAATACAGTAGGGAAAACCGTTGAAAAATTAATTATGGTTAAACTTCCTTGTATAATTACCATATCCATTTTTTCTATATCCATATTCACCGGATCCTTATCAATCCTCATTTTGTTCAGAACTCCGTGATTCTTCCTTCTTAATGCATCGACTACATTATTTTCCTTCCCTGGGTGGTAGTGTATTGAACAATCATAATCCTTGAGTAGCTCAAGCCATTACCTTTTCCATATGTTGGGTTATTTCAAGGATAATATATATTTCAAAATCTGGTGATCTATATATATCTCACATATTTTACCCTAGAGATAATGTCCTCATATCTTCAGATAAAAGATTAAAGCTACTAACTGAAGATCATGAGTTTGATAATTATGATCATGAGTTTTTTAGTTACTTTATTCATAGTCAATAACTCTATCATTATTCCTATGTACATATCGAATCCCTTTCTTTGGTGCATCACTATAAATCACAAATCCGTTATTTCCTGACGGTAGAGTCATGATCTGAGCATTCCATAATATTTTCTTTAGTTGTTCAAATCATTATTCACATCCATTTGTCTATATAAACATAAACCCTTTATTAGTAAGCTTGGTGAACTGCCTTTTCACTCATATGATCAACTGATATTTCGTCCTTAGAGAAAATTTGGCCAAGAAAAGAAATTGTTTGAAGCCAAAATTAACACATAATAAACTTCACATATAACTATTTTCTTATAAGATTCTTCAGAAAAATCATCAAGTGGTTCTCATGTTCCTCATAAATTTTTGAGTATATGTAGATATCATGAATAAATACAACAAAAAATATATAGGATATTCCTTTAAAACTCTTCTCCTTAGATCTATAAAAATGTAGGGTACATTATTTAGTCCATATGGCACTACTATACACTCATAAAATCTATACATGGTTCAATGTTTTGTATTTATAATATCTTCATTCCTCACACACAATTTATAATATTGAGATCAATGTTCAATATTTGAAAAATGTGGTTCCCGATGAATTTTATCAAATAAATCATCAATTCTAGGAAGAGTATACTTGTTATTTATTTTATTAGCATTGATTTATCTATATTTAATGAAATTCATCATGGATACATCTTTCTTCTTGACAAATAGAACATGGGATCCCCTTAGAAAAACACTAGGGTGAATAAATCCCTTCTCACTAAATTCCTCTAGTTGTTTATTCATCTCTACTAAATCCATAGTGGTAATTCTATAAAGTGACTTTGATATAGGACTTACACAAAGAATTAAATCAACAGAGAACCCATCTTCTTACTCTGGAGGATATCAAGGTAAATCCTTTAGAAGTATATAAATGTATTCATGCATAATATTTAAATCCTCAATTTGAAGATTTATTTTCACATCCATAGATTATATTTTCTCTTTTCATCAATAATTTCATTTAGTAGAGAAAATGGAGGTGTATTTAGATAAGAATCAGATGATGAGGTTTATTCTCTGAAGATTAGTGGTTCTATATCTTCCTCAGCAATCATAATTTCATTCTTCATTAAATGTATTTTCACATAATTTTTTGGAAATCCAGTCCATACTATGGATTATGTAAAATTAAATCATAGTTGTGATGAAATGTTCAGTATCTAAATCATGTTTATGTGTCCTAAAGGGGACTAACTGACACATCATTGTTGCATTGAGGATTACCTTAAGAGTTTTTACTAACAACTCTTTTATTAAATCAAAAGGAATATTCATCATTATCTTTCAAAACTAGAAATATAGAAAAGAATGTGATGATATAGAATCAAATAAATAATTGAAATTTTTTAGGAAACTAATAAAGTATCTACCACCATATAATTAGGAGGTTCAACCTCAAAAGCTGAGATCGCATAACATTGGACTTGTTCCATTATCAATTTCTAGGTAATGATTCATTGATTCTTAGGAAAATTATTTTTGTAATGTCTCCTATATTTAAAATTGTAGCATTAAATATTAGTGAATTCTTTCTTTCCCTTGAAATCATGTTCTTGGTGGCCTATTTCTCCAAACTTGTAACGAACTCTTATTCTCTTTATGAATGTACCGGAGTGTTTATTCCCAAAATTATCATGGGAAGAAAAATCCATTTTTATCTTCTTACCCTTTTTATTATTTCCTTTTCCAAAGTGTTATGTTTCCCTCTTCTTCTCTTCATTCCCTTTAAAGTCATAATACTTGAGAATTATTTTTAATTCTTGATAGTACATGAGACTATATCTTTATATGATGAGAAATTTTGGGATACTAGTTCCCTTTAGAGGAATTGTTTTTACCCATCAATGAGTCGATCAATATTTCTATTTAGGTTGCCTGTGTAGTCAATATCATTCCTTGATAATCTTGTTAATTTTTCATCAAACATAGAAACATTCCCATACTTATTTTTATTTACATTCAAGAATGTATCTCTATATATGATTTCTATTTCGAAGGGAATTATTTTTCCAAGAAATGTTCCTTAAATTCCTTTCATTCCATATTACTTATTTCTTATTAATTCATTATATTTTTAAGTAATGACCACCATTGATTTGTATATCTCTAGAAACTATAAATTTCTATGATAACCTTATCCCTTGGATTACTTCCCAAAGCATGAAATATCTTCTCTAAGGAACTTATCAACTACTCAGCTACAAATGAGTTTATAGTCCCATTGAATGATAGAGGTTATTATCTCATGAAGTGTTCTAACATTGTTCCTCAAAATTAAGGATCAAGATTCTCTATAAATGTAATGTTATTATTCATAACCAACAGAATTTTACCATTATAGTTATAAGTTTCTCAGGTCCAGTTGCATCTCCTGCTCCAACATCATTATCTTGAATAAGAGGGAAATCCCAACATGGAATATGTGTATCGATACAGTTTACATTCCTTCTAGTACGATTTATTTATAAATAATGGCATACACTAAAATATATTTTTTATGAAAATGCATTATTTGGAACTAGGGAAACATAACATAAATTAAAAAATTTATGCATATATAATCTAATAATAATAAACATAGTTTCTTTGCGGACATATTTAATTTTAAATCCTTCATAATGGTATGTAAAAAAGTGAATTATCCTTAGAATATCACCTAAGATTGTCAAACCAGGTGGACAGTAAGACCCAATTTTTGTACTAGGTTACAATGTGTTAGTCTCGACGAACCATATAAAATTTATTACCCCTATGTTCATCTGTGATAGAACCACATTCCATTGTAGTATCCAGAAATGGATTTATTTCTACGAAGACCCACATAATCTAAAACATACCAAAGTTCTTCTATTTTCATCTATTATTATCCTTAAAGTCTATATTTGTGTTATTTTTCCTAATATATGTTTTCTAATTCTAGTTTCTAACGATTATACTAAACATCCTCTAATACCAACTATAAACACCCTAACCCCCATTCCTCAGTGCTGGTGCCTTATTCTATTACATATGAACTATGTACAATTTTTCTCAACTCAAAGGACCGAATATTTTTGTTTATTTGGAAGATTATATAAAAACATAAGTATTACATTAAAAATTGTATGAAATATAACATACAAACTCTATTTTAAACACCCATAAACCCTTAGGTTATCCTTGAAAATCATTCAAAATATACATCTTCACATCCTAGTGAAAAAAAATATAATAAAAGGGTAAGATCAGATGCTCAGTAAGGGTAAATAAAATAGTGGAATCTATCATAAACATAAACAATAAGGCATGTTCAAAAAATAAAACACACGACATAAAACATATTCTTGGTCATAATATGTAATGAATAAAAAGCGGATAATTAGTGCCAAATAATTAATCACATGCTAATGAAAATTTAAACATGGATATTCTTACAGTTAAATAAACATATGGATTTTAAATTTCTCAAATCATAATGTGTTAATTTATAATATCAGATGTCATAAACATACCATCATGTTTTCATCCAAGACACCATACATAATTGGGTAAAAACAAAATCTATTTTTTCTCCTGAGACCCACCGATGCACTGAGAGGATATGGAGGGCTTTTTCTGTCAATTAATTCGTCTAATTAATTTCTCATATTAAATGGGTGAAACAAAACAACACATATATATATATATATATTAAATTAAATAAATTTCCCCAATCAAAGAACATAATCACTAACCACTCTGTGTAATATGGTGAATGATATCAACATAACACATGTATAATCAATATAATCATAAACCATTTAATAAAATATGGTACATTATATCATAAATGTTCAATGAAAATTATTCATAATATTAAATATTGGGTGACAAAATATATTAAAATAATTTAATAAAATCATCGAGAAATTCTTGAGAGAAATACCCATTTTACTTCAGAAATAAGAATTATTATGGAAAAACATTTTTATTTTTTAATAAAATCATATTGAAACATGTATATCCCAAAAAAATAAAAGTGAGGGAAATGAAATTATATATTAGTGATAAATTATTTCTAATTTAAGTTAAAACATGTAAAATAGCACTTACGATGCTTTATAAATGAGTCGCTTAAGTGCAGTTTAAGGGGAAATTCTAAAGAGTGTATAAAACAGACTAATGAATATTTTTTGTATAAAAATAAACAAATGAAATAGGATAGTTTTTCATGATAAAATTAATGATTTTAGAAATATATTGGAGGCTTAAATAGATTATGGAGTGTGTTTGAAAATTGGTAATAAACTGGGATGTTCCCTTTAAATGGACTTGCTTATCGGGAAGAATTGGGAAAATATCCTTATAAAACATTTATCTCCCCATAAAATAAAGAAGGATCATTCTAGGTACATATCTATGGGACAATAACATATAATTTATGGGGATTAGATAATAATAATTAAGAATTAAATTCAGGTAAAGAGAGATAAATAGTAACCCTAATGAAAAATGGAGGTTTGGGGCGAATCCCTTACCTTATGTCTAAAAGTTTTCTTTACTTGATCATAATGCCTTGGATAATCAAATTAAATACACTAATAGTTCAAATAATAAATCATTAATCATTTAATTGATTTATTATATTTTTTTAAGTTTTATTGTGGGCTTTTTATTGATTTAAAATATTTAACTCTGTCATTTTGGAGCATTATTTTCATCAGTTTTCATGACTGGTTCCTATGCTTACATGGATAAAAGATCATGTAAAATGGAAATAGTTTTCCCGAATTGAAAATAAAAATTATTAATGAATATTAATAATATTAAATGGATATATTAGTAATTTTTTATTTGTTATGTGGATGAATTATTAGATAAGACGTTAGTGATAACCTTATGGATTATTCTGGCATTTTTTGATCATCACACACTAGTTTTGTAATTTAAATTAAATGTTTGTATATATACGAGTACCAGAATATTAAATAAGTTTAATTAACTATATTAATGTTTGATTTTTTCATAAAAATGGTTTTATGACTGGAAATGGATTCTGAATTAGAAAAGCGAAACACATCGTCCACAAAGGTGGTAAATTAGCACCTCATAGATGATGTTTTGACTTTAAGAATAAAAAAGGGAATAGAATAAAATTGATTTTTGATATCACATTATGATAATAATATTATATTATATATTCTATAATGTAGTTTTGATGAATTTTTTGATAGAGGATGAATATAAAGGATAAGAAAATAAAATAAATTGAATGGAAAGTAAAAGAATGAAAGGGGATAACCTCTTGAATTCTTCTCCTTGAGAACCTCCTAAAAGAAATTTGAAATGGTATTTTTGTGATAATAGTAAGAAAAAAACTTCTGGAAGAGTTTTGGGTAATTAAATGGGTAGAATATAAGCAAGATTCTTGACTTTTGTTGTGTGAGAAGAAAGGGTGGTGAGGGGTGGTATTTATAGTGGAAGAGAGGGGTGTTTTATTTAATATTTTATTCATTTTGTTAATATTTTGGATCAAGACTATAAATAGTTTGAGAATAATCACTAAATACATTAAACTAATGAAGGATATTTCGATATTTTTGTCTTACATAAGCTATAAATCATGAATAGCTCAATAAATCAAGTATTTATTGAACAACATAAATTATCGTGTTTCACTATTCACCAAAAATTCAACTATTTTAGAAAATTATCATAAATTCAGACTACCAATTTTTCAATGTGTTTAATTTAAGAATGAAATCCATTTTATGAAATAAATTTTCTAAATAAAAGAAATTCAATTTTTTAATAAAATCATCATCAAATCAAAGATACTAATTTTAAAATTATAATTGATTTTATGACATTGGGAAAATTTAATTAAGTTATCCTAAAATTATATTATAATCATAAGAAAACAAAATATTAATTTATGAATCTATATTATGAAAGTATATTTTATACTAAATTAATATTTTATAAATAAAATTGTGAATTAACATTTTTTTTCCAAAAAATACAAATACTTAACTTATTATTTTTTAAACATTTATTTTCATATTCTATGATATAAATATATTATATTTTCATTCATAAGATGACTAAATTTTATGTATACATTGATAGGTGAATTTAGTATTCTATAGGTCATTGTACTATTCCAAGTGGTCAAATTATTATTGAAATAGTCATATTTAATAGTCTATTACAGTTTTAAACTTGGTGTTTCATGAAGCGTAAACTATGGAAGATATTAAATTTTAAAAGAGATATACCATAAGATCATGGGGTGTTACAACTATTTCATTCCCCAGACACTGATATTAGACTAATATAAATTGTTTTTGAATCTACAGTAGTGTACTATGTCTATGATGTACTATTATGCTCAGTTCATGTAGCTCCAACACTACACACTGACTCTTGTTTATTGATGATTTGGTGAAAATGTTACATTTTGATGATGGGACTGTATAACCTTATCCATTCATAGGGGAATGTATTTTTGTAGAACAACACATCCAAAATAATAAACCTATATCTCATCAATAAATACAAATTACGGTAATTTGATAGTGTGGGCTAGGATGGTTTAAATCTGATACAAGGAAGATGTTCATCTAGTGGATGAAAAAGTTTCTGTGAGATAGAATGTAGGGAAACTAGGAACATGATAAAACCCACTAATAGTTACATGGTTATTCACTTGTGATGAAATTTAGGGCATAAGAATCTCCATATTTTCAATGACATCACAAAGTTTCAAGACTGTATAATTTTGGGTTATCTTTACTGTTTCTGTGGGACCATATCATTTGTTTCTAGTGGGAGAGGATTTATATCATATCAACCATATATAGAATGATCAATATCACTACAAAAATAAGGTGGATAGATTACTAGTAGGTGTCTGGGCATAGGAGGTGGTTGTGGAAGAGGTATATAGGCATCAGATGTATAGTACCAGTTGGGCAGACCTACTCTAGTAAATCAGGTTGTATCTTAAATCCATTGTTAGACCATATTTATATAATGTATCCTTTTCTGGTGGAGTATAGTGTTGATCCATCTACAGTTCAAGGTACTATTCAAGTAGCCTCTAATTTAGTTTCTTCATTATTTGACACTGATACTTCACATTAATTCTTATCTATTGTAATTATAGAATGTGTATGACATAGAATTTCATACATTGGTGGGGTGGTGAACCTTGATAATTATTTGGGTATAAGGTTAGAGAGTATACTATAGTGTAAGTAGTTCCCCCTTGAGATAGGCATCCATCATTTTCTATGTAACATCATCGTCCTTATGACTGCTAGTTTTGACATCATTCTCTAGATGGACTAGTTGATATCTTACCATCCCTATGTGGATTTCTACCACTCGAGGATTTCCATTACATCAAAAGCTGGTGGTAGTTATAAAATTAAGGGTGAATGTGGTGTATAGGTGTGCTGATATGGGCCAAAGATTTTTGAATTAATTGAAGATACATTCCAGATTGTTAGCTTTTTCTATCTGATTAGGGAATACATCATGCAGATTTTCCTCCAATGGTAGATTGTTTTAGGGGTGTCTTCTCGAAGAACTTTTTAGACTACCTTCTGAGAGAGAGGTAGATTTTACTATAGATCTTGTTCTATGAGATACACCAGTATCCATTATTCCTTATATGTTAGATAATACTATGTTATGATATCTCAAGAGGAAACTAGAAGACTTGGAAGCTCAGGGTTTTATATAACCCAATAATACACCATGGGGTTCAACTATCTTTTTTCCAGGAAGGTTGATTGTATCCGCATACATTGTGTGGATTCTCTTCTGATAAAACATCTTATGATTAAGAACTGGTATCCAAAACTTTTAATAGATGACATTTTTGTCTATCACTTAGGATATAGGGTTTTATCCAAGAACGTTTTGAGGTTAGGATATCACCATGTGTGAGTTAGACCTTCAGATATACCATGTATGAAATTTTTTTATTTTAGTAAGGTTTATATGACTATTTGTTCGTGTCATTTGGTCTCACAATCATGCCTGTAGTTTTTATAGCTTTGATGAATAAGGGTTTCCACCCATATTAGGACTCATTTTTAGTAGTCTCTAATGAAGATATATTAGTGCATTCACATACATGACATGAACGTGGTAAACATCATGATATCACATTGAATACACTAAGAGGTAACTAGTTTTATGATAATATCGCTAAATTACACTTCTGTATTGACAATGTTCACTTTTTTGGGTCACGTTTTTTCAAATACAAGAGTATCAATTGACCCAATGAATGTGAACATTATTTCTTTTGGGTAGAATTTCTAAAATTACTTTGACAGATATAGTTTATTTTGGGTAGATTGCTATTAAAGATACTTTATATAGTACTTCTTAGACCTTGTAGAACATATTACCACCATGAAAAAGGGTGTGATGATCTTGTGGTATGAAGTGTCTGAGAAGTCCATTTAGGAGATGAAAGGAAGACTAAAATTAGTAAGAATCATAATTCTTCCAAAGTCGGGAAAATGTTGTGTATGGATCAAGCATTGGGATAAGATTAGTTCTAATGTAGGGGATCGAGTAACTTCGTATGGGGCACCTTAGTTGAGGCCTCGTGTAAAAAATTACCAAACACATGATCTCGATCTTGAAACCATCATTCATTCCTTACATAGATGGAGACATTACATGTTTTGAGAGTAGATTGTGGTGTCTATGGACCATAAATGACTCAAATATATCTTTAGACAGCATGAATTGAACGTCAAATGTAATAGTTGGGTTGAATTCTTTTATCCCTTCATTTGGAGCTTTCTTATACACCTTGAAATGTGAAATCATTTTTTGACGCTCTTATGTAGATTAAGCAAATGAAAGTTGTTCAAGAATCCAGCAATAAATGTAAGTTGTTATATCTTCTTTATAAGATGAATTTGGAGGTTCAGAAAGAGTCACAAGAGACATTTCCTTATGGTCATAGTGATAAAATATTATATTCTTGATAAAGTGAAGTGGGAGTAGTTCTATGACCCTGAGGGAATAGTTCAAAGGGAGGGAATTTTAGGTGGGGATCCACCACTAGGTTGGTCCATCAATGGAGATCAGATCCTACATGTTCATGGCCATTCTTGGTTTTCTATAGACATACAATTGGAACTGATGTGAGAGTATAAATATTATAAATAGGTTGTAAACCCTAGGATTGAAAGGATTTATCATGATCTAAATCAACAATACCAGTTGTCTCATATGAGAAGGTTGATAGATGGTTATGTTACAAGGTGTTCCACCATTCAGCAGGTGAAGGAAGAACACTAGTGACCAAATGGAATTTTGCAGCTATTTCGCATTGTTGAGTGGAAATGGGAGGGTTTACCTGTGGAATTTATGATTGGATTATCTAGATCCCCTCAAGGAAATTATGTTTTATGGGTAATATTTGACGGGAACACGAAGGAATCTCACCTTTACAAATTAAGTAGATCTTTTTGGTTGATGATCTTACAAGTCTCTATGTCTAAGAGATTATCCAACATCATAGAGTCCCTTGGAATATTGTATTGGCTAGGATTCTCATTTTATGTCCCATTTATAGAAAGGGAGGCATATGGAATTTGGTATATAGGTACTTTTGAGTACACCATACCATACTAAAACTGACAGGAAGTCTGAGCAAATGGTATTGGTTTTAGAAGACATGATTAGAGAATATGTCCTTGAATTTGGAGGTTTTTGGGAGAAACATATAACCCTAGCTAAATTTACTGACAATAACAACTTCTAGAAGAAGATACAGATGGATCCATATGAGGACTTATATGGTAGGCTATATCGATCACCTCTTTTCTAGTTAAAGGTAGAAAAGGTAGTACTACTTGGACCTCATCTCATTTATGATACTTCAGAGTAGGTCTAGTTGACTATGAAGCAAATTGATACAACCCATTCTAGGAAATATCATATACCAACTGTCATCAAAGACTTCTAGAGTTAAAGGTCTAGGATTGGGTATCCTACATGATTTGACTCGATTGGGGAATCAGTAGTTTAGGAACTAAGGAAAGTTTTCACCTCATTTTTTGGGACTGTTAAGGGTTTAGAGAGTGTTGTATCAATTTCTTATCAAATAACACTTCAAAAAAATACAAATATTTGCAATAAATATATCACATTTATCATTTATGTCATTACTAATTAGAATTTTTCCATATCTTTCTACCTGATGAGGTTGTGTTGGAGGTAAATGCACCCTATGGGGACATCTTATACACATCATGCACTATATCATGATGGCTCTCTGAGTAAGGTCATTTCCTATAGTACAAATGTTATGGCAACATAGTCATGTACATAATGAGACTTGGGAGAGAGTCTGGCGTATATCCTCAATGGATGGAGTTATTCTATTAAAAATATCTTCCTTCCATGGATGGGAAACACATGGATTATTTTCTTTAAGGGAAGAGGACTATAAGATCCTAGCTTGTTAAGATGATGTTTGGATCCATTGAATTTTGGTTAAGACCTTGTTAATATTTTCTTTTGGCATAGACCTAGAAACCACATATTAAGGTCAGTTGTTTTTTAGGGAATAAGGGATTTGAGGTATAGAGGTGGATTTAGGATGAAATTCATGATGTGAATTGGTCATGCCATCCCATTCACAACCCTCATTTTTCTCTAAGGGAAAAACCCAAGATTTACATGATATAAAAATATTCACATCATGGATATCTTGTGAATTTTTAATTGGAAGAACCATTATTTTATTAATTTCATTTATTTCACAATATACATCCTCCCATTGAAGCATTTTCCATTCCTAACCTAGTATTTGATTCCTCTCCTTCATCCAAACTCTAATTGGAACACTATTCATCATGTTGATAGTGCATTTGTATGATCATGGATTTGATAGTTTTATTTCCTGGTTAGTTTCACCATCTTCGGTGCTATTTTAGGGTAAGCTCATATGCACTATTTTCAAGGTGTTCATTTATTTTTTTTATTTCTTACATTTTAGGATGAATCAAAAGACAATACTAGATGAGTAATCTTCTACCCTAGTTTGGTAGGTCATATAGTAATTACCCCTCAAGGCTTATTACATTATATTATGTTCTATGATATAAAATACCCAATTTTACTTTCACTTAAAAAAATACGCTTATCTCATATTTATTTAGTTATCCTCAATATAAATGAACTTTTGCAACCTTATTATTGTTGGAATAGGTCTCCATTGACTATTTCCACCCCTTTGAGGTGTGCCTATAGAACTACGCCATGGTATTATAAATTGTTTTATGACAAAACCACATCATGAGTTGTTTTTGATTTATATTTAAATGAAATGACTATAATAGATTAAATTTAAAGTGATTAGTATGACCAATTCATGTGAAATTATATATAAAATGGTTATTCCCTTGTCTAAGTGAAATGTGAGGGACTTATAAACCTTTTAATGGATCATACTGACGTTTTTTACAACTTATTATTTATGATAAGTGGTAAAGACATCCCTATTGATATGATACTTGGGAATGTCATCCCATATACCTATGATATGAGTTAATTTCGTTACTTATACTCAGGATAATCGTGTGTGGCATCCCTACTAATATGTTAATCAGGCATGGCATCCCATATACATGTGATACTTGGGCATGAAGATCCTTATGTTTTATGATACTCGAACATGGCATCCCTTACTACCTCATGACACTCTAGTGACTAGAAATGGATGGCTGAGTTACACCTTTGGTCATAGCTAGCACTGTGTATGTATACATATATGTGCCTATAAAAGTCACTATGTATATAGTTCATATACATACATACATACATATACAATTATATTTGTATGTTCATGATGAAATATATTCATAGGTTTCCTCGAAATGGACCAACATATGTAGTGTTACCCTGGTGTCCATCAGGAACCATATTTGACCATTTCAAGTTTACATTACTACATTTTCATTATTATATCTGCACATTTATCATATTATATGCACTGACTAGATACTTTAAGGCACCATTAGTTGTGGCCTACTGAGTATATCTAACACAATATTTGGGGAATCTTTTGGTACGTGGATATAATTTATGGATTCAAGTATGGACATGGGAAAGAGCCCAATCTTATATGATTGATTGATTATATCATCATATCTTGGAGTCAAGGGATCTAACCTTGGATCGTGATGCTATGGGATATAATTTTTTGTCATTTGTTCTTTTTTATACATGTATGTATGTGTGACGGTATTTGTTATAGCTCCATGACATACTCATAATTTTTTATATGGGAACACTTTGGATTGATGTATTATTACTATATTGATTACAAAATTAATTTTTATTGTGTGTCTTTATTATGTTTACACTATTTATACATTTATTATAGTGTTGTACCACTCTAATTATGGGGGTATAGTATCCCCACTCTTCCACCTTGGACCCTCGCAATTATTTGGTAGCCTCTTGGGTATGGGATGGTTCACTTGAGGCCTTGTGAGCAACTACATCTTTTTATTTATGAGTGAACTGGGACTGGGATGTTACGCGTATAATGCATCCTCGGTTTTTTAACTATTTTGGTTGAGGTATTGAAATGTATTGATATGATTATATGGTAAAATGTCACTAGATTCAATTTTATGTTACGTACATTTTTCTATAATGGTGATATCATTATTTAAGATTTATCCTATTATGTGTCTTTTTTCTGTGTTCTATTTTGAGAGATTCTATTGATTTTTAGGGACACCAATTATTTTAGAGAAACCAAATATAGAGGATTATATTTTCCATGGAACAGTCCATTAAATGTTTTGGTTTTTGAGTTATTAGTATGAAACATGGAGGTATATTATTTATTTTTATATGAGAAAGGTTGTGTTTTGGATTCTTAATGGTCAAAATAGGTGTGGTGGATATTTATTTACTGTGATAATGGTATGAAAATGAGTTGTGGTTCTAAAAATATATTCTAATTATGTAATTTATATTGGTATTGTGATTACACTTATATAATCATTATATATTTTATATTTATTATTGACCACTAACTAAGATGGACAATATGAGCAACACATATGTATGGATTGGGTTGTAGGTGTTTTCCCAAACATTGAGAATTCTTTTGATATAGATGACTAACTAATCACCCTTCCCCACTCTATATTTCAATAATAAAATATGTAATTATTTAATTAGATTACAGTATTTTGTATTTTTATGATAATATGTCATGGATTTTTGATATGTGCTAGTGGTTGTGATGTGTTATTGTTGTTATGTAAATATGTGGTTATCTAATGGATGGTAGAACCATGATCTATTATATCATGGAATGAGGGTGACTAGATTAGTTAGAAAGTGGTTATATCGTATTTTTATAATATATATATATAAATATATATTAGAGATATTATATTAATATATTTTCATACATATATGGTAAGTGAACCTTAGTGTTGAGGGGTAATGGTGGACCTGGTTATGTAATCAGTTAGTTTTGTTATTTATTCATAGAGGCATTAGTATGATTCTCTTACATTTTAAAGATAGGTTTTGGGGAGGATACTATTGAGTGTAATTTTATACTCGGACTTATATTATATATCTTACTACTATAAATTTTTAAAATGGATTTTTTATCTAAAGAGACATTAATAATCCATGGTGATTATTGGATTTAGTTTTTTTTTCATAGGAGTGGGTCCTATATTTCTTCTTATGGTTTTATATGATGTTTCATATATTATTAGATATTTTTCATATTATATATTATATTATTGTATTTTAATTACAATTAAATTTTTTATTCAATGGATTATAAATATAATACCCCCCATTATACTGAATTTATATACTAGAGTTTAGTTTCAAATCCATGTCCTATAAGAGGTGATATTTAGGGGTCACTCTCTACTACGCTACTATGCCATAAAGGGTTATAGTGTGGAAAATTCATAGAAATATTAGTGTTTTGGATAATGTAATATTTTAGAAAAACATATTTCTAAAATATTTTACATCAGGTAACATAAAAAATGACTAATGTATAATAACAGTCATGCCATGGGAATATACATAACGACAAGGGATTTGGAAATTTTTATGATAATAGATTTTTTGGAAAAATATTAATTATATAAAATTCATTAAATTGTTTAGAATATTTAATATCATGAAAGTATGTTTATACAACAAAATAATTGAAGAAAACATACAATAAACACATAGGTCTTGTGATATGAAATGAGAAAAAAAAATTCAAGAAACATTTATAACATTAGATATATTTCGGGTATACTATATTGTGTGATAATATCTCCATTATATAACATGTACTACAATTGAGTCTACTTAAAATAAGGAAAAATTAATTTTCATTCAATACATGTCTTTAATATTGTTATGGAATATGATGAAGATAAAGAATTCATGAGATACATAGTATACACAAGGATAGTGGTGAATTTTATTGGATAATAGGACCTATAAAAGGATAAACGATTCAATGATATTATAGTGAATGAAAATAATTTACATCTAGATGATTTTATATCCACTTTAAGTGTTTTTTTAAAATAAAAAAATGAGAAGAAGGTCATGGATGAAAATTTTAATAATCAAGAATACACCATTCACTAGACAAGACTAGATCACCTATTAGATCTGGAGAATTCCCAAATATCCAAGGGTTGATAAACTATTTATGTGATCTAAGAGAATAATTTTAGAATGATATACTATATTTTAACATAGCTTATGTCATTACAAAATTTTATTTAAATTCATGCATGAACCATTTGTGTATCATACATACCCAATGTCTTAACAGGTAAAATTCAAATTTAGAGACCCAAGTGGAAGCCTATAGTACATTATAAAAAACATTATCTATTATTTTACAAATATACAATGTTTTGGTAAAAAAACAAATAAACATGAGGAATTACCAATAATTAAAATTAAATTGACTCAAGCAATGTTCCAACTGATATCCCGTATAAATGATGGAAACATCCACTCTCTATCTCGATAGATTCCAATCATTACACACTAGCACCCTACTTTTTCATAGTCCATATGAGTATATATCCATACATACCAACTCAAACCTTCAATTCTATATGTTGGACTACAAGTGTGTTATGGTTCAAAAACATAGTATGAGTAAAAATAAAAAGTAAGTTCTAATAAAAGACCTAAAAACCAATATTATGAATTCATTTATATATTCTTGTGAATTCTTCCATGAAATTTTTAAAAAATAAATTTTTTTTAAACAAATATCATGAATGGAATTATGAAGATTTTTTTATAAATCGTAGAATAATAGTTGTTTCCTACATATAAAATTATTTATAAGTCATATAGATCCTTAATAAACCCCTAACACAACACAAGGAGAACTAAAACAAATTATTCTGAAAAATATAACAAGAACCTTTTAGGTGACCCATACCATCTTTGAGTATATAATATTAGTCTCATAAGAACAATCTAACTAACATAAGGGAAATTGTAGAAGATAAACTATAAAATAAACAACAATAATATTAGATAAAATAGTATATAGACATATATTAGAAATAGAAATAATGAAGGGAACAATTTTCTATCCTCAGTATGAGGGAGAATAATAGAGGAACCCATATAAATGAAAACATGTCAACAATCATAAAAATAGAAATAATTGACTAACTTGACCTGAATGGACCGATGAACTTATATTTTTTTATTTTGGGATAATCCCTTTTTAAACATTATTCAGAGGGAACTATTACATGGCTTGTAGACCAAGTGACACAAGGCCAAGTACATAACAAGAAGGCACATAGGCACAATTCACAATACATGACACAAATACCATACAGAACTACACTAGAACTGCTCCTCCTCATCATCTGCACGTCGAAGGAAAAACTCTCGAACTCGCATGGATGATCCACTAGAATTTCTTTGTGTAGAGATTCATTAAGCCTGGTATTGATAGAGACTATCATACCAGGTTTTTCTTCTAATCTGGTTTGCTCTGATTTGTTGTCTACTACTTGCTCTATATTATCTCATGTGGCTAGTTCCTACATGGTCTTCCTGGGATACTCCTTGATCCTTGTGAACAAAAATCCCATGGTTTTAAGTCATGTGGTAGCCCGAAGGCTATGTTGCCTAAAGGAATGAGGTGTCCCAAAGGCTATGTGGCATGATGGTGAAAATAAATGACTTGTAGGCCCAAATCAGGCGAAGAGTTCGACAATTATTATAATTACTAGAGTTCCCTCTACAGTACTAATACTATGATAGGGAAAATACACACCCTATTTGGATATGATACTAGGTCATTCAAGTTCCATATAGGTGTTTTTACCACTCATGTAATGACTCAATATTTTATCAACAGAATTTCCTTCTTATGTCCTAAAATATATACATCACATAGATTATATAATAACAAAATCAATCTCTTAAATGAACAATGATAATTTCGTTAGAAAATAAACCAATAAGAATTCTAGATATTATATTAGAACAATAAATAGAAAATAAGATAATTAGAATGGGAAAATTTGGATCTGGTCGATCCACTAAAATAAAAACACTCACAAACAAAGCCATCAAAATAAAACATAATGTAAATAATAGAATATTCATTTTAAAGATGAAAATATATATCCTTCAGAGAAAGTAAAAGTGAATGAAGAATGAATGAAATATTTTGTATTTAAAAAAATTAAGGAAACCTATATGACTATTATAAATCTGACAATTGGAATAGTAATATGAAAATTAACAATAGTAATTTGGCTGTTAGAATAGTAATATCACCTATAAAAGAATAAAATTTAATTTATGTATCTTATAAATAATCAAATTATAAATTTATATCATGTTAAAAGTAAATAAAATTTTAAAATTGATTAATTATGTGTTGGTATTTTTGTAAAACATAAAGAGTTATTTACAATATTATAATTAATATAATGATTTAAAAGAAAATTTATTTTAATAAAACAGACTCATAAATTAATATTATATTTTATTATAAATATAATATCGTTTTATGTGTCCTTAATTAATAATTCAAGGGGTTAGAAAATATTAAAATCTTTATTCATCAAATAAAAGATAATTTTATTTAAAAATTAAACTTCTCAAATTTAGAAAATTATTTTCCTAAAATGGATTTCATTTTTTAAAATAGAAATTCTTAAAAATTGTTGGGTGAATTTTTGATATTTTTATAAAATACTTGAATTTTATGAATAGTGAAACATGATATTTAACATTATAAGTTTAATACATGAATTTTTGAGTCATGGATGATGTAAGAACCCATTATCTAAAACCCACCTTTACTATTTACTATATTTATTCCAAAGAATCAACAATATTTATAGTCTTGAGCCAAAATAATAAACTAATTAATATAAAAATAAATAACACCCCTCTCCTCCCCTATTAATATCACCCCTCGACAACTCCTCCATCCATAAAATAATAATAACTACAGTATCAAGTATATATTAGAATATTTTTTAAAAAACATTAATATCATATGTACACCTCTATTTTCATATCCTCTTATTAAGATAAATGAAACTATTGTCCAAATTGTGGTGGTTTACCAGCTCTATGGATAATGATTTTTAGTTTTTCATTTCCACCTTCAAGGATGGGAATAAAAAAATTATTATGAATAAATAAGATTTTTAATATGTATATTATAACTTATTTGATGTTCATGAACTAATATATATTCATATTATTAAATTTCATGAATGTACTTGATGATGGTCGTAAAAACCCCCCAAAAATAAACTATACAACTATCATTGATATTTAATTAAATGAAACAACCTCAAAACAAAAATAAAAATGATATATAGGATAATTTAAAATTATGTAATTGAATTAATTCTATATAATTTGACTTCTATATAGTTACACCCATTTGAAAATATCTTCTATAATTATATACAAGTAAGATGACCATGGAACCTTGAAAATGAATACTCCCAGAATGAAAAAAATGAACTTTATAAATCACTAAAATTTCCCTAAATGAACTTAATAAAATATAATAAATAAAATAGATGTAGATAAGTTTATTAATTGATTAATTAATTAATCTATTTTGATTATACAGGACATTATGTGCATGTGAAGAATGTTTCCAGACATAAGGTAATGGATCACCTCAAACATCCATTTTACGTTTGGGATTTTTATTTTTCTCTATTTATCCCAATGTATTTATTAATTATTATTATATAAATCTCCAAAAAAATTATATTTTCCAATGATCCATTTATATATATATATATCAATTCATATTTCATTGATGATTAAATACATGTTTTAAAAGGTTACCTTCTTAGTTCCTCTCGATAAGAAAACCCAATTAATGGGAACAACTATATTTCATACCCTTTTTCAAGTACCCAAAATAATACATTTTAAGACACCAATATTTTTATTAAATTTCACAATTTTTGATGAAAAAATATTTTGGTTCATTTCTAATTTTATACAAAAGAAATATTCATTTTTTCCACCTTAAATACTGTTTCATATTTTCCCTTAAGCCACACTAAATTTTCTTATTTATAATTTTTCCAAAACATTGTTTTTCATGTATTCAATTTATTTGGACATAATTATTCATGATATATTCTTATTTTTTACATTATTATTATCAATAATTGATTAAATACATTATTTTATGGATAAAATTTTGTGATACACCCTTTGGTTATGCCTTATGACATGATTACAAAACACATTTATTTCCCATGGTAACTATTATGATTATTTTTATGTTTTTTTTCATTATGTGGCACAAATATACTAGTTCATGTTTTTATACGTTCTCCTGGATAGTTATCCAGTGCACTGGGTAGTGTTTTATCCTCACGATATGTCAAGTATGGGATTAGGGAGTACACCTAACACATTATGGGACTTTGGCCACCATATGTTATAGTCTTGATAGATAGAATTGACTCATGATTATGTAATGTAATATGTTTTTTCCGCATTAAAATATTTCCATGATCATATGACTACATGTTCTACTTGTAATTATTCCATATGCTTATTCATGATACACACCTTTTATGTTATAATGTTTAGTTTTCGAAGTCATGTGTTATGCTTTATTCTCATGTTTATTCCCTTACTAGTATTTTTAGCTCATCTATTTTTTTATTCCAACAAGATATCCTATCAAGTTATATGAGCTAAACGGGAGTTAGGATCTCATTATAGAGATTAATAAAATGATAGTTTTTTTAGTTTTATGTTTTAAAATTATGTAACTTTTCTTCCGAAAATAGTTGACTTTTCGATCCTTGATCTGTATATCATATATAATTATGCATAAAATTATGTAATAATTTGTGTAAATGGATTAGGTCATTATAGTTGTTATCATAGCATGGTCAATTTATTTTTGGGAATTAGGGATATAAAAATTTAATAAGAACCTTATGGATAATCCTATCACAATGAATAAACTATATTGAAACTTAGGGAATAATAAGTTAGGATATACATTTCAGTTATAGGTTATTCACTATTTGTTTATGGTTAAATTTTTATATTATCATTAGATTTGTATTAAATCAAACTAATTGTATTTTTAAATATGTTTAGCCAATAATGGGAAATAGGTAAAGTCATGCTAACAACCAATGTGATAGGCAGTGTGATGATTTCTCTAATAAAAAAACTATTATGGGAAAGGGAGCCCAAAAATTCATCATAGTACTAGATTAACTTGATCATGTTGTGAATAATAACTTGAATCATGTGAAATCCCTCCTTCTCCTATTAAAGGGAAAGTGACAGCTCAATCATTTATATGATATAGTCCTATTTTTTTTAGCAGATCTTATGATCCCCTCATTGTAGAATAGTGGATTAACTCCATTAAGAATATATTAAATATTCTATAATGTTATGATGAAGATAAATTCATACTGGTAGTTTATGATTTTGACGGGGAAGCTGATTTGTGGCAGACAGTGATAAAAACACAAATAATGAGGAATACATTGACTCCATTGATTGGTAAGGAATCAAGAAAAATATTTTTCAATAAATATTTTTCCCAAAATCTCCATCTTAAAAACAATGGGATTTCGTTCGAATGAAGTAAAAGTAAGATAAAACAAATAGGTTTTATGATGGAATATTTACAAGGATTTCATGATAAGACTCTATCTTTTTTCATGAACATTGAATGTATGGTGGATTGCTTCTTTAGTGGATTAAAGGCAATTCTAAAAAATCCTTGGTTGATTAGAGACTTTGATATATATGATAATATTTTATGATGATCCCTAATGGTTTAGATTGATATTGGTGAATCTCAGTGGTCTTATGGTATCAAAGATAAAAAATAAAAAAAATAGAGTCTAATATTGGAGGATAAATAGATAAATCCAACAAAGGTAACAAAACCCAATATCCCACACATAAAAAGTGTGGGAAGAAGCATCCTAAAAACTGTATAATGGGAACATAGAGATGATAAAAATTTGGAAGCGATGGGAATTAGGATAATTATTTTCTATGGGATTGGAAAAATCCCACTAATGTCGAAGAATAAAGGATGTTTAAGATCAAAACTGATCCTATTTTGGAGTGTTTCAAATACAAGTAAAATGGGAATTATGCGAGTCAATTCCCTATGCCAAGGGTTTTTTATACAATCAACAAAAACTAACTCAATTTTGTGTATTTCAACAATGATGTGGTGATATGTATGATGGTAATTCATTCTAAAATTGAATATGTACAATTTGATTTGGGTTCTACACATTCATTCATAACTTACAAGTTTAATAGAACTATTAAAACACCACCTAATAATATGAAGGTTGAGTTATCTATGATAATAGTCAATTGATAAATTATTTTACCTAACATATATGACTAATTATTGATTAATTTATATGGACTAAACTACCCCAAAAATCATTGATTACTTCCTTCGGTGAAGTATGATTCTATATTAGGAATGGATTGGATACCTTTATATAAATCCAACTTCAACTATTGTGAAAGGGATATCTCTCTTCACATCCTGAGGGGTCCCCCAATTATGTACAAGTGTAAAGAGGATTATAAATCACTTTCATAATTATAATATCAATTTTGGATATTATTTCCCTATGAGAAAGAATATCTATATCAAATGATTGAGACAAATGAGAGGATCATGCTCGAAGACAAGCCTAATATGAGATACTATACTAATTTGTTCCCGAATTAATTTCATGGTCTTCCAGGTAATCAAGAGGTTTATTTCTTAATTGATCATATACCTAGATATATGACTATATCAAAAACTCATTACAGGATGGCCACTGTTGAGTTGGAGGAACTGAAGAATCCGTTGCATGAAAATTTGGACAAGTGTTTAATACACCTTATTGCTACACTATGTGGTGCACCTATACTATTAATTAATAATGATGTATCAATGTGCCTCTTCCTTGATTATCATAAGATCAACTGAATCATGATAGAGAACATGTACCCCTACCATACATAGATGTCTTTTTTAATCAACTATGTGGATCTATGTATTTCACTAAGGTAGACATTCAGTCATGGTATCTCCAATTAAATGTGATCAAGGAATATAATCCAATGACTTGATTATGAAAATGGTACACACACTATGAGTTCATAGTGATTCCCTTTGGGCTCAAAAATGATCCAATAATTATCATTTAATTAATATGTTGATTTTTTAGAGATTACCCGAAAATATTTATGGTAGTATTTATAGATGATATTCTAATATACACCAAGAGAAAAGAGGAACAAGAGGTTTATTTTAAGATTGTGCTAATGAATATCTAGAGGTAAAATCTGTATAAAATGTATGGTAAATGTAATTTTCATATGGATAAAGTAACTTTCTTAGATCATGATATCCTTAGGAAAGGAATATTTATAGACCCTTCCAAAACAAAGTCAATTAAGGTGTGGCCTAGAGCAACATCTGTAATAGGGATCTGTAGTTTCCTTGGTCTAGTTCGGTATTAATGATGATTTGTGAGGAACCTATAATGATTATGAAATCCACTGACCCAGATTAATTCAACGGGAGTAATGTTTTTTGGACCAGTTAATAGTAATCCTTAATCAATGATTTAAAAAAGAGGATTATCACTACACTATTACTTACACTATCGGGAAGTGAGGCACACTTTTTGGTACACAACGATGTTTCAAAGATAGTTTTAGGTTGTAAACTTATAAAAAATGAAAAAATAGTTGACTATGTATTAAAGTTGCGAAAATTTCACAAGAAATAATATCACACACTTGATATAGAGTCAGGAGCCATGATCTTCAAATTGAAAACATAGTGGTATTATCTCTTTGGAAATAAGTGTGAGATGTACAGTAATCAAAAGAGGATAAAATATATATTCACTCATAAGGAGCCTAATATTATCCAGTGAAGATGGTTGAATATCATCAAGGATTATGATTTCTTAATCCACTAACATCATGGTAAAGTGAATAAAGTTGTAGATTCTCTATGTAGAAATTATCTTGAAACATTATCAAAGATGAGAATTGAGAAGGATATAATATTTTTATACTTACAAAGTATGGACATGGGAAAAATAACGGAAGGAACATCCTCATTCATTTCTTAAATGATTTCTCATCCATACCTTATGAAGTAGATAAAAGGTTATGAATGAAATGATGTGGAAATTCATAAAAAGGTGGATACTATAATAAAGAGCAAATACTCGTAGTTAAAAATTGATGAGTAATGAGTTATAGTATTTTCTTCATGACTTTTTGTACCATCCAATATAGTGACAAAGAATGAGCTTAATAATAATGAACATATCTTAAACATAACTATTCACACATGGAGGGAAAATATGTATTGAGATATCTAAGAGCACTGTTTGTGGGACAATATGCAAAAGGATATCATTGAATATACATATAAGTGTCTGGTATATAATTATGTGAAAGATGAAATGAAACAGTCTAATGTAATGATGTTACTATTACCTATACCTACATGTAAATGGGAAAACATCACAATCAAAATCTTCATTTTAATTCTGATGAAATCAAGAGGAAATAATTCTTTATAAGTCATTGTGGATAGTATTATAAATATGACTAAATTTGTTGTGATTCAAGAGGACTTCTCACTCGGCCAACTTGCATGGATATACATCAGAGTAGTAGTGAGGCTGCATGGAGTACCATTATTGATTATATTTTATTGTGATCCATGATTTACCGTCATGTTTTGGAACAGTATCTAACATGCTCAAAATACGGATTAGAACAACAGTATGTCATATCACCCCCAAATTGATGACTAATACGAGAAAACTATTCAGATACTAGAAGATATGTTGAAAGCATGCTCAATAGACATAAAAGGTGGATCGGATCAACATCTTACACAGGTTTATTTCACTTATAATAATAGTTTACACTCAATGATACAAATGTATCAATATGAATCCCATTATAGGAAAAGATTTAGAACACCAACATTCTAGGATGATGTTGGCGAACATAAGCTAACGAGATCTGAAATGGGAGAGGAATTGGAAGAAAAGGTGAAGACCATCCAATAACATATCTAGGCTACCCAAAGTGTACAAAAGTTCTATGTATATAATATTATATGGGACTTAGAGTTTGAGGTTGGTGAAAGATTATTCCTTCACATATCTCCATGGAATAGGTTCATGATATTTTGAAATAAAAGAAATATAATCCCTAGGTACATACACCCCTTTGAGATTCTTGATCATTTTAGTGTTTTATCCAATCAAGTAGAACCTAAACCAAACATGTCTCAAGTACATGGTATATTCCTAGTATCTATCCTATGTAAGTACATATCGGATCCCTCACATGTACTGAACTCAGATTTGGTATAGCATGAAAATGATCTCTCTTGTGAGGAGAAACTGGTAAATATTTTGGACTGTAGAGAAATGGTTCTATGTAACAAGAACACTAACCTATTAAAGGTACTATAGAGAAACCAAAAGTATGAATAGGTTACATGGGAACCACAATAAGTGATAAAGGATATATACCCTCACCCGGTTTCACCTGAGTATGTAAAATGAATTTTCGAGGGAGAAATTGCATTAGGGGGGAATAATGTAATGATGTAGAATTTTATCTAGGGAATTTTACATTCTATGTAATAATATAAAAACATTTAATGTAGAACCCAATAAATAATTATTCTCATAAATGAGGAATGGAATTTTTTTCAGAAAATAAACCAATAATAATTCGAAATATTGCAGCAGGACAATAAATTAAAAACTAATATTCCATGAATGGGAAAAATTGGATGTGCTAGATCCACTAGAATAAGTGCACTCACAAAAAAGATATTATAATAAAAAATAATGTTAATAATAAAATATTAATTTTGAAGATGAAAATATATATCCCTGAGATAAAATATAAGTTAATGAAGAATAAATGAAATAAGTGGTATTTATAGAAATTAAAGAACATATATGACCATTATAAATATGACCATTATAATTGTAATCTAGCCGTTAAGAATATTAATATGGCCTTTATATTAGTATCCTCACTTATGAATGTAAAAAATAAAATTAGGTATCTTATAAATAAAAAATGCAATATTTAAATCACAGTATATGTAAATAAATATTTTTAATATGATAAATTATATGTTGGTATTTTTGTAAAACATAAATGATTAGTTACAATTTTATAATTAATATAATCATTTAAAAGATAATTAATTTTCATAAAATAGATTCATAAATTAATACAATGTTATATTATAATTATATTATAGTTTTATGAGACCATAATAAATATTTCAAAGGGTTATAAAATTTATTATAATATTAAAATTAGTAATTTTCGAATAAATGATGATATTATTTAAAAACAAAATTTATAATATTAAGAAAATTATTTTCATAATACGAATTAAAATTTATAAATATGAACATTGAAAAATGGTTAAGGAGGTTTTTGGGATTTTTATAAAATAATTCATTTTTTGGGAATAAAGAATAATAGTAATTTATAGTTTTAAATATTATAAGAAAAATATGTGAATTTTTGATTCATGGATGATGTAAGAACCCATTATATCAAACCCCCTTCTCTATTTACTATATTTAGTCATATTAATCAACACTACTGATAGTCTTGACCCAAAATAACAAAATAATAAATATAATAATCAAAACACTCATCACATCTGCCTATAAATACCACACCTCACCACCTCCTTTATCCATCAATTCATAATAAATATTGTTTCATGTATATAATATAATTTATTTTTTCTAGTGGAAAATTGTATATCCACCAATTTCTCATATATTCAAATTCAAAATAATGAAATCATTTTCCAAATTATGTCAGTTTACTGTTTTCATGGATAATTGTAATGCCCCGACCCTTGTTACCCAGAGTTGGTGCATTATTTTGTATCATTGGAATGATCACAAAAGATCAAGTCTCGAAAGACTGATTAGTTTAGTAGCCTTCGAAAAAATAGATGCATTCATAAAGTTAACATTACATCATAAAGTGAAAAACTACAACAACATCTTGTCTCCATAGACCACACTCATATCCTCGTATTATTCCTGTAGGTATATCATAAAATACTTCTTCACATCCTGGGAAAAATAAAACATAGAAAGGGGTGATCTCAGATGCTCAGTAAGGATAACAACATAGAGGAAACTTTCTTAAATAAGCATAAACATTTAAGGCAATATATAACTAAAACAAAAGCCTTTTAAACTTGAACTTCAGTGTAATATAGAAAAGATAAAATGAAATAATTTCATTTACTTTTTCACATGGATATTCTACTAGTTTAATAATCACATGCATTATCAATAATCTTCTTCATAATAATGGAATGCATAATGCTAGGCTATTATAACCACATAGTCAAGGCCTTGTTCCAAGAATATAAATATGACTTTCTCAAGGCCATTTTCCAAGACACTAGTTTGTCACATGAGACCAACCAATGCATCAAGGAGAAATAGCGGGCTCCACCCGTCACATACTAGGTCCAATGCATTCCTTGTATGAAAAGGTTTAAACATAATCTGAACATTCGTATTAAAACTAGAATAAGAGATGTCAATATTTTAACCACAAACCAAGAATGGTATACGAACAGCACATCCACAGTCCAACATAACTCATTCAACACAATATGGAAGATTTTATTATATTAGATCAACCTCAATAGATAATAATGAATTATATTAACATAGATGAAAATAATAATCAAACTATTTGAGTGAAATATCCTTCTTTTTCTTGAAAACATTTAAATGTATCGCTATTTATCAAGAATCTGTTTAAAATAGATTTTTGAATAAAAGTGTCTCATACCACATTGAATATTTTAAAAGGAATTTTAATTTTAAAACATTAATTTCCATAATAATAAATCCTTAAAACCATTTTCAAAAAATGGACATTGATGAGAATGATTTAGAATAATAAATCATTAAAAAAATTTAATATGATATTGTAGAGACCTGAAGCCTGACGTACATGAACATTACATTACTTTTGCGGAATACTTAGTACATAACAAAAACACACACACAAGGATCGTAATAGTTTAGTGTCTTTGGAAACTCGGAATGTAATCTTCTAATCGTGGTGAAAGATCTTCAACATCTCTCATAAAGATATTCCTTTTTTTACCTAAAACCTTTCTTTATATCCTGGGGAAAAGAAAACATAAAAGGGTGAGCTCAAATGCTCAGTAAGGGTAAACAACAGAAATATCAATCACATCATATTCAAAAGAACATAACATTTTGGAAATCTTAACCTGCAAAAGAGAGCATAATTTCATAACATGGGATAAATCATGGCAGTGAAATGTAATCACAATAATCATAACATAAAACATGAAACTTTGTGGCATTCAAACATAATCATAGAGAATCATATCTTATTAGTCAAGACTCATTGCCAAGACTATCTTAGTGGACAAAGTCCATTTCTTAATCGAGTAACCCTCGTTTCAGTCCTGTTTCACTGAACCGTTATAACTTACCATTTCAGCCATGTTTATCTCATGAGATATAAAATCTTTACCCAATGCATTGGAGGGAGATATAGGTCCCACCCATCTCATAATGATACCATTCTTATGTGTTCCACAAAATCATAAATCATACATCATTGCATAACCCATGTAATAAAAATGGGAATCTTAAACATCGTGACATCATAAAACAATTCATATAAGATAAAGGAATTCATAAAAATATAATTCCATCACAACATAATCAAATCAATGTAATAATAGGGATAAAAATAGAACCCTTTTATTATCGTAGATGGAAAATAATTTTGAAAAAATACTTGAACTCTATTCTTGAGGAAAATATCCTTTCTACTTCAAAAAAACTTCTCCTTTCTTAAAATGTCAGACAATTTTAAACTAAAATAAGTTGATTAAAAATAAACATGAATACTTGTAAAGGAAGCTTCTTGGAAATAATGTTTTAGAAATCCATTCATGTCGTATAAGTTAAAAAAAACATTCTTTGTACTTTTGTCAGAAAAGTCAAAAAGTACCTCGTACGAAAAACGACAAAAGATTCCTTTCATATCTTTTTCTAAAAACTCATCTAAGGGTAAAATTGGATTTAAACAATTGTACGTGGATGGAAATAATATTACATGTTGAGGAAACATGGATGTGGATGATAAAATACTCCCCAGTAAATACCAAAGTATAAAAAATCTCGGATAAAAATGAGATTGTGATATTTCCCTTACCTTAGGTCCGATTTGCTTTAACGTGTCCAAATCTCCTGTATAATGGTTTAAATAATGTTATTTACTTATTCCATAGTCATAAATATTGATATGATATCATATATGGTTATATTCTTAGCTTCTTATTAGTAATATTTCATTGTTACTTGTTACTCGGGTCTTTATTGCCTTATGTTCTTATGCGTGTTTTGACGAATAAATTCTTATTCTTCTTTTAAGGTTATAGATACCTTATATCCAGAATGGTATTATTGTAACATATATCATATTTATTCATTAAATTCATTTGTATAATTACTATGTAATGATGATCATGTAGAACGAGTCGCATCACATCGTGGAGACGGTATTCTGTACGTACGCACGAGCGATGATATTGTTCCCATGATCGTGGAATTGTATTTAAGTGTATTTATAATATTTCAGAATCAATATCACTTTATAATATTCATATATAGTTACTCATTACACCATTATACCCATCCTTGTAAGGTGATGATGGAAAATAGATTACACCACGGCGTGGAGACGGTATTCCGTACGTACGCACGCGCGGTGATTTCATTTTTCCGTAGGATGGATAGAAGGTGAATTAGGGTTGTTTCATATTTATAATAACATATCATTATGTAAGTAATACTGATGTTATTACTTTATCATGAAACAACTAAAGAAGAAGAAGTTGAAGAAGAAATAAATTGAAAAGATCAGTAATGGATATTACCTCTTCTTTGAAACGCCTCTTTGAATCCTCCACTTAGGGAACTAAGATTGGTCTTTGAAGAAGACCAGGACCTCTAGGATTATTCTAGGGAAATGGAGAAGGGATTTTGGCTGGGGTTGGCCGAGCTTGAGTGCTCAAATTGGTGTGAGGAGGAGGGGAGGAGGTGTCCTTTTATAAGGGAGGAGAGGGGCACCTTAGGAATATCTCAAAATATTATTTTATATTAAAGTCAAAATCGGTTTATAATGGTTCCAAAGGGTCTTATTTCTAAGATAATGTGGGGATGGGTCGAAATAATATCAACCAATAGGATTTACACAAGTTGAGGTTATTATTTTAACCTTATCAATTAGATTTAACTCTAAGTTAAATAATTTAACTTTTACCGTGTCTTTTTGTTTTCTTACACTATATGGTTAATACACTAACAATAACATGCCAAGAGAACCCCAAATTATTTATTATTAATATATATATCCTTATCTAAGTCATTTGGCCGATCCTTAGATTTTTAGGAATAAAATAACAATTAATAATATAATATTTGATTTAAATACTATTTTGTGTCGATTTTGACACTATTTGATATACGATTTTTGTGAAAGTCATAACAAAATTATATGTTCAAACCAAGTTGATTAAATCAACACTAATATATCATAGTAACCTATAATATTAGTGGAATTCATAAAAAGTCTCAAATTACATTTATTTTGGTGTTTATAACATCAATTATGTCAATATTTCATTAATAAGATAATTACTGCATCATCATTGTGTCATAAATAAATTAAATTATTTAATGTCTAAAAATTACAAATAAAATACCATTATGTATGAAATCTTTTTATATTTCTAATGAATATTTATAGTCTAATTTATCTTCTGCATAACCCCATATTAAAAATGTTTTAGTAAATAAACTTTGATTTTAACTCTTTTATCACTTCTTTAAATAAATTAATAATAAATGTCCTAATCTAATCCAAGTGGGCCTAAATGGTCATATTTTATTCCTAAGTTTGTTTTCGATCGAATTACACTTATCCAATAGAATTAGTACATGTGTTAGGGTAATAATAATATCATCTTTTACCTTAATTACCCTATTTACTATTAACCGTGGTAAAAAAAAGTAAAAAGTTACTATTCACCAAAAATTATTTTCATCTCATTGAACCACATTTTAGTCCTTGATATTAACCGTGTCTCTCGGATTTTCAAAATTCCACTCACAGAAGCGGTAAAATTATGTTTTATGAACAATTTAGTTTTTTTAACTACCACTTAGTGGTTTCACTATTCATTAAAAAATTGAAACTTTTCAGAAAAATTCAAAAAATTAGGCCTAAGCTATATTTGATATTATGAACTCAAAAATGATGTCTATTTTACCAAATTCAAAACATATCAGTTGCATTAACTAATATAAAAATTAATTCTCGTCGTCAAAACAAATAGCTTGTTTTTAAGAGATAATAACTATCAAAAGATTGACACTAGTTTATAACTGGTTTAAATGTGAAATTACATCCAATGACCAACATTGTATTAAATTGTAAAAATATATTCTAAATATACATTAAAACCACTCAAATTAATAATTTATTACTATTAATTATTTCTATTAAAAAAGTTGTTTTTAATTAAAATGTAGTAATTTTCACTATTCATCGGAATATGAAAGTTATCCGAAAAGTACCAAAATTTCACCCTAAGCTAATTTCGATATTCCGAATCCAAAAATGAAATCCATTTTGAAAAATAAAATTTAAAAAATTTCAAAAAGTGGTTATTACTATTCATAAATGCTAGTTTTAATAATATTTTAATAGCATATCGTTGTTTATTGAAACTCGGTATTGCGTACTACACACGCTATCAAGGAAATTCGTGATTGCATGTAATGAAAGGCAAGTCAAGGATGCGTGTTGTGAAAGCTCCTTTTGGTGTAGCGTACAACACAAGACATTAATGAAATTAAAAAGAATATTTTTCATAAAATCTCGGGGTGTTACATTCTACCCCCCTTAAAATTAATTTCGCCCTCGAAATTCGTCGGGGTTATAAATGGTTTACTATTCGAAAGTTTCCCACATCGTAAAAAGGAATACCAAAACCAATCTTTAAAAACGAAAGTATGAAACGTAACGGTTACCCAAATAAACTAATCACTGGGTTTCCACATAGGTAAAAATATGGATACGGAAGAGAAATCTAACCATCATGTTCTGATGGAGAGTGGTAGAGAACATGGCTATGGAAAAGCTAGCAATCACAAAGCCATAAATTTGTGATGATCTAAGGTACCATCTGATTAATCAGATATAAGAGCACTAGGACAACATTTTTGGTTTTCAAGATCATTTCCCTAAAGTTGAAGAATTTGAATTAGAATAAATACTTACTTTATTTTGGTACAATCTCACTGTTGTTCGTGCCTTGAACAATTTCCACTTCATCTCTTAAATAAATGAAGTTGAATTTGTTATTTGTGAAGTGTTAGCAGATCAGGTGATAGAATGACAGGTCATTCCATCTGTCTCAAACAAAAGGTTAGCAAAAGTTATTAAATATACCTAAGTCATTCTATAGTGAGATTAATCATATATGGTTCCTAAAATGGACTTATACATCATATATAATACTGCTTAATATAATAAAACTAGTTTCTACTAAACAGGGACTTCCTGTAGGCCAGTGGTAGGCGATAAAGGCCAGTCGCACTTCGGTTGTGGGTTCGATTCCCACAGCCTTGTCCGAAGCGATGGGTTGTCGCCCGTCCTGCAGGTTGTCCTTTTTCAAAAACTATATTACTATAACATCCCATCAATAATATCGAGAAAAAAAAAACAAAAACTTCTATCCTTAAACAATACTAACTTATGTCCAACATAATCCTTTTCAATCTTTAGGCTTATCCATAATACTACAGTCCACTCTCATAATATAGTGGAAACGATTACCAGATATTTAATACCATCATTAATCCCCATATATCATAAGATATGTCTTTTGGTCACATTCCAAACATTCAAAGGCCTTAATCATGTATTCTCTTGAATACCCATTGAACCTTAGTGAAAACATGAATGCTGTTAAAAGATAACTCTTTCCACATACCAAAATCCTCAAAATTCTATATACTTAACCCATGATATCACTTAGTCCTTATATCAATCATGAGCTCATGAATACAATCAAACATCTCATTATCTTCTTATTCCTTCATTATGCGCATATCATCTACTTTACAAAAATATCTGAATAACATTCCATGGTTACTTATACCATTCAACATATACTTTCAAATACATTTTGGAAAAACAATAGTGTAACAATCCTTATATGATTATTTATTCCATAGTACCATTAACTATACAAAATAACTCTCGATAAACATACAATCATTCCACTACCTTCTAAAACAACCGACTGAGCTTTAACACTTCTTTCAGCTCATATATCATTTGTAGTCTCCTCATCATCATCCACATAAATACTACCCATATGACCACGCTGATTCTCTTCATGAGACTTTCCCTTAGGGAATTGGTTTGCATAATGCCCGTACATTCCACATTTAAAACATTTAACCATTGTTGATGTCGTAGCAATACCATTATCCTCATCCCTGGTGTTAACTGAACCTTTTCCTTCGCACTTACTGGCTTTGTGTCCTTCTTTTCCACACCCAAAGCATCTTCCAGTTCCTTTGAAACATTCTCCTTGATGCCTCTTCCCACATGATTTACATAGGGGAAATTGAACTTTCATTCCTCTATGATCATCATGAAACTCCATCTTTCTCTTATTAGCCGAGTCATGAATCTTACCAAATTTAAATTTATTGATCATATTATGAGATTGCTGATTCGGCATAATAATGAATTTTGGACCTCGAAATCCCATTTCATTTGGTTTCTCATGAAAAATATCATTCCATTGTCCATCATATCCTCCATTATCGTGAATCATCTTATTTCTAGCCATTTTCTAAAACCTAAAAAGAATAGTGTTCGAGGAAAAAATCATAATAAAGGGGGAGTAACTTCAATATCTAACATCTTAGGTTAAATTCTATGATCGTTACCATAGTTCTAGGACTATACCCTATACGTATACTTATCCTTAGGGGCATCCCTAGACATACCTTAGAAATATCTCTAGAGATTTCACTAACGTTTTCACATCCTAGTTTCCAAAGGTTGACTAATCCTTTCCTCTGATACCAACTATAGAGACCCGAAGCCTGACGTACATGAAAATTACATTACTTTTGCGGAATACTTAGTACATAACAAAAACACACACACAAGGATCGTAATAGTTTAGTGTCATTGGAAACTCGGAATGTAATCTTCTAATCGTGGTGAAAGATCTTCAACATCTCCCATAAAGATCTTCCTTTTTTTCCTAAAACCTTTATTTATATCCTAGGGAAAAGAAAACATAAAAGGGTGAGCTCAAATGCTCAGTAAGGGTAAAGAACAGAAATATCAATCACATCATATTCAAAAGAACATAACATTTTGGAAATCTTATCCTGCAAAAGAGAGCATAATTTCATAACATGGGATAAATCATGGCAGTGAAATGTAATCACAATAATCATAAATTAAAACATGAAACTTTGTGGCATTCACACATAATCATAGAGAATCACATCATATTAGTCAAGACTCATTGCCAAGACTATCTTAGTGGACAAAGTCTATTTCTGAATCGAGTAACCCACGTTTCAGTCCTGTTTCACTGAACCGGTATAACCTACCATTTCATCCATGTCTATCTCATGAGATATAAAATCATTACCCAATGCATTGGAGGGAGATATAGGTCCCACCCATCTCATAATGATACCATTCTTATTTGTGCCACAAAATCCTAAATCATACATCATTGCATAACCCATGTAATAAAAATGGGAATCTTAAACATTGTGACATCATAAAACAATTCATATAAGATAATGGAATTCATAAAACTATAATTCCATCACAAAATAATCAAATCAATGTAATAATAGGGATAAAAACAGAACCCTTTTATTATCTTAGATGGAAAATAATTTTGATAAAATACTTGAACTCTATTCTTGAGGAAAATATCCTTACTACTTCAAAAACACTTTTCCTTTCTTAACATGTCATACAATTTTAAACTAAAAGAAGTTGATTAAAAATAAACTTGAATACTTGTAAAGGAAGCTTCTTGGAAATAATGTTTTAGAAATCCATTCATGTCGTATAAGTTAAAAAAACATTCTTTGTACTTTTGTCGGAAAAGTCAAAAAGTACCTTGTACGAAAAATGACAAAAGATTCCTCTCATATCTTTTACTAAAAACTCACCGAAGGGTAAAATTGGATTTAAACAATTCTACGTGGATGGAAATAATATTACATATTGTGGAAACATGGATGTGGATGATAAAATACTCCCTAGTAAATACCAAAGTATAAACAATCTCGGATAAAAATGAGATTGTGATATTTCCCGTACCATAGGTCCGATTTGCTTTGTACGTGTCCGAAGCTCCTGTATAATGGTTTAAATAATGTTATTGACTTATTCCAGAATCATACATATTGATATGATATCATATATGGTCATATTCTTAGCTTCTTATTAGTAATATTTCATTGTTACTTGTTACTCGGGTCTTTATTGCCTTTTGTTCTTATGCGTGTTTTGACGAATAAATTCTTATTCTTATTTTAAGGTTATAGATACCTTATATCCAGAATGGTATTAGTGTAACATATATCATATTTATTCCTTAAATTCATTTATATAATTACTATGTAATGATGATCATGTAGAACGAGTCGCATCACATCGTGGAGACGGTATTCCGTACGTACGCACGAGCGATGATATTGTTCCCATGATCGTGGAATTGTATTTAAGTGTATTTATACTATTTCAGTATCAATATCACTTCATAATAATAATATATAGTTACTCATTACACCATTATACCCATCCTTGTAAGGTGATGATGGAAAATAGATTACACCACGGCGTGGAGACGGTATTCCGTACGTACGCACACGCGGTGATTTCATTTTTCCGTAGGATGGATAGAAGGTGAATTAGGGTTGTTTCAAATTTATAATAACATATCAGTATGTAAGTAATACTGATTATATTACTTTATCATGAAACAACTAAAGAAGAAGAAGTTGAAGAAGAAAGAAATTGAAAAGATCGGTAATGGATATTACCTCTTCTTTGAAACGCCTCTTGGAATCCTCCACTTAGGGAACTAAGATTTGTCTTTGAAGAAGACCAGGACCTCTAGGATTATTCTAGGTAAGTGGAGAAGGGATTTTGGCAGGGGTTGGGCGAGCTTTAGTGCTCAAATTGGTGTGAGTAGGAGGGGGAGGAGGTGTCCTTTTATAAGGGAGGAGAGGGGCACCTTGGGAATAACTCAAAATATTATTTTATATTAAAGTCAAAATCGGTTTATAATGGTTCAAAAGGGTCTTATTTCGAAGCTAAAGTGGGGATGGGTCGAAATCCTATCAACCAAAAGGATTTAGACAAGTTGAGGTTATTATTTTAACCTTATCAATTAGATTTAACTCTAAGTTAAATAATTTAACTTTTACCGTGTCTGTTTGTTTTCTTTCACTATATGGTTAATACACTTACAATAACATGCCAACCGAACCCCAAATTATTTATTATTAATATATATATCCTTATCTAAGTCATTTGGCCTAACCTTAGATTTTTAGGAATAAAATAACAATTAATAATATAATATTTGATTTAAAAACTATTTTGTGTCAATTTTGACACTATTTGATATATGATTTTTGTGAAAGTCATAACAGAATTATATGTTCGAACCAAGTTGCTTAAATAAACACTGATATATCATAGTAACCTTGAAAATTAGTGGAATTCATATAAAGTCTCAAATTACATTTATTTTGGTGATTATAACACCAATTATGTCAATATTTCATTAATAAGATAATTACTGCATCATCATTGTGTCATAAATAAATTAAATTATTTAATGTCTAAAAATTACAAATAAAATACCATTATGTAGGAAATATTTTTGTCTTTCTAATGAATATTTATAGTCGAATTTATCTTATGTATAACCCCATATTAAAAATGATTTAGTAAATAAACTTTGATTTTAACTCTTTTAACCCTTCTTTAAATAAATTAATAATAAATGTCGTAATCTAATCCAAGTGGGCCTAAATGGTCATATTTTATTCCTAAGTTTTTTTGGTCGAATTACACTTATCCAATAGAATTAGTACATGTGTTAGGGTAATAATAATATCATCTTTACCCTTAATTACCCTATTTACTTTTAACCGTGGTAAAAAAAAGTAAAAAGTTACTATTCACCAAAAATTATTTTCATCTCATTGAACCACATTTTAGTCCTTGATATTAACCGTGTCTCTCGGATTTTCAAAATTCCACTCACAGAAGCGGTAAAATTAAGTTTTATGAACAATTTAGTTTTTTTTACTACCACTTAGTGGTTTCACTATTCATCAAAAATTGAAAGTTTTCCGAAAAATACAAAAAATTAGGCCTAAGCTATATTTGATATTATGAAATCAAAAATGATGTCTATTTTACCAAATTCAAAACATATCAGTTGCATTAACTAATTTAAAAATTTATTCTCGTCGTCAAAACAAATAGCGTGTTTTTAAGAGATAATAACTATCAAAAGATTGACACTAGTTTATAACTGGTTTAAATGTGAAATTACATCCAATGACCATCATTGTATTAAATTGTAAAAATATATTCTAAATATACTTTAAAACCACTAAAATTAATAATTTATTACTATAAATTATTTCTATTAAAAAAGATGTTTTTAATTAAAATTTAGTAATTTTCACTATTCATCGGAATATGAAAGTTATCCGAAAAGTACCAAAATTTCACCCTAAGCTAATTTCGATATTCCGAATCCAAAAATGAAATCCATTTTGAAAAATAAAATTTACAAAATTTCAAAAAGTGGTTATTACTATTCATAATGGCTAGTTTTAATAATATTTTAATAGCATATCGTTTTTTAGTGAAACTCGGTATTGCGTACTACACACGCTATCAAGGAAGTTCATGATTGCGTGTAATGAAAGGCAAGTCAAGGATGTGTGTTGTGAAAGCTCCTTTTGGTGTAGCGTACAACACAAGACATTAATGAAATTAAAAAGAATATTTTTCATAAAATCTCGGGGTGTTACAGATATTTTTGTTAGAGTTCCTAACGAAAAGAGATACTCTTGAATACAAATAATTGAGGTAATCAAAACATTGTAATATCATGAGAATAAATTTATTCATGATATACTATGTCAAAGTATATTATGTACACCATGTAAAAGTTATTTTGTGTATAACAACAAAGGAGTCTCAATGATGTGTAAATTGAGATGAAATTACTCATAAAGACCGTATCCTTAGGTTAAGGATAAATCAATAATATAATTATGTGTGAAAAATAATAATACACTAAATATGATTTGATATTCAGTATAAAACAATCAAAGGACATCCACACATATTCTTGTAAAAACAACACAAATGAATTAGATGTTTAACTCAATAAATGGAGATTGAGTTAAAAGTACTCTTATCAAGTTCATATCGATGACATGAGAATTTATCAATGGAGTGATTATATGTATAAAAAGTATATCCATAGAAAGCGGGGTTGAAATTATGACATAAGCAAATAAATAGTGATTCCACACATAATCTTAGAGTAAAATAATCAATGAAGTATGCATAAAGCTGAATGAGTGGAAATTAAAATTTCAAATTTCCTTATTGATTTGGTAACTTATGAAACATACACCCATGAAAGAAAAATAATAAAATTATTATGTAAATATCAATAAATTAATGTATATTACACAATTAATACAATCATGGGCAGTACACACACCACATGCAATAAATAATTGGTGAACAATGGAAATCTCGTGGAATTAAAAGTGAGATAAGAAACCTCTTACTTTGTAATTTTTCCATGGTCGAGGGTATGTTATCCTCATGTATAATGGTGAAATAATTTTTATTAATTTATAAAATATTAATATACATTAATATGATATCATATATGATCTTTTAACATTGCTTTGTTAATAATATCTTCGTATTATCATCGTTTTTGGTGTTAACAGATTCATTTTCCTTTATATTCCTTGTTATGTGAGTAATATTTGTTATGGATGGTAAGTATCTTATTAATATACAGGATGATATCATGTCTCTAAACATTATTTTTAATCATAAAATGAAAACTAGTCTTGAATGGATACGATGGGGAGTAAATCTCATCACGTTCATGGAGACGGTAATCCGTACGAACACATGAGCGAAAATATCATTCTTTTGATATTAAAATAATATATAATTGGATTTTATATCATATATAACGAATCATTATCATGTTATATTTATTATTTACATCAATTACACATCATTATTATACTAATCAAAATAATAATGTATTGAATAACAATTACACCACGACTTGGAGACGGTAAGTCGTACGTACTTATGTATGGTGACATGTCCTTCAAAGGATGGATAGAATAATGAATATGGATGTACCATATTCATAATAATATCATATTATATAGAATATACTAGAGTTATTATTTTATAATGTAAACAACAAGGAGAGATGAAGTGGAAGAAGAAGGGAACTTGAAAGTGGTGACGAGATATTTATCTCTACTTCGGGTTCTTACTTTTGATTTGATCAAAAGGGATCATTAGGTTGGATTTAGAACTAAATTAGGGCCTCTAGGATGAAGGTAAGACAGTTTAGAGGGTATTTGGTCAGAGTTTGGCCGAGCCAAAAGTCTCTGAAGGTGTGAATTTGAGGGAAGGGTGAGTGCCCTTTTATAAGAGGTGTGACGGTACATTAGGAAAAACTAGAAATATTATTTTATAGTAAAATAAATTTCGGTTTCTAATGGCTCCAAAATATATTATTTCAAATATAAGGGGTGTATGGGTCTAAAACCACTCTACCAATAGGTTTCAGAGAGGTTTGGGTCACTATATTAACTTCATCTTTTAGGTATAACGCTTAGTTAAATATTGTGGCATTTACCATGTATCTTTGTATTTTTATATTATATGGTTAATAGACCTACTATATACCTCAAATAGAACCACAAGTGGTTCATTAATGGAAAAATTATCATTATATAAGACTTTTGGTCAAGCCATAGATTTTTAGGGAAATAATATGAATTAATAATATAATTTGTATTGAAAACACTTTTATGTCAATTTTGACAATATTTGGTATTTTGTTATTTCTAAAATTATAACAACATTATAACATAGAAACAAATTCATCTAACGAACTATAATATGTCATATTAAAATTTAAAATTAGTGGAATTTATAAAAAGTCTCAAATTACATTTATTTGGACATTTATAGTATCAATTAGTTTAATATTTCATTAATTAGGTAATTACTGCATCATCATTGTGTCATTAATAAATTAAAATATTTATTTTCTAAAAAATATAAATAAAATACCATTATGTAGGAAATATTTTTTTCTTTATAATGATTATTTATAGTCGGATTTATCTTATGTTTAACCCTATATTATAAATGATTTAGTTATTAAACATTGATTTTAACTATTTTGACTCTTCTTTAAATTAAATAATAATAAATATCCAAATCTAATCCAAGTGGACCAAAGAGGTTCATATTTTAATCCTAAGGATATATTTGGACGAATTATACTTATCCAATAGAATTATTACATGTGTTAGGGAAATAATAATATCATTTTTACCCTCAATTACCCTATTCACATTTAACCGTGGTAAATAAAAGTAAAAAGTAACTATTCACCAAAAAAAGATGTTATCTCATTGAACCAAATTTTACTCCTTGATATTAACCATTTATCTCCTATTTTATAAATTCCACTCATAGAAGCCTTAAAATTGTGTTTTATGTGATTTTGAAATTTTCCTATGAGATGGGTAAAAGACGGTGAAAAGGTCAATAAAACTTTTATATATCTAAATTTTTTATAAAATGGCTCCAATTAATTTCATTGAACTTCTATAGGTATTATGTATATATTTTGAACTAAAATAAAAATAAAATATACAATTATTTAAATAAAAATGCATTTTTAAACTATAACTCAGTGTTTTCGCTATTCATCAAAAATTGAAAATTTTCTGAAAAATACCAAAATTTCACCCTTACCTAATTTCGATATTCTGAATCAAAAAATGACGTCGATTTTGAAAGATAAAAATTATAATATTTCAAAAAGTAGGTATTACTATTGATAACGGCTAGTTTGATTGGTCATGGTGTGTTAGAATCTCAAAGTGGCTTACAATTCAGGCTATATCATTATTCAAAGGGAAACATACCGTGGAAGCATGGGGTGTTACATTCTCCCCTCCTTCAATGAATTGTGTCCTCGAAATTTTTAAAATTGGGTTTGGGAATATAATGGAAAGTCCTACATCAGAAGAAGAGTCCATAAAACTATCACTTTAAAAGAAAGAGAGAGATGTACAAAGGTCACCCGAGATAACCTATACTAGGATTCGATGTAGAAAAACATGGATATGATTGATAAACTAAGTGTCAAGTTCTGATAGAGATGGATAGAAAACATGATCAGGAGAATGTTAGAAATAAGAAAACAAAAAACTTATGATGGGACAAATGGTCATTAGTTTCCCAGTAGGAAAAGTAAACAAACAATTTTTTTAAGTTACATTATATAAAGATGAGGAATTCATTTCTGAGATTGACTAAGAACATAACGAGATATACTTACTTTTTAAGTAAAGATTCATTCATTAATAAATGTCTACTACTAACTCATTTTTAAACAATTAGAATTCAAGAATAATTTTTCAAACTAGAAGAGGTAGAATAAACTTATTATAGAATCACATGATCCATGATGAATAAACTATATATTTACCTTGTCTTTAGAGATTAATCAAAACCAAAACGGTCAGTATAAGATCTGATGATCCCCCAAAAGGATATTCAATTAGAGAAATAAACACTAATCTTAATTTCTAAAATTAATCCAGAAATTCCCCAAAGTTAAATAAATATCATTAAATAAACAATTGTCCTTAAAATCCTTCAACATAATCCAAAATAATATTGAAACCCAAAACATAGAAGAATTTGGGTATGTAGTCTTCCACATTAAATGGTATCTCCAAATTACATTAACTACTCTTAATATAACATACTTAAAAGTAGTTAACCTAATAACATATTCTCTGTTATAGGTTAATAATTTCCATAAATAACCCAAATCACTATAAATCCAAAATAAAAACATAGATAAAAATACACCATTACTCCCCAAATGAAATACCATATTATTATATTTTCTTTGGGCATATAGTGTTCCCAACAAAGTGAAAATCTTCCAAAATTACATTTATTACTTTATCACCAAATCATTTTCCTATACAAAGGGTATTCATTTTATAAGACATAAGACCCCAAATCAACATATTATTGATTAATAAAATCATTTAACTAAAAATAATTAGTTACACTAACCAGGTACTTCACGTAGTCCAGTGGTAGGCGATAAATCCCATTCGCACTTTGGTTGTGGGTTTTATTCCCATAGCTTTGTCTGACATGATGGGTTGTCACATGGTCTTCCTGTTGCCATTTTTTGAAAAAATATATTTTATAACATTATTAAAATGAGGTAAATTCCTCAAAATAACCATAACATAATTTAACCACAAATGTTATCCCATACCTTTCATTTTCATCCCAAAATATAATAACTTGTAATTACCTCAAACACAAATATCATATAAAATGAAAATTTTTATTTATAACTATATTCACAAGAGAAAAGAAATGTCTTCCTCCAATATCATTATCACATGGAAAACTACAAGGTTACAAATACAAGAGAAAATTATTCCAAAGTAATCACATAAACAAGGAGCACTAATACTTTTAATATTTTCTCCAACCATTTATTTCAACATAGCTTCTTCATTATCCAAGAAAATATCCTATTGAATAGGGCATTCACTCGGGTAATGGCCTGGTCCCCTACATATATGGAAAATGACTTTAAATGGATTCTTGGGACCATTTTTATTTTCTTCCATAGTACTATTACTTTTTCCTCGATAATTCTTCCCTTTATGTCCTTTTTTCCCGCACGTAAAGATTTTCGTTGTTCCATTGAGACACTTTCCTGGGTGTCTCCTTCCATATTTCATGTAGGATTGAAAATAAAGATTCTTTTCACAATGGTCTCCACTGCTGGAGCTCTTATCCTTCCTCACCTTTTTATTCTTTGTTGAGTCTGGGAGTTGGTTTATATATATGTTGTGGATCATTTTTTTGGGAAAACTTATTTGGCTTGAACACGATATCTTTTACGCCTATCATCATTACATTTTGTTGCTCATTTCCACCATTTTTCCCACATTGTACATCATTCTAAAAGTTACTATGACTTCCTTGGATTCTAGCCATTAACTAAAACTAGACATCATTTTGTGAGTAACAGTTGTCATAAAATCATTTAGAGAATATCATGAAACCATATTCTTATTTTGAAACGCCTTAGGATTAACCAAGGTAATTTATTATCGTCTTATATTAAAATACATCAAATCAGTTTGTAAATAAAATGTAAATTAACCTATGAATATCCCTCGGGAGTGTCGTAACCAAGAGTGGAGCAAGGTTCAGTATCGTGCACCAGTTCCCGTTTGAGTCTAGCTCAAAATGGTGTTTTCATGTTTTATCCCTAGGTACATCTGTGCCAGAGCCGCCGTTACCTGCTCGTATCCAGACCTGGATTTATTTCTTTGAAAACTCACAAAATCTGTACAATACCAAATTATAGGAAGTTCTTCTATACTAATCCTCAAAGTATACCTTAGGGCTATGAGCTCTAATTAGAGTTTACCTAAATATACTTTCCAGGGTTTGTACTAAACTTCCTCTGATACCAACTGTAACGCCCTGACCCCAGTTACACAGGGTCGGTTCATTATTACGTATCATTGGAATGGTCACAAAAGATCAAGTCTTGAAAGACCGATTAGTTTAGTAGCCTTGAAAAAACAAGATACATTAATAATGTTTACATTACATCATAAAGTGAAAAACTACAACAACATCTTGTCTCCATAGACCACACACATACCCTCATACTGTAGAGACCCAAAGTCTGACGTACAAAGACACTACATTATGTTAGTGGAATACTTAATACATAACAAAAACAGACACACAAGGATCGTAATGGTTTAGTGTCTTTGGAAACTCGGAATATAATCTTCTAATCGCGGTGAAAGATCTTCAACATATCCCATAAAGATCTTCCCTTTTTTTCTTACCTAAAACCATTCTTTATATCCAGGGAAAAAGAAAACATAAAATGGGTGATCTCAAATGCTCATTAAGGGTAAGCATGGAGAAAATAAGACAAACCATATATATTTGAACATAAAAACATGTACATAATTATTAAACATAGAAATCTTGTGCAATGACATAAAACATGGATGTACGTAAGGCATAGATCAAAATAGAACATAAATCATGAAAAAATAGATTGTAAATAAAACTTGTAATGGTGGAAAAACATTAAGCACATGATATGATTTTCATAGTAGCCAAGGCATTGCTGCTAAGACAATCTTAGTGGACAAAGTCTCCTTCCGAATCGAGTTCACTCCTCGTTCTAGTCCTGTATTACTGAACCGGTTTATCTTGTCGTTCCGGCCATGTCTATCTCATGAGATATAATTCATTATCCAATGCATTGGAGGGAGATATAGGTCCCACCCATCTCATAATGAAATCATTCTTACTTGTGCCACAAAATAAAGATACGTCATTCATAATAACCCCATTAATAAAATGGGTTTCATAAACATCATCCCATCATCAAATAATCCATATAAACGAAATGGATATCATTTAATAATAAGAAACGTAAAACCATGTAAATCATAAATACATGATACTTGAAACATACACATATGAAATAATGTCATCTTAGATGAAAAATGGTTTTGAAAAAAAAAACACTTGAAATGAATTCTTGAGGAAAATATCCTTTCTTCTTCAAAATAATTCTCTTTTCACAAAATTTCATGAAATTTTAAAAGAAAAGGATTTTGTTTAAAATAGTAATGAAATATTTTGGATGAAGATTCATGAAAATAAGGCTTTATAAAACTGTAAAAATCTGTTCGTGTCGTATAAGTTAAAACAACATTCATCTCGTACTTTTGCCGGAAAAGTAAAAAAAAAGTACCTCGTAATGTAAAAAAAGAAATATTCCTTATATACCATGTTTTAAAAGTAAAAAATGGGTAAAAGGAATTTAAAAATTCATGAAAACTTTTTTATAAAACATGCACATGGATAATAACAATAACCCCGGTAAATACATACAAATAAAAAATCTCGGATAAGAATGAGATTGGAATATTTATCCCATACCTTAGGTCCGATATGCTTCGTACATATCCGAACCGACTATATAATGATTTAAATAATGTCATTAAATTAATACAGAATCATATTAATTGTTATGATATCATATATGGTTCACTTATGACTTTATATTACCCGTTCTATTGTAAATTCCATGTTAAAGAGTGTTTTGGGTAAAATCGTTTCATTTGTCGTCTGTGTTTTGACTTGTAATTATTAATATGATTACATAGATCATGATTACATAATACCAGAATATAAAACATGATTTATATATAATATATATTCATAATCAACATATATATAATAGATTGATAAATGAAAATAAATACACCATTCATGGAGACGGTAGGCCGTACGTACGCATGAACGTTGTTTTGGTTTCTTCATTGAATTGAATGGAATTAATTGGATGACATACATATATATATACATAAATCCAGTATCATTATTATGTCATATATTTCATGATCACTTATTATATATACTTTATAATTATTCATGAATGTTCAATCATTGAAAATGAATCTCATCGCGTCGTGGAAACGGTATTCCTTACGTACGCACGAGCGATGATATCATTCCCATTATTATTCAATAGAATTGTAGTGGATGGTATAATATATCAGAATAAGTATGATGTTATAATAACCATATTTAGTTATTCTTTACACCATTATACCCATCCATGTATGGTGTTGGTGGAAAAACATATTTCACCACGGCGTGAAGACTGTATTCCGTACGTACGCATGCATGGTGATTTCATTTTCTGTGGGATGGATAGATGGTGAAATAGGGTTGTTTAATACATATAATAACATATCAGTATATGATTTATACTGATGTTATTACTTCATAATGAAACAACTAAAGAAGAAGAAGTGGAAGAAGAAATAGAGTTGAATGAATCGGTAACAGACATAACTCTTCTTTGAAGCACCTCTTTGAGACCTCGTCTTAGGGCACTAAAATTGGTCTTCGAAGAAGACCAGAACCTCTAGGATGTTACTATGGAAGTGGAGAAGATAATTTGGCAGGGGTTAGCCGAGCTTGAAGGCTCAATGTGGTGTGAGGAAGAGAGGGAGGAGGTGCCCTTTTATAAGGGAGGAGAGGGGCACATTTGGAATAACTAAAAATATTATTTTATTATAAAGTCATATTCAGTTTTTAATAGCTAAAAATTGATATATTTCGAATCTAAGGTGGGTATGGGTCGAAATCATCTCATACAATAGAATTTATACAAGTTTAAGTCATTATATTAACCTTCTCTTTTAGTTTTAACTCTTAGTTAATTAGATTGACATTTACCATGTCACTTTTTATTTTTATAGTATATAGTTAATAAACATACCATATACATCCAAGAGAACCCCAAGTGGTCCATTAATGATACAAATATAATTATATAAGTATCTTGGATGAACCTTATATTTTTAGGAATATAATAACAATTAATAATATAATATTTGTTTTAAAAACTATTTTATGTCAATTTTGACACTATTTGGTAATTTATTTTGGTGAAAATCATAATAGAATGAATAGTTAGAAAAAAGTTAATTAAATTAATAATAACATGTCATATTAACTTATAAAATTTTTGTAATTCATAAAAAGTCTAAAATTACATTTATTTGGGTATTTATAACATCGATTATGTCAATATTTCATTAATAAGATAATTACTGCATCATCATTGTGTCATAAATAAATTAACTTATTTTAAGTCTAAAAGTTAAAAATAAAATACCATTATGTAGGAAATATTTTTATCTTTCTAATGAATATTTATAGTCTAATTTATCTTTTGTATAACCCAACATTAAAAATGATTTAGTTATTAATCTTTGATTTTAACTATTTTAACCCTTCTTTAAAGAAATTAATAATAAATGTCCTAATATAATCTAAGTAGAGGCTAAATGGTCATATTTTATTCCTAAGGTTGTTTATGGCCAAATTAAACTTATCCAATAGACTTAGGACATGTGTTACGGTAATAATAATATCATTTTTACCCATAATTACCGTATTTACTTATAACTGTGGTTAAAAAAAAGTTAAAAGTTACTATTCACCAAAAATTATTTTCAACTCATTGAACCACATATTAGTTCTTAATATTAAGCATGTCTCTAGGATTTTCTAAATCCCACTCACAGAAGCAGTAAAATTAAGTTTTATGAAAAATTCAGTTTTTTAACTACCACTTTCATCAAAAAAGAATGTTTCCAGAAAAATACCAAAAATTAGGCCTAAGATATATTTGATATTATGAATTCAAAAATGATGTCTATTTTACCAAATTCAAAACATATTAGTTACATTGACTAATTTAAAAATTTATTCCCATCGTCAAAACAAATAGCGTGTTTTTTTAAGAGAAATAACTATCAAAAGATTCACATTTGTTTATGTCTGGTTTAAATGTGAAATTACATCCAATGACCAAAATTGAATTAAATTGTAAAAATATATTCTAAATATACTTTAAAACCAATCAATTTAATAATTTATCACTCTTAATTATTTCGATTAAAAAAGTAGTTTTTCAATTAAAATATAGTAATTTTCACTATTCATCAGAATATGAAAGTTATTCGAAAAGTACCAAAATTTCACCCTAATCTAATTTTGATATAAAGAATCCAAAAATAAAGTCCATTTTGAAAGATAAAATTTATAAAATTTCAAAAATTGGGTATTACTATTCATAACGGCTAGTTCATAATAATATTATAATAATATCTCGTTGTTTATTGAAACCCGGTATTGCGTACTACACACGCTATCGAGGAAGGTCGCGATTGCGTGTAATGCAAGACAATTCAGGTTTGCGTTTTGTGCAAGAATCCTCTATTGTTTCGTATAACAGAATCCAACCATATTTCATTTATACATTGAATATATATATATATACACTTAATGTTGCGTAGAATAACTACTATCGAAATTGTGTGTAACATGATCCAAGAATACTGTTTTGTATAATGCAAGCTCAAACGGTGTTGTGTGTAGTGAAAGGTAATCTTGTTGTATCATACAACACAATACATCAATGATATTAAAAGAATATTCTTCATAAAATCTCGGGGTGTTACATTCTACCCCCCTTAAAATGAATTTCGCCCTCAAAATTTGTTGGGGTTATAAATGATTTAATACTTGAATGTTTCTTTAATAGAAACCCACATTGTAACAAGGGAATAACAAAACTTATCTTTAAAAACTAATGTATGAAATGTAACGATTACCCAAATTAACTAATCACTTGGTTTCCACATATGAGAACATAGGTGAAAATATAGATATGGAAGAAATATCTAACCATCATGTTCTGATGGATAGTGGTACAGAACATGGCTATGAATAAGCCAACATTAAAAAAGCCATAAATTTGTGACGATCTAAGGTACCATATGACTAATCGGATATAAGAGCACTAGGAAACCATTTTTGGTTTTCAAGATCATTTCCCTAAAGTTGATGAAATTGGAATTAGAAGAAATACATTCATGATTTTGGTACAGTCTCACCGTTGGTCGTTATTTGGAAAATTTCCACTTCATCTCTTAAAGAAATGAAATTGAATTTTTCATTCCTGATGTGTTAGCAGATCATGTGCTAGAATGATGGTACATTCCTTCTGTTTCAAAAAAAAAGGTTTGAAAAGTTATCAAAAAATACTTAAGTCCATATATAGTGAGATTTATCATATATGGTTCCTAAAATTGACTTATACTTCATATATCATACTGCTTAATATAATAAAACTAGTTTATACTAAACAGGGACTTCCTGTAGGCCAGTGGTAGGCGATAAAGGCCATTCGCACTTAAGTTGTGGGTTCAATTCCCACAGCCTTGTCCGACGTGATGGGATGTCACCCTTCCTGCAGGTTTTCCTTTTTCTAAAACTACATTACTATAACATCCCATCAATAATATCAAAAAAAACTTCTATCCTTAAACAATACTAACTTATGTCCAATATAATCCATTCCAATCTTTAGGATTATCCAAAATACTGTTGTCCAATCTCATATTACAGTGAAAATGATTACCAAAGAGTTCATATAACAAGCATGTTAATACTATCGTTGATCCCCATATATCATGAGATATGGATTTTTGGTCACATTCCAAACATTCAAAGGCCTTAATCATGTATTCTCTTGAAAAATGAATACCCATTTAATCTTAGTGAAAACATGAGTGCTATCAAATGTTAACTTTTCCCACATAACAAAACCCCAAAATTCTATATACTCAACCATGATATAACTATTTCCTTATATCAGTCATGAGCTCATGAATACTGTCAAACATTTCATTTTCTCCTTATCCCTTCATTATGCGCATATCATCTTTTTTAAAAAATAACTTTATCACTTTCCATGGTTACTGGTACCATAAAATTATTGAAAAACACAATATACCGATACATAAATATTCTAATATTCCATGATACTATATAAAACATTATTTTGGAATCCCATTACATAAACACTTAATCGTTCCACCACATCGTTTTCATATTCAACATCACCAATAGTGATCGCATGTGACTTCCCTTTGTCCTTTTCCTTAAGTGGTTGCTCATGTCGATCATCACTAACCCTTGGATTAGGGAATTTATTAGTATAATGCCCCCATTTCCTTGCACTTGAATCATTTAAGTGTTGGTGGTGTGTTATCTACAGTCTTTTCATTATTCACATCATTAGAAACCCTTGTTCCATTACTTAGACACTCAGTTGCTCGATGGCCTTCTTTTCCACACTTAAAACATTTTCTAGTCCCTTTAAGATAGTCTCCACCATGCTTCTTTCCACACTTTGAGCATAAGGAAACATTCAACTTCTTTTCACCATTATTCTGAGATTTATCCTGGAACTCCATCTTTCATTTCTTGTCAAAACTATGAGATGGACAAGTAACACTGACTTCCATTTCTACCTTGATAGCACAATGCACAATTTCTTCATAGCAACCGAAGTCTCTTATAGCTAATACCCTTCGATGATTTGGTTTTAAGCCACTGAAGAATCGATCAAATTTACTTTCAGGTTGGATGATAAAGCCAGATATATACCTTGCAAGCCTTGAGAAATTCGCTTCGTATACACCAACAGATTCATCATCCTTTCTCTTTAGTTCAAGAAACTCCTTCTTCATCTTAGTTCGAAGAATATGAGGGATGTACTTATTGAAAAATAAGTTCTTGAACTCATCCCATTCCATGGACTCAATTTCATCTCTTGGCCTCGTATTATTGATAAGATTCCACCATTGATCTGCTTCACCATCCAAACGATATACTTCTAAGATGACTTTATCATGTTCAAAACATTGAAGAACTGAAAAGACCATTTCAATGGTACTGGTCCATTGTTCAGCAACAAGTGGATCATAATTCCCAGTGAAATAAGGTGTTTGTTGCCTCATGAAGGACTCAATAGAATATTGTTCCCTTCTCTGCTCATTTCGAAGTCCAGAATGATTCGTAGCTTGTGTAAGTATAGCAATATGATTTTCACTCCATCTCCCATAGAATTTTTTTGTTCAGGAGTACAATCATTGCATTGTCCATTGCATTGATCAACACAGTTCCTTGGGTTCTAACCATCGTCTAAAACCCAAATAGAATAGTGTGATAGGTAAAAATCATGCTATGGAAAACCACATAGTAAAGGTGGAGTACCCTCAACATCTAACATCTTAGGTAAAATTCTATGATCATTAGTGCAATTCTAGGACTATAACCTATACGTATACTTAACCTTAGGGACATCCTAAGACATAACTTAGAAATATCTCTAGAGATCTCACTAAAGTTTTCGCATCCTAGTTTCCAAAGGTTAACTAAACCTTTCCTCTAATACCAACTATAGAGACCCGAAGCCTGATGTACATGGAAACTACATTACTTTAGCGGAATACTTAATACATAACAAAAACAGGCACACAAGGATCGTAATGGTTTAGTGTCTTTGGAAACTCAGAATATAATCTTTTAATCATGGTGAAAGATTTTCAACATCTCCCATAAAGATCTTCCCCTTTTGTCTTTCCTAAAACCTTTCTTTATATCTGGGGGAAAAGAAAACATAAAAAGGGTGAGCTCAAATGCTCAATAAGGGTAAGTATGGAGAAAATAAAACAAACCATATACATTTGAACATAAAAACATGTACATAATTTTTAATCATAGAAATCTTGTGCAATGACATAAAACATGGAAGTACGTAAGGCATAGATCAAAATAGGACATCAATCATGATAAAATATCTTGTAAATAAAACTTGTAATTATGGAAAAGCATTACGCACATGATATAATTTCCATAGTAGCCAAGGCGTTGCTTCCAAGACCATCATAGTGGACAAAGTCCCTTTATGAATCGAGTTCACTCCTCGTTCCAGTCCTGTATTACTGAACCGGTTTAACTTGCCGTTCCAGCAATATCTATCTCATGAGATATAAATCTTTACCCAATTAATTGGAGGGAGATATAGGTCCCACCAATCTCATACAGAAATCATTATTACTTGTGCCACAAAATAAACATACATCATTCATAATAACCCAATAAATAAAATGGGTTTCATAAACATCATCCCATCATCAAATAATCCATATAAAATAAATGGATATCATTTCATAATAAGAAAAGTGAAACCATGTAAATCATAGAGACCTGATACTTGAAACATACACATATGAAATAATGTCATCTTAGATGAAAAATGGTTTTGAAAAAAACACATGAAATGAATTCTTGAGAAAAATATCCATTCTTCTTCAAAATCATTCTCTTTTCACAAGATGTCCCGATGTTTTAAAAGAAAAGGATTTTATTTAAAATATTCATAAAATATTTTGGAATAATCCTCATGAAAATAAGGCTTTATAAGACCGTAAAAATCCGTTCGTGTCGTATATGTTAAGAAAACATTCTTCTCGTACTTTTGCCGGAAAAGACAAAAAAAGTACCTCCTAACGTAAACAAAAGAAATATTCCTTACCTACCATGTAGTAAAAGTCAAAAATGGGTAAAAAATACTTTAAACATAAATGAAAACATTATTATAAAACATGCACATGGATAATAACAATAACCCCAGTAAATACTTACGAATAAATAATCTCGGATAAGAATGAGATTGGAATATTTATCTCTTAAATTAGGTCCGATAAGCTTCATACGTATCCGGACCTCCTGTATAATGATTTAAATAATTTCATAGACTTATTATAGAATCATATTCATTGTTATGATATCATATATGGTTCACTTATGACTTTATATTACCCGTTCTTTTGTAAATTCCATGTTAAAGAGTGTTTTGGGTAAAAGCGTTTCATTTGTCGTCCGTGTTTTGACTTGTAATTATTCATATGATTACTTAGATAATGACTAATTAATTCAAGAATATAAAACATGATTTATATATGATATATATTCATAATCTACATATATATATAATAGATCGATAAATGGAATGAAATACACCGTTCATGGATATGGTAGGCCGTACGTATGCATGAACGTTGTTTTCGTTTCCTCATTGAATTGAATGGAATTAATTGGATGAAATACATATATATATACATAAATGCAGTATCATTATTATGTCATATATTTCATGATTACTTATTATATATAATTTATAATCATTCATGAATGGTTAATCATTGAGAATGAATCTCATCGCGTCTTGGAGACGGTATTCTGTACGTACGCACGAGCGATGATATCGTTCGCATGATTATTAAATAGAGTTGAAGTGGATGGTATAATATATCAGAATCAGTATGATGTTATTATAACCATAAATATTTATTCTTTACACCATTATACCCATCCATGTAAGGTGTTGGTGGAAAAACATATTTCACCACGTCGTGGAGACTGTATTCTGTACGTATGCACGCGCGGTGATTTCATTTTCTGTAGGATGGATAGATGGTGAAATAGGGTTGTTTCATACATATAATAACATATCATTATATTAGTTATACTGATGTTATTACTTCATAATGAAACAACTAAAGAAGAATAAGTGGAAGAAGAAATAGAGTTGAAAGAATCGGTAACGGACATTACCTCTTCTTTGAAGCACCTCTTTGATACCTCCTCTTAGGGCACTAAAATTGGTCTTCGAAGAAGATCAGAACCTCTAGGATTTTTCTATGGAAGTGGAGAAGAGAATTTTTCAGGGTTTGGCGGAGCATTAAGGCTCAAAGTGGTGTGAGGAAAGAGGGAGGAGGTGCCCTTTTATAAGGGAGGAGAGGGGCACCTTTGGAATAACTAAAAATATTATTTTATTATAAAGTCATATTCGGTTTTTAATAGCTACAAATTGATATTATTCTAAGCTAAGGTGGGGATGGGTCGAAATCCTCTCATCCAATAGAATTTAGACAAGTTTAGGTCATTATATTAACTTTATCGTTTAGTTTTAACTCTTAGTTAATTAGACTAACATTTATCATGTCACTTTTTATTTTTATATTATATAGTTAATAGACTTACCATATACCTCTAAGAAACCCCCGAGTGGTACATTAATGATAAACTTATCATGATATAAGTATCTTGGCCGAACCATAGATTTTTAGGAATATAATAACAATTAATAATATAATATTTGTTTTAAAACCTATTTTATGTCAATTTTGACACTATTTGGTAATTGATTTTTTTGAAAATCATAACAGAATTTTTAGGTCGAAAAAAGTTAATTAAATCAATAATAACATGTCATATTAACATAGAAATGTTTTGGAATTCATAAAAAGTCTCATATTACATTTATTTTGGTATTTATGACATCTATTATGTCAATATTTCATTAATAAGATAATTACTGCATCATCATTGTTTCATAAATAAATTAAATTATTTTAAGTCTAAAAATTACAAATAAAATAAAATTATGTAGGAAATATTCTTATCTTTCTAATGAAATTTTATAGTCTAATTTATCCTTTGTATAACCATATATTAAAAATGATTTAATTATGAAACTTTGATTTTAACTATTTTAACCCTTCTTTAAATAAATTAATAATAAATGTCCTAATCTAATCCAAATGGTCCTAAATGGTCATATTTTATTCCAAATGTTGTTTTTGGTCGAATTAAACTTATCCAATACAATTAGGACATTTTTTAGGGTAATAATAATATCATTTGTACCCTTAATTACCCTATTTACTTTTAACCGTGGTAAAAAAAAGTAAAAAGTTACTATTCACCAAAAATTATTTTCATCTCATTGAACCACATTTTAGTCCTTGATATTAACCGTGTCTCTCAGATTTTTTAAATCCCACTCATAGAAGCGGTAAAATTATGTTTTATGAAAAATTCAGTTTTTTAACTACCACTTAGTGGTTTCACTATTCATCAAAAAATGAAAGTTTCCAGAAAAATACCAAAACATATGCCTAAGCTATATTTGATATTATGAATTCAAATATGATTTATATTTTACCAAATTCAAAACATATTAGTTACATTAACTAATTTAAATTTTTTTTCCCGTCATCAAAATAAATAACGTGTTTTTTAAGAGAAATAACTATCAAAGGATTGACACTTGTTTATGTCTGGTTTAAATGTGAAATTACATCCAATGACCAACATTGTATTAAATTGTAAAAATATATTCTAAATATACTTTAAAACCACTCAAATTAATAATTTATCACTATCAATTATTTCGATTAAAAAAGTTGTTTTTTAATTAAAATTTAGTAATTTTCACTATTCATCAGAATATGAAAGTTATCTGAAAAGTACCAATATTTCACCCTAAGATAATTTTGATATTCCGAATCCAAAAATGAAGTCCATTTTGAAAGATAAAATTTATAAAATTTCAAAAAGTGGGTATTACTATTCATAATGGCTAGTTTATAATAATATTATAATAATATCTCGAAGTTTAGTGAAACCCGGTATTGCGTACTACACACGCTATTGAGGAAGGTCGCGATTACGTGTAATGAAAGACAATTCAGGGTTGCGTTTTGTGCAAGTCTCCTCCATTGTTTCGTATATCATAATCCAACCATATTTCCTTTATACATTGAATATATATATATATATACACTTAATTTTGCGTAGAATAACTACTATTGAAATTGTGTGTATCATGATCCAAGTATAGTTATGTGTATACTGCAAGCTCATACGGTGTTGCGTGTAGTGGAAGGTAATCTTGTTGTAGCATACAACACAAGGCATCAATGGTATTAAAAGAATATTTTTCATAAAATCTCGGGGTGTTACACATATTATCCCTACAGGTCATTCATAAAATACTTCTTCACATCCTGGGAAAAATAAAACATAGAAAGGGGTGAGCTCAGATGTTCAGTAATTATAACAATATAGCACAAACTTTCATAAATAAGCATAAACATTTAAGGCAACATATAACTAAAAAAAGCCTTTTAAACTTTAACTCAATCATAATATGGAAAAGATAAAATGAAATAATTCCATTTACTTATTCACATGAATATTCTTCATGTAGAATAATCACTTTAAATATCAATAACCACCTTCATAATAATGGAATGCATAATGACATGCTATCATAACCACATAGTCAAGGCCTTGTGCCAAGACTACAAATAAGATTTTGTCAAGGCCTTGTGCCAAGACACTATTTTTTTCTCACGAGACCTACTGATGCATCTAAATGATATAGAGGGCTCCACCCGTCACTTACTAAGTCCAATGCATTGCTAATATGAAAAGGTTGAAACATAATCTGAACATTCGTATTAAAACTAGCATACGAAATGTCAATATTTTAACCACACACCATGAATGGTATAAGAATAGCACATCCACAGTCATACATAACTCATTCAATACAATACGAAAGATTGTATCATAATATATCAAACTCAATAGAGAATAATGACTTATATTGACATAGATGAAAATAATCATCAAAACTATTTGAGAGAAATATCCCCCTTTTTGTTGAAAACATTTAATAGTCTCTCTATTTATCAAGAATCTGTTTAAAATATATTTTTGAATCAATGTGCCCCATAGAAAATTGAAACTTTGAAATGGAATTTTAATTTTAAAACTTTAATGCCCATATGAATAAATCCTTAATACCATTTTTAAAACATTGACATTAATGACAAAAATTTAGAATAATAAATCATTAAAACATTTTAAAATGATATTTTAGTTAGAGTTCCTAACCAAAATAGAGACACATGAATACAAATAAATGAGGTAATAAAAAATTTATTATATTATGAGAATAAAGGGATTGATGATATACTATTTCAATGCACATTATAAACACCATATAAAAGTGATTTGGGGTATCACAACAAAGGAGTCTCAATGGAATGTAAATTGAGATGAAATCTCTCATAAAAACAATATCCTTAGGTTAAGGATACATCAACGACATAATTATGTGTGAAAAATAATAATACACTAAATATTATTGGATATTCAGTGTAAAACAATCAAAGTACATTCACACATATTCTTGTAAAAACAACACCAATGAATTAGATTTTTAACTCAATATATGGAGATTCAGTTAAAATTACTCTTATCAAGTTCATATCGATAACTTGAGAATTTATAAATGGAGTTATTATGTTTATCAAACTTATATCCACAGAATGGGGAGTGGAAATTATGACATAATCAAATAAATTGCGATTCCACACAAAATCATGGAGTAAAATAATCAATGAAGTATGCGTAAAGCCGAATGAGTGGAAATTGAAATTTCTAATTCCCTTATTGATTTGGTAACATACGAAACATACACCCAGGAAAGAAGGATCATAAAATGATAATGAAAATATCCATAAATTAATTTATATTACATAAATAATACAATCATGGGAAGTAGACACACCACATGCATAAATAAGTGGTGAACAATGGAAATCTCACGGAATTAAAAGTGAGATAAGAAACCCCTTACATCGTACTTTTTCCTTGGTCGAGGGTAGTTTAACTACATGTATAATGGTTTAATAATTGTTATTAAATTATAAAATAATAATATACATTAATATGATATCATATATTATCTTTTTAGATTGCTTTGTTAATAATATCTTAGCATTATTATCATTTCAGGTGTTAACAGATTCATTATCCTTTATATTCATTGTTATGTGAGTCATATTTTTTATGGATGGGATGTATATTATTCATATACATGATGATATCATGTCTAAAAACATTATTATTAACCATCAAATTATAATTAGTCTTGAATGGATACGATGGGGAGTGAATCTTATCACGTTCATGGAGACGGTAATCCATACGTATGCACGAGTGAAAATATCATTCTTAGTATTATCATCGTTTCGGGTGTTAACGGATTCATTTTCCATTATATTCATTGTTATGTGAGTCATATTTGTTATGTATGGGATGTATCTTATTCATATATAGGATGATATCATGTCTCTAAACATTATTATTAATCATTAAATTAAAATTAGCCTTGAATGGATACGATGGGGAGTGAATCTTATAGAGTTCATGGAGACGGTAATCGGTACGTATGCACGAGTGAAAATATCATTCTTTTGAAATTAAAATAATATATAATTGGATGGTATATCATATATACAGAATCATTATCATGTTATATTTATTATTTACATCAATTACACATCATTATTATACCCATCCAAATAATAATGTATTGAATAACAATTACACCACGACTTGGAGACAGTAAGCCGTACATACGAACGTATGGTGACATATCATTCAAAGGATGGATAGAATAATGAATATGGGTGTATCATATTTATAATAACATCATTTTACATAGAATATATAGGAGTTATTATTTTATAATGGAAACAACAAGGAATGTGGATGTGGAAGAAGAAAGGAACTTGAAAGAGGTGATGAAATATTTACCTCTTCTTCGGGTTCTTCCTTTTGATTTGATAAAAAGGGATCCTTAAGTTGGATTTCTGACTAAATGAGGGCCTCTAGGATTAATGGAAGACAGTTTAGAGGTTATTTTTTCAGAGTTTGGCTGAGAAAAAAAGGCTTTTAAGGTGTGAATTTGAGGGAAATGTGAGTGCTCTTTTAGAAGAGGGGTGAGGGGCACCTTAGGAAAAACTAGAAATATTATTTAATAATAAAAACAATATTGGTTTCTAATGGCTCAAAAATGGATTATTTATATAATAAGGTGGGGATGGGTAGAAAAACAATCAACCAATTTGTTTTAGATAGGTTTGGGTCACTATATTTACATTATCTGTTAGGATTAACTCTCAGTTAAATATATTGACATTTACCAGGTCTCTTTATATTTTTTTATTAGATGGTTAATTGAATTACTATATACCTCCCATCAAACCCCAAGTGCTTACTTAATGATACAACTATCATTATATAAGTTTTATGTCGAACATATATTTTTAGGGATAAAATATCAATTAATAATTTAATATTTGAATTAAAAACTCTTTTATGTCAATTTTGACACTATTTGGTATTTTGTTTTTTCTAAATTTATAACAGCATTATTAATTCAAAAAAACTCATCTAACCAACCCAAATATGTCATATTAACATATAATGTTAGTGTAATTCAATAAAATTCTCAAATTATATTCATTTGGATATTTATAGTATCAATTAGTTTGATATTTCATTAATTAGATAATTACTGCATCATCATTGTGTCATTAATAAATTAAAATATATAATGTCTAAAAAATATAAATAAAATACCATTATGTAGGAACTATTTCTTGCTTCTTAATAAATATTTATAGTCAAATTTATCTTATGTGTAACTCTATATTAAAAATGTTTTATTTATTAAACATTGATTTTAACTCTTTTAACTCTACATTGAATTAAATAATAATAAATATCCTAATCTAATACAAGTGGACCAAATAGGTTCATATTTTATTCCAATGGTTATTTTGGTCGAATTATACTTAACTAATATAATTAAGATATGTGTTAGGGTAATAATAATGTCATTTTTACACTTAATTACCCTATTCACATTTAACTGTTGTAAATAAAAGTAAAAAATTACTATTCACCAAAAATTATTTTTATATTATTGAGCCACATTTTACTCCTTGATATTAACCTTGTCTCTCAGATTTTTTAAATTCCACTCATAAAAGTGGTAAAATTAATGTTTTATGTGAATTTTTAAATTCTCCTAGGAGATGGGTAAAAGACGGTGAAAAGTAAAATAAAATTTTCATACATATAAAATTATTATAAAATAACTCTAATGAATTTCCTTGAACATATATAGGTATTATGTATCTGTTTTGGCCTAAAAAAAAGTTATTTAAAAAAACCCGGTTTTAAACAATAACTCAATGTTTTTCACTATTCATAAATAATTGAACGTTTTTAGAAAAATACCAAAATTTTACCCTAGGATAATTTCGATATTACAAATCCATAAATGAAGTCCAATTTGAAAGATAAAATTTATAAAATTACAAAAAGTAGGTATTACTATTCATAATGGCTAGTTTGATTGGTCATAGTGTGTTAAAATCTTGAAGTTGCATACAATGAAAGCTATTGCATAATTCAAAGGGAAACGTACTATGACAGCTTGGGGTGTTACAATAATTATTGTTGGTTTTCCATTATCTTCTTCAAAAATGGTCATAAAATTATTATTATGGTTAAATAATATTTTAATATATATATTATAAATTATTTTAATTTTTGTAACTAACGTATAAATATAATTTTCAATAAAATGAAACTACTTCTTGATGGTTGTAAAGACTGACGAAAATAAGCTGAACAATTATAATTAATCTTTTACCAAATAAATTATCCTCATAAAAGAAATAAAATTGACATATGGGACCATTTACACTTATATAATTGAATTAACACTATATAATTTCACTTATGGGGAATTTTTCCTATTGGATAATAACTTCCATAATTATATACAAGTAAAAATACCATGAAACCATGAAAACAAACGCTCTCAGAATGATGAAATTATACTTTATCACTCATCTAAATAGCCATAAAATAATATAATAAAATTTGAAAAAAAATATAATAGGTTCTTAATTAATTAATTAATTAATATTACTTTATTATATTGGAAATTAATTTCATTTTCAGAATGCATTCAGATATAAGGTAAGTGATCTCCTCAAACCTTGAATTTTTCATTGGGATTTTTCTTTATCTCACATTACCCTATTTTATTTCTTCATTATTATTATATAATTCTCCTAAATTATGTTTATATATTCCACACATGTGTATATAGATCAATTAATCTTTCTTTTATGGGTAAATACATATTATAAAAGATTTCCTTCTCAATTCATCTCAAGAAGAAAACATGATTAAAGGGAACCTCTAAGTTTATTATCTATTTTCAAGTACACTCCATAAACTATTTTAAGGCACTGGTATTTTTATATAATATAAAATTATGTCCTGAAAAACTACTTTAGGTCATTTATATTTTTATACAAAAAATTATTCATTTGTCATCCTAAATACTCTTTAATCTTTTCCGTTAAATCATACTAGATTTTATCATTTATAATGTCTTCTAAAAACTATTGTTCATGTGTTCACTTCATATAGTAATAATTATTCATGATATATTGTTATTTTTACTTCATTATTTCCCATAAATTATTTATTATCTTCTTTCATGGATATCATTTTTTTGACACACCCTTTTGTTATGCCTTATGACATGACTACAATAGTCAATTCTTTTCCTGGGTAACCCTTATAATTATTCATTATGTTTTATTTATTTATATTTCCCACATATTCATGTACATGTTATGATGGGTGAACAAATATAGAACTTTAATTCATTGGGTAATGTTTTGGTCTCATGAGACATCATGTATGGGATTTGGTTTTTAACCAAATCTATTAATAGTCTTAGCAGTTAGCTTTGACTCATGTTTATTTAATTTTTTATGTTTCTGCCATATTCCAATATTTCCATGATCCTATGATTCCATGTTCTGTATGTTATTATTCTATGTTTTTATTCATGATACATTCCTTTTATGTTGTCATATTATTCCTTCTAACTCATTTGTTATTCTTTATTCCCGTGTTTATTCCCTTAGTTGGCTTTTCATCTCATCCATTTTATTTATGTGTTCTACAGGTTATCCAATATAATTATATGATCAAAAAAGGGGGTTAGGAAATCATTATAGAGACTAATAAAATAATTTTTTATTTTAGTTTCATGTTTCTTAATTATGTTCATAGTCTTCCAAAGACATTATACTTTTTATTCCGTTTCTTTTATTTCATAGTTAACTTAAAATCATGTAATAATATGTCTAAAATGTTTAGGTTGCTATAAATCATCTATAGGACCATTGTCACAATAATTGGCTTAATAAAAATGGTAAGAACTCAATATGTAATAATATTTAAAATATGAGTCAAATAGAAATATAGAGTATATTTTTCTTATAGAAATACCATTTCACTATCATATTAAATAACCAAAAATATGGGCTGCAAAACCAACCAAACTAGCATAGAACACATTACAATAGTCAAAGATCAGATAAATCACATGATTATATGGTGAATACTTATTCAATTTAAACCACATCAAATATTAATTGGAGTTATATCATGAAACTATACAAAATACTCACACTCATTAATCCTTTACAAAAAAACTCCATCCAAAAAAATTATATATAAAAATCCATACTCACTCAAATCCATATGAAACATGATACATAATACATAAGTATCATTCCACCTCTATCATTTGGTTACCAACTGAACATAAATAAACAATACTAAAGAAATACAAAATGTATGAAAAATATTAAATCTCCATGGACTTTCCATCAATTTTTATACCACCATAACATCACACACTCATTATACATTTCCATTTTACAATCTTGACTGGCCATCAATAAATACAATACCATTGTTGTATCTCAAATAAAATAACATCGATTTAAACACTTATGAAAATAATAAAAATGAATCCTCATGGTAAAACATTGTAGAGAAAATTAGAGATAATTGATCAAGTGGTATAAACAACCAAAAAAATCCAGGAGGGTAAATTATAAAACCACAATGACATAATAATTAGGGTAAAAATTTCGATAATAATATATGGGAGAAGAATAATCAATATAATTAAACAAATAATTTTTCTTCCATCAAAACATTTCTTAATAAAACTACTCTCTATATAGATATCCTTTGTATCCCAATGGCACAACACTCTAGACTACACATCAATACCTAGATTTTCACTCAATTTTCACATGTACATAGGAATAAGGATTCACATTTTAAGAAATATAAATTTAAAGGGTGATTAAATAATTATTTATTTATAAGGATTAAGTTAAAAAATCATACTTTTCATTTTCACTAAACTCAATGATAATATTTCCACCAAATAACCACTTAGTTTAAGGTTATGTCTAGTTTTTTATCTCATAATTCATTCAGGTTAATAGTGTAAAATAAGTCTATTGTTAATTAAACTATAATAGGTAATACATAAATCATGTGTAAAAATAAATTACCCATCTCAAGATAATTCTTACTCAAATAAAAACTAATGGTCCCTGAGGAAATAGACCAAAAATAAACATTTTGGTATTAAATTACTCATTATTATAAAAATATCCTTCATAGATCAAAAAAATCCACTAAACATTTTATCTAAGAATCCAAAAAAGAAATACACGTTAAAATATTTATAAAAAATCAATATATTTGTTTCTCGTGATTATAATAGAAAAAGATAAATAATATGTATAGTATAAATAAAGAAGTATTTTTAGGTTTTTGTATTATAAATATAAATAATTTTTATAGTCTTATTCATTTTTGAATTGTAAAAGATTACTCGGTTCACCAAATTTTGATACCTAAGTCAAACCTTCACATAACCTAAATCATGTTCCTAACCACTATAGGGTGGCATAAGTGTCATGGGTATTAAACATACACATCAGTAATGATTAAAACATCAAAATTTAAAACAAATTTAATAATTATATTTCTACCATAATTCTAGTAAAACGAATCAATATGTAGAGTATTGTATGAAAAATGAAATATTTTATCAAGTTAAAGTAATCCAAACAACTTATATGAGTTTAAATTAAGATAAAAATTATTAAAACGAAATATACATCAAATGAAACCCTCTAAATAAGTCATAACCATAAAAATGTAAAAATATATGATATTTTGAAATATAAAAGTAATAAAAAATAGTGGATGATGATGTTTCTAATTACTTGATATATCCAAAAGGAATCAATATTTGAAAAATTAAAAATTAACAATGATCAATGTGACCCATGGACACCTTCTTTGAAACATCATCACCATTGAATCAAAGAGCCACTTATAACATAACACTAAAAGAATAATTCCATTAATATTTTCCTACATTAGGTGAAATCAAATACTTATGTACAAAAATGTGTATTTGTTGGGTGTGAGTAAAATATATGATTTTCTAAAACATTTATAACACAAACCCTTCATTCTTATTAGAAAATTGATAATGTAAATAGCATTATTATTTATGTGTAGATAATGGAAATATATGTATGTTTTATTTTATTGTTCTTTCAAAACATTTAAAATAGGCTATTCTATAACCAATGGAATCAAGGAGTACAGAAGTAAAATAAAATAATGTAAAAATAGACCTTAAATAGTGCACATCATGGGATAAAAACATACGGAAAAATTAGATCATATAGGGAAGAAATTACATGGAACTATCATGCTTCAATATTGATGTGATGCAACTACACTCACTTGACTAGTATGACCTCATTGTTGGTAAATCCCCTATGCAATGTAGTAATAAAAAATACAGGTACTATATTATCATAATCTATCAGTTATCTGTCATTTTAATGTAGTTTCCCAAGGCCTGCCCTAATTTTACACTAAATTCAAACATCAATAATTTAATAAATCATATAAATAAATCTATTAATATATAAATATACATAGAAAACAAAACCCTTTAATATATATATATATATATATCACTATATTCAATATTATAAATTTAAATTTACTTATTAAAAACTTGGGGTGCAATAAATAGTGTTTCAAATAATCAACATCATCACATCATGAGACAAATCATACTTCATAATACCAAATTAAATTTAAAATCATGAAATTTATCTTCCCAAAATCAACGATAAAATTAAACACAATTTTCAAATTCAATTATTCCACAATAAAATCCAATAAAAATTATTAAACACTTATTGTCATAAAAAAGGTGTTTAGAGTTGAATAATAATATCATTTCATGAAAACCCCAATTATATTAACAGATATATCATATTATTACATTGAAACATTAACATAAATTTGTAATTGTTAATTAATGAGAACATTGTATATGTAGGTAGATGATTTTGAACCCCAAGACACCATGTCTAGATCAAAAAATGAATAGATGTAGAATCATAAAACATACTAAAAAAATGAATAGTTCATTTGAATTAGATATGATAAAAGTTGGATAAATCCTTCACACAATTAATAAAACAATAATAGTCATGTTATAAAACATCCAAAACCATAGGATTGACCAATATTAATGATTAATGGAAGATAAATAAATATAAATTGAAAATCAAGACAATGAAAGAAGTTTAGAGACTCTGATATGATATAATAACTATGTATTATAAAATTACCGACCCATAATAAACCAAGTGAGGATAAAGAATTAGAGAAATTAGTAAGAGAAACATCTAATTCATACTTAAAACACAATATAGGATATTTGAAAACAAATATCTAGAAAAATATTTTTCTATTAAAATAATATATGTTCTACAAAATTTAATAAATAAATTAACGGCCATTATGACCATAAATAATACCATGAAAACATAAAATCATTGGAACATTATCTTGCATGACCTCATTGTACGGTGAATAAGACTATTCATGTTGACTTTTCCTACAGAATTTACTTTTTAAAAATTATATTTTTAAATTCAAACTCTATAAAACCAATTATAATAAATATTAAATATAATAAGTATTTACTAGTGATAAAATGGGTTCCAAAATTCCATTGACCATACATATTTTCACCTTAGGACAATTTTTGGTTATCCTAACAATAAAACATCTGCAATCTTTCCTCCAGAATCATAGACTCACACTACCATGTCTCATAGATATTCATTCCATATTACAATTCCACATGAACAAAAGTGATCAATTCCTATTAAAATTATTTATACATATGATCAAGAATCTGAGTAAGAAACTCTATAAAGTTGGATCTCTACATAATACATAGAAAATTTAATAAATGTTAATTACTTATGGAGGTAAATCTTGAAAAAATACCACCATGATAGTCTATTCTAATATTTCACATAGTGTAACATATACACACATAAGATTCCCTATTTGCCCTGATTCGCATCATACTCGGTGCCGATGGAATGGCCCATTGAATGGTGACCCATCGTCCGTTATTATGAAGGGTTTCACATTGGGTATGATGTCCTCAGATGGTATCTTATGGGTTTATTCATGGAGCTAGAAACACCCAACAGTCCTTGTATTCATGATTCGTGAACCTTCTTTCCATAGGTAGGTACTCATTGGATGACGATTTGGCCGATGACACTTAAAGAGTATATTGACCGAGAGGATGAGAGGTCGGGCTCATCACAAACTTTTGGGGGGAATTACTTCCCATTCTATAACACTCTTATATATTTATGATATTTTCATATGTTCATGAATCCTTGGTTCTTTTCCAGGAATGTGTCAGAGGATTTCCCCTAGGTTGCAAGGTTAACAATATATAACCATGGTTCTATAATTACTGAGATAAAGCTATTTTAATTCTTATAATGAAGATGTATTGAGTTTATCATCATCCCAGGATAATATAATTTTCTCAATATTCAGATCGAACCCATAATATGGGCTTCCTACGTATGCTTGTGAGAGGAATCAGATCCCATGTAGTTTGGTTTAAGCTATGGATTATACTGTAATGGAGGCCCTATTTGTGGGGGGGGGGGGATAATGGGGGATTAACCCTTCAAAATGACCCCCCCCCCCCCTTGAACTTAGAGAAACAATCATGAATCCTAGACATAGAAATTTCCCATTCAAAGGGGGGATTGCTCTCTCATATCATGGATGAGATAATATGGAGCTCAGGCGTAGATAAAGGATTCCTATGTACCCTAGTTTCTTTTGGAATCAGAGTTCTCACAGCTCATCACTGGGTTGTGCAAATGTCATATCATCAAAGGCTTATAATCCCATGTGAGTCATGGTCGATGTGAGAAACATGAGGACGTGATAGATTCAATAATGGCACACTGGAGGAGGGTGATGGGGGATGAGGGTGCACCTATGAGACCATAATAAAAGGGAAAGTGGATTTGAACATGCCATTCCCTCACTTGTTTTGATACCCAGGATGGTCACATCCTATGAACTATCTGGACACATCCGAAGTCAAGGCCAGAGATGAGAGAAAGCACTGCCTCCCTTAAAAAGTATATTGGCTTTCTTCAAGAGGAGTTCCCTAAAATGGGTAATAGTAAAGTGGATAATCATTTCTCCACATCAGAGGGAAACCTTTCATGATCCATTTTGTTTTTAATTCTCCCTTATTGAATAGAAAATAAAGTCATATCCCTTAATCCATAGAACAGAGAGGTTCATGGAAGTGCCCCATGGATAGACTCTGGGTTGCCTCAAAAATGTATACTTGGGGACATCCATGGGGTATGAACTATTGTGGGAACTAAAATTACGCCACCACTTACCTTAGGTATGTAGACTCAGTAGGGGATGATTATTTTCCCGATAGTCTGGTCATATGGGTCCAGTGGATTTGGAAGAGTCTTTGGATTGATGTCGGTGGATTGGTTAGTGGAGGGTCCAAGAAGGGAATGGTAGGAATAGAAGGAAATGATTTGAACAGAAAGGTGGGAAACATGAAGATTCACCATTCCACATACAATTTTCTCATGTGGGATGGGGGATTCCTTGTATAGCGTAATAATATAGTGTTTAAGGGTTCTTTTTTTATACCGAAGTGGTACATGGACCTGGATGTGAGCCTCCATGTACCATGATGGAATGAGTTCTCATGTTCCATCCACAAAGTGTGATTCTATTCATAATAGGGTCTTGTCCACATATCGATGCGCCACACAGTTTTCTGAATGAAGGAGGGGAAACAAGACAGCCGTTCATAGGATGTTCATCTGTAAAGTGCTATGGATTGCGGCTCACCAATTAGGTTCTCAAAAAATTGATTATTATTATGTTTCCTTATTTTATCGTTCATGATGGATTTATACCTGATGAAATCCAATCATGGTTCCATACTTCATTGATCATATTCCATCAATGTATTCTATTCGTAAACACCAAGTTCTTCAAAAATCCTACTCCCCTTTAATTACACTTTGTGGTCTATTTTATAGAGTGTTTGGGAAGATGTATCGTCAGGAATAGAACACATTTTTTGAATCCCATGAAGGGATCATCTAGCCCACATATGACTCGGTCAACAAAGGTTTGCGGGATGCTGTAGTTCATGGCAGTGGAAATCGCTACCTTAATCTCACGAACGACATGTTACGTGGAATGCTGCCATCCCCACCCCATCCGTGAATTGCTCAGTTTGTGGGGATGGTATGCATGGACTTATTTCTCTATCACATTTTTCCAAACAGCATGATTCTCAGAGCAATGGTTCATTATTTGTATCCCATCCACGAACGGCTCAGTTTGCTGGCCAACCCTTCATGGGCCAGGGTTTTTCAAGTGTCTGTGTATCGCTTGGTTCATGGTCTACATCTTCCCTGGAACTTTCACAATAACTAGTACATAGACTAGTTTGTTTTTTTTTTGAAAATTGGATTACATCAATCCTCTCCTCAGTTTTTTATCCTCAGATGAATCTATTTCTTTTATCAAAATTTTAGGAGTATTTTAATTACCTTTGAGGATTTTTCGGGGCCCTAAAAATGCCACCCATCAAAATGGGATCCCATAGGAATGAAGAAGAGGCTATTCCGAGGTATAAAATAGTCTCGAACTAAAGTATTTTGTAGTAGAAATGAGGACCCATTAGAGGTCCATGCCTATATATAGGGGGGACTGGGTCATTTTTCTTTTACCTAGTTTCCCAAAAAATGTTCTCTACATAGCACTCTTGGATTTCCTTACTTATGGGTACCATATCCTTCAAGAAATTTCTTATTTGTGAACCACACCTGGAATTCTGTGAACTATGTGTTATTCACATTTTCCTCTTCTATAAACCAACCATTGAATCATAAAACTAAACTGTGTAATTTTTATAAAATGTAAGTTCAAATTTCCATTTATTTTGACACTACATGGCTCACTTATCCCGCGAACATGACATCCATTAGGCAATCTAAACATTATATTTCCAAATATGATGAATAATTAAATTTTAATATCTACATAGTGAGGCTTATCATGTGGTTTTATCATTCCACAAACTGATAAATTTTTTGGCCACTGATTAGTGGGATGACAACTTGTGGGACATGGTGCATACTTTTGGTGCACGGGGAATAAATTCTGCGAAATGTTTCTGGGTTTTAGTATGTGGAGCCTTGTATTTGGTTGACTTCTTTTGTCCTTTTCCATTTTTTGGCCCTTTTTCCCAATTAGTTAAATTAGAATTACCCTTTATGTGGTCTTTTGGTTTTGCATGACGATGGATCTTCCTCTCATCTCAATAGTAGCAAATCGGAGGAGGGATGATATGGTTGGGAATTATGAGGACAACCTTTGTTCCTTCATCATTCCTAAAAAGGGTATTCATAGATACCTTCTTTCTTCAATTATCATGGCCTATATAATATTTTTCTAGTTTCAACTTTACATCTTCAACCACTTATATGATGTTCCCTTGCCATTGGACGATCACAGTACTCCAACTATTCACTACAATGCATCCTAAGGGTGTGATTGGGCCAATATTTCCCCAACATGAGAGCTCGTAACAACTTCAACTCAAGAGAACATATTCACACTGGAATGATCTTTATGGAAAGGTAGAAATCATTTTCATAGTAACACCTCTTTAATGTAGGTCATCTAGGGCTACCTGTTCTTTCTCAATATTTATCGAGAGAACCGAAATGGTGGGTGGGGCACCCAATGGGACTTGAAATCTATTTGATGATTCTTTGATGAATGGGTCTGGGATTTCTTGGTGCATCAATTTTTTTAGAGTCTCATGGCTATTTGGGAGTAGTAAACTTGTATCTGGTAGCATGGGTTTCCAAATTTTCAATCTATTCACCCAGTGATATATTGTCTAAACTGCTTATCTGTCGATGTTCTAGAACTTATACCATCCACCTATTTCATATGGAGGTTAGGATTAGTTTATGGTAAATCCATCAACTCATAGGGATTCCCATTCTAGGTAACATGTATGATGAGTTTCATCTAGTGGACAATTCATGGGAGAATGTCAAAAAATTATCTCTACTGGAATAGGATTTATTAGTCATGGTATAGGGATAACTTAATCATCCCCTCTATGCTCATTATCATATTTAATTCGATGAATGGATTGAGTTATTCATGCAGGTGAATGGTCCTAAGAGGAGGGTTCACGGAAGTTGGACTCACTGTACCAAAAAAAATCCCAGAAAATCTTGGGATCATACTGTTCCATCCACTAGGTAGGTTGATACACCACCAGTGGGTATGAAATTTGGTCGCACATACCTCTCGAGCTTGGATTGGTAGGTTTCCTTCACATGATATAGATTAGATGGATCTTCCCCTCTCGTGATGATTATACCAGTGTTGGGGATGGAAATATAATGATAGAAGCCACATTGGTAGAGGGAAAACCCATTAACTTGGTCATTCCTACCCTTTATTTAATTTATGAACTATTAGGGATGATATAGTGAGCTAACCCCCCACATTGTCTTAGCGGGCTGTTTAAATTTTTTGTACAGCTGTATAGAAGAGAATTTCCTCTGGTACAAGTATCAGCATGCTGTAAGAGTTCATCATTCTAAATTTCTCCTATCTATTCTCAATATTCTCGTTGTTCATCCCCAATAATTGAGTATTGATGACACAATCAAACTATTGAGTGACGTTTCTCAGTTTTCTTTCACTCCTTATGTGGTGTCCCAAAGATCCATGATGGAAAACAAAAGGGGATATTAAGAAGAGAGTTCTTACCTCATTGCACTCTGGTTTGGAGTTTTATTAGCTCATATAGACAGGTTAACCCTTAAATAACCCTACGTTCCATATATATTTTTCCATGAAATTTGGATGCCTTAAACAAGTCGCACATCCCCCTGCTACTCTAGTTAAGAGGTAGTATCAACCATTGATTCATTGCCAATTGTGGCTGGCCATGGTGATGGAGGATGCTAATGTGGAAGTCATAATTCCCCCTATAGGTACCTAACCTTACCTGTCAAATGAGTATGCCTAATTTTGTGTATTTTACTACCCTAATAAGGTGTCAGGAATTCCATTTCAAAAGCTTTAGATATCGTCGGATGTTCTCAATCCTTCCCCAATTGTGGCAGTTATGCTATAATCTCCCCTTCCTGTGGTTATAAAGCATTATACCCTCTATATAATGTGTTTGAAAGTTGATTCACCTAAAAAACCCATCTCCATGGGCAGTGACTCATATCCCGTATCTTTGGATAATGTGGTTTGTGGTTATACTGAAGCTTGTTTGAGTGGGGCATACCTTGGTGCTCCTGAAGTTGTTCTCTATCCAACGCATTTAATCCTGAAGGTTGATCCATCTATTGGGATGGAAAGTCCCCTTTCTTGGGCGACTCATCTTAGGGTGCTTCCATCTTCTGAAATGATGATTCCTCATTGCGTACCTTTTTTCGTGGAGAAGGACCGTGATTCCGATGATATTAATATGAATTCAGTTTATCGATAGTGGGCATGGCGTCAAATACAAACTCTAACTATAGAAACTCCCAGATAGATTTTTCCAATCAGGGGGAGAACATTCAATGATTATTTTTTGATCTAGGTTAAGGTATTTTTTATTACCTACACTTGTGTCTCCTTGTGTATCAAATTGCTATAGCTCGGGAGGATCTCACTACTTGTGAAATTGACCTCAATCTGTTCAATGCTTCTCACCACCAAGATCAAAAAATTTGGAATATCAATGAAGTGTCGCAGCAACTAGAAGCTAAAGAAGATAGCACTCATGACCAGGTGTTTTCAAAAATGAAATAATTGTATGAGTAAAAGGCTCTCACAGTCTAACTAAAAGAGAAACTAGCATCATCAAGCTATAATAATGATGTTGTCCAGTAGAATGGTCGAGACCTCTGGATTGTTATGAATCAAGTATGCCAAATGGCTGCTGTGGAAGCTGAATAGAGGGCTACTTTGGAACATTCCCTTGACAACCCTCATCTGGTAGTTATCAACCTACTGAAAAAGAGGAATTTCAGCCTCCTCATAATCTATTAGTCTACAATGTACCACCTTTATTTTCACATTGTTATGAGATTATAAATTGTGGACACTCTTCCCACTATTACTTCTTTTGAAAAAAGAGATACATTTTTATATCTAGTGTTCCTCTTTTAACCTTTCCTAAAATATGAATCATTTATAATTATCTTCATTTTTAATTATTATGTCAATCAGATATCGATTTGATTCGTAATATGGAATAAATGAATAATCAAGTAATGATCTAATTTTTTTCTAAACCAAGGGGCTTAGTGAGCGCAGTTTGATCCTTGTTTGGGTAACTGGGAAAACCCCACAAACATTGTGACTTTTTTCGTCATCACACTAATTTTTTCCCAAGCCTATTATGGTGTGGTATTAGTGAGTATAACTTGAATTTGTTTAGGCCACCCTTTTTGGGTTTTTTACCTAACAATATTTTTGGCTCTTGATGGTTTTTTTGATGTCTCAATGTTTTCCTTAACCCGTTTGTATCATAGGTTTAGGAAGCTCGCACATGACTTTTGTCTGGGGTGACCTTTGCGGGTTTTCACCCTAGTCAGTGTTGTGTCTATTTCATTGTAATTTTAGAGTCTTGAAAGACATACTATCATTACCAATTTTTTAGGTCAAATATCATTGACCATTACTATTGGGGTAAGGTACCTAATTTAGGACTCGTTAACCAATAATGTCCTAGAAACTTTCAAATATGGATGAAAAATTATTATTTACCCGAACCTCTGATTTATGGATATGTGACATGACATGGGGCACGGAATAAATGGGGTGTATCGAGATAGGAAAATCCTCTCCTAAGGATGAATTTTTCTTTGGTTGATTGGCCATTTTCTTGGGCAAACTATGCAAAGCCGATGTGGCATAATATGCACAGTCAAATAAAGTTATCTATGGGAAAATGGATTTTCATTTCCGATGCCCAGGAAGTTTTTTTAAAGAACATTGTATTTATTTTTTCTATTGGGGACCACAGTGGATGTCCTGTTAAGGGAACAATGTTTTAATGCACAAAGGAATTCTTAATTGTTCTAGTTTATAAACCGCTCCTACGTAAATTTGACTTGTTTAAAGGAGGAATAGTACATGGTGTAGTTTAACATCATGAATTTAGAAATTTTGAGACTTATGGTGTGAAATCAATTTACTCTGACAAAAGGGGATAAAGATTATTATTTTTTATTTGTTTGACAAAAAATTTCCTTTGTCTTCAAGCATTGAAAATGAAAAATATGTAAACCCTAATCCATGGGGTATCTAAATCATGGTAATGAACTGAGATGTAGATGTCATATAGATGTATGAGGATAATAAAATATTCTCTTGATGATGAATTTTTCTTTTTTAGATAGTCTATTTTTGTGGTAAACATATGTAGAGCCACCGGGGAATAATGTGCATAGTCAAAAAAGGTGTATACAAGACACTATCCATCCATTTCCGATGGCCATGGATGGTTATGGGGATTGAAAAATTTCTTGACATAGATTATTGTGTGTGGAGAGGGGTACCTGATCATGAAAAGGGGAATCTTAGGTCTAACTTTATCGAGAAAACCAAGTATAATTAGAGGCATCTATACCCTATCCATATGATTTGTTCTCTTACGCAAGTATGACCCTTGCGTGGGCAGGGATGGGACACTATTGTTTCACGACTAAATGTGACATATGATATTTTGATGTCACTATACATCAGGTTATGAGAGGAATCAATCTATACATATCTATTTTAACAATCATTCTTATGTGGATCTAATTCATTCATATGGATGGGTTATTTTTATTATGGATACATATTCACCTATGAGGCGGGGTTGTATGTTAGAATTTCCTACATAGATTGATTTCATACATAGGTTCATAAGGGTAAATTACATTTGACATGACCTAGATTAAGGGTGAATATCGAGTATTGAGTATCATGCATTTTAAAAATCATGTGTTTAGGATGCGGATGTAAAAGCCTTGAGCAATTTGAGGGTAATTGGGTTGGGATATTCTGACATATCCAGGATGTGAGTTAGAAATAGACTGTAAACCATAGTTTTGAGGGTTCTTGGATTATGATGAATTTAATGGATATTTGAATCTTTTAGGAATACAAAAGTATCAAAGTACCCTACTGAGGATGAATTTTCCCTTGGTTGATAGGATATTTTTTGTGGGAAACGTATGCAGAGCCATTGGGGCATAATGTGAATAGTCAAACAAAGGTTTCTGCAAGACACTGACTATCCATTCCTTATGGACATAAAGGATTATTACCATCATAGATCACTCAATGCACAATGTTTGATGAATGTAGGAAGTGTTCCTAGAAATATAAGAAGCATTTGGGCTTTGATTTACCCATAAAGTTGGGAACTCCCCCACAAAGATTTGAATCGTACCTAGAGTGAGGCATTTTGATTCCCTTGGTGGGGCTTATCCTAGGTTTGTATATCCTAGCACACATAGATTGGACAACCTTCTTCGGTTTAGTTCATAGGTAGAGGATGGTCATTTTTTCAATGTTTTGGGTGCCATGTAGTTTAATGTCATACGATCAGGATCATAGGTTTCCCTATATGGTGGGGAAACATTAACATGTATTCCAATTCCCCGATAGTAGGGTATGTTATTATAGATTGATTTTCCATGGCTCTGTGGGGGAGATCCCTGCTGAAATTCCTAATCCCAAATGATCTATGCTTGGTGTGGGAAATAGGGGATGGCAAGGGTTTCACTCAACCACCCATGGATGGAATGATCAATGAAAATAGAATTTTTGGTCCATGTAGTTTAACTTCATGTGGTGTGAACATTGGTCCATGCATTTTAATTTCATAAGGTGAAGATGTTGACAGAATAGTTTAATATTGAAATTTTAGGGATAAAAAATCAAAATGATCATGTGTAAACATGAGATAATTAGGCCAGGATATTCTTAGTATTCCACAGACATGGGCGAGGGAAGAAGGGGTAAACCATGATTCTGGGAGCCCCCAATTTAGGAGGGATAATTTGAGGATTAGGATTCAATTAGAATATGGAAGTATGAATATCCTATCTTGGGGATGAAATTTCCTTTTGTTGATAAGCCATTTTTGTGGGAAGCATATACAGAACCTTCGAGGAATAATGTCCATAGTCAAAAAAGGTTGTCCATGAGATACTAGCTATCCATTTCTGATAGTCGTGGTTGATTATGGTGATCCCAGATTTCTCGAGGCATGGAGTTTGATGGATGAAAATGGTCTGGGTACATTAAAAATATACACACCCTGATTAGTTACAAGTTAAGAGATCATTTACATAGATCTGATTCATATGTATGGGTATGCCTGGTCTTTTGACACTTTCGAGATGTATGATTCCAGATTCAAAATCCCATACATCTATTTGCATTTTAAATACATGGTGGGCTCCCTCTATTATTAATGGTTGGTTGATTAATATTATTGTTCTTTGCATCACTATATATCTTGTGAGGGTAAAATTTAATCCATACATAGTTCATGAGAACTCCTTATGTCATCCTAACCCATGAATAGAGAGAGTGGAATTTGTATCATGTAGTGGTTAGACCCAGAATTTTGTTCAAGGTGTATCTACATATCCATTGAAGGTAGGAATCAAGCCACAGGTTGTTCTTGACGTTAATTCCCTATATATGTATTGACCATACATAGGGAAGAGGGAACTTTTTTAGGTGGCCGTAGGACCAGGACGAAGGATCGTAGCATCACTAAATGTCCTGCAAGAATAGGAATCAAGGAACATGTAGTTCTAGAATTTCCCTATATGAGTCAGACCCATTCATAGAGAGGTGGAATTTTACCTTTTTCATTCATTAATGGAGGCTGGACTAGGACAGAAGATCATGGTGTCACTACATATCCCAATGGAATATGGGAATCAATCTGTATGTAGTTCTATAGTGTAGCATGGTAGGAGACTAATGCAGGTAGCAATGTCCCCTTAGGTGAGAACATTGTTGGGGTCATACATTTTAAAAGCATGTGGTAAAGACGAAGGTTTTCCTTATGCAAGTATGAACTGTACATAGGGAGAGGGGCATTATTGATTTTGACAGGTGGTTGGATGAGGATGTAGAATCCAGGCATCACTAGGTATCCCTTGAGGGCGGGAATCAAGCCATACATATTTCTAAGGACACCCTGTTCCAGTTTGACCTGTGCATGGAGAGGGGGGAATTTTTTACAATGCTCTCAATATGATGGTATTATTATACTCCTCTATGCTTTTTCTATACATGTTAAATCCCAACCACCATTCATATTCCCATGTGAGTTAAACTTGGAGTGAGAAACAAGGAGTGATGAGGAGTCCCATGTAGTATAGGGGCGACAAAGTGTATAATTGAGGAATTCCTTGCAATATAGTGGTTGGAACAAGACTCAAGGTCAAGGTGTCTATACATATCCAATTGATGAATATGAATCAAATTCTATGTATTTTTGTGAAAGTCCCTCCCTGCATAGGTTCGGGCCATACACGAGGATGGGGAGGCATTTTTTTCATCTTTCCCTTGAACATATCTGATTCATGTGCAACAACTCATTTTTAGTACATAGTTATCACCATGTAGTTTAATTTCATGTAATTAGGGTGAATATGTGGATTAGTTTAACATCATGCAACATGTATGAAGATATTGATCAGTTTAACATCGTGAATCACGTACGCAAATGTAGAGCTATTTAACATCATGCATCTTAGATGAATATACTATGTAGTTAATGTCATGGAACTTGGATTAATTCTATATAGTTTAACATCATATGGGAAGGATGTTTTTTTTATTCTTTTGGAGACATGAAATATTTCATTAGGAACCTTACATCGGTGGGAGTTGTAGAGAGATGTCCTTCCATTATAATTAAGGCATATGCTCTATTGGAGTAAAAATTATCTATAACATAACGTCCATCCCATTTTGGCTCAAACTTTGAAGTATTCTTCCACAGTATCATTTGTGTTCTGAGGAACAACATCATTTCTTCTTCGGGGAATGATCGGAGGTGAGCCTTCTTATTAAAGGATCATCAAATCTGATTTTGGTAGATTTCAAAATGGTGCAGAGTGTGATGTATTTTCTCATCCAACCACTTCATCTCATAAAATCATTTTCAGGATTACTCATCTATAGATATTTGATGATAGACCACAATGTAGAGCGATGCATATTTATTTTCAATGGGAAGAACCACCTCTATCCTGTATACTAATGAGTAGGGGGTTGCTTGAGTGGCGGTGCAGGTTGTCGTTCGATAATACCAAAGGGTATGGAAGAGATTTTCCAACCACAATTTATTATCCTTGTCTACCATATTTTGGTGTATGTTGGATATGGTCTTGTTGAAATCCTCTATCTATCCATTGTCAGTTTTTTGGTAGTGGGATAAATAGTTGGCTTTGATATCATAATCTTGGTCGAGTGTGTCTAGTACAAAAAAGTAGAAATTGGTGGTGTTGTCCATTAGTATTGTGTGAGGGACACCAAACCAAGTGATGATATTGGCTTTTGTAAATCTGACAATTCATTATTCTATGACTTCATTAAGGAGTAAATCTTATTACCATTGGGAAAAGAAGTCGGTTTTTGTGAGATTAAACTTGAATAATCTAGTTGTGGCTAGAGGATATGGTCCCACAATGTCCATTCCCCATAAGGAAAATGGCCAGGAGTACTTGGTTGTGTGAAGAAACTCCGGGGGTTGAAGGATGAAATCAGTGTAGACATGTCAGTAATGGTACTTATTGGTTAAATCGGCACATTTTTTCATCATGGTGGTCCAATAGTACCCAAGACATTGAATTTGATGAGACTGTTTAGATGTTAACTGGTGTTCCCCACAAGTTTAGGTATGCACATCTTTAATGACGGTAGTCATTTCTTCTCCATCAATGTAGCTGATAAGGACTCCCTCAATTCCTTATTTACAAATTATAACTTTTCAATTTGTGTCATCATATATCATGAAATTGACTACACATATTTGTATTTATTTTCACTTATATCCCTATCTGGTGGGAGTTCTCCCTTTTGATGATAGTCCACAATGGGGCTCATCTAGCTGGTGGTATGGCCATTCGAATCAAAGATGAGACTGATCTCATTGATTTCATCTGTATTTTCCAAGACATATGGTAAAACCATACAGTGGTGGGAAATGATGAAGAATTTTTCCTTCTGATCTTTCTCATCTAGAGTTGTGGCTGTATTTTCTAACGCGTTGTCTTGCGCATTTTACGACCGGGGGACATAAGTAAATGATGTATCTAATGAAAATAATGAAATTAATTCTCTATCAAGGTTTATCAAAGGGATAAAATCCAAATTCTTGATGGCATAGTCACCATTGACATTCTTAATGACTAGTTACGAGTCACCTTTTATCTTCAAGCATTTGGACAACACATGGAGTGATGGTTCCAGGCTTTCGATAAGGGCCTGGTATTCTGCTTCATTGTTTTTCCACCCTTCTAACAATTGAAAAAAATAAGGAAGTACATACTTCTCTAGGGATAGAAGTATGACTCCCTACCTTTCTTTTTTGAGTATGGTCCTTCCATTCTTTTTCCTATCAGGCTTCTAGAAGCGTCGTCAAATTTAATTTCCCGCATTTGGGAGTTCTATTGAATAGAGACCACTTCCCCATCAGGTAGATCAATATCTAATGGTCCCACCTATATTGAGGGATTATTTTCCATGAAATATAATAATTCATATACTATGATAGATTTTTTTAGTATGGTCCATATATCGAACTGATTCAAGAAGAATTCCAATGATGATAGGTGTCCATTCAAGAATGGATGACTGGGAATATATTTGAACGGGTTGCTTCAAGAGACCAAGTAGACCTTAGGGTGATGCAGATAATTCCTTAACCTTATGAACCCCATATATAAAATCCAGGAAACTCTTCTCAATATTTTCATATCATGTCTTATCATCAATCATGGTTCAGTTGAAATAATAGATACTATTCTCACTAATGGTGTCATTATTTTGTGCGAGGAAGGTTCCTAGGGATCACTCCAAGGTGGATATGTAAAAAATGAGTGGTCATCCTTCGATAGGTGGAATTTTCACAAGTGAACTCAAGATATATTTCTTGAGATGGACAAATGCTTCCTAACAATCATCATTCCATTGATATTCCACCCCATTCATCATCAACCTGGTTAAGGGAAATCATTTGTTAGCAATGAATGCTATGAAGTTTCAAATATAAGCTTGGTTTCCTTGGATTCATCTCAACATAGTGAATTTTCGAGGTGGTTTCATTCCAAGGATGTACATTTTCTTTTCAGGGTTGAATTCTATGTCATGGTGGCATATTACCAATCTATGGAACTTCCCTGAGGTAACACCAAAAGCACATTTCATGGGGTTAATTAAAGACTTTATTGTAATAATTTAAGGAAGTCTATTTCATGATCTTCTATATGGTCCAAGCATTTTCATGATTTGACCACCAGATCATCAATAACCCATTTGATGAAATTTATTAGGAAGGGTTTCAGAATTTTGTGCATAGCGCATTGATATGTGGCACCAACATTTTTAAAAATGAAAGGCATCACACTGTTTAAAAACACCCCTTGAGGATCCTTGAATTTAGTGGATTATTCATCTTCTAGGTCCATTCAGATCTTGTTATAACCTTAATAACCATCCATGAATAAGAGAGCCTCATATCCTGTAGTTTCATTGATCAACAATTTGGTGATCAGGATTGGGAAATCATCTTTTGGGAAGTTCCAGTTAAGGTCCCTTAAATCGATGTAGACCCTGATATACACATTCTTCTTCTTGATGGGGATGATGTTTTCTAGCCAGATCAGATATTGGAACTCTGGAATTAAGTTATCTATAATGATCTTGTCGAATTTAGCCTCTATTTTATCATCATGGGTTAGGGGTGTCCTTCTAGCGGCTTTCTTGTAGCCATGATGCTATTCCGGAAGGCCCATGTGGTGAGTCGCCAGCTCGGGATCACGGACTGACATTTATGTATTGTTCTAGGGAAAACACCTCAAATATTCTATATGAAAGATGTGTATACCTCCTGTTCTTCGAATGGAATGGCCGCACTAAGGATTCATATAATCGAGTATATAAATTTTATTTCCAAAAGAAATAAAATTCCATATATTAGAATAGATTCAATATCCTAGATAATATAGAATAAACTAGATAATTCAAGATTATCCTTCTTGATAATTAAAAATTATTTCATTGATAATAACTTAAATTCCTCATGTGATAAACTTTTTCTCTCCAGAATAATATGTGATAGTCAAGAATTATTATTTTTATTTTGTATCCTTATGGTTAATTATAATTTTAAGATTTTTTTATCATTTATCAGAAAATCATTAGATGAATTATTTCAAAAAATTATTATTAAATATTTAATGGAATCCCTATCTTTATTTTAAACATTGAAGATTCAACACATAGAATAAAGGATAGGAGATGTGGTTGTTCTATGTTAGAAATCGAGTAATGAAATTGAATCACTTGAAGAGGACCTGTTGATCATGTGTATTGAAACATTGGATTGATATGAATACATAGGATCTCAAATTATGATGGTTGAAATTATTTGGATATTTTAAAGAACGCATTCTTTATATAATAAATACCTAAAATTAAATTGACAATTTAATCTATTTTTAAATCATTTCTTCATTATGGATTGTTTAATATTAATAAATATTATATTTATAGGAAAACAAATAAACCATATTTAATCCCATTATTTTTTTTAATTTCAATGCATTAAAATGTGTTATATGGTTAATTTGGTGATAAATAAGCAAAACCAACTAACAGAAAATGTTTTCCTTATAAAAATGATAGTGTAAGGTAAAATGGTTTTACCCTTACAAATCATCTGAACATTATCCTTACTATATGCATCAATTAAGAATTTATGATACCCTCACATAGTGAGATATATACACTTATGTAATGAGAAATTTACCCTTACACAACCTTTATAATCTCTAACTTACCTTTATTCAAGTCGACATACCCATTCACAAGGCTCAATTACCCTTATATAAGAAGAGGGAACCTGATGGTACCCTTATAAAACTCTAAATTCCTTTTTACAATGCATGTTTACCTTTACACATCCTTTGAATACCCTGGCCTACCCTTATGCAACTCCATGATTCCCTTATATATCATATGGCTTACCTTATATAGAAAAGCATTTCTCAGCTCACATTTTCTGGAAAACACACCTACCCTTATGTGGGTTCTAAAAACCATCCTCACCCTAACATTACATATTTAAATTAACGATTACTTTTATATAACACCATAAAACAACAATTAAGGGTGATTTCTATTGAAATAAAATTATATTTCCATGTGAAAATAATTATAAATTAAAAACAAAATAGGGTAAAATGATCAATTAATAATTTAGAATATTAAAATACCCCCACCCCACTAAAAAATTCTCATCCTTTATAATTATATATAGAGACCATTCTCAGACAACTCAGGCCAACGATATAGGACATCATAATCATGCACCCATGTATTCTTCTAGATCCATCCATGCTACCACATGATCTTGACATGTGGAACCATCTTCCACCATAACACATTCTCAAACCTCTCTATAATCTGATTTTTTTCTCCATATAAGATTCATATGGATCTAACTCAATGTTATTTCATTCTATATGATGTGTAGGATCAACCATGTAACTCCATAGTTGTGGCACATGAAACAGGTCATGCACAACTCAATAGTGAGAAAGAAGACACATATTTTATTCGATTGTCCCATCCCGATAAATGATCTATAAGGGTACAACATAATATAGGGATATATTTCTTAGTTTCCTCGTATGTTAGTGGTGTAATAGAGGAGTCTGTGTCATGAAAATTCAATCACCCAAAGTGAACTCCAAATGTATCCTCTTGTGGTCATCATATGATCTCTTCCTCCTCTATATGGTGATCAACCTCTCTTGGATCAGTATCACTCTCTTAATGTTCTCCTGAACTAAAACGTGTCTTATGAAAACTGTCTTAACTACCTAATTACTATAATGTGTAAAATGAAATCACCTTCCATAAATATCCTCATAAGGATCCATCTAAATCTAATATTGTTAAATATTGTTTTATAAAAAGTCATCCAGGGCTAGGTGATCATCCCAACGTCCACTGAATTCTAGAACACAATCTTATATCATATATGATATTATTTAAATCATCCAAAAAACCTTAAAAATAACTGAGGATGTTACATTATGCTCAAAATTATCTGAGTCCCTAGGGCCTTCTATAGCCTTAAAAAACCATGATGTAAAAGGTGTTTATCTATCGAATATGATTCTATTGGAAAATATATATTATTTTATAACCTCAAAAACATAAATCTAACCCAATTTTTCCACCAGGTAGGTATCTTGGATTTATATAATGTGGTTAAATGTTTTATTATGATTGAAATTAACCTAGATAGATTCACCATTACTCAACACCTGTGTAACACTATCACAATTTCCAGCATAATTTCTTCACATTTCAACCTGGGAACTTGATGTTCATTGAGAAAACCAATAGGATTTCAGTTCATTACCATTACCCTATAGTATGTGAGACATTAGGAAACAACCCAGCGATGTCCCTCTACATCCCAGGACACCAAAACTATCTTCTAAATTCTTGGTACATCATCGCCACCTGAGTATGTACCACACATTCAATGGAATGTAAGCCCCTCATCATTTCATCTCCGATATTAGAAGAGACTACTACACTCCCACGCAAAAGTCTCACAGTTTTTCACCCAATGACCATTTTGGAATTAGTTCACCATCAACTACAATAAAATCTAGTTTAGACTCATATCCTCCCTTTTCTTAGTCTATAAGTCGAATTATTTTGTTAAATTCAAGGAAAACAAGAATAAATTTGAGAACTAGCTTGGTAAGAAGATTAAGAAACTCCACATAGAATTAGGTGTAGAATATCTTAATAAAGAATTCACTATTAACTTACGGGAGTTTAGGATCTTATCAAAATTCACTCCTTCTTGTACCCTTTGGTTCAAAAACATAGGAGAAAGGAGGAACCTCACCTTATTGGATATAGTGAGATCAATGATGAGTCATGTGAGTCTTTCATTATCCTTTTGGGGATATAAATTATAAATAGTAAAACATATACTAAAAAAATTACTAACAAATTTGATAAATGGTATTCTATACAAATTTTAGAGTGGAAGAAAACCCGTATTATCAAATTTACATGTGTGGGGAATCGAAACATTTGTTAAGGCCACTTCCGGTAAAAATCGTGCACTTTAAGGTATAATGTGTACCTTTATAGGATAACCCAAGGAAATAATGGGATATTACATATACAATCACTCAAGTGAAAATTTTATAGTGGAAAGACATGCCATATTCTTTGAGTGGGATCAAATCTCTGAAATAGGTAGTGGGAGCTAGATAGAAGTTGATGAAGTTGAGGCTCAAGGTACACAAGTGTTAGTATATGGAAAAATTCCAAAAATCCCTATGGAAGATGAAACTATTAAAGGAACACAATTATTTCATAGGGGTAAAAGAAAGATTAGAGAACCATGAAGTTATGGGTTTCAATTCACTGAGGATGGTGACTCATTATTATTTGATAATAATGAATCTCTAACCTATAAGAAAGCAGTAAGTGGCACAGATGATTCCATGTGTCAGGACGACATGAATTCTGAATTAGATTCCATGTAACAGAAAAAATTATGTATTTTGGTATATACTCTTATGGTTGTAAAGACACATTGTTGTCAATGGGCATTCAATAAGAAACCAAACATGGAAGGACATGTTAGTACCTATAAGACACAACTAGTTTCCAAAGGTTTTAAACGACATCAAGGCATTAACTATGATGAAACCTTATCACCAATTTCAATACGTAAACCCATCAGAATTATACATTCCATTGTGTCTTACCATAACTGTGATATTTAAAAAATGGATGTCATAATAGACTTCTTTAATGAGATCCTTCAAGAAGATGTCTGTATGACATAACTCGAAAGGTTTTTGACTAAAAAAGAAGCAAATAAATTATGAAAATTACAAAAAACCATTTATGTATTAAAGAAATAATCTTCATCATGGATAATATGTATTCGTGAAGCCTTAATCGAATTTGGTTTTAAAAAAGAATGAGTTTGAGCCTTGTGCCTTGTTCCTTGTTCCTACAAATGGTTTTGTGGGAGGGGACTTATTTTTATAATAGTATATTTTGATGACATATTTCTCATAAGAAATGAAATTTCAGTCTTATAGTATATTAAGATAGGGTTTCATAAGTTCTTATCCATGAAGGACTTGGGTTAATCATCATATATTCTTGTGGTCATGATCCATCGTGATTTATCTAAGTGACCGTTCACCTTTAGTCAATGTACATACATTGACAAGATACTAAAGAGATTCAGTATAGAAGAATACAAGAGGGAAGCATCACATGGAATTCATCATTCCAAGAAAATGTGTTCTTAGATACATGAGGAAATAAATATAATGGAAAGTATTATATACGCAATAATGATTGGATCAGTCAAGTATGTTATATTTTTTAATAGGCCAGAAGTTCCCTATGTATTGAGTGTGTTAGGAAAATGTCAAGCTGATCCAGGTTGCCATAATTGGATGGAAGTCGAGAATATACTTAAGTATCTAATGCATACTAAGTATGTGATCCATATATATAGAGTTAATGACAAAATATACATCAAAGGATATGCATATTCTAGATTCCAAATTGATCAAGATGACATGAAGTCAGAAATGATATACATCTTCAATTTAAATAGAGTTTTTTTGAGATGGAAGAGCTCAATGTAGGTTTTGTTCATAGATTATACAATATATTTCGAGTACATACAAGCTTATGAAGAATATAAGGAAGTATTATGGATGCACAAATTTGTCTAAGATATTGATGTGGTACCTAGTATTAAAGATCCTATCACATTGTATTGTGATAATACAGTAGTGGTGGGTGTCACAAGATCCAAGGCCACATTAATGGATGAAACACATACATTGTAAGAATAAAATCTTGAAGGATTATTCTTAGATAGGTGAGGTTGCAATGATAAATATTTAGATGTAAGACAATATGGTTGACCCCTATAATAAAGCCTTAAATTATCCGAAAAATGATTATTATGTGAGGTCTAGTGGACTCAAAGTCATTGGCAGTTATCTCTAGTCCATGTGGGAGTTTGTTTTAGTTGGTGTCCTAAGACCATCTTATTTCACATTGATTACATGTATATTAAATGTACTGAATAATAATTAAGCATGTTATTACATATTGTTCATTATTCTCCATGGATTTAATGTAATAATTTCCTAGAGTATTTTTTAATTGATAAGGTCATAAAATTTTCCCAATATGATCAGAACATCGATGTTCTATTATAATATTATTAATATTTTCTTATGGATGGATAATTTTTTATGAAGGGAAACTTAGTATTTAGACCATCATGTGCAAGTACTCATAAGTGTATGGGGATTCTTATCATGAAATTCACAATTGGTAATCTCTAATATGGGAGATTATGTGAACAAGACCATCAGCAGGAATTACTCACATATTTCATTCATCGGATATTTTTATCTATGGGTCTGTATAATAGTCCTTATACTTTAAGATTATCATTAATGCACTTCATGACTAAATCCCTTAGATTTTATGATGAAAAATTTCATGCCATATGTCAGTGGAAAGTAGGGTATGTTGGGTTCGTCATGATTGACATGTCATTAATGGATAAGTCATGGAAGGATTTGACTCTTTTATCTTTATGGAGGCTGATATCTCATCTCATTGATTGGAATATAACTTTCACATTAAATTCCATGGCCATGGGGTAACATCATGTTTGATTTAGATAGTCAAATAAAGATGTGTCATGCATATAGGTTGGTGACACAAATGTGAAACCTACTTGATTTAATGTTGAGATAAAGAGATTATATTTCAAAGTGAGCATTTTTATGTGGTTCTTAACGTTTTGACATTATCTTCTTTCTCTTGTGTGCCTTGACCCATTATTAGATAGTAATATTATACTTTAGGAGATCCTTCCTAATTCCAATGAGAAAAAATCATATAGGATCACACACTAAGTGTTTCCACTGATCATGATTAAATTATATTTGAGTTTAATTAATGTAATAAATATTAATCTAATGTCTCAGGACTAATTTTATTCAAGTTATGTTGTTCGCATAAATTAACAAAAATAGGTATTCACTGGAAAGTGAAAAGAATATATTTATTTAATTTATTTAATATTTAATAAATATGTATTCATCGGTATGTGAATTAGATATTTATTTATGAATAAAATTTTTATTTTGGTGTTCAACAAGGGAAAGTGGAGTTTTAACAGATCATGAATGTATCTAGTTAGAAATATTAATTTACAATCTGGTTAAATAATATTTGTTATTGTGCAAGTTGGTGCTTCCTACAAAATAATAATATTTTTATATTGTGGAATGTGGTTTATTAAAGGTAAATAATGTTATTTAATTGTATTCATGCAATTAAATAATATTTTAACTTAAATTCTAACTCTATAAATAAATGACTATGACTATTCTCTAGAGGATCCAAAAAAATTAAGAATATATAATTTTTGTGCACAATTAATTCTCTCTTGACTCCTCTATAATCCCAAATAATGAGAAGCAGAAGAGATATCTCTTAAAGATAAAAAATGAGCAATTAAGAAAAAACAATTCAATATATTCAACTCACCCTACTAGTACCCATATATTATGTGGAATTTCTCATAGATCATAGGAGCATGTGTGGATCACCACTAGAGGGATTCTATCCTAGGATCCTCACATCGTAACAAAGGTAATCTGAATGGGTTTTTTGGATGATAAAAATTCACCATTGATGAGAGTTTCTAAGTCTAGGTATTTATTTCTTAAAATATTATATAAATAAATTATAAATTTGACATGAAAGATCCTCACACCTGGTTTTAGGAAACGATTATTAAAATAAATTTTAATATATCTCACACCACTACATGATTTCACTATTCTTGTAACTAATGAGTGGTATCAAATACATCACGATTAAATTTATAATTATTTATTTGATTTTTAATCTATGCACAATTGTGGTTAGATTTTAATTTAATTTTATTCTATCATTAATATGATTTAAATTAACATGTTATCAAGAAATTAATAATGTTCTTTATGGATTTCATTTTTTTAAAGGTTTAATAATAAATGATGAAAAATGGAGATGCCATCTAAAAGTTCCAAATCATTGACCAGTAAAACTTGGTTAAACAATGTGTAGCCAAAGAACATGTTGTGTACCCATGGGCATTGTACCTATATGAAATGAGCAGTTATGTACACACGGTTTATTTATTTCACACCACGTGTTGACTAAGCCAATTTGGACAATGAAATGTTGATACATAGTTTGTACCTGGACTAGAAATATCATGTTGTCTGACCAAGTTAACACACTAAACCCCCAAGTGTGTGACTCAGATACATGGAAACTGGGGTACATGGAACATAGCTGGACTATACAAATTTTTTCGTCTCCCATTAAATTAAAAATTTAAATATTACATTAAATTAAAAAAATCATTACAATCATATTTTATTGGTTGTCACACTAATGAGTGTTTGAAAATTTAAAAATGTTGGTAAAGAATATTAAATGATATATTATTTTATAGTAATTAATATGTAATTATTGGTTCTTCCAATAAGTTCGGAAGATCATTAAGATGAAAATAATTTAATTAATTAATTAATTAATGCAATTATGTTCATCTTAAATAATAAAGAAAAAATAAAAAAAAATTAATTTTGGCCAATTACTTTTGTGTATTCATTACATGTATGAATATTCATGAGATTTACCAAGACCTATGTATGCACTGGATGTTTTAATATAAGTTATTTGATGATTATTCATTTATTTATTACAAAAATAAATTTTATAGACTTCATGTCTTCCCTCCCTCCATTATTATGTAGTAAATGTCTGTCCCAGGATATTTATGTAATTCCTTTTTAACCAAAAACTCGGTTCCCCTCACCTATGTTTGAGTCACAAATACAAGTAATTAATGGAATATCTCAAGGTAGGTAGAGTAGGTTCAAGATGGAACCATAATTATTCCAACTATGGTGATAATCATTTGTAAAGGTGGAATGTTATAACCAATTCCAATATCAGAAAATAGAGTTATTTATCCTAGGTCATAGGATTATTCAATGTTCTCTCATTAAGTCAACCATTAGATAAAACTCATGAATGGTTTATTTATTTATTTATTATTGTCTATGTACCTATCAATTTTATGGATGAACTCCCTTGATCACATTGATAAATGAATTAACATGAAATGACTAAATTTATGTAAATTTATTTCACATAAATTTTTTATCCATCATGATAAATTAATTTAGAAAAATCCACATACTATTAAAAAGACATATAAAGGATAAAAGATGATTAAATTTAAAAATAATAAAAAATGATTTATAGGTAAATGTTATATCTAAATTTTTTAATTATTTAATTAACATCAAATTAATACTAACATGAAATATAAAGTATAAAATAAGATAATATTTCTGCATATTTAATTACATTCCATCAAACATAAAAATAGGTCATACTTGGCCTTCCGTTACATTATTAGGAACAAAACACAATAGAATTAAGTGTATGAGAAACCCTTATTGGGACAATTACTTTTAGAAGGGTTTGTTATAAAGTTTTTTGGTTGAATTTTTTTGTTTTACATCAAAAAGAATATCACTTACTAGACATGTTGTAATTTAGAGGAAAGAGTTGAGTAAATCCAAGTTGGAATTTTTTTTGGGGAATCCACTCAATGGATCAATGAGTTGGAATACCATAGTTGTAAAATAATTTACGACCTTAATAACTTTATGTATCTTGACTAACACTTGATGGAGTTATGTAAAGGATAATATGGATCCTATCCAATAGAATGTACTAGACACTAGACCTTCTGTGTTAAAGGGTGAGGGATATTGGTACATGATTAAATAGTGGTAGAATTAATAAAAACAATAAATATATTATTTATTACATAATTTTTAATCAAGAAAAGTACTAATTATCTACACTTTATATTGTAGAATAAAATTTAGAGATTAACATCCATATTATCCCTATGATCAATATTGGATAAATACAACCTCTTAACTAGAATTGAGTTCTAGGAAGGGTATATATGCCTTTGGGTTGCTCTATTCCATGAATTGAAACATTATGTGCTAGAATCATCATTATAAGGTATTCCTTCTAAGGAGGTGAGTGATGAAGAGTTCATAGAGTGTAAGAAACTTATTAATTTCACAGTTGAAATTCAATGTTTGGCCTTTTTATCTATGTTTAGTTAACTCATGAAGTATCATGAAAATATGTATGTATATAGCATTATTTAGAACTTATTCCATCTTTACTTGTAGAAATCCATACTGGAGTAGGTTGAGATTTACAATGCACTCTTTTAGATTAATCTTATGGAGGATTCCCCCAATGGTCCTCATATAGTCAAAATCATTGACTATATTGAGTGCATAAATGTTTTATGGATTAAAGTCTTTTAATAACTAGGCACTGATATCATTATGGAATCATTCCCCTAGATATTATCCATGTTTTTTTTGAATTATAATATTAACAACAGTGAAAATTATTTACTAGATATTCTCGCTCTTCTTCTTCAAGTAGATAAGGATAAAAAGAATGAAAATTGTTCATCTTTATGGTAAATAAATGGAAAGGTAAATCAAAGAGATTTAATAACAATGATTCTATATGCCCTTACATGAAGAGGATGATCAAGGGTATGTGAAGGGAACAAGTTGTTGGTTGATTCTCATTTCGAAAGAAGGTCCATTGGAATGAAAAATACAACCAACCAAAGAAGAAAGGGGATGCTTCATGTGTATTTTTTGTTGAGTGTAATTTATATGTTTCTACAAATTGGGTATTAGATACAGATTTTGGTGATAACATATGTATTGAAATATAGGAACCATGTAGATTCATACAGATTTACTAAGGGTAATTATATATAGAATCATCCAATAGAGATAAACATACTATTGTAGCTATTAGAGACTACCTCCTTAGGTTTTTTATTGAGGTGATCATGGATTTTAATGGTTGTTATTATGTGACAAATGTATCCAAAAATATTATATCTGTATCCATACCTGATATAGAAGGATTTTTTTTAATATTAGGAAATAAATGTTCCCTCTTTTCTAAATATAGTACTTTTATGGTAATTTTCTTTTAAAGAATGATATTAATGTATTGTATTACATGAACAAAGAAATGGAAATTGATAACAAAGTTAATTAACATGACTCATAACACACCCAAATTTGGAATCAACGCCTATGTCATGTGAAAAAATTTGATTGACTAAATTACATCCAGATTGGTATTTGTATTCTTTACAAAATAAAACATTTTTTAGGTCATGCATGTTTACAAGGAAAATTAACCAAAGATCTATTTAGTGGGAATGGTTAAAGGGTTAAATATATTCTTGAATTAATTCATACCGATGTGTGTGGTCTATTTCTTATTGAAGAAAGGTGTGGGTACTCATGCTTCAATAATTTTTACTAATTATTTTTGTTAATAAGGATATGTCTAATTTTTATAGTATAAGTATAATTAGTTTGATAAATTCCAAAAATAAAAGAATGAATTTGAGAACCAGCATGGAAAGAATAATATAAAACTATGTTCAGAATGTGGTGGGGAATATCTTAAGCAATTATTCAATGATTTATTATGGATGTTTGGAATATTATCCCAACTCGATGCTTCTTATTTTTCCTAATGTAATGTCATATGTAAAAGGAGTAATCACACCTTGTCAGACATGGTGAGATTAATTATGAGTAATGTGAGTATTCCATTATCCTGTTGGGGATACACATTACAAACAGAAGTACAAATACTAAACCAAGTACCAACTAAATCGATAAATGGTATTACATGTTAATTTTGGAGTTGAATAAAAATCATGTTACGGAATTTTCATTTGTGGGGAATTGAATCATTTTCTAACTGTAGTTAATATACATGCACCCCAAGGAAAAAAATGTTCTTTTATAGTATATCTTAGGGAATCAAGGGAATATTACATATACAACCCCTTAGAAAAAAATGTTATCAAAAAATACATGAAATATTCCATGATAGGGATCACATCTCTAAAAGAGGTAGTGTGGGAAAGATATACTTCAATAAATTTGAGGATCAAGGTACATAAGATTTGATATAGGAATGGATTCCATAAATTCCAATGGAATTTAAAACTATTCCACATACACAAGTACCACATAGGAGTAAAAGCGATTTTATTAAACCAGAACATTCTGGTTTTCTAGTCACCAACGATGGTGACTCATTTTTAGTTGACAATAATAATCCTTTTACCAATAAGAAAACAGTAAGTGGTAAAAATGTTTCTATGTGGAAAGAAGCATTTAATTCTGAAATGGATTCAATTTACCAAAAAAAAAGTCTAGATTTTGGTAGATAATAAAATGGATGTAAAGGATATTGGTTGAAAAATCGGTATTCATGAAGAAACTGGAAATGGATGTACAATTTAGTACATATAATTAATGAATTGTTTCAAAAGGGTTTAAACAATGTCAAGGAATTGATTATTATGACACCTTTTCACCAGTCTCAATGCTAAAATTCACCAGAATTATATTTTCCATTCCAACTTATCATGACACTGACATTTGGAAAATTAATTTCAAAATAGCCTTCCGTAAAGGGAAACTTCATGAAAATGTCTATATGACATTACCCAAAAGGGTATTTGACTCCAAAGTATACTATGAAGATATGAAATTTTAAAAAATCCATTTATGGATTAAAAAATGCATCTTGGTCATGTAAAATTAATTTTGATGGATCAAAACTAGAATTTGGTTTCATAAATACTGAGTGTGAGACTTGTTCCTATAAATGTTTTAGCTGGAGTGTAGTCATCTTCATAATAGTATATGTTGATGACATATTACTCATTATAAATGAAATACTAATCTTATATTCTATTAAGACATGGTTGAATAAATGTTTCTCCATGAATAACTTGTGTGAAGAAATATATATTCTTGGGATCAAGATCTATCATGATAAATCCAATAGACTAATTAGCCTACATAAAAGTAAAAATATTAATAAGATACTGAAGAGTTTCAGTATGTAACAATTCAAGAAGGTGTTGTTTCCAGTGTCACTTGTCATTCATCATTCTAGGAAAACGTGTCCTATGAAACATTAGGAATGAAATTGAATAGTAAAGATTTCATATGCATCAGCGATTGGGCCAAGTCATTTATGATTCGTTATGTACTATTATAGATGTCTCATAATCATTGAGTATGGTCGGGATATATCAATATAATTCAAGTGTCTTCTATTCGATAGGAATTAAGACTATCCTTATGTATATGAGGTTTACTAAAGATATGTTCAGGATCTACGGAGGAAATTAAGAACTATTTATCAGAGGATATGCAAATTCTAGTTTCCAAACTAATTAAGATGGCATGAGGTCATTAATGGGATACATATTTACTCTGAATTGAGGGGATGTGAGCTAAAAGGGATCAAATTATGCTATGGTTGTAGATTCTATAGAATATTTTGAGTATATTTTGGCTTCTGAGGCAGCTAAATAAGTAGTATGGATAAGAAACATCATCCATGATCTTGATGTGGTACCTAGAAGTAAAGATCATATCACTTGATATTATGATAATACTATAGTGGTGGATATCTCAAAATAACCAGGGTCACGTCAATGGATGAAGCATATACTTCGTAGGTATCATCTATTGAGGTATTTTTTTATAGAGGTGAGGTTTCAATGAGTAGTACTTCCATGAAGGACAACATGGTAGACCCCTTTACTAAATCCTTGACTCAGTATAACCATGATTATCATGTTAGGTCTATCAAACTCAATGTAATTGGTAGTTGGATCTAGTCCAAGTGAGAGTTCATCAAAGTTGGTTTCCAGGGACCAGCTGATGGTAATTTTATTACATGTATATTCAATTTATTGAATATTAATTAAACATATTATTACATATTATTCATTATTCTATATAGATTTAATGTAATAATGTCCTAGATTAATTTTCAAATTGAAAATCTCAATGTAGTTTCCCACTATTTTGAGAACCTTGAAGTGATATAAGAATATTTTGAAATTGTTATATGGATTGATAACATGCTCTGATGGGACATATTGTGTTTAGACTTTCATGTGTGAGTACACATAAACAGATGTGGATTCTTCTCATGAAGTTATAACTTTTTAATCTCCTGGATAACAGATTATTAGAATTGACACAGCGATATGAATTATACATGACTTGGTTTCATCATATATTTCTATTTGAGTGTGTGTGTAATGGTCCTTAGACTTTAAGATTATCATTAATTCATGTAATGACCCGTGCACTTCGATTTATTGATGAAAACTACCAGGCCAGATATTACCGGGATGTAGGGTATGTTGGATGCGTCATGACTGACATGTTACTAATGGATGAGTTGAGGAAGGACTTTTCCATTCAATATTAATATAATTTGATATATCTACCCTTTGATTGGAATAGAATTGCCACATTAAATTACATGTTGATGGTGTAATAACGTGTTTATTTTAGATAGTCAAATAAAGATGTATTAAGGATATATGTTGGGGATATGGATATAAAAACTTCTTGATAAGATATTTAGGTAAATGGGTTATATTAAAAAGTGAGTTTTGTATGTGGTTTTCGACATTGTGACATTATGTTCTTTATCTTGGGTGTCTTGACCCATTTCTAGATAGTAATAATGGACTTTAGGAAATCCCGCCTAATGCCAATGAGAAAGAATCCTAGAGGGTAACAGACTATGTATTTTTGTTGATCTTGATTAAATTACATTTGAGTTTTGTTAGTGGAATAAATATTATTCTCAAGTTTGAGGAAAAATTTTAATCAATTTATAATGATCATGTATATTAAATAAATATTTACTCAGTAGCATTTGAATTAAAACTTATTTATTTATTTTATTGAATATTTAATATGTACTTATTCACCAATATGTGAATGAAATATTTATTTATAAATAAAATTTCATTTTATGTGTTAAATAAATGTAATAAAAGTTCAAACAGACTGAGACTATGTCCAGTTACAAATATTAATTAACATGCCGGTAAAATAATATTTTTTATTGCACTAGTTGGCACGCACCACAAAATAATAATAATAATAATATGTGGAATTTGGTTTATTAAATCTAATAAATGTTATTTAATATCTGATATGAAATTAAATAATACTTTAACCAAGATCTTAACTATATGAATAGACATCTTGTAACGTCCTGGTTCCGGAAGCCACCCAGTGTTGCCCCAAACCCAATTGGTCACATGGCCTCAAGTGCATTTCCCTGAATTCCAGAGGCTGCCGACTAGCAGCGAGGTTCTTGGGTGTGATTGTGGGGATTCTATGCCCTCATTGGAAGAGTAACATAGCGGAAGTAAATAAATTGAAAAATTAGAAGAATTAATAGTACCATAAAAGAAGTAAATAGAGGAAGTCTATAAGTAATAACAATTGGAGCACATATATAAAATGATGCATGATACACATGTATAGGAAAACAACCAAACATTTCACAATGATAAATACAGTACTAATCTAAACTACAAAATAAAAACAAGTAAACAACTCCTCATCCTTGCAAGCCATAGCTTGTTCCCATGCTCTCTAGATCCAAAGTAGTAATGTACCTAAAGTAGAATGGAGCTTGCCCTCATTTACACCTGTAGCAATATAATCTGGTTGGGCCCAAATAGGGTGTGAGACTAAATCCCAGTAGGCAACCACCACAAGATCTGTTCCTAATAGTCAGTGAATATATGATATGTAATAAGCAATGAAACCAATAAACAAGGAGGTACTCAGCAGTAAACAATCCACAGTTTCAATGCATTCAGTTTCATATATCTAGTAATAGAAAATCAAGGCAGGTGACCTTATGGGTCGTATTCATAGCCTAATCCCTCCGGTTCAGCCATACAAGTTCAATCAAGCATCTAAACCCAAACAATAACCCTCTAGGAAGTACTCACAGCCTATCCCCTCTGTTTCAACCAAAGAAGACAAGAAAACCTCAGGGTAGTACACTCAATCTAACCCCTCTGGTTTATCTTAATCATAGACTCTTTGAGGAATCACTTGTCGTCAATTCCTCTTATAGTCTCGTATCGGTAACTAAAGTCACTATTGAGAATCAATTATGTCACATTCCCCCTGTGGCCCATGTCGAGGAACCACAAACACTCTAAGGAACCACTTACATCAATTCCTCCTATAGTATCACATTGTAACAGTAAACAGACACATTGGATAAGCCCTTACATCCATTCTCCCCATGGTCTACTACACAAGGTTCTCAGATCCTTGTGTAAGTCAAGAAATCAAAACAATGTGTATCAACCAATGTAAGCCTCAAGAACTACTTGGCTCACAGTCTACAACATATCAGCATGCCAGATAAACAAATCAATCCATCCTACAATACTGGGCTTGGTAAAACAACATGGCAGCCTAACATGATGAGAAGGATCAAACAGTAAAAACAAGGGATGAGTGGGAAAACACTTCCATGAATAACAATTAACCCTATTCACATTCTATCAACCTCTACTCAAGAATACAAGCACAACAAGCAATTAACAAGGCTAAAGCAGTAAACACATAATACCCCATTCTAGAGTTTTGGTCAAATTTCACAATTAACTCAAAGAATTACCACAGAAACGCACAAACCACCTCCCTTGGTGTTGGGAGATCATTATACGTGAACCTCAAGCCTTGAATAGCCCTAGAAAACTGTAGATCTATAAAAATTCTCAAAACATTGAATTGAGGAGAACATGGAAATGAAGTGGAATCAGGAAACGAAGCTCTAGAAGTAGGAACGACATACCAAGGAGATCCCAACGCAATAAATGGTGGTCAAATCAAGGATCAGATACTCGATCAGGGGCTCGAGGAAAGATCACAGTCATACTGTTTCTCTTAGACGAACCAGTCCTAGAAAGAGACAGTTCTGTCTGCCAGAAGCTACCCCGATGTGTTTAATGAAAAAAAATAAAGAACACGACATGTGTTTTTGAAGTACATGGCGTGTACTTGCCTTTATAGCCCCCATTAAGTGTTCTGAAGGTCACGAAACAAGACAGTGTGTATTGAAGTTACACAGCCAGCACATTGCTACCCGCGGTAATAGAGTTCACAGCGTGCACTCAGAAAGTACACAGCGTGTACTTCAAAAATTTACAGAAACTCCCTTTTTTCCACAGAACACCAAGAAAGGGAATACATACCTGAAAAATAAGATTCAGGTTCTTAAAAACTTCCACCCTTAATGAAATTCGTCCCCACATTTCCTAGCAAGGTGGCATATAAGAAGAAACCCAAAATAGCTCTAGAAACTACAATCGTTCAACGGTCTCCCTCCCCATAGTCTCGTCCTGTACTTTCCTGTGCTGCCATATCACTAGTACCAGATGGAAATACTAGCCACGAAGAACCTTCGTACATCGATCAATAATCTGGATATGATTCTCCTTGAAATATGTGTCCACTTCTAACTCAAAATCCTCTGGTCGAAAAACATGAGAAGCGTCTGAAAAATAACACCGGAACTGAGAAACATGGAAAACGTTATGCATAGCCTAATACCTTTGAGGTAATTCCAATCGATAGGCTACCGTCCCAACTCTCTTCAACACCTAAAAAAGGCACGACGTACCTCGACAAAATCTTACCCTATCTTCTAATACTTTTTTCTCCCATCCTCAGTGTGACACGCAGGAAACCTGATCTCCAACCTCAAACTCCAGAGGTTGTCTCCACTGATCAACATAAGACATCTATCAAGACTGTGCGGTATCTATCCTCTTCTGAATCAACTCTATCTGCTCTGTATTCTCCTGGATAGGACGAGGTCCCACCATAGCTGCCTCTCATGTCCCCATCCAAAATAAGGGAGATCGGCATAGCCTACCGTACAAAGCCTTATAAGGTTCCATATGAATAGTTTCTTGAAAACTATTATTATTTGAGAAATCTACAAGTGGTATATGCTTCTCCCAAAAATGTCCAAAATCTCAGATGCATGCTCAGATCATGCCCTCAGGCACCTAAATTGTACGCTCAGACTTGCCATCTATCTGGGGATGGAAAATTGCACTCAAACGTACCTATGTACCCAAAGCATTCTGTAGTCCCAACCAGACCCTAGATTTAATGTGGGAGACCTTGTCAGAAATAATGGAGTGTGTAACCCCATTTAATTGTCAATCTCTACGACGTACAACTGTCCCGGCTCATCAACACTAATGGTCTCCTTAATCAGAAAGAAGTATGAAACCTTCATAATTCTATCAATGACAACCCATATATCACCATTCCCTCGAGGTGACTGTGGTAAACCTATCATGAAATCCATCACGACATCATTTCACTTCCACTCAAGAATGGGTAACTACTACAAAATCCCCACGGGTTGCTGATGCTCTGCATTCACCTGTAGAAAAGTGGAACACCTCCTGACGAACCCAGAAACGTATTTCTTCATACCTAGTAACCAATACTGATAGTGTAGATCATGATACATCTTGGTGACCCCCCGGATGAACTGACCAAACTGTGGAATGAATGTCCTGCATCAACCCCTCGCATATATCTGTTGGCACCCATAGGCGCCTTTGAAACACAAAATCTCATCCTCTCCTATGGTCCAACTAAGAATTGGGTCCTCTCCTGAAATTCATTCATGTAGGACTAAGAATTTAGAATATGATAGCTAACTTATTCCCACTCAATTAAGAAGAGTATAGGTAATAGCTATTGAAGAAAGAAAATACTACCTCTGTCTGTCAGGCACCTCCAAATGCATCTCAGGGAATAGAGACATAAGCTTCCACTCACTGCTGGCCTCCTGAACTACTTGTATCTGAGTCCTCCTGCTCAGCGAATTAGCCACTGCGTTGCCCTTCCCAAGAATATAGGAAAGCTCAAAATCAATGGATTGATGGTACTCAACACACCTTCTATGTCTCAAATACATATCGTTCTGAGTGAAGATATACATAACACTTTTTTGGTCAATGAAAACCAAAAAATTATCTCCCAACAGATCATGTCTCCAACAGCATAAGGCATGAAGAAATGTAGCCATATTGAGATCGTGCATTGAGTAATTCCTCTCATGTGGCCTCAAATGTCGTGACCCGTATGAAATGACTCCTTCTCCCAACAAATGCACTCATCCTAGCCCGATACCTGATGCATCACAATAAATAGTATAGCTCATGCCTGGTTTTGGAAATACTAGAATCAGTGCTGAAGTCAATCTCCCTTTCATCTCTTAAAAGTATGAATCGTAAGAATCTATCCACGGGTACTTCCCACCCTTCTTAGTCAGGCCTGTCAGTGGCACTGCTAAGCGTAAAAAGTCATATATGAAACAACTGTAGTATCCAGCAAGCCCTAGAAAACTTCTCACCTCAAAGATGTTCTTCGGCTCCGCCAAGGAAATTACTTCTCTCGCATTCATTGGTCCACTGATACTTCTGCCTCTCAGATAACATGACCCATGAAGTGAATTTGGTCCACCCAAAAGTGGAATTTTCATATCTTCACATATAACTGATGCTCTATTTATGTACTCAAAATGATCTCAATATGATTAGCATGGTTATGTCGAGTGTGAGAGTACATCAAGATATATTCAACAAAAATCACCATGAATGAATCCAAGTATGGATGCCACACTCGGTTCATCAATGCCATGACAGCAACAGGTGTGTTCGTGAGACCGAATGGCATAACTACAAAGTCTTATAGACCATACCTGCTCTGAAAGGCTGTAATAGGTATATGAGATGGTCTAATGTGCAACCTATAATAACCGGATCTCAGTTAAATCTTCAGGAACACCTTGGATCCTCGAAGCTAATCAAAGATATCATAAATCCTATATAAAGGATATCAGTTCTAGTCTGTCAACTGGTTCAACATCTGATAATCCAACAATCTCAGAGAGTACTATCCGCCTTCTTTGTAAGCAGGACATTAAAAATCCATGGAAAAGTACTTGTTTGGATGAAACCCTTTGCCTACAACTCCTTCAACATTTTCTTGAGCTCTTGGAACCTTGGTCTATCCATACTATTGGGAGGAATGGACACCAATGCCACTCCTAGAATAATCTCAATAGAAAATTCTACCTCTCTCCAGAGGAAAACATGATAATTCCTCCTAAAAGACAACCATGAAATGATCCACCACTGGAAGAATTTCTAATTGTGATGTCCCCTCATATTCCAGATATAGATTAGCAATTTGGGCTATATCTCCTCCGAAACCATGATGCTCAGGTCCATCTCACCTCGCCTAGACATCCCATTCAACCTTAAGAAGAAACGATCAACCTTCTGGTGATGTGACACTCACCCTCCAGCGATAGCAGTCAATGACTACATAAAAGGGAACTAACCAGTACATTCTGAGAATGACCTCACAGCCTGTCATATCTATGACATAAAGGTCCCATAAGATGTGAATCCCACCAAACTGAAGAGGGAACACTGTAAACTATTGTCAACGAGATGTTCTTGTCACCAACAGTGTGACAAATGTTAAGTTATCAGAAGAAGAAAAGATACAACGACCAATTCTCTCTATAACTACAACAGATATAATGTTATGGGAAGCCCCTGTATCGAAAAGAGCAGAAGATAGTACTGAAGAACCTAGAATCGTTCCTCGAAATGTAGAGGGTCTGAGTTCTTGCTCCTGCTAGGTCTGCTCCACTATAAATGTCTGACCCGCACCGCGGCCCTGTGACCCTGCCTCACCACTATGAGATGATCCAGTATATCGTCGCTGAAAGCCTGGTGACTGACTACCATGGTTGAACCTCTACCTCAGCCTGAACGGCCATAAGAACTCCAATTCCCAAACAGGTGAGAAACTGCCGGTGCTGCTTCTGAACACGGAGTCATAGAATAACCAATGTCACCATATACTGGTGAGAAGATATGGAAGAAGCGATGAAGATGACCCATCTCACTACATGATCAGCACTCCACTGGGTCTGTCAGACAATGAATCCTCATATGACTACTCTTCCGACACTATTATCAAACCACTTGGCTACTATAAGAAGTGTCGCGACTCCTTGTATCACCATGTGAAGACCCTTGCGGTGCTTCTTACTATCAGTAGGAGGGATACTAACTCTAGATGTCTAACTTCCCTAGCTCACAACTCTAAAATTCCTCATATTATGATATGTGATTAGTTACTAATTTACTATAGAATTTGTGGAAGTCAACCTAATGATTTTCACCTAGGATAAGATGTCTTTCCTTAGACAATACTCAATCTTCCTTTCTAGCAATAACTCATCACCTCTGGGAATAGGTGTGAAGCACTACAGCTCAGTGAAGTGAGAGGAATACTCCATAACTGAAATAATACCCTGCTCCGGGCTCAAGTACTCTCGGGATCAATCAGCCATCAATGTATTCAAATAGAAGTAATCATAGAAATTATGTTGGAACACATCCTAGTACAAACCTGCTAATGTCTTTCTTGTGAGATCACATCCCTCCATCTCTTGGCAGAATACCAAAGAATATTTTTAGTGATCTTGACTCTCCTCTCTAGAGGCATCTATAGATGCTTCATGATAGAAAGGATGGCTTCTAACCCAGACTCTACAGCCTGAGGTCCTCCATCCCATGTGAATGTGGGAGGATGTTTCTGCAGGAAAACCCACGTCAACTCATCCATAGAAGGGGTAGGATGTGGTGCTCATAATAAGGTCTTCATAAACCTCATAGAACCTTCTCATAATTTTGCATCATCACCTGTGTCTGGAATGAGGGCTGGTTCCATGACTGGAATAACTGGAGGATCTACTTGAAGTACTTGATCAACCATGTCTAGTATCTGATCGTTGCCCTGTAACTGGCGTACATCCGGATGACGACTCGGTGGAATGAATTTTCATGGGCAAGCACACAACATTGACCAAGATTATAAAGGATTGAAAACATGAAGAGGAAGAAGGTAACAAGAGAATGAAAGCATTCATGTTTTACAGAAAATGGATACATGACATGTATCACCACTACATGGAATGTTCCCTTAATATTTTCACATGGTCATTTACTTCTACCAAAACTAGTTGCGTAACACCCCAAATACATGGCATATTGTCCTAACACACGGCATGTACTCAAGTCCTCTTCCCCTGCCCAAGTCCTTCTACACGGCTAAGCCACATTGTTCTCCCTAGAACAAGACTACATAGTGTGTTAGTGACAAACGTGATGTTTATTAGATGACCCTCACCAACCTGTGTTGTTAGATACATGGTTGGTTACATGGATGACTCTACACGACGTGTTCCAGGTGGACACAGTGTGTACTAGCAAGGATTACAGTGACCATGTTTATTAGTTACACAGACGGACAGAGGGTCAACACAACACGGCCTGTAGAACTGGTACATGACATGCCCCCCTAAGGATTTCCCTATCCCATGTCTCTTCACACACGGCATATGAAACGGTTAGAGACTACATGGTGTGAACATACAGTACATGGTGTGTACTTAAGAAAAATAGTTTCTTCTCGAACAGAAGACCACATGGAATGTATTCATAACTACACGGCATATATTCTGGGTTTTTTTGGATTGTAAGCCCCAGAAACTACCCCGTAACCCTGAAAAACACTAAATATAACCATTAAGTGCCAAATTCTGATCTGTGAGGGCCCATACTATCCGCAAATCAAATCTTGTCATCTCATTAATGTTATAAAAATGGATAACAGTGCAATGATCAACCAAATTCTGGTCCATGAGGGCGCATAACACCTCAAGAACGAATGTTTTGTGTTCATTCAAAAAAAAACATACTCTATCAACGCTCTAACAAGAAACATGTATTCAATCAAGGAATCTATCACAACTGCATTCCAATCTAGCACAACAACTATCACAACAAATTGAAATCTCTAATGCACCCTAAATGGCCTAGCAAGAATGCATGACATGTGATTTCAAGCAAGTGCCTATATGGCTCATGAGATTGCATAAACTCTTATCCTTGGGTTACAACATAAATAGAACCTTAATAACATCAAAAATAACATCAAAATACATGTGAGTCACCTAATGGTGAATTCAAATCAACCGTAAAATTGCAAAACTAGAAAAATTATAATAAACGAGGTAGATTAACTTTTCCCTATACACTGGTTAGCTACACTCAAGCACAACTTATTACCACATTCTTATTCCATTTAATCCATATCTATTAGTTCCAAACAGAAATTCAAGAAGTAAATAATGCCTCTTAAACCACTTTGTAATGTCACGGTTCCGGAAGCCACCTAGAGGTTCCCTATACCCAGTTGGTCACATGTCCTCAACCACATTTCCCCAAATGCCAGAGGCTGTAGACTATTAGTGAGGGTCTTGGGTGTGGTACTAGGGAAACTATGCCCTCATTGGAAGAGTAACACAGTGGAACAAAATAAATGGTAATTGTGGAAGTAGCAATATTACCATAATAGAAGTAAATAGCGGAAGAATATAAGTAATAACAACTGGAGCACATATATAAAAGGATGAATGATAAATATGGCTATGAAAACTGTAAGAACCCGGTTCTTATTTTAGAGGTACGAGCTTCTTCTTTTTCCTTTTCCTTAAGTTTTTTTGAGAAAATATGGAAAATGGGAAAAAATGCTAAATTTTGAAACTACACGCCGTGTAACTTGTCCACACGCTGTGTACTTTTGGCCGTGTTGGGATGAGTACACGGGGTGTGTAGCCATGCCGGTGACGAATGGTGTAGGAACTCACTACACGCCGTGTAGTGGTACCTTACACACCATGTACTCAATCGGCAGGCTTGAATAGTAAGGCGGTGGTGTCGCCGCCAGCTGGGCGACAGTACACGCCATGTACTTGGGAGTACATGTCGTGTACTCATGTCGACGGATGAATAGTGTGGTGGTGCCGCCAAATGAACAGTTAAATGAAGGAAGTACACATCGTGTACTCAAAAGTACATGCTGTGTACTTTGTTTTTTCAGCTTAAAACAGGCAGTAGCCTCCTCATTTGGCAGAGGAGACTCTTGAATGATTTTGGAGCCAAAGGTGGAGGCCAGATCTTTGATGATCCACCGGGCGTTCGTCTGGAATCCATTTCAGCTTCAGACGATTTCGTTAGAACTGCACAAGTGAGACCTCTCCTCTCCTGGTACCGTTCTTACCAATTCTTCTCCAAACCTAAGTTATCTACATTTGAATGGGTTTTGTTCTTCGTCAGATCTACATCGTTTTTGGGCGTTTCTGGAGTCGGCATTCAGGTAAAACGTTCTTAAGTGTATAAGGTAGGTGGATTTGTGTTTATTTTCCAATTGCCCTGCGTTTTTGTGTGTTTTTGTGCCACGAACCAATGTTGGGGTGTCGTGTGGCTGAGGAAATTGCTATATTTAATGACTAGAATTGCATAAGTGATTAAATTGTGAAAATAAAATGCTGGTTGGGATCATTGCTTTGATCTGGAACCACCCTAGGGGTGTGATCCGCTGTTTAGCCATTTGGCCAAGATACCCGAGGGTATGCCTTTAAAGTAGTAATTGTAGAATTGCCTTGAGAGGAATTGCTTGTTACTGCTTGTTACTGATGGGCATGGCCCAGTTACCTATTTAGCCTAAGGGCGTTTTTGTATTTAGCCTGAGGGCGTTGTTATGATTAGCCTGAGGGCAATGCACTATTTGTCCCAAGGGTTGTAGTTATTTCGCCTGAGGGAAATCTTTCGTTCCTGAGGGCTTGACATCTATACCTGAGGGTGACACTTCCTATGCCTGACGGAAATTTCTGTTACGCTTGAGGGCTATACCTGTGGGTGGGATTCTGATTACCTAAGGGTATGGTTTTTCTTGTCCGAGGGCGTGGACTGTTTACTTAGAAATGCAATGTGGTGATTTCTTAAATTAAATGGATTAAATGAATACTAAAAATGGAAATATAACAGGTAGTTGTTACTTTTGAGTACTGCTTACTTTATTTCAATTTATTACTGCACACTAATTTTTCATGCTTACACGCAGTTGGGAATGTGCCTTTGGTGGGTGCCTACTGAGATATATTTCTCACACCCTGTTTGGGTCATGCTTTTCGTCCCAAACATATTACGTTTTTGCAGGTGTAGATATGGGAATGAGTCCCTATACAGGTACTTGACTATTGCTGTGGAGTAGGAGGGCATGGGACCGAGACTAGGCTCGCGATGTCGCTGCCAGCTATATTTCTTGTTATGTTGTACTCTGTGTCTTGTTGTACCGTATTGATGTATAACATGTTCTGGCTGTTTTCTTAGAACTTGAAACATGTAGCATCATCACTTACAAACTGTTGGTTATATCCACTACTGTGGTTTATTTCAGTTGTGTATGTTTACTGCTTCTTCTATCATTGCATGTTTTATTTTGTATTCCGCTATGCTACACTTTGACAAATGAGGGCATAGGTTCCCCACTATCAGGCCTAGGCCCTCACTGCTAGTCGACAGCCTCTGGAGTTTCGGGAAATTCTCTTGAGGTCACATGGTGAACTGGGATCGGGGCACTCGTTGCGTGGCACCCGGGTCCGGGATGTTACAATGTGGTATCAGAGGCAGGTTCTTTTCATTGACTGACTATTTGGACCCGTAGTCATGGATTGGATAGAACGGTAGTTGGTAATAAGCTGTGTCCAGGCGTAGCTAACCCATGTACAAGGAAAAATCCAGTCTACCTCGTATTTTTCATTCTTATGATTTTTCAATTTTACGGTTGATATGTTTTCACCGTTGGGTGACACACTTTGAGATTGTGCAGTTTATATTTTATCTATGGGTTCTATTTAGTTTCAACCTGATGAGATGAGGGCATGTCGTCTCATGCATCATATAGGAACATGCTAGATATCACATTCCATGCACAGTTTCCATGCCATGTAGGTGCATTAGAACTTGTATGTTGTTGTGATAGTTGTTGTGCTAATAAAGCGTGGTGTTGTGATTGCTGCTTGATAAATATCTGCCTTTTGATATGGTATGTTTGTTTGAGCTTTTTTATATAATGGACGCCAAAATTTGGTTTTGGGGGAGTATAGACCCCCATTTACCAGAATTTGGTGGATCATTGATTGTTTATTGGTTTTAACATAGATAAGATCTCAAACATTGATTCGTGGGGAGTATGGGCCCTCACGGATCGGAATTTGACACTTAGGTGTTGGTTTTTAGTATTTTCTGGGTTCCTGGGAAGTTTCTGAGGCATACTATCCGAAAACCCCAGAATACATGCTGTGTAGAATTGCATACATGCCGTTTGTGTTCTTATCTTCGGGAAGAAAAATGAACTTTTTGAGCACACGCCGTGTACCCTGAGTACACGCCATGTAGTCTCTTCCCGTGTCACAAACCATGTGGGCAGTGACACGGGGTAGGGAAGTGCTTGGGTAAAACACGCCGTGTAGTTTTTGTGCACACCGTGTACTGTGACCCGGATTCCGGCCGTGTAACTAACAACACGGGTCGGTGAACTCCTTGACATAACACGCCATGTCAATAATAGAAACGCCGTGTAGTGTGACCTGGGGACTCAGCCGTGTAGCTAACAGCACGGGCCGGTGTCACCTCTCCCTGAACACACCGTGTACCTGTGAGACACGTCGTGTAGTCTTGTCTGAGGACATATTGAGTGGTGTTAACCATGTGGTTGGGAAGCAGGATGGTGTACACGCCGTGTGAGGGTGTAACACACTGTGTGGTGTAAAGCCAAGTAGTCAGCCATGTCACAGATGACAGAGGTAGTTGGAAATTAACACCGTACAAGCCGTGTAGATATTGTACATGCCGTGTATGTTTTGTTAGACAGAAGCCGTCTGGCTTAGCCATGTAGAAGGACCTGGGCATGGGGAAGGATTTTAAGTACACGCCGTGTAGTTAGTGTACACGCCGTGTAGTCTTGATTTTCAAATTTTGAATTCTTTCTTCCTCTTGTTTCCTTATGGTTTATTTGCTTTTCAGTTATAATAATCAGGAATCTGAGGCGTGCTTTTGACCTTGTAGTGTCATGCCGCCTAGATGACCGCGAGTTGTTCACCAAGAGAGTGGCAACGATTATACTCTACAGATGGTGGGCCATGGGCAACCAGTTGATACACCAGTAGAGCCAGATGCGGTTCCAGATGTTATTCCGAACACAGGTGCGGAGGCACAGTTCTATGAAAGCTTATTACGGTTCATGCAGACATTCCAGGGACCACCGTAGGCTACCACATCTAGGGCCGAGCTGACGCGTATCATTCAACAGCAGCATCCACCTATGTTTTCAGGTGATGACGGAGCTCAAGCTGCGGAGTCTTGGCTAGGATCGATGTAGACTATTTTCGAGTATCTTGAGATGCCTGTAGGGTGGAGGGTCAAGCTCATGACTTACATGATGAGTGATTCTGCCAAGTGATGGTGGGATGTTACCACCTAGACAGAGCATCACAGGGACATGGCGTGGGAATATTTTCGGGTAGTCTTCTTTGAATTCTTCTTTCCCGAGTCGCTAAGGGAAGATAGAGCTCAAGAGTTCATGAATCTGATGCAGGGCACTATATCAGTGATGGACTATTCTGCACATTTTACAGAGCTTCAGCGTTTTTCACCAGTGTTGGTGGGTGATGAGACGTTGAGAGCCAAATGTTTTGAGGATGGTCTTAGTTATGACATCCCAGAACTGTTGAATGTTTTCAGGTTGCCTACTATACACGTGATCTTGAACCAAGTGCTAATTATAGAGAGGAACCTGTGGGAATCAAGTGGTGTGGGATAGGGTGGTTCAACACCAGTTACTAGTATTATTTCTGCTAGCAAGAGGAAGAGACAGATGGAATTATCTCAAGTCAGCAGTACCAGCCAAGTAGCTTATTCAGCTGGACCGGTCAGGTGATACCAGTGTGGCAGAGAGGGGAACACGAGACCTCATTGTCCACAAGACCCAGTGGAGTGCTGAGATTGTGGCAAGATGGGTCATCTGCAACACTTTTGCAGGGCGTTTCAACTAGTGGCTAGTGAGAGCGGTTTTGTGAAGACTCCGCATGCAGGATAAGGACCAGTGGATTTTTACCAGTCAGGGAACTGGAATACGTTAGGGCGTTTAGGTAGAGATGGTGGTCATGGCCGTGGTAGCCAGACACCAAAATTGTAGTGGCAGCAGGGCAGGACAGCTCAGGGTATCCAGGCTGTGTCATAGGGTCGCGACACTGGGTAAGCTTATGTAGTGCAATAGACCTAGCAGGAGCAGGATCCCGGACCTTCTACAGTCAGAGGTACTCTTCTAGTAGCTTCTGTCTTGTCTTTAGTACATTTTTATACGCGTGCTACTCATAGTTTCATATCTGTACCCGTTGTGGAGAGCCTTGGGCTCGGTGTTTCTACTTCTGATATCTGGATGCTAGACACTCCATTGGGGACTAGGACGGCTGGTGTGTGTTAGTGTAAGGAGTGCCCCCTTGATTTTGGAGGGTGTTATTTCCTTTGGGACCTCTATGTCTTGGAGATGACGAGATATGACGTCATTAACGGGATGGACTGGTTGGTTCCTTTTCGAGCCTTTGTAAACTGTTATCGTCGCAGGGTGCGTTTCATGTCACCAGAGGGTGGAGAGTTTCTATACAATGGAGAATGAGATGTTCAGGCGAGTCGAGCTGGACTAGAGCATCATGGGCGAGATGGAGTCACAACCCAGATTGTGAGTTTATATCTGGATGATCAGGGGACTTGTCAGACGGATTTCCCTCCAGTTGTTGATCTTTTCAGGGATATCTTCCCATTCAACTTTTCAGGTCTTAATCCGGAGCGTGAGGTGGATTTATTTAATGATCTAGTGCCAGGAGCAGCACCGGTGTCCATTCCTCTTTATAGGATGGCCACGCCCAAGTTGCAGGAGCTCAAGAGGCAGTTAGAGGAGCTGCAGGCAAAGGGTTTTATCCGACCCAGTACTTCTCCTTGGGGTTCTCCGGTCCTTTTTGAAAAAAAGGTGGATGGTACCCTTAGAATCTGTGTGGATTATCGGAAGCTGAATCAGTTGACAGTTAAGAACCAATATCCCTTTCCGAGGATAGATGATCTTTTTGATCAGCTTCATGGAGCACGAGTTTTCTCGAAGATTGACTTGTGATATGGATATCATCAGTTGCACGTTAGAACATCTGATATACCTCTCGCAGCATTCAGGAGTAGGTATGGTCTATATGAGTACACAGTTATGCCGTTCGGACTGACAAACGCACCATCAGTTTTCATGGCTCTGATGAATCGTGTGTTCTATCATTATCTTGATTCTTTTGTGGTAGTATTCGTGGATGACATCTTTGTGTACTCTCACACTAAACATGACCATTCCACACATCTTGAGATTGTATTGACTACACTAAGAGAGAATATACTATATGCTAATCTCTCAAAGTGCCAGTTTTGGATGGACCGGATTCACTTCCTGGGTCACATTATCTCCGAGGCAGGAGTTGCAGTAGACCCAGAGAAGGTGAGAGCGGTAGTTTCTTGGGAGAAGCCTAGGAACATGTTTGAGATATGGAGTTTCTTAGGGCTGGATGGTTACTACAGACTCTTCATACAATACTTCTCCCACTTAGCATCACCATTGACAGGTCTGACTAAGAAGGGTGTGAAGTTCGTTTGGTCAGAAGCTTGCGAGACAACTTTTCAGGACCTGAAGGGAAGGCTAACATCAGCACCGATTCTGATACTCCCATAGCTGGGGAAGAGCTATACAGTTTACTGTGATGCATCAGGGATTGGTCTGGAAGCTATTTTGATGCAGGGTGACTGAGTTGTTGCGTACGAGTCTCGGTAGTTGAGGCCACATGAGATAAATTACCCGACGCATGATGTCGAGTTTGCTACAGTTGTTCATCTGTTGCTGCGTCGGAGACATTATTAGTTGGGAGAACATTTTGTGGTTTTCACCAACCACAAAAGTCTCAAGTATATCTTCACTCAATGTGACCTGAATCTGAGGCAGATAAGGTGGGTTGAGTACCTACAATCCATCGATTTTGAGCTTTCCTATACACCTGGTAAAGGTAATGTAGTAGCTGATGCACAGAGGAGGAAGACTCAAATACAGGCAGTGTAAGAGGCCATTGGTGAGTGGTAGCTTATGGCATTGTTCTCTGAGATGCATCTGGAAGTCCTTGAAATTTAGGGGATGAATTATCTTTTCTCGTTAGCTGTGACTTCTACCCTTCTGGACATAGTGAGGGTGAGGAAGATATCGGATTCAGAAGGCCTAGTTCTACCGGAGTCGGTGGCAAGTGAGGACCCTCCTCCCAGTTGGACGATATGCGATGATGAGGTCCTGCATTTCCATGGACGAGTGTGGGTTCCAGGGGATATACGCGAGGCACTAATGCGGTAGTTTCATGCTTCGGCTTGGGATGTTCATCCCGGGGTTACCAAGATGTACTATGACTTGAGGTGTCAATAATGGTGGTCGGGTATGAAGGGATAGATAGCTGGTTTTGTTATGAGGTGCTCCACATGTCAGCAGGTGAAGACGGAGCACCAGAGGCCAACTGGGATGTTATAGCATTTGCCCATTCCAGAGTGGAAATTGGATGATGTCACGATGGATTTCGTGATGGGATTGCCGAGGTCACCTCGGGGTAATGACAATGTGTGGGTTGTCGTGGACAGACTCACGAAGGTAGCTCACTTCTTGCCGATCAAGGAGACCTTCAGTGTGGACGATCATGGAAGGCTATATATCTGATAGATCGTACGTCTTCATGGGGTCCCTCGTTCTATTGTTTCAGATAGGGACGCCTGCTTTACGTCTCATTTATGGCAGAGTTTTCACAGGGAACTGGGTACAAAGGTTCTTCTGAGCACAGCATACCACCCTCAGACAGATGGCCAGTCAGAGCGGACGATATAGGTGCTACAGGACATGCTGCGCGCATGCATATTATACTTTGGGGGCTCTTGGGAGAAGCATATACCCTTAGTTGAGTTTTCCTATAACAATAGTTTCCATGAAACTATTCAGATGGAACCATACAAGGCATTATACGGTAGGCCAGGCCGATCAACTTTGTGATGGTTACATGTAGGTGAGGCAGCTTTACTGGGGCCACAGCTTATACGGGAGGCATCTGAGTAGGTCCAGTTGATTCGGAAGTGGATGGCTACCGCGCAGTCTCATCAGAAGTATTATGCTGATCGCCGCAGACGACCTTTGGAGTTCGTGGTCAGGGATCAGGTTTTCTTACATGTTTCACCGAGTCTGGGACACAAGCGGATCCAGAGACAGTGTAAGCTTTCACCGAGGTATGTGGGGCCATTTGGGATTGTGGAGAGAGTCGGGCTGGTTGCCTATTGGTTTCAGTTACCGCAACGGTACCAAGCCTTGCACAACATCTTCCATGTGTCTCAGTTGCGTCACTACCAATCCGACCCATATCACACCATTCAGTCAGAGGAGGATGAGATTCAGCATGATGTGTCCTTTGAGAGGCATCAGATTCGTATCATTGACAAGAGCCTAAGGTTCTCTGATGCCGGTCAATTCCTCTCGTACGGTTGCTATGGAAGCATGGATGAGTGCAGGATGAGACCTAGGTGCGAGAGGCCGACGTACATGATCAGTGGCCAGAGCTGTTATGAGCTTTATCTTCGCCACCCTTGGAAGGGAAATTCGGGGACGAATTTCTATAAGGGGGGAGTTTGTAAGAACCCGGTTCTTATTTTAGAGGTACAGGCTTCTTCTTTTTCCTTTTCCTTAAGTGTTTTTGAGAAAATATGGAAAATGGGGAAAGATGCTCAATTTCAAAACTACACGCCTTGTACCTTGTCCAAACGCCGTGTACTTTTTGACGTGTTAGGTTGAGTACATGGGGAGTGTAGCCATGCCGGTGATGAAGGGTGTAGGAACCGACTACACACTGTGTATTGTTACCTTACACGCTGTGTAGTCTATCGGCAGGCTTGAATAGTAAGGCGGTGGTGTCGCCGCCAGCTGGGTGACAGTACACGCCGTGTACTTGGGAGTACATGCCGTGCACTCATGTCGACGGATGAACAGTGTGGCGGTGCAGCCAAATGAACAGTTAAATGAATGAAGTACACATCGTGTACCCATAAGTACACATTGTGTACTTTGTTTTTTCGGCATAAAATAGGCAGTAGACTCCTCATTTGGTAGAGGAGACTCTTGAATCGTTTTGGAGTCAAAGGAGGTTGTCAGATCATTGAAGATCCACCATGCATTCGACTGGAATCCGTTTCGGCTTCGGATGATTTCGTTGAAACTGCATGGGTGAGCCCTCTCCTCTCCTGGTACCGTTCTTACCAATTCTTCTTCTAAAGTATGTTATTTACGTTTGAATGGGTTTTGTTCTTCATCAGATCTACGCCATTATTCGGTGTTTCTCGAGTCGACGTTCGGGTATAATGTTCGTTGGCGTATAAGGTAGGTGGATTTGTGTTTATTTTCCAACTTCCGTGTGTTTTTGTGCCACAAACCCATGATGGGTTGTCGTGTGGCTGAGGCCGTTGCTATACATAATGCCTAGAATTGCATAGGTGATAAAATTGTGATAATAAAATGCTGGTTGGGATCATTGCTTGGATCTAGAGCCACCCCAAGGGTGTTTTCCACTGTTTATCCGTTTGGCCAGGATACCCGAGGGTTTGCCTTTAAAGTAGTAATTGTAGAATTTCCTTGAGAGGAATTTCTTGTTACTTCTTGTTACTGATGGGCATGGCCCGGTTACCTATTTAGCCAGAGGGAATTTTTGTATTTAGCCTGAGGGCGTTGTTGTGATTAGCCTGAGGGCACTGCACTATTTGGCCAGAGGGCTGCAGTAATTTCGCCTGAGGGAAACCTTTCGTGCCTGAGGGCTTGACTTCTGTGTCTGAGGGTGACACTTCCTATGCCTGAGGGAAATTTCTGTTATGCGTGAGGGCTATACCTGCGGGTTGGATTCTGCTTACCTGAGGGTACGGTTTTTCTTGTCTGAGGACATGGACTGTTAACATAGAAATGTACTGTGGTTATTTCTTATATTAAATGGATTAAATGAATATTAAAAATGGAAATATAACTGGTAGTTGTTACTTTTGATTACTACTTACTTTATTGAAATTTATTACGGCACACTAGTGTTGCATTCTTACACATAGTAGGGCATGGGCCTTTGGTGGGTGCCTATTGAGATATATTTCTCACACCCTATTTGGGTCATTCTTTTCGGCCCAAACTAATTATGTTTCTGTAGGTGTAGATAGTGGAATGAGTCCCTATACAAGTACTTGACTGTTGCTGAGGAGTAGGAGGGAATGGGACTGAGCCTGGGCTCGCGATGCCGCTGCCAGCTGTTTGGCTTGTTTTGCTGTACTCTATGTCTTGTTGTACTGTATTGATGTATAACATGTTCTGGCTGTTTTCTTTGAACTTGAAACATGTAGCATCGCCACTTACAAACTGTTGGTTATATCCACTGCTTTGGTTTATTTCATTTGTGTATGTTTACTACTTCTGCTGTTGTTCCATGTTTTATTTTTTATTCCGTTGTGCTACACTTTGACAAATGAGGGCATAGTTTCCCCACTATCAGACCTGGGCCCTCGCTACTAGTCAGCAGCCTCTGGCATTTGGGGAAATACGCTTGAGGTCACATGGTGAACCGGGCTCGGGGCACCCGTTGCGTGGCACCCGGGACCGGGACGTTACAAAAACAACCCAACAAGTCACAATAATGGATACATTACTAATCCAAAGTATGAATGAAAAATAAGTAAATAACTCCTCATCATCGCAAGCCATAGCTTGGTCCCATGCTATCCAGCTCTAAAGTAGTCAAGTACCTAAAGTAGAAGGGATCTTACCCTTATCTATACCTAAAACAATATAATATGTTTGGGCCCAAAATCATGGCCCAAACCGGGTGTGAGACTATATTCTAGTAAGAAACCACCACAAGATCTGTGACTAACTGTTAGTGAAAATATGGAAGGTAATTTGTAAAGAAAGTAATAAATAAGGAAGTACTCGACAGTAAAAAAATCCATATTTTCAGTGTATTCTATATCATATATCAAGAAACATCTATTCAAATTATGTAACCCTCTGGGTAGTATTCATATCCTAACCCGTATGGTTCAACCGAACATGTACAAGAACACAGCTAAACAGAAACAGTAACCCTCTTGGAAGTACTCACAGCCTAACACCTCTGGTTCAACCAAAAAAGACAAGCAACCCTATAGGATATACACTCAGTCTAAACCCTTTGGCTAAGCATAAGTATAGACTCTCTAAGGAATCACTCACTGTCAATTCCTCCTATAGTCTCGTATCGGTAACTAAAGGTGCTCTGGGGAAGCACTTACGTCACATTCCCCAAGTGGCATGCATCGAAGAACTACAAACACTTTGAGGAAGCACATACGTCAATTCCCCCTATATTCTCACATAATAACAGTAAACAGATACTCTAGGGAATCCCTTACATCCATTCCCCCTATGGTCTACTACACTGGGTTCTCACGGCCATGTATAAGTCAAGTAAGCATAGCAACATGTATCTGCCAAAGTAACCCTAAAGAACTAATTTTGCTAGCAGTATACAACATATCAGCTTGTCAGATAAACAAATCATTCCATCCTACATTACGTGGCATGAACAAAAATAAAAGGCATCCTAACAGACTACATAGGATCGAATGGTCAAAACAAGGCATGCATGGGTAAACACTTCCAAGCATAGCAATTAACCCTATTCAAATTCAATGAACCTCTACTCAAGAATACAAGAATAGAAGGCAATTAACATGTCTAAAACCGTAAACACACAATACCTAGTTCGAGGTTATTGGTAAAATTGCACATATAACTCAAAGACATTCAACAGAATGGTAGAAATCACTTACCTCAGTGTTGAGAGATCGTTATACAAGAACATCAAGCCTTGAATCGCCCAAGAACACCGTAGATCTACAAAAATGTTCAAAATTTTAAATGAGGGATAACTTCTGAATTAAGAGGAATCAATAATGATTCATATAGAAGAAGGAAGGGCATACTAAGGCAATCCCAATGCAATCGACGGTGGTCAAATCTGAGATCGGATGCTCTATCGGGGTCTTCGGGAATGATTGGTGCCGTATAGTTTCTCTTGGAGGAACTAGATGAAGGAGATGGTTCTATACTTCAGACGCAACCCCAATGCATTTAATGGAATAACATACATTGAGTGTACATTAAAAGTCCATGGCATGTACTTGCCTTTATTGACCCTCGCATTAGGCAGTCTCTAGGTCACCGCACGTGTCGTGTGTATGGCCGTTACACGACCAACACACGACAACCTGCGGTCACCGAGTACACGACTTGTACTCAGAAAGTACACGACGTGTACTTAAAATATTTCAAAAAACTAATATTTTTCCTCAAAAAACCAAAAAAAAAAAAGAAAACATACCTGAAAAAGATGATCTAGGTTCTTACACATCAATATGTATTGTGTAGAGAATCTGAAAAATGAAAAATATTGAATTGTTGAGCCCAAAGAATTCTCTCTTGAATCCTACTTCTCTCTCCCTCTCAACAATAAGAAACACCAGAGAGATTAAATCAAGACCTAATAATTATTGATCAATAATGAATAAAGAATGAAATTCGAATCACCACACTATCACCCATAGATCGATTGGTGTTGTTCAATGATCGTAAAAGGATATGTGGATAACAGAAAGATGGATTTTATCATGTATCCTCACAATGCAACAAAGGTCAAATTAAAGGGTATTTTAATATGATAAAAATTCAACAATGAAAATTTTCCAAATACTAAGTATTCATTTATTCAAATATTAAATAAATAAATCATAAATTTTAAGTGAATGATCATTGATCTTGGTTTCAAGAAATGATTATTAAAATAAATTTTTATATATCATCCACTAGTGCATGCTTCCACTAGGCACAGAACCAATAGTTGACTTAAGTCTGGAACAACTCTACCTACCCCCAATTACCATTATTTAATCGTCAAGAACCTTTATCCCTTTAGTGATGTAAACAACACCCTTATCTGATAGAAATAAATGCGATCTCAGAAGATTATCAACCTGTAAATTTTAATAATCACATCAAAGGGAATCATTTTATTAATCATGAAGTATTATATAGATTTATAACAACAAAAAACTATAGGAAAATATGGGAATCACAAGAGACAATCCACTTCTATTTTCAATGATTTATGAAGGGATAATAACTCATTGGATAACATGGATAGTAGGTAGATTCACAAAATTATGCAACTAAATATAAATGAATGTGAAGTATTTGGTAACAATAATGATAATAGGTTTACTTACTGATCCTTCAAAGTCTCTACTAATGAAAATATTTACATGATTATTTCAACTCATTCATCAATTTCTTGAGGGATACTGATGCTCTATAAGGGTAAAAAATGAAAATGTTGAATGTTAAGAAATACTCAACAATAATTCTGAACACTTATTCTTAGGATATACACTATGAAAAAGTCTCCTAGTTGATGTCTCCCTACTACCTAAACCATAGGAAATGTGTGGGAGCGTTCCTAGTTTCACACATCTACACATTTGGTCATAGAGTAGGAACATCCTCCCCTATAGTATAATTTGATCCCTACTTCATAAGTATCATCATAGAACTATGTCAAGGTGACATATTCTAAAACACAATGCGGGAACATAAGAAAAACCAAAGTCTTTATAATGAATCAAAAAACAGTCTATGGGATCACATATTTTTCCCTATAATTCCATAAGTAACCAAATGTGTGACCCTATTATCACTAACCAAAGTCTCATCCAAGAATGTTACGAAAAAATTACATTATTCTCTATTTAACTAATTAATTACTAAAATGACAATAATAATAGAAAAAGAAAATAGATATACCACACAATAGAGAATCTATCTCGAATAAATACAAATAGTTAGGGTTTTTAATTAAAGAACCACTATGTAGTGTAAAAATATTTATGTATATGTAATATAGAGTTATGTTCTTAGTCATGATGCTTGAATTCACTCAAGAATATCATAAAAATAGTAACAGAAATCCCATTAATGGAATCTTTTAGGTTTATTACACATGTGAAGGATAGGTACAAGGCAACACAACTACCCAAATCCCATATAGCTTTCTCATTTTCCCATATCCCAAGTAATTCCCAAAATAAATGTAGAAAACTATCTTTTAATACCAATTTGTAAAACCCTTTCCCAAATGACTAGGTCTAAACCAGAGTGCCACATGACCTCATGAACACATCACCATACACAAGAAGCATCCGACTATCAGTGAGTGACTATGTTTATCAATGGGGATACTATACCCTCATTATCATGTCATAGAACAAATAATAAGAAAGGAATATAAAATATAGTAAGATCAGAATATCATGTAGAAACTAAAAATGGTATACAATAATAAATGTAATAAAAATTTACTCCTATTGTAGTGAATCTAATTTTATAGTTTAATGCTTTTAATATATATATATATATAGTTCTATATATAATAGGCACTATATCTGGGTGTTGTAGGACCCCAGAGTTAATATATTGAAAATATTAATATATATTAAAACACAAGCATTCATCTTTTTTGAAAAAATTGATTTCATGTTGGTAGGAACCTCTGATGGGAAATCTGAGACCATGGTAGTTTCCAGAACATGAGGGTAACATTCGGTGCATTATAAAGTTCTTAGGATTTAATAATTTTGTTTAAGGAGACTGCTAGAAGGTGAGTTATGTGAATTTGTTAATTTATTTAATTTATTTATTTATTTTCTAATCCAAAATCTCCCTCTTTATAAGATTCAGTATGGAAAATCTCTAGGGTAGCCTCATAACCCTAAGATATTTGAGAGGAGTAAGATATATATCGTCGTGGGTGTTGTCAAAATGTGGATCAATAATAAAAGACTAGAAGAATATCAAGATAGATTATAAACAAAGTGGTATTATTACCCTCTTCACAAGAGGATACATTACTCACCAGTGATCGATCAGTTCTAAAGGTAAGGCTCTTTATTTCATGAATTTTCACACATTGAATATTTTATCATGTATGGATTTCAAATATAAATTTGATTTTCTTTTATTAAATTATTCATATGATACCAAAATTAAATTGAATTCTTGATCCCAGTTATTTATATTGGTTACACTTATTTTTCACCCTTATTTTCACAATTTATGATTATTATTCAAAATCAAATTGGACAAAAAAATCACATAATTCTTGTTATTTTTCCCCAAAATTCATTGATTTATTAATCATTTGGACCAACGGGTATGAGATTCAATATTTCTAAGTTGTATTTGAGCATGATTAAACCACTTAATTCATGAAAAATGAATGAATGGTGTGTGTATTGGTGTTTTAGAATTTGATCGTGGTGATTTGTGGGTTGTGGGTGATAGTTTAAAATATCGTATATCCAAATTGTGTGGATGGAAAGATAGTTTACAAACACCAAAATTGGAGTTTTGATTTCTCGCCAATCGAGGCAAGGAATCGAAGATCAGAGGCTTCCCCTTTTATTTAAGTATATTTTAGGTGGTAAAATAGTGAGGATAACATTAGAAAATGTGGATCTAACATCCACATAAAAAAGGGATTCTATGTACCTGAAACGGCTAAATACATGTCATGTATCCCATAGAAACACATGTATTATAGTCCAAGTTATCATAATAGTTATGGTTCCAGGAGAGTTAAATATCACATGTCGTTTAACATGGTGGCCACATGATGTGGCCCTGCCTGAGCATCCAATCCATGCGTAGAGAGCACATGCCTATGTCCTTGTGTGGTCAATTATGTTATATACTCAAAGGGACATTCCATGAATTTTTAAAGGATAATTGATCAGTTTTCCATGTGTACATGACCAAGAAACTATTCACATAAACTAAGGTACATTCCATCTCTGTATGCATTGATAGTTGATCTCTGTACCTTATGTACTTTCCCAGGACCCCAGGTGACTATACACACCATGTGACCCCATGTACACATCGTGTAGTGTCATATGGATGATTAATATATGTGCATTAAAGGATAGGAACATGTTTTCCAATGATTCCAAAAACTATGTGACCCTATGTGGATTCCATACACTTTTTCTAGAAACAACTTCCTTCTGTATATTTTTTTTCAAAACATGGATTTTGTTCCTGCAGGCAGCCTTTCCTTAGTATTTTTCCTCATAGATTACTATTACATCCTTCATTTCATAATTATTTATATGTTGTGAGGTGATATTAGTAGAGATATTATTCCAGTGATGCATAACCAATGTAAATGATTAGGTGTGATCATTAGAGTGTTTTTAGGGTCATTTTACTCTTATCTCTCACTAGGTTATAGGTCCCCTATATCATTCATACCTATATAGATGGAACTCCCCTTCATTACAAGGGGTTTGATTCCTCTATATTAATTGTGGACTCCCTGTATTGATCATTGATTTTAGGACTATCCTCCATTAGAGTAGTGCTCCCTCAATTGTGATATGCAGTGCTGAGGTGCGTGAATTCCATATTCCTTAGAGTTTGTGAATGATAATTAGTTTGTATATGGGAACATTGGACCACCAAGAATACTAAACATTATTAGCTATTTATGGATATGGATATATTATTTCTATATATTAAATTGTTCATTATGATCATATCTAATGTTTTATTTCATTATCCTATTTATTTTTGGGTTGAGATGAATTTTACATTTTTTTCTCCCTTTTGGTTTTTTGGGCATCATACTGGGTATGTATATACTCATCCCTTCATGGGATTTTACAAAAAGTTTAGTGTATTATAAAAATTACAGAAATATCAATAGTGATCTTGGAAGTCTTGGTTTTAGAGGATCAAAGTGGTTCTTATCACTAACTATGTTTACTGGTTGTCCTTAGAGATTCTAAGCTAGGATCTTGTCAGTATTTCCTTCTTTTCTATTTTTTTATGTTGGGGCCTCATTTATAGTTGGGTGTGTATTTTTCCACTTTATATATTTTAAATTATATTGTTGTATTTTGATGTATTTACAAGAGGTTTTTATATTCATGTTTTACACTCTAGATGATCAATATGTCATTATATGTCTAAAATATTTCATGGAAATGGATGTGTGTGTGTGAATACATGAGTGTTGGATAAGGCCTTCCATTTTAGTGATATGCCTAATTAGTGATAATCATTATCCCATAGCCTATTGGAGTTCTCAAAGGGTTTCACCCTCAGCATACTATGACCCGAGGAGGGGTACTAGTGGGTTGGGTCATAGAATAGTGGTATCAAAGGTGCTTTATCACCAAGATATTAGTTGATGTTGGACTTGTTATGAGGTTATGTTTAGGAATATAGCATAGAAATATTGGAGAGTCTCAAGTTCATCTCTCAAGCTAGGGAACCCAGTGTTTCTGTAGCAGCTTCTATATCCATACACGAGGGCTCTGACTACCTTCTTGTATACATGGAATTACAAGATATTAGTTTAATGGAACCCATGGTATATTCATCATATAAATTTTGGTATTTAAAAATTCATATTCTTCTTGAGTCAAATCAACAAAAGTGGTCATCTTACTATATGATTTCTTGTTGACATTTAAGATTCCACTGTGATGATATCCATCTAGGATACGAATATCATATCATAATGATGAATAGTTTAGTAGTGGTGCCTCAATTTAGGGACTCATTTGTGTGGTGTGTCCTCTGGTGGTTTTGAAGAACGATTGACTAAGTGTGGGGTAGCCTATAGCTCATACATTTTAGGATGATGATATAGGTAGACTTAACCTGTTGTATGAGTTATAGTGATGGACACCACTAATTTTTCATGACGATACATACCCATAGATTGTTGAGGATTGTCTCTAGGTTGTGTCTATGTTTTTCGTCTTGTTCAGACCCCAAAAAATTAGATGGTTGTGATTGTGATCAGTCTTATTTATCGAGATCCATATAACATGTAATGACCTAAGTATTTTTGTATGATTTTAGAATATTTTAAGAATTATTTTTGAATCTATGCACATAGTCAAAGTGATATTCTAGGGTCCTAAAGGCCTTGTTGGGGTGATATAAAAAATATTAAATATATTATATCACGTACATATATTTTTTAATGGATAATGGAATAAATCCCAAAGATATCCTTGGATGGGAAATCTGAGACCACAGTTGATTATGAGATATAGTTTTTACCCTACGTGGTACTTAAGGTTTGCTAGCACTATACATGTGGTTGATCCTTCCATTGGTGGGTTCATTGAATTAAAATAAATAATTTGTGTACTTATTTTTTTTAAATGAAATTAATATAAATCTTACATAAATAACCTATTATAAAAAATCACCATGGTTTGGTTGCAAAACCCTGGAAGGATTTAAAAGGGGGTCTTGCACATTCTAAATTTGTAGATCAAAATCATTAAATGAATGATTATCAGATCTATGTGTATTGAGAGGTAGTAAAAAAAGTGGATAATTCAATAGAAAATTCTTATTCACTAACTATCAATCCAACAATGAGGTAGGTATCACAATTTTTTTTATCGCTTTGATTAAATGTTTGGGCATTGTTTTTTTATTCCTTTTTATGATATATATATTATTCACATAAACAATGTATTAGAATTATATTGTTCAATTAAATATTTCTATTATTATTATATTTTATCACCCTTGGTAATCCTAAAAATATTATCATTACACAATAATTCTTTTCCAATAATAGATTCACATTATTTTATTATGCTTTTCCCCACCCAGTCTTTTTGTTCTTCATCGTTGGACCACAAGTCATGATTCAACTTTGTTTTGGTGAGATTAAACATGATCAAACCCCTAAATTCATGGTGGTTGTATAGATAATGACCAGGATTGTTATTAGTAGATTAAACAGGAAGGTTCGTAGGTGATTCTTCATGGATCTGGGAATTAAAGTGGTGACCGGTGATGTAATGTGAATGGGATGCATGAATGATATTTGTGAAGATATATGGTTCCTGATTCTCAAGCACCAGATCCATGAATATGACGGTTAAAGATGACCCCATTGATTTTGGGATGTTTCACTATGAGATATGTAGTTTCATGGAAGGATTTAGAAAATGCATGAACAAATGGTTGTTTTATAGAATACCTGAGGACACATTGTGTATTATGAAGGACACATATCGTGTAGTCCCATATATATGATGGATAGGGTTTTGTGGAGATAAATATCACACACTATGAATACCCACCACACACCATGTGACCATGTTCTAAAAGATCGACATATACTCTAGGGTACATGGGAATGGACATGGCCAAGCATAAGGGTACAACCAGAGTACATAGGACAACCATGTACTCAGACATGACCAATATACCCAGACCTAGCCATATACTCAAATATGGATAGGAAACCCAAACACAAAAATTCACATGGGCATGGGAAAACATACAGAGACTTGGCCGGAAGAGAATGGGTTGGTCCCAGGTGGACGAGACATATCATGTACCCCTGGTACATGCCATGTAGTGTGAAATATATAACCAAACCATGTCCAGGGAAGAACATGACAAGGCATTAATGTAGGATAATACACTATGTAGTCCCGCATACACACCATTTATTCCCATTTAGAACTTATTTCTCTCATAACTTCTTCCTCAAGACCCGGATTCTGGCTAGCCTTTAGTAGATATTGATAATTTTTTCATGTATAATATGATGGTATACTTTATTGTTGATTTTGAGATATGATGCAGGTTTTTCTTATCATGAAGCTTCTTCAAGTGACACATGATGATGGAAGTGATCATGTAGGATCGTCAAAGAGATATTAGATTCAGTGTTCCCCCCTTTCTCACTAGGTAATAGTTCCCCCATGCTCTTTATAGATAGGGTTGGAAACCAACTACTACTCGGGCACAATTCCTCTATCGTTAGGTTTGATATACACCCATGAAACACAAGGGCATGGGTCACTCATACTTCTGACGGATAGGGTTGGAAACCCACCTACTACCATTGTATGGGTCCTCTATATATCGGGTTGGTATCCTCCCTTGATGCACTAGGGTTCAAGTCCACTATACTTTTGATAGATAGGGTTGGTAACCCCCAACTATATAGATATTGTTTTTCTATCTATAGGATTTCTATGCCCCTCAGTTTCACTAGGGAGTGGGTCCTCCTTGCCCCATATAGGTTGATTGGGTATTTCCCCTCCACTACCAAGGAACATATCTTGTATCTATGGTTTTGGTATTCCCCCATATCACACCAATGTGTAGGGACCTTGTATTTATTATAAAGGTAGAGTCAGTGTTTCCCCCAACACTACAAAGGTATGAATCCTATTTCTTTTGGGTTGTTATTTCCCCCACAAACATCATGGAAAAGGTCCTCCATATCTTTATAGTGTCACTCTCCCCATCTTAGTGTTGACAGGGAGTGGGTGGCCAATTTGAGCTGTGGATCCCTCAGATACATAGTGCAATGGTGAGTCGGGGGCCCCTCGACATTGATTATATGTTTTTCCATTGTATTTCTGGATCCCTCGGTCATAGATCACATTCACCAAGTGTGTTCCCCCTCTATAAATCTTCTTATATTGAGTGTAACCCCCTAACTCACTAAGTTTAAATTCCACTATTTAGTAAGTCTAACCTCTTATCGTATTGAGGAGTAGATCCTCTATAAGATATTGTGCCCCCCTTGGGCTATTAAGATCAGTGGTGATGTTTGAGTCCTATACATGCTTTCTTAAATAGACATGTGATATTCTAGTCATCGATAATGGAAATTACAGTGGTAGGCTAACTCATCATTCTTAGCTAGGATGTGAAGATAGATATCCCCTTTATCTATTTATTTGGGATTCTTGTTGATATTATCTGGGTTTATTATATTGGTTTTGTCTAATATTCTTATTTAAATTCCATCGTTGGGTGGATCTAAATATTATTTATCTCTCTGTTAATCCCTTTAAGGTTTTCATGAAATCTTATTGGGTATGTATATACTCACTCCAATATGATATTCTCGCTCACATTTCATGTAATATGTAGAAAATGGAAATTCTATTGGTGAAATTGATGGACAATAGTGATTCTTGGGTGCATTGACTGCATACGGTGGTCGGAATTGGAGAACAAAGTGTGGATATCTTCATTTTTCCCAATTCTACTATTATTTTATGTTTAGTTTTCCCCCTTTAGTTCTATTTGGACATGTATATTTCTGTTTCAGAGTTTTGTTTTATTGTATAGTACTCTGATTTATTTTTTTAGGTTATTTATTTCATGATTATACACTACATGTTACAATTTCTATATTATTCCTCGATAATTTTTCAGTGATATGGATGTGTGTGTGCGTACAGGTACTTTAGGCTGAGACCTCCCATTTTTATATTATGCCTTTTGGGAACCTTTCACTATCCCATTGTCTATGGGATGTGGGCATAGGGTTGTGATGGATCAGATTTCAACTGGCTTGATGGGTCCCAATGGGCCAGGTCATTATATAGTGGTATCAATGGTGGTTTATCCTCATGATATATTTGGATTCATACCCCTGGTGATGATTTGGCTGGGAAGTTATGGAAATAATGATAGAGTATCTCAAACACATATTTTAGGCTAGGCAATCTAGTTTTAGTATTGTGTATGATGTATCAATTCCCCATAACTCTGACAAACTATTTTCAACATGGCATACTAAGAAATTTTTTGTTTGGATTAATATTCTATGCATCATATAGGATTGTTTCCTTTGACTATCCTTCTTGTGTAATCTCTCAATAAATTCACTTTCTACCATGTTATGTCTGGATGACGTTCATGATACCTCCACAATGAATGTCAGATATGACTTCAAGATACTTTCATGATGATGACCAGTTGAGAAATAAGGTCTCAGTTTATGGACCCAGACATGAGGTGTTTTCACTAGGTTTTAACTGATAATTCCTTTCACATTTTTAAAAGTTCATGTATCCGTCTTTAGATCAAAAATATCATTGTCTACATAATGAGAATCTAATGGATCCAACCATATGGGACGACAGTACACACATTAGTAGAATGTTATGTGAGTTCCAATGATAGAGACCACAATTGTTTGATGAGAATACATACCCTTATAAAGTAGATGATTTACTTGCAGTAGTGGTTTGGGTTTTATAGTGTTTATACCCCAATAGACTAGGTGGTTGATCTCGCAACTTGTTTTATCGATGGAGCTATAGATGGTTCCAGTGGTACTTGTAGATGATGAACATGGGATTAGTTCACAACTCAGGTCTAATGATAAATATATCTCAGGTTTTTTTGTGATCTATAAATCACATAATCATCTGGTGTAGTATTGTTGCAAGCATATGTCTAGAATATTCCCACTTGGATAGGACCCCTCTTGACAGTGTTCATGGTGGAGAGACTTTTCTAGTGTGAGATGGTCGTCGATAGAGACCTATGTTAGTGCTGATTAGAATGGCCTCAGACATGAAAATAGTTGGCACATTCCCTCAATAGATCCATGTTCTTGTGATATTATTCCAAACTATGAGGGAACGTCAGTGATTCCCAAAGAGGATAGTGTCGAGGTGTGGTACATGAGTTCCTTTGACTTGTATGCTCAAGATTTATAAATGTTCTAAGGTTTCAAAGAGATCTATAGTTCAAGTGAAATACCATGAAAAGAAAAGTATATCTTCATGTGGTGGTAGATTATGTCTCATAGGATTCGAGTGTGGTTTGAGGTATGACATGTGTGTCCAGTGATCCGATTTTAGTTTTAGCACAACATCATACGACACATTTCCATAGAATAATCCCATGTTTGAGACCTAGAAATACGAATGGGGGCCTTTTTGCTCGACCCTTATGTAAGAGGATTATATATAATAGATCATTGATCGCACACTTCTACTAAAAGTGTGACTAACTCTATGAGGAGAAAGATCCACACAACAAATCATTCTATACTGGCAGTGGGATCCTAGGATGTCTTCCTCGCTATGGATTGGTCATCTACTATTCTTACATTGATGATTTCTACCAGTGATGGTGGATGTTATTCTAGTGTGGAAGGACTTTACTACTTTGATAATGTGTCATCCTTTGGGAAATTAGGTCGAAATCATTCATAGGATGTGACATCCTATTTTCTGTTGGATAGTATTACCCTCGGAGTAGTGGATGTAATGAGCTCGTAGTTTCCTATAATTGAGGTGGAGTTTATAGAAATATCTCCTGAGGAGGTTTTGCATTTTCCTCCCCCCTATGATATAGACATTTTTTTATACCTATACCATTTTGTGTCCTAATGATTTAATCTTCATATTATATGTTCTAATGGAGTTTTGAGATCATATAGTGTAGTTGGAGGGTCTATGGAGGCAGGTATTTGTAAGACCCTGTGTTTTTTCTTGGGTAGTCCATTATTGTTAAACTAGAAGGTGGATTAGAAAATGATTTTAGGTGTGTATGGAAATCACCTAATCTAGGTGACTATTAGGGAGGATTATCCACCCTTTAGAATCAATGGGTTATTTTCCTAGTGTTTTTGGGTAATTTGGTTCTCAGAGTTTGACCTTGGGTCATTTTATAACCAGCTCTACGTTCAAGTGGAGTTTTTACCAAAGGTAGATTCCTAGATATAGAATGATTACATTTAGATTATGGTTATAACTTTAATCATTTGGGATGAATAGTTATGTTTGTAAGACATATGAACTAGATCCTTAGATTTTCGTAGATTTGTTCATGGTGGCCTTCTTTGAGTGTACCCTCACAATCTTGATGTCTATGGAGGAGTACATGAGACACGTGAGGATGGATTGAGACATACTATGTGATTAATAGGTTTATGTGAAGCTCTCATGAAGTCATATATATATTTTAAGGTCCAATTTTCATACATGGGAATGATGATTTATGTAGCAGAGGTTGATGCGACAAGAGCTTGAGGGGTACCTAAGGGCATGGTTGTGGTAACATATACATACAGTGAGGTTGTCCATCCACTATTATTGATCAATTTTATAGGGTATTTGATCTCTTTTATATTAACCCTTGAGGGTGAGGATGATTCAATGTACCTCTAGTAGAATGTTGTTACCCCTTTACTTCTTCAGTGAGGGAGGGATCACAATATAGGGATATTAATTGAGAGATATTACATGACCATATATCCACTATATATTTTCTTGATGAATTCCAAAAATGTTGTGAGAACATTATCATTGTTCAAGGATAGAAGACAGAACCATTCATGTTGTTGGTAAAAGGGTCTATGAGGTTTCTTTACCTTAGTAATACACCTAGTAGAGGGGTGGTTGTACTAAGATCATTTGGCATCAGGTTTTGTGGCCAACGATGTTGTGGCTTGTTTCCAAGTTTATCACATTATGTCTCACCTAACTATATGTGGAGGCTAAGGTTATCAGATTTTAGATTAAATTGGGTTTAATCTTTGTGGGTTTCACGATCGGGTTACAATGGTCAATGAGAGTTCATGATACTATCGGTTTGATCATACACTGACTCACTAGGATGACCCACTTACTACACATCTAAGAGAAGATATTAGTGAAGAGTTTTGAATACCGATTCATGTAAGATGTATTCCTGATTCATTTAATTCCCTTAATAATTGTTTAATTCCATGATTCTCACTTTAAAACACAGTTATGGAGAGGATGCAAGAAGCCAATGGAACTTAGTTTCTATTGAGCATGGTGTTTCTAACCCAGATAGATGGGTAAGGAAAAAGGACCATTCATGTTCAGGAGAATAAGCATTGATATTTCATGTTGGATTTTGTCCATAAAAGGGAATATTTTCTTCCATTAGTGAATTTTCTGCATCATATTAGTTACCGCACCACCAATGGTGTAGCGCCATTTGAAAACTTATATGGGAGACACATCATATCACCATTGTAATGGTCAGAACCATTGGGAGACAACACTTATTTTTCTAGTGTTAATCATAATTATGGTTGTGAAAGAGGTTTAGTCCATCCAGGGGTGGATGAGGTCTTCCTAGAGCTATCGGGTTTTCTTTATGGACCGATGAAGGTAGATATTTCATTTTGTTGAGGAGTTCATTTTTATAGATAAATATTTCCTTTTGGAGGATTATGATTATTTTTTTGGGATGTTAGGCTACCACTAGTGTTCATAGGCCCTTCCTCTAGTCACTATGTTGGGTTATCAAGGTTGTGTATTACTAGAACTTGTTACCACAGTTAGACACGAAGCTTGGCATTTTTCTCATGTCAGGTGTATGGAGATATGTTCATGACTCTTGACATGATATCAACTAGTTTGAGATGGATAGTGAAAATGGAGCAATATTTCTAAGGATTTTTCGGATCCTGGTGTTGTTTGAGAGCCATTTGAAGAATACCCATTATGGGAAATTGTTCCTCTTGGGTGCATATTTATTAACTACAGATGATCCTTTAAGAGAGATCATGGGAGTGGGAAATCCTGATGAGAACTCAATATCCCAAAATTTGAATATGGTTTCACTTTTAGGGATGAAAATCCTAGAATTTTTAGAGAGTGTAATGAATTTTATTTTTCTATGTAATGTTTTAGAATATTTTAATGAATATTTTTTAATACTGGAATTGTGTTAATGTGAGATTATGAGGCTCATAGAGCCTTAGTGAAATGATATTAAAAATAATATGTAGATTATATAACATGTGCTTATTTTTGACCAAAATAATTTCATAACCTCTGAATAGATCCAAGAATGGAAAATATGAGACCATATTTGATTCTAGGATGCGGGGACTACCCTAGGTGGGACCTACGGATGGATAGGGTCAGATGTTCAGTTGAGGCTGTCATTGGTGGGTGTGTTTAATTAAAATAAATTATTTATTTATTTATTTATTTTGAATGAAATAAATATTGATCCCCTTTAAATAACTTCACATAAAAAATCACCAAGGTTTGGACACAAAATCTTTTAATTATTTGAGAAGAGTTATTGGGTGTTCTTCATTAGTGCATCAGAATCAGATGATGGATGATCATCAGATCGAGGTGGATTGAGAGGTAGAAAACACAACGACACTTCTACTTCAACAGAAAAAACATTCTTCACCAATGATAAATCCTAAATAAAGTTTGGGATCATCAACTATATATTTAAACCTTTTATTAAATGATTTATCAAGGATTTTTATCTTCTATTCTTTCTCTATGATTTATATGTTCTTCGCATGAGCCCAGTATCAGAATTAAATTATTTAATTCAATTTATTCCTTCTTATTCCTTGTTATCACCCCTAGAAATCCCTTATTTACCAAAATTGGGCTATAATGATTGGGAATTGATATATTCACCTTTTTTATTATTCTTTTCCCCCATTTTTTCTTCATGTTATTCATTATTGAACAATGGGTTACAATTAAATACTTTTGGGTCATGTTCAGGCATGATCGAACCCATATATTCCCTTTTGTTTCTTATTTGGTGATTAGGATGGTGATTTATAGATGTGTTAGGATGGTTTTTGGGAGATACGCTTTTTATATGGGATTTTTAGCAGTGAAGGGTAGCATGAGGTAGATGGTACACATGAAAGATCTTTGTGCAAATAGATAATTCCTAATTCCTACGCACTAGAGGCCCAGAATCAATGGTTAAAGATGAACCCCATCAATGATCAGAGGTATCGTGGTGAGATTCACGATGTCAAGGTTAGATCAAGATAGCCCATGAAGTATTGTAGTTTCTAATGAATACCTTACTACATGACTTGTACTATGAAGAACACATGTCATGTAGTCCATTTCGTACAGTCACTAGTATTTTGGGGATAGATTAATATCACACATTGTTTGGGCCTACCACATATCATGTGACCCTATTATAGTAGCATGGTGTGTACTCTAGGAGTACAAATGCATGGAGATAACTAGAAACATGGGCATGACCAAAGTAAAAAAGGCACGACCATGTACATGGTTAGGGAAAAGATATCTAGAAATGTCTATGTACTCGAGAGTAACTAGGATACCTAAACATGGTCATGTACATGGGAATATGACAATATATATGGGCATGAACAAAAAGATAATGGGTTTTTTCCAGGTGGCTGAGACACACCAAGTACCACCGGTACACAATGTGTAGTATGAAATGGATTTTCAAGCCATGTCTAGGGAAGAACACAGACATGTATCATGGAATAGAAACATGTCATGTGGTCCCCTATACACACCATGTAGTCCACTTTTGAACTTCTTCATCTCATATATCTTCATCAGAACATGGATTTTGACTCGTGAGTAGCATGTCCTGATTTTTTTCCATGTATAACATGATGGTAGCAATTTAGGTGGATTTCAAGATAAAATGTGTGGTGTTCCTTGTGTGACTATTTTTCATGAGATGCTTGACGATAACACTAGGTAAGAGCATCAAGGAGTGGTCAAGGTTTATATTCACCCTATTGAACTAGGGCACAAGTCCCCCATAATATTTCACTATAAGATTATAAACTCCCTACTACCATAAAATGGGTCCTATATCTATAAGGTTATTATTTACCCAAGTCTCACTAGAGCATGGGTCCCCCATACTCTTGAAAAATAATGTATGAAACACCCATACTACTAGGGTGTGAGTCCAATATCTACAGGGTTAGTATTACCTCAATCATACCAAGGTGTAGTTCACCCATACCCTTGAAAGAAATGGTTAGAAACCCCCCTAATACCAATTTGTGGGTCCTTTATCTATGGGTTGGGTATTCACTCCTACTGCCCCAAGGCATGGTTCCCCATGCTCTATATAGGTAGAGTCAGTATTTACCATTAAACTGCCTGGGTAAAGGTCCTCTATATATGAGGTCAAAACTCCCCCATGCAACTGCAAGTCATGGGTCCCCTGTATTACTTATACATGTATAGTCAAAATTTTCCCCACAACACCAATCTAGGGATCCTCTATCAATGGGGTCGGTATTTACCCATTACTCATTAGGGTGTGATTGGGCCTTATCTTCAATGTGTCAATCACTAGTATTAGAGTTAGCAGGGTACATTTCTTCCACTAGAGTTGTATTCCCCTCATTTATAGAGAATAGAATTAAGTTGTGGTCCCCCCATAAGGATTATATGGTTTTATGCAATAGTTTTGGCTCCCTTGACTATGGATCATAGTGGTGAGGTATGGTCCCCTCCACACAGATTCTTCTATTGAGTGATACCCAACTTCATACACTAGGGTGTGGGTATTCTATCTAGTATGTGGAACTTATTTATCATATTGAGGTGTGTGTCCAATATTGGAGATTATTCTACCTCATGCTTTGGAGCTCAATGGTGATATTTGGGTCCTCTAGATGGTTTTTTAAATATACATGTTAGATGTTGGGCATCGATGATGGGCCTTTGGAGTTACAGGCAGACTCGTCATTCTTACTTGGTCTATGGATATGGAGATCCCCATAATCTCTTTGTTTGGAATTCTTGTGGGGTATATCTAGGTATATTCTCTTTGGTTTTTACTAATATTCTAATTGAAATTCCATTGGTGGGTTGAGATGACTATTGTGTATCTCTTTGTTTCTCCCTATATGGTTTAAGGGATGTCCCACTAGGTATGTATATACTCACCCCTATATAGGGATTTCTCACTCATATTACATCTTATGTAGAAGATAGGTAGTTTGGTAGTGATATCGGTGGAGTATAGTGATACATGGTGCATTGACTACATATGGTGGTTGGACATGGATTTAGGATCCCGAAACAATTTATTTTTCAGTATGTTCTAGTTATTGTTAGTTTGGGATCCCATTGTATGTTTGGTTGGCTGCTTATTTTTTCCCTTAACATATTTGTTATATTCTTTTATATTCTCATGTATTCTTTAGGGGTCATTTCATGAAAGATTACACCTTATATGTTACATTGTTTTATATTCTTCCTCCACTCCTTTTCAAGGATATAGATGTGTGTGTGTGTATAAAGGTACTTTCGGTATGGCCTCTCATTTATTATTATTAATTTTTATTTCTAGTCACCATATTATTTCTTATTAGAGGTGGGATAGGGGTTGTTATGGTTTCACTTGTTTGTTGGACTGGTGGGACCTAGTGGTCTGAGTCGTTACAGTGTTGGTGGTTCTGGTGACTCAGGCTCACGATGAGATAATTATCTTAGGGTTATACTTAACATAAATGTTCTTCTATGAGTATTACCCTTCAAGGATTCTCCTTTTGTGGATCCAACAGCTTTGAGTGGTGTCAGGGTAATATGTTACTTCCTAAGTACACCTCAAGGATTACAGACCACACACGTTACTCTCTCTATATGGTGAATGATGGATACTTATGGATAAAGATATTTAGGTAGGGCCTTTCCTAAGATATATTTTCTATCATTATCTCTTTATGAATTACTATTTATATTTTTGTAGTAAAGAAATATTTTTTGGTAGATAATATACTCTAAGAGATGCTACGGGTAATAAGAGTTGGAAGTTGACATCATGGGGATGAGTCATCTACAGCAGATAAGAAGAAACGGTCACCATGGACTTAGAATAAGAGGTATTATCATTCCCAGACATAGAAAGTTGGATCCATGGAATAGGATTATCATAGAGTTTCAAGTAATCCTTATAAGGAATTCTAATATGGTTGTGATTTGTGAGCTCACATGGCTAGTGTTTGATCAATTCTCAATGATATATAGGGTGGAATGTCAGTGAATTGACCTCCATGGAAGAGGTATCATCATGATTAAGGATATCCTATGCATAGGAAGGGTGGCCTCTATAGAGGAGGTTCTAGTAGAGAATTATGTGGACATCTAAATGGCGGAGAAGAAGGTGGAGAAAATACTATCATATACTTCCACCACAACTACCTGGTGGCCCACACCAGGATCTGAGGGATAGTGGTTGAGGAAGCAATCCATTAGGGATCAGATTAGGCTTCTCATAAAATTATTGGAGGTATGATTTGTATATTTTCTACTTTATATACAATAATTGTAGACAGAGGTGTGTTTCAATCCTTTATCTACATTTTTCCTATGCAAGAGATATAGTTTCTAGTTGAGTCTTTAGCCCCACAACTATGGATAGAGGTTCCTAAAGTGATAAATTCATCAATATCACATATCTTCTAGTTTTGTGGGCTAACACTCAGTATAGATAGTTTCCCATGGGACAACATATCCCCTAATATGAAACTTTGTGACATTATTCAGGTCATGGATTGGTTTTATGTGGTGTGCACCCAGGTTGACTATTATCGGAGGAGAGTTAGATTCCTCTATACTGATGGGATGAAATTATCATTCATGGGTGAGAAATATTTTATGGATAAATGAGTGGGGAACTCTAGTATTAATCTATAATTTATCACCCAATAGTTGGAAATTTTATTAATTGGTATAGTAGGAGCTTCAAGTATCTAGCTTCCTGTAGTAGTGGAGTAATATATTGACATCTTTCCTAAAGTTATCTTATTACTACCTCGGAAGTGGGAGATTGACTTCTACCTTGACATACAACCTGGGACCTCATAAATACCATTATAGTTGGTGATAATCAAGATAGTTCCAGGATAGAATATTGAAAATATCTTACTAAGCACAAAAAGTACTTGATCGTGAACACATTTAGGGGATGTTTCCAAGACATCACTACCTCTAATTTCTCTTTCTCGATAGAAATAAAATCTATATAAAAAATATAGTCTACGTGTAGGGTGTTAGTGAAATAATTTTTGAATAAAACCAATGATTCTATAGAATTTAATTATAATATAATATTTTATTTCCTATTTGAAAAACAATAACGAAGATTCCTTTGGTATATAATCATAGATAAGGGAAATAAATTAAATTATAATATTTTATATTAAAATAATTAATAATTATCCTTGATATTACCAAATTAATAAAAGATTAAATATATAAAATAATATTTGGTAAACATGAACATCTAAAGATAAAGATTAATGGATAACTAACTAGGGATCTTTGGAGTCAATCTTGTGATTGACATTCAAGGAACCACCATAATGGCATATTGATGCAATCCTGATGAATCACATACAATAGATCTATCCTCATTCATAAGGAAATCAATTTTCTAGTTCATGAAGCTATACTTAGGGATTGATATTTTATATTCTTACTAGTTTCTTTCTCAAAAACATTTTCCCACTTAGAAACCTATGGATTTTAATGATGTTTTAATCAATAAAAACATTAATAGTACACCCTATAATGAAAAAACCCATTTCGGTAATCATATCACATCATTCAATAATAAAAAATTCAATATCTATATCCATTACAACTAGGGGAATGATATAGAGGGTATTAAATTATAAAAAATGTAACTTCACCATCAAAATATCACTTTATACTCAAAAATTGAGATTTCAATCATGAAATTCTTCTTTCAAAATTTAACTTTAAATCCAAACAGTATTTAGTGTTATAACGATACATTGAAAAAATATAATAATTTTTTATCAAATACTTTTCTTTCTGAAATACTATGGTAATACTATAATTATGTATATGTTTAATGAAAATGACATTATGTAAAAACACATATATTGAGAACACAATGAACAATTACCTTGAATTTATCTATGGAATATTTCTAGAACATTATATTTTTATGTGAATTATTTTAATTACATAAGCACCAAGGATGTGTAAAATAAATAGAAGGTTATAGAATCAGCAAATGGAATGAATATAAATGAATCAATTCTTTTATATAAGGATGTATAATAGTTTTAGAAGTGATTAACGTACATGAGGATCGAAAAACACCCATGTTATAGGACTTCCCAAAACATATGTTTTTCCTCCTTGCTCATATAGTCGAACGAAAAAAATGAGAAAGAGAAATTGAAGAGAAAGGGTTATATTTGGAGATTCGAACCATGGATAATCAAAAAAGAATATTATGAACCCATCATTAATTTTTGTTCAAATACTCATTAATTGGTTCCTTGACATATAATAGGTCGGCATGGATTTATTTTTGATGGGTTCTGTTGCAAATAATAAGTCAATAAATATATATTTCCATTGAGAGTCATCGTAAATACATTTATATAGTTTCCATATCTATTTTTGGTGGGGTCTATTATAAAATCCCATCATATGTACATTATATAAGAGTATTATTTTGAATGGGTCCCATTATAAATAAAACTATTTGTGACGGGATATATGTTACAAATACTCTGTCACTAATAATCTAACTTATATAGATGACCCCCAGTATAATTCATCAAAAAGAAACTATGCACTCCTCTCCTTTCTTCACTCTAATTTCTGAATCTATTAATTATAATTTTTATTGTAAACCAATGATATTAGGATTGCATCATTCCTTCAATTCTAATAAAGTATCACTTTGGAGTTATTTATGTTAAAATTTTTAATTGTCAATTGTTTGATTTTATTTTCTATTATAAATATGTAGTAATAAGTAGCATAAATTGCTTATAATGGGTATTGTTTATTTTTAAATGATTAATTATGGTAATTGTTACCAATAATTAGGAAATAATTATTAAATATTATCAATAATTTATAATAATTTGTAATAATTGGTAATAATTACCAATAATTAATAACAATTAAAAATAATTAATTAATTGATTTGGAGATCCTAATGGTTAGTTATACTTCCAAAATTTCCTAATTATTACATAAATTCCAATTTAATATATAATAAAAGAGAAATAGAGGGATGATTTAGATCTCCAAAAGAAGGTTTAAGAAATATATTCAAGGGATTCTTCATAAATTCAACATCAAAAAAGATCAAGTCGTTTAATTTAGAACTAAGCATTGAATGTCATCACAAATAGAGATAATGAAATATATATAGATGTTTCATAAATCATTTAGTTCTCCATCAACCATAGAATTACTATGACGAACTCAAATATTTATGATCACTTCTTGTAGGACAATATGGAGAACGAAATTTCTTATAATATCTCTAATTAGTTAGTTTATTATAATGTTTTAAAAGAGTGTCATAATTAAAAGGAGACAGGTCACCACTATTTGTACTATCATGGAAATTGAAAAACATAACCATTGAATTTTACATAATCATTTTGAAGACATGTAAAGGAATTAACTTTATATGCATTATGGTAGATCAAATAGGAAAGCTTATAGAATTCATCTCTATTCATGATGATATATCACTTGACTAAATTTTGATGATATATGTTAAGAATGTGGTGATGTTTAGTATACCACTTAATCCAATCATATCAGTTCAAGGTATATGGAGAACTGATTAGTTTAATAAGGGTATTTAATATTCCATAAATGTTTATTTGAACATCAGTATATCTGATTTCCCCCAAACTGATTGTTAATCATAATGAACTATTCAAACACTTGAAGACATTATTATAGATTACTTAATTTGATTTAATAGAGTTTGAGAAAAAAATATTCCACTAATCATGTTTATATAAAACTATAGTTTCCAGTCAATATTTAGATGGACCTGTATTAATTTTTATAAGGGATGATATGTAGAACTCCAATGATTGGGGACAATGTTGGTGAATAAAATTGATCAGTAATTGAACATGTGTATGAAATTAAATAGAATGTACGATTCATTTATAAATTCATTAATTAATATCAAATTAAATGGAATGGTTGTGTTAGAAAATGTAATATTGAGGTTTATGTAATATACAAAGTGTTTCCTTGATTATAAATGTTGAATTTATTCATGAGGCTTGAAAAAAAATGGAATGATTATGCTGAGGTAGACTATCCCCTTTATGATCCTTGATCATTTAGAATCTATAGATTTTTAAAAAGAGCTTCTACCAAACCCAAATAAAGTACAAAACATATTCTAAGTATCTCTCCTAAATAAATACATACCTGATCTCTTATATTAACTAAATTCTAAAGTGTTACAACTATAGATTAGCCTATCTTATATGTAATTGGTTGAAAAAATATTGGACCATAGTGGGAATATTATTCATTAGAAGATAACTCCCATTTTCAAATTACATATGTAAAACACCAATTATTTATAGGAAACATGGGAACTTCAAGATGTAATGTAGAAAACATACCCCATCTATTCTTGACCAATGAAACGGGAACAATTTGAGAATAAAATTTTTAAATGGATAAGAATGTAACAAAACTATTTATTTTATATGAGATCTTCCATATTAATATATTTATATCAAACTTGGGTATATAATATTGAATAAAAAATTTAAAATATAATAAAAACAATAAATAACATCAATATAGAACATTATATATAGAGAATAGTTATAATCCATAAAATTTAAAATAGTGCAATGGTGTAATAAAAAAACTAAATAATATGATAAGAATTTTTAATTTTGAAACATCGTTATCTCCTTGAATCCACAAAATTATGAATAAAACTGTTAAAAGAAAATAAATAATTTGAAATGTGATTTTAAAATTTTAAAATATGTAGAAGACATTGATAAGAAACATATTTAATGATAAATAGTTAAAATAAATTTATTTATAAGAATTATAAATCCAATATGATAGTTAACATAGTAAATATGATAATTTGTATAGTAAAAATGATCTTTTAAAAAGTTACATGACCATTAGAATAGTATCTTATAAAATAAAATAGTAAAAAGTCATGTCAATAATATTTAACATGTTTAAAATAATATATATATATATTTTTATATATTTACAATACATAAAAAAGAATATCTGAATTTGAAACTAGGATTAGAGAATAAGTTAATAATATAATAAAGTATATTGTAAATAACAATAATTTTTATGAAACAATCTAAATATTAAAATTTCTTTCATTTAAAATTATTTTAATATAATCAATATTTTTTTGGAATCACAAATTCTCAATTTTTTAAGAGTTATTTTTTAAAAAGTTTCTGAAAAAAATAAATTTTTTAGTGATTACTGAACATATAATTTTTCAAATACAGAATGTTTATGAAAAAGTGTTGTTATAATAATGTCATAAAGAATAATAAAAAGATATTATCAACTATAAATAGGTTTAATAATATAAATTATTTATTTGAAAGTAATAAAATTAATTTCAATTCAAAAAAAATTAATTTCTAAGTTCTTCCCCACTTTTCTATAAATTTACAACTTTTTAGTTTAAATGGTTAAAAAATTATAAAAAAATTATATTTTTCATCAAATTATATTCATATAATTAAACAATAAAACTATCGATATATTTACATTTGAAATAATATTTTATTCATTACATTAATCTAAAACACCCCTCACCTTCAATTAGAAATACCCTCCATTGACCCCAAGGAAAATCTCTTCAAAAACACCTGTAATTTCAAATTAAATACACCATTCCCTAATCCTTAACCTCATAGTATACTTATATGTATTATGGTTTCTATAAAATCCAATCCATCAAGGAAATATGTTTTATAACAAAGGAGTCACATTAAAAACATGGTAATGTTCCGACATTTTTTATTTTTCATTATTTTATTCTCATGTTCCCCTATAAACCTATCGAGATAAAAAACATTAATGGGTAAAATAGTCTTAGTATTAATTATATTATTCTACTATATAAATATTATAATCCATTTACAATACTTATATATTTTTGTCCATCTTTTTTAAATATCTCATTAATGGTCGATTTAACCATATATGATGATGTAGTTAATTATTTGTGTATCACCAACAATATGGTAGGTTACTATAAAATTTAAATCTATATAAAATTGTTTTCATGGAATAATATAGTTATTATAAACTATTAAATATTTATATGAAATATCACTCTCCCCCTCTATAAACTCTCATTAATGGTCATTTCTCCCACATATGAAGACGTTGTCAATTCTTTGCTTATCACTACTTTTATGGATATAACATACCTTATATATTTTGTATATGTGTAATTGATTTTACTTTTAAGAATATATAGATAATTATTCTCATATATAAATAAAAATTTAAACACAAATAAACTAAAATAAGAATGAGATAATTCAAACTATCATTTCATCAAGCAATTTTTATTGTAATAAAATGTTAATAAATAAATTATAGTGATAAAAATTGATCAATTAAATCATAAATTAATATAAAAAAATTGAATATTTTTATTTTAATAAAATTGATAAGATTATATGGAATTTTTAAATGTGGTGAAACAAAATGGTGCCTAAGTTAATGGGATTCTAAACTATTTTTAAACATTTATACCCTCGTTCCCCCTATTTTTCGGGTCATTCCTATAAAAACTCATCCCAAATTTTTTATTGTCCATATATTTTCTTCTTATAGGGATATACAAGTTTTTAAATTGATGGTTTTAATTCAATGAAATTATTCACTGATAATTGATAAAGGCCACCCTCACAAAATCTCTCATCGATTTCATATATTGTTTATTCATTTCATTATGAACTATATTCATTTATTTTATTTTTTCATTTATTTTATAAAATAATGATTTCCATTATTATTTTGGGATCCTCGATGATTTTTCATTGAAATATACCTTATGGAACCACTATGTAACCTATTTTTCTCATAGGTTTTGTTCCTCTTTATCCTTTATACATTCTCCCATTCTATTTGGAAGTCATGATTCTGCATGAATTTAAATTTTTTATAAATGGTGTGAAAATTATATAACCTTATAATTAAAGAGATAAAGTGTTATATCTCATGATATATTTATGATTCGATATGATGTAGTTATCCTCATGTGTATTTTTATGTATGCATATGATGTAGTTACCTTTTTTCAAAATGTTATGATGTTTTGTCTATAAGACATGACCTATGTTTTTAATGTTACATACCAGGAATTATCATCAATGTGTGATTAGGGACGGTATTCCCCATATTGAACTGAGGCATTGTTCCCCCACACTCATAAAAAATAGGGATATAAACCCCTTACTACTAGAAAATGGGCCCTTTAACTATAGGGTTAGTATTCCCCCTTGTCTTAATAGAGAATGGGTACCCCATACTCTTGAAAGATACTATTGGAAACACCCAAACAACTAGGGTGTGATTCATTTATCTATGTGGTTGGTAATCCCTATATCAAAACAATTTCTAGGTCACACATTCTATTGAAATATAATGTTATAGAACCGTCTACTACCAGGGCGTGGGTCCTCTATCTACATATTGGGTATTCCCTCTTTTCACACAAGGGAATGGGTCCCCATACTCTATATAGGTAGAGTCGTTATTTCCCCCTAAACTAATAGGGTGAGGGTCCTCTGTATACGAGGATAGAATTCCCCCATGTCGCACCAAGTCATGAGTCCCATGTATTCTTTATACAGGTAGAGTCTTCATTTCACACCACACCACTAGGGTCAGGTTCCTCTATATGTGGGGTTGTTATGGCCCCATGACTCATTATGGTGTGATTATGCCTTATCTTCAGAGTGTAACTCCTTAGTCTTTGAGTCGGTAGGGTATAGGTCCTCCACTAGAGTTGTATTTCCCTTAGTTGAGGAGAACCCCATTAAGGTGTGGGACCCTCCATAAGGCTTATATGGTTCTCTACTAGATTTTTGGATCAATAAACTATATATAATAGTGGTGAGGTATGTGACCCTCTATACCGCTTCTTCTACTGAGCGGTGCTCCCTTGACACAACAGAGAATTAGTCCTCCGTCTAGTGTGTAGAACAAATTTATCCTACTAAGGAATTAGTCCAATATTGGAGATTATTCCCCCTCATGTTGTGGAGATCAATGGTGAGGTGTGGGTCCACTAGATGGTTTCATGGATAGACACACAAGATGTTGGGCATTGATGATGGACATTTAGAGCTACATGAAAATTCATCATACTTAGCTAGGATGTAGATATATAGATCCCCTTTATATCTTTTTTGGAAAACTTTTTGAGTTTATATATGTTTATTTTCTTATTTGTTGACTCATATTCTGATTATAGTTCCATCATTGGGTTGAGATGACTATTTTTTATCTCTTTGTGGATACTTTTATGGTTTATGGGATGTCCTACTAGGTGTGTATATACTCACCCCAACATGGGAATTCCTCACACATGTCATGTCTTATTCAGGACATAGGTTATTTGATGGTGATATTGGTGTAGCAAAGTGATACATGATTAATTGACCACATACAGTGGTTGGATATAGAGTTAGGATCCCAAAACTCTCCACATGTACCAATATTTCGATTATTGTTAGTTTGGATTTCCCTGTATATTTCTAGTTGGTTTTGTATTTTTCCTCTTCACACATTGGTTATATTATTTTTTATTTCAATGTATTCCCTATAGGTTATTTCATTCAATATTACAATGTAGATATTACATTTTAAATATTCATCCTCTATACATTTTCATGGAGATAGATGTGTGTGTGCATACAGGTACTTTAGGATAAGGCCTTGCATTTAATATTATTTATTTTCAGTACATGCATCAGATTCTTTCCTATTGAATGTGGGTTTGGGGTTTTGATGACTCGACATTATTTTGGATAGGTGGGCCCCAGTGGGTCATGTTATTATAGTTCAATTGCTTCTGGTGACTCAGGATAATGATGAGAAAACACTCCCATTGTTACACTTCTCATAGATGTTCTACAATGAGTATTACCCATCAAACTTCAACTTTTTGTGGACCTAGTAGCTTCTTGAGTTGTATCAGGGTGATATGTTAGTTCCAATGTACACCTAAAGGTTTACCGACCATATACGTTACTCTCTTGATAAGGTGAATGATGGATAATTTTGGATGCAGATAGTTGGATAGGGCCTTTACTAATACATATTTTCTATCATTGTCTCCTTATGTATTCCAACTTATATTTGAGTAATCTAGAAGGAATGTTTCGTAGAGATCGTCCTATAAGAGGTTTGTCGGGAAAAAAGAGCTGGTAGTGGACACCATGGGGATTAGTCATCTATAGTAGATATGATGAAATAGTTATCGGAATCTCAACATATGAGGTATTCTCATGCCTAGACCTAGACATTTGGATCCATATAAAAGTTTTCACAAAGAGGTTATAGTTATATGATTGAGGGATTATATGAGGGCTATGATTTTTGAGGTTAGGTGTCTTTTGATTGATCGATTCACCAAGATATATAGGGTGGAATGACAGTGAATGGACCTCCAATAAAGAGGTATCATCATGATTAAGTATCTCCTAGGAATGTGAAGGGCGGATCCCATAAATTTGGTGTTGATAGAGTAGTATGTGGAGCTCTAAAGGGATGAGAAGATGTTGTAGAAAACAACATGAACTGCTTCCACCACCACCACCACCTGGCGGCCCACACCTGGATCAAAGGGATGGAAGTTGAGGAAGTAATCCATTAGAAATAGGATTAGGCTTCCCATGATATTATTTAAGGTATGATTTGTGTCTCCTATAATTTATCTCTAATACTTATAAATAGAGGTGCATGTACTTCCATTATCATTATATCCCTTGTGCAAGAGATAGAGTTTCTAGTTGATTCTTTATCCCAGAATCAATGGCTAGAAATTTATAAATGGATAAATTATTTGATATCACATATCTTCTAGTAGTGTGAGTTGACACCCAATGGAGAGTGTTTCTCATGGGAACACTTAGTCATTTTAAAGAAACCTTAAGACATCATCCAATGTATATATTAATTGTATGTGGTGCACACCCAGGTTCACTATTATCAAAGGAGAGTAAGATTCCTCTGTAAAGATGGGATGACATTATCCTTCATGGGTGTGATAAATATGATGGATAAATGAGTGGGGCTTATAAGTAGGAATAAATAACATATCAACCATAAGTTGGTCAATTTATCCATTGGTTCAGAGAGATCATTAAGCATCTAGCTTCTTATTGTAATGGAGTAAAATATTGATGTCTTTCTTGAAGATGTCTCAGGACTACCTCTTAAGTGGGAGATTGGCATATAAATCAAATTTCTCCCTTGAACATAATCAATTCCATTGTATGTGTCGGTAATCATGATAAGTCTTGGATTAAGTGATGGAAATACTTGACTAACAATAAAAGGTTCCTAATCATGAATAGATTTTAGGGATTTTCCCAAAACATCACTGCCTCTACTTTCTATGGGTCCAGAGAAATTAAATCTATATAAACACTATATTGTATGTGTAGGGTGTGAGTGAAAGCATTTTTGGATGAAACCAATGATTTTATAGAGTTCCATTATAATATGAACCCAATTTCTAGTTTGAAAAACCAAAATGAAAATTCCTTTGTTATATAATCATAGAAAAAGGAAATAAATGAAATTCTTATATTTTATTTTAAAATAAATTATAATTCTACATGATATTACCTAATGAATCAAAGAGTAAGGATGTACAATCGGATTTTGTAAACATGAAATTCAAAAAATAAACATCAAGGGATAACTAATTAGGGACCTTAGAATACAATCTTGTTATTGACATTCAAGGAACCACCATACTAGAATATTTATGCAATTCTGATGGCTCACATACAACAGATTAATCCTCATTAATAAGGAAATCCATTAGCTAGTTCATGAATCTATACATGGGGAATTGAAATTTCATATTATTACTAGTTTGTTTCTAAAAAAACATCCCACTTATATACCTATGGATTTTGATGTTGTTCAACTCAATAAAAACATAAATAATACACCCTCTAAATAAAAAATCCATTATAGTAATCATATCACATAATTAAATAATATAAAATTTAATATTTATATCCATTACAACAAGGGGAATGATATAGAGGGTGTTACATTATAAACAATGTAAATTAACCATCCAAACTTCACTTTATACTTGAAAATTGAGATTTAAATCATGAAATTCTTCTTTCAAGATTTAACCTTAAATCAAAACACTATTCAATGTTATAACTATACCTTGTAAAAATATAATTAAATTTTATCAAAGAATTTTTGTGCTGAAAATTTACGGTTAGACTATAATTATAAACATGTTTCATTAAAACACCATTACAAAACATATATATATTAAGAATATAATGAAAAATTATCTTGAACATATCTATGGTATATTTCTAGAACGTTATATTTGTATGTAAATTATTTGAAACACCTAAGCACCATGGATGTGTAAAACAAATGTAAGGCTATAGAATCACCTAATTGAATGAACACAAATGAAACAGTTCCTTTGATTAACAAAATATAGTAGTTATAGATGCAATTAACATATATAAGGAACCAAAAACACCAATATTATTGAACTTTTCAGACCATATGTTTTTCCTCCTCGGCCATATAGTGGAATGAACGATATGAGAAAGATAAAATGAATTGAAATAGTAATATATGGAGATTTTAACTCTGGATAAACATTAAAGAATATTAATAACCCATCATGAATCATTCAGGGAAGGTGGGGTGATAATGTATTCATATTATCTTTTATTTTTAACAATAAACCAACAAGAGAAAAGATAAATATAAATCTATATAAATGGATATTCCTAATAAAAAAAATCTAATTTATTAAATATTCATGGACGGATTGAAAAGTCACTAAGATTATACATCGCATTATGTAAACCACTCTACATTGGGATACTAAAATTGCACAATCACTTTCAATGGCACATTTATCCATGCAAATTTACATTGAATTTGAGTGTTTTTTTGCAAAATTTTCATATTTAAAAATTCAAAATCAGTAAAAGTCATAGAAATAAATAATAAATAAATAAATATGTGTCAATGATATCATTGATGTAACATAATAATCGTCTATTTTTTTATATTTCCAGAATCAATATTTAATCTTTATCAATGTTTTCTCTATCTAGTCGCATACATATCAAAAGGTGGAAAAAAATTTCAATAAAAGGGGTTGAAACCAACGTCCTCAATTACTCACCAGCGAGTGCACCATAACCTAATTAATCCAAAGTGGTACCTGAATTAATAATCATTTACCTTAATAAATTAAACCATAATACAATGGAAAAGAACCAATATAAAAGTTATGTCACTACAAAAAGGGTTTTCTTCCACATGTTATTTTTGAATGGCTAAAGTCTCATAGTTAATAGTCTATAACATTGAATTATTTATGATAAAATATTTTTCCCATATCAAATAAGTTTTTTTATTTGCGATCGTAAAAGCTACCCATCGTAAATATTTTGGCATGAATATGCACCATCTGATGGGAAGGATTATTTGTGATGGGAAGCGTTTTCCATTCACAAATAACTTTGTGTGGAAGTTTATTTGCGACGGGACAAATATTCATGACGCAATGGATTATAGGAAGTGGTGTATTTGTAATGGGACCCATAACAGATGATTTTAATGTCGCTGATATTTGCAATGGGTTCGGTTGAAAATAATAATTTAGTAGAGATGTATTTGTGATGGGTTCCGTAAAAAATAATAAGTCTGTATAGATTTATTTTTGATGGGAGTCATTGTAAATAATTTTATATCATTTCCATATCTATTTATGGTGGGATCTATTTACGACAGCCCATGACAAGTAATATCTATATAACCGTTCTTTGGAATGGGGCTCATCATAAATAAAACTATATGAAATAGAATATATGTCGCAAATACTCCATCAATACTTATCTAACCAATATATATGACCCCCAATAGATTCTTCCAACATAATTTATGCACTCCTCTCCTCTCTTCACTCTGATTTCTCCCGGTATAAATTTTAATTTGTATTGGCACCCAATGCTTTCAGGATTGCATCAATGTTTCAATTCCAATATAGTATAATTTTTTAGTTATTTATTTTGAACTTTTTAATTGTTAATTATTTTATTTTATTTTATATTATAAATTAATAATATTAGTTAGCAGTATTTATTTATAATGAGAAGTATTGAATTTTAATTGATAAATAATTGGTAATGATTACAAATAATTAGTAATTAAATATTAATAATTATCTATAATTAATAATAATTAGTAACAATTGGTAATAATTACCAAAAATTAATAATAAATTACAAATAATTAAAATAAAATAGTAATAATAAGTAATAATTAATAGTAGTTAGTGCTAATTAATTATAATTAGTGACAATTAACAATAATTAGCAACAACTAGTAATAATTTACAAAAATTATTAATAATTATTAAAATTTATAATATTTTGGGATAATTTATAAAAATTAGTAATAATTTTAATAACTGACAAAAAAATTTAATAATTAAAAATAATTAATATTAATTATTGATAATTTCAAATAATTAAAAATAATTACTAATAATATGTAATAAATATCAACAAGTATTAATAATTGGTAAAAACTACCAATAACTGTAAATAATTGGTAACAATTATCGATAATTAATGATATTTACAAATAATTAAGGATAATTACAAATAATTAATGATAATTACTGATAATTGACAAAAATTACCCATAAATTATGAAAATGAGTACTAATTAATGATAATTAGTAATAGTTAATTAAAATTAGTAATAATTAATAAAAATTACAATTAATTACCAATAATTAGAAAAATAGTAATAATTAGTAATAAAAAATTGAAATCAATAATATTTAACAAAAAATATTTATAATAAAAAATAGTTATAGTTAACAAAATTTGTTAATAATAAAAAATTTTGGAAATATTTATTAAAAATTTAAAGTAATTAGTGATAATCATAAATAATAGAAATAATTATTTAAAATTATCAATAATTAATAAATATTAATAATAATTAGTGATAATTTACAAATAAATATGAAAAATTACAAATAATTATCAAAACATAGTAATAATTAGAAAATAATTAATAATAAATACAAATAATTAATAATAATTACTAATAAATATTAATAATTGGTAATGATTTCAAATAATTGTTAATAAATCTTAATAATTACAAATAATTAATTATGATTACTAGTAATTATTGATAATTTGAAAAAATTAACAATAATTATAACTAATTAACAATAATTACTAGTAATTAATGAAAATTAGTAATAATTAACAAAGAATGGTAATAATTAACAAAAATATCAAATAATTAAACATAATTGGTAAATATTAAAATAAATTAGTATTAATTATCCATAATTAGTAATAATTAACCATAATTTGTAATAATTAATTACAATTATTAATAATTAGTTGTAATTATATATTATTTGAAATAATTAGTCATATTTAGAAAGAGTTAGTAATAATTAATATTAATTAATATTAATTAACAATATTTAGTAATAATTCACAATATTTAGCAACAAATAGTAATAATTAAAAATAATTTTTAGTAATTAACTATAAATGGTAATAATTACTGATAATGGGTAATATATAATGATAATTTTAGTTATTAAATTTGAAAATTAATGAATGATGTCAAATTTTATCAACTAAATAATAAGATCCTAGGTTTTGGTATGTGGTATGGATATTTTTAATTTCAATTAAAATTATTTTTTGTGGACTAATGTGATTACCCTTTAAGGTTATGGGGTTATCTGGGCTATTTGGGGCCTGTTCATGGCCCAAAATCTACCTTTTTTGAAAAATAATGTTGGTTGTATGGTTAGTAGAAACCATTTATGACAATATTCATGGTTACTACTAAGAATGGAATGAATGATAGAGGGATCTAGGATCCTCACAGTTTGAGGAAACTATATAGATGGAGGCACACATCTATGTGATATACTCTATAGTTTTTATACTAGGATGAGACTCAGTTTGTTCAAGGTTTGGAAAACTGTGTGCCCTAACTATGTGAGGTTCGCAACCTTACAGTGAAGGGAACACTATAACTGCTAGGTTTGGCCAACTGTGTGACCCATATTTTGGAAAAAATTTGCATGTTTCCCTAAAAAATATTGTAACCATAAAATCATTCTTTCCTTCATTCTCCATTAGACATTAATGGTGTTGGGAGATATTACATGAGCATTTTGTATCCTTTTCCATCAAATATCTTTCAATATTTAAATTGAGATTCGTTCATCTCGATTGATTAGGGTCGGTGAGTACTCTATTCTGTTTATGTCATTCTTCATTTAACTTTGGTTAGAAATTTTTATTTAGGCGCAAGCTAATATGTCCTATTTTTTGGTTCTTCATATGTTCATCATTTTTCTCATGGTCTAAGTTAAATCATGAGTGGATACTGGATGATAACTCTACTACAAAAACTATGTTAGGTGTGATATAATTTTCTTGAGTTTTTTGATGATTTATAAATCTAGTTTCATTTGTGCAGAATGCTTTCCTTTAAAGAATCTCCCCTAAATTAAATTGAATATTTATATCGAATATTTTGGAACATGTTAAGAATTTCATTTAGTTTCTTTGAGATGTGTTGGAGGTTGTTTAACCCACCAAGGCCACCCATGGGGTGTACCATGTAAATTTCATTTTCTTATAACTTTGTTAAACCACCCATGGGGTGAGTTAGTGCTTTACAAGTTTGAGAAATCATATTGATAAATTAATTGAATTGAATTGGATGAATTGGAGATGGTTTTCCTCACTTTACATTTGTTAACTAGATTTAGTTCGATTGAATTACTTGAATGGGCTATTTTGAAATTATGTAAATGAGTGGGTAAACTTATGAATTGTTAATGATTGTGATTTTTTATATAAGTTTGAAAATTCATGGTATGAAATTGTAATTTAATTGAAGTGTGAATGATTCTATATTAAATCATGGATGTACTACACATGTTGGATCAAAATGTATATACATATGGTTAAATATAAGAGGGGGTGAATTGTAAGTTTAAAAACATTTCATTTTTAACAATATGATAATCATATTTTATTAGAATTAAAAAAATAATATTCACAAAACCTATTACATATTTAAATAGTAATTGAAATGTTCATTAGGTCTAAATTTAAAGATTTCATAATCAGCTTGATTCTTGTATTATTATAATGTCATATATCAACAAACAGATGTTTCTACCACATAATATATAGAATCGAAATCAGAGTAAGTGATAATCATAATCAATGATATCATATTCATAGTGAAATTCATAAAGTATCAGAATTATAGAAATTATGATAAATATAATAAAAATATGAATATATAAAATAATTCACATTCTATTAAAAATTGTAGTGGAATATAAAACACAAGTAACGTAATAAGCAATGTAATTGAATTGATTTATTTTAAGAAAAAGAGATGTGTATCTATTAATATTGGATAAATGTCCCTTGATTTGTTTTTCTATGAAATTTTGTCTTACCCACACTAGGGTAAGCCCCCGATACGATGATTGATTCCTATCTTCCTATCCTTAAAATCCCTCTATTAAAAGGGTGATCACCTCCTCTGTCTTCCTTACTTTGGAATCCCTCGATCCAATGGATCAAATAATTTTTTTAATACTTTTAAGTACTCAATAAAGATGATGAAATTCTATATTCCTAGCCTTGGAAGCCCTCGATTGTAATAACAATAATCAGGGTCATATAAAGAAAAATAAACTCAAAAATATTACAAGTAAAAAAGAACAAGCAGTTCACACTTATAATCTTTTGAGTTCTCGTACATGATAGTAAAATTAGTAAATCTCCCCAATAGTGCCTCATTCAACTCATACATGTCCATCAAATGTCCTATTATTTAGAGGCGTTCATCCCAAGGATCATCTTGATACCCAACAGTCGGATTTGCTCCGATATTTTTAGGAGGACTTAGACACCTAGCACTTCCATGGTCATCTTGTAACTGAAATATCGACATATTTTTTTTCCTACATATTGAAATGTATTCCATTAAAATAAAATATATTTCCATATTTAGGATTGAAATTGTGGCCAATATAATGGACATTCAATCCGATGTATTTTTAATCTATTGTATTTATAAGTCATTGAAATTTTCTTCACAAGTGTGGATCTGATGGTATAATTTCCAATGTCAAATCCTATTAAAATATTTTTAAATAAAACTATAAGAAAAAAAGATCTTTTAAAGTGATTTTCTATATAGAATCTGATAATAATCGGATTCATGCATATTACAATAATTTTAATGTATATTTATGGATACCTCGAAACTATTTTATGTGTGGTAAAAAAATATGTTTTCTATAAAACATTGTAAAAATAATTTACATATAAAAGTATTAAGATATTATATTTTTAATAATGATTTTGTTATTTCAAAATCCAAAAGAATGGAAAAGTCAAAAATATATTTTTGACTCAAAAATATCCCTGATTTTGGGAATCAAAAACCATAAATCTTAAATGGAAATGTCTTTGAAATAATTAATCCCAAAATTATTTTTTAGACCTATCATATTTAGAAGTAAAAATTTACTTATCTCTGCCTGAGTTTATAACTCTTTTTAATGAAAAAATGAATATTACTAACTCCCCCTTAGGATAAAAAATTTCTTAAAGATCATATTCTGTCCTTTTGTAACTGATTTCCCCCTTACTATGGTATTTTATAAATAAATATCTTACTTATCTAGAATTATTCCATTATGGAATTCTCTCCTCTATCTAAAAAATTCCACCCCTTTTGATTTTCCAAAAGAAATTGAAATATTATTTATGGTGCCTAAAAAGTATTGTAGAAACAATCTATATAAAACAATTTAATGTACTTGATCATCAAAGTGAAAGAATAGTCAACCAAGAAAAATTGGAATAAATTCCATTAAAAATAAATATGGATGAAAAGGTTTTTCACTTATATTTTCAAAATATTGACAATACACAAAATATTTTAAAAAATTAATTCTTTCATCACTATGAGTTTTAGTATAATATCCCTTAATTTCTTTTACTCCTTCATATCCTCTTCAACCTTTTACAAAATATCCTATTGGGAATTTTTTTTCAAGTTCCTAGATCCTTTCCTCCTAGGTCTGAAATCTTTCATTCTACTATTTATTCTCTTTTAATTGAGTTTGAACCTTTTCTTACAAAACATTTTTTTTGAGAGATTTATTTGATAAATCAATAAAATAAAATCTTCATATTTAGATAAATTGAGTCTAGAAATCTCTTTGATCGAGAAGATGAAGTTAGTTAGAATGTTTTAAATGTCTTTGGAAATCCTTTCAGTTTCAACTTTAAAATTATCAATAAATTATACCATGTTTTTAATATCTATTTTCATTATATTTAATTCCAAAATAGATTCATCTACGGATTTTTTTGAATCTTCTAAGATTCTAATCATGTATCTTGATGTATTCAAAGACTCTGCGAAACCATTTCAAAATTTTATTGCAACTCTTTATGTGGGTCTCGACATTTTCTTTGAATGTTTTGAAATATACTTCCAATATTATCAGCTTGTCTACTATAGCTTTTACTAAATCCAAGTCTTTATACCGATTTACCACCAACTTGTAAACTTCTGATTAAAGTCTTAGAAGGATTGGAATTGTCTTCTCCAATCAGGTTAAGGTGCGGAAAATAAATCAACTCCTTGTATAGTGATTGTATTTTGGGAATCCAATTCGAATTTGATGATTCTCCTGCTTGTTCAGATTTCTTATTTTAGTGAGCTTCTTTTCCTTTTTCCTAGCATCTAGTTTTTATCACATTGATCACCATTCTTCTCTTCATAAATTTTAATTCATTAATTTCATCCTTTTTTATTCTTTAATCCATTTTGATCTGATCATCCTTCTTGGAAGAAGGGATCATTTCCTTAATGAAATGAGATTATTGTTTCTCTAGACATACAGAATTTTCAATATTATTTTATGAGGAATATATTATTTTTGATAAATCCAAATATGTTCGTATAGAAAGTTTATCAAAACCATTCTTCACTTTTTTTATTTAGAGTTTAGTTTTTCTTGACTATCTTCACTTTCTTCTTCTTATTATTCTTATCATACTTATTCTTCTTCACCTTAATTTTCTTATTCTCATTATCCTTATTTTTATTCATCTTATTATTCTTCTTAACTTTATTTTTAATCTTATTTTTTTTCTTTTTATTCATATTCTTCTATCTGTTTGAATAATTGTTCTTGGTCATCAGTTCCTTTCTCTATTACTTCTTTTATTTGAGACTCTCTTCTCAAGTCCTCTTTTCCCACTACTATTTATTCTTGAGAAAAAATAGTTTATTTAACTTTATATTTTAAAGGGGAATCATTAACAAGAAAAACACTAGTTTCTTTAAATATTATACTAGTTTCTGATTCATATAAAGTAATTTTTTACAAATCCAATTCTACATTCTTCAATATCTTACCACAGATTTTTTCATCTGAAAGCATTTTCTTCTATTTGTTGCATTTAATTTGTTTTTAGAATATTTATTCTTCATGAAGTCCTATATAAAATTATTCCTTATAGTTGAGACCAAATTATGGTTCACATTATTTTCTATTTTCATTTATTTTCTACTATATATCAACCACTATGTTTGAGTATTTATTTTTATTATTTTATTTATTAGTAAGAAGGGAATCAGATTTTCTATATTTCTTCTCATATTTATTGTCTTTCATGGTCGAAGAGGGTTCTGCCTCCAATGTAGATACCTTGGTATTCTTAATAAACAATTTTTTGATAGATAAAAAAATCATCCTTTTGATTGTGTCTTCACTAAAAAATAAAATATTTTCTCTAAATAATTCAGATTTGATTTCTATGTTGAAATGTTTCAAATTATTTTAAATCATTTTTCTGATCAAACCAAAAAACATAGAAATTTGATAATTGATAGATTTTGACTTGACATTATTTATAATAATATGAACGAATCCATCTAGATTTATCTTTCTCATGTCGATATGATAAAATAATATCAAAACATCTAATAATTTAATAGTATCTCTATCCGCTCTTCTTGAGATAAGAAAACCTTTCATCCATGAGGCTATTACTTTATGATCTGGAATTCAAATGTGTAACTTTTGTTAGATCCTTGTCTATTCTGAATAAATATTTTTCATCTCTTTGTTTTTTAAATAATCATGTATACTCTAATAATTTATAAGGGAAGAATGCATCTCCCTCATCTGATATTCCTAGGAAACCATCCGTGACTTTTTGATTCATCTCAATGTTTTTATCATAAATCTGAAATGAAAACATTTCATTTCCTTTTTTCTTGTCGAACATTACAAAATCATAAAATTCAAAAACTATATCTAGATAATATAATTCATAATACATATATATTTTTTCTATGAAAAGTGATTCTCAACCTTGAAACTGGATCATTATTTTCAACGAAGAATAATAATTTCCAAAAAAGTATATACATAATAAACTTTCTCTAAAGAAGAACCACTTTCTGTAATCCTGTTATTGAGTAATCGTATTTGGACTAGAAATGGAGGAAGTAGAAATGAAATAATTGAAGTATGATATTTAAACTCTATAATGCTTTGTCATGAAAACCGAAGGATAATCAAAGTGGGAAAGGTGGTGGTCCCCTTTTTAGGGGAAAATTTTAGTGATGTTTGATCTTCCAAGAATAATCTGATGGCTGAAAATAATTATTTATTATCTTATGGTTGAGATTAAACCCTAAGATGAATTTTATTTAAATATAGACTCTTTTGGATTTAAAATTGTTTTACCATATTTTGTGAATAAAACTAATAAATTTAAAAAAATAAAAACAAACATTCAGTATAATAATAAACAAGAATGAGACTAATTATAATAATGTTTAAATTATAAAAGTATTAAAGAAAACTTTTGAATTGGAAGTATTGACATGATAATTTGTTTAATCTTTGTTTTAAAAAAACAATAATTTTGGATGATCTAAAAAAATAAATCATATTTTAATTATAAAAACGAATTAAAAAATTCAAATTTGATTAGAATGAGAATCTAATTTTTCTAAATCCAATTCGAGATTCAGATCATGCTTTTTAATCTGATTTGAAATTCAAATACAATTGTTTTTCCAAATCTGAATGACTATTTTGAAAAATGAAATGTTTATATAAAAGAACTCATATGTACTCTCCCTATGAAAAGGAGTAACTTAGTGTAAGGAGATGGTTAAAGCAAGAAGTAGATATTAAAGATTACTTTAGAGTGATTATTCCTAACTTTTCTTTAATGTATTCAATTATATTATAAGGTAATTTTTTTTTAAAGATAACTTCAATTTGTTCTTGGATTATGACGAATTGTAAAATGATATCTCTTTTTTGTGTGTGATCCCTAATAAATTGATACCTAATATCTATGTGTTTTTCATTAGATTGATGTTCATTGTTTTAAATATAATTAATGGAACTTATATTATCAAAAAGTATTTTGATTTTTTCAAAACTCATTCCATTATCAATGAGTGTGTGACACATCTATAACAATTGAGAATAATAATTTCTAGCTACCACATATTCGGCCTTAGTAGTGGAAAGTGCTACTGAGTTTTGTTTCTTACAATACCAAGAAACTAAAGAATCTTCTAAAAATGAAAAGATCTAGAAGTACTTTTATATCCATTCTACAACCACCAAATTCAACATATGAAAATATTTTCAATTATAAATCATTTATATAAGAATATAAAATTATTAAATCCATGGTTCCCTTTAAATAAAAAAAATACATTTTTCACATTTTAAATGGGATTCCGTTGGATTTTCGGAATATCTTGCACATAAACATACAGAAAACATTAATTTTGGTCGACTAGAAGTTAAGTATTGTATATTATCTATCATAACTATAATTTTTTTTGATTAACTGGTTTCTGAATTTAATCAATATCAATTATCTTTTAGGTACTTATTTTAGTAATAATACTTTAGTATTTTTATATCCATATGTATAAATATGATATTTGATATAATGATGTTGAGATATATAAGTAGTTTCTGGTTTTTGGGAAATTTGAAAATGATGAAAAATAATTAACTCACCCATCATACTCATTTCAAACACATATATTATATGATTCACTAAAAAATCTATTAAATATTTTTGACTATATCCAAAAATAATTTCATCAAAATAAAATCGAATAATCATTATTTTTTCAATATTTATAAAATGATTTGGATCAGTAGTTCCCTTAACATAATTATATTGTAATAAGATTCCAATTAATATATCAAACTAGTCTCTAATGACTTTTTTAAGTCCATATAAATATTTGGTAAATTTGAAAACATATTCAAGATATTTTGTATCTTCAAAACCAGGAGGTTGTCCCACAAAACCATTCTCCTAAACATATCCATTAAGGAAAGCACACTTCATGTCCATTTGAAAAAGTATGAAATTAATGAATGCTGCAATGGCTAAAATAATACTAATAGATTAAATTCTGGATATACGAGCATTGGTTTCATCATAGTCTATTTCCTCTTATTGATTATAACCTATAGTAAAAATATTTGATTTATTTATAATTATTATTCCATTTTTATTATATTTGTTTCTGAAAACCCACTTTACACCAATTATAGATGTGTGTTTAGGTATTTTAACCAAGGTATAGACTTTTTCCTTTCAAATTAATTTATCTCATATTTCATTGCTTTAATCCAATCATCATAACCTAAATCCCCATCATGAATTTTAGGATTTAATTGAGAAATAAAATAAAAATGTTCTACTTCATTTTCAAAGAACATCTAGACCTAATAGGTTGGTTAACATCAACAAGGATACTATCACTAGGTCGATTCTTATGACACAACTAACAAGGGTTTTATAAAACATGTTCATCAACATATGGTAGAGAATATTCTTGATTGAATACTTCAGAAAAAATTTCATGAGAATTTTTCTTAAGAACAAAATCTTCCAAAAAATGTTGATAATCAATTTTGGAAAACCCATCTGAGGATTATGGTTGGGTTTGATAAAAAATAAAATGACCAGTCTCATAAAATTTAACATTAACTATTTCTTCAAAGGTACAAGATTTTTCATTAAAAACATTATGTGATTAAAAGTAATGGAATATCATAATAATTACGTTCACTTAATTTTGGTGCAAATTTATATAAGTTAACTTTTTTATCAAAAATGAATACTTTGAATCTAAATAATCTGAAGTATGAAACTATTGGTTTTCAACCAATCCAAAACTCATAATGTTTTTTATTAATAAAAATTTAAATTAAAACTTGATTTATACGATAGAAAGTAGTACTAACATCATTAGACTAAAAATGTTTAGCAATGGAGTATTAACTCAACATGGTTCTTGTTATTTCATAAAGAATACGATTTCTTATTTCAAAAACAACATATTACTGAGGAGTTCTATGAGTTTAAATGATATGAGTAATTCATTTCTTACTATAAAAAGATTCAAAATAATAATTTTTAAATTCTCCATCAAGATCACTATTAATAGTTATCAATTGAATGTTTTTCTCATTTTTATCTTTGGCTACAAATTTTTTAAAATAATAACATGCTTAAAATTTATTTTCAATGAAATAGACTCAAATATATGTAGTGAAATCATCAACTAAAACAAATAGATAGAACATGCCTCTAATACTCCCAGTTTATTTAGGACCAAAAAAATCCATGTGCACTAACCAAATATCATCAGTATTTGAGTCTTCACTAATTTATTTAAATAATTAATTACGTTTCTTTCCATATTGACATGGTTTAAAAACTTGTAGAGAATCAAATATATTCTTTGGTAGATCCTTAACATGATTTTTTTAGTTAGATTACATTAGTTTCTAATGTTATAGAGTATTAACCTTATATACCATAACCATGATTGATCTTATATTTCACTTTGGCTTGGTAAGTCTTGGTTCATAATGTCTTCTATGTTAATTGAATAAACATTCTCATATTGATGGTCATAAAGAATGAATTCATCCTTGGAATGGTGTACTACACACTTATCATTCCTAAAATTAAAAAGGTAACCATAATCACATAACTGGATTTTTCTTATAAGGCTGTGTTAAATCTTTAAAAAATTAAAAAAAATTAGATTTATGCTTTTCCAAGAAATACAATATTACGTATACAATCAATTTTTCTTTGAGAATTGTCTCTCAGGGTAACTCTTCCACCATTCATCATGATAATATTTTCAAAGAAATTTTTATAACCAATCATATGTCAGGAACAACCACTATCCATGTACCATGAATTCTTTTCGTTTTTACTTCCATCATTTTCTTGAAAAAAATACAATCAGGTTTTCTAAACCCAAACTATCTGGGGTTTAGAAATGTTGGAATTTTTTTAGGACTCAACAATTTTTTTAAAAAAATTTCATTGTGGAACCCTAGAGATTTAATTTTATTAAGGGAAATTTTATTTTTCCAGTGTCCTTCACTTTGACATTTGGTGCAAATGGGGGAATTTTCTAGAATAATGAAGTTGTTACTAAAAAATAGGTTTTCTGTGATTATATTTCATTCTTGAACTATTACCATATTTATGGAGTTGTATATAAATTTTATTAAAAATTCATTTACCAGAGAAAATTTTTGATAAAACTTTTATTAAATATAATATATCAGATTGTAGTTTTATAACTAAATTCTTATCCGTATTTGTATTAGTGTCAGAAGTGAGTTTTGTTTTTAAATTTTTTTTTTCATAAATGATTTTTTCAAAATATTTAGAAAGATTATCCTTCTAAGAATTAATATGTTCAAGTATTTTATAAATTGAATAAATATTAAAGTATTTATTATCAATATATTTTTAATGATATGATACTTCCTTTGTCAAAACATTTATTCAGGCATTTTATTTTCACTTTTCTTACTAAATTTACAATTTTCATTTTCATGTAATTTAGAACATCTAGATACTTTTTCATATGAAGGTAAAGTGTTCTCCTATGCTGAGGAATATTCTTCATCAGATGAAATATAATCATTCTCATCCAGATAATTTTCATTTAAAGAATTTTTTTTAAAGAATCATAATTGTGTACCCTATCCATAAGACATTGATTTGAAAAAGGTATTTTCTCATATAGACCAATATTCCTCTATCTATAATTTTTATTATCTAAAGAATCATTAGAATAATCTCCTCCACTAGAAATTCCTGATTATTTGTCTTTCAAGGATTTCTTCTCTTTTTTATTGTAATAATTTTTCAGAATTCTTTCAGAAAGTCTTTTCTTTCCTTATTTCCTTTTGAAATTAGGAAAATCGAGTCTAATTTGTCCTCCTCTCTTGAATTCATAACAAGTAACTTCATAATCTTTATTTTCATTTCTATCCTCAATACCTGTATTATAATAATATTGAAATATTTATTTCTAGCTATCATATTAATCCATCAAGAAGGATTAGATAAATCATTTTTAGAATGATCAGAATCACATGAATCAGATTGAATGACCAAATTTTTTTGTATATAAGATTTTATAAAATTTTCTACTATTGTATATTTGGTAGAAATTGTAGTGATATTGAAAATAAATCCTCTTTTATTTTTTTCATGTATATCATCTCTTTTCAATCTGCCCTCAGATTCTAATAGAGTTCCAAAAAATCATCAAGAGTAATTTTTTTGATATTCCTTGAATCATCAACGGTTGTCCTCATAGAATACTACTCATTGGGAATAATATCCATGATATTTTTAACAATCATTTCATCATCCAAAACCTTATCTCCCATGGATTGAAAAATATTGATTATTCCAATAAAACATTATTATATTCTATCAACCGGTTCACCATAAGGAAATTCCGAATCATGATATTCAATTTTATGTATATCTCTTCTTGTTTCAATAATTTTGAAGTTCCAAAATTAGTAATTTCTAACTTCTTACAAATATTGTTTCTAACATCACAATAATAAATCTAACTATAAATATTTCTTGTCATATAACAAAATAAGTTATCCCTTACCTTGTAATTTAATTAATACTCTTGCTTCTCGTGATTTGTAAAAGTAGACAATTTCTTTTTAGGAATATTATAATCTATAACTATCATGAAAAAAATTTCATCTCAAGTATTTTTAATTTTTTTGTCATTCAATCTCTCTAATATTAAAAAAAATCTTCATAAAAAATATGTGGTATATTTGGATTGAAGTTATTTATTGAACCAACATTGAGTCATACGATTATAAAAAATCTTCTTCCACAATACATGTTAGAGTAAAAAAATTATAAACAAAATGTTTCTAAAAAAATTAAACTATTTTGTAAAATAAAATAAGTAAATGTGGAATGTATTAGAAGTAGAATCCTCCTATGTTACCAAATTTGAGTATTAGTAAAATAGATACATGGATCTAATATCAATTATTAGATATAAAAGTATATGTAGATTGATAAATACAAGAGGGGTGAATTTTATGTTTAAAAACATTTCATTTTAATCCTCAAGAAGAACATAGTTTAGTATAATTCAACAAATAATCTTCAAAAAACCTATTATGTATTTAAATAGTAAACATAATGGCCCTTGGGTTTGATTATAAAGATATAGTAATCAGGTTAATTCTAATATAATTATAAACTCAAAGTTAAACAAACAAATGATTCTACCTTATTATGTATAGAATCATAATTAGAGTATGTGATAATCACAATCATAGAAATTGTATTCACAATGCAATACATAAATTATCATAATTAGAGTTTTTACGAAAAAAATAATGGAAAAATGAATATAATAAAGAATTAACTTTATATTATAAAATGCAGTGGAATATAAAATACTCATAATGTAACAAGTAATAAAATATAATTTAATTATTTTGACCCAAATAGAAGGGTATCCAGAAACCTTGGATAAAGGTACCTTTATTTTAAATTTCAATAAATGTTGTCTTACCTACACAAGGGTAAGCCCGAGATACAATGATCTGATTTCATCTGCCTATCCCAGGCATCCATCGATCACAAAGGTGATCGAATACTCTATCTTCCTAACAATGGAATCCCTAAAACTGATGGATCAGATTATGTATTTTTATCCTCACAAGTCATCAAATAAGCGGATCAGATTCATCCTTCCTAACCATGGAAGCCCTCGATCATAGTCACAAAAATCAGTGTCACACAAAGAAAAATGAACTAATCAAATACAGGTAAAAAGAAGAGGTTGTTAAATCTTGTAAGATTTTGAGTTATCATGCATGATAGAAAAATTAGTAGAGATCTCACAATGTTTCTCATTCAACTCGTATGTGTCCATCAAATGGTCTAGTATTTATATGTATTCATCCCAATGGTCATCTTGATCTCCAATGATCGGATTTTCTATGATATTTTTAAGAGGAACTTAACACATGGAATGTCGATGACCATATAGTAATTGAAAGAATGACATCATGTTTTTCATACATATTGAAATGTATTCCATTACAATAAAATGGTTTTCTATATTTACTATTGAAGTAGAGGTCAATCTGATGGAAACCAATCCAGTGGAATTTTAATCTGATAGATTTACATGTGATTACGATTTTTATAATGAGTGTGGATCCTATGGAATCAGTTCCAATATCAACTCCAATTAAAACTTATGTCAATATGAATACAAGATATAATTTCTTTAAAATTGATTTGATAAGGTGCATCCAATCATAATTGGATTCATGATAATTATGATAATTGTAAATTAAATTCATGAATACTTAAAAACTATTTTATGTATGGTAAAAGAATATGTTTTCAATAAAAACATTGTAAAAATAATTTGGATATAAAATTATTTAGATATTTTATTTATAAGAATGAGTTTTTGTTTTCCAATATAAAAGGAATGAAAAATTAAAAAAGTAATTTTTCACTCAACAACACTATGGGTCAAGATAGTGGTAGAGAATGAATTTGACCTGTATTATCTATGGATTCTGATTCAATGGGTTGCTTTGGGACATGATACCAATTGGATCCTATTTTTTGGGATCGTAATGGACATGGTTAATAGACATTATCATTGTAGCCCAAATCAATCATAATCGAGTTTCCATTGAGATTCTCCAAGGACTCAGTGAGGATTCCCTTGTTCACTACACCTTGGATCTCGCCTTGAGGGGACTAAAATTTCTGACTATATAACATGGCTATGGTAAATGGGAATGGATTATTATATGAGTCAATTATGGTTGTTGTAAGATACTGGTTATAGAGCATGGTCATGGATGATATGATACGTTGTATATATAGTATAGCCATGATGTTTACTTATTTATTCTTTCTGCAACCTTGTTATAGGATAACGAATGTTATTTTTTAAGGAACCATATTTGGATTTATATTATCACTTTATATCATTAATTTTTTTATTTGCACTGCACTTTTATTACTATCATATATCTTATATAACTTGCACTATGATTTATCTTATACTTCATAACCAGTTTTTGTTATAGACTCCTTAGGTGGTTTCCTATTGGGATTTTATGTCACACCTTATTTGGGCCACCATTAGGTACCCATAAATACTTTATGGATGTAGGTAGGGACTAGGGAAAGCTCCCATAGTTTGATGATTGACTTTGTGCCATGCTTAGGAGTAAGAGAGTACAAGACCGAGCTAAGGTTCATGATGCATATGGGAGAAAGTTCTTTTTGGAAATTTTGGTATTTTTATACATGTATTATAATAATACTATGTATACCTATTTTTTGTTATCTTGGACACAAGAAATGATCATCATTCTATATATGGGATTACTTCTGGCATTATGTATCTTTCACTATTATCTATCTGTTGTCTAATTGTTATACTGCTTCTTATATTTGATCATTATAATTACTACTGTTGTGTTAGAATATGATAAAAGGGCATAGTATCCCCCAAAATTTACCATAGTCCCTCTTTTCTAGTGGAAATCCTCTACTGTTCAAGGATATGTGCTTGAGGCCATCTGACTAATCGGGCTCGGGGAACCATTCAATGTAATTTGGGTATGGGACATTATAAATTGGTATTAAAGGTGTTTCCTTTTATTAATTTATTATTTTTATAAAATAGATAGGGGATTAGGAAGATTTTTGAATATGGTAATGAGCTATTCTTTGGAGTAGTTGAAGAATGAATAGGAAAAATCCAAATTTCCTAGAATGAAAATTGTTTTTTTCTAGGTTTTGACTATTACAGTTGATTTGATTCAACCATTGAGTGATGCACTCGAATTTTGATGTTATCATTGATTTTATTGAGGGTTATATTTTTTTTCAACCTAATGATACGATGTTATTACATCTCATTCATCATTTTATGAACTTGTCTAAATCACATGCTTTGCATTATGTCATTCCATATAGTATGCATTACTTGTTTTCATAATTTTGTGATAGGTTTCGTGATTGATATACCTACTGATTTGATTGATGATTTTTTCAGTGGATTGAGAAACATGTTGTTTAAAGTGTTTTTCATAAACAAAGAATTTTTTTCCTAATTAGGATATTCTAAAAATCCTAATTAGCCAATGTGGAACATTGAGTCATGGACCATGAGTCGCATGGACTGGAATGTGTTATGGTGTGGATTAGGGGGATTCCATATTTCAATTCATGAGGAGTATGGTACATTATAGATTAGAAGTGGGGAACAATTTGGTTCAACAATTTAAAATAAATATGAATTTAAATGTGAAATGAATGTGAATTCAAATGGAAATTGAAAGGAAAAATAGAGAAGTCGGCCTAGACCCAACTTTTGAGTGTGCAGTAGGAAGTATTTTAGAACTTTTACAGTTATTTATTTTTTCTATTTATGTATTTAGCAGTAGTTATGTGGTATGAACTATTAATAGGAATGTTTTGACTTATCCTGCACTTTTAGATGTGAACTTTGATAACATTCTTTTTTGAGGTGTGGCATACCACAATGACAACCTTCAGTTGTATGCCAGGAGGGTGGTGAAGACCATGCTCAAGAGGTGGTGGTTCATGGGATACAATTGTATCTTCTTATATTGATTGGTAGGGGTTCATATCTGATACCATGTTCGGGAGTGGGTTTCACAGCTCTGTATCATGCAGGGAGATGGAGCAGTACCGATTGATCATGCTGAGGTAGTGGTTATGGATAAGGCATCTAGACACCAATTGTACCTAGATAGCAATGTATTCATTCTCTAAGTAGTGAGGTTGTGTCACATGGACATGGTTTAGTACAAATATATTTTGTGCAGCCTGCCCCCAAGGAGTATCATTCCAGACCATCTATGATGAGAGGTATGGACTTAGTAGCCTATACAATTTTATATATTCTTTTTGATATAGGTGCACCACATAGTTTTATATCTGCACATATTGTAGAGAGGATTTAGGTTATGAATTAGTTTTATTAGGGTGTTATGATTCTTGAAAAAATGTTGGTAAATATATTGGAGGATGTAAATTATTGTAGGGAGTAACCCCCTAATATTTGGGGGGGTCACATCATCTGAAATCTTATATCCATGATATGACCAGGTTTGAGTTCATACTCATAATGGAATGTCTAGTATCTTATTGAGCCTATGTCAATTGATATCACTGGAGGGAAACATTCACATCACCTAAGGGTGAAATTTATATTCACATGGGTAAATGGGATGTCTAGATGAGCTGACCTACACCAAAGCATCATGGTCTAGGTAGGATGATCTCAAAAATTTCTATCATGTATCTAAATGATCATGGAGCATGTCAAGATTATTTCCCACTATTGGTTAATCGTTTCGGGGATTTTTTCTTTTATAATGCTTTTGTTTTACCTTTTGAGAGATATTTAGAGTTATCCATTATGCTAGTGTGAGGAGCTACACCGATATCAATTCCTCCTTATAGGATGCCTAGGATGGAGTTACAGGAGCTCAAGAGACAACTACAGGATTTGGAGGCAAAGTGTTTTATATGACCCAGTACTTCCCTATGCATTTTTCCAGTCCTTTTCTCAAAAAGGAGGATGGTAGCCTTAGGTTATTATTAGATTAATGAAAATTGAACCTGATTATGGTTAAGAATAGATATCCCTTTCTATGGATAAGTGATCATTTTTACCATGATTGAGGATCTCAGGTATTCTCAAAAATAGATTTGAGATGTGGATACCATTAGGTTCATGCTTGACATACATACATACCTAATATATATTTTTTTAGTAGTTATATTATATACGAGTATTTAGTTATGTTTTTCAGTCTATGAACATGCCAACAGTTTTCATGGTGATGATGAAAAAAGTATTCCATCCTTATCATGAATTATTTTTTGTGGTTTTCATGAGCAATATCTTTGTGTATTATCATATTCGACATGACCATTCCAAACATCCTGAGATCATTTTGGATACATTGAGAGAGAATTTGTGATATTTTAATATCCCAAAGTTCCACTTCTGGATGGATAAGATTCACTTCCCAGGTCATATTATCATAGACAAATGAGTATCGGTTGAGCAAGAAAAGGTGAGAGTTATAGTTTCATGGGAGTATCTCAATGAAGTTTTTCATATATTGATTTTCTTCATGATAGTTTTATGTTAATGGAATTTCATATAGGACTTTTCATGATTAGTAGCACCAATTAAGGAATTGAATAATAAGGGTGTGAAGTTTATATAGATAGATACCTATGAAATAACCATTCAAAAGCTTAAAGGGAGACTGAATTCAGGACCAGTCTTGATACTTATTTATTAGGTTATAACATAAACTATGTATTATGACACATCAGGTATCAATATAAGGGTAGTTATGATTTATGAGAATATATTTGTGGAGTATGGGTCTTGACAGTTGAGGCCACATGAGAATAATTACCTAACATATGATCTTGAGTTAGTTGTAGTTGTTCATGATTTCTATTGTTGGAGACCTTATTTATTGGGAAAACATTTTGTGGTGTACATAGAAAAAAAATAATCCTAAAGTACATATTTATATGTCATGATCTGAATTTGTGGTAGAGAAGGGGGTTTGAGTACCGACATTCTTTAAACTATGAGTTGGCACACATGACGGGTAAAGGCAATGTAGTGGATGATGCACAGAGCGGGAGGACTCAAATACAATTAGTTCAAGAGGCCAGTAGTTGGTGGAAACATATGTATTAAAGAGACCAGTAGTTAGTGGAAACTTATGTATTTATTCTATGAGATTCAATTGGAGGGGCAAGATAGTCATGGGAATACTTTTCTTTCATCCATTGTTGTGAAATCCACCCTGTTGGATAGAGTGGGAATGAGATAGATATCAGATTCCGAGGGCCTTGTCTTATGGGGTCAGTGTGGAATCTGAGGAACCACCTCTTGGTTAGAACATAGGTGAGGATGACATAATATATATTCATGGTAATTTTTGGGTTCCATTTGACATATATGAGGAGTTTATGAATGAGTTTCATGCTTTAATTTGGGCAATACATCCCGAAATCAACAAGATAAATCGTGACATACTCCTGGATGAAATGTGAGTTAGTTTGTTTTGTTACATTGTGCCCCACCTATCATTAGGTGAAAGAGGAACATCAGAAAACCTCTATGATTCTATAATAGTTACCCATTCTTAAGTGGAAGTGGGATGTCATCGTGATGTATTTCATGACCGATTTTCAGAGGACACCTAGAGGCAGTGATGTAGTTTGGGTTATTGAGGATTGGCTCATAATGGAAACACATTTCCTACCAATCAGGGAGACCTTTAGTGTTGATGAACATGGGAGGTTGTATATTAATGAGATAGTATGACTTCATGAGGTCCCCTCCACTATCATTTCAGATAGGGATGCCTAGTTTAAATCTCATTGCTAGAAGATTTTGAAGAGTACATAGGGAATATACTTTCTTCGGAGCATGAAATACCACCCTCAGACTGATGCTCAGTAAAATCATATGCTACAGGTCATTAAGAACATGTTGTGAGCATGAGTCAAAGAATTTAGGGTCTATCTGGAGGGGCATATCCCCTTGTTTAGTTCACATACAATAATAGATATCATGAGAATATACAGGTGGAAAATTATGATGTTTTATATGGTAGGCCATATCGATCACCACTATGTTGGATAGAGGTAAGTGAGGCAGCATTACTAGGACCATGTCTTATGTAGGAGACTTATTAGAAGGTCCAGTTGATCATGAATTGGATGGATACTGCACAATATCGGTGAAAATATTATTTCAATTCCCTTAGACTACATCTAGAGTTTGAGGTCTAGGATTGGTTATTTTTACATATCTCACCATTGTGTTTTATGTGAATTTCCCGATCCATATATGTCCCATCCTCGGTAATATTTCTCTTTTGTTCCAATGAAATGTTTTGGAGGTGTTTACCCAACCAAGGCTACTCGTGGAGTGTTTTGTGTGAATTTCACTTGACTATGACTTTTTTATACCACCCATGGGATGAGTTAGTGCTTCCCTTGTTAGAGGGATCGAATTAAAAATTAATTTAATTTAATTGGTTGAATAATAGATGTTTTTACTTTATTTAAATGTGTTAAAAATATATTGTTTGACTGAATTTATTGAATTAATTATTTATAAATTGTGGAAATGAGTGGGTAAACTCATGAAATGTGAATGGTTGTGAATTTTTATATGGGTGAGTAAATTTATGGTATGAAATGGTAGTTGAAAAAAATTATGGATGATTAAATAGGACACCATGGATGTGCTACACCATGGTTCATGATAGCGATAGAGAATTCCTTGGACTTGTATTCTCCTCCTTTTGATGATTGAATTTGTGCCTTGTTTAGGAGAAGGAGAGCATGGGACCAAGGTGAGGGTCAAGATATTATTGGGAGATAGAATTTTTTGGTCTTTTTTATATTTTGATACATATATTGTAATAATTCCACGCATGCCTATTTTTGATTCTTTTTAGACATGTGAAATGATCATCATTCTGTATATGGGATTAAATATAGTGTAAGAATGCGGATCTTCTTTTCAGGTATGTTTTCCCTTTTCTGGTCGTTTTTGAGGAAAAAGGAAATTCTGGAAATTATTTAAGTACATGTTGTGTACTTTATGAGTACATGCCGTGTACTTCCTTGCCATGGGAGGCTGTGTGATGGCCATGTAGTATCCACACACATGACTGTGTGGAGTGACTTAGAGGCCACTTAAAGTGGAGTATAGAAAAGGCGAGTACATGTCGTGTACTTTTTTTTTTCATTAAACACACCAGGGTCTCATCTAATCGATAGAAACACCCCCTTCTTCATTTATCTCATCTAGGAGTGTCGTATGACCACAAACCCTAAATGAACCTTGGATCCTCAGTCCGTCCTCTGAAGCGAACACCATTGGTTTCATTGGAATCTTATCAGTGATTTCTCTCTTATCCTAGAGCATCATCTTCTGATTTCTCCTCTCTCGTGAGATATTTTGGGTTGAACATTTTAGCAGTTTTTTAGATCTTCAACGTTCTAAGGATATTCAAGCTTCGGGGATCACATATAGTGATCTCTTTACCCCGAGGTAGGCGGTTTGTGAATTTCCATTCAATGTCTTTGAGTTTTATGTGAAAATTCCACCAATACCAATGAAAGGGGTATTGCTTGTTTACTGTTTTCCCCCTGTTTACTTTCATGCTAGGATTGTAGGATTTATAGAGGTAATTTGGATATTAATATGGATGATTTATATGTTTTGGATATTTTTCCCTTGCATGTTCTGTTTATGACCGTTTCTTCTTATTTAGCTGGTTTGGCTGCCTTGCCTGTTTTCCATGCCTGTTGCTATAAGATGGAGAGTTGGTGTCATGAAATGCTTGTTCTGTTTTAGAATGTTTATCCAAGTAGTTTTGTAGGTTTACATGGCCATATTACACTCCTTACTCATTGACCTACAGAGGGTCGTGAGAACCTATAGTAGTATACTACAAGGGGAATTGACTGAGTGACTTACCCAGAGAGTCTTTGAGGACTTTTGGCTATTAGGGGGATTGACTTAGTGAGAATGCTTAGAGAGTCTAGAACCACTTGGGGATATATGAGGAATTGATCGAATGAGCTTCCTCGGTGAGTCTTTTATTGCTTTAGACTACAAGGGGAATGACTGAGTGAGCTTCCTCAGATAGTTTTTTATTTTATTCTTGAACTATTTATACTATAAGCGAAATTGATGATGAGTGCATCCACAGAGAGTCTATGAAAGACCTGGGATATAATGGGAATTGAACAAGTGAGCTTCCTCAAAGAGTCCTTGACCTTGGGGAAATAAGAGGAATTGACCATGTGAGCATCATGAGAGAGTTACAAACTACCTTAGACTACAAGGGGAATTGACTGTGAATGCTTCCCCAGAGATTCTTCATATAATTAACCAAAGAGGATAGGTTGTGTGCACTTCTTAGAGGGTTACTGTGCCTGATTGATTGTTTTACTTGTGGAATTTTTTTCTGCTTAGTATTTTCCTATTTACTTCTCTCTGTACATTACATTCCATATATTCACTGACTATTAGGAACAAATATTTGGGTGGATTCCTACAGGTATTTAGTCTCACACCCTCTTTGGGCCACGTTTTTGGGCCCAAAACAATTATATTGGTGTAGGTATAGATAAGGGCAAGTTCCCTTCTACTTCAGGTACATGACTTGTTGTGGAGATGGAGAGCATGGGACCAAACATATGCTTGCGATACTGAGGATATGTTTATCTTTTGTCTTTTACTTTGGTTTATTACTATTTGTATTCCAAAATTTTGACTAGTTTGGATATTTTCTTAAACATATGTACCATGCATCATTTTATATATATATGTCCTCCAGTTGTTTATCATTCTAGTCTTCCACTGTTTACTGTTGTTGGATATTTACTGCTCCCTCTAATGTATGTATTTCATTACTTCTGTTTTTTACTCTGACAATGAGGGAATATTTTCCCCACTATCACACCCAAGTCCCTCGCTACTATTCAGTAACCTATGGAATTTGGGAAAATGTGTTTGAGGCCATGTGACCATCTGGGTATGGGGAACCTCTGGGTGGGTTCCAGAATCGCAATGTTAAAAGTGGTATTAGAGGAATTATTTTATCTTCATTTACTGTTTGTATCCACTAACTAGGGATAGTAAGGAATAGGTACATGGTAATAAGTTATGGCCAAGAGTAGCAAACCCATGTACACAGAAAAGACAATCTTCCTCATTAATTGCAATTTTTTTGATTTTGTAATTATTATAGTTGATTTGATTTCAACTTGAGTGATTCACATGATTTGTGCTACTTTTTAGATATTATTGATGTTCTATTTCTATTTCAAACCAATGAGATGAGGGTATTCCATCTCATGCATCATATAGGCACTTTCAAGAAATCACATGTCATTCATTTTTTCCAATGCCATCTAGGATGCATTAGTGATTGAATATTGTTGTGATAGATCATGTGTAAAATATGCATGTTTTTGTGATAAATTCCTTGATAAAAATACCTTCTGTTTGACAGGGTATTGTTTTGTATAGAGATTTTCTTGATTGGACGCCATGATTTGGTTTTTTAGGTGTTATGTTCCCTCATGGACCGGAATTTGGTGGATCATTGCTCTGTTTTCTATGATATAACATGTATAAGATGCCAGAATTTGATTCGTGGGGAGTATAGGCCCTCACGGATCCGAATTTGCCACTTTCTGTGTTCATTTATGTGTTTTCTATGTTCCATAGTAGTTCATAAGGCTTACGGTCCGAAAAATCCCAGAATACACACCATGTAGTGTTAAGTACATGCCATGTGTTCTTCTGTTCGGGAAGAAACTATTTTTCTTAAGTACACACCGTGTACTTTATGTACATGTCTTGATGTCTCTGACCGTGTCGTAGGCCGTGTGTGTAGAGACACAAATTGGGGAAAATCTAGCCGTAACACGCTGTGTACCAGTCGAACACGTTATGTAGTGTCGACCATATGTCCTTCCATGTAACCAACAACACGGATATTTAAGACCTTAATCTATAAATGTCATGTCCACGTTGAACACTTTGTTTATTCTGACCCAGGTACCCGGCCATGTCACGAACAACACAGTTCGGTGTTATCCTTTCACGAACACGCCATGTTTTTTAGGAACATGCCGTGTAGAGTGAGTCGTGTGTCAGGAAGTGTCACTAACTACATGGGACAGGTGAAGATTGTCTAGTACATGTCGTCTCTATCTTGCACAAGCCATGTAGTCGTGTCTTTGGAGATATGTGCTGCTTAACCATGTAGAAGTAATCAGGTAGGGAAAGATGATTCAAGTACACACCGTGTGTTAAGACAACATGCCGTGTGTTTGGAGTGTTACATGACCAGTTTAGGTAGGAGTACACGCCTATGTAAATGACTTCATGGAACGCACCATGTGGGAAATGTACACGCCATGTAGTCATGTTGTGTAAAACTTGAGTTCTTTCTTTCTCATGTTCTCTCTTTACACTCCTTATTTTCATTCCTTGATAATCTTGATCTAAGGTGTTCTTGAGCTTGCAGAGTCATTAAACTGTGGCATCCTCCAATTATTTTCCAGCTGCCAGATGGTGATCAGACACCAGACATGGCCGATCAGGGACTACCTGGAGATCCTTGAGTTATGCCAGCCTTGACACCAACAATTTTACCTGAAATAGGTGTTAATTAAATATTTAGTGAGGTATTTTTGAGGATAATACAGACCTTTCAGGGAGTGCCTCCTCCTGCCCCATCGATGGCTGATTTGATGCGGGTCTTCCACCAGAAGGATCCTCCTACTTTCCTGGGGGAGGGAGGCCCTCATGGTGTAGAGTCATGGATAGAAGCCACATTGACGATTTTCGAGCATCTGGAGATACCTTCAATGAATAGCATGAATCTTGCTACCTACATGCTCCGGGACTCTTCTAGGAGGTTGTGGGATGTGATCTCATAGGCTGGATGCCAGCAGAATATGGTTTGGTAAGATTTTCAGCACATCCCCTATGATTACTTCTATCCGGAGACCTTGAGGGCTGATCAAGCCCAAGAGTTCATGAGCCTGGAGCAGGGTAATCGTACTATTATAGAGTATTCCTCTAGCTTCATAGTGCTGTAACGTTTCACGCCTATTTTAGGAGGTGATGAGTTGTTCCTTGCATGGGAGTTTGAGGACAGTCTGAGGAACGACATCCGACCGTAGGTGGACATCTTTAGCATGAATTTGATATCTTATATCATCATCTAGGAGCTGATCATACAGCGTAATCTGAGGGATTATGGAGCTGTGAGATAGGGTGGTTCGACATCCAGTGATAGTGCTCTGCCGGTTGATACTAGGAAGCACCACAAGGAGACTTCCCAAGGAGATCAGAGTAGGCGGGATGTGTCTTCCCGTAGCCAAGTGGTGTCTTATCAGTGTGGGAGATGCAGGTATACGAGGCCAAATTTTCCAAGAGACCCTATGGTGTGCTGATAAAGCAGCAATATGGGCCATCTTCAGCACTTTTGTCAGTTATTCTCACCAGTAGTTGGTGACAAGGGGTTCTTCTATGACCCCGCATTCAGGAGTAGCGCCACCAGTTTCTCACCAATTTGGGAACTGGAGTTCTTCCAGCCATTCGGGACAAGGTGGAGGTCATGGTCATGGTAGCCAGTCACTATTTCTTCCATGATAGCAGGGTGGATCAGCTCATAGTGGTCAAGCAGGGTCACAAGGTTGTGGCATAGGCCAGACATTTTCAGTGGAGCAAACCCAGTAGGAGCAGGATCCCGGACCTTCTACAGTTTGAGGTGTGATCTTAGTATCCTAATTTTTATCTTTATCTCTATTAGATACATGGGCTTCCCATATCATTATACCTATTGCTGTTGTGGAGAGCCTTGGGCTCTGTAACTTTTCCTCTGGTGATCTCTTGACCCTAGACACACCTTTGGGGACTAGAACAGCTAGTGTAAGTCAGTGCAAGGAGTGCCCATTAAAGGTAGGAGGATGTCACTTTCTATGGGACCTCTATGTCCTAGAGATAATAGTCTATGATGTCATTCTCAGAATGGCCTTGCTAGTTCCAATCTATAAATTTTTCAAATGTTATCGTCGTAGGGTGAGTTTCATATTACCATAGCGTGGATCCTATCTTCGTAAGGGTGAATGGGATGTCCAGGATAGCAGAGCGGGTCCAGAGCATCATGGGGTGGGAGGAGTTGCGGACTAGATTTCTGGTCTATATCTATATTATCAGGGGACTTCACTGTTATACATTGCTCTAGTGGTGGATCATTTCATAGATTTCTTTCTAGAGGACTTTTCAGGATTGCCTCCAGAGTGTGAGGTAGACTTTTCTATTGATCTTGTTCTAGGAGCGACACTGGTGTACATTCCTCCTTATAGGATGGCTACACCAGAGTTACAGGAGGTCATGAAGCTATTGGAGGATTTGTAGGAAAAGGGTTTCATCCAACTTCGTACTTCACCTTGTGGTTCTCCTGTCCTATTTGTGAGGAAGGAATACGGTACACTTAGGCTTAGTGTGGATTATCGGACAGTGATCCAGTTGATGGACAAGAACAGATTTCCCTTGCCTAGGATTGATGATCTCTTTGATCATCTTCGAGGAGCCCGAGTGTTCTTAAAGATTGACTTGAGGTCCAGTTATCATAATTTGCACGTTAGACCTTCATATATACCTCTTACAGCCTTCCGAAGCAGGTATGGTCTATAGGAATATATGGTTATGTTGTTCGGTCTCACAAATGAACCTGCAGTTTTCATGGAACTGATGAACCTAGTGTTCCATCCATACTTGAATTCCTTCATGGTTGCTTTCATGGATGATATCATGGTGTACTCTGACACTCAACATGACCATGCTACCCATCTTGAGATCATTTTGAGTACACTGAGGGAGCATCAGTTATATGCTTAGATCTCAAAGTAAAAATTTTGGATGGATCAGATTCACTTCCTGGGTCATGTTATCTCTGAGGTAAGAGTATCTGTAGACCTAGATAAAGTGAGAACTGTAGTTTCCTAGGAGCATCTGAAGAACATCTTTGAGGTGCAGAGTTTTATAGGGCTGGCTGGATACTACAGATATTTTATACATGAATTTTCATGCATAGAAGCACCGCTGACAGGTCTCACTAAGAAGGGTGTGAAGTTCATTTGGTCATATTCATGTTAGTCAGCCTTTCAGGAGCTGAAAGGGTGGTTTACATCAGCGCCAATACTAGTCTTGACAGAGCTAGTAAAGAGCTATACTATTTACTGTGTTACTTCAGGTATCGTGCTGGGAGTTGTGCTTATCCAGGGAGATGGAGTCGTTGTGTACGGGTCTCGGCAGTTGAGGCAACCTGAGAGGAATTACTCGATGCAAGATCTGGTGTTGGAAGCTATTGTTTATGCCTTACGGTGCAGGAGACATTATCTTCTAGGAGAGCATTTTGTGGAATTCACCGACCACAAAAGTCTCAAGAATATATTTGCTCAGTGTGATCTAAATTTGAGACAGTGGAGGTGGGACAAGTACCTACAGTCCTTTGACATTGATCTTGCCTATACGGATGGAAATGGCAATGCAGTGGATGATGCTTTGAGAAGGAGGACTAAGATATAGGCAGTTTAGGAGGCCAGCAGCGGGTGGCTGCTTGTGGCTCTGTTCTCTGAGATGCATTTGGAGGTGCACGCTAGTCAGGGGCAGACTTTTCTATCTTCTGTAGTTGTTACCTATACTCTTCTTGATCGAGTTCGAATGAGGGAGATATCAGATTCTGAAGGCCGAGTCCTAAGGGAATGCTTGTTAGGATTGGTCCCTATTCATAGATACACTATAGGTGAGGTTGAGATCTTTTGATTCTAGGGGCGCATATTGGTGGAAACAGACATACACGGGGAGCCGATGTGGGACCTTCATTCCTTAGTTTGGACAGTTCATCCAGGCGTCACCAAGATGTATCATGATCTACACAGTTAGTATTGGTCACCAGGTATGAAGAAGGACATTTCTGGTTTTTTCATGAGGTGTTCCACTTGTCAGCACGTGAAGGCAGAGCATCAGTGACCAGCATGTCTTCTATAGTAGTAAACCAATCTTGAGTGGAAGTGGAATGATGTTGCGATGGACTTCATGGTCGGGTTTCCAAGGTCGCCTCGGAAGAGAGAGTTTGTATGGGTTGTCATTGATAGAATCATGAAGGTTTCCCACTTCTAGACGATCAATGATAATTTCACTATTGATGATTCAGGATGGTTGTACATCTGAGAGATCGTATATCGTCATTGAGTTACACACATCATTGTTTCAGACAGGGATGCACGTTTTACTTCTCGGGTCTAGTAGTGGATTCAGAAGACATTGGGTACACACGTACTTTTTAGTACAGCTTACTACCCCCAGATAGATGTCCAGACTGAGCATACGATTTAGGTTCTTGAGGATATGCTCCGAGCTAGAATTTTTAATTTTGGAGGTTCTTGGGAGATGCATATATGTCTTTTGGAGTTTTCCTACAACAATATTTTTCAAGAAACTATTTAGATGGCATCTTATGAGGCTTTGTACAGTGGAAATGCCAATCACCATTATGTTGGATGGAGGCAGGAGAGGGAGATTTTCTAGAAACTCATCTTGTTTAGGATACCACAGAGTAGATAGAGTTGACCCAGACGATGGTTGCTACTGTGCAATATCGACAAAATTCTTATGCTGATCAGAGGAGATGTCCTCTAGAGTTTGAGGCCGGGGATCAGGTTTTCCTGCATGTCACACCGAAGTTGGTACACTAGAGGATTAGGAGACATGGTAAGCTTTCATCGATTTACATTGGGCCATTTGAGGTGTTGGAGAGTGTTGGACTGATTGCCTATTGGTTACAGTTACCACAAAGTTATTGAGCTATGCCCGACGTCTTCAATGTTTCTCAGCTTCGACGTTACTTCTCAGTCCCATCTCACGTTTTCCTACCCGAGGAGGTTGAGTTGGAAGTGGATGCATCCTTTGAGGGGCATCCTATCTGGATCGTCGATCGCAGTATTAAGGTTCTCCATGGTCGGTCTGTTCCTCTGGTATGGGTGCTTTGGTAGCACGGGAAAGTATAAGTCGAGACATGGGAGAGGGAGGCAGACGTGCGGTCATAGTGGCCGAAGTTTTTTTGGGGTTCTTCTTCTACGCTATGCTAGGGAAATTCAGGGATGAATTTCATTAATGGGGGATGTTTGTAAGAACCCAGATCTTTTTTTCAGGTATGTTTTCCCTTATCTGGTTGTTTTTTAGGAAAAAATAAATTCTGGAAATTTTCTAAGAACATGCCGTGTACTTTATTAGTACATGTCTTGTACATCATTGCCGCAGGAGGCAGTGTGATGGCCATATAGTATCCACACACATAGCCATGTGGAGTTACTTGGAAGCTGCTTAAATCAAAGTACAGAAAATGCGAGTACACACCGTGTACTTCAACAATACATGACATGTGATTTCTTTTTTTCATTAAATGATCCGGGGTCATATCTAATTGACAGAAACACCACCTTCTTCATTAATCTCATCCATGAGCATCGTACGACCACGGATCTTCGACTAACCTATTCTCTTTCGTCCGTCCTCCGAATCAAACAACGTTGGTTGCGTTGGAATCGCATCGGTGAGTTCTCTCTTCTCCTAGAGCATCATCTTCTAATTTCTCCTCTCTCGTAAGATATCGTGGGTTGAAATTTTTAGATGTTTTTTATATCTACAACGTTATAAGAAGATTCACGCTTTGGGGTTCACATATAGCGATCTCCAAACACCGAGGTATGTGGGTTGTGCCTTTCCGTTCAAAGTCTTTGAGTATTATGTGCAAATTCCTCCAATAACCTTGAACGGAGTATTGTGTGTTTACTGTTTTACCCCTGTTGATTTTACTGCCTTGCTTGTATGATTTTGTAGAGGTAATTTGGATATGAATAGGGTTCATTACTGTGATTTGGATGTTTTTCCCTTGCATGTTCTGTTTACGACCGTTTAAGTCTTGTTTAGCCAATTTGGCTACCTTGCCTATTTTTCATGCCTGTTGCTATAGGATGGAGAGTTTGTATCTTGAAATTCATGTTCTACTGTAGATTGTTTACCCCAATAGTTCTATAGGTATACTTGGACATATTACACTACTATGCTTGTTGATCTACATAGGGGTGTGAGAACCTGAGGTAGTAGACTATTAGGGGAATTTACTAGGTGATCTTCCTCAGAGAGTCATTGAGCACTTTTTTATATAAGGGGGATTGAGTGAGTGAGAATCCTCAGAGATCCTAAAACCACTTGGGATATAAGAGGAATTGAATGAGTGAGCTTCCTCAGAGAGTCATTGATTTTATTCCTGAACTGTTTATATTATAAGGGGAATTGGGGGTTAGTGCTTCCTCATAGAGTTTTTGAACGACCTAGTCTATAAGGGGAATTGACCGAGTGAGCTTCCTTAGAGAGCTCTTGACCTGGGGGATATAAGAGGATTTGACCATGTGAGCTTCCTCAGAGAGTTCTTGACTACCTTAAACTATAAATGGAATAAAGTATGAGTGATTCCTCAAAGATTCTTCATATACTAAACCAGAGAGGATTGGAGGTGTGCACTTCCTAGAGTGCTACATTGCTTGATTGGTTGTTTGACTTGTGGAATTTTTTTCTGCTTAGTACTTTCCTATTTACTGGTCTATGTATATTACATTGCATATAATCATTGACTATTAGGCACATATCATTAGGTGGTTACTTACTGGGATTTGGTATCACACCATGTTTGGGCCACGCTTTTGGGCCCAAAATATTTATATTGTTGCCGGTATAGATAAGGGAAAGTGCCCTTTATGTTCAGGTACATGACTTGCTATGGAGCTGGAGAGAATGGGACCAAGAATATGATTGAGATGCTTAGGAGTTGTATATCTTTCATTTTGTACCTTGGTTTAGTAATGTTTGTATTCCAGAAATGTGACTTGTTTGGCTGTTTTCCTAGACATATGTACCATGCATCATTTTATATATATATGTGCTCCAGTTGTTTATCATTCTAGTATTCTGCTATCTACTGTTGTTTGATATTTACTGCTTCCACTATTGTATTTATTTGTTCACTTCCATTGTGTACTCTCCCAATGAGGGAATAGTTTCTCCACTATCACACCCAAATCCCTTGCTACTAGTCGGAAGCCTCTGGCATTCGGGGAAATCCTATTGAGGCCATGTGACCAACCGGTTACGGGGAACCTCTAGGTGGCTTCTGAAATTAGGATGCTACATCTAGTATTATTTATCTTTTCCTATTATTTATCTGTTATCTAACTATTATACTACTTCCACTATTTGATTGGTGAAATTTATATCACTATGTTACACTCAGATAAGAGGGTATAATCTCCCCATCACACATACCGTAATCTATCAGTACTTGTCGGAAGCCTCTTGCATTGGGGAGATGCACTTGAGGTCATGTGAAAAACTGGACTCAGGTCGATGTTCAGGGGCATCTTAGTTCATGATGATATATAAATAGCATCCCAAAAGAGGAATTTCTAATTAAAAATAATATTTCATTTAAAATGTTTATTAATCCTCTATTTATTTATATTTTTTTAGTACTACCTGGATTTTTTATAATCCTCATTTTCAAAAGAGGAAATATATTTATTTAGAAACAATTTGAAATAATTCATGATGTCATTTTGTATCCATACAAAATAAAAATGGGATTTTATTCTACATATTTAATTAATTTTCAAATAAAATTGTCTACTATTTTTTAGTTAATTTTATTATCATTTTATCTAGAACTTATTTAGAAAATTTTCACAGAGATAATTCATGATGACTAAACATAAATGGTGTGAAATTGTAAGCCTTGTTGTTCTCATGAGAAGGTGCTCTTGAATTATCTCACAATCATGGGGAGATTTTCTTATTACCATGAATGTGAGAAAATTCAAGAGAAATTTCTTTTGATAATGCCAAAATGGTGTTCCATGTAGGAATCAACAGAACTTAAATCCAAGTGGTTGTTATCGGTTCTCGATTTATGTTTTTCAGTTATTATTGAACTACTGCACAGTCACCATCCATCTTGGCGGGAGCATCATAGGTTCATTTTCCTCATCTATAGAGTATGAGGAGAAGATGAGAGATAAAAATGAAGTAATAGGGATCATATATAGAAATAAGTGGGATATTTTTTGATAGCATTAGTGGTACAATGAGCATAAACATCGATGGATGGAGCAGTAGAATGGGAAAATGATGGAATACATGTGACAATAAGTGCAGTGTATATGGTATAATTTCCTCTACCTGGTCATCCATATCATCCACCACCTCTATAGTGATTGATAAATTTTGTCATAAAATATATTTTGATCAGTTTTATACGAACATATTTTGTGTAATATGGTTATTAATTAGTATATCTACAATTTTATATATATGGGTTTTTAAATAGATTTGAGGTTTTTCCATTTTTTCCATTTTTTTAAAATTTTATTTTTTTTAATGCTTATTTTTTTATTAGTTATTTTCATTGGATATGTTATTCCATAAAAAAAATACTTTTTAAATATGGTAAAAAACTACTCTCGATGGGAACAAGCCCAGTCAGAAATGAAAATTTTTTGTGATGATATGTCACAAACAATATATTTTTCAATCCCATTTTAAACCATGAGGTATTTGTGATGAGACCCTATCTTAAATAGTCATTTACAATAGCATCTCATTATTAAAGACCTATATAAAATGACTAGACTTCTAGTTGTTTGAACATCTATAAACCTAAATGAAAAATCCTTAATTTCTGTAACGTGATTAGTCATTAATTTATTATGAATTTGAAAAACATAATTTGAAAACTCACTAAGTGGAACTCATCTAATGAAACAATATGGTAAATCGATAAAATATCCTTTATAGATATCTTATCAGAAAAACAAATGATATACCCAAAAAATTGATATGATATCGCTACGATATAGTTTCATCAAATACCTAATTAATATATTTAATAAATTGAATTTTTCCTCTATTATTTTTGAATATTTTATGGATTATTTCAAGACTAGGCACTGAGATGGTGTGCGATTCTAAGACCCGATGTGCCAGGAATAAATGTTTGAAACATATTAAATATCATGTATGTGTAGTTTTCCTGAAAAAATAGAAATATATTTTAAATAGAGGCCTAAATCAGAAATCTGAGGTAACTATTGAGTTCAAAACATAGGTTTTACACTGGTAACTACATAACCTTGGTCGGCAGAGGGTGTTTATAGAAAAGAAATCACGGGTGTGGCAATTACTAAAATAATTAAATAAAATTATTTTATTTCTATTTCACTGACATATTAAATGAAATGTCTTTAATTATAATGTTATGATATTATTATAGGGTTATACACATAAATCTAGATCCATTGCAGAGTGATTTATATTATCTCTCAAAGATAAACATTTTCTTGATCTTGGTTCAGTAATCATCATGCAATAGAATAGAAGGATCTCACCAATGACAACAATGATGCATTGTTCTTATTTAGTGATCAATATGAATTAAGGTAGGAAAATGGTTTTGATTGTATTCTTACCCCACGATTAATTACTATGATGAACTTGAATCATTCAACCAATGGAATGATTCATGGATCGAGCGTCTTGTACGATGGGTTTATTTGGGAGGATTAATTAGGAGAAAATATTAATGATTAAAATTACTTACTCTCAATTCATCACTCTAATGGAAATGAATAATGTCTAACATGAAAATATACTGAGGATTTTTCCTCTTGTTTGTTCTTATACTTTTCTCCCATAATTCTTCATTCATCGTGGAAATTATTTGTTCACTTGTGGTTCGACATACCTAGATGAACAAATTTTTCTGAACCTATTTATTATCATAATAATTTCATATTTTATTATGGGATTTACATGATGTGATGGGGGTGAAATTATGGAAGCGGTGACGGATCAGATGGTTTTAGATATCAAATTTACTATTATTTGTAATACAGTGAAAAATGAAAAATAAGCCAAATTTTTAAGCGGATTAAAGGGACAAAATCTAGGGAATGGACATGGAGAGTTTTGACTAAGGTAGATCCTTTGTTTTTGGAAGTATTGGAACTGTAATCCAAGGCAAGAGTGGAATGGGTATACACGGATGGAAGAATGATGGTTTTTGGGAAAACCTGATCCACAAGGCATGTGATTTAGGATTACATGGCTTGTGTGACCATCTTATCAGTGGATTGGGTTACGTGATATAGTTAAGTATCAATTGGAATGTGACCCTATCACACATCGTGTGACATCTCCCCTGTGGTATAACATGTACCTCAGAGGGTACATGGACATGGGATGGAGTACACAGTTTGGAGCACATTGTGACTCACTAACATGAACATATCCTAAAAAATGTACATATCCAACATTCCATATACAATTACATGGACATGTGAATGAGACATGGGTCATTTATATTGGTAGGAAGTGAGGACATGGGACACAACGTGTAACCCTTATATACACCATGTGCATTCTAAGACATGGCTTGGAGCCACTATTCTCTGTATCATGGATATGTTTAATTAGGTTGAATTCTCCATATCCATTCCTTGAGGGTTAATATGGAATCACCTCCTATTATTAGGATAGTGATCCCTTCAACAGGACTTCTTGGATAGACTTTGTGGAATCTTTCCATGAGGCTCGAAGTGAGATCATTTATGCCACTTCATGTCCTCAGTGGAGTTCTCGGTATTATCATGACAAACATGATGCAAGCATCAATCCTATAATTATAGGGTTAATCCAATTTGATTTTTTTGTATACCCCATGGACTTGGGAGTGGCCCTCATATGTGTAGCGTGTCTTTTTTTACTTCAAGTGTGTACTTCTAACAGTGAGACATGATGAGAACCACCTCTCAGACAAACATCATTAGTGTTATCAGACTTAGGATTGTATTCTCTAGGATTATTTAATTGTGGAAACATCAATTCGGAATCCTAGTTTGGAATTATGGTTGGAAGTTACCTTATGATTGTGTGTCTTGTTGAGTATATCTGAATATTATTGGTATATATACTATAAATATATAATTGTGTAGAGATGATTGTATTATATTGTTGTATTATTTCTATAGAGATGATTGTATTAATTTTTGTAATCAACCCTACATGTAATATTCATGTATGTGTCATGTCTGGTGTAGATGATTAACCCTTCAAAAGATTCATAAATGGACGAGGACAAGATGGTGCTTTGTGAGACCGAATAAACCAAGGTGTATTCCAATGAAATTTTGACTATTGTCCCTATCTTTATTTATAGGTTGGAATTATTTTTAGACTCTTGTTGTGGGATTTTATTTGGAACTTTTTACTTTCCTTTACATCATTTCATACTCTAGTTGTGGTATATAGATGTATGCAAGAATGGTTCTTCAATTTTTTTACTTTTCAACATTTTATGGGCTTGGAGTTGTGGCATGTGTACCTGTACACAGGCTAAGGTATACCATGTTAGTGATATTACTAATCGGTGTTAGTCTCTATCCCCTATCCTAATGGAGGCAGGGTTGGGGAGATGCATAATGAGCCCCTTTAAGACAGATCATGAAAAAGTGGTGTCATAGTAGTTGGTTCTACCTTTGGACTGGAGATTGCAATAGTAGTTTAGGTCAATAATGTTAAGTGTTTTGAGTTTGTATTTTAGGAAATTTTCTCTAGTGTTAGATCAGAGGATTCTATATCTATACTCTAGTACTCTGATCGCCTTATTTCGTACATGGTACAAGAGAACATTGGTTGTAGGGGAAAAAGGCTACATGAATCATATAAGAATGGGTATTGGTTTCAAGGTCCTTCTTGAGTCAATTCTCCAGATATACTTATTGACCATGGTACATCTTGTTTACTTATAGGATGCCTCCGCAATGTATTCCATCTAGGATTCAGCATCAGGATCATGAAGATAACCACCTCAAGGATGAGGCATCGATACAGGGACCAGTTCAAAAGGTGTTGCCTCTAGGTGGTTCAGTAGTTATACAACCACCTGCAGAGGAGCACATGGTACCTTAAGTAATAGTTGATGTGGAGCATAGACTGAGCGCACATCATGAGATTCAATGGCAGATACCCCTCATGTTTTGAGGAAATCCAAACCTATAAGTGACTCAAGACTGTCTTGAGGTGGTTACTTGAGTTTTCTATCTAGTTAGGATGCCAGCAGATCAGATGACAGTCCTGGTGGAGATCCTTCCTCATGGATCAGTGGGGTAATGGTGAGGTTTTATGACCAAGTATTAGGATTATTCATCTCTATTATGGTCAAATTTTGAGTTACTTTTCAAATATGAGTTCTCTCTAGCTACGCAGATGGTTTTACACATCCATGAGCTTTTGAAGCTCTAGCAGGGTAGCACAATTGTAGCTGAGTATTCATTGAGGTTTACCAACCTCTCTAGCTACTCGATAGATATGGTTGATGATTAGTTCTTTATGGATCCAACCTTTGATAAAGGGTTTTTTAGAGAAATATGATCCAATTTTATCCCTCTATCCATTCCTATCAATGCTAATGTTCTAGAGAAAGCTTTTGTGGTTGAGAGTTTCTTGTCTGAGAAGATATAGCCAGTGGTTGCTAGTAGTGGGAAAGTTTGAGTAGAGACCTTGGTAGCATCAAGAAGAGGTCTATCTTATAGACTCATACTTATGAGATGTTTCAAGAGTATTCCCCATGATGGAGGATCTTCAATTCAAGGCTCATAGGTTGGGTCCATTCATCCCAAATATAGGTGGTGCTACTCATGTGATGGCAGAGGACATCTTGTCTATGATTTTCTAAGCTACCGTATAGATGAAAAAGAGATTGTGGATGGGCATCTGAGGCAGAGATGGTGGAAGGATCAGGTAGTTACTTATGAAGGAAGATTTGATATATGATCTAGGGGAGTGGAAGAAGGTGGTAGATGATTTTACTTATTACGAACACCTCTCCTAGGTGTTCCATGCCAGGCTCAAATATTTAGAGGTCTTGGGAGGGGATAGCAAAAGGCGGCTTCATCTTATGACCCAGAGTCTTAAAGAATTATTGGAGGTATGATCTATGTATTTTTTTTACCTTTGTTGTATTACTGATAGACATAGGTGTTATTCATTAATTTATTACCACATATCTTTTGTGAGACATAGAGATTCGGGTTGATACCCTAGCCCAATCCATTCACATGGAGACTTCTACTGGAGATGAATCAGTGGTTACACACTTATGCCGATAGTGTGACCTAACTCTTTTTGTAGAGAGTTCATATTGATATCTCATTATGGAATCGATGAGGCCTTATGACATCTTCTTAGGTATGTCCATATTGACTATTTTAGGATGAGGATGTGGTGTATCAGTAGTGACAGAACTAGTTTCTCATTTAGAGGTGAAAAGAAAATTAGGTTATACTAGGATGGAATCATGTGTAGGATGGTGCAACAATTTACTCATCATTTGTATAGAGTAACACTTGGTGTAGTCGATGCCCTGAGTTCCCAGTTTCTTTAAGTGATGGTTGAGTACTCATACATCTTCCCTATGAATGTTTTAGGTTTACCTCCTCTTTGAGAGACTAATTTATGAATTGATCTAAAACCCATGATGGAATCAATATCTATGCCACCATATCGTCTGTTTCCTATAGAGCTTCGCAAGATGAGGGTGAAATTGGAGGACTTGTAGAGGATGGGATTTGATAGACCAATTGTTTCATCCTGGGCCACCCATGTTTTAATTTACAGGAAGGCAAATAGGAGCTTGAGGTTTTTTGTGTATTACCAAATCTTTAACTAGGTGAATGTAAATACTAAGTATCCACTATTGAGGATTGATGGAATCATTGATTAGTTGGTATGGAAACGATGGTTCTTGAAGCATGACCTTAAGTAAAACTATAGTCGATTGTGAGTACAAGACAATTATATCCCTGAAACATCATTTAAATGTCACTATAGTCATTATGAGTTCTTGGTCATATCTTTTGCTGTGATGAACACCCCTGTAGTATTCTTGGATCTCATTAACTAGATCTTTCAACCTTTCTTAGGCCAGTGTTTTGTAGTCTTCAGTGATAATATCATAGTGTACTTGGAGACTGAGGAGGAGCATGCAGGATGCTTTAGGAAGGTTTTGGATGTACTCCTTGATCACCAACTTTTTGGGAATCTCTCAAGGTTCCAGTTATAGATTTAGGTAGTCAACTTTTTGGGACACATTATCTCAGAAGATGGAGTGGTAGTGGACCCAACCAAAGTTGAGGTACTATGAGCTTGGGAGCCACCCAAGATCATGCTAGAGTTATGGATATTCCGTTGGTTAGTGGTCTATTACTAGATATTACTACATAATTTCTCTTGTATATCACTTACCATGAATTTTTTTACCCGAAAGGGGTATCCTTTTGTGTGGATAGAGAGGTTTTTGTATAATTTTTAGTAGTTGAGACAAAAATTGACGAGAGCCCCTATCTTGAGATTACCCAAGTAGGGTATTGAGATTATTATACAAGGAATTGATAACATGGCTTGTATGAGTTCTAATTTAATGGAAAGCAGTGATTTACTATGGTTCACATCAGTTGAGACCACATGAGAAGAATAACTCTTCCCTTGATCAGGAGTTAGAAGTAGTAGTCATTGCACTAAAGAAGTGGCAACACTACATAATGGGCGAGCAGTTTATCATCTATTATAATCACAAGATTCTCAAGTATATCTTATCTTATAATGATACTAACATGATATATTGTTGAAGAATAGAGTTCCTTGGGGATTATGACTTCAAAATTCACTATACTTTTGGGAAGGGGAATGTGGTAGTAAATACTCTCAGTAGTAGATCTTGTTAGAAGTATTTGAATGCGTTGTCAGAGTAGTTGGCCTCATTGAAATTATCATTTGTGGATGGATATGGGAATCATATCTCCAATCAATTATTGTCACCCCTCCACTCTTACAATGGTTCAATGAAACATGGCATGATAATGCCGACTATGAGACCCTACATATTCAGATATCCGCTAAACATACTACTGATGGATTTTCTAAATGTGGAAATCATGTCATTCTTTTCAGAGGGCATGCAATGGAACCAATGATTTTGTGGGAGTAGGTTCTTTGAGTGGATCATATATATCCTCTATAGTTTTATCTAGGTGTTGAAAAGTTGTACTAGGACCTCCGACATCAATTCTGGTGGCCAGGGATGAAGAAATGAGTTGTAAAGTTTATCTATCAATGTCATACTTTTTAGTAAGTAAAGGATGAGAAATAAGTTCAAGTGGGTTTATTTCAACCCCTAGATTTTTCAGAGATGAATTAGGATGGAATATCGTTGGACTTCATGATGGGATTACCACATACATCCAGGGGGCATGATTCCATCTTGGTGATCATAGACCAACTCACCATGTCACCCAATTGTCATCTATTTAGGAGAATAGCTCAGTAGAGAAATTTGTACACCTCTATATATGTTAGAAATTCTAACTCCATGGATTTCTATAAAAAAATAATTGATAAACATGATTTATAATTCACATAGTTGATGGAGGAGGGATCAAAAGAGTATTTTGGGACTCAATTATGCTTTTTCACAGTGTCTCAGTCCAAAACTGAAGGCCAAACTGAGTAGACCATTTAGGTTCTAGAGGACATGTTTTGAGATTTCATGTTAGACGTTGGATGTAGTTGGGAGTATCACCTACCAATGGTGAAGTTTTCACATAACAACAACAACCAATACACCTTTGGTATGGCACCATTCGAGGCCTTATATGGGTGAACCTATAAGTTACCACTTCGTTGGACTACCCCATGCGAGTCAAAATCATGTGACCAAAGTTGGTCTGAGTAACTATTGAGAAGGTTCATATCATCTATGAGTATTTGAAGATTTCACAAATCTATTATAATTATTATGCAGACAGAATATAGAGGCCTTTATAGATTGAGGAGGGAGACCATTTGTTACTACGGGTTTCACCTCAATATAGATTATGGATATTTGGCAGGGATGGAAATCTATATCAAATAATCATTGGAACATTCTAGATACTATGTAAATTTGTAGAGGTTGCATTCCACTTATCTCTACATCCACTGATAGACCATGTGAACAACGTCTTCCACATGTCGCAGCTAAGGAGGTACATTCATAACCCAACACATGTTATTAATTGAGCTGAGCTAGACACTGAGAATGGAGATAGCATTGATGAGTACCTAGTAGAGATTGAGTATCAGCAATAGATGATCTTTGTGGGTGAACTATTCCTTTATTACGTATATGTTGGCATCATGGGAATCTTTAGGAGATCACTTGGGAGTGGGAGGCTCATATTCATGCTCTGTACCCACATCTCCTTGTGTATCTTGTGTTTTGGATTTTTGTGATGTAAACCCCAAGGTGGGTAGAATGAAATTACATGGATTATAAATGTATTTTTTTATATTGTATAGATTACTTTTGATTAAACGTACTGGTACCGTGTGTGGTTATGAGTCTCATTATTCCCATAATAAATGTTTGAAATATATTAAATATCACACATGATAATTTTTTAATAAAAATTGGAATAACTCCTAAACAGTGTGTCGGGTCAAAAATACAAGGGAATCGTTGAGTATATAAAGTTGTTTATCATATAGGTGATATATCCTTGGTCAATGTAGGGAATTTGTATAAAATTCATCAGAAGCATGAAATTGAATAAAAAAATTAAAAAAATTATTTTATTTCTATTTCTCTGATGCAATGACTGATGAGTCTATAAATTGACTATTATAAAATTATTAAAGGGTTATCTGGATAACCCTAGATCCATTGGAGAGATATTAGGAGAATTTATTTAAAAATAACTTCTATTGGATCTTGGATTGGCAATTAATGTGCAACATGATAGAAAGATCTCACAAACAATTATAATTCCACATTATTCTTCCTCAGTGATCAATCCTAATCAAGGTATGATGTTTGTTTTTATTGTATTCTTTCCATGTTATTAATTTATATAATTAATGAAAATAATTCAACCAAATGAATGATTCACAGATCGGTCTTCTTGCGGGATGGGTTTATATGTGGGTATTTATTGGGAGAAATTATTTGTGGTAAAAAATTGTAAACACTTCATTCATTACTCTCTCTAAAATTAATTGAGGTTGAAATAATCATAAATCTCGGTCCATTACACTTATTTGTTCTTATTATTACCACTAGGGATTATTATTTCATCATGAATGTTCTTTATTTGGCTCGTTGTTCATCATATCTTGACGAATCTATAATTACGCACCTGTTACAAGATGCAATGATCCAATATTGTAGATCTGGGATCGTCATGATGTGACTGTGGTGTGATGATAGAAGTGGAAAAAATTGAATGGTTTCAGATACATGATTTATTGTTCTTTGATTCACAATGAATAATGATGAACAAGGATGATTTATGTGTATATATAAGGGATGAAATTTGGAGAATAGTCAGAGAGAGGTTTGGTCATGGTAGATCCATGATTTTTAGAAAGATTGGAATCTAAATCCAAGGTGATGGTGACATAGGTGTGAACAGATGGAACAAAGATGGTTTTTGGAAAAACATGATCCTCGAATCATGTAATCTGAGATTACATAGAATGTGAGACCCTCTTAGAGGTGGCTAGTACTATGGGAGATATTTTAGAAACACAACATGTTACCCTGTCACATGTCGTCTGACCCGTCCCTGGTGGATTAGCATATACTTCAGAGGGTACACAAACACTGGATGGAGTACATGGGTTGGATAATTCCATGTAATCCCCACATATAGACATTAACTAAATAATGTTTATGAAATAATTTGTGTATTGGTACATAGGTAGAGTACACTGGTAGCCAGCATGCTTTTTATAGTTACACAGACATGGGAATGAGACATGGGTTATTTACACAGAAAAGACTCCAGGTGAACGGACACTGTGTCAAACCCTTATACACTCTATTTAATTTATAAGACATGGATTTAAGCCCTTTACCACTATATCATTGGCATGTTTCATTAGGGAGAATTCCCTATATCCTTTTTCAGAGGGTTAGTACGCAATCACCTCTTACTCTTAGGACAATGATCCATTCTACAAGGCTTCTTAGGAAGAGTTGTTGGAATCCCTCCATGAGGCCCAGAGTGAGATCTTTTATTCATATTCATTACCTAGGTGGAGTTTATGGTATCTTCTTTACAAATACTATATCGGTTGTGATCTTTTACTTAGCAGGTTAATCCATAATGAGTTTTTGGTATACCCCATGGCCTTGGGAGTGATTCTCATCTATGTATCACATCTCTTTAGACTTCAAGTGTGTAATTTTAATGGAGATACAAAACAAGAAATTCCTCTCATATGGACATCATTAGTTTTATCAAACTGAGGAGTTTGTTCTCTTAGAAGTTCGATTTTTTAAATCTTCATGTAGGAATCCTAGGCTAGATTTACAGTTGTGACTTACCTTTAGACTGTGTGTCTTGTTAATTATATTCGAATATTCTTTTTATTTTTGATATAGAAATATAACTTTGTAAATATTACAATATTATTTGGTTTTATGATTTTTTATTTTGTGGTGTTCTATTGAGTATTGTTATACTCACCCTTGAACAAGATTTTACCACATGTTTCATGTCATGTGCATATGATCGACCATTTAAATGCTTAGTGAGACTGGAAAGAACGAGGTGTGTTCCTAAAAAAATTTGACATTACTCCATACCATTCTTTATAGTTTTCACTTGTTTACAGACTATTGAGGTGGAATTTAATTTGGTCTTGTTCACTTCTCATTACTCAATGTATACTCTGGTTATGGGATTTAGTTGTATGAATGCATGATTTTTCAGTTGTTTATATATTTCAACATTGTCTATTCTTGATGTTGTATGCATGTGTATAGTTAATTAGGTTAAGGCCTTTCATGTTAGTGATATTCCTACTCAGTGCTCGTTATCATCCTTTGGCCTATTGGTGACAAGCTTTTGGAGTCATGACATGAGCTCTTTTGGGATGGGTCTTGACAATATATCACCCAACCTATGTTAGTGTAAGAACCACAAGAGAAAATGGAATATAAAGTCTTGTTTCAAACTCTAACCGTCCAACCAAACTATTTAAAATCACTAATATTTAAAATAAGAAAATTATGGGAGAATGAGTAGAAAAGGAGGGACATCTTCTTCTCCTTCGAAATATTAAAAACCATTTTAGTTAAGTGTTTTAAATTGATGTTTTCAAAATATAAAATTATTTATATTTAAAAAAAATGTTTTCGAATTATTGAGTACTTGGTAGTTTTAAAAATTACTCCCAATGAATCATCAATAACCCATTTAATGACTTCTAAGTTTATGATGGTAAATATAGTGGTACAACCCCACTAGCGTGCTCAATAGGAACCCAATGGCACTATACCAAGTACCTAGTGGATACATATACCGAGCACTATAAAATATAAATTTAAAGAATATATAAAAATATATTTTTTACTTTAATAACTATTACATCATCTTTAAACACCCAATCAAATAAAATATAAATAAACATTAGTAATTAATTTGATGAGAAAAATAAAAAATTCAAAATTTCCCACTAAATTCACTTCATCAAAATCTCACTAAAACAAACAGTAAATAATTTAAACATTAAATAAATTTCAAATTGCAACAAGAATGTATATAAGACACAAGGATAAAATGAGTAAATTAAAAAAATTATATAGCAGAAGATAGTATTATATATTTGATGGCAGTTAGTCCTATAATATTCCATGACCATGGAAAATAGTCACACATGATGATGGGGTTATTATTATTATTATTAAGAGTATTTATAGAAATATGGTTCCATGAAACAAAATGTATTTATTAACATGTGTTTATATTTTAAAATGTTACATATTTTCTTTGAACAACGAAGATAAAGATATATAAATGGACATACAACTTTAAAAAGAGGGAGTGTGGATGAGTTTGTAAGGGGATATGAATCACTAGGTTTTGTCCCACCCCCACCTTTCTCTCAACTGTCCTGGGTCATCTACGAATCCTCTCTATAGATCTATTAATCAGGGAGCTCGTGGCTTGCAGCTTCTACCAGTGGCGGTGTCAATCCAACTCAAGGAATCTCATTTTTTTTCAGGCTTGCCTTCACACAGTAACCTTCGATATGTCATGGGATTTCATAGACATGTGTTGAAGCCGAGTTCTTGATGTTGTAGTCTAGAGGTTTCTACCATGTTCTGAACTGGATGTGGGTGTGTTGGGAGGATCTGGTCTCCTTGAGTGGTTTTGAAGTTGGTGACAAGTTCTGCGGGTCAGAATTGTAGTGGGATCTTTTTCCAGTGAGCCCTTGAATTTTGGTGGTCACTGTTTCAATGATGTTTTTTAAATTTTTATCACATGAAATCATTTATTAACTTGTATGTGTAGAGGATTTAATTTTGGATGTCCCGTATGGATCACAACTTCGATGCTACCGTGTGGTCCTACCCTGATTCTTGTTGGATCCCTTTTGAAGGGTGGATCGAGATGTGGCACAGCTTCCTCCAGTGATGGTTTTGGCATCTTGGAATTTTCTACCAATATATGGTTTTTTTGTTTCATTTTTGTTTGTCCTCATGGTTTTTTGTTTTGGGGTTTGGCTTCTATGGTCCACAGTTCATGAATTGGCAACTTTTTTGTCTATAAGAGGTTACTAGAGATGAGTTTTAAATCAAGGAGTTTTCACTGTAACACGTCTATTCAGAATTGTATGTTTCAGAGGGTATGGTTATTTCCATCGGTACTAGGTCCGTGCACTTTTGGACGGGATAGCTATACGAGAATAGTTTTAAAGGTGGAAGCTGGGATGAATGTTTTTTATTATTGGGAGGGTATTTTCTCTTGTAGTTTGGATTTTTTATGATATTAGTCTTTTGGACTGTTGGGGCCTGGTATTTTGTCAAAATATTTTAGGTTATTATGGGTTCTCCCTGAACCCTTAAAAGGGGGACTATCTTAATAAAAAATTAACATTTAGTTAAAGAGAGAGTGTGAAAAAAATATATTGATTTTATAATTGATTCAAATTATGAGAAGAGAATGATTCAATATTGGACATCAAAATACTCAAATTTTTAATGATGAGTGTGAATTCCTATAGATAATCTACACCACTATATGTGAAGAATATAAGCAAAAAATATGAGTAATACGCAGTGAAAAGTGTGAAAATCATACCAAGTTTTCTCTTTCATATTATGCAAGTGATAGTTCATGATTCATTTACTATGAGTGGGATGTTCTAATGATTATAATGAAATTTCTTTTCTAATATTCCTTGGTAGGTATCTATATAAATATTACAAATTGCGAGTAACAGTATTACTAGTGTGATAGTAGTTGAGCTCGTTGGACCAACTGGATTAGTACTATATTTTGGTAAACTGATAAATATTATTTTATCTAATGTGCTTGCATTACCATATAATTATATATCTGAATTACATAATATGAATGATATCTACCCTTATAATATATATTTTATTATTAGGAAATAATAAATTTCCTTTTCCAAATTAAGGAAAAAAATCATTTCAAACAAAGAGATTCAATATATTATAAAAAAAAGTTTAAATGAACTAGGATTTTAATACATTCAACCTATCAAGACACTAATTTTTATATTCATTAACACCAATGCGATTACTCATTTTGTAACACCCTTACATTTTTATGAGATATATTTTTTTAATTTTTTTTTGATGTCTTGTCTTATATGCTACACCAAGATAAGATTACGTTATACGCAACATTGACTTAGCTTGTGGTATATGCAACACTATGATTGTCTTGTGTTGAAAAAAAATTTATGTTCATTGGTTAGATTTTATTTCACACAATATTTATTTTAAGTGAACAACTAAATATAATTATGTTACCTTATAACCTATCCATTATAATGGCAGGTATGAATAGTATTAGCATTCTTCTAAAAAAATATTTAAATTAAAATAAGTGAATTTATAAAATAATAAAATCACTCTTGATAGATTTTATTAATGTAATATATATGACGTATATTCAATATAATTTTTAAAATTCACCTTATATGTTTTCTATACATTATATTATAACAGATTGTTTATATAAAAGATGTATTTTGTAAAAAATGTAGTTTTGCTACTTTTTGATGGTGTACCCATTTTAAATATAGTTTTTGAAAATTAGATATATTATATTTGACAAAAAAACCTTTTTTCCTGTAAAAGGTATATAAAAATTTACTTATGATTATTTTTTATATTTTTCTTATAAGTTTTTATTTTTGATGAATATTATAAATATACTATGTTTTAATTGAAAACAACATGTTTCATTGAAATAATTTTTATGGATAAATTATATTATTTAATGGTTTTAAAGTAAAAATCGAATATATTTTTATCATTCAATATAATTTTGGTCATTTTAATTAATTTTACAATTAAATTTGATGAAAAAACCTTTCAATCTTTTGTAATGTATTAACATTTAAAAACTCGTTGGTCATTCTGAAAAAAAGGAATATTTTTAATTTAATTATCGCAACATCTATTTTTCAAATTTTGAAGAATTGATTCTACATTTGGAATCATTGGATCATAATTTGGTCAACAGGTTACTTTTATTCGTTGGATATTATAAATAGTAACTATGATAAATTTTATATAACACGGTTAAAGGTAAAATAGGTAATATAGTAAAAAAATTAATATGATAAAGACAATAAAATTACCCTAAAACTTTCCAAAATCCTATTGGATGAGTAAAAGACAAACCTTAACATCTAATAATTTGAATTGACTCATTTAATGGACTTTTTCAATGATAATTATATAAATATTATAAAAATCAATGAATGTGACATGAAAGTGTCAAAATTTCACCATCTTCTTTCTTATAAGTATAATAATTTCAATATACTGATAAACATAATAAAACAATGATAGTAAATAGTATATAGAAACATAATGAAATTATCTACATCATGGTAATTTATTTATAATTTTTATAAATTAAATAATTAACATAAACTCTTATACAATGATGATACAAAAATTATTTAATTAATGAAAAATCAATAAATTAATTTCAATTAAAATTCTAATAACCATTAAAAGACACAAAAACAAGACCAAATATCATTAATAGAGCATATATATACCATTATAATACATTTTTTGATTTATTTACCATTTATAACCTTATATATGAGAATATGACACCTGTATTATTTTATTTAAAGTGATGTTAAACTTTTCACATTAATGTTTTAACAAGTATAAAAATTTTAATGATGAATTTTACATAAGATATATTATACTAAATGTATTCTTATAAAATATATTATATTTATCTTCATCATATTATTTTATTTTAATTTTTTATTCAATAAATAAGTGTATTAAATAATTACACAAAAGTGATGTTCTAATTATTTTATTAATAGTAATATCAAGTAATTGTTATTAAAAATATTAAAATAAATATAATTTGAGCTAATTAATATATCCAAAAAATGATAGATTAAATTTACCCATATATATATATAATAGAATATTTTATTCAAGGTTAACAAATTATCTTGATATTTTTAAAAATCCATTAAATGAATAGTGTCATAATTGACACTACTATTATTTTGTCAAAATAATGTATTATTAAATTATTATAAAATCATAAAATATAGTAAAAAATATATAGTAATTACTGTTTCTCTAAAATATTCAATATTTTTCATTTATGATCAAATTTACCTCAAATAATTAAATATTACACTATTTTAATATTGAACAATTTGTTACCCAAATTAAAATTAAAAGAGAATAATTATGGGTAAATGAAATGATAATGATTAAAATGAAATAAGAACACGTATAAAAATTATTGGTTGATTTTATTAAAACATTATATCATCAAATATTTGAAATAAGTAAACTTTTTAGGATTTTTAATGTGTTTAGAGTTTGGAATAAATTAATATTTTTGGAGTATCCAAAATTGTCCCTTAACCCAATTATAAAAGAGAACATTCTACCTCATTTATTAAAATTACTTTGAGACATAAATATCATAAATAATCTACTCATTTCCCATATAAAATTCCATATTTTTATGTTATATGTTCGGGTCTTCTCAAAATACCATCTCTAATGCCATTATGAGGTGATCTAGAGGAAGAACATCGATGAAGAGGTAATCTTCTCTACCAATTCCATCAAACATATGTCTTCTTCTAATTTCTCTTCACGATTTTTTTTCATTATAAAGTAATAAATCCATTATAAATTGTATACTGATATGATATTATAATTATGGAACAACCATATTCTGCCTTTTATCCATCCTACGAAAAATGAAATCACTACGTGTGTTTACAAACGGCTTACAGGCACCACGTTGTGTTGTAATCTGTTTTTCACCACCATATTACATGGATGGGTATAATGATGGAAATAATATCTATATATGATTACTATAAAATAATATATATTCTGTAAACAATATATACCATCCACTTCCATACCATTTCACAATTATGGGAATGATATCATCGCTCATTCATACGTACAACCTACCACCTCTGTGATTCGATGTGATTCATTCTCCATGAAATCTATTAAATCATGATTATATAAATTCATTGAATGAAAAAATATGATATATATTAAATTAATATAATTATGTAAGTGATATGACTATAATATAATGATATTAATTCGAACTTATCTGACAAACCATGCATAAGAAAATAAATCAGTTAAGAACTGATGGATTAGAGATAATGTTATTAACAAAAAAGTAATAATATGATCACTTATGATATTCTACAAAGTGAATATGATTTTGGAATAAGTTAATAAAATTATTCTAACCCTTATACATGAGTTTTGGATACAATAAATGGAACCTAGACCTTTGGTGAGGGGAAATTTTTCAATCTCATTATTTTCTGAGGTTGTTTATATATAAGTATTTGGTGGTGTATATTTATAATCGATTTATATGTTTCCTAAATATGTATTCTCAACTATTATTTATAATAGTCTAATAATATTTAAAGTCAAATTTACCCATTGGTGAATTTTTATGAAATGGTATGAATGGAATCTTTTTTCACCATCGATACAACGTACATTTTGAATTATCTCACAAAAGTATGAGAAGAATATTTTCTTTTTTCTTTTCTGTAATGACATGATTTTTACACTTTAATAAAGCCTTATTTACATGAATCTTACTTTACAATAATTAATTTTTCTTTTCAATGAAATTTTTTCTTTTAAAATTACATAGCATTCTGAGAAAAGAAAACATTTTTGATAAAGAAAGGATATTTTTCTTAATAATTAATTTCTAGTGTTTTGTAAAAATTATTTTCCATATAATATGACATTATATTATAAGGATATGTTTCATGTATACTATAACTATTATTCTTGTTGTTTTATTGTGTTTATGAAATTTATAAAATCTATTTGGCTACCTATATTATTTTATGATAGAATGATGTTTACGAAACTCATTTTATTCATTATGTTATGTTATGGTGAATGATTTATGTTCATGTGGAACACATATGTATGGTTTTAATTATGTGATGGGTGGGACTTATATCTCCTTCCACTGCATTGGGTAAATATTTGTATCTTATGAGATATATAGGACTAGAATGATAAGTAAATCCGGTTCAGTAATACGAGGCTGGAACAGTAAGTAAGTCTCGTTTAGCAATACAGGGATGGAACGTAGAGTGAACTCGGTTTAGTAAAGGAATATTCCACTATAATGGTCTTGGAAATTATACATGGAAAATATGGAAATGATTTTATATGATTATCTGTTTTCCAAAATTTCATGTTTTAAGCCAATGTAATTTTCACATAGATCAAGTTCCTTTATGATTTATTCCTTATGAACTGCCAAAATTTATTTCATGGTTCATGATTTTGTTTTTTATACATGGTATGATTTTGAAAAGTTATGTTCAAGTTTCTAAGTTCTTATGGTGGTGTTATGTTTCATATTTTCCATGTTTACCCTTATTGAGCATTTGAGATTATTCTTTTTATATGTTTTCTTTTCACTAGGATATAAATAAAAATTTTAGGTATGAAAAATAATAAGAAATATCTTTATAGGACATGTCGAAGATCTTTCACCGAATGAGAAGATTGTGTTCTATGTTTCCAAAGGCACTAAACTAATATTGTATTTGGGAATCTGTTTGTGTCATGTATTAAGTATTCTGAAAAATTAATGTATTTTCCATGTAAGTCAAGCTTGGATAGTTGCCATTTGACCCATTTATAATATAATTATATTTTAATAAAAATATTAGAGATAAAGGAATTATAGGAAAATGTGAAAATAGAGATATTTTTTTTTGTATTTGGTGATGATTTTAATAGTCATGTGTACTAATGTTGACATGACATTATTAGCGATATTTATAGTTTCATGTATGTTTTTAAAAAACACAAGTTTACATTATTTAATAAGGAATTTAAAATAATTTTGGTGTAGTTTTTATTATAGAATATTAATATTTTTAAATAAAAATAATAATGATTTAAAAACTAATGATTAATAATATTTTGTTTTTTTAACAAAAATAACATATTACTATGATTTATATAGTTTAGCTAAAAAATAATATTTTCGAATAAAATTTAAAAACAAAAAAAAATTAAATTATTTAAAAATCTAGACTAAAAAATAATAAATATAAATAAATATAAAATCTGAAAAAATAAATTGAGAAATAAAAAAATATAAAATTACATTATTTAATTTCCATAAGTGTTGAAATTTAAATTTTCCAGAGAAATTACATAACTGCATTAAAGAATAAATAATTATAATGTTTTCTAAAACACTAAAAAAATGTGAAACATCCATAATTTCATAATATTATTTTCCAAAAACTCTATATATACTTCCTTAATCTCATGTAATCATTAAGATAAAATATAAAAAATATATATTTTACCATCAAATATTCAATTAAAATTTAATTTGTATCATTATAATTTCATAATAAAAATTAAAAAATAAATTTCATTCATAATAAATTATTTAAAAATTAAAATATAAAAATGATCATTTGTTCGGCCAAAATATATTAAATAAGTTAAATGAAGATAATTATATAATAAAATCAAACTAGTCTATATAATTTTGTAGACCAACATTGAAAAATATAAGTTGTATAACTGAAAAATCATAATAATTTACTTGAGATATAAATTTAAGAAAAATAAAATTATATATCAGAATTTGGTTTAACTAAAGGACTAAATAAATAGTTAAATACATCTAATATATTCTTGGTATTTTTAATAAAATCTCTTTTAGGTTAAGATAAATATTGTATAAAAATGAAAATAATATTCAATAGATTCGAAATTCAAAAAAAAACTATGATATACCAATGCCGTTACCCAACCACAAACCAAGATTCAACAGATTCAAAATTAAAACAAACATATGAAAAATAGAATTAGTTTTATATCCTTGGTAATTTAAACATAATTAAAAATATATAGGTTAGAATAAATACAGTCCTCATTCATCTAGACATGGAATACAGATAATAAAAACAATTGATAAAATAAAAAACTAATTTTTAAAAGTGTAAAACCATATTTTACTTACATGTATCTCATAATATAATATTAAAAATGATAAATAATATAAATTTATTATATTAAATAAATGAATATTAGTTTTTTGTAGTGACCAAAAAATTCAATTTTTTGGATTTTGAAAAAATTTGAAAATTACTCTTTCTAAAGGATAAAATGCAAAAGTTCGAGACATGAATTAAATTTTTTATTTCACCATTGAACTTGTGATGGGATGTTTACCATAATCCTATACTTTTTAAAAAAAATAGGTGTTTCATAATTTAATAATGTACTATGTGTTATTAAAAGAAGAATTTAATTTATTAATTCTTATTATAGTTTCTTTGTAAATAATTTATAAAGGATACTTATGATTTTATTTTTGACATGGGGTGTTAATTAAATAAATTGTGAATATTTTTTATTAAATGGTTCAATGACTTGAGTTAAAGTAATAAAATTTATTTTGATTTTGAATATGAGAAAAATGGGAGTGAATATAATAGTAAATAGAGGAATTTATCGAATAAAAATTTTAGTGGTAAATTAGAGGATTAATGGTAAGGACTCATAATTTTCTATATGAAATCATCTTTTTAATATATATGTGTCATATTTTCGTATAAGATATCTATTAAAAATTTAGCACTACGTAATAAAAACAAACACATTTTCATCAAAAAAGAATGTTATTTATAAATAATAAATACAATGTATTATAATGTGATAATAAATATAGATAAATAACATAACTACAATTTGAAATTCCTAAACGTCATGATTTCAATGAATTTCCATAGCTGCAAACAACATCTTAAAATGAAAGAAAATCATTATAAATATGGGTAAATTTTTTTAATGTATATGAAGAACAAGGGTAGTAACTAAATTAATTATTAATGAATGATATAATAAGTATTTATTGGGTTATAAATTAAATATGATTTATGGAATAGTAAATTATATCATTATGATAGAAATATAATATTTGGAAAAGAAATATGATCATTAAAATATAATATTTAAATTTAAAATTGTAAATTTTCTTAAATAATATTAAACATGATTAAAATAAGTAAATAAAAATATAAATTAGTTAACTCAATGAGTGTATAAATGAAATTTTAATAATGTTTATTTTAATGGATATTATAAAATCCAAAATTGTAAATTCAATATTTAAACAAATTTAATAACTATGTTTGAAAATAGTTTAAATAAAATTAATGGAGTTTTTAGAGTAAAAACATCAAATTTTTTCAATAGTGGTTTTTTCATATATTTATGAAAAAAATTAATTTTTTTTAATAAAATATAATTATTTAAATATTGGTTGTTTATGACATAGAAATGATGCAATGATGATAAAATAATTTTCAAATGTTTTTATTAACCAAAAAAGGTTTAATAAGATAAATTATTTTCTATGAAACAAAAAACATAAATTCTAATGTTAAAAATAATTTTGAAAGAATAAATTTTAAATTTATACAATTAAAAATATATTTATTATTTTTCCACCATTATTTTTTAGAAAATAATTATTTTATTGTAAGAATTGTTTTTAAGTCATAAAAAATGTATTTTTAGTTAAATATATTTCACTGTCCTGATGAAGATAATAATATCATGCCTTACTCTCGATATAATATTTTATTTATTATTTTAACCCAAAATATTGATTCTATACAATTATAAATTGACCATGTCTCCCCCCATGGACAATCATCTATGAAAAACTTCTCATTTCTCAAGATCCTCTAAATTCACATATTATATGACTCAAATGATCCTTAATTATGTTTTACTGTCATATATTTCTAAGCGACCAAAGCATTAAGGTTCCAAGAAAATGAAAAACATAATAAAAAATTTAATGTTTTATCTTTCTTCCCTTTTAAATTTCATCCCTCATTCATCTATTCTCTAATCCTTATTTAAATAATTATTCCTAAATCAGTTATTAATTATATTAATTTGATATTAATTCTATTTTGAAGCTATAAAATTATTACGATATATCTATAATGTATATATAATATATCTATATCTTTTGACAATGTTTTATTGATAGTTGGTTTAACTAACTACGAGGAAGTTATCAATTATTTGGGAATCATAGACATTATGGTTTTCTAGTTTAGATTATATATTAATATTTAATTTTTATCATTATAATATACAGTTATTATAAATTTATGATAATTTATATTTATTATCTCTCTCTCCCTCTTTTAATAAAGTCATGTTAATTTTTTATTTACCACCTATGAGGACTTTGTCTCTCCATTTACTATTATCCCCATCACTGATGATTATCATTGATTATATATAACATATTATTATCTAATTTTGGTATTTTTATTATTCTAGAGATTATTGATAAAATAAATAAAAAAAATGAACAAAAACCACAAAATGGGGAAATGGGGTATTTCAAATAAAAAATATGATCAAACTATTTTAAATATACTAAAAAGTTAATAAAAATTATTATAAAAACAATTAATAAAAAATAACGAATATTAATGTAATATAAATAAATATCATATATTTTATAGATGATTTTGATTAAATGGGATGTGTAAATGTGAAGAAACCAAACAAGACTTAACTTTGGGGATTCTCAACTCTTCCCATTTCATTTTACTTAATTCGCTATTTTTCTTATTCTTCCATTAAAAACCCTTCCAAATGTATTTATTTGTCATTACATTTCTATCATCTAAGGATATTAATAATCAAAAGAAATTAGGAAATAATAGAAAAGATTCAATGATGGTTGATAACAGCCTTATTCACAAACGATCTCATTAGCTCTTCTTAAATTATTTATTACTCTCTTCATGACCTATGATATCTTAATTTATTCTTCCATTGAAGGTAAAATTTTTTTTTTCAATTGTAAATTTTTAAACCTATATATTTATACATTTGAAAATTCATTAGTACATCATTATGACACCCATTAATTTCTCATCAATTTACTTCATGACTCTAATTGACACGCATTCCCTCTATTGATAAAAAGAATGATTATTAGCATATTCTGTTGTTAAATTTGGGATTAGATTTATATATCCCTAAAATTTATCTGGAAATTTTTTCTACCTCATGAGATCTTTATACATAAAAATTATGTAGTTAGCCTTGTCTTCAATGTTATGCACAGACTTGATGTGGTCAAAATTTTTATAATGTTTTCTTTCTTGTAATAATTGGTCTATGATTATAATTTTTTATTTTAATACATATTTCATAATATTTATTTCTAAGAAATACATATTTTTATAATGGTGATTCTATAGAAATGTTGTCATGATTATAGATATTCTCACTCATATACTCATATTGATTCATATCACACACTCTTCCTTAAAACTATTCTGATTTTCAAGATTTTAGTTTATCCATTCATTGAATAATTTCATATGTGATTACATATATTAAAAGAATAATTAAATATTATTGTAGTAAATTGAAGAATTATTTAAATAAAGTGTAATTTTTCATATGTAGTTAGGTTTTATAAACCTATTTTGATCAAATTCTCATACTGAAGGAACCCCATATACGAAACATAAGATCATTAAATCTTTCATGGTTAGAGGGAAACTACTCTGTAGGGAAGGTTAGGAGGGTTTTTTTGTTTTGGTTCTATTGATGGATTCATTGATTATTTTATAGAAAATTGGTTTCTTGGATTTAGTAATAATAGGTAGAACGAAATATCAAGGGCGATTCTTATAGCAGTTGGATGATGGTGATTATGGAATTATAAGAATAAGGTGAGGTATGAGGGTGTGACAAGCACATTTCTAGAGGTGGTGGCTAGATCTCAAAACCTAACCATCTATTTGTATCATCTTTTGAAACATTTGGATAATGACCCCTCTTTAAGAACAAGCATGTATGGAAGAACTTACCCCACTTGTTCTATAGGTTGATGTCATAGGGAAGCTAGGTGATATCTCTACCCCCTATATTTGGATTGATACTTACAATGTATGGAACATGAATTCATGTTTTGATGAGTAGAGGGGATGTAATTCATGATTCATTGGGTTTGTTCATTGTCTTATTTTCTAGAGACTGTGGAAATTGAGAGTCCATTATAGTGGAGGCTTGTTCTTTTCTTAATGGGATCCAAGTCCTCCGAGATAGGATCCTTCATTTGGGATCAGTGGAGACAGATTCTATGATCATATAGAATTCTATTTTTACATTGGCTTAAACCCCATGGCCCATTATTTACCATATATAGATAAGTAAGCTCTTTTTGAATAACCATGTGTAGTTTCTTCATAAATGGCCTGAATGTAACAAAGTGGAAGATTTTATTTCTTCTTGGAGATCTATGGATCATCCTTTCATTATATTTTCTATATTTGTTGCTCTTCCTCTAAAATGTTCTAGTATTTTTAGGGTTGATTCCCTTAGATAACACTATCCCCCCCAGCATAACTTTTTTTGGATTGTATTTTCTAGATCCTTTATAAAAAAAGTCTAGGTTAGTAAAACATGACTTTAGTCAAACATAAAAATTTCATAAGATAAGTCTTTAGGATTTATTTACACATATAAATAATTTTTCTTATACATTCATTATGGAGTTATATATTTTATTAAACTATTATATTTTAGGAAGAAGTGTAAACCATTAGAAAAATAAGTAGAGAATGGTATGATTAAAATTCACCCAAGAATGATTAAAATTTTATTGGATTTAGGATCAATGCATTTATTTATTTACATAGTTTTCAAAAAAATCTGAATTACCCCCCATGATACCTAGACTTAATTATAAATATGAAATAATTAAGTTACACAATTATGTACACACATATTTTGTACTCTTACTCTAATACTGTCTATCAGAAGTTTATTCTGGGGAATCATTCATTTCATAATTTGGTGTTTTTTTGAAATACTGGCATTGAGTATATTTAACTATATAAATCCCATTTTGACTACTCAGAAAAATAAATATATTCCCATATTTAGTATGATCCATTCTTGTAACAAAATACATGGAATATTATTAATATTCATTAATGAAAAATTTAACGGCATCTGCATTAATACCTAATGACAAATCATATCATGGAAAAATGGTTGAGGTAAATGAAAACAACCCTTAGAGACATACCTATTACGGGGGAATATAATGGCATATCTCATAAAGAATTTATTGGAAATCCTAAAGATCATAAGTTAGGGTTATCAACAAAACATACACTATGTGAAACGCCTACTTCCAAGGGACCTTGTTGGATGACCTTGATGGAGTCAAATGAGTCAAAGATGAAACTACAAGAGAATTTACAAGAAGGTTTCATACACTATATTGCATCACATTGTAGTGTATCCATTCACTTTGTGAAGATGAATGATAGGAAAAAAATTCTTTCAATTGATTAACAGGGGCACAAAAAGATACACATAATGAAAAAAAATATTATCTTCCATGGATTGATGATTTGATTGATCAACTATAGGGATATAAATACTTTTTAAATATGGGTATTCATATTTTTTATCATAAACATAATGTGAAGATAAATATATCCACAAGGTAATTTTATATTTAATATAATAACACTATGAGTACATGGAAATGTAATTTAAATTTTCAAACTCCTGAATAATATTCATGGATCAGATGAACAAATTATTTAATTACTAACTTGATGCACGTGTGGTAGTATTTTTTAATGATATTTTGAAATAATTCATGACCAAGGACAAACATGAGGATCATATAAGGAATCTGTTCAAGTAAATAAAGAAGGATAATTTATATACTACGTTCAAAATGAGTTATCCTTCACTAAAAAATATAAATTCATAGGGAAATTGATAATAGGATACTTGATATTTCTAGATCCGTAAAAAACAATGAAATTATGTAATATAAAAAAACTATAAGTTTCATAGAGATCACTAATTATCATGTCTTATCCAATTACTATCCATTTATTGTTAGATATTTCTCATGATTCTCTATCCCACTAACTTGGATAAAAATGGATATAAATTATATCTTGATGAAAGAATTTGAATAGGGATTTAAGGAACTCATTAAGTTGTTAACAAATACAATTTCACTCACACTGACCATTAGTGAAGATGTTTTTTGTAAGGTCCCGTGTTTTGGACCATATGTAATTCTCCAAAGGAATTTGAATTTCACATTTAGTGGATAGACCATTTTATAAAATTTTATTTTTAATATAAATATTATAATTGAGACACATTAATTTTTTTAGATTTTGTTTATGTTCGTATAGGTGTCTTGGACATTACATTGAGTTTCAGGAGCATCGGGCATCAAAAACTGATATATAGGATAAAATAGTCAAGGGTACATAGTTTGTTACAAAACATGCAGACCTCTATGTGAAATAATAAAGCCTTAATGTGGATGTAATGTGATTTATAAAATCATTAACTTCAGGATGAACATCCATGAAAAATCTCAAATATAAATTGTAGAAGAATTCATAGGGTCTATGCATAGTTGGTCAAACTATGTTCTTAGCCATGTGAGGGGTGGTGCCTCATGGACAGTAGCCCCACACGGGTTGTGCTTTGTTTGTCTAACAAAGTTCCTAGCTATGTGAGTAAAAATACCTTTGGAAAGTATTTGTTCATTCATGATGCATGGTTATCCAAACCATTCTATTTTTATATAGATTTTAAGGCTTGATTGGTGCCTCGGGTTTTTTGTCGAGTTTTAGGTGTACGGGGATCCGAAAACGAATTTCTGGGAAACACAAGAAAGGTTGCATAGTTTTTTACAAATCATGAATCCATATAAGTGAAACAATAAATTCATAAAGGGGGTGGAATGATGTTTGAAAAACCATGTTCCCACATCCATACGGTTGTGAAACTTTTCTATAATAAATTCCCAATGAAGGAAAATAGGTTGTGCAGGATTTTTCATACTATGTGTCTAGCCATGTGAGTGGAGGTGCTCATGGATAGTAGCCCCACATGGTCTATGCATGGTTTGTCTAAATTTTCACCTAGACATGTGAGGAAAAATACAATTGGATTGTATGTGTGCATGGTTGTTTCAATGTTAGATAAATTTTGCTGCCTAAATGTGTGCCACATTAAAGGGGTAAAATTATGGTTTTACTCTACCTCCATATTTCATTCTCCCCCTTTTCTATTCATATCCTTTGTCAATATCTCTGTATGTGTGGAGATACCCCTTTATCATCTCTTAGTCTTTCATGTAATGAATTCGTTCTATATTGGAATCATGCTTTATCATTCTCATTATAACTGTGTCAGTAAGCTCTCAATTCCTATTATTTCTTAGTTCATTTTCCCTTATAACTTGGAATGTTAAATCTATGCAATACCCTTTTCACAATTTATATGATGTTTTTACATTCCTTTGATTTATCTAAAATTTTATTGAATCATATCTAGATAATGGATGAGAAAAGAATCATAAATACTAGGTAGGTGGTATATAGCTTTTCCCTTTAAGACTTGGTGTTTTATAGATTGTGTCATAGTGACTCATGCTATAATTTCTAGGAATTACTACTTAAATTAATAGTTCCTTAAGCTGGATTTTTATCCCATTATATAAACATGTTATTACACCTATATTCACGGTTTGAGTTTTTCAACCGCAACCCAAAACACCTTTGATGTCAGTTTGTTTTTTTTCTTATTTATAACATCCATGGAGTGATTTAATATTTCCATTTACTAAAGGGTTTTGTATATTAATTAAATCAATTTTTAAGGGATGAGTACCTTAATTAATAATTTTTTTATCAACTATAGGGTTAATGACATGGAATAAATTGTATTTTCGGAATTAAATGGAAAACCCTTTATCTCTGGCTTTATTATGTAAATTTTTAGTGAAGCGACATAGACACTAACATGGACCTCTTTCTTATCACTTTTATGAGAATTTATTAATTACTTAGATCTGGTAAATTACATTGAAAAGGGTAATGGATACTAACATGGCCTATTAATCCTTTGTAATATTTCATTGAATGAGATGGGTTGAAGGAATGGAAACTAACATAGAGTCCCACATTATTACTTTTATGTGAAATGATTATGATAAATCCAATGGATAAAGGGAATGGACACTAACTTATCCCCTTTAATAATTATATTTATCATTGTTAATTGAAATTATAGTATGGAACTGATGACCCATGTATATATATTTATCTATAATTGGATTCCTTGGCCTATTACATTGGATCTAGCTTGCTTGGACTGCCTCAGACATGCTCTTTGGGCTCTAGAAATGTCTTTACCAAGATTTCTGTGGAAGATCTTTATGAAATCGAAGAGGATGACATTGGCTAGGGGCCCTATTTTATGGCCCATTTATTTCTGCATTACACTACCTTTTCTATGGATAATCTCTATGGACATGAAGAGTATGCTTTGCTCATCATCCCTCAGTCCTATCCCTCGTAGTTCTGATACATTATTATTTGTTGTAAGCCCAAGTTTTTTGATATTTTATATGCTGATATAGGTCATATATAATGACTAACTCTATTATAACTTGTTTTTTTCATTTATTGACTTCTTGATGATATCTTGTACTGATAGACTAATTTTATCCCTTTGTCATTTACAAACCTTTATACTAATATACATGCACACAACTTCTGTATATGTGCACAGAATGGATATGTTATAGACATTTTTGGTGGTTGAATAATGAGTATATATTACACCCTATATGGCCTTTCAATTGGTATCCATATAGACTTCATGGTTATAGGATTAGGTTCTAGATTTGTCTTGTTGTCTGCCATTCATGTTGTGTTGTTATTCTTAGCCTTGGAAGCTTAGGAGCACAGGAATGATCCAGTGCTTAGTATGCTCATGGTATATCCTTTTGGGAATATTATTTTTCAATATGTATTATATGTCTTCTTACATGAATGTTTTTTTACTTTTAGTATTGATATGTCATTATTCAGTACATGATACTATTTATGGATTGATTGTTTATCATATGGAAATGATTTTGTTTCGCTATCATTAATATATACTACTTACACCAAAATTGAGGTAATTTGATGGTTTTGATATGTTTTATACAAATATATTGGGAATATTCTCCCCACTATACCATAATTGGACATTTTCTACTATTCGGTAGCTTCTGGTTTATGGGGAGGCATGATTTAGGCCATGTGATCGACCAGCTCGGGGTACCACTTCAGTGGATCCCGAGTCGGGATGTTACATTTTTATTATATAGAGAGATTATTCACTAAATTAATTAGGTTTATTACTCATGTAAAAAAGATAAATATATAGTCTATGAATAGAACTTCCTAATACATGGCCTAGAGTAAGAATTTGTGATCTTTGTATTAATGATTTGAAGGTGGAACCTCTATGGAGTGAAATGTGACTTATATAACTATAAAATTGGTTTAATTTATATATAAATATATAACTAATTGACAAAAAATCAATGAATATGGTTGGATAATAGAATATACAAGAATTTACCTATACACTGTAATACAAGAAAGGTATATAAAGTAGCCAATGCTCTTAGTATAAAGTAATATTCTTTCATATTTATGGGAAGGATTGTGAAAGGCCCTATATTTTTGGATATTTAATTGATTGATTGGAGATCATAATAGCAGGTAAAAATTCCTACATATCCTGATTATTAACCAACATCAAATATAATTTATAATCAAGGAGATATAAGGGGATGATTCAGATCTCCAAAAAAGGTTAAAGAAAAAAATGAAAGAGATGCTTCATAAATTCAACATTGAAAAAGATAAAGTTTTTTTAGAACTATCCTTTTCAGTCCAACATCATTATTGATAATGAAATATCTATCTCTATTTCAGAAATCATGAATTTCTCCATCAACCATATATTTTATAGGATGAACTCAAATATTATAGAGGGATTCTAATTCAACAATATGGAGATGTAAATTCTGTAGAATAGCTCTAATTTATTAGTCTATTAAAATGTTTTAGAAGAGTGTCATAATTAAAATGAGATTATGAACCATTATATTTACTATCATGGAAATGGGAAATCATAACAATTGACTTTTTTAGAGGCCTTTTGAATATATATAATGAAATTAACTCTATATGGGTTCTGGTAGATCAAATAAAAAAGCCTACTCACTTCATCTCTATTCATAATGATATCTCACTAGACTAAATTTTGATGATATATGTTAAGTACATTTTTGAAGTTATATATTACACCACATCAAATAATATTAAATCAAGGTCCAATAAGAACCAATAAATTTATAGTGGGGTATTTAGTATTCCTTAAATATTGATTTGATCTTCAGTATATCCTATCACCCCCAAACTGATTGTCAATCAGAATGAACTATTCAGACACTTGAATACATTCTTAGATCTTGGTCAATGCGAATTAAAATATGTTTAGATCAATATCTTCCACTAATAATTTTCATATACTGCAAAAGTTTCCACTCAATATTTAGATATACCTATATTAAATTGTATATAAGAATATATGTAGAAATCCAATGTTTAGGGACAATGTTGGGTTATAAAATCTATTGGGAATTGGCCATATGTATGAAAGAACATAGATTATGTGATTCATTTAGAAATTCATTATATAATGTTAAATTCATGATAAGGGTTATGTTAAAAAATTTGAATATTGAGGTTTATGTTCGATTCAATTTTTTCCACTGAATACAAATATTGAAGTTAGCCATTAGGCATGAAAAAAGGGAATGCATTGGCTAAGGTATATTGTCCCCTTAAAGACACTTGATCATTTAGGATCTATGAGTTATTTAAAACCACTTATACCAAACCCAACTCAAGTGAAAAATATTTTACATATATCTCTCCTAAATAAATACATACCTGATATCTCACATTCACTAAATTCCAAAGCTGAACAACTATAGATCATCTTATATTATATGAAATAGTTGGTGAAAATATATTATCATAGAGACAATATTTTTCATAAGAAGATAACTCACATTTTAAAATTACTTATTTAAAACCCCAATTATTTAGAGGAATCATGGGAACTTCCTGATGTAAAGAAGAAAACATACCCCATCTAAACCTGACTGAGGAAATGGGTTAAAATATTATGGAATTAAATTTTTAAAGGGATAAGAATGTAGAAAAACATTGTATTTTATATGATATCTTCATTATTAATATATTTATTTCATATTTTGGAATATAATATTTAGTAAAATAAATAAAAAATTTAATAAAAAATTTATTCAATATATCAAAATATATAGGGAGAAAAAATATACACCATAAACTTTAAAATAGTGAAATGGTACAATAAAAATAACTAGATAATATGATAATAATTTTTAATTTTGGAGCATCATTATCTTCATGAATTGGCACAGTTGTGAATAACACTGTTAAAAGAAAATAAATCATTAGAAATGTGATTTGAAATTTTTAAAAAATGTATAAAAATTGAGAGGACACATAGTTAATGATGAATGAATAAGATAAGTTGTATTTATAATAATTATAAATCCAATATGATAGTTAGAATAGTAAATATGATAATTTTTATAGTATAAATGATCTTTCAAATAGTAACTTGGTAGTTAGAATAATATCAAAATGACTAAAATAGTAAAATGGAATGTAAATAATATTTATCATTTCTAAAATAATATATATATATATATATATCATAACAAATAATATATAAATTTAAAAACATTATGAGAGAATAAATTTAAATTTTAATAAACTGTAATTTTATCATTTATAAAGAACATAAATTTTTATGAAAATAACATCTAAATATAAAAACATCATCTGTTGGAAAATTAATTTTATATAAAAAATTTATTTCTGGAATCACTAATTCTCAATTTTCCAAGATAAATTTTTTTATATTTTACTAAAAAAATCAATATTTTAGTGAATAGTGAAAATATAGTTTTTCAAATACAGCATGTTTATGACAAAGTATATTTTTAATAATGACATAAAGTATAATAAAATGATTTTATCAACCAGAAAAAGGTTGAATAATTTAATGTAATTATTTGAACATAATTAACTTAATTTCAATACATAAAAATTAATTTCTAAGCTCTTCTTTACTTTTCTATAAAATAATAACTTTTTAGTCTAAATAATTGACAATATCCTCATAATAATTGATTTACATTTTACACTAACCATTTACAATGCTTATATAATCTCTATCCCTCTTTTTATAGTGACTCGTTAATAGTCGGTTAAACCATCTATGAGGATGTTGTCAATTATTTAGGTGTCACCAAGATTATTGATGGTTAGTGTAAAATGTAAATCAATTTATATTTTTTATCATGAAATAATATAGATATTATAAGCTGTTAAATATGTATATTCATTATCTCTCTCTTTCACTCATGATAAATTCCCATCAATGGTCATTTTTTAACATTTGAAGACATTGAAAATTCATTACTTATCACTGATTTCATGGATCAATATCATACCCTATATATACTATATATTTGTACATTTTTTATTTTCATGAATCTATAGATAATTATTCTCATGTATAATAAAAAATTAATAAAAAAGAAATCAAAATGAGAGTGATATAATTTAAAAAAACATGTCATCAAACCATTATAACTATAATTAATGGTTAATAAATAAATTAATATGATACAAATTGATCAATTAAAACATAAATTAATGTAATGAGATTAAATGTCATTATTTTAATAAAAATGAGAAGATTATACAAGATTTTTAAATGTGTTGAAACAAAATGGTCCCTAAAATAATGGGATTCTAAACTCGTCATTTTTTTAAAAAATATTCCCCCTTTCCCCCTATTTTCATGGTTAATCCTCTAAAAACTCTTGAAAATGTATTTATTATTATTAAATTTTCTTTTTATAGGGTTATTCCTTTTTTTAAATTGACTTTATTAATTATTTGACATTATTAACTTATTATTGATAAATTCCACAATCACAAAATAACTCATCAATTATTCATATACTGGTTTTCTATTTATTTTTTTATCTATATCAATTTATTTTATTTTTTCATTGAATTCATAAAATAATCATTTCCATTATTGTTTTTGGAACCTAAATGATTTTTCATTGACGTATACCTTATGGAAACATTATGTATCATATTTTATCTCATATATCTTGTTTCTCTTTATCCTTTATACAAGATCCATTCTATTTGTAACTCATGATTCTATATAAATTTCGATTTTTTATAGATGGGATGAAAATTATATATCCTTGGAATTATATAGATAATGTGTTTTATTTCATGAGAAATTTTTGCATAGATATGATACATTTATCTCTCTTTGTAATGTTATGTAATTATATGATGTGGTTATATTTATCTATAATTTTATGATGTTTTATTAATAAAACTTCACCTACCTTTATAATGATTAATTTTTCTTAATATTCCATATTTCATGTCTCTATAAAGGTTTTTGTGCTACTCTTATGATTATGGTAACCACTTATACTTTACGAAGGTGATATATTACATCTTTCTATAATTGAAGGTATCTGAAGAGGATTAGAGGGTACACAATGGAGTTTGAGAAGTTATATTATGTAGAAGTAATCATTAGAACATATCCCTATATGTATTATAGTGAATATTTAAGTAGTGCACATAGTTTTTCATCTATCTAGTTTTCATACAAGAAAGAATTGTGTTGCGGTCTGGTTGTCATTTTTTGATGTAGGTGTGAGTTGTGTGGTTTTGGTGTTATATTGAATCAAAATGGATGTCCAGTAATGGGATAATAAGGTTGTAGTTCTTACACAAGGGATCCAAGGTTATTATTATATATATAATTCATTGAGTTAAACAGAAAATGTACTATTTTTTATCATAAATAAGATTGGTTATGTAATGTTTTTTTGGTTGTGAGGTAGTGGTTTTGAGCTATTTAATATTTACCTTACCTGAGTTAGTTGTCACATGGGGTTTTGGGGGATTAACTTACAAAATAATTTAATTAAATTATCTATTGAGGTTTATTATGGTGAAAACATACTTGTTGTGTCATGATGACATGGGTGGTAAATTTTGCATCATTATCTCTATGGGGTATATTTCACTGTGATACATATCATTCCAACAAGGTTTGGAATTGGGTTTTTCAGGTTTGGAGAAATAGGTTGAGGTCTTGGTCATAATTCTCGAGTATTCAAGTGTCATGGCATGTTGGTCTTGGTATCAACATGGCTTTTATTATTAATTTTGGATTTATATTATTTGACTATTTTATTAATAGTGATAACTCATTGAGGGTTTTAGATCGAGGGTGCATTACATCATAGTGGCCCATGTCATATTTTGATTTTTTAGTTTTCCAAAATTATGATATATTCATGAATTCTATAAAATTTTCTCCTATTTCTTTGACTTAATAGAACCTTTGATAATTAGATGTACATCCTTTAAGATCTTTATCAATCCTTTAATTTTCCTTGGTCCTTCAATTATGAATATTGACTCATCTTTATATAAGATAAATTATTATTTTTCCCTCTTTCAGTTTTTACTTATTTCTAACAATAAGTTAGGATAGTACATTGGTAGCGGGTTTATTGGTTTTTAGTCCTGATATTGATGAAAAATTATGTGTTGTTGTCCATTAATGATCTTAATTGTGTGTTACTAGTATTGATTTCATAATATAATTTTTTCCTGTAATTATAGATTAATTTTTTGAGGTAATGGAATTATAACATATCAATCTTCATTATTTTTAAATTATGGAATTTACATTTTTTCAAATAATGTAGTATAGAATGTATTAGAATTAGAAGATGACGAATTATAGTAACGGTAAATATTGGGAATATGGTGATTCATATGTGTTTAATGATATTTCATGATATTTCTTATTTATTAAATTTTTTTCATTACAAGTAAGATATTTATATTTTCTTTAAATGATCCATATTTTTGGTTTAATTTACTTGTTGAATAATATTTTGCAATGTTTTATTCACCTAAAGTGGTAATGAATTGGTTTGGGGAGGATCTTGAAATTAATTGTTAATAATTTAACAAGAAATTCTATATTAATACGAAATAATGGTCACGAGGTAGTTTATCATGTGAATTCATGCTATGTTTTTAGGTTGTTTTTTTATATATAGGGAACCCTTTCTTTAATTGGAGAGTATTTGATTAGTTTTTTAACTGGTTGGAACTGATGATGTGTGGTTTGGTTGTCGTAGTGGTGGATTGGATGTTTTGTAATTGTGCTAGTAGTTTTCAAACTAGTTATGTAAAAAAACAATTGTTTATAAATATTATAGTGTTTATTAGATTGTATTATGGGATGGTTAATATGTTTATGGTTTGGTTTTTATTGGTTCATGTTATAGTTTCATGTTGGTATGGAATTTCACTTGAATTAATAGAACTTGTAATGGTTGATGAGAAAAAATTTATAAGTAGTTGGTCATTTAGTGGAAATGATAACAGATATAATAGTTGTGTTTAATAAATTGTAATGGATATAATAAAATTGAATAATAAATAGTTAAAATAATGATGTATAATGTTGTTCAATAAATGTTTTTATATTAAATATTCCTAGTCGTATTGAAATATTTAAAGTTATGGTAATTCTAAAAATTGTAAGGATGGCTAAAATTAGAAATTGCTAACATTTTTATAGTCATTTTGTGTGAATTTTTGGGTACAGTGTATGATATAGTGATAGAAGTGAATTTGGTTGAGTAGTATTAATGACATGGTGGATTGTGTCATCCTGCCTTTTTATAACATAATCTTTCATTACATTACACAAAACTGAGGATCTTTAAGGTTTAGTGTCTTGGAAACCAGGAACATAATACATGAAATCAACATAAAAAATTCTTCTTAAACACTTTAAAGGCTTATACATAAGTTCATCCAAGGTTCATTACTACATCTGATAACCTGGGGACATACCTCTAAAGAAAGGGTGAGCAGAAGGCCCAGTAAGGGAAAGAAGAGAAACATTTTACATGTGAACTTGAGATACTTCAATAAGGTCATGAAAGGTACTTTATGGTAGGAGAAAGAAATAATGAGGCATATCATAATAAAAATATCATTATTCATAACTTGAAGATGTGGATACAACATTTTACAAAGACAATCATTTCTGTTTCACCAAGGTCCATCCCCAAGTTATCAATAAAAATTACCAGGGTTATTCACCAAGGTATCAGTCTAAATGGTCATCTCTAGAGATTAATTCTTTACCCAATGCATTGGAGCACCATCAGGGAGAACCCTTAAATTTTTCTTTGTTATCATGTGAGCCACATATATCATCATCAATCATTTCATAAACAACCTATATAGAATAAAATAAATGGGTTACATTTCATAATCATAACATTTCAAAACTACTTTAAAGACATGATCTTTATGTCACTTTAAAACCCACAGAAAAGGAAGGTGGGTATCATGTATGTAAATCCCAGAATTTAAAATAGAAATTTTCATTATATATGTGAATACCCTTTTATAATAAAAATCTTTGAGTATTCACATAATAAAATAAAAGAACTTTAGAAAAAGATAGAGACATTTTGAGACGGAAATTCTGCAGCATAACAGCTATGTTACGAGGTTTTAGAAAACATTGAAAAGAGAGGGGACATGGGTGAAACAATCATAAATGACCAATAAAACAGTATATTGACCGAATATAAAGAATATATCATTATGTTAATGAAATTTTAAGGACATACCATTTGAAATGAAAATCATGGAAGGAAGACAAAAATTAGATTTCTCTTATGAAAAATCAGCAGCCTAACGGCGTCACTTAATCTTCTACAAAAATGAATTGAAAAGATCAAATAGGATCCCTAATCATATGAAAATTAGATTTCATTATGATATATATATTGATCATACCCCAACATAATTAAAAAGGAACTTGAAAGACTTGGCATGAATGTTGAACTTTGAAAAGAGAGAAGGGTGAAGGAATCCCTTAAAAATTCGGCAGCCTAACGGCGCCACTTAAACATTATTAAAACGAATTGATGTGACAAATAGGGGGTCTCTCATCATATGAAAATGAAAAGGGAATTAAGATGAATATAGAATAACATCATCCAACATAAGAACATGGAGCATAAAAGAAATTATATAAAAGAGATTACTTGAAAAGAAAGAGAGAGGTCAGATCCCTTACAATAAAACGTAACTCTTAAAACTCAATGGTTTGGACCTTGAGGGCTTGGGGGAACCTTGGGAGGACTCCTTGGGAGGTTAAAAGACCATAACATCGTTGAAGATGGTTTTGGAGTCGAATGGATGAGAGGAGGGCTTGATATTTATAGGGAACGTGAGGGGACAAGGCATTAATGGCCAAGAAATACCTCATTGGTGGTTTTTGGAAAAACCATGGGCTTCCCATGGTATTTGCCCATGGTATTGGCCACTTGGGAACACCTCACACAATAATTCATCCATTTTAGTCGACCATCCCTTAAAACATCTCATGACATCATCATGACATAGTTATGATGTCATTTATGATACTGAAACCCTAAAACTACATTTTTACTATTCACTGAAAATTCATCTTTCTCAGAAAAATCCCAAAAAATTTCCATAACATAATATCAATGCTCTGAGTTCAAAAATAAAGTACATTTTATAAAAAAAAATTCTAAATATTTTTATTTGAATTTTTAAATAAAAAACACTATTCACTTGAAAAAACTAATACTTGATTAATAATTTATGAAACCATTATTTAACCATTTTATTGAAACACATTACCTAATCAAGGTGTCTAAATTATATTAATACTTTCTTTCAGTGAGATTACTAATCCATTTGGTCACATTACTAATCCTAAGCATAAAATCAATATTCATAATTTACTATTCATCAAAAAATTATGTTGATCTTATTAGACTCCAGATTCCTTACAAAACATTTTTGTAGAAGACCATTTTTTGAAAATCATTACACAACATTAATTATTTAAGGTTTACATAAATATTTTAAAATATCCTTTTTTTCAAAATTCATCAATAAAATACAACCTAAAATTATCCGAACATTTTAATTTTCGCAAACATCACTAAAGGAAGAAATGTTAATTTATTCATCCCAAAGGATTGCACAAAGAAGCTACAGTCTCGTCACATAGCCCCTTATAACACCATAATATGACCTAAGTGTAAGGTGTGCTATGGTGAGAGAATCTGAGGGAGGCTCAGATAACATTTCCCTAGTAGTAATCTCTACTAACAGGAACTTCTCCCGCAGGCGTTTCCGTTCAAGCTTGACACGCTAGAGTTCGACTTGGGCTTGGTCCAAAGCGAAGCCCAAAGATGCCACCTCCTTCCCATGCTATGATAAGTGGGCTTCATAAGGTTCGAGTCTGCTGGATGAATCCATTGACTCCTCTTTCTTCATTAACCATAAACATCTCTATTAAATTGTTAAGAGTAAGTTAATATATTATTTAGAAAGTTTGGGTCATTACATTCAACCCCCCTTAAGAAATTCCGCCCCTGATATTTTATACTTGAGACCTAGTAGAAAAGGTGAGGGTACTTTTGCTTCATTGTTTCTTCAGGCTCCCAAGTCGCTTCTTCATATTTATGATTCCTCCACAACACTTTTACAAGGTGTGTAGTCTTGTTTCGTAAAGCCTTGTCACTACGGTCTAAGATCTCCACTGGCTGCTCCTCATAAGATAGGTCATGTTCCAGTTGTACCACCTCTGGGTTCAGTACATGTGAAGGGTCGGGTATGTACTTCCTCAAGAGAGATACATGGAAGACATCGTGAACTTGAGCTAGGTTCAGTGGAAGTGCTAGACGATAGGCCACTGCTCCTATGCGATCAAGGATTTCATATGGGCCAATGTTCCTAGGGCTGAGCTTCCCTTTCCTCCCAAACCGTATGACTCTCTTCCATAGAGAAATTCAAAGGAATACTTTTTCACCAACACCAAACTCCAAGTCCCATTGACTGTAGTCAGCATAGCTCTTCTACGGACTCTGAGCAGACTTTATGTTTTGTTGGATGGCATGAACCTGTTCTGTCATCTCTTTCACAAGATCAGGCCCAAGAAGCTTTCTCTCCCCAGTTTCATCCTAACAAGTAGGAGTTCTACATCGCTTTCCATACAGAGCTTCATAGGGTGCCATCTGAATACTTGAATGGAAGCTGTTGTTATAGGAGAACTCAACTAATGGGAGCTGTTGATACCATCCACCTTTAAATTCCATTGAGCATAATCTCAGCATGTCTTCGAGTGTCTGAATAGTCCTTTCAGATTGGCCATCAGTTTGAGGATGATAGGCCGTACTAAAATTCAATTCAGTATTCAGAGCATGTGGAAGACTTCTCCAGAATTTTGATGTAAATCTTGGATCACGACCAGACACGATGGATAGTTGTACCCCGTGCAGCCTTACCACTTCCTTTACGTATATCATGGAAAGTTGATCCAGAGTGAAATCTTCCCGAATAGAGATAAAATGGGCGTTATTGGTGAGACGGTCCACAATCACCCATATCGCGTTGTTTCCTTTGGATGTTTTTAGGAGACTAGTTACAAAGTCCACAGTGATATTATCTCACTGCTATACTAGTATGGGTAGCAGTTGTAATACCCCCTTAGGAAGTTGTCATTCTGCCTTTACTTGCTAACACACCAGGCACCTTGTAGTGAAATCATCAATCTCCCTCGTCATGTTATCCCACCAATAATGATCACGAAGGTCTCTATACATTTTAGTGCTTCCCGGATGTATAGAGATGGTAGAGCTATGAGCTTCATCCATCAGTTCTTTATTTATCTCCAGAATAGATGGAACACATAGTCTTGTATGAAATTTCAATACACCTTCCTGATCAATATTGAAATCAGGGAACTTCCCATCCTATACAGCCTCATACTTCTCATGTAGCAAAGGATCTTCTTTTTTAGCCTTCTTGATCTTCTCTAGTAACGAATGTTGAGAAATCATTTGGGATAAGGTTGATGATGTCCCTTCCATTACAATTCCCATGTCCAGTTTTACTAGATCTTGAATCAAGGGATCTCCTAGGATCCTCATTGTTGCCGGAACAACAAGATCATTCCTTCTTAATGCATCTGTGACTTTGTTTGCTCTTCCGGGGTGATAATGAATTGAACAATCATAGTCTTTAATAAGCTCCAACCTTCTCCTTTGTCTCATGTTCAATTCTTTCTGCGTGAAAATATACTTGAAACATTGGTGGTTGGTGTATATGTCACATTTATCCCCATAAAGATAGTGCCTCCATATCTTTTGAGCAAAAACAACTTCTTCTAGCTCTAGATCATGCGTAGGATAATTCGGCTCATGAATCTTCAACTGTCGAGATGCATAACCAATTACCTTGTCATTTTGCATGAGGACGCACACAAGACCTTTCAGAGATGCATCACTAAAAATAATGAATCCTTTCCCGATAGAGTGTACTGTTAACACAGGTGTAGTAGCAAATCTCTTCTTCAGCTCTTGGAAACATTCCTCACATTCCTTTGTCTAGATGAACATAACCCCTTTTCGAGTCAACTTGGTTAGCGGATTAGAATGCCGTGAAAATATTTTCAAAAACCTCCTATAATATCCTGCTAAACCAAGGAAACTACGAATCTCAGTTACTGTTGTGGGTTCAGGCAACTCCCCCACAACCGCTGTCTTTGCAGGGTCAACCGAGATTCCTTCATTGGCTATGATGTGCCCCAAGAAAGCCAATTTTTTAACCAAAACTCACACTTGATGAACTTTCCGAAGAGCCTCTCCTTCCGCAGAGTTTTCAAAATAACCCTCATATGATCTTCATTCTCCTCACGACTTTTTTAATATATCAAAATTTCATCAATAAAAACTGCCACAAAGTTATCAAGGTAGTCCTTAAAGACTCTATTCATCAAATGCATGAAAATAACAAGAGCATTAGTCAAGACTAAGGGCATAACAGTAAACTCATAATGCCCATATCATTGATCAGAAGGCAGTCTTTGGAATATCTTCCTTCTTTGCCATCAGTTGATGATAACCAGGTCGAAGGTTAATCTTGGAGAAGAATTGAGCCCCACGAAGTTGGTCAAATAAATCATCAATTCTTGGAAGAGGGTATCTGTTCATCACTGTGATCCCATTCAGTTCTCTATAATCAATACATAGCCGAATTGATCCATCCTTATTCTTCACAAAGTGAACTGGTGCTCCCCAAGGAGACACACTCGGTCGGATAAACTCCTTCTCCCACAAGACATGGAGTTGTTTCTTTAACTCTTCTAGAACCACATTTTCCATTTATACGAGGTCTTTGATATCGGTTGAGATCTAGGTACGAGTTCAATGGAGAACTCTACCTCTCTTTCTGGGGGAGGTCCAGGTAACTCTTCAGGGAATACATCCATATATTCCTAAACAATCAGAATATCTTCTATTTTTATACTCCCTTTTCCTTCATCATCATCACCGACTTACTCCATAAATAAAGCTATAGGAGGTGCCTCTAAATAGGGATCACTTCGAGATATCTCTCCATGGAAGATAATTGCAGGTCGTTCATTCAAGACTACTGAGATTTCCTTACTTATGCATTTGGTCATAGCATTATACTTTGAGAGCCAGTCCATCCCTAGTATAATGTCATATTCCAACATGGGAATGACTACTAGATTTGCAATAAGACTGTGCTCACTGAAGTAAACACTAGAGTCTCTAAACACTTTTGATGCATGGATAATCCCACATTGAGTCTTGACTGAAAATTCTACCTGAAGTAGTTCAGGGATTGATTCTATATTCTTTGCAAACATGGAGGAAATAAAGGAATGCGTAGAACCATAATCAAACAAAGTACTTTCTAGTTTTGAGAGGACAACAAGAGTATCTGCTACCACGTCATTAGGAACTTCAACTTTAGTTGTTATGATAGAAAAAGCATGACCTTGCTCCCTTTAACTTTGCTGAGGTTGATGGTGATTCCCCTCCACTACCCTTGGATTTGGACAGCGATTAGCAATGTTCCCATGCTTTCCACACTTGAAGCATTTGTCTTCGGGTAGTTCCGGAACCATCTTTCCTCTATCTTTAGTGTTGGGAAGTTGAGGCTTCACCTCACTATGACAATTCCGAGCAATATGGCTTTCTCTTCCACAATTTTAGCACTTGCCACTTCCGACCAAGCAGTTCCCCAGATGCTTCTTCCATCATTTATTGCATGTGGTAAGTTTCATTTGCATTCCACCTCTTCCCTGATCAAAAGTCTTCCCTAGACTGGGCGCCAACGATATCTTCTTGTCATTTGATTTATGAGACCGTTGTGTCTCACCAATCTCTAGCTCGACTATTATTGCACTCTGCATGATCTCCTCATAGCTATCGTAGTCCTAGTTGGCTAGATTTTTCCGCAGATGAGGTCTCAGTCCACTGAAAAATCTGTCAACCTTCCCACTAGGATCCATGAAAAAGCTATAGGTATATCGTGAAAGTCGGGTGAACTTCATCTCATAGCTTCCGACAGATTCGTTCTCCATCTGCTTCAGCTCGAGAAACTCTTTCTCTATTCTCATTCTCAGGGAACGAGGGAAATACTTATTAAAGAATATTCCCCGGAACTCTTCCCACTCCATAGCTTCCATCTCTCCTCGTGGCTTCATGTTTTTGATCAGTGACCACCACTGATCAGCTTCTCCCTCTAGCCGGTAAATAGCAAGGGTGACATTTTCTTGTTCCGAACAATGAAGTATAGAACATATCTTTTCAATGGAGCTTATCCATTGTTCCACGACCAATGGGTCAGTAGATCCTCTGAATTTTGGTGGTCGTTGACGCATGAAGGACTCAACAGAATGTTGTCCCCTTCATGGTGAGATCGGCCTCTCTGCTTGATTCAAGTTATTACTCATAACTTGGGTCAGTTGGTTCATCATTCGCATGAATGTTTCTATTCCGGCTTCCATCGGAGGGCCATCACCACATGGTGCATTGTGGTCACCATATTCACGGTTCCTCCTATTACCCGACATTTTATAAAAGAATAAATCCTTAGTGAGAAACTTATTTCATTTATGAATCTTTTAACTAAGACTTCATGCTTAGACAATTACACTTCTCTATAATTCCATCATAATGATTCATAAAAATCATGTGATCAACCAAACATATCCCCTCGGTGTGTCGTAACCAAGAGTGAAACAAGGCCTGTTATCACGCACCAGTTCCCATTCAAGTCTATCTCAAAGTGGTGTTATCGTGTTTTACCCGTATGTACATCTGTGCCAGAGCCACCTCTACCTGCCCGTATCCAGAGAGGGATGTATTTGTTTGATAAACCACTTACTCAATACTTACCTAAATACTAGGAAGCTTTCCTATATTTAAACTTTTATATAGGGTTCCTCATAAAGATTTTATATCCTAATTTCCACAAATAACTAAACCATCCTTTGATACCAACTGTGGAATCCTGCCTTTTTATAACATAAAGGTTCATTACATTACACAAAACTGAGGATCTTTAAGGTTTAGTTTCTTGGAAACCAGGAACATAATACATGAAAACAACATAAAACATTCTTCATAAACACTTTAAAGGATTCTCATTATTTTCATCCTAGGTTCACTACTACATCTCATAACCTGGGGACATACATCAAAATAAAGGCTAAGAAGAAGGCCCAGTAAGGGAAACAAGAGAAAAAATTTACATGTGAACTTGAGATACTTCAATAAGGTCATGAAAAGAACTATATGGCATGAGAAAGAAATCATGAGGCATATAATATTAAAAAAACATTTTTCATAACGTGAAGATGTGGCTACGACATTTTACAAAGACAATAATTTCCGTTTCACCAAGGTCCATCCCCAAGGTGTCAATAAAAATTACCAAGGTTATTCACCAAGGTATCAGTCTAAATGGTCATCTCTAGAGATTAAGTCTTTACCCAATTAATTGGAGTGCTATCAGGGCGCACCCTTAAATTTTCTTCTGTTATCATGTGAGCCACATATATCATCATCAATCATTTCATAAACAACCCATATAGCATAAAATAAATTGGTTTCATTTCATAATCATAATGTTTTAAAACTGCTTTAAAGACATGATATTTATGTCACATTAAAACCCACAAAAAAAGAAGGTGGGTCTCATGTATGTAAATACCAGAATTTAAAATAGAATATTTTGGTATATATGTGAATAAAACTTTAGAATAAAGAGCATTGAGTATTCACTTAATAAAATAAAAGAACATTAGTAAAAGAGAGAGACATTTTGAGACGAAAATTCTGCAGCATAACGGCTATGTTATGGGGTTTTAGAAAACAATGAAAAGAGAGAGGACATGTGTAAAACAATCATAAATGACCCATAAAACAGTATAGGGACCGAATATGAAGAATATATGAACATGGTAATGAAATTTTAACGAAATAACATTTTGAATTAAAAACATGGAAGGATGACAACAATTAGATTTCTCTTCTGAAAATTTGGCCGCCTAACGGCGTCACTTAATCTTCAGCAAAAATGAATTGAAAAGTTCAAATAGGGTCCCTCATAATATGAAAATATGAGTTCAGTATGATAGGTATAGAGATAATAACCCAACATAAATAAAAAGAAACTTGAAAGACTTGACATGAAAGTAGAACTTTGAAAAATCAGAAGGGTGAAAGAATCCCTTAAAAATTCGGCAGCCTAATGGTGCCACTTAAACATTCTTAAAAAGAATTGATGAGATAAATAGGGGGTGTATAAACATATGAACATGAATAGGTAAGTAATATTAATATAGAATAACATCCTCTATCATAAGAAGATGGAGCATAAAAGAAATGACATAAAAGAGATTACTTGAAAAGAAAGAGAGAGGTCAGATCCCTTACCTTATAACGTAACACTTAAAACTCAATGGTTTGGACCTTGAGGGCTTGGAGGAACCTTGGGAGGACTCTTTGGGAGGTAAGAAGACCATAACTTTGTTAAGGATGGTTTTGGAGTCGAATATATGAGAGGAGGGCTTGGTATTTATAGGGAAAGTGAGGGGACAAGGCATTAATGGCCAAGGGACACCTCATTGGTGGTTTTGGAAAAACCATGGGCTTGCCCATGGTATTGGCCACATGGGACACCTCAAACAATAAATCATCCCCTTTAGTCGAACATCCCTTAAAATATCTCATGACATCATCATGACACAGTTATGATGTCATTTAAGATACTGAAACCGTAAAACTGCATTTTTACTATTCACTGGAAATTCATCTTTCTCTGAAAAATCACAAAAAATTACCATAACATAATACTGATGCTCTGAGTTAAAAAATAAAGTCCATTTTATAAAAATAATTTTCTATATATTTTTTATTAAATTTTTAAATAAAAATCACTATTCACCTGAAAAAACTAATACTTGATTAATAATTTATGAAACCATTATTTAACCATTTTATTGAATCACATTACATAATCAAGGTGTCTAAATTATATTAAAACTTTCCTGAAGTGAGATTAATAATCCATTTGGTCACATAACTAATCCTATGTATAAAATCACTATTCATAATTTACTATTCATCAAAAATTAAGTTGATCTTATTAGACTCCAAATTCCTTACAGAACACTTTTGCAGAAGACTATTTTTTGAAGATAATTACACAAAAAAAATTATTTAAGGTTTACATTAATATTTTAAAATTGGCCTTTTTCCAAAATTCATCAAAAAAATACATCCTAAAATTATCCGGACATTTGAATTTTCGCAAAGATCACCAAAGAAAGAAATCTCAATTTTTCATCCCAAAGGATTACACAATGAAGCTACGGTCTCGTCACATAGCCCCTTATAACACCAGCATATGACCTAAGTGTAAGGTGTGCTATGGTGAGTGAATCTGAGGGAGGCTCAGATAACATTGCCCTAGTAGTAATCTCTACTAACTTGAACTTCTCCCCTAGGCGTTTTCGTTCAAGCTTAACATGATGGACTTCGGCTTTGGCTTGGTCTAAAGCGAAGCCCAAAGATGCCACCTCCTTCCCAAGCCCTGATAATTGGGCTTCATAAGGTTCGTGTCTACTGGATGAATCCATCGTCTCCTCTTTCTGCATTAACCGTAAACATCTCTATTAAGTCATTAAGAGTAAGTTAATATACTATTTAAAAAGTTTGGGTCATTACATGGATTTTTTGGATGATAGTATTTTTTAATGTGTGAACCTTTAGGTTAGGATTGTCTATGGATATATAATTCTTCTCTTTTCTTTTTATTTAATATACAACACCACCAAATTTGGGTAACTTAACAGAACCCTATAAGTGGATATGGGTTCTAGGTATTTTCTAAAAAATTAATCATATAAAAGTATTGGATGGATAAATAGTTTATCTTCTCCACTCTCCCATTAGGCATCACCTTTTTTTCAGAGAAAAACTACACTAAGACTCGTGATTGGGGTGAATTTAGTTCTTGAACTTTTATTCCCTTACAACCATTCACCATCATGGTATAAAAGATTCTAATATTTTTTAGCATAAGCATGTATCAGTAATAAATGAAGTAATAAAAGGATCAAACATAATATAATTATTCAAGGAATATAAATCCTCTAGCCTATATTATCAACGCTCCACTATTAGAGCTTACTGATTTCACTAGATGTTGTCATTTTCCTAGGGATGTCCTAATGTAGTGAAACCAGCTACTTGATAAAAAACCATGATCTTTATTTAGGATTATACAAAGCTTTATTAAACACCATCTTTCAACACTCATTACAAAAAGTTTTCACTTACGGTAATAAAAAGAGGGTAATGATAGATTACAAATAAAGAACACAATTTCATTATTTAACTGATATAATAGAAGATATATATAAAAGAGAGTATAAGATTTATGTAGATATTATGGGGATTATTCAATAACACAATTATATTGATCATTAAATCACAATTACTGAAAATTTGACTCTTCTTATTCATTATTCCTAGTCTAGAAAATATTTGAAAGAGATTAACAGCTAGAGTTAAAGTCAATTATTTTTTTCATTTTACTCTTATATATATTATTTTATTCAAAAAAACATGAATATATTGTCACTTACTAATGAAAATCAAGATATCCCATAAAATATAGCCCCTAAATTAAATTCCATATGTCACTTTCTCAAACATGCCTTGAGAACAGAACTGAGAATAAATTATTTTGTACTATTTTATTATATTTTTATATTCAAACTTTTATAAATTAGTTATATTATAAATAAATAGTCCAATATTTAATACATCATCTACAATAATAATTTCTAGTTAAAGTACTCCAATGGTAATAAATATTCAATTTGTAGAATGATTCAATCAATTATAGATCACTACGTATCCAAATTATACATATTTGAATTCACATAGCCAAATTTATCCATATATACATTCTTTGTGTATCTAACATTTTCATGTCGCCATCTTTATTACATATACAAATTTAAAAACATCTATTTTATATAGTATCTTATTTTCATAGGATATTCCTTCTCATAATATATTGAAGAAAAAAATTCTCAATGTATAAAAATTTATACATATCCAAATTCCTCACATTGATTAATTTTCCAAACTTAGGAAAATTTAATAAAACATACATAGTTACGTAATTTTATTAGAATGAACTTAAATAAGAATAAAACATGATTAATACACTTAAAAAAACTTATTATAAACATATTAAGTTTTTTTGGAGATCATAAAATCATAAAACCTATTGATATATTAGAACATCATCCATAGTCCAAAAATCTCCCCTTTTTTGATGATCTCAAATCTTATTAAACGATAAACATAATATTTTAAATGATTTAACGATTTTTTCAGAAATAAATATGATGTATAATACTTTAAAACAATTATTTATCATTTCTTATCCCCCTTTATATGTCTTTTATATATCCCCCCCCTTTATGAAATTAAAAGAGAATGGTAATGATAAGAAAAGAAATTTTAATGTAGTATCTTGTATTGCTAGAAGTTGGAATATAATGGTTAAACTGAAATTGAATAATTCATGACATAAAATTAGAAATTTTAGTAAATAAAATATTCCAAATGATAAAACACCTTAAATGAAAACAATTGATTAACAAAAAATAGATAAAAATTAATTTCATTAATCATGTACACTTTTATAAAAATAAAAATATTCAATATTAAAAAATGTTAGTTATATGGCCAATGTTTATGGATTTTTTTAAATTCAAATAAAGGTTTTGGTTGAGGTTTATTGAAGGAAGGTGAGTAGGAAGATTTAGTTGGAGGGTCAACTACTAGAGGTAAAAAAACTCTTCCAATATCCATAAAACTATTTTTAGTCTCAAAACATGGTCTGTATCTAGGTATCTAAGTATTAATTCTCAAGACATTGTTAATATTTTTTTATATACATTTAAATCATATTATGCAAAACTCACAAAGTCTATTTTCTTATCTGGATCTGAATACGTGGTTCCCTTTTTAGCAGATTCATTAGTAAGAGTATAAATTACCATTAATTACCATTTCTTATAAATAATTTTGGGATTAAAGGTAATTTCTTAATCTCTACAAGAAACTTTTATAAGTATCTAGAGGTGTTGGTCGAAGGGATATTCTTCCCCAGATAAAAAATTGTGCATCAACACACAAATTAATCCTCTTAATGATTTCTGATTTACAAAAATATAAAATTACAGTAAGGGATTGTTTATAAACAAGAGAAAATATAGATAAACTATTTATGATGGTCTTTTTAAAAATTTTATTCTAAATGGAGAAAAATATTTGATAAGTTGAAAACATAATAATTGAATACTAAGAACTAAATAGATATTGACGAGGTCCTATAAATATCTTTTCATGAATTAGGTATACTGATCCATGTATCTTGATTAGGTTATTTTTTATGAAGTTCAATTTATGATCCTTGTATTTTGAATTATGTATAATAAATTAAAAAATATCCTGCATAGAACAGGTTGGTATATGAGAAAATGGAGAATATAATGTAGCTATAATAGGATAAACTGGCCTAAAAGGTCTATTAACCCCAATCTGTTTGCATTGGTTGGTAGCTGGTACAATATGAGATTCCTCAAACTCTGATGAAATGAAATTCTCTTTAGAATATTTAGTTTATATATATGCAAATCTTTCATAAATATTAACTCTCATAGTGGAAAATATTATATGGTTTCTACTGATATGATCAATATATGATGAAAACATATATCTGATCTACTGAGATACTTTAATATTTTTATCCACATTATCAGTAATATATGGAATGGTTTCATTAATAGAAAATGTATTTCATTCATGGAAACATAATTTCCAAGACCATAGATCCTAATAGCTTCTTTAGTGTCCTTAAACTCACCAATAGATCATTCTAGAAATCTTGAAGCACCATAAGAGAGAGCATGTCACTTTAAAGATACTGCACATAATATGAAATTAATTAAAGTCTAAAATATTCATGCAAATAAATCCAAAAAATATAGAACAATAGAATATTCAGAAGTTGATATAGAACATGGTTGAAACCTCATAAAAGATTTCAAAATGACTTGCAACTACACTTTTCAGAGTGTGTAATAAATCATTCATGTCTCTCTTGAACCTCTAATTTACATAAAGTGTAGATAATGAATGATATTATTAAACTATAGGTATGTTTAGAATAATATCCACCTTAGATTCCATAAGGACCCCAAGCTCAATAACAATAGACCTGGTTTCCCATATTCGTTTAATATCATTTTCCTATGTTCTCACATTTTCAACATTTTTCTAATTCACAAATGTAAAAATTGATTGCACTGTTTGGATGTTTTGGAGAAAGGTTTCATGTGATCCCATCATCATAAAAACTATCTTATCAAAGTTTTTTTAGACACAAAACCTTCCTTCAACTGTCAAATATCATCTATGGAAGATGAAAAATCCTTCTTCAACTCATCATAATCTCATTTGAGAATATCAAATTCATTTATTATTATAGAAGAAAAAGTATGCATGTTTCTTTAAAAATAGAAATCCTTGGATTATTTTCTTATATATGGTTCATCCAATTACACATAAAGATGCTATAGAATTGGTAATAAAGTATTTTAATGATCAACGGCTTCCATAATCACATTATGACTTCTATTTTTTTTTAAAAAAAAGTGATCCATTGATTGGATAAACCTTTATGTGATCGATATTGAATTCAATTTTGTACTTCAGTAAGAAGAACATAAAGAAAAATATCAATTTTACAGTATACTTCCTATATAGAATAACTATAAATAGTAGGCCCAACTGGATGAATATATATAGAATCTATAGTAGTTAAAACATTTTATGTCTAAACTTCTTCCACTATATGACTAACTTCTAAAACATTAGGCTCTACTCTGGTGATGAAATCATATTTTAATTCCCTAGATAAACCCATCTAAATAGGAAGTATATTTTTAAGAGGAGAGTTAGTGGGTGGATCACCCTTAGTTGGTGATTGAGGTGGTATAACCACTTGAGTGTCAGCATCCTATCCAATAGGACTTAGAGAGGTAGATTTAGCATCCTAGTTATAACCAAATGTCTTTATAAGAACAAGTAAAACGTGTTAATATTGTATAACATGATTTATTTTCCTTTATTAATGTATAATTATTCATTTTCTATAACCCAAGAAATAATCCATCCATAAGGGTAAAAAATTTAGCTACCCTTTACCCTAGAAGTAGTGGTTCATGAACCTCATTATGTATTCTTGTTGATTATACATGATGTTATTGATCATGATATATAAAAGATACATATCCTAAAAAAAACCTTCTCAATATAACTTACTGTCTATGTAACACCATTCTAAATTAACTATCATAACAGTTTCCATTATTCCTCTAATTCCTTCACCACATTCTTCTAAAAAATAGTGGAACCAAATAGAAACTTGAAAACATCAGTAGGTCCAACAGAGCTAGTACCAACTAACATATGATACAACAAGTTTTACCACAGTTCATTAACTCTTGATTATTATTGAATTTAAAAAACATTTAGGTGTGTTTCATCCACAACACCTGCACATAAATACTACCTTATACAATGTATTTTTCTTCAGTTGTAGATAATGAGATTGAGTATTTTGTCTTACTAGACATGGATACTGGAGATTTACCTAGATAGTGAAGTTTCCCTATAGTGCTATTAATATATAGTCTACAACCACCAATGTTTACATATGAATATGAACAAAAATTAAATTCAGAGGTTTTGGAAATATTAAATAAAGATAAATTATTCCTTTTAAATATCATTGAATTATTTTTGGATGCTTTGAAGAAATATTTCTGAGTATTTTATTGGAATATAGCACATAATAATAATTAAAAACATAATTCATAGTCTATTAGTAATTAGATACTATATACACCCAATTAATCCTCTATAAAAGTTTTTTTTAAACAACTTCTATTCTTTATCCAAATCATATTTTTCACTAGAACTCATCAGATTTTCTTGTACCTTAACATTTTGGAGTCCAAACCACTCATGTAAGTTAATTATGTATTTTCTTTGATTTATCTCATAACTAAATTATTTTTGATAAAATTGAAAACAAAGAAAGAAATTTAACTCACCCATCATGTTCATTTAAAACTCCTATTTCTTGATTTATATAAATTCAATAAAAACTTTTTTATTTATTGAACTGAAAATCAAAACATCCATATATATTTGAAATTGAAATGTATCAGAAGAATAAATTTTCTTGAAAATTGTTCAATATACCACTACTAATGAAAATACCTTTGGTAAAAGAAAATAAAATAGACACCCATACTATGATCTAGGTGCTTGTTTAAGGCTAAAAATAGAATTTTTTTGTTTAAAAAAGAATTTTAAACATAAATATTTTTAAGACTATATTGGTGTTAAATATAAACATACTCTATAATAAAACCATTTTAAAATGAATATTGAAATCCATAAAATATAATTTCAAATCCATATGTGGTCTACAAGAAATTAGATTCCTAATGGATTTTAATATAGTTATGAGTGAAAAGGTTTCTTCGCAGTTTATCCCTTCCTATTTGTTATATGATTTAGCCAGTTATATAGCCATATTCCTGGTAATAACACCATAATCATCCTATTTATTCTCAAAAAACATTTTCTTCATATCACACGGTAACTAGAGAGTCTATCAAATAATTCTCATACCTTGTTCCTCTTGAACCAGTTTAACTTTTCATGCATAGATAAGAGACAATATTCATCAACTAAGGATTCATCTATGGATTTATGTTATAGTTTAGAAAAATAGGAAGAGAATGCTATAATTATTTATACACTTCATCAAGTCATGATTCCATCATCTGATATTCCTATAATTATGTCTAAGGGTTGATTTTTCTAGGTTTTTGGTTTTCTACGAAGTACAGGTTTATGTTCACTAATATATATCATTTCAAGATTTGGTTCACCAAAATCACGTTCCAAATAATTATCCCTTATATTTTTAAATATAGTTTCTGGTCTCATGTTTTCAAAACAATCACTTACCTAATTAACTTATGTCATTTTATAATCAAGGGGATCACTTTCCTAAAATTTTACATGTGTTGATTATTCAAAAATATTTGACCTTTTATTGAAAACTCCATATGCCTTGGAAGTAGTAGAATAATATATATATATTCCTTTATTTCCATTTGGATACAATTTACCCCAATTATTATCTGTGTTTAAAATAATAACATTATAACCGAATAATTTAATGTATCCAGAATGTTTTTTCTATTGGTCTATATTTTATAGTGTGTTTTCATCAAAATTGTCCTAATTATAACTCTGTTAACAAAATATCATGTTTCATTCAAATATTCAACCTAAAATTAAGTGGGAATGTTATATTCACATAAAATTTTCTTGCTAATTTCTTATAAGGTCATATTCATCATTTTAAAAACATTATCTTGATGTGGAGTCTTGGGGGAAGAAAAAATATGTTAGATTACTTATTCTGAAAATTAATAGTTGAACTTATGGTTTTCAAATTTTCCACCAAGATCACTTCTCAATGAAATAATTTTCTAACCTTCCAAAACTTATTTAAATGGAACATGCTTTATTTTTAAGACTCAAAATAAAAACCTAATTAAACTGAAAAAAATATTCAACAAACACATAAACAAAATATTTTCATCGTATATTTATATTTCCTTACAGTCCAAATAAATCCCTGTAGATATGTTATAGAGTCCTTGAGGTAGAATCCTTTTTTATTTGATTAAAAGATTAAAAGTGTTACTTTCCCATTTGTCATGAATCACACATATTATATTTGTTCGATTTAAATTGAGAGAAATCAAAAATTAAATTTATATTAGATAGTTTTATCAAATAATAAACATTACAAAGTCCATGTATTATATTCCAATTACAAGACTCATTTGTTTAATCATTTAACGAGTTCACTCTTTATCCATAAAAATAAATAAGATCATACATATACACATTCTACATTATAGCTTTCATCAAAATCAAGGAGTTTTTCTTTAAAAACATAACATTCGTTATTAGAAAATCTTATAGAATAACATAAATCACAAATTAGAGAAATACTTATCTTTTTTTATTTAATCCTTCCACATATATAAAATTATTTATGAGAACGGATCATATATTTCCAACAATCCTAACTCACATAATTTTTTCCATTGAATTTTCCTAAAATGTGACATGTCTTCAATCAAATTTGGATAATTAATGAAAATTTGAGAAATATCAACACATATTCATTAGTCATACACTATACATATACCATCATGCATTGATGACATTGAAATTTTTTATTCGTGAAATAAATAAATTAAGAAATTTTTTTGGTACCCATATTCTCTTGGGACTTGAAATGTTAGAAACCAAAGAGTTGGAATCCCAAATCATATTATGTTGCCCATAAATTCCAACACTAAATTATGATAAATGTTTTAAAATAAAAGCATGATTGATAGAAAAAAAATTGAGGGTTTCTTAAAAGAAATCCATTTGAATAGTTGTAAGGTTCTCCATAATGAATAAAATAATTTTTTTGTCTCTTTTTATTGGGAAAAAATAGTTATTTGAGTATTTTTGTTTTTCACCTTTTCTACTGATTCCAAATATATATTTTTGACTTTATTATTACCACGCATTTGGTTTATTTTATTTTCTCCATTTAAAAAACCTAGATATATATTTAATGCCATAAACTTATTTTTTTAGTACATTAGATTATATTACCATGTTCATTTTAAGAAGAAACATAATTTTCTTGCTTATCATTTAGATCTATTTTTCTTAATTTTTACTTTTCACATACAACAATATCATATGAATATTGGGTGGGTTTATTTTTATTTTACTAGAATTAAATTTTTGATTTCATGGTTCAATAATCATTTATTTATTTAAAATAAAAAATTTCAATTTCAAAATCAGATGCTTGTTCAAATGAATAAAATGAGTGTACCTCATTAGTCTGTTCCGTAAATAACATGTTGGCCTTTTGATTTGAAATTACAATTTCTGATTTATACATTGTATCTGTACTATAATCCTTATAATCACTCTATATAGCCTTCATATCTCTTTTTCTCTTTTTCATGCATTATAGCTCCCACTTATACCTCAACATAGATTTCTTTTTGTCTTGAATTAAAAGAGGTTTGATATGCCCATTATTTTTTTATTCACAACACCTTACTTCTTTATAAATTCCATCATACCTTTTTCTCTTATTGAATGATTTCTTAAATAAAATTCTCATATTGTATAATTTTTTGAAATTCCCTGGAAATTGTTAAATCTCACTCTCTAAATTAGAACTGTTTTAAGTATCATTATAAAATGATTTATAAATTTGAATTAAAACTCTATTCCTACCATATTTGAAGTAGAGAATTACATTCCAACCTTCTCTTTTTTAATCATTCTATTCTCATCAGCTTCAGCTTCCTTTTCCTCCTTATACATAAAATGTGTTCCAATGAGGATTTTTATTGTGAAATATTTTACATTACTGTATTTCCAAATAGTTTCTATGATTCAACTCCATATGTATGTTAGAACACTGAGAAATGTTTTTGTTTGATCAAATTCAAGAATTTGTTCTCCCAGATAAGAACCATTATTCACAATCACTATTAACTATCAACAAATTTGTGTTATGGTTTCTCCATCAACCACCCTGAATGTGTTAAAATTCATTTTGATTTTTTTAAAATCTGATATATCTTATATTTACAATCCCTTATTTAGCCACTGATATTGTTTTCCACTTCTCAGAATTTTTTTCACACTATGAAAATATTCTAAACTCATCAGGAACTAGTCTACCTTTTATAACACTTATATATTTTGAGATTATATCATAATATCTTTTTCTAGTTTCACTCTATCTTCCAAGATCTCCTTCTAGAATAGTATAATCATTAAAAAAAATTAGGTAAACCATTAAACAAATTTTCTTTTTATAGATAAGTATTTTTACATTTCAACAATAGTAATTTTCTTCATTGATATAGGGAATATAATCATATAAATACATTTATTTTTTCACCCATAGTAGTGATATTAGTATGGTCCTTATGACATTAATATTTTAGAGTTTATAACTCAAAATTCACACCCTAGATAAAAAATTTTGGATAGAGAATAACTTCACTATGACTCGAGAGGGGGGTAAATTGAGTTATTGAAATTTTAATCACATAAAACCACCCTCTTCTCCGGTATGAAATATTATGATCTTTTATTAGTATAAAAAATCATTGGAATGTAAATTAGTAAGATAGGTATCAAACAGAAGATATTTAGTGTGTTTCAAGAGATAAAAAACCCCTAGTACACTCTAAAAATTCTCAACTCCTAGATATTTTTTATTTTACTAGAATGATACTTTTTCCTATGAAATTCCTTACTGAGTGGAAGATTCCAACAGTTGGTACAAAACTTGGAGATTTAGGCTGGTTCTTACGAGGATTTACTAAATAGAAAACATTAATAATCTATTTAGGGATTTATCACTTCCAATAATAGAAATATATTAATTGAAGATTATAAATAATTTACATAGTTGCAAGATATTACATACAAATTATAAGATATCTCCAAGAGAGATAATGACAGTGAGGTATATCTCAAGGAGAGTCTTCAATTACATATAAATATTGATCTTTTATGAACAACAATATAAAATTTTAATTTTTTTTCTTTTTCATATCATAAATAATCTTTTAAAGAATATAGAGAGAGATAGAGAGTATGATTCCTTGATTCAGTTGTTGGTAATTCAATGTATATATCTTAATCAAAAAAATCTTGCATATATTATAACATACTAATTAACAGTGTGATATCTTATAAAATCTGGCCTCAAAATTAAATTCTAGATTTCATTTTATCGAAAATACCATAGAAAGAGGACTGAGCAAAAACTTATTTGGTGCTATTTTCTTCTCTTGGTACTTGCATCATTTAAGAAATAGATATTACAAAAAATAAATATTCCAATATTTAATATATTGACGGAAACATTAATTTTCAATTAAATTTCTACATTAGTAATAAATTTGAAGGTTTTGAAGTGATGTAACCCATTCTTGATCACCACATAGATGAATTCCATATATTGGAATTCATGTACTATAATTGGTCATTGAATCTATTTTAACGTATTCGATTTCATCACATAGACAAATCACATATCCATCATTCTCACATGTCCAAATTTAATGCATTATATTCTACAATGTAGCCAACTTATGTAAGTGACTCCTTCATGTATTCAATTTATATTACTGATTAATCGATATAGCCAAATTTCTACATAGATAAAGTCCTCATGTAGTAAATTTTTTCAAACTTGGGTAAATTTCATAAAAATATTGAATTATAGAATTTTAGTAGATTAAACTTAAATAAGAATAAAACGTGATGAACACACACGAAATCAAAATCATTAGAATTATATGGAGGGTTTTTTAGATCATCAAAACATAAAGCACAAGGGATATAATAGAACAAAATTTTTAATACACCTGAAGTATATACTAGGATGGATCAAGGTTGGTATATATATATATGGGTTCTAATGGAATTTTGTTGGAGTATGTATATTTAGGATAATTCCTGTTGTTATTTTTACGAGGATACATGTGGGAAAATGCATTAATAGATGATGGAATGTTGTTGAGATCTTTTATGTTCACAATATTATACAATGATGAGAATCTGACATGTGGTTATGATGTGGTGAAGTTTATTATGGCTATATATATATATATGGTTTAGTATGTTTTTTATAAGTATATATATATATATATATTTATAATGAGGGGATTGAAGTATAAGACATAAGTTGTTTGGGTAAAAGGGCAACTAGATTAGTGGGTAAGGGAATGGAAGGTATTAGTGCTTACTGGTTCTATTATTAATTTACTAAGTCATTGGAATTATTTTTCATGTATTAATATGAGGTATTGTGGAGGGTAATAATGAATATACTTATATTTTCACCCTTATAAATTAAAATAGTTTTTTTTAATATTTTGGAGTATATTGGTGACTGAGCTAGGAAATAATAACTCGAGTCTTAACATTTTTATTGAAGATGTTGTCATAATACTTTTTAGGCATTTTATTTTTGAGACCTTGTATTGTAAGAAAATTAATTCATTTTTTATTGGGTTGGTTTTATATCATAGTGATTTTACTAGTGGTTTATCTATGTTCCACATATTAATGAGGTCAATCCTTCCAATTTATGTTTATTTGTACACATATTGGTGGTCATCAACCCGTGGCCTATGTGAGGAAGGATTTTATAGTCACACTCAACATCATTACAAGCTCAATAGGGGTTCCTAATCGGGGTATGTCATGGAAATTATAATGATATTACATTGATATTTTAATGTTTTATATGATCTTTGAATTATAGATATTGGTTCATATCTCATGATATTTAAAATTAATCCACCATGTTCTAGGATTTTAACTCCATGTTTCATTGATGTATGTTCATATATAATTAAATGTATTAAGATGATTATTTTTTAGAGCTACATTGTTATTATTTTCTTTGATAATGATGTAGAAATAATGTATTAATGTTTAAAGGCACAATATTTTCCAAAAATACAATTTATTTTTTCCAATGAAAAAATTTTAACATATTATATCCATTATTCTTGTTATCTTAATGAATAAATATATATTGGATTGGTATCATGGACAAAAACATATATTATAGAATAATAATAGATATTGGGTGGTGGTTGTTGGTTATCACAAGTGTATTAAACTATTATGATGATCGTGGAATTTGGTTATGTAAATCTAAACAATCACTCTTCAAACTTTACCTTTCTAGATAATGTATTCTGTTATTATTTGAGATTTTTCAAATGTATATAATAACATATAGAAATCATATTGGGTAAAAATTAAATTCTCATTATTCAAAATGGTGGTATCATTTTATTAGACTTATAAAATTAAAATGGTTAACAAATTGATCGGTAAATTAATGAAATTATTAATTATATATTTATATAATTATTATATATTACATATTAAACCAAAATATGAAAAAATATGATTTTTTGACGTGGATAATTATTTGATGATGGATTCTTAATTACATTAAAAAATTAATTATTTTATATGTTACCGTTTTTAATATTTAGTTGGATAAGTTAATATAAATGGAAAGTATTTTAAGAGGAAAGTGTATTAGATTTATTAACATTGGTAGGGGTCATTCCAAAATGAAATGGGGCCATGATACTCATTGGAATATTTTAATGGTGTATTATAAGACTTTTTGATGAAGTGGATTTATACTACATGGGGGGGGGTTATTAAACTATGGCATGATGCCAACACATATTTTGGAATAAGTATACTATTATTTATAAGACACAAGGGCTGTTATAGAATTTTCATGGGGTCATAACACTTTTTCTTGTACCATGCAAAATCCTTTATGGGGGTCATCCAGATTAATAATTTATTATTTATTTCCCCATCCATTTATATAGTTTTAAGGATTATCCTAGATGATGTGTAGAAAAGGTTATAGAATACAATTATATACATATATGCTGATTAATTAGTAGGGTGTAGTTATCAACAGTTCTAGTTACATTTTTGGTAAATATATGGGGGTCATATTTACTGACGATGCATTAATTATAGTTAATAATAAATCATGCTTATAAAGGATATTATATTAAACAATGATAAAAATGTTGACATTATTTTAGAAGCATATATTGGCTGGATATAGGAATTGTTATGGATATTGAAACTAATACGAATACTAAAATTGTTATGAAAATAGTCGCAGTCATGTATATAGAAGTGGATGCGTGATTGGAAATATATGTTATTGGTCTGAAGAAATTTAATGTTGAAAAAACTATTAATGGTTCTTTAATATTATTAACATTGTTTTACTTGTGATTTTTTTATTTTATTTTTCAATTAAATTAAAAATTATAATATCAAGAAATTAATAATAGTTATCACCATGTAAGATATAATAGAAATTATAGGAATGCTAATAATGGTAATTCCTTATAATTAATAATTATTCTTAGTGATTAGTTTTTGGTAATCATAAAAAGTATTCCTGGTGATTATCAATGAATCATAGATATAAAATTTAAGAAATCTACCAATGGATCATCTTGTTAAATGTCAATGATACTTATTAGTGAAAATGTTTACTCTAGATAATTACTAGTGGTTCTAATTAATAGGAATTTTGACCACCAATAGTTATTAATGGTGGAGAGTAGATACTTATGATTTGTTAGATATTATTTAATTAGGAATTGTTTGTTTAACATGTATGTTTAAATTATTTAACTAGTAATTAAAATTCACCAACTAATATGATACTAGCACCAAATATAACTAATCACATGTGACAATAATCTAGTGGATGGTATAGGGTATTGGATTGATAGATAGTCTATTTTTGACCACCCCTATACTATGATAATATATAGTCTGTTAAGGGAAGAAGTCTGATTTTGGGGCATATTGTAAGATGGATAGTGGGAGTTGGTATATGGGGTCCCTTTATTATTGTTTACATTTATCCTCTTATGAGTTATGTGTATACTCTCTTCTATAGTGAGGGTGATTTTTTAGATATGAGTTTACCTTTGGAACTTTATTAGATCTCATTTTATTTATCTCATCATTGCATAGAAACATTAATTTAATTTATACACATTGAAATATATTATTCATAGATTGGAAAAAATTGATTATTTTTATACTCAACCTTATTATATATATATATATATATATTACCAAGAGTGTGTTGGTGGTGGAAATTGTGGTTGTCAACTTGGTTGTGTGTATATTTTGTGCTTGAATGCGGTTGTTTCAATAGATTATTATTGTATTTTTGGGGTGTTATTAGGTTTCTTACTCTTTATTCATTATGTGAATAATTTTTCTAAAAATATCCTGAATTATAATGTATAAATTTATTTTTATAATTATATTCAAATTGGGATGGTAATTATATCCTTTTATCGATGTTGTCTTCTCCAATAATGTAAATATAGACTTCATTTATGATGCTCTCTAACATATTTCTTAATTTGGGTAGGCATGGGGGTGATAGTAGGTGTTTTTTATTACTTTGAAGGAGTCCCGGAGTGGTTGGGTCATGAAAAAATAGTATCAAATATTTTTTTGGATGGGTTTTTGGGTAGGAAGTTTTGAGTTTTATATAAGTTTTTCAAAGAATTAGTGCATCTATAGATAGGATAGATTATATGCAACAAAAAAAAATAAAAGAACCATCAACTGACATATTATTATGTGGGGACCTTGCCTATCAATTAATTATAATTAATGGTTGGAATGATATATATAGGTCCCATGTTTAGGTACTGATGCACATCTTGGAATTTCTTGTCATTAAATTTTTGTGTGTTTGTTATTGAAGAATGTTATGCATGGAGAAGAACATCAAATGAAGTGATTTCATATATAAACCTTTTCATGTGGATATATTGATGGATATATGTTCAATGAAATATATTTATAATGGATGTGGAGGGTATTTTAGAACTAGGATGATCCTAATGATGTGTAGCTAGAACCATCTATACAATAGAGGGTTAATGGGACATGGGATTCAACATTGAAATTTTTTCAAAAGAAGATTTTATCAATTGTTCTTATTTTTATGTGAGTTTTTTTACAATTTCTTGATAAGGTGGAGTTATTATTTAATATTTCTGATACTATGGATGAGTCCTATGTTAATCTAGCAGTGATTCTAACATATGATATAGCTATTAAGTTCAAAAAAACAAGTGTTCAGGACAGAGATGAGCATTCCGTATAATGGAATAATTTATAAATTTTTTTTTGAGAATTTTTTTATCATTGACTCTTGGGCATGATGGTTAAAATGTGAAACTACGCATTATATAAGGTATTTCATCTATGTGAGAGTTTTCGGAATGATTTGTAAATTGTATTTGATATTCTCTTGGAAAGATTAATTAAGAGACGTTGAGAGATTGAGATTTTTATTCCGCTCTACAACCCAAGATTCATAATTAGGTTACTTCTTATATTTTGAGGAAAAACATAGTAGAGGTGTGGAAAATGTTACTGGTGGGGTTGATTCATTATTATTTTTCAAAATTGTGGGAGATATAATATATTTCAATATTGGATTATGTAATTGGAGATATCACTTTATCAAATCTTTTAGGTATCAACATTGCATGTGATGACTATTGTTGGGGTCACAAGAAACAAGTACAGGTAGTTATTAACCATCTTAATGAATTCAAGGTCAATATTTCTATTTATAACGTGGGGTTTCTTATATCCATGTTATATATCTTTTTTCTCAAAAACCAATGCGTAGTATGACATTGGGTGGGCAACCATTGAATATGAATGGGCATCCGTATAAACAATTAACAATGAATCATTATCACTAATAATATGATATTATACCCTTGGACCACAATCTAGAGTTGGTATAATTCAGTAGGGAAATATTCCTTGACCACAAAGACTGAATACGTTGTAGATATAACGAGGCATGAGAATGTAGGGTTATCAAGGAGTGGGATTAAAGCACAAACAACATCAATCAATGGAGGTCAAGGAGATGGAGGGAGCTGCGACAATGAGATGTACACGTAATATCCATTCAAATATTGCAAAAATTTTATTTATTATCAGATATTTAAAGTCATTTATGGACACAAATGTTTTTTAATAGGTGGAGGTAATTTTAGAAAGGATATATAGGATAATATTACTAACAGCTGTAGTTGGGATTTGATCAAGGCTATTTGAGATGTGGCGCCAATGTATTCAAGTTTTTGGTAATGATATATTATATTTTGGTCTGTATTTTCTAAAAATTACACCATAGAATGTGTTTCATAGTAAGTATTTATTTTATGTTATATAAGATAGTGTATATTTCAATCATAAAATTGTAATTTTTGTCTAACCATGTGAGTGTACATAAAAAATTATTTGCAGAAATATGTTTTGATTTTTGGAATAGATGTATTGGGTCATAAAATGTAACCTCTCAACTTTTAAGAATGAATATTTATACATATAAGGAAATATATGTGGAAAGTCCTATATATTTTTTTGGAATTATTTAGTTTTATTACATGAAATAGTTGCATGATTATCTCTATAGGGTGGAATCATGTTCACAATAGAGTTATACAGAGGTATCTCATATGTTAAAAAGTAATCCTATCAACTGGAATAGGAATAGGTTTATAAATTGAGAAATGTTTTTGATTATATATTATAAAAATGAATTATAAGGAAAAGTTTATCTCCTTGAGTGGATATTATGTTATTTTTTCATGAAAGTGTATAGAAGTTTTAGGTTATATAAATGTTATAAATGATTGAAAAAGGTGTTTCTAATGAACCATTATTTTCTAACATGTATTGATGTTCTCAATGATTAGTTTAAAGGTATAATTAGGTTCTAATATATCAATTTGTTTCATTTTTAACTTCAAAAGTGATTTAAATATGGATACATTCAATAGATTGTATTTTAAACTGGTAATTATAATTCCAATATATGGTGATGACTTTTTGGGTTGATTGTGATCTAGTAATATATATGGGACATATGCATATCTTTTTAGAACATTATTTGGATAGTTTTTTATATATTGATTGATTAAATATTATAGTATTTAAGTACATAATGTGGTCATGAGGATTAGTTTCATGAAAAACCAATCAGGTATCATTTTTGAATGTGTCAAATTCATTTTATAATATTGATATGTAAATTTTCATTAAATTAAAACATAAAAAATGTAACAACCCTTGGATCATAGTGTGAAAAATGATTCATTCCCAAGGTATCACCATTTATAAACAACATAAAATCTCTATGTAAGGCCCCCAAAATAGTGAACACAAAAAGTATTGCCTTTGAACATCCATTCCCAACAAAGGCATCAACTGCATAATTCCCTTCTCTCCAAGTATGTCTACTATATGTAATCTAGTTGATGTAGTAACATGATCTCCTAATAGCATACACTAGATCCCATAGAGATTGGAATTATATTGAAGAAGCCCAACTAACATAAAAGAGTCTAATTTGAATTCATTAATCTGAAGATTATAGGTTATTTGAAGAATGATTCCAGTATCTATAGATCTTCCACTACTCTGATAGATTACCTAGGACATAAATGGAACTGAAACCTAGAAGCATTGATCTTGAATTATCTCTAAAAGATATACCTCTCTCATCATTCCATTGATACAGGAACAATCCACATTTAACATCAAACTCGTATTAGGGGGTTTCTATTTAACCCATCTGCCCCACACACCCCGTATTGTAACTCCCAAGACCATGAAAGGACATGGTAAAAGTATCCTTAGAAATATATTTCTCATACCACCCTTAATTAGGCAACCCAATTAATAAATTAATTCCTTAACTATTACATGTTGGAAAAAATAGAGACCTTCCTTCCTTCATTGGACTTGATTCTTACTTCCCACAAAATCCAACAAACAACAATGAGGGTTATAGCTTGGACTTTGGCTTATTCACCTGGTTAAACAAACTCGTTTATCATCAATACCTTTTGAGAGATTGAATAAGAATTTGATGGGTGATACAATATTTTAATTAAATGTTGAATAAATTCCTTAAAAGGTATATTATAACATCATTTTACACACATTTAGGTATTTATATTCACTATTTTTGATTCCCTCTATATTTTGGTGTATATTGGTACTCTTAATATGGAGGATAATTTGATAGAGAAAATGACCTAAATTTCATAGATGAATATTTTTTTTGAATTAATGGAATATGGGTATTAATGTGTTAAAGTAATTGTGGGGTTATCTTTGATTTTGGAGAACAACGGTGTTGGTTTGGGATTTTGAGCTGAATGTGGAGTTTTTTTGTCAGCTAGGAAATTACTTGTCATGTAATAATTACACATCATGAATGTTTTACACATCATATAATGTGTTCACATCATTTATTAGTCATCGGGAAGATATCATGAACAGATACAAGTCATGAAAGGTTTACATATCATGAATTGGGGTCACATCGTATAATGTGTGATCTCCTTAATTGGTTCATTGAGTGAACTTTTAACAAGCAGTGAAAATATTACATTTCATAAAATTTTAAAAATTTGTATTTTTAATCTTATGTGATGGGTTTTTGAGAGTTTTGGGGTTTCATGGATTAAATGACATGAAATGGGGTTTTACACCATGTAAGTATCATGGTTTGTGTTTTTAGTGAACTTCATGACTGAAAGTTATTTCATTCATTCATCAGTATTTTCTCTATCAACCATAGAGTTCTCCAATGTAATTTTTGGGATCTCTTCTCCTTCTAGATTTTTTTTTCAGTGATTAATCACTGTTTTGGTTATGGTGTGTTTCTCTGGGTGAGTAATCCTTTTGTTTCTAATTTGTTATTTATCACAGAAAAACCATTGTGTTATGCTATTACATCCATAAATATATGATGATAATCTTCTTGATACTTTTTAGATCTGATGTGTGGTATTTTTTTGGTGGTTGATCTTTTTTTGTTTATGGTCATCCAAGTGCATGCTCTTTGAGTTTTTTCAAGATCTACCCTTTCAAATCTCTAATTTTTTGTGATATGTGATTCTATGATATGTTAATCAATATTAGGGCCTCTATTGTTGAACTTGTGCTTTTTTTAGTCTCTGTATCTCATTTCAAGCATGTGCAAACCATGTTTCGGGTCGGTGCTTTAGTCTATCTTATGTTGGATGGACTTTATTTCTCTTGTTTTATAAAATTTTTTATAAATGAAATTTCATGATTGATTTGTGTGTATAGAAACTAGTTTTTTAGAAATGTTTTTTTTCCACTTTTTTTGGTAAAACAAAAGGTATTTTCAAAGTAATTTGAAATGTATTTAGGAAATTTTTACAAATCATAGTTTTGATGATTTTTTTTGTAAAATAGAGAACATGCGAAGCCATAGGTTCATAGGTGGATGTTGTAGTATTAGGATTCATCCATTGATATAATCATGGGGTTCACTCATGGGGTGTTCCTCTACTCCTTGTGCTTACTATTATAGGGACTTAGTCGACACTATTGGGAAGTTCAATTTTTAGGGTGTTCTTCTACTCACTAGATTCGATGTATATATCTTGATACTTGATGAATGCTATTATATATGTTAAGGGTAAGACTATGCTAGATATACTGATCTATGGTGATCATTGGTGCGATGTTACCTACACATTAGCTAATACTTTTTTATTTTATACTATCACGGATTTGATATAATACCTGATCTATGATTTTATTTTATTTAGATGCTTTGATGTATATGAAATGATTTGAAAATATTTTACCTGGATTATTTTAAAATTTGGAAAAGGGGGAAATTAAATGTTTTTTCATTATTTGTATATAAAAATTGGTTAAATATATTTCATTACTTATTTTATTTTATGTAACTCATTGTTCTTAGTATTATACATTGAGTAAAGATGGAACTCATAGGTGGGATCTTATTGACCCTCTTAGATCACACCTTGTGCACTCCTTCGGTAGTACATATACCTTTGTATGTATTTTGATGAATGGAAAGTCAAGGAACCATAGTGATGTGGTGAGGTTTATATCAACTGAATCTAGGTAGCTAGTGGTGAGATGGTGGGAGTTACCCATGATATCACATGGAGTAGTTGGTTTTCTATTTTAATTTTCCTTTGATATTATACTAGTACCTTGGGATGCTATGACTATTTCTGAGTTGTATTATTTTCATTTTATTCGTTCAATTATGGAATATGATTATCTATTCCATTGTTTCTCTTTGTTGTGTATATATATATAATCCATTTTGAAACTTTTGGTTAGGATAAATTGTTTCCTTCAGCATTCGTTTAATGGCTGGGTTCTACTAGCCAACCCATGGAGAATGAAAATTCCCTTTAGGTATCTGAAAATTCAGGTAGGGTACTAGTTTTTTAGGGTATCTGGGTCGGGTTCACCATAGCTTTCTATTATAGGTACATTCCCCTCAATATTCTTTTCTTGATACGTTTTATAGACTAAAGATAGAATTTTTTGGACATTAGAGGTAGGTTTTGGTGAGTGCCTATCCAAGTCTTTTCATGATGAGACTAAAGTTGCCATGTGATATTGGGATATGCGTCTCTTTTATTGAGTTCATGATCTTAATATTAGTTTTTTCTTATGGTATTATGGGTTGAACTAATATTATCTTATCTTTTGGTCATTTCTTCTATTTCAATGTACATCAATATGACACTAATATGTCTACCATGGGATCCTCAGGATTGTGAAGTGGATGTTCCTAAAAGGAATAAAACTATATATTATAATATTATAATTGTTATCGTATAGTCAATTCATGTTGTAGACCAAATTTTACCACATTTCTAGAACATAGTATTTGTGGTACAACTAAGATATGTAGGAGATAAGGATCAATTATGAGAGTTATTATATTAGAATCCACATTATTTTAATGGTATGAATGAACCTCAAGAGGTGGAGGGTTGGATATACATGATTTACCAAATCCTAGACTTATTGGATACACCTCATAGTATCATGGTGAATTGTGTGGTATTCAGACATATGGTTCCCAGTATGCAATGGTGGGATTCTATGGTACAAGAAGATATACACATGGGTTTTGACTAGAAGGGCATTATGTCTCTCTTCTTTTAGAAGTTTTTGTATAAAGTCTCTAATGATGAAAATGTATCCATTGGTCATGTCTTTTATATTAGGATATCATTCGATGTTAGTGTAGACCGATCATATTGTGGAGCTAGTTTTTTTCCCCATATGTAGTAAAGAAAGATCAGCTAAAGGCTCAAAAGTAATGGTTGGTTTTGTTACAGGATAGTTTATCATAGGTATTTATGTTAAATAATTTGAACTATAAAGAGCTGGTAGATATGGAAATGATGGTAGGGATGAATATGGTTGGAATTTTTGGTTATTATACCCCTTCCCTTCCACACATAAGAAGCATTAGTGGAACACAATGGAAAAAAGGGGAAGTGTCAAGATCATCGTAGGTGTGGTGGAGGTGATTCTTAGAAGTAGGTATCCAAAAAACCTTTAGCTATAGCTAGTAGTGTTTCCATGACTTTCTACCAGTGTGGAAAGCATGATCACACCCTTCGTTCTTGTTCCATTCCTACAAATGTGTGTAATAGTTGTAGACGTTATGGTCATCTGCAATGATTCTATCATACTATATCTATGCCTCATTATGGTCAGCGATTGTTTTCTCCAAAGGGTACTACATCACATCCAAATGCTTTAATGATTACATGTATCCATCCATAGTACTTAGAAGTGAAGCACCTTCACTCAATAGATGAGTTTTTGGTGTAGGTATACACTGGTCCAACGACAATGAGAGTTACCATGTTTATTGCATCTTCAGTAGTGACTTCTTTATTTGATACAGGATTATCCCACTCATATATATATATATATATATCAATTTTTTTGATATTATTAATCTTAAAATGAATCTCATGTCCTTTTTTGTGGAGTTAGAGACACATCTTTGGAATTGGAAAGAGCAAGGGTTTTAGTGTCCTTGTTCGCTATCAATAGCTGATGTGAGGTTAATTTGGGATTTTCCCATTCTCAATCTGGATCTATTAGATATCATTATGAGGATGGATTGGATTGTCACTTATCAAGTTGAGGTTTATTTTTATCATCATTATGTCATGTTTCATGAATTCGATAGGTTCTCACTAGTTTTTTAAGAAGATTGGGATTTGAGGTCTAGTTTTATAATACCATTCTATCCAGAGAGAAGGAGTTTGTTTTCTACTATAGCAATTGATCCCGATGTTGTTTCTTCTACTGGAAATATTTGTACTATTGTTCAGGATTTTCATAATGTCTTTCCAAATGATTTTTCTAAGCTTCCTACAAATAGGTGGGTAGAGTTTAAGATTCAGTTGGAGCCATATATGCATCCAAATTTGAAACCTTCTTATCATATGGAACCATGAAAGCTAAAAGATCTGAAGATTTAGATGGATGATATAATGTTTAATGGTTTTATTCTCATTAGTGTTTCTCCTTAGGGGAAACCCCATTAACTACTAAAAAATTTACCTATATTTATAGTTTATAACCTTGGTTATAGACCCTGAAACCATGGATATAGTATATAGCCACAATTTGGATGGTCATGGATCCTATTGGAATGGAAATAGGGCCATAGAAATTTTGATGGTTTGAAACCATGGAAATATTACTATTTACATGTTTTCAACTATGGAAATTATTAAAAACAGGGAATCTTATTTCCATGGTTTGAAACTATGGAAATAGATAAGTATCCATAGTTTCAACCCATTGAAACACACCTATACCCACATTTCAGAACCATGGATATTTTTTCAACCATCCCCAATATAAACCATGGTTAAATATGTTAGTGGTGTCCCCCTAAAACAGAAAAAACTACCGATTCGATAATTACAATAGTTTAGGTGCCTGCTAGTGCATGCATTTATCGGGTGAGAATATCCTCTATAAAATTTACCTTTTTGAAATTAAATTAACCTACAAATAGCCACTAAAACAATAATATATCACAAACAGAACTCAATTAGAACTCAAAATCTACCCTGACAGTAGCCTCTCAATATATCCCCTAAAATTAAATTACTCTACCAGTATCCACTCAAACAGAACTCAAACTCTACTCTGCTACAATTAAATTACTACCCTTCCAGTATCCACTCAATCAATAATATATCAAAATAATTCAAACAAGAATATATCACCTTATACACATAAAAAATAATATAAACAGAATTAAAATAATAATACATCACCTACTTCACTTAAATTAGAATATAAATAGAATTAAAACGTGACTAGAACTTAAATAAGAATATATCACCTACTAAAATTAAATATGAACATAAACAGAATTCAAAAAAACATCCAGAACTCAAAAAATTATATATCACAGTAATAATATATATACAAAATTCAAACACTAAAATCCCTACCCAGAATAAAATGATTAAATAGAAATCAAACACTTAAATCCCTACCAAGAAAACAGTGTATAAACCTACCAGTTTCACTTAAAATCCACCCTTCTAGCAGCACTCAATGGTTTTATCGGCAACACCAGAAAATTATGACCTATAAAAAACATAAATTGAATATATATATATATATATATATATATATATATATATTAAATGGACTACACCATATCATCCCAACAACCACCATAAAACTCAAAGAATAATTTCATTTTCAATGCATTCAATGTTTTAAAATTTTTTATTCATTTATTCATATAAAAATTATATATGGAAATTCTATAATTATATAAATTATATAATTAATGTCTGATCCTATAATCAATGTTATTATCATGAATTTTTAAACATAAAATAATATCATTTTCTCACTGTTTATGGCCATGTCTATCTTTTAAATCCTTACTACCTTTCATGCTAGCTATACATTTATTTTTTATGAATCACATGTGCCTACTCACTACTCCACAGATCTTGATCCTCATGGGGTCATTCTAAACTATTAAACAATAAATTTTGAACTTTATACCTATGTTTAAAATGAAATGTAAATATCATAAATGATTTAAATTTTTAATTTCACTTGATTACATCTTAATGAATTATATAATTGTGTGATTTTAATGGATATCCTTTGTTAGATATTATTTACTAAATTATATTCCAAAGTATAATTTTTTATACTATTTTATGTATTCTATGAATATATTGTACAAATATTATTGATAAGTTTATATGGTGATGAGTGATGATTAAAAATAAGATAGTTGATATGTAATAATGACTTTTCGGGGTATAATTTGGGATGAAATTTTAGAAATTTACTTAGATATGTTATTCCTATGGTTAGTCTATCATTGGACTAGAGTCATCACTCAGTAACTGAAATGAAGGTCACTTTATTATTACTATTGAGAATGTTAAAAGAATTATAATAATGATGAACCGCCACATAATAATCAAAGGTTAAAGAATGAGTTTTTTCATTATGAAAAAGTTCCCTACAGTCCAGAAGCTCACCATTAGATTGGGGATTATTCTGGAACATCTATAATTTTATAGACTAAAATATAAAAAAATCATTACCATCTAAGTTGAAACAATTCAAAAAAATTAACTTATAAAATCATATTAACATGAAAATATTTAAAATAGAATCACTCAAACATCAATAAATAAATATAAATACAATGTGAAAGGAATCTATTTGAAAAATATTTTAATAGATAAGTAAATGATAGGTGAAGTAAATTATTACCTCGAATTGTGAACAATATTCACTCACGAAAGTATATCCTCCTTCCTACGCTTGTGAATGGAATAAATTCATCCTAAATAATACATTTAAATTATGAAAAATATGATTATAAAATAAAATATGAATATTTTATATGAATTAACAATAAATCATAGCAGGAATGCGGCACCCTTTACACAACACTCTTTTATATTGACCCAATGTAGTGGGTGGATCAATCTATGACCTGGGAGTATCATGTTTTTAGGTGAAACCTCTTTGATCAAAGATATCAGAACTATATAGTCCTTACATGATGTCATATTCCATCAAAATATCAGTAATATCTAATTTTACAATGAAACCCCCCAATAATAGAAACACTATGTATGCACTGAAATAAAATGACAAACAAAATAAAAATCACTCTTAATTAAATATGATCTAATATTAGGATAACAACACTTTTTCCTTGAGTACCAATCCTCTATTTCTAATAATCAATGGTAATAAATCATGTGGGGTCTTTGAGATTCTTGTTGTCACTCAAAAAGGTTGAAATGTACCTCATAAAAATATTTCACTCTTATATGGTTTAAGTGACACTATGCTAATCTAAAATAGATAATATTAATAATGATATTTTTATTTAATGAATAGATTTAGGACTATTTTTTTAAGAAAAGAATTTATAAGATAAAACCCTATAGAAATTACAAGTTAAAAAACAAAAATGCTAAGTGTATTATGATTAACCAAAACAAGGATCTAGAATAAGTTATTTAGGTTGATGACTCCATGATGTTTTTAAAGGGTATGGACATGTATGAATAATATTAGATCAAGGTATTAAATGAATTCTAGAGTCGTAACCTGTGGATTTAATTGTGTTAGTAAGACAATGGTATATCTAAACATAGGAAATGATGTAGACCATTGAACCCAGTAATGAGTATGAAAGTCAATGAATTTTATTTCCATGAACCTACTTCTCAAATGATTATACATTATATATCATTTAATAATTTTAGGGTACTATTTTATGGTGTACATAAATCATGTAGTACTATTACATGATGATTGTGCAAGTCAAATTTATTCTGAATGATTTGAATGGTGGGCTTAGTATGAAATTTGAAACTTTTCATATATTTGGGATTTGGTATTTTTTGCCTGAATGTATATATCATTTACGAAAAACCCTAATATTATCTAGTTAGGGGAGATGAAACAAGTTTCTGATGTCGTTCATCGAAGGATTAGACCAGTATCATATGATACATGGAGTGATACGTTATAGGAGTTCCAAAAGTGGATCTTACTAAGATATGAGGGGTCTTTTTCTAATTGGGAAGCCAAACACTAGCTTAAATATATAGATATTTCCTTCATGTTGAATTGGGTATAGGTGTAAAATTAGATACACTTGGGGTTATTTTATTATGTGGAGTAGCTAAGAAATGGTGAATTCTGTAGCATGGAGATTGAGATATGTTTAAGGGGTCATGGGAACAATTATAAGGAAATTTCTTGACAGAGTATATTTTATGAAAGCGAAGGTAATAACAAAAACATGATCAATTTATTATTATATAGGGAAGGAATAGCATGTAGGAATTTTTATTTTGGTTGATGAAATTACTATGATATTTATACATGAATTGGTGAAGGGATAACTTTTTTTAGAGGGAATTGTTCCCTAATATTTAAATCTTGGTTAGCTCTTTTACCTTAGATACTTTTTTAGAAGAGATTATGAAAGAATAAATGATTGATATGACCTTATCTCTATAAAATGTGGATATATAAGATAATTACTAGAGTGATTCATTGAGTGGGAGTAAGGATAAGAGATCTCATTTTATGTGAAATTTCAATTTACAATGTGCATAGAGGCACCAAAAAACATATCTATATCAAAAAAATAATGGTTATATTGCCTTTGAATATATAAGACTCTAATATACATGAATTAAAAAATAATTTATATTTTCACACACTAATTAATGATTCAATATGTATAGAGCTCTAATTAACAATATATTCATAATGATGTGAGAGAATGTGAATCCCAAATACTGAAGGGTGGGAACAAATGCTTCCTTAAGAACTACTATGATTGCTTGTCCTATGATTGAGGCTATTTTTCATTGGTATATGGATTTGTATCTCATTTATGAGAAGAAATATCCTACCATGAGAGAATAAAGGAATGTCCCTAGTTTATTTGTAAGAAGAGTTTCCATCCATTGTCATCTTGTTTGCATTAGAAACCATCACACACATGAATAATTATCACTACCTAGGAAAATAATTCTAGTTCTTCTCTAATGATACCTTGTTAGTATAAAAATTTATAGGAATCTATATGGGCTCCTTCTTTATCTCTAACCTATGAAGTGACCTACACACACTATGAACTTTTATAGATTTTTTTACCTTTGACTATCTGCAGATATATTGTATTTGTTCATTAATATACTATAGAACACTATAATAATAAATAGATGTGTTTCTATGCATTTTGATATGGAATTATCTATACATTATTATTGATATTTAATATTGGTATGCGACATACCTAAATATAGTAAGAAGAATCAGTTACACATGAATCACGGTAACACATTTTTGTAACACCTTGATGAGATGATCCCGGGAAGCTCCCAAAATTGAACGTTAGTATAATATTCCTAAAAAAATTATATAATAGAATCTGAAATACCAATTCAATTTAAAACCTTAAAAATAGGAAATATCATTACAATGATTTCCTTGATTACTAATGAAATTCTTTAGATTTATCTTATACACTCTATTTCACTTAAATCCATACTAAGAATACACTACATAAAGAAAAATATTGCACATAAATTTTTACCATATCAATATACCTCAAACCTTTCATCTTATAAAAAAATAATAATAAAACGTATAAAAATAACTGTGTGAACACAAGTAACAATTAGAGAACCACGTAAAAATATGATATATAATGATAATTTAATTTGAAACAGTAGACGTATTTTATATATATACAGGGGTATGAAAATTAATGTTTTTTTGGTTAAGAATTAGTTTATGCATTGTCATAATCATTGAAAACCTAAAAAATATGTTAGTGTCATAGTATTAGTGTTTGTATAAGACAATGTATGTGTATCTATTAGGAATTATATTTTAGAGAATTTTTATATTTTAGTATTTTTTCAATGTGTATGTACTATTGGATTTTTATATTATGATTATCAACATATTTTTTATGATTTATATATAAACTAATGTATTAATTTTTCTTTTCACATTAATGCTGATCAATGAATCATAAAAAAGTTTGAAACATTTTATATTCTTGTATGTGAATGTAGATAACTTACATAGAAATGATTCAAAATATATGAGTAAGTATAGAGTTTCCACAGATAAGGTGATACAAATGAGACAATGGTATTGAAAAATACATTGCATAAAATATTATATAATATATCAATTTAGAAATGCTACTCATGTTTTGGATGTTAATGAATGAACTATAAATTTTAGTTGTATAACATAGATGGGAGAATGAAATATGTATTCAACTATGGTTTTCCATGGAAATATCAAAGGAGATGTAAATAAATCTATAGAATAACTGTACCAAGATTGTCATAAGAATATGAAAAAATATGAAAACATGAAACTGGGTAAAAAATAAATATTAAAAAGGAAAAACTCTTGAATATATCAAATGATATTTACTCATTATTTTCAGGTTTTTATCATTATGGTTATTTTTTAAATAATCTATTCTTGAATATCCTTTGATATCTATACATGAAAATTAAGAATAATGGTTTAAATTTTTTTAATTGGAAACAAAGAAATAACAAAAAACTATAAAAAATAATAAGAAAAGGAAAACAATCTATATAGACCATTTTAGATAAAATTATTAATATAGGAAAATTTTTAATATCTAAAACAAATATCAATGGTTAAATTTTTTGATTTGAGATTATTTTTCTATATGATATAACTATCAAAATAATTTGGACATCAAAAATTTCTAAAACAAATATCCGTGATTACTCCGGTGTAATAACTTCCTTTTGTGGGAAAAACCAACAAAAAAAACAATTTTCAAGGATTCTATTCAGGGATGGTGGAAAATGATGGAGCATTCCTATTTGAATCATGTTGGAATGAAATAGATATCCATGGATATATTGACTACATTATTTCACTATAAATCAATTACCTAATATCATGATTAATATAAATTTCATTTAATATGTATAACACAACCCCGTCAATTATAAGAAATATTTGATGGAAGATTGGGAGAGAATTAATAGTTGTTTAATATAAAAATAAATTGAATTGAATATTTTTTAAAACTAACATAAAATGTGAATGAAATATGAAAAGGTAAATTTTAAAAATCAAATAAATGTGATAAATATTACCTCATAAATTCAAAAAAAAATACTCCACTTTCTAATTTTCATGTGTAGATCAAAAGGCATTGCATTTACCTGAAATATGATAACAAATGTTAAAGAATCTACACTTTACATTAAAATGTAAAATGAAAATTAATGTCAAAAATGTAATTCAAAAAATATTTACAAACCAGTATATCCATAATATTTTCATTAAAACATTGATAATATCCATTTTAATACAGATTCCTTGTAATTTTTCATTCTTATAATTATCGAAATGTAATAAATATATATTTATAAATTCATAAGTAATCTAGCTATCAAAATTAGTGATTATGAGGTAAAAACTAGTAAATTAAATAGTTTTTAAAACTAAGAAACTATATATACATTAATTCATAGTTTTTTATCATTTTGAATAACATATGAAAAATTAGGACACTATTGACCCAAAGAACTTATGTTATAACTATTATAGTTTCAATCGCTTAGATTTCAAGTGAATTAATTTATATGGATTCAAAAAAAATATTGGAATGAACCATAGAGTTTTTCCTTAAATTCATAAGTAAATATAAATTTTTTATCATATGGTTAAAAACTTTCTCAGTGAACAATGCATGAATTAATTCTGAAGAAATCAAGAACATCCGAAGTTATATAGGAATAAAAAAATCATGTCTTAAATATTTGGAAGAATTTAATAAGTTAGGAGAAGCAATTATGATAATCTAAAATTTGGACATATAATATTTTATAAAATATTAAAATAAGAATAATTGTAATATTAATAAATAGTGACGTTAACTTTGCAAGTATTTGTGTTGGTTTCGTAAAATAGACCATGGTACATAACCATGTGAGTATACAGGTAAAAATATTAATACATATGATGTTAATGAAAATTTTCAATATTCACTATAAATTTAAAAGGATATTATACTTATTTATGTAAATGGGACAGTTAATCACTATAGCCATGGATGCAGGCATGAAAGTCTCACCAAATGATGAAAAAACTACAAAAAATGGGAGGACAGTGTATTGCAAACCTACAATCTAAAAATTTTGTCCTGAAATAAATAATTTTCAAGCATATAAAATCATTTTTACGGTTCTTATGCCATTAGTTTTAAGTCTATTAAAAGGGAACTGAGTAAAAAGGAAAATGTTATATATATGAAAACTATTATAAAAACAATGGGTAAAAACTCTACACTATTTCATATGAATAACAATAATATTAGATATTTGAACATCGGTAAAATCTATTTTTTATAAAAAAAAACTTGTATTTAGGTATATCTTTTTCCTAAATTCCATTAGACATATTTCTTTGAAGAGGGAAAAAACAACGTCCTGTCTAAAATTGATCTCCACCCTTTATCACTTTGGAGAAACCTGAACATTAACACTCTAAATTAGTTATAAAGAAAAAATATTTATAATAATGTTGCTCAAAACTATGATGTTAATTAAATAACGCTAAATTATCCATGATTTACGGATTACCAACTGAAATATTAGGAAATAATATCAATTCATTGCCTACATCTAATAAATTTTCTATTCAATGAATTTAGTCATGGTACTCTACCTCAATAACATGAACTCATATGATACCTCCATCCTATGGCATATACCTATTACCAATCAAGGTGAGGTAGAAATATGTTTTTAAATTATTTAAAATATAAAATTCTAGGTAAATTATAGAATGAAACCTATCTTGATTAAATAATATAAGCTACATGGGTCGCAGTGATACGTTTTAGACTAGTTTGATCTCATTTCCATCCAAATTAAACGTTTTTTGGACCAATTTTTTTTAATGAATCAAATTTTCATATCTCTTTTCCCTATAAAAACATTTTAATGCATCTACACAATTATAATATGTAGTTTATAAAACCATTTTTCTCAAATGGGTAAAAAGAAACATGAAGGTGAGTAAAACTATAAAGCATAATTGAAAACCATTTTTTTAACATGTAACCAAAGAGAAATTTGGTTTTATCCACCTTTAATAAATAAAATTAGATGATATTTCATAAAAATTCTTAAAAGAAACTAATAAAATTATATATAGGAATAAATTAGTTCAATATCCCATATTTGAATACATCTCACTTGAAAAATGTGTTAAATAAAAAAACCAGTATGAAATGGATGAGATTAAAGAAAAATAAAAATGTGATTCCTAGGATATCCCTCAAATTTGTTAGAAATCATTCATAAGAAGGGGTGATGAAACACATAAAAAACAAGATGATAGAAAAAAATGTTAGAATTTTGTTATGTAAGATGAACATTAAAAAAAAATAGAGATAGAAATTCTCATTGTTGTTGTGAGATGTGAATGGGGAGAGAACCAAGATCTCTATTGATTAAAGTATTGTGTGAGTCAACAATTGTGATTGAATTCATCAATTAGAGAAATAGTGAAAATGGTAGTTGGGTGGTGCAGAGCTTAACTATGATCGATGATGAAAATATATCATTTATTACATGTAATTGGTAATCTTGATAATAATTAGTTTTAAATATTCAAATAAATTTCATGTGATATGAAATCTAATATAACCACAATACATATATATTACCATGTTGAGAAGGTCGACAGTTATGAATTGATGTAGTGAGGGTGAAATTGGAAGTGACTCGATGTAGGATGCACCAGATGTTTTGTGAAGGAAGAGAAATGATGCAAGAACAATATGGTAGATGTTGGGATCATGAGTATAGGTAGATGCAGGTATGGAATTGAGATAATTTAGGAGGACAAGGTAGAGTGATATTGACAGAACCCCAGGGTATAATGTTTGGATCCATAGATGAGGTAGGTGTGAGTAGGATGACGACCATGGAGGATCAAGATGTGGAGTATCATGAGGAAGAGTATCCATTGGTGAAGGCAGAGAGATGATTAGGGGAGGTATAGGTAAAATTGGCTGCAAGAGAGGGGATTGTGGGTAAGAGAAGAAAGTCATGTGGGAGATAAAAATATAAACTACAATTTTCCACGGAAATTTTTTTCCTATGGCTATACTTAATCTAAGGTCATAGAATTCAAATAATTGGGGCTATATCTCAACCTATTCCATGACCTAATTAAGTTGTGGCAATAGGTCTTTTTTCTAGTAGTGTGTGGTCTTTTCAATGAAGTTAGATGCTTCACTCTAATTGTGTATGTACAATCATATGTTAGACTGGGTAATGGTTAATAATAAGTATATTTAACCTTGTGTGGATTATTATAATGGCTAGTTAAATGGGTAAAAGTTGTTTTTTAAGACTTTTATTTGATTAGGATATCATAAACTCAGAGCTCGGGAGTCTGATATACCAAATATGGGATTAAAGAGTAGTTATGGTCATTATAAATATATTGTGATGTTGTTTCATCTTAATAACTCTCCTAATGTTTTCAAGGATTTGATGAATCAAATATTCCAGGAGTATCTCGACACTTTTTTGGTAGTTTCCAAGGATGATATTTTGATTATTCAATATCCAAGCGCAATCATGATCACCAATTTGGTTTGGTTTTGGAAATCCTGAAGAGAATCCAATTGTAAAGAAAGAATTTGAAATACAATTTTTGGATCCATGAAATGAAGTTATTGGGGCATGTGATTTTTTATCATGTCATATCATTTTATCCTGAGATGATAAAGGCAATTTTTTAGGGAAAAAGACACTAAACGTCTTTGAGATTTGGATCATCCTTGGTCTTTCTAGATATTATCCATGGTTGATCAAGGATTTATAAAAGTTTGTGTCACCTTTGAAATGCCTTTTTATGATTGGGGTGAAATTCATATGGGGTGTAAGGTGTCAGTATTCCTTCGATTAGATGAAATTACTTATGGCATTGGATTTGATTATAATCTTACCTGAGCCTGGTAAACGGTATATGGTTTTTTATGATGCTTTTGGCACTAGTTCAGGTTGTGTGCTTTTGTTGAATGATCATGTGGTGGATAAAAGATTTTTCAAATTCAAAAATATGTTATGAATTATCCCACTCTTGATGTAGAACATTTTTTTGGTTATTCCTTCACATAAGTGTTTGAGGCACTATCATTTTGGGGAGAGGTTCATGGTATTTTCTGACCATAATATTCTGAGTTGTATATTTTATCATAAAATCTTGAATCACATAAAGAGTTAGTGGGTGGAATACCGTCAGATTTATAACTTCAATATATATTATACCCAGTGGAAGTGGAATGTTGTTTTGGACACTAGTAGCAGGATATTACCATTACAGGTTGTTCTGGAATGGGAGAAATAGTGGAAAATTATGGGATGCTTTACACAATTTCACCTAAATAAACAAGAGGATGTTTTAATTATGTTTCTGGCTAGTGTTAAGTTAGCATCATCTATCCTGGAGTCTATTATGAAGAGTTTTCATCAGGATGTTGAGTTCATAGGAATTAAAGAAACCCTATATGGTGGGGAGACAGTATCCTGCTGGTATCTCTCTTCAGATGGTATTATTTGTTTTAGGGACTGATTTTTCATGCCAACATCCATGAGGAGTTCAGTTTCATTTTATTATCATATTTCTTCAGGGTCCATTAATCTTTGAACTATGAATAAGTATTATTATTTTAGAATTAAATTATAGTGTTTGGGTATGAAGTAGGGCATTGCAGATTATGTGACTCGTTGTTACACAATCCAACAAATAAAGAAAGAGCATCTAAAACCCTCTAGTTTCCTTCAGGCTCTTCCGATGCTGATTTAGAAATTGGATAAAGTATCACTGTACTTTATTGTGGGGTTACCATAGACACTATGAGGAAGGAGTTCTATTTGGGTGGTGATTGATTATTTTAAAAAGTCGTCTCATTTCATTCTGATTAAGCACACCACTAATGTTGAAGATCTGAGTAAATCTTATGTATATATATCATGAAGTTGCATGGGGTTATTTATACTATTTTTTTAGAAATGGATCGTAGGATTACTAATTGGTTATAGAGGAGTTTCCAAGAGGTGATGGGGACTTAGGTCAGTTTGAGTACAATTTATCATCCATAGAAAGATGGCCAGATGGAGTGTTCTATTTAGACCACGAAGGATATGCTCTGTGCTTATGTCTTGAATTTTGGTGGATATTGGGATATCCATCAGAGACTAATTGAGTTTTTATAACAATAGTTATCATTCGTCAGTAAAAATGGATCCCTTTGAGACTTTGTATGGTTATCCATGTATACTGCCTCTTTATTAAGAATAAGTGAGTGAGGCCTCTTTCAGGGGACCAAGTATAATTTAGGACATTTTGGTGGGAATTTAAGATATATGTTGACATCTGGTTAAATCTAAAATTAGATAGAAATAATATATGAATCGATGGAAATGTCCGTTGTAGTTTTCCAAAGCTGAATGGGTTTTCTTGAAATTTTCTCTTTGGTTGGGACAGTGTCAGATTGGAAAATCGGGAAAGTTGGTTTCGATATATGTTGTAATTTTTTAGGTCACTAAATGACTTGGGTAGGATGCTTATTGGTTGGAACTGCCAATTTAGTTGATGGGCATTCATGGTGTATTTCACACATTGTAGCTTAAGAAATGCCATCTTGATCCATCTAATGATTTTATTTGGGAAGAGATTAAGTTGGAGCCATATTTTTCTAGTATGGAGAATGAAATGGAGATCATTGAATCTCAAGTTAATGTCTTGTGTGGTTTGTCAATTCCATAAGGAAGAGTGTTGTGGTGATACAGATCAAATTTTTACATGTCTTGGGAGTGTAATTCATTGATGAGGGATTAATTTAATCACCTCTTTCTTGACATTATTTATCAATATGACTCCCCATGGATTGATATTCTTATGGTGGGGAGTTTGTATCATCCTTTTACCCACATTAAGGTATTTATCATATCCCTTTTTTTCCTTATTTATTTGGGTTCATTTTGGTACTCCCCATAATGGAGAGCATTTTATGGGGGAAATTATCTAATGTTTTGGGATGTTTTATTTTTTGGAATTAATGGAGTCTGAGTATAATTGTGTTAAAAGAGTTATATGGTTCTCCCTTAGTTTAGAGAACACCTGTGTTGGTTTTGGGATTTTGAGCCTAGTATAGAGTTTTTACTATCATCTAGGTGATTAAACCCCATGTAATGATTACACAACATGAAGTTTTTACACATAGTGTAATCTTTTCACATCATATATTGGTTACATGGTAGATTTTTTGAACTGGTATATGGTTTGAAATCATTAAAAGTTATGAATTGGGTTTATGTCATATAATGTGTGCAACCATGAATTAGTTCATGGTGTGATGGTTTTACATGCCATGAAAATATTAAATGTCGTAAAATGGTAAAAATCTATATTTTTAATCCTAGGCTATGAATTTTTTGGAATTTTAAGTTTCATGGATTACATAATGTGAAATGGGGTTTAAATCTGTGTAATTTTAAAAATTTGTGTTTTTAGGGTGTTTCAAGGATGATTTTTATTTCACACTGTCACATTTCTCTTCTCTCTTGACCTAGTAGATCTCCCAAGTGATTTTGGGATATCCATTCCTTCAAAATCACTCAATTCAATGATTGATCTCTGTTATAGTTGTGTTGCATTTATCTGGGTGATTAATCCTTCTACATTCTCATTTTCATTGATCGTGGTGGAACCATTTTGTTGGGTTATTGGATTTTTTTGATCTGCAATGATAATCTTTTTGATTATTTTTAGATCTGATATGTGATATTCTATCATTAGCATATCATTTATTAGTTGCGGCGTGGCGGGTGTGTGTTCTTTGAGGTTTGTCTTGATCTACCCTTTCTTCCATATGATTTGTGTGTGGGATGTGATTCTAAGATTTATAAATCAATCATAGGGCCTATATTGTTGAATTGTGTTCCTTTCAATTTGGTGGATCATGTTGCAGGTGTGTACGACCTGAGATTGATGTAGGTGGTTTCATCTCTAGACTATATTGGATGAACTTTATTTTTAGGGTTTTATAAATTGTTTGATAAATTGGTTTATAACTTTTTTTATAAATGAATTGGAATGATTTATTGGTGTGTTTGGAAATGGGTTTCTGAGAAAATATTTTTCTCCCCTTGTTTTGAGAAAATATGTTTTTTTCTAGTTTTGGAGAAAGAAAATGTACTGTCAAGGCATTGTGAAATAGATTTATGAAATGTTTTCAAATCAATGTTTTAATGAAATGGTTTGGAAAAAAGAGCACATGGCAAGACGTTGGTACTTTGGTTGAATGTTTTATAATAGGCCTCATCCATTGATATAGTTTCAAGGTTACCCATGAGGGGTTCCTATACTCCCTAAGCCTATTGTTCTAGGGACTTGGTGGAAACATTTAAGAGGTTCTATTTTTGGGGTGTTCCTTTGCTTGCCAGATTCAATATATATATATAGACATGATGCATGAAATTTCCTATGTTAAGGGTACAAATTTCCAAGATTTCTTGAATTGTAATGATCTTTGGTTTAATGTTACCTATGATTTGTCTTGTACAATTTTTGTTTTTACATCCACGAATTAGATATGATATGCGACTCTTGTTTTACTTTGATTTTTGTTCTTTGATGTATATGAAATGTTTTGAAACAGTTTAACTTAGATTATTTTGGAAATGATGAAAAAGGGTAAATTAAATGTTTTCCATGATTTTTCTATAAAAAAACTATTTAAATGTATATCATGTAATATTTTCTTTAATGTTGATAATTGTTTAGATGTTTTATATAGACATGATAGAGAGAAACTGGGTGGGTTCCTACTAATCCTGTTACCACACACCACACAAACCCCTTCAACATTGTGTATAACTTTGTATGAATATTGAAATTGGGAAAGACAAGGTGCCGCTATAACGCGGTGAGGTTTCAATCAGCTGAGTCTGGATAGGTGGTGGTGAGATGGTGGGAGTTTCCCACACTATCACATGGAGTATTCTATTTTCTGTTTTAATTTTTTTTTTGATATTTGTCTTATATATTAGGATTTTATAACTATTTTTGAGTTGTATAGTTTCCATTTTATTATTTCAATTAAGGAATATAATAATATTTTTTTACGTTTCTCTATATTGTGTGAGTGTGTTTTTCTGTGTTTTTGTGTCATGTTATTACTCCAGGTTGGGATAAATCGTTCTCTCTGGCTCTTTTTTGATGCCTGGGTGCTAGTCGCTTTCCAATGGGGATCAGGAACGACCTTTAGATACATGTCAATTTAGGTTATTTACCACTTTGAGAGGGTATTTGGGTTAGGTTCACCATATATATTATTATATACTACATATTCATATTTTGTTTGATAAAGTAGAGAAAAATTATTACAATGGGTCCGTATAATTATTTTCTCCTAAGTGTAGTTAATCTATCCCTGATTTAGAGCTTTTTGTGGTGGATTTTTCACTTACATTTTGGTGAAAATACCTACTTATATAAAATTTTATAGTCTATTAAGATAAAAAAAATTTAATTATATCTTCCTAGTTATAATTCGAACATGAGTAAATAGAGAAGGGTATAATTTTTATAAGATTATAATTAAATGATTTCTTATACTCTATGAAATTAAAATGAAGTGGTAGATACTATAAGTATGAAATATTATAGTGATGTTGGTCTATAAAAATTTGAAAGATTAAAGGTGATGAAAAAAAATTTAACAATACATCATGGTTTGGGAGAACTAGATGGTGAATCATGTCTTTAGAAAATGATAACCAAATCATTTTAAAAAAAATAGAATCCTACCTTGGATGTCTTACAATAGATGTTATGGTTTTTTATATAGAAATACCAATGGTAAAAAGCACTATTTAATGTTTTTACGTAATTTATTTGATCATTAGATAGTGTATGGTATACTTTCTTTTCTAAAATTTATTATACTTTGAAGAGTTAGTTTTAGTGGACTATAATGAAGTGATTAATTTTTTATTTCATAGAATAGTGTAAAACCTGTAATTGTATTTAGATCAAGCATCGAGTACTAAGAAATTTTCCGCAACCACTAATTATTCTAGAATGGAAATGGGAAGAAATTCTAATGGACTTTTTCATAGGTTTTCCCCATTCCCCTAGAGATTATGATGAAATTTATGTTATCGTCAATCAGTTGAAAAAGTATTTTAATTTCATTATAAGGTGTGTTGAATAAATATGGTGTTCCTCATATAATCATAGCCAAAAGTGATTTTTAATTCACTTAATATTTTTGGAGGGAATTCAAATTCTTTTTTATACCCAATTGTGTCTTAACACACATAAATAGACGGATAGACTGGCCAAGCGATTCTGACATCAGAGGTTATTTAGAGTAAAAGTTTAATGGAATTTGGTGGATCATGGGTGGAATATTTAAATTTAGTATATTAAAAATAAGATAACAGTTTCAGTCCATACATTGGTATGGAACCATATGATTCCCTATATTTTTTGTCATTTTATTCCTCAATGTATTTTGATATCATTGGGGAGTTGGTTATAATTGAACCATCACTAGAGTAATATAGAACAAATATGTTTCATATCATGATTATATTCCTCCTTAGTTAATTTAGATTCATGGTGTATTTAATGTGTCCTATTTTAGGAAGTATTTTCATTATCAATATTATGTGATTGATTGGGGTGATGTGTATTTAGAGGAATATACAACTTTTGAAGACTATCATCGGTGGATTCAAAATCATGGGGATAATTTTTTACTTTTCATGAAATATTTTTTTCTATGGGTTTTATGGAGGAACTATGGAATGATAAATTCATAAAATAAATAATGCAAGATAAATGTTTAATATCTCGAATTTTTTTGAGTCTTTGTCAGTTCTAATTCAAAATCATATTATCACAAAAAAGAACGAAATAAAAAAATAAATCATTTTATTGTTATTAATTTTTTATAGTTGTAGATGAATCAATTTTATGATAAAATTATTTCATGGGGAATGTATTGTTGAGACCCTGAAATTCAATGTTTTTTGTATGAAAAAAAATGAGAATTATTGTATGTGAAATGGAAATAGTTATTTTTATTATCTGAAAATTAAATTTTTCTTACAACATTATATTTAAGTCATTATGTGTATAACTGGAAAAGATTTTGGTATTTTTCAAATGCGTTTCAAGATTTTAGAAAAAAATGTTAGTTATGATAACTTAATTAATTTATTATTTCCTTATGTGATTTAATTTAATTACTGAATTATTTTTATATGTAGTTTATGAAGTGTATTTTAATCATTGTTCATTTACTTGAGATATTAAATGATTTGATGTTGGATATTTAATATTACAATGTTTCATGACTCATGTTACAATTGAAGGATTCAATATTGATTTTTAATAGGTGTATTGATGGGGGAGAGAGAGAAAATAAAAAAGGAAATTATGGAATGGGAATTAATAAGAGAAATTATCAAATTTAACATCATAAGAATTTATTTCACTAACAATACCATTCTACCATATTTTATCCATCAAAATATTCTCTATATTATTTCATGGAAGAAAAACTCTAATGGGTTAGTATCTTCACTGAATGAAAATGATGTGGATGATAAAAAAAAGTTAGTTTATCCATTGATGACCATTATCATTTGATAAATGGATTTTTTTTTCATAGAAATGAGTTAGGTGACTCTAGACCGTCACCAATCAACTATTGTTGTATGGATAAACCATGATCTTGATATGTATGATTAATGAAGTTAATATATTATCCTGGGTAAATAATAATGGTGAAAATAAGTGTTTTTTGATTTAAAGTCATGGATACATGCATTTTGATATTCTAAAATGATAGTGGTGGAGATGAAGATAAATAAATTTATAAAATAATGAATTCGATGTTTATAAGAAATAATTAATATGGTGTATGAAACTTCAGAAATGAATATATCTCATTAGTGTGGTGATGTATTTGATTATATTATTGTAAATTCTTATTTATTTTAGCCTATGAATTTTTTCTAAGCCTCTATAGTAAATATTGGGTATGAATGATAAATATTGGTAGCAAATACAATAGGAGAAGATATAAAAACCTTGGTTCAAACTATGAAAAAACCTCATCGGTCATTCTAAAATTGTAAAGGTGGATTCCACTCTTTTGAAAATATTATCAATGCATTTTTAAGAGTTTGTATAAAAGATAATATGAGTTAAACAGGGGTCATAACTCTTAGAAAATGTGTTTTTCCACATTTAGGAATAATGGGACATCTGTTGGTAAAAAACATGGGGTTTTTTAGAAATAACAAAGGGTTGTTCCTCTTTGGAATGGGGCATTCTCAATCCTGTATGGGTCAATCTAATTATTACTTCCTTATAGATTTCCCTCGTATTTAATATAGGAGGAAAAAATAGCATATTGTAAGTGTGGAAGTGTTTATGTAAAATAAGGATAGACTTATATTCTATTTAATTACTATAGTGATGTGGTCTTCCAATATCATGTCAAATTTCCCTTTGTTCTAACAATCATGAGTGACAAGCCCCTTCTCTTTCAAACTAGTGGATCATAGGCAGTGGTAGCACCTTAGAGATCAGTGTTACTACTTAGAATCCTCCACCCCAGATAGAAGTTCTATCGTTATTATCTTTAATTTTGTTCCCAAAGTCTTACCATATTTCCTAGCCAATTTAGTGGTTCTTCTAGCTTTTAAAGCTGTTAGGGTGATATCATCGATGCTCTTTGAAATCCCACTATCCCCTGTCTAATGTACCCCACCACCTCATTCCATTATGTCTGTTGTTCTGGGTGAGAGTTCCATGGATACTTGATGCCTGGTACCCCTAGTCCCTCTGATTCCTGTAGACCATCTCCAACACAAAATACATTTTGATGGGGAAATTCTATTTTGGTGCAAAAATCTCCTCCGAGCTAGAAGTAATTGCAATGTCAAAATGATCTTTTTCTATAGTGCATCACCATATTTGGAATATCACTATTGATTCGTTATCTTCTTTATTTTTTTACATTCTATTCATTTTATCATCGTAAAAAATGTTTTATATTTATTTTTATACTATATATTTTAATCATTATACATATATAATATTTATTTTTTATTATTCAATTTTTATTTTTTTTCAACAATATTATTAATGTTCATTTTAATATATGAAAAATATAATTATTATTCATATTTTTTTAGAAAATTTTAAATATATAAATCAATAAATTATTCGCAATTATTATATTTAATTAATTATTTATATATATAAATATTGAAATTTATATAATAATAATCATATAATTAGTGTATAATACTTATATAATATAATAAATTATATATTGTATTTAGGTTAGTGTAAACTAATAATAGATAGTAATTAAATAAACTGTTAATTTAAATACATTATGCTATTAGTTTATAAAAGTCATAAATTAATATTATGAAAATTAATATATATATATATATGTCATTAAAAAGTTTTGTAAAAATTTGACAAAAAACAAACATGTATGTTTATACAAACAAAAAAAAGATTAAACAAAGTAACATAATGATATGAAATAATCAGAACCCATCAAGACGAGCACAATAGATAACAAAAATTTAACGTTACAACAATATTGTTCAGCTGCCATACAAAAAAATAATGAAAAGGTGGAAAAATAACAATCTAATAAGTTTAATTTTAAATAGAATGTCATTTTAAAAAGAATGAAATTTTATTCTATTTAATTTTATATTATTTAGACATTAATAATTTTAAGTAAGGGTGGAAAAAAGTTATGTAAATATAAACTAAAGTTATGTAAGGTTCAATGAATGTTAATTGTAAAACGAAAGTCATGTAAGGGTATACAAATTAAGTGAGAGTAAAAAAAAGTTAAGTAAGGGTAAAAAAATTTTAAATAAGGGTAAACTAAAGCAAAGTAATGGTAAACTAAAGTTACATAAGGGTGAAATAATGTTATGTAAGGGTAAAAAAGTTAATTAGAGGTGAAACAAAGTTAATAAAGGGAAAACAAAGTTAAACAAGAGAAAAACAAATTTAAGTAAGGGTAAATAAAATATAAGTAAGGGTAAACTAAATTTATTTAAGGGTAAACTAAAGATAAGTAAAGGAAAACTAAAAAAAATGTAAGGTTAAAATAATGTTAAGAAAAGGTAAAATAAAGTTATGTATGGGTAAATTAAAGATAATTTAGGGTAAACTAATGTTTTTTAAGGGTCAACTAATGTTATGTAAGGGTAAAATAAAGTTAAGTAAGAGTAATAAAAAAGTAGGTAATGGTGTACTAAATCTAAGTAAGGGTAATCTAAGCTACATAAGGGTAAACTAAAGGTAAATATAAGTAAAAATTTGTTAATTAAGTGTAAACCAAATTTAAGGGTAAAAAAAAGTTAACTAAGGGTAAACTAAAGTTATGTAAGAGTGAAACAAAGTTAACTAAGAAAAAACTAATGTTATGTAAAGGTAAAACTAAAGCTACATAAGGGTAAACTAAAACTAAGTAAAGGAACACTAATGTTCAGTTAGTGTAAAATAAATTTGTGTAAGGTTAAAAAAATTAATGGTGAACTAAAACTAAGGTTAAACAAAGGTGATTTGAATACTCTAATTATAGATGCAATGGAAGTTCGGGCTATAAATGTTGAGTTATCGATGAATGAAAATGTTTGATTTACAGACTTACTCAGTAAACATTGAAGAATCAAGGATACAAATGATCGTATTGCATTCTGTAATGCATTAATCGAGTATCTATTGTAATTTTATGCATTTTTCATTGAAAATAATTTTTAGTAGCATCCAATTTTATTTTATTTTATGTTATATTATTAAATAATGAGTACACATTTAATTTAATTTAATCATTAATTACTTAAATAGTTAATATTATTATTGTATTAAACTTTTTTTAATATATAAATAAATAGATACTATTTAACTAATTTTTCAAAACATTTTACTTAATTAATCAAATCACACACATGTAATTATTTTTATAATACATATTTTAATCATAATATTTAATTATTTTTTATATTTGATTATTCTATTATTAACTTTTTTACAATAACATTATTAATAGCATTTTTAATATATGAAAAATATTATCATTATTTATCTTATTTTTTTATATTTTAAATAAAATTAATAAATTATTTATTCTTAATTATTCTATTTAGTTTGTTATTCATATATTCCTATAAAAAAATATATATAATAATAATCATATAATTAGTGAAAAATACATATATAATATAATAAAATATATATTTAATTTAGGATAGTTTAATTTAATTATTGATAGTAATTAAATAAAATTTAAATTTAAATAATTTTTTCTACTGGTTGTTAAAAAAGTATAAAATAAATTTAACTACTCAATATATATATAAATATTTATTTATAAGAACTATATTTTTTCAAAAATAAGAAAAAAATACAAATATGAATTCTTACACTAATAAATACAAGATTAAACAAAATAAAATAATGATTTGTAATAATTAGAACGTAACATACCGAATACAATAGATTACATAAATTCAACATTACAATAGTAGTACTCAACTTCTATACAAAAAATAATGAAAATGTATAAAAAAATATAATAATCTAGTAAATTAGCATCACTTCCACCGATGTTGTTAATATATTCAAAAACAATTGATGTTGATGGTGATTGGAAAGGTGGATATGGTGGTTGGTGAAATGATCCCTCTATTTTCTATATAATTTGTGCTTGTTCAGATTGAATAAAAGCATGAACATTTGGATCACTGATATTAGTCAGATATGGAGAAAAAATTTCATTTTCCTCTTTAAACCCTTTGAGAATAATTATCTTTTCTTCAATTTTAATTCATTGTTTCCCTGAATTCTCCAACGTCTCTAAAGGCTGTTGATTATCGTCTTACAAGGTTTCAATGATAGCTTGATATTTTTCATCATTTTCCCTTTTTCATTTATCTTTTATCACTCCAATGGGTCATATATAATAAGATCCATAAACATAACCATCGGTTATGTTCAATGAAAATGAGGAAAATCCTATAGATCTAAGAGGATAAGACTCCGAAGTTATATTATTTGAATTTGATGATACATAGTTCTATTTTCAATATATTTTCTTCTCTTACATACACCATCATTGAAGTTTTCAAAAAAAGTTTGATTGTTTTCCATACATGATCAAACCTAAATTATTTCTTGCTCATGGGATCTTGCATGTGTATGGTTTTCGTCGATATTACTGGAAAATATTCCCAATATTAATGCCATGTATTTTCATATATAAGAATAAAAGAGAAAATTAATAAATTAATAATAGTATTTTTACTATTCACCATAGGGATTCATATATTCAACTTTTTTGATTCATCTATTTAATTTATTAACACTGTTATTGATAACCTATATCTGAAATAGACACGATCTTTTTCTTTGAAGCTCCCAACCCCCATTCTTTCTTTTTGTTTCATGAATTTTTATGTGAGACCAAAATAAGTTGGATTACTGGAAAAAACTAGTAATAGGATATTGGGATGTCTCCATATAGACCTCACATAAGACTACATCATCACCAAAAATGTAGCTAGAAGACCGAGAAACCATCTCTCTCAAAAAAATAGTTATAGAAAGGTATTGGTGAAATGGAGGGAATGAGAATTTAGGTTGAATGAAACTAATAATTATTTCTATGGATAATAATATATAACTAATAGCCATAGTATACAAAATAGAATATTGGAAAGATTTCATATTGATTTTAATCATTAGATGGATTTTGTTCCCATCCAACCTCGGGAAGAATGCGTCTTTATCCCAACCATTGGATGAATTTCATTTTTAAAATGAACCGTTGGATTGATTTTATCATTATTTCAACCTTATCATGATTTCCCTACAATCTCACTGATCTGTTGGATTTCATTTTAATCATTTTCATCGAATGAGTTTTAACTTTATCTAACCTTATCATGATCGCACATCTATCCCGACCGTTGTATGGATTTCAGAATGATCTTAATCATTGGATGTATTTCATCCTCATCCAACCTTATTAGGAATACACCTCCATCCAAACCATTGGATGGATTACATTTTGAAATGAACCTTGGGAAGGATATTATCTTAATGTAAACATTATCATGATTTAACTACGATTTCAACATTCCATTGGATTTTATTTTGATCACATCCATCAGAAGGGTTTTAAATTTATCTAACCATATCATGATTGAATATCCATTTTTAATATTTATTAATGCATATTTACCGATTAAAATGTTATATTTTAATATATATATAGTTTTCATAATTAATATATGTATTTATTCTCATTTTAAGTATTCATTTTTAGTTTTTTAAGATTTTTATAATTGATAACTCTTATTCATTCTTTTAAAAGTTATTTAATCTATTCAAATATTAATTAAATCCCTCTCATTTTTAACATTTCGAATATAAAAAATAGATCGTTGGATGAATTTCATTTTGATCTCAATCATTAGATGGATTTCTTCCTCATCTAACTTTATCATGATAGATCCTTCATACCAAACATTATATGTATTCCCTTTTGATTTGATATATCAGATGGATTTATCTTTATTCCATCCTTATCCTGATTTTACTACCGTCTCAGCTATCCACTTTAGTTTATTTTGATCGCATTCATTGGATGATTTTTAACTTTATATAATTTTATCATTATCACGCATCCATTTTTAATAGTTATTTATACATATTTATGGATTCAGATTTAACGTTTTTAATACTGTTATAATTTTCATAATTGATATATTTATTCATTTTCATTTTATGTATTTATTTTTTATTTTTAAAAATTTATATAATTCATAACTGTTATTCATTCAATAAATATTTTCTTTGATCTATTCATGTTTTAATTAAATTTCACTAATTGTTGAGATTAAGACAATATAAAATAGATCGTTGGATGGATTCCATATTGATCTCAATCGTTGGATGGATTTCTTCCCTATATAACCTTATCATGATTTCACCTCCATCCCAAACATTGTATGGGTTTCATTTTGAAATGAACTATTGGATGGATTTTATTTTTATGCCAACCTTATCATGATTTCACTACTATATAAGACATCCATTGAATTTCATTTTGATCATAGGTGTGAGATGGGTTTAAACATTATCTAACCTTATCATGATCACATATCCCTTTTAATATTTATTTAAACATATTTATTGATTCACATTAAATGTTTTTAATAATGTTTTAATTTTCATAATTAATATATGTATTCATTTTCATTTAAGTATTCATCTTCAATTTTTTAAAAATTTATATAATTAATAACTCTTATTCATTATTTTAATAATTTTTGAGTCAATTCAGTTTTTTAATTAAATATAACTCATTTTTAACATTCAAAGTAGAAAATATAAATCATTAGATTTATTTCATGTTGATCTCAATCATTGGATGAAATTCTTCCTCATCCAACCTTACCAGGATTGCACCTCTATTCTAACAGTTGGATAGATTTTATTTTGAAATGAATCATCAATTGAATTTTATCTTTATAGAAACATTATCATGATTTTACTACGATCATAACCATCCATTTGATTTTATTTTGATCATAGTAATTGGATGAGTATTAACACTATCAAAACTTATTATGATTGCATATCCCACGATCGTTGGATATATTTCATATTGATCTCAAGCATTGGATATATATCATCCTTTGCTAAACATATCATGATTTTATCATTATTTCATTGGATTTCTCAACATATAAGTATTATTGTATGACTTATTGAGAATAAATGCTCGATAAGAGTACCAAAATGAATTACAACACCAGAGGACTTCCGGATATTCATTTTGAAATTCCATCATCATTATCACTATCTTCTTCTTCATCTTCATCCAATAATGCAAAACAAATTGAAGAGATGTAGGAAGCAATACATCAAGAAACTCATAGGAACAATATGAAGATGGTGTATTATTATAGAAATATAATTATTGGTCTTCTCACGTCGGATCTATCATAGGGAACATAGTTTTCAATCGCAATCATGAGGCTGCAGATCGTAATTGTATGATAATTATTTTTTCAGTAATCCATTATATAATGTGACATTGTTCTTTTGATGATATTAAATGTCTTGAAGTATTTTTCTCCGCACTGTTCATGTAGTAAAAGCACATGATCACTACATTTGGAAAATAAGTGATGGGGTTGGTAGATTTGGATTATCAACTCAGCAGAAATTAATAGATATGTTTCGGATGTTGGCATATGGCCTTCTAGTTAATGCTACTGATGAATATGTTAAAATTGGTGAGTCTAGTATAGTTGAATATTTAAAAAATTATTGTTGAGTTTTTACAGAGTGATACCTTCGACAACCTAATGAAAATGATATTTCAAGATTGTTTTATATTGATCAATAATGTTGTTTTCCATGAATGATAGGTAGTTTGGATTGTATGAACTAGAAATGGAAAAAGAATTCTACGACATGGGATAGACAATGTGTAGGATTCTTGGGATCCCCAAATATTATTTTAGAAGAAATGGTCAATTATTATATTTTCATATGGTACACATATTTGGGTATGTCGGGTATCAATAATGACGTCAATGTTCATAAATCATCTCATTTGTTTTCCAATCTCACTCAAGGTGTTACTTCTCCTACTCATTATGTCATTTGAGGAAAAGATATGATATGGGATATTATTTAGCTAATAATATATATCCAAATTGGTCCATAGTTGTGAAATGTATACACAACCCATGTAGTCCAAAGAAGATATATTTTTTAATGAAGCAAGAAGCATTTAGAAATGATGTGGATGATGAATTTTATATTTACGGACAGAATTTGCAATAATCGCACGAACTAAACATTTTTGGAGAAAACATGTGTTACATGATATGATGAATACATGTATTTTCATTCATAATATGATAATTGTGGAAGAATGTGATTTGAATTCTCTAATTATTAATGTGATGGAAGTGCCAGCTCAAAATATTGAGATAACGATAGATGAAAATGATCAATTTCAGTACTTAATCTTTCTATATATAAGAATCAATGATAAGGATTCTCATATCACACTCCACGATGCATTAATAAATCATTTATGGAAATGATCTTCTGATTTAGAGAATAAATTATAATAGAGTATCCATTGTAATATTCTACATTTTAATTGAATATCACTTTAAATATCATACAATTCTATATTTTCAGTCATTAATAATGTTAAATAAGGGTAAAAAATAGTTAAGTAATGGTAATATAAAGATAATGGTAAAAAAAAGTTAAGGGTAAAAAGAAAGATACATAAGGGTAAAAAAAAGTTAATCAAGGATAAAAAAAGTTAAATAATGGTAAACTAAAGCTATGTAAGGGTGAACTATAGTTATGTAAGGGTAAACAAAAGCTAAGAAAGAGTCAAACAAATTTAAGGGTAAACAAAAGATATGAAAGGGTAAAGTAAATTTAACTATAGGTGAATCATGTTAATCAAGGGTGAAACTAAATGCAAGTAAGGTTAAATGTAAAGCTAGGTAAGGGTAAACTAAAGCTTAGTAAAGGTAAAATAATGTAAAGAGTAAACTAAAGTTCTATAGGGGTAAAAAAGGTAATTAAGGGTAAACTAAAGATAATTAATTGTAAACTAAGGGATGTAAGGGTAAACTAAAGGTATGTAAGTGTAAAATAAAGGTAAGTAAGGGTAAAATAATTTTAAGGGTAAACTAAAGTTAAGTAAAATAAAAGATTTTATGTAATGGTAAACTAAAGTTAAATAAATATGAAACAAAGTTATGTAAGGGTATATGAAAGTTAAGTAAGGGTAAAATGAAGTTAATGGTAACACAAATTTAAGGGTAAACTAAAGTTAAATAAGGGTATACTAATGTTAAATAAGGGTGAATCAAAGTTAAGAGAGGGTAAAATAAAGTTAAGTAAGGGCAAAACTAAAGCTATGTAAATGAAAACTAAACTTTAGTTAGGTTAAATTAAAGTTTAGTAAGGGAATAATGAAGTTAAATAAGGTTGAACTAATATTATGTAAGGGTAAATGAACGTCATTTGGATTCTCCAATTATAGATGTGATGGAAGTGTCAGGTCCTACTGTTGAGTTAACGATGGATGAAAATGTTTGATTTCAGTACTTACTTAGACAATATAGAAGAATCTATTATAAGGATCCTCATATTGCACTTTGTAATTCATTAATCGAGCATCTATAAAAATGATATATTAATTTAAAAAATTCATTATAATGGAGTACCCATTGTAATTTTCTTTGTTTTTAATGGAATATAATTTTAAACATCACAAAATTTTATTTTATTTAATTTTATGTTAATAAATAATGAGTACAAGTTTAATTTAATTAAACTATTAATTATTAAATTAGATAATTTTATTAATATATTAAAATTTATTTTTTTAATATATAAATAAATAATTATTATTTATTAGTTTTTTTATTTTTTCACATAAATAATAAAATCACACACATGTAATTATATAAATCACACAAATATAATTATAACTAAAATACCTTATATTAATGTACTGTGAAAATAAAGCAGAATTTATTATATTTATGTTGACAATGTTAAATAATGATAACATATTTAATATAATTTAATTATTAATCAATATATAATTTAACTTCATTTAATTATTAATTTTATTAAATAACATAATATATCACATTGGTAAATTTTAGGAAAAATTATAAATATTAATATAATGTGTTGAATAAAAGTAATAAAAATATATATAATTAAAAGAATATTTTTTTGAAGTGGAAAATGAATTAATCCCTTATATGGGATATAATATTCTTGCTTAAAAATGAAATAAGGCCGCTATTTCCATTTTGATCAAAAATTATTTTCTGCATCCATCTCTTTTTGGAGATCGAATTCATTACAGCTCATTTGGTAGGGGAGATAATGGCGGAAAAGAGAAGATTTGTAATGAGAGAAATCTATATCTCTGGTTCGGTTATCTAATGTAGAAGGAGATAAATGTGAGGCATCTTAAGGGAGATAAATTGATATCTCTCCCACAAGAAATTTCATCAAATATCGAATCATCCCAAAATCGAGACGATTCAAATCAAAATCATCAATCCCATTAAAATATTTTAATGATTTCCCATATTTCCATTAGATATCTATATAAACAGCTAGACATCACATTGATGCTTCATCCTACACTACTGATCCATCTCCGTCATCTCGTTCTTCCGCTGGTTTATTATACCCTATTTACTCCTTCCGGTCTGTTGTTATTACTATGAAATTAATTTTTTTCTTCATCCGGATATTATTTTTTGGCATCTAGTTTTCAACCAGTCCACTTCATCTTCACCCATTCACAGCTTTTTTCTTCTCCATTGTTGTAAGAAATTCATTTGTTTCAATTCTTATATTTTGTTTTTAAAATTAATTATTTATACTTGCAACTTTTTTTTGGTTGTAGTATAAGATTACTTTTTAAATTTTGAATATATTATTTCTATAGAAATTTATGTAATGCAAATACAAATAGTCATAAATATATAAATGAGTATAAAAAAACAATACATTTCAATCAAAAACTTTTGATTATTTATTGATATATGGGTCATATTAATTTATATATTATTGAAAATTACATATTATCAAATTTTTATTAATTACTATGAATTATTATCAATTATATTTCATATTTGTGCTATCATAGCTTTATTATTTTGTTATATTACAAAATTTATGATTTAAACCTTTTTTATTACATTATTTTATTTTAATAGAATATTTTAATTTGTTACAAAATTTATTTCGTTACATTATTTTTATTAATTATTGTCAACTTTATTTTTCTATATTAAAAAATTTATTTTATTTTTTTATTTTCCTATATTACCAAATTTATGGGTTATCATAAATTTATTGTAAATTATATTTCATATTTGTACTACATGTTTATTATATTTGTGTTACTAGTTTATCAAAGGTTTATCATAGATTTGTTATTTTGTTATATTACAAAATTTATGATTTATATATTTTCTAATGTATTATATAGATTTATTATTAGGTTGCATTATAAAATTTATTATTTATAAGAAATAAGTAAAATTATGGATATTATTATTGAATTTTCTATAATGAAATATATTTTTATTTAAAATAGAATATTAATATTTTAAAGAGACTATTATAAATTATATTGAAAAAATCTATAAGGTAGTTTTTATATGAAATATTAATTATTTATTTTCTATATGTCATGTTCAATTATATTTTAATTTTCAATTATATATATCTCTATTTATATAGTTTCATTAAATAAATTTTATTGAATCATTTTCTAGAAAACTTTTAGGCCTTTTGGATCAACAAGATGAAGCATTGAATAATATTTTGATTAAATGGGTAGTAAGTCGAAAGATAGCTATTGTTGAACTTATATGTCATGTATTGGTCTTTTTGTATTCCTGTAAAATCTATCATCATAAAAAACTGATAAACTAATCTATTAATTACGTGAAATGTTAAAAAGATTGAGTTGGACTCATGGATCAACTTAGATTAGAAAATGATTTTTGTAACATAATTCTTATTGGGCCACATGATTTTTCAAATTTGTGTTCTATGCTTGAAATAGAAGGTGGTATGAAACTAACAATATTTTCAACAATTGAACAACAGGTTTCAAAATTTCATTTTATCTTGTCACATAATGTAATAAACACAAATGTTTCCTTTTTTTCGTCGATTTGGTGAAACAACATATTGAAATTTACATGATTTTTTGAGATAAATGATTTCATTTGAAGATAAATCTCTATTCCAACCAGATGGATCTGAATATTCTCCCATGATACTCAATAGTGGAAGATTTTACCCATATTTTAAGGTACATTCTATATAATACAATTATTGTTTCAATTTACAATTTTTTATCTTTGTATTTTAAAAAAATATCATAAAATATATTAACTAATAGGATTGTATTAGAGAATTGGATGGAACACATGTTCATGTCAAAGTTTTTAATAATGATACACCAATATATCGTGGTAGAAAAAGTTATCCCACAGTGAACGTACTATGTGCATGTACATTCAATTTAAAGTTTACTTATGTATTGGCTAGATGGGGGGAACCACGTCCAACTTGAGAATTATTAAAAATAAATTATCTAGAGATGATTAATTAAGACTACCGATCAATAATTTCTACTCACATTAATTTTTCTTGTTAAAATAAGTAAAACGAATTATCTAATGTAACAAAAAAATTGAAGTAGGAAAATTTTATCATCTTGATGTGGGATATATGTTACGGAGTGTCCTTATACCACCCTATAGAATTGTACGTTATCATTTGAAAGAGAACACCAATCATCCAACAGAAAATGCTCGATAATTATTTATTAATCGACGTGATTCTTTGTTCAATGTTATTGAGAGAGCTTATAGAGTTTCAAATAAAGTATTTCCAATTATATCAACTACAACAGACTCTATATACTCAGTGAAGACACAATCAAATATCATATTAGCTTGTTTCATAATATAAAACATTGTAATTGGTGTAGATCCAGATGAAAATCTTCCTGTCAAGGTGGATAATGCCCCTAAAGATCACAATGAAGTTGAACAAGTAGCTAGCGAGTGAATAGACACTGATGAAGATTCAAAAAAGTGGAGAAAATTAGAGAAAAAATCACAAATCATATGTGGTTTAATTATATTAATAATTAAATATGAACCATGTATGTACCATGTTATGTACTTATTTTACCAACATGGATTCATTATTATGTATGATATTCCTTGTTTTTAATTTTTAAACTTTATGACTTTATTTCATCATGATAGATTGTTGGAGATATCAATTATTTTTCAATTTTTCATCTTTATGACTACTTTTGTATTAATTATTTTTAATGTAGGTTATTGCAATGAGTAAAAAAATGAAGAAGTGAGAGGATTGTAAAAGAAAAAATTTTCATGGACAAATCAGTTGGATGATAAACTGATTGAAGCTTTATATCATCAAAATTTTGAATAGAATATGGTCAATGGTACTTTCACTACTTCGTCATATGATAATATTGTTAACAAACTAAAAGAGAAGATTAACTTATCTTTGGATAAGGATAAGATAATGAATCGACTGAAGATTGTTAAAGAGCATTTTTCAGAATGTTATGGTTTATTTAAGCATACTAGCGGTTTTGCATAGAGTCCAATCTCACAAATTTTTACAACTGAACCTACTATATAGAAGACATTGATTGAGGTATGCATTTTAATTTAGTTTAATTTATGTACTTTTCCTGAAAATTAAAACCATGCACTATTATAACATTTTTTTTATTGTGTGTGTGTATGTATTCCCATAGAATGTAAAGCCTTATGCTGAAAAATTAAAGCATACTCCCATTGGTAATTATGAGAAACTTGATGATATTTTTTTAATAGACAGACCGACAGGTACAGAAGCTCTTCAAAACAGAATGTGCAAGAGTGGAACTGCTCATCCAATAACACCAATAAAGATACAATTAAAGATATTAATGAAATGATGTTTCTAAATGAAACAAACTTTCTCAATTTCAACTCACCAGATGTAGATTCAGATGCAGTGCCTTCTCTAAGTGAAAATATTATGAAAAAAAGAGACGAAAGGGCTCAGATGGTAATGAAAAAGACATTGAAATACTAAAGACATCATTTCATTATGTTGTAGTTATCATAAGGGAAGGAAATTCATATTTGGCCAGACCTCAAAGATGGTTACTAAGTGGACAGGTGCATCAAGAACTACATGAAATAGTAATTGCTCTGGAATTTATTATCGAGACATATCTACTTCATACTAACAAGTTGGAGATGACAAGTCATTTCTTAAATTTCCCAGTGGAGTTTAGGAACGTGACTTTAGATTCTATGATGCACGATCCTCAAAATTTTTGGTAACTATTAGTTTCAAACAATGTAATTTATTCAAGTTATGACTTCTTGTGATTGCAATGAAAGATGTTTTGGTTATTATTATTTTTTTCAAAATGACGAATAATTGTATCATTTGATTAGATGCTTGTATATTTTCATCTATTATCATTTAATTTTTTATGTTATGATTATTTTATGTATTCAATTTGAATTCTATACGACCATGCTGAATTGTTTTTTATTCGCGTTTAATTTTTAAAACATCTTGAGGTACTTATGAAATCTGTTGTGGATTATATGCATGGTTATAATATTTTCCTTGATAATTTATACATGCTCATAGTAATGAAAAATAAAATAAATTGTTTTGATAAATTCAAAGCTATGGTATATTTAATTTCATAAAAAAAGATTAATGTCCTTCTTATTCAAGGCTATACTATTTTTCTGGAATTAATATTTATATAAATGAACATATTTTTTATAATTAATCATAAAAACTAACAATATTTTTATGGGTATCTAAATATTTTGTTTGATATAATTTGTAAATAGTGATTTTTATAAGTTCAACCTAATTTATAAATTATAATAACAACCAAATATAAATAATTTTGATAATGTGTATATAAATAATTTTTATTATAACTAATTATGCGTATATAAATATTCATAAATATTTTATAAATAATTCTGATTATCTTGACTAAATGGTTTATATAAATAATTTATAACTAATTTTGAATTAATAAATATTTTGAATTAATAATTTTGAATTAATAAATATTTTCAATTAGTAATTATATTTAATTAATACTTTTGAAGTAAAAATTATTTTAAATTATTAATTTTTTAATAAATAATTTTGAATGTGTAATTTTGATTACCTTGAATTAATAATTTTGTATTAATAAATTATAGAATTAATTTTGATTATCATTAATAATTTTTTTTAAATTTATAATTTGTATTAATATATGATTGTAGTTTAATGTTTACCTAATTTTGGTGATAAGAAAAATGATGACTGATTAAAATCCAAATTATAATTTTTTGTTTTGTTATAAAAAAGGAAATAAAAATGGATTTTTTAAAGGTTTTTTATGTCATTTAACATAAATTGTTGATGTGGGACAAACATGGTTGTAGGTGTGGTATTCGTGAGGATCTAATCGATATTTTTTTTATATTGAACAAGTTCTCCCTTTAATCCCATGTGTGTGTTATTTTTTAACAAATGTTATTTGTGTTATTTTCACTGAAACAATTTATTTCCATTTAAAAATTATCACAAAAAATGATGGAGATAAATCCATACCATTTATTTTCTTTCCTTAAGTTATTTAATTAATCAAAAGAAAGAGAAGCAAAAATAATTTTATTTCTTTTCTTTTCTTTTACAAACATTCAAATCATTTCACTTATTTTAATAAAATCTCATCAAACACAATGTGAGGACTGTCTTCGGAAAGGGAGTGGTGCATCTATGATAAGTGGATATTTCTACTCCTACGGTTTTCGTTGGTTGTCCGTAGAGGTAGATATTCCCCCAATGATATGCTCTGGCCTCATCTTCTTGGTCTCCTCCTTCACCATCAAAACCATGATATTCTTAAATCAATTGGAAATGAAATTGGTAGCTTCTTATGTGTTTATGAGGAAACTCTACGAATGGATTCCAGGATGGTTGGTCATATATGGTGTTGGATCTGACCTCTCACATACCATAGATAATTCTAAAACACATAGGGAATGATTTATCTTTCTAAAAAATGATTTTTTATTCAAGCACTCTTGGGGTTTTTTGTTTTTTGTTACTTGTAATGCCATTTGGTGTCTACGTGTAGAATCCATGGTGACATAATCCCCTCCTTGACTTCAGGTCTAGGTCTATATTTGAAGTCTCATTAGAGTGTTTCTCTTCTCATTCCTCCCTTGGATGGTAGAGAGCTTTGGGAGCCCTGATGGATTAAGAGGATATCAATCCTTCCATTTAGGGAATGATGGTATAATGGTATTGGTGTTTCATACCTAGTCTCTATGTTCATGATTCTAGCCACTCAACTGGAGGAGGAGCATCAAGTGCTTGAGTTGGGTGCTTCTCCCAACCCTTCATCTAAAGATAAGAAATCCCTCAAGTTACCTAAAGGTGCAGAAGCTTCATCCTCTAGCTCTGTGAAGCATGGACATATCAGAGAATTTATGACCTGTAGTGAATCCATTCCAGAGGATACACCCCTATTTCCTAGAAGAATGGCCCCCTCTTCCTAAAGATGGCCCCATTTTTGGATCTCATCCAGGTTCTGGGCTTTAGAATCCCCCTTCTTCTAGTGTTCCACCCAATGCGAAATTTCCAGATTCTTAGGGGATCCTTTTAGAAAGGGCCCATGGTTGATCAAATACTGTCATCCAACACCATGAACATGCTATAAGACATTGAAGATAACCTCCCCCTCCCCACCAAACCAATTGGAAAATGGATAAAATATTTTCCCTCCACTCCCAGTAGTATTGTCCCTAGATCTATGAATAATAAGAATTAATTAGTATCATCAGCCATCCCTAAAGGCGACTTAGGCCTTGAGGCTCAACCCCTCCAGTCCTCATGGTATCTTCTTTGATTTAGAATACTTGGGTATTGTATCACCAACAAAGAGTTGATATCTCCAAAAAATACATAGAATTAGAGATATTAGGTTGTTAGAAAATCATTAACTAAGCAAGCAGTCCAGAACATCAAAGAATGTGATTTAAAACAATATATGTCTAATATCAGGAATGGAAGCCCAATAAATTCTCACATTTAGATCTTTTAGAAGGATCAACTAATAGATGATTTCCTTGATGGTTCTTCACAGAAAATCACTATCAAAGATAGAATGCATCATGTTTCTTTATTCCTTATGGTTGTTTAGACCAGCTATGAGGATGGGGAAAGAGAAGCCCTTTGACATACCCTCTCCTCCTTCAATCCAGGTCTTACAGCCTAGTTTATAGGTAGATTTCAACACTATCATGGAGCTATGAGACTCACATCATTTCCCCTCTTGCAGTTTCCCATTTATTCGATTTTCTTTCATGTATTGGACATGGCTCTAGAGTGGAGCTCAATCTATTAAATTGAGATAACTCTTTTTTTAGAAACATCCCCTGATCTATCGAGAATCTAGATTACTGAATCTTGGTAAATATTTTGGATGAGAAGGATATTTTAGAGGATATCAAGACTCTCAATTCTAGTAATGCCTCTGGTCCTGATGTCTTTCTAGGATTATTTTACAGATCAGCTCGGAATATGATGAAATATGATGACACTAGTGTTGTCTATTATTTCTATAATTGAAAATCACTTCCCAAATAAATCTTAGCCACATTCCTTTTCCATATTTTTAAGGTGATAAATTCAAACGTGTTTGGGAATCTTTAGCCTATCCATTTATGTAACTTATCATATAATATCCTTGCCTCCATTCTCAACAAAAGTCTTAGTAATCACTTGGGACCACAGATCATAAAAGAACAAAATGGCTTCATTAAAGGCGGGAAAATGCAAGGAGAAATTGTCATGGCTCAAGAGATTATCTCTGATCCGGATAGGCAGGTGTTTGATTATAACATCATGTTAAAAATTGTTATAGAGAAGCCCCGCAGTAGAATAAAATAGATCTCCATCATCAATGTCCATTGCATTTGGTTTTTTCATAGTGGTTCTATGATCTTTTTTAGTGCTTTCTTTCCGGTGGTTTACGGTCTATCTTGCGGAAAGGTGCTTTGGTTTTTTCATGTTCGCCAGGGGCCCTTGGAAAAGAGACCATATTTCTCCGTGTCTTTTCATCGTTGATCAAGATGTCCTCAGTATAAACATGAACTTTTCCATCTCCAATATCTTGGTGCATCCATACAGAGGCTGGTATGGGTTCAAAGGACATTCACGTCTCTTCTCTACAGTGACATGCTTTTCTTCATCAATAGAAGGAGTAACTATATTCCTAACTTCAAAATAATTATCAATTCTTAATGTTGCAAGATTGGTCAACTCATCATCACCAATAAAAGAAATGTCTTCATATAAAAATCTTAATCCAAAAGGCACTACAGGCCCATCATGGAGAGACAAGGAATCACCAAAAGACAATTCCCTATGGATTATCTCAATGAAACTCTTTCCAACATAAGAATCTAAATTCACAACTTTGATGAAATCCTAAAAAACCCACCAGTAAGATCATAAATTGGAAAAAAATGATTTATCTCTTTTAGGGAATATCACTCTAGTTAAGTGTGTTGTATTATATCCTGGTGCACGTATTTTTTTTATAAAGTACTTCAAAGACATTTATTTGCAATATTGAACATGTTCTAAACTCTTTCATTTGATATTCTCACAAAGAGGGGTGTCATCATTGGTCTACCTGGGGTAGGGGAGCCAAAGATGTTAGTGGGGGGGGGGGGAGTTAACCTTAGTATCATTTCTGAGAACATCACATGCCTATAGGAATATCTAGATTGAGAGATAGTCTCAGGGTAACACTCTCTTTGTGCTAATTTCAACATGAAAAAACATGGGCCTTCCACTGTTTGATGGTTTAAGGGGTCATTAAGATCAAATTTATGGAGAGGAATGCATGATAACATCATAGTTATTCTTGAAAACTCCCACTGTATATTTGGAAGAGCTGACATCTTCTGATGGAAGGATAACTGGTATTACCTTCCTCACTTTTTCCCTAGATGTCTGGTTTTGGGCCTCCATTTCAATCTGGCTTGAACATTCCTCACTTCATTGGATCTTTTCTTATTGATGATCATTAAGTCCTCTAAAAAATCATTAATCTTGATAATGTACCTAAAAACTACATCTTATATCAATCACCTCTTGGAGCCTTCACTTGTGCCTCTTTTCTAGATCTCAATCATGCTCCGCGAAGCCAAGACCCCTGTGGAAATAAAATTTGCTGCAAAAAATCTCATCCAAATTAATTTTACATTGGGTAAACTAGGATACCCAGAATGCCTCTCACCTCCAAAGTGTTTCTCCCAACACCATGTACTTCAAATCCAATCTTCTTGAATGGGTCCTCTCCTTTATTAATCTATGGAATGGTGCAGGAATTCTAGGTTCTGTTAATTATTCGATTCCAAACACTTTTTAATAGAGAATTATAGTCGTTCCAAAGAGCAGTCAAGATTTGGTTGGATGGAAGCCTCTAGGCTCAAGCTCAACACAAACGGATCATGATTTCAAGGGAGTATGCGTGGAGGAGTCCTGATTCTGGATAGATATGGCTCTGTTATTGTGAAATTTCTCAGCTCTCTTTAGAGATGGGTCCTCCCTCAAAGAAGGAGAACAAGCCTTGCTCATTTGTATCAACATTTATAGGTCAAACAATATTTTCCTTTCTTCTATCGAATTTGACCCATCCTTTATCATCAGTTCCCTCTTGGGAATCCACTCGAGTCATTGAATAATCAGTAATATCACCTAAAAAATTCATCATTTTCTTTCATCAAAGTTGAAATCCTACACACCTGGAGAGAAGGGAATAAAGTGAAATATCTATTGGCCTCAAAAGGTGACCAACATCATGGATGACAATTTTTTGAATTTATGGTCTTTCGATAATGATTGTATCAATATCATACACATGGATAAACTTTATCTTAATTACTTTTGTCCTTCATATATCTACCTTCTTTTTTCCTCCATTTTTCTTGCTTCATTATAATAAAAATTATATTTTCAGTCACTAGTTTTTGATGATGATTGTTATATATGTAGTATATGTAGAGACCCAAAGCATGGAGTACATGGAAATTACATTACTTTTGCATAATACTTAATACATAACCAAAACCAACACACAAGGATCGTAATAGTTTACTGTCTTTGGAAACTCAGAACATAATCTTATAATCATGGTGAATGATCTTCAGCATCTCCCATAAAGACCTTCCCCTTTGGTTTTCTTACCTAAAACCTATCTTTATATCCTGGTTAAAAGAAAACATAAAAAGTGTGAGCTCAAATGCTCAGTACAGGTAAACATAGAGAACATAAAACAATCCATAGACTTTTGAATGTAAAAACATGAGCATAAAATCTAAACATAAAAATCTTTAGCAATGACATAAAAAATAGCAGTACATAAGGCATAGATCATAAAAGAACATTAATCATGATATAATATCATTGAGATAAAACTTTTAATTTTGGAAAAACACTAAGAACATGATATGAATTCCATAGTCTCCAAGGCATTGCTACTAATACCATCTTAGTGGACAAAGTCCCTTTCTGAATCGAGTTCACTCCTCGTTCCAGTCCTGTAACACTGAACCAGATTAACTTACCGTTCCAGCCATGTCTATATCATGAGATATAAATATTTACCCAATTCATTGGAGGGATATAGTGGTCCCACCCATCTCATAATGAAATCATTCTTATGTGTGCCACAACATAAACATAAATCATTCATCACAAAGAATAAAATAGGTTTCATAAAAATCATCCCATCATAACATTATTCATATAAAAAAAATGGATACCATTTCATCATAAGAGAAGTGAAACCATGTAAATCATATAGGAATTATACTTTAAACATACACATATGAAATAATGTCATCTTAGATGGAAAATGGTTTTGATAAGACACATGAAATAAATTCTTGATCAAAATATCCTTTCTTATCCAAAATCATTTTCATTCCTCAAAATTCTATGAAATTTTATAAGAAAAATATTTTTTTTGGAAATAGTCATGAAACCTTGTAGATTAAACTTCATGAAAATAAGGTGTTTTGAAATCATAAAAATCCGTTCATGCCATATAAGTTAAAAAAATATTCTTCTCGTAATTTTTTCAAAAAAGTCAAAAAATTTCTCAAAATAAATATTCCTTTCATAACATGTGGTAAAAGTCAAAAATTGGGTAAAAAGGAATTTAAAAATACATAAAAACACATTTATAAAACATGGAAATGGATGATAACAATAACCCCAGTGAATACTTACGAATAAACAATCTCGGATAAGAACGAGATTGGAAAAGTCATCCCTTACCTTATGTTTGATATGCTTCATATGTCTACGAACCTCTTGTATAATGATTTAAATAATTTCATTGACTTATTAGAGAATAATATTTATTTTTATTATGTCATATATGGTTCACTTATGACTTTATATTACCCGTCCTATTCTAAATTCCATGTTATATCAATGTTTTGGGTAAAATCATTTCATTTATCGTACGTGTTTTGACATGTTGTTCTTGATATTATTACTTATATCTTGATTTAATTAATTACAGAATGTAAAAAATGATTTATATATAATATGTATTTATCATATAAATATATACGATAGATCAATAAATGGAATGAAATACACCGTTCATGGAGACGGTAGGTCGTACGTACGCATGAACACTGTTTTCGTTTCCATAATGAATTAAATGGAATTAAGTAAATGAAACATATATGTACATAAATCCAGTATAATTATTATGTAATATCTTTCTTGATTATTTATTATATATACATTATAATTATACTTGAATGGTTAATCATGGAAAATGAATCTCATTGCGTTCATGGAGACGGTAGCCCGTACGTACATACAAGGGATGATATCACTTCCATGATCGTGGAATTGTATTGAAGTTTATGTATAACATTTAAGACTCAATATAAATTCACAATAATCATATATAGTAATTTATTTACACCATTATACCCATCCAAGTATGGTGGTGGAAAACAAATTACACCACGGCATGGAGACGATATTTCGTACGTACACACGCACGGTGATTTCGTTTTCCGTAGGACGGATAGAAAATGAAATAGGGTTGTCTCATATTTATAATAACATATCAGTATATTATTTATACTGATGTTATTAACATATGATGAAACAAATAAAGAAGAATAAGTAGAAGAAGAAATAAATTGGAATGAATTGGTAAAGGATATTACCTCTTCTTTGACGCGCCTCTTCTTAACCTCCTCTTAAGGAACTAGAGATGGTATTTTGAGTAGATCAAAACCTCTATAATGTTTCTAGGGAATTTGATAAGGGAAATGGGCAGGGTTTTTCCGATCTTGAAGGGTCAAAATTGTGTAAGGAGAAGAGGGAAGAGGTGCCCTTTTATAAGGGAGGAGAGGGGCCCTTTAGGGAAAAAAACATAAAATATTATTTTATAATAAAGTCATATTCGGTTTAAAATGGCTCCAATGTGACTTATTTATAATATAAAGTGGGGATGGGTCTAAATTCTCTCAACCAATAGGTTTTAGACAAGTTTAGGTTACTATTTTAACCTTATCATTTATATTTAACTCTAAGGTAAATAATTTAACTTTTACCTTGTCTTCAGGTTTTCTTACACTACATGGTTAATAAACATACTATAAAAAGCCAAATAAACCCCAGTGGTACATTATTAATTTATATAAACTTATATAAGTCATATGGACGAACTTTTGATTTTTAGGAATATAAAAACAATTAATAATATAATGTTTCTTTTAAAAACTATTTTATGACTATTTTGACACTATTTGGTAATTGATTTTTGTAAAAATAATAACTGCATGATTACTTAGAAACCATTTAATTAAATCAATAATTATATGTCATATTAACATATAAAATTATTGTAATTCATAAAAAGTCTCAAATTACATTTATTTGGGTATTTGTAATATCAATTATGATAATATTTCATTAATAAGGTAATTAATGTATCATCATTGTGTTTTAAATAAATTAAATTATTTAATGCCTAAAAATTATAAATAAAATACCATTATGTAGAAATGAATTTTAGATTTCAAATTAATATTTATAGTTTAATTTATCTTAAGTATAACCCTATATTAAAAATGTTTTAGTTATTAAATGTTGATTTTAACTCTTTTAACTCTTCTTGAAATAAAATAATAATAACTATCCTAATCTAATCCATGTGGACCTAAAGAGACATTATTTAATCCTAAGGTTGTTTTTGGTCGAATTACACTTATACAATTTAATTAGGACATGTGTTAGGGTAATAATAATATCATTTTTACCCTTAATAACCCAATTTAATTTTAACCGTGGTAAATAAAAGTAAAACAGTTACTATTCACCAAAAATTATGTTTACCTCATTGAACCACATTTTACTCATTGATATTAACTGTGTCTCTTGGATTTTTTAAATTCCACTCACAGAAGCGGTAAAATTAAGTATTATGTAAATTTTCAAATTCTCCTATGAGGTGGGTAAAAGACGGTGAAAAGTTCAATATACTTTTTGTATATCTAAAATTAATATAAAATGACTCCAATTAATTACAGTGAACTTATATAGGTATTATGTATCAATTTTTAACTAAAATAAATTTAAATAAAATAAATATTTATTTAAATAAAAATTCGGTTTTTAAATAGTAACCTGGTGCTTTCACTATTCATCCAAAATTGAACGTTTTCAGAAAAACACCAAAAATTAACCCTAGGATAATTTTGAAATCCGAATCCAAAAATGAAGTCCATTTTGGATGATTAAATTTATATAATTTCAAAAGGTGGGTACTACTATTAATAATGGCTAGTTTATATAATATTTTAATAACATATCGTTGTTTTGTGAAACTCGGTAGTGCGTACAACACACGCTATCGTGGAAGGTCATGATTGCGTGTAAAGCAAGCCAAGTTAGGGTTTTCTGTAGTGAAAGATTCTTTTTTTGTTTGTATAATAGAATCCAACCATATTTCATTTATAAATTGAATATATATATATATACACTCAATGTTTTGTAGAAAAAATTCTATCAAACGAACTTGATGTTTTGTGTAACACAATCCAAGAATAGTGTTTTGTATACTACATGCTAATACAGTGTTGCGTATAGTGAAATATAATCTTGGTGTTTCATACATCACAAGACATCAAATAAATTAAAAGGAATACTTCTTATAAAATCTCTTGGTGTAACATTCTACCCCCTTAAAATTAATTTCACCCTCGAAATTCGACGGGGTTATAAATGGTTTTGTACTTGAAATATTCTTTAATAGAAACCCACATCGTAAAAAGGAATATCAAAACATAACATAAAAAACTAATGTATGAAATGTAATGGTTACCCAACTTAACTAATCATTGGATTTCCACAGAGGAGAACATAGGTGAAAATTTGGATATGGATGAGAAATCTAACCATCAAGTTTTGATGGAAAGTGGTAGAGAACATGGCTATGAAAAATCCAACTATCATAAAGCCATAAATTTATGATGATCTAAGGTGCCATCAGATTCATAATATACAAGAGAACTAGGACAACATTTTTGGTTTTCACGATCATTTCTCTAAAGTTGAAAAAATTGGAATTAGAAGATATAGCTTCTTGATTTGGGTACAATCTCACTTTTGGTCGTTCCTTGAAGAATTTCCACTTAATCACTTAATGAAATGATGTTGAATTTTTCATTCATGAAGTGTTAGCAGATCATATGATAGAATGATAGGTCATTCCATCTGTCTCAAACAAATGGTTAGAAAAAGTTATTAAATATACATAAGTCCATTTATTGTGAGATTAATCGTATATTGTTCATAAAATGGACTTATAATTCATATATCATACCACTTAATAAATTATAACTAATTTATACTAACTAGGGACTTCCTGTAGTCCATTGGTAGGTGATAAAGGCCTATCGCACTTCAGTTTTTTGACCGATTCCCAAAGCCTTGTCTGACGTGATGGGTTGTCCCCTGTCCTATGGGTTTTCCATTTTCTAAAACTATACTATTATAAAATTCATGAAATAATATCAAAAAAATAATTTCTATCCATAAATAATACTATCTAACGTCCAACATAATCCATTCCAATCTTTAGGCTTATTGAAAATTCATCTGTCCATGTTCATAGTATAAAGAAAACAAATAAGAGAAATGTCATCTGTCGAGCATGTGAATACCATCATTTATCCACCATATATCATACGATATATCATGTTGGTCAAATTAAAAACATGTGAATACCTTAATCATGTATTCTATTAAAAAATGAATACCCATTGAACCTTAGTGAAAACATGAATGCTGTCAAAATTCAACACTTTACACATACCAAAATCCCAAAATTTCTATATACTCAAACCATGATATAACTTTGTCCTTATATCAATCATGAGATCATTTCATTTTTTCTTTATCCATTAATTATATCCATATCATATTTTTTCCAAAAATATTTAAATCACCTTTCATGGTTACTGGTACCATATAATTATTGAAAACCAATACATAGACATTCCTAAATTCCACGATACCGTAAATGAGATTCCATGATACTATTTTGAAATCCCATTACATAAAAACAAAATCATTACACAAAATCATTGTCATACTCAATATCACAAATAGTGATCGCATGTGACTTCCCTTTATCCTTTTCGTTAAGAGGTTGCCCATGTTGATCATCATTAACCATTGGATTAGGGCATTGATTAAAATAATGACCTATTTCCTTGCACTTGAAGCATTGAAGTGTTGGTGGTGCGTTCTCTATAGTATTTTCTTTATTCACATAATTATGAACCCTTTTACCATTACTTCGACACTAAACAGCTAAATGACCTTATTTTCCACACTTAAAACATTTTCTAGTCCCTTTAAGACAATCTGCACCATGTTTCATTCCACACATTGATCATAAAGAAACATTCATCTACCTTTCACCATTATTCTGAGATTTATCCTTGAGCTCCATCTTTCATTTCATGTCAAAACCATGAGATGGATATGTAACACCAACTTCAATTTATACCTTGATAGCACAACGCACAATTTCTTTATAGCTACTGAACTCTCTTATAGCTAATTCCTTTGGAAGACTTGGTTTTAAGACACTGAAGAATCGATCAACTTTACGTTCAGGTTGGATGATAAATCCAGATGAATACCTTGCTAGCCTTGTAAAATTTGATTCGTATATACCAACAGATTCATCATCATTTTGCTTAAGCTCAAGGAATTTCTTTTCCATCACTGTTCTAAGAATACTAGGGAATTACTTATTGAAAAATAAGTTCTTCAACTCATCACATTCCATGGATTCAATTTTATCTCGGGGCCTCGTATTCTTAATTAGAGTCCACCATTGATCTGCTACACCTTCTAAATGGTAATATCCAGAATTACTATTTCATGTTCCGAACAGCGAATGATGGAAAATATCATATCAATGGTACTGATCCATTGTTCAGCAATAGGTGGACCATAAGACCCACTGAAAGAAGGTGGATGTTGCCTCATGAAGGACTCAATAGAATATTGTTCCCTTCTTTACTCATTTGGAAGTCCATAATGATTCATAGCTTGTGTATTTATATAAATAAGATTGTGTACTCCATCTCCCATAACATTGGATTTTTTAGGATGAAAATCATTGCATTGTCCATTACATTGATCAACAGGGTTCTTTCGGGTTCCATCCATCGTCTAAAACCCAAAAATCATAGTGTGAGAGGCCAAAATCATCCTTGGGAAAACAACATAATAAAGGAAAAGTACCTTCAATATATAACATCTTGGGGTTAATTCTATGATTTTTATCATAATTCTATGACAATAACCAATACTTATACTTAACCTTATGGACATCCCTTAACATACCTTAGAAATATCTATGGGGATCTCATAAAAGTTTTCACATCCTAGTTTCCAAAGGATAACTAAACCTTTCCTCTGATACCAAATATAGAGACCCAAAGCGTGGCATACATGTACATTACATTAATATTGCAAAATACATAATATATAACAAAAACCAACACAAAAGGACTGCAATAGTTTAGTGTCTTTGGAAACACAGAACATAATCTTCTAATCATGGTGAAAGTTCTTCAACATCTCCCACAAAGATTATCCGCTTTTGTTTTCATACCTAAAACCTTTATTTATATCCTGGGGAATAGAAAACATAAAAAGGGTGTGCTCAAATTCTTAGTAAGGGTAAACATAGAGAACATAAAACAATCCATAGACATTTGAATTTAAAAACATGAGTATAAAATCTAAACATCAAAATCTTGAGCAACAACATAAAACATTGAAGTACATAAGGCATAGATCAAAAAATAACATTAATCGTGATATAATATCTTGTTAATAAAACATTTTATTGTGGAAAAGCATTAATCCCATTATATGAGATCCATAGTAGCCGAGGCATTGCTGCCAACACCGTCTTAGTGGACAAAGTCCCTTTCGTAATTGAGTTCACTCCTCGTTCTAGTCCTGTAACACTGAAATGGATTAACTTACCGTTCTAGTCATGTCTATATCATTAGATATAAATCTTTACCTAGTGCATTGGAGGGATATATAGGTCCCACCCATCTCATAATGAAATCATTCTTACGTGTGACACAATATTTACATAAACTATTCATCATAACCCAAAGAATAAAATGGGTTTCAAAAACATCATCCCATCATAACATAATCCATATAAAACAAATGGATATAATTTCATCATAAGATAAGTGAAACCATGTAAATAATAGAGACATTATACTTGAAAAATACACATATTAAATAATGTCATCTTAGATGGAAAGTGGTTTTGATAAGACACTTGAAATAATTATTTTGGAAAATATCCTTTCATATTAAAAATCATTTTCTTTTCAAAAAATGCAATGAAATTTTAAAAGAAACAGATTTTGTTGAAAATATTAATGAAATATTTTAGATTAAGGTTCATTAAAATAAGGGGTTTTGAAACCATAAAAATCCATTCAAGCCATATATTTTAAAAAAACATTCTCCTCATACTATTGTCAGAAAAGTCAAAAAAGTTACTTAAAAAATATTCCTTTTATAACATGTGGTAAAAGACAAAATGGGTAAAAAGTACTTTAAACATGCATAAAACACTTTTAGAAAACATTTACATATATGATAACACTAACCCCAGTAAATACTTATGAATAAACAATCTCGGATAAGAATGAGATTGGAAAAGTTATCCCATAAGATATGTCTGATATGATACGTATGTATCTAAACCTTCTTGTATAATGATTTAATAATGTCATTGAATTATTACAGAATCATATTCATTTTTATGATATCATATATGCTTCACTTATTACTTTATATTACCCGTTCTTTAGTAAATTCCATGTTAAAGCAGTGTTTTGGGTAAAATCATTTCATTTATCGTACGTGTTTCGACATGTTGTTCTTGATATTGTTACTTATATCTTGATTTAATTAATTCTAGAATGTAAAATAGGATTTATATATAATATAGTCAGCATATAAATATATATGATAGATCTATATATGGAATTAAATACACCGTTCATGGAGACGGTAAGTCGTACATACGCATGAATGCTGTTTTCATTTCCTTATTGAATTAAATGGAATTAAGTAAATGAAACATATATGTAAATAAATAAAGTATCATTATTATGTATTATCTTTCATTATTATTTATTATATATACTTTATAATCATTCTTGAATGGTTAATCATGGAAAATTAATCACATCGCGTTCATGGAGACGGTAGTACGTACGTACGCACGAGCGATGATATCATTTCCCTTATCGTGGAATTGTATTAAAGTGTATGTATAATATTTCAGAATCAATATCACTTTACAATAATCATATATAATAAATTATTTACACCATTATACCCATCCAAGTAAGGTGGTGGTGGAAAACAGATTACACCATAGTGTGGAGACGGTATTCCTTACGTACGCATGCGCGGTGATTTCATTTTCCGTAGGATGGATAGGAGATGTAATAGGGTGGTTTCATATTTATAATAACATATCAGTATATTAGTGATACTGATGTCATTAATTTATGATGAAGATAATAAATAAGAATAAGTGCGAGAGTAAATAAATTGGAAAAAATCAGTAAAGGATATTACCTCTTCTTTGACGCGCCTCTTCTTAACATCCTCTTAAGGCACTAGAGTTGGTCTTTTGAGTAGAATAGAACCTATATAATGTTTCTAGGGAAGTTGATAAAGGAAATGGTCAGGTTTTGGAAGATCTTGAAGGCTCAAAATTGTGTAACGAGACGAGGGAGGAGGTTCCCTTTTATAAGGGAGGAGATGGCCACTTTAAGAAAAAACCTTAAAATATTATTTTATAAAAAAGTCATATTCGGTTTATAATGGCTCCAAAGTGACTTATTTCAGAGATAAAGTGGTTCAATGTCCAAATAATTTCATCTAATAGGTTTTAGACAAGTTTATGTTACTATTTTAACTTTATCATTTATATTTAACTGTATGTTAAATAATTTAACTTTTACCATGTCTTCTTGTTTTCTTACACTATATGGTTAATAAACTTAGTATAACAAGCCAAAAAAACCCAAGTGGGTCATTATTAATATATATAACCTTATATAAGTCATTTTTTCAAACCATATATTTTTAATAATATAATAACAATTAATAATATAATATCTGTTTTAAAAACTATTTTATGTAAATTTTGACAGTATTTGGTAATTGATTTTTTTAAAATCATAAAAGCATGATTAGTTCGAAATAAATTAATTAAATCAATAATAACATGTCATATTAACCAATAAAATTAGTTTAATTCATAAAATGTCTCAAATTCCATTTATTTGGGTATTTATAATAACAATTATGTTAATATTTCATTAATAAGGTAATTACTGCATCATAATTTTGTCATAAATATATTAAATTATTTTAGGTATAATAATTATAAATAAAATACCATTACGTAGGAATGATTATTAAATTTCTAATGAATATTTATAGTCGAATTTATATTATGTATATCCCTATATTTAAAATGTTTTAGTTATTAATCTTTGATTTTAACTCTTTTAACTATTTTTTAAATAAAATATTAAAAAATGTCATAATCTATTTTGTGTGGACCTAAAGGGTCATATTTTAATCCTATGTTTGTTTTTGGTCGAATTACACTTATCCAATAGAATTATGACATCTGTTAGTGTAATAATAATATCATTTTTACCCTTAATTATCCTCTTTACTTTTAACCATGGTAAATAAAAGAAAAAAGTTACTATTCACCAAACATATTTTTATCTTATTGAAAACATTTTACTCCTTGATATTAACCGTGTCTCTAGGATTTTTGAAATTATACTCACAGAATTGTTAAAATTATGTTTTATGTAAATTTTAAAATTCTCCTAAGAGGTGGGTAAAAGACGGTGAAAAGTTCAACAAAATTTTTATGTATATAAAATTATTATAAAATGACTCCAATGATTTAAATAGAGCTTATATAGGTATTATATATCTCTTTTTAACTAAAATAAATTTAAATTAAATGAATAATAATTTAAATAAAAAATCATTTTTGAAATAGTAACCTTGTGTTTTCACTATTCATAAAAAATTGAAAGTATTCAGAAAAATACCAAAAATTCACCCTAAGATAATTTCTATTTTTTGAATCCAAAAATGAAGTCCTTTTTGAATGATTAAATTTATAAAATTAAAAAAGTTGGTATTACTTTTCATAATGGATAGTTTATATAATATTTTAATAACATATCGTTGTTTTGGGAAACTCGGTATTGCGTACAACACACGCTATTGTGGAATGTTGCGATTGCATGTAAAGCAAGCCAATTCAGGGTTGCGTGCAGTGAAATATTCCTTTTTTTCTGTATAATAGAATTCATCCATATTTCATTAATACATTGAATATATATATATACACTCAATGTTGGGTAGAAAAACTCCAATAAAACGAACTTGAAATTTTTTATAACACTGTCCAGGAATAGTGTTGTGTATACTGCATGCAAATACTGTGTTGCGTATATCGCAAGATAATATTGGTGTAGAATACACCACAAGACATCAAATAAATTAAAAAAAAACCTTCTCATAAATTCTCGGGGTGTTAATGTATATATAATATGGTTATATTTACTAGGATTTCATGTCAAATGTTATAAATGGGATGACTATAGATATAGCTATTGATGTCTGTATTATAGTGGATATTGTCATAGTTGAGGATGTGTGCACCGTTATGGATATAATGATTAATGTGAGAATGTTTTTCATTATGGATATGTATGTGGATGTATTATAGGGTATTTATATGTGTTGTCTAATGAAAATTAACATTAATTAAATATCATTGATTTTTCTAATCAATTATCACTAGTGTACCAATTAGACTATTGATGGTGTTATATATTAATTACTAGTAGATCATCAAGGTAATTAATTCTTTTTCTTTAAAATTAATTTAATATAGTACTTATTGGGAGACTAACGATGATGCCTCTAATGAATTATCAGCACTGTTTGATGGAAAAGTTTGGGTATTCCTTTATTTTGATTTTTTTGATTATCAATCGACCTTGATGTTGAAATTTCATTACTATACCAATTATTTTTTTGGTAAAGATCAATAGTACATGATGGTAAAATTCTATGTAATTACAAATAGTTCATATTGGTAATTTCCAATAGTGCCAATTTTTATTAGTTATGTGCCACACGTTTTTTGTTTCCTGTTTGATTTTTATTTTCATTAATAAGTTTTTAGGTCTGAGTTTGATCATTACCTTTCTAAGGTAACTATCTTCAAAATACATTTTATGAGGTTGGCTGATAACTTCATCCACTATACTTTCTCAAAATGATAAATCGTTAAAATTAGGCCAATTACATTATCTTTGGGAGACAAATGATGACTGTGTAAGGAAAGATTATATTGTTTTCATAATTTGAGCATACAAATGCAAGAATACTACTAATATTATGATTTATTATATAAAAATGATGGTATAACATTATTATTTTATTGTTAATTTTTATTCATCATTGGATCACACAATTTCATTAAATTGTAACTATAAATATGTACCATTTTTATGGTAATTTCATTGAAAAACATTAAATGGATTTCTTTGACCAATAAAATTATGCTATATTATTCAAATTAAATAAAATACAACATGATATTATATCAAAAAAATTATATTTATGAAAATTTGAAATCAAAATCATTAGATTTAACATATAAATATCTATCATAAGTCAAATGAAAAACATGCTTGATGTTTTCTTTAAAATAATTCTCAGAACTAGATATCTTGGAAATTAATTAATTTTATCAACTGAAGGAATTTTTTATGCTCATTTATAAAAATAGAAGATACCTTGTTCACAATTATAATTTATTATAGGTTATAATAATAATATATTGTAAGATCAAATATTATCTTTTCTTGTACATAATTATGAAAATTAGCAAACACCTACCACTAATATTGAGAAACACTTTTAGGTATCTCTTAATACATAAGATGATTCTCATATATGTGTTATTAAACATGTGCCACATCCTCCATTCAATGTCCCTGCAAGTATTATCCATGTTTTCAAATTTCTGTGCACATGCAACACAGATAGGAACATCAAAATGAAAAAAATCAAAATTAGAAAACATAAAAAATATTATTATATTAATACTTGTAATAATATGATAATAAAAAAAATATCGATAAATAAATGTAATTTACGTTATATATATTTATTTGTATGTGTTAATAACACTATTTATATATATATTCATATAATGCATACAACATTTGTTCTATGCATGATATTTAATTAATTAATAAACATAACATGTATTTTTATTGAGAATAATATATAAATGTATTTAAAAAATGATGGAAAACATGTTGTTTCATTATATATGTTTATATAATGCATATAAAATGTCTTATGAAATATATGTTTTAGATAATGTAGAAATAATGCGTTATACGAATTATATGTGGTATTATATTTCATAAAACAGATGTTTTTTGCATTGTATGTACTTACATAATGTAGAAAACATATGTTTTCTACCTTACATTCTTTCTTTATAATATGCATAACTCAAATATTTTGTTTAGTATATATCTTAATATAATTACAACTGTTCTATAGAGGGGAATTACAAACAAACAATGAAATCAATAGTTCCTAAAAGTACTTGGAGAATCATGAACCTGAGACCTCTCGTAACACCCAAAAAGGCGCAACCATTAGGCTGCACCCCTAAGGGTTGTATATATGTTAATATAAATTAAAAAAATTAGATTGATTAGTATATTTCTCATTAAATTATGCATACCTGACTACACATTTAATATTACTTTTACTTGTATATCAAAAACCATGTTCTATCTATTTATGAAAAACACATCAATAGTCACCACACCATATATATCAAATGAGAAACCCATTTTAAAATCCCACACATCAAATGTATTTGTTTTGGAATCCCATATCATATTATTTTTGTCTATTTGAAAAAATATTTTAGAAATTATTGTAAATATATGAAAATTTAATTTTTCCATACAACATACATGTCAATAAATGATTCCCATAAATATTCTCAAGAATAATGTAGATATACGAAATTCCCATTATAAATACTGATGTTATCCGTAGACCACTTTATTACTAATTATATGCCATGTGTGAATAGATATTGACACATCACTCCAATCGTGATGATAATTCATATGTACTCTATGATGAGGAATTTCTTCAGTCTTTATATAGTTCTTTATATATAATTTCTATATTAAAAAAGGTTATCATATATACCAGATCATATAATAAAATAATTATACATAAATTATTAACAAATGGAACACTAAATCTAGTGAAACTGTAAAAAATTATTAAATTGGTAATTAAGTAATAAAATATTTAAAAATACCTTTTTGTATTTGGAATATGATTTTATGAGTAAAAAAAACTATATTTGTTCATAATGATGGATATTTGATTATATAAAACTTTTAGATTTTGTAATAATGGTTTCTTGCACATGAGTCTCAACCTAGTTGGTGAGTATTCCTTAAGTGAATCCAAGAGACCCAGGATCAAATCCAGGTGGAGGATAATTTCTGGGTTACTACAGTAGTATTGTAGTAGGAACTCTGCAGAACTATAGAAGGTAATTTAGCGGGAACTGTCGCAAGCACTGTTTAGCACTGTAGCAGCCTGAAATATTCCCCCGTCTTGGTCTTTAGGCCACTAATTTGGTCCTCAAGATCTTTAGGCCTTTGATCCACCTAGGACTTTGAGCCAACCAGTCCTTCATGTCAGTAAGGCCTTCGGGACACCTCAAGGCCTTCGGGCCACCTTAATTACAGTTGAAAACTAGACAACCAACAAGGAACAAGCTTAATATGAGGAGGATCATGGAGCTTTCACCATATCAGAAGCTAAACGGATTTCAAGAATGATAGGGTATGTCCACTTCCATCGGGAAAATCCTATGCATGCATGAGAAAGCCTAGCCGAATAGCCATGCGAAGGTGGAGAGCTAATTTCACGATGAAGATGCTGGGGAGGAGCAATTCAAAATAGTTAGTGTATGTGGTCTGTAATGTTTCAAGCCTAAGGGCAATGAATTCATCTAAGGCCTACGAGCCATGTCATACATACTCCTACGGGCCTCATAAGGGTTCTACATCACCCCAAGAAAGGGGGATTATCAAAAATCCATAAAAAACTTAAGGTCTTCATGCAATTGGAGGTAATAATGGTTTCTTACTAACACTAACATTTTATTCATATTATTATTGGAGTAAATGATTGATTTAAATCAACCATATTTTTTACTAGTAAATCATTATTTTTAACATTATGAAATCATTTTATTAATTTATATCAATTTTTTTAATATAGATTAGTCAAAATATTATATTGAGTCATCTGATGTTTTATATATGGAATGAATTATGATGCCCGCATGTCAATTTTGATTTATATATAATATGATTTAGGTGTATTTTAATTCGGTGGAATTTTCGTGCTTGAAACATAATTTTTCTTAATTTTTTTCCTCATTTCATAATTATTACATGAGGTTTAGGGTAAACCATGTGATTACCCTTACACAAGGACATTTCTAGTTTTTTTTTGTTTTATTCATGGGCTGTCTCCATGAGTTGAACATTGTTGGGGATTAGCCATACAAGATCTTCTAGTAACCATGTGAGTCCTTTTGTGTCAAGAGTGGGGGTGTGCAACTTGCACTCATTTTAGATAAACACTATAACCGATAGTGTGTCCATGTTATAGAAATTTATTGAGGTGTTTCCCATGTTTAGTGCATGGTTGGTAAACCATGTGGATGCACCATGCGAGTCTGTTCTTCTAGTTTAGTGCAAGCCACATGGTTGGTGCATGGTTTACCAGACTGGGTGGCATAACCATGTGAGCTTCCCAGTTTTCATTTATACGGTTAAATTACCTCGTTTCCTCTTACATTTTTACCCCTATACTCTCTATTAATATCCCATTTTATTCATCCAAGGGCGAGGCACACCTAGGAGGTCCCCTCTTCACTTGTTCAAATTTTTTGCATTCCCACTTCAATCCAAGTGGTTTCCTCCAAGGTAAACCCTCCTCTTACCTTATTTTCCCTTTCTTCCCTACCACATTCCATTTCCTCTTTGTTTTATTTCCTCCCATGAAAACTAGGGGATTCCATGGTTAGATTTCACTGCTGGAAACCAAGGCATTCCCAATTGTTTAAAACTGTTGGGAAAGGCTACCCAATCATAGGTATATCTTATACCAATGGTTTGGAAAAATGATGGCTCATAAGGCATGGGGATAGCCTTATACCAATGGTTACATGGAAACCATTGTCTTAGACCAGTAAAAAAAATCCAATTTACCTATATTTTTGGCCAACAGTTGAAATACTGAAGTACCGACGGGTTGTAACCGTTGGTAAATATTACTCTATAACCTATACCAACGGTTACTAAACATTGTTATATAGTTTTACCAATGTTTTTTGTATAACCGTTGGTATATATTATATGTACAACAAATATACCAACGTTTTTGAACAGTTGGTATAGTGTTCTTCCAACGGTTTTATCTGAACCACTGGTATAGAATATTTATTCAGATTTATACCAACGATTAATAAACCTTTGGTATATAGTACTCTAGGATTACACAACAACCTTCCCTCTTGCCTACCCTGTATAGAAGCCTTCCCTCTTACCCACCCTATACATAATTACACAACAAGCCTACCCTCTACCGAATTACACAACAACCTACAAACCCTCTTACCTCCCCTATGAAATATATTGAATTCAACACCTGAAGATACAACGAAGACAATATACAATAATTATCTAACACATAAAAATACATAATTCAGAAAAACACTCATTCACAAAATATAATGTATAGAATTCAAAAAATCTCTCATGGAGACAATATACAAAATGTCACTGAAATAAAAACAGAAACAACTAAAAATACCCAACACCCTTGGATGTATATTCCATTGATTATGGGATCTAACTCCTCCATCCATATCCTCTTATGATGTTTAGGGATATTATTTTATGTGGTGTGATATTTATCTATCAATATATATTTATATATGTCATGTTGTGGTTATTTGATATTTACCTATCATTTTATTTTAATATATTTCATGTTGTGGTTATGTGGGGGGTGTCCAGGGGGTGGGGGTGTTCAGGGGGTGTTGTGGTTGTCCATGGTGGTGGGGGTGTTCGAGGGGTGGGGGTGTCCGGGGGGGATGTCCAAGGGGGTGGGGGTGTTCATGTTGGTGGGGCAATCTAGGGCGGTCCAAGAGGGTGGGGGTGTCTAAGGGGGGATGTCCATTGGGGGTGGGGTGGCTGTCTATGGGGTGGGGGATATCCAAGGTGTGGGGGTGTCTAGGGGTGGGGGATGTCCAGGGGGTGTCCACGGGGGTGTCCAGGGGGGTGTGGGGGCTGTCTTAGGGGGTGAGGGAGTCCAAGGGGGGTGTCCAGGGGGTGGGGTGGGCTTTCCAAGCGGGTGGGGGTGTCCGGGGGGGATATCCAAGGGGGTGGGCGTTTTCAAGGGGTGGAGGGTGGGGGTGTCAAGGTGGTGGGGGTGTACAGGGGGGTGTGAGGGCTATCCAGGTGGTGGGGTGTCTATGGGTTGGGGGCATGTCTATGGGGGTTGGTGTGTCCAGGGGGTGGTGGGGTGTCCAGGGGGCGGGGGCTGTCTAAGGGGGTGGGGGTGCTGGGGGTGTTGAGGATGTTCAAGGGGATGGTGGTGTCTAGGCGTGGGGTGGGGTCCATGGGAGTGGGTGGGGTGGGGGCTATCCATGGTTGGTGGGGTGTCCATGAGTGGGGGTGGATAGGGGGTGGGGGTGTCTAGGGGGTGGGGGAGCTGCCTAAGGGGTGTGGGGTGTGTAGGGGTGGGGGGGATGTCTCGGGGTGGGGGATATCCATGGGGTGGGGGTGTCCAGGGGTGGGGGTTGTCTAGGGGGGGGGGGGGGTTCATGGGGGTGGGGGTGTCCGTGGGGGTGGGGATGTCTATGGGTGGGGTGGTGTCTGGGGGAGTCCAAGGGGGTGGGATTGTCCTGGGGATGTGGGGATTGTCCAAGGGGGTGGGGGTGTCTAGGGGGTGTGGGTGTTGTCCATGGGGGTGGGGTGTTCAGGGGGTGGGGGTGTCCATGTGGCTGGAGGATTCTAGTGGGTGGCTTGGGTGGGGGAGGGGGGGTTGTCCAAGGGTGTGGGGTGTGTCCAGGGGGTGGGGGTGTCCGAGGGGGTGGGTGGTGTCTAGGGGGTGGGGGTGTCCATGGGGGTGGGGGTGGCTATCGAGGGGGTGGGGGTGTCCAAGTGCATGTGGGCGCTATCCAATGAATAGGGGGTGTTCAGGGGGTGGGGTTCTAGGGGGGATGTTCATGGATGGTGTTAATGGGTGGGGGGATGTCCATGGGGGTGGGGTGTCCAGGGGGTGGGGGGGATCTGTCCAGGGGGTGGGTTATCCGAGGGGTGTCCATGTGGGTGGGGGCAGTCCAGGGGTGGTGGTGGGATTTTCCAGGGGAGTGGGGGGTTTTCCAATGGGGTGTGGGTGTCTTGGAGGGTGGGGTGAGGGTGATGTCCATAGTGATGGGGGTTTCTAGGTGTGTGGGGTTGGGGATTTCCAGGGGTGGGGGTTTTCCATGGGGTGGGCGTGTCCAGGGGATGGGGGCTGTCCAAGGGGGCGGGGTGTCCATGGAGGGTGGGGGAGGAGGGATATCAATGGGGGGTGTCTAGGGGTGGGGGTGTCTAGGGTGTTGGGGTGTCTAGGGGGGTGTCCAGGGGAGTGTGGTGGCTATCCATGTGTACTACTCTCTTTGGGCTATGTTCATCATGAAAAAACATGGGCCTTCCCCTATTTTTTGGTTTGAGGGGACTTTAGGATCAAATTTACGGAGAGGACATCATAATAATATCATAGTTATTCTTCATAACTACCACTATATAGTTGTTAGATATGATATCTTCTTCTGGATGGGTAATTGGGATGGACTTCCTCACTTCTTTACCAGATGTCCAGTTTTCAGCCTTAGTTTCAATCTGGCCATAACATTCCTCACTTATTGGGGGCAGTTCTTAATGATGATCAATAAGACCTCTACAACAAAATTTCTATTGATAATATACCTAACCACTAAATCATCTATCCATAACCTCCAGGAGCCTTCACTTGTGCCTCCTTTTCAGATCTCATTCATACCGCACGAAGTCAAGACCTCCTGGTCAATAAACATTGGTGCAAAAAAATCTTTACCAACTAAATTTTCTATTTCGGTAATCTGGGATACCCGGAATGCTTCTCACCTCTAAATCATTTCTCCCAATACTAGGCACCTCTAATACAAGAAACATGAATGGGTCCTCTCCTTTAGTAACATACGGAATGGTGCAAGGCTTCTAGGTTCGATTAATTCTTCAATTCCTGACACTGTTTAAGAAATAATTATAGTTGTTCCAAGGAGAAGTAGAGATTGGGTTAGATGGAAGCCCCAAGAATCATGCTCAACACTAATGGATCATGCTGTCAAGGAAGTATGCATGGAGGAGGCCTGATTCTTGATAAATATGGATCTGTTATTGTGAATTTCTCATCTCTCTTCAGAGATGGGTCCTCCCTTCATGTAGGATCACATTCCTTGCTCATTTGTGTCCACATTTGAAGGTCAAACCATATTTTCATTTATGCAATCATATATAACCCATCCATTCTCATAAATTGTATCTTGGGAATACACTCGATTCATTGACGAATTTGTTATATCAGCTGAAAATTTCAACATTTTCTTTCATCAAAGTTGAAATCCTACACACCTAGAGAGAAGGAAATAAAGCGACATATCTATTGGCCTATAAAGGTGACCCAACATCATGGATGATCAATTTTTTGAATTTAGGGTCTTTCTTTAATGATTGTATCAGTACCATACATGGGGATACCCTTTTTTTTAATTACTTTAGGCATTCTTAGATCTCCCTCCTTTTATCCTCTATTTTCTTTCTTCATTTTAATAAAAATTTAATTTTCAGTCAGTAGTTGTTTATGATGCCTATTAAACTTATGGTATATATAATATGGTTATATTTACTAGGAGTGTATGTAATGTTTTATGAATGGGATGAATCTAGATATAGCTATTTATGTATGTATTGTAGTGGATATGGTCATAGTTGAGGATGTGGGAACCGTTATGGATATGATGATGAATATTAGAATGATTGTCATCATAGTTATGTATGAGTGTAACATCCCCGACCCGGAAGCCACTAAACTGTTCCTCCGAGTAGGGTGGTTACATGTCCTTAAGCACGCCTCCCCGTATGCTATAGGCTGCCGACTAGCAGAGGGGGTCTATGGAGACATGTGGGGAGACTATACCCCCTTTTATCAGATTAAGCCACAACAAAAATAAACAAAATAGAGGAAACAATAACAAATAAATAAGGAACATGTATAAAAACCATTTCCAACAATACTCATTCCTTGTCACACTACGAGTGCAAGAGTGAACAAACCCCAAAATAAAGACAACTGCCAAAATCCCCAAAATAGCCACGACTCCAAGTCCATATCCTCCACCAAGTGCAACCCATGTCCACTCACTATCTAGAAATGACCCTTTCCCTTCTCCGGACCTTCCACCATGATGTCTGCTCAGGTACCCAATGGAGACCCGAGCACGGTGTGAGTATAACTTAGTAGGTGGTTCACGCCCAAATTTACCCAAGAGAAGAAGGGTAGAACGGTCCTTGTAGTGTAGCTTGGGTTGTCGATTCCACAGAGACCAAAGAAGATACCTAAGATACACAACCTAAGGGATGGATTTTTGGCTATGAAGTGGCCAACTTGGATTGATTTTGGATGGGTTTTAAAGATATCTAAAAGATTTAAGTGGATTCAATTTAAAAGAATGAGTTGATCCTAGGTTATCACTCGGGGTGGATTGGATGTATTTTCTTTTTAATGATTTCAATTTCTTAAATTTGAGATGGATTCATTTAAGGAGATAAAACAACATCATCACTTACTGGTTTAATGCCTACACCCTCTAATACTAATCATCTATACACTTGAAGGATCAAAGTTTTGAGCACTTCAGGGTAAAGGATCGTATTAGTACTTGAAGTGTGTGGCCTTAAATTCAGCAAGGACGATGGAGTTTAAAAATCATCAAATAACAATCCCAATTAAAGAAGTGATTATACATTAATTAGGTGATAAATAACATCCAATCCCGCCCCTTGCTACTCCCTTGGATCAACCCATAAGTGGGTTAGCCCTCCATTGATCCCATGGTTTCAATGGAAGCGGAAAGTAGACTCATAAGGGAGGAAATGGAGAAGTAAAGAAAACAACAAAAATAAAATGATCACTCCACCGTTGTGTAAATAATTTCACAAGGGTTGGTGTGAATAAATTCACACCTTGATCCAACGGTATCAAAGTGATATTAAGAACAACAGAATAAGAGTAGAAGAAGAACTTTTATTAAGAAACTAAAGTGAATTGAACAACTTACATGTGAAAGACAAAATTGAGGCAACAAAAATGCAGCATAACATTACAATTGAACAAAGCATCCAAGATCTTCAACTCCTTCACCACCACTGCCTTAAATAGGCATTTTGGGAGCCTTGGGTCGAGCCTTCAACAGTACAAGTCATCCCACTTGAGTATGGTAGGCCTAGGGTGGTGGAAAGTTTGTGGAATTTGGAATTTTCCACATTTGACCCGAGGTGGCAGCCAGATTTCATCCACCGAACAGACGCGTTTGGATGACCTTCTAGATGGCCGAATCAGGGTGGGCCATAGAAGAATAAAATGGAGCTCCGGATGTCTGCTAACCGTCTGTAAAATATGTGCCCATTTGGAGTTGTTTATTCCGAGATATGATCAAAATGGTGGACTGTTTTTCTGGGCCGCAGAATCTGGCCCAGAATTTTATCTCTAACTTGGGCCGCCTAAATGACCAACATGGAGGACGAATTAGCATTAACTCCTGAAGAGTGATTTGTTCCTGTACATGTCTTCTATCATCCCACGAAATGTGGGATTAATTGGGCCTGTATGTTGGGCCCCACAGTCTCATCAGTGGGCTGGTGTCCAATCTGCCTTCTCCAGAATTGATTCCTTTCATTGCCAAATATCTCCATCATCCTCCATAAATTCTCCATTGATCCCTGAATCAAACATGTTCATATTTAAGTGTAGATCAATTTCCAAAAATATCAAATTAAAATATGTAAAATTCAATTCCTTACAATCAGATGAATCATTGGGTACTTTAAATGATGTTCAAAAATGTACCACATAGTAGTGCATTTTAAGAAGGTATTACAAACATAATGTGAAATGATGTTCAAAGTGTAAAATGCACTAAAATGGTGTTTATGAATAACAAAGAACATGAAAATTATGTATATTAACAATGAATATTAGCCTCATTTAGTGGCTAATCACACCCCCCAACTTGAGTTTTGCTAGTCCCGAGCAAAATATATCTCATCAAAAATGAAATTCAAATTCCCTTTTCTAAAAACATTTTAATACAAAATGATCACCAAAAAACCTTATACCAAACAATCATGAAACCCATCAAAATATTTTAATACGAGATAGTTTCATAAGCAGATCCCAATCCCAAGCCCATTCCTTTGATCAAATCCATCATCATACTTCATCCAACTCAATTAGGTGTAATGATGTGTTGTGAATCACAATAGATATGGGGTTCATTTTCATTCAAGGGGGAAATCATGGAAGCGCTAGGTGGAATCACATTTAATCCTAATATGAGCATTCTTCATCCCTATTTTTTTTTTGATTTTTTTTGCAATATTGCTATAGTAATTGAGATTGCAATTAATCAAATTAACCCATGTAGCAAGACTTTGCCGATGACTCCCAGACTCAAAGGCCTTAGGGCACCAAGTGAATCCCACATACTCGGGCATCGTCTCGAGTTAACTTAATCAAAAAAAAAGTCATATTACCATAAATAGAGATAGATTGAAAAACTCAGGGCTAGACAACTCTGGAGTCACGATCCCCAAGTGCCGAAAGCCTCGCATTTTATCAATCCATTGCTCTACACGCAAATTTTTATTTTTATTTTTTTAATAAATTTTTTATTTTTTTAATTTTTTAATTTTTTTTTTGAATACTCATATTATTCATAAAAATAAAACCAGCCTATGCTATTTATTATGGGACCCCAAAAATTCAAATTATTTCCCCACAGTCTAGAGGACGTGCATTGTGGCATTTTTTTTATTTGGATGAAAATATAAATGATGAAATATCACATTGAACAGCCACACTTTCCAAAATCTATGCTCATGAGATTATACAAGGATTAAAATCAGAATCAGGGCATGCTAAATTATTTGATATACAGTTTCAAAGTGTGCAATGTGTATTACCATGTTCAAAGTTAAAGGAATTTTTCCTTCCATTTACTTCTTTTTTTTTCAAATCATTCAATTTTTGTTTTTGACACAAAAGCATTTTTTTTTATTTTATCTCCCCCCCCAACTTAAAACAACACTGTCCCCAGTGTTTGAAGAAATGAAAAATTAGGAGTAGAGGCAGGGAATAAAAATTTAAAAAAGGAAATTGAAAATGAGGATTATGGAATGAAGTCACCTGGTGGTTGAAGTTTGAAGTTCTTGCCGCTCGAATTTATTCCTTTGATATCCATGTCGCTTGCAAAGTTCCCTAGTGGAAAAAGGAAAAAAAACAAAACAAACAAACAAAACAAACAAAAACAAACAATATATATATATATTTATATAATAAAGGAAGTAAAATATAAGAATATATATAAAAATTATAGAATAAGGTAGCACAAGAAGCTGCAGGTCAGTGGTAAGCGCGCGCCCCTGTCTCCCTTCGGTCCCGGGTTCGAGTCCCCGCGGCTTCGCCGGTTGTGACGGGGTTTGCCCCACGGCCTATGGCGTGGAATTTTTTTTTTTTTTGTATTATTATATATTTTTTTTTAACCCATTGAATAAAAAAAACAAAATAAACTGATGATACATTGTCTTCTTTTTAAATTTCTGGGTAAGGTATTACTCAAGGATCACACCACGTGACACGGATGAATATGGTGCTCCTATTTCGTACCCATCCATACTCATAATAGAAGAACAGGTCAAAAGTATATTTTTTTTTATTTTAAATAAAAACATGATTAAGTAATCTTATTTGAGAAATAAAGATGATTCAGAAATATTAGAAACATAAAAACCACGGGTTGCCTCCCGTGCAGCGCTTTGTTTAACGTCGTTAGCTCGACATGAACCCCCCAACTTACCCAATACCAACTTTAAAATTTTTAAGGACCACATGTTTCACAAATTCAACTAGGTTTAGATTGATTAAATTTTTATAATTTGTTTCATTAACAAACCTATGTTCTAAAATGAGTTGGTAAATCCAAGGAATATCAAAAATGGTGGATCTAGTTGCTTCTCTAGTCTTGCCTAATACATCAAGGGTCATTCCAATTTTATTTATATCAAGAGAAGAAACAATGAAAACATGATGGTTTTGGATATCCTCAATGAATGAAAACTTGATGAATGATGGAAAGGACACATGTTCGTGTTCAGGCAGACTAATATTTTTAGACATAGGTTGGGAATTTGGATCGATCTCAATTTTATTTTCAAAATTTATCAATATAATTGGTTCCTTTGGAATAGAAGATTCAACCACAAAATTGGAAATATCAGTGTTAGAAATGGGTATGGACTCAAATATTGTGATTTCTCTTAATGGTTCAATGATTGGTGTTTTTGAAAAATCATCAACAGAGTTATATTCATGAGACTCAATCCATGATGTCAAATTCTCCTCTTTTGAATCCAAAAAGTTAATTTCATCCTGATTTAAAGTCCCTTCAAAATTTCCTTGATCCTCTTCATCTATCCCAAATCCAAAGGTTGGTTCTTCAATAAATTCATGTGGGGTTTGTGTGAAACTAGACACTTCACATAAGGTTATGGAAGGGACAGTTTGTGTAGGGATGGGTTCCTCACAAGTTTTAATGCTTTGTAGTTCTAACCTCAATGATGAAACCTCAAAATTCATTATCTCCATTTGTTGACACAGTTTTTCAAGTAATGGTTGTGGATCATGATGGTCAAGGGTTTGAGACAGATGGTCTATTCCAGGAGGATAACTATGTTGTTGGAATTCCATAGGAGGATGTTCAGATTGGCCTTGTTGGGATTGGAACTCATAATATGTTGGAATGTATTTTGGATCATATGAATAAAAACATTGTGGTTTAGTAGGTTGTTGATGATCCCACAAGTAGGAATTAGGATGGTCATTGTACATCGTACATGGGGTTGAGTGATCAAAGTAGATTTAAGTTTCCCATGTTTGGACTTGTTCAAAATTGACTTCCATAGGAGTGAGGAGTGAGAAAAGAGAAGTAGAATGAAAAAAAAAATGATAGTGTCTAAGATAACTTACTTAGGTCCCCGGCAACGGCGCCAAAATTTGGTTCACGCCCAAATTTACCCAAGAGAAGAAGGGTAGAACGGTCCTTGTAGTGTAGCTTGGGTTGTCGATTCCACAGAGACCAAAGAAGATACCTAAGATACACAACCTAAGGGATGGATTTTTGGCTATGAAGTGGCCAACTTGGATTGATTTTGGATGGGTTTTAAAGATATCTAAAAGATTTAAGTGGATTCAATTTAAAAGAATGAGTTGATCCTAGGTTATCACTCGGGGTGGATTGGATGTATTTTCTTTTTAATGATTTCAATTTCTTAAATTTGAGATGGATTCATTTAAGGAGATAAAACAACATCATCACTTACTGGTTTAATGCCTACACCCTCTAATACTAATCATCTATACACTTGAAGGATCAAAGTTTTGAGCACTTCAAGGTAAAGGATCGTATTAGTACTTGAAGTGTGTGGCCTTAAATTCAGCAAGGACGATGGAGTTTAAAAATCATCAAATAACAATCCCAATTAAAGAAGTGATTATACATTAATTAGGTGATAAATAACATCCAATCCCGCCCCTTTATACTCCCTTGGATCAACCCATAAGTGGGTTAGCCCTCCATTGATCCCATGGTTTCAATGGAAGCGGAAAGTAGACTCATAAGGGAGGAAATGGAGAAGTAAAGAAAACAACAAAAATAAAATGATCACTCCACCGTTGTGTGAATAATTTCACAAGGGTTGGTGTGAATAAATTCACACCTTGATCCAACGGTATCAAAGTGATATTAAGAACAACAGAATAAGAGTAGAAGAAGAACTTTTATTAAGAAACTAAAGTGAATTGAACAACTTACATGTGAAAGACAAAATTGAGGCAACAAAAATGCAGCATAACATTACAATTGAACAAAGCATCCAAGATCTTCAACTCCTTCACCACCACTGCCTTAAATAGGCATTTTGGGAGCCTTGGGTCGAGCCTTCAACAGTACAAGTCATCCCACTTGAGTATGGTAGGCCTAGGGTGGTGGAAAGTTTGTGGAATTTGGAATTTTCCACATTTGACCCGAGGTGGCAGCCAGATTTCATCCACCGAACAGACGCGTTTGGATGACCTTCTAGATGGCAGAATCATGGTGGGCCATAGAAGAAGAAAATGGAGCTCCGGATGTCTGCTAACCGTCTGTAAAATTTGGGCCCATTTGGAGTTGTGTATTCCGAGATATGATCAAAATGGTGGACTGTTTTTCTGGGCCGCAGAATCTGGCCCAGAATTTTATCTCTAACTTGGGCCGCCTAAATGACCAACATGGAGGACGAATTAGCATTAACTCCTGAAGAGTGATTTGTTCCTGTACATGTCTTCTATCATCCCACGAAATTTGGGATTAATTGGGCCTGTATGTTGGGCCCCACAGTCTCATCAGTGGGCTGGTGTCCAATCTGCCTTCTCCAGAATTGCTTCCTTTCATTGCCAAATATCTCCATCATCCTCCATAAATTCTCCATTGATCCCTGAATCAAACATGTTCATATTTAAGTGTAGATCAATTTCCAAAAATATCAAATTAAAATATGTAAAATTCAATTCCTTACAATCAGATGAATCATTGGGTACTTTAAATGATGTTCAAAAATGTACCACATAGTAGTGCATTTTAAGAAGGTATTACAAACATAATGTGAAATGATGTTCAAAGTGTAAAATGCACTAAAATGGTGTTTATGAATAACAAAGAACATGAAAATTATGTATATTAACAATGAATATTAGCCTCATTTAGTGGCTAATCAGTAGGCCACCACCAACTGTGTCTAAAAAATATCCAGTATAACAAGTTGTGCATGAAAAATGAATATGAATGATAATTACCAAGTAATTAATTATGGTGCCATTAACAACTTCAGGTCCAAGTCCATTGAAACTTCCATTAACGTTCATTACACACTAATTATCATCACTTACACATTCATCACATTTCCATGGGTTAACCACATACATTATGTTACATGGGTCTAAGGCCAACAATCACAAGCAAGTGGTTAAACACCACATTGTCCTATCTCAATAGGACTAACCCCCTCATAATAATCATATCCTTACCTCGAAGCCTCAGTTTGAGTGGATGAAACTATTAGGAGAATAGATCCTCAGTCCTCATTCCTAACCCGTGCATTTAGGGTGGAGTTCAGAGCATCAGTCTTTACTCGACCAGTGGGCATAGATCCTCAAGTCATACCCCACACTACCAAGCCATGTGCACATGCTTATATATATGTAACCATCAACCTGACATACCATTTCTCTTAGGAAAACACCATTCACAACAAACCACACAGGAATTCACGGTATGCCTTAACCCATTAACACATTACCATTTCACATTATTTAACCATTTACCCAATTCCCTTGTGTTGTGCTTATATCACTAAGAATTAAACAGTAGACTCAAAATCCATCCCATTATGTTCTTTAAATCAGTTTACACATTAACACATTTAACATGTTCATCATTCCCATGAATCAACCGTTCATCCCATTCCTTAAAACCATCTGTTTATTACCTAGTCTAGGTGCATCAACTAACTTATATTCCAAGTTCAAAAAAAATTTCCAACATATTCATCAAGATCTCTACCCTTTATTACAACACAGTCACTTGATCAATCACATTCCCAAAGTCCGGGAAAAGCCGACACATCCCATGGATGGCCCCAATTAGGTCAAGTCATTCCCAACACATCCCATGGGGATTGTGAGAGTTTCTATTTACCATTTTAATCCCCAAAATTACGAAACATGCCAAGGTTATTGAAAATATAACCATGGGAAAGCCTGAACACAACTAAACATGAACAAACACCCAAATAACTATGGGATATCACTCGTAGAACACCTACTTCAAAACCGCGGTTGAACGCACACTCAATTGATTCCTTAATCCTCGATCCGACCAGTCTTTGGAGATTCAACCTAAAAACTCACCCAAAAGATATGGTTTTAGAGCTTCGAAACTAGAGGGAGAAAAGATACAAACCCTAAACCAAAATTAAAAGAAATAATGGGATTAAACTTACCCAGAGCTTCGATCTGCAACCAATGGTTCTCTAAATGGACATTAATCGAAGGAGAAACATCCTTTGGAATCTTGGGTCGGCCATGTTTGTCTCTAGGGTTGAGAGTGGATGAATGGAGGAAAATCCTGAGTTGGGGTTTCAAAGCCCAGAGTGGAAAACATGTAATATTTTCCAACTTTAATAGGTCGTACGGTTTATCCACACAGTTTGAAAAACCATGTGCAAATCATGTGCATGCTACTGCCCAGAGGAGAAGGGTTGTAAGGTTTACCTGGGAAGGCCACATGGTTTGCCCTGGTCGTGCGCAGGCCATGCGCCCTAGCCTGTCTTGCCCAGATTTCCTTGCTTCTGTGCCCCAAGCCCCAGAAACACTCCCAAGGCCTCTAATACATTCAGAAGGCATACCTTGAAACCTGGAACAATAGATTCAACCAAAACATAAAGAAACAATAACCTTCCAAAAACTGGGATCTTACAACCTCCCCACATTATAAAGGCTCATCCTCGAGCCGAGTTCTCAAGCCTCATTGCTCCTCCGAAGAGAAGAGTTCAAGCAAATGAGCTTGCATATCTGATTCTCACTCCCATATTTCTTCCTAAACATTCCCATGCTTCCATAGTACTCACACTAATGGCATAACCTTGCCCCGCAAGATCATTTCACTATGATCCACCACACGAACTCGATTCTCCTCAATGGACGCATCAGCCTCAAGCTCTACATCCTCAACATCAACCATGTGAGATGGGTCAGGGTGACCGTCAAAGCTGCGACACATGAAACACATCATGCATCCCACCATACCGTTGTGGAAGAGCCAATCGGTAAGCCTGTAGCCCTATCCTCTCCACAATCTCAAAAGTTCTCATATGCCTGGGCGGCAAATTACCCTGCTTTCGAATCGGATGGTGACCCGACCTTGGCGACACCTGAAGGAACACTTTATCACCCACCACAAACTCAAGAGATCTATGGCTCCGACATGAATATGTCTTCTGTCAACTCTGAGTCCTATCCATACTCTTCCTAATAAACTTAACTCTCTCTTAAGTCTCCAGCATGAGACTTGGCCCCAACAACTCAGATTCACTGGCCTCTATCATACACAATGGGGATCTATAAGGCCTTCCGTAGAGTTCCTCAAACGGTGCCATCTGAATCGTAGACTGAAAATTGTTGTTGTAGGAAAAATCAACTAACGATAGGTGCCTCTCCCAAGAACTACCAAAGTCCAAGACACAAGCTCTTAACATGTCTTCCAACACATGGATCATACGCTCCAACTTCCCTTCTGTCTATGGGTGGAAAATCGTACTCAAAAACTTGTGCGTACCAAGAGCCTCCTACAACCCTTTTCCAGAAACATGATGTGTAACGCGGATCTTAGTCCGAGACTATGGTTCGGGGAACACAATGCAACCAAACTATCTCCCGAACATATAGCTCACCCAACATGTCGACTATAAAGGTCTCCTGAATCAGTATGAAATGAGTCGCTTTCATTAACCGATCCATATCCACCCAGATTGCATCATTCTTCTACAACGTCCTCGGAAGACCCACAACAAAATCCATTATTACATCATCCCACTTCTATTCCAGAATTAGAAATGCATGCAACAGACCACCTGGGCATTGATGCTCGGCCTTCACTTGATGACAGGTAGGGCACTGTGCCACAAAGCCTCCAACTTCCTTCTTCATTCCAGGCCACCAAAACTTACTTCGGAGATCACGGTACATATTGGTAAATCCAGGATGCACTACCCACCTTGATGCATGGAACTAACACATCAAAGCTTCCTGCACACACTTTGGCACAACCACATGATCCAGAACCCGAACCATAGCTTCCGCGTCGACGGACCAACCAGATGGTAGATCCCCACATTTAAGAATTTCCTTCATGATCAAACACACAGGATCATCAAGACTACCTTACTTAACTCGACTCAAAAGCTTCGGCTCCATCATTAAGGAAGCAAGAGTGACCTGAACACTCTCCTCCTGCACCTCCAGGTGCATCTATACAAACAAATCCATCACCTTCCACTCGGTGCTAGGCACATGAACCTCCTGATTCTGAAAATTACTACTCAGAGCATCAACAACAATGTATCCCCTCCCTGGAATGTACACCAACTCAATGTTAAAAGACTGGAGATATTCAACCCATCTTTGATGCTGAAGATTCTGATCCCGCATAGAGAAGATGTACATTTGGCTCTTATGGTCGGTAAACACAGTAAACTATTCTCCCAACAGATAGTGCCACCAGCACTTCAAGGCGTACACTACTATTGCCAACTCAAGAATCATGATTGGTATAGTTCCGTTCATGGGTTATCAACTGCCTTGACGCATAATCAACAACCCGCTCATCCTGCATCAACATAGCCCCATGTCCGACTTAGGATGTATCACAAAACACAATGTACATCTTACCCGACTCAGGTAAGATCAAGATAGGTGCGGTCGTCAACCGCTTCTTCAACTCTTGGAAGGAATTCTCACATGTCTCATACTACCCAAACCTGATTTATTTCATGGTCAAGCCCGAGAGTGGTTCATTCAATTGAGAGAAATCCTGAATGAACCTTTGGTAATACCCGACCAAACCCAGAAATCTCGGAACATTCGAAACACTATTGGGCTACTCCGAAGATACAAATGCCTGCACTTTATCTAGATCCAATGTCACACCTACCTCCGAGATGATGTGACGGAGAAAATTCACCTCACCTATCATGAATTGTCACTTTGATAGATTGGCATATAATTGATGCTCTCTTAGCGTACCGAAGACGATATCAAGATGTTGGGCATGATTGTTATGAGTTTTCAAGTACACTAAGATATCGTTAACAAAGAAAACCACAAATTGATCTATATAGTTATGAAATATTTGTTTCATCAAGGTCTTAAACACCCACCGTTGCATTGGTCAAGCCGAAAGGCATTACCATAAACTCAAACAACCCGTACCGACTCTGGAAAGCGGTCAGCGGTATGTCAGAAGATCTCACCCTCATCTGGTGATATCCTAACAAAAGATAAATCATAGAAAACACTAACTCATCCCTCAATTGATCAATCAAGTCATCAATTCTAGGAAGCGGGTACTGATTTTTCACCTTCATCTTATTCTACTTTCGATAGTAAACACACAACCACAACGAGCCGTTGGACTTATTTGCAAAAATCACGAGATATCCCCAAGGAGATGTACTCGGAATGATAAACCCCTTACACTCCAACTCTTAAAGATGAACCTTCATTTCCTGGAGTTCTGCTGGTGCTATTTGGTATGGTGGAATAGAAACTAGCTCCACTCCCGGTAGAAACTGGATCGTAAGCACGACATCTCTCTCAGGTGGTAACCCTGAGAAATCCTCAGGAAACAATCCTGAAACTGTTCCACCATAGTATGAAAATTAGATTCTTCCCTACCCAAATCATCGTCAAACTTGAGACATGCCACTTGAGCCATGAGTCCACTCATCTATTGACAAATCAGCCCCAGAAACCCTGCTTGAACATCCCACTCGCCATGGTGGACATAAGCATCACCCTCAATCGACCTGAACGATACTCTCCTAAGATAATAGTCTATGTGATCCCAATACAACACTAACAAATCCATTCCAAAGAATAGGTCAAACCCTGACATCTCGAGAATGAACAAGTCCCACATAAAACGATACTCACCAACTTCTAAGGAACATCCTTTGCACTACTTGATATCTTCAACCCACACTCCCAATGGGGTGTCAATTGACATAACTCCACACACCCACTCCACAGGTAATCCCATCACTACCACAAGTTGAGAAGAAACAAAAGAGTGTGTGGAACATGTGTCAAACAATGAACTAGAAAACATAGAAGCTACAAGGATTGTACCTCGAACAGTTTATGGTCCGGCCTTGCCATCACGAGGCACAAACTAAACTGCCTGAAGCAGACTTTCCACTCTACCATGGGCTACAGCCTGAACACCCTGCGCCACACTGCCCTGCTGGCATGAGCGATCTTGCCCTGGAGTTCCATGTCCACCGCCCCTGCCAGTATGGCTCGTGGAGCTCCAACTGCCTGCCTGATATGGGGAATCTTATCCCCTTCCTATATCTAGTATATGCTTTTCGTCATTATTCTCACCCATTTGCTGAGGGTTCCTGCAGAACCTCTACACATGCCCCATTGTGTCGCACTAACGACACTCAACTAGAGGTTGAGGATACTGACCAAACATATGGACCGACCTACAACACTATTAATAAAACACCTGGTTTTTACTCTGAGAGGCTCACCCCCTCGTCTAACCAACTTTCTGGAACCTTTCGAAATGGGGCTTTCGACCTTCGGAAGATACACCACTTGTCCACCCAGCTGGACTGATAATCCCACCATCCGAAGCTCCATTCAGGTTCCCTTCCGAGATGAGTGCCTGATCTATCACCTCTGCAAACTTCTTCAAGAGGAATATATTCACTTGAGACCTGATCTCATGTCTCAACCAATTCTGGAAATTCCATGATATCGTTGCCTCATCCCTGGCTAACACTGGGATGAAGCATCGCAAATCAGTGAAGCGACTAGCATACTCCATCACCGATTGCGATCCATGAGTCAGGCTCATAAATTCTGTATCCCACTCTTGCCTCAATGTCTCTGGGTAAAAATGCTCCAAAAACCTCTCCTGGAAAACGTTCCACAACATCCCCTTAGCATGCGCAGTCTGAGCCTGAATGTCCCACCAATGCCTTTCCTGGCCCCACAACATATAAATGGAAAGCTTCACCCGCTTTTCCACAGGGTTCTCTAGATCATCTAGTATTGTCTGGATAGACTCTAACCAGAACTCCACTGCCTCTGGCCCACCCTCTCTGGTGAAAGCCATAGGGTGATGCAGCTGGAACTCCCTGGTCAGCTCAAACATACTCGGTTCAACTCGCCCTGGGCCCCGATCCATCATCTGCATAAGGTGAGCCAAGTTCTATCGGAACTAGTCCTCTCTACCTTCATTGATCACCACATTTTTGTTCTCTTCTACTAGAGGAGTGTTCTCAGTAACATCCTCATGTCTCCCAAATGGAAATCGATGTTGTGGTGGCATCTCTCTACGTTTCCAAACAAGATATTTAGCATGCATACCTTAAAACATTCATGACTTCCTCAAAAAAGATATTTACTAGATACACGAGATAGAACCTTTTGTTTTTGGTTTAAATTCTTAATTATGTCCTAATGTGAATACCATTTGAGGTCATGTGCGTATTAGGGGTGTCTGGGGCTGGTTCAGAGCCTATAACCCATCATTCATGGTAAAGTCGGATAGGCCACACAGTTAGTATAAACCTTATAGGTTAGGTCACATGATTACCACTAAACGTGCGAGTATAGATAGTGGGGTGCTATAAGAAACATGGTTTGAGGAAATCATGTCGATGGAGCTGAAAACCATGCAGGAGGACCTTAAATTTTTATCAAAGGTGGTTTGCACAATTTATAAAAAGATAGTCAAACTATGTGCAATGACTATGCAGGTGCCCCCTTAGCACAATAGGGGGAACACCATTGGTGCACAGTTTGGAAAAAAATGCGGCCAAACTATGCAGACCATAATTTTTTGGGTAAATTTACATTTTTTCCTGAAAATATTTTAAATACCTAAAACATTTTCCTTTTCATCCATTGGATAGAAAAAGACCATGGGGACATCCTTCAAAATCCAAATCATAGGCTTTTATCTTATTTCATCATCTGATCTCAAAATCAAGTGCTGTTCGTCTCATTAGATTTTCATTGATGAGTAATCCATTCATTTTGTAATGTTATTTGTTTTTCTTGGTATCAATAGTGCTATTTAGGTGTGAGATAATTATCCCTATTTTTCGGGTTATCACCATCTTAATTTTTCACTAAATATGAGTTGAATCAGAGGCTGATATTGGGTGATAACACTACTATTGACCAATGGTAGATAGTATAAAATTTTCCCAAGTGGACTGATGCTTTATAGAGATAGTTTCCTTTGTTCCACCCACCGATCTTTTCAATGGCTACACAAAAATTAATTGAATAATTGAATTAAATAAAATAGAACATGTTAAAGATTCCCTTTAGTTCCCTTAAGATGTGATGGAGGTTTTTTCCCCAACCAAGGTCACCCATGGGGTGTGCCAGGTAAATTAACTTTGTCTATGCCTTTTTTAAACAACCCATAGGGTGAGTTAGTGCTTTCCTTGTTAGAAGAAGATTATTAATAAAGGATTTGAACAGAATTGATTAAATAGGATACAATTTTCCTCCTTTTCATGTTGATGCATTTGATTAAATGGTTTATATAGAATTGTTACATGAGTGGGTAAACGAATGGAATTAAATTTAATGTGAATTGTTATATGAGCAGGTACACTCCTGGAACTTGAATGTGGATTAATGAAATGATAAATGATTAGAATGTTGAATCGTCAAATAAGATGACATGTGTGTACTACACCATGGGTTTTGGAAATGGTATAGAATGCATAGGACCTGTATACTCCTTGGATTCTAATGTTGTGGGATTCTTCAGCCTTGCTACCCCTTGGATCTGGTTTTCTTGGGTTTGAATTGGACATGGTTTGTTGACATGATCCTTGGACTCCAATTAAAGCTTAACCAAGCTTCAATGTGATTCTCATGGGTATTAATGAGGATGACACGAATCACTACACCTTGGATCTAGCCCTGAGGGGTTTGATAGTTATGATTATATGGAACAAACAGGGAAAATGTGATATTATTGATTATTCGACTAGACTATGGTAAGGGTGTCACTTCTGGTTATATAGATTGGCCTTGGTTAACATGAGATACAAAATATACGATAAGGTCATGGGTGATATGATATGATGTGTATACGACATGCTCAAGGTATTTTACTTTTGTTTACTTTACTGATTCCATGTTATAGGATCTTTAGGCCTGTTTGTAGGGACCATTGTTGGGATCTACAGTAACACTTGTTTGTAGTATACATGACATGGGAACATTACTTTTTATTCATACTTACTTATGATATACATTACACTATACCTTATCATATATTTCATACCCATGAATTATTATAGACAATTTCGATGGTGAACTACTGGGATAGTATCTCACACCTCATTTGAGCTACCGTTCGGTTCCTGAAGAGAATGTTTGGAAGCATGTAGGGATTAGGGAAAACACCCACAATTCGATGCTTGATTTTGTTCCATTATTAGGAGTAGGGGAGCACATGACCGAGCTGGGGCTCATGATACTATCTGAAGATATTCATTTTGGGTCTTTTAATATTTTGACATTTATATTTTACACCTTTAATGTATACCTATATTTGGATACTTTGTAGACACATGACATGATCATCAAAGAATGTGAGATTACTTTTGATATTTTTTCTAAATAATTATCATCTAGGGGTTTATATATTTTATATTTAATTTATTGATTATATTATATCATATATGATTTTACCAGTTCTATTTTTCTAAAATTCTTGGGAAAATTATGAGACCAGGTGCTGAGATGATGTGTGATTCTGAGGCCTTGTGGACCCAAAATGGTTCGTCAATTTTTTTTAGTTTTAACTAGCGCACGTGAGAAGTTTTTCTAAAAAAATAGAATAACACCCAAATGGGTATCCAGATCAGAAATCTAAGAGCTGTACTGCATTTAGGATAACAGGTTTACCATAGTTGTTACTTAACATTAGTCAGTGTGGGCCTCTAGTGAGAAAACTTGAAAATGGAAAAACTGTACATAAAATAATTAAATTATTTTATTTTATTTTTCAAACACTTGTAACTCATAAATAGTAAATAATATTTGAAATCCAAGACCACCATTGATCTCGTGAGGGAGTTCTTTCCTTAGGCAGAGCCTAACATTGTCTAGTGTGAGACAACTGTCGAAATAAGTTTTTGGGATGTGGCCATAAATAAAATAATTAAATTATTTTATTTCCAAATCCTATAACTCAAAAAAAGTAACTTAGATTTAAAATCTGAGAGTACCATTGAGCTCGTGAGGGTTTGCTTTCTTTAGGCAGGGACTAACCTTGACTGGCACGGGCCGAGGGTGAATTTTAGTTTTTAGATGTGAATTTCATTAAAATATTTAATAAAAATATTACTTTTTGACATTTTACAGTGACGCAGTGACATTGCAATGTCATGAAAGGGAACCTCATTTCCTTTAATAAATGAAACTATGTGGTAATGTAGTAATAAAAATGATGTGGAAATGATGAAATGAGTTTTTTCATTTAATGTCTTCGCAGCGGTATGGGATTGTATTGAAAATACAAGAGAAATTCCCTAGGAGCTCTGGAGGAGAAAAGCATAGTTGAAACCTCTGGTTAGAAAACTACACAAAAAATAGATATTGAATCAATGATCGAAGTTTAGATCTGGCATCGACGGATTGAAAAATGACGAGCACAAACTTCTTCTTCATCATCACTGGTCGATCTAATATAAGTAGGACTTGTAAATTCTGGTTTCCACCCCTTTTGATTAAATAATTAGGCATGATTAATTCTATCACTTTGATTTGCATCAATTTTAACACCATTCATTTGTACCCAAGTTTGGAATTTTAGTTATTTTTTGATTTGTTAATCTAATTCTAGTTCCCCGTTCTTCATCTTCGATCAAGAACGATTGGCATATAATGTTTAAAAAAGTTTTTATTAGAGCTTTTCCCACACCATTCTTCGTATTCCTTGTCATTAGACCATGGGGTTATGAATATAAATTTTCGAGGCTTTTTCTTGTGCGATCGAACCCCCGGATTCATTATAGTGTCTTAAAAGACGGGTGAATCGAAGATTTGGTGATGGATTTATTAACGAGCTAAATGGTGTTTGTTGAACGGATCTGATCGGAACTACGAGTGATTTTTAGAGAGTAATGGTGTTTGATTATTAGCATGCAGTGACGACATCTGGTGTGACAGGATCAGGTTCAAGCCAAGGCTGTGCATAAAGTCTCATAGGGGAGGTTGCTAGTTATTAATGTGATGGTGACCAGACTCATATCTCCAACGATGTGGTCGAATGTGGTCAATTATAAGAGAATTAAATATTATTATAATTAATAATAATGATAGTGAAAGAAAAAAATATGGGTGAGTGGTAAATAAAATTAATGGGTTTATTTTTAATGGGGGTTGTTCTACTGTTATTATTTTTAACAATAATAATAATTTTCCCTTATTATTATATTTATTATTAATTGATGGTGAATGAAAAAATGTTTGAAACCATTGATAATGAAATTAGAAGGTGTGATGTGGGAGGCGAACTACCCAGTAGGCATGATCGAGGTGTTGAGTAGGTTGGACTCCCCTCCTAAATATATATTAATAGTGATATTAAAATCATAATAATAATGGAATTTATTATAATAATAAATGTTAAAAGAAAATATAGGATTCTGGAATTGGTGGGGGGAGCACATACAGTAAAGTAAGTGTGACCCCAACCTTATGGGTGAATATATTAGAAGAAAAAGGATTTAAAATATAATAATATAATAATATTGTTATTATTATTTTTTTTTTGGAAAATCATATTTGGGTTGTAACTTCTTCATAAGACCTCAGATAGATGAACCGCCAGTGACAACGTGATTCTAGAATTGAGAAAATATTTCTAAGACTGATGTTGGATACCTTTTTCAGACTTGTGCCTCGAGTCAAAAAAACAGACAATAATAATAAAATTATTATTATTGAGGGATCTTAATTTTGATATATCTCTCTCATATGGTGTGAGAATGACGAACAGTTTGTGAGTTGTGACCCTAATTTTGAGGAAAATAGTTTGATACCAACTTTGTGTATTTAAATTGAGATCGAAGCATGAGACCCACAAAGAAAGGTTTGGGTCTATTGGGGTGAAATGTAGCTCTTTCACTGGGTTTCCGTTTTAGTCAAATGAGTACTCTATCTCATGCATTTTTTTCATGAGGATCTCAGTGGTGCTGACAATAGTGTCGGTACGCCCAAATAAAATATAGTTACAGGGAGAGTGTCCTCTATCTACGGAGTTAGTAATCCCCTATAGGACTAGGGCGTGAGCCCTCCACATATAATGTATAGAGAGTCGGTACTCCCCTACTTGGTAGGGTGCGGGTCCTCTATGATAGGAGTATGTACTCCCCTGCTATTCCAGGGTGTGGGTCCTTCACAAATGATTGAATAGAGTCAGTACTCCCCTACAAGGTAGTGTGCGGGTCCTCTATGATTGGAGTCGGTACTCCCCTAACGTACTAGGTTCCAGGTCCTCCACACATGAACTAACAATGTCGGTACACCCCTATCATACCTTGGTGCTAGTCCTTTAGTCATTGAGTAGTACTCCCCTAACTAGAAGGGTGCGGGTCCTTGATTGGAGTTGGAGCTCCCTTGGCTGTCAGACATAGTAGCCTGGAGTGGACCCATCCACATGATAAAAATGATACCTAGATTGAAACTAGTGCTCCCTCAATGGACTGAGGTGTGGGCCACACATTATAGGAGTGATATATGTTTCACGAGATGGTTAGGAGCAGAGCTCCCTCTTTCATGTATAGTGGTGAGGGTGATCCTCTCTACTTGGGTTTCCTTAGTCGTGCATTGGGTGTAGGACAATGATGACCAAAAATTCAGTGTTGGGCACTAGATATGGACCTAGAATGATGTTCCTAATATAGAATTTTATCTCAGATATACCATTTGGAATGGTAGAGGTGTTCCTAATGGAGTGTACGTCTCGTATGGGTACCATTTTGGATGGCTAAAATCATGAAGAATTTTTCTTCCGGTATTATGTACTGCCTTTTGAACCTATGAAGAAAATCCTGTTGCTGGATATGAGGTTGGAACCTTCTGATTATTAGTGAATGAAACAAGTATATCTATATGTTCTTGTTATATGTATGAGCATATAACTATGTGAAGTAGACTGTGAATTTCATTTTGTTTTTTCTCTTTTTCTTTAACTTTGTGGTTTCAGAGTGTCCTACTAATTAATTTTTTACTAACCCCTGCATGATCTTATCCCGCACGTGTTCTGTCTAGTGTAGAAATTTGACACATTGACAAAGTGTAGGGAGGGCTAGGACCAAAAGCTTCTTAGTGAGATCAGATAGATGTGGCGTACTACTTTGGCCTCAGGAAGATAACCTTCACCTACCATTTAGGTCGGGTTGTTGGTGGATGTGCTTCAGGGACATGATGTTTTACTTGTGTTCGGTCTTTCCTTTGGTGGGCTTGTACACTGGCCCAGTTTCCACCCTGTACTTGAATTTTGTTTCACTCTGGTTTGTGTTATACTTAGTGGTTTTCATGTATAGCTTCCTTGTCTTTTTTACTTCCCAGCATCATTGGCTTGGAGTTGTGTGAGTGTGTGTAGGTACATAGGATAATGCCTCCCATTTGTGGGATATAACTACTCGGTGCTTTTTGTCAGCCCCTAACCTATCAGAGGAGGGATTGGGGAAGTCATGACATGGGTCTCGGGGGACAGGTCATGAAAGAGTGGTATCAAAGGAGGTCAGTTATACCTTTCGACCGAAGTGTAGTGTGATTGGTTTGGGTTTCATAGCCGTAGTGTTATGATATTTCTAGATCGTGTCTCACACCATAGGTTCTAGTGTTAGTGTGGATGCGGATGTGTCCATTCACTAGGACTCTAATAACATGATTCTTTACTTGGTTCATTAGGACACTCGTCATTGGGAAATAAATGGTAAATGAATAATATAATAATGGTTTGTGTTTTCCATGTACTTCTTGAGTCAACTCTCCAGATATACTCTATTAACCACGATTCATCTTGATCCATTTCATCATGTCTCCACAATGACAGCCATATATGATTTTACAGCATGATCCTGATGATGATATTCCTCGTGACGTGGCTTCAGTGCTCAGTACTGAGTTTGAGGCATTTCCTCTGGGTGATTTTTTTATGGTGAAACCACCTGTTGAGAAGCATGTTTTTTTAGAAGTTCAGAATGAGGATGTGCATAGGCTGAGTGGACTACATGAGTTCTATAGGTAGTGAACATTGAGATACCAGGGTGATACAGACCCCCTGGATGTATATTACTGGCTCGAGGTAGTCACTCGAGTTTTCTGCTTAGTGAGGACACCTCCTGATCAGATGCTGGTCCTATCCGTGACCCTTTTTCAAGGATCAGTGGGACACTGGTGGATCTTGGTGATACAGTTGCAGGATGAGGTGGCACTCACATAAGAGGATTTCAAATGAATCTTCATGGAAGAGTTTTACCTAGTCATATCATGGTCAGTATGTATCCATGAGCTTTTATAGCTTCTATTGGGCAGCATGACAGTGGCAGAGTTCATGGGGAGGTTCATCGACTTGTCGCGGTACTCCATGGACATGGAGTGAGACCAGTTTTTAAGAGCTCGAACCTTTGAGTGGGGCTTATGCAGAGAGATAAGGGAGTCGGTGGTTCCTATGAATATTGCCACTTATGATGGGGTGCTAGAGCGAGCCCTTGTTGTCGAGAGTTTTATGGATGAGGAACAAGTGGATGTGACCCACAAAATGGGTCCCCAAATGCAGGTGCCTGCACGATATAGTAGACGACAGTTGATGGGATCATGGAATAAGAGGCATACCCATGCCCAAACTCATAAGAATGGGACTGTGGCATGGGAGGAGTGCCAATTAATAGATCTGTCGTACGAGAGGCAGTGTTCTGCTTGTAATGTCCTGAAAAATCATGCTAGTGATTTTCCAACCCATCGTTCCGCTGAGAGGGATCCAACTGATGTGCTGCCTTGGTAGAGATAGTACTTCATGGAATGAGTTTCGTAGGATGGTAGGTGAGGTAGAGTATTTGGATATGTAGTAGGTGGTGAAGGTTTAGGGCGCAGCGGAAGCATGGTTGGGCCGACACAAAACATTGATTTTTACCAGGATCAATGATTATTCCGAGATCAATACGATGATTAATACCAGTCTCCATAGAATATAATAAATGATTTAGATAAAGAAAGATGTGTTCTGAAACTTATAGAAGGGATCATTCACATCATGTTTATAATTAAATTAATTAATTTCATAAAAAAATAATACCTGGATCTTCGGTATTTTCTTCATTGATGATGTTGTTCATCTGGAATGAACATTCTGGATTATATCATTGCACTTGTAAGAATCTAAACTATAATCCTTCTAATGGTGATCCACACGTGCTATGAAGGCCTCTGATCAACACATCTCTTTCTTCGGGTTCTTGCGCCGCAAAACGAGTGTCTTGTGTCGGTCTTTCGTAATCACATGTTCTTCATCCTCGATGAACTTCCCTCATTCTTGAGATTGGTGGGAAGATAATTCAAGAGATAAATCGTTTATCTTAACAATTCTCAATTCACCAAGAGTGCAGTTCGGTACATAAAACAATAGACGTAGGTGTCTATTTATTGAAATGGGGCTTCAGTTACAATATTTAATAGTATTAAATAAATTAAATACATTCATAACCTTATAAAAAACACATAATTTTAATAATAATACCACTTCATTATTTATGGTGTGCTGACATGCACAAAATAGAATTATAAATAAAATTCCACATAACAAAATAATAGAAGTGTTATTTTAATTATTTCCAACTAGTTAAATAATTATTTATCATCTTGCACTACTGGAAATTCGGGCTATAGCCACGTACCTATAGCCACGGTTTTGTAGGTCCGTGGCTATAGCCATTATATTACCACGCTTAAATTTTTCTTCCGTGGCTAAATCCATTTCATCCTTTTTTTCTCCTATCTTTTATCGGGATCCTCCTCCCGCAGCCCTCCTCCCCCGATTCGCACACCACCCTCCTCCCGACCACATCTCCTCCTCAGCCCTCGCAATTCCTCCTCGCCACGCGCTCCTCCTCCCCGATGCCTCCTCCTCGCTGTGCCCTCCTCCTCGCCGCGCCCTCCTCGCCGCGCCCTCCTCGCCGCGCCCTCCTCCTCGCCGCGCCCTCCTCCCCGACGCCTCCTCCTCGTCGCGCCCTCCTCGTCGCGCCCTCCTCCTCGACGGATCCTCCCCGACGGCTCTCTTCCGACGCCGAGGTCGACACCCCCATCTCCCTCCCGACACATTTTCCTCATCTGCAGCTGTCTTCCTCGGTAATTTGTTTTTTTTTCTACAGTTCATCCACCTCTTCGAACCCCCTTCTCCTCCTCCTGTTTGCGATTTCCGTCAGGTGTTCTAGGGTTCTTATCATTCCAGGTGAGGGTATCACAATTATTTGATAAATGGTGTCATTATATCATGAATTAATGATGATTTTTTTTGTGATTAGTATGAACCATGATGATTTGCATATCAATTTTACAACATCTAGAGGAGTTGTTTTCCAAACAGCAACACTACACTTCATCAGAAAATAGAATGGTGGCTCAACATATCTGGTTATAGTTCAATCATGATGAAATGTTATTTCAGATTCATCATCTATCAGTATTATGTATTCAGTATACACATACAAGTACACTAAATCTTGGAACCAATTATATCTCGGTTATCAAATAGAAAAATTGGATCATGTTTCTAACTATCAACCAGTTCATGAGGTTGAAGGGGATATAAAGGGAAATAGTTTAACATTTTAGGAATTAGAATCATATAATAGAATCTATTTATTTTGGTCCTCCCATTGAAAATATGAGATTTTGGTGTTTACCTTCCGATGATGTTGGTGCTTCTTCTCATTCTATTGTATCCACCCACCATGATTCCTGTTATCCAACTTCATTGAGTCAGTGGGAAACTATAAAAATTTATATTTACCTCAGAACTATATAGATCCTTGTTCAAAATAATGGTATTTATATACATGAAAATAGAAATATATAAGCACCTAAAACTATTTATTTTTCTAATTACATTGAGATGGTGGATTCCTATTATGAATATAGTAAATCCTATTGTCATTCAATGGACCTCCTTGATGAATTCCCCTCCTTGTTCTTGGCCGACGTCACCCTGAGACATCTTTGAGCGAACCCCCTCCCTGTTCCCGACCGACATCTTCACGCAAAATCCCCATATGGGGGGGAATGATGAAATAGAGGTTAAATTTAACACCATTAGCCAACATGCTCTGTGAGTGTGATGAAGGTTAGACCAATCCCATGAAAAGGGGTCTTGATCCATTATTTTTTCCGTTAGATGTGTTCCCTTAACTCTCTTGATACTCTTTTTTTGTTGAATTGATGTTTTGAACATGTATTTAGGGTCTGTTTGATAGCACTAATGAATTGAAAATAACTTATTTTTTTGTTTCTGGTTATGTTTTGACTCCTTCAGTTGTATAGAAACTATTTGATATTTCAAAACATGTTGAATATCTCAATTATTTTGTATTCTAAAACCCATTTTCTGTTTAATATTATAAAAAATTCTTATGATTCTTTTAATCCTTTCTTGATGCAGCCCTCATTTGTTTATTGCTATAAATGATTCATTGTGTCACGAACTTGATCATTGGTTATGGAAATGAAAGGTTTAAATAAGTTGTGTCAATTAAAATTCTTTAGAATCACATTCATAGGTTTTTTATCCTAGATTTAGATAAATCAATATCTAAAGATTCTTATTTCAATTAATATTAGAATTATGCAAACATTTGTTACTTGTATTTTCCACTATTTTGAGATTTTCTCACTGGTGACATTGTAATTATTTGGAAATCCAAGAATTTAAGAATCTATTTTTGAATTATTTAACCTTTATTGGTTTATATTTTTTATGAACATGGTAAAATCCTATGTTTTGGAATTGCATTCTCATGTTTTTTACCCAGATTTTATGTGAATCTGTCTATGCAGATTCTTATTTTTTTTCTATGAGAACTATCCATGTATTCCATACATGAATTTTACACTGGTTTGTACCATCATTTTGAATTCCTAGAATTTAGGAATCCATATTGGAATTAGTTTATGTTAATAGGTTTAGAGTCAAAGTATCTTTACTTCCATGGAGCATGGATGATAAACCTATTTACCCTACACACCAGGTGTTCAAAGATAATGTTAGATGTTTGGGAATCACCTTCAAACCTCTAACCATGTTGAATATCTCAAAAAAATATATTCTAAAACACATTTTCTATTTACTATTATAAATAAATTCTGTTATGACTCATTTAATCCCTGCTTGCTGCAGCCCTCATTTTGTTTATTGTTGTAGATGATTCTTTGTGTCAAGAACATGCTTATTGTTTATTACTGGATGATTATCATTATGTTGGAGAATTCTACTACAAGATTTTAATGCTGGATGTTTTAGCTACTGGAAGTTTATTGCTTGAGGTTTTTGTTGCTGCACTGTTTCAAATGTTTCTTAGAGATTGCTTAACTTTCTGATTTCATGCTGGACGGTATATCAATATGGGCCTTTTGTTGTATTCTGCATTTTCCTAGATGCTATACGGTTTTCTTCACTTTTCAATTACTAATTTATCAGATTTTGCAGGACGGTTTTACATTAATAGGTATTTCTATTATACTGGATGGTTTTCCATGATGGTCTTTCAGGATGCTGGATGTTTTTTCATGTGGCCAAATCTAATTCAATTGTTTTTTAAATTTTAGACTTTTATTATGTCACCATTATTTGTGCAGTTATATTAAAGTTTCACTTTTTATTCAACAGTAGCAAATTGGTGAACCATTCAACTGTGATGGTGCAAGGTTTTAAATTTCAGACTTTTTATTATGTCACTATAAGCACTGGAACATGCAGTTTTTTGGGTAGTAAATCATGATTTTTGTAGTGGGTCATATTTTATAGTAGTGGATCATGTATTTTAGTGCAGGGTATAATGTATTATAGAGATTGGACATGCTTATCTCATAAGACAGCCTATGATCCAAACATCGGGGCATAACGACTTCCAATTTTCCTTTAGTGCCGACCGTTGCTGATTAGAAGGTGATGTTTCAGTTGTATCTTCTACATGTACTTCTCACCTCCAGGATATTCTTCTACATATACTTCTCACCTCCAGGATAATCTTCATCAAAGATATTTACTATAGTGTGGTTGTGCTCTAGGGTGATGGAATTTGTCATCAGGATGTCTGTGATTGCGGCTTTGATACTACACTTACCTAGGTGAACTCTACTACTTAAGGATAATTTTATATGTATCATTTCAATGCTCTTATTTCAATTAAATATATTTACTATAGATTGGTTGTGATCCAGGGTGATGGAATTTGTCATCAGGATGTCTGTGATTGTGATAATGAGGATGAACATCATGTTACTGTCCACATTTTTTGAGACAACAAGGCTAAAATCACACATTCTACTGAACTACACACCTGAATGAAGGGAAATGTAAATAGGAAAATAGAAAAAGCAGACTAAAATGTTATGCCGCACACCAATGGTAAACATACATGTTTACTATTTAATTTGTTTTCAGTACTATATTTCAAATTCCTATTTGATGTGAAATAATTATTACATTATCTACAGTACTGAAACGTTATTTGAAATTTATGTTGCTCCATTGAAAGCAATTAGTCATTTCATTATCCTGTTTTCATTGTGTTCAATTTTCAATGCCTGAATTATTATACTGCACAAATACGACATGTTTGTTGCCTCCTATCATTACAGTTTTCTGTTTGCATACTGTACATACACACCATCATGGAATGTATTATAGATATGCAAGATTATTCATTTTTATTTGAACTCCATGTTTCAATGGTATTGGTTTGTAATCATGTCATTTGATGAAATATGTCATTCTATCTTCCGATTATTCATTTTGTTTCATATTCATTTTTAAATATTTGTAATTGTCAGTCATTTATTTGATTCTGATTTCTTTATCAAACACCGTTTTTGAATTTTTCATTATACATAATTTTGTGCATTATATAGAATTGGTCATTTTTAATCAGTTCTATTACATAGCCAAACTTCTCCTCTTCGTTATCTACTCCACTACTACTCTCCTCAACCGTTGATCTTCTTCGACCAATCATGAAGACCAGAAACCAAACGTGATTCGACGGTTCCAAGCAGCACCTTGGACGCGTCGAGACAGCTCTCGCAGATTTGACTTCGCAAGTTCACGGCCTCTTGCAGAGCCAACAGCGGCTGGGGCGGGAGTGGGTCTGTGAACTTCAATAGAAACCAGATTTCCAGAAAATTCTTACACTTTGTGTTTCGCCTGGAGAAGATGAAATAGAAGAAATAAGTGAAGCCCCCCTATTGTAGAGCCAACGGATGGGAAGGGAGTGGGGCTGTGAACAGCAACAGAAACCATAATTCCAAAAAAGCCATACACTCTGTGTCGCCTGGACAAGATGCTGCCCCCTTTCACCCGCATTCCAGCCTCCTCCCGCTCCCATCGCTCCTGGTCGGAAGATGCTGCCCCGCGGATGTCGCTGGATCGGGCCAGCACGCTGCGGTCACACCGCGGTCACGCCGCGGTCACGCCGCGGTCACGCCGCGGTCACGCCGTGATGTGGCCCTGCTCCAGCCACATCCAGCAGGGGGAGGGGTGTCCAGCGGGGGGGAGGGGTGTCCGCGGTCACGCCACAGTCACGCCGAAATATATCTATACGTTTGTAATCAATCTAAACAAAGAATAAGAATGGTGTACCTTACACCATTCGATCTAGTCTTTCGAAGCTTTTCACAAGTGTTTGATTGTGATCACTTAGAAGTCGCTGAAAGACTCCTTCAGAGGTATCCACAAATCATGGGAATCACCCGACACTTAGTAGGACCCCCCTTTCACCCGCATTCCAGCCTCCTCCCGCTCCCTTCGCTCCTGGTCGGAAGATGCTGCCCCACGGATGTCGCTGGATCGGGCCAACACGCCGCGGTCACGCCGCGGTCACGCCGCGGCCACGCCGCGGTCACGCCACGGTCACGCCGCGGTCACTCCGCAGTCATGACGCGGTCACGCCGCGGTCACGCCGCGGTCACGCCGTGATGTGGCCCTGCTCTAGCCACATCCAGCAGGGGGGAGGGGTGTCCAGCGGCGGGGAGGGGTGTCCGCGGTCACGCCGCCGTCACGTCGAAATATATCTATACGTTTGTAATCAATCTAAACAAAGAATAAGAATGGTGTACCTTACACCATTCGATCCAGTCTTTCGAAGCTTTTCACAAGTGTTTGATTGTGATCACTTAGAAGTCGCTGAAAGACTCCTTCAGAGGTATCCACAAATCATGGGAATCACCCGACACTTAGTAGGACCCCCCTTTCACCCGCATTCCAGCCTCCTCCCGCTCCCTTCGCTCCTAGTCGGAAGATGCTGCCCCGCGGATGTCGCTGGATCGGGCAAACACGCCGCGGTCACGCCGCGGTCACGCCGCGGTCACGCCGCGGTCACGCCGCGGTCACGCCGTGATGTGGCCCTGCTCCAGCCACATCCAGCAGGGGGAGGGGTGTCCAGCGGGGGGGAGGGGTGTCCGCGGTCACGCCGCAGTCACGCCGAAATATATCTATACGTTTGTAATCAATCTAAACAAAGAATAAGAATGGTGTACCTTACACCATTCGATCCAGTCTTTCGAAGCTTTTCACAAGTGTTTGATTGTGATCACTTAGAAGTCGCTGAAAGACTCCTTCAGAGGTATCCACAAATCATGGGAATCACCCGACACTTAGTAGGACCTCTCTCAATACTAGTCCTTCCTTCTTGTCGAAGTTTTCACAAGCGTTTGATCGAGATCTCCGAGAAGTCACCGAAAGACTCCTTCTGAGGTATCCAAGGTTCATGGGAATCACCCGATGCTTAGGTAGGGTCTCTCTCAACACCACAGTCTGTTAAAACCTTGTTTAAAGGTGGGAGAGAAACAAGAGCTAGAGAGAATCGGCTTTGAGGAGTTCTAACGATCACATGATCTCATCCATCAAGTGCAACCACTTGCATAGGAATTGATCACATGATCTCATCCTGTTCTCTGCTGCTGCGCATTGGACTCCACTTCGTGGAGTACATAGTTGCTCAGTTGTGTGTCTTTTTTTCCCCGTTGAACATCAAAAATTGCTGAGTCGTCTTTTTATATCCATTGCTGCATGGCAAACTCTGCAACAAGTGTCTTCCACTGCTGCGTCCATTTTCCTTCGCTGTGTTAGCTTCAAATATGCTGATCAAGATCTTTAATCAAGAACAAATCGTTTTCTCCTCTGCGATTCAGGTTTTTTTTCCCTGCTACATATTGAATTCCAGCACCTCTCGTACTATACGTACAGTGCCTTCTCCAGTCCTCTCTGTATAGAGTCAGCCTCAATTTTCAGATCAAGATTCGGTTTCTTGAATTTTCTCTCTCAAGAAGATTTATCCTTAGCCTAGACTTCTCTCAATGAAATCACCACTTGATAGAGATCAGGTGCAAGAGAGAGTTAAACAGGGGCCTTCTATTATTACCAGGCTAGAATTACATAGAAACGGAGAACAAGGAGTAAAAGTAGAAGAAATGGAAGAGAAGAAAAGTAAACTCCCAAGGAGTTGTTGCACCATCGGGCCGAGGCCTAACCCCCTGCTGCTTCCGCTGGAAGCTAGATCCCAAAACCATACGTACCACCCCCCCAAGCAGTCCCTCTCCCTATTTATTAATAACACCAAGCCCAACTAATATCTATCATTTTACATCACTTCCCTGGGCAGTCATATATTATTCCCAGCTTTCCCCCTTACATAAGCAACCCCCAGCCCACCTTCTTATCAATCCAGAATACGTTTCTTTGAAAATTCACTCTCTTTCTTGATCTTCAATCAAGTTCTCTATTAAAAGAGACCTTCCGTATCTTGCCAAAATGTTGCATCTTCACTCCTTGATAATTAGTAGGTCAATACCCTTCAAATCGGCAATAAAATTCAAAGTCCAAATCTTTCCTCCTCTAGTTGAGATACGAAATCTCAATTTTGAACTGCAAACCTCCAAACCACGGCGTGATCCTCAGCATCACGGCATTGTTCCTTCAGTCAAGCATTGACTCTGAAAACCACGGTTTCAATTTATTCATCCTCCCGATTTTCACCCACATCCATGTTTTAAAAATCATATATGGCATAAACTACAGCGTGACAGTCTCCCAAACACAGCATAGTTTTGTCCTGAAAACTCCAGTAGCTAACTCCAATGAAGCATCCAACTCCATGCCTAGGACCCCGGCACTTCCCTGTATCAAATATAGATTCTGCAAAACACAAACTTCCCAACAGCATACATTACGGTGTGGTTTCCTCCTTCAAACTCTGTTAGACAGAAACTTTGTCCAAGCTCACCTTCAAAAACGCCCAGCTACAACGGCGTGACTTCCTACAGTCTATCCCATTTTTCTGCCATCTTCAAAACAGCTTCCAAACCACTAGCATAATTCTTGCCCGTCCTGTTTTGGACAGGGATTTTGCAAAAGTCTTCACACCAAGAGGTAAACCACAACATGTTTTCTGATCTTGATAGACAATAGCTGCATCAAAGTATGTCTGGCAGACCACCAGATGCTTCCAACCAGTATTCCAATTGTTTTTTCCCAAACCACGGGGTGTCTAGGGGGTCCAGCAGGGGGAGGGGCTGTCCAGTCTTAGTGGGGTCACTACATGTGAGTCTTAGTAGGGCTGCTTTCTAGGGGGGTGTTTGTCCAGGGGTGGGGGGTTTTGTCCAGCAGGGGTGGTGCAAGGGCACATGAGTGTGTAGGGGGTGCAAGGGATGTCTAGGGGGTACAGGTGTGTCCAGGGGGTCCAGGCAGGGGGGAGGGGTGTCCAGGCAGGGGGGAGGGGTGTCCAGCAGGGGGAGGGGTTTCCGGCAGGGGGGTTGTCCAGCAGGGGGAGGGGTGTCCAGGGGGTGCAGGGGGTAGGTGGAGGGGTGTCCAGCAGGGGGAGGGGCTGTCCATGTAGGGGGGAGGGGTGTCCGGCAGGGGGAGGGGTGTCCGGCAGGGGGAGGGGTGTCCGGCAGGGGGAGGGGTGTCCGGCAGGGGGGAGGGGTGTCCAGGGGGTGTCCAGTGGGGCTGTCTAGTTGGGGAATGGGGGCTGTCCAGTGGGGTGCAGGGGGGGCATGGGGGGTGCGGGGGGGGGGGGCAATGGGTCTGTTCAAGGGGGTTGTCCAGGGGGTTGCAAGGGGGTGCAAGAGGGCTGTCCAGGGGGGGCATGGGGGTCCAGTGGGGGTGAAAGAGGGCTCTCCAAGGCCGCTTCACCTTTCCTTTTTCTCAACAATCTTGTTATCTAAACCAAACTCACACCAAATTGTTAGTATATAAACTGTAAAGCACAAAGGGTGTGTGATATACCACTTTTAGCATGAATTGATACCATTGCTGCATGCAACTTCCAGCTCTAAACCAGATCTGTTTTCAACTCTAAAATATATGCTTTGTGAGCACACTTACCCCATGGATTGTGTCTCCCCTTCTTTAGGTTTGTTCTCTTCTTCACAACCCAAAACACAACCTGTTTTTCCTTGGACAGCTTTACCACCAAGGATTTTTCTTTTCACTATAGGTTGATTTTTCTTTCTCCAAATCACCTTGCTGCTTGGACTATCCCTGCAAGCATTTTCAGTACATACCTTGCCTTGGGGCACCCCTTTCACATGAATCCTTCTAGTTTTAGGATCATGTGAGTCTTTCTCAATCTTCCAAGCCCTTTTTGTGTCTTTCCAGGAGGTTTGTGCTTTAGAACTAGTCTTGGAGTTTTTTTCTACATTACTCTCAGCATAGGAGTTATCTACATGTAGCCCCTGAAATCTATTCCTCAAAGGAACATATTTGTCATTGTATTCATGTTGATTTCTTCCATTAATCCCTACTGAATGCTTGTATCCTGCAACTATCGCGGATGAGGATTTTGTTGGATTGGTGTTGCCCGATCTGGTTGGGTCGAATGCTTGTGGCCCGCAACTGTCGCGGGTCGAGCTCCGCGGTGACTACTGTAGCAATGCTGACTACTGTAGCAATGCTGACCGACAGGGGGGGTGTCCAGCAGGGGGGGTTGTCCAGCAGAGGGAGGGGGTGTCCAGCAGGGGGAGGGGTGCTAAACATGGTCTATAAATCTGATGTAGTTCAGTCTGTTCCTGTCTTATCTCATGCTGCTAAACATGTCAGAATTGGTGAATTGGTACCTGTTAAACCTGAATCTGGCAGTGCTGAAGATGTTGTGGTTATCAGATAAAATAAACTTGGTTATCAGATAAGGGGGCAGGGGGACTAGTAGGGGACTGACAGGGGGCCTAGCAGGGGGCAGGGGGCAGGGGGGGCTGGCAGGGGGACAAGCAGGGGGCAGGGGGGTGGGACTGGCAGGGGCTGGGGGGGGCTGGGGGTGGGGGCTGGCAGGGGCAGGGGGGGCTGGCAGGGGCAGGGGGGGATGGCAGGGGGAAGGGGGGGGGGGTGGCAGGGGGGCAAGCAGGGGGCAGGGGGACAAGAAGGGGGGGGGGGGGGGGGCTGGCAGGGGGCAAGCAGGCGGCAGGGGGGCTGGCAGGGGCAGGGGGCGGCTGGCAGGGGGAAGGGGGGGGGGGGCTGGCAGGGGGGCAAGCAGGGGGCAGGGGGGAGCTGGCAGGGGGGACTAGCAGGGGGGTGGCAGGGGGGCAAGCAGGGGGCAGGGGGGGTTGGCAGGGGCAGGGGGAGGCTGGCCGGGGGAAGGGGGGGTGGCAGGGGGGCAAGCAGGGGGCAGGGGGGGAGCTGGTAGGGGGGGCTAGCAGGGGGGGCGGGCAGGGGGGCAAGCAGGGGGCAGGGGGGCGGGCAGGGGGGCAAGCAGGGGGCAGGGGGGGCGGGCAGGGGGGCAAGCAGGGGGCAGGGGGGCTGGCAGGGGCAGGGGGAGGCTGGCAGGGGGAGGGGGGGCTGGCAGGGGGGAAAGCAGGGGGCAGGGGGGGCTGGCAGGGGGACAAGCAGGGGGAAGGGGGGGGGGGCTGGCAGGGGGGAAAGCAGGGGGCAGGGGGGGCTGGCAGGGGCAGGGGGAGGCTGGCAGGGGGAGGGGGGGGGGCTGGCAGGGGGGCAAGCATGGGGCAAGGGGGGGGGATGGCAGGGGGACAAGCAGGGGGGGCTGGCAGGGGGACAAGCAGGGGGGGCTGGCAGGGGGACAAGCAGGGGGCAGGGGGGCTGGCAGGGGGAAGGGGGGTGGCAGGGGGGCAAGCAGGGGGCAGGGGGGAGCTGGCAGGGGGACAAGTAGGGGGCAGGGGGGGCTGGCAGGGGGGCAAGCAGGGGGCAGGGGTGGCTGGCAGGAGGGACAAGCAGGGGGAAGGGGGGCTGGCAGGGGGCAAGCAGGGTGCAGGGGGGGGGCTGGCAGGGGCAGGGGGGGCTGGCAGGGGCAGGGGGCTGGCTGGCAGGGGGACAAGCAGGGGGGTGGCAGGGGGACAAGCAGGGGGGGTGGCAGGGGGACAAGCAGTGGGGGGGGGGGGGGGGCTGGCAAGGGGACAAGCAGGGGGATGGCGGGGGGGGACTTGCAGTGGGAAGTGGGGGAATAGCAGGGGGGTTTCAGGGGGCAGGGGAAGGGGGACAAGCAGGGGGGAGGGGTGTCCAGGCAGTGGGCAGGGGGTACTGGCAGGGGGGACTGGCCGGGGGTGGCAGGGGGGGTGTCCAGGGTGTGTCCAGGGGGTATTTTTTTTATGGATTTGGACACCCTATAGCCACGGTTTTAAACCGTGGCTATTGATTTATTGCCACGGTTTTAAACCGTGGCTATAGACATAATGCCACGGTTTTAAACCGTGGCTATAGATTTTGTCCGGCCTTTAGTATAGCCACGGTTGAAACCGTGGCATTAGGTATACAGCCACGGTTTAAACCGTGGCTGTAAATCTATAGCCACGGTTTGGACCGTGGCTTTAGAGTTAAAGCCACAGTTTTGAATCGTGTCTATAGGTCTAGACCTATAGCCACGCCAAACTTAGCCACGGTTTGAGGGCCTATAGCCACGGTTTAGAACCGTGGCTATAGCCCGAATTTCCAGTACTGTTGTAAATAATTATTTTACTATCGGACCATCCTTGGTCCTCTCGAACTTTACTTCCATTTATTGAACACCTGAATAAATAAATATTCTATTTAAAAACTAGTAAATAAATATTTATTAAATGTTCAATAAAATAAATAAATATATTTTACCCACAATCCAGTGAAAAAATATTTTTCAATTTATGCAATCATTTTAACATGAATAGAATTATTCTACTATCTAGAGAATAATATTTATTAATAAAATTAAAATATAATTGTATCGAGACCAACAGAAACACATAGTTAGTGACCCTCTAGGATTCTTTGTTATTGGCATTAGGTGAGATTGTGTAAAGTCCAAGAGTACTGTCTAGGAATGGGTCAAGGAACCCAAGATAATGAACATAATTTTGCAACAACAATATCCACATATAAATGCTCACTATGTAATATAATACATTTTCTCATAATATCTCATGAAGTGGGTTTCATGATAGTGTCATCAACCATTCTACTTGATACGTCATTCTTTGACTACTTGAAACAAACTCAACATTACATCATGGCCATGGAATTTCATGTGATGATTCTATTTAAATCAAAGGGCCAAGATATAAAATTTTATAAATGGGAGGGAAAATCATTCCGAAAATTATCCATTAATAACATGCCACTCGTGACGTACCCAACATACCCTACTTCCCGCCAACTATCTGCCTGATGGTTTTCACTAGAAAATCAAAGTGTGTGAGTAATGACATGTATTAATGATAATTATAACGTATATGGATCATTACACATGCCAGTAGAGAGAAATATCTGATTTCACCGAAACATGAGGAATTAATACTAGTGGGTCTATTCTCATAGTCTCTTATCTTGGAGATTACCAAGTGCGAACTTCATGAGAGGAAGTATCATCTGCTTATGAGTACTCGCACCTGATGGTCATCATGATATGTGTCCCATAATAGTATGTCATCGAACTGTAGAAGTATATTTTAGAATGTTATTATAGAATTTAAATGATCTCATCATATAAGGTAACTGCCATGACCTTATCAATGAAAAAAAACTCTAGGACATTATTACATCACAGTCATGAAAAACAATAAACTATATATAATAATATGTTTAATATATAAATACATTAAATATCTATGTAATCAATGTACAACTAGTTGGTTCTATGAAACCATCTCTTACGAACTCCCCCATGGAATAGAGCCAACTACCTACGACTATAAGTCCGCTAGACCTCACATGGTGATCATGTTTCTATTGAGTCAAGTCTTTAGTCAAGGAGTCCGCCATGTTGTCTTCTGTGGAAATAATTATCACTACAACTTCTCCTCTCTAAGAAAAATTCCTCAATAGAAGATATATTCAAATTATGTGCTTCTTCCACTAATGTGACCTTGGCTCTATTGTGAGATCCACTGATGTAGTATTATCACAACACAATGTAATAAGATATTTACTGCTAGGTATCACATCCAGATTCTGGATGAAGATTCGTAACCAAGATGCTTCTTTATCTTCCTTATAAACTACAATATACTAGGACTCTACTGTAGAATCTACAACCACACTAATTTTTGAGCTCTTCCAGCTGACTGCACCTCGATTCAAAGTGAATATGTATCCCATTTGCGACTTCATGTCATCTTGATTAGTCTGGAAGCTAGCATCTACATATACTTTGATGAGTAGTTCCTCATCTCCTCCATAAACCAAGAACATATTCTTAGTACTCCTCAGATACATTAGGATAGTGTTGACTTCCATCCAATGGCGATCACCTGGGTTATCTTGATATCTACCTACCACACTCAATGTGAAGGTGACATCCATTCTATTACATAGCATGACATACATGATTGACCCAATATTTGATGTGTATGGAGTCATTTACAATATCTTTCTTTCCTTATGTGTATGAGGACACATTCTATTGGAAAGATGAATGCCATGTGATGTTGGAAAAAATCCCCTCTAGGATTGTTCCGTACTAAAAATCTTTAGTATCATATAAATGTATGTACTTTAAGATATGCCCAAAAATCTCTTGGATATATCAAGATGGATCATGATCCTAAGAATATCTGTTGCCTCTCCCTTGTCCTTCATGGAGAAGCATTGATTCAATAATTACTTAACAGACTATAAGACTTGTATCTCATTTCTAATAACTAATATTTCATCAACCCGTACTATTAAGAAAACCACTGCACTCCAACTAAACCGTTTTTAGACACAAGCCTCACATTCATTCTTGATAAAACCAAATTCTATAATGGATTCATCAAAACAAATGTTCCATGTCCTGGATGCTTGGTTTATTCCATAAATGGATTTCCTCTACTTGCAAACCTTATTGGCATCCTTTGGAGTCACAAACCCTTCAGGTTGTGTCAGGTAGACATTTTTCTGAAGGTCCCCTTTAAGGAATGCTATTTTGACATCCATTTTCCAAATATCATAGTCATGTTAAGCTACAATGGGAAGTAAAATTTTCATGGATTTCAGCATTTCAACTAGTGAAAAAGTTTCATCGTATTCAATTCCATTAGGCTGTTTAAACCCTTTCGCAACCAGTCATGCCATATAGGTACTGAATTGTCCGTCCAAGTATATTTTCTTTTTGAATACCCATTTGCAACGAACAGGCTTTACATCAACTAGAGAATCTACCAAAATATAGTCTTGGTTTTGGTACATGGAATCCATTTCAGAATTCATGGATTCTTTCCACAAGGCAACATCTATGCCACTTACTACTTCCTTTTAAGTTAGAGGATCATTATTATAAACTAATAATGAGTCACCATCCCCAGTAACTAGAAAACCATACCTTTCTGGTTGTCTAACCTCTCTTGTACTCCTACACAATACATGTGTCTCTAGAACAGATTCTTCTTCCATGGGGCTTTATAGAATCTGTTCATGTACCAACTCTTGTGTACCTTGAGACTCGACATCAACAAATCCTGTCTCGCTCCCACTATCTCTTTTAGAGATGTGCTCCCTCTCAAATAATATGGAATTTATTTCCACTATAACATTTTTTATGAGGGTTTTTATATGTAATATCCCTTAGTTTCCTTGGGGTATCCTACAAAGGTACACTTCGTGCCTTGGGTGTGAGTTTGTTACCTGAAGAGGCCTTGAAAAACTCCTCTCTTCCCCACAAATGTAAATTCAACAACATGGATTTTCTTACACTTTAGAACTCAAATAGAATTCCATTTATCAATTTAGTTGGTACTTGGTTTAGTATGTGTGCATCTGTTTCTAACGCATACAACTAAAAAGATAATGGAATACTTGCATGACTCGCCATTGATCTCACCATGTCAAACAAGGTGTGGTTCCTCCTTTATCTTACACCATTCCATTGAGGTGTGTAAGGGGGAGTGAGTTGGGATATGATCCCAAAATTTTGTATATAATCAATGATGTCCGGATTAAAATTTTCCCCACCTCGGTCTGAGTGGGGTTTCTTAATCTTCTTACCAAGCTGATTCTCAACTTAATTCTTGTTTTCCTTGAACATATGAAAGGAATCCTACTTATACCTCATTAATTAAATATATCCATATCTACTAAAATCACCAGTAAAAGTTATGATGTATGAGTACCCACCCTTTGCTTCAATTGGAAATGGTCCACACACATCATTATGAAACAATTAAAGAAAAAATTTATCCCTTTCCCTTTCCCACCCAATAGGGATTTGGTCATTTTTTCTTGTAAGCATGCATGACAAATGCCATGTGGTTTTAGATAGAAAAAAAATTAAATATCAATATTGTTGTCACTTTTTCAAGTATTTATTGTTTACATGACCTAACCGATGATGCTAATGTTTGGCCTGGAATGAGTCATGTGGAGTAACTTTTTCATCAATTTCCATTATTTGGTTTGTGTAATCCAACACTTAAAGACCGTTTTATAAATGTTCCCTACCAAAACAAATGATATCTTTATAAAACAAGAAACATTCATTTCCAAACATGAAAAAAATACATATGTATCATGTATGGATACTGAAATTATGTTTTTTGTAACATAAGGAACCTAAATACAACCCTTTAACACAAAGATCATCACAGTTGGAAATGTGAGGTGGTAGTACCCGACAGTAACAATATCAAGTCTAGCTTCGTTGGATGCTCGTATATCTACCTCCCCTCGATCAATCTTCCTGAACCAATTTGGTTCCTGTCTTTTTAGGCATATGTAAGCACAAAATTATGTATCTAATACCCAATTTTAAGAAATAGATCGATTACATTCAATAAAAAGATCACCTGAAGGATTCCCTTACTTCTTATGCTGGGTGCAGTTCTTCTTCCACTGGCCTTTATTGCCACATGAGAACCAAAGAGTCTCCTGTTCCATTGACTCCCTTTTGATCGTCCTTTTCATAGAAGGCCATGAAGAGGCTTTGGTATTATAGCCCTTTGCCTTCCCTTTCCTTTTATTCACCATAAGTATATAGGGCTTTTCTCTGTTCATAAATTTTTCCCCTTGGCGAATGAAAATAAAAAGATTAGATAGAGACTTCTCAATGTTGTTCATGTTGAAATTTACAAGAATGTAGTGGAAGATCTAAGGGAGTGATGCAAGAATGAGATTGGTGCCCTATTCATTTGGGAGTTTAAACCCTAGAACCTCTAGATGCTCAATGTAGCCAATGAGATTGACTACATGAGGCTTAGTTGGGTAACCCTCTCCAAGCCTACTCTAAAAGAGTTCCATGGAGATCTCAAACCTTTCATGTCTGTCTCTCTCCTGGTAAAGACCATGAAGGTGCTCGAGCTTGCTATAAGCATTCATGTTTCCTTGAGACTTCAAGAGATCACTAGAAATTGATGATATCGTCAAACATTGAACATTGACTGTGTCGTTCATATGTTTCTCATAGAGTAGGAAATCCTTGTAAATTGCCTCTTTGGCAGGAAGATTAGGTAATGCAGACTCCAGCACGTAAGACATTCGTTCATGGTGTAGGATAACCTGAAGACATCTAAATAATTAATAGAAGTTACATCCAGTGAGGATGTTGTGTTTGTACAGAATTAATCGTAAGGATAGTGTGGCTGATGAGCTTTTAATTTGTATTCTAAAATTAAAAGAGAAGATCATTAGTACTTTATTGATTATATTTTATGATAAATATTATGTTTTTATTAAGTCTCCCACTATTTTATCATGTCCAAATGGCCTTCACCAATGAACTTGAAATTTCTAGATTCTATGACATTCTAGTATAAAGGGTCCATATTCCCCTTCGCATAACCCCAAAAGGGTTGCTCATGAAATTAGAAGGTATTTAGGTAGGCATGAATTTGACAACTGCAGGCTTTCACCTCCTTGATCTGTGAGTGGACTCCCCAATCCTGAAATCATGACTTTTCATTTCCTCAAATCTTGCCTCTAATATTATACCTTTTCTAGAAAGGGAAACTCCTCTTGATGTAATATGGTTACATCAAATCAAAACCTTTCATAAGGGCTTCCTATATAAAATTATGTGTCCCAACAAGGGTTGGTCAAACACAGAGTTTTATTGAGTTGTTCTTTTAATCAAGTAACGGATGGCTTGGCCTGACATAATATTTTACTTGAGGGATTTTTATCTCATATGCGTGAATTTCATATTATCTTTATCAGATGCTTGTTAATATTATGTGGTACTTATTTAAGTGATTAACCATTGGTAATATTTAAACATAAGTCTGGTTTATTTTAGTTCTATCTTACAGGCTTGTTTAATTAATTATGTGATCCTGAAAATACATCCATAATGATGAAAAATGAAACTGAAAAAATTTAAATAAAGATAATTATCATGAGATTTTATAATGTTTAGTTTATCTAGTACTTGAAAAACTAACCCTATCCTAGGGGACAAACATCTTTAACCTTTTGGGTTCGTGTTTACAGCTTTCCACATGTCCACCTCTGTATCACCTGGGATTGGTTTCATCTCAGCTCTAGTTTGAACTGTCCCCACTAGCTTGGGGGTTCCATCCATTACATTGCCCTTTTTTAACTCACATGTAGGTGAGGGGTAAAAAGGGGTTTTACAGAAAAGAAAATTTTGGCACGTAGACCCTATATATTAACGAGAAGAAGGCTTGCATGCCAAAAAAATTAATTAAAACAAACCATCCACACACAATGGTCATGGTCTATCTTATGATCATCCATACATGAAACAATATTTACGCATAAATAAAACTTGAATCCAATTCGTTAATTGTTCTTGTTTTATATAAATCATACTCTAATCAACAAATTATCATCTTTAATTAATCAATCCTTTTATCATAAACCATTTTATGAATTTCTTTGATATTCATAACCTTTATAATTTTAAAAAAATTAATTTAGTTAAAATTATCTTTGTACGTAACTTGTACCTTTGACGAAACCAGATGAATTTCTATTCATAACTACCAAATGAGTAGAAATGAATAATACACAGATGTTAAATTAAAGACATATATATAAAACACTTATTACATGTTATGCCTCAGCTTTACGCCCACACGATGGTATACGTATCAAGAGTTTGTATAATATAATAATAAATTTTAATAAATCTGTGTAATTTGGATGAGTATACGTCATGTAGTCCCAACTACATGGCATTTACTATTTTTAACCATCCATCTGAGGTACACGCCCTGGGAAATGGAATGTGAGTGTAATTTGGAAATCTTTGGAGTACAAAGCATGTCTAGAAGGCCACATGCTATATAGTTCCTTATTATATGGTCTCCATCCGGGCAAGTTGTTTATGGGGTACATGGTCAAAACCTAACCCGTAGTGACTACACATCCTGTCTAGTGGGCCACATTTCGTGTAATATAGAAACCGCGTGCCACCTGTTCCTGGTCAACACATGGATTTATTAAGACATAACCAAACTCCAATGACACAACTTGGTTTGGAATACAGACCTGGTGCATTGACCCTTGGCTACACAGCATGTACTGTCAAATACACGTCCTGTGTACCTGTTTTGTATTCCCAAGAACCTTTGGAACCATTGTATGAGATCCGTTATTTTATTTTATTCCAAATTAAAAGATAATATCATTTCTGTAAGGTAAAAAAGAAACAAAATAAGAGGAACTTCTCTTGAGAATCAAATTTTCAGAATGATAGACATGAATCGAAACAACTAAATTATTATATGAGTAAATCATCAGAAAAAATTAAACAATTATAAACTATGATGTAACATCCATTTGATACCAATTGAAGCTTCCAGGCGCAACCGAACCGCGGTTGGGCTGACACCCAGCATTGATTTTTACCATGATCAATGATTATTCTAGGATGAATAAGACGATGAACATCAGTCTCAATGGAATATAATCACAGATTTCGATAAAAAAGGAAGTGGATTGAAACCTTTAGAGAGGATCTTGCACATCATGTTTATAAGTAATTTAATTAATTTCATAAAGAATGAAATACCTAGATCTTTAGTATTTTCTTTATTGATGATTTTGATCATCAAGAATGACCCTTACAGATTATATCATTGTGCTTGTAAGGATCCAAACTAGAATCCCTCTAAAGGAGATCCACATGTTCTCTGATGGCCTCCGACTGACACCACTCATTCTCTAGGAGCTAGAGTGGCAAAGTGAGTGTCTTTTTTCGGTCGTTCTGGATCCCTAGTTATTCGGACTTAAAGAATTTCTCTCATTTTTATGAGGGGTGGGAAGAGGATTCAAGAGAGACATTGTTTAGCTCAAAAATTCTCAATTCTCCAGGTGTGCAGTTCAGTACATGGCGCAATATACGTAGGTGTATATTTATTGACATGGGGATTTAGTTACAATATTAAATTTCCTTACAATAATTACATATATTCATAACCTTGGAGAAAACTAATGATATTTAAAAAAATGTCACGTCAATATTTATGGTGGGCCAACTTGCGCAAAACAAAAGAATAAATAAAATTCCGTATCACAAAATAATAGTAGTGTTATTTTAATTTGTGCCAACTCGTTAAATAATTACTTATCATCTTGAAGATAATTATGTTACTAATAAATCAGCCTTAGTCTTCATTATATCCTCTTCCATTTATTGAACAATAGAATAAATAAATAAATAAATAATTTATTCTCTAAAATAAATAATGTCTTTACAAACTAGTAAATAAATATTTATTAAATTTTTAATAAAATAAATAAATATATTTTACCAACAATCCAATGAATAAATATTTATTTAATTTATTCATTAATTTTATCATGAATAACATTATTCGACTATCTTGAGAATAATATTTATTAATTAAATTCAAATATAATTTAATTGAGACCACCAGAAACACTTAGTGTGTGACCCTCTAGGATTATTTCTCATTGGCATCACTACTACAAATATGGACTTTATTAGTGCTGTAAAAGTCATTTGATAGCACTAAAAAAGTGATGTTAATCGAGGCGAAGATAAAGGGGGTCCCTTTTATCAGTGCTCAGAAAAGCGCTGATAAAGGCCCCTTTTATCAGCGCTAAAAGAAGCGTTGATAAAAGTTGAAAAAATATTTATTTATTTTTTTCAATTCCGGGGGGCTTCAAAAGTGCTTGAAGCCCCCCTTTAACTGCGCCCACCACCCCATGGTAGCCCCAGGCCAGCTCCACCCAGCCCCACCCCCCTTTAATAGTTCTAGGTAATTCCCCACACCTGTGTGTGTGACCTGCATCCCCCAGGATTTGAACTCGAGACCTCTTTCCTGTGCACCTAAGCCTTCACCACTCCACCATATTACTTTGCTTTTCATGTTTTAATATTTTTATTTATATATATATAGTTATATTTACTCAAATATTAATATATATATGTATATTTAGTTATATTAATATATATATCCATATATTGATATATATATCCATATATTAACACATATATATTAACATATATATATATAGTCATATTAATATATGCATATATATTTAGTCCTATTAATAAATACATATATTTAATTATAATAATATATATATATCCGTATATTAACATATATTTATATCTATTTATATATATATAGTGGTGCAATTTTTTATTTCTATATTAATATATATTAATATATATTTATAAGATTAGTTTTAAATATATTTATAAAATATGTTTTCTTATGTGTGTTTTTATAAATAAATACAGACATACATACATACATACATATATACAACACACACACCCAAAAATATATTATATGTATATCTATATGTATAATTATAGATATTTATATATATTTAAAAATATTAAATATTAACATGTATATACAAAAGTTCTAGAAATGGGGTCTTGAAAAATCTAACAAATCGCAGAGTCACTAAAAATGGCATAACTTCTTCTCTGGGTGTCTGATTTAGCTCTGTGAATAGTCAATATGAAGATCATTAAATGAACTATGATAAAACAGGTGTAGGAGGAAAAACAGGAAAAAAATCAAAAGTTATGACCATTTTAAAGAAAATTTGACAGGGGTTCGGACACAGAATCTGGGTTTTGGAGGCCTTATGGTAGATTTTTTGGGATTTTTGGGTCTCAAAATAGACTGGAACAAAGTTTTTATGTCAACCTTCTTCATAGATCACTTCACTGCTAATTATGTGATAGGTGGTAGATCTGAAACGAACACCTAGATTTAATGTTAGGGATGTTTGATGTTGGACTTTTTTGGAGTGATATAACTGATATTTCATTCTTTTATCTGATCTTCTAACAGTTTTGACTAGATTTTGTCGTCACTCATTTCCTGAGCTTTGATTTTACTAGTCACGGCACTCAAACAGACGACCAGAGCAGATGTTATGCCCATTTTAGTGAGTTGCTGGTTTCTTAGGTTTTTAGGAGATCCGAGAGTTGGAAAATTTCCAACGACAATAACTGCTGCTTTGAGTGTCTGTTTTGGCTCTACAACATTTCAAATCGAATATCGTGAAATGATACACACTCTGGTGATCACCGAAATCCCTTATCACATTCTTTGGGGTTCAAAAAGGACCAAACCCCCTCTAAACGGTCATAAGTTTGGCTCCAGGGGTCCGTTTGGCCATAACTTCTGCTACCTGTGTCCGTTTTGCCTCAATGACTTATCAAATCGAATCTTATGACCAGAACTAAACTACAATGACCATTTTAAAACATTCTTATGTTCTTCAATGTACAAAAAGGTCCTCAATTCCTACCAACAGACATAATTTCTTCTCTTGTGTGTCCATTTTTGGCCTAAAATATATCAAATCGATAGATAATATATTTTAAAAAATATTTATTATATTTATATAAATATAAATATAGTTATATATCAATATATTATTTTTTATGAATTGTTTTTGAAATATACCCATTTATTAGCGCAAGGAAAATGGGCGTTGATAAACCCCCCTTTATCAGTGCTACAAAAAATAGCGCTGATAAAGGGGGACCAATTATCAATGATAAAAAAGAACTCATAATGGGGGGCCTTTAACATCGTTAAAAAAAATCGCGGAGAAAGGGTCACTTTTAAAAGAGGTTTTTATCGCTGTTAAAAGTTCCCTTTTTTAGCGCATTTTTTAGCACTGATAATGGGTGGCGCTACGGAAACTCAGATTTGTGGTAGTGCATTAGGTGGGCTTGCATAAATTCCAAGAGAACTATCTGGCAATGGGTCAAGGCACCCAATGGAAAGAACTTAAAGTTGAAAAACAAAATCCACATATGAACGCTCACTATGTAATATAATCCCTATGTTATAATATCTCATCAAGCAGGTTTCATGATAGTGTCATCAAACATTGTGCCTGATATGCTGTTTGTAACACCCCGAAGTTTTATGAAAAATATTCTTTTAATTTCATTAATGTCTTGTGTTGTATTCTACACCAAGATTACCTTGCGCTATACGCAACACCGTATTAGCTTGCAGTATACGCAACACTATTCTTGGATCGTGTTACACACAATTTTGATAATAGTTATTCTACGCAACATTGAGTATATATATATATTTAATGTATAAATTAAATATGGTTGGATTCTATTATACGAAACAACGAAGGATTCTTTCACAACACGCAACCCTGACTTGGCTTGCATTACATGCAATCGCGGCCTTCCTCGATAGCATGTGTTGTACGCAATACCGGGTTTTAATAAACAATGATATATTATTATAATATTGTCATGAACTAGCCGTTATGAATAGTATTAACTAAATTTTGAATTTTATAACATTATTATTCATCTTACACATTTTCTAGAACATCCTATAAGAACAAAATAATTTTTTCGGGTAAAATAAGTATTTTTAAAAAAATGCAGTTTTGCCGCCTTTTGATGGTGCACCCACATTAAATATAGTTTTTGACATGTTTATATGTTCAATTTGAAAAAATAAAATTCTTATTTTGAATCAGGATATAAAAATTTACGTTAGATAAAGTTTTGATATTTTTCCGATAACTTTAATATTTTAATGAATAGTAAAAACACGCTATATTTTAATTAAAAACAGCTTTTTTTATCGTAATATCTTATGTGGTTAAATTATAATATTGAATGGTTTTAAAGTATAAATAGAATATATTTTTACCATTTAATATAATGTATGTCATTAGCATTGGTTTTACCTTGAATTCGCAGGTTAAATCAATTCAGTCTTTTGCAATGTTTTAAAGAAAAACTCGTTTTCTTTCGACAACGGGATTAATTTTAATTTAATTTCTGCATATTTTGTGTATTAAATTTGGAAAAATGGATTCCATATTTTTAATCAGTGGGTCCAAATTATATTAATAAGATACTTTTTATTTTTGGGAATTACGAATAGTAACTACGGTAAATTTTATTTACCATAGTTAAAGGTAAATTGGGTAATTAAGGGTAAATATAATATTTTAAAATTACCCAAAAAAATGTCAAAATCCTATTGGAGGACTCAAAGTCAACCCATATCACCTAAGGGTCGGATTATATTCATTTAATGGACTTTTTTCCATGAAAATAATTTAATTATTATTAAAACCAAAGAATGTGACAACCTGTCACTTTCTTAAATCTTCTAAGTATAATAATTTTAATCTAGTGATAAAATTCATTAAACTTCGAACATGAGTAGTATCCAGAAATCTAATACAATTATCTACATCATAGAAAATTATTTAGAATTTTTAGGGATTAAATAATTATCATTTATTATGACACAAAGATGATGCAGTAATTGTCTTATTAATGACATATTGACATAATTGATGTTATAAATGCCCAAATAAATGTAATTTGAGACATTTTATGACTTAAACTAATTTTTTAGGTTAATATGATATGTTATTGTTTCTTTAATCAACTTTTTTAGAACTTATCATTCTGTTACGATTTTCACAAAAATCAATTACTAAATAGTGTCAAAATTGACAAAAAATAGTTTTTAAAACAAATATTATATTATTAATTGTTATTTTATTCCTAAAAATCTAAGGTTCGACCAAATGACTTAGATAAGATTATATATATTAATAATAAAAAACTTGGGATTCTTTTGGCTTGATATAGTTTGTTTATTAACCATATAGTGTAAGAAAACAAAAAGACACGGTAAAAGTTAAATTATATAACTTAGACTTAAATCTAATTGACAATGTTAAAAATATAACCTAAACTTGTCTAAATCCTATTGGATGAGAGGATTTAGACCCATCCCCACCTTAGCCTCTAAATAAATCAATTTGGGGCTATTTAAAACCGAACTTGACTTTATAATAAAATAATAATTTTAGTTATTCCAAAGGTGCCCCTCTCCTCCCTTATAAAAGGGCACCTCCTCCCTCTCTTCCTCACACAACTTTGAGAGTTCATGCTCGGCCAACCCCTGAAAAATTCTTTTCTCCACTTCCCTAGTAACATTCTAGAGTTTCTGGTATTCCTCAAAGACCAATTTTAGTGCCCTAAGAGGAGGTCTCAAAGAGGCGCTTCAAAGAAGAGGTAATTTCTGTTACCGATTCTTTCACCTTTATTTCATCATGCACTTCTTCTTCTTAGGTTGTTTCATTATGAAGTAATAACATCAGTATCACTAATATACTGATATTTCATTATAAGTATGAAACAATCCTATTTCACCATCTATCCATCCTATGGAAAACGAAATCACCGCGCGTGCGTACGTACGGAATACCGTCTCCACGCCATGGTGAAATCTATTTTCCACCACCACCTTACTTTGATGGGTATAATGGTGTAAATAATAACTATATATTATTATTTTAAAGTGATATTGATTCTGAAAAAGTATACATACACTCCAATATAGTCCCACGATCATGAGAACGATATCATCACTCGTGCGTACGTACGGACTACCGTCTCCACGACGCGATGAGATTCATTCTCCACTTTAACCATTCATGAATGATTATAAAGTATATATAAAAAGTAATCATGAAATATATGACATAATAATGATACTGGATATATGTGTATATATATGTTTTCCATCTACTTAATTCTGTTCAACTCAATAAGGAAACGAAAACAGCGTTCATGCGTACGTACGGCCTACCGTCTCCATGAACGGTGTATTTCTTTCCATTTACTGATTTATTATATATATGTATATTATGAATATATATATATATATATATATAATGTTTTATATTCTGGAATTAAGTAATCATGATCTAAGTAATCATATGAATAATTACAAGTCAAAACACGGACGACAAATGAAACAATTTTACCCAAAACGCTCTTTAACATGGAATTTACAAAAGAACGGGTAATATAATGTCATAAGTGACCCATATATGATATCATAACAATGAATATGATTCTGTAATAAGTCAATGACATTATTTAAATCATTATACATGAGGTTCTTACAATTACGAAACAAATCGGACCTAAGGTAAGGGAAATATCACAATCTCATTTTTATCCGAGATTGTTTATACTTTGGTATTTACTGGGGTGTATTTTATCATCCACATCCATGTTTAATCAATATGTAATGTTATTTCCATCCACATAAAATTTTTTAAATCCAAATTTACCCTTAGGTGAGTTTTTAGTAAAAGATATGAAAGGAATATTTGGTCATTTTTCGTATGAGGTACTTTTTGACTTTTCCGACAAAAGTATGAAGAATGTTTTTTTAACTTATACGGAATGAATGAATTTTTTAAAAAATATTTCCGAGAATCTTCCTTTACAAGTTATATATTTTATTTTTAATCAACTTCTTTTAGTTTAAAATTGTATGACATGTTAAGAAAGGAAAATGTTTTTAAATTTGAAAGGATATTTTCCTCAAGAATGGAGTTCATGTGTTTTATCAAAATTATTTTCCATCTAAGATAATAAAGGGTTCTGTTTCTATCCATATTATTACATGGATTTGATTATGTTGTAATGGAAATATTTTTATAAATTCTTTTATCTTATATGAATTGTTTTATGATGTCATGTTGTTTAAGAATCCAATTTTTACTACATGAGTTATGCAATGATGTATGATTTATGATTTTGTGGCACACATAAGAATGGTATCATTATGAGATGGGTGGGACCTATATATCCCTCCAATGCATTGGGTAAATATTTTATATCTCATGAGATAGACATGGCTAGAACGGTTGGTTATACCGGTTCAGTGAAATAGGACTGAAACGAGGGTGACTCGGTTCAGAAATGGACTTTGTCCACTAAGATAGTCTTGGAAATGGGTCTTGACTAATAAGATAAGATTCTCTATGATTATGTGTGTATTCCACAAAGTTTCATGTTTTATTTTATGATTATTGGGATTTCATTTCACTACTATGATTTATCCCATGTTATGAAATTATGCTCTCTTTTGCGGGTTAAGATTTCCAAAAGTTATGTTCTTATGAATATGATGTGATTGATATTTCTTTTTTTTTACCTTTACTAAGCATTTGAGCTCACCCTTTTATGTTTTCTTTTCCCCAGGATATAAAGAAAGGATTTAGGTAAAAAAAAAGGAAGATCTTTATGGGAGATTTTGAAAATCTTTCACCACGATTAGAAGATTATATTCCGAGTTTCCAAAGACACTAAACTATTACGATCCTTGTGTGTGTGTTTGTGTTATGTACTAATTATTCCGAAAAAGTAATGTAATGTCCATCTACGTTAAGCTATGGGTCTCTACAGTTGGTATCAGAGGAAAGGTTTAGTCAACCTTGGGAATCTAGGATGCGAAAATGTTAGTGAGATCCCTAGAGATATTTCTAAGGTATGTCTAGAGATGTACCTAAGGATAAGAATACGTATAGGATATAGTCCTAGAAATACGGTAACGATATTAGAATTTAACCTAAGATGTCAGATATTGAAGGTACTCCCCCTTTATTATATTGTTTTCCCTAGCGTGATTTTTACCTCTCACACTATTCTTTTTGGGTTTTAGAAAATGGCTGGAAACAAGATGATTCACGATAATCGAGGATATGATGGACAATGGAATGATATTCTTCATGAGAAACCAAATGAAATGGGATTTGGAAGTCCAAACATCATTATATGCCGAATCAGGAATCTCATAATATGATCAATAAAGTAATATTTGGTAAGTTTCCTCACTCAGCTAATAAGAGAAAGATGGAGTTTCATGATGATCATAGAGGAAGGAAAGTTCAATTTCCCCTATGTAAATCATGTGGGAAGAGGCATCAAGGAGAATGTTTCAACTGAACTGGAAGATGCTTTGGGTGTGGAAAAGAAGGACACAAAGTGAGTAAGTGCAAAGGAAAAGGTTCAGTTAACACTAGGGATGAGGATAATGGTATTGCTACGACATAAAAAATGGTTAAATGTTTTAAATGTGGAATGTACGGGCATTATGCAAACCAATTCCCTAAGGGAAAGTCTCATGAAGAGAATCAGTATGGTCGTATGGGTAGTATTTATGTGGATGATGATGAAGAGACTATAAATGATATGTGAGATGAAAGAATTGTTGAAGCTCGGTCAATGATTTAAGAATGTAGTGGAATGATTACATGTTTATCATGTGTAATGTTGTATAAGTAATCTCATGGTACTATGGAATAAAGAGACATCTAAGGATTGTTACACTGTTGTCTTTCCTGGAGTTTTGAAAGTGTATGATTCATGTTACCAGTATCCATGAAAGGTTATTTAGATATTTTTGGAATAAAGATGATATGCGCATAATTAAGGGATAAGGAGAAAATTAAATGTTTGATAGTATTCATGAGCTCATGACTGATATAAGGAGAAGGTTATATTGTGGTTTGAGTATATAGAATTTTTGGATTTTGGTATGTGGAAAGAGTTAACTTTTGACAGCATTCATGTTTTCACTAAGGTTTAATGGGTATTAACTTTTCAAGAGAATACATCATTAAAGTATTAACATGATTGGAATGTGACCAACAAGATATATGGGGGATAAATGATGGTATTCACATGCTTGATTGATGACATTTCATGTTATCGTTTTCTTTATACTATGAGCTTGGACCAAAGTATTTTAGACAAGCCTAAAGATTAGAATGGATTATGTTGGATATAAGTTAGTATTGTTTAAGGATAGAAGTTTTTCGATATTGTTGATGGGATGTTATAGTAATGTAGTTTTAGAAAAAGGACAACCTGCCGGACGAGCAACATCTCATCGCGTCGGACAAGGCTGTGGGAATCGAACCCACAACCGAAGTGCGACTAGCCTTTATCGCTTACCACTGACCTACAGGAAGTCCATGTTCAGTAGAAACTAGTTTTATTTTATTATGCGGTATGATATATGATGTACAGGTTCATTTTTGGAATCGTATATGATAAACCTCACCAAAGACGAACTTATGTATATTTGATAACTATTGCTAAACTTTTGTTTGAAACAGACTGAATGACCCATCGTTCTATCACATGATCTGTTAACACTTCACGAATAACAAATTCAACTTCATTTCTTTAAGAGATGAAGTGGAAATTGTTCAAGGCACGAACAACAATGAGATTGTACAAAAATCAAGTAAGTATTATTTCTAATTCAAAATTTTCAACTTTAGGGAAATGATATTGAAAACCAAAAATTTTGTCCTAGTGATCTTATATCTGATGAATCAGTTGATACCCTAGATCATCACAATTTATGGCTTTGCGATTGTTGGCTTTTTCATAGCCATGTTCTCTACCACTCTCCATCAGAACATGATGGTTAGATTTCTCTTCCATATCAATATTTTAACCTATGTGGAAACCTAGTGATTAGTTTATTTGGGTAACCGTTACATTTCATACTTTTGTTTTTAAGGATTGGTTTTGGTATTCCTTTTTACGATGTGGGATTCTATTAAAGAAACTTTCGAATAGTAAACCATTTATAACCCCAACGAATTTCGACGGCAAAATTCATTTTAAGGGTGGTAGAATGTAACACCCCGAGATTTTATGAAAAATATTATTTTAATTTCATTAATGTCTTGTGTTGTATTCTACACCAAGATTACCTAGCGCTATACGCAACACTGTATTAGCTTGCAGTATACGCAACACTATTCTTGGATCGTGTTACACACAATTTTGATAATAGTTATTCTACGCAACATTGAGTATATATATATATATATTCAATGTATAAATGAAATATGGTTGGGTTCTGTTATATGAAACAATGAAGGATTCTTTCACAACACGCAACCCTGACATGGCTTGCATTAAACGCAATCGCGACCTTCCTCAATAACGTGTGTTGTACGCAATACCGGGTTTTAATAAACAATGATATATTATTATAATATTGTCATGAGCTATCCGTTATGAATAGTATTAACTAAATTTTGAATTTTATAACATTATTAATCATCTTACACATTTTCTAGAACATGCTATAAGAACAAAATAAATGTATCGGGTAAAATAATCATTTTTCAATAAATGCAGTTTTGCCACCTTTTGATGGCGCACCCACATTAAATATAGTTTTTGACATGTTTATATGTTCAATTTGACAAAATAAAATTCTTCTTTTGAATCAGGATATAAAAATTTACATTAGATAATGTTTTGATATTTTTCTGATAACATTCATATTTTAATGAATAGTAAAAACGCGCTATATTTTAATTAAAAACAACTTTTTTTATCGTAATATCTTATGTGGTTAAATTATAATATTGAATGGTTTTAAAGTATAAATAGAATATATTTTTACTATTTAATATAATGTATGTCATTAGCATCGATTGTACCTTGAATTCATAGGTTAAATCAATTCAATCTTTAGTAATGTTTTAAAGAAAAACCCTTTTTTCTTTCAACAACAAGATTAATTTTAATTTAATTTATGCATCTTTTGTGTATTGAATTTGGAAAAATGGATTCCATATTTGGAATCAGTGGGTCCAAATTATATTAATAATCTACTTTTTATTTTTGGGAATTACAAATATTAACTACGGTAAATTTTATTTACCATAGTTAAAGGTAAATCAGGTAATTAAGGATAAATATAATATTTTAAAATTACCCTAAAAAATGTCAAAAATCTATTGGATGACTAATAGTCGACCCATATCACCTAAGGGTCAGATTAGATTCATTTAATGTACTTTTTTCCATGAAAATAATTTAATTATTATTAAAACCAAAGAATGTGACAACATGTCACTTTCTTAAATCTTATAAGTATAATAATTTTAATCTAGTGATAAAATTCATGAAACTTCGAACATGAATATTCTCCAGAAATATAATACAATTATATACATCATAGAAATTTATTTAGAATTTTTAGGAATTAAATAATTATCATTTATTATGACAGAAAGATGATGCAGTAATTGTCTTATTAATGAAATATTGACATAATTGATGTTATAAATGCCCAATTAAATGTAATTTGATACTTTTTATGACTTAACATAATTTTTAAGGTTAATATGATATTTTATTGTTTCTTTAATTAACATTTTTCGAAATTATAATTCTGTTAGGATTTTCAAAAAAATTAATTACTAAATAGTGTTAGAATTGACATAAAATAGTTTTTAAAACAAATATTATATTATTAATTGTTATTTTATTCCTAAAAATCTAAGGTTCGGCCAAATGACTTAGATAAGATTATATATATTAATAATAAACAACTTGGGGTTCTTTTGGCTTGATATAGTTTGTTTATTAAAAATATAGTGTAAGAAAACAAAAAGACATGGTAAAAGTTAAATTATTTAACTTAGAGTTAAATCTAATTGATAAGGTTAAAATAATAACCTAAACCTGTCTAAATCCTATTGGATGAGAGGATTTCGACCCATACCCACCTTAGCTTAGAAATAAATAAATTTGGAGCTATTTAAAAACAAACTTGACTTTATAATAAAATAATATTTTTAGTTATTCCAAAGGTGCCCCTCTCCTCCCTTATAAAAGGGCACCTCCTCCCTCTCTTCCTCACACAACTTTGAGCCTTCAAGCTCGGTCAAACCCTACCAAATTCTCTTCTCCACTTCCCTAGAAACATCCTAGAGGTTCTGTTATTCCTCAAAGAACAATTTTAGTGCCCTAAGAGGAGGTCTCAAAGAGGCGCTTCAAAGAAGAGGTAACTTCCGTTACCGATTCTTTCACCTTTATTTCTTCTTCCACTTCTTCTTCATTGGTTGTTTCATTATGAAGTAATAACATCAGTATCAATAATTTACTTATATGTTATTATAAGTATGAAACAATCCTATTTCACCATCTATCCATCCTACGGAAAACGAAATCACCGCGCGTGCGTACGTACGGAATACCGTCTCCACGGCATGGTGAAATCTATTTTCCACCACCACCTTACTTGGATGGGTATAATGGTGCAATTAATAACTATATATTATTATTTTAAAGTGATATTGATTTTGAAATAGTATAAATACACTCCAATACAGTCCCACGATCATGAGAACGATATCATCGCTCGTGCGTACGGACGGACTACCGCCTCCACGACGCGATTAGATTCATTCTCCACTTTAACCATTCATGAGTGATTATAAAGTATATATAATAAGTAATCATGAAATATATGACATAATAATGATACTGTATTTATGTGTATATATATTTATGTCATCTACTTAATTCCGTTCAACTCAAAAAGGAAACGAAAACAACGTTCATGTGTACGTACGGCCTACCGTCTCCTTGAACGGTGTATTTCTTTCCATTTATGATTTATTATATATATGTATATTATGAATATATATATATATTTATAAATCATGTTTATATTCTGGAATTAAGTAATCATGATCTAAGTAATCATTTGAATAATTACAAGTCAAAACACGGACGACAAATGAAACAATTTTACCCAAAACGCTCTTTAACATGGAATTTACAAAAGAACGGGTAATATAAAGTCATAAGTGAACCATATATGATATAATAACAATGAATATGATTCTGTAATAAGTCAATGACATTATTTAAATCATTATACAGGAGGTTCAGACACTTATGAAGCAAATCAGACCTAAGGTAAAGGAAATATCACAATCTCATTTTTATCCGAGATTGTTTATACATTGGTATTTACTGGGGTGTATTTTATCATCCACATCCATGTTTACTAAATATGTAATGTTATTTCCATCCACATACAATTGTTTAAATCCAAATTTACCCTTAGGTGAGTTTTTAGTAAAAGATATGAAAGGAATCTTTTGTCATTTTTCGTACGAGGTACTTTTTTACTTTTCTGACAAAAGTACGAAGAATGTTTTTTTTAACTTATACGGCATGAATGGATTTCTAAAACATTATTTCCAAGAATATTCCTTTACAAGTTTTCAAGTTTATTTTTAATCAACTTTTTTTAGTTTAAAATTGTATGACATTTTAAGAAAGGAAAATGTTTTTGAATTTGAAAGGATATTTTCCTCAAGAATGGAGTTCAAGTGTTTTATCAACATTATTTTCCATCTAAGATAATAAAGGGTTCTGTTTATATCCTTATTATCACATGGATTTGATTATGTTGTAATGGAAATATTTTCATGAATTCCTTTATCTTATATGAATTGTTTTATGATGTCATGTTTTTTAAGAATCCCATTTTTACTACATGAGTTATGCAATGATGTATGATTTAGGATTTTGTGGCACACATAAGAATGGTATCATTATCAGATGGGTGGGACCTATATCTCCCTCTAATGCATTGGGTAAAGATTTTATATCACATGAGATAGACATGGCTGGAATGGTAGGTTATACCGGTTCAGTGAAACAGGACTGAAACGAGGGTGACTCGGTTCAGAAATGGACTTTGTCCACTAAGATAGTCTTGGAAATGGGTCTTGACTAATAAGATATGATTCTCAATGATTATTTGAGTATACCACAAAGTTTCATGTTTTATGTTATGATTATTGGGATTTCATTTCACTACTATGATTTATCCAATGTTATGAAATTATGCTCTCTTTTGTAGGTTAAGATTTCCAAAAGTTGTGTTCTTATGAATATGATGTGATTGATATTTCTTTTGTTTACCCTTACTGAGCATTTGAGCTCAAACTTTTATGTTTTCTTTTCCCCAGGATATAATGAATGGTTTTAGGTAAAAAAAAGGAAGATCTTTATGGGATGTTTTGAAGATCTTTCACCACGATTAGAAGATTATATTCCGAGTTTCCATAGACACTAAACTATTACGATCCATGTGTGTGTGTGTGTTATGTACTAATTATTCCGCAAATGTAATGTAATGTCCATTTACGTTAAGCTATGGGTCTCTACACCGTTCGTTGAATGCTGGAAATAAACTCATCATTACACCATGGCCCTGGAATTCTGGGTGAGGGTTCTATTTCAATCGAATGTCTGAGATATAAAATTCTATAAATGGAAGGGAAAAATCCTTCGTCATCATTTTTATTAATAACAAGCCACTCATGATGCACCCAACGTACCCTACTTCCCGCCAACTGTCTGCATGATGATTTCCATCGTTAAATCAAAGTGCTTGAGTCGTAACATGTATTAATGATAATATTAATGTCTAAGTATCATTACACACTATCGTAGATAGAAATATACGATGACACCAAAACATGCATATTTCCTACTAGCGGGTCTGTTCTCATAATCTTCTATCTTGGAGATTACTAAGTGATAACATAATGAGAGGAAGTCTCATATGCTTAGAAGTTGTGATACCTAAAGATATGCCTGCAATGTGCTCCATCATAGTATTCCATCCAACTGTAGAACTATATTTAAGAAAACTATTATATCATTTCAAGGTTCTCATCCCAATTGGGAACTACCAAGACCATATCAATGCAACAAATAATCTAGGACATTATTACATCATTGTCATTAAAAACAATAAACAATATGTAATAATATGTTTAATATTTAAAGACATTAAATATCCATGTAATCAAATTACAAGCTATTTGTTGTTGGACACCAACTCTTGCAGGTTGTCCACGCTAGTATTAGGGAGACATAGGATGTGGGTGAGCACAACTTCATGATGTTTTGGCTTATGACCAAGAGACTCCAGGGGAGATATGCGGTACGACATCTGTCTTTTTATTTGTTTTCATATTAATGGAAACCAGTGATAATTGTTCTCCTTATTCCAGAAGCTTTGTTTGAGACATAGAGGTTCCAATCAAACCGCAGAATTGACCCTTACGCTCAGAGACTCCAACTGGATTTGACATGATGATAACACACAAGAACTGATAGTGTGACCCAACTCTTGGAGGTGAGAGTTGTGATTAGTATATCTTATTTTATGCATCTACGCATTACAATGACATTCTTCATGTGGACTACTATCATTCACATCCATATTGAACATTTTAGGAAAAAGGGTATAGGCTATCCATAGTAATGGAATGAGGTTTCCTTGGTTAGTGAAAAGGAAACCCAGATAGTTTCGAGTAGACTCTCACATAAGACATAAAAAAAGAATCCTTTGTGTATAATATTTTACCTTGGTGTGCATCCGGATGCAGCACATGGATCTAAAGAGGAGCACATGTGAGTGGGAGGCTCATATTCATTCTCGGTTCTCTCACCCTTTGTAAGAGTAAACCTTATTTGGCTTTTCAAGGATGTAAAGCCTCAATGTGGGGGTAACATAATGGATTTGATTTCCACAGTTATAGTTTTATAAAATTCTTATGAAAATTATGAGACCAGGAACTGAGACGGTGTCTGATTCCAAGGTCCGATGTGCCCGAAATAATGGGTCTAATTTTTTTTATGTTTTAACTAGCGCGCATGAGAGGTTTTCTGAAAAAATTAGAATAAATATCAAATGAGTGTCCAAATAAAAAATCTGAGGGAACCATTGCATTGAGGATGACAATTTTACCCTAGTCATGACTTTAACTTTTTCTGGCGTAGACCTTTAGTGACAAAAACGTGAAAATGGTTTAACCATAAATAAAATAACTAAATAAATTTTTTTTTTTAAATCCTTATAACTCATAAACGGTAACTCATATTTAAATTCCAAGATCACTGTTGAGCTCATGAGGGTGTTCTTTCCTTAGGAAAAGCCTATCATTAGTCGGTGCAGGCCAGCTATGGAAAGTAGTTTTTGGGACATGTCTGTAAATAAAATAATTAAATTATTTTGTTTAAAAATCCTATAAATCATCAATGGAAACTCAGAATGAATATTCGAGAGTACCATTGAGATTTTGAGGGTTTTCTTTCTTTAAGTGGGGCCTAACCTCAACTGGCATGGGTGAAGGGTGAAAGTTAGTTTTTGGACGTGATGTCATTAAAAAATTTAAAAAAAAATTCTTTTTTTCATTTTTTCGTGACACAGTGACTCTAAAACTCCACAAAAGGTCACCCCATTTCCATTAATAAATGAAAAAAATATGGCAATGCTAAAAAAATAAATGATGAGGCAATTCTGAAATGTGTTTCTTCATTTAATGGCATGGTAGGGGTAGCGGAGATTAGATTGAAAATCCTAGATAAATTCCCTGGGAGCTCAAGAGAAGAATATGGTAGGCGAAACCTCTCATTGGTGAACAATGGACAATAAAAAGATGGTAGATTGATGATCAAATTTTGGACAATGTGTTGATGGATCAACGAACAAAGAGTATAGACTCCTTCTTCATCATCAATGATCAATCTAATCTAGATAGGACATGTCAATTGTGGAATACACCCCTTTTGATTAAATGATCGAGAATGATTAATTCTATCTCTTTGATCTGCATCATTTTGAACACCCTACACATATACCCATGTTTGGGGTTTTATTTATTTTATGATTTGTTAATCTATCCTCGGTGCCCCGTTCATGATCATCGCCCAAGAATTTTTGGCCTATGATTTTTAAATTTTTTTGTTGTTTCTTTCCCCCCACTATTCTTCGTTTTCTTCATCATTAGACCATGGTGTCACGATTCGACATTTTTGGGGCAGGTTTCAGTACGATTGAGCCCCTGAATTCATTGTAGTTGATCAAAAGACATGTGAATCGATGTTTTGGGGACAGATTGATAAAAGAGTATGTATGTTGAATGAATCAGATTGGAACATCAGGTGCGTGTTTGAGAGGAATGGTCTTTTTTTATTGGAATGTGGTGACGACATGCAGTGTGATATGGTTAGTTTGGAGTGGAGGCTATGCAAGAAGTCTCATGGAAGAAGCTACTCAACATTAATGTGACTGTGACAAGGCTAGGATCTCCAGAAAGGGGGTCAAATGTGGTCATTAAGGTGAGCATTAAATATTATTGTAATTAGTAATAATTACGGTGACACAAATATGTGTGGGTGGTAAATAAAATTAATGGGTATATTTTTATTGGGGGTTGTGCTATTATTATTATTTTTAATAATAATAATTTATACTTATTATTAATACTAATAGATGGGGAAAGAAAAAATGGTTGAAACCATTTAAAAATAAATTATAAGATGTGATGTGGGAGGCGCACTACCCAGCAGGCGTGATCGAGGTGTTGAGAAGGATTTCCACTCCTCCTAAATATCTATTAATCATAATATTAATATCATAAAAATAATGACATTTATAATAATAATAAATGGTAAAAATAAATACTGGATTGTGTAATTGGTGGGGGGAGCACGTATAGTAAAGGAGGTTCCTCCCCAACCTTATGGGTTAATCTATTTGAAGAAAAAGGGTAAAAGAAATATAATAATAATATAATAATATTGTAATTATTTCTGTTTGGAAAAACGTGTTTCGGTCATGTCTTCTCTTTACGACCTCAGATTGATGAATCGTTAGTGAAAATGTGATTCTAGAACTGAGACGATCATTTTTAGACCGACGTTGGATACCTTTTTCCGACTTTTGCCTCGAGTCAACGAAACACCCAATAATAATAAAGTAATTATTATTGTGGGATCTTGTTTTCGATATATCTCTATCATAAAGTGTGAGAATGATGAATCGTCTATGACATTGTGACCCTAATTTTGAGGAAAATCATTTGATACCAATTTTGGGTGTTTAAATTAGTATCAAATCATGGGCCCTATGAAGTCATGTTTGGGCCTGTTGTGGAGAAATGTTGCTTTTTCACCAGGTGTCAATTATGGACGAATAAGTACTCTATCTCGTGCATCTTCTTCATGAGTATATCAATGGCACTGATGGTAGAGAAGGTACACCCCTATTAGATATATTAATAGGGAGAGGGGTCCTCTATATGTGGATTCGGTATACTGCTATAGGACTTGGGTGCGGGTCATCCACATATAACATACATAGAGTTGGTACTCCCCTACTGGGTAGGGTACGAGTCCTCTATAAGAGGATTTGGTACACCACTACTGATTCAGGGTGTGGGTCCTACAGACATGATTGAATATATTCCATACTCCCCTAATGGGTAGGGTGTGGGTCCTCTATTATAGGAGTCGGTACTTCCCTATTGTACTAGGACGCGGGTCCTCTACACATAAACTAACAGATTCGGTACTCACCTGGCATACTAGGGTGCGGGTCCTCTAGTCACTGAGTAGTAATCCCCTAATAGGTAGGGTTTAGGTACTCGATTGGATTTGGAGCTCCCTCAGCTATTAGAAATTGTAGTGAGAATCATACCAATCCACTCGATGAAAATTATACGTAGATAGAAGCTAATGATCCATCAACAGAATGTGGTTCATACCACTCCATAGAGGAGAGATAGATGTTTGGTGAGATGGTTAAGAAAGGAGCCCCCTCTTTCATGTACAGTGGTGTGGGCGGGCCTCTCCCCTTTGGTTTACCTAGTCTTGTGTTGGTCGCAAGACAATGATGAGTGAAACTATAGAGATGGGAACTAGAGTTGGACCTAGTAAGATGTTCCCGATGGATCACATACTCTATGATGTACCATTAGAAATGGTAGAATTGATCCCAATGGAGTGTACCTATTTAATGGGTACCATATTGTATGGATGAACTTTTGGAGCATGTTTCTCATATTTTTATGTGTTTTCATTAGATCCTATGATGAGAAAAGTTTTGTTGGGTATGAGGGCTTAGTGTCTAAAACAAGTATATCTAGATGCTCTTGGTGTATGGGCATATACATGTGTGGAGTTGACTGTGCATTTCATTGTGGGTTTTCCCTTGTTCTTTACCTTTTTGGTTTTGCGGTGTCCTACTGAGTATGGTTTTACTCACCCCTAAACATGTGTTTCCTTCATGTGTCCTATCTTTTACAGACATTTGATGCTTCGATAGAGTCCCGAGGGGGCCAAGACCATGTGGTTCTCAATGAGATCAGACAGACGAGGTGTACTCTTTCAGCTTCAGGAAGCTACCCTTCATGTACCCTTCAGGTAGGGCTGTCAGCAGATGAGTTTCAGGGGCATGGAGTTTTAGTTGTTTTCTATCTTTCTTTTGGTGGGCTTGTATACTGCCCCAGTTTCCACCCTGTACATTACCTTTGTTTCTTTGTGGTTTTGTTATACATAGTTATTTTAATGCATAGCTACCTTATATTTTTTTTACTTCCTAACATATTTGGTTTAGAGTTGTGCATGGGTGTGTACGTACTTAGGCTAATGCCACCCATTTGTGGGATATGCCTTCTCGGTGCTAGTCATTAACCCCTTCCCTATCAAAGGACAGGTTGGGGTAGTCACAGCATGGGTCCTGGGGGACCGGTTGTGACATTTTTTATTTATTTTTATGATTAATTCAACAATTTTACACTTTGATAAGAGGGAATAGTCTCCCTATAGACACATTCTAGGCCCTCGTATCTACTTGGAAACCTCTGTAATTTGGGGAGATATGGTTGAGGCAATGTGGGAATCGAGCTCAGGGCACTGTTTAGTTGTATCTAGATCCATGACATTACAAAGTGGCATCAGATCTTCTTTTTCTAGATTGATTTATTATTTTTAGACAATATAAATGGTATAATAAGGAATTAGAATTTATTAATAAGTTGTTCCAGGGAGTAGCTAAACCATGTACAAGAAAAATAAAAATTGACTTGAATCAAAATTTAAGTTTTTTGGATTTTTAATATTACAGGTGATTTTATTCCACTGTTGGGTGATGCACTTGAATTGTGATATTATTATTGATATAATTGGGGTTCAATTTTTTTCAACTTGATGAGATGAGATTATTCCATCTCATGCATCATTTTTGGAACTTTACAGGAATCACATTCCATGTTTTAGGATGTTCCATATTGGATGCATTGCTTTTTTTTCATGTTTTTTTGATAGGATTCATGATATATATATTTATATCTATTGTTGTGATGGAATTGTTTGTAGGGAATTTAAAAACATCATTGGTACTTGGATTTCATGTCATAACCTAAGTAGTGTTTTCCTGATTAATCTCTAACAAACACCCTAACCATCCAATTGTGGCACATTGAGTCATGGAAAATGAAAATCACAGACTAGAATGTGCTAGGGTATGGATTATGTGGGCACTATATTTCAGTTCATGGAGTGTATGGTCCCTTATAGATTGTAAAGTGATTCACTATTAGGTTTAACCATTTAAAATGAAATTTGTAATTAATTTGAAAATGAATGAACATTGAAAACATTGAAACAAACACGTGACCTTGGATCGAATTTTGAGTGAGCAGTAGGAAGTGTCTCTAGTGATGTTTGTGACTATTTCAATTTATATAGTCCTATATTGAAGATAAGGTTGAAGGTTACACCCTATTTCTATGAAGGTTTGGACCCATCGTAAGCATTTAGCTACTAACATGATATCGTTCTTTTTGGAGGCTTTAATTTAGCATAGTATAGGTGTTCCACTATGAAAACTTCCAGTTGTACACTAGGAGGGTGGTGATGGCCATGATTTAGAGGTAGTGGACCATGGGATATCACTGGATCCTACTTTATTACCAGCTACAAAATCAGTGGTTTTACAGAAAACAGGTGTTGAGACATAGTTCCATGAGGGGTTTCTTCACTTTCTGAAGTCTTTTCAGGTAGAACCACATCATGCCTTGCCCATGGATGAGCTAAATCACATGTTCCACCACCATCATTCTCCCATGTTTTCAAGGTATAACAGTCTAAAGGTTCTGGAGCTATGTCCTGAGACTATTCAATAGATCTTTGAGCATCTGGGGACAAATCCGAAGAGGAGAGTGAAGCTTGAAACTTCTATGCTTTGAGGAGTAAAAAAGCGCTTGTGGGATATTCTGAACCAGGCTAAAAGGTAGCGGTATATGGTTTGTGATTATTTATGAATTATGTTTTATGACTACTTTTACCTTGAGACTCTGAGTGAAGAGGGGGATATTGAGTTCCTGCATCTAGATCAAGGCGCTATGAAAGTTATGGAGTACCCAACGCACATTAAAAAGTGGTAGTGTTTTGTGCTGACATACCTTGATGAAGATTTATTGAGGGAAATATTCTTTGAGGATGATATCTGAAATTATGTTCCATATCAGGTTAATGTGTTCAGGTTGATGATGATTACTATTATAGTAAATCATGTCCTGAATACATATCAAAACCTAAGGGAAGCTAGTGGTACATATTAGAGCAGTAAGGTCTCTCAACCCAGTTTTTTGACTTCTGGTGGAAGGAAGCAACGTTTTGTTGCATCCCGTGATATGAGTACCCGGCAAACAATGAGTTCCATTAGCTCAGTTTTCTATCATCAGTGTGGTAGATAGAGGCACATGAGAAATCATTACGATGGAAAACCAGTCGAGTACTGAGCTTATAGAAGGATATTCCATTTGAAACATTTTTACAGGACCTTCCCTAAAAAAGTCGGTGGTAGGGGGCCATCTCTGACATTGGGTTTAGGATAAGGTTTAACAAATCCACATCAGGTAGGGAGCTAGAGAAGTACCAGTCGATCAGGTCAAGGTGGCGGTAGTGTTCATGGACAAGGAATCCATACCGTGAATTACACCGTTCGTATTGGTGGTCGAGTGTGAAAAGAGAGGTAGCTGGTTTTGTTACAAGATGTTCTGCTCGTCAATAGTTGAAGGTTGAACATTAGTGACCAACCATACTTTTGCATATGTTACCTATTCTTGAGTGAAAATGGGATGAAGTCAAGATGGATTTTGTGACTGTTTTTCCTAGGTCACCTCGAGGTAGCAATGTTGTTTGTGTTTCTTTTATAGGCTCATGAAGGTTCCTTATTTCTAACTAATCAAGGAGATCATCATTATAAATGAACTAGAGAGGTTGTATATCAATGAGATAGTACGACTTCAAGGGGTCTTGCGCACTATCATTTCGGATAGGTATGTCCAATTTACATCTCTTTGTTGGTAGGGTTTGTAGAGGGTGTTGGGTAAATTGGTTCTTATGAGCACAACATACCACACTTAGACAGATGGCCAATCAGAGCATACGATACAGGTGCTTGAGGATATGCTACGAGTATGAGTCCTAGATTTTGGGTGATCATGGGAGAGTCTTATACCCCTAGTTGAGTCCTCCTCCAATAATATTTATTAGGAGACTATAAATATGGAACCTTATGAGGATTTGAATGGTAGTCCTTGTATATTTCAATTGTGCTCGTTAGAGGTAGGAGATAATCCTTTACTAGTACCTCATCTCGTACAGGAGACTTCTGAGAAGATCTAGTTGATCATGAAGCAACTGGAAATGAACAATATTGAATTTTTTTTATGTAAATCATCATAAAATACCAATAGATAATGAGTTCGGGGATCAATTCTTTTTGCATAGCTCATCGAGGTTGGGGTACAAAAGGATCAGGAGATATGGGAAGCTTTCATCACGATATGTCGAGCTGTTTGTGATTATTGGGATTTGAGCTATTAGGCTATCTATAGTAGTTATCTCATAGGTACTAGGTCATGCATGTCATCTTCAATGTATCTCACCTTTTCCATTATCATTCAGATCCATATCATGTTCTACAACCCAATGAGGTGGAGTAACAAATTGATGCATTTTTTAGGTGCATCCTATTTGTATCATTGATAGGATAATAAAGGTACTCTGAGGTCAGACACTTCCTATAGTAAAGGTGCTATCGAATCATTATCATTTACATGATGATACTTGGGAGTGGTAGGTTGAAATACATGATCGTGATTGTATTTATTCATAGATAAATATTGACCACTCGTGCGAGGGAAATTTAGAGACGAATTTCATTAAGGGAGGAAGATTGTAAGATTATAGGTTTTCACATGAAGTATGAATCATTTTTTGTTTTTAGTTTAAATGATTAATTAGGGACTTATGTGAATACCATTTGATGTGAGGGGGGTTTAGGGGTTTCTTGGGCTTGTTCAGAGCTCGAATCCAGTATTTTTGGGAAATCAGGACAAGCCGGCCGATTAGTAGAAATAGTGAGGGGAAGGTTACAGAATTACTACTAACCATGAAAGGATAGTCAATTGGGCACTATAGGATTAATGGTTTGAGAAAGCTGTGTGGCTGGAGGTGGACACCCATATAAGAGCACCAAAAATATTTGAGAGTGGTTTTAGCATGGTTTTAACATTGTTAGTCAAACGTTGCACAGTGACCATGTGGGTGCCCCTTTACCACATCAGTTGGCGCACGATTGGCACACAGTTTGGCCAACCGTTCAGTTAAATAATGAGTCAAATATTTTTTTTGGGGAAGTCACCATTTTACCCTTAAATTTTTTTAAAAACATAATATCATTTTCTTTTCCCCCTTTTGACAATAGTGGACTTTTGAGAGCACCTTTGAAATCTAAATATTAGGCTTTGATCCCATTTCTTTGTCTGATCTTGTAATCAAGAGCCTTTTATCTCAATGGATATTTGTTGTTGAGTAATATATTCCTTTTATACAATTATTCATTTACCTTGGTATAAGTTGTTCTACATAGGGGAAAGCTACTTTTCCCTATTTTCAGGTTTCTAATCCATTCTTCATCTTTATCTCGATATGCGTCAAATTAAAGGCAAATATTGGATGATCAATCTACTTCAAACCAATAGTAGGTGTTATAAACTTTTCCCAAGTGGTTTAATGCTTTATAGATCTAGTGTCTTCTATTCCACATACCAGAATTTCCAACGACTCCCAGAAAATTAATTGAATAATTGTATTAAATGAAATAGAACATGTTAGGGATTCCATTTTGTTCCTCTATGATTTGTGGGAGGTTGTTTCCACAACAAAGTCTACCCATGGGGTGTGAAAAGTGAATTTAATTTACATATGCCTTTGTTAAACCACCCATGGGGTGAGTTAGTGCTTGAATAGTTATATGGATATTTTTTATAAATGATTTGAACCGAATTGGTTAAATAAGAGATGAATTGCATCCTTTTCATATTGATTCATTTCATTAAATGGTTCATGTGGAATTGTTAAATGAGTGGGTAAACTCATGGAATGAAATTTACTATTAATTGTAATATGAGTGGGTATAATCATGGAATTTGAATGTGGATTGTTGAAACGATAAATGTTTTTAATGTTGAATGATCACATAGAACACCATGTGTGTGATACACCATGGGTCATGGAACATATTGATAATTAATTAGAACTGTATGGTCAGTGGATTCTGATTTTGTGGGATTTATTAGGCCTTATTATCCCTTGTACTCAGTTGTCTTTGTCTCATAGTGGACATGGTCTATTGACATGCTCCTTAGATCCCTGTTTAAGCCTAACCAAGTAACCATCGAGATTCTCATGGGGCTCGACGAGGATTCCTTGGTTCAGTATTCCTTGGATCCATCCTTGAGGGGTCATACATTTCTGAATATAAGAAACAACCATGGTAAATGTGACATGATTTATTATACATCTTGACTGTGGTATGGGTGACACTTTTGGTTATACGGATAGACCATGGATTACCTGAGATATAGGATATGCGACAAGGCTGTGGGTGATATGAAATGTTGTGTATACGGAATGTTTGCGGTATTTTACTTATATTTAATTTACATATACCAATTTATATGAGCTTGACACTTGTTTTTTGGGAATCTTGTTGGTCTATACAACATGAATTTTTTGTAGTATACATTCCTTGGTAACATTATTTTTTATTACTACTTACCTATGATATATATTACACTCAGATTTAGTATACATCACAAAACCAGGGATTTTTATAGACACTTTGGGTGGTGAAATACTAAGTTTGTATCTCACACCCTATTTGGACCACCATTGTGTACTAATAAAGGCAATTTGGATGTAGCTTGGGACTAGGGAAATCACCCACAATTCGATGCTTGATTTTGTTCCATGCTTAGGATCAGGGAAACATGAGACCGAACTAAGGATTGTGATGCTATTAGGAGATAGTTATTTTTGGTATTTTTTAGTATTTTAACATATGTATTGTACACCTTCAATGTATAAATGTTCTTGATTACTTTGTAGACACATGACATGTTTATCATTGTACATGTGATTACTTTTGACATTTGTCATATATTTCTATCATATGGATATTTATCTATTGTATGTTTGATTTACTATTTCAGCTAATGATATTATTGACTTATACTGCTATTTTACAGTCTGATAAGTGGAAATATTCTTCCCACAGACACACCCTAGGACCTCACTTCTAGTCAGTAGCCTATGGAAATTGGGGAGATGTGCTTGAGGCCACGTGGCCAACCGACCTCAAGGAACTGTTCATTGGAATCTGGGTCTGAGATGTTATAGGATAAAAGAAAATTGTGATGAATAAATCCTTATACACAAATATATTTGGAATCCCATTTATCTGAATAAAATAACTAAAAATTATCCATGATAATTTAATTTGATGATATCGACCAATGTGTTAAATTATTCCAAATATGAAATAATAAATAGACTAATTTTTCTATTTCAAAACCTTCTCTGAAATCATTTATATAAAAATTGAATACATTAAAATATAAATTTTAAAATTTCATATCATTCCTAAGAGGAAATAAAGTTAAAAACTTCAAATAATTTGATTTTCCAACTCATTTTTAATTATACATGATCTAAAAATATAGATATAAAGCATTTTTATATTTTCAAGAAAATTAAAAATTAATTATAAAAATGGATTTGGGTGTGAAATTACATGAATTATAATTTATTAAAATAATATATATATATATGTTAGAAACTTTAATTTACCTATTTCAATTCAGTTTTGACATTGAACTCATATTTTATGTGTTAATAACACAAATTAGTAGAAATAAGAGGAGTGGAAATTAGTGCACTATAATCTCATCAATTTCTAAATAAATGTTAATCACAATATTAGTTAGGGAATAAGAACTTATCATAAGATACTTATGTCATCTTGAATGATAAATAAATAAATATAATTATATGAATGTTATGATTTCTATTGGATTCACAAACTATTTTTAGTAGATTGTCCTCAGTGATTGGTGCGTGTTATCCAATATCTCATTGTCTTTGTCTTTTTATCAGCATAAAAATGATAAGGGATAGGGGATATCAATCAACCATTTATAATTATTGTCTATCAATAATATATATTTTCCTATAACATATTTCTATAGAATCAATAAATAATACAACATGAAAATCATGAACAAGATTCATAGATGTCACAAATATTGATCTTCTCCTACCTTTACATGTTCTTTTTAACATCCACTGAGGGCACACCCATTCTATTATTTATGTACACACCATTTCTCTTTAAGAACAATCTTTACAATGTTTGGGTGGAACTCTCTCCCTTTCTCGGTGTAAAAAATTACTTTTATATAAATTTAAACAAACCAGAGCACGTAAATATTCACCTACATATAATGTCTTTTATCAACAAGAAATATAAAAAACTTCGTATTTAATATGTTATCACTCATAAAATGTACATTTAATTTCCAAATAAATAGAAGTAAATTTACTAAAACCATTATTGTTTTATACACTCTCCATGGAGTGGTTCAACTACACCCAATATTTAGTAACACGATTCTTTTAAAAAACAATAAATCCCTGATATTATTCCCTCCTAATTCCATTATTGAAAATAAATTCTTAAAATATATCTTCAACCATTCCACAAACCAAGGTATATTTATGTTTCTTTTTTCATTATAGAGGTCACATGAAATATTACATTATGATATCATCTTACCCATTTGGATACTTAATATAAAAAAATAGATTCAAATGATGACTATAACCATGACTCATTTCATCTCATCATGTTAGTCAATAGCTTTATCCTAATATTTCACTTTAGGGACACATGAATTTTTCTCTATATATTTTCTTATAAAATGAACCACAGTGTGGTTAGTCCTTTCCCATGGAATGGTTTTCCACAATAATTGATTTCATAATTCATTTTCCACTGATTGATTTCTCAATAAAACTCCAATTATTTCATGATAATATAAACAATAGAGAACACATGAATAATTTTCATAAAAAATTAATTTAATCTTAAGAAGAAAATTTATAGTTCCCTCTAAATGTGAGAGAAAATAAATATCATCTTAAAAAATTGGGTAATGTGTATAAAATAACTTCATCTCTTGGTGTAATAAATAATACTAAATTTTAACAATTCATTTGTAATCATCAAAAAGGATTCATCAATATCCCTATTAACTCAATAGTATATTAATAATATCTTTAATCTCCAATATTTTTTATAAAAAATGTTTGTGATTAATATAAATTCTAAATATATCATGAAATTCCCTTTATATTACTCAAACTGAAATAACAATTTCATCATTTATCAATAAATAATTTCTTTTAAATATTATCATTATCTATTCCCCTTAAAATAATTTTATATCCCCATTTTTATTGAAATGTTTTCCACCTCTATTTTTATCATGAGCTTATGTTCTCAGTAAATATCTTACCCATAAGAAAAGTAATTAATATTCCTCCTTTTCAATAATAATTTTTCAAAATAACCATTTTCTAAGAAAAACTACCCCTTTAATAAAAAATGAAAATGAATATAAGTTAAAAAATTTAAGGAACAAACTATTGGAAATTATAGACTCGTGCATTTCATACATGAGTATTAAATCACTTTTAGGTGAAATATATATTATTTTGAATGTCCTAAAATATCGAGGTTTGATTTATTTATAAAATTAAGATCACATACCATAAAAAACATAAAACATTGAAAATTATTTAAATCTATCAACTTAATTCTTCTAAAATCTTTCATAATCCTCTTAGTACATAAAATTTAATTCCCTATGATTTTAGAATATTTTTTCAAAATTAATATTTTGACTAATAACATGCACCACATGAAACACAAAACCAAAACAATCTGTGACATATTATATGAGAATTATATAGAAATTATATGTAGAATACGAACTTTATAGAAATAAAAAAATAGCAATAAATTAAAATTTATTACATTTAGAGGATAAATAATTAATTTGATTTAATTATTTTTTCACAAATAACTATTTCAAGTATTAAAAAATTAAACAAAAAATTTTTAACTAATTTTTATGACAATATATTATATCAAAATATATGAAATAATATATTAAAATTATTTAAATCATAAATATATATGAAATAATATTTATAAAATTTAACTTTTAAAAATCATTGATTTTAAATAAAAGCAACATTCCTTTATATTTTGGATTTTAATTTAAAAGATAAATTAATAGATTTTATAATTTTAATTTTAAAAAATTTGCTTTATTTTATTATTCCACATATCATTATTATTATAAAATTAATTTTTGATATTTTTATGAAATTATAGATTTTTAGGTGAATAGTGAAAAATATAGGTTTACGAAACATGTACCTATGACAATATCAAGAAGTAATTGTAATTTAAAAACTTAAATCCATTTTCATGCTAAAAGATGTTTTAATGAGTAGGTATATACATTTTCAAATACTATTATAAAATTATAAAACTTATTTTTAACTACTTAGGAAATATTTTCCAATAAAAGATACTTTTTTAGTATTATCTTTTAATTCCATATTATTTCAGTAAAATTATGTTTTAGCTTATTTTTTAATTCACATAAATTTTATTTATTATATAATAAACCAATTTATATCATGTAAATAAAATGAATCAATACTTTTATCCTACAAATAAATCATAAGGTTAAAAATGAAACTATTCAAAAGATATGGTTTTACACATTACATGGGATAATGCTATAATTGTTTCTCATTACACATAGAAAATTTATATAATAAAATGGATTAAATATGTAAAATAATTAGAAAAAAATTATTTAAAAAATGGAATTTTTTTGGAATTAAATTAAATTGATTAGGTAAACTTAGTTTCCACAAAAAAAAATTCTTTTAATAAATAACTTAAAAAATATATAAAACATGTGTAATAATGATTTTTTTATGGATTCATGAACTTATCACATCCCCCACTACATTATTTCCAATTTTTAGTCAAAATGACATGTGAAACATGTGCTATCTTTATATTAATTTCAAATATGTTCAAAATGACATTATAAACACTTATAAATGAGGCCTCTCCCCACCCCTTCAAGACCACCCTAAAATATTGGTTTCTTCATGTAACTCTACCAATTTACCTTCCCCTAAAATACATTTGCTTTTATATGACCCAATAGTTAAAATAGATTGACATAAGCCCTCTATTTTTAAGGATTCATCCAATTAAAATACCAAGTCCTCAACAAGATTCAAGCACTTTAGTGGGTGTCAAGAATTATGGTTAGGGGATCATAAAATCAGATTTAATTTCTGGATACATATTTATTATTTATCACTATGAAATTATTAAGATGGTGTGATCAATTTACAATAAATTTCATTTAAAATATTCACGCATTTCATAGAGTTTTATGATCCATAGCTTTACCTTTCTTTTGAAGGAGATCTATTTAATAGTTACCAAAGTTGTAAGGTTCATTGTTCAGTCAACTCCCTTTATTGATTAAGATTAATTCTTATTAAACTTCTTCCTCTCATAATTTTTTCCTTCTAACAAAAGATCTTATTTTATAGTTCAATTTATTACTCACTAGTGGGAACGAGTTTTAATTCAAATAATTTAACCTAGTGAATTTCTTCACCCTAAAAGGTATATCATTATTGAGAATAGTTAGCATCCCGTTTAATGATGGGTTTCCATCCTTGTCCAAATATTACTTTCCCTCCATTGTTCTACTATATAAATTAAACCCAATTATGTTTTTATCTCATATGACCATCATATTTCCAATATTGTCTTTTCAAAAGTAATTTTTTTACTCTATTTATAACGTGGGGTTTTCAAATTATTAAAAAAATATTTCCATCCATTCATGATAATATGTTTTATATTAATCTCCACATTTAATTTTGATTAGCATTTTGTATTTTCAAGGATATATTAATGGAGATTATTTTTAAAAAGTAAAAGTTTTCAAAAATTATTTCACAAAACCATTTTGAAACCATTATACCATTTTAAAAATCCCTTTATTGAATATTATTTAAAAAATATAAAGGTTTCAAAATGTTTTCACTTAACTTTTTTGAAAAAATTATGTATTTTAGATGATTAATTAGTGAGCTTAATTTTAAAATATCGACTTTGAAAATACATTTTTTCCAATTTCCCAAAATTGAACTTTCATGAAATGACTTTTTAAAGTGACAGTTGCTTAATCTTTTACACTAAAGATAAAATATTCTTCTAAAATCTCTTTTATAATTTCACTATTATTTCTTCATTATATATAAAGGATTTATTTTCATATAATCTATTAATCCTTAACCAAAATAGAAATATTCTTTTGAAATACTATTTTGTGTTGCTTAAATTTTGGGCATTAAATATTTACATTCATGAGGTCATTTTTTGTGATACCATCAGAAAATGTTATGAAACAAATTTTTATTTACATGGGATTTTTGTGATGTGATGAATGAAAACCATTTTATCCCATGCTTTTTCATGACATGAATAAAGAATGATAACCTAGGGAATAAATATGTATTATTTCTCATTAAGTCATATTTGGGTCCTATGTATCCCTCCAATGTATTGCATAATGTATTTATATCTCATGAGATAATGGTAAATTATTGGTTTGACTAGATACATCATGGGAACATAGTGAGTGGTGTTTGATCCACAAAGATAAACTAGTTCGTGAATCCTCATCCATTAAGTGTAACTGGTGTGTGAAGCCTGATCCACCATGGAAAACTTGTGGCTGAAGTTTGACCCACTAAGGAAAAAAGGTCATGATGCCCGAAGAACTATTTTATTATTGACCTCATCGTTTTAATGATCAAGAAATCATGATTCTGATGATATCAAGGAATTTCATGTTATGTAAGTATTTCATTAATCTAAGATGGGTGATGAAATTTTCCAAGTATGAGACTCCCTTCAGACATACACTGCCAACTTGAGTCACCATTGTCCATGACACACCACCAGGATATAACACCGCTATAATTTCATACTATTGGATTGAATAATGGAAAAAGTACAGGACACTATCAGACGACACACCGTCAAGATTTCATGCCGCCAGAATGATATTTTTGGCTATGTATGAGATACCGCCAGATGAGGTACCACCAATGTCATACCACTGACACAAAGTTTTGGCAATGTCTAAGACATTATCAAACCATAAACCTTCATACCAGACACCACTAACTGAGACAAAACCGTCACAGTCTAAATTTGGTTAAGTCTAAGACACTACCACTTTCATGTTTCTAGATCAACATTCCGTTAGAGAGTGACGCCATCAGACATTGAGACACCACTAGTCTAAGACTAAACCACTATTTTTTACATTATATTTTTGAATTTAATTATTATAAAAACTATATTTATTGAATTTAATTCCAATTAACATTTTAATTATTTTATTTTAAATGATTTATATAAATCATTGAAGAGAGTGCCAGAAAATGCAGAATGAGGTAATAGCTGATCCATATATTCTTTTTTATTCTCCTGATAAATTATAGCACACTCCATTAGGTAGAAAATAAAAAAATAGTAGATGAAGCCAACCAATAAAAAAAGAAGCCTATAAATTTATGGACATGTGTAGAGCTAAACCAAATTACAAACAAGAAGAGATCAATTTTTACAAACACTCAACTGGGAATCCGAACTAAATCATCACATTTAGTGCTTTCCTCTTGTCATAGACAATGAGTATGCGACACTCTGCTTTCTAGATGTTTTTAAAGATTACAAAACTCAATATTCATTTATGAATCAAATCAAGAGTCCCAATATGAATTGAAATTGACTGACCATTACTAAACTCTATAATTTTAGATTTATTTGTCCTATTTATCTTTTATACATTTTTAGTAGTGTGTGTATACTATATTTTATCACATTCAAAGTGTCTCCCATGTACTGTAAGATACTCGATATCTTCCCAAACTCGTTTCATATTTGTTTCTCCCATGAATAAGAGTGGTAGAGGTCATTATGTAGCCTATTTATTTTTTAGTCCACATACAACTATGGAAGAGGTTGTGTGTTATATGGACAGTCTTAAACTATTATAAAACCCGATCCAGGTTATGTATCAACGTATTAATTTAAATAAATTTCCTGGTGGTGGGTGATCACAAAGTGGATAGGAATAAGTCTCTACTTGATACTGAACCTCTTGTATATAAACTTTTCACTGTGTGCTTCTTCTTTTTTACCTTATTTCCACTTTAAAACTAAAAATTGTTTTAACTATAAACAAAATATATAATGTGATAGTTCATCTTCATTTGTGTTCATATAATATTTTTATCAAGTAAACGAATATAAAAGGATCCAATAATATATTATATTATTCATCTATGACTTAATAGATATTTAGAAAAATGTTTAGAAATATTTAGATCCATATAATACTATATATTTCAATAAGATGAGCTAGATTTGATCATTTATGTGATTTCAATAAAATCCATTTTCAAAAAAACAATTATTGGGTACTCAATTCCCCCCCCCCCTCTTGACATACCCACTCCAACCAAATTTTAATACATTAAAGTTATATCATTTCTAAATTTATTTATTTAAAATTTATAATTTTCAAGAATATTCTGCTACTAACAGACCTCCCTTTTTTTAGGGCTAAAAATTATGTTCAATGGAAAATTAAGATTAAAATTCATATATAAAGTTGGATATTGAAAATCTTTTTTTCAATAGAATATAAGTATTTTATACCTATTATTGATAAGAATAATTTGGATGATTCTAAAATGTTATCTTATGATAATAATTATAAATAAATGAATTCCTTATACTGTTCTCTAGGAGATGAGGAATTTAATAGAATATATACATGTAAAATTACTCATGAGATTTGGGACACTCTGTTTTTTTTTTCACATGATGGAACTTCTAATGTTAAGAATTTGTGACTAAACACATACATTATTAAATAAGATACTTGTAAAATTAATCAGGATGAAACGTTTTCTGACATGTATCTCAGGTGTAATGATATTGTCAATACAATGATATTGCATGGAAATATTGTATCTGATAAGGATCATATTATGTGACTACTCAAGTTACATCCTACCAAAAATATGGAGAGACACATTTGTATCCATCAGAGAATCATGCGATATTAGAATGCTACCTATCATGGAGTTGATTATAAACCTCATGATGTACGAAAAGTAATTAAAGGTAAATCATGTTAAAGACAAGGATACTAAAAGAAAATCAGTATCATTCAAGACTACTGCCTCCAGAAAACAAAAGGAAATATAAAAGGAGAAATTTCAAGCCTTAGATTCAAGTAATAATGAATCCCTTTCTGACAGTGATGGGAGATGATTCACCAATCCAAATGATTTAAGAAGTTTTATAGGAAGAAAATTTTCATCATAAAATAAAACTATAAAGGAAATTATGTAAAAAAAATTGAATAATTAATGGAACAACGATGATGATTCAAAATAAGTTATCTGATATGATTGTAAAAGGAAAGGATACATAAAATAAGACTGTCTGAAGCTTAAATATAAAATAAATATGATAAAAATTATATAACCAAAAAGAAAGCTAAGGAATCCACTTGGATTGATTCTAAAGAGAGATCCAATGATTCCCATTCATCACTTGAAGATAATCTAGAAATTTAAAATATGTATTTGATGACCAATTCTAGTGAGATAACAACAATACATACTGTTACTAATATTATGCCTAATCATAATTATGATGATTCTAACAATGAACAACATTCTGATGATAATATGTCAAATGTAGAATTATTCTAATACTGTAACATTCTAAAGGATACCATTAATGAGAATAAATATAAATATAACGTTTTAAAAATATATCATGATTTATCTATAAATAGAAAATCTAAACTGTCTATAGAAAAAGAAAAAAAATTAACTAGTCAAAGGAAGAAACTGATCTTAAACTGTATAATGAGAAATTAACGAAATATCTAGAAATTTTTTGAAATGGTAGAAATACACTCATATAAATTTTGGAAAATAAAGTTTCACAAAAAATATGTTAGTGGAATTGTATACCGACCTGGGTAAAGGAAATTAACAAAAAATCCATTATTCGTAGATCTAGAACTGAAATCTCTACTGCTAATAATTTTTTGAAAGGACATAACAATGTATTTATTTAAAATAATCTAAAATATATTTATAGGAAACCCATGAGTCAACTATGGGTTTTTAAATCTCTAATTTCTAACATTCTAGACCCAAATATATTTGTGTAACAAAATAATTTCTTTCTTTAAATATATTTTATAGAAAAAATGATTATAGACCTCTAGTAAATGTTTATTGTCATGTACCGGGGTTGATCAAGTCATATGATAAGAGATTATTCTTTCTTCAAGAGCCTCATCAAGTTTAATGGTATCCATTTTACCATTGGTGATAATGAAAAATGAAAACTCATCGGCTCAGGACTGATTGGTAATAAAAATTTAGTTGTAATTTATAATGTGTTATATGTTGATAGTTTAAAATATAATCTTCTTAGAATTTATCATTTATGTGATGGTGATTTTTATGTTAAGTTTGATAATGATTCTTGGAATGTACATGATTCTAAAAATGCTTCAATATTTACTACTTTGAGGAAAGATAATGTTTATGATATTGATTCAAATTATTTAGTTTCTCAAAATGTTTCATGATTATGTAAATTTCAAAATGAATCATGGATTTGAAATAGGAGATTAAGCCATTTCATAATTCATTCACTTAGGAAGCTAAATATAAAAGGGTTAGTTAGGGATCAACCTATTCTTGATTTCCCAACTGATAAATTTGGTAACCCTTTCCAAAAAGGAAAGCAATATAAAATTTATTTTAAACAAAATAAATAGGTTTCAACTTCCCAACTGCTTGAGTCGGATCTACTGGACTTTTGGACCTTTTAGAGTTTAAAGTCTTAATGTGATTTACTATGTTTTGGTTTTGTAGATGATTTATCTAGATATACTTGGGTACATTTTCAAACTCATAAAAGTGATGCTTTCTCTTATTTTACTAATTATTCTTAGTTTGTAGAAAATCTTAGTGGACATATAATTAAAAACATTTGGAATGACCATGATTGTGAGTTTAAAAATAATGATTTTGAATCATTTTTCTAAAAAATCAGATATAATCAAAACATAACTTCTCCTAGTACACCCCAACAAAATGGAGTTACAAAAAGAAGAAATATAACTTTACAAGATATATCCCACACCATGTTAAATTAGTATGTCCAACCTATCTATTTTTGGTAGAATCAGTCAATACAACCTACTACATCATCAATAGAGTTATAATAAAAACTATCCTTAAGAATACCCATTTTGAGCTGTTGAACAATATGAAAACTAAGGTTAATTATATTATAGTTTTTGGAATAAATTATCTATTATTAATACTAAGGATAATCTTGAAAAAAAATTATTCCAGAAGCGATGAAGTAATTTTCCATTTTTATTCAATATCTATTAAATCCTATATAGTCTTCAATAAGAACCCCATAACTATGGAAGAGTAAGTTCATGTAAATTTTTATTAGATTGATCCACATGAAACTAATAACTCCTTAGAAATCCTTGAGGATGATTTATCATATTTGAAAATAAATTATATACCATTAGATTCTTTTCTCAAATAGAGAGAGAAATCATACAATTCTGAATAATTTTCAAACCTTCTAGAACCTGAACCTAAGAATCCATATGTCACCAGTCCATATTTTTATATAGATTCTATAACTATTAAGTACAACCATTTATATGCTATTTTAAGTGATCTAGATGGAGGAACACAAACTAGATCTTCTCTAAGAAATTGGTTTCAATATCAATATTTATTATCTCATTGTGAACCTAAAAACATCAATAAAGCAATTAATGATGAATTATAGGTGATATAAATGTAAGAAAAATTAAATCAATTTGAAAGAAACAAAGTGTGTGAATGTGTAGATAGACCAAATGAAACCATGACTATTGGTACTAAATGGGTGTTTAGGAACACAGTTGATAAGTCGGTAACGATAGTTAGAAACAATGATATACTTATTGAATAAGGTTATAGTTATGAAGAAGGGGTAGACTATGAGGATACCTTTTCAACTTTATCCAGAAGTGAGTCCATAAGAATCGTGACTGCTAATGCAACTCATCTATATTTTAAGATTTATCAAATGGGTGTTAAGAGTCCATTCCTAAATGTTTTTATATTTGAGGATGTTTTGTTGAACCATCTAGTTTTCAAAATCCAAATTTTCCAAATCAAGTTTCTAAATTAACCAATGATTTATATGGATTGTAACAAGCTCCTAGAGCTTGATATGATAGGCACAACAATTTTATGATTTCAAAAGGATTTTAAAATGAAATATCTAACCCTAATATTTTCATAATTTTTTTTCAAAAGATATATTAGTAGTACAAATAAATGTTGATGATATTATTTTTAGATCTTCAAAAAATTATATTTGTACTAATTTTTCAGGAAAATGAATTTGAAATTAGTTTAAGGGGTGAATATAAATTATTCCTTGGTTTTTAAATCACTGAAAACAAAGAAGGAATAATTTAAAATCAAATTAAACTTATAAAATATATTTTAAAACGTTTTAATTTTTACTTCACTATGAGTAGTGATACTCCTATGAGTACCTTATTTAAATTGGATATAGATGAAACTTGGAAACTAGTTTATCTTACCAGTTACAAAGTTATTATTGGATGTCTTCTCTAATTGACTACTAGTTGATCAGATATTATGTTTAGTGTGTGAATGTGTACTAAATTTCAATAAAAACAAAAAGATTCGAAACCTGTTTATGTTAAAATAATTTTAAAATGACCCAAGTATACTACAAATTTAAGATTGTTCTACCCAACAGGACAAGCATTTTATTTAGTAATTTATTCTAAATATTATTTTGGTGGATGTATGTTAGATAGAAATAGAACCTCTAGAACATGTAAATTTTAAGTAAGTCTCTAGATTCATTGTGTAGTAAAAAAAATTTGTTTCATTGTCTACTACTAAAGATGGGTAAATAGCTAAAGGTAATTTCTGTGTAAAAATATTGTGGATGAAATTAACTCTACTATACTATGGACATAGATTCTAACATTTCCCCAATAATTATTACAGTAGAAGTGCAATAGATATTTCTAGAAATATTTTTTCACATTCTAGAACAAAGCATACTGATATAAGGCATCACTTTTTGAGAGATCATTTTCAAAAAATAGATATCAATCATGAATTTGTTGGCGTTGAACATTCGTTAGCTGATATATTCACTAATAATATACGTTCATATCGAATGAAATATATTAAACATGAGTTATGAATGAAAAATTTTGATTGATTTTATTTATCTATGACATACCATTATGTTTGACATACCATTCTGGTTGAAATACCATTGTGGTAACACTTTATTTGTTTGTCATGCCATTCAGTTTTCATGCCATTGGATTGTCATACTATTATATTTTCATGTCATTGTCTTGTCATTCCATTGGATTTTTATGACAATTCTATGTCATGTCATTTCTATGCCATGCCTCTGTGTTTTTTTCACTTTCTCTATTTTAATTTTGAACCCCCAGTTTATTTTTTCTGTTTATGTTATTTCTTGTAACCTGATATGTGTTATTACTCATATTTTGATTTTGATTTCATGTATTAATTCAATTTTGGAATACCTAAAATCTTGAATTATATGAAACCACCATTATGTCTATCCCAACACACCTTGATCCCATTACCTTTTTTGTCTCGAGCCTAGTACAACCCTTCGCCTACCATATTTCAAACCTTCTCCTTACCCTGGACTGATCTTGTTAAACAAGCCCGCATTCCATGAATGAAGTGACCTTCTAAGTCTCCACCTTCTAATTCGAGATCCTCTAAGAAGCTGAAGAAAGAACAAGGTTTACCTACTCAAGTTGCACCAGTTAATCCTAATCATTCCAATAGTGTTGTTACTGTAGGATAGGAATTCAAATCAAATTTTATATTTTCTAGAAAGACTATAGTACTCAAAATACTCTAGAAGGAAGGATGGTTAGATTGTTTCTCATCAAACAGAAGACCCTTCTACCTAAGGTTTGTTTATGAATTCTATCAGAATGTAGAGTCTTCATTTGATAAAGATGGTGATGATTAGATCATAAGCCATGAAAAAGGACACATAATAGTTATTTAATCAAATAAACAGGATAAATGTTGTGGTGAACATCATGAAGGAATATATGAGTATTATCAAGGAGCCATTCATAAATCTATTGAGTTGTTTGTGTATGAATAACATTCGATAGATCTGACGGGATATAGAACAAATATATGACCTATTTCCTTAGAATTTGATAGAGAATATATGTTACTTTTTATGTTTTTACAGAACATGTTATTTCCAATAAAGGGTTATTTCTCAACATTGAGGTACCAAAATGTTTATCTTCTATATATTATGAAAGAAGGTAATAAGATAAATGTTTTTAGATATATCATGGTGAATATGTATTAGATTACCAAACCATCCTATGGATCTAAATCCATGATCTACCAAATGTTCATTTCTTCTATACTATGGGCCAAGGGCCTATTAGATGATGATGAAGAGTCTATTATATATTTTGGTGGTTTATATATTACATGGGATACATGTTCATGGATAAATATTATATGAAATACCAAAAAAAGACAATGGGATTGTGACAGTGAAAAATTATATGCTGAGTATAATCAAGTTGATTATCAAACCAGACCAAGGGATGAAGTTGATCCAGGTTTAGAGACTGATGAAGTATTTGAACACTCTGATGATGATAAAGAATAAGCTGTTACTAAAGAAGAGAAGGATCTTTATTTTGATGTAGGGAGTGACTCTGACTTTTCTACCAAGTATTCTACCATTAAATTTAGAGCTCCTAGCCCACTTAAATAATTAAAAAAGACAAAATATTGTTAAAAATGATGAATAAGAGACTGCTGTCTCTAGAGAAGAGCATTATAAGAGTTCCAAATCCACTAAAGTAGATGATGATGATAATAATGAGGATAAATATAAAGAAGAAGAATATGATAAAGGAAATGGTGAAATTGAAAATGGAAATTGAAGTAATGTAGATAATGGAAGTGATGATAATGATGACTCTGACCCAAATGGTGCTAGTGTTCAAATTAATAGGAAGGATGTGGAGATGCCTCCAGCGCATTAGGATGCACTTGTTTAGGGGGTGCAATCCCCGTATGTGGAAATATTTCATGAAGGAAAATAAGCTGATGAAGTTGTGTCAAATTATGAACCAATAGTCAATAAGTTTTTAATTATACTAAGATGGGATAGTTAAGAGTGATATCTACTATAGAACAACATGGGGATGAGTAAGAGAAAACAGTCATGAATTATTTTGAGCAAGATAGTGATATTTATATCAGTTTTTTGACTGCTGATGATCCACAAGTTGAAAACCATATAGAAGAAGAATTTTCTATTGATGTCCAAAATGATGCTTCATAGATAATAGTGGAACCTCCAATTAATAAACTTATATAAGATAAGCCTTCTATTGTTGAACACACCACAACTGTTTAGACTGTATGTCATTGACAGGAAATGAATTGTAATTAATTTTTGCTAAAAATTTTGATTATATTTATTACCTCTTATTTTATCTGTTTGCTTTTACTGCCTTTACTATCTTTCCTTAGCTAATCATTACTTTTTTGATAGTCCCAAAAGGGGGAGAATTCTTGAGGCTTGTTAGTTTTAGAGAAATTTATGATGTTACAATGTTTCTATATTATACTTCATACTATATGATTTTAATATTTCTATTCATGATACTTACCTTTGATACTTTCTTTTTTATTATTTTTTCTTAATACAATATATATACTATGAATGACATGTCTTACTTTATATTTTGATATTCTCTTGGATATCATGTTTAAACATTTGTATTACCTTTAATGCAATGATTTGTTACCATCAAACAGGGGAGATTGTTGAACTCCTAGTATTAATGATCACAAAATCAATATTTTAATGATATTAATGAGTTTCTTGTATTCTATAAGTATTATATTAATATGAGATAAGTGGTGAAATTGGCTATGTATGAGACACCATTGATACAGACACCGCCAACTCAAGTCACTATTGTCCATGACTCACCACCATGATATCACACCACCATAATATCGTACCACTAGATTAAAAATTTGAAAAAGTATGAGACACAGTCAGTTGAAACACCATTAGGATTTCATACCATAAGAATTAAATTTTGGATAACTATGTGATACCACAAGATGAGGTACCACAAATGTCATAGCAACAAAAAAAAGAATTTTGGCTTAGTCTAAGACACCATCATACCATACACCACCAGATGAGACAACTCTAGTTGATACATCGCCAGTGTAGTGGAAATTCGGCTAAGTCAAAGACAACACCAATGACTTGCCACCAGAACAAAATACTGCCAGAGAATGACACCATCAAATATTGAGACACTACCACTATTCTATTCCCTTATATTTTTGAATTACATTTTTTTAATGTATAGAATTGTTAAATTTAATTCCAATATCCATTTTAATGACTATCTCCTAAACGATCAATAGAAAGTATTGATGAGAGTGTCAAAAGATGTTATAGAAGGATGAAGTTGGTCCAAATATTCTTCTTACTACTGTTGATAAAAGTGTAGCACACTCTCTTGTGCAGTGAAGATGAAAAATAATAGATGAATATGACTGATAGAAAACCAAGAGATATCAAAATTTATTAACACACAAAAAGCTGAAAATGATTGAAAAAAAGAAGATATCACTTGTTACAAACACTCAACTGAGAATCTGAACTTCATCATCACATCCAATGATTTCCTCTAGTCAAAGAACATGAGTCCATGACACTATGTTTTCAAGATGCTTTTCAAAAGAACCCGACTCAATCTTTAATACCAAATAAAATCAAGAGTCAAAAGCTATATTGAAAAAGACCGAGCATGTCTAAACTCTCTACATTTAGACAACTATATTCTATTTATCTTTATTATGTTTGGTGTAGTGTGTGGTCATAATCTATTTTATCACACACACTATCTCTGGTGCTCAATTAGAAGATACTTAATACATTATAAATTATTTTCATATTTTTTATCCCATTATAAGAGTGATAAAGGTCCTTATGTTGTTTTTTTATTTTTCCCCCTTGTATAACTATGGAAGAAGTCGTGTGTGACAAGGAAAATAGTAAACTATTGTAAAACCCAATCCAGATTGTGGATCAACATGTCTATTTACAAAATATTTATTTGTGGTGGGTGATCACTAAGTTGATAGGACTACGTATCTACTTGATATTTAACCCATTTTATTCAAACGTTCTACTATGTACTTTAATATTGTTTTACTTTATTTTCTATTTAAAACTGAAAAAAAAATTACTATAGATAATATATATACTTTGATAGTTTATCTTAATTTGTTTCAATATTGTATATTGATCAAGTAAACTAATTTCAATGGTTCTAATAATATTGTGTATTATTTATCAGATACTTAATAAATATTTAGAAAAATATTTAGACATATTAAGATCAATATCATAATATAAATTGTAATAAATTGGGTTGTATTAAAACATTTGGGGGATTTAAAAGATAATCCATTTTCGACATAGATTTTAATTTGGTACTAAATTCACCCCCCTTGAGATACTCACCACAACCAACAATTATGATTCCTCTTCTCTTGTTTTTTCTATATTCTTATGTTTTGAAATTTACATATCATCTCTCATTTATTATTCTATGTGTTTTATTTAGGTATGTTTTTCTAATGTTTTATCCATGGATGATGATTATTCTCTCATACCCATCTAATTATATGTTACTCACATAAGATCTTCAATGATTATCCTTTCAATTTCCCTTACTACGCATTAGAGCTCTCTACATTCTTATAATTTCTTTCCCCATGATACAATGATTGGAATTACATGTGAAAAATTTAGAAGGGATTTTAGAGTTTATAGGTTATGATGAAATGTTTATGAGTGTTGTAAAATAATGTTTTTTGGTAAAAAATCGTAAAAGACACTAAAACTTTAGTTCCCCATTTTTTGGGATTGTTAGCGAGATAGAATGATTATTCTTATAAAATAAGGAAATTAAAGTGTTTATTTAGCTTCGGTCATAATAATTGGTATAAAAAGAGGGGTTTTTATTTTGGAAACTATTTTAGAGAATTTTAGTGAAAACATGGGCATAAATATAAGGTATAAGACTAAGTAAATGATAAAATCTTAATGTTTTGTTAAACTAGATATTTTATGGCCTTACTAGAAATAACATCCTTGTCGGGATACTATAACTGGATATTTGTTCTAAAATAGATATTCATAGGGGTAGCTACCCTTAAAGGGGTTTATTAGGTATTAACTCAATTTTCTCTTACAGTACGAAAAAGAGGAAAAACTACACACCTATTTTGACACTCCTGGTGAAAATTATTTGGAAAATTAAAAACCACTTTATGAGAATGTGAATATATAACTAATTCTGTTAAAAAAATTACTATGTATAAGTTTGACTGAAACCTAATGATTCATAGGCTAATGTATACAAATTGTTTATGAAATCCTCCTACGAATTGTATAGTTTCATTATATTTACATTAATTAACTTATGTATACTCTATACCAATTTTTATTTAGTCATGGTATTGGTGGGAACCCTATAGAATTGTTTTAGCAATGGTTGCAATGGAAAATTTAGATATTTTCTCAACCGGGAAACTAATAATATTGGTGTTGGGATTAAAAAACATGTATAAATCCTCAACCAACTATATCAATCTTTGAGAAACCTATAAATCCATGTCCTGATCCTGAATAAACCAAATAAGGATATGATATTTATTGATTCATTCATGTAGTATCCACCATATTTAAGTCTGTATTCTAATCTACTAGTTGCTAAGTAGTATGTCAATTTAATGGAAAAGATATTTTAAATTATCTATTTCTTAGAACATGAGAAAATTTATCTACATGTTTATCATTTGGATTATGATTTTGAACAATGGTAGAATCTCATTATGAATAAAATGGAAGAGGATGAAGTTAACTGAATGAAATGGGAGTAGTTCAAGAACAATATGATTCAGTAAAATATTCTATGAAATATTAAATTTAAAATAGAGTAATGATATATAGAGTTGATGAAATATAGGATGATTCCATTGGCACTAATGAGGCTAACTTCATGAGACTCACTTTGTATGCCAAGTGTATTACTACTGACATCAACTGCAAGATCAAATGATTATTTAGTTTCCTATAACCAAGTATATTAATGGAATTATATATAATAATTTCGAAACTATAAATGTGCTTTGTATTTTCAATTAAGGTGGAAATGGGATTAGGAGACTATCATAACTCTAGATACTAAAAAAAGATGTATTTAAATGAAAAGTTAAATGAAAAAATCATACATAGGAAATAAAAATCAGGTAGCTATATAAAAAATTGTGTAAGGAAGAACCAAATAAATTTATTAATATGTACATAAAGTCATTTAATGTTTATAAGGGATGTACTTTAAGATCCTAATAGTCAAAAGGGGATGAAGAGTTCAGTCAGTACAATAGTGGAAAAAAATATTCCAATTATTGTGTCTGCACACTCCAATGCTTCATTTATATGATGTATGGAAATTATGATAATCAATGAACCATTCTAAGAGCTGATGGAAATAATCAAAATTAGAAATATCTAAAGGTAAGAGAATAAGGGGAAGCCTGTGTAATTACAACTATTGAAGTTGGTTCTGAAAATGAAGCGGAGTAACGAACATTGATCATCCACTAAATAACTATGAGATTCATATTTTATTCTTTTTCAACCCACTCCTATATACTTAGAATGTTTCTTAATAACCTAAAATCACCACCAAGATGATTTAATTATTGAACAAAACACCTTGTTGTATTGTATCCCAATATTATATTTATGATAACTTGCCTTTTGATAAACTTATTATCCATCCTTTAGATGAATTTAATGTAATGTGTTGGTTATCTCTACTTAATGGAACAATTATTTGGAATATGTAAATAAAATTTCATATCAACCTATAGTATTCTACCAATTAAACGAATTTTTTCAAAACCATTTAGAAGTAAATTATAAAAAATGGGATTTAATGTGAAATAATTATAGACACTTAGATTAAATGGTTAGAGAAAAACTTTATATTGGGGATAAGACTGTTTTGTGGATAAATAAATGTTCACCTATGTTTGTGATATAGATATTTCTCTAGAAATTTTATACTGTGTTGTGTATATATTTTATATACCCTTAAAGATTTTCATTAGTAGGTGAAAATTAAAATTTGCCATAGGCAATTTATTTGGGGGGGGGGGAATATAATGCCCGGATATTTTGGAATATCAATTTTAAATTTATTCTATATTCAACAGCTTTTTCCACTTGAAACAATGAACCAAAATTATATATATAATATTAGATTAATATTTTTATGATATGAAATTATGAATAAAGCATATATTAAATAAAAATATAATTATTATATATAATTTCATAAGTTTAGAGGATAAATAATTAATATAGATTAATTATTCTTTATCAAATAACTGTTTAATGTGTTAAAAAATTTAAGCAACCAATTTTAAATGATAATTATAATAATATATGATATTAAAATATATAAAATAATATGTGAAAAATATTTAAATTTTAAATTTATATAAAATAATATTAAGAACCCATAATGTTTAAAAACATCAATTTTTAATAAAAATATATTTCCATTATATATATTTCCATTTAAAATATAAATTTATAAATTTTCTAATGTAAATATAAAAAATATAACTTCATTTTTGTTTTCCACACATCAAAATTATCCCAAGGTTAATTTTTGTGATTTTTAGGAAATATAATATTTTCGGTAAAGAGTGAAACATATAGTGTTTACTAAAATTGTAGCATTTATTACTATATCGAGAAGTAAGAGTAACATAAAAATGTATAAAACATTTTCAGGACAATATATGTATTATGGACTAAATCAATAAATTTATAAAAACTATTATGAATTTAGAAAACTAGTTTTTAATAACTTACTAAATATTTTTCAATAAAATAAATAATTTCCAATCCTTTCATTTCATTAAATATTATTTTGGTAAAAGTAGGTGTTTTATTTCCATGAAGGGCCCATAAATTTTATTTATTTAATAATAAAACAAATAATATCTTAAAAATAAAATACTTTGATAACATTATCCTACACATAAATTTTAATCATAAAAATAATTTTTTTCTTAAAATGGGTCTTTATACAATACATGATCTAATGTAAATAATTATTTTTTTAATCATTGAAATTTTATATGATAAAATGGTTTTAAATTTGAATATTTTATGAGTGAATAATTTAATAAGGTTAATTTTATTTTTATGCATTAAAATTAAATTACATAAGTGAAAATTAATTAGCACATAAAACCAATAACGATAAAAGTGAATATTCTAAGAGTGAAGGATATACAAATATGTTTAAAACATGTGTTAAAATGAATGGTTAAGGTATTAAGAAATTTGTCTCATTCCAACACCATTATTATACATTTTGGATTATTCTTAACTTGTGAAACATTTTCTCTATTTTTATTAAGTTTAAATATATACAACAAATCCATTCTCACTGCTTATAATTGGGGCATCTCACCACCCCTTCAACGCCACACTAAAAATTTTATTTCCTCATGGAACTCTTCCTTTTTCTATCCCCCAAAATATCCTTCTTTTAATGTGATCCCAGGGATAAAAATATATTATCTTAAGAACTCAATTTATATGTAAAATTCCAAGGGAAATCCCAAGTAATCAATAAGATTCATGTGCTTCATTAGAAGTCAGGAATTATGGTATGCGGTTATGTAAATCAAATTTAATTACTAGCGACATATTTTTTATTATGAACCATGAAATATTTGATATAGTGTGATGAATTACCGATGAATTTATATTAACATATTCATGTATTTCATGGAATTTGAATATCCATATCATTATTTTTATTCATAGTGATTTTGATTTAAAGGATACTAAGTCTGTAAGGATAATTTTTAACCTAACTCCTTTCACGGGGTAAAAATGATTATTCATGAACTTATTTATTCCATGTTCGGTTGCTTCAAATGTAAAAATTTATTTCATGGTACTTTCTCTACCAATTCGCAGAGAATGATTTTTTAATTCAAAAATCTTTCTTAATTTATTTCTTCCCCATAAAATGTAAATCATTGTTTGGAACAGTTCATATACCCTTTAAAGATAATTTCCCCTCTTTTTCCATATTTTCGTTTCCCAGTGATTTTATTATTTTTATTTGGAAACCCAATTGTGTTTTATCTCATTTGAACTTCATATATCCCTTATCCTATTTTTAAATGTATTTTTTACTCTTTTTAAAATGATGATTTTCAATAAAGGTATTTCAAAATATTAAAAAATGGATTTTCAATCTTTTCTAAATCAAAAAATTTTATTATATAAAAACAATTTCTTTTTGATAAACATTAGCTCCTTTCAGAGATGTATTATTAAATATTTTTTTTAGAAATTAAAATCCTTCAATGATTTTTTTAGTAATACCTTTTGAAAAAATTATATCATTTTAAAAGATCCTTTATTAAAGATATATTTTAAAAAGTAAAAGTTTTAGGAAAAAATTTCACTTGTTTTTCTGAGACCATAATGTATTTTAAAGGATTAATTATTTATATTTCATTCAAAATTGTTAATTATAACATGATTTAATTTCAATTTATCATAATTCATCATTCTGAAATTGACTACATAAGGATATTATTATTTTTTTTCACAGATAAAAGTGTTTTTTAAAAAATATTTTAGGATTTTGAGATCATTTACTTATTACCTATAAATATTTTTTTCATCGAAACAATTTTTCATGAATATACATCTAAATTTTTTTTATGAAATAAACTTTTGGGTGATTGAATTTTTGGCAGTAACCATTTATAGTATTAGGTCAATTTTTGTGATACCATCTTGAAATGTTGCGAACCCTATTTTTTCTGTGGTTTATTTATGATGTGATGAATTAAACCCTTTTTAAACCATGTATTTTAGAATATATTTAATGTTTGATATCTTATGTCACACATGTATATGATTTTTGATTATATGTCTGTTGGGTCTTATATATCCTTCTAATTCACCGTGTAAAGGTTTATATCTCTAGATATAATGGGAATCGAGTTATGATGACTCAATTTATCAAGGGAAACATGTGGGTAAGGCTTGACACACAAAGTTAAAAAGGTGATAAAATCCTAATCCACCAAGTGAAATATGTGTAATTGATATGATCCACCAAGGGAAACAGGTGAGTGATACCCGACCCATTAAGTGAAACGTGTTATAATTCCCAATCCATTATGTTATTATTAATATTCTCATGTTTATTACATATTATTAATATTTTAATCAGACATATGTTATGATTTCTCATGTTTTATGATCCATGTTTTATCTTGGTATGTTTCTCCTATGTCCACAGATCCTGATTATGAATACATACCACATACTTTTCTTGTGATTAGCCATGATCATCGTTTGTTATCTCTTATGATTCTCTTACTATGAATTTGATCTCATCACTTTATTATGTTTGATTTCCTTAATATATGAATATCGGTATTACATTTGATATTTTTATTAGGGGGTTTAAAATTATGTTGTTAAAAAAATATTAATGAGTGTCATAAAATTAGTTATTTATGTAACTAGTCTTTCAAGACACTAAACCTATAGTTCTATGGTTTCTGTGACTATTTGTGATATGGAATGATTATTAATATAAAATAAATAATTAAATTTATTTATTTATCTTGGGTATTTATATGTAACCTCCTTTGGATATACATTAATTAATAGATGAACTAAAACCCTAGTAAGAGGTTGAATAATTGTGACATGCATGAGATAAGAATAAATATGAGAATATGGGTGTGAATTTTCCTCATTATCATATTATAGGCATATTATCATAATCATACTGTATGGAAATCTTTTTTGGTATACATGGAATGTTTCACATGTTAATAATGAAACATTACATGCATACATCAAAGATTACTACCAAGATATCATAAAATTATGGACAACGCTAACTTCCTCATGCAATCAAATACATTGTATTCTAAGATAAATACATAATGTCTATAAATAGTGTTATAATGATATATAATACATAAAACAAGTAATTTCAGAGTTATATAATCATTAGTATACCTATAATATCATTATATTCTCATAATCATGGATGAAACCTAGAAAGAGAATACATATAAATCTTAAAAAAATTGATAAAATAATGGGTTTCATAATGATTTTTGGAAGAATATTTAAATAGTTAAACATTCATAAAACTAAAAAAATATGTGAAAAATTTATTTTGAACATGAAATTGAATTATACAATGAAATTCAATTGGTTATAAGGAGAGGAAAGAAAAAATATAGAGAATCAATGAGAGGTTTCTTAAAAAAGAACCTCATTAATAATCATTAAATAATATATAATAATTCATATCAATAAAGTAAGAAAATTCATATCCTAGTATGAATAAATAGAATGTAATGTAAAATATATTTTAAGGGTTTTAATAAGTACAGTGAAAAGGGGAAAGAGAAAATAAACCAAATTTAAAAGGGAAGAGATGAGGGCCTCCTTACATTACATCCCATTTTGTTTCATAAAATTTTGACCCCCTATATAATGAAATTATTATTATAAAACACTAATATAAAGTTTATTACATCAATTTTTTTATTCTTGATCACTCGTATTATTTTTATTTTTTTATTTTCACTTCATTTAAGATAAATCCGTTTCATGATATATTTTATCAGATTGTCGTATTTTCATTTACATAATTTGGTTTTGATTAATTATTATTATATGTTAGTCAAATTACCAACAAAAATCATAAAAATACATAAAAATAAATATTTATTTATTATACATAAGTTATAATAAGAGGATGTGTAGGTAATGATATATAAGGAATTGGAAACATCCACATATGCAGGTAATCCATCTATTAACAATAATATTTCATTGAGGATGAGAGTGGTAATTCTTATAAATTATAAATTAAATAAAATGAATATATATTATCAAAATTAAATTAATATATAGGTATATATTCTAAACTATCTATATATAAATACATTGATAATTAAAGAATTGAAAATGTCCTTATAGTTGGAAAAAATGGCTATTAACAAACTTTTTACAATGAAGGGGAGAAGTAATATACATATTATAAATAATTAATAAAAATTTTCAAGTAGAATAATAGAATTTATTTCTTATGGATATACATAATAGTAAATTCACTTAATATTTTTTATAGGAGGGATTAGGAGTAGAAGAGTAGAATGACAAACTGAGGGGAGAAATAATAAATGGATATGCATTCTTTGATGTTACTCATTTTATATAAAATTAATGCCTTAAAGACATAGAGTTAGATGAGAAAATAACATCACAAATTATAGTTTAAGGGACACTATAATATAATTGGTTTTAATAGGGGAAGTGAGAGGGTAATTTATACATGAATGTGAAGTGTATTTTCGGTTAAAATAACAAGTAAATTATTATTTCAAGAGTAATACATGAAATATTAGTGTTATTTGATATTATTCATAGAATATGATATAAAATTAAAATTTTATATATTTAAATCCATTTAATCATAGACCATGTTAGTTTATAGTAATGAATGGAATAAAAAAAGAAATAAATTTTTTATTTATATGATTTATCATTTTATAATTTTAAAATTACATTTTAGGATTAAAAATTATGTTTATTATTTATAAATGAATCCATTATCATTTCAAACCTAGTTTTATTAAATAAAATTAAAATTATTTATTAATTATTATGTCAATATTTTTTAATACAACATGATTTACTGGAAAATTTTTATGTTCACTTCTCTCGTAAATTTTTTTAAATAAATATATAACTTCACTATTAGAGAATTCTGGCATGCTGAATGAAAAAATTAAATTTATTTTATTAAATTAATTCTCTATATTGGGTAATTCTAATATTTAATTATTCATATTAAATTGTTTCTTTTTTCAAAATAAGTTAATATACACCATCTAAAATATATAAATTTATAATTTCCTTATGTTTCCTAACCCAAATATTTATTTTATATAATTATAATATTCATATTAACGTATTTTATTCATTATTATTATTTATTACATGACATTTTATTTTTTTAATGGCCAATTAACAATTCTACAAGTTATATTACTATCATATCAATTTGGTTGTTATTCAATTAATCAAATTACTACTCTAATAATCATATTTCATTTTTAATTTATATAAATTCTAATAATTTTTTTGAATCAATAACATACTTTTCTAAGATGGTTATTTATATAATTGAAGAAAATATATATTATTAATAATATTTTGTTTCCTATTTGTAGTATTTCTTTCATGTGTAATATTTCTAAAAAACCAATGCCTGATAAATTTTCAAATACTGCTTATGTTTTTATTCTATTATTGTGAAATTATTATACTATAATATTTATGGTTTATGTATAGTATTCACATGTAATGTTCTCTATTAATGGAAAATATTTGTTTTGATTTTTAATATGTGGTGCAAGTGTTTCTGAGTATACCTTATTCTAAAATTTGACACACATATTTTCATAATAAAATTGTAATATGGAATAATCTATTTCATTATAGGCCTAATGATAGAGAATTTACTCTCATATATACTCAAATATTTAATAAAATATGTTCTAAAAATATTTTCTTTAAGAGATCCACAACTATATCCTTTTTAAAAACATTCTCCCAGATTAACTCCACTAATTCCACCTCACCGTTAATGAAAGAATATTTGTTATCAATATGTTTCAATCTAGAATATTTGATAGGATTATTTCATAAATTTATAACACATTGGTTATTACAACCCTTGATTAATGAAACTGAAACACTAAGTTCAATATCTTCAAGTGTTTATTTAATAATAAACATTTCACTATTGTCTTAAGAATCTACAATATATTAAAACATAATTATACTACACTATTTTGAATTTTACTTCTTAATTTTACATGCTACACATCTTCAATAAAAATTGAATACTTCCCCGAAAGTAAATTTCTTGCCTCCAATGTGATCTACATAATATAAATTAGTATAACCATATAACTAAAATGATTTTTTTCATCTTACCTTAATCTATAATCAGGATACCCAATAGTGTATCATATAATCCTCTTTAATATAATATGATTTGATTACTTTGGTATTCATCATAATCATGAACCTAACATCATTATATAAAAATAGTTAGACATTGATACAATAAAGTATAACAAAAATCTAATCCATCATTAAAACATTGTTTTTATACAAATTATTCAACTTTATCCTTGAAAAATTAACTCCAAATGGTTATAGGAAAAGATACCTCCTTTGAATATTCCTTACTAAATCTCTATATAAATTAATGATTATATTTCACTTGTAAAAAGAATATTTTTTGGTCATACCATATAGAAGTTAAAGAAATTTTTTATCTCACTAATCATTTAGATATCAAATTGTTCCAAAACATGAGATATAATTTCTTCAAAATATTTTATCCCATTTTTTAAAAAAATTCTATAATTGTCATAAAATATCACAAAAAAATAGATAGTATAGATTAATTTGATATATAATTATTAAACATTTCCAACTTTTAATATAATTGAATTTAAAAAATTTCATATATTTTGATACTCCAGATTTATATATTTTTTATGCCTTTATAGTTTATTTTTTCACCTTTTATACACAACTTCCATTACCATCAAGATGAAATCATGATAATTTTTTAATATAAACTTTCTTATTTTGTTCATCATTCACATATAAAACCTAATTTATTTCTATAAGTGTAAAATTTAAGAAATATCTGAACCATTTTATGGCATGATACAAGAGAAAATGACTTATCTAAATCAATCCCATAAATTTGAAACCACCCTTTGGAAATGAGTCATAATTTGTTTCCTGATACATTCCCCATTTCATTGAATTTATTTTTAAAAACCCATTTTATCCTATTCACTTTCATTTACTTGGGTTGAAAAATAATATCCTAGGTACTATTTTTATCTACTTTACTCAACCCATGATTCTTTGAAGTAACCCAATATTTATGTTATAATTATTATTCAATAAACTATGGATAAATATGAATGTTTAAGCTTTTGAGGGTAATTGTAACCCCCCGACCTCTATGTTTCTCATTATTGTAATTAATTAATTATTTATATCTTTATTCTCTAGTTCTGGTAAAAAATATTTGATTTGTTTTTCAAAATTCAAGGATATAGTGTAAGACACATTATTGGAACACGGTTAGTACTAAATATATTGCACAATAATGAAAAACCCACTATTTCTTTGCAAAGGTATTCACTTAGTTGATTCGTAGTATTTCTAAATATCAATCCCAAAAAGGTTGTTGTTCCTGGGTTTTTCTTGTGAAGTTCACATGGTTTGAAATTAGTTTTGTAAACCATGCATGTAATGAAGTACCCTAGGTATACTTGAAAAATCACCCAAACTACTCTACCATAGTTCTTGAAGCACGTTCCCAATCACTATGGGGTTTCAATAATCATTTATGGTATCAAAACATAACCATTTCTAAACTATTTCACCCTAATTTTCAATACACCATAAAACAGTTTCCAACCAAGAATTTAGCATGAACTATTGGTATTGAACAGTCATTATATAATAAATAGCCAATTTTAATATCATCAAACAAAACTGAGCCTAAAAATAATTATCACATAAAACTCCAAAAATAAATTACAAAAGAATGAAAACTCATTTAAATAATATTTAAAAGTTATAATGAACAAAAAAAATAAAGGATGCATGAACAGGTTGATAGATGACAAGCCCTAAACATAATCCAATGATCAAAACATACCAAAAAATATATTGACATGTTACTCCAATTAACCGTCATAACTACATAACCCCCCTAAATCTAGGATTGAGTGGTAAAAACATAAGATGGAATCTATAACTAGCTCAAATATATATAACATGGAGGTGATATAACCCAAATGCGAATCTACAGGGTGTGAGATAATGTCTAGTGGGTTACCACAAAAAATCTACACAGTTCTTTTCATAATGAAATAATAATAATTTTTTTAATATAAGGATTAAGAATTATTTTTCATTACTTTCACATAGCATGAAAAAAACTCCACATCAAGTTCATTTCATAAAAAAAATTATTTATAAAATTAAAACAATTTCTAAATTACATTTAGAGATCCACTATTTGAAATAAAGTCATTCATGAAGTTGAATACATGTTTTAAAGATGTTTCCATGAAAATGTTATCATTTATAGATAACCAACCCTTATTATAAAAAACAATACATTTTACTAATAATATGATAAAAAAGAGAAAAAATTATAAAATTGATGCTATATTGAATTAAAATGGGATTGATAATAAATAATATAGAATAAAAATCAATAACATCTTATCTCAACCATAAATTAAATTCCACATCCAATCTATAAATACCACATAGTAAATAAGAAAATCCCATATCAAATAAGTCATAATATAAATATATCAAATAATAGTCATCATGAGGGATCACATTGGGACTAATGAGAAAATAATAAACATGCCTTAATGAAACAAACTTCATGTAAGTATTACAGTCCAACACACACCACATGAGTCTCTCAAAACTATCCTTATCAAGGGAAACCTAATATACATAAAAATCCATAAATGTGGGATACTAGTTAGTTAATAATATTAAATATTGTAGAAACCATCTATTTATTTACCATTTACATACCAAAAGATTTCCATGAAACAAGATATTGGACATGGATACATTTATCATCCAAAAATCACTAAACATTGTGAAACACATAGTAATGTACCAAGATTAAAACTATAAATCTCTCCTCCAACATCCATTACCAATGATCCCACTCTATATAAACAATAATAAAGCCATGACCCAATAATCCCACGATACAAAATATACAGAACCACAAATAATCAAGGGCCTCAACATGGATGTAGTTATAAATTTTTAAAATAATTTATTTAAGGTTTGAAATGGAAATTTATTTATAAACAAATAAATATAATCCTTACATTGATTTTTGAAAACTATTGTTTAATCATGTTAAACTCTAAAAGATACATAAGAAATATTATAACACTTTCACAATTAAATAATAAGGTCTCTCATATATTCAAAAAAAATTACACCACTTAACAATATGGAATAATGCTAAATCATAAAACACCAAACTTACTAAATCACATTTAGCAAAATATATCACATGAATACCATTTATTTTAAAGAAAACCCATAGTGTAATTTTAACACACAATTATCATTATTAAAAACTTGATTTTAAAATAAATTATTTTAAATTATAAGATACGTCATTGATATTTTATAAAACCAATAATGTTTATGTTAGAAGTCTTGAAAATCATGCATATATATCATATTTAACATTTATATATGTTATAAATCAATCACAGAACCTCATGAATGAAGGGTTATAAAGAAATAATGATATAGAAATGAATACTTCATTGGATAGAATCATTTTTCCGTTGAAAAATACCACAGTATTTTGTTACACAAGTGACTCTAAAATCTACAAATACAATAAATACCCATTTCAGAAAATCTTTCAGAGTCATTTTGGAAACCATGGATACGAGGGTTAGAGAATATGAAAGAAAATTATAGAAATTAAGATATTTATGGAGTTTAAATAAGGAATAGACCATTACCATTCAATTCAGATGAGAAATCATAATGAAATCACTATAAAAGGAGAAAATGTGAAGGAAATCACAAGGAAAGGGGCTGTCAAAAATATCCTTTAATGTGGGGTGGAAAATGGGGGAATTCCAAATTAAAATAAAAATTATTTGGCCCAAATACCTATATTTTTAAATGGTTTCACTATTTACCCACATGATTTACCAAACAATTTGGAAACCATAAATATTTACACTATAATACAACTGTATAATGTGACATTTTTCATCTATATTTTAAAAAAATGCAGAAAACATGCATCCTAGAAAAGTCTCAAAATACTCAAATTTCACATCCCGAACACTTCAAACTCAAGGGACTGGATATATAATAATTATATACAAATAAAAATGAAATTGGGGTTCCAAAATTCTCCCCACCATGAAAATTTATACTCTCAAAAAGTTATCCATAACTGAAAAGATGAAATACAAAACTACCTTACACAAAATAAGGATTTTGTTTTCCGCATTATACTCTAACCCTAAAATATAAATTAAGAATATTATATTTTACTAAGTGAAATATCACTTCCAATACTATATTGAATCCATATATACAAAAATACCATACACCTATGTATTATATAACAACAAACTAATCTAAATAAATAGATCGTATGAGTAACTCAGGATCACCTAATTCAAAAAAAAACTGAGAATCACTAAAACATCCCTTCCAAAGAAAACATATAATAATATTACCATGGAAATTTCTAAAAACCGCTTACCATAGAGAATTTGGAGACCTATTACATGTATCCCCACTACTTGTGAATAACTTAATAGTATAGAGAACAGTGTGAAATTCCCATCACCGATGGATTTTTTACAACACCAATCATCCATATATAAGATGAAAAAAGACAGAAAGGATTATTTATATTTCACTTCATCTAAATTATTGATAGATCACTTCACCCATAATAATGAATGTTAGAGGGAAAAACCAAAATTATAAGAGCACTTGACTGATGACAAATTATCCATTATATTAAAAAGTAAAGAGAGATACATGTTTGATAAAAATTATGTTCTAATGGGGGTATATAAAAACCATAGTCTAACCTCCATATCATAAAATTTAAACAACCCCATAGAGTATTTCAAGAATTTAATCCATTTTATGGGATTTTTATTCTATCATAAATTCAACTTGAAAACCCTATAAAGGAGGACTATATGGCCACAATGATTATATATCATCATAATTGTCAAAAAATAGGAATCATAGTGACAATATTTCCTACTCTATAAACTTTCCAAATGATTCTTTTTAATGTGAGTAGTTTCAATCTATTGAGAAGAATATTTTTCACTATTATAACCTCTATAATTACAATTATTTAACTTCCAATACTCATTGGTCAGACCACCCTCACTAATATCTATTTGAATAGTAGCATCACATGCCACAAACTACCCTTAAAAATTTTTATAAAAAATGGAATACTTTTAAAACACTACTACATATATATAGAGGATAAAATAAAACACTCTATATCTAAGATTCATACAATGTCACATTGAAAAGAAGAAAACATTATTCTATCACCAGTAGTTAGTTTGAGGAAAAATTTAACATTCTATTGAAGCTTTTTGTATGATCCTTTGATGATTGATTGCCATGATGAACAAACGAAAATTTTAATTCCTTCTCCACTCTTATATCCTTTGAATATCACCATTTTATAAATGTGGCCTTGAAATAAACCCAAGACATACCTTTAAATTGCTTGAAGTACAAAGTACCTTATAAATGTTCATACCCAAAACATTGAATAACATCATAATACACTAGGTCAAAAGGATTTAGGAATTTTTAGTGGTTAAAATATTTATTTAACCTTATCCATCAACCCTTTCTCTCCCGTGGTCCTTGACCACCAAAAAGACATTTCAAAACTCAATTAAATACTCTCATAAATGATCTATGAGTTCAGATAAACATGTTCTTTTCACTTTGGTGAGATTGTAGGTTGAGTCAGTGTTTGAAAAGATTATACTAGGGTCATTACAATGACAACCATAAATAATCCTACCCTTTATTGAATTGTAATTACTTTCTTCAGGGTTATATTATAAATTTTCATAATATAAAAAACTCAAACAAAAAATCTGAATTCCATAAATTAATGTATAAAAATTATAAGTGAAATAATAAAAATCAATAAAAGATGATTTCTAGTTCACTTTGAATATTTTATAGACACCCCATGGTACATGTCCAAAAACAACCACATGGAAAAATTATTAAAATACAAGTACATATCAAAATAACATCATTACATCCAATACATAAAATAATATTTCCCTCATATTCAAAAACACAAATCTGTATCATACAAATTATTCTTAATAGAAACAAATATCCCTAAAATGTTTCATTTCATTTTTTAAAAAATCAAAATATTACTTGAAATAACCTTGTATCATTTGAGAAAAAATAAAAATAATTCTTTTTATATCAAGTCACCCAAAATTTTTTTTCCCCACCATATTATTTATAAAAAAATTCAAAAACTTTTCATTATAATAACCCACATAATATAAACCATGGTTTTTAAAAAAAATAAAAAACTAAGTCATAACATATGGTACTAAATCTTAAAAAAATATCATTCATAACCAATATAACCCACTCATTAACTATTAAACATGTAAGAAAATGTTTAATTTTAATTTGAAATACTAAATGGGAGAAAATATCATTGTTTCCATAGTTTCACCATAATTCACTATATGGTCTAACATTATGTAAGACTATATGTAACAACCTAGGTAATGCTAACATAAATAATCTTCAGTATTTATTAACATATTTTAATCATATTTTTTTGAGTTATATTCATTATAATAATATTATGTAATTTTTCATCCAAAATGAAAAGCCTTATTTCGAACCAAATTAATTCTCATGCATCATATGGTATTATTTAAAATATCATGTTTAAATTTATGGGATTTCAATTTTAATGAATCCACATAATTTTGTAATTAATAAATTCAAAATTATCATAGGATGAATTTAGGATCATTTTCTAAAACAAATCAATGAATAGTGAAAAAATCTAATTTTTTTGGAAATAATATTTTATAATCATGTATTTAAAAAGTAAAATTATATTTATAATTAGTTTTAAAATTAAATTTTTTCTTTTTGGGTTAAAAATTCCAAATATGGCCTTTTAATGAAACTTATACCTGAATTTGGCATTATTTTTTTATACTTTGAAATTCAATTTTCTAAAAACGGATTTTCATTGAGTGTTTCTGGATTAATTTTAAATTAAATTCATCCACTTATAGATATAAAAAATGGATTACGTTTTTATAATTAGGAGGTAAAAAATTGGTAAATAGGACCCATTTATATTTTGTCATTTTGAATAGAAACTATATTAAATTTTTTCTACCTCGCTAATGTCTATTAATTATGGTTAAGAAAAATGTGATTGAGAATTAAATTCATTATAAAAGTTACCTTACATTAATTTTATAATTGTATTTTATCCATAAGTATCAAAAAATTGATAATATTTCCTTATGTTCCCATTTATATTAAATTTTATCCTTTATAAAATTTTATGTAAGGAAAACTACAAAAGGCTTCTCTCTTGTATTTAAATTTCCCTTATAAATTCATTCATGGATAAAAATAATTTTTGAATATGTATTAATAGTAATTTTGAGAATAATTACATTTATTTTATTATGTTACTTTATTTATAATTTTTAGTTATTATATAATTACCCTAAATGCTTATGCAACACCGACATAATGATTTGTGCAAGTAATATCAAAATAAATTAAACGATTTTCCAAAATCAAAAAGTAATATTGTATGGGTGATTTAATGTGTCCTAAAATTTTTGGAGATAAAGAGAATATTAAATATGTGTTTAGGTTTTATATTCCAATTCCATATATATATTGATTGCTATAATGTCAATGTAAATTAGTAGTTAAGAAATTGAAATTAATGATATTTTATAATAAACAATATTTTATTTTTTAATGACTCAAATTATCTAGGAATTATTTTTGGATATTGTATGGATTATTTTTGAGACCAGGAACCGTGAGAGTATGACATTCTAAGGCTCAGTGTTCCCAAAATAAAATTTTGAAAATTATTAAATATATTAAATATCAGGTGCACATAGTTTTCATGAAAATGTTGAATAACTCCCAAATAGGGTATGAGATAAAAAATCCAAGGAAACTATTTAGTTTATAAAAATGATTTGACCCTGGGCACAAAATTAAATATATTGGCATGGGGTGTTTGTGAAAATGTCTCCATGGATGTGAAATTAATAAGATAAAATAAAATTAATTTTTTTGATGCAATGACCTGCTTCCTATTTAAATACATGATAATAGATTTGTATCAGGCATGGACACTGAAACCTAGATACCTAAATGACCATAGAAGAGAGATTTCATAGAGGGCGATGTTGGATTGATATTAGATCAAACAGAACTATTCTTCATCAATGATTCATCCAAAAATCTAGGTATGATGTTTGATTTTTGATTTCCATCCCTTTAATTTATCCCAGTCAAAGACAGATCCATTCCATGAAAAAATTGATTTTATCATCTGTAGTAGATTTAATTGAGATGTTTATTTTTTTGTTGTGTTGAATATCCTCTTTATTTTTTTTCTATGACATAGATCAAGGCCTAATGAACAAAGGAAAAGTTTCATTCATAAATTTTGATGTCTTGTGGTTTTATCTCCATATTCTTCATATGTTTATTGTAGACACGTTTATTTGGCCTTTGGTTTGAATTATACGAGGTATTTAATCATTATATGACTGATATTTAGAGCAAAAGATTGATATTGTGGGTGTATTTTTGTATCAAGGCTATGATAGAGGTAAAATGAAAATATAGGATGACCAAAGGGGGATCAGGATGGGTTTTGGTTCTTGTTCTTTCTCATGTTGGCACATGCTAAGGGATGGATCAACATAGGGTTTTTATGAGCATATCTGAACCTGAATCTCATCCAGTAGTGACAGTCAGACATGAAAAACCCTAAATATGTTATTTATACTAAGGGTGGAGACATTTTTGGAATGAATAAGAAACAGAAAGGAAGATCCCACAGATCTAGAATACCCCATTTTACATGGCATATAAACTTTTGTAACATACCATGTGGGATCCCCTAGTATAGTGCTAGAGTTTTTGTTGTGAGTTGAATATCACACATTGTGTGACCCTATAACTCATCATGTGACCCTACCCTAATAGCTCAGTGTGTACCAAATAGGTAAATGATACATGACTAGGAGTACATCGTCTTGGACACGCCATGTACTTGGACACAAACACGTCCCTATGTACACGGGTATGACCAGTGGAACATAGACACGAACAAGATAAATGGGTAGCGTTTCAAGGGATCACTACATGTTGTGTACTCTACATGCACACCACGTATACAAATATATACATTCCTTATGAAGTATTACCACACAAGAAGATCTATTTCAAGTGAGGCACCATGTAATCTACTTACATGTTGTGTACTCCCTTAGAGATGACTTAGAGCCCTTTATCTCTTTAGTTCAGACCACTGTTGGTTAAGTGGTTTTACCCTTGGTCCTTACCCTTGGGGGTACAATGCAGTATTATATCCACATATCATGATTGTGATCCCCTCTAGATAACAATACTCGGATTGATTTTGTGGCATCCCTCAATGAGATTGGAGTGTGATCATCTATCATCTTTATACCCTGGGTGGGGTTTATAGAATCGGCATGAACTCCTTGAGTAGGGTGTTGATCTTCCATCTAGTAGGATTTATCGGTAGGGTTTGCAGGTATTATTGGAATACGATCCCCTACATAGCAGGTTGATCTATATTAGGCTGGTGGTGTACCCCAGTGGTTGTGGGAGTGACCCCCTATTTGAGTATCAGGGTCGTCGGGACCAGTGATCTAAAACTCTTGGATGTGTGTATCTTGTGATTTCATGGCTCAGGGGTTTTGTTCTCCTATAATTCTCATTTCTTAATGTATAATCCTATTGCTAGTAGTTGGTTGTGACCGCCTACTGGCATAGTGTCCTTGTTTAGTATATTTGGGTTTTCCTTATTTCTATTTAGTAATATATTACTATTATGACCATACCATTCTTGATGCTTTGTGTTTAGTGTTTTTTGGGGTGTCTTATTTGGTATTGTTAAACTCACCCCCTGCATGGGCTCCACCAGTATGTATCATATCTTATGCAGTTTACTTCCCATTTGATGGTATCGTAGTATGTTAAGAAGAAGGAGGAGGATAGCTTGAGTTTGATATACGAAGGTTTTTTTCAAGATTTTTCATTTGATCATTGTCCTCATCCTTGGGAGTGGGTTGGAATATTTATTGTTTTTGGTTGGTCTTATATTTGGACCCTTTTTTTCTTTTAGTACATTACTGTTCTACTCTAATTGTGGATCTTATATGTACTCATGAATTGGATTTAGTTATTTTACATTTCATCATTTTGTGGGCTTGGATATCTCTCTCTGTGTGTGTATAGGTACTTAAGGCTAATGTCTCCCATTTGTGGGATATTCATACTTATTGGTTGTCGCCTGCTCCGGGCCTACTGGAGGAAGGCATGGGGTATTTATAAGGTAGACCCTAGTGGTTTGGGTTGTGAAAAAGTAGAATCAGATTAGTTGGTTATACTTTATTACTAGAGTATATTATATTGGTTTGGGGTAATTATGTTTAGTGTTTAAAGCTCCAATTTCAGGTCAGAGACTCTACTGTAGGTTCAATTATTGATGTATCTATACACTAAGACTCTAATCACCTACCTTCTAACTCTGTTCATATAGACATTCTTTGAAGGAAAAACATTGGTAAATGAATCATATATGAATGGTTCGTGGTTTCCATTTCCATTATGAGTTAGTACCCAAGATATAATCATTGATATGGTACATATTGTTTATTTTGGGATGCCTCCATAGAGATATCCAGCTAGGATTCCATTTCATGGTCATGAGAATGATTCACCTAGTGATGAGGCTTTAGTACAGAGGAATGTACTGAATATATATCCTCCAAGTGGTTTACTTGCTATAACACCACCCATTGAATTGTAGCTAGTGCTTGTAGTGAAAGTTGTGGATACACGTAGACTAGGTGTGCTTCATAAGTTCTAGAGGCAGCAAAGTCTCAAGATTCAAGGAAAACTAGAACCCTAGGGGGCCAAGGACTGGATAGAGGCAGTCACCCAAATTTTACCCCTTATGAGGATGCCTAAAGATCAAATATTGATCTTCATGGTGAGTATTATCCAGGTATTTGATGGCCAATGGTGGCATTTAGTGACCTAGTCACATGATGAGACAACTCTCCCCCAGTTAGACATTGAGAATCTCTTCATGGAGGAGTTTTGTATTACCCTGGTTTGATCAATGTGAAAATAGAATCTAATACATCTACATCAATGTAGTTTTACCATGCCATAGTACATAGTGAGGTTCGATGATCTCTCATGATACTCTGTTGATATGGTGAAAGATCTGTTTTTGAGATCACATACCTTTTAGTAGGGATTACACCGAGGTATCGGGGATTCAGTGGTATCCTTATGCATTCCCACCTATGTTATGGTGCTAAGATATCCTTGGTGGTTGATTGATTCATGGAAGAGTAGACTCCAATAATGCGTGTTGGTAGTAGTCACCCAAAATCTGAGACCTTGATAGCAGGCAACCAACAAAAGTAGCAGGGATGTAATCATGTTATAGGATTTTGGAGGTGATCCTAGGAATCATGATCAATGATGAAGGGATACTAATATGGATTATATCAGTATAGGTAGATTTGACGATTCTCCTACAACAATTGGGGAATCTTTTCCAAGATTGTCTACCCCATTGTACTACAGATCGAGAGATGGTTGAGGGACTGCTGAGGAAGATATAGAATCCAGATCAGGGTGGACCATAGGGTGGAAAAGATGGAAAATGGGATTGAAGAGCATTAGATGGTGGTCAAACGTTTGTCTTATTACCACCACCACCCCTAGCTAGTGGTCAGGGATGATACCAGTTGCATGCTATAGAGGCCTATAAACCTGAGGCTCTAGAGGTGATGTGGGGTGTGATATATGTATTTTCTACTTTATATATAGTATTAATAGACATATGTGTGATTAAACCTTCCTTTAAACTACTATGGTTTGAGATGTAGAGATTTTGGTTGATCTATTGGATCAAACCTTGCGGTTAGAGACTGCGACATGTGGTGAATCAATGACTGAACACTTCATCCTGTAGCGATACCTAATTCTTGGAGGCAATAAATTTTTATGGGAGCTCTTTGTAGTAGTAATGATGCATTATGATATTATATTAGGTATGGTCAGGCTGTCCAGAATTTATTCCCAAATTGACTGTTTTGGGTGTAGGATGCGGTGTTTCTGTTATGATGGGATCAGGTTTTATTTTTTGGGTGAAATAGAACCCATGGTAGGTTGAGAAGGGATCAGACATAGGAGAGTGTATCCAATTACTCACTACATGAATAGAATGACTCTTGTAGGAGTAGATTATATGGGATTCTAGTTTCCTATGGTGGTGTCTGAGTATGAGGATGTATTTATTGAAGAAATTCTATACTTACTTCCCCATTGATAGATAGACTTATGCATTTACATTAACTATAATATAAACCTGAAATATTCTCTAGAAAATCATATGGATCCCACAGAGCTTCACGAGATGAGGGTGAAATTGGAGGACTTGCAGGAGAAGGTATTTTTGTGACCAAGTGTTTACCCTTAGGCAGTCCGAGTGTTGTTCTCCAAGAAGGAAGATGAGAAATTGAGGTCATGTGTGGAATACTAGTTCTTGAACTAGGAAAATGGGAATAATAAGTATTGACTACCATGGATTGATGAACTCTCTGATCAGTTGAGATGGGAATAATGGTTCTCAATGATTGAACTCAAATCAGGCTATCACCAAGTGTGATTATGGGATATGGATATAATGAAAATGAAATTCAGATGTCTCTATGGTCACTATGAGTACCTGGTGATTTCCTTTTTCATGAATAATTCCCCATAAGTGTTCATGATACTCATAAACCAGATCTTATAGCATTTCATAGACCAGTTCATTGTGGTCTTTATTAATGATATCCTAGTCTACTCTACATCTGAGGAGAATCATATGAGACAATGGAAAATGGTCATGGACACACTCTAAGAGCACCGTATTTATGGGAATATCTCTAAGTGTCATTTTTGTATTCAAGATCACCACTTTCTTAACATGTCATCTAATAGGAAGGTGTGGCAATGGACTTGATGAAAGTTGAGGTAGTTCTTGCTTGGGATCCAACGAATAGTGTTACTAATTTAAAGAGTTTCCTTGTGTTAGAGGGGTATTATCAGAGGTTTTTAACCAATTTACCCAAATTTTAAACACCCTTGAATTATTTGACCCAATGGGGGGGGGTCCTTTTATGTAGATAGAAAGGTTCCAGTAGTGTTTTTAGGATCTAAGTTATATGTTGACAAGAACTCCCCTCTTAATATTTCTAGAGGAGGGAGTCAAGTAAATAGTGTTCAGTGATGCATCAGGGACTGAGATGGATTGTGTAATAATGCAATGAAAAGCAGGGATTGCCTAATGTTTATGACAGTTGAGAACACATGAGAAAAACTATATGACCCCTGATCTTGAGTTTTCAATGGTTGTCTTCGCACTGAAGATGTAGGAAAACTACCTGATGGGAGCGTAGTTTATCATCTACTTTGAACACAAGAATCTCAATTATATCTTCTCTCAGAAGGATCATAACTTGAGATAAAGGTGATGGATAAAGTTCCTCAAGGACTATAACTTTGAGATTTTTTATACTTTTGGGAAGGAGAATGTGGTTATATATTATCTCAGTATGTGATATTGTTCTTAGTTGTTGTCTAGAGTGTTAGAGTTGTGAACTTTATTGTAGTTGTACTTAGTTGAAAAGGATGGTTCTTCATATCTGAAGTCTATGGTTATGACCCCACCAATTCTACAAAGTTTGAGGGATACTCTGTGTAGAGACACTGACTATGAGACCTTACATAATCAGATATCCACTGTACATGTTCCTGATGGTTATTCTAAATGTGTGGAGAACAATATCCTTTTTAGAGGATAGACTATGGGACCATTTAAATTATGAGAGCAGGTGACGCCTGAGTTTCATACATACCCTTTGCAGGTATATCCTTGTGTAGAAAATATGTACAAAGACCTCCAATTTAAATTATGGTGACCATTCAAGAAGAGTTGTATTACATATTTTCTCACTTGATGCCTCACATACCAGCAAGTGAAGGATGGGAATTAGGTTCCAGCAATTTTAGATCAACCCCTTGATGTTATAGAGTAGAATTAGGATGAGATATATATGTATTTAAAGATAGGGTCACCACATATATATAGGGGACATGATTCCATATAGGTGATTATATACCGACTCACCAAGTTATCCTACTTCCTAGACATTTGAGATAATACTTCAGTAGAGTGATTGAGACACCTCTACATATAGGATATAGTCTAACTCTATGGATTTACCTCAACAATCACTTTAGACTGTGATGCTCTCTTCACATCCAAATTATGGATAGGATTTCAGGAGGACTTCGGGCCCCAGTTGTGCCTGATCATAGCATTTCCTACCCAGACTGATGGCCAGATTGAGCGGGCCACTCAGGTCTTATAGGAAATGATGTAGGCTTGCATGTTGGACTTTTTCCATAGCTGGTAGGATTATATACCCATGGAAGGGTTTGATTATAACAATAGATACTTTTTCACCATTGGTTTGACACCATTGAAGCCCTAGTATGAGAGACCCTTCAGGTCACCACATTATTTCAATAATCCAAGATAGTCATCACTCATCTGCCCAGAGATGGTGAAATCTACCATAGAGAATGTGTAGATCATACAGGATCAAATGAAGATTTCAATGAGCCTTCATAATTCTTATATGAAACAGTGACAAAGTCCTCTAGAGTTTGAGGATGGATACAATGCTTCCCTGAGGGTTTCACATCAATGTGGATTGTAGATATTTGTATGGGGTGAAAGTATTTATCTAAGATTCATTGACACCTTCTAGATATGTCATATAGTTGGTGAGGTGGAATACCACTTAGGACAACCATCGTAGCTAGATCGGGAACATGATGTCTTCCACATGTCAGAGTTGATGAGGTACATGCACGACCCATCACATGTTATAGGTTGGGTGAGATGGACTTCAGGGATGGAGTTACCATTGATGATTACCTATTAGAGACCAAGAATCGACAAGAGAGGATACTTCATGGGTGATTGATTCAACTAGTTCATGTATGGTGGAAGTATAATGCCTCAACCTTAAACATTACATAATATTGAATTAAATGAATAATTCACATTGAGGATCTTTTTAGGTTTATAGTTTTAGAGAATTAGATCATAAATCATGAATTACATTCCACATTTAATCAAAGTGGTTACATAAAAGATAGTATTCATTTTTTTCCATCAACGGAAACATATTTAAAATAAAACATGTATTCTTTCTTGACACTTCCTTGACACTATCATCATATCACGAACCTTTCCCTTGACCTATGAAAAACATTTCAAAAACATGGGAATAGCATAAAAAGCTCAATAAGGGATATAAATGTATGAAAAGAAAACATTAGTCCATGTATGAAAACATACTTTACTCATAAAACATAAACATTTTTACATACCTCATCAAATCATGAACAAATCATATAAATCATAAGATATAAAGGTAACTTGAGGCATTCATAACATTCTTACGTAGGGAGTAACCCTCTTGGTTACATTTGGAATACCCATCACAGTATATTACCAAAATATCTTCGAAGAAACCTTAACGTTTAACCCCTTTGCGTTACCCAATGCATTGAAGAGCTATAACGGGCTCACCCGCCATTAGTTTATCACGGAACCACCCATCTTCATAATAATGCCCAAGAACCATAATATAATCGTATCACATAAAAATTGCCTAAAGGAAACATAAATTTCCACTTTCAATCACAAGATATCAATACAACACATTGATATAAAAACATTATGAAAACCATTTTCAATACCAAAATAAAAGAAAATTAAAAACATGGTTTTTTTCATTTAAATAAAAGTATGGATTTTAGTGTAAGCCTAAACTCAAATAATGGTCACGGCAGCGGAGAAGTCGTTGTCGCCGCATACGTACGATAAAAACATTCCCTTTTGTCATTTAGTAAAATGCTTTGTATAAAAAAATATTCCTTTCGGATAACTATAAAAGTCAAAGGGGTTTATACACCATATAAAAGAAGGTTTTGTATAAAAAATATGCCTCAATGAAAGGAGATTGAGACGAAGTCCCATACAAAGATGGTATCCATGGATTAAGGATAAATCAATTAAATAATTATGTGTGACAAACAAATAAACCAAATATAAGGGGATATTATGTGTAAAACAATCAGAGGACATTCACACATATTCATAGAACGACATATTCAATTAGTACAAGTTTATCCCAAATAATAAAAATTGGGTTAAGATTTTCCCTTGAAAAAATTCTACAGCCTAACTGTGTCACTTCAAAATTCAGAAAAAGAGTTGATGAGAGATAAAAAGGGTATGTAATCACTTGGACATAAAATTTACATCATTAAGGATATATAATAACATATCCCAACATAATATTATGTGAATTAAAAGACATAACAAAACAAGTCTTTTAAAAAGAAGAGGGTGAAAGGTTTCCTTACCGATTTGGGTAACTTTCAAAACGTACACCCCATGGAAGAAGGGTCACACAATGAAGATGTCAACACCCATAAATGAAATTATGCTACAAAAAGTGTATAATAATGGGAAGTACATACACCACTCAAATGAGATAGTTTAAAACGTAGCATAAATTTCAAGGGAATAAAAGTGAGTTGAAAAATCCCTTACGAAAACTCGGCAGCCTAACGACGCCACTTAAAACTTCCAAAAACTGGATTTATTAGATCAAAGAGGGTATCTCATAATATGAACATAAAAAGTACAGTATGAGGAATATAAAAGAACACCCCCAAACATAATAAATATGAGCTTAAAAGAAATGACATAAAAGAGAGTACTTAAAAAGAAAGAGAGAGGTTAGATCTCTTACAAAAAGTCAGCAGCCTAACGGCGCCATTCAAAAACTTCCAAAATGGATTGACGAGAGTAAATAGGTTATCTCATAATATGAACATAAAAATTACAGTAGGAGTAATATAAAAGACCATCCCAATCATAATAAATATGAGCTTAAAAGGAATGACATAAAAGAGTGTACATAAAAATAAAATGAGGAGTAGGATCCCTTACCTCGTGTCCGACATGACTCGATCGTTCTTTAATCTCCTGAATAATAAAATTTGGTCAATTTATAATTTTGTAAGGACTTACTTTAAAGATTATTATTCAGTTAATATCACATATTATAATGTTATAATAATTGGTTAATAAAGTGAGTTCATATCAGACGTTTTTGTCGATGATCGGTACATGAGTAAAAATCCAACTTGTTGGAAAAGAAAATTCCATGTAGTTATAGGTACATCATATCCAGAATAGTATTGATATTTTAAATATCATATATATCCAGTATATATTCATTTTATACTATTCCATATCATTTTGAGATAAAAAATTAAAAGCACCGTTCATGGAGACGGTAGGCCGTACGTACGCATGAACGCTACTTTCATTTTTTGTCATATTAATGGAATTAAAAAAAAATGAGAGATATATATATTATAATTCCAGAATGATATCCATCATTTATATGTAATATATTACATATATATCCATTATATATATGTAATTATAATAGTACATAACATTTGGAGATAAGAAATTAAATGTACCGTTCATGGAGACGGTAGGCCGTACGTATGCATGAACGCTACTTTCATTTTTTTATTAAATTAAATTAAATAATAATAATATAAATGTATATTATAATTCCAGTAGGATATCATATGCAATTCCATTACTTCCATCCTTTATACGTCCCACATATGGCATAAATGAATCAAATCACTCTGAGGGGGCGGTAGTCCGCACTTCCTAAAATGAAGATATCGCGTTTACCCATAATGGAAACCATAAAGGTATGCCATAAATGAAAAATACAGAAGTTTAAGGAAAACGTAAACATATTATATATCCTATATAAATATAGTGACATCTTAATGTCCACCTTTGAAGGTGTTAAAATAATATTGATCAATCATCGTTTCGTGAGGTAGTAATTCGCCATCCACAGAAACAGTATGTTCTTTAACCATTAGACGGAGGTGTGTGAATGTGTACTTCTAATAATTCTTATAACAACATGCTAGTATATTTATGATACTGGTGTTGTTACAGAAATAAGTAATAACAATAGTTTAGGGGTTTGGAGAAAAAATATAAAACAAAAGAACACAAGGGAAGACATTACCTTTAAATCGGGTAACTCTCTTTGATTTGAGCTCAAAGGCTTCCTTGGAAAGGATTCTGCCCACAGTGAGGCTTCAATGATGATGAGAGGGATGTGGAGAGATGAAATGGGCTGGGTTTGGCTGGTCCAAAGGCATGAGAGGTGTGTGTAAGGTGGTAGAGGTGGGGGACTTTTATAAGAGGAGCGGAGGGGCACTCTTGGTAAGTTATAAAATATTACTTTATTATAAAATGATTTTCGGATTTAAAAGGTCCAAAAAGGATATCTTTCGAGGATAAGGTGATAAGGTTTCGAAATCCACCCAACCGATAGGTTTGTGACAAATGTAAAACTTATATTTTACCATATCATCTCATTTTATTTAAATTGTTCATTTATGAGGTAATCACTGCATCATCACAGTGTCATAAATAAATTAATTTATTTAATATCTAAAAATTATAAAAAAATTATCATGATGTAGGAAATATTTTTATCTTACTAATTAATATTTATAGTAAAAAATATGACTTGTATAACCCAATCTAAATTTTTTTAGTAACACAACACATGTTTGTGACAGTTTAATTTTAACTTTAAATAAAAAGTTATTAATGTCATTTTATAACCAAATTGGCTCCATGGGGTCCCCATGTTGACCCATGGATTGTATAGGTCGGACATTACTCATACAATGAGGTTATGACATGTGTCTAGGTCATTTCATATTATTAAAACATTATTTTTACCTTAAACTACACTAATTACCTCTAACCGCGAATAAAACTTTAAAGTTACTATTCACCAAAAAAAATTATTTGAATCTCATTGAACCACATTTTACTTCTTAATGATAATCATGTATGCCGGATTTTTGAAATTCAAAACACAGAGGTGGGAAAATTTATTTTAAACGAAAAATCAGTTTGTTATGTACCACTTAGTGGTTTCACTATTCATCAAAAATTGAAGTTTTCCAGAAAAATTCCAAAAATTCACCCTAAGCTATATTTGATATTCCGAATTCAAAAATTATGTCTATTTTACAAAATTAAAAACATATAAGTTACATTAATTAATTTAATAATTAATTTCTGCTGTCAGAGAAAATAGAGTGTTTTTATGAAACAATAAGTATCAAAAGATTGACACTAGTTGAAGTCCAATTTCAAGATTAAATTAATTCCGACAACCTATATTGGATTAAATGGTAAAAATATATTATAGTTTCAGTTTAAAACCAATTCAAAAGATATTCTAATCATATAAATAAATTAGATTAAAAAGTGGTTTTGAATTAAAATACAATATTTTTCACTATTCATTAAAAAATGAACTTTATCAGAAAAATACCAAAAAATTACACAAAGTAAATTTTGATGTCCCGATTCTAAAGAATAATTATATTTTGTCAAATAAAACACATAAAATTGTCAAAAGTGGATTTAAAAGAGGGTCGTCATCAAAAGGCGGTTAATCGACCTTTTAAAGAATATAGAATGTTTACGCTTAAAATTGGAATCATTCGCATTTTTAATCCTCTAACATTCATTGTAAAAAGTAAAAATATTTGAAAACATATATAATAATTTTGTATATAGTTCTGTTCATTCTCGCCATTACAACGGCTAGGCGTTAACTACAATTTAAAATAATATTATTTTATTATAAGAGTGCAACGTAAGATTCCCAAGAAACTCATTGTTGCATATTGGGTACGCCATCGAGCATCGCATCCCCTTTATAGTTATATTAATATTTTATTCACAAATATGGATAAATGTGAAAATGTCATATTCTTTATTTACCTGGGGTGTTACATCCTTCCCCCCTTTTGGGAATTGCGTCCTCGCAATTTCAAAATTGGGCTTGGAAACTTCATTGAAAATCCCACATCAGAACAAGAGTCAGTAAAAAATCACATTAAAATAAAGATAGAGAAGTAAAAAGGTAACCCAAGTTAACCCATACTAGGATTCCATGTAGGAAAACATGGATATGGAGGAAAAAACAATGGGTCATGTTCTGAGGGAGAGTGATAGTAAACATTTCAAGGAGGAAGTTAACCATAATAAAATCACAAACATGTGATGGGTTAAACGGTATTCTATTCCCCGCCAGGAAAAGTTAACAAACAAAATTTTTGTTTTAAGTTACTATTCATTGAGGAATTTATTTTTGAGCTTAACTAAATCAAAATGAAACATACTTACTTGTCACGTAGACATCCAACTTTTACTAGATTCCTAAATCAAACACATATTTTCTCCAAAAGACTAGTATTTAGGAAAACTTGTTCGCATTAAGAGTACTATAATCAACTTCATGAGAATAACCTAATCCACAGAAGGGAACTATATATTTCCCATGTCTTTAGAAAAAATCCAAAACAAAAATTGTTAGTATGAGATTAGATAATCCACAAAAGTATAATCCATTATAAAAAGAAAATATATTCTTAATCTCCAAAATTTGTCCAAAAAAAACCCAAAGTTTAAGGAAGACCATTCCATAAACAATTGTCCATAAAATTCTTCAAAGTAAACCAAAATAAGATTGAAACCCAAATATTTGAAGGATTTAATCACATAGTCTTCCAAGGTATGAATTAAATTTTATCTCCAAATAAAATCAGTTTCCCTTAAATTCTCATATTGAAAAGAAATTAACCTAATCACATATCCTCGATGATAGGTTAATAATTTCCATAGATAACCAAAAATAAACTTAATCTTGATTCCTAAAATCATCTAACTAAAAGAATTAGTCAAACAAACCAGGGAATTCACGTAGTCCAGTGGTAGGCGATAAATACCAGTCACACTTTGGTTGTGGGTTCGATTCCCGCAACTTTGTCCGACACGACGGGTTGTCACAAGGTCTTCATGTTTTCCTTTTTCCAAAACTATATAATTCTTAAAACATTCCCCAAAATGAGAAAAAATCTTCAAAAATAATCATAACATATTTTAACATCAAGTTTATCTCATGCCTTTCATTTTCCATCATAATACATAATAACCCATAATTACCTCAAAAGTAAGGATCATATAAAACCTAATGGTTATCTTTATAATTATTACCTGAACTTCCACATCGATTGGTCATCTTGTACATGGTGCATTACAGAACATACCAAGGTACAAGTGGTTTATCATGACACTTTGATAGTTGTATTAGAACAACCATGAGTTTCCTAATTGAATCCCCTATTTCATACACTCTCTTAATCAGAGAACCGACACAGTTTCCTTCAAACCTATTGTCACTTTGGTGAATGCTGGATCCATCCATTCAATAAAAACAGAAATGTTAGTGTGATTATATCAAAAAAACCATCATGTACTAAAGAAGAAGATAAACACTAAGATATACTTACTCATTCACATTATCTAAAATGAGGACTCTTTCTGAAATCCTAACCATTACGGTAATGTCACTTATGCCTAGATAATACCCTAACCTCTAATGTTATCTATATCGACCTATGATACCAACTCTAAGGCTTCTACCTTAAATGTTAATTAATATTTATTTAAATGAATAATTCACATTGAGGATCTTTTTAGGTTTAGAGTTTTAGAGAATTATATCATAAATCATGAATTAAATTCCAAATTTAAACAAAGTGGTTACATAAAAGATAGTATTAATTTTTTCCCATCAACAGAAGCATATTTAAAAAAACATGTATTCTTTCTTGACACTTCCTTGACACTATCATCATATCATGCACCATTCCCTTGACATTTGAAAAACATTTCAAAAACATGGGACGAGCATAAAAAGATCAGTAAGGGATATAAAAGTATGAAAACAAAACATTATTCCATGTATGAAAACATACTTTACTCATAAAACATAAGAATTTTTACATAACTCATCAAATCATGAATAAATCATAGAAATCATAATACATAAAGGTAACTTGAGGCATTCATAACATTATTACGTTGGGAGTAACCCTCTTGGTTACTTTTGGAATACCCATCACAGTATATTCCCTAAATCTCTTCGGAAAAACCTTAACGTTTAACCCCTTCGAATTACCCAATGAATTGGAGAGCTATAATGGGCTAACCTGCCCTCAGGTTATCCCGGAACCACCCGTATCCATAATAATTCCTAAAAACCATAACATAATCACATCACATAAAACATGCCTAAAGGAAACATAACATTTCCACTATTCAATCACAAGATATCAATACAACACATTGAAATAAAAACATTATGAAAACCATTTTCAATACCAAAATAAAATAAAACTAAAACATTTTATTATTTTCATTTAATAAAAGTATGGCTTGTAGAGGAAGCCGGAACTCAAAGAATGGTCACAACGGCGGAGAAGTCGTTGTCATCGTATACATATGACAAAAACATTCCATTTTGTCGTTTAGTAAAACGCTTTTTATAAAAAAAATATTCCTTTCCCATAAACATAAAAGCCAAAGGGGTTTATACACCGTATAAAATAAGTTTGTGTATAAAACAAAATATGCCTCAATGAAAGGAGATTGAGACGAAGCCCCATACAAAGACGGTATCCTTGGATTAAGGATAAATCAATTACATAATTATGTGTGACAAATGAATAAACCAAATATAATTGGATATTAAGTGTAATAAAATCAGAGGACATTCACACATATTCATAGAATGGCATATTCAAGGAGTATAAGTTTATCCCAAAGAATAATAATTGGGTTAAAAAGTTCCCTTGCAAAAATTTGACAGCCTAATGGCATCACTTCAAAATTCAGAAAAAGAGTTGATGAGAGATAAAAATGCTTTCTCATCAGGTGGACATAAAATTTGCATCAATAAGGATATAGAAGAACATATCCCAACATAATAGTATGTGAATTAAAAGACATTACAAAAGAAGTATTTTAAAAAGAGGAGGGTGAAAGGTTTCCTTACTGATTTGGGTAACTTTCGAAACGTACAGCCCATTGAAGAAGGGTCATACAATGAATATGTCAATACCCATAAATAAAATTATGCTACACAAAGTGTATAATAATGGGAATTACATACACCGATCAAAGGAAATAGTGGCAAACGTAGCATAAATGTCACTGGAATAAAAGTGAGATGAAAAATACCTTACGAATACTCGGCAGCCTAATGGCCCCACTTGAAACTTCCAAAAACAAGATTTATGAGATCAAATAGGGTCTCTCATAATACGAACATAAAAATTACAGTATGAGTAATATAAAATAATATCCCCAAACATAAGAAAGATGAGCCTAAAAGAAATGAAATAAAATTGAGTACTTAAAAAGAAAGAGAGAAGTTGGATCTCTTACAAAAATTCTGCAGCCTAACGGAGCCACTCAAAACTTTCAAAATGGATTGATGAGAGAAAATAGGGTCTATCATCATATTAACATAAAAAGTACAGTAGGATTAATATAAAAGAACATCCCAATCATAAAAAATATGAGCGTAAAAGGAATGACATAAAAGTGTGCACTTAAAAGGAAAAGGAGGAGTATGATCCCTTACCTCGCGTCTGACATGACTCGATCGTTCTTTAATCTCCTGAATAATAAAATTTGTTCAATCTATAATATCATATGGACCTACTTTAAATATTATTATTCAGTTAATATCACATATTATAATGTTATAATAATTGGTTAATAAAGTGAGTTCATATCAGACGTTTTTGTCGATGTTCGATACATGAGTAAAAATACAACGTGTTGGAAAAGCATTTTCCATGTAGTTATCGGTACATCATATCCAGAATAGTATTGATGTTATAAATATCATATATATCCATTATATATTCATTTTATACTATTTCATAGCATTTGGAGATAAAAAAATAAAATCACCGTTCATGGAGACGGTAGGCCGTACGTACGCATGAACGCTACTTTCATTTTTTGACATATTAATAGAATTAAAACAAAATTAGAGATATATATATTATAATTCCAGAACTATATCCATAATTTAGATGTAATATATTAAATATATATCCATTATATATATATATGTATTTATAATAGTACATAAAATTTGGAGATAAGAAATGAAATGTACCGTTCATCGAGACGGTAAGCCGTACGTACGCATGAACGCTAATTTCATTTTTTTTGTATTAAATGGAATTAAATAATAATTATATAAAGTTTTATTATACTTCCAGTAGGATATTATATGTAATACCATTACTTACATCCTTTATACGTCCCACATATGGCATTAACTAATCAAATCACTTTGAGGGGGCGGTAGTCCGCACTTCCTAAAATGAAGATATCGCGTTTACCCTTAATGGAAACCATAAATGTATGCCATAAATGAAAAATACATAAGCTTATGGAAAAAACAAACATATTATATATCATAAATAAATATAGTGACATCTTAATGTCCACCTTTAAAGGTGATAAAATAATATTGAACAATCATCGTTTCGTGAGGAAGTAATTCACCATCCACAGAAACAGTATGTTCTTTAACCATTAGACGGAGGTGTGTGAAAGTGTAGCTAGAATAATTCTTATAAAAACATCCTAGTATATTTTTGATACTGGTTTTGTTAAAACAATATGTAATAAAAATATTTTAGGGGTTTTGAGAAGAAAAATAAAACAAAAGAACACAAGAGAAGACATTACCTTTAAATCGGGAAACTATAATTGATTTGAGCTCAAAGGATTCCTTGGAAAGGCTCCTTCCCAAAGTGAGGCTTCAATGATGAAGAGAGGGATGTGGAGAGATGAAATGGGCAGGTTTTGTCCGAGCCAAAGGCTTGAGAGGTGTGTGTAAGGTGGTAGAGGTGGGGGTCTTTTTTAAGAGGAGAGGAGGGGCACTCTTGGAAATTTATAAAATATTACTTTATTATAAAATGATTTTCGGATTTAAATGGTCCCAAAAGGATATATTTTGAGGATAAGCTGATAAGGTTTCGAAATCCACCCATTCAATAGGTTTGTGACAAGTGTAAGACTTATATTTCTCCCTATCATCTCATTTTATTTAAATCGTTCATTTATGAGGTAATCACTGCATCATCAAGGTGTCATAAATAAATTAATTTATTTAATATCTAAAAATTAATTAACAATTATCATGATGTAGGAAATATTTTTATATTTCTAATGAATATTTATAGTCAAAAATATGACTTGTATAACCCCATCTAAAAATTGTTTTAGTAACACAACACATGTTTGTGACATTTTAATTTTAACATTAAATAAAAAGGTATTAATGTCATTTTATAATTAAAGTTGATCCATGGGGTCCCCAAGTTGACCCATGGATTTTCTTGGTCTTCCATGACTCATCCAATGATGGTATGACACATGTCTAGGTCATTTCATATTATTAAAACATTATTTTTACCTTAAATACACTAATTACCTCTAATCGCGATTAAAACTTAAAAGTTACAATTCACCAAAAAATTATTTTAATCCCATTGAACCAAATTTTACATCTTATTTACAACCATGTATGTCGGATTTTTGAAATTAAAAACATATAGGTGGTAAAATTTCTTTTAAACGAAAAATTAGTTTTTTATGTACCACTTAGTGGTTTCACTATTCATCAAAAATTTAAGTTTTCCAGAAAAATACCAAAAATTCACCCTAAGATATATTTGATATTCCGAATTCAAAAATGACGTCTATTTTACAAAATTCAAAACATATAAGTTACATTAATTGATTTAATAATTAATTCCCACTATCAGAGCAAATAGCATGTTTTTATGAAATAATAAGTATCAAAAGATTGACACTATTTTAAGTCCAATTTCAAGATGAAATTAATTCCAACCACCGCTATTTGATTAAATGGTAAAAATATATTCTAATTTAACTTTAAAACCAATTCAAAAGATAATATAATCATATAAATAAATTTTATTAAAAAGTGGTTTTGAATTAAAATACAACATTTTTCACTATTCATTAAAAAATGATCTTTATCGGAAAAATACCCAAAAATTACAGAAAGTAAATTTTGATGACCCGATTCTAAAAAAAATTAATTTTGTCAAATATAACACATTAAATTGTCAAAAAGTGGATTTAAAAGAGTTTTGTCATCAAAAGGCGGTTAATCGACCTTTTAAACAATATTAGAATGTTTACGTTTAAAATTGGATTCATTCGCATTTTTAATCCTCTAACATTTATTGTAAAAAGTTAAAATATTCGACAAACATATATAATAATTTTGAAGTTAGTTCTATTCATTCCCACCATTACAATGGCTAGGCGTTAAATACAATTTTAAAAAAATATTATTTTAGTATTAGACTGCAACGTAAGATTCCCAAGAAACTCGTTGTTGCATATTGGGTATGCCATCAAGCATAGCTTCCCCTTTAAAGTTGTATTAATATTTTATTCACAAATATGGATAAATGTGAAAATTTCATATTCTTTATTTACCTGGGGCATTACATCCTTCCCCCCTTTTGGGAATTGCGTCCTCACAATTTTAAAATTGGGCTTGGAAACTTCATTGAAAATCCCACATCAGAACAAGAGTCAGTAAAACAATCACTTTAAAATAAAGAAAGAGAAGTACAAAGGTCACCCGAGTTAACCCATTCTAGGATTCCATGTAGGAAAACATGGATATGGTGGAAAAAACAATGGGTCATGTTCTGAGGGAGAGTGGTAGTAAACATGTCTAAGAAAAAGTTATCCATAAAAAATCACAAACTTGTGATGGGTTAAATGGTATTCGATTCCCCACTAGGAAAAGTTAACAGACAACATTTTTGTTTTAAGTTACTCTTCATTGAAGAATTTATTTTTGGGCTTAACTAAATCATAATGAAACATACTTACTTGTCACATAGACTTTCAACTTTTACTAAATTCCTTAATCAAACTCATATTTCCTCTAAAAGACGAGTATATAGGAAAACTTTTTCGCATTAAGAGTACTATAATCAACTTCTTGAGAATCACCTAATCTAAAAACGAGAACTATATATTTCCCATGTCTTTAGAAAAAATCCAAAACCAAAATTTTTTGTATGAGATCAGATAATCCACAAAAGTATAATCGATTATAAAAACAAAATATATTCTTAATCTCCAAAATTTGTCCAAAAAAACCCAAAGTTCAACGAAGACCATTCGATAAACAATTGTCCATCAAATTCTTCAAAGTAAACCAAACTAAGATTGAAACCCAAATATTTGAAGGATTTAATCACATTGTATTCCAAGGTACAAATTAACTTTTATCTCCAAATAACATCAGTTTCCCTTAAACTCTCATATTGAAATGTAATTAACCTAATCACATATCCTTGATGATAGGTTAATCATTTCCATAGATAACCCAAAATAAACTTACTATTGATTCCTAAAATAATCTAACTAAGAAGAATTAGTCAAACTAACCAGGGACTTCACGTAGTCCAGTGGTAGGTGATAAATACCAGTCACACTTTGGTTGTGGGTTCGATTCCCGCATCTTTGTCTGACGTGATGGGTTGTCACACGGTCTGTGTGTTGTCCTTTTTCCAAAACTATTTAATTCTTAAAAAAATCCCCAAAATGAGATAAAATATTCAAAAATAATCATAACATATTTTAACATCAAGTTTATCTCATGCCTTTCATTTTCCATCATAATATATAATAACCCATAATTACCTCAAAAGTAAGGATCATATAAACCCTAATGGTTACCTTTATAATTATTAACTGAACTTCCACATTGATTGGTCATCTCGTACATGATGCATTACAGTACATACCAAGGTATAAGTGGTTGATCATGACTCCTTGGTAATTGGTTTAGAACAACCACGAGTTTCCTCATTGATTCCCCTATTTCATCGAGTCTCTTAATCCGAGAACCACTATAGTTTCCTTCAAACCTGTTGTCACTTTGGTGCCTGCTGGATCTATCCATTCACTAAAAACATAATTTTCAGTGTGATTATATAAAAAAACCATCATGTACTAAAGAGGAAGATAAACACTAAGATATAATTACTCATTTACATTATCTAAAACTAGGACTCTTTCTGAAATCCTAACCATTATGGTAATGTCACTTATGACTAGAGAATACCCTAACCTCTAAAGTTATCTAAACCGACCTCTGATACCAACTATAAGGCCCCGACCTTAAACGTTACTTAATATCGAATTAAATGAATAATTAACATTGAGGATTCTTTCAGGTTTAGAGTTTTAGAGAATTAGATCATTAATCATGAATTACATTCCACATTTAAACAAAGTGGTTACATATAAGATAATATTCATTTTTTCCAGTCAATGGAACCATATTTAAAATAAAACATGTATTATTTTTTGACACTTTCTTGACACTATCATCATATCATTCACCTTTCCCTTGACCTGTGAAAACCTTTTCAAAAACTTGGGATGAGCATAAAAAGCTCAGTACAGGATATAAAAGTATGAAAATAAAACATTAGTCCATGTATGAAAACATACTTTACTCATAAAACATAAGCATTATAACATACCTCATCAAATAAAGAATAAATCATAGAAATCATAAGACATAAAGGTAACTTGAGGCATTCATAACATTATTACGTAGGGAGTAACCCTCTTGGTTATTTTTGGAATACACATCACAGTATATTCCCTAAATCTCTTCAAAGAAACTGTAATGTTTAACCCCTTCGCATTACCCAATGCATTGGAGAGCTATAACGGGCTAACCTGCCCTTAGTTTATCCCATAACCACCTATCTTCGTAATAATGCCCAAGAACCATAACATAATCGTATCACATAAAACATGCCTAAAGGAAACAAAACATTTCCACATTTCAATCACAAGATATCAATACAACACATTGATATAAAAACATTATGAAAACCATTTTCAATACCAAAATAAAAGAAAACTAAAACATGTTTTTTTCATTTAAAAAATTTCTATCTTTTAGAGGACTCCGAAACTCAAATAATGGTCACAGCCATGGAGAAGTCGTTGTCGACGCATACGTATGAATAAAATATTCTCTTTTGTCATTTAATAAAATGCTTTGTATAAAAAAATATTCCTTTTGGATAAATTTAAAAGTTGAAGGGGTTTATACACCATATAAAATAAGGTCGTGTATAAAACAAAATATGGCTCAACAAAAGGATATTGAGATGAAGTCCCATACAAAGACGGTATCCTTGGTTTAAGGATAAATCAATTACATAATTATGTGTGACAAACGAATAAACCAAATATAAGTGGATATTAACTGTAAAACAATCAGAGGAAATTCACAGATATTAATAGAATGACATATTCAAGGAGTATAAGTTTATCCCAAAGAATCAAAATTGGGTTAAGAAGTTCCCTTGCAAAAATTCGACAGCCTTACGACGTCACTTCAAAATTCAGAAAAAGAGTTGATGAGAGATAAAAAGGGTATCTCATCAGATGGACATAAAATTTACATCAATAAGGACATATAAGAACATATACCAAAATAATAGTATTGAATTAAAAGACATAACAAATGAAGTCTTTTAAAAAGATGAGGGTGAAAGGTTTCCTTACCGATTTGGGTAACTTTCGAAACGTACACCCCATCGAAGAAGGGTCACACAATGAAGATGACAATACCCATAAATGAGATTATTCTACACAAAGTGTATAATAATGGTAATTACATACTCCACTCATAAGAAATAGGGGAAACATAGCATAAATTTCACCGAAATAAAATTTAGATGAAAAATCCCTAAAGAAAACTCGGCAGCCTAACAGTGCCACATAAAACTTCCGAAAACTGGATTTATGAAAACAAATAGGGTCTCTCATAATACGTACATAAAAATTCCATTATGAGGAATATTAAAGCACATCCCCAAACATAATAAAGATGAGCTTAAAATAAATTACATAAAAGAGAGTACTTAAAAAGAAAGAGAGAGGTTGGATCTCTTACGAAAATTCGTCAGCCTAACGGCGCCACTCAAAACGTCTAAAATAGATTTATGAGAGAAAATAGGGTCTCTCATCATATGAACATAAAAAGTACAGTATGTGTAATATAAATGAACATCACAATCATAAGAAAGATGAGATTAAAAGGAATTACATAAAAGAGTGTACTAAAAAAAAGAGGAGTAGGATCCCTTACCTCGTGTGTGACATGACTCGATCGTTCATTAATCTCCTGAATAATAAAATTTTGTCAATTTATAATTTCTTAAGGACCTACTGTAAATATTATTATTCAGTTAATATCACATATTATAATGTTATAATAATTGGTTAATAAAGTGAGTTCATATCAGACGTTTTTGTTGATGTTCGGTACATGAGTAAAAATCGAACTTGTTGGAAAAGAATTTTCCATGTAGTTATAGGTACATCATATCCAGAATAGTATTGATGTTTAAATATCATATATATCCAGTATATATTCATTTTATACTATTCCATATCATTTGGAGATAAAAAATTAAAAACACCGTTCATGGAGATGGTAGGTCGTACGTACGCATGAACGCTACTTTCATTTTTTGTCATATTAATGAAATTAAAACAAAATGAGATATATATATATATATATTATAATTCCAGAATTATATCCATCATTTAGTTGTAATATATTACATAGATATCCATTATATATATGTACTTACAATAGTATATAACATTTGGAGATAATAATTGAAATGTACCATTCATGGAGACGGTAAGTTGTACGTACACATGAATACTAAATTCATTTTTTTGTATTCAGTGGAATTAAATAATAATGATATAAAGGTATATTATAATTCCAGTAGTATATCATATTTAATACCATTAATTCCATCTTTTATATGTCCCAGATATGGCATGAACGAATCAAATCACTTTGAGGGGGCGGTAGTCCGTACTTCCTAAAATGAAGATATCACGTTTACCCATAATGGAAACCATAATGGTATGACATAAATGAAAAATACATAAGCTTAATGAAAACATAAACATATTATATATCATATATAAATATAGTGACAACTTAATGGCCACCTTTGAAGGTGTTAAAATAATATTGAACAATCATCATTTCATGAGGCAGTAATTCACCATCCACAGAAACAGTATGTTCTTTATCCATTAGACGGAGGTGTGTGAAAGTGTAGCTTGAATACCTCATATAAAAACAACCTATTATATTTAAGATACTTGTGTTGTTAAAACAAAATGTAATAAAAAGAGTTTAGGGGTTTGGAGAAGAAAAATAATACAAAAGTACATAAGGGATGCCATTACCTTTAAATCGGGTAACTCTCTTTGATTTGAGCTCAAAGGCTTCCTTGGAATGGATTCTAACAAAACTGAGGCTTAAATGATGAATAGAGGGATGTGGAGAGATGAAATGGGCTGGTTTTGGTCTAGCCAAAGGCTTTAGAGGTGTGTGTATGGTGGTAGAGGTGGGGGACTTTTATAAGAGGAGAGGAGGGGCACTCTTGGAAAGTTATAAAACATTAATTTATTATAAAATGATTTTCGGATTTTAAAGGTCCAAAAAGGATATATTTTAAGGCTAAGGTGATAATATTTCGAAATCCACCCATCCAATTGGTTTTTGACAAGTGTATGACTTAGATTTCACCCTATCTTCTCAATTTATTTAAATCGTTTATTTATGAGGTAATCACTGCATCATCACGGTGTCAAAAATAAATTAATATATTTAAAATCAAAAAATTATAAAAAAAATATCATGATTTAGGAAATCGTTTTATCTTTCTAATTAATATTTATAGTCAAAAATACGACTTGTATAACCCCATCTAATTTTTTTTAGTAACACAACACATGTTTGTGACATTTTAATTTTAACTTTAAATAAAAAGGTATTAATGTCATTTTCTAACCAAAGTGGCTCCAAGGGGTCCCCAAGATGACCCATGGATTTTCTAAGTCGAACATGACTCATCCAATGAGGATAGGACATGTTTCTACATCATTTAATATTATTAAAACATTATTTTTACCATAAACTACACTAATTACCTCTAATCGTGATTACAACTTAAAAGTTACTATTCACCAAAAAAATTATTTTAATCCCATTAAACCACATTTTACATCTTAATGACAACCATGTATGTCGGATTTTTGAAATTCAAAACACAAAGGTGGTAAAATTTCATTTAAACGAAAAATCAGTTTTTAAGTACCACTTAGTGGTTTCACTATTCATCAAAAATTGAAGTTTTCCAGAAAAATACCAAAAGTTTACCCTAAGCTATATTTGATTTTATGAATTCAAAAATGATGTCTATTTTAAAAAATTGAAAACATATAAGTTACATTAATTAATTTAATAATTAATTCCCGCTGTCAGAGCAAATAGCGTGTTTTTATGAAACAATAAGTATCAAAAGATTGACACTAGTTTAAGTCCAATTTCAAGATGAAATTTATTCCAACGATCACTATTGGATTAAATGGTAATAATATATTCTAATTTAACTTTAAAAACAATTCAAAATATAATCTAATCATATAAATAAATTATATTAAAAAGTGGTTTTGAATTAAAATACAACATTTTTTACTATTCATTAAAAAATGAACTCTATCGGAAAAATACCAAAAAATTACACAAAGTAAATTTTGATGTCCCGATTCAAAATAATAATTTTATTTTGTCAAATATAACTCATAAAATTGTCAAAAAGTGTATTTAAAAGAGGTTCGTCATCAAAAGTCGGTTAATCGACCTTTTAAAGAATATTAGAGTGTTTACGCTTAAAATTGGATTCATTCGCATTTTTAATCCTCTAAAATTTATTGTAAAAAGTAAAAATATTTGACAAACATGTATAATCATTTTGTAGTTAGTTCTGTTCATTCCCGCCATTACAACGACTAGGCGTTAACTACAATTTAAAATAATATTATTTTATTATTAGAGAGCAACGTAAGATTCCCAAGAAACTCGTTGTTGCGTATTGGGTACTCTATCGAGCATAGCGTCCCATATAAAGTTATATTAATATTTTATTCACAAATATGGATAAATGTGAAAATTTCAAATTCTTTATTTACCTGGGGTGTTACAGGAAGCACATGACTCTTTAGGAGAGAACCTAAGAGATAAAGACCTAGATACGAGCTGAATACACTCATATTTTTTATTTAATTTTACTATTTTTAGGATAAAAAACCAAAGGTGTGGAGAATATTATTAATCATATTTTCCATTTATTATTTTTATATATTATATGGATAATTTTCAAGACCACCTGTGGAGACAACATGAGATTCCAATGCCTGATGTATCCAGAATAAATGTTTGAAATATACTAAATATATTAAATATCACACATGCATTGATTTTCTAAAAAGATGGAATCATTTATGAATGGGGGTCTGGATTAACAATTTTAGGGCACAATTGAGTTCATAATTTAGGTTTTATTATAAGTGTGATATAAAATATGTCTTCATGTGGTGTTTGTGAAAAGTCTTCATGGGAGAAAAATTAATAAAATAAAATAATCTTTTTAAATAATGTTCTACTTCATATTTAAATATGTAGATGAAGATTTTTCTCATGGGTGGACGCTAAACACTAGATACCTAGATGACCATGTAGGAGAGCACTCTTAGAGAGTGATAAAGGATCGAGACTAGATCGAGGATTGTTTTTCCAATAGAGTTCATGGATCTTGTCAATGATGGCATTGAAAATCCATTCTTCATAAAAGATTGATCCAAAACACTAGGTTGGATATTTTATTATTTATTTCCATCCCTTTAATTTATCGTATTCATCATGGATCAATTCCATAAATAGAAATTATTCATGCATCGATTGTAGATTTAATCAAGGAAAGGAAATTTATTTGTTATATTGATTAAACTCTTTGAATTTCTATTTATATGACACGTATCAAGACAAAAAAAAATCCAAGTTAATTCCTCACTTTTGATGGATTGTGTTTTTCTCCCCTAATTTTTCACACATTCATCAAGAAAAATTTTCTTTAGAATGTGGTTCGATGCATGCTATGTATTCAGTCATTGTACGACCATTCTTCGGTGTAACGAATCGATAACAAGGGTTTGGTTCATGATAAAGGATATGACTAAGGTGTTATGATGATAGAGTATGATAAGGGGTAGATCATGATGGTTTTCGGTTCTCGTTCTTCCAAATTTTGGTATGTGGTAATGGATAGATGGATGGAGGCAAGTTTTTGAGTAGATATGAACCCTGATCCTGACTAATGACCATTGAAGGGCTCGACCAACCCTGGATCTATTATTTCTATAAAGGGATGAAATGATGGTGGCATGCAGATGAAATATAGAGGAATATCAAATGGATTAGGAAAATCCTAGTTTACACAATGTGTAAACCGACATTACATGTCGTGTGGGACCCCTAGCTACAGTGATAGGGTTTCTGAAAGTCAGTTAAATATCATATGCTATGTTACCCTATCACATGTCATATGACCCTACCCTTGCGGCTAGGAACATACCTTAGAGGTTATATAGACATGACCAAGAGTACACAGGATTGAACACACCGTGTACTCAGACACATACATGATCATGTGTACCCAAACATGACCAGCTGTACACAGACATGGCCAGTCGACACAAAAACGGTGTTGACTGATGTATACATTCCATGTACTCTAGTTGCACACTATTTATATGGAAATATACATTCCATGTGAGGAAGCACGACACAGGAATACCCATGTTCGGTGAGGCACACCATGTACTCTACATACATGCTATATACTCCCTTGGAGATGTCTTGGACCCCTTTGTCTCTTCAGTTTAGACCAGTGTAAATTTTCATTTTCGTCTTAGTCATTAACCTCTAGGGTACAATGAGGTATTTTGTCTACATCTCAGGATTATGGTCCCCTCAATAGGATGAGTCTTGGATAATGTATGTGGTGTCCCTCAATGAGACTGTTGTGTTATACTCTATCATATTTATAGCCTATGCGAGATTTATGGAACCGGTATGAACTCCTTGATCATGGCGTAGATCGGACATCTAGAAGGATATATTGGTAGGGTTCACAAATATGGTTGGCATACGATCCTCTATGTAGTGGGTTTATCTAAATTGGGTTCGTGGTGTCCCCTAGAGTTCCTCAGCATGATCCCCTATGTGAGTATTAGGTTCTTTGATACCAGTGATCTTGATCACTTGTATGAGTGTCTTAGGAGATAACATGGCTCTTTTGGAGTGGTATCTCTCAGAATGAGCCTTTCTTGAGCATAATCTTTTGGATGATAATTGGTTGTGACTGCCTGGGGGTGTGCTATCCTTTAGTATATTAGGATTTTCTCTATTTCTATTTAGTAAGTTATTACTGTTATGATCTGACTATTATTGATGCATTGTGTTTAGTGTTTTTGGGGTGTCCTACTTAGTATTATTACACTCACACCTTCATGGGATCTTCCTACATATGTCATAGCTTATGTAGATAATGACCCATTTGCGGTGTCCTAGGAGGACAAGGAGTAGGTGGAGCATAGATTGATCTTGAAAGAACAAGGTGTTTTATGGGAGTTTTCATTTGATCATAGTCCTTTCCCATGGATCAGGTTAGACTCATTATATTATTTGGTTATTCTTTTATGTGGACCCATTTTTTCTTTGATTACATTACTGTTGTACTTTGATTGTGGATATTAGATGTATGAAAGTATTGGTTTCAGTTGTTTTACATTTCAGTATTGCATTAGCTTGGAGATGTATTCATGTGTACACGTAATTTAGGTTAATTTCTACCATTTTTGTGAAATGCCTATGTGGTGTTGGTCACAAACCCCTATCCAATTGGAATAAAGCTTGGGGTTTTCATGGGTTTGAGCCTGGTGGGTTGGGTCATGACATATTAAATTATTTAAATTTCATAGAAATCCTCTATTAGGAAAAGTGAATTTTATATAGTTAAAAATATCCTCCATGGTACATTAATGGGTCATTTTTTCGTTTTCTAGTAACTTTATTGACCCCTTATGTGTAGAAAACATTGATATAACAATACTTGTCAAAAGGGTTAACAATTGGTTAAACGAAGGATTTAAGGGTATAAAAATAATCGAAACATGTTGAAATTTTATTTTATGAGATTATTTAAACTCATATTCATTACATATTTAAATTATATCAATTCTTATCAACTTTAAGAAGGAAATTAATTTATATTAATTTAATACTTTATGAAATTCCAGGAATTCCCCTCCCCTCACTTATAAAAGGGAATATCTTATCCCCTAACTCTCTCTATCCCCATTTGAGAACTCATGATTAGACAAGACCTACCAAAATCCTACCCTAACATCAATACCAATAATTTAGAGTTATTTTTTATTATAATACCAACCTTATAGGGAATAATGTGTATGGTGGACTATCAACTTCATGTGTATGGAAGCATATCGCATTCGTGTGTTTGGCAGACTACCGCCTTGCAAGCTGATGTAATTTATTTTACATAAAAACCTCATATAGATGTATATAATGATGGAATTAATGTATATATATATGATCTTAATTAAACATTTATCATTCTATACGTAAAATATATCATCTAATTTTTTTACCTTTTCATCCATGGAAGAATTATAATTTTGTTCAAGTATATGTGTGTATTAACTTCTCCAAGAAATGATGTGACTCATTTTTTTGTGACCAAATCACATGAACACTATATAAAAGATCATTTAAAGAAATAATATGAAATTAAATATATAATATTCATTATATAAATATAAAATATTACTTACATTATTTTAATCAATTTATTGTAAAATGGAAACGTTACTCAAACATACTATTGGCCTATATTCTCCATGATTTAATGTAATTATTTTTTATTTAAAACAATGTAACAATGACCTCTTTTACCATAGTCAAACTACCAAAGTCATTTTTGACATATGTGATGAATATCATCAAAACATATGACGTGAACTTAATTGATTAAGTATGTAAATATCATATGTAAAAAATTGAATAAAAAAATTGAAAAGGTTTCTTAAGTAAGTAAATAATTGGTATAATTTTATTATTTAGGATGATAAAGAATGTACATGACAAGTATGACTCGAGGTAAGGGGCACTTTACATTAAATACCTCATTTTAAATGTTTTAATGATTTATTTTCTAAATAATTTTCTTCTATGTATACTAATAAAATTAATTTGTGGATGTATTTATATGTAAATAAATGAATTATAGAATAAATTTTATTTATTTTTTACACTTTTGAAATGTTTTTCAAAATAAATCCTTTTAACAAATTTTTTGACATTCATTACAAAAGGAAAAAAATAATATTATATTCTAACAAATATGGCGTCAATGGATTTTCCAAAAACATCAAAAATAATTTTATATCTAGATTACATTATTATATTTAATGTTTTATTCAAATAAAATCTATCATTTTTTTGATATAGATATTATATTTTTTAATGTTTAGTTTTAAAGGAAAGGGATATATCAATATCTGAAAATGTTTTACTTATGGGTTTAAAAAGAATACTTTATGAGTTTGATGATTAAAATGAATGGATTTATATGATTCATGTAAGTTATAGTCTTTGTACATTTTTTATGATGATGGGTGATCTTGATATAGCTCATGATGATGGGTGAGCCAAATAAAGCTCTCTAAGTCCTTAGGTAATGATTATGTTCACTAGAGAATTATATTAGAAGTTAACTGTATTGGTTATTCCACTTGTAAAGGTTATTGTAAGGGTTCTATGAAGATGATTTACCATGAAAACTATATAACGTTTTATCCTTTATAATAATTTTTCATGGAAATAATTTGATTTCAAAAGTTAATATAATGTTATTTTGATTAAAGGAATGATTATTTCCTTTAAGGGAAAAATTTATGTTTTTAGGAAAATGTTTTTAATAGGTTCTCATGTTTTCTATGAAAACATCATGATTATTATTTTGTCATTAGTTTTTATTATAAAATGTTTTATATAACACATTTGGTAGTCAAGATGATTTCATGTGCAATTAAAATATTATTCGAACATAATTTTTATTATATTGAATAAGAACCCTCTTTTATGATCACATGGTTTAAAAATGAACTAATGAGTTTATTTCTTATTATTTTTATGTCCCTTATTGAGATCATTGTGGTCATTAGGAATTTTGAAATGTTTTTCATAGGTTTTAATGACGCATAATAATAATTATGAAGTTAATTTAAAAAAAATAAATATTATTTCTAAAAATAAAACAAGTTTTATTTTAAATGTCTTATATTATATGAAAAATGGATAGTATGAGGATGATTATAATTTGAAATGTATGGATTTGTTATGTATAATTTATAAAATTACTCTACATAATTCTTAAACTAAAAAGTTCATTGAGAATGCAAGAAAATGAATTCTAGTTAAAAAATGAAATTATGGATTGAATAAGGGAAACCTACTTGTGCTATACATAAACTAAGTGAGTACGATTAAGGGTTACCTAGAATATATTTTAATAAAATGTCATGGAATAAAATTTTGATCCCCCCAACCACGTGCTCTTATATTTCCCACCATTTTTACCCTAAAATGATAAATTTATAAAAATTAGTTGTAGAGTCTCTCTAAAACTCAGAGTAGAATACATTAAAACACCATAAAATAATGAATTATAAAACAAAAAATCTAAACAAAACTCTCAAAAACACATATTGACTATTGAATTGGTATAAAAATAGATTTATATATACTCCCCCACACCTACCTATTGACCCATTATTGTCATGTATCCTTTCTTCTATTACCCAAAAATAAAAATAGGGTTCTATGATAATATTTTGCAATGAACTGACCTCGGTCAATGTGACACATCACCCAGATCACTCGTCCACGTGTCTTGAAGTAAATTCTCAATCAATATGAGATGGTGATAAGAAAAGAGGGTATTAAAACATAGAAATTTCAAAACGACTTAACCTTATAAATCAATAAACCATAAAATTGATTCTAATCCTGAAATTGGTATCTAGGTGTTGAACGGTCATGATAATACAAATAATAAATCATCAAATACCATCTAACCAAAAAAGGAATAAAAATAATGATAACATAAAAATATAATAAATACATTAAAAACAAAATGAAGACTCCATTAAAATATATTTATATGAAAAAATAAAATAAAATAATAAAATATTACCAAATAGGTTGATACAAAAAATTCCCCAAACATATCCCAATGATCCCATATACCATTTAAGCTATCTCTATGTGACTCTAAGTAAACATCATGAATCATTAACCACCCAATTTATAAGAGGGAGTGGTGAAAACATAATCTGATATCTATAACTGGTTCACCTTATAAAATATGGAGGCTACATAACTATCAATGCGAGTATATAGGGTGTCATCTAATTCATAAAATTATAAAACAAAGAGATACTTGCAATCCTTTTTAAATAGAAACCAATAATTGTAGTTTAAAAATATAGTGTAAGAAATAGTTTTATTTACTTTTACAAAATCTGAAAAAAACACATCATAAAGTCCCTTTCTCGGAATATATTCTTTATAAAATGAAAACAAATTCCTAATTTACATTTTTAGATCCACCATTTGAAATAATTCTATTTAAACAGTAGAAAGTATTTTTTAAATATGTTTCCTTGAAAATGTTATCATTTATAGATAACCCACCCTTATTTTAAAAACGAGAATATATTCCAAAAAATATGATAAAAAACAACACAATGGTAGGGATAGAATTGTTATTTAATAAAGGAATTAATGTATATAATATATTAAAAACTACATAATATCAATGCTAAACTATAAATGCATCACCCCATAAAAACCATAAATTACCATTAGTAAAAAAGAAGATCCCAATTAAAATATGTCACTATATAAATACCAAATATAATAATCATTATGGGTGATTATTTAAGGATAATGATATAATAATAGACTCTCCCAGTTCAAAACAACTTCATATAGGTCTTATGATTTTACAATCACCACATGGATCTCTCTCAACTAGCCTCATCAGGGAAAAATGCTAATAGAAAGGAAAAACTTAACTATGGGTTAATACATTGTGTGTAACTTCAACTATCATAGAACACATATCTTGATTTCTGAAATAATTACCCTGAGTTTCTCTATAAAACTGGTTAAAAGATACATGACACATTTTATATCCAACAATCACTAAACAATAGGGAAATAAAAATAAAAATTTCACAATATAACTATCCATCCAACCTCCAAAATTCATCAACATAGACTCCATTCCATGAACAAAAGAAATAATCACTAATTTAATAATATCACAAAACACATGATCAAGAAACACATATAATCAACGAGATCATAATAGTATATAAATAACATTTCATGTTATAAATATGGTTCCAAATTTGTCTTTTGTTATAAAAAATTAAATATAAATATTATATGATCATTTAAAAATTATTTTAGAAGCATTATTAACTATAAGTAGTGTAAAAAATTATATCAAAATCCAAATAAAATATTAAAATCTCTAAAACATTTCCATAAAATAATCATGTTAGTTTCCAAAATAAAAAAATATAAATAATAAAACACCACACTCACTAAATCGCATTTAGCATAACTCATCACTTGTAAACCTTCTCATATGAAGAAAGACCATAGTGGAATTTACATACAAATATATCATGATTAAAAATTCCATTTTAAAATAAATTCCAATAAATTAGACCCCCCATAGTATTTTATGAAAACCAATAAAGGTTATATATATATCATGGAAAATAACACAACTATAATATATATAACATTTATATTTGGAAGAAATGATTGAAAAAGATTAGGAATTTATGGTTCACCCAAATAAAATTAATAAAATATAAACACATACATCAATCGATGGAATCATACTGAATTAGAAAAATATAAAAATATTAGGATGTATGAGGGACTCTACAATTTTTAGAAACCATGACTACTCAAATAAGACAAACCTAAGAAATAGGTTTGGAAACCATGGATTCTAGGGGTAGAGTAGATGAATAAAATTGTGGAAAGTGTGTGAATAAGGTAGGGGATTGCGGATGAGACCTATATCTTTTGATTAAGATGAGAAATCTTTAATAAGTCACCATGGAAGAAGAAAAGGGGGATACAAATCAGCTAGGAAGGGCCTCTCAGACAAACCCGTTGAAGTTAGGAAGAAAATCGGTAACTCCTGTATAAAAAATATCCAAAAATGACCAAAATACCCACCAATAAAAAAATTTCTGGTTTACCCACATGGTTTACCAAACCATGTAAAAATCATGAAAATCTACACTCCAATACAACTACATAATGTCACAAACTTTTCTTGTATTGTTTATAAAATCTATTTGAAGCCATAAATACTAGAAAAGTTTCATAATATCCAAAATTTTCAGCTTTAAATTCTTCAAAATGAATTTTACATGAAATATAATAGATTTGTACACATAAATATGACATAGTTTCATCATAGTGCAACTAAAGTGTGCATAATTCCCATATATTTAAAAACATAAAATTCATATTCGTAACCTAATTAATTAAACCCCCTATCCCTCTTATTTCTCACCATTAATGTGAGGATATACATAGATATCCCTAGGATACCTCTCTCCTCATTCCTATTTGATATTTTATTCTCTTATCTAATATTTTTAGTGAGTTCTTCAAAGTCTTATTTTTAATCCCTATATTAATAATTCTTTATTTATAGTTTATTCTTATTTCCACTTTTTTTTGATTTCTTCCAAATCCCATGTGGGTTTTGGTTATAATACCTCATGGTTTTTATAATTGGTTATGTGTATTCCTTTTTGGTTTATACTCTCTCTATTATTGATTTATTATCTCCATCCACACTATATATAAAGTAGGTGTTTCCATGTTTTTCACTTTTTCATTAAAATTTAAATTAATTTTTATTATATATTGACATTTACTAAAAACTTATATGTTCTAGGTATTAATATAAATTAAAAAATTAATCTCTTAAATGAATTTGTTTCATATAAAATTATTTTTAACTTTAGTGGGACTTCTCATTAGTTATAATGGGTGTTTCATTAATATTTTATTTCAAATGGACCTTAATGTGTATTTGAACTTATTATTTTGTTTTCATTAATTATTTATGGCTATACTATTTTTTAATTATTTAGTTTTATGGTGTTTTATTATTTTTTAATTAATTCAACTTATTGGATTTATAGTTGGGTTATCCCATGCTTTCAAAAATATTCTGATCTTGTTTATTTTCCCAATCGGTATATAAATATTTTAAAGTATGATTTTTAAAGTATAACGTAATGAATCATTTGGTACCTTGAAAATTAGGTTGTTAATAATCTAGGTTTTGTGATATCTTAGAGAATTGTATCTTAAATTATATGGGTATGAATGTTTATTTCAAAGGAATATTGAAAAATTATTATTAATATTAAAATTCAATTCTGGGTTAATACCTTATGTAAATTTAATTTCCCAAATAATCTACACTTTTAACTAAATCCCCATAAATTTGTGTTAAAATGAATTTTTGGATTGAATTTATTTGTTTTTAATTTATGTGAGATGGAATAGTTTTTTTAGTGATAAGGGTGTGTATAAGGGTGGGCTGAGGTTTGAGATTGACATTTTTTAGGTTCCCCAATCCCGCACACACATATCTAATGATAAAAACACATTCATTAGAATTTTGAATTGATAATCAAACAGATAAAACAAGTTAAAAATATATTTAGTTTACAAAAGTTTTAGAATTCAATCCTTACATATCATAATAAACATAAAATCTCAATATGTGAAGGATTAGTGCCTTTGAGTACTAGTTATACAAAAAACTCATTTTATAGTAACTGTGAACATTTCACTATAATTATGCCTTATTATAAACCAGTCATAACATAATATAAGTTTTAATCTCCTTTATAAACAAGGTAATCAAAATATAAGAAATTTTTGAGTTCAAACATTAATTAATGGAATAAATCATTAACATTTAATCAAGTTTTAGATCATAATAATGTGAGAAAACATAAACAGTGGAGAAATATCATATTAAAATTTTTAATGAGGAATAAATGTTCTCTATAATAATTATATAATGAAACTTAATGTCAAATGAACAAACATGTATCATGTAATAAGAGTGTGAATAATATAAATTATTCATGAAGAAAAATCATAGGTATATGACATAAAATGTGTCATTTCATGGAAGCATAATACTCTAAGGAACTATGTCACTAACATAAGAACACTAATCATAACCTTCATGAGTCAAAAAATTATAGTTATTCTTATAAAAAAATTTAGTTGTCCCTAAATATAAATCACCTTCCCAAGTCACACAGTTACATCCCTTATTCCAAAAAACATGATTATAACCCCACACACATCACATTCATGAGTGACCGACTTGAACGCATGATTTTGAGACAAAATAATTGAACTCTCATGAGATTTAAACATTTAACCAATGTATTAGGGGTGGTATAGGACCCCACCCACCATTAACCATAAATATGTGTAACATAGAATATTAATAATTCTTCATATCAAGAAAACTAGTGGACTAAAAAAGGGTTTCATATAATTTCTACATGGTATCACATTATGTGATAAAAAAAAGAATGGTTGATAACAAAAATTTAATCACCCAAAAAAATTATTGAATTTAGGAATTGAGATGGCGATTCATAAAACAAAACTCTATAGGAGATAAGTATTTTACATATAAGGAGGAAAATTAATGGAAAAAGAGTTTTTAGAAGAAATTTCATAACATTATCATAAAAAGAATAAGTTATACATCACTTTTGAAAAGATCACATTTTAGAAATTGAAAATAATGCATTTTGATAATTATTACTTGGAATGAAATATCAATAATGAATCCTTGAAAAATAACTGAAGGTTCTAAAAAGATGAAGTTGATTTTAAAAAAATATATATTTAATAATAATTTTTAATAGTGAAGTCTTGACCGATATAATAACGTTTAAAAAATGTGAAGATAATTTTTTAAAACTTTTACATTAAATAGAATCTTCACTAATAGAGCCATCAAAATGATATAATGTTTCTGAAATGTTGAAGTGAAAATAAATTGATGACATTAACATAAAAAAATAAACTTTAAAAATAGTTTCATGTAAAATAGATAAGGATTATATAATGTAAATTTTCCCTTGAAGATAAAATATTTAGTAATGAAATTAAAATAGTATTTAAATATTTTAAAAATACCTTTATTTAATCCCATATAAAAAAAGATAATAAAATTTCATTTTTTAAAAAATGAAAAAAATGTAAATATCACAAGAGGAAGAATATAATAGTATTTTCAAATCTAAAATTTAATATTGGATTGAATAGATAACATAGACATGGAATACAAGAAACATACATGGGAAGCATGGGAATTATTTTTAACAACATTATACTTTTATGAGAGAGAAATTCAACATGGAAGGATATTTAAATTATAAATTAATTTTCCACTAGAGATTAATAAAAAATAAAAGATAATATAATTACATAATTGATAAACCCAATAAAGGAATAAATAAGATCAAGATGAAACAATGTTACCCAAATAAAGATGTTTTTATTTTTCAATATCCTTAAAGACTTTGGAATCACCTGAGTAAAAGAATATTAAAAATAAAACATGAGATGGATTTTTATACCACTTTATTTTTTTATGAAATTCAGATATATAGAAGTTTATAAACCACAAAACAATAAACGATGGTTAATATGGAATTTGAATCAAATAAAGAGAATAATGGGATAAAATCCCTTACAAACATCATAATTCATAAAGTAGGTAATATTAACAAAGGGGTTTATGTGATAGAAATGTAAATCAACAGAAATGAAATTAAAAATAGTAAAATTATAGGAAATAAATAACTAAACTTATAAGATTAATGTTAAAAAACAAGAATCATAACTCAATGAATGAATATTGATTTAACAAAAACCTATAATTTTCATTATTACTTAGTTAATCATGATTTAAACTCATCTATAACAAATATAAAATTATTAATAACATATTTAATAACATTATGTATACATATAAAATATTATAAACAATATTTAAAATGATATATATTATTTAATTGTATTTTGATTTCACCATCTAATGATATTAGTTTTGATTGACTGTTTAGTACTTGTTTTGTAATGGTAGTGTCAATTTTTGTTCATAGTCTCAAAGTTAATCATTAAAGGATAATTATAGATACTTCAATATATGTATTTTAATTATTTATAATGTAATAATTTCTTTTTATATGTATTTTAGTTATGATTTTTGATGATGAATTTGGTGATGATCTTGATTCGATAATTAATGACAAATAAAAGAGTGGTATATGAATAAAAAGTAAAATAATAATTTAAACATCCCCAAAATATATATTTTATCATTAATTTCAAATTAAATAAGTAATAATGTTTCCATATTAATCAATTAATGTTTTTAAATAATTTTTCATGAAGGTGGTTATACTGACCCAAATAAGAACATGCTATAATATACGGCTGGGTATGGTTAAGAAATTGATTCTTTTATCATAATATTGTTTTTAAAAAATGATAATGATATTATATAAAATTTTTTACAGTGGTTTTTTTGAAAAATAATTTTATAAATATGTAAATAATAGATGAAAAACGAAAAAAGTCACTTTCATGGGGAAGGTAGTATACACATATGTATGAGTGACATTATCATTTTTCATAGAATTAAAATAAGGTAAGAATTGTATTTTATTTTAAAATAGTAATATTTTTTAAAATTTAAAATTTATTTTTTAAATAATCATTTTAAACTATACCTTTATATAAGTTATATAAAACAGATCACATATATTATGGAGGTTATAGTCTGGTTATTACACATGAGATATTTTTTTTCTTTGAATAGTTGGGATGAAGGAATAAAATGGTCACCCATTAAACATAATAAAAATATAGTATTCATATGATACTAATAAAATTATGACAACATGGTTACTTTATATTTGGATGAGGATAAAGAGTAATGAATGATAATGAAATGAAAGATGAGTAATTGAGAATTTTATGTTTCTCTTTTTATGAGGTCTTTTGAAAATTGGGTGAAGGATTTGATATGTGGTATTCTGGAGATGACCATAACCTATAGAATGCAGAAAATAGTTTTGGAGGAGTTCTGTTGGAAGAATTTGGTTGAATATAATAGGAATGAGGTGCAAGGCTATGTTTGGTGGTGGTATATTATTTTGTAAGCAAGAGGAGGGACATTTTAAATAATGTTAAATGTATAATCTATATTCAAAGGTCAATTGGATCCAATAGAGCTAAATCGTAGGCATATAAAATAAAAAAGTATTATTTCATTGAAATATATCATAGTAAGAATATATTGAATAAACATAATCACATGGTACTTCACATTTATGGGTCTTACACTTGAACCCATGATTATAAAAGAACATAATTTTACCCATCTATACATCACCTTCACGAGTTATACACATGAACCCATGCTTTCAAGAAAACATAATGGTAACCGTGTATACATAACCTTTTTCAGTCACACATTTATAGACATACATGTGAGAAAACATAATTTCACTCTCATATATATACAATGAGATTTCAAATTTTAACCAATGCATTAGAGGGAGATATAAGACCTAAACCATCGTCAACCGTAAATATTTATGGAATAAGATGTCAATAATTCATAATATCATGGAAATAAGTTGAAATTAAAAGGGTTTCATATCATTTCAAAAATATATTGTATAACGTGATATAAAAAATAGATTATTTGATACAAAAAATTTAGTAACCGAAAAGGTTTATTTCATATCATCTATTTCATCCACCAAAAAGGGTTTTCTGAAAAACATATAATATTTCTTAGAATAAATTTCATACCATTATTTTAAAAAGAATAATTTATATACTGGTTTAAAAAAATATCACTTTTGGGAAATTAAAAATAACGCATTTTAAATATAATTATTTGAAGAAATATCTACATTAAATCCACGAAAACATTATCAATAATTAAAAAAGAATAATTGAAAAACTTTTGAAAAACTTTTCTTATAAATATAATATTACTTAATCGTGTATTGAAAATGATACAAACGTTTCAAAAAGGTTATGTGAAAACTTTTTGAAAACTTTTACTCCTATATAAATATTCACAAATGGTTCCTTGAAAAATAAATAAGGGTTTAAAAAATTCAAAGTTATTTTTTAAAAAGACATTTGACTCTAAAGATAACCATCAATACTTGATTCATGAAAAATACACAAGGGATATATAATGGAAAATTGCAGTGGAAGAAAAAACATAAAACCATTGAAGTAGAAATATTTTTTAATATTTTAAATATTCCTTTATTGAAACTCGCATCCAAAATTATGATATTAAGTAAGACATTTAAAAAAATGAAAAATTCAATATAATGATAAAAAGAGGCATCATATGACAGGTTTTACAAATTTAAAAGAGGATATGGGTGGAAATAGAGAAAATGGATATGAGGGACAAAGAGCATATTAGGGATGGATGGGGATTATTCACAACAACATTATACTTTTATGAGAATGAAATTCATCAGGGATGGGGAATTTAATTAAAAATTTATTTTTATGTATAGAGGAATAGCAAAAAAATATAATACAATTTAATGCTAGAATAACCCATGAATGGAAGAAATAATTTCAAGAATAAATATCATAACCCATAGATTAAAATTTTGAGTTATCAATATCTTCTTCTACATTGGAATCACATAACATGAAAACTAATGAAATGTTAAAATTAGATGAAATTTTGGGACACAATAATTTAATGAAAATAATGTGAACAGGATTCCATATGGTATTATTTAAACCAAATAATAATAAAAAAATGGTGAATATGGAATCAATCTCAATGAAAGGGAGTTAGATGAGAAAATCCTCTCAAGATATTATAATTCATGAATTGGGTAACATTTGAAAATGGATTTATGTGATTGAAATGTAAATAAACATAAAATTTAGAAGAAAAATAAAAATAATAAAATATTAGGGTAGAACATACCAAACTTATAATAATATGGTTCAAAAATAACAATCACAACTGAATCATTAAAAATTGTGTTAAACAAAAACACTTAAATTATGTTCCTGTTTAGTCGAACATTCTCTAAAATCATGTCTAAAAAATATATATATCATAATAAATTATTTTATAAAATTTTAAATATTTGTATACTTTTTAATATCTCACTAATAATCAATTATATTTTAATTACATATTATTTTAATCATTGAATTTTATTAGGTTCAATTATTTGTTTGGTCAAAATTTTATAATAGAAGTTGTGATTCATGTTTACAGAATCAAATTTCATCATTAAGATATAATTATATGAAATAGAATAATTTTTTATAATTTTTTAATTTAATTTCATAAGTATTTTATTTATGATTCTTGATGAAGATGTTATCACGGATCTTGTTTTAGTAATTTTTTAAAAATAAAAAAGATTAGTATATTAATAAAAAGATAAATATTAATAGAAAATTACTAGAACCATAAAAAACATAATTTTGTCATTAATTTCAAATAAAAATAGTATTTATGTTTCCATTTTCATCCATGATATAAAATTCTATTATTGTTCAACCATCCCAATCAAAAACAAGAATTAGTCTATTGGTGAGTATGGATAAGAAAGTGATGATTTTAGAATTATATCATTATTACAAAATAATAATGATATTATTTAGATGTTGTATGGTGGTTATTTATAATTTATGATATTTTTATAAATAGAAAGATAATATATGAAAAATACAAAATCTTACTTCCATAGAGGCGGTAGTTCACGCACATACACCTGTAGCATTCTCATTTTCTATAGAATGGAAAAAAAGTTGAATGATTTTAAATTCTTAGAAAAATAATTATGTTTCAAATATAATATTTATTAATTAAATAAACCCTTTTTACTATCTATATATTGTGGTTATAAAACATGGATCATGCCACTTATGGCGATGGTAGTCTTCACGTAACATAACTAACATTTGTTTTTTCAAACAGTTTGGAGGAAAGTAGAAAATGGTAATACCATAATGATAACTATATTTTGGTATAATTATGATATTAATTAAATTATTTCGTCATGTTAAAGTTATATTTCGATGAGGTAGAAGTAGAGAGAGGGGAAAATAATTAAAAAGGGAGTAATTGATATTTTTACCTTACTCCTTGGAAGAGCTCCTTTGAAAACTAATGTAAGGCTTTTAGAGGTGGTTTTTTAGAAGAAATAGATCTCTATAATGTTCCTAATAATTTTGGAGAGTTATTTGGGAATATTTTAGTTTACTATAATAGTAATGGGATGTATGGAGTAATTTCATGGTGACGAATGCTTTTATAAGGGAGGGGAGTGATATTTTTGTAATAATGTAAAAATTAAATTCATTATTCAAGGTCCAAGTGGATACAATAACAGAAAATAATGGTTTAAATAATGAGTAAGGTTGATAAAGTTTCAAAAAACATTAAAACATATTTTTAACACATTTTTATGTGTTTTTATCTTATATTTCTCACTTTTACCAATTTTTTTATCATGGAAAATGGTATCTCACTAAGTAATCTTACTGAAATTAATAAATTGAAAATTGTATTTATTACATAATTTGTACATAATTACACCAAATATAACATCAATGTATTCAAATACAAAATCAAATGATGAAGAAATGAAATTTTGATATTGGCGTACATAACACATAAAAATCATTATTAGTAAAGGTTTACTTTTGTGCTTAAAATTTATGAATAAGATAAAATTTTAAATGTTTTTGATTTATATGAAATTAATTTTTTAATAATACCCAAATAATATTTTCATGGATTAAAATTAAATAAAAATTAAGTTAATCCGTTAAGAGACTTAGTAAAAGGAAATATACGTAAAATAGTTTTATTAGAGTAAAATATTACTTATATTTCAAAAATAATAAACCATGTTATCAAGAATTCCTAAGTTTATTTTTATATAATTTATTATAAATCATAGACACATATTTTGTTATAACAATGGTTTCATAAAGTTTTAATCATTCCTATGTTATTAAAATGTCCAAAAATTGATAGTTTTTATAAAATTAGTATTTTTCACAATTCACCCAAATGTCACCCTTTTCATAAATATCTAAAAAAATCATCAAAAGATTAGTTTGAAATGATGAATGAAAAAATAAATTTCATTTTAAAAATTTTAAAATATAAAAATTATTATTTTATTTTTTAAATGAAAATAAATAATATAAAAAATAATCGGTTTTATTAAAACATGATATTTTATATTATTATTAATATTTTTTAATATTTTTTATAAATTATAGAATTTAAATATGTTACATAATGTAAAATGATATTTTAAAATTGCTCAAATTAATTTATATGAAAAAATATAAAAACCATAAAAACAATTATTAAAGAAATAACTATAATTATTAATGTTAAATCAACTTAATTATTTACCTTTTAGTGTAAGAAATTTTATTTAAGTAATAAAATTATATTTAATTAGGTACTCATTATTATTTTAATGTTTTAAAAAATATTCTTCTATTATGTTAAGAATCATTTTACTTCAGTGTTGTGTGTGAAAAATGCTATTAAACACATTACATTTATTTATAGGAAAGATATAAAGTAAAATCTTTAGGGTTTTATCTTGGTTATATTACTAGTGTGTGTCTAATATTAAATTCACCCATCCTCATAATAAACTTCTATAATCCCATAGATCATAGGCATGTTAGTGGGAGGTTAATAGATGGTTGTAATGCTTCTCCCAATGATACAAACATTTAAGTTTTAGGTGTGATTAATCAAGATAGTTATATATTTGGAATGCATTATTAGGCCAACATATGACTCCACCTAAGTATGTCTAGGATCATCTCATTAAATGTTTAGTATATTCATATGATAATATAATACTTATTTTTTATTTTCATCTATTATTTATAGTTTATGTTTTTTAATTATTGGTTTTTTTATTAGCCATAATGATGTGTACTATTTGTTTCTATATCATCATGGATGATATAAAAATAACTTTTGGTAGTTGAAATTTTTAGAAATCAGTTACTGGTTTATGGTTGTTTAGGGTTTTCGTTTACCAGTTTACTTGAATTTTTATATTTTTATATTGTATTTATAAATACATTACTTATGAATATTTTGGATATGGGGTTTGTTATTTTCTTTTTTTGAAATATTTTTAGAAATGATTTTGGGATGTACATATTAAAATAAGTTCTTGAGAAAAATACAAATGATTTAGTTTAGTGATTTTTTTAATTTCATAATGGGAAAATAGAAAAAACTAGTGTAATTTTTTTCAAAAACTATAATGAAAAATGTCTTGTATTACTATATTTAGAACATGTTTTATTGAATTATTTTAATGAAGTAAATCATGGACTCTTTGATGAAATCATATTAAGATATTTATTCTCAAAACCTACCTATAAATCTCATTGTTTTTAGAGTGAGTTAATTTCCTACAAGTTCAAGTTTAGATCTTATGGTCGCTCATATAGTGGTAATGTTGGTCTTGAGGTTGTATGGTCCCTAGGATTCTCATGGAGTTTGTATCATGAATTTCTAGAACATTGGAATTTTTTTATTGTAAATCTACCAACAAATTCATCCTCATTAATGTATTCTGAATGGTGTTCCATTTGTATTTATTTTGAGATTGTTTTATTTATGTAAAATACAAAAAAAATTGATTCTATTTTCAATTTCTTATTTTATTCACTCATGGACGTCCAATGTATAGACACACAATTCCAAACTATCGATATAATTCCACTTTTTGTATAATGTTAATTATCTTGGTGAAATTACTATCAATGAATTTTTATTTATGATTTAAAGCATATTTCCATCCTTTGAGGATTGAAAACACCCTTGATGACTTTCCATGGGCCAGCTTGAGTCTGTGAATATGGTGTGGCCCAGGTTGGATTATGAAAAAATAATATCTAAGAACCCTGTAGTCATTTTATGTTTCTTTTTTATAGGATATAGGATTGTTGGATCTCCTGAGGTAGGTTATTGTTAGATGTATTCTCATCACCTCTCATGATTGAAGATCAGTTACCATGGAATTCTGATATTTATGTCTTAATTTCATGATTATTATATCTCTATTCTTGATGTATTTTGATTCAATTTGTTAAATTTTGGATTCTTATGGGTTATTCATAAGTTTTTTTAGGATCTTTGGTAATTGGTGTGAAAATAGGACAATAAACCTAGGTCTTTGATTACCCTTCCTATCCAGAAAAACCATGTGATTCCCATGTGTGTGGTTCTTTTAATCTCACAGTGTCCAATCTCATTGTTTATATTTGGTTAATCAAACCATGTATCCAAACCACACACTATCACTAACCACATTTATTTTTTTTTTGAATCCACTTGATTTTTTATTTCTTTCAATCTTGGTTTTATAATATTTTGGATGAATTTAGTGGTTGTTTTTGATATAATAGTTTTATTTGATATTATTGTAACGCTATTTTTTAAAAAGAAATTTTATTTTATATAATAAAAGTTCGTATTAAAACTAATATAGTGGTGTATTATTGGTAATTTTACATTTCTTGGATGAACTTCATAAATGTTTTAGTGGGAAAAAATGGTTTTAATATGATGAAAACTCCACTAAAAAATATAAGTTTTTCTCTAAGATGAATTTAAACCAAAGTTAATTTTTTTAATTTATAAAATTATCTTTTCAATGAACATGGGATTTAAAAACCACTTTGATTTAAAATGGTATGGATTCCAAATGATTTTAAAGGTGAGTTTTTTAAAACATAAGTTGATATTTATTTTTCAATGGGTGTTTATGATTTTATTTTCTATGTTATATTTTAGTTTTAAAATGTTTTAATTTATTTGATTTTATTTGAGTCTTGTTTTTTATTTTATCATTTAGATCCCACCTCTATGAAAAGATCTAATAAATCATACAAAGCTCATGTAGGTTAGTGTTCCTTTATCCTAGTGTCTCATAGGGATTATATGTGGTTGATTTAGATATCAACTATACCTAGACTCTAGGTAGAGTTGTAAATCCAACCAATTCATAACTTTCACTGATCTTCTTCATGAAAAATAACTTCAATAGTCTATAGAGGGCCTCGAGATAATTTTCAAGATATTTAATTCATTGAATAATCTATAATACTCCTGATTGAAAATGGTTTAAAACTTATTAGAGGGATAATGTATAGAATAGTGGAGTAGTAACATTCCCCTTAAATAGGAAAAGAAACATGTATTACGAATTATTTAAGACCATATTTTTTTTTAATTTACCTGAGAAGGTGAAAATTAGGAGGATGAAAAAGATTATGATCCACTAGTAGGGTGGTCAAACTATAAGGGATAATAATACTAATTTTAACTAGTTTATCCCCTTATCACCTAATTTAGTGTTCTAGGACTCTTTAATGTTTCCACTATTCTTAAAGGGTGTCATATCTATCCATGATTTTATAATTCCTCTATTTAACCCATATTTATTTAAGGATGTGGTCAATAATCTATGATGTAATAGTATATTTATAGGGACCAACCTAGTCAGGATAGTGATGAATTTCTATATAATTTTAGTTAAGGTTCAAAATACTGTGAGGAGAAGAAACATGATAAACTTGAGTTGGGTAATCATAATAACATGGGATAATATATTTATTTTACAGCTATTCCTTTGTTAAATTAATGGACTCATGTGTTCCATTAGTGTGGTTGGTTTGGTAATCTTATACCTCTTGCTAGAATATCTCTAAGGCATTCCATATTTATATTTTATTTGGAAATTTGCATATATTTTATAAGTTTGAGCATCGATAAATGAAGGAATATTTATCTTATATTTGATCCCATTAGTAATTTTATGGATTTAATTTTAAATTCGTTATTACTCCCCATTTCTTTTTTACCTTTTCATGTTTCATGATCTGTAATTTATTCCCTTGATTATGTTACTCTTTGGGATATTTTAGAGATGTTTTTATTTGTTTGATAGAATTAATATATGGGATGTTCAGTTCAATGAGTGGTGTTTAGTTCCCCTAGCTAAATAGATTATTCATATCTTTTAGTGTTATCCTTAGAATAGTTGGTCATATTTAACCCATAATGATAAGTGGATACATTATATGTTCATGAGACCAATAGAGGCCTCTTCTTTAAAAACCATCATTTTGATTTTTTTCATTAGGGTTTTATTATAGATTTTTATAATTAGGTTATATGACTGGTAGTAGTATATGTATTTTGGGTATCATATTTGATCTAAATGTTATTAGTGGTGTCAACCTTGCCTTGGTCTTGGAGTTGTTTGGAGGTTGTCTTATTTGATTTTTTATCATCTTTTCATTTTATAATTTTATCTATATGTCATTATTTATATCTTTATTGACATACAAGCGGAAGAAATTGATATGGATTAGTGAATATTCACCCCCAACGTATAATTTCCTTATTTATTTTTTGAATTATTTTTTTTATAATTTTTATTGAGTTTTAGGTTGAAATTACATTATAATTTTTTCAGAATTTTAGGGTGTAGTATAAGGTGTTTGGTTGGAAAAATTTAATACTAACAATAAAAAACAACTATTCAAAACCTATAACTTATTACATAGGTGTTCAGATAGTTAGTAACTGGTTTTCATAACCATGGAGCCTAAACCATGTTTTGTTAACATGGTTTTCAAATAAACAATGCATGGTAGACAAATGGTTTAGTAAATTTGAAACCAAACTATGCATTCTATCCTTGTATTTAAAAACTTGAATGTCAGATTCTAACTCAAAAGAATAAAACCCATTATCAATCTTTTTTGTTCCTTTTTAAGTGATTCCATCCATAAAAGACCTCCCTCTTCCTTCCTCTTGGATATTTTTTCCTATTCCCTATTTTTTTAGTTACACTATGTTTTAGTCCTTTATCTATCCTATTTACAATTACATTCTCGTTTCCTATTCATTCTCTTATTGTTGGTGGGTTTTTTCCATATCCTAGGTGGGTTGTAGTTCAAATCCCTTAATGGGTTGGTCACTAGGGTGTACAGATTTAACTTTTGACCTTACTCTCTCTATTCTTGATGGATTTTATCCATACTCAATTTATTTGAAGTTGGTTTTTCTATGATTTTATCTTTTTTTGACTACACAAGGTATTGTTTTACTTTCTAAATATTGTTCCTTAAAATATATATGCTTTTATGGATTCATTTTAATCACAAAAAATGGATCTCTTAAAGGAATTGGTATGTTAAAAATAAAATTTATCTACATCAGTGAGACCATAGATATATTATATAGGTTCTTTTATTGAGAGTTCGTATTAAATTGTCTTGTATGTGTTTTTTAAATTGTTCTTATTTTTTTTATTAGTTATTAATATTTATGGTGTTTTTTAGTTGTTTCTTATTGTGTTTTTTTGTAATTTATATGATTAAATGAATTTATTAGATTAGATTTGGGGCCCTAACCATGATTAAAAAAGGTTTCCAACGTTATTTGATTTCAAAATGGTTATAAAAATGATTTAAAATAATTAATTTTAAAGGATAAAACAATGTCTGATTTTATACCTTTAAAAGGTTGTTGATAATAAATTTAATTTTTATTTAGCTTATGGTATGTGTTTTAAAAATGACATGTATTTAGTAATGGTGTCCAAATATAATTTTGAACACATATTATTATTTTTAGAATTTAAGACATTTTTAGCACTTTATTTAAATATATTTACCAAAATTAACTATATTCTTAACTAAGAACCCATATATTTGTATTAAAATGATTTTTTTTAAAGAATGAGATTATTTTTATCGTATATTTGAGTTATGTTGAGGGATTTTGTGAGATGTGCGTGTGGGTGTGGGTGGTCAGAGGTTTTTCATGGGAATGTTTTTCAATGTGTTCTATTACTAGTGTGTGTATGATATAAAACACACCCTCCACTCTATATCTAATGTGGATCTTAATAATGTTAGTGATAGGTCAAGATATTGTTTTAATTCTTATCCTCATAAGACTGGATTGTATCATATTTCATTGGGAAAGTACCAACTATAAGGCTTCCACCGGTGAGGTTAGTAGAGTGTTAATAGGATATATATATATATATACAGTAGGAATGAATCAATAGGATGGTAAATGATTTCACTTAAGTATGTATAGGTTTATATCATAAAATTTTTAGGATCTTCTCATGACTATATTCTATTAAAATTGTATTTTCGTTTCTTATGTCAGATTTTTTCTTTTTATTATCAGTTTTTTAATTTTATGGAACAAATTATAATACTTATTTATATCCCTTATGGTTGATTTAAAAATATATTTTCATCATTGTAGTTTTTATTGATATTCTGTTCGTTTTTATTGGTGTTTATTATATTTTTACATGATGACATGATTATTTTGTATTTATTTTTTATAGTTATAAATACACAACATATGTTTATTTGTGTAATGACTCTTCTAATTTTTGTATTTTTCATAAATAGTTTTAGAAAATATTTTGATAAGTATGAACACAAAATAATATTAAGATAAAAATATAAATGATTCTTTTAAACGTTATGTGGTTTCCAAAAATTGAAAATTCATATAACTAATGTAGTTGTTTTAAAAAATTAGAAAATCAATTTCATATCATTATATTTCAATACAATGATTCAATACTATTTTCAAAATGGGAATACATGTTATTTTTACATAAATACTATTGGATTTTTCCCCCACTATACTTTTTTCATTTTATGTCATTATACTTTTTTTGTATGTTTATGTTTATATCTTTTAGTTTCTCATATAGCTATCATGTTGGTATTACGGATGGATGATGATACATGTGATGTTCCTAGTTGATCAAACAGGTACACTATGAGTGGGGGTGAATCATTAAACACATTTGTTTACCAATTTATTTCATTTTTATTTTTACACAATTTTTAATTCAATCCTTGTCACCTATTAGAGTAAATATATCATCCCTATTAACAACCACAATAAAAAAACATGAAACCTAGAAAGTAAATGAAGAAATAAACATAGTATTTGTACAAGGTTCACCGAAACTATGGGTGAATATTTTATTGTTATGTTTGGGATGGTCCAAAACATAGATTATATACTAGTATATCAATGTGAATACATGTAGATACAATATCTAAAAATTCATGACAGAAAAAAATATTATATTACATGACCACTAATGATTACATTAGGTCTTCTCCTAACAGGATATTTGGACTGGCATCCCACAAGATTTATTTATACTGAATCCCATTAGTTGAGATATCTCTAAGAAATCAGTGGTAATTTATACTGGTATAGCAATAGTTCTTCAATGGTTTTCACAAACTTCTATTTATAGGTATTAAACTACTTCTGTAAACTGATGAAGTGTTCATGTTTTCCTTGCTCTGCTTCAAGTCCACACAAAATAACATTTTTTATGAAAATTTTAGGCCTTTCTCACCCTAAATTATCGATTCTTTTGATATTTTTATACTGATATTTCTAGTACAATGAATTTATGTTCTCACTTTTATATATGAATGATCAAGAGAAATGTCATTAAGATATTCCATGTTTCTTTCTTTCTTGATTCACTAAAATATATCACCACATCTAAAAAATAATAATTATATTATATTTTAAATGTTTTCCATGCATGTAAGTATATGATTTTATTTTACTAGGAAAAAATTTCCTGCATGGTTTTCTCCCCATCACATGAAAATGGTTAATTCATGTTTGTTTTTTGAAATTTTTTATATCATATTTATGAAATAATAAATTCATAACTCACAGATCCATAAAATATCATTTGAATTAGGAGACCATATAACTTACTTTTGGAATTCATATCATCACATGTATAGAGGATTATTATTTTATTAAAATAATCACTACTTTGAAGTACTCTTATTCTTAGAATACTTCCACTGAACAAGTACCAACTTTACACGCTATATATGAACCATTTTTAATAAATTAAATGGAATTTATTCATCTTAATATTCATGTAAGTACATATAAGATGCCCAATATTTCACATAACTATAATACCATTTGTTTTTGTCATGTGGTATACATGTTTTCTGTGAATTACGACACACAACAGTATATACTTCACAATATTTCTTTGAGTAAGTGTAACTTTTTTATACAATGAGAATTCTTCTTCACATAATGTTTTATACATGAAAACCCTAATAAATGTGTAGAAACACTTTCCATGGCCAATCTTATATTTTTTTCATAATTATAGGTAACATAAGAGTGATTATCACTTTCTAGTTATTTAAAAATAGAGGCTTCAAATAAAAAAGATCTCTCTCTATCTCTTCTCTATTGGTGTTAAAAAAATTATCTCATACATAAAATGAGGAGGGTTGGGTGTATTTATAGACCACACCACCAACATGATACATCACCTAATAATATTACACACACCTCCTTACTCATTTTCACACCACCTCACTTCATATGTGCCTTCAAAAATAATTGTCTTTGAAAAACAAATATTTCTCCACGAATCCACATATACAAAGTCTATATCATAGTATATCATTTTTAAAATGGTTTCTCATACATGAAAATGAAGTTACATGCATGCATTAGATAATATTTAGATCATATGGAAATTTAATACTTAGATCGAACAACATAAATTTTGATACAAATAAATTCAGATTCATGTATTACCTTTAGGTGTCCAATGGTAGATTGAAATGGTACAATATCCAAAAAAATTATTTCATTAAATAGGTCTATAATATAAATACATTTAATGCTTAAAATAGATATGATGTAATCATCATAAATTTATCCCACATTAAAAATTTTCTCATTATGGAAATTCTTAATACGACTCTCCATTTATCCCACCTTTTAAGCTGGAACTAGAGTCAGCACCCAAATATAATGCACAAAAATACCTGTGTTGGGTCAAACCTACCTTCCCCCTTATACACCACTGTCTGTAAATAATGGGCTCTATACATGCCCACCATGTTGTCCATGTCTCATGCTCTTTTAGTGGTAGCTATGGTACCTCTAGCCAACATGGTTGGAAAAGTAAACTTGCCCCCTCAAATAGTAGAACCATTGGGTACCACATGTGTGGTTTAAGGTGAGTCTTTAGCTGGCTATAGGTGACCTATTTATTTTATGAAACCGCCATAAAAAGGGTTAATAAAATTATCATATAACTCCCATCCAAAAATGATCATATTCAAATTGAAAAGACACAACTCTCAATTTATCCCTCTCTAATATTCCCAAATTCATTTATTTAATCATTTTTTCTTTTGGAAACTTCCCAAATATTCAATCATCCAATTGATTATAAAAAACAAATAACATAAAAATATGTTCCACATCAACTTATTTTCACTTCTTCCAATTGGAACATGTTTTATATATTAAGACCAACTCTATAATCATCATATTAAAACACATTAAATTTTCATGCTTCTAAACTTATTGACAACAAATTCCACATCAACACTATTCAATCTTCCATAAACAACTTTGGTTCATCAACACCCCCTTTTTATTTATTGTAAATACCCATTTAATTTCATAATTTAATGTTATATTCTCCCACTTATTGATAATAAAACCAATGATATATGGATTAGAAGGAATTAAAATACCCATCATAAAAATTTTATGAAAACATTATCCTCCTTTTATGATACATATAGTCTAGTTTACTTTAGATAATGATAGAATCACAAAAAACCTAGAAAAGAGATAATAATAACCAAATCTAAGTCTACATGAGATATGATCATTGTAGAAAACTATAGTTATTAATTTTAACATAAATGTTATCAATTAAACTTCAGTAAGTGATCCCAACACTGAAAGCATATTTTAGGGGTAATTAAAAATATTTTTCAAATAATATCTTTCATTAATATCAATTAATAAATTAAAAATAATCATGTGAAAGAATTTACTTCCCCATTAACAATCCAATTTACTTTTATCATCAAAAAATAAACTTATCCTCCTCTAATTTAGAATTATTTTTCAAACAAGGATAAGAGAATATACCTCTAATTTGAAAAGATTTGATTTTTAGAATTTGAAATAATCAGATAAAGCCATTTCTAGAACATTAAATATTAATGTGATACCAATTGAGATATTCAGATATGGTATTCTTTTTTCTCCACTCCCCCTGGAGGGATGAACATCATCCATGTTCTTTATCATGTACAACTTTCTTCATGAATGGATTATTAGAAAATTTTTATCACCAATTGAAATAAATGCCTCAATAATAGATAACCTCATAGATTCTATGTAGCATCCTAACCCAGATGCCATATGATAGTGCCCCGAGCCAGTTCTCTACATGACTTCACGTGTGCCTCTGTGTAGGCTAGAGGCTATCGACTAGTAGTGAGGGTATAGTAAGCCATTCATGGGGATACTATACCCTTATTTATCAGATTAAAACACCAATTGAAATAAATATAAGAACAAAAAATCATATATAACTAGAACAATATGCATGTCACAATAAAACCAAACAGGAAATAAAATACTCAACTGAAAGGGAAAACATGATTAACCAACATAAGTGTCAAGTGTCTATAATGAAACTAAAAATAAAGACACTAAGACTCCCCAAGAAGGTTTCAAACCATATCATGTCCCATCATCAAATATCCACCCTAAATCATCAATATATCATAGGTCCCTTTCCCTTATCCTATCCTATAACACTGTAATCTATTCATGTATTGATCAGGTATCATGAATAGGGTGTGAGTAAAACTATACATGCCCCCATGAATGTTGTCTAAAACTAGTCCAGTAAAAGGATAGTGTAAGAAATTCTATATGAAATAAGTATAATTCATAAATAACAAGTTATTTCATTATCATTTATTCTTATCTAACTACATTAACTCCCGAGCTCCCAAGGAGACCCATGCCCCAATACTAAATTCATCTTGTACTAGACCATAAAACATTCCCTAGGTAATATCATATCTTAATACCCACTTCTTGCCTTAGATATAATTATTAAAAGGTGATATGATATCTCACTACCTAATTTGACTCATACTTGAGTTCAAATATTCTCATGTGAGGCTGTAACTTAGAGTGTCATTATTTCCATTCTTTAATTTCACATTTACAATCCACATTACCAAAGTTACCAATATTGAAAATGTATGTAATATGACCATGTTACCACACTTACTCCTCAATATAATGACCATGTTCTAATTCTATTACTCATAAGTATAATGACCATTTTACCTTGTATACTGCTCATTAGGATTACCTTGTTCTTATTATCTTACTCATATGTATGACGACCTTGTTACCGTATGTAATTCTCAATATTTAATGACCATGTTCCCAATCATTCACACATAATTAATTCATAATTAATTATTCACTTTAATCCCGTTACTAATTCAACAATTAGTTTAATAAAAAAATCCATTAGTTAACTCAATGATTAACTAAACATTTAAATCATCATTAATTAATTCAATCAATTTATTAATCAATGTCACAATTCATATCCCAAAAATTAATTTTTTCCATAATTAATTATACCATTCAAAATCTCAACTCATCATAATTAATCCCACAATTAATTATCTCAATGATAATATCATTTAACAGAATCAATTCATAATTAATTATCCCAAATTAACCAATTCAAAATCTCATAATTAATCCATTGATTAGTTCTCAGTATTAAAATCTATAAATCATGTATTGAATTTCCAAAATTATTTATATAATATAGAATTACCTTAGTCTCATGATTAATTCTTCAACTAATCATTTAATTCAAAAATGCATCAATAAATCAAATGGTCATCCTATTTAACCCAATTTCAGAAAGTCAATTGCTACATAATGCTAGAAATTCTACAATTATTCATATATGTATCAAATACATGACTATGGGAATTTCTTTTTATACCACCTCCCTCAATTAATTTATGAACGTTCACTAAATGAAGATCTCTAAAATCCGAGTAGCACAACATCGTAGATTTGAGTTCCAGATCTAAATCCCTAAATCAAGATCATGATATCAAGATATAACCAAACTAGATCTGTATCTCTAATACTGTATCTATATCTCACCAAATAGGTTTATATCTATGAAAATAAGGGATATTCTCCACCAAAGGTGAAGGAGAGAGTGGAGAATGAATAGAAAAATAATTGGGATGAGTTTCACATACAAGGCGGAGAGTAGATCTTCCATTCGGGCTTTTAATCTTGAAGAACAGAGTTTGTATGGCCTTAAAAACCCTCAAAGTAGATTAGAGAACCATTACCTTCCATTTGGAAAGAAAAATCTGATGTTAGGTCCATATAGGATGTGAAACAAGTCATTAAAAGTAGAAAATGAGTGAAATCCAAAATTTTAGGATCTTAATATTGGCCCACACATGGTTTAGTCACACGGCAAGATAGACCATGTGCTAACCATGCATTAGACAATGCTTCAATGGGGGGGGCACACATGAATTTCATGCATGGACTTCCAGACAGTTACTTAATTGTGCCGAATCTAATGTCGTAAAAGACCAGAGAGGGCATGGTTTCTCCTAGATAGCCGCATGGTTTGTACAAACTGTGCGCCAACCATGCACCACCCCTTTTTCTCCAAAAAAAATCAGGCTCTACCCCGTCACACCCCATTTCATAACTCCCATCAAATGTACTTAATTAAGAAACAAAAGTACCTAAAATTGTGCTTGAGACAACTCTAGAAAATGTCAGAATTGTACAATCTCCCCTCATTAAAACAACTCATCCTCGAGCTGCACTTCCAAGATATTATAAGAATACGAGCCAAAAAGATCAAGCCATTGAACCCTAATATATGTGTTTCTTTCCCATAATTCCTCTTGTAGACATCCATGTTTCAATAACAGATGAACTATCGATACAGTCATTCCCCATGACACTTTATCACTATGATCCAACACATGTATCAGATGCCAAACAAAGGATGCATTTATCTGAAGGTCAACCTCATCCAAATCGATCACATTGTATGGTTCGAGGTGATACTGCCATAATTGTGCCACATGGAAAACATCATTCATATCATTTTATCTTTGTGGATGAGCTAATCGGTTTTGTACCAGCTTGATTGTCTCCACTATCTCAAACGGTCCAATAGACCTGGGGACCAACTTGCCCTACCTCCATATCTTTCAGCGACCCAAACAAGGAGACACCCAGAAAAATAAATGATCACCCTCTATAAACTCTAGGGTTCATATTTGTTTGTCAGTATATAACTTCTGTCTACTCTGAATGGTATCTAGACATTTCTAGATCAACTGTATCTACTCTGATGTATCCTACATGAGACTATTTCCCATAAACAACGACTCTCCAATCTCTATCCAACAGATAAGTGATCTACATGTCCTACCATAAAGATCCTCATATGTTTCCATCTTTATAGTTTTGTAATAACTGTTATTATAGGAAAAATACAATAAAACCACATTCTTTTCAAAAGATCCACCAAAGTCAAGAACAATTTACCATATCATATCCCCAAGAGCCTGTATAGTATGTTTTGAATACCCATTTATCTATGGGTGGAAAGACTTTCTCAATAATAAATGTGTTCCAAGAACATTCTATAATCCCTGCATGAAGCAGGAAGTAAATCATGAATCATGATCTAAAACAATTCAATGTCACTCCATGTAGATTGAGTATCTCCCAAACATAATGTTCTACCAACTGTTCTACTGTAAAGGTTTCCCTTATAGGAATAAAATGTGCTACCTTTTTCAGTAGATCCACAATGACCAAAATAGTATCATTATTCTTAAGGGTCTTCTGTGGACCCACCACAAAATCCATGGCCATATTATCCTACTTCTATTTCAGGATAGGAAACATTTTTAGTAAACCTACAGGTCGTTGATGCACCACCTTCACTAGCTGATAAGTGATGCATCTTTTTATAAACCTTGCTATCTAATTATTCATGAATGGACACAAAAATTATCATCATAGGTCATGGAAAATTTTTGTTATACCTTGATGCATCACCCATCTCAAGGAATGAAATTCCTGTATGAGCTCTTCTCACATTCTAATAAGGATCATGAATTTATTCTTCACATAAATGATTTATTCTTCATCTATCAACAAGTATGATGATGTCTCCCCACATTAAATACTTTCCCTGAAGACTAAGCACTATGGATCCTTATACTGTCTACCCCTGATCTGGCTAAAAAACATAGAATCCAATGCAACTAAAACTGGATTCATCTTCTCCTGGATCTCTTAATGCGCCACATGCATTTCCTCCAGCAAGGTCATCATCTTCCACTATACACTCAACTCCTAAACCATCTGAGTCTGGGTTTTCCTTCTCAAGGAATTAGCCACACGTTTTCCCTTCTTGGGTGTATATTCCAATTCAAAATCAAAAGGCTTCATATAATCAATTGATATGGGCTGCGAAATATTCAAATCTTATTGTGAAAATATATACTTCAAACTCATTTGATATGTATAGACATAAAACTTTTCTACCAAAAGATAGTGTCACCAACACTTATGAGAATAAAACACTACTTCCAACTCAAGGAAATTCATAGGGTAATTATTTTCATGAGGCCTCAACTACTAAGACCCATATTCCACAACTTGATCTACCTACATCAACACAACACCATGTATGATCCCCAAACCACCACAATAAATAGTTTTCTCCTCACCTAACTCAAGTAGGATCAAAATTGGTGCCAGTGTTAAGTGTTTATTCAACTCCTGAAAATCTCTCTCACAAGCCTCTTACTATTCAAACATTACTTCCATTTGGTTCAACCCTAAAAGCAGCACTGCTAAATGGGAAAATTATTCAACGAATCTACTGTAATATCTAGAAAATACCAGAAATCATTGGACATAAAAAACATACATTGGATTTTCACAAGAAACCGCTGCCTAAATCTTCTCCAGATCCACTGACCCACCTTCCAATAAGATGTTATGACATAATAATTGTACCTTGTCAATCCAAAACTGATACATAGATAGCTTGGTATATAACCAATTCCATCTCATTATACCCAAGATGATGTTAAGATGTTGGGCATGATAATCATGAATATTGTAATACACCAAGATGTTTTCCACAAAAACCTCTACAAACTGATCTAGATACAGATGAAATGTCTTTTTCATCAAAACCATAAATACTTCTAGTGCATTTTCAACACAAACAACATTATGAAAAACTATAAAATGTGATACTTTCTTATGAAAGCAGTCCTTGGTATATCAGATGTCCGTAATCTTAATTGATGATGCCCTAACTCCAATCGATCATTGATAACAAAAAATCTACCTTCAATTTTTATAATAGATCAATGATACGTGGAAGAGAATATTAGTTCTTCACAGTATTTTTGTTCAACTTCTAGTAATCAAAATACAAACATAAACTCCTGTAACCCTTCTTTGAGAACAATATGGATGATCCCCAAGACTACATACATGTACGGATAAATCCCTTATCCTCCAACTCCTCTAACTGAATCATAATATCTTGAAGCTCAGTTGGTTCAATTCTTTATAGTGTAATTGATACTGGCTCAACCCCAGCATGATATGAATAGTGAATTCCACATCTCTCTCAGGTGGTATCCCTAACAAGCCTTTAGAAAACACATCCTGAAATAGTTCCACTAGTGGTGGAAGGAAATCGTGCCTAACACCCCTGTAATATAAAAAATACTAGAAAATGGGAATGTGATCTCTTCTAATTTCTATGTAATTAGCCCCGTTAGGCTTGCCTAGATATCCCACTTTCTATGATGAATATACTTCTAACCCTTAGGAGACACAAAGGCCACTATCCTATAGTAACAATCAATTTGGGATTGGTATGAGAATATCCAGTCCATACGCATAATCAAGTCGATTCCCTCCATATCAAGAATATAGAGTTCCCATAGGAAATAATATTCCATGATGTCTAGTGAACATTCATTTTATAGATAGATATCTATGGACCGTACTCCCAACATTTTATCTATATTTATCACTTCGCTCTAAAAATTTACCCCCAGTCTCAAACCATTAACAAGTTGTGTAGATATAAATGAAAAAGAGGCACCGATATCAACAAGGGAACTAGATAAAGTAGAATCTACTCTAATATTACCTCTCATTGTCAATTGTCTAGCCTCGCTATCCACAAGTGTAGGTTGTACTTCATGTAACTGTTCTACCCCTATTCCCTATGATTCTATCTTACTCCCCTGAGTAGCCTAACAATTTTAATGAGGTCTCTCTTACCTATAAGCAACATGTCCACTAACTATACCACATCGTCCAATAGAACTCCAACAGAAAGCCTGATATGATGTATAAGATCCTATTCCCATACATGGACTCTGCCCAGCTACTCCTTTAGTACCTATTTGACGTTGTGACCTACAAAACATCTGTAGATGTCTCATCTTGCTATAATATCGACACTCTACTAGTGTTTGGGAATAATGTCAATGATAGTGTCCTAACCTACACATTGATGACAGATCAGCCCGATAAGGTCCTTTCCAACCGACCCTCTTGTTTGTGTACTTTGTTTCCCACTGCCTTGGTCAAAGTTTTCATAATGGCACTCCCTTCTCTTAGAAGTCTTGCCTCCTGATCATCATGTAACAACTACGTGTCCACCACTAGAATCCTCCCTTAGGTTCCCTTAAACTATTAGAGCCTGATACACCACTTCTGTAAACATATTCAGTCTAAATATATTCACCTGTGAATTAATATTTCACTTATGTCCTTATAGAAATTTTTTTGTGAAATCTATCTCATCTTCTGCTAATGTTGGGGCAAAGTGTTGTAGATATATGTGGAATCCAACATAGTAAACCACCGATATTCTCCCCTAAGTAATATGCATGAAATAAAATAATTTCTCTTATCTTAGATTATATGGAAGAAAGTGTTCTAAGAACCTCTCCATGAAGTCCTTCCATAACATACCATCAGTTTGTTCATTTCGCAACTGAATTTCCCACTAGTGCTTTACTGATCCCCGTAGCATATTAGTGGCCAAATTAATCCTCCTCTCAGATGGAGTCTCTAAATGGTCAAGTATTGTCTCTATGGACATAATACATAATTTATCTTCCTTATGTACACTATCTCTAGTAATATTAAGAGGGTTATATAATTAGAACTCCCTTTTCAACTCAGACATACTCTTCACAACTCGTTATGGGTCTCATTCAAATAGTTTCTTGAAGCGATCCAAGTTCTCTCAAAACTGCTCCCCTTCATCTTCAGCTGGAACAATCGGTTCCTCAGGTTACCTAACTAGAAGATCATTCCTAGAAATAACCATCATTCTTACCCTCAACCAGCATTATGGAGGCATACTCTCTACAATTCGAAACATGCATCTCAGGTCTCATAACACAACCTTATAACATTTACTATAACACCCCAAACATTTTATGATATGTTTCTATTAAATACTTTCAATTCATTAGACAACCTATATTGCGTGAAGCACCAAATCTCTATGATAGAACACTTGGTTATTATAGTATATAGTCATAACCCAGCCATTATAAAAAAAATCAAATTTTGTGTTTTGAATTTAAAAAAACGGACATACACGATTACAATCAAGGTGATATTTGATGTTTGATAGAATCAAGTTAATTAATGGAAAATATTATCGTACCCTTATGAATAGTAACACACCCTTATGAATATTAACTTACCATTATGAATAGTAATATGACCCTATGAATGATAACCTTACCAATGAAAGTGTAAATAAAATTTAGGCACCTTAAAAATGAAGATAAATATTTTAAATGATGGTATTTTTTGTTAAATTATGACTCTGATTAAAAATTAAATTTATCATATTTAGAATTTTTTTTGAAAAATGGAGTTCATTTTTTGATTCAACACATTATAAAAGGGTTTTGGTGGATTTTTTAGATTTTTTTGAAATACTTAAAGTTTTAGTGAATAGTAAAATGCATTATTTTATCTTATAAATTCATTATAATTTAAATCCACTATTCCTAAAATACTGAGTGATATAAGCACACAAATATCAAACTGACATGCACTTATTACTGTTCTATGTAATGAAATCCTCACTATTTCTTATCATAGGGTAAAATAAAAAACTAATGACTAAAATATTAATAAAACCCTCCTCCCCTCCATAATATAACCCACCCTTCACCCCCTCTTCATACTACACCACTGAAGCTTTGATTATTACCTATGTTCTGCCAAATAAACATCTTATGGATTTCCCCTTTTCTAAGACCTTCCGGTCTCATCAAAAATACAAAAACAAAGGCCTTAAAGAGATTCTCAAGGAAGAGTACTCAAGAGGTGAACCTCTTTTCCTTTTTCTTTCAACTTATTTCACAAGTTCCATTATTTTGTTTCTCTCTCCTTATCTCCACACATCAAAATGATATTCCATTACCTTACAAGAACTGGAATTTTATTATTCTAATGGAATATTTCATCATCCTTTCACTTTTCTCTCACCTCTTACACTAAAAATGAAAATATCGTCCGTGATGTGCTAATTTATAACAATCACGGACGATGGATTTTAAATTTATATAACTATATTCAAGACTGGTCATGAAACCATTTTAATGGTTTAAACATATCATAATATATATATTATACCTTATTAATTGATATGGAATCCTTACACACTCATAATATAAATAATAATACCAAACAATTTCATTATGCACAAAACCACCAAGTTAATCCAAGCATTTATCATTAACATTTAACAAATGAGTCATAATCATGGTATATAAACCAAAATCATTATAATATCATTTATATTTATGTTATTTCAATAATAATATATATTAAAAATTATGGATGTTTAACTAAATTTCAATCTATCTTCCATTCATGAAGACAAGTAATCTGACAATGAAAACCAAGGAGGAAAATGCTTCCAAAACAATAAAATCAAACCTCTTAAACCAATAAAAAAGGCCATGAATGAAACTAATAAGTTTATTCCAAATCAATTAAATCTATATTATTTCATGTAATTATTATTTAATGAAGCTAAATTTGATTATTCATATCATTAAGATCCATCGAGAACACATTCGAGAATAAGGTAAGGAGTTTCTCATCTCACTTTTATTTCTATGATATTTCCATTATTCACCACTTATTTATTGGATGTGGTGTATATTTACTTATATTTTATATATAATATCATGATTATTTTTATATTCATGGTATTTACTGATTTACTTGATGATTATTAACTCGAGTGACTACAATATTGTAAGAGAATTTGTTTCAGTTTCCATTTAATTGTGATTTACATGGTATTGTTCACCTAATCATTCTTATGTGGTGTACCTACTACGAATTTGAGATAAATTTTCATTTGAACTTGTAAATAGTTTATATATACATATTATGGTTTCATGGATATGATTATTTTCTTATGCTTTATAACCTTTTACATATGTTGTTTATTTGGAATGTTGTTTTAACTATGGAAATATTGATGAATATATGTCCTCTACTCTATACGAATATTGAGAAGTCATATAGTACATGTATTAAATATATGTATAAATAATTATTTGAACTTTTAGTGATGGTCGGGGCTTGCTATAGAACCTTGATATATCGATAGGTTTCATGAGACAAATCAGTTGGCGATAAACCCTTCGAGTTTGTTTCCAAAACAGAATCGATGAGTATCTACCCACAAACATAAACCATTTTGACGGTATATTGGTTTCATTTTCTTGATAAATTATGTCTAATTCATAAGGATTCTCTTTATTTATTTTCAGTTTTTACTATCTCTGAAGTTTTCACTGTGAAAAAATCTACAGATGCAGTTTCGTTCTTATTTTATTAATGGTGTGTGTTTTTCATTTATTCAACATGCCATATCAACTATGACAATTTTAATATGAGTAAATTATTTTCGATTCATGATTATAATATTTTTAACCCTTACTAAGCATTTTATCTCACCCCTATCATTAGTTTAACTTCAATAGGTTATGAATAAGAGACCATTAATTGAGTTCTCGTGGATGTAGTTTATCAGTTTTTTTTTACGTACTGTATTTTTTACCTTTCCCAATGTAATACGAGTTACACATAAATATATAGTTTTTTCAAGATTATAAAACTAATCGTTCCTTTAGGATTAAATTCCATTAAATCATTCCAATGTAATAATTAATGCGTAGGCTCCAGGATTCTATGTTTGGGGTGTTACAGTTGGTATCTAAGGAAGTTTAGCAGCAACCATGGAAACAAAATTTAGGAAACATAATTTAGAGGAGTGACCCTAAGCCATACATGTAGGATAATAATATAAGAACATCCTGGAATTTTGTTAAAGTAGAGATTATGTGCGTCTTCATATAAAATACATCCATTTTTTGGATACTATAAGTGGACATGGTTCTGCCACAGATATAACTAGTTGTAACAACTTCGACAAGGAGTTTTGGGTGTGTCCCGGGGTATCCCAGTACAAGAAAACGATCCTTATTAGCACCTGGTTTGACACTACCAGGGGATATGCTTAAGATAATTCACATTTTCATTACAATCCATTGTGATGGATTTAAAAGTAAATATAAAAAATGTTTTTGATTATGAGATTAGTCGTGCATAAATTCTCAGATTATCTTAAGTGTTTTCTAGTTATAAATTATTAACTATGACCTAATTTAGTGTATGAAATTGTTTAGTGAAAACGCCTAATGGAAGAATGGGAATCAATATCTTCGGACAATGTAGGGAATTCCCAACTGATCATGTCATCACATTCAATGTTGGAGAAGATTAGATCATGAATATATTGGGACAACTTACTCAAGATGTTATTAATAACCATGCTACACCTGTACTTGATCATCTCATGTGGTATGATCTCCCTTATTTTAGTGGGACTACTAATCCGGTGGTAGCTGATATGCGGATCAAGTCCCTTCAAAAGATATTTCTAGCATTAAGATGCAATTAAAATGAAAAGGTAGTAATGTCAGTATATTTCCTCAAGGGTGATACTGATCAATGGTGGTCATTGAACCAGAATACCATATATGAAGAATAAATAGATGATATGGTATAGAGAACTTTTAAATAAATATTCTTTGATAGATATTTTCATTTTGAACAATGAACTGAATTGAGTAGGAAATTCCTTACCCGAATGTAAAGGGAAGAAGATAGTGTTAAAGAGTATGATGATAACTTCAAAAGATTATTCAGGTATTCTATAGATTACATATGTGATTCGAAAGATAATATTGAACATTTATTTGAAGGTGTTATGTCTATACTTCAATGGGCATTGGCTTCTCAAACATTTCATCATATGATGAAATTATATTATGTTCCATCAAAACAGAGAAGGAATTTTCTAGATCAAATTTATTCAAGGGAAATCAAGATAATAAGAGGTATTATAATATCCATGGAAAAACTGAAGCGCTAGTTAAGAATAAGGGAATGAAGAAACATCTATTATGTGAGAACTATGGAAAGAATTGTAAAAACCTGAGATTTTATGAGAATTATTCTTTTTAATTTCATTGATGTCTTGTGTTGTAAGCTACACCAAAATTATCTCGTGCTATACGCAACACTGTACTAGCTTACTGTATACGCAACACTATTCTTGGATTATGTTACACATAATTTCAAGTTCGTTTGATAGTAGTTATTATACGCAACCTTGAGTGTGTATATATATTTATATATAATGTATAAATGAAATATGGTTGGATTTTTTTATTCAAAACAACTAAGGAGTCTTTCATAACAAACAACCCTGACTTGTCTTGCATTACACGCAATCACGACGTTCCTCGATAGCGTGTGTTGTACGCAATATCAGGTTTCATTAAACAATGATATATGGTTTTAATATTTTTATAAACTAGATTTTATGAATATTATTAACTAAATTTTGAATGTTATAACATTATTATTTCATCTTACACATTTTCTAGAACATGGTATGTGAACAGAATAAATTTTTCAGGTAAAATAAGTATTTTTTAAAAAATGTTGTTTTGCCGCCTTTTGATGGCGCACCCACATTAAATCTATTTTTTGACATGTTTATAAGTTCAATTTTAAAAAATAAACTCTTTATTTTGAATCAGGATATAAAAATTTACTTTGGATAAAGTTTTGATATTTTTCTGATAACTTTCATATTTTAATGAATAGTAAAAACACGCTATATTTTAATTTAAAAAAACTATTTTCATCGTAATAATTTAGATGGTTAAATTATATTATTAAATGGTTTTAAATTATACATAGAATATATTTTTTCCATTTAATATAATGTATGTCATTAGCATTTATTTTACTCTGATTTCGTAGGTTAAATCAATTCAATCTTTTGCAATGTTTTAAACAAAAACCTGTTTTCTTTCGACAACGTGATTAATTTTAATTTAATTTATTCCACTTTTGTGTATTGAATTTAGAAAATTTTATTCCATATTTGAAATCAGTGGGTCCAAATTATGATAATAATCTACTTTTGATTTTTTGGGCATTATGAATAGTAATTACGGTAAATTTTATTTATCATAGTTAAAGGTAAATCGGGTAATTAAGGGTAAATATAAGATTATAAAATTAACATAACACCTTAAAAAATACTATTGGATGACTATAGGTCAACCCATATCACCTAAGGGTTGTATTAGATTCATTTAATAGACTTTTGTTGATGAAAATAGATTAATTATTATTAAAACCAAAGAAAGTGACAACATGTCACTTTCTTAAATCTTATAAGTATAATAGTTTTAGTTTAGTGATAAAATTTATGAAACTTCGGATATAAATAGTCTCCAGAAATCTAATATAAGTATCTACATTATATGATTTTTTTTAGAATTTTTAGGGATTAAATAATTATCATTAAAGGTGACATAATAGTGATGTTGAAATTATTTTATTAAGAGAAATATCAAATAAATGGTTTTAAAAATATTAAAATAAATATTATATGAACTATTTAATGTTATAAAATAATTTTATAGATAAATATGAGATGTTATGAATCTATTAAATCTTTTAGTTCGAACATATCGTCTGTATATTGATTATTTAAATTCAAATAAATGAATATTGTCAAAATTTACACTATTGTTATTTTATATAAATAACATATTATAAAATTGTTTACAAATCACAAAAAAAATTTAAAAATTATAAATTTAAATTTATATAGTAAAAAATGTCATAAAGTGTCAAATTATGGAAAATTCACAACACATATGTAATTATTTATAATAATTTAAAATCTTTAATTTTATTACCACTAATAAAATTAAACTGATAAATAAGGATAAATCAAGTTGATAATGTTTAAAATAAATTCCAAACATGTCTAAATTTTATTTTTTGGTGATATTAAAACCCTATCTCATCTAAGAGTAGTATATGAGTCATTTTTATAGTTTTTAAGTGGGGTTGGGATTTAATATAAACTAATATTTCTTATATTTCCAAAGGTGACCCTCTCCGCCCTTATAAAATGGCACCTCCTCCCTCTCCTCCTAACACCAATTTGAGCCATCAAGCTCAGAAAAACTCTACCAATTTATCTTCTCCGCTTCCATAGAAGCATCCTAGAGGTTATGGTATTCTTAAAAGACCATCTTTAGTGCCCTAAGAAGAGGTTAAGAAGAGCCGCTTCAAAGAAGAGGTAATGTCTGTTACCGATACTTTCAACTTTATTCCTTCCTCTACTACTTATTCTTTAGCTGTATCATTATGAAGTAATAACATCAGTGTCACTAATATACCGATATGTTATTATAAGTATGAAACAACCCTATTTCCCCATCTATCCATCCTACAGAAAACAAAATCACCGTGCGTGCGTACGTACGGAATACCGTCTTCACGCCGTGGTGTAATCTATTTTCGACCACCCCCATACATGGATGGGTATAATGATGTAAATATATAACTATATATGATTATTTTAAATTGATATTTATTCTTAAATATTATACATACACTTCAATAAAATTCCGCGATCATGGGAATGATATCATCCCTCGTGCGTACGTACGGACTACCGTCTCCACGACGCGATGAGATTCATTCTTTATGTTAACCATTCATTAATGATTATAAAGTATATATAATAAGTAATCATGAAATATGTGACATAAAAATGATACTGGATTTATGTATATATATATGTATGTCATCTACTTAATTCCATTCAATTCAATAAGGAAACGAAAACAGTGTTCGTGCGTACGTACGGCCTACCATCTCCATGAACGGTGCATTACATTCTATTTATCGATCTATCATATATATATATATATATATATATATATATTCTTAATATATTTTAACCATTGTTTACATTCTGGAATTATTTAAATCAGGTTATATGTAATAATATCAAGAACAACAAGTCCAAACATGTACGATAAATAAAACGATTTTACCAAAAACGCTACTTTAACATGGAACTTCCAAATGAACGGGTAATATAAAGTCATAAGTGAACCATTTATGATATCATAACAATGAATATGATTATTTAATAAGTCAATGACATTATTTAAATCATTATAAAGGAGGTTCAGATACGTACGAAGCATATCAGACCTATGGTAAGGGATAACTTTTCCAATCTCGTTTTTATCCGAGATTGTTTGTTCGTAAGTATTTACTGGGGTTATATTTATCATCCTTGCCCTTGTTTTCTAAAAATGTTCCCATGTATTTTTAATGTCCTTTTTACCCATTTTTTACTTTTACTACATGGTATGTTTGAAATCATTCTTTTATGAGGTACTTTTTGACTTTTCTAGAAAGAGAACGAGAATAATGTTTTTTTAACATATGCAGCACGAATGGATTTTTACAATTTTATAAAGGCTTATTTTCATGAAGCTTCCTCCAAAGGATTTCATGAGTATTTTCAAAAAAATCCTTTTCTTTTAAAATTTCATGACATTTTGTGAAAAGAGAATGATTTTGAAGAAGAAAGGATATTTTCCTTAAGAATCATTTCAAATGTTTTATAAAAACCATTTTTCATCTAAGATAAAATTATTTCATATGTGAATGTTTCAAGTATCATGTCTCTATGATTTACATGGTTTCACTTTTCTTATTATGAAATGATATCCATTTATTTTATAGGGGTTATGTGATGATGGGATGATGTTTATGAAACCCATTTTATTCATTGCGTTATTATGAATGATGTATGTTTATTTTGTTGCACAAGATAGAATGATTTAATCATGAGATGGGTGGGACCTATATTCTCCCTCCAATGTATTGGGGAATGATTTATATCTCATGAGATAGACATGGCTGGAATGCTACGTTAATTTGGTTCAGTGTTACCGGACTGAAACGGGGAGTGAACTCGATTCAGAAAGGGACATTGTCCACTAAGGTGGTCTTGGCAGCAATGTCGTGGCTACTATGGAAATCATAACATGTGCTGAATGGTTTCTATAATTACATGTTTTATTCCCATTATATTTTATCATAATTGATGTTCCATTATGATATATGCCTTACATACTTCCATGATTTATGTCTTTGCTCAAGATTTTGATGTTTAAATGTCATGTTCTAGTTTTTGCTTTCAAATGTTTATGGATTGTTTTATGTTCTCTATGTTTTCCCTTTCTGAGAATTTATCTCACCCATTTTACGTTTTATTTTAAACAGGAAATAAAGAATGGTTTTAGATAAGGAAATAAAAAAGGGAAGATCATTATGGGAGTTGTTAAAGAACTTTCAACATGATTAGAAGTTTATATTCCAAGATTCAAAAGACACTAAACTATTACAGTCCTTCAGTATTGGTTCTTATTATGTATTAAGTATTCTGCAAAAGTAATGTAATGTCCATGTCTATCAATCTTTAGGTCTCTACATTTGGTATCATAGAAAATATTTAGTCAACCTTTGGAAACTAGGATGCGAGAACTTTAGTGAGATCCCAAAATATATTTCTACGGTATGTCTAGGGATGTCCCTAAGGTTAAGTATAAGATTAGGTTATAATCCTAGAATTATGGTAATGATCTTAGAATTAAACCTAAGATGTTAGATATTGAAGGTACCCCCCCCCCCTTTATTATGTTGTTTTCCCTAGTATGATTTTTGCCTCTCACACTATTCTTTTTGGGTTTTAGATGATGGCTGGAACCTGAAGGAACCATGTTGATCAATGTAATGGACAATGAAATGATTGTCCTCCTGAAAAAACAAATGTTTTTTGAGATGGAGTTCAAAATATGATTGCTATACTTACACATGTTATGAATCATTCGGATCGTCCAAATGAGCAGAGAAGGGAACAATATTCTATTAAGTCCTTCATTAGGAAACGTCTACCTTCTTTTAGTGGGTCTTCTGATCCACCTATTGCTGAACAATGGAGCAGTACTACTGAAAAGATATTTTCAGTTCTTCAATGTTATGAGCATGATAAATTCATCTTACAAGTATATCGTTTGGAAGGTGATGCTGATCAATGGTGGAATCTTATCACGATACGAGGCAAAGAGATGAAATTGAGTCCATGGAATGAGACGAGTTCAAGAACTTATTTTTCAATAAGTACTTCCCTCGTATTCTTCACACAAAGATGGAGAAGGAGTTCCTTTAACTAAAGGAAAAGGATGATGAATCTGTTGGTATATATGAAGCAAATTTGACAAGGCTTGAATGGTATGCATCTGGATTTATCATCCAACTTGAATGTAAAGTTGATCGATTCTTTAGTGGCTTAAAACCAAGTCTTCGAAGGGCATTATCTATAAGAGACTTCAATAGCTATGAAGAAATAGTTCGTTGTGCTATCAAGGAAGAAAAGGAAGTTGGTGTTATATATCCATCTCATGGGTTTGACAAGAAACGAAAGATGGATTTCAAGAAGAAATCTCAGAATAATGGTGAAAAGAAGATGAATGTTTCCTTATGAACAAAGTGTAGAAAGAATCATGGTGGAGATTGTCTTAAAGGGACTAGAAAATGTTTTATGTGTGAAAAAGAAGGTCACAGAGCAGTTGAGTGTCGAAGTAATGGAAAAAGGGTTACTAATGATAAAGAAAAGACTACAAAGAAAGCACCACCAACACTCCAATACTTTAAGTGCAATGAAATGGGGCATCATTCTAATAAATTCCCTAATCCAAGGGTTGATGATGATCGACATGAGAAACCACTTAAGGAAAAGGGCAAAGGGAAGTCACATGCGATCACTATTAGTGATGTTGAATATGACAACGATGTGGTGGAATGATTAAGTATTTATGTAATGGGATTCCAAAATAATGTTGTATATAGTATCATGGAATATTGGAATATTTATGTATTAGTCTATTCTAGTTTTCAATAATTTTATGGGATAGGTAACCATAGAAATTGATTGAGATATTTTTGGAAATAATATGATATGTGCATAATGAAGGGATAAGTTGAAAATTAAATGTTTGATAGTATTCATGAGCTCATGACTGATATAAGGAAATAGTTATATCATGGTTTGAGTATATAGAATTTTGGGGTTTTGGTATGTGGAAAGAGTTAACTTTTGACAACACTCATGTTTTCAATAAGGTTCAATGGGTATTCATTTTTCAAGAGAATACATGATTAAGGCCTTTGAATGTTTGTAATGTGACCAACAAGACATATCTTATGATATATGGGGATCAACGATGGTATTAAAAGGATTGTTATATGAACTCTCTGTTAATCGTTTTCACTATAATATGAGAATGGATAGCAGTATTTTGGATAAGCCTAAAGATTGGAAAGGATTATCTTCGACATAATATAGTATTATTTAAGGATATAATATTTTTTTTGATATTATTTCGGGAATGTTATAATAGTGTAGTTTTAGAAAATGGAAAACCTGCAGGATGGGTGACAACCCATTGCATCGGACAAGGCTGTGGGAATCGAACCCACAACTGAACTGTAACAGGACTTTATCGCCTACCACTAGCCTACAGGAATTCCCTGGTTAGTAGAAACTATTTTTATTTTATTAAGAGGTATGATAAATAATGTATAACTCCATTTTAGGAACCATATACAATTAATCACACCATAGGATGGACTTATATCTTTTTCTAACCTCTTGTTTGAAATAGATGGAATGACCCATCATTCTATCACATGATCTACTAATGCTTCACGAATAACAAATTCAACTTCATTTTGTTAAGAGATGAAGTGTAAATTATTCAATTCACAAACAACAGTGAGATTATACCAAAATAATGTAAGTATTTCTTTTAATTAATCAACTTTAGAGAAATGATCTTGAAAATGTTGTCCTAGTTCCCTCATATATGATTAATCAGATAGTACCCTAGATCATCCCAAATATATGGCTTTGTGATTGTTGGCTCTTTCATAGCCATGTTTTCTACCACTCTCCATTAGAACATGATGGTTAGACTTTTCTTCCATATCCATATTTTCACCTATGTTCTCCTATGTCGAAACCCAGTGATTAGTTAACTTGGGTAACCGTTACATTTCATACTTTAGTTTTTAAAGATAGGTTTTGGTATTCCCTTTTTACAATGTGGGTTTCTATTAAATATAATTTCAAGTAGTAAGCCATTTATAAACCCGACGAATTTCGAGGGAGAAATTTATTTTCAAAGGGTAGAATTTAACAACCCGAGATTTTATGAGAATTACCCTTTTTAATTTCATTGATTTCTTGTGTTGTACGCTACACCAAGATTATCTCGCGCTATACGCAACACTGTATTAGCTTGCAGTATACGCAACACTATTCTTGGATTGTGTTACACAAAATTTCATGTTCGTTTGATAGTAGTCATTCTATGAAACATTGAGTGTGTATATATATATATATATTCAATGTATAAATGAAATATGGTTGGATTTTGTTATAAAAAACAATTAAGGAGTCTTTCACAACACATAACCCTGACTTGGCTTGCAATACACGCAATCAGGACTTTCCTCAAAAGCGTGTGTTGTACGCAATATCAGGTTTCACTAAACAATGATACATGGTTATAATATTATTAAGAACTAGCCGTAATGAATAGTATTAACTAAATTTGGAATGTTATAACATTATTATTTCATCTTACACATTTTCTAGAACATGGTATGTAAAAAAAATAAAATTTTCAGGTAAAATTAGTATTTTTCAAAAAATGCAGTTTTGCCACCTTTTGATGGGGCACACACATTAAATCTAGTTTTTGACATGTTTATAAGTTAAATTTTAGAGAAATAAACCTCTTATTTTGAATTAGGATATAAAAATTTACATTGGATAAAGTTTTGATATTTTTCTAATAACTTTCATATTTTAATAAATAGTAAAAACACAATATATTTTAATTAAAAACAAATTTTTTCATATTAATAACTTATATGTTTAAATTATATTATTTAATGGTTTTAAGGTATAAATAGAATATATTTTTACCATTTAATATAATGTATGTCATTATCATTTATTTTACCATCAATTCGTTGGTTAAATCAATTCAATCTTTTGGAATGTTTTAAACAAAAACCCGTTTTCTTTCGACAACGGGGTTAATTTTAATTTAATTTCTGAAACTTTTGTGTATTGAATTTGAAAAAATGGATTCCATATTTGGAATTAGAGGGTCCAAATTATGATAATAAGCTAATTTTTATTTTTTGGGCATTATGAATAGTAACTGAAGTAAATATTATTTCCCATAGTGAAAGGTAAATCAGGTAATTAAGGGTAAATATAAGTTTAAAAGATTACCCTAACACCTTCCAAAATCCTATTGTGTGACTAAAAGTCGACCCTTATATCCTAAGGGTTGTATTAGATTCATTTAATAGACTTTTCTCCATGAAAATTGTTTAATTATTATTAAAACCAATGAAAGTGACAACATGTCACTTTCATAAATATTATAAGTATAATAATTTTGGTTTAGTGATAAATATCATGAAACTTAGGATATAAGTAGTATATAGAAAGCTAATAAAATTATATACATCATATGAATTTATTTAGAATTTTTTGGGATTAAATAATTATCATTAATGGGGATATAATAGTGATGTTGAAATTATTTTATTAAGAGAAATATCAAATAAATTGTTTATAAAAATATTAAAATAAATATTATATGAACTATTTAATGTGCTAAAATAATTTTATAGATAAATATTCCATGTTATGAATCTAGTTATTATTTTATTTTGAACATATCTTATGTATATTGTTTATTTAAATTCAAATAAATGAATAGTGTCAGAAATGACACTATTATTATTTTATAAAAATAACATATTATAAAATTGATTAAAAATCACAAAAATATTTAAAAATTATAAATTTGAATTTTTATGGTCTAACATGTCATAAATTGTCCAAATATGGAAAATTCACAACACATATGTAATTATTTATAATAATTTATAATTTAGAATATTATTACCACAAATAATATTAAATATGCAAATAAGGATAACTCATGTTGATAATGTTTAAAATAAATTCATTACATGTCTAAATTTTATTGGTTGGTGATATTAAAACCCTATATGATCTTATATTTGGATATGAGTCATTTTTTAAGTTTTTATGTGGGGTTGGGATTTAATATAAACTAATATTTCTTATTTTTCCAAAGATGCCCCTCTCCTCCCTTATAAAAGGGAACCTCCTCCCTCTCCTCATCAAACCAATTTTAGCAATTAAGATCTTCCAACCCCTGCCAATTTCTATTCTACACATCCATAGAATCATCCTAGAGGATCTGGTATTCTTAAAAGACCATATTTAGTGCCCTAAGAGGAGGTTAAGAAGAGGCGCTTCAAATAAGAGGTAATGCCTGACAACGATTCTTTCAACTTTATTCCTTCTTCTAATTCTTCTTATTTAGTTGTTTCATTATGAAGTAATAACATAAGTGTCACTTATATACTGATATGTTATTATAGGTATGAAACAACCCTATTTCACCATATATCCATCCTACGGAAAATGAAATTACCGCGCGTGCGTAGATACGGAATACCGTCTCCACACCGTGGTGTAATCTATTTTCAACCACCACCTTACTTGGATGGGTATAATGGTGTAAATAGATAACTATATATGATTATTGTAAAGTTATTTTGATTCTGAAATATTATACATACAATTTAATACAATTCCATGATCATGGGAATGATATCATCGCTCGTGTGTATGTATAGACTACTGTCTCCACGACGCGATGAGATTCATTTTCCATGTTAACCATTAATTAATGATTATAAACTATATATAATATGTAACCATGAAATATATGACATAATAATGATACTGGATTCCTGTATATATATATGTATTTCATCTACTTAATTCCATTCAATTCAATAAGGAAACGAAAACAGTGTTCATTCGTACGTACGGCCTACCGTCTCCAAGAACGGTGAATTTCATTCCATTTATCGATATATCATACATATATATATATGTGTATATGATGAATATATATAAATCATGTTTTACATTGTGGAATTAAGTAAATCCGGTTATATGTAATAATATCAAGAACAACAAGTCCAAACATGTACGATAAATAAAACGATTTTACCCAAAATGATACTTTAACATGGAACTTACAAAATAATGGATAATATAAAGTCATAATGGTACCATATATGATACCATAACAATGAATATAGTTCTTTAATAATTCGATGACATTATTTAAATCATTATAAATGAGGTTCGGATACGTATGAAGCATATCAGACCTAAGTTAAGGGATAACATTTCCAATCTCGTTTTTATTCGAGATTGTTTGTTCGTAAGTATTTACTGGGGTTATATTTATCATCCATGTCCTTGTTTTATAAAAATGTTTTCATGTATTTTTAATGACCTTTTTACCCATTTTGACTTTTATTACATTGTATGTATGAAATCTTTCTTTTACGAGGTACTTTTTTACTTTTCTAGAAAAACTACGAGAAGAATATTTTTTTTAACTTATACGGCACGAACAGATTTTTAAGATTTTATAAAGCCTTATTTTCATGAAGTTTCATCCAAAATATTTCATTATTATTTTCAGAAAAATCATTTTCTTTTAAAATTTCATGACATTTTGTGAAAAGAGAATGATTTTGAAGAAGAAAAGATATTTTCTTCAAGAATCATTTCAAATGTTTTATCAAAAACATTTTTCATCTAATATGACATTATTTAATATGTGTATGTTTCAAGAATCATATATCTATGATTTACATGGTTTCAATTTTCTTATTATTAAATTATATCCATTTTTTTATAAGTATTATGTGATGATGGGATGATGTTTATGAAACCCATATTATTCGTTTGGTTATTATGAATGATGTATGTTTATTTTGTGGCACATGTAAGAATGATTTCATTATGAGATGGGTGGGACCTATATCTCCCTCCAATGAATTGGGTAAGGATTTATATCTCATGAGATAGACATGGCAGGAACGGTAAGTTAATCTGGTTCACTGTTATAGGAATGAAACGAGGACTAAACTCGATTCAGAAAGGGACTTTTTCCACTAAGATGGTCTTGGTAGCAATGCCTTGGCTACTATAAAAATCATAACATGTGCTGAATGGATTCCACAATTACATGTTTTATTCCCATTATATTTTATCATGGTTGATGTTCCATTATGATATATTCCTTACGTACTTCAACGATTTATGTCTTTGCTCAATATTTTGATGCTTAAATTTCATGTTAATGTTTTTTATTTCAAATGTTTATGGATTTTTTTATGTTCTCTATGTTTTCCCTTACTGAGCATTTGAGCTCACCCTTTTTATGTTTTATTTTCCCTAGGAAATAATGAACGGTTTTAGGGAAGGAAACAAAAAAGGGAAGATAGTTATGGGAGTTGTTGAAGATCTTTCAACATGATTAGAAGTTTATATTCCATGTTTCCAAAGACACTAAACTATTACAGTCCTTGAGTGTTGGTTCTTATTATGTATTAAGTATTCCAAAAAAGTAATGTAATGTCCATGTATGTCAAGATTTGGGTCTCTACAAGAATCATCATGGGAAATGTTTGAAAGTCATTGGAATTTTCTATAAGGGTGGAGAAAAGGGAAATTGGCCTATAGAATTTAAGGGGAATAGAAAATTCAATGATGTTCCATGATAAAATTGTAGAGAGATGCGACACTATGAAAATGAGTGTTCTAATAACCAAGGAAACATTCCTCAAAAAAGTCCATGAGAGTAAGAGAATGCTTATACGATTACTACTACAGATGTTGAAGTTCCTAATGATCTGGTAAGAAGGTACTTTAATTGTTTCCTATAACTTATCCAATACATTATTTGATTATGGGACATCATATTAATTTTCATCTTCCCAATTTTCTAAAAAAAATAGACATGTCCAATTTGGTTTAATAAAGGAGTTGGTTGTCCAAACTCATAGGGGATATATCATTGCAACAAAGATGTGTCGATTATTGGACCACATGACACATAAAAGTTATTTAGTTGCTAGCCTTATCATCATACCATTGATTAAATTTTATATAATACTCATTAATTATTTGATGTCAAATTATGATGTGAATATCTATTCCAAGAAGAAGGGAGTTACAATTTTTGATAATGATGTAGAATCCCTTATCTTTAGAGAAAAAACGTCACCATCTAATTCTTGTCAAGATTCACCTCCAGTAGCTCTACTGAATGAAATTCATGGAGATAAAGTGAACACAATATCTATGGGTGAGGAAAGAAATATTCAAATTAAAGACATACCTATTGTGCATGAATACATTGATGAATTTCTAGAGGATTTACCTAGACATCCTCCAAAGTAGGAAGTTGAGTTCTTTATTGATTTAAGACATGGTGCAAAACCTATATCAAAGTCTACCAATAGAATGTACTCTGTGGAAATAGTGCAACTAAATAAACAACTATTCGAATTGGGTGAAAAATGATTTATTCGACCTAGTGTTTCTACATGGGTATCCCCTGTCATTTTTTCAAGAAGAAAGATGGATCCATGATGCTATACATTGATTACAGGGAATTCAATTCTATTAAAATAAACGAAGTATCCTCTACCAAGAATTGGTGATTTATTTGATCAACTTCATGGAGCCCAATACTTCTCGAATATTGACCTTTGATCTAGATATCATAAGCTGTGTGTGAGGAAGAAAGATTTTCCTAAGACAGCATTTCAAACCAGGTATGGTCATTACATGTTTAAAGTAATTCCATTTGGAAGGATAATGAACCCTCTGTTTTCATAGATCTAATGAATAGAGTCTTCATGGAATATCGTGATTACTTTGATGTTGTATTTATTGATGATATCCTGGTATACACCAAAATCTATGAAGACCATGATAATCAGTTGAGTATTATTCTAAAAACTCTTAGAAGAAATGGATTATATGGGATGTTTAGAAAGTGTAAATTTTGGATTCAATCTATTTCTTTTCTTATAAATATTATCTCTAAGGAGGGAATCTTATTTCATCCTACAAAGATAAAGGAAATCCAAGAATGTCCCATGCCAAAAACAAAACCGAGGTAGGTTTTTTTATTTCATTAACAGGTTACTATCGGCGTTTCGTTCATAATTTTTCCCAATTGGACAACCCAATAACCCAGCTGACACATAAAGGTGTTATGTTTGTATGGATGGAAGAATGTAAAGAATTATTTGAGTAATTGAAATGAATATTGGTCAATGTTTCAATTTTTACTCTTCCATCTAGAAATGAAGGATTTTTTATATACGGTGATGCATCAAATAATGGATTGGGTTGAGTCCTTATAAAAATGATAAATTTATTAATTATGCATCAAGGTAGTTGAAGAATAATGATAAAAATTACCCAACTCATGATCTTCAGTTAGCAGCCATAATCTTTTCTCTGAAAATACAGAGACATTATATATACAATGAAATATGTGAGATATATATGGATCACAAGAGTTTGAAATAAATTTTTACACAGTATAAACTCAACATGAGGTAAAGTTGATGGATTTATTTACTCCAATATTATGATTGTTCAATAAAATACCATTTAAGAAAGGAAAATAAGGTGGATGATGCATTAAGCAGGAACGATCATGGACTTCTATCCCAAATGAGAATTGAGAGAGATCCTATATTCATGGATCTACTAAATATGGATATGAGAATTGTTAAAGAATGAGAAACATATTTCGACTTTAAAATTATATCTACACTATATATATTAGAGAAGATAAAAATATTTCAATCTGATGATGAAAATATAAAAAATAAAATTAACGTTGTTAAGGATGGAAGATTCCCACACTTTGTGTATGAGGATGCAGTTTTGAATTTTGGAAAGAGGTTATGCATTTCATCAGTACCTAAGCTAAAGAACTATTAGATGATTCTCATAGCTCAAATTTCTTTATACACCCAAGTATCACTAAGTTGTATAGAGACATGAAAGAACATTTATGGGATAAAATAAAGCAATAAATTGCTGACTATGTGTCAAGGTGTTTGGTTTGTCAACAAGTGAAAGCTGAGAGATAACATCCTTGAGGGGGCATGTAACCTCTACCAATTTCTATTTAGAAGTTGGAGCACATTACAATGGATTTTCTCCTAGGACTATTGAGGACACCTAGAAAAAATAATTCAATATAGGTAATTGTTGATCATCTCTTACAATCTGCACATTTCCTTTCTATAATAGTGGATTTAACACATAATAACATAGAATGACTTTATATTAATGTAGTTGTAATAATTCCTGGTGCACCTCTTTCAATTTTGTATGATCAAGAACCCCAATTTACATCAAAATTCTGGAAAAGTCTCAAGAAGACATTGGATACTGAGCTTTATATGAGTACTGCTTTTCACCCCTAAACAGATGGACATTCTTAAAGGACTATTTAAACACTAGAAGACATGATGAGTTCATGTTCTCTTGACTTTAAAGGTATATGGGATCAATACGTTCCTTTTCTGGAATTTTCCTATAATAATAGTTTCTATTATAGAATTAAAATGGTTATATATGAAGAATTATATAGTAAGAGGTGTCAAACCCCAACATGTTTGGATGATGTTGGTGAGTGGAAACTTATAGGCACAGAACTTACCGAAGAGACAAATGCATAGGTAAAGAAAATTCAGGCCCATATTAAAGAATCCTATATTAGTAAAAAGAGTTATACTGACAAAAGGAGAAAGGATTTGGAATTTCAAGTATAATATCATGTATTTATAAAATTATCTCCATGAATGGGTGCCTTAATGTTTGGTAAGAAAAGGAAACTGAGCCCCAAGTACATCGGACAATTTGAAAATATGAAAAGAATCAGAGCTGTAGATTACCATTTTGCAATTCCAAAAAGTCTCTATAAAGGTCATAATATGTTCCATGTGTCATTATTGAAGAAATACATTCTAGAACCAACACATGTACTCACCTATGATTAAATAGAACAAGAACCTGATTTGTCTTACTATGAAGAGCCTATCGAGATAGTTGACACTAGAGAGAATGTATTGAGAAATCAGATGACTCGCATGGTAAAGGTTCTTTCGAGAAACCATTAAATAGAGGAATTAAAATGGGAACCAGAGGATGATATGATGAAGAAGCACGCCCATATTTTTAATGTGATTTATTTTTTAGGATGAAATTTGTGAAGGTGGGAAGAATATAACACCCTAAAAATATTATGCAATGTTTCTCATAAATATTTTCAATTCATTAGAAAACTTATATTTCATGAAGCAGCAAGTCTCTATGATAAAAAACGTGATTTCTATAGGATATAGTCATAACCTAGCCATTAAACAAAATTTTTCCTCTTTTGTGATTTAAATTTCAAAGAACAGACATACAAGGTTGCAATCATGTTGACATTTGAAGTCTGATAGAATCAAGTTAATTTTTAGCAAATAGTAACATATCCATTTAAATAGTAACACACCCTTATGAATAGTAACTTAACATTATTAATAGTAATATGACCCTTATGACTGGTAACCTTACCCATGAATGGGTAAATAAATTTTAGGCGCTTTAAAAATGAAAGATGAATATTTAGTGTTGGTATTTTTCAATTAAATGATGATTTTAATTAATAATTAAAATATTAATTATTAGAATATTATTTTTGATGAATGGTTTTCATTTTTGGATTCTATATTTCGATAAATGGTTAGGCTGAATTTTTGAGGTTTTTCTAAAATACGTGAATTTTTTGTGAAAAGTAAAATACGTTAATTTACCATATCGATAAAGTATAATTTAAATACATTATTCCTAAAATCATGAGTGATTTAAGTACCCAAATATCAAACTAACATTCAATTATTACTATTTTGGTCATGGAATCTTCACTATTTCTCATCTTAGGGTAAAATAATAAACTAGTGGTTAAAATATTAAAAAACCTGCCCCCTCCACTACTTAAACCACCCCTCACCCACTCTTCCTCCCACACCACTCTAAATTTGATCCTATTTTCTTCAAAATACACATACCAAGACCTCACCTCACTTACATGACATGTTGTTCTCATTAAAAGACCAAAATACAAAGGCCTTAAAGAGATTCTCAAGGAGGATTACTCAAGAGGTGAACCTCTCTTCCTTTTACTTTCATCTTCCTTTACGTGTTCCATTATTTTATTTTTCTCTCCTCACAACCCCACATTCAAATTCTATTGTAATTCCAGTAACATACATGAACTGGAATTTGGTTATGCTAGTGGAATATCTCATCATCATCTCTCTTTTCCCACCTCCTCTTACACTAAAAATGAAAATACCATCTTAGATGTGTTGATTTAACACATTCAATGATGACGGGTTTTCAATTTCTCTTACTTTCTCAAATACTGGTCATGAAAACATTTTAACAGTTGAACCATATCATATTATAATTATTTTATGTTATGTAGTGTTCTGGAAACCTTAGACAATCATAATATAAAATAATAATACAAAACAAGTTCATTATGAACAAAACCACCATGTTAATCCAAGAATTTATCATTAACATTTAAATAATGAGTCATACTCATGGTATATAACACAAAATAATTATAAGATCATTTATATATCTGTAATTTCACTAATAATATATATTAAAAATTCTATTTGTTTATCCTCATTTCAAACAAACTTCCATTCATGAATACAAGTAAATTGTTCATGAAACCCAAGGAAGAAAATGCTTTTAAATCAATAAAATTGAACTTCTTAAACCCATAAAAAGGCCATTAATGAACCTAATACGGTTATAATAATTCAATTAAAAGTAGAGGATATCCTAGAATTATTAATTAATGAAGATAATTTCGAATATTAAGGTCATTAAATCTATCAAGAACACATTTGGTCATAAGGTAAGGGGGTTCTCATCACACATTTATTTCCATGAGATTTCCATTATTCACCATTAATTTATTGTATGTGGTGTATATTTATTTCTATTTGATATATAATATTATTATTCTCTTTATATTCATGGTATTCAGGGATTCACATGATTATTATTAACTCGATTGATTACAATATTATAGGGGACATTGTTTCAGTTTCCATTTCATTGTGATTTACATGATATTGTGCACCTAATCATTCTTATGTGCTATAACTACTACCCGTTTCAAAAAAAATCATTAGAACTTGTAAATATGTTATATATACATATTATGGTTTCATGGATATGATTATTTTTTTAAGATGTATACTCTAGCGGAAAAAATGTTTAACATGTCCGCATTTTTCATGTCAGTTCTATATAAATGGCGTGAAAAGCATTAAAAATTGATTTATCACGTCAGTTATACAATAACCGGCCTGATAAATCGATGAGAATCAATTTTTTTACATCGGTTAATTTATAACCGATGTAATAAAAACTGATATTAGCTTTATCACATAGGTTATTTTATAACCAACATGACATATTAAATCTGGGCACTTTATCACGTTCGTTATAAAAGAACCGACGTGATAAAGAGATATTTATAACAGATGTAATAAAATAACTAGTTTTATAAATAGTTTTTTATGTTATTTATTAAATAGCCGATGTTATAAACATAAAAAAAATATTTTATCACATCAGTTATTAAATAACAGATGTGATAAAGATTTTATATGATTTATCGTGCTCTTTATTCAGTCATTCTATTTTCTTCGATCGGGCAACCTCCGACTCATCTCTATCAAGCGGAAAACCTAGAAAAGATTCATCAAAGTCATTCCTTCTATCCTCGTTTGGCCAACATCATTTATAATTTTTATTATCACTAGATCTATCAGGTCGGCTCACAACACTCAAGTAGGACTTACACTGCTCAGTTTAATTTTATATTTTTCACGATGCCCTAAACTAATTTTTTGAGATGTTATTTTTCTATCAATGTTCTTGCTATCATGGTAAGTTTCATAGTGTCCATTTAATCCATGCTAAATTATTTTCTGGTAAAAAACCCATGGAATTGATATCATGCATATTTAGGATTTTTGTGTGTTCTATCATGTGTGTGTGCACGTACAGGGGGAGTCCAATGGGGTGGGGGGAGTTCCTAGTGGGTGGGGGTGTCCAGGGGGTGTCAAAGGGGGTGGGGGTGGTGTCCAGGGGGTGTGGGGATGTCCAAGGGGGTCGGAGGTGTCCAAGGGGTGGGGTGTTCAGGGGAGTGAAGGGGATATCCAAGGGGGAGGGGTGTCCAGGGAGTTGGGGTGTCCAGGGGGTTGGGGTGTCCAGGGGGTGAGTGGGCTATCTAAGGGGGTATGGGGTGTCCAGGTGGGGGTGTCTAGGGGGTGAGGGGGTGTCCCAAGGGGTGGGGAGCTATCCAAGGTGTGTGGGGGGGGGGGGGGGGTTGTCCAGAGTGGTGGTGGGGGTGTCCAGGGGTGGGGGTTTCCAGAGGGTTGGGGGATGTCCAGGGGTGGGAGGGGTTTTCCAGAGGAGTGGGGGGCTGTCCAAGGGGTGTTGGGGTCTAGGGGTGTCCATTGGGGTGGGGTGGTGTCCAGGGGGTAAAGGGGCTTTACAAGGGGGTATTGGTGTCTAGGCGGTGGGGAGTGGTGACGGGGGGGGGGGGGGGGTGGGGGTTGTCCAGTGGTGGGGGTCTCCTAGGGGTTAGGGGGTGGGGAGGTGTGTACGGGGGTGGGGGTGTCCAGGTGGTGGGGGTGGTGTCCATGGGGTTGAGTGGGTTGTCCAAGGGGGTATGGGGTGTCCATGTGGTGTGGGTGTCCATGGGGTGGGGGTTGTCCAGAGGGTTTGGGGGGCTGTCCAGGTGGTGGGGGTGGGCTGTCTAAGGGGGGTGGTGGTGTCCAGGGGGTGTAAGGGGGTCGAGGTGTCTAGGGGGTGGGGGTTGTCTAGAGGGGTTTAGGGGTTGTCTGGGGGTGGGGGAATCCAAGGGGGTGGTGGTGTCCAGGGGGTGTCTAGGGGGGGTGGTGTTGTCCGAGGGGGGGGGGGGGGTGAGGAGGCTTTCCAAGGGGGTGGAGGGTGCTGTCCAAGGGGTGAGGGGGCTGTTTAGGGAGGTGGAGGGTGTCCAGGGGTAGAGGCTATCCAGAGGGGTTGGGGGTTTTCTTGTGGGTGTTAAAGGGGGGTGGTGGTGTCCAGGGGGTGTCCACGGGGGTGGGGGGTTTCCAAGGGGTTGGGGGTGGTGTCCAGGGGGTGAGGGGCTATCCAGGGGGTGGGGTGTCTAGGGGTGGGGGTGTCCAGGGGGCGTCAAAGGTGGTGGGGGAGTCCAAGGGGGTGAGACGGCTTTCCATGGGGGTGGGGGTGTCTAGGGGTGGGGGTGGTGTCTAGGGGGTGAAGGGGTTGTCCAGGGGGATGGGGTGTCCAGGGGTGTGGGGGTGTCCAGGGGTGTCCAATGGGGTAAGGGATGGGGTGGTGTCTTGGGGGTGAGGGGGCGTTCCAAGGGGGTAGGGTGTACAGGGGATGTGGGGGGATGTGTGTGGTGTCCATGGGGTGAGGGGGATATCTAGGGGGTGTGGCGGTGTCTAGGGGTGTCCAAGGGGGTAAAGGGTAAGGGTTGGTGTCCATGGTGTGGGGGTGCTCAGGGGCGGGGGGAGGTGTCCAGGGGGTGAGATGGTTGTCTAAGGGGGGTAGGGGGTATCTATTGTGTGGGGGTGTCCAGGGGTGGGAGTGTTCAGAGGGATGGGGTTCTATTTAAGGGGTGGGGTGGCTAAGGGTGGTGGTGTCTAGGTGATGTCCAAGGGGGTGGGGGTGATGACCAATGGGGTAGGGGGTTAGACAACACTTTTCCCATGAACACCACACCCCCATCCCCTAGACACCACCACCCCCATGGACACCCCAACCCCCTGTATAGGCCTCCACCCCCTAGACACCATGGACAGCCCCTACCCCCGTGGACAGCCTCTACCCCATTGGAAATCCCCCACCACCCCCATGGACAACCCCCTTGGACACCCCCCTTGGTATATATATATCCCAACGGTTTCATTGAAACCGTTATCATATTTTAACTTCAGGTATTATACCAACAGTTACTATAGAATTGGTGGTATAGGTATATTGCAATGAACATCATGAGAATGGTCTATGAAACCATTTGGGTATTCTATTCCAACGATTTCAAGGGCTGTCCGAATGGTTTCAAATCATTGTGATATGTTTAATTTTTAGTAGGTAATTTTTACATATTTTAATAATTATACTTCATATTTCTTTTTTATAGAAGGGTGAATTTGTAATCCAGTTTCACCAGGATGTATTCATTGTGTACCATAAGAATAAAGGATCCCAGATGAATTTAAAACTATTATATATAACAATATTTTCTTTTTTAAAAACATATTCATGCATATATTTTTCAATAAGGAATTGATTTGTTTTATATTTCAAAATTTCTTTACATTCAAATTATGATATTTTTCATATTAATATATATTTGTCTTATCTTTACATGATGTATAATTTTCATATTTGTTATGGTGAGTCGAAAAATGGATTACAACACATAGAATGAGTAATGAATATGAGAAAGGTGTTGATGAATTTTTGGAATTTTATAAACTAAATTTTCCAAGAAGTGAAATTTTTTCTGTCCATGCTTAAAATGTTTGAATATAAAGAAGTTGAAAAGTAGAGAGATCAAATATCATATGATTTTTCATGGTTTTAATACAAGTTACATCACTTGGATTTGGCATGGTGAAGCTGGAAAGATTGCCAAATATACTCATGACGACGATTTACAAGATGGTAACTCTGATGGAATTGATGAAATGATTCGTGATATTGTAAAAGAAAAAATTGATATAGAACCTACAGTTTCACATCTATATGGTGATGCTGAAAAACCATTGTATCCTGGTTGTATGGATTTAACGGTTTTGTCGGTGGTGTTAAGATTGATTAACCAGAAGTTGAAATATGGATGGAGGGACAGAAGTTTTACAATTCCTCTACAAGTGTTGAAAGACATTCTTCCAAAAGACAATGTTCTTCCAGATTCACAATATAAGGCCTAGAAAATATTATTCCCTAAGGGATTAGGAATCCAGAAAATACATGCCTATCCAAATGGATGTATGATATATAATAAGGAATATGAATTTATGTCAGAGTGTTCTAAATGTGGGACATCATGAAATAAGTTGAAAGAAAAATCAAAGGCTGGTGTAGGGATGAAAAAGATCCCTTCTAAGGTATTTTGGTATCTTATAATTATTCATTGTTTGAAATGTTTATTTTTAAATTCACATGATGCAAAAAGGTTAATATGGAATTCTGATGAGTGTATATGTGATGGAAAAATACTTCACCTAGCTGATTGTCAATAATTGAAGAAAATCGATGAGAGTTATCCTATATTTGGAAATGAAATTAGAAATATAATACTAGGGTTGTAAATATATGGAATGAATCCATACCGAACCCTTAGTAGCACACATAGTTCATGGAATATTTTATTGGTAATTTACAACCCCTCTCTTGAAGTTTGTATGAAGGAATAATATGTCATGATGAGTATAATTATCTCTGGTCCAGTGCTACTAGGAAATGATATTGATGTTTCCTTTTCACCATTGATTGATGATTTGAAACATTTATGTGAGGATGGTATTAGGGTGTATCATTCTTATAAAATGGAATATTTTCAACTACATGTAGTGCTTATGTTCACTATAAATGACTTCCCAACATATGAAAAAATTTATAGATATAATGTTAAGGGGTATAAAGAATGTCCAATTAGTGAAAAATAGACTTCAGATTGTTAATTACTTCATGGGAGGAAAACAATATACCTGGTTCATTGAATGTTTTTCCCTATGTATAATTCTTATAGAAGACTAAAAAATTTTTCATTGGTTCATAAGAAATTTTATATTGCTCCAAAACCATTATCCCCTAATCTGTATTTTGAGATGGTGGAAAACCTTGATTTAAAATTTGGAAAGACCCAGAAATCTATCAATGATAGACATATCTAGAAGAGAAGGTCAATATTTTTGGGGCTACTATATTTGAGATATCATGATGTTAAACATAATATTGATTTCATGCACATGGAGAAGAATATCTATGACAGTTTGATTGGATCATCGTTAGATATTAAAGGAAATAAAAAAGATGGGTTGAATGCAAGATTATACTTACTGTCAATGGGAATATGTTTGGATTTAGCTCCCACTCTTAATGGAAGATGAAAATTTATTCCCTCTAATTTTCATACATTATCCAAGTGGGATAAAATTACCTTTTTTCAGTGTCTTCATGATATCAAAGTACCTCAAGGATATTCTTCAAATGTAAAATTTTTTGTCTCTTTGAAGGATTTGAAGTTGATAGGTATTAAATATCATGATTCTCACATCATGATGCAATAACTTCTACAAGTTTTATTGCATGGAATATATCCCATCTGTGTCAGAAAGACTATAATGAAGTTGTGTTATTTTTTCAATTCAGTTATTAATAAGGTTATTGATGTGAATGCTTTGGAAATTTTGGAAAAGGGTAAAATTTCTATACATTTTCAATTAGAAATGTTTATTCCCCCATATTTTTTTAATATAATGGGGAATTTAATGATTCGTCTGGTTTTAGAAAGAAAACATTGTGGACCACTATATCTTCGTTGGATGTATCCTTTTGAAAGGTATATGAAAATATTGACAGGGAATGTTAAGAATCCATATCGACCTGAAGCCTCCATTATTGAAAAGTATATTTCTGAGGAGGTTTCTGAGTTTTGTATGAGCTACTTGGCTATGGAGGAGCACATAGGTTTCCCTCCATCTCTCCATGAATGAGTTACTAATGAGGGAAAGGGGATTCTTGGCTTGAAAGTCAAATCTTTGTCAGCTGAACAGATGAAGAAGTTAAAATTATACATATTCAATAACATTGTAAATGATAAACCGTATATCACATTTAAAAATTAATGAGGTTTGAATAATGTCATCCAAAGAAGACATAAATTTGGATTTTGAATGAGAAAAAAAAAAATTTCTATGGTTTAAAAAGACCTTACTTGGTAGATCAGATTTGTCAAAGGCATTTAGATGGTTAGTTGGTGGTCCAAGTTTAAACATGATGACATGGTCTAGGTAGGACATTAACGGAAACACAATTCATATAAAAGTTCATGAAAACAGTACTACAGTTCAGAATATCAGTGTATTGGTGTTTACACAATCAATACAATTTTCAAGTTCTAAAGAAAAAAACCCAATTTCTTCATCAAGTGCATAATATGGATTCATTGAATAAATAGGAGATTTTAATTACTTTAAAATTAATGTTCAGGTTTTTAACTCCAAATGGTTTATTTGTAAAAACAATTTCATATGCGATGAATTCGGAATGACAGTTATAAATATGAATATATTGGAAGACACAACTGATTCTTTTATAATGGAAACACATGCAAAACAAATTTTCTATGTAGTTGATCAATCAAATATTCCATGATCTATTGTTTTATAAGGGGAAAAACAATATGTTGGTGAGGATCAACTTGATGAAGATGTTGATTTATGTGAGATCCCTACTTTTATGGAAAGAATATAAGAACATAATGATGAGCATGTTGAAGACATGGTTTGTTCCATAATGAATGATCCTTTTTAAGGAATTTGGGAAAACATTCCAAATGTACATTCTTAATATTATAGGTAACATATGTTTATTTCTTGTATTCATTTATTATTTTCATAAAATGTTATATATTGTAATTTTTTTCATTATTAAAATGCGTGTTAAAACAAATAAGTAGAAGTTTTTGTTTATTTTAAATTTGATTAAATTATTTTATCATGTTTACCATTATGTAAATTATATATCTATTATTTTTGTTGAATGAAAATTACTTTACCATGTTTACCATGTCTACCATGTTTACCATGTCTACCATGTTTACCAGCTTACCATGTTTACCATAGCTTACCATTGTTTACCTTTACGTAACTTATATATTTATTGATTTTTGTTGAATGAAAATTACACTACCTTGTTTACTATGATTTCCATCGTAACCATTGTTTAACATGATTACCATCTTAGCCATGTTTACTATTACATATCATAGTTAAATTTTACATTTTCTATTTAAATTATTATTTTAATATTTAAATTTTTATATTTGTAATAAAATTTTTGTTTGTTTTTTGATTTAAAGGATAATAAAAAATCAATCAGTTCATAAACTATATGATTCTGGAGATGAGCATAATGATCATACCTCTGGGGAGTAACATTCACATGCTCTTAATGATGTTCCACAATCATCCTCAAGTTCTCCCTTAACAACAAAAGAGAGTTCAAGAGTTGGTAAACTTGTGTTCACACATTTACCAAAATTATCACTTTCCCATATGCAGGAATAGAGGATACTCATTTATTTTTGGGGGAATGATATCCCTAGAGGGCTAAATGCAAAATATTTTAAGAGTTTTGTATCAAATAAGGGTAACAGAAAAGTAATCATTTTTATGATGATTGGAGAAGTGTGGACAAAGTGATAATATCTCAGTTGTGGGAGACGATTTTGGTAAGATCATTTTCCATTGTTTTCCTATTCTTGAAATGTTTCTTGTATAATATGTTTTACCTCTTCTTTATTAGGTGAAATTTGATATTCCAGACACTGGTGGAGTTAGGAAGAAATGTTTATCAATGGAATCTAGGAGTTGGATGGATTTAAAATCAACCGTCACATTTAATTTCATTTTTGGTCATTGTATTCATGATGATCCATGTCATATATATCCTTTCATTGATGAAATCACATGGAGAGAGTTTGTTGAATGTAGAAGAAATGATTCATTTTTGGTAAGGGAAATGTAAAATTTTATATGATTTATTATATAAATGATCTTATTAATGTTTTTCTAATGATTTATCATTCTTAATTTACAGAAAACAGGGACATTTAATCAGAAAATATGATCTAAAAATGTATACCCTCATTGTTTATCTCGGGGAGGGTATACATTATTGGATGAACAAATAATGGAGGGAAATTTATGAAAACTGAGAGTTGAGTATTCAAACTCAAGAGAGGTTTCCCCTCCACCCCCTCTATCTAGACATGAAAAATGAAAGAGATATCGGATGGGAAAAAAAGGGGAAATATCATTAGAAAAGAATCAAGAATCATAGATAAGAGGATTGTAAGATATTTATATTATTTATTTATGTTAACTATATTCTTTATCTAATTTGAATCTTTACAGAAATGTTCAATTAATTAATACATGATTCTCTTGAGGAGAAGAGCTCACAGGGGGTATTTATAGCTGCTAGGAGACAAGATATTTTATCTGCAGCATTGGGAATGCCCAAACATCCTGGTCATGTACGAGGACATCTAATGGGTGTATTAGTAGGAAAATTGTTTCCATATTCTTAAACTTATTCCATTGAGAGTGTTTATAAAAAAATAGAATCCTTAGAGGTTTATGTTCATTATATTAATGTGGTGATATAGGGAAAGATTAGAGCTTCGGTACAGACTATGTTTCTAGACATGAAAAGACAATTTCAGACTGTAGCTACCACTCCTCCACCTCCCCCTACAGACCTCATTGTTTATCCTCCACCTCCCCCAATATCTCCCACTCCCCCTCCTCAGCCATCAGAACCCATTTTTTATCCTACTCCTCCTTCGTAGCTTCCTCCTTATTGCATGTTTGTATGTTGATGATCCTCAACATCATACAGGTGCATATGGGATGGTATATTGTAGAGGAGATACAATTCATCATCAATAGTTAGAGGTAGAGAATCATAGGGTCATTTTACATGATATTATATATATATCAGCTTGAGTACCATAACCTACAGATGAGGTGACGACAATTGGACATAGTATCAGCCATTTTTTAATTTGGCCATCCAGACTTCTGCAACTCATTAACATAGAGGTATGTATGTTACATATTCTATTTTATTTTTTATTAACGTTGTTTTAACATTTCAAAAATAGTATATTTTTATATTTATTTTTATAGGAATAGTTCCAAGGTAACGAAATACTGTATAGAAAATAAAAAACATAAATGGCTATGACATCATATACAGATTCTAGTAGTCTTGATATATTTTTAAGATATTTATATTTTTTGGTGGATCATTATGATATTCCAATGGAATCTCATGTTTTTGGACATGAAATAAATGTTTGGATTGTAAAAAATGATATCATGGATCATGTTACTAGAGATAAGTTGGGAATCAATGTGGTGAAATTTTTTTCTATGTAAGTCTTAACACCTTTTTCCTATGTTATATTTATTAAAAATTTATACTTATGTATGTTTTGTATTTGGTATATTTAAAACATGTGTTAGAATATTTAGTTGATAGATGTATATGGATTCATGGACCCGTTTTTTATTTCCCCTTAAGCACATGCATTGGATAACGAACAAAGAATGATTTATATTGCAAATATATTTGAACAGAATTTAATCCCATTGTGTTGGATGATGCCTTTTTGTGAGAGGTGTGAAACATAACTCTGCCAAAGGGTTCGTTATCTTTTAACATAAAAAACCACTAACCTTAAATTTTCTTTTATCAGTGATCATTGGATGTTAGGTGTTTTTTTCCTAAGGGAGAAAACACATTATTGGGTATGCTCTATCAATTGCGATGTGAGGGAATGTTTTAAGAATATGTTTTCAAATTAAGTATCAATTTCTTAGTGGTTGTATATATTATAATGAATTTTAAATTTATACCATTCGTATTATTTTCTAATTGGGGATGGGTTTACTTTTGAAAAACACACAAATAAAAGGAGTTCCAAGATCAAATATGTAAAAGTAAAAGTAAATATCCATTTATAATTTGTACTTTTTGATGTATTTTATAAAAATTATTTATTTAATTTACACTCATTTAAATAGAATTATCATGAACTACTAGGCATCGTCGAATGTGGAAATTATATGTTAAGATTTATGTATGAATTAATTACAACTGGAACACTTGTGAATTTTGACCTGGTAAGATTTCCTATTAAAAATTACCATAACATTTCATTTCAGTAATTCATTATACATTTTAAATACTATACTTTTAATTTTCAGCTATTTGATGACCCTCAACCCAATAGTGCTCAAGTGGTTAATCAATTACAAGTGTAATGGTCAAATTATTTTACAGTTTTGATTGAATAATAGTTTGTTTGTAGTGTAAAATTAAATTTTGAAAATTTTCATTATAATTGTGTATTTGGTAGTCATTTAGGTTGGATTTAGGTTTTTTTAGTTGAAATTGTATGTATTGAATGTTATATATGTGAATGTTTAGTTTTTCTCTGCTTCTTGTTTTGGTCTAGTTCTGATGGTTTTTCTAGTATGGATTCTGGTCCGGGGGGGGGGGGGGGTTCATGGGTGTGGGGTAGTCCATTAGGGTGAGGGGGGGTCAGGGGTGTGCGCATGCTGTCTAATGGGGTGGGGGTGTCCTGGAGGGGGAGGGAAATCAAGGACAGAAGGGGTATGTCTAGGAGGGTGGGGTTGTCTAGGGGGTATCATGGGTTGGGGGTGTCTAGTGGGGTGGGGGTTTCGAGGGGTCTGGGAGGGCTATCCAGTGGGGGTTGGGATGTCTAAGGTGTCCATGGTGGTGGGAGGGTGTCCAGTAGGGTGGGAGATATGTTCAAGTGGTGGGGGTTGTCCAGTAGGATGGGGGGTCCATCCAGGGGATTTCCAAGGGTGTGGGGTGTGTCTAGCGGGGTGGGGGTTTCCATGAGTGTGGGAGGGCTGTCCAATGGAGTGGGGAGGGGGGTGTCGTGTGTGTCTATGAGGGTGGGAGGGTGTCCCGGAGGGTGGGATGGATGTTTATGTGAGTGGGGGTTGACCCAAAGGGTGCGGGTGGGGGAAATCTTTGGGTGTGGGGGGTGTCCAGTGGGAGAGAGGGGTTAGAGTGTGTGGGGGCTTTCTCGTGGGGTGGTGGGTGTCCAGGGTGTCCATGGGGTTTGAGGGTGTCCAGAAGGGTGGGGGATGTCTATGGGGTATCTAGGGGTGTGTGTGGGGGGGGGGGGTGTTCAGTGGGGTGGTGGTTTCTAGGGGTATGGGAGGGCTTTCCAGTGGGGTGGGGGTGTCCAGTGTGTCTATGGGTGTTGGAGGGTGTCCAATAGGTTGGAAGGGATGTCCGGGGGAGTGGGGGGATATTCAGGAGGGTGGGGGTTGTCCAGAGTGTGTCCATTGGTGGGGGTGTCTATGGGGGTGGAGGGTTCCATGGGTGTGGGAGGGATATTCAGTGAAGTGGGGGGGTCAAGTGTGTCCATGGCAGTGGGAGGGTGTTTAGGAGGGTCGGAGGGCTATCTAGGGTACGGGAACTATCCAAGAGGGTTGGGGAGGGGGGAAGTCTAGGGGGAGTCTATGGGTCTGGGGGTGTCTAGTGGGGTGGGGGGTTTCTAGGGGTGTGGTAGGGTTGTCCAGTGGGGTGGGTGGGGGTGGGGGTGGGGGGGGGGGGTGTCCACAGTTCCCATGGGGGTCGTAGGGTGTCCGGGAGGGTGGGAGGGCTGTCCATTGGGGTGGGGGATCTCCAAGAGGTTGAGGGTTCTCTAGGGGTGTCTAGGGGTTTGGGGGTGTCTAGTGGGGTGGGGGTTCCAAGGGTGTGGGAGGGATGTCTAGTGGGGTGGGGGTGTCCAGGGTGTCCATGGAGGTGGGAGGGTGTCCAGGAGGGTGGGGGCTGTCCAGGGGGTGGGGGCTATACAGGTGGGTGGGGGTGTCTAGTGGTTGGGGGTGTCTAGTGGGGTGGGGGAGGGGGGTTTCTAGGGGTGTGGGAGGGCTGTCCAGTGGCGGGTGTCCATGGTGGTGGGAGGGTGTCAAGGATGGTGGGAGGGGTGTCTATGGGAGTGGGGGATATCCAGGAGGGGGCTGTCTAGGGGGTGTCCAGGGGTGGGGTGGGGGGTCTAGGGGATGGGGGAGTCTGTCCATGGGGGCAGTAGGTTGTCCTGGAGGGTTGGAAGGTTGTCCAGGGGGTGGGGGATGTCCAGGAGGGTGGGGGCTATCATGGGGGTGTTTAGGTGTGTGTGTGTGTGGGGGGGGGGGTGTCTAGTGGGGGTGGGGTTGGGGTCCATGGGTATGGGAGGGTTGTCCAATGGGATGGGGGTGTACAAGATGTCCATGGGGGTGAAAGGGTGTCCAGGAGGGTGGGAAGGCTGTCCAGGGGAGTGGGGGGCTGTCCAGGAGGGTGGGGGTGTTGTCCAGGGGATGTCCAGTGGTGTGGGGAGTGTTAAAGGTGGTGGGGGGATCAGGGGTGTGGGAGGGCCTTCCAATGGGGTGGGGTGTCCAGGGTCTCCATGGAGTTGGTAGGAGGTCACGGGTGTGGGAGGGTTGTCCTGCGGGTGGGGATTTTTCCAGGAGGGTGGGGTGGGGGTTGTCCAGGGGTGTGGCGGGGAGGGTGTCTAGTGGGGTGGGGGGTTACAAGGGTGTGAGAGGGATGTCTAGTGGGGTGGGGTGGGGGTGAATAAGGTGTCTATGGGGTGGGGGTTTTCCAGTAGGGTGGGAGGGCTGTCCCGGGGAGTGGTCTACTTTCCAGGAATGTAGGGGTGTGGGGTGTGGGAGGGTTGTCCAGTGGTGTGTGTGTGTCTTGGGGGTGTCTAGGGATTCCATGGGGTGGGCAGGTGTCCAGGTGGGTGGGAAGGCTGTCTAGAGGGGTGGGGAATGTCAAAGAGGGTTTGGGGGTGAACAAGTGGGCGTCTAGGGGTGCGAGGGGTGTTCAGTGGGGTGGGGTGTTCTAGGGGTGTGGTTGGACTGTCCAGTGGGGTGGGTGGGGGGTTGCTTTTGTTTTGTTTTATTTTTGTTCTATTTCAGGTCTTCTTTGGAAGTTCATAGTTGTGGATAAATTGGTTAATTAAAAAAAATTGGTTTTTACGTCAGTTATTTTATAACAGACGTAAAAAATGAATGGGAAAGGGTTTTAACGTCAGTTATTTGAAAACCGTCATAAAAAATGAATGAGAATGGGTTTTTAAGTCGGTTATTTCATAGCTGACCTGATAAATTGAATGGAATAGTTTTTTACGTCAGTTATTATATAATCGATATAGTATATGTATTTTCACGTTGGTTATTATTCAACCGACATGATAAAACACTTTGCAGACTGGTTTATCACGTCAGTTATGAAAATAACCGACATGATAAACGCTTCATAGGCACATTTTATTATATTGGTTGTATGATAACCGATGCAATAAATTATATACCACATTTTTTATTTAAAACATGATGTCATAAATCATGACTCTAAAGCGTTTTCCATATTGGTTTTTTAGGAACCAACATGAAAAACGCTTCTGATATTTAGTTTTTACGTCAGTTTTAAAATAACCGACGTAAAAAACAATGTTTATAATACCTCCTGAAATAACTTCGTACAAAAGATGATGTAAAAAATATAATATAACCTCTGTGAAAACTTTTTCTGCACTACTGATACCCTTTTAAATATGGATTTTATTTGGGATGTTATTTTGAATTTGGTAATATTGATGAATCTGTATCCTCTACTCTATATAAATATTGAGAAGGCATATTTTACTTGTATTAAATCTATGTATAAATAATTATTTGAACATTCTGTTATGGGAGGGTCCTTCTATATCCCCTCAATGCATTGATAGTTATCATGAGACAAATCGGATGGCAAAAATCCCTTTGAGTTTGATTACAAAACAGAATTAGATGGGTATCTGCCCAAAGACTTAATCTGTTTCAATTGTATAGTGGTATCATGGGCCAGATACATGATGTCCAATTAATAAGAATTATCTAGATTCATTTTCAGTTATTACTATCCATGAGTTTTTAACTATGAAAATTTCTATGGATGCAGTTTCATTCTCAGTTTATTAATGTCGTGTGTTTTTAATTTATTCCCCATGCAATATTGACTATGCCAATTTAATTATGATTCAATTATTGTTTTCTCGTGATTACAATATTTGTAACCCTTACTAATCATTTGATCTCATGCCTTTCATTTCTTTACCTTCAACCAGTTATGAAGAGGAGACCATTTATGGAGTTCTCATGGATGCAGTTTATTATCTATTGTTATGCATTGTATTTTGTTACCTTTACAAATATAATATGAGTTACATGTAAATATCTACTATATTCAAGACAACTAAACTTATCATTAATTTGGGATTTCAGTCCATTTAATCCTTCCAATTTATTGACTAATGCACTGTTTCTAGGATTCTAGGGTTTGGGTGTTACATTTGCATAAGAGGAAATAATCACAATAGGTCACAACACGTCTTTTCCCATAAATCCAGCCACATGGTCAAACTGAGTCGCTATCACTACCCTTAGACATACATCTCATAGGATTTGGTTAAAAAGGGTAAACACACTATTATAAACAAGTTTCACTATTATAAACCCAATTATTCTCATTTCCCATCATTTTTTTAACAAAAAATCAATTAATGGTAGGCACAAATTTTCATTTTAATCTCAAAACAAGGAAAATAGTTCAAGTTAAAAACATAACCAAAACTTGTTTTCTTGTGCATGCCTAAAAGGATGCATGTCACAATTAACCTGAGTTCCTAAAATGATTCATAAATACTCAAATATCATGTTTTTATGGTCCACGAATCAATACTAAAAAAATTTCAGATAATATAATCACATAACACCACAAGTTCAGCACTCAATGTGAAATAATATTCAATTGTAAGAGAAAACAACAATAACCAAAATCCCACCCTGATCTGGGTTCCATGTGAAGGTTCCCCAATCTAGTTCATCACATGACCTCAAGTGCACATCCCCGTATGCTAGTGGGTAAAGACTAGTAGTGAGGGTCTAGAAAGTCAGTCATAGGGATACTATACCCGCATTTATTAGAGTAAAACACCAGTAGAAATAAATAATAAAATTCTATATAACAAGAACAATATGAATGTCACAAGATAACCAAATAAGAAATACTATACTCAACTAAAATGGAAAACATGATCTACCAATATTAGTGTGAGGTGTCTATAATGAATGAAAAGATAAAGACTCTACGACTCTCTAAGGGGGTTCTGAAACATGTTTGGTCCCCTAATCCAAGATCCATCAAATCAGAAATCCATCCCAAGGCCTTTCCCTCATCCTATCCTGTAATAATATAATCTATTCTAGCATCAGTCAATAAGCTTGAATTGGGTGTGAGTACAACTCAGTAGGCCACCACCAATGGTGTTTAGAATCAGTCCATTCAAAAGATTGTGTATGCAGTTCATTAAGAAATAAGTCAAATTCATAAAAACTAGTTATTACATTGTAATTTATTCTTATTAAAGTACATTAACACTAGGGTTACCAAGGAGACTCATTCCCAAATACTAACAGCATATCGTACCAGAGCCTGAATCCTCTCCTAGGTAATATCTTATCTTAATACCTACTTCTTTCTATAGCTTGAAGAATTCAAAGTTGTTGTGATATCTCAATACCTGATTTGACTTATACTGAAGTTCTAATATTCTCGTGCAAGGCCATAACATGGAGTTCCATTATTTTTATTCTTTAACTTCGCATTTATATCCCACATCACCAAAGGTACCAATATCACAAAGGTATGCAAGATGACTGTAACAGCCCAAGATTTTATGAAAAATATTCTTTTTAATTTCACTAATGTCTTGTTTTGTACGCTACACCAAAAGGATCTTGCACAACACGCATCCTTGAATTGCCTTGTATTACATGCAATCGCGACCTTCCTCAATAGCAATACCGAGTTTCACTAAACAACGATATGCTATTAAAATATTATTAAAACTAGCCGTTATTAATAGTAATACCCACTTTTTGAAATTTTGTAAATTTTATTTTTCAAAATGGACTTTATCATTGGATTTTTAATATCAAAATTATCTTAGGGTAAAATTTTGGTACTTTTCGGATAACTTTCATTTTCTGATGAATAGTGAAAATTACTAAATTTTAGTTAAAAACAACTTTTTCAATCGAAATAATTAATAGTGATAAATTATTAATTTGAGTGGTTTTAAAGTATATTTAGAATATATTTTTAAAATTTAATACAATGTTAGTCATTGAATGTAATTTCACATTTAAACCAGACATAATCAAGTGTCAATCTTTTGATAGATATTGTTTCTTAAAAACACGCTATTTGTCTTAACAGTGGGATTTAATTATATAATTAATTAATGCAACTTATATGTTATGAATTTGGTAAAATAGACTTCATTTTTGAATTCGGAATATGAAATATAGCTTAGGATGAAATTTTGGCATTTTTCTGAAAAACATCAATTTTTGATGAATAGTGAAACTACTAAGTGGTAGTTAAAAAACTGAATTTTTCATAAAACATAATTTTACCGCTTCTGTGAGTGGAATTTAAAAAATCTGAGAGACACGGTTGATGTCAGTAAGTAAAATGTGGTTCAATGAGATGAAAATAATTTTTGGTGAATAGTAACTTTTTACTTTTTTTTACCGTGGTTAAAAGTAAATAGGGTAATTAAGGGTAAGAATCATATTAATATTACCCTAACACATGTCCTAATTCTATTGGACAAGTTTATATCGACCAAAAACAACCTTAAGTGTAAAATATTATCATTTAGGCCCACTTGGATTAGATTAGGACATTGATTATTATTTAATTCAAAGAAGAGTTAAAAGAGTTAAAATCAAAGTTTATTTACTAAAACATTTTTAATATAGGGTTATACATAAGATAAATTCGATTGTAAATATTCATTAGAAATCTAAAAGGATTTCCCACATAATGGTATTTTATTTGTAATTTTTATACATCAAATAAGTTAATTTATTTATGACACAATGATGATGCAGTAATTTTCTTATTAATGAAATATTGACATAATTGATGTTATAAACACCAAACTAAATATAATTTTAGACATTTTATGAATTCCAATAATTTTCTAGGTTACTATGATATATTAGTGTTGATTTAATCAACTTGTATCTAACATATAATTCTGTTATGACTTTCACAAAAATTATATTTCAAATAGTGTCAAAATTGACACAAAATAGTTTTTAAATAAAATAAAATATTATTAATTGTTATTTTATTCCTAAAAATCTAAGGTTCGGCAAAATGACTTAGATAAGGATATATATATTAATAATAAACAATTTGGGGTTCTTTTGGCATGTTATAGTAAGTGTATTAACCATATAGTGAAAGAAAACAAAAAGACACGGTAAAAGTTAAATTATTTAACTTAGAGTTAAATCTAATTGATAAGGTTAAAATAATACCCTAAACTTGTCTAAATCATATTGGTTGATAGGATTTCGACCCAACCTCACTTTAGATTCGAAATAAGACCCTTTGGAACCATTATAAACCGATTTTGACATTAATATAAAATAATATTTTGAGGTATTCCTAAGGTGCCCCTCTCCTCCCTTATAAAAGGACACCTCCTCCCCCTCCTCCTCACACCAATTTGAGCACTCAAGCTCGGCCAACCCCTGCCAAAATCTTTTCTACACTTCCCTAGAAACATCCTAGAGGTTCTGGTCTTCCTCAATGACCAATTTTAGTTCCCTAAGAGGAGGTCTCCAAAAGGCGCTTCGAAGAAGAGGTAATTACCGTTACCAATTCTTTCATCTTTATTTCTTCTTCCACTTCTTCTTATTAGGTTGTTTCATTATGAAGTAATAACATCAGTATCAATCATATACTGATATGTTATTATAAGTATTAAACCACCCTATTTCACCATCTATCCATCCTACGGAAAAAGAAATCACCGCGCGTACATACGTACAGAATATCGTCTCCACGACGCGATGAGATTCATTCTCCATGTTAACCATTTAAGAATGATTATAAAGTATATATAAGAAATAATAATGAAATATATGACATTATAAATCTACTGGATTTATGTATATATATATATATGTAATTCATCATCTTACTTCCATTCAAGACAATAAGGAAAGGAAAACAACGTTCATGCGTACGTACGGACTACCGTCTCCATGAACGGTGTTTTTCATTTCATTAATCTATCTATTATATATATATATATATACTGAATATATATGATATATAAATCATATTTTATATTCTGGAAGTAAGTAAATAATGATATAAGTAATAATAATGTCAAGAACAACAAGTCAAAACACCTACGATAAATGAAACGATTTTACCCAAAACGCTTCTTTAACATGGAATTTACAAAAGAACGGGTAATATAAAGTCATAAGTGAACCATATATGATATAATAACAATGAATATGATTCTTTAATAAGTCAATGATATTATTTAAATCATTATACAGGAGGTTCGGACACTTACGAAGCAAATCGGACCTAAGGTAAGGGAAATATCACAATCTCATTTTTATCTGAGATTGTTTATACTTTGAAATTTACTGGGGTGTATTTTATCATCCACATCCATGTTTCCTCAATATGTAATATTATTTCCATTCAACTACAATTGTTTAAATACTATTTTACCCTTCGGTGTGTTTTTAGTAAAATATATGAAAGGAATCTTTTGTCGTTTTTCATACGAGGTACTTTTTGACTTTTCCGATAAAAGTACGAAGAATGTTTTTTTAACTTATACGACATGAATGGATTTTTAATACATTATTTCCAAGGAGATTCCTTTACAAGTTTTCAAGTTTATTTTTAATCATCTTCTTTTATTTTAATGTCGTATGACATGTTATGAAAGGAAAAATGTTTTTGAAGTAGAAAAGATATTTTCCTCAAGAATGGAGTTCAAGTATTTTATCAAAATTATTTTCCATCTAAGATAATAAAAGGGTTCTGTTTTTATCCCTATTATTACATGGATTTGATTATGTTGTGATGGAAATATTTTTTTTTGAATTCCTTTATCTTATATGAATTGTTTTATGATGTCATTTTGTTTAAGAATTCCATTTTTATTACATGGGTTACGCTATGATGTATGGTTTATGATTATGTGGCACACATAAGAAAGGATTCATTATAAGATGGGTGGGACCTATATCTCCCTCCAATGCATTGGGTAAAGATTTTATATCTCATGAGATAGACATGGCTGAAATGGTAGGTTATAACGGTTCAGTGAAACCGGACTGAAACGAGGGTTACTCGATTCAGAAAGGGACTTTGTCCACTAAGATAGTCTTGGAAATGAGTGATGACTAACAAGAAATTATTTTCCATGATTATGTGTGCATGCCACAAAGTTTCAAGTTTTATGTTATGATTATGGGGATCTCATTTTCACTTCTATGATTTATCCCATGTTATGATATTATGAGCTCTTTTGCAGGTTAAGATTTCTAAAAGCTATGTTCTTATGTATATGATGTGATTGATATTTCTTTTTTTTACCCTTACTGAGCATTTGAGCTCACCCTTTTATGTTTTCTTTTCCCCAGGATATAAAGAACGGTTTTAGGTAAAAAAAGGGAAGATCTTTATGGGAGATATTGAAGATCTTTCACCACGATTAGAAGATTACGTTCCGAGTTTCCAAAGACACTAAACTATTACGATCCTTGTGTGTGTGTTTCTGTTATGTACTAAGTATTCCGCAAAAGTAATGTAATGTCCATGTACGTTATGCTTCGGGTCTCTACAGTTGGTATCAGAGGAAAGGTTTAGTCAACCTTTGGAAACTAGGATGCGAGAACTTTAGTGAGATCCCTAGAGATATTTCTAAGGTATGTCTAGGGATGTCCCTAAGGATAAGTATACGTATAGGTTATAGTACTAGGATTACGCTAACGATCATAGAATTAAACCTAAGATGTTAGATATTTAAGGTACTCCCCCTTTATTATGTTATTTTCCATAGCATGATTTTTGCCTCTCACACTATTCTTTTTGGGTTTTAGATAATAGCTGGAAACAAGATGATTCAAAATAATGGAGGATATGATGGACAATGGAATGATATTCTTCATAATGAAATGGGATTTGGAAGTCCAATCATCATTATTATGCCGAATCAGAAATCTCATAATATGATCAATAAAGTAAAATTTGGTAAGTTTCCTGACTCGGCTAATAAGAGAAAGATGGAGTTTCATGATGATCATAGAGGAAATAAAGTTCAATTTCCCCTATGTAAATCATGTGGGAAGAGGCATCAAGGAGAATGTTTCAAAGGAACTGGAAGATGCTTTGGGTGTGGAAAAGAAGGACACAAAGCAAGTAAGTGCAAAGGAAAAGGTTCAGTTAACACCATGGATGAGGATAATGGTATTGCTACGACATCAACACTGGTTAAATGTTTTAAATGTGGAATGTACGGGCATTATGAAAACCAATGCCCTAAGGGAAAGTCTCATGAAGAGAATCAGTATGGTCGTATAGGAAGTATTTATGTTGATGACGATGAAGAGACTACAAATGATATGTGATATGAAAGAATTGATGAATCTTGGAAAATGGTTTAAGAATGTAGTGGAATGATTACATGTTTATCATGTGTAATGTTGTATAAGTAATCTCATGGTACTGTAGAATAAGGAGACATGTAAGGATTGTTACACTGTTGTCTGATTAATGTTACCAGTATCCATGAAAGGTTATTCAGATATTTTTGGAATGTAGATGATATGCGCATAATGAAGGGATAAGGAGAAAATTAAATGTTTGATAGTATTCATGAGCTCATTATTGATATAAGGACTAAGTGATATCATGGTGTTAGTATATAGAATTTTGAGGATTTTGGTATGTGGAAAGAGTTAACTTTTAATAGAATTCGTGTTTTCAATAAGGTTCAATGGGTATTCAAGATAGTACAAGATTAAGGCCTTTGAATGTTTGGAATGTGACCAACAAGATATATCTTATGATATATGGGGATCAACAATTGTATTAAATCTCTGGTAATCGTTTTCACTATGTTATGAGAATGGACTGCAGTATTATGGATAAGCCTAAAGATTGGAATGGATTATGTTGGACATAAGTTATTATTGTTTAAGGATAGAAGTTTTTTCGATATTATTGATGGGATGTTATAGTAATATAGTTTTATAAAAAGGACAACCTGCAGGACGGGCGACAGCCCATCGCTTCGGACAAGGTTGTGGGAATCGAACCCGCAACCGAAGTGCGACTGGCCTTTCTCGCCTACCACTGACCTACAGGAAGTCCTTGTTTAGTAGAAGCTAGTTTTAAGCAGTATGATATATGAAGTATAAGTCTATTTTAGGAACCATATATGATTAATCTCACTATAGAATGACTTATGTATATTTAATAACTTTTTCTTACCTTTTGTTTGAGACAGATGGAATGACCCGTCATTATATCACATGATCTGCTAACACTTCACGAATAACAAATTCAACTTCATTTATTTAAGAGATGAAGTGGAAATTTTTCAAGGCATGAACAACAGTTATATTGTACCAAAATAAAGTAAGTATTTATTCTAATTCAAATTTTCAACTTTAGGGAAATGATCTTGAAAACCAAAAATGTTGTCCTAGTGATCTTATACCTGATGAATCAGATGGTACCATAGATCGTCACAAATTTATGGATTTGTGATTAGTGGCTTTTCCATAGCCATGTTCTCTACCACTCTCCATTAGAACATGATGGTTAGATTTCTCTTCCATACCCATATTTTCACCTATGTGGAAACCCAGTGATTAGTTTATTTGGGTAACTGTTAAGTTTCATACTTTTGTTTTTAAAGATTGGTTTTGGTAATCCTTTTTACGATGTGGGTTTCTATTAAAAAAAACTTTCAGGTAGTAAACCATTTATAACCCAAACGAATTTCGAGGGCGAAATTCATTTTAAGGGGGGTAGAATGTAACAGCCCAAGATTTTATGAAAAATATTCTTTTTAATTTCACTAATGTCTTGTTTTGTACGCTACACCAAAAGGATCTTTCACAACACGCATCCTTGACTTGCCTTGTATTACATGCAATCGCGACCTTCCACAATAGCAATACCGAGTTTCACTAAACAACGATATGCTATTAAAATATTATTAAAACTAGCCGTTATTAATAGTAATAACCACTTTTTGAAATTTTGTAAATTTTATTTTTCAAAATGGACATTATCTTTGGATTTTTAATATCAAAATTAGCTTAGGGTGAAATTTTGGTACTTTTCGGATAACTTTCATTTTCTGATGAATAGTGAAAATTACTAAATTTTAGTTAAAAACAACTTTTTCAATCGAAATAATTAAGAGTGATAAATTATTAATTTGAGTGGTTTTAAAGTATATTTAGAATATATTTTTACAATTTAATACAATTTAGGTCATTGAATGTAATTTCACATTTAAACCAGACATAATCAAGTGTCAATCTTTTGATAGATATTCTTTCTTAAAAACTCGCTATTTGTTTTAACAGCGTGATTTAATTATAAAATTAATTAATGCAACTTATATGTTATGAATTTGGTAAAATAGACTTCATTTTTGAATTCGGAATATGAAATATAGCTTAGGATGAAATTTTGGCATTTTTCTGAAAAACATCAATTTTTTATGAATAGTGAAACTACTAAGTGGTAGTTAAAAAACTGAATTTTTCATAAAACATAATTTTACCGCTTCTGTGAATGGAATTTCAAAAATCCGAGAGACACGGTTGATGTCAGTAAGTAAAATGTGGTTCAATGAGATGAAAATAATTTTTGATGAATAGTAACTTTTTACTTTTTTTACCGTGGTTAAAAGTAAATAGGGTAATTAAGGGTAAGAATGATATTAATATTACCCTAACACATGTCTTAATTCTATTGGACAAGTGTATCTCGACCAAAAACAACCTTAAGTGTAAAATATTATCATTTATTCCCACTTGGATTAGATTAGGACATTTATTATTATTTAATTCAAAGAAGTGTTAAAAGAGTTAAAATCAATGTTTATTTACTAAAACATTTTTAATATAGGGTTATACATAAGATAAATTCGATTTTAAATATTCATTAGAAAGCTAAAAATATTTCCCACATAATGGTATTTTATTTGTAATTTTTATACATCAAATAAGTTAATTTATTTATGACACAAAGATGATGCAGTAATTATCTTATTAATGAAATATTGACATAATTGATGTTATAAACACCAAACTAAATATAATTTGAGACTTTTTATGAATTCCAATAATTTTCTAGGTTACTATGATATATTATTGTTGATTTAATCAACTTGGTTCTAACATATAATTCTGTTATGACTTTCACAAAAAATCATATATCAAATAGTGTCAAAATTGACACAAAATAGTTTTTAAATAAAATATTATATTATTAATTGTTATTTTATTCCTAAAAATCTAAGGCTCAGCAAAATGACTTAGATAAGGATATATATATTAATAATAAACAATTTGTGGTTCTTTTGGCATGTTATAGTAAGTGTATTAACCATATAGTGAAAGAAATCAAAAAGACACGGTAAAAGTTAAATTATTTAACTTAGAGTTAAATCTAATTGATAAGGTTAAAATAATACCCTAAACCTGTCTAAATCCTATTGGTTGATAGGATTTCGACCCAAACCCACTTTAGCTTCGAAATAAGACGCTTTGGAACCATTATAAACCGATTTTGACATTAATATAAAATAATATTTTGAGGTATTCCTAAGGTGCCCCTCTCCTCCCTTATAAAAGGACACCTCCTCCCCCTCCTCCTCACACCAATTTGAGCACTCAAGCTCGGCCAACCCCTGCCATAATCTCTTCTCCACTTCCCTAGAAACATCCTAGAGGTTCTGGTCTTCCTCAAAGACCAATTTTAGTTCCCTAAGAGGAGGTCTCCAAAAGGCGCTTCAAAGAAGAGGTAATTACCGTTACCAATTCTTTCATCTTTATTTCTTCTTCCAATTCTTCTTATTAGGTTGTTTCATTATGAAGTAATAACATCTGTATCACTCATATACTGATATGTTATTATATGTATGAAACATCCATATTTCACCATCTATCCATCCTACGGAAAAAGAAATCACCGCGCGTGCGTACGTACGGAATACCGTCTCCACAACGCGATGAGATTCATTCTCCATGTTAACCATTTAAGAATGATTATAAAGTATATATAAGAAATAATAATGAAATATATGACATTATAAAGCTACTGGATTTATTTATATATATATATATATATATGTATGTCATCAACTTACTTCCATTCAAGAAAATAATGAAAGGAAAACAACGTTCATGCGTACGTACGGACTACCGTCTCCATGAACGATGTTTTTCATTTCATTTATCTATCTATTATATATATATATATATACTGAATATATATGATATATAAAACATATTTTATATTCTGGAAGTATGTAAATCATGATATAAGTAATAATAATGTCAAGAACAACAAGTCCAAACACCTACGATAAATGAAACAATTTTACCCAAAACGCTTCTTTAACATGAAATTTACAAAAGAACGGGTAATATTAAGTCATAAGTGAACCATATATGATATCATAACAATGAATATGATTCTGTAATAAGTCAATGACATAATTTAAATCATTATACAGGAGGTTCAGACACTTACGAAGCAAATCGGACCTAAGGTAAGGGAAATATCACAATCTCATTTTTATGCGAGATTGTTTATACATTGAAATTTACCGGGGTATATTTTATCATCCAAATCCATGTTTCCTCAATATGTAATATTATTTCCATTCACCTACAATTGTTTAAATCCTATTTTACCCTTCGTTGAGTTTTTAGTAAAAGATATGAAAGGAATCTTTTGTCGTTTTTCATACGAGGTACTTTTTGACTTTTCTGATAAAAGTACGATGAATGTTTTTTTAACTTATACGGCATGAATGGATTTTTAAAACATTATTTCCAAGAAGATTCCTTTACAAGTTTTCAAGTTTATTTTTAATCATCTTTTTTATTTTAATGTCGTATGACATGTTATGAAAGGAAAAATGTTTTTGAAGTAGAAAGGATATTTTCCTTAAGAATGGAGTTCAAGTATTTTATCAAAATTATTTTCCATCTAAGATAATAAAAGGGTTCTGTTTTTATCCCTATTATTACATGGATTTGATTATGTTGTGATGGAAATATTTTTTTTAATTCCTTTATCTTATATGAATTGTTTTATGATGTCATGTTGTTTAAGAATTCCATTTTTATTACATGGGTTACGCTATTATGTATGGTTTATGATTATGTGGCACACATAAGAAAGAATTAATTATAAGATGGGTGGGACCTATATCTCCCTCCAATGCATTGGGTAAAGATTTTATATCTCATGATATAGACATGCGTGAAATGGTAGGTTATACCGGTTCAGTGAAACAGGACTGAAACGAGGGTTACTCGATTCAGAAAGGGACTTTGTCCACTAAGAAAGTCTTTGCAATGAGTCATGACTAACAAGAAATGATTTTCCATGATTATGTGTGCAAGACACAAAGTTTCAAGTTTTATGTTATGATTATGGGGATCTCATTTTCACTTCTATGATTTATCCCATGTTATGGTATTATGAGCTCTTTTGCAGGTTAAGATTTCCAAAAGCTATGTTCTTATGTATATGATGTGATTGATATTTCTTTTGTTTACCCTTACTGAGCATATGAGCTCACCCTTTTATGTCTTCTTTTCCCCAGGATATAAAGAACGGTTTTAGGTAAAAAAAGGGAAGATCTTTATGGGAGATATTGAAGATCTTTCACCACGATTAGAAGATTACGTTCCGAGTTTCCAAAGACACTAAACTATTACGATCCTTGTGTGTGTGTTTTTGTTATGTACTAAGTATTCCGCAAAAGTAATGTAATGTCCATGTACGTTATGCTTCGGGTCTCTACAATGACCATGTCTCCACACTTACTCTTAAATAGAGTGGTCGTGTTTCCATTTTATTACTCATAAGTATAATGACCATGTTACAATGTACACATCCCATTAGAATTATTATGTTCCCATTTTTACATCTCAATTTTAAATTACCATGTTCCCAATAGTTCACATATAATCAATTCGTAATTAATTACCTACATCAACACCCTTAATAATTAAAAAAATAGTTAAATACAACAAATCCATTAATTAATACAACAATTAACTACAAATTTCGATCACCATTAATTAATTCAATCAATTAATTAAACAATTTCACAATTCACATCCTAATAATTATAATTAATTTTCCCATTATAAATCTCAACTCATCATAATTAATCATGAAATTTTTATCTATATCATTATATCGGAGAATATAATTAATTCACAATTAATTATCTCAACATAACCAATTCAATATCTCATAATTAATCTGCTGATAAATTATCTTTATTACAATCCATAAATATTGTAATCAATTTCACAAATTAACTATATCATAGGTAATCTCCTTAGTCTCATGATTATTTCCTCAACTAATCATTTAATTCAAAAAATGCATCAATAAATAAATTGGTCAATCTAATTTACCCAATTTAAGAAAGTAAATTTCTAAAGGATTCTTGTAATTCTACAATTTTTGTTATATGTGTCATATATATGACTATAGGAATTATATTATTGACCACCTACCTCGATTCACTGAAGTATATTCATTGAATGGAAATCCCCAAAATCTGAGTATCACAACGATGTGGATTTGAGTGCCGGATCTCAATCCCTAAATCAAGGTCATGGTATCAAGATATAACCCATCTAGATCATGATATCCAATCCTATATCAAGATCTCACCACATAGGTTTATATCTAAGAATAAAAGGATATATTCCACCAAAGGATGAAGGAGAGAGAGGATAATGAATATAAAAGGCCATGAGATTAGATCCACTTATTGGGTGAAGAGTGGATATTTGATTCAGGATTTCAATTTGGAAGAACAGAGTTTTTATGGCCTTGGAATCCCTTCGAGTAGATTTAAGGACCTTAATTTACCCTTGGGAAAGAAAAATCCCATGTAAGGGACCCATATGAGGGGAACCATGTCATTAAAAGTTCAAAATTAGTGAGATCCACAATTTTAAGATCTTACTGTTGGCTCGTGCATGGTATAGTTGCACGGTTAGATAAACCGTGTGCTAACCATGCATTTGCAAGTGCATCAAGGGGGGACTCACATGAAATCCTCACATGGCCTCCCAAGACATGCTTTAACCATGAAAAAGCTACTAACTCAAAAGACCAGAGAACAAACATTTTTTCCAAGACACCCGTACAGTTTCTACAATCCATGAACCGACCATGAATAACACCTTTTTCACCAAATGTTTCTTTGGATACACCCCAATTCATAACTACCATAAAAGGTAATTAATTAAAGACAAAATTACCTGAAATCATGCCCGAGACAACTACAAGAAATTTAAGGATCTTACATGCTATATAATTTTTCATATCATTCACTTCTTCAGGTCCCCTTGAATACATTCATAATCTTCAATTTCATTCATAGAAAAACAAAAAAAATCTACATGGGAATAATGTGTTTTTAAATAATTTTTTGTTAGAGCTTCATGAATGATATTTATTTAACAAACCAAGATCTCCATTCAATTTAGATCTAGATTTATAAAAAAAATTGTGTCTTCACATTCATTGACTCTCTAGATTTTTTCAATTTATGTGAAGTATGATCTTCTTGATCTCTTTAACCTTTATTTTTGACGGAGAATGTATCTTCACATTAGTAATCAGTGAAATTTAATTATTCTGTTCATATTCTATCTTCATATACAATTCAAAAATCTATGACCATATGAATAATAATTATTTTAGTATATGTTAAGTATTCTTCATGTTTATAGACTCCTTCTTCATAGTAGAATTTCTTACATAATAAGTCAGTACTACTTTACTTTATTATTAATTTTTTATATTTGTCTAAGAAATAGTGTAATTCATTTATTAACAATATTTATATAATTTTTACACCATACACACAGATCTACAGAAGTCATAGGGCTATCCATTTTAGACCACATCTCATAAAATTCATGTGTTTAATCCTGGATTTCATTCTATATATCAATCCATTTATTTATTTTGAATATTGATTCTTTTTTATTCTTTAGATTTCTTCCAATAACTATGGTATTTATGGAATGTTTTCCAAAGCCTATGATATGACCACTTCAACCATAGTAAAAGAATCTTTTCATTGGTATAAAATATAAATTAACATTATTCTTAGATGCAATATGATTCGAATTTGTATTGACTAACTTCATATGTTTATAGCCTAAGGATGTATTGTTCACTTTTTTTCTTATTCTCTGTATTTTTTGTGACATTTTATTCATACAATAATATGAATAGTGCATGGTTAGTACATACCAACACTCAACATAATAATGATCACTTATGTTTGAATAAGAACATACAACATTAAGTGACCCAAATCTATTATTGATACCCATATTCTTCATTATCATTTTAGTTTTATTTAGATTTTTAGGATAACTCCTCAAATTAGTTCATATCTCCCTTAATACTGGCCTTCTATAGTTTTGACGCACTCACACATTATGCCAAAAATCAAATGCCTAATGCCCACATTTCTGAAAACACAAAAAAGACCCAAAAAATATTGATTTCCTTTCTATTGTACAATTTTGATGTATTTTAAATCTTCATTTATTAGATAATACGATTCTTTATTTTATCTTTTTGTGGGGAACAAGAATTAATATTCTTTTTAACATTCACATTTCATGATATAGTTTATTTTTCATCAGTATTCTTCACCCATGTTTTACATAAGTTTGTTTTAGAACCTATACTTATATATGAAATAATATTAGTAAAAATTGAAACAAATTTGATAATTTTTTCCTATTTCAATGAGATTTTATATATTTATCTTTATGAAATATCTTTCCTTTCACACCACTAGAATGAGTATTCTCAAAAGTATGTGTTTTTTATAATTAATCACTATAGAATTTATATTCTCAATGGATTGGGATATCCCAGCCTATGTAAATTATTTATTTTTCAATATGAATTCTAATTCAAGACACTTTAAGATGAGATTAATCTTCTCATATTTAACTGATTACAATTATTCTTCCCATGGAATCTATTGTTTCTATACTTAAACATTACACATTTAATTTTCATCTAGTATAGTATTGTATAAAACCTTATTTATATTTGATTTAATATTTATATATAATTATTTAACATCCATGGAGTTTTTATTGTTTTTTTTATAAAGAATGGATCACTTTTGTAAAAACATTATTAGTCGTATCATTTTCTCAAAAATCTTATTGAAATTCATCTTCAATGAGAGTGTATCTTTCTTTATCTTTGATTTAAAAATGATAATCCTTAACACAAATGGTATCTTTATGATATTATTAAAATGTATGGATAAAAAATTGTAAGAAACAAATCATTAACTAATTTATCAAATAAATTTCCTAAAAACACTTCTTTAACATAGTAAAGATGTTAAGTAAAAAGTAATGATGTCTCTTGATTGGCTTAAAAATAGCGTGAGAAGATTGATTCTATGAATATTATTTGCCAAATATTCATACATATCCAAATATTAATATAATAGTTATGATTTTTCATCATATAGTCTCTTTATAAATCAAAATAGGTTAGTGAAACCCTTGATAGGATCGTTCTTTATATAATATTTATCTTTTAAATAAAAATCACAAAGTGATTCAAAAAAATTTTATTCATCTATTCTTGAACTTAAATCATTAAAAGGATAATTATTAACTAATTTAATAGATACTACTAATAGAATACCACTTTTACTACCTTTATTTTTTTTGGTTTATCCTATATCTTATTTAAACACATTTTAAGATTTATTCCCCCTTTCTTCTATCTCTTGTTTATTTTTTTTATGTAGAGATCCTTAATAGAATTTAAAAGACTGGGAATTGAATTTTCTATCATAGGAAACCATAAATATTATTCAAATTCAAATATACACTTCATATATGTCTGATATAAAAATGTAGGAAAATTAGATAGAGATGACCATAGGTTTAACCTTCTATATGATACTGGTTGAAGTCCCTAGTGGACCATTTGGGTACACTAAGTGCAGGGGTAGGGGTAAATCGGTGTACACAAGTTTTACTAATTAAATTTCATTCAATTTATACCCCCTTTTAAATTCAAACCTATATACCTATTAGAGTGGATATATATTCCTTATTCAAAAATATAATCACAATGTATTACAAATAGAATGTAAATAAAGCACAACACAAATTATTTTTACATGGTTCACTATTAATGTGGGTGACTATGAACTTGCCATATTTGAAATGATATAAGACATAAAATTTTCACTTTTAATGAAATATGATTATAAGTACAAATAATGTTTATAAATTATGAACATATTGTTACTATAATGCATGATCACTAATAATTACAATAGGATTCCTCTTAGTGGGATATTTATACTGACATTCTAGTAGTGTTATTTATACTTACTCTTATATACTGAGATATCTCCCAAAAAATCTTATTTTATATTCTCTTATCCTAACAGTTCTTAATAGTTTTCCCCAAACTCTTGTATACATTTATTCAACTAATTACACATACTTTTACAGTTTTCACATTATCCTTGTTTATTTTTAGTCCACACAAAAAAATATTCTTCATAGAACTATTTTCCTTGCTCACCATTAATTATAAGAACCTGTAATCTTATGATACTCATTGATATTTCCAATACATTTATTTTTTTTCTAACTTTTATATCATAATAAAAGTTTAATTTATTTAAGATATTATAATTTGTATTCATCCCCATGGCACTAAAATAAATAAATTAAGCTTAAAAAATACCAATAATAGTAGTTTTATGGTTCTTAATACAAACAAACATTATTTCATGCATGGTGTTTTCATTATCACATAAAAAATTTAATGTATGTAATTATCTACACTAATTTTATGTATTTTTCATGTAATAAGAAATTCATGTATCACTACTTGATCACTATGATTTAGCCTTATGAGTCTATATCACTCCCTTTATACATGAATATTATAACATGAATTCTGGATTATTATTTTTTCAATATTTTCTCTAGTTCAAAATATTCTTCTTCTTAGAACACTACCACTGAACAAGTACAAATTTTTTATCATCATGTGAACCACACATAATATAGTATGATTTATTTCTTATTATTCAACTTCTTCACACAAGTAAAAAAGAATCCTCTACCTCTTTTATGTAATAATAAGAACTATAGTTCATGTAATGTTTTATTCAATTTTCCTACAAATATCTTTACTTAATAGTATATGTGGAGATATCTCTCTTCATGTATTCGTAATTGATTTATATGGAGGAAATTATTTTTCACATAATATTTAATTGAACCTCTCTCTTTTTCTCTATCCCTCTTGGTTCTCCTAATTTTCGTTTATATCTACATAAAATGGGGAGCTTAATGGGGAATTTATAGACCCACTCTACCAATATACACTTACACTTTAACATAGTAAACACACTACCTTACTCATCTTACACACCCAATCACATCATACACACCATGATTAGTTAAATTTCTCTCAAAATGAATATTTATTTTTGGAATCACATATACACCAGACTATTTATCATGGTATCAATCCAATAATGGGTTCTCATGTATGAAAATTATGTTTCATGTATGCATTCAATCATGTTCATATCTCATGGAAGTAGAATACTTGACTCATTTAACAGATGTCACTACAAGAAGAGATTATGATGCATGTTGAACCCTCAGGTTTTCAAAAGCTTAATGATAAAGCTATAGTGTTGATCAAATGACCCATATTAATTATATCAGGAAGTTTGTGTTATTTATAAAACATATTAAATGGGGCTTAGTGACCCACATTGATTTATCCCACATAAAAATGTGTTCTTTCTAGAATGAAATAATAATACTTGATTCTTATTCTACCATTCATGATGGCTCTATGGTTATAACCCCAATAAATTATACACAAGTATATGAGGTGGGTCATACCCGCCTGCTCCCTTACATGCCACCATGCACACACCACTGGTTTCATGCATTCCCACCATGTCTGTCATACCTTATGGGTTCCCTACAAGAGATATGCTACATCATTATTCCATGGTTGGATGAGTAGACATGTCTCCCATTTGGTAAACCAATTGGGTCTCACATGTCAGGATTTATTTAGGTTCTTTATTTGATATATTTGGATGAATTTATTTAATAAAATCCCCTAAAAAGAGTTAATAAAATTTTTATATAACTCCAAACAAAAAATTCTCAAATTCAAATTAAAAGTCTAAAAATATAAACCTCTACCTCATTAAAAATCCAAAACTTATTCCTCAAATAATTTATTCTTTTATTAAATTATCAAATATTTATTCATCTAATTGATGATCAACAATCAACAATCAAAGTCATCAAAAGATGATCAATCTCTACCTCTCTGTACTTTTTCAAACAAATGATGATTGATAATAATCATCAAAAGATATTTTTAAAATTATTTAAACAATGTTCATTCTTCTAATAAAACCAGCACATGTTTTTGAAATTAATAATATCTCTATAATATCAACATTATAGAACATTGAATTTTTATTCATATCAATATTTTGATAAAAATTCAACATTATCATAATTTCATATTCAATAAACCACTTGGGTTCTTCAGCATGTATATTTTTTCAGTTATTTCTAGCTCATTAAAACATCTATAATGTAATAGATGACCTTCCTAATTTAACCACCATGATATATTTATTTTTATTTTGTTCAGTTTTTATTTATTTTGAGTTGGTATTGTTTATATGATCTAATATGTCTGGTTAGTTTGGGATTCATAATATTTTTTTATGAATGGAACATCATTGTATTGTTAGACCTTATTGGATTATACATAGAATTCCTCCACTAGTATAATGTTATTTAATTAGAAAAAATAATTCCAAACAATATTATTTTGATGATAGAACATTTAGTTATGTCATGTTAGGATCGATAAGACTCCTTTTCCTTTCCACTAGCCGGCTTGAGTACCCAAATCTAGGGGAGCCCAGGTTGGGTTTTGACACTTATATTTTTGATTTTTTTTCAATTTTATTCCTAATATTATTATCAAAATTAACATATTTTAGGATTTAATATATTATTTTATTTTTCTCATTGCCTTTTTTCATTATTTGAGATCTCATAATATTTCATTCATCTTTAAATTTTCATTTTAGCTATTGGAATTAATTCTATTTCATTAGGTTATCATGGTTGACTTATTTAGTTCCAAAATTAAACATAAATAATTTTCTATGGGTAGAATTATTTTCAATTAAAATATCATAAAATTTAATTTTAATCTTATTTGGATTTATTTTATAATATATATGACGTATTATATTATGTGTACTCTTATAAATGATTCAGTCATTTAGTCTTTCATCAAAATTTCCAATATTTATTACTATAACATTTGATAAACATGAGATACCAAAACATCTCAAGTTCATAAAATTACATTTCTATCCATGTAGATTAAATTTAGAATAATAATATAATTTTTTTAATTGAAAAAAATACTTTTTGTATATACAATTCCAATGATATAGTTTATCTCTAAAAATATCATTAAGTGACATGTTATAAAAATATATTTATTCCAATGTTCACTGAAAATTTATTATATTACATGGAAATCCGTTATTTATTGAGTATATATTAAATAGTATTGATCCATTATTAAATGTATTTAATGATATAAATTAAAATCCCATTTTTTTAATGAAATCCATTATCGAATAAAAAATTCATGATAATATATCCATTTCATTCTCAACAGATCTTTTAAAGGAAAGATATAATTTCAAAACCCATTATTTATTCAATATATTAATATATTAATCTATGTGAGTGTGAGGATCCATGAAAGTTTTTAAATTATTATCCTAATTGTTTTGTTCCAATTTCATTATCCCATTCACATCTGAATGAACATGTTGAAGCGGATTTCTTTTATTGAACACTATAGGTTTTTTTAATTTGAATATCTATCATACATTTTTCCAATAACACACATTTATTAGATATATATGTTCATAGTTTAGAATTATTTTTTAGTGCTAAGATCAAGTTTCTTTAAAATGGGAATATTATTAAAATTAATGTCTGATTTATATGATTTTTTTATTTTATATTATAAATATTAAATAACTCACTTTTTACTAAATTATTTAATATTAATTTAAATAATTATAATACATAAAATAACTTATTATTTATATATTTAAATTATTTAAGTATTCTATTTTTAAAATGTTTGATGCGTTATTCTTCTGTGTTAGGATTATATGATTTGTAAAATGATTGATCCTTACAAAAGTTTCTCTAAACCTTATGATTCCATTTTTCACCCTTGAAAAGGGTTTTTCGAATCATATTATGGTATTTCTAAACCTTATGTTAACATGTCTCAACTCTATATAATTCTACATAATCATTATGATGAAATAAAACATTAAGATGAAACTATAACTTATGAGAAATGAACCTTACAGTGAGAATTATTCTTATATGGATATGTATCTTATGAATATTTTTATATTATTTAAATATGTTTTATTTTTAGTAATTTTTTCCCCCATTTTTTATGTTTTCCACAAAAGATACTATAAGTTTTAAAAACTCTTTCAAACTGTCAATGGGTTCATCCAAATATGAAAACCCACATAAATAAGATCTTAATGATCATGAGTTGTCCATTTATAAATCATTTATAATTAGACTTCAAATGAACTCCCTGATATATGTGAGTCACGATACTATATACAAGATTCAATGTTTTGAAAGTTCTATTGTGATTTTGTTTTTATGGTTAGATCCCAAAGGAGCATCAATTTATAATCATATTTCTAGATTGATCAAGATACATTAATATTCTATTCAATATTTATTTTGTTCTAGTTTTAAATTTGTATTGTTTATTTGTGTTTGTTTGTACATAACTTTCATTTTATTCATTTCCTTACTAAAAGTAGGTTTCTTTGTTTTTGGTTATACATACACTATAAAAGGTAGGTCTATCATGTTGTGACTCTCATATATATGTATTATCATTCAATATTTGTCCTTAGTTAATAGATAGTTGTGTTTTTTCTAGGTTGTGCCTCTATGAGAGAAAAACAATGGCCTATAAAAGGCAATCACATCTTATCAAAAGTAAGGTTTTGTTTAAGTCAGTTCCATTTATATTGAGCATGAGAGAGGGTTTAAGATTAGATCTATGATCAAATTTATCCAAACTACTATAAAATTAATGTTTTTTTTAAAATTTTCACTACTTACCTATATAAAATGGTTTTTTGTACTTTATATTTTTAAACATTTACTATTATTTCAACAATTTTTGAATCTTCAACTTCTTCTAATCTAATTTTTAACACTATTATTTTAATTAATTTAATTTTTTTAATATTTTTTTCAACCCCTCCCATACATTAAAATTCATACTAGAAAACATGTAATGACCCGTAAAAATCAAGGGAAATTTTTTCTTAATTTTCTTTGGGATTTTACAAGAACGCAATTTCAGACGGCACTTGATTCTGAGACCCGGTGTGCCCGGAATTTCTATCCGAAGTTTAGCTTGGGTACATTTAGGGAACGAACGAGCGGGAATTCCTATATTTTCATCCGGTGCTTGGAATCGAATTATGAGGGCACCGATGGAACCGTAGCACTGGTAATTTCTTAGGAACACCTGTTCTGGAGTAGCGTTTTCACGAGAGTTTATGATAAAAATTATGGAAGTTTATTTTATAATTATTCTACAATTTTTATTTTTACTCTATGTGTTTAATAATTTGGATGGAAGTTGGGTAACTACCCAACCTCCCTTGGGAGGTTATGAGGGTGGTGGGGCTCACACGAACCCCACCCCTTCATATCCTCTAACCCCCCTTAACTCACCATTAATGTGGTTAACTTAAGTTTATCAAACTTATGGATTTAATGTTGTGAGTTTAATGTATGTTTTTGAAATTCAAACCCTTGAATTTAAAAAGGCTTGTTGTGTTAATAAAATAAGAAAGGAGATTATTTTATTTTGTTGTTAGAGTTTTGTCGTTGAGAGATTTTGGAAGAACATCTTCTTCTTGACGAAGAACACGAAGAATGAACGATCTCCGACGTGGAACGTCGTGCCCTCGGAGACCATCTTCCACGACACCGACTCGCGACGCGACGTCTTCTTCCACGACGTTCTTCTTCTGTAACATCTCTTTTCGGGATGTTTTTCTGCGAAGAAATCTCCGTCAACGTCTTCGAATCCTCGTTTCGCGATGCTAACGTTCATTGTCTCTTTTATCAAGGTAGGGGATTTATTATATTTAATTATTTCTCTCCATGATTCTAGTTTTTCGTTCTTCATGGATGTACAACTAAATGTTATCATTTAATGAGAGGGGGCCAGACTGCACAAACACGGCCGACCCTCCTCTTTATCCTTGTTTATTACTTTGTGGTTTGGACGGAATGGCATGGTGCCGTCACACCATGCAGAAATCGCACGATAAGTAATTCGAGGCGCCGTCGTGCCGCGCCGTGAAGTTGAACAAGGACGCGATGCCGTCGCGCCACGTCGAAGAAAACCGAAGATTCTGCAGCCAGAGCGGGGCCGCGGCGGAGGGGCGCAGTGTCGTCGCACCGTGCCGGACAAATCAAGCCGTGGCCGGTTCCGGGTGGCGGCGGAGCAGGGTGACTGGCGGCCAGTTTCGGGCCGCCGGTGTCAGCGATGGAGGAAGGACCAACCGTCGCCAGTCCTTGTTAGCAGAATCGGCTGGTCGGTGCGGGCCGTCCGGACCAAGGAGAGCCGGGGGAATTAATTCCCCCGGCCGCCCAGATCAAACGACACCCATAAATTGCGGGGGGCGGGGGGGGGGGGGGGGTTCCACTAGGGGGAAGGCGCCCCCCCCCCCCCCCCCCCCCCCCCCCCGTTTCCAAAACGGCTCAGCCAAAGGCAGATCTGGCCAGCGCGCTGGGCACGCTGTGCCTAGGCCGGACCGGCCGCCAGGACTGTAACACCCCAAGATTTCATAGTGTGTTATTTCTTCAAAATAATTCAATAACTTTCACTACATGCAACACCAAGTTCAAGCACACCATGACTTACCAAACAAGCCGTTCAAAAGAGGTTATGAATAGTATTAGATAAATTTTAATGTTTATATAATCCTTATAATTTTAGAACAAATTCATTTTCAGTATTGCACTTTTATCAACTTTAATAGTGAACCCTTTTTAAATACTATATTTTAAACTTTTTGACTAAATGGGGACATCAAAAATTTAAAATGTAACACCCCAAGCTTCTACGGTACGCTTCTCTTTGAATAATGTGATAGCGTGTGTTGTACGCAACACCGAGTTCTAACACACCATAACTAATCAAACTAGCCGCTATGAATAGTAATACCTACTTTTTGAAATTATATATATTTTATATTTGAAAATGGACTTCATTTTTGGATTCTGAATATTGAAATTAGCCTAGGGTGAAATTTTGGTACTTTTCAGATAACTTTTATATTTTGATGAATAGTGAAAATTACTAAATTTTAATTAAAAACAACTTTTTTAATCAAAATAATTAATATGGATAAATTATGAATTTGAGTGGTTTTAAAGTATATTTAGAATATATTTTTACCATTTAATATAATGTTTGTCATTGGACATAATTTTACAATTAAACCGAACATAAACAAGTGTCAATCTTTTGATAGTTATTATCTCTTAAAAACACGCTTTTTGTTTTGACAGCGGGAATTAATTTTAAATTAATTTCTGCCACTTCTGTGTTTTGAATTTAGGAAAATGGATTCCATATTTGGAATCAGGATGTTCAAATTGTGTAAATAGGTAACTTTTATTTTTAGACATTTTGAATAATTACTGCGGTAAATATTTTATTTACCATGGTTAAGGGTAAATCCGGTAAATTAGGGTTAAAAAAATAATATTATAATAATACTAAATTACCCTAAAAACGTGTCTTGACCCTATTGGTTGATAGATGGTCGACCATGGACATCTTTGTGTCAATTTTGGGACCCCATGGATCCACTTGTAAGTGATAATGACACTTTATTTTAATTAAGTCAAAATGAATACAAAAATGACACAAGCATATATCTTTTAGAAAAACAATTGTTACATAGGGTTATATAAGTTGGATTTTAGATTATAAATATTCATTAGAAAGATAAAAAGATTTCCTACATAATGATATTTTATTTATAATTTTTAGACATTAAATAATATATTTTATTTATGACACAATGATGATGGAGTAATTACTATAATAGTGAAAAATTAAAATAATTGATATTATAAATACCCAAATAAATATAATATGAAACTTTTAATGAATTAAACTAATTTTATAGGATAATATGATATATTAGGATTGATTTAATAGACTTTGTTCGAAGTAATCAATCTGTTATGAGTTTCACAAAAATCAACTAATGAATAGTGTCAAAATTGACATAAAAGAGTTCTTAAAACAAATATTATATTATTAATTGATATTAAATTCCTAAAAATCTAAGGTTCGGCCAAGAGACTTATTTCATGATTGTTTCGTCATTAATGGACCACTTGGGGGTCGCTTGGATGTATATAGTAAGTTTATTAACCATATTATATAAAAATACAAAGAGACATTGTAAAAGTGAAACTAATTAACATAGAGTTAATACTTAAAGATAAGGTTAATATAAGTACCCAAACCTGTCTAAATTATATTGGTTGAGTGGTTTTCGACCTATCCCCACCTTAAAATTTAAATAATCAACTTTGGAGCCATTAGAAACCGAATACGAATTTATTATAAATTAATATTTCTAGCTTTTCCAAAGGTGCCCCTCACCCCTCTTATAAAAGGGCACTCCTCCTTCCCATTTCATCACACCTCTAAAGCCTTTTGGTTCGGCCAAACTCTTCCCCAATACTCTCCCAACATCCCTCACTACAACCTAGAGGCCTTAGTTTGATCAGAAAGCCAACCTAATGAGTCCTTTTGATCAAATCAAAAGGAAGAACCCGAAGAAGAGGTAATGATTTCACCACCCATTTCTAAGTTCATTTCTTCTTCCACTTATTCTTCCTTGTTGTTACCATTCTAAAATAATAACTCCAGTATCATATATATTCTGTGATGTTATTATAAATATGGTACAACCATATTCAGTATTCTATCCACCCTTTGAATAACATGTCACCATACGTGCGTACGTACGGCTTACCGTCTCCACGTCGTGGTGTAATTGTTATTCAATATATTATTATATGGATGGGTATAATAATGATATGTAACTCATGTAAATAATAAATATAACATGTTAATGATTCTGTATATATGATATAACAACTATTTATATATTATTTTAACAACAAAAGAATGATATTGTCGCTCGTGCGTACGTACGGACTACCGTCTCCACGAACGCGATGAGATTCATTCTCCATCGTATCCATTCAAGTATAATTATAATTTGATGATTTAAAAATGATGTTTTAAGGACTTGATATCATTCTGGATATGTATAATATACAACCTATCCATTACAAATGCGTCTTACGTAACAAAACATATAAAAGAAAACGAGTAAGTTAACACCCAAAATGACGATAATTCTAAGATATTATTAACAAGGCAATTTTAAAAGATCATATATGATATCATATTAATGTATATGATTATTGAATAATTTAATAACAATTATTTCACCATTATACAGGAGGTTAACCTACCCCATCCAAGTAAAAGTGCAAGGTAAGGGTTTATTTCGCAATCTCTTCATTATTCGAGGTTGTTTATACGTAATAATCTACTAGGATTTCTTTATCATCCACATCCATGTTACTTCGAAATGTATTTCAAAACATTTTTACTATTTACAAAGAATATGGGTTATAGTCATTTATACCCTTATGTGTTTTTAAAGGAATATTTCCATCATTTTCCAAACAAGGCACTTTTTACCTTTTGACAAATTTAAGGTAAGAATGTTTTTTTAAACTTATACGGCAGGTGTAGCTATTTACCGCCGTTATAAAATCGTCAAAGCTTCCCTTACAAGATTAAAAGGATATTTTCAAAGTAAATGTTTTATTTTATAATTATGTGACTTTTAAATTATTTCAAAATGAATAATTTAAGAATTTCAGAAAGGCACTCTTTATCAAAATCAGAATTTTAAATGTTTTAAATATTTATCTTTATAAATATTTTTAATTAATGTCTTCAAAATGGTTTTTAAGGATTTATTTATATGGACATGAATGTTTTTAAAAATTTTAATTCCTTTCAAAAGTTTCAAAGTGGTATGGGACACTTTGATTCAAAAATCTCTTTTTAATTACTTCCTTTATAAATGTGTGACTTTTAAATGATTTCAAAAAGGAGATATTTCTCTCAAATAGTTTTGATTTCATCTATGTCAACATCCTTTGATGGATTTTAAGCTTATTTGAAGATGATTTATTATGATACAAAACATCTATATTGTATTGAAGGTTTTGTGATATGTTTGAATGTGGATGTGCTATTTTTATACCATTCATAGTTTATGGTGAAAGTATTGACATTTTGTATGCTAGTTTTAATACGAATGTTTATGTTATGTTTAAACCTTTTCATATGGGAATGCATTGGACTTAATATGTGACGGGTGGAGCCCACTATAGCTCCTCGATGCATCGGTAGGTCTAATGAGACAAACTAGTGTCTTGGCACAAGGCCTTGACAAAATCTTATTTGTAGTCTTGGCACGAGGCCTTGACTATGTGGTTATGATAGTCTGGCATTATGCATTCCAACATTATGAAAGTGGTTATTGATTTTTTCATGTGATTATTCGATTAGTAGAATATCCATGTGAATAAGTAAATGGCATTATTTCATTTTATTTATGCCATACCATGTTGAATGTTCATGTTTGAAAGGCTTTTTTTTTTAGTTATACATTGCCTTAAAAGTTTATTCTTATTTATGAAAGTTTCCGCTATATTGTTATCCTTACTGGGCATTTGAGCTCACCCCTTTTCTATGTTTTATTTTTCCCAGGATGTGAAGATGTAAGTTATGAATGACCTACAGGGATATTATGAGGGGATTATAGTGTGGACTGTGGAGACAATATCTTGTTGTAGTAGTTTTTCGTTTTAAGATGTAATGTAAAACATATGAATATATCTAGTGTTTCCAAGGCTACTAAACCAATCGGTCTATCGAGATTTGATCTTTCTTGTGATCATGCCAATGTTATGTAATAATGCACCGACTCTGGGCAACTGGGGTCGGGGCGTTACAGTTGGTATCAGAGGAAGTTTAGTAAAAACCTTGGAAGCTAGATTTAGATAAACTCTGATTAGAGCACGTATACCTAAGATGAACTTTGAGGATTAGTATAGAAGAACTTCCTAAAATTTTGGTATTGTAGAGATTTTGTGAGTTTTCCGAGCAATACATCCCTGTCTGGATACGAGCAGGTAGAGGCGGCTCTGGCACAGATGTACCTAGGTGTAAAACCCGAAAACACCGCTTTGAGCTAGACTCAAACGGGAACTGGTGCACGACAACGGGCCTTGCTGCACTCTTGGTTACGACACTCCCAGGGGATATGCTTAGGATAACTCTCATTTTCTTTACAAATCATTATGAAGGGTTTATGAGTATATACTTCCTCAAAGAAAACATTTTTATGATTATGGATTATATCCATAAATAGTGGAATTTATGTTAAGTGTTTTATAAGTATGGGATTATGTATTTTGATTCATAAACTGATCTAGTTTATGCCATTGTTTAGAAATGGCGCCCAGTAGAAGGAATGAGAACTCCAGAAATGCACATGATCCAAAGAGAAGGAAGGATCATATCTTTCATGGTCTTAAGCTAGAATTTATAAGAGAAATAGTCTCCCATGTATTATCATCATATGAATAAATAATATCATGTGTTGATAAGATAAGTAAATAATTTACTGAGTCCTATGGCTTTGAAGGGAAGCAAGAGAAGAAAAGGATAGAAGAGAGAAAGATGGATAAAGGGAAGCGGGAAAAGAAGAATTTTCCCATATGTGGTAACTGTGGAAAGAAACACCCTGGAACTTGCCTGAAAGGAATGGGAGTTTGTTATAAGTGTGGAGGAAAAGGGCACAAAGTACGTGACTGTAAGGGTAAGAAAATGGTTTTAAATGTACAATGCTTCATTTGCAAGGAGTTTGGACACTACGCGAACCTATGTCCCAGTCATCAGACTATGCCGCAAATGATGTTATTGGATAATAATCAAGTTATGATACTACCACAGATGAAGAGGAATGATTAGAGTTCTTATGTTGATTATGTCAATTGAGTGTGTATCAACAATTTACTTGTTATAATAATTATGGAGTATGTAAGGATTGTACTGCAGTACTATTTCATTAAGGACTTGAGATTTTGTGGAATAAAGAAAAGTGACTCAATAGCAGGATAAATTTTTGGAAAATATATGGTTGAGAGAATGATAAACCATATTATAGTTCTGATACCGAGGTAGTGATTTTGGAATAATACATGATTGTTTTGGATAAATTATATTGGATATTCTTGACTACCTTGAAACTGATTAATGATTTGTATATTCCATCATTGTTGGGGTTTAAAACATTTTTGGATTAACGAAGTATATCCAGCATTCTATATGGAATAAGGGAGCATGAATGTAATCAATAAGGAATATGGTAATTCAGGATGTTTCAGTGTATTAAAAGAATACATGATGAAGGTATTCATATGCTATTACGGTGTAAAAAGAATCTACATTATGCTTACCTTCCTTATAAATGTTGGACTATGAGTTTGGACAGAAGTATTTTGTATAGTTCTAGTTTGGATTATTTTGGATTGCCATAAAAGGACAACCCGGAGGTCGGGCGGCAACCCGTCGCGTCCGGCAAGGCTGCGAGACTTGAACCCGCAACCGAAGGGCGACAAGGGTGTATCACCTACCACTAGCCCACGAGATGTCCTGGATTAAATAATGTAGTTTTTTTAAAAGATCTGGTAGATGAATTATAAATTCATTTATTTTGGAACCCTGTACGAATAGTATAAATAGAAAAAAAATTACATTCTATTATCTTTTAGAGTGAAAGATGAGTTTGTGGTAGGAATTTATTAATGGATAAAACTCTAATTATAAAGTAAGTATATCTCCTTATGATATTATCCAATCTCATAAATAAATTCCTCAACATTAATAAAAGGAACTTAGAACAAAAATATTGTCCTAGATGGTACCTTAAATCATCACTTATTTATGGCTTTGGGACTTTTGGCCTTTTCATAGCCATGTTCTCTACCACTCTCCATCAGATAATTGATGGTTAGATTTCTCCTCCATATCCATATTTTCCTACACGGAACCCTAGTATGTGTTATTTTCGGTATTCTTCATACTTTCCACTCTTTATTTTAAATAGAGGCCTCATTAATTCATTCTTCGATGTGGGATTTCAACTAAGATATTTTGAAACGTCAAAAATGTGTTATCCTAATACCCTATGTTTTGTTGAACCGATGGTAATTCAAATCATCATAGATTGATGAATTTAAGGACCTCAATTTTATACTTGTTTGTGATTGATGACCTCAATCACTACCTATAAATATTTACGTTTTTCCTCCAATTATATGTCTCTAATTGCCACCAATGTTCTCCTAATCGAGATCATAATTTGGTGGTGACCCTTTCATTTCTTTTTTCCTCATATTAAGACTAAATTTTAGTAACCCAATTTCCGATGTGGGTTTTCCCACAAATATATTTTCTATTTTCAACCTTTTATTTTCGAAGAACAATTTCAAATTGCGAGGACGCAATTTATTGAAGGAGGGGAGAATGTAACACCCCAAGATTTCATAGTGTGTTATTTCTTCAAAATAATTCAATAACATTCACTACATGCAACACCAAGTTCAAGAACACCATGACATACCAAACAAGCCGTTCAAAAGAGGTTATGAATAGTATTAGATAAATTTTAATGTTTATATAATCCTTATAATTTTAGAACAAATTCATTTTCAGTATTGCACTTTTATCAACTTTAATAGTGAACCCTTTTTAAATACTATATTTTAAACTTTTTGACTAAATGGGGACATCAAAAATTTAAAATGTAACACCTCAAGCTTCTACGGTACGCTTCTCTTTGAATAATGTGATAGCGTGTGTTGTACGCAACACCGAGTTCTAACACACCATAACTAATCAAACTAGCCGCTATGAATAGTAATACCTACTTTTTGAAATTATATATATTTTATATTTGAAAATGGACTTCATTTTTGGATTCTGAATATTGAAATTAGCCTAGGGTGAAATTTTGGTACTTTTCGGATAACTTTTATATTTTGATGAATAGTGAAAATTACTAAATTTTAATTAAAAACAACTTTTTTAATCAAAATAATTAATATGGATAAATTATGAATTTGAGTGGTTTTAATGTATATTTAGAATATATTTTTACCATTTAATATAATGTTTGTCATTGGACATAATTTTACAATTAAACCGAACATAAACAAGTGTCAATCTTTTGATAGTTATTATCTCTTAAAAACACGCTTTTTGTTTTGACAGCGGGAATTAATTTTAAATTAATTTCTGCCACTTCTGTGTTTTGAATTTAGGAAAATGGATTCCATATTTGGAATCAGGATGTTCAAATTGTGTAAATAGGTAACTTTTATTTTTAGACATTTTGAATAATTACTGCGGTAAATATTTTATTTACCATGGTTAAGGGTAAATCCGGTAAATAAGGGTTAAAAAAATAATATTATAATAATACTAAATTACCCTAAAAACGTGTCTTGACCCTATTGGTTGATAGATGGTCGACCATGGACATATTTGTGTCAATTTTGGGACCCCATGGATCCACTTGTAAGTGATAATGACACTTTATTTTAATTAAGTCAAAATGAATACAAAAATGACACAAGCATATATCATTTAGAAAAACAATTGTTACATAGGGTTATATAAGTTGTATTTTAGATTATAAATATTCATTAGAAAGATAAAAAGATTTCCTAAATAATGATATTTTATTTATAATTTTTAGACATTAAATAATATATTTTATTTATGACACAATGATGATGCAGTAATTACTATAATAGTGAAAAATTAAAATAATTGATATTATAAATACCCAAATAAATATAATATGAAACTTTTAATGAATTAAACTAATTTTATAGGATAATATGATATATTAGGATTGATTTAATTGACTTTGTTAGAAGTAATCAATCTGTTATGAGTTTCACAAATATCAACTAATGAATAGTGTCAAAATTGACATAAAAGAGTTCTTAAAACAAATATTATATTATTAATTGATATTAAATTCCTAAAAATCTAAGGATCGGCCAAGAGACTTATTTCATGATAGGTTCGTCATTAATGGACCACTTGGGGGTCGCTTGGATGTATATAGTAAGTTTATTAACCATATTATATAAAAATACAAAGAGACATTGTAAAAGTGAAACTAATTAACATAGAGTTAATACTTAAAGATAAGGTTAATATGAGTACCCAAACCTGTCTAAATTCTATTGGTTGAGTGGTTTTCGACCTATCCCCACCTTAAAATTTAAATAATAAACTTTGGAGCCATTAGAAACCGAATATGAATTTATTATAAATTAATATTTCTAGCTTTTCCAAAGGTGCCCCTCACCCCTCTTATAAAAGGGCACTCTTCCTTCCCATTTCATCACACCTCTAAAGCCTTTTTGTTCTGCCAAACTCTTCCCAAATACTCTCCCAACATCCCTCACTACAACCTAGAGGCCTTAGTTTGATCAGAAAGCCAACCTAAGGAGTCCTTTTGATCGAATCAAAAGGAAGAACCCGAAGAAGAGGTAATGATTTCACCACCCATTTCTAAGTTCATTTCTTCTTCCACTTCTTCTTCCTTGTTGTTACCATTCTAAAATAATAACTCCATTATCATATATATTCTGTGATGTTATTATAAATATGGTACAACCATATTCAGTATTCTATCCACCCTTTGAATAACATGTCACCATACGTGCGTACGTACGGCTTACCGTCTCCACGTCGTGGTGTAATTGTTATTCAATATATTATTATATGGATGGGTATAATAATGATATGTAACTCATGTAAATAATAAATATAACATGTAAATGATTCTGTATATATGATATAACAACCATTTATATATTATTTTAACAACAAAAGAATGATATTGTCGCTCGTGCGTACGTACGGACTACCGTCTCCACGAACGCGATGAGATTCATTCTCCATCGTATCCATTCAAGTATAATTATAATTTGATGATTTAAAAATGATGTTTTAAGGACTTGATATTATTATGGATATGTATAATATACAACCTATCCATTACAAATGCGTCTTACGTAACAAAACATATAAAAGAAAACGAGTAACTTAACACCCAAAATGACGATAATTCTAAGATATTATTAACAAGGCAATTTTAAAAGATCATATATGATATCATATTAATGTATATGATTATTGAATAATTTAATAACAATTATTTCACTATTATACAGGAGGTTAACCTACCCCATCCAAGTAAAAGTGCAAGGTAAGGGTTTATTTCGCAATCTCTTCATTATTCGAGGTTGTTTATACGTAATAATCTACTAGGATTTCTTTATCATCCACATCCATGTTACTTCGAAATGTATTTCAAAACATTTTTACTATTTACAAAGAATATGGGTTATAGTCATTTATACCCTTATGTGTTTTTAAAGGAATATTTCCATCGTTTTCCAAACAAGGCACTTTTTACCTTTTGACAAATTTAAGGTAAGAATGTTTTTTTAAACTTATACGGCAGGTGTAGCTATTTACCGCCGTTATAAAATCGTCAAAGCTTCCCTTACAAGATTAAAAGGATATTTTCAAAGTAAATGTTTTATTTTATAATTATGTGACTTTTAAATGATTTCAAAATGAATAATTTAAGAATTTCAGAAAGGCACTCTTTATCAAAATCAGAATTTTAAATGTTTTAAAGATTTATCTTTATAAATATTTTTAATTAATGGCTTCAAAATGGTTTTTAAGGATTTATTTATATGGACATGAATGTTTTTAAAATTTTTAATTCCTTTCAAAAGTTTCAAAGTGGTATGGGACACTTTGATTCAAAAATCTCTTTTTAATTACTTCCTTTATAAATGTGTGACTTTTAAATGATTTCAAAAAGGAGATATTTCTCTCAAATAGTTTTGATTTCATCTATGTCAACATCCTTTGATGGATTTTAAGCTTATTTGAAGATGATTTATTATGATACAAAACTTCTATATTTTATTGAAGGTTTTGTGATATGTTTGAATGTGGATGTGCTATTTTTATACCATTCATAGTTTATGGTGAAAGTATTGACATTTCGTATGCTAGTTTTAATACGAATGTTTATGTTATGTTTAAACCTTTTCATATGGGAATGCATTAGACTTAATATGTGACGGGTGGAGCCCGCTATAGCTCCTCGATGCATCGGTAGGTCTCATGAGACAAACTAGTGTCTTGGCACAAGGCCTTGACAAAATCTTATTTGTAGTCTTGGCACGAGGCCTTGACTATGTGGTTATGATAGTCTGGCATTATGCATTCCAACATTATGAAAGTGGTTATTGATTTTTTCATGTGATTATTCGATTAGTAGAATATCCATGTGAATAAGTAAATGGAATTATTTCATTTTATTTATGCCATACCATGTTGAATGTTCATGTTTGAAAGGCTTTTGTTTTTGTTATACATTGCCTTAAAAGTTTATTCTTATTTATGAAAGTTTCCGCTATATTGTTATCCTTACTGGGCATTTGAGCTCACCCCTTTTCTATGTTTTATTTTTCCCAGGATGTGAAGATGTAAGTTATGAATGACCTACAGGGATATTATGAGGGGATTATAGTGTGGACTGTGGAGAAAATATGTTGTTGTAGTAGTTTTTCGTTTTAAGATGTAATGTAAAACTTATGAATATATCTAGTGTTTCCAAGGCTACTAAACCAATCGGTCTTTCGAGATTTGATCATTCTTTTGATCATGCCAATGTTATGTAATAATGCACCGACTCTGGGCAACTGGGGTCGGGGCGTTACAAGGACGGCCCACACCGGGCCGGTTCGGGCCGACCAGGGGGTCTCGGGCTGAGTCGGTCCGGGCCCGAAACCCCTGTTTTCGGACCGTCTTCGGTCTTTTGCTCATAACATGGGCTACGGACCTCCGATCGATGCAACGTCAGTTTCAATGTGATCCTTGAATTGAGGCGGCCGTTTCGGTATATTTCACTCAAAGTTTCGGAATACTTTGAGTTCGGCCAGGTTGGTTCGTACACGAAACCAATCGGGCCGTCGGAGCGGAAACGCTGATATCTTAAGCTTCAGACGTCAAAATGACGTGCCGTTGACTTTGTTGGTTTTCTCTTAGTGAGACGGATTATTTGGCTTACTCTTCCCGGGGTTTGGATGCTGGTGGAGTACGGTCGGGTTGGTATTGCCTTAAAAACCAACCGGGCCCCTGGAACGAAAAAGCCAATAACTCTCAGACCGGGCATCCGATTGACGCGTTGTCTGTGACGTTGAGTTCCTTTTGACGATACAGAACTTTTGGATACATCAACTCTGGACTATGTGTCAGTTGATGTTTCATCCTCTCGGCTCATGGAGCGGACCCTCCCGAATGAGCTTGCTGTGTGCGGGAACCCTAGTACTGGTTGTGACTGCTACTGTGACTGTGACGACGACTGTACAGAGATCCTCAGTGGATTCGACGATGATGACTATAGCACTCAGCGATCCTGTGTGGATCCGTGCTACCGATCTTGTGTGGGTCTGATCCTGTGTGGGTCAGTGCTCAGTGATTTTGAGTGAGCCAGCGCCTACAGATCCTGTGTGGGTCCGATACTGTGTGGGTCATTACGGGGGTTAGTGCCTATCGATACTTTGTGGGTCCGACGACTTAGATGGATCAGTGATCATCTCTATCATCTTTCAAAGAAGTATACCTGTGTGAGCTGAATCATGTTTTACTTTCCTTTGTGGACTGTGTTGTGCTATCCTGTGTCGATTTACGTTTTGCTTTCCTCTGTGGATTGAGTTGTTCTTTCCTGTGTGGATTACGTTTTGCTTCCTGTGTGGAATACGTTGCTTTCCTGTCTGGACTGGGTTGTACATGGGCTCGGATGTTGGAGCCAAATGAGAATTGATGACTTAGGTATATGTATGGGCATATACCTAAGCAGTGTCGGATGTTACTTCGTGATTGTATCTTTCCTTTGTGGTTTATCCTTTGTGGATTTTGGGAGACCTTCGGGGGTCTTGGGGTCCCTACTGAGTAGCTTATACTCACCCCTACATGGGCTATGCCCGCACTACGTTCTGTTGGTTGCAGACGACGGACATTTCTGATCGTGGTGGAGGCTTGCGGGGCAGGACGGTACCTGGAGGTGGACCACTGGGCAGGATGTACACGGAGCGGTACGCTAGACCGAGGAGTAGTGGAGGCTTTCTGTACCCACCCTTCAGGTGGGATTCCCAGTGGGGAGCTCGTCATTGCGGCTTTACCTTTCAGTTTCTGTTTTCCCTTTTCAAGTTGTACTTTACTTTCAGTTTGGGATTGTATACTGGTCCACTTACTTTTCTACACTTACTCTTGTACAAGCTTTTACATAGTGTTTACTTCTTTCGCTTGCTTACTATGTGGTTCTTGTTTACTTTACAAAGGAAATGTCTTCCCTTTTCTGGGATTTACGCCTTGGTACTAGTCGCTAGCCCATGGCCTATGGAAGGCGGGTTTGGGGTAGTCACGACACGGGCCCCGAGGACGGGTTGTGACAAATTGGTATCAGAGGACGTTCGGTTCTACCACAGAACATGGGACTCTGATATTTTCTATGTGGAGCAATAGGGTTTAGTGTATCGAGTGTGGTTCTCAGTCCAGGGAGTCTAGTGCTGGTGCAGCGGCCGACGTATCCGTACACCAGGACCCTGACTTCTGATTTCCAACTTAATGCATGAAAACATTGATTGCATGTGTGTTTCATGTTTTCATGGTCATTACTTTGTAACAGCTCACTAGGTATACTTTTCTGACCGTGGCGCACCTGTTTCCTTTTCAGGATGGCCCCACGATGGCAGGCAATTAGGGTTCCGAGAGTCGAGCGTGACGACATCCCATCGAGCAACGAGGCCTCGGTGTAGGGCCCTTTGTTAGCAGTGGCACCAGCGGTAGCTCTACCCATCGAGCCACCGATGCTTCCAGCACCAGCTGCTGACGATGCACATCGCCTCAGTGCACTACATGAGTTCCAGTGCTAGTGACCGCCCAGGTTCTGTGGGGAGATGGACCCCCAGGTAGCTGAGGACTGGCTGGAGGCAGTGGTGAGAGTTTTCAGGTTAGTGAGGACACCATCATACCTCATGGTGATCCTCACAGCGAGCCTACTACACGCAGCAGCAGGCAGATGGTGGAGCTTGATGCTCGAGGTGCACGATGAGGCATCCCTTCTCTGGACGGACTTTGAGAGCCTCTTCTGCTCGGAGTTCTTCCCAACCACCCTTAGTGCGGTGCGCATTCAGGAGCTTCTTCAGCTGCGGTAGGGTAGCATGACGGTCGCCCAGTACTCGGCCAGATTTACCGATCTCTTGCGATACTCGACCGACATGGTACGAGACCCATTCTTCCGGGCCCGGACCTTTGAGCAAGGATTGAGACACGAGATCAGGGCATCACTGATCTCTCTCATCATTCCGACTCAGACATGAGTACTATAGCGGGACCTTTTGATCGAGAGATTTCTTGCTGAGTCTACACCAGCACCGAGACCCACTGCAGTGCGGCATGTAGTAGTGTCTTCTGCAGCAGGCAGTCGACGGATGACTCATGGGTCCAGGAAGACCAGACCCACAGGCAGACGACCTCAGGACACTGGCTCAGCAGTGCGGGGCACACAGTGCGGAGCCAGTCTTTCAAGAGGCAGGCAATGCTACTCATGCTGCGGGTAGGGCCACATGGCTCGTGACTGCCCGACCCGCTGTGCCAAGGAGCAGCAGACGATTGAGGGACCACTGAGGTATTGGAAGAGGGTCGACCGTGGCGGTCCGCAGGGAGGAGGCGGACGAGGCGGAGGAGTTGGTCGAGCAGCAGGTGGTGAGAGACGCTTTGAGGATCTACCACCAACACCACCAGGAGGTGTACCCCGACCACAAGGAGCTGGCGGACAGAGAAAAACACAGCTCCAGGCAGCAGAGGCCTATGACCACGGCGCGCCTGAGATGATTCGAGGTACTATCTGTGTCTATTCCACCCTTGCTGTAGTTCTTATAGACACAGAATCGATTCACTCTTTCATAGCCGCTGCACTTGTTCGGAGCTCGGAGATTCCGACAGAGCTGTTGGCTCGATCCTTACGGCTAGAGACTCCTACGGGAGAAGACTCGACGATTACACACTGGTGCCGGTAGTGTGAGTTTACTCTAGTAGGCGAGAGCTTCGGCTGGGATCTTCTTGTAGCGGCGTCGAGGCCTTATGAAATCATCTTGGGCATGGATTGGTTGTCTACATTCCATGCATAGATTTGCTGTATTAGGTGCAAGGTGCGACGTATATGCACTGTCGGAAGCAGGTTCACCTTCACCGGCGAGAAGGGAGCCTTCGCAGCACAGGATGGACTTCTGCAGAGGAGAGGACAGCCCATCACTAATCAGCTGTCTAGCCTCATCCTAGGAGCAGTTGACGTGCGGAGTCCTAGTTTTCCTGCAGTGGTGGATTAGAATGTGGACATCTTTCCCGACGACGTTCCAGAGCTACCTCCTCCCAGAGAGTTAGACGTTTATATTAACCTGTACCCCGGGAGAACCCCGATATCGACTCCAGCATATCGGATGGCCCCCGCTGAGCTTTAAGATCTACGGGTAAATTTGGAGGGCTTGCAGGGCAAGTGGTTCGTCCGACCTAGTGTTTCACCCTGGTCTTCCCCGATATTGTTCGCCAAGAAGGCGGACGGGAGCTTGCGACTTTGTGTCGACTATCATCACCTGAACTAGGTGACAGTGAGGAATAAGTATCCGCCACCGAGGTTTGATGACCTCTTCGATCAGCTCAAGGGAGCATGGTGGATCTCAAAGATAGACCTCAAGTCAGGCTATCATCAGCTCAGAGTTCGAGACGAGGACATGGATAAGATGACCTTCGGATGTCGGTATGGCCACTATGAGTTCTTGGTAATGCCTTTCGGCGTAACCAATGCTCCAGCAGTGTTCATGACCCTCATGAATAGGATCTTTCAGCCATACCTCGATCGATTTTTCGTGGTCTTCATCGACGACATTTTGATTTATTCGTCGACTGAGGAGGAGCACACCTACCACTTGTGGGTTATACTAGACACACTCAGAGAGCACCAGCTTTATGGAAAGCTCTCGAAGTGTCATTTCTGGATAAACGAGGTCCACTTCTTGGGGCACGTCATCTCTGAGGCGGGATTTGCAGTGGATCCTACGAAGATCGAGGCAGTGCAAGCTTGGGAGCCACCCAGAAGCATGACAGAGGTGCAGAGTTTCTTGGGTCTAGCTGGATACTAATGAAGATTCATGATAGACTTCTCCAGAATTGCGGCACCACTCTCAGCTTTGACGAAGAAGGGGAAACCCTTCATGTGGTCAGACATATGTCAGTAGAGCTTCTAGGAGCTGAGACAGAGATTGACCAGCGCACCTATCATGAGGTTGCTTGAGGAGGGAGTATGGTACATAGTCTACTACGATGCATCAGGGACCGGGCTCAGATGTGTCCAGATGCAGGAGCGGGCAGTGATCGCCTATGGATCACGTCAGTTGAGGCCGCATGAGTAGAACTACGCCACCCATGACTTGGAGTTAGCAGTAGTGGTCTTCGCTCTGATGACTTGGAGAAACTATTTGATGGGAGAGCACTTTACAGTCTTTTCTGACCATCAGAGTCTCAGATACATCATCTATCAGAAGGATCTACATCTGAGACAGCGTAGATGGCTCGAGTTCCTCCAGGACTATGACTTTAAAATAGTCTATACTCCTGGGTAGGGGAACGTGGTAGCTGATTCCCTCAGCAAGAGGACGGGCATTCAGCTACATGAGGAGGCAACAGAGAAGCTAGCCTCTTCGCAGATATCCTTCGTGGAAAGAGATGGAGTATCCTTCCTTCAATATCTCACAGTCACTCCTCCATTACTGTAGCGGGTCAGAGAGACATAGCATGGGGATGCTGACTATGAGACGCGGCGTGCACAGATATCCTCAGGACAGGCACCTGATGGTTTCTCTTTTGGAGCAGAACACAAAGTCCTTTTCAAAGGACGTACCTTGGTACCAGTTGCTTTACAGGAGGAGGTGCTGAGGGAGTTTCACACTTCTCCTTTGGCAGTACATCCTTGAGTGGCGAAGATGTAACAGGACCTCAGACGACAGCACTGGTGGCCGGGCATGAAGAAGGCTGTGGCGGAGTTCGTTTCTCGATGCCTCACCTGCCAATAGGTGAAGGCAGAGCACCAGGTACCAGCAGGCTTCATACAGCCTTTGGAGGTTCCGGAGTGGAAGTGGGACCGGATATCTATCGAATTCGCGACTGGACTTCCACGCAATTCCAGAGGTCACAACTCCATCTGGGTGATTGTCAACCGACTCACCAAGTCGGCACACATTCTACCCATCAGAGAGCATGGCTCAGTGGAGAGCATGGGACAAATTTACATTCAGGAGATTTTACGGCTTCATGGTATTCCATCATCTATCATCTCCGATCGAGATTCTCACTTTACTTCCCGGCTTTGGAATGGGTTGCAGGAGGCGCTCGGGACGCAGCTACACATGAGCCCATCCTTTCACCCTCAGATGGATGGTCAGACGGAGAGGACCATTCAGAATCTCAAGGACATGCTCCGCGCATGTGTCCTTGACTTTGGTTGCAGCTGGGAGGACCACCTACCCTTGGTGGAGTTCGCGTACAACAAAAGCTACCACTCCACCATTGGGATGGAACCATACGAGGCGTTGTACGGTAGACCTTGCAGATCTCCATTGTGCTGGACAGACCCAGGGGAGTCAGCACTTGTGGGACCGGAGATGGTCTAGGACATGACAGAGAAGGTCCAGGTCATCCAGGAGTGGATGAGGATAGCTCAGAGCCAGTAGAAGTCTTATGATGATAGGAGGCGGAGGCCACTAGAGTTCGAGGATGGCGACCACATCTTCTTGCGTGTCTCATCTCGACGTGGAATACGGAGATTTGGACGAGGTGGGAAGTTGTCTCCACGCTTCATCGGACCATTACAGGTCCTCAGCAGGATTGGAAAGGTGGCTTATCACCTGGCTCTTCCACCTTAGTTGCACTGCATGCACGACGTCTTCCACGTATCTCAGCTGAGGAGATACGTGCACGACCCGACGCACATTATTGACCATGGGGAGCTTGATGTTGATGATGGGGAGACTTTTGCGGAGGTCCCAGTGGAGATCGAGGATCGACAGGAGCGGGTCCTACGTGGATGGTCGATTTCTCTAGTGCACATCAGATGGCAGAACGGGAACCTCCAGGAAAGCAATTGGGAGCGGGAGGCTCAAATGCGTGCTCAGTACCCGCTTTTGTTTCCTTAGTTTTCGATGTATCTTTACGGGGATGTAATGCCATGAGGTGGGAGTAATATAAAGACCCGTAAAATTCAAGGGACATTTTTTATTAATTTTTTTTGAGATTTTACAAGAACACAGTTTTAGACGGCACTTGATTCTGAGGCCCGGTGTGCCCGGAATTTCTATACGAAGATTAGCTCGGGTATGTTTAGTGAACGAACCAGCGGGAATTCCTATCTTTTGAAACAGTGCTCGGAATCGAGTTCCGAGGGCACCGATGGAACTGTAGCACCGGTAATTTCTTAGGAACACCTGTTCCGGAGTTGCATTTTCACGAGAGTTGATGATAAAAATTGTGGAAGCTTATTTTATAATTATTCTACAATTTTTATTTTTACTCTAAGTGTTTAATCCTTTGTGTGGAAGTTGGGTAACCACCCAACCTCCCTTGGGAGGTTATGAGGGTGGTGGAGCCCACTTGAACCCCACCCCTTCATATTCTTTAACCCCCCTCAACTAACTATTAATGTGGTTAACTTAAGTTTATCAAACTTATGGATTTAATGTTGCGAGTTTAATGTAAGTTTTTGAAATTCAAACCCTTGAATTTAAAAATGCTTGTTGTGTTAATAAAATTAGAAAGGAGGTTATTTTATTTTGTTGTTAGAGTTTTTTCGTTGAGAGATTTTGGGAAGAACATCTTCTTCTTGACGAAGAACACGAAGAACGAATGATCTCCAATGTGGAACGTCCGAGCCCTCGGAGACCGTCTTCCACGACACCGACTCGCGACGTGACATCTTCTTCCACGACGTTCTTCTTCCGTGACATCTCTATTCGTGATAGTTTTCCGCGACGAAATCTCCGTCAATGTCTTCGAATCCTCATTTCGCGACGCCGACGTTCATCATCTCTTTTATCAAGGTAGGGGATTTATTTTATGTAATTATTTCCATCCATTATTCTAGTTTGTCGTTCTTTGTGGATATATGACTAAATGTTATCGTTTAACGAGAGGGGGTCGGACCGCACAAACACGGCCAACCCTCCTCTTTATCCTTGTTCAATACTTTGTGGTTTGGACGGAATGGTGTGGTGTCGTCGCACCACACGGAAAATCGCAGGTCAAGTAATTCGTGGCGTCGTTGCACCGCACCGTGAAATTGAACAAGGACGTGATGCCGTCGAGCTGTGTCGAAGAAAACTGAAGACGCCGTGCCCGGAGCGGGGCCGCAGCGGAGGGGCGCGGTGTCGTCGCACCGCGCTGGAAGAATCATGTCGTGGCTGGTTCCGGGCCGCGATAGAGCAGAGTGACCGACAGCTGGTTCCGGGCCGACGGTGTCGGCGATGGAGGAAGGACCGACCATCGCCAGTCCTTGTCGACAGAACCGTATGGCGGGTGTGGGCCTACCGGACAAAGGAGAGCCGGGGGAATTAATTTCACCGGCCGGCCTGATCAAATGGCACCCATAATTTAGGGGGGCGCAGTTACACCAGGGGGGCAGGCGCCCCCCTTTGCCAAAATGGCTCGGCCAAAGGCCGAGCTGGCCAGCGCGCTGGGCACGTTGTGCCCAGGCCGGGCCGACCCAGACCTGGGGCGGGCCGACCGGGGGGTCTCGGGCCGGGTCGGTCCGGGCCCAAAACCCGCATTTTCAGACCTTCTTCGGTATTTTGACTATAAAACGGGATACAAACCTCCGATCGATGCACCGTCAGTTGCGATGCGATCCTTGAATCGAGACGGTTGTTTCGGTATATTACACTCACAGTTTCAGAATACTTTGAGTTCGGCCGGGTTGGTTCGTACATGAAACCAACCGGGCCCTCGGAGCGGAAACGCTCATATCTTAAGCTTCAGACGTCCGAATGATGTGCTGTCGACTTTGTTGGTTTCTCTTACTGAGACAGATCTTTTGGCTTACTCCGCCTGAGGCTTGGATGCAGGTGGAGTACAGTCGGGTTGGTTTTTACTTAAAATCCAACCGGGCCCCTAGGGTGAAAAAGAGAATAACTCTCAGACCGGGCGTCTGATTGAGGCATCATCTGCGACGTTGAGTTTCTTTTGACAATACAGAACATTTGGATACATAAACTCTGGACTATGTGTCAGTTGATGTATCAGCCTCTCGGCTCGTGGAGCGGACCCTCCCGAACGAGCTTGCTGTGTGCGGGAACCCTAGTGTTGTCTGCGACTGCTACTGTGACTGTGATGACGACTGTATAGAGATCCTCAGTGGATTCAACGATGACGACTATAGCACTCAGCGATCCTATGAGGATCAGTGCTACTGATCCTGTGTGGGTTTGATCATGTGTGGGTCAGTGCTCAGCGGTTCTGTGTAAGTCAGCGCCTACAGATCCTGTGTGGGTCTGATCCAGTGTTGGTTATTTCGGGGGTTAGTACCTATCGATCCGTTGTGGGTCCGACGACTTAGATGGATCAGTGATCATCTCTATCATCTTTCGAAAAAGTATACCTGTGTGAGCTGAATCCTGTTTTACATTTCTGCGTGCACTGTGTTGTGCTATCCTGTGTGGATTTATGTTTTTCTTTCCTATATGGATTGAGTTGTTTTTTCCTGTGTGGATTACGTTTTGCTTCCTATGTGGAATACGTTGCTTTCCTGTGTAGACTGGGTTTTACTTGGGCTCGGATGTTGGAGCCAAATGAGAATTGATGACTTAGGTATATGTATGGGCATATACCTAAGCAGTGTTGGATGTTACTTCGTGATTGTATCTTTCATTTGTGGTTTATCCATTGTGGATTTTGGGAGACCATCAAGGGTCTCGGGGTCTCAACTGAGTAGCTTATACTCACCCATGCATGGGTTATTCCCGCACTACGTTCTGTTGGTTGCAGAAGACGGACAGTGCTGATCGTGGTGGAGGATTGTGGAGTAGGACGGTACCTGGAGGTGGACCACTGGACAGGACGTACTCGGAGCCGTAGGCTAGACCGAGGAGTAGTGGAGGCTTTCTGTACCCACCCTTCAGGTAGGATTCCCAGTGGACAGCTCATCGTTGCGACTTTACCTTTTAGTTGTTGTTTTCCCTTTTCGAGTTGTACTTTACTTTCAGTTTGGGTTTCTATACTGGCCCACTTACTTTTCTGCACTTACTCTTGTACCGGCCTTTACATAGTGATTACTTCTTTCGCTTGCTTACTCTGTGGTGCTTGTTTACTTTACAAAGGCAATAGCTTCCCTTTTTCCGGGATTTACACCTTGGTACTAGTCGCTAGCCCCTGGCCTATGGAAGGCGGGCTTGGGGTAGTCACGGCACCGGCCCCGAGGATGGGTCATGACAAAACAAATCATTCCCGAGATTATACCTTTTAAAGTTAGCTTCTTCTATGTTTTACAATTTCATTCTTATGTTGTCATAGATGTAATCATCTAAGAAATGATTATTGCGGGATTTATGTAATTAATTATAATGATGGTTGGATCTCTTAATAACAACTATATTTTGATGGGAATGATTATGGTTACTAGAATTCAAGAATGGGATTCTAAATTAACTTTTTTAGCATTAATAATTGGAAGCTAATGATAAAAAATATAAATTACCAAATATTTATCCACATACACTTGTGGTTAATATTGTGGTATTATATGTTTCAAACTACAAACTCTTGAGTATATTATATTGTTCTATTAATTGTAATGTATTTTTCCATTTTTGAAAATGTAAGACATATTAAAATATATAGATGATACTATAAACTACACACTATGGGAAGTACATACTAAAGTGGGTGAAGCATGTAATTCTAGATATTGAATATTAAAACATTAAGATGGGTGTATAGGATTATATGAACCAAATATTTCACAAATTAATGAGTATCACAAATAGTATGTGTAAAATAAGTGTATCTTTGGATAATACAGTGCTGGTTGAAAGGGTGTTTTGATCTCAGATGAAGAACTGTTATGATAGAAGGGTATATATCTATGAGAGTAAGAATTTTGAGTAGTATAATTTTGGTGAACTAACATGTTTTCTAATATAATAAAAACTCAAACTAAAGAATATTGCCAATGAATAATATTTAAAAAAGAAAAATTTTACCTTAAAATAAAATATAAATGTATCTACTAAAGATTATGACATTGATTTGGAAGGAAGTAAGTCAAAATGGTGTTTATAATAGGATGGAATAGAATAAATGATTCCGGAAATGATATATAAAATATAATCATAGGGATGATCAAAATAATCAATTCAAGTCTATGAAATGTAATAATTTTTTAGAAATAAAGGGAAACATTAAGTCAAAAATATTTTAAATTTAAGAATATAAGATAATAAAATTGTAATGCCCAACCCCAACTACCCAGAGTTGGTGAATTATATTAATACATTGGCATGATTACAAGGAGTCAAGTCCCGAAGGACCGATCAGTTTAGATGTCTTGGAAAATTGATTACATACATGAATGTTACATTACACTTCATAACATACAAAACCACATAAATAATCCTTCACAAATGCCATTATTCCCTTGTATTGACCCTGAATATCAATAGCAATACACTTGTTGGGGTCCTGGGAAAAATAAAACATCGATAGTGGTGAGCTCAGATGCTCAGTAAGGATAACAATACAGTGGAAACCTTCATAAATAAACATAAACATTTAAAGAAATGTATAACTAAAACAAAATCCTTTTAAACATGATCTTCAGCATAATATGGAAAAAATAAAATAAAGTTATGCCATTTACTTATTCACATGGATATTCTACTAGTCATATAATCACATGAAATATCACTAACCACATTCATAATGATGGAATGCATAATTCCAGACTATCAAAACTACATAGTCAAGGCCTTGTGCCAAGACTACAAATAATATTTTGTCAAGGCCTTGTGCCAAGACACTAATTTTTCACATGATACCTACAGATGCATTGAAGATCTATAGTGGGCCCCACCCATCACTTACTATGTCCAATGCATTCCTCATATGAAATGTTTGAAATATAACATAAACATTTGTATTGAAACTATCATACGAAATGAAAATAATGTTTTAACAAACCATGAATGGTATAAAAATATCACATCCATTGTCAAACATAACTCATTCTATACAATAAAGAATATTGTATTGTATCAGATTAACCTAAATTGAGAATAAAGAAGGATATTGGCATAGATGACAATAATCATAAAAACTATTATAGATAAATATCCACCTTTTTCTTGAAATCATTTAAAAGTCACAATATTTTTCAAGAATCCATTTAAAATAGATTTTTGAATCAAAGTGTCCCATACCACTTTGAAACATTTAAAAGTAATTTTAATTTTAAACTGTTAATGTTTATATAAATAAATCCTAAAACCATTTTTAAAACATGGACATTAATGAGAAAGATTTAGAAGAATAAATCTTTAAAACATTTAAAAATACAATTTTAGTTAGAGTTTCTAACCAAAACAGAGACACTTGAATACAAATAATTGAGGTAATAAAAACTTTTTAATATCATGAGAATAAAGGTATTCATGATATACTGTTTCAAAGTACATTATATACACCATATAAAAGTGATTTGGTGTATAACAACAATGAAGTCTCAATGGGATGTAAATTGAGATTAAGTCTCTTATAAAGACTATATCCTTAGGTTAAGGATAAATCAATGACATAATTATGTTTGAAAAATATAAATACACTGAATATTATTGGATATTCAGTGTAAATCAATCAGAGGAAATTCATGCATATTTTTGTAAAAACAACACCAATGAATTGGATGATTAACTCAATAAATGGAAAATGAGTTAAAATTACTCTTATCAAGTTCATATCGACGAATTGAGAATTTATTAATGGAGTAAAATTACTCTTATCAAGTTCATATTATGTGTATAAAAATTATATCCACAGAAAGTGGAGTGGAAATTATAACATATGAAAATGAATAGTGATTCCACACATAATCATGAGTAAAATAATCAATGATGTATGCGTAAAGCCGAATGAGTAGAAATTGAAATTTCAAATTCCATTATCGATTTGGTATCTTATGAAACATACACCCATGAAAGAAGGATCATAAAATGATTATATAAATATCTATAAATTAAATTATATTACGCAATTAATACAATCATGGGTAGTACACACACCACATGCAATAAATTAGTGGTGAATAATGGAAATATCATGGGATTAAAAGTGAGATTAGAAACCCCTTACATTGTACGCTTTCCTTGGTCGAGGGTAGTTTAACATCCTGTATAATGATGAAATAATTGTTATTAAATTATAAAATAATAAAATACATTAATAGGATATAATATATGATCTTTTAACATTTATTAGTTGACAATATCTTAGTATTATTGTCATTTCGGGTGACAATAGATTCATTTTCCTTTATATTCTTTGTTATTGAGCCATATTTGTTATGGATATGATATTTCTTATTCATATCCAGAATTATATCATGTCTCTAAACATTATATTCAATAATCAAATGAAATTTACTCTTGAATAGATATGATGGGGAATGCATCTCATCGTGTTCATGGAGACGGTAATCCGTACGTACGAACGAGCGACAATATCATTCTTTTGATATTAAAATAATATATAATTGGATGGTTTATCATATATAAAGAATCATAATCATGATATATTTATTATTTACATGAATTACAAATCATTATTATACGCATCCAAATAATAATATATTGAATAACAATTACACCACGACATGGAGACGGTAGGTCCTACGTACGCACGTATGGTGACATTTCACTCAAAGGATGGATAAAATACTGAATATGGTTCTACCATATTTATAATATCATTATAGTATATACAATATAATAGAGTTATTATTTTAGGATGGAAATTACAAAGAAAGAATAAGTGGAAGAAGAAAAGACATTTAAAGAGGGTTGTGAAATCATTACCTCTTTTTCAGGTTCTTCATTTGGATTTGTTCAAAAGGGATCCATAATATAGATTTATTAACAATGGAGGGCCCCAAGGATGAATTTAGGGATGCTTAGAGGATATATGGGTAGGGGTTGGCCGAGAAAAAAAGCTTTAAAGGTGTGAATTAGTGATAAGGGGCAATTCCCTTTTATAAGAGGGGTGAGAGGCACCTTAAAAAAATCTAGAAATATTATTTTGTAATAAAATTATTTTCGGTTTATAATGCCTCCAAAGTAAATTATTTAAAGTCTAAGGTAGGGATAGGTCGAAAAAAACTCATCCAATAGGTTTTAGGTAGGTTTGGGTCACTTTGTTAACCTTATCATTTATATTTAACTCTTAGTTGAATAGTTTGACATTTACCATGTGTCTTTGTATTTTTATATTATACGGTTAATAAACATACTATATATATACAAGAGACCCTCAATTTTTCCATTAATGATAAAAAGATCATGATATATGTCTTTTGGATGAACCATAGATTTTTAGGAAAATAATATAACTTAATAATATAATATTTGTTTTAAAAACTCTTTTATGTCAATTTTGACAGTATTCAATAATTGATTTTTGTTAAAGTCATAAAAATTAATAAATTCAAAACAAATTCATTTAATCAATACTAACATGTAATATTAACAAATAAAATTTGTGTATGTCATCCAAATTATATTTATTTTAACATTTATAATACCAATTATTTGATTCGTTCATTAATAAGGAAAATATTGCATCATTATTGTGTCATAAATATATTTAATTATTCAATGTCTAAAAATTATAAATAAAATACCATTATGTAGGAAATCGTTTTATATTCATAATTAATATTTATAGACGAATATATAACATATATAACCCTATTTAAAAATTGTTTTTCTAAAAATATATGCTTATGTCATTTTTATATTTACTTTAACTTAATTAATATAAATTACACCAATCAATTACAAGTGGATCCATGGGGTCCCAAAATCGACCCAAAGATGCCCATGGTTGGACATGTATCAACCAATAGGGTTAGGACAAGTTTTTGGGTAATTTAATGTTATTATAATATCATTTTGTTTACCTTTATTTACCGGATTTACCCTTTAACAATGATAAATAAAATATTTTCTAAAATAATTATTCAAAATGTCTAAAAATAAAAGTTACCAATTTACAAAATTTGGAAATCCTGATCCCAAATATTGAATCCATTTTTCCAAATTCAAAACACCGAAGTGGGAGAAATTAATTTAAATTTAATTCCTGCTGTCAGAACCAAAAACGTGTTTTTAAGAAATAATAACTATCAAAAGATTGACACTTGTTTATGTTCGGTATAAATGTTAAATTACATTAAATGAACAAAATTTTATTAATTGGTAAAAATATATTATAAAAATACTTTAAAACCACTCAAATGCATAATTTATCACTATTAATAATTTCGTTTAAAAAAGTTGTTTTTAATTAAAATCTAGTAATTTTCACTATTCAACCAAATATGAAAGTTATCAGAAAAGTAACAAAAATTCACCCTACGATAATTTAGATATTATTAATGCAAAAATGAAGTCCACTTTGAAAGATAAAATTCATAAAATTTTAAAAAGTGGGTATTACTATTCATAATAGCTAGTTTGATTTGTTGTGGTGTGTGTTAGAACTTGAAGTTGCGTACAACACACACTACTGTATTATTCCCAAAAAAGCATACCATGGAATCATTGGGTGATACAAAAATAGCTAGAAGAAAAAGTATAAGTAAAAAATTATGGATGGATGGATTTATATCGATGAATCGATCTCATGTAGTGATTTGGGAAATGAAAGAGGATCAACTAACCTATGCTTGATGACTAAAAACATGCATGAGGTTTTTATTGAATCAAAATCTAGTTAAATATAAGAATCATATTCTTAATTTTATGTTAAAAACATTAATTAATAAAATAAAAATTAATGAATATATTTTTTAAGAATTTTTGAATTATATAGAGTGTTTCATGGTGAAAATAATAAAATCACTATGAAAAGGAAATCTCAAACACATGAAAATAAATAATTATTCATGATAATGAGATTCTAAGAAATATAAATTATTATTATAATGAAAAAAATTCAATAAAATAGAATCTAATCAAGAAGTGAATAATAATATACACACAGAAATTATTAAGAAAAAAGTAACAATACCAATGTTTTTACTGAAATGGAGGACCATGATGAGATGATAATTATGAATAAACCAAAAACATATAAGATATGTTTTGGTTATAATAATAGAATATCTAAAATATATTAGAATTTATTTATTAAAAATAATAAATATAATATTTCTACAATTACATGTTTGATTTTTAATGTGCATGGTCATTAAGCCAAATAATATTTTTTGTGATTAATTCCATCATCCAGTAATACTAAAGGTTTAATTTCTAGGAATATATCATCTATATTATGCATAATAAAATGTCTAATAAAATTTGGGTACTAATGATCTCATTTAAAATTCTTATTGAACCCAAATTAGCATGGGTTCAAAAAAATTTAAAAAAATTATTTTTTAGAAAAATTACCTTATAATTTTTATGAAACATAGTACCTGAAAAATGACTACTGAAGACCTATGAATGATGATCTATTGAAATTTTTAACACATAATATATGTGATAGAGACTTTATGACATTCAGGGATAACATAGAAGGAAATATTAGATGTATTGGAGAAGTGTGTATTTTAAATAACATTATAATTGATATTCCAATATATGGAGAAGGTTTAAAACAAAGAACAATTAGTATTTTATAGATTTAATTTGATGGAATGAATGTTATGTTTAAATATAATAAATTATTAATTTTTCAAATTAAATATTTTTTAACTGATGATAATAGTAAGGATATTAAATAATCATTTTGTTAAAAAGTTTATAATCATAAATTTAACTATTTAAATTATATATAAATAAATGATATCTAATATAATATGAGCCATGGACATAAAAATTTAATATTCTAACTAAACTGATGAAGAATGGGTAGGCTCTTAAAAAACCTATGCATAAAAGAAGTATTTTTTAATATTTATTAAATGGAAAATAAAACAACTGATCTTTTAAATATATCAATGAAGTTAAAATAGATATATCACTTGAAATAAGCCATCATGATATATTTAGTCCAATGAAAACTCATATTTCAGTTTGAATAAAGTTTTTTTGTGACCGTTGAGGAATTTAGTAGGTATATATAGACTTATTTTATGTTTCATAAAAGTAAAAATTCATGTAATATTATTTATTTTTTAAAATGAGATCAAAATGAAAAAGGTTACATAATTTTAACCCTTAGAAGTCACAGAGGTGGTGAGTTTTAAAATCTATAATTTGAAAAAAAATATGTGAATAAAATAGTTATATTCATAAACTTTCATATCATAGAGCACTATATAAAAATGTTTTTTAGAAAGAAAATATAAATATATTAGGGAAACGACTAAAAAATTTCTTAATGAATATAAGGACATATGCTGTAATTTTTTCTGAAAATTCTAAAAAATATTTAGCTAAATTTAATTATTAAAGTTATTAAGGAATATTTATAGGCTATTATAATTTTGGTAAATGTTATAGAGTTTATAATAATAAATCCCCAACAATGGAATATTCCTTATATGTTAAATATTATTAATCTTGTTTTAAATCTAAAAGATAAAATTTATAAAAATTTAAATATGAATTTGGATAATTTAAAATTGGTGAAGCTGAATCTAAAAATATTATTATATCTATTAATGGGGAGGATAATAATTAACAATATGAACATAGAATTTGGGGGACTCATAAATATCACCCTTTATAAATTTAAATTGTAAATTTTGATTCTTGAAATAAAACATGTAAATGTATTTTTAATTATTGTTCTAATTATACTTATATTTTTGGTTTTTTCATGAATGAATTATTTTATTCTTTGAAATATTCTTATTGGAGTGTTAATATGCAAGATGAGAATAATTATTTTGAAAGAAATAATATTTTTTCTATTTTTGAACACATTAAAGATAAATATAATATTTTTTATTAAATAGATATTTATAAATGAAATGGATTAATCTAGTCAAATTGTTAAAAATGAGTATAGACTTATTGGTTATTTGTTTAGGAAAAACGAAGGTATAGATTTTTAAAAATATATTTGTTCTACATTAAGGTTTTAGATATTAGTATTTTATTTCATTTTGAATCCTTCTAAGGTTTTATGTACTTTTAAATATATATTTAAAGTTATTTTGTAGATTTTTTCATTTATAATGAAGTTTATCTTAGTCATCCACCTAGTTTAATACCTGGATATTTTCTTAATAATGTTTTTATATTTTCAAAATATTTATAGGGGAAATATCTTAGAGCTTCGTATGATATAATATCTATATTTTTATTGATAATTATTTTAATAAAAGAATTGATTAACCCACATTGTTTATTAAGACATTTTATAACGACGTTGTAATTGTGAAAATTTATATTGATGATATTGTTTTTGGTTTATATAATAAATTATTATAGAATAAATTTTATATTAAAATGACTTTTGAATTTGATATAAGAATATTTGAAGTATTAAAATTCTTTTTGGGATATTAAAATTTTCAAATATGTGGGGTATTATTTCTTAATTCATTTAAATTTTTATAAAAAACTAGTTAAAAGGATTGGTCTTGAATTATATCAAAATATTATAACCTCGATATAATGTTTAATGTGTGTATGTGTTCTATATTTCAATCCAATCCTAAATAAATTTTTATAAAAGATATTAAAATATGAATCAAATATATTTAAGGAACTATTAATTTGTTTTTATTTTATATATAACTATTTAAATTATTTAGCTATTTTGACATTGATTTTTGTTGTTATATGATTGATAGAGACAATACTTTGGATATGTGTCATTTTATTGAAAAAATATCTTTTCATGGATCTGAAATAATAATTTATCAGTTTATTTATTCATAGTTAAGTAATATTATATTATTGTTAAAAATTATTCTACTAAAATTTAATGGATTAAATAAATTTTATCTTATTTTAATGTTTTTGTTAAAAAAACTTATTTAATTTGATAATATATTTTTTATTTAATTTTCAGTGAATACTACACAAAATTCAAGAAAAAAGATATAAATGTTAGATAGATTTTAATGAATGATAATGTTAATAACTGTGATATTATTGCCGATTTTTTTTCAATTGATAATCGGTTGGGTGAAATATTCTCTAAAAATTTAGATTTTATACCGATTGAGAAAATACAATTCTAACTTTGTTTGATTGAGATTTAGTTAAATTAATCAAGTTCAAATAATTATTTAAATTTAATATAATATGATATTCTAATTTTTTTTAAACTGATTTCAAATGTTTATGTTTAATGTTTTTATAGAGTTTTGAAGGTGATATAGCTATTGCACTTATGTTAATGATTTTTTTAAATTGGAACATTTTTAATTATTTATCATTCTTTTTATATATTTTGGAAATATATATAAAGTAACATATTGATCAGTTTATAGATATTCTTCATCTTCTTTACACTATATATATGTTTTTTAGTGCTAATAATTATAATTTTTTTATTTTAGTATTCAATTTTTTTAAAAAATTAATCATGGAGCATTGTAACTATTTTTATTAAGATAAAATATTTTATCATAACTGTTATTACACTCTATGTTATGTAATTCAGTATTATATTTTTTATATTTTTTTACGAGTGGGAGATTTTTTTAACATTTATTTTTTACTTTTTGATAAATTCCAAAATAGTGGAGTATTTTTGTAAAATATTATTTAGTTTTGGAATTTCCAAAATGAGGAATATAGTTAGTGAAATGATTGAATATATGAAATATGGAAAAATTGTTAAGTTATAAGTTTAATTTTTAAAATGTTTTTTATTTTACTTATCAAATTTTACCCTTCATCACATTTTACTAAATTATATAATTGAAATTTTAAAAGATATAATGTTTTTCAAAAATTATAATTTTTATATTTTCATTATTTAATATTTTTATTTTTATAATATTACTTGTTTGCTTCTATTATTTAATTTTTCTGAGTTATAAAAAATTGTTAGAACCTTGTAATTTTTTTAAAACTTTTAAATGTTTGATTGATTCATACAAAGTTTTTTTGGAATCATATAAATGAGTTTATAATACATACAAGAAGGCTTATCAATATTATGAGGTTATATATGATCTTTATAATGAAATTTCACATACAATTAAAACATACCTTAATATAAATGAACATTTTGATGAAATATATTCTTATATGGGTATGCATCTATTGAAATTTTTAAAATTATTTAATTAAGTTTTTTTTGTTATTAATTTTCTTTGTGATTTGGTTATGTTTATCACACTGGTTGTTGATAGTATTGGGATCCCCTTTAACGTATCAAATGGTTGATCAAAATTTAGATCCCTATATATCGAATATCATGAAGATCATGAGATGACCATTAGTAATTTTTCTGTAAATATAGTTCAAAAGAATATGACGTAATATGTGATTTATGGGCATATATACGAGATTCAAAATGATGAGAATTATCATATAACTTCTGTTTTTGTGTTAAACCAATAGATTTTCAACATAAAATATTATTGTTTGACTGATCATACTGTATCATTATTTAGTTCTCTATTTTTTTCAAGTTTTATAGTTTATTCATTTCTATTTATGAAAAACAATCATTTTATTCTTTTCCATTCAAAAAAGGTAAAATTCCTTTTTATTATACATATACTATAAAAGGTATGTATTTCAAGTTGTGACTCTCAATGAAGGATAAGTTTTTTCTAGGTTGTTACTCAGTTTATATAATAGGATATTTATTCCATGATATTCCTCCGGGTGAGATAACAATAGGATCTATAAAAAGGATATCATATCATTTTAAAAGTGAGGTTTTGTTTTAGTGCATTCAATTTAACTCAAGGATAAGATATTAGTGGAGAGTAAGCATATGATATATTTGATCTGAAATACTATAAAATTTTGATGCTCTTTTTTATTTTTCCACAACTTATTTTCCTTACATTGTTCATTATACTACATGTTTTAGAATTATGACAATTATTACAGATGTTATTGAATTTTCAAGTGCTACTACTTAGATTTTGAACACTATTATGTTAATATATTTAATTTCATAAAACATTTTATTCTCCATCCCCTAGATTATCTCACACAAGGCTAAAATATATGTCATTTCATGATTATATGTCATTCCTATCATTTAATTTTGACCCAAGTGAAAATATATTTTGATTATATAGAAGATTTTATTCTTATATACTAAAGATAATTTTTTTCATATATGATTAGTAATAACTTTATATTTATTTATTATTATCTATAAATTCAATATAATCATTGAATCATCAAATGATACACATGTTTTTTAAAATATTATTTCATTTTTCGTCCCATAATTTGGGTACACACAATAAATTAGTCATAGTCCAATCATCAATGAGAATAACATAAAGAACAATTATTCTCACAAGTTTTATTAGTTCCAATGTATAGGGATTTTATTGAGCCATAACTGGTGAATTTTATATATCACTTATCTCACTTATTAATTATGAAATCGCAACCTTAATATGTCAATCACCCTTTGTTTTTTGAATTTGTTTTTTTTATGAATAGTATTTTTAAACAATTGGGGTGCATGATCCCTATAGACATGAAATATGGTAATGTATTTCACGTTTGTATAGTAGTGATGAGTGAAAATCAATGAATTTCCCCAAGTGATATTTTAAGTCGAATCATTATTGGCGGATGGGGAGCCAACATGGATAAAAGATATTATTAACTTACTTTATATCATGACCATGAAATCATGTTTTCATTATGATATTCGAATTTAAGAAACAAATATATCCTTTTATAATTCCAACTATACACCCCAATTCAATATTTAATGGATCTAGGATACCTTGGGTCTTACATATGTGAATTTTTTTCATTTATTAATTCTTCTAAATCTAGTATTGGATAGATATCTGATAATATAGGGTTAAATCTGAATAATCTTGTGTGCTCTTAAATTTATATATTCTCTCACTTTATATTCCTTATTCATATGATATATTTACCCCTTGGAATTGTATCATGGTGTTTGGATTATTGGTTTTCATCATGAATGAAAGAATCATAATCTTCTGTTATGATACCTAGGTTTTATAGGATTGGATTATGATTACTAACATCATATCTAGGATTCCTGGATCAAATCATTACCATCATCTAAGGTAGGTGTTTCTTATTCACTTAGGTTTGTGATTTATTTTTTTAATAGTATATTTTTAGGTTGTTTACAATTTTATGTAATTTTTATATGTTTTTTGAGTTTATTTATCAATAAGTACATTCTATATTAGAAAAATCATGTTACTTTTTATGTTTTTAAATTAAACCATGGATGTTGGTTCGAAGAGACATTTTAATTTTACATGGGTGTTTGGGGTTTTAATGTTGTTTTGTGAAAATGGTGTTTTGTGTTTAATGAATTGTATATATTTAGGTATTTTCAACTAGGCTGGTTTATGGTTTTGGTTATGATGGGTGGATTTATTGATATATTTTTAGAATGTAAACATATTTAAGGGAATTTAATGTGTTGGTTATGAGATGTCCCCAAGAAGATTAAAAAACAATTGAATATATCATACACTTAGGATGGAAGGTAAGTTCTACAATTATATGAAATATAGATAGGGAAGGTTATAATATGTGATAACAACTAATGATGTTAATAAACTATAGAAAGAATTATTCCATAATCTTAGACTTGAATTTATGTTTAATTATGTATTATTACTCATGTTTCCACGATTTATAATAGTTATCTATTACATAAATTTTTGGGTGCCTCCTAGAATAGTGTCCTTATTTGAGAAAATAATTAGTTATATTATTTTTATATTTTTATGTAATTATATGGATTTATGTTAATCTATTTTTGGTGATATTTTTACATGGTTGTAATGGAATTCATTACTTGGTTGGGAAATCATCTTTTATAGTATTATGTGAGAGTGATTTGGGGGATCATACAGAGAAATAATATTCACCCCTACCCACATATCTTACTATGTATGGAAAATTATTATTTCATGATGTATGTAAGGTAAAGACTATAGTGTTCATGGTTTGATCTTTGGAGTTGAGTTTTCAGTGGATATGGTGGTGTTTTCCCTTATGTTAGAGGGGGATATGGACTATTCAAATAAGATATAAGTCATCTACTTATTTTTCATTTAATGTTAGGACATGAGTTTGTTAGTTTTTTATATGGAAATATAATAGGTTATATTATTTTAATTAGTATTTCAAAGTTGGTTTTGGATATTAAATGATAATTATAAATTTACATATCATATAGTTTGTTCATTATGTGATGTATAGTCTTTACCCAATTATTATGTTTTTTTGATCATCACTAGATTATAGTCTTTAGAAACCAAGGAATATATTTAAGGTCTTATGGTGATAACATATAAGATCATAGGATGTGGAATCTGAAACTGAGGATGAATCTAAATAGATTTAGAGAGAAAATTATAATAATTTAGACATTAGATGTTGGTTGGAATCTGGACCATTACATTCATAACTCACTAGATATATATAAGAATAAATAAATAACCTATTTATCATGAGACATAAGTTACCATGGAGTTGAGTTAGGGTATGTGATGTAAAGGGACACTTGGAGTAATTTAGTCTATAATGAACTATTGGTGTATATATCCAATATGGTATTGTCTAGGAAACAAAATAATTCATCATGATAGGAATATGTAGGTTAGATATAATGGTGTATTGGATTTAAAAAAAATCTTCCCTTTATAAAAATTATTTTGTAGGAGATATGATTTATTTAGAAGTCTTTTAATTTTAAAAAAATTCAGATGGAATTTTTTTACTACATGATTGAACTTATTCTATGAATAAATAATTATTAGTTTAATAGATACACTTATACATAGAACTGGAATCCATTAATTTTTGTATTAAGGTTTTAGTATATGGAATTTATCATTGATTATTGTTTTATTTTCATTATTAGTTTGTGTTTGAATAAATATTACTATTTAGTGTGGGATAACACATGAGAAAGGGGAAAAGAATATATGGGTTACAATGTGTGCAAGGAATTCGCTTTAAAATGGAGAGTGTTCTTGAAATATTGAACATGTAGGTTTATGATTTCAAAGAACATGGGAGGGAGATGGATCAGAAGAGACCTAATAATATATATCATGATTTATAGTATAAGAATAAAAATTAAAATAGTTTTAAGATTTATGTTAGAGTGTAATAATATAGGGATCAGTTAGAGAGAATCAAATAAATAATCCAGTTTCATTATACCGATGATACATCAATGGTTAGGATTGTTACATACATTGTTGAGGGAACTATTCATAAGCATGGATAGATATATGTGGAGGTAAAGGTAGGGGAGTTCCACTCATGGGTAAGATTATATATGATGTTTAGTTAGTAGTTATATAAATACATATTGATATCAAGAAATTCTCATTGGTTTTTTAAGGTGTCAAAAGGAAAATAAAATTATTGTATATGAATCAATTTGTGAAGTAGGTGGATTTTCCACTAATGTTGATCAATAATGATAGTCTTAAGGTGTGCATATTTGGGATAATTGTTTGAATTGTGATTTAATTATGGGTGATTCTTCTTGATTTACCATCCTATTTAGTGGTGCATAACATGATAGTGATGATTAAGATAAAATTAATGGATATAAATAGATATAATATTTTTTTCTATTAGAGGAGAAGTAATGAATTTTTATTGGGGTAAAAAGATGATGAATGTTGATTCATATTAAATAGTCAGTCAAAAGATACTAATGAGCTATAACTATTCCCAAGGAAGTTGCGATATTAGGTGTTACAAATATATAATAAAATTTACATGTGCATTAAAATATAGCAAAAATTTCTGGTGTTATATATTATTTCATTTTCTAACCTCATATTTATCATATAGTGGTGACTGTCACCATGCCACAGTTCTTTTCATGATTATAATCTTAATATGTGATAACACGAAGAATTATTTCTTCTAACACTATAAATTCTATCATTATTAGTTATTCATCATATGTTGATGCATTTTAAGAGTTTAAAAGGATTTCAAAAATGTTTAAGCATTAAAAATTATTCATTATGATTTATATTAATGTTATAAAAATTAAAAGACTTAGTCAGTTTTTAAAATATTTATAGAATTTTTTTCAAATTTTTTGAGTTCCTTATATTCTGATATATGTCTTATTGAACCTTGAAAAATGTAATGTGGCAATGAGGCACATTTTTTTTATTATAACTCTTTCAATACAAGATCATTCTTAGCTCTTATTTTATCCCACGTTTAAACAATATTATAGAATACTAGGTTTTTTAGAGAGATCCTTCCCATGAATCAAGAAATTCCCAAGAGCCATGGAAACCGTAAAAGGGGGCACAATTTAGTTTTTCCTCAATTATGTGGTTCAAAATTTTTATCTAAGCATCAGTAAAAATCATCAAGTACAATGGTATATGTATTATTCTTTGATTTATTATTCCTTCGAAAAATATAGATAAATTTTCTGCTTAATTTAGTAATAGATTTGTTCATCCACTATTTTTTGGATGTTATAAATTCCTTAGATACTCATAATTAGTATTAGAGATAATCTATAAACATTTGATTATATTTTTTAATGGATGAATAAGAAGGTATAAGGGAGTTATCGATGAACTATGGAACATCCCATTCAAAATTGGAATTTTTTTATCGATTTTTGTAAAACACCATGTCACCTTGAGAGGCGAGGGGTAAATTAGAGTGTCAAATTTTTATTTTGAATAAAAATATATTTTATTTGTATTGGTAGGGATAATTTAAAATTTTATTGTCAAGATGGACATCTACAAGAAAAACAAACGTTGGAAGTAAACACGGAACCAGATGAATTTTAAATTGTTCGCCATAAATGGATACATCAAAGGAGTAAACACTAATGTTGTAATGATGTGAAAAAAACATTATTCTTAACTAGTTATTTTGGATTATACGTTTTAGACATGGTCACTACTATAACAACCATGAACCCAGTAACCCAGAGCCAGTGTCTTACTTTTTTACATTGAAAAAAGATACAAGGAATATCATCCTAAATGATTGAATAGTTTAGTTGTATTAGTAAACAAGATTCGTACATTATTCCTATATAATATTTTAAAACCCAAATAAAATTTGTTTTAAAACATATCAATATTTCCTCTAGAATATCTTTTTATATCATTCTTAGTACACTTCTTGGATTCCTAGGTAAGGAACCATAATAAGGGTGAGCTCAAATACACATTTAGGTTTAAGTATGATAAATCTATCATGAATCAATAATTATATTTAATATAGATCGGTAAATAATTGAAAACACATCCTATTTAAATAACATGACTATCATGATAATATAATGAATAATCAACAAGACAAGGACATTTACTGAACACACATTCCATTTAAACAACATGACTATTATGATAAGATAACATATAATCAATATGAAAAGGTAAATAACTAAACACAGATTCCATTAGACTATCATGATAAGATAACACATAATAAATATGGAAAGGTAAATAACGAAAAACACATCCCATTTAATTAGTAATAAGACAATCAATACTAGATAAGACATAATAAATATGGAAACATTAATAAATAAAAAAACATTCCATTTAATCAAAAAATGACAATAAAATTCATACAGAGATAAAATAATTGAGAAATATCAGGGATAATAATAAATAAAATACCAATGAATACATTATTAATTATTGGACATAATGATATCAATAATCATAATACCTCTACTATCAATAACTTTCATAAGAGAGTTTAATATTGATGGGTAGGTATACACCATAAACCCATTTAACCAAGGATAGTAAACTTATTCATCTCATAATACTACCGATGTATTTTGGGGATATTTATAATTAGTCCCACCTATATCTTCATGTACAAATAATTATTTATATATCAAATTAAATATTTAATTCATAAAAAATATGCCTTATCAACAAATATCCATATTAAGTATATAATACAGATTTATCAATATTTCTCTAGTTAATCAAATAACATTCAATTTAAACACATTTTTGTAGAAATGATATATGGTTTATGTAATAAGTATATCCATGATAGATAATATTTATATTTATGGTAAATTTAATGTCCAGTGATCATAGGAATGTGTACATTTCAAGGGAATGTTGATGACTGTAACGCCCTGACCCAAGTTACCCAAAGTCGGTAAATTATTTTAATACATTGTCATGATACATGGAAATAATGTCTTCAAAGACCGGTCAGTTTAGCAGTCTTGGAAATAGATTACATACATCATCTTCACATTATAATTTCAAACATAAAATACTGAATGGATAGTTCTTTGAGAACAAAATTATTCCCTTTTAGCTTAACCCTGCATATCAATCATAATACACTTTTAGGAAATCCTGGGAAAATAAAACATAAGAAATGAGTGATCTCAGATGCTCAGTAAGGATAAACAATTTAGCAGATGATAACATAAACAATAGGCATCATGAATAATTGAAATGAAATGACTTTACAAATAATTAACATGAACACTTTAAGCAGAAATATGAGCTGAGTAAATAATTCTATAATAAAACATAGTCATGGGTATTCTACTAGTCGATTAACCAAATGAACCATAAATATTATTTTCCTAATGAGGGAATGTATAATTCCAAACATTCTAAAACATTTTGTTAATGCCTCATCCAAGATGTCTAAAAAGGATTAAGGCCTCGGCCAAATCCATATATCAAATTGGGAAAGGCTTTAGCCAAAACCATAAACGTTGTATCTGTTTTCATATCATATTGAACAAAAGTAATTGAATAAGATATATGTAAGTTCATATATACATACATACATATATATATATCTAGTAGCATTTTTCTGTCATATATTACATACTTATTAATAATATATACTTTTATAATCATCGTTGAATGGTGAATGTGGGAATGAATCTCATCGCGTCGTGGAGACCATAATTTGTGTGTACACACGAGCGATAATATCATTATATTGATGGTTAAATAATATATAATTGGATGGTATATACTATTTAAAGAATAATTAACATGTTATATTCATTATTTACATCATTTATTCTCATTATTATACCCATCCAAATAATGAAGTTTTTGAATAACAAACTACACCAAGACGTGGAGACGGTTAGCCGTACGTATGCATGTATGGTGACTTTGTCATTTATATGATAGATAGAATAAAGAACATGGTTGTACCATATTTATAAAAAAATCATAGTATGTAGGAGGTACTGGAGTTATTATTTTGGTATGGAAACAAAAAATAAAGGGGATGTGGAAGAAGAAAATAACTTGAAAGAGGGTGGTGAAATTATTACCTCTTTTTCGTGAGTTTCCTTTTGAGTTGATCAAAAGGGATATTTGGGTGTCCTTTATGATGAAATTAAGAAAACTAGGTTTATGATAGGGAATTTTGGAAGATATTTGGGAAGGTTTTGGCTGATCCAAATAGCTTGGGAGGTGTGATTTTGAGAGAAGGGGAAGTTCCCTTTCATAAGAGGGGTGAGGTTCACTTTTGAAAAAGATAAAAATTTTAATTTACTATACAATCATATTAAGTTTAAAATGGCCAAAAATTAATTTATTTCGATCCTCAGGTGGTTATGGGTCTAAATACCCTCAATAAATAGTATTTAGACATGTTTTTGTTACCATTTTAACCTTATCTTATAGATTAAACTCTTAGTTAAATAGTTTAACTTTTATCGTGTCTTCATGTATTCTTACAATATATGGTTAATACACGTACTCTAAACAACCAATAGAACCTCAAGTTGTTCATTATTGACATATATAAATTTTTTAATCCCTTTGGATGAAACTATGATTTTTAGGAATATTATATGAACCAATAATACAGTATTTGTTTTAAAAACTAATTTATGTCAATTTGGACACTATTTGGTATTTTGTTTTTTTGAACGTAATAACAACCTTATCACTTTGACAAAAATTTATCTAATTGGCCCAAACATGTCATAGAAACCGAGAATATTAGTGTAATTCCTCAGAAGTGTCAATTTACATTTATTTGGATATTTTTAATATCAATTACTTTAATATTTTATTAATAAGATAATTAATGCATCATCATTATGTCATAAATAAATTAAATTATTTAAAGTCTAAAATTTATAAATAAAATACCATTATGTAGGAAATTGTTTTATATTTCTAATTAATATTTATAGTCAAATTTATATTGTGCACAACCTTATATAAAAAATATTTTAGTTATTAAACTTTGAATTTAACACTTTTAACTCTTCATTAAATAAAATAATACTAAATGTACAAATATAATTTAAGTGGACCAAAGAGGATCATATTTTATTAATAACGATGTTTTTAGTCAAATAACACATATCCAATAGAATTAGGACATGTGTTAGGGTTATTATAATATCATTTTCCCCATAATGACCCTATTTAATTTTAACCATAGTAAATAAAAGTCAAAAATTACTATTCATCAAAAAAAATATTGTCATCTTATTGAACCAAATTTTATTTTCTTATATCAATCATGTTTTTCATATTTTTGAAATTCAACTCACAGAAGCGGCAAAATTAATTTTTTTTTTCAAATTTGCAAATGCTCCTAGATAGTGGGTAAATCTTTTAATAAGTTCAATAAAATTATATACACCTACTTTTATTATAAAATTAATCCAATGAATTAAATTGAACTTATATATTTATTATATATCTATTTTTACATAAAATAAATTTAAAGAAAATAAATAATTATTTAAATAAAAATGTCAGATTTAAATAACAACACTGTGTTTTTCACTATTCACTGACAATTGAATGTTTTCAGAAAAATACAAAAAATGTACCCTAAGCTAATTTTGATATTCTGAATTCAAAAATGAATTCCATTTTACCAAATTAAACACATATAAGTTTAATTTATAAATTTAAAAATAATTTCCATTTTCAAAACCAAAAAGAAGGTTTTTAGAAATGTAAAAACTATCAAAAGATTGATATGTGGTTATGTCAAATTAAAATGTGAAATTACTTATAATGACCAAAATTGAATTAAATAATAAAAATAAAATTTAATTATACTTCAAAATAATTTAAATTCATAATTTAACACTATAAATTATTTCGATTTAAAAATTGGTTTTCAATTAAAACATTGTATTTTATACTATTCATCAAAATTGGAAAGTTTTCAAAAAAGTACCAAAAAGTTGTCCAAGCTAAATTTTTATGCCCCTCTTCTAAATAAGAAGTTTATTTTGTCAAATTTTGTTATAATTTTTTTTGATATTGCATTTAAAAAAATAACCAACAGTAAGTGGTAAAATTGCAGTTTTGAAAAATACTTCCTTTATCTGAAAAATTAAATTTGTTCTTATATTTTTTCTGAGAAAAACAAAATATTGGTGTTAAAATTATATAGTGTATATAAGATTAAAAATTCAGTTAATACTATTCATAACTAATTTTTGAACGGCTAGTTTGGGAAGTTGTGGTGTGTTCAAACTCGGTATTGCGTGTAACACATGGTATTAAATTAATTTAAGGAGATAACATACTATTAAATATTACGGTGTTACACTATCCCCTCCTTAAATAAATTGGGTCCTCTCAATTTTAAATTTTTCTTTGAAAATAAATTGGAAAATATAGAAAAATATGTTTGTGGAAAACCCACATCGGACACTAGGTTAATAAAATTTAGTCTTAATTAGAGGGAAAGGGAAATGAAAAAGTCACTACCATATTGTGATCCTAATTAGAATAACATTGGTGGAAATTAGAGACACATAATTGGAGGGAAAACATAAATATTTATATGGAGTGATTGTGGTGATCAATCAAAAACAAGTGTAAAATTGAGGGCCTCAAAGCCATCAATTTAAGATGATGTAAAATATCATTGGTTCAACAAAACATATGGTATTAGGGTAACATGTTTTTTGTTTCAATATCCCTTACCTAATGTTTAATATTTAATTTATTCATATAATAAGAGGAAATATATATATATATATATATATTTGAAAAGTAGAGTTTCATCTTTGAACTATTTCCTACCACAAAATCATCTTTTACTCCAAAAGATAATAGAATTTTACAATTTTAAATTTATCCTAATCGCATAGGGTTCAAAAAATAATTAATTTATAATTCGTTTGTCAAACTATTAAAAAAACTACATTAGACAATCCAAGACATCAAGTAGGACAGTGGTAGTTGATCCATCCTTGTCACCATTCGGTTGTGAGTTCATGACTCATGTCCTTGCCGGACATGATGTGTTGTCTCCTGACCTTTGGGTTGTCCTATTTATGAATATAAAAAAATAATCTCAAGAATTGATTTAACATTAACAGTAGTATCCAACGTCAAACATGATCGATTCCAACCTTTAAACATATTCAAAATACTTCTGTCCAAACTCTAAATCTAAAATTTATTAGGAGGGTAAACACAATGAAGGGCCTTTTTTCATGTAATATCACGTTAATACTTTAATCATGTCTTCTTTTAAATCATTGTAACAGACTAAATTACCATAAAAACCTTATATATTACATTCATTCTCCCTTATTCCTTATAGAATGATGGATATAATCCTTCCATCCAAAAATGTTATAAAGTCAAACAATGATGGAATACACAAATCATTAATCTGTTTCATGATAGTAAAGAATATCCAATATAATTTATCCAAATCAATCATAAATTATTCGAAAATAACTATCTCAGTATCAGGACAATATTATGATTTACCTTTCTCTCAACCATAACAGAAATTAACTTTCTATTGAGTCACTTTTCCTGATTCCACACAATATGAAGTCTTTAATGAAATAGTACTACAGTACAGTCCTTATATACTCTATAATTATTATAACATGTATATAATTAATACAATACTAATGTGAAACAATAATTTAATAACAACATAAGAAATCTAATAATTCTTCTTCATCTTCGGTATTATCATAACTTGATTATTATCTTATATCATCATTCCGGGTATACTCTGATGATTTATACATTGATTCACGTAGTGTCCCAACTCCTTTCAGATGAAGAATTTTACATTTGAAACATTTTTTATCCATGAAATCACATACTCGGTGTCCCTTTTCTCTACACTTATATCAAACTCTCATTCCCTTCATTCTTTTACCAAGGTGACTCTTTCCAAAATTATCACATTTTTGAAAATTTTTCTTTCCCCTCTTCCCTTTCTCAATCTTTCTCGATAAAATCTCTTTCTTCTCTTTCTACCATTCAAATCCATAGGACATAAATAATTATTTACTTATCTTATTAACACATGATACTATTTATTCATATGATGAGAATACAAGAGAGACTATTTCCATTCTAAATGATGGCATAAGACTATAAAATATATGATCTTTCTTACCCTTTGGATCATGCATATTCTTTGAGTTTTCATTCCTTCTACTAGGCACCATTTCGAAATGATGACACATCCAAGGTTAGATCATATGGTACTGTATAATCCAAAAACTAGAAAAATTCTCAACAGTAATTGAATATTTTCTGGTATCTAGTCTCATAATCAAAAAAATGGTTTATTTTCTTGTATATTTACTCATATATCCTTCATAATGATTTGAAAATAAATTGTGAATTATCCTAAGCATATCTCCCAGGCGTGTCATAACCAAGAGTGAATCAGGGCCCATTGTCGTGTACCAGGATACCCCAGGTCATGCCCAAAACTCCTTTTTGGATTTTTCACTCCTAGGTACATCTATGTGAGTGCCACCTCTACCTGATTGTATCAAGACATGGATTTATTTTTTGGAAAACACACATAATATCTACAATAACATATTTTTTGGATGTTCTTCTATATGAATCCTTACAGACTATGTTATGGTAATGTTTCCTAATCAGAGTTTATCTAAGTCTAGTTTCTAAGTTTATTGCTAAACATCCTCCCATACAAACTATAATTCCCCAACCGTTGTTACCGAGAGTCGGTGCATTATTTTAATACATACGCATGATACATGGAAATCATATCCCGAAAGGCCAATTAGTTTAGCAGACTTGGAAATAGATTACATATATCAACTTCACATTACCATTTAAAACATAAAATAAAGCATAGATAGTTTTATAAGAACTCCATTATTCCATTTTAGCTTAACCTTCCAGGTCAATCATAATACACTTCTTGTAAATCCTGGTAAAAAACATAAGGGGTGATCTTAGATGCTCAGTAAGGGTATACAATTTAGCATAAGATAACATAAACAATATACATGGTGAATAATTGAAAACACATGTGTATACAAATAATAAACATGAACACTTTAAGTCATAAATTTGATCTGAATAAATAATATCATAATAATACAAGGCCATGAGTATTATACTAGTAAAATAAACACAAGGACCATTAATATTTTTTCAAAATGAAGGAATGTATAATGCCATACATTTTGAAACATTTTTTCAGGGCATGTGCCAAGACGTCTAAAAATGATTAAGACCTCGACCATATCCTTATATCAAATTGATAAAGGGGATGACTAGTTCGATGTCTAATTGTCTCCTAAGATCTATTGTTGCCTCGAGGAGCTATAGTAAGCTCTAGCTGTCACTTACTATGTCCAATGCATTCCTCATATGAAAGGTTTTAAACATAACATAAACATTCATATTAAAACTAGCATACGAAATGTCAATACGTTATCCATAAACCATGAATGGTATAAAAATAACACATCCACTATCAAAAACATCACAAAACCATCACTAAAATATGGAAGATTTTAATCAAAATAAATCAACTTCAAACATGTTTAAAATCCTTCAAAATATGTTGACATAGATGAAAATGATTTGTAAAACTCTTTGAGAGAAATATACCATTTTCATGAAAACATATAAAAGTCACACAATTTAGAAAGTAGGAAATTTAAGGACATGTTTTAATCAAAGATTATCATAGCACATTGAAACTTTTTAATGGAATTAACATTTTAAAAAAATTCATGTTCATATAAATAAATCCTTAAAAACCCATTTTGAATAAATGGAAATTAATGATAATAATTTAGAAGAATAAATATTTAAAACATATAAGATAATGTTTTAATAAAATAGTAACTTAAAAATAATACCTTTTAAAACTATTTTATGAATCATGGATATGGATAATAAATATATCCCTGTAAAAACATCCCAATAAACAATCTCAAATAATAACGAGATTGAGGAATTAACCTTTACCTTGCACATTACATTGGTTGAGGGTACGTTTAAACTCTTGTATAATGAAAATATTATGTTATTAAGAAATACCAGATCCATATTAATATTTATTATATCATACATGATTAATTTATGACTTTATACAACCCATTTAATAATGATTTCCATGTTAAATTAACAATTTGGGTAATAATCGCTTTCTTTATCGTACGTGTTTTAACTTGTTATTATTGATCGTATCATTTAGATCAGGATTTAAATACTTCCATAATAATAAAATTGATTTATATATCCTATATATTTAGAATATAATTATTTATTATAGATAGATATATGAAATCGAAGGGACCGTCTATGGAGACGGTAGGCCATACGTAGGCATAAACATTGTTTTCGTTTTGATATCGTATTGAACGAAAATAATTGAATAAGATATATGTACGTACACACACACACAAATATATATATATATATATATATCTCCAGTATCACTATTATGTCATATATTACATAATTATTAATAATATATATTTTTAGAATCATCGTTGAATGTAGAACGTGGGACTGAATCTCATCGCATCGTGGAGACGATAATCTGTACGTACGCACGAGCGAAAATATCAATATATTGACAGTGAAATATTATGTAATTTTATGGTATATCATATATAGATAATAATTTACATGTTATATTTATTATTTAAATCATTTATAATCATTATTATACCCAGCCAAATAATGAAGTCTTTGAATAACAAACTACACTATGATGTGGAGACAGTTAGCCATACATACGCACGTATGGTGACTTTGAAATTTATAGGTTGGATAGAATATAGAATATGGTTGTAGAATATTTATAATAAAATAACACTATGTAGGTTGTACTGGAGTTATTATTTTTGTATGGAAACAACAAATAAAGGGGATGTGGAAGATGAAAATATCTTGGAAGAGGGTGGTGAAATTATTACATCTTCTTCGGGTGTTTCCTTTTGTGTAGGTTAAAAGGTCACCTTAGGTTGGATTTATGATCAATGTTAGGACACTAGGATGATGTGAGGGAAGTTGGGAGGATATTTTTTCCAGGTTAGGCCAAGCCAAATGGCTTTGGAGGTGTGATTTTGAGAGAAGGGGAAGTGCCCTTTTATAAGAGGGGTGAGGGTCACTTTAGGACAAGATTAAAATAGTAATATATTATACAATCATATTCAGTTTATTATTGGCCCAGATGAATTTATTTCAATACTTAGGTGGTTATCGGTCTAAATCCCTTCAACCAATAGGTTTTAAACAAGTTTTGGATACTATTTAACCTTATCTTTTATATTTAATTCATAGTTAAATAGTTTAACTTATACCGTGTCCTCTTGTATTCTAACACAATATGGTTAATAAACGTACTCTAAACATCCACTATAACCTCAAGTGGTTAATAAATGACATATATAATATTTTTTAATCCCCTTGTCCAAACATTATATATTTAGTAATATTATATCATCCAATAATATAGGATTTTTTTTAAAAACAAATTTATGTCAATTTTGACACAATTTGGTATTTTGTTTTTGTGAAAGTCATAAAAACCTTATCACATCGAACTAAATTTATATAATAAACCCAAACAAATCATATTAACCTAGAAAATTATTTTAATTCAACAAAAGTCTCAATTTACATTTCATTGGATATTGATAATATCAATTATTTAAATATTTCATTAATAAGGTAATTACTGCATCATCACTGTGTCATAAGTAAATTAAATTATTTAACATCTCAAAATTAATAATAAAATACCATTATGCAGGAAATTTATTAGGATTATAATTAATATTTATAGTCTAATTTAAATTGTGTGTAACCCTATATAAAAAATGGTTTATTTATTAAACATTGAATTTAAAACTTTTAACTCTTCTTTTTGTAAAATAAAAATACATGTCATAATCTAATCCATGTGGACAAAAGAGTATCATATTTTTTTCTTAAGATTTTTTCTAGTCGAATTAGATTTATCCAATAGAATTAGGACACATGTTAAGGTAATTATTATATCATTTTTACCCTTAATTGCCCTATTTACTTTTAACGACGTTAAATAAATGTCAAAGGTTACTATTCACCAAAAATTATTTTTATCTAATTGAACCACAATTTATTTACAAATATCAATCGTGTCCCTTAAATTTTTCAAATTAAACTCACATAAGTTTTAAGATTAAAATTTATGCAAATTTGGAAATGCTCCTAGAAGGTGGGTAAAAACGTTAGAAAGTTCAATAAAATTATATATATATAATTTTATTATAGAATGACTCCAATGAATTAAATTGAACTTATATAGTTATTATATATATTTTGAATAAAAATAAATTTAAATAAATTAAATAATTATTTTATTAAAAAATTCGGTTGTAAATGTTAATGCAATGTTTTTCAATATTCATCAAAAATTGAAAGCTTTCAGAAAAATACCAAATTTTACCAAAAGATAATTTTGATATTCCGAATTAAAAAATGAATCCCATATTACCAAATTAAAAACATATAAGATGCATTTATTAATCTAAAAGTGTTCTTGTTGTCAAAACCAAAAAGTGGGTTTTAAAAAAAGTGAAAACTATCAAAATATTGATATGTGTTTATGTCAAATTTAAATGTAAAATTACATATAATGAACTAAATTTTTTTGAATGATAAAAATATAAAATTATTAAACTTTAAAACCAATCAAATTCATAATTTTACACTATAAATTATTTCTATTAAAAACTTTCTTTTCAATTAAAACATATTATTTTTCACTATTCATCAAAATTAAGAAGTTATCAGAGATGTTCCAAAATATTGTCCAAACTAACTTTTTATGTCTTGATTATAAATAAAAAGTTTGTTTTGTCAAATTTAATATAAAAGTCTCAAATATTTCATTTAAAAAAATTCACCATTAGTAGGCGGAAAATTTTCAATTTTGAAAAATAATTCATTTATCTGAAAAATTAAATTAGTTCTTATATTATGTCTAGAAAACACATAATATATGTGTCAAAATTATAGAGAGTATATGAGATCCAAAATTTAGTTAATATTACTCATAACCACTTTTTGAATGGCTAGTTTGGTATGTTGTGGAGCTTTCGAACTCAGTGTCGCGTGGTGTGCAGGATATTGAATTACTTTAATGAGATAATATAATATTAATTCTTAGGGTATCAAATTCTCCCCTCCTTCAATAAATTTAGTCCTCACAATTTTATATTTGTTTTTCAAAAATTAATGGTTAAAAATAGATAAATACCATTGTGGAAAACCCACATGGGACATTGGGTTAACAAAATTTAGTCTTAATTACAGGAAAAGGGAAATGAAAATGTCACCACCAAATTATGATCTTGATTAGAAGAACATTGGTAGAAATTAGAGAAACATATTTCGAGGGAAAACATAAATATTTATATAGAGTGATTGAGGTCATCAATCACAAACAAGTGTAAAATTGAGGGCCTCAAAGCCATCAATTTAAGATGATGTCAAATATCATTAGTTCAACAAAACATATTGTATTAGGGTAACACATTTTTGGTTTCATGATCCCTTCCCTAATGTTTAATAATTAATTTATTCATCTAATAATAGGAAAGAAATATATATGTACTTGACAAGTAGAGTTTCATACTTCAACTAATTCCTGCCACAAACTAATCTTTCACTCCAAAACATAATAGAATTCAACAATATTCTATTCATCCTAATAGAATATGGTTCAAAAAATAATTAACTTATAATTCATTTGTCAGACTATTTAAAAAAACTACATTATACAAACGTGGACATCAATTAGTCATGTGATAGATGATCCACCATTGTCGCCCTACGGTTGCTACTTCAAGTCACACGGCCTTCCCAGACATGACGGGTTGTTTCCCGACCTCTGGGTTGTCCTTTTTATGAAAATCCAAAAATAATCTCAAGAAATGATTTAACATTAACAATATTATCCAATGTCAAAATTTATTGATTCCAACCTTGAGACTCATCCAAAATAAATCTGTCCAAACTCACAGTAAAAAAATTATATGGAAGGTAAACACAATGAAGATCCTTCTTGCCATGTAATAATATCTGAATACCTTCATCTTGTATTCCATCAAAACACTATAACACCCTGAATTACCATAAAACCATATTGATTACATTCATGCTCCCTTGTTTCGTATAGAATACTGCATATACTCCTTCTATCCAAAAATGTTCTAAACTCCAACAATGATGGAATATACAAATCATTAATCTATTTAAAGGTGGTCAATAACACCAAATATAATTTATATAAATCAATCATATATTATTCCAGAATATCTACCTCAGTATCAGAACCATATTATATTTTATCTTTCTCTCGACCATATTTTTTCCAAAAAAAATTAACTCTTATATTGAGTCACTTTTCATGGTTCCAAATAATCTCAAGTTCATAAAAAAGAAGTACGACATTACAATCATTAAATACTATATAATTCTTATAACATTTACATCATCAATAAAATACTCAAGTGACACAATACTTTAATAACAACTTAATAAATCTAATCATTCCTCTTCATCTTTGGTATTATCATAACTTGATTATTATCTATTATCATCATTTGGGGTATACATTGATGATTTGGAAATTGATTCGCATAGTGTCCATACTCCTTTTAGATGAAGCATTGTACATTTGAAAAAAAAATATCCTTGCAATCACGTACTTGGTGTCCTTTTACTCAAAACATATAATAAGCTTTTATTCCCTTCATGCGATTACAAAGGTGATTCTTTCTACAGTTATCACATATTGGAAAATCCTTCTTTCCCGTCACTCCTTTATCCTTCATTATCTATACCATCCTTTTTTTCTTTTTCTTCCCTTCAAAGCCACAGGACTTGATAATTCTTCACTTATCTTATTAAAACGTGATACTATATCATTATATGATGAGAATACACGGTAGACTATTTATCTTCTAAATGATGGCTTAAGACTATGAAATATTTGATCCTTCATACCCTTTGGATCATGCATATTGCTGGAGATCTCATTCATTATACTGGGTGCCATTTCTAAATGATGACACACAGTTTGTTATAGCATATCATTCTGTATAATCAAAAATATAGAAAAATTCCCAGCATTAATTGAATATTTTCACACATCTAGTCTCATAATTATAAAAATGGTTTCTTTTCTAGAATATTTATCCATATATTCTTCATAATGGTTTATAAATAAATTGCGAATTATCATAAGAATATCCCCCAGGAGTGTCATAACCAAGAGTGCAGCAAGGCCCATTATCATGTACCAGGATACCTCGGGTCAAGTCTTAAACTCCTTGTATGAGTTTTCACTCCTAGGTACATCAATGCCAGAGCCGCGTCTACATGATCGTATAAATACAGTGATGTATTTCTTTGAAAACAAACATAATATCTACATTACCATATTTTTTGGATGTTCTCCTAAATGAATCCTCAAAGTCTATCTTAAGTTAATGTTTCCTAATAATAGTTTATCAAAGTCTAGTTTCCATGGTTATTTCAAATCATCCTCTGATACCAACTTTAATGCCCTAACCCTAGCTACCTAGAGTCCTTGAATTATTTTAAATCATTTGAATGATACAAGGAAATAATGTCTCGAATGGCCGACCAGTTTAGCAGTCTTGGAAATAGATTACAAACATCAACATTACATTACAATTTCAAACATAAAATACAGCATAGATTGTTCAATGAGAAATCCATTATTTCTGTTTAGCTTAACCGTGTATATCAATCATAATACACTTCTTGGAAATCCTGGGAAAATGAAACACAAGAAAGGGGTGAGCTCAAATGCTCTGTAAGGGTAAACTATTTAGCGAAAGATTACATAAAAAATTGTCATGGTGAATATATGAAAACATGTGCCTTTAAAAATAATAAACATGAAAACTTTCATGAGGAAATATGAGCTGAGTAAATAATGCCATAATAAACCATAGTCATGGGTATTATACTAGTAAAATAACCACATGAACCATCAATATTATTTTCATAATGAAGGAACGTATAATGCCAGAAATTCTGAATCATTTTTTCAAGGCCTCAACTAAGACGTCTAAAATGATTAAGTCCTCAGCCAAAACCATATATCAAATTTTGGAAGGCCTCATCCAATTCCACATTTAATTGTCTCATGAGACCTATCGATGCATCGAGGAGCTATAGCGGGCTCCACCCATCACATACTATGTCCAATGCATTCGTCATATGAAAAGGTTTAAACATAACACATACATTCATATTAAAACTAGCATAAGAGATGTCAATACATTATCCATAAACAATGAATGGTATAAAAATAACACATCCAAAGGCAAACATGTCACAAATCCTTCTATACAATATAGAATATTTTTATAATAATAAATCAACATCAAACATGTTTAAAATCCATCAAAGGATGTTGACATAGATGAAAATGATTTTTAAAACTCTTTGAGAGAAATATCTATTTTTCATGAAAACATTTAAAAGTCACACAATTTATAAAGGAAGTAATTTATATACATTTTTTAATCAACTTTTTAAATTGCACTTTGAATCTTCTGAAGGAATTTAAAATTTTAAAAACATTCATGTCTATATAAATAAATCCTTAAAAAATCATTATGAAAACCAGGACATTAATGAGAATGATTTAGAAGAATAAATATTTAAAACTTTTAAAATGATATTTTAATAAAAGAGTCTCATAAAAAAAATCCCTTTGAAAACTCTTTTATGAAATATGGACATTGATAATAAATATGTCCCAGTAAAAACAAACCAATAAACAATCTCGATTAATAATGAGATTGTGGAATAAACCATTACCCTGCACTTTACATTGGTCGAGGGTAAGTTTAACCTCTTGTATAATGACCATAGTTTCTTATTTAATTATATAAGAACCATATTCATATTTATTATATAATACATGATTCATTTATGACTTTATACTACCTATTTAATAATTATTTCCATGTTAAATTAACATTTTGGTTAATAATCGCTTTCTTTACCGTACATGTTTTAACTTGTTATTATTGATCGTATCATTCAGATATTGATTTAAATACTTCCATAATATAAAAAATTATTTATATATCATATATATCAAGATTATAAATATTTATAATAGATAGATATATGAAATGGAAGGCACTGTTTATGGAGACGGTAGGCCATACATACGCATAAATGTTCTTTCCGTTTTCATATCATGTTGAATGGAAGTAAGTGAATAACATATATGAAAGTACATATATATATATATATCTCTAGTAGAATTATTATTTCATATATTTTGTAATTTTTAATAATATATATTTTTATAATCATCATTCAATGTTGAACGTGGAAATGAATCTCATCGCGTTGTGGAGATGGTAATCCGTATTTACACACGAGCGACAATGTCAATATATAGACAATGAAATAGTATGTAGTTGGATGTTATATCATATATAAAGATTCATTAATAAGTAATATTCATTATTTACATCAGTTATACTCATTATTATACCCATCCAAATAATGAAGTGTTTCAATAACAAACTATTGCACGATGTAGAAACGGTTAACTATACGTAAGAATGTATGGTGAAATCGTCATTTATAGGATGGATAGAATAACGAATATGGTTGTACCATATTTATAATTAAATAAAATCATTTTTAGGTAGAGGATTTAATATTTTTTATTGAAAGAACAAAGAAAGGGGAAGTGGAAGAAGAAAATAACTTGAAAGAGGGTGGTGAAATTATTACATCTTCTTCGGGTGTTTCTTTTTGAGTTGATCAAAAGGGATCCTGAGGTTGGATTTATGATCAAATTAAAGACTATGTGTTGATTTTAGGGAAGTTGGTAGGTTATTTGGGCAGGGTTTGGCTGCGCCAAATGGCTTTGGAGGTGTGATTTTGAGAGAAGGGGAAGTTCCCTTTTATAAGAGGGGTGAGGGTCACTAAAGGAAAAGATTAAAATATTAATTTATTGTACAATCATATTCAGTTCATATTTTCCCTAAATTAATTTACATAGACCCTTAGGTGGTTATTGGTCTAAATCCTCTCAATAAATTTGTTTTAGACCAGTTTTGATTACCATTTTAACCTAATCTATTAGATTTCACTCTTAGTTAAATAGTTTAACTTTTACAGTGTCATCAGGTATTCTTACACTATATGGTTAACAAACTTACTATAAACTTCCAAGAGAATCTCAAATGATTCATTAATATCATATATAATATTATTTAATCACTTTGGCCAAACCTTATATTTTTAGAAATATTATATCAACCAATAATATAGTATTTGTTTAAAAAACTAATTTATGTCAGTTTTGACACTATTTGGTATTTGGTTTTTGTGGAAGTCATAAATACTATATCACATTGAAAAAAATATCTAATCAACCCTAAAATGTCATATTAAACTACAAAAATATTGGAATTCCTCATAAATCTCAATATATATATATTTAGATATTTATGATATCAATTGTTTTAATATTTCATTAATAAGGTAATTACTACCTCATCACTGTCTCATAAATAAATTAAATTATTTAATGTCTAAAAATTTTAAATAAAATATCATTATATAAGAAACCGTTTTATATTTATACTTAATATTTATAGTCGAATTTATATTTTGTGTAACCTTATATAAAAAATATTTTATATATTAATCTTTGAATTTAACAGTATTAACTCTTCTTTAAATAAAATAATAATAAATGTCCTAATTTAATCCAAGTGAACCAAAGAGGATCATATTTTATTCCTAAGGATATTTTTAGTCGAATTACACTTATCCAATATAATTATGACATGTTTTAGGTTTATTATAATATCATTTTTACCATTAATTACACTATTTACTTTTAACTGCAGTAAGTAAAAGTCAAAAGTTACTATTCACTAAAAATTATTTTATTCTTATTGAACCAAATTTTACATACTGATATCAATTTTTTCTCTGAGATTTTTGAAATTCATATCATAGATGTGGTAAAATTATGTTTTATGCAAATTTGCAAATGCTCCTAGAATGTGGGTAAAAACATTAAAAAGTTCAATAAAATTTTATACATATGATTTTATCATAAAATGAAACCAATAAATTATATTGAACATATATAGTTATTGTATATATATTTTTTCTTAAAATAAATTTATATAAAATAAATAATTATTTAAATAAAAAGTAGGTTTTAAATAATAACACAATGTTTTCACTATTCATCAAAAATTAAAAGTTTTCTGAAAAATACAAAAACATTACGCTAAGATAATTTCAATAATAAGAATTCAAAAATGAAGTATATTTTACAAAATTCAAAACATATAAGTTACATTTTTGAATTTAAAATTAATTCCCATTGTCAAACCAAAAAAGCAGGTTTTTAAAAAAGTAAAAACAACCAAAAGATTGACAAGTGTTTATGTCATATTAAAATATGAAATTACTTATAATGAACTAAATTTTCTTAAATTATAAAAATTTAATCTAATTATACTTAAAAACCATTCAAATGCATAATCTAAAACTATAAATTATTTCGATTAAAAAAGTTTTTTTAAATTAAAACATAGTATTTTTTAACTATTCATCAAAATATGAATGTTATTGGAAAAGTAGCAAAAAGTTTTCCAAACAAAATTTTTATGTCTTTCTTCTAAATAATAAGTTTATTTTGTCAAATCTATTATAATAGTGTTAGATATTGCATTAAAAAATCACTATTAGTAGGCGGTAATATTGCATTTCTGAAAAATACTTCCATTATCTTAAAAATTGAATTTGTTCATATATTATGTCTAAGACACACATAATATGGGTTTCAAAATTATATAGAGTATATAAGATTCAAAATACATTTAAAACTATTCATAACTACTTTTTGAACGGTTATTTTGGTATGTTTTGGTGCATTCAAACTCTATATTGTGTGTGGCGCAAGCTATTAAATTAATTTAATGTGATGACGTACTATTAAATCTTGGGGTGTTACAATGACTAAAAAAATGATTCAATAACGTGAATTTTGATACACTCCATGGTCAAAAAAACCATAAACCATCCATATAAAATAACAAGTGTGGTATCAATATAATATATCCCCAATATATTATATGTAAAATAAATGGTTTTTGTCATTGATGAATTAAAATATCGTTAAAATATCTATAAAAACATAATTGAGGAAAATATCCTTTTAAAACTGAATACCAATTTTTAATACTAAAATTTTTAAGAATATTATGAATTTTATATTTTAAAAGTAATGTTTTATTCTTATAAATTAAGATTCAAATAAAATAGAGGTTTAATGACATGAAATTCTTTACGTTCTCTATAACTTAAAAAACAATCCATTCACACTATTTTAGAAAGGGTAAAAAGATCCTTATTCCGAAAGAAACAAGAATATTCATTTCAATCCATTTTTAAAATAATTCAAAAATGGGTAAAAATTTATTTAATAAATCATTTTGATAATGTAAAAAAAATGAATTTTTTTCTGAATACATTATTTTGGAAGAAAAAATATTTCCTACTAAAAATAAATATAGTTAGGTTTTATAAAATTATTCAAAAAAAATTTATATATCAAAGGGTGAATAAATAGCACTATTACATGAAAAAATCATAATAATGTGGGTAATAAAATTATATCGATTTATTATTCGATGATAAAATAATTTCCTTTAATATAAATTTAAGCATAAATAATCATAATTAAAATTAGATTTTGAAATAAACCCTTATAAAGACTATAACATTGAACTAAGAATTAACCAATTAATCAATTATGTATATAAAATGTAAATCTACACAAAACAAATGTAAATATAATAATTTATATTCAAAAGATATTACACACATAGTCTTAAAATATTAAATACAATGAAGAATAAATATAACCCAATAAAAATAAATTGTGCAATGAAGTTCTTTAAGACTTGGTAACTTTTTATTTATAACCCCTTTGGATTAAATAATTAAAATTTAAACATAAAATAAAATTAATAAATAAATAATCGTGATATTAATTTTAAAATGGGTAGTCTATATACCATAAAAATTAAATAAGGTGCATAACATTAAAATATGCATTAATGAAGGGAAATTGAGACGAAACACTTTACCATTTGGAAACACTCATGTGACATCAACATTGCTAAAATAATTCAAATTGAGACTTAAAATATCATTAATTATAATGTATTAATGATATTACATGAAAAAAGAGATTTATGTACCCTATATAAAATAAATTAGGCACATAATAATAAAATATACCTTAATGAAGGGTAACTGAGATGAAGTCTCATACCCCACTCTTAATTTTGGTAGAAAATTATTTAACCTATATTATAATAGATTTTTGAATGTTTTTAATTAATAATAGAAACATATTAATATTTATAATTTCAAATATTATTCTCTTATAATATTCTGAAACCCTATTGTTAATAATAATTCATTATTTTCATTGTTCTGGGTATTAATTGGATTGTTTTCTCATGCGTGTTTTGTTATGAAAGTTCCAGTTTTTGAGAATAGTATATAGTTAAATAATCTATGGAGTGATATTAATGTTATAAATATAATATTTTTCATTAAATACATCATTATAATCATTATTGATGTTGAACATTTAGAATGGATCAAATCGCTTCGTGAAGATGGTAGGTCGTACGTACGCACGAGCGGTGTTATCGTTTCCATAACGTGTCAAAGGGTTAGGAATTAGGTGATATATTAATTTTAAATAATCAAAATAATATCATATATATCACAAATATTCATTAAATTTATCATTATTACATTCCATTTAATGTGAAATTTACTAATGAATCGCATCAGTTCGCAAGGCGGTAGTCCACCGTACACACGAGCAACACTATCGTAATTTAAACAGAATGGAATGTAAGAAGGTATTTGTGATATTAAAATTTTTTAAGTATAATATGATCATAAATATAATATAAACTTTTAAAATATAAAATTATATCTATACATGAATTTTGGTGATGGAAAATGAATTATATTAGTTCTCGAGGCGGTAGTTCATTGTACAAACTGTCGACGGTTTTGTTTTTCATTTGATGTAAGAAGTGATGTATATAGGTTTTTTACATAAAATAATAACATTTAAGTATATATAATATAATGAGGTTATTATATAATATGTTTTTAATAATATTTTAATATGTGTAATATGAAACCAAATAAAAACAATTGTTTAAGAACATTACATCATTTTTAGACAACTTCTTTAGGTTTGAACCAAAATTCATTCTAGGTTGGATTTTTGATAAAAAAGTAGATAAATTATGATTATAGGGATGTAATTAAATTACTTGGTTAGGTACTCGTGGAATCAAATTTCATTGTAAGTGTCAATAGTGGAGGAGATGAGTTCCCATTTATAAGTGGAGGAGAGTACACACATCGAATTTTTGAAAATATTCAATTACACCCATGTTTTTATCACCAAAAGCCTTAAAAATTAATCATTATAGTCCCTTATATTTTATAAGTTGTAAATAAATCTACTAAAATGTTTTTTACAAGTTTATAAGACATTTTTATCCTTTAACATCGATGTTTAACCCCCTAAAAATCAATTTTTCCCTTAGCCGCGACAATTAATTTTTACTGTGTTTACTATTTATAATGGTCAAAAATTAAGTTGAAATTGTTATATAATATAAATTATTATTATTAAATATATTTAATCTAACCTTCCAAATTAAATTCATATAAATTTTGGAATAAAAATTAAAATATATACCCATAGATATGATGAAAAAAAAAATCTTCCAAGAGAAAATTCTCACAAGTATAAAAGGTCTTAATTTAAATATTTAATATGAAATTAAATATAATTGAATAAAATATTTAAATTATAATATAATTGATATAATTTTTCTTTAAAACATATTTAAAATATACTCAACAATGTGAATTATTTTTAAAATGCATTTCTCAATCAAAACCAGTATTTTTCGCTATTCATCAAAAAAATAATCTTAGAAAAATTTATAAAAAAATAAACCTATGATAATTTTGATATTATTATTTCAAATATTATGTTTATTTTTCAGTTAAATTTTTAAATGTGGTAAAATTTTATTTAAAATTATTTTTTACAAACCGCACCTACACTGTCTTAAAAAAATCAATTTCTCAGAAAACATTTCTTTTCATTTTAAATGATTATTATTTTTATATATAATAAAAATAATAATAATTTTATTAATTTAGTTATTACTATTCATACCCACCCATTTAATTGATAGGTTAAAACGATATAATATATAACACTTCATTTAGACTCGGGGTTGTGTGGTCCCAAACTATCGAAGAGATTAAATTTAAAGAAATATATTTTCTGGTTTGTTTAACATTGGTGATTAATTTATCATATAATATAAAATAATATTATATTATTTTACAATATTAGGTTTTTATATTATCCCCTCCTTAAATAAATCGCGTTCTCACAATTTTATCTTGGTCTCAGAAATCAAGGGTTTTATATTTGCAAATTACTTTATTAAAAACCCACACAATAAAAATGGTTAATTAAAATGGACTTAATAAGAGATAAATACAAGTAAAAATAACATGTGGAATAACATTTAACTAATTTTCTATGCATGATAAAATTTGTTGAATGTGAATATAGAGACATGAAATAAATTCATAAATAATTATAGATAGTGATAGAGGTCGTTGCTCACAAGAAAGTAAATGATCAATGGATTGTTAAGGATCCCAAAACAATAAATATATTAATATTTAAAATACCGTTTTATAAATAAAATATAAGGGCAAAAAGATAATATTTTTGTTTCAATAAACTTTTCTTAACGTTGAGTATTTCTTTCACAATCAATGAATATACAGAAATATACAAACTTGATACATTTCTATTTCATAAGAACAATTTCATCCTTTAGTTATGATTTGATAAATTTTCAATTCATCTTTTAATCCAAGATATGAATATCCAAATATTATTTTTAATTCTAAAAGCACTAAAATTTACGTTTAACAGATCATAAGATCGATAAAATAGTGACAAGTCTTTTTTCGGTCTCTAACTCTTTTCAAAAACCAATATGGTTAGAAATAGTTATCTAATAAAATACATTAATCTAAAAACATCAGTAGTAACACCAATGGATCATCATTAATATATTTATTTTAAATCATTTAAATAAACATAATGAAATATTAACTTGTACATCACGTAGGCCAGTGGTAGACATTAAACCCCTATCGTTATTAGATTTTGGGTTAATGCCCCACAGTCTAGCTAAATGTGATTGGTTTTCGCCCAACATGAAGGGTGTTTTTTATATAACTATATTAATATAATATATATAACATTAAAAAATTATTATGAGTCATAAATGATACAACATAAAATATAAGATAAACCTTAATGTTTACAAATAACTCAAATTTTATGTCCATATAAAGTACATGCATTATTCCTCAAGTAAATATTTTATATACTAAACCAATATGCGGTATTCTTATCAATGTATTCCAAAAATATATTTAATCATGTGATATTACTACCACAGAAATTTTAAAAATGTGTTTTTAAGACATTGAACTTATGATAAACCATAAACTCATAAACCCATTATGTCATCCATAACTCATAAGTTAATAAATACATATATGCTTCTAAAATTTAACAGAATACTTAGATGTTGTATAATTATGATCACAAAAATAAAATTGGTAAAAATACCTATATAACTTAATTCTTGAATCCCAATACATAAATAATACATTAATTCTATTCTTAATATATTTTATTCTTTGGTGAAGGGTTTAACCCTTAAAATAGGGTATTGACTAAGATAATTACTAGGTTCCCCACATTAAAAACAAAGAACTATAAATGGTTCCCAGAGAAGAAATTTATTTCCTTCCATCTTACTCTATACTTTTCTGCAATAATTCATTGATTTATTCCTTTATCTAAAAAAAGTAAAACATTTTCCCATTCCTTTGATACACTTTCTTGGGTGTCTCTTTCCACATTTATGAGATGAAGGAAATCATTCCTTCTTTCCTCCATGGTAGCCACAACTAAAGCTCTAATCGAAATCCATCTTTATCTTCTTTGGTGAGTCTGAGTGTGGTTAATGTATATGTTGTTAATCAAATTTCAAGATAAGTAATTAGTAATAATCATGCTATCTTTCACTCCTATCATCATAAAATTTGGTTTCTCGTTATCCCCACATTTTCCATCATATTCAATGTTAAAAATAATCATTCGAGTTCCAACAATTTCATAAATATTAAAATCATATTCTATGTATCTAAAATAATTTTAGGAAAAGTATATAATCTTTTATAGGTTGTTTAAATCATTAAACCTTATAACAGACCAACCAAGGTCAACCAGACCAGTCACCCAAGATAGCCCATCGTGGGGTGTGGTATAACATATAAAACAAAACAAGTCTTGAATATAATAAAATAATGTCTTAAAACAATAGTAAAAAGTGAAAAAAGTGAGATACAATGAATACAAATAGGATTAACTAGGATGTATGAAAATTATATACTAACAATACTCCATGCGACCAATCGCTACAACCGAACCAAAACAACAACATAAAGAGAAGCATACATGCTATAGAATGCCCTTCCCTTTACCCGTATCCTACAAAATAAGATCTATAAGTACCCAAAGGTAAATTTATGCTGTAAGAAGTAGATCCGAGTAGGAAACCACCAAGTAATCTATACAAGTTACAATAATAAGAATTCAAATGTTCTATCTTTAAAACAAAAAAAAATTACAATAATATTTATAAATAAAACTATTTGAAAACATTTATAAAATAGTCCTTGGGTTTTTCAAAAAGGATATATCATGTTTTCCAAATTAAGAAACATTCCACTCATTAAGCAAAGAAGATAAACATACCAAAATATAAACATACATGTGAGCCGATATCTATGAAATAATCCATCATTTGATAAATAACTAGAAAAAATAATGCACCTTTTGGTCTGGCTCTATCATATGTGAAAATATGTACTAGGCAATCACAATCCTAAAAAGACATAAGTTTGGATCCATATAATGTCGAGTCCATCCAACGTCCATCGATATAAAATAGGTTACCTCCTAGTGGTGTCACAGACACAAAAAATACACATGTATCTTTTTCAATACACCCAAGGAACCTATAGTGCAATGTTTATCAATTTATATTTTTAAACCCGTGATCATATTTTTATAAAACAATTTCACATACATGCCAATTTTCTTCAAGGTTTGAAATTCCACTTTTATCCAACTTGAGGAAACCACATTTTCATAGAAGAGACACATTTAAAACATTCACCCAATCCCTCTTAATTTTCAACACATGTAATTACATTTAAAATATAAATGAATCCTTAAGAACAATAGGATTTTCAAGAAATTAGAATAACTGTATAAATCCACCTACCAAAAGGAAATAGAAAACTTAACCTCCTTTGAAAAAGGGGATTTTAAACCAAAACATATGCATTCAGAAGATAAGCCATGATAAGTGTCTGAAATGTATTGATAAAAAATAGGAACCAATTACAAATTCCTACCTCATTCCATGCTGAAAAAAATGAGGAAGAAACTGAAAGGAAATATTACTTAGAGATAAGCAATCTAACCAAAATTGCAACCAATCACTAAATGTAGTAATTAATACACGAAGGTATCACCCAAAATCTCCTAGGGATCTATGTTGGTTAAAAATGGAAATCCTCACAGATATTTAATGAATCATATCACTCATACAATGATCTAAAAACCAACACCATGATATTTACATGTTGTATAATTTTCACAATCCATATATGAAGAAAAATGTATCATCTTTTTAATTTAAAATTGGATCCCCCCTACATGATGTGTACCAATTAAAAGGTGTGAAAACAGTTCATATATTATTTCTAGTAATCATTACACAACGTATACTTAACTTATATAGTTTTTAAGTTCCTAGTGAGCAGCTGAAACTCTATGTTTTATATTGAAAATTCCAATAAATTCATGGCTCCACCATTAAAGGTATCCTCCCTATTTCATAGTAAAAAATAATTCCCAAATGGAAAGGGAAACCAAAATAAAATATTGGAACATACTTGACAGAAAGGTAACTGGGCATTGGAATCTACCCACTATAAAAGCATTATATCCCCCCAAAAATTCTCAAGATATTATATCTGAAAAAAAGATGACACTGCTACCTCATAAATGACTATTACTCCCACATCTTGTGGTGATACTGTACACACTGACACAGTACCCCAACTAGGATAATTGTTATATCCCATATTAACTTATCATATTAATCCATCATAAAAAGATGCTACTAACCAAATTGGTATTAGTTTCAATATCAATATCCTCCCACCTAATCACATGGGAAGGATATTTTATATATCTCATCAACTAAGAGAAATTATAAACATCATGTATAGAAGTAAAAAATAGACGATAACTCCAACAAATAGGCCACCCTTTCAAGTCGCTCAAAAATATAAAAGGGTCCCACAATCCAAGGTGCCATCTTCCACTATTTACCCAACTGACGATGTCCCAAGTGAGGTAAAACATTGAGAAATATTTGAACATCGACCACAAAATTCAAAAGCCAACGAATATGATCCATATAAATTTTTTTAAAACTCAGTGCCATGATGAAACACCTCGGGATCAACTACCCCGTACCCGTTACATCCAAAACTTGACTTGTCCCAAACAACGAACACTCTCCAAACTATCCCCAGAATAAGGGAGATCGACATGACCACCCATACAAAACCTCAAAGCGAACCATCCCGATTGATTCTTGATAACTTTTTAATAGGAATGATCGGCCAAAGGAAATATCATGTCCCAAGATCCACCAAAATCACGTATATAATACTGAATCATATAATCAAGAAATTGGATAACCCTCTCTATATATCAATCCATCTGTGGAAGATAAGCCTTGCTTAGTTTCAATTGGGAACCCACTTCCTCCTACAAACCCTTCAATAATTTGGATGTGAACATTGATTCTCTATTTATTACAATTGTGGTGGTAATCCCACGAAGTTTGAAAATCTCTTGAACATATAATTCCCCAAGATGTTCAACTTTAATCATTTCATTTATTTGAAGAAAATTTATTGATTTATTGAGTCTATCAAAAATCACTCAAAACATCAAATCTAAATGTATATCATCTTCTCAAGTCAAACTTTTTCATAAAAAAATTCTTGAAACTTTATATAAGATAAGAACATTTACCCACCGACCTCTTTCACTCCCAAGATCATCTCAGTAAAAAAATCATCAGAGACCACTTTTTAATTTATTCCTTCAGTACTTGGATCTGTCCCCTTTTTCTTATCACATCAGAAACCACATTTTATTCCTTAGGGGTATATGAAATATAAAAATATAAGGTATGATGATACTCAACACATCAACTGTATTGTGAGTTCAAACACCTATGAGTGAAAACACACTTTAGGATTTTTTTATTAGAATATACTTTAAAATTATCCCCAAAAATATAGCGATTCCATGTATTGAGTTGTGAATTACCACTACCAACTCATGACCATTGGTATAAAATTTATTCTAATTTGGGAGTAATTGGTGTGATCTATAAAAAACCACCTATTTTTTCACCAAGATGAATCCCAAACCTTTGTCTGATGCATAACATAAAACATATTAACATGAATGTAGTTATAGGATAATAAACACTAGTTTGAAAGTCAACATGACTTTCAATTCCTCAAAATATCTCTTGGAATTTTTATCCCACTCAAACTTTACAACCATAGGGGTCAAATCTGTCATCGTAGATGCAAGCTTGGAGAAGTCTGGAAATAACCGTCTGTAATTACCTTCCAACCCCAAAGATGCTCGAGATCTTATGCACATTTTTGGGATTTTTCTATGATATAACTGCCTATACATTTTCAATATCCACTAAGATTCCAATAATTGATTTCATTGGCCATAGAATCATCACCTATCAGATCCCAAATTCACAGTAGGAAAGTTTACCATATATAAGAAGTTATTTCATGGTTTTAAGAATAACATCCAAATGGTCCAAAAGTTCCTCCTCTAACTAGAAGTAAACCAATATATCATCTAGAAACACAAAAAAAGAGTCCAAGAACCAATGAAATATTAAATTCATCAAATCCATAAATACCACATGATTTTTAGTGAGTTTGAATGGAATAACCAAAAACTCATAATGCCCATTTCGACTCTGAAACACTATCTTTGGTATGTAATACTATTAGAATATCAACTGATGTTACCCAGACCATAAGTCAATCGTAAAAAGACAACAGTCCCCTATAGGATGATAAAATTGATCATAAATTCTGGTTAAAGGATATTTGTTCTTAACGGTCACCTGATTCAATATTAAATAGTTAATACAAGGAATGAGAGTTATATCTCGTTTCATAGGCAAGAGTATTGGTGAAGTCCACAGTGAAATGCTAGGATGAGTAAATCATTCCACTTATAAGTCCATAAGATAGACCTTCAGTCCCACGAACCTAGCTGGTTGCATTCGATATGATGTAATAAAAATGGGAATCATTCTGGGGAGTAGGTCAATAGTAAACTCGACCTCTCTCTGTGGTAGTAAACTAGAAAAACATCTTAAAATACCACTGGATACACACAAACACATACAAAATAGCATGTATATGACCGCCCAATAAAGGGTCAACATCATCATGAAACATTATTGAAAACTGTCATGATATTATACCAGCATAAGGAACAAAATACCCCACCATTTTAGATCTAGAGTCCCACTCACCCTAGAAAACATGTGTGATTGCGTCGGAAGATAAGAAATATAAATGATGGTGAAAACCATCTATCTATTCCTTCACACAAATCATCCAATCCATGTCTATAATCATGTTAAATATTTCAAGATCAAGAACTAAGAAGTCCTAGACCACCCTAATGTTGGATATCACCATCCGATTGGTGGGGAACATGAAACCTTATTGGATCCACATTCCCAAAGGCTTGGAAAGATACAATAAGAATAAAATAAGATCTGAATTAAAACCCAAAATATCAACCAAATCTGAAAATATAAAAAAAATGAGTAGCTCATGTATCAAAAAAATATAGCACCATAGAAGGCTGAATAAACATCATACATCCAATAGTAGCCAGACCTACTTTTAATTCCTCTAGAGCACTTTATTCTGAAGAAATCTGTCTGTAATTATCCACCTGGAAATCTGCATTATCCAAAGAATGATACCCAACACCCTTGGAAGAATCGGTATGATCCCAAGATCCCTTGGTAAAATTGGATCCTACCTTACTACCTTAAGAAATCCAATTATAGAAACATTTCAAATTACCAAATCACTCACAAAGATGAAAATTCCTAGGAGCCTCTAGACAATGTGGCATGGTTTGGCCATGCCTCCAACACTAGAATAACGTAACTTATTGATATGCAGAATAATAACCTTAAACTAGACGTGTAGAAAAAATGACCACTCTTGAACTTCCTTTTTTACTAGAAGAAGCACCCTGGATAACTGTTTCCCCAACTAAAGCTTTACCCAAACCTATCCTTCCAGCTATGTTTTCCTCAACCAAATAGTTTTTATCCACTCCCTCCAAATAGGTTAGATGGAGAAAATTAACCATCATTGAGTGAATATTATCCTTCATCCCCATATCAATCTTTAAATCCTTCAAGTAATCATTAATGAGGAGATATGGTGCCAGATTCCCTAACACAAAACAATTAAAGGATTAAACATGAATGGTATGCCCCCATACTCCATGTTCAGAAACCCATGGGTCCTTTCCACATATAATGTCTCCGGAAAAAAAATATTGATTAGATATTTTCTCAAAAGAAACCTATGTAAGACCCTCTTTTAACATTAATTTCACTATTGAGTCCCACTATCCTTTTCATACCCCCTTCAACATATACATGAAAAACCCACTTGAGACTATTCCAGAGTATTTAAAAATTTAAAGTTCCTATAAATCTATTCAATCCACTCCTATGATTCCTGGGTTCCTTTTTCACCAGGGAAGATATGTGGATGCTTCTTGGTAAATTATGTTCCATGATCCACTAATAATCCCGGGTTTATAAATTCCCACTAAACCCATAGTATGAATGGTAAAAAAGCATTTTCAACCAAATAAGGTTCCACTAAAATATTCACTTGTAGATCCTTACTCGTAGATTCTTCTCTCACATTTAGAAGGGATCTTCCTTGAGGAATTTTCTGTCAAACATATGAAAATAACCTATCAATACTGAGAAAATATCAAAATAATTAAACCAACTTCTAGAATCCAAAATATTTGTTTATAATGATAATAATTTATATCAATTATGAATTCTATAAAAAATGAAAAACACTTCAAAAGGAAAAAAATCCAAAAAAATAAACTCCCACTTAGATTATTCAAATAAAATTACACACACAGATCCCATAAACATAGTAGATGGGTCAATTTAAATATATTTCAATTAAAATTAATTTAAATGAACCTAAATAACAAGTCCCAAACATACCCACAGAAACTCATATTCATTCATGAGAGTGAATTGGCCAAGCCCCTTTTACGCACCTACATTCAAAACCATGGTAATCTTATTCATATCTACTAGATACATAGAACCATCTCAAGTAGTTTTGACACACTTCTAGATGAGTAACAATTATTATTCCAAATTTGTAAAATACCGACACGGTTCCACCAAACTTGTCACAAAAGGTAGTCTATTATTGGGTGGGGTATAAAAAAGATAATAAAAATAGTCTTGAATATTAGAAGAGAAAGACATAAAACTAGTGTATAATGAGAAAATAAATGGATATATAACTAATCCAAATGGTATAGACAATGATGTATGACAAGTATATAATAACAAGTCTCCATGTGACCAATAATCACCTCCAAACCAAAACAATGACATATAGATAATCCGGTTTGCTACATAATTCCCTTTCATTTACTTGTGTCCTACAGAACAAGGTCTACAGTTTCTTAAAATTAGAAGTAGGGTGTGAGAAAGAAATACTAGTATAAAACCACCAAGGAATATATACAAGTATTAATAAAAATAATATACATGTTCTAGATTTAAAACAAAATAGTTTTTAATCATTTTTTTAATTTTTTTAAAATATTCCACAAATAGTCCTTGTGTTTTCCACAAATTGTATACCATGTTTTCGAAATTCCAAACATTCTAGTCATAAAACAATGATGTTAAAAATACCTAAATATAACATAATTTTGAGCTAACATCCGTGAAATAATATATAAAATTGTAAGCAACCATAAAAAAAATGTACCTTCTAGGCGGGCTCTAGACTATAGGAAAATACATACAATAAAATCACAATCATAAACATGAATAAGTTTGGGTCTAACTAATATCAATTATTGTCACCATTCATCAATATATAATAGGTTTCCACCTAGTGGTATCACATACACTAAAGATTATGGTGTCTCTATATCATTGCAGCCAAGATTCCTATAATATAATGTTTTTAAATTTCATTTTTTAATAAGCATGATCACATTTCTATTAAACCATTTAAAATCCAAGAAAATATGCCTCAGGAATTTAAAATACATTTTTATCTAAATCATGGAAGCTCTATTTTCAAAGATAATATCCCTTTAAAACACAAACCCATTCCCTTTTCAATTTCAACATTTGAAATTCCATTTAAAATCTCATGGAATAAATAATAACAATAGTAATTGCAAGAAAATAGAAAAATTATATAAATCCACCTACCTTAATGGCATAGAAAACATAATCACTTTTTATAATAGGGATTGAAAACCTTAAGTTATTACGTTGAAATAAAATTTGTGACAAGAGATAGATAATTATTGATAGAAAAGTAGATCCATTAAAAATACCTACCAAAGTCGGTACCACAAAAAAACATGAAAGAAACCAAAATGAATGCTTACATGAAAAGAATAAACCCAAAAAAAATATAGATTAATTAGTGAATGATGTGATACAGATGAGATGGAATCACCCTAAATCATCTTGGGATCTTTCTAGGTCTAGGAAGTATGGCTGTAAAGAGAATGAATGAAACATATCACTCATTTGGCTCTCTAAAAAACAAAAATGAAAACATTTATACAACATGTAACCAATTTAAACACAGTGTAATCCTTGGGGTCTTTATATACCTAAAACCTGTCACCTTTTTAATTAAAACCATATTTTTCCCCTTACACGACATGTACTTGTTACACTGTGTGTCTTTAATTTTCACTACGTTTCCAGTCCATGGATTCATCCAAACAACCATTATATGACATGTTCTTAAATTACACGATTTTTAAGTGCCCAACAAGTAGAAAATAATGTAGTTTTTATATTAAAAATTCCATCAAATTCCTGACTTCTCTACTAGAGGTATACTCCTAATTTCTTGGACAACAATAATTTCCCAAGAAAAGGGTAACCAAAATAAAATATGAGAACACACCTAAAAAAGTTAATGGGGAGTTGCACACATGAGGTTTAACCTTGTCCATTTAGCATCATCATTTATTATAATCCATTATTATAGTTTTTTAAGAAAATTTGAAGTATCCAAATCATATCCCTTGTGAGTGACCAACCAGGTGATTAGTAAGGATCAATTTCATATATTAGGTAAAACATGAGTCAATATCAATATGACATTTTTAGAGTTATTACCCCAAGGTATATCTATTCCAGAACCACTCATTCTTGTTGTATCCATACTTGGATTCATCTCTAGGAAAAATCACATAATCTCTAACTTACCAAAATATTAGGAATCTCGTATAAACTTATATTCAAATTATATATTATTGTTTTGTTCCCTAATATTTGTTTTAAAAAATATAGTTCTCAATGTCTATACTAAAATTCTTATGATACCAACTATAATGACCAAGACCCTAATAACCCAGAACTGATGTCTTTGTTTATTACATTGGAATAAGATACAAGGAATTAAATCCAAAAGGTCTGAATAGTTTAGTAGTATTGGTAAACTAGATACAAACATGGTTATCAATTTACGTTTGAAAACACAAATTACCACATTTTTTTGATAATATCATTATTAATTATAATATATCCTTTCATATCATCCTAGGAAAACATCCGATATTTATGGGAAAATGAAAAAATAATATTGATTTCAAATGCTCAGTAAGGGTTAAATACAATAGTGGCTACCATGAATAAATAAGAATAATAAACTTAGAAGGGTAAATAAATGAAAGCACATTCCATTTAAATAAATTCACTATCATGAAAAGATAATGCAAAATCAATATGGAAAGGTAAATACCTAAACACATATTCCATTTAAAAAACCATACCATCCGCATAGGATAATGCATAATCAATATGGATAGGTAAATAAAAAAAAAATTACATTTAAAGAACATGAATATGATGATAAGATAACACATAATCAATATGGTAATCTAAATCACTGAAAACACTTTCCATTTTAACAATAACATGAAAGTCATAATTTGATATTTCATACACAATATGGCTAGGTAAATAACTAAAAACACATGCAATTTAATCAATAATATGAGAATGAAATTCATCAAGAGACAAAATCATTTTGAAAATATCATGGATAATAATAATTAAATTCTCAAGTAATGAAATTATTAATTATTGGATTCATGGTCTCATGAACCACACTACATCTATTATAAAGGCCTTTCTTGAGAAAGTTTAAAAATGGTGGGTAGATATACACTATGAACCCATTTAACTAAGGCTAGAAAATTAATTCATCTCATGAGACTACAAATGCATCTAGGGCCTATCTATAATTGGCCCCACCTATATCTACATTCCCAAAGTATTCATAATATATTGAATAATTGATTTAATTTATGAATAATATGACTTATCAACAAATATCTATACTGAGTAAAGAATATATATTTATCAATATTTCTCTAGTCAATAAAATAAATTTAAATGTAACGAACTTTATATAAAAATAATATATGGTTAAATAAAACGATCATAAAAACCCATAGATTTAATATGGATGATATAATTACAACATATCCCTAGTATATTATAATTATAATAGATGGTTTTTTTCATTTATTAATATAAAAACCATAAAAATATCTTTAAAAAATTTTGAGGAAAATATCATTTTAACGTTGAAGATCAGTTTTCAGAAATAAAAAATTTCAAAATATTAGATATAATATTTTATTAAAAAAAATTATTTTAAAATTGAGAAGGATGCCTAAAATAAATGATAGGTCATGATGATAGAAAATTTTGTAAGTGTTATATAAGTTGAAAAGAAAATTTCTTTCACACTATTATAAAAGGGAAAAAAAAAATCATTCAGAAGGAGACACACATATTCATTTAAAAACATTTTTTATAAAGATAAACATGGGTTAAAATTTATTTAATAAATAATTTAGAAAATTTTAAAACATTTTTCAATTTTTTTAAACATTGTTTTATATGAAAAAGGATTTTCTACTGAACAAGGAAATAAAGTTGGATATTATTAAAAACATTTTCTAATTCATTTTAGGTACCAATGAGTGGAAACGGTGGTATTAATACAAGAAAAAAAATCATGAATAACCATATTAGAAGAAAATAAAATATTTTTACCACCCAATGATCAAATAATTTCCTTCGATGGAAATTCAACCATAAAAAATTCTAATTAAAACGAGATTATGAAATAAACCCTTAAAAAGGTCATAATGTGGAAGTGAGAATTAAACAATGAATTAATTTTTTTATCAAATGTAAATCCAAATAAAAAAAGTGCAAATGATAAAATTTATATTAAAAATTCATTACACACAAAATATTAAAATTCTAAATACACTAAAGAAGCAATACAACCAAATTAAAAGAAGTTGAGTTATGAAATTATTTACCATTTGGAAAATTTTATGTTATAATAACTTCGGATAAAATACATACAATTGAAACTTAAAATAACATAAATAATTTAATGATGAAATTTTATATAATATGGGTAGTATATAAACCATTTAAAATAAAATAGGTGCATAAAATTACAATATGCCTTAATGAAGGGAAATTGAGACAAAACCCTTTTCCACTTGGTAACATTCAAGTAAAATCCCCTTGGATGAAATATTTCAAATTGAGACATAAAATAAAATTATGTATGTAGTACTAATGATATTACATTTAAAAGGGGTTGAATTTACATCATATAAAATAAATTAGGTTCACAATAATAAAATATTCCATAATAAAGGGGAATTGAGAAAATGTCTGTTGCACCATGCTTCTTTTTGGTTGACCATGATTTTACCTCATTTATAATGGTTTTAAGCATGTTATTAATTTATATAAGAAAAATATTAATATATATAATATCACATATGATCATATTATAAAATTTTAGCACCCCATTGTTAATTACATTTCATTATTTTTATTATTTTGAGTGTTAGTGGTCTTATTTTCTCAAACATATTTTATGGTGAAAGTTATAGTTTTTGAGAATATTATATATTTAAATCATCTAAATAATTATATTAATGTCATAAAGGTCATTTTTTCGTTAAATACATCTTTATAACCATTATTCTAATTGAACATTGAGAAAGGACAACATTGTTTCGTGGAGGCAGTAGGTTGTACATGCACATGAGAGACGTTATCATTTCATTAACGAGTGAAAGAGTAAAAAATTATGGGATTAATTAATTTAAAAGAATAAATATCACGTCATATATATCTCATATGTAACACTCCAAGATTCCACAGTACATTTCCCTTTGAATAAACCAAGAGTATACATTGTACGAATCATGGAGTTTTAACACACCACGACCATCCAAACTAGCCGTCATGAATAGTAATACCCAATATTTTTATTTTTATAAATTTTATTTTTCAAAATAGACTTCATTTTTGGATTCGTAATATCAAAATTATCTTAGGGATATTTTTTGGTATTTTTCTGAAAACATTCAATTTTTTATAAATAGTGAAAAACATTGTGTTATTATTTAAGACCAACATTTTATTTAAACAATTAATTGTTTCATTTAAATTTATTTTAGGTAAAAATATATAAATAATACCTTTATATCTTAAATGTAATTCATTGGAATCAATAATATAAGATAAATAAAATATTATTACATTTTTAACCATCTTTTACCCACCTATTAGGCATATTAGAAAATTTGCATAAAACATAATTTCACCAATTATGTAAATAAAATTAAAAAAGGCCAAGAGAAAATGTTGAAATTAGTAAGTAAAATGTTGTTCAATAAGATGAAAATCATTTTTGGTGAATAGAAACTTTTGACTTTTATTTACCACAGTTAAATGTAAATAGGGTAATTAAAGGTAAAAATGATATTATTATTACCCAAACACATGTCCTAATTCTATTATATAAGTGTATTTAGGCCAAAATAAATCTTGGGAATGCCCACTTGGATTATATTAGGACATTTATTATTATTTTATTAAAAGAAGAGTTAAAAGTGATAATTTCACATTTGTATAACAAAAACATTTTTAATATAGGGTTATACAAAAGGTAAATTCGACTATAAATATTAAATAGACATATTAGAAGATTTCCTACATAATGGTATTTTATTTTTAAATTTTAGACATTAAATAATTAAATTTATTTATGACACAATGATGATGTAGTAATTACTTTTATAATGAAAGGTTTAAATATTTGTTGTTATAAATATCCAAATAAATGTAAATTTAGACTTTTGATGAATTCCACTGATTTTATAGTTTAATATCACATGTTAGGGTTCATTAAATGTTTTTTTTCGATTTAATTGTGATGTTATGACTTCCATTAAAATCAATTACTAATTAGTGTCAAAATTGACATAAATGAGTTTTTAAAACAAATACTACATTATTAATATATATAATATTTCTAAAAATCTAATGATCGACCAAATGACTTAGATAAGGTTATATATATTAATAATGAACCACTTTGGATTCTATTTTATTTTTTATAGTATGTCTATTAACAATTTATTTTAATAATACAAGAATATATGGTAAAATTTCAACAATTTAACTAAGAGTTATATCTAAAAGATAAGGTTAATATGGTGACCTAAAGTTTTCTAAAACCTATTTGTAGATAGGTTTTCGACCCATACCCACATTATCTTCAAATTAAAAAATTTTTGTGCAATTATAACCTGAATATGATAGTATAATAAAATAATATTTCGAGCTTTTCCTAAAGTGACCCTCACCTCTCTTATAAAAGGGTACTTCCTCTTCACTCAAAATAACACCCCCAAAGACACATGTCATGGACAAAACCTTCTAAAATATCCTTCAAAATACCATAACATAGACCTATAGTCCTTACTTTTATTATAAAGCCAACCCAACGAGCCCATTTGATAAAATCATAAGGAAACACCTGAAGAAGAGGTAATAATTTCACCACCTCATTCAATGTTCTTTTTCTTCTTCCACTTACTCTTTCTTTGTTGTTTCCATACCAAAATAATATCCCCAGTGACATATATATACTATGATTTATTATAAATATGATATAAAAATATTAATTATTCTATCCATCCTATGAATGACAAGTCATCATACGTTAATACATGTGGCTTACCATCTCCACACCGTGGTGTAGTTTTATATTCAAACCCTTCATTATTTTGATGGGTATAATAATGAGTATAAATGATCTAAATAACAAATATAAAATTTTAATTATTCTGTATATATGATAAACCATCCACTTATATATTATTTCATTGTCAATATAATGATATTGTTGCTCGTGCATACGTACAAATTACCATCTCCACAAACCCGATTAGATTCATTCCCCATCGTAATCATTCAAAAATAATTTTCATTTTATGATTAAAAATAATGTTTAAGAACTCAATATCATTATGCATATGAATCAAATACATACAATCCATAACAAACATAGTTTACGTAACAAATAATATAGAGAAAACAACATTAGTTAACATCCAAAACGATGATACTACTGAAATATTATTAGCAAAGCAATATGAGAAGATCATATTTGATATAATATTTATTTATGTGGTTCTTGTATAATTTAATAAAAATTATATAGCTCTTATCCATCAGGTTAACGTACCCTCTACCAAGTAAAATTACAAGGTAAGGGTAAATTCTACAATCTCTTCATCATCTGAGGTTGTTTATATGTGGGTATCTACTTGGTCCCCTTTATCATTCACAACCATGTTTCTTAAAAATGAATATCAAAATATTTGTATTATTTCATAGATTATGGGTTAATTCATTTATACCCTTGATTAAATTTTTTTAAAAAAATTTATAAATAAATCCTTCCATTATTTTTATAACAAGGTCCTTTACGACCTTTTTGACAAAATTAAGGAAAGAATGTTTTGTTAACTTATAATATGGGTGCAGCTATTTTCTACTATTATAACACCTTCGAAGCTTCCCTTACAAGATTATAAGAATATTTTCAAAATAAATATTTTCTTTTATAAATATGTGACTTTTAAATGTTTTCAAAATAGCAAGAGTTATTTCTTTCAATTAGTTATTATTTCATCTATATCAACATCCTTTGATGGATTTTAAACATGTTTGAAGTTGATTTATTATGATACAAATATTCCAAATTTTATTGAAGGTTTTGTGATATGTTTGATTATGGATGTGTTATTTTTATAGCATTCATGGTTTATGGATAATGTATAGACATTTTTTATGATGGTTTTAATATGAAAGTTTATGTTATGTTTAATCCTTTTCATATGAGAAATTCATTGGACATAGTAAGTGACTGGTGGAGCCTGCTATAGCCCCTCGATGCATCGGTAGGTCTCAAAAGAAAAACACATGTCTTGGAAAAAGGCCTTGAAAAAATCTTATTTTTCATCTTACCACGAGGCCTTGACTATGTGGTTATGAAGTCTAGCATTATGAATTTCATCATTAGGAAATTGGCTACAGATATTGCATGTGATGATTCGACTAGTAGAATATCCATGTGAATAAGTAAGTGGAATTATTTCTTTAATATTTTTTAGTCGGAGTTGAGTACTCAAGAGTGGTAGGGGTGAATTGAGTATCTATTAAAAATTTATATTTAAAAAGTATTCCCAAAAGATTTCCCTAAAGTTAAATATAGCCTAGATAATCAAATTAATACGGTTATACAAGTTTGACTATTTAAATAACTTCTCAAAAGATTGATTAATTATCAGTAATATTAATATCAATTATTAATATTACTTTCGAAGCTATTCTAATAAGGAAAAACAATTATAACTTCCTTCCAAGATTAACTATCAATGTAAATGTAAATATTTCTGAATTATACAGTAAAGTAGTAAAACAGAGAAGAAAAAATTGAGCAGTACAATAGATATAAAACATGTGACTTAGGCTCATGCCGATACCTAAGCCACACCACATGGTGATTACCTACCACTAAGCAGTTTATATAGATAAACTTGACCCACACCCCGGATCGGGGTTAACAATAGTACACAGGACTGTCAGGTCACACAACCTCTTCAATAGTTCTTTGTGGGTACAAACGACCAATCCATACATGGAAATCTTCCACACTTATCTATGGGTATACCCAAGTGTAAAAAGATTTTTGCGAAATGATATCTTGTATCCTTTGGTTTAATGCTGGATACATGGTGTTTTTTATACAGATACACACACTGCTTAAAATCTAGTAAAATGATACACAAAATAGCATAAATGGTGAGACAAGGATAGAAGTGCAATGAGTGGTTGTATATGGGGCTCTGGACTTCTAGGATGAAGCAGATACATAAACCAGGTTCTCATATGGGAAACAGAGTATTGTAGGTCAGCTAGATCTGGCGTGTGTTCTTCGTGGTGTTGATAGTGCAAAGATGTCCTCGACTATAGGATTTATGTATGCTTCATGTGTTATTTAGAGGTTTCGAGTTTCATTTGTTAGTTATCTTCTAAAAAATTCTATATGTTTTTCTTCGTTATAGCACTAACACTTTTTTTAATTCTCTCATTCTTTCAGAGCAACAATTCTGTTTTATTTTGGAGTGCATGTGTTGAAGCAGAAGGGAGGTATGTATTCTTCACTGGGTACCTCATACTATCAGATGAAATCTCTTCAAAGAATCATTAATTGTGTCAGTGCATTTAAAATCTTAAAATATTACCATTACATATTAAATTGACAGAAAATTGTTTTTTATTATTTTAAAAACAATTTTAAGGGAAAAGTGAGAAACCATACATGACCTAACCACATCACCATTAGCTATTAAATTGAAAAACAAAAAAACATAATAAAAAATGGTGTCACATTCTACCAGGAAACGATGTCTTCAAGAAACAATGTCTTCTTGAAATGGTGTCTCTTTCTCTTACTTTGAGTGGTGAGACAGGTAGAGTTTGACAAGGATCATGAACTTGTCGCATAGATGTGGTGTTTGGATCACGGTGTCTGGTCATAGTGTCTGAATGGTTATGGTGTTTGAAGGGTCACAGTGTATGGATGATTAATGTGTCTAAAGGGCCAAAACGTCTAGATGATTACGGTGTTTGGATGGTTACAGTGTCTGAAGGGTCGTGGTTTCTGGAAGATTATGGTGTTTAAATGGTCACACTATTTAGAGGATTTTGGGGTCTATATGTTCATGGTGTCTGGATGATTACTGTGTCTAGACATGGTGTCTGGTTCTTTATCCAGAGAAACATAACCGATGGAAGACTCATAGTGTCTCATACGTAGCAAAAAATTTGTATTCAGACTTAAGAAGTGATATTAATAGAATGGATTAGACATAAACATTTATCAAATAATTATTTATAATGTAAATTAAATATAGATTACAATAATCAAACCGAACGTATAGTAATTAAGTGCTTGGACATCTTTATTTAAAGTATGAAGATACTAATCTTCTTTATATATGATGTGAGATAAACTACATAGAATTAACAAGTTTTATATACTGAATAATATTTATGATCATTAAAACATTATTAACACATGAGGAGTCCAACAATCTCCCCCTTTGTGATAATCACAAATCAGGTGATGTTAGAGTGTATATTTCTCTAATGTACATATAAACTAAATTTTTTATATTCATTATTTAGTGTGCATATTTATCCCCCTTTTGGGATTATCAAAAAGAGTGAATATGAAATAGACAATAAAAGTGAAAAATGAATTATATAAAAGAGTGTTAGTACAATGAGTAAATAAAATTCAAAAAAGATCCCTATCAAAAGACAGTAGTAACTGTGCTTCCACACTAGATGGTATTCTCCTTGCCCTTAGCAGCAACACTAGAAGAAGAGGCCATAGGGGCAGAGGATGAAGTGGAAGAAGGGAGTGAACTGGTTGATAGAGGATGTAAAGGAAGACATTTGAAGACAAGAAGATCCATGTTATATGTAGTAGATAAAAGATCCAATTGTTGATCAAGGATAATAGGTCTGATCTGACTCAGAGCCCAAGAGACAGACATAGACGTAGAGGCTATGGTAGGGGAGGATATGGTTGAAAACCAGATCTCAGGGTTGTAGCTGTAGGTGCCATAATGGCAGTACTTTGTACATGAAGATACAGAATTTTATGCTTGATAACGTCAGCAATGATCTCTCCACCATACTGCATTTCATTTTCAAAGACATCCTTGTTCTACAAGAACTTTTCCAAGAGAAGAGTGAACTCTGTGAGCTTTTGGACTTTAGTCTTGAAGGCTTAAGATACAAGAGGAATCCTCATATTCTCTACAAGGAACATGAAATGATTGGTCATGTCATTCATAGATAAGATCCGGTTAAAGTAGAATTCCACTTTCTTGAAAATTTCTTGATGAGTATCATTAGCAATCTTGGAATGAATTCTCACTAAATCAAGAACTCTATCAGTGTTCTTGATAACTTTGGATAGATATACTTTATTAAAACCTCTAATAATAGCCTGAAGTTCATCTTTGACTGCTATTCGAAACAGATCACTATATAAACAAGGTTGATAAGATTGTCCAGAGTCATTAGAAGTAGTGATAGTCGAGGTAAGATATTTCAGTGGATTGATTACTTTCTGAAGGAACCCCTTATACTAATCAGTTAAATTGTTATGCCCAATAACATGTTCCTGTGTTTCTTGAACAAACTTTTTTTTATTTCAACTATTTTTTAGCTAAAGAGATTACATGATATTGAATAAGTGAGGCTATTTCCTATGGGTCTGAGTAACAATATCCTCAATAGGATGGGAAGAAGGCTCTGTGAAAACACCCAAACTTTCATTAATGAAAATTTATCATGATCTAATTAAATGACTTATTATGGTTATATAAAATGTGAACATAATTGGTTTTATGTCATTGGATTTTAAAATATTGTTATGAATTGTGACCGTTGATAATATATCCATTGAGCAGTGATCACATGATTAGTATAAATAGAGGGTTTAAACAAATCCAATTTACACAGAAAAAGGAGGTTTTGGCCTAATCCAGTTGACTTTTCCATAAAAATCACATTTTTTAGTGCTCAGAAATGAGGTGGAATCATTGGGCTTCGCTCTTAACCAAGCCCAAGATGATCCTGAACATGTTAAGCTTGAGCGGAACAGACTATTGGAGAAGTGGATATTAATAGGGATTATCACCTGAAAGATGTTATCGGAGCCTGATAGAGCAAATATTTTCAATTAATTTATATTTAATATCATTTTTTAATCCCCAAAAAGTGTTTCTCTAAGAGGAATTGTTTCATTTTTATGATATTGGTGTTATTTTGAGTTGAATAGTAAAAATTGGCCATTTTGGATTTTTAATAGTTTAAAATTATTTCTGTAGATTGGCCATAACATTATCTACACTGATTCAAATTGAAAATTTCATTCTTTTCCAAATTCTAAACATCCAGGGATTCAATTACTATTTTTGGACTAAATGCTGAATCGATATTATGGAAGCTCAAAATAAGCTCAGAAGTGGGAGAAAGAAAACTTTTTGCAGTTCTGCCTAGTTTTGGTGTGGGTTTCATAACTCATTTATGGTTGGCCCAAATAATTTTATATTCGTTGGGTGGATAGAAAAGAAGTTTTGCATAATCTTTTATGAAGTAAGGGCCACGTGAATTGGCCGTTAATGGGGTTATTAAATCACCATAAATCGGAGGATTGTGTTTTGGAGAGTCTGACTGGATAGAATATATGATCAGAGTAAAATGGCATCACCTATCAAATTACATGTCCAAATCCGCTGAGATTTTGAGGGGACATGTCCATGGGATTTATGAACAACATTCAAGAAGGGCTCAATGCGTGAAGATGTCATTTAATTGGGCTAAAATGCATCAAAATCCGGGGGACAAATTCTGGCTATAAAAGGAGGAGAGCTCCACCCTCTCAAATCATCCCATTCTCCATCCCATTCCTTCCGGGACACCAAGAAGGAGATCTTTTTGGCTTTATCTTTTATTTATTTTCTTTTTCACAGTTTTTTAATTCCTTATTTTTCCCTAATCATCTCGATTCCCCTTACCATGGTGGGGTAAACATTTGGAGTGAATGGGTAAGGGTTGGTTTTCTACATTGTAATTCTTGAGTTCTTGGATGCAATTGAATAAATTCCATTCTTCTTCAAAGTTGTTTTCAATTTCTTATAGTGGATTTTATTATCAAGTGAGATCGTTCTTGATTATTAATTACATTATTGATTTTTTCCTTGGTAAAATAATAATAATCTCCCTCCACTAATTTCTGGTTTATATATGTTGGAATAAACCAGGAATTAAAGGTGAAGTACTCGACGATCGACAGTATGTGTAAAATGTGTAGTGAATGTTCTTGATTGTTTGGGATAAACAAAATATGATCGGGTATTGCCCATTTCCATTAAGGATATTCAATACAACTATTTTACACATGGAAGGAGAGTTGACCAAACCAAGATCTTGGTAAGGTTTTCTCTCACAATAATAATTTCACCAAGGAAGTGCGAGGAAATGATTTTGGAAACTCACGTTAATCAGATAAGTAGAAGAGGATTGAATTAAATTGAACAAGCAGAGCATTACAATTAGGAAACCGACCCTGACCTATACACCATTTTTAATATCATAGTTTTTTTAATCATTTTAATTTCAAATTTCATTTAAATAACACAACATTTTCCCCCTCCTTTTAAAGTGACAAAACGTTTTTTGTGCACTCCTCTTTGGGAGACATCCTAGGTCAACAACATTACTACATTTTAACTTAGGAAATAATTGTTTTTCCACGCCTTACGATAGGCATGCGTCAAACATGGAGCTGTTTCCCGGGAGGTAGTGCCACAAACTAATTGTAAATATTTGACCTTTTAAATTTAAAAAATAAAAATAAAAAAATCTTTTTCCATGTTGTTTTCAAATGATTATTTTTTTATTTAATGGAAAAATTACCCACCAGTGCGAGAACAAATTATAGAATCACCTTGGTCTATAGAGTTTAATGTCTCTTTCTTGGCTAAACAAATTCGGGGAGCTGGAATCCAAATCATAACAGAGGATGAATTCAAGGATCTCATTGAAAACCTTACTAAGAACCTCGAATACCCAGGGTTTGACGGTTTGGAATGAGAATTAATTGAACTTCAGGAGAATTTTCCAGAATTTTATCAAGAAATGATCGAAGTACAACACCAAGAAGAAGAAGTTAACATGGATATTGAATACCAATTTGAAAGAATTAGAAAAACAGTTCAAAACCAAGAGACATCAATACAGTGGATAACGGAACAAGTACATACATCCCAGGATCCACAACTAGAGCTAGAACAAGAACCAAAACAAGAAAAATTGATGGAAGAAGTAGCCCCAAAAATCCTTCAAGTTAATGTACCCATGGAGGCCTTGATGAAATTAAAAGAAGACCCATTCAGCACATCTCAATCAATGTTGGAAGAGATTGATAAAGAAGATTTAGGAAATTGAAATACATATGAAAGATCAAAAAGATCTGGATAACTTCTGGAATGAGTGTGAGGAACTTATTCAGCCAACTATTACTCATAATGTAGATGATTCAACAAAATTGAAGGAAGAAACCAACCAAGCAGTGGAATTTGAAGAGAAGATAGAGGAGTCTGACTACATACCACTATCTATGGAAATTCAACTCCAAGAAGCACCTCTCATTAAAGAAGTAATTGAATCCAAACAAGATCAGGGAATCAATATTTTCATAAACTCATTATCTTTTGATTTTGTTGAAAATAAATTTAGAATTACCTCCACTTCTTTTAATTTTTCAGATTCATCCAACACATGTATTTCCTTGGAGGAAGACGATGAAAAAGGATATTCATCCATGGAGGAACATCTAGAGCTCCCCAAACCTGTTGAATATTTAATGGAGGGAGTAAAAGAGAATATCAACGTGGATTTTTTGGAGGAAAATGAAACACAAGATACTTACTTTGAAAATGTATCATACCTTCAGCAACCATTGGAGAATAAAGAAGATGTTGTTCATGCGGAATCCAAGAAACAGGAGGACTCATTTATTGTCCTAAACCCACCATGCATGTTGTATCTCATTACAGTATAGGTGGAAATGGTATTCTATATCAATAGAGTCCTCAACAATAAGGAACAAGTAAATGCTAGGAAGAAGAATTTTTGTTGGTTCATGAGAAAGAAACCTCACCCACCGTCAAATTAGGGATAATCAATTAGAACTGCCCATCTAGAGGCAGTCAAAACCCAGGGCCCACTTGGGGGATTAATCCAAGTTATATCCTTCTATTCTCATCCTATTTTTATTTTCATTTCATTCAATAAAAGTCTAATGTTTTCTTTATTTTTTCTTTTTTTAGGTTTTCAGAGTGCACCACTTAGGAGGTTAACTCAATGTTGCACTATGAATAAATTAGGTTGTACCTCTCCTTCAAACTTTATTGATGTTGTGATTTATTTTAAAATTGTCTTACATGTTAAATCAACTTGAATTTTTTGAGTACACTTCATCATTTCAGTGTGGGGGAGGGATCCTTTGTAGTTTTAGAGATTCATTTTGTGTTTCTTCTTTAAAAAATAAATAGTGGTTTTCACATTTTTGTGTTTTTGGTGTGTTTTTGAAACTTTTGAGCTGATATTATTATCATTACCATTTCTAAAACCCATTTCAATGAGTGAACCAATCTATTTTCTCAAACTGAGCATAAATGAATGCTGAAATAACATTGTTTCAAGTTCAAATGTTTTATAATTTCATAAAAAGTACACTAATTTTTGAAACCCATGCCATATTTCACTGTCTATATCTTTGAAATCACATTACTGTGAGGCTTCTGAACCTTTATTGTCATATTCTTTTCAGTCACCTCATTTCTTGAGAGAACCAGACCTTGCTTTCTTCAACCAGAGTTTTATTTATTTCATTCAAAACACTAGGGTTTGGGGTACGTGTGTTTTAAATGATTGAGTCATTTATTTGGTTTAAAGCCCCCTTTTCAAAATAATTCTTTTCATTATGGCCAACCATTACATTTATCCTTCATTTTATCCCCTAGTATCCATGAATTTCCTATTAGGTTAGACACATTATAAGCCAATTTTATCTATCCAACCTCTACTTGAAGTGAAATTGCATGATCTAGTTGAACTTAAGTGTGGGGGAAGATGTCTTGTGGTGTACTACCTCATTTGGTGATACTTTTGGTGGAATATAAAAGGTTGAAGAGTTGATGTTCCTACTAAATATTTCATTTTGTTAAAATTTGTGCCTTTCTAGAGCTTTCATGATAAGAGATGATGTGCCTTTCTAGAGTTTCTGATATAAAAAAAGTTGTGCATATCTGGAGCATCCAAGAAAAATCATGTTTAAAAAGATTGAAATTTTTTCTGCTGAAATCCAGAGTAGATTGAATGATGATGGATCTGATTTTCTACAAAGGGGAAGATAACGAGACCATATTTGAGTGAAAATTAGAATCTTCCAATTTTGCTTCAATAAGAGCCAAGCCCTCCTTTTTTCGGCCTCAAAATTTTGAACATCTAAATCCTATCAACCGGAAGCCACAGAACAACCCTAAAAAGTTCCCATGAGAAACAAATGTCCTTGACACACATTGGGTGGAGAAGTAGGAATTTTTCAAGCCTATGGTGAATCTTGTGTGAGTTTGGATGAGAAAAGCCTTGTTCAGCATTTACATTTGTGAGATTAGAGAAAATTTATGTGAGGTAGGTTTTCTGTGTGCATGGGATAAGAAATGAAGTGAAATATATTAAAATATAAAATGGATAACTTGAAATAGTATTTTTTATGATGCCTGATATCTTTTTGTTTCTTGGAATTAATCTGGTAGATCTCATTGATATGTGTTTTGGATTTGATTTGATTTGATTTTTACTTATCTAGAAGTCCAAGTGCTAATTGTGGGAGAATTGATAGAGAAAATATTTTCAAATAATTTATATTGAATATCATTGTTTTAAACCCACAAAAGTGTTTATCTAAGATTAATTGTTTCATTGTTATGATATTGGTGCTATTTTGAGTTGAATAGTAAAAATCGGCCATTTTGGATTTTTAAAAGTTTTAAATTATTTCAGTAGTTTGGCCATAACATTCTCTACACTGATCAAAATTGAAAAATTCATTCTTTTCCAAATTCTAAACATCTAGGGCTTCAATAACTATTTTTTAACTAAAAGCTTAATCGGCCTTATGGAAGCTCAAAATAAGCTCACAAGTGGAAGAAAGAAAACCGTTTGATGTTCTACCTAGTTTTGGTGTGGGCTTCATAACACATTCATGGTGGGCCCAAATATTTTGATATTTGGTGGATGGACGTGAAAGGAGTTTTGGAGAATCTTTTATGAAGGATGGGCCACGTTAATTGGCCATTTATGGGGTCATTAAATCAACCTAAACTGGAGGATTGCGTTCTAGAAAGTCTAACTAGACAGAATAAATGCTCAGTGTAAAATGGCCATAACTCTCAGAATACATGTCCACATATGCTAATATTTTGAGGCGACACAGCCAAGGGAATTATGAACAACATTAATGAAGGTATCAAGGCGTGAATATTTCATTTAATTGGGATACAATGCATCATCATCCGGGGGAAAAATTTTGTCTATAAAAGGAGGAGAGCTCCACCCTCTCAAAGCATCCCATTATCCATCCCATTCCTTCGAGGACACCAAGGAGATATTTTTGGCTTTATCTTTTATTTCTTTTCTTTTTCATAGTTATGTAATTCCTTTTTCTTCCCCAATCATCTCGATTTCCCTTACCATGGTGGGGTAATCATTTGGAGTGATTGGGGAAGGGTTGGTTTCTACATTGTAATTCTTGAGTTATTGACGCAATTGAATAAATTTCATTCTTCTTAAAAGTTGTTTCCAATTTCTTATTGCGGAATTTATTATCAAGTGCGATCATTCATGAATATTAATTCCGTTATTTATTTTTTCCTTGGTAAAATAATCATAATCTCCCTCCACTAATTTCGGGTTTATATACGATGGACTAAACCAAGAATTAGTGGTGAAGTATCGACGATCGCCAAAACCTGTAAAAGGTGTAGTGAATGTTATTGATTGTTTGGGATAATAAAAACCCGATAAGGTATTTCCATTTCAATTAAGGATATTAAATACAACTATTTTACTCATGGAAGGTGAGTTGACCAAACTGAGATCCTAGTACGGTTTTCTCTCACAGTAATAATTTACCAAGGAAGTGAGAGGAAACGATTGTGGAAACTCACTTTAATTAGATAAGTAGAAGAGGTTTGAATTCAATTGAACAAGTATTGCATTAAAATTAGGAAACGGACCCCTAACTAATCACCTTTTTTAATATCATAGTTTCTTCAATCATTTTAATTTTAAATTTCATTCAAAAACACCACATTGTTTTCCTCATTTTAAGGTGAAAATCCATTTTTTTGTGCACTCCTCTTTGGCAGACATCCTAGGTCAACCACATTACTACATTTTAACTTAGGAAATAATTGTTTTTCCATGTCTTATGACAGGTGTTAATCAAACATGGCACTGTTGTGGGGGAGGTAATTCCACAAACTAATTGTAAATATTTGACCTTTTTAATTTAAAGAAAAATTAAGAAAAATCTTTTTCCATGTGGTTTTCAAATGATTATTTCTTTAACTCATGGAACAATTACCCACTAGTGTGAGAACCAATTATTTATCCACCTTGGTCTATAGAGTATAAAGTTTATTTCATGGCTAAAAAAATTCGGGAACCTCCAATCCAAATCATAACAGAGGATGAATTTAAGGATCTCATTGAAAACCTTAAAGAGAACATGAAATAACAAGTGTTGGAGGGTTTGGCAAGAGAATTAATTGAACTTCAGGAGTATTTTCTGTAATTTTATCAAGAAATGATAAAATTACAACACCAAGAAGTAGATTTCCACAAGGATATTGAATCCCAATTTGAAATAATTAGTCAAACAGTTCAAAACCTAGAGACCTCAATATAGTGGATCGCGGAACAAGTACATACATCCAATGATCAACAACTATAGCCAGAACAAGAACCATAACAAATAAAAATGATGGACGAAGAAGCCCTACAAATCCTTCAGGTTGAAGAACCCATGGAGGCCTTGATGAAATTAAAAGAAGATCCATTGATCCCATCTAATTCAATGTTTGAAGAGATTGATAAAGAAGATTTAGAAATTAAAATACATATGGGAGATCAAAAAGATCTGGATAACTTCTGGAATGAGTGTGAGGAACTTCTTGAGCCAACTATTCCTCATAATGTAGATGATTCAACAACATTGAAGGAAGAAACAAACCGTGCAGTGGATTTTGAAGAGAAGATAGAGGAGCCTGACCGCCTACTACTATCTATGGAAATTCAACTCCAAGAAGCGCCTCCAATTGAAGAAGAAATGAATGCCAAACAAGATCAGGGAGTCAATATTTTCATAAACTCATTATATTTTTATTTTTTTGAAACTAAATTGAGTATTACCTCCCCTTCTTTTAATTTCTCGTATTCAGCCAACACATGTATACCCATGGAGGAAGACGTTGAAAAAGGATATTCATACATGGAGAAACATCTAGAGCTCCCCAAACCTGTTGAACATTTAATGGAGGGAGTAAAAGAGAAGATCAAAGTGGATTTTATGGAGAAAAATGAGACACAATATACTTACTTTGAAAATGTATCATACCTTCAGCAACCATTGGAGAGTAAAGAAGATGTTGTTCATGCAGAACCCAAGAAAGAGGAGGACTCATTTATTGTCCTAACCCCCCCATGAATATTGTATCACATTATAGTATAGGTGGAAATGGTATGCTATATCAATATATTCCTCAACAATAAAGAACAAGTGCATGTTGGGAAGAAGAATTTTTGTTAGTTCATGAGAAAGAAACCTCACCCACCATCAGATTGGGGATAATCGATTAGAACCGCCCATCTGGAGGAAGTCAAAACCCAGGGCCCACTCGGGGGATTAAACCAAGTTTTATACTTATATTCTCATATTATTTTCATTTTCATTTCTTTCAATAAACATCTGATGTTTTCTTTTTTTTTCTTTTTTTTATAGGTTTTCAGAGTGCAACACTTAGGAGGTTAACTCAATGTTGCACTGCGAATAAATCAGGTTGTACCTGTCCTTCACACTTTCTTGATGTTGTGATTCAATTTAAAATTGTCTTACATGTTAAATAAACTTGAATTCATTGAGTACATTGTATCATTTAAGTGTTGGGGAGAGATCCTTTGTAGTCTCATATTTTCATTTTGTGTTTCTTATTTAAAAAATAAATAGCGTTTTTTCAAATTTTTGTTCTTTTTGGTGTGCTTTTGAAACTTTTGAGCTGAAATTATTATCATTACCATTTTTGAAACCAATCTCAATGAGTGAACCAATCTATTTCATGAAACTGAGATTAAATGAATGTTGAAATAACTTTGTTTTGAGTTCAAATAATTTGGAATTTCATAAAAAGTACACTGATTTTTGAAACACATGCCATATTTCACTTTCTATATCTTTGTAATCACTTTCCTGTGAGGCTTCTGAATTTTTTTGTCATATTCTTTTCATTCACCTCATTTCTTGAGAGAACCAGACCATGCTTGATTAAACCATAATTTGATTTATTTCTTTCAAAACCTGAGGTTTTGGGGTACATGTGATTTAAATGATTGAGGCATTTATTTGGTTTAAAGCCCCCATTTCAAAATAATTCTTTTCATTATGGCCCACCTCTACATTTATCAATCATTTTCTCCCCTAGTAGCCATGAATTTCTTGTTAGGTTAGACACATTACAAGCGAATTTTCCCTATCCTACCTCCACTTTAAGTGAAATTGCATGATCTAGTTGAACATAAGTGTGGGGGAATATGTCTTGTGGTGTACTACATCATTTGTTGACACTTTTGATGGAAGATAAAATGTTGGAGAGTTGATGTTCCTACTGAATATTTAATTTTGTTAAAAGCTGTGCTTTTCTAGAGCTTTCATGATAAGAGAAGTTGTGCCTTTCTGGAGCTTCCGATATAAAAAAAAGTTGTGCCTATCTGGAGCTTTCAAGAAAAATCATGTATAAAAAGATTGAAATTTCTTATACTGATATCCTGAGTAGATTGAATGATGATGGAGTGGATTTTCTACAAAGGGGAATATAAGGAGACCATATTTGAGTGAAAATTATAATCATGCAATTTTTCTTCAATAAGAGTAAAGCCATCATTTTTTCTCCCTCATAATTTTTAACATCTAAATCCTACCAACCAGAAGCCACAAAACAACCATAAAAAGTTCTCATGTGAAAAAAAATTACTTGACTCACATTGGGTGGAGATGTATGAATTTTTCATGCCTATGGTGACTCTTGTCTGAGTTTGGATGAGAAAAGCCTTGTTCAGCATTTACATTTGTGAGATTAGAGAAAATTTATGTGATGTAGTTTTTTTGTGTGAATGGGATAAGAAATGAAGTGGAAATATATTAAAATATATAATTGATAACATGAAATAACTTTTTTTGATGATGCATGATATCTTTGTGTTTCATGAAATTAATTTGGTAGATCTCATTGATATGTGTTTTGGATTTGATTTGATTTGATTTTTACTTGTCCCGGAGTCCAAGTGCTATGTGTGGGGGAATTGATAGAGAAATGTTTTTCAATTAATTTATATTGAATATCATTTTTTTAACCCACAGAAGTGTTTCTCTAAGATGAATTGTTTCATTTTTATGATATTGGTTTTATTTTGAGTCGAATAGTAAAAATTGGCTTTTTTGGATTTTAATAGTTTTAAATTATTTCTGTAGTTTTCTCATAACATTATCTACACTGATCCAAATTGAAAAATTCATCCTTTTCCAGATTCTACACATCTAGGGCTTCAATATCAATTTTTGAACTAAAAGCTTAATTGGCCACATGGAGGCTCAAAATAAGCTCACAAGTGGAAGAAAGAAAACTGTTTGCAGTTCTGCCTAGTTTTGGTGTGGGCTTCATAAATCATTCATGGTGGGCCCAAATATTTTGATATTCAATGGGTGGACGAGAAAGGAATTTTGGAGAATATTTTATGAAGAATGGGTCACGTTAATTGTAGGTTTATTGGGTCATTAAATCACCCTAAACCGTAGGATTGCGTTCTGGAAAGTCTGGCTAGATAGAATAAATGCTTAGTGTAAAATGTTCATAACTCTCGGAATACATGTCCAAACCTGCTGAGATTTTGAGGGTACACAGACAAGGTAATTATGAAAAAAATTCAAGGAGGTCTCAATGAAAGATGATGTCATTTAATGGGGCTACAATGCGTTATCATTTGGGGGAAAAATTCATGCTATAAAAGGAGGAGAGCTCCACCCTCTCAAAGCATCCCATTATCCATCCCATTGCTTCCAGGACCCCAAGAAAGAGATCTTTTCGGATTTCTCTTTTATTTATTTTATTTTTCATAGTTTTTTAGTGCCTTATTCTTCCCCAATCAACTCGATTACCCTTACCATGGTGTGGTAAACATTTGGAGTGATTGGGGAAGAGTTTGTTTTCTACATTGTAATGCTTGAGTTCGTGGATGCAATTGAATAAATTTATTTCTTCTTCAAAGTTGTTTTCAATTTATCATAGCAGATTTTATTATCAAGTGTGATCATTCTTGAATATTAATTCCGTTATTGATTTTCTACTTGGTAAAATAATCATAATCTCCCTCCACTAATTTCTTGTTAATATATGATGGAATAAACCAGAAATTAGTGGCGAAGTACTCGACAATCACCAGTACATGTAAAAGGTGTAGTGAATGTTCATGATTGTTTGGGATAAACCAAACCCGATAGGGTATTTCCCATTTTAATTAAGGATATTCAATAAAACTATTTTACACATGGAAGTAGAGTTGACCAAACCGAGATCTTAGTAAGATTTTCTTTCACAATAATAATTTCACCAAGTATGTGAGAGGAAACGATTGTGGAAACTAACAATAATCAGCTAAGTAGAAGTGGTTTGAATTAAGTTGAACAAGTATAGCATTAAAATTAGGAAACAAACCCCGACCTAATCAACTTTTTTAATATCATAGTTTTTTCAATCATTTTAAATTTAAATTTCATTTCAAAAACACCACATTTTTATCCTCATTTTAAAGTCGCAAACCGTTTTTTTGTGCACTCCTCTTCGGGAGACATCCTAGGTCAACCACATTAATACATTTTAACTTAGGAAATAAGTGTTTTTCCATGCCTTACGATGGGTGTGCGTCAAACATGGCGCCATTTCCAGGGAGGTAATCCCACAAACTAATTGAAAATATTTGACTTTTTCAATTTAAAAAAAATTAAAAAAATCTTTTTCCATGTTGTTTTCAAATGATAATTTCTTTAATTCATGGAACAATTACCCACCAGTGCGAGAACCAATTATTGAATCACCTTGGTCTATAGAGTATAATGTTTCTTTCTTGGATAAACAAATTTGGGGAGCTCGAATCCAAATCATAAAAGAGGATGAATTCAAGGATCTCATTGAAAACCTTAAAGAGAACCTCGAGTACCCAGTGTTGGAGGGTTTTTCAAGAGAATTAATTGAACATCAAGAGTATTTTCTGTAATTTAATCAAGAAATGATAAAAGTACAACACCAAGAAGAATAATTTCACAAGGATATTGAATCCTAATTTGAATGAATTAGTCAAATAGTTCAAAACCTAGAGACCTCAATACAGTGGATCATGAAACAAGTACATGCATCCCAGGATCAACAACTGGAGCCAGAACAAGAACCAGAACTAGAAACATTGATGGAATAAGTATCCCCACGAATCCTTTAGGTTGAAGAACCGATGGAGGCCCTGATGAAATTAAAAGAAGATCCATTGAGCCCATCTCAATCAATGTTGGAAGATACTGATAAAGAAAATTTAGCAATTGAAATACATATGGAAGATAAAAAAGATCTGGATAACTTCTGGAATGAGTGTGAGGATCTTCTTGATCCAACTATTCCTCATAATGTAGATTATTCATCAAAATTGAAGGAAGAAACCAACCACATAGTGGATTTTGAAGAGAAGATAGAGGATTCTGACATCCTACCACTATCTAGGGAATTTCAACACCAAGAAGAACCTCCCATTGAATACTAAATTGATGCCAAACAAGATTAGGGAGTCAATATTTTCACAAACTCATTATCTATTGATTTTGTTGAAAATAAATTGAGTATTTACTCCCCTTCTTTAAATTTTTCAGATTCAGCCAACACATGTATTTCCTTGGAGGAAGAAGATGAAAAAGGATATTCATCCATGGAGTAACATCTAGAGCTCCCCAAAACATTTGAACATTTAATGGAGGGAGTAAAAGAGAGAATCAAAGTGGATTTTCTGGAGAAAAATGAGACACAAGATACTTACTTTGAAAATGATTCATACCTTCAGCAACTATTAGCGAATAAAGAAGATGTTGTTCATGCGGAACCCAAGAAAGAGGAGGACTCATTTATTGTCTTGACCCCACCGTGCATGTTGTATCTTATTACAGTATAGGTTGAAATGGTATTCTATATCAATGGTGTCCTCAACAATAAGGAACAAGTGCATACTGGGAAGAATAATTTTTGTTGGTTCATGAGAAAGAAACCTTACCCACCATCAGATTGGGGATAATCGATTAGAACTGCCCATCTGGAGGCAGTCAAAACCAAGGGCCCACTTGGGGGGATTAAACCATGTTTTATCCTTCTATTATCATATTATTTTTATTTTCATTTCATTCAATAAACATCAGATGTTTTCCTTTTTTCTTTTATTTTTAGGTTTTCAGAGTGCAACACTTAGGAGGTTAACTCAATGTTGCACTGTGAATAAATTTGGTTGTACCTCTCCTTCACACCTTCTTGATGTTATTAATAAATTTAATATTGGCTTACATGTTAAATCAACTTGAATTCATTGAGGAAACTTCATCATTTAAGTGTGTGGGTGGTATCCTTTGTAGTTTCAGATTTTCATTTTGTGTTTCTTATTTAAGAAATAAATAGTGTTTTTCAAAATTTTTTGTTTTTACTATGGTTTTGAAAATTTTGAGCTGAAATTATTATCATTACCATATCCAAAACTCATGTCAATGAGTGAATCAATCTATTTCATGAAACTGCGCTTAAATTAATGTCGAAATAACTTTGTTTTGAGTTCAAATCTTTTGGAATTTCATAAAAAGTACACTGCTTTTTGAAACACATGCCATATTTCAATGTCTATATATTTGAAATCACTTTTCTCTGAGGATTCTAAACCATTTTTGTCATATTATTTTCATTCACCTCATTTCCTGAGAGAACCAGACCATGCTTGATTAAACAAGAATTTTATTTATTTATTTCAAAACTTAAGGGTTTGGGGTACGTGTGTTTTAAATGATTGAGGCATTTATTTGGTTTGAAGCCCCCTTTTCAAAATAATTCATTTCATTATGGATGACCATTACATTTATCCTTTATTTTAACCCTTAGAAGCCATGAAATGCCTATTAGGATAGCCACATTACAAGACAATTTTCCATATCCAACCTTCTCTTGAAGTGAAATTGCATGATCTATTTGAACTTAAGTGTGGGGGAAGATGTCTTGTGCTGTACTACCTCATTTGGTGATAATTTTGGTTGAATAAAAATTGTTGAAGATTTGATGTTACTACTGAATATTTCATTTTGTTAAAAGTTGTTCCTTTCTGGAACATTCATGATAAGAGAAGTTGTGCCTTTCTAGAGCTTCTGATGTAAAAAAAAGGTTGTGCCTATCTAGAGATTATAAGAAAAATCATGTTTAAAAAGATTGAAATTTTTTGTACAAAAATACTGAGCAGATTGAATGATGATGGAGCTGAGTTTCTACAAAGGGGAAGATAAGGAGACCATATTTAAGTGAAAATTAGAATCTTTCAATTTTGCTTCAATAAGAGCCAATCCCTCCTTTTTTTGGCCTTAGAATTTTTAACATCTAAATGCTACCAACCGGAAGCCACAAAACTACCCTGAAAATTCATAATGAAAAACACATGTCCTTGACTCACATTGGGTTGAGAAGTAGAAATATTTCAAGCCCATGGTGACTCTTGTGTGAGTTTGGATGAGAAAAGCCTTGTTCAGCATTTACATTTGTGAGATGAGAGAAAATTTATGTGATGCAGGTGTTTTTTGTGCATGGGATAGGAAATGAAGTGGAAATATATTAAAATCTAAAATGGAGAACTTGAAATAATTTTTTTTGATGAGGCATGATATCTTTTTGTTTCTTAGAATTAATTTGGTAGATCTCATTGATATGTGTTTTGGATTTGATTTCCTTTGATTCTTACTTGTCTAGGAGTCCAATTACTAAGTGTGGAGGAATTGATAGAGCAAATATTTTCAATTAATTTATATTGAATATCATTGTTTTAAACCCACAAAAGTGTTTCTATAAGATGAATTGTTTCATTTTTATTATATTGGTGTTATTTTGAGTTAAATAGTAAAAATCGGCCATTTGGGATTTTTAATAGTTTTAAATTATTTATGTAGATTGGCCATAACATTATCTAGACAGATCCAAATTTCAAATTTCATTCTTTTCCAGATTCTACACATCCAGGTCTTCAATAACAATTTTTGGACTAAATGCTGAATCGGCCATATGGAAGCTCAAAGCTCACAAGTGGTAGAAAGAAAACTATTTATAGTTCTTCCATGTTTTGGTGTGGGCTTCATAACTCATTCATGGTGGGACCAAATATTTTGATATTCGGTGGGTGGACGTGCAAGGCATTTTGGAGAATCTTTTATGAAAGAAGGGCTGCATGAATTGGCCATTTATGGGGTCATTAAATCACCCTAAACCGGAGGATTGCGTTCTGGAGAGTCTGACTGGACAGAATAAATGTTCAGAGTAAAATGGTCATAACTCTCGGAATACATGTCCAAATCTGCTGAGATTTTGAGGGTACATGGAAAAGAGATTTAAGAAAAAAATTAAAAAGGGGTCAACACGTGAAGATGTAATTTAATGGGGCTAAAAATCATCCAAAACCGGGGGAGAAATTCTAGCTATAAAAAGGAGGAGAGCTCCACCCTCTCAAAGCATCCCATTCTCTATCCCATTCCTTCCAGGACACCAAGAAGTAGATCTTTTTGGCTTTCTATTTTATTTATTTTCATTTTCATTGTTTTTTAATACCATATTCTTCCCCAATCATCTCGATTACCCTTACCATGGTGGGATAAACATTTGGAGTGATTGTAGAAGGGTTGGTTTTCTACATTGAAATGCTTGAATTCTTGGACACAATTGAATAAATTTCTTTCTTCTTAAAAGTTGTTTTCAATTTATTATAGTGTATTTTATTATCAAGTGCGATATTTCTTGATTATTAATTCTGTTATTGAGTTACTCCTTGGTAAAATAATCATTATCTCCCACCACTAATTTCTGGTTTATATACGATGCAATAAACCAGGAATTAGTGGTGAAGTACTCGATGATAGTTAGTATGTGTAAAAGGTGCAGTGAATGTTCTCGATTGTTTGGGATGAAAAACCTGATTGTGTATTTCACATTTCAATTAAGGATATTCAATACAAGTATTTTCACATGGATGGAGAGTTGACCAAACCGAGATCGTGGTATGGTTTTCTCTCACAATAATAATTTCACCAAAGAAGTGAGAGGAAACGATTGTGAAACTCACTTTAATCAGCTAAGTAGAAGAGGTATGAATTAAATTGAACAAGGATAGCTTTAAAATTAGGAAACCGACCCCGACTTAATCCCCCTTTTTAATATCATAGTTTTTTCAATCATTTTAATTTCAAATTTCTTTTAAAAAACACAAAAATTTTATCCTCATTTTAAAGTGAAAAACCGTTTTTTGTACACTTATCTTCGGAAGACATCCTAGTTCAACCACATTACTACATTTTAACTTAGGAAATAATTTTTTTTCCACGCCTTACGATAGGCATGCGTTAGAGCGACCCCAAGACTATGTCACTATCACACATCTTACCCTTCAGTCTTATGTGGGTGTTATAAGGGGTTATGTAACAAGACCCTATCACTATGACTATGTACATTATTTTGGTATAAAGAATGTGCATTCAATTTATTATTGTTACTTCATAAATAGTTTTTAAAGAACAAATTGTATTTTTAATTAATACTCAACTATGAAATTTATTTTGATGAATTAGTGGATTTTTTAATTAAATAATATTTTAATAAAATATTTTTCTATTAATTTTTGTTAAATATAAATGATCTTATACCTTTTCTGAATTCAATTATAATTTTAATTAAGGTTTGAAAGTTCTTTTTGTCAAAACCCATGAATTTAGATAAATTTCAATTGTTTTTTTAAATGTAAAAATTCACATATTTACAAAATTATTTAGATAAAATGAATATTATTTTTTGAATCAGGATTTTGAAATTATCCAACTGTAAATTTTTCATAATTTTGTGAGACATAGATATTTTTAGGTAATATTTAAAAACCGTTTAAATAAATAATGAATTTTATGACATCATAATGACCCAATAGTGATGTAATAAAATATTATAAACATTATGTTCTGCCAATATATGTTCTAACATTAAAATAATGTGATTTTAAGTTTATTTTATTTATATTACAACACTTTAGGGGACCCTCCAAGATTTATAAAACTGTTTAACTTTTTAAATGAATTTCTTCGAGAGTGTGACTCACCTCCACATAATCTACCCTATTATTTAAATATTTTCAGCCATTTTTATTATAAATTATTATTTCCCACTACCCTTTTTCAAAAACCATGGGCAAAAACCATGGGCTGGTTTGTCGTATTGATTAGTTTAATGTGTGGTGACCCAAACCTAAATAATAAAGAATTCCCTCCCCAATCCTATATAAACCCAACCAATATTCTACTTCCCCTTCACTAAAAGCCATTAGAGTTCGCCCAACCACTTCCCTCCTATATATATAATCCTCACAAGGTTCCCCAACCTCCCAATATGCCTCTCTCAAGCCTCTCCCAATCCTTTGGGATCACACTTCCTTGTAAGGTATTTCTTCGTTTCTCATTTTTGACAAATTTTATTTTAGTTGTTATGCCATTTTAATTTCATTTATAATTTTTTATGGGTTCAAACATCCCCCATTCTCCCCTATTTATTTTTAAATGATGGGATACCCCTTTATCTCTCATTAATTCCATCCATGTACACCTGCTACCATGCCGAAATTCCTTAAGGAATTTCTCTCTTCTCATTTACATTCAAGCAATTATTTTGAATTTTAAATCCAACTTCCATTATATTTGTTGGGAAATGTATCTATATGACCCCCTTACTGTACATTTCGTTTATATATTATAATAAACCCATTTCACTCTCATTAACCATTTTTTTGAATTCTTATGTCATGTTGTTATGCTACCGAAATTGCACCGCATTTTTTCAAGCCAAGATCATAGTGTATTGAATACCATACACCTATATCTATCAAGGGTATTCACCTTTATGAACATATCAGTATTGAATGGAACTTCATGTATTTAATTAAATTTCCTTAATCGTGGAATAAATTATGATGTTGATTTATTCCATGTTATATGATCCATATGGCACACTTTTGCATGAAATGAAATGTTTAAGAAGGGTATGCCCTGATAGCACTCCAATGTTTTGGGTAAAGTATAGTATCATGATACGTCATGTACAATTAGTGTTTACTCATGATAATACAATTGAAATGAGGTTTTACTCATGTTTTATGTGTAATGAGGGTTTTCTAATGCTTCATGTGCAGTGAGTCTTAGATCATGCTAATTCCATGTTAAGGGTTGTTGCCACATTTACATGTTATGATTATCATGTTTTATCATGACTTTATGTTCATGTTTCTATTGTGCTCGATTGTTATGCATATTTTCTAGCATGTATTGTATTCCTCATGTTATTCCATTTTTATTCCCTTACTTGGATTTATAGCTCACCATTTTCTTATACATGTCTTCAGGTTATCCCATGCAATGCTAAGTATGAGAGAATGTTTATGTCATGTAAAGGATGTTTTCAATAAATATGCGGTATTTAATGTTTTAAGTTTTTATGTAATGATCCTAATCCCCAAAGACACTAGAAAATTGATATTCTATATTGTATCAAGTGAAGGTAATGTAATTAATCATGTCTAAGTGTGTAATAAAGAGCCGGGTTGTCATACTCTAGTCTCGAGTTCAGCACTTTTTGAATATTTTCAAGCACACCTCTTAAGGTCTTTACTTAATCACTATGTAGTTTGTTCTCAATTATGGTTTCTTGAATCTCATGGATCATCTTGGGTTGAATTTACCTAATAACTTTCTCCAGGAATAGTGAAGCATCTCTTTTAGTCAAATTTGTTACAGGATACAGTTAGGTATTCAGGAGCTTTTCAACCCCATAAAAAAGCGTAACTCCAAATTCTTCCAGGAAATCTTTATTCACCAATGTTGGAGGTTATTGTTGAGGATTAGAGATAGAATCTGAGACATAATTAGGTTCTTTGGTAGAAATAGCTTCATGATAAGATGCCATTTTTAACCAAAACATAGTAGTTAGATCAAGACCTTTGATTGAGACTTCTGGTGAATCATCCACATAAAAATAACTGGGGAATTTATACCATGTGTCCACTGATCTTGGATTAATCGGATTTGGAACCTCGATAGATTACAGACTGGGGGGATACTCCCCGTCAATAGCTGCATCTTCCTCAAGATTGAGAGATTTAGATCCATGATCTATTTGCACAATGTCACCCCTGATTTCCTCAACCATTTCCTTTCAATCCAATTGAGAAGCTTGGTCTATTCTCTCTTCAGCAGAAAGAATGACTTTAGGAATAACTTGTTCCTCTGGGATTTCCTCATGTGCATCTTCTTTCATAACAGGGAGATCTTATTCAATATTTTTTTTCTACATCATCCCTTTTAGTTACCTTAGCAACAGATTCTTCCTCTACATGTTCCTCACTAGAAGTTTCAAGCACAACAGACATCTTTTCTTCTATATATTCATTCACAACATCTTTTTCTCTTTCAACAGCAACATAATATTCTTCAGTAGTGGGTTGTTCATCCAAATCAACAACCTTTTAGGAACATGTATTTCTTTCTCAATTACATCTTGAGGAGGAGGTGTATTGTCTTCCTCAAAAAGAATTGTTTCTCTCAGAGGTACAAAAAACTCTCCTTATTCCTCATTAGAATATTTAAAATGTTAATCTGGCTTCAATCCCGAATCCTAAATACCTTTAGGTCTTGAATGGTGTTACACTGCATTAGAATTCTCATAGACTCTATAATTATATTCCACCAAAGCCTTTCTCCATGGATTTGAATTGATTTTTGTCCTCTTTAATGTAACATTCGTCAGAAAAAACTCATAATACATGATAAATTCTTCATTCTGTCCAATCACACCTTTCGCACAAAGAAAAGACGAGATAGCCAGTGAATAGAATAGGGTGGTTGACTTGGAGGTGGTCTTGATAAATACAAACATATAGTGTATGACATACATAAAAATATTGATCTTATGTCCATTTTACATGAGATGTATCAAAAATACATCCTAATATTTGAGTACAGTGAAATAACCTTTTTGGGGCTAATTTAATTCTGAATATACTTAAATAGTAGTCTAGATTCTCCATCTAGCTCAGCGGTGATGGCTCTCCTCTTGGTTCCATTTCCGATTAAACTCCTTAAAGCATATTCCAAAATAATGAATTCACTTAGAGGTGGAGGACCTATCTGGTATTCCTCACCAATACCTTCATGAGGCATCTTAGAGCATGAAACCCATAAACTCAAAGAAAATGTGCATCTCTATCCATTTATCCAACTTCATAGAACATAACCATATTCAGAATCAAAAGAAAATTGTATATAATGATAAAATTGTGCAAATAGCATTGGGTAGATAGGCCTATCCTCCTTTGTAAACCAATCTAGTCAACATTGCTCTGTTATCACTTTCAACACCAAAGACTTACTCATCATAATCCACTTAGGGCATATCTCTTTCTCAGGTACCACTATTCAGTTTTCCAAATTCGGATTCAGAGGACCCTCGAGTGCTAATATCCGCACTATCGTCAACTTCTTCTTGGAATTATGTTTTTCAATAGTCGACAAAGAAGGATGTTTCATCCTGGGAATTCACCGAAGGTTCGATAGGTATAAGGGTTGAAGAGGGGTTATGGTTTGAGAGAGGATAAGAAATTTCGAGTGAATAATGAGTGAAAATTCCTTTATTATATCATTTAGGAATACAAATCATCGGAAAAACAAAAATGCGGGAATGTAAATGGGATAAATAATGAAATACCATGATACGGGTTATAATTTCTATATAAAACAACAATGTATTCTTGTAAAGTATTTTTGTGGTAAGACCATAATCAATTTTCATGGGGGGACAGTAACAAGCCTTCATGGTGAGGCAATCACAAGCATTCATGGTGAGACTGTAACAATGTGATTTTTAGACTGTGAAACTATATTGTTTGAGACATTATGTGTCAAATAATAACCACGAAATAGTAATTGTGATACTATAAACATGAAATAGTAAGACTTAGGACAGTCAAATATGAAACAGTAAGATATGAAATAGTAAGATATGAAACAGTGAGATCTGAAACACTAAGATTTCTATATGAGGTTTATCATTCCCAATTCAGGGATGATGTAATTTATTCATTTATAATTTAATGGTTTGGTTTTTTTTAAGGTAATGATTTGGTAAAAGACCATAGAACAATATATTGAAAAACAAAAAAGTTACAAGAGTCTGAAATAGGGGATTTTTTTACAATATCTATCAAAAAACTCAAATAAATCAGCAGGGAGTGAGTTCATCCAAGTCATGCGCTGGTGAACTCCTTTGTTGGCAAGAGCATCAGCAACAAAATTCTCTTCACGATATGTATGGGTAGCTATAAAATCAGTCCCATGAAGCGAGTTAAGGTAGTTCACCCTACGAGTAGTAAGATTCCAGGCCAAATGAATGATTCCATTCTAGATGGCATGAATGATAGTGGTTGAGTCACTCTCAATCTATAACTTCCTCCAACCTCTTTGAAGAGAAAAGTCAATAGCATGGATGACACCCAACAGTTCCACCTCTAGTGATGACGAGTGACTACATCCTACATAGAAACATCCCTAACACTGACCAGCAGAATCTCTGAAAATAGCTCTGCAATTGGCAGGGCCTGGGTTTCCTTTGGAAGCACCATCAATGTTGACTTTGATCCATCCTGGCATTGGTGTGTTCCAGAATACCTCAAAGGTGTGTTTGGGCTTTGGGTAAATTCTAGGAACTCGGAGGTGGTGAAAAATCTCAAAGTCCCCAACCGAGTTGTTGTAGAAATCTTTTTGAAGGAAAGCAGCTTCCTGGATCGCGACAAGAAGCCTAGATTTTCCTGCATTGAGACTAAATGTGTGATTATTATGAATAATGTCATTTCAAACATACCAAATCTCCTGGATGAGTTCTGCCACAATCGCCAGTAAGATGTTTTTGATCTACAATGAAAGCTCAGATATTGTACAGTTTTTAATAAACACAGAAATAGAATTAGTAAAAGACAATCTGCAGTTGAATAAATCAAAAAAAATTCCACATGGCAGAGGCTGTCACACAAGACAGGAAAAGATGAACTGCATCTTTCCTGTGTTGGTTACACATGTGACATTTAGAACAAAGTTGGATGCCAAAATTTTGAATAACAGTGTCTGTATGCAATCTATTATGGGCAAGATGCCAAATGAGAGTGATCCTAGAGGGTTTGATCCAGGGTTTATTAAACTATCTCACCCAAATATTATTTGATTCAATATGAGAAATATTCTTCTTATAAAAACTTTTAGAGTCAAGAATGACAATAGGGGCAGGTTCCCAGACAAGGAAGTCACCATCAGGGGAAAAAGAGTGATTATCAATGATTTGTAAAATATTATCTGGGAGATCATGACGATGAAATTGAAGAACATCCTTTATAGATTGATTAGTGTCCTCAGGAATGTGACTAGTAGGTAACAATGTTATCAAGGGGTTATCCTACCATTTTCCACACCAGAAGTTAATTGAATAATCGGCACTAACCATCCATCGATATTTCTCCATGATCTTATGATATGTGTCTCTGATAGATGGCCAGATGGAAGAATTAATGAAAGAAAAATTTCCTTTTAAAAGATTAGAAATAAATCAATGATACAAGAAATGATTAGCTTTAGAAGAGGGATTAATAGTGTGCCAAGTGAGACAGGCCTGAAGAGAGTCATTGAAAAGATTTAAATTTTTTATTCCAATCCCACCTTTATCAAAAGGTCGACAACAAGAATTCCAAGGTATAGTGACAAGCTTCCTTTCAAGAATACTGCTAGTTCAACTGAAAATTTTAATATAAGTAATAAATTTCATGAGAATACCAACAGGCCATTTATAAATCATGTGTGTTTAATGGTTTGGTGAATATATCAGTAGTATGATATTTAGATCAAATGAATTCCAAATTGATATCACCTTTTCGATAATGACATCTCAAAAAGTGATGTCTTACATCCATATGCTTTTTCCTAAAGTGTGAAAAAAGATTTTTTGAGATGTTTATATCATTTGTGTTCTCACAATTTATAAGTACATGCTTGAATTGATTTCCATAATCTAGTAATGTGTGTTTCATCTCCAAAATTTTTACACAATAACTACCAGAAGCTATGTACTTGGCTTCTGAAATAGTTAATGCAACAAAATTTTGCTTCATACTACACCATGATACTAGTGACTTGCCTAAAAAGTGACATGTTACAGAGATGATTTTTTTTATCTAGCATACAGCCACTAATGTCAGTATCAGAATAGCTAACTAATTCAAATGATTTTATTCTTGGATACAACAATCCTAGATAGGGGGTATTCTTGAGATATTTAAAAATTCTCTTAACAAAATTTAATTGATATTCCTTAACATTTTCTTGAAAACGAGCAGATACACACACACTAAACATAATATCAGGCCGACTAGCAGTTAAGTAGAGTAACCTTCAATCATTCCTCTATAATGGTTTAATCAACATATTTTCCATCTTCATCAATATCCAAATTACATGTTGTACTCATTAGAGTGCCACTACTTTTAGTTCTATCCAAACTAAAATGTTTTAGAAGATATATATTATATTTGATTTGATTTAAAATAATACCATCATTATTTTGAATGATTTGAAATCCAATAAAGAATTTTAGTTTACCCATTCAACTCTTTTAAAATCTGTTTTGCATCATTTTAGAAAAATAAATACATAAAGAATTTTTTGATGATCCAAATATAATATCTTCAACATAAATTTGAACTACTAAAACATCACTGAATTTTTTTTAATAAAAATGGTGGGATCAGTTATTCCTATTTTAAAACCTTTGGAAATAAGAAAGGTACTTAGTCTATCATACCAAGCTCTTGGAGCTTATTTTAAAAAATATAAAAATATTTATAATTTAAAAATATGATTTGAAAACTGAGGGTTTGTAAAACCAGGGCGTTTCTCAACAAAGACATCCTCAGCTATATACTCATTTAGAAATTCACTCTTGACATTCATTTTATATAGTTTGAAATTCTGATGTGCATCATAAGCAAGCAGAATCTTGATGGCTTCAAGTCTAGATATGGGTGGAAAGGTCTCTTCATAGTCAATTACATATTTTGGACTATATCCTTGTGCAACCAATCTTGCTTTGGTTTTAACTAATTTACCAGCTTCATCTACCTTATTTCTAAACACCAAATTAGTGCCTATGGTGAATGTTTCTTTTATCCTTTCAATAAGTTTCCAAATTTTTTCCTTTCAAACTGATTAAATTCTTCTTGCAAATCCATTATCCAAAATTCCTCATTGATAGCATTATTAATGTTTTTAGGTTCATGTTGTGATAAGAAGACTTGATGTTAAACCTGATTTCTAAGAGAAACTCGAGTTTGAGATAATTTGTCTATGACTCTAATAACATCATCTAAGGGGTGGTTCTTAAGAGTTTTAACATCTCTATAAAAGGAAGGACTAGAAATTTAAGGTTAATCAAAAGGTTCAGGCTCATTGTGACTTGAGTCTAAAGAATTTCTAGAGCTGGAAGTTTTCATAGATTCCTTCATAGGATGGTAACAGGACTTTGAATTACTATACATATTTGATACATCATCCTCCAGGTTCTCTAGAGTGGTCTTAGGTTCATGTGCATCTCTTTCATCAAATTTAAAATGAACAGATTCTTCCACACAGTTAGTGATTTTATTAAACACACTATAGGCTTTACTAGAGATGGAATATCCTAAAAGGTAACTTCGTCATTCATAGATGTAAATTTGTCAAGATGTTTCTTAGTATTAAGGATATTGACTTGGCAACCAATATATTTGAATTAGCTAACTTTGGGGTATCTATTGTTCCATAAATCATAAGGGGTTTTCTTAAAAATAGGTCTAATAAACCCTCTATTGATTATGTAGCATGTTGTATTTATAACTTCATCCCAAAAATAAATAGGTAGGTAAAACTCACTAATCATGGTTCTATCAATCTCTTGCAATGTTTTATTTCTTCGTTCTACAACTCTATTTTGTTGAGTTGTTCTAGGGTCAGAGAAATTATGACTATATCCATTTAGTTTGAAAATGTATTCAAACTCATGGTTTTCAAACTCACGACCATGATCACTTCTCAAGGTCATAATTCTAATTCCACTATGATTTTATACAGACTTGGAGTATTTAATTATGTAAGAATATACTTAATTTTAGTGAGTTATAAAGTATACATAACTGTATCAAAGAAAATTAATCTACTAAAATAAAATCATAGTGCTTCTCATTTAAACTATAAACTCTAGATGGTGCAAAAAAATCCATGTGAAATAGTCCGAGAGGTTTAGAAGTTGGCACTACTTTATTTGGTTTGAAGTAAATTGTATGTTGCCTTCCCTTTTGATAGGGATTACACACTTTACCATTTGGAAACTGAAGTTTGGGTAGGTCTTTGACTAAGCCTATTCTATTTATCATTCTAAAGGAGTTAATATTATAGTTTCCTAGTCTCCTATTCCAAATCCAAGACACTTTATGAAATACAAATAGACTTGAATCATATTCAGAAGCTAAAGAATCCAAGTTAACAGAATAAAAAATTTCATTTCTTAATGTAGAGAACACTAATTAATCTTTAGAATTAAAAGAATTGCAAGCATAATTTTAAAATTTAATATTAAATCCATCCTCAAATAATTTTGAGATACTAAGAAGATTATATTTCAATCCATCAACAAAAATTTCTTTGGAAATTAATGCTGAGTTAGAGTTACCGATTTGGCCAAGGCCAATGATTTTTTCCTCTAGAATTGTCACCAAATGAGACATGTACTCCATCAATTCTTATTAGGTTATTGAAACATGAGTAGTCTCTTGTAATGTGTCTTGAACACCCACTATCCAAATGTTACACCCCATGATTTTATGAAAAATATTCTTTTAATTTAATTGATATCTTTTGTTGTAAGCTACAACAAGATTACCTTGTGCTATACGCAACACCATATGCGCTTGCGGTATACACAACACTATTCTTGGATCATGTTACACACAATTTTGATAATAGTTATTCTACGTTTCATTGAGTATATATATATATATATATTCAATGTGTAAATGAAATATGGTTGGGTTATTTTATACGAAACAACGGAGGAGTCTTTCACCACACGCAACCCTCACTTGGCTTGCATAACACGCAATCACAACTTTCCTCGATAGAATGTGTTGTACGCAATACCAGGTTTTATTGAACAACAATATATGGTTATAATAATATAATGAACTAGTCGTTATGAATAGTATCAACTACATTTTCAATTTTATAACATTATTATTCATCTTACATATTTTCTAGTACATGGTATGAGATCAAAATAAATTTTCGAGTAAAATAAGTATGTTTCAAAAAATATAGTTTTGCCGCCTTTTGATGGTGCACCAATATTAAATCTTGTTTTGACTTGTCTATAAGTTCAATTTGAAAAAATAAAATTCTTCTTTGGAATCAGGATATAAAAATTTACTTTGGGTAAATTTTTCATATTATTCTGATAACTTTCATATTTTAATGAATAGTAAAAACACGCTATATTTTAATTAAAAAAAACTTTTTTCATCACAATAATTTATATGGTTAGATCATCTTTTTAATTGGGTTTAAAGTGTAATTAGAATATATTTTTACCATTTAATCCAATGTTGTTCATAGGAATTAATTTCACTTTGAAATTGGATATAAACAAGTATCAATCTTTTGATTGTTTTTGATTCTTAAAAACACGCTCTTTGTTTTGATAACGGGAATTAAATTTAACATTTGTAACACCCCATGCTTCTACGGTACGCTTCTCTTGGAATAATGCGATAGCTTGTGTTGTACGCAATATCGAGTTCTAACACACCACAATCAATCAAACTAGCCTTTATGAATAATAATACCTACGTTTGGAAATTATATATATTTTATATTTCAAAATGGACTTCATTTTTGGATTCAGAATATCGATATTTTCCTAAGTGGAATTTTTGGTATTTTTCTGAGAACTTCCAATTTTTGATGAATAGTGAAATCACTAATTGGTAGTTAAAAAACTGAATTTTTCATAAAACAAAATTTTACTGCTTCTGTGATTGGAATTTCAAAAATTCCGAGAGACATGGTTAATATCAAGGAGTAAAATGCAGTTCAATGAGATGAAAATAATTTTTGATGAATAGTAACTTTTTACTTTTATTTACCGCAGCTAAAAGTAAATAGGTTAATTAAGGGTAAAAATGATATTAATATTACCCTAACACATGTTCTAATTCTATTGTACAAGTGTATCTCGACCAAAAAAAACCTTAGGAATAAAATATTATCATTTAGGTCCACTTGGATTAGATTAGGACATTTATTATTATTTAATTCAAAGAAGAGTTAAAAGAGTTAAAATCAAAGTTTCTTTACTAAAACATTTTTAATATAAAGCATTACATAAGATAAATTCGATAGTAAATATTAATTAGAAAGATAAAAAGATTTAATACATAATGATATTTTATTTATAATTTTTAGACATTAAATAATTTAATTTATTCATGACACAATGATGATGCAGTAATTACCATAATAGTGAAAAATTAAAATATTTGATGTTATAAATACACAAATAAATATAATTTGAGACTTTTAATGAATGACACAAATTTTCTAGGATACTATGACATATTAGGATTGATATAATTGACTTTTTGCGAATGAATAATACTGTTATGATTTTTTAAAAAATTAATTATTGAATAGTGTCAAAATTGACATAAAAGAGTTTTTAAAACAAATAGCATATAATTAATTTATATTAAATTACTAAAAATCTAAGGCTCGGCCAAGAGACTTATATAATGATTGGTGTATCCTTAATGGTCCACTTGGGGGTCTCTTGGATGTACATAGTAATTTTATTAACTATATAATATTAAAATACAAAGTGACATGGTAAGTGTGAAACTAATTAACTAAGAGTTAAAACTAAAAGCTAAGGTTAATATAATGACCCAAACCTGTCTAAATATTATTGGTTGAGTGGTTTCGACCCATACCCACCATAAACTTTAAATAATCCACTTTGGAGTCATTATAAACTGAATATGAATTTATTATAAAATTTTATTTCTAGCCTTTCCAAAGGTTCCCCTCACCCCTCTTATAAAAGGGCACTCTCCCTTATCATTAACTCACACCTTCAAAGCATTTTGGCTCAGCCAAACTCTGCCCAAATATCTCTCAACTTCCCTCAATTCATATTATAGGCCTTCCTTCAGTCATTAAGCCATCCTAAGAGCCATTTTGATCAAATAAAAAGGAAGAACCCGAAGAAGAGGTAATGATTTCACCACCCTTTCCCATGTTCCTTTCTTCTTCCACTTCTTCCTTATTTGTTATTACCATTCTAAAATAATGAATCAAGTATCTTGTATATAATGTAATATTATTATAAATATGGTACAACCATATTCAGTATTATATCCATCCTTAGAATGACATGTCACCATACGTGCGTACGTACGGCTTACCATCTCCACGTCGTGGTGTAATTGTTATTCAATAAATTATTATGTGGATGGGTATAATAATGATGTGTAATTCATATAAATAATAAATATAACATGATAATTATTCTGTATATATGATATACCATCCAATTATATATTATTTTAATATCAAGAGAATGATATTGTCGCTCGTGCGTACGTACGGACTACTGCCTCCACAAACGTGATAAGATTCATTCTCCATCGTATCTATTCAAGTATAATTCTCATTTGATGATTAATAATAGTATATAAAGACTTGATATCATTCTGGATGTGATTAATATACCAACTATCCATGACAAACATGGCTTACGTAACAAAACATATAAAAGAAAACCAGTAAGTTGACACAAGAAACAACGATAATACTAAGATATTATTAACAAATCAATGTTAAAATATCATATATGATATCATATTAATATATATGATTCTTGTATAATTTAATGACAATTATTTTATCATTATACAAGAGGTTAACCTACCCCTAAGCAAGGAAATGTATAAGGTAAGGGTTATTTCACAATATCTTCATTATCCGAGTTTGTTTATACATAATAATCTACTGGGATCTCTTTGTCATCCACATCCATGTTTCTTAAAAATGTATTTCAAAACATTATTAATATTTAAAAGAATATGGTTTAAAGTCATTTATACCCTTGTTTGACTTTTTATAAGAGTTTTATAATGGAATCATTCCGTCGTTTTCCAAACAAGGTGCTTTTTATCCTTTTCGACAGAATTTAGGTAAGAATGTTTTTTAACATATATGGCGGGTGCGGCTATTTTCAACCATTATAAAATCATTGAAGCTTCCATTACAAGCTTATAAGAATATTTTCAAAGAAAATGTTTTATTTTATAAATATATGACTCTTAAATTATTTCAAAATAGAAAGAGATATATCTCTAAAAAGAGTTTTGATTTCATCTATGTCAACATCCTTTGATGGATTTTACGCTTATTTGAAGTTGATTTATTATGATACAAAACTTCTATATTGTATTAGAGGTTTTTTGATATGTTTTACTGTGGATGTGTTATTTTTATACCATTCATGGTTTATAGATGAAGTATTTACATTTCGTATGCTAGTTTTTAAATGAATGTTTATGTTATGTTTAAACCTTTTCATATGGGAATGCATTGGACTTAATATGTGATGGGTGGAGCCCGCTATAGCTCCTCAATGCATTGGTAGGTCTAATGATACAAACTAGTGTCTTGGCACAAGGCCTTGACAAAATATTATTTGTAGTCTTGGCACGAGGCCTTTGCTATGTGGTTGTGATATTCTGGCATTATGCATTCCATCATTATGAAAGTGGATATTGATATTCATGAGATTATTAGATGATTAGAATATCAAGGTGAATAAGTAAATGGAATTATTTCATTTTATTTTTGTCATACTATGTTGAAGTTCTTGTTTAAAAGGCTTTTGTTTTAGTTATACATTGCCTTAAATGTTTATTCTTATTTATGAATGTTTCTGCGATATTGTTATCCTTACTGGGCTTTTGAGCTCACCCCTTTTCTATGTTTTATTTTTCCTAGGATGTGAAGAAGTAAATTATGAATGACCTGCAGGGACATTATGAGGGGATAATAGTGTGGATTATGGAGAAAATATGTTTTTGTAGTAGTTTTTCACTTTATGATGTAATGTAAAACATTATGAATATATCTAGTGTTTACAAGGCTACTAAACCAATCGGTCTTTCATGATCTAATATTTCTTGTGATCATTCCAATGTTATGTATGCACCGACTCTAGGTAACTGGGGTCGGGGCGTTACAGTTGGTATCATAGGATGTTTAGTACAAACCTTGGAAGCTAGATTTAGATAAACTCTGATTAGATCACGTAGACCTAAGATGAACTTTGAGGACTTGTATAGAAGAACATCCTAGAATTTTGGTATTGTAGATATTTTGTGAGTTTTCTGAGTAATACATCCATGTCTGGATACGAGCAGGTAGAGGCGACTCTGGCATAGATGTACCTAGGGGTAAAACCCGAAAACACCGCTTTGAGCTAGACTCGTACGGGAACTGGTGCACGACAACGGGCCTTGCTGCACTCTTGGATACGAAACTCCCAGGAGATATTCCTAGGATAACTCTCATTTTCATTACAAATCATTATAAAGGGTTTATTAGTATATACTTCCTCAAAGAAAACATTTTTTTAGGATTATGGATTATATCCATAAATAGTTCAATTTATGTTAGGTGTCTTATAAGTATGGAATTATGTATTATTATTCATAAACTGATCTAGTTTATGCCATTGTTTAGAAGTAGCGCCTAGTGGAAGAAATGGAAACCATGTCAATGAACGCACTCCATGTAGGGATTTCCCTCCTGCTCAAGATAATTATAGTGGAGCTGGTGATGCAACTGGTGCCGATCAGCTAATCACCTTACTAGGACAACTCACTCAGGTTATGATTAATAACCTTACCTGTATGGAGCACCCTGATCCGCAGCATGGAGGATCAATGTTAGATCACTTCATGAGGCAAAAACCACCAATGTTCAATGGGAGTACAAATCCATTAGTAGCTGAGCAATGGATAAGTTCCCTAGAGAAAATATTTGAGGCTTTGGGGTGTAGTGAAAGGGAAAAAGTTATCATGGAAGTTTACCGCCTCACTGGAGATGCTGATCAATGGTGGTCATTGATTCAAAACATGAAGGAAGATGATGATGTATCAAATATGGAATGGAGGGAGTTCAAAGATCTGTTTCTAGAAAAATACTTTCCTCGTGACCATCGAGGAGATGTGGAAAGGAAATTTCTGAGTCTGAGACAGAAGGAGGATGAGAATGTCGCAAAGTATGAGGCTAAATTTTCAAGGTTAGCAAGGTATTCTGGAGATTATATACGTAACCCAAGAAGTAATATTGATCATTTCATTGATGGGTTAAAACCATTTCTCCATCGAGCATTAGTCTCACAATCCTTTTCATCGTATGAAGACATTGTCTCTTGTGCTGTCAAGACTGAAAAGGAATTCTCTAAGTCTAATGACTTTATAGCAAATCAAGAGTAGAAGAGATCTTCTAATCAATCTAGGAATGGAAATAAGGTGAATAAGGGAAAGTTTGAATATCCATCCTGTGGTAAATGTGGGAAGAAACACAATGGTACTTGCTTGAAGGGAATGGGTGTATGTTACAAGTGTGGTGAAAAAGTCCACCAAGCTCGTGATTGCAAAGGGAAGAAGGAAGATACCAATGTTCAGTGCTACAATTGAAGGGAGATGGGACATTATGCAAATGAATTTCCTAATCGTTAGGGGAACATACCTCAAAAAAGGCCATGGGATCAAGGCCAAGCTTATGCCATCAATACTGCTGAGGTAGAAGCTCTGAAGGACGTGGTGCCAGGTAATTTAATGGTTTCCTCATGTTTAGATAATGCATTATTTGATTCTGGATCATCACATTATTTCATATCTTCCCAGTTTTCTAAGAAAATAAGATATTTCCAATTTGATTTAACAAGGGAGTTGTCAGTTAAAACTCCGAAGGGAAGTATCATTGCAACAATGTTTTGTGAATCAGTCCTCATTAGAGCACATAAATGTTCTTTATCATATGATATCATCATCATACCTATGATTGAGTTTTATATAATCCTTGGTATGGATTGTCTTTCAGACTATGATGCGAAGATTTATTGTAAGAAGAAGGATGATATGATTTTTGATGATGATGATAAGGAACACCTTATCTTTAGAGAAGAATCCTCACCACCTAATTCTTATCTAGATCCACCGCCAGTAGCTCAAATAAATTCAATTATTGTGGAGGAAGAGAAATAAATGACTGTGGGTGAGGAAAGGAATGTTCAAATAGAGGATGTACCTGTTGTGAAAGAATATGTAAATGTATTTCCGGATTATTTACCCGGACATCCTCCAGAACGAGAAGTTGAGTTTTCCCTTGATTTAATTTCTGGTTCAAGGCCTCTATAGAAGACCCCTTATAGAATGGACACATTAGAATTAGTTGAACTAAAGAAACAACTAGAGGAATTGAGTAATAAGGGATTTATTCTCCCTAGTGTTTCCCCATGGGGAGCCCCTGTTCTTTTTGTTAAAAAGAATGATGGATCTATGAGGTTATGTATCGACTATAGGGAGATCAATGCCATAACAATAAAGAACAAGTATCCCCTACCTCACATTGGTGATTTATTGGCCAATTTCATGGAGATAAATACTTTTCAAAGATTGACATTCGATCTGGATACCATCAGTTGTGTGTAAAGAAGTAAGACATTCTCATGACAGCATTTAGAACTAGGTGCGGGCATTACGAGTTTACAGTAATCCCTTTTGGATTGACTAATTCACCCTCTGTATTCATGGATCTAATGGATAGAGTTTTCAAGGAATATCTTGATGAATTTGTGGTGGTATTTATTGATGATACTTGGTATACTCTAAAATCTACAAAGATCATGAAAGTCACTTGCGCATTATCCTGAAGATTTTGAGAAGACATGAATTATATGGGAAGTTTATCAAGTGTGAATTTTTGCTTCATGAGATTTCTTTTCTTGGCCATATTGTCTCTAAAGATGGAATCTCTGTTGATCCTTCTAAGACCAAGGCAATCCATGAATGTCCAGCACCTACGAGTATAACTGAGGTACGTAGTTTTATTGGTTTAGTATGTTATTATCGACGTTTCGTCCAGAATTTTGCCCGATTGCCAAACCCATTAACGAAACTCACACGTAAAGGGGTTAAATTTGTTTGGAAAGAAGAGTGTGAAGAATGTTTCCAAGAACTAAAGAGAAGATTAGTCAATGATCCTATATTGACACTACCATCGGGGAATGATGGGTTCGTTATTTATAATGATGCATCGAAGAAAGGACTTGGTTGTGTCCATATGCAGAATGATAGGGTTATTGCCAATGCATCACGACAGTTGAAAATTCATGAGAAAAACTATCCTACTCATGATCTTGAGTAATCAATTGTGATCTTTGCTTTGAAGATATGGAGGCACTACCTATATGGTGAAAAATGTGGGATTTATACTGATCAAAAGAGTTTGAAGTATATTTTCTCACAAAAAGAACTCAACATGAGGCAAAGGAGATGGTTTGAATTACTCAAGGATTATGATTGTACGATACACTACCACCCAGGGAAAGCAAACAAGGCGGAAGATGCTTTGAGCAGAAAAGATCATGGAGTTTTGAACAATATGAGAATTGAAATGGATCCAATTTTCACGGATCTGGTGAAGATTGACATGGGAATAACCAGGGAATGTAAAACATGAATGCTTTTTCAAATGGTTGCCAAACCATATTTACTAGAAAAGATTAAGTGTTCTCAGACAGATGATGAATAGTTTCCAAAGAAGATTAAAGCAATGAATTATGGGAGATTGAGAGACTTTGTGTATGAAGATGGAATTTTGAAATTCGGGAAGAGACTTTGTGTTCCCGATATACCTGATCTAAAAATAGAATTGCTGGATGATGCTCATAGTTTAAATTTCTCTATACACCATGGGAGAACCAAAATATATAGATATTTGAAGGAACATTTTTGGTGGGACAACATGAAGAGGGAGATTGCTGATTTTTTGTCAAGATGTATGGTTTGTAAACAAGTGAAAGTTGGAAGGCAACAGCCTGGTAGAGTATTGCAACCACATCCCATACCTGAGTGGAAATGGGAAAATATTACAATGGAATTTGTCATGGGACTACCAAAGACTCCTAGAAGGAACGATGAAATATGGGTTATTGTTGATCGTCTTACCAAGACAGCACATTTTCATTCTATAAGAGAAGATCTACCACTGGATCATCTAGAAATACAATATATTATTGAAGTTTTGAGACTTCATGGAGTACCCCTATCGATTGTTTCTGATCGTGATCCTCGTTTTACTTCAGGATTCTGGAAAAGTCTCCAAAAATCCATGGATACTAAACTTCATTTGAGCACTGCCTACCACCCTCAAACAGATGGAAAATCAGACTGAACTATTCAAACCTTAGAAGACATGTTGAGGTCAAGCTCACTTGACTTTCAGTGTATGTGGGATCAATATTTACCTCTAGTAGAATTTTCCTATAATAATAGCTTCCATTTGAGTATTCAGATGTGACCATATAGAGCGTTATATGAAAAGAGATGTCTTACACAAACATGTTGGGATGACGTTCGTGAAAGGAAAATTTTAGGCCCAGAACTGGTGGAGGAAACTATGGAAAAGGTGAAGGTAATCCAAAATCACATCAAAGCAACTCAAAGTAGTCAAAAGATCTATGACGATAATCGAATGAAGGATTTGGAATTTCAAGTCAGTGATCATGTTTTCATGAAGGTATCTCCATGGAAGGGTGTCATATGTTTTGGTATGAAAGGTAAATTGAGTCCCATGTACATCGGACCTTTCGAAATTCTAGAACAAATTGGGGTTGTAGCTTACCGATTGACAATGCCGCCAAGTCTCTCCAAAGTTCACGATGTGTTCCACATATCTCTATTGAGGAAAAACATGCCGGACCCAATGCATGTACTCACCTATGAGAAATTAGAACTGGAACCCAATCTATCTTATTGCGAAGTTCCCGTTAGGATTCTTGATATGAGAGAACAAGTACTGAGAAACCGGATGACTCGCCTGGTAAAAGTCTTGTGGAGAAACCATAAGATGGAAGAGGCAACGTGGGAACCCGATGAACTTATGATGAAGAACCACCTGAGTCTTTTCATGAGGTAGTATTCTAGAAATTTCGGGAATTAATTATAAAATTAATTAATGCAACTTATATGTTTGGAATTTTGTAAAATATACATCATTTTTGAATTTGGAATATCAATTATAGCTTAGGGTGAAATTTTGGCATTGTTTAGAAAAACATTAATTTTTGATGAATAGTGAAACCACTATGTGGTAGTTAAAAAACTGAATTTTTCATAAAACATAATTTTACCACTTCTGTGATTGGAATTTCAAAAATCCGAGAGACACAGTTAATATCATGAGTAAAATCTGGTTCAACGAGAGGAACATATTTTTGGGCGAATAGTAACTTTTTACTTTTATTTACCACAGTTAAAAGTAAATAGGGTAATTAAGGGTAAAATGATATTAATATTACCCTAACACATGTACTAATTCTATTGGACAAGTGTATCTCGACCAAAAAACAACCTTAGAAATAAAATATTATCATTTAGTTCTACTTGGATTAGATTAGGAGATTTATTATTATTTAATTAAAAGAAGAGTTAAAAGAGTTCAAATCAATGTTTATTTACTAAAACATTTTTAATATATGGTTTTACCTAAGATACATTAGATTGTAAATATTTATTAGAAATCTAAAAATATTTAATACATAATGATATTTTATTTATAATTTTTAGTCATTAAATAATTTAATTAATTTATGACACAATGATGATGTAGTAATTACCATAATAGTGAAAAATTAAAATAATTGACATTATAAATAACCAAATAAATATTATTTGAGACTTTTAATGAATTACACTAATTTTCTAGGATAATATGACATATTAGGGTTGATTTAATTTACTTTTTTTGAACTAATAATTCTGTTATGATTTTTACAAAAATCAATTATTGAATAGTGTCAAAATTGACATAAAAGTGTTTTTAAAAAAAGAGTATATAATTAATTGATATTAAATTCCTAAAAATCTAAGGTTCGGCCAAGAGACATATATCATGATAGGTGTATCATTAATGGACCAATTGGGGGTATCTTGGATGTATATAGTATGTTTATTAACTATATAATATAAAAATATAATGTGACATGGTAAGTGTCAAACTAATTAACTAAGAGTTAAAACTAAAAGATAAGGTTAATATAATGACCCAAACCTATCGAAATCTTATTGGTTGAGTGGTTTTTGACCCATCCCCACCTTAACCTTTAAATAATCCACTTTTTGTCCATTAGAAACCGAATATGAATTTATTATAAAATAATATTTCTAGCTTTTCCAAAGGTGCCCCTCACCGCTCTTATAAAAGGACACTCTGCTTTCTCATTAACTCTCACCTTCAAAGCCATTTGTCTCAACTAAACTCTACCCAAATACTCTCTCAACTTCCCTCACTTCATCCTAGAGGCCGTACTTTAGTCATAAATCCATCCTAAGAGCCCTTTTGATCAAATACAAAGGAAGAACCCGAAGAAGAGGTAATGATTTCACCACCCTTTTTCCATGCTCCTTTATTCTTCCACTTCTTCCTTCTTTGTCATTACCATTCTAAAATAATGAATCTAGTATCTTCTATATACTGTAATATTATTATAAATATGATACAACCATATTCAGTATTATATCCATCCATTGAATGACATGTCACCATACGTGCGTACGTACGGCTTACCGTCTCCACGTCGTGGTGTAATTGTTATTCAATAAATTATTATTTGGATGGGTATAATAATGATGTGTAATTAATGTAAATAATAAATATAACATGATAATTATTCTGTATATATGATATAACATCCAATTATATATTATTTTAATATCAAAATAATGATATTGTCACTCGTGCGTACGTATGGACTACCGTCTCCCTGAACGTGATAAGATTCATTATCCATCGTATTCATTCAAGTATAATTCTCATTTGATGATTAATAATAGTATCTAAGGACTTGATATCATTCTGTATATGATTACGATACAACCTATCCTTGAAAAACACAACTTACATAACAAAACATATAAAATAAAACGAGTAAGTTAACACCCGAAACAACGATAATACTAAGATATTATTAACAAATCAATGTTAAAAGATCATATATGATATCATATTAATATATATCATTATTTTATAATTTAATAACAATTATTTCACCATTATACAGGAGGTTAACCTACACCCAACCAAGGTAAAGAACAAGGTAAGGGTTATTTCACAATCTTTTCATTATCTGAGGTTGTTTATACGTAATAATCTACTGCGATCTCTTTATCATCCACATCCATGTTTCTTAGAAATGTATGTCAAAACATTTTTACTATTTAAAAGAATATGGGTTAAAGTCATTTATACCATTGTTTGACTTTTTATAAGAGTTTTATAAAGGAATATTTCTGTCATTTTCCAAACAAGTTTCTTTTTAACCTTTTCGACAGAATTAAGGTAAGAATGTTTCTTTAACTTATACGGCGGGTGCGGCTATTTTCCACCATTATAAAATCGTCGAAGCATCCCTTACAAGCTTATAAGAATATTTTCAAAGAAAATGTTTTATTTTATAAATATATGACTCTTAAATGATTTCAAAATAGAATGATATATTTCTCTAAAAAGAGTTTTGATTTCATCTATGTCAACATCCTTTGATGGATTTTACGCTTATTTGAAGTTGATTTATTATGATACAAAACATCTATATTATATTGAAGGTTTTGTGATTTGTTTGATTGTGGATGTGTTATTTTTATACCTTTCATGGTTTATGGATGATGTATTTAAATTTCGTATGCTAGCTATAAAATGATTGTTTATGTTATGTTTCAACCTTTTCATATGGGAATGCATTAGACTTAATATGTGACGGGTGGAGCCCACTATAGCTCCTCGATGCATCGGTAGGTCTCATGAGACAAACTAGTGTCTTGGCACAAGGCCATGACAAAATATTATTATGTAGTCTTGGCACGAGGCCTTGACTATGTGGTTATGATAGTCTAGCATTATGCATTCCATCATTATGAAAGTGGTTATTGATATTGAATGTGATTATTCGATTAGTAGAATATCCATGTGAATAAGTAAATGGAATTATTTCATTTTATTTTTTCCATAATATGTTGAAGTTAATGTTTAAAAGGCTTTTGTTTTAGTTATACATTGCCTTAAATGTTTATTCCTATTTATGAAAGTTTATGCTATATTGTTATCCTTACTGGGCATTTGAGCTCACCCCTTTTCTATGTTTTATTTTTCCCAGGATGTGAAGTAGTAAATTATGAATGAACTTCAGGGATATTATGAGGGGATAATAGTGTGGACTATGGAGGCAATATGTTTTTGTAGTATTTTTTCACTTTAGGATGTAATTTAAAACTTTATGAATATATCTAGTGTTTCCAAGGCTACTAAACCAATTGGTCTTTCGAGATTTGATCTTTCTTATGATCATGCCAATGTTATGTAATAATGCACCGAAATGCCACTTATATGTTATGATATTTGGCAAAATAGACATCAATTTTGAATTCGGAATATCAAATAATGCTTAGGCTGATTTTTTGGTATTTTTCTGGAAACTTTTGTTTTTTGATGAATAGTGAAACCACTAAGTGGTAGTTAAAATACTGAATTTTTCATAAAAATTAGTTTTACCGCTTATGTGAATTGAATTTCAAAAATCCTAGAGACACTGTTAATATCAAGGACTAAAATGTGGTTCAATGAGATGAAAATAATTTTTGGTGAATAGTAAATTTTTACTTTTTTACAATGGTTAAAAGTAAATAGGGTAATTAAGGGTAAAAATGATATTATTATTACCCTAACACATGTAATAATTCTATTGGATAAGTGAAATTAGACAAAAAACAACCTTAGGAAAAAAAATATGACCATTTAGGCCCACTTGGATTAGATTAGGACATTTGTTATTAATTTATTTAAAGAAGGGTTAAAATAGTTAAAATCAAAGTTTAATAACTAAATAATTTTTAATATAGGGTTATACAGAAGATAAATTCGACTATAAATATTTATTAGAAATCTAATAATATTTCCTACATAATGGTAATTGTTTTGTAACTTTTATACATTAAATAATTAAATTTATGTATCACACAATGATGATGAAGTAATTATCTTATTAATGGAATATTGACATAATTGATGTTATAAATACCCAAATAAATGTCATTTGAGTCTATTTATGAATTACTATAATATTCAAGGTTAATATTACATATTATTACTGATTTAATTAAATTGTTTTCAACTAATATTTCTGTTATGATTTTAAAAAAAATCAATTACCAAATACTATCAAAATTGACATTTAACAGTTTTTAAAACAAATATTATATTATTAATTTTAATTTTATTCCTAAAATTCTATGATTCGGCCAAATTACTTAGAAATGGTTATATATATTAAAAATAAACATCTGGGGGTTCTTTTGGTTTGTTATAGTATGTTTATTAACCTTGTAGTGTAAGAAAACAAGAAGACACAGTAAAAGTTAAATTATCTAACTTCAAGTTAAATCTAAATGATAAGGTTAAAATAGAAACCTAAACTTTTATAAATTCTATTTGATGAGAGGATTTCGACCCACCCCCACCTTATCTTCTAAATAAATCAATTTGGATCTATTAAAAACTGAATATGACTTTATAATAAAATAATATTTTTAGTTTTTCCTAAGGTGACCCTCTCCTCCCTTATAAAACGGCACCTCCTCCCTCTCTTCCTCACACCATTTTGAGCCTTGAAGCTCGGCCAACCTCTGCCCATTTCACTTCCTCACTTCCCTAGAAACATCCTAGAGGTCCTGGTCTTCTTCAAAGGCCAATTTTAGTGCCCTAAGAGGAGGTCTCAAAGAGGCGCTTCAAAGAAGAAGTAATGTCCGCTACCGATTCTTTCAACTTTATTTCTTCTTCTACTACTTCTTATTTAGTTGTTTCATTATGAAGTAGTAACATAATTATCACTCATATAATGATATGTCATTATAATTATGAAACAACCCTATTTTACCATCTATCCATCCTACCGAAAATGCAATCACTGCACCTGCATACGTACAGAATAACGTCTCCACGCCGTGGTGTAATCTATTTTCCACCACCACCTTACTTGGATGGGTATAATGGTGTAAATAATGACTATATATGATTATTGTAAAGTTATATTGATTCTGAAATAGTATACATACACTCAAATACAATTCCATGATCATGGAAATGATATCATCGCTCGTGCGGACGTACTTTCTATCGTCTCCACGAACGCGATGAGATTCATTTTCCATGATTAACCATTCAAGAATAATTATAAAGTATATATAATGAATAATAATGAAATATATGACATAATAATTCTACTGCAATTATGTATATATATATGTATGTCATCTATTTAATTTCATTCAATTCAATAAGGAAACAAAAACAGCGTTCATGCGTACGTACGGCCTACTGTCTCCATGAATGGTGTATTCCATTCATTTTATCAATCTATAATATATATGTATATGATGAATAGAAATTATATATAAATCATGATTTACATTCTGGAATTTTTTAAATCAGGATATAAGTAATAATATCAAGAACGAAAAGTCGAAACACATACGATAAATGAAATGATTTTACCCAAAACGCTTCTTTAACATGGAATTTACAAAAGAACGGCTAATATAAAGCCATAAGTGAAACATATATGATATCATAACAATGAATATGATTCTATAATAAGTCAATGACATTATTTAAATCATTATACAGGCGGTTCGGATACGTACGAAGCATATCAGACCTAAGCTAAGGGATAATTTCCCAAATCTCATTTTCATCCGAGATTTCTTATTCATAATTATTTACTAGGGTTATTGCTATCATCCATGTGCATGTTTTATAAAAGGGTATTCGTGTATGTTTAAAGTCCTTTTTACCCATTTTTGAATTTTACCACATGTTATGAAATGAATATTAAATTTTTTTACCATACAAGGTAATTTTTCACTTTTCCGAAAAAAGTACGAGAAAAATGTTATTTTTAACTTATACGGTGTGAATGGATTTTTATGGTTTCATAACGCCTCATTTCCATAATGCTTCCTCTACAAGTTTTCATGATTATTTTCAAAAAAAACCCTTTTATTTTAAAAGTTCATGACATTTTTTGAAAAGAAAATGATTTTGAAGAAGAAATGATATTTTCCTCAAGAATTCATTTCAAGTGTTTTATCAAAACCATTTTTCATATAAGATGACATTATTTCATATGTGTATGTTTCAAGTATATTGTCTCTATGATTTACATTGTTTCGATTTTCTTATGCTGAAATATCTATTTGTTTTATATGGATTATGAGATGATGGGATGATGTTTATGAAACCCATTTTATTCTTTGGGTTATGATGAATGTTTTAAGAATATTTTGTGGCACAAGTAAGAATGGTTTCATTATGAGATGGGTGGGACCTATATCTCCCTAAAATTCATTGGGTAAAGATTTATATCTCATGATATAGACATGTATGGAATAGAAAGTTAAACCGATTCTGTAAAACAGAACTGGGACGAGGAGTGAACTTGATTCAGAAAGGGAATTTGTCTACTAAGATGGTCTTGGTAGCATTGCCTTGGCTACTATAGAAATCATATCATGTTATTAATAGTTTCCACAATTACATGTTTTATTCCCATTATATTTTATTATGATTGATGTTTCCTTATTATATATGCCTTACGCACTTCCAAGATTCATGTCTTTTCTCATGATTTTGATGTTTAGATTTTAAGTTCCAGTTTTTTCATTCAAATGTTTATGGATTGCCTTATGTGTTCTATGTTTACCCTTACTGGGAATTTGAGCTCACCCCTTTTATGTTTTCTTTTCCCTAGGATATAAAGAAAGGTTTTAGGTAAGAAAAAAAGGGGAACATATTTATGGGATATGTTGAAGATCTTTCACCACGATTAGAAGATTATATTCCGAGTTTCCAAAGTCACTAAACTATTACGATCATTTTGTGTCTATTTTTGTTATGTATTATGTATTCAGAAAAAGTAATGTAATGTCCATGTACGTCAGGCTTTGGGTCTCTACACCAAATACCATAAAATTTTAGAGGATAACTTTAAGTAGCATTCCTACAAAATGATCAATTAAAAACAAATTTTGGTACCCATGCTTATTTGGGTCCAGTGAAATTAGTGATCATTGTTTTGGGCACCCATATCTACCTCATAGGTTTCTTATAGGCATTGTATATGGTATTTGAAAAATAAACTCTATTTGGTACCGAAAAACTTGAAACAATAGAGAGTGTATCATAACTTGAACTAGTTGATTTATTTTCAAAACATGGAGTAATGGTTTATACCCTAGATGTAGAAACTAATTTGTTCTTCCAAAATTTATTTTTCTAGGTTGATATCCAATACCTATAGTATATTTAGGAGAAATGTTTTTACCTAGAATTTGAGTAAGAGTATTTTTCGAATTAGTATGTTTTTATAAGTCTTTCTCTAATTTCTCACTAGAAATTTTTAATTCATTATTCTCCTTGAGCAGTTGAGCATTTTTCTCTTTTTCAGTTGAGCATTTTTCTCTTTTTCAGTTGTGAGTTCAGATTTAACAGTCACGGTAAGATCATCTTATTTCTTCAAAAATTTATATTTATCTTTTAGTTAAATGAATGTTTCTTCAATAATATTGCCGTATTCAAACATTTATTCATTAGATATATTTTTAGGGTCACTCTCATCTCTATAATATTATGAATTATGTATAGGAGAGTCCAGTGTTACCTCAGATGTGTTTTTCATAAAACCCATATTATCTTTGTTAGCCTGTTCATCATGTGAAAATTCTAAGTCACTCGAACTTTCCATAGAAGCACACCATGTTTCTTTCATTTCCTTTTTATACATTATATTTTTTTTCTCATATTTTTTTTGTACATGGGATTGGGACAATGATCCTTGATATGTCCTTTTCACCTACATTCATTGGAGATAATTACATCAATAATCTCACTTATTTCCAATATTTATTCCAACTTTCTTTTTGATCATATTTTCCCGTGAAGTTAGGATTTGTGAAAAAAATATTCATCTTGTGAAATATCTTGAATCTTTTGGCTAATTAAGCTATCTCTTCATCACTGTTAGGTGATGAATATTCACTACAAGAACTCTCTCCAGAAGATTCCAATTTCCCTTTGTCTTTGTATTTAGAGGTGGTGGTTTTGAGTGCAACAGATTTTAGTTTGGGTTCATCCTCCTCCTCCTTGTGGACATTCTGTTCCTCTTCATACATCATCAGTTTTACAATGTGTTCTTTTACAGCTAGCTTACTGATGTTGCATGATTATTTAATAGAGACAGAGGTTCCTCTAAATCTGTCTGGTAGACATATGAGAATTGTCCTGATATGTTCCTTGGCAGTGACTTATCTTTCAAGAGAAATCAATGTGTTGAAATTTTTTTTGAACCTGAGATACATTTTATAAATAGGCTCCTCCTGTTTCATTTTATTGTTTTTATATTTGATAGTATAAGTATTAACTCTCATCTCTTTTACACTACATGTTCCTTCATGTGAAATAGACAAGGTATCCAAAATTTCATGGCATTTTTACAAGAAAAAATTCTATTAAATTCCTCATCTCCTTAGAAGAATTAAAAAGAATTTATAGCTTTGAAATTTTTAGTGTAAGGAGTTTAATTAGGTTCATCTCATGTGATTCTATTTGTAGAATGAATATTATATTCATCTATAATAGAAGACCAAATTTCAAAACCCATACTTCATAAATTCATTTTCGTTTTTATTTTTCATTGACCATAATTGGTTCCATTAAATAGTGGCTGTCTATTGGTTGCATCACCTTCCAATATTTTATCCATAATAGATAAATACTTTGAAAGAGCTATAAAATTTGAATTAACAGAAATTTACACATCTTTAAAGTTCAAATACAATCATAGTTGAATAAGGTTAAAAACAGAGTCTTAATAAAAAAGCCTCTGTTACCAAATGTTGGTCGGAGTAGAGTACTGAATAGCCACTAAATGAGGCTAATATTCATTTCTAATATATATATTATTCATGTTATTTACTATTCATAAACACCCTTTTAGTTAATTTTACACTTTGAAATCATTTCACATTATGATTTTAATTTCTTCTTAAAAAGCACTTTGATGCGGTAAATTTTTGAAAATCATTTAAACTACCAAATGATCTTGATTATATTTTTATATTTAATATTAAGGTTTATAATTATATTTTGAACAATTAATACATGTGGAGTGTTGGAAGATTCGCATCGGAGGACCACCGAAATTGGATTCCATGAAAACCATTCTAGAGAAGGTTGATTATACACCATCCCACAGATGAGAATGTGGTGACCATCATAAAGTCCCAATGATGCCAAAATTTCTTCTAAATCTAGAATACATATAGGGGAACAAATCATTATTTATAAGCGAGTGCTAATACGGCCTCCATGGTGGATATTAAGGCGTTCCAGTTTAGAGATAAAATTATGGGCCAGATTCCACAGCCCATAAAAATATCCCACCAATTTAATCATATCTCAGAAACCACATATCCATTTTGAATGAAATTTTAGAGAGAGATATGAGACTTACGGATCGTTAATTTGGAGACCTATAACCTACTCCAATTCATACATTGAGAAGTCCATTCAGATGCTTCTGTTTGGTGAATGAAAGCTGGCAGCCAACTCGGGTCAATGGTGGAAAAATAAACTCTCCCTCAACATTCCACCCACCTATGGCCTACCCCAATTAATTGAGGAGACTTGGACTATTGGAGGCTCAACCCAAGGCTTAGAAAATTCCTATTTAAGGTAGTGGTGGTGGAGGATTTTATGATCATTGACCATTGTTTCATTTTAATGTTATGCTACCAATTTGATGTTGTAATTTCATTCCTTCAATTGTATGTCCTTGAATTACCTTAGCTTCTTTATAAAAGTTATTCATATTCTCTTTCTCTATTCTTATTCTTATCACTTTGAAACCATTACCTCATGGTGTTAACTTTTTCATACCAAACCTTGTGAGATTATCATAAAACATTTGAGTGATTGTTATTTCATTGTATTTCCTTCTCTCCAATTCTTCCCCCATGAGTCTAATTTCTTCTTCCATTGAAACCTTAGAATCAATGGATGGCTAACCAACATATGGTTCGATCCAAGGGAGAAGCAATAGTCTGTATTGGAGGTTATTTCTCACTCCATTAATTTATAATCACTTCTTTTAATTGAGATTTTTTTTGATGATCTTTAAACTTCTTCATCCATGATGAATTTTAGGCCACACACTTAAAGCGAAAATACAATCCTTTACCTTGAAGTGCTCAAAATGTTGGTCCTTCAAGTGTATAGGTGATTAGTATTAAAGGGTGTAGGTATTAAAATAGAAAGTGATGATGTTGTTTGATCTTATTAAATGAACCCATCTCAAATATAAGAAATTGAAATAGATGAAAAGGAATGCATCTAATCCACCCCAAGTGATAACCTAAGATCAACTCATTCTTTTTATTTGAATTCACTTAAGTATATTATAATTCACTTGAAACTATATAATATTAACCCAATTTGGCCACTTTATATCCGGAAATATTAAATATAATGTACATGTCTGTGGGTTACTTCTTAGGTCTCTGAGGATTCGACAACCCAAGATAAACTACAAGGACCATTCTACCTTCATCTCATGGCTATATTTGAGCGAGAATCTAATTTTGGCACTATTTTTGGGGACACAAGTAATTAATCACAACATCCATTCTATTCTCCCTGTTTCTTCTATTCTCACCCAAGATCTCTTATCTTGTCCCTTTCCCGTTTTTTCCTTTTGGCGCATGATCGTCTACACCCGCGATCAATCAAACCGTCTTGTTAGGGTGGAAAGTCCTAGGGTTGGGGAGTGAAGTGAACCTAGGAGATTGTTTCCATTAAATCCTAATCAGCTTGATATTCCAAATTCCAAAATTTATCTCATTTCAATGGAAGGTATTCAATGAAACCAACTCATAAACCTGTGTGGAAACCAAAATGGAAACCCAAATAAGGCAGCCCCAAACATTGGGAATGCAGTCAATCAAACCATGAATGAATATATCACTCCTTCATGGACCAATTCTCCCTCATGAGTTAGACACAATTCCCTAGGAGATGCTAACTACATCTTTAAACCCCATGTCCTAAACCACCTTCCCACATTCCATGGAATGGAGTTCGAGATGCCCTACCTTCACGTTAAATAGTTCAATGACATTGTAGAAACCAAGTGTCCCCCACATCAACTATAATCAGCTATGTTGAGGATATTTCCTTTTTCATTAAAGGATAGAACTGAAAATTTTCTAAACAATTTTAGACCGTCATCCATCAACTCTTGGGACCAACTACAAATAGAATTCTACAAAAAAATACTTTCCCCAGCACAAAACAATTTCACTTAAAAATATTGTCCAAATTTTTTTTGAAAATGAGGGAGAGTCATTCTATGAAAGATGGGAGAGGTTAAAATAAACACAAACCATTGTTCCACACCATGTTTTTTCTATTGCCGAACAAGTGAGAATTTTCTATGAAGGGTTGCGTCCGAGGAACAAACAATTCTTTGACATGATGTGTAATGGAACTTTTAAAAACAAAGAACCCAAATGATGCTTACGGGTATATGGAAAGCCTTGCTGAAAAAAACCAATCATGGGGAACATCACCTTATTCAGAAATGCAACAAATAACTACTGTAATTCATACACTTAGAGAAGAGGAAATCCTTAGGGCTAAACTCATAGCACTCTCTAGGAAGGATGAAGAGATATTCCTTAGGAATTTCCATGAAATCCAAATTGTAGACCATGTTTGCACAATTTGTGACAAACATGGCCATAAGTTAGAAAACTACCCAACCATTCCATCCATCAAGGATGTTTTTAGGAGGACCCCCAGAAGATGTAAATTCCTTGAACATTAAAAATCCTCAATAAAAAACACCTTTAACCCAAGGTATAATCACCACCCAGGATTCCGTGGGAAAGATAACCAGAAACCTAACCAACCAAGGGGAAAAAATCCTTACCCACTTAAAATATACCAAACCCATAACCGGTTCCAAATCCAACCCGACCAATACCAATAGCCACCTTTCCATTTTCAAAAAACCATCCGACCTCCAAAATATCCACCAGGGGTAAACCAATATTCTCAAGCACCAACCCAAACTCTTCCACAAATCCTACTAGAATAACTGTGTAAACAAATGGAAAGGATGAACTCAGAAGTCTCTTCCCATAAACAAGAACTTCAAACCATAAAAACTGGAAAGGCACCCATGCCTACTCAGGTGGTCCCATCCTAAAATTTATGGGGACAGTCAAGTTTCACTCAAACAACTCTTGAACAACTATAGGATGTGACTATTTTAAGAAGTGGAAGATCAATTGAAAACCCTAAAAAAAAAATTCAGAACCCATCTAAAGATTCAAAATCGGATAAAAATTAAAATGAACCAAATGATCAAACTAAAGAACATGATAACATTTTCAATGAAACAACTCTTCAATAAACAACCTCACAACCTGCGCCATTTCCTCAACGCATGATGGGGGAAACCAAGCCTGAATTGAATGAAACATTGCGGGAAATATTCTCACAAGTCATGTTGAACATTCCACTTCTGGATTCCATTCAAACCGTCCCTACATACTCAAAGTACCATAAATACCAGTGCACTTTTAAAAAAAAATTGACATAAAAACCAAGTCCTTTTGGCTACTAATATGAGTACAACCATTTAAGGGACCATTCCTCCTAAGTTGAAAGTCCCGGTTTGCCCTTAAATCAATGTTGAAAAATGAGAGAGAGAAATTTTCAAGGCCTTGTGAGACCTAGGTGCTAGTTTCAATCTCATCCCCTATACTATGTACTGATAGTTATTCCTAGAAGAGCTCCAACCCACATCTGTCACACTTCAACTTGCTGATCGTAGCATTAGGGTTCCAAAGGGGATTTTAAAGGATGTTATGGTAAATGTCGAAAACTTTATCTACCTTATTGACTTTATTGTCCTTGAAAAACAACCAAACATAGGAAATTAGGAAAAAACACCCATCATCATTGGTCGATATTTCCTTGAAAAAATCAACTCTGTTACCTGAATTTGAAATAGGAACATGACCATCACCTTTGGAAACATGTGTCTAGACTTGGACATCTATAATGCAAGATCACAAATCGAGGATGATGAGGAAATTCATAAAGTAAACATGATAGGAATCATTGATAATGAATCCATAGAACATCAAGGAATATTTGATGGATGTATATTTTAGGATAAGATTGATTTCCTTTATTCACGTGAAGGAATTTTATTTTCGTGGATTGAATAATTTTCAAATTTCTCTTATGTTGAAGTCTTAGGTCCAGCAATTAGTGAATCCTTTCAGGAAACCACTTTCATAGAGACCACTACAAATTCATTCCCTAAATCTAATCAATGAAATATAATAGTTGAAACTTCTACATGTGGGGGATCAATCCTATCTAAAACACTAGGAAAAAAATTTGATCATGATCCAATATACCAATATTCTTCTAAAATTATGAACCAACCTAATCTTGAATTGAAATAACTTCATACTACACTCAAGTATGCCTTCTTAAGGGACAATCAAACACATCCTATTGTCATTTATTTTTATCTTGAAGCCAATCATGAGAGGATTATTTTAGATGTCCTTAGGAAACATAAAAAAGCCATTGGTTGGACCCTGTCTGATATTCCTAGGATTATCCCACTTATTTGGACTCATAGGATTGTTCTGGAATCTGATTCAAAGCCATGTCATCAACCTCAACAAAAACTCAATCCTTATCTCATGGAAGTAGTGAGAAATGTTCTTCTAAAATTGTTAAAATCTGGTATTATATATCGCATAGCTAAGAGTGAGTGGGTCAGCCCAATCCAAGTTATTCACAAGAAGGTAGGAATCACAATGATAACCAATATGGATGGATAGATTCTTCCAACTAGGGTGAGTAGTGGACTTAGGGTCTGTATTGACTATAGGGAGAAAAACTCATTACCAAGAAGGACCATATCCCCTTGCCATTCATTATCCAAGTCCTTGAGAAAGTGTCAGGTCATTCCTTCTACTATTTCATATATGGGTAATCAGGGTACAATCAGATTGAGGTATCCCTAGAGGATCAAGGGAAGACTACATTCACCAATACATTTAGTAACTTCACCTTTAAACTCATGCCCTTTGAGTTATGCAATTCCACTGGAACCTTCCAGTGGTGCATGATAGGAAACTTCTCAGACATGGTAGGGGATTTTCTTGAGGTCTTCATGGATGACTTCTCAGTGTTTGGGGATACATTTGTGGGATGTCTAAGTAATGTGTAGAGTGTCTTGTTAGGATGTGAAGAAAACAATCTATTCCTAAACTAGGAAAAATTCCCTTTCATGGTTAAAGAGGCACTAGTTCTAGGCCATCTAGTCGCAAGTAGGGGGATTGATGTTATTAAAGCCAAGGTTAAAATCATTTGTCACCATCCATCACCCAAAACCGTCAAGAAAGTGAGGTATTTATTAGAACATGATGGTTTCTATAGAATATTCATCATGGAATTTAGTTTAATATCCCATCCCCTTTGTGCTCTCGTAGTAAAGGATGCTCAATTTTTTTGGACAGAAAGCTGTGAGGGTTCATTCTCAACCCTGAAATCCTCTCTCACCTCTCCTCCTATCATGAAATCTAGAAATTGGAACCTTACTTTCAGACTTATGTGTGATTCCATTGACTTTTCTGTAGGATCTATGTTAGGAAAATGTTGTGACAAAAAACCTTATTTCATTTCTTATACAAGAAAATCCTTATATGATTCCCAAATCAACTACACCACCACTGAAAAGGAAAACTAGCTCCTGTGTTTTCCTTAGAGAAGTTTAGGTCCTACCTCTTAGGATCCCCCATCACTGTGTTCACTATCCATTTTGCACTAAAATACCACTTCCAAAAACAAGATGTTAAGGCTAGACTGATTTGGTGGGTCCTTCTCTTACAAGAATTTGACCTCACAATCAAGGATAAAAAGGGTGTTGAAAATGTGGTAGTTGATCACCTCTCTAGGATGGAATTCAAAGACAACTCAAATCACCTTTCTATGTCTAATTAATTTCCTGATGAACACCTATACTATGTGACTGACTGCCCTTGGTATATCAACATAGTCAATTTCATAGTTATAGGAGACTATCCAAAATTTATAGGGACTCAAGTTGGAAGGAAATTCCTTTATGATGCTAGAAACTGTTTGTTTGTTAAACCATACATCTATAAGTTCTTCCCTGACCAAGTAATTAATAGGTGTGTCCTAGAATCTGAACAAGAGTCCATTATTAAATTCTGTCATAGTGAGGGATGTAGAGGTCAATTTTCCTCTAAGAAAACTTCTTCTAAGATTCTGTAGTGTGGTTTCTTCTGGCCCACCATCTTAAGGGACTCCTACACATTTCATCAAAGCTTTCATAAGTGTCAAAAAGTAGGTTCAATCACAAAAAGTAATCAAATTCCACTCACTCCCATCTTAGTGATTGAAATCCTTAACTGTTGGGGAATCAATTTCATAGGTCCCTTATTAAAATCTAGGGGATACCTCTAAATCCTCTTAGCTATTGATTATGTCTCAAAATGGGTTTAATACATTCCCACCAAGTCTAATGAACATCATGTTGTGATTTGATTTCATAAATATCACATATTTTATCGATTTGGAATTCCAAGGGCTATAATCAATGTTTGACGAACCCATTTCTGAAACCGTCCATTCTCATCACTCATGTCTAAGTATGGGATTTCTCATAAATATTCCACTACATACCATCCTAAAACCAATGGTCAAGATGAGTATGTGAATAGGGAGATTAAGATTATTCTTGAATAAAATTTCAATCTATCTAGGAAAGATCGGTCCAAGAAACTCTTCGATGCTCTTTAGGCATATCATAGATCATACAGAACCATCCTAGTAATGTCACCATATAGTTCGGTTTTTCAAAAATCATGCTAATTACCTATTGAAATTGAGAATAAAGCTTTTTGGGCAATTAAGAAAATAAATTATGACCTCTCATTGGCTAGAAAAAAAGAAAGTAGATCTCAATGAACTTGAGGAACTAAGGATGGAGGGTTATGAAAATTAAAGGATAAAAAAATATAGTGTTCAAGCCTACCAATCTAGGAATATCAAAGTCAAACGTTTTGAACCCGGAAAATTTGTTCTCTTGTATAGTTCAAAACATCATTTAAACCCAGGATAGTTATGGTCTAGATGGTCAGGTCCTTTCATAGTGCAACATGTGCACCCCCATGGGGTTGTATAGATTCATGATCCGACTAGTGGTCACATTTTCAAGGTCAATGGTCATAGGTTAGTACCATTCATTGAAACATTCAATAAAAAATAAATAGAGGTTGAGTTAAATGATCCAAACTATGAACAATGAAAAAAATTGATAGATTTAGGATCCATGTCGGGCTAACGACATTAATCAAAAGCACTGCACGGGAGGCAACCCATGGTTTTCATGTTTCCAATCTTTTCGGATTCATATTTATTTTTCATAGAGGATTAATTAATCATTTTGATATTTAAAAATAATGAAAAATATTGTTGACTTAATCTTCTATTATGAGTATGGATGTGTATGAAATGGGAGCACCATATTCATCTCTGTCACATGGCGTGATCCTTGAGTAATACCTTACCAAGGAATTTAAAAATAAGACAATTTATCATCAGTTATTTTTATTTTTATATGTTTGTAGGTTAAAATAAAAATAATATAAAAATTAATAAATAAAAAATTAAAGGTCATAGGTCGTGGGTCAAACCTTTTCACAATCGGTGAAGCCACGGGGAATCGAACTCGAGACCGAAGGGAGAGAGGGGCGCACACTTACGACTGACCTACGACCTTTTGGGCTTCCTTATTCTACAATTTTTATATATATATTTATATTTTACATTCTTGGTTACATAAATATATATATATATATATAGTTTTTTTGTTTGTTGTTTTCCTCTAGGGAATTCCCAGAGTGACATCGACATTAAGGGATTAAAAGGGAGAGGCAAGAATTTCAACTTCAACCACCAGGTGACTTTATTCTTTTATCCTAATTTTCAATTTTTTTTGAACTCTCATTTTCTACCTCTACCCCCTTTTAAATTTTCTTTTCATTAAAAACTGGGTATAGTGTTATTTTATGTTGGATGGAGATAAAATAAAAAATTCTTTTTGTTAAAAAAAAGCATGATTTGAAAAAAAATGTGTGTAAATGGAAGAAAAAATTCCTTTAAACTTGGAACATGGTAATAAAAATTGCACACATTGAAACATAATATCAAATAATTTAGCATGCCCCAATTCTGATTTTAATCCTTGTATAAATGCATGATCATTGATTTTGGAAAGTGTGGATGTCCAATGTGATATTTCATCGTTTTTATTTTCATCCAAATAAAAAAGACCACAATGCAAGTCTTTTGGATATTGGGGTATTAGTTTGAGTTCATGGGGTCCTCTAAATAAATACCATAGTTTTGGTGATCATTTTAGTTTTAATATGAGATTTAAATAAAAAAAATAAAAAAAAACATTAAATTTGTGAGTAGAGCAATGAAATGGCCTAATTCGTGACTTTCGACACTTGGGGATCGTGACTCCATAGTTTTATGGCCCATAGTTAGTAATTTTATCTCAATTTTTTTTAATTTTATTTTGTTTTTTATTGAGTTAACTCGAGATGATGCCCGAGTATATGGGATTCACTTGGTTCCCTAAGGTCCTTTAGCCTGGGATTCATCGGCAAAGTCTCGCTATAGGTGTTGACTCTTTTGAGTGCAATTTAAATTATCATGGAAAAATTGCAAAAACAAAAAAAACAAAACAAAAACAATACAATAACCAAAAATTGATTACTCATCTTAATATTTAAATGTGATTCGACCAAGTTCTTCTATGTTTTCCCTATTGAATAAAGATTACCCCCATGTCTAATGTGATGCACAACACATTAGCACTTTTTATTGATATTGGATGAAATATGGCAATGAATTTGAACAAAGGAATGGTCTTGGGATTGGGATCTTCTTATGAAACTATAATGTCTTAATATATTTTTATGGGTTTCATGATTGTTTGGTATAAGGGTTTTGGGTGATCATAGTGTATTGAAATGTTTTTGAAAATGGGAATTTGAATTTCATACTGTTGAGATATATTTTTATCAGGAATATAAAAACTCAATTTGGGGGTGTGATTAGCCACTAAATGAGGATAATATTCATTTATAATATATATAATATTCATGTTATTTATTATTCATAAACACCATTTTAGTGTGTTTTACACTTTTAACATCACTTCACATTATGATTGTAATTCCTTCTTAAAATTTACTTTGATGTGGTACATTTTTTAACATCATTTAAAGTACCCAATGACCATGATTTTATTTTTATATTTAATTTTCATGTTTATAATTATATTGGGAACAATTCATACTTGTAGAGTGTTAGAATATTCACATTGGAAGACCACCAAAATTGGATTTCATGCAAACTATTCGGGGGAAGGTAGATTGGACAGCAGCCCACGGATGAGAATGGGGGCCCAACATACAGTCCCAATGAAGCCCAAATTTCATCGTATGATAGAAGACATATAGACAAAAAAAATCATTATGCATAAGCTAATACTAATTCTTCCTCCATGGTGGTTACTAAGGTGGCCCAATTTATAGATAAAATTTTGGGCCAGATTCTGCAGCCCAGAAAAACACCACACCAATTTATTCATATCTCGGAAACCACAAATCCATTTGGGATGAATTTTTGATATAGATAGGAGACATAGGTATCTTCACTTTTTTATTATATGGCCCACTCCCATTCGTCCATATAGAAGGCCATTCAGACGTGTCTATTTGGTGGATGAAGGTTGGCAGGCACCTCGGGTCAATTGTGGAAAAATCAACTCTCCCCCATCTTTCCACCCACCAACGGCCTAACACAATTAATTTAGGAGACTTGGAATATTTGATGCTTGACCCGAGGCTTCAAAAATTCCATTTTATGGTAGTGGTGGTGGATGAGTTGATGATCTTTTAGATTTTTTTCATTTTAATGTTATACTACGAATTTGATGTTGTAATCTCATTCCTTCAATTTTATGTCCATGAATTACCTTAGATTCTTTATAAAAGTTCATAATACTCTCTTTTTATATTCTTATTATTATCACTTTGATACTGTTTCCTCAATTTGAGAACATTTTCATACCAAACCTTATGAGATTATCACAAAATGGTGGAGTGATTGTTATTTCACTGTCTTTTTTTCTCCAATTCCACCCTCATGAGTCTAAATTCCACTTCCATTGATACCATAGAATCAATGAAGGGCTAACCTACATATGGGTTGATTAAAGGGAGTAGAAAGGGGATGGATTGGAAGTTATTTCTCACTCCATTAGTTTCTAATCACTTTTTTTAATTGAGAATTTTTTTGAAGATCTTTAAACTCTTTCATCCTTGTTGAATTTAAGGCCACACACTTCAAGTGCTAATATGAACCTTTACCTTGAAGTGATCAAAAAATTGATCCTTAAAGTGTATATTTGATTTGTATTAAAGGGTGTAGGTATTAAAATAGTAAGTGATGATGTAATTGATCTTCTTAAATGAACCCATCTCAAATATAAGAAATTGAAATAGATTAAAAGGAATGCATCTAATCCACCAGATGTGATAACCTAGGATCAACTCATACATTTAATTAAAATTCACTTAAGTATCTTATAATTCATTTAATACCATATAATATAAACCCATGTGGGCCACTTCATATAAAAAAATAGTCCATAAAATGTATGTGTCTCTGGGTCACTTCTTAGGTCTCTGAGGATTCGACAACCTAAGCTCAACTACAAGGATTGTTCTACCTTCATATCTTGGGTAAATTTTAGAGTGAATCAAGTACTCATTATGAGGGGTGAATTGAGTATTTATTAAAAATATATAATTAAAAATTATTCCAAAAATATTTACCCAAAGTTAGATATAGCCTAGTTAATCAAAGTAATACGGTTTTGAAAGTTTGACTGTTAAAATAACTTCTCAAAAGATTCATTAATTCTAAGAAATCATAATATCAGTTATTAATATTACTTTTTAAGCTATTATATTAGGAAAAACAATTATAACAACTTTCCATGATTAAATATCAATGTAAATTTAGAGGTTTCTAAATTATACAGTAAATTAGTAAAAGTGAGAAGACTAAATTAAGCAGCACATCAGATGTAAAACAAGTTGTTTAGTCTCATGCCCAGACCTAATCCAATCCAATTTGTGACCACCTTCCACCAGGAAGTTCATATAGATGAACATGATTCACACCATGGATCTAGGTTAACAACAATACACAAGACTATCAGGTCACATGACCTCTTCCACAACTCTTCATGTGTAAAAACTAGCAGTCCACACAGGGACCTCTTCCACACTTATCCATGGGTATACACAAGTGTGAAAAGATTATTGAAAAAGGATACATTATATCCATAAATTTAATGCAAGATAAATAGTGTGTTTTTATACAGATACACACACTGCTCGAAATCTAATAAAATGATACACAACATAGTAGAAATGATGAGACTGTGTTAGAAGTTCTCTAAGTGGTTGTCTTTGTAGATCTAGACTTCTAGGATAAAACAGATGCAGAAATCAAGTTCTCATATGGAAAATAGAGTATCTCAAGTCAGCTAGATCTAGCATGTGTTCTTCGTGGTGTTGAGAGTGCGAATATGTCCTCTACTCTAGGATTTAATTATTCTTCCTATGTTCTTCTGTAGAGTCGAGTTTCATGTGTTGGGTATCTTAACAAAAATTGTCTAAGAATTTTTTCATTATGGATCTCACACTCGATTATATGATATCCTTGTTTCTGGGATGCACTTCTCTTTTATTTCTGAGTGCATGTGTTGAAGCCGACAAGATGATTTTATTCTTCACCTCGTACCTCATACTGTTTAATGACATATCTACAAAGAAACATTAATTATTTCATAACATTAAAAATATTAAAATATGGTTGTTAGAGATTAAATTTATAAATGAAAAAAGAGATTCATATATGGTTTCATAGTCTTTCAAAAAAATGGTGTCTTCATAAAACGATGTATTCTTGAAATGGTGTCAACTTCCTTACCATTGAGCAGTGAGACAGCTAGAGTTAGATAAGGATGAGGAACTGGTATCACCGATGCAGTGTTAGGATCATGGTGTCTGGTAAGGGTGCCTAAATGGTTACGGAGTCAGATGGGTCACAGTTTCTGGATTATTATGGTGTCTGAAGGGTCATGGTTTCTAGATGATTATGGTGTTTGAAGGGTTATAGTGTTTGGATGATTAAGGTATCTGAAGGGTTATGGTTTTTTGATGATTACGAGGTCTAGATGTTTAGGGTGTGTGAAGGGTCATGGTGTCTAGATGATTACGGTGTCTGAAGGGTGATGATGTCTAGAGGATTACAGTGTCTGGATAGCTATGGTGTCTGGATGGTTACAGTGTCTAGACATGGTGTCTAGTTTCTTTTCCAGAGAAACATAACCAGTTGCAGACTCACTATGTTTCATCAAAATCTAAAAATTAGTATTCATACATAAGCAGTGATATTCATATAATGGATTAGACTTAATAATTTATCAAATATACCATTATAATGTATATTAAATATAGTTTAATGTAATCAAACTGAATGTATATCAATTAAGATCTTGGATAACTTTATTTAAAGTATGAATATAATAATCATCTGTACATATGATGTGAGATAGACAACATAGAATGATCATGTTTTATAGAATAAATAGGATTTGTGAACATTAAAACATGATTAAAAAATGAGGAGTCTGACAATATTTTCCATATTATGTTGAAGTTTAATTTTAAAAGACTTTTTTTGTCTTATACATTTCCTTAAATGTTTATGCTTATTTAAAAATGTTTTTGCTATATTGTTATCCTTACTGGGAATCTAAGATCACCCCTTTCTATGTTTTATGATGTAAAGAATTATTTTATGGTTGAAATTTAGGGATTGGCTAAGGAATATAAGTGTTTTCAAAGAGGACAAAATTTTGTTGTTGTTTTTATTTCATGATGTAATGTAAAAATTAAAATTGTATATAGTAATTCAAAGGCTTCTAAACTAATTGATCTTTTGGGACATGATTCCTTATTTCATGACAATGTATTATAATTATGCATTGGCTTAGGGCTTCTAGGGTTGGGGTGTTACAGTTGGTATCAGATAAATTTTAGTACAAACCTTGGAAACTAGATTTAGAAAAAGTCTGATTATAGAACATTACCCTAAGATAGAATTTGAGGATTTGTATAGAATAACATCCTAGAAATTTGGTAATGTAGAGATTTTCGGTATTTTCAAAGAAATAAATCACTATCTGGATACAAGATGGTAGAGGAGTCTTTCGCACAGATATACCTTGGAGTGAAAACTCTGACAATGAGTTTTGGCCTTAACTCGGGGTATCTTGATACATGACAATCGACCGTTTTCCACTCTTGGTTACGACACTCCCGTGGGATATGCTTAGGATAATTCAAATTTTCTTTGAAAAAATTATGAAGAATTTATGAGTATATCCCTCCTAAAAGAAAACATTTTTATGATTATTGATTATATCCATAAACAGTTCAATTTGTGTTAAGTGTTTTACAAGTTTGGAATTATGTATTGGTATTCATATACTAATCTAGGGTATTCCATTGCTTAGAAATGGTTCCTAGTGGAGGGAATGGAAACCGTATCAATGCATGTAATCCATGTAAGGACTTACCTCCTAATCAAGAAAATTATAGTTTAGCTGGTGATTTAACAGGTGCTGATCAGCTTATCAACATACTAGGACACCTCACTATGGTTATGAATAATAACCTTCCCCATATGGAGCACACTGATCCACAATGCGGAGGATCAATGTTAGACCTATTCATGAGGAAACAGCCTCCAACATTCAATGAGACTACAAATACTTTTGTATCTAAGAAATGAATAAATTCCTTAGATAAAATATTTCATGCTTTGGGGGTAACAAAACGGAAAAAGTTGTCATAGAAGTTTATCATCTCACGGAAGATGCAGATCAATGGTGGACATTAATTCTAAACACAAAGGATAATGAATAAGTATCAAATATGTAATGGAGGGAATTTAATGAGATTTTCATAGAAAAATACTTTCCTCATGACCATAGAGTATATATAGAAAGACAATTTCTAAGTCTAATGAAAAAGAGGGATGAGAATGTCGCAAAGTATGAGGCTTACATTACAAGGTTATGAAGGCATGTGGTAGATTATATACATAACCCAATAAGTAAGATTTATTGATTATTAGATGTGTTAAAACCATTTCTCCATCAAGCATTAGTCTCACAATTATTCTCATCATATGAAGTTATTGTCTCATGTGATATCAAGACAGAAAAATAAATCTCTATGTTTTACAAAATTAATGAAATGACAAAGAAGAAGAGATCTTCTCAACACTCTGGAAATGGAAATAAAGGGAATAAGGGAAGAGTTTAAAATCCATCATGAGGTAAATGTGGGAAGAAACACCATGTCACTTGGCTGAAGGGAATGAGAGTATATTACAAGTGTGGTGAAAATGGTCACCAAGATCGTGAGTGCAAGGGAAATAAAGTGGATATCAATGTTGAATTCTGAAATTGTAGATAAATGGGGCATTATTGTAATTAATGGCCCAAGAACCAAGGAAACATACCTTATAAAAGGCCAAGGGATCAAGGCCAAACTTATGCAATCTCTACTATTGAGGTTGAAGCTCCCAAAGATGTGGTGGCATTAAATTTAATGGGTTTTCTCATGTTTATCCAATGACTTATTTGATTCTGCATCATCACATTGTTTTATATCTTTTAAATTTTCTAAGAAAATTAGATATTTACAATTTGATTTAATAAAGGATTTTTTATTCTAAACTATTTAAGGAAGTATAATTACAAAAACTTTTTGTGAATCATTCCCTATTAGGGAAAATAAATTTCCATTATCCACTGATCTTATCATCATACCCATGATTGAATTTTATATAATCCTAAAAATGTATTGGCTTTTGAACTATGATGTGAATATTTATTATAATAAGAACGAGATTACAATTTTCGATGATGATAAAGAGTAAATTATCTTTAGAGAAGAAACCTCACCAGATGATTCTTATCTAGATCCACCCTCAGTAGCTCTACTAAAATCAATTATTGCAGAGGAATATAATGAAATAACTATGGGTGGGGAAAAGAATGTTCAAATAGAGGACATACCTATTGTGAAAGAATATGTTGATGTGTTTCCAGAGGATTTACCTGGACATCCTCTAGAATGAGAAATTGATTTTTCTATTGATTAAATTCCTGGTTCAAGGCCCATGTCAAATACCCCTTATAGAATAGACACTATGGGATAAGTGGAACTTTAGAAAAAACTAAGGGAATTGAGTAATAAATGTTCTATTCTATCTATTTTTTATCCATGGGGATCCCTTGTTATTTTTGTTAAGAAGAAAGATGGATCTATGAGGTTGTGCATTGACTACATTGGATATCAATGCTATAACAAAAAAGAACAAGTATCCCCTACCTCTCATTGATTATTAATTAAAACAACATCATGTAGCTCAATATTTTTCAATGATTGACCTTCGATCTGGATATCATTAGTTGTGTGTGATGAAGGAATACATTCCGAAGACAGCATTCCATACCAGGTATGAGAATTACATGTTTACAGTAATGCCTTTTGTACTGACTAATGAACCCTCTCTTTTCATGGATCTAATGAATAGAGTTGTCAAGGAATATCTTTATTAAATTTTAGTGGTTTTTGTTGATGATATCTTAGTATACTCAAAAAATCTACAAAGTTCATGAAAATCACTTGCGTACTATTCTAAAAACCCTCAAAAGAAATGAATTATATAATAATTCTAGTAAGTGTGAATTCTGGCTTCAAAAAATTTCTTTTCATGGCAATATTTTCTATAAGGATGGAATCTCCATAGCTCCTTAAAAGGCCAATGCAATCCAAGAATGGCCAGCACTGACGAGTATAATTGAGCTACACATTTCTATTGGTTTTTCAGGTTGTTATCAGCATTTCTTCCAGATTATTTCCCAATTAGAAAACCCATTAACCATGCTCACACGTAAAGGGATTAAATTTGATTGGACAAAAGAGTATGAATGATGTTTTTAATAACTAAAGATAATATTAGTCAATGGTCCTATATTGACTCTTCCATCAGGGAATAATGGGATTTTTATTTATAGTGATTCTTCAAAGAAAAAATTTGGTTATGTCCTTATGTCGAATGATAGAGTTATTTTCTATGCATCACGACAACTAAAAATTCAGGAAAAAAAACTATCCCAATCATGGTCTAGAGTTATCATTTGTAGTCATTACTTTAAAGATATGTAGACACTATCTCTATAGTGAAAATATGAGATATATACTGATCACAAGAGTTTGGAGTATTTTTTTATCACAGATAGAACTCAACATGAGGCAAAGATGATAGCTAGAACTACTCAAAGATTATGATTGAACTATACAGTAACACCTGGGGAAATAAAATAAGGTGGAAAATGCTTTGTTCAGAAAGTATCATGGAGTTTTGAACAAGATGAGAGTTGAAGGGGATCCTATTTTCCTTGATCTAGTAATGATTGATATTGGAATTACCATGGAAGGTTAAACATCATTACTTTTTCAAATGGTTTCCAAACCATCTTTACTATAATGGATAAAGTGTTCTCATACTGATGATGAGGAGTTTAAAAAGAAAATTAAAGACTTGAATGATTGTAGAAAGATAGGCATCATATATGAAGATGGGATTTTAAAATTTGGGAAGAGACTTTGTATTCCAGACATACCTGATCTAAAAAGGGAAATGTTGGATGATGCTCATAGCTTCAATTTCTCTATACACCCTAGTAGCACTAAGATGTATATATATTTGAAGTAACATTACTAGTGGGACAACTTGAAGAGAAAGATTGCTGATTATTGGTCAATATGTATGAATTTTCAATAAGTGGAAGCTGGAATACAACATCCTAGAGGAGTCATGCTACCTCTTTCCATACCTGAGTGGAAATGGGATCATATTATGATGGACTTTTTCATGGGACTACCAAAGACTCTTAGAAGGAATGATGCAATATGGTTCATTATTGATTTTCTTACCAAGTCAGCACATTTTCATTCTATAAGTGATGATTTAGAACATGAATGTTTATCAATACTATATATTAATGAAATTTTAAGACTTAATGGAGTACCCCTATCGATTGTTTCTGATCGTGATCCTCGTTTAACATCAATATTTTTAAAATGTCTTTAGAATACCTTGGATATTGAACTTCGTTTGAGCACTGCCTACCACCCTCAAACTGATGTACAATCAGAATGAACGATTCAAATCTTAGATGACATTTTGATATCTTGCTCACATGACATTCAAGTTATGTGGGATCATTATTTACCTCTGGTAGAAATTTCCTATAAAAATAGCTTCCATTAAAGTATTCAAATGGAACCATATGAAGCGTTATATGGAAAGAGATGTCGCACAACAACTTGTGGGGATGATGTTGGTGAAAGAAAACTCATAGGACGAGAACATGTTGTGGAAACAATGGAATAGTTGAAGGTTATCCAAACCCACATCAAATCAGCAAAAATTAGGCAAAAGATCTATGTTGATAACCGAAGGAACGATTTTGAATTTCACGTAGGAGATCATATTTTCTTGAAGGTAACACAATTTAAGGGTGTTATACGTTTTGGTAAAAAGGGAAAATTAAGTCTCAGGTACATCAGACGTTTATAAATTCTAAAACAAATTGGAGTTATAGCTTATCGTTTGGCAATTCCACCATTTCTCTACAAAGTTCATGATGTGTTCCACGTATCACTGTTATGAAAATACTTGTCTGAACCAACTCATGTACTCAATTATGAAGAAATAGAACTGGACCCATACTTATCTTATTGGGAAGATCCTATCAAGATTCTTGATACCATAGATCAAGTGCTGAGAAACTAGGATGACTCACCTAGTAAAAGTTCTATAGAGAAACTATACGATGGAAGAGGCAACGTGGGAACGTGAGGGACTTATGATGAAGAACCATCTAAATCTTTCTATGCATAAATATTAATGAAATTTCAAGGATGAAATTATTTGAAGGATGGGAGAATGTAAGAACCCAAGATTCCATAGTACGTTTCCCTTTGAATAATGCAATATCTTGTGTTGTACGCAACATGGAGTTTTAACACCCCACAACAAACCAAACTAGCCATTATGAATAGTAATACCCACATTTAAAAAATTTAAATATTTTATATTTCAAAATGGACTTCATTTTTTGGATTCAGAAAATCAAAATTATATTGGGGTGAATTTTTGGTATTTTTTCTGAAAACATTCAATTTTTGATGAATAGTATAAAACACTGCGTTATTGTTTAAAGCCAAATATATATTTAAATAAATTGTTTTTGTTTAATTTTATTTTAGGTAAAAATAGATACATAATACCTATATATGTTCAATGTATTTCATTGGAGTCATTTTATAATAATATTAGATATATAAAATTTTATTGATGTTTTTCCCGTCTTTTACCCACCTACTAGGCATGTTAGGAAATTTGCATAAAACATAGATTTACCGCTTAAGTGAATTGAATTTAAAAGATACAAAAGACACAATTGATATCAGTAATAAAAATATGGTTCAATAAGATGAAAATAATTTTTGGTAAATAGTTACTTTTGACTTTTGTTTTCCACGGTTAAAATTAAATTGGGTAATTAAAGGTTAAAATGATTTTATTATTACAATAACACATGTCCTAATTCTATTGGATAAGTGTATTTCGACCATAATAAACCTTATGAATAAAATATTATCCTTTTGGTCCACTTGGAATATATTATGATATTTATTATTATTTTATTTAATGAAAAGATAAAAGTGTTAAATTCAAATTTTTATAATCAAAACATTTTTAATATAATGTTATACCTAATAAAAATTCAACTATAAATAATCATTATAGATCTAAAATTATTTCCTATTTAATGGTATATTATTTATAAATTTTATACATTAAATAATTAAATTTATTTATGACACAATGATGATACAATAATTACCTTTTTAATGGAATGTTAAAATAATTGATGTTATAAATATCCAAATAATAGTCAATTGAGACTTTTAGTGAATTAAAATAATTTTATATATTAATATGATATGTTAGGGTTGATTAAATGATTTTTTTGAATTATTAATGTTGTTATGACTTCCACAACAATCAATTACTAAATAGTTTCCAAATTAACATAAATATGTTTTCAAAACAAATACTATATTATTAATTGATATAACATTTCTAAAAATATAAGGTTCTGCTAAAGTATTTTTATAAGGATAGATATATTAATAATTACCAACTTGGGGTCATCTTGTTATTTTATAGTATGTTTATTAACCATTTATTATAACAATACAAGAATACATGGTAAATATTAAACTATTTAACTAAGAGTTAAATATAAAAGATAAGGTTACTATGGTGGCCAAAACTTACCTAAAAACTGTTGGTTGAGAGGTTATTTACCCATCCACACCTTATCCTCTAAATAAATCATTTTTGTGCCATTATAAACCTAAAAGGATTGTATAATAAAATAATATTTCAGGCTATTCCTATAGTGACCCTCACCTCTCTTATAAAAGGGTTCATCCCCTTCTCTCAAAATCACTCTTTCAAATCCCTTTTTCTCGACCAAAACCTATAAATATATCTTCTAAACTACCCTCCATTAGACCTAGAGGCCTTACATTGATCATAAATCTTACCCAAGGAGCCGTTTTGATCAAATCAAAAGGAAACACCCGAAGAAGAGGTAATAATTTCACCACCTCATTCAAAGTTCATTTCTTCTAAAAATTTCTCTTTATCTGTGGTTTCCATAAAAAAAATAATGAATCCATTAACATATACATAATTTTATTTTATTTTAAATATGTTACAACCATATTAATTATTCTATTCAACTTATGAATGACAAGTCTCCGTATGTGCGTACGTACGGCTTACCATCTCCACATCGTGGTGTAGTTTGTTATTCAAACACTTCATTATTTGGATGGGTATAATAATGAGTAAAATTGATGTAAATAGCAAATATAACATATTAAGTAATCATAATATATGACATACCATCCCATTACATATGATTTCTCCATCAATAGAATGATATTGTCGCTCGTGCTTACGTATGGATTACCGTCTCCAAGAACGCGATGAGATTCACTCTCATCACAATAATTCAAAATAAATTTCATTTTATGATTTAAAATAATTTTTTAAAACGTATTATCATTTTGGATATGATTAAAATACATACTATCCATAACAAACCTTTCTTACCAAACCAATCATATAATGGAAATTGAATCAGTTAACACCCGAAACGATGATACTACTGAAATATTTTCAACAAAGCGATATTAGAAGATCATATATAATATCATATTTATGTAAGTGGTTCTTGTATAATTTTATATAAAAAAATTAACTAGTATAAATGACGTTAACATACCTTTCAACCAAGGAAAAGTACAAGGTAAGGGTTAATTCTACAATCTCTTCATTATCTAAATTTGTTTATACGTGAGTATCTAATGGGACCTCTTTATTATCCACATCTCTGTTTCATAAAAATGTGTTTCCAAACATTTTATATATTTCCAATACAATGTTTTAAATTCATTTATACCCATTATTGACTATTTATAAAAAATTTATAAAGGAATTTTTTCGTCATTTTCCAAAAAATGTCCTTTACGACCTTTTCAACAAAATTAAGGAAATATTGTTTTTTATTTATAAGGTGGGTGTGGCTATTTTCTGTCGTTATAACACCTTATAGGCATCCCTTATAAGATTATAAGAATATTTTCAAAATAAATGTTTTCTCTTTTAATTATGTGACTTTTAAATGATTTAAAAATCAAAAGAGGTATTTTTTTAATAGTTTTCATTTCATCTATGTCAACATCCTTTAATGGATTTTAAACTCATTTGAATTTGGCTTATTATGATGCAAATCTTCCATATTGTATTGAAGGTTTTGTGATATTTTTGACTACGGATGTGTTATTTTTATACCAATTCATGGTTTATGGATAATGTATTGACATTTTGTATGTTGGTTTTAATATGAATGTTTATGTAATGATTAAACCTTTTCATATACGTAATGCATTAGACTTAGTAAGTGATCAGTGGATCCCGATATTGATCCTCGATGAATTGGTAGGTCTGATGAGAAAAACTAGTTTCTTGTCAAAACTCATTGACAAAATTAATTTTGTAGTCTTGGAACGAGGCCATGACTATGTGGTTATGATGTCTGGCATTACGCATTCCATCATTATGAAATTGGCTCTTGATATTGCATGAGATTATTTAACTAGTAAAATATCATTGTTAATAATTAAATGGATTTATTTGATTTATATTTTCCATATTATTCTGAATTTTAATTTTTAAAGTCATGTGTTTTAGTCTTATACATCGCCTTAAATGTTTATGCTTATTTAATAATGTTTCTGCTATAATGTTATCCTTAATGGGCATCTGAGCTCACCCCTTTTTATGATTTATTTTTCCAAGGATGTGAAGAAGTATTCTATGGTTTACCTGAAGGGATAGGATAAGAAATATAAGTGTGTTCAATGGTGACATAAATTTTTTGTTATTATTATTTCGTGATGTAATTTAAAAATTATGTATGCATCTAGTACTTCCAAGGCTACTAAACTGTTCGGTATTTTGGGACATGATTCCTTGTATCAAGCCAATGTTATGTAATAATGCACCGACTCTAGGTTACTAGGGTTAGGGAATTACATAATATGTTTATTAAATTTATCCTTATTATATTCCATGTAAAGCCAACGTGAAAAACGAATCATAACACTTCGTGAGTCCATAGTTCACCATACACACGAGTGGCATTATCATAATTTAAATAGAAAATAAATTAAGAAGTTATATGTGATATTAAAAGTAAATAGGTATAATAATGTCATAAATATAATAAATATTATATTAATGAGTTAAATCTATCATTATATCTATCATTTATTTGTGTCTATGGAAAATTAATTACATCGGTTCGCGAGGTGGTAGTCTATCATACACACAATCATTGATTTTTAACCATTTGATAGAAGGGGAGATAGATATAGGTCAAGACATTATATAATAACATATAAGTATATGTAATATACTTAGGTTATTATATAATAATTGTATAATAATATTGGAATTGGTGGAAGAAGAAACAAAATAAAAACACTCCTTTAAAAATGTTACATCATTTTTGGACAACTTCTTTTGGTTTGATCCAAAATCCTTCATAGTTAGACATTATAATAATAAAAGTGGATCTAGGATATCTTGAGTGATTTTAGGAAGTTATTTTTTTAGGTATTGTCTTATAAAAAATGTATTTTTAAGTGTGAAGAGGAGAGGAGAGTGTGTTTCCTTTTATAAGTGGGGGAGTGGACACACATGGAATTTATTAAGATACTCAATTACACCCACATTTTTATCATTCCAATATCCTTTAAAATGGTTAATTATTTACCCTTATAGGTTATAGGGTCTATATATGGCCAAAAAATGGTTGTTTTATAAGTTAATAGGTCATTTCAACCCTTATTTTCTTAGTTTAACCCCAAATAAATCAGTTTTACCTTAACTACAATAATTAATTTTTATCTATTTATGCTATTAATAATGGTAAAAAAAAGTTGAAATTTTTCAATAATAGAAATTATTTCTATTTTAAAATATGAAATCTATTTTTTCAAATTGAATTCACTAAAGTGGAATAATCCGATTTAAAATTATATCTGTAGATGCGATGAAAAAGAATGTTTTCAAAGAGAAAATTTGCATAAGTGTAAAAGGTTTTAATATTAGAATTCAATATGAAATTGATTAAAATGAAATATAATAGTTTAATTTTAATATAATTGAACTAATTTTACTTTAAAACCAACTTAAAATGTACTTTATCCTTGTTAGTTATTTAAAGGAAAAGGCAGATCTCAATAAAATCCACTATTTTTCACTATTCATATAAAAATAAAACATTTCAGATAAATCCAAAAACTTCACCCTAAGATAATTTTTATAGGATGATTTAAAAATTGATGTTAATTTTACAAAATATATTTTCTAACAATGGTAAAAATTATTTCTAAATTAGGTCTGCAAAGCAAGACTAAACTGCTTTTAAAAAAATAGTTTTCCAAATATACTTATTTTTATTTAAAATTATTCTTAATTTATTTTGAATCAATATATATCTATAATATTAATAATTTAGTTATTACTATTCATACTCTATAATTTAACGTCCAGGATATAATGATATACAATTTTATAGTTCATTTAGACTCGGGGTTGCGTGTTCCACGGGCTATTGAATAGATTAAATTTAAAGAAATATATTTCATGGGTTTTTATGATTGATGTTGTGTGTCACATATTATATCAAATGAAATGTACTTATTTTAGAATTTTTGGGTGTTATAACTCTATTCCAGGAATGTTTCTTTTATAATGTTTTGTACTTGGTGAATCCTCACCCAAAGGCCACTCCTTCTTCTTCATCTCTATTGAATTATTTTATTGAGAGAATCCACCAATTTATAGATTATAAGTTCTTATTTAATATATTTTAAATATACTACTTTGTATCTATCAGAATAATACCCAACCTACATCATGGTTCTACTTAAATCTCATTTGAAAGATTTGTTCACTATGTATGGATGTTTGATGCTTCATGTTTTCATACAAATACCTTATGAAACTAATGCATGATAAAGAAACACTCATGGTGAGATAATGTCACATAAACTCCATCACCTAACCTCAATCATGTAACCCTAGGTTCACAACCTCGAGTGAGAAACCCCAGGTGCTTAACCCTATCATGAGATATATTCTAAGAAACTTATATCACCTAACCTGATTCTTGTGTTCAACTTTATGTTAGTCAAACCATGTCACCTTTTTTTCATAACCCCCAAAAATGTAACATATCACATTAACTAAATTTAAATAAAAAATTCTAGGTCACATGATCCAAACTATATAAAAATGTATCTTGATCATGGTCGCATGAATAGATTTCCTAATTCATGTTATGAGTACGTTAAATTTCTTACATGCATGGAAACCCTTATGAACACAAATTTTTTGAAATAAATCCATTATTTTCATGACATTGATCCTAGAATCCCATAACTTGTAACATCCCTATTATTTCAGAGAGGTTTAATAAACTCTTACATTTTGAATTTTAGAATTAGTGGGAATGCTAATTTATTTTTAGATCATTGAAACTTTATTCTGAGAGTTGTTCAACCCAATATCTTGTTCGTGGGTGGGTTTATAGGTTTAGCTAAATCATTAGGTGTTAGGAAGGGTTTTGGGTGAGTCGTAGGACACAAGACCTTTTTTTGTGAGTTTTAGGTCAAGGCACACAATTTGGGTAAACCATGCAGCTTCTCTCAGAAAATTGGGAATTCTAATTTTGAACTGTTGCGCGGTTTGGAAAACCGTGGTGGGTGAGGATCATGGTTATGAAAGAATATATGTAGTTTTATTAGAGTTATTTCACACAACATGTGCATCATTAGTGAACAACATGCACAAGAAGAACATGTATTTCCACTTAGTTGGTATCTCAATACTGTAGCTTAAACAGTTACGGCATAGTTTGGAATACTTTGTGAGATAACCTTGAGTCCTTTTTAATGTTTGAATTTATGGTTTTACCTTATTACATATTTATTTATTTCTTCCTATTTTTCTCTTCCTTGGTTGTGAATATAGTAGTGGGGGCACCTCTTCTCTTCCCCCTTTGGGTTTTGTTCCAATATCATCATATGACCACCATTTTTAGATCTATTGGTGGTGTGGAATACATCTCGGTTAGTATCTCTTCACCCAAGCATCCCTTATTCATTAATCTTCCCTCAAAGAGTGATAAATCCATTTGAGTGGGTTTTACATATTTTTAGGGAATTCAACAGAAACACAGATTTCTTCCAAACCAATTGATGTTAGAGGCCAATACCATACATGCCTACATCAACAACTCTAAGTTAGTTGGTACATACCTTTAATCGTGTTTTCATGGTTGATTTGGGGGGTGAAACAGTTAGCATGTCACTGGGTAGTTGAGAGATATGCTTTTTAAATTGAATTAATGTTGTCAAATTATTGGTATGACCTTATGGGATTCCTTTTGGGAATTTATTATCCAAATTCATATTTATAAGGTCGAATTAGAGGATGTAAACCACCTTGGTTAGTTAGGCGAGGGTGTGTTATTTATTTAATTTGAATTATCTTGTTTAATTGAAATTTTACAATTCAATTAGGTTGAATTATTCTACCTTAAAAGTGAAGTGAATTATATATATGTGTTTTCTTGTGATGTGTTACTATGATCCTTTAGATGATAAAGAGATCAGCTCAAGAAATTGGGATGGCATGGATATTAGGATTAAGGAAATGTGGTTGTCTAGTTAGGCTCGGCTTGGGTACATTGAGGGATGTTGATCATAATATAGGATGATTCGGTCATCCAATTGAGGTGGATAGGCCATTAGGTTGTGGGAATGACCCATGATTAATTGGGATGGCATGGCCATTAGATTTGAGAAACATGGTTATAGATGAATGATATACCAGTTGATATGGATTAGGCACTAGTTGGTGATTTTTTCTCTCCAATGATTTTCCAAAGTATTGTTGGAGTCATGTGCACACAGGTTTACTCAATGATGAGGTAGCTTTGACCACTTTTGTGGGTAGGGTCCCCAGTAGTGTGGATTAGGAAATTTTTTTGGAGGTTCTTTCCTTAGTAAGCCACTTGGATGGTTAGGAGCCATCATATGAGAGAATTGAGGCTATTTGTTTGGATATTAGGCTCTCCGTTCTTAAGGCCATTGAGCCTGCATTATTTTGGGAGAACAAATACCACCCTTTCTACATATATTTTTCTATGAGTATATGTTGATATTAATTTGAAGATAGATATATCCATACCTCTAGCCATCAGGCATCAGGATGAATATTTCTTTTTCAGCAGGGGTCTAAGGCACATGGTTTCTATTTGATTGATCATTACTTTATGATGTCGATGACATATTTAGGCTATTAAGTGTTGGTTGTAACAAGTTTTTAGTGACATTTTAGGTGGAAAATTATGGTTTGACTAGAATTACAAAATCAAGGGATACCTTGGTCCAAGTGAAAAGGATCTTATCCTCTATATTATTCTGATGTTGGTGAGGTAGGTAAACGATTCATGATGGTTTTTGATCATTAGGTATGCATTTTTTAATAATTGTAATGTGATTTTTTTATCTTATTCAAGCCTACTTAAACACTAATGTTGGGTCTGCACACATGGGTGGTACGCTACTGAGACTCGTTCTCACACCCTACACGGGCCCTTCAAGACACATGTAGACTTTTGGATGTTGTGTACATGTAAGGGTTCAGGCTTAAGAGATATATCCTAGCTGAGTAGGAATGCGTTGTTGTCATGGGACCTTGAGGTCATACCTTAGTTGGAGTTTTTTGTTTTGTTTTCATTTCCTGTTTCAGCATTCTTATGATATATGTGTATATGTATAGTGGTCATCCAATGGATAACCCTCCTATTTATTGATATGTATGAATTATCTATTTTAAATTGCTACAAGTGGTATGGTTGGTTTCCTTATTCCTTTCCACTACTTTTTTAATGCTTCATCTATTGTTTTTTATTGATTGTGCTTCCACCATGGGCGGGTCTGCTTTGCATCTGCAGAGTCTTTCATTCCACTGCATGTTATAAATACATATACTCAGACCATTATTATTTGATCACCTAATGGTATATTATCCTCAATATTACTCTTTCTCACCCTTAATACCTGTCGGTAGCCTTTGGAATAAGGGGAGGCATGGCTAAGGCTAGTGGAACCCGGCCTAATAGCATTGTTCTGGTGGCTAATAGGGTTGGGGATGCTCTAAATGGTATCAAAGGTGTTCATTTTACATATTCAATGATTGTATTATTTGGGTTATGGTATACTATAGATTAGTACATTATTTGAGCTAGGTTTATAAATCTTGCTTGGGTGCTTGTATCCTCATTCATGGGGGGCAAACCAAGTTTCCAGGGTTGGGAGTTGTTGTTCTTTTTTTATATTATTATAGTTGACTTTATTCCCACATTGAGTGGTACACATGGATACTAATTTTGTTTATTATGACTTAGAATCCATGGATTATTATGGAAAGGAATTAGAATGGGACCCTTTTCCCAATATGCAATGGGGGTATTTGTAATTCATGTTTATGCTTTGATCAAGAACAAGATCGGATGTTTCAATTTTTAAATATTCATTTTCATATGACATATAATTACTTATAAAATTTCATATTCTTTGTAAGATATAAATATGTATGTGATATGAGTTTGGCTCTAATAGGTGTGGGTTGGTATGACATGGGGTGATGTTGATCACCAGGATGGGTGATGTGGCCATTAGTTTGAGGTGATGTGGTTCATTTTGATGGGAATTTCCCAATGGTAAATATGATACTTGGATATTTTGATGGTTTGTAAGGAGGCCAAGAGTCTGGGATGTCTTAATACATGTTTGTGATGGGAAAGGGTAAGGGTAGTGAGATTATATTGCTTGTTATTTATTTCATAATCTATGATATTTATATATGTTATCTCAGATTTCTAAAAATTTAATTTTATTAATTGTATTTCTACCTAGACGACTTTTATAGAGTGTCAGGCACGCAAGGATAAGGTGATGTTAGAGAACACGTAGGTTGATACCCCTAAGGGTCAGGCAGATCTTGAGCAGCATGTGCTGACATAGGCTCAAATTTCTGTTCAGGTGGGGCAGACACCAGACATGAAAAGTTTTGGGATGTGTCTTGATGAGAAACTATGAGAGAGCCAAATACATGTTATCTAGAGTATCGATATGGGAGCTTAGGATCAAATCCTTCTATGAAGTATCTTACTTAGGAGATCCACTTACATCACTTACCGATTTTTCAATGTTAGTGTGGTCCACATGTGGATGAGAATTGGATTGAGTTGATGCATATTATCATTGAGTATCTAGATATGCCTCTAATGTGTAGGGTGAAATGGGAAATTTATAATCTCAGAGGACCAAAAATTACTGGTGGGACGTGCAAGTGCATGGAGGCATGCCCGGGGGACTGGCCTGTAAGTATTTTGATTCTAGGTTCTTTGAGGACTTATTCTTGGAGAAGCTGAAGGTATAGATTGCTCTGTAGTTATTGAGCCGTCATTAGGGTGACATGTCCATCATGAAATATTCAGCGATGTTCACCAAATTGTATCAGTTTTTACCCAACATAGTGAGCAATGGCACCTCGAGGGTGAGCTGTTTATTGAAGGTTTATGTCACACCATTGGGGTATAAGTGAACATATTCAGGTTCAACTCATTCTCAGAGGTGGTTAACCATGCACTAATAGATGAGGGAAATTTGATAGATTGGTCTTACTCGAGTCGGGCAGAGTGTTTAGGTGATTCTAGTGGCGATGATTCAAGTAATAGGAAGTGAGACCATGATGAGTTCCTATAGGGAAGTCATTCCAAGGACTCAAGAAGACCCCCAAGGAGTGGTTATTCAATTCTTTTCTTTTATTTTTGGCATCCATTACAAGCCCATACATAGTATGAATGACCTCTAATGGATTTACATACATGTGGTCAGGTTGGGAATCTTGAGAGTTTATTAAGGGAGACTTCTATGATAGTTTGAAGTCTGGGACTGGGGTAGACTTAGGTCTCTAAGATCAGTCCACAATCAGTACCAGGTGAGGGTAGATAGGATTCAACATCACTCAGAGGTCTGGGAAGAGATAACATGACCAAAAAATGGTTTCAATGGATTGTGGATGGTACAAAACCTTAGGGTGTCCAGGGTTCAAGAAATTAGGCTTTAGGCCTGAGGAATTTCATGATGATTGAAGTGTTAGAGTAGGCTGATGAGATGATAAGAGTCAGAGGTATTCCATGAGTGTTTCAATTATTTTGTTTTCTTTTGGAATGAATTTTTTAGGCATGACCATTTTGGGTGAAAATTGTTCAGAAGTTATATTTTTAGTCAGGTTGTATATTGGTTAGTAGGTTGCTATTATATTAGGAGACTTATATATATATATGTGTGTGTCTGTATGTGTGTGTGTGTGTGGTGCGTGGAACTTGGACTGGAATATGTGCATCTTTCAATGCATGTTTATTGATATGCATTGGCTTAGAAGAATCAAGGATATGTGAGTTACTTGAGGTGAATAGAAATATAGGAACCATTTTAGTGAAGTACTTGTTGAGGTGTGAGACACTAGGTTGATTATGAGTATATGTTTAGATTCAGTGCCTCATTGGTTCCATGTGTGACATGAGCTTGAGCCGAGCACCAATGCGGTGTAGGATTATGATTGGTGTCGAGCTTGAAAATGGATCACCTGATGAGGTGTAGGAATGAAGATGCATAATGGGAGGAATTTTGAGTCTTGGAATTTGTCAATGGAACACTTTCTGGATTTTATTTTTGGTCGATATATAATCGAAATAGTTCACTCCTAAGGTGGGGAACCCATTGATGTAGTTGACCTATACCCTTAAAACCGGTCTAGTCTAGCATAATTTTCACAAAATGGGTAAAATCGGTTCCATATCTACTTTTTTTATAGATTGGTGATGAACTATGTAAAGGTAGGGAGATTATAACATCCTGGGTATTTCGAAGGGGGTTGAAAACCTCTCCACATTTGAATTTTGGAATTATTGAGTATGTCAGTTTATTTTTCGGTCATCAAGACATTATTTTATGAGTTCCATCAACCCAATATTTTTTTTTGATTGGTTTAGAGTTTTATCCAAATCCATGAGTGTTCGAAAGGGATTTATGTCTATCAGAGACCCGAAATACCAGTTTTGGGTGGTGCAGGTCAAGTTGCATGATTTGGGTAAATCGTGCAACCTCTGCCAAAAAATTTGGCAGCCCAATTTTGAGGTTCCGCATGGTTTAGAAAACTGTGTGGGTGAGGTGAACAACTATACACGAATATATACAATTTTTTAGAGGCCTTCACACATATTTCACATGGTTAGTGGAAATTAGGCATAAGCCAAAAAAGTATTATCACATAGGCATCACCTCAATATTTTATCCCACATGGTTTGGAAAACAATGTGAGATAACTGCATGAACTTTTTAAAGAGTGATTTTTTTTATTTCCCCTCTACAATATTTATTTCATTCCTCCTATTTTTCTACTATTGGGTCACACATACAATAATTGATGATGCCTATTTTATTCATCCTTTGGGTTTTGATCAAATCTCTTCATTTTGACTCCATTTTTCAATATTTTGGTTGATTTGGAACTTTCTCAGTGAGGCTCTCTTGACCATTATTCCTTTATTCTTTTCTCTCACATCATAGAGTGCTAAATCTATTTTAGCAGTTTTTTCTTTTTTTGAGGGTGGTAGACATAGGTGTCAATTTATTCAATATCAGTTGGAGTTAGAGGCTAAGACTGGATATTCCTACATCTACAACTCCAAGTTAGGTGGTGTATACCTTTCTTTATGCTTTCATGGTCAATTTGGTGGATTTTTTAGTGCACAGTTGGGTTGTTGTGCGATACTCATTTTAAATTGAATTATTGATGTTAAATTAATGGTATGACCTTATGGTATTCCTTTGAGCATGCCTTATCGAAATTAATATGTGTGAGGCTAGGTTAGATGTTGTTTACCCCATTAGGTAGTTATGTCGGGGGTGTTATTTATTTAATTGTAATTTTATTTATTAATTGAAATTGAACAATTTAATTAGGTTGAATTTTTTTCCATTTAAAGTGAATTGAATTATATATATGCATTTTCTTGTGATGTGATACTGTGATCCTTCAGATTGTGATCGCTCAACCCAAGGAGATAGGATGAATGGACATCGAGATTAAGGCAACATGGCCATCTAGATGGGATTTTCTTGGATACATTGAGTGATTTTGATCACATTATTGGATGACTCAGTCATCAAATTAAGGCAGTGAGGCCTTTATGTTATGAAAATGTATCGGGATAAATTGGGATGGTTTGGTCATCATATTTATGCAAAATGGTTGAATGGTTACAAGGAGATAGTTGATTTGTATTGGGTACTATTTGGTGATTGTATCTCACCCATGATTAGAAGAAGCACCATTGGAGTCATTTTCACTAATGTTGGCTCAGAGATGAGGTGTTTTTGACCAATCATTTGGGTAGAGGCCCTTGTTAGTGTGGCTTAGGAAATTGGTTTGGGGGTGCTTTCCGTAAAAATACACATGGATGATGAGGAGTGTAGAGAACCAAATCTTGATGTACATGGAAATTACATTACTTTTGAGGAATACTTAATACATAACAAAAACCCACACTCAAGAACCATAATAGTTTATTGTCTTGGGAAAATTGGAACATATTCTTCTAATCAGGGTGAAATATCTTCAACATCTCCCATAAAGATCTTCCCCTTTTTGTTTTCATACCATAAAACCTTTCTGTATATCATGGGGAAAGAAAACATATAAAGGGTGAGCACAAATGCTCAGTAAGGTAAGCATGGATAAAATAAAACAAACCATATACATTTGAACTTAAAAACATGAACACAATGTTTAAACATCAAGATCTTGGGAAATGACATAAAACATGGAAACACGTAAGGCATATATCATAAAGAAACATTAGTCGTGATAAAATATCAAGGGAATAAAACATGTGATTATGGAAACCATTAAGCACCTGATATGATTTCCATAGTAGCCAAGACCATCTTAGTGGACAAAGTCCCCTTCTGAATCGAGTTCACTCCTGATTCCAGTACTGTATTTCTGAACCGAATTAACTTACCTTTACAGCCATGTCTATCCCATGAGATAAAAATATTTACCCAATGCATTGGATGGAGATATAGGTCCCACCCATCTCATAATGAAATCATTGTTACATGTGCCACAAAATAAAATTAAAACATTCATCATAACCTAAAGAATAAAATGGGTTTCATAAACATCATCCCATCATCACATAATCTATATAAAACAAATGGATATTTCATCATAAGAAAAGTGAAACCATGTAAATAATAGAGACATTATACTTGAAAAATATACATATGAAATAATTTCATTCTATATAGAAAATGGTTTTGATAAAACACTTGAAATAAATTCTTGAGGAAAATATCATTTCTCCTTAAAAATCATTTTCTTTTCACAAATTGACACACAATTTTAAAAGAAAAATATTTTATTGAAAATAACCATGAAAACTTGTAGATGAATCTTCTTGAAAATTATGCGATATGAAACCGTAAAAATCTGTTCATGCCGTATAAGTTAAAAATAACAATCTCCTTGTACTTTTGTCAGAAATGCCAAATAGAACCTTATATGGTAACTAATGGAAAGATTCCATTCATAAAATGTGGTAAAAAGTAAATAAAGGGTAAAAATGACTTTATAAATTCATGTAAGAATGGTAAAAATTTTATGAAAACATTTTTTTAGAAAACATGGTCATGGATGATAAACGTAAACCCAGTAAATACATACGTATACGCAATCACAGATAAAAAATGAGATTGAAAATTTTATCCCTTACCTTAGGTCCGATATGCATCGTACATATCCGAACCACCATTATAATTATTTAAATAATGTCATTGACTTATTTCATAATCATATTCATTGTTATGATATCATATATGGTTCACTTATGACTTTATGTTACCTGTTCTTTTGTAAATTCCATTTTAAATAGTGTTTTGGGAAAAATCGTTTTATTTGTCGTCCGTGTTTTGACTTGTAATTATTCATATGATTACATAGATCATGATTACTTAATTCCAGAATATAAAACATTATTTATATATAATATATATTCAGATTATACATATATATAATAGATCGATAAATGGAAAGACATACACCATTCATAGAGACGGTAGGCCGTACGTACACATTAACAATGTTTTCGTTTCCTTATTGAATTGAATGGAATTAAGTAGACGACATACATATATATTAAATAAATATAGTAGAATTATTATTTCATATATTTCCTGATTACTTGTTATTTATACTTTATAATCATTCTTGAATTGTTAACATGGAAAATGAATCTCATCGTGTTGTGGAGACAGTAGTCTATACGTTCACAGAAGTGATGATATCCTTTCAATGATCATGGAATTGTATTGATGTGTATGTATACTATATCAGAATCATTATCACATTACAAGATTCCTATACAGTTATTTATTTAAAACATTATACCTATCCACGTAAGGTGGTGGTGGAAAACAGATTACACCACGACGTGGAGACGGTATTTCGTACGTTTGCAGGCGCGGTGATTTCATTTTCTATATGATGGATAAGAAGGTGAAATAGTGTTGTTTCATATTTATAATAACATATCATTATATGAGTGATACTAAAGTTATTACTTCATAATGAAACAACTAGGGAATAATATGTTGAAGAAGAAAGAAATTGGAAGGGATCGGTAATGGATATTACCTCTTCTTTGACGCGCCTCTTCTTAACCTCCTCTTAGGGAACTAGGGCTGTTATTTGAAGAGGAAAAAGACCTCTAAGATTTTTCTAGGGAATTGGGGAAGAGAAATTTTCAGTGGTTGGTTGAGCTTGAAGGCTCAATGTTGTGTAAATATGAGAGGGAGGAGGAGCCCTTTTTTAAGGGAGGAGAGGGGCACATTTGAAAAAACTCAAAATATTATTTTATTATAAAGTCATATTCTGTTTTTAAATAGCTCAAAATTGATTTATTTCGAAGATAATGTAGGGATGGTTTGAAATACTCTCATATAATACAATTTTTACAAGTTTTGGTTACTATTTTAACCTTATCATTTAGATTTAACTCTAGGTTAAATAATTTAACTTTTACCATGTCTTCTTGTTTTCTTACACTATATGGTTAATAAACTTACTATAACAAGCCAACCGAACCCCAAGTGGTTCATTATTAATATATATATCCTTATCTAAGTAATTTGGCCAAACCATAGATTTTTAGGAATAAAATAACAATTAATAATATAATATTTGTTTTAAAAACTATTTTATGTAAATTTTGACACTATTTTGTAATTTATTTTTTTGAAAATCATAACAACATGATTAGTTTGAAAACGGTTAATTAAATAAATACTAACATGTCATATTAACCTATATAATTAGTGGAATTTATAAAAAGTCTCAAATTACATTTATTTGGGTATTTAAAATATCAATTATGTTAATATTTTCTTAAAAAGGTAATTACTACATCATCACTTTGTCATATATAAATTAAATTATTTAAAGTCAAAAAATTATAAATAAAATACCTTAATGTATGAAATCATATTATCCTTATAATGAACATTTATAGTCGAATTTATCTTATTTATAACCCTATATTGAAAATGTTTGAGTTATTAAACATTGATTTTAACAATTTTAACTCTTTTTTAAATAAAATAATAATAAGTGTCCTAATCATATCCATGTGGACCTAAATGGTCATATTTTACTCCTAAGGTTGTTTTTGGTCGATTTAAACTTATCCAATAGAATTAGGACATGTGTAAGGGAAATAATAATATCATTTTTACCCTTAATTACCCTATTTACTTTTTACCATGGTAAATAAATCTAAAAAGTTACTATTAACCAAATATTATTTTTATCTCATTGAACCACATTTTACTTACTGACATTAACCATGTCTCACGGATTTTTGAAATTCCATTCACAGAAGCTGTAAAGTTATGTTTTATGTAAATTAGCAAATTCTCATAGGAGGTGGGTAAAAGACGGTGAAAAGTTCAATAAAATTTTTATATACCTAAAATTATTATAAAATGACTCTAATGAATTAAATTGAACTTGTATTGGTATTATGTATCAATTTTTACCTGAAATAAGGTTAAATAAAATAATTAATTATTTAAATAAAAAGTTGGTTTTTAAATAGTAACCCGGTGTCTTCACTATTCATCAAAAATTGAATGTTTTCAAAAAAATAACAAAATTTCCCAATAAGATAATTTCAATTTTCCAAATCAAAAAATGAAGTCCATTTTGAAAGATAAAGTTTCAAAAATTGTGTATTACTATTCATAACGTCTAGTTCATAACAATATTATAATAATATCTCATTTAGTGAAACTTGGTATTGCATACTACACACACTATCGAAGAAGTTCTTGATTACATGTAATGTAATCCAAGTTAGGGCTGCGTGTAGTAAAATATCTGTTTGGTGTTGCGTATAACATAATAAAAACATATTTCATTTATACATGAAACAAAATCTATACTTAATGTTGTGTAGAATAATTTCTACAAAACGAACTTGAAATAGTGTGTAATAGTAGCCAAGAATATTATTGTGTATACTACAAGCTAATACAGTGTTGTGTATTGTACAAGCTAATGTTCGTGTAGCGTACAACACAAGTCATCAAAGTAATTACAAAAAATATTTATCATAAAATCTCGGGCTGTTACATTCTACCCCCCTTAAAATGAATTTTGCCCTCGAAATTCGTCGGGGTAATAAATGGTTTACTACTTGAATGTTTCTTTCATAGAAACCCACATCATAAAAATGAATACTAAAACTTCATTTTAAAAAGGAAAGTTAGAAATGTAACGGTTACCCAGATTAACTCATCACTGGGTTTCCACATAAGAGAACATAGGTGAAAATATGGTTATGAAAGAGAAATCTAACCATCATGTTTTGATGGAGAGTGGTCGAGAACATGGCTATGAAAAAGCCAACAATAACAAAGCCGTAGATTTGTGATGATCTACGGTACCATTTGATTCATTAGATATAAGAGTACAAGGACAACATTTTTGGATTTCAAGATAATTTCCCTAATGTTGAAGAATTTTTGAATTAAAAGAAATTATTACTTGATTTTGGTACAATCTCATTACTGTTCATGTCTTGAACAATTTACACTTCATCTCTTAAAGAAATGAAGTTGATTTTGTTTTCTATGAAGTGTTAGCGGATCATGCGATAGAATGATAGGTCATTCCATCTGTCTCAAACATAAGGTTAGCAAAAGTTATATACATAAGTCCATATATGGTGATATTATTCGTATATGGTTCCAAAAATGTACTTATACTTCATAAAATAAAACTAGTTTCTACTAACTAGGGACTTGTTGTAGGCCAGTGGTAGGTGATAAAGGGCTATCGCACATCGGTTGTGGGTTCGATTCCCACATCCTTGTCCGACACGATTGGTTGTCTCCCATCCTATGGGTTGTCCTTTTTCTAAAACTACACTATTATAACATTCTTACAATAATATCAAAAAAAGTTATATCCATAAACAATACTATCTTATGTCTAACTTAATTCATTCCAATCTTTACATTTATCCAAAATACATCTGTACAATCTCATAGTATACAAAAAATAATTACTGGAAAGGTCACATAATAATAACGTGAATAACATTATTTATCATATGATATATCTTTCTGGTCACATTACAAACATGTGAATTCCTTAATCAAGTATTCTCTTGAAAAATTAATATCCAATGAACCTTAGTGAAAACATGAATGCTATCACAATTTAACTCTTTCCACATCCCAAAATTCCAAAATTTCTATATGCTCAAACCATGATATCACTTTGTCATTATTTTAGTAATGAGCTCATGAATACTATCAAACATATTATTTTCTTCTTATCCCTTCATTATGTGCATATCAACTGCTTTCCAAAAATATTTCAATCACTTTTCATCGTTTTCGGTACAATACAATTATTGAAAACTAGTACATATATTTTTCAAAATTCCACAGTATTATAAATGAGATTCCATGATACTATTTTGAAATCCCATTACATAAACACTCAATCATTCCAAAACAAAATTTTCAAATTCAACATCGCAAATACTGATCTCTTGTGACTTCCCTATGTCCTTTTACTTAAAAGGTTGCTCACGTCGAACATCATTAATCATTGGATTAGGGCATTGATTATCATAATGCCCCATTTCATTGCACTTGAAGCATTGAAGTGTTGGTGGAGCGTTCTTTGAAGTGTTTTCTCTATTCACGTCATTTGAAACCTTTTTCCCATTACTTCAGCATTCAGTTTCTCGATGAACTTCTTTTCCACATTGGAAACACTTTCTAGTACCTTTTAGACAGTCTCCACCATGCTTCTTTCCACATATTGAGCATAAACTACAATTAATCTTCTTTTCAACATTGTTCTGAGATTTTTCCTTGAACTCTATATTTATTTATTTATTCAAAAACATGAGATGGATGCGTAACACCAACTTCCAGTTCTACCATGATAGCACAATGCACAATTTCTTCATACCTACTGATGTCTCTTATCGCTAATGCCCTTCGAAGACTTGGTTTTAAGCCACTAAATAATCGATCAACTATGATTTCAAGTTGAATGATAAATCCAGACACATACCTTGAAAGCCTTGTAAAATTCGCCTCGTATATACCAACAGATTCACCATCCTTTTTCTTAAGTTCCAGAAACTCCTTCTCCTTATTTGTCTGATGAATACGAGGGAAGTACTTATTGAAAAATAAGTTCCTGAACTCATCCCATTCCATGGACTCAATTTCATCTCTTTGCCTCTTATTCTTGTTAAGATTCCACCATTGATCAGCATCACCTTCCAAATGATATACTGCTAAGATGACTTTATCATGATCAGAACATTGTAGAACTGAAATTATCTTTTCAGTGGTATTGATCCATTATTCAGCCACTAATGGATCAGAAGACCCGGTCAATGAAGGTGGACGCTGCCTCATGAAGGATTCAACCAAATGTTTCTACTTTCTCTGATCATTTGGAAGTCATGAATGATTCATAACTTGTGTAAGTATAGAAATAATATTCTGCACTCCATCTCCCATAACATTGGTTTATATAGGAGGAAAATCATTGCATCATCCATTACATTGATCAACATGGTTCCTTATGGTTCTAGCCATCGTCTAAAAAACAAAAAGAATCGTGTGAGAGGAAAAAATCATAATCAAGGGGGAGCACTTTCAATATCTAACATCTTAAGTTTAATTATAATATCGTTACTGTAATTCTAGGACTATAACTTATATGTATACTTATCATTAGGGGCATCCCTAGACATACCTTAGAAATATCTCTAGTTATCTCACTAAATTTATCGCATCCTAGTTTCTAAAGGTTAACTAATCCTTTCCTCTGATACCAACTGTAGAGACCCAAAGAATGATGTACATGGACATTACATTACATTTGTGGAAAACATAATACATAACAAAAACCAACACTCAAGGACCATAATAGTTTAGTGTCTTTGGAAACACGGAACATAATCTTCTAATCATAGTGAAATATCTTCAAAAACTCCCATAAAGATCTTCCCTTTTTTGTTTTCTTTCCTAAAAACCTTTATTTATATCCTGGGAAAAGAAAACATATAAAGGGTGAGCTAAAATGATCAGTAAGGGTATGCATGGATAAAATAAAACAAACCATATACATTTGAACTTAAAAACATGAACACAATGTTTAAACATCAAGATCTTGAGCAATAACATAAAAATGGAAATACGTATGGCATAGATCATAAAGAAACATTAGTTCTGATAAAATTTCATGGGAATAAAACATGTGATTGTGTAAACCATTAATCACATGATATGATTTCCATAGTAGCCAGGGCATTGCTCTGAAGACCATCTTAGTGGAAAAAGTCCCTTTCTGAATTGAGTTCACTCCTCGTTCTAGTCCTGTTTTACTGAACCAGATTAACTTACCTTTCCATCCATGTCTATCTCATGAGATATAAATATTTACCCAATGCATTGGAGGGAGATATAGGTCCCACCCATCTCATAATTAAATCATTCATACTTTTTCCACAAAATAAACTTAAAACATTCATCATAACCTAAAGAATAAAATGGGTTTCATAAACATCATCCCATCATCACAGAATCTATATAAAACAAATGTATATTTCATCATAAGAATGTGAAACCATGTAAATCATAGAGACATTATACTTAAAACATACACATATGAAATAATGTCATCTTAGATGGAAAATGGTTTTGATAAAACACTTGAAATAAATTCTTGAGGAATATATCCTTTCTCCTTAAAAATAATTTTCTTTTCACAAAATGCCACACAATTTTAAAAGAAAAATAATTTTACTAAAAATAACCATGAAACCTTGTAGAGGAAGCTTCTTGAAAATTAGGCAATATGAAACCGTAAAAATCTATTCACACCGTATAAGGTAAAAATAACATTCTCCTCGTACTTTTGTCAGAAAATTCAAAAAGTACCTTATATGGTAACTAAAGGAAATATTCCATTCATACAATGTGATAAAAAGTCAATAAAGGTTACAAATGACATTAAAAATTCATGGAACAATAGTAAACATTTTATGATAGCATTTTTTTAGAAAACATGGTCATGGATGATAAATGTAACCCCAGTAAATACTTACGTATAAGCAATCTCGGATAAAAAATGAGATTGAAAATTTTATCCCTTACCTTAGGTCCGATATTCTTCATACGTATCTGAACCTGATGTATAATTATTTAAATAATGTCATTTACTTATTACAGAATCATATTAATTGTTATGATATCATATATGGTTCACTTATGACTTTATATTACCTGTTCTTTTTAAAATTCCATGTTAAATAGTGTTTTGTGTAAAATCGTTTCATTTGTCATCCATGTTTTGACATGTAATTATTCATATGATGACATAGATCTTGATTACATAATTCCAGAATATAAAACATGATTTATATATAATATAAATTCAGAATATACATATATATAATAGATCGATAAATTGAAAGACATACACTGTTCATGGAGACGGTAGGTCGTACGTACGCATGAACGCTGTTTTCGTTTCCTTATTGAAATGAATGTAATTAAGTAGATGACATAAATATATATATACATAAATCCAGTAGAATTATTATGTCATATATTTCATTATTACTTATTATTTATACTTTATAATCATTCTTGAATGGTTAACATGGAAAATGAATCTCATCGTGTCGTGGAGACGGTAGTCCATACGTACGCACAAGCGATGATATCATTCCCGTGATCATGGAATTGTATTGAAGTGTATGTATACACTTAAGAATCATTATCACTTTACAAGAATCATATACAGTTATTTAATTACACTATTATACCCATCCATGTAAGGTGGTGGTGGAAAACAGATTACACCACGGCGTGGAGATGGTATTCCGTACGTACGCACGCACGGTGATTTCATTTTCTGTAGGATGGAAAGAAGGTGAAAAAGTTTTGTTTCATATTTATAATAACATAACAGTATATGAGTGATATTGATGTTATTACTTAATAATGAAACAACAATGGAAGAAGATGTTGAAGAAGAAAGAAATTGTAAAGGATCGGTAATGGATATGACCTCTTCTTTGACGCGCCTCTTCTTAACATCCTCTTATGGCACTAGGGTTGGTCTTTGAATAAGAACAGGACCTCTAGGATGTTTCTAGGGAAGTGGGGAAGAAAACTTTTCACGGGTTGGCTGAGATTGGAAGCTCAAATTTGTGTAAAGATGAGAGGGAGGAGGTTCCCTTTTATAAGGGAGGAGAGAGGCACCTTTGAAAAAACTCAAAATATTATTTTATTATAAAGTCATATTCGGTTTTTAAGAGCTCCAAATTTATTTATTTCTAATCTAAGGTGGGGATGGGTTGAAATCCTATCATACAATATAATTTGGATATGTTTATGTTACTATTTTAACTTTATCATTTAGATTTCACTCTAAGTTAAATAATTTAACTTTTACCATGTCTTCCTATCTTCTTACACTATATGGTTAATAAACTTACTATAAAAAGAAAAACTAACCACAAGTGGTTCATTATTAATATATATATCCATATCTAAGTCATTTTCTCAAACCTGATATTTTTACGAATAAAATAACAATTAATAATATAATATTTGTTTTAAAAACTATTTTATGTCATTTTTGAAACTATTTGGTAATTAATTTTTGTGAAACTCATAAAAACCTGATTATTTCAAAAAAGGTTAATTAAATCAATACTTACATGTCATATTAACGTATAAAATTAGTGTAATTTATAAAAAGGCTCAAATTACATATATTTGGGTATTTATAATATCAATTATGTTAGTATTTCCTTAAAAAGGTAATTACTACATCATCATTGTGTCATATATAAATTAAATTATTTATTGGAAAAAAATTATAAATAAAATGAAATTATGTATTAAATCTTTTTATCTTTATAATTAATATTTATAGTATAATTTATCTTATTTATAACCCTATATTGAAAATGTTTGAGTTATTAAACTTTGATTTTAACAATTTAAACTCTTTTTTAAATAAAATAATTATAAGTGTCCTAATCTTATCCATGTGGACCTAAATGGTCATATTTTATTCCTAAGATTGTTTTTGGTCGAATTAATCTTATCCAAAATAATTAGGACATGTGTTAGGGTAATAATAATATCATTTTTACCATTAATTACCTTATTTACTCTTTACCGTGGTAAATAAAAGTAGAAAGTTTCTATTCACCAAAAATTATTTTTATCTCATTGAACCACATTTTACTTACTAAAATCAACTGTGTCTCTTGGATTTTTGAAATTTCATTCACAGAAGCGGTAAAATTATGTTTTATGTAAATTTGTAAATTCTCGTAGGAAGTGGGTAAAACATGGGGAAAAGTTCAATAAAAGTTTTATATATCTAAAATTATTATAAAATGACTCCAATGAATTACCTTGAACTTATATTGGTATTAGGTATCAATTTTTACCTAAAATAATGTTAAATAAAATAAATAATTATTTAAATAAAATGTCGGTTTTTAAATAGTAACCCAGTGTTTTCACTATTCATCAAAAATTGAATGTTTTTAGAAAAATACCAAAATTTCACCCTAATCTAATTTCGATATTCCGAATCCAAAAATGAAGTCCATTTTAAAAGATAAAATTTCAAAAAGTGGGTATTACTATTCACAATGGCTAGTTCATAATAATATTAATATAATATCTCATTTAGTAAAACTTGGTATTGCGTACTACACAAGCTATTGAAGAAGGTCTTGATTGCGTGTAATGTAAGCCAAGTTAGGGAAGCATGTAGTGAAATATCTGTTTAGTGTTGATTATAACATAATAAAAAACTATTTAATTTATACGTTAAAAAAATCTATACTTAATGTTGTGTAGAATAATTTCCACAAAACGAACTTGAAATAGTGTATAACACTAGCAAAGAATAGTGTTGCATATACTGCAAGCTAATATGGTGTTCCATGTAGTACAAGCTAATTGTGGTTTAGCGTACAACACAAGACATCAAAGTAATTAAAAATAATATTTCTCATAAAATATCGGGCAGTTACAAGGAGCCACTATATGACAGCATTGAGGCTTTCTATTGTGAGATTAGGCTAAGCATAGTTGAGGCCATCAGGGCTAGATTATTTTGGGAGAATTTGCAACATTGTTTCAAAGGAAATCATTCAATGATACAAAAATGATTTTACTTTAAGGACAAATATCACCTTTCCTTTTGAAATCATGCTTCAAGTAGATGGGTGATTTCAAGAAAGAGTCTGAGGGACCATGTTTTCATTTTATTTGGCGAGGCTTTGGGACATCAGTGAAATATTTGGGAAGTGATGTGTTAGTTTCCATGAGGTTCTAGTGACTCTTTATGGTGGAACCTGATGGTTCACCTATATTTTCAATATCAGGGAATTCCATGGGAAATATGTTACGGATCCTATCCTCCATAGTATTCCAGCATTGGGCGAGGATGGTAAAAGACTCCTAGTAGAAATTGAGAACCAATGCAGCTTGTGTTTTATTAATTTCAATGTTTTATTATGTTAATATTATTTACACCTACATAAACAAAAAATTTGGGTATGAACACATGGGTAGTACCCTACTGAGGAATGTTCTCACACCCTACATAGGCCCTTCTGGATGCATGTAGACTTGATTATTTGCCTTACATGAAAGGGTTTGGGATCCGGAGAAGGATCCTAGTTGAGTTGGCAAGGGACCTTTAGGTCTTTCCTTAGTTGGAGAGTTCTATTTAGTTTTACTTTCCTTTTTCACCATGCTTATGATATATGTGTATATGTACTATATTCATCCAATAGAGACCCCTCATACTTATTGATATGTATAACCTAATATGTATGCATTCTATGTTTTATATTTCTAGAAGTGGTATGTTTGGTTTCCTAATTCCTTTTTGTCGCTTTGTTGTTTATGCTTCCAATATTTCTTATTATTGATTTCTATTCCACTATGGGGGTCCAGTTTGAGTCTACTAAGTATTTACATCCACTAAGGTTTATATATATAAAATCATAGCATTAATATACCTTCTCTTAAGGTATATTCTACTCACGATTACTCTTTCACACCCTCATTGCTAGTCAACAACCTTTGGTGTATAGGGATGTGCACCTAAGGCTAGTGGAACCCGACATAATAACATTATTCGGGTGGGTAATTAAGTTGGGGATGGTACATAGATGGTTCCTAATACAATTACAATGGAATAATATATAAGGAAATTAATCATAAAGGACCAATCATTTGTTAGTATTAGTAAACTAGATACATATATGATTCATTCATTAAATTTCAAAACACAAATTACAACATAACTTTTTTCATTTCTTTTTTGAGAATAAATTTATTCCATATGGCATATCCCTACATATCAGTCATAGTAAAATTCATGGAATACTATGGAAAACAAAATAAATATGGGTGAGATCATATTCTCAGTAACGGTTAAGATTAATAGAATCTATCATGAATCAATAAGGAATAATCAATATAGAATGGTAAATAACTGAACACACATTTCATTTAAAAAATAGTATAAAGAATATTGAATATAAAAAGGTAAATAAATGAACACACATGACATTTAATCAATAATATGAGAGTGAAATGCATCCATATATTTTATCATAGTGAAAATAACATGGATAATAATAACAGAAATATAAATTTAGAAAATGCTTAATTATTGGATTCCATGTTTCTCAAGTATATGGAAACATTACCATTAAGATATATTCACAGTATAGTTTAAAACTACATCATAAAAAACAATCTAATTTGTTCAAATAATTCCGCTCAAGAAGATACAGATACATAGAGGAGATATCATTAAATAATCCTCACTCATGTCTTCAGGTCAAAATCATTCTTCAAATATCAAATAATCAATTTAATAATGTTCCTTATCATCAAATATTCATGTTAAGTAATGAATATAAATTTATCAAAATTCACCTAAATAATCAAATAACTATTAATGTAAACATCATATGTGAAAATAGTATATGGTTTGGGCTATAAACATATCCATGATAAATGATATGGATATTTAGGGTAAACTAAATGTCTAATGATCATAGTAATGTGAATATTTCAAGGGGAGTTAATGACCAAAAAATGAAACAAAGAAGTGAATATAAATAAATTCATTGGTAAAAATACCCATAAACCATCCGAATGGTAAATAATGATGGTATCAAAATAAACCATTTCGATTAAGAATAAGGGTTGATTTCATTGATGAATTTAAATTCCAAAAAACATATTTAAAAGTATTCTAACGAAAATACCCTTTCTATGTTGAAAAACATTTGGAAAATAATTTTATGTGAATATAATTTTTAAAAGAACAAAACAATTTTTAAATGGTGAAAATAAAATTCATAAATAATTTTTAAAATGATAAAAACATTATTTAAAACCTTTTATAGAAATTTTTTTTTTGATGAAAACATATTTCTGACTAAAGAAAGAAATGAAGTTTAATTTTCTTACAAAATTTTATCAATTAATTTAATAACCAACAATGGAAAAAAGTACAATTACATGAAAATAATCAAGAATGACTATATAAGAATTAAATGGTAAGTTTTATTAGTCAATGAAAAAATTAATTATTTCAATTGAAATTTAAGTATAAACAATCCCAAATAAAATTTGATTTGTCAAGTAAGCCCCAGCAATGATCAAAATGTTTAAGTGAGAATCAACCAATGAATTTATTATGTGTGTAAAATATAAATCCAAATAAAACAAGTTTAAATACAACATAGATATTCAAAATTCATTAAACATATAATCTTATAATATTAATGAAAACGAGGATGTCATATTACATAATGAAAAGAAATTGAGTTATGAAATTATTTACCACTTCGTTACTCTTAATTAAAATCACCTTAAATGAAATTATTCAAATTGAAAGTTAAAATAACGTTAAGAAGTATTTTTTCATGATACTTAATATAAATATAATATATATACACCATATAAATATTATTATGTGTATAAATTTACAATATTCCTCAATGAAATTAAATAGAGACAAAATCCATTATCTTACACCCCCTTATGTCTGAATGTGCTTAAAAATAATGTATAGTTTTTTATACAATTTAATAAATTATTAAAAAATTATATTAATATTTATGATATCATATATGATTATTTTATAAAATATTATTACCCCTTCGTAATTTTTTTCATTATTTTCAGGGTTTCGACTTTTAATTGCCTTGTTTTTAAAGTATATATTGAGTGGTTATTCTTGTTCCTATTACTTAAATAATTATTTTTTAATCTTAAAAATTTGAAAAATTATTAAAATATCATATTTATTTATTGTATATGTCTTTATATTAATCCATAAAATTTGATGATAGTAAATGAAATACACTGTTCATGGAGACCGTAGACAGTACATACACATGAATGATGTTTCCATTTTCTTTTAATGTTGACTGAAATAATAGTACATTATATATATGTATATTATCATTTTATTATAATATTTATATCATATATATGAAGTATTTTTTAAAACATATCATTAATAAATTACCTATAAATCAAGAACGAATCACATTGATTCGCAAGGCGGTAGTTCTCTGTAAACATGAGTGACACAATAATATTTATACAATATGAAAATCATAATGTTATGTGTTATATAAATATTAAATAATCACTAATATATTAAATATCATATATTAATAGTATTTTCATAATTATTTCAAACATTTATAGGTGGTAATGAAAAAATGAACAACATCGATTTGCGAGGCGGTAGTCCTCCATATACACGAGCGATGATTTCGTAACCCATTTGATAGATGTACATGACTTTTTAGATAATATAATTACAATAAAAATATATAATTATATTTAATATAAGTTTTTTTGTATAATAATGATATAAAATTAATTTAATGAGGTGGATGAGGAAAAACATTAAAAAGACTTTTATAAAAAATTTCTTCTTCTTCGGGTATCCTCCATAGGTTAGCACTAATACCTTCATATGTTGAATTTATTCCGAATATAAGTTCCATATTATTTTATGTAGGGATTTTAGGAGTTATTTTTTCATTAATTTATCACTCTAAATTGGTTTTAGTGGTGTGAATAAGGGGGAGAGGGGGAGTGCTTTTATAAGTAGGGTGAGTGGAAATCTTTTAAATTTTTTGGAGTTGAAATTTAACCCATATTTCTTCCAAGAAATTTGGATATATTAATTCAAAAATATATCTAATATAAGAGATAATTTCTATATATTTCTATAAAAAAAGTTTTACATGTTTATAGGTCATTTTCTCCCTTATGATTAAAGATCATTCCCCTAAAAACTCATTTTTCTCTTTGTAACTTTAATTAATTTTAACTTTCTTCACTAATAATTTTGTAGAAAGTTAGGTTGTAAACATTAGAAATTATAGATTAAAATTATTCACTAGGTGGAATCCATTTTTCCAAATTCCCGTCAAATAAGTGTGAAAAATTAATTTAAAATTAATCTTGTAAATGTGATGGGAAATCATGTTTTTTAAGATAAAATGTTCAAAAGATACAATGTTTTTATTTATAAATCAAATGTAAAAATTATTTAAATGGATCTAAATTGTATTAATGGATGTAAAGTTTCTATAATATTACCTTCAAATCAATTCCAAAAAAAATTACATTGTAAATTATTTAGTGGAAAAGTCAGTTTTCAACTGAAATTTAGTATTTTTAACTATTCATCACCAAATGAAACTTCTCAAAAAAATAAAACAAATTCACCCTAAGATCATTTTTATATTAATATTTCAAAAATACAGTTTATTATGTCAAATAAAATTTATAAAAGTGGAAAAATTTAATTTTAAAATAAGTTCTCCAATAAAATGTGACAAAACCGCCTTTAAAAAATATAATTTTTCATACATAAAATTAGATTTTTTTGTATATTATGCATATATAATATAATGGATAAATTTTAAAAAAAACTATTGAATATATAATATATAAATTTCATTAATATCATTCAATTATAATGATTAATTTAATTTATTTGGATAAAACACCTTTGGGGAACAAAAATAGTTTTTATAAAAACATTTCTTTTATATTCAATTGGTTTTTTTATTGACTTGTAATTAATTAGTAACTAATAAATTAAACCAAATATTTTAATAACATATTTAATTTTATTCAAAATCAATAAATTTAGGTCAATGAAATAATTTTAATTTTAAATAATAATGTAAATATTATTCGGTAATACTTAGTCTACCATGTAATATAAGGTATCAAAGAAAGTCGTTATGTGTAATGCAAGCTAACTCAGTATTGAATGCACTAAAAGATATAGATTGAATATATTTAAAATAATAAACATATTTTAAATTATTAGGATGTTATATTCCTTTCTATTATTAGTGTTTTATGTCATACATTCAACTAAATAAAATATTATTCTTTTAGAATTTTCAAGGTGTTACATTCTCCCCACCTTAAAAGAATCAAATCCACACAATTAAACTTCATTTTGGTAATCAAGGGTTTGATAATTGATAATAACATTTTAATAAAACATAAATCATAAAAAATTTAATAAAACATCCCCTTAACAATAAATAAATCTATGTACAAAGGTCATATGGAATAACACATACCTAAGATTCTACATAGGGGAATATTAGTGGTAATTAATGATATAGAATTGAAGAAAACTACAAATATTTATAGAGTGACTGAGGTTTTCTATCACAATCAAGTGTGTGATCAAGGGAATGTTAAGGGCCTTAAATCCATAAATATATAATGTTCTAAATGATGATTTGAATCATTATATACAAATATGATAAGATTTTATTTGTCGAGACCTTTTTACCCAAAATTAGTATTTCTTTTACTATATAATAATATATGAAAATATAATTACATGATATTTTTCCATTTCATAAAAAATCATCAATTGTTTTATCATTGATCTATTTAAAATTTATCCCTTTAATCTAATAAATTAATACCAATAAATTAATATTTTTTTCCTAAATCACTAAAATATACTTTTTTAAAGGTTGGGGCTGAAACCTCATTTATTATTAATGCAAAGAAAATACCAATTTAACATGGTAAAGGGATACACATTACATATCCCTAAGTCCCAGTGGGATGTTATCCCATTACATTGCCCGTAGGCCCAAAATTTTTGGCTCAAGGCCCATTTTGTGAATAGTACTACTACAGTACCCGCCTGCTAAAGTACCGCACAGTACCCGCCTACTGCAGTAACGAGCTGCTGATATAGTGCCAGCCATTACTATAGTATTGCCACTACTATAGTAAAATATATTACTAATACAATAACCTGCACCCAATGGGTTTTTAACCCCCATTTCTCATGTAGGATTACATTATTCTTACCACTAAGCCAAACCCCAAATACATAAATCACTAAAATATTCCTCTAATTGATTGTAAGAGTGAAAAATCATTCTGCATAACTATTTTCTAAAACCAATATTGTTAATAGAATAATTTATAAACCTCAAAATAAATACTAATTGTTCAAAGTTAATATTTATAATTCAAATAGTTTACCTAAAAATATTGACATTTTTATCTAGACATTACTTAGGTCAGTGGTTGGCATTAAACCCTTATCGTCCTTCAGTTGGGAGTTTATGACCTATAACCTTGCCAAATATGATGGTTTGTCACACAATATACATTTTTTTCCCTTTTCTAAAATATAATAATATAATTCCTAAGATAAATATTATGTACATCCTTGAAATTTAATCATTAAATATCCTTTTTTCTAGGGTTTCAAATACATTTTTTTACAAAGTCCAATAATATAATATGACTATTATGATAATTTCATTAATGATCATATTAACCCTAAAAGTTGTTAATACCTTTAAACTTATGTCTATAAACTGTAATGTAATTATTCCTCAACCAAAATTTCCACGAAAACATATTCTCACTATAAATTTCTCCCCAAATGTTCTTAATCTAATGACATTCCTATCACTCAAATTTTAAAAGGAGTTTTTATGAAATTGGACCTGTGATCAACCATAAACTCATAAATATGGTGGTGTTCATAACTCATAAGTTAAGGAGGACATAAATTATTCTAAATTTCAAGTCAATCATCAGATGTTCCATAATTCATGTCACCAAATTTCTACTGGTAAAAATACATATAAAATATATTTTTTTGAATCATAATACATAAAAAAGATCATTATTTTTATTTCCACATAGGTCATTCCTTGGTCTAAGGTTTAACCTAGGTCATTCATTTTCATTATTTATAGAAATCCATCACAATTATTTGTAAATAAAATTTGAATTATCATAAAAATATCCCCCAGTAGTGTCAAACCAGGTGCACAGAAATGCACGTCATCATGTACCAGGTTACGCTCATGTAAATCCCAAAACAACCTTTTTGGTGACTTTACCCCAAGGTAAATCTATCCAGAACCACATTCACTTGTAGTATTATGTTCAGGATGTATTTTAAGGAAAAAATAACTATCTTAACAAAACATTTTGATGTTATTCTACACTTATTCAAAAAATCTATCATTGGTTAATGTTTCCAAATCTATGTTTCTATAAATCTAGTTCCCAGGGGTTCTACTTCTTTGATACCAATAGTAAGGACCCTGAACCCAGAAGCCTAAGGACAATTCCTACTACCATTAAATTGGATTTAGATATAAAGAAATGAATACTAAAGGATATATAAGTTCAGTAATATTGGTAAAATTAGATTGATACATGAGTCTTACATTACATTTTAATACAAAAATTACATCATATATTTTTTATTTTCTTTTCCAAGAATAACTTTATTCTATCTATATTATTCCTACATATCAATTATAGTAAATGTCATGAAATACTAGGGAAAGGAAACAAAATAAGGTTGACTTAAAGTGATTAGAAAATGATAATTACAAAATAATCTATCATGAATCAATAATGAATAACCAATCTAGAAAGGTAAATAACTAAACACCCATATCATTTAAATAACTAGATAAGGTGTACTCAATATGAAAGGGTAAAAATATTAACACACATTCCATTTAATCAATAATTTGAGAATGAAATTCATCCTTATATTTGTTTATACTAAATTTATCATGGATAATAATAACTGAAATATGAATAAATAAAATGAATAATTATTTGTTTCTTTGTTTCCTAGGTATATATAAACATTACCATCAAGATATATTCTCAAGATAGTTTACAACTATTGGGTAAAAACCCATCTAATTTTCCCAACTGATTCATCTCATGAGACTAACGATGAATTGGGGGGATATCATTAATTAGGCTCCAACCATGTCCATTGGTGTAAATCATTCATCAAATATAAAATAATTTATTTAATATTCTTCCTAATCATAAAATATCTGTATTAAGTAAAGAATACAAATTTATCCACATTTCCCTAATTAATAAAATAACTATCAAAGTAAACATCGTGTGTGAAAATGTAATATGTTTTGGTCTATATTAATTTCGATGAATAATGATTAGGATATTTAGGGGAAATTAAATGTCTACTAACCATAGGAAATTGAATATTTCAACTGGGAGTTAAATAATATAAAATAAAATAAAAAATAAAATGCGAAGAAATTCCTCGGTCAAAATAAGCATAAACCTTCTAGAGGTAGAATAATGATTTTTTCAATATATTACCTTTAGATTAATAATTAAGGTTTGATGTCATTTATGAATATAAATAAAACAAAAATATATTTAAAAACATTATTGAGGAAAATACACTTTCTATCTTTAAAAAAATTGGAAATACATTTATTTGAAATTTACTTTTAAAAAAAAATATTTTTTAAACGATAGAAATTACTTTGATAAATCATTTTCAAAAGGATTAAATTTTTTTAATTTTTTTAGAAAACATTATTTTGAATGAAAAATGATTTCTAATAGAATATAGAAATGAAGTAAGATTTTTTAAAAACATTTTCTCAATTAATTGTGTATCAAAGAATTGAAAATGATAATATTACATGAAAATAATCATCAATTACCATAGGAGAATACAATAAAAGGTTTCATTAAACAACAATAAAATAATTAATTTCAATGTAAATTAAAATGTAAAAAATCTTGAATTAAATGAAATAGTGAAGCAATCCCTTGAAATATCATAACAATGAAGTCAGAATCAACCAATTAATAAATCATGTGTGTAAATTGAAAATACACATAAAACAAGCTTATATAGAACACGACTCGCTTACACATCACCAAGGGTAATATTTTAATGATTTTGGCCCTTGAAATTATAAAATAATGGAATTCACTACTCTTTGGAAAAAAACATTGGAAGTTTTGTATTTTTGATTAATTTATTATAGTGTCCAGAACCTAAGATTGATAAATAATAAAGATCTTCCCTCTCTTTTACATTATAAACCCACCCAATATACTATTAATATTTACTCAAGAACCTTGTATCATTTTATTACTCTTCCATTAACTATTTGGAGTCCTTCCAAGGTTCCCTCAACCTCTCAAGAATCTCCTCCCATGCTTTTGAAATCACTGTCTCAACGTATGGGATCCTTTCATTCTCATATTTATTCATGAATCTTCTCCATTTTATGCCTTTATTTTCAAATTTCTAATGTTGTTATATGTTTATAAAAATAATGATTATTATAAATTTAATTTCCAAATAAATATATACCTCTTTATCTCCCATTAAATCATTTTATTAATCTTTAAGTACTACCTTTATGCTGATAAAATTTCACTACGATTTTCATGCCAATTGATTGCGATGTGAATATCCATCCTCATTTCTACTCATGTGTATTCACATAGATATATATATACATCCAACATTAATTTAGGATTTCCATATATATAAACCATCCTACATGATCTTTGGGTTAAGGTTTAATAAATACATCTTTATGTTATATGATATATGTGGCACACTTATGCATGTACATGATATGAAATCAATGGGTGCGATTGAAATTTTATAGCGCTCAAATTTATTGGGTAATGTTTTAGTATCATGAGACATCATGTATGGGATTTATGAGTGAATCTAATCCACTATATGACTTTTCAGACCATGTTATGATTTATTGGCATTTATTCTTGACCTATGTTTAAGATGTCATGTTTAAAGTTGTTTCCACTTTCCCATGTTTCCATTATGTTATCATGCTATATAATTCCTTTTTGGTAATGTTAATGATTATCACCCATTTTATGTATAATTGAAATTCATATTGTCTAAAATGTAATAGTTTCTTAAAGTTATTCCATGTTTATTAACATATGAAGATTTATATATCACCCATTTCTCATGCATGTCCCCAAGTTATTCCATGAAAATTTAAGAATGATGGAATATTGTGAGAATGTTTTGTAAGTTTTTAATAATGGCGATGTACCTCGTGTTTTTAATTTTTTAATTTAATGTACCTAATTACCCAAAAAACTATACTTATAAATCTAATGGGTTCAAATATGTGTGTTATTTTGTAATAAATCTGTAATTAATGTGTAATGAATACAAGGGTTTTCCTAATTGGCGTCAGTGGGAATTTTAGATATTTTTTGGATTAAGATTATAATATTCCAGTGAAATCCTTAAGTATAAGACTAAACAATATAAGAGACGCCAAAATTTTGTAATATTATTGAGTAAGTGGTTTCTCTGAAAATAAATCCTTTTCTAGATACTATAGGTGGATTTGGATGTAACAAAAATGCACTTTGGTGTAACACCCAAAAACTACACATTGAGCTAGACTTAACCTAGAACTGATGCATAACAATGATCCTTTATACACACCTAGTTATATACTCCCAGGGAATATTCATTTGCAAATTCATAAATTCATTAAAACCCATTTTTAAGGGGACAAAAAATTCTAGTAAGAGTCTATGCTAGAAAATAGGTCATGCATAACATAGATTTAGGCCTAGAAATTCATAAGTCAATGAAATATATATAAATTATAAATTATCCCTTCAATGTTATTAGATTTAAATTTATCTGTTTGTTAGGTTGAAAGTACTGATGTCTAATTTTACCTTTATTCTAATTAAAAGCTGTAAATAAGAGGAAATGAGTAAACAAAAAATGTGAAGGCCAATGTGATGACTGCCTAAAAGAGATGCCCAAACTGATAGAAGAAGGATTAATGAACTTTTTTAAGATAATATCTTAGTTAAATAATGTTATGAATAGAAAATTGAATCGAGAGGACCACTAAATTCCCCCCAAAAAAAATCTGAAATTGAGAACTTTATGTGATAAAGGTCTATGATTTTTAATGAATCATATGATCCATTAATTGCAAAAAAGGTTCAAATCCACTGAAATGGTCTTCTTCGTCCATCAATGTTCAGAGAAAGAAAAGGATATATTTTACATTTATCATATAGATGGAGAGAATGATTAGTGCTTCACATTGACCAAGAATATGAAACATGAGGAATAAATCGAAGCAATAATGTGGATGAAATTCCAGAAAATGGTTTTCAAAATATATTTTCCTACACTATCTGACTTAAAATGAAAAGGTGTTTCATTTTCCTCATGAAAAAAGATAATGAATCCATCTAGCTACACAAGGAATACATTAAAATAATTTTACTATATACCTTTATATTTTTCATTATCCTAAAATAAAAAGTTTAACTATTATATAGTAGGAAAAACCCGAGTCTATGATAATCCCTAGTGATCTAAGGCTTTGATAACTAAGAGGAAATTGTCTGATGTTCCCAGAAAGTTGAAATTGATATTAGTGAATCTAAAGGGTATTGTGGGGATAAGAAGTGTAATGTGTAATTTAATTCCTGATGCGTAGTTGAGAAATATAATAGTTGTAAGAAATTTCTACATCCCACATGTCAAAAGTGTGGAAAGAATCACCTTAAAAATTTCCTAAAATAGAGAGTAAGTGATTTAGTTTTGGGAAGTAAGGTAACCTAGATAGTGATTGTCGATGGGAGAAACCCATCAATGTAATATAAGGGTGGAATGGTCTAGTAAATTCTCACCCTATTTTCTAATGTTTCAACTTTAGGGAATAAGTGATGTTTGAATAATAATTCACTAAGACCAGGGAGGATAGAGAAAATCATCACTAATAATCTATAAGGTATCAAGGGAGAGATTATTCCATCAAAACTGCTGACGTGCATCCTGAAATCTAAGTGGTGATATGTAAGCCAGTTATTCATTCAATAATAGTGAATGTAATTTTTAATTTTGGTTCTATTCATTTCTTCATATCACACAAGGTTAGTATAACTATTGAAACATTCCCACAAATCATGGATATAGAGATGTTGATGAAAACGTAAAATGGGGAAATTATTTCATCCCAAGTATATAACTCTTACCATATCAAAATATATGGGATGAAATTCATATAAAACATTACGATACTCCCTTTTGTGAAATTTGATGAAATTTTGGGGGATGTATTGAATTTTCTTACATGGATCCTACATAAATTTCTATGAAAAGGAAATCACTCTTCTAATCAAGAATCATCCTCTGATTATATATAAGTACAAGGTGGAGGATTATTCTTCTTTAGAAACAACATCTTAATAATGGATATTAATTCCCTATAAGAAAGTGTATCTACCTCAAACAATTGAGTATAAGGAAAATATAACCACTAAATACATTCCCATTGAGAGGGAATATGATGAAGCGTTTCCCAAAAAATTTTTGACCCTTACTTCTCATTGAGAGGTTGAATTTTCAATTAATATTACACTTGGGGATTAACCAATATCAAATAATCCATATAGAATGGATATTGTGGAACATGAGGAGTTGAATAAAAAACTATAGGGGAATCTAGATAAAGGGCTCATACGCCCAAGTGCTTCACCATGGGGTGAAATAGTCCTATTTATCATGAAGAATGATGGGTCAATGAACCTTAAAATTGATTATCATGAGCTAAATAATATCGTTAAAAAAATAGGTAACCTTAACCATATATTGATGACTTTTTTGATAAGATACATGGATCCCAATACTTCTCCTAGTGGATCTTAGATTGGGTTATTATTAGGTAAGGGTGAAGAAGGAGTACATCACCGGGACTGCTTTCCATACATGTTATAGGTTGTACGAGTTCATAGTAATTCTATACAAACTCGCTAATTCTATTATAATATTCATGTAATTTATGAATATATTCTTTATATATTACCTCAAAAAATGTATGGTGGCCTTTATAGATGATATTCTAATATAATTTAAAAGTAAAGAGGAGCATGAGGAGCATTTGAGCACTATGTAAAAGACCATACAAAAGGAGATGACTTATGTAATGTAAAAAATGTGTGTTTTAGTGAATGTAAGTCTAATTATTGGGACCCATTATCACATGTAATGTGATATCAATTGAACCTTCAAAGATATATGCTGGTGAAGGATGGACAAGTATAACTTTGGTGATGGAAACTGGTAGTTTCCTTGTAGTGGTTAGAAATTATCGATGAATTATAAGAAAATTTTCATTATTTTCAAACCCTATAACCAAATTAAAAGATAGTCTTTTTTTGGAATAATTAATGTGAAAATATCTTCAAGTAGTTGAAAAAGAGGATTATCGCCATGTTTTTACTTACTCTACCCTCAAGTGGGTAAATTTTGGTGGTTTACAATAATGCTTAGAAGAAGTTCTTGGGATGTGTAATAATAAAGAATGAAAAATTGATAGCCAACAAATCAATAAAATTGAATGTTCCTGAACTGATTTACCCAATTCATAATAAGGAGTTGGATCTAGTAATCAATGTGTTGAAAATATTGAGACATTATCTCAATGGGAAAAGTTTAAAATATATATGGATTATAATAGCCTCAGGTATATATTCTCATAAAAGTCCTGAATATGAATCAATGAAGATGGTTGAATCCAACAAAATACTATAACCTCTCAATCAACAATGATATTGTGAAATAAAATAAAGTGGAATATGCACTAAGTAGAAAGAGGCCAAGAATTTTGCCACTTATAAATATTGAGAAGGATCCAATGTTCTTAGACTTTAAAATTATGGACATGGGAATCATATAGGAAGGAACATCATCAATCTTTTCACAAATTATTGTTCAAACATACATTCTAGATAAGACAAATGATGCTCAAAGAGATGATGTGGAAGTTTAGAAGAATGTAAAAGCTATAAGAAAAGTGAAATCCTTTGAGTTCAAAATTTATAAATAAGGAGTTATAAGGTTTGGGTCAGGACTCTGTGTACCATCAAATCCTACGTTAATGAAGGAGATGTTGGATAATGCAAATATCTTGAACTTCTCCATCTATCCAGGGAGCACAAAGATGTATCGAGATCTCCATGAGCACAATTGGTGGGAAAATTTGAAGAAGGATATCATGAAATATACATAATGGTGTGTTGTATGTCAGAAAGAGAATGTTGAAAGGAAAAAATCCAAGGGTATGTTGAAAAAATTACCCATACATACATGGAAATGGGAATACATAACCATTGAATTTGACACAAGTCATATAAAGACATCAATATGAAATAATACTATATGGGTTGTGGTGTAACATCTTATAAATACTACTCACTTAATTGAAATCTAAGAGGACTTCTCACTCAATAAATATGCATGGATATACATTAGTGAAGTGGTGTGGCTATATGGAACACCACTGTTAATTGTATCCAATCATGACTCAATATTTACCTCTATGTTATGGAAGAGTCCCCAACATGCTCTAAATACTGATTATAACATCGTCACATCTTATACCTCTTAAATTAATGAAAAATATTAGTGGATTATCTAGACACTTGAGGACATGTTATGATAATTCTCAATTGACTTCAAAGGTGGATATGATTAGCATTTTTCTATTTTCGAGTTATCATTAAATAATAGTTTTCACTCAGGCATCCAAATGGATATCTATGAATCCCATTATTGGAAAAGATGTAGAACACCTACATACTGGGATAAAGTTAGTGAAAAAAACTGTAGGAAATGGCTAAGGATATGTTGTAAAAGGTCAAGACCATTCAGCAATAGATCAGCACTGATCAGAGTTAATAGAAGAGCTATATTGATGATTGTTGATGAGACCTAGAGTTTGAGGTTGGAGATACACTTCAAAAAAATGACCTGATTAGAGGGGATTATTTTTTAGTTTAGAAGGGGTTATAACCCCTATAAACGTATTAGTGGTAGTTATGAGGAACATATTCTAATGTGCCATCCTACTATTGATAGAGGTAGTTTTGATGAACTAATGCTAATGTAATGGGGAAATTAGCAGTGGTTAGATTAGAGGGGTTTATAGCCCCTATAATTTCTGCCTAATGTCATGGAATATAGATAGATTAGACTCAGTTTTAACTACCTATAATTCATGCATCCAAGTGTAGGGGTGGTTAAAACTGCCATTAATTTATTTCAGGTGTCTATGTTTAGGGATAGTTAAAACTACCCTTCAACAGACCGATTAATTTTTGACACTTCTCATACACCTACTTATATGAAACCTTAACACTTTCTTGGACCTAGACACCACCTTAACAACCCAAACAGACAACAGGACTCCACTGTGGGACCCGACAAGCTAGATGACACACCCACCTCACACGCACAGAGATGGGGCCCATCAACCACCTCGCCAACAAGCTTAGGGCGTAGAAATATTAGCCATTGAGATTCGGACATGATAACAATACCCTATTTCTTCCACCTATTTACCACTATAGGGAAATTACTTCTATATATTATATATAATCGTTTATACTTATTTACAAAACAAAATATTATATATTATATATGTATATATATTTTTATGTATGGAAATATAATTAATATAATAGCTTTTTTAAAATATGATATACTTGTGAAAAATATTTATATATAATATATATTTTTGTATAATAGAATATATAAATATATATTTTTTGCATAATATAAATATTTAATGTATTTTTTGTACAATATATGATATATATATTTGTTAATAATATATATATATTATTAGATACATAAATATTAGATAATATATAATATATTTATGCATAATATATATATATATATATGTATTTATACAAATATTTGAAAATATATTTAAATTCTTGTGTGTGTTTATGTATTTATATAATATTTATAGATATAATATTATTATAATATATATATTTATAATCATTTTTATATATTTGTATATATGTATGTGTGTGTAAAAATAATAATATTAATTATTATTATTACACATATTTTTTATCTATTAAAATTATATGTTGGTTTTATAAATACTATACATTTATATATTTTATGATTTATATTATACATATATTATATTAAATAAATTTATATTACATATTTATGTATGTTATTATATACATTTATATTATATATATATACACAAACATAAAACTAAAAACATTCATATAAATTGAAATATATAATATAATTAAATGATAATTATATTTTCTAAATTAATTTGTTATTAATATGGTATAATAATATATATATAACAATTATATAATATTTATATATTTATATATAATTAAATCGTTATAATATAATTATATAATATATATATGTGTATATTTATATTTAATTTTGTCTATACTATATATATATTTTTACATAATATAATATATATGTATTTATAAAAAATATACAATAAAGATATATTTACCATAATATATGTATAATATAAATGTATTGTATTCATAAAAATTATATAAATTTTATAAATTAAAATATATTTATTTATAATTACATTTATATTATATATTCCTATATTTATATATGTTGAAATTTTTTTATATGTATAATTATTTATATAATGTCTATATATATATATACGTGTGTGTGTGTGTGTTTGTGTAAAATGTATTTAAATTCATTTATATAATTTTTTTATGTAATATATATATACACACACACATGTATACACACACAGACACACACACACACACACATAATAAATTTAAATTTATATGGGATTTATTTTAAAAAATAAATAAATATTTAGAAGTGGTTTAAACCCCATCTAATCAAAGGTATTTGTGGTGGTTCATGACACCAATCAAATTTCTTGAATTAGAGGTGGTTAAAAACCCCCTATAATGTTATAAATTATAGGGTGTTCCAAACACCATCTAAAATTTTAAATTATAAGGTGTTCTAACCCTCCTCTGATTTCTTAAATTAGGAGGGGTTCAAAACCCTCTATAATTTGTTAAATTAAATGGGGTTCAAACCACCTATAATTTCTTAAATTAAAAGGGGTTAAAACCACCTATAATTTATAAAATTATAAGGGGTTCAAAACCCCCATTAATTTCTTAAATTACATGGGATTCACAACCCATATAATATAAGGGATTAACACTGGGTCATGAATCCTACCTAATATATTAAATCAGAGGGGGTTGAAAACGCCCACAATTTTCTTTTAAAAAAATTATATCTATATATGTATATATCCAAAATAATATTATATATATATATATCCTATAAAATATAACCAAATAAATAGCACTAATAATTAGTAAATTGGTGGAAGATTTGACATAACATCCTCTAAAATCAAACTAAATATTTAAAAAATAATACTGTAAAATTTAGAGGGGTTTGTGCACGCCATATAAATTTGATTATTAGAGGGGGTTGTTCATAGCCCCTCAATCAAATCACCACTAAACTGATTTTTTGGTAGTGATAAGGTATTCCTCCATATATCTCCATGGACTAAATTCATGAGATTTGGAAATAAGGGATAATTTAGTCCATGATACATTGCTCCCTTTGAGATCATTAATCACATCTGAGTGGTGGCCTATTGACTAATACTCCCACCTAACCTATCTAACGTACATGATGTGATCCAAGTATCTTTATTGAATAAGTACATAATATACCCCTTACATGTGATGAATCTAGAGGTGGTACCATTGGAGAGTGATCATTCATATGAATTCTAGTTGGTGAAGATCTTAGATTGTACAGACAATGTTCTATAAAATAAGACAATGCACCCATTGAAATTGGTGTCGAGAAAAAAATGTTTTAATAAGTAATGTGGGAACTAGATTAGGTTATGAAAAACATTACCCTTTCCTATTTTAGTCCGTGAAATGAAAATTTCAAGAATTAAATTTATAAAGGGGTAAGATTGTAAAAACATGATCTTTTATAAATAAAATTACCTTTGATATTGAATTAAATTCCCTTTTATGCATTGTGGTTATAGAAAGCAGATTAAATTATATGGTTTTATTATATCATCTAAGATTTAAAAGACAATTAATCAATATAATCATTGATAATATAACCATTTAATAGGGATCATGTGATTATTATAAATATAGGGTTATGATAAATCCAATTGACAAAAAAATGAAGTGATGGCCTCAACCAGTAGAATCATTCCATATAAAGACAATTTATCGGAATTTCCTATGAAGATGGAATAACTGATATTTTCCCTTAAACAATCCCAAGACAATATCTAACAACTAAATCATGAGTGAAATCATTTACGGGAGAAGTTCAAGCTCCTTCAGATCATGACCAAAATGATATACACTGAACCACCCCATGAAAAACTCTCCATTACACACCTTAAACTTAGGGAATTTTCTGGTTTAATAAAGGTATATGTATCAATATCCTAATAATATGAATATTTGTATTGTTTTTTCAATATAATAGCATTTATATTTACTTCTTATTTTCTGTTAATTTATAAATGTTTTTTATTTTGATACAATAAAATACAAATTATATTTTTTGGTAATATGAAATTTCAATTAATAAATTCCTTTTGATGAATTGAATTTTATTTGAAATAAATTCCATTTTAATAGTATATTGTTATTAAATAATATTTATTAAGTATAGTGGATAATAAAATATTACGAATTCAAAAATAATTTTTATAGGAGTTTGAAAAATGTTATTGTTGAAAAAATCATTACTTTTCAATAAATATATAATATTTTTCTAACAGTGAAAATCTACATATTTAGAAAATTATTTTGATAAAATAAATAATATTTTTTTGATTTAGAATATTGAAATTATCTAATATTGAATGTTTTATAATTTTCTATGATAGTCAATTTTTTTGGTAAAAATTAAGTATGATATAAATATATGGTGTGTATTATGACATAATAATGAAAAAAATTATGTAATAAATCGATAAAAGGTATAAAAAATTATAATTTTCCCATTAAGAAATTTATTTTTAGATTATTTTATTAATTTTATAAACCTTTAAAAAAAATTCCAATACCTATATTATATTTTAATGTTTTAATATAATTTCTTTAAGGACATGACTCACTTCCACATCACTAAGGGTAATATTTTTATTATTTCAGATCATGGGCTTATAAAATTATGTAAAACACTACTATTTTTCAGAAAACATGGGAAAAATCGTGGTACGGTTTTTGGATTTGATTAATTAATTATATATACTAAAAAACCTAGGTTTGAGAAATAATATTGAACATACCTCACATTTCCTATATAAAAATACTCAAGATATTATTTATATTCACCTAAAAACATTGGATAATGTCCTTTATCTTCACTACCCTCTCTAGAGTCCTCCCAATGTTTCCTCAATCTCTCATGAAGCTCCTACCAAGATTTTGGTAACACCCTCTCAACGTAAAAGATCCTTTCCTTCTCCTCTTTATTCAAGAATATTCTCAATTTAATCCACTGAATTTCCAATTCCTAATATAGTTATATGTTTTTACACATTTCAATTAATGTATTTTGTTTAAAATGATGATATATCCATTTTCTCTCAATAAAACATTTTATGAATCTTTAATCACTGCCATTACGCTGGCGAAATTTCGTTGGGATTTTTCCTACCAAACGACTGCATTGTGAATATCCAACCACATTTCCACTCTAGGATATTCAACTATATATATATATCCTTAATTAATTTCACAATTAAATGTATATAACCCACACTCCTTGATCATGGTGTTAAAATTTACTATATATGTTCTTATGTCATATGATCTATGTGGCACACTTATGAATGTACATGATATACAAGTGATCAGTGCACCTAGAATTAGATAACGATCAAATCAATTGGGTAATATTTTAGACTCATGAGATATATTTTATTGGATTAGGGGATAATCCTAAAACATTGTTGTATTTTTCAACCATGTTATGAGGTCTTGGTTGTTAACCTTAACCTATGTTAATGTTGTCGTGTTTAAAGTTGTTTACAATATCCCAGATTTCCTTTATGTTTTCAAGCTATATCAGGCCTCTTTGTTCATGTTTATTATTTTCAGCCCTCTTGTGTCCCATTGAAATTACTATTTTATAACATGTTATAGATTCTTCATTTCATTCCTTTTTTTCCTTACTACGAATTATTTCTCACTTCTTTATTATGTATGACTTTAGGTTATCCCATATAGTTTTACAAACGATGGAATATTATGAGCATGTTATAAAAGTTTTCAATAATAGAAATGTACCACCTATATTTATGTTGTAATGTAATGTACCAAATTACCCAGAGACATTATACATCTCGATCATATGTGTTGTAATATATGTTTTTTTATGTAATAAATCATGAACTAATGTGTAATAATGATAAGTGATATCATAATATACATTAAATTAACTTATGGTATAGAGAAACTTGATCGGCTGTATGAATATGGATCGACCATATGACAAATAGTAGGTATTTTTTTTTAATTATTAAACTTACAAAATGAAGAAACTGATCGAATGTTTGTTAAAAAATAGATTTACCACATGTTGAAAAACTGAACAACCACACATTGATAAACTTATCAGCCACACATTAAAAAAATGATTAACCAGACACTGGAAAATTTATAGACCATATATTAAGTTTGATCAACTGAAATAATAAAAACATACTTTCAAAATTTTGAACCTAACATGACTTATGACCTACTGTAAGAAATCAACCATTCCTTAAAGGATTATAATCTATGATGCTCTTTTTTTGATAATTTTTATTTTATGCATTTTGATTTAATTAAAGTTATATTTAAGGGTCATTATGGATCTATTTCATTATTAAATAATTATTAATTATTTCAATGGTAATGAATTAAATTTGGAATAAATAAATTCATCATTAAATTTTCATCATGTATGTTAAAGTATCACACAGGTTCCTTAAAAACACATTAGTTCTAAATTTAAACTTTTAGGAGTTTGAAGTGATTTCCTTGAAATATTTATGGGGATTTTCCAATATAATTTAATAATACTTCAGAGATATTAATTATTCTACCATGGCTCACTGTAATACTTGTTTTAACATTTTATATTATAAATGTAAATTAGGTGGCAATATTTTTCATGCACATTCAATGAATTACATACTTATGGATTTATTATTTTTTAATATATTGTTCATAAAATCACTCAATATACTAATTTATATAGTTGAAGTGAAGTAATGAGGTTGAGTATATTCTTGAAATATATTGTGTGATACACCTTGGATATCAATTAATACTCTGATATGATCTTTAATTTTTTAATCTATTTCTTTTAAATAGAACCTTATTATCTCAACATTCATATATGTTCTAGTTCATATGAATTATATAGTTCTTACTTATTTTTATCAAATGTCTTCTTAATCATGTATGGGTTATATTACATATAAATGGTACGAGTGAGGTTATATGACCTCAAATAGGCTATAGGTCCTATCATTACTATTAAAAGGAAAGGGAATTAGTTATTTCTTGGTCTAGATAAAGGAAGAGTTTGGTTTCTACCAACACTTCAAATGATAGATTATGGGTTGTAAGTCCATGTGTGAAAAAGAAATGTTGATGAATTATGCCACCAAGTGTGTAAAACTTTTGTTTTCTATTACGTGTCTAGGGTTTCAAAAGGCTTTGTAAACGGTTTTTATCTCCATTAAAAATTCATATATTCCATTATAATTATTTGTTATAGCTCCCTATAGTTGACCGGGGAAAAGAATAGAGTAGGATAATTTATTTCTAAAATAATATAAAAATTATCATGTTTATTTCTATTTATATTTCCTTTGAGTTAACTATTCTCTTTGGTGATAACTTAATAGAAATTAATAAGGTTTATTTCACCCACCCTTTTACCTTTCTAACAATCATACTTTGGGATATAACACAATATACCCCTAGAATATCTTTTGTTAAGAAATTAGGTAATGATATAACACTACCTTGTTGGTTTTTATTTTTAGAAATCACATTATGTAATAGTTAGCTAGGAAATTATTTCCATTTGGATAAAAGAGGAATAAAATTGATATAATCCATTCAACACCTGAATCTAGTAACCTAGATCCCATGGTTGATTTATTACATTAGTAAAAAATATATAGTTTATAGGATAATTTTTTTAGCATTCTTAGGAAACATGATATGTAATTGAACATTAAATAGAAGTGACAACTCAATATAAATAATATGAAAAAATAGAATCCTTATTATGTATTATTCCAATTCTATATGTCATATTTTGTAATACTATTGGTTTCAAGGAAAAATATATAATAGAGTGAGATTATATGTTTATCTAGTTGTAGAGTATAACATAACCTATCATTCGTTGTCATGGAATCAAAAACATGTCAAGAATAAATAAATTATTTGAAAAATAATATATCCATAGATTATATATTATTCAATAAATTCATGAATAATAATAACTTATCTCACAGTGATGAAATACTTAATTTCAAACATCATAAAAAAACTTACAAGGTCACATTCTGTGAAATCAGACATAAAGGGATAAGGATTATACTAAATACCCATTAATATTGTCTCATCTGGTCAACTGATGCATTGAGGGGATATAAAATTTCATGCCCCACCCATCACATTTTATATCCAAATTTTCTATCACAAGAAGATAATGAATAGTAACGTACATAACATAATGTTCCTTATGAATCATCATACATAGGAATGGATAAATAATCAATATTTTTTATACATAGATAATATACATAAGGAATATCAATATTTTCCTAATAAAGAGAATAATATGTCTATTTAGGTGATTATCCTACAATGAACAATAAAATAAAACGATATTATAAATGTAATGAAAAGTAAATTTATCAAAGGAATAATAAAAAGGGAGTAGTGATGAGTACTTTCTTGGTGTAAAAATATCAATTTGAAAAATTCCTTCATTATGGTTCGTAAATATTTCATGAATTTTATAAAACATATTCCTAGGGAGTGTCAAAATAGGTGTGGAATCTGGAACACTTATCATGCATGAAGTAAAGATAGATCTAATATTCAACCAACTATTTTTAATTTTACCACCCTATGTGAATCTATTTTAAAGCTTATATAAACAATTTTGTATAAATACTGGAATGTCATATCTTAGAAACAACACCCTATTTACTTTTCCAAACATTTAGGATTATTTGTGGCTGTGGGGATGTTTAAGAATCCTAAAAACATATGAATATTATTTTATGAGTTGGAATTGTTATCTATAATTGATAATATAATAAATAATTTATAAAAATTAATAATAACAACATTTCTCATTGATATGTATAGGAAATGTAAGGATTATAAAAATAAAGGTAGAGATGGGATTAGTAACACTTACACTATAATGTATATTATTAAAGTATGATTGGAACACCTTATATCCTTATAAACTCCTTGGATAAATTATTAAGATGATAAATGATAGTTAATTAATTCTCAATGGCTTTAGTGTGGCGAGGAATGACAGAATGGGTGGGTGTTTATACTTGAGAAGGGGTATTTTGAAGTTAAAATATTGATTATTTTTTTATATTATCAAATAAATTTATGGTGGTATTGATTCCCAAAAATAATTCATTAATTATTATATAAAAGAGGTTTATTTTATATTTAAATAATTTAAATACTAATGTTCAACTATCAACCTCTTCATTAAATAAAACGAATAAAAAATTGTTTTTTTAAGTGAAAATATAAATTTTAGTATCTAAATGTAAAATATATGTTTCTAAATTCAACATAATAATTTTAAATTAATTATTTTAATCATGAAATTATTTTTTTCAATAAAAACATTCCTAAAATTTTCATTCATTTTTATAATTTATTGATTTCTTAAAATTTGTGCTATTTATAATACAATTTTTTCACTTTAAACTAAAAATCATTTCTTTTATTAAATTCCCAAAAATTAATCCTAATCTAATTCATATTTTATGATTTCAATGTTTTATATCATCTTATGAAAATAATTATCCAACTATGTGATGTTTAATTAGTTAAAAAAATATTCAAAATTAATAATTTGACACCTAAAGTTTGAAATATATTTTTCTAATAAATTTCAATTCTGTTTTGAGACATATGAGTGTAATTAAAATTCATTGATAAAATAAATTTTAAATAATTAATCATTGTATTACCATCAAAATATTTTATTAGGTTTTATTGGAAAATTGAATAAATAATGGTTACATTACTTTAGTTGAATGTAAATTCTTACATTCTACCCCATATAAATTATTTTATCCGAAATTATTATAGTGTATATCAAAACATATACAAATGAGGCTAACTATTAATTATTCATTCCTCAAGGTCACATATTTCTTCTTCTAACTTTTGATTCCTCTAAAATTATTTCACCAATTTGGTTGTCTCATTCCACAACACCTATTGTGTAGGGTCATGAATCTACATATGCACTTCATTATATGATAAATCATCTTTAAGCTATATATATTTTGTGGTGATTATATGGGATGGGAATGTTATGTAATTATTATACATTGAGATGTTGAATACACCATTAAATTTAAATATCATGACTGGAAAATCCAATTGATAATCCATAACTCTAATATTCTCCAAAACATTAAAAAGCTCAATATACCAAAAACATATTTTTTATCTTCTTAAAAAAGATATAAATTCACTTAAATAGTGATACATTCATTAAAAATGATCTCTTATTTGGATTTCCAATTCCTTCTTTCAATTATCATAATATATTTTATAATTTATGAAGGTTTTTTGTGATATGGTTATGGATATGTCATAACTTTATATCAGTTTCCTCAATGAGTTCTCGGCCAATTATTTATTTTTCCCTAACATCATCAAAATATTTTGGAATTAAATATATTTTCTATAAAATTAAAAATATTGTACAATTCATATTTTTGAATGGAATCTATTTTTAAATGAAAATAACACTTTATTCAAGTACTAGTTCCATATCCTTGGAAAATCATGTTATCTTGATGTCAACAATTCTTGTAATGTTTTGATGGTCATTTTAGACTACACATCTATTTCAAGATGGTGGGTGAGGCTCAATAGTATATAGATTTCAAAATAATTTAAATACTAATCTAAATTTTGGATGTGATGTGTGGATCTTGTTCATATAAAATTAATAATGGGTAACTACAATTTATCAAAATATATTTTATATAGATCCTGAAATGTAAATCAAGGGGTAGATTCCCCATTATTTCTAAGAAATGTGATGACATGGTATGATGATCCACAGTCATCCATATAGAATCATTATTATTATATGTATTAGAGATTCTAGTAAAAAATGAATTGGGATATAGTCCCACTTACACATTGAAATAGGCAGAGGTTTCATCACACCATTTGGGAGTTGTATCTCAACCTTTATTTGACAGTATACGAAGTATCTTGACACATAGTTAGAAATTTCCTACATCAAGTTTTCCCACCAAATGTGTTACCCTAGATTCATATACATTTTAGTTCTATAACGAAATATATAGAAATTATATCTATGAGGTTCACAAAAAATTATATATTCTAATCATGTACTAATGGCATACATTGTCTTTTTCATCACTTTAACATGCCATCTTCACAGATGAAGTCTCTCAATACCATATTTTATATGGATTTATTATTCGTTTTTATACAATATTCATCTTTTTAATACTTAATTACCCACTGTTGTAAATTTGGTTGGGGAATTACTTGGAAAAGAAATGATGTTTCCCCTTCCTTATTAAGTTCCAAATTCAACTATACTAAAACTCTAAATATTGGATTCTTTATAACATCATTATACATATAACTCCATGATCATTCCTATACAATCCATCTTCCACTTATTTAAATTTCAATTATGGTGGTTTATTTTTTTGTCATACACCAATAGTAGTTCAAACAATATCCTTTGTTTAAGGTTGAGCTATTTGTGGGTGAATATATACTTAATTTTTTTTATTAGTATATATGTAATATATTTCCATATAAATATAGAAAATATATATTTTTAATGATTACATTATAGATTCTAGATAAATACCATGAGATGGATTTTTTTTCATTGTTCTATAATTTTTTCGATGAATGGGAAACAAATCATTTATTGCGCATAAAGACACAACCTAATCATGTCTATGATGTATCATTTTGTGTAAAAAAATACCTCCTTTCCCAATGGAAATTTATATATTATTTCATTGATTAATATCATCATTAGTTTCTTAAAAAATAGTTTATATTCCATTGACCATGTGAATTTTTTCTATCTACCTTCCAACTTGGTAAAAAAATTAGCTATTCATTATTTATTTTTAAAAATTCCCAATTGTAACTACATAAACCAAGTAAATAATATATCTATGATAGATATTTTGGAGTATGATATTCATTATAACGATTTTTTTATATATTTCAACCAGTATTCCATCCATAAAAAAAATATGTATATTAAAAAAAACTTTTGGAATACAAAATTAACACTTCTAAAATATTCTATATAACTCAATCTCTCTTAGAATCTCAAAGACAATATTTAAATAGTCTTCATGATATTTATTGTAGTTATAGCATATCAATATTTTATCAATTATAATAAAAAATAAATTTTACAAGAAATTCCTTTAATACTTTATTCAAGAGATCCATAAACATAAATGGTTGATTTATTAACCTAAAGTGAATTACTATGAATTAATAATACATATAAAATATATGAAATTTTTTATTTTGTATATCATCCTTATTCATTTTTAATTGATAATAACCAGAACAATGATCATTCTTTGAGAAGTATTATTTACCTTTTAGTAGATCAAAAAGTATGTAAATGTGAGGCAATGTGTTCTTTTTCTTAATATAAATGGAATTGATTTATCTATAATTGATTCATAGCCCCAAAAACCTATCCTTATTATTCATAAATAAGAAAACTGATCCCAAAGGTGAAACACTTGGGATATTTATCCAATATAACTTAATTATTGTAGGTAACACATCATTTAATAAATTTCACCAGATCCATTCTATAGAGAGGCATGGATAGGGGATTCACATCAAGGATAAGGTCAATAGAGAACTCAACTTCATGGTCAAGTGTATATCCAAGATTTACTTGAAAAATAAACTAATATAATACCTTAAAATAGATAGATCCTATTTCCAATGGATATAAAATTTATCTTTTGAATTATTTTCATCCAAAATTTCATTAAGATTCTCATTGGAGGTGGTTCAAAAAATGACTCGTTCAATACAGAATCTACTATAAATATAAGAAAATATATTCCATAATTAAATATTTCAATATATTTTTCATGAAAATAAATTATTTAATTATAAATTGAGAGTAAATATATCCCATGTATTATGTAAAATTCAATCATTAGTATAATAATTAGGTTTGAAAATATGGAACCTCTATGGATTTTAATATAAACAAAGAAATATAATTTCATTTCTATAAGTATTCAAGAGTTATTTTTAACCAAAAATACTTCATTGATGTATCAAATGATCATTTAATGTTTTTAAAAAACATATAACATATTAAATAGTGTGTAGATACAGAATAAAATAACGCATTAGCTAATATTAATTTCATGATCATTATAGCTTCCATAACATCTTCTGAAACATCAACTTCTACTATGGTGATAGAATTATCTTGACATTACTCTTAAGGATTATTCTATGGTTGGTACCCATGATGCTTATGGAATTGATATGAATAGTGTCCCATTTACAGAAAAATATATCATGGAAATTTTGTAGCTTATTTATTTCTATTTCACTATTGATATTTATTTCCATTATCTAAATACATCTAAGAAACTCTCATCCCTGTAAGGAATTCCATAGGGTATCTCTTCAATGATTCAATGCATGTAAGAAGTTTTACCCCACCAATATTCCTCTTTTTCATTTTTTCAGTATGGCACTAGGCCACCTTCTTTTTATCTTGATTCCCTTTTAATGTAAAATACATAGAGAAGTCCTTATTCGTGTTGAAAACACTAATCACAATATATTCATATGAAGAAAATATAAGAGGTAATAATTTACATTAAAGGTTTGTCTTCAAACCATCAAATAATCAATTAATCTTTCTCTCTATTTTATGTATGAAGTTCATAATATCTTTTATTAACTCTGATAAACTATCCTCATACTCATCAATATCTTTATATTTAATTTATCTTAAATTTATGAATTTCCATCCCATTTAAGATGTTTTCTCACATAGAAAGAAGAATTCAAAGAATATCTTCTTAATTGACCTTCATTCCTTATTATCTATCTTCACTTCCTTATTTTTGTTTCAAATCAATGACCACAATTAATTAGTAAATCATTTTAAATTGTCTTAAATTTTGATAACCATATCCCATTATCTATATCTAAAGTCAACGTATAATTTCTCTAGTGATTTTGTGAATTCTTCATCTTCTAATGGATTCATGGATCCATTTAATGATGGTGGTTGTTTAAATAGGAAGCATTATACCATTATCACATCATCGTTGGAAGTGATAGGTTGTTCTATACATGTGTTTATATTGGAAATAACCTACTAATACTACATTAATATTTTCATAATTTTCTCAACTCTAAATCTATCTTCATTGAATTTATCTTGAGAGAAATTTTGACATTGATTATGGGTGTTTACACAGTTTCTATTTCATTAATTAAGAAATATTTCAAAACAATGAAATATAAACAATTAGTTCGTGAATAAAAGTTTTAATAATAAATCATTATATATAATTTAAATACATTTATCAAAAGTACATGTAAGGGAATATTTAAAAATTTGTAAAATTTATTAAGGGTTTGCATATGTTTATGTTCTTTAATTAGGTTCTTCTATATTTAGTTACTATGGTTACTACAAAACGTGAACCGATTCTAATTGTAACACCCCAAATATAGTAACCCATAGCCTATGACTAATTTATAATATTTTTATAAAATACATAAATCACCATATCCAATAATATAGTTTTATCAAGAAACTAGACATGTAATTGAATATTACATAGAATTGAAAACTGAACATAAATCATATGAAAATGAAAAAAATGTTATGTCTCTTTGAAAATCCCTACATCACATGTATAAATCCCCTTCGTTACCTAAGAAAATGGTAATAATTTAAAGGTGCGAGATAAAATTCCTAGTAAGTGGTAGTGTATAGATAAATATATTCTACATAATTACAAAATGAAGAATATTTTAGATATTAATTAATTTTATAAAAAATAATATATTAATGGATTAAATAACAATAAATAAATTCATGTATAAGATTAAATGATCTCATTGTGATTGAATTCATAATTTCGGAGGTTATAAACACACTATCAACGATTCATGTAATGACATCATACATAAATACTCAAGTCTCATGAACTAGCCTAGGTACCCTAACAACCTGATAACTGTTCCGGCCCAAACATAGCCCAAATAGAATTCCTAATCTCCATGGGATAGCAACTAGAATCTTACATCCTACAAAATGAGATTGGGAATTATTTTTCCACTAACAACGTTGAAATAAAAGAAACAAGAAAGAGAGAATATCAAAATAAGCTCCATTTTGAGTAATGTACCAGATTAAAACATGGTATAAACAACCCCAATGTAATACAACCCAAGTACCAAAACAGGGGACAACAACCCATGTCCCAAAATCCACAACTCACCAAGTCCACGGTTCAATAGCTAGATCAAACTCCATGAGATCGTTTATCCTTTCTCAGTCCTAGAAGTAGATAGTCTATAAACACACGAAGGGACAGGTAGGTTGTGAGCCAATGACCCGTAGGATTCCACCAACGATTCCATAATAGATCCCAATAATATATTAGCCAATGGAATTCTTTCAATTTTAAATAAAATTGGTTTGGAATTATGAATCATATTTAAGCAAATCATTTAATATAGTTTAGGTGATGTAAAATACTTTAAGAAAATGGTTTACTTTACTAGTGATGAAATATTTCTAAGACAATGCTTAAATAATTTCTTTTATATAAAAGAGTTTATATAAATTCAAAAAGTTCATAAAAAAAATTTAAAAAATATTAGCATAAAGTTATATCTAAACTACAAACAAGCTGACAACATGGTCATCTTCCAATTAGGTATGAAAGGTCCAGGCTATTTGGGTCCATGATATCAATGTGATCATGACAATATGTGTAGACATACACTCTCTATACACTGGATAGAGAGGAATCTTCACCATCACTTAAGGGACGTGACCTACTACATGTATGTCTTTGAATGATGTATATTGTATAGTGTGCCCAAATAACTCACAATCTACATAAGGATTTCATGTGTTCTTACACAATCAATGATGGGAAATTTATTTTAAGACTGCTTAAAATATACTTAAATCTCATTCCCCAATTTCAAATTCCAATTTTCCATTTAAAACCAAAAAATGATTTAATATAAAATATGCCTCTTTAACAAGATAAAACCATAGAGTTTTTATCAAAAAAATTATAATCCATTTTTTGGGTTTAAAATCTATTCAAAACCATTTGCTTCAATTTAAAAATTCATTATCACAATTAAATTCAACAGTTTAATTGAAACTGTTCCCCTCAATCCACAATTTATTTTAAAAATTTTATATTCACCAATTTCCATAAGTACACCACTATTCAATGGGATTACAAGATTTTTCCTTTTTTTCATTCCCAAACCATTTCCAAATATCCCAATTCATTATGATTGGGTGTTATAAAATAAATTGAAAGTAATTTTGGGAAATTAATTTTAAATTAGAAGTTGAAATAAATCAAGAAATATAAAGTTAATCATTTTGGATAATTAGGACGGAACCACATACCACAAGGTCATCGATGTCAGCAGAAATGATAAACCACCATGTGCGGTTCAATATATCTCCTCCCGTCTTTATTATAATAAGCATCGACACACCAATGCTCGATATTATTCATGGGTTTCTAGAACCAATACCAGTTATTTTATTTCAAAAGGAAATAAAATATCACATGCGATGATACTTTCCTTCTCTTGGATAATTTTATATTTATATTTTTAATATATTACATGAGATAATATTTTTCCTCATAAAGATAATTTTAAAATTATCTCTTTAAAACATTACATGAGATAATATTTTATCTCTTTAGGGTAATCATCAAATTATCACATTAAAATACTAAATGTGATAATCTAATAAAAAATATTTGATAATTTTATTTAAAATTGTCATTAGATAATCTAGTGTTCTTATCATTTATAATTCTATGATATTATCATTTTATAATTATGATAATAATCCTTTCATAAAACACAGAAATTATCCTATGATAATATCTACAGTTTATGTCATGTGATAATTACCTTATATTTATCCATCAATAATTTTTGAAAATTATTTTCACCAAGACCTGTAATTGTCCTTTAATAATTCCAATTAATTATCATATAAATATTTTATTATTTATATATAGATAAAACCAGGTGATTATCCTTTTATAATATTTTTTAAAAAGCCCATTTTAAAATTCAATAAATTGGATTGAAAATATAGTTTACAGCCTTCAAATCGAAAATATGATTTAGATTATGCTCACTGATACAAATCCAACAACATTGATGGTTCATAATTACGATCAGTAACAAAGAATATATTAAATTTATTATATTTAATGAATAATAAAAATAAATAAATAAATAAATAAATTATTTTAAAAGGGAATGAGAACTTATCTTCGACCTACATCGTGCACTAGGGGGAAAAAGAGGAACCAGCGCACATAGTTCAGGAAGAAGAAGAAATGCTCAACCAAGGTTCTGCAATCATCCGCAAGGTAGTTCGGGGTCACTCAAACTCAAAAAAAGAGTCCCAAATAATGATCCAAAAGAATCATCCGTTTAAAAAACCCAGAATGATTTCAACTTTTGGAAAAACCAAAATTACAAATTTCACCCATTGTTTTATTTGATTCTTGATGGAAGAGTCATTAATTTTTTATGTTTAACGTGTTTATGATGATTTTCAATCAAAACAGTTTCAAACCCATTTTTTAGAACTCTCTTATGTCCAAAAATGGAAGAAAGGTGTCAAATTTGGGAGAAGATGAACATTTAAATGCATAAAATAAAACCAATAAAATTAATTAATTACTATAAAAATAAAATAACATCAAACATCTATTGGTAATAAAATTTACATCCCACATAGGATAAGCACCCCACTCCAGAACCAACAGTGGTATCAAATTTTCCATATATCTCACTATTTTATAGATATTAATTATTTAATATATAAAAAATGGATTAAAATTTAATTAAATATTAAAAATAGTTATTTTCCAAGTGATACATCCAAAATTTTGACACATACATTTTTTATACCCTAACTTGGATAAACACCACGTCCTAGACCTTTTAGTGGTCTTAGATTTCCCAAACCACAAACCATTTAGGATATATTAAATTATTTTCAAAAATAATATAATAAAAATTGTTAAATAAATTATTTTCATGAGCGAGACATCCAAACATCTGACACATACAAATATTATATCCCTCTTAGGGTAAATACCACATTCCAATCCTATTGGTGTTCCCATATTTCTCATTCGACACACTATTTTGAAGTTATTCAATTATTTTGAAAAAAAAAGATTGTGATTATTATATTTTTTTAATATTTTTATCAAGTCTTCACCGAGACCTTGCGGGACTCGGAATCTCAAACTAAATCAGTGTCGATCTCCAAAAATATCAAATTTAATATTCCAATATGTCAACTATAATTTTACGTCTTTAACGCATTGATCAAATTATTTCAGTGATAAATCATTTTTTCCCACTTATGTTGTTAATAATTTAACACAAGATGGTTTATCTTCACAAAAGGATATTATAGTAATTATTATACCAAATACCCAATAAGTGTGTCTCATAAGACCAATCAATGGATCGAGGGTTAATATAAATCTAGGTCCCACTATCACTTTATAAATCCAATGCATCAGTCATATAAATAAAATGGCCAGTGTAATACATATCCTAATGTTACCTAAGGAACCTTGTACATACTAGTGGATAATAAATCAATAATATTATTTATATAAATTATGTTTATAAGGAATGTAAATATTTTCTTAGTGATGCCCTATACTTGTACTCCTAGGATCTGGTTCTCATAGAATCATCCATCACATATATGCTCTCAAAATTACCTAAGAGACCCAATTTTATCCATTAATAATTATAATATCACTATTTTTAATCACTTATATTCTAAGGTCCTTATAGGTTTAGAGTTTTAGATAGTTAAGGAGAACTTTTACATAACAAATCCCATTTATTTCTCAAAAAATTGATCTGTTCCACTATATAAGAAATTAATCAATCAGTAATAAGACTACAATATCTCCTAGAAAATTATCCACACATGCTGCCCTTCTAGAAATATCATGTGTAATTATTTTTTTTATAACCTGGGGATATGGAAACATAATTAGGGTGAAATAAAATGATAAATAAGAGAAAAAATATATCCTAAGATATTAGTAAAATAAGGAATAAAAAGTGGTTCCACAAAAATATTTGCAGTGGTAAAGCTCTGAGATCACCCCCACAACCTAAATCTATGACCGCTCGATAAGCTTGAATAGAAAAGACTATATAGTCTCTAGCTTGTCCATGGTGATCTAATCTCTATTACCAAAATGATATTTTACCCATTGATTCCTAGATTTTTATGTAAAAATGTCTTGGAAAACCATTTAAGTAAAAAGGTGTTCGGTCCTTATGACATCCCACCTTTTTATTACGTATCTTTTAATTACATTTTACAAATAGAGAATCTTTAAAGTCCAGTGTCTTGGAAATCAGGAACAATATACATGAAAACATTAAACATTATTCTAATACACTTGTAAGTTTTCATAAAGGGTTTATCCTATGTAAACTTACTGCATCTCATTACATGGAGACATACATCAATGGAAAGGGCGATAAGAAGTCCCTGTAAGGAAAACAAGGGAATCCATTTACTTGTGATATCAATAAGAACATGATGAAAAACACAAAGACATCAGAAATTGAATTAGAGGCATACCATAATGAAAATAACATGAATAATAATTTGAAGATGTGGCTAAAACATCTATTTTATACATTCATGAACATATCACCAAGGTTTATCCCCAAGGTGTCATAAAAATTACCAAAGTTATTCACCAATGAATCGTGAAACTTGTAATCTATAGAGATTAAATTATATACCCAATTCATTGGTTCCCTATTAAGGTGAAACATTAATATTTATTTGTTTCCATGTGAGACAAATAGATAATAGTCATAACTTTCATAAATAACCCAAATAGAATAAAACAAATGGTTTTATGTCAAAATCATGATGTTTTAAAATGTACTTAAAACATGATAGATATTTAATATATAACCCATGAAAAATGAATGAGGGATTCATGTATGTCAACTGCAGAAAAAAATTTAACATTTTTAGAAATTGATTAATACACCCAAAACTAAAAGGTTTTTTGTATTCGAATAAAGAAAATTAGATAATTTATTGAGAAAAATAAAGATAGGTTTTTTAGAGGAAAATTATACATCATAATGGCTATACAAAATTGTTTTAGAAAACATTGAAAAGAGAGGGTAAAAGAGTCACCAACTCATAAATAAATCATAATACCTTATGGGTACATAATAATAATAAATAATATCATGTTATGGATATTTTATGGAAATACGATATGAAAATGAAACTCGAAAGAAAAGAGAAGATCCGATTTCTTTTACAAAAATTTGGTAGCCAAATGACATCACTTAAACATTCAGAAAATTAGTTGATGAGAGAGGAAAGTGTCCCCTATAATTTGGAAATAAAATATAAATAAATAAGGATATATAATAACATACCCCAACGTAATAAGATGTAAAATATAAGACACAATAGAAAGGAAGTCATTACTTAAAAGAGGAGGGTGAACTGTTTCCTTACCTTGAAGAGTAACATTGAAAGCTTGATGGTTGGGACCTTTAGGGGCTTGGAGGAACCTTGGGAGGACTCATTGGGAGGTGAAAAAGAAAATAGCTTTATTGGGGGGGATTTTTGAATGAAATGAATGGAGTAATGACTTGGTATTTATAGAAAATGTGAGGGAATAATTAATTAATTTCCAAGGGACACCTCGTCGATGGTATTTGCAAAACCGTGAGCTTTACCATGGTATTTTACCATCGTATTGGACACTTGGCACACCTAATAACATATATTACTATAAATAAATCGACCAAAATGATTGAATCGTTATTACATCATTAATGTCATTAATCACACTAAAACTCAAAATTGTATTTTTACTATTCACCGAAAAAAATTATAAAAATCACATAAATTTACTCTAACCTAATATAAATGTTTTGAATTCAAAAAACGAACTCTATTAAATATTTTTAATTTAATTTTTAAATAAAATCATAATTTATTTCAAAAAAACCACTTTAACACTATAACTCATTTTATAGCACCTTGATAATGTAATCAAGATCCCATAAATTTTTTATATATTCATAAGAAAATGAAGTAACAATTTATTATTTTATTTTATGGAAATATATTTCCATTTTAAATTGTCAAATTAATTATAATTTATTGAATAAATAATTTATTCCATACAAAAATACCAAAACTTATACTATGATTTTTTTGTCTCTTCTAATATGTATAAACTATATTTATACATTCATTGGTGATGTTTCTATTTTTTTGGCCAATTTACTATTCATTAGTATTCATAAGAGTATGTTACTATTCACAAAAAAAATATTTTGATCCTTTTTAACAACATTTATCACTCTGATTACAACTATGTATGACAGATTTTTGAAAATCATTTCACATAAAAATTTATTTAACTATAAAATATTTTTTATTATTCATCAAAATAACAAAAATCATTAAATACTATTCATCATGAAAGCACTATACATACAATACTATTCATCAAATAAAATACTATTTATAAAAAAATTATACTTCTTAGAAAACATTTAAAAAATTACCGAAGATAAATTTTAATATTTGGAATTCAAAAAATGATGTTTATTTAACAATAATAATTATCTAAGTCTGAGAAATTTAAATTTTAAAATATAAAAATACTTAGTTATTTAAAATATTTGCAAATAGATAATGAATATTGAAATTGTATAGTGAAATTTCTAACATATAAAAAGTAAAATTATTTTATTATTTAAATTTAAAAAGTGGTGTTTTAATCATACTATTTAATTAAAATAATCATTATTCTACATACCTTAATTTTTTATAATAATTATATCATTTTTAAAAACTAAAATTTGGGGCCGAATTAATTCTATGTTCTTTTATTGCAAAACATAGTAAAAGTTATTAGGAGAAAAGAGATACATAAATAAAATAAGTATATTTTCGGGTCGTTACATTATTCCCCCCTTATGATATTTCATCCTCAAAATTTTATCTCATTAGAAATTTATTAATATTAGAGAACATATCATTATAATGTAATTTCATGTCATAAAAAATATTATACTTTAACAACAATTAAATTTTCTATAAATCCTTTATAATGATTCATAAAAAGCTTATGATTAACCAAACATATCCCTTGGGAGTGTCAAAAAACAGTGAAACCGGGCCCATTGTCGTGTACTAGGACACCCCAGGTTGACCCAAAACTCCATGTCGTAATCTTCACTCCTAGGTATATCTGTGCCAGAGCCACATCCCCTTGTTCATACCCAGTCCAGGATTTATTTGTTCAGAAACCACTTACTTAATATTTCATCAGAATACCAGGAAGTTTTCATATTAAACTTTTCATTAGGAATTTTCCTAAATTTTTCATAGCCTAATTTCCACAAATAACTAAATTATCATTTGATACAAACAATTGAATCCCAGCTTTTTATTAGAAAACTTTTTATTACATTTTACAAATAGAGGATCCTTAAAATCTAATGTCTTGGAAATCAGGAACAATATACATGGAGGAATTAAACATTATTCTAATTCACAAGTAAGGCTTCATAAAAGGCACATCCTATTTACAATTTTATCATCTCATTACATGGAGACATACATCAAACATAAGGGCGAGCAGAAGGCCTAGTAAGGAAAACAAGGGAAACCGTTTACTTGTGATATCAACAAGAACTTGATGAAAAACATAAAGACCTGAGAAATGTAAGTAGAGAAATATCATAATAAAAAACCTGAATAATAAATTGAATATGTGGCTAGATTATTTAATTTATACATTCATGAACAAATCACCAAGTTTTATCCCCATGGTGTCATTAAAATTACAAAGGTTATTCACCAAGGTATCAGGAAACTTGAAATATATAGAGAATAAATATTTTAACCAAAGCATTGGAGAGGTATCAGGGGGAACCATTAATATGTATTCATTTTCATGTGATCCTCATATAAAACTATCATACATTTCATAAATAACCCAAATAGAATATAAGAAATGGGTTTCAGATCAAAATCATGACGTTTTGAAAAGTACATAAAAACGTGATCATTATGTCATTTATAACCAAAAGAAAATGAATGAGGGTTTGATTAATGTAAAATACAATACCAAATGTACAATTTTTATATCTTGATGAATAATCCAATTACTAAAATGGGTTTGGGTATTCACATAATGAAAATAAGATAATTTAATGAGAATGACAGAGAGGTTTTGAGATGAACATTCTGCAGCATAACGACTATACCACATGGTTTTAGAAAACATTGAAAAGAGATGGGTCACAAGTCACCCACTCATAAATAAATACTAATAGATTATTGGTACATAATAAAAAGAAATAAGATCATGGTATGTATATTTGATGTAAATACCATATGAAAATGAAACACAAAAGAAAAGAGAAGATGTGATTTCGATTATCAAAATTCGACTGCATAACAACATCACTTAAAAATAGAAAAAATCAATTGATGGGATTAGATACGGTCTCCCATAATATCTAAATAAAATGGAAATCAATAAGGATATATGATAACATAACTCAACATAATATGATTTAAATTATAAGACACTACATAATGGAAGTCTTGACTTAAAAGAGGACGGTGAAATGTTTCCTTACCTTGAAGAGTAACTTTGAATGTTTGAAGGTTGGGACCTTGAGGGGATTTAGGGAACCTTGGGAGGTCTCATTGGGAGGTAAAATGATAAAATCTTTGTTGAGGTTTATTTTATAATGAAAGGAATGAAGGAATGACTTGGTATTTATTACAAAAGTGGGGGAATATTTAATCAATTTTGAAGGGACACCTCAGTGGTGGTATTTGCAAAACCATTATCTTGACCCTGGTATTTTCCCATATTATTGGCCACTTGGGACACCTAATAACATATCATACTATTCACAAGTATAATAGAATGATTACATCATTATTACATCATTAATGATGTCATTAATCACAGCAAAACAAAAAGTTGTATTTTTACTATTCACCAAAAAATTAAACATTTTATAAAAATCACAGAAATTCACTCTAACCTAATATCAATGTTATGAATTAAAAAATGAACTCTATTTTATGAAAATAATTTTATAAATATTTTTAATTTAAATATTAAATAAAATCGTTATTTATTTCAAAAAACAACTTTAAAACTATAACTCATTTTATAACACTTTGAGAGTGTAATCAAGATCCCATAAAATTATCATATTACCATAACACAATGAAGTAATAATTTAAGAGTTCATTTTATAAAAATAAATTTCTATTTTAAATTATTAAATAAATTATAATATTTTAAATAAAATATTTATGACATTTCAAAATACCAAAACATATACTATGATTGTTTTTTCATTTTTGATATGTCTAAATTTTATTTAAACATTCAGGGGTGAAGATTCTATTTTTTAGACTTTTTAATATTCATTAATATTCCTTAATATTCTTAAGGGTTTGTTACTTTTCACTAAAAATTTATTGTGATCTTATTTAACAACATTTTTCACCCTCATTACAACCACCTATGATGGATTTTTTAAAATCCTTTCACATAAAATGTTATATAATAATGAAATAATTTTTACTATACATCAAAATAACACTATTCATCAAGAAAACACTATTCATCCAACACTATTCATCAAGTAAAATACTATTTATCAAAAAATTGATACTTCCTAGAAAACTTCTTGAAACTCACCGAAGATAAATTTTGACATTTGAAATTAAAAAAGTGATCTTTATTTAACCATAATAATTATCTATGTATGAGAAATGTGACTTTTAAAATCTTAAAATCCTTAGTTATTAAAAATAATAGAAGATAGAAAAGGAATAGTGAAATTGCATAGTGAAATTTCTAACATAAAAAAATAAAATTATTTTATCATTTAAATTTAAAAAGGGGTGTTTCAATCATAGCATTTTATTAAAATAATCATTATTCTATATAATATAATCTTTATAATAATTATATCATTTTTGAAAAAAACAATTTGGGTTCGAATTAATTCTATATTCTTTTATTGTAAAACATAATAAATGATATTCGGAGAAAAAAGATCCATATATAAAAGAAGTATATTTTTCGGGTCGTTACATTCTGTCCCCCTTAAGAAATTTCATCCCCAAAATTTCCTCTACTTAGAAATTTATTAATATTTGGAAACATATTATTATAAAGAAATTTCATGTCTTAAAAAATATTATTCTTTAACAACAATTACAATATCTATAAATCCTTCATAATGATTCCTAAAAATCTTCTGATTAACCAAACATGTCTTCTAGGAGTGTCAAACCAGGAGTGCGGCAAGACCTGTTGTCATGTACCAGGAATCCCCGGGTCGAGCCCAACACTTCTTGTCAGAGATTTCACTCCTAGGTACATCTATGCCAGAGCCACACCCACTTGTTCGTATCCAGACAAGGGTAGAGGCCCTCGTTAGTGTGGTTTAGGAAATTGGTTTGGGGGTGCTTTCCATAAAAATCCCCATGGATGATGAGGAGTGTAGAGACCCAAATCATGAAGTACATGTACATTACATTACTGTTGAGGAATACTTAATACATAACAAAAACCCACACTCAGGAACCGTAATAGTTTAGTGTCTTGGGAAAATTGGAACATATTCTTCTAATCATGGTGAAATATCTTCAACATCTCCTATAAAAATCTTCCCCTTTTTGTTTTCATACCTAAAAACCTTTCTTTATATCATGGGGAAAGAAAACATATAAAGTGTGAGAACAAATTCTCACTATGTTAAGCATGGATAAAATAAAACGAACCATATACATTTGAACATAAAAACATGAACACAATGTTTAAACATCAAGATCTTGAGAAATGACATAAAACATGGAAACACGTAAGGCATATATCATAAAGAAACATTAGTCCTGATAAAATATCAAGGGAATAAAACATTTGATTATGGAAACCCTTAAGCACATGATATGATTTCCATAGTATCCAAGACCATCTTGGTGGACAAAGTCCCCTTCTGAATCGAGTTCACTCCTCATTCCAGTACTGTATTTCTGAACCGAATTAACTTACCTTTACAGCCATGTCTATCTCATGAGATATAAATATTTACCCAATGCATTGGATGGAGATATAGGTCCCACCCATCTCATAATGAAATCATTGTTACATGTCCCACAAAATAAAATTAAAACATTCATCATAACCAAAATGATAAAATGGGTTTCATAAACATCATCCCATCATCACATAATCTATATAAAACAAATGGATATTTCATCATAAGAAAATTGAAACCATGTAAATAATAGAGACAATATACTTGAAAAATATACATATGAAATAATTTCATCTTATATGGAAAATGGACTTGATAAAACACTTGAAATAAATTCTTGAGGAAAATATCCTTTCTCCTTAAAAATAATTTTCTTTTCACAAATTCACACACAATTTTAAAAGAAAAAGATTTTATTGAAAATAACCATGAAAACTTTTAGATGAATCTTCTTTAAAATAATTCAATATGAAACCGTAAAAATCTGTTCATGCTGTATAAGTTAAAAATAACAATCTACTCGTACTTTTGTCGGAAATTCCAAAAAGTACCTTATATGGTAACAGAAGGAAATATTCCATTCATAAAATGTGGTAAAAAGTATATAAAGGGTAAAATGGCTTTATACATTCATGTAAGAATGGTAAAAATTTTATGAAAACATTTTTTTAGAAAACATGGTCATGGATGATAAACGTAACCCCAGTAAATACATACGTATAAGCAATCACAGATAAAAAATGAGATTAAAAATTTTCTCCCTTACCTTAGGTCTGATATGCATCGTACATATCCAAACCACTAATATAATTATTTAAATAATGTCATTGACTTATTTCATAATCATATTCATTGTTATGATATCATATATGGTTCACTTATGACTTTATATTACCTGTTCTTTTGTAAATTCCATTTTAAATAGTGTTTTGGGAAAAATCGTTTTATTTGTCAACCATGTTTTGACTGGTAATTATTCATATGATTACCTAGATAATGATTAATTAATTACAGAATATAAAACATTATTTATATATGACATATATTCAGATTATACATATATATAATAGATCGATAAATGGAAATACATACACCGTTCATGGAGACGGTAGGCCGTAAGTATGCATTAACACTGTTTTCGTTTCCTTATTGAATTGAATGGAATTAAGTAGATGACATACATATATATATACATAAATATAGTAGCATTATTATTTCATATATTTCATGATTACTTGTTATTTATACTTTATAATCATTCTTGAATTGTTAACATGGAAAATGAATCTCATCGCGTTGTGGAGACAGTAGTCTATACGTACGCACAAGCAATGATATCATTTCCATGATCATGGAATTGTATTGAAGTGTATGTATACTATATCAGAATCATTAGCACAATACAATATTCCTATATAGTTATTTATTTAAAACATTATACCTATCCACGTAAGGTGGTGGTGGAAAACAGATTACACCACGGCGTGGAGATGGTATTTCGTACGTTCGCACGCGCGGTGATTTCATTTTCCGTAGGATGGATAAAAAGGGGAAATAGTATTGTTTCATATTTATAATAACATATCATTATATGAGTGATACTGAAGTTATTACTTCATAATGAAAAAAATATGTAATAATATGTTGAAGAAGAATGAAATTGGAAAGGATCGGTAATGGATATTACCTCTTCTTTGACGCGCCTCTTCTTAACCTCCACTTAGGGAACTAGGGCTGTTATTTGAAGAAGACCAGGACCTCTAAGATGTTTCTAGGGAATTGGGGTAGAGAAATTTTCATGGGTTGGTTGAGCTTGAAGGCTCAAAGTTGTTTAAATATGAGAGGGAGGATGAGGCCTTTTTTAAGGTAGGAGAGGGGCACATTTGAAAAAACTCAAAATATTATTTTATTATAAAGTCATAGTCGGTTTTTCAATAGCTCAAAATTGATTTATTTCGAAGCTAAGGTAGGGATGGTTCGAAATCCTCTCATATAATAGAATTTTTACAAGTTTAGGTTACTATTTTAAACTTATCATTTAGATTTAACTATAGGTTAAATAATTTAACTTTTACAATGTCTTCTTGTTTTCTTACACTATATGGTTAATAAACATACTATAACAAGCCAACCGAACCCCAAGTGGTTCATTATTAATATATATATCCTTATCTAAGTAATTTGGCCGAACCATAGATTTTTAAGAATAAAATAACAATTAATAATATAATATTTGTTTTAAAATCTATTTTATGTAAATTCTGACACCATTTTATGATTTATTTTTTTGAAAATTATAACAACATGATTAGTTAAAAAACGGTTAATTAAATCAATAATAACATGTCATATTAACCTTTAAAATTAGTGGAATTTATAAAAAGTCTCAAATTACATTTATTTGGGTATTTATAATATCAATTATGTTTATATTTTTTTAAAAAGGTAATTACTACATCATCACTGTGTCATATATAAATTAAATTATTTAAAGTCAAAAAAATTATAAATAAAATACATTTATGTAGGAAAACATTTTATCCTTCTAATGAAAATTTATAGTCGAATTTATCTTATTTATAACCCTATATTGAAAATGTTTTAGTTATTAAACATTGATTTTAACAATTTTAACTCTTTTTTAAATAAAATAATAATAAGTGTCCTAATCATATCCATGTGGACCTAAATGGTCATATTTTATTCCTAATGTTGTTTTTGGTGGATTTAAACTTATCCAATAGAATTAGGACATGTGTAAGGGAAATTATAATATCATTTTTACCCTTAATTACCCTATTTACTTTTTACCATGGTAAATAAATGTAAAAAGTAACTATTAACCAAATATTATTTTTATCTCATTGAACCAAATTTTACTTACTAACATCAACCATGTCTCACGGATTTTTGAAATTCCATTCACAGAAGCGGTTAAGTTATGTTTTATGTAAATTAGCAAATTCTCCTAGGAGGTGGGTAAAAGACGGTGAAAAGTTCAGTAAAATTTTTATATATCTAAAATTATTATAAAATGAATCTATTGAATTACAATGAACTTATATTGGTATTATGTATCAATTTTTACCTGAAATAAGGTTAAATAAAATAAGAAATTATTTAAATAAAAAGTTGGTTTTTAAATAGTAACCTAGTGTCTTCACTATTCATCAAAAATTGAATGTTTTCAAAAAAATAACAAAATTTCCCAATAAGATAATTTCAATATTCCAAATCCAAAAATGAATTCCATTTTGAAAGATAAAGTTTCAAAAATTGTGTATTACAATTCAGAACGTCTAGTTCATAACAATATTATAATAATATCTCATTTAGTGAAACTTGGTATTGCGTACTACACACACTATCGAAGAAGTTCTTGATTACATGTAATGTAATCCAAGTCAGGGATGCGTGTAGTAAAATATCTGTTTGGTGTTGCGTATAACATAATAAAAACTTATTTCATTTATACATGAAAAGAAATCTATACATAATGTTGCATAGAATAATTTCCACAAAACGAACTTGAAATAGTGTGTAATAGTAGCCAAGAATAGTATTGCGTATACAACAAGCTAATACAGTGTTGCGTATTGTACAAGCTAATCTTGGTGTAGCGTACAATAGAAGTCATCAAAGTAATTACAAATAATATTTCTCATAAAATCTTGGGCTGTTACATTCTACCCCCCTTAAAATGAATTTCGCCCTCGAAATTCGTCGGTGTAATAAATGGTTTACTACTTGAAAGTTTATTGAATAGAAACCCACATCATAAAAACAAATACTAAAACTTCATTTTAAAAAGGAAAGATAGAAATGTAACGGTTACCCAGATTAACTCATCACTGGGTTTCCACATAAGAGAACATAGTTGAAAATATTGTTATGAAAGAGAAATCTAGCCATCATGTTTTGATGGAGAGTGGTCGAGAACATGGCTATGAAAAGCCAATAATAACAAAGCCATAGATTTGTGATGATCTAAGGTACCATTTGATTCATTAGATATAAGAGTACTAGGACAACATTTTTGGTTTTCAAGATAATTTCCCTAATGTTAAAGAATTTTTGAATTAAAAGAAATTATTACTTCATTTTGGTACAATCTCATTGTTGTTCATGTCTTGAACAATTTACACTTCATATCTTAAAGAAATGAAGTTGATTTTGTTTTCTATGAAGTGTTAGTGGATCATGCGATAGAATGATAGGTCATTCCATCTGTCTCAAACATAAGGTTTGCAAAAGTTATATATATATGTCCATATATGGTGATATTATTCGTATATGGTTCCAAAAATGTACTTATACTTCATAAAATAAAACTAGTTTCTACTAACCAGGGACTTTTTGTAGGCCAGTGGTAGGCGATAAAGGGCTATCGCACATCGGTTGTGGGTTCGATTTCCACATCCTTGTCTAACGCGATGGGTTGTCTCCTATCCTATGGGTTGTCCTTTTTCTAAAACTACACTATTATAACATTCTTACAATAATATAAAAAAAAGTTATATCCATAAACAATACTGTCTTATGTCTAACTTAATTCATTCCAATCTTTAGGTTTATCCAAAATACATCTGTACAATCTCATAGTATACAAAAAATAATTACTGGAAAGGTCACACAATAAGAACGTGAATAAAATTATTTATCATATGATATATCATTTTGGTCACATTCCAAACATGTGAATTCTTTAATCAAGTATTCTCTTGAAAAATTAATATCCAATGAACCTTAGTGAAAACATGAATGCTATCACAATTTAACTCTTTCCACATCCCAAAATTCCAAAATTTCTATATGCTCAAACCATGATGTCACTTTTTCATTATTTTAGTAATGAGCTCAGGAATACTATCAAACATATTATTTTCTTCTTATCCCTTCATTATGTGTATATCAACTGCTTTCCAAAAATATTTCAATCACTTTTCATGGTTTTCGGTACCATACAATTATTGAAAACTAGTACATAGATATTTCAAAATTCCACAGTACTATAGATGAGATTCCATGATACTATTTTGAAATCCCATTACATAAACACTCAATCATTCCAAAACATAATTTTCACATTCAACATCGCAAATACAGATCTCTTGTGACTTCCCTATATCCTTTTACTTGAAAGGTTGCTCACGCCGATCATCATTAATCCTTGGATTAGGGAATTGATTAGCATAAAGCCCCATTTCATTGCACTTGAAGCATTGAAGTGTTGGTGGAGCGTTCACTGAAGTCTTTTCTCTATTCACATCATTTGAAACCTTTTTACCATTACTTCAGCATTCAATTTCTCGATGAATTTCTTTTCCACATTGGAAACAATTTCTAGTACATTTTAGACAGTCTCCACCATGCTTCTTTCCACACTTTGAGCATAAACTACCATTCATATTCTTTTCAACATTGTTCTGAGATTTTTCCTTGAACTCTATTTTTATTTATTTTTTCAAAAACATGAGATGGATGCGTCACACCAACTTCTAGTTCTACCTTGATAGCACAATGCACAATTTCTTCATACATACTGATGTCTCTTATCACTAATTCCCTTCGAAGACTTGGTTTTAAGCCACTAAATAATCGATCAACTTTGCTTTCAAGTTGAATGATAAATCCAGATGCATACCTTGCAAGCCTTGTAAAATTATCCTCGTATATACCAACAGATTCATCATCCCTTTGCTTATGTTCCAGAAACTCCTTCTCCATCTTTGTCTGATGAATACGAGGGAAGTAATTATTGAAAAATAAGTTCCTGAACTCGTCCCATTACATGGACTCAATTTCATCTCTTTGCCTCTTATTCTTGATAAGATTCCACCATTGATCAACATCACCTTCCAAATGATATACTGCTAAGATGACTTTCTCATGATCAGAACATGGTAGAACTGAAAATATCTTTTCAGTGGTATTGATCCATTATTCAGACACTAATGTATCAGAAGACCCAGTCAATGAAGGTGGATGCTACCTCATGAAGGATTCAACCAAATATTTCTCCTTTCTCTTCTCATTTAGAACTCCAGAATGATTCATAACTTGTGTAAGTATAGAAATAATATTCTTCACTCCATCTCCCATAACATTGGTTTGTTTAGGAGGAAAATCATTGCATCATCCATTACATTGATCAACATGGTTCCTTCGGGTTCCAGCCATCGTCTAAAAAACAAAAAGAATAGTGTGAGAGGAAAAAATCACAATCAAGGGGGAGCACCTTCAACATCTAACATCTTAAGTTTAATTATAATATTGTTACTGTAATTCTAGGACTATAACATATATGTATACTTATCATTAGGGGAATCCCTAGACATACCATAGAAATATCTCTAGTGATCTCACTAAATTTTTCGCATCCTAGTTTCCAAAGGTTAACTAATCCTTTCCTCTGATACCAACTGTAGAGACCCAAAGCATGATGTACATGGACATTACATTACTTTTGTGGAAAACTTAATACGTAACAAAAACCATCACTGATGGACCGTAATAGTTTAGTGTCTTTGGAAACTCGGAACATAATCTTCTAATCATGGTGAAATATCTTCAACATCTCCCATAAAGATCTTCCCCTTTTTGTTTTCTTTCCTAAAAACCTTTCTTTATATCCTGGGAAAATAAAACATATAAAGTGTGAGCTAAAATGATCAGTAAGGGTAAGCATGGATAAAATAAAACAAACCATATACATTTGAACTTAAAAACATGAACACAATGTTTAAACATCGAGATCTTGACCAATAACATAAAAAATGGAAATATGTATGGAATAGATCATAAAGAAACATTAGTTCTGATAAAATATCATGGGAATAAAACATGTGATTGTGTAAACCATTAATCACATGATATGATTTCCATAGTAGCCCGGGCATTGCTGTGAAGACCATCTTAGTGGAAAAAGTCCCTTTCTGAATTGAGTTCACTCCTCGTTCCAGTCCTGTTTTACTGAACCAGATTAACTTACCTTTCCATCCATGTCTATCTCATGAGATATAAATATTTACCCAATGCATTGGAGGGAGATATAGGTCCCACCCATCTCATAATGAAATAATTCTTACTTTTTCCACAAAATAAACTTAAAACATTCATCATATCCTAAAGAATAAAATGGGTTTCATAAACATCATCCCATCATCACATAATCTATACAAAACAAATGTATATTTCATCATAATAAAGTGAAACCTTGTAAATCATAGAGGCATTATACTTGAAACATACACATATGAAATAATGTCATCTTAGATGGAAAATGATTTTGATAAAACACTTGAAATAAATTCTTGACGAATATACCCTTTCTCCTTAAAAATATTTTTCTTTTCACAAAATGGCACACAATTTTAAAATAAAAATAATTTTATTGAAAATATCCCTGAAACCTTGTAGAGGAAGCTTCTTGAAAATTAGGCAATATGAAACCGTAAAAATCTATTCACACCGTATAAGTTAAAATTAACATTCTCCTCGTACTTTTGTCAAAAAAGTCAAAAAGTACCTTATATGGTAACTAAAGGAAAGATTCCATTCATACAATGTGATAAAAAGTCAATAAAGGGTAGAAATGACTTTAAAAATTCATGGAATAATAGTAAACATTTTATGAAAACGTTTTTTTAGAAAACATGGTCATGGATGATAAATGTAACCCCAGTAAATACTTACGTATAAGAAATCTCGGATAAAAAATGAGATTGAAAATTTTATCCCTTACCTTAGGTCCGATATTCTTCATACGTATCTGAACCCGATGTATAATTATTTAAATAATGTCATTGAATCATTAAAGAATCATATTAATTGTTATGATATCATATATGGTTCACTTATGACTTTATATTACCTGTTCTTTTGTAAATTCCATGTTAAATAGTGTTTTGGGTAAAATCGTTTCATTTGTCGTCCGTGTTTTGATATGCAATTATTCATATGATTACATAGATCTTGATTAAATAATTCCAAAATATAAAACATGATTTATATATAATATATATTCAGAATATACATATATATATAATAGATCTATAAATTGAATGACATACACTGTTCATGGAGACGGTACGTCGTACGTACGCATGAACGCTGTTTTCGTTTCCTTATTGAATTGAATGGAATTTAGTAGATGACACACATATATATATACATAAATCCAGTAGCATTATTATGTCATATATTTCATTATTACTTATTATTTATACTTTATAATCATTCTTGAATTGTTAACATGGAAAATGAATCTCATCGCGTCGTGGAGACGGTAGTCCGTACGTACGCACAAGCGATGATATCATTCCCGTGATCATGGAATTGTATTGAAGTGTATTTATACACTTAGGAATCGTTATCACCTTACAAGAATCATATACAGTTATTTATTTACACTATTATACCCATCCAAGTAAGGTGGTGGTGGAAAACAGATTACACCACGGCGTGGAGACGGTATTCCGTATGTACACACGCGCGGTGATTTCATTTTCCATAAGATGGAAAGAAGGTGAAATAGTTTTGTTTCATATTTATAATAACATAAAAGTATATGAGTGATATTGATGTTATTACTTAATAATGAAACAACAATGGAAGAAGATGTTGAAGACGAAAGAAATTGTAAAGGATCGGTAATGGATATGACCTCTTCTTTGACGCGCCTCTTCTTAACCTCCTCTTATGGCACTAGGGTTGGTCTTTGAATAAGAAAATGACCTCTAGGATGTTTCTAGGGAAGTGGGGAATAAAACCTTTCAGGGGTTAGCCGAGATTGGAGGCTCAAATTTGTGTAAAGATGAGAGGGAGGAGGTTTCCTTTTATAAGGGAGGAGAGAGGCACCTTTGAAAAAACTCAAAATATTATTTTATTATAAAGTCATATTCGGTTTTTCATAGCTCCAAATTTATTTATTTCTAATCTAAGGTGGGGATGGGTTGAAATCCTATCATAAAATAGAATATGGATATGTTTATGTTACTATTTTAACTTTATCATTTAGATTTCACTCTAAGTTAAATAATTTAACTTTTACCATGTCTTCCTATCTTCTTACACTATATGGTTAATAAAATTACTATAAAAAGAAAAACGAACCAAAAGTGGTTCATTAGTAATATATATATCCATATCTAAGTAATTTTCTCTAAACTTATATTTTTACGGATAAAATAACAATTAATAATATAATAATTTTTTTAAAAACTATTTTATGTCATTTTTGAAACTATTTGGTAATTGATTTTTGTGAAACTCATAACAACATGATTAGTTCTAAAAAGGTTAATTAAATCAATAATAACATGTCATATTAACCTATAAAATTAGTGTAATTTATAAAAAGGCTCAAATTACATTTATTTGGGTATTTATAATATCAATTAGGCTAGTATTTCCTTAAAAAGGTAATTACTGCATCATCATTGTGTCATATACAAATTAAATTATTTATAGTCAAAAAATTATAAATAAAATAAACTTATGTATTAAATCTTTTTATCTTTCTAATTAATATTTATAGTAGAATTTATCTTATTTATAACCCTATATTGAAAATGTTTGAGTTATTAAACATTGATTTTAACAATTTAAACTCTTTTTTAAATAAAATAATAATAAGTGTCCTAATCTTATCCAAGTGGACCTAAATGGTCATATTTAATTCCTAAGATTGTTTTTGGTTGAATTAATCTTATCCAAAAGAATTAGGACATGTGTTAGGGTAATAATATTATCATTTTTACCATTAATTACCCTATTTACTTTTTACCATGGTAAATAAAAGTAGAAAGTTTATATTCACCAAAAATTATTTTTATCTCAATGAACCACATTTTAATTACTAACATCAATTGTGTATCTTGGATTTTAGAAATTCAATTCACATAAGTGGTAAAATTATGTTTTATGTAAATTTGTAAATTCTCATATGAGGTGGGTAAAACATGGGGAAATGTTCAATAAAAGTTTTATATATCTAAAATTATTATAAAATGACTCCAATGAATTACCTTGAACTTATATTGGTATTAGGTATCAATTTATACCTAAAATAAAGTTAAATAAAATAAATAATTATTTAAATAAAATGTCGGTTTTTAAATAGTAACCCGGTGTTTTCATTATTCATCAAAAATTGAATGTTTTTAGAAAAATACCAAAATTTCACCCTAAGCTAATTTCGATATTCCGAATCCAAAAATGAAGTCCATTTTAAAAGATAAAATTTCAAAAAGTGGGTATTACTATTCATAATGGCTAGTTCATAATAATATTAATATAATATCTCATTTAGTAAAACATGGTATTGCGTACTACACAAGCTATTGAAGAAGGTCTTGATTGCATGTACTGTAAGCCAAGTTAGTGCAGCATGTAGTGAAATATCTGTTTAGTGTTGATTATAACATAATCAAAAACTATTTAATTTATACGTTAAACAAAATCTATACTTAATGTTGTGTAGAATAATTTCCACAAAACGAACTTGAAATAGAGTATAACACTAGCAAAGAATAGTGTTGCATATACTGCAAGCTAATATGGTGTTCCATATAGTACAAGCTAATTGTGGTGTAACGTACCACACAAGAAATAAAGTAATTAAATATAATATTTCTCATAAAATATCGGGTTGTTACAAGGAGCCACTATATGACAGCATTGAGGCTTTCTACTGGGAGATTAGGCTAAGCATAGTTGAGGCCATCAGGGCAAGATTATTTTTGGAGAATTTGCAACATTGTTTCAAAGGACATCATTCAATGATACAAAAATGATTTTACTTTAAGGAAAAATATCACCTTTCCTTTTGAAATCAGGCTTCAAGTAGATGGGTGATTTTGAGAAAGAGTCTGAGGGACCATGTTTTCATTTTCTTTGGTGAGGCTTTGGGACATCAGTGACATATTTGGGAAGTGATGTGTTAGTTTCCATGAAGTTCTAGTGACTCTTTATGGTGGAACCTGATGGTTCACCTATATTTTCAATATCAGGGAATGCCTTGGGAAATATTGTAAGGATCCTATCCTCCATAGTATTGTATCATTGGGAGAGGATGGTAAAAGACTCATAGTGGAAATTGAGAACCAATGCAGCTAGTGTTTTATTAATTTCAATGTTTTATTATGTTAATATTATTTACACCTACATAAACAAAATTTTTGGGTATGAACACATGGGTAGTACCCTACTGAGGAATGTTCTTACACCCTACATAGGCCCTTATGGATGCATGTATACTTGATTATTTTTCATACATGAAAGGGTTTGGGATCCAGAGAAGGATCCTAGTTGAGTTGGAAAGGGACCTTTAGGTCTCTCCTTAGTTGGAGAGTTCTATTTAGTTTTACTTTAATTTTTCACCATGCTTATGATATATGTGTATATGTACAATATTCATCCAATAGAGACCCCTCATATTTATTGATATGTATAACCTAATATGTATGCATTCTATGTTTTATATTTCTAGAAGTGGTATGTTTGGTTTCCTTATTCTTTATCGTCGCTTTGTTGTTTATGCTTCCAATATTTCTTGATATTGATTTCTATTCCACCATGGGGGTCTAGTTTGAGTCTACAAAGTATTTACTTCCACTAAGGTTTATATATATAAACTCAGAGCATTAATATACCTTCTCTTGAGGTATATTCTCCTCACTATTACTCTTTCACACCCTCATTTCTAGTCAACAACCTTTGGTGTATAGGGATGTGCACCTAAGGCTAGTGGAACCCGACATAATAACATTGTTCGGGTGGGTAATTAAGTTGGGGATGGTACATAGATGGTTCCTAATACAATTAAAATGGAATAATATACAAGGAAATTAATCATGAAGGACGAATCATTTGTTAGTATTAGTAAACTAGATACATATATGATTCATTCATTAAATTTCAATACACAAATTACAACATAACTTTTTTCATTTCTTTTTTGAGAATAAATTTATTCCATATGGCATATCCCTACATATCAGTCATAGTAAAATTCATAGAATACTATTGAAATGAAAAAAATATGGGTGAGATCATATTCTCAGTAACAGTTAAGATTAATAGAATCTATCATGAATCAATAAGGAATAATCAATATAGAATGGAAAATAACTGAACACACATTTCAATTAAAAAAGAGTATAAAGAATATTGAATATAAAAATGTAAATAAATGAACACACATGACATTTAATCAATAATATGAGAATTAAATGCATCCATAGATTTTATCATAGTGAAAATAACATGGATAATAATAACAGAAATATAAATTCAAAAAATGCTTCATTATTGGATTCCATGTTTCTCAAGTATATGGAAACATTACCATTAAGATATATTAACAGTATAGTTTAAAACTACCTCATAAAAAACTATCTAATTTGATCAAATAATTCCTCTCAAGAAGATACAGATACATAGAGGAGATATCATTAAATAATCCCCACTCATGTCTTCATGTCGAAATCATTCTTCAAATATCAAATAATCAATTTAATAATGTTCCTTATCATCAAATATTCATGTTAAGTAATGAATATAAATTTATCAAAATTCACCTAATTAATCAAATAACTATTAATGTAAACATCATATGTGAAATTAGTATACGGTTTAGGCTATAATCATATCCATGATAAATGATATGGATATTTAGGGTAAACTAAATGTCTAATGATCATTGTAATGGGAATATTTCAAGGGGAGTTAATGACCAAAAAATTAAACAAAGAAGTGAATATAAATAAATTCATTGGTAAAAATACCCATAAACCATCCGAATGGTAAATAATGATGGTATCAAAATAAACCTTTTTGATTAAGAATAAGGGTTGATTTCATTGATTAATATAAATTCCAAAAAACATATTTAAAAATATTCTAAGGAAAATACCCATTCTATATTGAAAAACATTTGGAAAATACTTTTATGTGAAAATAATTTTTAAAAGAACAAAACAATTTTTAAATGGTTAAAATAAAATTCATAAATAATTTTTAAAATGATAAAAACATTATTTAAAACCTTTAATAGAATATTTTTTTTGCTGAAAACATATTTCTGACTAAAGAATGAAATGAAGTTTAATTTTCTTACAACATTTTCTCAATTAATTTAATTACCAAAAAATGGAAAAAAGTACAATTACATGAAAATAATCAAGAATGAATGTATAAGAATTAAATGGTAAGTTTTATTAGTCAATGAAAAAATTAATTATTCAATTTAAATTCAAGTATAAACAATCCCAAATAAAATTTGATTGTCAAGTAAGCCCCATCAATGATCAAAATGTTTAAGTGAGAATCAACCAATGATTTTATTGTGTGTGTAAAATATAAATCCAAATAAAACAAGTTTAAATACAACATAGATATTCAAAATTCATTAATCATATAATCTTATAATTTTAATGAAAACGAGGATGTCATATTACATAATAAAAAGAAATTGAGTTATGAAATTATTTACCACTTCGTTACTCTTAATTAAAATCACCTTAAATGAAATTATTCAAATTGAAAGTTAAAATTACGTTAAGAAGAATTTTTTCATGATATTTAATATCAATATTATATATAACACCATATAAATTTTATTATGTGTATAAATTTACAATATTCCTCCATGAAATGAAATTGAGACAAAATCCATTATCTTACACTCCCTTATGTCTGAATGTTCTTAAAAATAATGTATAGTTTTTTATACATGTTATTAAATTATTACCAAATGACATTAATATTTATGATATCATATATGATTATTTTATAAAATATTATTACCCATTCGTAATTTGTTTTCATTATTTTCAGGGTTTCGACTGTTAATTGCCTTGTTTTTAATGTATATATTGAGTGGTTATTCTTGTTCCTATTTCTTAAATAATTATTTTATAATCTTAAGAATTTGAAAAATTATTAAAATATCATATTTATTTATTGTATATGTATTTATATTAATCCATAAAATTTGATTATAGTAAATGAAATACACTGTTTATGGAGACCGTAGACAGTACGTACACATGAATAATGTTTCCATTTTCTTTTAATATTGACTGAAATAATAGTACATTATATATATGTATATTATCATTTTATTATAATATTTATATCATATATATGATGTATTTTTTAAAACATATCATTAAAAAATTACCTATAAATCAGGAACGAATCACATTGATTCGCAAGGCGGTAGTTCTCTGTAAACATGAGTGACACAATAATATTTATACAATATGAAAATCATAATGTTATGTGTTATATAAATATTAAATAATCATTAATATATTAAATATCATATATTAATAGTATTTTAATAATTATTTCAAACCTTTATATGTGGTAATGAAAAAATGAACAACATCGATTTGTGAGGTGGTAGTCCTCCATATACACGAGCGATGAATTCGTAACCCATTTTATAGAAGTACATGATTTTTTAGATAATATAATTACAATTAAAATATATAATTATATTCAATATATGTTTTTCTATATAATAATGATATAAAATTAATTTAATGAGGTGGATGAGGAAAAACATTAAAAAGACTTTTAGAAAAAATTTCTTCTTCTTCGGGTATCCTCCATAGGTTAGCACTAATACCTTCATATGTTGAATTTATTCCGAATATAAGTCCCATTTTATTTTAGGTAGGGATTTTAGGAGTTATTTTTTCATTAATTTATCACTCTAAATTTGTTTTAGTGGTGTTAATAAGGGGGAGAGGGGGAGTGCTTTTATAAGTAGGGTGAGTGGAAATCTTTTAAATTTGTTGGAGTTAAAATTTAACCCATATTTCTTCCACGAAATTTGGATACATTAATTCACAAATATATCTAATATAATAGATAATTTCTATATATTTCTATAAAAAAGTTTTACATGTTTATAGGTCATTTTCTCCCTTAAGATTAAAGATCATTCCCCTGAAAAACTCATTTTTCTCTTAGTAACTTTAATTAATTTTAACTTTATTCACTAATAATTTTGTAAAAAGTTATGTTGTAAACATTAGAAATTATATATTAATATTATTCACTATGTGGAATCCATTTTTCCAAATTCACGTCAAATAATTGTAAAAAATTAATTTAAAATTAATCTTTTAAATGTGATGAGAAAGCATGTTTTTTAAGTTATAATGTTCAAAAGATACAATGTTTTTATTTATAAATCAAATTTAAAAATTATTTAAATTGATCTAAATTGTATTAATAGATGTAAATTTTATATAATATTACCTTCAAATCAATTCCAACAAAAATTACATTGTAAATTATTTAGTGGAAAAGTCAGTTTTCAACTGAAATTCAGTATTTTTAACTATTCATCAACAAATGAAACTTCTCAAAAAAATAACAAAAATTCACCCTAAGATCATTTTTATATTAATATTTCAAGAATAGAGTTTATTATCTCAAATAAAATTTATAAAAGTGGAAAAATTTAATTTTAAAACAAGTTCTCCAATAAAAGGTGACAAAACTGCCTTTAAAAAATATAATTTTTCATACATAAAATTAGATTTTTTTCGTATATTATGCATATATAATATAATGGATAAATTTTAAAAAAACTATTGAATATATAATATATAAATTTCATTAATATCATTCAATTATAATGATTAATTTAATTTATTTGGATAAAACACTTTTGGGGAACAAAAATAGTTTTTATAAAAAAAATTCTTTGATATTCAATTGGTTTTTTTATTGACTTGTAATTAATTATTAACTAATAAATTAAACCAAATATTTTAATAACATATTTAATTTTATTCAAAATCAATAAATTTAGGTCAATGAAATAATTTTAATTTTAAATAATAATTTAAATAGTATTCGGTAATACTCAGTCTACCATGTAATAAAAGGTATTAAAGAAAGTCGTTATGTGTAATGCATGCTAACTCAGTATTGAATGCACTAAAAGATATAGATTGAATATATTTAAAATAATAAATATATTTTAAATTATTAGGATGTTATATTAGTTTCTATTCTTAGTGTTTTATGTCATACATTCAACTAAATAAAATATTATTCTTTTAGAATTTTCAAGGTGTTACATTCTCCCCACCTTAAAAGAATCACATCCACACAATTTAGACTTCATTTTGGTAATCAAGGGTTTGATAATTGATAATAACATTTTAATAAAACATAAATCATAAAAAAGTTAATAAAACTTCCCCTTAACAATAAATAAATCTATGTACAGGTCATATGGAATAACACGTATGTAAGATTTTACATAGGGGAATATTAGTGGTAATTAATGATATATAATTGAAGAAAAGTACAAATATTTATAGAGTGACTGAGGTTTTCTATCAAAATCTTTTGTGTGATCAATGGAATGTTAAGGGCCTTAAATCCATAAATATATAATGTTCAAAATAATGATTTGAATCATTATATACAAATATGATAGGATTTTTTTTCGAGACCTTTTTACCCAAGATTAGTATTTCTTTTACTATATAATAATATATGAAAATATAATTACACGATATTTTTCTATTTCATAAAAAAAATCATCCTTTGTTTTTACATTGATCTATTTAAAATTTATCCCTTTAATCTAATAAATTAATACCAATAAATTAATATTTTTTTCCTAAATCACTAAAATATACTTTTTTAAAGGTTGGGGCTGAAACCTCATTTATTATTAATGCTAAGAAAATACCAATTTAACATGGTAAAGGGAGACACATTACATATCCCTAAGTCCCAGTGGAATGTTATCCCATTACATTGCCCGTAGGCCCAAATTTTTTGGCTCAAGGCCCATTTTGTGAATAGTACTACTACAATACCTGCCTGCTACAGTACCACACAGTACCCGCCTACTGTAGTAACTAGCAGCTGATACAGTTCCAGCCATTACTATAGTGTTGCCGCTGCTATAGTGAAATATAGTACTACTACAATAACCTACACCCAATGGGTTTTGAACCCCCATTTCTCATGTAGGATTACATTATTCTTACCACTAAGCCAAACCCCAAATACATAAATCACTAAAATATTCCTCTAATTGATTGTAAGAGTGAAAAATCATTCTGCATAACTATTTTCTAAAATCAATATTGTTAATAGAATAATTTTTAAACCTCAAAATAAATACTAATGGTTCAAAATTAATATTTATTATTCAAATAGTTTACCTAAAAATATTGACATTTTTATCTAGACATTACTTAGGTCAGTGGTTGGCATTAAACCCTTATCGTCCTTCAGTTGTGAGTTTATGACCTATAACCTTGCCAAATATGATGGTTTGTCACACAATATACATTTTTTCCCTTTTCTAAAATATAATAATATAATTCCTAAGATAAATATTATGTACATCCTTGAAATTTATTCATTAAATATCCTTTTTTCTAGGGTTTCAAATACATTTTTTACAAATTCTAATAATATAATTTGACTATTATGATAATTTCATTAATGAACAGATTAACCCTAAAAGTTGTTAATACCTTTAAACTTATGTCTATAAAATGAAATGTAATTATTCCTCATACAAAATTTCCACTAAAACATATTCTCACTATAAATTTCTCCCCAAATGTTCTTAATCTAATGACATTCCTATCTCTCAAATTTTAAAAAGAGTTTTTATGAAATTGGACCTGTGATCAACCATAAACTCATAAATATGGTGGTATTCATAACTCATAAGTTAAGGAGGACATAAATTATTCTAAAATTAAAGTCAATCATCAGATGTTCCATAATTCATGTCACCAAATTTGTACTGGTAAAAATACATATAAAATATATTTTTTGAATCATAATACATAAAAAAATCATTATTTTTATTTCCACATAGGTCCTTCCTTGGTCTAAGGTTTAACCTAGGTCATTCATTTTCATTATCTATACAAATCCATCATAATTATTTGTAAATAAAAGTTGAATTATCATAAAAATATCCCCCAGTAGTGTCAAACCAGGTGCACAGAAATGCACGTCATCATGTACCAGGTTATGCTCATGTAAAGCCCAATACAACCTTTTTGGTGACTTTACCCCAAGGTACATATATCCAGAACCGCATTCACTTGTAGTATCATGTTTAGTATGTATTTTAAGGAAAAAATAACTATCTTAACAGAACGTTTTGATGTTATTCTACACTTATTAAAAAAATCTATCATTGGTTAATGTTTCCAAATCAAGGTTTCTATAAATCTAGTTCCCAGGGGTTCTACTTCTTTGATACCAATAGTAAGGACCCCGACCCCAGAAGCCTAAGGACAGTTCCTACTACCATTAAATTGGATTTAGATATAATGAAATGAATACTAAAGGATATATAAGTTCAGTAATATTGGTAAAATTAGATTGATACATGAGTCTTACATTACATTTTAATACAAAAATTACATAATATATTTTTTATTTTCTTTTCCAAGAATAACTTTATTCTATATAGAGTATTCCTACATATCAATTATATTAAATGTCATGAAATACTAGGGAAAGGAAACAAAATAAGGTTGACATAAAGTGATTAGCAAATGATAATTACAAAATAATCTATCATGAATCAATAATGAGTAACCAATATAGAATGGTAAATAACTAAACACACATATCATTTAAATAAATAGATAAGGTGTACTCAATATGAAATGGTAAAAATATTAACCCACATTCCATTTAATCAATAATTTGAGAATGAAATTAATCTGTATATTTGTTTATACTAAATTTATCATGGATAATAATAACTGAAATATGAATAAATAAAATGAATAATTATTTGTTTCTTTGTTTCCTAGGTATATGAAAACTTTACCATCAAGATATATTCTCAAGGCAGTTTATAACTATTGGGTAAAAACCCATCTAATTTTCCCAACGGATTCATCTCATGAGACTAATGATGAATTGGGGGGATATCATTAATTAGGCTCCAACCATGTCCATAGGTGTAAATCATTCATCAAATATAAAATAATTTATTTAATATTGTTCCTAATCATAAAATATATGTATTAAGTAAACAATATAAATTTATCCACATTTCCCTAATTAATAAAATAACTATCAAAGTAAACACCATGTGTGAAAATGTAATATGTTTTGGTCTATATTAATTTCCATGAATAATGATTAGGATATTTAGGGGAAATTAAATGTCTACTAACCATATTAAAGTGAATATTTCAACAGGGAGTTAAATAATATAAAATAAAATAAAAAAGACAATGCGAAGAAATTCCTCGGTCAAAATAAGCATAAACCATCTAGAGGTAGAATAATGATTTTTTCAATATATACCCTTTAGATTAATAATTAATGTTTGATGTCATTTGTGAATATAAATAACCCAAAAATATATTTAAAAACATTATTGAGGAAAATACCCTTTCTGTCTTTAAAAAAATTAGAAATACATTTATTTGAAATTTACTTTTAAAAAAAATATTTTTTAAACGATAGAAATTACTTTGATAAATCATTTTTAAAAGGATTAAAAATATTTAATTTTTTTTAGAAAACATTATTTTGAATGAAAACTGATTTCTAATAGAATATTGAAATGAAGTCAGATTTTTTTAAAACATTTTCTCAGTTAATTGTGTACCAAAGAATATAAAATGATAATATTACATGAAAACAATCATTAATTACCATAGGAAACTACAATAAAAGGTTTCATTAAACAACAAAATAAAATAATTAATTTCAATGTAAATTAAAATGTAAAAAATCTTGAATTAACTGAAATTGTGAAGTAATCCCTTCAAATATCATAACAATGAAGTCATAATCAACCAATTAAAAAATTATGTGTGTAAATTGAAAATACACATAAAACAAGCTTATATAGAACACGACTCGCATAAACATCACAAAGGGTAATATTTTAATGATTTTGGCCCTTGAATTTATAAAATAATGGAATTCACTACTCTTTGGAATAAAGCATTGGAAGTTTTTTATTTTTGATTAATTTATTTTAGTGTCCAACACCTAAGTTTGATAAATAATAAAGATCTTCCCTCTCTTTTACATTATAAACCCACCCAATATAATATTAATATTCACTCAGGAACCTTGTATCATTTTATTACTCTTCCATTAACTATTTGGAGTCCTTCCAAGGTTCCCTCAACCTCTCAAGAATCTCCTCCCATGCTTTTGAAATCACTGTCTCAACGTATGGGATCCTTTCATTCTCATATTTATTCATGAATCTTCTCCATTTTATGCCATTATTTTCCAATTTCTAATGTTGGTATATGTTTATAAAAATAATGATTATTATAAATTTTATTTCCAAATAATGATATACCTCTTTATCACCCATTAAATAATTTTATTAATCTTTAAGTACTACCTTTATGCTGATAAAATTTTACTACGATTTTCATGCTAATTGATTGCGATGTGAATATCCATCCTCATTTCCACTCATGTGTATTCACATAGTTATATTGTAATGGACTGGACCCCTCCGGTCCATTCCATTGTTGAAATCGATGTGGTCAACACGGCGGGCGTAACAATGATAATTATTAATGATAAAAACGAAGAAGAATTTATAAAAATTAAAAGATGATTTGTCAGTTTATTATATTAAAAAAAATAAAGATGGTGATATAAAGTGCGTGATTAATTAAATTAAAAGGGGTTTTAATTCTAAATAAGATTTTAAAAAAAATAAGGCGTTTAGTTTAAAATTAATTGAGAAATTGTTGGAATTAAATTAGAATAATAATAATAGGTGTTGTGTTATTAATATTATTCATAATATTAATGAGAAATTAATAAAATGAGTTATGATATTTATTGCAAATAAATAAATGAAGATGCGTAGCATAAGTGTTATTATTATTATGATGGATTGAAAATATTTGGTGTTAATTAAATTAAAATGGTTTTAGTTTATTCAATGCGAAATAAAAGAAATATAATTGAATAATTAAATTGACGTATGTTACGCGACATTGATGTGGCATGGTTGGATTCAGATATCCAACGCGGTGGTTTAATGTAGTCAATGCGATGAGCATAAATATTATTGTTATTAAAAATAATAATGGCGATGAGTTAATAAAATGAAATAATGAATTGTTCTTATTGAAAAAGAGTAATAACAATGATGACGTAAAACTATGTGCGAGAGATTGATGAAATTAAATGTATTTAAAAGGGGTTGAATATGTATGTTATATTAATTTTTTTGTTTAGTCATTTAATTTAATTAAATGTAAATGGTTGTGCATAGGTTCTCCCTAAATTGAAATATGAAATTAATAATATTACTAGTATAATAATATGATAATACAATTAAATTAATAATGGATAAAAGACAAGGGAATTAATATTATTTCTATTATGCTTGAGTCGCACGAAGAATATTTGATTTGTATATACTATATAATTTATATAATATAATATTAAAACAATCATATGGATTAAATGAGATAATAAATGAAAATAAACAAATGGAAAAAAATAAAGGAAGGGGGGGCGTGATGTTGGTGTGTAAGGGAGGCGCATGAGATGGGGAGGGGAGGCGTGAATTCCCCCTTTCCCTTGTATAAATCATACCTTTTTTATATAATTTGATTTAATATATCATTATATTTTATATAATGTTGATTTAATATATTAGAATAGTAATACAATAATAAAATAAGGGAGTGCGCATGGTGTAAGGGGAGAGATTCACGCCACAAGCCCTTTTGATCAAAATATTAAATTATTATAATAATAATAAAATAATAATATTATTATTTTGGGTGATCAAAACTTAAAAAGTCTATAACTTCTTCATATGGTGTCGGAATGACGAACCGTCAGCGGCAGTGTAATCCTGTAATTAAGACGGTCATTTTAAGACCAGTTATGGATACCTTTTTATGAGTTATGTCTCGGGTCAACGAAACACACATATTAATAAAATTAACATCTTTTTTTAAAACGCGTGGAAACCGCGTGACGTGTCGTGTGTTGACCAGTCAAAACACGTAAAGGGTGTACAGTCACATCGTGTATTCATCAATACACGCTGCATACTATTTTACCTATTCGTTGGCTATATAAGAAAGGGTCGCAGATTATTTCCAGACCAATCGCTTCTTCTTCGCACAAAGACACTCTTGGATGATCAAGAAGTCTTCCTCCTCTAACTTCTTTGTCCGAGCTCCGAATTACGATCCGTCAGCGGCCACAGGATCGTAGCGGCGAGATGAAGCTTCTAAGCCCAGACTTGTCACCTTCCCTTCTGACCTTCCTTCTCCAGCTTCCATCCTAGGAGGCGTTTGTCGGGTTTGGCGAAGGCGGAGGACACCGAAGGACGTCGTCGGAAGCGACGTGATTGGGACCTTTTGAGGTAGGGATCTCACCTTTGTCTCTCTAATTTGTGTATCATGTGTGGCGGGTATCCTTTTGTTTTCAGGAGAAATGGTTGAACCTTTAAATAAAGATAATAATTGGTTAAAGAATGGGGTTGGGAAGTTAGTGATTGTTGTTATCTTACTTTTTATATCCTGTGATATTATATTTGTGAGTTGAATGAGCTTCTACCTGATGAAAATCACAGTCGTTGGGGGGCCTTTGCATACGTAATTAAATGTTTCCCTCTGCTTCTGTATTTTCTTCTGGATAAAAACTTCATGGAATGTGGAAATTGGTTAATCACGTAAAGTTTACTTTTTTAAATGAAAATCTAGAACCCTTGTGTGATCACCCCGTTTGAACCAAAATGGAATAATGAACATGTGGGTGTTGGCTTGGTTACGTGGCATGTGTTGGGCGTGTTTTGTGGGCTGTTGTGGTTTGGCTGAGCAGCGGGGCTGCGGTTGACTTGGTTGTGGGTTGGTGTAAATGTTGTGATGGTGATGGGCAGCGGGGCTGTAATAAATGGTATTAAAGGGGTTTACCTTTGTCTCAATATTTGGTGCAACATGCGGGGTGGGATATTTTTCTTTTGTTCCATGGGATGCAGTTGAACTTTAAATAAAGATAATAACCGGATAAAGAAGGTTTTGGGGTTTTGTGCTGTTTCTATTGCCTTCCTGCTTCTTTATCTTCTGATTGTGATTTTGGATTGAAAGGCCTTTGCCTACTAAAAATCAAGGCCGTTGGTGGCCTTTGCGTGCGCAATTGATATCTGAATTGTTTATGGTTGGTTTTGTTAAAATATGGAAAATGGATAAGCACGTAAAGACTGGCTGATTAAATGAGAATGAAAACCTTGTGTGATCACACCGGTTAAACAAAATTGGAATAATGAGAATGTTGGTGGTTTGGTTGTATTGTGGGAAATGTTTTTTTTTAAACGATGGGGTTGAAATGGGAAGTGGTTGGTTGTGGAAAATGCCATTATTTATGAAAAGTGTTTTGATTATGAAAAGTGTTTTGAAGTAAAAGGTGTTTTCAAATACGGAAATGTTGTGTGTGTGGAAAGGGTTTTATGTGTGGAACTTTGAAATAAATGAATGATGGAATGTTGTATGGTTGTGAAAATCTTTTGTAAATGAAATGGCATGTGGTTGCTTGCGTTTTACCTAACCTTGGTTGTGGATGGCAGGGATATGTTTGTGAAAGGTTTTGTCTGGTTGATAGTTGCCCAGTAGTAATAATTTGTTAACCATTGCATGAAACATGAAAACCTAAATGGGGTTGGGGGATGATTGTTTGGTTGTTGATGCATGCTTCGTGGTAGCAGTGCCGAGGCACATGCTCAGTTCCTCTTTTTAAGAAGCCATAGGTTGGGCTGTGTGTTTGGTATATGTATATATATAATTGTATCATTGTGTTTTGTCGCACCACACCCATGTCAAGCACCTAGTTCCGAACACTCCCATTTTATGGGAGAGGGTGTTCCCCCTTAGTTACTAGCTCCTTCCTGCTCCTTCTTCCATAGGCTATGATGGCTTGAGGTGACCTCACACCCAAGACTCTTCGGGTAGGTCTTGGAGGCTGTGATGGCTTGAGGCGACCTTTAGCCCAAGACTCTTCGGGCATGCTTACCGTTCCCAAGAACCTTTGGGATGAGGCCCAGGTGTCTGCGGGCGGGTTAGTGGTTGTGGCCCAGGTGTGTGCATGCGAGATGCGTGGTTGTGAGGCCCAGGTGTGTGCGGGCGGGTTGCGTGGTTTGGCCCAGGTGTGTGCGGGCGGGAAGAGTGGTAGCGTCAGGACGTTTGCCGTTAGGAAGAGCAACATCTAATTAAGTGGGAAATGGTGCGGGGTACCCAATACTTTTGTTCTATATATATACTAAATTTGTTTGTGTTACTTGGTGAGTGTGACCAGTGAGTCTGGGTGGATAGTTTTTCCTTGTTAGTTTCTGGTTCTTCTGTTTTCTCACGGGACCTTAGGGTGTCTCCCCACTTGTGCATGAGAGCTTTAGGATTCCCTACTGAGTATACTTGTATTCTCACCCTACGTTTACTTTCAGGATTCCAGGAGGACTACCAGGGCCGTGGGGGACCTTACTAGTTGGGCAGTTGGAGTTGTTGCAGTTATTGTTCTCTTGTTTTCTTTGGCATTGTACTTTTGAGCTTCCTTGTACTTGTACCTTGTTATAAAAAATTGTTTAAACATGCATGTGGGCTTGGTTTGGGTTTATTTATATACACTTGTTCTTTTCCCTTTTTGGTGGTTGACTTGTCCTATTTCCCGATCCAAAATAATAAAAAGGGTAATGCCTCTCATATTTGTGAAAACTCATACACTTGGTGCTAGTCACCAACCCGGGGCCTACTGGAGGTGGGACTCGGGGGGTCATTATCTCCCTTTCAAGATTGCCAGCTCAGGAGGGGCATCTTTGGTGGGAGGGGGTCGTGACAGAATGGTATCAGAGCTGATGGTTGAGAGATAGGATGGATTCTGGAGTTAGGCACAGTGAGGATTTCATGGGATGGTAGGGAAACAGTGTTCGTTAATCTTGGTTCGTGACATAGGCCAGGGAAGACCGGCTAGGACACGGGATTTTAGGGCCCCTCGTGATCCGATTCAAGGACTCTGAGCCTACCGAACGACCAAGTGAGACTATATTGATTGCAGGGTAGAGACCCTAGGGAAGGTACATACATCATCATGTTTGTGTTTTACTTCATTTGGGTGTTCTGGGAAAGAAATTGAAATAAAATGATAATTAAAACTTTGAGTTTTTCATTACTACTTGGGCTTAGGCGTTCACTGTTTACTGAACAACAATGGCACCTGGACGTCAACAGAATGGCAGAGGAGTGGGACACAGACAGTTTCATGCAATATAAGTGGCAACCCTAGCAAGGCCAGAGATCGAGAGAGATGCTTCCGGTTTTACTTAAATTTTCTCATTTATGTTTTGTTTAAATTCAATATCATCACACTCCATTGTTGGAACTCTTTTTCTCATTCTCTGGGCATGGACCTTGTTTTTGTGAGTTTTTAATGCTATGTTGTTTCCCGATTTTATTTAAATGTACGTAAAGAGCCCTATCATGTGGGGAGGGGAAGACCTAATCCCTAATCGAGACGCATTAATGTGGATGCGATTTAACCCGTGCAGGCGAGTCAGTGCCGCCTAAAGCGGACAATATCTCGACATGGGAGAAGGAATTCCTCAAGCCATGTGTCCGGGCAGTGTGTGGGTTGTACGTTGTTGGGTGCAGTGTAAGTTGGAAAAAAACCTAATATATGGAAGTGGGAAGGTCCAGTCCTTAATCGAGACGCATTAATGAAGATGCGATTAAACCCGTGCAGGCGAGTCAGTGCCGCCTAAAGTGGATAATATCTCGACATAGGAGAGGGAATTCCTAACTCACATAATTAGGGTTGTCGGTTGTTTCTTGTTATGAAAAGATCCCTAAGAGGTATCTTGCGGAGTGGTTGTTTAGATCCATTCTTTTTCTTGGTTGGTTTTTAATTCTCGAGGACGAGAATGTTTTAAGAGGTATCTGATGTAATGGACCGGACCCCTCCGGTCCATTCCTTTGTTGAAATCGATGTGGTCAACACGGCGCGCGTAACAATGATAATTATTAATGATAAAAAAGAAGAATAATTTATAAAAATTAAAAGATGATTTGTCTGTTTATTATATTAAAAAAAATAAAGATGGTGATATAAAGTGCGTGATTAATTAAATTAAAAGGGGTTTTAATTCTAAATAAGATTTTAAAAAAAATAAGGCGTTTAGTTTAAAATTAATTGAGAAATTGTTGGAATTAAATTAGAATAATAATAATAGGTGTTGTGTTATTTATATTATTCATAATATTAATGAGAAATTAATAAAATGAGTTATGATATTTATTGCAAATAAATAAATGAAGATGCGTAGCGTAAGTGTTATTATTATTATGATGGATAGAAAATATTTGGTGTTAACTAAATTAAAATGGTTTTAGTTTAATCAATGTGAAATAAAAGAAATAGAATTGAATAATTAAATTGACGTATGTTACGCGACATTGATGTGGCATGGTTGGATTCAGATATCCAACGCGGTGGTTTAATGTAGTCAATGCGATGAGCATAAATATTATTGTTATTAAAAATAATAATGGCGATGAGTTAATAAAATGAAATAATGAATTGTTATTATCGAAAAAGAGTAATAACAATGATTATGTAAAACTATGTGCGAGAGATTAATGAAACTAAATGTATTAAAAAGGGGTAGAATATGTAAGTTATATTAATTTTTTTGTTTAGTAATTTAATTCAATTAAATGGAAATGGTTGTGCATAGGTTCTCCCTAAATTGAAATATGAAATTAATAATATTACTAGTATAATAATATGATAATACAATTAAATTAATAATGGATAAAAGACAAGGGAATTAATATTATTTCTATTATGCTTGAGTCGCACGAAGAATATTTGATTTGTATATACTATATAATTTATATAATATAATATCAAAACAATCATATGGATTAAATGAGATAATAAATGAAAATAAAAAAATGTAAAAAAATAAAGCAAGGGGGGGCGTGATGTTGGTGTGTAAGGGAGGCGCATGAGATGGGGAGGGGAGGCGTGAATGCCCCCTTTCCCTTGTATAAATCATACCTTTTTTTTATAATTTGATTTAATATATCATTATATTTTATATAATGTTGATTTAATATATTAGAATAGTAATAAAATAATAAAATAAGGGAGTGCGCATGGTGTAAGGGGAGAGATTCACGCCACAAGCCCTTTTGATCAAAATATTAAATTATTATAATAATAATAAAATAATATTATTATTATTTTGGGTGATCAAAACTTAAAAAGTCTATAACTTCTTCATATGGTGTCGGAATGATGAACCGTCAGCGGCAGTGTAATCCTGTAATTAAGACGGTCATTTTAAGACCAGTGATGGATACCTTTCTATGAGTTATGTCTCGGGTCAATGAAACACACATATTAATAAAATTAACGTCTTTTTTTAGAACGCGTGGAAACCGCGTGACGTGTCGTGTGTTGACCAGTCAAAACACGTAATGGGTGTACAGTCACACCGTGTATTCATCAATACACGATGCATACTATTTTACCTATTCGTTGGCTATATAAGAAAGGGTTGCGGATTATTTCCAGACCAATCGCTTCTTCTTCGCACGACGACACTCTTGGATGATCAAGAAGTCTTCCTCCTCTAACTTCTTTGTCCGAGCTCCGAATTACGATCCTTCAGCAGCCATAGGATTGTAGCGACGAGACAAAGCTTCTAAGCCTACACTTGTCACCTTCCCTTCCAGCCTTCCTTCTCCAGCTTCCATCCTAGGAGGCGTTTGTCGGGTTTGGCGAAGGCGGAGGACACCGAAGGACGTCGTCAGAATGGACGTGATCGGGACCTTTTGAGGTAGGGATATCACCTTTGTCTCTCTAATTTGTGTATAATGTGTGGAGGGTATCCTTTTGTTTTCATGTGAAATGGTTGAACCTTTAAATAAAGATAATAACTGGTTAAAGAATGGGGTTGGGAAGTTAGTGATTGTTGTTACCTTTCTTTTTATATACTATGATATTATATTTGTGAGTTGAATGAGCTTCTACCTACTGAAAATCACAGTCGTTAGGGGGCCTTTGCATACGCAATTAAATGTTTCCCCCTCCTTCTGTATTTTCTTATGGATATAAACTTCATGGAATGTGGAAATTGGTTAATCACGTAAAGTTGACTTTTTAAATTAAAATCTAGAACCCTTGTGTGATCACCCCGGTTGAACCAAAATGGAATAATGAACATGTGGGTGTTGGCTTGGTTACGTGGCATGTGTTGGGGGTGTTTTGTGGGCTGTTGTGGTTTGGCTGAGCAGCGGGGCTGCGGTTGACTTGGTTTTGGGTTGGTGTAAATGTTGTGATGGTGATGGGCAGCGGGGCTGTAATAAATGGTATTAAAGGGGTTTACCTTCGTCTCTCTATTTGGTGCAACATGCGAGGGGGGATATTTTTCTTTTGTTCCATGGGATGTAGTTGAACTTTAAATAAAGAAAATAACCGGATAAAGAAGGGTTTGGGGTTTTGTGCTGTTTCTATTGCCTTCCAGTCTCTTTATCTTCTGATTGTGATTTTTGATTGAAAGGCCTTTGCCTACTGAAAATCAAGGCCGCTGGTGGCCTTTGCGTGCGCAATTGATATCTGAATTGTCTATAGTTGGTTTTGTTAAAACATGGAAAATTGATAAGCACGTAAAGACTGGATGATTAAATGAGAATGAAAACCTTGTGTGATCACCCCGGTTAAACAAAATTGGAATAATGAGCATGTTGGTGGTTTGGTTGTTTTGTGGGAAATGTTTTTGTAAATGATGGGGTTGAAATGGGAAGTGGTTGGTTGTGGAAAATGCCTTTATTTATGAAAAGTGTTTTGATTATGAGAAGTGTTTTGAAGTAAAAGGTGTTTTCAAATGCGGAAATGTTTTGTGTGTGGAAAGGGTTTTATGTGTGGAACTTTGAAATAAATGAATGATGGAATGATTTATGGTTGTGACAATCTTTTGTAAATGAAATGGCATGTGGTTGCTTGCGTTTTACCTAACCTTGGTTGTGGATGGCAGGGATATGTTTGTGAAAGGTTTTGTCTGGATGATAGTTGCCCAGTAGTAATAATTTGTTAAACCATTGCATGAAACATGAAAACCTAAATGGGGTTGGGGGATGATTGTTTGGTTGTTGATGCATGCTTCGTGGTAGCAGTGCCGAGGCACATGCTCAGTTACTCTTTTTAAGAAGCCATAGGTTGGGCTGTGTGTTTGGTATATGTATATATATAATTATATCTTTGTGTTTTGTCGCACCACACCCATGTCAAGAACCTAGTGCCGAACACTCCCATTTAATGGGAGAGGGTGTTCCCCCTTAGTTACTAGCTCCTTCCTGCTCCTTCTTCCATAGGCTATGATGGCTTGAGGTGACCATACACCCAAGACTCTTCGGTTAGGTCTCGGATGCTGTGATGGCTTGAGGCGACCTTTATCCCAAGACTCTTCGGGCATGCTTACCATTCCCAAGAACCTTCGGGATGAGGCCCAGGTGTCTGCGGGCGGGTTAGTGGTTGTGGCCCAGGTGTGTGCGGGCGAGATGCGTGGTTGTGAGGCCCAGGTGTGTGCGGGCGGGTTGCGTGGTTTGGCCCAGGTGTGTGCGGGTGGGAAGAGTGGTAGCGTCAGGACGTTTGCCATTAGGAAGAGCAGCATCTAATTAAGTGGGAAATGGTGCGGGGTACCCAATACTTTTGTTCTATATATATACTAAACTTGTTTTTGTTACTTGGTGAGTGTGACCAGTGAGGCTGGGTGGATAGTTTTTCCTTGTTAGTTTATGGTTCTTCTATTTTCTCACGGGACCTTAGGGTGTCTCCCCACTTGTGCACGAGAGCTTTAGGTTTCCCTACTGAGTATACTGGTATGCTCACCCTACGTTTACTTTCAGGATTCCAGGAGGACTACCAGGGCCGTGCGGGACCTTACTAGTTGGGCAGTTGGAGTTGTTGCAGTTGTTGTTCTCTTGTTTTCTTTGGCATTGTACTTTTGAGCTTCCTTGTACTTGAACCTTGTTATAAAAAATTGTTTAAACATGCATGTGGGCTTGGATTGGGTTTATTTATATACACTTGTTCTTTTCCATTATTGGTGGTTGACTTGTCCTATTTCCCGATCCAAAATAATAAAAAGGGTAATGCCTCCGATATTTGTGGAAACTCATACACTTGGTGCTAGTCGCCAACCCGGGGCCTACTGGAGGCAGGACTCGGGGGTCATTATCTCCCTTTCACCGTTGCCAGCTCAAGAGGGGCATATTTGGTGGGAGGGGGTCGTGACATATATATATACATCCATCATTAATTTAGGATTTCCATATATATAAACCACCCTACATGATCCTGGTGTTAAGGTTTAATAAATACATCTTTATGTTATATGATATATGTGGGACACTTATGCATGTACATGATATGAAATCAATGGGTGCGACTGAGATTTTATAGCGCTCTAATTTATTGGGTAATGTTTTAGTATCATGTGACATCATGTATGGGATTTAGGAGTGAATCTAATCCATTATATGACTATTCACACCATTTTATGATTTATTGGCATTTATTCTTGAACTATGTTTAAGATGTCATTTTTAAAGTTGTTTCCACCTTCCCATGTTGCCATTATGTTATCATGATATATAATGCCTTTTTGGTAATGTTAATGATTATCACCCATTTTATGTATCATTGAAATTCATATTGTCTAACAAGTAATAGTTTCTTCAAGTTATTCCATGTTTATTAAGATATGAAGATTTATATATCACCCATTTCTCATGCATGTCCCCAAGTTATTCCATGAAATTTTAAGAATGATGGAATATTGTGAGAATGTTATGTATGTTTTTAATAATGGAGATGTGCCTCGTGTTTTTAATTTTTTAATTTAATGTACCTAATTACCCAAAAAAACTATACTTATAAATCTAATGGGTTCTAATATGTGTGTTATTATGTAATAAATCCGTAATTAATGTGTAATGAATACAAGGGTTTTCTTTAATTAGCGTCAGTGGAAATTTTAGTTATTTTTTGGATTAAGATTATAAAATTCCAGCGAAATCCTTACGTATAAGACTAAACACTATAAGACACCCCAAAATTTTGAAATATTATTGAGTAAGTGGTTTCTATGAAAATAAATCCTTGTCTAGATACTATAGGTGGATTTGGATGTAACAAAAATGCACTTTGGTGTAACACCCAAAAACTACACATTGAGCTAGACTTAACCTAGAATTGATGCATAACAATGATCCTTTATAAACACCTAGTTTTATACTCACAGGGAATATTCATTTGCAAATTCATAAATTCATTAAAAACCATTATTAAGGGGACGAAAAATTCTAGTAAGAGTCTATGCTAGAAAATCGGTCATGCATAACATAAATTTAGGCCTACAAATTTATGTGTCAATGGAATATATATATATTATTAATTATACCTTCAATGTTATTAGATTTAAATTTATGTGTTTGTTAGGTTGAAAGTACTCATGTCTAATTTTACCTTTATTCTAAGTAATAGTTGTAAATAAGAGGAAACGAGTAAAAAAATGTGAAGGCCAATGTGATGACTGCCTAAAAGAGATGCCCAAACTGATAGAAGAAGGATTACTGAACTTTTTTAAGATAATATCTTAGTTAAATAATGTTATGAATAGAAAATTGAATCGAGATGACCACTAAAATCCCCCCAAAAAATAAAAAATATGAAATTGAGAACTTTATGTGATAAAGGTCTATGACTTTTAATGAATCATATGATCCATTAATTGCAAAAAAGGTTCAAATCCACTGAAATGGTCTTCTCCATCCATCAATGTTCAGAGAAAGAAAAGGATATATTTTACATTTATCATATAGATGGAGAGAATGATTAGTGGTGCACATTGATCAAGAATATGAAACATGAGGAATAAATTGAAGCAATTATGTGGAAGAAATTCCAAAAAATGGTTTTCAAAAAATATTTTCCTACACTATCTGACTTAAAATGAAAAGGTGTTTCATTTTCCTCATGAAAAAAGATAATGAATCCATCTATCCATACAAGGAATACATTAAAATAATTTTACTATATACCTTTATATTTTTCATTATCCTAAAATGAAAAGTTTAACTATTATTTAGTAGGAAAAACCCGAGTCTATGATAATCCCTAGTGATCTAAGGCTTTGATAACTAAGAGGAAATTGTCTGATGTTCCCAGAAAGTTGAAATTGATATTAGTGAATCTCAAGGGTATTGTGGGGATAAGAAGTGGAAAGTGGAATTTAATTCTTGATGCGTAGTTGAGAAATATAATAGTTGTAAGAAATTTCTACATCCCACATGTCAAAAGTGTGGAAAGAATCACCTTGAAAATTTCCTAAAAGAGAGAGTAAGTGATTTAGTTCTGGGATATAAGGTAACCTAGATAGTGATTGTCGATAGGAGAAACCCATCAATGTAACATAAGGGTGGAATGGTCTAGTAAATTCTCACCCTATTTTCTAATGTTTCAACTTTAGTGAATAAGTGATGTTTGAATACTAATTCACTAAGACCAGGGAGGATAGAGAAAATCAGCACTAATAAACTCTAAGGTATCAAGGGAGAGATTATTCCATCAAAACTGCTGACGTGCATCCTGAAAACTAAATGGTGATATGTAATCCAGTTATTCATTCAATAATAGTGAATGTACTTTTTAATTTTGGTTCTATTCATTTCTTCATATCACACAATGTTAGTATAACTATGGAAACATTCCCACAAATCATGGATATAGAGGTGTTGATGAAAACGTAAAATGGGGAAATTATTTCATCCCAAGTATATAACTCTTACCATATCAAAATATATGGGATGAAATTCATATAAAAAATTACGATACTCCCTTTCGTGAAATTTGATGAAATTTTGGGGGATGTATTGAATTTTCTTACATGGATCCTACATAAATTTCTATGAAAAGGAAATCACTCTTATAATCAAGAATCGTCCTCTGATTATATATAAGTACAAGGAGGAGGATTACTCTTCTTTAGAAACAACATCTTAATAATGGATATTAATTCCCTATAAGAAAGTTTATCTACCTCAAACAATTGAGTATAAGGAAAATATAACCCCTAAATACATTCCAATTGAGAGGGAATATGATGAAGTGTTTCCCAAATAATTTTTGACCCTTGCTTGCCATTGAGAGGATGAATTTTCAATTAATATTACACTTGGGGAATAACCAATATCAAAGAATACATATAGAATGGATATTGTGGAACATGAGGAGTTGAATAAAAAACTACAGGGGAATCTGGATAAAGGGCTCACACGCCAAAGTGCTTCACCATGGGGTGAAATAGTCCTATTTATCATGAAGAATGATGGGTCAATGAACCTTCAAATTGATTATCATGAGCTAAATAATATCGTTAAAAAAATAAGTAACCTTAACCATATATTGATGACTTGTTTGATAAGATACATGGATCCCAATACTTCTCCTAGTGGATCTTATATTGGGTTATTATTAGGTAAGGGTGAAGAAGGAGTACATCACCAGGACTGCTTTCCATACAAGTTATAGGTTGTATGAGTTCATAGTAATTCTATACAAACTCACTAATTCTATTGTAATATTCATGTAATTTATGAATATATTCTTTATATATTACCTCAAAAAATTTATGGTGGCCTTTATAGATGATATTCTAATATAATTTAAAAGTAAGGAGGAGCATGAGGAGCACTTGAGAACTATGTAAAAGACCATACAAAAGGAGATGATTTATGTAATGTAAAAAATTTGCGTTTTAGTTAATGTAAGTCTAATTATTGGGACCCATTATCACATGTAATGTGATATCAATTGAACCTTCAAAGATATATGCAGGTGAAGGATGGACAAGTATAACTTTTGTGATAGAAGGTGGTAGTTTCGTTGTAGTGGTTAGAAATTATCGATGAATTATAAGAAATTTTTCATTATTTTCAAACCCTATAACCAAATTAAATCATAAGATAGTCTTTTTTTTAATAATTAATGTGAAAAGATCTTCAAGTAGTTGAAAAAGTGGATTATCGCCATGTTTTTACTTACTCTACCCTCAAGTGGGTAAATTTTGGTGGTTTACAATGATGCTTAAAAGATGTTCTTGGGATGTGTAACAATAAAGAATAAAAAATTGATAGCCAACAAATCAATAAAATTGAATGTTCTTGAACTGATTTACCCAATTCATAATAAGTAGTCGGATCTAGTAATCAATGTGTTGAAAATATGGAGAAATTATCTCAATGGGAAAAGATTAATATATATATGAATTATAATAGCCTCAAGTATATATTCTCATAAAAGACCTGAATATGAATCAATGAAGATGGTTGAATCCGAAAAATTACTATAACCTCTCAATCAACAATGATATTGTGAAATAAAATAAAGTGGAATATGCACTAAGTAGAAAGGGTCCAGGAATTTTGTCACTTATAAATATTGAGAAGGATCCAATATTCTTAGACTTTAAAATTATGGACATGGGAATCATAGAGGAAGGGACATCATCAATCCTTTCCCAAATTATTGATCAAACATACATTCTAGAGAAGACAAATGATGCTCAAAGAGTTGATGTGGAAGTTTAGAAGAATGTGGAAGCTATAAGAAAAGTGAAATCCTTTGAGTTCAAAATTTATAAATAAGGAGTTATATGGTTTGGGTGAGGACTCTGTGTACCATCAAATCCTACGTTAATGAAGGAGATGTTGGATAATGCAAATATCTTGAACTTCTCTATCTATCCAGGAAGCAGAAAGATGTATCGAGATCTCCATGAGCACAATTGGTTGGAAATTTTGAAGAAGGATATCATGAAATATACATAATGTTGTGTTGTATGTCAGAAAGAGAATGTTGAAAGGAAAAAATCCAAGGGTATGTTGAAAAAATTACCCATACATACATGGAAATGGGAATACATAACCATTGAATTTGACACAAGTCATATAAAGACATCAATATGAAATAATACTATATGGGTTGTGGTGTAACATCTTATAAATACTACTCACTTAATTGAATTCTAAGAGGACTTATCACTCAATAAATATGCATGGATATACATTAGTGAAGTGGTGTGGCTATATGGAACACCACTGTTAATTGTATCCAATCAAGACTCAAGATTTACCTCTATGTTATGGAAGAGTCTCCAACATGCTCTAAATACTGATTATAACATCGTCACATCTTATACCTCTTAAACTAATGAAAAATATTAGTGGAATATCTAGACACTTGAGGACATGTTATGATAATTCTCAATTGACTTCAAAGGTGGATATGATTAGCATTTTTCTATTTTCGAGTTATCATAAAATAATAGTTCTCACTCAAGAATCCAAATGGATCTCTATGAATCCCATTATTGGAAAAGATGTAGAACACCTACATTCTGAGATGAAGTTAGTGAACAAAAACTGTAGGAAATGTCTAAGGATATGTTGTAAAAGGTCAATACCATTCAGCAACAGATCGGCACTGATCAGAGTCAATAGAAGAGCTATATTGATGATTGTTGATGAGACCTAGAGTTTGAGGTTGGAGATACACTACAAAAAAATGACCTGATTAGAGGGGATTATTTTTTAGTTTAGAAGGGGTTATAACCCCTATAAACGTATTAGTGGTAGTTATGAGGAACTTCTTCTAATGTGCCATCCTACTATTGTTAGAGGTAGTTTTGAAGAACTAATGCTAATGTAATGGGGAAATTAGCAATGGTTAGATTAGAGGGGTTTATAGCCTCTATAATTTCTGCCTAAATTCATGGAATATAGATAGATTATAGTCAGTTTTAACTACCTATAATTCATGCGTCCAAGTGTAGGGGTAGTTAAAACCGCCATTAATTTATTTCAGGTGTCTATGTTTAGGGATAGTTAAAACTACCCTTCAACTGACCAATTAATTTTTTTGACACTGCTCATACACCTACTTTTATGAAACCTTGACACTTTCTTGGACCTAGACACTGCCTTAACAACCCTCACAGACAAGAGGACTCCACTGTTGGACCCGACAAGCTAGATGACACACCCACCTCACACGCACAGAGCTGGGGCCCATCAACCACCTCGCCAACAAGCTTAGGGCGTAGAAATAGTAGCCATTGAGATTCGGACGTGATAACAATACCCTATTCCTTCCACCTATTTATCACTATAGGGAAATTACTTCTATATATTATATACAATCGTTTATACTTATTTACAAAACAAAATATTATATATTATATATGTATATATATTTTTATGTATGGAAATATAATTAATATAATTGCTTTTTTAAAATATGATATACTTGTGCAAAATATTTATATATAATATATATTTTTGTATAATAGAATATATAAATATATATATTTTGCATAATATATATATTTAATGTATTTTTGGTACAATATATGATATATATATTTGTTAATAATATATATAATATTAGATACATAAAAATTAGATAATATATAATATATTTATGCATAATATATATATATATATATTATACATATGTATATATAATATATAAATATATATATATTATATATATGTATATATGTATTTATACAAATATTGGCAAATATATTTAAATTCTTGTGTGTGTTTATATATTTATATAATATTTATAGATATAATATAACTATAATATATATATTTATAATCATTTTTATATATTTGTATATATGAATGTGTGTGTAAAAATAATAATATTAATTATTATTATTACACATATTTTTTATCTATTGAAATTATATGTTGGTTTTATAAATACTATACATTTATAGATTTTATGATTTATATTATACATATATTATATTAAATACATTTATATTACATATTTATGTATGCTATTATATACATTTATATTATATATATATACACAAACATAAAACTAAATACATTCATATAAATTGAAATATATAATATAATTAAATGATAAATATATTTTCTAAATTAATTTGTTATTAATATGGTATAATAATATATATATAACAATTATATAATATATATATATATTCATATATAATTAAATCGTTATAATATAATTATATAATATATATGTGTATATTTATATTTAATTTTGTCTATACTATATATATTTTTATACATTATATAATATATATGTATTTATAAAAAATACACAATAAAAATATATTTACCATAATATATGTATAATATAAATGTATTGTATTCATTAAAATTATATAAATTATATAAATTAAAATATATTTATTTATAATTACATTTATATTATGTATACCTATATTTATATATGTTGAAATTTTTTTATATGTATAATTATTTATATAATGTCTATATATATATACGTGTGTGTGTGTGTGTGTGTGTGTATAATGTATTTAAATTCATTTATATAATTTTTTTATGTAATATATACACACACACACACATGTACACCCACACACACACACAATAAATTTAAATTTATATGGGATTTATTTTAAAAAATAAATAAATATTTAGAAGGGGTTTAAACCCCATCTAATCAAAGGTATTTGTGGTTGTTCATGACACCAATCAAATTTCTTGAATTAGAGGTGGTTAAAAACACCCTATAATGTTATAAATTATAGGGTGTTCCAAACACCATCTAAAATTTTAAATTATAAGGTGTTCTAACCCTCTTGTGATTTCTAAAATTAGGGGGGGTTCAAAACCCTCTCTAATTTGTTAAATTAAATGCGGTTCAAACCACCTATAATTTCTTAAATTAAAAAGGGGTTAAAACCACCTATAATTTATAAAATTATAAGGGGTTCAAAACCCCCATTAATTTCTTAAATTACATGGGATTCACAGCCGATATATTATACGGGATTAACACTGGGTCATGAATCCTACCTAATATATTAAATCAGAGGGGGTTGAAAACACCCACAAATTTCTTTTAAAAAAAATTATATCTATATATATATATCCAAAATAATATTAGATATATATAAATCCTCTGAAATATAACCAAATAAATAGCACTAATAATTATTAAATTGGTGGAAGATTTGATATAACATCCTCTAAAATCAAACTAAATATTTAAAAAATAATACTGTAAAATTTAGAGGGGTTTGTGCACGCCATATAAATATGATTATTAGAGGGGGTTGTTCATAGCCCCTCAAAAAAATCACCACTAAACTGATTTTTTGGTAGTGATAAGGTATTTCTCCACATATCTCCATGGACTAAATTCATGATATTTGGAAATAAGGGATAATTTAGTACAAGATACATTGGTCCCTTTGAGATCCTTAATCACATCTGAGCGGTGGCCTATTGACTAACACTCCCACCTAACCTATCTAACGTACATGATGTGATCCAAGTATCCTTATTGAATAAGTACATAATATACCCCTTACATGTGATGAATCTAGAGGTGGTACCATTGGAGAGTGATCATTCATATGAATTCTAGTTAGTGAAGATCATAGATTGTACAGACAATGTTCTATAAAATAAGACAATGCACCCATTGAAACTGGTGTCGAGAAAAAGATGTTTTAGTAAGTAATGTGGGAACTAGATTAGGTTATGAAAAACATTACCCTTTCCTATTTTAGTCTGTGAAATGAAAATTTCAAGAATTAAATTTCTAAAGGGGTAAGATTGTAAAAACATGATCTTTTATAAATAAAATTACCTTTGATATTGAATTAAATTCCCTTTTATGTGTTGTGGTTATAGAAAGAAGATTAAATTATATGGTTTTATTATATCCTCTAAGATTTAAAAGACAATTAATCAATATAATCATTGATAATATAACCATTTAATAGTGATCATGTGATTATTATAAATATAAGGTTATGATAAATCCAATTGACAAAAAAATGAAGTGATGGCCTCAACCAGTAGAATCATTCCATATAAAGACAATTTATCGGATTTTCCTATGAGGATAGAATAACTGATCTTTTCCCTTAAACAATCCTAAGCCAATATCTAACAACTAAAGCATCAGCGAAATCATTTACAGGAGAAGTTCAAGCTCATCGAGATCATGACCAAAATGATATACGCTGAACCACCCCATGAAAAACTCTCCATTACACACCTTAACCTTAGGGAATTTTCTAGTTTAATAAAGGTATATGTATCAATATCATAATAATATGAATATTTGTATTGTTTTTTCAATATAATAGCATTTATATTTACTTCTTATTTTTTGTTAATTTATAAATGTTTATTATTTTGATACGATAAAATACAAATTATATTTTTTGGTAATATGAAATTTCAATTAATAAATTCCTTTTGATGAATTGAATTTTATTTGAAATAAATTCTATTTTAATAGAATATTGTTATTAAATAATATTTATTAAGTATAGTGGATAATAAAATTTTACGAATTCAAAAATAATTTTTATAGGAGTTTGAAAAATGTTATTGTTGAAAAAATCAATACTTTTCAATAAATATATAATATTTTTCTAACAGTGAAAATCTACATATTTAGAAAATTATTTTGATAAAATAAATAATATTTTTTTGATTTAGAATATTGAAATTATCTAATATTGAATGTTTTATAATTTTCTATGATAGTTAAATTTTTTTGTAAAAATTAAGTATGATATAAATATATGGTGTGTATTATGACATAATAATGAAAAAAATTATGTAATAAATCGATAAAAGGTATAAAAAACTATAAATTTCCAATTAAAAATTTTATTTTTAGATTATTTTATAAATTTTATAGACATTTTACAAATATTCCAATAGCTATATTATATTTTAATGTTTTAATATAATTTCTTTAAGGACATGACTCACTTCCACATCACTAAGGGTAATATTTTTATTATTTCAGATCATGGGCTTATAAAATTATGTAAAAAACTACTATTTTTCAGAAAACAGGGGAAAAGTCATGGTACGGTTTTTGGATTTGATTAATTTATTATATATACTAAAAAACCTAGGTTTGAGAAATAATATTGAACATCCCTCACATTTCCTATATAAAAATACTCAAGATATTATTTATATTCACCTAAAAACATTGGATAATGTCATTTATCTTCACTACCCTCTCTAGAGTCCTCCCAATGTTTCCTCAATCTCTCATGAAGCTCCTACCAAGATTTTGGTATCACCCTCTAAACGTAAAAGATCCTTTCCTTCTCCTCTTTATTCAAGAATATTCTCAATCTAGTCCACTGAATTTTCAATTCCTAATATAGTTATATGTTTTTACACATTTCAATTAATGTATTTTTTTTAAATGATGATATAACCATTTTTCTCTCAATAAAAAATTTTATGAATCTTTAATCACTGCCATTACGCTGGCAAAATTTCGTTGGGATTTTTCCTACCAAACGGCTGCATTGTGAATATCCAACCACATTTCCACTCTAGGATATTCAACTATATATATCTATCCTTAATTAATTTCACAATTAAATGTATATAACCCAAACTCCTTGATCATGGTGTTAAAATTGATTATATATGTTCTTATGTCATATGATCTATGTGGCACACTTATGAATGTACATGATATACAAGTGATCAGTGCACCTAGAATTAGATAACGATCAAATCAATTGGGTAATATTTTAGACTCATGAGATATATTTTATTGGATTAGGGGATAATCATAAAACATTGTTATATTTTTCAACCATGTTATGAGGTCTTGGTTGTTATCCTTAACCTATGTTAATGATGTCGTGTTTAATGTTGTTTATAATATCCCAGATTTCCTTTATGTTTTCAAGCTATATCAGGCCTCTTTGTCCATGTTTATTATTTTCAGCCCTCTTGTGTCCCATTGAAATTACTATTTTATAACATGTTATAGATTCTTTATTTCATTCCATTTTTATTTCCTTACTATGAATTATTTCTCACCACTTTATTATGTATGTCTTTAGGTTATCCCATATATTTTTATGAACGATGGAATATTATGAGCATGTTATAAAAGTTTTCAATAATAGAAATGTACCACCTATATTTATGTAGTAATGTAATGTACCAAATTACCCAAAGACATTATACATCTCGATCATATGTGATGTAATATATGTGTTGTTATGTAATAAATCATGAACTAATGTGTAATAATGATAAGGGATATCATAATATACATAAAATTAACTGATGGTATAGAGAAACTTGATCGACTGTATGAATATGGATCGACCATATGACAAATAGTAGGTATTTTTTAAATTATTAAACTTACTAAATGAAGAAACTGATCAAATGTTTGTTAAAAAATAGATTTTCCACATGTTGAAAAACTGAAGAACCACACATTGAAAAACTAATCAACCACACATAAAAAAATGATTAACCAGACACTGAAAAATTTATAGACCATATATTAAGTTTGATCAACTGAAATAATAAAAACATACTTTCAATATTTTGAACCTAACATGACTTATGACCTACTGTAAAAAATCAACCATTCCTTAAAGGATTATAATCTATGATGCTCTTTTTTTGATAATTTTTATTTTATGCATTTTGATTTAATTAAAGTTATATTTAAGGGTCATTATGGATCTATTTCAATATTAAATAATTATTAATTATTTCAATGGTAATGAATTAAATTTAGAATAAATAAATTCATCATTAAATTTTCATCATGTATGTTAAAGTATCACACAGGTTCCTTAAAAATAAATTAGTTCTAAATTTAAATTTTTAGGAGTTTGAAGTGATTTCCTTGAAATATTTATGGGGATTTTCCAATATAATTTAATAATACTTCATAGATATTAATTATTCTACCATGGATCCCTGTAATACTTGTTTTAACATTTTATATTATAAATGTAAATTAGGTGGAAATATTTTTCATGCACATTCAATGAATTACATACTTATTGATTTATTATTTTTTAATATATTGTTCATAAAATCACACAATATACTAATTTATATAGTTGAAGTGAATTAATGAGGTTGAGTATATTATTGAAATATATTGTGTGATACACCTTGGATATCAATTAATACTCTAATATGATCTTTAATTTTTTAATCTATTTCTTTTAAAGAGAACCTTATTATCTCAACATTCATATACGTTCTAGTTCATATGAATTATATAGTTCTTACTTATTTATATCAAATGTCTTCTTAATCATGTATGGGTTATATTACATATAAATGGTACGAGTGAGGTTATATGACCTCATATAAGTTACAGGTCCTATCATTACTATTAAAAGGAAAGGGAATCAGCTATTCCTTGGTATAGATAAAGGTAGAGTTTGGTTTCTACCAACACTTCAAAAGATAGATTATGGGTTGTAAGTCCATGTGTGAAAAAGAAATGTTGATGAATTATGCCACCAAGTGTGTAAAAATTTTGTTTTCTATTACGTTTCTAGGGTTTCAAAAGGCTTTGTAAACGGTTTTTATCTCCCTTAAAAATTCATATATTCCATTATAATTATTTGTTATAGCTCCCTACAGTTGACCAGGGGAAAGAATAGAGTAGGATAATTTATTTCTAAAATAGTATAAAAATTATCATGTTTATTTCTATTTATATTTCCTTTGAGTTAATTATTCTCTTTGGTGATAACTTAATAGAAATTAATAAGGTTTATTTCACCCTCCCTTTTACCTTTCAAACAATCATACTTTGGGATATAACACAATATACCCCTAGAATATCTTGTGTTAAGAAATTAGGTAATGATATGACACTACCTTGTGGGTTTTTATTTTTAGAAATCACATTATGTAATAGTTAGCTAGGAAATTATATCCCTTTGGAGAAAAGAGGAATAAAATTGATATAATCCATTCAACACCTGAATTTAGTAACCTAGATCCCATGGATGATTTATTACATTAGTAAAAAATATATAGTTTATAGGATAATTTTTTTAGCATTCTTAGGAAACATGATATGTAATTGAACATTAAATAGAAGTGACAAATCAATATAAATCATATGGAAAAATGGAATCCTTATTATGTATTCTTCCAATTCTATATGTCATATTTTGTAATACTATTGGTTTCAAGGAAAAAAAATATAATAGAGTGAGATTAGATTTTTATCTAGTTGTAGAGTATAACATAACCTATCATTCATTGTCATGGAATCAAAAACATGTCAAGAATAAATAAATTATTTGATAAAAAATATATCCATAGATTATATATTATTCAATAAATTCATGAATAATAATAACTTATCTCACAGTGATGGAATACTTAATTTCAAACATCATAAAAAAACTTACAAGGTCACATTCTGTGAAATCAGACATAAAGGGATAAGGATTATACTAAATACCCATTAATATTGTCTGATCTGGTCAACTGATGCATTGTGGAGATATAAAATATCATGCCCCACCCATCACATTTTATATCCAAATTTTCTATCATAAGAAGATAATGAATAGTAAATTACATAACATAATGATCCTTATGAATCATCATACATAGGAATGGATATATAATCCATATTTTTTATACATAGATAATATACATAAGAAATATCAATATTTTCCAAATAAAGAGAATAATATGGCTATTTTGGTGAATATCCTACAACAAAAAATAAAATAAAATGATATTATAAATGTAATGAAAAGTAAATTTATCAAAGGAATAATAAAAAGGGAGTAGTGATGAGTACTTTATTGGTGTAAAAATATCAATTTGAAAAATTCCTTCATTATGGTTCGTAAATATTTCATGAATTTTATAAAACATATTCCTAGGGAGTGTCAAAATAGGTGTGGAATCTGGAACACTTATCATACACGCAGTAAAAATAGATCTAATATTCAACAAACCATTTTTAATTTTACCACCCTATGTGAATCTATTTTAAAGCTTATATAAAAATTTTTGTATAAATACTGGAATGCCATATCTTGGAAACAACACCCTATTTACTTTTCCAAACTTTTAGGATTATTTGTGGCCGTGGGGATGTTTAAGAATCCAAAAAAATATGAATATTATTTTATGAGTTGGAATTGGGATCTATAATTGATAATATAATAAATAATTTATAAAAATTAATAATAACAACATTTCTCATTGATATGTATAGGAAATGTAAGGATTATAAAAATAAAGGCAGAGAAGGGATTAGTAACACTTACCCTATAATGTATATTATTAATGTATGATAGGAACACCTTATATCCTTATAAACTCCTTGGGTAAATGATTAAGATGATAAATGATATTTAATTAATGCTCAATGGCTTTAGTCTGGCGAGGAATGACAGAATGGGTCGGTGTTTATACTTGAGAAGGGGGTATTTTGAAGTTAAAATATTGATTATTTTTTTATATTATCAAATAAATTTATGGTGGTATTGATTCCCAAAAATAATTCATTAATTATTAAATAAAAGAGGTTTATTTTATATTTAAAAAATTTAAATACTAAAGTTCACCTATCAACCTCTTCATTAAATAAAACGAATCAAAAATTGTTTTTAATGTGAAAATATAAATTTTGGTTTCTAAATTTAAAATATATGTTTCTAAATTCAACATAATAATTTTAAATTAATTATTTTAATAATGAAATGTTTTTTTTCAATAAAAACAGTCCTAAAATTTTCATTCATTTTTATATTTTATTGATTTCTTAAAATTTGTGCTATTTATAATACAATTTTTTCACTTTAAACTAAAAATAATTTCCTTTATTAAATTCTCAAAAATTAATCCTAATCTAATTCAGATTTTATGATTTCAATGTTTTATATCATCTTATGAAAATAATTATCCAACTACGTGATGTTTAATTAGTAAAAAAAATATTCAAAATTAATAATTTGACACCTAAATTTTGAAATATATTTTTCTAATAAATTTCATTTCTGTTTTGAGACATATGAGTGTAATTAAAATTCATTGATAAAATAAATTTTAAATAATTAATCATTGTATTACCATCAAAATATTATATTAGGTTTTATTGGAAACTTGAATAAATAATGGTTACATTACTTTAGTTGAATGTAAATTCTTATATTCTACCCTATATAAATTATTTTATCCGAAATTATTATGGTGTATATCAAAACATATACAAATGAGGCTAACTGTTAATTATTCATTCCTCAAGGTCACATATTTCTTCTTCTAACTTTTGATTCCTCTAAAATTATTTCACCAGTTTGGTTGTCTCATTCCACAACACCTATTGTGTAGGGTCATGAATCTACATATGCACTTCATTATATGATAAATCATCTTTAAGCTATATATATTTAGTGGTGATTATATGGGATGGGTATGTTATGTAATTATTATACATTGAGATGTTGAATACACCATTAAATTTAAATATCATGACTGGAACATCCAACTGATAATCCATAACTCTAATATTCTCCAAAAAAATTAAAAAGCTCAATATACGAAAAACATATTTTTTAACTTTATAAAAAAGTTATAAATTCACTTAAATTGTGATACATTCATTAAAAACGATCTCTTATTTGGATTTCCAATTCCTTCTTTCAATTATCATAATATATTTTCTAATTTATGAAGGTTTTTTGTGATATGGTTAAGGATAGGTCATTACATTATATCAATTTCCTCAATGAGTTCTCGGCCAATTATTTACTTTTCCCTAACATCATCAAACTATTTTGGAATTAAATATATTTTCTATAAAATTAAAAATATTGTACAATTCATATTTTTGAATGGAAGCAATTTTTAAATGAAAATTGCACTTTATTCAAGTACTAGTTCCATATCCTTGGAAAATCATGTTATCTTGATGTCAACATGTCTTGTAATGTTTGGATGGTCATTTCAGACTACACATCTATTTCAAGATGGTGGGTGAGGCTCAAGAGTATATAGATTTCAAAATAATTTAAATACTGATCTAAATTTTGGATGTGAAGTGTGGATCCTGTTAAGATAAAATTAATAATGGGGAACTACAATTTATCAAAATATCTTTTATATAGATCCCGAAAAGTAAATCAAGGGGTAGATTCCCCATTATTTCTAGGAAATGTGCTGACATGGTATGATGATCCACATTCATTCATATAGAATCATTATTATTATATGTATTAGAGATTCTAGTAAAAAATGAATTGGGATATAGTCCCACTTCCACATTGAAATAGGCAGAGGATTCATCACACCATTTGGGAGTTGTATCACAACCTTTATTTGATAGTATACGAAGTATCTTGACACATAGTTAGAAATTTCATACATCAATGTTTCCCCCCAAAAGTGTTACCCTAGATTCATATACATGTTAGTTCTATAACGAAATATATAGAAATTATATCTATGAGGTTCACAAAAAATTATATATTCTAATCATGTACTAATGGAATACATTGTCTTTTTCATCACTTTAACATGCCATCTTCATAGATGAAGTCTCTCAATACCATATTTTATATGGATTTATTATTCTTTTTTATACAATTTTCATCTTTTTAAGACTTAATTACCCACTGTTGTAAATTTGGTTGGGGAATTACTTGGATGAGAAATGATGTTTCCCCTTCCTTATTAATTTCCAAATAAAACTATAATAAAACTCTAAATATTGGATTCTTTATAACATCATTATACATATAACTCCATGATCATTCCTATACAATCCATCTTCCACTTATTTAAATTTCAATTATGGTGGTTTATTTTTTAGTCATACACCAATAGTAGTTCAAACAATCTCTTTTGTTTAAGGTTGAGCTATTTCTGGGTGAATATATACTTAATTTTTTTATCAGTATATATGTAAAATATTTCCATATAAATATAAAAAATATATATTTCTAATTATTACATTATATATTCTAGATCAAGACCATGAGATGGATTTTTTTTAATCGTTCTATAATTTTGTCACCGAATGGGAAACAACTCATTTATTGCGCATAAAGACACAACCTAATCATGTCTATGATGTATCATTGTGTATAAAAAAATTCCTCCTTTCCCAATGGAAATTTATATATTATTTAATTGATTAATATCATCATTAGTTCCTTAAAAAATATTTTATATTCCATTGACCATGTGAATTGTTTCTCTCTACCTAACAACTTGGTAAAAAAATTAGGTATTCATGATTTATTTTTAAAAATTCCCAATTGTAACTAGATAAACCAAGGAAATAATATATCTATGATAGATATTTTGGAATATGATATTCATTATAACGATTTTTTATATATTTCAACCAGTATTCCATCCATAAAAATAATATGTATATTAAAAAAAACTTCTGGAATACAAAATTAACACTTCTAAAATATTCTATATAACTCAATCTCTCTTAGAATCTCAAAGACAATATTTAAATGGTCTTCATGATATTTATTGTAGTTATAAAATATCAATATTTTATCAATTATAACCCAAAATAAATTTTACAAGAACTTCCTTTAATACTTTATTCAAGAGATCCATAAACATAAATGGTTGATTTATTAACCTAAAGTGAATTACTTTGAATTAATAATACCTATAAAATATATGAAATTTTTTATTTTGTATATCATCCTTATTCATTTTTAATTGATAATAACCAGAACAATGATCATTCTTTGAGAAGTATTAATTACCTCTTAGTAGATCAAAAAGTATATAAATGTGAGGCAATGTGTTCTTTTTCTTAATAGAAATGGAATTGATTTATCTATAATTGATTCATAGCCTCAAAAACCTATCCTTATTATTCATAAATAAGAAAACCGATCCCAAAGGTGAAACACTTGGGATATTTATCCAATATAACTTAATTATTGTAGGTAACTCCTCATTTAAATAAATTTCACCGGATCCATTCTATAGAGAGGCATGGATAGGGGATTCACATCAAGGATAAGGTCAATAGAGAACTCACCTTCATGGTCATGTGTATATCTAAGATTTACTTGAAAAATAAACTAATATAATACCATAAAATAGATAGGTCCTATTTTCGAAGGATATAAAATTTATCTTTTGAATTATTTTCATCTAAAATTTCATTAAGATTCGCATTGGAGGTGGTTCAAAAAATGACACGTTCAATACAGAATCTACTATAAATATAAGAAAATATATTCCATAATTAAAGATTTCAATATATTTTTCATGAAAATAAATTATTTAATTATAAATTGAGAGTAAATATATCCCATGTATTATGTAAAATTCAATCATTGGTATAATAAATAGGTTTCAAACTATGGAACCTCTATGGATTTTAATATAAACAAAGAAATATTATTTCATTTCTATAAGTATTGAAGAGTTATTTTTAACCAAACATTCTTCATTGATGTATCAAATGATCATTTAATGTTTTTAAAAAACATATAACATATTAAATAGTGTGTAGATACAGAATAAAATAATGCATTATCTAATATTAATTTCAAGATCATTATAGCTTCCATAACATCTTTTGAAACATCAACATCTACTATGGTGATAGAATTATCTTGACTTTACTCTTACGGATTATTCTATGGTTGGTCCCCATGATGCTTATGGAATTGATATGAATAGTGTCCCATTTACAGAAAAATATATCATGGAAAATTAGTAGCTTATTTATTTCTGTTTCACTATTGATATTTATTTTCATTATCTAAATACATCTAAGAAAATATCATCCCTGTAAGGAATTCCCTAGGGTATCTCTTCAATGATTCAATTCATGTAAGAAGTTTTACCCCACCAATATTCCGCTTTTTCATTTTTTTAGTATGGTACTAGGCCACCCTCTTCTTATCTTGATTCCCTTTTAATGTAAAATACATAGAGAAGTCCTTAATCGTGTTGACAACACTAATCACTATATATTCATATGAAGAAAATATAAGAGGTAATAATTTCCATTAAAGGTTTGTCTTCAAACCATCAAATAATCAATTAATCTTACTCCCTATATTATGTATGAAGTTTATAATATATTTTATTAACTTTGATAAACTATCCTCATACTCATCAATATCTTTATATTTAATTTATCTTAAATTTAGGAATTTCCATCCCATTTAAGATCTTTTCTCACATATAAAGAACAATTCAAAGAATATCTTCTTAATTAACCTTCATTCCTTATTATCTATCTTCACTTCCTTATTTGTTTTTCAAATCAATGACCACAATTAATTAGTAACTCATTTTAAATTGTCATAAATTTTGATAACCATATCCCATTATCTATATCTAAACTCAACGTATAATTTCTCTAGTGATTTTTTGAATTCTTCATCTTCTAATGGATTCATGGATCCATTTAATGATGGTGGGTGTTTAAATAGGAAGAATTATACCATTATCACATCATCGTTGGAAGTGATAGGTTGTTCTATACATGTGTTTATATTGGAAATAACCTACTAATACTACATAAATATATTCATAATTTTCTCAACTCTAAATCTAACTTTATTGAATTTATCTTGAGAGAAATTTTGACATTGATTATGGGTGTTTACACAGTTTTTATTTCATTAATTAAGAAATATTTCAAAAAAATGAAATATAAAAAATTAGTTCATGAATAAAAGTTTTAATAATAAATTATTATATATAATTTAAATACATTTATCAAAAGTACATGTAAGGGAATATTTAAAAATTTGTAAAATTTATTAAGGTTTTGCATATGTTTATGTTCTCTAATTAGGTTCTTCTATATTTAGTTACTATGGTTACTACAAAATGTGAACCGATTCTAATTGTAACACCCCAAATATAGTAACCCATAGCCTATGACTAATTTATAATATTTTTATAAAATACATAAATCACCATATCCAATAATATAGTTTTATCAAGAAACTAGAAATGTAATTGAATATTACATAGAATTGAAAACTGAACATAAATCATAAAAAAATGAAAAAAATGTTATGTCTCTTTGAAAATCCCTACATCACATGTAGAAATCCCCTTCGTTACCTAAGAAAATGGTAAAAATTTAAAGGTGGGAGATAAAATTCCTAGTAAGTGGTAGTGTATAGATAAATATATTCTACCTAATTACAAAATCAAGAATTTTTTAGATATTAATGAATTTTATAAAAAAAATAATCTATCAATGGATTAAATAACAATAAATAAATTCATGTATAAGATTATATGATCTCATTGTGATTGAATTCATAATTTTGGAGGTTACAAACCCACTATCAACGATTCATGTAATGACATCATACATAAATACGCAAGTCTCATGAACTAGCCTAGGTACCCTAACAACCTGATAACTGTTCCGCCCCAAACATAGCCCAAATGGAATTCCTAATATCCATGGGATAACAACTAGAATCTTGCATCCTACAAAATGAGATTGGGAATTATTTTTCCACTAACAATGTTGAAATAAAAGAAACAAGAAAGAGAGAATATCAAAATAAGCTCTATTTTGAGTAATGTACCAGATTAAAACATGGTATAAACAACCCCCATGTAATATAACCCAAGTACCGAAACAGGGGACAACACCCAAGTCCCTAAATCCACAACTCACCAAGTCCATGGTTCAATAGCTAGATCAAACTTCATGAGATCGTTTATCCTTTCTCAATCCTAGAAGTAGATAGTCTATAATCACACGAAGGGACAGGTAGGTTGTGAGCCAATGACCCGTAGGATTCCACCAAAGATTCCATAATAGATCCCAATAATATATTAGCCAATGGAATTCTTTCAATTTTAAATAAAATTGGGTTGGAATTATGAATCATATTTAAACAAATCATGTAATATAGTTTAGGTGATGTAAAATACTTTAAGCAAATGGTTTACTTTACTAGTGATGAAATATTTCTAAGACAATGCTTAAATAATTTCTTTTATATAAAACAGTTTATATAAATTCAAAAAGTTCATAAAAAAATTTACAAAATATTAGCATAAAGTTATATCTAAAATATAAACAAGCTGACAACATGGTCATCTTCTAATTAGGTATGATAGTTCCAGGCTATTTGGGTCCATGATATCAATGTGATCATGACAATATGTGTACACATACACTCTCTGTACACTGGATAGAGAGGAATCTTCACCATCACTTAAGGGATGTGACCTACTACATGTATGTCTTTGAATGTTGTATAATTGTATAGTGTGCCCAAATAACTCACAATCTACATAAGGATTTCATGTGTTCTTACACAATCAATGATGGGAAATTTATTTTAAGACTGCTTAAAATATAATTAAATCTCATTCCCCAATTTCAAATTCCAATTTTCCATTTAAAACCAAAAAATGATTTAATATAAAATATACCTCTTTAACAAGATAAAACCACAGAGTTTCTATCAAAAAAATTATAATCCATTTTTTTAGGTTTAAAATCTATTCAAAACCAATTGCATCAATTTAGAAATTCATTATCACAATTAAATTCAATAGTTTAATTGAAACTGTTCCCATCAATCCACAGTTTATATTAAAAATTTTATATTCACCAATTTCCATAAGTACACCCCTATTCATTGGGATTACAGGATTTTTCCTTTTTTTTCAATCCCAAACCATTTCCAAATATCCCAATTCACTATAATTGGGTGTTATAAAATAAATTGAAAGCAATTTTGGGGAATTAATTTTAAATTAGAAGTTGAAATAAATCAAGAAATATAAGGATAATCATTTTGGATAATTAGGACGGAACCACATACCACAAGGTCGTCGATGTCAGCAGAAATGATAAACCACCATCTGTGGTTCAATATATCTCCTCCCGTCTTTATTATAATAAGCATCGACACACCAATGATCGATATTATTCATGGGTTTCTAGAACCAATACCAGTTATTTTATTACAAAAGGAAATAAAATATCACATGCGATGATACATCCCTTCTCTTGGATAATTTTATATTTATATTTCTAATATATTACATGAGAAAATATTTTTTCTCTTAAAGATAATTTTCAAATTATCTCTTTAAAATATTACATGAGATAATATTTTATCTCATTAGTATAATTATCAAATTATCACATTAAAATACTAAATGTGATAATCTAATAAACAATATTTGATAATTTTATTTAAAATTGTCATTTGATAATCTAGTGATCTTATCATTGATAATTCTATGATATTACCATTTTATAATTATAATAATAATCCTTTCATAAAACACATAAATTATCCGATGATAATATCTACAATTTATGTCATGTGATAATTACCTTATATTTATCCATCAACAATGTTTGAAAATTATTTTCACCAAGACCTATAATTGTCCTTTAATAATTCCAATTAATTATCATATAAATATTTTATAATTTATATATAGATAAAACCATGTGATTATCCTTTTATAGTATTTTTTAAAAGGTCCATTTTAAAATTCAGTAAATTGGATTGAAAAAATAGTTTACAGCCTTCAAATCGAAAATATGATTTAGATTATGCTCAATGATACAAATCCAACAACATTGATGGTTCATAATTACGATCAGTAACAAAGAATATATTAAATTTATTATATTTAATGAATAATAAAAATAAATAAATAAATTAATTAATTATTTTAAAAGGGAATGAGAACTTATCTTCGACCTACATCGTGCACTAAGGGGGAAAAGAGGAACCCGCGTACATAATTCAGGAAGAAGAAGAAATGCTCAACCAAGGTTCTGCAATCATCCGCAAGGTAGTTCGGGGTCACTCAAACTCAAAAAAAGAGTCCCAAATAATGATCCAAAAGAATCATCTATTTAAAAAACCCAGAATGATTTCAACTTTTGGAAAAACTAAAATTCCCAATTTCACCCATTGTTTTATTTGATTCTTGATGGAAGAGTCATTAATTTTATATGTTTAACGTGTTTATGATGATTTCCAATCAAAACAGTTTCAAACCCATTTTTTAGAACTCTCTTATGTCCAAAAATGGAAGAAAGGTGTCAAATTTGGGAGAAGATGAACATTTAAATGGATAAAATAAAACCAATAAAATTAATTAATTACTATAAAAATAAAATAACATCAAATATCTATTGTTAATAAAATTTACATCCCACATAGGGTAAACACCCCACTCCAGAACCAACAGTGGTATCAAAGTTTCCATATATCTCACTATTTGATAGATATTAATTATTTAATATATAAAAAATGGATTAAAATTTAATTAAATATTAAAATTAGTTTTTTTCCAAGTGATTCATCCAACATTTTGACACATACATTTTTTATACCCTAACTTGGATAAACACCACGTCCTAGACCTTTTAGTGGTCTTAGATTTCCCAAACCACAAACCATTTGTGATATATTAAATTATTTTCAAAAATAATATAATAAAAATTGTTAAATAAATTATTTTCATGAGCGAGACATCCAAACATCTGAAACATACAAATATTATATCCCTATTAGGGTAAATACCACATTCCAAACCTATTGGTGTTCCCATATTTCTCATTCGACACACTATTTTGAGGTTATTCAATTATTTTGAAAAAAAAGATTGTGATTATTATATTTTTTTAATATTTTTATCTAGTCTTCACCGAGACCATGCGGGACTTGGAATCTCAAACTAAATCAGTGTTGATCTCCAAAAATATTAAATTTAATATTCTAATATGTCAACTATAATTTTACGTCTTTAACGCATTGATCAAATTATTTCAGTGATAAATCATTTTTTCCCACTTATGTTGTTAATAATTTAACACAAGAGGGTTTATCATCACAAAATGATATTATAGTAATTATTATACCAAATACCCAATAAGTGTGTCTCATAAGACCAATCAATGGATCGAGGGTTAATATAAATCTACGTCCCACTATCACTTTATAAATCCAATGCATCAGTCATATAAATAAAATGGAAAGTGTAATACATATCCTAATGTTACCTAAGGAACCTTGTACATACTAGTGGATAATAAATCATTAATATTCTGTATATAAATTATGTATTTAAGGAATGTAAATATTTTCTCAGTGATGCCCTATACTTGTACTCCTAGGATCTGGTTCTCATAGAATCATCCATCACATACATGCTCTCAAAATTACCTAAGAGACCCAATTTTAAGCATTAATAATTATAATATCACTATTTTTTAATCACTTATATTCTAAGGTCCTTATAGGTTTAGAGTTTTAGATAGTTAAGGAGAACTTTTACATAACAAATCCCATTTATTTCTCAAAAAATTGATCTGTTCCACTATATAAGAAATTAATTAATCAGTAATAAGACTACAATATCTCCTAGAAAATTATCCACACATGTTGCCCTTCTAGAAATATCATGTGTAATTATTTTCTTTATAACCTGGGGATATGGAAACATAATTAGGGTAAAATAAAATGATTAATAAGGGAAAAAAATATATCATAAGATATTAGTAAAATAAGGAATAAAAAGTGGTTCCACAAAAATATTTGCAGTGGTAAAGCTCTGAGATCACCCCCACAACCTCAATCTATGACCGCTCCATAAGCGTGAATAGAAAAGACTATATAGTCTCTATCTTGTCCATGGTGATCTAATCTCTATTAAAAAAAAGATATTTTACCCATTGATTCCTAGATTTTTATGTAAAAATGTCTTGGAAAACCATTTATGTAAAAAGGTGTTCGGTCCATATGACATCCCACCTTTTTATTACGTATCTTTTAATGACATTTTACAAATAGAGAATCTTTAAAGTCCAGTGTCTTGGAAATAAGTAACAATATACATTAAAACATTAAACTTTATTCTAATACACTTGTAAGTTTTCAAAAAAGGTTTATCCTATGTAAACTTACTGCATCCCATTACATGGAGACATACATCAATGGAATGGGCGAGAAGAAGTCCCTATAAGGAAAACAAGGGAATCCATTTACTTGTGATATCAATAAGAACATGATGAAAAACATAAAGACATCAGAAATTGAATTAGAGGCATACCATAATGAAAATAACATGAATAATAATTTGAAAATGTGGCTAAAACATTTATTTTATACATTTATGAACATATCACCAAGGTTTATCCCCAAGGTATCATAAAAATTACCAAAGTTATTTACTAATGAATCGTGAAACATGTAATCTATAGAGATTAAATTCTTTACCCAATTCATTGGTTCCCTATCAAGGTGAAACATTAATATTTATTTGTTTCCATGTGAGACAAATAGATAATAGTCATAACTTTCATAAATAACCCAAATAAAATAAAACAAATGGGTTTTATGTCAAAATCATGATGTTTTAAAATGTACTTAAAAACATGATAGATATTTAATATATAACCCATGAAAAATGAATGAGGTATTCATGTATGTCAACTCCAGAAAAAAATGTAACATTTTTAGAAATTGATTAATACACCCAAAACTAAAAGGTTTTTTTATTCAAATAAAGAAAATTAGATAATTTATTGAGAAAAATAAAGAGAGGTTTTTTAAAGGAAAATTATACATCATAATGGCTATACAAAATTGTTTTAGAAAACATTGAAAAGAGATGGTACAAGAGTCACCAACTCATAAATAAATCATAATACCTTATGGGTACATAATAATAATAAATAAGATCATGTTATGGATATTTTATGGAAATACGATATGAAAATGAAACTCGAAAGAAAAGAGAAGATCTGATTTCTTTTACAAAAATTTGGCAGCCTAATGACATCACTTAAACATTAGGAATATTAGTTTATGAGAGAGGAAAGTGTCTCCCATAATTTGGAAATAAAATATAAATAAATAAGGATATATAAGAAAATACCCCAACATAATAAGATGTAAAATATAAGACACAATAGAAAGGAAGTCATTACTTAAAAGAGGAGGGTGAACTGTTTCCTTACTTTGAAGAGTAACATTGAAAGCTTAATGGTTGGGAGCTTGAGGGGCTTGGAGGAACCTTGGGAGGACTCATTGGGAGGTGAAAAGGAAATAGATTTCTTGGGGGGGATTTTTGAATGAAATGAATGAAGTAATGACTTGGTTTTTATAGAAAATGTGAGGGAATAATTAATTAATTTCCAAGGGACACCTCGTCGATGGTATTTGCAAAACCATGAGCTTTCCCATGGTATTTTACCATCATATTGGACACTTGGAACACCTAATAACATATATTACTATAAACAAGTCGACCAAAAAGATTGAATCGTTATTACATCATTAATGTCATTAATCACACTAAAACTCAAAATTGTATTTTTACTATTCACCAAAAAAATTTATAAAAATCTCATAAATTTACTCTAACCTAATATAAATGTTTTGAATTCAAAAAATGAACTCCATTAAATATTTTTAATTTAATTTTTAAATAAAATCATAATTTATTTCAAAAAAACCACTTTAACACTATAACTCATTTTATAGCACCTTGATAATGTAATCAAGATCCCATAAATTTTTTATATATTCATAAGAAAATGAAGTAACAATTTATTAGTTTATTTTATGGAAATATATTTCCATTTTAAATTGTTAAATTAATTATAATTTATTGAATAAATTATTTATTCCATACAAAAATACCAAAACTTATACTATTATTTTTTGTCTCTTCTAATACGTATAAACTGTATTTATAAATTCATTGGTGATGTTTCTATTTTTTTGGCCAATTTACTATTCATTAGTATTCATAAGAGTATGTTACTATTCAAAAAAAATATTTTGATCTTTTTTAACAACATTTTTCACTCTGATTACAACCATGTATGACAGATTTTTGAAAATCATTTCACATAAAAATTTATTTAACTATAAAATATTTTTTATTATTCATCAAAATAACAAAAATCATTAAATACTATTCATCATGAAAGAACTATTCATACAACACTATTCATCAAATAAAAAACTATTTATAAAAAAATTATACTACTTAGAAAACATCTAAAAAATCACCGAAGATAAATTTTAATATTTGGAATTCAAAAAAAGATTTTTATTTAACAATAATAATTATCTATGTCTGAGAAATTTAAATTTTAAAATATAAAAATCCTTAGTTATTTAAAATAATTGCAAATAGATAATGAATAGTGAAATTCTATAGTGAAATTTATAACATATAAAAAGTAAAATTATTTTGTCATTTAAATTTAAAAAGTGGTGTTTTATTCGTACTATTTAATAAAAATAATCATTATTCTACATACCATAATTTTTTATAAAAATTATATCATTTTTAAAAACTAAAATTTGGGGCCGAATTAATTCTATGTTCTTTTATTGCAAAACATAGTAAAAGTTATTAGGAGAAAAGAGATACATAAATAAAATAAGTATATTTTCGGGTCGTTACATTCTTCCCCCCTTATGATATTTCGTCCTCAAAATTTTATCTTATTAGAAATTTATTAATATTAGAGAACATATCATTATAATGTAATTTTATGTCATAAAAAATATTATACTTTAACAAAAATTAAATTCTTTATAAATCCTTTATAATGATTCATAAAAATCTTATGATTAACAAAACATATCCCTTGGGAGTGTCAAAAAACAGTGAAACCTGGCCTATTGTCGTGTACAGGGACACCCCAAGTCGAGCCCAAAACTCCATGTCGTAATCTTCACTCCTAGGTATATCTGTGCCAGAGCCACATCCCCTTGTTCGTACCCAGTCCAAGATTTATTTGTTCAGAAACCACTTACTTAATATTTCATCAGAGTACTAGGAAGTTTTCATATATTTAAACTTTTCTTTAGGATTTTTCCTAAATTTTTCATAGCCTAATTTCCATAAATAACAAAACTATCATTTGATACAAACAATTGAATCCCAGCTTTTTATTAGAAAACTTTTTATTACATTTTACAAATAGAGGATCTTTAAAATATAATGTCTTGGAAATCAGGAACAATATACATGGAAGAATTAAACATTATTCTAATTCACATGTAAGGCTTCATAAAAGGCACATCCTATTTACAATTTCAGCATCTCATTACATGGAGACATACATTAAACGTAAGGGCGAGTAGAAGGCCTAGTAAGGAAAACAAGGGAATCTGTTTACTTGTGATATCAACAAGAACTTGATGAAAAACATAATGACCTGAGAAATGTAAGTAGAGGAATATCATAATAAAAAACCTGAATAATAAATTGAATATTTGGCTACATTATTTAATTTATACATTCATGAACAAATCACCAAGTTTTATCCCCATGGTATCATTAAAATTACAAAGGTTATTCACCAAGGTATCAGGAAACTTGAAATATATAGAGATTAAATTTTTTGACCAAAGCATTGGAGAGGTATCATGGGGAACCCTTAATTTGTATTCATTTTCATGTGATACTCATATAAAACTATCATACATTTCATAAATAACCCAAATAGAATAAAAGAAATGGGTTTCAGATCAAAATCGTGACATTTTCAAAAGTACTTAAAAACGTAATCATTATGTCATTTATAACCAAAAGAAAAGGAATGAGGGTTTGATTAATGTCAAATCCAAAACCAAATGTACAATTTTTATATCTTTATTAATACTCCCATTACTAAAATGGGTTTGGGTATTCACATAATTAAAATAAGAGAATTTATGGAGAAAGATAGAGAGGTTTTGAGATGAACATTCTGCAGCATAATGACTATACCACATGGTTTTAGAAAACATTGAAAAGAGACGGGTCACAAGTCACCCACTCATAAATAAATAATAATAGATTATTGGTACATAATAAAAATAAATAAGATCATGGTATGGATATTTGATTTAAATACCATATGAAAATGAAACTCAAAAGAAAAGAGAAGATGCGATTTCGATTATGAAAATTCGGCTGCATAACAACATCACTTAAAAATATAAAAAATCAATTGATGGGATTAGAAACGGTATCCCATAATATCTAAATAAAATGTAAATCAATAAGGATATATGATAAAATAACTCAACATAATAAGAGTCAAATTATAAGACACTACATAATGGAAGTCTTGACATAAAAGAGGACGGTGAAATGTTTCCTTACCTTGAAGAGTAACTTTGAAATTTTGAAGGTTGGGACCTTGAGAGGATTGAGGGAACCTTGGGAGGACTCATTGGGAGGTAAAATGATTAAATCTTTGTTGTTGTTTATTTTATAATGAAAGGAACGAAGGAATGACTTGGTATTTATTACAAAAGTGGGGGAATATTTAATCAATTTTGAAGGGACACCTCAGTGGTGGTATTTGCAAAACCATTATCTTGACCCTAGTATTTTCCCATATTATCAGCCACTTGGGATACCTAATAACATATCATACTATTCATAAGTAGAATAGAATGATTACATCATTATTACATCATTAATGATGTCATTAATCACACAAAAACTAAAAGTTGTATTTTTACTATTCACCAAAAAATTAAACATTTTATAATAATCATAGAAATTCACCCTAACCTAATATCAATGTTCTGAATTAAAAAATGAACTCTGTTTTATGAAAATAATTTTATAAATATTTTTAATTTAATTATTAAATAAAATCGTTATTTATTTCAAAAAACTACTTTAAAACTATAACTCATTTTATAACACTTTGAGAGTGTAATCAAGATCTCATAAAATTATCATATTACCATAACACAATTAAGTAATAATTTAAGAGTTCATTTTATAAGAATAAATTTCCATTTAAATTATTAAATAAATTATAATATTTTAAATAAAATATTTATGACATGTAAAAATACCAAAACATATACTATGATTGTTTTTTCATTTTTGATATGTCTAAATTTTATTTAAACATTCAGGGGTGAAGATTCTATTTTTTAGACTCTTTAATATTCATTAATATTCCTTAATATTCTTAAAGGTTTGTAACTTTTCACTAAAAATTCATTCTGATCTTATTTAACAATATTTTTCACCCTCATTACAACCACGTATGATGGATTTTTTAAAATCCTTTCACATAAAATGTTATTTAATAATGAAATATTTTTTACTATACATCAAAATAACACTATTCATCAAGAAAACACTATTCATCCAACACTATTCATCAAGTAAAATACTATTTATCAAAAAATTGATACTTCCTAGAAAACTTCTTGAAACTCACCCAAGATAAATTTTGACATTTGAAATTCAAAAAATGATCTTTTTTTAACCATAATAATTATCTATGTATGAGAAATTTGACTTTTAAAATCTTAAAATCCTTAGTTATTAAAAATAATAGAAGATAGAAAAGGAATAGTGAAATTGCATAGTGAAATTTCTAACATAAAAAATTAAAATTATTTTATCATTTAAATTTATAAAGGGGTGTTTCAATCATAGTATTTTTTTAAAATAATCATTATTCTATATAATATAATTTTTATAATAATTATATCATTTTTGAAAAAAACAATTTGGGTTCGAATTAATTCTATATTCTTTTATTGCAAAACATAATAAAAGATATTTGGAGAAAAAAGATCCATATACAAAAGAAGTATATTTTTCGGGTCGTTACATTCTGTCCCCCTTAAGAAATTTCATCCTCAAAATTTCCTCTAATTAGAAATTTATTAATATTTGGAAACATGTTATTATAAAAAAATTTCATGTATTAAAAAATATTATTCTTTAACAACAATTACAATATCTATAAATCCTTCATAATTATTCCTAAAAATCTTATGATTAACTAAACATGTCCCCTAGGAGTGTCAAACCAGGAGTGCGGCAAGACCTGTTGTCATGTACCAGGAATCCCCGGGTCGAGCCCGAAACTTCTTGTCAGAGATTTCACTCCTAGGTACATCTGTGCCAGAGCCACACCCACTTGTTCATATCCGGACAAAGGTTTATTTGTTCGGAAACCAATTACATAATATATCATCAAAAATACCAAGAATATTTTCTATATTTAAACATTTCTATAGGGTTTTTCCTAATGTTTTCATAGACTAATTTTCAAAAATAATTAAACAATACTTTGATACCAACTATGGAATCCCACTTTTTTAATACATAACTTTTCATTACATTTTACAATGGATCTTTAAAGTATAGTGTCTTGGAAATTAGGAAAAAACACAGGAAAAAATTAAAAAATATTCTAATCATTTTCTAAGGCTTAATAAAAGGTTCATTCTAAGTACAATTACTGCATCTCATTGTAGCAACTCGTGTTTTGACTCTGTCAATGCTTGGAATATTCCAATGAATAATTCAACAACTAGGTGTGAAGAAGGCGTGTGATTCTGAGGCTTAGTGTTCCCGGAATTAATTTTTAGAAAAAATACTATATATTTTTATACTATGCACATGGAAGGGGTTTTTTATCTCCTAAAAGGTGTAATGCCTCGACCACATCTACCCAGAGTCGGTGCATTACTTCGTAACATTGGAATGATCACAAAAGATCATGTCTCGAAAGACTGATTAGTTTAGTAGCCTTGGAAACATTAGATACATTCATAAATGTTACATTACATCATAAGGTGAAAAACTACATTAACAAAGTCTCCATAGTCCACACTCATATCCTCTTCTGACTATCCCTGCAGGTCATTCATAAAATACTTCTTCACATCCTGGAAAATATTAAAACATTGAAAGGGGTGAGCTAAGATGCTCAGTAAGGATAACAATATTGTGGAAGCTTTCATAAATAAACATAAAGATTTAAGGAAATGTATAACTAAAATAAAAGCCTTTTAAACCTGAACATCAACATTATATGGAAAATGTAAAATGAGATAATGCCATTTACTTCTTCACATGGATATTCTACTGGTCGAATAATCACATGCAATATCAATAACCATTTTCATAATGATGGAATTCATAATGCCAGACTATCATAACCACGTAGCCAAGGCCTCGTGCCAAGACCACAAATAAGATTTTGTCAAGGCCTCATGCCAAGACACTAGTTTGTCTCATGAGACCTACCGATGCATCGAGGACCAATATCGGGCTCCACCCGTCACTTATTAAGTCCAATGCATTCCACATATGAATAGGTTTAATCATCTCATAAACCATAACATAATCATATCACATAAAACATCCATAAAGGAAACCTAACATTTCCACATTTCAATCACAAGATATCAATAGAACACATTGATATAATAAAAATGGTTTCAAAACCATTTTCAATACCAAAATAAAAGAAAGTTAAAACTTTGTATTTATTTTTCTTTTAAAAAAAAGTGAAGGCTTGTAGAGCAAGCCAAAACTCAAATAATTGTCACGGCGGCGGAAAAGTCATTGTCGCCGGATATGTACATAAAGAAAAACATTCCCTTTTTGTCATTTAGTAAAACGCTTCGAATAAAAAGATTCCATTTGAATAAACGTAAAAGTCAAAGGGGTTTATACACCGTATAAAAGAAAGTTGTGTATAAAACCAAATATGTCTCAAGGAAAAGAGATTGAGACGAAGTCCTTAAAAAGATCATTTTTAAAATAAAATAGATCTATTATGTGTACTCACTATAGTTACACATAAAGAAATAAAAAAATACAAAAAAATACATAATAATATCATGACATAATTTGAAAGTAGGAGATTAACCCAAAGAATGGAAATTGGGTTAAGAAGTTCCCTTACCTTGTGTCTGACTTGATTCGACTGTTCTTTAGACTCCTGAATAATAAACTAGAGTTAATATCTACCATTTTCAATTTCATTATTCTTTTTTATATCACTTATTACAATGTTATGAACATTATGTAATTATTTAAGTTAATAACGGTCGTTTTGTCGATTTTTGGTACTTGAGTCAAAAATAAACTTCTTATAATTACATGTTGTTTATGTGGTAGAATATCCATTATCTCCAGAATTATATTCATGATTTAGATTTCATATATATCATATATATCCAGTATATACATTCATTCATAATATTACGTAACATTTAGAGGTAAGAAATGAAATGCACCGTTCATGGAGACGGTAAGCCGTACGTACGCATGAACGCTACATTTATTTCTATTTCATATTTAATGGAATGAAATCATAATTATATAAAGGTATAATATAGTTCCAGTATAATATAATATATAATATCATTTACTCCATACATTATACATCCCACATATGGCATTAACGATTCACATCACTTTGAGGGGGCGGTAGTGCGCACTTCCTAAAATGAAATTATCACGTTTACCAATAATGGAAATCATAAAGTATGCCATAAATGAGAAATACAGAAGATTAATGAAAACATAAACATATAATATATCATATATAAATATAGTTACATCTTAATGGCCACCTTTGATGGTGTTATATGAGTGTTGAACAATCATCGTTTCGTGAGGCAGAAATTCGCCATCCACAGAAACAGTATGTTCTTTAACCATTAGATTTAGGTGTGTGTAAGTGTAGATCGAATCCTTCTTATAAAAACATCCTAGTATATTTAGAATACTGTTTTTGTTACAAAATAAATGAATAAAAATTTTTTAGGGGGTTGGAGAAGAAAAATAAAACAAAACAACATTAGAGAAGACATTACCTCAAAATTGGGTAACTCTTTTTGATTTGAGCCAAAGGCTTCCTTGGGAAGCGTTATGCCCAAAGTGAGGCTTCTAAGAGTAATAGGGGGAAGTTGGGAGAGTATTTGGGAAGAGTTTTGCCAAGCCAAATGTCTTGAAAGTGTGAATGAGGTTGTAGAGGTGGGGGCCTTTTATAAGAGGAGAGGAGGGGCACTCTTGGAAAGTAAAGAAAAGTCACTTTATTATAAAATGAGTTTCGGATTTTAGAGGTCCCAAACTTATATAATTCGAGGCTAAGGTGAAAAGGGTTCGAAATGCACCCATACAATAGGTTTTGGACATGTGTAGGTCTTATATATTACATTATCATTCAATTTTATTTAAATCGTTAAATAATGAGGTCATCGCTGCATCATCATGATGTCATAAATAATTTAATTTATTTAATGTCTAAAAATTATAAAAAAAATACTATGATGTAGGAAATATTTTTATCTTTCAAATGAATATTTATAGTCAAACATATGACTTGTATAACCTCATGTAAAAATTGTTTTAGTAAAACATTTCATGTTTGTGTCATTTTTTACTTTAACATTAAATATAAGGTATTTATGTAATTTTACAACTAAAGTGGCTCCATGGGGTACCCAAGTTGACCTATGGATTTTCTTTTTCGGAAATGACACATAAAATGAGGGTAGGACATGTGTCAAGCTCATCTCATATTATTAAAACATTATTTTTACCTTAAACTACACTAATTACCTCTAATCGCGATTAAGAACTTAAAAGTTACTATTCACCAAAAATTATTTTCATCTCATTGAACCACATTTTACTTCTTAATGACAACTATGTATGGTGGATTTTTGAAATTCAAAACACAGAAGTGGTAAAATTTCATTTAAACAAAAAATCAGTTTTTATAAGTACCACTTAGTGGTTTCAATATTCATCAAAAATTGAAGATTTTCAGAAAAATACCAAAAATCCACCCTAAGATATATTTGATATTCTGATTTCAAAAATGATGTCTATTATACAAAATTCCAAACATATAAGTTGCATTAATAAATTTTATAATTAATTCCCACTATCAGAACAAGTAGCGTGTTTTTAAGAAACAATTTATATCAAAAGATTGACAATTGTTTATGTCTAATTTCAATGTTAAATTAATTCTAATGACCACCATTGGATAAAATGGTAAAAATATATTATAATTATACTTTAAAACCACTAAATAGTATAATTTATCACTATAAATTATTTTAATTAAAAAAGTTTTTTTAAGTATTTTTCACTATTCATAAAAAAATGGAAGTACACAGAAAATTACAAAAAAAATTCAACTTAGGATAATTTCGATATTACGAATACAAAAATGAAGTCCATATTGAAATATATGATTTCCATAATTTTAAAAAGTGTGTATTATTATTCATAACGGCTACATTGATTAGTCGCGGTGTTTTAGAACTCGAAGTTGCGTACAATGCAAGCTATTGAATTATTGAATGAGAAGCGTATCGTGGAAGCTCGGGGTGTTACATTCTCCCCTCCTTCAATAAATTACGTCCTCGTATTTTGGAATTTTTCTTTGAAAATAAAATTTTGAAAAGAGAAAATACCTTTGTGGAAAACCGACATCAAAAATAAGATTAATAAAATTTAGCCTTAATAAGAGGGAAAGGGAAATGAAAAAGTCACCACCCAATTATGATCTCGATTAGGAGAACATTGGTGGTAATTAGAGACATATAATTGGAGGAAAAACATAAATATTTGTAGGGAGTGACTGAGGTCATCAATCACAATCAAATGTCAAATTGAGGGCCTCAAAGCCTTCAATCTATGTTGATTTAAAATATCATCAGTTCAACAAGACATAAGGTATTAGGATAACACATTTTTTGGTTTAATATCCCTTTACTAAAGTTTAAGAATTAATTTTTTCATTGAATAAGAGATAGGTATATATATATTTATGATTGACAATTAGAGTTTCAACCTTCAACTCATCTTTCACTCAAAAAGATAATAGAACTCAAAAATATTATACTTATCCTAATTTTATAAGGTTCCAAATGTTAACACATACCATTTAGATTAGTAAAATTATTTTGTAATAACCAGGGACTTCTTGTAGGCTAGTGGTAGGAAATAAAGGCATGTCACACTATGGTTGTGGGTTCGATTCCTGTAGCTTTGCCCGACGCGACGGGTTATGCCCCACCCTGCAGGTTGTCCTTTTCCTAAAACTATAGTATTATAATATTCCAAAAATAATCTTCATAAATTTTTTAACCTTAAACAATACTACCCAATGATCAACTTAATCCACTCCAACCATTATAGTTATCCAAAATACCTCTGTCCAGACTTTTTCTAAAAGGTCTCAAAATTCCAAAATCAATTGTAACATCAGATTCCCCTAACAAAGTAAAGTTTCTCTTATTGTCACATACTAAAAATATAGTTACCTTCATCATATTAAAACCTTAATGAAATCAACAAGTACTGTAGTATAGTCCTTATATATATCACATTATTCTAATAACCAGAATATAATCCATGAGTCCAAAAGCCCCAATACATTAGTTATTCTGCTTCAACTGTAGTAACAGAATAAGATTGTCCTCAATCCCTTGGCCTTTTCTGATGTATGTTCCCTTGACGCTTATGACATTCATTTTCATAATGCCCCATTTCCCTACAATTGTAGCATTCAACATTGATAGCCTCTTTCTTTCCCTTGCAATCACGCACCTGGGGACCTTTTTCTCCACCTTTATAACAAACTCCCATTCCTTTTAGGAAAGTACCAGGGTGATTCTTCCAACAATTATCACATAATGGAAAATCCTTCTTTCCCTTTTTCCCATTATCTGTCTCTTGTTCCACCGTTCTCTTCTTCTCATTCTTTACTTTGTTGTCATAAGACATAGAGATTTCCATTTCTGTCTTGATAGCACATGAGACTATATCTTCGTATGTTGAAAAAGATTGTGATACTAGAGCTCGACCGAGAAATGGTTTTAACCCGTCAAATAAAAGATCAATCTTACTTCTCAGGTTACGTATATAATTTGCAGCATGCCTCACTAACCTTGTAATGTTAGCCTCATACTTTGCGACATTCTCATCCTCCTTCTGCCTCAGACTTAGAAATTGTCTTTCCATATCTGCTTGATGGTCATGTGGAAAGTATTTTTCTAAGAAAAGCTCTTTGAACTCTCTCCATTCCATACTTTATACTTCTTCATCTTCCTTTGTATTTTGAATCAATGACCACCATTGATCAGCATCTCCAGTGAGGCGGTAAACTGCCATGATAACTTTCTCCCTTTCGCTACTCCCCAAGGCGTGGAATATTTTCTCTAAGGTGTTTATCCATTGCTCAGCTACTAATGTATTTGTACCCCCAGTAAATGTTAGTGGTTTTTTCCTCATGAAGCATTCTAACATTAATCCTCCACGTTGCGGATCAGGGTGCTCCATACGAGTAAGGTTATTATTCATAACCTGAGTGAGTTGTCCCAGTATAGTAATAAGTTGATCTGCACCAGTTGAATCTCCATCTCCACAATAATTATCTTGAGTAGGAGGGTAATCCCTACACGGAGTGCATGCATTGATACGGTTTCCATTCCTTCAACTAGGCGCCATTTCTAAACAATGGCATAAACTATATTAGTTTAGGAATCAATATACATAATTCCATACTTGTAAGATACATAACATAAATTGAACTATTTATGGATATAATCCATAAATATGTTTTCTTTGAGGAAGTATATACTCATAACCCTTCATAGTGGTTTATAAAGAAAATGAGAATTATCCAAAGCATATCCCCCGGGAGTGTCGTAACCAAGAGTGCAGCAAGACCCGTTATCGTGCACCAGTTCCTATTCGAGTCTAGCTCAAAGTGGAGTTTTTGGGTTTTACCCCTAGGTACATCTGTGCCAGAGTCGCCTCTACCTGCTCGTATCCAGACAGGGATGTATTGCTCGGAAAACTCACAATATCTCTACAATACCAAAATTCTAGGAAGTTCTTCTATACTAATCCTCAAAGTCTATCTTCGGGCTATGTGATCTAATCAGAGTTTATCTAAATCTAGCTTCCAAGGTTAGTACTAAACTGCCTCTAATACCAACTGTAACGCCCCAACCCCAGCTACCCAGAGTCGGTGCATTACTTCATTACATTGGCATGATCACAAAAGATCAAGTCTCGAAAGACCGATTAGTTTAGTAGCCTTGGAAACAATAGATACATTCATAAATGTTACATTACATCATAAGGTGAAAAACTACATTAACAAAGTCTCCACAGTCCACACTCATATCCTCTTCTGACTGTCCCTGCAGGTCATTCATAAAATACTTCTTCACATCATGGAAAATATTAAAACATTGAAAGGGGTGAGCTCAGATGCTCAGTAAGGATAACAATATTGCAGAAGCTTTCATAAATAAACATAAACATTTAAGGCAATGTATAACTAAAACCAATGACTTTTAAACTTGAACATCAACATAATATGGCAAATGTAAAATGAGATAATGCGATTTACTTCTTCACATGGATATTCTACTGGTCGAATAATCACATGCAATATCAATAACCATTTTCATAATGATAGAATGCATAATGCCAGACTAACATAACCACGTAGCAAAGGCCTCGTGCCAAGACCACAAATAAGATTTTGTCAAGGCCTCGTGCCAAGACACTAGTTTGTCTCATAAGACCTACCGATGCATCGAGGAGCTATAGCGGGCTCCACCCGTCACTTATTAAGTCCAATGCATTCCTCATATGAATAGGTTTAATCATATCATAAACCATAACATAATCGTATCACATAAAACATCCATAAAGGAAACATAACATTTCCACATTTCAATCACAAGATATCAATAAAACACATTGATATAATAAAAATGCTTTCAAAACCATTTTCAATACCAAAATAAAAGAAAGTTAAAACTTTGTATTTATTTTTCTTTTAAAAAAAAGTGATGTCTTGTAAAGGAAGCAGAAACTCAAATAATGGTCACGGCGGTGGATAAGTCGTTGTCGCCGCATATGTATGGAAAGAAAAACATTCCCTTTTTGTTGTTTAGTAAAACGCTTCATATAAAAAGATTCAATTTGAATAAACGTAAAAGTCAAAGGGGTTTATACACCGTATAAAAAAAAGTTGTGTATAAAACCAAATATGTCTCAATGAAAGAAGATTGAGATGAAGTCCTTAAAAAGATAATTTTTAAAATAAAATAGATCTATTATGTGTACTAACTATAGGAACACATAAAGAAAGTGAAAATACAAAATAATACATAATAATATCATGACATAATTTGAAAGTAGGAGATTAACACAAAGAATGGAAATTTGGTTAAGAAGTTCCCTTACCTTGTGTCCGACTTGATTTGACCGTTATTTAACCTCCTGAATAATAAACTAGAGTTAATATCTACCATTTTAAATTTCATTATCCTTTTTATATCACTTATTACAATGTTATGAACATTATGTAATTATTTATGTTAATAACGGTCGTTTTGTCGATTTTTGGTACTTGAGTCAACAATAAACTTCTTATAATTACAAGTTGCTTATGTGGTAGAATATCCATTATCTCCAGAATTATATTCTTGATTTAGATGTAATATATATCATATATATCCAGTATATACATTCATTCATAATATTACGTAACATTTAGAGGTAAGAAATGAAATGCACCGTTTATGGAGACGGTAAGCCGTACGTACGCATGAACACTACTTTCATTTCTATTTCGTATTTAATGGAATGAAATCATAATTATATAAAGGTATAGTGTAGTTCCCGTATAATATCATATATTATATAATTTACTCCATACTTTATACATCCCACATATGACATTAACGATTCACATCACTTTGAGGGGGCAGTAGTCCGTACTTCCTAAAATGAAATTATCGCGTTTACCGATAATGGAAATCATAAAGTATGCCATAAATGAGAAATACAGAAGCATAATGAAAACATAAACATATTATTTATCATATATAAATATTGTGACATCTAAATGGCCACCTTTGAAGGTGTTATATGAGTGTTGAACAATCATCGTTTCGTGAGGAAGAAATTCTCCATCCACAGAAACAGTATGTTCTTTAACCATTAGATGTAGGTGTGTGTATGTGTAGCTAGAATCCTTATTATTAAAACATCCTAGTATATTTGGGATACTGGTTTTGTTACAAAAGAAATGTATAAAAAGTGTTTAGGGGGTTGGAGAAGAAAAATAAAACAAAACAACATTAGAGAAAACATTACCTCAAAATCGGGTAACTCTTTTTGATTTGAGCCAAAGTCTTCCTTGGGAAGAGTTATACCCAATGTTAGGCTTCTAGGAGTAATAGGGGGAAGTTGGGAGAGTATTTGGGCAGAGGTTGACCGAGCCAAATGGCTTGAAAGTGTGAATGAGGTTGTAGTGGTGGGGGCCTTTTATAAGTGGAGAGGAGGGGCACTCTTGGAAAGTAAAGAAAAGTCACTTTAATATAAAATGAGTTTTGGATTTTAGAGGTCCCACATTTATATAATTTGAGGCTAAGGTGATAAGGGTTCTAAATCCACCCATCCAATAGGTTTTGGACATGTGTAGGTCTTAGATATTACATTATCTTTCCATTTTATTTAAATCATTAAATAATGAGGTCATCGCTGCATCATCATGATGTCATAAATAATTTAACTTATTTAATGTATAAAAATTATAAAAAAATACTATGATTTAGGAAATCTTTTTAGATTTCCAATGAATATTTATAGTCAAAAATATGACTTGTATAACCCCATGTAAAAATTGTTTTAGTAAAACATTTCATGTTTGTTTCATTTTTTACTTTAACATTAAATAAAAGGTATTTATGTCATTTTCCAACTAAAGTGGCTCCATGGGGTCCCCAAGTTGACCCATGGATTGTCTTGGTCGGCCATGGCACATCCAATGAGGGTAGGACATGTGTCAAGCTCATCTCATATTATTAAAACATTATTTTTACCTTAAACTACACTAATTACCTCTAATCGCGATTAAGAACTTAAAAGTTACTATTCACCAAAAATTATTTTAATCTCATTGAACCACATTTTGCTTCTTAATGACAACCATTTATGTAAGATTTTTGAAATTCAAAACACAGAAGTGGTAAAATTTCATTTAAACAAAAAATCAGTTTTTATAAGTACCACTTAGTGGTTTCACTATTCATCAAAAATTGAAGTTTTTCAGAAAAATCCCAAAAATTCACCCTATGCTATATTTGATATTCCGATTTCAAAAATGATGTCTATTCTACAAAATTCCAAACATATAAGTTGCATTAATTAATTTTATAATTAATTCCTACTGTCAGAACAAATAGCGTGTTTTTAAGAAACAATTTATATCAAAAGATTGACAATTGTTTATGTCCAATTTCATTGTTAAATTAATTCTAATGACCACCATTGGATAAAATGGTAAAAATATATTATAATTATACTTTAAAACCACTAAATAGTATAATTTATCACTATAAATTATTTTGATTAAAAATGTTGTTTTAAGTATTTTTCAGTATTCATAAAAAATGGAAGTTCACAGAAAATTACAAAAAAAATCAACTTAGGATAATTTCGATATTACGAATACAAAAATGAAGTCCATATTGAAATATAAGATTTCCATAATTTTAAAAGGTGGGTATTACTATTCATAACGACTACTTTGATTAGTCGCGGTGTTTTAGAACTCGAAGTTGCGTACAATGCAAGCTATTGCATTATTGAATGAGAAGCGTATCATGGAAGCTCAGGGTGTTACAAAAGGTATATCAGAATGGGAATCTGAGGGCACAGTTGTGTCTGGAGCATTCCATTTACCCTAGGTGGGGTGTAAAATTTGCGGGCGCGAGCCTGCTGTGAAAAAAGCCACCGTGGGCGTTTTCGTTAATAAATGGAATTTTTTTTATATGTGTTTCTCAAATAACTTTTTAAAGAAGTATCAGATCGAAAATCCGAGTCCTCCATAGTGTTAAAAACACCGTGTTTACCCTAGGCACGACATAATTTTTGTCGACGCCAGTTGCCGGTTTGGAGGGGTGTTGGTGGGGAGTTAAAAAGAAGATTTTATAAAAATAAAATAAAAAAACAATCAATCATCTCCCCCCCCCTTCTCCCCCACCTTGTATCCACATGAGGCGAAGACCCCCTCCTTACTCTGTTTATTTTCCAACTCGAGCCATAAATGTCTGTTTTCAGCGCTGATTGTTAGCGGATCGAGCTTCAGGGCATCGCGGGCGTCATTCTGCACCCGAAGCTTCGGCGATCCGCCAACAGGTATGTGTTTTGAGTTTTAAAATACTAGATCCCAATTTTGTTGATTTTTCATTTTTTTGAGCCTGTAGATGCGTAGATCTAGTCCCGGGGGTGTGCAGACTCCTTCAGATGCACGTTTGGACCCCTGGGGTGCCCCTGGCGGCCCTCGGAAGGTCCGCTGGTGGCGGCGGGCCTCGGGGATGAAATGGGACCGCTAAAAGGGTGGCGGTCCGACAGTCAATCAGAGGCGACCCCACATGGGGGGTCAGTCGTAACGCGGCAGCGGAGTCCACCAGCGGGAATGGCCAGACCGGCCAGTTCAGGCCGGTCCGTCCCTCTCTTGGACACGGGTGTTTTAAAACCCCCCCTTTCTTGCTCCCTATAGGTTCGAATCGCGTTCTGTCGGTGGCGATGTGACCCTGGCGATGAGTCTAACCATTCGATGTGGGTTTATAGGTTTCAATGTTCAGGATTATCACCTGGGTGCTAGAAATGTTGAATAAAATAATGATATTTTATTAATATTTGACTTCAGGTCGTTGTATCTTCTACCTGGAGCATCTGATTGATGTGATATTAGTGGAATTGAGACCCTGATGGTACGACAGTATTTTCTTGATGGGTTTTGAGTGTTTTGAACAAGATTGGGATGCGGGCCCCATGAGGCCTGGTTTTGGTGTTTACGGAGAAACGCAATTTTCTCACTATGAGTACAATTTTGGTAGATGAATAGTCGATTATGGGTGTTTTTTCGGGAGGATCGCAATGGTGCGATCCGTTCAATGTGTTCTAGGATCGAAGCATGGGCCCCACCCAGGATGGCTTCGGTGAATAGTACCTTTTTCACCGGGTGTCCATTTGGGACGAATGAGTAGTCGATGCGGTGTGTTATTCTGAGGGGATCACAGTGGTATAATCTACTTTATGATTTTTGGGATCGTATTGTGGGCCCCACAAGGTCTAGCTACAATTAATAGTGCCTTTTTCACCGGTTGTCCATTTCCGGCGTGTAAATAGCCTATCCGGCATGTTTTTTTCACGTAGATTTGATAATTGCATCGGTATCATCCATGGAGGTGCACAGTGTGGCAGTGTGGTGGGTCGCTCGAGTTAGCGACGTTTGGAACAGCAGTGGTTGAGGGTAATCCATTGTTTCATTACTACAAGGGTTCATGCGGCATCACAACCTTACCATAGGTTTTTGATCCTCTCGATGGGATGCTTGATCTGTTAGAGTCGTGGCATCCTCCAGTGGGCCTGGAGCAGGATCCTCTAGCATCGTTTCCCTAGATCGGGTTCTCGGTATCGCTGTGACCGCTTATAAACAAGAAGCAATCCCTTATAGAGTAGGTTAACCCCGTAAGGTTTGTGGCTTTATCAGGAATATTATCCCCTACGTAGTGTGTCGTGCAATGTATGGTTGTGGTATCACTGATTATATGATCCCCAACTCAGCATGTGGTTTTTAGTAGGGTTGCGGCATCGTTGGTTATACGATCCCCTACATAGCATGTAGTTTCGGTAGGGTTGGTGCATCGTCGGTTTGATCACCTAGATCGCGAGTTATACCAGATAGGTTTACATTATTGTCATGACCAAGTTTAAACTGGCGACGATCCTCTATTTGAGTGGTTTGTTTCTGTCAAGCGCTAGACTGGGTTGTGGTATCCCCCAATGGATCCTGGGAGTGATCACCTATCAGTGAGATCTACGAATGCCAGACTAGGTTGTGGTATTCCCCTGCGGACACTGAGAGTGATCCCCGGTCTCTGAGATCTTCATATACCGGTGTGGGTTCTAGTATCCCCTAGCAGACCTAAGGAGCGATCCCGTATCCGAGGAGTTTGGTGTTTATGTTGTTTTTGTGAGGATTCCTCAGTGACGATATCTGATGAACGTGATTTCTCGGGTGAGCGTCTGAGATGTTTATGTGGGACCTAATAGAGTGTATCTCTCAGACGAGTGTCATTTGGGATGAGAGTGATCATAGAGTGTGTCCTCATGGTTGTGACCCATCGCTAGTGATGAGGTCAGTACCTCATGTGTCTTGGTGTGTGAGTTGAGTATATCAGGATGTTCATGGTATATGTTTGGACTTGTACCTGAGCGGATGTTCAAGGTGTATGTATGGGCATACACCGGGATTGAGATGACTAGTTGGGTTTAGCCGGGGATGGTCAAAAGATAGAGTCCCAAGAGGACCTGGAGTAGGCAGAGCTCAGTGATCATGACTGACCATGGAGTCTTACTCGAGCTGTGTCGAGGAGCTTTTCGGTGGTGCTTTTGGTTGCGTACCCCTTTCCTTCGACCAGTTTGGATGATTTTGTAGTTTTATTTTGGTGGGTCGTATTTTTCCCTTTTGTACTTTTGTTGTACTCTGGTTGTGGGATATATGTTTTCATGCATTTCTTTCTAGTTTTTTTATATATCTCTGCATTATTTCATAGTGGTGTGTGAGGGTTCATGTGTACAGGTACCTTAGGATAATGCCTCCCATGTGTGTGATAGCCAACTCGGCGCTAGTTTCAAGCCCTTGTCCTATTGAAGGCGGGCTTGGGGAGTAATGGATCGAGCCCTGTTGGGTCAGGTCATGATAAAGTGGTATCAAAGGAGGTTCCACCTTTGGGATATCAGAGTGTAGCTGGTCTAGCTGTTAGTTTGGTATGGTTTTCCTAGTAGCAATTTCAAGATGTTTTGAGTTCGTCCTTCAGGCCAGGGACTCCAGTGTTGGTGAGGTGGTCGATGTATCCATTCACAAGGACTATGATAACCTGCCTTTCGACTCGTGGCATTTGCAAACTAGTCATAGGGACCTAAAAGTATATGCATCATGTAGGACTGGGTTTTTGGGTTTCCCTTGTTCTTTTTGAGTCAGCTCTCTAGATATACTCTTTGACATAGAGCATGTTTATTGTATTTCAGGATGCCTACACGATGATAGCTAGCGAGAGTTCCACAGTGGGATTATGGTGAAGATCCACCTCATTTAGAGGTTGTGGACTAGGGTGCAGGTTTTGAGGCCGGACCTCTTGGCAATTGATGACTGGCTCGAAGTAGTCACCTGAGTTTTCCACCAAGTGATGAAACCTTCAGATCAGATGGTGGTCCTAGCAGTGAGCCTTCTGCATGGTTTGTCCGGGCGATGGTGGAGTTTGGTGATGCAGTCCCACGATGAGCAGACGCTCACGTGGGCATAGTTCTAGCAGCTCTTTAGGGAAGAGTTCTATCTGGTGATGTTTAGGTCAGTGTGGATCTAGGAGCTTTTGCAGCTTCGAAAGGAGGGCATGACTATGTCAGAGTACTCAGTGAAATTTACAAATGTGTCGCGCTTCTCCCTGGATATGGTTTGAGACCTGTTTTTTAAGGCATGGACTTTTAAGCAGGGCCTACGTAGAGACATCCGAGAAGGTGTTGTTTCTTTGGGTCTGTGCACATATGCTAGAATGCTGGAGTGAGCGATTGTGGTGGAGAGATTTCTAGGTGAGCAGATCCCACATTATTGTGTTGGGAATGAGAGAGCTGATACTTCTTCAGTTATATCAGAATCTAGTAGCCGGTAGTAGGCGCAAGGGTCTAGACATGGACGACGTTTTAGGAGGAAACCCCCGGATGAAGGATCTAAATATCAGGGCTCACAGGGCTCGCAGCCCAGTTTTGGTCAGCCGTAGGAGAGGAAGTTTTACTCTATGGACGGTTTGGGACATCCAGCTAGAGATTGTCCAACCCGTCGTGTTGTTGACAGAGGTCTGGTTGACATACTAACTTGGTAGATGAAGCGTCCCGAGTATAGCGGTCTGCAGGGCGGAAGACTAGGCGACGAAGTTGGTGTAGTGGCTGGAGGTGGTAGTTGGTATTAGGTGCCACCACTACCACCCCTAGGTGGTCCAAGGCAAGCTCAGGGAGAAGGAGGGCAAGGGAGAGGATAGCTACATTCCCTAGAAGTTTTTGACACATAGGCTCCGCGGGTGGATAGAGGTACTCCTTGTGTCCTTTATATTTTCTGTAGTTGTTTTGATTGACACTGTTTAGTGGTACTCTTTCCTTTCTGTTTCTTGCTCTAGTTTTGTTCAGGGCGTTGGTAAGACCCTATTTGGGTTTTGGTCGGCGTGCTTCGAATGCGTGAGGAAGAGGGATTCTTCCCTCGCCGAGAGGCGTTTTTGTCACACGATCAAAAAATTGAGGTCGATTCATTGCCGCCCAAAGTGGATAGTGTTGAAGTGTGCTGGATGAGTCCCTCTGACTTATGTGTTCGAGAAGGGTTGTTTGTTGGTGAACTGGCTGGCGTGGGAGACTCAGTTGAGAGTCCAGTTGCATTCCATGTGCTTATGTATTTTCAGGGACAAAAGGTACTAAGGTGTGGAGGATGTAGCGACTCGGTTTTTTACTCTATCATACATTGGAATATTCATATGAACAATTCCAGAGCAAGGCATGAAGAAAGAGTGTGATTCTGAGGCCCAGTGTTCCTAGAATTAATTTTATAAAAATATTTAGTATTTTTATACTATACATGTGTTGGGGTTGTGTTATCTCCTAAACGGTAGCTTAGAATGGGAATCAGAGGGCAAGGTTGTGTCCGAAGCATTTCGTTTACCCTTGGTGGGGTGTAATCTTCGCTGACACGAGCCTACTGTGGAAAAAGCAACTAGGGGTGTTTTCATAAATAAATGTAAAAGTTTTTTTATAAGCGTCAGCTCAAATAACTTCTGAACTGAGTATCAGATTGAAAATCTGAGACCGCCGTTGCATTAAGAACGCCGAGGTTACCCTTGGCGCGACAAAATTTTGGTCGACACCGGGTGTTCGGTTGGAGGCGTGTTGGTGGAGAGTTAAAAAGAAATTTTTATAAAAAAAATAAAAATAATAAAAAACAATTAATCAAGTCCCCCCTTCTCCCCCACCTTGTATGAACAGAAGGCGACGACCCCCCTCCCTCATCCGTTTCTTCTCTAAATGGAGCTGCAGATGTCTGTTTTTAATGTTGATCGTCAGCAGCTCGAGCTTCAGGGCGTCGCGGGCGTCGTTCTGTACCCGATGCTTCGGTGATCCGCCAACAGGTAGGAATTTTGAGTTTTAAAATCAAAGATCCCAATTTGGATTGTTTTTCTTTATTTTGAGCCTGTAGATGTATAGATCTGGTCACAGGGGTGCGCAGATTCCTTCGGATGTGCGTTTGGACCCCCAGGGACCCCCGGCGGGCCTCGGAAGGTCCGCTGGTGCGGAACCGGCACGGTGCATGATGGCGGCGGCCCACGAGGATTAAATCAGACCGTCGATGGGGCGGCGGTCTAGCCGCCAATCAGCGGTGACCCTACAAAGGGGGTCGGCCACGCACGCACGCTTTGTCGTGCCGCAGTAGTGGGGTCGGCCGGCCAGAATGACCGGTGGCAGCAGCGGCCCGCGTGGGCCGGCCCAGCCCGGTCGGCCGGCCGGTTCAGGCCGGTCCGACCCTCTCCTGGACACAGGGGTTTTAAAACCCCCGTATCATGCTCCCTATAGATCCAAATCGCGTGCTGTCTACGGAAACGCGACCCTGGCGACGAGGAAAACCCTTCGGGGAGGGTTTTGGGGTTTTGATGTTTGGGATTATGGCCCATGTGCTAGAAACGTCGAATAAAATAATTAAATTTTATTATTATTCGATTTCGGGTCGTTGTATCTTCTATCCGGAGTATCCGATTGACGTGCCATCAGTGGCGTTCAGACCTTCAGGGTACATCGAACTTTTCTTGATGGTTTTTGGGTGTTGGGACCGAGATTCAGGTGCGGGCCCCTTGAGGCCCTGTTTGGGTGTTTACGGAGAAACACATCTTTCTCACCAAGAGTCTGATTATAGCCAATGAATAGTTGATCCTTGGTGTTTTTCAGAGAGGATCGCGATGGTTTGATCCGTTCGATGTGTTTTGGGATCGAGGTGTGGGCCCCACCCGTGCTGGATTCAGTGAATAATACCCTATTCACTGTGTGTCCGTTTGGGACGAACGAGTAGTTGATCCCGTCTGTTTTTCCAAGGGGATTACAGTGGAATGATCCACTTGATGTGTTTCGGGATTGTAGTGTGGGCCGCACACGGGCTAGCTATGGTGAATAGTGCCATTTTCACCGGTTGTTTGTTTCGGGAATGTAAACCCCCTATCCTATGTGTTTTTTCCCATATATCGTGATGGTGGCCTTGGTATCGGCCTTAGAGGTGCACGGTGTGGTGTTGTGGCAGGTCGTTCAGGTTAGCGACATTTAGACCAACAATGGTTGAGGGTCCACCCTTGGTTCGTTCCTACAAGGGTTCAAGTGGCATCACAAAATTATCATAGGTTTGTGATCCTCTTGATGGGATGTTTGATCTGTTAGAGTTATGGCATCCCTTCTGTGGTCCCAGAGCGGGATCCTCTCGCATCGTTTCCCTATATCGGGTTCTTGGTATCGCTATGACCGCTTATAAAAGGGCAGCGATCCCCTATCTAGCCGGTTAACCCCGTAGGGTTTTTGGAATCATCATGAATATGATCCCATACGTAGTGGGCCATGCATAGTAGGATTGTGGTATCGTTAATTATAAGATCCCTTACTCAGCATGTGGATTATGGTAGGGTTGCAGCATCATTGGTTATACGATCCCCTACTTAGCATGTGGTTTCCGTAGGTTTGGTGCATCATCGGCTCGATCCTCTACAACGCGAGTTACACCAGATAGTGTTCAAGTATCGTCGTGGCCACCTTTACACAGGAGATGATCCTTTATCGGAGTGATGTGATTCTGTTGAGTGCTAGACTGGGTTGTGGAATCCCCAGCAGATCCTGGGATTGATCCTCTATCTGTGAGATCTACGAATGCCAGATCAGGTTTTAGTATCCCCCAACAGACCTTGGGAGTGATCCCCTATCTGTGAGATCTTTGTATACATGTGTGGGTTTTGGTATCCTCTAGAGTACTCTAGGATTCATCCCATATCCAAGGAGTTTGGTGTTTATGTTCTTCCAACGAGTTTTCTTCAGTGACGATATTCGATGAGCGTGATCTCTCGGGTGAGCATCTGAGATGTTTTTGTGGGACCTGATGGAGTATATCAATCGGATGAGTGTCATATGGGATGAAAGTGATCATGGAGTGTGTTTTCAGGGTTCTGAAATTTGGTGGGGATGAGTTCGGTAACTCATGTGTCTTGGTGCATGAGCTGAGTATATCTGGATTTTCATGGTATATGTTTGGGCATATACCTGAGTGGATGTTCAAGGTGTATGTATGGTCACACACTTGGTTTGAGGTGACTAGTTTTCTTTAGCCGAGGATGGTCATGAGATGGAGTTTCTCTCTCGTATGGGTTCCCTCTGGCTGGGATGAGCATTTTTTTTTTCAGTTGCTCTCTTTTGTTTTGTCTTTTTGGGGTGCCTACTAAGTATTGTTATACTCACCCCTTCATAGGCTTTGTCCACACATTTTTGTGACTTGTGAAAACCACATGCCTTTCAACGTAGTCCTAGGAGGACCCAAAGCATGCAGAGCCGAGGGAGCGGGACTGACCGTGGAGTCTTACCGGTGTTGTGCTGAGGAGCTTTCCGGTGGTTCTTTTGGCTACGTACCCCTTCTTCCGAGCAGGTTGGATTCTTTTGTAGTCATCTTTTGGTGGGTCCTATTTTTCCCTTTTTCAATTTTTTTGAACTCTAGTTGTGGGACAGATGTATTCATGAATTTCTTTTCAGTTTTTATATATATCTCTACATTGTTTCATGGAGGTGTGTCTGGGTGCATGTGTACAGGTACCTTAGGCTAATTCCTCCCAAGTGTCATATAGCCTACTCGGCGCAAGTCACCAGCCCCTGGACTATTGGAGTCGGGCTTTGGGATTCATAGCTCGAGCCCCATTGGGTTGGTTCGTGACACTCATAACATGGAGACATGCATCAAAGGAAAGGGTGAGAAGAAGGCCTAGTAAGGAAAACAAAGGAATCCATTTACTTGTGGTATCAATAAGAACATTATGAAAAACATAAAGACATGAGAAATGTAAGTAGAGGAATATCATAATGAAAATAACATGAATAATAACTTGAATATGTGGCAAAAAATTTTAATTTTGACATTCATGAACATATCACCAATGTTTAACAACAAGGTTTCAAAAAAATTACCAATGTTATTCAGCAAGGTATCATGAAACTTGTCATCTCTAGAGATTACATTCTTTACCCAATATAATCGAACGATATCAAGTCACGCCCTTTACATGTCTATATCTTCATGTGATCCAAGTAGATCAAAATCATACGTTTCATAAATAACCCAAATACAATAAAATAAATGGGTTTCATGTCAAAATCTAGACGTTTTAAAAAGTACATAAAACTGTGATCGTTATGTCATTTATAACCCATGGAAAGGAATGAGGGTTTCATGTTTGTCAACTCAAGAAAAAAATGAACTGTTTTTATGTCTTGATGAATACACCCAAAACTAAAATGATTTTGGGTATTCACATAAAAAAATAAAGGAATTTCATGAGAAAAAGAGAGAGAGGGTTTGAGGAAAAAAATTTGCAGCATAACGACTATACAACATGGTTTTAGAAAACATTGAAATGAGAGGGGACAAGAGTCCCCGACTCATAAATAAATCATAATATAGATTGTGCCACGATCTGACCCAACAGGGATCGAGCCGTAACTCCCCATGCCCACCTCCAATAGTCTAGGGGCTGGCGTCTAGCGCCGAATAGGCTATCACACAGATGGGAGGAATTTTACTAAGTAACCTATACACACGTACCCACATACACCTCCATGCAATAGTTCACATGTATATATATATGTGTGTAAACTGAAAAGAAAATACATGCATAAAACTATCCCAATATAGAGTGCAACATAAGTAAAAAATGGAAAAATGGTGCCCACCAAAGCAAAATGACAAAAGCGTCCAACCTTCTCCGAAGGAGGGAAAACTCTGCCTAAAACACCTGTCAGTAAGCTCCTCAGTACAGCTCGGGTAAACACCCTATTCAGTCTCACTCATTAAGCTTTTCCTGATCTGGGTCCTCCTAGAACTCCGTTGAAAGGCCTGCGGTATGCACTAGACACAAACATGTATGGGAAAAGCCTATGTAGGGGTAAGTATATAAAATATTCAGTGGGAACCCCAAAAACCACAAAATAAAAGGGTGTAACTAAAAGACAATTGTCATCTCATCCCAGCCAGAGGTAACCCAAACGATAGAGAAACTCCATCTCGAGACCATCCTCGGCTAACACGACAAGTCATGTCAACTTAGGTGTATGCCCATACATACACGATGAATATCTTCTCAGATATATGCCCATACATATACCATGAACAATCAGATATACTCATTCACGAACCAAGTATCATGAGGTTCTGTCCCATCTCCGACATCAGGTACATAACAAGGAGAACAGACTCCACGAGCTCTGTCATCCAAGATGAAACTCGTCCGAGAGATACCCTCCATCAGGTCTCGCACCAACATCCCAGACACCCATCTGAGAGATCACACATGTCAGATAACGTCACTGAGAAAATCAAGCTAATATAGCAGAAACACTTAAATTTTCAGATAGGGGATCACTCATAGGTTCCACTAGGGGATACAAGATCCCACTCCAGTATCTCGAAGATCTCACAGATAGGGATCACTCCCAGGATCCTCAAGGGGATACTAGAACCCGATATGATGTTCTGTAGTTCACATCACTTAGATAGAGGATTGACACCCGTGTGAAGATGGTCATGACGATATCAGAAACCCCATATGGCATAACTCATTATATAGGGGATCGAACCGACGATGCACCAACGCAACCGAAAACCACTCACTGAGTAGGGGATCATGTAACCAACGATTCCACAACCCTACTGAAACCATGCACTGATTAGGGGATCGTATACTCGATGATACCATAACTCTATAATAAACCACATGCTGAGTAGGGGATCATATACCCAATGATGCCAAAACCCTACTATGCATGACCCACTATGTAGGGGATCATATTACCATTAATTCCACAAACCCTATGGGATTAACCTGCTAGATATGTGATCACTGCCTGTGAATAAGCGGTAACCTGGATACCAAGAACCCGATCCAGGGAAACGAAGCTGGAGGATCCCACTCCAGACCCACTAGAGGGATGCCAAAACTCTATCAGAAAAATATCATATTGAGGGGATCACAAACCTATAGTAATTTTGTAGTCCCACATGAACCCTCATAGGAACGAACCAAGGGAGTACACTCAACCACTACTGGTCTGAACAATGATAACCTTATTGACCCACAACATCTCCACACTGCTCACCTCTTAGGAATATAGTGAGGCCACCACCTTGATCTATGTGAAATGACACATAGGATAGGCTATTTATTCACCTGAAATGGACAACCGGTGAAAAATCTACTATTCATCTTACCAAGATGGGGTGGGTCCCACACCTCAATTCTGAAACTCATCAAATAGATTGCATCATTGTGATCCCCTCAGAAAAAAAACACAAGATCGACTACTCGTTCTTCTAAAACGAACATCAGACGAAAATGTCATGTTTCTCCATAAATGCCCAAAACGGGCCTCATGGGTCCCACACCATTGTTTCAGTTTAAGCACCCAAAATAAGCCTTGAAATGTCTGCCATGACTCCAAGGTCACAACGCCCCTAACAGCGTGTCAATCGGGCGTCGTATGCAGACGTACAGTTCGATAAAAGATTCCCGAATAATAATAATTATATTATTGTTATTAAAAACGGAAATTCCATGACCACGAGAATCGATCCCAAAACAAAATATCCAAAATGTATTCTCAAAAGATCCGCCTCAAAGCAAGGGTCGTGTGGCTGTAGACGACATGTAAATCTGACACCCGATTTGATGGTTACTGGGGTTTAAATGACTTTGGACCAGTCTGGTCGGACGGTCGTCGGAGCGCCTGCCGGACCACCGCTGCCTTGTCTGAAACCCCTGCGTCGAACCACCATCAGAGTTGCCGGACTGCCACTAGAGCTCCTAGAAATTAACCATAAAACTTTCGCGGACCACCCTGGTAACTCTAGTGGTCCAAAACACAATTCAAGACCAAATCTGGATTCCTTGGATGACAACTTTACATCGCTTGCCTCTACTCAATGATCCATCGTTGTTTCAGCATCACGAAAAGTATCTGCCTCTTATGCTCTCTGATGTGCTTCCCTCGTCACCCAAAACATGAACCCGAGAAGCGATCAGGACTCCTTGGGCTGACATCTTCACCAAAATATGCCTTGTTCCTCGATTCGTTGAAGATTTGGTGAGGCGAAAAGTTAAATAATGAAGAACGTGATGAATGAGAAGAACGGGAAATTGGAAAATTAAATAGACGATGGCCATTGTCTGCTTGACCATCGTTAAAGGATTTTATGACAGTAAGAACAAACATAATTTTTTTCTGACAACGAAATATGTTATCGTAGGGCTGCGAAATCTAAAACAGCAATCCTACCACGAATCTGGATTCATCGTTGAATTCGTTGTACCCTAATCTATCAGCGTATGATGTTTCATAATGATCCGATAACGTTTGGACGTCGAATTGCCATCGGCTAGACCATCGCCGTCCGAGAGGGGAAAGGAGCTAAGCGTACTCATTTCCATAATTCCCTATTTATTGAAAATTACTAGCATATGCGAAATTTGAATCTCCCTCTCCCTCTCAACAAACGTCAAACCTAGGGTAAACACCATTTTACAAACTCAAAGGTGGTCTCGGATTTCTGATCCAAGATTCCGTTCAGGATTTATTCGAACCGATGCTAATAAATAAACTTTTCCATTTATTTATGAAAATGGCCCTGGTGGATTTTTTCACAGAAGGTCCGCGCCTGCAAATTTTACACCCCGCCTAGGGTAAACGACACGCTCTAAACACAACCATGCCCCCAGATTTTTTATCTGAGCTACTGTTTAGGTGCAAACACATCCCCACCATGTGCATAGTATAGAAAAATAATTAATATTTTTATAAAATTAATTTCGGGCACACCGGGCCTTGAAATCGCACGTCGTCTTCTCACCTAGCTCTAGGAATATTTGTAGGAATATTCCAAAGTCTAATAGGGCCAACACCCAAGTCGCTAAATCCTCCCCACCTTAGGAATTTTCGTCCCTAAAAAAATGATAAGGAAGTTAACTGAATTCTCAACTGGGTCTCCCATTCCAGCGAGTTTTCCAACACACACCCCTGACCAAATGCTTAAGTCTGAGAGACTCATCCACCATATCTCTACACTATCCTCTTTGGGTGACACTAACTCACACACATGGTTTTAGTCGCATCAAAAAAATTCATCTTAGTGGCGGAAGGATCCCACTTCCACGTGCATTTGAATTACATCGAACAACACCCACATAGGGTCTTACCAACACCCTAAACAAAACTCAAGAAACCAATCAAAAGGAAAGACTAATGTTAAACAGTGTACATTAAAACTACTGAATGAAGTAGAAAAGACACAAGATATACCTATATCCATCTGTGGAGCCTCTAGGTCAATATCCTCTAAGTCATGCAGTTGTCCACACCCTCACACTCTAGCTCCCTGAGCTTGACGTAGACCACCTCGGGGTGGTGGTGGGGGCATCTGATATCACCTCCCACCTCCTGCTGCTGCACCAGCTCTGTCGCCACGTCCGCTTCCTTGCGTACCTCAAAACTCAAGACATTGCTACTGCCAAGGCAGCCTTTGGACTGGCTCCCTCTCAGAAGCACGACAGGTCGGAAAATCTCTAGTAATATGTCCCTAACCATCGCAAGCATAACAGTTCCTCTCCAGTGGCTAACCAAAACTAGTATGCGAGACCTGGGAGCCTGGAGCCTCATATCCTCCATCTTGGGGTCGCCTCCTGAAATGAAAGGCATGTTCAGACCCCTGCTCCTTGCGTCGACTACTTGCTGATGAGGTCTCAACTGCCACGTGCCCAGCACTGACAGGCTGAATTTGCTCTGCCATAAAGCTCTCCACCACCAAGGCTTGCTCCAACACTCCAGCATAGGTGGGCAGGAATAGGGAAACCACACCTGCACAGATGTATCTATGTAGGCCCTGCTCGAAGGCCAAATCCCTAAAGAAAGGGTCTCAAACTATATCTAGGGAGTAGCGCGATAGGTCTGTAAACATTGCTGAGTACTCCAACACAGTCATTCCCTCGGGTCGAAGCTAAATAAGCTCCTTAATCCGCTATGACCTCACCGTCACCGGATAGAACTCTACTCAGAAGAGTCTCTAAAACTTTATCCACAGCAGAATTTTGTCATCGTGAGACTGCATCACAAAACTCCACTATCGCCTGACCGAACCATGCAGAAGGCTCACCACTAGGACCTACATCTGATCTGGAGGTTTTCTCACCAGGTGGAAAACTCATGTGACTGCATCGAGCCAGTCATCAGCTGCCTGAGGTTCTGGATCACCCAGGATCCTTAGAGGTCGGTTCCTCTAGAACTCATGCAGCACACTCAGCCGATGCACAACCTCATCCTGCACTACCGGGACAACAAGATACTCAATAGGTCATGGATCAACTGGTGGTCCACCTGGTGGTCCAGCCTCAGAAACTACATGCTGGTCCACATACTATACATGGGGAGTATCGTCACCACAACCCCATTGCAGAACTCTTGATGGTTGTCATCGTGGAGGAATCTTGAAATACAATCAAGATGCACCATGGTCAAAGAGTATATTTGGGGTGATGAATCATGAAGAACAAGGGAAACCAAAAACCCAGTCCTATATGATGCATGTACCATTATGCCCCAGTAGGTAGGGTCCTAAAGGCCCGATTAGAAAGGCAGGTTATCGGAGTCCAGGTGAATGGATACATAGGTTGTCGCACAAACATTGGAGTCCCTGGCCTGAAATTCTAACTCAATACATCCTAACACTGCCGCGATGCAACCCACACAAAACTCACAGCTAGAATACCTACACTCAGAGATTCGAACGGTGGAACTTCCTCTGATACCACTCTATCATAACCCGGCCCAGTGAGGCTCAATCCATAACTTCCCATGCCTGCCTCCAATAGGCCAGGGGCTGGTGACTAGCACCAAGTCGGCTATCACACACATGGTAGGTAGTAGCCTAAGGTACCTGTACACATGTACCCACATACAATTCCATGACAATAGTGTAGATATATATATATATATATATATATATATATATACTTAAAAGAAAATTCATGCATACAACTATCCCAAACAACAGTGCAATAGAAGTACAAAATGGAAAAACAAGGCCCACCAAAGGAAAACTAAAAAAGCGTCCAACCTGCTTAGAAGGAGGGAAAAAATGCCAAAAACACCTGCCGGTAAGCTCCTTGGCACATCTCTGATAAACCCCCTGGTCTGTCTCGCTCACTATGCACCACCTACTCCGGGTCCACCGAAACTCCGTTGAAAGGCCTGTGGTCTGCACAAGACACAATCATGTGCGGGAAAATCCCATGCAGGGGTGCGTATATAAAATACTCATTTGGAACCCCAAAAACCCCAAAATAAAAGGGAAAAAATGAAAGACAATAGTCAGCTCATCCTAGACAGATGGAACCCAAATGAGAGAGAAACCCCATCTCAAAACCATCCTCGGCTAACACAACTATTCAGCTCAACTCAGGTGTATTCCCATACATACACCATGAACATCCTCTCAGATATATGCTCATACATATACCATGAACAACCAGATATACTCATTCACACAGAAAGCCTCATGAGGTTTTGTCCCATCTCCTGCAACTAGTACATAACAATGAGAACACACTCCATGAGCTCTGTCATCCCAAATGACCCATGTCCGAGAGATACACTCCATCAGGTCTCACACAAACATCCCAGACGCCCTTCCGAGTAATCACCCCCTTCATATATCCTCACTTAGAAAATCACGTTAAACAATAGAAAAACTAAACTTCTTAGATAGGGGATCACTCCTAGGGTCCATTAGGGGATACAAAAACCCACATCGGTATCTCCAAGATCTCACAGATAGGGGATCCCTCCTAGGATCCGTTAGGGAATACCAGGACCTAATCTGATGTTCTATAGTTAACATCACTTAGATAGAGGATCTTCACCCATGTGATGATTGTCACGATGATACTGGAAACCCCATATCGTATAACTCATAATGTAGAGGATCGAACCGATGATGCACCAACCCTTCCAAAAAACATGCGCTGAGTAGGGGATCATGTAACCAATGATTCTACAACCCTACTGAAACCATGAACTGAGTAGGGGATCATATACTCGATGATACCACAACCCTTATATAAACCACATGATGAGTAGGGGATCATATACCTGACGATGCCACAAACCAACTTTGCATGGATAACTACGTAATGGATCATAATACCGATAATGCCTCAAACCCTACGTGATAAACCTGTGAGATAAGGGATCGACTCCTGTGGATAAGCAATAACAACAATAGAAAGAACCCAAAACATGGAAACAAAGCTAGAGGATCCCACTTCAGACCCACTGGACGGATGCCACAACTCTATCGGTAAAACATCATACTGATGGGATCATAAACCTATACTGAGGTTGAAATGCCACACAAAACCTCTTAGGAATGAACCAAGTGAGTACACTGAACCCCTTCTAGTTCAAAAAACACTAACCCATGTGACCCGCAACATCACCACACATCGCACCTCCAAGGCCAATAACAAGGACACCACCATGATCAATACAGAAAGACATGCAGGATAGGCTATTTACTTTCCTGAAATAGAAAACTGGTGAAAAGGGTATTATTCATCGTAGAATGCTCGGGTGGGGCCAAAAACTCGATATTGAAACTCATCAAATGTATTGCACTGTTGCGATCCCCTTGGAAAAAACACACGAGAACAACAACTCGTTCGTCTAAAATGCACATCAGACGAAAAAGTCACGTTTCTCGGTAAAAGCCCAAAACCGGCCTCATGGTTCCTGCACCACTTTTTCAGTTTAATCACACAAGATCAGCCTTGAAATATCTGAATCAATTCTAGGGTCACAACACATCTAACGGCGTGTCAATCGGGCATCATATGCAGACGTACGGTTCGATACAAGTTTCCCGAGTAATAATAATTATATTATTATTATTATTAAAAACGGACATTCCATTCCCTAGAGAATAAATCCAAACAAAAAATTTCCTCAAAGAATGCTCAAAAGTTCCGACAAAAAGAAAGTGTCACGTGGCCATAGACGACACGTAAATCGGACAACTGATTTGAATGATATGGGGGTTTAAATGCATCTGGACTAGTCTGGCCGGACTGTTGTCAGAGCGCCGGACAAACCGCCACCGCCTTTTCGGAAATCTCCATGTCAGACCACCGCCGGAGCTACCGGACCGCCATCGGAGCCATCAGAAATCCTTCAGAAAACTTTCATAGACCACCGCGATCACTTTGGTGGTCCAAAACACATTCAAAGACCAGATCTGGAATCCTTGGGACGACACCTTTACATCACTTTCCTTCACTTGATGATCCATCATCGTTTCAGTATCACAAAAAGTAACCACCACTTCTGCTCGCCGCTGCGCTTATTTCGACCCTTGAAACACGAACTCGAGCATAGATCGGGACTCCTCAGGTCGAGAGCTTCACAAACATATATCTTGCTCCTCGATTCGTTGATGATTTGGTTAAGAAAAAAGTGGATGGATGAAGAATGCGATGAACATGAAATTGGAAAATTAAATAGACGATAGAGCTTTTTCATTTGACCATAGTTAATGGATTCCATAACCATGAGAACATACAAAAAGTTTTTTCGAGGATGAAATATGTAATCAGAGGGCTACAGAATCTGAAATAGCAATCATACCTCAAATCCGGATCCGACATTGCGTTTGCTGTGCCATGATCTATCAGCTTCTGAAGTTTTGTCATGATCCGATAACATTTGGACGTCGAATATCCGTCGGCCAGACCTTCGCCATCTGAGAGGGGAAAGAAGCTAACCCTGCTCATTTCCTTAAATCCCTATTTATAGAAAACTTTATGCAGATGCGAAATACAAATCTCTCGCGCCCTCTTAATAGAGGTCACCCCTTGGGTAAACACAATTCTACGAACTCAATGACGAGGTCATATTTCTGATCCTAGATTCCGTTCAGGAGTTATTTGAGATGACGATCATAAAAAAAATTCTATTTATTTTTGAAAATGCTCCTATTGGTTTTTCCCAAAGTAGGCCCGTGCCTTCAAGGTTTGCACCCTACCTAGGGTAAACGTCTCTCTCCGGACACAACCGTGCCCTCATATTTCTGATCCAAGATACCGTTTAGGAGAAACAACATCCCCACCACGTGCATAGTATAAAAATACTTAATATTTTTATAAAATTCATTCTGGGCACACTGTGCCTCAGAGTCGCATGCCCTCTTCGCACCTAACTCTGGAAATATTCGTAGGAATATTCCAAAGTCTGACAGATCCAAAAACCATGTCTCTACAGTATGGTACATAATAAAAAGAAATAATATCATGGTATTGATATTTTAAGGGAATACCATTTCAAATGTAACTCGAAAGAAAAGAGAAGATGTGATTTCTTTTACAATAATTCGACATCCTAACAACATCACTTAAAAATTCAGAAAATCATTTGATGAGAGAAGAATGGGTCTCCCATATTTTGGACATAAAATGGAAATAAATAAGTATATATGAGGCCACAAACCAAAATAATAAGATGTAAATTATAAGACACAACATAAAAGAAGTCATGACTTAAAAGAGGATGGTGCAAGGTTTCCTTACCTGGAAGAGTAACTTTGAAAGCTTGATGGTTGGGACCTTGAGAGGATTGAGGGAACTAGGGGGGACTCCTTGGGAGTTATAAAGACAAGAGCATCATTCAGAATGACTTTGGAATGAAAGGAATGAAGGAATGGCATGGTATTTATAGAAAAAGTGAGGGTATATTTAATTAATTTCCCAAGGACACCTCATAGGCCGTATTTGAAAAGCCATGGTCTTTCCCATGGTATTTTCCCATGGTATTGGCCACTTGGGACATCCAATAACATATCATACTATTCACAAGTCTACCAGAATGATTTGAAAATTAATGACGTCATTAATCACACCAAAACTCTAAATTGTATTTTTACTATTCACCAAAAAACAAAATATTTTATAAAAATCTCGGAAATTCACCCCAACCTAATATAAATGTTCTAAATTCAAAAATGAACTCCATTTTATGAAGAAAAAATTAAAAATAAAAAATTAAATTTTTAAATAATATAATAATTTATTTCAAAGAAACAACATTAAAACTATAACTCATTTTATAAAACCTTGAGAAAGTAATAAAGATCCCATAAAATTATCATATAACCATATGAAAATGAAGTAACAATTTATTATTTCATTTTAGAAAATTACATTTCCATTTTGAATAATTAAATTAATAATAAAATTTTAAATAAAATATTTATGACATTCAAAAATTCCAAAACATATACTGTGATTTTTTTCCATTTTTAAGATGTCTAAATTGTATTTATACATTCATAGGCGAAGTTTCCATTTTTTTGGCCAATTTACTATCCATTACTATACATAAGGGTATGTCGCTGTTCACCAAAAAATTATTTTTATGTTATTCAAAGACATTTTTCACTCTGATTACAACCTTGTATGACAGATTATTGAAAATAATTTCACATTAAAAGTTATTTAATAATAAAATACTTTTTTACTATTCATCAAAATAACACTATTTATCAAATAATAATCATCAAGAAAACTCTATTCATCCAACAGTATTCATTAAAAAAATACTATTTGTCAAAAAATTGATACTTCTTAGAAAACTTCTAAAAAATCAACCAAGATAAATTTCGATATTTGGAATTCAAAATATGTTTTTTATTTAACAATAATAATTATCTATGTATGAGAAATTTAACTTTTAAAATATAAAAATACTTAGGTATTAAAAATAATAGCGGATAGTAAATGAATAGTTAAATTGCATAGTGAAATTTTTGACATAAAAAAAGTAAAATTATTTTATCATTTAAATTTTAAAAGAGGGTTTTTAATCATTATATTTAATAAAAATAATCAATATTATATATACCTTAATTTGGTATAATAATTATATCATTTATGAAAACTACAATTTGGTTTCGAATTAATTCTTTGTTCTTTTTTTGTAAAAAATAATAAATGTTATTTGGAGAAAGGAGATCCATAAATAAAAGAAGTATATTTATGGGGTCGTTACATTCTTCCCCCCCTTATGAAATTTTGTCCTCGAAATTTTATCTTATTAATAATTTATTAATATTGGGAAACTTATCATTAAAAAAAATTCATGACTTAAAAAATATTATTCTTTAACAACAGTTACATTTTATATAAATCCTTCATAATGATTCATAAAAATCTTATGATAAACCAAACATATCCTTCAAGAGTATCAATCCAGGAGTGCAACAAGGCCCATTTACAAGTACCTGGATTACCTGAGTCGATCATAAAACTCTTTGATGGAGTTTTCACTCCTTGCAACATCTGTGCTAGAGCCACATCCACTTGTTCATATCCAGTCAAGGATTTATTCGTTCGGAAAATACTTACATATTATTTCATCAAAATACCAGGAAGTTTTCATATATTAAAACTTTTTTGTAGGGTTCTTCCTAATGTTTTCATAGCCTAATTTCCAAAAAAACTAAACTATTCTTTGATACCAACTATGGAATCTCACCTTTTTATTATATAACTTTTCATTACATTTTACAAACAGAGGATATTTAAAGTCTAGTGTCTTGGAAATCCAGAACAATATACATAAAAACATTAAAAATTATTCTAATACACGTTTAAGGATTCATAAAATCGTCATCCTATATAAAATTATTGAATCTCATATCATGGAGACATACATCAAAGGAAATGTCGACCCGAAGGCCCAGTAAGGAAAACAAGAGAATCTGCTTACTTATTACATCAATAAGAACTTGATAGAAACCATAAAGAAATGAGAAATGGAATAAGAGGCATATCATAATGAAAAGAACATTAATTATAACTTGAATATGTGGTTACAACATTTAATTTAGACATTCATGAACATATCACCAAGGTTCATCCCCAAGTTGTCATAAAAATAACCAAGGTTATTCACCAAGGTATCACGAAACATGTCATCTTTAGAGATTAATAATTCTTTACCCAATGAATTGGAGCGCTATTAGGGTTCACACATAATATGTATTTATTTTCATGTGATCAACATAGATCCTAATCATACATTTCATAAATATCCCAAATAGAATAAAAGAAATAGGTTTCATGTGAAAATCATGATGTTTTATAATGTTCAAAAAAACATGATCGTTATGTCATTTATAACACCTGGAAAAGGAATGAGGGTTTCACGTATGTGTACTCCAAAAACATATGTACCATTATTATGTCTTAATTAATACACCCAAAACTAAAATGGTTTTCTGTATTCACATGAAGAAAATAAGAGAATTTCTTGAGAAAAAGAGAGAGGGGTTTTGAGATGAAAATTTTACAGCATAACGGTTATACAACATGGTTTTAGAAAACATTAAAAATAGATGGATCAATAGTCACCCACTCATAAATAAATCATAATATAGTATAGGTACATAATAAAAATAAATAAGATCATGGAATGAATATTTGAACAAAATACCAAATGGAAATGAAACTCGAAAGAAAAGAGAAGATGTGATTTCTTTTACGAAAATTCGGCTGACTAACAACATCACATAATAAAATATACTGATGAGAGAGAAAAGGGTATCCCATACTTTGGACATAAAATGGAAGGAAATAAAGATATATAAGAACATACCTTAATATAATAAGATGTAAATTACAAGACACAACATAAAATATGTCATGACTTAAAAGAGGATGGTGAAAGGTTTCCTTACCTTGAAGAGTAAATCAAAAAGAATGAAGGTTGGGACCTTGAGGGGCTTGAGGGAACATTGGGAGGACTCCTTGGGATGTAAAATATAAGAGATTTTTTTAGGAGGATTTTGGAATGATATGAATGCAATAATGGCTTGGTATTTACAACAATAGTGAAGGAATATTTAATTAATTTCAAAGGGATACATCAACGATGATATTTTCAAAACCATTGGCTTGCCCATGTAACTTTTCCATTGTATTGGCCACATGGTACACTAAATAACGTATCTTACTGTCACGAAACAAGCCAGGTCACCATCCGTCCCAGCGCCCGACTTGGTCTGCGACATGGCCCAAAGGGCATTCTTGTTCCCCACGGGCTAGCACAATGGCCAAGGTATCAAGAGTAACATGTTGGAATGGTTTACCAGAAATAGTAAACACAAACCCACTAACAAGATAAATAAAATAAAAATGTGAACTGAAAACCAAACAAACCCTTAAACAAAAATCAAATTTAATGTTTTACAACATGAATTGACATCCAAAAATAAAAGACAACAAAAGAAACTAAAACACTAACTCAAACCTCCACGATACAAGAGAGGTGGACCATCTACATGCCACAAACACCTACCGGCACGAGAATACCATCAACAACCAAAACCACCACCACTGAGCATGATACCTATACCTAGAATACACAAAGGAAAAAAATCTACATACACACAATGGTGTATATAAGGTGTGAGCCATCATCATAGTAGGATACCACACCAAGAAAATGTTCCACGACACAACATGAAAATTATAATTTAACAATCTTATTTAGGATCATACTTTTAAAATTATTTTAAGAAAAACATTTAAATGATGAACGAAAAAAGGAAAAGGGCACTGGAAAAAACCATTTTACAAATACTACTTCAAGATAGAAGATAAAATTCATAAAGAACAAGCAGATACTCAAGTGGTCCTCTGTATGCCGATAGAAGGCACCACATCATGAATAGTAGAGAACTCTAGGTATATCCCCTAAGGATTATCTATGTTTAGTGGGACCATATAACCTCGTGTCTTGGTTAAATGTGTCATAGAAACCATGACCGTCTGTAAATGTGGCATAGAAACCACGAACCTTAGTAAATGTGGCTTTAAAACCAAGACCCTCAGTTATTCAGAAGTTTAGTTAGTGTTGCAATAGTCAATCTCGCTAAGTGAAACAGGGATGTTATCCCTCCAGATCAATAGCATACTAGTTCTAGTCTGTCCACCTAGATTCTCTAGGTTTTAACTTGTGCTTAATGAAGTTCCACAATCACATATTATATATTTTTCTCCTATCACAAACCAAAAAAATACATTACACACAAAAGACACCACTTTCATACCCAAACACCTTTTTAAAAACACACACACACAAAAACCATTTCACAACATAAATTTTTCATTACATAATAAATTCATAAATCCCCATTTGAAAACACTACAGAAAAATGTAATCATTTTTTACAACTTAGAAAACACTTTTAAATTACAAAACCGTGGCTTACACAATAAACATACCCAATTACAAGTAGGAAAAACCATTTTCAAGCCACTTTCTCAACAAATTATCCTTAAAAGCAGTTTCAGACAACTTTCACAATTTAATTTGTTTGCACCATTTATAAAACACCATCAAGTGATGAAAAAAGGGTTTACGCCAAATACGTGTCTTATTTTATATAAACATACTACTTCAAAAACACACTCGTATTCAATTATTTCAAAATACCACTATCACACCATCTAAATAATTCAATAAATCATTAAACTATTTAATTAGTTCATTTTAAGAAAAACCAATATGACTTCACACCAAAAAACACATAAAATCCCCCTTTTGAAACCAAATGTACACCAATAACCATTTCACACCCGAAATTGCCTCAAATGCATGACCTGATAAATTATTTAAATAGATCGAAGAATATTATTAAATAGAACACTCATGTTTCTCACATTAAATTTCATTTTAAGATTTAACACAAGTTTCACCCTACCAAGAACCCCTTTCACTCATCAAATTTGAGTGAATAAATAATGTTAAACAGTTTATGAGAAACATCAAATTATTACCAAGGTTTTATACCCAAAACACCATTTATTCAATATTAAACATCACTCTAAACCTAATGTGAAAGATAAGCTTATCAAAACATGTTTTCCATTTTAAAACAATTTTCTTTTAAATTCAAGGGTACGAAAAATGGAGAACACATCATAATAATAATTTTCAACTTGAACGCATGTCAAAAAACTCCAAAAATATATTTCTCATGACCAAATTTGGTCATAAAAATGATTTATAAAAACAAATAAACATAATAAATTAATCAATTGATGTAAGGGTATGAAACCACCTACCATGAAGGATAAAATCCCAAATCATGTGTGAATCCTTGATCACACCTAAGATGCACCACATGAAACCTGAATTGGATTCTGAAATAAGAATTCAAACAAATAAACGATTCAACAATGACTCCTAAATGAACTCATAATCACTGAATCACCTTGAAAACCCAAGAAGAAGAAAAAAATGGAAAAAATATTCAACCAAAGGTGTTTCATATATAGATGAAGGTCTAGGTACCAGTGGCGAAGCCAGAGAGAAGTTGGGCGTCAGCCAGGTAGAATGAGGATGTGCGGGTGGGCTGACTGGGAGGTCGGGGTGGTAGTGCAAGCTAGGTATGTGTGGGGATTTTCAGACTGATGGAGAGGGGGCCGCTGTGGTGGGGTGTGGTGGACTGAGGAGGGGTTAGGGATAGCTGGGCGCGACGACGGTGCAATGCAGCAGACATCCGGGAGGGCGACAATGGACCGAGGCTAGCTAAGGAGGAGAGTGTTGATGCAAGGGAGATGGGGGAGAAGTTTTAGTAACTAGGGAAGGATTAGGGCATGGTGCACGCTGGTCAGCTGGGAGCGTGGCGCACGCTGAGGCCAGGAAGGGGGAGCGACGACGGAAGGTTGAGGGGAGTAGGGGAGGGGAGTGAAACGTGAAGAGGAGAGGTAGGGATTGGGGTTTAGGGCACGACGGTTTGGAGATAATTGGAGGAAGAGAGAATAAAAAAAAGAGAAAAGAAAATAAGAGAAAAAAATAAATAAGATAAAATAAAAGGAAATAAGAGAAAGAAAAAAAATAAAAAAAAGAAGGAAAAGAAATGAAATAAATACCCTAAAATCCTAACCAACTTAAATATAATAATAATAATAATAATATAAAAAAATTATAATAATAATAGTAATAGTAATTAACATATTAATACTATTAATAATTTTAATAATAAAAATAATAATATCTATTTTTATAATCTATAAAACAAATTCCTTCAACATCATTTTATTTTTATTATTTTAAAGTGCTGGGAGACCACACTGTTTCCCCATGTGGTCCATAAAAATTTCAATAACATGATGATAATAATAATAAACATAATAAAATTATCATCCTTAACACATCTTTTAATTTGAATACTTTATTGATCATTTCACTTAATTAATTAATTCATTTTACATGCATCGGGAAGGCCGTGCGGTGAACCTAACAATGTTTCACGATAGCCCAGGGATTCCCACGCAGCTTCGATAGTGGTGCGCTAGACATAGTCAAGGAAAAAAATGATTTCTAAATAAGAACTCAATATTTTAATGTCGGGCTTCAACTCGGACTACCCGATGGCAAAAATTTAATAAAATAAATAATTTAAAATTAGCGGTTTTGCCAATTCTTCCCACCACAGCACTTTCCATCCGCCAAAAAGCCACTAATAAGGTTTAGACTCAAAGTTGAGACAACACACCCACTATGTTTCAAAGGGGATTCCCTGAAAAACATGTGAAAGTGGGAAAAATCAACAACCCAGAGAAAGTGACTTGAATGACGACCTTAAGAAACCCCTAAATACACTTTCCACTATGTGTCTCCCATACCAAAGGGCTAGAACACCCCCCCCCCATTTGATTGATTTAGGAAAGTAACTATTGCAACCATAGAAACAAAATTCACAAGACGGAATTCCTTAAGAACCATTGAATGAAAACCAAGTCGTTTGACTGGAATAAGTAATGAAGACCAACCATGCCCAAGGAATACTCTTATCACCTACCACCAAGTCATCTCTAGAAATAGCACTAAAAGGCCAATAGGGGAAATCCCCAAGGGACTCCACACCATTAGAAACATACCATTTCCTAAGATGAATCTTTAAAATCGACACACGGAGGCCGAGACGGACACCCCACCATTATGCAAAAGGCCAACACTGACTCCTTCCAAAGACACTTGTGTGAGACCCATCGTGGATCTCCCCATCATTAGAACCAATAGAAGGTATAAACTTTGAAAAATATCTGACGGTGACCAAACAACCCAACACAAGGGGCGGGGAGGGTGGGGCCCAACTACTAGGGTGTTAAAAACAGGACCCAAGACAAGCCATCATTTTCACATACCTCGAAGTCTACTATTAAAATTTGAGACCGATTAACCCAACAAACCCCCATACTGACCACTACAATCAATTACATTCGGTCGGACGCAACCACCGGGACTTGAATGTAATAAGATGGCCAGGCATCCACATATTCATAGAATCCTTGTGAACCCAAATGGTTTGTTCAAAACAGAATAACCACAGAGAAAAATTTAAACTACCTTTAATTTCAACACCGACTATAGAAATAAACATGGAGTCTCATACACTTTCGGGGTTCCTGACCATGCACCAGCTTCACTCCAAAGCCTATGGCTAGAGCCATGATGTTTTAAGCATCTCCTGCCTCGCAGTTAGGTATCGAAGACTTCCGAATAGAACTTCTCTTTTTTGGTTCCACACGCAACCTCACTGCAACTGAGACAACACCAACAACCACAACACACCACAACGTCCAACTACTCACTCGCAGTATATCCACCAAAATAGGAGTTTAGATGGTGTACATGTATTAAATCTTCACATTAACCAAGAATCTTAAGAAAGGAAAGAAACATTACAACCACTCCCCTTTGAAAAAAAATTAGAACTACCTAAGAGGTGGACACACCACTATAAAAACCAGGATTCCAGAAGGATTCTATAAAATCCACCCATTCTCTTTATAGAGAACTCACACTGCGAGACATCACCAAACATGACCCTTATGAACGATGAAATCACTATAAGCCTTTCAGGACATCATCCAGCATCGATATTTTTGAACCTCCTTCACCCTTCCCCTCTGTAATTCCTTTCACCGTTTCCAGGGGGAACCTTCCAACACAACAGTGTCAAACTTCATACCCAACGAGTCAAATAACTCAAAAAGACCAAAACACTTTTCCAATCCCATCACATCTATCAATCCACTATGAGAGGATCCCCTTAACTAAAGGAAAATGGATATACATAGAACTGTCACTAAAAAGAAAGAGTCCTTTAATCAACTGGAGGGTCGTCCAATGATGAATTACCCATGGCCGAATATCAATCGCATGTTAATGCTTTATAGGGGAGTGCACTAGTCAAGAAAGAGGACCATAGACCCAATCAAAAAAGTCCAATGGCCAAGAAATATTGCAAGCGAATACCAAATGTGCAGGGAAAACCACTACAAGTGCTTCCCAAAGAACTTTTTAAAATAAAACACTAACCACACAATTTCACACCAACTTATCTATAATAATTTTAAACTCAAGACACAAATCTGTCAAAAATGACTCTAGGCTTGGAATGCCTAACATCCAACATTTCCAAAACACAAGGACACACCACATAATCATTAGTTAATAAAACAACATATTTTATTTTAACAAACTCTTTGAAAATAAGGAAAGTTGGTCGGTTGCACAAACACTAATGGTGCCCCATGGGCCTCGCACATGCATGTTCTCGTGCCACACCGGCACCCACCTCATGTCCATCCAGGAATTCATTCGCTCGTTCCATTGACCATTTCTCTTTCCATATACACTCATGCATGTGTTCATCTAGGAGAACACCATGGATCAAAACAAGACCTTTCCATTTTTCAAAACCAAAACATTCAACCCATGATTTTGAAACGATAAACATCATTTTATTTTTAAATAGCTTCATTTCAAAACATTTTCTCAAACCAAATCATTTTTAATTAAAAACCATATTTCCATGATTCCAAAACAAATAGACAAGAAATGATGCAGGTGGACTGTAGTATCAGTGGGTGACTAGGACAAATGGTTGGTGGCCATACGCCAATCATGCCACCACCACGGAGCGTATTCTAGAACAGCGTTCCCAGCTCCACATCGCTTTCAAAACACTAAGAGCTCACTCAGACAACTGAAACTGCTTCCTTTTCATTTCCCCTAATCAACATTAACCACAATGACCAAAGACTAATAGAAACCTCAGCTTACCCTGGTAACTCGAGTCCCTCCACGAGGTGTGCTGGCTAGGAACCTTACTCGTAACCAGTACGTTGTGTCCTAACAACATTAACACCGTCTACCATGACTCTAACCCAAAAGAACACCACCCAAGAAGCAAAACTCCCTCTGATACCATTTTGTCACAGACCAAGCCAGGTCGCCATCCGACCCGGCACCCGACCTGGTCCGCAACATGGCCCGAAGAGTGTTCCCGATCTGTGCAGGCTGACAGAAGTGCCCAACTATCAAGAGTAACATGTGGGAACTATTGAACAAAAATAGTAAACACAAAAGCACTAACAAGATAAATAAAATAAAACTATGAACTGATAACCAAACAGATCCTTAAACTAAAATCAAATTTAAAGGATTAGAACTTTAACCAACATCCAAAAATAAACGACAACAAAAGAAACTAAAGCTCTAACTCAAACTTCCATGAAACAAGAGAGGTGCGTCATCCACACGCCACAAACACCAACCTGCATGAGAAGACCATCAACAACCAAAACCACCATTCTTGAGCATGATACATCAACCTGGAATACACAAAGGACAAAAATCTACATACACCCAAGTGTGTTTATAGGGTGTGAGCCAAGATCCTAGTAGGATAACACCCTATAAGAATGATCCATTCCACAACATAAAAAAGATAATTTAACATGCTTATTTAAGATCATACTTTTAAAATGATTTTAAATAAAACATTAAATGGATGAAAGTAAAAAATAAAAGAGCACTAGAAGTAAAACCATTTCAAAAATACTACTTTAAAATAGAAGTGAAAATTCATAAAGAACATGAACATACTCAAGTGGTCCTCTGTATGACAAATGAAGGCACCATGTCATGAATAGTAGAGCACTACAGGTAAATCCCCGAAATATTATCTTTCTCAAGTAGGACCCTAGAACATAGTGTCACAGTGAAACATGGCATAGAAACCATGATCCTCTGTAAACATAGCTTAGAAACCATGACCCTCAATAAACGTTTCTTAGAGACCAAGACCCTCAAACATTCATAAGTTTTGTTAGTTTTTCAATCGCCAGTATAGTTAACTGAAACAGGGAAGATTCCCCTCCGGATTACCAGCGTACTTATTCTAGTCCACCCATCTAGATACCCAGGGTTTTCCCTAGTGATCAATCAAGTTCCACATTCACATAGTATATGTTTTTCTCATATCACTGACCAAACAAGACATTACACACAAAATCCACCACTTGCATACCCAAAACCATTTTAAAAACACACACACACCAAAACCATTTCACAACATACATTTTTCATTACATTTCACAAATACACATTTGAAAACACTAAAAGAATAAAATAATCATTTTTCAAAACTTGGAAAACATTATTAAATAACACAACAAGGGCTTAAAAAATAAACATGTCCAATTCCAAGGAGTGAAACCCATTTTCAAGCCACTTGCTCAACAGATTATCCTTAAAACTAGTTTTTCACCACTTGCACTATTTAATGAACTGTTGGAACACTTTATAAAACACCACCAAGTGATGAAATAAGGGTTTACACCAAAAACATTTTTTATTATATATAACCATTCTACATTAATAAAATGTGTATTTAACTCTTTCAAAATATCACTTTTACGCCATCAAAATAATTCAATAAATCATTAAATAGTTTATTAGATCATTTCAAGAAAAACCAAAAAGGCTTCACACCACAATAAACATAAAATCATACTTTTTAAACCAAACGTACACCAAGAACCTTTTCACTCCAAAATTTTCATTACATGCATGACCCGATCAATAATTTAAACAGCTCAAAGAACATTATTTAATAGCTCACTCAGGGGTCTCACATAAAAATGTCATTTTTTTATTTAACAGAAGTTTCACCGAAACCAAACTCCCCTTTCACATATCACATTTGAGTGAATAAATCAAGTTAAACAGTTTAGGAAATACAAAAAATTAGCACCAAGGGTTTATACCAAAACACAATTCATTCCATATAGAACATCACTCTAAACCAAATGCACAAGATAACCATATGAAAACATGTTTTCCATTATTAAAACAATTTGTAATTAATTTCAACGGTGCAAAACATGGCGAACACACCAAAATAATAATTTCCCACTTGAACGCATGTCAAAAAACTCCAAAAATACATTTTTCACCACAAAATGTGATCTGAAAACACATTTATAAATCCTAATAAACATATTAAATTAATAAATTGATGTACGTGTATGGAACCACCAAACATGAAGGATAAAATCCCAAATATTGTGTGAAACCTCAACCGCACCTAAGACGCACCACAAGCTAACTAAATTGGATACAAAAATAAGAATTCAAACAAAACTAAGATTGAAAACGACCTCAAAATGAACTCATACCCACTAAATCACCAAGAACACCCATGAATAAGAACAAAATAGAAAAGACATTCAACCGAAGGTGTTGCATGCATGAATGAAGGGCGAGGAAGCGATGGCGAAGCCGGCGGGAAGTGGGTCATCGACCAGAAAGAAGGAGGCTATATGGGCAGGTTCGCTGTGAGGTTAGGGTGGAGGGGCATGCTGGGTTGGTGTGGGGATCGCTGGACGGAAGGAGAGGGGGCCGCTGGGGTAGGGTATGGTATACCAAGGAGGGGTCAGGGGGAGTTGGGCACGAAGGTGGTCTAGTGAAGCATGCATCTTGGAGGGCCACAATGGTCTGAGGCTATCCAAGGAGGAGAGTGTTGGTGCCTGGGCGATGGGGGGGTCGGTGGCCAGGAGAGGAGTAGGGCGTGGCGCATGCCGGTCTGTCGGGAGGGTGGCGCGTGCTGAGGCCAGGGAGGGGGTGCAATGACGAAAGGTCAAGGGGAGCAGAGGAGGGGAGTGCAGCGCGAAGAGGGGAGGTAGGGTTTGGGGGTTGGGGTGCGACGGGTTGGAGAGAAAGGGATAAAAAGGGAATAAAAAGGAGAAAAGGAAATAAGTGAAAAAAATAATGGAAAACGAAAAGGAAATAAGAGAAAGAAAAAATGTAAAATAAATAAGAGAGAACAGAAATGAAATAAATACCCTAAAAACTAATTAACTTAAATGTAATAATAATACTAATAATATAAACAATAAATCTTCTAATAATAATTTTAACAATAATTAACATATTGAATATATTGATTATTGTTGTAATAATAATAATAATTCCCATTTTTATTACCATTAAAAATAATTATTTGAACTTCATTTTATTAATATTATTTTAATGTGTTGGGTGACCATGTAGTTACCCTAAGTGGCCCATAGGATGATGATAATAATAATAAAAATAATAAAATTCTCATCCTTAACACCACTTTTAATTTAAATCCTTTATTGATCATATCACTTAATTAATTAATTCATCATTTGTGCACCAGGAAGGCCGTGCGGTGAACCGGGCGAGGTCGCACGACGGAACAAGCAAGGCGACATGACTTCGACAACAGTGCTCTAAACCCAATCAATGTATAAACAAGAATTTTTAAATAAGAACTCAATATTTTAAAGTTGGGCTTCAACCCAGACTACCTGATGCCCATAAATTTAAGATAATAAATAATTTAAAAATTTCAGGTGTGAAACATAATATTCCTTAGTCGACCAGAATGATTACATCATTATTACTTCATTAATGATCTCTTTAATAATACCGAAACTAAAAATTGTATTTTCACTATTCACCGTGAAACAATACATTTTATAAAACTCTCAGAAATACACCCTAACCTAATATCGATGTTCTGAATTCAAAAATAAATAGTATTTTATGAAAATAATTTTCTAAATATTTGTAATTTAATTTATAAATAAAACCATAATTTTTTTAAAAAATCATTCAAACTATTACACATTTTATAACAGCTTGAGAAAGTAATCAAGATCCCATAATATTATTGTATAACCATAAGACAATGAAGTAATAATTTATTATTTCATTTAATGTAAATACATTTCCATTTTAAATTAATAAATTAATTATAAAATTTTGAGTCAAATATTTATGACATACAAATCTACCAGAACTTATACTATTATTGTCTTTTCGGTTTTAAGATGTCTAAATAGAATTTATACATTCATTGGTGAAGTTTCTATTTTATTGGCCAATTTACTATTCATTAAAATCCATTAATATTCATAAGGGTATGTTATTATTCACAAATAATTATTTTGATCTTATTTAACTACATTTTTCACCCTGATTGCAACCATGTATGATGGATTTTTGAAAATAATTTCATATAAAAATCTATTTAATAATAAAATATTTTTTTACAATTCATCAAAATAACACTATTAATCAAATACTATTCATCAGGAAAACACAATTCATTCAACACTATTCGTAATAAAATATTATTTCTCAAAAAATTGATACTTCTTAGAAAAAATTTATAAAATCACCCAAGATAAATTTTGATATTTGGAATTAATAAAATGAAGTTTATTTAATAATAATAATTATCTAAGTATGAGAAATTTAACTTTTAAAATAAAAAAATCTGTAGTTATTAAAAATAATAGTGGATAAGAAATGAATAGTAAAATTGTATTGTGAAATTTCTGACATAAAAAATCAAAATTATTTTATCATATAAATTTAAAAAGAGATGTTTTAATCATAATATTTAATTAAAATAATCATTATTCTATAGACGTTAATTTTCCATAATAGTTATATCATTTTTGAAAACTACAATTTCGATCCGAATTAATTCTATGGTCTTTTATTGTAAAACATAATACAAGTTATTAAGAGAAAATAGACCCATAAATAAATGAAGTATATTTTTTGTGTCGTGACAATCCTCCTCATGACTTATTGAAGATTAATACTCTGGTTGGCCTGAGGTGGTCCACTTTTTGTAAAATGTCCCTTCTAAAATCAGGGAATTATGGGCGGATCTATAAGTCAATATGTATATTAACCCCCAAGGAAATGTAAAGACACCCTTATACAGTATTTATTTTACCAATCCTATTGAAGCAAGAATGCATATTTAGGGGATGTAGATTCTCATTTATGTCACTAAAATATGAATCCATACCACTAGATGGGTAGATGAAATGATGGAGTGGGGATTCACTATAAGGGTGATTGGTCGACCTACTAATCAATGGGATGAGTTTTTCAATTTCGGGGATGTGAATCCCTAAACATACTCATCATTACCCATTTTTTAATCAGTAATTTCTAATGAGAAAACATATAACATTGATTTGAATTTGGAGAAGGATACATCACTAGAGCTGCAATCACCAAAAACAATTGAAGCTAGTAGCGTTGTTAGGACTGAGGAATCATCTCCTCAAGATTCATGGGAATTACCCCCTAATAATGGCTCATGGAGGATGAAATTGGGGGAGTAATTTCTCACCTATCTCCCGTAGTAACTATATGTGAGAATATGAACACCAGTCTTCCACCATATGAAGTAAAACATTGGAGGAGAGAAAAATCATTCTCCAAATGTGTCATTAGCCACAATTAAATTTCATAAATCACCACTTCCATGGTCTATCTAAAATAGTCATCAAACCATATCTATGGAGTATTTAATATCCATCTATTTATTTCCTTATAATATCTAGTATTGATGAAAATATAGGAGGATTTTCCCAATGGAGCGAATGATCTTATCAGTGAGTCCATACTTTCAGGTGGAGAAGTGTCGGGGGAGATGACCCTAATGAATCATGTTTTCATTGGGGGAGAATTTGGGTAATTATGATTGTGAATAATATAATTTCATGTTGAAATTGATTAATTCCACATCTGTTATATTTCTAGAATCATCACACACATTGCAGGACCCACGAAAAATGATTTCACTGCTATTTCAAAATAAGGAGGTCATGATTTTGGATCTTCTAATGGAGGTTATAGAGGTGAAATTGATTCAAAAGGGCCCATATAGGAAATTTCCATTGATCTTTAGGATATATTTCTCCAATAAATCATTTCCTATAAGGATTAGTCTATCAAGGATGTATGAAAATGTAAGAAGTCTCACTTGTGATGAACTAAGTCAGGGTGCCATCTAACATGACACCTAACCCAACCTGTTCTAGGGAATGAAGGGAATTCCTAACCCCCATACGCTGGAAACTATTTCTTGGGTATCAAAAATACAATTTTTGGAATGATTTCATTCATTAAAAATAAATATAAATAATTCTAAATACAAAAACAACTCACCATGATCGATAACCATATCCAGAATTGATACAACAATTTCAATTTAAACATTTTACAACTTTAACTAAAAACCATAATACACAAATATGAGAGGAACCAACCAGAACACAACCCAAAATTTCCATACAACAAGAGGACCATTACCCTCAAGATAAATATACACAATCTTTGAAGAGATGAACACTGGAAATTGAATCCACCATCACCACCATGAAACATCTTTCCTTTACCTGGGTCAAACATAACATATTATACATACACCTGAGGGTTATTATAGGATGTGATACAAATCCAATTAGGATTCCACCAAAATAAAATATTTCATTCCATAACAATATTAGAGAAATAACCATTGAATTTTTAAGAGATAATTTTGAAACACTTTTAATAAAAACATTTTTAATGAAATATTTTCAAAGAATTATGCTTTCAAAATAAACATAATATTAAGGTACATAGTATGATAAAGGTAAGAATCACATCACTAGAGAGAACTACATAACAATAAATCCCAATAGTCATTAGCACTGGTAGGACCCTAGGAACCTTGTATCTTAGTGAAACATGGTATCTCAACCATAACCCTCAACTTCCACATGTACAAGCCTCTAAATATGAATCCATCCAATGTTTTAGTGGTTTATAATAATCATCATCATAGTTTAATTGGTGTTGTAGCGTCAATAATTCTAAACGAAATTGGGCCTTGACCCTGCAGATCTAACTAGATTTTTAGTCCTAGTCCAACCACTTAGATATCTAGGATTCCCTTTATGATCGTTATTTCATTTCACAAGTCATGTCACGACCCGTCCTTGGGGCCCGTGTCGTGACTACCCCAAGCCCGCCTTCCATAGGCTAGGGGCTGGGGACTAGCACCAAAGGTGTAAATCCCTATACTAGGAAGGAATTTCTATTATAAAAGTAAACTAACAAAATAGAGTACGCAAATAAAGTAAGAACTAAGTAATAATGTATACAAAATTAAGTGCTGAAAGGAAAGGGGCTGGAAATACATGCCTAATAGTAAGTACAGTATAACGAAAAAGCTAGTACAACTATAGTAAAGTAAAAGAGAAACTACTAAGTTGTCCTCTGGGAATCCCACCAGAATGGTGGGTACAAATGGCCTCCTCAGCACCGTGGGTCTGTTCTTCTGCTCCATTTATGTCTCTCCAAGTGGTCCATCTTCGGGTGTCATACAACTCTACAAGTCCCTACCTCGATCAGTGCTATCTATCATCCGCAGCCAACATAATGTAGTGCGAGCATAACCCATGCAAGGGTGAGTATACGATACTCAGTAGGGAACCCAAGACCCTCAAGAGTCTCCCAGAATATACGAAGGATAAACCACAGAAGAATGATATAATCACTAAGTATCAACCGACTCCACAAAGGTATATTCCCATACATATACCTAAGTTATCGATCAGAGTTAGGCTCCAACTCTCGAGCCCAACCACAAACCAGTCCTCACAGGAATGAAGTCAATCATATCGATGATAATGATTGAATGTCAAGACTCATCTCACACCGGTATATATCTTTCATATAGTGATACAGATGATCAGATGTATTCACTAATTCATCTAAGCCGTCAGACCCACATAGGATACTAGACCAGCTAAGCTGTCGAACCCGCATAGGATACAAGACTAGCTACTCTGTTGGACCCACTCAGGATACAAGAACAGAAGTCCAAACTATTAGACCCACTAAGGATACAAGAATATGAGTCTTTGCTATCTAACCCATGGAAGATTATAGTACATTATCCATCGTTGTCGAACCCATGGAGGATTCTAGTATGGTAGTTGTCGTAGTCACAACCATCTCTAGTGTTGCAGCACACAGCACGCTCAATTCCCGGAGGGTCCTCTCCTCGAGTGAATGATTGATAAATAAAATATCACAAGTCCTAAGTGGATGTATACAGAAGTTCTGCCTCGTCAAAATAAACCCAATGCGACAGACGACGCGTCAATCGGACGCCCGGTTTGAGAGTTATTGGTTTTTCCGTTCTTGGGGCCCGGTTAGAATTATGCTTGTTCCAAACCTAGAAATTGTCCAAATTCTTCCAAAACTCACTTAGTTTGTCTCAAAAGTACCTTCTCTTCATGAGGATCCTAGTACCGCAGATGGCGTGTCGATCAGACGCGCGGTCTAGAAGTTATTCACGTATAATCATTATGGGCTAGCCCATCAATCCCAGTAGGCTGGCGTGTTAGCCTATCCTGGCTCGGTGGGTCCTACTCGGATAGGGGGTCGGGTTTTCCCGTTGGGGAGCGGCCTGGACAGGCCCGGTGGCAGGAGGCCCAGCCCATGCAAGGGAGGCCCGGCCAACTGGCTGAGCGGAGCTGGGGGGGGGGGGGGGGGGGGCGACCCCCGGTTCCTGGTAACGGTGGCGAAGAGCGGCACCCTCTCTCCTGCCCGGCCTGCTGAAGCCGGCCGGCTTTTCCGGCGCAAGAGGCCCACACAACGGGCCGCTGTATACTCCATGTGACACAATATGGAGCCCCTGTTTCTTCCGCCCAGCCGGCAGGTGGTTGGCCGATTCACCCGCCGAAGCGTCCTGCCCAGCACAGGTCGCAGTTCCTCCGCAGCGCAGCGCCACAAGGTGCCGTTGTATTCTTCCCCGCCGACTATGGCCATCCGGTTCATCCAGAAAAGTAGCCAGCATAGCGTGCCACAGTCTTTTTGCAACGTGGCACCATGGAGGAGCTGCGGTCCTCCTGCCCGGCCAGCTACGGCTTGCTGGTTCGCTTCTCCCGAGCGCCCCGCACCACGGGCCGCGGTTTCCTCCATGAAGCTGGTGCGTAGTCGCCGCTTCTGGTCGATGTTGCCAAAAAATAATCATGTATCAATGGAGGGTCTTCAGGCTGTGTTCGTTCATCCCACACTTTCCGTGTTAAGCGATATCAAATGGCCGAAGACAATCCAATGAATTCATCAAGAGCAGGATATTATTTTATACACTTAAAATTATACAAAACCCCCTACCTTGATTCTGATGCTTGCTTTTCCATGTCACGGGAAGAGGATTCGAAGACTACGTCGATTATTTGATGTCAGGGTGAGTCTGAGGAGGAATCGTAGTCGATGTTCCTTGCGGTCGGATCCCCCTCTTGTGTCTTGGATGAAGATCTAAGATAGTCTCATCATTCTTCGTTGGAGAGAAAATGGGAGTTCTTTGTGGAAAGAACTCTTCCTTTCCAATTCTGCCAAAGCTCTCCCACACAACAAGTGCCAACCCAAAATAATAGCTTGGCCTATTATTTTATCCTCAAATGAATTTCAAATTAATTCAAAAATTAGAGGATCCAAAATTAATTGTTCAATAATTGAATGTTGTTGTCACATTCATGAGAGGAGGGTGGAATGGCTCCACCATTATGAGGAAGTTCAATGGTTAACAGAGGGGTTTAAGGGAGTTAAAGGGGGAGTTGAAGGGTTAGGGATTGTGTGGGCCCCACACACATTATTCTCCCATGGGAGTTTATGTGGGATGTGGGCCCCACCTCCAACTCCTCCTTGGAAGAAATAACCACCCCTTAACAATAAAATAGTGTACTCAACAATTTTATTAAATTAATTATAAATCCCCAAAATATAACTTCCATCCTGCATAAAACGCAACTATGGTAAAGGTCCCCTTAAGAAAATACCAGCACTACGAGTTCATCAGTGTCCTCAGATTTCAATTCCAAACACCGGTTCAAAAGATAGGAAAACACGCATGTACATTTAATGAACGTACCCAAAAAACATCAGAAATTTATTTTGGGCACACCGGGCCTCAGAATCAGGCGCCGTCAGAAACTGCGGACTCATAATATTCCATAAAATTTTTGAAAAAAAAAATCCTTGAAATTTTACAGTTCTTTACATTACCCCCACCTCAGGGATTTACATCCCTGTAAAGCTACAATACACACTAGGGAAACAAATGAGGGTACTGAGCACACATCTGAGCCTCCCGCTACCATGTGATCTCCTAGAGGTTCCCATTTAGGCATCGAATGCATACCAGAGGAATCGACCGTCCATGTAGGACTTGCTCCTATCGATCCTCGATCTCCACCGGGACCTCCATGAATGTCGCCCCGTCATCAATTTCAAGCTCCCCATGGTTGATGATGTGGGATGGGTCATGTATGTATCTCCCCAGCTCAGATACGTTGAAGACGTCATGCACCCGGTGCAACTGAGGTGCAAGGACTAGGAGGTAAGACGACTCGCCTACTCCTCGAAGGACCTGGAAAGGTCCGATGAACCGTGGAGATAACTCGCTGCCCCATTTAAATCTCTGGTGACCTCATCGAGGTGAGACCCATAGGAAAATGTGGTCTCCATCTTCGAACTCCAGTGATCTCCATCTCTTATCAGCATAGGATTTCTGTCTACTCTATGTTGTCTCCATTCACTCCTGGATGATCTGCACCTTCTCTATTGTAGCCTGTACCATCTCTGGTCCTACAAGTGCTGACTCCCATGCGTCTATCCAGCACGTAGGTGATCTGCAAGCTCGGTCGTACAGTGCCTCGTAAGGTGCCATACCGATGGTGGAGTGGTAGCTGTTGTTGTACACAAACTCCACCAAGGGCAAGTGATCCGCCCAACTGTGACCAAAGTTGAGGACACATGCACATAGCATGTCCTCGAGAGTCTGAATGGTCCTCTCATTCTGGCCATCCTTCTGCGGATGGAAGGCGATGCTCAAGAGAAACTACATCCCAAAAGCCTCTTGTAATCCCTACCATAGCTGGGAAGTGAAATGAACATCTCTAAAGGTGACGATAGTCGATGGCACACCATGAAGTTGTACGATCTCTAGAATGTAGAGGCGTCCCAAGCTCTCTACTGAGCTCTGCTAATTGATCGGCAGGAAGTGGTCCGACTTGGTGAGTCGGTCTATGATCACCAAGATAGGGTCGTGTCATCTAGATGTATGTGGAAGCCCCATCACGAAATCCATGTATATCCCATCCCACTTCCACTCTGGGACTTCTAAGGGCTGAACCAAGCATTCTAGAACACGGTGCTTCGCCTTCACTTGCGGACAAGTGAGGCATCGTGAGACAAACTTCTCTAGAGACTTCTTCATACCCAGCCACCATTGCTATCGTTTGAGGTCCTGATACATCTTCGCCACTCATTGATGTACTGCAAGAGGGGATGTTTGGAACTCTCTCAACAGCTACTCTTGTAATGAAACAGGTTCCATGGTACATCTAATAAAGTGGTCGTCAATCCTCAAGAGTGGGTACTTGTTCTTCATGGTCACCTGATTCAGGTGACGATAGTCAACACATAGTCACAAGCTCCCATCCACCTTATTGGAGAACAAAATCAAAGATGCCCAGAGTGAAATACTGGGTCAGATAAATCCCTTTCCATGCAAATACTTCAGCTACACCCACAACTCACGAATCTCGGTAGGAGCCATCCGATATGCAGGAGTAGATATCGGTGTTGTCCCATGGTACAAGTCAATGTAGAAGTTTACCTCTCTGTGAGGAGGTAATCCTAAAATGTCATCAGGGAAAACATTTGCATATTAATCCACCAAAAAAAGAAAACTTACACTCCACACATCAACCACTCTGAGGATGGGACTAGCCAACTGATGTGTGATCAGCTTCCCCCTCTTCTGCATAAGTCAATCCTACCCTGTAAAGGCTCCCTTCTCGCAGGTGAAGGTGAAACTGGTCCCATCCGTGTGGATACACCGCACCTTGCGCCTAATACAGTCGATCTGATCATGGACTATAGATAAGTAGTCCATACCCAACATGATGTCATAAAGCCTCGACGCCGCTATAAGAAGACTTCATCTGAATATCTCGTCTCCTAGATTAAGCTCACACTGCCGACAGCAGTGCGTAATCGTCGAGTCTACTCCCATAGGAGTCTCTAGCAGTAAAGATTGATCCAACGGCTCCGTCGGAATCTCTATTCTCTGAAAAAGGGCAGCAGCAATAAAATAATGAATCACACCCGTGTTTATATGTACTGCAGCCTGGGTGTATTAAGCACAGATAGTATCTCGAATCATCTAAAGTGCATAGTGGTCGTAGGCCTCGACTGCTTGGAGCTAAGCCTACCTCTGTCCACCAGCTCTCTGTGGTCGAGGTGGACCTCCTGGTGGTGGTGGTAGAGCCTCGAAATGTCGTCCACCACCAACTGCTCGGACAGCTCCTCTTCCATGTCTGCCTGCTCTCGGCGGACCACCACAGTGAAACCTCTGCCTACTCCTGGGAGGACCCTCTACTGTCTGTTTCTTGTCCGCATGGTTTGTCGGTCATTCCTGAGCAATGTGACCCTGCCCTCTATATGCATAACATTGTCTTCTCCTCGTATAGATGGCTCTGTTTTGTGTTCCCCACACTATCAAACTAGTATCCTGATGTATCCCACCTGATGGTCTGGTCTTCTTGGAACTCTGCGACATCTTTCTACTACCGGATGCAGAAGACTCCGCTTCATTTCGCCCAGTGGTGGGTTACGCTACTGGAGACTGCTCAGCAAGAAATCTCTCCATTAGAAGGGATCGCTCGAGCACCCCCACTACGTCGGGATGTTGAGGGGAATTCTCAAAGCCCTGATCTCATCTCTGAGTCCATGCTAGAAGGTACGGGCCCTGAAGAACAGGACCCACACCATATCTATGGCGTAGCGTGAGAGGTCTCTGAACCTCTCTAAGTACTGAGCTACTATCTTGCTGCCCTATTGTAGATTTAGTAACTCTTGAATCTGTACCGCACGAAGGGTGGCTGGAAAAAACTCCGAGCGAAAAAGACTCTAGAAGTTTGTCCATAGTAAAGATACATCATCATGCAACTGGACCATTAGGCTCCACTATCTTCCTACCTTCACATGAAGGAGACTTGCGATAAGGATCACCATGAGGTCAACTGGTGTCCCTAACTATCTGATAACTCTCACAATAGCCTCCATCCAATCCTCGGCTGCCTGTGGGTCCGTCTCTCCCCGAAACTTGGGCGGCCTCTGTCGATGGAACTCGGGCAACGCTCTCAAGCAGCGTGCACTCTTTGCTACTGGGGCTCATGGTATTGGTGGCCCAGCAGGTAGTGGTACCCCTGGGGCCTCCTCTGTGAGGGGGCCCTACATCGAGGCCTCATCGCTCAATGGGATACCATCTCGTACAGCACTCGGAAACCTAGCAGGCTGCCTTCATGGGGTCATCCTAAAAAGAAACAGGCGTGACATGGTAAAAATAGTATACTAGGTGAGTTGACTCAATGTAATCACAAAGAAATCTTTTGAAACACACATGAAATCAGTGTTTTCGTGCACTGAGTTGGAAATCAGAGGTCAGGGTCCTGGTTTATGGATACGTCAGCCGCCACACCAACACTGGACTCCCTGGAATGAAAACCACACTCAATACTCTTAACACTATTGCTTCACAGAAAATAATGACCAAAGTCCTGAGTTCTATGGTAGAACCGACTCCTATGAAACCCATTTGTCACAACCTGTCCTCGGGGCCCATGTCGTGACTACCCCAAGCCTGCCATCCATAGGTCAGGGGCTGGCGACTAGCACCAAAGACATAAATCCATATACTATGAAGGAATTGACTTTGTAAATGTAAACAAGCACGACATAGTATGCAACTGAAGTAAGAATAGAGTAATACTGTATACAAAACTAATTACTGAAAGAAAAGGGGCATGAAATACATGCCCAACAGTAAGTACAGTATAACTGAAAAGCTAGTACAACTGCAGTAAAGTAAAGTAGCAACGACTGAGTCATCCTCTGGGAATCCACCAGAAGGGTGGGTACAGATGGCCTCCTCAGCACCTCGGGTCTGTCCGTCTGCTTCGTGTACATCCCGCCAAGTGGTCCATCTCTGGGTATCGTCGAGCTCTACAAGCCTCTACCTCGATCAGTGTTGTATTTCGTCCGCATCCAAAACAACATAGTGCGGGCATATCTCGTGCAAGAGTGAGTATATGATACTCAGTAGGGACCCCGAGACCCCCGAAGGTCTCCCAGAATCCATGAAGGATAAACCACAGAAGAGTGATATGATCATGAAGTGTCAACCAAATCCACTTAGGTATATGACCATACATATACATATGTTATCAATTAATGTTTGGCTCCAAATCTTGAGGCCAAGCACAACCCATTCCGCACAAGAAAGAAGTGAATCACATCGATGATAATGATTGAAAGTCAAGAATCAGTTTACATAGGTATAAATATTTCATATAGAGATAGATATGATCATATGTAGTTACTGATTCATTTAAGCTATCAGACCCACATAGGGTACTAGACCCACTAAGCTGTCGGTCCCACATAGGATACAAGACCAGCTACTCTGTAGGACCCACTCAGGATACAAGAACAGAAGTCAAAACTGTCGGACCCATTTAAGATACAAAAATAGTAGTCTTCAATATCCAAGCCAGGGAGGATTCCAATACATTATCCATCATCTTCGAACCCACGAAGGACTCCAGTACAGTAGTCGTCATATTCGTAGTCAACTCTAGGGTTCGCGTAAATAGCATGCTCTATTCCGAGAGGATCCACTCCTCGAGTCAAAGGTTTATACATAAACTATTAGGAAGTCCGGAGTTAATGTATCCAGAAGTTCTGTCTCATCAAAAGAATCCCAATGTGATAGACAACGCATCAATCGCATGCCCAGTCTGAGAGTTATTGGATTTTCTGTTCCATTGGCCCAGTTGGATTTACGCTCATTCCAAACCTGGCCATTTTCCAAATTTGTAGCAATCTCACTTAGAGTATCGCAAAAGGACCGTCTCGTCACAAGGATCATAGCGCTGTAGACGGTGAATCGATCGGACATGCGGTCTAGAAGTTATTAACGTTTAAGCGTAAGGGGCCCGACCCGTCAAGCCAAGAGGGCTGGCGGGTCGGCCTGTCATGGCTCTGCGGGTACGACCCGGCTGGGGGGTCCGCCCAACCCGGTGGGGCGTGGCCCGACCTGGTGGGATGTGGCCTTGCACAGTGGGGAATGACCCGGCCCAGCGGCAGGCAGCCCGGCCCGTGAAAGGGCGGCCTGGCCAGTGGCTGGCCGTAGCTCGGCCAGTTAGCCGAGTGAAGCGGGGGGGGGGGGGGGGTGTTCCTTGTAATGGCGGCGCTGCCTCACCTACCCGGCTGGCTTTTTTTTGCAGGAGCGGCCCGCACAGCAGGCCGCTGTATCCTCCACACGGCGCTGCTTGGTGCCACGGTTTCTTCCGCCCGGCTAGCAGGTGGTTGGCCGGTTCGCCCGCTGAAGAGGACCTCCCAGCACGGGCCACAGTACCTCTGCAGTGCGGCGCCACATGGTGCAGCAGTCTTCTGCCTTTCCGGCTATGGCCAACCAGTTCTTCTGGAAAAGTGGATCCCACAGCAGGCCACGGTCTTTCCGTAGTGCAGCGCCATGGAGGCGCTGCGGTCCTCCAGCCCGACCAGCTACGGCCTGTCGGTTCGCTTTGCCCGAGCATCCTGCATCACAGGCCGTGGTTTCCTCCACACATCCAGTGCTCGGTCTCCGCTTCTGGTCGCCGTTTCCAAAAAAAATAATCACGAATCAATGGAGGGACATCAGGTCGTGTTCGTTCTGCCCGCTCCCTACACATTATGCGATATCAAATGGCTGAAGACAATCCAATGACTTCATCTAGTGCGGGATATAATTTTATTCACTTAAAATTGTACAAAACCCCCTACCTTGATTCTGATGCTTTCTTGTCCATGTTTCGGGAAGAGGATTTGAAGACGACGTCTATTCATTGACGTCGGGGTGCGTCCGAGGAGGAAGCGTAGTCGACGTTCCTCGTGGGAGGCTCCCCCTCTTGTGTCTTGGATGAAGATCGTAGATATTCTCATCATTATTCATTGGAGAGAAAAAGGGAATTCTTCGTGGAATGGTCTCTCCCATTCCAATTCTCCCAAATCTCTCCCACACAACATGTTTCAACCCAAAATAATATATTAGCCTATTATTTTATCCTCTCATGAATTTAAAATTATTTCAAAAATTAGAGGATCCAAAATTAATTGTTCATTAATTGAAAGATTGTTGGCACATTCATGAGAGGAGGGTAGAAAGGCTCCACCATTAGATGGATTTTCAAAGGATAAGAGAGGGGTTTAAGGGAGTTATAGGGGGATTTAAAGGGTTAGGGCTCGTGTGGTCCCCACACACATTATTCTCCCATGTAAGGTTATGTGGGATGTGGGCCCCACCTCCAACTTCACCTTGGAGGAAATAACCACCCACTAATAATAAAATTTTGAGATCAACAATTTTATTTAATTTATTATAAATCCTCAAAATTTAACTTCCATCCTACATAAAACCTAACTGCAGTAAAGGTATCCTTATGCGAATACCGGCGCTGTGAGTTCATCGGTGTCCACAGATTTCAATTCCGGGCACTGGTTCAAAAGATAGAAAAACATGCACGTACGTTAACTGAATGTACCTGAACAAAAAAATCAGAAATTGATTCCAGGCACACCAAGTCTTGGAATCAGGTGCCATCATAAATTTCGGATTGGTAATATTCCAAAGAATTTAAGAAAAAAAAAATTTCCTTGAAATTTTCTATGTCTTTACATGTCACCAAGATCAAAAATTTCACATACACACATCTAGAAATATGAGTACACCTGAAAACATTAATTTTTACAGGAAAAACCCATATCAGATTCATATGCACAACAAATCCATTTCTAAACATGCTTCTCATCACCTTAACAATTTAAAAAACTTATTTTGAAGAAAAATAAGAACACACATGAAATCAAACTATTTCAAATTTAAAAACCATCTTTCATCCCATATGCATATTAAAAACATTTTAAAACACATTTCGATCCTCACACATAATCCACAGAACACATTTAAGATGAAAAGTAAGCATACCAACATAATCTAATAATGATAAATCATGGAATTACATACATCATGCTTTAAAACGTCTGGAATACAGAAAAACCACAATCACACCAAAAATAAACCATATAAAGGAAATATTGAACCATAATATCCTATATTTACCCAAAAACTCATTATTGAACCCTTATTTGGTCAATCAGTCCGCTGGGGAAGAATAACTCAATGTTGGAGGAAGAAAAACTTTAGAAGAAGGAATACATTGAGTGAAAAGAGGATTAATTTTTGATTATTGAAGATCCCACAACAAATATAACCAAAAGTTAAAGGTCCAACGGTTTCATGAGGAGGCGATGAGGCTCAAAGCAATGAAAATATTGTATGGTTCTAATTAGGGGTGGTTTTGGGTTTAAATAAGGGGAGGGTAGAAAGGTAATAAACCAATTTTTAATGACCTAGAAAATACAAATAGTGTTCTAAACCATGTAACAACCATCCAGTCTCCTTTTTCCTAGATGAAATCGGCTGCATGGTTTCCTAAGGGATGGTGCATGCCTATGTCGAATGCCATGCAGCCTAGATAGTGCCACTATCCAAGGTGCGTAGTTTCTTCTGGGATAGAGAAAAATTTCACTTAACTACGTTCCAAAAATTTGATTTTATCTATAGTTTCTAAAAACTCCATTTACTCCAAATAATCCTTATAAAACAAATGAAAAAATACAATTTCAAAAGTAAACATAAAAATATCTCAAAATAAAAACACATATGCGATAACACATATCGGAAATGGGTCCTTCTATGAACCTAGAGATGTCAAACCTTTATGATTCTATATCCCTCCCCCCATCTAAAGTGAAAACAAATGGATCTATAGAGAGTGAAGATAATGAAAGAATGGATTTTGTACTAGACCCAGGTGTCCCAGATATCCCCACTAGAAAAGACATTAAAATAGTTAATGTATTTTTAATGACATAATAGTAATAGAATAAATTCGTTCACAAATTGATTTCCCAAGCTCTTTAAATATATTTTATGATTTTAACTAGGATTTAGAAAGATATAAGTATTTATTTACAACTATATGACCTACTAACATATGACATACTATTTGGGATTCTCAACCAATGGAGCTTTATCTATAGAGAACATTACTAAGGTGAACCATTAGTAGGGTATTAAAGCTTCTCATGTTATTAGACTAGATTAATTAAAAGCTAAAATCCATATAAGTAGTGATCTCATGGATCAGTTAACGTGGTCCCTAATAATATTAATGGGGGAATTCTCATTCAAGAGTTCTTCAACCAACAAGGCGATAAATCCAGGGATGTTAGGGAAGACTTGGACCCACCAAATGACTATACATGTGTGAGTATCAACAATTATACTTGTTGTTTTTCTTCCAATTTATATTTTCTTCATATGTTGACGATGTTTTTCTTCTTTAAATAAAATTTAGTAGAAATTACATCAATGGATGGTATCAAAGGGTAATTTTTTACTCCAGTTAATACAATAGAAAAAGGCATGAAAAAAGACACTCAACGGGAAAAAATGAGCTATTTCTCTGATAAAATAGATTTTAGGTTATGTATCCCACCTAGAGTGGTTCTAATATTAACCTATAGGACTAGAATTATTTCTACATATCTCACTAATTTATTTGGATATATATAAGGTATATGGTTTCATATACGCCACTGGGGGAACCACCCTCACAACATTATTGACTCCATTAATTTTTTACCATGTTGGGGTACATTGGATTCAACTATCACATAATTTCTTATATCATAAAAGAGGCCATACAATAAGAAGAAAAATGGAATATGTATCAAAAAAATTTTATGGAGGTGGCGTCACTTACCAAATCTAATGACCTCTGATATGTGATGTCTTGGGAAAAACATAATTTTTTGATCTAGTTCCCTAGATACAAAATTTATATACATTATGATTACCTATTTTGATAGTTTTTACTATTAATAAACTACTTATCACATCATTATTATTATTATGTTTGACATATTATGTGATAATTTTGTAAAATTTGTTGTCATACTCAATGGTTATACCAGTTCCTAACTATGATGAGAACCAGGAAGCACTATGAAGGGATGCTTAATTATATATTTTATTGCTAGATGAAATAATTTGAGGGGAAAAAATGATACAGTTAAATACGGGTGGATACTAATTGGATTTTGAGGAACCTTCTCTTGGTGTACGCCCTTGGTAATTTCCAGTGTTCAAGATAATGAGAACATGACCCACATATAGAAAATTTATATTTATATGTGTGATTGGATGTTCCTATTTATAGATGTGTATATTTATCTTTATAATTAAATATTATTTTTAATGGATATTATGATTTTTGAACATTAATTTATTAAATAAAACCTTGATGGAATATGTTCTTGGCTATGTGGGATTCATCACTTGCGTCATTATTTATATTTAATTAATAAATTATTTGAGAAATTATTTATCTATTTACATCATTAATAGAATTTAATATATCAGGACCATTTATGGAAATGGTGCAACCTAAATAAATCCATATCCATGGAGTCCTCTGGGAAAGTTATTTTTTGAAAATTCCAATAAAGGGATATCGAACACATTGATTGATTACACCAACATGCAACCTTATTGATTAGATATTTCACTATTAATGGATTATATTACATATTAATAATTTTTATGATATTTTATATTATTTCGACATTAACTTTATTCTCTATGGGTGCCTTGGAATGTTGTCAGATGCTATCCTTGGACTTTGGGTTACTTTACATAATGAAATTGAGAAGTGGCCTCATGGTTCACACACTAAGTGTATCTACTACCTCATTTAAATAATAATATTATATATTATTTAATATGTTGGGTAAATATTTTTCCCAAAAATGGTTTAGTTCTTATTTATTATATACTTGATTGCACATATTCTGTCACTAGTTATTCAAAATATTATTTTACATGTAGAATATTTAATAAATATTTATTTTTTATTTAGTGAATTTAATATATATTTTTATATTGTAAAATAATGTAGTGATATTTCTTTATTAAATAAATAGTTTTTATTCAATGATCGATAAATATTTTAGAGAAATATCATACCGAGTTTAATGGTCTGGACAAAAATAATATATATTGGATATTATTGGGATAAATAATATATAATTAATTAACATGTTTTTTGGAGGTGAATTATTATCATTATTATTGTTGTTGTTAATGTTATTGATATGTGGTTCTTAAGGGATTAAATAAATAATAAGGGTACATGAGAAATTATTATTTTCTTACCATATCACTATTTAAACCAAATTATATTATTTTTATTGGTTCTTTTGATTTCTTTTTTGGTGTACACAGACATTTACAGAATTATATCAAAGCCTTAGAGAGTTTATTATCCAAGAAAGCTCTCTATAATTGAGTCAGATCTTCCTTCACCACAACTTTTGTTTATAGAGAGGTCAAAGAGAATCCTTCTTGGAGTGATTATCAATGTGATCAGAGAAGAATGGTGAAAGCATTTGGATCTACCATTCTAACACCTTGATATTCCAATCGTAGTGTATATAGGTTCATAGATAATGTGGAGATCATCACTAGAGAAATTCGATGCATTATTCCTATAAAACAATGAAAGTGCGAAATAAATTCATTGTCAGATTCATTAAAAATGAAAGATTATATCTCAGGTTAATTCATTAATTTGATAAATTAATTATAAATTATTATGTGATGATCCTGTGTTTTGGTTCCTGTATTCGCATGTGAAGAAGTATTTTATTAAAAATTTGGTCATGAAAATTATCATCTATGTACATAATAGATTAATATTTGATTATGATAAAATATTAGTTGGTCATTACCATATGAACCTTCTTCTATACCTAAAAACTTCAAGTGGTATCATAGAGGTTACATACTTGTATATATTTATTTAAATATCATTAATTTATTTACAAATTTATCATTAGTTTTAAATTCTGGTTTAATATTTCTTTTATCAAAATAATGAGATCTTCTATAATTCCTCTTCATTTTTAAAAATATTTTCAAAATGAAGAATTTTTTGGGAATGGATCATATTTGAAGAACTAATTCTGAGGGGTAGAGGATTCTAGCCCGATAACACAATAGTACACGCTGCATACCTATGTTTAATATACCTAATTAATTCATAATTAATTAAATCCATGTGAATATATTAAATGTAGTGTGTATTTGAATACTTTACATATTGACCATGGATGCCTAGTAGATGATTTTATAGAAGAAACAACTTGTAACCTTTATACAATACATGTTGTGTACTAGTCATTGATGAGTAGTGTATTTTCTAACATGACCAACGTGAAAGGTTACTATGTAACTTGGATACCATATGACACATAGATCATTTACATGACATGTACCCATTTAATTTACATGGAGTGATTACACAATCAGTCCCAATCCACGTTCCATAGATTGAAGGTGAAAAGTATAAATGACATGTAGATGGATTTTATATTTTTTTTATGTTACCAATTAATCTAGAATTCAAAATTAATTTATCATACAGCTTAAACCGTATCAAAATATATTATGTGTGACATTTATTTAAATTTATACACACCATGTGATGGTATATATAAATATATATATTTATTATAAGATTAATTAATTTTTGTGTAATGTTCAGAACTACAAAGTCATAATATGGTTCTTACTCTACATGCATTGAAAAAAACACTACGTAAATAAAATGTGTAATGTGTGTCATTCAGTTAACTATGTATATGAAAAGAAATTATGTGATAAGTAGTGTATGATACATGAAACTTGAGTAAATAATATACAGATATAATACACACCAGGTAGTTTGGACATGTACTCACCATGTTTCCTTCGAGGTTCATGTTTTGGTACATAGTAAGATTTAAATAAATTATTTAATTTATTTTAAATTATAATGGATGAAAATCTGAAGTAAGTATGGATATGAATTATGATAAAAGAATGGATTAATTTAGAATATAATTAAATGTTTTTAAGAAGAGTCCCCCTACCAAAGGCCAAGTTAATTATTTTTGGAATGAAGTTACAAGAGTCGAAATCACCGGATATTATTACAATCATTCTGATAAAATAAACTTACATCAACCAGTAACTCTTCAAAACAAGTGAGATCCACTCTAACACCCATGTTAGAAAGCCCATCGGCAACCATATTGTACTCCCTAAATACATGCGTGACAATGAATTTGAGACTAATTAGAATGTTCATACACTCAATCCATTTGGCTATGATCCTCCATGAGATATGCAAAACAACATTCCGAATAGCCTGTAAAAGAGTAGATGAATCGCGTTCCAACCAAAGGTTATGAAAAATATTAAATTTAGAAAAATAAATAGCATGAATGATCCCCAAAATCTCCTCTTCAAAAGAGTAAGTCACACCAAAAGAGCCATAAAAACACCCCACAAACACATCCTTATGATCCTACAAAACTGCACCACACGCCGCAGGTCTAGGATTCCCATTAGAGGCTCCGTCTGTGTTGAATTTGATCCAATTAGGAAATATATTCAATCAAAAAACCCCTATACTAACCATTATTGGATTAAAATTCCCTAGTACCTTCAGCTTTTTCAGGATGGTGAAATCCCAGATAGAATTAGCACAAAATTCCATTCCAACCACACTAGACTCCCAAAATTCATAAAAAGCCTGCTGCATAATCATCCTAAAGCGGACATCCCTCGCCTAAAAAATAATTGAATTGTGACATCTACAGTCAGTATAAAAGACCTCCGCAATGGAAACACATGATAGTGAATGTACCTGAGAAAAAAAAAGAATGTGCAAAAAATAATAAAGCATGCCCAGTAGATTTGAAACCTAAATAACATGCCGTTTCATGGAATCCAGAATCTCATCCCTTATAGTAGAAGTAGTTTCACATATATGAAATAGATGTTCTTCATATTACTTTTGTTGATGACATATGATACACCTAGAGAAAAGGGAAAATCCAAGTTTTTAAAGAATATCCTAAGCGATAACTCTATTATTAGCAATCATCCAGATAAGAGTCAGCCGAGAGGGGCTGTCCAATTTTTATTAAAACATGACATCTAATTGAAATAAATATTTGGTGTCCTAGAAAAATGAGGATAAAAAATGTTACATTTAAAAATACCATTTCTATCCAGTTCCCAAACCAGAATAACATGGCTAGGAACAAAATCATTGTTTTCAATAATGTTATGAATCTATTCTTCTAATTAGTTTGGGTTCCATAAATAAATTCATTGATAGATATCTGATCTTACTCACTCAAAAAAGTGGGATGAAACATAACCAATTGGGCAGAACCAGACCAATTATCAACACAAAATAGAAGCATATAATTTTTATGCACAATACATCTTGAACATGACCTGATATTCTAAAAATAAGATCTAATAACATGCCAAATAGAATAGGTTAGATAGGTGAAACTACATAACTTAATCCTATCAAATAAGTACTCTTTGAGAAAACCCAAGGATTCAGAATTACTAGGCATGAGATTTCAGGTGTGTCTATCTTGAAGAGATTCATGGAATAACCCAATATTCTTAATAACCAAACCACAATTTCATAAAGACTTATATAAAGAATTCCAAGGGATAGTAACATGATGTATTTCATGGGTATTACCACTCTGAAAGAAGTTCTTGAGATACACATTTAATCTCTAAATGAGACCCCTCAACCGTTTATTAACCATGAAGGATTAAACCAATTGAGAAATAGTCACCACATTTTCCAAACTAAGCCTTCCATCCATGGATAAACTCCACCGTTTCCAAATTGATAGCTTCAAAGAGATTTTATCACCAATATCACCAAAATAATATACTATTGTATGGCCCCAAAATAGAGGCACACCATGATAATTAAATGGAATTGACCCCTCTCTGATTCTTATCTTCAAAAGAATGGAATTTTTCTTAGAATTAGTAAATATCTTCCCAATGAAAATGAAGGATTTATCAAAGCTAAAATTTAACCCAAAAATTCATTCATAATGATGTGGGAATTCCTTGATGAATCTATTATTCTCCCCCATACAAGAAAATGATGATATAATCTACATAAGATAGGTGAGTACGGGCAATGGGGACCTTCTCATATTAATTGGATTATGTTTTCTGTGATCAACCATGTGGGTGATGATCCTACATAGATAATACTTAGTAATAGAGAAATGAAAAGTTTAATGGGGGTCACCTTGAATTAAACCTTTATATAAAGTGAGATAACCTTTAGGGAAACCACTCAAAATAATAGAAACATGTAGAGATTTGAAGAGAGAGTCAATCCCAGTAATTAAGTTCATGTTAAATCCAAAATCTTCTAGCACCTTATATATAAAAAGTTCCAATCATGATTATCAAAAGACTTCTTAATGTATATATTTAAATAAATACTTTCACCCCACATAGGTTTCCTAAAAATATTGATAAATTCATAGGTGGAACAAATGAATTCTTGAATAGATATTCCTTTAATAAAACCAAATTAATTCCATGATACTATTCTAGATGTAATGCCCAAGTTAATGTTAGAAATAATCTTCTTGATAACCTTATAAATAGGTTTAACCATGTAAATAGGCTTGAAAACGTGAATTTCACAAGAAGTCTCAACTTAAGGAATCAAAGTGATAAATTGACCATTAAGTTACTAAGGGAGCATACCAGAAGTGAAGATGTTAGTGAACAATTTGCAGACACTCCTCTTAATATCATCCCAACACTTCTAAAGAAATATTTTATTAAAACCAACCCGACTAGGGCAACATATATAAATGAGACTACATACAAGATATTTTATCTCAAAATCAAGAGGAACACTAGTAATAAAACCATTGTCTTTATGATTAACCAAAGAAAGGATAATACCGTCCATCATAGATCCATCCAATCCAAGCCCATTGAAAATATTAGTGTTATAATCCACAATGAGATCAGTAATACCTTTCTTATTGTTAATAATTTGATCCCTCACTATAAGAAAATCCAATGGATGGATAACCTTCAGAATTTTATAAAGAGAGTTGAAAATTTTGGTATTTTGTTCCCCTTCATAGAACTATTTAATTCTGAATGTTTCTCTAAGCACAATCTCTTTAATTACTAATTGCAGGGTCAATTTGTAAATAAGATGAGATTCCTGGAAAAAATACAAATTAAAATCAGTTTTAGTATCCTACCCATGAAGAAGATGAAGAGATGATTCAAGGGAATTGATCTCTTTATCCATCCCACTATAGGTTTCCTTTCTCTAAAGTTTCATCTTGGCCTTAAGAATAATTAATTTAATGGGTAAATGATACTCCCCCAATAAAAATTCGTGCTGATTTCCTTTTGAATTATTATTAAATAACATTTATTGTTCACACATAATCTCTCCTCTCATTATGTAAGGGCCTACAAGCCCATGATTTCTTTTTATATATACCACATAAAAAATACTTTGGTTTCCCTCTACTGTGCATGAGTAATATATTATGTAATGGCTTGATCTCCCATGAAAGTGGAGATGATTCATGTTTGGGAAAAACTAATCCAAGAGGCGCATTTGTGGGAAAGTTGATACCAGAAACATAAAACAAGTCATGGTTCAATGTGTTTTCCCCTTGGACGATAATTAGTTAATAAGAAAAATTTTAAAATAACCATTAGTTAATACTGATGATCATACCAATATTATTATTTTATTTGTTTCAATATGAATGATTAATTTCATTATGGATGCTTTCTCATTGTAGTACCCCTATTTGTAACTAACCATTTATTTATTTTATGTATATAAAGATTTTTAGTGACGTTTTATACTCTTTGGAGGACTTATTATCTATTTTTGGTCTTTTCTGGAGGTTCACTATTTGAGCATGATTAGTAAAATTATTCAACTCCTATAAAGAAACCCTGAAAAGTGCAATTAAACTATTGGGTAAGCACAGGTTTAGTCGCATGATTTGGCCAAACCATGAGGCCACCTAGAAGTATCCATGCATATTGGAACAAAGGAAAAAATAGTTGGTGCATATATTTTCTAATAGTGCAATCTAACCATGTTAAGTGTTATTGGATACAGTGGCTAGTGCATGGTTTGTGAATAGATTTCCTAATCATGTGCCTAAACCATAGAAGGTTAAAAATTAGATCCTTAAATTGTGTATCTCACATAGGATTACCTCTAAACCACTCCCTTTTCTTATTTAATGACCCTAACTTTGTTTTCAATCCTACCAAAGGATTTGGAGACTCTTCTATTCAATTTGGGAGCGATCTGTTGGAAAATATTCACGAGTTAAAGGCCATATGTCTTGGTAAGTCAATGTTCTTGGTAGTTTTCCTTAGATATATTTTTCTTTACTCTTCCATATTAATAGATCTTGTCTAGTGGGGATAAATATATGATATTTTATGCCAATAATGATGAGATAATGTTGTTTCAATGTTAGAGAATAAGATCTAAGGTGTCTTTTGGAGATTTATCCCAGTTTTGTTAAAGATTTCATGTTCTCGATTTTCTCTATATTTTCCAAGGTAGGTGGATTCACTCTCAAATAATATTCTTATAACATTAAGTATTAATTTCAAATTTTATGAATTTATTGAAATTTATAGTGAAATTGATGCGAAATTCATGGTAAAAACTCTATTTTATTGATGGTTTGTGGATTTGTGGAAATTGGTTGTTGTGAAAAGTGATATGTTTATGGATTTTAAAATGTGATTTTTTTATTCAAGGAAATGGTTAAATTGTAATGTTTCCAATAAAAGAAATATTTTATTTAAATTTCTTGAAATCCTTTATTTGGCATTGGTTTTTGAAATAATATATGGTTTATGTTCATTAGCATTTGGAAGAATACAGGTATGAATTTCTCCCCATCATTAGTGGGACAGATAAGGGTCTAAAATTTCCCCATCAAAACGGTTCACCAAGTGATGACTTGGTGAAATGATAACTCACCACTCATGAGTATTGGTAGTTCCATGGATTCATTAATGGTTGGATGTGTGGAGATGTTGAAGGGATTGGATTATACCAAAATGGGAATTAGGAAATTGATTTAATGAGTTTTTTATTTCTTTGAAAACTGTTTCTTTTGGAATTTTTTTGTTTGAATTTCATTGGATTCATTATAAATAGATGAAATGATTTTAAATGGGTTTACATAAATGATTTTATATTAATGTGATAAGTTTTTATATCCTAGTAGCGTGAGTAGGGATGTTATTTGTGGAAAAATTACTCAGTTTCATTACCCACCACATAATTTGATATTTTGGTGCTTTTGTAGATATTTTTTATGAAGACACAGGTAATGTCAAAGTATCTTATTTATTTAGTGATGCATCATGATACTTTTGGTTGGATTGTGGAGTTTGAGACTGTATAATTTTAGGACATATGGATTTATGTATTTGGAGTCTTTGAGCTTTGTAGTTTAGTCTTCCTCTTTGGTACCCTGATATCGGTCACAGTGTAGAATGGTATTGTGGCCTTTTGGTATTACTTTGAGTTGTATTACGTTTTTATCATGCATCATATAGAGGCTTCTGTTATGGGATGATCCGTTGCGATTTTTCTTATTTTCAAAATAAAAATATTACAACAACTTTGTTGAATACCTTGGCATTTATTGCCAACCTTCGTAATCTTTGGGATTTTGTCTACGACCAAGTATAAATTCCTCCCCGATTCAAGCCAATGAGTAGGGGCATGATGTTATATGTGGTATTTGTAATGACCATAAATTCTATCAATGTAAATTCCCCTTTCATAATTACTCCATATAGAATATAACACATTGAATCACATTGTTAACACAATACAAACATTATAAATAAATAAATAATGAAATAAGAAGTATTTCTAGAAGTTATTAACCTATAGAATTTTAATAGTTACTTGACCTTTGGAATAGTAATATAACCCTTATGAATAGTAAACTAGACAACAGAATAGTAACAACACCAATAAATGTATAAACAAAATTTCAGTATCATATAAATAAAAATATGATATATTTATGTCTTGGAATAAGTAAATAAATGATTTAGAAATGATAAATTAAGTGTTGGAAGTTTTGTAAGTTATAAATATTTAATCCAAATTTTATAATTGATATAATTACTTAAAATAATATTTATTTTCATAAAATGTATTCATAAATTAATATCTTGCTTTCTTATGTTTATAATTTTATTTTATTATACATTAATTAATTTTTCAAAGTTTTATAAAAGCCGTTATAATTTGAAAATCATTATTTTCCATGTAAATGATGATTTTAATTAAAAATTAAATTTATCACATTTAAAAAATTATTTTAATAAAATGAATTTAATTTTTCAATTCTACACATTTATAATGGTTACTGTGATTTATTGGGATTTTTCAAAGATAGTTCAATCTTTGGTGAATAGCAAGATTCGATAATTTATGATAAATGCCAAATACATGAATTTTTTAATCATTATTGATGTAAGAATGATGTAAGCACCTTAATACAGAACAAATAAAAATTAGTTTAATATATTTAGTGATAATTCTCAAACTATTCATAATATTGATCCAAAATAATAAACTAATGAATAAAATAATGGGAAAACACTCCTCTCATCTACTGTAAATACCACCTATCACCACCTATTCTCCTCACACCTCTGAGAATTTGATCCTTTTCCAAATTATTCTAAAATATATTACTAATTCAATATTTTACATACATGTGTCTTTCGTCAAAACAAAATATGAAAACCAATCCCCTATGGATGTTCTCAAGGAGAAGGATTCTAGAGGTAAAATCCTCTTTCTTTTCATCCAATTTTTTTTCAAGTTATTTTCATTTATTTTTCCATCCTCACCGATAGCTCCAGTACCTTAAATATAATATAATGTTATTATTCTAATGGAATAATCCATCATCATTTCTTCCTCCACCTTTTGTACTAAAAAGAAAACATTGTCTGTGATGTGTTACTTTATCCCATTCAAGGATGAGGTGTTTATAAATTTCATTTACTCGCTTAAAGGATTATCTTAAATCAATTTTTATGATTAAGAAAATATTATAATACAGATATAAAAATATATTTTATTTTTTATATTCGTTATGTATACATGATATAAAATAATGAAACAAAAGTAGTTTGTGATGATCGAAAAAACACCAAATTAATCCAACGAATTAATTATTAATGTTTTATATAACAATTCATCCTCATACCATATAATGAAATGAATTAGATAAAAATTTTCAATTTTATTATGTTCATTAATAACATATAACTTCAATTTTGTATATTTTTCCCCATTATACACGATCTTCCATACACGTATACAAATGAACTAATCATGAAAACCATGGAAAAAAACACTTCCAAATGATGAAATTGAATCTTATAACTCATAATAAAAGACCATAAATGAACATAATAATATTATAATAAATAAAAAACCTGTATAAAATTTTATTATTAATTAATTAATATATTTAATTTTATTACCCAGGATATTAAGATCAAGTGCAAAAAACATTTAGACATAATTTTCCCTTCTAGTACCACTTTCCCTCTCTTTACCAGAATTTAAATATTATTTATTTTTATATAATTATTCTAAATTCTATTTATGTGTTTCATAGTTATTTATACAAATAATTACATCTTTATTCGATGGGGGAATACATGCTTTAATATTATTCCTTCTCAATTATTCCCGATAACCAGGCACGATTAAGGGGAACTTCTTAATTTCATACCCATTTTCAAGTGCTCTTAATAATATTTTTTAATACAAAATAATTTTATAAAATCAATAATTTTATCATGAAAAACATTGTTAGTTTATTTATGGTTTTATAAAAACCAATTATTCCTTTTCCATTTTAAATAATCATTAATATTTTTCTTGAACCGCAAAAAAAATTTATTTCTAAAGTTCATTAAACACTAATTTTACATGTTTTAACATCATTGTGTCATAAATTATCATTATATATGAATATTTTTACTCAATATTTTCTATTTATTATTTAAAGAAATTATTTATTGGAAGGCATTATGATATTCTTTCTGGTTTTGGCTTTTCGAAACATTATATTACACAATTCCTTCTATGAGAAACCCTTATGTTTATGTTTGATTACTTATATATGATTCTTTATGTGGAACCCATATTCTTGAACATGTTATGATGCATGTGACCAGATATAACTCAGATATATTTGTTAATATTTAGTCTCATGATACTTCATGTGCAACTATTTTGGTGGTTAGCCTTCAATCGTGCTCCATATGCAACGATCTTCATAGTTAGCCTTGACTCATGATCCTCCATAATCAATGATCCTTGAATAATTCTTATGTAAGGTTTTATGTTTTTCCCCATTACTATGATTTCATGTCTAAATAATCCCATGTTATATATGTTATTCTTCTATAAGTTTATTCATGTTCCATGTTTCTTCTATGTCATCATGATATTTCTTCAATCCCATGTTCTATACTTAATACTTGTCATTATTCCATTACTAGGATTTTATCTCACCCATTTGTTCATGCATTTCCAGAGTTATCCTATAGATATTTAAGGGCTCAAATACAGTTATAATATCTTTATATTTATTAAAAAATATGTTTTATTTTGGATTTATCTTGTTTAATTATGTATCTAATCTTACAAATATACTAGAATTTATTATCCTTGGTTTTTATTTGAAGGTTATGTATTCTTAAAATAATGTAATAATATATTTTAATGTCTAGGGAAACAATAGTTTCTATGAGAGGCACAATCTAGTTATTTTTTGATATTAGGAATAGAAGACTTTAGTTAGAATCTTAGAGATAATTCTATCACCATGGATAACCTAGATTTAAACTTAGGGAATCAAAAGTGGAGAAAAACATTCTATTTGAATGTTTATAATTATATTTTCAAAGTTTCCATTTATTATTCTTATTCTATAACTATTCATGTACCTAATTGTAGTTTCTATTTTAGTTAATGGATGGAAATAAAAGAAACTATTCCAATAATCTATGTGATCGTAAATGTGATGATTTACATAATTATATGAAAAATATGATTGGAATGAGTGCTCAAATCATCATGATAATACTTTCTAAGATGGCTCAAGTTATGAATAATAATATGAACCATGTATAACATCCCCTTTCTCCAAATATTGTGTAGGTTACAATCGAATAATTCATGATTCAACGGAATCCTATCATTAGTGTACCTTATAATCCCCTCCTTGAAGAAAAAAGGGTTAACTCCATCGAAAAGATATAATTTTTCCTCCAGTGCTCAAAATAAGAGAAATTTGTTTTAAATTTCTATAATATTGATGGGGAAGATGATTAGTAAAGGAAACTGATCAAGAATATTAATTCCTTTGAGGGAATTAATTCCATGGAATGATAATATTTAAAGAAAATATTTTTAATATATATTTTCCCATAATTGTGTGTTTTTAAATGGAAAGATAGTTCCTCTGACTAATGTAGATGGAAGACAATTCTGTAACGCCCCGACCCCAATTACCCAGAGTTGGTGCATTATTACATTACATTGGCATGATCACAAGAAAGATCAAATTTTGAAAGACCGATTGGTTTAGTAGCCTTGGAAACACCAGATATATTCATAAAGTTTTACATTACATCATAAAGTGAAAAACTACTACAACAACATATTCTCCATATTCCACACTCATATCCCCAGATACTATCCCTACAGGTCATTCATAACTTACTTCTTCACATCCTGGGAATAATAAGACATAGAAAAGGGGTGAGCTCAAATGCCTAATAAGGATAACAATATAGCAGAAACTTTCAAAAATAAGCATAAACATTTAAGGCAATGTATAACTAAAACAAAAGCCTTTTAAACATGAACTTAAACAAAGTATGGAAAAAGTAAAATGAAATAAATACATTTACTTATTCACATGGATATTCTACTAATCTAATAATCACATGCAATATCAATAACCAATTTCATAATGATGGAATGCATAATGCCAGACTATCATAACCACAGAGCCAAGGCCTCATGCCAAGACTACAAATAAGATTTTGCCAAGTCCTTGTGCCAAGACACTAGTTTGTCTGATGATACCAACCGATTCATCGAGGAGCTATAGCGAGCTCCACCCATCACATATTAAGTCCAATTCATTCCCATATAAAAAGGTTTAAACATAACATAAACATTCATAGTAAAACTAGCATATGAAATGTAAATACTTCATCCATAAACCATGAATGGTATAAAAATAACACATCCACAGTCAAACATATCACAAAACCTTAAATACAATATATAAGTTTTGTATCGTAATAAATTAACTTCAAATAAGTGTAAAATCCATCAAAGGATATTGACATAGATGAAATCAAAACTCTTTTTAGAGAAATATCTCTTTCTATTTTGAAATCATTTAAGAGTCATATATTTATAAAATAAAATATATTCATTTAAAATATTTTTATAATCTTGTATGGTAAGCTTCAAAGATTTTATAACGGCGGAAAATAGCCGCACCCGCCGTATAAGTTAAAAAAACATTCTTACCTTAATTCTGTCGAAAAGGTTAAAAAGCACCTTGTTTGGAAATCGATGGAAAGATTCCTTTATAAAACACTTATAAAAAGTCAAACAAGGGTATAAATGACTTTAACCCATATTTTTTTAAATAGTAAAAAATTGTTTTGAAATAGATTTTTAAGAAACATGGATGTGGATGGTAAAAAAATCCCAATAGATTATTACATATAAACAACCTCGGATAATGAAGAGATTGTGAAATAAACCTTTAACTTGTACTTTTCCTTGGCTGGGGTAGGTTAACCTCCTTTATAATGGTTAAATAATTGTTATCTAATTATTATATAATCATATAAATTAATATGATATCATATATGATCTTTTAACATTGCTTTGTTAATAATATTTTAGAATTATCGTCGTTTCGGGTGTTAACATACTCGTTTGCTTTTATATGTTTTGTTACGTAAGACATGTTTTTAATGGATAGGTTTTATATTAATCATATCCAGAATTATATCAAGTCCTTAGATACTATTATTAATCATCAAATGAGAATTATACTTGAATGGATACGGTGGAGAATGAATCTCATCGCGTTCGTGGAGACGGTAGTTTGTACGTACGCACGAGCGACAATATCCTTCTTTTGATATTAAAATAATATATAATTGGATGGTATATCATATATAAAGAATAATTATCATGCTATATTTATTATTTACATGTGTTACACATCATTATATTACACATCCAAATAATAATTTATTGAATAACAATTACACCACGACGTGGAGACGGTAAGCCGTACTTACGCACCTATGGTGACATGTTTTTCAAAGGATTGATAGAATAGTGAATATGGTTGTACCATATTTATAATAACATTACAGTATATATATGATACTGTATTTTATTATTTTATAATGGTATCAACAAAGGAAGAAGAAGTGGAAGAAGAAAAGAACTTGAAAAAGGGTGGTGAAATCATTACCTCTTCTTCGGGTTCTTCCTTTTGATTTGATCAAAAGGGCTCCTTAGGTTGGCTTTATGATCAAACTAAGGCCTCTAGTTAGTAGTGAGGGATGTTGGGAGAGTATTTGGGAAGTGTTTGTACGAACCAAAAGGCTTTGAAGGTGTGAATAAATGAGAAGGAGGAGTGCCATTTTATAAGAGGGGTGAGGGGGACCTTTGGAAAAGCTAGAAATATTAATTTATAATAAATTCATATTCGGTTTCAAATAGCTCAAAAGTTTATTATCTAAAGGTTAATGTGGGTATGGGTAGAAAAACACTCAACCAATAGAATTTAGACTGGTTTGGGTCATTATATTAACCTTATCTTTTAGTTTTAACTCTTAGATAATTAGTTTGACATTTACCATGTCACTTTGTATTTTTATATTGTATAGTTAATAAACTTACTATATGAATCCAAACAACCCCCAAGTGGTCCATTAATGATACACCTATCATTATATAAGTCTCTTGGCCGAACCTTAGATTTTTTGTAATTTAATTCCAATTAATAATATAATATTTGTTTTAAAAACCCTTTTATGTTAATTTTGACACTATTCAGTAGCTGATTTTTGTGAAACTCATAACAGAATTATTACTTAGAACAATGTTAATTAAATAATTCCTAACATGTCATATTAACTTAGAAAATTAATTTAATTCATAAAAAGTCTCAAATTATATTTATTTGGGTATTTATAATATCAATTTATTTAATTTCTCACTATTATGGTAATTACTGCATCATTATTGTGTCATAAATAAATTAAATTATTTAAAGTCTAAAAATTATAAATAAAATATCATTATGAATTGAATCTTATTATATTTCTAATAAATATTTACAATCGAATTTATCTTATGTATAACCCTATATTAAAAATGATTTAGTAAATAAACTTTGATTTTAACTCTTTTAACTCTTCTTTGAATTAAATAATAATAAATGTCCAAATCTAATCCATGTGGACCTAAATGATAATATTTCATTCCTAAGGTTGTTATTGGTCGATATAGACTTGTCCAATAGAATTAGGACATGTGTTAGGGTAATATTAATATCATTTTTACCCTTAATTACCCTATTTACTTTTAACCGTGGTAAATAAAAGTAAAAAGTTACTATTCATCAAAAATTATTTTCATCTCATTGAACCAAATTTTACTTCTTAATATTAACAGTGTATCTCGGATTTTCGAAATTCCATTCATAGAAGTGGTAAAATTAAGTTTTATGAATAATTCAGTTTTTTAACTACCACTTAGTAGTTTCACTATTCATCAAAAATTGAAGTTTTTCAGAACAATGCCAAAATTTCACCCTAAGCTATAATTGATATTCCGAATTCAAAAATGATGTCTATTTTACATAATTCTAAACATATAAGTTGAATTAATTAATTTTATAATTAATTCCCGCTATCACAATATATAGCATGTTTTTAAGAAACAATATATATCAAAAGATTTACAATTGTTTAGGTCCAATTTCAAAGTGAAATTAATTCTAATGAACACCATTGGATAAAATGGTAAAAATATATTCTAATTATAGTTTAAACCCACTCAATAATATAATTTATCATTATAAATTATTTTGATTTAAAAGTTGTTTTTAATTAAAATTTAGTAATATTCACTATTCATCAAAATATAAGTTTTATCCAAAAAGTTCCAAAATTTCCCCCTAGGATAAATTCGATATTCTGAATCCAAAAATGAAGTCGATTTTGAGAGATAAGAATTTATAAAATTCTAAAAAGTAGGTATTACTATTAATAATGGCTAGTTTGATTGGTTGTGGGGTGTTAGAATCTCGAAGTTGCGTACAATGTACCCCATTGCATTATTCGAAGGGAAACGTATCGTGGAATCTTGGGGTGTTACATTCTCCCCTACTTCAATAAATTACATCCTCTCAATTTTTAAAATTGTGCTTGGGAATATAATGGAAAGTCCCACATCAGAAAAAGAGTCAATAAAACTATCACTTTAAAAGAAATAAAGATAGGTATAAAGGTCAACCAAGATAACCCATACTCGGATTCCATGTAGGAAAACATGGATATGGATGATAAGCTAAGTGTCATGTTCTGATGGAGAGGGATAGAAATCATGATCATGAGAAAGTTAACAATAAGAAAACCAATAACTTGTGTTGGGACAAATGGCCATTAGTCTCCTATTAGGAATGTAAACGGACATCAATTTTTTTTTTAAGTTACATTACATAAGGATGAGGAATTTATTTATGATATTGACTGAGAATATAAAGAAATATACTTAAATTTTTAGAAGAGTTTCATTCTTTAATAAATTTCCACCACTAACTCATTTTTTTTAAATGATGAGTATTCAAGAAGTCTTGGTCACACTGGAAGAGCTAGAATAAACTTCTATAGAATCACATGATCCATGTAGGATGAACTATATATTTACATTGTCTTTAGAGATTAATAAAAACCAAAATGGTTAGTACAATATCTAATGATCCCACAAAAGGATATTCCTTGAGAGAAATAAACACTAATATTAATTTCCAAAATTAATCCAACAATACCCCAAAGTTAAATAAATACCATTCAATAATAAATTTTCCCTAAAATCCTATAATATAATCAAAAATAATATTGAAAACCCAAACTTATTAAGAATGTAGTCTCCCACGTTAAATTGTATCTCCAAATGACATTAATTACTCTTAAAGTCACATACTTAAAAGTAATGAAACTAATCATTTCCATAAATAACCCAAATCATTATAAATCCACAATAAAAACATAGATAAAAATCCACCATTACTCCTCAAATGAAATCCCATACTACTTTATTTTCCTTTGGCATATAGTGTTCTCAACAAAGCGAACAACTTCCAAAATTACATTTATCACTTAATCACCAAATCATTTTACTATACTAAGGGTATTCATTTGATAAGACATAAGATCCCAAATCAAATTATTATTGACCAATAAAATCATTTAACTATAAATAATAGTCACACAAACCAGGGACTTCACGTAGTCCAGTGGTAGGTGATAAATCACAATCCCACTTTGGTTGTGTGTTCGATTCCCACAGCTTTGTCCGACACGACGGGTTGTCACACGATCTACGTGTTGTCCTTTTTCAAAAACTATATTTTATAACATTACCAAAATGAGATAAATTCTTCAAAATAACCATAACATAATTTAACCACAAATCCTATCTAATACCTTGAGTTTTCATCCCAATTTATAATAACATATAATTGCCTCAAACCCAATGATCATATAAAACCAAATGTTTATTCATAACTATATCCACAAGAGAAAAGATAATTATTCCTCAAAGATCATTATCACATGGAAAACTGAAGGGTTACAAATACAAGAGAAAATTATTCCGAAGTACACCCATAAACAAGGAGCAGTAACACTTTTGAAACATTTCTCCAACAATTTATTTCCACATAGCTTCTTCTTTGACCACGAAAATATCATATATAATAGGGAATTCACTCAGGTAATGTACAGGTCCCCTACATTTATGGAAAATGACTGTAAATGGATTCATGGGACCATTTTTATATTCTTCCATAGTACTCTTCATTTTTCTTCGACAATTATTCACTTTATGTCATTCCTTCCCGCACGTAAAGCATTTCTTTGTCCTAGTGAGACAGTTTCTTGTGTGACTCCTTCCACATTTCATGCATGATGAAAATTGAGGATTCCTTTATCCATGGTCTCCACTACTGGAGCTCTTATCATTCATCACCTTTATATTCTTTTTTGAGTCCGGGAATTGGTTAATATATATATTATTGATCATATTTTTGGAAAGTTGATTTGGCATAAAGACGATATCTTTTACACCTATCAACATTCCATTTTGTTGCTCATTTCCACCATCATTCCCACCTTGTACATCATTCTCAAAGTCACTATGACTTCCTTGGAATCCAGCCATTGACTAAAACCCGAAAGTATTGTGTGAGTAACAGTAGTCATATAACCATTTAGAGATTAACATGTCACCATATTCTCAATTTGAAACACATTAGGATTAACCAAGGTCATTTACTCTCATATTATATATATAATACTTTAAATCAGTTTGTAAAGAAAATGTAAATTATCCTAAGCATATCCCCCGGGAGTGTCGTAACCGAGAGTGCAGTAAGGCCCATTGTCGTGCACCAGTTCCCATTCGAGTCTAGCTCAAAGAATTATTTTTGGGTTTTACCCCTAGGTACATCTGTACCAGAGCCGCCTCTACCTGATCGTATCCAGACAGGGATGTATTGCTCAAAAAACTCACAAAATCTCTACAATACCAAAATTCTTGGAAGTTCTTCTATACTAATTCTCAATGTTCATCTTAGGTCTAAATGCTCTAATCAGAGTTTATCTAAATATATCTTCCATGGTTTGTACTAAACTTCCTCTGATACCAACTATAACGCCCTGACCCCTGTTACCCAGAGTCGGTTCATTATTACATTACATTGAAATGATCACATGAAAGATCAAATCTCGAATGACCGATTGGTTTAGTAGCCATAGAAACACTAGATATATTCATAAAGTTTTACATTACATAATAAAGTGAAAAACTACTACAACAACATAGTCTCTATATTCCACACTCATATCGCCACATAATATCCCTATAGGTCATTCATAACTTACTTCCTCACATCCTGGGAAAAATAAAACATAGAAAATGGGTGAGCTCAAATGCCCAGTAAGGATAACAATATAGCGGAAACTTTCAAAAATAAGCATAAACATCACAGGGAATGTATAACTAAAACAAAAGCATTTTAAACGTGAACTTAAACATAGTATGGAAAAAGTAAAATGAAATAATTCCATTTACTTATTCATATGGATATTCTACTAATCGAATAATCACATGCAATATCAATAACCACTTTCATAATGATGGAATGCATAATGCCAGACTATCATAACCACATAGCCAAGGCCTCGTGCCAAGACTACAAATAATATTTTTCCAAGGTTTTGTGCCAAGACACTAGTTTGTCTCATGAGACCTACCGATGCATTGAGATGCTATATCGGGCTCCACCCGTCACATATTATGTCCAATCCTTTCCTATATGAAAACGTTTAAACATAACATAAACATTCGTATTAAAACTAGCATATGAAATGTAAATAATTCATCCATAAACCATGAATGGTATAAAAATAACACATCCACAGTCAAACATATTACAAAACCTTCAATAAAATATATAAGTTTTGTATCATAATAAATCAACTTCAAATAAGCGTAAAATCCATCAAAGGATGTTGTCATAGATGAAATCAAAACTCTTTTTAGAGAAATATCTCTTTCTATTTTTAAATCATTTAAGAGTCATATATTTATAAAATAAAACATTTTCATTGAAAATATTCTTATAAGATTGTAAAGGAAGTTTCAAAGATTTTATAACAGCGGAAAATAGCCGCACCCTCCTGATAAGTTAAAAAAACATTCTTACCTTAATTCTGTTGAAAAGGTTAAAAAGCACCTTTTTGGAAAACAATGGAAATATTACTTTATAAAACTCTTATAAAAAGTCAAACAAGGTTATAAATGAATTTAACCAATATTCTTGTAAATAGTAAAAAAAATGTTTTGAAATACATTTTTAAGAAACATGGATGTGGATGATAAATAAATCCTAGTAGATTATTACGTATAAACAACCTCCGATAATGATGAGATTGTGAAATAAACTCTTAACATGTACTTTTCCTTGGTTGGGGTAGGTTAAACTCATGTATAATTGTGAAATAATTGTTTTTAAATTATTCAATAATCATATACATTAATATGATATCATATATGATCTTTTAACATTGCTTTGTTAATAATATCTTAGAATTATCGTCATTTCGGGTGTTAACCTACTCATTTTCTTTTATATTTTTGTTACATAAGACATGTTTTTAATGGAAATGTTGTATCATAATCATATCCATAATGATATCAAGTCTTTAGATACTATTATTAATCATCAAATGAGAATTATACTTGAATTGATACGATGGAGAATGAATCTCATCACGTTCGTAGAGACGATAGTCCGTACGTACACACGAGCGACAATATCATTCTATTGATATTAAAATAATATAAAATTTTATGGTATATCATATATACAGAATCATTCTCATGATATATTTATTATTTACATGAGTTACACATCATTATTATACCAATCCAAATAATAATTTATTGAATAACAATTACACCACGACGTAGAGACAGTAAGCCTTACGTATGCACGTATGGTGACATGTTATTCAAAGGATGGATAGAATAGTGAATATGGTTGTACCATATTTATAATAACATCATATTATATATATGATACTGGAGTTATTATTTTATAATGGTAACAACAAATGAAGAAGAATTGGAAGAAGAAAAGAACTTGAAAAAGGGTGGTAAAATCATTACCTTTTCTTCAGGTTCTTCCTTTTGATTTGATCAAAAGGGATCCATAGGTTGGCTTTCGGATCAAACTAAGGCCTCTAGGATGTATTGAGGGAAGTTGGTAGATTATTTGGGAAGAGTTTCGCCGAAACAAAAGGCTTTTAAGCTGTGAATAAATGAGAAGGAGGATTTCCCTTTTATAAGAGGGGTGAGGGGCACCTTTGGAAAAGATAGAAATATTAATTTATAATAAATTCATATTCGGTTTCTAACAGCTCCAAAGTTTATTATTAAACGTTTAAGGTGGGTATGGGTCCAAAAACACTCAACCAATAGAATTTAGACAGGTTTGGGTCATTATATTAACCTTCTCTTTTAGTTTTAACTCTTAGTTAATTAGTTTGACATTTACCATGTCACTTTGTATTTTTATATTGTATATTTAATAAACATACTATATACATCCAAACGAACCCCAAGTGGTCCATTAATGATACACCTATCATGATATAAGTCTCCTGGCCGAACCTTAGATTTTTAGGAATTTAATATCAATTAATAATATAATATTTGTTTTAAAAACACTTTTATGTCAATTTTGACACAATTCAGTAGTTGATTTTTGTGAAACTCATAACAGAATTATTACTTCAAAAAATTTATTGAAAGCATTCCAAAAATGTCATATTAACTTAGAAAATTAGTGTAATTCATAAAAAGTCTCAAATTATATTTATTTGGGTATTTATAATATCAATTATTTTAATTTTCTCACTATTATGGTAATTACTGCATCATCATTGTGCCAAAAATAAATTAAATTATTTAAAGTCTAAAAATTTTAAATAAAATATCATTATGTATGAAACCTTATTAGATTTATAATGAATATTTAAAATCGAATTAATCTTATGTATAACCCTATATTAAAAATGATTTAGTAAATAAACTTTGATTTTAACTCTTTTAACTCTTCTTTGAATTAAATAATAATAAATGGCCTAATCTAATCCAAGTGGAACTAAATGATAATATTTTATTCCTAAGGTTGTTTTTGGACGATATACAATTGTCTAGTAGAATTAAGACATGTGTTAGGGTAATATCAATATCATTTTTACCCTTAATTACCCTATATACTTTTAATCGTGGTAAATAAAAGTAAAAAGTTACTATTCACCAAAAAATTATTTTCATCTCATTGAACCACATTTTACTTCTTGATATTAACCGTGTCTCTCGGATTTTCGAAATTCCATTTACAGAAGTGGTAAAATTAAGTTTTATGAAAAAATCAGTTTTTTTAACTACCACTTAGTAGTTTCACTATTCATCAAAAATTGAAGTTTTTCAGAACAATGCCAAAATTTTACCCTAAGATATAATTGATATTCCGAATTCAAAAATGGTATCTATTTTAAAAAATTATAAACATATAGTTGCATAAATTAATTTTATAATTAATTTCTGCTGTCATAATAAATAGCGTGTTTTTAAGAAACAATATATATCAAAAGATTGACAATTGTTTAGGTCCAATATCAAAGTGAAATTAATTATAATGAACACCATTGGATAAAATGGTAAAAATATATTATAATTATACTTTAAAACCACTCAATAATATAATTTATCATTATAAATTATTTTGAATTAAAAAGTTGTTTTTAATTATAATTTAGTAATATTCACTATTCATCAAAATATAAGTGTTATCTGAAAAGTTCCAAAATTTCACCCTAGGATAAATTTGATATTTTGAATCCAAAAATTACGTCCATTTTGAGAGAAAGAATTTATAAAATCTCAAAAAGTAGGTATTACTATTCATAACGGCTAGTTTGATTGGTTTTGGTATGTTAGAATCTCGAAGTTGCGTACAATGCACGACATTGCATTATTCGAAGGGAAACGTACCGTGGATGCTTAGGGTGTTACAAATTCTATCGGGGACTATGAGGAAAACTTCAAAAGACATGCATGATACATCTCCAGTTTTTTCATGAACATTCACATTAAGCTGTGTCTCTTCTTCATAGGGATAAATTAGAGTCTACAAAAATATTTGACAATTTAAGCCTTCAATAGTTATGATGTTATTGTCAATTGTTTCCATTAAGGTTGAAATAGTGATCGTGGACTCTCAGTGGTCTCATAGACCAGATGAAAAAAAGAGGAAAATGAAGTTTAATATGGGTGGATAAAAAAATTTATCCCATGATGGAAAGAAGACCCAATATCTCAAATGTCAATTTTTTTAGGATTCAACGTGGGAACTATTTACAGGGAATCTATAAATGTTTCAAATGTGAAAAAAATTTGTCATCTTTCTAATAACTATCAGGATGAAAAGAATCCCAATAATTTCAAAGAATAAGAGAAGGTTCAGATCAAAACTCAACATATGGTGTAGTGTTTCAACTAAAAGTAACATAGTAATTATGAGATATATTTTCCTAAGCCAAGGGTTGTTGGAAGGAATCAACAAAAGAATCCTCCAAGGTAGTAAAGAATGGAATATGATATCACTACTGCTAAGTTGGATCCCGATAATGAAGTTATGATAGGTATACTGGTTATTCACCCAAGAATAGAAAATGTATTATTTTATTCTCATTCTATGAAGTCTTTCATATATTTCATGTTTAGTAGGACTATTTAACCACAAACTCAAAATATAGAGGTTGAGTTATCCATGAGAACTGCAAATGGGGGAAATTATGAAATCCAAGGTTTATAGATCCTTCCTGGTTAATGTTTGGGGACTAAACGTCCCATGAAATCTTGTTATATTCTATTTGATAGAGATTGATGATATATTGGTATAGATTGTAAATATATATATAAATCCAACATTGACTGTTGGGAAAGGGAGAACACTCTTCTCATCCCAAAGAATCCTCTAATTGTACACAAGTGTAAGGAGAAAGATGAATCTCTTTATGATTCATTATCTCAATTATGGATATTGTTTCCTTATAAGAAAGCATATCTAGATAAAATTCTCAAGAAAAAAATAGGAATCATGCTTGAATACATGCCCATCATATGGGATTACACTGATTCATTCCCCAAAGAATTGTTTGGTAATCCTCTTGATCAAGAGGTTGAGTTATCAATTGAAATTATTTCATGATCTATGACTATATAAAATAACACTTTTATAAGGGACACCATTGATATTTAATGACTAAAGAAGTAGTTATAGGAAAATCTGGATAAGGTTTTTATACACATAAGTGCTACACCAAGGGGTGATCTAGTTCTCTTCTTCAACAAGAAGGATATATCAATGTGTATCTGGATTGATTATCATTAGCTCAAAAACATCATGATAAAGAAAATGTATCCCCTTCCACAGATAGATGACTTGTTTGATCAGTTATGTGGGGCAAGATTTTTCTCTATGATGTAACTTCAGTTGGGATATCACCAATTAATGTTTATCAAGGAAGATATTCCCAAGACTAACTTTCGAACGAGGTATGGAGACTATGAGTTCATAGTGATTCCCTTAAGACTCACTAATTATCTATAAATATTCGTGTGGTTAATGATTACAGTCTATCTAGATTACCTCAACTAATTTTGGGTAGTCTTTATTGATGATTTTCTGATATACCCCAACAGAAAATAAGAACATGAGAAGCATTTGAATACTATGCTCAAATATTTGTGAAGGGAGAAACTACATGAAAAGTAAAAAAAATATGTATTATGGATGGAGTAAGTATCATTATTGGTTAATTTAATCACTAGAAAATGAATTTCCACAGACCCTTCCAAGACAAAGGAAATTAAAGAGTGGTCCATGAAAACATCTGTAATGGGTATTTATAGTTTCTATTGTATAGATGGGTATTACCACAGATTTGTAAAGAACTTATCACAATTGTCAAAACCAATAATCAATTTGACTTGGAAGGGATAAAAGATTGTATAGACCAGTGAATGTGAATACTACTTTAATGGGTTGAAAAAGAGGATTATCACTAGACTAGTGCTGACACTACTAAAAAGTGGGTAACTCCTTATGATGTAAAATGATTCTTCAAAGTAGTTATTATGCTATGAACAGATAAAAATTGATAAAGTGATATAATATGCATCAAGGAAGTTAAAAATTCATGATAAAAACTATCCTACACATGATATGGAGTTGGAATTGGTGATATTTTCATTGAAAATATTACAACATTATCTCACTGGGGAGACATTTGAGATATATAAGGATCAACAGATTATAAAATATATATTCACATAGACGGAGATTAATATACACATGTGAAATTATTTAGAGCTCATTAAGGATTATTAATATTTGATCCACTACCATCCTAATAAACAAACAAAATTGATTGTTCTAGGTAAAAAGAATCCAGGAACATTATTAATGGTGAGAATTGAGAAGGATAAAATCTTCTTATATTTGAAAAGGATGGGCATGGGACTCATTAAGGATGGAACATCCTCAATATTTTATCAAGTGATTTCTCAACTGTACCTTATGGAGAAAATAAACCATTCTCAAATTAATGATGTGGAAATTTAGAAAAGGGTGGAAGCTATTAGAAATGTGAAATCCTCAGTGTTCCAAATAGATGAGCAATGAGTCTTGAGATTTGGGTCACGAATATGTGAAACATCCAATCAATATGTAAATAATGATCTTATGAATGACACACATAACTCAACAATGTATATTCACTCAGGAATCACAATGACACATTGATATCTCCAATAAAACTATTGGTGGGAAAATATGAAGAAGAAGTTCACTGAATATACATCAATGTGCCCAGTATATTAGCACGTGAAGGATTAAAGATAAAATTACAGGGGGATGATGAAATAATTACCCATACCAACATAGAAGTGGGAAAACATCACTAAAAAAATTCAATGGACTTCCAAAGACATCCATAGGGAATATTGCTATATGGTTTATTGTGGATTATCTTACGAAGACAGCTCACATTATCGTAATTTGAGATGACTTATCCCTAGATGGAATTTCTAAAATATATATCATATAAGTGGTAAGGATGAATGGGTTAAAACTATCAACTATATCTGATCAAGATTAATGTTTTACCTCCATGTTTAGGAGAAGTCTCAAAGAAGATGTAAACACTGAGATAAATTTCAATACAGATTATCATCCTTATACTCATGGAAAATCTAAGCATAATATTCAAACACTGGAAGATATTTTGAGGGAATGTTAAATATACTTCAAAGAAATATGGGACCAATATCATCCTCAAGTTGAGTTCTCTTACAATAACAATTTCCACTCGAGAATCTAAATGGATCTATATGAAGACTTAATTGGAAAAGATGCAAAACACCAAAATGATGGGATAAAGTAAGTGAACATAAGCTTCTTGGACATGAATTAGCCGAATAAATGGTTGATAAGGTGAAAACCATTCAGCATCACATCAATGTAGCCAAAATTTGATAGAAGATCTATGTAGACAATTGTTAACTAGACTAGGAGTTTATGGCTGTATATATAGTATTCCTCAATGAATCACCATTTAAGAGAATCATGATATTTGGGAAGAATGTAAAACTATTTCCCTAGTGCATCGACCCCTTTGATATTTTAACACCCCAAGCTTTCATGGTATGCTTCTCTTTGAATAATACAATAGCGTGTGTTATATGCAACTTTGAGTTCTAACACACCACAACCAATCATACTAGCCGTTAAGAATAGTAATACCCACTTTTTGAAATTTTATACAATTTATATTTCAAAATGAACTTCATTTTTTGATTCGGAAGATTGAAATTAGCCTCGGGTAAAATTTTGGTACTTTTCGGATAACTTTTATATTTTGATGAATAGTAAAAATTAAAAATTTTAATTAAAAAAACTTTTTGAATAAAAATAATTAATAGTGATAAATTATTAATTTGAGTTGTTTTAAAGTATATTTAGAATATATTTTTACCATTTAATAAAATTTAATTCATTGGACATAATTTCACAATTAAACCGGACATAAACAAGTGTCAATATTTTGATGGTTATTTTATCTTAGAAACATGCTATTTGACAATGGGAATTAATTTAAATTAATTAATTAAACTTATATGTTTTGAATTTTGAAAAATAGACATCATTTTTGAATTCATAATATCAAATTTCGCTTAGTCTGAATTTTTGGTATTTTTCTGAGAAATGTCAATTTTTGATGAATAGTGAAACACACTGAGTTATTGGTTAAAACTAATTTTTTTATTTAAATAATTATTTATTTTATTTAAATTAAATTATGTCAAAATAGGTACATAATACTTATATATGTTCACTGTAATTCATTGGATTCAGTTTATAATAATTTTAGATATATAAAAATGTTATTGATCTTTTCACCGTCTTTTAACCACCTCCTAGGAGCTTTTGAAAATTCACATGAAACAAAATTTTACCGCTTCTATAAGCTCAATTTCAAAAATCTGAGAGACACGGTTAAAATCAAGGAGTAAAATTTTGTTCAATGAGATGAAAATAATTTTTGGGGAATAGTAACATTTTACTTTTATTTACCACGGTTAAAAGTAAATAGGGTAGTTAAGGGTAAAAATGATATTAATATTACCCTCACACATATCCTAATTCAATTGGAAAAGTTTATCTCTACTAAAAACAACCTTAGGAATAAAATATTATCATTTATGTCCACTTGGATTAGATTAGGACATTAATTATTATTTAATTCAAAGAAGAGTTAAAAAAGTTAAAATCCAAGATTAATAACTACAACATTTTTAATATAGGGATTAGAAAAAGATAAATTCTATTATAAATATTAATTATAAAGATAAAAATATTTCCTACATCATGGTTTTTTATTTATATTTTTTATACATTATATAAATAAATTTATTTATGACACAATGATGATGCAATAATTACCTTATTCATGAAAGATTCAAATAAATGGTATTATAAATATTAATATAAATAAAATTTCAAAGTTTTTATGACATCCACGAATTTTATAGGTGAATATAAAATGTTAGGATTGATTCAATTTTTTTGAAGTAATCATGTTGTTATTATTTTATCCAAAAACAAATACCAAATATTGTCAAAATTTACATAAAATTGTTTTTAAAACAAATATTATATTATTAATTGATATAATGGTCATAAAAATATATGTATTGTCCAAAAGACTTATAGAATAATATATATGACATTAATGAACCAATTGTGGTTGTATTGGCAGTATATTGTAAGTTTATTAACCATATAGTGTAATAATACAAGAAGACACAGAAAAAGATAAATTATTTAACTTAGAGTTAAATCTAAATGATAAGGTTAAAATGGTAACCTAAACTTGTCTAATACCTATTGGTTGAGTTATTCTTGACTTATCCACATTTTATACTTTAAATAATAAACTTTGGAGCCATTATATAACGAATATGAATGTATTATAAAATAATATCTTAAGTTTTTCCTAAGGTGCCCCTCACCCCTCTTATAAAAGGGAACGCCCCCTTCTCTCTAACTCAAACCTTATAATCCATTTGTCTTGGCCAAACCCTGCCCAAATACCCTCTGAATTATCCTCCATTCATCATGGAGTCCTTATTTTGATCCGAAAGCAAACCTATAGAGCCCTTTTTATCAAATCAATAGGAATAACCTGAAAAAGAGGTAATGATTTGACCACCCTCTTTCAAGTTCCTTTCTTCTTCCACTTCCTTTTTATTTTTAATTCCATTCTAAAATAATAACTCTAGTATATTATATATAATGTGATGTTGTTATAATTATGGTACAACCAAATTCATTATTCTATCCACCCTTTGAATGACATGTCACTATACGTGCATACGTACGGCTTACCGTCTCCGCGTCGTGGTGTAATTATTATTTAATACATTATTATTTGGATGGGTATAATAATGATGTGTATTTGATTTAAATAATAAATATAAAATGATAAGGATTCTTTATATATTATATACCATCCAATCCTATATTATATAAGTATCAAAAGAATGATATTTTCGCTCGTGCGTACATACGGACTTCCGTCCCCATAAATGGTGTTTTCCATTTCATATATACGTCTATTATAAATTTTTATATTATATATATATGTGATAAATAAATCATGTTTTATATTGTGGAAGTATTTAACACATGATCTAAGTGATATAATCAAGAGTAACAAGTTAAAACACGTACGATAAAGAAAGATATTATTACATGAAATATTAATATAACATGGAAATTATCATTAAATGGGTAGTATAAATTCAAAAATGAATAATGTATGATACCATAAATATTAATATGGTTCTGTTGTAATTTAATAACATACTATAGTCTTCATATAGGAGGCTAAAGGTACCCTCGACTAAAGGAAAGTGCTAGGTAAGGGGTTTTCATCTAACGCTTTATTCCAGTGAGATTCATGCCATATTGCCACTATTATCTTTTGGGTGGATTATGTACTGCCCATAATTTTATTAATTGTGTAATTAACTTCATTTTATGTGTATTTACATATTCATTATATGATACCTCTTTCATGGGGTGTATGTTTCGTAAGCTACCAAATTGGTGAGGGTTTATTTCACAATCTCTTCATTATCCAAGGTTATTTGTACGTAATTATCTACTGGGACCTCTTTATCATCCACATCTATGTTTCTTAAAACTTTATTTCAAAACATTCTTAATACTTTACAGAATACGGGTTAATGTCATTTATACCCTTCTTTTACTTTTTATAAGAAGTTTATAAAGGAATCTTTCCGCCATTTTCCAAACAAGGTCTTTCAAACCTTCTTGACAAAATTAAGGTAATAATGTTTTTTAACTTATACGATGAGTGCGGCTATTTTCTACCATTATAAACTCGTCGAAGCTTCCCTTATAAGATTATAAGAATATTTTCAATTTAAATGTTTTATTTTATAATTACGTGACTTTTAAATGATTTCAAAAAAAGAGATATTTCCATCAAATAGTTTTGATTTCATCTATGTCAACATCCTTTGATGGAATTTAAGCTTATTTGAAGTTGAGTTATTATGATAAAAATTATCAATATTTTATTTATGGTTTTGTGATATTTTTTACTATGGATGAGTTATTTTTATGCCATTAAAGGCTTATGATTAATGTTTTGGCATTTTGTATGCTAGTTTTAATACGAATTTTTATGTTATATTTTATCCTCTTATTAATATGAATGTGTTGTATTAGTATGTTCTGGGTTGGGAACTGGTAAAATTAATCCCTCCGTGTTGGGGTCCGGTTACATCAGACCCTCGGGGTTGGTTTTCGGTTATTAGTGGTACTTCGGGTTGGTGTCCGGTTATTAGAGGCACTCCGGGTTGGTGTCCGGTTTTTAGAGGCACTCCTGGTCGGTGTCCGGTTATTAGAGGCACTATGGGTTGGTGTCTGGTTATTAGAGGTACTCCGAGTTTGTGTCCAGTTATTATAGGCACTCTGGGTTGGGTTTCGGTTACAGTTTTTGCTTAGGGCTTGGCACGAGTCCTTGACACAGAAATTAAAGTTCGGCATTATGCATTCCATCATTATGAAAGTGGTTATTTCTATTGCATGTTATTATTCTTATAGTATAATATCCATGTGAATAATTAAGTGGAATTATTTCATTTAATTTTTTCCATATTATGTTGAAGTTCAAGATTAAAAGGATTTTGTTTTAGTTTTATACATTTCCTTAAATGTTTATGCTTATTTTTGAAAGTTTCCACTGTATTGCATACCCTTACTGAGTTTTTCAGCTCACCCTTTTCTATGTTTTATTTTCCTAGGATTCCGAGAAGTGTATTTTGATTGATATGCAGGGTTAATAAATGTTAATAATGGCATTCATAAAGGATTATTTATGTTGTTTCATATGTTATAATGTGTAATGTAACATTCATGTATGTAATATATTTTCCAGGACTGCTAAACTGATCAGTCCTTCGGTGCTTGATTCATTGTAATCAGTCCAAAGTATAAAAATACTGCACCAACTCTAGGTACCTCGGGTCGGGGCGTTACATTTGGTATCATAGGATGTTTAGAAAAAACCATGGAAATTAGATTTAGATAAACTCTGATTAGAGCACATTACCCTATGATAGAATTTGATGATTAGTATAGAAGAACTTCCAAGAATTTTTCTAATGTAGTTATTTTGTTATTTTTCCATGAAAATACATCTCTGTCTAGATATGAGCTGATAGAGGTGGCTCTGGCATAGATGTACCTAGGGGTAAAACCCGAAAACACCGCTTTGAGCTAGGCTCGAATGGGAATTGGTGCACGAAAACGGGCCTTGCTACACTCTTCGTTACAACACTCCCGGTGGATATTCTTAGGATAATTATCATTTTCTTTACAAACCATTATAAAGGTATTATGTGTATATAATTACTCAAAGAAAACATTTTTATGATTATGGATTATATCCATAAACTGTTTAATTTATGTTAAGTTTTTTCCATGTTTGGGATTAGGTATTTCTATTCATAAACTAATCTTGTGTTTTCCATTGTTTAGAAATGGCTCCCAGTAGAAGGAATGATAATTCCAGCAATACACATGATCCAAATAGTAAGAAGGATCATATCTTTCATGGTCCTAATCCAGAATTTATACGGGAAATAGTCTTCGATGTATTATCATCCGATGAAGAAATAGTATCATGTGTTGATAAGATAAGTAAAGAATTCTCAGAGTCCTATGGCTTTGAAGGGAAGCCATAGAAAAAAAGGATGGTAGAGAGAAGGACAGATTAAGGGAGGAAGGTAAAGAAGGATTTTCCCATATGTGATAACTTTGGAAAGAATCGCCTTGGAAAAAGCTTGAAGGGAATGGGAGTACGTTATAAGTGTGGTGAAAAAGGACACCAAGTACGTGACTGTTCATCTGTAAGAATATGGGACACTACGCGAACCAATGTCCAAATAATCAGAGTATGCCCCAAATGATGCTATTGTATAATAATGAAGTTATGATACTACCCTAGATGAAGAAGAATGACTAGTGTTCTTATGTTTTTATTATAGTATTATTTCATTTGAGTGTTGTATTAATAATATATTGGTTATATGAATTATAGAGATAAATAATGATTATACTGCAGTACTATTTTATAGAGGATTTGAGATTATATGGTTCTAAGAAAAGTGATGTAATAGTAGGCTATGCTTTTTGGAAAATACATGGTTGAAGGAAAGGTAATACTTAATATGGTCCCAATAATGAGGTAGTGATTTTGAAATAAAAGATGGTTGATTTGAATAATTATGTTGGATATTCTTGACTACCTTGAAACTGATTAATGATTTTTCATCGTTGGAGTTCACATCATTTTTGGATAATAGGAGTATATCTAGTATTCTATAAAGAATAAGGGAGCATGAATGTAATCAATAAGGTTTTATGGTAATTCAAGATGTTACCATGTTTTAAAATAATACATGATGAAGGTGTTCACGTGTTATTACATGGAAAAAGGATAGTCATTGTGTTTAACATCATTATAAATTTTCGACTATGAGTTTGGATAGTAGTATTTTGGATATGTCTGAAGGTTGAAATGGATTATGTTTTAAAGGTTATTTTTGAATTTTTATAATATTAAAACACGCAGACCGTGTTACAACCCATCACGTTGGACAAAGCTGTGGGAATCTAACCCACAACCATAGTGTTATTGGGATTGATCAGCTACCACTGGACTACGTGGAGTCCCTGGATTATATAATGTAGTTTCTTTTTTAAAGGTTCTGATATATGAATTATAAATTAATTATATTTGGAACCCTATATGATTAGGATAAATAGAGTATTATTGAGTTGTATTATGTTTTGTGGTGAAAAATGATTTTGTGGTAGAAATTTATTAATGGATAAAACCCTAATTATAAATTTTGTACATGTACTTATGATCTTATCCAATCTCATAAAAAAATTCCTCAACATTTATAAAAGGAACATTGAACAAAAACGTTTTCCTAGATGGTACCTTATATCATCACATATTTTTGGCTTTGTGATTGTTGGAAATTTCATAGCCATGTTATCTACCCCTCCCCATCAGATATTGATGGTAATATTTCTCTTCCATATCCATGAGTCCCTACATGGAACCCTAGTATGTTTTATTTTTGGTAACCTCCATACTTACCACTCTTTATTTTAAATAGAGGTATCATTAATCTATTTTTTAATGGGGGATTTCAACTATGATATTTTGAAATGTCAACCCCAAGTTTCCAATACCGAGCATAAATTGATAGGACACAATTTATTTAAGGAGGGGAGAATGTAACACCCAAATATTTCATGGTACGCTTCTCTTTGAATAATACAATAGCGTGTGTTATACGCAACATCGAGTTCTAACACACCCTAACCAATCGTACTAGCCGTTAAGAATAGTAATATCCACTTTCTGAAATTTTATACAATTTATCTTTCAAAATTAACTTCATTTATTGATTTTGAATATCAAAATTATCCTAGGTTGAAATTTTGGTACTTTTCGGATAAATTTTATATTTTGATGAATAGAGAAAATTACTAAATTTTAATTAAAAACAACTTTTTTAATCAAAATAATTAATAGTGATAAATTATGAATTTGTGTTGTTTTAAAGTATATTTAGAATGTATTAATACCATTTAATATAGTGTTGGTCATTAGACAAAATTTCACAATTAAATCAGACATAAACAAATGTCAATTTTTGATAGTTATTATTTCTTAAAAACACGCTATTTAACAACGAGAATTAATTTAAATTCATTAATGCAAAATATATGTTTTGAATTTGAAAAAATAGACATCATTTTTGAAATCATAATATCAAATATAGCTTAGGCTGATTTTTTGGTCTTTTTCAGAGAAACATGAATTTTTGATGAATAGTGAAAACACTGAGTTATTGGTTAAAACCAATTTTTTTATTTAAATAATTATTATTTTTATTTAAATTTATTTATGTCAAAATATATACATAATACTTATATATGTTAATTTTAATTCATTGGTTTCAATTTATAATTATTTTAGATATATAAAAATTTTATTGATCTTTTCACCATCTTTTACCCACCTTCTAGTAGCTTTTGCAAATTCACATAAATCATAATTGTACCGCTTCTGTGAGCTGAATTTTGAAAATTAGAGAGAAATGGTTAATATCAAATAGTAAAATGTGGTTCAATGAGATGAAAATATTTTTTGGTGAATAGTAACTTTTTTACTTTTATTTACCACGGTTAAAAGTAAATATGGTAATTAAGGAGAAAAATGAAATTTATATTACCCTCACACATGTACTAATTCTATAGGACAAGTTTATCTCGTCCAAAAATTACCATAAGAATACAATATTATCATTTAGGTCCACTTGGATGAGATTAGGACATTTATTATTATTTAATTCAAAGAAGAGTTAAAAGAGTTAAAATCAAAGTTTAATAACTAAAACATTTTTAATATAGGGGTTTTCATAAGATAAATTCTATTATAAATATTAATTAGAAATATAAAAAGATTTCATACATCATGGTATTTTATTTATAATTTTGAGACATTATATAAATAATTTTATTTATGACACAATGATGATGCAGTAATTCCCTTATTCATGAAAGAGTCAAATAAATGGTATTATAAATATTAAAACAAATATAATTTCAAAGTTTTTATGACATCCATGAATTTTATAGGTGAATATTAAATGTTAGGATTGATTCAATGTATTTTGTTTGAAGTAATCATGTGGTTATTATTTTAACAAAAAAACAAATACCAAATAGTGTCAAAATTGACATAAAATTGTTTTTAAAACAAATATTATATTATTAATTGATATAATGCTCCTAAAAATCTAAGGATCATCCAGAAGACTTATATAATAATATATATGACATTAATTAACCTATTGGGGTTTTAGTGCTAGTATATAGTATGTTTATTAACCAAATAGTGTAATAATACAAGAAGACACGGTAAAAGTTAAATTATTAAACAAAGAGTTAAATCTAAATGAGAAGATCAAAATGGTAACATAAACATGTCTAAAACCAATTGGTTGAGTTTTTTTCGACCTCTCCACACCTTATACTTTATATAATAAACTTTGGAGCCATTAAAAACCGAATATGAATTTATTATAAAATAATATTTTATGTTTTTCATAAGGTGCCCCTCACACCTCTTATAAAAGGGAACTCCCCCTTATCTCTAATTCACACCTTATAAGCCATTTGTCTTGGCCAACCCCTACCCAAATAACCTCTAAAATATCCCCCCTTCATCCTATAGGCCTTATTTTGATCATAAAGCCAACCTAAGGAGCCCTTTTGATCAAATCAAAAGGAAGAACCAGGAAGAAGATGTAATGATTTCACCACCCTCTTTCAAGTTCCTTTCTTCTTCCACTTCAATTTCTATTGTAGTTTACATTCTAAAATTATAACTCCAGTATATTTTATATACTTTGATGTTATTATAATTATGGTACAACCAAATTCATTAACCAATCCACCCTTTCAATGACATATCACCATACGTGTATACGTACGTCTTACCGTCTCCACGTCGTGGTGTAATTGTTATTCAACACATTATTATTTGGATGGGTATAATAATGATGTGTATTTGATGTAAATAGTAAATATAAAATGATCAGGATTCTTTATATATTATATATCATCCAATTATATATTATATTAATATCAAAATAATGATATTTTCGCTCGTGCGTACGTACGGACTACCGTCTCCATAAACGGTGTTTTCCATTTCATATATATGTATATTATAAATATATATGATTATTAAATCATGTTTTATATTATGTAATTATTTAAATCATGATCTATGTGATACTATCAAGAGTAAAAAGATAAAACACGTATGATAAAGAAATCAATTATTATCTGAAATATTAATATTACATGGAAATTATTATTAAATGGGTAGTATAAATTAATAAATGAATAATGTATGATATCATAAATATTAATATGGTTCTGGTATAATTTAATAACATAATATTGTCTTCATACATTAGGCTAAATGTACCCTCGACTAGAAGAAAGTGCAAGGTAAGGGGTTTTAAACTCACTGCTTATTCCCGTGAGATTCTTGTCATATTGCCTCTATTACCTTTTGTGTGGAATATGTACTGCCCATAGTTGTATTCTTTGTGTAATAAGCTTAAATTTATGTATATTTACATATTCATTGTATGATAACTCTTTCATGGGGTGTATTTTTCGTATGTTACCAAATTGGTGAGGGTTTATTTCACAATCTCTTCATTATCCGAGGTTGTTTATATGTAATTATCTATTGGGACCTCTTTATCATCCACATCCATGTTTCTTTAAAATGTATTTAAAAACATTCTTAGTGTTTTACAGAATATGGCTTAAATTCATTTATACCCTTGTTTGACTTTTTATAAGAAGTTTTTAAAGTAATCTTTCCGTCGTTTTCCAAATAAGGTCCTTTTTTCACCTTTTCGACAAAATTAAGGTAAGAATTTTTTTTAACTTATATGGGGGGTGTGGCTATTTTCTACCGTTATAAACTTGTAGAAGATTCCCTTAAAAGCATATAAGAATATTTTGAATGTATATGTTTTATTTTATAACTATGTGACTTTTAAATGATTTCAAACTAATAGATATTTCTCTCAAATAGTTTTCATTTCATCTATGTCAACATCCTTTGATGGATTTTAAGATTATTTGATGTTGAGTTATTATGATACAAATTATCCCTATTGTATATAAGGTTTTGTGTTATGTTTGACTATGGATGAGTTATTTTTATTCCATTAATGGTTTATGATTAATTGTTTGGCATTTTGTATGCAAGTTTTAATATGAATGTTTATGTTATATTTTATCCTCTTCTTAAGATGAATGTGTTGGACTAGTATGATCCGGGTTGGGGACCAGTAAAAGTAAGCCCTCTGGGTTGGGGTCCGGTTACAGCAGACCCTCTGGGTTGGTGTTTAGTTATTAGAGGAACTCTGGTTTTGTGTCCGGTTATTAGAGGCACTCCGGCTTGGTGTCCGGTTATTAGAGGCACTCTGGGTTGGTGTCCGGTTATTAGAGGCACTCCGGGTTGGTTTTCGGTTATTAGAGCCACTTTGGGTTGGTGTCCGGTTATTAGAGGCACTTTGGGATGGTGTTCGGGTATTAGAGGCACTACAGGTTGGTGTCTAGTTTTTAGAGGCACTCCGGGTTGGTGAACGGTAATTAGAGGCACTTCGGTATGGTGTCTGGTTATTAGAGGCACTCCGGGTTGGTGTTCGGTTATTAGAGACACTCCGAGTTGGTGTCCGATTATTAGAGACACTCCGGGTTGGGTTCTAGTTACAGTTATCCCTTAGGTCTTGGCACGAGGCCTTGACACAGAAATTAAAGTTCAGCATTATGCATTTTATCATTATGAAAGTGGATATTGATATTGCATGTGCTTATTCGACTAGTAGAATACCCATGTGAATAAGTAAGTGGAATTATTTCATTTTATTTCTGCCATATTATGCTGAAATTCAAGATTTAAATGCTTTTGTTTTAGTTTTATACATTTCCTTAAATGTTTATGCCTATTTTTGAAAGTTTTTTCTTGTATTTCTCACCCTTACTGAGAGTTTGATCTCACCCCTTTCTATGGTTTGTTTTCCCAGGATTCTAAGAAGTGTATTGTCATTGATATGAAGGGTTAAGACAAGGGAATAATGGTGTTCATAAAGGATTATTAATGTGGTTTTTTATGTTATAATGTGTAATGTAACATTCATGTATGTAATCTATTTTCCAAAACTGCTAAACTGATCGGTCCTTCAGGACTTGATTCCTTGTAATCATGCCAATGTATAAAAATAATGCACCGAAATTGGGTAACTGGGTTTTTGGAATTACAGAGATTATTGATTATGTTTAAGTTGTGGCATATCGACTAGAACTTACACATACCATGTCATAATCACACAATGTATTCCATGTATCCCTTTTAAGAAAGTACATACTATATCCTTCACAAGTACTAAATTCAGATGTGGTATAGTTGGAAAATGATCTCTCATACAAGGAGAAGCCTGTGAAGATCATGAACCATAGCGATAAAGTTCTACACCAGAAGACTACCAACCTGCTCAAAGTACTATAGTGGTAGCATAAGTATGAAGATGTGACATGGGAACTAGAGGAAGCAATGAAGGAGAAGTAACCTCACACATTTCCCCCATAGTTAGTAAAATAGAATTTTGGGGGAGAAATTTCATAAGTGGGAAAGAATGTAACGAACTTGATTTCTATCAATGGAAATTATTTCCTTATAATTATTCCTTATTGTAAAATCCACATAAAATCACATTGAAAAAAAATATAATCATTATCAATGAAAAATGAATGAAATAAAGTCTTTCTTGATGTTAAGGAACCAATACCATCAGAATATTAATGTGACCCTTATGAATAGTATATTGACCAATAGAATAGTGACCTCACCAATGATATTATAAATATAAATTGTGTTTCTTATAAACGAGAATATGATATATTTATATCCTGGAATAAGTAAATAAATTTTTTATAAATGATAAATTAATTATTTGTATTCTTGTAAGTTATAAATATTTAATTAGACTTTTATAATAATATAATGATTTAAGATGATATTTATTTTTTAAAAATGAATTCATAAATTAATAATTTTTTCCATGTGATTTTAAGATAATTTCATTAGGCCTTATTTAATTTTTCAAAGTGTTATAAAATCAGTTAGAATTTTAAAATAAGTATTTTCCATGTAAATGATTATTTTAAATAAAAATTAAATTTATCATATATGGAAAATTATTTTAATAAAATGGAGTTAATTTATTAATTATATACATTGAAACATGGTTAAGGATAATTTTTTGAAATATTCTAAAATAGTTGAATTCTTTGTGAATAGTAAAATACAACAATTAATGATAAATGTTAAATGCATGAATTATTTATTCATTTTTCATGTAAATATGATTTAATAATACTAATATCAAATAATAACTTATTATTTTAATATATATTTAGATAAAATTCTCAAACTATTCGTATTTTTTATCCAAAAATAATAAACTAATGAATAAAATAATGATAAAACACCCCTCACGGCCTCTTCCCCTCACACAGATCTAGATTTGAATAATATCCAAATTATTCTCAATTATCTTCCCAATAACCTCTCCCATGTTCAGGAGAATTTGGTTTTAAAAAAATTTCAAAACAAATCCCATAAGGAGGTTCTGAAGATGAAGGATTCAAGAGGAAAAATCCCCTTCCTTCATTTTAATTTCATTCCTGGTTCTTTTCTTTTCCTTTTCTCTCCTCAACTCCACTCAAAAAATAGTATAATAAATATCGTAACTTATATATACAGAAATTTTATTATTCTAATGGAATTATCCATCATCATTTATTTCCCTATCCTTTTGTAGTAAAATCGAAACATCATCCACGATGTGTTAATTTATTGCATTCAAGGACGATAAGTTTTTACTTTTCATTACTGCCTTCAAGGATGCTCATAAAACCATTTTTATGGTTTGAGAAAAATTTAATACATGTATTAAAAACTATTTAATGTTTTGGATCCATAATATATACATGAAATTAAATAATGAAACAAAATTAGTTCGTGGTGATCGAAAACCCCAAAATTAATCCAAACGATTAATCATTAAAGTTTTATCTAATGATTCATACTCATACCATATAATCATATGACTTATATAACAATTTTATCATATGGATGTTAATTAATAACATATAACTTCAATTTTTTATATTTAATCCCATTATACATGATCATTCACACAAGTATACAAATGAACCGGTCATGAAAACAATAGAAACAAACACTTCCATCTGAACGAAAAAATTTCATCTTATAACTCATCAAAAAGTCCATAAATAAACATAATAAAGATATAATAAATAAAATAAATGTATAAAAGGTTCTTATTTAATTAATTAATGGATTTAATTTTATTATCCCAGAAAATTAGATCAAGTTCAGAACACTTTCTTACATAAGGTAAAGGTTTCTTCACGAACCTCCATTTTTCCTCCGATTTATGCATTATCTCTCTTTACCCAAATGAAAATATTATATTTTTTATATAGTTATTATATATATTCTATGTATGTGATTCAAAATCATGTATAAAAATCATTACATCCTTCTTTGATGAGGAATACATGCTTTAATAAGGCTCCCTTCTCAATTCATCCTGATAAGCCCTCCCGATTAAATGGAACTTCCCAATTTTATACGCATTTTCAAGTGATCTACATAATATATTTTAATCCACCAATAGTTTTATAAAATAAATCATTTTATCATGAAAATTTTCTTGGGTCATTTCTGTTTTTTACATATAATTATTCTTTTTCCTTTTTAAATAATCTTCAATATTTTCTTTAAACCACACTAAAATGTTTTATTTTTAATGTTTCATAAAAAATATTTTTACATGTTTTCACTTTATTTATTAATAAATTATCACGATATATGAATATTTTTCATTATGACTGTACTTTATGATTTAAATATTTTCTTTTATGGACACCATTTTGATATTCCTTCTAGTTATTCCTTTGGACATGATTATGATACGCAATTATTTTCTTGTGTAACCGACATGTTTATAGATTATTAATTATGTACGATTATTTTTATGAAACAAATATTCATGAATATGTTATTATTTGGAGACCATATATCACTCCAATGCATTGGCTAATTTTTAGTCTCATGAGATTTCATGTGCAACAGTCTCAGTGTTTAGCATTGACTCACGCTCCATGTGCAACAGTCTTGGTGGTTACACTTGACTCGTTATCTTCCATGTGCAGTGAGAGTTTACTCATGATTATGTCCTTTTCTCTACTATATTACATTAATTCCATGACTAAATGATCCCATGTTATATATGTTATGGTTCCATATATATATTCATGTTCAATGTTTTTAGGTCATCATGATAAGTCATTTAACCCATGTGATTTGATTTATAACTTTTCTTATTCCATTGCATGGATTTTATATCATCCATTTTCATGTATTCCACAAGTTATCCTTTGTAGATGTAAGGAATTAGATGAATTTATGAGATCTTTATCAAGATTAATTAATAGTTGTTTTATTTTGGTTTCATGTTGTTTAATTATGTATCTAATCTTAAAAATTAACTAGAATTTATAATACTTAGTTTTTATTTGAAGGATTATTTTTAATACAATCATGTAATTGTAAGTGTAAAAGGATATGGACACTATATTTTCAATTTTTTAATCCATAGATATCAGTTTTCTTAGTCTTGTAGTTGAATATACATTCTCGATTAGTCCTTGAGTTGGGATGCTCAAAAGGAGTAGGATAATTGGGAATTGGAATGTTGAGTATAAAAGGCACAACTAACCTATTTATGATGAAAATAATGTTACTAGGGAGTTGGTTCCATAAGTGTTTTGGAGACACTTATAAGAGTTTTAATCTAATTTTCATGGGTTTATCTAATGAATAGAGCATGAAATGCATTCATAGAAATGAATTCTTACTATGAGTGCATATTTAATTGTGAGTAATTATTTTTTTTTATTTTGTGAAAACATGTTTTTCTGTAAATTATTTAAATTTTCATTCAAATGTCAGATTTTGAAAATGGAATGATAATGGTATTTTTAAAATTCTTTTATTTTCAAAATAGTTATAGAATTTTATGAAATGGGTTTAAAATAGAAAGTGTGTAATTTTGGGAAAGTCTTGTTGTGATAGTCGTGATATGGTAAATATTGAAATTTTTAGTCATTTAATTTCTAGATAATTATAATTATGGAGTTTTATTGTGGTTATAGAAAATGGAACCTTGTAGGTGTCATAGAAACCAACCAAAAGAGGCTACTGAGAATGTGGTTTCACCTAAGCCATAGGGGAACCAACAACTAGTCGAAAGAATTTTTCATTCCTTTTAGGCCATGGATAGAGGGAACAAAAGTGATGAATAAAGGAAGGTTGATCATTCCATTCATTTATATAATTAGAATACACCCACATTTCTGGGTGATTCGGAACTAGATAAAGTAGTGGTGCGACTGAATAAGATGAATCAAATCTTCAATTTTATTTGGCACTCCATTAGAGTTGAAATTAAAGTTGTAAATTTATAGACTAGAAGATATTTTACACCAATGGTGGGATTTTATATTTCAATATAAAATAGAAGAAGGAATTTAATAAGAGTATTGTGAAGAATTTTTCAATAAAACATTCTATCCTTATATATTCAGAAGTGAGAGAATGGTATAATTTTTTAACTTTAAGTGGATAATGTCTTGGTGATAGATTATGCATCTAAATTTATGAATTTAGTCAAATTTTTACCCTATGTTACTTCTAATGTGTCCTTAAATGCACGCATTTTCGAATCATGACAAAGGCAAGATATTTGTTCAAATATTTCCACGATGTTTATAATATATTATTTGGAGATGGTCAATATAATGAAATTGTTATAAAGGGACATATTAGGTAGTATTGAAAAGAAAATAATGTTGAAACATACTAAGAATGGAAGGAACTCTAATGTTGGGAACACACAAAAGGGGAAATCCTATTTCCAACGTAGTAGAATGACTTAAAATCAGTAGGTTGGATTAGTGAATCTTTCCCCAAAACCAAAGGTTAATACTTGATGTTTTCGATGTGGTTAATTCAACCACATGAAGTAATACTTTATGGAACCACCTAGTGAATTCCACAATTGAAACAAGATAGGGCACTTATATTCTATTTTATCAGTTCTCCATGGTCTGGTTCTATGGATACATATAATGTTTCACAAACAGCTTATGATTCAATGGGAAAAGTATAAAAGAATAATATTATTTAGTAGAACTAAGTTATCCATGTTGATTCCATGAATACCTTGACTCCTCTAGTGGTGAAATATCAATAGGGAAATAAGGAACAAAGTATAGTGAGTAATCAATTATATGAAGCTGATAAAGTGACTGTGGATGATCAATTTCGACCATCAATAGTGAGAGGTAATATTATTTTTAAATATATTCATATGAAAGATTTATTTTATATGGGTTCATACCATTCTCTTATTTCTTTTCATGCTGTTTATTTTTTGGGTTAGAATGTTTAAATGATGCCTTCTATTTTAAAACATCAAACTCTTCAAGGTTAAATAGAATATAAAGACTTTATGTGTAGATAATGTTATATATATAGTGATACAGCTATGATTATATGGGATGTATCTATGGTAATGATGGATATTTATGACATAATCCTAGGTATGGATTGATTTAAAATGTTCAAAGCTCATATTTACTATTCTACCTGATGAGTTAGTTTTACGATTGATGATGGCATCGGGCATCTATTTAGAGGGAAATGAAATGTAAAGGTATGTGAGATGAGTCTATTGTAACAATTGGTTGGAATTATTTCATACCAATGTTTTTCATTGACTTTAAAATCAATGGAAGATCTCATGAATAATAGTTTTCTAGTGGTTGTTGATCAGTTTCAGTTGTTTTTCTTGAAAATTACTTATGGATTCCCCCCACAAGTGAAGTAGAGATTATAATTGATCTCCTTCAAGGGAATAGTCATATTTCTATTCCATATTATCAAATGGAACAAAAATAATTAAATTAATAAAAAGTGTAGTTGGAAAGAACTGGAAAACAAAGGGTTCATTCAGTCTAGAATGTCTCTATGGGAAGCACCAGTCTTGTTTGTCAAAATGGTGGCTGGAACTCTTAACCTGTATATGGATTATCATAATCCTTAACTAATTATGATAAAGAAATAGCATCCACTTCCATTCATTTGTGATCTATTCTATCAATGTATGGGATCCCATTGGTTCTCATAATTTGACATGCGATTGAGAAATCATCAAGAGTAGATATTACTATTATGAGTATATGGATATATATTTTGGTCCTAAAAATGCACCAACATTATTTATTGAATATATGAATTAGATATTTTATATATATATGGATTCATTGGTGGTGGTGTTTGTGGATGACAAATTGGTGTATTCAAGGAAAAGGGTTGAGCATGAGCAACACTTGGTGACAATGTTGGGAATATTGAGGGATCATTAGGTGTATTAAAATCTATAAAAGTGTAATTTTAGGATACAATAGGTATGCTTCCTTATACATGTAATTTATTAAAGAATGGTTTTTGTGGATCTATAAACGATAATGGTTGTTATCCCATGGATGGATCCAAATAATTTCTTCGAGATACGTAGTTTCCTCGGTATAAGTGGTTATTATTGAAGTTTTGTTCATGATTTATCATGAATAGATTTACCAATGATAGCTTTGATGAGGGAAAATGTACAATTATAATGGAATGATGAATTTAAAATTTTATATGAGCTTAAATTTATCCATACATCAACAACAATATTATATTTTTTAGAATCTTGGCAGGGGTACATGGTGCATTGTGATGCTTCATGACTTGGGTTGGGATGTGTTCTCATGTAGGGAGATCATTTTTTTTCTTATGGTTCACAGTAGTTATGGTTTCAAGATAAATACTACACAACACATGATTTAAAGTTAGATTTCATAGAACATTATTTAAATATTTCATGTTATTACCTCTTTGGTGAGAAATTCATGGGGTTTGTGGATCATAAGTTCTTGAAAAACATTTTCTCCCAAATGGATTTTATTCAAAAAAAAGATGATGGATGGACTGTCTTAAAATTTTTGACATTCAATTGATGTATACACAAGTAAAATGAAATTTACTAGTGGTTTCATAAAGAATAAATTTATATGGCCAGTTGTAAAAAGAGTCTTCAGATCAATGGAAGTTGATGTCAGTCATAACCGACATGCTCTTGGATTGTAAATATAGAGACATTTTTTTTATTTTCTTTTCCAGTTTCATTCTTTATTGATTTGGTGGAAACAATAAAGGAGGAAAAGAAATTTGATTCATTATTTTTTACAATGAGATCAAAACTCAATGGTGGAGAGACCATTGAGGAATGAAAGCTGGATGGGAGTTCAGTTTTGTGGTTTCAATATCATATGGTCATACCTATGGATTTCCAGGAACACTGTTTTCCTGATTGACACTATTCAAGATGGTCTATTCATCTTATAATACAGAATATGTATAAGGCATTGAAAGCATAGTTTTTGTGGGTTAGTATGAAAAGAAAGACAACTGGGTTTGTTTTGAGATGCTTAAATTGTCTATAGGTTAAATAAGAGCATCATCAACAAGTAGGTATGTTATAGTATTTTCCTATTATTTTTTGTAAATTGGAGAAAATATCCTGGGATTTTTTAATTGTTATCCCAAGAATGTATTGTAAACACGATACCATATGAGTGATAGTGGATCGAATAACATAGTTGGCCCATTTTATACCTATTCACGAATCTCCTATGATGAAGGACATGTAAAAATCTATATCCGATAAGTAGTAAAAAGGTATGGTGTACTAGTTTCTTTAGTTTCTGACAAAGATCCAAGGATTACATCTCATTTTTGGATATCATTATAAAAATACATAGGGAATTAGTTGAATATGAGTATAGCATATCTCCCCCATACATATTGACAATTCAAAAGGATAACAAAAAAATTAAAAGACATGCTTTGGGGTTTTTAATGGATTTTGGCAGCTCATGGGAGGATCACATAACATTAGTGAAGTTATCATATAAAAATATTTTTCATACCTTGATACATATGGATATTTTTGAATAATTGTATGGGATTCCTTGTTGTTCTTCACTTTGTTGGGTGGAAAGTGGTGAGACTTCACTATTTGGACTGAGCCTTATCCAGGATACAACGAAGAAGATTATGTTGATTATGAAGAGAATATATATGACATAGAGATGTCAGAAATCATATGTGGATAATCGTTGACTGTCATTGTCATTTGAGGTGAGTGATAATGTTTTCTGAATAATCTCTCCATGTCATGGAAATGATCATCTTAGGAAGAAAGGAATGGTATGTCCTTGATACATTGGCCCTTTGAGATACATGAACGGGTTAGGGAGGTGGAATATTGGTTAGATTTACCACTATTGTCTAGCATAGTGGAAAATTTGTTTTAGGTATCTCTTTTGAGAAAGTTCAAACTTGATCTTGACCATGTTATTTGATGGAATCACGTTGACCTAGACACGGATACTTTAGTGGTACATGTTTGTGTACAGATTGTGGATAGGCAAGAGAAAGTATTTCATGGAGAAAGCATCAATCAAGCGCTGGTTTTGTGTCAACATGGAAAGATTCTAGAAGAAACATGGGAATGGGAAAAGGAAATGGTCGAGTAACGGACCAAACTCTCTCTATCCAATGGGAGTTTTCTACTTTCCAATGATGTAAATTCCAATGGGGGGAGAATTTGGAACCCCTAGTTTTAAGTAACTATTTATTGATTTATTTTATGTATGTAAAGATTTTGGGTGATGTTTGGGAGGACTTAGAAGTCTTTTAGTTTGTTTTGGAGCTTTTATTCAGTTTTATAGTTAGATCATGGTTAGTATAAATTATGGAACTCCTATAAGAAACTATATAATGTGAGATAAATGATATTTTGTAGGCGTACCGTTAGGAAAATAGTTTTTCCAAACCATGCCGCCACCCAGGATTAACCAAACAAGTTGGAATAGAAGAAAAAACTTGTTTTCCACATGGTTTGTCAAACCATGTGAGACAACCATGCAAATGGTATTTGGATATTATTGTTGGCACATGGTTTTCACATGGTTTTCCATGCCACACACCTAAACTATTTCCTATTAAAAATTAGATCCATAAATAGTATATCACACTCAATATTACCTATAAACCACTAGTTTTTTTTCTTTGATAAACCAAACATGGTTTTCTATCCTTACAATGTCTTTAGAGACACTTCCCATCGATCTAAGAGTGATCCAATGGAAAATCATGGTGTGTTAAAGGCCGAATTGCTTAGTAAGTCTGTATTCTTAGTGGTTTTTATTAGATCTATTCTTCTTCTATACCATAGATTCATAGATCTAGTCCTTTTAGGATATATATATATAATATTTTTTATTCTAATAATGAAGATATATATCTATGTTTATGTTAGGTAAGATGATCTAATGCATGTTTTTTTGTATTCAAACAGATTTTGTTGATGTTTTCTTGATGTTCTTCATTTTCCCTATAGTTTATGAGAAATATGGATTCAATATCAACTCCTATTATTAATTATTCAAGGCTTATTTTAAAATTATATTATTTATTGAAATTTATTGTGAAATTTATGTGAAAATCATGGTTGAATCCCTCTTTAATTATGGTTTTTGGATTTGTGAAAATTGGTTGTTATGGAAAGTTATTTATTTATGGATTTTAATATTATGATTTTAAAATGTTATTTTTTTATTCATGGAAATGGTTTGATGGTAATTGATTCAATAAATGAAATTTTTTATTTAAATGGCGTGAAATATTTGATTTTTATTGGTTTCTTCATTAATGGATGGTTTTTGTTCTTGTACATTGAGATTGAAAAGTGTATGAAGTTTCCCCCATCATTAGATGGATGGATAATGGTGTGAACATTACACATCAAAACGATTCACCAAGTGATGTCTTAGTGAAAGGATGGATCACCACTCACATTTATAGGGAGTTCTATAGGTGCGTTGATGTTGGATGTGTGGATATGTGGAATTGATTTGATTGAACCAAAATGGTATTTGAGAAATAGTTTTAATGATATCTTTATTTCCATGGAAACTATTTTGGTTCGAAACATTTTTGAGTTAAAATTTATTTCACTTTGGTATAATTTGATTAAATTATTTTAAATGGTTTTATATAAATTATTTGATATTAATGTGCTAACTTGTTCTATCCTGGTGGCATTAGTAGAGAAGTCATTTAGGTAAATCCTTTTGAGTTTCATTACTCACCCCCTACATTGGATATTTGGTGCTATTGAATATATTATTTATCAAGACAGAGGGAAGGAAAATGTATATAATTTATTTAGGGATGCATCGTGATACATTGGGGTATATTGTAGAGTTTGATCACAGGTCATGTTGGGAGCTATAGAGTTATTTCGTTGGAGTCTTTTGGATTTGTGGTTTAGTCTTCCGCATTGGTACTCTGGTATTGTTAATGGTGTAGTTTGTTATTGTGGTCTTTCGGTATTACTTTGAGTTGTATTACATTATTATAATTCATAACATAGTGGGTTTTTGTTATAGAATTCCCAGTTGAGTATGTTTTTATTTTCAAAGGGAAAATATTTCCCCAATTATACTGAAGCCTTTGGAATTTATTGATATCATTTGGAGTCTTGGGGATGTCACCTACGGACATGTATAAATTCCTCCTCTTCTCAATACAATAAACATTGGTGGGATGTTAATTTCGTGATCATATGAATTAATTAATTAAAAAGAATTAAATATGGAAAAATAAAATTTGATTATGTATAAATTTTATCTAAGACCCAATTAATCACATTGGTAAATCCCCTAAATACTAACGAGAATTTAATAAAGGTAATTTTTTTGAAATTCATGTATATATAAAATCAATAAATAATATATATTATATCGGTATAACTTTCCACCACATAAGTTAAAATTAAACCATAGTTCTATGTGTCTGAGCGACCGAAGTTAGAGTATATTCTGTTATCTTATACCTATATCTTAATTTTTTGGGTTGAATCAAATTACTTCATAACAAGGGTTTACTGGCAAAGAATCACTTGGTAGAACAAAGAGGAAAATGTTGATGAAATCAAATTTAAAGGATATCATGATTGGGGAGTCCACTCAAAAGATCAATGAACTGTGACTTAATGCAGTTGAAAATTTTATGCCATCATAATATCATTCAAATTAATTTTCAAGAAAAATTATGTGTTATGAGAAGGAGAATATGGGTCCTTTCCACAAGAATTTTCAAGCAACATGATGTTCTTTAGAAAATGAATGTGGTATTAGGTTTTTTTTAAATAGTAGGAGATTAATAAATAAATTAATACTTATTGTCTACATTCATCATATAATGTACTAAAAATATTCTCCCAATATTTTTATAAATGATAATAAACACGAATTAAAAAATATCACTATGATCCATAATTTTGAAGGATAAACTTATCATTGGCACTGCTTTCTGTGAATGAAAAATGATCTTACACATTATCTTAGACCATAAATGGAAATTATATATTATATAAAACCATATTCCTGATGTTCCTAGACATGTGTCTAGCAAGTGATATTTTTCTATTAATAAAGAACATTTTAGAAACACCACATATGTTTAATGTTTCATGTTATCATCGATGACTAATGATATTCTAATGAAACGTGGGGACATGGATACACATAGCAAGATTACTCACCTTCATGATATGTATCAAGATAAGGAGAGACAAGAGAGATATAAGATATCCAATTCGTTGTTTACATTCAATATTGGAGAGTCATCCCCATCTAGCCCTCACGTCATCAATCTTATTGGTTACATAGGTGATTTGACATCTGGGAAAATATGTTCCATGTTGAGTTGTGCATAGATATCATTATTTACAACATATCAAAATCATTATATACTTTTATTTTTAATTATAACATGTTTAATAATGATAAGCATCTTTCAGAACATCTAACTCTAATTTTCCAAGTTTACATTGACATGGGGTTGGAAAACATATAGTCGTAACGTTGAATAAGAAAATTATGAACAAAAAAGTATCCAAAGACATATAACATGTCTGAAGCTCTTGAGAACCATCTTTCCAAGATGATGAAGATCCAAAGAAATTTAATGGAAAATTAACTAGTACATTTTTTATGTGGAAATAAATTCCACTAGAAGAGGAATTGCACCCATAAGCAAGGGGAATATAATTCTGTGTTCGTTATGGAGTGTAATATTTCTAAATCTAGACATTGGGTATTAGATACAACTATTTGTACTCAGATATATATAAAAATCAAATAGAAATGTAAAATTTGAGAGGTTTATCAAGAATTAGTAGATTTTTGGGCTACAAATGGTGTGAAGCTAGATTCTCCACCCATTGGAAATCACCACCTTCTATTTCCAAAAGGAATTACTTTGATTCTGATAGATTCTTATTATATAAATTAATTTACCAAAAACCTAATTGCAATAACATATATATATCTATATTGTTTTGTTTTAAAATATGGAAATAAATATTATTATTTTATAAAGAAACCATATTTTTTGGTGTGTCACATTTAAATAAGGGTTTTATGTATTAAATTACAAAACCCATGTATTAGAAATTAATAAAAAAATCAGGTATCAATGACTGATATGACATCAAAATATGGTATCACTATATTGGTCATGTAAATATGAAACATATGAAAAAAATAAATATATTTATCTAAACTCATTTGATCTAATTCCAATGGAATGATATCATGCTAGTTTATAAGGTATAATTACCAAACCACCATTCAATGATCTAGGTAAAAGAGAAACAAAGTTTCCAGGATTGGTACACACTAATGCGTATGGACCATTTATAGTAGAAGATAGAGGTGATCATTCTTACTTAAAAACTTTTACTAATGACTTGATTATATACGGATATTTCTACTGGATAAGGTATAAGTCTTCTCACTTTGATAAATTTAATGATATGAAGAATGTTGTAGAGAATAAACTTCAAAAAAAGATACAAATAATTTAATTTGATCTAGGTGGTGAATATCTTAACCAATATTTTATTAAATATCTATGTGATTTTGGGATATTTTATCAACTCACTACAATTTTCACACAATAGTGGAATATTGATAGTGAAAGGAGGAACCATACCCTGCTAGACATGGTATTGTTGATGATGAGTCATACATATCTCTTATTATCCTTTTGAAGATATTAATTAGAAAATATGGTATAAACACTAAAAAGAGTACTAAATAATATGGAAAATGTAATTCTCTTTACGTTATGGGGTTTAAAGAAACATGTTTTGTCACAAACATGTGTATGGGGTAGCGATGAATTTTTAATCCCATCTTTGGAAAAAACTAGAACCCAATGAAAAAAAGTGTACCTTTACTTATTTTCCTTTGAAAAAAAGAGATATAACTATTCAACCATGAATCAATATAGTTAATGTCACTAAGCAAGTCATATCTCTTGAGAGGGAGAAAATAGTCATGAAGGATAGTGGGTAAAAAACTTTCTTTAGAGCTGGTAGAAAAAATAGATACTATTGGTATCTATGGAAAAAGTTGTTCATAAAACAAAACACAACATAGGAGCACCAAAGAGGTAAGCGAACATGAGAGATATGGTTTTTTAATAAAAATAGTGACTCATCATTTGTTGATAATAATGAAACTATCTCCTAAAAAGAACAAGTAGAGAGCTCCAAATTTTCAATATAGAGAGAAGGCATGAATCATAATATGTATTACATGTATCAAAATAATGATTAGGTTCTAGTAGATGTGCAGGTTTCTATAAAGAAAGTTGTATGAAATTGTGTTTTCAAGAGAAAATTGGATATGGAGGGTAAATTATGTACTTATAATATAAGGCAAGAGGATAAAGGGTTTAAAATAAGCGAGACATTGACTATGATGAAACCTTTTCTCTAGTTTACATTTTAAAATCCATCAGAGGTACATTTGTTAGAGTAGCTTACCATGACTATACAATTTGGTATATGGATATCAAAACATTTTTCCTTAATTAGAACTTTTAGGAAGATTTCTATATGGAACAACCATAGGATTATGACTCTATATGATTCCAAATTGATATTCAAGTTATAGAGACCCATTTTTTAATCGATGTAGGCATCTATATCATGGAAAACTCAGTTCAATTAAGCATTATTAGAATTGGGTTTCATTGAGAAAAATTGTGATCCATATATTTACAAGTGGTTTAATGGGGATTCAGTAATTATCTTAGTATTATATATTGATGACATATTAATTATAGGAACAACATACTATGATTAATGTCTATTAAGGACTGGATAGAAAATTTATTCTCCATAATGGACATACATGAATCAAACTACATTATAGTGATTATGATTATTCATTATAGACTCAATAGGATTCGTTGTCTAATTCAAGGAATATAATTTGGATAAATACTAAATATATTTAGTATGGAACAATCCAAGAGGGGACTGGTTGCAGTGATACATGGTATATATATTTATAAATAAACTTTATCACCTTAAAAAAGTAATGAATGATTTAATTAGTAAGATCTAAAATGATTTTTTGATAAGAGCAATATTTTATTACATGTTATGTTCTATAATTGATGTTTCCTATTCATTTATAATGGTGGTATGATATCAGTTTGATATAGGTGAATAGCATTGGTATGCTATTAATGACTTAATTATGAATCTAAGAAGAACTGAAGATATGTTCCTAGTGTATGGAAGAGATTAGGATATATTCATCAGATGTTATATTATTGTTTGTTCATAAATAGATTATAATGATCTAAAGCCACATTGAGGATATTTTTTTTTTCTCAGTAGAGAAATTGTGTGCTGGAAGAGTTCAAAGCATCCAGTTATTAATGATTCTATAGAAGATTCTGAGTATATACATGCTTCTAATGTAATAAAAAGATTATATTTGGATATGAATCATTGTCCAAGTTATTTATTTAGTGATTAGGAGTAAATAACTTATGAAATTACATTATAATAATACTGTATAGATGGATCTAGGAAAAGAGACAAGGTCACACCAATAGAAAATAAAAATACTATCAATGTATGACCTCTTGAGGGATTTTACATATAGTGGTGACATTATTTTGAATATATTTTCAAAAAAAGAAAATGTGGAAGACCACATGACTAAATAATTATATCTATATAATTTTGAGTGTCATGTGATAAGTAGTGAACTGAAGGTTGTTAGCAGTTGACTCTAGTGAAAGATAGAGTCTTATGGAGTTATTTCCTTATATTTAACTTCTCTATACTTTAAAATTACATATATTGATAGTTTTTAATATTAATAAACTAATAATCACAACATGACAGTTCTTATGTGTGATATAGTATGTGATAATGTCCTAAGAGTATCCATCACATAGAAAAATTATACAACTTACCCACTATGATGAGATCCAAGAAGTTCCATGATGATATTAATTAATTATATATTTTATATCAAGATGAAATAATTTGATTTAAACAAATTATTCCTCATATTTGGATTAGAGACACATATGAAATTCAAGGAAATTCTCTTGGTGTACACCCTAGGTAATTTCCAATGTAGGATATTATAATAACGATACCTTCCAGTAGGAAATACCCATTTGTATGTCTCATTAGATGTTCCAGTTTATGGATGTGTGCGTTGAACCTTATAATTTTAATATTATTATTAATTTATATTACAAGTCACATAATTTGATGTAATAATAAAAACCATGACAATTTTTTTATGGCGAATAAGGATACGTGTGGTGATTCACGAGTAATATATCATTAATGAATAATGTGAGAAAGGATTTATCACTTATATTATTTAATAGAAGTTGATATCTTTAGACCTTTAATGGAAATTATATAAACAAAATAAATTCATAAACATTGAGTTTTGGGAGAAAGTAATACAAATCGAGAACATAGGTTGATGAAACAAACATGAAACATTCTTGATTATAGATATCATGATAAAGAGATTATATTACACAGTAATCACCCATATGAGGTTTTTTGTTATTTTGACCTTGATGTATTTTCCTACAGGTACTTTGACATGTTTATTTATTCTAATCCAATACTTTGGGATACTTCTCTTAATTCTACTAATAAAAGAGATTATATGGTCACACACTAAGTGTATCCAATACCACATTTAATTAATAATATTATTTATAATTTATCATGTTGAGTAAATATTATTCTTGCATGTGGTTTAATAATTATTAATGTTTACTTGATCACATATATTCTTTCACTGGTTATTTAAAAAAAATATTTTTGAGAAAAATATTTAATAAATATTTATTTTATATCTTTTTGAATATAATATTTATTTATTTATTTTTGAATAATGTAGTGATCTTTATTTTTTTGATAAATTTTTATTATTCAAGGCCTGATAAAAATTGTAGAGGAATGAAGGACAGAGTTTAATAGTTTATTGAGAAAATAATATATAATAAATATAATTTAAATAAATAATATTTAATTAATTATTTGGTTTTATGCATTTCAATAAATAATAATAATAAAATTATTATAAAAATGTGGTTCCACTGGTATTAAAGAAATAATAAGGGTGCATTGGAAATTATTATTTTATAACCCTTGAATCTTAAAAACCCAATTTTATTCATTTTAATGTTTGTTCTAAATTTATTTTGTGCAGAAAAGAATCCTAATAATTCTATTAAATCCCTAGTGAGTAACCTCCCCATGAAAGATATCATGAAAAAAGAGTGATATTCCACTAATATTTCTATCGATTCATGTAAGATCAAATAAAATCCTTCTTAATGTGATTCTTAGTGTGATAAAATATGAATAATTAAAGTTTTAGGATTTATTGTGCTAGAGCCCAGAGATTCCTATAGTGGAGTTCAAAGGTTCTTGAAGGATTTATAGATCACCACTAGGGGGAACTTATATATGATTCTTATTATGCAATTCTGGTATGATATAGATACATTTTTAGATTAATTAAAGAAGAAACAATACATCATGAGGTAATTATTTAATTTAACAAATTATTTATAAATCATTATGTGATGATCCTACATTTTGGTTCTATAATTATCATGTCAATTAATATTTTATTCAATTAAACTATTCATTTTATTTATCATCGATGTAAATTTATAATTAGTTAGTGATTACCAAGAATTATGATATGGGAATACCCCATACAGGGCTTTCGATGCGCCTAGAACCATCAATGACCATGTTAATAAGATAGAAGAATATTAATGCCAAATTGAAGATAAATATACCCTAATGATATATATCTAACAATAGATGGATGATTACAAGGGATAGCGTTTACAACCTCACCGGTCATTAGAGGAGATCCAAATTTAGGTAAATTAGGTTACTGATTCCATGATAGAGTACCACTATCATACTATGGAAGTAGAAGATATTCAGTTGATCATGCATCAATAGAATATTCAAGAGGCACAAATATCGATTCAATGTCTTAAAATCAATATTGATGGTATATTGTAATGAATGATAAAGAGACTCTAAGTTTTGGTTTCTGCACTATATTTATATATATAAATTGTTATAATCTTGTAATTGATTTTCCCCATTTCGTCTTTCTATAGAAAAAAAATATAATTATAAGGAATTTGATTATAATATTTCCCTTTTGATTATATAATATAGAAGAATATATGTGTAAATACCATAACTTTAATACTAGAGTTATACTCTTTGAATGAAAGGATTTCTCTTCATGGTTTTTAAGGTTTATTTTTTTCAATAAAAACTAAAATTGAATAAACGAAAGGTTGATATTGTTTTTTTCTTGGTGAGGGGACCTAGTGAGCAGAACATGACTATTTATATAGTCTTTTGGTGGACACCACAAGCTATTAATATTTTTGATTTATACCTAATTTTTCTCCTATTCCAAATACAAGGAGAACTTAGTGTGTGATACTTGGATTTTACTAAGGTCACCATCTTCTTGTGTTAAACCAAATAATATATTATTCCGCTTCATATTCAAATTATATATTCTTCCTAGATCATCTAGTGTGCATGTTTAGCGAGTAGAGACTCAAATTTATCCCAAGGTTCCCTTTCTATTTTTTTTCAACCAAGAGAATATTATTTATCTTTCTATTTCTAGTTTAATGTATTGAATGTCAGAATAACAATGATGATGTTTTTAGTCAAACATTTTTGACCAACGGTGTGGGGTAAATAGCTAGGATGGGGCTCACAAGAAAAGCATGTTCCAATTTTTTTTGTCGTTATAATGGAAATTGTAAATCATGAACTTTGGAGATCCCAAATATGAGGTGATGAAATGGTGTATGTACATGACGAATGATTTCTAACATTGTTCCAAAGGTAGATTCTGTTATGATTATTTCATGGTTTACGAAGGCAATATAACTTTTTTATGAGGACGAGGATACCTATAATTAACAAGCCTTATTTGGGTCACATATATAGATCTATATTAGGGGAATAGTATACATAGTCATTACATATGGTTTCTTCAATGTTCGATATCATTTCCATAGATATCAAATAGAGTTTCTTGTGGATATGAGTTTCCCAAGACATGAAATGTGATTGGAGAAAAAGAGTTGTCCATAAATTATATTGGTAGAATTTATACTAGAATTAATCAAAACTGGATGAAAAATTTATTACATAGATCTGAATCATTTGCTTGGAGGTATAATCGATATCAAGAAGGTCATTCATGGTCATTCAAAGTCATCGGGGGTGGACAAATAAGTTTGTAATGTTTTAGGTTGAATAGATTTTCCCAATTGTTGGGGGAACAATGACTTGAATAGGGTTCATTAGCCAAGGATGTTACACTTTATTTTAAATGTAACGAGGGGAATCATAAAATAATGATCCTAGGGTTAATATAGATTATGTTATAACACATAATAGGTCTGTAAAGAATAATCATGTACTATGTTAAAAAAGTGATTTCATTTAAGAAACATTCAAGGTGTACAAAGACAAAAAACTGTTCTCCTACGGATGAATATAACATCGATTAATAGAAAATATTTGGGGGGAAGATATGAAAAACCATATCAGGGGTGCAGTATGCATAATAAAAATAAAGGTTTCCTATGGATTTGGAAATACTTATCACATATATCGAAGGATGATTTATGAGGATCTAAGATTCCAATGAAAATAAGTGTGATAGAAATAAAAGAAGATGTCCACAATGTATGATCGAATAATCCAAGCATGAGATCACTAGGATTAGGTGATCAGGATCCCATTGAGATATCAAGACCAAACATCACAGGGACCCTAGAATGGTTACCTACATATATCTATATAATATGTAAGGAAGTTGGTAGTTGTATTTTTTTTGTTTATGGATGGGCCTAAGACAGATAATCCTGAAATTACTACATATCTCATTAGAATGAGAATCAAGCCTCTTATATTTATAAGTTGTGAAAGTATCCCACACAAATCATGATATTATGTTGAGAAAAGGGGGAGCATTGTTTCTTTATAAATGTATTTTGAATGGTTAGAATATGGGATCAATGCATTTCTACATATCTCATCAAATAAAAAATAAACTCAAAAAAATTTATAGGATAAGAAAATATCTAACAAAGATCTGGGTTTTATGTAGGGGAATAATATTTTTTTTGAATATGAACTCACGAATGGGGGAATCCATGTTGGAATCTCAAAAGAAAATCTGGGTTGTATGAAAATGAGGGGCACATTTATTTTATTTCATGACTGGACCTAGAATTAGGGATCTATAAATTACTACATAACTAATTGAAATGAGAATAATTCCATATGCATATCTTGGAATATTTCTTGCATATATATATTTAAAATATAATTGAAGATCAAGATATGAAAATATGCACTCTCTAGGAAGTCTGATCTCATAGAGGATTGACCAAACATTCTATGAAGGTGGTAATTTAATGGTTTAGTTATGAAAACTGAAATAACCTACAAATATATATAAAATCATGTGAGTCTTGTTTGGTGTGAGAAATAATATGAAATTTTAGTTTTTTATAGATTGTATAAAAACACTAGTCATGTATCATTTATGGCGAGGAACACATGACTTGTTGTATTTTGTTGGAGATATTTTCACACAATTTAATGTCATGTGACTCATAAGAATGGTTGACTATATATTTTAATGTCATATGGTGAATATGGTGGGAATGTAGTTTACCATTTTATGGTGAGGAAATATGGATTTATATTGTTTAATTTACATAACTTTGAACAATGGTGTACCTTTTAAGTTCATGTATCTAGGACTATCAATCATTCATTTCAAGTTCATATAACAAGGATTGTTGGGATTGTTTACAAAAATTATTTCTTTAGAAACCATTCACTAATTGGGGGATTAACATGATCACCTTCCATGGTAATCAGTGAATATGAACCATTGTAGTGGACCTTATGGACAATAAAAGGACCCTCCCATTTTTTTCAATATAATTGGGTTATTTTTCATGATATCATCAAGGTCCACAGAAAAATCCATGATCTTATTAGAGGAATTACTGAAGGATAACATTCTTGTTAAAATCTTATACTATTTGATTTTTTGAACCTATAAATGATGTAAGGTATATAATATTTTCTAATTGAGTCATTAAAATTCATCTAATCACTTATGATATTTCTTGTCAGTAAATAATGGATTACAAATGGAAAGATATGTGTAGGAATATAGAACATAATGGAAGAACATCTTCTATCTCACACACCAATGAATATGGGGTTTCTAGCGTGGTAGTGCGAGTTGTGTTGTGATAATACCATAAGGTGTGTAGAATATTTTTAACCAAGATTTATTATATCTTCCCAAAATTTTATAGATTATGCCTGATAGAGTTTTATTGAAAGCCTCTACCCTCCCATTTTCTTGAACATGATAATAGGATGAAGGGTTGGATACAGTGTTGTACACACAATACATCTTTTCCAACTTATAAGAATGGAAATTGGTGTCATTATCCATCAATATTGTGTAAGGGACACCAAATCTGGAGATAATATTAAACTTCATGAAATTGATATTATTTTCTCCCCAACTTCCTTGAGGGATATCACCTCAAACCTTTTGGAGAAAAAGTTGATAACAATAAGGATGTACATAAAATACATAGTTTTAGTAGGATGATATGGACATATGACATATATAATCTATATGGAAAATATACAAGAATATTTGGAAGTGTGAAAAATCTATGGGGGTTTATGGATAACGATGGAATGTATCAATTAAGAATAAAACCTTTTGGTGAATTTTGTGAAATCCCACATCATTGATGTCCATAAATACCCAAGCCTTCTAATTTAGTGAGAAATCTTGGTCCTTGGATGATGGTAACATGAGGAACTATTTTAAACATATGGAATAACAGAAATAGTCTCTTATCCATCAATTCATCTAAGAATTATTCCATAAAATCCACATTAATAGAGGACCTTATGGTGTTTTAGACTATCATAAAGAGTAAATTTAACTACCCACCATCAAAAATAATTGTTTTTTCTTTATCTTCTGGGTGAATACCTCTTTGAAGATATATAATATGGGTTTCATCTAAACATTGGTTAATTAATTTATTTATGGACAGGATTGACATAATTTATATCTTGCATAGAGTTACCAATGAAACGTGACACTAGTCTGTAGTGCAAAATGCTGATGACTATTTAATCATGGTCATAATCTACCAAGGAATTATTTTTATTTTCTAATGCATCCTCCTAGGAATTATGTGAGTGAATTACATGAGTTAATGTTGGATCTAATGGAAATTATACCATTATACCCCACACATAGTTAGGTAGGGGGTTCAAATCTTCAATTATAGTAGCATAATAACCCTTGATCTCCTTGATTACCAACAGTAAATTTCTTTTGGATTTTAGGTGGCCCACATGTATGTGTAGTTTTAGTTATAAAAATATTATGATGGAATTTTATTTACATCATTATCAGTGTGGTATTCCAGCAACAGGGATAAATTGTGTTGAACTTCATTTGTTGGTGATATAATAATTACTCCCAAATAACCTTTTTTGATTTTTGGGTCTCACATTCTCTTTTATGTTAGGCCTCTATAAGCACCATAAAAATACATTTCTAATGTTTGAGGACCATATTTTATATAAAAGTATATTTATCAAAAAATTTGGTATTCAATGATGTTCTTTCAATAGAATAATTCTATTTAAGAAAATATGATAACACATGCCATTTTTTTCCTTTTACTATATGAAATTAATGTCAAAATATTGTATAACGAATTTCCAATATAGAAAACATCCAGTCAGCATAAAATAGATAAAGATATATTTAAGTGGGTTGTTACGAGAGAGAAACTGGAATTTATAGTGCTTCAGGTATTTCGTTATTTTATATACTACAAAAATTTACTCAAGGAAATGATTATTTATATTTGAATATCGATTCTCAATATCAGGCCTATTTTTACTAAAATTATTCAAATTTTGCTCATTTATGAATTAATTATTTTGTATGAGGAAAGTTCCCAGTGACTATTCTATGTTTGTTATATATAGAATGAGTGGAATTAATTTGAAATATGATATTATCACATACAGAATTGAAAGACATTTCTTGAGACATTCAAAATATTTATAGTAATTTTTTTCCATCAATAAGTGCCTACAATTTTTATTATACTGGTGAAGTGTAAAAATTTTATTGAAAGATTCATTATGATGATTTATATCTATGTGAGATATTCCTATAGTCATATAATATCTTTGAAGTTTTTAGGATGTTATATATCAAAAATAACCTTAATATTCTATGGATAAAAAACAATTATATTATAAAATACTATGAATCTAAGAAATTTTATTGAGGTAACACTAAATTTTTTTTTCAAGGGATCCATTTTTTAGTAGATGTTGTGTAGCTTGTGGAAAATGATCTCAATGTCGGATATCATATAATAAAAATGTTGGGATCTTACCACAAAATAATCATTGTAGAACTCAGTGGTCTTTCCTAATAAGTGTTTGAAAATACAATGCCTAAAAACATGGTATGTGGAACCAGTGTTCTTAAAAACAAAATGCATGGACAAATACTAGTATACACCTTTGGTTGATTTAAATTCATTGGTATCTTCATATTAATGGTCCATTCAAATATGGATATATCCTCATTCACTATTCATAAAGGATATGTCTTGATATTTGATAGTTACATCAACTAGATGTTCTGTAATAAGAACCTAGAAATTATCTTTTGGATTGTACCGGTTGAGATCCCTAAAACAAATACAAACCCTAATATAACAATTTTTATTCTTTATTAGTAGTATATAGTTGATCCCCTTTAGGTATTGGACCTCTCATATGAAGTTTATTTTGATTATATTATCAACATTTTCCTCAAACATGGTAGGGTGAGTTGAATGTGTTTTTATAGATTCCTACATGTGACCAAGGTGATATTTTGAAAAACCCATGTGATGGGTGGACACATCAAGATCAAGGCCTATAATTTTTATGTAATTCAATGTTAAAAAATCATGTTATTATTTTATCAAATTAGTATACACCTCTTGTTTATTAAGATACACGAACACACAAATAAGTATTGGTCCAAAATCTCATTTTTCATCAACATTTATATTCCATAGCTCATCAGTAGTGCTAGATACACCTTCCTTGAATACTGGAGGGGAAAATTTGAGGTCATCATCATCCTACTCCTCAATATTTATCCTAGTATGGATGATTTATGAAGGAGTATCTTTAGAGTTATAATAAAAAATCAATATCCTGACATCCCGAACATAATGTATTGGTATCCCTACTCTGCATAAGTGATACATGAATTTCTTCTAATTTTGATGATGAAACAAGGAGTCTATAGTTGATATTGAGATAAATTAGTGGAATTTTTACCTCGGGTGCTTCCATTATTGTGAAGAGTATATACACCTTCAATATTTTCTTGTTCAGATGATTTAACTGAATTAATGAGAGTTAGTGAATAAATACCCAAATCAGAAATTATATTTTTGATCTGGTTAATGGGTAGTATGTATTCATCACAATGTTCTTTATGACCATGAAATCTTAATCTATCCATTAATAGAGTATTTAGGGAACTGATGGTATGATTAGGGGAAAACTGAATGACAATGAAGCCAATTCCTCCCTCGAGAAACATTGAATCTTCTTAATTGATGTAAAAATAGGCTTTTAGAGTCAGATATAATGTCCCTAAATTGAGTTTTAATCATGATTCATCTAAGAGTATTTTTATCGATCTTATAATAACCCCAAATTGTTACAGTAGAAGGGGACAATTCCACATCACTATAAACCAATTAATGAAGTGTTTTCGACTAGAAGGAGATTTATTTTTTTGATATTATCAATGATTTTTTTTAGATATCAATGAAATCTAGCTTCCCATTTACATATAAGGGTATAATGTGCCCCTTTATAGTAGTATCCATGTTGTTCTCAGAGAAATTGATCACCACATCACACTATACATGATCAAACTTGGCATGATATACCTCAATAATTGAATCCTCAGATTCTAACTATATATTGATTACAAATTCTTCCAAAATCACTTCATAGAGATATTTTGATAGATTAAGAGAATCAAAGATTAAATGTTTTTTCCGAACCACAGTAAAAAATTTCAGGATGTTATATTTTTGAGCTAGATGTATGTTATTTTAGACAATATCGTTCTCCTTAAAAATAACTTTGGGGGTTGATGTGATTGAGTTGACTGGTCATGAAGTTAAGTAGGAGTTTAAGGCACACTTTTTACTGCTGTATTAGGCTAACTTGGTCTACACACTTTCCTAGGCTAATAAAATTATTACATAATTATTAATAGGTATTCCAAAATAAATTTGTTGGTTTAATTTTTAGAGATCATTAGGTGCATCCCTACATCATTTAGGCTTGATTAAGTGTCCATCTATGGGTCTCATCCATATATATAGATTTAGAAGAAATATGGGATGGATGTTGGGGTCTTCTATGACTACATATTCTCTTAGTTCCTCATTCCCTACGACCACAACCTCTATTTATTAGAGCTCTCCGAGGGATTTAATATTCATAATTGGACTCATCATCACAGAATGGAACCAATAAATGAATGAAATTAATGAAACCAAATAGTAATTATTTATCTAATGAAAATTATTCTTGGTGGGGTGGTGCTTGTAGTATTATTTGGTGGGATGGTTATTATTATCTTAGGAAAATGGTAAGAAGTCTGAGAGGGTTAGGACCTCCTTGGTATGTATATAGGATCATCTTCCTGTACATGAAATTTGTCTTTCTAGTTAAACCATTTCTTGGAAGATCGACTCTTGGTGGATCATGGTGTCAAATAGATTTTTCAAATCATGGTGGATGATATTGGGAGAACAATTAAAATATATAACTATATACTGAGGATATAATGAGTTTGATTGATCATATTTCTAGTCATCCAATCTTTAAAATTCTATGCATTCATTTTTGTAACTTATTTCCATTCCCCTTATTCCTCAATATTGGTAGTAGAAACACATGTAACTTTTGATAAAAGTTCACCCAAATTTCCCCACCCATAATAATTTATCTTCTATATAATGTATTTGAAAACAAAAAAATCTTAGATAATGTGCCATAACTTTTAGTAAAGGGCCAATAATTTTGGTGGTCATTGAAATGAACCTGATCAATAATTTTAAGCTTTTTTAGTATTAGCTAATTATTTTCAATGGATGTTATGATGCATGTAGGAATTTATTTATCTCAAAAGGAATAAAAATTTATTCTTACAGTCTTTTAGTTTAATAAAGTTTTATCACTGTTTTCTAATAATGGTAGTGATATTTCAATTTCCTTTTCAATTAAAGATGAGGTTTCATGAAATAAGGCTTGTGATTCAGAGCCTTACTCTGTGTAGAAGACTTATTAAGTGTAATTGTCTCAATTTACAACTTTTTATTTCTCTTTATTGAGTTATTGAATCCTTTTACACAAATTATTGCGTTAATTTTAACATAAAAATCCATTAATTCAAACCCAAAGATCACGATTCCACGTGTCTTTTGAAAACTATGTTCACAATACATCAAAGTGAGACTAATATAAAACATTATTATTTTATTCTCAAAAATAAGATCTTAAATCCTTTTGAACATCTAAAAATGTGTGGTATAACCTATGGAATACATAGGAAAAATGAGTAGTTTAAATATCCCAATAAGGGAATTAACATCATAAGGAAGCATAACTTGTGAGTCAAAGGTAAAACATGATATCATAAAAGAGAAGTCTAATGAGTAATCAAATGGAATCATAACATACAGAACATGGTATCACTAGATAAAGGAATCAAATAAAATGTAGCAATACCATATAACATGACATAAACATGAGCCGAGGCTAAAATCCTTGAAAATATCACCTGGTTGAAGAAGTTACTTAACAAATTAAGTTTACTCCCAAATCCCATACATGAAACCTCATGTGACTAAATATTTTCTCAATACATTGGAATCATATCTCGGAACACCCATCATAACATATTGATTATTATGTGTGATACAAAACTAAAATAAATCATAACTTATAAACATATGAATTATCCATGAGAAAAAAGGGGTTGTATAATATTATCAAAAATCACAATCAAAGAAAATTTCAAAATAAATTCATATTAGAGATAAACATATGGGATGTATTACCCTTTCAATGTAAGGGAGAATAATCTAGGTATACATTTAAGAGGCATATATAAACAATTTATATGAAATTTATAACATCAAAGGTTTTCATTTTTTATAAAAATGTATTTAAAATATTATAATGATTTTACGAGAAAAATACCATTTTCACATTGTAATAACTTATTGAAAATATAAATATGTAAAAATTATTATAGAAAAAAAATTAAAAAAAATATACATTTAAAATTTTAGAGTAAGATTCAAGTAATTTAGGGTTCATGATGATGGTTAATTTCATACATGTCATATAAATTAAAAAAACCCTTTCACATTATTGTAAAAAAGGTTAAAAAGCTCCGCATTTTCAAATTGAAAAGAATAATCCTTTAAAAATATTATATAAAAACTAAAACAGGGGTAAATATTTCATTAATAAATTATTTGGACAATTTTAAATATATTCTTGAATTTTTTTTATAAAATAGATCTGGAAGAAAAATGAGTTTTGACCAATGGGAGAAATGAAGTCAGTTATTCTTGATAAAAGTTTTTAGATAATTTTAAGTAAAAAAGAGAGTTAAATGGAATTATTACTTCAAAATTTCATGAATAAATATTAGATTATAAAATTAAAGTTTTTTATTAGACAATTATCAAATAAGTTTCTGCAATGTAAATCCAATCATAAACAATCCCAATTAAAATGAGATTGAATCATAAACTGTTACCGCTTTGGTAAATTTTTAATCATAAATACTATGAATGAAGTAAATGAATTTTAAATTAAAATGTAATTATGTATTTATGATTAATTATATAATGTTTAAAGTGGGTTTATACACATAATTAAAAACATTAGGTATATAAAAAACATGTGTCTCAATATAGGTTGTTTTGAAATGAAGCCCTTATCTCGATTCCAGAAATTGTCATGTATATATTTGATCTCATTTATAATAAAATTTTATAAATTATTTTTTATCAAGAAAAGTTTCTAGTTGTAACAGCTTATACTTATACCATTTAATTAATTTATTATAATTAAATATTTAATTACTTGCTCAGTTATTTCTATATCAGGGGTTTTGAGAATACTCATTTCATTATTTCAATACAACATCAGTGTGTTTATTATGGTTATCGGGGACATTGTTGAGTCAACTAATAAATAATTATCATGAAATAATTATAATTTTTATACATAATTTTTACTTAAAACCAATTATAAAATATGGTTATGAGAGATAATATATGTTCCAATCATGGAGATAGTAGGGCGTACATACGCATGATTACTATTTTCATTTTTCATCGATTAGGATTGAAACATGGTAAGTGTTATTTAATCACTAAATAATTATAATTATATATAAAAAATAATATTAATTCTTTACATATAGTTATATATACAATCTATTTTATCTGTTAATAAAATAATGAATCGCATCGCTTCACGAGTTGGTATTCCACCGTACACACAAATGAAGTTATCAATTTTCAATGGATCATAAAGAAGGAAGATATATGATATATTTAATTTAATTAATAATTAAAATATATAAAAAATAAACCATCATTTTTCATATATTTAAGATGCAATGATAGAAAATGAATTACATTGGTTCATAAGGTGGTAGCATGTCGTACACACGAATGATAGATTCTTTTACGATTTGATAAAAGATGAGATGGATAAGTATTATGTTATCAAAAAAATAAAATCATAGAATATTATAGATACTATTGTTATTATATAAATTTTTTTATTAAATAACTTAAGCTATAAAAAATAAGTAAAATGAAGGATCTCGATGAAGATGATTACCTTCACCTAATAGAACCTCATTTAGATATCTTATTAATGACACTATGGATAAAATTTTGGGAAGAAATAATTCCCTATAATTTTGATAATGATGTTGGGGAGAAAATATTTGAAAGGATTATTAATATAAATGTATTTATAGTTGTGAATAAATGAGTGGATGGGGTACCCTTTGATAATTGAGGTGAAGTAACATTTTCAAAAATACACAAAAGTATTCAATAATGGGAAGTCACTCTAAATTAAGTTTATTAAAAAATTGAAAAATAATAGATATTATGTGTGATATGATATATAGAAACTTCAAAAATTCAAATATAAACATTTTTTAGAAAAATCAATCCCTTTACCTCTTTATATTAACCCTTCAGAAAATAATTTTTAACCTTAACTGTGATAACATATTTTTTTAATTTTTTCATGTTGATTATGATTAAACATTATGTTAAACTTATTATAAATTATTAATTATTAATATTAAAAATATTTTATCCATTTTATTAAATTAAATTCACATAAAATTAATAATTTAATTTAAAATTAAAACCATATAATGTGTTAAAAAACAGGTTTTAATGAAATGTATTTGTCAAGAAATTGATGATCCTTTATTGATTATATGTTTAAAACCACAAAAATTTATAATATGTTAATTTTAGATTAAATTTATTTATCTTTTATATAATTGTTTATATAAAAAACCATGTTAATCTTATGCTACTCACAACATTGAGTTTGTGTTACACAAAAAACCGAATTTTACCTCCTTTTAATAGTGAACCTATTTTAAAACTAATTTTTTTTTTAAATTTAATAAATTTTATTTTTAAAATGAACTTAATTTTATAATTGATAATTCAAAATTATTTTAGGGTGTATTTTTGGTATTTTTCTTATAAGTTTCATTTTTTGTTAAATAGGGAAAAATATTGCATTTTAATAAAAAACTACCTTTTCGTTTATATAATTATTAATGTTAAATTATATTTTTATTTTCGGGTTTAAAGGAGAAATATATATTTTATAAATATAGTAATCCATTTTATATAATTATAATCATTTTTTATATTAAATTTAGATATAAAAACTTATTGAACTTTGGATCATTTTTACTTAAAACACTGATTTCGCAACACGTCTACGGGATTAGCTTTCAATATAATTTTAGAATTTATATGAATTGAAAATGAAAAAAATGGACATAAATGGTTGTAATAAGTATAATATTTATATTTTAATAAGATGAAATAAGTTTTTTACCAAAATTATCAATGAATGTAATTAATATTTATTACAGTGATTGGGGAGAAATTATTATTAACAAATGACTAAATGTTAAATATAAGGGCCCAAATGACATACACACCAATACAAAGGTAATTGTATTCCCATATTTAGAAAATATACCTTTTTTTAATTTTATGATTTAGTGGGACAAATAGTAATGAAAGTGACTCGTATAATAATTTAAGTAAATAAAAAGAGAAAAAAATAAACTTCCTTACTGTTAATACTTATAAAGCTATAGAGTTTGAAATAAGTTACAATTTTTTAGTTATAAAACTAATTTTTAAAATTAAATGATATATTTTTATCATGATAATTTAAAATTATTTTTTAGAGATTATATAATAAATTAAATACTTAACAAACACTAACAGAAGGATTATTTAGTTAATAATAAAATATAATAAATGATTATAAGAACATTACAAGTAAAGTAAATTTAATGAATTATTGTGTTATATTATTATATTTATATGATTATATAATGTTACATGGACTTAAAAACAATATATTTAAACTCCACTAATGTTTTTATATTTTTAAATTAAAATTTAATAAATAATGTTGAAATTGGGGTTAATGTGTTTTATAATAAATGATATTTTATTAAATAATTTAAAATTATTAAGAAAACTATCTTCTTAAAAGTTATTTTTAAGAGTTAATAAATACCAAATATTGTCCATTAATGAGTCTATTGAACGTTTATAATTAACATACTGACCCATAGATAGTAAAAGCATTGTTAGCACAATCTGGGTTAATGTAGTGTTTTTGCACGTTTATTGAGCTTGTTTAAAAATTAATTTCCAAAAAAAAAATTGGATTTTTTAAATAAATTATATATAAGGTTTATTATTAAATAGTTATATATTTTATAAAAAATAAAACCTTAATTTAGTCTTAATGTTCAAATTATATTGGGTAGAAATTAAGTTACTTTAATAAAAAATGATAAAATTGAGGTAACATAGAAGTTAATGAAAAAATCCTAATAATGAAATTATTTTTTTTTGGAGATTTATATAGACCATATATCAAATTTAATCAATTATTTTTTCATTTTTATGAACATGAGGTAAGGGAGACCTCACAATAGTGTATACCTTTTGGAATTTATAAGAATGCAACTCCCCCTCCATTAGAAAAATCCATTCAATATTATCCTGCTTAATACCTATAAAGACACTTTGGATCTTCCAAAATTTTCTCAAATAGTCTTAAAATATCACTAAACTCATAATAGAAGCCTAAATTTTGGCATAAATAAACCCAATAAATCTCATTGGTGCAAACCAAAAGGAGTTACCCCAAAAAGAGGTTACATTCTTCAATGCGCATTACTATTTTATTTGTTTCTCCAACCCTTAATTTCTTATTATTCCATGAATATATAATAAATATAGTATCTTAAATGTAATGATATTTTTATATATTCATTTTTACCTACACCTACATACACATCCCTCAAATGGGTAACATATTTACCGTTCGTATACGGCGAACTGCCGCCTCACAAATAGATGATTATATGTTTTTTCTTTTACCACCTCTCATTGTAGAAATTATGTTAGAAAATATGTTTTTACATGATATATATGATATATATGTTTTTTTTATACTTTAGTTTTTATATAACATATATATTTATTCATTCCATTTGGTGTAAATATGTTCACTTCATTTTTGGACTTGTGGACTACCGCAACCTCAAAGCGATGTGATACATTCATATATTATATGGAAAGTATTAAAGATGGTTTTAATTAAACATATGTGACATTAATGAAAAATATATTATATTCATGACATAATAAAATTTATTGAAATATAATATATTATTATACTTATTAAAATTTTTACACACTAAAAAAACGTGATAACAACATTTGTGGACGTGTGGACTACTGCCTTCTCGATGCTATATGATTACTTTTACATAAAAAAATAATATATAAGAAAATATTATTATGTAAAATGGTATTTATTTTATAATTATAATTATATAAAGTTATAATTTTACTTAACTTCTTTCCATAATGATCAATGAAAAATAGGAACGTTACTCTGGCGTATATACGACCTACCGTCTCCATGATTATCACACTGGTTTATTTTTAACAACCATATTTCATGATTGGTTTTAGAGAAATAATTTATGTACAAATATGATTATTATTTCATTTCAATTATTATTGATATATTTATATAAGGAAAAATTTGACTATAATTGACCTACCAAAGGCATTTTTTACACATAGACAAAGTTTGGTCAAAAATAGGAACATAAACCATATCATTTAAGTAGTTGCTTACAATATTGTAATAAGTGAAATAAAAGTAATGATAAAACTGGAAAAAGTTATAAATTTATTAAATAATTAAAATAAGTTTATAGATCTATAATATAGATACACACATGATAACTTATACACAATGTAAGGGATTCTTGTCACAATTTTCATTCTGTGAGGCTTACTCCATTTTCACCACATAATTATTTTAAATGTTTTATATAATACCATTTGAAATTCTATATCGTAAAAATATTTATTATAATGATATTATAAGTATAATTTAATTTTATTCCATCATGTTTATTATGATTCAAATATTTCAAAGTGGTATGGGACACTTTTAAATGTTTCAATATTATTTTCCTTATGAATTTTTTTAATGATATTTCAATGGTATTTACATTAATCATCATCGACAACCCTTTTTTATGAGTATCCTCTAATGGAGAATTATTGATAAATATATATTATTTATTCAATATAAATATTTTATTATATAAAAAATTATTTATTAATTAAATCGATTATTCGATATATGAGGAACTCTTTGGACAAGTACCACATGGGTGGGCCCCAATTATACATAGCCCCTTGATGAATCGGTTGTATCATAAGATGAAATAATTTGGAAACAAACTCTGAATTTTTTTTTCATGAAGAATATACTATTATGATATGGATTGAGGACTAGTTAATGTAAGCTTTTCAATGCATCAGTAGTCTCATGAGATGAATCCTTTGGGAAAATTAGATTGGTTTTGACCCGATATGTAAACTATCTTGTGAATGGTATTTACAATAATGGTACCATGTAACTAGGAAACATGGAATATAATAATTAATAATTTCCTATTTTTATACTCAATGATTTTATACCACCGATTTTATTTATTTCTTCATATCTATGGATGAATCTCAGTCTTAGTTTATTGATTAAATGGCTTGTATTTTAGGTTATCTATCACGCCATATTAAAAATTCCTTACCAAATTATCTAATTGGAAAGTGTGTCTAGTTTATTTTACATATACATAATTATTATTCTTATTAATTCATGATTACTTCCATTTTACATATCCTTACTGAGCATTTGAGCTCACCCTTATTATGTTTCTTTTCCCCAGGATATGAAGATAAATCCATTGAATGAGTGTCTATGATGATTTTTTTATTTTTTTATGTATTATGATTTATTTTATATATAAAACATAAAATGGGTTTATTTTACGTAATATGAGTTTCCAAAACTGTTAATCTATTCAGTCATTAGGGATTTGATTCCTCATAATCATACCAATTTAGTAAAATAATGCATTGAATTTTGGTTTCTATAGTCGAGGCACTATAGTTGGTATCAAATGATTTTTAGCAGAATCCTTGGAAACTAAATTTAAGAAAATTAGATTATGGAACATAACCCTAATATATAATTTGGGTATATGTATAGAATAAAATCCCAAAGACACCCAGTTTAAGATTAATAAAATTAACTATAGATATTTTTTTCATTTTTTGATATGTATTTCATTGGTTTTTGGATTACACATGGTAATATCAAATATAGTCCATGTCATCATTTATAAATGGTACATAATTGATGGAATGTGAACCTCACCAGTGAATTTTATCTAAAGAGTAATATTGATTATATCATTTGTGGTATTAAGAAAATCCTTCAAATGAAATTAGAATATAAATAATTCTCATCATATGTGGACATAATATAATGTTATAACAAGATAGAGAAATAACTATCTAAGTATTATGACTTTATGGGGAAGCATGAGATCAAGAGTAAAACTAGGAAATTGTTAGATAAAAGTAATATGTGAATATGTATTCTCCCACATGTAATAATTGTGTAAATAATCACCCTTATTATTTTTAAAGTGGAAAGGGAGTTTACAACAAGTGTGGAAGGAATGACCACTTTTATTATGATTGAATGGATTACAAAAAGGTTCCCAGTGAATAATGATTCTACAGTAAATAGGTATAAAAACACACAAATCAATGTCTCAATTATTAAAGGAATATACCTAAAAAGAGAATAATGGATCATGGTCATGCTTCTATTACTACCACAGATGAAGAGTACTAATTAATATTACTATTTTTAAGTTCAATAATTATTTTATTTGATTATGTTATTAGTGAGGTAATTTTCATGATAATTATAAAATATATGAGGATTTTACTGTAATACTTTTTTGGTAATGATTTTAAAGAATATGTTGAATGGTATCGATAACCAATAAAAGTGATTCAGTACTAAGTTGAATATTTTTGGAAGACACATGTTTGGGAGAAAGTTAACCCTTAATATGTCTCTAATACTATGATAATGATGTTAGAGTAGATGGATGATTGATATGGAAAAAGTATATTAGATATTACCAACTACCATGGAACGGATTAATAGTTTGATGAAAATGTGGTTTATTCCATCATGGATAGAGTTTAAAACACATTTGGGTTTATGAATTTTACCCAATAACATGTGATTTAATTAAGTAATAAGTAAGAATTCCAATTTTCAATATGAGTTTATGGTAATTAAAATTATTACCATATTTCATGAAAATACACAACGAAGGTATTCACATGTTTGGAGTGTAAAAATTTATAGCTACTTCATGATGATAAAAAGAAATATTTATAGCAGATTTATGTTGATAATATTTTGGAAACGATAACCATTTATAAAATATTATAAGATTAAATTTGGATGTGGTTATATAGTATGATATATTACTTCACTATATGAAGCAACTTCTGCTAAGAGAAGAAGTTTAAATAGTTTAAGGCATAATCAAATGAAAATATTATGTTTATAGAAATGTATAATTACTTATATTCCTAGAGGGTGAAAAAATTATGAAAATCTAGAAAAAGGGTCTTGATAAAAAAATTTATCCTATTATATTCATATCGAATGAATCAAATAGTCATTTATGTCTTAACATATTTATTGTTTTGAGGCCATTAACTTTCCACTTATCACTTACTTTCTTGTGACCAATGACTATAGTTATTTAATCCTTCCTTCTATGTCTATGTTTTTATATACCACATATGATCCCCTAGTTGGGTCCATTTTTATGTCACCTTTATACTTATATATCTATATTATAAATAAAATGTTTTGTCAAACCTATTTGAGATTTGGGGTTTTCAATAATAGTTTTTTCAAATATCTAACATTAAATTACCATGATCAGGTTTAAATTACATAGACAAAAGATAATTAAGGTGGAGATAATGTTACACCCCACGAAATTAAAATATTTTCCTTTTAGAGTGAATTATATTTTTCATTTCCTGATTTATATATAAAACTATTTTAAGCTTACACTACACACAACATTGATTTTATGTTACACACAAAACCAAATTTTTTACTGAATTTTAATGGCGCAGCTATTTTTAAACTACATTTTTCAAATTTTATAAATTTTATTTGTAAAAATAAAATACTTTTTAAAAATTTTAATGTAAAAATTATCTTATAGTGTTTTTGTGTATTTTTATAAGAAGTTTAATTTTTTAATTAATTGTAAAAAATAATATATTTTAGTTAAAAACTTCTTTCTGGTTTAAATAACTATTAATGTTAAATTATATTTTAAATTTAATTTTATGGAAATTGTATGTCAATTATATATCTATTAATACATTTTAGTTCATTGGAATCATTTTTATATAGAATTTATATATATAATATTTTGAATTTTAGAATGAAAATTTACTTTAAAAACCCGCTTCCTCGACACGTCTATAAGATTAGCATTAAATTTAATTTTTCCAATTATGTGAATTGAATTTTGAAAGATAGAAATAGATGGTTGTAATAAGTATAATATTTATAGTTCAGTTAGATCATCTTAGTTTTTAGAAAAAATATTAGTGAAAGTAATTAAAATAAATTGAAATGATTATTGTAAAATTAATCATAAAAGGGACTAAACCTTAAACTTAAGAGACAAAATAACCTAGAAAATTGACCAAAGGCCATTGGATGCCCATATTTTGACTATATACCCAATTTCTTTCCAGTTTTATGAGTTAGTGGAACATCGTTTCATGAAATGGATCCATATAAAAAGTTATGTAATGAATGAGAAAAAAGGGAAAATTCCTTACTGTTAACATTTAAAAAAATTCAGACTATGGAAGAAGCTACATAGTATTAGTTAAAAAAAATAATTTTCAAGGTAAATGAGTTTTCTATCACTGTAATTTAACATTAATTTTTAGACATGATATAATACGTTGGACATATAAAAATTCGGACACATGAATTATTTAGTTAATAAAAAAATAAAATAAATGACTCTAAAAACCATGAAGGTAAAATATATTTATCAAAATAATATGTTTCATTATTTAATAGAAAAAAATATGATTTTACAAATATTTGAATTTAATATATCCAAAATTCAAAAAAAAATTAATATATTACATTTAAATTAAATTTATATTAACAAAATTGGTATTAATGTGTTTTATAATAAATGATTTTTTATTAAATGATTTATAATTTATAAACATCCTATATTATTATAAGTTCTTTTTAAGTGTTAATAAATTAAAAATATGGTTCATTAATATAAAAATTTATCTTTTATAATTAACATATTGAACCATATATTGTAAAATCATTGTTAGCACGGTCTAGGTTAAAGTTGTTTTTTTGTGCGTTACAGATGCTTTTTTTAAAATTATTTTCCAAAAAACATGGTTTTTTAAATTAGATATCGTGTTTATAACTAAGTGAGTTTATAATATATAATAAATCACACCATAATTTATTCTTATGTGATAAATTACTTTTCTTAGAAAACTAGTTACTTTAATAAAAACGAAAATGATAAAATTTGGAAAACGTAGAAGTTAATGAACAAAATTATAAAAATAAACTATTTCACGTGTTGCAGAGGTTTTAATTGACCATAATTCCACATTAATTTATTATTTGTCCATTTTTGACGCTGATGAGATAGGAGATACCTCTGAATAGTGTATACCTTTTGTTATTTACAACAATGCCATGCCCCCTCCTTTATAAAAGGGAATTCACTCTTCCCTTACTCATTTTACTCAATACACTCTGTCTCATCAGAAATATAAAAAACCAGTCTCCCAAAATCCCTACCATAATCCTAGAAGCCTATCCTTGGTCGTAAATCAAACCAATAAACCCCTTTGGAACAAACCAAATGGAGTTAACCTAAAAAGAGGTAACACTCTTCAATGTTCATTATGGTTTATTTGTCTCTATACACCATAATTTCTAATTTTTACAAGATTATATAAGAAAAATTTATATTAAATATACTAATATATTTTTATGTTATGTTTTAAACGTAAACCTCCACTCACTTCCATAAAATGGGTATTGAATTTACCATTCATGTATAATTAACAACCACCTCGCTTAATGATGATTGTTCATTTTTCCTTTACCATATATAAAAGAGGGAATTATGATGTAAAGACTTTTTTGATATGATATATATGATAATTATGTGGTATTTATTCTTCTGTAAATTTATATAATGTATACCTTCATTTTTTTCCGTTCGTTGTAAATATGATAACTTCATTTGTGGATGTGTAGACTATCACCTCTTCAAAGTAATTTGATACGTTCACACATTACATGGAATTTATTAAGGACAATATTAATTAAAAATAATGGAAATTAATTAAATATATATAATTTTAAGGAAATAATTATATTTTTGTTAATATTACATATAATTTTCTTTATTATCCTTTTCACACACAAATAAAAGTTATAACGTCATTCAAGGATATGTGGACTACCGCCTCATCGATGCGATTCATTTCCTTTCACATCCCAAAAATTATATATATAAGTAGATTTCATTAAATATCAAGGTATTTATTATTTAATTATCATTGTGGAAATATATAATTTCACTTACCTTCTTTCCATAATGATCATTGAAAAATTGAAACGTTACTAATGCATATATACAACTTACAGTCTCCATGACTGTAATGTTGGTTTTTTGATAACCATATTTCATGATTGTAATCAAAAGTATAATTCATGTATAATTCAATAATTATTTCATGATTATTATTCTATAGATATTTATATAATTACTCTATTTACTATAGTCATCCTACCAAAGTCATTTTTAATACATAAACCGAATTTGGTCAGAAAACCTGATGTAAACTCAATATTTTAAGTTGATTTAGAAAAAATTATAATAACTGAAATAAATGTAATGATACACATGGGAATGTTTTTGAAAAAAATAAATAATTAATATATGTTTATTATTCAAGAATATAAATACACACGTGACAAGTCGGAATCATGGTAATGGATTCTAGTCTCACATTTCTTTCTATGAGGCATACACCATTTTACCAACAAATTATTTTATATGGTGTATATAGAGAACATTGACATGTTATATATTGAATAAAATTATTATCATGATATTATATGTTTCATTTAATTTTATTACTTCATGGGTATTATGATTCAAATGTTTGAAAGTGGTATGTGACACTTTGGAATGTTTAAATATTATTTTCCTCAAGAATATTTTTAATGAATTTTCAATGGTATTTAAATTCTTTAACATCAAAAACCCTTATTGTTACTTATCCCTCTTTAAGGAATTATTAATAAATTGATATTATTTTATCAATATGGATATTTGATGATGATCCACATTTTTTTATTAAATTGATTATTTGATATATGAGGAATGCTTTAGATATGTACGAAATAGGTGGGGTCCAGTTATTGATATTAGCTCAATACATCAGAAGTATCATGAGATGTAATCAGTCGGAAAAAACCCTTTACATTTATTTAAAAGTAGAATAAATTTGTATGATACAGGTTGGGGAGTGGTAAATTTAAACCCCTCGATGCATCAATAGTCTCATCCGATGAATCATTTAGACAAAATAGATGGTTTTCTATCTAGTATACAAAATAATCTTGTGAAATGTCTTGATGATAAAGGTACCATGTTACTAGAAAAAATTTGGTACAATAATTAATAATTTCTATCATTCAATCTCAGTTATTATTTATACATTATATTTTTACTTTTACATATCTATGGATGCATTTCAATCTCATTTTATTGATTAAATATCATGTGTTTTCAGTAATCTACTGGGCCATATAGATTATGTCATATCCAATTGTCTAAATGGAATGTGTGTCTAGTTTATTTTAATATTTCAATATTAACTATTCTTAATGATTAATTATTTCTTCCACTATACATACCCTTACATAGTATTTGAGATCACCCTTAGTATGTGTCCTTTCCCCATGTTATGAAGAGGAGTCTGTTGAATGAGTTTCAAGGGTGTAGTTTATTAATATTTTTTATGAATTATGATTTATTTCCTCTAACCAATGAAAAATGAGTTTTATGTATGTAATCTAGTTTTCCAAAACATTTAAACTATTCAATAATTTGGGATTTTATTCTTTGTAATCATTCCAATGTTTTAAAATGACGAAAAAACTTCAGGTTTCGGGGGTCAGGGCGCTACACTATGACTACCAATCATCATTATATGAATTTAAATTCATATAAATAGATGTATAATAAAATAATTTCAATTAAAAGTTTTCATAATAGTGGTTATTTTAATTAATTAAAATGTATAAACCATGTTCATTTAATAAAAGTTTGTGGAAAACCTTGTTAATTTACCATGGTTTCAAGTAAGTAATAATTTATTTAAGAATGATTATTTTTGTAATATGTGTAATGTTTGGGAGATTATGAATAACTTATGGAGTTTTTTGGGAATTTATATAGGTGAATAGTTAGTATATAGTTTTGGAAAACCATGAAAAACTAATAAGAAACCATGAACAATGAAATATGGGCAAAAGGGAAGGTGTAAGAGCAGTGTACGATTTTCCCAAACCATAAAAAATCCTTGGAGAAACCATTCATTATTGATCATATTTTAGATAGTGAGATTTGGAATAGTTGGAACACTATTTTGTAACCATGTGAGTTGTCCTTTTCTAGAAGAGGTAGGAGCACTATTAGCCCACAGTTTGTCTAACTGTGCGACTAAACCACGCACAGGAAGAAAAGTTAGATCCTTAAAATATGGATCTAACACATTTTCACCTATAAAGGCGCAATTTCCCCCAAAACGGCCCTAATTTAGGATTTTTCTCTCTCGAAGTTTGTAGAACCACTACCCTTTAATTGGAGGTGATCTAGAGCCATTCATTGGTGTGTTGAAGCTCAATTATTGTAGCATGTCTTCATTCGTGATTATTATTGATGAGATTCTTAGATCTACTTCTCCCTTTCTCTTGGTTTCTTAGATCTATTCCTATTGTGGGTAGATATAGGGTTGGGGATGGAAAATATGTTTATTTTTGTTCATGTAGTTGATATGAAAATATATTTATTGCGGAGTCTTGGAGATTTAACCCGGTTTCATGGAAGTTAATCATGACATTATTTTTTTCATCGTAAAACCTGAGGTAGGTGGATTCACACTCGACTCCTCTATTTAGAACATGAACGATTAGTTTAAATTTATTGGTTTGATTGAAGTTGATTATTTATTCTCTGTGAAATGATTCTTGAAAACCCTCTCGAGTGAGATTTTGTGAGATTAAGGAAGTTGGGAGTTTTTTGGAAAGTGATTTTGGTAATTTGATTTTGAAATTAATTTAAATAGGTGGTTTAGTTTTCATGATTGGAAAAGTTTTTTCAATAAAATATTGGTTTTATTGAAATGGTTGTTTAAATGGGTTTTCTATAAAATGGTTGTTTCATTGTAATGGTTAAAATTATAGTTTTGGAAAGGTTTGGCCTAATGGGTTGGTATGAGTTCATATTACATTTATGAGGCCTAGTTGAAAGATGAATTAGTGTTCAGTGCCAAAGGTGTAATGATACATGGGATATAATTACCTTGTTATGACTTGGTAGATCGAAGAAAAACTACTCATGAGTCTAGAAATGTTATAATGAAGCATTCTTTTTTTTGGATGTGTAGATGTGTTTATTGCAACGAGTCAATCCAAAGTGGAATTATGGAAATGGTTTTGCAACATTATTTGGTTGTTTTCCATTGAAATTAGTGTTTTTTGAGAATACTATTTTACATTATCACTTGTATATATTTTGATATTCAATATTTTAGAAATGTTTTTATATAAAATATTTTATATTAATGTGATAATATATTCTATCCTAGTGACATTAGTGGGGAAGTTATTATTGGAAAATATTTTTTGTTTCATTACTCACCCCTTCATTGGAACTTTGGTGATTTTTTAGGTGTTGTATATCATCACATGGTAAAAGGTAAAGTATCACAAATATTTAGCAGTACATCCTAATACATGGTATGTTGTGGAGTTAGAGCATAGTGATTTTTTTGATCTAGGAGTTATTATTAGATTCATTGAGTTTTGTATTCTAATGTTTATTTTGATATTGTATTATTCTCTTTCGGTACCTTGTTTTAGTTTTATTTTAATAAATGAAATGTTGAGTTTTATTTCATTATTATCATGCATCATATTGTAGTTTGTTTTCTTATGGACAATTTGGTTTGTTGTTTTATTCCTAAGGGTCAAATAACCCCCACATGTTTTGAATCTCTTTAGTATTTTTTGACCTCCATTGGTGTCTTAGATATTTCGCTTAAGGCAAAGTAACATTCTTCCACCTTCTTAACCTATTGAGAATAAGAGGGATGTTACAAGTGGTATCATACTGGCACTTATTATGTGGTACAAGTGGTCTAACTCTTTGTTGGTCATTCAATTGGTATTGGTTGTCAGTCTTGGAGTTAAATTCAACCTGGTATACACCTTTTTATGGTATAATATAAATGAGTAGGATTATCGAGACTTGAGAAGTTGAGTATAAAAATATGTAGTTAACCTTTTTATTATTAAATTCATGTTAGGAGGGGGTTGGATAAATAAGTGTTTTGGAGACACTTATAGGATTTGAAATCTCATTTTCATGGGTTTATCCAATGTGATGAGCATGAAATGCATTTGTGGAATGACTTCCCACAAGGAGTTCCTATTTCATTTCGAGTAATTATATATGATATGGTATAAATATGATGATTTTTTAAAAATGTTTAAATGTTTTTCAAATGTAATATTTTTAAAATGATAATCATTTTGGTAATTTTTTTAGAAAGAAATGTTGTTATAATTGATTTGATATAATTTTAAATTGCTACTCCTTTAGTTAATTGATAGAGTGGGACTTCTGCAGTTATTTTGTTTCTAAAAATGTCACCTGGTAGGCATCCTAGAAAATAATGGGAAGAAGTTGCTGAGAATGTGGTTTCACCTATGCCATAGGTGAACCATTAGATTGTTCAGATTACTTTCCATAATTTTTAGGCTATTTACACAGGGAACCAGAGGGATGATCCCAGACAAGTGGACCATTCCATCCCGTTCCATATGCAGAATCCACCCATCTTCTAAGGTGATTCTAAACCAGAAAAGTTATAGGTGTGACTGAATAGGATGAATTGAATATTTTATTTCATCAAAACAATAGAAGAGATGAAATTGAAGTAAATGAATTATATTCTTGGGGGTCTTACACACCAATGGTGAGATATAGGGTTGCATGATAATGCGGATCATGACATTGTTTGAGAGGATTTTGAATAATTGTTCAATATGTGATTTTATCCTCACACGTTCAAAATTAAAAGAAAGAAGTATTTCTACATCTAGAAGTATGAAAATATTTCATTAATGTATTATACAACTAAATTCATTAATTTAGATTTATTTTCACTTGAATTTACTTCTAGTTAATCCTTGAAGGCATGAATATTTGAATTGAGGATGAGGCAAGATATTATCAAACAAATATCTATGCTTTGTATTACATATTTTACAAAAATATGGTCAATAAAGTGATAGTGGATGTAAGGGAAATCTCATGAGATATGGGAGGAGGAAGTATATTGATACCCATGGAAACTGGTGGCAAATATAATGTTGAGGTAAATCAAAATAGGGACACCTACTTTCAAGGTGGGAGTGTGAAACAAAATCAAATGATTGGATCGGTGAATCTTCCTCTAAGACCCACAAAAAAAATTTATGTTACAAATGTTGTTCCTTTGACTACAGGAAGTGAGAGTTTATAAACCCATCAATAGAGTTTCATAATGTATTCAAAATGAGACATCTATAGTGCTATTATTGTAGTGCTCTAAGGTTAGCTGCTCAAGATTTTTCACAGGTATTGCAGACATCTTATGCTTCAACAAGGAGACGGAAGCATATCAATCTCATCAGTTGACCAGAGCTAGTCATGGTGATTCTATGAATACTATGAATCCTCCTCAAGGTAAATATCAATAGGGATATAATGAAAAATGTTCAGGGATGATGTAGTTACATGGATCTAAGCAGGTGATTGCGCATGATCAGGTTGTACCATCAATTGTGAGAGGTACGATTCTTTTGAATTGTACCCTTATACAAGTGTTTTTTGAAACTATTTAATCACACTCATTTATTGATTATAATGCTATTGATTATATGAGTTTAAAATTTTATATTATCCCCTCAATGATAAAACTTCAAACTCCTCCTGGACAAATAGAATATTGAGCCATTGTTTATAGAGAATTTTCTATAACCGTTGAGGGAGACAAGCTGAAATGGTTTTTATCTATGCTGAACATGTATATATATGATTTAATATTCTATATGGATATGTTGGAAATGTTCAAGGATCCCATCTACTATTATAACAGAATAATTAGTCTCCCAAATTAGGATGGTTCCGAGCATATCTTTAGAGGAGAAAGGAATGTGAAGACTAGTGCAATGAAATTGTTGGAAGCATCAATGGGAACCATCTCTTACTAGTTGGTGGAGTTGTCTTTAGAATCAATGTAATAGATTGAGAATATATTTTTCATTGTAACTGTGGACTAATTTACTGATGTATTTTCTGAAAATTTCTCAGGGATTCCACTTATAAGGGAAGTGGAGTTTACGGATGATCTCCTCTCGGGGACCGGTCCTATCTCATTTCCATATTATCAAATGGCACCAATAGAATTAAGTGTGTTGAAATTTTTATTAGAAGGGATGAAAATAAAGGGTTTCATTTATCCTAGGACATCGATGTGGAAGCACCGGTCTTGTTCGTGAATAAAAAAGATGAAAATCTAAGGATGTGTGTGGAGTATCAAAAGCTTATCCAAGTTACGATAAAGAATAGATATCCACTTCCATGCAATGATGAAACTTTTGGTCAATTTATTATAGATAAATGATTCTATAAAATTGAATTATGATTAGGATATCACCAATAGTGAGTTTTGATGGATGGTATTCTAAAGATAGATTTCTAAATAAGATATGTCATTATGAATATGTGGTATTGCCTTTCGATCTTATTAATGAACCAATAATATTTAGGGAATTGATGAATCATATATTTCAGTGAAATCTAGATTCTGTTATGGTAGTGTTTATGGATGAGATATTGTTGTATTCAATGGAAAAGGTTGATCATGATAAATACTTGATGATAGTGTTAGAAATCTTGAGAGACCATCATTTATATGAAAAATTATCAAAGTTTGTTTTTTTTCTATATAAGAGGAATGATTACTAGTGCATGTTATTTATGAAAGCGGTGTTTTAGAGGATCTAGAGAAGATAGAAGATATTATCTCTTAGAAACCTCCAAAGAATGCCTTTGAGATAAATATTTTTCTTTGTCTAGCTAGTTGTTAATGATAATTTTTTCATGACTTCTCATGACTATATTCGCCTATGAAATATTTGAAAAGGAATAATTTTCCATTCCAATGGACTGAAGAAATTCCAGAAATCTTTTTAAGAGTTCAAAGTTAGCCTTACATCAGCACCAATCATGATATTTCTAGAATCAGGACAATGCTACATGGTGTATTATAAAGCTTCGAGATATAGGATGGGGTGTGTCCTCATTTAAGGAGACCATTTATTTTCTTATAGATCATGGAAGTTATGTGTGAATGAGAATAACTACCCAACACATGATTTGGAGTTAGTTTCAATGTTCCGTGATTTGAAGACTTTGTGTCATTACGTATTTGGTGGGAAATTTATTATGTTTATAGATCATAAGAGCTTCAAAAATATTTTCTCATAAAGATAAATTTATATGAGGCAAGGAATATGGATGGATTATTTTAAAATGTTCATATTTGAATTAATGTATACATAGAATAAATGAAATTTGGTGGATGAGGCATTAAGTAGAATGTCGTATGCTCAGTTGGAAAAATAATCTCCAAATGAGTGGAAATTTATGTCGGTCCTAGCCGACATGCATGTGGAATGTGATGACCAATGTGTTGTTGATAATTTCATCCCCATTTCAGTGGTTTCTGATTTGTTTAAGAAAGTTAAAGAGGCACAAACATCTGCTTCAGAATGTGTTGTGATGAGTTAAAAACTCAATGGTGGGGAGACCATTAAGGGATTGAAGCTGGATGTGAGTTCAGTGATATGGTTAAAAAATTGGATGGTTGTACCTATGTATCTTCAGGAACAACTTCTTTAGAATTACCAAAACTCTAGATGGGTTGTTCATATGAGAATATTGAATATTTATAAGTCATTTAATGAAATATTTTTTGAATCATTGTGAAATAGATGGTTGATGAGTATGTTCCAAGGTTCTTAAAATATTAGAATGTTAAGGAATAACGTCATTGACCAGTAGGTATATTATAATTCTTACCTATTCTAGTATGGAAATGGGAGTAGATAGATATTTATTTTTTAACAAGCATACCAAGAAGAGTTCATAAACATGATTCATTTTGGGTGATTATGGATCAAATCGCAAAGTTAGCTCATTTCATTCATATTTATGGATCACATACAGTGGTGGATCTATCCAAAATATATATTTGAGAAGTGGTAAAGATGTATGAAATACCGTTTCAATACTATTAGACAGATATCCAAGGTTCAAGTCTTGTTTTTAAGGATCATTGCAAAAAGACATTGGGAATTAGTTGACAATACATATGGTGTATCATCCACATACGGGTGACCAATCCGAATGGATGATACAAAATTTGGAATACATGTTATAGGATTGTGTAATGTAATGATCTGGATCGTGGGAAGTGAACATAGAATTAGCGTAGTTCTCATATAACAACTGTTATTGGGCGCCGATAAAAATGACATCGTTTGAAGAATTTTATGGGAAACCTTGTTGATCTCAAAATTGTTGGGTGGGAAAAAGAGAGAAATAACTAGTATTGAATGGAGATAACTTTGGGTCCTCAGAAATGTTATGCTAATCATCATTGAAAACCCTTGTCTTTCACTGTAAGTGATAATCCATTCTTAAAGATTTCTCTATGGATTAGAGATCAATGTTTTGGGATGCATGGAAATTTATATCCTCGAAAAATAGGCCCTTTTGAGATAATAGAATGGGTTGGATAGGAAGAATATTGGTTTTCATTGCCATCAGGGTTTACTATGGTGCATAATGTGTTTCATGTATCCCAGTTAAATAATTATCAGTCAGATCCTGACAATTTTATCTGATGGGACAACATTGACCTAGTGTCACATTCTTCGTTGGTGCACATGCCAGTGCAAATGAAGGATAGGTAAGAGATTGCATTTTATTAAAAAAGAATCAGTATAGTGTGGGTTTTGTGGAAATAATGTAAGATTCAAAAATATACTTGAGAATGCAAGAAGAAAATGAAAGAGAAACGCCCGAAAATATTTCAAGACAATAATGGTTTTCTACCTTTTGAAGTTATAAAGGCCAATTTTTGTGATACATTTTCACCCCTTGTTTCAGGTAATTAACCTTTTTTATGATTTCTTATTATTTAGTGTTTATGGGTAAATGTTTGGTAGAGTTTGGATAAAATTTTAAATGTTTTGGGGATTTTCTATAGGTTCACAGTTTGGGAACATCGTGAAACACCTAAAGGAAACCATGGACAAAGAATCAAGGGATAGAGGAAAGTAACACATATGGTTCCTTGTTTTCCCTAACCATGTGAAATCCTATGAGAAACTATGTAGTTTTGAGAATATGTTGTACATTGAGATTTGGAAGGTTGGCACATAGTTTGGTAACCTAGATCCAACCATAATATGTCTCCCTTAAGGCATATCTAGGAGCATTATTAGTGTATGGTTTGTCTAACAGTGTGACAAAACCACACGCTTTTCAAAAGTTTGATTCTTAAATTGTGGATCTAACGTGATTTCACCTCAAAAGGATTCTTTTTTTCCCAAAAACAACCCTAACTCGGTATATTTCTCTCTCAAAAGTTGCAGAACCACTCCAAATAGAATTATTGGTGATTTTGAGTTGTTCCCTAGTGTGTTAAAGCTTGATTATTATTGTAACACTTTGTTCTTGATCGTTCTTGATGTGTTTCTTAGATATAAATCCCCCTTTCTCTCAGTTTGTTAGATATACACCTATTGTGGGTAGATCTGGGTTTGTAGATTCCCAATATGTTTAGATTTGTTGTTATTGTTGATAGGGGATGAGATATAAGGAGGGTTTTGGATATTTAACATAGTTTTGGGGAATTTCTTCATGTCGTTCTTCGTTTTCATTGTTAAATATGACATAGGTGGCTTTACTCTCGACTCCTCTATTTAGAACTTAAAGTATTATCGTCATATTGATTTTTTATTGAAATTTATTATTTATTAATTTTGAAATGGTTTTTTAAAAGTCATTTGAGTGATGGTTTGTGAAATAATGTATGTTTGGTGTTTTTGTGGAAAGTGATTTCGATAACATGATTTTAAAATGGTGGTTTGGTTTTGATGCCTGGAAAAGTGTTTTCAATAAAAGTTTGGTTTTATTAAAATGGTTGTTTAAAAATATTTTCATGGTTTGTAATACCTTGACCCTAGTTACATAGAGTCGGTGTATTATTAAATGACATTGGAATGATACAAGGAAACACGTAACGAAAGACCGATCTGTTTAGTAGCCTTAGAAGTACTAGATACATACATAAGTTTTACATTACATCATGAAATAAACACAATAACAACATTTTCCCCCATTAAACACACTTATATTTCTAAGCCTATCCCTATAGGTCAACCATTAAATACTTTTCACATCCTAGGAGAAATAAAACAAAGATAGGGGTGGGCTCAGATGCTCAGTGAGGATTACAATATAGCCGAAACTTTCTTAAATAAGCATAAACATTTAAGGCAATGTATAAGACTAAAACATAAGCCTTTTAAACATAATCTTCTGAATAATATGGAAAATATGAATCAAATAATTCCATTTACTTATTCACATGGATATTATACCATTTGAATAATCACATGCAATATCAATAGCCAATTTCATAATGATCGATTGCATAATGATAGACATCATAACCACATAATCTAGGCCTCATGCAAAGACTAAAAATATGATATTTTTTCAAGACCTCGTTCCAAGGCACTAGTTTGTCTCAGGAGACCTACCGATGCATTGAGGATCTATATCAGGCTCTACCCATCACTTACTAAGTCCAATGCATTCCTCATATGAAAAGGTTTAAACATAACATAAGCATTTATATTCAAACCAGCATACGAAATGTCAATACAATATCCATAATCCATGGATGGAATAAAAATAACACATCCATAGTCAAACATATCACAAAACCTTCAATATAACATGGAATATTTGTATCATAATAATTCAACTTCACACAATTCTAAAATCCATCAAAGGATATTGACATAGATGAAATGAAAACTATTGGAATGAAATACCTCTTTCTATATTGAACTCATTTATAAGTCACATAAATATAAAAGAAAAAATTTATATTGTAAATATTCTCATAATACTATAAGGGAATAATCAAAGGTGTTATAATAGAAGAAAGTAGGTTCACCCACTATATAATTTAAGAAAACATAATTTCTTTAATTTGGACAAAAAGGACATAAAGGACCGTGTTTGGAAAACGACGGAAAGATTCCTTTATAAATATTATATAAAAATTCAATCATGAATTAAAATTAATTTAACCCATAGTATAGGACTTAGTAAAAATGTTTTGAAATATATTTTTAAGAAACATAGATGGGGATGATAATGAGGTCCTAGTATATACTCATTTAAAAACAACCTCCGATAATGAAGAGGTTGTAGAATTAACACTTACCAGGTAATTTTCCTTGGTCGAGGGTACCTTAAAATATTGTGTGATATATAATTTATTTTTATTAAATTATACAAGAATAACATAATAAATATGATATCATATATGATCTTCTAATATTTTATTGTTAATAATATTTTAGTAGTATCATCATTTTCGGTGTTAAATAATTCGGTTACCTTTATATGCTCGGTTACGTAAGCCATGTTTGTTATTGACTGAATGAATTTTATTCTTATCCAGAATAATAATATGTTCTTAAAAATTATTATTATTAATAAAATGAAAATCATTGTTGAATGATTACATTGGGGAATGAAACTCATCGCATTCTTGGACACAGTATTCCGTATGTACTCATGAGCAACAATATCTTTCTATTGATGGTTAAATAGTATGTAATTGGATGGTATATCATATATACATAATACATAACATGTTATATTGGTAATTTACATCAATTAATCTCATTATTATACCCATCCAAATAATGATGTGTTTGAATAACAAACTACACCACGACTTGGAGACGGCACGCCGTACGTACACACATATAGTGACTTGTCATTCATAGGATGGATTGAATAATGAATATGGTTGTACCATAATTATAATAAAATCACAGTATTTATAAGGTACTACAACAATTATTTTGGAATGGAAACAACAATTAAACAGGAAGTTGATGAAGAAAAGAATATTGAAAGAGGTGGTGAAATTATTACCTCTTCTTTGGGTGTTTCCTTTTGATTTGATCAAAAGGGCACATGGGGTTGGCTTTCTATTCAAAGTCAGGCCTCTTTGTAGAAGGAAGGATATTTGGGAGGATATTGAGAAGGGGTTGGTCGATCTAAATGGTTTTGGTGGTGTGATTTTTAGATAAGGGGAAGTTCCCTTTGATAAGATAGGTGAGGGTCACTTTAGGAGAAACATGAGATATTAATTTTTTATACATTCATATTTGGTTTATAATGGATCCAAAATGATTTATTTTGAGGAAAAACATGGGATGGGTAGAAAACCTATAAAAAATAGTTTTTAGAGAGGTTTAGGTTACCTTATTATCCTTAACTTTTAGATTTAACTCTTAGTTAAATAGTTTAAATTTTACCATATATTCTTGTGTTATTATAATAAATGGTTAATAAACATACATTAAAAATATAAGAGAACCCCAGGTGGTTAATTCTTTATATATCTAACCTTATCTATGTCCTTTAACCAATCCTTATATTTTTGAGAATATTATATCAACTAATAATATAGTATTTTTTTTAAACACTCATTTATGTATATTTTGACACTATTTGGTATTTAGTTTTTTTAAAGTGATAAATACTTTATCAATTCGAAAAAAAATTATTTAATTAACCCTAAAATGTCATATTAACCAATAAAATTATTTTAATTCATCAGAAGTCTCAATTTACATTTATTTGCATATTTATAATATCGATTATTTTAATCATTCATTTATAAGGTAAGCAATGCATCATCATTGTGTCATAAATAAATTTAATTATTTAATGTCTAAAAATTATAAATAAAATACCATTATGTATGAAATATTTTATCATTATAATTAATATTCTTAAAAAAATTTATCGTATGTACAACCCTATATTATCAATTTTTTAGTTATTAACCATTGAATTTAAGACTTTTAACTCTTCTTTAAATAAAACAGTAATAAATGTCCTAAACTAATCCTTGTAAACAAAAATGACCATATTTTATTCCTAAGGTTGATTATGGTCTAAATAAGCTTATCCAAAACAATTAGAACATGATTTAGGGTAATTATAATATCATTTTTTCCCTTTAATTACCCTATTTACTTTTAACCGTTGTAAATAAAAGTCAAAAGTAATTATTCACCCAAAATTGTTTTAAACAATAACGCAGTATTTTTCCCTATTCATCTAAAATTAAAATTTTCAAAAAAATACCAAATATTTACCCTAAGCTAATTTTGGTATTCTAAATCCAAAAATGAATTCCATTTTCAAAAATAAAATTTATTATATTTCAAAAGGTGGTAATTGTTATTCATAACAGCTAGTTTGATTGGTCGTGCTGTGTTAGAACATGAAGTTGCGAACAGCGCAAGCTATTTTATTATTCAAAGAGAAGCGTACCGTGGAAGCTTGGGGTGTTACATTCTTCCCTCCTTCAAATTATTTCATCCTCAAAATTTCTTGAATATTAAAGCATAAAAAGATATTGGTGGTACTTCATCATTAGTTCCTCGGGTTCCCACATTGCCTCTTTCACCTTATGGTTTCTCCGTAGAACATTCACCAGATGAGTCATCCGGTTTCTCAGAATTTATTCTATGGTATCAATAATTTTCACAGGATCATCACAATAAGACATATCAGGTTCTAGTTCTATTTCCTCATAGGTGAGTAAGTGCATTGGGTCAGGCATTTATTTTTTCAATAGTGATACGTGGAAGAAATCATGAACATTGGAGAGACGTGGCATCATTACCAAACGGTAAGTTACAACTCCAATACATTTTATAATTTTGAAAGGTCTGATGTACATAGGACTCAATTAACCCTTTGTATCAAATTCTAAAACACCCTTCCATGGTGATTACTTCAATAAAACATGATCTCTTACTTGAAATTCCAAATCCTTCATTTGGTTATCAGCATAGATCTTTTCCATACTTTGACCTTCTTTGATGTGGGTTTGGATAATCTTCACATTTTCAAATTTTTCCTCAAAAAGATGCGGGCCTAAGAGTTCTATTTCACCAAAATTATCCCTTCAAGTAGATGTAATACATCTCTTTCCATATAATGCTACATATGGTGCCATTTGAATACTTGAATGGAAGCTACTGTTATATGGAAATTCAATCGGAGGTAAATATTGATCCCACAAACCATGAATGTCATGTGACCATGATCCCAACATATCTTATAAGGTTTGAATAGTCTGTTTTGATTTTCCATCAATTTGAGGGTGGTAAGCAGTGCTCAAACGAAGTTCAATACCCAAGCCCTTTTGAAGAATTTTCTATAATCTTGATGTTAAACAGGGTTCATGATTAGAAACAATTGATAGGGGTACTTCATGAAGTGTGAAAAAATCATTAAGATATAGTCTTGTTAGATGTTGAAGTGATAAATATTCTCTTATGTCAAGAAAATGTGTTGACTTGGTAATACGATCAACAATGTCCCATATTTCATCATTCGTTTTAGGAGTCTTCAGTAGCCCCATGACAAATTCCATCTTAATGTCATCCCATTTCCACTAAGGTATGGTAAGAGGATTCACGAATCATCTAGGATGTTGTCTTCCAGCCTTAACCTATTGAAAACCCATACATTCTGACACATAATCATAAATCTCCATCTTCATGTTATCTCATCAAAAATGTTCCTTCAAATATATATACATCTTAGGGATATAAGGTTTTATAGAGAAATTGGAGCTATGAGAATCATCCATCAATTCCCTTTTTAGATCAGGTATGTCAGGAACACAATGTCCGTTCACATGTTTTAAAAATCACTACTTCATATTCGAAGTTGATCAATCTCTCATCCTTGAGAACATTAATTTTCTTTTAAAACTCTTCATCATCAGTTTGAGAACTTTTTATCCTTTCTAGTAAAGATGGTTTGGAAACCATTTGAAAAATTATTGATGTTTCACCTTCCATGATTATCCCCATATCAATCTTTACTTGATCCATGAACATGCGATCCCATTCAACTCTAATATTGTTCAAAACTCCAATATCCTTTCAATTCAAAGCATCTTCCACCTTATTTTCCATCCCTAGGTGGTAGTGTATAGTTAAATCATAATCTTTGAGTAGTTCAACCCATCATATTTTCCTCATTTTGAGTTCTTTCTGTGATAAAAATATACTTAAAAATCTTATTATTGATATATATCTCACATTTTTCACCATAGTGATAGTGTCATTATATCATCAACGCAAATATTACAGCTTCTAACTCAAGATTATGTGTATGATAGCTTTATTCATGAATTATTAATTGTCGTGATGTATAAGAAATAACTATATCATTCTACACAAGGACACAACCAAGTACTTTCATTGAATAATCACTGTAAATAACAAAGACATAATTCCCCAATGGTAGATTCAAGATAGTATAATACATTAATATTCACTTCAATTCATCAAAACATTTTCAAATTATTTTTTCAAAACAAATTTAACCCCTTTACATGTGATCTTTGTTAATGGGTTTTCCAATTGGGAAAAATTCGATATGAAACACCGATTATAACCTGCTGAACCAATAAAACTATGTACCTCAGTTATACTTGTATGTGACGGATATTATTTTATTTCTATTATCATAAAAGTATCAATAGAGATTACATCCTTAGAAAAAATATATCCATGAAAAAAAATTTCATGAAGCCAGATTTCACACTTGCTAAAAATTCCATTTAATTCATTTCTTCTGAGTGTTTTCATAATTGTGTGAAAATGATTTTTGAGATATTTGTAGGTTTTAGGTGTACCAAGATATCAAAAATAAATACAAATACAAAATCATCAAAAATATTCCTTCAAAACTCTATTCATTAGATCCATAAATATTAAGGGTGCATTAGTTAGTCTAAATGGAATTACTGTAAATTAGTAATGCCCATACCTGGTATGAAATGCTATCTTTGGAATGCCTTCCTTCTTCACACACAATTGATGATATCCAAATAGAAGTTCGATCTTTGAAAAATATTGAGCTTCATAATGTTGATCAAATAAATCATCAATGCGAGTTAGGGGATACATGTTATTTATTATTATTGCATTTAACTCCCTGTTGTCAATACACAACCACAGAGATCCATATTTATTCTTAACAAAAATAACATGGGCTCCCCATGGATAAACATGTGGGAAAATAAATTCTTTATTACTCAATTCATCCAGTTTTTTGTTTAGTTCCACTAATTCTACAGTGTCCATTCTATAAGGGGACTTCGATATGGGCCTAGAACCAAGAATTAAATTAACAGAAAACTCAATTTCCTTTTATGGAGGATGTCCAGGTAAATCCTCTAGAAACACATCAACATATTATTGCACAATATGCAAATACTCTATTTGAACATTATTTTCCCCACCCATAGTTATTTCATTTTCATCCTCCACTATAATTAAATTTAGTAGAGCTACTGAGGATGGATCTAGATAAGAATCAGGTGGTGACATTTCTATTGTAAAGATAAGGTACTCCTTATCATCTTTGAAAATTTTTACCTCTTTATTCTTAAAAAAAATATTTTCATCATGGTACAAAATACAATCCATACTGAGGACTATATCAAATTCAATCATGGGTGTGACGATGAGATCAGCAGATAAAGAAAATTTATGTGCCCCAATGGGAACTGATTCAAAAAACAGTGTTGTAATGATACTTCTCTTAGGAGCCTTGACTGACAAATCCTTGGTTAAATAAAAATGGAAATATCTAATTTTCATAGAAAATTGGGATGATATGAAATAATGCGATTATCCAGAAACAAATACAGAATTGGATAAACTTGAAGAAAACATTAAATTACATGGCACCACGTCTTTTAAAGCTTCAACCTCAGTAGTAGTGATTGCATTAGCTTGGCCTTTCTCCCTTGGAATTCTCTGAGGTATGTTTCCTTGGCACTTAGGAAATTCATTTTCATAATGCCTTATTTCTCTACAATTGTAGCATTCAACATTGATATCCACTTTCTTTCTCGTATAATAACAATCTTGGTGGCATTTTTCACCACACTTGTAAGAGACTCCCATTCCCTTCAGGCAAGTAACGGGTTGTTTCTTCCCACATTTACAATATGATGGATATTCAACTTTTTCATTCTTGCCCTTATTTCCATTTCCAGAGTGTTCACCAGATCTCTTCTACTCTAGCTTTGCTTTAATGTCGTAAGAATTAGAGAAATCTTTTTTTGTCATGATAACACATGAGACAATATCTTTGTACGATGAGAAGGATCGTGAGACTAATGATCATTGGAGAAATGGTTTTAACCCAAAAAATAATCGATCGATCATAATCATTGGGTTATGTATATAATATTGTTCAAGCCTTTCTAACTTTTTAAAGTTAGCCTCATACTTTGCGACATTCTCATCTTCCATTGGCCTCAAACTTAGAAATTGTCTTTCCACATCCACTTGATGGTCACAAAGAAATTATTTTTCTATGAAAATATCTTTAAAATCCCCCATTCCATATTTGATACATCTTCATCTTCTGTTGTGTTTTGAATTAATCACCACCATTGATCTACGTCTCCCATGAGGGGATAAACTGCCATGACAACTTTTTCCCTTCACTACTCCCTAGAGCATGAAATATTTCCTCTATGAAATTTATCAATTGTTCATATACTAATGGATTTATAGTCCTATTCAATTTTGGTGATTTTTTCCCCATTAAGTTGTCTAACATTGATCCTCAATTTTTTGGATCAGGGTGCTCCATATGGGTATGGTAATTATTCATAACCTGAATGAGTTGTCATAGTATGGTTATAAGATGATCAACACCAGTTGAATCACCATCTCTACTATAATTATCTTGAGTTGGAGGGAAATACCTACATGGATTACATTCATTGATACTGTTTCCATCCTTCCACTATGCACCATTTATAAATAATGGTATACACTAGATTGGATTATGAATAACAATACATACTTCCAAACTTGTAAAACACTAAACATAAATTGAACAGTTTATAGATATAATCCATAACCATAAAAATGTTTTCCTTAAAGAGGTATATACTCCTAAATCCTTTATAATGGTTTTTAAATAAAATATGAATTATCCTATGAATATCCCTCGGGTGTGTCATAACCAAGAGTGCAGCAAGGCTCGTTGTCATGTACCAGGATACCCCGGGTCCAGCCCAAAACTTTTTGTCAGAGTTTTCACTCCCAGGTATATCTTTTCTATAGAAACCTCAACCTGTTCATATTAAGATAGTGATGAATTTCTTGGAAAATACACAAAATCCCTACATTACCAAAATTCTAAGATGTTCTTCTATACTAATCCTCAAATTCTAACTTAGGGCATTGTTCTCTAATCATAGGTTTTCTAAATCTAGATTCCATGGTTTGTTCTAAACTTCCTCTGATACTAACTATAATACCTGGACCCTAGTTTCCTAGATTCAGTTCATTATTATATAACATTAGCATGATAAATAGAATCATGTCCCAAAAGGCCGATCAATTTAGTATCCTTGTAAGTACTAGATACATATATAAGTATTACATTTCATCATTAAATAAAAACAACAACATCATTTGGTTCCCTTTGAACACACTTAAATTCCTTAGCCTATCCCTATAGGTCAACCATAAAATACTTGTTCACAACCTAGGAAAAATAAAACATAGAAAGGGGTGAGCTCAGATGCTTAGTGAGGAAAAAATATAGCAGAAACGTTTTTAAATAAGCATAAACATTTAAGGAAATGTATAATACTAAAACATATGGAATTTGTATAAACAATTCAGCATAATATGGAAAATATAAATCAAATAATTGCATTTACTTATTTACATGGATATTATACTAGTCGAATAATCACATTCAATATCAATAGCCAATTTCACAATAATCGATTGCATAATTCACGTCAAGTCCTCATGACAAGACTAAAAATATGATTTTTTTAAAGACCTTGTTCTATGACACTAGTATGTCCCTTGAGACCTACTGATGGATTGATGAGCTATAGAAGGCTCCACCCATCACATACTAAGTCCAATTCATTCCTCATATGAAAGGTTTTAAACATAACCTAAAAATTCATATTAAATCCAGCATTCGAAATTTCAATACATTATCCATAATCCATGGATGGTATAAAAATAAAACATACACAAAAAAACATTTCCCAAAGACATCAATACAACATGTAAGATTTGTATCATAATAAATCAACTTCAATCAATTTTAAAATCCATCATAGTATGTTGAAATAAATGAAATGAAAACTATTTTAAAGAAAGACATATTTCTATTTTGAAATAAATTTAAAGTCACATAATAATAAAAGAAAACATTTTTTTGAAAATATTATTATAAACATTTAAGGAAGCTTAAAAGGTGTTATAATGGTAGAAAATAGCCACACCCTCTATATATGTTAAAAAATCATTCTTTCCTTAATTTTGTCAAAAATGTCATAAAATACCTTGTTTGGAAAACAACAGAATGATTCTTTTTTAAAGATTTTATAAAAATTAAATCAAGGGTAGAAATGAAATTAACCCATAGTCTAGGAAATGGTTCAAATTTATTAAAATTTTTTTTAAGAAACACATATGTTGATGATAAATATGTCCAAGTAAATACTCATATATAAACAACCTTGGATAATGAAGAGATTATAGAATTACCCCTTACCTAGTACTTTTCCTTGGTCGAGGGTATGTTAACCTCCTGTATAAAAGTTAAATAATTGTTATTAAATTATATAATAACCACATACCTAAATACAATATCATATATGATCTTCTAATTTTGCATTGTTAAAAATATTTTATTAGTATCATCATTTCGGGTGTTAAATGATTCCGTTTCCTTTTTTTCCTGGGTTACATAAGACATGTTTGTTATGGATAGGATGCATTTGATTCATTTATAGAATTATATTAAGTTATTAAACATTATTTTTAATCATAAAATGAAAATTATTCTTGAATGATAATTATGGGGAATGAATCTAATCACGTTTGGGGAGACGGTAATCCGTACGTACGCACGAGAGACAATATCATTATATAGATGGTGAAATAGTATATAATTGGATGGTATATCATATATAAATAATAATTAACATGTTATATTTTTTATTTACATCAGTTATACTCATTATTATACCCATCCAAAAAATGAAGTGTTTGAATAACAAACTACACCACGACGTGGAGACGGTAAGCCTTATGTACACACGTATGGTAACTTGTCATTCATTGGATGGATAAAATAATTAATATGGTTGTACCATATTTATAATAAAATCACAATATGTATAAGGTACTAGAGTAATTATTTTGGTATAGAAACAACAATGAAAGAGGAAGTGGAAGCAGAAAAAAAACATTGAAAGAGGTGGTGAAATTATGACCTCTACATCAGGTGTTTCCAATTGATTTTATCAAAAGGGCTACGGGGGATGATTTTATGATAATATTATGTCTTATAGGTCAACGTGAGGTTATTTGGGATGATATTGGAGCTGATTTTAGTCAATCCAATTGGCATTGGGGTGTGATTTTGAGAGAAGAGGAAGTACCATTTTATAGGAGAGGTGAGGGTCACTTTAGAAAAAACATGATATATTATTTTATTCTACAATCATATTCTGATTATAATGGATCCTAAATAATTTATTTAGAGTATAAGGTGGGTATGGGTAGAAAACATCTCAACCAAAAAGTTTTAGATAGGTTTAGTTCACCTTATTAACTTTATCATTTAGATTTAACTGTTAGTAAAATAGTATAACTTTTGCCATGTATTCTTCTATTATTTTAATGAATAGTTAATAAACATACTATAAAAAGCCATGAAAACCCCAAGTGGTTCATTATTGATATATATAACCTTATCTCTGTCCTTTGGGTGAACATTATATTTTTAATAATATTATATAATTTATTAATATAGAATTTGTTTTAAAAACTCTTTTTTGTCAATTTTGAAACTACTTCTTATTTTTTTTGTGAAACCCATAACAACATTATCACTTCGAAAAAAATTTATTTAATATACCCTAACATGTAATATTATCCTATAAAATTAGTTTAATTCATCAGAACTCTTAATTTACATTTTTTTTGATATTTATAATATAAATTATTTTAATCATTCATTAATAAGGTAATTGCATCATCTTCATTGTGTCATAAAAAAATTATTTATTTAAAGTTTAAAAATTATAAATAAAATATCATAATTTTGGAAATCTTTTTATATTTGTAATGAATATTTATAGTCAAATTTATCATATATATATATCCCTATATTAAAAAAGGTTTTGTTATTAAACATTGAATTTAACACTTTTAACTCTTCTTTAAATATAATAATAATAAATGTCCTAATCTAATACAAGTGTACCAAAAGGATCATATTTTATTCCTAAGATTTATTTTGGTCCAAATACACATATAAAATAGAATTAAGACAATTTTTAGGGTAATTAGAATATCATTTTTACCTGTAATTACCCTATTTACTTTTAACCTTGGTAAATAAAAGTCAAAAGTTACTATTCAACAAAAATTAAATTCATCTTATTGAAAAATAACATTAATTACTAACTTCAATGGTGTCTCTCAGATTTTATAAATTCAATTCCCAGAAGTAGTAAAATTAAGTTTTATGCAAATTTTCAAATGCGCCTAGAAGGTGGGTAAAAGACGGTAAAAAGTTCAATAAAATTTTATATATCTAATATTATTATTAATGACTCCAATAAATTACAATGAACATATATAGGTATTTTCCATCAAATATTACTTAATAGAAATTGAAATAAAATAACTAATAATTTAAATAAATAATCAGGTTTAAACAATAACATAGTCTTTTTCGTTGTTCATAAAAAATGAATGTTTTTAGGAAAATTTCAAAAATTCACCCTAAGCTAATTTTGATATTCTAAATCCAAAAATGAAGCACATTTTGGAAATTAATATTTATAAAATTTCAAAAAGGTGGTATTACTATTCATAACAGCTGGTTTGATTGGTCATGGTGTGTTAGAACTCGATGTTGCGTACAGTGCAGGCTATAGTATTATTCAAAGAGAAGAGTATTGTTGATGCTTAGGGTGATACATTATTCCATCCTTCGAATATTTTCATCCTCAAAATTTCTAGAATATTATAGAATAAAAATATTTGGGTGGTTCTTCATCCTATGTTCCTTAGGTTCCCACCTTTCCATTTACATCTTATGGTTTCTCCATTGAAATTTCACCAGATGAGTCGTCCTAATTCTCAGCACTTGTTCTCTGGTATCAAGAATCTTGATAGGATCTTCACAACAAGATAGATCGAGTTTGAGTTCTATTTCATCATAAGTGAGTACATGTGTTGGGTCATACATGTGTTTTCTCAAGAGTGATACGTGGAACACATCCTGAACTTTGGAAAGACATGGCTGCATTTCCAAGTGGTAAGCAACAACTACAATTCATTCTATAATTTAGAAAGGTCTGATGTACCTAGGACTCAATTTACCCTTCTTACAAGATCATAAAACACCCTTCGATGGTGATACGTTCAAGAAAACATGATCTCCTACTTGAAATTCCAAATCGTTCCTTCGGTTATCAGCAAAACACTTTTTCCTAATTTAAGCTTCTTTGATGTGGGTTTGGATAATCTTCACCATTCCCATTGTTTCCTCAACATGTTTTGGGATTTGATTTTTATTTTACCAACACAATCCTAATATGTTGTTGTAAGAAATATCATTCTATAAAACGCTTCATTTGGTTCCATCTGAACACTTGAATGAATGTTATTATTAGAGGAAAATTCTACCATCGGTAAATATTGTTACCACATACCTTGAATGTAATGTGAGAAAGATCTCAACATGTCTTCTAAGGTTTCAATAGTTTGGTCTAATTTTCCTTCAGTTTTAGAGTTGTAGGTAGCACTCAAACTAAGTTCAATATCCAAGGCCCTCTAAAGACGTTTCAATAATATTGATGTAAAATAGGGATCAAGTTCAGAAACAATAGATAGGGGTACTCCATGAAGTCTTACTACTTTATTTATATATAGTCTTGCTAGACTTTCAAGTGGTAAATATTCTCTTATAGCATGAAAATGTAATAACCTTCTCAGATGATCAAAAGTGACCCATATTGCATCATTCCCTCTTGTAGTCTTTGGTATCCCCATGACAAAGTCTATTTAATATCATTCCATTTCCACTCAGGTATGGGAATGGGTTTCATGACCTTTTTTGGATATTGTCTTCTAGACATAACCTGTTGAAAAACCATACATCTTGACACATAATCAATAATATCTTTCTTCATGTTGTCCCACCAAAAATGTTCCTTCAAATATATATACATCTTAGTGCTACTAGGGTGTATAGACAAATTGGAGCTATGATCATCATCTAACAATTCCCTTTTTAGATTAGGTATGTCTGGAACACAATGCCTCTTCCCAAATTTCAAAATCCCCTCTTAATATACAATGTTGATCAATCTCCCATCTTTCAAAGGATTAATTTACTTTTAAAACTCCTCATCATCAGTTTCAGAACTTTTTATCCTTTCTAGTAAAAATGGTTTTGAAACCATGTGAAAAAGTATTGATGTTACACCTTCCATGATTATAACCATATCCATATTTACTAGATACATGAACATATGATACCTTTCAACTCTCATCATGTTCAAAACACCATGATCCTTTCCTCTCAAATCATCCACCAATTTATTTTCATTCTCCAGGTGGTAGTTTATAGTGCAATCATAATCTCTGAGTAGTTTAAGCCATCTTCTTTTCCTCATTTTGAGTTCTTTTTGTGAGAAAATATACTTAAGACTCTTATGATCAGTATACGTCTAAAAATTTTCACCATAGAGATAATGTCTCCATTTCTTAAAGGAAAATATTATAGCTACTAAATAAATATAATGAGTATGATAGTTTTGTTCATGAATTTTTAGCTGTTGTGATGCATAGGAAATAACTCTATCATTTTTCTTAAGGACACAACCAAGTCCTTACATTGAACAATTAATATAAACAACAAACCAATCATTCCCCGATGGTAGAGTCACGATAAGTGCATTGAAAAATCATCTCTGCAGTTCTTCAAAAAATTATTCACACTATTTTGTCCAAACAAATTTAACCACTTTACATGTGATCTTGGTTAATATGTTATCCAATCGGGAATAATTCTGGACAAAATGCCGATAATAACCTGCTAAACCAATAAAACGACATACCTCAGTTATACTTCTTAGTGCTGGCCATTCTTGTTTTTCTCTTGTCTTAGAATGACCAACAGAGATTCCATCCATAGGGACAATATGGCCAAGAAAAGAAATTCCCTATGCTTGAATTAAGACATTCTAATCTTCCCATATAATTCATTTCTTCTAACTGTTTCCAGAATATTACGCAATTTATTTTCATGATCTTCGTATCATTTTGAGTATACCATGATATCATTAATAAATACTACTAAAAAGTCATCAAGATATTCCTTCAAAACACTATTTATTAGATGCATGAAAACAGAGGGTGCATTTTTCAGTCTAAAAGGCATTACTGTAAACTCATAATGCCCATTCTTAGGATAAAATGATGTCTTCAACATTTATTCCATTATTACACAGAATTGATGATATCCAGATCGAAGTTCAATCAATTAAAAATATCGATCTCTATGAAGTTGATTGAAAAAATCCTAAATGAATGTTATGGGATACTTTTTCATTATTGTTATAGCATTGATCTCCCTGTAGTCAATGTTCAAACTCATGGATCCATATTTTTTTTAGGAAAATGAACATCGACTCCCCATAGAGAAACACTAGGGAGAATAAATATTTTTTTTTCTCAAAGCCACTAGTTGTTTCTTTAGTTCAACTAATTTCTTAGTGGCCATTCTATAAGGGATCTTCGATATGGGGATTGAACCAGGAATTAAATCAATGGAAAACTCAATTTCTTATTCTGGAGGATGTCCAGATATATCCTCTGAAAACACATCAACATAATTTTTCACAATAGGTACATCCTCTATTTGAACATTATTTCCCTCACCCATAGTTATTTAGTTCTCTTCCTCCCCAATAATTGAATTTAGTAGAGCTATTGAGGGTGGATCTAGATAAGAATCATGTGGTGACATTTCTTCTCTAAAGATAATGTACTCTATATCATCATAGAATATTGTAACCACATTATTCTTATATTAAATTTTCACATAATGATTCAAAATCCAATCCATACAGAGGATTATATCAAATTCATTCATGATTATAATGATGAGAGTAGAGAATAAAGAACATTTATATGCCCTAATGTGAACTGATTAAAAAAATATTGTTGTAATGATACTTCCATTAGTAGTTTTGACTGACAACTCCCTTGTTACATAAAATTGGAAATATATAATTTTCATAGAAAATTGGGAAGATATGAAACAATGCGATGATCTAGAATCAAATAAAGAATTTACTAAACTTGAGGAAAACATTAAATTACCTACCACCAAGTATTTTGGATAATTAATCTCCGCATTAGTGATGACATAAGCGTAGCCCTGCTACCTTGACATTTTTTGAGGTAAATTTCCTTGTATCTTAGTACATTCCTTTGCATAATTACCCATTTCTCTACAAGTGTAGCATTCAACATTGACAACCACTTTCTTTCCCTTGAAATCACGAGCTTGGGGTCCTTTTTCACCACACTTGTAACGGACCTTCATTCCTTTCAGGAATGTATTGGGGTATTTCATACCACATTTACCAGAGGATGGATATTCAACTATTCCCTTCTTCCCCTTATTTCCATTTCTAGAGTGTTTAGCAGATATCTTCTTATCTTACTTTACATTAAAGTCATAAGACTTAGAGAATTTTTTTTCTTGATAGCACTTGATACAACATCTCCAAACTATGAGAAGGATTATGAGACTAAGGCACCATGGAGAAAGGGTTTTAACCCATCGAATAATCTATCAATATTACTCCTTGGGTTATGTATATAATCTGTTGCATGCCTTGTTAACCATGTATAGTTAACCTCATACTTTGTTACATTCTCATCCTCCTTTTTCCTCAGACTCAGAAACTGTATTTCCATATCCGCTCGATGGTCATGAGGAAATTATTTTTCTAAGAAAATATCTTAAAATTCCCTACATTCCATATTGGATATTTATTCATCTTCCTTTGTATTTTGAATTAATGACCACCATTGATCTGCATCTCCTGTGAGGGGATAAACTACCATGAAAACGTTTTCCCTTTTGCTACTCCCCATAGCATGAAATATTTTCTCTATGTAATTTATCCACTAATGCACTACAAATGAATTTATAGTCCCATTTAATGTTGGTGGTTTTTTTGCATGAAGCGGTCTAACATTGATCCTCAATTTTGTGGATTATGGTGCTCCATACGGGTAAGGTAAATATTCATAACCTGAGTCAGCAGTCCTAGTATGGTTATAAGCTAATCAACACCAGTTGAATCGCTATCTCTAATATAATTATCTTGAGTAGAAGGGAAATCCCTACATGGATTACGTGAATTGATACAGTTTCCATTCCTTCCACTAGACACCATTTCTAAATAATGTTATACACTAGATTTGATTATGAAAAGAAATACATAATTCTAAACTTTTATAACACTGAACAAAAAAAGAACAGTTTATGAATATAATCCATAAGCATAAAAATGTTTTTTTCGAAGAGGTATATACTCATAAATCCTACATGATGGTTTTTAAAGAAAATATGAATTATCCTAAGAATATCCCCTGGGAGTGTCGTAACCAAGAGTGCAGCAAGGCCCATTGTCGTGTACCAGGATACCCCAAGTCTAGTCTGAAACTCCTTGTCGGAGTATTCACTCATAGGTACATCTGTGTTAGAGCCACCTCAACCTGATCATATCCATACAAGGATGAATTTCTTCAAATATACACAAAATCTCTACATTATCAAATATCCAGGAAGTTCTTCTATACTAATCCTCAACGTCTATCTTAAGGTGATGTTCTCTAATCAGATTTTTTCTAAATATATTTTCCATGGTTTGTAATAAACCTCTTATAATACCATCTATAACACCCAAACTATAGTTACCTAGAGTTGGTGCATTATTACATAACATTGGCATGATACAAGGAATCATGTACCAAAAGTGTGATCTATTTAGTCACCTTGGAAGTACTAGATATGTAAAAAAGTTTTACATTATATCATGAAATAAAAACAACAACAAAATTATGTCCCCTTTGAACACACTTTTACTCCTTAGCATATCCCTGCTAGTCAACCATAAAATACTTCATCACATCCAAGGAGAAATAAAACATAGAAAGGGGTGATCTCAGTTGCTAAGTAAGGATATAAATATAGCGGAAACTTTCTTAAATAAGCATAAACAGTTAAGGAAATTTATAAGACAAAAACTTAAGCCTTTTAAACTACAAATTAAGAATAATTTAGAAAATATAAACCATATAATGTCATTTACTTATTCACATTAATATTATACTAATCAAATAACCCCATAAAATGTCAATATCCAATTTCATAATGAGGGAATGCATAATGCCAGACTTCATAACCACATAGTTGAGGCCTCGTTCCAAGACAAAAAATAATATTTTTTCATGTTATTATGCCAAGATAGTAGTTTGTCTCATGAGACCTACCGATGAATTGAGGAGCTATATCAAACTCCACCCGTCACTTACTAAGACTAATGTATTCCTTATATTTAGAGGTTTAAATAGAACATAAACATTAGTATTAACACTAGCATACGAAATGTCAATGCATTATCCAAAAAACATAAATAGTATAAAAATAAAACATCCTTAGTCAGACAAATCAAAAAACCATCAATATAATATGGAAGATTTTTATCATAATAAATCAACTTCAAAAAAGTTTAAAATCCATCAAAGGATGTTGACCTAGATGAAATGAAAACTATTTGAAAAAATACCTATTTTTATTTTGAAATCCTTTAAAATACAAATATTTATAAAAAAAATTATTTTGAAAATATTCTTATAATCTTTTATGGGAAGTTTCAATGTTGTTATAAAGGCAGAAAATATCCGCACCTTCCATATATGTTAAAAAAACATTTTTCCTTAATTTTGATGAAAAGGTTGTAAGGTACCTTATTTAGAAAACAACATAAAGATTCCTTTATAAAATTTTTATAAAAATTCAATAATGGGTTTTAATGACATTATACCATTGTCTAGTAAATAGTAAAAAGAATTTAAATTCATTTTTAAGAAAAAAGGATGTGGATGATAAAGAGGTCTTAGTATATACTCACGCATAAACAACATAAGATAATGAAGAGATTATAGAATTAACCCTTAAATTGTACATTTCCTTGTCAAGGGTACATTAACCTAATGTAAAATAGTTAAATTATTGTTATCAAATTATACAAGAACCACCTACATAAATTTTATATCGTATATATAATCTTCTAATATTGATTTGTTAATAATATTTCAGAAGTATCATCGTTTCAGGTGTTAACTGGTTCTGTTTCCTTTATATAATTGGTTACTTAAGCCATGGTTGTTATGGATAGGATGTATTTGATTCAGGTAAACATTGCTATTATGTTCGTGGAGACTATAATCCGTACATACACACGAGCGACAATATCATTCTATTGATGTTGAAATATTATGTAATTGGATGGTAGATCATATATACCGAATATTAAATATGTTATATTTTTTATTTACATCAGTGAAACACATTATTATACCCATCGAAATAATAAAGTTTTGGAATAACAAACCACACCACAAAGTGGAAATGGTAAGCCGTACGTACACACATATGTTGACTTTTCATTCATAGGATGGATAGAATAATGAATATGGTTGTAACATATTTATAAAAAATTCATTGTATGTATAATGTAATGGATATATTACTTTGGTATGGAAACAACAAATAATGTTTATGTGGAAGAAGAAAAAAACATTGAATGAGGTGGTGAAATTATTACCTCTTCTTCGAGTGTTTCCTTTTTATTTGATCAAAAGATATCCTTGGGTTGTATTTCTGTTCAAAGTAAGCCCTCTAGATTGAAGGGAGGATATTTTGGGGGATATTTTATTTGGGTATGGACGAGCCAAATGGATTTGAAGGTGTGATTTTGAGTGAAGGGGAAGTACCCTTTTATAAGAGAAGTGAGGGTGACTTTAGGAAAAGCATGATATATTATTTTATTATACAATCAAATACAGTTTATAATGAATACAAAATGATTTATTTCACGGATAAGGTGGGTATGGGTCCAAAACCTCTCAACTAATAGGTTTTAGACAGGTTTAGGTCACCTCATTATCCTTATCTTTTACATTTAACTCTTAGTTAAATACTTTAACTTTTACCATGTATTCTTGTATTATTATAATAAATGTTAACAAACATACTATAAAAATCAATGAGAAACCCATGTTCTTAATTATTGATATATATAACCTTATCTACGTCCTTTATACGAAATTTATATTTTTAGTAATATTATATCAATTAATAATATAATATTTCTTTCAAAAACTCATTTATATCAATTTTGACACTATTTATTATTTTGTTTTTGTGAATGTAATAACAACATTAACACTTCAAAAAAATTGTAATTAACCCCAACATGTCATATTAACCTAGAAAATTAGTTTAATTCATCAGAAGTATCAATTTACATTTATTTGAATATTTATAATATCAATTATTTTAATATTTCATTAATAAGTCAATTACTCCATCGTCAGTGTGTCATAAATAAATTTAATTATCTAATGTATAAATATTATAAATAAAATACCATTATTTAGGAAACCTTTTTATATTTATAATGAATATTTATAGTCGAAATTATCATTTATATAACCCTATATGAAAAATGGTTTTGTAATTAAAATTCGAATTTAACACCTTTAACTATTCTTTAAATAAAATAATAATAAATGTACTAATCTAATCCAAGTGGACCAAAAGGATCATATTTTATTACTAATGTTGATTTTTGTCGAAATACACTAATCCAATAGAATTTGGACATGTGTTAGGGTAATTATAATATAATTTTATATCTTTAACTACCCTATTTAATTTTAAATGTGGAAAATAAATGTCAAAAATTACTATTCACCAAAAAATATTTTCATCTTATTGAACCACATTTTAAATACTTATTTCAACCGTGTCTCTCAGATTTATGAAATTCAATTCACAAAAGCATAAAATTACATTTTATATAAATTTTCAAATTCTCATAGAAGGTGGGTAAAAGATGGTAAAAAGTTCAAAAACAATTATATATTTAATATTTTCATAAAATGACACCAATGAATTACATTGAAAATATATAGGTATTGTAAATATATTTTTACCTAATATAAATTTAAATAAAATAACAAATTATTTAAATAAAAAGTCGGTTTTAAATAATAACATAGTGTTTTTCAATATTCATTATAAATTGAATGTTTTCATTAAAATACCAAAAATTCACCCTAAGTTAATTTTGATATTCTGAATCCAAAAATGAAGTCCATTTTGAAAAATAAAATTTAAAAAATTTCAAAAAGATGGTATGACTATTCATAACATCTAGTTTTATTGGTCGTGGTGTGTTACAACATGAAGTTGCGTGAAACAAATATTATTGTATTATTCAAAGAGAAGCGTCTCGTGGAAGCTTAGGGTGTTTCAAGGGTGGTTTTATTGAAATGATTTAAATTATGGTTTTTGCATGGTATGGCATAATCGGTTAATATGAGTTGATATAGAATTTATAAGGCCTGGTTGAAAAATGACTTTGTGCTTGGATCCAAATGTGTAATGGAACATGAAATATAATTACCTTATGATGACTTAGAAGATTGTAGAGAAACTAATAATGAGTGTTGAATTTTCATAATGAATCATGAATTTGTAGATTTGTGGATGAGTGGATTTGAATGGTTTATGACAAAGTTGAATTAATTAAATGGTTTTGGAATAGTGTATTTCCATTGAAATTGATGTTGTTTGAGAAAACTATTTTACATTGGAACTTGTTTATATTATGATATAAATTGCTTTAGAAATTGTTTTATTTAAAATGTTTTATATGAATGGGGTAACATATTATATCCTAGTGTCAAAAGTAGGGATTCCATTCGAAAAAAATATTCTAGGTTTCATTACTCACCCACAATTTTTCACTTTGGTGCTTTGGATGATGTTATTTATTGATACATGGGAAAGGGTAAAGTATTAAAAATCTTTATTAGTACTTTGTGATACTTGGGATGTTGTGGAGTTGGATAATGGAGCATGTTTAGAGCCTAGATTTATCATTAGATATGTTGAGTTTTTCTTTTGTTGTTTATTTTTTTTATTGTTGTCCTATGTTGTGGTACTTAGTTTTATTCTTATTTTGATAAATTAAAAGTTTAACTGTCTTTTATTATTATCATGAATCGTATAGATGATTGTTTGGTAATTTATTATTTAGTTAGTTGTTTTGTTGTTAAAGGGAAAATTTCCCCTAAAATGTATTTAATCCCTTCAGAATTTATTTCCTGCCTTTTTTGTACTGGGGATGCCAATTAAGGTAAAGTAAAATTCTATTACATTATTAATAAAATATGAATAAGAGGGATGTTACACCATGTTTTGATGCCTAAAAATAATCTTGTACCAAAATCCAAAAAAGTGGAAATTCAAATGAAATTAATTGGATTATTTGAAAATAAAATAGTTTAGATTTAATTTTATCATAAAATGAAAATATAATTAAAATTTTAAATTTCACTATTTAATGAAAATAAATGTTAATATTTGAAAAATCGATCATTTTCACTATTAACTGAAAAATAAATCATTTTAGAAAATTCCCAAAATCTAACCCCAAATTATTTTTGATATGATGAATTCAAAAATGATGTAAATTTTATAAAATAACATTTATAAAATTTCCATAAATTAGTTATAACATTTTATCACCAAAAAATAATTTTTTTAAAGGAAACATATTCTCTATAGAATATAATATCTTTATTAAAATTAGAGTGTGTATTTATTATGAATTTGTAAATAAAATTATATTTATTATGATTTTTAAATATATTTCATAAATTTTTAAATAATAATCATTCCCACCAGTTTAACAATTAGGTTATGATGGTAATATATTTTTCAGGTTATTGGAGCTTGGTGTTGCATATCATATACACTATTAGACATTATGTTCTTCTTTTAATATATGAAGCTATAAAATTTTACCCCAATTAAATAAATTGAGTCATAAAAATTTTAAATTTTTCTCAATTTTAAACTCGGATAATAAATTGTGGAAAACCTACATCATTTAAAGTCTTAATAAAAAATCATCTTAAAATAGGTAAATAGAAATAAAAAGTTCATCTAGATTAAAATATAACTATGTTTCCTAGTTGGATAAATTTTTTGGGAATGAAAAATATTGATATGTAAAAGATAAATAAATAATTATAGAGAGTGTTATAGAGAATTGATCATAAGAAATTGTATTTTCAAGAGAAATTAAATGACCAAAAAACCAAAAATCTGTGATGTGTTAAAAGATCATTGATTCAACAAATATATTGGTAGTAGGATGACATTTTTGTTGCAATATTATTTCCCAAGAGTTGATGGATTCATTTACTATTAAGATGAATAAAAATTGAAAATACAATTACATGATATCTTTTTATTTCATAAGTACAATTTAATCCCTTGATTGTTCTTTGATCACATTCCACTTTACCTCTTAATATAAATAATGGATATATTATAAGGATTATTTATAGTTAAAGCACTAAAAATATCTTTTAACAAATCCAAAAATAAATCAAATAGTAAAAATACTCTCTTACCATCTTTATTAAAACAAAAATTGTTATAAAAAATTAATATAAGACTCTAAATGAATATGAATATATTAATCTCTAAAATTCATCCACAAAACCTATGGTTAACATCAATAAATGATTAAATAAATAACCCTCTATCACAAATAACATCAATAACATCAACATGGAAGAGGGGTTTAACCTCAAAGGATAACTCATATCCTTGAACTTATATCTCCAAAATTATAATAGAATTCTTACCAAATGATTCTTTACATTATACTAAAATTTTATATATTTATATACCAAATGAAAAAAATTTCAATATGTCATTAATAATCACAAAATCCCAAACAAATAAAATATTTGATCCTAAAATATATTTCTCAAAATAAAAATGAAATTTTCAATATTTATTTTATAAAAACAATTTCATACTAACCAGTAAACCAGGTAGCCCACTTGTATTCACTTAACCTTTATTACCGTTCATTAGTAGGTTCAAGCATTGAGGCCATGCCGAATGTGTTGGGTTATTTGGAAATCATTTATGTTGACTTTTTTCAAAAAATATATTTATATAATTCTTATAACATTCCCAAAAATATGATGATCTTCCCCAAAATAACCTTTGTCATCAAATCATTTTTTATCCACAAAATTCTTCTATACAAATTATTTTTTACCCAAAATGAAATAATTTTAATTGACTATAATTACCCCAGGATCAATAAAATCCTAAAGATTCACTTTTACTCAATCATGTGTTTTTATTGAAAATATCACCTTTTATTAAATGACCATTCTAGTTATTTAATATTATTTAACATATTATTGAATAACATTAATAATACTACTGAAAAATGTTCTTTACAATATTCCTTATTCTTTTATCATGAATTCCAAGAAAATACTTTAAAAAATGATTCTTGAGTTCCAAAACCTAAAACAATCGGTAATTCTAAATAATTGATTTTCATAACATCGGCCCTTAGGAATTAATATGTAGATTAGGGCATTGAATTATATATTTTACAAGTTATACACGTAATTTAAATTGAACAATTAATGGGGTCTTAGTTTTAAATTTATTTACATTCATCTTATTAACTAAAATTTTCATTTTTCTTAATAAATTATTTGTTTTACACCCTCATTTTCCATAAATAATGAATCGTCCAGTTCCTTTAATTAAATTTTCATAGTGCCTATTCCAACATTTTTTATATTTAATAAATTGATACTTCTTTTCTTTATTATATTTAACACTTGAATTTCTTGGAGAATTTATCCTTCTCTTCTTTGATGATTTTGGATGTTAAATTATGTTACAGTTGTTAATTATAATACGAGATAGCTGATTTGGACTAATTATAAGATTTCTAACTTTTATCTGAAATATGTTAGACATATCTTTAGGTAAATAATTATATATCCAATCATATTTTTTGTTGGTATGCTTTCTCATATTTTCTATCATTAACTAAAAATAATAAATGAAAAAAGAAGATAATGAATTAACATACAAAATAGGAAACATATACTATTATAAAATATAACTTATAATTTAAATGTGTGTCTTAACTTAAGAGTATCTAGGTTTTAGTCTTGGTTATTTATGGTATGGTTTTTATTAGGTTTTTTAACATAGAAATTTTTTCATGTTCTTCATATTGGCTAGTATAGAGTTTATGAATTTCCCAAACATGTCACCTGGAAATTCCAAAGTAGGCATACATAAAGACCCATTGTTGTGCACCATGTAAAGATCAAGTAAATACCAATGATCCCATATGGGGTTATTACCTGTAGGTACAACTCTTATAGATACACATACAATTAACGTATAAAAACATAGATATGATTTCTTGGAACTCATTCTCTCTATAATTTATAGAAATTCAACGATTTTGATCCTATGATTCATCTTATATTATAACTATCCTTTCAGATCTCACTAAATTATTCTATTCCTAATGTAACATCCCTATAAAATTCAAATAGTAATTAATTAATTATTAAATAATTTTTTTATAAATTAAAACGAACTGATAAATGTTTTAATATAAACTTTTATCAAAAATATATTTTTTATTCAAAATATAATATATTAGTTTATATTTATATAAATATTTTTTTAATATCTAAATAAGGAAATATTTATTTTAATAGATATAAATAATTTAGTATTTTTGTAAAAAAATCATCATTATATTTAAATAAAAACTATTTGAAAAATAATGAAATATTTAAAAGGAAGTATATTTTTTTAAATATAATTGTTTTGTAATAATGATTATAATTTTTATATTATATTTATGAAATTATGAATATTATAAGTATAGTATGTTATCAAATAAATAATATACTATATCCTGAAAATATTATAAAATTTAATTATTGAAAATAATATTATAGTAAATAAAAAAATACTAAAGGTAATATATTTTTATGATTTTTTTTAAATATTTTAAAATTATAAATAAATAATAAATTAAAATGAGTATTATTATTTATTTACTTGTATTTTTAAAAATTAATAAAATGGGTTATCTTGAAATTCAAATTTCCAATTTTAAATTAAATACTATATTATAATATTAGTATGATTAATTTTATTTATAAAAACATGATTTGTAGCTTTTTTAATTATAATAATTCCATATTAAATAAATAAATGATGAAATAAGTAAAAAATGGAGAAAATGTGTTTTAGAGGAGGGGGTTTCGTGAGGTCAATGTGTCTTGGGTAAAGGGGGCATCATGCATATGGGGACCCAAGGGTTTGATTAAGATTCAAGGCCAACATGTGGAGAATGGGTCTAGACGATCGAGAAACAGGGGGAAATGGGGGGTTTATTTGAGGAACCTTAGCCAAGCACAGCCTTGGGATCTCGACTGAGTGTCGTATTTGTTATATTTACCGACCACAATGAGCGATGTCCGAGTGACGTCAAAGGAGGTCTGAACATGGTTAATGTTCAACCACTATAAAGGTGTGAGATGATTCTTTGTCTCCTACAAATTGATTTCAGATATCTATGATTTAAGTTCCTTTTATCCAAACCTTTTATATAACATGAAATAATAATGATTCAATTAATTTTTATTATTTTTCCATGTTCATTATTTACACCATGGTCAACATGTTGTGGTATGTTTATTTTTCATTTCAACTAATTCAGATGTCTTTATTGTGGTTATTCTAAATTGTTTTTTTAATGTTTTATACTAGTTCTGTGTCAATTTTCATTGGATGAATAGATTGCAATGGATTTATGAATATAAAAATGATATATTATTTGTCAACTTGTTGTCTCAACAAATTTCTTAAACATCTGTATACAAAGATTGTGTAGAAAGTTTGTATCTTTCAATATTTTTAAATCTCCCAGAATCACTATAGGTTTGATAATTTATATTTAATCAATTGAATATAAATTTATATCCATGCATAATAGATAGTTTGGACATAAAATCCTTATCCTAGTGTGAAAATGTTAATGGTAAAACTAATTCTCAGTATGGTGGTAGTGTACTTTTTTCAGAATCGACAACCGAAGTATTTATAAATTTTATGCTATTCAAGTAACGTATTTTATTTATTTAAATTTATTTTTAATATTATGGTTTAAGGGTTTAATTTTCCTTAAAAATATATTCTCTCATCATTTATTTATTTAATTTTTTTAGATAACCCTTACTAAGGGGGAATGTTTCTTAAATATTTTTGTGCATCTATGATTATTATATGAAAAATAGTTTCATCCCTTATGGTTGAATTTTATAAAGTTATTATTATTTTTTTATGAATATAAGATTTATATTTATTTTTATTAACTTATGAATAATTTTATGTCCTTTTAAGGGATTTATTTACATAACTTATTTTAAATTTATTATTCTTGAATTTTTAAATTAATAGGGTTGTGTCTTTTTTTATGAAGAGAATTTTTGTTTTGAAAATTATATCTCATTAGAGTATTAATTTTTTAAGGGAACTATGATAATTTTTAAAATATATATTAATATTCCAAAAAATCTATGTTTTATTTTCAAATAGTTACGTTATAAAATATTTCTATGTGAGAATATTTTTACACTGCTTCAATTTTTGATGTAGATATTGTATTTAAAACAATTTTTTATCACAATCGATCAATAACTTTTTTATTGATTAAATATTTTGTTGTTCCTTTAATATATGTATGTATATAATACGTTCAAAATACAATATCATATTAATCAAGGGTATTCATGTGTTCAAATATATATATATATATATATATATATATATATTTGTACTCTATAATTTAAATTTTTAGTTCATACATGTAAACATTAAATTTTAAAAATCAAGCTGTCCAACCATACAGACATATGTTATTTTCATGTTTGTAACTATTCTTAAATAAAATAATTATTATTTTTATGGGGGTGAAACCAATTATTAATTTGTGTTTGAAAATAAAGGCGAATAATTCCATAATTTTTTGTATATAATCATGTAATCATTTTTTTCATTCCTAATCATGATTATGACCATTAATCAATGATTATTCAAGACAATTAACATATAAATATGTGTATTTGTATGTTTATATATATATATGTGTTTGGGTGTGGGTGTGTGGGTACACATATTCATGTTCACATTAATAAATTATACCTTTATGGATACTACATTAAATAAATAATTTTTATGTGTATTATGAATGAAAGTGTGAATGCATGGATGTTAAATATTTTTATTAACTGTCCATGTAAAATATAATTGGCATGAGTTTTTGTATAAAAACAACTCACAATTTATTTCCAATGAAAGTTAATATATTTATATATTCATATTTATATATAAATAAAAGTATGCATGTGTATTCAATGCATGATCATTTTTAAAGAAAAAAGCTCTAGTGAAAAATGTATATTAATATGTAAGTAAAGTTTTAAATGTTTTTATGAAAATTATTAATTGGACAATGTAAACATGATTGAGAGTGGGGATGGAACTCGTCCCTCAAGAAAGTTGATAGGCCTAGACAACCATCAATGTTTCAAGTGGCCTCATGGTATTGTTTTAAAAAACAAGCTTAGCACCTTCCAAAAAATCACTCGTTTATTGTTAAGTCATTTTATAAGTATAAATATTTTCAAAGTATTATAATATTCTACAAAGGTATTTCATAAAGGTATTTTCACTGGCCTTTTTATAAAACTCATTACTGGGAAATTAATACTCACCATATGTTTTCAATTTATATTTCATAGGCTTAATATAATTTTTTAGATGACACTAGCTTCTCTTATGAAGTTTGATCAAACATATAAATTTATTTATCTTTAGTTATTTTTTTATAGTATTGAGAAAATATAATATATTTGTCTAATTATCTAAAAACTAGACCAGAAAAGGTCCTCATATATATAATTCCTAGTGTATTTTATTTTCTCGTTTATAAAAAAACACAACAAATTTTTATATGATGAATACTTAAGCATGGGGTTGGGGATTCATATTTGGTATCAAAGTCATGGTCCAGATATCATTGGAGATTATATGATTTCGTAGAGTATATAAGTTTATAAGATCTTTTTTTCTTATTTATGATGATAAAAATTCATAATTTTATAGAGTTTGATTAAAGAATTGTGATTGCATAATTATTTTAGGGGGGAAGAATGTAACATCCAATGAGAATTCAAATGGTAATTAAGTATTTTCTTTAATAATTTGTTTATAAATTAAAACTAATAAAAAATGTTTTAATTAATTTTTTTTAATTTTTTTTTTATTATTTTGATAAAAAATATAAAATATTACATTATATTTCATGAAAAGAAATTTTTATATCAAAATTAATTAAAATATATTTTAATATAAATATTTATATGATTAGATTTGTAAAAAAATTAATATTTTTAAAAATTAAAATTATTTCAAAAATAATGATATATTTTAAAGGTTTTATATCCTGTTAAATATAATTATTTTTAAATTATTTATAAGATTTTTAATTTGGTCTTATAGAATTATTAATATTAATGGTATAATATTTTTAAAATTAATTATATTCAAAATACTGAGGATATTTTAAAATTTTATTAATGAAAATAACAATATAGTTAATAAATAAAATATTGAGGGAAATATATTTTTATGGATTTGATTATAAAATTTTGAAAAATAAAAATATATAATAAAATAATATGTGTATTGTTATTACTATTATTTTTATTATTAAATATGATTAAAAAAGGGGTATCTTGAAATTCTAATTTTCAATTACAAATTTAATACCAATTTTTTATATTAGGATTTTAGATTATATTTGTAAAAATGAAGCTTATGAACTACTATTTTTAATTATGATAATTGTGTATCAAATAAAAATGTTGAAGCAATTTTAAAAAAAGGAAAAAACGTATTTTGGTTGGGGTGGGGGTCTGTGAGGTCAACGTGTCTAGGGGGAGAGGAGGAGTAATGCCGATGGGGACCCAAGGGATAAATCAGGAGTCAAGGCTAACATAGAAAGAATGGGTCCCACCGAGTGAGCAACATGGGGAAATGGGGATTGATTCGGGGAGCCAAAGCTGAGAATAACTACAGGATATCAACTGAGCATCCTTTGGGATAGATTTCATGATCACAAATGAGTGAGGTTTGATCACATCGAAGGTGGTCTGAAGATAGTTAGGGTTCAGTCGTGAAAAAGGTACATGCCAATTATTTGTATCCTTAAAGTTGATTCCAGATCACTTTGAAGTGGGTGTATTTTGTCTGAACCTTTCATAATACTCGAAATCACAACAATTCATGTCATTTATGTATTTTTTCAATTTTCATAATTTACTCCATGGTCTTCGTTCTGTGGTTTGTGGTTTTCTTGTAGATTGATTTGGATGTCTCTGTTGAGGTTATTTTAAATTGTTGTATTTGTCAAATTTTTGTGCTGGTTCTGTGCCAATTTTATACGGATGAATATATTAAAGTGAAATTATGATGCTAAAAATGATGTATTCTATGATAATTTGATATCTCAACTGATATCTTACACCTATGAATAACAAACTAGTGAATAAATCCAGCATCTATCGCTATTTTAAAATCTCCCAGAATCTCATCTAGTTCACTAATATGGATTTAACCAATTTCATATAAATTCATATGTATACTCATCTTGGGGAACTATTTTGCATCAATCACTATTTTAAATCCTCGTATAATCTATTCTAGTTCAATGATATCTATTTAACCAATTTTTTATTAATTTATATCGCCTCAAAGTAGAGAATTTGGCTAAAAAATTCTTATTTCATTGTTCAAATGAAAATGATAACACCAATTATCAGTTCGGTGGGAGAGTATTTATCTCTGAATCCACAACAGAAGTGTTTTGTGATTTTATAAGATTCATGTAAGGGATTTTTTGTTTTTAAATACTTTTTTAATATCCGGGTATAAGGGTTTAATTTTTCCATAATAATTTATTTTAAAATAATTTTTTCTGTCTATTTTTTAGAGAACCCTTAGTAAGTGGGAATGTTTTTAATTAATTTTCAACATCTAAGATATATTATATGAAAAATAGTTTCCTACCATCACATTAAATTTCATATGGGTATTCTAAATATTTTTACAACTACAATATTTTTTATCAACTTATGAATAATTTGATATATTTGTAAGGGATATATTTTATTGAATTATTTTTCATTTTGGATTCTTGAATTTTTAAATTAGAAAGGGAGTTAAATTTTTTATAATAAAAATTTTATTTAGAAAATTATATCTGATTATAATATTAATTTTTAAGGGGAACTATTGTCATTATTTTTAAATCTATATTACTATTCCAAAAAATCAATTTTTTTGACTCAAATAGTTGTGTTATGAAAATATTCCTATGTGAGAATATTTTTACACTACTTCAATGTTTGAAGTAGATAATGCATTTTAAAACATTATATATCACAATAGAAAAATATTATTCTTATTGATTAAATATTTTTTATGCATTTAATATATATATATATATATGATTCTATCAAAATATAAGATCATATTTATCAGGTTTATACATGTATAAACATATATTTTACTTCATATTCTAAAGTTATAGTTCACACCTGTATATATTAATTTTAAAATTTCATTATATTCAACCATATAAACAAGTATTATTTTCAAGCTTACAAATATTAATAAATAAATTAATTATGATTATTTATGTGGGATAAAGAATGTATTAATTTATTTAAGAAAATAATGGTGAAAAATTGCACAATTTTCTGTAATGAAATCATGTCAGTATTGTTTTCATTCAAAATCATTATTATAACCATAAGTCAATGATTTTTTCATGAAACTTCATACATTAATATGGGTATCTATATATGTATATATATATATATATATGTACACATATCCATGTTAAAATTAATAAATTACTCCATTATGTGTACTAATTTCAATAATATATTTTAAGACATTTATGAATGAAATTTTGAATACATGGATTTTCATTATTTTTATTAACAGTCCATGCAAAGGCTAATTGACATGATTTGTTTCTATATAAAAACTCATAAGTTATTTCTAATGAAGTTTTATATATTTATATATACATATATATATAAATAAAAGTCTATGTGTATTCAATGCATGCCCATTTACTAAATAAAAAAACTCTAGTGAAAATTGTATATTAAAATGTAAGGACAAATTTAAATGTTTTTATGAAAATTGAAAGTTAGAAATTATAAAAATGACAGGGACTGGGGAGTGAACTCTTCCTTTAAGAGTGTGGGTATTCCCATACAAACATCAATGTTTCAAGTGGCCTTATGGTTTTGTCTTCAAAAGTTTGTTTAAAGTTTTCCAAAAAATCAATAGATTATTTTTAAAGTAATTTCGAAGCATATTTAATTTCAAAGTATTATAACATTTCATAAAAGTATTCTTAAAAGTTATTTTTCTTTGAAATTTTTAGAAAACTCATTACTGGGAAATTAATTCTCAACCTATGATTTATATTTATTTTTCATAGTTTGAGTATTATTTTTTTGATGGCCTTATCATTGACTATAGAGTTAAAGAACACATAGTAGTTTAGTTATTTTATTTAGTTTTTAGTTATATTTATTAAAATGTGTTGTATTTATCAAATTTTCCAAGACCTAGAACAGAAATGGAATTGATATGTATAATTCTCTATGTATTTTCTTTTGTCTTTTATAAAAATTTTTACCCATCATTTTTTATGTACTGAACCTGAAAGCGTGGGATTGGGGATTCAAACCTAATCCAAAAAATCTCTAATATCTAAAATAGTGACCCAATACATTTTCACATATTATTATATTATGTTTAACAAAAACATTCATTAATTACAACCTAAATATTATGAGGGCTAGTTCCTTTGGAAGACTATGTTCATAATATGTCAAAGTGGGACTAAAACAAAACTTCTATATTTTAATCTTCATTCGGATATCTTAAAACCATTAAATCTCTTAAAAATATTTGTGAAAACCTTAAAAATACATTGAGAAAATGGGTGATCTAAAAATCCCAATATGGAAATTAACTTGATAAGGAAGCATATCATGCGAGTTAACGGTTTGTCATGATATTATAAAATATAAGGCTCATGAGTAATCACATGTAATAAAAAAATAGAAAATGTTATTATAAGATCATGGAATCATAGAAAATATGGTAGAAACATATAATTTTACATAAACATGAGTCAATTTCTAACTTTCTAGATGATATGACGTGGTGGAAAAAATACCATGACAAATTAGGTTTACTACCTAATCCCATACATGATGCCTCATGAGACAAATATTTACCCAATACATTGGAGATTTTTTTGCTTGAACCCATAAAAACATGTTAATTATTATGTGTTCTATAAAATAGAAAGAAATCATATTTCATATATATTATAATTACCCATAAAAAGAAAATGGGTCGCATAATCTTGTCCCATATCATTGTTAAAGGAAATTTCATAATGAACGCATTTGAGAAATGAACATAAGGAATGCATTAATCTATAAAATTAAGGGAGAATAATCTAGGTATATATGTAAGATACATATATATTTATTTATATTATAAGAAATCTATAACATCAAAGGTTTTCATTGGTGATTAAATTTTTTTAAAGATCACATGGAATATTTATTGATAAAAATAACTTTTTCACTATGAAATCACTTCTTAAAATTAGAAAAGTTTCTAAAAGATTATGGCCAAAATTTTATTTAAAAAGGCACCATGGAAAATTATAAGGTAATCTTAAAATAATTGAGTGGTCATGGTAGTGGGTAATTCCATTCATGACATACAATTTAAAAAACATTCATGTCACACTATTATAAAAAAGTATAAAAGTACCTCATTAGGAAAAAATACAAGAATATTCCTTTAATACTATTTTATTAAAATCAATAGATGGCTAAAATTTATTCAAAAACCATTTAGATAATTTTAAAATTATTCTTGAAAATATCTTTAGAAATCCTAGATATAGAATAAAAATGATTTTTGATCAAAGAGAGAAATAAAGTGAAATTTTAATAAAAAAATTTACATGTAATTTTATGTATCAAATAGAGGAAGATGATGTGATTACCTAAAAATTTCATGAATAAATAGAGGATAATAAAATTAATGGTTTACATTATACAATGATCAAATAATTTCCTATAAAAATATTCTAGAAGAAGTAATCAAAGTTTAAATGAAATTGAAACATAAAATCTTTGCGCTTTGGTAACTTTTGAATCCTAACTCCAATGAATGATATAAATTAATTGTAATGAAAAATAAAATTATATGTTAATTATTAAATATATAATATTTAATGAGTTTTTATATACACCATTTAAAATAAAGTTGGTTCATAAAATAACATGTGTCCCAAAGAAAAAAGTTTTGTGATGAAACACTTACCTCATGTCTAGAAATTTTCATGTATGTATTTTATCTCCAATATAATAAAATTATTGTAACTTTTTTCTTTAATAAAATATAATAGGTTTAATTACGTATAATAAAACAGTTTATTTCATTTATATTAATGCCATTTTTAATTACACATTCAATTATTTCCATGTCATGTTTTTTGAGGACCCATAGTTCATAATTTTAAAACGGAATTTGTGTGTTGACCATGGTTAAAGGGGTAATTATTACTAAAAATATAGAATAATAGTCATGAAATAATTATAATTTTTATACATTATTTATAGTTATAAAATTTATTCTTAAATATGGTGATGATCAATGAACTATGTTATAATCAGGGAGATAGTAGGCTATATGTACACATGGGTAATGTTTTCATTTTTCAAATATCAAGATGGAAAGAAGGTAACTGTTATTTTATATTTAAAAAATATAAATATATCATAAATATCATTTTAATAATTTTTATACCATTAAATATACCATCCATGTGATGTGGTAATAAAAAACAAATAGCATCACCTCACGAGGTGGTTTTATGCCATGCACATGAATAATGTTATCAATTTTCAATGTATGGTAAGGTATAAAGGTATATTATATATTACTTTTAAAGAATGATTAATATTTCAGGAATATAATATATAAAAATTAAATAAAATATCATGAATAAATTTAATAGGTGATGATGTAAATTGAATAACATCAGTTTTCGAGGTGATAATCTGCTTTACACACGAATAATGGTTTCATTTCCCGTTTGATGGATTGGATATAAATAACTATTATGCTATCAATATAATAACATCATATTATAGAAGAAATATTTATGTTATTTTATTGTAATTGTTAATATATAACTAATTGTGTAAAGGTAAAAAGTAAAATAGATAGATCTTAGTGAAGACAATTACATTTACTTCGAATAACCACCTTTGGATCTCTTATTAAGGACCCTAAGGTTTGACATTTGTGAAGACCATAAAATATTGAATTTGTAAAATTATTTTGGGTATAAATTTAATCTAGTTTTGGTTAAGACACATATCTTTAGAGTTGTGAATATGTGAGTGGAGTGGGATCTAATTTATAACTGATTATGAGTGACATTTTTAAAATAATCAAAAGTCTTAGATAATGGGAAGTCACTCTCATGCCATGTGCCTAAAAATGATAAATAATGTACTTAATGGTTAGATAAAAACATATAAAATAAAACAATGAAATTTTTTTAAACTTGTTACTGCCATTGTCTCTTTAGTTTAATCTTTGGTGGACCACTTTTAATATTAACCATCGTAACAATTGTTTTTACTATTCATTATGATCAAATATTAAGTTGAAATTATTATAATATAAATTATTATTATTAAAAATATGGAATACCATTTATATAATTAAACGTATATAAGTTCTAGATTTTAATTTAAAATTAAAATCATAAAACGTGTCGAGAAATGTTTTTTCCAGAAATGCATTTTTCAAGGAATAATTGACCTTATATTAACTATATGAATAGAAATAACCATTATATAAATTTAAATTAATATAAAAATATGTATAATATATTAATTTAATATAAATATTTTCTCACTAGTGGATATTTTGATTAATTAAAATTGAATAACTTTATGCACTTTAAAACAGTTTGTAGAAAACCATGTTTTTAGACATAAAATATAAAATTATACAAAAATCAGGCAAAATGGTGATTAAAATGAAAATAATTAGATTATTATAAATAATATAGGTTTTATTTTGTTTTAATAAAAAATAAAAAATATAATTGAATTTTTAAATTACATGATTTAATCAAAATAAATGTTAGTATTTGAAAAATTGATCATTTTCAGTATTCATTGAAAAATTTAAAATTTTTAAAAATGCTAATATTTTCACCCTAAATTAATTTTTATATGATGATTAAATAAATCAAGTTTATTTTCTAAAATATAATTTCTAAAAATTCTACAAATTTATAATAATATTTGGACATAAAAATAAATAAAAATAATTTTTGAAGGAAACATATTATTTATATAATAAAATATCTTTTTCAAAAAGTGAGTGGTTATTTATTAAGAATATTTTAATAAATTTATATTGAGTAGGAACTTTATATATTTTTTATAAATTATCTAATATTATTAATACCTACCTGTTTACCATATAGGTTACAATGATAACATATTCTGTATGTTGTTTAAGCTTGGAGGTACATGTCATATAAGCTATTGAACATTATCTTATTATTTTAAAATATCAGGGTTTTATATTTTCCTTGATCTTATCTTGTTGGTCGAGACTGATATTTGGATCACCAAATGGAATATTTAAATATTTATGTAACTATAAATCGTTCTTTAGGCCTTTCTAGATACTTTACTAGGATGAGTGGCATTTGTAACTCATTATGGAAGTTCACTTTATTGAGAAATAGAAAATATTCAAAAGGAATCAATTTTTTTTGTGTAATTAAACCCTACCACCTATAAATGAAATCTAAAACTCTCTTATTATCTCAAAGTTTTCAATTTAAGTGGTAAAGATAAATTCATTCCATAGGGTATAGTTGGGTTGATAATAATTTTTTTGATGAATATCTTACCACCCCATGATCAACCTAGAAAGTAAACTGGTATACCAAACAAAGGTTAGTCCTTCATGATTTTTTCAAAAAAATTATGTTTGGATGCTTCTTACTCTTCTTGAGTTCTCAACATCAGAACACCATAAGAAAAAAAATGTGAGAGGTGTTTTTTTGGATCCCTTTTGATATTGAATGTTGAGAATGTGATATTCCAAAAGTTGTGTGCAATAAGGGTTCCATCTACACATTTGGGGTACGGATTCTTCTTCAGCTACACTGATTCACATTATCCTCCCATATATTATAATTGAGTTATCAATGAATTAATAGTTCTAATAAGATATGGGGGATGATAAGATGATCAATTATTTGAAGGGGGTAGTAATGGGTGGAGCTAGATGTGGTAGTTATGCTTGTATTAACGGTTGTTAACTAAAATTTTATTTCCCATGGTAAATTGTATGACATATCTCTAGTTGTTTCATAAATAGTGGGAACTATTGATATTGTCTTTCATTGGATATAGATAAATTGGTTTAATAGATCATGTATTTAGTGGGTTTCATGGATCTACATTTTTTCCATGGATATTTCTTCTAGTTGAGAGAGACATTTTGGGAAGGTAAGATGATAGTCTTGTTGAAGAATTTATATAGCAATATTATTTTATATAAGTAATTTCACATTGAGTCTCTTCATATCCTTCATCTCCACATTTTATTTGGTTAATCTTTTTTCAAGAATAATATATTCAACATCTGTAGGTGGTGGGTGTGATATATCTACACCTTTACCCTTTTATTTGATTAATACTTTACGATGAGGTGATAGCTAAAAATTTAGCTGAGACACAAATTTTTTGTAAAGACTTTTATTTCTAGTGAACACAGCTTATTTAGTCATTTTGGCATGGTCTATGTATCAAATAGAAATATATTTAACTTGTTCTACAACACTTAATTTTTGTTCCCTAGAATCTATAGGTCTTTTGATGAGGAATTTTAATGAATAATAATTCGTTGTAGTCACTACATAATCATCAGAAAGGTAAGATTCTTGGCCACACTTAAGGTTTCCATGGTAATGGCCATGTTTATAAGGATCATTGGTCCTTATGAAGGGTTTCTTTAACTTGATACCTTTATGAGACCTCATATTTTTTAAAGGATTCTAATGGGGATACTTTTGGAAGGATGATCTGGAGAGAATCACCAGATAATCTCATCATATGAATTCATGAGGAGAGTTATGGGACACATGATGAGGTAGGATGTAAAAACTCATTCTATGACACATTTCTCATATTGAGAAAGAAGTACTTACATAGGAGGAGGTTGAGATAAAAATACAGCCAACCATGTATGTTTCTGCATATCTCACTCCATTTCCGTAACATTTCAATATGGATTTGGTGGCCATGAATGAAGTTATTATGTTAATAATTCTATTATCCCTATAGGATTGGTCTTTTTCTACATTTCCATTGATGTAACAATCATGACCTCTCCCTTTATCTTGTAAATATTTTCTCGAGAATGAGTTCGTAAGAATGCATGGTCCGACCATGAGAAACTTTCTACTTATGGAATTAATGCTTCTTGATGGTATTCTTTTCCTAATCGATATGATCTATGAATATTGTAAAATAATTGAGGTAAGAGTCTTTCTATTGAACAATATCATTAAGCTTGATGCTTTTTCTATTTGGTCATGACCAATTCCCACCAAACATGCCATCGTTTGTGGGTATATCCTGTTTCTAGGATTTGGATTGAAATGAAATTTTATAATGTCACTTTTAGTGGGATATATTTAATATGAAATGATGTTAATGGTAACTATCAATCTTCACCCCATCCCCTATTATGGACATCAGGTTGGGAATTAGTGATAACTGATATATATTTCACAAATAATCAATACATTTGCATTAGATACCTTTATGTTGGTCTCCAAATTTTGGGTCCATTTAGATGATGGGGTTATTAAATAAATCTAATGGTGAAGTTCTTATATTTTATTTTATATGACTCTCATATCCTTCATAAAGAAAGAATTTCAATTTCAGATGGAAAAGAGTCATCCAAATATTTATAGTATTGTAATATATGCATTCCTTAGTCAAATATTTAGATTAATCGTATAGAGTACTTTCCTGAGGACATAACAATATTTATATATTATATTTGGCCACTTTTATCCTCTTGATAAATGTGTTCTCTTCATATTATATAAGATATTTCTCAACTTTTTCTGACCAAAGAGGTTTTTTCCTAGCCACATTAACGTAGAATATTGGATTGGTGGGAATGTCCTTTGTATTGCTGGAAGAAAAGTGATCCATGTTAGGTTCAATAAATAAAAACTACTTTGTGATGTCTTCTAATTGATAAAGAGTTTCACATGTTTTTGACAATTCATCAAGTCCGACTAGATTAATCTTTCCTAGACCCACCTGATATGATGGCGTTCACAAAACTGATTTTACATGGGTATCCTTGTCCAAATGAGATTCCACTACACAGAGTAGAAACACAATAAAAACATTCATAGGGAGGAATAAAATAATGACTTAATGTTTTAATATATAGAGAAATTATGTACTGTAAACTATAGGGAGGGCCTTAAGGTCAGATAATGGAAAGGGGATGTCCTTCATTCAATTTGATATTTTAATAATGGAGAGGATTTCTGTGGTAAAAGTCATGATGATGGTTTTAATGACAGTTATTATATTGAAAAAAATGAAAAATTCCTATAAAATATAATGGGAAGCATATTCTATGATACTAGAAGCAATGTTATAGGGAAGACCATCACAACTGAAACTGATATTTCCTTTAACTAGTAATGAATGAAAATGATCTTGTTCCACCTATGATAGATGTATGAGGGAATCAGGAACACCAACACTATGTAGAGAAGAATCATAGGATTACTTCAAGATTCTAGAAATCCCTCTTGGATGTTTCCTTTTAGATGTTATCCATTAATTAGTTGGAGTTTCATGTTATTGACATTGACCTCTATGTACATGAGATGACTAGAGTGTCTCACATGTTTGTTCAGGGATACACAATTATCTTTCTAGAGTTTTGATAGGGATATGTTCCTACCCTAAATTGGAAATTGAAATTAATCGATAATCTAAAATTGGAATGAGAATGTGTGCCTGATCCTAACATCCATTTATCATGGGATTTTTTAGATGACCCTCCAATATGGGAGTTGGAATATGTGTCTACTATATGGCCCCAGCCTTAAACCCTACTTAATATTGAATTAAATGAATCATTCACATTGATGATCTTTTCAGGTTTAGAGTTTTAGAGAATTAGAACATAACTATTACATCTTAAAAGATTACAAAGTAGAAACTTCTACTAAGTCTCCATAAAATAAAAACTCTTAAAAAGAAAGATGTCTAGATTCCATGTTTTAGATAGCATGACATTCCCTTGATCCCATCCTTGACCTTATTCCACATTAAGTCCTGTGAAGAACATTTCAAAAAAACTTGGGGTGAGCATAAAAAGCTCAGTAAGGGATACTCAAAGAATGAAAACTGTTAGTTTTTCAAACATAAAAAAAACATATATACTCTATCAAAGTAATACCTTCACCTTCATGAAGTAGTAAAAACTCTTCACTGAATGAAGTATCATTACATACCTTTTTGTAACCAAAGGATTACCATAAACTCCAAAAAAAGAACACATAACATATATAAAGGTAACTTGGGACATAAACATACTTAAGTGGAATAACCATATGGTCGACTCCCACACATATCACTTTATGGAATAGCCATACGACCAATTTCCATTCATACTTAATGGAATAGCCATACGGCCGACTTCCATACCCAATGCATTGAAGGTTATAACGTAACCACCCATCCTGGTATTCACGGCACCACCCATCATATGGTTTATAACGTAACCACCCTTTAAAATGTCCAAGTACCAATATAAAATCATAAAACATAAAACCAATATAAAGGAATGATAACATTTCCACATTTCAATCACAATATATCATAAATATATTGAAATAATATAATCCTTTTTCCAAACCATTTTCAATACCAAAATACATAAAAGAGTATATGGTATTTATTTTATTCTAAAAACATTACGTCTTGTTGAGAAATCCAAAGACCAAATAATACTCATGGTGGCAGAAAAGGTCGTTGTCGTCGCGTACGTTAAAAGAAACATTCCTTTTTGTCGTTTTGTAAAACGCTTCGTAGAAAAAGATTCCTTTTGTATAAAATTAAAAGTCAAAGGGGTTTATACACCGTATAAAAGAAAGTTGTGTATAAAACGAAATATGCCTCAATGAAAGGAGATTGAGACGAAGTCCCTTACCTCAGGTCCAACTTGACTCGATCGTTCTTTAACGTCCTGAATAATAAACTTGAGTTAATTTATACTTGATTAAGAACCTTTTTAAAGTTCATTATTCCTTTTACATCACTTATTTCCATGTTATAAACATTATGTAACCATTTAAGTTAATAATGTTTGTTTTCTCAATATTTGGTTCTTAAGTCGAAAGTGGACTTCTTACAATTACATGTTGTTCGTGTGGTCGAAAGTTCTTTATATCCAGAATGAAATTCCTGATATGGATATCATATATATCATATATATCCAGCATATACATGTATTTATAATATTACATAACCATTTAGAGGTAAGAAATGAAATGCACCGTTCATGGACACGGTAAGCCGTACGTACGCATGAACACTACTTTCATTTCGTTGTCATATTAATGGAATTAAAACTAAATGAGAGGTATGTATATTTTAATTCCAGAATTATATTAATCATTTAGATATATAATTAATTATATATATCCATTATATACATGTACTTTTAATAGTACATTACATTTGGGGATAAGAAATGAAATGCACCGTTCATGGAGACGGTAAGCCGTACGTACGCATGAACGCTACTTTCATTTCTATCTCATACTTTAATGGAAGGAAATAATAATGATATAGAGATATATTATAATTCCAGTATAAAATCATATATAATAACTTTAAATCTATCCTTTACACGTCCCACATATGGCATTAACGAATCACATCACTTTGAGGGGCCGTAGTCCGAACTTCCTTAAATGATGATATCGTGTTTACCCATAATGGAAACCATAAAGGTATGAACAAAATGAAAAATACATAAACATAAAGAAAAAATAAAAATATTATATATCATATATAAAAATAGTGACATCATAATGGCCACCTTTGAAGGTGTTAAAGGAGTATTGAACAATCATCGTTTCGGGAGGCAGAATTTCGCCATCCACGGAAACCGTATGTTCTTTAACCATTTGATGTAGTTGTGTTAGAGTTTAGATCGAATAAATCTTATTAAAACATCCTAGTATATTGAAGATACTGGTTTTTTTACAAAAGAAGTAAATAAAAAGAGTTTAGGGGGTTGGAGAAGCAAAGTAAAACAAATGAACATGAGAGAATGAATTACCTTTAAAAGTGTAACTTCTTTTGATTTGAGCCTAAAGGCTTCCTTTGAAAGGCTTCTGCCCAAAGTGAATCCACTAGGATGAGAAGAAGGATTTGGATAGTGTAATTGGGCAGGGGTTGGCTGAGCCAAAGGCTTGAGGAGTGTGTGAAATGAGGTAGAGTTGGGGGCCTTTTATAAGAGGAGAGGAGGGGCACTTTTGGAAAGTAAAGAAATATTACATTATTTGAAAATATGTTTAGGTTTTAAAAAGTCCCACATTGATATAATTCGTGGATAAGGTGATAAGGGTTCGAAATCCACTCATCCAATTGGTTTTGGACATGTGTAGGTTTTAGATTTTTCATTATCTTTCCATTTTATTTAAATCTCCAAATAATGATGTCATCACTGCATCATTATTATGTCATAAATATTTTAATTTATTTAATATCTAAAAATATTAAAAAAACTACTATGATGTAGGAAATCTTTTTAGCTTTCCAATTACTATTTATAATCAAAATTTTGACTTGTATAACCCCACTCAAAAATTATTTTAGTAAAACAAATTATGTTAGTGTTATTTTCACTTTAACATTAAATAAAAATATATTAATGTAATTTTCCAAATAAAGTGGCTCCATGGGGTCCCCAAGTTGTCCCATGGCTTGTCTTGGACGGCCATGACACAACCAATAAGGTTGGGACATGTGGTTAGGTCATTTCATATTATTAAAGCATTATTTATACCTTAAACTACACTAATTACCACTAATCACGATTAAGAACTTAATAAGTTACTATTCACCAAAAAAATTATTATAATCTCATTGAACCACATTTTACTTCTTAATGACAACCATGTATGTCGGATTTTTGAAATTCAAAACACAATGATGGCAAAATTTCGTTTAAACGGAAAATCTGCCTTTATAAGTACCACTTAGTGGTTTCACTATTCATCAAAAATTGAATTTTTTCAGAAAATTACCAAAAATTTACCCTAAGCTATATTTGCTATTAAGAATTCAAAAATGAAGTCTATTTTAAAAAATTTAAAACATATAAGTCACATTAATTAATTTAATAATTAATTCCCGCTGTCAGAGCAAATAGCGTTTTTTTATGAAATAATAAGTATCAAAAGATTGACACTAGTTTAAGTCTGATTTCAAAGTGAAATTAATTCCAACGACCACTATTGGATTTAATGGTAAAAATATTTTCTAATTTACTTTAAAACCAGTTCAAAAGATAATCTAATCATATAAATAAATTATATTAAAAAGAGGTTTTGAATTAAAATACAACATTTTACACTATTCATTAAAAAAATGAACTTTATCAGAAAGGTACCAAAAATTTACACAAAGTAAATTTTGATGTCCCGATTCTAAAGAAGAGTTATATTTGGTCCAATAGAATTTATAATATCGATCAAAACTATATTTAATGACGGTTCTCCATCAAAAAGTGATAAGTGGACCTTTCGTGAAAATTAGAGTATATATGCCCTAAAATTGAACTCTTTCCGTATTTTAAGACTTTATCTTTTATTGGGTAAATGTATAAACATTTAAAAACATATCTAATCATATTTTAGTTATTTCTATCTATTCCCGCTAGTACAACGGCTACTTCTTAACTAGCATTTAAAATAATATTATTTTATTACTAGTGTGCTACGTTAGTTTCAAAGAAACTCATCGTTGCGTATCGGGTACGCTATCGAACATAGAAACCCCTTTAAAATAAAATTAATATTTAATTCGTAAATATTAATAAATATGAAAAGTATTTAATCTTTATTTACCTGGGATGTTACATCCTTCCCCCCTTTTGGGAATTGCGTCCTCGCAATTTTATTCACTTATCAAAATAAGTGGGGGTATTTATCCCTCATAGCATTTTCAGATTCCCACGTTGCCTCTTCAATCACATGGTTTTTTCACAAATCCTTTACCTGTTGAATCACCTTATTCTGTAACACTTGCTCCCTGTGGTCAAGAATCTGGACCGGTTGTTCCTCATAAGATAGGTTCTCTTCCAGCTGAACTACCTCTAGACTCAAAACATGAGATGGATCTGGCATATACTTTCTCAACATTGAAACATGAAAAACATTATGTACCTGAGATAAACTCAGAGGTAAAACCACCCGGTATGCAACTGATCCAACTCTCTCCAGAATTTCATATGGTCCAATAAACCTTGGACTCAGCTTTCCTTTCTTACCAAATCTCATCACACTTTTCCAAGCAGAAACCTTGAGAAAAACATGATCACCTACCTCGAAAGATAGATCCTTCCTCCGGTTATCCGCATAACTCTTCTGCCTGCTCTGAGCTGTTCTCATGTGCTTCTGAATCAACTGAACTTTTTCTGCCATCTCTTCTACCAATTCTGGTGCCATCAGCTTCCTTTCACCAACTTCATTCCAAAATGCTGGAGTTCGACACCGCTTCCCATATAATGCCTCAAATGGTGCCATCTGTATACTGGAATTAAAACTGTTATAATAAGAAAACTCAACCAAAGAAAGTTGTTGGTCCCAACTTCCCTGATAATCAATAGAACAAGCTCGTAGCATATCTTCCAATGTCTGGATTGTTCGTTCTGACTGCCCATCTGATTGAGGATGAAAAGCTGTAACAGCCCAAGATTTAATGAAAAATATTCTTTTTTTAATGTCTTGTGTTGTACGCTACACCAAAAGGAGCTTGCACAAACACGCATCCTTGACTTGCCTTGCATTACACGCAATCGCAACCTTCCTCGATAGCATGTGTAGTACGCAATACTGAGTTTCACGAAACAACGATATGCTATTAAAATATTATTAAAACTAGCCGTTATGAATAGTAATAACCAATTTTTAAAATTTTAGAAATTTTAGCTCTCAAAATGGACTTCATTTTTGGATTCGGAGTATCGAATTTAGCCTAGTGTGGAATTTTGGTACTTTTCGGATAACTTTCATATTCTGATGAATAGTGAAAATTACTAAATTATAATTAAAAACAACTTTTTTAATCGAAATAATTAATAGTGATAAATTATTAATTTGAGTGGTTTTAAAGTATATTTAGAATATATTTTTACAATTTAATACAATGTTGGTCATTGGATGTAATTTCACATTTAAACCAGACATAATCAAGTGTCAATCTTTTGATAGATATTGTTTCTTAAAAACACGCTATTTGTTTTAAAAGCGGGATTTAATTATAAAATTAATTAATTCAATTTCTATGTTATGAATTTGGTAAAATAGACTTCATTTTTGAATTCGGAATATGAAATATAGCTTAGGATGAAATTTTGGTTTTTTTCTGAAAACTTTCAATTTTTGATGAATTGTGAAACCACTAAGTGGTAGGTTAAAAACTGAATTTTGCATAAAACTTAATTTTACCGCTTCTGTGAATGGAATTTCGAAAATCCGACAGACACGGTTGATATCAGTAAGTAAAATGTGGTTCAATGAGATAAAAATAATTTTTTGGTGAATAGTAACTTTTTACTTTTTTTACCACGGTTAATAGTAAATAGGGTAACTAAGGGTAAATATGATATTACTATTACCCTAACACATGTCCTAATTCTATTGGACAAGTTTAATTCGACCAAAAACAAACTTAGGAATAAAATATGACCATTTAGGCCCACTTGGATTAGATTAGGACATTTATTATTAATTTATTTAAAGAAGGGTTAAAATAGTTAAAATCAAAGTTTAATAAGTAAATAATTTTTAATATGGGGTTATACATAAGATAAATTCGACTATAAATATTCATTAGAAAGCTAAAAAGATTTCCTACATAATGGTATTTTATTTATAATTTTTAGATATTATATAATTTAATTTATTTATGACACAACGATGATGCAGTAATTATCTAATTAATGAAATATTGACATAATTGATGTTATAAACACCAAAATAAATGTAATTTGAGATTTTTTATGAATTAAACTAATTTTCTAGGTTACTATGATATATTAATGTTGATTTAATCAACTTGATTCGAACATTTAATTCTGTTATGACTTTCACAAAAATCATATATCAAATAGTGTCAAAATTGAAACAAAATAGTTTTTAAATCAAATATTATATTATTAATTGTTATTTTATTCCTAAAAATCTAAGGTTCGGCCAAATGACTTATATAAGGATATATATATTAATAATAAACAATTTGGGGTTCGTTTGGCATGTTATAGTATGTGTATTAACCATATAGTGAAAGAAAACAAAAAGACACTGTAAAAGTTAAATTATTTAACTTAGAGTTAAATCTAATTGATAAGGTTTAAAATAAGATCCAAACATGTCTAAATTTGATTGGTTGATGAGATTACAACCCTATCTCATCTAAGCTTCGAATATGAGTCATTTTTCGAGTTTTTTAAGTGGGGTTATATTTATTATAAATTAATATTTTTAAGAATTCCTAAGGTGCCCCTCTCCTCCCTTATAAAAGGGCACCTCCTCCCCCTCCTCCTCACACCAATTTGAGCACTCAAGCTCGGCCAACCCCTGACAAAATCTCCTCTCCACTTCCCTAGCAACATCCTAGAGTTTCTGGTCTTCCTCAAAGACCAATTTTAGTTCTCTAAGAGGAGGTCTCAAAGAGGCGCTTCAAAGAAGAGGAGGTTTGGACACTTACAAAGCAAGTCGGACATAAGGTAAGGGAAATATCACAATCACATTTTTATCCGAGATTGTTTATTCATAAGTATTTACTGGGGTGTATTTTATCATCCACATCCATGTTTCATCAAAATGTAATTTTATTTCCATCCACCTACAATTTTTTAAATCCATTTTCACCCTTCGATTGAGTTTTAGTAATATGCATGAAAGGAATCTTTTGTCGTACGAGGTACTTTTTGACTTTTCCGACAAAAGTACGAAGAATGTGTTTTTTAACTTATACGGAATGAATGGATTTTTAAAACATTATTTCCAAGAAGCTTCCTTTACAAGTTTTCAAGTTTATTTTTAATCAACTTCTTTTATTTTAAAGTTGTATGACATGTTATGAAATGAAAAAAAAGTTTTTGAAGAAGAAAGGATATTTTCCTCAAGAATGGAGTTCAAGTGTTTTATCAAAATTATTTTCCATCTAAGATAATAAAAAGGGTTCTGTTTTTATCCCTATTATTACATGGATTTGATTATGTTGTGATGGAAACATTTTTATGAATTCCTTTATCTTATATGAATTGTTTTATGATGTCATGTTGTTTAAGAATCCCATTTTTATTACATGGGTTATGCGATGATGTATGATTTATGATTATGTGGCACACATTCGAAAGGATTCATTATAAGATGGGTGGGACCTATATATCCCTTCAATGCATTGGGTAAAGATTTTATATCTCATGAGATAGACATGGCTGGAATGGTAGGTTATACCGGTTCAGTGAAACAGGACTGGAACGAGGGTTACTCGATTCAGAAAGGGACTTTGTCCACTAAGATAGTCTTGGCAATTAGTCTTGACTAACAAGAAATGATTCTCTATGATTATGTGTGTATGCCACAAAGTTTCATGTTTTATGTTATGATTATTGTCATTTCATTTCACTACTATGATTTATCCCATGTTATGAAATTATGCTCTCTTTTGCAGGTTAAGATTTCCAAAAGTTATGTTCTTATGAATATGATGTGATTGATTTTTATTTTGTATACCCTTACTGAGCATTTGAGCTCACCCTTTTATGTTTTCTTTTCCCCAGGATATAAAGAAAGGTTTTAGGAAAAAAAGGGAAGATCTTTATGGGAGATATTGAAGATCTTTCACCACGATTAGAAGATTACGTTCCGAGTTTCCAAAGACACTAAACTATTACGATCTTTGTGTGTGTGTGTTTTTGTTATGTACTAAGTATTCCGCAAAAGTAATGTAAAGTCTATGTACGTCAGGCTTCGGGTCTCTACAGTTGGTATCAGAGGAAAGGTTTAGTCAACCTTTGGAAACTAGGATGCGAAAACGTTAGTGAGATCCCTAGAGATATTTCTAAGGTATGTCTAGGGATGCCCCTAAGGATAAGTATACGTATAGGATATAGTCCTAGAACTATGGTAACGATATTAGATTAAACCAAAGATGTTATATATTTCAGTTACTCCCCCTTTATTTTGATTTTTACCTCTCACACTATTCTTTTTGGGTTTTAGAGAATGGCTGGAAACAAGATGATTCACGATAATGGAGGATATGATGGACAATGGAATGATATTCTTCATAATGAAATGGGATTTGGAAGTCCAAACATAATTATTATGCCGAATCAGCAATCTCATAATATGATCAATAAAGTAAAATTTGGTAAGTTTCCTGACTCGGCTAATAAAAGAAAGACGGAGTTTCGTGATGATCATAGAGGAAAGAAAGTTCAATTTCCCCTATGTAATTCATGTGGGAAGAGGCATCAAGGAGAATGTTTCAAAGGAACTGGAAGATGCTTTGGGTGTAGAAAAGAAGGACACAAAGCAAGTAAATGCAAAGGAAAAGGTTCAGTTAACAACATGGATGAGGATAATGGTATTGCTACGACATAAACAATGGTTAAATGTTTTAAATGTGGAATGTACGGGCATTATGCAAACCAATTCCCTAAGGGAAAGTCTCATGAAGATAATCAGTATGGTCGTATCGGAAGTATTTATGTGGATGATGATGAAGAGACTACAAATGATATGTGAGATGAAAGAATTGTTGAAGCTTGGTCAATGGTTTAAGAAGGTAGTGGAATGATTACATGTTTATCAAGTGTAATGTTGTATAAGTAATCTCATGGTACTATGGAATAAAGAGACATCTAAGTATTGTTACAATGTTGTCTTTCCTGAGTTTTTAAAGTGTATGATTAATGGTACTAGTAACCATGAAATGTTATTCAAATATTTTTTTTGGAAATAAGATGATTTGCGCATAATGAAGGGAAAACGAGAAAATGAAATGTTTAACAGTATTCATGAGCTCATGATCGATATAAGGACTAAGTGATATCATGGTTTGAGTATATAGAATTTTGAGGATTTGGGTATGTGGAAAGTGTTAACTTTTAACTGCATTCATGTTTTCACTAAGGTATTCAAGAGAATACATGATTAAGGACTTTGAATGTTTAGAATGTGACCAACAAGACATATATTATGGGGATCAATGATGGTATTAAATCTCTGGTAATCGTTTTCACTATGTTATGAGAGTGGACTGAAGTATTATGGATAAGCCTAATGATTGGAATGGATTATGTTGGACATAAGTTAGTATTGTTTAAGGATAGAAGTTTTCTCGATATTATTGATGGGATGTTATAGTAATATTGTTTTAGAAAAAGGACAACCTGCAAGACGGGCGACAGCCCATCGCGTCGGACAAGGCTGTGGGAATCGAACCCACAACCGAAGTGCGACTGGCCTTTATCGCTTACCACTGGCCTACAGGAAGTCCCTGTTTAGTAGAAACTAGTTTTACTATATTAAGAAGTATGATATATGAAGTATAAGTCCATTTTAGGAACCATATATGATTAATCTCACTATAGATCGACTTATGTATATAATTTTTGCTATCCTTTTGAGACAGATGGAATGACCCGTCATTCTATCACGTGATCTGCTAACACATCACGAATAACAAATTCAACTTCATTTATTTAATATATGAAGTGGAAATTGTTCAAGGCACGAACAACAGTGAGATTGTACCAAAATCATGTAAGTATTTCTTTTAATTCATCAAATTTAGGGAAATGATCTTGAAAACCAAAAATGTTGTCCTAGTGATCTTATACCTGATGAATCGGATTGTACCTTAAATCGTCACAAATTTATGGATTTGTGATTGTTGGCTTTTCCATAGCCATGTTCTCTACCACTCTCCATCAGAACATGATGGTTAGATTTCTCTTCCATATCCATATTTTCACCAATGTGGAAACCCAATGATTAGTTTATTTGGATAACCATTTCGTTTCATACTTTTGTTTTTAAAGATTGGTTTTGGTATTCCTTTTTACGATGTGGGTTTCTATTAAAGAAACTTTCGAATAGTAAACCATTTATAACCCCGACGAATTTCGAGGGCGAAATTCATTTTAAGGGGGGTAGAATGTAACAACCCAAGATTTTATGAAAAATATTCTTTTTTTAATTTCTTGTGTTGTACGCTACACCAAAAGGAGCTTGCACAAACACACATCCTTGACTTTCCTTGCATTACACGCAATCGCAACCTTCCTCGATAGCGTGTGTAGTACGCAATACTGAGTTTCACGAAACAACGATATGCTATTAAAATATTATTAAAACTAGCCGTTATGAATAGTAATAACCAATTTTTAAAATTTTAGAAATTTTAGCTCTCAAAATGGACTTCATTTTTGGATTCGGAGTATCGAATTTAGCCTAGGGTGGAATTTTGGTACTTTTCGGATAACTTTCATATTCTGATGAATAGTGAAAATTACTAAATTATAATTAAAAACAACTTTTTAAATCGAAATAATTAATAGTGATAAATTATTAATTTGAGTGGTTTTAAAGTATATTTAGAATATATTTTTACAATTTAATACAATGTTGGTCATTGGATGTAATTTCACATTTAAACCAGACATAATCAAGTGTCAATCTTTTGATAGATATTGTTTCTTAAAAACACGCTATTTGTTTTAACAGCGGGATTTAATTATAAAATTAATTAATGCAATTTCTATGTTATGAATTTGGTAAAATAGACTTTATTTTTGAATTTGGAATATGAAATATAGCTTAGGATGAAATTTTGGTTTTTTTCTGAAAACTTTCAATTTTTGATGAATAGTGAAACCACTAAGTGGTAGGTTAAAAACTGAATTTTGCATAAAACTTAATTTTACCGCTTCTGTGAATGGAATTTCGAAAATCCGACAGACACGGTTGATATCAGTAAGTAAAATGTGGTTCAATGAGATAAAAATAATTTTTTGGTGAATAGTAACTTTTTACTTTTTTTTACCACGGTTAATAGTAAATAGGGTAACTAAGGGTAAATATGATATTACTATTACCCTAACACATGTCCTAATTCTATTGGACAAGTGTAATTCGACCAAAAACAAACTTAGGAATAAAATATGACCATTTAGGCCCACTTGGATTAGATTAGGACATTTATTATTAATTTATTTAAAGAAGGGTTAAAATAGTTAAAATCAAAGTTTAATAAGTAAATCATTTTTAATATGGGGTTATACATAAGATAAATTCGACTATAAATATTCATTAGAAAGCTAAAAAGATTTCCTACATAATGGTATTTTATTTATAATTTTTAGATATTAAATAATTTAATTTATTTATGACACAACGATGATGTAGTAATTATCTTATTAATAAAATATTGACATAATTGATGTTATAAACACCAAAATAAATGTAATTTGAGATTTTTTATGAATTACACTAATTTTCTAGGTTACTATGATATATTTATGTTGATTTAATCAACTTGGTTCGAACATTTAATTCTTTTATGACTTTCACAAAAATCATATATCAAATAGTGTCAAAATTGACACAAAATAGTTTTTAAATCAAATATTATATTATTAATTGTTATTTTATTCCTAAAAATCTAAGGTTCGGCCAAATGACTTATATAAGGATATATATATTAATAATAAACAATTTGGTGTTCGTTTTGCATGTTATAGTAAGTGTATTAACCATATAGTGAAAGAAAACAAAAAGACACGGTAAAAGTTAAATTATTTAACTTAGAGTTAAATCTAATTGATAAGGTTTAAAATAAGATCCAAACATGTCTAAATTTGATTGGTTTATGAGATTACAACCCTATCTCATCTAAGCTTCGAATATGAGTAATTTTTGGAGGTTTTTAAGTGGGGTTAGATTTATTATAAATTAATATTTTTAAGAATTCCTAAGGTGCCCCTCTCCTCCCTTATAAAAGGGAACCTCCTCCCCCTCCTCCTCACACCAATTTGAGCACTCAAGCTCGGCCAACCCCTGCCAAAATCTCTTCTCCACTTCCCTAGAAACATCCTAGAGGTTCTGGTCTACCTCAAAGACCAATTTTAGTGTCCTAAGAGGAGGTCTCAAAGAGGCGCTTCAAAGAAGAGGAGGTTTGGACACTTACAAAGCAAGACGGACATAAGGTAAGGGAAATATCACAATCTCATTTTTATCCGAGATTGTTTATTCGTAAGTATTTACTGGGGTGTATTTTATCATCCACATCCATGTTTCATCAAAATTTAATTTTATTTCCATCCACCTACAAATGTTTAAATCCATTTTTACCCTTCGATTGAGTTTTAGTAATATGTTTGAAAGGAATCTTTTGTCGTACGAGGTACTTTTTGACTTTTCCGACAAAAGTACGAAGAATGTTTTTTTTAACTTATACAGGATGAATGGATTTTTAAAACATTATTTCCAAGGAGCTTCCTTTACAAGTTTTCAATTTTATTTTTAATCAACTTCTTTTATTTTAAAGTTTTATGACATGTTATGAAATGAAAAAAAAGTTTTTGAAGAAGAAAGGATATTTTCCTCAAGAATGGAGTTCAAGTGTTTTATCAAAATTATTTTCCATCTAAGATAATAAAAAGGGTTCTGTTTTTATCCCTATTATTACATGGATTTGATTATGTTGTGATGGAAACATTTTTATGAATTCCTTTATCTTATATGAATTGTTTTATGATGTCATGTTGTTTAAGAATCCCATTTTTATTACATGGGTTATGCGATGATGTATGATTTATGATTATGTGGCACACATAAGAAAGGATTCATTATAAGATGTGTGGGACCTATATCTCCCTCCAATGCATTGGGTAACGATTTTATATCTCATGAGATAGACATGGCTAGAATGGTAGGTTATACCGGTTCAGTGAAACAGGACTGGAACGTGGGTTACTCGATTCAGAAAGGGACTTTGTCCACTAAGATAGTCTTGGAAATTAGTCATGACTAACAAGAAATGATTCTCTATGATTATGTGTGTATGCCAAAAAGTTTCATGTTTTAAGTTATGATTATTGTGATTTCATTTCACTACTATGATTTATCCCATGTTTTGAAATTATGCTCTCTTTTGCAGGTTAAGATTTCCAAAAGTTATGTTCTTATAAATATGATGTGATTGATTTTTATTTTGTATACCCTTACTGAGCATTTGAGCTCACCCTTTTATGTTTTCTTTTCCCCAGGATATAAAGAAAGGTTTTAGGAAAAAAAAGGGAAGATCATTATGGGAGATATTGAAGATCTTTCACCACGATTAGAAGATTACGTTCCGAGTTTCCAAAGACACTAAACTATTACGATCCTTGTGTGTGTGTGTTTTTGTTATGTACTAAGTATTCCGCAAAAGTAATGTAAAGTCTATGTACGTCAGGCTTCGGGTCTCTACAAAAGCTATACTAAAATTTAATTCATTACCCAATGACTTTTGAAGGCCTTTCCAAAAGTTAGAAGTAAACCTGGGATCACGATCCGATACAATGGAGAGAGGAACTCCATGTAACCTGACTATCTTTTTAAGATACAAACGGTAAAATTGATCAAGAGAGAAAGTATCTCGTATAGAAAGGAAATGAGCAGATTTGGTCAAGCGATCAACTATAACCCAGATTGCATTATTACCTCGAGATGTCCTCAGTAATCCCACAACATAGTCTATGGATATGTTTTCCCATTTCCACTGTGGCACTGGTAAAGGCTGAAGCATCCCTGCCGCTCTGCTTTAACCTGTTGAAATATCAAACACTTCACAGAAAAATCAAAAATATCTCTTTTCATTTCATCCTACCAGTAATACTCCCGCAGATCTCTGTACATCTTAGTACTGCCAGGATGAACTGAAAACGGGGAACTATGAGCCTCACATAACAACTCATTCTTCAACTGTGAATCACAAGACACACACAATCTCTTCCCAAACCTCAAAACAAAAACAGAAACTTATCCAATAACTCATGGAAAATTTTATTCATAAGGTCCATGAATACAGCAGGTGCATTGGTTAACCCAAAAGGAATAACTACAAATTCATAATGGACATATCTAGTACGGAACGCAGTCTTCGGAACGTCTGCTTCTTTTACATTCAACTGATGGTACCACAACCTCAAGTCAATCTTCAAAAAATACTGAGCTCCCTGGAGCTGATACCACTTCATTCGATGGCCCAACATCTGCTGAAGTTGTTGCAAAGGATTTCACCACCCCTTTCTGCTTGTAGTCTAACTGCTTCCCATCACTCAAGCTCTTTGTCGGTCACTCGTTTGCATAGTGACCCACCTCATTGCACATATAACATTTCACTAACTGTAAATCAAATTTGTTCTTACCTTCACCTTGATCCTTTTCAGTGCTATCACGAGCCTTATGTCCCATCTTACCTCATCGGTAGCACTTTCCAGAATTTAGAAGACATTCCCCAGCATGCCTTTTGCCACATTTATCACAAACTGGAAACCTAGTTCTCTTACCATCAGACTTTTTTGAAGAATTATTACCTTTCTCATGCCACCTCGGTCTCTTCTTCTGTTGGTTGTTATAGAACACTTGGTCATCGGCAAACACCATTTCCACCTTCTCTGCACATCGAACAAGTTTTTTCATAACTTTTGAACTCACGAGAAGCTAAACCCTTCGATACTTTGGCTTTAACCCTGAGTAAAAACTGTTTATTTTACTATCAAGATCTCGTATGAAGTTTGGATCATACCTTGTTAATCGAGTGAACTTTTCTTTATATGCAGCCACTGAATCATCCTCCTTCCTCAATTCTAGGAACTGCTTTTCCATCCTAAGACGAACCACCTTAGGAAAATATTTCTCAAGAAACATACCTTTGAATTCGTCCCATTGAAGATCCTCAATCTCATCACTATCCCTTATATTTTTCACCATCGACCACCACTGATCAGCTTCAACTTCAAAACGGTAAACAGCAAGACTAACCTTTTGATGTTCTGAACACCCCATGACATCAAAAATAATCTCCAGTGCTTTAATCCACCCTTCAGCTTGCACAGGGTCAGATGATCCTCTGAATGATGGGGGATGTTTCCTCATGAAATGTTCCACCACTGACATGTTGCTCTGCGGTTGATCTGGCTGATCTCGTGCATGGATACCACCACCATTTATAGCCTGAGTCAACTGTGCCATCGCTGCAACAAACTGTTCAGTTCCGATTCCGACCATCTCAGGTTGCTGATTTAGAAGGTTATCTTCCTCCTGATGTCGTCCCAACGTAGCTGCTTTGTTTCCTCTGCGTAAAACCCTTTTGAACACAGAAATATCTTAGGCGAAGCAACATGGTAATCTGTAAATGCTATATCATTTCAATCATATTATAATTTAACACTTTTCTAACTCCTAAAGTTGTCTAAACCTCTCTCTGATACCAACTATAAGGCCCCGACCTTAAACCTTACTTAATATTGAATTAAATGAATAATTCACATTGAGGATCTTTTCAGGATTAGAGTTTTAGAGAATTAGAACATAACTATTACATCTTAAAAGATTACAAAGTAGACACTTCTACTAAGTCTCCATAAAAAAAACTCTTAAAAAGAAAGATGTCTAGATTCCATGTTTTAGATAGCATGACATTCCCTTGATCCCATCCTTGACCTTATTCCACATTATGTCCTGTGAAAAACATTTCAAAAAAACTTGGGGTGAGCATAAAAAGCTCAGTAAGGGATACTCAAAGAATGAAAACAGTTAGTTTTTCAAACATTAAAAAAACATATATACTCTATCAAAGTAATACCTTCACCTTCATGAAGTAGTAAAAACTCTTCACTGAATAAAGTATCATTACTTACCTTTTTGTAACCAAAGGATTACCATAAAATCCATAAAAAGAACACATAACATATATAAAGGTATCTTGGGACATAAACATACTTAAGTGGAATAACCATACGGTCGACTCCCACACATATCACTTAATGGAATATCCATACAGCCAATTTCCATACATACTTATCGAATAGCCATACGGCCGACTTCCATACCCAATGCGTTGGAGGTTATAACATAACCACCCATCCTGGTATTCACTGCACCACCTGTCATATGGTTTATAACGTAACCACCCATTAAAATGTCCATGTACCAATATAAAATCATAAAACATAAAACCAATATAAAGGAATGATAACATTTCCACATTTCAATCACAATATATCATAAATATATTGAAATAATAGAATCCTTTTTCAAAACCATTTTCAATACCAAAATACATAAAAGAGTATATGGTATTTATTTTATTCTAAAAACATTACGTCTTGTTGAGAAAGCCAAAGACTAAATAATACTCACGGTGGCGGAAAAGGTCGTTGTCGTCACGTACGTTAAAAGAAACATTCCTTTTTGTCGTTTTGTAAAACGCTTCGTAGAAAAAGATTCCTTTTATATAAAAGTAAAAGTCAAAGGGGTTTATACACCGTATAAAAGAAAGTTGTGTATAAAACGAAATATGCCTCAATGAAAGGAGATTGAGACGAAGTCCCTTACCTTGGATCCGACTTGACTCGATCGTTCTTTAACATCCTAAATAATAAACTTGAGTTAATTTATACTTGATTAAGAACCATTTTAAAGTTCATTATTCCTTTTATATCACTTATTTCCATGTTATAAACATTATGTAACCATTTAAGCTAATAATGTTTTTTTTCTCAATATTTGGTTCTTAAGTCGAAAGTGGACTTCTTACAATTACGTGTTGTTCGTGTGGTTGAAAGTTCATTATATCTAGAATGAAATTCCAGATTTGGATATCATATATATCATATATATCCAGCATATACATGTATTTATAATATTACATAATCATTTAGAGGTAATAAATGAAATGCTCCGTTCATGGAGACGGTAAGCCGTACGTACCCATGAACACTACTTTCATTTCTTTGTCATATTAATGGAATTAAAACAAAATGATAGGTATGCATATTTTAATTCCAGAATTATATTCATCATTTAGATATATCATTAATTATATATATCCATTATATACATGTACTTTTAATAGTACATTACATTTGGGGATAAGAAATGAAATGCACCGTTCATGGAGACGGTAAGCCGTACGTACGCATGAACGCTACTTTCATTTCTATCTCATACTTTAATAGAAAGAAATAATAATGATATAGAGTTATATTATAATTCCAGTATAAAATCATATATAATAACTTTAAATCTATCCTTTACACATCCCACATATGGCATTAACGAATCAGATCACTTTGAGGGGGCGGTAGTCCGGACTTCCTTAAATGAAGATATCGTGTTTACCCATAATGGAAACCATAAAGGTATAACAAAAATGAAAAATAAAGAATCTTAAAGAAAAAATAAAAATATTATATATCATATATAAAAATAGTGACATCATAATGGCCACCTTTGAAGGTGTTAAATGAGTATTGAACAATCATCGTTTCGGGAGGCAGAATTTCACAATCCACAGAAACCGTAAGTTCTTTAACCATTTTCTGTAGTTGTGTGAGAGTTTAACTAGAATAAATCTTATAACAACATCCTAGTATATTTAAGATACTGGTGTTGTTACAAAATAAGTAAATAAAAAGAGTTTAGGGGGTTGGAGAAGCAAAATAATACAAATGAACATGAGAGAATGAATTATCTTTAAAAGTGTAACTTCTTTTGATTTGAGCCTAAAGGCTTCCTTTCAAAGGCTTCTGCCCAAAGAGAATCCAATAGGATGAAGAGAGGGATGTGGAGAGTGTAATTGGGCAGGGTTTGGCCGAGCCAAAGGCTTGAGAAGTGTGTGAAATGAGGTATAGGTGGGGGCCTTTTATAAGAGGAGAGGAGGGGCACTTTTAGACAGTAAAGAAATATTACATTATTTGAAAATGTGTTTCGGTTTTAAAAGGTCCCACATTGATATAATTCGTGTATAAGGTGATAAGGGTTCTAAATCCACTCATCCAATTGGTTTTGGACATGTGTAGGTTTTAGATTTTTCATTATCTTTCCATTTTATTTAAATCGCCAAATAATGATGTCATCACTGCATCATTATTATGTCATAAATAATTTAATTTCTTTAATGTATAAAAATCATGAACCAAATACTATGATGTAGGAAATCTTTTTATATTTCCAATGACTATTTATAATCAAAATTTTTACTTGTATAACCCCACTCAAAAATTATTTTAGTAAAACAATTTTTGTTAGTGTTATTTTTTACTTTAACATTAAATAAAAATATATTAATGTCATTTTCCAACTAAATTGGCTCCATGGGGTCCCCAAGTTGGCCCATGGATTGTATTGGTCGGCCATGACACAAACAATAAGGTTGGGACATGTGTCTAGGTCATTTCAAATTATTAATGCATTTACCTTAAACTACACTAATTACCACTAATTGTGATTAAGAACTTAATAAGTTACTGTTCACCAAAAAATTATTATAATCTCATTGAACCACATTTTACTTCTTAATGACAACCAAGTATGTTGGAATTTTGAAATTCAAAACACAATGATGGAAAAATTTCGTTTAAACGGAAAATCAGTCTTTATAAGTACCACTTAGTGGTTTCACTATTCATCAAAAATTGAAGTTTTTCAGAAAAATACCACAAATTCACCCTAAGCTATATTTGATATTACAAATTCAAAAATGAAGTCTATTTTACAAAATTTAAAACATATAAGTCACATTAATGAATTTAATAATTAATTCCCGCTGTCAGAGCAAATAGCGTGTTTTTATGAAACAATAAGTATCAAAAGATTGACACTAGTTTAAGTCCGATTTCAAAGTGAAATTAATTCCAACGAACACTATTGGATTTAATGGTAAAAATATTTACTAATTTCACTTAAAAAATAATTCAAAAGATAATCTAATCATATAAATAAATTAGATTAAAAAGGGGTTTTGAATTAAAATACAACATTTTACACTATTCATTAAAAAAATGAACTTTATCAGAAAGGTACCAAAAATTTACACAAAGTAAATTTTGATGTCCCGATTCTAAAGAAGAGTTATATTTGGTCCAATAGAATTTATAAGATTGATCAAAACTATATTTAATGACGGTTCTCCGTCAAAAAGTGATAAGTGGACCTGTTGTGAAAATTAGAGTATATATGCCCTAAAATTGAACTCTTTCCATATTTTAAGCCTTTATCTTTTTTTGGGTAAATGTATAAACATTTAAAAACATATCTAATCATATTTTAGTTATTTCTATCTATTCCCGCCAGTACAATGGCTACTTGTTAACTAACATTTAAAATAATATTATTTTATTACTAGTGTGCTACGTAAGTTTCCAAGAAACTCATCACAGCGTATCGGGTACGCTATCGAACATAGAAACCCCTTTAAAATAAAATTAATATTTAATTCGTAAATATTAATAAATATGAAAATTCTTTATTCTTTATTTACCTGGGATGTTACATCTACTCTTGAGTAGTCTTTACATTATATGGATGAGATACTCCATTAGGGGGTATGAGTTTGTCTGATCAATCACAGGATATTTATTCTAAGATAAAGATATGTTGAAAACATTTTAGAATGACATAGGGAAAGAGGCATTCCCCTTTTATTCTGCTAAGATAGGTTGGCTGACTTCTATGGCATGAACGAGAGTATATGCCCATTACTTGGTTGGAAACAAGATATATTCATGATCCTATAATTCAATTATTACCAGTATATACCTATAGAATTATTATATGTGGCTGAAAATATGGGTATTCAACCTAATTTTTTTTGATATAATGAATAACTTATCCTGGTGCTACTATAATATTTTTTCAATCATGATGGGTGGGGATAAAGATATATACCTGCTTGAAAAATGAAAAAATAATTTTTTGGTTATATTACTAATGGGGAGAGGGACATATTTCCACTCCAAGATGTTTGTAATATTACATAATTGGAGAGTTTTCCTTTACAAGAAGGTTTTTTTGACCACAGTCGGGGCCTCTAGTATGACATCCTCAATAGGTTGTGGGTTTGGTGCAGCATGACTTTAGTTGTGAAAATTGTTGGAAAGAGCCTTTCCTGGAGACTGCTATAATATTGAGATGAGTCTTCTACCTATCTTTTGATCCACCTTTTATGGTAAGTGAGGAAATTTCTAATACTTTCTGATGAGATTCTCCCAAAAACAATTCTATATCATAACAAGTTATTCTTAATTATTCCTAACTTCTAGTTGTTGAGTGAAAGGATAGTTGGGATTAATGTCCTTGAGAGATTCATGTGTGGTCTCCATGCTCAAGATAATAAAGTTGAAATGGTAGTCCAAAATTCGAAAATTTTACACCTTGTGTTGATGAAACTAGGTGGGAAATGGTATTATATGGTTGGATTAGGATCTGAATCATATGATAATATATGGGTGAATTTATCTCTAATGGAAATACATTATTTTTTATTGAAGTGACATCTGGTGGATATTCCTAAGGACGGGAAAAAAATACAAACAATAAAACCAATCAAATTAGAATCACATGTGAATAAATACATTCATGATTGATTATTTTAAAATATCCATGTTGATCTCATATTGAATTTATAAAAGAATGAAAGAATAAATGGAATGATGTGTGGGTGACATAGTTATTTTGGTTATTGAAGTTATCATGTTGGGTTCACTATTTTTGTTTCTCTTTTGGGGGAGGAACGTTTGTACTGATATTATTATACAGGGAATTACTCAAACCTTCTCTGTTGTTTTTAAAGGGTTTATTCATGTAATGAAAACACCCAATGGTTCCCTCATCCATGATGGGCTATGAAATTACTTTACAAAAGTAGGTGGTCACCAATATTTTTTCAACTAATCATAGGAAATCATATTGTTCAAAGGGATGGGAGGTAGATCTTATAACACCCTTGGGGGGGGAATCATTTCCTACATATGGACGCACTTATAGATTTATGTCATGTCCATGAATCCTTTACAAATCCTAATATATGGATGGAAAACCATTAGATTTTCAATTCTTCATTAATATATATGAATAAACCCATCATTATGAATCAGAGGGTATCCATAAATGGTACCATATATATATATATATATATCATATGTTCTCTATCAATGGTTCGATATATATATATATGTATATATATATATATGTTTCTACATAAATGGTACCATTTTTGTGTATCATATGTCATATATATTTTTTTTCTTATTATTTTGGGATGGTAGTTTTAAGCCACATAGTTGGTCCCTAGAGTATCTAGAATCATATAAGGATATGGTTATTATTTTTATGTTTGGTTTGGGACCCTTAGAAGAGTGTCCAACATATCCTTGTGAAAGGAACCAAAACCCACATTGTAGGTCCCACATAATGGGACACATCATACATTTTAAGGTCAAGTAATAATTACTTGACGGTGAATTTTAATATCTTGTGGTGAGGGCATCTATCTAAAAGGTTCTTAGAAAAGTTTGGTGTATGAATTATGAATTAGATGACCTTTATGGTTAATCCAAAATTGGATATATTATGATGAAATTGGGTTGACCGTACAAGGAATATAGCCTAGTTAAGTAATCTCTCACCTGTAATATAGGCCAATGCGGATGTGATGATATGACCTAGAAAAATATTTTCCTCTAGACTGGGCATGATCTTACTAGGAATATGGACAAATTAGGATGATTATTGATTGAAGATATTGTGTTTTAACCATATCATGGATTCCTACACATCCAGTCTGTATTATAATTAAATCCCATGTATTTATTAAGGATTGAATCTTAAAGAGAGGGAGGATTTCCAATAAATATATTTTGAATGTTCTAATAACATAATAAACCAGGATATATTATTTTGTGTAAGTCATGATTAGTGTGGAAAATAAAAGTCACGAAAAATCTATGAGATCATAAAATCATAGTCAGAAGGTAATAACAAATGAATTCAGAACCCATGGAGGAACTTTATTCCCTATATACTACTTGATTATGGAGGGTCTATAGAAATAAATATATTCATGATATATTTTAAGAAACGATAAGGGCTTACTTTGTGAGGGATTACCATGGTAGAAATTCTCTCCACATCCAATGAGGAATGAGTTACTATCAACCACTATGTTTTCAAGAAGAAATATAGGGATTAACCACCCTTGTCATCTGGAATATTTATAAACCCCAAACTAGGACTTATGTATCCAATAATTTGAAAAAAATGTGGCAATACATTATAATTCACATCATATTTTAGACATCATGTAGGATGTGAGTGATTCTTCTTGAAATGATAATGTTACCACCACCTACATTTGAATTGGGGATGCACAATTTAAAATTACTTGAAGACCCAACATTTAATGATTTTTATGTGTGGTAAAAAATTTATCAAGGGAATGCATAGACATTAGTGCATCCAATTCCCAAACCATAGATATTTGGAGGTCTCATATGAGTTATTGATTTGGACTCCCTCAGATAGATGGCATGTTTAATTGGGTGGCCTATCATTTATGGTATGATAGGGTCTTGAGGCATAGAGTAGGCTTATACCAATTAATACTTGGTAAAATAAAGAGAGAATTCACCCAAGTGATACATAGAAAACCTGTAGGTGACTTTGCCAAAGTGATACCTGAGAGAACCAAAGGTATTTAACAAATGAGATACATTGGGGAGCTGAAAATGATTTTTTCCAAGTGACACATGGGTTATTTTAATATTATAGAAACACCACTTAGGATATTATTTTCCCTAATGAAAAGGGGTCACCTTGGAATTCCTGGAAAGAGGGGAACACAAGTTTGTAGTTTGGTAGGGATATTTCACTCTAGAAATATTATATTATGTAATAAGTGGTTCCTTAAAGAGGTTATTGGTTTTTTTTAACTTCTAGAACTAAATTAACCTTACTTTGTATTAATTAACTCTTATTTTCAATAACAATAAGCTACTTGAGTGGATTGAATACATGTAAAAGAGATATGGGTGAGTAGATCTTTGTCTGTTTCCCAGTCTTCAAATTTAAAAAAATTGGGATTCCATGGTCCAATTTATAAAGAAAATTAGGGCCTTTTGTGTGGTAGGAAAATAATTTATGTAAACATGATGCGTGTTTCATACAATTTTAACCTTCATGAGATAACGGATCATGAATGTTCTGTATGGAAGGCCCACTTTCTCATTATTCTTGGGTGTTACGGGAGTATATTTTACATCCCCATATCCATTTATTTTTAATGTGTTTGAATTTCTTTTTCATTAAATATTATTATCATTCTTAAATAAGGGATCTTCAACATGTAGAAACAATATTTCATGACTTATAAGTCTAATTAATAATTCATGATGAAAATGCTAACCATTTTGGTTTTATTATAGGATTGAAGATGGAAAGAAAAAGTTGAGGTGGTAACAAGTAGGCTAAAAAATTAAATTATCCTATTTTAGCTTAGTTATACGAGTTCATGTATATAATGATATGTATCAAGGGATGTGAATTCATACCCTTAATGATTATATAAATAATTATAATCCAAATATCATAATGTTATGATGCTTATATCTCAAGTCTATGATTCTTCTCTGATTTATGTTTGTGGGAATGTGTTCCCTGAAAATATTATTATTATATCCCTAGTTTAATTTGATTTTCTTTTTATAATTCATTATTTTTTTATTTAAATACCTTATAATGTTCTGAATAAGTGAAGTCACCTTTTCTAATCTGATCCAAATTATAATTTCATATTAATGTGAGGATAAAATGTACTTCTAATGGAAATTACATCCATTTTATGGGTCTATATTCTTATTCAATGGAAGAATTTCTCATAGTTGGTCAACGGAAAAACTCAAATTTGAATATATTCATATTGTATGCGAGTTTATTAATATTTTTATAGAAGATGTATTTAGTATTTCATTGTGTAATGATGTTGAGTTTTTAATATAACTCATAACCAGTGTTGCACCCATTTCATAGACTCCATGTAGAATGGCGTCGATTGAGTTGCATGAATTAAAAAATAAACTCTAGGAGAATATTTTAAATGGATTTATTCATTTAAGTGCATCACCTTAGGTTACACATATTCGTTTTTTTAATACAAATGATCGATCAATTCAAATAAGTATTGACTATTATGGATTTAATAAGATCATGATCAATAATAAGTATCCATTTAACCATATTGTTTATTTGTGCAATAAATTATGTGAAGTTAAATTTTTTCCCATGAATGATCTTCAATGATTATACTATTAGTTGAGGTTCAAAAGGGAAGACATACCGAAGACATCCATCCATTTTAAGTATGGACTCTATAACTGTATAGTGATTTCATTTTGGTTTACAAATTCCCCCAATGGCATCATGGATTTAATGAATAGATTATTTAGAGAATACCTTGATTAGTTTGTTGTAATATTTTAAATGAAACCTATTTTATATTCTAGGATCAAGGAATATCATAAATATCACTTGATTATTTTACCAATGAATGCAAGGAAGGATAATATGTTTGAAAATTTTAAACAGTTTTAATTTTAGCAATAGAAATTTTAATTTTTTTAGTAATATAATTTCAAGAGTGGATATATTACTAGACCCAAAGATGTTGTATGTAACTTTACATTGTTCCAATCCAACCATTATGATATAGGTGCAATGTTTTCTTTTTTTGGATGGATATTAGTTGTAACAACCTAGAATTTTAACAATGAAATTTCCAATATTATAATTACATCGTGTAGTATTAATAACATGGACATTATTCAAAAAAAATTAAACATTAATAATGAAAAATATCATAGTGAGTAAATTAAAAAATATATATTAATAATAAGATAATTTGGATCTTATCAATATATTATAATAACTGCACCCAAGAATAAAGATGTATAAATAAAACATAATATTAATAATAAAATATTCATTTTGAAGATGAAATTATAAATAAAATTTAAGTATCTTATAAGTTAAAATATTATATATTTACATCAACTAATAACTATATAAATATTTTGAAAATGAAAAATTAAGTGTTTGTATTTTTGTGAAATATAAAATTCAATTTAAAATTTTATAAATAATATAATGTTTTAAAATATAATTTATTGTAAATAAAATAGATTCATAAATTAATATTATGTTTTATTTTTATAATAAGATAAATTTATGAGACCTTAATATATTTTTCAAAGGTTAATAATGTGTATTATAATATTAAAATTGGTATTTTTTAAATAGATGTTGATTTAATTTAAAAATTAATTTTATCATATTTTAAAAATTATTTTCATAAAATAGAGTCTTTGCATTGAAATATACATGTAAATACATTTTAGGGTGATGTTTTGGTTTTTTTCTAACATATTTTGATTTTTCGTGAATCGTGAAATACAATAATTTACAGTATTTGACATTATTAGTAAATAAATGAATTTTTGAGTCATGGTTGAGTCATCGATGATGTAATAACCAATTATATCAAAATAACATTATCTAGTTACTCTAAATATTCATGGTAATAAACAGTATTGATAGTCTTGAGCCGAAATTATAAAAAAATGAATAAAATTATCAATATACCCTATCCTCCCCTTATAAATACCACCGTGATTGTTGGGAAAAAATACCACAAGTTAACATTGAAGCTTTTCAGGTTGATTTTTTCTATTGACAAAGTAGGTTTCCATGGGGAATTTTCATGTTCCATATATTTTGTTGAAAATACATATTGACAAAGAACCATGACAAAGGAATGGATGATATGGAGGTGGTATAAAAGAACAGATACAAGGTGGTATCGTTGTCCAGTGTTCGCCAAATTTTTGGGGTCCAAAATTTGGAGTTTGGTGAGCATCGTGAAAAGTGGATATCCATGAAGATCTCATCAAAATTTTGAAAAGGAATGAGTTTCGGGAATATGGGCTTCATGGATTGGATTTTTCGAAGACATGAAAAATGTTGACGGTGGTGCTTCACGATTACAACTAGATTCGCGAATATTAGCATTCAGAAGATTTGCGGCAGCGAAGGGATTCGTGAATAGAGATTTTCGGAACAGGCGCGAAGTAAATGATGGTGATTCTTCATAATTATGATGATCTCTATGATTGGAAAATTGCAGTGGTGCTTTGCGATTTTGCGCTAATTTCAGTAGGAACTTCTTAGCTTCACGGTTTGAGATGATGTGGCATTGACTTCACACTGAAGGTTTGAGGGTCGGTGTAATCACCCATAAATAGACCTTGACTCCCTCGACCATAAAAGAGAGAATTTTCGAAGAAAATATTTTTCTCTCGTTTCGCGAAGGTAGTTCACAAAGGCAGTGTTCTTCGTGAAATTAGAGCTTCGCGGTGGCTAAACTAGCTCCGTGAATGTTGTGAGCTCCGCATTGGATCAGTGAGCTTCGTGAGGGAAGTTTCTTTGCGACGACTTGAGCTTTGTGAGAGTGCTTCATGAGAGTGCTTCTAGAGGGTGATTCACAAAAAGGTAAGATCTTCGTGAAGGCTTGTTTGAACTTCGCGAAATTGGGAGCCTCACGAAGTAGGGTGCTTTATGAAGGTGTTTCCAATGTGAGTTTCCTGGTGTTCAAGGGCAAAGTGGTATTCCTCAGTGGATGAACTTTGAACTTTAATAGAGTATCTATGTATAGTAGAGAATGCATCCATTAGTGGTAATAAAGATACCTATAGGTCTATAAACTCTGAGTGGATCTTCTGAAGAAATAGTGAGCTCCCTTCAGTGGAGAGAGTAGTTAGTTCTCAAATTGTGTGTGGTTCTAAACTAGGAGGGACAATGAGTCCTCTTCGAACTTGTAAACAGCAGTGCGCTTATAGTGGAATTGGTATATTGGCACACTGCCGGTGTATTCTCCGTGGACGTAGCCAAGTGGGGGTGAACCAAGTATCAATTATTGTGTCCTCTACATTCATTAAGGATTGTTCATACTTTGTATTGGGAAGGAGAGAGAAGAGGGTTTTGTCTAACAACAAAATATTATCAAAAGGGGAAGTCGTTTTAATCTGTATTACCAAGATTCACCCCCCCCCCTCTCAGGGTATCTAAGCTAGTAGACCGTACATTGATCAACCCTTCTCCACTCACCTGTTAAAAAAAATTTATTGACTAAATAATGTCCAATTCCATTAATAAGACTCTTCCCCATGTTAAAGATCGTTATTTCTCAATAAAAGAGTAAACCTATGTACTTTATGGAGGTTCTCAAGGAGATGATATTGAAAATGTAAAATCCTTTTTTATTTCTCTTCTAAATTATTTCTTTATTATACTTCATGCTCACCCATATATAAAGTTACATTATAATTCTAGTGTCAAATATAAACTATAATTTTATTTTTTAAGGTAATATTCATAATCAAATCTCTTCCCATATCCTTTTATTCTAAAAATTAAATCATCGTACGTGATGTGTTGATTCACCGCCATCGTGGATGATGATTTTTCATTTTCCAATTCCACCATTAATTCTGATCATAAAACTATTATAAGGGTTAAAAATTATTTTAAATTTTTTATTATAAGTTGTTTCATGTTCTTAAACTAATGCATATACATAATATTAAATAATAAAACAAAACTTGTTCACGATGATCGAAAAATCTCCAAAATAATCTAAAACTTTATCATTAACATTTTATCTAATGAATCATCTCATATCTGAAAAAATGATATATAAGACCATTTAAAATTATTTAATTATATTAATACCATTTCATTATACTTATAGAGTTTTTCTTCCATTTGATAAGAACTTCTATAATTATTCTCAAGGCAATCAACTATAAAACCGTGAAACAAACTCTCCCAAAAGAATGAAATTAAACATTATAACTCATTGAAATAGACATAAATGAAATTAAAAAAATTATAATAAATACAATATATTTGAATACAATTATGAATTAAGTAATTAATAGATCTAATTTTATTATAAAATATATTATGTTTAAGTGAAAAAATATTGAGACATAAGGCAAAGGATGTCTCCAAACCTCCATTTTTCCACCGGGTTACACTTTATCACAATTTACACTAATAAATTTATTCATTATTCTTATAAAATTTTTATAAATTAGGTTTATATGTTTTCATAATATTTATTAAGATAAATTAATCCTTATTTTATGTGAAAATACATATTTTATAAGGATCCCTTCTCAATTCCTCTCGATAAGAAAGGTCGATTAAATAGAACTTCCCTGTTTATTATCCATTTTCAAGTATTGTCCATAATATATTTTAATAAATCATTTTTTATGAAATAAAAAATTTGATCATATTAAATTATATTATATAATTTCAGGTTTTATAAAAAAAATTATGTCTTTTCCCCTTTAAAGACTCTATGATATTTTCCCTTAAACCGCACTAATGTAGCTCATTCCAAAAGTTTCTTTAACACTATTTTAACAAGATTTCACTATATTTAGTCATAATTTATCATTATATATGTCTATATTCCCTTATGAATGTCTAATTATTATTTGAATATATTATTTCTTTGACACTACAATGATATTTCCTTGGATTATTCCTTATGAACTGATTATGATACCCATTTCCTTCCACGAGTAACCCTTATATTTATTCCTTATATTTGGTTATTTATATGGAACAAATATACATGAACATGTTATTATGTGTGGACCCATATAGTGGTCTGATTCATTGGGTAATTTTTATTCTTATGAGGTTTCTTGTATGGTATTAACAATACTGCCAATATGGCCTTAATCAGTGCTAGAAAAGGGTATTAATAGTGCTAGAAATGCAATGTTAATCGAGGAGAAGATAGGGTGGTACCTTTTACCAATACTCAGAAAATAGCTGATAAAGGACACTTTTATCAGTTCTAAAAAATAGTTCATAAAATTTGAATTTTATCAGTGCTAAAGGACCGGCTAATAAAAAGGCCCTTTATTAGTGTTTTTTTAATGCCATTATAAGTCAAAAATAAAAATAAAAAAGATAAAAAGAATATATAATGATTGGGGGGATTTAAATAGCGGTTGACCCCACATTATCAGTGCTAGGAGGACCCTCTCCCACATTCTTGTGTGCTGCACCTATCCGCACATCCCACACTTTCTCGCACGCCCCTGTAGTTTCCCGCACACCCCTGCTTCTACCCGAACTCGAACCCAAGACCCTCCCCCCCATTGCATGCCTGCACCTTTACCACTAAGTTATTTTGTTTTTTCTCTATTTAATGATATGTCTATATATATAGTTATATCTATTCATATATTAATATCGATACATATTAATAAAAATATGTTTTGTTATATTAATACATATATATTTATTTATATATTACAATATATTTATTTTTTCGAATATCAATATATCTTTATATTTATATATATAGTTATATTTATTCATATATTAATATAGACTCATATTAATATTAATATATTTAGTTATATTAATATATATATATTTATTCATATATTAGTATATATATATTCATTCGTAGATTAATATATATTTATATTTATTTATATTTATATTTTTTGTTATAATTTTTTATCCACATATTTATTTGTATATTAATATATATTTATAAGATTAGTTTTAAATACATTTATAAAATATGTATTTTTAAGTGAGTTTATAAATAAATAAATAAATACACACATACATATATACAACACAAATAGAAACACAGACACACACACACACACATATTTATGAATTAATATATATATATATATATGTGTGTGTGTGTGTGTATCTAAAAATCCATAAAATGTTAAAATGACCAGATCGTAAAATCCAAATGTTTGTTTCAACTCTACAACAAGTCAAATTGAAGAAAACAAAACAATCATCTATATGATATGTGGTACAGGCCTAGAGGATATCTGGATCATAATTTATACCTGTTTGGATGTTCAAAATCGGTGTATCCCAACTAAAAACTCAACTTTGGAGGCCTTGTGGAATTTTTGGGCCTCTAAAAATGTGACAAAAGGTTCCCTTGGGTCGCTTGCATGTAGATCGAGTCACAAGTTTTGATTTGATAGGTTTAAGAGCTCAAACAGACATCCAGATCAAAAGTTATGACCGTTTGAAATTTGAGTTACATTTTCAACTTATTTTAAATCATTTATTTCTTTGGGATTTTTGTGTCTTCAAATTGTAATTAAATCACTAATAATCTATAATAATTAGAAATTTATAAATTAATAATATTTTTTAAAATTTTTTAAACCCATTTTTACTAAATTTGTTATATATTAAATGTAATAGTCTATTTATACATATCTAAAACTTATTTAAAATATATATATTATATTTATATCAATATAAATATACTTATATAAAAATATATTATTATACATTTTTTTTGAAATATAATCATTATTATCTCTAGGGAAAAGCACTAATAACACCCTATAAGTGCTAATAAAAATAGCCCTGATAAAGGGCGGGGCTACGGAAACCCAGTTTTGTAGTAGTGTAGGAAGTCAAGCTAATCCATTATGAGAATTTCACCACCATGTGACATAGTCAAGTTAGGAATCCTCTAATCATATTTATTTCATGTTATATGTTTCTTCCACATTCCTTCATTTCCATGATCACATGAGGCTATGTTCTACATGTTATGATTTTATATGTTTTGTCACGTTCATGCCTTTTATGTCATCATATTTTTTCTTATAACCCATGTACTATGATTTAATCCTATTTTTATTCTCTTAAGGGGATTTTTAGCTCATCCCAGTAGTCTATGTTTTCTCTAGGTTATCATATGCATTTATAAGGGATAAAATGAAGTTAGGATCTAATTATGGATATTAATAAAGAAATTTTTTATTCTAGTTCCATGTTTTCAATTTTATATATCTATTCTTCATACAGCTCTGAAATTTAGAATCCCTGGTATGTATTGGATTGATAATTATGATTAAAATCATGTAAAAATATGTGAATATTATTCGGTCTCTATAGTTGGTATCAGATCATGGTATAGTTTTTTTGCAGATTTGGACCAGAAAACATTATTAATAACCATAGATATGATTCTATCACCATGAATAACCTAGATTGAGACTAAATGAATCACAAGTTTGGATATAATTTTGATTTATAAGGTAACCCTTCTATTCTCAAAGATTCATTATTTATATAATTATTAGATAAGTATTTAATCCCCATAATTTTATTTTAATTCATTCTCTTAGGTAATGGTTGTAAATAGGATAACATGTTCCAACAATCAATGTGATAGGAAATGTAATAATTTCTATAATGTGATTCAAAATTTTATGGGAATGAGAGATGATAATTCATGCCCATATTGTATCATCTAGATCATGTTATGAATAATAACTTAAATCATGTATAAATCCCTCATTCATATAAGAAAGATAAATTTACAGTAAAATCCTTGATGAGGCAAAGGACTCATATCTTTACTAAATGTTTTGATCCCATAATCAGGGAATAAGGGAATAACTCCATTGGGAAGATATTATTTGTCTATAATTTCTTAGAGGAAGAGTATTTTATTATAGTGGTTTATCATTTTTAGGGGGAATTTGATCCATAGTGGACACTGTTCAAAAAAATACATAAGGAGGGATTTGATTCCATGGATTGGGTTGGATTCAAGGGAATATTTTTAAATAAATATTTTCTCTAAACCAATCATCTTATAATAGAAATTGAGTTACTTAGACTGATGTAAAGAGAAGATGAATTTATTGAGTCGTATGAAAAATAACATCACATTACTTTCTTGATACAAATCGAGATTTTTCATAATCAAAGAAAGAAAAATGGATCAATAATTTATTGGATTAAATATGGCTCAAAAAGTGTTAGAAATTAGTTACTTTGAAAACAATGAAGTGATTAATCGATGTTCCCTAAAGGATGGGATATAGACCATATAATTTCAGTCATCTCGTGGGTGTAGAGATAAAATATGGAATGTGTAGTTTAATATGGGAGGATCAATAGATAAATCCCATGAAATAAATAAAACCCAACATCCGACATGTCAAAAGTGTGGGAAGATGTATCCTGGAAACTACAGAAGGGTAACCAGAAGGTCCATCAAATGTGGTAGAGAGGGTTATCATGCCCTTTTTCCGAAAAGGATTTGAAGAATCCAATTAATATGAATGAATAAAGAAATGTTCAAATAAATAATCACCATGTATTTCAATGTTTCAACTACAAGGTACATCATAATTATGTGATCCAATGACCTAAGCCAATGGTTTTCAGAGGTAATCAACAAAACAACCTCCAAGGTAGTAAGGGAATACGCTATCACTACCAGTGAGGAGGAGCTAAAAAAATGATGTGGTGAAAGGTATAATAGTGATTAATTTAATAATAAATAATGTACTATTTTATTATGGTTCTATAAATTCTTCAATATATTTCAATTTAAGTAGAACAAATCAAAAACCACCTCAAACATGAAGGATTAGTTATCTATGAGAACAACAAATGAGAAAATTATTTCATCTAAAGTATATAACTCCACCCTATTTAATGTTTGATTATTGAACATCCAATAAAAAAATTTATATTTAATTTGTTGGATTTTGGTTCTATATTGGTCATGGAATGTATATCTTTTTATAAATCCAGCATTCACTCTCTAGATAGGGATATCAGTCTTTACATCTCGTGAAATCCTCCAATTCTGTACAAGTTTAAATAGAGGGATTAATTTATTTTAGAATTATCATCTCAATTTTGGATATTATTTATGTATGATAAATAATATCTAGCTCAAATGATTGATATAAAGGAGAGGATCCTGATTGAAGACATGCCCATTGTGAGGGACTACACTGATATGTTCCCAGAAGAATTACTTGGTCTTCCTCATAACCCAGAGGTTGAGTTCTCAATTGATATTATAATTGGATAACTAAAAATATCAAAGAATCCTTAGAGGAAGTAAATAAGAAGATACAAGAGAATCTAGAAAAGGGTTTTATATGCCCAAGTGTTTCACCATGGAGTGCTCTGGTCCTATTCTTTGAGATTAATTATGGATAAATGAACCTCTATATTGATTATTATGAGCATAACAAAATCATGATAAAGAACATGTATCCCCTACCATAGATAGATGATTTTTTGGTCAAATATATGGAGTCGAGTATTTATCTAAGGTAGACATTTAGTCAAGAAATAAATAATTAAAGGTGAAGAGAAAAAGATATTTCCATGATTTACATTTAATAGAGGTATGAATAGCATGAGTACATAGTGATGCTCGTTCGAATCACTAATTCTACAAAAACATTAATGAATATAATGAAAGGTACTTTATATTTTACCTTCATAAAATTGTGAAAGTATTTACAGATGATATTTTGATATACTCCGAGTGGAATAAAGAACATGAGGAGCATTTGAATACATGGCTAAATACTTATTAGATGGAAAAATGTATGAAAATTATAGTAATTTTGAGTTACGGGTAGAAGAATTATCATCATTATGGAATCTTTAAACCAACAAATGAATATTTTTTGACCCATATAAAATAAAGGCAATCGAGGAGCAGCCCAACTGAAAATCAGTAATGGAGATCTGCACTATCCTTTATCTAGATGGGTATTATATACGATTTGTAAATAACTTATAATGATTTTAAAACCCACTAAATAAGATGACTAGAAGAGATTAATGTTTTTTGGGATCATTAATTATGAATATTTATTTGAATAGTTTAAAAAGAGGCTAATCAATACACCATTACTTACACTACTGATGAGTGGGGAACTCTTTATGGTATATAAATTTGATTCAAAGAAGGGATTATGCTATTTAATGAAAAAAATGATTAATTGATAGACTATAACTCATGGAAATGGATATTTCATGAGAAAAATTATCCCATGCATGATATGGAGTAAATGGATATGATGTTCACATTGAATATCTAGAATCATTACCTCTATGGGTAGAAGTGATAGATATATAATGATAATAAGAGTCTCAAATATATATTCACACAATAAAAGCATAATATGATCCATAGAAGATGTTTATATCTCATTATGGAATATGAATAATCAATCCAATATCATAATGGTAATGGAAATAAAATGGAGAATTTTATACATAGAAAGGATCTTTCAACGTTTTCAATAATGAGAAATGAGAAGGTCACAATCTTTGTGGACTTCTAAATGATAGAAATGGGAATCAAAAAGGAAGGAACATCATCGATACTTTTTCAAATCTTTTCTCTACCATAACTTTTATAGAATATAAAATATGGTCAAAGAGATTATGTGGAGATTCAGAAGAATTTGGAAGCTATCAAAAATTGTAAATACTTATAGTTGAGAATTGATAATGTTGGAGTAGTTAAAATTGGGTCATGACCATGTGTACAATCCAATACAGAGATAAAGACCTACATTTTGAATGAAACACATAGATCAACCTTTGGTATAAAAACATAGAGCACAAATATATATCACGATCCCTGGGAGAACTATGGGTGGTATGATATGAATAAGGATATCACTAAATATTCATCAAAGTTCTTGGTATGTCATGAAGTGAAGGATGAAAGGAAAAATTTTAAGTGGATAATGAAACCATTACACATACCTACATGGAAATGGGAAAAATCACTATGGAATTTGTCACAGAACATCCAAAGATATCCAGAGGAAATTTTTATATATTTTTTATTATGGATCTTCTTACAATGAAATATCATATTATTGAAATTCAATATTATGTATCACTTGACTAACAAGCATGAATACATATCTGGGAAGTGGTGAGGCTTTATGGAGTACCATCATCGATTATATCCGATCTTGATCCAAGATATACCTCTATGTTCTAGAAAAGTCTCCAACATGATCTAAATACCATGAATAAATTTAATATGTCTTATCATCCTCAAAATAATGACCAACCTGAGTAGACTATTCAGACATTGTAAGACATATTGAGAGCATGTTCTATGGACTACAATGGAGTAAGGGGTGACCATCTTCCACATATTGAGTTATATTAAAAAAATATTATCCCATCAAGAATCCAAATGTCCCCATATAATGATATTTTCCAGAAAAGATCAAAACCACCTGAATTATGGGATGAATTCAGTTAATATAAGCTACTAGGACTTGAAATGGTTGAAGAAATGGTATAAAAGGTGAAAAAAAATTCAAAAGCACATCACGGTAGAACAAATTCAACACAAATTTGATGAAAATAGTTATCAATGGGACTTTGAGTTTTCTTTTGGATACAATGTATTCTTTTTCATATCTCCATGGAAGAGAGTCATGAGATTTGGGAATAAAGGAAAGCTATATCTTAGGTATATCACCCCCTTTGTGATTCATGGCCGTATTAGAGTATTGGAATACCAACTTGAACTTATACCAACAATGTATAAATTAAATGATAAATTTTATGAAACACTTTTCATAAAGTACATTCCAGATCCCTCGCATGTACTAAATTCAAGGGTGATATTTCTAAAAAAATGATCACTCTTATGAGGATAAACCGATGATGATCATGGAATGTAGAGTTAAATTTCTGCATAAAAAGACTAATAAACTGGTCAATGTAATATGGAGGAACTATAAGTATCAAAATATGACATGGGAATTATATGAAGTGATGGAGGATAAATATAATGACCTTTTTTAACCATGGTATGTAAAACAAAATTCAGAGGGTGAAATTTTATAACGGGGAAAGAATGGAATGACCCAGAATTTTATGAATGAAATATCCATGATTATAATTATGCCTTTTAGTATTAGTCACTGAATAATTTGTTTAAAAATAAACTATTAATAATACAAAATATTATAGTGGAAAAATAAAATGAAAATAAAATAATAAGAATAGTATAATATGGATCTACGTGATTAACTAGAATCGATACACCTAGTAACAAAGATGTAGAAATAAAAAATAATGTTAATAATAAAATATACACCTTGAAGATGAAATTATACATATAAATTATGTATCTTATAAATGAATATTTGATATATTTATATTATGTAATAAGTAAATAAATCTTTTAATAATGATCAATTAAGTGTCTGATTTTTGTGAAATGTTAATTTTTATTTACTATCATATAACTATTATAATATATAAAATAAAATTTATATTCATAAAATTGATTCATAAATTAATATTATGTTTTATTATAATTATAAGATAAATTTATGAGACCTTAATTAATTTTTCAGTGGGTTACAAAATTGATTATAATATTAAAGCAGTATTTTTTGAATAAATTATGATTTTATTTAAAAATTAAATATATCATATTTAGAAAATTATTTTTATAAAATGGAGCATATTTTTGAAATCAACATGTAAAAAAATGGATAAGATTAATTTTTTGGATTTTTCTATAACATTTGAATTTTAGTGAATAGTGAAATATGGTAATTTACAGTATTTGACATTATATGTAAATAAATGAATTTTTTGTCATGGTTGAGTCATGGATTATTTAATATCACATTATATCAAACTGATATGATCTAGTAACTATATTATGTTATGTGAATCAACACTATTGATAGTCATTAGCCAAAAATAATAAATAAATTAATAAAATAAAAAAAACACCTCTCTCCTCCCCTTATAAATACCACCAATCTCCTCCCCTTATCATCACACCTCATAAATTTTTTATCTCATATAAATTATTCCGAAATCCATTCCCAAGACTCTTCCACATTTTTATGGGATTTTTTCACAACAAAATTACAAACAAAAGTGCCTTAAAGAGGTTCTTAAGGAGAGGAGATTGAAGAAGTAAAATTCTCTTTCTTTATCATTTAAATTCTTTAATTATTTAATTTATCCTAAAAAAATATCCAATATGACATGATAACTATAGTATCATAAAAAACTAATATTTTATTATGTTAATTAAATATTCATAATAAATTATCTAACCTTTTTCATTAATTCTAAAAATGAAAATATCATCAGTGATTTGTTGATTCACAGCCTCTATTGACGATGTGTCGTCAATTTCCAATATGTCCTTCAAGGACGGTCATAATAACATTATAATTTTAAAAAAATATCTTAAATATTTTTTATAACATTTTTCATGTTTGTAAACTAATAAATATATATAATATTAAATAATAACATAAAACTTGATCGTGATGATTGAAAAACTGCCAAAATAATATAAACATTTATCATTAACATTTTATCTAATGAATCATTATCATATATGAAAAAAGTAATATATGGAATCATTTAAAATTATTTAATTTTATCAATATCATTTCATTCTAATTATGGGGTTTTTCTTCAATTTTACAAGAAATCCCATAATTATACTCATGGGAACTGATCATAAAACCTTGAAACGAACGCTCCTAGAACAATGAAATTAAACATTATAACACGTCAAAAATTCCTTAAATGATATTAATAAAATTATTATAAATAAAAAATATGTGTATAAGGTTATTAATTATATAATTAATTGATCTAATTTGATTATCCAATACATTATGTTCAAGTGAAGAACCCATTCAAACATATGTTAAGGGATATCTTTGATCCTCCATTTTCCTTTATGCTACAAATTATCACTCTTTAAAAAAATGTATTTCTTAACTATTATTATATACTTCCATTGAATTCTATTTATATATTCTATAAATATGAATTTAGATCAATTCATCCTTATTTTATAGGGAAAAACATATTTTATAAGGTTCCCTTCTCAATTCCTCCTGATAAGAAAGCCCAAATAATGTTTACATCCCAATTAATTACTCGTTATGATGTACACTCTATAAAATTCTATATGACACCATTATTTTTCTATGATCACAAATTTCATCATGGAAAAATATTTTAGATCATTTATATTTTTATAAGAACCATTTTTCCTTTTTCGTCATTAATATTTTCCTTTAAACTACACTAAAGTAGCTCATTCCAAAAGTTTTTTAAACACTCTTTTTACATGTTTTCACTTGAGTTAGACATAATGTATCATTATATATTATTATTATCCCTTATTAATTCACAATTAGAATTTAAAGAAATTTTTTCATGGAAATCATTTTGTTATTCCCTTTGGTTATGCTTAATGACATTATTATGACACCCATTTCTTTCCATGGTTAAACCTGATGTTTATTCTCAATATTTGATTCTTTATGTGGAAAACGTATTCATGAAAATGTTATGATGGGTGAACCCAAACAACAATATAATGAATTGGATAATATTTAGTGTCATGAGACCTCTTGTATGGGATTAGAGAGTCAACCTGTAACCACCCGGACCCGTCCAGCCACCCGAATAGTGCAAAATAGGTCGGGTGTTACTACCTTAGGCACACATCCCCTAAATTCCAAAGGCTGACGACTAGAAGTGAGGGTCTGAATATGTATAGTGGGGAGGCTATACCCTCTCGGAGGAATAAAATGGGACTAGTCCGAGTATAATTATAAAATGTGCAGCGGAAATAAATGACTCAGCAGACTCGAACCAGACCCGCAGAGCGGAAGCATATCCAATATCAATAAACCAGGGGAGGTAATATAGAACAACAGTAGCAGAAAGTAGATAGAAAAACATGCTGAAGAATACAAGAAACTACTGTTATAACCAAACAAAGCATGCATCTAATTCAAGTCATAGAGATTAATATATAACGGCGCCAATGGCTATCCATCAATAGCTACCACAAGTAAGCATGCCAATACAGAAAAGTAAAAAAAACAAGTAAACCCCAGCTAGGCATGATCTCATGGTCCATACCATCGCCATGTAATAACTAACGCAGCCCAACTCCTGAAGCTGGCCTCTTTCCTATATGTAAATCCATAATGTCTACACGCGTCCCAAAGTGACCTTGTAGGGTGTGAGACGAATCTCAGTACGATACCACCAAAAAGTACGTACCAAATATATGTGTTTAAGCAATCATGCATTTCTAAGGAAAGAAGTAAACAGTACGACGTGAAAATAAAGACAAACTACACTGGTGCTCAACAACCACCATTGAGCGTCACCTTCATCAGCCAACGCTGGAATCTCTGTCATTTAACCCAGCACCACATGCCAACTGACACCTCGTGTCTCAAGTACCGACATCTCGAAGGCATGTCCAAAAATAATAACCTTGAACCATGTGCCTCTTGACACCTCGTGCCTCAATTACCGATATCCCGAAGGCACTCCCAAGAATATTAACCCGACATCATGTTCCTCTTCACACCTTGTGTCTCAAGTCCTGACATCCCGAAGGCACGACCATTCCCTGAAGGCTCCTCACCTCCCATGTGGCTTTCTACAGCAAGCACCCCCAACCAGAATACCCAACCGCAACTATGAGGGCCTCTACCCACACGATTGGTCAAAACCACCTCATCACGGAGTGTCTTTGTGTGCACACTACTCAATGTTCCGGTTGAGCGGTAATCACCAAAATAATACCTAATCCACCAACTCAACTGACACCTCCTGTCCCTGCGACCATGCCACTCAAGTCTGATGGCATCGCCATCCTAGTAACCCGAGCCATGACCAACCTGACAGTCGTACTGCTTCAATCCGATGTCTATGATGCCTAATATCGTGGTCAAAATCACCCAATGTAACCTAGGAAAAGCGCCAACCTACCATCATCATCACACAACCGTAACCGAGCCAAGCCCAACACAACCCCAAAGGGTCCAGTAGATGTAATTCAGCAATTGAATATATAACATGTTTAAACAGAAAACATAAAACAGAAAAACAAACTAAACTGTTAAATTTCACTATACTAGGTGATGTCCCATACCAGCAGTGGGGACTTAAATGCCACCAACAATTAGAACATGCTTTAATAAATTAAACTAAATAGTTAAACAAATTAATATTTCAATTAAAACCTTTTTGGCATTCCCCGGACAAAATGCCCTGATGAACCACAAACCCTCAACTGGCCCGCTCACACAAACTGGTAACCGAGAATACCCAAAGGCATCCCAGAGGTCCTATATGAAATTCAGAATGAAAAAACAGATAAAACAGGTCCCTCTCAAAATACCCGAAAACGCGCCGAAGGCCGTATCACCCAAACAACCACGAAAACACAAAATGAGGTATGCACCACCTACCTATGACTCGTATGATGCTAATCCTTCGGTAATAGCCACCAATTTGGTCTAAAACGTGGTAAATCTACAAAATATTCAATGTCGTTCAATCTTCTATAACTCATTCTAGAACTAAAATTAGACAAAATGGACAAAGAGGAATCGACGCCTTACCGAGGGTGTTCCAATGCATTAATCAGATCTTGAATTGGACTTCAGACAAACGATCAGGAGAAGGAAAGGGATCCAGCCGACTTTGTTCGCGAAACTAGATTCAGAATTGAGGTTCTGCCTCAATACGAGGCTACTGTCCATTTAAACGCAAAAAAAAAAGGTAACTACACAGCATGTACTTCATGAATACATGTTGTGTTCGTCATTTAACTGTTCATAAGACGGTAGGATTCCTCCGACTTACTTTCCAGACCTGCCGACCTGAGTACATGGTGTGCACCTGTGGGTACACTGGGTGTACCATATTTCTCTTCTCTTCCTCGTCGCCTTACCCACACACCATGTATATCCCTTATACATGGCTAAACTACACGGCGTGTCCAAAGGGAGCACTGAGTGTACCTGGTTCTACCCTGCCAATAGTCCTACACGCCATGTATAGCCACAAGACAATCAGGGTTACACTGCGTGTTTAAAACTACATACCGTGTAGTAAGATAATTCTACATGGTCTTCACACGGAATGTACTCAGCGAGCACACAACTGACATTTGATTAACACATACACGGTGTGTACTTAAAGTACACGGCGTGTAGTCTGTAAATTTCTAGAAACTGCCCAGATTTCCCAGACATCTTAGAAACCAGTAAAAAAATCAAATAGGGTCGGGTTTTGACCCATTCTAAAAACCCGGGTTCTTACAATCTCCCCACCTTAACATAGCTCGTCCCCGAGCTATTAAACGAAACTCGAAGATGGTACTAAACATACCACTCCGTTCAAAGTAACACGGACTCCTCCGGTATCAAGGTTCCGGCTAAATTTTTCAAGGGGGATCCCCACCTTAGGAATCGCCTAACCCGGTCTCAACCCAACAAAATGTAAATCAAACAAGGTTTTACTAACACGTTTCCCAGATGCTTATTCCTCCCGTGATGCATCATCACCCCTGCACCTCATTGGTTCTCCTGTGTTGCTTCTCACACCCAACGTATCCCGCACCACATCAGTGTCCTCCATCACAAGGTCTTGGTGACTAGCATCTCAAGTAACCCGCATCCACGATGCCCCAATTCCCATGTCACATCAAGTAACCTGCATCCTCGATTCCATGATGCCCATGGCACCTCAAGTAACCCGCATCCTCGATGCCATTATTCTACTCATCTCATACATATTTATATATATCACGCACCCAAAATTGTGACAATCCCACTGAATAGCATCTAGTCAGTCCAAAAAGATCTTGTGCACCATGTGCACTGAAAATAGACATGCCTCTATAGGTCATACCAAAAAGGAAACATAGAGATCACGACCACACCGCGGTGTACCTCTAACTATTATCGGCTCACCAACTTGCTCAGCCTCTGGCAGCTCCACGGCGTGCACCTGGCCTGAAACACGGCTTCCTAAGGCTTGAACTCCATGTGATGCTTATCCAGTCACCAGCCACTAACCACTCAGCTGGGTCCCACCACCTTTTTCACGACCTCCACACATAGCTGATCCTCGACTAACCTCTCCAGGTACCGAACATGAACCAACTCCAGATGCTACAGTCTATCATGGCCCTACCTAATGGATATCTGAGAAGGCTTCCTGCAAAGCCTCTCCAAATGCCCAGCACTCCATCGGTTGCCTATCGCACTGTGCCTGAACATGTCCTAGCTGTCCACACTGAACGAAAATCACCGAAGAACTACCACGAGGAGGTCTAGCTGAATCCCTAGCCTGACTTCCCTACTGGAACTCATCCCGTCCTCACATCCTACTGTCTGAACCATAACCTAAATTTGTCGCCCTGCCCAAGCTAGATTTATCCCTCTCTTTTCCCTCAGCTATGAGCGCCTGATTCACTGCCTCGTAGAAACAACCCAGCCTGAAGATGTTCACCTGGACCCGAATGGCATTTCGTAATCCATCCTCGAATCACCTCACTCTAGGCGCATTATCTCTTACCATACCAGGTGAAAAGCGAGACAACTCTGTGAAGTTAGTTGCATAGTCCATGACGAAAATCTCTCCCTACTGAATGCTCAAGAACTCCCGATCTCTCTCTGCCTCAGTGTCTCTGGATAGAAGTTCTCAAAGAACCTGTCCTCAAAATCCTGCCATGCTAATCTCGCGTGCCTACAAGCCTGATCCTCTACATCTGACCAACACTTTTCCAGTCCTCTCAACATGTACGTCACCAACTAGACCCTCCCCCCTAGAAGCATCTCGAGCTGCTTGAAGATCATCTACATACTCTCTATCGAGTTCTCAGCCACCTGCGGACCACCCTCACCCTGAAAAAGCAGCGGGTGCTACGACTGGAACTCCCTAGTCAGACAAGCCATAGAAGGATCTGTACCCTGCGTGCCTTGGTCAATCCCCTACATGATGCGTACTAGGCTAGCTCAAAGCTGCTCATCGAGCCACGACCCCAACGATGCCAACCCGACTGCTGTCCTGCCTGCACTAGATCCTGAACCTGATCATGTCCTTGAGCCTGTACCTGCGGCTCGGGCTCTGCTTGTATCGAATTTTGACCCTGATCATGCGGAACTGTATCATCTCCTTCCTGACGCTCCATCGATTCATGAAGGAGTAACCCGCTGAATACCATAAATGGTCAGACAACCCATATATTTATATATATATATGAAAATATATTCTACGTAGATAAGGAAGGTAGTAAGGGCCTTGGGTATGATAGTCAGGAAACTATTCCCTCTTTGAAAGAGTAACAGGACAAAAAAATAGTAAATTGTAGTGGAAGCAATAATAGTATACAACAGAAGTAAACAGGGGATGATAGATAGTATAAACAACTACAACAAATATATATATATATATAATGCATGTCATAGTTATCTAGGAAATAATACAAACAAGTGACAATGATGGAATACAATATTGAAACCAATGTATAGAAAATAGTAAAATCCAAAAACATCACAATCCATAGCGTGGTCCCATGCTCTTCAACTCCACAACCATCATGTACCCGATGAAGAAGAGAGTTTCCCTTATCTATACCTACAACCATATAATCTATATGGGTCTAAATCCATGACCGAAACAGAGTGTGATACCAATCCCAGTAGGCAACCAAAAAAATATTTAAGCCTAAGTGTCAGAGAATATATATATATATATATATATATATATATATAAGGTAATATGTAGAAATTAACCAATAAACTAGGAAGTACTCAAAAGTAAACAATCTACATTTTGAAATTATATTAATATACATTTTTTAATTATTCAAACCATTGAATAATGTAACCTCATAATATATCCTAAGCTCTGAATACAATTGTAAAAATATAACAAATAGACATTTCAATAGGCCATCAAAAAATATAGTAAGATAGAGTCCAAGATTGTGCTTTGGCTTCATAGACTCGTCAAAATAATACATCCATTCATAATACACCCTTTGGGAAAGTTATCACAGTCTAACACCTCCAGTTTAACATATCATTAAATAATATATTAAAACAAAATGAACCTCTAGGAAAGTTCACATAGTATAACCCCTTTGGTCTCACATAGTACTATTCATTTACAAACGACCACTCGGGGGGCTCTCATAGTGAATACCCCCTAGGTCTGTATAATAATGACCCCCTAGAATCTCTCACTGTCAATTCACTATGGTCCAACATTTAAAAAAAACATTTGGGTATCTCTTATAGTATAACCCCTCTAGTCAATGAACCATGGAAGCTCTCACAGTCAATACCAAAGTTTCCCCATACCCGGTTTCACACATGGCCTTAAGAGCATTTCACTGAACGCCAAAGGCTGCTGACTAGAAGTGAGGGACTTGGGTGTGATAGTGGGTTAACTATACCCTCATTGGATGAGTAACAAAATGTAAAAAATATTAAACAGTAACAGAAGCAGTAATATCATACAACAGAAGTAAATAACTGAAGATTGATAGTATAAAAAACTGTAGAATATATTTATAAATAATGATCCATGTCACAAGTATCGAGGAAAGATAACAAAAAAGTCAAAATGCTAGAATAAAGTACTGCATCCAAAGTATAGAAAATAGTAAACTCCAATAGCATCATAAGCATCAGTTTGCTCCCATTCTCTCCATCTCCACATCAGTCAGGTACTTTATGGAGAATGTCATTTCCCATATCGATAACAACAACCATATAATTTGTTTGGGTCAAAAAGCTTGATCCAAACCTACTATCAGATAAATCCTAGTAGGAAACCACAAAAATATATGTGTCAAACTATCATTGAATATATATATATATAGTGGGTATTATGTATAAATAATGCAATAAATAGGGAAGTACTCTGAAGTAAACAATAATATATTTTCCAATGAAATTCATTTACATTTATTAATAATTCAAACCATTGAATAATGTAACCTGAAAATCTATCCTATGCTCTGAATCCCATTGTAATTATAAAAAAATAGACATCTCAAAAGACCATCTAACAATTAAGTAAGACCGAGTCCAAGCTTGTGCTTTGGCTTGAAAGAATTATCACAATCATACAACCATTCATAAGAAAAAATATAGAAATGTTATCATTGTATAACCCCTTTGGTTTAACAAATCATCAAAAAATAGGTAAAAAATTTATTCCCTTATGGGAAATCTCGCACAGTCCATCCCTTTTGGTCTCACATAGTACTATTCATTTTCAAATGACCACTCGGGTAGCTCTCATGGTCAATAACCCATGGGTATGTATAATAATGACCCCATAGAAGCTATCATAGTCAATGCCCTATTGTCCAACATTGATTTAATAATTACCCTTTGGGTTTCTATCACACTCTAACCCCTTTGTTCAATGACTCATGGAAGCTCTCATAGTCAATACCTTTGGTCAATAATAATATCAATTCATAAATAAAAGACCCTAATTTAGGAATCTCTCAGAGTCAATTCCCCTTGTTCATACATTCGTAATGTGAAACACATACATATTATATAAACAACAACTCTATTCTATCAACACTAGGAATGGAAACAAATCATCCTAACATGCTTTCTAAACCCAATGAAAATAACCAAAAAAACATGGGAAATACATCCATAATCAAGGTAATAGACCATATTAATAATCAATAGCCAGTTCTAAAAAAACCATAACAGGTATTAAATGTCATTAGAATTCCAAAAACACTCAATACTCTAAACAAGTGTATTCATCCCTTCAGGATATATAATCCAAAAACAATAAAATTAAGTAACAAACCACAAAACGTGATTTGGTACGAAGAACACTCTTGAACATCGGCCCTGGAATCATCTTAGAACGACGTAGATCAATGAAATGGGTAAAAAATATCAACCCTTGATAACTCAATAGAGAAGAGAAATTAAGAAGATAGGATCATGGAAAATAGAGAACTCATCGGTGGGAATCCAATAAACCCAGCGGTGTCTCAATCAGAGCTCAGATAAAAGAATGGTAGGGGTTAGAAGTTATTGGCTGTTTCATTTCACTCATATATGAAACACAAGAAAAAGATATGTGTTTTGGAGATGAGATGTGACCTGAGCCCGATTAATCAAATAAATAGAAAAGTACATGGCATGTTCATTTAATGTACACACTGTGTACATTCCTCCACTGGCCCTCTGATTTTGGTGGTCCAGATGGCCTTGTACTCAGGCATTACATGGATACACGCAGTAACTGGGTATATTATGTGTACTTATAAAATTTCCAAATTATTCCTTATTCCTAAAAAACACCTAAAATCTAGATCCATATCTGAAATGAAGATCTGTGTTCTTACTACAAGAATGTTTGGGAATGATTTTAAAAATGATAATATATGAAAATATTCAGGTTTCTAATGACTATTGGTTTCATATTGAACCTTTTTTTGAATCCATTGATATTGAAGTTATTGAGTGTGTAATATTCAAGTCGAGGTGGCGGTCAGGAAACATAAAATATAATAATTTTTATCTAGTTATTTAAATAATTTATCCCCTTAAATTACATAATTATTTTACAATTGATTCATATTTTTTGTTAGTGTTTTGAAATTTATTATAGAAATGGTCTTAAGGGTGATTTTTTGTGATTATAATATTTTTTTCACTTAAATGATGGTCATACATATATTTTCGTGGTGAGAGAGTAACTATTATTCATGAGGGATCATTCAAGAGAGTAAATAGATTTAAAATATTAATATTTTCAATATTCTACATACATAATAAAAAATGTGTACATGAATATGTATGTAAGAGTAAAAAATATAGAACCCATTCCACTATAGAAACTGGTTTGTGCATCTATCCCTAGCCTAAAACCAAATCATATGATACCACTATTCTCACATTTTTGAACACCTTCCATTAAACATACACCTCATACCAATATCTCATCCAGGATAATTTTTCATACCCAAACCCATTCAAGGCTTATATAAACTCAATACTAGATCCCACTAGTTTTCCCAACATCAATCAACATAACAATCTCTTTCAAGTACCAATACAACATCAAGATCCTATCTAATTTATCTTGATACATGATATTATTATTTTTTGTAGGATTTTATAAATAATTTAAATTGAATATTTATTTGTTTGGATTATATTTTGGTGTGAATGAAATCATTCTCTAGGCAAATGTTATCTACATGTGAGATGATTGAGGAAAAACATCAATGAATTAGTTAAAAATTACTCAAACCCATCTCACAATGTTTCATTTGGTTGTACCCTTTTGATAACTTCTACTTAGTCTAAATAGAACTTATTTCCATCATCAATAATATATATTAAAGGTCCATATATTCTTAACACCACCTCAGTTCAAACTTAAACTAGATTCTATTATGAAATTCAACACTATGATCATTTTTCTTTGGAGACTAGATACATACATAAAATTTATTTCATGAAATATCTTTAATATATTACACAAATTTCTTCTCACATAGATTAAAATATGATATTCAACACCATGACTATTTATATAGAAAAATAATTTTTGATCATAAAAATGATTTTATTCGCATTCCTTTCCTAGTAACAACCATTAGATGAATGTTAACATTTTTTATTGAATAAATTATCTAAATGACAAATGAAATTTTTTCATAAATACAAATTAATTTAATTTACAAAGATAAAAATAATTTTTTAACATAAAATGTTTTTTGAAATAAACCCTTTACTTTAAAATAATTTTATTTTCACTTCTAACCAATTTAAAAACAATGTTTGAATAATTATTAATATTTTTAACATTTGAAACAAATATAATTCAACAAAATCATAGTTTATTGGTGTTGAAAATAAATAATTTATAAAAAATAAAATACTATAAAAACATGATCTTTTGACATGAAATGATATAATTTTTATCATTTAAAATTGATTAATCATTTCCCATGAATTGATAAATTAATTTTAAATAAGGAATAAATTTATAATATATTTTAATAAATTTGGTATCCATATTCATACCTTCCATTACAACCTATAGGTTAAAATGATCGTAATTAATAATAATATTTCAATAGTATATCACATTTCGTTTATGTTTTGTGTTGTTTCTAAATAAATATACAAAAAAATCCAATTTATTTAAATATAAATATATAATAAAATATAATGGTTTTATAGTTTACTCTACAAAAAAATATCACATGCTCTAGATTGTACTTTCCATATCCAACCATTCACCTAATAGGCCAATTTTGAAGTCCATACAACCCGTTACTGGACCACTACTTAGGTAAAGTAACATGACAAAGAATAACTTATATATTCTAAAAATTCTAATCATCATATACATATATAGTATAAATCCAGAATAAATTCCATTGATCATAACCAAATTTAACTTGAGTCATCAATCCACAAATCAAAACATCTTTGATTCTTCTATGCGGCATATAGAACATGATCATGGGACATGTGTATAGACAATGAATGATTCAATTTTCAAATTCTAATGATAGAAGGTGTTCTAATGTAATATGAAAAGGGGTGTGGGTTTTTTAGGAAATTATATTACCTTAGTGGGATGAATTGTAACTCTTTTTTGGAATTCTTATTTCTAATATAATTCTATCTAGGTTAAGTGAAGTGAAATTAAATATTTTTTTGTGATTTTATTTATAATTATTCAACCATTATGTTATTATGAACACTCGACACCAAGAAAATAATGTACTAACATAAGGAAAATTCTTAGAGGAGTTCACATATTTCTCCCAAGTCCCTTCTTATTTCATTTCATCTTATTTTTTATTTTATTATGATGGGGAAATGAACATTCATAGTGATTACAAATATATTTCTCACTTTTTATTTGTAATATTCATAGGCACATTCAAATAGTAACCAAATAATTGTCCACACATTATCTCAGTCTACATTTGATACGATTGGTGATGTGTGAATCAAGTAATGAGCATTGTTCAATTAGGAAAGGGAGAATAATGGTGGATTATTTAATCCTAAATAATATCCATTAATAGAATATTTAGAGGAGGTGATACTTGGGTGAATAGGTTATTCCAAAAGGTACAATAAGCCTTAAAAATTATGTTATGTTTGGTGATCCCTGAATAACATTGAGTGAATTATCAAATGGGCTTCAAAATCGGTTTGGATAGTGAAGGAATCATGTATTCCAAACATAATATAGACCCCTTTTCCTGCTAACATTTTCCTATATTTTTGATATTTTATTTTATTTTAAAACCCACAACAAAATAAAACATCAACATACCTTGGTTTTTAATATTAATGAAAAATTATAATAATATAAATATGTGATTTATAATTGTGGAACCAACCCAAAAACCCATTAAGAATGACCCCGGTAAGTTGCACTAGACTTTATTTGAGGTTGATATTTTTTTTACTGTATGAAATTAATGTTTCTTCACTCTCAAAAAAGAATATTTCGCACCTAGGGAATTTATTAATAATCAAAGAATTTCCTTTATAACTAAATTATACTTGGAAAATTCTACAAAAGGGTACATTATGCCACTATATATGTTTGAAATGCTTGATGATGTCAACAATCATATATACCTTATTTAAAATGATTATAGAATTAATATCATAATCATATAGGCCTTATTTAATATGGGATATAATTTAGCTGGATTTTCTCTTTCCAACTAAATAATTTAGGGGTGTGATAAGAGTGAGCATGATACACATTGGGGAATCAAGTTGAGGATTCAATTCAGAGACTTTGTGTATGACTTAAAATTAATGGTGGTATATTAGGATATCCATTTCAATGAATTTTTGGGAATATTATGGCACTGAATTAAAAATAAAATACCCCTTCATATCACCAATTCCTAAAAAATCATTTTGAAGGGTGGGTTTAGGTACTCTAAAGTGAAAACTCCTATGAATCATATGATTACCAATACATTGATGTTGGGAATTATAAAAGGGTGGGGAAATAACTAATACCTAATAATGAAACACAAATTGGTACCAATAATTCACTGGACGCTTCCCTAATCAATACATGGATCAAACCTAATAATGATTTTTTTGATTCCTATAAACAATATTGAAGAAGCATATCCAAAACAAGTAATTAATCAGGTAATTTTTGCAACAGACCCATAACATCCATTCACCTTCCTTTACTATGATGTCCATGAAAATATTTCTATTCAGATATCATCATATATATAAGAAGATACCAATAAGTTTTCTATGTCAATAAACATTACCCATAAAAATATCTACTAAAATGTGGGTCTCAATGACGTTCAACATTTATATGGATCTTTTTTGGAAAGAGATGAACCCTTAGAGAATAAAATAGGGTTTGTAATCCTTGAATTAATTAATAGGGAATCCACTCAACATTTATATGGCTCTTTTATTGGAAAGATATGAACCCTTAGAGAATAAAATTTTGTTTGGAATCCTTAAATTCATTAATAGGGAATCCACTAAGACTGGATAAATAGCATACTCATTAAATGGGTTCAACAATAATAATATTGGTGATAATCTGAAACTATCCCATAAATATCAATGAATGATCATATCTTTGAGCTAATAAAGAAGAAGAGGAAGGGAAAAAGGACATGATGGTATATAACCACTCTAATTATTATTAAACATTAATTCATGATTTATTACATAAAATTTCACATAATACTACCAAAAAGTTTTAGAACACTATTGTATTTTAGAATTAGGTACTTAACATAAAAATTTGAACATTAGATACAAAAACATTAATGAAAATTTCCTTAACATTCTTCTATAATTCTGTAAATATTTTAACTACATAGGGTAACCAAGGGATATTCATAAGAAAGGGGGTGATATATAAATACAATTAAGGGAATAAACATGAAAAAAGGTGTTACATTTTATAGAATATTCATTTATATAGGGTATAAAAATTGAATTAAGCATAAAAATGAACAATGAGACGAGATATAGTATGATAATCTTAACATGGTAAATTTGAAAACAACTCAGAACACCACATCATAAACATAGGTCAAAGCTAAACCGCCAAGACATCATAGTGGAAAAATTACCCTAATAGAACTAGGTTCACTCACATTCCTAAAATTAAGTATTATGACACAAAACACTACCCAATGCATTGCACCACAATATAATTCTGGGCCCACCCATCACATTCATTTCATTCTCATTCTTAAGTATTCTAAATAGATCATACAACATAGATTCATTGAAAATCATAATTTATTATACAATCAAGGAGTGTGAAATATATGTATTTAATTCCTCAATAAAAAGTATACGAGCATAAATGTGAACACAATTGAAATTAAATGGCTATGTTATTCACTAAAAAACTTTTTTGGCCTGGAATGTTGTGGGGAAATTTTGAAGGCATAATGACGTCACATAAAGATTCAAAAATAAAATGGGTTGATGAGTGATAAGGGGTTATATAATAATATATAAATTCAATTTTTATTAATAGGTACATGTAAAAACATATCCCAAAATTATAAATTGAAAATTCATGGCATAAGTTAATGAAGAAACATGAGTAAATACAAGAATCCTAACTACATTTCGATATAGTAAAATGTGTTCTTAAATGGTCATGGGAGGATTAATTTCAGCGAAAGGGGGGATCTAATAATTTATTAATTAAATCAACAATTAGGTGAATATGGAATAAAATATCCCATCACAATCAGTTTGAAATTAAGAGGATTAACTTAAAAGATGTGCTTTAATGGAAATGAGAATAGGGAAATCCCTTAATAAATTTCAGGATGGTAATAGGTGTACATAATAGTTCATTGGAAGGATTTATTAGAGTGGATGGGGTATCTGATTATTTAAAAATTAAAATTATACTATGTGAGATATTTAAGATCATATCCCAACCTGAAAAATGGGAATTAATAAGCATAACATTGAAGATGTGCTTGAATAAAATGGACAGTAGAAGATTCCTTACCTAAGTGTGTGACTCCAAATGCTTGGGAGGGGATTCTTTAGAGATTAGGGGAATATTTGGAAGAATTTTTAGAGTGGATGGAAGATTATGGATGTGATCCAAGTAGATTTAGTGAAGATAAATGGTAGCATGGGTGAGTTTATATAGGAAAAGAGTGCGATTTATTTATTATTTAGGTTTTGGACTTTATAAAATAAAATAACCGAACCCAAAAACCATAAAATGGTTAGTGTCAATGGTTTCTTCCAAATGGGTGTGTTTTTCATTATTTTATATGTATAATGTACTATCATAATAAAATGGAACCCCTATTAATGTGAAGGTGATTTATACTCTCAAAGAATGGATTTTAAAACCATAAAATATATTACATGTTTTCGATGATTTATAATGGATTTATAAAATAAATAAAATAAACACTAAATTAAATTATTTTAAATGGAATAAATATGTTGGTTCATGAATCTAATTTATAGTATTTATTACACCACCATTGGGTATTTATGATTCTATAATACAGAAAGCATGTTAATAAGGTATTTATTTTTTACCTAAAATTTTGACTGCCTCAAAAAATTAAGAAAAATTAATTGTTGGATTATTTAAACAATCTCATTCGAAAACAATATTAATTTTATCAAAATAACATTATAGATATTTTTTTTTTCAATTTTGAAATAAAATCATCATTTAATAAGAAATGATGGGTTTTTTGACAATAAAATTGTCCACACCATTATATAAATTATATTTTACTTTATAATAATTATATGATGTCTTATATTTAATAAAAATTATTTAATAATAATATTTTATTAAAATATTATTTATTCCAAAAATCCCTTAATTCATAAAAAAAATCCTTAATGAAATATCAATATTAAAAAAATATTATTGAATCAAAATAAAAATCGTTTATAAAGTAAAAATATAAGAGGATGAAAATATATTCATTATAATATAAAAAATAATGTATATACTCATATTTATAGTGCTTTTATATATATCCCTTTAATACAGTAGAAATATCCCTAACGGTAATGTGAACGATGGTGGGACATTCATGGGGTGGTTCAATGAACATTGTTTTGGATGTGATATCAATTAGCTTGAACTTCTCCCGTAATTGGTTTCACTAATGATTAAGTTGTGGTATCTCATATAGCTCATAGTCAAGGGAAAAGAAATAGATTATATATCACATATAATCTCCAATAAAAGGGATTCATGGGGTATAATCCTACAGATTGAGGTCATCACTTCCTTTCCTATGTCAATTGGATTTGATAAGACCCTATATTTATACAAATGATGTGATCACTGTTCAATGAACATATTATCAGTAGTAATGATACTTAATGGTCTTTCAAATACAATAATATATAATCTAAGCAGTACATATGTTTTCTATAACCATATTTAAAAATAATACATTTAATTAAATCAAAATAAGCATTTCATTTATATAAGTTTGGGTCATTACAAAAACCTAAGATTTTTTTTCTCATGAGACTAGTTGATAAATAAAAGGGATATATAATTATTCACCCATCACCTAACCTAATTATGTCAAATTAACTTAATATAAGAGTCAACATGTCATTTAATACCACTAACCATGGGAACTTAGTTTGAATAAAAAATTAAAATCTGTATAATAAAAAATGTACAAATAGATACTTCCGCATTCAATGGAATAATATAAATGTATATGAGACTATAACTTAATTAATGCAGAAGTAATGGGGTACTATCAAAGTAACCAGAAGTACTCTTATCATATAAGTATAATGGAGTAGGTACTTTCAATGTGATTGGTTATCCATGGATGGCAGTAATCAGATTCAATGGTTTTAAATTATAAGAGATGAAGGTAATCGTAAAAAATATATTTCATCATTGTTCGATTTTAACATGTGAATATTTTAAATAATATCCCCTCGAGAGTGTCTATCCATTTTTGTAGTCTTAGGAAAACACAACATGAATAATAATTATGATTCTGTAAATGAACAACCAACCCTTTTCATGGTGATTACCCCTAGGTGTATATATGAAAAACCAATATACACATTTGACTATCCAGATATGGATTTATTTTCTATGAAATTACACACAATTTTGGTACACTAAAACCCCTGATTGTTTTCCACCATAGAAATGATTGAAATTTTAAATTTATTTTGTAACTCTTAAATCAATTGAATGTGAGAGAGGTATAAAAATATATACTTATAAATCACCTTAAATTATTTATTAATATGGTAAATATTTTTCCATATTAATGTATATACCACAAAAGAATAAATAAGCAGGGAGTATTGATTGAGACCTAAAAATGAAAATTGAGACAAAAACCCCACTTATGGATTGAAAAACAATACAATCATAACCGATTAAAGTGAAATATATAAATTGATATTTATATACCAATAATAGTATGAATTTCATGATGTATAATATAAAATAGTTACTATATACAACACATAAATAAATATTGGTTCATAATAAAAAAAATATGTATAAAAGGGAAGAATTTGAGACGGAAAGCCAAAGCAATTTTCCAAACAGGAATGAAAGTACTTTAACCTATTGTATAACAAATATAGATATAATAATAACATAATTAATAAAATAAATTATATCTAGCTTAATTTAAATTATATAAATATATTCATTCTCCATTTTAATTCTAGTTAGATTACTTTTACCTATTTCCCACATTGAATTTTAATAGTTTGGTCGTTTATACTAGTTTAAATATAGTGATTCTTGTATTAATTTTTCTTAAAACATTCATCAATACCATGTAATTAATGTTACTATTAGGGATGAGTTATTATAACTTATTATTTTTAAAATTATTTGAATGAGTGTTTTAGTCTTAATTCTTAAAGATTTAATTGATATCAGGCATGTTTAAGAGATTCTTGATGATCAAAGGGTTTTTTCTTAACCAATGAATTAAATATTTATTTTACATCTAAAGAAAAAATAGAAACATTATTTAAAAATTAATATTATTCTATTCCAAAAATTATGTCCCTGATTCATTCATGTTATATATTCATAATATTTTTCAAGTAGGTGGTTAAACAAAACCAAAAATGAAAATAAAACGATTTAATAAATGATTAGGAGGGGGTATAATTATAATATCATTAAAATAGAAAAATAATTATCCTAATTATAATTTATGAATGATATATATTATAAGTGTAATTAAGTAGAATACAGGTAACAGATATGAAAATATTACATTATATGTATAAATTTTGTTTACATTTAGTATGCTTGTTTAATATGGTATATTTTTAACTATTTTTTTATTTCATATATTATTAATAGTTTATTAAATTTTTATTTAAAATAAATTATATTTAATTAAAATATACATTCATCTTTTTAACCAATTATTAATTCCACCATTAAATTAGGCGATAAAACAAAACATAAGCATCATTTCATGGAGGCGTTAGTCCACATATACACAAGGATATTGATTTAATTTTTAATAGAATGGTAGAAATGAGTAACATTGTTTTTCATATTACAAAAAATAAATATATTATATATACATATATATCTTAATTAGTTACTAAATTTTATTTTTACTAGCCATTTTAAGTGGTGAAGCAAAATGAAACATGTTTCTTCTTGGAGGTGGTAGCCTGCACATTCACAGAAATAATGTTATTTTCTTAAGTAAAAGGGAAAATGTGGTTAATGTTTATTACGATAAAATATTAAGATTATTTATATAAAAATTGTAATATTAAAATACAGTTATGAGAAAATTAAAATTATAGAGGTATCCTAGAATTTAAATAAGTTGAGTAAAAAAGGTCTACTCGTGTTAGGCACTTTGAGATTTCCTTAGAGGATCCCTTAGAAAAAGTATGGTTATTATAAAATTATATGAATAAAATATTTTGGTATTAATATGGGGTTAAAAAGATTTAAATAGGTTAGGTCCTTATTATAAAAAAAATTAGTTGTTTTTTAAGTGGTTGTGAGAGGCCCCTTTTATAAGTGAAAAGGGGTGGTATTTTTGTAAATACAAATGACATTTTAATAATGGAAGGTCAATCTCAAGGAATGTAGATAAATAATTAATAAATAATGGAATAGAGAATATATTAGGTTGAAACATCCTCAACCAATCATGTTCAAAAATATTTTTTTCATGTTTTTAAATCTTTATCATTATATATCCAACTTGTACTAATTTAGCTTTTTTGCTGCCATAATTAGTTTTTAAATTATCACTTTATACTTTATGTAACAACCTATGATATTAATATATGATTACCAAAATTTAAATCATTGTTCTCGATATCTTTCTCCATATTCAATATCAAACTTAAATTAAATAGTGATATATTTTGATATAATATAAATATTAAAGTATGGGAATTAAAACATTTTTTTTAAATTAGAGAAAATGAATAAATGTAATCAATTTATAAATTATATGTATAGAAAAAAAAATTATAATTTTAATATGAATTAAATTCAATTAATTTACCAAATGGCAAAAATAAAATCATAAATTGTTTAGGATTATATTATTCTAAAAATGTACATTTATTTGATAGTATTTATATTTAAAAAAATACATAAATGATAAAATATGTTTAATATTAATAATTTTTATCACTAAGTTATTTAGGGAAATATAATAAACAATATTAATTATTGTTAATTTTTTTAAAAAAATTCCAATAAAAACATATTTCATTATATTCTATGATTTTCTTAAAAACCAAATTTATAATTTTTTCAATCTGAAATAATAAAAGAACATAATTTTTGAATTATTTATATGAAAATGGAGTTATTATGTATATTTTATCATTTTCAAAAAAGGTTTAATTTTAATAAAAAAATACTATTTTTGGAAAACATTTAATTTGTATAACTTTAAATTTATATAATAATGAAATAAAAATTTATAAAACCGTTAAATAAATGAAATAATAAATTCTTTAATAAAATTATTCATTGAAAAATATTCTTTAAACATAGGAAGACATATTTATATAATTTTTACAACTAATTTAAATGTAACTTCAATATTAAAATTGTTTTGATCTTTTCTTTGAATCAAGTATTTTCAAGGAATATTTGGTTTTAGCTTAGCTTAGAAGCATCATATACTTATTTATTTATTGTAATTCAATTTATTTCATTAAAAATTGTTATCCAAGATATGTTTACCTTATATATAAATTTAAATATTAAAAATTTTATTTCCATAAAATCTAGGTTTACGCAACAAAATGATTTCATTTTAAAATTAAATTATCCTTCTATTATATATTCTATTTGAAATTTTTTTTCAAATTTAAAATTATAATGTTAAGATTAGATAAAATTTATAATCTCAATATTTATCATTAAAAATATTAACTAAGGTTTAAAAATTAATTATCAATCCAAAAGTATGTTTGGATAAAAAAAGCTAGAACAATAAACTATGAAACAATAAAATTTTATTAAAAGATGAGTGTATGAGGATATATTTAACCCACACACATTTTCTTACCCTATTTTTTCTATTTTCCCTTGTAACTTGAATAGTAACATTATATTTTTGAAAATGTAATGGTTACTCTCAAAAATACCACTCACTTCACTTATAAATGGGTAATATATTCACCGCACAAAGAAACAACATAACATGGTATTAATACCAAAAAATATAAAAAAATTCATCTCATATTACCCTCTAAAATGGTAAAGTGATTTCGGTCACCATTAGTTATCATGACGACTTCATTTCAAAGGAGACTTCCAAGGAAAATTCAAGAACCTTAATGTGAGTTTTTTCAACTACTTAGTTTTTCGTCAAAATTATCTTATTTAAAATTTATTCTAATAAAAAAAATATAATTCTATTAAAAAAAATTATATAATTTAATTTAATTATATTATTTTTATAATCACTTTTTATTCAAATACCCAACCCATTAAGAAAAAACCATGGTTTGTGCGTTGTGCAGACTACCACCGCCATGACACTATGTATTTAGTTTTCCTTTACCACATTACAATGATAGATACAAGGAGAGTATTAATTTATAAACATGAGGTTTTGGATATCATTATAATTTTTCTATAAACAATTATAGAAACTCTAAATTATATGATCAACAAATGATCATAATTAATTTAATCGTATAAAATAACAGTACTAGGAGGATAATATTTAATTAAAATACTATAATATTTTCACATCCGTTAATTATTATTAAAATTGAATTAAATTATATTATATCACACTAAAAAAACTAAATAATATCATTATGATTATGATAGATTGTTATTAGAACAAAACCACATTATAATCATTCATTAAATTAGGGTATTTCATGTTTGAGTCGGGATAAATACCTAATTGAACAATACTATGAATTCATATTATAAATTAATTTGGAAACATAATTATGTAGATAATTTGATATAAAATTGTAAATATTTATTTTTTGGTTATGGATATGTTATATCAATAATTAATTAATTAATTAATTATTAACACATCGATCATCAATAATCACTGAAGCATGCTTGTTATTGATATCATATCCATTGATAAAGACTAATACACTCATGAAAGGAGTTGTAAAAATAATAAATAATTATTAATAACTCCTTATAGTAATTTTTATAGACTATCAATGATGAAATTTCAATAAAAAATTTACAAAAGAGCCACTATTATGAAAGAAACTATTACAAAAGATCAAAACATTGAACACATGATGTGGAAAATTATAAGAATTAATATAGATAATGACTATGTATGAAAATTATAATTTTAAATATATATGGGAAAGGTTATGAATTAAATTATTAAGATATATGTTTTAGTGATAAAATAGGCTAAAGATGTTAGAATAACATTGGGATTACCACATAATGTGGGGGATGAATCAATGTGGGATGAAATTTCATAACATTAAAAAATATATCCTCCTTTAATACATATTTCATTTATTTAGTAAAAGTATCTCTTATTTTCTTCACTTATGGTTAGAAACCATACACACAGAATAGAAAATCACAAAATTACACTAGGATATTTAATGAGGTTTTCATATAGTGTGGATTACTAAATCCTTGGTGTATAGTGTAAAATATCCCACTCACACAAAACATATCTTTTATTATAATTAAACGAATGAAAAAAGTTGTATATTATATATTTATTTCCTAGAAATGAATATGTATATTTAATTATTTTATTTTAAAGCACAATATTATAGTATATCAGATTCTCCCTTTAGACGTGATCAATAATATATATCATGTATTATTAAATATAAAATAATTATTTTAACCAGCTTCCTAAAATTAAATTAATCCAAAGGATAGAATCTATTAACAAAATCAATGGGATATATCACACATATGAAATTTATTTAGGATGCCTATTATTTTATATTATACTGGACAATATGAATACATTGTGGACTGGATATCTCAGAATTCCATGATACACAATATCAATACAAAGAATTGCATCAAATATCCTCTATTCTTCTAGGAACATCAAGTAATTATGATACTGAATCACACTAAAAAATATGATATTATTTTGAACAATATTAGATTTCAAAAAATAAATTATATATTCTTCTTCAATTCTCAACCTGAATTATTTAACAATACCTCTGGTAAAAAAACATGATTTAGGTGTTAGGAATAATGCTTAGAAATTATATAAATTTTATTATTATTTCATGTTATTTTATTATTTTCTTTACTACATCTTGATAATATATTATATATCTATATATTCAGTTTTATTCCAATTTTTTTGGTATTCTAAAATCAATATGATTCATTAATATCTTATGCATATACCTCCATGTTCATCATAGATGCATACAATATCTCACTAATTCTAAGTAAATCACAAAAAAAGGGTCTTCATGTGTTAATATGGTATAATAATGTAATCAGAAAACATATTTTTTCTTCGTCCAACCCTTATGGGTTCTTAAAATAAGAAATATTAAAATTTTCTTCTTCGTAGTAATGATAGTGAAAAACTTCTTCTTCAAAATATTGAGTGATTCCAGGAACCCTTTTCCCTCTCTACATAGCATTGGAGGATCAAGAATCTTCTTAATTATTCATTTAAATGGAATCATGAAGATTCTATATTTTCTAAAAATGATATATTTGAAATAAAAAACATTAATAGTGTCACCTCTTCCAGGATCAGTCCCTTAATATTTATAGATGTGGAATCATTTCATTTTTCACTCAAGAAAACACGATGTGTCCAATAAAAATGGCCAGTCCATATATATTATAAAAACTATCCAAAATATAATAGGTGTTCAAGACATTATCATTAATAGAAAAGTGGTTTCTTATTATTCATGACATTATCTTCTTCATTTTTGGAAACACCTCATTCATCATGATAAAAAAACACATGTTTTTTATCTATGGAATTTGAACTCAAATATTTAATTAAATGTGAGTTAAAATCTCTGCCACTTCATTTATATTTTAAATATTATCATTTTATTTGAAAATATTAAAGCATAAATGATGAATATTTCATTCATGGAGACACTTTTATTCAAGCATGGCCCATTTTCATGGTTACTTAGGGAAGTGTTGTCAAACATCTGTTTGGAGTTGTAGGTTTCAACAAATATAACCTATGGATGGATGTCGAATAATTTGAAAGAATCTATCAAATGGTTGTGATATAATAGATTGTATGGTTAAAATTATTTCAATATTTTTTAAGAAGATGAACAATATTACATTTTGACACATCCCACATTATTCTACTATTAGATTGAGTACTTATTTATAACAATCTTGGCCTGCTTACTTCTCAAGAAAGCATCGAGGTTAACATGTAAACACACTTAAATTCATACCTTACAAGTTATATGCCATACATTTATATATTCCATCAATACATTACATGTTTTCCATATATTTACACCATTTACACCCCATGAAAGAATCATATAGGTGCCATGCATCTTCACTTTCCACCATGGCTACCAGCGCATGGGATGGATCCCATGTAGTAGATATTTATCCCATATGTGGTCAATAAGGTACTCCATAGGTGTCCAAATATAGTCATTTTTTATACAACAAAAATAGATTTAAATATTAAATATAATATCATTCCAAACATTCATCATGAATAATATTGAGATATTCCTCGTGAAAAAAATAAATTACATTTTCATAGACTACTTCTTACATCTACCAAAAGTTACTTAAACATTATATAATCATGAAACTCTATTGAATGAAACATTATCACTCTTTATTTTAGTATAAAAATATATAACTTCATGAACATCTGAAAATTCACTTGAGAATTAATAATCGTACAACAAGCGTCAAAATTAAATTTAATGAACTTAAAATATAAAATGTGATCACTAAACTTCTCATGGATATAAATTATCTAATTATTTAACTACATAAAAATGTTGTTTTTTGAAAATAAAGACTTATTCTAAGAACATTATCTGGTGATATAAAAAATACATTTTATCTTATTTAATCAACCTTTGATCTTCACAAAATAATTCTCATCATAATGCACAGAGTTTCTTGGGAACTTCAATATAATCTTCATGAAATATTTTTTGGAACACCAATTAGCTTCAAATATATTCTTCTTTGCTTCAATTCATATTGGAATCTATCAATTCATCACATACTGATATAATTATAGTAAATTCAACATAAAAAAATTATTATCATCATTCTATCCCTTTGTATTTATTGTAAATAACAGTATAGAAAATTGGATTTCAATATGTTCTATTCATTTTGTATCTTTTTCTGTTTTCTTCTATCCATATTATTGATAAAAAATTAATATAACAGTGAGAGAGGAAGATATTATTTCTTTTTTAGTAGATGTTTCATAAATTATTGCACTATAAGTATACTTAGGATATGATTAATATAGAAAATAATAGGGTATAATTACAAATAAATGACTTAAATTTAAAACATTGAATATGATAACAACTAATATATTATAGCTTGAATTATTCCTCAGATACCATTCAACTCTAGTTTATCAATTCCCATTTTTATTTGAGAGTACTAACATATGTGTTTTTTCCTAGCCCTCCTTAGGCGGCCAAGGCTGAACCAATTTTTTTGAAAACTCCAAGATTATAAAATATTCTACATAATATCATTCCAAATATTCCTCATGTAAAATACTCAAATATTCATCATGAAATAAATAAATTACCTTTTCACACACTCCTTTTTTATATCCAACATGACTTTAGTAAACATTATCCAAACAATAAACACCATTTTATGGATTATATTTATTCTTAATCATAGTAGAAAATATTCTTACATTATAAATTATTATCACAAGTCCTTGAGAAATAATAATGGTTAAATATTGACACTTAAATTTAATTCATCCAAAATATAATAAATGACTTTTTAAAATATCGTGGATGGAACTTCTTCAAATGTTTTACAATTTTAAATACTTATTTATAAAAATATAAATACATATTCTGGGAATATTATTTGACAATTACAAAAATCATATCCAATATTCTTTAATAAACCTTTTATCTTAAAAAAATAATTTTCAACTTAATTCACATAGTTTCATGGGAACATCACTTAAATATTCAATAAACATACTTGGGAACAATAATTAACTTCCAAGATATTCTTCCTCACATTAATACATATTGACATCATGTTATTCCCAAATTACTGAATTATGAACTACAAATACAACATTAATAAAATATTGGACCATATAACTCCTCCTTTTTATTTTTTTTCAATATCATTATAGAAAATGGGTTGTCAAAATGTTATATTCATATATTCTCTTGTATTATTTTCTTGTATCCCCTTATTGATAAAAAATCAAAATAAGGTAATAGAGGATGGTAGCATTTCTTTATTACGTAATCTGTCATAGATTATTCCAATGTAATAATACTTTATCCATTAGTTAGTGTTTAAAATAATAAGTTATAATTTAGACATCAATTCTATAAATTCTCAGTTATTAATATGATACAAACTGTTAAATTACAACTTTTATTCTTCATTAGAGGTTGTTAACCTATTTTTGAGGCAGATATAATTATTATTATTCTAATTGATATAATACAAATATAACTTTTCAAATACCATTTGTAATGAAAAAAATGAAAAAGATACTTCCATCTGGAAATTACTATACCCTTCTAAAGACTTTGATTAAAAACATTCAATTATTACATGTTGATAATGTTTATTTAAATAGTAATATAACTTCTTCTGGATTATTTTTCTAATGTAATTAATTCATTTATTTTCCCCCCTTAACATGATACTTAATTTCATTTTATTTTAATAATATTTAGAGAGTATTCCAATATACCTCATCAAAGATTTCTTGAACAAGTTCCTTATATAGATATCTATTTTGAATAAAATATAATACTTTGGGACTTCCTTTATATATTCCCCAGAAGTTATGATCTCTATTTTCAATTCACCAATATGGATATTTTCATTAGTAATATTTAGAATATAAATTAATTTTAATTCAAATTGTTGTGGTCTCATTTCTGGTAGTTAATTTGAAATTTTAGATTAGCTATGACATCTTCATCATATTTATCAATGGTGATCTATGATTTTTCCAATTAATAATCTTCAAGAGATCATCAGATAGATTAAACTAATATGGTGTCTTCAATTAGGCTTGTAATGAAAATTTCATCACATATATATTGGAATTTAATTTATTTATTTTAGTTCTTTAACTAAATATGTTTATCCTCTTTAATTATATGTATTTAATGAATAAATAAAAAGTAGATGAGAAGATAATAGATCTACTTTTCTTTTAAATGAGAGAAACATGTTCAATAATCTCTTCTCAACCATGAGAATCCTTTTTCTTCTTATCCATGTGATGATGAACTCTTGTTCTTTACCTTTAGTCCATTTATGGGTGTTTTGGGTAGCATGGTTTCATTAATTTATTTTTTGATAAATTCGTGCGTAGTTTTCATTTTCACAATGGAAATCATGTAAAATTCATCACTTGATGATTTTTGATTATTATATACCATATTTTATTGAGATAGTGTTATGAAAAATCAATCATCAGTTACATTTCTGTTACTTTTAAAACTTCCAAAAATATATTTGATATTTGGTTATCATTTTTTGAAAACCTGTAATGAAATTACACTTTAGGTGGATCATTTTTTATTCTTTTAAAATATACCATAATCCTTTTCTGAACCATGTTCTATTATCATTGTAATTTAGATGGCTATATTATAAGTATATAATTTGGAAAACACACAACATTCTTGGTGGTTCAACATGAATTTTGGGGTGTTACCTTTTCTACTTCAGTCCTATTATTTTTTTCATGGATCGGTTGTCCCCTTTATTGCTTAATATTGCTTACATTAATTTTGGTATCAATTTCTTACTTAAAATTATCTATGGTGTGACCAATTCTTCTATAAACTAATGCATAAATTATCTTCATTTTTTCACCCTTCATGGTCTTCTTGGCCTTGTGTTGGTAATTATTCTTTTGTGATCTATAGAATCCCATGTGTTTGGACTGTGTGGTTTTAACAAAGGTATAGGAATTTTTAAAAAATTACTGGATGGGTCAAAATTAATAAAAAGCACAAGAACATGCTTAATTTTTAGAGTTGAGACTGTGTTATGCATTTTTTAAAGAAATTATGATTAATTAAATTCATGTTGAAATGAAAAGTTTTAATAATAATAATAATAATAATATTGTTGTTGTTGTTGTTTTTAAAAAAATATAATTAAATGAAAAATTATAAAAAATAATACCCAAAATCACTAATCTCCCCCTATATCTCTCACTTGATCACTGACGTATACCCACTGGGGGTTCCCCCTTCAACGCATGACAACTCTCTTTGGGATCCCGCTATGCTGACATGATCAAGGCATTTCCTTCCCACTTCTCATTAGATTCGATGAGGTAAGTCTTTCTCTTTATTCCTCCTCATTCTCATTGGAAGATTTTGGTCTTCTCGGTACCCTAATCGATTCAACTAAACACCCTAAATTAGGATTTGATTCATTTTTAGTATTTTCATAGTTCTAGGTTGTGCATAGGCCCTCTCAAGATCCATTGGTCAGTGTTCTAGAAACCGTTACTGAAGGTGATGTGGATCGGGTCAGTTCAATCCACCGTTATTGATTTGAGGTAATGTTTTGTAACACTAAATTGTTTCTATCTATTAATTTAGGGTCTAGTGGTGTTTATGAGATTCGAGGGAATTGTTGTAGGGTGTTTTGGTTGATTCCAAGGGTGTGCACACATAGTCCCATGTAGGGATATGTGTGTGTGTGTGTGTGTTTGGGTGTGTGTCTTTCATGTGCGGTTCCCTCATGGTATGGGGAATGCATACATCAGTTTAAGTGTGTATATATATATATATATATATATGATTGAATGTTTGTACATTTTTTCAGGATGATTCTTGAGTTCTAAAATACTAAATGACTAGAGTTTTCATGGCCTACTTGAGGTGGGGTCCTCAACCATACCTTTAATATAAAAATTAAGTAGTTTTTTATTTACTGGCTCTGATAAATTTAACAACAATTTTTTAATGAACTTTCCATTAATGCTAAATTATTTGTTAGAGTTAAAAATCATTTTTCAGTAAAACGCCTCCACTTTAGGTGCGCTTCCTTCAAGATAAAGATGTAGTGAGTAGACTACTTTAGTTTTCTTTGCTTGATGATGCGTGGTTTTCCTATGCTCTCATATCTAGAGGAATCTTAAATAATTAATCGAATATGGTTTGGTTATATATGGGACATACCTCTTCCTTTTCATGTTGAACCTGTTGAATTAAATGATTTTAAAGAACATTAACTAGATATAATGGGTAGGTAAACCCATGTGAAATGAATAAGAGTGAGTAAAATTTAATGAGTGGGTATACCCATATGACAGGAATGAATGCAAACTATAACAACAAGTCGGTATACTCTTTGGTTTCATGGGTTGTTAACTGGGGTAATTAATATGTATTTCATTATACGAGTTTAATGCATTTTCATGTAAGTGATGGATAATGAGTGGGTATACTCATTATATACCTTGAATGGAAAATGGGTAAATGAGTGGGTAAACTCATAGGATGTATTTAAATGTGAAATGTCAACATGATATGGTATACTCATATGGTATGGAATGATTTATATGAGTGGGTATTTGATAAGATTTTTTTTGTTAATTGGTTTAGATGAAATGGTCAAAAATGAAAGGGAACGAATTATGGTGGTAGTATTATGCCTCCAGTAAATTTAATAAGCACGACTTATGATAGTTGAAATGAGTTTAGTGAAGTTGCAAAAATATATGATGGTTTAGACCAAACCTCTACTTTGTGATCATAAATCACATTATGTAAATTAAAATGGTTAAAGGAAATTGTAATTGGCATGTGATATGCATAAGAGGCCCTGCCTCATGCTTGTAACCGAATATGTGACCATGCTGATGTAATGTGAATTGGGAATCCATAAGATGATGCCTTATGTGAAGTTGTTATATTTGTGATATATATATATATATATGAATGATGAACAGGTTGTGAGACATGAACTGATACTCAAAATACTCACGAGATACTAAAAATGACGTTATACGCCCATGATATATATATAGATATATATATATATATGATTGATAAAATAGTTGTGAGATAGGGAATGATGCTCTAAATACTCATGAGGTTCTAGAAATAATGTTCTACACCCATGATATATATATGTATGACTGATAAATGGGTTGTGAGATAGGTATTGATGCTCCAAATACTCTTGGGGTGCTAGGAATGTCGTTCTACATCCATGATATATATATATATGTATGTATATATATATGAATGATAAATGATTTGTGAGATAAGTAATGATACTCCAAATACTAACAGGGTGCTAGACATGACGTTATACACCCATTTATTGACATTGGACTATGGGTCCAATTGGTTGTATTCGAATTGAATTAAAATGATAATGAAAGTTGATGTGATATAATTAATGTGAATTTAATATGAGAAATGGTTTGGACTCCGGCATGGGAAGAGGTAGGCATTGATAAATGGGTGTCCATGGGAACACGAGGGTATATGTCGTTAAATAAAGGATAATTGAATAAATCTAAAATTTATTACTTTATTACCTATGTTTTATTCTTTATACAATTTCATACACTATTACTGTATATATAATCATAATTGAAATACTTAGACTCTTATTCCATAAATAAGTCGATGCAGGTATATCCATGAAGTGTCCCTTAGAAACCTAGAGGGGTTCTTGTTTATTTATTCAATTATGTTATTACTTCTTTATACCTTCACATTTTTTAATTATTATTCATCGCCTAGTTTGATCTAAAAACTGGTGGAGGATGACCTACTATGAATTTATCTCAAACCCTTCTCAGGTACCCTTGGTACTCGATTATAACTTATATTTGAAATATCATGGTTTATTTTTGGGTTTCTTGTACATAGAGTAAGGAGAAAAGGACCGAGTTGGAGCTCAGCATGCTCGAGGAGACCGCCCATGGGGATTTAATATATTTTTCTTATTTTTTATAGTATTGAGAAGCATGTTGAATTCATTACCGCATTCAATTATGTATCATCACCTTGTTATGCATTCATATGGTGTATAAATTATAAATGACCATTTTTATTAAATTGAACATTCTATTATTCTGCTACTCACTTATATGTTTATAGCTTCAACTCTTGGCATCTATATATATAATATTGTACTACTGAAAAAAATATGATATGATGGTATAGTCTCCACATTATCAACTCTTATGATCCTCACTACTATTCGGCATCCTCTGAAATACATGGAGATGAGCATGAGGCCATGTAGAAACTGGTCCAGCTACGGATTCAATGGTAATCCAGTTAGGGACATTACATGATCTTTCAAACGTAGGCTTATCTCTTGTCTTCAGCTTATGTGGACATTACTTCTTAATTTTGATAGTGGAATGAATGAATGATTTATAATTTCATACCTCATTACTGTAACCACATCTATTTCAAATACTATATATATTCTTCAAACATTTAAATCTATTTATAAAATTTATATTATTCCTATCATTATGTGGAATTTTTTTCATTGCTACTTTTCTCAACCTTGTTGTATAATTAATTTCATTATCACATAGTGAAATATTATAAAAAATAAGATTATATATTCCTAAATCATTCATATCATAAATAATAGATATTAATTCATTATCTCCTCTTCGTGATAATAGTCTGGATTGATTTCTTTTCATTCTGACTCTGTTTCTATTTACTATTTATATAGGATTCATTAGGGGAACCATTAAATATACACTTATCTTCCTTCAATGCAGATGTAGTAGTGATTAATTCATTTCCTTCTTCATCCACTATTTCATAGGATTGGATTTTGAACATAAACTATTCATAGAACTAAAATTAGTACTAAATTTATTATCTGATATGGATGGTATCTTTTTTGTGGATGTAAACTAAAATTTAAATGTATAAGATGCATGCACATATGCATATGAGTCATGATATATATATATATATTATTTTATTACATATATAGTGTACATTTCATTCATGAATATTATGTATGTATTTTTCATGCATGAAATATATGAAAATATATACATACACACACAGACACTCACACAATCATATATATATAATTCATCTCTTCTCCCAAACAGATCGTAGTGTAATGCTTAGTATTTATTCGGAAAACATTTCATAATATAAAATGTAAAGGATGTTAAGAATTCAAACATTGAATTAATTGTATTTATTCATACATTGAATTAATATTATTTATTCATAAACTATAATTAATTAATAAATGAGACCTTAATTAAAGTGTTTCCGTGATTACTTATGGAAACCAATACCATTCAAAGGAATGGTGTGTGCAATACTTATGAAGCCTCTTCCATATTTCTCTTCCCACTGAAGCACTGTCCATCTCACCCATAGAGCTCGTAACACAAATTTTGTAGCTTGTGTGTCCTCATGATATGATCACATATCTACAATCTGGTGTACTCCCTTAGTGAAAGAGTTCTTGTAACACCCCATGATTTTATAATAACATTATGTTCAATAGCATATTCGACACCCAACACTGAGTTTATATGAACCATAATATATTATTATTTAAATACTATCATTATAACCAGGCCATTAATTTTATTGGTATGAAAAGAATTAAATACCTTTTGAAATATATATAATGTTTTTAATCCATATAAATTCATTTATAAATTCTATGCAAATAAAAACTCAATTATTAATAAAAACATTTATTTCAAAAAAAAATTTCATTTTTTATATATTAAAATATCAAAATTAACATTTTGATATTTTATAAATATAATTTTATAAAATAAAAATAATTTTTTAAATCGTCATATAAAAAATAACTTAGGGTAGAATCTTGGAATTTTTTAGAAAATATTGTTTTTTGAAACTCTCATTTATTTTAATAAATTAAGTAATTTATAAGTTCCATTATTATTTTAATATGTCTTAAAAATTTTGTAATTATTATTTAGTTTGATATAATCTACTTAATTTCATTTAAATCACCTATATACTATATTTTAATATTTTTTTACTTTTTGTCTTAAAACACATTTCTCAAAAAAATTGTATTAATGAGCATAATGTTCCACCATTTTAATTAATTAAAATAACCTATAATTAGGAATTATTTAAATATTATATATATATATATATTTTATCGATATATATTAATTTAAATTCGTATAATGATGATTTATATTCACACATTTGATATAACATCATCTTTTCCATTAAAATGTAATTTTCATAAAAACATTTTTCATTATGCTTACATGTTTTATTTTAAACTAAATTCATCCACTTATGTGAATTTAATTCGATAAAATTTATTAGATATTATGAATCATAAAAATTTATATTATATAATAAAGTAAAATTAATTTTTTTTCGTAATAAATTTTAAATATGGTAAAAAAGTAGTTATTGTGGAAATAAAATGGAAAAAGAGATTAACCTTAGTAGTGAAGATGATAAAATTTTTAAAAAATATTTCATTTTACTGTTATAGATGTATATTGACATTATATATCATACAATACTTTTTTTTTATTTCTTATGAACCTATATTTAGAATTACATCGCATTATTGAATTATTTTGGGCATTCACAGAAATGCCTCTCCTCCAAAAATATATAAGGGAACCCTCTCAACTAAATTATTCACACCTATAAAGAAAATTTTATTGAAAAAATATATTAAAACTATATCCTAAACATCCTTACCCACAATATAGACCTTATTTTCTTCCCAAAATAGAAACCTAAGGGTCCATAATATGATATCCAAAGTAGGTTCTTCTAAGCCAATGTAATCGTCTTCACCGAGATCATTCTTTTTACTTATTCTTTTTACACCTTCAATAATGTCTTCAAGTTTCCAATTTAATAACACCGTCATATACTATATACTATTATCTTATCATTCTAATTACATAATATTAATCCTTCTCCTCTTCCATTAAATGGGAAATGAAACAATCGTCTGAGTGTACGATGAACTACCACCTTGCGAATTGATGTAATTCATTTTCCCTTCTGTCCTCGCATGAATATTCACAATGATGGGATTAATATTTGTATATTATATCAATTAAATATTATTCATTATTTAATATTAATATATCATATAATTAATTATCTTACTTTTCATGGGAATATAATAATGTCTTTTGTGTGTAAGGTGGCCTACAACCTCAACAAGTGTCATGGTTTGGTTTTTATTAATAAAACACAATGATTGTATATATATGTGAATTTAAGTAAATAATATTATTTTTAGGATGTTATTATAACTATATAAATATAAAATAACACATACTTAATTTCTATCATGATCCTTGGAAAATGGATATGATAGACATGTGTATGTACGTCCTACCATCTCCATGATTATATCATAGTTATTATTTAAAAAACATATTTCATGTTTTGTTTAAAATTTATAATTTCTTTATAAATTTTTTAATTATTCCTTGATTATAATCCTATTTATGATTTATCTATGACCCCTTTGACAATTGTCAACACACCGATGTTGTTTTGAAATTATGAACTGAGAGTCCTCTAAACACCCGATAATGACATAACCAATTAATTAACTAAATAAATCATTAAAATAAATAAATTCAATGGTTTAAGTATAACTTATTAAACATGTATAGTTTTAATAGTAAAAAATAATTTTTATAATTTTATTATATATATGATACAATACATATCTAACAATATTTGGACATGAGGATAGTATTTCTTCTCAAAACATCCTTTGTCGACACATAAGTTATTTTATGCACCTAATTTATTTTCAACGGTGTATATACAGACCATTTATATATTATTTCATGAAACCTTCTCAATTAATTATATTTTATATTATAATTCATCTACTTCCTTCAATAGAGTTATTATTCTTAAGATACAAAAATAATAAGCGTAAATGTATCAATATCATTTTAATTAGGATTGTTTATGCATGAATTTTCATTATAGGAAATTATTTTATCATTGTACAATAAAATGAATTTACTTTTTATTATCTATTTATTCATTAAATTTTCAACTAATAGTACAACTTTCCTCTATTTGGTACATAAAATTTTAGAGAAAATTTTTCTATGAAAACTTGACTTCATTTCTCTCTTCGGTCGAATATCGTTTTCTTCCATATTTATGTTTTATAAGACTATTTTCATGAATATTTTTGAAATTAACCCAAACATTTCTTAAAGATATTTTTAAACATGTTTTACATTTTTCAAAATACTTTTAAAGTAACCTTATTATTGTTTTCTAAATAAAGAACTTCTTTTAAACTTTTTACAACAGTGTGTAAGGAATGATTTTCAACTTATAAAATATGTACATAATTAGGAAACATCAATAACACTAAATTATTTGAATATTATGTTACATGTTTCCTTGGTTATTTTTAAATAAAGTTTTGTCTATAATACTATGGAAATTTTCATTTTTTGTTGAATTGATTTCAAAGTGAAAAGTGAAATTTTCACTTGAAATATTCTAGGTAATCTTTTGAAGACATTTTCATAAATTATGAAAAACATTAATATTATGGATTGATTCTAAATTATTATATACATCTCTAACTTATATACATAGATTACTCACCCTTACTTTTATGGGGTAATACATGCCTTATGTTCATCTCAAAAATTTATTCAATATGACATTTCCTTTAAATATGATATGAGGAAAGAGAAGGAACCTAAAACACCCAGAGAAAGGGGTGAATTAGGCTGTCAACATTTTCCCTTGTTTTTAGGATCTGGTTTCCACATTGGTAGGTACTTGGTAAAACCTATATGATGGATATGTGAAGTAATTAAAACACATGGAAGGACAACACATCAATTTTTACATGGTTCACCACTAAGGGATACATTCAAGGTGCATACGCCGACAGGTTATCAGCCGTACCAAATTCAAATAATCATCACTATTTGTGGATTAAAAAGGTTCAGGAACAGTCACTCTGTCTGAGGATTACTTCCTTTACAAATGTTCAGGGATAGCTCACTAACCCCCTCGGGTCACTCCTGTTGACTCCCCCTGGCTCACTTCCTTGGGTGAAGTCCCACACAGTTTATAGATGTGAAGGTCTCTTCAACAGATAAACATGGATGTATTTGTCTCTTGTTCAACATGAGTGTAACACCCCGAGATTTAATAAAAAATATTTTTTTTATTTTATTGATGTCTTGTGTTGTACGTTACAATAAAGGAGTCTTGCACAACACGCAACCCTAACATGGCTACATTACACGCAATCACGACCTTCCTCGGTAGCGTGTGTTGTACGTAACACCGAGTTTCACTAAACAACGATATGCTATTAAAATATTACTAAAACTAGCCGTTATGAATAGTAATAACCACTTTTTGAAATTTTGTAAATTTAATTTTTTAAAATGGACTTCATTTTTGGATTCGGAATATTGAAATTATCCTAGGGTGAAATTTTGGTATTTTTCTTGAAACTTTCAATTTTTGATGAATAATGAAAACAGTGGGTTACTATTTAAAAACTGACTTTTTATTTAAATAATTATTTATTTTACTTAAATTTATTTTAGGTCAAAATTGATACATAATACCTATATAATTTCAATGTAATTCATTGGAGTAATTTTATAATAATTTTTGATATATAACAAATTTATTGAACTTTTCATCGTCTTTTACCCACCTCCTAGGAGAATTTGCAAATTTACATAAAACGTAATTTTACCGCTTCTGTGAGTGGAATTTCAAAAATCTGGGAGACATGGTTGATGTCATTGAGTAAAATGTTGTTCAATGAGATGAAAATAATTTTTGGTGAATAGTAACTTTTTACTTTTATTTACCACGGTTAAAAGTAAATAGGGTAATTAATGGTAAAAATGATATTATTATTACCCTATCACATGTCCTAATTCTATTGGATAAGTGTAATTTGACCAAAAACAACCATAGGAATAAAATATGACTATTTAGGCCCACATGGATTAGATTAGGACATTTAATATTAATTTATTTAAAGAAGGGTTAAAATAGTTAAAATCAACGTTCAATAAGTAAATAATTTTTAATATAGGGTTATACATAATATCAATTATACTATAAATATTCATTAGAAAGATAAAAATATTTCCTACATAATGGTATTTTATTTATAATTTTTAGACCTTAAATAATTTAATTTATTAATGACACAAAGATGAGGTAGTAATTATCTTATTAATGAAATATGGACATAATTGATATTATAAATAACCAAATAAATGTATTTAGAGACTTTTTAGGAATTACAATAATTTTCTAGGTTATTATGACATGTTAGTATTGATTTAGTAAACGTTTTTCGAACTAATCATTCTGTTATGATTTCACAAAAATCAATTACTAAATAGTGTCAAAATTGAAATAAAATAGTTTTTTAAAAAATATTATATAATTAATTGTTATTTTATTCCTAAAAATATAAGGTTCATCCAAATGACTTATATTTATATATATTAATAATAAACAACTTGGGGTTCTTTTGTCTTGTTATAGTATGTTTATTATCCTTATAGTGTAAGAATACAAAAAGACACGGTAAAAGGAAAATTATCGAACTTAAAGTTAAATCTAAATGATAAGGTTAAAATAGTAAACTAATCATTCCCAAATTCTATTGGATGAGGGGATTTCGACCCATATCCACCTTAGATTCGAAATAACTAAATTTGGAGCTATTAAAAACTGAATATGACTTTATAATAATATAATATTTTTAGTTATTTCAATGGTGCCCCTCTCCTCCCTTATAAAAGGGAACCTCCTCCCTCTCTTCCTCACACCACTTTGAGCCTTCATGCTCGGCCAACCCCTTAACATTTCTCCTCTCCACTTCCCTAAAAACATCCTAGAGGTCCTGGTCTTCTTCAAAGACCAATTTTAGTTCCCTAAGAGGAGGTCTCAAAGAGGCGCTTCAAAGAAGAGGTAATGTCTGTTACTGATTCTTTCAACTTTATTTTTTCTTCCACTTCTTCTTCATTATTTGTTTCATTATGAAGTAATAAAATCAGTATCACTCATATACTGATATCTTATTACAAGTATGAAACAACCATATTTCACCATCTATCCATCCTATGGAAAACGAAATCACAGAGCGTGAGTACATACGGAATACCGTCTCAACACCGTGGTGTAATCTATTTTCCAACACCACCTTACTTGGATGAGTATAATGGTGAATGTAATGAATATATATATGATTATTGTAAATTGATATTGATTCTTTAATATTATACATACACTTTAATACAATTCCACAATCATGGGAATGATATCATCGCTCGTGCGTACGTACGGACTACCGTCTCCACGAACGCGATGAGATTCATTTTCCATGATTAACCATTCAAAAACAAGTATCAAGTATATATAATGAATAATAATGAAATATATGACTTAATAATGCTACTGGATTTATGTATATATATCTATGTTATCTATTTAATTTCATTCAATTCAATAAGGAAACGAAAACATCGTTCATGCGTACGTACGGCCTACCATCTCCATGAATGGTGTATTTCCTTTATTTTTATAGATATATAATATATATGTATATGATGAATATAAATCATGTTTTACACTCTGTAATTATGTAAATCAGGATATAAGTAATAATATCACGAACGACTAGTCGAAACACATACGATAAATGAAATGATTTTACCCAAAATGCTACTTTAACATGGAATTTACAAAAGAACGGGTATTATAAATTCATAAGTGAAACATATATGATATCATAACAATGAATATGATTATTTAATAAGTCAATGACATTATTTAAATCATTATAAAGGAGGTTAGAAACCATACGAAGCATATCAGACCTAAGGTAAGGGATAAATTTTCAATCTCATTTTTATCCGAGATTGCTTATACGTAAGTATTTACTGGGGTTACATTTATCATCCATGACCATGTTTTCTAAAAATGGTTTCATAAAATTTTAACTATTCTTACATGAATGTTTAAAGACATTTTTACCCTTTATTGACTTTTTACCACATTGTATGAATGGAATCTTTCCTTTGGTTACCATATAAGGTACATTTTGACTTTTCCAACAAAAGTACGAGGAGAATGTTATTTTTAACTTATACGGCGTGAAAGGATTTTTACAATTTCATAACACCTCGTTTTCAAGAATCTTCCTATACAATATTGCATGATTATTTTCAAAAAAACCATTTTATTTTAAAATTGCATGGAATTTTGTGAAAATAAAATGATTTTAAAGAAGAAAGGATATTTTCCTCATGAATTCATTTCAAGTGTTTTTTCAAAACTATTTTCCATCTAAGATGACATTATTTCATATGTGTTTGTTTTTAGTAATATGTCTCTATGATTGAAATGGTTTCAATTTTCTTATGATGAAATGATATCAAATTTTTATGCATTATATTATGATGGCATGATGTTTAAGAATCCCATTTTATTATATGGGTTATGCTATGATGTATGATTTATGATTTTGTGTCACAGGAAAGAATGATTTCATTTTGAGATGGGTGGGACCTATATCTCCCTCCAATGCATTGGGTAAAGATTTATATCTCAGGAGATAGACATGTATGGAACGGTAAGTTAATCTGGTTCAGTGTTACAGGACTGAAACGAGGAGTGGACTCGATTCAGAAAGGGACTTTGTCCACTAAGATGGTCTTGGAAGTAATGACTTGGCTACTATGGAAATCATAACAAGTGCTAAATGGTTTCCACAATTACATGTTTTATTCCCATGCTATTTTATCATTATTAATGTTCCATTATGATCTATGCCTTATGTAATTCCATGTTTTAAGTCGTTGCTCAAGATTTTGATGTTTAAACATTATGTTCATGTTTTTAAGTTCAAATGTATATGGTATGATTTATTTTATCCATGCTTACCCTTATTGAGCATTTGAGCTCACCCTTTTTATGTTTTATTTTCCCCCAGGATTAAAAGAAAGGTTTTAGGTATGGAAACAAAAGTAGAAGATCTTTATGGGAGATGTTGAAGATCTTTCACCACAATTAGAAGATTACGTTCCAAGTTGCCAAAGACACTAAACTATTACGGTCCTTGTGTGTCTGTATTTGTTATGTATTAAGTATTCTGAAAATGTAATGTAATATCCATGTATGTCAATCTTCGGGTCTCTACAATGAGACATTGCTTGCATCAGGGTCCTGAATTGATGCTCTTTTGTATTCGATCTTCTTCTCTTCTTGTCCAGAATCCCAAAATCCATTATTATTGTTCAAGAGATCATCACAATTATACTATCCCAAATAATTCACAATATTCAGTTGGGAACACTCTATTCTTATTCTTATTCTCTTACTTTCATTCACAATACCAACACCTAATTGTATCGGTAAACATCCTTCTTTCTGTACATATCCGAGTTTAGTTTAATGTATTGTTCTTCTTCTCTTCACAAAGCACAATGATGGTGTTAAACACTAGTCGTGTGTGTGAGGAAAAACTTCTCATCATAAAAATGAATGGTTCAAGTTACATTATTCTTCGTGAAGCCGCATCGTGAGTGCTAAACACATATCAAAGGCTTGTGGGACCCCCAAATTTTTCATGCACTCTTCTAGGTGGCTTATACATAAAAATCAAACCTTTCACATAAGAATATATTCTAGCACAAAAAAGTATTTTCACACAACTATCCTTCTTTGCACAGAACTTCCCTTTTTTGTGCAACCCTTTCTTTTTTGTGCACCACTTCTTCTTTTCGTGCACCACTCTAAACTTCATTTTTACTACAAGTCAGAGAACGATATTTGTCTAAGTGTCGAGTCTTTCTTAATGAGCGGGGTCACCTCTTATTTAAATGCAATTTTGACCCTGCATGTAAACCCCCTTCTTGTATGTAAAATTGTCTCTCACTTCTATATATTATGCACACCTTCCATTATTTTCACACACCACCTAGATTTTTCGTGTACCTCATGATTTTTCCATTTTTCATCACTTTGAACATGAACCTTCTCTTTCCCGTAAAACTTCAAACCATTATTTCACACGAATTACAATTTCGCACACAACCTATATTATTCCATCCACCAATTCCAATTTCATGAAAATCTTAGATTATTTCGCGCACTTCATGCCTTTGTCAATTTTTTTCATTCTGATCCTGAGGTACCACTTGAGCATAAAACCACAGACCCATTTTTTTTGCACTTCAAATTTTATGTGAACAAGTCTGATTTTCCACGCACATTGTGGGAACAACTCCAATTTTTCACGTGCCTCATTCCATTTCTGATTTTTAATACTTCTGATCTGAGGGATTCCTTGCATAAAAAAACTCAACCAGTTATTTCACGCACAACATTTTTTCATGTATATTCCAATTTTTTCTGCGCATAGCTCTGTTTTTTCGTGCACCTCTTTCCTTTTCCAAATATTGATTTTCTGATATTAAAACACAAATTGTGCGCAAAATTGTATAAAATGTTCCATATTGTGCATAAAACAAATCTTCCGCACAGCCTCCTTTTTCGTGCACTTTGCCCAATTTTTCGCGTACTTCATGCCTTTTTAAATTTTTATTTTCTGATCTTGAAACATCAATTTTACATAAAAACCCTCTTGACTTATCATGAAACATTCTCTACTAAACACACGTGTCTTTCATCTTCTGATTTTTAGGCCCCAAAATATTGAAAACCCAGTAGAACAACGCCACCTTCAATATATGCTTCAGCTATAACATTCATGATTCTTTTCTGTAATTTTTATTCTTTAAAAACTCTTCTACTTTCCTCAAAATCTCCACAACTGTGATACATCCATTTAAAGATCAGCTTTTGCATCTTTGGATGCCAAAATTTGAGGGGAACATGCCATCCAAAAAGCATTATTGACTGCCTCATGAAGACAGATTGTGAACTCCCAGAGCCCTACGACCGGTGCAAAATATCTCCTTTGCAACCCACCGCTTTGAAAGGAGGAGAGATCGCTCTGCGAACCCCATTGATGATCTCGACCTGCCACGAAGCAAGAAGTTGGGACGACTCCTCGAGACCCTTTTACGTTCGCGACCCTCCAGGAAGCAACGAGGTGTGACAGCATAGCGAACCCCTTCGACATTCGTGACCCCTCGCGAAGCAATGAGCCAGGATAGCATTGTGAGCCCCATTGACGTGTGTGACCCACCATGAGTCAATGAGGTGGTACGGCACTGCGAGCCCCTTTGACTTTCGTGAACCACCGCTAAGCAATGAGGCTGGATGGCTCCGCGAGCCCCTTTAATGTTCACGACCCGCCGTGAAGGAGGTGGGACGACTCCACTATTCCCTTTGATGTTCATGACCCGCCTCAAAGAAATGAGGGGGGACAGCTCTGCGGGCCCCTTTGACATTCACGACCCACCGCGAAGCATCAAGGCATGATGGCTTCACGAGCCCCTTTGACGTTCGCACCTGCCACGAAGAAATGAGGCGAGATGGCTCAGCAAACCCCTTTGATGTTCATGACCCTCCGCAAAGTAAGGAGGCGGGATGGCTCAACGAGCCCCTTTGACATTCGTGACCCGCCATGGGGAAAGTATCATCGTTGCACAGAGTGAAACCTACTTCGCGGTGCCTCTTTCCTATAAATACTAGGATCCTCTCCAGCCCCACGGATGGACTCTCTGACCATTCATCTTCTTAGCTCCCAAATCGTGAAGCATTTTCTGCTCTGCGAACTATGAGCTCCTCAATGTACTTTTTCTCTGAAAAGTACCACCCCCTTGTCCATAATTTAGCCCCTCTTCTGAGAGGGATTCCTTTCACGAATCCCGCATGCCGTCATGGAGGAGGGTGATCCCCAAGGGGACTTGGTTCTTCGCTGAGCACTTACGCTTAGTGAATCACCCTCTATGCGCATGTAACTCAAGTGACAATGTCTTGTTAGTATGCATCGTGAAGCACATTGCTTCACAATGCTATGCTTTGCAAGGCACCTTTGCTTCATGATGCATTACTTCATGAATACATTTCCACTTCGTAAAGCTCCCCCCATAGGCATGTATGCCATATCCCTAGCCTAGTCAACTTCACTTCACGAAGAACAACCCTTCGTGGTGTCCCTCCACTACATGGATCACCAGAGCTTCACAAAACATCTACCTACGAACCCCTTTGCACTATAACTAATTTTCCAATGCGACGCTTCAGGCTTGCAAGATGCAATTTCAAATTCCATTGGACAAAACTGCCCATTGTGTTGCTTCGCCTCATTCTTCTTCGCATAGTCACGCTAATGGATATTGCTTCTTTTCATAGCCACGCAAATGTGGACCCCCAATGGTTCTCTCCATGACACCCCCTAGAAACATCCTTGTAGATTCCTTCCTTCCCACAAGGGTGGGCTGGTACCAGTTATGTAAGTCCTAGGGGTGTGGAGCGCACCCACATCGTCCGAGCTGCAGGACGTTAAACTGACAATCACCTTCGTCCTCAGCACATGACATTAAACTGTGACCTCACCCTGTGCTCTTAACATGGGGATCCACACCATTGACATTATCTACACCCACTGGTCTCTACGAGAGTGAGATCATTCCTCACATTGAATGAAATCCTCCTCATCGGCGCTGTGTCTGTCTAGTGGAATGGGCGGCCACCTTGGTGTAACACATGGATTTCCTTACAAGAGGCATCATCATTATCCCTCTTTTCATTAGTTCCAAATCCCTCTCTCACTGGGCATTGTCACCATAGGGCCTCCACCCTTGACTAAGTCACAATCAGCATCTTCCCAAGCTGCAAACTGTGTGTAATCCCATGTTTCCTCTTTGGGACGCTAACAACGTGTGAGACCCACTCCACTTCCCATACACGCACCTTTCACAATTTGATTGTTATGACTTTTATGTCTCTTTTTTCTCACACTGAGCATGACTCACGTGGGATTAGAGCAAGAATTAACCATGGAATCCTCTTCGGGAAGCCTAGAGTGTAATCCCCACACTCAACCTGAACTATGTGGTCTTTGATCCTTGCAAAGTCAAGGTACGTAGAAGCCACCTTGTGGTTCAAGCCCAATAACTGGCCTTTTCGACACCATTCACGCTGGTTCACCAAAACACCCAAGAAAAACATGCACATTGATCTTTATCAAGGAAAGGTACATAGGAAGCCTCTCTGAGGTTCAAGACCAACAATATGTCGATTCTGATCCCCCTACACATTGGTTCCCACACCCATGAACTATGTGGTCTTTGATCCTTGCTAAGGCAGGGTATGTAGGAAGCCTCTATAAGGTTCAAGACCACCATTTATCTGGGCCCCAGGTCCTCCTACTTGTCGGTTCGACCCATCCTTCCTAACGTTAAACTGTGGACTTCAATAAGTGGTAAGCCATGGTTTCCCCAGTCAGCGGTAAGCCGTTGCACCCACCCGAACTACATAGACTTTTATCCTTGACAATTCATGGTACGTAGGAAGCCTCCCTAAGGTTCAAGCCCAACAACCACTGGACCCCAGGTCCTCCTCTATTTTAGTTCCCTGACCCCCATCCCATGGGAACTACGTAGGGTTGATCCTTTCCTCCTAGGAATGGCACATAAGAAGCCTCTTTGAGGTTCGACCCCATTCAGAAGTGAGTTGTTGTGACCCCATCCAGTGGTAAGCCGGTGTGACCCCATCAAACGGTAAGCCATTGAAACCCCCAATCTACGGTAATCCACTGTCTGCTAAACTATGTAGACTTTGATTCCCTACCACAGGGATGCATAGGAAGTCTCTTCGAGGCTTAATCCCAAAATCAATATCATCCTCATGGTGGGTCCATCCCATTCACTATCCACTTCACTCAACACTCCATCGTCCATCATGATTCTTACCTGGGCCACCACTTCATGGTGGGATCATGCCACCTCATTCCCCATTCCCCATAACAATAATCGGGATGCTAACCGAATGTTGGATCCAACATCCATGTTCCCTCCAGAGGTTTCCCCCATCCGATCCACTCTAATAAGTGTTCTGATCAGTCTGATCCATCTCTTCTAGACATTAAACCTACAACATACCCTGTGCTAAGCACGACATGATGAGGAAAACCTCAGACACATGACCATGGAAAAAAATTCCCCGCATTCGATGTGGGATGCCTCAGGTTTCTATGCCCTCGAGAAGCCCAATAATAAGTGGAAGAAACCCAAACATGACATTGTCCTAGAATCCATACACCCAAGTTATGTCCAATGTGACTACTCCCCTAACCGAAGGTTGCTTCCCTAACAGGACACTTTGGAATGTCTTGATAGAAGAAGTGTAATTAATTGGTGTCCATAAAGATATGGATCTAGGAAGAGTTTCACAAACAATGTCTTATGTTTATAAGGGAGACCTAGAATAGGTGACAAGTTCTAAGGAGGAATCCTCTGAAGGAAGAACTAACATCCTATCATCTTGTTTCAATCAAGGAGCAAACGTCCCTAAATAAGGAATGCATTCTGCCCACTTTTTGAAAGCGGGAATGCGGGGCAACTAAAAGTTATGGGCCCTCCACGTACAGACGTGTGCGCCCCGGTGAAATCATCAGAAATAGAAATGGTGAACCTGGCATTAATGTATTCTCCTCAATATGGAGATTATTAGAATTCGAGGCATCAATGGATTAGCGTGTCACTGGATCCTGTTATCCAGTGCCAGGCCCTGCTAGGAAAATAGCGGGCCTAGTGTGAAACTCACCAGAAGGTGGGACAATTAAAACCATGGACATCCCATTATAATATGTTGTTAGCGTATAACCCTCTTACTAGTCATGGAAGACAAGATGATGTTGGGGCATTGGTCATTGATTACTTTTTCTATCAGCACCAATGTGTTAATCTCCCTGCTCTTCAAGAATCAAGTTGGTGCAACCAGAATGAAATCAACGCCTGCCCACTAACGTAGTGGCTGGTGCAGTGCCAACACAGTAGTCCCACAAGGCTCTGCCTCTTCTGCAATAGCCTCTACACCCAAAACCATGGGGTGACCATGCCCCATCTCCCCATCCAACATCATCTAACAAAGGGTGATCAATGACCTCGAACATCGGTAAGAGGAGAAGAGCATTATCCCGACCTGGGATATATCCTGCTTGGATGTAGAGGTGTCTGCACCTCATCGTCAGCGCAGACCCCGAGGTCCGCGTAGGGAGTCGCTACTCCCCACGCTGACATATAACTGTTTCGGGAGCCTGGCCCAAGAGCTCTTCGATGACACCCTACCATATGTCGATGAGGTAGGTGATGTCTGGGCCAGCCCGGTCAGGGTCCCATTCTAGGGGATCCCACCAAGGACTCCCACCCATCCATTTCAGCGCTTCCTCCCAATCTTACTAGATGAGGAGAAGGTAATCCACGTGCCTACGCCACCAACTACGGTCCATCCGACATGATGCCATTATCGGGCGCAAGCTGAAGAGGATGCCCGCCAAGGGGCGTCAACGTCAGCGGCTACTATGGCCTAAGCCACCGTCTATTCATATCACAAATTCACTATATACAATGAGCAGGGGCACATATATGACAGACCTAGATCGAGGCCCCAACCATCGCACGGGTAGGCGAGGTTGACTCTCATGGTCACCGACACAAGCAGTGGCCGCAGCAGACTAACACACAGTGATACCACCCAGTATAGAGGTCCTCCCTATACCGCTGCCATGAAGTACATGGGATTTCCCTCTTCGAGGATCTAAATGGAGTTCCACCCCATTCCACCTTCAATCCAAATGAGGGTCTCCCCTGTGGCGGTGACGCTTAGTACAGAAGCCTCTCTCGTGCCCACTACACCAGGTATGGAGTCGTTCCTCCCACCCCCGACTGCTGGTGTAGGGACTTTGCACATCCAGTCTCTCTTCAACATTGGTATCTTCCTCGTGTCCTCTTAGCAGCTGGTGAAGGTCATCCATGCCTCAATAGCTAGAGGGGTGAAGGCCAGCCTCCCCTCACCAGCACTCATCATAGAGGTCTTACCCGTGTTCAGCTAGACCTGTACAAGGAACCTTTTTATGTTGAGGTCGCCAGAGGAAACAAGCTTGGAAGTCCTCCCCATGATCCTACAGGTTCCATCGGAGGTCCAACCCACTCCAGCATTAACCACAGAGGTCCTCCCCATGTACCTTTTGATATCTATTCTAGATCTCCTTTCACCCAGGCTTACTCAGGCGGAAAACCTCTTTACCCCAGCACCAGTACAGTTGAAGGACCTTATCATATCAGGAATCTACCCTGTCCCGAAGAGCCATCTATGGGTAGGAAGGTGGGTAGTCACCTTCATAAGAATAATTCTTTTAAGTTCTAGACAGTGATAAAACCATTCCACTTCTCAGACTTCAAAATAGAGTACAACTCAATGCAGTAACCCTCCTCTCGCTCATCCGAGTCGAGGGCTGTGGCCAGAACAGGGCTCATAATCCTAGTACTCCCAGAATATGAGGTCCACCGGATTCCCAACTCCCTCTGTGGGATTATCTAGGAGGATGAAAATTTGGAAACCCCTCATGTTACTTTTGTGAAATCACTACCATCATAAACAAAATCACTCTCTAAGTTGACTAGAGATCAGAAAGTCCTATTATAGGGACCAATGGTGGGAGAGAATCAGTGCGGCCTATCACTAGTAGCCCTATCCCTTCAGCCAGGGACTATGGTCATCAGCCCATACTACCATGATGTAGCAACAAGGTCGCTAGACTCTTTGGAGTATAGCCCGAGATTCGATGGACATTCAGCCAGTTCGCCATATTCCCCACTGGCCAGCCTGCCGCCCCAATGGTCTGCCTCAGTATCGCTGTCAGGTCCCCAAATTTCCATGGATGATGAGTGGGGTAATGAAGGGTCAGACCCTGAATCCGAGTGAAGGAGATTATGGAATATCCTCATAGCCGACCACTTCCCTGAGATGTTATGGCCCGTGGCATCACCAAATTTATGCATACCAGAATCTCTCACCACAGAGGAAGTTTAGTGTTTCCGCCAAACCCTATGGGCGACACACTTTACCATTTGTCATCAGAGAGTGGTTAATCCTAGGATCCAAGAGAATTTTGATGATATTGGAAAGCAATGTCGTCTTGTCGATTTGGTTGTGCTTTCTATTGCCCAGCGCCCCGAGTCACCAGCCCGCCGTAAGGCCCTCCAACAGCAATGCATTGAGAGTATCATGGTACTCCAAATAATTATCAAGGTGCCTTCCCCCAATGTAAAAGTACATAGATGGGGGCAGTATGATGCCCTCCTCTTCAGTCCTATTTGACAACACCCCAACCCGCTAAGCGATATCGAGGATATGCCCCCACGAAAGGTCATGGTAAACATGGTTGAAATTGTGGATGAGGAGGACGAGGTGGAGCTTTTCGATATGGAATTACCCCTCAAGGGTGTTACACCACAATTGGACCCATCGGGAAGAGTCACTCGCCAGCAGAGGGACCTACTAGGTCTCCCTGCGCCCACTGAGGCATCAGTCCTCAGCTGGAATCCCGGTAACGGTAAAGAGGATGTCAGAGCTATCCAACACTCGAACCCTTCCGCATGATTGCAGAAGTTAGAGGAGGACCCTGAGAAGGACACATTTCACCAATAACTCTCTTAGCAGAAGAACTTGGTCGACGACCTCTTGGATTAAAATGCTGCAGAGCGACAGACTGATTACGACAATCCTATACCAGTACAACAGGATCAGGAACAACAACCCCTCAGCAAGCTGCCTCCAGTCAACCCTAATAATCCTGCTCCCATGGAAAGGGTTGAAGTATGGACATACAGCAAGAGGGTGTGGTATGTCTCACCAAACCCTCTGTAATGGTGTAATAATCCAAGGGATCCAGCTCGGGTTCCCCCAGTTGCCCCACAGGTCACTCCACCAGCTGTTCCACAAGGCGCTGAGCCACCTTACAATGTTGAAGAACCCACCAATGCACTCGTTGTTAGGGATACCCATAAAGATAAGGACCCCTACATAGATGATACAATGCCAGCACTCATTGCCCACCTTGAGGCATTGGAAAAGTGACAGGTGGAAATCCCACCTGATGGCAAGCCATATACTGCATGGGTGGATGATATGCCGGCACTGCCCAGTTTCGGGGGTCCCACCTTTTCCCCCTTCTACAGGACATAGGACCCACCACAGCACCTGTCTCACTTCACCTCAAGTTGTGGGACCATGTTAGTCACTCTAGCACAGCTGAAGGCTTCCATGATCTGATATTTTCTGCAGACATGGGAGGGGCATGCATTTGTCTTGTAAGTCCAACTCCCCATCAGATCGATAACCAGCTGGGAGGACCTCTGTTGGAATTTCCTTTACCCGTTCAGCTCCACGAAGTGGAAGAAGAATATGCCAGACCTATTCAAGTTAAAAAATAGGCCTGATGAGCATGTCGAAGACTTCATCGCTTGGTAGAAGGGAATCAAATAATCATTTGACATGCCACTGACTTAAGAGAAATTACTGACGATGTTTGTAGGGAATGTTATGAAGGAACTGGTTCCTTCTATGATCCCCCAAAACTACCCTGTAGGATTCTGAGTCTTCTCCGATAAGGACCAGTGCCTGGAAGAAGCCTTGAAACAGGCCAGTCAGGCACGTCCCTTTCCTCCCAAAATTCTTGTTAGAAGGATTGTCAGAACCGAGCCCGCCGTAATGGCTCAAATAGATTCCCCCAAACACATGAAATTATTACCAGTGGAGCCACCTCCCCAACCTCACAGAGTCCTACCACGACAGGCACAGCCTCCAACCCAGCAGCGGCCTCCTCGGAATTTGTAGGTGCCCCTGCGTAACGTGATGCCACCACCTTGGAGGGACAATCAGGCTCTGCCTCCTCTATAGGATCCTCCATCCCCTTGTTAGGGTCAGGCTCCAAGGTCCCCCTTTCTAGAAAAAATAAATCGGACCTACCTGTTCAATGAGAATCAGGTCACCAGCTATTTCAGAAAGGCTTGGAACAAGGGATTATGTGTTTTCATGAGTGTCGATGGCCAGAAGAGGCAAACTTCACTGATCGCCCAAACCAATGCCCCTATAATCGAGTCCTGGGGAAGACCCTCAAGTAGTGCTATGTGTTCAAGGACTGTCTTCAAGACCAGGTCAATAAAAACATAGTCTGGATAGGCATGGCCCCAGGACAAGTGGCAGGTGTCTTCATAAGGCCAGATAGCAACAACGACGACTAATGCGAGTGGCAGTAGGTTTCTAACGGCATTTCCCTGAAGTATGACGACTGGATGGCTCGATAAACGTACGTCCATGCCCATGGTATCATTCGTGCACATCTAAATCCACCAGACCATTCAGAATCCACATCCACCACTTCTGCATCATCGTCTTAGTCGGCCTCTTCCCATAGGAGCAAGAATCAATGGCGTAATAAAAAGCAACTTGCCCCACCAATGCCATTGTTTTCCCATAATCTCGGTGGATTCATGCCTCCGGAGATGTGGATTCCTCCCATAATCCACCCAGAAGTGGTTGACTCTTCGAGTGATGGTCTAGGGTACGCTTCGGTTAACACCATGGAGTTGGTAAACCCCAACATGACTCTTGATGATGGGTAGCACCATGCGGACCTCCCCAACGTCCCCATATGATGCCAACGTCAGCGAAGCTATGACCATATGGTTCATCGAGGCACATCAGTTGGAAGATCCAACCAGACCATGCACACCATTGAGACCAGACAGCAGGCCCAGCACAGAGCTCCGCACGTGCAGCCTCCTCATCCGGGGTCATCAGGCCCACCTCTATCTATATTTATGCTACTAGATCAGGCAGAGCCACCTCGACCATGTCGCGACCAGCCTCACCCTGCTATAGGTCGATCTCAGTCATCCAGTCCTCATCTATTGGCCACTCTGTGGGCTTTGACTAGCGAGCAGTGGGATATTCCAAGCACCAGTCAACCGCAAGTCCAGCCAGTATGGCCCACCATGCCTCTTGTCATAGAGCGGCCTCCTGCAAGCATAAGTTCACGTCTGGCACGAAAGTATGATGTTCTTTAGAACCTTTATAGCATCTCGTCTATGATTTCCATCCATGAGGCCCTTCAACTGTCATCAGATATGCATGAGGCCCTCACTGAGGCTTTAAGAATCCCCCTCTAGTTTGAGACAGAGGTAGAAGTCTTAGAAGCCTTTCATGATGAAGCAGTCGATAATGCTGAATGCCATTCCATCATTTCATTTTATAGAGAAGATGATGGTTCTCCAATATATGGGCATATTTTACCATTGTACATCACCGTAAAACTTAACAGTGTTGAGGTTCACCACTGTCTTGTTGACACCGGCTCTAGGATTAACCTTATCTCAACACGGACACTACTGAAGATGAAGTTATCTGAAGATGACCTAACTCCCTCTGAAATAAGAATCCAAGGATATGACAGGACAGAGCAGACCCCGATTGGTAAGATCTTTTTGAAGACACAGTTCAGTGGCCTAGTTTCCAGCACTGAGTTTATGGTTTTCTCCCAATACACCGCATACAATGAATTAATAGGTAGACGATGGCTCCACCTGTATGCAGTGGTTTCCTCATCATATCACAAGTTCCTTATGTACTCCCTCAATGGCTGAATGGGCATTCTCTAAGGTGGCACATCTCCTTTTGGTTCTTATGAAGCCCACTACCTAGATGTCGACTATTAAAAGAGCATGGAAAAACAGATTTAGGCCAATGAGGTTTAACCCATTGCAGTGGCATTTGACCACTGGGTAGGACTGGATGACGCCTACGTCTTCCCGATCCGTCGATTGGAGGCCATGACCCCCAACATGGGGCAATGATTTGTTGTCTCTGGTACAAGAGGAAATAATATTCCCATGTCTATGTGATGGCGTAATATCACCTTGTACCCCTCTACAAATCAGGGTCAGGTGATCCCACAACCTCCTTCCCCCATAAGGTATTGGGACGCCCGCCCCATGGCAACGACAGTACGTCATATGTGCCTATTTCGCTAGTCTGGGATTAACTGGCTCAAGACGATGCACCACTATCAATTTTATATCATTAATCATGTCCCCTTGGGCTGAATAACAGATGGGATCAGATCAACATCCTTCATTGTTATGGTTTCAGAAGCACGTGAATCTTCCGATGTGATGTCCATTGCCGCTCAGGCTGGAACCAGCCTCTCATAAGAGACTGTCGACCCAGAGGAATCTCCTCCCACTGAAGATCCCTCCTCCAAAAGAGAGGAAGTGGATTCAGAGGATTCTCCCATGGCCTTTGAAGTGGGAATCCCCTCCACAGTCGATGAAATGGTATAGGTGAACCTTGGTAGCAAGGAAGACCCGAGACTCACATTGATCAGTGTCACCATGTCCCTAGAGGACCAAAAACGGTACGTAGACATCCTTAAGAAACATGGTGATGTATTCCCCTAGAGCTACTATGAGATGTTGGGACTAGATCCTTAGGTAGTCATCAACCGCCTTGGTCTCCCGAAAAATCATCGCGGGTTCAAACAACCTCCCAGGAAGGTTCACCCTTCTCATGGTGCCATGTTAGAGGAAGAATATGATAGGCTCATCAGAGCCAATTTTGTTAAGGAGGTCCATTACCCCAAGTGGCTAGAAAACATTATTCAAGTCAGGAAAAATAACGAAGTTATCAGAGTTTGCATCTACTTTTGGGATCTTAACCATCACTGTTCGAATGATTATTTTCCCCTTCCTATGATGTAATTGTTGATCGAATCTATGGAAGGGTTCCAAGACCTCTCTTTCATGGATGGTTACTTTGGAGATAACTAGATCCAAATGGCTCCTGAGGACGAGGAGTCCACATATTTCAGGGCTCCACAAGGTACTATTTCCTAACAGGTCATGCCCTTCGGCCTGAGGAAAGTAGGTGCCACCTATCAGCGGGCCATTCATGGCATATTCAAGCTGATCCTTAGGACATTGGTGGAATTATATTTGGAATATTTGGTGTTTAAATATCTCCTACGTCAAGACCATCTCAAAGACCATCACAAAGTGTTCGGATTCCTCCATTCTCTTCACTTGAATATGAACCCATTAAAATGTGCCTTTGGGGTCACCTCCAGCAAATTTCTTGGGCTCTGTTGTCAGACATAGGTGCATCGAGATCGACCCAGAGAAGATCAAGGGCATCAGCTAGATGCCACCCCAAGCTATATTTTGGAGCTTTGAGGTTTCCAAGGCCACTTATCCTACAAACAATAATTCATTTCTAATCCAGTCAGAAAGTGTAATCCCTTTTCTTAGCTCATGAAGAAAGGCACTTCCTATGAATGGGGCGAAGAGTGCCAGACCACATTTGAGGAAATCAGATAGTATCTACTCCAGCCTCAGGTCTTGATGCCACCTATCTATGGAAAACACCAAATACATTATGTGACTACCCTGGAACAATCTCTTGGTGCCCTTATCACCCAGAAGAACAATGAAGGGATGGGGAAGAATCTTTACTACCTCTTCCACATGATCCGCAATACGAAGACCAGATACCCCCCATCCAAAAGAGCTTCCTTACACTTTTTTTCGCAGTAAAGAAATTGTGACACTACTTAAAGCACCCCCAGGTACAGCTGGTGTCTTGGGTAGACCCGCTGAAGTACATTCTAAATCTCCCCATGTTGACAGGCCATCTAGAATGGTGGGCAGTAATCCTCCAGCAGTTCGACAATATGTTCTTCCCTCAGAAATCTATTAAGGGGAAAGCATTGACAGACTTCCTTGCATCCCACCCGGCTCCTGCTGACCAGTCCTTGGATCTTGATTTCCCTGATGAGGAAATCATCTCGGTAGACCAAGCCAGACCATGCTGGTAGATGCACTTCGATGGTGCTTCTCGAAGCCCCACCAGTTGGAGGGTCAATGATCCCCGACTCAATAGGGTAGTCTTGGGTATTGTCTTCATTAACCTAACACAAGCCATTCTGTCGTACTCATTCCTGTTATCAGAAGGCTACACCAACAAAGAGGTAGGGTATCAGGCTCTTATCACTGGCCTTGAGCGGGACCTCAAGATAGATGTGACCAATTTTTATATGAAAGGGGATTTTGAACTATTCATCAAGCATATCAACGGTGACTACGTCGTCAGAAATCCAGATCTCGTACCATTGTTGTAGTGCACTCTTCAACTAATGGCCCAATCACCATCTCATCCAAGATTTACCCATTTCCCTCGATCTCAGAACGGTCGAGGTGATGCCCTGTCTATCTTGGCTGCATCACTTGTAGAGCCTGAGTAGGATGACCTGATTATCCATGTGGAACATTAGAGATTCATTGCTCCTGTCTCACCAGATGACAACGATGACCTACGGGTAAGCCATCTTACCACCAGATCCTCCATGTCCGGACCCTTAGGTTTACCCAGATGTAGTGGTTCATTTGAGAAATGACTGGAGAGACCCACTTGTTGTGTATCTCTAAAATGGTTACCTCCCAGCTGATCGGGCCAAGCGTGAGTGAATCCAATGCCACGCGCTGTAGTTTACCCTCCTGAGTGGTGCTATTCTAGAGAAAATCCTCTACAAGCATGGGTTCAATGGTGTCCTCCTATGTTACATCCAAGAATTAAATATTTCTCAGGTCATGGAGGAGGTTCATGTTAGTTCCTACGGCTCCCACCAGACTGGTCCGAAGCTATCTCACTAGATCTGGAGACTGGGGTACTTCTGGCCCTCCATTATCAATGATTGCATAGAGTTTTCCAAGAGATTCCATGCATTCAAAATTCGTGCTAACATGATACATTGGCTGCCAGAGCATCTCCAGTCCACTATGTACTCTTGGCCATTTGTGGTGTGGGGACTTGATGCCGTGAGACCATATCCACCGGCGACAGCTCACCAGTGTAGCTTCATTTTTACCCCTATGGTTTTCTTTTCCAAGTGTGAAGAGGCAGTTATGCTCATGGAGGTAAATGCCCATTCAGTATTTTACTTCTTGAGCTCCAATATCATCTACCTATTTGGATTCCCTCACACCATCCTCACTGATAACGGCCCAAAATTCAGTGCAGTTGAGATAAAGAAAATGTATGCTAATTACAACATCCGCTCAAAGAATACCTCCCACTATCATGCACAAGAAAATGGACAGATTGAGGCATTCAACAAAACCCTCTATAACATTTTTCATAAATTGGTAGGTCAGAATAAGAAGAGTTGGCCAGAAAATCTCCCCAGAGACCTTTGGGCTTATCGGACAACGACTCATAATTCCCCCTAGGAGACCCAATATTCCATTGTGTACGGAACGGAGGCCGTCCTGCCTATTGAGATTCAGTTTCCTTCGTTACACATAGAAATCTATGTCCAGTAGGCACCAAATAGGGTTTGCCAAAATTCATCTGGCTGAATTGGATGAACTTGATGAGAATATGCTTCGTGGCCTACACAATCTGGAAAGGCATCAAAACAAGATAGCAAGATATTTCATCAAGAAGGTTCCCATCCGCTCCATCTTGCAAGGAGTCTTAGTATTGGCCTTCATAACACAAATGTTACCTGGTAGGAAGCCACCCAAGTTAGAGGGAAAATTCGAAGGACCTTACATAATGCACAGGGTTAAACCCAATGTGCATACTCCCTTGTGACCATGGATGGTGAGCGTATAACTCCTCCACACAATTCTAAGTTTCTCAAGAAATAATTTTCCTAAGCTAGTAAGTCTGACATAATCCTAAACTATCTGATCTGGTATGACCCTAAACTGTTCGGTCTGGAAAGACCCTAAACAGTACGGTCCGACATGACCCTAAACTATTTGTTCCCGCATGACCCAAAACTCTCGAGTCCAGCACGACCCTAAACAACTTCATCCTGCAAGACGTGAAACTCTTCATCATCCTCACTGCACGACATCAAACTGAATTCCCCTTTAAAAGTACATGTGGTTTGATTCCCATCTGCATGGGATACGTAGGAATGCTCAAACATTTCGTCTTGAGCCCAGCCCCCAAACTCTTCTCTTTCACCATCCCCCAGGGGTATAGTTCTCTCGGAAGATCCTTGCATGGTATAATGTAAGATTCCTTAGCCCCACTCATTTCAGGATTATGACTGTCGCACCATGTGCCCACTCCCCATTATTCAATCCTCCCACGTCGTCACCACATGACATTAAACTGCACGGTCTTTAAGAACTACGTATTTCTTGATTCCCATTCTCATGGGATACGTTGGAACGCCCAAACATTTCGTCTGCTGGACCAGCCCAAAACTCCAGAATCTCCCCTCTAGTTAAGACACATGGTGTGGTACATGATTTTTCCCCAATTCACATTGGGCTCATCTCTATCCTTCCATACGTCCCGCTCCCCGGAGATGTCCATCACTTTCACAGTTCTGCATGACATTAAAGTGCATGGGTGTGGCTATGCTTCACCCACTATGTTGATTGTGATTCCATCAACTTTCCCATCATGAAGGTCCCCCAAATGGTAGGGATTCTAGGCCAAAGGTCTCTCCTACCACATTGGTCCAACGATCTCGAGGATGTAGAGCGACAAATTGATACATGTCTCGCGTTGCGAATATGGTCAGTGGTCGATGCTCATTTTTTGTTCCCATTTTAGGTCACTATAAGGACATTGTGTTTTGAACATGGTCAATAGTTATCCTATGTCGTGAGATCCACTGCAAGATGTCCCAAACATTGAGTGTAATGGTACATTTGGCCATATTGTATCTCCAATCAACAGACCCCCTTTGGGCGATTCCCGCTATCAGACCCCTATATGATAGGCATATCCGAGTTCAGCTCCTTGTATCCCACACCGAGTACTGCTCACGTGGGATTAGGATCTATGATGAGGCGGTGATCGCACAAGAGGAAATATGGCTATAGTTGGTTGGGATGCCCAGCCTCAGGCCCCTTGGCCTTTTTTGTCCCCTTGGCATTTTCTGTCACATGGCCCAGGTTATCATTCAGTATTGTGTGGTGTGGTACGGACTAATTTCCTCTTTCATTTATGGCTATTTCTCCCTGCCAATCATATCCCCTTAAGACATCCCTTCCTTCATTTTTTGTCTATCTCATGAGCACGGTCCATGCCATGCTTCGTGTGCCCCATCATTTGGGTTCCTGTCATCCTCTATGTCCAGAACGGCCCCCAAATGGAATGGACGCTCAACCCAAGGGCTCTCCTACCATTACGGGCTAACGTCCTTGAGGATTTAGGGAAGAAAATTGATACGAGTAATGTGATTTGAATATGTTCAATAGTCGATGCTCAACTTTTTGCCCCGAATTCTGGTCACACAAGGGTGGATACTGTGTTGTGAACCTGGTCAACAGATCGTTGCTGCTCGGTGGTCTTCCATAAGCATGATGGTTCGACCTTTCTGTCCCACGTATATGGCATTAAAATAAGAATATATGGTCCTAGATCTATTAACCTAAACTAAGATCACCTCCTTCCTCGCAAAAACATGTTAAACTACAAACTACTTGGGACTTTCCGTCTGAGGCCCTGCCTCCGGCCCCTCAGCCTTCTCGGGCCCCAACCCAAGTCTCACTTAGGTTTGTACGGCGCGGTGGGGGATTATGTCATCATTCATGTCAGGTTACTCATCATTCCATACACATCCCTAGATGAGATAACATATCCATCTTCTTCTTCACTGCAAGAGGTTAAACTGCAAGTTGGTTAGGAATTTCCGTCTAAGGCCCAGCCTCAGGCCCCTTGGCCTTTCTAGGCCCCCGACCCTAGTTATCATTTAAGGTTGTATGGTGTGGTGTGGGATTATGTCATCATTCAATTTGGGTTAATTTCTGTGCTGTGAACCTCCCCTTTTGGGGTATTTCACCCATTTGAGTCCATACTGCATGACGGTAAGCTGCACATTACCCTCTTCTAGAACTACATGTGGCTTGATTTCCATCCTCATGGGATACCTAGGACTACCCAAACGTCTAAACATCAGGTCCAGCCCCATATCTTAGAAATCTCCCTTTCACCTTGGCCCCTTGGCCTACACTTTCCCAGGGAGAGGGGTATATGGTGTGGTATGTGACTATGTCCTCATTCACATCGGGTTTGTAACAACCACACCATGTACCTCTTTCTCCCGAGAGTTCTCTATCCCCTTATTCTGCACTCATCTTCTCAAATTGGAATCCCTCAATTGGAGTCCCTCAATCCTCTTTGGTGATTTACCAATGTTCCCAAGGGTACTCTGTTTTAGAATCTGGAGTGTCGGACATTACATGGACATGCTTTCTCCCACTTTCCAGGATTCGTGTTCCCCTTCATTTTGGGCTTCTATAATCTTTCACATCCGAAGGGACCCCCATATGGCATAGATTGTAGGCCTAAGGGCTCTCCTACCATTACAGGACAATGTGATCAAGGGTTTCAGACAAAAAATCGATACAAGTCACATGTTACAAATATGTTCAGCGGTCGACGCTCATTTTTCTGTCTTCATTATTGGCTAACCCGATATGGTTGTTGTGTTTCGAACACGGTCAATAGTCATCTTCAATCATCACACCATCCCTTTTAATACATGAATTTTGGTTATATGATTTACATTATTTCCCACCCCATTGTGTCTAGGTTGAATTTTGACACTCTAGACACTATCCCCCGGTGCGCATTTGCACGTTAGGAGGATAAAGTCACAGTAATGGCATCCTTTGGGGGTCTGGACTGAAATCCCTTTGGCGTGCATTCTAGGTTTTGAAAAAACCACTTCCGCCCTTGTTTCCCACACCATGTTTGACTCACATGGTCTTAGGGATTGGGTTGAGGTCTGCACTTGGAAGGGTTTCACTTTTCTATGGATTTATCTCTATGGCAATAAACTAAGAACCCTTTTAGAACAAAATACAACTTGATTCCCATTCCCATGGGATATGTAGGAACACCTAGACATCTTATCTTTGGGTCCAGCACGAATTCCACTAATTCAACTCTTTGTTTCTGCCTTCAGGGTTTTATGTCTTACGGGACTGCGTGGCGGGGTATGGTAATATGTCCTCATTCACGTCGGGTATGCTTTATTATGTCGTGCACATCCCCTATGGAACCACATCACTCATGTATACGTCTGATCCATATGACTTTAAACAATTATCCTTAGTCCTGCATGACTTTACACTGTTACATCTATCTTGCACGACACTAATAGTGAATGGTTGGTCCCATCACCGGACCCTAAACTCTGACATTATCGTCATGGCCGCATGAAGAAAACAAGTCACTGCATTGTGATGTCCTCACCCAAGGAGATGTCATGTTTAGTATCAGTTACACACGATTCCATTTGTCAATGCCTACATATGGATTTATTCCTGTGGAAATACCTGGACCTTTCATCCAAGGTCCATCGCTTCACAAAAAAACCATTCACCCAAAAGGAAAATCAAGATATATAAAATACAACTTGTTTTGATGCAAGGGCCAGACCCACACAACCTTATTATCTCTAGCACTGGTATCTTACCCTTCCATCCTTAGAACCATGTATAGCTTGATCACCATCCTCATGGGGTATGTAGGAGCGTATATGCACCTTATCTCATGCTCAGCCTAACTTTTTATTTCGGTTCCTCAACCTAAAACCTACCCCAAGAAGCACAAGGGGATCCGAACCAGGTCCTCATTCTCCTCAGGTCTTGTAATTACATCGTCATGTGTCTCTCATTTCATACCATCTATGGTTCGATTTCTAAGACTGTAAACTAATATCTCTTCCAAAACAATGTTTGGCTTGATTCCCATCTTCATGGGATACGCAGGAATTCCCGGGCATTTTTTTTCTCCGGGTCCAACCCCGAGAATTTACAAATCATGTCCCTTCATTTTTGTCCCCTTGTCCCGTACATATTTGGGATCATGTAGTGTAGAGAGTGCCTATTATGTTCTCGTTCATGTCGGGTTTCCAATAGCTGCACCATGTGCTTCCCATACCATTTCACAGTGTTGTCTGAGTTCTATTACCCAAAACTAAGATCTCCCTATGGGAAATGCGCGTCACATTTGGCTATTTGATACCCTGTGCATATTCCATTAAATCAAGCCTCTTTAATGGTCCGCCATAGGAACTTAAGTTAAAAGCATGCGACCCCAGGACCCTTGTCCTTGGGATGAGGAATCTTGTCCCACATGATGTTAAACCTCTCTCCCATAACTACGTATGGCTTAGTTCCCATCCTCATGGGGTAAGTAGAAATGCCTAACCACTTTGCTTCGGGCCCATCCTAACTTTAACTCTTTCTCACATGACCTGAAGAGTTTCCTCTAGGGATACATGGTGTGATCTGGACTCCATGTCCTCATCCACGTCAAGTTTATAGCTACCACACCACATACTCCCTTCCTGGTATCTTCACTTTCACTCCATGTCATATCGTATGATGTTAAACTGCATGAGTTAATATGTCCTCAACGAATGAAACTAAACTATGGTTTTACCCTGAACAAGTTTGGGATGCCCCGAAATAACATTGGGAGGTGACAGTTTCCTTGTCAAAGAGGTCCTGTTCAGAAGTATGTTTGAGCCCTGATCAGACAGATGTACCCACATAATGTGTTTCCCCCATTGCTGTGTAATTTCAAGAGTGTTGGACTCTAGTCGAACAACCCCTCACTCCACTCTCAATGATTTGTGTGCCTTTTATTCAAATCCTTTCCCTCTTTCACGTCTAGAGGAACCCCCATACAGTATGGATACATGGCCTACATCTCGCCTACTATCCTGGGCTAAATTTCCAGAAGGCTAATGGATGAAATTTCAAGTCAAACCCCATGTTTTGAACATGGTCTTTGGTTGGCCCTCATTTGGTATATCTATTTCAGGCTAACACAATAAGGATAATGTGTTTCGAATACGGTTAATTGTCATTCATAATTATCATTCCATGACTATAGTGTTCTAAATCATGGATATTGTAATTCACACAGTCCATTCCCCCTTGTTCGGATTTCTTCCCGCGCCCTTGGCAATACCCTTTTCGTGCATAAAAGCAGACTAGGAAAATGACAATTCAGCTATTCTGATAGCTTCATTCTCTAGTCAGGTCTTTCCCTTATCTACCTAGGAATCTGGGTTGGTTTTTCAATCCCCCATATGCTTGAATCTTGGTATTCAATCTTACATATTGATAGAGTGATAAGGTGGTCATCCTTTGTTTGTCGCATCGAACCTGACCCACGTGAGCTTAGGGAATAATCATTGGATGCTCCACGAATATCATCGGAGTGTAATAAACCAATACAAATAACAGAACTCGGGCATGATACAAAATCAAATAATTAAATCGTGGAAATATGTTAGTGGGTTTGTAATCTCAATAGAACCTGAGGGTATATCCCTCCCAAGCGCGGCTTAATCCTGTCAAAAGAAAGTTGCAGCTCCGCCACCCTCCGGCTTGTGGCATCCAGGATTTGATACCAATAGTTCAGTTCCCACCCCTCCTCGGTAGTGATGGGGTGCAATTCATCAGCCGCAATTTGGGCCCGCTCCAAGCCAGTTTGGATGATGATCATTTCTTCATAGGCTCACATCATGCCCTCTTCGGCCTCTACCAGTTGGGCCTTCAATCATAATATTTTCTCAGATTGTGCTTGCAGGGAGGCCGAGTGATCATCCACCCAACTCTTCATCTGATGGAACTCATATTCATCCGCTTGTAGCCTCTTGATGTTCATTGCTTTCCTCCACTACCAACCCACACCGAGGACATGGTCATACTCCTTAATCTTATCCGCTATGACATCTTAGACGAGTGTGTGAGGATGCTGGGAATCCACTCCATCAGTACACAATTCATGCAGTCATGAGCGAAGTCCACCCATCTCATCAAGCCACAGTGCTTGGGGGATTTCATCAATGAATAACTTTATCATCTTCCTCAATCGGCGACAGACTATTTTGTTTCCCTTTTTATCAAAGGTCGTATCATCCCAATTCGCGCGGTCGGCAGTCTTATATGTGGGTAATGCCCATAGGAACTCATCAACGGGGTCCAAATCTGGCGTTTGATTAGACACAGTGGGTCCCGGTCCATCTGATCGATCCTCATCCTTAGATACCACCTCGATAATCTCTTGAACAGCCCTACGGGTGGCCCCACCAGTGATCGGTAGCGTCACATTTCAGTCGATCTTGATATCCTCCTCCACGATCACTGGCATTCCTCCGGGAGAGATGCACCAGAAGCCCTGAACAACCTCGCTAAGGTGACCCGCACCATTTGATGAAATATTTGCACCAAAAAGGGGCATGGGTGTCAGTTGACATTGTCAATTGTGTAAGAACCCGGTTCTTATTCTTGAGGTATGAGCTTATTCTTTTCCTTTTTCCTTAAGTGGTTTAGATAAAATAAGGGTACTGGGAAAAATATGATTTTTTTTGGTACACGTCGTGTATTTTTCCACACGCCGTGTACTTTGGCCATATGGGATGGGTACACAGGGAGTGTAGGTATGTCAATGATGAAGGGTGTAAAACTGACTACACGTCGTGTACTAGGTATTTACACACCGTGTAATCTGTTGGTAGGTGAACAGTATGGCGGTGGAGGCAGCTGCCAGCTGAGCAACAGTACATGCTGTGTACTCATGTCGACAAATGAACTATGCCGTAGTGGAAAGAAGCTGCCAGGGGAATAGTTTAAAAAATGAAAAGTACACACCGTGTACTTGAGAGTACACATCGTGTGGACATGAAATTTTGATTAAAACATACAGTAGCCTCCTCATTTGAGAGAGGTGGCAAAACCATTGTTTTGAGCTCGTGAGGACGACCGAACCTTGGAGGATCACCCGATCGTGCACTGAAAATCACATTCTGCCTCTGTCGATCACGTTGGGACTGTACGGGTAAGCCTTCCCCTCTCCTTGAAATTTTCTTACCAATTATTCCTCTAAGAGAAGATATTTATATTTGAACATAAATTATTTTCTCCCATATTAACGATGTTCTTCTTCATTTCGAGTAGTTCCATTTGTATATATTGATTAGTGGAGATCAAGGTAGGTGGTCTGGTATTTATTGACAACTGTTGAGTTGAATTTGTGTATTGTTATGCTATGAACCCATGTTTGGGGTGTAGTATGGTTATGGCCTTTTCTAAAATTTATCTAGAATTGCATAGATAAATTTTTGATAAATTAAAACTACTGTTTGGGATCACTGCTTGGTTTTAGGACCACCCCAGGGGTGCGTTCCTCTGTTTAGCCGTTTTTCCTGAATACCATTAGGTATACCGTGAATTTTAGCAAGCTTTGAATATCCTTGAGAATAATTGTATATAATTTTTTACTTATGTGTTGGGATCGGCCCAGTTACTTGTATAGCCTGAGTGTAGTGTTTCGTTTTGCTGGTGGGCAACCTTTCTCATGCATGTGGGCCGTAGTTTCTGTGCCAGTGAGCAGTAGTTTCTGTGCATGTGAGTGACACCTCGTATGTCTCTGGGAAATATTCGTTATGCCTGTGGGCAGACACCTGTGGGTTTTGATTCTAATTACTTGAGGGTAAGGATTTTATGTCTGAGGACTGTGTTATCAAGAATATTCACCATGGTGATTTTCATATGTTATACCTGCCAAGTTAAATCATAGGCTTGGCATGGTTAATTGGATATTAAAACGGAAATATAACTGGTAGAGTTAATTACTTTTGAGTACTTCTTAGTTCATTTCATTTACTACTGCACACTACTGTTGCACATTTTCACTGGCAATTGGGCAAGGGCCTTTGGTGGATGCCTACTGGGGTTTATTTCTCACGCCCTGTTTGGGTCATGTCTTCAAACCAAAAAGATTTCATTTCTGTAGGTTCCGATAGGGGAAAGGGTCCCTATACGAATACATGATTGTAGCAGAGGAGTAGGAGAGCGTGGGACCGAGCTTAGGCTTGTGATGTTGTTGTGTTCTGTTTACTCTACTTTGTTTTGTTTGGTTGTACCTTTTACATTGACCTTTATTATATTGTATTGCAGTATTTTCTGTTCTGGATGCTTCCCTAGAATTTGGGACATGCTGCATCCTTATATATATGACCTCTTGTTCTCTATTACTTCAGTTGTCCATTTCAGTTGTATTTTGTTTACTGCTTCCACATTTGTATGTTATTTATCTTATCCATTGTGATACACTTTGCAAAATTAGGGTATAGGTTCCCCAGTATTAGACCTAGGCCCACGCTGCAAGTCGGTAGCCTCTAGCGTTTGGGAAAATGCTCTTAAAGACATGTGATCAAGCGAGTTCGGGGTACCCATTGCATGGAACCCTGATCCGGGCAGTTACAAAGTGGTATCAGATGGATTTATTTTCACTTGACTTACTATTTGGAGTCTATAGTCAAGGATAGGAAGGAATATGTTCTTGGTAATAATATGTTCCTCAGAGTATCTAACCTATGTACAGGGAAAATACAATTTACCTCGAGTTTCAATTTGTATGCTTTTTGAATTTTACAATTGATTTGATTTCACCATTAGGTGACGCACTTGTGGTGTGCTGTTATATTTTTATACCTGGGTTCTATTTAGTTGCAACATGATGACATGAGGGTATTCCATCACATGCATCATTTAGGCACATGTTAGAATCACATTCCATGCATAGCTTTCATCCCATATAGGAGCATTAGAAATTGCATGTTGTTGTGATAGATGTGGTGCTAGAAAATGCATGTCGTTTTCATAGATGCCTTGATAAAATACGTATTATTTTACAGGGTATTATTATGTATGTTTTTATAGAATGAACGCAAAACTTTGGCTCTTGAGGAGTATGAGCCCTATTTGACTGCAATTTGGTGGATCATTGACCTGTTTACTTTGTTATAACATGTATAAGATTCTAAGAGTTGATGTGCGGGGAGTATGGGCCCTCACAGATTGAAATATGGCACTTAGTTGTCAGTTTCAGTGTTTTTCTAGGATCTAGAGTAGTTTATAAGGCTTACTATCCAGAAAAACCAGAATACACGCCATGTAGTTTGACCACACACCATTTAATCTCTTGTTCAGGAAGAAATGGAATAAAAAATTTAAGTACATGCCATGTACCGTAAGTACATGCCGTGTAGTTTCTGACAGTGTCATGGACCGTGTAGGTAGAAACACGAGTTGGGAAAACTCTAACTGTACACGCCGTGTACTTTTTGTACATGCCATGTCATGTGGACCTTGTGTCCACCTGTGTAACTACCAACATGGATGGAGGAAATCTTCATTTATACACACTGTGTTAATAATTAACACACTGTGTTGTTTGACCTGGGGATCCGGCCATGTAACTAACAAACACGGGTCTGTGTTACCTCTTCTTAAACACGTCATGTACCTGAGGGACACGCCGTGTAGTCTTGGCTGGCGAGAGACCGTTTGGACTTGGCAGTGTGGCTGGGAAGACAGAGTGGTGTACACACCGTGTGCAGGTGTAACACACCGTGCAGTGTTAGCCTAGTAGCTATTTGTGTCACTAACAACACAGGCAGTTGGAATCTAAGCCGTACACAATGTGTCCATCTGGAACACGGTGTGCAGTCTGAGCTACGTACATGGCTGTGCAAAAAACAATAGGGTTTGTTGAGGCTCATTTAGAACACGTCGTTTAGACCTTATACACGAAATGTAGCTGTGTTTAAAAGAGAGCAATGTGGCTATGTCGTGTAGAATGAATCAGACATGGGAAGAGAATTCAAGTACATTCCGTGTGTGTGAACAACACACCGTGTGTTTGGGGTGTTACACGACCTGTTTTGGCAGAAGTACACGCCCATGTGAATGACTTGAAGGAACCTGTCGTGTAGTTATTATACATGTTGTATAGTATTGTTTTGTAAAACTTGAATGTTTTCATTCTCATGTTACCTTCATACACTATTTTTTCAGTCCTTGATAATCTTAATATAAGGCGTGTGTTTAACTTTGTAGAGTCATGCCGCTGAGATGACCACTTGTTGTTCTCCAGGAGAGCGACAACATGTATACTCCAGAGATGGTAGACCATGGGATACAAATGGATCCTCTAGCAGTGCCCGATGTGGCGCCATCCGTTATGATGTACATAGGCACAGATGCACAGTTCTATGATGGCTTTATGCGGTTCATGCTGAACTTTTAAGGATCACTACCGGCCGCCACATTCATGGTAGAGCTGGCTGGTATATTCCAGTAGTAGCATCCACCTACACTTTTAGGGGATGGCAAAGCACAGGCTGCAGAGTCGTGGCTGGAATCATTTTAGACTATATTCGAGCATCTAGAGACGCCTCTAGGGAGGAGGGTCAAGATTTCTATATACATGCTGCGTGATTCCGCCAAAAGGTGGTGGGATGTTACCACCCAGACTGAGCCTCACCACGACATGGTGTGGGTAGATTTTCAAGAAACGATCTATGACTTCTTATTACCAGAGATTCTAAGGGAATATCAAGCTCAAGAATTCACGATTCTGGAGTAGGGAACCATGTTAGTGATGGATTATTATGCTCTCTTCACCAGGATTCAGCGTTTTTCTCCCGTTCTGGTGGTATATGAGACGTTGAGGGCTAGACGCTTTGAGGATGGTCTTTGATATGAAATCTGTGCACTGCTGAATGTTGTCAGGTTGCCAACAGTTCATGCTATTATAAACCAGGCACTGATTACTAAGCAGAACCTGCGGGAAGCTAGTGGTGTGGGCCATGGCGGTTTGATACCAGTTTCGGGTACTATTTCTACCAGTAAGAGGAAGAGGGAGATAGAATTCTCTCATGGTTCCAGCACTAGCTAGAAGAATACATCAGGTGGCCAGGTCATGGGGTACCAGATTGGTAAAGAGGGGAACAAGAGACCACAATGGACTTCCAAGCTTACGACATGATATCTCATCTCTAGTGTTTTTGTAGGTCGTTTTCACCAGTGGCTAGTGAGATGGATTCTGTGCAAACTCCGTGCGTGGGAGCAGGACAAGCAGCTTCATACCAGTCAGGTAATTGGAATATGTGGGGGTGTGCAGGCCGAGATGGTGGTCGGGCCATGGTAGCTAGACCCCAGGATCTCAGAGGCAGCAGGGTGGGACATCTCAGGGTAGCCAGGCTATGTCGCCGGGCCGCGACACTAGGAAAGCATATGTAGTGTAACAAACCCAACATGAGGAGGATCCCATACCTTCTACTGTCAGAGGTAGTATTCTATTAGCTTCAATTTTATCTTAAGTACTTTTCGATATGGGTGCTACACATAGCTTTATATCTGTGCCAGTTTTGGAGATCCTTGGGATCTTTGTTTCTTCTTCTTCTTCTGATGTTATGATGATAGACACTTTGTTGGGGATTATAACGGCTAGTGTGCGTCATTGTAGGGAGTTCCCCCTAGAGGTTGGTGGGTGTCACTTTCTATGGGACCTCTATGTCTTGGAGATGACGAGATATGATGTCATTCTCGGGATGGAAAGGTTGGTACCCTTTTGAGCCTTTGTGGATTTCTATCATTTTAGGGTGAGTTTCACGTCACTAGAGGGCAGAGTATTTCTATACAAGGGTGAATGGGATGTCCAGTTGAGCCGAGCAGGACCCGGGCATCATGGGCGAGGTGGAGTGACAACCCAGATTGTGAGTTTATATCTGGATGATCAGGGGCCTTTTCAAAATTATTTCCCTCCAGTAGTTGATCGTTTCATGTATGTCTTCCCTGATGACTTTTCATGTCTTCCTCTAGAGGAAGAGGTGGATTTCACTATTGAGCTTGTTCCAGGAGTGGCACTGGTGTCCATCCATCCTTATAGGATGGCTACACCGGAGTTTCAAGAGCTCAAGAGGTAGTTAGGGGGGTTATATGAAAATTACTTCATCAGAACCTGTACTTCTCCATGGGGTTCGCCGATCCTCTTTGCGATGAAGGAAGACGGTACCCTAAAACTCTATTTGGATTATCTGAAGCTGAACAAGATGACAGTCAAGAACAGATATACCTTACCAAGGATTTATGGTCTTATTGATAAACTTTGGGGAGATCCAATGTTCTATAAGATTGTCTTGAGATCCGGATATCATCAGTTACGCGTTAGACCATCAGACATACCTCTTATAGATTTTCTTAGTAGATATGGTCAATACGAGTAATTGGTTATGCCGTTCGGACTCATGAACGTGCCAGCAGTTTTCATGGCCCTGATGAATCTTATGTTCCATCCTTATCTGTATTCTTTTGTGGTAGTCTTCGGGGATGATATCTTGGTGTAATCTTAAACTAGACATGACCATGCCACTAATCTTGAGATCGTACTAAGTACAATGAGAGAGAATCAGCTATATGATAAGCTCCCAAAGTGCCACTTTTGGATGGACCAGATACACATCCTAGTCATATCATCTCAGAGGCAGGAGTTGCAGTAGACCCAGAGAAAGTGAGAGTAGTAGTTTCTTGGGATTAGCTTTAGAAAGTGTTTGAGATACAGAGTTTATTGGGGCTGGCTGGTTACAACATGTGCTTGATACGGTACTTCTCCCACCTAACAACATCATTAACATGTTTGAATAAGAAGGGTGTGATGTTCTATTGGACAGTAGCTTGTGAGACAGCCTTTCAGGAGGTGAAGGGAAGGTTGACATCATGACCAATCCTGACACTTCTAGAGCCATGGAAGAGCTATATAGTTTACTCTGATGCATCAGGAATTGGGTTTGGAGAAATGTTGATGCAAGGTGATCGAGTAGTTATGTACGGGTCTCGACAGTTGGCACCACATGAGAGGAATTACCCAATGCATGATCTTGAGTTGGCTGCAGTTGTTAATGTGTTATGTTGTTGGAGACATCATCACTTGGGAGAACATTTTGTGGAGTTCACGGACCACAAAAGTCTCAAATATATCTTTACTCAGTGTGGCCTGAATTTTATATATTGAAGGTGGGTTTAATACCTCAAATCCTTTGACTTCGAGTATGCCTATACACCTGGTATGGGTAATGCAGTAGATGATGCACTGATCAGGAAGACTCAAATGCAGGAAGCTCTTGAGGCCAGTGGTGAGTGGAAGCTTATGGCCTTGTTCTCTGAGATGCATTTGTTGGTGCATGATAGTTAGGGGAAAACCTATCTTTAATCCTTATCTATGACTTATACCCTCTTAGATATAGTGAGGATGAGATATCTATCTGATTCAAAAGGTATAGTTCTACGAGAGTCGGTGGAATGTGAGGACCCTTTTCCTGGTTGGATGATATGCGATGATGAGGTACTGCGTTTCCATGGACAAGTGTGGGTTCCAGGGGACATACGTGAAGAGTTGATGAGGGAGTTTCATGCTCCAGCTTGGGTAATAAGTCCCGGAGCAACCAAAATGTACCGTGAATTGAGATGTCAGTATTGGTGGCCGGGTATGAAGAGAGAGATCACTAGTTTTGTTACTAGATGTTCCACCTCGTAGTAGGTGAAGGCGGAGCATCAAAGGCCATCCAGACTGTTATAGTAGTTACCCATTCCGGAGTGGAAATGGGAGGATTTCACGATGGAATTTGTGACCAGGTTACCGAGGTCACCTCGGGGAAATGATAATGTGTGGGTTGCTATGGACAGAATCACGAAGGTAGCTCACTTTTTTCTGATCAAGGAGAAATTCAGTATTGACGAGCTTGTGAAGCTGTATATCCGAGAGGTCGTACGTCTTCATGGGTCCCTTGTTCTATCATTTCAGATTGGGACGCCCATTTTACATCTCATTTCTTGAAAAGTTTTCATAGGAAAATGGGTACACTGGTGCTTCTGAGCACAGCTTACCACCCTCAGACCGATGGCTAGTCAGAGCGTACTATACAGGTGTGGGAGGACATGCTGCGTGCATGGGTCCTAGGATTTGGGGGCTCTTGGTAGAAGCTTATACCCCAAGTCGAGTATTCCTATAATAATAGTTTTCCAGAAACTATTGAGATGGCACCTTTTGAGGATTTATATGGTAGGTCATGCCGATCACCCTTGTGCTGAATAAAGGAAGGCGAGGAAACTTTACTGGGACCATGTCTCATGTGGGAGACATTAGAGCAGGTATAGTTGATACAGAAGCGGATCGCTACTACGCAGTCTCTTCAAAAATATTATGTTGATCGCCGCAGACAACCCTTAGAGATCATGGTCAGGGATCAGGTTTTCTTGCATGTTTCACTGAGGTTGGGACATAGACGGATCAAGAGATAGGGTAAACATTCATCGCGTTATGTAGGGTCCTTTCGGATTCTGGAGAGATTCGGGATAGTTCCCTATCTGTTGCAGTAACCACAGAGGTATCGGGCCATGCATGACGTCTGCCATGTATCTTAGCTGGGTCGTTATAATTCAGACCCATATCACATCTTTCAGACCGTGGAGGTTGAGCTTCAGGTCGATGCATCCTTTGAGGAGCATCTGATTTGTATTGTTGGTAGGAGCATGATGGTTCACTGAGGCCGGTCAGTTCCTATCGTATGGGTGCTATGGCATCATGGATGAGTGCATGATCAAACCTAGGAGTGGGAGACCGATGTACGAGCTCAGTGGTCAGAGTTTTTCACAGCTTTAACTTTGCCACCCTTGGAAGACCAATTCGTGGACTAATTTCTTTAAGGGGAGATGTTTATAAGAACCCAATTCTTATTCGTGAGGTACAAGCTTCTTTTTCTCCTTTTTCCTGAAGCGTTTTTGAGAAAATAAGGGAAATGGGGAAAATCCAAAATTTTTGTGTACACACCGTGTAGTTTGGTCGTGTGGGATGAGTACACAGGGTGTGTAGTCCTTTCGGTGATTAAGGGTGTAAAAATAGACTACACGTTGTGTACTAAGTATTTACACGCTGTGTAATTCGTCGGTAGGTGAACAGTAATGCAGTAGAGGTAGCTGCCAGCTAAGCTACAGTACACTCCATGTATTCAATAATACACGTCGTGTACTCATGTAGACAGATGTACAGTGCCGCGGTTGAAAGAAGCCACTAGGGGAAAAAGTTTAAAAAATGAAAATTACATGCCATGCACTTGAGATTACATGTTGTGTAGACATGAAATTTTTCTTAAAACAGGCAGTAGCCTCCTCATTCGAGATAGGAGATAGAACCACCATTTGGAGCTCGGGAGGATGGCCGAACCTTGGAGGATCACCCGATCGCACACCGAGAATCCAATTCCTCCACCATCGATCACGTTGGGTCCATAGGGGTAAGCCCTCCCCTCTCCTTGAACTGTTCATATGAGTTCTTCATCTATGGGAAGTTATTTACATTTGAATGAGAATTATTTTATCCCAGATTAATGTCATTCATGGTCGTTTAGTGAGCACCATTTGCTTATATTGATTAGAGGAGATCAAGGTAGGTGGTCTGGTGTTTATTTCAAACTTTTGAGTAGAATTTTTGTTCCCTTTTTCTACAAATCCATGTTTTGGGTGTCATAGGGAATCGGCCTTTGATGAAAGTTTTCTATAATTGCATAGATAAATATTAGATAAGTTGAAATTGATGTTTGGGATCCCTTCTTGGATCCAAGACCACCCCGGGGGTGCGTTCCTCTGTATAGCCATTTGGCCAGAATATCTGTGGGTATACTGTGAATTTTATCATTCTTTGAATTGCCTTGAGAGTAATTGTATATAATTTCTTGATTATGTGATGGTATCGACCCGGTAAATTGTATAGCCTGAGGGTAGGGTTTTTTTTAGCCTGTGGGAATCCTTTCTCATGCCAACGGGATGTAGTTTCTGTGGCCATTGGGAGTAGTTTTTGTGCCTGTGGGAGACACCTCGTATGTTTGTGGGCAATATTCATTATGCCTATGGGCAGACACCTATGGGTTTCGATTCTGATTACCCGAGGGTAAGGATTTTATGTCCGAGGATAGTGTTATCATGAATATTCACCCTGGTAATTTTCATATGTTATACCTTCCAAGTTAAAGCATAGTCCTGGAATGGTTAAATGAATATTAAAATGGCAATATAACTGGTAGATTTAGTAAATTTTGATTACTGATTAGTTTATGGAATTTACTATTGCACACTGCTGTTGAAAATTTTCATAGGCAGTTGGGCACGGGCCTTTGGTGGTTGCCTATTGGAATTTATTTATCACACCCTGTTTGGGTCATGTATTCGGCCCAAATATATTTCATTTATGCAGGTTTCAATAGGGGAAAGGGTCCTTATACAGGTACATGATTGTAGCAGAGGAGTAGGAGAACATGAGACCGAGCTTAGGATTGTGATGCTGCTGCGTTCTGTTTACTCTGCTTTGTTTTTGATTGGTTATACCTTGTACTTTGAGTTGTATTGTATTATATTGCAGTGTATCATGTTCTGGACACTTCCATAGAATTAGTGACATGTTTCATCCTTATATATATGACTGCTGGTTCTCTTTTACTTCAATTGTCCATTTCAGTTGTACTTTGTTTATTGCTTCTTCTGTTGTATGTTATTTATCTTTTCCGCTGCGCTACACTTTGATAAATGAGGGAATAGTTTCCCCACTATCAGACCTAGGCCCTTGATACTAGTTGGCAGCCTCTGGCGTTTGGGGAAATGTGCTTGAGGTCATGTGGCCAACCAAGTTCGGGGCACCCATTACATGGAACCCAGATCCGAGATGTTACAAATTGGAGATACCCATGAAATGGGTAGAATAAACCTAAAGAGATCGAATTAATTGTCTCATTACTGGGTTGACGCCGTTGGGACCCCGAGGTGTGCCCCCTCGTATATTACCGGAAGATCTGAAATATCATGGGGGGTCACCTCAGTTGTCCGGGCCCCTTGGGACGTAGAAATATATGCTTCAACAGGTGTGGATCCTGAAGTCCCCGCATCTTCATCCACTAAGGGATGATAATTGGTTATGTAAATTTGGCTTTTCTGCATAGTTTAAACGTTAACATAGGGTCTAAAGCAGTCTAGAAATGGATCCTGGGGAGTGGATTCGGGATTTAACCTTGATCGCCTTGGCGGATTATTCAAGATTTCAGCCTTGGTTACCAACTTATCCCTCCTCCAACGGGCTCCCTCTACCGGAAACATTCTCCAAGGAGGACACATCTAATTCTTTCACCCGAGGGAAATGTTCTCTCAGTTTAGCAGCAAATAATTTAGGAGGAATCGTACGATCTAGAAGCACCATGACATGGTCTGTCATTGGACACGGAGCACCCTGGGAATGCACAACGTCTTCCAGCTCTGCCAGGTATTGCTTCACCTCTGCCTGGGACACAACCAAGACGTCCCTGATAGGTCCTATCTCTGTCAAGTCCATCCCAAGATAGTTTAGTTGTTTCCACTTCTCGGGAGGGCTGAGGAACTGTCTATTGACTTCCCAGATATCCCATGCCTCTGAGAAGAGAGCATCCTCTGATATGTCTATGTTACACAGCCTCTCCCCCGGAGCCTGAGTGGATATCCTGTAGAATCCCCTCGGTGGCCTCCCTTTTGGGTAACTTTTCTCTTCTAGGGCCACCAAGTCCGCTGCCACTACCTTCACCTCGACCGATGCAGTCCTCTCTACCATGGCAGCCACGCCACCTCGAGAGGTACCTATTGCCTTCTGGCCCCAGCCATGAGGTTGTGGAGGTCCCCCATTTCTGGCCTAGACAATCGGCCGCTTCAGCATCTCCCTTAGGTAGTCCTCCCCTAGCTTGGGGGATACTCTTTTAACAACATGAAGATGTCCATGGGTGGAGGTTGCTAATTTAACATCTTTCCATCCTTGCGTGTGATCATGAGACACATCTTCCTCATCCCGCATGGATGCTCTTCATGGATGCCCCCTACGTAAACCCGGGGGGGGGGGGGGGTCAGTCGATGTATGCACCAGATTTTCCTGGAAAATCGATGCATAGAGTACGGCTCATAGAGCGGCTCATGGTCCACCCTCGCCCCCAAGACTCCACCTCAAAAGGCTAGGAGATAGGACCGATGCTCTTTTTTCCCTTTTCCATCATCTTTGAAGGCCCCCGTTGGCAGTGGGAACAGATTTAAGTTGAACTCTTCTACCTTCTAGACTTAGTTTAATAGATATGGTATGGTCAGCTTGGCCGGGAAGCTCCCCATGACATTTATAAAGGATGGGAGAAGGTCTGATCCTGGAGGATAAAAAAGTTTTGGGTAGTCATAAATCCCCCTAATGTGCATCGTTATCCATCCGTACAGAAGGTGGAATGACCCACATATCCTTTGTGGCCTCTTCCCCTCACTGATGTGCCAGAGCATTTTGTACATCCTGGAAAGCATCAGATCTTATAGATTCACCTAACCTTCAGTCACTAGCATGGAGGCCATGATGAGTGTGTCGGGTCGCACACCTGCGTTTGTGTCCCACACCAGTAAGATCTAGCCATATATGAAAGCCGCGATGAATGCCTCCAACCTAACAATCGGCTGCTGCTCAGTCCTGATGGTGAACCCCCATGTTTTCCACTGGCTATCCTCCAAGAGCCGCCAGTACGATTGCTCATTGCCTCATTGAGCTTCATTTGGGCAAGTCCGAGGCCTCACCGGGAACTGTCTGTTATCGTGGAAGTTCAGAAAATGCTTGAACCACCATCTAAAGTGGACATCTCTTACCACTTCCTTGTACTCTCCCAGCACCAGTCTAATCAATGCAATCTCCAGTGGAGGCATCTACTACAGATCCCCCCATGCTCCCATAGTAGGGAGGAATTTGTCGAACATCACTCCCAGTATTGGGAATCCTGAGATATGATGCACGTCCCATAAGCTGATGCTAACCTCCCCATGATGTTGGTGGACGGTATTAGTCCTCAATGAACACCAGCTTAAAAGATCTGGCATTAGTTTCTTCGGATGATAGATGTGAAATTGGGAGGCCCAGGCTGCCTCATACATACTGACTCTCCTCAGCTCTGCCCCAAACTCTTCACACTAGGCGCTTACCGAGTAGGCCCAGGCCTAGTCATCCGTGAGGTTTCCACCTTGGTGCAGGTCCCACTCATCAAACCATCCATTCTTCGAGTTCCTCAGCACTGCCTTTCGAATTGTTTGGTACCGAGGAGGGTACATCTCCGGCTGCAATGTTTTCTTGTCAATTTCATTCATATGATTTTTTAAACAATAAGATGTAACAGGTGTAAAGTTCTCTCGTGCAGGGCCATTCGCCACCCTAAACCACTGGCACTAGAAGGACATGCTATTGAACTAGCATGATGGATCATATCTACTTGCTTCAGGAATGAAGACGTCATCCTTCAGTCCAAAGCCATAAAAAGGCAGCCTCTTTCACAACGGGTAGTTCCATTGGCTTTCTGACAATATCTGCACCAGTTAGTCATAGTCGGAGTGGCTCTATACCAACTCCCCCAAACCTAATCTATTCGCCATCTCTTCCCTTTGGGAATCATCCGCATGGACCCCCTGATGAACTCCAGGGGAGCCATCCTATCCTTAAAATTCAGTTAATTTTTTCAATGGACCACAAAGCTCGATTGTGGAGATCGATCGCGGAGATCAGCCACGGAGAATGCTCATGGAGCTCAATCTAGACTGCAAAATCGAAGAGCCTTGTACTGAACCTCAGATGCAAGTTTCATAGCACACTAACGCGAATTTAAAGATTCGTTATGTGCTGTGAATCAAAAGGCCTGATTCACAGAGAGTGATCACGGAGTACGCGGAGCTTCGTGAATCGAGATCACCAGAAGTTAAAATCACAGAGGTGAGAAAAGGAAAAAAGAGAGGTCGACCCCATTATTTATATGTGATGACCCCTGGTGCTTCGCAGTGTGTCTGGCTGCGGCTTACATCGGGGCGAACATAGCACACGCATCGCTGCTCCACTTTGTGGGCCTTCTTTGCGAGGCCGTCTCGTGGGTAACCAATATATTTTGGTGATGGGACCTCAGACTTGGATTCTCATTTTCTCATCGGCTCCTAGTCTGAGTGGGGGCATTTGTTGATTCCAAAATTGGGGGCAAACATCCCATCCTAAAATCATTAGGGATAGGCTTGTGAAGATGGATCGTGAAGCTCCCAGAGCCCTACGGCCAGTGCAAAATATCTCCTTTGTGACCTACTGTGACAAATGTATGGGGGATGGCTCAGCGAACCCCTTTGATATTCACAACCTACTGCGAAGCAAGGAGGAGGGATGGATCCGCGATCCCCTTTGATATTCATAACCCACCATGAATCAATGAGGTGGGATGTCTCTGTGGGCCCCTTTGACATTCTTGTCCCCTCACGAAACAAGGAGGAGGGACAGCTCTATGAGCCCCTTTGATGTTTGGGACCCGCTGGGAAGAAATGAGGCCGGATGGCTCCGCAAGACCCTTTGACATTCGTGACCCACCGCGAAGCAAGGAGGCAGGATGGCTCTGCGAGCCCCTTTTACGTTCATGACCTTCTATGAAGAAATGAGGTGGGACAACTCCATGTTCCCCTTTGACATTCGCAACCTGCCACAAAGCAATGAGGTGGGACAGCTCTACGAGCCCGTTTGATGTTCACGACCCACCAAAAATCATTGAGAAGGGATGGCTCCATGAGCCCCTTTTACCTTTGTGCCCTCCATTAAGCAATGAGGTGGGATGGATCCGTGAACCCCTTTGACGTTCATGACCCACCGAGAACAAGGAAGCAGGACGGCTCCGTGAGCCCCTTTGTTTTTCGCGACCCACCACAAGGAAAGTTTCATCTTCGTTCCGAGTGCACCATGCTTTGCGGTGACTCTAGAATATAAATACTAGGATCCCCTACAACCCAATGGATGGACTCTCAGACCATTCATCTTCCTAGCTCCCGAATCACAATGAATTTTTTTCTATGCGAACCATGAGCTCCCCAAGGTAATTTTGCTCCATGAAATACCTCCTCCGTGGCCTTAATTGAGCCACTATTCCGAGATTTATGCCTTTCTCAAATCACAGAGGCCTTCATGGATGAACGATATCCCCAAGGGGACTCAGGTATTCATGGAGCACTTATGCTTTGCCAGGCACCCTCCATGCACATTTAACCCAAGTGCCAAGGTCAGGTCACTGTGCCTCACGAAGCACATTGCATCACAATGCTATTCTTTTCAAGGAACCCTTGTTCATGAAAAATGGAGTTGTGAATGTCGATCCACATCGCGAAGCTCCTCCTATATGAAAATATGACCTATCCCTAGACTAGGAGACTGTACTTCAAGAAGCACGTCCCTTCATGGAGTCCCTCCACTTCATGGAGAAATAGAGCTACACAAATCTTCTACTTGTGAACCTCGTTCCTCTGTAACTCCTTTTCCCATGCGACGCTACATGCATGCTTGATGAAATTTCAAATTCCATTGGACAAAACTTCCCGTTGCATTGGTTCGCCTCATGCTTCTTCCGATAGGCATGCTAATGGCTATTTCTTCTTCGCATAGCCACACTAACGAGGACCCTCCAATGGTTCGCTCCATGACACCCCCTAGCCATGGCCTTGCCGATGCCTTCCTTCCCACAAGGGCGGGCGAGTACCGATTATGTAAGTCCTAAGGGTGAGGAGCACACCCACATCCCCCAAGATGCAGGATGTTAATCTGCCAAGAACCTTCGTCCTTAGCACATGACATTAAACTGTGACCTCGCCAGGTGCTCTGCAAGTGGGGCATGCCATCTCGGTCATTCTCTATGCCCACTGGTCTCAACAAGAGTGAGACCATTCCTCACATGGAATGAGATCTTATTCATCGGATCAATGTTTTTATGCGAGGAAAGGGAGACCAACTTGGTGTAAGACCCTAGCTTTCCATGAAGCAGGCAACATTCCTTCCGCACCTTTCATCGGTGCCAAAACCCTCAACCGCTGGGATTTCTCTCCGTTGGGCCTCCAACCGGGAGTATGTCCCAATCTCTATCTTCCCGGGATGAAAACCGTTTTTAATCCCTTGTTTACTCTTTGGTCCACTATCCACGCATGAGCCCCACTCCACTTTCCAGGGATGCACCATTCATGATGTAATCGTTAGGACATTTCTGTCCTTTGTTTCTCACACCGAGCATGACTCATGTGGGCTTAGATCAATCATTGACCATGGCATCCTCTCTGGGCATCCAAGAGTGTAAGCCCCACACTCAACCTGAACTATTTGGTCTTTGATCCTTGAAAAAACAAGGTACATAGGAAGCCTCTCTAAGGTTCAGGCCCAACAACTGGTCTTTTCGACCCCATTCACGTCGGTTCACCAAACCCCCCATGAACTACATGGACATTGATCCTTGTCAAGTAAAGGTACGTAGGAAGCCTCCCTAGGGTTCAAGACCAACAATTTGTCAATTTCGACCCCCCTTAATGTCGGTTCCTACACCCATGAACTACATGGTCTTTGATCCTTTCCATTGCAAGGTACACAGGATGCCTCCTTGAGGTTCAAGCCCACCATCTATCTGAGACCCAGGTCCTCCTACCCGTTGGTACGCCCTATACAGCATGACATCAAACTGCGGACTTGAATCAGTGGTAAGAGGATGTTTCCCCAATCAGTGATAAGTTGTTGAACACACCCGAACTACACAGACTTTGATCCTTGCCAAGGCAAGATACGTAGGAAGCCTCCCTGAGGTTCAAGCCCAACAACCATTGGACCCCAAGTCCTCCTCCTTGTCAGTTCACAGACCCCCATCCTGCATGAACTATGCATGTTATATCTATATCTCCTAGGAAAGGAACATAGGAAGCCTCCATAATGTTTGATCCCATCTAGGAGTGAGTCGTTGAAAACCCATCCAGCGGTATGCTGTTGCAACCCCATCCAACGGTAAGCTGTTGAAACCCCCAACCAGTGGTAATCCACCATCAGATGAAGTATGTGGACTTTGATTACCTGGAAGGAGGATATGTAGGAAGTCTCATTGAGGAAGAATCCCAAAATTATCATCATCCTCATGGCGGTTCTATCCCATTCACTACCCACTTCACTCAACACTCCATCATCCACCCTGATTCCTACTCGGGATGCCACATCCCAGTGGGATCACGCCACCTCATTCCCCGATCCCCTTAACAACAACCATGAAGCAAACCGCATGTTGGCCCCAACATCAGCGTTCCCTTCATAGGTTACACCCATCTGATCTACTCTAATCAGTGTTCTGATCAGTCTAATCCATCTCTACTGAACGTTAAACCTGCAGCATACCCTATGTTAACCATGGGAAGCCGAGGACAACCTCAGATACATTCCCATGGCATAAAATTTCATGTGTTCGATGTGGGATGCCTCAGGCATCGGCGCCCTTGAGAAGAACTATATTAAGGGGAATAAACCCAGACACGCCAGTGTCCTAGTGTCCAGACACGCTAGTGATGTCCAACATGACTACTCCAATGACGGATGGTTACTTCCTTGTCTGGACACTTTGGAATGTCCTGACAGAAGCAGTCTAATTAACTGGTGTCCATGAAGCTATGGCACTTGGAAGTGTTTCCCGAACAATGTCTTAAGTATATAAGGGAGACCTGGACTAGGTGACGAGTTCTGAGGAGGAATCCATGGATGGAAGAACCGACATCCTGTCATCTCATTTCAATCAAGGAGAAAATGTCCCTGAACAAAGAATGCATGTTGCCTGCCTTTGGAAAGAGGGAATGTTGGGCAACAAACAGTTGTGCGCCCTCCATGGATGGATGTGCATGCCCCAGTGAAGGCGTCGAAAACCGTATCATCTGAGTTTCCATTGAAAGTATTATAGCTTCCCTTTCATCCACCAGCATCTTTATTTCTAATAAGGTATGAATCATAAGTTCTGTTGACTTATGAAATTTGTGAAATACAAATCTAAAAATCATCATCTGATTTAGATACAATGTGAAATGAATGGCCATTTCAAAATGCCAAGCCCTTCCACACTCTCTTTTTCTTCTTCAACCATCACTCTCTACTTCATTAAAATTGTATGATTCTATTCTTTAAGTAAGCTCTTACATGGTTCTCATGAAATCATGAATAATTTCATGGTGTTCTTCTTCAATCATCCATAGATGGATGATACCTCACCATTCCTTCCTTTCATTATATTTTTTCTTGATCTCCTTCATTTTGATCTTTATTGACAACAATTAACAACAAATAAAACCTAATACACAATGTGGTCCCAACAATCTCCCCCTCTGACATGGTTCTCATAAAATCATGAATAATTTCATGGTGTTCTTCTTCAATCATATTCAGATAGATGATTCCTCACCATTCCTCCATTTCATTAGAGTTCTTATTGATCTCCTTCATTTTGATCTTTATTGACAACAATTGACTACAAATACAACCTTATATAGAAATTTTTCTGAAATTAAATATTACTAAAATGATTTATTTTATAGGGTAATTATTATATTTATTACTTATGATTTATTTCTTTATGTGTCACACATAATAATGTACATGATATTAATGTTACTGGTAAGCAAATAATATTATATTACTACAATAAATATGGTGATATTTTAGTCTCATGTGACTTCATGTATGCAATTAGGTAGTGAACCTAATCCACTATGGGACTCTGTCCACCATGTGATGTTGTCTCAGTGGTTAGACATGACTTATGTTCATATTATTTGTTAATGTTTTTCCACTTTTACTAGGATTTCATGATCTTATGAAATAATGTTATCTTTGTTATTCTACCATGTGATTACCATTGGGAATTATCTTTTATGATATAAAGTAATAATTTTGACTCTCTAGTTGTGCATACTTATCATGTTTCTTTCTTTTGTGGTATTTTTATCTCATCGCTTTGTCCTTGTATTCCCCAGGTTATCCCATGTAGTTTTTCAAGCTCGAAAGGATTCAGGATCTTATTGCGGAGAATAAAATAAAGATTTTTTAATATTTACTCATATGATGTATTATGAACCCACTAATCCAAATACACTAGGTCTCATAATATTTTGGATTTAATTAATACATGTTTATGTTAAAATCATATAATAATATTTGTAAGAGGATTTGGTTTCTATAGTTGGTATCATAGTTATGTCTAGTTATTTTTGGGGATTATAACTAAAATAATGTATTGATAACACTAGAGATTAGTACAAGGAAAAGAATATGTATATAAAAATATCATGAAATTTTGGTGAAGTGTAGATCATGTGAGTTCCGAGAAATTTCATCCATGTCTAGATAATTCAGGTGGATGTATATCTTCCATAGCTATACCTTGGGGTAATAACTCTAAAAATGTCCCATACATCTGGACTCGATCATCACCTAGTGCATGAAAATGAACCCTAATGCATATCTCGTTTGACATTACTAAGGTATATTATTTAAAAATTCACAAACTCTTTTCAGGCCCTTCTGAAGGACTTGATCAAATTTTGAGGTTATAAATATTTTAGTAAATATTACCATGGATAACCTAGATTGAAACCTAGAGACTCGTATTTTGGGATATTCTTATCATTTATATGTTAGTCATCCTAAGTTTATATGGTTACTTTTTTTGTTCATTAGTTAATAAATTCTCATCTTAGTTTATTATTTTAGTTAATGTCATTAAATAACAGAAATCATTCCAAATACAATATGATGGGAAGTCTAATGATTTTCTTAATGATATACCTAAGCTTATTGGAACTGTAGTTAAAATATTATTATAATTAAAAATGAGCTATCTTGAATTATGATTAATAATTGAAAAATAGTTGAATTTACAAACATGACAAATATGATAAAGAGGGTGTCTCATGAATGTTATAGTGACAAAGATGATAAATAAAAAATGATTAAATTTCATGCATTTAAAAATTGTGGGATAAGAAACCATGTAAATTTCCTTAATGGAACTGGAAGATTCATTATGTTTGAGAAAGGAGGGAAAAAGTAGATAATTGATGAAGTAAAATTATGAGTCAATTTTACAAGACACAACAAAATAATGTTCAACATAAGAAACCACTAACAGTTTAATGCCAAAGATGTGGATAACATGGTCATTATCTGAGTCAATTTCCTATTGCATGGATTAATTCCTATGGGACAGTGTTAAGGAAGTAATTAAAGTTTAATGACTGAGGTGTGTGTGTTTTGAAATTAAATAATAATATTGTTAACGTTTTTTTATTAAAGTTATCATGAAATTTCAATGGATTTTTCTATAAAATTTTTTAATTAATGATTTTCCAGAATATATTGCAGGGTACTAATGACATGGAATGGTGATTTAAGGGTAAGGTGATATTTTATTAAAAAAGACATGGCTAAGAAAGATATAATGATTATAATGTTTTTGATATTAAATTAATTATATCCAATTAAAATTAATTGATCTTGTGGGAAACGATGAATAGGATAGAAAAACATAGAGGGTAAAAAATGTAATCTATAGTAAAATTTTATTTTCAAGTATGTACATAATATTCATCTGAATTTTACTGGATAAAGGATAATTTTGAATATGATTATCTCATTTTTTCCATATTTTTAGAATAATGAAAACAACTAGTCAGTCTACAGGCCATCGTATCAAATAGGGCCATGCTTCTTGAACCCACAAACAAAATGTGACAAGGGTGCTGCACCTAACACTAACCTATGTGATGTAGTATTTTGTATAAAACTTCTTTACATAAAAAATTTGATGGATAAATAATATTTCATTTTTATGAAAAATATTATTGGATAAATTTTTTATTTTTTATGGTTTCCTTTGGATTAATGATATTTTGGTAAATGTTTAATTTGGTTAAGTTATATTTAACCCTTAGTTATAAAATTTTATTTTACATGAATGATTACTTGGGAAGAAAAAAATTAAATCTTTCAATGTTGAGGTTATTTTTGTTGTAGGTTCATACAGTAATAGAATAATATAAGTTGAACATGGGATTTGGAGATTAATATGAAGGTGTATTCTATTTTGGAATTATATTACCACCTTCAAACCATTTTTTAGTTAATCTATATATAAAAGAATAATATCATGATATCATTCTTTTTATCATGTGATCTATTAGAATTTAATTTTAGTGAATAAATGATGAAATTATACTTGTCAAGTTAGTGCGTATCCTTTTGTTATTATACTATATGGAAAAAGGATCCCTCAAATTTAAGGAAATGATAATGAAATATATTTTTGTTTAATTTTTGATAAATAGATGGTCTCTTCTATCATAGAAAAATTATAATGTTATCTCCTAAATGGGTCTTCTTTAAGAATATATTTTTTAACTTACCACAAATTTCTTCTCTATTTTTAAGAAGATGTTTTATTAACCCTTTTTATAATATTGGTTTTCTAAAAAGGAAATTTTCAAATGTCAATATATTTATTACTAAATTCATATCAAAATTTTAAGTATGAAATTTATTTAATAGGGTTTAGGTATGACCCAGATATTTTAAGACAACAATATGTATAACGTCATATTCAACACACAACAATGAGATTAAACTAACCGACGAATATTATTAAAATATTTTTATTTAAATATGATCATTATAACCTAGAAATTAAATCAGAGGTTATTAATAAGATTAAATAATTTATGAAATATATACAAAGGATATAATCAATATAAATATATTGATTAATGTCAAGTTAATAAACACTCAATTTTTAATAAAAACATTTATATAAAAATTTACAATTGTTCTGAGAAAATATTACAATTTTTTTTATATTTTTTAAATTATATTCTATTATAGTAAAATAATTTTTTAAATAAACATCTTCATATTAACATTGGGTTAAATTTTTGGAATTTTCAGAAAATAAGTATTTTCTAATTAATAATGAAAATATAGATTTTCAATCATTTCATTTAATAAATTAATTAATATTAAAGTACCATTATTATATTAATTTTAATTAAAACTAATATAAGAGTTATTTAGATATATATAATCCAATTAATTACATTTTATTGACTTTTATACTCGATTCTGATATAACTTTTCTAGCCTCAAAATTACATTTCTATGAATACTGTTTTAAAGTACAAAATGTTTCTTAGTTTTAATGAATTTAAATAAAATAGACTAATGAATGATTAAAATTAAATATATAGTATATATATATATATATTATAATTTAAATTCCTATAATGTTCATTTCCATTAATACAGTTAATATAAGTTCGTATTTTCTATGAAAAATGTTTTTTTTTCAAAAAAATCGATTTTCCCAATGCTTATGGGTTGAATTTTAAATTATATTATTTCAATTAAATGAATTTATTTTGATAAAATAAAATAAATATTTATAATAAACATAATTTATGTTATACAATAATATTAACATAAATTTTGGTTTTAATGATTAGTAAAATTAATTAAAAAAAAGTTATCATGGTGAAAACGTAAAAATGTTAAAAGTGGGTTACCATAGTAGTAAAGAGGATAATAAGCGTACTTTATTTTTTATGTTTGATGTTCGTATCAGCATTATCTATATGACACTCATTTATTTGTATATTTTTGGGGCTCTTGTATTGAGGGTGGATTTCCATTAATGAATAGTTTTGGGAAATTTAAAATGTCACTCCACTTTAATTAGAAAAGGTACCTCCTATACCTCTTAAGAAATTTTACTCAACTAAAAACATCCAAATTATATCCCAGAAATCCATATAAATATTCCTAATCTTTGAGTCTTCCTAAAATACCAAATATATGGTCTTTAATAAGAGATATAAAGGAGGTTCTTCAAAGTAAAAATAATCAACATCACCGAGATCCTTATTTTCTAATTGTACTTTTTCAAGCATCAATTAGGTATTAACAATTACAATATAATAGCACCAAAATGTATTGTATACATATATTTTAATATTTTTATTTCCTAATATTTATTCATCTTCTCTTCCATCAATTGATAAATGTATCCATTGTTCTTGTGTATGACATACCACTACCTTATGAATGGATGTAATTCATTTTCAATCATTGCCTCCAATATATTTGAATAATTATAGATTAAATATTTATATATGATATTAATTATATATTAATAATTATTTAAAATTAATATATCATATACTTTATTACCTTACCATCCATGGAAAAGGATAATGTCATTCATGTGTATGGAGAATTACTACCTTGCGAAGTGATGCAGTTAATGTTTTATTACCTCATCATGTGGATGGTATATGTAAGTGTGTTAAAAAATAATATGATTTTTATGATGTTATTATCATCATATAATGATAAAATATCACTTACCTTCTTAATATAATGATCTTTGATAAATGGAAACGTTACACTTGCATATGTACGACCTATAATCTTCATGACTGTAACATTGTTCATTTTTAGTAAAAATATTTTGTGGGTGATTTTATGTAGTAAATTTTTAATTATTCCATGATTATTATTATTTATATTTCTTAATAATTACCCTGTTGACCATAATCGGCACATCCATTCCGTATATAAATTTTGAACAGAACATCCAAGAAGCACCTGACGAGGACATAACTAATTAAGTAATAAAATACTTTATAAAAATAAATTAACTAAATAATTTAATGATAATTTATTAAAACTAGAAATTTTTATTAGCAAAGAAATAATTTATATAATTTTATTATATATGATATAGAAGACATACAAACAGAGTATTGACTTGAGGTATGGGTCTCGTATCAAAACATCATTCATTGAGAACCATGTTTTTTATGAACTAATTTGTTTTAAATGGTGTATATATTTAACAATTACATATTATTTCACAAATACATATAAATTAATTATATATTATTCTACAATTAATAATTTTTATTCATTGGATTATGATTCAAAATTTACAAAAGCGGAATGGGTTTATGTTTCAATCACATTTTAATATAGATCGTAAATGATTAAATTTCTATTGTAGGAAATTATTTTATTATTTTATAATAAAAACCATTTTTTTATATTCTATTTATTAAGAATAATTTGAATTCAAATTACCCCTTTACTGCTTTTTATACTTAAAATTATTTATAATTTTATAGGAAAAACAGACCTCAATTTGATCTTAGTTAATGATCTATTATCATCCATATCTAAGTTTTCTAGAAATGTTTTCAAGATTTATTTTTAATTTCAGAAAATATTTGTGAGAGAAATTGTTACCTATTTTTGAGTAATCAAAAAATGGTTTTAAAGGAATCTTCTTGTCATTTTCTAAATGAGGCTCTTTTGTATCTTATTTAAAACAATATGAAAGGAATGTATCTTTTAACATATATCACATGTTTGGAATTACCTTCCGTCAAACCCACTTAATTATTTGAATTTTACCTTTTACGTTTCACCTTTTATTTGTAATGAAATTTGATTATATAATAATTTATTTAAAATAGTAAATTTTTTAGAACTGATTTCAAAGTTAATGGGTTATTTTTCTCAAGAAAAATTATAGTTAAAATTTTAAAGACATTTTTATCAATGATGAAAAACGATGATGTAATGGATTACATAGAAATTATGTATTTATGTCTCTAATATATACACCTGGATTATTCTCCCTTACGTTTACAGGCTAATAAATTTCGTATGTTCACATCTCAAATACACTAATTATTAAATTTCCATTGATTATGATATGAAAAAATATTTTAAAACCCAATTCCCTTCCCTGGGTATTTCTTATGTTTATAAATTATGATTTATTTACTAATGTTGCACAAATATGGATGTACATTATATAAATTTTATGGGGGCAACCTATCCTTCCATTGAATTGGATAATTTTTAGTATCATGATATTTAATGTATGAGATTAGGTAGTGAACCTAATCTATTATGGAACTTTTTCCACCACTTGATTTTGTCTAGTTTGATAGTGTTGAAGTATGTTTAAATCATGTTTAGTGTTACCACAATTTTTTCTATGATTCCATGATCTTATGATACCAAATTTTTTATGTTATTATACCATATGATTACCCTTGATCTTTATGTTTAATGATACCACATTATACATTTGACTCACTAGTTATTCTTCCTTATCATGTTTATTTCCTTGATGATCTTTTTAGATCAGCTGTTTTCTATGTATTCCCTAGGTTATCCCATTTTGTTTTAGTAGGTTTACCGTTTTTATGAAATAATTATATATTATAAAATAATTATTTTTAATTTATCCGCAAATTGATGTATTATGAACCTATTCTTCCAAACACACAAGGAATTATGATCATTGGGTTGTAATTAATAGATGTTTTTATTAAAAATCATGTAACAACATATGTGAAAAAATTGATTTACTATAGTTACTTTTCTCACCTCTCTTCATGTTATCCCATAGGAATTCAATTTTAATGAGAAGAAAATGGATGCCTCAACTATTAAATTCTAGGTACCTTTTTTAATAATTTCATTATTAAATACATAAGAAATATTTTCATGTATTTTACGTTTGACTTCAACAAAATATAGTCAATAGATGACCATAAAACCCCATAGATTGTATCAGATGATGTTTATTCAAGAAGAAAACATTTTTGAATCAATTTTTCTCAAAGTAAAAAAAGAAAAAAGTGTTTTTATAAAATTAGAAAAGGTTTTAGAAACTTACATGAGATGTGTAAGGGTAAATTTGATCTACCCTTACACATGGGAGTTACATAATGATCATACCCATTCATAGAGTGTCTACATAAGGGTATCCTCTGTATTACTATTACATAAAAGGTTTTTATAAAGGAATTAACCATATGAGTGTAGTTTTAAATAAAGGTAATTAAGATTTAATATAACATGATACCCTTATGCGATGAACTTATATAGAAGTTCTTTTTAATGGTATCCTCATTGTAACATTTCTTCAAAGAAGATGGATAAAGGTAATACTCTTATAAATGGGGGTTTTTAAAATGTAGTATCCTTAAGAAAATTGGTTTATGAAAGGATCATTGGTGCTTTACCCATACACGTAAATGTATGAGGGTGATTCTTAAAGGTTAATGATATTTACCCTTACATAATGATTAATCAAATATGAGTACCGATATATATAGGATTTGTGTAAAGGTAATACGTTAATGTGAAGGAAATAAAAAAATAAACCTATAAATTACCCTTTTAGGATATTAGAAAATATTGGTACACTTACACTACACATCCACATAAAGGTAATAAGGTGATCCCTTTTAGGGTAAACATAGTATTGTTAGTTTTTTTAATTAATAAATGTTTTAAATTGTTTATAAATTATTTGTAAATAAATTTAAAAGGTATTTTCATAATATTAAATTGACTATAATTTATTTAATTAAATGATTAATTGTAAATTATTTATGATTACTTAAATATATGCTTATGAAACATTTTTCCCACATATTCAATGTTAATATTTTAATATACCTTTTAATAAATTAAATGGAATGCCTTATAAGCTATAAAAATTGATTATTTTGAAATCATAAGAGTTTATTTTTATTTTTATTAAAACAAAATAAATGCAATTTAGATTATATAAAATTAATATATAATATATATTGAATTATGAAATGGTTATAATTCATGAAATATCATATAAATTCCATTTAATATAAGATATGAATTTATTCATAATGAAATGCATATAAAATGTTTATATTCTTGTTAAAATATGAAATGTATATAATTATAAATTATTTATTAACCATTTATAAATGTATCGTGCATTAGAAAATAAATTTTTTTATTTTTTTTTAAATTTCATTTATACTCAATTTTAAAACTGTTTTTGAATATTTAATACCATATATACCCATTTATATGATAATTTGATTCTAGGAGAGAGCCTTGCATGTGATACTACGTTTGATATCATAGAATTTAATTCTCTTCTACATTAACATCAATTTTATTCTTTAGTTATGATCTTTATAATAGTTTGTGGGAATATTTTTTGCATGTTAAGTGTTATAATTTTAGTTGAATTGTATTATCTCTTGATTAATGTCTCCCCGAGTAGAGGGACTCAGGTTCAGACCATCAACATTACTAAAGGCTTTCCCTGGTAAGGAAAGAGAATGGGTTTGGCTATCTATCACTATAGGCTTACACATTTTGTGTTTTTCAATTTAATGTCACTGTATGTATTTATATGAAGTGTTCACATACCTTATTCATATGATGCATTTGGATACATATTAATATAATTGTATTATATTTTTGGTGTGAGTAACAAAATTTAGTGTGTTCTGTAAAAAGTTACATATTAATGTGGTGTGAAAACATTAATTTTTGGGTAGAATATGGATTTCAATATATAAATTAGAAGTATGAATACACAATGAAAATAGTTTAATCATAAGAAGTTGGTGAAACCTCAAAAGAAAATCTCATAAATACTATGTTTAATAGTCTATCCAAATAAGTAGTAGTCATGAACTTAGTTTTTCAACTAGCTAGTTTCATGCAAAATACAGGTTCCCATGAATTATTTTTTGTAATAAAAGAATGTAATAACATACCCCAGATTGTCTTATCGAGTAGTTTCATGCTAAATCTATGTTCCCTTGTATTTCCTGTGATTAGATTTTTTTTTGGAATTTTCATTGGGTTATACTAGATTGGGAAACCATAACATAAATGATACAAGAGAAATAGTGTTGATTGAATCCTTGTGATCGATTTTGATAATGGGTTATCTTCTCAACTATATAAGAGTCACCCTTATTGTGATTGGTATGACCCCATACCTAAAAACTACATAAAGAGATAAATGATAAAGAGTAATTATTACATAGTGAAATATGAATCTTGGATCCCAAAATTGATATGATATATGGGGTTACCATGTTTAGTGTGAGAACTTTCATAAAAAGTTTTCTTTGAAAAGATATAAGATATGATATTCATTTGATAAAAAGTTCTATTATAGATAAACACATCATCCCCATTAAATTGAAAATTATATTAATCTTTAAAATGATAAGCATAAACTAAGTAACTCATATTACTAGTAGTTTAATACATGTTATTGAGTAATATAAATATTATATGTGTTATAATTGTTCCTTCCTGAGTAACTAAGCATTGGAGTTTTTAAACAAGAAAAAAAAACGTGTCCATAGAATGAATAATTTATTGTTTAAATAAAACTAGATTCTAATTTACCTAAAAAATTATAAGTTTATATACTCAATATAATTGGTAATGTCCATGATATTCAATAATATTGAATATTTTTGGATGTACTAAAGAAATCATATAAGTATTAATCTAGTTAAGTAATTAATTCTGTTGTCATCTATTGAAATGGTCCATAAATATGGATAGATTATAAAAAATATGGCATGACATTATCAAGGTGTTTAGAATTGTTGAATTAGTCATATAATGTTTATGTTCCAATATTATATAGATTAATAAAAGTTGTAAAAATTTGAAACCAAGAGAAGAGATGTTAGTTCAAAAGTTCAATAATGCTTCTTTGAGAGTTAAATCATTTTCATTGAATCATAGGGTTTTCAGTAAGGAATATTATAAAAAAATATAATTGTTTATATAAAATATGAAAATGAGTTTTGGAACATCATAATATATCCATGTAAGGTCTAAATGTTATAAAAATTGACTCTTTAAATTTTTATGATACATGAACTGAATATATATTTACAAGGTGTTTTAAATATAAATGAGTATAAAAACCAAAGAATAATTTTTTATGTTTGTATTTTACATTAATGGAGAAAATATATTTCATATATTAATGTAAAGGATGGTGTTGAACTCATATAAATAAATGTAATTGAAGTGTATCTTCAACTCACTTCTCTTATATAATCATAGGCGATAAGAAATAGTTTTTATGAGAAACCCAAGATAATTAATCATATTCACTGGGTTTATGATTCATTGAATTATATATCATATTTAGAGAAGAATATATGGAAATTTATTATTTCATGATAAATTGTTTATCGATATAAACACTAAACACATATAATTCTATATGATAAGTTGAAACAATAGTTTATTTATTTAATATTCATACTAAAAGTAAATATTTTTTATTTTCTAAAACAAAAATTAGTATATGTTATGTATTAGAAATATATTTCGAATAGAATACAATGTATAAGAGGATAGTTATAGTATTTTTTTACTTATAGAAGTTCAAAGTTAACCCATAAAATATTGTGTCCATATAATATTATGTTATTGTTAACATACTATCCTAAAAATATTGGATAATATACTTTAATGAAAAAATTAAATAGATACATTAAGTAATTGCGAGAAAGTGAATATCAATGTTAAATAGAGGTTTTTACCCATATAATTTGATATTTATTATTAACATAAAAACATAAATAATTTTAGGATATTTAGTGGTAAACAAAATTATAAAGAGTTGTGTTCATCTACTATAACAGGTGAACATCAATATTCCCAAAATGTTTATACCATCCAATACACAAAGCGTATCACTTGGTATCCTAATAGAGTTTATTGTATTATTCTAAATATTAATATCAAAAGTTAAATTAGTTACCATAATTAATAGGATATCTCTCTATACTAAAAGATTTTAGGATGTTCTGGTTAAGTGATATTGTAAGTACTTACATTTAAAAAGGATTCCAAGAAAAAACATATATGGAAAGGGTTCCAAAGACGATGATGATATAATTAGAAGGGTTTTAATGTAAACAAATGAATAAAATATTATGCCTGTTTATGTTGTATGGAAAAACAGTTTGAATATAATTTCAAATAATTGAACACTAGAAATGTGGTTCCCAAGTCCCACCATCATTTAAACTAGGTTACATTGTAAATATTCCTCATTAAGAGGATAATGAGACTAATTTATCAAATTTTCACGTAGGGATGTGACATGAACTACATATGGGTGTAATGTTTAAAAATTAACTTAGTACAACAATCATATAAGGGTTTTTTATAATCTATGGGTGTTAAATACTTAAAATATTGGAAGAATTTGTTGTAATCAAATCATGTAATTATAAAAAAGGACATATCCATTTATTATTCATTTAGGTGCACTAATGATTTTCTTTACATAAATAGTCAACTGATAAATATCCCTACAGAGTATAAAATTTTAGTAGTCTTGATTTTATGATCATTATTGATTATAATTGGATGTAATGATATGTACAGATTATATGGAATAGTTTTTTATATCCATTACAATGATTTATATATAATATATGAATAATATATTCTTGATGTAATTAGTAGAGGCTTATTATTAGGACTGATCCATGAAATTATATCTCCTGGAATTTCATAAGATCATAGATATTCATTGGGGTTTATTCCAATTATCAATTATTATTACTCAATGATGGTGACATACCTTTCTTGAGAACCTTAATACATTGATACCCTACGTACATAGTTGATCTTATTAACATTACTAATAAATGGGTGACTGAGTATGTTGGCGATCATTTCAATGTTTTGAATTTTACCAAAAAAAGATTTGTCCACTTTTATAACATGAAAATACATCTGGAACGTGATATAATTAATCTTCTAAAATTTAAGGCCATGTCTAGTTGTTTCAAATTGGATGTGTTCAACTACATAGATTAGTGACATGTAATGAAGTTATTAGAATAATGACTGACATGTGATGTATTCATTAACATGATCAATATTTTTCAATGAATCAGTAAATTATGAGAGGCCAATAGAATATTTACATGTAACAATCTAGTGTCCCCACAATGTCATAGAAAAATTTATTATGTTGGGAATATATGATGTATATGATTGAACTTTTAGTGGAAATGTTCATATAGAGCTATGCACATGTTTAACAGTGATAAAAATAAACCATATGGTAATTTGAGTTTCACTGATTTTTTATAGGAAACTATTTTCTTATATCTATGAAATTGGGATTTCATTAATATTTTCATTAATACAAAGGCTCTTAAGGTCACACAACTAGGCCCTTAGATAAGGATAAATTTTTGTAATTTTTTAAAAGTGAAGAAGTATTAAAGAAAACATTATCTATAAGTGTTTAGATGGATTCAACAAAAATTTACAATGTTTTTCATAAAGTCATTATAAAATTTTAATACGAGTTGATGTTTTTTGGATGTGCACTAAAATGTACATGTATAAGATGTATTCACACATTCATATGATGTTTTAGATATATATATATATATATATCTATATATTATGTCATTATATATATAATTTACATATATTTCATTCATATTGTAATGTACTAGATTTTCCATATAATTTTTTTAATATTACATGGGATAATTTTGAGACCATGTGCTAAGATGGAATGTGATTCTTAGGCCCTGGGTGCCCAGATTAAATGTTCCAACTATTTTTATTTTTATTATAAATATTGGGCATGTGTGGTTTTAGTAACTTCCTGGGTGCCTGGATCAAAAATATGAGGGCACAATTGAGCTCAGAACAACAAGTTTACCTTAGGCGAGGCCTGACATCAGCCAGCATGAGTCGGCTAAAAAATCTATTTTATGGACAGTTTAAGAGAAAAATAAAATAAAATAATAATTTTTTTTCTTTTGTTTCTTCGATTTTACGTAGCAACTCAGAAACACTATGATGCAGTTCCTCAATGACACTGTAATACAGCTTTGTGGAAACTTTTAAATAAAGGTAGGGACAAGAATTAAAATTCCAAATGTTGGAAAAAATTTCATGGAGCCTTAAAGTTCCCCTGAGGAATGTGAAGGAAGATCTCTCGCCGACGATGATGATTTGGATATTAAATCTCGGATCAAGCACCAGAGAACAACGAATAAACAACGTTTGTGGATAGATCGACATTAGTGATGAAATTCACTCCTCTTTTGGATCCTCTTTCTATGTAGTGGGATTATTTATGTTTGATTTTTATCACATACATTCCTTCAAATGATGAATGTGGATAAACCCACAATCTGGTTGATCCATATGATGATAGTTCTTGTGGGATGGGTGTTCTATTATGGGTTTTGATTTGGAAATTATCCACACATGGAGTTGATGTTGTTTTACACATCATTCTTCAATTCTAAGTTGGATGAATTGAGGTCAACATGAACAAGGCCCAGATACATCCGCTTTTGGTGTTCTTGTGCTTATCATTTTCCCATATTTTCATTCTCCTCATTGTTCATTGGGAATAAAGATCTGGATTTTGATTTAGGACTGTGGCAGTGTGAGGTGGCTCTGGCCTTTCTAAGTAGAGTGTGTCGAGAGGAGGCTGTTTGTGGGGCTTCTGACTGTAGAGGTGGAAAAAAAGACCTGTGGTCTAATGAGAACATAGTGAGAGGACAAACTGTGATAGAGCGGCTAGGGAAGCGATAGGGGCCATGACTAGGGAAGGGCATTGTGGTGCGGACCGACGACGTGGAAGTGCACCTCATAGTCTAGCTGGCATGTGGTCCCACAAGACACTTGTAGGAGGAGCAGATGACTTTCCGGCCGACTGTGTTGGTGAGGTGGGACGTGGCATCCCCCGCATCTGGGTAGACCAGACTAGCCAAAATCATGTGGGATTATACGGAAGAATGTGCTGGGCCTGATGGGTTGGGTCGACCCCAGTGCATCGGGTCGGCCCCGACAGGTCGGGTTTGTGGACACTGATTTGTGTCTGTTTAGGTCATTCTGACCGGTTCATACCAAACTCAAACTCAACCAGCCCATTTTTTACTAAAATTACCATTACATCCAAACCATATGTCCATTTGACGATACATTTGCAGGATTGGGACCGTCATGATAAGGAAATCCATTTGAAATATTTTAGGTTAGTTTTTATAGATGTTGACTTATGGCCTTGTGCTTGAGGAGTAGGTTTTTCCAGAAAAATCATTCTATGAAAGAAATCTTGTGTCTGGTTACAACACATAGATAGTGTGACTTGAAGACTAAGTGACTTTTAGGCTACGTGACTTACTGTGACTATGTGACTCATCATGACTAAGTGTCTCATTACGACAAAGTGTCTCATTACGACAAAGTGCCTCATTGAGACTACACGTCTCATCGATACTATGTGTTTTTTGGACTACGTCTGACAATATATATTTTAGATTCATAGAGTTAAACCTGTGTGAGATGAAAATACATCTTGTGTACTTTTCTTTTGTGACCTTTCTATTATTGTTTCATGGTGTCCTAATAAGTAACGTTTTACTCACCCCTTCATTGGATTTTCCCGCACATGTCATGTCTTCTTCATATGTCTGACATTTTGAAGGTAACCTATGTGTTCAAGGACCAGGTGGTGCTTAGAGAGATCAGATAGAGGAGGCATACTCTTATGGCTTCTGGTAGATTCCCTTCACCTACCCCACATGCATGGTATTACTCGGATGAGCTTTAGTACTTGTTTTAAAAAATCTTTCTTTTTATTGGTCTTTTATTTTGTCTTAGATCACCGTATTTTACATTAATTTTATGTAGCACATTGGATGTGTTATCCTTATTGGTTTGCAAGCATGGTTTCCTTATTGTTTTAAATTTCATCATTTGTGGGCTTGGAGATGTGTGTGTGTACATGTACATAGTCAATCCCTTATATTACACTGATATCCCTACTCGGTGCTTTTCACCAACCCCTGGCCTATTGAAGGTGGTCTTGGAGAGTCATGACACAAACCCCTCTAGGACAGGTCCTGAAAAAGTGGTATTAGAGGTGGTTTAATTCCATTTTTGTACTGGGTGTCTGTAATATTGGTTTGGGGAAACAATGTTTTGTTTTTTGAGTTAGTCTTCAAGGCTAGGGACTCTATTATTGGTGCAGAAGATGACCTATCCATACACTCTGACTCTGGACACCATATTTTTGACTCAGTATATGAAAACACTAGTTATAGGATAATAAATGGTACCTGCCTCATATAAGATTTTGAGTGTGTCCTCGAGTCCTTCTTGAGTTAGATCACTAGTTATATTCTATTGACTGTGGTTCATCTTGATTTGTTTCAGGATGCCTCCCCACAGACATCCATACAAGATTTCATTGTGTGACCCATGGATGGTATGCCTAGAAATGAAGCATTGGTTCAGGGACCAGTACTAGAGATAGCCCCACCAGATGGTGTGCCAGTGATACCACCATTCGTTGGTCAGAAGTTTCTACCAGCTCTATCAGTAGAGGATGCATACAATATCAGTGCATTATGTGAGTTACATAGGTAGAGACCTCCCAAGTTCAAGGGTGAGACTGACCCCCATGTAGATGAGGATTGGGTAGAGGTGGTCACATGCATCATCCACCTAGTGAGGACACTGCCTGACCAAATTAAATTCATACCAGCGAGCCTTCTTTAGGGATCAGCGGGACGGTGGTGTAGTTTAGTGATCCAAACACAGGACGAGATGAAGCTCTCTTATGAAGAATTTGAGCGAATCTTCAGAGAAGAGTTATTACTGGATACGTTACAATTAGTACATAAACATGAGCTCTTACACCTATAGTAGGGAAGCTAGATGGTAGCAAAGTACTAGGTGAGATTCACAAACTTATCTTGATACTCCACAGACATGGTGTGAGAAAAATTCTTCAGGGCTTGGACCTTCAAGTAATGAATACATTTTGAGATCAAGGAACCAATGATATCTTTTAAAATACCAAATTATGATGGGGTAATGGAGTGATCTCTTCTCATAGAGAGCTTTCTATCAGAGCAGCGCCAACAGTGGGAGAAACCAACAAACCCTAGATAGTCGAATCTTCAGTAGTGGGTTGCTATTAGAATAAATAGGGATCCAAGAGAATAAAGCTCTATAGGGTAAAACTCTAGGAAACAAGGCTAGTAGTAAGAGGATATCATGGAAGAGGGAGTTAGATGATGGATAGTTTGTACTACACGTGTTGTGGTTGTGGGACATATGGCTCGTGATTTCTGACAGATCGCACGAATGATCAGAAGATGGTCGAGGGACCACCAAGGCAGAGACAGAGGTTTGGACATGGTAGTCCACCAGGTAGTTGAGGTGGTAGAAGAGTGGGCAGTGAAGCGGGTAGAGGATGGAGGTTTGCGATACTACCACCACCACCACTGGCAGTCCACCACGGGCTCCGGGAGTTGGTGGACAGGCGTTGGGCCAGCATTAAGTGATAAAGGCTTATGATCCTGATGCTCTAGAAATGATTCATGGTATGATCTATCTATTCTCTACCATAGTTTCGGTTCTTATGGACACAGGTTCCAGTTAATATTTCCTTTCCACAGACCTTATTCAAAGCTCATAGATTCTAGTGGAGCTGTTGTCTCATTCTTTATTTTTAGAGACTCTTAAAGAAGGGGATTTGAAAATCACACACTAGTGCCGGTAGTGTGAGCTTACTCTTGGAAGAGAGAGCTTCGTCTGGGATCTTCAAGTAGTGGTTTTGTGGCCTTATGACATCATTCTGGGTTTGGAATGGTTATTTATAGTACATGCTCGGATTAATTGTTTTAGGCATAGAGTGTGGTGTGTCTATGAAGATTGGACTAGGTTTTCCTTTACATTCAAAAAGTAAATTCCTATTGTGTAGGATGGACTTTCTCAGAGGATGGTGCAACAATTACTCACTATTTTTCTAGTCTTACCCTTGGTACAATGGATGAGATGAGTCCTCAATTTCCTGCAATGGTGGAAGATTATGAGGAAATTTTGCCTGACGATGTTCCAGGATGACCTCTTCAGAGGGAGGTTAACCTCTACATTAATGTTTACCAATGGATGACACTGATATATACAATGTATTATCATATGTCTCCTAGAGAGCTTTTTGATTTGAGGGTACTGCTAGGGGACCGGCAGAGGAAGGGTTTTATGCGGCCCAGTGATTCACCCGGGTTGGCCCCAGTATTATGTGTCAAGAAGGAAGATGAGAGATTGAGGACGTACATGGACTAATGACTCTTGAATTAAGTGAACTTGAGAAGAAATATCCTATTCTCATAATTGATTACATCTTTGATCAACTGAAGGGAGTGATGTGGTTCTTGATGATAGACCTGAGGTATGACTATCATCAGCTTCGGGAATAGGATGAAGATGTAACGAATATAGGCTTCAGATGTCGGTATGGCTACTATGATTGCGTAGCGATTCCTTTAGGAATGATCAATGCCAAAATATTATTCCCAGGACTCGTGAACAAGGTCTCCTAGCATTACCTTGACATGTTCATCATGGTATTCATTGATGACATCCTGGTATACTCGGCATTTGAGGGGAGCACACAACACACCTAAGGATGGTCTTGGATACACATTGGTAGCACCATCAATATGGGAAAATCTTGAAGTGTTACTTTGGGATTCAGGAGGGCCAATATTTAAGATATGTCATTTAGGAGGCTAGAGTTGTGGTGGATCCGGTGAAGATAAAGGAGGTTCTTCCTTAGGATCCACCTCAGAATGTTATTGAGGTGGGAAGTTTCCTTTGGATAGTTGAGTACTATCAGAGGTTAATTCCCAAATTTTCTAGAGTAGCAGTATCAATGAAAGCCTTGACATGAAAGGGGAAACCTTTCATATGGATGGAGAAGTGATGGTGATATTTTAGCAGCTGTGGCATATTTTGACGAGCACTCCCATCCCGAGATTACCTGACGAGGGTTTCAAGGACATGGTGTTCTGTGACGCAATAGGGATCAAGCTTGGTTGTGTCTACATATATGGGAGAGCGATTATTGCCAATAGTTCAAGAAATTTGATACCACTGATGCACGCCTATCACAGGGAATGGAAAAAAGAAAATTTTTATGTTTTATTAGTGCATCACAGTGGCTGACATGGTTCATCTCACTTGAGGACCTTTCACAGTTCGTTCACCTACTTAATCTAATTAACCTAAGAACAATTTTCTTTTGTTTTATGTAATGAAATTTTAATAAAATAAATTAAATGAAAAATAAAATTCTAAATAATATTAAATGCTAACCATAATGTAATTATATAAGAAGGGAAGGTCTCCCAAGAGAATTTTTAGGGAGCACCTTCATTGACTAGATTCAAATCTTCTTAGAGAACACACTCACTCATATGTGTGTACACCTTAGTATACCCCAATTATGAATAAAAATTAAACTTATAAATCAACAAGAACCCTCACCATACACATTCTAAATCGAGGGATAATGGTTGTAGATTACAATGATAATCTTTAGAAAACCATAGTGGGGATTACACCCACAATAATTTATCTTTAGAATTAACTCAAAGAAGATTAAAAACATAGTCCCAGTTTCAAGAAAATGATTACTCCCACGAGATATTCCCTAGGTTAGTTACTCGTGATATTGAGTGTTATAGATCCCATTGGTAATATTAAAAGAATAAAATTTTAAAATAATGAGAAAAGTTGGAGAAGAAAATGGGGTGGATGGGTGGATACTAAAATAAAAACAGTGCATAAATTTATTTGAAATATAAATTAAAACTATAAACTAAAATAAATAAATAAAAAAATTATGAATAAAAGGGGATGATTTGCAGCTGGCCTTTCATGGTGGAGATCTCTTCCTTCGTGCCTTGGAAGGAATGGGATCAAAAGTGGGATGATTTTAGAGGGAGGATGTCTGCTAATTTTATAGGATAAAATTTTCCAATGAAAGTGTACACGTTGTAGCCCAAATAAATGACATTTTCAAACGTCTCCCCCCTTAATTAAGGTTGTTCATAAATATATTTTCCATCTCTCCTCAAAATCTCATTGTATTTGGACATGTATTAAGAGATTTTTTCTCATTTTACTTTGATAGTTTATCATGCCTAGTTAGCCTCTCCAAATTGAAAACTTCCAGATTAGAATTCCTTAAGGGCCATCAAAATGGTCAATTCACATGTTTGAGCATTAATGAAAGATGTTAAAAAAAATCTTTCACATTTATCCCCTGAATTTCACAGTAATTATACCTAGCATGAATCTGTTAGGGACCCAACACCAAAAATATAATGCTCTGTAAATAGTTTTCGTACTCTAACTTGTGAGCTTATTTTGAGCTTCCATATGGTCGATTCAACTTTTCGTAAAGAAGAATCAAATGAATATATAGATGTGTAGAACCCTAAAAATAAATAACTTTAAAATTTGGATTAATATATAATATGTTATGGCCATAAGATAGAAATAATTTCAAAATGTTAAAATTCAAAATGGGTCATTTTTACGATTAAACTCAAAATACCACCAATACCATATAATACAAATATTTATCTTAAATTTACACTTTGGTGGGATTTAAAATAATGAAATTAAATGTAAATTTATTGAAAATATTTTCTTTATGAATTAACCTACACTTAAATCCTACTTTTCCTCATGAATAAAATCTCAACCTAGAATTTAGAAGATACCAATTTTACCAATATTCTAATTCCAAAGTAATAAAATGTAAAAAAATAAATGTCAAATAAAGATTTCAAAAATCTACATAAAATATAAATTTAATTTCTCATTTTTCAAAGAAATAATAAATTAATGTATTTTAATTTTCCCCTTTGAAAAATTATGGAACATCTCCTTTAATTAATTCAAGCTCCTCAATTCATTATTATTTAATATGCCACATCATGATTTACCTCACTTTTGATCATTTTCTATCATCAATTGTGATAAAATTCAAGTATAGTTATGCTCATGTCATGATAACATTATCTTTATCAATGGGATTTTAAATGAACTATTTTCTCCACTTTCTAATAACAAAAGGCACAAAAAATCATGAGGACTTTCAAATAAAGGTTCAAATAACCCTAAGGCTTATGGTTTTGTGGATTTTTTGATTTAAAAATTAAAGCTCAAGGATGAGGATTATATTTTAAGTATAATGTGTGATAATGAAAGTAAAATTGTAATGAAATTTTTCCCTTAAATGTAGTAACACCCACTTATACAAAACATAATATAAAGGTTATAATAAAGTAATCATAATGAATGATTTGTGAACCCTCTTATTTTTTTTCAATATATATTTTTTATTATTTTTTTGTGTTTTTTTCAAAATATATTCTAAAAATACCCACAACCATCACCAAACAACATGTGATAATAAATCATTGGTATTGTATTGGTGATTATTGGTGTTCCCAAATCACAACACAATTTTTTTATTTTTTTTTATTTTTTTTGTTCAAGAGGGGAATAATATGATATACAATGAATGAATCCACAACCTTTTAGAATTCCCAAAATAGTTCCCCCACACTTTTTCCTTATAATTTAAATCATCCATTCTCCTAATACACCCATCACTACCAGACTTAAACTAAAAAATATCATTCAAATACCAAGAGTAGGGTAGGAATGAATAAAAATAGCTTGAAACAAGGATAATTCCTATAAAAGTCATTCATGGATTCTATGGGCTAAAGAAGAATTACTATCAAGGTGGTATTTAAGGATAATGGATTTTCAAAATATGTATTAATCATTTTAAATGTGTTTTTGCACAGTTATAACTTTGACAAGTTCAAATCCTTGTTCTGGTCGGTGATATGTCCGAAGATCACTCAAGAAATATTCTAGTTAAAAATATGAACTTATTGGTCTAGAAATCCTCTTAGAAATGAGAAATATGATAATTAACCATCACTCATGGAATCATCAGTAATAACAAATCGATTCACATAAATTTCAAAAATTCAATGAATAACAAATAGTTGAGAAATTTCATTTCCCTGAATCAATCAATTCCCTCAAATCCTGAGTCATTATTTCAATATCCATTTTTTATATTAATAATTAAATAATCCATTTCAATCATTCAATATCATTAATATTAAATTATAAAACATGGAATCACTAAATTCACAAGAAACTCATGTCTCCAACATAAGTCAAGTAAACCATTAATTCAAGTGTGGTCATGTAGTTTCCAATTAAAAGATCAAAACATGATTTGTAAAAAAATGTAAGGATTCAAAAAGATAGACAATTAAAATGAACTACCTTTTACAGTAATATTACTCTTTATCTTCCCCTGTTTAAGGTTACCTTTATCAATCATGAACCTATAAAATAAAACAACTTAGTTAAGAACTCTGATCATGTCATTATAGCTCAATAATATAGGAGGGAGGGAGATACACGTTAAACTAATTCCTATAAACTGAAATTGAAATACAAATTCTTAAGATTTAATATGAATGTCTTAGAAATAATGAAAATTATAATTCTTGGTATGATCCCCCAAGCGGGACCCGAATTTTTATTGCCTCCAATGGGTTGTACCCACTATTATCCATAATCTGATAGTAGTTGGATCTTCTTGGACATGAACCAGCAGATGATTCTTTTCCCATATTCCATTTCTACTTTGTTTTTTTATTAAAATTATAGGTATAGGGTATACAAAACCCACCCCTTTAGAATGTGGTATAGATTGCATGGAGGGGGTAGAATGATATAGAGAACCTCCTCCTCTTTCATTGTTACTTCTGAAACATTATGTTTCTCTTCCAGTGTTGGATCAACATAGACTATATGAATTGTAATATCAAACGTAGAATTAGAATGTATTTTTAATTCAATAGAATTTGATAATGAAAAACATAAATCAGAATTCTCGCTTTTAGTGTGATTATCCTCTATCTGACATTCCTCAATTTCAGCTACATGGATTTCTTTATGGGATTCCAAAAAAATGCATGTTCATTGAAATTAGGGAGATCCATGTTTTCCTCAATAGGTGTCAGTGTTGTTGCTTTACATTCCTCTAAGGAAAAGAAAGGGTTGACCAAATATAAAAATTCCAAATCATAAGGAGTGATACACTAATTAGATTGAATGAAATCAGAAAGGATAATGTTCAAGAAAGGATCAAATCTCTGAGTGGGGTTTGGTTTACTCACTTATTTAATGATACATTCCTCTTGAATGGGAGTATGATTGGATGGAAGTAGGTAGTCAAGCTCTTTCATCCTTTCTTCAAATTTCATCACTGTTGTGGCTTCATTCTCTTCCATGGATATAGTGACATTCAATGGTACAGACTCTTCAACATTATAGGTATTGGGGAGATCATTTTGTTCCTCACACTCATTCCAAAATTCATCAAGATCTCACGGATCTCCCACACATGGCTCAGTAGGTAAGTCCTCCTCATTATGAATCCAATCTTGAACATCATAATCATCATTAATCTGGTACCGAAAATGGTTGGGATACTGATATTACTAGAGTTAGGCTTCAATATATTACATGTATTTGTGAAATTGTGGAAAACTTGTGGCACTCCATTCCTGGACTTGAATCTTTGTATGTCATTTTGGAACTCGTATGCCATGGATGTCAAATAATCAGGTGATATCCATGTTTCTATGACTCTTTTCTTCTTCTTGAACATTATCATAAGAGTATTATCCCCTCTATGAAGGGCCAATTATGTTTAGTTTGTTTCTTCATTATCCAAATATGAGTAATTTTTCCATGTATTGGAAAAAGTATCACATCAAAACATCATGGAAGAAGGTTTTTTATGGGGATTTTCTAGGAAACAATAAAAACTATCTAAAATGTGAAAATAGAAAATTAACGTAAATAACCAACTAGATCCCCAGAAATGGCTTTAGTTTTGATGCATGCCTTTCATAGGGAATAGAAAAAGTGTATGTTTTTTGTTTCCTTGTGCAGCACAGTGGCTGACCAGGGTCATCTCACTTAAAGAGCTTTCTCAGTTCATTTACCTAATTAATCCAATTCACCTAAAAAATAATTTTTTTGTTGTTTTATGTTTTCTGAAATAACTAAAATTTTAATAAAATAAATGAAGTGAAAAAAAATTCCAAATAATATGGAATTATAAACATAATTTAATTAGAGATTAAAGGAAGCTCTTCTGATATATTTTTCAAGGAGTACCAACATTGACTAGCTTTAAATGTTCTTAGTTAACACACTCTATCGTATGTGTGAACAATTTTGTATACCAAGATTATGAATGAAATTTGCACTTAGAGATCACTAAGAACACCCCCATACACATCCTTAATTGAGGAATAATGGCCATAGATTATGAAGCTAAACTTTAGAAAAATATATTGATGATTACACCCATTATAAATTGTCCTTCAAATTTACTCATAAAAGAAGATTAAAAACATGTTCTCGGGTTCAAGAACCCGATTACTCCATAAAAAATTTCCTCAGGTTATTTACTCTTGATCATTAGTATTATAGTTCATGGTGATAATATTAAAATATTAAAATAAGAACATAATGAGAAAATTTGGAGAAGAAAAGAGGGTTGATGGGTGGACACAAAAATAAAAACAGTGCACAAATTTAATAGAAATCTAAATTACAATTGGAAACTAAAACAAAAATAAAAAAAAATAAATTAAGAATAAAATGGTAATATATTATGTCGGCCTCACATTATGGAGATCGCCTCCTTGGTGCCCTGGAAGGAATGGGATAGAAAACAAGATGATTTCAGAGGGATAAGCACCCATCCTTTTATAGACATATTTTTTCTTTCGATAGTTTATTCCTTGTACCAACAATAATTTAAATCTTCATATATTTTACCCTTAATAAATTTTATATATAAATATCTTTTTCGTCTCTCCACAAAATTTCACCGTAATTGGACTAGTATATAGAGAGTTATGTCCATTTTACTCTAACAATTTATTCTGTCCAGTCAGAATCTCCAAATTGCAAACCTTCAAGTTAGAATGCCTTAATGGCCTTGAAAACGGCCAATTCATGCATTTGAGCCTTCATGAAAGATGTTCAAAAACTTCTTGTGTGCACACCCACCGAATTGAACAACAATTGGGACCATAATTAACAAACTAGGGACCCATCACAAAAACTAGAATGATCAGTAAATAGTTTTCATAGTCCAAATTGTGAAATTCTTTTGAGCTTTCATATGGCCAATTAGTGTTTTCGTAAATAAATTTGAAATGAAGCCCAGTATGTGTAAAAATCCTAAAAAGAATTATTTCACAATTTGGATTAAAATAGAAAATTTTATGGCTATAATACAGAAATAATTTAAAACTGTCAAAAATCCAGAATGGTCCATTTTTACAATTAAGCCCAAAATACCAACAATATCATATAGTGTTGAAATTTAGCTTAATTTAACACATTGGTGGGATTTAAAACAATTAAATTAAATATAAATATATTAAAAATATTATTTCTATCAACCACATGAGTGGAACTATATGACCCACGATCTGGAGTGGGTTATGGTAGACTTTGCTTTGAAAATGTGGAAACACTACCTTATGGGGAAGTGATTTATCTTCTACTAAGACCAAAAAATACATAAGTATATCTTCTCTTAAAAGAATATAAACTTGATATAGAGGTGGAAATTATGGTTTCTCCATGATTATGACACTGAGATCATCTATACTTCTAGGAAGGGTAACGTGGTGGAAGATGCGCTTAGTAGGAGATTTGACTTGGAGTTGATGAGTGAGGCATCAAAGTAGTTATATGCAATGAAGATATCATCCATCGAGAGTGGTATAGAAGCATACATCCAATATTTTGTTGTCACTCCTCAACTCTTATATCATGTTAGATATGAAAAACTTGGTTATGTCAATTGCGAGACCTGACGTTCTCAGTTATCCACAGGTCGAGCCCCTAATAGTTATTCGATAGGTGGGGAGCATTTCATCCTTTTCAAATGGAACACCATTGTACCAGCGGTGTTGTGAGAGGATAATTTGAGTGATGTTGACACATATCCTTTTCTGGTACATTCGGGAGTTGAAAATATGTACAAAGACCTATGATGTTAGTTTTAGTGGTCATGGATGAAGAATGTAGTGGCAGAGTTTGGTTCATAGTGCCTCGCTTGTTAGAAAATGAAGGTAGAGCATCATGTTATTGTAGGCTTGGCTCAGGCACTTGAGGTTATAAAGTGAAAGTGGGAAGTAATATCAGTGGACATCATGATCAGTTTACCACGTACATCCAGGGGATATGATATGATCTAGGTGATCATTGATTGACTCGCAATGTCGGCCAACTTCACACCCATTTTGGAATAGGGCTCAATAGAGATCATGGGTTGCCTCTACATAGATGAGATAGTTAGACTCCATGGAATCCCTTATACGATAGTCTCATATCATGACACACACTTTACATCCTAGTTATGGAAGGGATTTTAAGATTTGTTTGGGACTCTACTACATAGGAGGACATCTTTCCACCTACATACAGAAGGCCAGATGAAGCAGAATATTAAGGTCCTAGTGGACATTCTACATGCATGTATCCTTGGTTTTAGATGAAACTGAGAGGATAACCTACCTCTAGTGTAGTTTTCATATAAAAACAGATACCACTCTACAATTGGTAAGGCACCATTTGTGGCCTTTTATGAGAAACTATATAGGTTACCACTTTGCTAGACTGACCCCAGAGAGTTATCACTCCTGATCCGGGAAATGGTACAGGATTCTATCAAGAAGGTGAAGGTCATCCAGGAGAAAATGTAGACTATTCAAAGCCATTATAATTACTATATTCACAGTTGTCAGAGACCCTTATAGTTTGAGGAGAGAGATCATATGTTCCTTCGGGGGTCTCTCCTCGACATGGGATACATAAATTTGGCAAGGGTTACATGTTTTCTCCAATGTTAATTAGACCATTTCTAGTAATGTATTGAGTGTTCAAGGTGGCATAACACGTGGCTCTACATACATAGTTACATTGGGTGCACATCATCTTTCACATATCCCAGCTGAGGAGACACGTACCTGACCCATCACATGTCATTGACTAGGGTGAGATAAATGTTGATGATAGGGAGAATTTTATGAAGTTCCCAATAGATATCGCTGATCGACAAGAGAGGAACCATCATGGGCGATTTATTCCCTTAGTATGCGTTCAATGGAATCACTGGAATCTCCATGAGATCACATGGGAGTGGGAGTCTCATATTCATTCTCAGTGTCCCCATTTGTGTATTTATCCCATTTCTGTCTTTTGGGGATGTAAAATCCTTAATGCAGAGACAATGTAATGTCCCGGGTTTTCCATGTAGATTTTTTCAAAATTACATGGGATTATTTCAAGACCAGGCACTGAGATGACATGTGAGTCCAAGGCTCGGGGTTCCCAAAATAAATGTTCATACTATTTTTGAGTTTATTAAAAATAGCACACGTGTTCAGTTTTAGTAACTTCTAAATGGGTGCTAATATTGGAAATATGAGGTCGCCGTTGTGCTCAGAATAGTTTTTTTTCCTTAGGTGATGCCAAACATTGGCCTGATTAGGTTTGCGTCAAATTTTAATTTATGTAAATTTTAAGAAAAAAAAATATACTTAAAAAATTTATTTTATTTAATTTCATCAACGTTAAACAAAAACTCAAGGGAAAAATGAATCAGTGACTCAGCAATGCTCCAATGTAGTTTCAAAGAAACGTTGAAAGGCATTTAAACTACTGAAATGTTTTAATCTGTATCCTTCATTATTCTGATGTAGGGACCAGTGTTAGAATTAGTAATGATGGAGAATTTTCCATTGAGCCCTAATGTTCCCTTGAGAAAACAGTTGGAAGATCTCTCCTCAAGGATGATGATTTGGGAATCAGAGCTCAGATCAAGCACTGATGAATGATGGATCAAGGACATTCATGGATGGATCATCATCAACATTGATATTACCTCCTCTAATGGATCCTAATTCTATGTAGGGCGTTTATTTATTTATTATTTTCATTCCCATTCCTTCATTCAAATGACAAATGCTGATTAACCGGTAAACAAGATGATCCATGGGGCGATCGTTCCTGTGGGATTGGTTTTCTATTATGGGGTTTGATTTATGAATTATCCATCCATCGAGTTAATGTTATTTTATCCATCGTTATTCAATTATAATGTGGATGGATCGAGGCTGACATGAAAAAGGCCCAGATCTATCTACATTGGGTGCTCTTGTGCTTCATCTTTTCCCCTATTTTTGTTCTACTCATTCTTTGTTGGGTGGAATGATCTGGAGAGGGATATAAGAAGATGGTGGTCTGAGGTGACTCCAACCATTCTAGGGAGAGCATAGTGAGAGGAGTTAACCAACAAGGTAACCATCAATGGATGTGTCATCGACCCAGTGGTGTAGCTAGGCCAGGAAAGTGGTCACCGACATGGTGGAAGATGGTTATGGTGACCCGCGGTCTAACGGGACAGCCCACAGAGGGGGGGATACAGGTGGCGGCAACGAAGGTTGCCGACTCGAAGGCCATGACTTCCTGCACCCACGCCACTATGTCATTCATATAGAATGAGGTCCCATAGACCCTGTTTGCGAGGATTGGTCGGCACATCGGATGGGCATGTTGGCGATGCGGGACGTGACATCTGTTGCGTTTGGGTGGACTGAACCAGTACAAATAGAGCAGGCTAGGACAACAAAATGGTATGAGGCTGGTCTAGCCAGAGCTGCTGAGCTTAGAGGGTTGGGTCAGACCTGGAAGGTCAGGTTGAAAGACCTCGAGTCAGAAAATACTGAGACCTAACTATCCCCTTTTTACTTAAATTTTCATAACATACAAGCTGAAAATCCATTTGACAAGTCATTTGTGGCATTGAAACCCTCATAAAGATGAGGTCCTTTTGAAATATTCTAATTGAGTTTTTGTGGAAGTATAATTATGACCTTGGGCTTGAGGAGTAGGTTCTCCCCAAACAAGCACTTTACGAATGGAATCATTTTTATGGTTGTGACACAGATTCTATGTTACTTGAAGACAGTGTGACATTGAGGTTGTGTGACTTACCAAGATTAAGTGACTCATCGAGACTATGTGAATAATGAGGGCTAAGTGGCTCACAGGGACTAACTATCTCATCAGGACTATATATCTCATCAATACTAGTTTTTTCGTAGACTATATACTATAATCCTGCTTGTAGTGTCATAGACTTATACCTATGTGAGATCAAAATACATTATGTGTAATTTTGTTTCTAGTCATTCCTTTGTGGTTTCGGGCCATCCTACTGTGTACTATTTTACTCATCCATTCACATGCTTTTTCGGCACGTGTCATGTCTTGTATAGACATCTGACCTCATTACGGATACATAAATGGTCCAAGACTAGGTGGTTCACAGTGATATCAGGCAGATGAGGTGTACACCTAGGGCTTCAAGAAGCTACCCTTCACTTACCTTTCTTGTAGGGTTTTTTGCGGATGAGCTTCAGTACTTGTGTTATAGACTCTTTTTTTTGGTAGGATGGTATTCTTTCCCGATTCACCCTCTTGTACATTAATTTTCTATTTCACACTCGTTTTTTATCCTTAGTAGTTTTCATTCATGGTTTACATAGTGTTTAATAGTTCAAAATTTGTGTTATTGGAGATGTGTTGGTGTGTACACATACATTGGAAATTCCTCCCATGTTAGTGATAAGCCTACTCGGTGGTTGTCACTAGCCCCTAGCCTATTAGAGGAGGGCTTGAGGAGTCGTGACATGGACCCCTCTAGGATGCGTCATGACACAAGTGATGTATTGTTTTCATACATGCAATGAATTAATAAAATATATATACATATATTTCATATATTTCATTGAATTATTTTCATTTTAATTCTTGGTATTTATTCAAAAATCATTTTACAAGATGAACCCTAATGGTGGTTATGAATTCATATGATGAATACAAAGTATTTATTCATATTTTCCTATATATGAATAAATGAGACAAAAATCAGGGAGTATCCTATATTTATTATTTAAAAAGATACCATACAATGGTGGGTGGTGTGAAATACTTGTGAAGTATCTCCCCAATATATCTTTTTCCCAAAACATTATTCCTCTTACCTAATAACATTCTTTCCCCCTGTAGTTGATGAGATAATATAGAATACCATATTTTAGTTAAATTTAATTCATGATTTATTTTGTAAAGGTAATGATTATACAATAAAAAATTATTTTTAAGCATAGTGAGTTTTAAAAATTAGGTACATTTCACAAAAACTTGAAATAGGAATACATTGACATTATTGAAAACTTTTTTTAACCTTATCCTAAAATTCAATCATTATTTTAATACTATATGGGATAACTTGGGGACATGCATAAGAAAGTGATGAGATTTAAATCCAATTAATGGAATAAAAAATCCTAGCATAAGGTAAAGAAATAAATGTTATCTAAGAGGAATATCAAGGTAATATAACATGTGTGAGAATAATAATCTTTAACAATGAGACATGTTATAACATGGTATCATAAATGTAATATAAGAATGCTGTAACAACATAAAACATGGCATAATAAGCATTATTTAAGGCTAACCACTATGAAAACATAACATAGTGTTCGTTGGATAACCTTTCATGAACTCTACATTGTGTATCATAAGATTGAGAAATTATCCAATGCATTGGATGGCTATATAATTCCTACCCCACCCATCTATTTCATATCCTATACATGATTATGTTTTCCACAAATATCATATAAAATAAGGGTGTATTTGAAAAATTTTATTTCCAAGACTAAGGAGTGTGAGAATAATACATGGGATTACCCAGTCAGTGAAAGATATGTATTTTTAGAAGAATACCCTTGAGTATAAATGGGGATGGATATTCATTACAAATTTTTTTGGCATGAAAAATCCAAGTATAATTTAGGAAGCATAAAGACAAAATGTAAAGGTCCATAGAAGCGATTAATGAGAGTGGAATGGGTCAATAAAAACTATAAAATTATATATATTTTAAAAGTTATGTATGAAAATATATCTGAACATGAACAATTGGAAAACAAAATTCATAATTTAAATAAGGTTCTTGAATAAAGATGAGATGGAGTGGATCCTTTACCCTGATAAAGAGATTCTAAAATATTGGTAAGAGATTATTTAGAAATTTTGGAGACCATGAAAGGACTATAAAGATTAAAGGGTAGAGTAATGTCATGAGATAATGTTTTTTAGTTAAGTGGAAATGGAGTATGGGAGAGATTATATAGAAAAAAAGTATAATTTGTTATTAATATTACAACATAGGTTTTGAACTCTATATGAAAAGATAATCAAAACCACAAACCTTTCCATGGTTTTTCCCATGGATTTGGAAAAAGTGAAGTGTATTTCATTATTTTTCAAATTTATGAACCAATATTATTAAAATAATAACCTTATTGATGTGGAAGTGAGTCATGTTTATAAATAATATATTTTAAAACCATAAAAGATAATATATGTTTTCAAGGATTCATTATAGGTTCAGAAAATGAATTAAATAATGTAAAAAATTTTATTTAAAATAGTAAATATATATCTGGTCTTGGATAAATATTATAGAATATATTATATCAATTTTGAGTCATAATTAACTCATAATACACACTGTATATTTTAAATGTTTTTAATTTTAGCCAAAAAATCAATTCTCTTACAAATTTTTTAAAAAATCATTGCTGGATAATGTAAATGTACTTATTTAAAAAATAATATTTATTTTATAAAAAAAAATTTAATGTAAAATTTAAACTTTTAACTCAAAAATACCCATTAATTAAAAAATACATGGTCTTTTTGAAAATAATAGTTTTTACAACACTTAAAAAATTACATTTGACTTTATAAAATTATATTATAATTTATATTTAGTAAATATTATTTAATAATAATATTTTATTAAAATTCAAAACACTCTTAAATTCCACAAAAAGAGTGTCTTTATTAAAAATATATATTTCTTAGAAAACACACTTCCTGTTTCACCATATCAGATTCTGATTTTTAGAAAAATTAATATTTAATAATTAAAAAAATAATATTATGAAGAGATAAATATAGTGATTTTTTATTTAAAATAAAATACAAAAATACAAACTGTTAAATTATAGATATCGATACATTTATTACAACATCAAGTTCCCTTAGGATAAGGTGTGTGATAGAGAAATTTTATTGTGGTGGTTCGACATATATAAATTGGGATATGATCTTGATGAGTTGGAACTTATCTGGTAGGGGATTTCATTCATGATTGTTTTTTGAATATTATATTGGTATTGATTAAGGGAAAAGTCCAGCGATGTTATCCCCTTCTAAATAATTAATAAATGGGATTTATAGGGTCCAAAAATATTGTTCGAGGCCGTTAGTTCTTCCATCCATGTCAACTAGAAATTATCAGAATATTTTATATACACTACTAATATGATCACTATTAAATGAATATATTATAAAAGGTTATGATGCTTAATTATCTTTTAAATCCAACATGTTATAATATTCCAAAATAACTAAAGTATTGAATGTGTTTTTAATATCTACATTACTTGATATTGCATTTATTCATTCAAACGGACGAAATTTCATTTATAAATATTCAGGTTGTTACATTATTCATCCCTTTATAAATTTCTCCCATGAAATTTTCATTTCATAAAATAAAAATGTTGAGGGTATATTTGTTTTATCACCACTTTTAGTTCCCATGCTGCTTACTCAAACATGTAGGTTCACCATAACACTTTGACCACGTTAGTTATATTTTTTTTTGAACATTGTCTCTAATATAAAATATCTTTACCAGATGATCATAATATGAAATATAATTCTCTAATCTTACCACCTATGGATTCAGGTAATATGCAGAGTATGTTATATAATTCCTCATAAGGATTCACAGAACACATCATGTAAATGAGATAGGTTTTGTGGGAGTGCCAGTCTCTCGACCACCACGGTGATATGGTCAAAGATTCAAAAGAGGGAAATATATCAAAGAATAAGATTTAAATTCTTCATAAACCACATGAATTTCTTCAAAAACAATATATGAAGAAACAATTTATCTCTAACCTAAAACTCTAGGCCTCACTAATGATTGTAAACACAAAGTTTTTTTGAATTTGTGTGAGTTTAAAAATATGATAATTGGTTTGACCCATATATATTATCTCTTGGATAAGATCTTGTACCAAGAAAACTACAAATAATTAATATTTGAGTAGTGGTTTAATAATCCATGGAAAAATAATTGTGAGAATTTAGCATTGGTTTTCTAATATAAACTACTAAATATTATTCATTTATTAAAAAATGACGTTTTATCCCATAATCCTCCGCACTTCTCCCCTGAGCACTACCCAATCTCCCTGAGAACCCCAAACCCTGACCCCTCTTCAGCATGTTATTTCCCCCATATATAGCAACTCCACTCATTTCTCCCTCACTGATTCTAGCCATCGCCAGTACTCCATTTTTCCATGAGCCCCCGAGCCCGAACTATCATCCGAGGTTTGTTTTCTTCTAATCCCCCCCGAACTCTCAACCTCCCTAGTGATATCATTTCTTCAGAGACCCACTTGCCCTCTCCCTCACATAATATACACATTCCCATGATCCTCTATCTCCCTCACCCTTGACCTCGATAATTGGAAGCCTCCTCCCTGGATCCATCCCAACCAAAAGGTATATGGTTGAAATTTTAATGTTAGTTTTTTATAATATAAATGTTATGATATGATTTGAGGTTTTTATTTTTTATGGGGGAAATAATCCCTATCTATCCAAAAAATAATTTTATTTAAATTAATTTTAGTATTTCCCATGGTTTAGTGAAGGTGATTCTATTCATTTATATATATTTTATCTAACTATCAATGCTTGGAAATTTTAGATTGTCCTCTCCCAGAAATAATAATTATCTAAACTATATGTCTTTATTTATACAATATTTAACCAATTACATATTAGAAATTAGTTTATTATCAAGAGGGTTTTCCATATATTATATGTATACTGTAATCTTTAAAAGGGTCATTATAATTTTAATGTATTTTTTAAAGAACTAATTTATTTTATTATATCATAATTAGAACCATAATTGATTATATGAATTATTAAGGATTTTATGATAATGTTCATGTGGGTTTAAATTTTGTTTTTTATTTATCCATTATGGCTTCATGTAATGGTGATATTATTTGATTCCACCATTTATATATTTGATTGTTTATCATATATATATTTTTTGAATCTTATTATTTTAGAGGGAGATATATTGAAAGGAACCATTTTTTTCTATACATGGATGTATATGTGTGACCAGATAGTTTTATAAATATTTTGTTTGATATTTTAATTTTTGGAATTAAAAAAATTAATGGAAATCTTTAGGTATGTAAGTGGGTGTTCTTCGTATAATTGTTATAATAATCTAATATTGTTCTACACACACCCATAGTTATTGTTTCACTCTAGAAATTAGCATTCACTCTCATTAAGGGAAAGGATGTGTATGTTTGGTTGTGCTAATAGGATTTCATCATAACCTAGTGAGATTGTTATGTGTGAGTAAAGTACTAGATTGTATCATTAAGACTAGTGGTGTTATCAACTTATGTTTAATGGTTAATTATTTTATTTTTTATTGATTTGTTTCACCTTATAAAAAATACCATTTTTATGAAAATTAATTTCAAATAGATTATTTATTTTATTTAACCTATCTTATAAATATAAATGTATTTTCATATTTTATTTAAAATTAGAATATTTATTTTATCATATAATTCACAAATGGGTTCCTAACATGTGTTGACTTCCTTTAAAGAGGGGTTTCTTATCTTAGTTTTTTAAATTGGTTTTCAATGTGTGGTTTGACAAATTATATTCAAAGTTATTTTGAAATGATATTTTTTAATGATTATATGACTTTATAATTATTCTATCTTACATATACCATCCATGATTTTTTTTTACATTTAATGATGTAGTACTTATATGACTCTTCTTATAACTACATAGGTCATGTTTTTTTACTTCAATTTATATATTTCATTATATTGAAATACTTTTTGTTTTCATTTTCGTTTAAAATATATAGGAATGTTGTGATATATATGGATACAATCTTGATCACATTACAAAGTAATACACCTCATTAGGAAAAGGGTTTGGAGAATATTTAATATATTTCAATTTCCAACTAATTAATTGATGGGACAATAAGATATACATGTCTTAAATATAAATTTAGATCATGGTTGAAGAGACATGATGTTTTTGAACACTTGATATTGAAGAAATTCTTAGATCAATATTTTTGTTGGATTTGGCATGGAGAATCAAACATTATAGAAAGTTTGATAAAAATAATAATCAATAAAATGAGATACCAACTTCATTGATGTTGGTAAATGAAATGAAAACCCTTATAAATAATTCTTTTGGTTTTCTAGGATAATAACATAAACATAAAAACCTATCAGAACAACCAGTTGATGGTGCTATAAATAGTAACCTAACAAGTGATATTTTTAGGACTATAGGAAAACTATATCAAGATTGTAACATATAATTGGACCGTCCTATTGATTTTGTAGAGACTAATTTAAGAGATAACTTCACTGAGTAGACAAATTCCTTTCATGATTTAGTTGATGATGAATATACAGAGCTGTATAGAGGATGTTTGAAATATTTATTACATTATTTTCTTCTGAAGTTGTATCATATCCCATACCTATGTGGAATTACAAATTATGAGATGTCTATGATATTTCAATTGTTTCATGAATAATTTTTTAAAATAAGATCCCAAATTATTTTTATGATATGAGAAAATATGTTAACAAGCTCAGTTTGAATTATACACAAATACTTTCTTATCCCAAAGATTGTATTCTTTATTGGGAAAAGAATTTAAGGAGACCAGATTTCAAAAAATATTCTTCTTCTAGATGGAAGTTAATGGGAGACAGTTTAAGTCTGAATTATAATAATCATATGAATAATAAGAAAAAGAATACACCTACATGGTTTTTCATTACATCTCTTTAAATCCTCGATTGAAAAGTGTATTAATGTCATCAGAAGCCAAGAAGCGCATGAAGTGGCATTCAATAGATAATAACAATGATGGGTTAATGCAACATCCAAGAGATTCACAATCATGGAATAAATTTTATTAATTATATATAAATTTATCATTTGATCCTAGGAATGTGTGATTGAGATTAGATGTCGATGTATGCAAACCATTTGGGACTTTCAGCACCAGTTATAGCATTTGGCCAAATGTTCTATTCCATTAAAATCTACCTCCATGGATGTGTATGAAAAAATATCATTTTTTATTTCTATGATTATTCCAAGAAAAGAAAAATCTATAAATGATATTGATTCATACTTGTAGCCTCTAATTGGATAATTATAGGAGTTATAGATCAATAATGATGATATATATGATATATCTTCTTGAAAAATGTTCGAAATGCATGCTGCTCTTATGTGGAAAATTAGTGACTCCCTTGCTCTTTGGAATTTATCTGTTGGACCAATTTCATAGGTTTGGCTTTAAATATTGGGAAATTTTATATTGATCTATAATGAAAATCTTATATTAAAAAAATGTGCTTCTTATGTCATCAGATATTCCTCAGCGCATCTCATTGATTTCTGTTGAATAAGTCAAAATTCAATGGTTTTATTGATCGTAGACCACCTCCAAAGTTATTGAAAGGTTATAAAATATTGACAGAACATGAAAATGTTGAAAAAGAATTTGGGAAAGAACATCATTTGAATTATATGAAGAAACACGTTTTAAGTGCATTGTCAAATGAAATTAGAACACAATAATAGAATAAATAAATGTATATTCTTAAAACATCCTTATTGGGAATTTAATTTTTTGTGAAGTAATAATGATGTTATGCATATTGAGATGAATTTTTGTGAAAATTTGATCTAAAAATTTCTTTATGATGTTGGAAAATTTAAGGATGATCTCAATGCTTTAATGTAATTAAAAATAATGAACATAAAGCATGATCTCTGGCCAGATGGGAATGGAGAGTATGTTTCAGAATTTTTTTATATGTAAAATAGGTATAAAGATACATTAATTAAAATTTTAAAACATGTAAAGGTATTTAATGTGTATTCATGTAACATCTCAATGTGCATCGACTTGAAGTATAAAAAGTTACATGGATTGAAAATTCATGATTCACAAAATTTGGTTACTACTTTTGGTATTGACAACATTATTTTCAGAAGAGGTTATGAAATTTGTACTCCAGTTTTTCAAATTATTAATAAAATTATGTGATAAAACTATACAACATGATGATATTGAAAAACTTTGGGAGATATTTTTATTGAAACTTTGTGAAATAGAGATGACCTTTCCTCCATTTGTTTCTGTCATAATGCACTTGACTGTGAATTTGGTCAAGGAAACAAAATTAGGAGGCCCTATACATGACGATGGATCCATATTATGGAGAGGAACTTTATTTATACGTTGTAATCTTAAGTAAACAATTATTTAATCTTTATTAAAAAAATAATTAGTTTTCATTTATTTTATTTCAATGATATCTTGGACATCATAAATCATAAGTGAAAAAAGGATCAACCTGAAGGCATTTTGTAAGGATATTTTCAAAAGGAGTGTATAAACTTTTTATAGATACATGTATGATACTGATACATGATTCAATAGAGTTAGAAATGTTGATGAAACATCAACTCAATATCAAATACCTAGGAAATAAAAGTTCATTATTACTATTTTCCAAACAGTTGGGAGTATCACAAATTTTATACTGAAAGAAATGGAATCATTATAAGGACGTAGATATATTCTACTAAATAGTGAAATTACAGATCCATTTATTTAAGATCCCATGATAAAAAAGGGACATTTTAGAGGCTGAACATGAAATGAGAATGATATAACAAATATGAATAATAAAGAGCATGTGGAATGATTTCCACATTATATAAGTTCATAAATATTGGAATCAATATGAATATTAGGTTGAAAAATATTTTTTAAATATGTTAATGTATATTTATTTTTATAGATCATGAATACTGATACACGGGCTGAGTTGTGGATAAAGGGTGGAGTGTAGTTGATCACATAAAACAAAGAGACTTATATGATATGGGTGATGAAGAACAATATTTTTCATCTAACATTGAATCTAAAGGATCCCAATCAGAGTATTGTATCACTGAGAGGGGGAGGGGTTGAATCAGTGATACCATTTTTTATTTTTATTTTCAATTGAAACAACCTTCTCCTCCTATTAAGGATTTCAATTTCATACATTGAAAAAAATCAACCAACATCCAAAAGTACACAATGATTTGCAATGTTCATTATTCAATAAGAGTTTCTACGTACTTGGTATGGTTTGGAAGTGATTGAATACCATAAAATATACTAGAAATAAATCCTTAGATTACAATGTGTAGAATTCACCCTTTCACTTGTGTAGCACAATGTAACAATCCAACTAGTGTATGTGCACCCTCTTATAATAATAGCGTAATACAATTAATTTGAAACAGCTCATGTTACATTGTCTTCTATTCGATTCAACAAATGTATTCAAATTGTAATATCGTTCATAAATTCCTTACCCATAAGAAGGTTAAGATCCACCTGGACATTATTATGAAATTGCGAGTCCAATATTTTACGAGTCTGATTTCTCTGAGTTTCATTCTTACAAAACTATATGCCCAGTCCGATTTTCTATAGAATAAAATAGAGTAGAATCATCAATACTTGAATTCCCAAATACAATTATCGAGCGGAATAGAATATGAATGAATTAGATCCACCGAAAACAATTTTTAGTTTTAATGTAACTGATCTATTCTTCTCAATAGAAACCTAGAGCTTCTCTCTCTTCTTTAGTGAATAATACAAGCATCCAAAAAGTATAATATACTTCTCATTCTATAGGAAACCCATGACAAGATTGGCGGGAAGCGAAAAATTCATTTCTGCTCACTCAAATTTATCCAAATTTCATTTCCCCACCAAAATATTAGGATACATTTTGAATTTTCCAACACTTCTCGACGCTTCACAAATCATCTAAAATTTTCATATCTTCCTTAATAGAATCCCATTTAAAATTTCAATATGATTACAATTGATGAACAATACATGGGTCTGACCAGATGAATCTGATTCTCTTATCAAATTTCTTCAAGCAATGCTTGATACCATACCAATAGAATGATTTCGAAGAAATATACATAAAAACTTGAGATATAATCACTCTTTTAAATGAAAGGATCCCCATTGAATATTAATTTATCAATCTACACTCTCATTTCTTTCCTCTTTACCCACTTGAAAAATACATCATCAAATTGAAAAACAGGTGCTTGTATCATGACTACCTTCATGACATTGAAATCATTGAGGACCAGCTCTAGCATCGCCTAACTTCAATTACAATATATTGTAACTTTACATTCATTATTGATTAGTTCTTTTCATCTAAACCCAAGCATGATCTTTTATGAATACAAATGGTCTGGATATGATCATATTGAATGTGATCATTTTGAATATGATCATTCTGAATATGATCATTTTTGTTACAACCATTGTGGTTATGATCATTCTAGTTACAATCATTATTGATACAATAATTCTGTATATGATCGCTGGTTACGATTGTTGAATACAATCTAATATATTCTGGAAATAATGATCTTCTCATTTATGATACAATACAATTTGAATGCAATCCATTCGCAATTGAAACCATCTCTTTCCTTTTCTTCCAGCAAAATAAGATGGTTTTGAAAAAAAATCTGTGTCTCATCTTCCATCAGCATCACCTCTTCCATAGACACCACTTCTATCGGCACCACTTTCCTTCAGAATAACCTTTCCCATAGGAACCACCTATTAAATTGGAGGAAACAATTCAATCAACATCACCTATTCTATCGATACCACATTTCATCAGCACCACTGAATAAAAATCTACACCAGATCGTTTACTTCAACTTGGTATGAAATTGTTTTGAAATACAATCAATACAATATGGAAAATACATTATTGAAAAAAATAATTGGCACCACCTCTTCAATTTGGAAACGATTCTGTAAAAAAACAATCAACACCACCTCTTCACTCTAGATACAATTGTGTTTTGATTATTTTGAAAAAAATCTGCACCAATTATTTCTCTTTACCATCTGGATTTAATAAATCTGAATATGATTCTTTTCTGATTATTTTGAAAAACAATCGGTACCAATTCTTTCTCTTTTCCATCCAGATACGATAAATCTGAATATGATTCTATTCTGATTGTTTTGAAAAACAATCCGAATACAATTATTTTCAAAACAAATTTAAAAATAAATTGAATATAATTATTTTCCTATTGAAATCATCTCTTTCACTCCCCTTTCCTTCTATCATTCTCTCATCACAAGTTCTCAATAAAAATCCTGATTTATATAAAATGAAAATCAACAAGGCATCGTATTAATTGGTTTTAATCCTAGTAACAGATACTCTTATTCTTTCTGAATCCAATCAAATCTTTTAAAAAACAGAACCCAATACAATTGCTTCCAAAATAATGTGAAGTGATTTATTTTCTTCAAAACCAACCTTGAAAACAAAAGAAACTCTTGAAACCTTCCTCACCTTGGTCCCAACAATCTCCCCCTTTGAATTTTTTTGTCAACCAAGAATTATATATTACTGAACATTGTAGCATCATGAAATGAATTTCATATTAATAAATATAAGCCTACATATGAGAGGACCATTTTGGGATATGTCTAACACTAAGAGGGGGGTGAATCAGTGTTGGGGATTTTTTTAACAAATTTATTCTTTTTTATCCTTGTACCTATTGACCTATTAGGATAGTGATTCACTTATTCTCTTTTCCCTATCACATGAAATAATATGAAAGCAATAAAAATATGAACACAATATTTTTACAAGGTTAACCACTCAATAAAATAAACTACATCCTTTCCGTGTATGGTAAAGACTAGGGCAAGAATTATACACTATAATGTAGTAATTGTTACAGTGGGTTCTCTAGGAAAACAATCCTCTATCCAGTATAGCTCCATACACTTGGAAGAGGGAAGGAAATAATCACTTCCCAATGTTTCACCCTACACATGAAGGGGGGAAGGGAAACAATACTCTTCCATCTTACAATGAGTAGGATATACCCTTACACTCACTAGTTATTTATACTTAGAGTGTAAATAGTCTTTTGTAGCCTCTAGTTGGTTATTTATACTACCTTTGAAGATAGTATTCTCTATGTTCAAAGAGTTTTCAACACCAAAATAATCTTCCACCTATTGAGAACAATTGAATGAAATAGTACTTTGTTCTTCCGCAACCTTATTCTTCTCATTTTTACTTACTAAATATAATTAAAGTAACCAAACTCATCTTTCTCTGCAGAAAACCTATAAGTGAAACACTCTTGCTCTTCTCCTTCTTCAATGAAAAACCAGCTACACTAAATCCTGCTCTTCTTCACACTTTCTCTTTTAGTGAAAAACCAACTACACTGAACTCTTATTCTTATTTTTTCTAGAATCAAAAGTTATTTTTTGCGATTGTTAAATAAATGAGGTACATATCAACATATCATCATCATAGTGGACCAGAAGCTGGTAATAACTTCTAGAACAACTCATAGCTTGTGGGCCAATCCCAACTTGCACACCACCCAGTTTCTGTGCCTCCTTTCTTCCGTGCCTCCCAGCTTGTGCACAACAAACTACTTACATACCACAATTTTTCACATCTCACAACTTGCATGCCACTTAGGGCTTAGAAAAAACACACTTATTGGACACAACTCCCTGCTTGTTCACTTCTAACAACTTGCACTCCACTTATTCTTGTGTGCCACTCTACTTTCACACCACTCTGATTGCACACCTCCCTACATGTACGCCTTATAAATAAATCTCGACTTGTGTGCCACATCATCTTACGCACCACTTTCATCTACTAGTGTGATCAATGCTCCAATATTCCCTTAAGTTTGAGAATTAAAAAATGAAGAGGGTCATCGTCTATTTATAAGAATTTTGGTGGCTTATATGCCAAACACAATTGCACACACTTTCTACTTCTGCACCTCTTCATCACTTGTGCACTGATCCATCAAATGTGTGTTGCTTCATTAATTTTGTTCCCCTCCATCACATGTGTGCCTCTTTATCACTTGTGCCCCGCTCCATCACTTGCACGTTTCTTTACTTACTTTTTCATATTTTTATTTTATGATGTTAAAATATGACTTGCGGACAACATACACTTGCGCATCGCTTATACCTATGCACCACTTTTTGATTTGCGCACCAATCTTTAAATTTCATTCTAATTTATTTCCATTGTCATATTTGGTTGTGTAGATGTTAGAAATATGAATTGTGTGAAACATATACTTGTGAACCGCTTATACATGCGCACAACACTTGCGCGCCACAAATACATGCATGCCACTATCTCTCTTTTTCCTAAAAAACACTTATTTAATCCACATATCTTTCACAAGGCATGAATAATAATCTCTCAAAACTTATGATATTTTTTAATTTAAAACCATCAAAGCATCATCATAGTTTTTTCCATTCTCATAGTTCCAAGCCCATGCACCACTTCCTATCTTCTCTTTATCTACAACAATAATCATTCTTTCTTCTTACACTCTTTAGAATATGAATTCCAAAGTAATTATCAATCCTCACATTAAATCCTCAATTCATTTTGTAGTGTTAATTCCAAATAACTCCAATCATATCTCTTCATCCAAAAGAGGAGGCTTGATGATTCTTCAAAAACATTCAACGCTGTATAAAATGTATCACCTTTGATACATGTATTTGGAACGTTAACAACAGTGAAACAATTGTCTGATTTCAAGGAAATGTGTAATGCATGACCATATTAGAATGAAAATCCCTTCAACACTCTCTATTCTTATTCAACCATCATTCTTCTTCAATTCAGAATTCTTATTCAATAATCTTTAGATAGATGATACTTCACCATTCTAGTCTAATCATACTCAGATGGATGATGCTTTCCAATTATTCATTGTTGTAAAAAAATATTTCACCTTTTTCATAAGTTTGTTGAACATAGGATCAGTTCAACGATCATTTAAATTTCATTCTCCATAAACTACAGAGTTCTTCTTCATCTCTTTATTCATTTTGACCTGTATTGAAAAATCTTGACAAAAATTAAAATAATCGTACACAATGTGGTCCCAACAATCTCCCCTTTTGTATTTTGTTTTCCGTACCCTAAAGTCTTCTCAAATGAATGTATCAATATCAAAATAAGAGTCTTATCTCTCCCCATTACTTCTTTCTATCCCCCTTTCTTTTAAAACTTTCATTTCAATTTCTCTCCCCCATATTGAAAAGAAATACAGAGTTCATGGTAGAGGGGGTATAAGTCCTTACCTAAGTAGTGTTCCATCAACCATTTCAATCTACATCTACTTGATCAATGCTCGATGTAGACAACTAGAGGATTTTATTTAGACAAAAAGTCTTCCATTGTCCATTGATCCTGATACCTCATGAGATGAGATCTCATACACTTGTATTCATGGGTTTACTAATTTCATTCCAGGAAAAAATATTAAATGTGATAGGAAATAATCCACCCAAAATTCCTACACTCACTTCAACAAACGGATGAAAAATATTCAGGTGCAACTGGCAGGATAAGTGGCCTTAGTGCACATTCAATATTATTATGCCACTGATTGACTTAGTTACTCCCCCTTATAAAAATATCATTATTTTGAGTAACCAAGGATGAGAGATTAAGAAATGAAATACATTTTCCAGTGACATTCTACTAAATAAATTTATAGAATAATTTAATTTGATACCTACTAAAGTTGATACTAATTGAAATAATAACTCTCACAGCTTCTCCACATGTCCCTCCCACAATGGAACACTCCTCATCATCTTCCTCGATGGTGATCCCTCATCATATTAATATTTGAATATCAATTGATGAATCTTCCATGGATTAAAAATTCTTCATATTTACTATCAAGAGTTGATAGAAATAACTACGTCTCAGGTTCTCCCCATGAGAAATCGCTTCACCTTCAATTCCCTATATTATTAGAACTAATGAAATACAAAAGGATTTAAGGGAATAAGGTGGAACCTCCTTGCTTTTTCAATGCGAGGAGGAAGGATGGGATGATTTTCTCAACCAAGATTATCCATTTGATCCACTCCTCACACTTTCACATATATTATTCAATTGAAACTATGGTATTGTGGATCTCAATACTAATTCCATTTGTTTGTGTGTGAATCTTCTCTCTTCAATATCTTTACAAGCATTAGAATATCCTGGTGCAATTTTCATCCTTTTAATAAATTCTTCTTGGGCTGGAATAAGTTCAATTCAATTTTTAACAGTGTTACTAGCTTTGTTTCACCTCACACATAGAACTTCATGAACATGAGAGTTACCTTTTGTTTGAAACCTATTATTCACCTTTTCTTCATCATGTGGAACCTTCTTATTACTTTTTGTACTAGCCATAGCCTGTGCATCTTTATACTTTATCATTATTTCCAAATCTTTAGGCCATATTTCCAATATGTCTTTATGAACTGTGGAAGCTTGTTTGTAATTTCCACATGGATTCTTCAAAGTGTCGTCCTTATTTATTGTTCTTTTGACTGTACTACCCATAAACTAGTTGGATTTATAATTCAAGGAATTTTTAATTTTCCTCCCTATAATCTTCTTGGGAGCATTTACTTTTGCCACATACTTCTGATTACTTCCCAAAATAGCTGCATCATTCTTCACCAGATTATATGGTCTTCTGTTATTATTAGATTTGAATTCATTATAAGATAAGCATGCCCCATTCTTGTGGACACTCCTATTTCATACATCATAGATATTTTCTAGTATTCCAAATCTGTTTGCAGAATACAGATGCTTCTGATTATGTGGATGTTGCTTCTTCATTTTTGTCTTTCTCCCCCTTGATATGGGATTTATCTATGATTTTACATTTAAGGGATTGTACCAACAATCATGTGCACAATTCCCAATTTTTTTTCAACACTAGCATTGACACACAAATATTGACTTCATGATATCTTATATATTATAATGTTGAACCATATTTTTTAAGTATTGTGCTCTATCTGGGGAACCATCTTCCATATTCAACTTCTTATCCACCCTATCCAAGGTTTTATTCATCTCATCACCTTTCCTCATCCATACATGTTTATAGTTTTTCATTGAACCTGAAATTTTATAGAAACTCATTTAGAAACATTTATATAAGTTGGTATAGATGGTACCTTCCCTTTCTCACCTCTTTCGATAGATCAATGATCGAATCCATGATCTTCTTATCACATGTTGGAGATCTTTTGATATAATAATCTTCCAATGAGAATTGATTACGAGAATAAATTGTTTCCTTATTTTGTGGAGACTCAATATGTGTCTTCTCAAGATTGGAAACTGAGCTTCCACCTCTAGACATCTCATATTGAAGATGAATTTGTGTCTTCAATAATAGTCATCTTATCTTCACAATTCTTCTTTTGTCTTTAAAATTCCTATCCATGCATCTTTACTTTGTTTTCTAACAAAGAGTCATGTACCATGATCTTCTTGAATTTTTTTTCCAGATATATCCTTTTGACTTCAGGGCTTTTTTCAGCTCATCTTCAAGTGCATAGATCTTCTCTTCCGGAGTCCTATTGACTTCCTCTTTCTCCTCAACTTATTTGAGCTGTTTTAGAGGATCTTATTTCAAATTCCCACTTTGTTGATTCAAATGCTCCAACCTGTATGGATACCTTTATACATTCAACAATTTTTTCTTGTAATCCCTTCTAAAAAACATAATTTTCTTCTTCCAGCTGGGTGACTTCTTCTTACATATATTGAAAAAATCCACAAAAGGGATGTAATTTAGTCAGGGACAACATGAATAAGAGCTCATAATCTTTTAACTGATAATTATTGAGATATTTTAGATTGATCATCAATGCTTATTCTTGAAGTTTCATCATGATATTAGTTTTAAAATGTACTTACACATATCTCTTGATCATTATAGGTAGGAAGGTTGTCCATATTCTTGGTGAAAAAAATGATCCACCATCACATTACTTTATATGTCTGATATGTCCTCATTTTCATCAAGTCATGGATATATAAATACCTCTTCTTCATTAGATAAAATGTAATTCTTCTTCATCTCTCTCTTATCCTTCTTCTTCCTGTTCATAATGGTTTTGGTAGATATATAATTTTGTTCAAAGATAACTGACTTTTCATCAAAACATCACTTCATTGTTGACTCAACAAATAATATCATGTCTTTAAAAGATAATATATTCAATGTAGAGAATCCAAAAGAGGAGAAAATACTTTTGATACCAATTTAGAGGACCAGTTTGGGATATTCCTAACATTTAGAGGGGTGAATCAGTGTTGGGGAATTTTTCAACCAACATACTCTTTTTATCCCTTTACCTCTTGACTTGTAAGGATATTGATTCTCTTATTCTCTTTCCCTATCGCATGAAATAATTTGAAATCAATAAAAATATTCACATGATATTTTTACAAGGTTCACCACTCAATAAGTGCTACTACGTGCTTTCCTTGTATGGTAATGACTAGTGCACAAATTCTCTACTATAATGTAGTAATTGTTACAAATGGGTTGGCTAGGAAACCAATCCTCTAGTCAGTGTGTCTCCCTACACTTGGAGGAGGGAACGAAATAATCAATTCCCATTGTTTCTCCCTACAATTGATGGGGTGAAGGGAAACAATCATCTTCCATGTTTCATTGAGTAGGATATACCATTACACTCGTTGGTTCTTTATACTACCAATATAGACAGTCTCTTGTAGCCTCTATATGGTACTTCATACTGCATCTCAAGATAGTATTCTCTTTGTTCAAAGATATTGAAACACCAAAAGAATCTTCCACCTATTCAGACATGTTGGATACTACATTACAACTTTTTTCTTCCATAACCTTCTTCTCCTTGTTACATAAATAGTAGCATTCAAGTAACCAACCACTTATCTCTCTATAGAAAACACATAAGCTACACACTCTTCTTACTCTTCTTCTTCAATGAAAAACTAGATGCACTGAAACCACCTCTTCATTACACTTTCTCTTTTAGTAAAAAACCAACTACACTAAACTCTTCTTCTTCTTATTTCTAGAATCACAAGTTCTCTTTGCGATTGTTAAATCTATTATGTCCACATAAACATTGCATCATCACAGTTGACCAAAAGCTAGTAAGAAAATCTAGCATAACTCACAGCTTGTGCTCCAATACTCACTTGTGTGCCACCCTACTTGTGCATCCCCCTGCTTGTGTGCCTCCCTACTTGAATGCCTCCCTCCTTGCATTCCACCAACTACTTTCATGCCACAATTGTGCACAAATTAAAACTTGTGTGCCACTTTGAGATTAGACATAACACATGTTTTTCACCCAACTAATTTCTTTCCCTCCACTTCTGCTTGTGTGCCACTCTGCTTGAGTTCAACTCTACTTGTGTTCCTCCGTATTTGTGTGGCTTATAACTAACTCCTGACTTGCACGCCACTTTATACTACTTTCACAATCAATGTTAAAATTTTCTCTAAAGTGTTGGGCCTTCAAAAATGAAGCGGGTAGCCATCTGTTTATAGGCATTTTTGTGGATTGAGTTCTACATACACTTGCACACCCTTTCTACTTATGCACCACTTTATCACTTGAGTGCCAGTCCACAACTTGCGCACCGCTTCATCACATGCACACCGCTCCATCACTGGCACGTTGGTTTATCATTTGTGCGTCTCTCCATCACTTGTTCACCTCATTCTTTCCTTTTTCATATTTTGATTTGATGATGTTAAAATATGAAATGAGCGCAACATACCCTTGCACATTTCTTATACTTTCTTTCAACTTTTAGACTTGAACACTAATCATTATCTTGCAACCACATTATTTTCGTTGTCATACTTTGATGTGTTCATCTATGAAATATGACATAATCACAACATATACTTGCATGCCACTTATACATGTGTGCCACACTTGGGAGCCACATATACTTGCACGCGACATTCTATCCTATACCAATAAAACACTTCATTACTCCCCCTATCATTCATAAGGATCGCATCACAACTTAACCAAACATATGATATTTTTTAAACACAAATCAGCAAAGCATATTCATATATTTTTCCATTATCATAGTGCCAAGCCCATGAACTACATCTTGTCTTCTCTTCATCTTCAATAATCATCCTTATGTCTTATTATACTCTTTAGAATATGAATTCCAATGTACTTATTCATCCTCACTTCAAATCCTAAATTTCTATTGGAGTGTTAATTCCAAATAACTCCAGTCATATCTCCTCATCCAATTGTAGAGGCTTGAGGATACTTTAAATACCTTCAATGTTGCAGACAATGTATCACCTTTGATACATATATTTGGAACATTAAGAATAGTTCATCAATCATTTGTTTTCAAGGCAATGTGTAATGTATTTATATATTAGAATTCCAAGCCCTTCCACACTCTCTCTTCTTCTTCAACCATCAATCTTTTTAAATTCATCATTATTATTCAATCATCTTCATATAGATGACACCTCACCATTCTTCCCTAATCATCCTCAAATGGATGATACATTTCTATTATGCATTTTTGGAAAAAAAATATGTCACCTTTGACACAAGTTTATTGATCTTTGGATTAATTCAACAATCATATGAATTCCATTCTCCATCAACCATGGTGTTCTTCTTCAAATCATTCTACATTTTGAACAGTATTGACAAATCTTGACAACAAATAAAATCTTTGTACACAAATTTGTCTGAGAAAAATGATCTAACTCATTGTAGGAAATATGAATCATTAATAGCAAAACCTTTCTATAAAAAAATATCATGGAAACCTCATTATTTTGTTTTTATTTTCATTATTCTACAACCTTATTTTCTCTTTCATTTCTTCATTATCCCTAGAAAACAATTCAATTTTATTTTTTACAACCACTCCAACAAATAATTAGAATAGTTCACATTTTAAACCATGTTGAATTCAAAGCTTAACCACAACTCTCTTATTTATGTAAATGATTTATGAAACAAAAAACATATCCCCCTTGACCAAACAATCCAAAGGTAAGATGAGAGTTGGAAAAATTACACATACCACAACCTTGAGTAGAAAGATGTTGGAAACCCTTGTTCAACCTCATTTTTGAGAATTATTCCTTCAATTGAGGTTTTTTGAAAATATTATCAACTTCTTCCAATGTTGGAACATACTCCAGCTTCAACTAATTCTTAAACAGATTCTCTTTGATGAAAATATAATATATTTCAACATATTTTGAACAATAATTTTTCACTGGATTACTGGTGAGATTGATTGTACATTGATTTCCACAAAAAAAGAGCAAGGGTAACTTTACTTCTATAATTAAATCTTCCCACTGTGTTTTCATCCACATAAGTTGAGTATCCGCTTAAGTTGAAGCAACATACTGAGATTATCCCATAATGAGAGTTACTGAATTTTGTTTCTTTTAATTCCAACTAAGATAATTCTTTCCCAGAAATAATACCTTACCAGATCTGGATCTTCATTCATCAACATTTCCTTCCCAATATGCATTTAAATACCCAAATAATTTAATACAACTAGAGCTATCATATTTGATTCCAATTTTTTTTGTGCCTTATATGTATATAAGAATTATTTTTCTTGCAAGTAAATGTGACACTTTTGGGGAACTTTGAAATCTTGCACATAAGGTAACAACATACACAATGTTAGGTCTTAAGGCAGTCAAATAAAATAGACTTCCAATCATCTTTCAATACTATTTTTCATCAAGTTCTTTCTTCATCCATCTTTAATAAGCTTTGTTCCCATTAGAATGGGTATAGAAATTGGTTTTGAATTTTCCATTCTAAATATCTTGAGATGTTGTTTTGCATACTTATTTTGGCAGAGAAAAATTTATTCTTTCTTTTTATGGAATTGTAACCCATGAAATTATTTCATTTCTCCCTATATGAATATTTCAAATACATTCTTCATTTTTTTAGAAAAACCTTCACAGCTTCCTTAATCATTCACAAAAAATATAATATCATCAAACTAAACAATTAAAATAAAGAAATAAACATTACTTTATTTTATGTATAGATTGTCATCGAAGATTCCTTTTTTAAAATTCATCTTTCTTAAGCATGTATCCAATTTGGAATACCATGCCCTCATATATTTTTTTAGGCAATACAATACCTTTTTCAATCTGAACACATAACCTTCATATTTTTTAATAATAAAATTACATGGTTGTTCAATATAAACCTCTTCCTCAAGATCAACATTTATGAATGAATATTTAACATCCATTTGAAAGATCGTGTAGCCTCATTGTGCAGTAATAGAAAGAATGATTCTGAATTTTTCAAGTCATTCCACTACAGTAAAGGATTCATCAAAATCAATACCCTCAATCTGTAAATACGCTATAAAAACCAATATTTCTTTGTTTCTTATAACTCTACCCTTTTCTTTCTTCTTGTTCTAGAAAAACCATTTCGTGACAGTGATGTTTTTTAGGCATTGGTAAGAGTTCCATTGTATTATTCTTTTCAATCTGATCCAATTCTTCATTCATGGATTGATCCCATTCTCGATGGTCAAAATCTTATTTCGCATCGTTTGGTCCCACTTTTTAATACAAAGAATTATGTATAATTGAATTGGTTTTTCTTCTTATTTGAACATTCTGATGTTGATCACCAATAATATTTTGTTCTTCTACATGATTCCTCATCCCTGGATACGATTTTTGATTGTATTCCTCATCACATGAAATATCTGACTCTAAATCTTTACCACTATTAGGATTATGATTTTTTGTATCCTTTTCAGAATTATCTTCTTCAACTTTCTTAACTTCATTGTCTGTTAGAACATGTTTCCCTTTCCTAGATACGTCAATCACTTTTACATCAACTAAATCAACAATTGTTTTTTCTTCTTTTTTGAAGAATTTATACCCTCTTCCTTCATGTGAATAGCAAAGAAGGATTCCATCCTCACCATTCTTCTCAAACTTACAATAGTTTCTAACTTTATTCTTTATAATAAATGGAATCCTAATAACTCTAAAGTGCTTCAAACATGGAGTTTTTACATAAAAAATTTATAGGGATTCATAGTTTATTGAGGCCTTTAGAAACAATGGTTCAGAATATAAATTCCACTAATCAAGGATTACCTCCAAAATTAATGAGAATGGCCATTATCAAGTAACATGGTTCTTTCCATTTCTAACAGGCTTCTATTATTTCTTTCAGAAACCCAATTTTTTGTAGAGTGAATGTAGATATATACTCATTACTAATTTAGTGATTCTCAATATAGTCTTATAACTCTTCACTTCTGTATTCACCACCATTATTAGTTCTCAACTTCTTCATAGAATACTCACATTATTTCTCATCTTTTATCTGAAAATTTTAAAAAAATTCAAAGAATCTGATTTGTGTTTCATGTACATAACACAAGTAATCCTATTAAAATCATCAATAAAATTAATGATGTTCTTATATCTATGTGTTTATTGTTTTCTCATTGTCCCACATATATTATAATGGATCAGTTCAATGGGTTTTTTTGAACAAATATCAACTTTCTTATGCACTTCATTTGTAATAGTTTCTTTTCTGGCAGATAGTGAAACACCAATCTATTCTTCTTGGATAATCAGAAATGTTGTGAACATTATATATTTTAGATAACTTTCTCATGTTTATCTGACACATATGTCCAAGCCTTTTATGCCATAATTGATTCTCTTCCATCATACTCATGTAAAAATAGTTTTGTGAATCCCCAACTTGAAACAAATTTCATTTCATGTGTTGGAATCTTAAAAAAGTATTTACATCATCTTATCTCTTTACAAAAAATACATATTTTATTAAGATAACCTTTTTACTCTCATCACACAATGGTGATACACATAACTGCTTGTGTTTCATCTCATCAGTATTCAATGTTTTCTTAGATTTCATCTTTTTTATCAATAATGGATGACTCAACACCTTTTATTTTCAATGATTCATTATTTCCCCAAGTCATTGTGCCTTCTTTATAATATTTTTCATCCTTCAACAATTTCATGTCTTTTAACAGGTGAGAATAACACCCACAATCTTGAATCTAGTGTCGTTCTCCTTTCATGAGTTTTAGTGCAGTTTCAACAACAAGTGCCGTTTCTCCATTCTTTTCATTCGTCACCTTCGACTTTTGAAAATTGAGAATATTTCTTCTAAGCCGGTAACAAAACAAGATATCTTTTTCAAGATGTCTAGGTTGTTCACATATTTCACAAATAGTTACCAAGATTTGGAACCTATTTTCAATCTTTACTTAATTCTTTTTAGGTTTCTTCAAGATAACCTTCACATTTTACATTATTTGGGGAGATTGAATCCCCCTCAATCTCATCATTTCATAACTTGTGGGATAATATTATTATTTTTGATTAAACCAACAAATAATTGTTGTGTTGAGTATTTTCCTCTGAAACCACCATACTGATCAGAATTGTTAAAACATTTCACAGCCATATTCTTTTCACATTAAATTGGATGATTCTTCTTCTTATCATCCTTTATAGATTCAATATTATTTCAAACGTTTCCAGATATAGATAAATCCTTTTCGGAATTAGGATGATTTGTAACTTATGAATTATTCACTTTGAAAACATACATAACTTTCCAAGAATTATTCCTTTTAGACCCAGTTCAATTCTTCTTCTCACCCTTTGAAGGAATATTTTTTTGAACCATCTAAAGTTTCTCATTACCAAAACATTTCACCAACATTAGTGATAGAGTTTTTGGAAACATAGACTTTTATTTTCAACTTTAGAGAGTTTTTGTTGAAAAAGTTCCGAGTCTTCATCTTTTTCGTTCATATTCACTTCCAAATGCACATTATGATTATTTTTATCTTCAAAATACTTATTCAAATCGTCAATCTCTTTAACTATATTTTTTTCTCACTAGTAAAAAATTCTTGGTTGATTGATCAATCTTCTTCTTACTTTTTGTTTTACTTTTCAAGCCTAATGATATTTCTTAAAAAATATTTCAAATCTTTTTTCAAATTCATTTCATGCTGAGTTTCTTCTTCTTCAGAACTACTGATTCTGAAGTATTCATCATTCACTGTTGAAATGAATGTATTTTCATTAACATATTCAATGTATTTTTTAGATTCATCATCACTCTCTTCTCCTTCTTCATATTTGGACAGGAATATTTTTCTTTTGGATTTGAAGAATTTATTTTCTTTTTTTCATTTTTCTTTAATAGTCTTCTTGTATTCATTTCTTCAATATCACTATCCTCTTCTTTCTTTCTTCAATAAAAATTAGTCGCAATGTGACAAATACCATCACATTCAAAAACATTCAAGGTATGTTTCCCTTTGTATTTCCCTATACCTATTTTCAAATTGTTATAAAATCAAGGATATGATTTCATTGAGATTTTTACATACCTCATTTTTAGAGTCCGAATCACCAGCTTCATCTTCAATAACAATATTCTTTGTCATTTCATTCATCATAGCCTTAAATTTTATTTCTATATCAACCGTTTATTTATATTTATATCATTCTCTCTTATCATTTCAGAGGTCATAAGAGTGAAATGTAAATCATTAAGAGGTAATGCTTCCTGATCTTTGTCTTCAAATGAAGAAACATTTACATCAAATTTTTTAGGTTGGATTATCAAGATATTTTAAAAAAAAATGTAGAGTCTTTCAGCTTTTCACCAAGAAATATGATAGATATCACAATGAAATTCACCCTGGTAAGGAATTTTTCAATATATTCATGCTCACCCATCTTCAAATCTTCATAATTCAGTCTCCATATTTGTAACTTTTAATTATTAAATTTTTTATTTCCTTAATATATGTTTTTCAATTTTTCACATATACCTTTATATATTGAAGCATCGTTCAATCTCAAGAATCCACTTTCAAAAAGTGATGAAAATATAGAAATATAGTCCCTTCCGTCATTCTCAAGAAACTTCTGGTCAACAGATGTAAGTGGATCACTATTATAAACAGGAGGAAACCAAACTTTTGTAGATTCAAGAACATCATAACTGATAGATATAGGATATGAAAATATCCTATATTTTAAGATATGATTTTTATACTCTTAAATGATAGAAATAACTTTACTCTTCACATAGTTCACATTATCCATCATCCATGAATAATGAGGCGAACCTTTCTCTGATACCACATGAAAGTGCCCAATCAGTGTACTGTATCAGTAGGGGGGTGAATCTGTGACACTTTTTTTCTTTTATGTTTCTTTTCAATTGAAAAAACATTATCCTCTTGTTAAGTATATCAATTCCCTACTGAGAAACAGATCAACACACATAAAAAAGAAAAAAAAAAGATTTACAAGGTTCACTATTCAATAAGAATAGCTAAATCCTTCGTAAGGTTGGGAAATGATTCAATACCATAAAATACACTAGAAATATATCCTTGGATTATAATGAGTAGGATGTACCCATTCATGGATGTATAACTATGAAACAGTCTCACTAGTGCGTGTCCACCCTCTTAGCACAGTAGGGTAATATAATTGTTTTGTAATAGCTCATGTTACTTGTGCTTGTTTTCAATTCAACAAACATATTCAAATTTTAATACAATTCATCAATTCTGTATCCTGAAGAAATGTAAGAACCACCTCGACTGTGTTATGAAACACTGAGTTCAATATTATCTGAGTCTGATTCCTTCGAGTCCAATTCTTACAAAACAATACTCCCAGTCCGATTTTCTAATAGAATACAATATAGTACAATCAACAACACTTCAATTACTGAATATAATTTTCTAGAAGAATATAGTACAAATGAATCGGTACCACCCAAAAAAATTGACAATACAAATAGAAATTATCTCTTCTTATATCTAGAAACATGGAGCTCCTCTTTCTTCCATAGTGAACTATGAAAGAATCCATAAAGTACAATGTACTTCTCTATTTATAGGCAACCCATGAAACCTCTGTCGAGAATCCAAAAATTTATTCCCACTCACTAAAATTTATCTAAATTTCAATCCCCAAAATATTGGGATACATTTTGACTTTTCCAACACTTCTCGAAGCATCCCAAAACTTCTACAATCATCATCTATCTTTTACAAACTCCCATTTCAAATGAAATACAATTACAATTTATGAACAATACATGGTTCCGATCATCTTAATCAGATTATCTCCTGATGATTTATTCAAAATAATTCTTGATACCATTCCAATTGAAAGTGTTTGAAGTAATCCACTTCTCCGCTTCATATATAATCACTCTTTTAAAAGAAGGGATCCCCCTTCACAATTCATTCATCAGTCTCCCCTTTCTTTTCTTTTCTCTTCACCCACTTGAGGAAAAACATCATCACATTTGAAAAGATGTTATTGTGTCATGGATACCATTAAGACTTTGAAATCATTTAGGATCGACTTCCACATCGTCTGAAATCAATTAGAATGTATTGTAACTTTACATTATTTATTCATTCTTTTCATCTAAACACATGCATGATATTTTTTGACTAAAAATGGTCTGGATACAATCATCTTGAATACAATCATTATGGATATAATCATTTTGGATATAATCATTTCTAGATATGATCATTGTAGATTAAATCATTATGGATATGATCACAGGTTATGATTTCTGGATACGATCTAATACAATCCAAAAACAATGATCTTTCTGGTTATGATACAATTAAATTTGAATGTGATTCATTCTGAATCGACACCATCTCTTTCCTTTTCTTCTACCAAAATACATTTATTTTGGAAAAAAATCTATGTCTCATCTTCCTTAGACATCACCTCTTCCATCTACATCACGTAAATCAGAGTCACATTCCATCAGAATCACCTTCCCCAGCAACACCACCTATTAAATGAGCATCACCTATTCAATCGGAATCACCTTCTCATTGGCACCACTTTTCATCGGCACCACTTAATAAAAATCGGTACTTGATCTTTTACTTACACTCAGTATCTATTTGTTTTCAAAGACAATCAATACAATCTGGATACAACTATTTTGAAGAAACAATATGCACTACCACTTCAATCTAGATATGATTTTTGGACAAAAATTGGTACCGCCTCTTCAATCCAGATACAATTGTTTTCGGATTGTTTTGAAAAAAATTCAATAACAATTCTTTCTCTCTACCATATGGATACGATGAATTTGAATATGATTCTCTTCTAATTATTTTGTTAAACAATTAGTACAAATTCTATCTCTCTTCCATCAAGATACTATAAATATGAATACGATTCATTTCATATTGTTTTGAAAAAAACTTTAATATGATTTTTTTAATTGTTTTTGAAAAAAATATGAATATGATTATTTTCAGATTGGAAGTATCTCTTTCACACCCCTTTCCATCTATCAATATTACATCGCATGTTCTCAATGAAACTCATGATTTATATTAAATAAAAATCATCAAGGCATCGTCACAATATTTTAGAATCGTTGTCCTAGATACTCTGATTATTTTTGAAGCTGATTAAATAATTTTCAAAATAAAACCCAAAACAATTTTTCAGAAAACTAAGTGAATTGAATTATTTTCTTCAAAACCAACCTTGAAAACAAAATATAACCCTTTAAAACTTAATCACTAAGGTCCCAACAGAATCCCCTCAACCACAAGAGAAGACTTATTTTTCAATCATGATATAGATAATGTTAGTCTTGTAAGGGTTGATTAAGTAGATGATGTAATGATGGAGAATTAAAATGATGTGATCGAAGGAAAAAATGATTTTATGTGTTGTCCTATATTAATTTATATCCCAATTATGTTATTTACAGAGTCATTAATTATCATAGTTATTTATATTTTATCGTGAGTTTTGTGCTTCTGTTATCGTTTATAATTTTGTTCTTCGTATGATTTTTTTGAAATATATTTTATGAAGTTAATATTATTTGATTATATGATTATAATTCCAAGGAAGAAGTGTTTCACTGATCTCGATCGACTCCTTGTTGATGTCCCCTAGACCACACCTATAGATGATGATCCATCAGACTCCCTTACTACAATATATGATACAGCCTCCATCCAACCGCCTTCTGCATGTCTCACAGTTTCAATACTATTACCATAAGGAAGACCCTCATACATCCCATTAGCATCTAAGATAGTACCTCCCCATTCAGTAGGATTAATAGTGAGTGAATAGGTATTCACTCTTGTTTCATCATGAGGATATTATAGGGTGACAGTTATAGGTAAAAATTTAAATGTGAATAAATTTATTGAACTTTTTTATAAAACTAAATATTTTTCATAAAATATAAAAAAAATATTTCTATAGGGAGAAATATGAATAGTTCAATTCTGTGTAATCTAAATAGAATGAATATTTTTATCCCAGTAGACTATTATGGGGTTATCACTGATGATGTTGTGGGATTATTTGGTTGGATTCTAGGCTATCTAGAGGTGCAGATGATTACCCTTCCCTTTACCTATTCTATTTGGAGGAATGTACGTAAATATTTTGAAAATGAACTATTATATTCTCAGTTAAAGTTAAATTTAATTCATTATGATGTAATTTAGTGTCATTGCATTATTAAATTATAATATTATAAAAATGAATCTCTTTGTACATATGTTATTCAACTTTACTGCCCTAACTCTTATCCCACAAAAGTGGAAATTTAAAATTTTGGATAATAAATTGAAGGAATTTAAATAACGAGTATGGATTAAATTAAATGATGATTTGTTGACCACTTATCAACTAAATGAAAAGGTACCCAAAGGGATACCTATAGAGAAATAGGATGTATTTACTGATAGACATCGTCATTAAGAAGCATGTGGTTTTCAAATATATATTAATATATTAATATTATTTTACATATATACAATCATATTATAATTTGATATTTCATACATTACTATTAAACTACATGTTATTTAATTTATGATGTTTCAAGGAAAAATTAATGTAGTTGAGTTGATCAAATCACGCCCACACTACCAGGTCAAATATTTTTTTTCTGTAAATAGATTGACTTTGGTTATATTTTTATAACATTAAATATTTATAAGATACCATTATATGTTAAGTATATTAAAATATTGATTATTTTTAATGATTTCAATTAATTTAGGGCACCATGTCTCCATAATAGAAAATTTGTTGGATGTTTATTCAAAATCTGATGGTAATTATATTAATGAGCCCACCAAAGAAGTTGGGGTATGAATTAAATATTGATTGTAATAACTTATTTTTTGTTGTCAATATATTAATATCTTTTGCTTAAAGTAAGATTGATATTATATTTATTAGTAAAATTGAATGAATTATAGTATTTCAATACAGCACAAACTTTCTCAATATCCTTGTATGATCCCATTGGTCATGTCCTTGGGAAGGAGCATCCTTGTCACATTCGTGGGATGGGTTTGGGACCATTATCATCACAAGTCTTTGGCAGACCACCGAAGATTGCAACATCATCTGCCCCTGGATTTTGTTACACCCTTCAACAATATTCTGAAAGGGGTTTTATTTAAATTATAATAAAAATTCTAAAATAGGAAAAATATATAAAAATTAAACTTGAAATGTTCATTTCTCTTCCATAATCATTGATTGAATTATATTAGAAGTCAGCTGGATTTTTTCTATTGATATTTCCTCGATGAATGTTATTTATTAGGTAAATCACAAAACATCAAAATCATTTACTACACAAAATTTTATTTATTTTATGTTTAAATTTAAATATAAAAAAATATTTAATTTTCAATATAGTTGTCACGAAAATGATGATAGCACGGAGTGGTGACAAAGACAGAGAGGGTTTCAATTAATGTTTATCAGGTTGTGATTAGTGGTTACTTTGTATCATAAGATTATTTATAACTAGACATATAATAGGATGAGACTAATAGAGTTATTAGGAAACCATGTTGTGGTTTCTAGTAGGGATATTTTTATTTCAATTTCATTTCATGAAAATCTATATGATTGGATTATTTTCTATGTTTTATTCCATATTTTACCATATGATTTTATACATGAATATTTTTTATATTATGAATCATGAAACCCACTTGTGTCATTTCCATGTAAATGATTAATTGTTTGGAAGTGAACTTCATGGAAGGTTGATCCTATAATTATTATATTATGGATGTGATTTTTTTTCTACAGTATGTTTTATCCTGTGATGTTGTGTTAAGTATTTGTTTACCAATTTTTGGTTTCCTATATGCTGGTGTATTAATTGGATGATGTCTCATAAATATATTATATGTTGAATAGTTTTTTTACTTAAATATTACTATTATTGCGAGTTATTATATTTTATTAGATATAAATTCATATTGCAATTTTCTATAGGACAATGCCTCCCGTAAATGTTATGGGATCTTGTTGATTGTCACCAAACCCTAGCATATTAGTTGTCTATCTTAGGGTGGAACACTCTGCCTACTACTTGTCTATATGTGGCCACTGTGGGTTGGGTCATGTAAAAGGGGTATCATAGTGGCTCAGTCCATGGGATGATGTTTATAGTTAATAACCTTCTAAGGACCATTTTGGAAACCGATGGGTATAATTTTAAGGTTTTTTAGTTTTTTTATAAGACCATGGAAATCAATTTATGTTGTTATAATCTAATTATCAATTTATGAGGGATATTTTAATATTTTAATCAAATAAGGAATCTATTCCACTAATAGTTACATGGTACAATCACAATTATATAAACATTAAATAATGTTTACTTGTGATATTTCATGTCTTACATGTGTCTTATCATCTAAATATAATCTAATTAATGTGGGTCTATCCAATAAAATTAAGGATTCTAATTACAATAATCTATATTTTATTCAAAGTAAGGGTCTAAAAATACAATTTGAGTGCTTAAGACACTTTCAATTAATTATTTGAGTGATGAGGCATTTATTTAGATACTAAATTTAGAGATAACCTTACCTCATATGTAATGGTACATTTTATCCAATTTTTTATTATTGTATAATTTTATGTGCAATGAATGGTAAATATTTTTAAGATGAATGAGACCACCTATAGGCATAGTGTGAGACATGATTCTAGTAGAATAGTCTTCATGGTTTGAGAGATGACCATAATACACGTACAACAATGGATTGGATAGATTCTCTTAGTCACCCAATTTATCTAGTCCTGACCCCAACAGACTAAGTGACGATTCTTATATTGATCTCCATATACAACACAACAATAAATTTTAAGATATTATTTTTCCCAAAAACATGATTTGACTATTATATTATGGTTAGAGTTTTGACCATTTTAAATGATTTTGTTTCATCTAGTGACATTGTTGAAGGTTCTTTTTCTGGAGGTGTTGGAACCTCTATAGTTAGAAACAACCACATAAGAGTGTGTTTTGATTCTCCCAACTCTCTTCAGTTACTCTCTAAACATGATTTGTGATGAAATTTCATATGATAGACAGTCTGAGTGGGGAAACTAGGGGTTATTTATTTTTAATTCAAAATTTTCACAGACATTGGAGTCTCTATTAGAGCATTGTTATATTAAAAATTATTATAATAGATTAACCCATGTTTTGGGTGTATATTATTGTCCTTACTAAGGATAAATAGAGTGTTGTTGTGGAAACACCTCTACATAAGAGTGATTTTATATCATATACTATATTTTCAATGTCAAAGTGGTCTACTAAGTGTCATTTTTGACTTTAAAACTTCATGGGATGGAGTAGTTGTATATAAGTGATTCTATGATGCAATTATACTATTGACACAATTAGGTATATCATGTTAACCAGGGATTGATGATAGTAAGAACTATGGGTAGATGGCCATAATTAATGGATATGGAGAGGTTCCACCTAGCATGGTTCGATGTATGATCCATTTCCTCACATTACATATCTACAAACATTTATTCTATGGTGATAGTTATTCCACCTTCCTAATTTATTCACATTTTAGAGTTTCTAATAGAACCCATTTTAGGAAATTGTCAACTAGAGGGTTCTACTAATGATAACCATACATCACTCACTCTTTATATTGATGTGAGGTTATAATTGGTTGAAAAAAAGTTCTTTTATATGATTTAATCAAGGTTTATATCAGACTAGTGGTGACATACAAAGTATTGATTTTATTCCTCATATAATGAATTTAAATATAATATTATGTTGAGGAATCTATTCCTATGATTATAAAGTAATGAAATAATATATTTTAGAGCATGGATAATTCTTTTTCTTTAATATGATTCTATATTATGAATCAACATGCATTCTGGAGATGATGTTTAGATGTTTCATTTTATTTTGATAGGTTGCATTGATATATTCTTGATACAATCACACTAAACTAATTTCTCATATTTGTAGTGGTGGGATGTTTTTTTCATGACATGTGGATTATTTCCTCAATGGAATTATTAAAATGGGCATGGATTGGTGGAAATATTAGGTTCATATAAATTATCTCGACATCCTACTTCTAATTTTAAATTATTAGGTCACTAATTAGTAGAGGTATGGTTTTGTTTAGTTTGGGGAATATGGTGAAAATTCATTATTTACTCAATAGAATCTTCTATGAGGGGAAAAAATACCCCAATTTGTTGAATTTTTAGTGACATGATCTTATTTTTTGGCCTTTGATAATTGTATGATTTTTTTATTATTACACCCTTTATTGTTTTTTGTCTGTATTTTCATATATATGTTTTTTTTGTTCTTTATAAGGATAAAGATTCCAAAGTTGTTTTTTCTAATGTGAAATATTACAGTGGTTTAAAAAACTATTATATATGATAAATTATTGTTTAGTGGATATTTAACTTGCCTTTATATAAGGATGATTTTTTATAGGTGGATTGCCCTCCCAAAAAATTTCTAGTTTTTATCAGTGGCTTAAGATACTATAATCCTATCTCCTTTTATATGGATGGGAAACCTCCACTAAATAAACATTATGTGACGGTTACCAGAAACTACTACTAAATGGAAGGAACCAACATGAGTTGGATACTAACTATAAATTTAGGGGAATTTTTTTGGAAACCATTACAAAACCAAATGGTGGTGGTCTAATTCTCCTCCAAAATAGAAAAACCCCGAAATATCAATTTATTTTTTTTATTTTATCTTATAATATCCAAATTCATCCTAGTATGTCTGGGAGTGATATTTCTTTCAATATAGAACTTTATAAGGTTCAATTTGTATGTTATAATTTAAACTATTTTTATATGAAAAAACTAGAAGGGGAAGGTGTTGGAAACAAAATCCTTTGAAATCCATTGAACAACATCTCATCAAATCCTCTAGAGTTTGAATCGTTGTTTTAGTATAACCATCCATTTTTAGTAACATGATGCGATGAAGCTACGTTTTATATCCAACTACTGTTGAAATCATCATCAAAACCTTGAGTTTAACCTCAGATCACAATGAAATATAATTTAAAGAATAACTCTAGGTAATATAACCCCTATCCCAATATATATCATAGTGAGTTGGTAAAGAAATAAATATTCTTTAATATAAATTAAATGTGCATAATTTCTATAGTGATCACCTACCACCCAGATGGTGTTACATTATAGGTGTCTTGGGGAGCCTAATGAAAAAATACATGGTATGTCTTCCCATTTCCACATGTGTATGAGAAATATGTGAATCATACCCTTGTATATATGTTATTGTATGATGACTTATTGGCATAGTAAGCATCAATATACAATCTCCACAATATGGATCTTAATCTTATCCCACCAGAAGTTTTGTCTTAAATCTCTTTACAAATTAGTTCTTTCTATATTTATATATAAGGATGGTATATACACATCATCTAGAAGTTCCCTCTTTAGTTCTTGTTTTGATGGGACACATATCAAGGATCCAAACCCTATAACTCTATCTCATCTAAATTTAAATTCAGAATATTTACTTCCTTATTCTATAGAAACTCAAAAATACTTTTGAGCGACCTTGATCCTCTCAAGAGTGGATGTTTATACAGTTATTTGTGAAAAGTATGTTGAAGATAATCTTATTACTCCAATTTCTATATTTTTCCTTTCCAAGAAGATTGATCCATTATAATAATCATTGGTGATAGAGGCTCAAGATCCGTTCTAATCAAAGAATCTACTAGGTTATTTTATTTCCATGGAAAGTAATAAATCCTTGATCTTCACTAACCACATTCATTGGTGTATATTAAGATTATTCATTCTGAATATATACATTAGGATTATATGATGAGTATATATGTCACATGTTTCTTCATAGAGGTAATATTGTCATATATTAAATGTGAAGATCAATGTATCCAATTCATGATGTTGAGTTTGGTATTTCTTCTCATGTATCATTAATTGGTGGGACACATAGGATATCACTTTGTAATATTTGATGAGTACACATTAAACACCCTTTTTGTATGCATCATTTTAGATCATAAATCTTTCCCCACCAGTGGTTAATGTGAGAATAAGTGTTTCCATTTTCCTCTTATTCATATCTTTAATGCATTCCTTGTATTCAACATTCCAGAAAAACATGACCCCCTTTTGAGTAACTTTGGTTAGTGGGATGGAAATTTGTGGGAAGTTTCTCATATATCAATGATAGTACCCATCCAATATAAAGAAACTAATGATTTTTTTTTATATTTTGATCCAGTCTATCCTTAAATTTAATTTATTTTTATGTAACCAAAAATATCCCTTCATTAGTGATATAATTACCAAATAAAGTTATGCCCTCCAACAAAAACTCACCCTTACTATAATGTTTACATAATTCTTCCTCAAAAAAGTAATCATTATTGTATTTAAATTCTCTTCATTTTCCTCATTTCTTTTGAAGTATATAATAATATAATATATAAATACTACCTAAAATTTGTTAAGGTAATACCTAAAGACTCTATTCATTATGTCAAAAAATATAGATGGAGCATTAGTGAGTCTAAATAGAATCACTATGAATTTTTTCCCTTACCTTGTATGAACATCAGTCTCGGGGATATCTTTTTTCTTGGACTTTACATGATTATAACCTGATCGAAGATCCACATTAGAGAATTATTGGGATCCATATAGATGATTGATAAATTTATCATTCTCCGGTAGATGATTCTTGTTACTTATTATGGCCTTTTAATGATTACGATAATCAATATAGAGGTTCACTAGCCCCTCCTTATTCTTGATAAAGAGGACTTATGCAACTCATAGTGAAGCACATGGGTGTATAAACCCTTTATCCATATTTTCATATAATTTTATCTTAAGCTTGTCATGTTTAAAAATGACCATTTATATAGAGTCGTGGATATTGGAATATGTTTTGGTATAATATTGATTGCAAAATCAACCAATCATCTAAGAGGAAGTCCAGAAAATTATTCCGGAATCACATCCGTGAATTCCCATATAATGGGAATGACTTTAAGGATGATAATATCTTTATAATCAATAATTTGAGCAAGATATTATTTCTCATAGATCAATAATATACATTCTTGAGATTATGATAGTAAAGGTAATTTATCTTCATCCTCACACTTGAGTAGAATTGGATGATGATTTAGAATATGGAGGGTTATTTATTTCTCTCAGTTATTTATGTTAGATAAATATAAACAAAGAAAATTTATACCTATACATGAATCAAATTATTTTAAATGGATAAAAAAAATTTGGGAAATTAAACGAATAAATATAGACACATAATAACTTATATTCATGGGATGCAATAATTAACCCATTTCCTTCTTAGCCAATAACTAAACTTCCATTTGTTGAGGTGTTGTATGAAACATTCTACTAAAATTTCATGATATGAAAAAATGAATAGAACCAAAATTAAAAATTGAATTTTTTAGTCTTTAATGAATAACTATCATACATTTATCCACTTTATTATAAGGATCCACCTCAGTAGTTGTGATTTTATAGTCTTTCCCTTTCTCTATAGGATTTAGTGGTTGTTTTCAACTATTGTAATCAATAACCCTGGGACTGGGGAATTGATTTGAATAGTGGAGTTATTCTTCATAGTTGAAACAATAGACAAATAGGATAAGGGTTGAGAGGGGATTCCTTTATTCCATCACATTTTTGGGTTCCTCCTATCAGAAATCTCTAGCTAAGTACCCTTCCTTCCCACACCAAAATAATTTCCCCATCCCATTCATGAAATTTGTAGGATGATTTTTACAATAATTTTAACATGTGAGATTATGGAAATTCATACACCTATAGTAGTTATCCACCACACCACCAGACTTAAAATCCATTTTCCACTTCGTATATGCATTTCCAAGATACCCTTGATATTTACCGACTCCATTTCAACATTAAGGGAACATTGGATTATTTCCTCATTGTTTTTAATGTCTTGAACAGATAATGACTTTCCAAAATGCATCGTTATCCCTCTAAAGAAGTGTTCAACATTACTATTTGGGGAACTGACAATGAGAGCGGAATATAATTCATGAATTTTATAGTTTTACTCATAAGTCCCAATGGAATCATAATCCTTTTTCTTGAGGCTAATTGAGACCCTCTTTATTTTTATTTAGATATTTCTTGGAAAGTATTTATCTAAAAACATTTTCAATAATTCCATTGACACCATCACTTTGATATCCTTCTCATGATTTGTATTTTGGACAAACATCCACCATTTATTAACTTATCCCTCCATGTGATAAATAACCAACATTAACTTCTCTTTCTTATAAAATTGAAGTATTTATAACATCTTTTCAATTAATTTGACATATTTTTTTTGATTAAGGTATCGGTGGATTCACTATAATCAATGGATTTTTTTACATAAATTTCTTAATTGAAATATATTCTTTATTTGGGGGATTAGGGTGTGCCTCATAATTCATATTCTTTTTCAAAACTAGATTGAATTGGGAATGTATCATCATGAATTTAATTATTCCTTCTCTTATGGGGTTGGGAATTTCATTTTGGAAATAATTACGTTGTTGTTAATATAGGTTTCTGAATTTCTTCTTCCAAATACCAACCACTGGCTAAAAATAAAGGAGAAATAAGTGATGATTATTTCTATACTGTTAAATACATAACTGTGAAACCATGATCATTAAAGGGAAAAAATATATGTCACTTTCATTCTTTAAACTATTAATTTCTATGTTATACTATATGTAACCCATGATCTATTTCATATAATTAAATCTTATGGGGATTTTTTGTTCCCTTAATAATGGTTTGTAATGATCTTGTGAATTTACATAATAATATCCCTCATGAGTGTCAAACTAGGTGTGTATCTAAGTCTATATTTGTACACAAGTTAATAATCAATTATAACTAAATGTTACATTTTTAGGGATATTACCCTTATTTACATCAGTTCTAGATCCACTTCCACTTTAGGTATCGAAAAAAGAATTTATTTTCTTAGAAAAAATTTGTAATCGTTACTTTAAAAAACTGTAGGTATGTTTTACTATGTTTATTATTATCCATACTAGTTTTATTATAGTTATAATCCAAATCCAAAAAAATTAATAGATTTTTCTTTGATACCAATTATGAAATTCTATATTTTAATACACGTTAATTCATGAATGATTAAATTATAGTACACATAATATAATATAAAAATATCATGAATTCCAGTTTATTTGAAAAATTAGGTACATAGCATTATAACTTTTAACATGAATACAATGAATTTATTGAAATAATCTTTAAGGTTCTCCTAAAATTCCACCATTATTCTAAAATTGATTGGAACCAGATGGGGACATACATAATAAAGAGGTGAGATGTAAAGAGAAGTAAGGGAATACAAAAACATACTATAGGGTAATGTAGTAAATGTGAGCCAATAGTCATTTCAATGTAACATAAGAGGCATAATATTCATAATCATGAATAATGAGGCATGATATAACATGATATTATAATGGTAACCTAGGAATGTGGCAACAACATAAAAAATGGAATAAAAATAATAATTTCAGGATAACCTCCAATAAAATATATTATAGTTTTCCAACGATAACATCAATTTCACCATACATGGAATTTCATGAGATTAAAACATTACCCAATGTATTTTAGGGATATATAATTTAGGGACCACCCATCACTTTCATATCTTGTACATGCATAAGTGTGCAACATAGATCATACAACAAACAGATGTATCTCATCACTTTTAATCCCATGATATATAAGTGTGAGATACATACATCAAATTACTCTATAAATTAAGGATTAGTACATCTTGTTGAATTCCATTGAATTTTAATAGGGATATTTATTCACTATAAAATTGTTTGGACTGAAAAATTTAGGTTAATTTTAGAATCATAAGGGTGGTACATAAAGATTCATAAAAGGGATTAATAATAGTTAAAGTGGTATATATTCACCTGTAAATCATAATAAGAGTAATGGGTATACATGAAAATATATTAAAACATTGATAATTGAAAAAATGAATAATTTAATGAAAGATATTGAATAAAGAGGAGTATGAGAGGAACCATTGCCTGCAGAGGAAACTACTGTGATCTTGATAAAATCTTATTAAGAGTTTGGGGAAAACAGTGAAGAACTATACAGTGGTAGGGGAAGATAAATTTCATGGTAAAATGGGTTTTAGTGAGGAGTAATGTGATTTGAATGGGTTTATATATAAAAAAGAGAATAATTATTAATTAATTTCCAAACATAGGTTTTGGACCATATATCATAATGTAATCATAAACACAAATATTCCCTTGGGGTTTTCCCACATTTTTAAGCAAAGTGAAGTTGTATTCATTATTTTTCAATTTTAATAACCTATATCATTGAAATAATACCCTTATTCATGTAAAAGTTAACCATATTAAATAATAATTGATTTTTAAACATTAAAATATGTTATAAGTTTTGGAGGATTCATTAATGGTTTATAAAATTCATAAAATAATTTAAAAACCATATTATTTTAAAGGTAAAATAGGTATCTTTTAATTAATAACATTTATTGAATATATTAAATAACCTTTTAGACATTATGATTTCATAATACATATCTGTGTACAAATTTAAAAAATTATATTTATTTTCTCAAAATAATTCATTAAATATGTTAGTTTTATCTTTAATTAAAAACATCCATTTATAGAAAAATCTTAGGTTTTTCATAATAAAAGGTTTATGACCCTTATATCAAGTACATTTGACTTCATAAAATTATGTTAGAATTTATATTTTAAAAAATTTAATTAATGACAATGTATTTTTAAAATATAATTTATTTCAAAAGAGAAAATTAATTAGTCAAAAATTATGTCTTTGTTGAAAATATATATTTCCGAAAAAAATATGCTCAATGTCTTATCATACCATAATCTAATTTTTAGCAAACTCATTATTTAATCATTTAAAATGTGATAATAAAAATAAAAAAATTTCATTATAGTATAATTATAAGAAAATATAAAAATTAACATTATTACGTTCCATATACATATCCATTTATTATAATAGAAAATTACCTTTGGCTAATGTGTGTGATGGTGAAATTTTATTAGGGTTGTTTGATGTAAATGGGTTAGGTCGTGATCTTGATGAGCATGAAATTACCCTGTAAATAGTATCATTTTTTCTTTTGTTATTGAATATAGATTTGGGATTTATCCAGGGAAATTCCTAATGATTATATACCCCTCTATTGATCTGATAAATGGGATTTATAGAGTATTCTATTATTGGTCAACTCCATCACTTCTTTTTTTTCTGTGGCAATTAAACTTTATCATAACTCTTCATATATACTACTAATAAAATCCATTTTCAATAACTATATTATCAATGGTTATGATTCATAATACAATTATTAATCTAAAATTATATAATTTTCCAAAATTTCCAAATTAGTTAATGTTTTTTATATAACCTAATTACTTAAAAAAGCATTTTTTTAATTAAGAAATATGGAATTTCATTTATAAAAGTTTGGGTTGTTATTGGTATCCTCATGATGTGATCATACATACATTTCTGGATGTAAACCCTTAGAGGTGGGGTGATTTGATGAACTACTCTTCACATTATCCATCAATAATACTCTTCCTAAAAGAATAAAATGACTATTATAACTATAAAATACTAGGTATTATATTTTTTAATTATATAATGAATTAATTCCTAAATGATATATTTTCATATATTTTTGTGTTTTCTACTAATAAATATGGTTATTATATAATCATAAAAACCCAATCACCTTTTTCTTTGAGGATAGTTGAGATTGATCATTATATTTTTTAATTATGTTCTTTCAATCAGATGAAGGCCTTTTTGGATAAGATTCTTTATTAGAAGTTTGTGTAGATAAAAAACATTTTTTAAAACATATTATTTCACCTTATCATGAAGACCCATCTCGAGAATTTTTAATATTTTCTAGTTTACTACATGTTCCATACATTTTATATTTAGGATGAATATTCCATCATCTATTTACTTTAATCAATATTGGTATTCTTTCTCTATCTTTATAACTTTCTCATCAACCGTTTTTTGTTTCTCTCATAGTAATATTTTTTTCTCTTGAATATTATTTATTTATCTCAAGTAGTGATTTATAGACATCCATGATAGAATTATATTTTACTTATAATGTATTTTATTTCTTTTCAAATTCCAAATTCACATCTTATTTCCCCTAAATTGAACTTATCCATTAGTCTTCGGACTAGAGAATATTTCTTCAGGTTTAACAATATTTGTTTCTTTGGATCTAATTTTATTAGATTTCAGTATGTTTTATTGTATTATATTTTAAAAGGTTTTTTCCAAGTTCTCTAATTCTTTTTTATGATTTATAACTCTATCACATTTGGAATTACACTATTTAGTGAGATAAACATATGTTACATCCCCTTTTTTCTAATGAACTCTCTCCTTTTTCATTGATTCTTTTTATATTAGGTGATATGATATTTTAAAAAATTCCTTGGAAATTTATAACTATTAATGTATAAGGAATTATATCTAGCTCTTATGATTGAGTTTTTTGTTATAAAATCATAGAATAACATATTTTATACCTCTTCATTAGCCTCTAAGGTAGAAATTTGTCCCATATTCTTATATGTATACTATAATACTAGATCTTATGCTTCCATTTCAGTCTTATGTTTCAAAAAATTTCAACCTGGGAATATTGATTCTTCTTCCTCTTTAACCAATAAGGATGTTTTTTCATCATTAATAATTATTTCATATTTCTATATTTCAAATACTTCATTAATATATAATTATAATCTAAAAAAGATACAAATCCTCTATGTTTCCACTCCATACTGAATAGAGAACAGATATATTAAATCATAAGAAAGATTATAATTAGATAATCCAATGACATGTGTGACCTCCTTTAATAAAAATTTCTAGTATCACTTTGGGAAAACTACACTAATAGTATTATATCAAGGTTGGATGATGTTTTATCACATTAAAAATTTTATCCCTTTTTTATACATATGTTTCTTATTTAGTGAATGGTCCTCTTTTATTATTCACCTATGGTTAGAAATCATGAACAAAAAAAATAATACATAAAAAACAAATAGGTTTTTAATAAGGTATTACACCAATGTGGATGATTATATCCCATATATATGGTGATTATTACACCACTAACACAAAACTTCTTTTTTTATTATCAAAAAATTCATGATAAAGGATTGGTACTTGTACTCATTTTCATTGAGCTAACTAGGTTCAATGAAATCGTTAGCTTTGATGTATAAGATTATATGATATCAGAATGTCCCTTCTAGAAGATAACAATAATTTTTAACAAGTGACATTTAAAATAAAACAATAATACTAATAAGATTCCAAAAATTTTAATGATCAAAAGGGATACATCAACCAGAATCAGCAGTTGTTTTATCATAGCTATGATCCCCTTAGATAGGATTCTATTTTATTTCATTTAGTAAGAATAAAATGAATATGTAGTGGACCAGATAACTAAAAATTACTCAATATGCAATATCAATATTTTCAATTTCATCTATTCTTCTTGGTGTATCAAATAATTATGTAACCAAATCACACTAGACTATTGACTTTAATTTATGAAAAAAAACATACACAAACTCAGTTATAATTTCTTATTTGATTATAAACATTGTTTATTAAAGACTATTTCATGTATAATGAATGATTAATATTTTATGAATAAACCTTTACCCATATATAAATTTTTTTTTATTTAATGTTATTTATTTATCCACTTCACTACCTATTTGGGAGATCTTATATATTAGCATATTTAGTTTTCTTCAAATGGTTTTGATATACCATTCTCAATCTGCCTCATGAATCTCTTATGATTATTCATCCATTTACTTTATGCATGAATGAATTTCCTTAAACAATATCAGTACTTCACAAAAACTAAAAGGAATTTATCTGGAACTATGATATAATATTATTTTTAGACCATATATCTATTCTTCATAGATCCCTAAAGTGTCTTTTAAATAGAAAATATTTTATGGTTATTATTCATAAAATTTAAAACAAAAAAAGTATTATTTTTTGTGTCACATACATAAATTATTTTAAAGTTATTTTTAATTTATTTTCCATTCATGCTTTGTTTTGGGGGTTTCTAATGGTTTTATGGAGAATATGTGAGTTTTCAAGAATTAGGCCAAACCGTGAGCCCAATTCCAGATTTCAAAATAAATTTTTGTTTTTTATAACTTTTTCATTTTTTAATACTTTTCAGTAATTCCAACTCCTAAATTTCCTCCCCTGATATGTTAACACCACATTTAAATTTGGGGCCTTTATAAATCCATAATCATGGGGGATTTGGGTTTTTATTTGAGAATTGGGCCAACCTGAAAGCCCATTTTCCAGTTTTAATTTTTTTTTAATTTTTTAATATCATATTAATTATAATGAATATTTCGGTGCTTACAACTCCCCACGACCCTAAGGAGCCCAAGAGCGCTCCCATTCAGTTTCCCCCTCTTTGGAGCTCGTTTTCATCGCGATGGAGTGCTGAAATGCTTAGGGTTTCAAAAATCGGGCAGATTTGGGGAGGTAAGTTATTTACATCATAACTCTCTCAATTCTTACTAATTTTCTCCCATTCTAGTTCCAATATGATCTAATAATCCCTATTCTAACATCCCATGAATTTTTGGACGTTTTAAAATTCATATTCTGGTGGATTTTGAGTCATTTTCTTCAAGATTATTTTAGGTATGTGTTTCTCTCTTCAATTCCTTCCTTCTCTTTAGGGTTTCCTCCCACTTTCATAAATTTATAGAGTGTCCAGATATTAGGTTTAATACCTAGGGTTTGATTTCGGGTATTTTTGGTGAAATATTATGGTTTAGGGTTTGTTTTCACATCCTTGTGGTGCGGCGGAGGTGCGGTTGAGGTTTCTCACCAAGATTCAAGGGTTTTGACTCAAAAGGTAGGTGATTCCGTGGATAACCATTTAATGATGAGTTAGTTTATTTGATTAAATAATTTTACATGTTCCTTATGTGCTGTGCATTATGATAAAACCATTTTTGGTAGAAATAGTAAATCATTTGTTTTTAAAATTACATTTTTTCTTGAAGTGTGTATTTTTCAAATGTATTTCATGTGTTATCTTTTGTGGTAGTTTTGTAAAAATGTAGAAGTGGTTTATTAGTTGTTGAAAGGGGCTGCCAATTATGGTTGGGCAATGATATAGTTCCATGTGGGCCTAAAAAGGGGGTGTATTTGAATGGTTTTATTTGTATAACCTTGTTATAATCCTTGAAAGTGTTTTATGGATTTGTGTGTTCTCATGGGTATCTTTTGTGATAATATTCAAGGTGATTATATAACATTTGAAAGTGGATTATTACATGTTGATTGGGCTGCCAATTCTGTTTTGGTAGGGTCTTGGTGTGCTTTTGGCTTAAAAAGAGGTATTTGAAATGGATTTTATGTGCAAAGTTTGGGTATACTCTTTATAATTGTTTTATGAATGTTTTGAATGGTTTATTGGGTTGTGTAATAGGTGAAACTATATCAGAAAACTGTTTTGGTCGGAGTATATTTTTGAAGGTCCATTTCATTTTTGAAAAATGTTGTTATGTGATATTTATCATCCTGGAAATATTTTATAAAATTTTTGAAGGAGATATTGAGGAGTGAAAGTGATGTGAAAGTGATGTGGAGTGTTTTGTGTGAGTGTGATGTGAAAAATTGAATTTTTGATTACTAAAGAAGTGTTATATTCCATGTGTGTGGGCTGTTATATGAGTTTAAATATCTTATAATTGTTTTATAAAATTGTTTAATGGTTTTTTGGAAGTGTTGAAGAAATGTGAAATGTGTTGTGGGCTATTTTAGTGTGATTCGGATTTCAAAATCATTTTGAATGAAAAATGGATTTTTGTGACTTGTGTGGTATACATATAGACTGTTTGGTGAATTTGTGATGTGTAAATGATATTTTCATGTTCAATGTATATTTCTTGACTTATTGAACTTGTTTTAGAACAAGGGGAAAACCTGGGTATCTAGGTGGGTGGACGTGTACTAGTATTCTAGTGAATCCATGGGGTTTGGCCTCAGTTTCACTTAGCAAGATTGATGCTTACAACTCTAACTAAACTATGATGATGATGATTGGGGACAACTAGGTTATGGGTATGTTCCCTACTAGTGTCTCGTGCACGAGAATGGATATTTTTGATGGTTACTCTCACCGAGATACGAGGTACCTGGGACCCACAGCTAGCTAGTGCCTAGGGGTTACTTCCTATTTCTTGTGCTCATTATTTACTTTGTACTTACCGTCGACATACGGTATAGTTGGTGGGAAAATTCAGTAGTGTTGACATTATTTTTTAAATGTGTTTATTCATAATGATAGCCCACTTGAAAACTATTTTTATTCAAAGTTGCATCTTTTAGAAATTGTAACTTGTTTTTCATGTTTTTGAAAACTTGCATGCTTTTCGTCTATAAATGTTTATCACATGGAATCTCTCAGTGGTGGTATCCTACTGGGTATTGGCTCACACCCTACTTACACCCTTGGGTGTAGGTAGACATGGTTGTTTTTGTTGTCGCAGGTTGGGTACAGTTTTTGTTGTTCCAGTGGTTCGGGTTTCTAGCAGGTCCTTGGTGGTGAAGTCTTGTGGAGGTGGCTTGAGGGCGGTGCCCCTTGCCATGAGGGTTCTTGGGCTATCCTTATTTGGATTTGTACCTTTGGTATATACTTTTTGAGTTTTTTTAAGCCATGTAATTCAGTTCTGAATTTTTGTAAAAGATTGTTTGGTTTGAAAAATCTAGATTTGTTTCATTGGATTCTTTTGTTGTTTTATGTTTATAAACTTGGGTAAATCATTCCCAATTTTTCTTTTATGATACCCGGGCACTTGTGCCAGCCCGTGGGGATCGGGAACGCCCTTCGGGCCTTGTCATGGGCTGGGTTTGGTTCCATTTTTGGTGGCGACCGATTCGGTTCGTGACAAAACGGTATCAGAGGAGGTTCAGGTTAACTATATTTCTCATGTTATTTGGGGAAGAGTCAGGATAGACTGGAGTTAGGATTTTTGGGACATGGAATTCTAGTTATGGGCAGTGTGACTGATCACCACACCTTATAATGGGATTTAAGTTTCCCAGAGAAGTCGGGATTTATCTAAGTCCTTCGGTTTTCTTGGTTCGATGATGATTAAGGGAAATGAAAAGAGAGTTGGGTTAATGGTCCTGGTGAGCTCGCAAGGCCTGGAAAGCCATGTGGAGCAAAGGATATTCCCTAGAACACTCTCTGTTATAGTGAGGTGATTGGAATATGGCTGCCAACCATATTTCCAAGTCACCCACTGAAATTAGTTTCCTCTTGCACTGTTTTGTGCTTAGGTTTTGAAACCTTAGAACTTTGGTTTTAAGAAGTGTAATGTTTTTATGAAATGATTTTCAAATAAAGAAGGAATGGTTGGGTTAACGAAATGGCTGAAATGAATTTTCAGAATTGTTTTGAAATGTAAAATGGTGTGCTTACACCTATTTGAAAGCAGGAACTATATTGAAGTTGGTTTTGAAAAGTGTTTCGAATAGAGTTTTCTAAACAATCAGAGTGTGTTTTAATGAGATGAGATGTTTTGAAATTGATGTGAATATCTTGAAGGTGAGTTTTTTTTTAAATGGTTGTGACTTTCTGAAATTTTATTAAGATGTGAGTTGGGATTTTGATCGCGTGGTTAGCGGTTTTGAGAAAAAAGGATGTGTTGGTTGACCGTTTTGGTTTTGAAAAGTGCAAAAAATTTTGGTTTTAACCTTTGCTATTTTCGTGAGCAACCACATGCATGGGGTTATATGAGAAGATGGACGGTTGATGACATTACTTGATGAGTTTCGAGATGGATATGAGGAGGGTGTCCGGTGTGGCACTGAAACATGCATGTGTAAGGCTAATGGGGTACCATTGGTGGACGTGCTAACCGCTGAACCATTTGTTTTCAATGATTTGTTTTTAAAGAGAAACATGAAGACTTGATGAATTGTTTGGAATGATTTATGTTATGTATTTTTGAAAAATGTTGATGTTCTGGGATGTTTTGAGTCTAAGAACCCCTCTTGTTTGAACTGTGTTTTGGGTTTGGGTTTGGTTAGTAAGTTGTGTTATAGGGACAGTTAGTGGTCTCTTTTGAAAAATGTTTTGGGACACATTTATGATGGTTCCCTTCTTCTGTTTAGATCTGGTTTGTGGTATATCTTGACTAATGGACCATCTTGGTTGGGTCCTTGGGTTCAATCATTGGATAAGGTACACCCCCATTAAAGGTTAGTGCACAACTGAAGTGAAACCCGGATTGTTTCACCGTTTGAAGACCCTCCAGTTGATCAATAAATGGAATATTTTTTTTCTTCAGATTTTTAGATTGAGTCTACACCCATTCCTTTTTTTGATGTTTAGATCCTCTTTTAATGGGAGAGTTCTTGTGTATGGGTGAAAGAGACCATAGTATCTTATGTTTCCTAATTCGTCGAAGGTGGATGTGGTCTAGGGTTGTTATTTTGGATGAGTGTCTTGATGGTGTCTAAGAGGGCCTTTGGGGTTCTTCAAAGTTTCTTTGAAGCATGAGTTCATGTTAAACCACCAGTGTGAGAAATATGGTCATGATAGGATATTGTGGCAAATTTCTAGAATTGTGTGCTGTTTGGGGATGTTGTATAAGGTGCCTCTCCATGCATTGTTTATATCAGTCACAATGGCTATGTTCGGTGATCCCTTATGATGTCATGTGCTCGATTGAACATATAGGTGAAAGTCGTGAAATCCTCTGAGAGTCCCTGTTGTGTTGGGTGAATGTCTTCCTTGGAAAAAACATCAAAATATACCATTTTAGAGGAAGGTGAGTGGAGGTGTTCTTTACTTCTGTTGTTTCTCACATGAAGAAACAAGATGTGATGTGTGTGCATCTTCTTAGCCATTGTTTCAGTGAAATATTGGGATAGGGTAAAGTGAGTATGGAATTTGTTATGTCTGGAAAACTTATCTTGGGTTGTGGTGTAGTTGTTGGTGGCACCGAATGAATATTTCTCATTTAGTGGGTTACCGAAGACTAACTGTGAGGCCGAAGATGCTTCAATAATTTGAACTCCAACCATAGGTCTCGGAGAGAAGCTGGCTCGTAGTCAGGGGAAATCACAGGGTCATTTAAACCCTTTTAAAATTTCATATCCTCGGTGTGAAAGATAGGAAGTGTTTAAACCTATGGTGTCATAATATTCCCTCTGTTGTTCTCGTTCGGTGGAAATAGGTGGTGGGCCTTGTACCTATGTCATCGCCTAATGTCATTCCATCCCCCTTTGGTTTCCATTGAGTCTTTGGAGAATGGTTGGAAATTTGGCTAGACATTTTGAGCACATGGTTTGTGAACGATTAAGAGAGACTATGTGCCTGGAAGCCATGTTGGAAGATTGATCAGCACAGTTAGTTCACGGTTTCAAAAACTGTGTAGACTAACCGTGCGACCTTTCCAAATCTTGAAATTTTTGGGTCTTTTTGTGCCGACATATGCTGGTCGATTAAGATGGTTGGTTCATATGGTGGGGAGAACCACTATGATTATCATATATGTTCCTTAGGAAATTTTGAATGGAAGTCTACCTTAGGTACTAGGGAGTCCGTTCAGGCCTCCCCCTATTAGTGTCCTGATTCTGTCTCGAAAAAATATTGGTTGTCTCTTATAGTGGGGAGCATATTAGTGTCACCCCGTACCAGTAACATAGATTTATCTATGGTTTTGCCTTGGTGTAGATAGTCTCATTCGGAGATATCTAGCTACCAACATCTTCCTTGACTAAACGTTGGGACTAGAGAGTGCCCAATGGTTTAGTTAAAGTAAGGTAAGTGTAACCTTGTTCAAAGTTGTTGTTCGTTTGGGTGAATTGCTTGAGTCTTGTTCTGATAGTGTTTGAAGAGTTTTATTTTGGGATAAATTATGAATGTTATTGATCCTTTCAGGAAAGTGGTGTATGTTTTGTTTGTGAGAGAAATCTTTCCTTAATTGATCACTGGAGGTGTTTTGGCCTTTGAGGGTGAAACCTTTCAAGGGAGTACCTATTGGTTTCGCAGTGGGGTTTGGTTGTTGCTTTAACCTTGCTGTGACTTTCCGGGGCGGAAGGTTTTCAAGGTGGGGAGAATTGTCACATACATAAATTATTTTAAAATTATTTTTAATTTATTTTCCATTAATGCTTTGTTTTGGGGGTTTCCAATGGTTTTATGGAGAATATGTGAGTTTTCAAGAATTGGGCCAAACCGTGAGCCCAATTCCAGATTTCAAAAGAAATTTTTGTTTATTTTATAACATTTTCATTTTTTAATATTTTTCTGAAATTAAAACTCCTAAATGTCCTCCCCTGATATATTAACACCACATTTAAATTTGGAGCCTTTATAAATCCATAATCATGGAGGATTTGGGTTTTTATTTGAGAGTTGGGCCAACCCGAAAGCCCATTTTCCAATTTTAAATTGTTTTTTTGATTGTTTAATAGATTATTCATTATAATGAATATTTCAGTGATTCCAACTCCCCCTCGACCCTAAGGAGCTCAGGCACGCTCCCATTCATTTTACCCCTCTTTGGAGCTCTTTTGCATTACGATGGAGTGCTGAAATGCTTAGGGTTTGAAAAATCGGGCAGATTTGGGGAGGTAAGTTATTTAAATCATAACTCTCTCAATTATTACTATTTTTCTCCCATTCCAGTTCCTATATGATCTGATAATCCCTATTCGAACATCCCATGAATTGTTGGACGTTTTCAAATTCAGATTCTGGTGGATTTTGAGTCGTTTTTGCAAGATTATTTTGGGTATGTGTTTCTCTCTTCAATTCCTTCCTTCTCTTTACGGTTTCCTCCAACATTCATAAATTTATAGAGTGTCCAGATATTAGGGTTCATAAATAGGGTTTGATTTGGGGTATTTTTGGTGAAATATTAGGGTTTTGGGTTTGTTTTCACATCCTTGTGGTGCGGCAGAGGTGCGGTTGAGGTTTCTCACTAAGATTCAAGGGTTTTGACTCAAAAGGTAGGTGATTCGATGGATAACCATTTAATGATGAGTTAGTTTGCTTGATTAAATAATTTTTCATGTTCCTTATGTTCTGTGCATTATGATAAAACAATTTTTGGTAGCAATAGTAAATCATTTGTTTTTAAAGTTACATTTTTTCTTGAAGTGTGTATTTTTCAAATGTATTTCATGTGTTATCTTTTGTGGTAGTTTTGTAAAATGTAGAAGTGGTTTATTAGTTGTTGAAAGGGGCTTCCAATTATGGTTGGTCAATGATATAGTTCCATGGGGGCCTAAAAAGGGGGTGTATTTGAATGGTTTTATTTGTATAACCCTGTTATACTCCTTGAAAGTGTTTTATGGATTTGTGTGTTCTCATGGGTATCATTTGTGATATTATTCAAGGTGATTATATAACATTTGAAAGTGGATTATTACATGTTGATTGGGCTGACAATTCTGTTTTGGTAGGGTCTTGGTGTGCTTTTGGCTTAAAAAGAGGTTTTTGAAACGGATTTTATGTGCAATGTTGGGGTATACTCTTTATAATTGTTTTATGAATGTTTTGAATGGTTTATTTGGTTGTGTAATATGTTGAACTATATCAGCAAACTGTTTTGGTAGGAGTATATTTTTAAAAGGTCCATTTCATTTTTGAAAATTTTGTTATGTGATATTTATCATCCTGGAAATATTTTATTAAATTTTTTGAAGGAGATATTGAGGAGTGAAAGTGATGTGAAAGTGATGTGGAGTGTTTTGTGTGATTGTGATGTGAAAAATTAAATTTCTGATTGTGAAAGAAGTGTTATATTCCATGTGTGTGGGCTGTTATATGGGTTTAAATATCTTAAAATTGTTTTATAAAATTGTTTAATGGTTTTTTGGAAGTGTTGAAGAAATGTGAAACGTGTTGTGGGCTATTTTGGTGTGATTCGGATTTCAAAATCATTTTGAATGAAAAATGGATTTTTGTGACTTATGTGGTATACATATGGACTGTTTGGTGAATTTGTGATTTGGAAATGATATTTTCATGTTCAATGTATATTTCTTGACTTGTTGAACTTGTTTGAGCACAAGGGGAAAACCTGGGTATCTAGGTGGGTGGACATGTACTAGTATGCTAGTGAATCCGTAGGGTTTGGCCTCAGTTTCACTTAGCAAGATTGACGCTTACAACTCTAACTAAACTATGATGATAATGATTGGGGGCCACTAGGTTATGGGTATGTTCCCTACTAGTGGCTCGTGCACGAGAATGGATATTTGTGATGGTTACTCTCACCGAGATACGAGGTACCTGGGACCAACAGCTAGCTAGTGCCTAGGGGTCACTTCCTATTTCTTGTGCTGATTAATTACTTTGTACTTACCTTCAGCATAAGGTATAGTTGGCTGGAAAATTCATTAGTGTTGACATTATTTTTTAAAAGTGTTGATTCATAATAATAGCCCACTTGAAAACTGTTTTTATTCAAAGTTGCATCTTTTAGAAATTGTAACTAGCTTTTCATGTTTTTGAAAACTTGCATGCTTTTCGTCTTTAAATGTTTATCACATGGAATATCTTAGTGGTGTTATCCTACTGGGCATTGGCTCACACCCTACATACACCCTTGGGTGTAAGTATACATGGTTGTTTTTGTTGTCGCAGGTTGGCTACAGTTTTTGTTGTTCCAGTGGTTCGGGTTTCTAGCAGGTCCATGGTGGTGAAGTCTTGTGGAGGTGGCTTGAGGGCGGTGCCCCTTGCCATGAGGGTTCTTGGGCTGTCCTTATTTGGATTTTTACCTTCGGTATAGACCTTTTGAGTTGTTTTATTCCATGTAATTCAGTTCTGAATTTTTGTAAAAGATTGTTTGGTTTGAAAAATCCAGATTTGTTTCATTGGATTCTTTTGTTGTTTTATGTTTATAAACTCATGTAAATCATTCCCAATTTCCCTTTTATGATACCCGAACACTTGTGCCAGCCCGTGGTGATCGGGAACTCCCTTCGGGCCTTGTCACGAGCTGGGTTTGGTGCCATTTTTGGTGGTGATCGATTCAGTTCGTGACATTTGGACTAAGTGGGTTTCAAAACACTCTTCCCTCTTCACGTAGTCTAGGAGGCTCAAATGTCCTATTGATACTTTATGTAAATGGAATCATAATGATTCTATTTCTTAAAAAATATATGAGCTTTAAAAAATGTGAATAGAATCATCTATTCATGGATTGGTCCATCTGTATTTGTAGACATGGAAACACCACCATTTATTATGTTGAAAATAGGCCATGTATAATAAAATTGGAAAGTTAACATATATTTTATAAAATCATATGAAGATCTTAGATATTTAAGACTTTATGACAATATGAACAGTGGTGTATTATTCTTCAGAAACATGGATTCTTCCTTCCTGGAAACACGTCACATGATCAAGTTAAACATTACGTGTTTCATCTAAATGGTATCCAAACTCAACCATGTATTTGAATTCATGATAAACATTATAAAACTTAAATTTTATCATCATTAGTATCGTCCTATTTGAATAGATTCATGAACTAAATTCAAGTATTTCATGAATTAATATAATTCAATTTGGGAATTTCTATTTTTCCATGTTTGGTCAGAGAGGGTGTCCAGACATCAGTTTAGAGTTTTGATGTCATGATATACAAACCCTATGGAAAGTGAGTGATGATAAAAAATGATTTGGTCAAAGAACCATAAGAAAATAAAATACATGGCCCCACTTATTTCCAAATGTTTTAAGTAAATGAATAAAAATGTGTGGTCTGAATCCCACATTGGTCTCCTTCTTTTTTGAGTTCAACCTAATAAGTAAACTCATACCACTCACTGGTTGAGCCGACACTATGGTCAGTACCTAGGAACACTTACACACATGACTTTCATGGTCTAAACATCACCCTTACATGGTTTATAAGACCTTCAACCATGTTCCTTGTGGGAAAATCATACATATAGTGATCATACCCACTATGGGTGTTATTTATATTCACATCATGTCAGGGATTCCCTTGCATTGGATATATCCCATATGGTAGATCATGCTTCCATATGTGTTTATGATAGTACCCCTTAGTTTCGCATGAAGGGCCTAATTTTTTTGAAAACTCAAAGAGTGTCAAATAATCATCATAGTATCATTCAAATCAAACATATTTAGAAATACTCAAATATTCCTCATGTAAAAAATAAATTACTTTTGCATGGACCTATTCTCACATCACCTTATAATTCCATTTATATCATCCAATCAAGAAACACCATTTCATGGACCACATTCATAATTAATTATATTATAAAATGTTCTGAAACCAAATACTATTATAACATGTCCTTACGAATAAATAAAAGTTCAACAATCATCACACTTATATTTACTTCGTCCAAAACAAAATTTATGGCTTTTGAAATTGTTTTGGATGTAACTTATTCAATGTTTTATCTAATTAAAATATTTCATATAAAAATAATAATATATATTATCAGAATAATATTTCGTAATACAATGAAATAAACCACCAATATTCATTAATGAAACTTCCATATTCACAATTCAATTCTCAAATTACTTCACATAGTTTCTTGGGAAATTTTGATTAATATCTTACAAACATGTTTGGTACCACAAAAAAAATTTAAGTTATTATTACTTAATTTAATTCAAATTTAAATAATGTTATTCCTCACTTGTTTTATTATTGATAATAGAACCAAAAAAACAAAAAAACTATCATTGAAAGTATATTTATTAAAATCGTGATACATCGTATGTGTTGTCGTCTCATATTATTTTCTTTGAGATATGTTTGGTATTACGAACCTAATTTAATTTATGTGATATAGATACTTTCGGTTTTCAATAAAATATATTAAATTATATTTTAATCATGGAATTTCAATTTCAATTTCAATCCCTATTTTCAAGGGGTTTTATTTGGTAGTTTATAAAGTTATAAGGGTTTTCTTCGTCTTAATTCTTATTATTTGTTACATAATATATTTTTCACAATATATTTCATTTTTATGGTGTATTTAATACCCATGTATATATTTTTATCATAAATAATGTATTTAATGAGATATAATCACCAAATAACTTTTCTTTATTCAAGTTTCTGTGGATTTAGTTATTTTCTTAGTAGTGAGGTATTTTTGGATACTCAATTTCATTTATTGTGTTATAATCATTCTTTGGACTTATTTCATTTAAGATGAGTACATTATATCCTTTGAATATATTAGTTATATCCTATCATTGTTTAATGAGCATATAAAATTCTTACCACATAAACCCTTTGATTAATATCCATCAGTTATTGGGTTATGTACTTTTATATCCATCCAACTTCTTTCTTTGGATGTCTTTTGATCATGTTGTTATATTATTGACATATCCATCTAAAAATATCTCTATAATATTTTTGTATCACATTTAATATAATTTATATTGTATGATGTTAACTTAGAAAACATTTCATTCTATTGATATTGGGAAAATTATTGGAATTTCATAATTTTTATTCTAATAAAGATGAATATTGGCCACATTAACTATGTTTATTTATCCATACACCTTTTTCATCTGGATGGGTTATGACCATGTTATCTTTCTAGTTGACAGGATGAAAATTATTATTATTATTTATGATTATTGATTACTAATTCCTGTTTATTATGAATTTTATTTAAATAATTATCTCTATATATATAGCCATGTTTTATTTAGTATGTAATTCTTCATGGATTGGTCTGAAAGGTATTGATGACTCTTATAGTGAATAAATTTAAAATAGTCAGGTGATGGGTAGAAAAAAAATATAATCTCTCAATGCACCGATATGTATCATGAGAGAAAACATGTTTCAGTATTTAGTGTATACCTTACCAAATCATCTAGATGTCTTGATTGTGGTCTCAATGACAGGTAATGTTTTTGGGGATAAGGGATGGATTATAGGTATTCAAAGTTCAACATCATTCATTCCATTAGTATGATATCTATATTATTGAAATCCTAGTTTTTATTTATTTCCATGGATATAGAAATCTCTCATTTTCATATTGATTATGGATCCATTTTGTTTACCGATTCATTGAATAATATTTATTCAATTTTTATTTCATGATTTTATATATTATATGTTTCACTTAATAAGTGTTTTAAATCACACCTTTCTTATGTTTCCATTATATAGGTTATGAGGAAAATTAGTACACATGAAATTTTTATAAGCATAAAATTCATGTATGAATTTATAGTAGATTTTGTAGATTTCTCATCAATTAATTAATTTCTTATATATAATGAAAAAATGACCACTATTTTTCAGATAAACAAGGGATTCATTGGTTTATGATGTATCCTAAATATCTAAAGTTATAAACATGAAAATATCCATTAGATTTAGAAGATAAAATATTTTTATTGGTTTTTTAATTATGTTTTCTTATATCTATCCTTTTTTAGTTATTATCAATGAAATTAAAAAAATTATGTGATTATGGATCCTAATCCGGTAGTATGATTCTAGGGTCTCATAGTTGAAATTGAAGTAACGGTTGAGATAAAATTGGAGAGTATGATGTCTATTTAAGAAAATTTAAGGGATTATAAGTTAAGGTATATCGTAATAGTTGACTCTTTTGGGTAACTATATGATTTAATGTTTGGAAATTAACACATATTTTTTTTGGGTTCAATAATAGTAAAATTCAATGAAAATAATGGAAAAAATGATGTGTTGGATAACAAATTGTTATTTTGGTAAAGTAGAGATATGAGTTTTTTCACAGATACAATTAGGGGTAATCACCCCAAAAAGGGTTCGTTAATTATGGAATTAATCATCACACTGATGTATAATGAGTTGGAATAAGACTAAAAACATGAATATAAAATCCTAATGGATATTATTTCGTTAATCACACAATCATTATGAACTATTATGAAATATTTATTAATTATGTTAACTAATGTTTTTAGAGAACCTAATAGATTAATGAACATGGATAACCAAGGATTAAAAAAATAGAGTCATAGGTTTTTTTAGATGTATCATATGTTAAAAAATGTTTTATAAGGGATGGAATATTAGGATTGATGCTTATATATACATATTTTTTGGATATATCTATAACCATTTTCGTTTTAGTATTTTGATGAAACAAGATCACATAATTGAATCTAAGAAAGTTATGTTCCTAGAAACTAATATGTATTATAACTAAATAATTTATCATATATAAATGGTTGAAAATATTATCATATTCCTATTATGATGATAAAGGTGAGTGCACTTGTCTTACCTAAGGTTGTAAGATTGATATTTATTTGCAAAATTTTAGTTATTTTCATTTGTGAGTGATATTTATCAATGATATTCTGGTTTATTATAAAAGTTATGTGGACTATATAAAATATCTATGGTTTATTCTTTTGTAGTTTTACTTTAAAGGCATAGAAAATTAAATTAAAAAGTATTAATAACCTTGAAAAGTTATTTTATTACAAGGTTATATTTCTAGGTTTAACTATTGTAGAACACATTACTATGTTATAAATAACACATAAGTTTGATTTAAACGTGATTTTGATATAATAAATAGTGGTTTGATTTTGAATAAGTGAATAGAATTGTAATTAGTAAACTTAGGATTGATAATTCATTCTAGATATTTTTAGTGATTTTCATCACTTTTTAGTATTATGATATATGGTGACTAGTGTGAGACCTTATGAACTAGTGGTTAATTCCATTTAAGGGTTAATGATTGAGATAATTTTTAATGGAATATATAATCTCATTTTGATTTCATGTCTTGGACAATCAAATAATATTAGGTAATGAAATATTATTGAGTGTATAAACATACATGAGAATATAATTTTAGTAATTATTAATGTTGTTTCGAGAATGATAGGTTGGATTTAGAATTCTTATATGTCAATTATTAATGTTTTTAAAATATTTCAAGAATGTTCAGGGTAATTTGGATTCTCTGTTATAATTATTAGGTTAAAAAGTATGAGAGAACCCAATTCAAAGTAACATAGGTTGAACCGAGAATTAAATATTTTAAACAAATACTGATATTGGTTGAACAGAGTCTGATATAAGTTAGATTGGAAGAACTATAGACTAACTTTATGGTGTTATAAATCGATACATCTTATGGTTAAATACTCATGTGTTAATTCATGGTAATTCTCTTATAATGATCATAACTCATATTAATACTTTTGGTTTTATTAATGGTAGAAGACTGAAGAAACCAAGTGAATAATGTATGCCATGGATAACGTAGAAACTATCCCAATGAACAACCTAATAGGATAAGGTCTAGAGTGAGACATATTGTTATTATTCCAAACATACTATTAAGAATTCTGATTAAAAATGTGATCATAGTTGAAAAAAACACACCAAATAAGAGAATGATGGAATTTCATCGAAATTTTGGTGAATAATAAGATGTTGGAATGAAGATTTTGTTTCCTATAAATAATTGTTTTTTGGAAGAATAAATGGTGAAATTTAATTAAAGATGAGAATCTATAAGTATTAAGATGATGTTGATAAAAAATACCAGTATAAGGTAATGAGATAAGCTCCATGAATATATTTCTTGAATTTCGTGAAAATTTAGTATTATAAGAATTAATATCTGAATCCACGGCCCAAAAAACAAGATTGTCAATAAAAATAATGTGATTAAAAAATACTCTGCAACTAATAATAATGTATCTGATAGTGTTTTTTCACTCTTGAATTTATCGTTTCCTATGTTAGGTATGTTTTCAACAACTATTAGATATTGAGTTATAAAATTCAATAGTGGTATTATTTTAATTTAAATAATTTTTAGGGGTTTTGGGATGTTATTTCTTTTGAGAATTTATTAGATTACCTTAGTAGAATGATTTTATAATTAAATATTGAGTTATATTTATTTATAATGTTCTTAAAAAGAATTTTCTATATTCAAAAATCTGATTTCACATCCTAAATAAATCCATGATCATCTAGTGGGGTATGGTTGATTATGATTTCCATATTGACATTTTTTTAGTTGAATTATGTGGTCATAATTAACTTAAGGTAGAGAATTTAAAATGTTGAGATCAAAATATATGATTACATTTAAATAATACAATGTGATCGATAACTTTCTCCATGTTCAATACCAAACATAAATGAAACAACAATATAATTAGATACATAATATTTTTTAAGTATAACCATTTAAACAGAACCCTTTACTTAGAGGGAACTAATATGAGTAATTTTTTATTAATTATATTTATGTATAAAATAAAATACACTTTAAATATAAATTATATTCATTTATTTTACCTAAAATGAATAATAATAATATTTATTTGTTAGGAAAGAATTTTTCTAAAAAAATATCCATTCATGCGATACAAATTTATATTTCAAAAAAATATAAATAATGATAATTTTTTTGATATTAATATTTTATTAATTTCAATTTAGTTAATAAATAATATTAAATAAGTATAAAAATAAATAATATGTGACAATTTCTTTTTCTAATAAAACCCAATTATAATTATATATTTTTGATATTTTTCAAAAATTTAATTTATAAATTTATTAATTTAAAATTAATAAAAAATAACTTTATTTTTTAAATCTTTATATCGAAATTCTCTTAGTATTAATGTTTTATCATTTTTTAAAAATGTTGGTTTTTTGTAGAAAATTATGATTTTCATGAAACATATAATTTCTTTGACTTTTCCATTATATAATAGTGAACTATATATTTAAAAAATCATTTTAGTTAATAAAATAAAAAATGCTGGAATATAATTATTCCTTTTAAAATATTCTTTGAACTTAGAAAAACCTCTGGATAACATTTTTATAACTAATTAAAATGTAACATTAATAGAAAATTTGTTTTTTATATATTTATAAAATCAAGTATTTTCAAGGGAGATTTAGTTCGACCATAAATTTTAACCCTCATATCGTTAATTTATTTTATAATAATTAAATTTATGTATTTTAAAATTCATATCCAATATAATTTTACATTACATAGAAATCTAAATCATTAAAATATTATTTCTCTAAAAATTACTTTTTTGTGATTATATTAATTTATTTTAAATTTTAAATTTGACAACATTTGAAATTTTATTTGACAATATTATTTTAGAAATTAATATTATAACTATCAAATTAGGTAAAAAGGATAATATTATACATTTTCGTTAAAATTAATTATTATGGACTAAAAAATTATTGCCAATGTAATAGTAAGTTTGAGGAAAAATGGAATAAATTTAGAAAAAAACACCATAGAACGTTAAAAGATATCCCAATGAGTGTTTGAGTAGAGTATCAATCCACCATCATTTTCTTCTCCTCCCTTTTCCATTTTTTTATTTTCACTTACGTAATGAAATTACATTATTTAAAATATACAGGTTACTCTTAAAAATACCATTCCCTTCACTTATAAAATGGTAACAACTTCACCACTTAAAGACACACCTTCCCATCATATTTTTCCCTAAGTCTATATAAAATCCCTCCTATTATAACTATATCCTATGTTCATAAGATTCTAACAACCATTATTTAGAATAAGGAATTTATTTATAAAGATAATTCATTGGAAAATCCTAGTCCCTAATGTGATTATTATCAACTAATTAGTTTTACTTGTTGATTATATTTGTTAAAATTTATTCAAACCAAAGAAATATTATTCTTAGTATCATTTATATAATATAATTTCATTATATTTTTGTAAAAATGATTTTTTATTCATATACCTCATGCATTAAGAAAAACAAAATCATTGTGTGTGCATTGTGCAGACTACCACCTCCATGAGGAAACATGTTTTGTTTCGCTTCACTGTCTTACAATTTTAGATACAATAAAGGTATTAAAAAATAAATATGATGTTTAAGATATCATTATGGTTCTGTAATGACTGATTTGAGAACCTATTAATGATATGATTAGTAAATGATCAATGTTAATTTAATCATGTAAAATAAAGGTACTTAGAAGATAATCATCGGTTCTAATTGTGAAATGTTTTCATAACCAATAATTATTCATTTATGTCAAAAAAATAATTATATATACGAAAAATAAAAATTAAATAAAATTATTATGATTATGGCAATATTTTATTACAACAAACTACCACATAATTGTTTATTAAATCAATGCATGTTCATGTTTTTGAGAGTTTAACTACCTAATTTATAAATAATATGAATTTATATCATGAAAAACAAATGGAACATAATAACTAGTAAAATATGACATAAATTTTTAAATATTTATTTATTTGTTCTAGATATGTTATATTAATATTTATTTATTTAATTCTGAAAACCAACTTCGATCCTCAAAAATTTCTAAAATATGAATATTATTGAATTAATCTCTATGGATATAGACTATGACACTCATTAAAGGAGTTTGAAACATCATAAATAAAAATAAATAATCCCTAAAATTGACTAAATTTTTGGTTAATAATTTAATTTTAATTAACAGTGAAAACCAACATTGCACTTATGAAATAAACTTTTACAAAGGATCAAAAATATAAACACATGATAGGGAAAATCAAAATAATTCATGTAGAGAATAAATATTTATAAAAATTATAAAATAAAAAATATTTTATTAAGGTTATGAATTAATTTATTAAGATAGGTATGTTATTAAAACATGATATTATAGTATTTTGTGGATGTTTGGAAAAGGGGTGAAGGTTTTTATCAAAAATTCAACTCTTGGAGAAATATTTGGTATTATAAACCTAATTTAATTAATTTTGTGTATACACAACCTATTTGAGAAATAATATATTCAATTATATTTTCATCATGGTATTCAATGTTCAATTTCAATCCCTATATTTTAGGGGGTTTTGATTTGAAAATTTAAATTTTCGTAAGGGTTTTCTTGGCCTATATTCTAATCCATTGAGAAAAATTACATTTTACGTATTATATTTCCATTTTAAGAAGTAATTAATAACCGTGTATTTTTTTAAATAATACTTCTATAAAATGTAATTTAATAAAAAAATCATTTTCCCATTTTCGAGTGTTATAGATTCGGTTATGTTACCAATTGTGAGAATTTTGGGAAACTCAATTTTCATTCAATTAGATATGATCATTCATTCAAATTATTTTATATAAGTTGAATAAATTTTAGAATTTAATTTATTTATGTGTAATTATATCCTTTTTTATAGGTATATAAATTCATAAAACATAATCCCTTTTATGGACATTCGTCACTTCTTGGGTTATGACCTTTTACAACTATCTAACTTCTTTATCCAGATAACTTATGATCGTGTAATTATAGTATCAACATAGCCATATACCAATTTCTAAATATGGTCTGAATATCAAATTTTATATAATTTATATTGGATTATGTTCACTAAGAAAATATGTTATTCTAATGACATGGGTAAATGTATTGTCATTTTGTATGTTGTTATTCTAATACAAATGATTATTGGAATGTTGACAGCGTATTGTTTACACATACACCTTATTCATTTTTATGGGTAATGATCATGTCATACATCATGTTTACATGTTGAAAAGTGATGTAATTTTTTATTATTACTGACTGATAACATTTTTTATAAGTTATTTTATTTTCATATTTATACTTATTAGGATAACTGTGTTTTATTCAGTAATAGGTTCCTTAGGGATTGGAATTAATGGTATTGATTACTCTTATAATGAATTCAATTGAAATACATAGGTGAAGGGTGGGGATTATAATGATATATACGATTGATAAATTAATAGGTGTCATTAGACAAAATAGTCTAAGGTATTTAATTTATTCTACACAATTCAATAAGATGTCTAAACTGTGATCTTGATGGAAAGTCAAGTTTCTTGGAAATGGGCATTGATGGAATGTTTTTAATGAATAACATTACTCATTCCATTGGTGTAACATTAGTTTTAATTAAATACATGTTTTAATTTATTATGTTAGATACATTATACATCTACTTTCTATATGAATTTTTATTTATATTACTTACCAATTCCTTCCAAAATATTGATTCCACATTTCTGAAATGATTTATTTTGTTTTATATTTACATTACTGAGTTTTGATATCACCCCTTTCTTATGTTTTAATTCCATAGGATAAGAATAAAATATGTACAAGTCACATGTATATAAGGATAATGCATGTGGAATAATTATGGTAAATTGAAAATACTTATCGTGAATTAAGTAGTTTCTTATATATAATGAATAAATGTCCATCAGTTGGTACATACATTGTATTCATTAGGATACAAAGTTTCATAATTATTTGAATCTTAAAAAATGAAAAGTCACATTATAATTAATAGATACAATAATTTTTATTTATTTTTTAATTATTTGTGGTTATATCATGGATTTTACAGTAGGTATCATAGTATTTATATAAATTATGTGTTTATGGAAACTAATTTTGGAGTGTGGGTTTTGGATGTTTATGACTAGAAATAAAATGGTCCATTACATTTCATTTTGATCGACTGATTCAAAATTTTAAATACATTTAATAAGACAAAATTATAAAATGTTGTAAAATTTATTTTTAAAATTGTAAATGTAAATTTCATTAATAAATTTTATTGAAAACTGGGTCTGATGTTTTATAATATCAAACATAGGTTTATAAATAAAACATAATATTTTAAGGTTATTATTACATCCAAACAATGACATAAAATTCAAATTTGTAACAAAAAATGGTATTTACACTTTTCACATGAAAATAAATCTTTTCAATAATCATAAAATTTCATCTTAAGATAATATCTTTATTTTGAATTCAATAATTAGGATTATTTTTTTAAAATAAAATTCTATCAATCAAAAATAAAAATTTTAAATATACTCTTGAATAAAGACTTATTAGATTATGCATTATGTGATAGTTCACTATATGGTGTTTACATACTATAGTAGGGTCACCGTTAGTGCATTACCTTATCCCAAGAGCTATGTGTACACCTGAAAAATCATTCTAAACCAAACCCTTAACCTCATCCTAACCTAAACCAACAACATGTGAGGGACTCTCGGATACCCAAGTACAATGGTGGCACAAGTAGGGACACAGTAAAAAACATTTATGGAACCACCAATGTGGTATTGTATATACATTAATTTTTCTGATATGATCATGTTGAAGGCTCTAAATAAATAACTAATTTATGGAAATAAATAAATAAACTTTTATCCTCAAGTATATTATCTTGATCAACCATAACTTTTTATCCCAATGTTGTAATATCTCAGAGCACACCGTAATGATTGTGCTAACTGTAGAAATTACCTAGGAGTCATTTACCCATTTATATAGTGCTAATGTCCCTAAGGATAAAATCACCCTAGTATACAATATAATGACATAGGGAATGGTTTATCATGGTATAACAACTTAAGGAGTTCTCTATCATGGTAAACAGTTTTCCTAATAGATGGTCCCAAATAGTTTAAGATACATGACCATAACCGATAATTACCCCACAAGATCCAATAATTAGTACATGTAAGGACATAACCATTTCCTTGAACAAATATAATCCTGGATCCCAAAAAATGACATCCCCCCTAGTAGTTTCCCAAACATTATATTATGGGATTTATTTTATAATCAAAACTCATCTATGAGCATTTAAATTTATAATCAATAATTCCTTAAGGGTTTTTCTATATCAAGAATAAATATAAAAAATTAAATCTCCTTATCATTGGTGGTCATCTACCAAACCCGTCTTGAAAACCATGGATGGATTCTAGAATACCACCCGAAATCAACACATCTGAAACATGATCAATGCACTTCTAGATTCTGAGGTGACACCTAGGATCATCATTACATATTATTATATATTCCCTCCCACTAGGGTCACATGTCTATGGGGATACCACCAGGGGTTTAGAAGTATCTTCAAATGTGGGAAACCTTATATGGGTCCCTCATCCTTAAAATTGACTGTTACGTCAACAAACTTCTCTAAGAGGGTATAAAATTACATTGCATCATCATCATCCCTTAGGTATCATGGACCTCGCAAGAATTTATCATTACGGTGATGTCCTTAATACCATAAAATTTATAAGACAATATATGTAATCCCAAGCACCCAATATATCCATTCATCTCATCAAGGTCCCCCAACCCAGGACACCATATCTTAGATGGGAATTAACACCTTATTGTAATATTAGTTACCTAAATGATTAAGGGAATTTCATAGGACTCGCATAGCCAACCCACAGTCCATTTATCCCATCTAATTGCCAACATCTACCCAAAGGTATCCGACAGATCAGTAAACTATGATCATTGTGTTATATTTATTAATTTTAATAAACACACTAGATGGGGTCAACATTTTCAAGTAATACAGTGTTATAGTCAATGTATTGACCAACAATGACTGAGTAAATCAAGATAGTTCCATTGAACATTGTGGCTAGGTCATTGTATATAGTCTAACCAACCATTTCACTTTAAACAAAAAAAATTAATAAATCATGGACATTTCCCTCAATGGTGTGACTGCATACCAAATTCTAGATAAAAAGATTCATAAATAATATAGGGAATATATTGTAGACTAAATTCATATTTTATGATGATTTATCATTTTAATTCACAACCTTGCAGCTTCTGCTAGGACATCCATACCTTGTCTAAATATTTTTCAGACCATACCACATTTTGAGTGTCGATATCAGACCCAAACATCAAAATACAATTAATTATAATCACTTAATAATTATATTATCAATTTACCTGTTTGAAAAAAATTACTTTAATAGTAATAATTACTATCTCACTGAGCTATCCATTGAGTAATGTTGAATCCCTGACCAAAGATTAAGGGAGGCCCATGGATCCCCCTTGATTTTTTTTATACCAATCCCCTAGAAATCATCATTAATATAGTAATTAGTTTGAATTAACAATAAGTGAAAAATACTATTTTAAAATACGGAAATATGTACCTTTATAGAATATATAAGATAATATATTAAAACAATATTATTATATTTCCTTTATGAAAATTTCATGGAAATCTCATATTTTTGGTATATTTCCCGATTATTCAATATAATCTTCACATGAACCCTTATAATAAAAATAAAAAATTAAATGAGTAATGAGGTGAAGATGAGAAGAGGTATCCAAAAGGAGATAAATAACATAAATCATCAAATAACTTAGTAAAATATCCCCAAAATAAAAGGGGGAAACAGGGATGAGGGGGGGTAGCTTTCTTACCTTGCACACCAACATGAAGAGAGAGAGTGTGTGTGTGTGTGTGGGGTCCCACTAAAACATGGGGAATGAAAAAATAGTAATTTTTCCCTTAATAGAACCACCAACTAGCTAGTGTTGGTCACTAGATCATCAATGGTCACTTGGTTGTAGGCTATGAATGAGTAGCCTGGCCACCCCTATACTCTTCTTAAGACCTCCAAAATATTTAGGCTACTCCATGGTCCCCTATCCATGACCAACATACACCTATTAAGAGGATCTAAATTCTATAATTTTATTCTAAACAGTAGAATAAAATTATACCCTCTTCCAAATGAAAAATTAAAATTATTTTAGAAAATCTCATAGCATACAAACATAATAACTTATATATATATATCCTTATAGATAAATGGGAACAATTAAATTTATTTATAGTAAGAATTTCAATTTCAATTTTAAGTTATATCCAAACTTATTTTTAGTAAGTTTTTAATGAATTATATTAATGCAAAATGTTACATTTTGATACCATGTAATCTAATGGAAATATTTTAATGAGTAACGATAATGATAAACTTTAATAGATTCTAAAAATAATAAATTCTATTAATTTCATGAAATTCGATGTTGTGTATTAATGGATTTTAAATACTATACTCAAATAGTTTAACATTTATAATATGATTCCCATGTATCAAAATGTTTTAAATTATCTTTCATTCATATATTTTACTTGATAAATACGTTCATTGGGTAGGTCTTATCATAGAGTCACTAAAAGAAGTGGTAATAATTATGTAGAGATGCAATGAGAAAAAATATCTAAAACAAATGAAAAAATAAGTATAATATGGTGGTTTATCATATAATATATGCTTTTATTTGTTATTATTATTTTTTTAATTGTTCCCAGAAAAGTTAAATAATATAAATTCTATCATGTTATATAAAAAGGCAGTCTTAATTTTTTCTTTCATTCACATTGGCTATAAATATTACTAGAAGAGAAATAATAAAAGATCTCTTATTGTTTGAATATGAGTTGTCATTAATAATTTCTCTTCATATATTATAATATTTTGGGATGAAATATTTATTTTAGCATGAATTAGATTTTATATAGTGAAATAAAATATGCACATAATGTATAAAGGGGTATTTTTATTCAAAATGACCCACTATGTATTCCACATCGAGTGTCAACCACTATGTCACTCTTCTTCCTTGGGTTTATTTTTTATATCTCTTCCTCACATATGAGGCTTGAATGATACCTATAATGAGAACCTCTGTACATTGATACCTTTCTTATTTAATCCTTGAGGCTTAGCTAATCTGGGCATTATTGGGTGTGTTACTAAATTTGTCATCAATTGAGACTTAACCAAGACTAAATTTGTCCTCTTGTATGATGTTTTTGAAACATTGACTATAGAATAAGATATAATAAATAAATTTATATTTATTCATAGATAAGATACACATGACATTATTTTCTATTTAGAAGGGGGGAATTTTATGTGCACATTGACTAAGATGAATTCCATGTGATTGTTTTATCAACCTAATAGTCTATTCATGATAAATCCAAAAGGTATGAGTTGGATATAAGGTATTGAAATAGTTAGTGTCTTGTAGTTACTTTAATTATTTAATAAAATTGATTATAATATCATGTATAATTATATATTATATAGCCAGTGGACAAAAGTATGGGGACCCATGTGTCTTATAGTGATCACACCAGATCAATCTATTTCTTGAGTATAATTGATTATATAATAAAAACTAATCATTTATTACTTTTATGGATTTTAAAATTAATAATTATTTTCAATTCTATAAATCCCAAATGGGGTCACCACTTGTGGTTTTGGGAATTGGGATCCTGTTTATTAATCATGTAGAGATACCCAGAAAGTGTTTTAAAAGATATCATGAATTATTTAAGGTTTTATATTCAAAATTTGATATTTATGATATATTAAATGGTGAAAAAGTTTAATATATTTTTAAAAAATATGTTTGGAAATATAGAAATGAATTTTTCAACACTATTTCTCAAGTTACTGCATATAATGTGACATAAATGTGAAAGTGTGAAAAATATATAAATCTATTGTAAAAGTGGGATAATGATGGAAATTTTCACTAAAATAGGACACTATGAAATGTAATTCTATAAGATTAAATATAACATGGTAGGTGTAACAACATTATTTTTATTTATATTTACATTATCATGTTATGTGATAACATGCTAGATTAATTCTACTAAAACTCTAAGTGTTATCATTCATGGTTATTCATCATATAATGATGAATTTAAAAAATATAAATGTTTAAAATGAACTGTTATATGTTAAACATATGTATTGAAAATTTAAAATAAATTTTATGAAGGACAAAACCTTCAAGAGTTGTGTGAAATTATCAATCAATACATATGGAACATTTTGAGTTTTGTGCATACCTATAAAAGTTAGTTTCATTCTCAAGATTATTTTTCATTTCCTTAAGACACATTTATCCCACTAGAACTAAATATAACTGGGATAATTATTGTATCTCATTCTCCACAACTAATAAAAAAATTTCAACCATACCATGTTGTTGAGATATATCCTTTATATGTTTTGGGATATTCTCGTGATCTATGGATACACTAAGATAAAAGAACTTTTTTGGGTTCTCCATAGTAATCTTAATCAAAATATTTCTTAATGATTAAATATTTTATATCATCAAGTATAAAGGATCATAGATTATTATTTATTTTATTATTAATTATAATTGTGGAGATAAATTTTCAATTTTATGATGTTTGGGAGTTATTTATACCCTAAATTTTAAATGATAATCATATATCTATGACCCTTTAGTGGTATATTACTGTAGAAGTAAGACTATTGTAATGAACCCAGGATATATCACAAGTGTAGGAAGAATGGGAATTAGAAGATGTTTTATAATTATTTAACTTAGGGTTATAACATTAGAGGTTTCAAATATAGTAAAGGATCAAGGATGATTACATAGGCTCTGAAATAGCTTAGAGTTTAATTATACATACAGACTTATAGAAATCCTTTTCAGGGTTATGATTAGAAGGAATATGCTAAGATATTAAATATGGATCACATTCTAAAGGAGTCTTGTTAAAGACATTTGATAGTTAGATGTCCCATTACTATTACTTCTCCACTAGTTTCTATAAATATAATTATTATTTTATATCATCCATTCCTATATTCGTGAGTATTAGACCAGCACAATTTTTCCTTGGAATTAAAGAACTATTACTTGTTAATTATTTTTAACAATTAGGAAAGGATAATGTTTGATAATAGGTTTCCAGTATACATTATTTAGTGAGGTGTAAATTTTATGAGGTTTATTTGTTTTTATATGTACAAGTTTTATTTCATAAAAAAATGAATTAGATGGTTAGTTTCAAGGTCTGTATTGACCACTATGACTGAAAGAGTACCATTACATAATGTGAGGTAAGCTTTCACACTATTAAAGGTGAGTGTAAAATCAATTCCAATTTTTTTGGACTGATTGATAAAAACACAATAACTTTTAAATATCAACGGAATAGGCTGGTTCTTGGATAAAAATAATCCATGGATTTTTTTATTGTGCATCGATTTATTTTAGTTTCCATCGATAGAGAAGGAAATATTATATTTGTTTTTTAAAACATATATTGAAATAAACTACAGATACATGAGTATTTGGATATTGATTTTTATCTTTGAATGAGCATGATCACGTTAAATTAATTTTCTATTTTTTGGTAGACCAATGAGAAAAAAGAACTCAGTTTGAGGATTATAAGTCATAAGGATTTATTTTTTCTTGTATTTCCCTATATAAACATATGTTTCGATTTCCATGAATGTGATGATAGCTTATGTATGTGAATTAACTACTTAATGTTAAATTAGTTGATAATGAAAAATAAAAACACACTATAATGCATCGAAGATATGTTCGATTAATTGATTTGGGCTAAGTGTTCTTGAAGACTGATTTATAATTGAGATACCATAGGTTAATTGTGAAGGTGATAACTATAACTAGTAAATCAATTAAGATGAGTTATGTGTATAATGATTTCTTATATATTATATTTTTGATTAATAATTCTTGAAATATTTTTATATTATTTATTGAATCATGTTATCTATAAATATATAGATTTATTCATCATAATTTTTTGGGATAAAATATTTCATTATTCAAGAAGTTAGGTGGATAATTTGGTGAACTTAGAGAATCTATTATATATGTATCATGATCATAGGTCTTAAGTGACATTATACAAATACCTATTTTATATGTGGGAAGTTATGTTCTGGGGGAATATATTTTCACAAAAAGAGTCATAGTGGTCCGCATGGGAGTTGAGGTAGTTATGTCTTGAGAGTATCCAAGTATATAGTTTGATATTTTTAATTTTCATAGATTGGTTGGTTACCAAAAATAATTTATTCATGAATTATAAATGTTACCTTATCTAATTATTATAACAATCTAAAAGGTTTTAATGTTTTAATGGGATGATAATTGATAAGGATCTTTTAATGAAATAATGAATAGGATGAAATATTTTTCTTGTATTAATCTTACTTGAGTTTTGTGAATAGTTCTCTATGTATTGTTATGAATCTAGATCTAGACTGGGATTTTTTTATTAAGAAGGTAGATAATTTGGTTACATAAAAATCCAGGAAGTTGTGTTGAAATGAGAAATGATTCCCATTAATAATCTACATTTAGTAATGGAATTTAATTCCTTAATTATTTTTGGATGTTAATGTTTTGATAAATGGTTCACATTGTATTTTGATTACAATACTTTCAGCTATATAATCTCTTATGGGAATTTGAAATAGGGAAAATTGATATGGGTAGAGTATATTTAGACCGTTGATTTTTAGTTATCCAACAAACCAGGTAATGGTATTTTTTTGGATTCCTTGTGGTTAAAAATTCAAAAACGATTGAATTATAGGAGTTTTGGTAGCATAAGGTATTGAAGAAATGTTATCATTTTATGGATCATGATAAGGGACATAAAAAGCTATTACATAAGATTAATTTCACTTCTATTATTATTGGCCCATATAGTGGTGAAATATAGATTACAACTATAAGAAGACTAGTGGAACCTTAAATTAGGGTTTTTTCATATAATGGTTGTCACTAGTTGTGGTATTGACACTTTTCATTCAGGTTAAAGTTGTGGATTCATTAAATATAATAAAGTATTGTATCTTTGAGGTGTATAAATATAGTTGGAGAGTTATTATACAATGTACAATGACGTATCATGATATGATATAATAATTAGCATGAGTAAAGATGAAGAGGGAAATAAAAAAATGTAGCTCAATGTGTAAATCTTCAAATAATAAATTTATTACATCAGGTTTACGTTGGACCATTTCAACATTTATGAATAATGATATGGAAGTAGAAAGATGCTTTGATATACTATGATACCAGTTTCCATTAATAATTATGGATTTATTATGTAGTATTTATTATTATTTATCAACTCAAAAAGTCGACCCACTTCACCTCTATTAAAGAGATCTTAAATGTTGCAGATTTTTATGTACTATATATGAGTGAAATAGTTTAGATTCATAGAGTTCAATTAATTATGATTCCAAATAGAGATCTTTTACTATATGTTATAGTTTATAGATGTTTTATAGGGTGATGATAACTCATCCAGAAATGGGTGCATCATATCACTCTCATATGGAAGGAAGATAGAATGGAATATAAAAAAATCGAAAGACATGAATTGATCAAGTGTGTTTTATTTTAAAAAATTTAGAAGGATAATGTGCCTGTGGAAAATATCATAATAAAAATAGATATCAATAATAATTTAAATATGTTCCTTTCAAATAACTGAATGGGCTCTATGTTGATAAATGTTTTGTTAGAACAAATTTTGAGAGATATATCTTTTTGGGAAAATTATTTCATATGATATTTTGGATTAGGTTCCCCTAATACAAATGTTGTTTGTTAAATCATGGACTCAATATAAGTCTTTTACAAGTCTTCAATGGAGGAAATTATCATTTATGTTTGGAGGCTATGTATTATTTTTTATTTCCCCAATGATAGGATATAAATAACTCGATAATCTAAGGAACATATCATACTAGTTCAAGGGTCCATTCAAGATTATCGGGAGAATTATTCTTATGGATTATCACTTTTATTTTTCAATGAAGTATGTTGTGGTGATCAAAATTTTCTAGTTCTCAAAGTTGGGAATATTTTAACATGACCTATATATTATTTTTTCTTATGATATTCAAAATTTGGAGTGGGATATTACCATTTTCGAAAGGCCTGTAAGGTGTTTTGAAAGGTTAGAGTGGATCATAAGATTGAAATATATTCCAATAGTGATAGTATTGTGAAAAAATGGTTTGATTCAAGGGGAGATGATATATATAAATGATCATATACCACATTAATATCTCATGTTGTTGGATTATAATGACTCTCAGTGACATTTTATGAATAAAAATTCATATAGGGTATTAATTTCAACTTCCATTTTTTGATAAGTGTGTAAAACTTTCAGTATTAGTAATTTTTATCTATGATTTTAGGTATTTTTTTCAAAAATTAACATCTCATAATCAAGGTTCACTATCTTGGAGAGAATTTTTCTCTATTATGTATGTTACTTTATTGTGGAAGAAATGAGATAATAGTTACTAAATAGTATTATGTTTTCATATAGGGAGATCATGTTACTATTGGTTGGTTGAAAGTGGCACATTCATATCCAATACAAAATCATGGATTACTATAAAATCGGGTACAAATTACAATATTTTAGTTTAAAAACATTATTATACAAATATAATACACATTATACATAGAAATTTTACATGTGATTATTTTAGGATTTATAGGGAGTGGAATTGGTGAAGATTCATTATTTAACATCAATTTTTTGGGAATGATAAAATCAAAAATAGTTCATAATTTTCTCGTTGAAGTGCTCATTGGTTCGAGAATATACATATTTTGTTCCGGTATATTTCTAATATATTTAATAGATCTATCCCTTTGGCTTTGATATAGGATTCTTTGATTAGATTTTTTTATCATGTGTAGAAGAATTATAATTTTTTTTCTAGGGTTTATAGGATTTGTTCATGACTATTGAAATCAAATTTAGGGTTACAATAATTTCATGTCATTGTTGTTTAAGTATTGTAGCTTCAATTAAATTGTTATAGGTTTTTTATTCCTTATTCTGTAATTATAATGTATTGAGGAAATTTTCATTGTTAGTAATTATTAAGTAATTTTTAGAATTAATTTGATATTTTTTTAGCATATACAAATCAATTGAATTATAAGGTTTTTATTAAACCATTGAATATTATATGAAGTGAAATTTGAATTCAACTATAAGGTTTCTGGTTTCGATGATTTTTTTGAAGAATATATTTTGTGTGTGGTGAAAATTATATTATTGAATGAAATTAACCAAAAAGTTTTAAGTCTTCTGTTTTGAAGGTTATAATGGCTAAGATATTTTTAGGAAACACATATTTTTAATGAGTAATATGTGTTGAATATTAGTAGTTACCATGATTAACTGAGTATGGATGAAAGGATCAATTATTTTTTATATAAAAAAGTGTTTCGTAATTATTAGGAATACAAAAGTGGTGATCTATTTTTTTGGAACCACTTAGGTTGGTGATGATCCATAATAAGTGTATATTATAATTAGAAGAATTAATATAAATTAAATGCTATATAATTTTTCATTTCTCATTGTTTTACTTTTTATATATATTGGAAACTTATTTGTGTCGAACTATGGAAGGATATCATTTTTCAGAAAATAACTGGTCATATAATTTTATCTTTTTTTTTGAATAAATTTTATTATAAAAAAACTTTTATTGTAGAATATTATAACCTATTTTATATGGAATTTTTACAATGTTGGGAATCGGTACTGCATTGTATTTTGTGAGAGTTACTTGGGGAAATCAAAATGGGTAATAATAATCCTTTCAACCCACACATTTTTCGGTTTTAGTCGATGTATTATGTAATCATGTTGGTAATGAAAAGACTTCATTATTCGTGAGGTGATGTATCTTAGAAAATAAGTTTATAGTTGACATGGTGGTGTTCACCCACATGTTTTAGGAGGAGTTATACCATTAAAATTTAATGGGTACAACCTTCTTGTTTATCTTGTAACTTTGGATCTTGAGTCTTATTATTTACAAACACAATATTCTTAGTATGTATACTTTAAATGATTTTTAATTTTTGATTTTAATTATAAATACAATTATTCATTTTTATGAAAATTAGTTTTGTTTTATGTTAGAAAAATGATTCACCAATGATTATGATTATACCCAAGCATTATTAGTCATTTTGATATAATCAAGGAATTAACATAGGGAAATCTAGAAATATCAACTCCTATCATGAGATGTCGGTTCTCGGGTCAGGGTCATCATATCAAAACATTTTAACATAATTTTATTCATATTTATATTTAAATAGCTTCCAAAATCCATGATAAATGATTTTTCATGAATTGAGATTATTTATAGAACCTCAAATCATATTTAATTTTCATGATATCTTATCTTTTTATGAATATAATTGATGTTAATACTTTTATTTAATATCCATGGAATAATAGAGATACACACATGTGTGTGATTCCATTGTTCTTCATATATTCTTAATGTCTCCATAGGTAAGTATAAATTATTTATCACATTAATCATAATATTGTCCAACTGTGTTGATTTCATTAATATATTATATAGTTTAATTCCCCTTGAGTTGAAAACTATAAATATATTAGTGAATAAAATACTATAAAAATACATATAATCCTTATGTACACATACCCTACAATACAGATATACTACATCAAATTTTTTTCTCATTGGATGATAAAATCATTAATATATTGTTATTTTTTCAGTTCACTGGTTGTGATATTTTAACATTCTTATAAAACATTAAAATTCCATAATTATTAGTTTTTCAATTTGGGAGTATTTCCAATTATTTAATAAATGTTATTATTCCCATTTTGAAAATATTATTATATAAAAATATCATGTCATGAGTTTTCATTTTGTGAAATAAATTCCTCCTCCAAATTTTAATTCCACTACCTAAAATATATTCAAAACCATAAATTTGTAAAAGTTGTGATATTTTCTAGTTTATATTATTATAATGTTATGTTGTTTCCATGAATTTTTATTATTATTAAAAATATTAAACTACAAATTTAGATATATTTTCATGATAAATATAAAAAACCCTTAAAATAAATTCTTATGAAAAATACATTTGATTTGAGTAAGTGAAATTATTCTTATGTTATGATAAGTTGATTTATATTTTCATTTACTTTTTTTAAATCTTAGAATAATGACTTTAATATCCTTAATCAATCTTAATAACTCTTCTTAATTTCCATTAATCACATTATGATCTTTTAAACTAATGTATTTTCTATAATGAAAAATTATACATCATAAACAATATTATCTCCTTGAAAAGCATTATATGTCAAATTATCAATACAAAATAAATTTCATTTCTCTTCTATTATTTATCATCACCACCATTAAAAACATCTAAAAAAATATTTATGATATTCATATAGAACCATGATAGCACGTGCACCTACATCCATTGAAATTATTTCTTTCACCATTATTTATTCAACATAATATTACTCATATTTTATAGATGAAATATTTCCATATAATTTGATTTATTAAGTAATTACTTCTTGATTAGATAAATTTATTCTCTTATTTTAATCAATGGTATTTTTATAAGTGATACTTTAAATTTTTCAATATATTTTTTTCTTATGGTCCATATTTGAAAGATTTTTCAAAAAACTTGATTATATTCTTACAAATAAAAAATATGAAAAAAGTATACCAATTTAAATTAATTTAATATTATGAAAACTATTTTAGTGTATCTAAATAATTTATTTGTAGTTAATTTCATCCTCACAAACATTAAAATCTTCAATATTAAATTAATTTTTATATATCATGATCAAACATTATTGGATTTAATGTGATCTCTTTTTCTACTGTTCATTTCTTATCCAAATATTTAAATTTTCTCATTTTATATGAAAGCCAAAAAAATTATCACATCAATATATAAGTAATTAAAATATTGATATTGTAACTATGAAATCCTTACATCAATAATATCAATAAGAATTAAAATAATATTTTTTACAACTGTTGAATTAAATGGATTTTTCCAATAACTATGAATTTTTGAAATAATCATAAAAACCAATATGATGAATTAATATATATTTTTATACTCATCCATTTTTATATCATTAAATTAAGAGTAAAATAATTGTAATAAATGTTATTTAATCTTATTTTACCTTTATTAAAACCATATATTTTATATTATATTGATTTTGCACTTTCTATCTCATAATGTTTTATAATTCCTTCTCAAAGATATATAATAGATTTTCATTATGATCTCTTCCATCTATATAAATAATTTTATGATCAGTAAAAATCGAATGTAAATTTTTATAGTGGAGAATATTCCTTAAGAGTGTTTTTGAGTAAATATAATACCCTAGAAATAAAATAATAAGTTGTCATATTCTTCTATAAATTAAGTCATATTCTATAAAAAATATATATACTTTAATTTTTAAAAAAATTTCATATTGTCGATGAAAAATAATAGTAGTTAAAGAATTATTAATTTCATAAAAATATTCAATATCATTGTGACAAAACTAATGCTTTGGATACAATTGCACTATCCATAATAAGAATGAGGATCACCAAGAGGATTGTTGAATAATATCTATATTTTTTTCAAACCTATAATACATTCTTTTTTAGTTAATTCATTGAATCTTTTATTAAAAAATTTATTTATTGAAATTGATAAAAATGTAAAAAAATTAAATTTTTATATGGATCGCTAATTATTGTGAGTTAATAATCAGTTGTGACTTATGGAAATTTTGGAAAATCTCGTAGTCTTTATCTCATTATAAAATAAAAATTATAATTTAAAAGAGATAACATTTGATAGTTAACATAAAAAAATATATTATCAAACAATCATGGTTACTCAATGATTTTTTCTATATGAATAATTAGTATGGCCAGAATAAGAACAAATATAATCATATATCTCACAATAAATTATCGTATTTTGAATTCATAATTTCTTGGGATGAATAAATATTGTGTGTACCTATTCTATATACAATGTTTGTTAAGAACACTATATAAAATTATTTGGAGGATCTATTCACCGTTATTTGTAAAAAAATATTTTAAAATATTTCTTCAAATACCATTTTATACACATCTTCATCACTACATAATGCCTTAAATTAATTTAATATTCTAAAACAAGATGTTGAAACCATTTTTTTACCAAAATATAAGTCTGTTATTACAAAATAAATCACATATATTTCCCAAAATCCATAATGCTCAAATTTTCATATTCTCTTTCAGGAAAAAAGTTCATGTAATGGTATCATTATCTATTTCAAACGTAATAATGTTTTTTAGTTCCTTATATCATCTAAAGACTATTCAATATCACTATCAAATGTTACCCACCTTGATGTACTTACTCATTTAGGAATATTTATGCAACAATTAATTTCATTAAACCATGTCTCCTACCATATTTTATTTTCTGTTTTCTTATTATCTAATAACTTGAGAAGTCATCATCTTCTAATGAACAAAATAAATTTATTTAACCATTTTCCCAAACACTTTTTTATAGAAAGGTTAGTTCATTATCATGGTGTTATTTTCCAATATTCATTTTCTCTTTATTTCTATCTCTTTATATGATTGACTAATTAATGTTAAACAAATTATTTACCATGTCAATAAATAAAATATGAAAATAAGTCATAATTCCAGAATGTCACCTTAAGAAACATGTATATAATGAACTAAATGTGATAGTATCTAAATAGAAAATTACAAGAAATAGTTTTGTTTATATAATAATATTATCAAAGTGTTTAAAGAAAAATTATACAATTTGAAAATGTTTCTTTAATATACTCAAACATCACTCCAATCAAACACATAAAATTTTGCAATACTTATAAGATATTTTTTCTCATTATTATAATTATTAGTTATTTAATTAATATATATATAATATGAATATTTAGTATAATATATGTTTTTCCATATAGACACATAATGTTTTTCAATAAAAAATTTTAAAACATTATAATTGGTTGGTATACAATTGGAATGATTCAATAAATATTATTGGAATGAAAATGATATTATATGTAATCAAAACATTAATCATAATTGATCATTATTTCAATTAGATCCAAATACCTGTAGAAAAATGTTTTAGTGGTATTTTAAAATGTAAAATATCAAAAATAAATCCTTATGGCTAAGGATTTTTTTAGATGTGACTTAAATGGATAATTTTTTTAATTAAAAAATTTATCAAATAAAATAATACTTGTAGATTTAAAAATTTAGAAATAAATTCATTGAGAGAAAAAATAACTAGAATATTACCCTTACTGTTATCCATCCATCAATAATATAGATTTCCCTTATGTTTCTTTTTATTAACAAAAATATCATTCAAATAAATAATTATAGTAAAAATTTTAAGTATATGTATTCTCTAAATATTTTTAACCATAATTTAATTTAGATTATTCACGTAATTATATTTTAAGAAGGCAAACCTATTAATTAGTAATGCAGTTCCATTTTCAGGAAATAAATTATTTCATTGATATGTAATATTTTACTACTTTTGAGTATAAAAACATTTTTGTTTCAATACAAGTAAATTAAGATTAATTAAGATAAAACATAATGAAATTTTACATAAATATGAATTTAAAACCTTAACATTTATTAATAATTGATGGAAGGAATATTTTTTCCTAATTTTTCATTTGGGAAAACTCTTTATTGATAAATATTATTCAAAATTTCCCATATTATGCAACATATTTTTTATTTTTAAATCTCATTAGAACAAAATATATATTTAACAATTGGATTTATTTCAGGTATTTAAAAACCAAAATTATATATGTATTTTAACATCAGAAATTTTTTAATCAGTGAAAAAATAGTTTTTGATTATCTTTAGCATTGGTTTTATAATAACTAACATGAAACATGTATTTTTAAGTCATTTAAAATATTATGGGACGTAATTTGTTTAGAAATCAACATATTATGTTTTTATCCTTCATTTATGCCTCTTTAGACCCCTGTTTTCTTGTCTCTTGGTTGTGATCATTTCAATCATTTTCCCTCATCATATCAATCCTCATTTATTTCACGATTTCTAGTGTCATTATCTTCATCGTATTCTCATTCATTGTTTTCCTCTATTGAAACTTATATCTGATATCTATTAATGGTATTTTTAATTGTTTTAATTTTATATACATCTATGTTAGGTTTAATTTCATGAATTTTGTTTTAGGATTTTTGGGAACTTAAATGGTCTTTATTTCCTATTCTACATGAAATATCTCTGGGATTTTTTTTGTTTTGATTATTCACATATCTAATGTATTTTAAGATTAATGAATGTTTTTTATAATCAGGCTTTGATTAAATTCTTACTTCAAGTATTAGTTTTATAAATAATGATAATTTAATGATTAATGGTTGTCAAAGTTATGTTAAAGGTATAATTGTTTCCTATATTTTAAATTTTTTTATGAAGGTATAGTGGATTATAGAGTTTTTAAATAGAGTATTTTGAATATATGTTTAAATTATCATGCAGATTTTGTGTTTGTATTGGAATAAAAAATTCATCTAAATCTTACTTAATTGTGTCACTGATGAAAGACAAATAATATTAATGTATTTCCAATATAAGGATAATTTTGTTTTAGGAAATTTTTGTTAAACCACATTAGATAGAATACAACTTAAATGAGGATTAAAATTGTATGTATTTTAATATATTATTTATATATATTTAAAATGTCATGAATACGTCTAAATTTATAAATTGTATGATTTTAATCATTTTAATTATAATATTATATGACACATTACTAAATATTTTAATTATTCTAATTATATCCAATAATAATGAATGGATTTTCATTAAAAATTTAATTTTTTTTATATTTTTTGCGAGCCTAATTATTATAATTTTGTAGTCCTAGTTTCATTCCAATTTTTTTTAAACTATCGGCATGCATTTATATTATTTATCATGTTTTTTAATATCAACTTATCTCAATCTTTTATATTTTTATTTTATATTATGATATTTAGTTATTTAATTTGAAAAAATATATATAATTATTTAATTACATAATAAAATTTAGGAATACTTGTGTTTTATTTTCTTCGAGATTTTAAAATAAATTTTAATGTTGATATACCATTATTTTTTACTGAATTTATTTGGAAATGATGATAATTTAATATGTTTAAAGTTATACATTTTTATCAAATAATTTTTCTTAATTTTTATTAAATATACTATGTTTCTTTTTCATTATAAATTTTAATAGATATTTTGAAATGAAATTTTAAAATAAAATATATTATTTTCAGTTGTTGATATTTGTCATTGATAATAATAAGTTGATATGCTATTACTACCCTGTGAACAAGTGATTTATATGAGGAATGTGTTGATTTGTTTTTTGAATTTTCTAAATTATTTTCCAAACAATAACCTTTTTTATATTTTTCCTGAAATATATAAATATTAAAAAGTTGATAGGATGTGAAATACTTCATCATTTAATTTTTCTTGTTTTTAATATGAGTTACAGTCCCTAGGTTTAGCAACTAATATTTTTTAAAATTTAATATCTATTGATGGAGATTATTTTAAAGATTATATGTATGAAAAAATTGCAGAAATGATTCACGATATTGAAGTATATGTAATTAGAATAAAACGTATAATCGAGTGTATATATAGTTTTTTTTTAAAAAAATTTTATCCACATAGGATGAATTAATGATTTAACGAACATTTTTAATATTAATTAACATAAAGGAAAATAAATGATTTTCTGATAAGATTATTAAAAATTTTCTATATCTATTTAAAATTATAATTCAAATATACAATGATCTTATTGATTATCATTATAATAAAACAAATATTATGAAAAATGGGTTTGATGTATAATTATATTTATTTGTGTCCAAATAAGTTTGTGTTATATAGGAAGGAATATGAAGGTATGTTAGAGTGTCATAAAGTTAGTACATCGTGGTATTACATGGAATAAATATCATTTGGTGATTTAGTAGTTACAATGAATCCTACAATGGTAATTTGATATATTTGAATAACACTTCATTTAAAACATTTATTTTGATTTTAAAATAATTTAAAAAGGTTAATATGGAATAAAAATTAGTGAGTATCTGATGGAAAATTACACCATCGAGCAGATTGTCCATAGTAGAACAAAATTGATCAATATTTCCTATATTGGGAAATGATGTAAGAAATTTCTAACATGGAATATGCATAGATGGAATAAATATATATAGATTCTATAGAAGTAAACATATTCCATATTTTGTTATTGATAATTTATAGCATATGTCATGAATTTTAAATGAAGTATAAATATATCATGTTGAGTTTAATGATATCTGAAATAAAACATCCTAGAAAGGGTATTTATGTTTTCTCATTACTGATAATTGATGATTTTAAAATATTATAAGAGGAATATATGATATTTTATATGTCATATAAAATAGAACATTTTAAATTGAATGAAATTATTAGGTTCACTATAAATAACTTCTCATATTTTGGAAAAATTTCTAGATATATTGTTAAGGAGAATAAATATTGTACAATTTTCATATAAGAGAATTCATATAGTCAACATGAATGTGATAGAAAAATAATATTTATAGTACATCAATGTTTTTTATGTATAAGTCTTATCAAATATTAAAAATGAAATTCAACGGCTGGAAATAATTTTGTATTTCTTCAAACCAGTTTTCCATATATCAATATTTTGAGACTATAACAAATTGGTTTCAAATTAGGAAAGACACAAAAATATTTTAATGATATAATTATTTGAATGAAATTTTCAATATTTTTTAGCTTCCATTTTTTAGATACCATTAGGTATAAAATAATATTTATTTTATGAATGATGAGAACAATATATTTTATAGTTTTATTAGAACATTGTTAGATATTAACTGAATGAATGAACATGTGATAAATGAAATATTGGAATTTCTGTCAATGATAATATGTTCGGATTTTGGTCCCACTCTTAAGGGATAAATACATATTTTCCCCTGAAATTTAATACATTATCCAATAAGGATACAATTAGTTTTTTTAGTGCCTCCAATATATCAAAGTGAAAAATATTTATTATAAAACCCAGTGGACAACGGAAGAGGTAGGGGTGAATTGAGTTTCCTATAAAATTTTGGTCAAAAAATAATTCAATCCTTAAATAACCAAATAATAGAATATCCTAGTTAAAAAAATGGAATAAATATACGTTTTTATATTTTTAAATTCTTCTCAAATGATAAATCACCACTAAATTAAAATACATTTTAAACTAATAAAAGCATTGAAACAAATATACTCATACTAAATAGAATATATAAAATACCAAATTTTGTTAACTATTAGATCTATGTTTTAGTAAATAAGTTTTAGAAAATTAAACTAGTTTAATTTAGTAATAAAATAAAATAAACAGATAAAGAGAAGAAATAAAGATAAATTAATCATAGTGAGAAGTAATTTAACATGGGGTCTAGTCTCAAGCTGATAATTAATCTCTTCCACATGGGAAAAAACTGATTCCATGAAGTTTATTACTAAATAAACTGATACGCAACTTGGATTAGGTTTTATAATCAACATTTCAAAATTGAATCAAGGAACAATTCCTCTTCCATAGTTAAATATGGGATAAAAATATATGAGGCCACACATGACCTCTTCCACTGTTATTCCCGAGAATATAAATTTTTTTTGCAAGAGTATCAATTAATATATATATTAATAAAAGAGACTTTGATTTTATGAAGAAATAGAGGAAAGAAAACATATATTTAATATTAGGTATAAAAAAGATTAGTAGACTAATAATTATAATATGTAAAGAAAATTGATTTGAATAACTTCAGTTGTCTGGAGTCCTCATAATTCGTCTCTGAAAAAAATTAAGACAATATTTTCAGTATATTCTGTAAATAATTGTATTGTAATTTTTTCTCTATAGCACAGGTGCATGTGTGAGTTCCTCTATAATTTTTTGAGTTAGATAATATGTTATTTATCTTGCGTTTCTACTACTAAAGAATTTATTTTCTTGTTAAAATGATGCTAATCCAAAAGTTTTCATTGAAGAATAATCAATGTAAAATTAAATGCAAAGAATATTCATTTAATGTTTTGAAAACTAGATATTAGAGACTTATAATTATCTACAGTGAAGTTATACATGGAAATATCTATTCAATTAAGACATAGTTAGTTTCCTTGGAATGGTTGCATGGTTGGTTGGCACGGTCAGTTTATACTAAATGATTTCATGGTTAGTTCATCACTTCAGGAGGTCTGTTAGTTATCTCAAGTTGTAGGTTATTAAATTCATATAGTAAACTATTTAATTCTGTGGTTTGAAAAATAATAGACATAAGAATTATATAACTTTCTGAAAAACTAACACATAGGTCCCAGGATTGAAACCTACCTCTGATACCACTTTGTAACATCACAATCTGGATTACACTCATATCAGTGGCCAGACCAGTCGCCAAATGACCTCAGGAACATCTCTCCAGATGCCAATGGTTATTGACAAGAAGGGAAGATATATATATATTCAGTAGGGAGACTATACCCTCATATTCAAAGTGCATAGAGGTAATAAATAAGAATCCCAAACAATAACAAAAGCATATATAAATAAATAGTTAACGGAATAAAGAATGTGGCCAATTACAATGTATAAAATGCATGCATGTCAAGGTATTACATATCTAAAACTCGTAAACAAAAAATCATTCTTTACATTTGAATACATAAATGAAGAAGAGACTCATGGCCATAAGGGTATTCTTCTTAAGCATCTCGAGCTCCAACTCAGTCCTTTGCTCATAACTACAATGTACAAGTAAACAACTACAAGAAATAGTCCAAAATCCTGTATACATGAAATCCTACTCGGGTACCCAAATGAAATGGTAGAATGAATTGGGTGTGATATATACATCTCAGTAGACCAGGACCATATGGTTTCAATATAAATCTAGACAATTAAATTTATCTTTAAATAGGATGCATGTATATCAAAGAGATAACATAACATAATAAACAACAAAAAACCCATACAGGTTCTAAAGGGACTCCAGATGGCGATACCTTCTTCGGCCCAAAGCCAGAATAAGAACCTACATAGGAACCATATAGGTATATTTATCAAGCATAAATACATTTCCATAGTTTATCAATTATTCACTATTTAATCATTCATTATATACATGGTTTCCATGGCTTCCCGCACCTCAATACTAACTTTGGATCGTGCTAGAACTCTAATCATTATCAACATTTGTTCATTTACCCACATTCATCTTTTTCTTGGTTCATATCTCTCATTAATTGCATAATTCATTCTTATTATATACCATTGGTGGAAAATGCCATGTCTAACACCTAATCTCATCGATGAATAATGCCATGTCTAGTTCCTAAAACCCTTTTTCATATATTTATACTAATGGTTTAGAACTCCATGTCCCACACTTAATCTCATTGGTGAAGAACTGCATGTCTAACACCCCAAATCTCTATCGGTGTAGATCACTTAGTTTAACACCTCACATATAAGCACTTTGATAACATTTAGGGAGAAACGCCATATCCATCTACCAACTTCTCCATTACTCTAAAATGTAATGTCTAGGACCCACATTCTCAATCTTTTAAATCATTTGATAACTATGGGGAGTAAGTCCAGGCCAAAGTCCCAACCTCTCCATCGGTCTAGAACACCATGTCGAGCACCCGGTTCTCATCCATTAATTAGTTCAAAAATTAATTAATCCAAGACCAATAAATAATTCTTCAATATTTTTTCACATTCAATCCCTTACTAATCCAATGATAAGTGAGAAACATCAAATAATTTAGTAAACCCATAATTAACTAAGTGTGTATACCCATTAATTAATTTACCAATTAATTAATCAATCCACACTAATCTAATTCCATAATTAATTCTACAAACTTAATTATCCAAACCAAATAAATAATAATAATAATTAATCTCACAATTAACTATCTTAATAAAAAATCAAGGAACATAATTAATCCACCAATAACTATCTCAACATATCCAATTCCACAACTCCTAATTAATCCCACAATTAATTATCAATATTAAAAACTGAAGCACATATTTTATTACTAATTAATTAACCTATTCTAAATCTAATTTTCCCATAATTATTTTCCACAATTTATTATCAAAATAATTACCATAAAATTACATAATTAATCCACCATTAATTGTAATAATTTATCCAAATCAAAATATCATAATTTACCCCTCAATTAATCATCTCAATCAGCCATTCAATATCTCATAATTAATTCCCCAAATTAATATTCTAAATTAATATCTCTAACCAATGAATTAATTCAAAATTAATTATCTAAATATATAATCAATCACGCTGATTAATTATATTAATTATAATTTCAAATCATTCAATTAAATCACAATTAATTATCTCAAATTATCCTACATAATACTCATAATTACAACCTAACCCAAGTGCGTCAAATGTAAGGGGGGAATTATCAAAACACATACCATCAAGGTAAACAAACATATCAATTTAAACATTATATTTTCATCTTGAGGGAATCATACCTCAGTTAGAGGAGTTTTATTACAAAAACATGAATTTGTAATCTAACAAATCAATTTATACCAATAATAAATTTTCCCCAATATTGTAGTCAACTTTATAAAAAAGTAGATCAACAAAATCTGCATTTTTCTAAATAAAACCAATGTCAACGAACCTACATCAAGGAATTGGCTAGGCCAATTTTTTCTAACCCACACTGCAACATGATCACACACACGAACATACTCAATATTCTGCGCATGTACTAGGAATTGTTCATATCACCCCACAATGATAACTAGCACCCATATATTAGAGCGGAGATGACCCAAACACCTTCAATTAATTCACCGCGACTCAAATACACCAAAAATTTTATTTTAGAGGGTGAGAACCCATTTATTGAGTTTATAGCCTTACCCCAAATTGATTGGGTTGAACCGAGTCATGTAAAACCGCCAAACCATCAGTAGTGGTTGATGAAATACTACCCAATTTGTCATAAGAAATCTTTCACACCACCTAGTATTAGGAGAAATAAGAAATCCAGGTTAATCCCAACCTTGGGTTTCAGCGCAATGAAACTTGAACGAAGGAGATCTGAGACAGACGATAAGGAGAACAAAACATGTGGAGAATGACTTACCTTGGTGAGATAGAAAACATTCTTGAAGACTCCAAGAGAAGATAGCCATGTGAATTATGGAGCCAGATAGAAGGGTGGTGTTCCACCCATGGGTGCATCGCACCCCCTGTAGGAGGAAGGAGAGGTACACCTCCCTCTTCTTTTCTACCTTAAATAAATTAAAATTAAAATTTAATATATAAAAAATAATATAATATTAATAATAATAATAATAACCATCATCTTATTATTATTACCCATTAATATTACACATCTATGAAAACCCAAACAACCCAATTACACATCATTTAGTTAAATTATTCTCTAACGAATTAAATAAAATAAAATATTCAACTCATATTTATTTAATTAAATTCATCCAACCTCAATATAATTAAATAAATTCACTCATTCAACTCTATTTAATATATATTTATTCAACATAATTTAATGAAATTAATTCCCCATCATCTATATCATTCTCATTTAATTAAATTCACTCACTTAATTTAATTAAATAAATCTCCCATTTCACATCAATTAATTAAATTCCCTTAAACCTTGAATTTAATTAACTAAAACCCCCCTTTCACAAATATTTATTAAATCCATTTCCCCTTGGATTTAATTAAAATAAAACCATTATTTAACATCATTTAATTAAACCCCTCTATAATATGAATTTAATTAAATAAAATAACCTGTAAGCCAAAACTGGTTAAGACGCACGGTTTTTCTCGCACGGTCTCAGAAACTATGTGCTGACCATGGAGAACCCTCTATATAAGAAACCCACCTCATAGGGTCTATCCCAAGATGTTTTTTCAACTATACGGAGATAGTGCATACACCTTTATCTTATATACTCACCTCACATAGTTTTCCCTTCACATTTTTCTTAACTATGTACAGACCGTACGAGCACCTATGTCTCCCTGAATTAAGATCCATGGTTTTCTGTTGTAGGATCCACAGTTTAAAAGGTCTTGTACCAACTCTGCACTCTCTGTAGTTCCTTGAAAACATGAATTTTCCTGGTTTGGCACTCCCTATTTCCAATCTATCATCTATTAAACTCCTTGAGACTTTATCCAAGCCTTATATAAACACATTTAAATGATCCCTACATGACAAAACAATGTGGGATAGGCTCAAAGTGGAAAATATCATGATCATGGACAGGAATGGACCGTTACAACATATAACATAGAAAAATTACAAATATTCTTTATGTAGTAGGAAGTTTCTTTTACACAACCACTTCACTAATTTCTAAGGTTAAATACATGTTAGGAATATCTTCTTCTCGCGGTAGGATAAGTGTACAAGTGGTAAACTAATTCTCAATGCATGGTAATCTAATGTATGGTTCACAGTCAACTCATGAGTTAGAGAAAATGTCACGAACCGGATCTGGTCGCCACCATTAATGGCACCAAACCCGGCCCGTGGCAAGACCCGAAGGGCATTCCCTATCCCCACGGGCTGGCACAAGTGCCCGGGTATAAAACAATATGATTTGGGAACGATTTACCCGAGTACGAAAGCATAAAACAAATAAAACAATCAATAATAAGAATCTGAAATTTCCATGCTAAACCATTCTTAACAAAACCAGATCTGAATACATATGTTTAAAGACACTACAAGTGGTCCACATAAAAATAATGACAACATCAAGACATCCCCAATCACTTCACACAACAAGGGTGTCATCACCCGCAAGCCTTCTCCACAACTCTGCCCCAACGATGGGGACTAACACCCTGAAGCGCCATCACCCTTAGCCTTCCCTTTACCTAAGTCAAGCATAAGAAGTTCTACTTACACCCAAGGGGTGTAAGTAGGGTGTGAGCCTAAGCCCAATAGGATACCACCAGAAGATTCCAAAGAGGATGCAATACAATGGGAACAAAACTAGCAATTTTAACACACAAGGTGAAACAATGTTAAAAATTTCAAGAAAAGCAACTTTCAAATGAGAACAGTTTTCAATCCAAGAATTTCAGAATGATAACACATTAAATAAACATGTGAGCTACTGTAAAGTACTGCCAAAAGATCCCACAACAAGGGTAAATACTACAATTCTAATGAGCACAAAAATTGGGAACACCCCTAGGCAACTAGATAGTCTCGGGCCCTATGTACCTCGTACCTCGGTGTAAAGTATCCAAGTCCCAATCCTTTCCCGCGCACGAGCCACTAGTAGGGAACAAACCCATAACCTAGTGGTCCCCAAATAACATCCACATAGTTCAGTTAGTGTTGTCGTTATCCATTTGCTTAGTGAAACAGGGACACAACCCATCCGGTCCACTAGCCGTACTAGTACATATCCGCCCACCTAAGTACCCGGGATTCCCCCTTTTGTGCTCAAACAATTTCAGCAAACAACACACATACTTTTTCATGTAAAGTATCTCTACTGGTCACAAACAAATAGTACAGTAGCTACACACATTTTATATCATTTGAAACAGTCAATAAAATATTTTGATCTTCAATAAAACAACCTCTCAAAACATCACATTGTTTTGCACCCAAAACTCTTTAAAATATCCACTTTTCACAGTATGCGAACACTTGTAAGTCATAAAAACAAAATTTCAGTTCAACACAATTTAATAAAACCAAAAATTCAGTTATGGGGCAGCCCAATGTGAACCAAGAAATTATATATTTTAAAAACCACTATTTTCACACCAACATGGCACTTAATGCCCATTTGCTTCTCAAACATAATTTAAACAAACTTTTTCAGCCACAACCAAAAAGAATAAATATTTAAAACATTATTTTAATTCCTAATACAGTTCAATAAAATCAACTATGTAATTAGAGTTCATCCCAAAATGAACCAATAAAAGACTTGCATGAAAAACCCTCAATTTCAACAAAAATTGTAACATAAAATTCATTTGCATTGTAAATGAAACTAAAACAAATTTTTACAGAAACATTAAAATTCAATAAGCATTAATTCACCCTCAACACAGCAAGAAAATTCCCAAAAAATTGTACACACAATGGAATCACCTACCAAAAGATTCAAGAATCGCAAATCCTAGTGTGGAACTTCAACCGCACGACCACCGCGCCACAAGGAAGTGCTATCAAACCTAAAACCAGAGGATTGAACCATGAAACCCAAAATTAAACCCTAGTCACGAAGCCCTAGCTTCTGGAAATTTGGGGATTCAAGAAAAAAAAAAGATAAATCTCAAGGAACAGGAGAGAACTAGAAGGATAGTCACTTACTTGAGAAAACTGGACGTTTTTAGAAACCAGAGAAGTTAGGCCCTAATTCGCGACATATGCGATCTCCAAAGAGGGGTAAACGAAGCTGGGGGTGCGGCCAGGTACAGTGGGAGAAGGGGAGAGGTGGAATCACCGAAAAAGAATAAAAATTGAATATTTTATGAAATAATTACAAAACAATTTTAAAACTGGAAATGGGCTTTCGGGTTGGCCCAATACCTAACTTGATCACCCAAATCCAAGATGCAAATGAATTTTTAAGGGGGCCAAAAATCATTGGTGGTTTTAATAGTTAAATTAAGGTCATTTTGGAAGTTGAATGAGTTAAAAATGTTGAAAAACGAGGGAGTTATTAAACAAACAAAATTTATTGTCAAAACTGGAAATGGGCTCTCGAGTTGACTCAAATTATGGAAACCCACCATTTCCATCAAAAATGCATTGAAAACCCCCAAAAAAAACAATAATGTAAATTAAATACAATAATACCTTTAAAATATGTCATGTATGTGACAATTCTCCCCACCATGAAGGACTTTCCGCCCCGGAAAGTCAACATGATTCTTGGTTGGTAAACAAGAATGGGTACTCTTCCTCGACCCATGACTTTCGCTCCCAAGTCTGATGTGTATCATTCCCATGCCACCATAGAACCCGAACTAATGGAATATACTTCCCTCGAAGTATCTTCTCTTGGGAGTCCACAATTTTTACTGGCCTCTCAACAACAGACAAGTCAGGCTCTATCTCCAATTCTTCCCAATTCAACACATGGGATGGATCTGGATTGCATTTCTTTAACTGGGAGACGTGGAAGACATCATGGATGGACGTCAGCTGAGAAGGTAAGGCCAACCTCTATGCCACCTTTCCAATACGCTCGGTGATCTCAAAGGGCCCGACATACCGTGGCATTAACTTACCTTGCTTCCCCAATCGACGATGGCCCAGACGAGGGGCCACTTTTAAGAATACCCTATCACCCACAGTAAACTCTAGGTCTCGACGCCTCCGATCATTATAAGATTTATGAGGACTCTGAGCTGTCAATAAGCGCTTCCTGATCAATTTGACCTTCTCAGAAGTCTCCTGCACAAGGCTCGGCCCCAATAGTGAAGTCTCTCCTACCTCAGCCCAACATAGGGGGGACCGACATGGCCGACCATAGAGCGCCTCAAAAGGGGCCATTCGAATTGAGGATTGGTAACTATTATTATAAGCAAACTCAACCAATCCCAAATGGCTATCCCAAGAACCTCCAAAGTCCAAGACACATGCACGAAGCATGTCCTCCAAAATATGATTTGCCCGCTCTGTCTGACCATCCGTCTGAGGGTGGTACGACGTGCTCATCTTAATCTGAGAGCCCAAGGCCTTTTGAAGGCCTTCCCAAAATCGAGAAGTGAAGCGGGGGTCTCTATCCGAGATAATAACGGATGGTACACCATGGAGTCTCACCACCTCTTGAAGATACAAATGGCCCAACTCATCCACTTTAGATGTATCTCTGATCGGAATGAAGTGGGCTGATTTGGTCAGACGATCAATCACCACCCAAATGGAATTCTTACCCCGAGGTGTATGAGGTAAGCCAACAATGAAGTCCATGGCAACCTCGTCCCACTTCCAGGTAGGAATGGGTAATGGCTGGAGCAAACCGGAGGGCCTTTGGTGCTCTGCTTTCACCTGCTGGCATGTGTAGCATCTCGAAACAAAGTCTGCTATGTCTCGTCTCATACCAGGCCACCAAAAATGCCGACGGACATCATAATACATCTTAGTGGCACCTGGATGGACAGCCCACTGAGACTGGTGGCTATCATGCATCACTGCCTTCCGTAGAGATAACGGTACTACTGAACGGCCCTTGAAGCACAAGATGCCCTCGGGAGACGACGACCAATCAGAGGATGTCTCCACACCATGAAGAAACTGCCTAGATCGCTGACAAAGCTCATCACTAGGTTGTTCCCGCTGAATCAACTCCAACAGAGAAGGAGTCAACTGGACACTCGCCAAGAATGCCCCTCCACTGTGTTCCCTAGCCTCCACATGCATTTGAGAAAAGAGCCCCATCAATGTCCACTCATCACTAGACTTCCTCAAAGCCTGCACTGGAACTCTTCTGCTCAAAGCGTCGGCCACCACATTACCCTTTCCTGGGGTATAGACAATGTCAAAGTCGAACCCCTGCAAGTACTCGATCCAGCGACGTTGCCTCAAGTTGAGGTCCTTCTGCGTGAAGATATAAGCCAAGCTTTTGTGATCAGAGTAGACCACAAACTTCTTGCCAAAGAGGTAGTGACGCCATGTCTTCAAAGCATGCATCACCGCTGCCAACTCCAAGTCATGGGTAGGGTAGTTCTTTTCATGTGGTCGGAGTTGGCGAGAGCCATAAGCCACCACGTGATCATCCTGCATAAGCACGCACCCAAGACCCATACCTGAAGCATCACAATAAACCACATAACCCTTCCCGGCCTCAGGCAAAATCAGCACAGGGGCGGTAGTCAACCGTCTCTTCAGCTCCTCGAATGATGCTTGACATTCTGGACCACATACAAACCTCACCCCTTTCTGGGTGAGCGCAGTCATTGGTGAAGCAAGCCGAGAGAAATCCTGAACGAATCGCCTGTAGTAACCAGCCAGGCCAAGGAAACTCCTGATCTCGAACACATTCTTCGGCTGCTCCCATGACATAACAGCACTAATTTTCTCAGGGTCCACTGAAACTCCGTGATCTGAGATCACATGCCCTAGAAATCTCACCTCTCTGATCCAGAAGGTGCACTTTGACAACTTTGCATAGAGGCGGTGATCCCGTAATGTACCTAAAACGATCCTCAAGTGATGTTCGTGTTCCTCCTCAGAGCTAGAGTATACCAGAATATCATCCACGAACACCACAAAAAAGGAATCGAGATACTGATGGAACACCCTATTCATTAGTGCCATAAATACCGCTGGAGCATTGGTCAATCCGAAGGGCATGACCAAATACTCAAAGTGGCCATACCTGCTTCGGAAGGCTGTCTTGGGGATATCTGACTCCTTCACCCTGAGTTGATGATACCCTGAACGCAGGTCTATCGTTGAGAACCACTTTTCCCCCTTCAACTGATCAAACAAATCATCTATTCTGGGCAAAGGGTATTTGTTTTTAATTGTTACCTTATTCAGCTTCTGGTAGTCAACGCACAACCGGAGGGATCCATCAGCCTTTTTGCAAACAACACAGGAGCGGCCCAAGGAGAGACGCTCGGGCGAATGAATCCTTTGGATTCTAAGTCGTCCAGCTGTATCTTTAATTCCCTCAACTCGGTGGGGGGCATGCGATAGGAGGGAAGAGATATCGGCTGTGTTCCCGGCGCCAGATCAATCGAAAACTCCACATCCCGCTCTGGGGGCAAACCAGAAAAATCATCAGGGAATACCTCTGGAAACTCATTCACTACATGAGGTAGTGCACCTTCAGGGGAAAGACCATCCTCTAGAACAATCGATGATAACTGGAAGATAACACTTCCCAACTCTGGGAGTGGAGGCCCTGCGCGACTTGATCGTGGATCCCATTCTCCATGAAAAACCTGACGACTCCCATCAGGTGCCGTGAAACTCACACGCCTTCTGTAGCAGTCGATGTGTGCCTGGAAGTGGACTAGCCAATCCATCCCGAGTATGACATCAAAAAGGTCCATATCTAAGACCATAAGGTCCCACTCCATCTCGACCCCTGATACAGAAAGTGCACATGAGGGGCACCTCAGGCCCTGCTCCTTCTTCTTTCCCAATGGTGTCACCAACTCCATCGCAAAAGACTTCAACTCAGTTGGTAAATTCAGCATGTCCACGAAATGTCCAGAAATGAATGAAACAGAGAAACCGGTATCAAAAAGAGCAGTAGCTATAGAAGATGCGATCAGAACGGTACCTCGAACTGTCGACGGTCCCGCCTCTGATCCTGCTGGTGACTGATCCACTGCATGGAGATGTCCAGTATCTGCCTGAGGACGACCGCTAGTATGTGGTTGTGCCCTGAATTGGCTCTGCCCATAAGATGATCCAGCCCTACCACCACGACCACCAAATCGAGATCCCCCAGTCCTCGACGGCTCGGACTGTGCTGGCACTCCTTTTGAAGCCACTGAACCAACCCCACTCGGAAGTGGACGTGCCACACCACAAAAACGCTGCAAATGCCCCATACCTCCACACTAGAAACAAGGCTTCGGAGGAAGTGGACATGTTGGTCGGATATGACCAGGCCTCCCACATTGGTGGCACACGACCGATCTTGCATCAGAAGCAGCAGAAGAAAACTGCCTTGAAGAGTGGCCTGAACTGCCCCCTCCTTTCTTCACATGATCCTCCCGCTTCCTTTTCTTCTCTGAGGAGCTACCACTTCCCACTGCTGATACTGAACCATAGAAACCAGCCCTTCCTTTCCTATCAATCTCCACCCTGCACGCTCGATCAACAACCTCAGCATAGGTCCTCAGCTTAAACAAGAACACCTGGGAGTATATCTCTGGTCGCAAGCCTTTCTCAAACCTCTGGGCCTTCGCTTGTTCATTAGAGACAATTTCTGGAGCATACCGAACCAATTCAGCGAAACGGTTGGCATACTCCATCACAGATAGATTCCCCTGAACAAGTTCCATGAACTCTCTAGACCTGGCATAAGCCAACACCTCAGGGCAATACTGTTCATTGAAGACAGCCTTGAAATCTCCCCAGTGCATCTGATCATTCTTCCCAGCCTGAAGCACTGAATCCCACCATTTACGACTGGGACCCTCCAATAGGAAGGAGTCACACTTCACCCTGAGCTCCTCGGGTGTTTCCAGGAACTCAAACATACGCTCGATCTTCTCGAGCCATTCTTCTGCTTCCTGGGGTTCTGAGCTCCCTCGGAAGGTTGGAGGCTTATTTTTCAGGAACTCCTGGGCCTTGTCCTTTCTAGGACCAGTATAATCCTCTCTAACAGGAGCTGGAGCTGGAGCTGGTCCATATCCTAGAGCCTGGACAGCCCGGACCACGACCTCGACTAGCCTCTGATCAATCGGCGTGGGAGAACTCTCTCCAGCTTCCTCCTGTGGGTGCGTGGGAGCTTTCCGGGGAGGCATGTTGCTACAAAATGCAACAGTCACAAAACAATGTTCAATACCACAATTCGGAAAATTGTAATCAAATACATCAAATATAAACAAACTAAACACATTCTTGTAATAAAAGAAACAACTACTCCACATCTGCCTGATGTCCACATGTGGTCTGCAGCCCACACGTCTCACCTGGAAGTGAAGTAAATCAGTAAATTCCAACATCCTCTGGTGACTCAAGGTCTGCCATGAGAGGTGCGGGCCAGGCACCCTACTCACAACCAATACCCCGAGCCCCGACAGTCCTAGCTTCTGTCTATCCCGACTCATGTCAAAATAACAATATAACCCAAAAACATTAACCTCCTCTGATACCATTTTGTCACGAACCGGATCTGGTCGCCACCATTAATGGCACCAAACCCGGCCCGTGGCAAGACCCGAAGGGCATTCCCTATCCCCACGGGCTGGCACAAGTGCCCGGGTATAAAACAATATGATTTGGGAACGATTTACCCGAGTATGAAAGCATAAAACAAATAAAACAATCAATAATAAGAATCTGAAATTTCCATGCTAAACCATTCTTAACAAAAACAGATCTGAATACATATGTTTAAAGACACTACAAGTGGTCCACATAAAAATAATGACAACATCAAGACATCCCCAATCACTTCACACAACAAGGGTGTCATCACCCGCAAGCCTTCTCCACAACTCTGCCCCAACGATGGGGACTAACACCCTGAAGCGCCATCACCCTTAGCCTTCCCTTTACCTGAGTCAAGCATAAGAAGTTCTACTTACACCCATGGGGTGTAAGTAGGGTGTGAGCCTAAGCCCAATAGGATACCACCAGAAGATTCCAAAGAGGATGCAATACAATGGGAACAAAACTAGCAATTTTAACACACAAGGTGAAACAATGTTAAAAATTTCAAGAAAAGCAACTTTCAAATGAGAACAGTTTTCAATACAATAATTTCAGAATGATAACACATTAAATAAACATGTGAGCTACTGTAAAGTACTGCCAAAAGATCCCACAACAAGGGTAAATACTACAATTCTAATGAGCACAAAAATTGGGAACACCCCTAGGCAACTAGATAGTCTCGGGCCCTATGTACCTCGTACCTCGGTGTAAAGTATCCAAGTCCCAATCCTTTCCCGCGCACGAGCCACTAGTAGGGAACAAACCCATAACCTAGTGGTCCCCAAATAACATCCACATAGTTCAGTTAGTGTTGTCGTTATCCATTTGCTCAGTGAAACAGGGACACAACCCATCCGGTCCACTAGCCGTACTAGTACATATCCGCCCACCTAAGTACCCGGGATTCCCCCTTTTGTGCTCAAACAATTTCAGCAAACAACACACATACTTTTTCATGTAAATTATCTCTACTGGTCACAAACAAATAGTACAGTAGCTACACACATTTTATATCATTTGAAACAGTCAATAAAATATTTTGATCTTCAATAAAACAACCTCTCAAAACATCACATTGTTTTGCACCCAAAACTCTTTAAAATATCCACTTTTCACAGTATGCGAACACTTGTAAGTCATCAAAACAAAATTTCAGTTCAACACAATTTAATAAAACCAAAAATTCAGTTATGGGGCAGCCCAATGTGAACCAAGAAATTATATATTTTAAAAACCACTATTTTCACACCAACATGGCACTTAATGCCCATTTGCTTCTCAAACACAATTTAACCAAACTTTTGTAGCCACAACCAAAAAGAATAAATATTTAAAACATTATTTTAATTCCTAATACAGTTCAATAAAATCAACTATGTAATTAGAGTTCATCCCAAAATGAACCAATAAAAGACTTGCATGAAAAACCCTCAATTTCAACAAAAATTGTAACATAAAATTCATTTTCATTGTAAATGAAACTAAAACAAATTTTTACAGAAACATTAAAATTCAATAAGCATTAATTCACCCTCAACACAGCAAGCAAATTCCCAAAAAAGTGCACACACAATGGAATCACCTACCAAAAGATTCAAGAACCGCAAATCCTAGTGCGGAACTTCAACCGCACGACCACCGCGCCACAAGGAAGTGCTATCAAACCTAAAACCAGAGGATTGAACCATGAAACCCAAAATGAAACCCTAGTCACGAAGCCCTAGCTTCTGGAAATTTGGGGATTCAAGAAAAAAAAAAGATAAATCTCAAGGAAAAGGAGAGAACTAGAAGGATAGTCACTTACTTGTGAAAACTGGACGTTTTTAGAAACCAGAGAAGTTAGGCCCTAATTCGCGACGGATGCGATCTCCAAAGAGGGGCAAACGAAGCTGGGGGTGCGGTCAGGTACAGTGGGAGAAGGTGAGAGGTGGAATCACCGAAAAAGAATAAAAATTGAATATTTTATGAAATAATTACAAAACAATTTTAAAACTGGAAATGGGCTTTCGGGTTGGCCCAATACCTAACTTGATCACCCAAATCCAAGATGCAAATGAATTTTTAAGGGGGCCAAAATTCATTGGTGGTTTTAATAGTTAAATTAAGGTCATTTTGGAAGTTGAATGAGTTAAAAATGTTGAAAAACGAGGGAGTTATTAAACAAACAAAATTTATTGTCAAAACTGGAAATGGGCTCTCGAGTTGACCCAAATTATGGAAACCCACCATTTCCTTCAAAAATGCATTGAAAACCCACAAAAAAAAATAATGTAAATTAAATACAATAATACCTTTAAAATATGTCATGTATGTGACAGAAAAAATCATCTAATTTATGGTAAGTAGTTTTTTTCATGAGTTCAGGTGAAATATTATATGTGGTAATGTGACATAGTAATATTACCTTCACACTATAAGGTGGAACAATAATCTCATTATATATAGTTGGGGTGTCACTGGAATTTCCAGAATGAAAACATGAAATTCATCAGCAATAATATCTATAATATTTGTGATAATTAAAATAAGAAGGTGATATTCGAATCCGACAATAGCCCATTTTTTATGATAAAAACTAATTATATTTAAACTAAAGTGAATTAAATAAAAAAATAATTTATATAGGATTAACATAATCTATTTTTCAATTCCCTAAAACCTAGATTTTTTACCAAATAATTTAATAGATTTCAATTTATCTCTTCTCTAAAAAACACTCCACCATTTTTCATTATCACAGAATAAAGGAATGGAAAAAATATAGGCAATAAGAAAATAGGAAAATGAAAATATAAGAGAGTATTACATTTATAGATCAAAATATATAAAAATAATTTTTATAAAAAGTTATAAAATGTTTATCATCATATATATTAATCCATGACCCAAATCATAATTTGAATGAGATACGTCTCTGATATATATTGGAAGTAATGGTTCATTTGGTTTGCAAGTAATTGTAGGCATAGTTGTATTTTGAGGATCATATGAAGATGTATTCTCTCCAATATTTACACATATGGAAACATGTATGAGTTTTGATAATACATGAGAAGAAGTTTGTATGAATGTATTAACATTGAGGAGGTAGTAGGTTGGGATAATGTAATGTATACATGAGGTAGCATACATATTTGAGAAGTTTATAGATGAAGTTTTATCAATAGTGTGAAATCACACAATTCTTGAGAACCGTGATAGAATGATGGATTGAAATCATCTTCATTACCCATAGAAAATTCCAAAACTGGACATATAATCCCAAGCTTCTCAACATGATTATTAAAATCAAAAGTTGGTGGTGTAATAAATATGTTGAAAAAATTATTTTTAAAAAAAATAGAAATGATTTTTTTGAAGATCCTGATAAGGTAATAATAAATTTCTTTGTCTACGGTCTCTCTATGTTGACTAGATTTCATGATATCATCACAAAATATTTTCAAGATCTTGGAATTAGGGGTTTGAAACCCATCCAAAAAAACTTCTATGTTAATTCTGAAATCATCAAAAATAACCTTCAACTCATCTCAAATGAGTTGTTTAATATTTTATTCATTGGAAAATTGAGTCACTAGAAGAAGAAAGAGAAAGAATTGAAGGAGGTTCAAAATATCATTCATGAACTATTAGTCTTACTAAATAATTATATATTATATATTAGCATGTATATGACCAAGATAAGATCTCAAATATTTAACCTCATTCAGCATCACATTAATCTGGAACTAAAAGAGGAGCTAAAGGTGATGGATCACCAATGTAACATCTTTAGAGATGTTAACGTTTATCTCATGTTTCATGAAGTTGTCAAAATTAATAAATACCTACTTGAACATTTCCATCACCTATTATATAAACACATCCAAGTAATCCTTAGTGACATATAAAGTAGATATAATAGAGGGTTCATGATCATAAAGAGATGAATCACTCACCTGATGCTTACCATCTATCTTAGGTGCATCCTCTACTTCTCTATCTCTCATGATATGATCCTAAACACTGTAAATTACTTCAACCCCATATTTCCTATAATCATCAACTGCATACTCATTAACAGGCTAGGATTTATCAATTATCTCTTCAACATCAACATTAGAAAGAAATAGTGTTTCTAACATTATTTTAATAGAGATAAAGATAGGTCTACCATGTCAAGGTGGAATTGTCTCTATGATCATCTTATTAATCATAATTAGTATTGTTTATGTAAAAAATGAGAGATCAATGGGACTTAGTAGATTCATATATAATATGTTATCATGGTTTAATACCAATAAAAATATATCCTTCAGATATATCCCCTTTTTTATCTGATTCAAAAGACTTATCCCATTCTAGATCATCTTCATAAGCTTCTATAACTACTTCACCAAGTTATACAACTTATCTACCTTTTTAATATTCCTAAGAATCAATAAATACTTCATATTATTCATCCTTAAAATAAGGAAAATCATCAGTTGAGTATTCTACAACATCATGAGTTTCAAGAAATTGTTTCACCAGATATGTAGGTCTAACATGGTACTTCTATATATTGAACATTTCATATAGTTTCTTTAAGTCATAAACACATTCCATTTTCCTTGGGTTATAGTTTACTATAATATTAATTAATTTTTTTTGTGTATGATAAAATATAGCAAATGAAGTTATTCTTTCCTCCACTGAGGAACTAATCCTTCATCCTTTAGCAAGAACAAAATGAGTTTAGCATAAGGTAAAGAACTGAACCTAAAAGATTGATAACATTAATCAACCATATATATGATGACATATCTAAAAAGAAAATATTGAATAACATTAATTATAAAAATAATAAAAAATAGATCATGATTCCTCAATATTCTGAAATAACCTTTTATTAGAAATATCAAATACAGAATGAATTTGATGAGCTGCATACACTCTCCACTAAGCTAAATAGAAGTAGGTCTCCTAGGGGTTAAATTCCCAATAAGTTCATAAAAATAATTATAAAACACAAAGTGTGGATGATTAATTTGATATGATCTTTTTTAATCCCCATATTCACCTTTGTAGGATATAAAAAATAACTTTTCCGAACATTTCAAGTAAAATTATATAACTTCTGCAATAATTTTTTTTGATGACATATCTTTTCTCACTAGGTAAAAATCCTAGGTTTATATAAAATTCATTAGACATTTTAGAATAAAAAATTCTTACCATTTTATATAAACCAAGCACTCTATCCCTAATTTTGAATCACATTACTGACCAGTGAGCTTTTCAATTGTAACTATCGTGCATTGACTTATTTTTAATATGGATACTTGAAGATTAATAAAATGTGGAGTCTTTATATTTATATATGAAATCATGATCCATTTTTATTTCCATGATTTATTTATAGCATATTTCTATACTAGAGGCATGAAATTAGTGTAAAATGTTACTTTCATTACTTTTTGTTTCATTCAAGTTCTCTAGATGTTATGATATAGAAGAAAAAAAGATATATATATATATTCAAGATGATATATGGGTTAAAAAAGAGTAATTATTTGGGAAAATGAAAGATATTTTTGGGAGAATACATATATGTATTCAAAATATGATTCTAAATCTATTTTAATTATTTATGGAATAAAATATTAATAAACTTAAACAAAATCCTACCAAACCATTTAAAAAAAATTCAATGAAAATAGACATGATAGATTTTATATCCATGGTTTGGTAATAACATAAGCACAATAGTCTTGCTAACCACGAACTCCTGATAGTAATGATAACCATATGACTAATATTTTCACGATAACAAAGTACTAACTATGTGAACATGTGTTAATGGTCAGACTAGTGACCCTATTACTTAATACTCATAGAATGTATGGGGACCTCATGAGTATGTTCTCGTGTTAAGCACACTGGCTAGATGAAAAATCATACAATTCATATACTTAGAATTTCTATTTCACATCATAGTTACATCCAGAAAATACAAAGAATATTGAAGTTAAACCGAATATAAATGACTTAATAGGATAAAATTTCAATAAAATAATTAGGCATACTTTTCCATAACCAAGTCATGTTTTATATAATTTCTTATTTAAACATTTAAATGTTTTATAAATATACTAACAAGATGATGTTCATTACCAAGGAACTAAGTATTTATATCAAACATTTGAAAATGATCGCTGAAAAAATGATGTATTATGCCAATTTTATTTTTTTTAGAATATAATATAGGATTCATAGAAATATTTATCTCACTTGTATTACAAAAATTTACAGGGACATGTTGGAATTGATATCCGTAGGCAAGTAAATTATGTTTCATCCATAGAATATATGAAATAAATACATGAAACTATGTAATCATCATCAATAGTGGATATTGAAATGGAATTAAATTTCCTACTAGACCTTGAAACTCGTGAATTTCAAAAAAAAAACAACTTGTTCCAGAAGTTATTTTTTATCTATCTTACAACCACCAAAATAAACATATAAATAAATCACCAAGTCAAATATTGATCCTCTAGAGTAAAACAATCATATGTTGGCTATATTTTTAGGCATTTGAATTTTTCTTAAAAGCTAGTAAATGTGAATCTTTTGGGTTTTCAGAAAATTGAGTACAAATACACACAGTAAAAAATACATCATTCCAGAAATGAGTTAATTGTAGTATATTTTCAATCATTCCTTAGTAATTGGTTTGATCAACAATTTTCAAAGTTTCATAAGGATCCAACTTTCAGATAGTATTTATGGAAGTATCACTCTAATTATTATTTTTTTATACAATAATTTGTTAAAATATCATTATTTTACATTATTTGATTTAAAATAATTATTTATTTATTTTAAAAATTTTGAAAACTAGGAAATCATTTATGTTCAACAATCGAACTAATTTCAAATTAACTTCACATCATGTTTAAAAATATAGTACATAAATAATTTATTGATGAAAAAAATAATATCATCAATATTTATTTGTACTAATGAAACATATTTTGAAATTATATTAGTAAATAATTTAGTTTTAGATATTCCTTTAGTAAGACCATTTTAAATAAAAAATATAATGATATGATCATACGAATACCTATGAGATTTCTTAAAACCATATGAATCTATTTTTTATTTAAAAACACTATTTTTAAAATGACGGTTTTGACATATTAGGGATGTGCAACAAAAATAACCATCAATTTATTGAAACTTTTTTAATGCAGTCTTTCCATCCATTTTATATAGTTTGAAATCCAAATTTTCTTCAGATGCAAGAAACATTATGATGGCTTCAAGACTAGAAAATGAAAAATATGTTTTATCATAATTAGTACATTCTACTTGACTATATCCTTATTCAAAAATGTATATTTCATTCTAACTATTATTTCAGACTCATTAATTTTTTTAACACCCAATTTGTGACAATGGTAAGGTTGTCCTTGGGTCATTCAACTGAATCCTAAAATTTATTTCTCCCAAATTTATTTAACTCATACTTTATATATATTACCTAGAATTCATCATTAAATTCGTCATCAATATTCTTAATTTTATGTTGTGACAAAAAATCTTGATTCTCAACATGATTTCTTAGAGAATATATAGTGGGGGATCCTTTGTCTAGATAACCTAAAACTTTATCTAAGGGGTGATATTTATGAGTCCAAACACCTCTAGGATTAAATGGTTTTGAAACCAAATTTTCATCTACAGGTTTAGGTTTTGTTTTGTCAACATAACTACGAGAATTATTTACATAAGGTTTGGAAGAATTATTTTCTAGATTAGAATTGTCATCCTCAAGATTTTCTAAAGAGGTCTCAAGATCATATGGATATATTTCAATAGAAATTAAATATAAATATTCATCCACAAATATTAGTCCTATTATTAAAAAACCATTATTGTTTACTATATATATAATATCTAAGAAAAATACTTTCATCAATCTTGGAGTTTTTTATTTTTCTAAATTCTCTTTTGTGTTGAGTATGAATACTTTAAAAACAAAAAATCTAAAGTAAACAATCTTTGTTTTTCTACCATTACATAATTCATAAGATTTACTCTTGAAAATAGTTTTAATTATGCCTTTATTTATTATATTACAAGATATAATGACAAGTTCTTCCCAGAAATAAACCGGTAAATAATACTCATTGAGCATAGTTCATGAAATCTATTAAATGGTTCCATTTATTCTTTTTACTAAACCAATCTCCTTTGGGGTACAGGGAGTAGAAAATATATTTATATATTTATTTTTTGTCATCATAAATATTCAAAATATTGATTTTCAAACTCGTGAACATGATCAATTATAATTTTTTAAAATCTAATTCCACTAAAATGTTCTATAAATTTATCATATTTTTAATAATAATAATAAAGAGATTCAATTTTATGAGAAAAGAAAAAATGATGTATATCTTGAATAATTATTAAATATAACTTAGTCATAATGTTTTCCTAATAAACTAAAAATTATAGATGGTATATACCAATTCATGTGAACTAACTCTAATGGTTGAAATGTAGAAACTTCTTTCATAGGTTTGTAGGTTATTTTTTTTCTACCCCTTTCAATAGGGATTACAAACTATTCCAATTAATAATTCTAATTTGGAAAGATCAATAAATAAACCTTTACTAATAATTTTTCTTAGTGATATATTGAAATTTCTTAGTATCCTATTAAAAATCTAATGTTATTTCTAAAAAGAAATTAAAAATAAACTTATTTAGGAAATGAGAAATTTAGAACAACAAAATAATCATTTTCAATTATTGTAGTAGTCCAAACGAATGCACGATTAACATAAAAAATATACAATAATTATTTTCTAACATAACATTAAAACCATCACAAAACTATTTATAAATTCTAAGAAGGATATATTTTAATTCATATACAGATAAAACATTAAAAATTAGAACATTAATAAAGGTTTTTATTTTTTCCATAACCGATAATATTCCATTTTTCATTTCCACAAATCGTGACATGTCCACCATCTACTTTAATAATAATTTTAAATCATGGTTTGTACAAAGTCATATGTTTAGAATATACACAATTTGGGTTCCATATATTTTTGTTTCAACTCTTTAAGAAGGATTCATATAGAATAAATTTAAACCAAAATTTATTTTGGTACCCATATTTTCTAGGGTCTATAGATGTAATATATAAGTTCTTTAGGAATCCAAAATTTTCATTCAAGTTTTATATAAGTAGACGTTAGATATATATCAATAAATAATTTATTAGGTATTGTATAACAATATATATTAACATAAGTATCATAACTTGAGCTTGGAACAAATTTAATTTTATTGATTTTCCTCTATCCAGATTGGTATCCTATTCCAGTAGTATACATAGGATAAGTCCATTTACCTAGAATATATGCAAGGGTTCTTCATAAATTATTGAATCCTTCTAGAAATTTATTTAACTAATAATTATATAATTTAAAATTATTATTTTATTTAAGAACATGATCATTCTTATCTTTTTGAAATGTAATATTTGTTTTAATGTAATCCAACATAACATGATACTTATTAAAACATGCATATTTATCTTTCAATTTGTTAAATTTATATGTTTTTATCATAAAATTAATGGTGCCCTATGTTTATGAGGGAATGTTCCCAACTCCAATAATGATTCAATTATATTCTCATTACATGTATTCAAATTGGGTTTACCATTTTTTATCCATTTTTGATGATTGATAGTGGGTTTAACGTATGGTTTCACATTCATTCAATACCAGTTCACCATCTTCATCTCATAGAAACAACCAATGCCTCCCACAACCATAACAAGGTATAAACCCGGTTTCCAATGTTACGAACTCAGTATGGGGTTCAAAACCAATGAAACCTAGGAACTCATATTGTTCGAGAGGATGAGAGGTTGGGCTTATCACACCCTTTTGGGGGGAATTACTAGTTGTTATAGTAATATTTAATAGACTTAACATTTGTTAAATAATCTCTTATAAATGACTGTACAATACTAGATACCCTTATAAAGTGATCAGGTGTGGAATTTTTTTATGTGTAAAGGTGGGTTCTGTTAATGAGACCATCTATATGTGTCCTAGTTTCTTTCTTTGTTTCCCATTATTACTTAGAAACATATATATGCTTATATTTTGAATCCATATAACTAGGAAATATGGAGTTCTCTATAATACATGGGTGTGATTTATGTTTTTAGGATTATATCAAACATTTATAAGGCATTCATCATATCATTTTTATAATAGGGATCAAATCCTACATAGTTTTCTTAAACTGCAAATTATCTTTGGGACATACCTCAAGGTGGATTCCAATTGTAGAAAGTTAATCATTTCATGTCACTGAATGGGGATTAAAGGTTATGGTTTCACTGGCTGGGGGATATTTATAAGTTGAGTGATACAATCATTGTAAATCCCTAACCCCATGTGATCCCTTCTCACTGTGAGAAACATGGATATCGAGTGATCGAGCTTACTAGATATGGGTAAAAACTTATGCACCATGGAAGCACTAATTGGGTGTTAAATATGGATCTTGGCCTTAGAAATGAATCATACATATCCTATTGACATTACTAATCATAAACCACATAGTTCAGTTATCTTCACACTCCACTAATGGATGAGGAAGAATGATGAAGCCATAGAAGATTTTGGGGCCCAAAAGTTAAAGTATATGAGACATAGAGGGACATACACTATGGTGGAACCCATTTTGGGTATCAATCCACAGGACAAAATCCTATGTATCATTTTTTTATATGAATTATATTTCTCATAGTTTAATTGGTGGTATCCTAGACTGTGTCTAATAATTTAGTTTTTCATATCTCATTGTGTCTTCCAGACATGTTATGAATGGATTCCTAACATTTTATGAGTTCATGTTCGATAAGGTTGATATTTATCTAGGTTATTTTCATGATTATAATATATATGTAAGGGATATTCCATTTTATCTAAATGGAATATCCATAGGATTGTCTCATGACTCGATTGATACACCCGAGGGTCTTTGTGTTATCAATGCAAAATTGTCCAAATGTATCATGTGATATATGAAGAAATATCAGAATGTTGTCAGAAGACCTTAACGAATATATAGAGGGCTTCACATTTCATGGGATATATATCTAGATGACTTCAGAAGACTTGAGTGACAAGTCAGAGTACTTCACAAGACCTGATTGACTTGTTTGGAGGACATCACAAGACTTGGTTGTCATGTCAGGAGGACAGCACAAGACTTGGGTGACATGTGCAGAGGATTTATCAATATTGGATAAAATGTCATGAAAACTTCTCAAGATAGAGGTTACATGTTCGGATGACTTTTTATGACATTTGTTCCATTTTCAAAGGACTTCACAAGACTAGGGTGACATGTCTTGAGGGCCTCCCAAGACTTGGGAGACATGTTTGGAGGACTTCTCAAGGCTTGGATGACATGTCATGGAATAATCGCATGATCTAGATAAGTTATGTGAAGCTTATTATTAATTCACAAGAAACTATTTGTTTCCATAATAACATAATTATTCTATCCTTTTCCATTATTAACAAATATGTGCCTCAATTTTTGTCAATAATTTTCTTGTTTAGGTTTTACATGACCAAGTCAACAAACAAAAATACCTTCACATTAATTTATTGGCCCACCATTAGTCCTTCAAATGATCTATAAGGATCCCATATGAATCAAGTATTCATGATTCATGATCCAATAGGTGATTTCGTGGTTTTTACCTGGTAGAAGAACCTTGTGATGGTGGGTATTTCTGCCCTGATAAATCTTCTCTTCTGCACTATTGTGTTTAGGTTTTCCTATGTGTTTTCCTCTCGTATTCCTTATATGTTTTTTGATGAAGGGGATTAATTTATAGGCCTCACAACACCAATTATAAGATTGCAATAATGGTTCATAAATCACAGGTTTGACATGGATTTGGTGGAGGGAGTGTTTCACCATGCACATCACATGATTTTGTCACAGGTCATCCAAGGCGTCACATGATAAACAAAGAATATAAAAATACTCCATAATTACAATATTTATTATACATATTTCTTATCAATGGTGTTTTCCATAATCAAGTTTACATGTCAAATGTTATTTAAACCATTTATCTAACATCTCTAGTATCCTTCAAGGGATTACGACAGCTACATAAAGGCTATCATATTATCAAATAAGACATGTTTTGGGAACTTTGTGAGACTAATAGGGCTTGTTTGGGAAATTTCATGATATCATGATGGATTTATATGGACCTTTAAAACCAAGGCAAATTTCTAGTTCCCTTTTACAAGATAAATGATGATCGCATGAGGCACATAACCCCTTCGTATGAAAATTAGTATATTTACCATCGTGATATGATTCAACCTTTTTAAACATTTTATTACTTAGTTTAGAATATTTATAGACATTAAACATTAGATTTTTGATTAGGGAATAACATGATTAGTAGACGATATTATTAAAGTTCATGATCATTTTCATATATAGTCCATCTTCTTGTTTGTGATGTGCCATATGATACCCAATAGATCTCATGATGGTGGTTGATCACTGTCACAAACAATCCATACACATGTTTTTTGAGCCAAGAGGAAATCAAAATATCTAATGGATTTATATGAGGTTATTATCCTGCTGATTGTGATACTACCACATTCTCTCACATGATAAGGCCGACATGTCTCTGTGGGATCTATTGGGTCTTGCATATCTCATAAGAACATCACATATAAATCAACATAACATTCCATCACATAAATATTTTTATATTTTACACCTTTATTTTATAGGGGTATTCTGGTGATATTAAAAAATATATAGATTGAAAAGTCACATGATCAAAGGAACTCAACTTGAAGACTTCTCATGATCATTAGTGCTTGTATGTACACCTTAGAAAGGGAATGAGGGTTTATTATAAGGACTTAAAAATACAATTAACATATCATGTACAGGGAGTGACACATTCTCATGAACTTACCAAGTTCATGTGATCACATGTCCTCTAATTGGTTTATGTGATCAATGTGATTTAATCATATGGACTTCATGTAGTTTTACTACTCCTTCCTTTGTTGTTTAGAGAAAATAATACCCATGATTTGGGTATTTATTAAATTCCATAATTCTCAATGCTTATCTGGTAGGTGTTAATATAGCCCCCCCCTTAGGAGTTAGGATTTTTGGGATAATGATTTAGTTCTTATGAGTGTAATTTCCCACCAAATACACAATGGATTCCACTAATCTGTGTCTGAAACAATATTTGGTCTTCCAGGTGACCATTGGTATTACACTAGATATACTCTAAATGTGGGATAATGTGGGTAAATTATTTCATGGGTGTATTTGAACTCTATAGCTCCTGGGATTTCTCCCATCATATGACCAATTATTAATACTTAATAATAAGAACCATATCATAAGTCCTCTCTGTAATAATTTATTGTTAGAGTAATTCATGGGACTATTTCATGAGATCTCGGCATGTGAATACATTCTCTGAAACCATGTTCAAAGAAACCATGAATCAATTCATAGTAATTATCATTGACCTCGAACCATGTCCTCGGGTTCATGGATAACTTATAGACTTCGCTAGATCAACTACCTTGTTTGTGTGATTGGTTGATCATCATGAAATTCATGTGACTATCTCAGAGTCATGCGATTTCAAGTCTTACAAGGGATTGTACAATCTCAAGATACTCTTTGGGTCATGTGATTCATGAGACCCATATGAGGTCATATGATATTGAATCCATTTATGGTTAATGTGATTCACATGATGCTATATAAGTCATGTAAAGCTTTTAGTTGGGTTTACTGATCATCTAACACATTATCCTTATTTTTTGTACAGAAAGATTCTAGTTCATAGATATATTACAACATGGCTTACTAGATGTCCATGATTGTTGGAAATCAAGATGATGATCTTTGGTATCATGTGTTCTATGAAAAAAAAGGATTTTAGGGGGATTAATCCACCTAAATATGAGGTCTATCCAAGGTCACATTGGATTCCTTTGTATAGATTCGGTCCACTGTATGATGTTTTCATTCCTTCACATGATTTCAACCTTACATCTTACTAGCTGTCATCCTCCCGTGATACATGATGACCCAATTTTTTATATTATTCTTACATCATTCAATATAAAAATATTTCTATATCATGAATATTCTTAGGCTTGGTTGGATGCATACCCAGGTGGTGTCATGAATAGATTAGCCCATCAGGATGAAAACCCATATTCTTCACTAGCCCACTTATTTATATTAAAAATGGGGGTTATTCTGAACAAGGCTGATCCTCCAAGGATTTTTATCTTCATAGTTATGAACATCCCATTAGTAGGATATAATTTTTAGTAAGGATGGTCCTTTAATATCAATCAGAGATAAGCTATCAGTTGATTAGAGAGCACATGGATCTTTTTCCTTTCTTATTCATCAGCTCAAAAATTATTTCATTCAATAGATTTGATGTTTTAATATGTATAATAAATCATTATTCATTCCGATATACCTGCTCCAATAGTTATATAGAACTAGGAATGATGTAGTCTAATCTAGTAGAAGATGTAACATCCTGAACTGTGTGCTAATAAATAGTTCCCTGAGGTGGTGGTTTGAATGTCTTCAAGAATGAATCCATATTTTCCAAAGGTTTATGACTAGTAGTGAGGGACTATGGTGTTATTATGGGAAGAATATACCCTCCTGATCAGAGTGTATCAAAATAGTGATAGCCACATTAGTTAATTAGCGAGAGAAGATTAAATAACTGAACATATTACATAAGATAAATGTTAGAATACTATTATAATACATAATCCAAATGTAGTCTATGTAAAATAAGAGGTTCATTTCATGTATCTATACAAAAAGTCCAGATATATATGGCGACATGAATCCCAGTACAATACATGTATGAAAATACAAAAATACCAAAATGTACTCTCTCTCTCTATATAGTATCATGATCATAGCTTAGTCTAATGCTCTCCGTCTCTAATGAAATGATCAAATCAATAATCATATAGTGGGTTCTTTCCCTTGTCCTTACCACCATCAAAAAAGTCTATATGGGTACCAAACAAAGACCAAAAAGGGTGTGAGATAACACTTCATAGGCCACCACTAACAGTCTCTATAACAAGTCATGTTTGTATAATATAAATATAAGTAGCATGAAGTATATCACATGTATAACATTAATAAAATTAAAGAGTCAAGTAGAGTTGATCCCCTCTAACCAATCATGGATCCCTGTGAATAATAGTCAAGTGAATGTAATTAAGCGATAACTATATAGTGTAAATAAACTAGTGTGGTATTATCCAGTCTAACATCTGATATCAGATAATCATACCAGTGCTATCTATAATCATATCAAAATATCCACAATGTCCATTCCATGTAATCATGTTTCAATATCCACATCAGTCTATTTCATGATATCCAGTGTCATCCCACGAAGGGTTGGGTCCAAGGTATAGAATAACAAGGTATACTCGTTGAGTGCATAGAGAATCTTGATGAAAAATCAGTGATGAATTGGGAGGAGTCCAATAATAATTTTAATAGAGAATTTCTAATGCCACTCCATGAAATTTGAATCCATGGGGTAGTAATTCCTATGGCATCCTATAAAAACAGGATCCAACGTATAAAAGGCTATTTTATCTACTATGATAATCTACAAGGATCCATGGAGTATAAATTTCCCGGATATCCAATGTACCAAGTGTCCAAGGTGGTCATCTAAGGAAACTTGTAACATTATCAATTTCATAACCCATTAATTAGTCATTTCATAACCTATGAGTTCTTATAACCCATTCAAAATTTTCCATATAAACTATTAATCAATTTTAATCATATTCCATGACATGAAAAGAAGGAAACAACCTTATCCTATCAATTCAATACAATTTATTCATTTTATTTCTAAATTAATATTTAATAAAAGGTACTCACAACAATAGAAACCCAATAAATTCTCCTTGAGGATTAATTGGAAACCACACAGGCACCCTATGAAGTGGTACAACATGGAGAAGATATAGGGACACACCCCCTAGTTGGTCTGGATTGAGTCGAATGACTTCTAACGATAAAAATCAACTAGTAGGTTTCCCTAATAGTATTCAATTCATTCAATTTAATGATTAAATTAATTTTTTGGGAAATGGTATATATTTCGGTTTTTGTCACAATTAATATGATCTATTAAACTACCAAACAATTAGAGAAAAGGTATAACACCTATCGTATACACGTAGTAGAAAAATCACCCAATATCAACATATGATTCGGTCTAGATCAAGGGGAAAATGAAGAATGGATGAAAATCATGGAAATAGGGAATATTATATTGAACATAAATAACTCTATAGGTAAAAATAAAAACAAAGAACAATAAAATATGACCATATAACATATCAATGAAGATCTAATGATACATATGAAGTTCGAATCCAATTATGCATGGATAATTTGGATATATCCCTCTGATGTGATTTTCAAATGATCTCCCAAGATTCAAGAGGGATATCTTCTGTATGAAAAGGAAAATAGGTTTAGGATTTAATGAAAAGTAATGGAAAAAGATAATTTCCCACATTTTAACTATAACACCCCAAGATTTCATAGTGTGTTATTTCATTCAAATTAATTCAATAACATGCACTACACACAACACCGAGTTCAAGCGCACCACGACTTACCAATCTAGTTATTCAAACGAGGTTATGAATAATATTAACTGAATTTTGAATTTTATATACTCCATATAATTTTAACATCCATATTATGTGTTTCTTAGACATATTATAAGAATAAATTCAATTTTTTTAGATAAAGGATTTATTTTTAAGAAAATACAATTTTACCTCCTTTTGAGAGAGAACCCTTTTTAAATCCAATATTTGACACTTTTCTATATTCAATTTGACAAAATAAACTTCTTTTTTTTGAATTGGGAGATAAATATTTAGTTTTGATAAATTTTTCGTATTTTTCTGATAACTTTCATATTTTGGTGAATAGTGAAAAATACTAAATTTTAATTAAAAACAAATTTTTTTAAAAAAATTAATTTATAGTGTTAATTTATGACTTTTATTGGTTTTGAAGTATAATAATATTATATTTTTATCATTTAATACAATTTAGGTCATTATAATTAATTTTACTTTGAAATTGGACATAAACAAGTGTCATTCTTTTGATAGATATTGTTGCTTAAAAACACGCTATTTGTTTTGACAACAAGAATTAATTTTAATTTAATTAATGAAATTTATATGTTTTGAATTTGTTAAAATAGGCATAATTTTTTAATTCAGAATATCAAATATAGATTAGGATGAATTTTTGGTATTTTTCTGTGAAACATAAATTTTTGATGAATAGTAAAAAACACTGAGTTATTTGTTAAAAATAGACTTTTTATTAAAATAATAATTTATTTTATTTAAATTTATTTTAGGTAAAAATAGATACATAATACCTATATGTTTTTAAAATAATTCATTGGAGCCATTTTATAATATGTTTAGATATATAAAATTTTTATTGTACTTTTTATCATCATTTACCCACCTCCTTGGAGTATTTGCAAATTTACATAAATCATAATTTTACCGCTTATGTGAGTTTAATTTCAATAATCCAAGAGACATTATTATCCTCCGTAGGTGTAATTTGGTTCAATAAGATGAAAATGAGTTTTTGTGAATAGTATCTTTTGACTTTTATTTTCCGCGGTTAAAGATAAAAAGGTTAAATCAAGGTAAAAAGAATATTTTAATAATTCAAAATTACCTTAACACATATCTTAACGTTATTTGATGAGTAATGGCTGACCATGGGAATCCATGGGTCTATTATGGGACCCCATGGAGCCACTTATGAATGATAATGACACTTTAGAATAATTAATTTAAATCAAAGGCAAAATTGACAGAAACAACAATCATTTAGTAATTAATTTTTATATGGTGTTATATAAGTTATATTTTTTTACTTTAAATTTATGTTGGAAATATAAAAAGGATTCCTAATACAAGATATTTGTTTTATAATTTTTAGACATCTAATAAACTAAATTATTTAGGAAACAATAATGACGCAGTATTTACCTCATTAATAAATGATTTAAATACATTAGATTATAAATATTAAAATAATATCAAAAACATGTCCAATTATTATTGGCTGATTTTATATCGACCATGATTCATCTTATCTTATTCCCTAATTATTTTTGGACCTTTAGAAACCAAATATCATTATATAATTTAATAATATTTTCACACATTCCTAAAGAGCCCCTCCTCCCCCTTGTAAAAGGAGACCAATTCTATCCAATTACTCACACCTCTCAAGCCATTAGTCTCATCCAAACTATGGAAAATTAATCTCCCTACATCAATCTCCTCCTTATAGAATCATTACCTTAGGCAGAAGGCACTTCAAGAAGTCCTTTTCGTTCAAACGAAATGAAGTTACACATATTAAACATAACGATTTCTCTTAACTTCTTTTATTTTATTTTACTTATCCAAACCCCTAAACTCTATTTATTCCTTTATTTTCTAACAACATCATTATCCTCAATAAACTATGACGTTTTTATTAGATTTATCCAAACTAAAATTGCACACACCTCTATCTAATTGGTGATGAACATAACGTTTCTGTGGATGGCAGACTGACGCCTCACAAAACAATGATTTTTCAATTACCTCCTACAGCCTCTCATGGTGGCCATTATGATGGATCTGCATTTATATATGATATATATTGTGTTTATGTTTTCATCATGCTTTTTTATTTTTCTTTTATATCATACCTTAATGGTTTCCATTATGGGTAAATGCGATAATTTCATTTGAGGAATGCGGACTACCGCCCCCTCAAAGTAATATTACTCATTAATACCATATGTGGACTTATAAAGGATGGATTTAATGATATTATATATGATATTATACTTTAATTATAATATAACTATGTATAATTATGTTTTAATTCCATTAAAATAAGAAATATAAATGAAATCAGTGTTCATGCGTATGTACAGCTTACCATCTCCATGAACGGTGCATTTCATTACTTACCACAAAATGATATATACTATTATAAATACATGTATATACATGATATATATGATATATATGATATCTAATTCATGAATATTATTCTGTATATAATGAACTTTTGACCATGTGAACAACTTGTAACTCTAAGGTGTTCATTTTTAACTCAAGTTCCAAATATCGACAAAACAAATGTTATTAACATAAATTATTACATAATGTTTATAACATGGTAATAAGTGATATAAGAGGAATAATAAACTTGAATTTTTTTTTAATAAAGTATAATTTATGTTTAGTTTATTATTCAGGATATTAAAGAACTAACGGGTCAAGTCGGATAAGAGGTAAAGGGGTTTCTTATCTGGATTTTAATTCTGTTAGATTACCATTTTTCACCACTTATTTATTGTATGTGGTGAATTTTATATTTCCATTTGATATAAATTATCCAGATTCTCTTTATATTCATTATATTCTCTGATTCATTTGGATGTAGTTGACTATTTTTCATATGACTCGATTGATTACAATGAGGTAATAGTTATTTCCTCAATCTCATTATTATTCGAGATTGTTCACGTGTAAGTATTTTCTGGGACATACATAACAGTAGATACCCATGTTTTTCAAAAATTATTTCAAAAGGAATATTTTATGGTTTTATGGGAGGGTATATTTAACTAGATCATCATTTTAAACGTTTTAATGATTTATCTTTCTAAACCCTTTTAATTAGTGTCCATGTTCTCAAAATGATTTTAAGGATTTATTTATATGGACATGAATGTTTTGAAATGATAATTCATTTAAAACGTTTCAAAGTGGTATGGGACACTTTGATTAAAAAACCCCTTTTAAATGACTACCTTTATAAATTGAGAGCATTTTAAATGATTTCATGAAAAAGGGGTATTTCTATCAAATCATTTTTTGATCATTTTCATCTATGTCAACATCCTTTAATAGATTTTAAACATGTTTGAAGTTGATTTATTATGATACAAATCATTCATATTGTATTGAAATTTTTATTATATGTCTGAATATGGATGTATTATTTTTATACCATTCATGGTTTATGGATAAAGTATTGAAATTTTGTATGCTAGTTTTAATACTAATGTTTATGATATATTTAAACCACTTCTTAAGATGAATGTGTTAGATTAATATTTTATGGGATGGGGACTGGTAAAAGTAAGCCCTCCGAGTTGGGGTCTAGTTACAGTAGACACTCCGGGTTGGAGTCTGGTTATAGAGGATCTCTAGGTTGGAGTCCAGTTACAGAGGCTCTCTAGGTTGGAGTCCGGTTATATAGGCTCTCCGGGTTGGAGTCTGGTTACAGAGGCTCTTTGGGTTGGGGTATGGTAACAGTTAGCCCCTAGGTCCTGGAACGTGGCCTTGAAAAAGAAATTAAAGTATGTTACTATACATTCCATCATTATGAAAATAATTTTTTTGGTTCATGTGGTCATTCGACTAGTATAATACCCATGATTATGTTTTATTATGGAATTATTTACTCATCTCATATTCCTTCCATAAAATTATTCATGTTTATTATTTGTAAAGGAATGTGGTTTCAATTTTTCACGATACCTAATATTTATGTTAGCTTCCACTGTATTGCTTACCCTTACTGAGCATTTGAGCTCACCCCTTTATACATTTTATTTTTCCTAGGATTCCAAGAAGTGTATTGTGATTGATATACAGGGTTAAGCAAAGGGAATAATGGATTTCATAATGGATTATTTATGTTGTGTTGTATGTTATAAAGTATAATGTAACATTCATGTATGTAATCTATTTTCCAAGACTACTAAACTGATCAGTCATTACGGACTTGATTCCTTGTAATCATGACAATGTATTAAAATAATGCACCGACTCTTGGTAACTGGGGTTGGGGTGTTATAGCTGGTATCAGAGGAAATTGATCAATAATGTTGGAAACTAGATTTAGATAAACTCTGATTAAAGAACATTACTATAAGATAGAATTTTTGGATTAGTATATAATAACTTCTTATAATTTTGGTAATGTAGAGATTTTGTGAGTTTTCCAAGAAAATACATCCCCGTCTGGATATGAGCAGGTAGAGGCGGCTCTGGCACAGATATACCTAGGGGTAAAACCAGAAAATACAGCTTTGAGCTAGACTCGAACGGGAACTGGTGCACGAAAATGAACCTTACTGCACTCTTGGATATGACACTTCTGGGGGATATACAAAGGATAATTCTCATTTTCTTTACAAATCCCCATGAAGGGTTTATGAGTATATATTTTCTAAAAGAAAACATTTGTTATGATTATAGATTGTATCTATAAACTGTTCGATTTATGTTAAGTGTTTTACAAGTTTGGAATTATGTATTTTGATTCATAAACAAATCTAATTTATGTCATTGTATAGAAATGGCACCCAGACGAAGGAATGTGAACTCCAGCAATATGTAAGATCCAATGAGTAAGAAGGATCATAACATCCATGCTATTAATCTAACATTTATAAGGGAAATAGTCTCCCATGTATTCTCAACATATGAAGAAATAATATCATGTGTTAATAAGATAGGTAAATAATTCTCTGAGTCTTATGGCTTTGAAGGGATTCAAGAGAAGAAAAGGATGGAAGAGAGAATGATTGATAAAGGGAAGAGGGAAAAGAAGGATTTTCCCATATGTGATAACTGTGGAAATAATCACCATGGTAAATGCATGAGGGGAATGTTAGTTTGTTATAAGTGTGTATAAAATGGTCCCCAAGTAGGTGATTTCAAGGGTAAGAAAATATTTTCCAATGTACAATGCTTCATCTGCAACGAGTAGGGACACTATGCAAATCAATGTCCAAATCATCAGAGTATACCCCAAATGCAGCTATTGGATAATTATAAAGTTATGATACTACCGAAGATAAAAAGGTACAATTATGTTTCAAACGTTGTTATTAAATTATTGTGTCATTTGATTATTGTATTAATGATTTACATGTTATAAGAATTATAGAGTATATAAGGATTGTACTGCAGTACTATTTCATTAAGGACTTGACATTGTGTGGAACCAAGAAAAGTGACTCACTTTCTGGTTAAATTTTTGGAAAATATATGGCTGAGAGAAAGATAAACCATAATATGGTTCTGATATCGAGGTAGTGATTTTGGAATAAATGATAGATGATTTAGAGAAATTATATTAGATATTCTTGACTTCCTTAAAACTGATTAATAGTTTGTTTATTTCATTATTGTTGGAATATTCAATATTTTTGGATATAAGGAATATATCAAGTATTATATAAAGGATAAGGGAGCATGAATGTAATCAATAAGGTTTTATGGTAATTCAGGGTGTTACCATGTTTTCAATTAATATATGGTGAAGGTGTTCACATGTTATTACGTGGAAAGAAGGATCTTCATTGTGCTTAACTTCCTTATAAATTTTGGACTGTGAGTTTGGATAAATTTATTTTTGATAAGTCTAATGGTTGGAATGGATTAAGATACTATTCTTAAAGTTATTTTGGGATTTTTATAAAAAAACACGCAGACCGTGTGACAACCCGTCTCGTCGGACAAAGCTGTGGGAATCAAACCCACAACCATAGTGTGATTGGGTTTTATCACATACCACTGGACTACGTGATGTCCCTGGATTGTATAATGTAGTTTCTTTTTTTAAAGAGTCTGATAGGTGAATTATAAATTCATATTTTTTGAACCCTATATGAATAGGATAAATAGAATATTTTTTAAAGTTCTATTATCTTTTAGAGTGAAAGATGAGTTTTTGGTAGAAATATGTTAAAGGATGGAACTCTACTTTTAAAGTATATATTTTTTTCTTCTTCTCTTGTTTTATAAAGATATTAATTCTTAAACATTAGTTAAGGGATCTTAAAACTAAATTTTTTTTATCTTAATACCTTATGTTTTGTTAAACCGATGATATTTTAAATCATCATAGATTGATGTCTTTGAGGCCCTCAATTGTACAATTTTTTGTGACTGATGACCTCAATCACTCCCTATATATATTTACATTCTTCCTCCAATTATGTGTCTCTAATTTCCACCTATGTTTTCTTAATTGAGATCATAATTTGTTGGTGAAATTTTCATTCCCCTTTTCCTCTTATTAAAACTAAATTTTATTAACCCAATTTCTGATGTGGGTTTTCACACAAAGGTATTTAATATTTTCAAAATTCTATTTTTGAAGAACAATTTTATATTACGAGGACACAATTTATTGAATTAGGGAAGAATGTAACACCCCAATATTTCATAGTAAGTTATTTCTTCAAAGTAATTCAATAACTTGCACTACACGCAACACCGAGTTCAAGCGCGCCACGTCTTACCAATCTAGCCATTCAAATGAGGTTATGAATAGTATTAACTGAATTTTGAATTTTTTAAAGTCCATATAATTTTAACATCCATATAATGTTTTTCTTAGACATAATATAAGAACAAATTAAATTTTTCTAGATAAAGGAAGTATTTTTCAAAAAAATACAATTTTATCACCTTATAATGGTGAACCCTTTTTAAATATAATATTTGACACTTTTATATATTCAATTTGAAAAAATAAACTTCTTCGTTAGAATTGAGAGATAAAAATTTATTTTTGATAAATATTTGGTATTTTTTGATAACTTTCATATTTTGGTGAATCGAAAAAAATACTATATTTTAATTAAAAACAACTTTTTTAATTGACATTTATTATAGTCTTAAATTATGAATATGATTGTTTTTGAAGTATAATTATATTATATTTATATCATTTAATATAATTTATGTCATTATAATTAATTTCACTTTGAAATTGGACATAACCAATTGTTAATCTTTTGATAGATATTGCTGCTTAAAAACACGCTATTTGTTTTGACAACGACAATTAATTTTAAATTAATTAATGAAAATTATATGTTTTGAATTTGGTAAAATAGACATCATTTTTTAATTTGGAATATCAAATATAGCTTAGGCTGAATTTCTGTTATTTTTCTGAGAAACATCAATTTTTGATGAATAGTAAAAAACACTGAGTTATTCGTTAAAAACAGACTATTTATTTAAATAATTATTTATATTATTTAAATTTATTTTAGGTAAAAATATATACATAATACTTATATATGTTCTGAATAATTCATTGGAGTCTTTTTATAATAAGTTTAGATATATAAAAAAATTATTGAACTTTTAACCACCTTTTACCCACCTCATAGGAGTATTTTCAAATTTGCAAAAAATATAATTTTACCACATTTGTGAGTTGAGAGACACGATAAAACTCATTAAGTAAAATGTGGCTCAATATGTTGAAAACAATTTTTGGGGAATAGTATCTTTTGACTTTTATTTACTGCAGTTAAAGGTAAATAGAGTAATTCAAGATTAAAAGAATATTGTAATAATTCAAAATTACCTTAAAACATCTCCTAACCTTATCTTTCGAGTAATGGAACACTATGGGCATTATTGGGTAGATTTTGGGACCCCATGGATCCACTATTGAATGATAATGACACTTTAGATTAATTAATTTAAAGTAAAGACAAAATTGATATAAACAAAAATCATTTAGTAATTAAATTTTATATGGTGTTATAAAAGTAATGTTTTTGACTATAAATCTTCATTGGAAATAGGAAATCATGGTATTTATTTATAATTTTTATACATTGAATAAATTAAATTATTTATGACACAATAATGAAGCAGTATTTACCTCATTAATAAATGATTTAAATAAATTAGATTATAAATATTAAAATAATATAAAAAACGTATCCAATTCTTATTGGATGATTTTATTTTGACCATGCATCTTCTTATATTCATCCTTAATGATTTTTTGTTTTTTAGAAACCAAATATCAATAAATAATAAAATAATATTTTCATACTTTCCTAAAGAGCCCCTCCTCCCCCATATAAAAGGAGACCACTTCTATCCAATTCATCACACCTCACAGGCCTTTAGGAGCATCCAAAATATGAAAAATTAATCTCTCTACATCCATCTCCTCCTACTAGAAGCCTTACCTTAGGAAAGAGGCACTTTAAAATGTCCTTGGTTCAATCCAAAGGAAGTTACCCAAATTAAAGGTAACTGTTTCTCTTAACTTCTTTTATTTTATTTTACATCTCCAACCCCTAAACTCTTTTCATTACTTTATTTTAAAAAAATTGTATTCTAAATATACTAGGATGTATATATAAGAATTATTCTAACAACACTTACACACACCTCCATCTAACGGGTGAAAAACATAATGTATCTATGGATGAAAAACTAACGCCTCGCAAAATGATGATTGTTCAATTACCTCCTACCGCATCTCATGGTGGTCATTATGATGGAAAAATATTTATATTTGATATATATTACGTTTATGTTTTCTTCATTATTCTTTTTTTTTCTTTCATAACAAACCTTAATGGTTTCTATTAAGGGTAAACGTGATAATTTCATTTGAGGAAGTGTGGACTACCGCCTCCTCAAAATGATATGACTCGTTAATACCATATGTGGGACGTATAAAGAATAGAGTTAATGACATTATATAGGATATTGTATTGTAATTATAATATAACAATTTATAATTATGTTTTAATTCCATTAAAATAAGAAATCAAAATGAAATTAGCATTCATGCGTACGTACGGCTTAGCGTCTCCATGAACGGTGCATTTCATTTCTTACCCCAAAATGATATGTACTATTATAAATACATGTTTATAATGGATATATATAATATATATGATATCTAATTCATGAATATCATTCTGGATATAATGAAATTTTGACCATGTGAACAATTTGTAACTATAAGTTGTTCATTTTTGACTCAAGTGCGAAATATCGACAAAACGAACGTTATTAACATAAATTATTACATAAGGTTTATAACATGGTAATAAGTGATATTAATGGTATAATAACCGTGAAAATGTTCTTAAGCAAGTATAAATTAACATTAGTATATTATTCAGGATATTAATGAATGAATGGGTCAAGTTGGATAGGAGGTAAGGGGTTTCTTATCTCACTTTTAATTCTGTGACATTTCCATTGTTCACCGCTTATTTATTGCATGTGGTGTATTGTGTACTGCCATTTGATATATATTATCTTTATTATCTTTATCTTAATTATATTTTGGGATTCATTTGGTTCTTATTGACTATTGTTCATACAATTTGATAGATTACATTGAGGTAAGTGTTATTTCCTTAATCTCATTATTATCTGAGATTGTTCATGTGTAAGTATTTTCTGAGACATACTTATCATAGATACCCATACTTTATAAACATTATTTCAAAAAGAATATTTTAACGTTTTATGGGAGGGTCTATTTAACTAGATCATCATTTTAAATGTTTTAATGATTTATCTTTCAAAACCATTTTAATTAATGTCCATGTTTTCAAAAGGATTTTAAGGATTTATTTATATAGACATGAATGTTTTGAAAAGATAATTCATTTAAAAAGTTTCAAAGTGGTATAGGACACATTGATCCAAAAACCCTTTTTAAATGATTACCTTTATAAATTGTGAGAATTTTAAACGATTTCATGGAAAATGGGTATTTTTATCAAAGCATGTTACTGATCGTTTTCATCTATGTCAACATACTTTAATATATTTTAAAATTGTTTGATGTTGATATATTATGATACAAATCTTCTTGTATTGAATGTTTTATGATATGTTTGACTATGGATGTGTTTTTTATACCATTTTTGGTTTATGGATAATGTATTGGCATTTCCTATGTGAGTTTTAATAAGAATGTTTAAGTTATATTTCAACCTCTTCCTAAGATGAATGTGTTGGACTAGTATGTTCCGGGTTGGGAACTGGTAAAAGTAATCCCTCTGGGTTGGGGTCAAGTTACAGCAGACCCTCCGGGTTGGAGTCCGGTTACAGAGGCTCTCCGGGTTGGAGTCCAGTTACAGAGGCTCTCTGGGTTGTAGTCCGGTAATAGAGGCTCTCCGAGATAGAGTCCAGTTATAGAGGCTCTTCAAGAAGGGGTCTAGTTACAGTTAGCCCCTAGGTCTTGGAACGAGGCCTTGACACAGAAATTAATGTCTATTACTATACATTCCCTAATTATGAAAGTAGTATTGATGGTTTATGTGGTCATTTGACTTGTAGAATACCCATGATTGTGTTTTATTATGGCATTATTTTCTCAGCTCATATTCCTTCCATAAAATTATTCATGTTTGTTATTGGCAAGGGAATGTGGTTTCAATTATTCATCATGCTTAATATTTATGTTATCTTTCGTTACATTTCTTACCCTTACTGAGAATTTGAGCTCACCCCTTTCAATGTTTTACTTTTCCCAGGATTCCAAGAATTGTGTTGTGATTGATATGCAAGGTTAAGTTAAAGGAATAATGTAGTTCATAAAGGATTATTTAGGTTTTGCTGTATATTATAAAGTGTAATGTAACATTCATGTCTGTAATCTATTTTTCAAGACTTATAAACCAATCGGTCTTTCTGGACATGATTCCGTTTAATCATGCCAATGTATTAAAATAATGCACCGACTCTGGGTAACTGGGGTCGGGGCGTTACATTAACATGGTCATATGGTTTGGTTACAAGGTTGTACAAACCATACACAAACCATGCAGTCTTTTATTTCTTAAAGTGGGATACTTCATGGTATATGGGAATGGTATGGAGAACCATTCACAAATCATGATAATATCCTCTATTAAAAAATTATTAAGTTTCCCACATAGGTGTACAGCCGTAGGTCCATGGTTTGGGTGAAAAATTTTCCATTTTATTCTCTTTGTACAACCCTACACGGGTGTCCAAACCCTTGTGGATAGTTACCCTCAATGAATGTCACCCTAGATATAGGCATATACCACATTGTATGGTTTCATCAAATTGTGTGGGATAGGAACATGGTTTCAAATAATAGTGTGGCTCACCTACCGTTATCCGAAAAAATCAATTTTTGGGATCTGAATAATCCCTAGACATCACTAAAACTCATGTGATATCATTAGAGACTCACATTAGGTCAAAATCATAGAGTAAATCTAAAAAAATATCCATAACTCATAGAAAAACATTAGTTCTTACAATATTCCTCCACTTCAATCAATTCATCCCCAAATTTTCCTTCCAAGGGTGGTCAAAAATCACCTAAGAATAACATTGACCACATGGATTATATATTGGACATCTACTCCCATGTATCATCCTGTAAATGGTTGTTCTAATATTTCAACCCTAATAGAGGATCAAACCATCCTTGGAGAGCATTCATGATCCTTTGAACAACAAAAATGGGATCCTCCTTGAATGATGTATATACCTTTAGCTCAACCTCATATAATTGCAAAGTGTGATACATGTCTAAGTGATAATGGTGAAATTATGATACATGAAAAAAAATCATGCATTGATTGAAACCTTTTTACTAACTACAACAAATAGGTAACCAGCTGTAATCTCTCCAAAATCTAAAGAGGAAAGAAGTATCACGGTAAATGATTGTAGTGTCTTCTAATCCTCCTTTGTCCCATACTCAAAGAGATATTTTTAAAGAACTAATAACTGACCATGATCTCTAGAAGTTATCAATGAATATTGGAATAATATTTTTATCCAGACTATAAAGTATCTACCGTCTTTAAGATTAACTAGAACTTATCTTAGGTATAATACCCAATAAATTTTACAAATATTGCTACCTCTCCTACCTAAAACAAGGACATGGGTGATTAGCATGGCCTACCATACAAACCTGAATATAGTGAAATATGAATTTTCACATGAAAGATATTTTTCGAGGTAAACTCAAATAGTTTTATATGGCTCCCCCAAGTTAACTTAAAATTTTTGACTGATTATCTAAACGTGTCCTCTAGAAAATATATATGTGATCTGACTGGCCATTACTCGGAGGGTGGATTGTCATGCTTAAAAGAACTTGTGTACCAAACTCCCTAATTAAATCATCCCATAATCAAGATGTAAACTAGGCATTCATATCCAAGGGAATGGTCTGAGGAACCTCATGAAGGCACACACTCTCATGTATATATAATTTCCCAAGCTCATCCATATAGTAGGAATCCATGATATATAGGAAATGAGTGATATTCATGATCCTATAAACAAAAACCAACACAAAATCACTACCTAAATGAAAAATTTGAAATATGGTCATGAAATCCATCCCAAAATCATCCCATTTCCACTTGGGAATATGTATCTATTGTTAGTCTAACCGGTCACTGGTGTTATTTATTCACATGATGATAGGTAGAACACCTCATGAAAAAACCAACTAAATCTCATTTCACCTCTGTACACTAATACTAGAAACATATACCATGATACATCATGGTAACACTGATATTTAATGATAAAGATAAGGCGTGATACTCTACCATCATCTGCTCATGTATGTTTTTTTGAACCCAAATGAGACCATGAATACGTATAATTTCATCATCAGCCATGGTCGAACCAGATGGTGGGTCATCACCTTTGAAACACACATGTAGGAATAGGCCCTCAACCTTAGATAACTATCTCTTTTTCACTCTATCCATAGGTGTGGATTTCATTTATATAGATGAGAGAAATTTTTGGATTCGGTTATCTTACACATATAAGTGAATCATAGAGAATAAGTGCATAACCTTCCACTAACTACCTGCCTCCTAAACTACTTGGGTCAATGTACTTATATCCAGTGTATCAAAAACTGCATTTCCCTTCCCAGAAATGTTGGTAAACTCCAATTAAAAATAATTTAAGTATTAAACCGATGTTTTATTCCTCATATTCAATTCACATTGTGAAAATATTTAATTGAATATGTTTTTGTCTTTATACACCACAAAATTCAATCCTAGTAAAAAATGCCTCCAATAGAGCATGTTAATAAAACACTCAAGATCATGAATTATGCATTTATACTAATGTGGAGTCAACTATCATGACTCATATGCCATGAATCGCTCCATATATATAAGAACTCAACATAGCCCCGTACATGATGAATCACAGCACCCAACATAGCTTCTACCTAGATCTGGAAAAATCTGGACCGGTACTGAATTCAATCTCTCTTTCATCTCTTGAATTGATGTCACATAGGTATCTAACCATACAATCTCCAAACCCATATTATTCAAGCCCATAAGAGGATTTACTAAGCTTGATAAGTCCTATATGAAATTCATTTAATATTTGGATAGTCCAAAGTAACTCCATATGTTAATGATATTACTGGGATGCTCCTAAGAAACTATATCTTTTACATTCTCTCAGTCAATTAATACTAATGTCTCTGAGATAAAATGACCCACGAAGTGAAACATATCCATCTTAATGTGGAAAATTGTGAGATTAAAATATTACTTATGCTCTTAGTGGATCCAAAATGATCTCAACATTATTGTCATGGTCAGGTTGATTGTTTGAATACTCCAAGAAGTAATCCTCCAATATACCACAAATGAATCTAGATACGGATGGAAAAGATAGAAAATTAGATCCATGAAAACTACGAGTGTGTTTGTATGTCTGAATGACAAACAAAGATACTCTTATAGAACATACCTACTATTAAAAGTTGTAAAAGGTATTTCTAATGGTCCAAAACGCACATGGTGATAATGTGATCTCAAATAAATCATTGATAAATAATTATCATCAATGATAGTTGAATAGATCATACATATGCAGAAAGGTATATCAGTTCTTTAAAATTAACCAGTTCAATTTCTGATAATACATACACAGACTAAGATCCATGTCCATTTTTTTCACAAAAAGGACTGAAGAAACCCAAGGAGAAGTACTGGGTCGTATAAACACATATTCCAACAATTACTCTAGATATTTCTTAATATCCATTAACTTAGTATTAGATATCGTATAAGGTGTAATGGTTATTGGTAAAGTTCCTAGGATTAGATATCTAGAGAACTACATATCTCTATCAGGAGGTAAACCGGAAAATTAATCAGGGAAAAATCCCAGCAACATTCAACCATTGGAGGAAAGATTGCTTGAAATGTCCATGATCATCAAGATATACAATAGATATATGTACTATCAGTCCCCCCACCCAGGAAAAGATGTTTGGGTCTATATTTGAATTTCTAGAAATCCCTTTCAACCTTTGGAATAAAAAATCATCCATATGGAGACGTGAAGATCACCCTTCGGTGATAAAAATCAACATGATTTCTATTAGAAACTATCCATTCCATCATAAGTATGATATCAAATGCTGTCATCTCAAGGATAAAATATCTCATATGAAGTGACACCCACCAATTTCAAGGGGTAACTCCCTACATTGGTGTAGGCACTCTCTTATGATCCCCAAAAAAATATACAAGGTCATTAATCCATGAAAAAAATGAACAAGAAACATGTATCTCTAAAAAATAGGTATATATATATGTGAAACTATGGGATGCATCTATAACAAAATGTTATAATAATATATTAGACACTATTAAGATCGTACATATCATGGTAGACGACATGACACTATACTCCTTATGTGTAGGTTGTATATAATATATCTATCTTGAACCACGACCCTTTGAAGTAACCTCAATGCCTGGGGTAGGCTAGCTTTGTTGTCATGATACCGCTGGTTGTCGTCTACCTCAATAATGAATACAACCTTGACCTAAAAGTTTTTCACTACCCTATCTCCTAACCTGACATAGAGGTGTGAATCCCTCTTTTGAAAAGTGAGTTAGATTCAATCCCCTTCCACTGACCACTAGAGGTATGGTCCAATAGAAACACTATAAATGAACCATCCTAAAACATGAAAGACACATTAATGGGTCTTTATCACACCGTTTCCTCATATATAACCATATCCCACACTAATCTAAAATGATAACACTACCAATACTATCATCCAGGCCGGTACCTCCCCTCACAAGAAGTCCCAAAAAGGATCTTTTGTGATGTGATACCAAACCACTTGATTAGGAGGCTGAACTGCCATAATCTACACCCCAATCCTACCTTGGGATACTATCTGTAATAATAACCTAGTTCACCATCTCATTATAGTTTTTAACTAAAATAAGTTGATCTGTGATCGAATGGCATGTAGGAGACCTTCCATGAAGCATCTCTCCCTCATTGGATAATTAGTAAGATATATTAGTGAAAAAAAGATAAATCTATTTAAATCATGCTGAATATTATATAACAGTCATAGTTCCCAATTCTACACACATGAAATCACCATGCCTTATATCTCTCAGGGTCTTAGGAAATAAGTAGTCATAAAAATTGGATTATAAATCCACTTAAACTATATTTTGAAGTGCATCATCTTAGTTCAAAACAACCCACCAATGTTTAGCTTATCCTTGAAGAAGATATTCCACGATCATAACTCTCCTCATAGGAGGTGTCTCTAGATTCTCAATGATAGAAAAATAGTATCAATCCTTAGCTCAAAATTATGTGGACCACCATCTCCTAAAAACATCAGCGGATGCTACTATTAAAACACATGTGTATGATCTTTTATAGATTATATGGGTTTTGGTGATCCCTAAAAGGTCTTCATAAAGAATATGAAGCCCTTGTGGAATTGGTAATCATTTCATGTGTCCAGTTCAATTTTCGATGCCTATAGAGATACTAATGGAGGATCTACTAGCATCCAACGGCCCACCATATCTAGCTTATTTTTTCCCACCCTCTTGGTGCATGACTGGAGATTGTTGTGCTGGAATGTCACTACAATGAAAAACACACACCTTATAAATGAATGAGTAGTGACCAAGTCATAGATATAAAACAATAGGACATGTCAAATCATTTTAATAAAAAAAATCCAAAACCATATTTATCCTCCTATAGAGGGTAAAAGGAAATAGTGACTATAATAAAAAGCACTGGAGACACTACCTACTGCCCGCTCTAAAGTAGATTCAAGTTCATGTTCTCAGTTTCAAAAAAATCGTTGAAATTAAATTATCTTACAATTATATTTAAATGGTTGAACCAAATGGGTCACTACTTCCATTCATAATAGTCCCATACACCTCATAAACCAATGTGTGGCATCCACTTAATCTAATCCAAAACAGGTTAAAGTCTATGTGACCAATAGTATATGACTCAACATGTAAAAATTTGTTGCTTACGGTTTCTGGTGTACCATATGTGAAAAAAATATATTTATTTTATGATTGAAACTCTACGTACCAATCATGTTTCTCAATTCCCTTCATAAATAATTTTTCAATCCATATCTATATTACTCAAGGAACATAAGATTATTTCATACTATCAAAAAATTCATTCTATATGTCATGTAATAATGCATGGAATGTGAATTATAACATGTGACAAAAATGATGAATGAGATGGAATTACCCCATCTAATCAGTCAATAGAAAAATAAAAAACTCTAATCATATCAAAAATAACATCACATATCTTGAACAACACCCAATGATGGAATCAAATCAACAGTAATTGGAAAAATCCATAAAAACAATTTTTCCTTCCAATAAATTTGGATTTTTATTTTATATGATTTAGATACTCTTAGGAACAACTCATTACAAAATTCTAATTAATTCTTATTATCCATTATCTTAGCTCAAAATAGTAAATGTAGAAAAAAATTCTATAATTCCAATTTGTAACGTCCCAATCTGAGTTGCACTAAATGGTTTTGCAAGCCAGTTGGTCACATGACCTCAAGCGTTCCTCCCCATACACTAGAGTATGTTGACTAGAAGTAATGGTATAAGTTGATGAAGTGGGGAGACTATAACAACATGATAATTATGTATCACAATGATGAAAATCACAATAATATAGTGGATGAAGCAGATCAAATAAAAGAACTGTAGACTAAAGATAACATCCAGATGACTCTAATAATAAATAAGCCAAAATATGTATCATGTAAAATATAAAGACCATTTAATTACTCTATACAAAACAAAAGATAATAATAATGATAGTATTCCCAATACAATACTTGTATCAAAATAAAAAATACCGAAAATTACAATCTCTATCTTGCAGAATGAGCATAGGGTCCTCTGATCCCCTACTCCTAAGTAATGATTAGATCAATCATTGTAAAGTTAGTACATTACCTAGTCCCTAACTATATCCATGAAGGCTTTCCTGGTACCAAAAAACAACTCGAACATGTTGTGATATAACAATCAGTATTCCACCACCAACAGTGTATATGACATGCCAAGTATGTTTAATGTAAATGGAATAAAAGTGCAATATATCACAATTATAATAGTATTAAAAGAAAAGAGTCAAGTATAGGTGACCCTAGCTATCAATAAATGGCTCCCAATGAACAATATTAAAGTAACTGTAATTAAGGGATAACTATATATTATATGTAAAGATGTGTGATAATGACAATTCTAATAACTAAAATTAGATAAATATACCAGGGATATCTATAAGTATCAAAAAATGTCCACAATTTCCATGTAGTGTAATCAAGTGTGAACATAGACAATGACCTCTTTCATTTAACCTAGTTTTAGACCATTAAGGGAAAAATCCAAGGTATAAAAAAAATTCATCCTAGAGTCTATGGAGAATCTCGATGGATACTCATTAACTACTTGGGAGGATTTTAAAGACCATGTCAGTAATTCATATCCACTGTGAGTCTAAGAAATTTTTATGCAAGAGGTATCAATGCCCATAGAAACCTATATCACCTGGATCCAAGGTATAAAATAACAAGGCATCCACTACCAAAAACTATATAGATTCATGGAGTAGAAATTTCAATGGAATTTAGTGGCATTAGGATCCAAGGATCTTGTCAAAGAAATCCAGTACCATTATCAATTTTCCAATCCATTCATTAATCATTTCATAACCAATGTGATCTTCCAACCCATTAAAGTTTTTCCATATAAACCATTTATCCATTTAAAAAATATTCCTTAACAAGATAAAGTGGAAATAAACTTATCCTATCAATTCAATTAAATTCATTCCTTTTATTTAAAAATTAATAGGTAATATAAGGTAATCACAACTGTAATATATTCATAAATTATCATTAAAGCTCCTACTATAATTGGTGATCTCATAGGCACCTGATGGGGTGGTACAACATGGAGTTGATAGGAGGACACACCCCATGGGTAGTCCATGTCGAGGAGAATTATATATAACTATATAAAGGAAAAAGTAGGAAAGCCTAATAGGATCCAATTCATTCAATTCATGAACTAAATTAATTTTATTGGAGACATCCAAAATTTTGACACATGGAACAACTACGATGAGCTATAAAACAACCAAAAAATATGGGAATAGATATAGACCAGGTACTTTATACATATGGTTAAAGAAACCTCCAATATCAACATCTGAGTTGGTCTATATCATGATAAAAATGAAGAATATAAAAAAATCCTTGAAATTGGTAATATCATCTTGAACCTAAATAACTATGTCTATACAAAGACAGACAAAGTACAATAAAAGATAATTATAGAACACAATAGTTTGGATCCAATGAGATAAAAAAATGTTCAAATTTATGTCTAGATAGAGCATTTATATTAAATATTATGGCTTGAGCAAGAAAATATCTCTAAATACACAAGGGGGATGTCAACTGCATGAAAAGGAACATAGTTTTAGGTTTTAGGAAATATTTTGGTCAAAAAATAAATTTTACACAATTTAACTAGGTCGCATGGTTTAGCCACGTGGTTGGACAATCTACACAACAATAGTTTGAACATATCTTCCCCACAAGGGAGCTTCCATGTTTTATGGTCATGGTTTGGAAAACCATGTAGAAACCATGTTGCATGCCTCTGCGTGAAATTATAGAGGCTCCCTCCCGAGGGTATGAACTTGGGTGCACGGTTAGGGAAATATTGCCCATTTTTTTCTCATTGTCCAACCATGTATGGGAATGTGTACCCTTGTTCCTAGATTCCCAAAATATTTATAGCTTTAGATAGATTCTTATACAAATTCATATAGTTTAATCAAACTATATAGCTTGGGTCACATGATTTCTACTAACTGTGTGGCCCATCTCCCTTTCTCCCAAAAATTCAGTTCCAAACTCTGAATAAGCCCCAGACACCCCTGATACTCTAATGATCTCATTATACACTCAAATTATGTAAAAAATGAGGAGTTAAACTAAAAAAATCCATACCTCAAATGAAAACATGGGATCCTATAGTAAATCCACACCATGATCAATAAGACTCATGTAGATATGTTTCATGACTGAGATGAAGGCTTTCTCTATTTCTTTCACGATTTGGGGGAATGTGTCATTGACCCAAGACCATTATATGATATCATTCAAAAGATCATCATCACATGGAAGCAAATATTTAATACCAATACGAACCTAGAGAGTTAAAATGATGAAGGTTTTATATACCTGTCAATAAGGAAAGCATCATAGGCACTTGAGAAGAGACACCACACAACATCTCAACAATGGACTCAGATAGATCTCTTGACTACATAAATAGTAGAATAGGAATCACATATAGTTGTCTCAAAATACCATATTATGAAATCATAATATTTATTGGAATAAAATAATAAGGTAGATGAATATTTATCTTTTTTTTATTGAGACTATTTTTACTAAGGTGACAATATAGGAGGATGACCAAATAGAACTTCAAAATTCCACTAATACCTCTCCTCAAACATTTGAATATTCAAAAAATAATGGTAACAAGATTTTATTATGATCCATCCATGGGAATATATATTTTTTTTGAATCTTTATCTAGAGAGTTTAGAATGTGGGTATTCTACATTTTGTGTAGTTTATATATGAATACATTTAATGGACATTAAATGTCATTGTGTTAATTTTCATTATTCATTATTGGCATGAAATTATATTGATCTAGTGTTGAAATGATCTAAAATGATATGAATACATTGTATAATACCATGTAAAACCAAAATTATATATTTAAATTCTTAACTAAAAATATATTTATCTTGAGAACTTATCATGAATTCCCATCGAAATGAGATTTTTATTTGATATACTAGCACTAGTTGTCATTTAGACAACTAGTTTAAATGGATAAATTTGGTAATATATATGTCATAGAAGGGTAATTCTCTTATTTTTGTTGAATTTAATAGACTTAGTGAGTATAGTTATATTTTTTATGTAAAAACAATTATTCCCACAACCTTTTCATATTCTTTTTTATTTCCAAAACTTTTACCTCAGTTTCATATGGGGAATGCTTAGTGGGTGTGGATTCAGATTTTTCTTAGGCTTCCCTTTTATGGGTTTTCAATCTAATATCCATTCTTAATTTTCAATTTTATGAGTTCTTAATACATCTTTGATCGTGTAATATGCACTTCGAGTGAGGAAAGACTTGAATTTTTCCTAGGGTTACCTTTTTAATGTTTTCATCCTAGAATGAATTGTGACATTTTTAATTGGATGCATTATTGTCATGAAAATTAGACCATTGTTGAGATGTAGTTTATGGTATTGTAGATCATAACATTAAATTATAAAATGTTAGGCCTTTTATCTCATACCTTATGTTGTTGTAGTTTATAGTCTTCAATATTTGAACTTCTGTTATTTATTATTTGGGTCTTACAACTTAGAACATTTATTGTTGTAGTTTACAGTCTTCTATCTCATTCTTTATGTTAATTCAGTTTAAGGTATTCAATATTAGACCTTATATTTTTGTATTTTAAGTTATTATAAATCAAAAATTCTATTGTTTCATTTTATGTTCTTCTATATCTGACACTTTATAGTTGTAGTTTAAGGTTTTCTAGCTCATACCTTATTTTATTTTAGTTTAAGGTATTATTTCCTGGACCTTCTATTAGTATCAGGGGATGCGTACTCCGAGAGAGTTTGATATCCCTACATCATTGATGAGATTATGAATAACGAGTCTCCTTGAAGGGTTTTGATAACCTATATTTGTAATTGATATTCTAAAGATTGAATTTTTATTAAGGGTTATTGAACCTTCTGTTTTTATATTAATCATGGGGCATAAATATCCATAATTGGTTGAAACAGCATGTATCTTTACCTTAATGAGTGTTGGTAGATGGTGAATGATTATGGATTCTTGGTCTACATGGATAGTTGTAATATGGGTTATTTAATTCATAACCCAAGATTTTTATATTATGAATAAGGAATTGGGAAGACAAGCCAAGGATGAACCATAACACCCTATGGTGTTAAGTTATTCCATGGTGTCATAGGGGATTTTGAGGATTAGAGATTATTTCTTACAATGAGGAGAATTAACTAGTAGTTGGGTCAAAATATTTTATTCCTGTTCCCATAGGGAATACATTCATAGTCAAGTAGAGGTGTCCTGCTATCTATTAAGGTCAATGAAATAATTTTGAACACTTTAATATCTGGACTATGAAGTCGGACATAGATAAAAACATTATCCATGATGGGTTTAATAACACTAGTGTAGTTGAAATTTAGGTTGGGAAAATCGGGCCCTACACCATGTGGTTTGGAGTCATGCGGTGTAAGTAATAAAAAATATAATTAATCATATGTAATATTCCTATTTTGAGAAAGGGTACAAAACAAAGTGATATAAGTGAGAGGGTATTGAATCTTATGAAATGGTCTAGTTATGGGGATTATAAATCATGGTATAGGAATATCTGAGTTAACAAGAGGTAAGAACTAGTGGGTATAAGTCAACTATTAGTGATTATGAGATCCCATAATATTTTATACAGTCAAGACAATGACTCCAGGATTGAAGGGTTTCTTCAAAGGATCTAAGGGTCTATTTGGATGAACCGGTACTCATTACCAGTATTTTATAGGGAAGATAAAAGGGATATATAGAGACCCTATCATTTTACACATATTATTACATGATTATAATCCTAATTAACCATAAAATACGAAACAAGTATAGTGAATTCTAGGGTCTTTTGATGATTAAGTACATAATTAGAATGAATGAAACCAAAATAAAATCATCTTTCATTTAATATCCATAATGATATCCTAACTTCCTTTGAGAGATTATATCTCCCAAGTATATCTTAGGGAATACATGAACAAATAGATGATCTAAAAATCCCAGTAAGGGAATAAACATATGAATAAAGCCAAGAACATGGGTTAGTTGGATTAAACCAATGACAAAACAAGGCATGGAACACAAATAAAAATATGCAATAATAACATGAATAATATAGGATCGTGTAATAATGTCATCATAGGAATGTGGAAACAACATACATCATGATATAAAAATGATTGAAGGAAAACTACCAATACTATATCACAAGGTGGACAAAGTCCCATAAAGGGATAAGGGTTATGCCTATCCCAACATGATTTATCATGAGACTAAACATTACCCAATTCATTGAAGAGTGATCTGGGAGCACCCATCCTAACATTTTCATTAATTTGTGTTCCATATGAATAATCAAGCATATGGAATAAATATAATTGTTTCCTATGGAAATAAATGTGTATCATAATCATGTTATATGGAATAACCAAAGGAAATGTCATAATGGCGTCATTTAAAGAATATATTTAAATCGTACATGGAAATTAATAATGTAAAATAGGCATAGATCATAATAAATTATGTCTAACTAAATTGAAAACACATACAAATAGTGTTTTAGAATCATTATAAATGATCCACTTTTGTACGGTTTAAGGGAAAATATAAGTCTTTAAAGTAAAGAAATGCATAATTAATTTTATAAAACCATAAAGGAAATAAGATATTTTTACATGATAAAAAAGTTTATTTTAGAAAACAAATATTGGTAGATTAAAAAATATTATGGATTAAACATGAAAATGGGTAAGAAATTGAGAAGATTCCTTTAATCGGGCATGCTTATCGGGAGAAATTAAAAATATGACCTTATAAAATAGGTATTTCCCAAAAAAAAAGAATAATTTATCTAGGTAAATGTTTTTGGAACATAAAAAATAAATATAGTAGTATTAAACAATAATAATTAAGAATTTAATTGGGGTAAAGAGAGAGAAAGCATAACCTGAAGGAAAAAATGGAGGTTCAAAAAAACATTTATCCTTATTTGTGAAAGTGTTCCACACTTGCACTTAATATCCTAGATAATCAAATTATCACCTTGAATTAATTAATTAAGAACCTATTATAAATTTATTTTATTTATATTAAATTTAATAAGTTAATTTACATATTTTTTATGGGTTATAATGTATAATTTCGTTGTTTCAGGTGTATTTGTTTCATGATTTTATGATCGATTCCCTTGAGTTTAATTGTTGGAGTTCTTGTAAAATAGAAGAAAAAAATATAGTAGAAGAATTATATTTATTTTTGAAACTACATAAATTTTAATCATCCCGTATATTATTCTTTTTTAGATATTATAATGATTCATTAGATAAAATGATAATTATTAACATTTTTTTTTCTGTTTTTCAATCATCACAAACAATTTCTGTTTTATTATTTAATATTATGTATATATGTTATATATATGAAACATAATAAAATATTAATACATATATTAAAATAATTTTGAACCATAAAAATGGTTTTATATCAAGAATTTAAGGTGGTAATAAAAAATGAAAAATCGTCGTCCACGAATGTGGCGAATTTTCATATGATAGTTGATGATTTTGTTTTAAGATAAAAAGGGAAGAAAATATATTTTATGATGTATAAAAAATTTACATAATAAAATTATATTATATTTATGATATTATATATATAATTTCACTTTTTATAGTGGAGTAAAGGATGAGGTTATAGAAATAAAGAATTTAAAAGGGAATGGTGGAGGATTTTACCTCTTGAATAACATCTACTTGAAACCCACCTTAAGGAACTTAGAAATTGTATTTTGGTGAGACCATAAAGACTATAACTTGGGGAAGTTTATTTTTAGAAGATGTGGGTAGAATATTTTCATGATCAAAAACTTGTATGGTGTGGGGAGAAGAAGTGGTGAGGGTGGTATTTATTGGTGGAGGATGGGGTGTTTGGGATTATTATAGTCATTTGTTTATTATATTGGACCAAAACTATCAATAGTATTGATTCTTATGACTATTTATAGTAACACGAACATATTATTTTGATATAACATGTAGTTCCATCATGCTTGTCTCAACCATGACTAAAATATTCCTTTATTTTTTTAATACTGTAAATTATTGTATTTCACTATTCACTAAAAATTCATCTATTTTAGAAAAACCCCAAAACATTACCCTAAACATTTTTTAATTTGTATATTTTTAAAATTAACTCAATTTCATGATAATAATTTTCTAAATATGATAAAAAAAATTGAGTTAAAATAATCATTTATTAGAAAAATATCGATATTAATATTGCAATCAATTTTATGACGCATCAAAAAATTAATTATGGTCTCATAAAATTATCTTATAATTATAAGAAAAAAATATCAATTTAATGGTATATTTTAATAAAATTTTCTATTAAATAATTACATTAGTTATAAATTTCAAAATAATCATTTATGATTCACAAAAATACCCACACATAATTTATCATTTTTATAAAGTTTATGTACTTATATAAAGATATATTTATATAATATATTCATTTATATTATGATTGAATTTTATTTATAATTTCATAGTTGTGGTTACTTTTCTCATTTACTAGATTATTATTCATATTGGTCACATTACTATCCTGACTGTCACATTAATATTCTATTGGAATAGGTTCCTTTAGTTCTATAAATATCACTTATTTCATTATTCTTTTTTATAATAATGTATTCACTATTATGTATGTGTTATATGATAAATAAAATAACTATAATAATATAAATTCCATTGATAATATTCTGGGTCATTACATTCTTCCCTCATGAAAATTTTCCCTCAAAATTTTATTTTATATAAAATGGTAAAAACAAGTGAGGGTACTTCTCATTAATCACTTCCTCTGATTCCTATATTACCTCTTCATACTTATGGTTCCACCATAGTAAATCCACAATGGGAGTAGTATAATGTAATATAAATTTATCTCTATGATCCAAGATCTTTATCGGATACTCTTTGTAAGAGATATCATATTACAACTATATCACATCTGAATTTAGTACATGTGATAGATCAGGTATGTATATCCTCAAGAGAGATACATGGAATACATCAAGTCCTTGAGACATGGTTGGTGGAAGTGCTAGTTGATAGGTCACATATCTGACATGATCAATAATATAGAAGGTACTGTTGTGCCTTGGACATAACCTTCCATTCTTTGGAAATATCATGATCCTCTTCCACGATGATCGGTATAAGAATACCGTGTATCCAACCTCAAACTATATGTTTCATTGTTGATTGTTTGCACAGATTTTTTATTGAAATAGGGATGACTTGATGTGCAGATGACTGGTTTTTACCATTTCTACAATTTTATTGACAATTTCAAGTCCTAGAAGCTTAAGTTCACCGATATCCACCTACCATTATGGAGTTCTTCATTTTTTTCAAAAAGGGCTTTATATGGACCCACATAGATGATTTAACAGAAACTATTATGGAATTAGAACATGACTAGAGGATGATGTTCTTCCTATACTCCTTTGAATTACATAGAGCATAATCTCAACTTGTCTTCCAGTATCTGAATAGTCTGATCATATTGTCCATCATTTTGATGATCATTAGACATACTGCATTTCAGCTCCGTGTTTATTGATTTTTGGAGAATTTTATAGAACATGGAGTTAAATTTCAGATCCTAATCAGATATAATCAAATTTGGTACTTCATGAAGCCTCAACACTTATTTGATATATATCTATGAATTTTATTCCTGTGATAAGTTCTCTTAAATTTTTATAAAGTGAATTGTCTTTGTAAGACGATCAACAACAACCCATATAGCATTGTCTCTTCTGGTTGTCTTTGTTTTTCCACTAACAAAGACCATGGTTATTTTTTCCCATTTCTATATTGGTATACTTAATGTTTTCATTAACTCCTTAGACCTACAGCATTAACTTTCTCACATACCATTAACATTGATGTATATTCAACAATCTCCTTCTTCATATTTTCCCACCAATAGTTCTCTCAATGATCTGAATACATATTTCTGCTCCCTAGGTTTATGTAGAAGGTTGAGCTATGCATTTCACTACTGAAAATTTAGGCTATAGAAATGGTTTAAAACCATGGATATAAACCCAAAAACATGTCTATAGGTTAGAGCCACAGTTCAAAGAAACGTGGATGGTATTGGCATGGATATAGGCCAAATCCTATAGCCACGGTTTAAATCCGTGGCTAAAGCCTATAGCCACAGTTCAAACAGTGGTTAAAGCCCTATATCCACGGTTTGAAACCGTGGCTAAAGCCTTATAGCCACAATTCTAAACCGTGGCAGAAGGTAAAACCCAAACAAGCTTTATAGCCATGGTTAGAAACCATGGATATAAATCAAAGTTCAATAAAAAACACAGCAGGCCGGCAGGCCTGCCTTCCACCCACTGCCACCTGCTATTCCCCTACCACCCCCCTGCCAGTTCCCCTTGCCCCCTGTTAGTCCCCCTGCCAATCCCCCATGCCCTGTGCCACCCCCTACCAGTCCCCCCTGCCCCCTGCTAGTCCCCCTTGCCTCCCCTTGCCAGTCCCCCCTGCCCCTGCTAGTCCCCCTACCTTCCACCCACCTACCACCCCTGCCACCCCCTGCATGTCTCCCCCCTATTTTCCATCTGGCTCTACCCCCTTCCAGTCCCCCTACCTGTTTTCCCCTAGTTCCCCACCCCTGCGTCGCTATAGTGAACGGTGGTCACCTTTGTCAAAAGTGCTACAGTGATTCTGAAGTCCACACCAATCCAAAAATTTCTCTTATATAATTAACACATGCCCATGAATCTTGTTCATGATTCCATCTCCATGTGGACATTAGTTAACAATGTCACATTATTCCTTATCAAGGTGACAACCTAATGATCAAAGTTGACTATAATTTCAATTACATTGTATATTTAGGCAATCCCATAAATATCTTTCTCATTTATGAAATTGAGGGAATCTTATGCTTGCCACATATAAGTAAAGTATGTATCTTCAGTTATGATCTGGGAATAAAGGCTGTTATATCTTCTTTTGTCAAGCCATATAGTCATATTAAGAATACAAAGTCAGTGGACTACTTTGGAAGTTTTTTGTGAGTACCCGATGAAGGAGAGAGAAAACTGTGAGACCTTAGTTTGCTGTTGGACAACACCAACATAGCTGCGACACGATCATAATAGGAAAAAGTGAGATCTGGAGGACAGTTCATGATTTATTTATGACAATGGCGTCAACGTCCTTTTCTTTTCCAATACCCATGAACATAAACGAAGTCCTATTCCCATATCACAAACCCCCCCCCGGACAGTAGCCATCCCCCCCCCACCCACACACACATCCCTTGCACCCCTTGTACAACCCTCACCCCCCATGCAGGACCCCCTTGGACAGCACCCCCCCTGTTGGACCCCCTTGGACAGAAGCAACCCCCTACTGGTCACCCCTGGAGAGCACCCCCTCCCCCAGACCCTGGACACCCCTCATACCCTGCACAGATCCCCCTCCCCCTGGACAGATTCCCCCCAGACCATGGACAGATTCCCCCAGGCCCTAGACAGATTCCTCCAACACCCTGGACAAGTTCCCCTCCCCTTCCAGTCCTGCCCCCCCCAAATCATTCATCCATTTGAATCTTACAACTTCTGCCCCCTCCCCCTAAACCATTCAGCCATTTGAATCTTAACATAATTTCAATTAGCCTCGTTTCGAACATAACTCACAAAATTTAAAAGCTAACTAAAGTAGTTCTAATTGTAGGAGCAGTAAAACACCAAGAAAAAAGATATAATACACAACTCTAGCAATGAGTAAAAATGATGGCAATGAAAAACCATCTTAACCAAAAGTACCCATCCATCAATTAGATCTCTTCAATTGCAATCCAGTGGACTCCTACAATGGACCCACTTACAACAGGAGGGTGACTGTAAAATACCAAGCATGTTTTTCTTCATTCTAAAAAAACAACCATTAATAAATCATAGAACAAAGAAATGAAAAAACAATCAACAGTTGGGTAGAAAATTGAAAATAAATAATATTTTTAATGTGTAATATGAAATATACAATGGGCAGTTATTATGAACATGAAATTAATGGTAGATTAATCTAGATGTATTACCGGTATGAAAAAGTGAGTTGGTCTATCTTCTCTGACTTTATTTTCATTGAAATGGAGGATGATGCCCAGCCCCATCCCCCCCAGCACATCCCCCTGCCCAGCCCCATCCCCCACCAGCCCCCTCCCCCCTGCCCAGTTATTCCCCCTCATCCTCTCTCCCCTGCCCAACCCCATCCCCCACCATCCCCTCCCCCTACCCAGCACCATCCCCCACCTGCCCAGTTCTTCCCCTCTCATCCCCTCCCCCCTACCCAACCCCTTCCCCCACCAGCCCCTCCCCCCTGCCCAGCCCCATCCCCCCTGACCAGCCCCATCCCCCACCAGCCCCCTCCCCCGGCACAGTCCTTCCCCTCTCATCCCCTCCCCCCTGCCGTGCCCCTTCCCCCAGCAGCCCCTCCCCCTTCCCAGCCCCATCCCCCACCAGCCCCCTCCCCCCAACCTAGTTCTTCCCCTCTCATACACTCCCCCTTCCCAGCCCCTTCCCCCACCATCCCCATCCCCCACCCAGCTCCATCCCCCACCAGTCCCCTCCCTCTGCCCAGTTCTTCACCTCTCATCCCCTCCCCCTACCCAGCCCCTCCCCCCTGCCCAGCCCCATCCCCCCTTTCCCAGCCCATTTATAATCATATAATGTTCAGATATTTGGAAAATATTAGTGTGCTTAAACATATATATACACAATTATAATATTCCATAGAGGATTTGTGTGTTTATATATCATCTAAACTAATGTAAGACATGTAGAGGAATAACCTAGTAGAAAACATGCTTAGATTATAAATATTTCATTGTTTAAGATCATATTACAAAAATAAAATAAGAATTTTATTTAAAAAGAAAAAATATTCAAGGGAGAAATACCGGGTATTGGGCCGGGTGTAAACAGAGCTCACCCCAAAACCATTATTAGTGGCAGTCCGATCAATGCCAACTTACATCTTTAAATCAATTGTTGCATCCAGTTGATTAGATTTATTATTCAAAAAACTACATACAGTTACATAAATTATTCAATAAGATGTATTCAGTTTATGAATATAGTTAATATAGTTTATTGACATTCAGTTTATTCGATAAACTACATTCAGTTTATTGAATAAACTGCATATAGTTTATATAGTTTATTTAGTAAACTGCATTCAGTTTTTTCAAAAAACTGCATATAGTTTATATAGTTTATTTAGTTTTGGCATCTATTTTATTGGATAAATTTTATATATTTGATTCAATAATTTTTATAAAATCTATATGTTGCATACAGTTTATTCAATAAACTTTAGGCATTCAGTTTGTTAAACCAATTCCAAAAACTGTATAACACAAATAAAAATTAAAAGAATGTTCATTAAATGTGTATTCCTGATAAAATATATGCCTAACTTGAATAATTTAAAAATTTTTCATAATTGGAATGATTTAATAATACAAATGAATAATAAAAGACAAATGAATCACCTGCTAAACCTAATAGAGAAAAAGAGAGGAACCCTCTTTTAACTGAACTACTTGAGGCCATGATAATCCTTTATGTTGTAATTTTCAACACCTTTTGTTTCATAAATGGAGGCTTAGGAGTGTTTTAAAACCTAATATTTATTCAAATTGCAGTAATATTTCTTGTACAGTGAAATCCATATGCAGCTGTCCACTGCAACCAAATATAAATAGTATTGATTGATATTCACAAATCCAAAAAAGTTGAGGAGATCGAACCAAATACTTGATTCTCAGCCATACCTATCCTAATAATGTTTTTAGGGTTAGAGGCGGTATTGTAGGTATTTCATTCATATACCTACCATTCATCAGATTAAGATCCTCATCATGCCATTGAAATCTACTCCCCTCACAAAGGAATCAAAGAATGAAGGGTCACTACATCATAAGGAAATGTGAAACATACAGGTTTAGAATGGAGAATTCTCATCTAAGAATGTGTTAAAAACAAATGGATAATGAAGACCACTGATGATGAAAAATGGAAGGAAACTTCCATTGGAAAATTTAAAAAAAAAGTTGGAAACACTATTCCCAAATTTTTTTAAAGAAGGTACATCATACATCCTTGGGTAATAAACCTAAGAAGTCTAAGCCAAGTGCTAAATATAAAAGGATCAGTTATTCTATCATGGATGAAAGATAAAAACATAGATTCATGCAAACAATCCTTGCTTGTATGTGAAAATAGAGGCAAGAAATTGCATAATGGAAGACCGCGGCGTGACTGCGGCTTGACCGTGGCGTGACCGCGATGTGACCGCGACATGTTGGCCTGGTCCAGCGACATCCGCGGGGTATCATCATCTAGCTAGAAGCAAAGGGAGCAGGAGGAGGCTAGAATTTTGGTGGAAGGGGGCTGGTTGCAGGTGCTGGGGGGATGGTGTGGGCTAATTCGATGGTGGAAGGGGGCTGTTTTGGGTTGGAATGTTGGTGGTAGTGGGATGAAATGAAGGTGGAAGGGGGTGGTATGGTCTGGATGTGGCTGGAGCAGGGCCAAATCAGGACATTTTTGCTGTGTGACCACGGTGTGTTGGCCCGGTCCATCGATATCTGCAGGGCAGCATCTTCCAACCAGGAGCGAAGGGAGCACGAGGAGGCTTGAATGCTGGTGAATGGGGGATGGTGGCAGGTGTTGGGGGGATGGTGCAGGCTGATTCGAAGGAGGAAGGGGGGGGGGGGGGGTTGTTGCGGGCTGGAATGTTGGTGGAAGTGGGCTGAAATGAAGGTGGAAGGGGGGTGGTGTGGGCTAGATGTGGCTGGAGCAGGGCCAAATCATGACATTACCGCAGCGTGACCGCGGCGTGACCGTGGCCTGACCGCGATGTGTTGGCCCGGTCCAGCGACATCCGAGGGGCAGAATCTTCCATCCAGGAGCGAATGGAGTAGGAGGAGGTGGATGAATTGAATGGTGAAAACCAAAAACATGCTAATATATGGTATTATACAAAAAATTCTAGTCAAATTAACTACACTAATCAAAAACATACTTATATGACTAGAACAAAATCAAACATCATCAAGCCAATTTGATTAATGTGAAACCAAACCAAATGGTTTTAAAAAAGATAAAACTGAACCAAACTGAAAATAATGTAACCTGACTGACTCAATCCAATCAAAAATGACTTCAATAAATCATAATTGAGTGTGAAAAAAATGAAACTAATGAAACATACCTAATTGGATCTAAAATTAATTTAGTTGAACCGAATAGCCCAAAATCGAAAAAATGAACATGTTAAAATTTACATAGACCAAAAAAAATGAACCCAATAAAAAATAACGTAGCAAACATAACCTGGCCCAAACTGAACCAAGGAGTCGGGAATTGTGATGAACTTTTAGAAGGCCTCATACCTGCAGGTTGAGAGGATATCCCAGTCATGTGGTGCTTCAATATCCTCAACAAGATCCAAAACGCACTTCAAAAAGATAAGGAACCCTAAAATCACAAAAAACCAAATTAAAAATTAAGCCAAAGAATAAAATGGAAGAATCCTTACATGAATCTGATGTTGAACTCACTGCCTTCTATGGTGGTGGGTAGAATCAACCTCATCATAAGTAACCACCTGTAAATAAATAATAGGAAAAAGAGTGAGATATAACAACATCTTATATATATGGGATCAATGTGTCAATTGTACATGATAAATGATACATAACTCCATAATCAAAAATGAACAAAGAATATTCAAATTGATATGTAAATCCCAATGTTGAATAAAAAGATCGTTAACAAAGGCTTTTTGTTCAAATGAAATCCAATTTCATTCAATACATACACAATAGAAGCGTAGGAGTAATATTATTCTATATCTGTTTAGTATTCCATAATGGAGTAGGTTGCGCCACTATCGATGGGAAGCATGAAATATATGAGGGGATAGTGATGCAGTTTGACACCCCTTGGGTTGTGTTGTATTTTTTTGACAAAATGTGTGAGATGATTCAAAAATATGAATATTATATTAAACTGTGAAATGAAATCATATAATGTTTAAAAAATTAATGCAAAAAACTCAGAATAATGGCCTTAATAAGTGATAGATAAAAAAATCCATCAATATCATATCAAGGTTGTGTAAATGTAACACATATAGAGAAATGAAATGCAGAGGGTTATAAGGGAAGGTTTCGTGAAATATGAAATCACCACGTATCTTTTGACTTAAAATATAGAGATTCATATGGAGAACATAATTGTAAATCCAAAACCTAGATATTTGTACTTCCCATATAATTCATTCAACTCCTTATATTTTGAATTGGACAACCCACTACAATCAATGTAGGACAATTAATTATGTTTTTTAAATCCTCTTATATTCCAGCTAATAACATCTACAGAAACTCTTGCTTGGGATTTTTGATGGGAAGCATCAATGAATTCCACTTCATGGTTCTTGTCCCATAAAATCCATATATTAATATTAATTGTACTAAAATGCATGTAATTGGACACATGTAATTTTCTAGAGACATATTTGATAGAATATACCTTGATTTGTGGTTCCGAAACTGCTAACATGGAATTATAATAATCAATAGGAGGGTAAGAGCCATGAACTGGAGGCTCTAGAATATTATAATGAACTTCAGGGAACACATCACATGATGGGGAAGAAGAGGGCTATGTTAATGAATGAATCAGAGACCCCAAGAGAGTGAAAATTTTCACTTCATGAACTTAAATGGGGGGAGAAATAAGAATATTTAGTATACATAAGGAGAATGCATTCAATGTGTATTTGAGAATGAATTCATAAAAAATAGGAATACTTGAAAATTTATTGATTATGTATTTGGACATGCAATCATTAAAATGCATCCATTATGCACTTGAAATTGAAAAAAAGTGTAGTAATTATTACTTTGCAAGGTAGTTGAACATTAAAGTGGGTAATCAAGTACATAAAATGAGATTGCAAATACAAAGCATAAGTAATTCAAAAAAATTCATTCTACTAGAGTTAAGTTATTAAAACAAAATTACTGTGAAAAATATACTGATAATACTATTAAAATTAAAATTATTATTGAATATAATGTTTCTAAAAGCTATACAAACTGCATTTAATACAGTGGAATCAGAATAAAAGTTGGGCACAAAATTATGATTAGAAAAGAGGAAGAACCATTGAACATAAAGGCTGAATTAAATAAGGTTGAGAAAATTAGGATTTTAGTAATGGTAACGAACCTGGATGGAAATCTATGATCAAATGCGGAAGAATTTTGGATGGAAGAACGAAAAAAATCATGTATTTTTTGATTTGGAGGGAACGTGTAGGGAATTATATTAACCTCCAACAGGATGTTTCTAGGTTACTGGTTTGAAGAATAGAAGAACATACTTCCTAGAATGTCCTAGAGGGGCCCTGGTAGGATCCTATGGGGAATCTGGTGGTTTAGGCCACCAAAACCATCAAGTTGATTGATCAACTTCTTCCTAATATATCCATACAATAAACCTGAAATAAACACAACCTAAACTATAAAAAAAATAAAAGAAATAAATTCTAATTCTGTAGCCCCAAATGTACAACAACTTTGGGCCAGAAATTGAGTTCTAAAATGATCGAGTCAGACTTTTATGCAGTTATAATTGTTTTAGAGAATTTTATAATCTTTCCAACTCAGTAATGATCACCCCAATCTGACATCTATAGCACAAGTAATCACAAAAAATTCAGTTCCAAAATTATTGAGATAGACTTGATGAAGCATAAATACCACCCCCTGCACCCTACCCCCCACCTGCACAACCCCCTGCCCCCTCCCCTGCCCCCCCCACCTAAACACCCCCTCCCCCTGCCCCCCGCCTGCCCACACCCCCACCTGCACACACCCCTCCCCCTACCCCAGCACACCCCCATGCCCCCACCTGCACACCCCATGCCCCCTCTCCCTACCCCATGCTCTCCTCCTGCACACCCCCTGCCCCCCCCCCCCCCCTGCCCCCACCTTCACACCCCCTCCCCCTGCCCCCCCCCCCCCCACTTACCCCCCCCCCACCTGGACACACCACTCCCCCTGCCACAGCACACCCCCCTTCCCCCACCTACACACCCCCCTGCCCCCTCTCCCGGCCCCCTGCCCCCCACCTGCACACCCCCCTGCCCCCTCCCCCCCCACCTCCACACCCCCCCTGCCCCCCCCACCCCAGCTTCCCCCCCCCCCCACCTGTAGACACCCCTCCCCCTACCTCAGCACCACCCTACCGCCCCCCCCCCCCACCTGCACACCCCCTGACCCCTCCGCTACCCCCCACATGCACACCCTCCTCCCTACCCCCCCCCCCACCCCCCACCTGCCCCCCCCCCCACCAGCACACACCCATCCCCTACCACATCACCCCTCCCACTTCCCCAGAACACCAAAATATGAAGGATTTTGGCTTAATCATGAAAAATTATATATGATTGCCTTATTTGTAGGAAAAATTTACAAGAAACAAAGTATATTGACATTCAAAATGAATCCTAGTACATCTATAAAAAATAATAGGTGCAAGGTTGAGGGAACATGATCCATTATTATAGAGGTAGATAATCAATCCATCATCACATTACCTAATGTTTGGTGGGTCCCCATCCTTTAATGAAACATAATCTCCTTAGCGGTCTGAGATCAAAATGGATTTACCTCTAGACCAAATATCAAGATCTCTAAAGGTTCAATAATTATCGTAAAAGGATCTCTAAACAATGTGTTATATGTTTTGAATGGGAAGACCCATTTATGGAAATTGGGCCGTGTTTACAATAAAAGCACTAACAATAATATTCTACAGCATATAAGATAGGGAATTTCAGATCTGAAGTCTTAGAGCAACACAACAACCAAGGGCTATTGAGTAACATCATAACTATAAATATTTCATTTTCCAGAGATTGTGTGATGGGAAAATCCAAGAGGGTGAGTTTTAATAGGTCTTATTTCAATGCTGCTAGCCCACTTGAATACATGCAGTCAGATTTTTGGGGGATAGCCAGGACTAGTTCTTGTGTTGGAGGATCCAATTTCATCATTTTTATAACTAAAATCTCTAAGAATGTTTGGATTTAGATAATAAAAATAATATTATGTATTCCAAACAATTTATACCTAAAAATATTCAAGGTAAAATCACACTGTAATGATTATTAAGACTGATGAATAGATAATGGTCTTGAATATCTTTCTATAGAGTTCATTCAATTTTGTGAGTCTGATGGGATTACGAGGGACATAACTGTTAGGGAACCCCACTCCCCAATAGAATATCATAGCAGTGAGGTTGAATAGTACTATTCTAGAATGATTTAGAAGCATTCATGAATGCTCAGGACTCTCCAAATATTTTTGGGCAAATGAATCAAATAAAAATCTAGGCTAGTTTCCAAGGGAATCCTTCAAAGAGAGGGAATTGATTACGATGGATTATTTTACCTTTTTTCTTAAGAATTATTTTATTCATCTTTTGATATATTTTTCATCTTATAAAGACATTCATATAGAGCAATTAGTTGTTAAAACTGATTTCCAGTTTGGTGATTTGAATGAAAGGATTTATATGATACCTCTTGATGATTATCTTACTGATATCAAACCAAAGAAAGTATTCCATTTAAATAAGTCTTGGTCTTGCCTGAAAAAATCCTCTTGGAAGTGGTGCTTCAATTTTGATTCATTTTTTCTAGGTAACAAGTTCATTAGAATTCATTATATATAGGTAAATGTTGGAATCTCTCAGTCCTGTTAATTTAATTCTTGAACAAAAATTTAAATTGTCCTTAAATCAATCACCTACTACTGAAGTTGATGTTGAATTTATGTCTAGAATTTCTTATTCTAACATTGTTGGTTTCAAAGCGTATTCTATGATTTTATCTAGAACAGATTTTTCAGTTTCTATCTGCACTCTATGAGGGTTCATGGGCACTCCATGGAAGCTATAATGGTATTCGCTTAAGTGAATCTTGTGGTATATTTCTTTTACTTCTAATATTTCATTTTTCTGTGTTACAAATGTGGATACTACTTAAATTATTTGTGGTATGGTTGATGCTAACTGTACTATTAACATTGAAAATTTTATATCCTTAACTATTAATGTGTTTACTGAATTTGGAGGTTTCATTTCCTAGAATTGAAATATGTAATCTATTTTTGCAATTTTAGCTACTGAATTTGAATACATATATTTAACTGAGGTACTTAAATAAACTTATAGATTGAGAAGTCATGGAGGTAGGGATATATCTAACACTAGACATAGTTATCTTAAGGTAGATCTACAGGATAATAGTCATTCTCATTCCCAATAAGATATGGTAAATTTTTATTATATTGATCAAAAAAATAGTCTAATCAGATGAATGGAACTCATCATACATTACCAATCCAAAAATACAATTTACATCAAAAGTGAGTCTCAATATCAGTATCATCAGAATCATGATAACCCTCATACACACCTCCTACAGAAACACCATCACCACCTCTCACACCACAAACATCATCATCGGCTTCTGCATCCAAACCGGCACCAGCACTGGGTCCAGCACTAGGTTCGTCTCTGATAGAAGAATCTACATTAGCAGAATGCATCGACATCAAAAAGGCATCAACTATTGCATCTGATTCTGGTGGAAGTGTAGAAGAAAGGGCATACATAAATTTCATCATATTTATAGTTATCGCCTGTTCTGATTTTTTACTTGCTTCTTTGATTACGGCATTCATTTGTTCCACTGTGAAAAAACCAGAACTGGTACTTGAAGAAATGTTAGTATACTAGTATCGAGATGGTACAATCTTCCTCCCAGGTCGACAATGCACTCTACTCGGATGCTCATCTCCTAATACATGATGTAGATGATCGTTTGGGCCCAAATTGTCAGGTTCTTTTTCAGCCAATGACTCTAAAGCATTCTGTTGATTGGTATATAACATAAATTAAAATGATAAAATAATATAAGGAATTAAATTCACTAAAAATAAAAGAAATTGAAATTTACTTACAATCGCATTCTCGGTGTCGGTATTTGGCAACATACCATCTTTCTTTTTCTGACTTTTACAAACCAAAGTTGAGTGATGAACGCAACCCTCGATATTCGATTCCTTTTTCAAAAAAAAAGAAATAAATCAAAAAAGAAAGTTAATAAAATAACACTAAACAAAGCTAAATATTTTAAATGTTAAATTACTTGTGTCTGCTCATGATCTAGTAATGAAGTGTGTTTGTGAGTATAAATGTGTTTCATTTCACTCTTGTTTGCTTTATTTCTGTTTGATTTCTCCTATAAACTAATAATTATATAAATTAATTAACATAAATAAGAAAAGTAATTTAAAATTGTTTTCAAATATATAAATGAATATATATATAAATTTAACAAACACCTTAAACGCTGGACTCTTCCAATAGCTGATCATCTCTTTATATTGTGATATTGGGCAATCTTGAATCACCAGAACTTCTTCAAGATCTGTACCAACTATCTTTTTCCAACTAAGATATAAATCATAATTTTAGGATCTCCACATTTCACCTAAATCCATTATCCTTGTAGCCTTTTCATTTTTTACATCAGGAAAATTATATCGAAGCTGCAATGGACATAATATTTGTTAGGAAAATATTATAAATTTAAATATATATAAAAGGTGATTAACATTACTTACCCAAATATCTTCCCATGCTTTGTCCAATATTTGTTGTCCAACTGCCTTCCAGCTTATCGGTTGAACTGGAATGATATTGATGTGTCTAGCAAGTGTTCCCATAAAACTTTTACATTCCATGCCATTTTTATTAATTATAGCATTTTCCTCATTGTAATCAACTATGATTTGTGGGTACCGATTCCAAACCTCGTGCATTTTTGTGTGGCCTCGTCATCTGGTATACGATGGAGCTAATCATGAAACCAAAAATAAAAGAAAATAATATATATGAATTTATCATTAATCAGTAATAGTAATGTTTAAACAAATACCAGTAGTTGGGGGATCTGCTAACCCCTGAATTGCTGCATCTGGAGGGGGGGTAGCCTCCATGGTAGGTGAGATATCTATAGGAGTACTCTGTATAGTTGATGCAAAGTGTACTGATGGAGGTAGAAAACCCGATGGATAACCCTATACAAATGAGGGTGGATATGGACATGGATATGGAGGTGGAATATATGTGGGCACAGTACCGTGTAAAGTGGATGGTGGGAATGGAAAATGAGTGATGGGAGTCTGAGAACTACCATCCGATGTGGGTGCGGGAAAAAAGGGATATGGAAAAGGTGGGTATGGATAATATGGAGGTGGCATAATGGGAGGATGGACTCCTGACATCTCAAGAAGTGTAGTATTAGGCTGACCTGTAGAATCAATACCCCCTCCAAAATATCATCCTCAGTGGTATAATCCGAGCATCTCTTCGATGATGCAGCCTAAAATAACATAGATGATCAAATAAAATGAAGGATAAGATAAATAATATGAAAGTCCATAATATTCAAACATAATTTGTAATTACATTGTTTCCAGGAGGAGACCTACGTTGTTCATTTCTCAGTATTATTCTACTCCTTCTAGTATCGTCAAAATCAGACATCATGACCTGGAAATTTAAAATAATATTCTAAAATAAATATAAATAATGAAAAATGTTAAATAATACAATTGTATCATAAAACAATGAGATACACATTCATGTGTGGTATTTATATTGATAAAATATCAAGACTTTTCTATGTTCAAGATTTATTAGAGAAGTGGTTAAACAGAAATTGGTGAGGCTATTAACAGTTTTATATTTGATAATGGTATAAAATATACTAATTATTTTGAAATCATGTATAGACATTAAAAAACAAATACAATATTGCGATAATATCAGGTAAATTCTTACAAATGTGTCAACGCTATGTGGGGTCTGTGACAATTTCTGGTTCACAATCTGTTCTAACAACTGCATCATCTGTATCATCAAATGCAACATTCGAATAAATACCGACAGGTTCTTCTACAACATCATTTTCATCCATTCCTTCATCAAAAATATGTATATGAATAACATCAACAACAACACCAAATTGTTGTTGTAACATGTCACTTACATAAAACATCTGTTTATCTTGTGATGCAAGAATATATGGTTCATCGGTACGAAGTTGCAAGTTCATATCAATCACTCTAAATCCAATGTTATCAATATTCATTCCTTGTCATGTCATTGAATCAAGCCACTTGCATTTCATCATTGCGAAATGACCATCTCCATAATAATCTAATAAAATGAATCTTTCTACAACATCGTAATATGATATATTTTCTGATCGAGGATGCTTGTACGATGCACTCACATAACAATATGTTGCGGTCCTTATCATGACACCGTCATGCTGTGTTTCCATATTTTTCACAACTATTTATAAAAAGTTTAAATCCATTTACAACCATTGACTTACAATCACGTACCACATCGTTTGGACCAAAGGAAAATACTTTTATTTCATCTAATACTGCTGTAACGCCCTGACCCCAGCTACCCAGAGTCGGTGCATTACTTTGTAACATTGGCATGATCACAAAAGATCAAGTCTCGAAAGACCGATTAGTTTAGTAGCCTTGGAAACACTTGATACATTCATTAATGTTACATTACATCATAAAGTGAAAAACTAATAACAAAGTCTTCATAGTCCACACTCATATCCTATTCTGACTATCCATGCAGGTCCTTCATAAAAAACTTCTTCCCATTCTGGAAAATATTAAAACATTGAAAGGGGTGAGCTCAGATGCTCAGTAAGGATAACAATATTGCGGAAGCTTTCATAAATAAACATAAACATTTAAGGCAATGTATAACTAAAACAAAAGCCTTTTAAACAAGAACATCAACATAATATGGCAAAAGAAAAATGAGATAATGCCATTTAATTCTTCACATGGATATTATACTGGTCGAATAATCACATGAAATATCAATAACCACTTTCATAATGAGGGAATGTATAATTCCAGACATTCTGAAACATTTTGTCAAAGCCTCGGCCAAGACGTCTAAAATGGTTAAGGCCTCGGCCAAAACCATAAATCAAATTGGGAAAGGGCCTCGGCCAATTCCACGTCTAGCTGTCTCATGAGACCTACCGATGCATCGAGGAGCTATAGAGGGCTCCACCCGTCACTTATTAATTCCAATACATTCCTCATATGAATAGGTTTAAACATATCATAAACCATAACATAATCGTATCACATAAAACATGCATAAAGGAAACATAAAATTTCCACATTTCAATCACAAGATATCAATACAACATATTTATATAATAAAAACGCTTTCAAAACCATTTTCAATACCAAAATAAAAGAAAGTTAAAACTTTGTATTTATTTTTCATTAAAAAAAATGATGGCTTGTAGAGGAAGCCAAAACTCAAATAATGGTCACAACGGTGGAGAAGTCGTTGTCGCCACATATGTACAGATAGAAAAACACTCCCTTTTTTCGTTTAAAAAAATGCTTCGTATAAAAAAGATTCCTTTTGAATAAACGTAAAAGTCAAAGGGGTTTATACACCATATAAAAGAAAGTTGTGTATAAAACCAAATACGCCTCAATGAAAGGGACTGAGACGAAGTCCTTAAAAAGATCATTTTTTTAAAATAAAGTACATCTATAATGTGTATTCACTATAAGTACACATAAATAATGTAAAAATACATGATAGGACATAATAATATTATGACATAATTTGAAAGTAGGAGATTAACCCAAAGAATGGAAATTGGGTTAAAAATTCTCTTACCTTGCGTCTTGTCCTGACTCGACCGTTCTTTAACCTCCTGAATAATAAACTAGAGTTAATTTCTATTTACTTAAGAACATTTATTATGTTCATTATTCCATTTATATCACTTATTACCATGTTATGAACATTATGTAATTATTTAAGTTAATAACAGCTGTTTTGTCGATCTTTGGTACTTGAGTCAACAATAAACTTCTTATAATTACAAGTTGTTTATGTGGTAGAATATCCATTATCTCTAGAATTATATTCATGATTTAGATGTCATATATATCATATATATCCAGTATATACATTCATTCAGAATATTACGTAACATTTATAGGTATGAAATGAAATGCACCGTTCATGGAGACGGTAAGCCGTACGTACGCATGAACGCTACTTTCATTTCTATTTCGTATTTAATGGAATGAAATCATAATTATATAAAGGTATAATATAGTTCCAGTATAATATCATATATAATATCATTTACTCCATCCTTTATACATCCCACATATGGCATTAACGATTTACATCACTTTGAGGAGGCGGAAGTCCGCACTTCCTAAAATGAAATTATCGCGTTTACCCATAATGGAAATCATAATGTATTACAAAAATGAGAAATACAGAAGCATAAGGAAAACATAAACATAATATATATATCGTATATGAAAATAATGTCATCAAAATGTCCACCATTATAGGTGTTAAAAGAATTTGAACAATCATCGTTTCGCGAGGCAGTATTTCGCCACCCACAGAAACAGTATGTTCTTTAACCATTAGACGAAGGTGTGTGTAAGTGTAAACCAAATACTTATCATAACAAAATCCTATTATATTTTATATACTAGTGTTGTTACAAATGAAAGGAATGAAAAGAGTTTAAGTGGTTGGAGTAGCAAAATAAAACAAAACAACATTAGAGAAGACATTACCTAAAAAATCGGGTAACTCTTTTTGATTTGAGACAAAGGCTTCCTTGGGAAGAATTATGCCCAAAGTGAGGCTTCTAGGAGTAAGTGAGGGATGTTGGGAGAGTATTTGGGAAGAGTTTGGACGAGCCAAATGGCTTGAAGGTGTGAATAAAGTGGGAGTGGTGGGGGGATTTTATAAGTGGATAGGAGGGGCACTTTTGGAAAGTAATGAAATGTTATTCAATTATACAATTCTTTTCGGATTATAAAGGTCCCACACTTGTATAATTCGAGGCTAAGGTGATAAGGGTTCTAAATCTCCTCACCCAATAGGATTTGGACAAGTTTAAGCCGTGGAGTTTACATTATCTTCTCATTTTATTTAAATCGTTAAATAATGAGGTCATCGCTGCATCATCATGATGTCATAAATAATTTAATTTATTTAATGTCTAAAAATTAGAAAAAAACTACTGTGATGTATTAAATCTTTTTAGATTTCCAATGACTATTTATAATCGAAAATATGACTTGTATAACCCCATGTAAAAATTTTTTTAGTAAAACATTTCATGTTTGTGTCATTTTTTACTTTAGGATTAAATAAAAGGTATTTATGTCATTTTCCAACTAAAGTGGCTCCATGGGGTCCCCAAGTTCACCCATGTATTGTCTTGGTCGTCCATGGAACATAAAATGAGGGTAGGACATGTGTCATGCTCATATCATATTATTAAAACATTATTTTTACCTTAAACTACACTAATTACCTCTAATCGCGATTAAGAACTTAAAAGTTACTATTCACCAAAAAATTATTTTAATCTCATTGAACCACATTTTACTTCTTAATGGCAACCATGTATGTTGGATTTTTGAAAATCAAATCACAGAAGTGGTAATATTTCATTTAAACGAAAAATCAATTATTTAACTACCACTTAGTGGATTCACTATTCATCAAAAATTGAAGTTTTTCAGAACAATGCCCAAATTTCACCCTAAGCTATAATTGATATTCCAAATTCAAAAATGATGTATATTTTATGAAATTCCAAACATATAATTTTAATTAATTAATTTTATAATTAATTCCCGCTGTCACAACAAATAGCATGTTTTTTAGAAACAATTTATATCAAATGATTGACAATTGTTTATGTCCAATTTCAAAGTGAAATTAATTGTAATGACCACCATTGGATAAAATGGTAAAAATATATTCTAATTATACTTTAAAACCACTCAATAGTATAACTTATCACTATAAATTATTTTGATTAAAAAATTGGTTTTATGTATTTTTCACTATTCATAATAATTTTGAAGTTCTTAGAAAATTACAAAAAATTCAACATAGGCTAATTTCAATATTAGGAATACAAAAATGAAGTCCATTTTGAAATAAAAATTTCTATAAATTTAAAAAGTGGTTATTACTATTCATAACAGCTACTTTGATTTGTTGTAGTGTGTCAGAACTGAATGTTACGTACAATGCAAGCTATTACATTATTGAATGAGAAACGTATCATGGAAGCTCGGGGTGTTAGATTCTCCCCTCCTTCAATAAATTGCGTCCTCGCAATTTGAAATTTTTCTTTGTAAATAAAAGGTTGAAAAGAGAAAATACCTTTGTGGAAAACCCACATCGGAAATAAGATTAATAAAATTAACCTTAATAAGAGGGAAAGGGAAATGAAAAAGTCACCACCCAATTATGATCTTGATTAGGAGAACATTGGTGGAAATTAAAGACATATAATTGGAGGAAAAACGTAAATATTTGTAGGGAGTGATTGAGGTCATCAATCACAATCAAATATCAAATTGATGGCCTCAAAGACTTCAATCTATGTTGATTTAAAATATCATCAGTTCAACAAGAAATAATGTATTAGGATAACACATTTTTTTGTTTTAATATCACTTTACTAAAGTTTAAGAATTAATTTATTCATTGAATAAGAGATAGGTATATATATATTTATGCTTGACAATTAGAGTTTCAACCTTCAACTCATCTTTCACTCAAAAAGATAATGGAACTCAAAAATGGTATACTTATCCTAATTTTATAAGGTTCCAAATATTAACACATACAATTTAGAATAGTAAAATTATTTTGTAATAACCAGGGACTTCCTGTAGGCTAGTGGTAGGAAATAAAGGCCTATCGCACTATGGTTGTGGGTTCGATTCCTGCAGCTTTGTCCGACGCGACGGGTTATGCCCCACCTTGCAGGTTGTCCTTTTCCTAAAACTATAGTATTATAATATTCCAAAAATAATCTTCATAATTTTTTTAACCATAAACAATACTATCCAAAGATCAACTTAATCCACTCAAACCTTTATAGTTATCCAAAATACCTCTGTCCAGACTTTCTCTAAAAGGTCTCTTAATTCCAAAATCAATTTATCAGATTCCCCAAACAAAGTAATGTTTCTCTTATTGTCACATACTAAAAATATAATTACTTTCATCATATTAAAACCTTACTAAAATCAACAAGTACTGCAGTACAATCCTTATATATATATATATATCACATTATTCTAATAACCAGAATATAATCCATGATTCCAAAGGCACCAATACTTTAATTATTTTACTTCAACTGTAGTAACAGCATAAGATTGTCCTTGATCCCTTGGCCTTTTCTGAGGTATGTTTCCCTGACACTTAGGGCATTCATTTTCATAATGCCCCATTTCCCTACAATTGTAGCATTCATCATTGATAGCCTCTTTCTTTCCCTTGAAATCATGCGCCTGGTGACCTTTTTCCCCACATTTATAACAAACTCCCATTCCTTTTAGACAAGTACCAGGGTGATTCTTCCCACAATTATCACATAATGGAAAATCCTTCATTCCCTTTTTCCCTTTATCTGTCTCTTGTTCCACCGTTCTCTTCTTCTCTTGCTTTACTTTGTTGTCATAAGACTTAAAGAATTCCTTTTCTGTCTTGATAGCACATGAGACAATATCTTCGTATGTTGAGAACGATTGTGATACTAAAGCTCGACAGAGAAATGGTTTTAACCCATCAAAGAAACGAACAATCTTACCTCTTGGGTTACGTATATAATCTGCAGCATACCTCGCTAACCTTGTAAAGTTGGCCTCATACTTTGCGACATTCTCATCCTCCTTTTGTTTCAGACTCAGAAATTTCCTTTCCATATCTGCTCTATGGTCATGAGGAAAGTATTTTTCTAAGAAAACATCTTTGAACTCCCTCCATTCCATATTCGATATGTCATAATCTTCCTTTGTGTTTTGAATCAATGACCACCATTGATCAGCATCTCCAGTGAGGCGGTAAACTGCCATGATAACATTTTCCCTTTTACTACTCCCCAAGGCGTGGAATATTTTCTCTAAGGAGTTTATCCATTGCTCAGCTACTAATGGATTTGTACCCCCATTAGATGTTGGTGGTTGTTGCCTCATGAAGCGGTCTAACATTGATCCTCCACGTTGCGGATCAGGGTGCTCCATACGAGTAAGGTTATTATTCATTACCTGAGCGAGTTGTCCCAGTATGGTAATAAGTTGATCAGCACCAGTTGTATCTCCATATCCACAATAATTATCTTGAGCAAGAGGGCAATCCCTACACGGAGTGCGTGCATTGATACGGTTTCCATTCCTTCCACTAGGCGCCATTTCTAAACAATGGCATAAACTATATTAGTTTATAAATCAAAATACATAATTCCATAATTGTAAGATACTTAACATAAAATGAACTATTTATGGATATAATCCATAAAAATGTTTTCTTTGAGGAAGTATATACTCATAACCCTTCATAGTGGTTTATAAAGAAAATGAGAATTATCCAAAGCATATCCCCCAGTAGTGTCGTAACCAAGAGTGCAGCAAGGCCTGTTGCCGTGCACCAGTTCCCGTTCGAGTCTAGCTCAAAGCGGTGTTTTCGGGTTTTACCCCTAGGTACATCTGTTCCAGAGCCGCCTCTACATGATCGTATCCAGACAGGGACTTATTGCTCGGAAAACTCACAAAATCTCTATAATACCAAAATTATAGGAAGTTCTTCTATACTAATCCTTAATGTCTATCTTCGGGCTATGTGCTCTAATCAGAGTTTATCTAAATCTAGCTTCCAAGGTTAGTACTAAACTGCCTCTGATACCAACTATAACGCCCCGACCCCAGCTACCCAGAGTCAGTGCATTACTTCGTAACATTGGCATGATCACAAAAGATCAAGTCTCAAAATACTGATTAGTTTAGTAGCCTTGGAATCACTAGATACATTCATAAATGTTACATTACATCATAAAGTGAAAAACTAATAACAAAGTCTTCATAGTCCACACTCATATCCTCTTCTAACTATCCATGTAGGTCATTCATAAAATACTTCTTCACATCCTGTAAAATATTAAAACATTGAAAGGGGTGAGCTCAGATGCTCAGTAAGGATAACAATATTGCAGAAGCTTTCATAAATAAACATAAACATTTAAGGCAATGTATAACTAAAACAAAAGCCTTTTAAACATGAACATCAACATAATATGGAAAAAGTAAAATGAGATAATGCCATTTACTTCTTCACAAGGATATTCTACTGGTCGAATAATCACATGCAATATCAATAACCACTTTCATAATGAGGGAATGTATAATGCCAGACATTCTGAAACATTTTTTCAAAGCCTCGGCCAAGACGTCTAAAATGGTTAAGGCCTTGGCCAAAACCATAAATAAAATTGGGAAAGGGCCTTGGCCAATTGCACGTCTAGTTGTCTCATGAGACCTACTGATGCATCAAGGAGCTATAGCGGGCTCCACCCGTCACTTATTAAGTCCAATACATTCCTCATATGAATAGGTTTAAACATATCATAAACCATAACATAATCGTATCACATAAAACATGCATAAAGGAAACATAAAATTTCCACATTTCAATCACAAGATATCAATACAACATATTGATATAATAAAAATGCTTGCAAAATCATTTTCAATTCCAAAATAAAAGAATGTTAAAACTTTGTATTTATTTGTCATTAAAAAAATGATGGCTTGTAGAGGAAGCCGAAACTCAAATAATGGTCATGGCGGCGGAGAAGTCATTGTCGCCACATAAGTAAGGAAAGAAAAACATTCCCTTTTGTCGTTTAGCAAAACGCTTCGTATAAAAAAGATTCCTTTTGAATAAACGTAAAAGTCAAAGGGGTTTATACACTGTATAAAAGAAAGTTGTGTATAAAACCAAATATGCCTCAATGGAAGAGATTGAGACGAAGTCCTTAAAAAGATCATTTTTTAAAATAAAGTACATCTATAATGTGTATTCACTATAATTAATCATAAATAATGTAAAAATACAAGATATGACATAATAATATCATGTCATAATTTGAATGTAGGAGATTAACCCAAAGAATGGAAATTTGGTTAAAAATTCCCTTACCTTGCGTCTTGTCCTGAATCGTCCGTTATTAAACCTCTTGAATAATAAACTAGAGTTAATTTTTATTTACATAAGAACCATTTTTATGTTCATTATTCCTTTTATATCACTTATTACCATGTTATGAACATTATGTAATTATTTAAGTTAATAACGGTCGTTTTGTCGATCTTTGGTACTTGAGTCAACAATAAACTTCTTAAAATTACAAGTTGTTTATGTGGTAGAATATCCATTATCTCCAGAATAATATTCTTGATTTAGATGTCATATATATCATATATATCCAGTATATACATTCATTCATAATATTACATAACATTTAGAGGTAAGAAATGAAATGCATCGTTGATGGAGACGGTAAGCCATACGTACGCATGAACGCTACTTTCATTTTTATTTCGTATTTAATGGAATGAAATCATAATTATATAAAGGTATAATATAGTTCCAGTATAATATCATATATAATATCATTTACTCCATCCTTTATACATCCCACATATGGAATTAACGATTTACATCACTTTGAGGGGGCGGTAGTCCGCATTTCCTAAAATGAAATTATCGCGTTTACCCATAATGGAAATCATAAAGTATGCCATAAATGAGAAATACAGAAGCATAAGGAAAACATAAACATAATATATATATCATATATGAAAATAGTGTCATCAAAATGGCCACCATTATAGGTGTTAAAAGAATTTTAACAATCATCGTTTCGTGAGGCAGTATTTCGCCACCCACAGAAACAGTATGTTCATTAACCATTAGACGAAGGTGTGTGTAAGTGTAAACCAAATCCTTATCATAACAACATCCTAGTATATTTTAGATATTGGTTTTGTTACAAAATAAAGTAATGAAAAGATTTTAAGGGGTTGGAGTAGCAAAATAAAACAAAACAACATTATAGATGACATTAACTAAAAAATCGGGTAACTCTTTTTGATTTGAGACAAAGACTTACTTGGGAAGAATTCTGCCCAAAGTGAGGCTTCTAGGAGTAAGTGAGGGATGTTGGGAGAGTATTTGGGCAGAGGTTGGCCAAGCCAAATGGCTTTACGGTGTGAATAAGGTGGGAGTGGTGGGGGGATTTTATAAGTGGAGAGGAGGGGCACTTTTGGAAAGTAATGAAATGTTATTCTATTATACAATTATTTTCGGATTCTAAAGGTCCCACACTTGTATAATTAGAGGCTAAGGTGATAAGGGTTCGAAATATCCTCACCCAATAGGCTTTGGACAAGTGTAAGCCTTAGAGTTTACATTATCTTCTCATTTTATTTAAATCGTTAAATAATGAGGTCATCGCTGCATCATCATGATGTCATAAATAATTTAATTTATTTAATGTGTAAAAATTATAAAAAAAATTACTATGTTGTAGGAAATCTTTTTGTCTTTCCAATTACTATTTTTAATCAAAAATATGACTTGTATAACCCCATGTAAAAATTGTTTTAGTAAAACATTTCATGATTGTGTCATTTTTTACTTTAACATTAAATAAAAGGTATTTATGTCATTTTCCAACTAAAGTGGCTCCATGGAATCCCCAAGTTGACCCATGGATTGTATTGGTCAGCCATGGAACATCCAATGAGGGTAGGACATGTGTCAAGCTCATCTCATATTATTAAAACATTATTTTTACCTTAAACTACACTAATTACCTCTAATCGCGATTAAGAACTTAAAAGTTACTATTCACCAAAAAATTATTTTAATCTCATTGAACCATATTTTACATCTTAATGACAACCATGTATGTCGGATTTTTGAAAATCAAATCACAGAAGTGGTAATATTTCATTTAAACGAAAAATCAGTTATTTAACTACCACTTAGTGGTTTCACTATTCATCAAAAATTGATGTTTTTCAGAACAATGCCCAAATTTCACCCTAAGCTATAATTGATATTCTGAATTAAAAAATGATGTCTATTTTATGAAATTCCTAAAATATAATTTTCATTAATTAATTTTATAATTAATTCCCGCTGTCACAACAAATAGCGTGTTTTTAAGAAACAATTTATATCAAAAGATTGACAATTGTTTATGTCCAATTTCAAAGTGAAATTAATTCTAATGACCACCATTGGATAAAATGGTAAAAATATATTCTAATTATACTTTAAAACCACTCAATAGTATAACTTATCACTATAAATTATTTTGATTAAAAAAGTTGTTTTAAGTATTTTTCACTATTCATAAAAATTTTGAAGTCCTCAGAAAATTACAAAAAATTCAACATAGGCTAATTTCAATATTTGGAATACAAAAATGAAGTCCATTTTGAAATATAAAATATCTATAAATTTAAAAAGTGGTTATTACTATTCATAACGGCTACTTTGATTAGTTGTAGTGTGTTAGAACTCGATGTTGCGTACAATGCAAGCTATTACATTATTGAATGAGAAGCGTATCATGGAAGCTCGGGGTGTTACAACTGCAATCATTGGTATAGTTAAAACCTAAAAGATACCAACATATAAAATTAAACAGAGACATGTGATTATGTTATGTGAAGAAGAATAAATATCTATTACCTTTGACTTTAACCAGGAAGCAAATTCGTTGTTGTGCAACTGTTCCTTCCTCTTAATAGACAGAGAGCAATGTCTCTTTTTTATAATTTCTAAATGTTCTCGGCAGATATGAAAGCATTAAAATGTCAGAAGATATAAAGAAATCACACAGTGAAATAAATACATATTTATTTGTTTATATACTTGATATAATCATCAAGCAGACCACAGTTTAATAATATTGTGCGATGTACCATTTCCGACTCTTCCCTGCTTAATGTACACAAAGAGTACGATCTAGATATCCCCCCTATTTGGGGTAGTGAAGGAAATGTAGGCTCAATGGGATAATATTGCTCATCTTCAGTTCTCAATAGTCGATTAGACCTCATAGTGATGTTAGCCAAGTACGATGAACAGAAATCCACGCATTCTTGTGCAAAATAGAATTTCACAATAGAGCCTTCAAGATGATATTTATTTCTCACATAAGATTTCAATGTAAACATCCTTCTTTCGGTTGGATACATCCAGCAACTCGAAACAGGACCACCAAAGAGAACATCCGTGGGAAGATGCACAGTAAAATGTAACATACATATGAAAAAAGACGGTCGGAAAATTTTCTCCAAGTCGCAAAGAATAATCGGTGCATCTCTCTGCAATTTCTTAACAACACTTCTGCTCAATCTTTTGGCACATAGATCTCAATAAAATTGACATAACTTAATCACTGCAACTCTAACATTATGTGAAAGTAAATGGAGAATGGTAATGGGAATCAACTCATGTAACAAGACATGGTAATCATGGGTTTTAAGCGATTTGAGTTTCACATATTTTGTATTCACCATTTTCGACATATTACTTGAATAAACATCTAGAACCTTCAAACTCTCCAAGACCTGAAGAAATTTTTTTCTCTCCACATTTTTCATCGAATAACAGGCAACATGGACTTTACACTTATTTTGACCAATTAACTCAAGATGAAGTCTTGCTCTTATACCCCAATCCATCAAATCATGACGACACCGCAAATCGACTTTCGTTTTTCCTTTGAAATTTAAAATAGTAGAATGTAACATATCACAAATGTTTTTCTCAATATGCATTACATCCAAACAATGATGTAATAAATTCGATGACCAATACAGCAACTCAAAGAATATGATTTTCTTTCTCTAATTTCTATTGGAATTCGAAATAGCATGCTTTCGCTTTCTGATATTTAATTGACTTTTGCCAAGAAAATAATTCAAATAATCAATTTCTTTAATAATATCAGTCCCTGAAATTCGTTGAGGTGTCTCATCTGCCTTGATGGCATTATCGTACTATCTCCAATTTTTCCGGTATGGATGATCCATTGGTAGAAAACGTCGATGCCCTATGAAGCTGAAAGATCATCGAAACATTAATCTTCGGAAATGTGTATTTTTCATAAAATTAGGACTGGATAATTTTCCTTTATTACTCCAACCATACATCATTCTGTAGGTAGGGAAATCAGTTATCGTCCCTAATAAAGTTTCACGAAACATAATGTACTCCTTTCTGAATGCATCATACGCTTGTGCACCAACAACCCAAAGCTCATTTAACTTTTCTATTAATTGCTGCAAGTATATATCAATATCATTTCAAAGATCACTGTGTCCAGATATCAATATACTCAGGATAGTGAACGGATTCTTCATACACATCCATGAAGGAAAGTTATAAATGAGAATGAAAACAGGCCAAGTACTATGTGTATTATGCATTTGGCGAAATGGGTTGAAACGATCATAGGATAATCCCAATAAAACATTTCGTGGGTCGGCTGCAAAATCAGGATGTAACCTATCAAATTTCTTCCAAGCCAACCCATATGAAGGATGAAATATTTCATCGTTATCCTTATTTCTTTCATCTTCATGCCATCTCATATTCTTTGCCATTGGTTCTGACATAAAAAAATATAGAAGCCTCAGAATTAAAGGGAAGTGCCACATCACTTTCTTTGGTATGCAAGATTGAGATCCATCTTTATTAGTCTTCCACCTTGATGTGCCACACTGTTTTCAGTGACTCAAGTATGTATTCTCCTTCCAGAACAAACAATAGTCTTTGAGAAAATAATTAATCTTATTAGATGAAAATCCAAATTTGTCAACCAACATTGATTCCATGTATTCATTTTCTGGAATACAAGCATCATCAGGCAGTTAATCCTAAATAAATGTAAGGAGATAGTCAACCGCAGAATTACTAAATCCATACATTGTTTTCCCATGATATAATCGCATTAAAAACTCATGTTTGCTCATTTTTTCACATGCTTGATATACTGGGGTATTTGCATCTTCCATCAGCTTTCTAACACTCACAACGTCATCATCCTGATTAATAGATGAGAACTGTGTTTCAGTATTCATTTCCTCTTGCACTGACCTACATGAGGAGCTTGCTTCAGAAAAAAAAACGATCAAAAATCAGATTTTTCATACCAATATTTTCCGCTGAATCGATGCCAGTCAACACTAGAGATTTTTATCCATTGTGATACCACACATGATAATTTTTCTGGAAACCAATTTTAGTGATATGGTAACTCACTTCCTCATGAGTTAACCAAGGTCTTCCAACACAATCAAAACACGAGCATCGAATCAATTGGCCATCTGAATCATTAGTGAATGTAAAGTCCAAAAAATATTTTAACTCCTTCTGAAATTCATCAATGATCCGATCAATATTGTACATCCAGTATCTATCCATTCTGAGGTAGATAAACATACATTAAATAAATAATCTTGAAAATGACAAAAAATTATATGTATTCTTTCATAAGATATAATGTAATCATCAATAACAAGTTAATAAAATGATCATAACAAATATATTAAAATTATGGTTAAAGGAATTCATAAATGTTTTAAATTATAAAAATTCAAGAATAGTCAAACATAAGTTCCAAGAATGAGGATTGATTAGAGTAAAAAGAGGTTATATGAGTTACATGATTTTCATGAGTTGCATGATTTTCATGAAGAATGTGGTGATTCTTGGATGATTTAGGGATCAGTTTTGTTTTTTCAATTTCATGTAAGAAATATATTTTTTATAGTGGCTTATATTATTTATAATGGATAAATTTGTTATTGAAATTATTTGAAGATTTATTAGGATAAGGTTTTAGAAACTATGTATGGGTAAAATGTAACTTATTATAGTCTACCTACTCTAAAACTATCATAGGATTATTTATTTAAGAGAACCATGCCCTTTATGGACGAATTATCCTCACAAGATCCATGTTTCACCTATGATGATTCATGAGTTTGGATGACCACCCCTACATGCGCCATTCATACTATGACCACCAGTGCCTCACTAGTAAAATAAGCAGAACACACTCATCCCTCCTCAAGCTAAGTGTTAGATGAAGCATGAGAATATTATTCCTAATCAGATTTCAAATTAATTGCTCCAATACAATCATGGAATTCTACCTTGCCATGATACATGGTCTTTGTGATTGGATGATCCTCACCAGCTCTATATTACCTCAATTTGAGTGATAACCGAAGACTTGAGTTTACCCATATACCGAGATTCCATCTAATAATTTAGTAATGAACAGCCTTGAATTAAACATGAACAACAATAATACACTTGATTTTATTAGATTATAGGTTTCTTTACTTTGAACTCATTGTTGACATAGAACTAAATAAACTCTGAATACTTCCGAGATAAGTTGAACTCTGCATACAAATGAGCCTAAATAGGATGATTCCCTTCAATCATTTTCTAATTGATGAAAAAAAAATTCTAAGAATTTCACTGCAATGTTTAAGAACTGAAGGATTTTTTAAAGGAAGATAAAACTTGAGAATCTAAATATAAAGGAATAAAAAAGGAAATACATTCCCAGAGTGAACAATAACGCACCGTCGATAGATGCGAGGTTCGGCGAGGAGGATGGCGTGGAGAGGTCGATGGAGGAGGACGGCGCAGAGAGGTATAGGGAGAATGAGGGTCGTGGATCAGGGGAGGAGTGGTGGCGTTCGGCAGGGAGGAGGTCGCAGAGAGCTCGATGGAGGAGGTCGCGGTGGTATTCGATGGGAAGGAACTCCATGGAGGAGGCTGCGACAGCGTTCTGCGAGGAGGAGCTCGAGGGAGGAGGTCACGAAGGCATTCGGTGGGGAGTAACTCGAGAGAGGAGTAGGGTGTGGCGAGGTCGATGGAGGAAGATTTGCATATAGGGGGGAGGATCCCAACACTTATGAGGAAAAAAAGGAGTATCCATTGTGTGTTAATTAAACCATGGCTATAAACATACTATAGCCAAGAATCTATAAAACTGTGGCTATAGATCTATGGCAATAGCCAAAATTTCCAGTAGTGTTTCATTAGAAATTTAATTCTTTATCTCAAGAATTTTTGGTAGAAATTTTCATGAACCAAATCATATGATTACTTCCTCATAATTTTTTTATGAAAATTATTTCCCATTTCTAGTAGCTTCATCCTTTTTCTTAATTTTCACATTATTTTATTAAGAATCATTTATTTTATCTATGAGGAATGGTTGATCAATATTATTATAAATAATTGATGATATTCATTACAAAATTAATCCCATGTACATGCATTAAAAATCTAATAATATTGGGTCCTTCTCAATTTTCATCTTTGATAATGTTGTTAGATCTTTTCCACTTATAACATCTACCACTTTATATGCCTTACAAGCATGGTAATAGATTGAGAAGTCATAATCCTTGATGAGATATGGCCATTTTCATTGGAACATATGAAGTTATTTTTATGTAAATATATATTTATGGCTATTATTATCAGTATATATCTGAAAATTCTCCCCATTTAGATAATTCCCACGTATTTTTAATGCAAAGACAAGAGTCACACAGTCTAGGTCTTGCATGGGATAGTTTATATCATGAAATTTCAACTGCCTTGAAAAATATGATATCAATATATCATTTTTCAACTGTAAAAAAACTAATCCGTTATTTGAAGGATCACTTTATATGGAAAATAATTACCCACTTTCTAGTTGTGTAACTTTTGGTGTATCGATAAGACTCCTTTTCAACTCTTTGAACTAGTCTTCACAATCACTGGTTTGTAAAAACATTACTCTCTTCTGAGTCAGATTTTTTAATGGGTTTGAAAATCACGATATTTTCAAAAAAACATCTTTATTAGTCAGTTATACCAAGGAAACTGTGGATATCTATTATAGATATTGGCTTGGGAAACACTTTTATTACCTTTATCTTAGAAGGGTCTATATATATATATATATCCTTTTTTGCGATAAAATTCCACAAGAATGATTCATCATCCATACAGAACTCATATTTTTTATTCTTTGCATAATGTTTATCCCTTCACAAAGTAGTTTGAATAGTATTCAAATTATCCTCAAGTGCCTCCTTTATTATGGAGTATATAAGAACAACATTGATAAATACAACCAATATAATTTCAAGGCATTCTCTATAGATAATATTAATTAAGTCCATAAAAATTTCTAGAGAATTAGTGTGTCTAATGGGAATCACTATGAACTCATAGTTTACATACCTTGTTCGAAAGGAAGTCCTGGGAATATCTCCATTATTTACCTTTTATTGGTGATATCCAAACCAAAGGTCCACTTTTGAGAAATACTTGGCCCTTGAAGTTGATTGGACAATTCCTCTATCTGTGGAAGGAGATACTTGTTCAATATTGTGATTTTGTTGAGCTTGATAAAATTATTGAAGATACACATTCTTCTAGAATTTTTCTTGATAAAAAAGACCATTGCACCACATGGTGACGTACTTGAGCGTATGAAACCCATGTACAGATTATCTTATATATTCTTATTCAGTTATTATAACTCAATGGTGGTTATTCTATAATGAGTCTTTGATATGATAAGAGATGAAAGAATATGTTCAATTGATAACTAAACCTCTCAGTCATGATGAAGGTATTGAAATTCTTTTTTGGAACACATCAGTGCAGTAACTGATGATGGGTATGTATTTTTACTTGATCCTCTCCATTGTCTAAATCATTTAATATAGATATTAATTTTAATAAGACAATAATATCCACAATTGGGATGATTATTCTGAAGGATATTCATCCTTATTTTTATGTATTTAATTGTGGGATTCCATGAGATATGAGGAGTGATATCCCTTTATTGACAATTGATGTGGGATTTATATAAAGATAGCCATAAATTCCAAATATTTCATCAAACTCTACCAAATGCAGTTTTACATGATTTATCAGGAGGTTCAGTCCATAAAAATAATTAGGGAAGAGTTATATTCTTTGGTTCCAATAATTTCTAAAGTTTTTATTCTCATAGATAATGAAAACTCATTATTTTTAGGTGGTGTTTCAATAGCTATACTACACTTTCAGGATATGAAATAATGAAAAGAACTAGAATCAAATTTATCTTAGCTATTCTTGAATGAATAACCAGCGTACCTCTCATCATGTCTTTGTTGGGATCTACCTCAATAGTAGTGATATAATATCCTCTTTATTCCTTCTTTGGAGGTGGTCATTATTGATTTCCTCAAACAACACTAGGAATAGGGAATTATCTCAATTATTCCCATGTTCATTACAATTGAAACACAAAAATATAGTCTGAGTTTTGATCTAAACAATCCTTTATAATTCTATATTTTTGGGATTCTTCATACCACTCCGTCAACAATTAGCTCGATACCCCTATCTTCCACATTTGATGAACCTCGGAGTTCATATTATATTGTTCCCAGGATACTTCTTCCAAGACTTTTAACAAGTGGTATTTTTAGATTTATTTCTATCATGAGATTTATTTATTGATCCTAACAAATTAAACATCATTCTAAACATTTTATCTTTAGGCACATGAGAGCACTGAGGGTCTCCAATCACCATTTAAAACTTAAGGGAACAATGTAAAATTATCTCAAAACTATCAAATTCTTGAATCACCAATTATTTTCATAAAATATTCATGAGTTTACAAAAGAAGAGATCCAAATTTCATACGGTTTTCTTGAAAAATATGGAGGTGTATGATGAATGACTTGTAATATTTTTATCATACACCTCGATAGAATTATTATAAATTTTCTTCAGTCCATGAAATTACCTTTCCATATTATGATGGACAGTTCAGTAAAAATACTTCTTGAAAAATATTTTCATGAATTATTCCCATTACCTAGAATAAAGTTCCTCAATATACATTGTGTTTTTGATTACTTATCATAGTTGATCATCTTCAACATAAAAAAGAGACATTTCTAGCAAGAATTTCTCTTTTTTCAAAACTGGAGGAAGAATAATATATTGTCAATGGAGTTAATTCATTGTTCTGTGATAAGGGGATTGGATGATCCACTAAAGATATGAGGCCTTTTCATATAAATATATTGAACTCTACTTCATATTTATGCATAGAAGGAACGAGTTTCACATGATTCGTGTTATTATTCATAACTTAATTTAGTTCTTCTAGCACTATCATGAAGTTTGGAGCTCCCATTACCATTATATTTGTAATTTTATTAGGGAAATCATCATATTTCCTATCATATTGACTATTGACACAGATTCTGCTATTTTCAGCCATTAACTACAAAAAAAAGTACAATTAGGGGGATTTAATACTTAGCTAGTAAGAATATAAAAATTTGACATTGAACTTAAACGGATAAACATATTAATGAAATTTATATATTAGTATGTGATTTAGTATTCTTCCATCTAGGTTATAGATAGTGATAGAATTATCCTTAGGATTATTAATAAAGTACTCTAGTAATATTATCTAAAAAATAACTTGACCATTATATGATACCAACTATATTGATCCTACCCCTCTACACAAATTATTACAAAGCTTTATCCATAATTAAACATAAAATTTAAACCAATAATCATAAAGTCTAGTATCTTTGGAAGATTTGGAAAATAATTTGAAATCCAAAAACCAAATAAAATAATATTTCAATTGATATATATAAATATATTATAACTTACATTGAGATCTTTCATCTTTATAGGATAATCTAGAAAGTAAATGAATAAAGGGGTGTCCTAAATATCCATGTATGAAAACAAATATATGAGTAAAGCATAGCACATGGGCTTGTTGGCATAACCAGATGACATAACAAGGCATGGAAAATGAATAAAAATATTTAATCATGACATGTATAACATGGGATCATATAATCACGCCATCATAGGAATGTGGAAACAACATACAATATGACGTAAACATGAGTTAAGGATATCTTCCTAGACTGTATTGTATGGTTGAAAATGTCCAATAAAGTAATTAGGGTTACTCTATAACCCAACATGACGTATCATGAGACTAAACATTACCCAATGCACTGTAGAACTATCTGGGTGAACCCATCATAACATGTACATGAATATGTGTTCCATAGGAATAATCGATATAAGTAATAAACATATGTGTTACCCATGGAAAGAAATTGGTGTCATAATCCCGCCACAAGGCATAACCAAAGAGATTATCATAATGGTGTCCATCAATTAATAGATTTAATTCATACTTGGAATCTACTAAGGGTAAATAGGTATAATCGTGATAAAGTATTTCCAAATAAAGTGCAAACATTTACAATGAATGTTTAGGAAACTTTAGAAATGATCCACTTCGGTGCGATTTAAGGGAAAATATATGTTTATTTAAAGAGGACAAATGAATAATTGTTTTCATAAAAGCAAAAATGGGCTAAGAATGTATTTCATGATAAAAAGTGTTATTTTAGTAAAATACTTTTATATTCAAATAGATTATGGTGTGTACTAGGTAATGGGTAAGAAATTTGGATGTTCCCTTTAATGGAACATTAATTTCCTGAATAATTGGAAAAGAAACATTATAGAACTTGTATTTACCCATTAAAATAAGAATAATAAATCTATGTACATATTTTTGGAACTTAAAATCATAATTTCATAAGATAACATAAGAATAATTAAGAATTAAATTTGGTTAAATGTAGATAAAGTATAACCTGATGAAAAAAATTAAGGTTCGGAGAGATTCCATTAACATCTGTCTAAAAGTGTTCTGCACTTGAAGTTAATATCCTGGATAATAAAATTAGATCCATTAATTAATTATTTTAGAACCTATTCTATATGTACTTTATTTATTATAATTTTTTTAATCTCATTTACGTCCTTTTAGGTGTGTTATAATGTTTATTTTTTTTTGTTTTAGGTGCATTTATTTAAAGATTTTATGATCTGCCCCATTGAGTTAAACTTTTGGAGTGCTTTTCAAATGGAAGATCAAATCTAGAAGTAGAATTAAATGATACTGATTCAAATCCATAATGTGAAATGGTCTCATATGTCACTATTTTCAAATAAGTGAATGATTCATTAGATAAAAGGTTAATGATGAACATTAGTTTATTATGGTGGGGTTTCGATCATAACCAACTCCTTTTTTTTAATTATTTAGTATAATTTATATATATTAGTTATAAACATAAAACTAGTTAAAATAAAAATATTTCAATATTTTTATAAAATATTTTTTTTATGATAAGACATTAAGTCGATAATAAAAAACAAAAAATCATCATCCATGAAGGTGGTGAATAGACACATAACAAATGTTGTTTTCATTTTTAAGATAAAAAGATAAGAGAAGAGATTTTATTATGAATATACAATTATCAAAATAAAATTATAGTCTATGTATGATACAATAGTAATCCTGTCACTTTGGATAGTGCAGGAATGGATTAGGTAGAAGAAAAAAATAATTGAAAATAGAAAGGTAGAGGATTTTACCTCTTGAATAACACCTCCTTGAGATCCTCTTTAAGGAACATAGAAATGTAATTTTGGTGAGAATATAAAGCATAAAATGTGTAGAAGAGTCTTGGTAGAGGAATTGTAGAATGCCCCAACCTTAAACATTACATAATTCAGAATTATGTTAATAATACACATTGAAGATCATTATAGATTTAGAGATTTGGAGAATTAGGTTATAAATTATACATAACAACTTAATAATTACATGTAGACACTTCTACTCAGTATCCTTTTTTCATAAAATAAAAATTCTTAAAAAAGAAATATGTCTACTTCCATGTTTAAGACATCGTGATATTTATCTAATCCCATCATTGAACATAATCTTATTTATGTCTTGTGGAAAATATTACAAATACTTGGTATGGGAATAAAAAACTTAGTAAGGGATATAAAATAACGAAAGAAATATTAGTCCATCAATGCGTAAAAATCAAAGAAATCATACTTTTCAATCATAAAACATAATCTCTTTAACATAGCTCAAAAAATCATACGATTTATGAATATGACAATGAAATCATAAAATAAAAATGTAAATTTTGGCATCCATAACATTATTACATTGTATATTTCACATATATGTAGGGAGTTACATTTGGAATACCCAACAAAGTATATTCCCTAAATCTCTTAGGAGAAACATTAATGTTTACCACCGTTGTGTTACCCAAGGCATTGGAGAGCTATCTCAGGATCACCCAACATAGGTTTATCATGGAACCACCTATATATGTAAAAAATTCCCCAGAAGAATAACATAATCATAACACATGACCAATCATAAAGGAAAGAAAACATTTCCACATTACAATCAAAAGATATTAGTTCAAGATATTGACATAATCAAATCATTTAAAACATTCAAAAAAAGAGGTTTTAATCAAAGAGTTCCATACCACTCTAAAACCATTGAAAGGAATTTAAAATTTAAAATGATCATGTCTATATAAATAAATACATAAAATCATTTCTGAAACATGTACATGAAAGATAAGTATTTATAATATTAAATCATTAAAACAAATAAAACAATGTTTTAGTTAAAGAATCATTTACCACTTGAGAACCTCTTGAACTAAATCATTAAATAATAACATCAATGAAAACTATAAATATCATGAGAATATATAAATTCATGATATAAAATGTCAAAATTGTTGTATATACACCTTATAGGATAATAAAGGTGTACAATATTAAGATATGCCTCAATGAAAGGAGATATAGACGTAGTCACTTACAAATATTGTACCATTAGATTAAGGAAACCTCCATGAAATAATTATGTGTGACAAATATAAATACACACAATATTAGTGTATATTATGTTTAAAACATTCATAGTTCATTCACACATATTCATAGCATGACATAATCAAGAAATAGAAGTTGAACCCTAAAGAATTGAAATTGGGTTAAGAAGTTCCCTTACAAAAATTCAGCAGCCTAACAACATCACATAAAAACTCAGAAAATTATTAGATGAGAAGGTAAAAGGGTCTCTTATAAAATGTAAATAAAATTTACAGCATTAAGGATATATAATAACATATACAAACATTTTAAAATTAAAATTTAATGATATAACATAAAATAACATTTTAACAAAAAGAGGATGGTGAAAGGTTCCCTTACCTCATGTCTCACTTGATTCGTTCATCCATTAATTTCCTGAAAAACTAACATACATTATTTTCTACTTGATTTGAAACATTTTTCAATTTTATTCATCCTTTTATATCACTTATTACCACATTATAAAAATTACATAATTATTTATGTTAATACTGTTCATTTTGTCGATATTGGGTACTTGAGTAAAAAATGAACTTGTTATAATTACAAATTCTCCATGAGGTAAAAAGTGCATTATCTATATAATTTTATTAGTTATTTAAATATCATATAATTCATATATATCCTATATATATGTATTTATAATATTCTATATCATTTGGACATAAGAAATGAAATGCACCGTTCATGGAGATTGTAAGCTGTACATACTCTTGAACGCTACTTTCCTTCACTTCATATTTAATAGAAAGACAAATAAATGATAAATATGTATATTATAATTCATTTATAATAAATATTATATATTTTTCATAAGTTTTTTAATTACATCCTATATACGTTCCATGTATATCATGAACAAGTCATATGACTTTGAGGGGGCGATAGTCCGCACTTTCCTCAAATGAAATTATCATATATATACACCATGAAAAGCATAAAGGTATGTTCTAAGTTAAAATTAATGAATAATAGAGTTAAAATATATATCATATATATCATATATAATTTTAGTTCCATCATAATTACCAAGATTATAGGTGGAAGGAGATAATTGAACAATCATCATTTTGCGAGGCATTAGTTCGTCGTCCATAGAAACAGAATGTTCATATCTATTAGATGAAGGTGTGTGGAAGTGTAGTTAGAATATATATCATAAAAACAACATAGAAAATTGTGGATACTTGTGTTGTTATGTAAACAAGTAATAAAAAGATCATATGGAGTTGATAAGTAAAATAAAAGAAAAGAACTTGAGAGAAAATGTTTCCATTAAATTGGGTAACTTCCTTTGGTTTGATCAAAAAAGCTTTCTTGAATTAAATTCTATATAGGGGAAGTATTCTATGAATAATAGCGATATTTTGGGACATTATTTGGTCAAATTTTGGATGATCCAAGAGGCTTTAGAGTTTTTTGTAATCGTTTAGATGTGATGACATTTTATAAGGCGAAGGAGGGGATCTTTAGGAAAGTATGAAAATATTATTTTATTATAAACTAAATGTCAATTTCAAAAGGCCCCCAACACAATTAACTCGACGATAATGTGAGTATTGTTTTAAATACTCTCAACTAATGGGTTTTAGACAAGCTGAGGTCATAAAATTAACCTTATCCTTTAGCTTTAACCCATAGTTAACTAATTTTACTTTTACCATATCCTCTTGTATATACAAATTATGTGGTTAAAAAATTTACAATAAATTTCCAAGAGACCCAAAATATATCATTAATGTAATTTGTGACATCAAATATGTTAGTTGGACGAATCATAGTTTTCTAAGATTATTTTATCATTTAATAAAATCTTAATTGTTTTAAGAACTTATTTCTATCAATTTATAAACTATTCAGATCAAGACATTTACAAAATCTATAATAACAGTATTATTTCAAAAAACATTCTTTAATTCAAATATAAAAAGTCATTATTATCCCTAAAATTATTGTATGGCATAAAAAGTTTAAAAATAAATTTATTATAATATTTATAATCTCCTTTATTTAAAACATTTATTAAAAAGGTAATCACTACATCATCATTGTGTCATAAATGAATAAATGTATTTGATGTCTAAAAATTATAAATAAAATACCATGATGTAGGAAATCGTTTTATCTTTCTAAATAATAATTATATTCTAAAATATCACTTATGTAACCACATATATATTTTTTTTGTATTAAACGATATATGTTTATGTTACATTTTCCTGAACTTTAAATTAATTTTTATAAAATGTCATTTTCACTTACAAGTGGCTCCACGGGGTCCGAAAATCGACCCAAGGATTCCCATGGCCAGAAAAGTATCATCCAATAGGGTTAGGACCCGTTTTAGGTTAATTTAATATTATTATAATATTATTTTTTTAATCTTATTTTCCAGATTTACCCTTTAACCATGGTAAATAAAATATTTACTGAAGTTGCTATTCATAATGTCTAAAAATAAAAGTTACCTATTTACACATTTGGAACTCTTTATTCAAAAAATGTAATCCATTTTTCTAAATCCAAAACAAAGATGTTTCATAAATTAATTTAAAATTAACTCCCTTTCTCAAAACCAAAATATCTTGTCTTTAAGAAATAATAACTATCAAAAGATTGATAAGTGTTTCTGTCTAATTAAAAAGTAAAATTACTTCCAATGACCAAAATTGGATTAAATAGTAAAAATATAATCTAATCAAACTTTAGAATCAATTACAATGATAGTATAATAATATAAATAAATTATATTAAAATGCATTTTTGAATTAAAATGCAGTATTTTTCACAATTAATCAAAAAATGAACATTATCAGAAAAAACCCAAAATTTTAACCAAAGTAAAATTTGATGTCCCTCTTATAAAGAAGAATTTTATTTTGGAAATTGTAACACATAAAAGTGAAAAAACATTATTTAAAAATGGTTCTCCATCAAAATGCGGTAAATCAACCTTTTAAATAATATTAGAGTATTTCATGCTTAAAATTAGATTCATTTTTCTTTTAAGCCTCTAAATTTTATTGGATAAATGAAAAAACATTTAAAAAATGCATAATAATATTTTATTTAGTTATATTGATTACCTTCAATACAATTTATTTGCATTAACTACCTTTTAAAATAGTAATATTATTATATTATTTTCTGGTATAACTCAAATTTGGGTGCAACATAAGATTTCAAAGAAACCTGTTATTGTGTATTGAGTACATTATCGAACAAAGTTTCATCTTTATCATATAATTAATATCTTTTTTAAAAATATTAATATATATGAAAAAGTATTAATCTATAAATACCTGGTTCGTTATATCCATCCCCCATTTTGGAAATTCTGTCCTTGTAATTTTCAAATTGGGCTTGGAAAATTCATTGAAAGTCCCACATAGAAAAAAGAGCTAGTAAAACTATATCCTTTATAAAAGAAAGAGACGTACAAAGGTCACCCTGGATAACACATACTAGTATTCCATAAAATCTTGGATATAGAGCAGAAACTAAGTGTTACGTTCTGATGGAGGGTGATAAAAAACATGATCAGGAGAAAGTTAACCACCAGAAACCCACAAACATGTGATAGGTTAAATGGTATTTGATTCTACATTAGGAAAAGCAAACTGAAAAGTTTTTTTTCAGGTTCATTTTTATATAGTTGAGGAATTATTTTATGTTATTTAATAATAACCAATGGAAATATACTTACTTTTCAAGATGAGTTTGATTCTTTAAAATATATCTACCACAAACTTATCTTTTCCCCAAACGATGAGTATTCAAGATGACTTGGTCACAGCTGAAGTTCTAGAATAGACTTATAAAGAATCACATAATATTCAAAATATAAAAAATATATTTCTCTTTTCTTTAGACATTAACCAAAACCAAAATGGTTAGTATAATATTATATGATCCCCAAGAAGGATATTCGTTTATAGAAAGAAATACTACTCTTAATATCCAAAATTCCAAAAACAATACCTAATGTTCATAAAATACCATTCAATACACAATTGTTCTTAAAATTCATTAATGTAATCCAACCTAATGTTGAATCTCAAAACTCATAATTATTTTATCACGTAGTATTCCATGGTAAATATTAACATTTATCTCCAAATAACATCAACTACTCGTAAAGTCTCATACTAAAAAGTAATTAACATAATCACATCTACTTAAAGATAGGTTAATAATTTACAAACTATCAAAAGCCTCTATAAGTCCACAATAAAAAAATAGATTCTTTCAAAATAATATTTTAACCATTAATCCACAAATGAAATCCTATAGTATTCTATTTTATTTAGGTATATAGTGGTCACAAAAGAGCAAATGTCTACCAAAATAACCTTTATCTCCAAACCACCAAATCATTTTCTTATACTAATAATATCCATTTGATAAAACATAAGATCCCAAATCCCATATTATTGATGAATAAAATTATTTAACTGAAACGAATAAGTCATACTAATCAGGGACTTCATGTAGGCTAGTGGTAGGCGATGCGACCGTGTAACCCTTTGGTTGTGGGTTTGATTCCCATGGCCATGTCAGATGTAATGGGTTTTCTAACATCCTATAGGATTCCCATTTTATAAAACCATATAATTATTATAAAATTTTCAATAATAATATAATTTCCTCAAAAAAAAAACCATAACCTATTTTACCCTCAAAGGTTATCTAATACCTTTCATTTTGCATCCCAAAATGTAATAACCATTTATAACCTTGAAAACAAAATATCATATGAATGCCTAAGGTTATCCATTGTGTCTACACAATAAGATATAATTTCTTATTGAAAAACATTTTCACACATCAATCTTTAGGGTTACACATACTAGAATAAGTATTCCAAAGTAATCCCATCATCAAAAGTGCCTTAATTCTTTTAAGAATTTCATCATCCTAAAATATTCCATAACTCCTAAATCCCTTATATATATACTTCTTACTAATTAAATTTTCTACATGATCCATTAACCATTATTTTTCAGCTTATTCTGTAATACGTCATTCCTACAAACAAAATCATGAATCATATCCTAATATTCAATAATATCTAAACATGAAATAAGAAATAATCCATACCTTTCATTGGTCATTTTTAGTTTCTTTATCCTCAATTGGAATGGAATTAGGTTTTGGTATAGAAACATTTTTACAGTCCTATAGATCCCATTCCTGAACCATATTCATAGGAAATCTATTTGTATAACGACCATGCACACCACATTTAAAACATTAAATTTATTCTTTGAAAAGAACTTATTTCCTTTTCCTGGAGTCAACTAAACGATTTCTTTTTTCCATGGAAGGTTATTGATTTATAAACCTCATTAACACATCTAAAAAATTTTAACGTCCATTTGAAGAATTTCCCTATGTGTTTCTTTGAACATTGTAGACATATATGTTTTTAAATATACATACCTTTATGATTATTACCTAAACTTCCATTGGGATTCATTTCTCATATATATGATTCCATATAAAAAGAACCATGTTTAATGTGGTAAATTATGACTCCAAATAGTTGGTTGAGAATAACCACAAGATTTATCATTGTGGCTCCCATTTCATTCAGTTGCTTATTTAGAAAACTGTCACATTTTTCTTCACATCCATCGTTACATTGTTTCCTACTAGATCTAGCCAATTACTAAAACCAAAAAGGTCAGTGTGAGTATATTAGTAAAATAATCATATAATATCTTATGAGGAGGTAAAATATTAAGATATACTTATTCATGTTGTCTTAAACTCATTCAATTTATCTAAAATAATTATGACTCTTTCTAATATTCTAACCATTATGGTTATCTAACTTATGTTTATACAACACCCAGACCTCTAAAGTAATCTAAACCAACCTCTGATGCCAACTACAAGGCCCCAGCCTTAAACATTACATAATCATGAATTAAATTAAATATTCACATTGAGGATATTTTTAGGTTTTGTGCTTTATAGAATCAGGTCATAGCTTATACATAAAAACTTGAATATTACATGTAGAATCTTCTACTCACTATCCATTTTTTTTCAAAAAATAAAAACTCTTAAAAACATGTCTAGTTCCATGTTTTATACAACCTAACTTTTCCATGATCCCATCCATGACCCTATTCATCTTTAAGTCAGTGGAAATCATTCCAAAAATCTGGGATGAGCATAAAACGCTCGGTAAGTGATAAAAAATAAGGAAAGAATCATTACTCCATTAATACATACAAATCAAATAAATCATAGTTTTCAATCGTAAAACATAATCTATTTAACATACCTCAAAATATCATATGATTTTTTAATATCACATAGAAACTGTAAATCATAAAGGTAACTTATGGCATCCATGACATACTTTCATTGTATCTTTCATAGCTATGTAGCGAGTTACATTTGAATACTCATTATAGTAGATTCATTAAATCTATTAGTATAAACATTAATATTTACCTTCTTCACATTACTGAATGCATTGGAGATCCAACTAAGGCTCACCCACCATAGGTTTATCACGGAACCACTTGTTTGCAAAAACAATTCAGAAGTACAATAACATAACTATAACACATGAACAAGCATAAAAGAAAGATAAATTTTCAACATTGTAAAAACAAGATATCAGTTCAAGATATTGACATAATAAATTTATTTAAAATTTTCAAATAGAAGAGTTTGGTATCCAAGTGTCTCATACAACTCTAAAATATGTAAAAGGACTTTACACATTTAAACAATCATGTACATATAAATAAATAATAAAAATAATTTCTAAAACATGGACATGAAAGAGAAGGATTTAGAATATTGAATCATTGAAACAGTTAGAACGGTGATTTAGTTAAAGAATCATTTACCACTTGAAAAACTCTTGAATAAAAATAATTAAATAATAACATAAAAAACTATAAATATAATGATAATATAGAAATTCATGATATAAAAAGTCAAAATGGTTTTATATACACCCTATAGGATAATAAAGGTGCATAATATTAATATATGCCTCAATGAAAGGAGTTTGAGATGTAGTCCCTTACAAATATTATACCATTAGACTAAGGATAAATCCATGAAATAATTATGAGTGACAAATATAAATACACCCAATATTAGTGGATATTAAGTGTAAAAATATTAGAGTTTATTCAGACATATTCATTGCATGACATAATCTATAAGTATTAGTTGAATCCAAATAATTGAAATTGGGTATTGAAGTTCCCTTACAAAAATTCGACAGTCTAACGACGTCACTTTAAAATTCAGAAAATGAATTTATTAGAGAGAAAATGGCCTCTAATAACAGGGACATAAAAAATATAGAAATAAGGATATATAATTAAATAACCCAACATTTTAAAATTTAAATTTAAATACATAACATAAAATAAGACTTTGAAGAAATGACGATGGTGAAAGGTTCTCTTACCTCGGGTGTAACTTGACTCGTTTGTTCATTAATTTCCTGAATAATAAACTACAGGTAATTTATAAATTCTTCCAAAATTTTTTAAAGTTTATAATTAAATATAAATCAATCACTACTACATTATAAAAATTATATAATTATGTAAGTTAATATCAGTCGTTTTGTCGATATTAGGTACTTAAGTCAAAAATAAACTTGTTATAAATACAAATTGCCCATGTGGTAAAAATTCCATTATATTTAGAATGAAATTCATTATTAAGATAACCTATATATCATATATATACATTATATATGTATTTAAAATATTTTATATAAATTGTACATATGAAATGAAATGCACCATTCATGGAGACGGTAAGCCATACGAATGCATGATTGCTACTTTCATTTATTTTTCATATTTAATGGAATGAATACTAAATGATACATACTTATATTATATTTCAATTATAATATATATATTAAACTTGTTTCATAAGTTCATTAATTCAATCCTTTATATGTTCCATGTATAGCATGAACGAGTCATGTCACATTGAGGGGCCGATAGTCCGCACTTCATCAAATAAAATTATCAAATATATACAACATGAAAACCATAAAGGTATGTTATAAATGATAATTAAAGAATCATAGAGTTAAAATAAATATCATATATATAATATATAATTTCATTTCCATCATAATGGCCACCATGAGAGGCGATAGGAGATAATTGAACAATCAACTTTTCGTGAGGCAGTAGTTCGCCTTCCACAGAAACAGTAAATTCGTATCCAAAAGATGGTGGTGTATTGAAGTAAAGTTATAATACTTATCATAACAACAACCTAGTATATTTAGGATACTGGTGTTGTTATTTAAAAAAAATAAGAAGAGCATAGGGAGTGGAGAATGAAAATAAAAGAAAAGAACATGCAAGAAGATGTTACCTTTAAATCAAGTAACATCCTTTGGTTTGAACCAAAGAGCTTTCATGAAATTTTTTATGAATAGGGGAAGGATTATATGAGAAATAGATTGATTTTGGGATCTTATTGTGGTAGATTATGGACAATACAAGAGGCTTGAGAGTTGTGGGTATTGGGTTAGAGGTGACTGCATTTTAGAAGGGGAAGGAGGTGCTCATTAAGAATGTTTGAAAATTTTATTTTATTTTAAACATAATTTCAATTTCAAAAAGTCCCTAACTCATTAAATTCAAAGCTAAAGTGAGTAGTGTTTTAAATAATCTCAAGAATTGGTTTGAGAAAAGTTTATGGCATAACATTATCCTTATGTTTTAGTATTAACTCTTAGCTAACTAATTTAACTTTTACCATGTCCTCTAGTATATTTATACTATATGGTTAGTATATTTAATAGAAAAATTCATGCAACCAGAAATGGATCATTAATGACAATTTTAACATCATATATATAATTTTTCTGAATCTTATATTTTTAGGATTATTTTATCATTTAATAAAATATTAATATTTTTAAAAGCTCATTTATGTCAATTTATAAATTATTCATATCATGACTTTTAAAAAATATATAAAAACATTATTATTTCAACGAAATATAATTAATTCAATGATAAATGTCATTATTATCTGTAAAATTCATGGAATAAATAAAAAGATTCAAAATAAATTTATTTTAGTATCTATAATCTCATTTATTTAAAACATTCATTAAAAAGGTCATCACTACATCATCATTGTGTCATAATTAAATTTATTTATCTAATGTGTAAAAATTACAAATAAATAACCATGTTGTAGGAAATATTTGTATCTTTATAATTACTATTTATAGTCGAAAATTTCACTTATATAACCCCATATAAAAATTTTTTTATTAAAAGATATATGTTTATGATACATTTTCCTTAACATTAAATTAATTTTTATAAAATGTCATTTTCATATACAAGTGGCTTCATGGGGTCCCAAAATTGACCCAAGGATTACCATGGTTGGAAATTTTCATACAATAGGGTTAAGAAACATGCTAGGTTAATTTAATATTATTATAATATTATTTGTTTACCCTTATTTTCCAGATTTACCCTTTAACCATGGTAAATAAAATATTTATTGAAGTAACAATTCATAATGTCTAAAAAATTATCTACATAAACAATTTGGAACTCATAATTTTAAATATTGAAACCATTTTTCAAAATTCAAAACAAAAAATTCTCAGAATGTAATTTAAAATTAATTTCTATGGTCAAACCCAAAAAAACATGTTTTTAATAAATAACAACTATCAAAAGATTGACCTGTGTTTATGTCTTATTAAAAAAGTAAAATTACTTCCAATGACCAAAATCGGATAAAATTGTCAAAATAAAATATAATTACAATTTAAAACAAATTAAAAAGTCATTCTAATCATATAAATAAATTAGATTAAAAGTTAGTATTGAATTAAAATGAAATATTTTTCACTATTCATAAACAAATGAACTTTATTAGAAAAATACCTAAATTTTACCCAATGTAAATTTTGATGTCTCACTTCTATGTAAGAATTTTATTTTTTCAAATGGAACCTATAAAATTGAAAATAAAATATTTTTAAAAAGGGTTCTCTAACTAATGGCGATAAATCAACCTTTTAAAGAATATTATAGTATTACATGCTTAAAATTGGATTCGTTCTTATTTTAAGGCTCTAAAATTTATTCGATAAAATTAAAAACATTTAACAAAAATGTGTAATCATATTATAGTTAGTTCAAATAAATCCTTACAATACAATTTCTAGGTGTTAACTACCATATAAAATAATATTATTATTATATTATTTTCCAGTTTAACTCAAAGTTGTGTGCACAACATAAGATATCAAAGAAACCTGTTGTTGCGTGTTGAGTATGATATTGAAAAAAGTGTCCTCTTTAACATAAAATTAATAACATATTGATAAATATTAATAGATATGAAAAATTATTATTCTATAAATACCAGGGTCCTTACAAATTGGGTATAATAATATTAAGATTCAAATCCTATAAGGTGTGAGGATAAGAGGTGGTGAGGGGTGATATTTATAAGGGGAGGAGGGGTATTTTCACTATTTTATGCATTTTTTTATTATTTTGGCTCAATACTTTCAGTTTAATTGATATCTATGACTAATTATAGTAACTATATAATTTTAGTTTGATACAATGGGCACTTACATCATCCATGACTCAACCATGCTTAAACATTCATGTACTTGTTTAATAACGTATTTATTATTCACATAAAAAATCATATATTTTAGAAAAATACAAAAAAAATTAACCCTAAAACTTTTTAACATTTTTATTACAAAACATAACCATATTTTGTTAAAATAATTTTAAAAATATGAGAAATTTAATTTTTATTCAAAATAATCATTTATTAAAAAAGTACGATATTAATATTATAACTGATTTACAGAATGTCTAAAAAATAATGAGGATCTCATAAAATTATATTATAATTATGATAAAATAAAATATTAATTTATGAATATATTTTATAGAAATTTTATTTTTAAACATTATTTTAATTATAAAATCACAATTGATCATTTACATTTCAAAAAAAACCCAGTAATTTATCATTTTTAAAACACTTATTTAATTATATAATGATATAATTCTATCATATTTTTATTTATTGTATGGTTGAATATTATTTAAACTATCATTGGTGAGGTAAATATTCTATTTTCTATATTTCTATTTATAATGGACCTATTACTATTCTGACTAACAAGTTAATTCTCCATTGCTATTGGATCCTAAATTTCTAGAAATACCACATATTTCATTATTCATTTGTGATAATAATGTTTTATTTTTTGTATATATGTTTTATACTATCAAACATAATTATAAAGAAGGAAAATTCCATTTATAATATTATGTGTCGTTATAAGAAAGGAAGCTCGAGGTTTAATGGGTTCTGGGAGAAGGATATTAACCCAAGGAACAAGTTGTGCCAACTCAGACATAAAAGGAAAAAAGGTGGACCATGAAATAAATAGGATTCAAATTTTTTTTTTAGAATGTGTATATTTCTCTCACCTTCTAGTGAACAATTTATCATTATGATGAGATGTAACAAATTATTACACTAACGTTTTTTCTATATCAAAATATTCTGCAAGTATGGATCATATTTTAATTGTGTTCAAAGTTATCATAATGATATTTAGGTATTTTTTATTTATAATCTAACTTATTCATAAACAATAGAGTTAAATATTTCAGTGTGTGGAGGCATACCATTTTTTGGAAGGGTTTCCCTTTTCTATTTTTCATAGTAAAAATATTTATATATCTTTCACTATCATATTTAGGTTCGTCTGATTTGTATTATCAAATGATAATGTTTAAGTTTGTATAAATTTGGAAAAATTGCATGCAGTTTAACATCATGATTCACATTTATCTAGTATGAAGGGAATGATACAAAATATGCTTTTTATAATACCCAATTTGAATATATTATGGTCCTTTGATAAAGAATAATGATGGGTAATGGTATTCACTGTTTAACATCATGTAGTGGGGATTCATTTCTCATGAACATTAACGTCATACACTATGGTTATTTTCCTCACAGTATGACATCATGTGGTAAGGTTGTGGGAATCAACATGAAATTTTGAAAGATATCATTAGGGACCCTTGTCACTAGTTTTTGTAATTTAGAAATTGGGTTAACCCTTTATTCATGCACAAGCTCATTTATGGGTCACAATATGCTAATGCCCATTTTTGTATGGATTCAAATCATGTAAAAGAAATATATACGTAGATATAAATTTTTCATAGGTAGATTAAGTCAATATGACTCATCCCAATTTAAATAAAATTATATTTACAGGTCATCCCTAGGTTTTTCGATTCATATAGTAAGGGATGGTATAATTCAAAAGTCATCTACTTTAAGGAGATGTCTTTGAGGTAGTTTTGACTTGTATGAAGGGGAGATGGGTGACTAAATCAGAGTAGTTGCAACCTCTTAAAATATACATACCTAGAAATGGATAGGTACATGGATATGAGGTCATAAACATACTTTTAAAATGGGAATATTATGTAAATGTGTAACATCAAGAGCATCCCAATCCACTTGAATAGTTGGGTTACAAAATATGAAAATCATAACCCAACAACATTTGAGTTAACTGGGGTGGGAAACAATGGATATAGTTCAACCATTGGTAATGGAAAAAGACTATAAGATTTATTGTGGTCTGTAAATTAACTCTAGGATTTAAGGGAGGACATTTTTGGACCAATGGTCCCATTTAGATAAACCATCCCATGTTACTGATTTTCTATAGGGTTGAAGGAACCAAGAGTAAAGGAGGCCAAGGTCCGTGGTGTTCCAAGACAAAGACACTAACTCCAGTAATTGGTGGGGTCTACTAAAAAATCAAATATATAAAGTTGGATCCCAGAGAACATAAGATCAATGAAGGGTTTAATAATCTTAAAGTTAATGCCATTGAGTATTGAAAACATTTTAATGATAAGGAATAAAAAATGTGATTCTTGGATACACAACCATCCTAGGGGATTATATTTTTATGGTGAAGACCTTTTTTTGAAAAGTTTAACTTCATGAAATGTAGGAATGTTTCCTGATATGTGGTGTGTATCAACCATATTGACCATAGTGGATTTCTAGGTACCCCAATCTCACATGATCCATGCTCGGTGTGATAAACAAGGGACAACTATGTTGTCGACTGAGGCACATGAGTGTGGGTTTCACATGGATCATTGAATTAGACCATCCCATATGCAGTTATGGGTGTATTTTTATCATTTTATATATTGTGTATTAACCTAGTATTGATGACCTTGGTGTCACTACATATTCTATGATGGCAGGAATCAAGCCACACATAGTTATTTCATGAAATCTACCCACATAGGTCTATCACATACATAGAGAGGGAGGAATTGTTATATTGTGTATTTACCCAATATTGTAGATCCACGCATCACTATATATATTTTCATAATAGTAATTAATGAACTTGTACTTTCTGAAGTGGAAACTATCCCCATAAGCCTGACCCATACATAGAGTGGGGTATTTCTTGTATTTATGAATGTGGATGGACCTAAGATTGGAGATCCAAGTGTTACTATATATCCTATGATGATAAGAATCAATCCACAAATAGTTCTAGAATGGGAAAAGCATAACATATGCATGACCCATATACAAAGGGGGTATTATTCCCATTGATTTTTTTATCTGGACCCCTATTGCATATTTGGGCATCACAACATATCATATGATGACATGAATTAAGCTAAACGTGGTTCTCAAATGGGAATATCACTATATAGTTCAGACCCATTCATAGAGGGGGTAACTTTAGTCATTGATTATTGCACTTAGACTTGGGGTTATAGATTTGGGTGTAACTACATCTCCCATGACTGAAGAAATCAATCTACATATAGTTCTTGTATGAAATAATCCTATACAGGTGTGTCCCATACATAGAGGGAAGACATTTTTATGTTGTGGATGCACCCATGGCTAGAGATCTAGAAATATCATGTATCATGTGACTACAAGAAACATGACACACATAGTTCTTGAATGGAAAATTCCCTATGAAATCATAACCCATATACAGAGGCGGGCATGGTTCTAATTGATTACTATGGATGGTGCCAATATTGGACATTTGGGTGTCACAAAATATCCTTATATTGTCAGAATCAATCCACATATAGTTCTTGAATGGGAAAATTTTCAAATTATTCTGACCCCTATGAAAATAAAAGCATTTTTCACATTGACTATTGCAGCTAGACAATATATTGAAGATCCATACATCACTTTGTAACCTAATGATGATAGAAATCAATCTACATATAGTTTCTATAATATTAATCACTCTATGTAGATTTGACACATACATCAAGTGGAGAAATGTTCCAATTTATTATTGTAGTTATACCCATGATTGTAGATTTCAGCGTCACTATATATCCAAATATTTATAGGAAAAAATACACTTTTAATTTTATACAGGTGCTTTGTTGGGTGACCAAAACCAATGATGGTGTTCCTCTCAGGTAGGGTTCATATTAATTCATAGTTTTATATCCTGTGAGGGACATGATCCTTGTAGTTTAAGGTCATGTAGTAATGACATGTGGTGTGCTATTTATGGTATTGCAACCTATACCTTGTTAAACTCTATGTGAACTGATATGACTCGATCATACAGGTATTCACACTCCAAAATTCCTAAGCCCATGTGAGATATGCTCTCTATTAAAAACATAGAATGTAAAAGGCCTTATTGACAATATGTAGATAATTAATGAATTAATAGGGTAATTTTAATCATGTTTTGGATGGGTAATGATATATTATCTTGTAATATCTACATATCTCACAGGAATGAGAATGAATCCAAACATAGTTCTTGGAAAACAATGTAGTTTAAAATCTACAACATGGACATAGGTTACTCGAAATGAAAAATAAAGCACCAAGCCTCTTAAACTCTTCCCAGACATTCATAAAATCATCTCATGAGATTATCTATCTGTCTATGACATGCATATTCCTAGTATTGTTTCCCAAGGCATCATATTCTTAGAAGATAAGGTAATTCAATATTTTAACATCATGAATTGAAGATGTTATCACATAATATAATGTCTTATGACTAGGGTGAATAATTTTTTTCTAGACCAAGGACTTGATATCTATGCATCACTATATAGCCTGTGATTCCAGGAATCAATCCACAAGTTATTCTTTAGTGGGGGAGATTATCTATTCTTATCGAACTCAAAAACATGGAGGGGGTCGCATTATTTTTCTTTCAAATAGATCTAGAAGATGAGAAGTGAATCATCCATCAACTGATATTCTCTATTTAGTTTAACATTGGGAGGTAAGTGTTATTATTTGAAATTTATGATTTAATTATTTAAAAATATTATATGTGTTGATAAATTACAATCTCATCACTATTTATTAAAATTCGTGTGCTATTAAAAGTTAATAAATTTGTAATTTCATGTTTAAATAATGTTTAAATAAATGTCTTAAATTCTAACTTCATGTGGTTATATCATTATTTTACTCAATGTTAATATTTTATTAAGAAAATAAAATATATTTTCATGCTTGTGAGCCACTTAGTCTAGCCCTCAACCACTTAGAAGACCCATTGGGTCAACCCCTTTGGAAGATCAGACACATGACACCTATAAAAAGACTGGATATATTGGTGTGTATATTGTACTCTTAATGTGTTCCTTCTCATGTTTAGGTCCCATAGGGAACTCCCTCTAGTCACATGGGTTGGGAAAGTGTGCCTACTAGGTCATAGGTCTATGTGTGTGAAAAGTGTAACCGAGGATGATCCCTTATAGCCAGCTCAAACGAAGGATCAACAATGATTTTTTTTATAAACAAATCACTCTAAACTTCACCATATAAATGTGGGATATAGTTTTTTATCATTTAGAATATATATTTAAAAATGTGGAAGGCCACAATGAGATGCTCAGCCCTTGGATCTAATCAAAGTGATCTATTTGATCTCAGATGTTATAATTTAAATTATTGTGTATCTTCTCGTAGAATTTTTGTCTTATTCCTCAGTGACTGGTTTCTCTCCGGTACTCTAGGGATCTTAATAGTGTCTGTTACGAATATAACTAAGTTTCAACAAGCTTAAATATTTGTCATGTTTTGTTTCGGCATCTCTTTATGCACCTTCACTTGAAAAAACTATATCTTGACTTCTCTTTCATACTTCCCACAAATCACCTCTACTTAGGATGCTTCACTGGTTTTAATACATATTATTTTATGGTTAATCGACAATGATTCCATTGGACATAAAAGGTGAGTCATTTTTACTCACTGTTGGACATCAATGGAGGGTCACGAGTAACTATTGGCCTACATTAGTGAGTCAAATTTTTTGACCAACCACTAAACCTCATTACTGGATCATTTTCATCCACATGTTTTTATTTATTCTTATCTATTATATATAGAATTGGTAGAAGCTTCTTCAAGCTCCAAAATGCGATCAACTTTCTTCTGTCAGGTGTAGTATTTTGTTTATTTCTCATTGATGTTATTTTCTAATTTATTTTTCTATATATTATTTCATTTATTTTTTGATCTTGTTGATTAAAATTGTTTTTAGATTTCTAATATTTGAAATCTTCAACATTGGTTCATGAGTCACTATTGGACATCTCCAATGTAAGGTCTTTTTCCTTCATTGGAAATCCAATGGTAGCAATATTTTTTTTCTTATCATGAACGCTTTGGTAGCTTAGTTGCATGGAAACAATTTTGTTTTGGTTGGATCTATTAATTTTTTTTATTATAAGTAAAAAATAAAAATATTATATATTTTAAAACCATTTTACTTCAATTTAAGTATATTTTTAGTGGATGAAAAATTAATTCACCTCTCTCTATTTTCAGTAGTTGCAAAATTAAGATGTCACTCTATGTTACAAGTAGTTCCAAAAATAAACTACCACCATATATATTAAAGGTATCTCAATGATAATCTATTTTTTAAAATATTTGTTTTTTAATTTTTTATTTCATTTCTAAATTAATACCATAAAATTAGTCACTTTTTTAAATATTTTATTATTTTTTTGTTGAAACATAATTGAATGAAGGTGTAAAAAATAATTGTAAAATTATATTTCTATACCCATTTACATGTACTATTAAACTCATGGGACGATATTTTTTCTACAGTTTTTACTTCTTTTATATTATATAATATTATTATACTATTTATTTTTTCTTTATAAATGATAATTTTTATTCATTTTTTATATTTAAATTTTTAAATTTTTTTACTGAAAATATTTAATGTTTCATTTTAATATGTCATAAAGATTTATAAAGCATAGTTTTAATCATTTTTTTCAGTGTTGATTTAACAAACTAAGGTAAAAATCATATGAATTCATTTTTGTTCAGTAACAAGTGTCATGCCAATATTATACACTAAAAAATTCCTAGATTATATTTATTAATGATCCATATGATAACTTTTAGTAATAAAAGAACACTGGTGCAAATAATTTTCAAAGATAACATATTATACATCTTAGGCACATGCTTACCACTTTCAATTGTTCATGATGTTATATGATTTAGGTCCTCCAGTTGTGATCACTAAATGACTTCATATTGATATTCCTTATAGAATATTAATGAACCTTAAACTTCGACATATTCAACATTTGGATCTTCTTATAATTCCCCTGAGTTTAGTTTTCATTCATGTAATATTTTCTTTTTTTTATAATTTCTAATGTCCGTTTTTTTCTTTTCCCAACCAAAATAAATTCATGAATTCTTTTATTTGTTCCACCCTCTAAAAAGAAGTATAGGTTGTGAGATAGAATCAAAATTTAGGTAAGAAGACTAAGATTGTCTGTTATAACTGACTGGGTTGTGCCTATGGGTTGTTCAAAAGGAAGTGCATGTAACAAGGTTATCACACCTTTAAAATTCAGTTTACTAGTGGGGACTTATATCCTAAAGTATTAAAGGAGGTTGACTCGTGGATTTGGAACTTTATTATCTGAACCACTATACATCCTTATATACATTCCATTTATTTTTGTTGCACATTATCTATAGAACACATCAGTGACTATAAATATGAATTTTATAAACTATTATTTCTTTTGTATTTAAAATTTTACAAAGACAATTCCCCCTAGTAATATTTTCTATCACTAAGGATCCAACAATTGGTATCATAGAGTAGGGCTATCCTAAAAGGCCAATTATACTATCTAATTATTTCAGTTTCTAAATTTTAACATTTTGTTAACATGGTATCCTAGACCTAACAATCTTGGGAACAAAAATAAAATATTTTTTAAGATGGAAAGTGTCAATGGAAATGATATATAGATATCATAGAAACTCCCATTCTTTTATGGGATTGAATAGAGATAATGAATAGAAAAAATGGAATCCTACTTGAAACAAAAATGTTTTGATCAATGGACAATCAGGGATTATTTATATGAGCTACCCAAAGTGGATCTCAAGACACTTGTAGGAAATGACATGGTAAAATATGTTTTGAATTGTAATGGTATAAATATTTCATACTCTTGTATAAGTATAAGTGTATATATACATGTTTTAGATTATAAGAAATCCCATGACATATGATTGATTCTATAAGAAACACATTATTTTTCTGAAAAAACGAAGAGAACGAACATATGAATGCCCTGATAATAATACTAAGACTTCATGAAGGGAGGTACATAATTTATAAACCGGATGTTCTATTAGTTCAAAAGTATAACTAATGGTATGAGTTCTATTGGAGAAGTCTTGGATAATATAAATTAAGTCAAAATATTATTTAGAGGTATTACAAAAATATGGCATATAAAGAAGGTGGTGATAGATGAGAGTAAGAATTTTTCTAAGTATTCATTAGATGAACTAAGAGGATATCTACTACAGTATGAGTTAAAGAAAAAAATATAGTTGATGAGGAGTCTATTAAAAGAAAAGGTGTTTAATTTAAATAATATTTTATTGAAACCTCTAATGCCTTTGAATTTTATTTCAAATAAAGTGACATGTAGATGGCCCACTTTAGTAATACATTTTTCAAGTTCATGAAAAAACAATGGTGGGAATAGGTCGTTCAAGAGGAAGTGCAAGAAGAACTATATCAAAGGTAATGTTAATAATAATAATGGTGTTTTATAATTAACATCTTATGAGTGTAATAATAAAGGTCACATAATTAATGAGTTACCTAAACTTAAATATCAAAATATAGACAATGATAAAAGAAGAAATAAATAAGATATTTTTTAGAGGATGAGACTATTCACACAGTTCAGAATCAAATGGTGATTTTGTAATTGAACAAGAGATAAGGAATATTTCCCTGATGGGTATTCAAGGTGAGTTAAATAATTACCTCTTTAATCAGTTAATAACTCCCACAATTGTTGATCATATTTATTTATATGGAAATTATACTAAAATTGCTTCAAATTTATGTTCTGATTCTATTTCTATAAATTAAAAGTTAAGAAATTACATAAAGGAAATTAAGAATTAAATAAGGATGGGGATAGAATTATTGAAAATTATACTAATATGAAAATGAATAATTATTATATGATTAAAGAAAATGAGAAAATGAAAATGGAATGTGATAAACTGAAAAAATTGTATTTTCCATAATCATAAATCTAACGAGTATTTTAATCCTGAATTTCTAAAACTAAAAGATGAAATTAAAGGATTAAAATAATTATGGAAGTAAATTATAAAGATAAAGATAGAATATTTAATTTAGTTATATATGACATAACTAAAGTTTAAAATTAATTTATGAAATTAAATAAATATAATAATAAATTAAATAACATAGCTTTTGGATCAATTGAAAAAATAGTTATAGATTTTGAAACTATTAAAAAAGAGAATATGGATTTGAAAAATGGAGTTGTTAATATTAAAATATAATTATCTAATTTTTAAAGGAAAAAAATATTAGAAAATGATGCATTTATTGAAACTAAAAACCAATAAAAATGGTTTTGTATACAATAGTATTACTCCAAGCGTAAATAAGACTAACTTGTTTTTAAATCAAAAATGGAATCATTTTAAGTGTTACCTGTTTTAAATGATTAATGAAATGGAATTATTCAAATGATTGTTCACTAATATTTACCCAATATTTTTTCATTATAGAATCTCAATTTATAATTATTTACCTTCTACTCAGTACACTAATAAAATCATTGAATTAAGTTTTGTGCTTGAGGTTTTTACAACTAATCAACTTGGACCCAAGTTCGCATGTTACAAAAAAAGTTTGTTTGATTATTTAATTTTAGGAAATCTAATTTATATTTATTAATGAATCATGGAACAAAGAAATTGGCTAAATGAGGAATATCCCAGGTGATATTTCATAAATCCAACCATTCGGGTCATGTGATGTTTGCATTGTCACATGTAGAGAAAACATTAATGTTTTTATTGAATGTATTCCATAATTTGGTTTTTCTACAAACAAATTTCTAAATATATTATATGTAATGATTTTAAAACATAAATTCTCTGAAATTTGTGTTATGATGATTAAATTTTATATTTGAAAATAGAAAATGTATTATTCGGAAAAATAAATTTGTTTTATTTTTTAAAAATAGAAAATAAAATTTATATATTGTTTATTTTTATAATATAACCTTACAAAAGTTTAAGTGTTTGAATACTAGAGATGAAGATGAATTTTTTTGGTATAGTAGGTTTTTGAATGAAAATTTCCAACTAGTACACAAACTATAAAACCATGAACATGTTCTGCAACTGCCCAAGTTATAATTAAGTACATCATTTATGATTCCTACTTAAAAGGTAAATAAAACAAAGAAATATTTAAATCTATAAAAGAAGTTAGTATAACTATATATTTAGAATTATTTCATATTGACTATTTTAGAAATATAAAACCCTTATTTTTGTGGTAAAAAGTATATATTAATAATTATAGATGATTACAATAGATTCTTATATATATATTTTTTAACCCATAAAAAAGAAACATTATCCGAATTTTTTACTTTATATAAGTTTATTCAAAAATTCAAAAACATGTTAACAATAAATATCATAAATGATATAGGTGGTGAATTTTTGAATTTATAATATTATAATTTCTTTGAATCAAATTAATATATATTTTTCCCCACAAACCCTAGGGCATAACAACAAAATGTTGTGGTAGAAAAAAAACATATCTATTGAATAAAAAGATAGATAAATGCTAATTTAATTTATTGCACCTAATTAATTTTGGGAAGAATATGTAAATATAACTTTAAAAAAATTAAATATAGTTAAAATTGTACTTTCCTATATAGAAATCTTTATGAATTCTTCAAACACTTTAAACCCAAATTTTGATATTTTATGTTATTTGGTTGTAATATGTTTATCTTAAATAAAAAATATACTTTATAAAAATTTGAACCTAAATTAGAAGAAGGTATATTTTTAGGATATTCCAATTCTATTAAATCCTATTGAGTTTTAAAAAAGAAAATTTTATTTGATGAAGAATCTCTGATTGTAAAGTTTAATTAAAACAATCATAATAAGAATGATTATGAATATATAAAATAAAATGATGACTTTAGAGTAATTATTTTTGGTGAAGATAATACCAAGAAAATGACAATGTATCAGTTGAGGAGGATAATATATATTCTTAAATTTATCCTAATGAATTTAAATCTCTTAAAGATTACCCTACTTAAAAAGTAATTGGTAATGTCGAATCTCAAATTCAAACAAGAAAATATTTTTTTACTTTACTGTTCCAATCATAATTCTGTTTCTGACTTTACCCATATCAATATAGAAAATAATTTAATTTTTTCAAATTTTATTAATTATATGAATGATGAATTAAGTAAATCTTAAAGGAATATAGTGTTGTATTTAGTAGATTTTCCCAAAGACAAACATGTTATTGGAACTAAATGTATTTCTCGTAATAAACATGATGTAGCAAAAAAAATTTAAATAACTAAGACTAGTAGCACAAATTTATTCCTAAGAAGTAATTTATTTTGAATATTTTTTCTTCTATTTCTAGGATGGATGAAATTATAATTTTATTATCCATTAATAGTTTTATAGAAAATAATGTTTGACAAATGGATTTAAAAAATATCCTTTTTGAAATGGAATTAGTTTAGATGATGTCTATATCAAACAAACCCCTAGATTTAAAAATGTTTATTTTTTAAATCATGTTTTTAAACATGATATTGACTTATACGGTATTAATAAAGCATCAATATATTGGTATGAAATACTGAAATAATATTTTTTAGGAAATGAAAATATTAAAGGTAAGTATGATCCATCATTTTGTATAAAAAGAGTTTCAACTTATATACTAATTATATAGATATATGTTAATTATATAATATTTTTCTCGTAAAATTACTATCTATGTAATGAATTTTATAAGATAGTGAAATGTAAATTTTACCTGAGATTAATGGGAGAAATAAAATTTCTCCTTGGCCTTCTAATTAATCAATGGAATGGTGGTATTGTATTAAAATAATCTATAAATGATAAATAAATTGTAAAAACGTTTGGAATTGACTCTAGTAATAATATGAATACTCTAAAGACTAATAATTCTAAATTGAACATAGATGACTTTTTTACGGAATTTGATATTAAAATATATAGAGTAATGATAAGTAGTCCACAATATCTCACTAATTATATACCATACATCATGTTCATAGTTTTTCTATGTGCTAGGTTTCATAGAAACCACAAGTAATGTCACCTAAAATCTGTTAAAAATATAATAATATATATCAAGTCAAATATTTCTAATGGTCTATAATATATTATTTTTTCATTTACGATCTTACATTGATTTTTAATTTTGAGGTTTCATATTGGACCATAAAATCACTATAGGTCTGCATCATTTTTTATAAAAAAAGGTTAATTTTGTGCATCCTAACAAAACAACTTTTAGTATAAATATCAATAATTATGGCTGAATAAGTTTTTGTTTCTAGTTTCTATTCATATAGTATTTTGATAAAAAATACTTTTTATTGTTTCAAAATCATTTTTGATAAAATTATTATTTACATTAACAACTCAAGAGTTATATAAAATCGAAAAACCCTAATCAACACTCTAGAACTAAAAACAAAGATGTAATATTTTATTTTTATAGGTATCATGTAATTAAAGGTGATATATTCGTAGAATTTGTTTATAGTGAGAAATAGATAGTATAATTTTTCCCCCAACACTTAGATTATAATAAATGTGAGAAGATGAAATTTTAATTGGGTATGTTACAAGATTAAAATATTTTATAGTATAATAAATATCTTAAAATATATTTTTACAGTTTTTCTATAATTGAATGTCATTTTCTACTTTGATTTTATCTTAATTAGACCATAATTTTTTAAAATGATTGGTTAAAATTTTTACTATATCACTTATACAATTGTCACTTTTTTATTAAAATTGAGTCACTCTTATATTTTATTATACATTTTGAAAAAAAATTAAAAGGGGTTGAAATTTTAATAAATGTAAATTTTTTTAATTTAAAAATATAAATAGTTTTTTAGTATTTGAAATTGAAGATTTACATCTTTAGAAATGTTATCTATTTTGAAAAATTAATTCCTCGTCACTTTTGGTTAATATTATTATGCTATTAATCATTAATCACTTTTTAATTACATGTTTTCATAATCTATATGTAAATTTTTTAAATTTTACTTCATTTTATTATATTTTTATTTCACCTGAGATATTATTTTTGAAAAATAAAAAATGACCTATACTTGTGTTAAACATAGACTAGTCCTCAACAACTTAGAAACCATTGGGCCAACGCTATGGGAAGTCCCACCATAGGTATCCCACATAGAGGCTGGAGTTCTTAGTGTTCATAGTGAATTCTCAGTGTGTTTTTGATTGTGTATAAGGCCCACATAGTGTGCCAACTAGGAACAAGGTTTGGGATTGGTCACCTGTTGGTCCATAGGTCTATGTGTGTGAAAAGTGTAACAATTTCTGATCCTCAACATTCAGATAGAACTGAAGATCAGTAACACAAGTTTGATATACCTCTCACCTTACTCTTATAAAAATCAATGTTGGATGAGTTTTTTTTACCATTCATCTTCCTTAAAATAAATCAAACAAAAAAGGTGAGACACTCGCTCGTCAGATCTGATAAAAGAGATCTATTCAATATCCCACATTATAATTTGAAATCCCATACTTCTTATCATTAAATAATAATTCTCTTCTTTAGTGAATGGTCTCTCTCAATTACTACGGTTGTCTTCACAATGCCTCTAAATAATATAATTGTGTTTCTTTATGCTTTCGTATTTGTCTCATTTGGTTTCAATATATCTTTAAGGATATTCTCTTGAGAAAATTATAGCCAACTTCTTCATCAAGCTTCCCACAACTCACATCTAATCAATATGCTTATCTGGTTCAAATAATTCTTCTTTAATGGTTTATCAATAGTAGAACCATTAGAAATCAATAGTGAGTCATTTTTACTCATCATCAGACATCAGTGGTGAGACATGAGTCATATTTGGACATCAATGGTGAGCCATCTTTTTTACCTACAATTAGACATCAACGGTGGGAATTTTTTATCCATCAGTTGTTATTTATTTTTTATAAATTGTACAGATACATGGAAGATTTTTCTTCAGGATCCAACATGAGACAATCCTTCTTTGATCAAGTACATTATAATTTTTTTTTCTCTTTGACGTTTTTTCTTATTTTTTTAGAATATTTTATTATTTGTTGTTTCATCCTAAAAGTTTGAACTATTTTCAATTTTCCACCGTTGTACATGTCCCATGATGGTTTGTGAGTCACCTCTTTAAATCATCAAAATTAATGCCTTTTAACCATTGTACATCCAATGGTAGTAATGTTTGTACTATTTCCCCCAAATAATTCAGTTTCTCAGTGGCTTAGATATATTTTTGTTTTTTATGGATATCTTTATTTTTTTTATATAATTGAAACAATATAATCAACTCTATTTTAGAACTATTAAACTTCTACCGCACTCGGATTTCAGATATCGCAAAAGTAATTCATTGAATCATTTTTGTAACAATATCAAAATTAAGGCACCACTCTTTGTTTTCAATAGTTTAAAAATCATTTTCCTCTCTCTATTTTGATGGTAGGTAAATGATCCACCATTAGTTAAAAAAATTTTCTAATTTTTTATTTACTTTTGAAAAATAATTTTCTTAAAATAAATAATTTACAATTTTTTTATTTTCATGTCTAAATTTATTTGAACAAATGTGAAATAAAATAATTGTTAGATTATTTTTACGTACACATATTCATGAAGTTTGAAACTCATCTGATGCTATATTTTTATATAGTGTGTACTGCATTTATGTCTATAATATTATTCTGTTATTACTGTTTATTTATAAATGCTAATTTTTATACATTTTTATATATTCTATACTAATTTTTTTATTGAAAATATTAAATGGTTTATTTTAATACCTCATATATAATTATAAAACCTAACTATAATATTTTATTAGAGTGACTTTATCCAACAAAGGTTGTAGTAATATTATTTCAGTGTTATTCTCTAATAGGTTCCATGAAGATATTGGACATTGAAACGTTCCAAGAATATATTTTTTTAATGATCTTGGTGATATATTCAAGGAATAAAACAACACCGGTGCATATCATTTTCATAGAAAACATATGATAGTTATTTAGAAAATGTTTTCAGCTCTCAATATTTCTTGAACTTATGTGACTTATATACTCTAGTTTTGATCACAAAAGGACTTAATAATCGACATTTGTTCCTTTCATTTTATCAATAATCATCAAGATTCAGAATCTTCAACATTTAGGATCATCTTCTAATTTCCATGTATTACATTTTAATTTGTGTAATATTTTGTCCTTCTATTTCTAGTTTCATGAGTTTGGTTTATGATTTTCCCAATAAAAATAATTTCTTTTATTCTTATATTATTCCAACACCTAAAATTAAGTCTAGTTTTTGACACCCAATCAAAAATCAAGTATACATACAAGGATGGTCTTCTATAAAAAATAGGTTTTTCCTTTGGGTTGTTTAAAAGGTAAGGACTATAACAAAGTGTATAAAACATTTAAATGTGCGGCTCTAAGTGGGTACAAATATCATTGATGAGTATAGGATGTGGATTATTGGACTAAGATCTTTGTGATCCAAACCACTATAAATCCTTGTGTTCTTTATTTTTTTTCTTGCTACACATTATTTATAGATCATTATAATCACTAAAAATATTAATTTTATACACTTTGATTGTTTTTGTATTTAAATATTTAAAATAACTATTCACACCCCTTTAGTCATATTTCCATCGCTAAATATCTATTATTAAAAACAAAAGATGTAGTTTTGTTTAATTTTTTGCTTTCGGAACATAGAATTCTATGTAGTATAGAGTCTTTTTTAGAGAGGTATTTGGTTTAGATTAACATCATGCAGTACAGATGTATTTATCACGAAGTTTAACGTATTATGTCAAGGGAATTTTACTTGATTCTTAACATCATGCATCTAGTATTTTGCATGAATTTCAACATTATGTGAATAGGAATATGGATTCTAAATGGTAGCTAGTAAAAGTGATTTTTTGAGAAACCTTGAAATAGTGGGGTCTATATGGCATTCCAAATCCATTATGTCCAATGAGAAAGATCCATTTAAATAGAAATTATTGATGATATAAGATCTATACCATTTGGGTTCCATATTTGGAGGTTTATTTCATGGAATAATAGGGGTTCTAAGTGCCAATACCAATTCTCCTTGAAGGAATGGGTAGAATTGTACCTTTTTATAAAAGGCAGAAGTGATTAGATTATAATGTAATTTATGGTTGTAGAGTGTACAAATTTTTTCATATCGATCCCTTTCAACTCATATAGACACTTTTTCGATTACTCATTTATCGAGTGTTTTATATAGATATCAATTCAATGTGAGGGAAACTAGACTTCTATGTGAAATACTAGCTCAAATCTGTACACCATTTGAATATGGACTTTCTTGGTTAGTAGTGTGTGTGCAGTTATGGTAGGCAATTAATGTTTGAATGAAATTTTCCAAAAAGGACATCTGATCCTTATCCCCCATTTTGGGGTTATATTTGAAAGAGTTTAATTAAAGGATACAATTAGTACATTATCCACCACATGGTAGCGAGATTAATTGTTGGACTAGATGTTATACTCAGCGTATAATTTCTATAACTCATTAGAATAGAATTTAATGCCATTTTCCATAAATATCATTCGAGGGACTCCAAATCTAGTGATGGAATTTGAAAATATGAAGTTAATGATATTATTTATTTCAATATTATTGAGGGGTATTACCTTAACCAATTATGAAAAGAATTTTTTAATAGTAAGGATGTACTTAAACTGTATAGTTGTGTCTAGGGGATACGACCCCACAATATCTATCCCTCATATGGAAAATATCCATAATGTTTTAGCTATAATTTTCAATTTTGAGGGTTTATGGATAAAGTTTTTAAGAATCTGGAATGCATGAAATTTCATGGTGAATTCTACATAGTCATGTACCATGTGTTTTTAGTATTTTACAATCATCCTAATTTTGTGGGAGAGTCTAGTCTGGGATTGATGAATGAGGCAGTAGCCATATTAGTCTTCTTCCATTATAATGGGAATATAACATTCTTCAATGAATATAAGGAGGATTCCATTGAAGCCTAATTTATAAAGGGATTGTTTCTCATTATTACCATCCAAAATGGTAGAGTTCACTATTGATCATTGATTCTATTCTATTTCATATCCTTATATAAGGAGATTCGTATTTTGGAGATAAGCGATTATGATCACTTTCTATGTAGGGATAGATATAGGTTCATCAGGCTCTGGTGTTGTGTTTACTAGATTTATCTCTTCCATGCCACAAATGATGAAGGATGAGACTGTCCTTCGGTGCATGATGTGAAATAACACCTCTTCCTAATAATGGTTAGATAAGATTCTGGCTTCAATAGTTGGCGCATCGGTACATTGGGTTTTGGATTGAGGTACGAGATTCAATGTTGGTTAAGAATATAACTCTTAAATTAGTCATCTAGCATAACAGATGAGAGGGTAAAATTATTCTTTTTTTGATGGAATACTCACCATTGATATGTTTGACAACTTCCTTTGAATTACCGTTAATATTTATGTAGGTTATTTATAGTTGTATAGATATTTACATGCTAGCAATGAGGGATTGATATTAGGCCTCACTATTAGTTCATCCTTCGAATAGTGAGAAAGTGTTGGGAAAATGTTATTTATTCATAAAAAAATAAAATCCCTAAAACATGAATATTTATCTTCATGTTTTCCATCCTCTTGTCGATAATATTTTGTGAGGAACTAGAAAAATACATCTCCCATGTTCAGGAAGTGTCATGTGCATAGAAAACATATTATTTTTGGAGTTTGGTATGTACTGGTGTAATTTTTGCTGTAGGATGTATTCTAAGGAAATTAGCCAGGTCCTTACATTTCACTTCCTTATGTGACCGAAACTAGATATCATATTATTATAGAATAACCACATATTGATCCAAACACCTAGCCAGTATTGAGAATCCAAAGATATAGAATATAAAGTCAATTTGATATAACAAGTGTACTTCATGGTACTGCAAGTAATTCTTGAATTTTTTAGTGCTTAAATGAGCATGAGGTTGTTCTTCTCAACATCATAATATTGGGTGTCATTACCAAGAATAATTTGATTGAGGTGGTTGAAATTATTCTATTTCTATGCATCATTATTCTATGTGAGGATGTAACCTAATGATCATTCAAAGGAGGCCACATATAGGATGAGTAAATTTCATTCAATCAGGGGCATCAAAACTAGTGGGTGTAGAATGTAATGATAGATACTATCAATGCGATCTTTTAATTCTTCATCCCATATATATATGACTCTCTTCTTCATTAACTTGGTTAATATGAGATATTTTTCATCGATGTGAGTCATGAAATACTAAATGTAAGAGGGGTTTCCCTAGATCAAAAATAATTTTTTGAGATTATGAGGGGGTGGAATTTCTAGGATTATACAAGTATTTTTTGGGTTGACCTTGATTTCATAGTGACATACCACAAATCGATGGATCATTCCTATTGTTACCTCAAAATCACATTTCAATATATTCATATTAGAATTGTGATACAACATCATTTTGAAGATAGTTTAAATATCCATGATGTGATCACATCACTATCGAGATTTGATTACCAATTCATCAAAATTGTATTCAACTATTTATACAAATAATGGATTATATATTATGCATGTAATATTGGTAATTTTTACCAACATTTATAAATCTAAAGGTAATGACCTGATAGAAAAATATTCAAAAATATTCTCTCAAGGTACTATCTTCCTCATCATTAGGGGACATATTTATTTTATTATACCATAGATACCCATCCATAAAGTAAAGGCATTAGTATCTAGAAGTTAAAATATCAAGAGTTCAAGGATCAAAAATGGGAAATCAATATTATAGAAGTGTATATTGAGGTCTCTAAAATTGATGGTGACCCTAATATGTCGATTTTTATTCTTTACAAGAATGATGTTGGTGAGCCATTTTGGGAATTTCGCATCTTAGAATATTTTGGATTCAATCAATTTGTCGACTTCTAATTCTACATTATTATCATGAGAGGGGTGCATCCTATAGGATTCCTACTTGGAACCTATATAGTGAAATGTTAAGACAATATTATTTGTATCCACTTTAGGAATCATCTCTTGCAATTCCCTATAATTTCAGTAAAACATGTATTTATGGTACATTATAAATGAGATATATATATATATCTCTCTTTCTCCTCGAGAAGAATGATATATCTAAGCAACATAGGTTGTAAGTCATCTTATATTTATAGATTCACCTGCATGAGATCTTATATGATGGATGAGATGTCTTCTAGAAATTCATAAGGGGTGTTTCTAAGGTTATCATCCTCTTCTCCGACTTTTGAGTCTATGGAGGTATTTTTCAGCATGGTGGGTAATCTGAGGGAATCTTTTTCACTGTGGAGGTAAGAAAGGCCTTTATAAGAGATATTGTTCTAATGGACATCTTAATTGATTATAGAAGGAATATAGATCTTATTATTTCTTTTATGCTATTATAGGGGAAAATAGGAGCACTAAAATATGGTATTAAGTGTACATCCAAAATTTGGTTTATGGGAAGAAAATAGTCTTCCTTGAGCATTCATCAAGGATTCACAGTGGTGGTCACCAATCTATTGGGGATGTAATTTGTATACATTAATCTATAATTGATTTTGTTATTCTATTTTGTACGAACCTGTCACCACTTATATGGATTCTCACGACTGAAAGGGGTTATTTTGACCATGTATTATACCCACCATCCCATTGATTCTGTATTTGAAACATTGAAAAAATGTTTAGTGTACCACTATGTGGGTGTGGAACCAAGGTATTGTAACTAAGAAATTATCGGTGGTGCCTTTCAGCGTAACCATGAACTCAACATTAGAGGTGAGATTCCAAAATTGGGACTTCAACGTTGTTTTCCAAAGTAGTTTTTTATCACACATATTGTACCCTTGAATGGTTATCTTCATTGTATATAAAACCCCACACTATATCCAAAACATTTTAGGATTCAAATTAGGAGGTCATTTCCCTTGGAACCACATTCAATTAGATCTCTTTAGATATCGACATTGATGAGTTTTAGAGAAACATATGGGGGGTATGATATGTCTTGGGATAACTTCATTCTGATCATATTCTATGAATTAGATGGAGACATAGAATTATGATGGCATTATATCCACTCGATAAATGTAGCCTATAAAAAAATTCTGCCTCAAATTAATGTGGTCTCTAGAGGGACTCAATGAGTTCCTCTCTGAGTTCTTTCAATTGATGGAGAGTATACATGTTCAAGTGTTTTTCTAGATCATCATATAACTTTTTCATAATTACTTTCTTTTGTTCCAGATGTCTATAATTATTATAGTGGTTATGATACCTATTATGTGGATTAAGAGATGACATGTTCAAGAAGGACATGTCTGATGATTGAGAAGAGATCAAAGGAATGTCAATTTTAATTGTTGTAGTTCGCGCTAGTCTCCCCTTTTATCCCGGATAATAAAAAATCTTACCCGTTATAGAAAGTCGTATAGGATGACTGGTCCTGGATGACCACTGGTGTGATTTGCAACATCTCTAGGTTTCTATTAATATTGATGGAGTTCTCAATCATAGGTCTTGGTTGCATATAAGTCTTATGTAGAGATGTGACTAAATTATTAGGTTTAACCATTCATGTAATGTCCCTTGAATCCTTTCATCCTACACCTTCAACCTCTACATCCCCAGTAAGGTATGGCAGACAATTACTCAGAGGTGTATTAATCATTATAAAATGTGAATTTCACATGTACTATATTAATAGAACCAAATATGAGATCTTCATCTGAAGATAGATATATTTGGTGGGGATATTACCATTCTATAGATATCAAAGGATAGAAATATTCAATAGTTAGAGTTTGGGAAGGATATGAATATGACTCTTCCTCTTTTGTATCCTCATGTGTCAAATGATTACATCAATCTCTGAGATGTTTTTTCAATGTCACCTTCCCTGGTCATGGGGTTGTTATTGGTAAGTGAATATGTTCTCTCAGGATGGCATGATATTAGTCTACTATATTCTGATTGATCTAGTTATATAACTTCTTACCACACCTGGTTGGATCCTCTTTCAAATAACACACTTCTTCTGATTGGGTGATGGAAACATAGGTCCCTTGTTCTGAGGAATCCTATAGCATCATCTGTCCAGAATCCACCAGTCCATGGAGGATGTCATTAAAGATAAAGAAATCCTAGATGGTGTTACCTATAATTCTAGGGAAAGAGATGTATTAGGGACAATGTTTTAGGTTGACCATGTTATATTTCTTGGGATGTAGTAGATTTAGTAGGTTATTTTCCATGGATGAATGGAAATAACTGGGGGATACTCATCTGGGGAGGATTTTTCTTTATTTATCTATTCATCAAATTATGTGTGATAATAATCTCATTTTTCTTTTTTTATGGGATATTTTTTCGTTTCTTACACACTATAAGATATTCCATATGATTTGGGTTTTTTCTCTGTGCTTTAATGGACACTACTACTTGTTTGAGGGAATCATCGATTGTATCTACCTTACTGAGACTTTTACCTTGTGTTGAGCTTACAAAATTAGACTTATCCTGGGTCCTCTGAATGAAATCATCTAGGTATTATGTCATTTTCACAGTCTCATGAAATCCTCCTAGAAAATTTATTTGGAACAGAGGTGTCTACAACTAATCAATAATATTTTCATCATTCATTTGTTGTAATTACTCTAGTGAGAGAGGGATGTTGATTGAATAGGTTTAAACCATAAATATAGATATAAAGTAAGAAACCTTCTCAATTTCATGTTTCTTACAGTTTGGGATGTCATAAATTGTAATTTTACTTACTGTTGATATTAATTGACCCTGTAAGTGATTGTGAAGGTCTTTAAATCTAGTAATGGATCCTATCGGAAAGAAACTATACCAAACTAATGGTATCCCCACCAGTGCCTATACAAAAAATCATAGCTTGGTCACAACCTACTTATAAGGACCCGACCCCAGTTTTCCAGATCTAGTATGTTATTTTATTACAGTGGCATATAAACAGGAAATATGAATCCCAAAGGACTGAGTAGTATAGAAGCTTTTGGAAACAAAATACATACATGTGTTCAACATTACAACTGGAAATAGAAAACAATATAGAATCTCCTTTGACAACATCCATAACTCCTAGGTTATTTTTACATTTCATTCAAAATTAACCTCTTCATGTCCTTGAAAAATGAAACATAAGAAAGGAGTGAGCTCAAATTCTTACTAAGGGTAATCAGTAAAATAGAATATATCCTAAACATAAACATTAGGCATGGTGAATAACTAAAAACACATGCCTTTAAAAAAATGAACATAACCACATTATGGTAGGAATAAGAGATGAATAAATAATTCAATAATAAAGCATAGTCATAGGTAATATACTAGTAGAATAACCTCATGAAATTTTAATTACTATTTTCATAATGGAAAAATTCATAATGTGGGACATCATAACTATATCGTCATGGCCTCGTGCCAAGACCATAAATAATCATTTTTTCAAGACCTTCTTCTAAGACTATTGTTGTCTCATAAGACCTACCAATGCATCAAGGGGATATAATAGGCCCCACTCAACACTTACTAAGTCCAATTAATTCGTCTTATGAATGGGGATAAACATAAACAACATATAAATTAATATTTAAACTAACATATGAAACGTAAATAACTTTCCCCAAACATTAAGCTTAAACACTAACATTTTAGAGAAAATTAGTGGATGGAGTTAAGATAAAAGATCCACAATGAAGCAAATAATAAACCATTAAATTAAACATGGTAAAAAATATCATGAAATATTAATCCCAATAATACATAATAATCAACAAGAGTGTTGAAATATATGGAGATACTCTTATTAAATCATTGAGAAAATCCTAAGATGAATACTATTTTATTTTGAAAAGAAGAATTCATTTTCAAAATATTTGTATAACAATAAATTAATTAAGATATTATTTTCATATTAAAATGCATCATTTTATAAAGGTAATGGTATATAAAAACAAATTATATAGTGCCCTTGAAAATAGTTAGAAATTTCAGAAATTCCCCTAAATTGGGCATGTATTTTGGGAATAATTTTTTAAAGATACTTTTAAAATATATAACTCTTCATTAATTAAAGTTGGATTATTGTTAGTAAACCTATATATAACATTAAAACAGAATATATGTGGAGTAAATACGAATAAATAACAATTTAATTGTGGTAAGTGGCCAATAAGACTAACTCGAATGAAAATGGAGGTTCAGGGTGAAAACGCTTACCTTAAATTCGAATGTATTCTGATCTTGAATTTAAGGTCCTGGAATATGAAATTAGGTTTAGTAATATCTTAATTCAAAACCTATTATAATTTTATTTAGTTTATCATAATTTTACTATGTTCATTTATTTCTTTATTGGTAAGTTATAATATTGAATTCAGTCGTTCTGGAGTGTTCGTTTCCTTAGTTTAAATGATCGGTATATTTGTATATGTGTATGGATATTCATGTGGAAAGGATGTAATTCTCCATAATTGAACTTATATATTATTAATAAACATCCAGATATGTTGATGTTTCTATATATCATTTTTTACATGGTATTAGGATGAATCATTGGATGAAATATTAATGAAAACCACTTATATTATTTGGCAGTATTTGGATGATTATAAACTGGTTTTGACATATGAATTAATACTATGTACACATACAGTTTCATGAATATTAAGTAGGTTATAATATATATATTATTTTGTGGTTCAAATATAAAAATATTTTCATGACCACTACTGGAGGAGATATTGAAGAATGAGACTTCTTCATCTACGAAGGTTGTAAATTTGAACCTCGCGGATGATGATTTCATTTATAAAAGAAAGGGAGAGTTAGAAGATTGATAATGGTTATTACCTTTAAATGGTATAATAACATTATATATATTATACTAGAGTTATAATGGTCAATTGTACTATGGAGGTTAGGAGATAATAAGAAAAGAAGATAAATTCAAATGAATATAAATGAAAAAGAATGATGTTTGACCTCTTGTATTAACATCCATGAGAACCTCCTTAAGGGAAGGAGTTTGGTCTTTTGGAAAGAACATGAGCTCTTAGACATAGGTAGTGACAAAGGAAGGGTATTTGGGCAGAACATTGAGGATCTTCATGGAGAAGTAGAGTGAAAATAAGAGGGGAATGAGGGTGGTATTTATAGTGGAGGATAGGAGGGGTTTTACATTATTTTAATCATTATCTTAATATTTTTTCTCAAGACTGTGAATAGTATTTGTTCATGAGATAAAAACAGTAATGAGAACATGTGACATCAAACCAAGTGTGCCTATATCATTCATTATTTCATAAATTGTTTATTTAATTGATACTTTGTATATACAATATTTTAATATATTTCATTATTCATCAAAAATTCAAGAATTTCAAAAAAATACAAAAAATAATCATAACCATTTTTTAACATGTCTAATTAAAAAATGAACACCATTTTTTGAAAAAAAATTCTAAATATTATTAATTTAATTTTTAAATAACATCATACTTCATTAAAAAATTATGAATTTTAAAACTATAACTCATTTTATATATCATTGAAAAATTAATCAAGGCAACAATATCATATAGCATTAAGAAAAAATAATAATATGATTTTCAATTCATAAGGTTCATATTATTGTTCATATTACAATTCATAAGGGTATGTTACTATTCCCCAAAAAATCAAGTTTGTTCTATTAGACTCCAAATAACATACAGATCGCAACTCTATGTGATTTTTTTTCGAAATTCAAAACAAAGTAGAGGCAAAATTATGCTTACCGGTTAGTTTATAACAAAGTGTTGTTTTGTAGGGACTCAGTGATTCATGCATTTAATATTTATTTTCCAAACCATGGTGTGTTACATTCTCCCCTCCTTACATAAATTTCATCCATGAAATTCATAGAATATTACCTCATTAAGAGATTTGGGTGGTCTTCATCATACGCCCCCGAGGCTTTGATGTTGCCTCATAGATTTTAGGATTTCTCCAATGTATCTTTACTAGCCAAGTTTTCTAATTCCTAGTCACATGTTCTTTAGTGTACATAATCTGGATAGGCTCTCCACAATATGATAAGTCAGGTTCAAATTCTATACCTTCAGAAGTGAGGACATGTGTTGGGTATGGAATGTACTTTCTCAATAGTGAGAAGTGTAACACATTGTGTACTTTATATAGTATAGCACCATTTTCAAATGATATGCAATAGATCCAATTCTCTCCAGAATTTAAAAATGGCCTATATTCCTAGGGTGCAGTTTCCCTTTCTTCCCAAATATTATAATTCCCTTCCATGGAGATACTTTTGTGAAAATGTGATCTCCCACATTGAATTTCAAATCCTTAATTTTATTATCAGCATGGATATTTTTCCTTTTTTGAGCTACTTTGATATAGGTTTGAATGTTCTTGACCTTAGTTTTTGTTTCCTCCATAAGATCTAGTCCTAAAAGCTTCCATTCTCAAACTTCATCCCAACAAGTTGGTGTATGACATCTCTTTCTGTAAACTACTTCATATGGTGCCATTTGAATACTTGAATAGAATATATTATTGTATGAAAACTAAACGTAATGTAAATATTAATCCCACATACCTTGAAAGTCAAGTGAACACTATCTCAATATGTCTTATAAGGTTTGTATCGTACTCTCTAATTTCCCATTAGTTTTAGGGTAATAACCATCACTCAATCGATGTCCAGTATCCAATTATTTCTAAAGACTTTTCTAGAGTTTTTATGTAAATCATTGGTCACGATCAGGAACAATTGTGAGAGGTTCCCTATAAAGTATCAAAATTGCATTGATATAGAGTTTTCCTAGTTCCTCTATTTGATAATCTTCCCTTATAGTGAGGAATTGAAAAGATTTCATAAGGCGATCAACAATTACCCATATTGGATCATCATTTCTCAGATTTTTGGGTAATCTAGTGATGTAATCCACGGTGATGTAATCCCATTTCCATGTAAGAATAGGTATAGGTTTCGTGGTGCCCCTTGTATGTTATCTTTTTTCCATTACATGTTGACATACTAGACATCATGATACATAATCAACAATTTCCTGCTTCATGTTGTCCCACTAGGAATGTTCCTTAAAATCTCTATACATTTTAGTGATACTAGGGTGTGTAGAGAAATTAGAGCATTTGGAATCATCCAATAACTCCCTTTTGATCTCAGGTATATCTGTAACCAAAATCCTCTTCCCAAATTTTATAATTCAATCTTCACACACAAAGTCATCCAACTTCCCATCTTTCATAGCATTAACTTTCTTTTTAAGGTTCTCATCATCAGGTTGAGGAATTTTAATCCATTATAAAAAATATGTTTGGGAAACCAATTGAAAAAGTAATGATGTTTCACCTTCTTTGATAATTCTCATGTCAATCCTTATTATATCCATAAATAAAGTATCCCTTTCAATCCTCATTTTATTGATAAATACATTATCCTTGTTACTCAATGAATTAGTTACCTTATTTTCATTTCCTGGGTGTTAGTGTATTGAATAATTATAGTCCTTGAGTAGTTCGATCCATCTCCGTTTCCTCATGTTTAGATCTTTATGTGAAAAGATATATTTCAAACTATTATGATCTGTATATATCTCACATTTTTTCACCATAGAGATAATGTCTCCATAGCATTAAAGAAATGATTACAAATGCTAACTCACTATCATGAGTAAGAAAATCTTGTCCATTATTATTTAGTTTCTTTGATTCGTAGGCAATAACCCTATCATTCTGCATAAGGAAACAACTAATTACATTATTTGATGAATCACTATAGATCACAAACCCATTAATTCCTTATGGTAGAGTCAGGATCGGAGCATTCCATAATCTCCTATTCAAATCTTCAGTTATGGTCGTCGGAGTAGGATTGTCTTTCATAGCTGTTGAGTCAATAAGGTTTTCCTTATGACTTTTCCATTCCTTCTTGTTTTGAAAATCACAAACACCTTATCTTTAAGGAAAATCGCTTTTGTAAGGAAAATTGCTTTTATAAGGAAAAATGTTTTCTTAAGGAAAAACGCTTTTATAAGAAAAATTTATCCTTATCATATTTTCATTAATATTTTTCTTAAGTATGAAATTCGGATTCACTTTCTCGGAATCATTAAAACTGATAAAAAGCATTCTGTTTTAGGGTTCGGATTCTGGACAAGAACTATAAGGAAGTTTCACTCCGAATTCCGGTTATGAATTCTGACTAAGTTCTATTCCAGATTCAGGATACGAATTCTGAAGAAGAATTCCCATTACGAATTCTAATGAAGAATTCTCATTACGAATTCTCATTACGAATTCTGAAGAAGAATTCTCATTACGAATTCTAATGAAGAAATCCCATTTCGAATTCTCATTACGAATTCTGAAGAAGAATTCTCATTACGAATTCCAATGAAGAATTCTCATTACGAATTCTAATGAAGAAATCTCATTCCGAAATCTCATTACGAATTCTGATGACGATTTCTCATTACGATTTCTGATGAAGAATTCCTATTCCGAATTCCTATTCCTAATTCTCATTCCGAATTCACTCATTAAACAGAATCTGGATATCATTGTTTTATACACTCTGAATTTGTTCACTCCGAACTTTCACTCCGAAATTTCTATTCCGAACCTTTATGTTAGGTTTTAAAACGATGTCGTACTTTCTGTTACACTTACTTTGTTATAAAACGATGTCGTCCATTTTGTTATAAACTAACCATTGTCTAAGTGACACGTGTACAGGTCCCTCCGAACTTTAAGGAAAATATGACCGTTGGAGAAGGAGCCGACCTCACCTATAAATAGGAGCTCATTTGAAAAAGCTCACAATGGATGGATGAACATTTGAACTTTGTGCATACATGCTGTTGAAGTGATTTCTAGAGAGAGAGTCTCTTATTAACTCTCAAAGCTTCGTGCGACTCCGAATGTTGGTGATTACATTCGAGGGCTTCCGGGGATAGGAAGACAGAGGTGCCGACTACCTTAAAGATCGAGGGCTTTCTTGCTGAGAAAGACAGAGGTGCCGACTACCTTAAAGATCGAGGGCTTTCTTGCCGAGAAAGACAGAGGTTGCCAACTACCTTGAAGTTGAGGGCTTGCGGGGATAGCAAGACAGAGACACCGATCTTCGTATCGAGGGCTTACCCTGGTGTGGGTAAGACAGACTTGCTTGAAAGTATAAATCAAGGGACCTTTATCCAAGGTTGTTGGATACCCTTCTCTTTGGGTTAAAAGACTATCATCTTGTTACTAGTAGTTCTTCTACTTGTACTTGTTTTATTCCGCTGCATTTTGTATCTTAAGGAAAGTATAATTTTCTTATACTTCCTTACTTACTTTGATTAGTTTAGATTCTATACGCTTTAAGGTAGAATCTCATATTGTAACTTTTGTTAAGTTTCAAATTCCGGAACCATATTTCCGGAACCTTCTTTTGGAATCTCTTTCCAAGTTTAGTTCGGTGTTAGAGGTGTTGTGAATCAACTTAGTTTAACTTTGTTAAACTTAGTTCTTTCCTTTTCTTAAGGAAACTCTAGTTATTCATAACTAACTTTAAAGGTTCCAAAGGAATTTTTAAAGTATACAATTCACCCCCCCTCTTGTATATTGAGCATCTCATATTATATTTCGATCCTACAATTGGTATCAGAGGTTGGAAACCTCTTACTCTATACCATTCTTACATTTGGTATCAGAGCCAAGGTTACTGAAATACTTGTACTCACGTTCAAGTTTTTCTTGCTCACTTTTCAATTCCGAACTTTTTCATTCCAGATTATCCATTCCGAACTTTTCCTATTCCGAACTTTTTAATTCCGAATTTTTGTTATTAACAAGTTTGTCTCCAAGTTATTTTCAAGTATGGCAGGAATGAATGTTGGTTCGATAGACAATTTGAATCCTACAAGGCCACCAATATTTGATGGTAATGATTATGAATACTGGAGAGATCGTATGAAGACGTTTGTTATCAATACTGGAGTAGATAACTTTGTCATGCTTACTGGTGATTACAAAATTCCTGACAAGGAAGTCAGAACCTTTACTAACCAGGAGAAGCAAGAATATCAACTCAACTACAAGGTACGCAACACTTTATTATGTTCAATGACCAGAAATATATATAGCCAAATTTCTTCTTGTGAAGCAGCTAATTGTATATGGAAGAAGTTAGAGGTTACTCATTTTGGGACTTCTAAAGTGATTGAGACTAGGAGAGCTATGCTTAGAGCTGAATATCATGGCTTTAATTTTCCTTATGGAGAACCTATCTGTAAAGTACAACAAAGATTTATGACAATCGTCAATAGTCTACAGTCTATGGGAGAGAAAGGTTTAGATGATGAAGCTCTTGTGGACAAGATAATTGACATTATGCCCAATGAGTGGGAATCCAAGAGAACAGCTATAGATGAGAACAGGAAGGTTACTCAAATAACTCTTGATGAATTATTTGGAACTCTTCTACAACATGAGACCAGAATGAAGAGAGATGCTGACAACATCAAGAAGAAGAATGGAAATGGTACTGTTGCTTTTACTACAACTTCGAATCAGATGAAAGCTAAGACTCCTGAGAGAGTAACCAGATCCAAATCGAAGAAAGTCATTTTCCAATCCGAATCTAGTGAAAGTGAAGTTTCAGAAAATGAATTAGCCAATCTTGCTCGAAGGATGAACAAGATAGCTGGACAAAGAAACTTTCAATCCAAGTATAAGAAGAAGGATAGGAAAGATAAGAAAGATGGAGAAGTTACTTGTTATGAATGTAAGAGAGCAGGACATATTAGACCAGATTGCCCTATGCTCAGAAAGAAAGAAAGAAAGGAAAGGCATTCAGACAGGAACAGGAAGAAATATTACAAAGCTAAAGCTAAGAAAGTTTTGAAAGCTAATGACACCTGGAGTTCCAGTGGTGGTGACTCTTCAGATGAATCTTCTGAATATGAATCTTCAGGACAGAAGAATCTTGGTCTTATAGCCAGATTACCTATTGATAATCATTGTCTTATGGCTAAGGTACGAAATGCTGAATCATTGACCAATGTTTCTTTAAATCCTAATGATAGTAAGTATTATAACTCTTCTGATGAAGAATCAACTTCTGATGAGGAAAATACTTTACCTACTTTTGAAGAAGTCTCTAGATTTGCAGAACTTCTTGAGATTGAGAATTCCAAACTCAACAAGAAACTTGATAAGGCAAATTCTAGGAATTCTATTCTTACTAAAGTGATATCAGATCTTTCTAAAGATCTTGATAAGAAAAATGCTGATTTTGAAAGTATTTCAAAAAATCTTGAGGAAGTAAGTTCTGAGAAGAATAAACTTTCTAAAGAGTTAGAAAAAGTAATTTCTAATAAAAATGTTTTCGAGCCTAAATCTAGTTCCAAAACTAATGATTTTGAAGATAAAAACTTGGTTGTAAAACTCAAGTCCGAAATTTTTTCCTTAAAGAAGTGCTTATCAAACTTTACCCATGGTAAGGAAAATTTTGATAAGATGTATTCTCAAATACGACCTTTAAGAAATAAATCCGGATTTGGTTATAACCATGCAAAACCTGTTTTCAGCAACAATTATTTTGTTCCTCAAAGTGCCCCATTTTGTACTAAGTGTCAATGTGGTGGTCACTGGGCAAGAAATTGTTCCTTAAACAAAACCCAATCCTTAGGTTTTCATAAAGCTTATTTTTCCAAGAAAATGTGGGTACCTAAGATTTTATTGTCTAGAAATCTCGGATCCAAGCAAGTTTGGATTCCGAAAGTCTAACTTTGTTCTTAATTTCAGGAAAATAAAGAACGTTCCAGCAACAATGTTTGGTACATGGATAGTGGATGTTCCCGGCACATGACTGGTAACAAAAGCTTCTTTGAAAAAATTATCAAGACGAAAGGAGGAAAGGTAACTTTCGGAGACAATGCTAAGGGAGAGATTGTTGGTATTGGTAATATTGTTCTTTTAGGTAAAACTTTGATTTCAAATGTTCTTTTTGTTAAAGGTCTTAAGCACAACCTCATTAGCATAAGTCAGTTATGTGATGAAGGTTACCTTGTGAATTTTAGGAATGATAAATGCTTAGTTCACAATTCCAAGGAAGAATTTATTCTCTCAGCCAACAGGCAAGAGAATGTTTACACCTTAAACTTAGAAGACCTAAGAAGCCAAGATTTACCTTGCCTAAGTACAATGGAAGATCATTCTTGGTTATGGCATAGAAGACTAGGACACTGTAATCTTAGAAACCTATGTAAACTCTCTAAGAAGAAACTAGTTAAGGATCTACCGGAGCTTAGATTTGATTCTTCTAAAGTTTGTGATCCTTGTCAATATGGCAAGCAACATAAATCTAGTTTTAAGTCAATCGGTGAAGTCTCAACAACCGATGCATTACAGTTGGTGCACATGGATCTTTTTGGTCCTACACAAACTGGAAGCATTGGAGGCAAATACTATGTGTTTGTTCTAGTTGATGATTACACTAGATTTACTTGGGTCTATTTTCTAGCAAGGAAATCTGAAGCTTTTTCTTATTTCAAAAGATTTAGAGCTCAAGTTAAAAATGAGAAAAACCTTCCATTGAAAACTATTCATAGTGATCAAGGAGGAGAATTTCAAAATTCTGATTTTGAAACTTTTTGTAGTAAGAAAGGTATTACTCACAACTTTTCAGCACCTAGAACTCCTCAACAGAATGGTGTAGTTGAAAGAAGAAATCGAATTCTTCAAGAAATAACTAGAACCATGTTGAGTGAATATTCTATTGCTAGACATTTCTGGGCTGAAGCTGTAAGTACTGCTTGTTATACTATAAATCGAGTTTTGATTAGACCTTTTCTTAATAAAACTCCTTATGAGTTATGGAATGGTAGAAAACCAAGGCTTTCCTACTTCAAGGTTTTTGGTTGCAAAGTATTCATTTTGAATACTAAAGATAACTTACATAAATTCGCACCAAAATCAGACGAAGGAATTTTCTTAGGATATTCCACAACCTCTAAGGCTTATAGAGTTTTTAATAAAAATACTTGTACTGTTGAGGAAACAGTACATGTGAAATTTGATGAGTCAGATCCTTTTGTTTTTAAAACCTCCCAACTTACATCTTCAGATGTGTTTTCAAAAACTGATTGTCAACCTTTGTTAGAAGAACCTTCTGATAAGGAAATTGTTCTAGAAGATACTTCTGAAACATTTACCCCAGAAGACTTTCTACCTTATGTTGATGAACAGGTTTTACAAAACTCAAATCAGATGTTTCTTAAGAATCATCCCAGTGATAGTATCATTGGTGATGTAAATCAACCTGTAAGGACTAGAAGTTCCTTAAGAAATGAAGTAGAACATCTAGCATTTCTTTCCCAACTAGAACCTAAAAGCACTGATGAAGCTTTAGGTGATGATGATTGGATCAAAGCAATGCAAGATGAGCTAAATGAATTCGAAAGGAATAAAGTCTGGACCTTGGTTGAAAGACCTAAGGAAACTTCTGTTATTGGAGTAAAATGGGTCTTCAGAAACAAATGTGATGAAAATGGAGTCATTGTTAGAAATAAAGCTAGACTTGTTGCTAAAGGCTATAATCAGCAAGAAGGAATAGACTATGAAGAAACCTATGCTCCAGTAGCTAGACTTGAATCTATCCGTATTCTACTTGCCTTTGCAGCATTCTTTAATTTCAAACTATTTCAAATGGATGTGAAATGTGCTTTTCTTAACGGTTATGTTCAAGAGGAAGTTTTTGTTGAACAACCTCCTGGCTTTGAAGATACAAAACATCCTGATCATGTTTTTAGACTTACCAAAGCTTTGTATGGCCTTAAACAAGCCCCAAGAGCATGGTATGATAGACTCACTGGATTTTTGCTTCAAAATAACTATGTTAAGGGAAATGCAGATCCAACCCTTTTTATAAAGAAAGATAAGAAAAATGTTTTGATTGTTCAAATTTATGTTGATGACATTATATTTGGTTCAACTCAGCAATCTTTGACTGATTCTTTTGCTAGTCTAATGAAATCTGAGTTTGAAATGAGTATGATGGGTGAGTTAACATTTTTCCTTGGTTTTCAAATTTCTCAAAAACCAGAAGGAACCTACATATCTCAACATAAGTATATTAAAGATCTTCTTAAAAAGTATGGTTATGACAACACGAAGAGTATAAGTACTCCTATTGGTACCTCAAACTCTTTAGATCTTGATGAAGCTGGGAAATCAGTAGATCAAACATCTTTTAGAGGTATGATTGGAAGTCTACTTTACTTAACTGCTAGTCGACCAGACTTAATGTTTTCAGTATGCTTATGTGCAAGATATCAATCCAATCCTAAGGAATCTCACTTAAAGGCAGTTAAAAGAATTTTTCGCTACCTTAAGGGAACCATGGATCTAGGATTATTTTATACTTCTGGAAATGATTTTGTTCTAAAAAGCTTTTCTGATGCTGACTTTGGTGGTTGTAGAATGGATAGAAAAAGTACATCCGGAACTTGTCATTTCTTAGGAGATTCATTAGTTTCTTGGTCATGCAAGAAGCAACATTCTGTTGCACTCTCCACTGCTGAAGCTGAATATGTAGCAGCTGGAAGTTGTTGTGCACAAGTGTTGTGGATGCAACACACACTCACAGACTATGGCTTGAGTTTTACTAAAACTCAAATTTTGTGTGATAACACAAGTGCCATTGCTCTAAGTAAAAACCCTGCACATCACTCCCGTGCAAAACACATAGATATTAGGCATCACTTTCTTAGGGATCACACACTTAAAGGAGATATTATTCTTCAGTTTATCGGAACGCAAGATCAACTTGCTGATATTTTCACAAAATCTTTACCTTCTGATAGATTTGAATATATTAAACAGAAGTTAGGAATGATAACCGTAAGGTAATCTTCCTTAATTAACTTTCTGTTGGAAAAATCTTCTCACAGTAATAAACTCCTTTTCATAGGGGGAGTACATTTGTTTGTTTATTTAACAAAGTTTTTCAAAATTTGTTTTCAAATTTTTCGGAACGAAATTTTCCGGAATGGAACTTCCGGAACTACAATTTTCCAGAATGGATATTTCCATACAAAATACTTCTGGAATAAAAGTATTCGTATTGAAAATTTCCGGAATGGAAAATTTTCGTACTGGTATTTTCATAATGGAAAAACTTTCGTATTGAATCTTCCATATCAAGTTTTTCGTATCAAGTTTTTCGTATTGAGTTTTTTTTTTCGTAGTCGTCTTTACATTACCCATTACGAATAACTTTCCTAAGCTAATCCGAAAGGTATGACTTCCTTACTGAAGTTTTCGTAATCATATTTTACTTGCTGGCATTTTCTTATAGCTTGTTTTCGGTTTTTTGAATTTCTTGAATTCTGTTTTAATAAAACCTCAAAAAGATCGGATTCAACCTCTCAACCGTCAGATCTGATCTCAGATCATTCTAAACCGTTAGATCAACCGAGGAAGTTGAACCGTCATTCCAAAGCCTATATAAAGGGGACCCTATTTTCTCGTCCCACATCGATCTCAAGCTCTTGCGTGCTGAAGCTCTGTCTCTCTGATTTAAGGCTGTTCCGAACTACAGTTTTCCAGTTCCGAACTTCAGTCTTCTCAGTTCCGAACTTCTCAGAGACTTCTAATCCGAATGTCTGCAGAGTTAGCTTCTCAAGAGATGTCTTCAACAAAGCCCATTTAACAGTGGTTAGTCTACAGAGAGCGGTTAGTGCATCCGAATTTCTTCAGCAACTATGATTCTATTATATCAAAGAATATCAAGCTCAATGGCTGGGAAGATGTTGCGATATCAAAAACTGGCAACCAAGATGAAGTTTACCCAGACTTGCTTGTTGAGTTTTATGAGTCGGTTGCTTTCTTCGTGGAAGACAATAGAGAAAAATTTTCCTTCAAATCGTATGGCAAGACTTATAAGCTATCTTACACCAAGGCTGCAAGCTTGGTAGGGTTGAATTATGAAGGGGAAGCTGAGTTTATCTCGCATGTTCTGCCAGACTCCTTGGGTAGTTTCAACAAGGAGAAAGCCTTAGAAATTCTCGGACTGGATGATGATAAGGCTTCGAAAATTGCAACCCTATCTACAAACTTCCGGATTCTGGAGTTATGGGTGCAAGGGCTTATTGTACCGAGAAAAGGAGACAAGGACAGCTTGAAGAAGAGTGAGATATACATCTTAGATTTCTTGATAAATCAAAGGAAGTTCAACCTGATGAAGCATATCCTTCTTAATCTTGAGAATTTAAAGAAAGGGAATCTGAGAGCTCAGATAGTAATGTACCCGGCAATATTGTCGAAGCTGATAGTTCGGTGCCTTGAGTCCTTCAAGGTTGCTTGCAGTTCTAAACCGAAAGTTTGCAAGATCATGTTGCTCAGTGATGCAACTCTTAAAAGGATGAATATAGCTTTTGACAAGAAGTCTGGCATGTTTATTGATCTTCCTCCTCAAGAAGAAGTGACTCCGAAAGTGGCTGATCCGGAATCGCCTAAGCCGGTAAGGAAGAGGAAGCTGAAAGAAGTGGTAGGTGAAGCTGAAGAACCTAAGTCTAAGGAAGTCCATTCCGCACCTCCTAAGCCTAAGAAGAAGAAGACATATACTGATGAGGTTGCAGCGAAGTGGAGAGCTGACAAGGAAAAGAGGAAGGAAGGAGATCCGCAGTTCGGATTGGATCCCGCAGAGGCTAAAGCTCTGAAAGAAAAGGCTGCTGATGAGCTCGAGAAGCATGCTAAGGAAAAGAAGCTGAAGAAGAAGTTGTCAGAAGCTGAGGCTGTGCAAGCCTTGTTGAAGTTTAATGAAATGGTTTCAGCAACCATTCCCGTTCCGAGAACTTTTTCTTTGGACTCTCTACCTGAGACTCCAGGAAGAAATCTCGATGATCCGAAAGAGGCTGCTGCTAAGAATGCTGAGGAAGTAGAGCTAGTGGAAGAAGTGGAAGAAGTTGCTGAAGGAAGTGGTGAGACATGAGATGTGCTCAAACAAGTAGATGAATACAAGGGAACTCCTTCGGAACACCTGTCGCTCCGAACTTCTGAAGCCGAATCTTCAAAACTAGTTACTCCAGTAATAGAAGGAAAGGAAGGAGAGGAAGAAGTTTCTTATCATGGAGAAGAAGAACATCTTTCACTTGATGCTGCTCAGAAAGAAAATATAGAAGTTGTTGATGAGGAAGATTTGGTTGTTCAAGTTTCTGACAGTGAGAAGAAATCTCCGGAACAGGTTTCTATTCCGAAAAAAGATAAGGGGAAACAAGTTATTGCTGATACCCCGAGTTCAGAAAAGAGTATGAGGAAGGAAGATGGTAGTTCTTCAAAGAGGAAGTTGGAGCTTATTGAAGAAGAAAATTCTCCTAGCAAGATGTCAGATTCGGAATCATCTTCGTTGGGGCACGATTTTGTTGTTCAATCCTTGAAGAAGTTGGTGGGAACCATTCCGACTTTCTCCAGTATTGATTCTCGGTGCCAGATGCTCCAACATACGCTGAATCAGAAAACCGATTCCGTATCCATGGTAATGGATAAGTGTGTTGAGATAGAAGCCCAGTTCAAAAATTTCTTCATTGGTTACGAAGCCCATAAAAGATCTTGCAAAAGAATGACTAGCTGGTCGAAGAAGAATGTGGAAGAGATGAGGTTGCTGGATGAGTTTCAGGAGAATGTTAAGGATGCTTTTCAAACCGAGGATAAGAAGTTTCATGAGATGACTGCATCATTCGATGAGAAATTGGCAGAGGAAAAGAACATTCGGAGTCAGGAAGTAAGAGATCTGAATGGAAAGCTCAACTCTGTTAATCAAAGTTGGAAATTTGAAAGGGATCATCGGATCAATTTTCTAGAAAGGATAAAGTCTCAGGAAGAGAAAATGGAAGCTCAGGAAGAAAAGTTGAAGGCTCAGGAAGAAATCATTCAAGCTCAGTCAGCAAGAATAGTTGCCTTAGAAAAGCAAGCAGAGGAAGATCATAAGGACCTCAAAAAGATCAAGACTATTCTCAAGGGGCTTATGTCAAAGGAGAAAGATCCGAAATAATCAATCCGATCTTTTTGTTGTAATCTGTTTTTGTTGCTGACATTTCAAATTTAATGAGAATCGTGCTTGTTGTTCTGTTTTGTTGTTGTTACTAATCTTTCAGGTACTTTGTTTTTTTTTTCCATTCCCTCGAAATTCTTTTTGAAAATCACAAAGGGGGAGAAGGAAAAGATCCTTAAGAAAAAGAGGAAATCTAATAAGTGCTTATCAAAGGGGGAGAAAGAAAAATACCCAATGAGATAGAACTCTAATAAGAGTTTGTTTAAGGGGGAGTTTTTATCTTAAAGAAATATCACTCCGGAAATATGAATACGATCCTTAGAGATTCAAAGCCTAAGGGGGAGTTAGTCGTATTCATCTATATTCTTAAACCAAGGGAGATAAGCTTTATTGTGTTTCTTTCTTCCTAGAAATAGCTTTTTCGTAAGGATGTTTGTGCTTTCCAAAAAGGGGGAGATTGTTGAGTCAATAAGGTTTTCCTTATGACTTTTCCATTCCTTCTTGTTTTGAAAATCACAAACACCTTATCTTTAAGGAAAATCGCTTTTGTAAGGAAAATTGCTTTTATAAGGAAAAATGTTTTCTTAAGGAAAAACGCTTTTATAAGAAAAATTTATCCTTATCATATTTTCATTAATATTTTTCTTAAGTATGAAATTCGGATTCACTTTCTCGGAATCATTAAAACTGATAAAAAGCATTCTGTTTTAGGGTTCGGATTCTGGACAAGAACTATAAGGAAGTTTCACTCCGAATTCCGGTTATGAATTCTGACTAAGTTCTATTCCAGATTCAGGATACGAATTCTGAAGAAGAATTCCCATTACGAATTCTAATGAAGAATTCTCATTACGAATTCTCATTACGAATTCTGAAGAAGAATTCTCATTACGAATTCTAATGAAGAAATCCCATTTCGAATTCTCATTACGAATTCTGAAGAAGAATTCTCATTACGAATTCCAATGAAGAATTCTCATTACGAATTCTAATGAAGAAATCTCATTCCGAATTCTCATTACGAATTCTGATGACGATTTCTCATTACGATTTCTGATGAAGAATTCCTATTCCGAATTCCTATTCCGAATTCTCATTCCGAATTCACTCATTAAACAGAATCTGGATATCATTGTTTTATACACTCTGAATTTGTTCACTCCGAACTTTCACTCCGAAATTTCTATTCCGAACCTTTATGTTAGGTTTTAAAACGATGTCGTACTTTCTGTTACACTTACTTTGTTATAAAACGATGTCGTCCATTTTGTTATAAACTAACCGTTGTCTAAGTGACACGTGTACAGGTCCCTCCGAACTTTAAGGAAAATATGACCGTTGGAGAAGGAGCCGACCTCACCTATAAATAGGAGCTCATTTGAAAAAGCTCACAATGGATGGATGAACATTTGAACTTTGTGCATACATGCTGTTGAAGTGATTTCTAGAGAGAGAGTCTCTTATTAACTCTCAAAGCTTCGTGCGACTCCGAATGTTGGTGATTACATTCGAGGGCTTCCGGGGATAGGAAGACAGAGGTGCCGACTACCTTAAAGATCGAGGGCTTTCTTGCTGAGAAAGACAGAGGTGCCGACTACCTTAAAGATCGAGGGCTTTCTTGCCGAGAAAGACAGAGGTTGCCAACTACCTTGAAGTTGAGGGCTTGCGGGGATAGCAAGACAGAGACACCGATCTTCGTATCGAGGGCTTACCCTGGTGTGGGTAAGACAGACTTGCTTGAAAGTATAAATCAAGGGACCTTTATCCAAGGTTGTTGGATACCCTTCTCTTTGGGTTAAAAGACTATCATCTTGTTACTAGTAGTTCTTCTACTTGTACTTGTTTTATTCCGCTGCATTTTTTATCTTAAGGAAAGTATAATTTTCTTATACTTCCTTACTTACTTTGATTAGTTTAGATTCTATACGCTTTAAGGTAGAATCTCATATTGTAACTTTTGTTAAGTTTCAAATTCCGGAACCATATTTCCGGAACCTTCTTTTGGAATCTCTTTCCAAGTTTAGTTCGGTGTTAGAGGTGTTGTGAATCAACTTAGTTTAACTTTGTTAAACTTAGTTCTTTCCTTTTCTTAAGGAAACTCTAGTTATTCATAACTAACTTTAAAGGTTCCAAAGGAATTTTTAAAGTATACAATTCACCCCCCCTCTTGTATATTGAGCATCTCATATTATATTTCGATCCTACAATAGCCTTCATAGTTTTAGGATCAATAGATATTATATCCTTAGAGATAATGTGTCCAAGAAAGGAAACTGATTGAAACCGAAACTTTTACTTGCAAAACGTCCCATATAATTCATTTCTTCTGAGAGTCTTTAGAATATTGAACAAGTGGTGTTCATTTTCATGGTAGATTGTATATTATACCAAGATATAATCAATAAATACCACCACAATGTCATCAAGTTATTCCTTGGAAACTCTATTCATTAGATCCATGAAAACGAATGCTTCATTAGTTATTCCAAAATGTATTACTGTAAACATATAATGCCCATACCTGGTTCAAAATGCAATCTTTTGGAATTTATTATTTCTTTACTAATAATTTATGATATCTAGATCGAAGTTCAATCTTAAAAAAATATTATGGTCTATGAATTTGATCATATAAATCATCAATGTGAGGTAGGGGATACTTTTTCATTATTGTTATATGATCGATCTCCCTATAGTCAATGCACAACCTCATAGATCATTATTTTTTCTTAATGAAAATAATAGGGGCTCCCCATGTGGAAAAGCTAGGGAGAATAAATCCTTTATCACTCAATTAATATAGTTGTGTCTTCAGTTCTACTTATTCCATTGTGGCTATTCTATGAGGAGTCTTTGATGTTGGTGTAGACCCGTGAATTAAATCAATAGAGAAATCAACATCCCACACTGATGGATGTCCAGGTAAATCCTATAGAAACACATCAACGTACTCTTTCACAATAGTTATGTACATTATTTGATCATTCCCTTTCTAACCCATTGATATTGTATTTTCAACCTCCCAAATAATTGAATTTAGTAGAACTAATATGGGTGGATCAAGATGGGAATCAGATGAAGATGTTTTTTCATTGAAAATTACGGATTTCACAATATCCTAAATAATCATAACCTCCTTCTTCTTGAAATAAATTTTCACATAATAGTTTGAAATAAAATCCATTATGAGGATTATATAAATTTCTATCATGGGTATAATAATAAAATCGGTAGATAAATCATAGTTATATTCCATAATGGGGATCAACTGGCATAAATTTACTACAATGATACTTCCCCTAAGAGTTTTGACTAAAAGCTCCCTTATTAAATCAAATTGAAAATATATAATTTTCTTGGAAAGCTAGGAAGATATGCAAGAATCTGATGATCCAGAATCAAATAAATAATTGAATATATTCGAAGAAATGATTAAAGAATAAGCCACTGTATTTTTAGGAACTTCAACCTCTGTAGTTGTGACTGCATAAGCTTGGCCATTCTCCTTTGTTATTCTTTGGGGAACATTTACAAGATTCTTAAGACATTTATATGCATAATTTCCCATCTCCCAGAAGTTTTAGCATTGAACATTGGTAGCTTATTTCTTCCCCTTACATTCCTGAGATAGGTGGAATTTTTCTACACACTTGAAACAGACTCTCATTCCCTTTAGAAAAGTTTTAAAGTGTTTCTTACCAAAATTACTATAGGGTGGATGGTAAACTCTTCCCATATTCCCCATTTCCAAGTTTCCTTTTCTATATTTTTCAACAACCCCCTTCTTCTCTTGCTTTAATTTAAAGTCATAAGACATAGAAATTTCATTTTCTGTCTTGATAGCACATGAGACTATATCTTTATATGATGAGCAACTTTGGGTGACTGGATACCTTCATAGGAATGGTTTTAAACTATCAAAGAATCAATCAATCTTACTCCTTGTATTACATATGAAGTCCATGGAATGTCTTTCTATTCTTGTGAAGCTGGGTTCATAATTTGAAACATTTCTTATCCTCTTTCTTCCTCATATTCAGAAATTGCCTTTCCATATCTGCTCATTGTTCATCAGAGGAGTATTTTTATTGGAACATTTCTTCAAAATACCTTCTTTCCATCTTTTATATTTCTTCATCCTTCTAATTTTTTTGGATTAATAACCACCACTGATCTTCAACTCTTAATAGACGAGAAACTACCATGGAAATATTCTCTCTTCATTATATCCCAAAGTGAGAAATATCTTTTCTAGGGAATATATCCACTTCTCAGCTACAAATGGACTTGTATTACCATTGAATGATGGAGGTTGTTGTTTCATAAAGTTATCTAACATAGCTCCTCAACATTGTAGATACAGATTCTCCATACGAGTAAGGTTATTTTTCATGACCTGAGTAAGTTTTCCTCGTATAGTTATAAGTTGCTCCACACTAATTGCAATAATAGAAACAACGTCATTATCTTTCACAAAAGGGAACTCCCAACTTGGGATATGCTCATTCATGAATTTTCCATTCCTTCTAGAAGGATCCATTTCAAAATAATGGAATACACTAGATTAGGTTAAGAATCACAATGTACTATCTCAAAAAAAATACTTAACATAAATAGGAATCTTATCTATAGCTAATATTTTAATCATAAACATTGTTTCATTCAAGAAAATTTTACAATTAAATCCTTCATAATATATTGCAATGAATATGTGAATTATCCAAAGAATATCCCCCAAAATTGTCAAAATAGGTGGGTAGTAAGGCATGTTGTCAGGTACTAGGATTCCCTCGGTTAAGCACAAAACTTCTTTCCTGATTGTTAACACCTAGGTACATCTATGACTGAACCACGTCCACTTTTAGTATATAGACAAGGTTGTATTTATTAAAAAGATCTGCATAATCTATTCCTTACCAAAAATTTCAGAATTTTCTTATTTTTTTATCCTAAAATACTATATTAGGGATTTCTTCCCTAATATATGTTCTCTAAATATATATTCTAGGTTTTCTACTAAACTTCTTCTCATACCAACTGTAAGGACCCGACACCAGTTTACCTGAGCCGGTGTCTTATTTTATTACATTGGTATATAAACAAGGAATATAAATCCTAGAGGACTAATTAGTTTAGTATATTCATATACAATATAAATACATAAGTTCAACATTACAACTTTAAAGAGAAAACAACATAGAAACTCCTTTGACAACATACTTAACACCTAGGTTATTTCAGCATATTATTCATAATAAAGCTCTTCATGTCCTCGGAAAATGAAACATAAGAAAGGGGTGAGATAAAATTCTTTGTATGAGAAAGGAATATATATGAATATATCATAAACATAAACATTAATCATGGTGAATAACTAAAAACACATGACATTAAAAAATGAAATTGAACACATTATGGAAGGAATAAAAGATGAATAAATAATACCATAATTAATCATAATCATGGGTATTAAAATAGTAGAATAACCTCATAAAAATTTCTTTATTAGTTTCATAATGAGGTAATGAATAATGTAGGACATCATAACCAAATTTTCAAGGCCTCGTGCTAAGACCATAAATAATCATTTTGTCATGGCCTTATGCCAAGACCATAGATTGTCTCATCAGACCTACCGATGCACCGATGGATATATCAGGACCCACCTGACACATACTAAGTCCAATTAATTATTTATAAGAATGGGGATAATCATAAAACAACATACACGTTCTTATTGAAACTAACATATCAAATGTAAATAACTTTCCCCAAAAATAATCATAAGCACTAACCCATTAGAGTTAATTGGTGAATGGTTTAAAGATAGCACATCCATATTAAAACTAATCATAAACTACTAAATTAAATATGTTATATGATATCATGAAATATTAATTCCAAGAATACATAATAATCAACAAGAGTTTTGAAATAGATGGAGATACTCTTATAAAATCATTGAGTAAATCTTGTGGGGAATACTCTTTTATTTTGAATAGAAGAGTACTTTAGGAAAATTATTTGTAAAACAGAAGTGAAGTTAGATAATAATTTCATAATTAAGTTAGTGATTTTAGAAAGATAATGGTTTCCAAAAATAGATTACAGAGTGCCCTTGAAAATATGTAAGAATTTGAGAAATTCCCTTGAATCGGGCATGTATTTCGGGAAGAAATTGGTAAAGATCCTCTTAAAACATATTACTCCCCATAAATGAAAGTAGGATTCTGGTTGGTAAACATATATATAACATTCTAACAGTATATATGAGGATTAAATATGAATAAATAATAATTTAATTAAGCTAAGTAGACAATAAGAATAACATGAATGAAAATGGAGGTTCGGGTGGAAAACCCTTAACTTAAGTTAGAATGTGTTCCGCTCTTGAACATTAGGTTCTAAAATATGAAAATAGACTTATTAATAACTTAATTATGAATCTATTACACATGTATTTATTTTATCATAACTTTATTTAGTTAATTTATATCCTTATTGATAAGTTATAAGATTGAATTCCATCGTTCTGGAGTGTTCGTTTCAATGGTTTTCATGATCGGTATATTTTTATATGAGTGTGGATGTTCATAAAATGTCATTGATGCGTCCGTAAAGGGATCTACAAAGCTAGGGTTTCCCCGTCGCCTCCATCTCCTCGGCCTCGGGCGACAGAGGTCCTTCTTCTCGATGCTTCTCGGTGGTCTCGTGGATTGATCCTCTCTCTGTGGCGGAGTCGATTCAAGATCCAATCTTCATCGGCGTGGAAGGCCGATTCCCATTGTCTAGAGGGTTCTCGGGTTCTTACAGCATTCTAGTAGGCTTATGCGGCGTCAATGGTCGTGTTTTTTGTGGGATTGTCTTTAATGGCGATGTGATTTGGGTTCAAGATCGAGTTCCTGTCTACTGTGGGCTGAGGTTGCTATTGCGTTCTCCACCTGGGATGATCTGGGTGGCTCTATGGCCTTCTCGTTTGAGTGTGATGGTGGTGATGGGCCTCATTGTGTGTCATTATTCTTGCAGCGAATCTCCATCCTACATTGCCTCTGATTTCCAGAAGCGTGGTGTGGGTTTTTATCTTTGATTTCATGTTTTTGTTGGGTGATTTTTGTTGTTTTTGTGTATTCAGATTTGGTGTGATTCTCTTTTGGTGCGGTTTTCTGGTCCTCAGAGTGTTGATGTGTTCCTGCTTGTGCTACGGTGGTTGAGGTGTGGGGTGTGTTGTCTAGATGTCCTGATCTTGCGTGACCTATGCTGTCTCTCTTGAAGGAATTGAATTTGGAAAAATATTGATGCGTCAGTTGATTCTCAGTTTCCAACAGACATTTGTATGGTCTTTTATAGATGTTTTGGCCTCAATGGACCACAGATCAAAGGATTATAAATTCATTCATTGACAATAAGATGCTCCAAATGAGGTTTAGGTAAAAGCAGTTTCATTGTTTCATGGCTTTTCGGAATCAGATGTTTGAGAGGGTATGGCTTTGGCTATCGGTACCAGGCCCATGCGCTTTGGCACGAGACAGCTAGTTGTGCTGCAATGAGACAATGCAAGCTAGTCTTAATGGTTCTTTTTACTCGGAGTAGCATTTATATTGTCGTGAGCATTTCTATTGATCTTGGTTTCGGTCAGTTTTAGACTCGTTTATTTTGTTTAAGTCTTCATGTCTTGATGGTTTTCCCCTCATCCCTAAAAAGGGGGTTTATTTCAATAAAAAAATTATTTTCAGTCAGGGTATGGATGTTCATGTGGAAAGGATGTAATTTTAAAAAATTGAAATTATATATTATTTATGAACATAAAGATGTTTTAATGTTTATATAGATCAATTTTTACATGGTTTGAGGATGAATATTTGGATGAAATATTAATGGCAATCACTTAAATTATTTTGTAGTATTTGGATTATTATGAACAAATTTGGTCATATGAATTAATATTATGTACATATAATAGTTCATGAATGTTAGGTATGTTATCATACATATATTATTGTCTGGATCAACCAAAAAAATGGTTTCATGACCAGTAATGATGTAGAAATTGAATATTGATACATCGGCATCCATAAAGGTTGTAAATTAGAACCACACAGATGATGATTTCAATTATAAAAGAGACAGAGAATAAATATATTGACAATGATTATTACGTTAACATGGTAAAATTTCAGTATATAGATGATAATGGATTTATTAATATCAATTGTAAATAATAGGTTAGGATATAATAAGAAAATTAGATAAATGTAAATGAAAATAAATGAAAGAAGAAATATGTTTTACCTCTTGAAATAACCTCCTTGAGAACCTTCTTTAGGGAATTGGTTTTTGTCTTTTGGAAGGAACAAGATCTCCTAGACATGGGGAGTGACTAGGTAAGAGTATTTATTTTGAACTTTGATGAGCTTCAAGTCATACAAGATTAAAGGTAATAGGGGAATGAGGGAGATATATATAGTGGAGGAGATGAGGGGTTTTACATTATTTTAATCATTATTTTAATATTTTTCTCAAGACTATGAATAGTATTGGTTATTGTGATAAAAATAGTATAAAAAGAATTTTAATTAGAACCATGTGTTCTTACATTGGTCATGATGTCATTAATAGTGTATTTAACTAATAATTTTTATATATGGTATTTTACCATATTTCACTATTCCTCAAAAATTCTAGAATTTCAGAAAAATACAAAAAATTCACCATAACCATTTATCAATGTATAGAATTCAAATATTTTCTACATTTTTTTAAAATAATTTTCTAAATATGATCAATTTAATTTTAAAATAAAATCCTATTTTATTCAAAAATTCATAGTTTTAAAACTATAACACATTTTATATCACCATGAAAAATAAATAAATATGTCATTATCTTATAGCCTTGTGAAAAAAATAATAATATGATTTACTATTCATATTACTATTGAAAATGGTATGTTACTATTCACCAAAAAATTATGTTGGTTCTATTAGACTCTAAATAACTAACCGATCATAACTGTAGATAACCATTTTTTTGAAATTCAAAACATTGTAGAGGTTAGATTATGTTTAAGGACAAGTTTATAAAAATTATTGTTTTATATGGAATCAGTTTTTCATAAATTCAATATTTATTTTCAAATCCTTGGGGTGTTACTGCACTGGTCTTAAGGGCCCATCATTAGGCCTTTTATTGGACACGATGTGCATGAGATTATATTTTTGATCTTTCATGTTTTCAAAGGTTGAGAACGTAAGATTTTCAAAAATAGGTGAAGGAAAAGTTCCATCCACCAATTCGAGACATGGTTTTTTCTCAATCTATAAGGGTTCACACCATCCTTGCATGGAGTCAATCTGAGTAGCTAGGGATTCAAAGGAACTGAACAGTTCCAACAACACCAATGTCTAGGATACCTCCCATAAGAAGATGGTGGGGCATGATGAGGTGGTCTAGTTCTCATATATTGTTGATTTTTTATCCATGCTAGTATTTAATGATTTCCCTTGTAAGGGAGAGGTTGTCATTGTAATGGATGGATGTCATGATCATCTTAGACTTCCTCATTTAGGTAGACCATCTTCCTAGATCCTATGTTTTCATGAAACATACGTATCACTCTTGTAGGATGATCAAATCATTCCTAATGTGTTGTCGGAGGGATATTCATCTCTTCCTAAAGATTATTCCCAGTGGGAATTTTTCCCCTCATTATCTCTTCATTGAGTTGTCGGATATTTTGTATCTCACTCCCATATTGTTCCATCCATTCCTCTATAGAGGAAATTTTAGATCTTTTGAGTGGTGATTATAATATAACAACTATTTTCCCTTTATCCTAGGTAGTGTTCCACTATTGAGGTTGGAAATCATTATTTGGGGTGCTCAGTTTTGGATCCTCATCTAATTCTACATACATGCATCCATAGTTGGTTCATCTAGGCCAGCATTCACTTGAGTTATGGTTTTTTCATTGCATCCAACCATATATGAGTGTGTTTCCACATCATCTGATATGTTGATGGTGAATATATTCGTTGTGGTGTATTGGAAAATGCTAGTGTGCCATTTCTCACAATTCATGTAAAGACTCGAATTTTCCATGTAATTATTTTTAATTATATGGAATTATTATGAGTATGTGAAAATTGAAGGGGCATGATTCCAAGGCTCGGTTTGCCCAGAATAAATTTCTGAACTTTTTTAAAGTAAGTTCAGTAAACGCATGAGTGGTGTTTTTTATCTTTTAAATCATTGCTTGGATTTAAAATCTGAGGGCATCGTTGAATCTGTAGCACTGGGATTATTTTAAGGGAGGATTCATGTTGACGGTAGTAAGTCTTGAGAAAAAGTTAGATTTTGGGACTTTTAAAAAAGAATAATTAAATAACTTTGTTATTTTATTAATTTCATTTTTTCCTTCAACGGACAAGTGGTAGTGTGGGATAAGTGACGTGGAAAGATGTTAAATTGATTGACCCTTGAAATCCTAAGTAACAGCATCGTTGGAATTTAGGAAGGTTTATATTAAATAACCCCCACAAATTCCACGATCGTTACTTACCCTCCCACTCTTCTATTTATATGGAGCTTGGGGAGGAGTAATGGCATGGCTTCTCAAGCGGCGAGGCTCTTGTAATTTGTTGTGACACCCAAAAATTTGAGGACGGTACTGGTTACGGGGAGTGGTGATGAGAAACACCAAACCCCATACCAGAGAATGATGATTGAGAGGCATCGTTGGTGGATTGTTGCGAGGGAGACAAACACCGACACATCCTCAATCGCGGGCATTCTACATCATTCTTGAGGTTCAGTTTTAAACATGTTTTTGTTTCCAAGATTTGATTAAGCTTTCTTGATACCCTCTTACTATCAAGATAATGCGGAGGGCATGATCCAAAAAAATAAGGCCCTGGCCCTCTTCCTTTTGTTGTAAATTTGGTGTGTTCTTCGCGATCTTTACCTTCGGGTTGAACGAGACCCCAGACAGTGGGTGACAATGGCGGCCAGAAATGGTTTTCCATAAAGGATATTGCGGCACTCCCTCGCATGTCGCTAGTGGAGATGGTCACAGCCATAGCCGCAGTGAGAGAAGATGGCAGCCAGTGACGACCAGTCGCCAAAAAAGTGGTGGTGCGATATCTTGCGCCGCCGAAGAAGGGGGTCATGGAATATCATTGTGGCGGACAACAGTGGTTAGAACCGTCTGGCCACAGGAATAGGGGGAGCAACGTGCTGTCCTGGGCCACTGGAGGAGGTTGTGGCTCGAAGACGTAGTAGTGGAGGAACCCACAACTCCTGCGGGTTCCGCGGTGACCAGACGACACCCACGTGGTGTCGCCGCTTCATGAACCAAACGGTCGCTAGGACGTTCAGGAAGACCATGGGTCTCATTCCCCATGAAAGCTATGGAGGATACCACCATGGGCCAGGCTAGTGGACTGCGTCATGCAGAGGAATGGGATGCACGCACCCAGCGTGATGCGCTCCTCCGCAAGGTGAGCCACGCAATCTCAGCGTGTCGTGCCACCGCGGGCCAAGCCATGCGGGCCCAGGGGGCCGCGCCTCTGTGGGTCGAGTCGCATGAGACTAGTGGTCTGTGCCCTTGCAGTCCGGGCCCACCACGGCATAGCCCAGCAGGGTTAGACTCAGACAGGGTTGGGTCAGCCCGATCAGGTCAGACTAGAGCTGAACCTAACCAGGCCCAATTTCGTATAAAGGGCCATAACTTGAGTACATGGTGTCTGTTTGAAGTATCGTCTGTGGAACTAGGACCCTTGGAGTTATAAGGACCTTTTTTTATAATCCACTTGAGATTTGGATAATGTTGGTGTATGGATAGTTTGGATCGAGCCCGAATCAAACTGGGCCCTCAGAACTAAAATGCTTATAAGTCACATACCGAGCGTCTGATTGATATGCCGTCTGTCATGTTGGAACCCTTGTGAAATTTTGGTATTTTAAAATACACAATCATGGGGAATCGTGGTGGTTGAGGTACAATAGATGGCTTGTGGAGTGGTTCCCCCAGAATCAATTTTACTATTAGAGGGAATCTAGTGGATGGCAGTGGGGAAAAAGTTGGAGATAGATCATCTGGAGGTTAGTACCAAGTGATATTGTGTGGGTCATATCCTATTTGGGTTAATGCTCAACAATACTTTGTGGGTCAACACATACTTATCTTATGTGTTTCAGATCTTGTGTGGGTCAGTGCTCATCGATCATGTGTGGGTGAGTGCATACCGATCCTATGTGGGTCATTCCGGCGATTAGTATCTATCGACTCATGTGTGGGCCAAGCTCCGTATGGTTACCAGCAGTTCCTCTTGACATATTATGATGATCTAGCTTCGTGACTAATCATATGTACTTCTATACATCACTAATACTTGTTGTGGGTCATTTCGGGGGTTAGTACCTATTGATCATTTGTGGGTCAGACTCTGTATGGCCAGCAGTAGTGCCTCTTGACAGAATAATATTTTCTAGCTTCACGACTGATCATCTATACTTCTATACTTGACTAATACCTTTAGTGAGCAGAGTCTTTTACCTTCCTGGTGATATCTTCTTGGTGATCCATGTGTGGTACTTTTACCTTCGTGGTGATATCTTTGTCATGATACATGTGTGGTACTTTTACCTTCATGGGGATATATTCGTGGTGTTGCCTATGTGGTACTTTTACATTCATGGTGGTATCTTAATGGTGTTACCTTTGTGGTAATTTTAACTTTGTGGTGTTACCTCCATGGTGTTACCATTGTGATATTCTTCCCTCGTGTATGATATGAGTATATTTTGATATCTTAGCTATATGTATGGGTATATACCTATGTAGAGTTGATGACTGCTTAATGATTTGTGATTAAGGTCTTGCTTTGTGTATTTCCTTTGTGGAACTCTAGGAGACCTTCGGGGGTCTCAACATCCCTACTAAGTAGTGTTATACTCACTACTGTACGGGATTCACCCTCACCATGTCGTGTCTTGTGTAGATGATGAACAACATTGATCGAGGCTGCGGGAGTCAATACTGGACAATGCACCGAGGTGGACCATTTGATGTGGCATGACACATTACTAATGATCTTGAGTTGTACCTACCCTTCATGTAATATCCTTGGTGGATTATCCAATAGCCTTTTATTATCATTTCAGTTGTACTTGTACATTCCAGTTGGGCTTGTATTTCGGCCCCTTTAATTTCTGCACACTTTTTACTACGGCAATTTACTTGGTGGTTTCTTCTAGTTGTTCTCATGGATTTGTTTGTTTGTACAGGGTTAAAGGAAATGAATTACCATTAAGGGATATGCCATTCTGGTTCTAGTCTCTAGCCTCTGGCCTATGGAAGGCGGGCTTCGGGTAGTCATGGAACGGGCCCTAGGGGATGGGTCATGACAATGCAATAGGGTGATTTTTGACTTCTTACTCCACCCTCGAAAATTTAATAAGGTACATTTCTCTAAAAAATTTCAATATTGGACCATTTTGGGTTAAAACCCATATGAGTTATTATTTCCTTCAAAGTATGTTTCTCCCATATCAGTCTATGAATAATGACCTTTAGTGAATTTTCTATCATTTTTTCCAAACATACCCCAAATACCGAAGGTTTTTCTTATAGTGTGAGGAATAGATGGGATGGAAACTGTCAATATTTTTCTCCCAAAAAAGATAAAAACGATTCATTTAATGGTGTTTATGATAAAAAAGATTCCCCCATCCTTGAATACTATGGATACTTTAGGGCCACTATTAGCACGTTGTTCTCCTATTTTTGAGGATTTGGTGATTGCATTTGAAATTTTGATGACTCCTATGAAAAAAATTGATATATAAATTCCCCCATATCTATTGAATGGGGTTGAAAAAGAATTTACACTGATTTCTCCAGGACCCTATCAGGGTATGATGTTCTTAGTGATGGTTATTGGGATAAAATTACCCCAGTCCTTTGGGATTAGGTTGGTCAACAACTAATGACCTTATTTCATGATTCATCTGAGGGATTTATGACCCAAGGGGTAGAGGTACTGTTAACTATTTTCACATCCTTGTGGGATGGGTTCTCTCCTGAACGAATGATATGGCAGTTTCTATTATCACATGTTTGAATTGTTGAAATTGTTCTCATGTATGAGATCAGTGTAATGGAATCTCATGATGGGAGTTGTTTTACATAAGTTATTTTTTGTTTGACCTCAATATTGAATTTTGTGTCTGAAATTCAATCCCATTGTTTCGAGGTTCCCATCATAAATGAGTATTAATGATTTTATCCATTCATTTGGGATGTATTTTCATCTTAAAGAGGGGGTATTATGTTGTATTGAACAATTGGATCATTTGATACCCAATCCCCAAATTTCTCAAGAAGCAATGACATTATATGATTCCATATTTTGGTAATTATGATATTATTGGGATGCAGTGAAGTTTAACACTCCATACATTCCCCAAAATTTAATATAGATACCTAATGAGGTTTCAAGGACTGGTTTATGAAGAGTTTTGGTAAATTTTTGGAAAGTTTGTTCTAGATCTATGCTGTGATTTTTTGATCATGGGTCCCAGAATATGAAAATAGAATCTAGGTCCATATGAAAATAGAGTATAGTTATGGTTTGAAGGTGACCCTAATTTACCAGATAAGGGAGATATATAGTCTTTAATTGATAATTATTTTCCCACAAATTTTAGTGCAGTCAAGGGATGAAATCCTTATGTGCATCATATAGGTTCTCATAGTTAGAAGTTGGGGTAGGACTTAGTTGAGAGGTTATTTCAAGGTAACTATCCCTATATTTCCATTTCAGCTTCTTCTTAAATAGATTTAAACACCTCCACCTAGTCAGACCATTGAGGTAACTTACCTGGGTGGCCTACTAACCATGGAGAAGTAATACTGATAGTCTATGAGGCACTATATATGGTTAACATTAGTATTTCAAGAACAAATCTATAATAAGTGTTATGAATCTTGATCACTACACTATATTGAGGTTTAGAGGAAATGGGGTATTTCATTATTAGAGGGATATATCACAATAGGGAGGTTGATCATGGAAGATGTCATGAGTAGAGTTCCTATGATCCATCCCTACATTACTAGGATGACGACTATCGAGGTAATGATCACCCTCTACTTTGTTTTAAGAGTTTATAGACCCTTAATGGGTTACATATATGTAAAAAATAGACTAAAGGACATTGGTATTGATATTTTCATTGATATTATCCTCATTCTACATCGTGTTTTGGAAATTAAAACTTATATATTGTGGTTAATCAGGGATATGATCATTCTCAAAGAAGGTTTCTAGAATAGGTTGATAACTGTATGGTACTGTGGGAATATTAACTCGCAATTGAGAAGATATTGGAGTATTACAATTATTTTAAGTATTGTTGGTAGAGATATAATCTTTCCTATAGGTGGTTGCTGAAATATACCAGTCTATCCTAGACGAAGAAAGGATATGATCCAGATTCAAATATGCATTCCCTGTGGAAATATGCAGAAAATCCTCTGGAATGGGATAAGGGAAATGTGCCTCCTCTTGTATAGACTCTGAAGGGTTCTGGTGTTGGTGTTCATCACACGATGTAGGGATATGATCTTGTCTTCCATGAGAAAATAGATTATGTTTAACAACATCACTAATAGGAATTTGAGTCGGTCCCAAGGTGTTTTATTCTATCACATGGTGATCCCCAGTCAGAATAGGGATATGAGCCCAATAATGTGCCTTTGGAGTACGAAAATAGTATTTTTTTATATTAATATGAACCTTTCATGAGGAATATTACAATATCATTTGGTGTGCCCCAATAAAAATGGAGATTTGATCCTGGTCCCATGCCTTTTGAGTATTCCACTAGACATTTTCTATATGAATGTGCACATGTCCTGATGCATGTGCCTCTCTCACTTGGGGAGCCTGATTAGAATAGGAATATGAGCCCAGTCATGTGGCTTTGCCTTTATTATAATATACTGATAATCCTCATGGACTTGATAAATAATGTATGTTTTCTATGGAGTATCCTGTATTCGTATAGACAATGGGGATGGGATACTTTGGCTATCGAAATAGAAATATGTGTGTACCCTAAATTTGTACCATTTCTAAAATATTATAGAATAGTTCTTCTATTATTACTATAATGTAATGAAACTTTATCAAGTTATGCATGGGAATGTAGTCAAGTCCATTTTCATTCTCTAAAATACTGTGGCTGACATATTCAATATGAGGGGGGATATAATAACACTCATATCCTCCTCACTCTATAAGAACACGCCAATGGGTTTCATGAATGGATGTAGGGATATGTGACTCCCCCATTATTATAGTAGAAATATGTATGTAGACTTGATCATGGGGGAAGAGATATGAGCCTATCCATTGGTTACCTCTAGAATATATCAATATACGTTATTAGCAGAAGTGGGGATATTATACCACTCTCATTTATCTACAGCTTGTTACACTAGATGGAACTTACTTGGTACCCATGCATGATATTCCAAGGTGAAAATCTCTCAGGTGGTTCCCCCAATAAGAGACTAAGCACCTTCCGAAGGATTATTCTAGTGAAGATGGTTGATGAGATCCCTCCTTAAGGGTTTCTAAATGAGAATGGAACATTATTTGACTCTTTTATCCGACCCCTGAGTGTAGTAATCAGAACCTTCTATATGATCCAAACCCTTGAGGGGGAATGTAAGTGGCTCTATATACAGAAGTTTATGAGATCCCTCCTCATACCATGTTGGTGGTATTCCTAGACCATTGCATTCTCTACCAGAATATGAAGGTGTTGGGTGGGTGAGGTTGTTCTAAAACTCTTAGGGGTTGTACCAATAACTGTTATTCCAAAACATTCACTTGATGAATACATGATATCAGGTCGGGGTGTTGTTGGTGTCAGTAGTATCTCATGTGTAAAATACAACAACGAACAATGTAACTGATCATTTCGACATTGAATTTATGAAACTTGACCAATCAAATAAGTATAGGTAACACAATTTTACTTTATTATTCCTGGTATCACTATATTTATTGTGTGGTATTGTAAAATAGAGAATGGAATTATTTTATAGGAAACCTGGTTATGTAGGATTCTACATCGGACATACCATTTTAAATTGTGCAAGACATGACAGCACAATGTCTTAACGTGTTATCAACTACTCATTTTAATCATTTGAGATATTAACATTGAGTGCACCATTTTTCCACATGGAAAATGCATTGTGGCTTGGGTTTAGGAGGAAAGGTTTCCAATTATTATAATGATTCAATTATTCTATCATTACATTATTTCACACTGTGTTTAACAATCTGTTTTCTTTTTTATGGTTGATTGTGTGGATTTAAGTAGGTTTTCACAATCATTCACTCCATGTTCACCATATTCAACTCTTAGAAACTACCAAGGCTCCCACATCCATAAGAATATAAAAAACAACTTTTAAAAGTCTAGTTGTAATCTGATCTTTCAAACGCAATGGAAGCTAGGAACTCACATTGGACAAGAGGATTTGAGGTTGAGATAATCACACTCTTTGGGGGTGGGGGAATGTTTTCTTATTCCATAAGATATGTTTGATAATATCATCCAAATACTAATATGGTACATGTTAACCTAATAAAATGTTTTTTGTTTAATATTTCTATATTTAAAGGGGGTCCATTAATGAGGAAATCTATTTTTATTCAAGTTCATTCATCTATTTACCATTATTGATTAATAATGGGTAGATTATTATATTTTCAATCCATATAACTGGGAACTCTGGAGTTTACCTCCATCCATGGAGGTTCTATATTTTCATAGGATGGGATTGAAAATTTATAAGGCATACTATGTATCCTTTTTATTACAAGAATAAATACCTAGATAGATAATTTAAACCATATAGTTTAATATCATGCCAAAATGAAATATACATTGGAAATTAGGCACCAGTAATGGAACATGAGGAATAGGAATGGTTCCTACATATCCTATTTATGAAAGGAATCAGAGTTATTGTATTTAAATCTCCCCTCAATATATTTATGAGGTGTGACTCATAATTAATGCACATGAGGTTTATTTACATATATTTTAATAATATAGAAGTATATTTGGGACTCACCCTGAGGTGGAAGACCCTATATTGAAGTAATATTATCATTTTAATGAATGTGGATCACACACTAAATCTTTCCCTGTATGGGGAATATTTATGATGTGGGTTATATGATCATGGAAAATACCTAAGAATATATGAGCCACAATTATTGTGACAAATAATGGAAATCAATCGATAAGGATAACTGCATATGGGTACATGACTTATGCACTAGGGTGTACCGATTTGGTTTTTTGATATAAAGATCAATCCCTAGGATTGGGTCTTACATATGTTGTTTATAGTAGGAAAAAGTCCTCATAGTTCTATTAGATTTTCAATAAACTAATGGATGGTGAAGAATGATTAACCCAAAGGATAGTTTTGGTCTCATAGGTTAGAGTGTTTCAGAAATAAAGGGGCATACATTGTTGTGGATTCAAATTTGGGTATAATGCCTTGCGAATGTGTATTACATATCCTCTTTGGAAAAGAAAAAAGTTATCATAGTTAAGTTGGTGTAATGACTGAATGCATATAATAGAGAAATTTATCATGTCCTGTGATTTTTTCCCGACTTGTCCTAAATTCCTACCAAAAATCCTATTAGTATCTCTTCTAATAAGGATAACATATCTTAGGGCACTTCACAAGATTAAAGATGAAATTTCAAAGGGTTGTCACATGATCTAGCCTGCATGTCCATTAAAATATCACTTGACTCAGTTGATACATCTGAGGGTATTTGTGTGATCAATGCAGGAACATCCAAAGCTATCATGTGATCAAGGATGACATGTAAGAAGTCTATCACAAGACTTTTCTACAATGTCTAGATGTATTCACAAGACTATGGAGACCTATATAAGGGAATTTAAAAGACTTGGGAGACATGTATAGAGTTCTTATCATGACTTGGTCTACATGTCAAGTTGAATTTGAAAGAATTGGGCTACATGTATTGAGGAACTCACAAGACTGGGGTGATATTTTAGAGGACTTTCCAATATATGGGTAACATATCCTTAGGAATTCTAAAGTCTTCAGCGATAGGTTTGGAGGACTTCACAAGACTTTGGTAACATGTCTGGAGGACTTCGTAGAACTTGGGGGACATGTCTGAAGGACTTCTAAATACATGGATGGCATGTACATAGGGATTTGAATGATTTTGAAGAAATTTATTGGTGTTGTCACATGATCAGGATAGGATCTAAAAAACCCATGATTCCTTCACATGAAAATATTTGTATCCAAATTTTCATAATTATTCTATATTTATCAGCCTTTATTTTATATTTACCTCATTTCTTAAAAAATTAGCTTGTTTATGTTTTTTGTGACCAAGTGGACATATAGAAATTCCCTCACATGACCCAGATGGCCTACCATAGGTCCTTCATGTGATCTATAGTGTGATCATGTGAATAACATATTATTTCCACATGATCACTGAGGTCATTTCCTGTATTTTACATGGTGGAATACCCATGTGATTATGAGGCTTTCCACTCGATGAAGTATGATATTTTTCACTCACATGTCAGGGTTTTCAAATTGATTACCCTTCCATTTTCCACCTATCTATTATGGGAGGGATTTATTGGTATTTCTTCCCAAGTTATATATGGCCTAAAATGGATCATATATTGTCTAAGTGATATGGGGTTCGTGTAGGGAGTGTTGCATCATGAGTTTCACATGATCCTTCCATGGGTTATCTAGGGATTCACATGATAAATAGTGATTATGAGAAAATCATTCATTTCTATACTTATTGGTTCCAAAAATTATCAAAGGGATTTCACATAATCATTCTATCATGTTAAATGGTATTTTCACAATTAAAACGACATGTATGATAGCCTTCACAAGATCAATATGATTGTAGAAACGCTCTCTTATGATCCAATATATCATATCTGAGGTATTTCACAATACTAAAACAGAATTATGGGGGCCTCTACTGAGATAAATATGTATTTATAGTGGCCATTAATGAGATATAGATGGATTTCTAGAGGAATTTCATGAGACCAAGAATGATCAACTAAGCCACATATCCAGTGCATGAGAAAATAAATTTATCTTCCATTTATGATAGGATTTCACATTTTTAAAACATTTATTTGTTAATTTATAATACTTATATCCTTTTCCCATTATTTTTTCATCAAATAATTTCATTATCAATAGCATATCTCATGAAGATTCATGACCATTGTTATGAATAGTCAGTTTTCGAGTCTGTGATGCATGGCATGATAAGTGCTCGATATCACGATGTTGTTCGCGAATTATTATGAAACATTCCTCAACTTGTATATGAAGACAATGGTAAATCACCTGATCCAAAGTGATTTTCCTATGTTCTTCTCATTATAAAGGTGACATGCCAACATTATCTCATGTGACATGGTTGACATGTCTATAGTGAAATCATGAGGTCTCTTAAATCACATAATCATGTCACATAACTCTTCATTGAATAAAGCATCCAGCTTTTCATTAAATTATTTTATAAGTGTATTTTAGTGAATTTGAGGATTATATAGATTGAACTATTTCATAATTGAGAGAACTATTCTAGAAGCCTCTACAAGAACATCAACATTTTTATAGATGCCTTCAAAAGAGACGAAGGGTTTGATAGACATGATTTGTGTGATAATTAATAGATCTTAAAGGAAACATGACCCATCTAAATGAAATTACTAAGTTCATGTGATCATTTTTACTTGAAGAGGTATATATGGTCTACATGATTCATCCATATGGACTTCATTTAATTATGATACTTCTTCTATTGTATTTTGGAGAAAATAATACCTACACATCAGTTAATTATTAAATTCTATAATTACTTATGCTCATTTGGAAATCATAAATAGTATATTACATAGTATTAAAATACTAAAAATACTCATCACTAGAAATATTCAATTTAGAAATGGTTGTAAATACGAGTACTAGAAGTAGAAAAAATATTTAATACCTTAGATGGGAATATCGTAAAACACATATTGGCACTATCATTATTGTTTTCTCTTCCTGAGAATGAATTTATTGAGCTATTCTCTGAGGAACCCAAAGTGTATTTCATGTTATTTTTGTAATTTTCTCTTTTTTTGACATATATTTTATTATATTATATCTTTAAAAAGTCTTTCTTAATGATTCTTTCTCTATTCCACCCACAGCATATTAATTCATTTTTGGAATCATCATTTTTCAACTCTCTTCTATAATTTCTTTTATCATACATACCTCTGTAATTAGTTTTTTAATGAATTTATTAATTTTATAAAACTTATTAAATAATCAATATAAATGAGCCATATCTTCCTCAATATTTTATTATTATTCACCATCACCAAAACATTTATGCTTAGTAATTTTTAATATGTATCAAATTTGGTGAAGTTTATCGTAATTTTATTTGGTTTATCCTCATCTTATTTATTTACTATGAGTTCCTCCTCAAACATGATGAGATTTAAAATAATATCATTAACTGGTAAATTAATAATATCACATGATTCCATTATAGAAACTAAGATTCCTCCTCATTTTTCTGGTAAATATTTGAAAAGTATAATAACTTGATTTTTAATATTAGGGTTTTTTACAAGTGAATGAGTTTTGTTTAGAATCTCATTGAATCTATGATAAATATCAGAAATAGTCACATCATGTTTCATGTTAAATTAATAATATTTAATAATTTATTTATTTGAGTTCATTTCTTTAACATGGGTTATTCATTCATTAGAAACATCCAGTGTATCCAAAATTTTGAAAGTAGTAGTGTAAAAATATATTCCACTGATTTATTAATATCCTAGCGCATAATATAAATAATCAATTTATTTATAGATAAAATCATAGGAAACATTAGAAGAATCACTACAATATTTTCTAGGATATTTCAATAATTCATATTTATCATTGATAGATGTAGAGATATCAAATCCCATACATTTTAAGTGAATTTTCTATTTAATCCTCTATTGAGAATAGTTAGTTTCATTAAAATAAAAGTGCCAATTAGTGTAACTTTCATCATGTCAATTATTATACATAAATAATTAAATTTTGATAAAATATAAATTTAAGATCATTATATAAAAATACACCATAGTAAAAATATTTTTGAAACATAACATAATACAAAATTTTGGACCTAGTGGGAGCTCAAGATGTGGGTGAATTGAGTTTCCGATAAAAATTATATTTAAAAAGATATTTAACTTTAATTCCCAAATTTAATAAGATAACATAGTTTACAAAAATAGTAGAAATATGTAGTTTTATCATTGGAAATAATTTTCAAAATCTCAATCATAGATTTGTTAGAATAGTTTTGAAAATTGTCTAGCCACTGAAAAGAATTAATCATATAAAACACAGTATATAAAAAAATTAACTATCAGAGTTATGTTTTGTCTAATAATTTTAGAAATCACAATATTTTTTTATTTAGGAATATAGAAAAAAACCCAAGAGAGGTTAAGGGGTTAAAAAATATAAAACAATAGAATTTATCAAGTGGTTCAGTCTCTAGCTGACACATAATCCCTTCCACATTGAAAAAACATACAACCAATTAGTTTATTATTAAATTAACTGATCCATAACCTAGATTGGGTTTTATAATAAATAGCTCACAATCATGTATAATCATATATACTTTTACACAATTAATTGTGGGATAAAAAGATATTAGGACACACAACACCTCTAACAAGTTATTCATAGTAATAAAAATGAATATATTAAGGGAGTTTCAATTCCTCACTTGTTTAATATAGTTGACTATGTTTTTAAAACCAAATATAGTAAAAAAAACATAGCTCTAATATTAAATATAAACTAAAATATAATGATATTATCAATAGGAAATTGTATTAAAATTGTATTTGAATAGATTTAGTTATCTCTATTCCTTTGAATTCATCTTAGAAAAATATTTAAAAAATTCATTACTAGATTCTATAAAATAAAGTGTTATAAAAGATTTCTCTATATTTTAAGTGCACTTGTTTGATCCTCTATTATTATCTAAGTTGGTGAATATGATTTTTACATCATGCTTATACTACTAAACCATATTTTCTTCTTAAACTGATATTCATTGAAAAGTAATTTTTAAATAATAATCAATGATATATTAAATTCACTAAAAAAGCATTTAATTTTTGGAAAACTATCGTTTGGATATTTAAAATGATTTAAATTAATGTTTTTTAAAAAAAATATTTACTTAAGACATGGTTAGTCGACATGTTATGTGGGAATGATAAACTGAAAAAGTTAGTTATTGTAGAAAGGATTCAAGGTTGGTTTATCGCTTCATCCCACTAGTTAACTTTCTTATATAGTTGGTTATTGAATTCATGTGGTAAGTATTTCTTTATGATGCCACTAAAATAATAGTAATGGTTAGTATATTACTTGGTGAAAATGATACATAATTTTTCATGGTAACCAGTTTCTTTTAGGTGGTATGTAGTTTCCTTTATATGGTCACTTCACTAATCTACATGGCCAGGTAAATGGTTGGAACATCTGTGCCTCATGGTATGTTTATTCTACATTCATTAAGTTGATTCTCAATGCACGGTAAGCTGAACTATTATTCATAGTAAAAAAATTAATTATGTATAATTTTGTCATATGACTCTTGATAAAAAGTTATTCATGTGGTTAGGTCAAATATAACACACAGAAAGTTGACATGGTAAATTGACCATTACACAGTAAGGTTGAATGGTAAGATTATTGCACATACTTTAGGGTGTCATGTTATGTTTGAGCTATAAAATATAAAATTCCCTAATAGTGTTTTTAACTTGATTTTGGATCATTAAAATAATGAGGTTCTAGTCTAAGATAAAAATTATTCTTTAAATATAAAAATATTGTATTAATAAATGGTTTGATATTTATTGTCATGAAATCCAACGATTGTCATGTTATAATTCTATAGCTTCTAACAATTACATTATTTGGATTATTCAACATCTTTTTTTATTAACTATCTTAATTCAAATTAAAATATAATTATTTTTCTGAATTTTATGAACAATTTAAAAAATGGTATAATTTCTATTCATTTTCAACTAGAAATGTACTTTACACAATTTTTTTAATATCATGTTGAATTTAATGGTTTATTTGGTGCATCAAATAATGATTTGCAAACCCGGATATCCTCATTACAGGTATACTTGGAAAATCTATATGAATATATTGAAGGTATATGTTATGAATCAATATTGATATAATGACTCCATTTTTGAGAAATATATTTTTAGGGAGGTCATAGAGTATTGTAAAAACTACTTGTATGTATGAATGTACATCAGTTTACCCATATCACTCTATAAACTATTTTTACTTCAGGGGAAGCTAATCCATGGCTTGAATATAAAATCGGTGACACCTAAATAGATTAATGAATTAAATTTATATATCATAAATAAAATAGTTGATTACTAATCATATATAATATTTTATATTAATCTGTTAAGACAATTTTATCCAAAGAAGAATGATATGTGGATATTGAATGGGAATAGCAAAAACATTTTTTACATGGTTTAATGATACCATGAAAGGGATAGCATATACATAATAAGCATTGATATGGTTACTTAGTAGCAAAAGTTTAAATATTATAACATGGTTTGGCTATGAAATTAGTTTTTATTCATTTTGTACCAAATATTAGAACAAAAAACCATTTTTCAGAATAGTTGTGTAGTGATGTTTTCTAAAGCATTTCATTTGTTGATTTCCAAATAAAAATCTAAATGTCTGTATTAAGTTCATATTAGAGAGTTATTTAAGAAACAAAGAATATTTATTACATTAAAATTTTATTTTATGCACTAAAATTCAAATGGGTTATTGATAATAATAGTGTCATAAATGATGAATTTGGTATCATAGTAGTTAATCAGAATAAATTGGAATAAAAAACTGATCCTTTTATCATGAAAACATATTACTTTTTCTATATTCTTGATTAATCTAATATTAAGTGGTTTATCATTATACATGGTACAACTTTATATTTTTTTCATCTAAAACTTAAAGATGATGTTGATAAATGTGAGATCCAAACTTTGTAGGAAATATAATCATTTAATATTGATGACCATGGAGTATACATGGTTTGTACCATAGGAAATGATCATGAGGATGGAATATGGGGAAATAATCCATTATTAATTTCATAATATTAGAGGTATCAAAAATTATTTATCATTTACCCCCTTAAATTTCAAGAAACATTATATATAATAATTTTAATTTTTTTGATTTAAAATCAAATTATAAAAAACATGAAATTTTATATTCAATTCGTTATTTTCCATTCAATTTTCCATAATTCAAATTTTTATGTAACTTTTGTATTTATATCAATTTTTAATTTGTAACTATTGGATTTTACTTAATTTATTATTCAAATTTATATGTAACTGTTGAATTTATATGTAAATCTAGGATTTTTATTAATTTATATTGTATAAGTTTCATTTTTTTATCAGTTTTTAATTATAATAATTTATATGTAAATATTGGATTGTTTCATAAATATTTTTAGTATTACATTAACACTGTTATGTTTTAAAAAAATATATATATAATATTTTATGTATTATTTTCAATATTTTTTACAATAATTTAATTACTAGGATTAAAATGGGTTTTTTTGTTTATATCATTTTAAAATTAATATTTATATTTTTATATAATAGTTTGATTCTTATAAATTTTTAATGTAAGATTTGTTTTCATATAATTATATCATTTTCTGTTTCCTAGATATTATTATTATTCTTTTATCATTATTAATTATAAATGAATATGATAAGGAATATTTTTTGTATTCCTTTTAGTATTAGAGTATACTAATTCAACAAATATGGTACGGTGTTATTTGTTTTTTATTTTTATTTTTTAAAATTTTATTTAAATTTTAATTTGAAAATTGAATTTTTATAATATTTTACCTATTTTTTCCCTTTTTTATCATTTTAACTCTAATTAATTTGATTAAAATTTTAGTTAATTACTATTAAAAGTATGAATTATTTTTTTCATTCAATTTAAATTTTTTAATATTTTTCGTTTTTATTTAATTTTATATGTACAGTTGGGTTTGAATATTTGTATACTAATTTTTTAATTTTATTTTTTAGATATTGTAAAATCAAATAGATTATTAACAATAAGATTCTCAGGAGGACTGTGTACATACTTCTATAATGGAACCTCCTTAATCTTCTACACATGATCCTTCGACTTCCATAGGGGAAGACAAGGCTTCTAGGAATGGTAATCATGGTAGCACATATTCAAAATTAGTATTAGTTTAAAATAAATAGGTCTAGATGAAATATGTTATGTTTTGATGTTGATGATAATACTAGTGATCCAAATTCAAAATAATTTCTATCTTTTTTTGAAATTTTTGTATAAGAAAAAGTTATCATTTTGTTGTGTGTTTAGAAAAGTTCCAAAAAGTAGTACATTATCAATTATGGGAGACAATTTTGGGTACATTATTTATTATTATTCTACTTATCATTATATCTTTTTACTAATATATGATTTTTATATTTCTTATGATTTGTTGTTTCATATTCCTAACACTAGAGAAGTCAATAAGAAATATGTATCTTTAGATTATATGAGATGGAGGGATTTTAAATTAATCATCACATAATACTTTATTTTTGGGGAATGTTATGAAAATCCCTGTGAAATAAATCATTTTCGTTATGAAGGTACATAGAAGCGGTTTTCTGAATGTAGACAATAAGAATTATTTTTGGTAAGTGAAATTTCATTCTTTAGAATTTATTATTATTTTTTATTATCATATTAATTATTTGTTTATTTATTTTAAATTATGTGATGTCATTATAAGATCAAATTCAAAAGTTTTTACATTCATACATTATCTTTTGGAGGGTATATATTATTGGGAAAAAAATAATGGATTAAAAATTTTAAAAACTGAGAGATGAGTCATCATGATCCTCAGTGGTTTACACTAAATCCCCTAGCTATACATAAAAAAAATAGAGGATTTGAATGAAAATAAAGGGTTGATATCATACAAATGTGGAAAGGGTTTCGAATAAGAGGATTGTAAGGAGTTATTTAAGTTATTTAACGTATCTGAACTCTTTAAATATTATGATTTAGTAATTAATTTTTCAAATATTCTATACAATAATACCTAGAGGAGTAAATTACGTATGAGTAATTAATACCTGAGGGTAGGATGTATAATTTAGTTGATGTATCATGAATGGCCAAACACTTTTTTCACTTATGAGGGTATGAGGCAAGTGTATCGGTCAACAAAGAGTTTTTCCATTTTAGATATTCTTCCAAGTATGATATATATAAAAGAAAAATTAAGTCATTAAATTCCGAATTTCAAGAGAAATGTAATATGATGGAGGAGACTATTGGAGAATTAGTATTTTCAATTATTTTAGATATTGAATGACATTTTCAGGCTATAATTACCACTCCTCCACCTCCATCATTACATATCAGTCTTGCACCTCTGCCTACAAATCCAAATCTTATACCTCCTCCACAACTTTACATATAGTTTGAGTTATATGTTTTTTATCCCCAGCATCATATTATTTTATTAGAGACTTTATATTATATTCGAAATATCTTTCATCATCAACATAGATAGGTGTATTGTCTTAGGGTAAACATGTAGGATATTAAAAATATATCATAATGAGTATAATTTCATATAGATAATGTAAATATTTAGATGAATCGAGCATTTGGAACATATATATTACATATTAATAATGAATTTTTAATTAATTTTATAATAAAACAATCCCTATAACTATAATGGTTTGGAGTCTTTAGATACTAGTTATATAATAATCTTACTTCATGAGATATATTAAATTTTTCCAATAATTTTATACTCACATATTACAATTCATAGATATACCATATGAAAAAACCATTCTTTATAACACGAGCCATGAAGACTTAAGAAAGGGTGATCTATGATGCTCAGAAAGGATAAATATAATATATATTAATAAATTATTATAATTTGGATTTTGATAAGCATACAGATTTAATAACCTAATTATAACTTACAATAACCATCCCCAATAAATCCAAATTCATTATTCATAGTTCTAGGAATAAAAGTTTTTAAAAAAAATAACAAGTACTAAGTGTATAAAATCATCAATATTTGACCATTAAATTTGAGGAATTACAATAAGCATAGGAAATAATTTTTTAGCATATACATAGGAATAAAAATCCCTTCCTTATTCAAGTATCACCACTAAGACAATCATTGTGTAAAAAATACTAAAATGAAATTACAAACCAAGACATTACAAAAATTAACATAGGAGTAACGTAAATATTGTTAAATCCATCAACATTTTGAATTTTCTAAATTATATTATCTCTTAGGAATTTCTAATCATTTTAATCATTTCCCAATGCATTGGAAGGATAAATATTTTTTAAAAAAACTCATCACATTATTGAAAACATACAAATGTGTCTGAAAAGATCATAAAACATTCATCAAATAACACATATAACAACCTCTGTAATGGAAAAATTTTCATAAATATTCCATCATTTTAGCACTGCATAACCCATGGAAAATTAATAGGTTTCTTAGAAATTCCAGCATACCATAACCTGGAAAAATAAATATGTTTCATAAAATAAACATTAAATCATCATCATCATAATCCTTCCATATAAAGAAAGTGGATCATATAATAATTTCATATCCGTAGTCAAGAAATAAAATCATTAAATTATATTTATATACATGAAAATTACATTAAAATATAATTAATCATTTCTTAAAAAACATGAAAAAGTATCATTTTCTTCAAAAATGATTATAACTCAAATTAGATGAATATTGATAAAATTATTTTCTTTAAAAATCCCATTGAAAATTTTAATTTAATATTCAATGAAAATAATGGTATTTAAGGAGAGAAACTATACTCCCCCACTTTTGTAACAAGTCCAAAATAGTTTCTCTAGAAAATATTTCTTTAGAAATATTCCTTTTAAACCATTATTTAATAGACAAATATGATGAAAATTAGATTTTATAGAATATTAATTATTTATAAAAAATTAAATTAACAATTTTCAAGATCTATAATATAGAATAAAAATTTCATCGACCAGAGAGGACGTATGGTCAAATTTATTAATAAACATTTCTATATAATTTTATGTACCAAAAAGTGGAATATTGAAGTAATACATAATAATTATTTGAATAAATATATTATATAAAAATATATTTTGTTAAAGGTTAAAGATCAATATAATTTCTTTCAGTAGAAATTTATCATAGAATGTATCAAAAAGAAAAAGATATTGTAACTTTAGACCACACCACAAGTCCCATATTGCTTCATACACATTAAAATAACATGTATAATAAATATATATTTACAATAAATATATTATAGAAACATATTCATACATAAAAAACTATTTATTTTTCCTTTTTAATATCAAATTATCTTTTTATTAATAATTTCATCATTAAAATGACCATTCTAATGAGAACAATTCTATTTTCTATGCATGTTTCAGTTCGATGGTTCTAATACATGATTATTAGCCATGATTGAATAATATGTATAATATTAATCGTTAAATATAATAAATATTAATTATGTAAACATAATATTATATTCATTCATATAATGCGTTGTTGAAAAATGAATTACATTACTTTATGGAGATGGTAATATGTACATACGCATGGGTGATGCTTTCACTTAGAGATGGATGGGAGAAAAGAAGGATAAATGATAAGTAACTATTACATGATAAATATTATGTATTAAAATATCATATATTTATTAAACTTTTCCTTTTACAATCCATTTAAAAGAAAAAATGAAAAACAAGCAACATCTCTTAGTGGACATGGTACTCTACACGTACGCATGAGTGACATTATCATATTCAAAATGAAGAAAATGTAATAATTTATATAATATAATATAATTTTAGAATCATAATTATTTCACAAATATCATATACGAACCATAAATCCATCATAATAACAAACCATGCATTACAGTGATGGAAAATGAATCATGTCATTATGGGGAAGTGGTAGGACACAAGTACTCACAAGAAACACTTTCTTTTATAATTTGATATAAAGGAGATGAAAATGTACAATAAATAACAATAATAATTAATTATATTTAGTATAATTTATTAATTTTTTAATAATTTATACGATATAATTTCTGGAGGTATAAGAAGAAATAAAAATGAAATTACTCTTTTAAGAGTTATACCTCTTTGTTGAGAAACCTCTTTTGGCTTACACTTTAATCCTTTAATGGATGGAATTAAAAAGAATTATGGGCATAAAGTTTATTGGTATTGATTTTAGGAATTTATTATGTTAGTTATTTATCAATATATAAGTCCCATTAGTTTTGATGATGAGAGGATAGCTGGTATCCTTTTATAATGGTGATAGAGGACACAATTAGAATTTTTTAAAAGTTTACAATCTAATAATTTCATAGTCAATTTATGTTACTCTAAAATTAAGAAGATCAATAATTATTAACTATAAGGGTAAATAACACCATAATGTTAATTCAATTATTTGTGGATATTTTGAACCATATATTCTATGTTATCCCCCACGATAAATCCATTTTAACTCTTTACCATAGTAATGAAATCATTTTTTAAAAAATAATTACAATCAAAATATTATGTTGAAATTATTATGTTAAATAAATTATAGTTATTAAAAAAATATAATACATTTTATATGATTTAATTTCTATAATATGAGTAAATTTTTTTAATAATAAGCACACGAAATGAAACAAAAAGCATTTTAAAAAATACCTTTTAAAGAATAAAACAAGATTCATTATTATTAAAATCATAGTAAAAATTATTAAAAGGAATGTTAAATTCTAATTTTAATTATATAAAATAAAAATTTTATTAAAATAAGTAATCAATAGTGTAACAAACTTATATTTTAAAAGAATACTATATTCGATAGCGTACATTGCAGAGAAAACCAAACTTAAACGAACCACAAAAAATATTTATTTTAATATGACTATTAAAAAATATCCCTTGGAAGGTGTGAATAATATTAAATATATTATGAAATAAATATGAGTTTTATATTCAATTAAAACATAATTATTCTTCGTAAATGAAAACTTATATTTTAGTAAAATAATTTTTTTCTTCAAATATATTTTTTCGTAAAAAAGATATTTTTATTGATTTATTTGTTAAAATTAATATAATTAATGTTTGACACTTTTATAAAACATATTTAACAAAATAAACTTATTTTTTTGGACTCATCACTTTAAAATTGGGTTAAGGTAATTTTTTGGGGCGTTTTTTAAACAATTTAACGTTTGGGTTAACAAGTGAAAATACTTTTTTTTATTAAATACCATAACTCTTATGAAATAATTATTATATAATAATGATTTAATATTTATTAACCATTATTCTTTATTAAAATTAATTTTTTTTAATGACATAATACAAAAGGTATAAAATTTATAAACAAAATCATAGCCATTTCTAAAATGGCAATTTAAACCTAAAACCCATCTGTATGAGTTATAAACGTAACAAATTTGGAATTTATTTTTATCACTTTTATAAATTGAATCAATTAAAATGGTTTCCATATTTGGAATATAGATTTCCAAAATAGTTTATATGTTCATTTTAATTTTTAGGAATAAATAATTACTCTGTTGTAAAAATATTTACCAATGTGTAGGTAAAATAATTTAATGATTTAATGTTAAAAGGTAAAAGATTAAAATACCTAGAAAATAAAACATTAAATGGGTGGGTGATGTTTTCCTCGACCTTAAGAAGCCTTTACGACATTAATTATCAACCAATTTATTAAAATTCATTCCACAAAATGTTGTTGACTTTAAATATAAAATAATCATTATTTAATCACTTAAAACCACCCCTCCTCGTGTATAAATGCTTACCCTCATCACCCAATTTCTCCTCACAACCCTTTATGTTATTAAAGTCATTACCAAACCCTCTCCTCCCAACTCTCCCCATGTAAAATTTCTATAAGTCTCACCCAATGTCCAATTCCATGATACTTATGGTGTACTTTAATAATGTTATATTTAGGAGGTAACTTTCTCAGACAACCTCTTTTAATTGAAATTATTCTTCTATATTCTGTACACCTCATTTATCCATCAAATTATAATAACTCTACTATCATGTATATACTAGAATTTTATATTTCAAATAGAATATATTATATCCACCTCTTTTATTATATCAACTTATTCAAATAAACAAACCCATTTTTATTATAACTAATTCAATATTTTGTAATTAATATATAAATATAATATTTAAAAAATCATAACTAGTTCATGATGGTTAGAAAAACAACCAAAGATACTAAACATTTGTGATTAACATTTAATAAAATTAATAATCTATATTTCAAAAATAAAAATGATATGTGAGACCATTTAAATTCCCAAAAATTAAATAATACCATTTCATTTCACTTCTAGATTTATATTTCAATTTTAAAAGAAAATCTATAATTATACGCAAATGAACCAACCACGGGACAGTGAAAAGAATGCACATAAAACAATGAAAATAATAAAATATTAATAATGAATGAGTTGTAAGATGTTATAGAAAAATACTATAGGCATTATAAATATTAATAATATTTATATAATGAATTAATAAAATTATTTAAACCATTATATAGAATTTTATAGTAAACAAAACTAAAGGGAATCAAAATGTAAGGGGTTCGTGCCCCTTTTTTTACTTCTCTTTGATATATTCCATATTAACCACTTATTTATTTTGTGTTTTTTATACTAAATTTTGATATTACATATCACGAATCTCATTTTATTCATGTTATTAAATATTATATTTAATAATTATTAATTTTCTATGAAATATGATTCAATGGATTGTATAGTGGGAAGGAAGTTATTAATGAAATTTAAACTAATTGCGTTAAACTTTCACTTCATTGATTATTTAATGATAAGATTATGTGTGAAGTGAATTTTATTTATATTATATTGAATTTAAACTCAATATATGTATATTTTAATCTGTTAATACTCACTTCAATGATATAATATTTTAACGATAATTTATTTTAAAAATTTATCTTTTTAATGTTTCCCTTAAAACTACATTTTTATTTTGTAACAATTTTTCATTAAATTAATTCAATTTTTTAATATTATAAATATATTTTTTAAAATAACTTTTACTCATGTGTTACTTTTTTCAAAATGGTTAGAAAGGTATATTTTTTCATTTTCTAAATAAGATTCTTTGAGACTTATTTGAAAACAATACGGACGTAATTTTTTTTAACTTATACGACATGAGACGATTTTATAGTGGTCATTATGCCTTAATGTTTTGAAGCTTCTTTTACAAGTTTAAATTATTATATTTAATGAAACTTTTTTATTTTATTTTTTCATTGTTTCTTAAAAACATGTGATTTTGAAAGTAAAGAAGGGTATTTTCCTCAAAGCGTTTTCAGTGAACTCATTTATATTATTTTAATCTTTGTCAACATAATTTTTTGAATCTTATATTTTATTAAGGATGATATATTATGATAGAAAATTATTTATTTTATTAAATTGTTAATGATTAGTTTTAATAGGGATGTAATTTTTTGATATTATTCACCATATTACTCTAGATGGTTTATAATTATGTTTATTTATTTGGAAAATTATTATTATTCTTTGTAATATAATTAATAAGCATATAAATATTGACTATGTTTAAAAAAATAATATGAGTAATTAATTGCACTTAGTATGTGATAGATAGGGCCAAGTATATCTCATCGATGAATTACTCAGTCTCATGAGACATACTAGATTGGGATTTGGCCAAAGACTCACCCATGTATTAGATTCTAGGAATGAAGCGTTGATAGTATTTATTTATTTTCATGATGCCTCAATAGTATCTTTGAGATGTCCGGAATTATGCATTCCACTATTAGGAGTTCATTTATTTTTTTTAATTTGGTTATTTGATTAGTATAATATCTATGGTTTTGTTTTTTAGCTCATGTATTTATTAATATGTAATAAATTTATTTTATTTTATATCATCCATATTATGATCAAGTTATCAGTTAAGGGGTGTGTGTTTCATTAATTTACCTTTACATGATTTTTATTTATTATTTATGAGTAATTATACAATATACATGCCTTTTTCGAGCATCTGATCTCATCCATTTATTATGTTATATTTTTTCACTAGATGCTAAGAAGTTTATTATGATTCATATAGAGTATTAACCAAGGAGAATAATAGTGTTCTAAAATTATTCAATATGTTGTTTTTCATATTTCAAATTATAATATAATAATGAAATATGTACCTAGTTTTCCAAAACTAATAAATTGTTTAGTCCATTCGGATGTATTTCCTTCTATCTTATACAAATGTATTAAAGTAACTAGTAACTCCTGGCAACAAGGGTCGGAGTCTTTATAGTTGGTACCAGAGGATGGTTAGTAAAAACCTAAGGAACTAGATTTAGGAAAAAATAGATTACGTAATATTTCCATATGACTATATTTCAAGATAATTATATGTTATCCGTATGAATAACTTTATAGGATTTACTAAGTGATTGAATTTAAGGAATATATTTGACATTTTGATATTTTATTTAGGGAATAATTCTAGTTTCCATTAAGTATTTATGGTGATCAAGGTAATAATATATTTTTTATGTAATGTTAATTTATATATAGATTTGTTTGGGGGAATCTAATATTAAGATTATTTTTAAATTTAGTGACATTCCATCTAATTTTATAGTCTTTAAATTTAAACAAACATATTTTTGATGAGTCCTAAGATTACCTAATTAACATAATATTTTTTTATACCATATGTTAACCATTTTGGTTCCCATACATTTTTATAGGCCTAATTTAATACATTTGGATTTTATTATATAATAAAAGTCCTTATAGCATGAAAAAATCATCATTAATATCAATTTCCTATTATAAGAGAAGAAGTGGAAATAGATCGAAGCACAACCAATGGATGTGATTATGATTATAAATCAAGTAAGAATATTTATTGAGTTTTTTATCTTGATAGAAAAATAATTCAAACACTCAATTATACTGATTTTTTAATAAAAATGGTAATCATTTAGTTTTTTTATCAGGATTTAAATAACCGTTTAACCCATCACAGATTTATTGTTTTGTGATGGTAAATTTCTAATGAAAATGTTCTCTATCACTCTACCCCAAAACATGATAATTATATTTCTTTTACATCTTAATGTTTTTACTTTCCTCTAGTTTAATCATATCTAAAAAAATAGTTTTTTGGTGACCTTCTTTACATTTTCATTTCCCTCTTTTTAAGAGGATTCTTTGTTAAACCTTATTATGATGTTATATTTTGAAAGGGTTATTTTAAAATGTCAACTCCATGATTACCAATATCAAGTTTAAATTCTGAGGAGAAAATTTATTGAATTATGGTAGAATTATAAACCATGAGATTTTGAAATAACACTATGATTGATAGCTTATGTTGTATAGAGCACTAAAATTAAATGAACTCCAAAATATTATTATTTTAACATGGACATTTTAAAGTAACGATAAAATTATAATATTTGAATAATATTTACATTATTATGAAATATATATGATGTTAATATTCAATAAAAATTTAATTATGATCAGAAAATCAATAAATAGCTTTTAATAAATTCATTTTATTCATCAAATATATATTTTTTTTTCAAAAGAGTGATTTTATTTCTTTTTATTATGAAAATATATATAAATAATTTTTAAAATATTTAGAAAAAAATTACCAAATAATCATTTTTTTACTTATCATGACAAAATTATCTTAGTGTGAGTTTAGAGTAATTTTTTAAAAAAAGTTAATTTTTTGGTTAAATAGTGAAAATACAGTTTTTATGAAATTACATAAATTTTATAAAAAATAATTATATATTCATGATTTAAAATTTATCAATCCCTTTTATTGATACAAATGTATTAATTCAATGAAATAATACATAATTTTTTATACATAGAAACACATTATTATATATTTTGAAAAACAAGATTTTAACTTTTAAAAACCATTAGTTTGAGTTATACACATAACATATGTAGTAATTTTTTTATTAATTTTTTAAATTGATTAAATTAAAATTGTTCGATATTTTGAATTTTTAGGTTAAGGTAATAATGTCATTTCTATTTTTTTAGAAAATAATTACGGTGTTAAAAAATATTTCTCGTAGTATATATACAATAATGTTGTTGGTTAAAGTTAAATGGAAAACACCTAAAATAACTATAAAATTAAAAATTATATGGGTTTTTGATGTGTTTCTCATCCACAAAAAAACTTTAAAACATTAATTAAAAACCAATTTAGTTTGGATTAATTTCTCCCAAATTTGGCATACATAATCAAATTATTTTATTAACACTCAAATCACTGATATGATATTTTTTTGAGAATTTATTTTCAAAAACTAATTATCTTTTTAAATTTTCCCTTAATACAATATTTTTATTCCATATCTATGTTTAAAAAAATTATTTCCAAATTTTATTACTAACCTACTATCATTTTTTAATCTCATTTTTACTCATGCATAAATTTTCAAAAATGTTTAAATGTTTATATATTATCTTCTTCTAAATGTCGTTCTTTGAGACATTACCACAAAAATATAGAAAACATTTTTTTAACTTATTTGGAATGAATGAATTTTCCCACCATTATAGAACATTAATGATTAGAATATTTATTTATAAGTGTACATAATTATTTACAAATAAATTTTTTTATTTTATTATTTCAATGTGTTAAAATAAGTTATTTTCAATGTGAAAAGGGTATTTTCCTCAAGTATTTTTTAGTGATCTCACTTAATGTATTTTCGTGTTTGTCAACATCATTTTTTGAATCTAATGATTCATTGAGGTTGATCTATTTTGATGATATCCTTAATATTTTATTATTTGTTTAATCATTTGTTCTGAATGGGGATGTACTATTTAGATAATATTCTCCATATAACCCTAGATGGTTTATGATTATGTTTATTAACTGAAAAAATTATTAACATTTAATGGGCTATATTTATTATGAATTTTTATATTGACTATGTTTCTCCCTCTTCATATAAGGAATGAACTAGTCTTAGTATGTAATGGTCATGGCACAGTAGCTCCTCGATTCATTGATAGGTCTCATAAGAAAAAATTAGATTGAGATTTGGAAAAGGAATTACCCATTTATGAAATTCTTGGAGTAAAGTTGTGATGGTATTTTATTCATGGAAAAAATAATTGATGGTATTTTTAGATGTCCAAAATTATTCATTCTCTCATTAGGAGATTAGTTATTGATTTTCATGTGATTATTCATTTAATAAAATATCCATGGTTATGTTATTTATCCCATGTGATTATTTGTATAGAATTATATTATTATCTTTTATTATATACATATTATTCTCATGTTATTGAATAATAACATGTGTTTTATTTATTTAGCATTCCATACTTTTTATAACTTATTTATGATGGCTTCTTATATATACATACCCTTAATAATCATTTGAGCCATCCTACTTCTTATGTTTTATTTTTCCGTAGGATGCCAAGAAGTTTATTATTATTGATATGTAGGGTTTATATTAGATAGTATTGGTGTACTAAAAGGATTCAATATGATGTATTTTATATTTTCAATTGTAATATAAGAATCAATTATATGTCTATTTTCCCAAAACTACTAAAATAGGTGGTCTTTCGATATGTGATTCCTCATATCATATGCCAATTTAATAAATTAACCATTGCCTATAGGGTACAGAGGTCGGTGTCTTTACAAATAGATATTAATTTAAATTATTAAGATAAAAAAATTGTGCGCATATTTTTCTCTCAAAAACACATCTATTTACCTTTAAATTCTTTTATTTTCATTTCTAATAAGTTTATTACTAATGAATTCAATTTTTACCTATTGAATTTTTTTAATAGTTTATATATTATTATTCCTTTTTTATAATTCCACTTTTAGGTGACAAATATTACATTGAATCATGTTATTTTAATAGTATATTGTAGTTCTTTTAAACACAATGTTACATGTAAAGGAATATATCAAAAAATTTAAATTTATTTAAAGATAAATTTATCATTAAATGGTGAGGAATTACATTATACCCGGATTATGAAAATTTATACCTCAAAATTTTAGAACATTGATACAAAAAGATAAAGATATTTTGGCCCTATCACATCTTTAGGTTCCCATATAAATTCATCAAAATTATGGTTTCACAAATTTTTTTTACCTAGTGAGTTATCTTGTTTAGCAACACATTATCTCTTTACTATAAAATATCTAATAGTTGTTCCTTATAAGAGAGATAATTCCCTAGATCTCCAACATCTATGTTTAGTACATATGAAGTATTAGGTATGTACATCCTTAGGAAATACATATGGAACACATCATGAAATTCATAGATATTCGGTGGATACAACAATTGATAAAAAAAATTGCATAAATATTAATGATTTTTAAAGATACCAATATATAGTAAGATTATCTTTCCCTTATATTAAAATATCATAAAATTTCTCTAATGAAATATTCCCAGCAATTTATTCTCACTAAATTCAAATTTGAGATCACACAGGTGACTATTTGGATAAATATTCTATGGGAACTAATCTTCCTTATTGTTCTTATTAGTTGATATAAAAGTCTCTTATATTTCCCCAACTATACAAGTTACCAATTAATTTTTTCATGTAACTTTATACGATAATATTGTAATTATTCCAATGATTTTATATAGGGATTCATAAGGTTCCATCTAATTGCCTGAGTAGAAGCTATTGTTGCATGAAAATTCAACCAAAGAAATTTTTTAATGCCAACCAACATTGAAAAAAAAACTGAACACGAGATCAACATATCTTCAAGTGTTTAAATGGTCCTCTTAAACATACCATATATCTAAAAATGATATATAGTTATGATGTTCGACAATATATTCAAATCCTACTGACGACTTCTCTAGGACATCGATGTAATTCTATAATAAAGATTAGATATGATAAATAATGTACTAAATGAAACTATAAAACTTCATTAATGTATATATTATCATTATAATCAATTTGTAAATATTCCTTTATAGCAATTAAATGTTATTATTCTATAAGTCAATTGACTATAACCCTAATTCCATTTTTCCCTTTTGATTCTTTTTGAAGTCGAACAACAAAAAATAAGGTAATGTTTTTCCATTTCAATTATAGTATGAAAAATGGTTATAATATCCACTTATAATTATTTATATCAATCTTAACATGATGACATACCAGAAATCATGATATACACACAAAAATATCCCTTTTCTTGTTTTCCCACTAGAAATTCTCTTTTTTATCACTATACATCTTCATACATCCAGTGAGAACAAATAATGATGAACTATGAGAAATATCCAACAACTCTTTCTTCAAGTATGGTATTTATGTGATATTTAATCGGTTCATAAACCTTACAATTCCATCAAAATAATTCTTTTATTAAATAACATCTATCACACTCTTCTATGTTTCCACTTCATCATTTTTTCCCTTTTAATCCCCACATGGGTATATGGTTGAACATTCAATTGAGAAATCTATGATCTAACCCCTTTCCTTATAATTTCATAATAAATCATTTTAAAATTCATAAATATTTTATCTATTTCAATCCTCATCATAGACCAATTGTCTAGTATTCCTTAATTTGATTGTTGACCAACTATATTGACTTCATAGGATGGTATTGTATTACGAATTCATAATAATTAATCAACTCCACCCATCTCCTTTGGGTAATACTCTACTATTTCTAGATGAATATATACATTAAGATTTTATTAAAAATATATATATATACGAATGTTCACTGTTAAGATAATTCATACATATTTTCTGTTTGTGAAATAAAGATTCCAACACCAAATCATTATTCACGTAATTTTTCTCATGAATTTTCAATTACTATGAGGCATAAGAAATCACAATATCATTATACAAGAGGATCCATACCAAAAACTTCATCAACTAATAACTAAATATTTAACAATATCATCTTTTATAGGATAGTGTATGTATATGTGCATTGACCAACATTATTTTTATCTCCATGAATGTTTCCACACACTAATCAATCCAATGTAACATGGATCCCTTTTGAGTCAACATGGTAATTGGATTATATATCCTTGAGAATAATCTCACAGGGAATTGATATTATCATTAAAACTAATGAATACTATAGATCCTAGGTACATTCGTTGGTCTAGGCCAATGTTAAAAAACATATATCTTTGAATGATAAAATTATATACCCTCATAAGAGATTATATGACCTAATAATGGAACTTCATGTATATAAATACCATGCATGGTAAATATGTATTACAATTTATCCTCTTTTAGGGTCTTCAAAAAAATACTTGAATTTTCTTAATTATCTTACTCTCTATTCAAATATATAAGAATATCATCTATAATAACTTCCAAAAATTGATCAAGCTAATATTTAAAGAATATATTCAATAAATCTATAATGAAAGTAGGATCCTTGTATGTCTAAATGATATCTGTATAAATTCCTAATTATTATAACTCATATGTGAGGTTTACTTGGTTATATCCTCATTTATTCTTAATTTCTAATATATAGATTGAATAATGATCATGAAAAAATATTGAACTCATCATTATTGATCAAATATATCATTGATATGAGGTAGATGATACTTGTTCATGGTACTTATTTTTCTATGTTTTCTATAATCTATGGAAACATATATTGAACCATCATTATTATTATAAAGGGGAATAATTTCACCCTATGGTGATGTTCTATGGAATACGAGACCTTTATAAATATTATCCTATATATTCATCATTATTTATTATAACTCAATCTGGGTTATTCAATTTGGAGTCATTAAAATAAGTGTTAAACTAGGTATGAGTTATATTTACTAATAAACTTCACATTTCTATGGAATACAAGGAATTTATTCATGAAATAAACCATCATAATCATTAATAATATGAATATATTAAATTTTTTATTTCTCCCCAACCATTTTATATAAGTTACCCTCATGAATATATAGTAAGACTGATAATATAGAATCTACTTCCATCGAAATTTTATATTCATTCTCTCACCGAAAGGTTCTTATAGATTGATTCACATTATAAAACATAACTTTCTTTACATATAAATTTATATGATATCTACATATAGAGATCCAATCCATTCAAAAAATCACATAAAATTCAACAATATAGAGAATAAAAAGATTTTCATGAAGTATATTTCCAAAAAACTATAATCCTATATGTGATAGAGACTTAAGACATGATCATTTTACCATTAATAGTTCTTACTACTATCCCAAAATTTAATAATTGAGATGGTGATTTGATTCCCTAGGAAATTTCTTTTGATATAATTGATTGTGTACATATAGAATAAAAGTTATAGTTCTAGAGTGGATGGTAAGTTTTCCTTCCACCACTTTATTCTTATGAACCACTTCAACAGTTGTGATAACATGATATTTTCATTTTTCTCTGGGATTTAGAGGTTAATGAAACAAATTTTCATCATTAACCCTTGTATTCGTATAGTAATTTGTGTAACATCCATATTCTTTTAAATTATAGAATTAGAGTCTGGGTGGCAAATTCAGTTGTGTTTTTTCTCTATTAATTTCATTAGAAGTCCTCTTCACATCACTTCAATATACATTTTCTTTATTCCATTATTTTTCACACTAAAAATATTTACCATACTCTATAATAAAATTTATTCCATGCTTCCCTCCATAATTTTAATATAAAATATGTATGATTTTCTTCCTTTTTGGGGTTTTATTATTATTATTCTCAAATTATTGAATCTTTCTCTGTTTTCCTCTAAAACCATGAGAATAATAAGAATATTCAATTTCCATTTCTATATATAGAGAACAATGAACTATTTCTTCATAGAGATAAATGTATCCTATTGCCAGTTCCTTTTGGAAAATTGGTATCAATCTACTGAAGAATTGGTGATGTAATATTTTAACATTAATGATAAACTAGAATCATACCTTGAATGTATGTAGAAATTTTCTTCATTGGTTCTAATGGATTCATCATCATTCTGTGTTAGTTCTAATAATTCTATTTAAATTTTCATAAAAATATTTTATGGAACATAATTTCCAAAAAATTCCTTCTTAGACTCTTTACATGTAATGGAGTCAATTTTCTCCTCTTGCCTCATATTATTGATCAAATTCCACAATTGATATGTTATTCCTTCAAAACAACATACTACTAGTATAACTATTTTATGTTCTAAACACTATAGAATATAAAATATATTTTTAGTGGAAACAATACATTACTCAAAAATTAGTGAATCATAGGAACCACTATTCGATGATGGACATTGATGGATAAAAGACACAATATTGGGTTATTCATTTTTTTCATTTGGAATATCAACATGATTCATGTTATGGTTTATATATTAAGATATTTTGTTGATAAATGAAATAATATTTTAAATCCCATATTCTATTTCATATGGTTCTTATTGTGGAAGGTTATTTCATGTACCATCACATTCAAAATTAACACAATTCCTCTTAACTTCATCCATGGAATAATACCCAAAATCAAAGAGTTATATACAATAGACATAGTAAATGATCATGTAATCATAAAAAATCCTTCTAATAATTTCAAAACAATTACACATTATTTTCAATATAAAACAAATTGGTATAACATAGGTCATTAATGGAAATAATCGATTTAAATCCATCATAATGGTATGAAATGAAAATTTAAATTGACCAAAACACATCCCTTAGAATTGTTTAGTCGGGTGTAGAGTCTTTATCCCACTCTTTATACACTGGTTAAAATCAAATTAATATGCCATCCATCCCATTTAATATTGTAACCCTTTGTTAGATATGGTCCATAAATGAATCCACATGCCAGTATCCAGAAATGGATATATTTTCAAGGAAATCAAAACATATCTTATTTACCAAAACATTAGAATTTTATATCATACTTAAACTTATCCCTAAGGTTCAAAAAAAATTATTTTATCCTAATCTCAAGAAATAACTAAACCCTTATATAATACAAAGGTGACCAAAAAATTTAATACATATATATTATATATTTTTAAAAATAATTAATAAATTTTATAATAGAATATTACCTAAAATTATAGAGTCTTAGAGTCTTTATGGACTAATTATATTACATTCTTATTTAATGAAGTATCTTCAATATATCAAAGAAATTTCTACACAAATAGTACACTTCTTAGACATACCCTACTTAAAAAATTTATCTGTAACCCTTGAAAATGATATAGATGAAATGGAAAGATTAGATATTCAGTAAGGGTAAATAGAAGAGATATCAGCCAATGATCATAAGTGAGAATAAGATAAGAATAGTGGTATAAAAACATGATGGTAACATCAAATAATATTACCCAATAAGTCAAATATAATTAATAATATGTCATTGAATAAGTATTTTTATAAATAAAACAATGGTACTAAGTGTGTAGAATCATTAATAATGACTACCTGATTATTTACAACATTATATTATGGGTAAAATCCATCAAGTGTAATCCTATATCTCTTAGGATTTCATTAAATTTATTATCTATACATATTTTCTAAACACCATCATCATTACCCAATGCATTGGAGGGCTATATAATTATAGTTACACTCATCAAATAATGAAAATTATGCATATGTGTGCAATAATATCATAAAATATCCATCATATAATTATATATTAACCTATGTAAAGGAAATTTGTATCATAAACATCTCATCATTTCATCATATTATGACATGGGGAAAATAAATTTATTTCATAAACATTCCATCATCTCAAAAGTTGTGTAAAATGAAATGGTTTCATAGAATAAACCATAATTAATTATCGTCATAATATATAAATATATAGAAATATAGGTGAATGTATCATAACATCATATCCCTAGTGAAGCATTAAAATCCTTAAATTATGTTGACATATATTAAAATACATTAAAAAGATCATTGAAACGTTTCCTTGATAATAAAAAACCATTTATTTTGATTAAATTTTAACTAAAAGTACACCAATTATTGATAAAATTATTTTATAGGAAAATAAACATGGAAATTTTTAAATGATTCATAAAACAATATAATGGTTATGAAGTTAATAAAATATATTCCTACCGTGTATGTTAAAATATAGCATTATTTTCACTAAGTTATAATAATTCAAAAATCACTTGCTCATAAAACATATCAATAAAAATATTTATTTTGATACATTGTAAATAAATTAAAAGATAATGAAATTTAACTTTTTAAAACATTATATTTATATCTAAAAAATTCTCTAAAACGATTTTTAAGATAATGGACATCGATGAAAATGTTTATGTACCAAAGAGGTAATAAGTTAAATTTTTATTTAAAAATATTTTATTAGTCATTTTAATGTACAAAGTGAATAAATTGGTACTAATAGATAAAAAAATCAGTAAGAAACCTGGTAGAATAAAATATTTGGGGTTTAAAGGTTATTATCAATATAATTTCACTTAATTAAAATTTACAATGATAGTCTTGAAAAGAAAAGAGATCGAAAAAAACCCACACCTCAAGTCTCATATTTATTTATAAAAATTCAAATACCATATATAAAATATATTTATTTATTATAATTACATTATAAAACTATATTAATACATAAATCAATGTGTATTACTCCTTTATAATTTTCATTTTTCATTTTATTTACAACTTCTTAATTAAAATGATCGGTGGGGTGAAAACTTGTTCGTTTTACATGCATATTTAGTTTTGATGGATTTTGTACGGAAAGATTGTTCATGGGATCATAATATGTAGAATAATAATAAGGAAATATGTATTATATTTATTTATTATATACACCTTCATAATTATTCACACAAAGAAGTGGCGAGTGATGAATTACATCACATTGTTGAGATGATAATCTGTACATATGCATGAGTGATGATTTTATATATCAATGGACAGAATGAAAGAAATCTAATTTATAACAGACCATTAAAGAAACCTTATTATATCATTAAAATAAAATATATTAATTAAATAAATTATTTTCACCATCTATTTAAAGTGTTTATGAAAAATGAAGCATATCGTCGTATGTAGGTGATAGTCCATACATACATAAGAGAAATATTATCATTAAACAAATGATGGAAAGGTAATAAATTAAATAAAATATTATAATTATTTGAGAATAATTATTTCACAAATATCATATATAAATATTAAATCAATCATAATAACCATCTATGAATTATGGTGATGGAGAATGAATCATATCGCTACATGGAGGCGGTAGTCCACACATAAGAATTATTGATACTTTCATTAACAATTTGATACAAATGTTGTGTAAAATGGAGTATCTATTTTCATAATAAAAAATTAATTATATTTTAGAATATATTAATTTTTTAATAATGGATACCTTATATTTTTTGTAGGTAGAAGAAAAAATTAATTTGAAAGTACTCAATTAAGAGCTACACACTTTGTTGGGGAACAACTTTGGTCTTAAACTGTTAGAATTGAAAGGATGATATTCTGATCAATCCAGAACCACTAGGACATGAGGAAGGATATTATTGGGGAATTATGTTATTTATTTTTGGATATAAAAGGATAAGTTAGAGTTTTGGAGAGATGATATTTGATATCCTTTTATAATGGCATGGTAGGAGATAGTTGTATTTTTTAAAATATTAAAGTATAATAATGTGTTACTCAAGTTATGTGGATCCCATATTCAAAATGTTTAAATATATGAATTATAAGTAAAAAACAACATCAAACAATCAAATATTTCATGTTTTTTTATATTTTTTACCTTATCTCTTATGTTTACCCTCTTGATAAAACATTTTTAACCCTAACCATTGTAACAAAGTTATACTGCTCTTATGATTGATAATAAAAAAAGATATGTTTTCAAAATTAAATAATATTAATTATGATTATTCAAATAAGTTCAATATGGTTTATAATATTCAATTTCTATTAGTGGAATAAAATTTTTTTAAAATAAAAATTAAATATACAACAAAAACAATTTTTAGAAAAAATACATTTCTAAGTATAAATATGATTTATTCTTATTCTATACAGATTAACAACTATTGAAAAAATTTAAATTTATTTATTTAATATATTATATTTTTTTATTTCATTAAAATCATTCATAAATAGAGATTAAATTAATTTATTAGGATAAAAAACATTGTGCACATAAATAATTTTTTTATGAAAAATTTTCCTATTTACATTAAAATGATTTTATTTTTATTTATAACCTATTGATATAAAAAAATTATATTTATACATGTATAAATTATATTTCATCATAATTTAGTAAGTACTAATAATTTACTCAATCACATGGGAAATGTGATAACTATCACATTTCAAAAATAATATCGCAATAGAATATCATAGCTCTTTTAAACTCTGTGATGTGTGTAGAGAAAGTTAACAAATAAATTAAACTTATATAATGATGAATATATCATATAATCATATGGTTTTATATCTCCTTTTGAAAAAATTATCAGGATTATTTTAGTTTCTCCATCTATTCTTGTCTGATATATTACCCCCGAGGTATGTATATATTATATCGAGGATTTTATGTTAATGCTAAATGTGTTTTATCGTTTTAAAATATAAATATTTATAAATATTTTTACAATAATACATTAAATTTAAAATCATATTCTATGGAAAACAACAAGTATAATCTATTATTACTTCAAATAAAACTTATTCTAATCTTTATATATTACCAACATATTCCTCTTTGTCATTGGAATTTTATGATCTTACAGTTGATGCTATAATTTGTGGGTGTGAAATGAATCCAATTATTTTATATAGATATATCATGGATAATTATACTAATGATTTTGTGGGAATAACTGTTATGGTTAATTTTAAATTTATGTTGACTATCACATTTATTTCATTTATTTTTATTTAATGAACATTAATATTTATGTTTTATTTATATTATTTATCTTTATAAATTTTGTATTTAGTATAACATGGAATCGTTAAATGTATTTTTAATCCGTAATTTATATACCCAATAATGATAAAAAATTTAAATACAAAAATAACAATATATGTCAAAGAATTATTTTAAAACACTTCAATTCAGTGTTGGATTATTTCTTATATTGAAGGGAATGAAACATAAATTTCTTGAAGTTGTATTTATTTTTTCTAAATAACCACTCGAATTATATTTTTTTTATAAAAGTGGTCAATGTATGTTGAGTGCTTGTTTTTAAAAAAGTGAAGATGACATACTAGTTATTCTCTATGCATGGTGAAGTGTGATAAAATCTCTCCAACATATTAGACACATACATTTGATTATTTGAATACTTGTATACTATATGACCTTTAATTTTATTCCATACAAATAGTTACCAAATAAATAATGGAATTACATTAGATATACAATATGAAAGAGGGTATAAAATATCAAATGTATGTATAAGTACTATATTTTTTCTGTAAATACTTTAAATGGTATTTTGATTTGAAAAATCCATCTATAAAAAGAAATTTTCTCATTGATAAAGAGAAATGGAATGTTTATATTATGTTCTAAGATTTCTGTTCGAAATTATTTCAAGTGGGATAGTTGCAAAATTAAAAAATGTAAAATTTTATCATAAAATTTATTTTCATATATCATAAAATTATATTAAAAGAACATATTAAATGATTTCCTTTTAGTTTTAATATTTTTTTATCGTAATCCTCATTCTGAAAATGTACTAAATAACATATAAGGATAATTTGTGAATTATTTCACCGGTTTTATTATGATTTAGTTTATTTATAGGATATATTTTAAAGATAAAAATTCTAATTGAAACATGGAAATGATTTTAACTTATGCTGTTGTTTTCTAGATTAATTTGTTCTTTTTATTTATGGATTTAATTATGTTGTATTCCGCTAGGCTATTGTATAAGATATTTTTTATCACAATAAATTCATTTTTCATGTTGATTATTTTATAATTGATTAGAAATATAGTTGATCATGTTATTTATTTTTGATAAAAAAAAGTGAATTATGATGTTCTCATCTTTTATGTAATAGAAGACCTAAAAAACCCTTCCCATTTGAGAAATTTACAGATATTTATACATCATTTTTTGAAACAATTTTTTGAAATATAGTTTTTCATGTCAGTTAATAAAAATCAAAAAGGGGAGAATATTCAAAAAAATGGTTGAAATTATATCCTGAGATATATAATGTTACATATAAAAAAACTATTGTGGAAAACAATTATCTGAATTGTTGTCTCAATGACAGTCAATATTAATTTTTAATTTCTCCATCACATTAAGAAAAGTAAAAAAAGACATTATCATGATTTTACTTTCCAACAAAAAACTGAAATTAAAAATTAATTTCACATAATTTTTTTTTTAAAAAAATATTCATTTCTTTCAATTATTATGTTCTAACTACCTTTTATAATATAACATCATTTATTTTTCTAATCATCTTACAATTTATAAAGAAACCCTGTAGACCCCATGAGTTTGGGGTTCACCCCCGTTGGCCCCTAATTTCAGGGTGAATTTCACATGGTAATATATTAGTATTAAAGAAGTACTATTGTAGTAACTACACCATAGTGGCAGTGGTTAATATTGTAGCGATAAGTAGTGTACTGGTACTATTTAAGGGAAGGTCCTTTGGACAAAAAATGGGTGTCTAAGAATTGGGAATGATATTTCAAGACACATAGACTTTTGGATATCATATTGTAATGGTCTTATGAGCTATTAGGCCTTCATAATATGTGATGGTTATCTCTGTACATAAATAAAGATATTTACATAATTTCTCAATTTAAATTGTCTTTCACCCTATCCCTTTACGTTAAAAAAATTGAATTTATTTCACAATTAAAATTTTCTATAAAATTATGTCATATTAAACATAATATTATGAGATACATACATGAAACAATGATGACACATGAAGTAGTATTTTTTTATTTTTATTATTTTTAACAATCTAAATTACTTTTTCAAATTAGATAATGTAAACCAATATGAGTATACCATCATAATAATTTTCTTAGTATGACTGAGTTAAAATATGTTTATAGTCGAGAATAATATATTTTGAATCTTTTTTCCATTGATGAAAAACATTTTCTAAATAATAATTTTATAAATTGTTATTAATGCAAGATTATGGGTCAATGATATTTGAAACATTTTTTTGAGAATTTGATTTCCCATAAAAATATTTGAATTGATGAAATATTTTTAATCCATACTCACCCATAATGATATATTATAAAAATAAAAATAATAAAAAATAAGTCATATTTTTACTTAATGCCCAAAAATTATAAAAAAAACATCAATAGTAAATCCCAAGTATTCAGGTTACTCCCTGATATTTTAAAGATAACACAATGTTCCATACCACAATGAACACAAAACACTAAGGTCAAATGAACCATAATATATCATTAAAATATTATAATTTACATGCTACCATTATAACAGTCATTAAATTGCAAATATGAGTAGTATTAACAACTTTTCATAATTTTTTTAATAAATATAAATGTATTTATATATTCTTATGAAATAAGTACTCAATTTTCTAATAAAAGGTTTTATTACAAAAATGATTTTTATTGATTTTTATGAGAAAATGTAATAATTAGTGTTTTAATCTTATAGAATTTTATTTTATAAATTTTTTTTAATTATAATATATATATTAACATATGTTGATATTTTTTATTTTTCGGAGAACAATGATTTCTCATTGAATAGTAAAAAATACCAATTTTTGTAAAATTATTATTTATTTAAAAAAATTAAATAATTTAAGTCCCAATATAATTTTAATTTTATTTAAAATTATATAACATAATATTTATTTAAATATAATATACTTAATTACATTTAAACCACATTTATACTATATTTTTTTATAAGTTTATTTTTAGGAATAAAAAATTATTTTTATAAAAATTATTTTAAATTGTATAATGTTCCTCCATTTTAATAGAATAAAATAACTCTAATGAATATGAATTTATATTAAATTTTTAGATTATATATCTATAATTTTTTATTTATACTGATATAATGATTATTTCTATTCATATTATAAAAATAAGATAATTATTTCCCTGAAAAATGCTTTTGTTCGGAATACTGCCTTTTCATCGAGTTTTTGTGAATTGTTTTGAATTAAATTATTCAGGTTATATGAATTGAATTTGAAAAATTTATTAAATATTTTTAATCCAAATAAAATATATCGTAAAATAAGGTAAACTTATTTTTTGTCATAATAAATAGTAAAAAACGAAAAAAGAGTCATTTTGGTAAAAAAAATTAATTTGTAAAAGTGATTAACATTAGAGTTAAATGGAAAAAATATTTTAAACATGATTTATATATTTTTGTATCTACATTTTTTATCCACTAATATTTTTTAATAAACTTTTTTGGATCTATTCTTGGGAGTGACATCCAATTGTTTAATAGTTTTTGGTATTTACAAAAATGGTACTCCCCCTCAATTATAAAAGGGCACCCTACTCTCAATTTTTCACATCTATTAAGAAATTTGGATCTATAAAACCCTACCCAAATCACTTCCAAAGGTAATTATAAATATTATATGTCCTCTTTTCTTCCCAAAAGACCAATCTTAGGGTCCTTAATGAGAGATCCAATGGAGGTTTTTTCTAAACGAAGGTGATGGTCTTCTTTCTTTTGTATATCTTCTTTTCCACCCTAAATTATGTCTTAGAAAGTTTAATATATTAAAACTAGAATTTTATATATAATTATATTTTAATATGGTTTTGGAAAAAAATTATCCATCTCTCATTCCATCAATGGGAAATCAAAGCATCATTTGTGTGTGTGTTGGACTACCAACCCGTGAATAGACGTAATTAAATTTCCATCATCTCCTCACATGGATATTAAATATGATGAATTTAATATTTATATTTGAAATAAATAAATATTAATAATTGAGGAAATTTACATCTCATATACCATCTTACCTTTCCGTCCATCAAAAAATGATAACATCGTTCGTGTGTACATTAAACTACCACCTCATGGAGCGATATGATTTTTTTATTAATGAATCATATGTACGGTATATGTAAGATTATGTAAAGAAATAATATGATATTCATATATTATTGTCATTATATATATCAAAATAAGAATTACCTTCTTTCTATCATGATCATTGAAAGAGGGAAATGTTACTCATGAGTTCATATGACCTACCGTCTTCTTGACTTTAACATAGGTTATATTTCATAACCATATTAATGGTTGGTTTTAAAAGTATAATTTCTGTATAAAAATGGTATTTATATCATGAGAATTATTATTTATATGATGGTTAAATGACCCCTTTTCCATGGTCTACACAACGATGCCATTTTTAATCAATGTACTAAGCGTCCACAAAAAACCTAACGTTAGCATAACTAAAATAATTAATTAAAAAATGTTATTAAAATAAATAAATTAAATAGGTTAATTATAATATATTAAACCTATAAAATTTAATTAATAAATTTTTAATTTATTTAGGTTTATTATATAGTAGATAAAATAAATACACATCAATCTCTGGAATCATGGTAAGGGTTTCATATCGAAACACCCTTCATCCAAACAGATGTTCTTTCAAGAACTAAATTTATTTTAAATGGTGTATATAATTAAAATTTATATATTATATAATGAATGATTTATACTTTATTGGGTTTTTTATACAATTCAAAAAATTCATTCATTGGAATTTATTATTCAAAAGTTACAAAAACGGTAAAGTTTTATGTTTCAATCTCATTTTAATCGGGATTTTTTTGTGATTGAATTTTTGTTGTACGAAATTAATGATAGTGATCTAATAAAACCCATTAATTTTATTATCCTCTTATTACTCATTATAATTTCATGTAATATTTTCATTTTATTCACATTGGTTCTTAAAATTATATTGAAATTTTTTTAGGAAAATTTGACTTCATTTCCCTCTTTGGTCAAAAAATCCTTTTTATCTATATCCATGTTTTATAAAAATATTTTCAAGAATATTTTTATCATTCAAAAAATTATTTAATTTATTAAATTTTTACCCTTGTTTTAATTTTTATGAAACTATTTGGAAGAAATCTTTTTTTTCTAAATGAAGTACTTTTTTACCTTTTTACAATAGTGTGAAAGTAATGTTTTTTAGATTACACAACATGTATGGAATTATCCTACATCATGAATAATAAATTAATTTAAAATTACGTAATAATATTCTATGGTTATTTTTAAATAAATTTTTATATATAATATTTTTGAAAATTTTATATTTTGATGAAGAAGTTTCAATGTAAAAAATGTGTTTTTTTCAGAAAAATATTCCTTATAAACATTTAAACACAGTTTCATTAATGATGAAAAACCTTATATGTTATGGATTTATTAATATATATATATATATATATCACTAATATATATACCTATATTAATATCCTTTACTTTTACGAGATAATATATGCATTATACCCATCTCTAAAAAATTTTCATTATGAAATTTCAATTGGTTATGATATAAGATAAGATTATGCAACACATTTCATTCCCTTGGTAATTATTATGTTTATTTCTAATAATTTATTTATTTTTGAGGAACACAATTGAATGTACATGATATGATTTGATATGTGTACCCATAATTATATACCCCACCAACACATTGGGTGATGTTTTAGTATCATGAGATGTCATGTATGTGATTAGTTAGTAAACCTAATTTTTTGTGGTACTCAGTCTACCATGTGATGTTGTCTTAGTGGTTGTACTCAAAAAATGTAATGTAATGTTTTATGTATCTTTTAAAATTATTATGTTACCATTAACTTATGATTCCATTTTATTTATATTATCATCTTATTTGATTACTCAAGTGCCTTTTTTTTTGATATCATGTTATACCTTTGACTCACATGTTATAATTTCATATCATGTTTATGCCCTTTCTGGGATTTTTATATCACCCCTTCTGTCTATGTATTCCCCATGTTATCCTTTATAGTTGTAGGGGATCAAAAAGATTTAGAAGTTCACTATGGAGAATAAAATAAAGAAGTTTTAATTTAATCACACATTGATGAATTGTGAACCTTCTCTTCAATAAACACACTGCCTCATGATCATTGGGTTGTAATTAATATATCTTTATTTAAAAATAATAATGAAATGATATGCATAAAATATTTGGATCCGATAGTTTGTACCAGAGAAAAGTTTTAGTCAACATTTGGGAACTAGGATGATAAATATTTAGTGAGAACTCTACAGATAGGTCTAAGGATAATTCTTACCAAAGGAAAATATCATGGAATATTGTTTAATGATAGAGCATTTGTTTTCTATGAAATTACATTATTGTATGCATGCTAAAAGTTGATGTGGCTCTATAATAGTAATACCTAGGTGTGATAACACTAAAATGGTGCATTGAGATGGAATCAATCATCACCTATTGCACAAAAATGGGTTTTTATACACACCTAGTTTGGCACTCTCGAGGAATTTGATTTAGAAATTCAAGAAATATTTAAGAACCATATTAAAGGAATTGAAAAAATATTTAGGTTATAAAATATAATAGAAAACATTAACATTGATAAACTAAAGTGAATCCCAGAGACATATAAGTTAAAACATACTTATCATTTATAATTTGTTCCATCTATGGATGTAATTTTCCTGATTTAAATGTTAATGTATCCTCAACATGTTTTTTTCTGTTTGAAAATGGTGGGAAATTGTAGAACTCATTACAAAATCCAATGTGATGGTCAATGAAATTATATCTTTACTCGTATTTCAATCCAAATTAGAATGAAATTTAGAAATATTGTTATCCTTCCAAATAAGCGATCTCAAATTAAAATTTAAAACTTGAATATAGTTTAATATCCAAACACTTTAAATTATATAATAATGGTGTCTCATTGAATTTCAATTGTTAATGATTATAAATAAAAGAAGATTCAATTTACTATAAAAAATTTGTGAATAGAAACAATGGAAAATGGATTAAAAGAACAAGATGATACTTTCTGTGTGGGAAATGAGGGTAAAATAGCTAACTATCCAAAGAAAATTAATTGTTTGATTAACAATATAGAGGGAAATAAAGGTCGTCCTATGGAAAGAATAACTATTCAATGTTATAGAAATGGGGAACATGGTCATTATCTGAGTCAATTATATAATCCAATTATTAATTACAAGATTACTATGTTTTTAAAATAATTGAATTTGAATAATTTAAGTGTTTAGGATTTAAATTCCAGAATCATGTTGTTGAAGTGTTTTTATTTATCTTATTTTGGTAATTAGAATCATGAATCTTCTAAGGAACATTCTATATTAGTTTTCCTTTAATTGTTTTCATAAATATGTTGAATTGTTTAATGAAATTTAATGGTGTTTTAATGGTATAGTTTTATATTAAGGAAAAATATATGATTGAGGAGAAGATAATATTTGAGTGGTTATTTATGTTAAGTTGAGTGTAGTCAGTTTAGAATATTTGATTTTGTGGGGAGTAAACTATATTGTACTGAATAAATTAGCCAACGAGCTCGTACCCAAGTGGTAAGGGCTCCTTCTTGGCATCCAAGAGACCCGGGTTCAAAACCAAGTGGAGGCGAATTTCCGGGTTACTATAATAGTACTGTAGTAGTCACTATAGTAGTACTGTAGTAGTTACTATTTGGTACTGTTGCAGTTGGAACTATTCACCCGATTTGGGCTTTCGGTCCACCAGTTTCTGCCTACGGGTCTCCATGGAATTCGGTTCATCAAAGGCCTTGGGGCCACAGGGCCTTCGGGTCACAAAGACCATGGAGTAGCCAAGTTCACACAGAACAGGCCCTAGAAGAGGATCATAGAAACAGGAGTAGTAGCCACCAGATGCAGAGCTAACCAGATTGGAAGAATGAAAGGGTATGGTAGACGCCATCGGGACCAGGCCCCGTGCAACTTTTTACGGGGCAATGCTATCCGATCAGCAATGCAGTGTGGGGAGCTAGGTGATAAATGACGTAGAAAGATGGGGAGGGTCAGTTCAAGTGGGTTGGGCATACGGGTCATGTATTGGGCATGGTATGCCTCTAGGCCTTCGGGTCATGTATTGAAGTTTGTAGGGCCTTGTGACTTGGGCCTACAGGACATGTATGGGTTCCCCTTAAACACTTAAAAGGGGGATTATCCATAATAAAATAAAAAAGAAGGCCTTTGGGCCATACAGTTTACTGAATAAATTATTTGATAAATACTTATTTTATGATTATCTTTTGTATGTTGTTTATCATATTTTTGGTAATGTTATTGTAATTATAATAATGTAGTTTTATAAAATAGATCAAAATATATATTGAGAAAGAACTCATATTGTCTGGGATGGTTATAGTGATTGAACACAAAACCAAAGAGAGATAAGTGTGAATCACTTACTACTAGACTATGTGATCTAATTGTTAGTATGCCATTATTTTTATTAAATCCATTTAATAGAGAAATATTAAGTAGATTTTGGGAAACATATTTTTGGAATAGGTTTTTAAAATTTATACTATCTTTAGGTGACTAATTATATTATGTGAGATATTTTAATGTGTTAAGGTATATGTAGCTATTAGATCAAACATGTGATTTAACATAAAATATTTTTTTAGAAGATTTTAATTAAATCCTTGAATATTGAGTTTATTTGGGATATATAGTTTTTTATTTATAGAATTATCTAAGTCAAACTTTGGATTTTGGGAATAATATGACAGTGTATTAATTTTTGGAGTTATCGTACCTTACTTTAACCATTTCTGTTTTTTTATTAATGTCTAAATATAAAATGAATATCTTGATATCATTTTTATAATCATGTGTTCTGTTAAAATTAAATTTCACTGATTCAAGAAGAAGATAATTCATCTTGAATACTATTGATTTTGAAAAACAGAAGTTATTATGATGAAAAGTGATTAATGGGTGAAATTAAACCTATTAAGTAAGTATATTTCTATTTTTTAGTCTATATGGTAAAAGGATCCCTCAACATTAGGAAAAAGTTCCTGAAATAAAAATGTTATTAATTTGTGATAAATTGATGGTCTCTTACCTCTTTAAACAATGGGGTAAAACAATATCTAGTAAATAGATATTCTTTCTTAAATCCAAGTTCTCATTTCCCACAATTTTTATCCAAAGTGGAAACCTAGTTATGTTATGACCTTCATATTTCAGTTTCCCTTTTTTAAGAGGATGCTTTATTAACTATTTGTTCAATGTGTTTTTTCTAAAATTTTATATTTAAATTCTAGACCATTGATTACTGAGAACAATAAAAAAATTTAAGGATGTAATTTATCTAATGTGGTATAGTATAACACCATGATATTTTAAAATAACATTATGATTGATAGAGTATTCAACATGCAACAAATAATTTAAATGAACTATAGTACAATATTAATATATTATTATTTAAACATGACCATTATAACCTAGAAATAAAATTAAAAGATATGATTATTATTAACTACATTATAAAATAGGTATAATGGTTCTAATTGATATAAATTTATTTACAAATTCTTAGGAACTAAGGAATCAATTTTTTTAAACAAATCATTTATTTAAAAAATAATTTGTAATGATTTTTGTTATAAAATTTTATAATTAATTTTTGGATCTTATTCTAATGTTATTTTATAATTTTTTTTTAAAAATATTAATATTCATGTAAACTTACGAAGATATTTCAGTATTTATCATGAAATATTGATTTCTTCAGTGAATAATGAAAAATAAAAACTTTTATAAAACATCCATTAATTTTAATTCATTATTTAATTTATAAATTTTTTATTAATTTAATATATTTTCAGGGTAACATAATTATTCATTAATTAGATATAATCCAATTAATTTCACTTAAATCCCCTTTATAATAAATTTAATATATGTTTATTTTTAGGATTTAAAATACATTTCTTTTGAAAACAATTTTAAAGTGCATAATGTTCAAATATTTAAATTAATAAAAATAAACCATATTAAGTAATTATTAAATAAAATTTACATATTATATATCTATAATTTTAATTTAACCACTTTCAATGATTTTTTTATTCATACAGTTAATATAAGATCATCCATTCTATGAAAAATGTATTTTTCAAAAAATAGATTTTCATCATTCTAGTGTCTTTTATTTGAAATTAAATTATAACAATTATAGTAATTGAATTTTATAAAATGGATTCAAAATTATTTATCATCATAATTTATATAATATCATAATATTTATATAATTTTTTTCATAATGAATAGTAAAAATAGTAAAACAAATAGTTTACATGAAAAAAACAATTATAATGGTATATGTGTTTAACTTTAGAGGTACATAGGGTAATACGTTTAAATTATGTTTGTTATTAGTGTTATATGTTTTTTTGGAATTAAATATCATCCAATCTATTATTTATCAATTTTGGAGGAACTTGATTTGAAAGTTACTTCCCATAATTGAATAGTTTTGGGTATTTACAAAAATATCACTCCTCCACATTTATAAAAGGGAACCACCTCACCTAAATTATTCACAATTGTCATGAAATTTGGATCGATTAAAATGTTTAAGAATATATCACCAAAATCATTAGACACATTATAGTGCTTCTATTCTTCCCAAAAATTGAACTATAGGGTCCTTAATAAGAGAAGGTGGTTATTCTATGTGAAGGTAATCATCTTCACCGAGATCCTCCTTTTTTAATTATTCATTTTACATCATAAATTAAGTATTAATAAGTATAATATAATAAAAAAATTATAATATATACTGATATATTATTATTATTATTATGTAATAATATTAATCTATAGCCTCTTTCATCAAATGGGAAACAAAACCACCATTCATGTGTATCGTGGACCACTGCCCCCCAAAATGATGTAATTATTTTTCCATCATCATTTTAGATAAATACCCAATATGATGTATTTTATTTATATAATATATTAATTAATTATTAATAATTATTTAAATTTAAAATTCCATATACTTTATTATCTTTCAATCCATCAAAAAATGATAAACTTTTTCGTGTTTACGGTGAACTTCCACTTCACGAAGCATTGTGATTCATTTAACATTACCGTTTTACATAGATTGTATATGTAAGTTTATTTAATGGATATATATTATATTTATAGTATATTGATCAATATGTAAAAAATAAAATGAATCTTACCTTATTTCCATCAAGATCATTAAAAAATGTAAGCATTACTCATGTGTACATATAGCCTATCATCTCCATGATTATAACATAGGTCATTATTTATATCTATATATCATATTTGATCTAAAAGTATAATTTATTTATAAAAATGACAATTATTTCATATTTATTGCTCATTATATTATTGAATAATAACAACTTTGACCACAATCAACACACCAATTCCATATTAACGTTATGAAATAAAATTTTTCAAAACAACTAATGTTGAAATAACTTAATTAATGTAATGTCCTGTTATAATTTTCAGGTCATCCTAAACATTTAATTTTAATTGATATATTGTTGGTCTTTGTTTTTTTTTCTGGTTACAAACTTTAAAAATTTTAAAATTGCGTGATAGTGCATGGTTAGCACACGAACTACACAAGGTTTCTCAAACCGTGCAACCTTTCACAAAAAAGGGATAGTTTTGAATTAATAGATCTACACAGATTGCATACAGTCAGCCAATATGTGCATCCATTTAGGAAAAACTATGTGTTCTATTAATAATGGGTACATGGCATGATCATGGTTTAACCAAAAAATGTGTTATTTCCCAGGAAACCATGCAGATGAGAATTTAAGAGATCCTATTTTTTATAATAAATTACTGAACCCCCCACCCCCACCCCCTATTAAGACCACGTATAGACTAGTACAAACAATAAATAGTTTCTCTCTTCCTTAAATCTCCCAAGGTTAATTATTAGCCCCTCGCTAGAAGTAATCTGAAGCTAGAGTAAAACCCTCAAATCCCCTCTCGATTATTTACCTCCTCTAATTATTTATCACTCGCGATCTCTCTCATTATCGTTAGGGTTCAATGGATCCTTGTGTTAATTTATATTTCTAATACCTGCTTGTATGGATCTAAACCTAGGATTTGATTATTGTTTCTATGGGATCCCATTGTTGTTGTTCTTTCATAACAAATCCCAATTTGGGTTAGACGCTTCGAGATCTAGTGACTTCGAGGTAGGCTGTTCTGTTATGATGCCCAACTTATATTAAAACTACATTGATTTATTTAATCTCAACTATTTTAAATTAAATTAAATTGATTGCTTTTATTTATGTGGCTTTCATTTTTTTTGTTGGAAATACCCAATTTGGATAAATTGGGGTTTTCTATGAAGAATGGGTTTCTGTATTGAAATTAACCCCCCCCCCCCCCAATTCCGTTGAATTAGGGTGTGGTTATGGAAATTATGATGACTTAAATTAGTAGATTTAATTTATAATTTGGTTGAAAATTATTTTAATTTAATTATAGAATTTAATTGATGGAAATGTTTTGATAGAATGCTTTGTGAGAAACCAAAATTCTAGTGAATTCGGGGTTTTTTGATGAAATTGATATAATTGTGCGAAAATTAAATTTGTTGAATTAAATTGTGTAATATATTTTAAAATTTCCTGATTTTTTTTTAATTTTTTTTTCATAAAAACATCTTAAAATTGATTTTATGGAAACCTAGTGGTTTCACCTTTTCAAAAAGTAATTTTTTTGAATAAAGTTCCATTTTGGTTTTAAAGGTAAAATTGGTATATTGAAATAATGTGTGTGATTTAATTTTTTTTATGAATTATTAAAATAATTTTCCAATCATTGTTTTATAATATTGATCATACAATCCAATGGTAGTTAGTGTGTTATATTGGAAAACACATGATGACTTATAATGTTCTAAAACATCATATTAGTACTTCACATCCCTTAGGCTATGGTGATGATTTTTCTTAGCCTTAGTCCAAGGGTAATAAATACATACTTTTCTTTATTGATAGTGTCAGTTCCATATAGACAAGAACTATCTTACATACTTGGAACATGACCATGTTTCTCACTTGTTCTTATTTGTAATGTTCATATATTCCATTGTTATAAACTATTTTATATGCCTTATGAATTTATATACACTATTTTATATAAATTTTTTTAAGCCATGTTATGAAAAGTACCATTTGATTAATGTAACATTTTTATTAAATGGAAATATATTCTTTTGAAATATATTTCCATCAATTGTAATGTGAAGCCTGGATTACTAAATGTATCTTCATCCTTTAATTTGTAAAGCATGATTTTTTTATGATTTATTTTTTAAATGAAAAACCTTTTTATTATAATATTGAAAGAACATTACCGATTAATTTAATATGGGAATATTTTTATGTAATCATTGGTGAAATGTTTCTGGGATTTTTTTCACACCCTACTTGTGCCTTCGAGTGTTTGTTGGTTATATTATTCTTGGTTTGAGAAAGGGGAAGGGATATCTTGTAGGGGCATCAAGTTATTAAACTTTTGACTTGGTAAGTTGTGTCCTAAGAGTCTTGGTTAGTGTTTCCCTATTTTGGTACATGGGTTTTAGTATTGTGGGATTTAATTACTTTCTATCTTTTTTAACATTACTCCCAGTGGATATTTTTATATGCATACTCTCTTTCTTTCCTTTCTTGCCTTCCTTCCTCTATGTTTTATGGAAAATTACTTCCCACTTTCATGTTATATGATTCCAAGAATTAGTCACTAACCTGTGAGGATTGAGAATTATCTTTTTTCTTTGTTAGGACCACCTCGTTAATCGGGTTACCAGGGTACTTGGTCCAGTTAGTGAGAATGTTTTTATCAGAGCAGGTTTAGCTTTTTTCTTTTAGTTAGTATGAATTTGTGAAATCTTATCATGACTTAAGTGGTTTTTTTGATTGAGTTCTTGGAAATCTATCAAGGAAATTAACCTTGAGTTGACATGGGTGGATAGGTAACGACCCCTTTTGGATTAGTTATAGTATTTTCTCTATTTTGATTTGGATATATTGATATCCAAATCTTGTTTGTTTATATTTTGGGATTAATTTCGTTTTACAATTTGTTTAAGTGTTAATCTGACATCTTATTAGCTATCTGCTTATGTTGTAAAGAATCATGCCTCTAAGAGGACGTGTGATTCCGACCCACGAGAAAGCTGATGATGAATCCAAGTGAGTGAATCCCCTTATGAAACTAAGTCTTATTTAGGTGATTTAGAGCATTATCAATGCTCTGGGGTAGGAACCACCTCCAGTTCCTGTTCAGGATCCCATTGTGGAACCTCATAGGGATATTCTCAACATCAGTTCTCAAATGATTCTTCTCCAAAAACATACACCATTAAAAGGATCAAATTACCCTCAAGAGGATGAGGAATTTTTGAGTAGGATGGAATGTTTGTTCGGTTTCTTGGACACACCCAATGAGATAAAGGTGAATTTTTCCACCTTCATGCTGGATGGACATAGCATAATATGGTGGTATACTATGGTAATGGTGTAGAAACATGAGTAATTAGAGCAGAAAGAATTCATTTTTCTTTTTATTGTCCAATTCTATCTAGATTCGATGTTGTTGTCCAAGACTATAATGTTTTTCAAACTGATGAAATTTTACATAACCATGATAAAATATGAAAACCATTATTATATCATTTTTCATTTTTCACTTGAGATATTATCAAATGATAGGATTGAGGCTCAAAACATCATGTTGGGACTTCTACCAGATATTTGTTCTCATGTATTCTTTCTATAACTCCCTCCTTATACTGATGTACTAGAGAGAACCCTGATGGTCGGGATTGACCTGGATAGCAAGACAATAATTCTAGAGTTTCATTCACTCATAGTGGTAGTTTTCTTTCCTCTAAGAGAAAGAGGAATCATAATGATTATCATGGTGATTTTTAACAGAATGGATTTTCTAAACCTCTTATAGTACCTGGAATAGTCCCTTTGGTTTACTACTAATGTGGAAATCTTGGACATCCAATGACTGCTTTCAATGAGACACTCAATAAATATGACTCCTAAATAGTCTTAGGGACCATTAAGAGAATATTCCATGTTTATTAAACTCCCCATAGAGGAATATGATCATCTAAATATTCAAAAACTGCAGTGCAATTAGATTCTTCACATGAAAATGTGTTCCATCCATAAGTATTTGGAACAAAGCTTCTTTACACACTAGAAGTGTCTCTGAAGAAAGATAGTACAAGTCCGGTAACTATTATAGGTACCATTTATCTAGATTCATTATTAGTGAATGATATTTTTGATATTGGTGCATCTGATTACTTTATTTCATCCCATATTATTGAACATCAAAATTTTCTTATGGATATTTTAACTTCTGTAATAGATATTACTACACCCGTTGGTATGAAGAGAGAGGAGGGTCTTCGTATCACTTCTTTTGTTTTCCCTGTAGTTCATATTTATTTTAATTACAGTTTTATAATTCTTGAAATGAATCCCCTTGACAAAAATGTAGGGATGGATTGGATCATTTCTAATAAATCCTGAATTCATTTTTATCATTAGTGGGTCTACCGTACTACACATAGTGGTGTGTATCTTGTCTTTCAAGGATAATGGGAACCAATGTTTAGAAGAACCATAACATCTAATCTAGATTTGTGAAAAGGCATATCAGTGTTTGGTTTTGATCTATAGTGGTAATATTTGAGTGGTGATCTCCCCCAATTTTCATCAAGTTTCCCAATGTGTTTCCTTATAACTTCTCTGGAAATCAACTGGTGAGGGAGGTCTATTTTTCCATTGACTTAATGAATGGTACTCAATTGCTTTACATTCCCTCTTATAGCATGTATGTAGAAGAAATTAAATAGTTGAAGTCCCAATTAGATGATCTTTTAGAGAAAATATTTTTATGCCTGAATGCGTCACCTTGGGATGTACCTATTTAATTTTCTAAGAGTCTTGATGGTTCAACTCATCATTGTGTTGATTATCAAAAACATAATCAAGTAACGATAGATAAAAAGTATACATTACCATGAATTGATGATATGATTGATCATTTGAAAGTGGAAAAGTTGTTCTCAAATATTAAACTTTGATTTGGTTACCATAAGTTGAGGATGAATGAATATGGAATTAAGAAACCTATTTCTAGAGAAGGTATGGTCATTATGAGTACCTTGTTATTCACTTCGGCCCAAACAATGATCATACCTTTTTTATGGATTTGATGAAAATGATTTTCCATGAGTATCTTGATATATTCGTGGTAGTCTTTGCATATGACATCCTTGTTAACTCTAAATAATTAGTAGTATCATGTGCATCAACTGAGATCTATTCTGATTTAGCTGATAAAACACCAATGTTATTCCATGTTATCGAAATCTGATTTACGGATCTAGGAAGTGATTTTCTTGGGGAAAATGGTATTGGAACATGGAATATTAGTTGATTCTATGAATTTTAAGGTGATATTGACATGGGAACAACCATTAAATGTCTTTGAGATTCTAATCTTCTTGGGATTATTTCAGTATTATCACCGGTTTGTTCAAGAATTCTCTATGTTGGATTCTCTGATGTCTACACTAACTCAGAATGGAGTAATGTTTTCATGGGATGAGAAATTTCAGATTTCATTTGTTGAGCTGAAACAAATTTTGACTACTATGTCGGGGTTGACTCTTCTAGAGGTCGGGTAGGTCTATGCGGTCATTTTTGATGCATCGTGTTTAGGTTTATAATTCATTCTAATGGAAGGTGACCATGTTGTTGATTATGGTTCTCACCATCATAGGTCACATGAGAAGAATTATTGAACCCATGGCCATGAACTTGCAGTTGTGATGTGCATGCTTATAATCTTGTCGAATTATCATTACATAGAAATTTTACCATGTATTCAGACCCCATGAGATTGAGTTATATCTTATCACAAAAATATTTTTTATTCCCACCAGAGGAATTGGGTGGAATACATGTAGTATTTCGATTTCAATAATTATTATACCCTAGGGTAAGGGAATATAATTGCTCATGATTTGAGTTAGAGTTTTCCAATCTAGGGAGGGAAATAATCATCATAAGAGTTGAACATGATGGCTCTTTTTGCATAATTTAATATCAGAGTCAAGGAGTCAGGGGCCGAGGTTCCTTGGAGAGCATTTAGTTGACAACCCCTCTTCTTGAGTTTATTCTCCATGAGAATAATCTGGATGATGACTTCCATAGAATTAGAGAATCTCTTTACGGTGGGGAGACCATTCTCGATTGACCGTTCTCTAAAGAGAAAATTCTAGCCTGTTAGAACCATTTTTTGGTTCCTTCCTCCTTAAGGAAGGTTGTGATGGGGTACTTGCATACTTTTTAGTGGGAAGTGTACCTATGTAAAACAAGATGTTCTATGACATACAGGGGTAGTTCTAGTGGTCGAGTTTGAGATGGGGAAATGTTGATTATTCTCTCATTGTTATACAAGCCAATAGGTAAATGCCAAACAGCAAAAATATTTGGTTTTCTACATCCACTTCCATTCTCTATATAGAAGTTGGATAGAATCTCTATGGGCTTTGTTGTTGGGATCATCGTACCCATAGAAAGATGAATGTGATATGGATTTTTAATGATAGGATGACCAAGATGGCACATTATATACCCATTTCTGAAATAATGTTGATGAGTTGGTAAATATCTATGTGAAAGATATTATTCATTTTCCTGGAGTTCTATATGTTATAATCTCTAATAGGGATCCTTAGTTCACTTCTGGTTTTTAGAGAGGCATTAATGAGGCATTAGGATCTCACGTCCATTTGAGTATGGCATACCATCCACAGTCAGATGAATAGATTGAAATATCTATACATATTATTGAGGATATGATTTTTTATTGTGTTCTCAACTTCAGTGGGTCTTTGGTTGATCCCTTGGGTATGGTTCAGGTTTCTTATAACAAATGTTACATGTCAATGATCATAATGGATCCTTTTTATTCCTTGTATGGTTGGCCATGTAAATCACTATTGTGTTGGTCAGATATTAGAGAAAGTTACTTGGTTGGACTGAGAATGGTCCAAGAGATTACAAAAAAAATATTAAATTGATTATTTAGAGATTTTTGACTGCAAAGATAGTATAAAAGTATAATGTTGATCATTGGCATTGACGGTTGGAGTTCTATGTTACTGATCGGGTGTTCTTATAGGTTTTACCTCTGTTGGGTCCTCGATGGCTTGGGATGCATGGAATGTTTAATGATTAATTTTTGGGAATTTTTTAGGTTCATTAACTGGTGGGGAAAGTTTTATATCATCTGGAATTACCACCTCAACTGATGATGATACATAATGTGTTTAATGTGTCCCAACTTCAAATTTGTTTATCAAATCCATCTCATGTTCTGAGTTAGCATGATCTTGATGTTTCACATGATTTTTCTATGATTGAATGATGAGTTTAGAAATTTGATTCTGAAACCAATGTACTTTGTTGGAGGAAGATGCATTTGGTTTGTGTACTATGGTATCATGATTCTTATTCTCATGAGATGTGGGAGAGGGAGGCACTAATAATAGAGCATTGGCCTCATCTTTTTGACATGTATGCTTTATCATAGGGTTTATAGGAATAGAAGTTTTATTTGGTGGGGAGGTTATGCCATTCTATTAATATTTCCAGGTATTCCTAAAACCATTATTTTAATTTAGCTTTGGTTGGGTTTTTTTTGGGGTTTTTTTGGGTTGAAAACACTATGAATTTTAAAATTCTGGTTTGGTGTACGGTTATCACATGGCATGCAAAAAGTTTTCCAAATCGTGTGACCTACTACAGGAATATGGAATGTTTTGGATAGATGGATCTCCACACCTTTTACATAGTTAGTCAAGTCATGTGTCCCCTTTTGATAAAATATGCAGTCCGTTAATAATGTGTTCATGGTATGAGTACGATTTAACCAAACCATGTGTTATTTTCCAAGAAACTATGCAAACATTAAATTTAGAGATCTAAATTTTAATAAAAATCCTCAAAACCCCTTTTTAGACCTCGAAAGGACAGATATAAACCATAACTGGTTTCCCCCTTCCTCAATGCTCCCAATTATGATTCTTGACACAACAAATCCCTCCTAGAATCAATTTAAAGCATAAAATAATTCCCTATGATAACCACTAGGTTAGTTTCCTCCTCTCATTCTTGATCTCCTATTATCTCTCTCTTTATCATTTGGTTTTCATGGTTCCTTATGTTAATTTATGGATCTAAAACATGTTGTTATAGATATAAACCTGGGTTTTGATTATTTTTTCTCTTGGATCCCAATTTTTTTGTTCTTCCTCAGAAAATCCTGATTTGGGTTTGACGCTTCAAGATCTAATGGCTTCGGGGTTGATGGTTCTGTTACGATACCCAAATTTTATTATATCATAATTTCATTATTTAATCACAACTATTTTGAATAAAATTAAATTTATTATCTTTAAATATGTGACTTTCAATTGTTTTATTTGAAATATATAATTATGGTGAATTGGTTTTTTTAAGAAGAATGGGTTTTGACTTGAATTTGAAAACCCTCAATTCCATTAAATTGAGGTGTGGTTGTGGAACATATGGTTATTTAAATTGCAGGATTTAAATTCTAGTTTGGATGAAAAAAGAATCAATTGAATTTTGGAATTTAATTAAAGTAATTGTTTTGATGGAAATATTTGTGAGAAACCACAATTCTAGTGAATTGGGGGTTTTGATGAAATGGATTGAATTTTTTGAAAATTAAATTTGTTGAATTTAATTGTGTAATGGATTGTTAAATTTCATGAATTGGTTTCAAATCCTTGTTTATGAAAAATAAAATAAAAAATGGATTTGATAGAAACCAAGTGGTTTTATATTTTTGAAAATGAATGTTTTTGATTAAAAATATGTTATGGGTTTTAAAGAGAAAATTGGAATATTGAAATGAAGTATGATATTTAATTATATTTTAATCAGTCTTAAAATGAATAGTATATCATTATTTTATACAAGAGAACATGCAATTTTTATGTAGTTCATCTGTTATGTTGGGAACCACTTAATGACTTACAACATTCCAAAACATCATATCAGCACATCACATCCCTTAGAGGATGGTGATGAATTATCTTATCCTTGGCCTAATGGGAATATGTACATATTTTTCTGTATTCATAGTGTTGGGTCCCTCTCGCTTGGGACTATCATACCTATATGAAACATGAACATGTCACTCACTTTTTTAATTTGTAACATATGTATATGGAATTATTACAAAATGTTATATATGACTTATGAATTCATAAAAAATGTTTTATATAAATTTGTATATTTATTCCATTTTTTGAAACATTTCATTTATATAATGTTCCCTTTTTATTATAGGTAAATTTCATCTTTTGAAATCTATTTCCATGAATTGAAATATGAAGCACGAATTGCTAAATGTATTTCTATACTTTAAATTAAAAATCATAATTTGTTTAAATATGATTTTCTAAATGACAAACATATGTATTTGAAGATTGAAATCGTATTAATGGTAAATTTAATATTAGAATCTTTTTATGGAATATATAGTGAAATACTACAGGGCTTTGCCTCACACCCTACTTGTTCCTTTGGGTGTTTTTAGATTATATCCTTACAGGTTTGAGTAATGTGAAATGATCTCTTGGAGGTGGGTCTTGATGTTTAACCATAGACTTGGTGAGTTATGTCCTTATGTAGTTGGGAAGTGTTTCCCTATTTTTGTACTTGGGTTAGAGTATTGTGGGCTTTAATACCTTGTTGACTTCCAGTACATTACTCCCGGTAGAGTTTCCTTTGTATCCATTTATTTTTCTTATTTTGAATAAGCTATGTATTTTGAAAAATTCATACCCACATTCTTGTTGTATGATTCTAGGTTCAAGTCTCAAACCAGTGGTGATCGATAATGACTTTAGGGCTATGTCGAGACCGGATTGGTCATTAGGTTACCAGGGTACTGGGTTGGTTCATGATAAGTAAGTAAATAAATATGTAAATAAAATAAAGGAAGTTGATAGTTTATGTATAAGGAATTAAACCTATAACTATTTCTTAATAAAACATATTATTTATATCATATTATTTTATGGGATATAAAATACATATCAGAAAATTTATGGACTCGACGTAAGGTTTTGGTCTCAAAACATACTTGTTTGAGACATATTCTCTATTGTGCACCTAATTTTGTTTACATAGTGTATATATTTCCCCATTAAATATTATATCATGTATAATTTAAAATTGATGATATTTTATGTTAAAATTAATCAACTCCATTCATTATAATTTATTATTCAAAAATTACGAATGTGGTACGGGTCTATGTTTCAATTTAATTTTTATTAATATTATTGGTTCTTAAATTTCAGTTGTAGGAAATAATTTTATCATTTTATAATAAAACCAATAAATTAAATTCTACTCTAGTTACTCATAAAATTTTCAAGTAATCGTTTTATTTTCCTCTCAATTATACTTCAAATGAGTGAGAAATTTTTTTTAAGAGAAGATAACTACATTTATCTCTTTAGATTAAAATCACTTTTGTTTCATATCCATGTTTTCCAAAAATATTTTAAATAATGCTTGTAACACTCGCCAAATTATTTATTTAATGAATTTTTACCCATGTTTTTTTTAAATTTTTTTTTTTGAAATGAATATTCTTATAGTTTTACAAATGAATTACTTTGTAACCTTTTCACAATAACATGCAAGGAATGTTTTATAAATTATATGACATGCACAAAAGTACCATACCCAATTAACACTAAATTATATGAATATTATTTTATCATTTTCAATGATTATTTTTAAATAAAATATTTTTCTATAATAATTCATATTTTTTTAGATTTTGAATGTGTGACTTAAAAGTGAAAAAAGTATTTTCCTTAGAAAATATTCAATGTAATATTTTAAAGGAATTTTTATCAATGATTACAACTATTTTTGTTATGGATTTATTATAAGATATTTATATATTTCACTCCAATATGTATAATTCTTATTCTAATTTACTTTTATGGGTTAATACATTCATTATACTCATCTCTCAAACTCATTCACTATAAAATTTCATTTTATAATGACATGAGACATGATTATACCATCCATTTCCTTCCATGGGTAATTATTATGTATATTAATTATGATTTATTTCATTATATAGATCATATATGCATGTATATGATATGAATGTGATGGGTGGGACCATTATTATATGATCATTGAGTGCATTGGGTAATGTATTAGTCTTAATAAATTTCATGTATGAGATTATGATGTGAACCAAATCCATTTTTAGACTATGTACACCATGTGATTTTGTCTCGATGGTTTTCCTTGAAATATATTTATCTCATGCTTTATGTTGACGTCAATTTTTTTATGTAAACATGACATTATGATACCATTTTATTTATTTTATTATCCCATGTGATTGAACATATTCCTTCTCGTTTATGATATCATGATATACCTTTTACTCACAAGTTATACTTCTTTATCATGTTTATTCAATTACTAGAATTTTTAACTCAACACTTTTTTTATTCCTTAGGTTTTCCTTTGAATTCTTAGAAGCATTAATGGGATTAGGATCTTCTTTTTGAGAATAAAATAAAAAAGGTTTATTTTAGCCTCATTTTGATGTAATTTGAACCTAGTATTCCAAACACACTAGGCCTCATGATCTTTAGGTTATATCTAATAGATGTTTATGTAAAAAATCATGAAATTATATAAATAAAAGTCTAGGGTAAATATAATTCATTCCAAGGATTTAAAGAGATATATATGTGTGTGTGTGTGTGTGTGTTTGTTTGTGTGTGTGGGGTATAAGGCATCATTCATGGTATAAAATTACTCAGATATATCATAAACCCATTAATGTTACTTTCCATTGAATTAAATTTCACCTTCCCAATTGTTTTACATGACATGACTCATATTTTCAATAATGGATATAAATTAATGTAATGTAATTTAAACCCATCACAAAGGTTTTTCTATTATTTTTATTCAAGTATTAATTTAATTCATGTTGTCACCATTTATAATTAATCTTTATCTATATATAAAAAATATTCTATATTTTTATATATATTTTTACTCTCACCAATAAATAATTCAATCATTTGAACAATAATATATCTTGGTATATTTGAGAAAAAAATGTTTACTGAATTTATTCTTCTCCTTAAATTATTAAACTATACTAGTATATGTTAATTCATCTTATAACATATCTAATTACATGTATATTCTATATTTTTAAGTCTATATAGGAAATTTATTTTACATAACATGGAACATAAATTCTATTTTTAATACTCCACAAATTCTTTATATACTTAACAAATTTTATATTCAACAAATTAATAAATTTAATTTATTTTGAAACACATGTTTCCAGATGTATTATTCTATTAATCATTATGGATGGATCTAATAATATATCAACATATTATTCATGGGTATTTTAAATTTGAATGCATCATTTATAAATTTTCAATTTGATTTATCCACTATTGGGTAAGAATATATTTCATTTCCAAGATATTAAATTCTTGATCATTCTATGAAATTTAATTCTTTTTACCAAATCAAACATAAATATTATATATACAATTATTCTAATATCAATTCCTCCAAAAGATTATACTTATATTTAATAAATATCCAAATTTGTTATCATGATATAAATTTTAGATTATCCACATATTATTTATCAATTAAATAATTTAAATAATTATTCAAACCATTATAATATTGGTTTATTTTTCAGAGTAAGTTAATATTAATTTTTTCAATATGTAATGAATTAAAAACACTTAAGCATGAACTTAAATGTAAAAAATATAAATTTTGTCAACCTATAGTAATTGTTTGTAGCTTTAGTTTAAAAATATATATTTATATATATAATGATGTAAATAAATTAATTATCATACAAAAAATACCTATTCTTTTAGTAGTGTTCCAAAAATCCAAAAAACATTTGTTTGAAATAAAAAATAATGGTATATTAATGAAAAAAACATAAATCCTTTTGAGATTTTAAAATAAAAAATTTAAATTTTGAAAATAATTTTAGAAAATAATTTTTTTAAAATAATTATTAATATAAATTTTTAACAAATTAAACATTAAATGAAAATTTTTATTATTCAGTTTTTCAGTATTTAAATAACGTTTCAATTATAATTAATTATTATTCAAAATAATTATAATTATAAAGTTTATAAATAAATAATAAAATATATCAAGAAAGGATCAATGAATTTCCACCATAATAATATCCATTATCCTCTCACTAACATGCATTATTTGGTAGATAATGAAATAAAATTATATAAAAATGGTTATAAAAAATTATATAATGATAATAAATTTTATTATGCACTCCTTGAGTTTTTTTTTAAATTGTTAAAATATTTATTTTTAAATGATTTAATGAAATATATTTATCATTAATTTTAATAGACTAACTAGTATCATTTAATCATGCCACTAAATTTATATATGTGGGTTAATTCCTCAGATAATATAAAATGATTAATTTTTCTAATGATTTTTTATGTCCTCTAAAGGAAATGTGGAAGAAATTATACATATAAAAAATAAATTAATATATTTTCTATATGAATGGATAATAAAAAATCATAATACATTATATTCTAAATTTTGAATTTAATCATCATCATATAGAAAAAATAAATGGATTTCATTTATTATTCATGAAAGGTAAAAAAATATTAAAATAATATTTCCACATATTAATGTTTATTAGGTATACACACTAAAATAAAATGTGATTAAATTTTATCAAAATATATTATAATCAAGTTATTGAACTAGAAATTTGAATATACTTACTTTTTAAAATATATTTGGAATGAAATTATTGAAGACCATTAATGACGAATCCTAAAATGATCTAATCAATATATTTGAAGGAAAATAAAAAAATAAAGGGTGAAGATTAATTTTTCAACAATGAAATCGATGAAAAATAATGAAACACTATTTAATAAATACATATAAAGAAGAATAGGAGGTTCGTGTACATATTGGTAGTGGTGGACTTGTGTGAAAGCTACTTAATGGGGGATACTGAACATTAGTGGATTCATGATGTTAGTTGACTGACAATAAAATTAATTTACTAATTTTAATAAATTCATAATTTTCATAATAATATGATATATAGTTAAATAAATAATTATAGAAGTGTAATATTATATAGTGGAATAAGGGCCCCCCAACTTAATAAAATCATTAGAGTAATCCTTCTGAATTCCTTTCTCGAAGTCACATTTTCATTATTTTAAGAATATTGTGTTAGTTAATCAAATGTATTATAATTTTTATTCACAATCTATGAAGAATATACGGAATGGTGAACTTTTTAACCTAAATATCCGGTTTTTATTTTAGATTATGATAGAGATATGATATGGACTACAATATTAAATTTGATTGATGATTTATTTTCACCAATATCTATAATAAATGGGTCTCTTAAATTTATTATTTTATAAACTCATCTAATATTTTGATCCAAATCATATATCTATTACATTCATTTCATTTCAAGTTTATAAAGTAAAAATTTATACAATATATAATATTTCATGATCTAAAGTAAAGTCTAACTGTTTCCTAAGACAAACTGAAACCTTTATATGTGAAATATTATATTATTATTAATATATGGTTTCATCTTGTTTAGTAAATTTAAATCAACATGCCTAAAATTATATAAAGACAAAAAATACTTAAGAGTTATATATATATGTTCCATATTAGGTTTAATATTCAAATTTAAATCATAAAATAATATTCAATAATGAAAATATACAACCTATAAAATTTTATCTATTGAGAGAAGAATAAATTTTGTGGTTTTTATATTAATAATACATGATGGTATTGTTCCTATAGATAGTGAAAAGTCTGAATAAATTTATTTATTTGATTTTAATAATTTTTATGATGGAGGGATTAATACATTTCAGGATCATGATATGATAATTCATAGTATTACATTTTTAATTCAATATTTTTGTTGAAATTGTTTTATAGATTTCAGTTGACTCTAAAATGAATAGTTATGATTTCTCAAATGAATAAATATTGTGCATTGTCATCCCATTAAATTAGAAGATAATATTCATTTCTTATCATCTACCTCAAATTTTTGTATTCAATTATGTTCAACACAATAAGTAATGTTCATAAAGGGTTATGTATCCAATGTAAAAGTTAATATTAGGTTGGGAATCCATGTATAAAAAGGTTAATATATATGGGTTCTTCTTTTATAGGTTAAAATGTTAAAATCATATTAAAAATAATTAGAGATGAAAATTATAATTTCCCTAATCTAATCATTATCAGTATGAACCAAGATGGGTTATTTTAGGTATGTAGGCACACATCCTCATATGTTAGAGGGTGAAAACTATTAAGAATAGTTAGATAATATCATGAGGTAAGGCTGTAACCCAGATACCACAATAATAAATAAAAACTACAAAACATAAAAATATATAAAAACCATAAAAAGTTTAAAATATAATTTAAATGAAATAAATAGTATGATAAATAATATCATTAGAAATAATATAAATAATTCATTTAGTGATACCTAAGAACCATAACTAAAACCCATTACTGAAACCAAACAGTATTAACTTATTTTTTTCTCACTAACGTCTATAATACACGCAATTTGGTTCCCACAAAAGGCTTGTCTACAAAATGTATAGTTTTTGGGTGGTGTATATTATTAGAGGCATGAGGGAGATGAATATGTTCTCTCTCATTGCTCATAGTACATGTGTGATGGACAGAGAGTGGTGAAGTGAGTTAGTGTACTTCTAGGAGTAGTAGGGGACATAAAAATATTATTATTTAGGGGTGTTTAGTGATTGTAGTTGCATGTTAGTGGTGAATGGGAGTAGAAGGTTCATAGAAGGGCGAATAACAGGTGGTGGGGTGTGTTTCAATTATAATCTCAAGGAAGAGGTGAAAGTGGATGAAAAATAAAACAAAATTTTACATTAATATTAGTGATAACAATTTAGAAGTCTCTAAAAACCTCTATAGTAATCTCTAATTGGTCGTTTTTAACTTTTATAGCTTCGATGGCTCAAATTTATAGTAGTGATTATGTTTTAATTAAATTAAACTCTTGTAAAACATGTTGGTAAAACATAGAAAATATTATTTCCCAATTATAAAATCCAATATAAAATATAAAATCTAAAAATAAAATTATTATGTGACCTAACACTTTATACTTTTCCTCAACTTATACCTATTTTCATATTCATTTTCATATCCCACATCTCACTCACATGTTCTATGTCATGTGCCTTGGAATTTATATCAGAAATAAGGCTTAAACGTTCACCATGGTGCAAGTGTGGTAACTTTGTATAAATCTCAGTATACCACTAAAAATGGTAACCCCAATAATAATAACTAATATATATTTTAATACATATTCCATATGAAATGAAATATATAAACTAGCACAAGAACAACACCATTAATTTTTTTACATACCTAAGAAGCCCCATGAAAGGTGACTTATACCTATTCTATATATTTCTATGGTATATGATTAAATTTCACTTGAAATATTCATGTTAATAAGCTTACAATACCATATAGTAGCTAATGCTCTTAGTGGGGTAGAAATACCATCCCTATCAATTACAAGGTAGTCTTGGAAGTATCCACAAAATAAGTTTTTAATCTGGATTCCAATACATTTTTGATGGGGAATTGAATATAACATGTAACAAGTGATGAAAATGATATACCCTCCATTACAATGAATACAACAGGTTCTTTTAAAATATGTATAGTGTCATACCATAACGAGTGGTTAATAGGATTCCACCATTGTTAAGAAAGATTCACTCTCAAATGAAATATAGATAATAATACCAATCTTGGTAGTGATTAAAATATCACAAGTTATATAATTTGGGGAAAATAATTTGCCACGCTATATTGATTAAAATACCACCACTATCATGTAGGAATGACACATAAATATAAGTTACTATATCTTATTTCTCTAGATGTTTATGATTGTTTCATAAAAAATATATGATATTGAAAATCGCAAATCTCTCCATCGAGAATGGAAAATCACTATTGTGAATACGGAAAGACTTTAAATTATTTAATTTCAAATCATTCCTCTTTAGGAAAAACAAGATATCTCTAGTTGATATATAATGTTGAATGAAAAAAATTTATTTACTGGTAAATAGAGTATCACCAAAAAAAACATTTATAGTTTAACTGTATTATTAGTCTGTAACAACCCTCATATTTGGAGTTTATATCTTACTATCATTCATGTGTTCCAAGGAAAATATTATTTTTCCGACATTTTTATATTAATTAAATTAATATGAATTTTATAGATAAATAAATGATTGTGATATGATATACATTATTTCATTTTAATTAAATTAAAATATAATTAATTGATATACACGCACCATATTTAATCAACAATAAAATAATTAAATTTCACATCATCATCTTCCATAATCATCCTGATAATTTTAATTATTAAAGGATCGATGAAAATTATTAATCTACAAATATAACCATATAAATAATAACCTTATAAGTAATAAAAAAAATAAATACATAGTTTAACACATGGGATAAATATCAAAAATCTAAATTTAAATAGATAATAAAATAAAAGGGTTATATGAAAATAAATATTTTTTAATAGAAGTTTATATAAATATATATTTTTTCTAAATGATATTTATATATTATGAAAATAATCCATCAAAGGTAATTTTTACCACATATCCATTTGAAAATAATATTATTGTTAATATTTTAGGAGTAATAAATATGTATAAATTAATTAATAAACTGTATAACATAAACTACATGTTTTATATGTATAGAATAACTAATTATCATTTATATAAAATTATATAATGATCATGAAGATAAATATAATCTCTCATAGAAAGAAAATATTTTTCTATTATAAATATACTATTTTTATATGATTTATTTATTTTAATTTAAAAAATTAAAGATATCATATATAAAGGATTATTCAGAATAATTTTTTGGTCATTAATAAATGAATGAAATAAATTTCATTTATTGATTAATAATTAGTTTTAAATAAGAACAAATTCATTTCTTGTTTAATGAGATGTTTATTTATAAATTTTTTTATTTGTTATGCATTTCTATATTAACAAACTAAATATTGTATGCTCAACAGATGAAATAAAGAAATGGTCATTTTATATGTGTAAAAACTAAATTATCACACATCTAATTATTTTAATTTTTTATGTTATATAAAAAATTAATGTTTAGAAATAAAATTTTCATTAATTTTTTTTCTAATACATTATATTTTTTCATTTAAAAAGTTAAATTCTCATATTATGGATTTGAATTTTATAAAATAAATTTATAATTTGAACTCTAATATTCCAAATTATGTGATCATATATATATCTCAATATTTATAAAAATAGTAATTATCATGGTAAATAATTAAATAAAGGGTAAAAGATGTAAAGGTGGTAAAATAACAAGATAGGAATTTTTAAAAATTAATTATAAATTTAGACATTTCATAAGATCTATTTTGGGTGTGAGATTTAATCTTAAAATTTATACAAATATTTTATCAACTAGCTAACGTAATTTTCTTGCGATTATAGCTTTACCTTTCACATAACTCAAATTTCTAATGAAATGCCCATCATTTTCATATTTAAAATGAACCATCCTATACCCACTTGAAAACACACATTCTAATTGTTTCTAATGAATCTATACTTTAATTCCATCCAAAAAAAGTTTATCTCTTATTACATTACCACTGGATCCACAAAGGAGGCCTAAGTTGATTTTCTTAAAGAAAACTGTTTCATGAATAAGTGGATTTGAAAATGATGGCATCTAGTTCTTCTATATCAATTAAATTTTCTTTCCATCTCTTCTATTGAAAAATATCTTTCACATCTATAATGATTTATTATTAAAATTATTCAACTTTTATTAAAAATATATTTATTTTACATAGCTCAATATTTTTAATGATTCATTTGTAAATAATATTCTCATTTAGGTTGGTTCTACCTCCAACATGAACATTGTTATACAAAATTTTTAATTTCTAAAATTTATTGGAATAGATATACAATTGGATAAAATTTTGGATATTATAAATTAATTTATGACATGATTATCTCTTTTATGTTAAAAAATATTTATTCTCATGATAAAATAAATCATTAATATTGATAACATAACCAAAAAAACACATAATAAATAAAATTATTCTGAAACATTTTTAAATAATCCATTAAATAAAAATAATAATATAAAAATCATTATAGAAAAAACAATTCAACTTCCCTGACTAAAGTAGGAATGGTCATCTTTTTCTCAAAGCATGAGGATCAATATGATTAAATTTAAACTTCTGGGGATTAATCAAAACATGTTGCATTTGTCAATGAAAATAAACAATAGATATCTAATATATATATGAAATAAATGAATATAAATGAATATTATAAATGTTAATTCGTATGAATGGTGTTAAAAAATATGTAATTAAGATAATCATGTTTATTTTAAATAAGATTAAGGTTTTTTTAGAGTTGGGAGTTATGGTTGTGATTTCTCACCCCGACATTCTTTTATTTTGATATGTTCTATATCAAAAATTACAGTTCTTTTATATGGTGTGTAAACATACAAATGGGTTAATTTTATCATTATTTTCATGAAATTAATAGGATTTAAAAATCTACATTATGTAATTTATTTCAATGTAATTTGATTCAAATTAATGATATTCTTAAGTATTTCTCTCTCAATTATTCTACATACATAAGATTATGAATTCAAAAAAATCCATTGTGATAATACTTTAAAAATATTACTTTATATCCCACATGTTCTTATCATCTTGTTATATTATAGTATTACAATTATTCTTGCCATTTACACCTTATAAAATTCATAATTACTTGTAATAATGCATGTATGTGGAATTTTCCTTATCTGTTATTTTATATTTTTATATTTATATTTTTTATCTATGTCTTTATATATTAATCTATGATTTATTATGGTCAATTTACAACTATTTCTACGTATTTAAAATTATGAAAAAAAGTATTATTTTTCTCAACTCTATTATGATTTATACTCATTCAGTTTCTCAAATTGTTTCCTTAGAATTTCATTAAAAATTTTCATCTCAAAGTATTCAAGTATTTATAAATTAATTTTAAATTATATTATATTTATATATCTAAAACTATTTTTTATAAAAATATTTATTTATTGAAAGAAACAAATTATTATAAAATGTAATTAACACTACAAAATAATTATCTTTTTCCAACTAGGGTATATCGGTTAGTAAAAATTTGTTTTCTATTGGTAAAGCGTTTTACCAACAAAAATATTCATGTCACTAAATTATTGGTAAAAACTATGTCGCTAAATGTCATTTCGATAGATAAAATAGTTGTGTTGAAATTAAAAAAATACCTACAGATAGTATATATATTATTTAAAATGTTATGTGAAAGATTCATACGAAAAATTTATATGATGATAATATTATTACCAACATTTATCATTCCACCAGTAGTATTATAAGATATACCAACAATTAATATCTATTTATAAATATTTAAAAATTATTTTTTAAATAAAATATTATGCATGGATATTCCAATATTTATTCAGAAAATTTAATATCATATTTATTAATATATATATATATATATCTATAACATTTATTATATTATTTTTCATTATAATTTACATTTCATTAACATTAACATTACAACCACTGAACTCTAAATAATACATCATGTGGATTATCAAAATTCAACACAATATAATATAAAATAGGTCCGATAAGAGGGTACAATTCAAATAAAAATGCAGACCCAAAGCCTCGAAACCAAGACCTCCTTAATACACCACCACAAATATAGTAGAGATGGAACCAATGAACTGCAGCTTATGGAGAGAAATAACACACAATACAAGAGGTTCCAAATAATAAAGTAACAATTATAAAAATTTATTAAAGGATGTAAAATCCCATTCACTCTCCTGAGAAAGTATATTTTTATTCCCACAACTCCATTTTACTATATGATCATTATGGTTTAATTATAACAGTGATGCTCAATGTGAAGCTCAGGTAGGAGTTACATCTACCACATTATTGGTGTTAAAGTAAAGATTGCTACTGGGGTAGCTATGGTGGTGCAGAAAAGTCATATTTAAACCGAAGTGTGAGAATTCATTCAAAATATTCCATGATGGATTGTGATCTTCAATGTAAATTTCAAATAGTTTATATCAAAATAAAAGATCCTGAAATCTGAATAAGGAAATAAAATGAAAAATGAAAACCAGAAATGTAACATGTTGTCATAAAAAATTAGTTTTTTTAAATAGAGCTATAGTACCACAAATTGATCAATATAACTAATTATTTGCTTAGAAAATTTAAATAAAAAATAGGAAACTAATTTTTAGTCGAATGGATAAATCCTTAAAACATGTGTTATTAGTGAATTGGGTTTTTTAAAACTTTTTTCATTTTCCTTTTTTTAAAAGTAATTTAAAATGTGTTAGATTACATAAATATATATCATTTTTTAGAAAAATAAATACACAATAGAAAATGTTTTCTATCGCCAAACGGACCCAAAATAACTATATTTGCAACTGCTGAGTAGGATGCTTGTGGAGAATGTAGAGGAAGGAGAGATGCATGAAACCTCCATAGATTACATCCGAAGATTTTCATTGGTGCTCAGATTTACCCAAAAATAATGATCAATATTCATAATATTCCCTTTTATATCTACACATGCAAAAACACTAAGGATTGGAAGCATGCCAGAAACATTTTCACAACTAAGCGCAACCAACTAATTTATGGAACTATTTAATAACACTTAATTAGAAACTTCATATGACAAACTAATGATATAGATTTAAAATAATTAAATTGTGGTTGTTATGTTTTTTGAAAAAAACGTTATACTATTCTGAAAGAAGTCCACTAAAATATGTGGCACGGTAATATTTTCCAAAATAAATATGGAAATAGATATATAAAATCTATTTTTAAATGTAATAATTTTTTTCACCATTTCTAAATTAATGGTTATAGAAAACACTTATTTGACAATGAATATACAAAATCACATACGGTAAGTCATGAGTGTTAAGGATATTTCTCAATTAGCGGTGATGGACAACCCTTATTTCAGAACCAAGGGAATTTTTTCCGACTCTTTCGTTGGGGGGAGTGCATCCATCCATTTTGGAGGAGGACGTGCTGATTATTTCCCTGCATTCCCGCTTTGCAAAGTCAGCTGGAATCCATCGCTTATTCAGGGACATTTTATCCATAATCGAAATGGTATGATGGGATTTTGATTCTTTCTTACATGGATTCCTCCTCAGAACACATCACCTATTATGGGTATCTCTCATACATTAAGACGTTGTTCATGAAACTCTTCCTGCTTTCATGTCCTCATGGATTCCAGTTAATTACACTACTTCTGTCGGGACATTACAAGGGGTTTGGTCATGGCAGAAACCTTCGGTCAGGGGAGTAGTCACGTTTGAAATAATTGGCATGTCTAGACACTGGAACGCTGGCACGTCTTGATTTATTCCCCTTATGATAGGTCATATGATGGCCACGGAAGCCCGAGGCATCCCAAGTCTAATGTGGGGAATTATAAGTCATGGGTGTGTATCTGAGGTTTTCCACAACTTCTCCTGTTTAACAAAGGTTATGCCGCAAGTTTAACATCTAGTAGAGATAGATCAGACTGATTAGAACACTGAATAGAGTGGATCAGATGGGTACAACCATTAGAGGGAACACTGATGCTAGGGATAACACGTGGTTAGTTACCCAGATTCTGCTAAGAGCAGTGAAGAGGTGAATTTCTATGATCTCACTGGAAAGTGGCGGCCTGGGTAATAATTAGAATGGATAATGGATAGTTAAATGAAGTGTTGGGGGAATGGAATGGAACCGTTGTGAAGGTGACGGTAGTGTGGTTCTTGAGCCTCGAAGAGACTTCCTACGTATCCCCGTGGTAGGGAATCAAAGTCTGCATAGTTTTTTTGGGGTGATTGGACACCTAAGGAGGCAGCTCTTGGGAATGGATGCATGGATGAGACCCAGAGAAGATAAAACCTCCAGGCTGGGGTATGATCTTCTCAGAACACATGGGATTAAGGGATAGATCAGTATAAGAAATGATTTATTGGATTGAACCTTAGGGAGGCTTCCTAAGTATCAATGTGGTAGAGAATGAAATTCCATTTAGTTCATCTGACGACGACTTAACATCGATTGGGGACTTCAACGGCTTACCGTTGATTGAGGGACTTCAAGGGATTATTGTCTAATGTGACTGACAATGGATTACCCTTGAATTGTGTTGAAAAAGTTTACCACTGAATGGGGTTGACAATGGCTTACCGTTGAATGGGGTTGATAATGACTTACCATTAGATTAGATTGACAATGTCTTACCACTGGATCAGGGATAGTTTAGTGTCATGTGGAACAAAAGTGGCGTACAGTTTAACATCATGGAGGACGGGGGTGAACTGACATGAAGTTGTTGAGACCAATGGTTATTAGGTTTGAACCTCAATAGGGATTCCTACACACCTTGTCTTGGTAAGGATCAAAGTCCACATAGTTTAGATGGTGTTGGTGAACCGACGTGAAGGAGATTGAGACCAATGGTTGTTGGGATCGAACCTCAGGGAGGCTTCCTACATACATTGTCTTGGCAAGGATCAAATTACACATAGTTTGGGATGGTGTTGGGGCTTACGCTCTAAGGTATCCCAGAGAAGATTCCATGGTCAATTCTTACTCTAAGCCCACGTGAGTCATGATCGATGTAAGAAACAAGAGGCAACAAAGACCTTATATTCACGTCGTGAACGGTGCGTCTATGGTAGTGGAATGGGGTTTAAATGTGGTTAGAGGCAAAAAAATGGAAACATCGGCATACATGTGGTCATTAGCCTAGGGAGATGGAGATTGGGACATTCACCAGGATGGAGGCCTAGTGGTGGCAAATCCCAGAGGGATAGGGATAGGATTATAAAGGGCCTAGTGCCCATCCATCCCTCTAGTCTTCGGCACAGAAGAAGAAAGTAAGAGAAAGGGTACTACCTCCTGCAAGAAAATATATAGGATTACACCGATATGGTTTCCCTTTCCCCACAGACAGACATCGCTACATCAATGAGGATCTCATTCCATGTGAGGAAGATATCACTCTCATGGAGACAATCTAGCATAGAGAATGTCCAAGATGGGGAACCTTGTGTATGATGCATGGGGAAAGGATAGAGTTTAACATCATGTATTGAGGATGATGGTGCTTGGTAGTTTAACGTCCTGTATCTCGAATGAAGCAGGTTCACTCCGCACCCCTAGGACATACATAACTGATACCCAACCACCCTTGCGGAATAGAGGGCATCAGTAATGTTGTAAAAAGGGTGTCGTGGAGTGATCCAACGAGGTGTCAACGTTATCGTGGCTATGCAATGAAGCAATAGTTGTTAGCGTGCCTATACGAAGAAGAATAAGGCTAAAGAAATGAAACAGGAAGCACCACCCACGGGATCTAGAGATTAATTCATGTAATCTTGGAGGGTCACACGGGAAAAGGGCGCACGACACAGGAGTTTTGGGCATCAGAGGGGATCATACATGGTGCGTTAAGGTAAGGACGAAACATGGAGCAGACAAGGAGGGTGGAATTCAAGATGAGAGGATGCACGCAAGATTGAAGGTGTGCGCGCAAGCTGGAAGGGTGCGCACAAAATGAGAGGTGTGCGCATAAGACAAAATTGTTCGTGGAAAATGAGAGGCAGAGTGTAGGATGGAATAGATGTGCGCAAAATAGGTCCGATGTAGGGGGAAACTTTCATGCATGAGATAAATTTTGTGCACAAATGACATGGGGTAAAAAGAAATGGATGTGGATCCCTCCCAAGTGGGACTAACTGAAATATTACCCTAGGGGGACCTGTCACGCAAGATCTTATACCTTGAGGCGATTGTGTTTTTTGCATGGTCGCGGAAGACGGGTCTTTCGCGCAGTAGAGCGACGCTTCATCTTATATCATCGTTCCTGAAGAGTAAAGGGTATACTTCTTTTTAAAGTGAATGTATTCATAGGCGGTGTGCAAGGGGAGCCGTTCATAAAGGTATGTTTGACGTCCCATGGGGCGTGCAAGGGTTTGTGTGCCGAAGGAAATTTTGAACACCCCTTGGCCTTTGGAACGCTGGAGCCTTTGGGGGTTTCTGGGGGTCACCGTGGAAGCCTTCATTTGATGATGAATTAAGTGCTCAAGATTTTGCACATCGTCGAGTACCATCATGCTCGTGCCTTAACTGATTCTCGATCACGTCAGCGCGTAAAGGTCCCTTTGACATCGAATTGGGTGCGCAAGATTTTGTGGGCCACCAGGTGCCTTCGCGCTCAGGACTTAATTGGTTCTCGAGCATGATGGTACACAATGATTCCTTGGATGTTTCATTGGGCGCACAAGATTTTTTTCACCGAGATAAGTGTTGTGTGAAACTCCGTGCTCTTGAACTCCAATGCCATTGGCAGTTTCGGAGGGGTTGTCTCGGAATCCTTCCTTTGACGTCGCATTGGTCATGCAATATTTTGTGTGTCAAAGGGATGAATCTTGTGCGCACTTTCCTTTTGGGTTGGAGAAATTTTATCCTTCTCTTCCAAATACATCTTTTTCTATTTATCATCCCATTTCATGCCCTATCCTAAATTCAGCATCAATAAGTTCCCCCCCTCCCTCATAATTGGTGTTGAAGGGCGACTCAAAGGTTGAATTCTGAGGGTCACGCCAAAAAAAGTGGGGAAATGCCCGTTATGTGCACACAAGAATGTGATTTGGGCACGCAAACCTCTTTCACATGCGTGGAAGATGTGTTTGCACCTATAAATAGGCTAACATCCCCCACATAGGCCCCTTCTTTGACTTTTTTCCACACGATAGTTGCTTTGCTCTCCTGCGTGAAAATAGTCCCAATCCATGCATATGTTTTCGCAGTTGACTCTGAGTTTTTCCTGTTGTCTGACTTTTTGTAGGGATTCACACTCTTGTGTGCTGCAAATATTTTATGTGTCAAATCATAATTCTTTCGTACCCACCCCTTATAATTTGAAAAATGGCCACCCAATAGACTGATGCCAAGAGAGAAGCCCCTCTAGCTGCAAGGTGGACTCAAATGATCATGAACCCTCAAACTTTTCATGAGAGAAGTGTTGTGTTTGATAACCATATGATTTTGGGAATTCTTATACAAGATCAAAAAGATTATGTCCTGAGTGATAGCCTATAATTATGGAATTTCATCCTTCATGGGGAGGTTCTGAGGCCTGGTTTCGAGACGGATACTCTGCTGTCATGGGTGATGTGTGAGGATAGTTTCCTGCAGTTCCATATTACAAACAACGGCCAACCATCTAGGGAAACACATTACACATCCATCTGTGTCCTAAATCTGAATACCAGGACAGTTGTGGGAAGTGATCTGAATCTCGAGGAATCCTCCGCTCTTTAAGAGTAATTTCAGATGTAGTATTACTAATGAGATGAAGGGTTGGTGGGAATGGGATTTCAGATCTGAGGTAAACCTCACCAATCAATGGGCATGGGCATACTGGGTACTCCAGACATATGAGGAATTTGGGCCGGAGCTGGGTCTATCGGACTTTTTGAATCCGTTTGGATGTCCCAATTCAACATCTACTGATAGTAGGATCTGGAAGCGGAGCTATTCAGTCATTAGTCCCCTGATACCAATACAGTCCACCTCCACCATGGGGAGGTGGGCATCAGTCTATGGTACATACACTATATTTTGGGAATCCCCTTATAGGGGTACCAGTATGACAAGTTTATCCCGATAGGGACTGTTTGGGGGGATAGGACACGCACCACAATCCTGTCATGGCACTTGCTGGAGATAGCTAAAGAGGAGCTGAAAATAAAATATATCCTGAAGGATATATCCTATTCAAGGTGGTTTATTCTTGTCCTGATGTAGGACACAACTGAAAAAATGCTAGGCCGAGGAAAGAAATACCAGAACACATCTCATATGGGAAAAGTAGGATCATACTAGAGGTGGAGGGTCCTTGAGGTAGGAGATTACCGATCATGGGGTTTGGCAAAAATGAATGTCAGGACCTGAATGTACGATATTCTAGGTTTCTTTCCACATTATTGAGTGGATGGCTATTTCCAGTGAGGGACATAATGATGGGGGTCCACCCAGGGATGCTAGTGACGGATGGGATTATGGCGGTGAAGAACAAGGTTAACCCGGGGGTGCCAATGTTGAACAGGCTATATAGTATTCTGGGGAATATCTCGAGGGGAAGTACGCCTAGGAGGATATACAGACTGTTCCATATTTTTCATGGTTGGGCTACATCCAACTATGGTGGGTATGACTTCCTAAATTCCATTTTCCACCTAGTAATAATATGCAGACATCCCTCTTGAACATTGCTGGAATCTGCCCATAGATGCTCAGAGAAGAGTGGATCAAGCTCAAGATCGGCAGCCACACCCACTTCGACTTCCACCAATTCCAATCCATGGTCGGTCAAATGGTAGATGATGGGTGGGGGCCATTAGAGCAGAGGGAGTACCTACAAAGCATCCGGGGTGGTGTACTAGTAGCCTCGATTGACAGTAAAATCTTGTGCGAACCGTATTTGTCACCCTGGTTCACCAGGATGTTTGGGTGCATGCAATAGATGCTGAAGAGAGTATATACATAGTTTAGATAAGAACGGAATCTTGGTATTATCCACCAACTATGTCTTATGTTCATGAAAATAGGAATGGGCAAGATCATCCCTCTTCCCCCCAACCGACGTTAGTGTAGGCTTGTCAACAGAGTATGTCTAACATTGGATAAAAACATATCATGAGGTGATTCTTTGTAAATGCATTCGGAAAACCATGGTGGCTAGATTAGAGCCTGAATAATAAAGAGGTAGATGAGGTTCCATGGGAGATGTGAGGCAGAGAATGGGATGGGTGGCTAGCATGGCACAGGCCGGTCCTTCGTCGACAAGAACATCGCAAGCATAGAATATTCCTCCACCTTCCAGAGTAGGGTGGTCCCACATGTGACCTTGTGGGCCAGCTATGTAACTTCAGGGAAAGAAACTCAAGTATCTCATGAATCTGATTATCGATACTATCTTCCCCTCTCTATGGTCTGCCTGGAAAACACTGTGGGATTCTATGTCCATTGAAGAATTGTGGTGGGGGTTGGTATTCCCCAGGCTCGATTTTCTAGACATAGGGCGCATCCAGATGATGGATAGGGTAAACCTTCACTTCCGCCACACATACCTGAAAGTTATGGATTTGTACACATGCCAGTAGGGGTGGTATGAAGAACCGCATCTCCTGGTGAATGTGATTGTTGGGCTGGAACATGACCCTAAAAATCATTCATCTGAGGATGAAAGTATATAGGAAGAATAAAAAGAAGAGGAAGGGGAGGAAGAAGAGGAGGGTGAGGAAAAATAAAAAGGGGAGGAAGAAGGTGAATTAGAGGAAGGGGGGAGATGAAGAGGGAGGGGAGGACCAAGTTGAAGGACCTGGTGGAGAGGGACCCATGGATGATTCTACTCACCAGTGAAGCTCTCAGGAGAGAAGCAGAATTGTAGGCTATAACACAGAACTGACTGAGTAGCTTAATGTGAGTCTTAATCTTATCGCAACTGGATTTTATGTCCTCACAATACCCAATTTTTCAATCACACTATGTCCCATTTAGGAAAAAATGGGCAAGGATTCCCATGAATCATTCCTCGCTAGGGATATAGACACACCAACAAACGTAGGGGAACATTTTCAATAACTTGTCCTTGAAACCGAACAAGGTGGGGAACCGGTTACAGATGGGACATGCAGTGCTGATCCCAAAGGAAGAGATGAAATTGAATCCTTTGATCTTCCCTCTGTCCCCACGGTCCAGGAGGAGACGGTATCAGTGATTTATTTAACAAGTGCTGAAGGATCCCATGTAGTGGTGGTTCCCGCTATGACACAAGCGCTAGACACTACCACACTTGGCTACCATAAGTCTTTATCTTCACTGGATCTATTCATTTTTTTCACTTTGGTTAACCAAGACACTGATCCAAAATGTAGTGATTGCAAGGTTGCAGGCTCGACAGACCATCAGGTCTGGAACATTTGCAGGATCCCTACCGGTGACCACATCAACTCTTGAAAAAGCAACCATTCGAGGTGGCCCCACCCTGGTACATGATGAGTCGGAGGTTGCAATAATGGGAAGTAATGCTATCGGGGTGGAGTTTTTTCCTGACAAGGGTGAATTTTCTAATGAAGAAGGATCCCCCTAAGACACCATGCCGCTGAACTCCTCACTGATTTCCTTGAATATAGGCCTGCGAACCATGAGAAAATAGACGATTCTAGATCAGATGATGCTAAGGAGAGCCATATGACACGGAACCAGGCATGGAAGTGCATCAAACGCTTTCTCATATAGCCACAGGAAGAATGACTATGCCGAATGGGGTCGATCCACACCTGGATACACTTTCTCTGCGCTGGAGGGTTTGATTCTCACCATCTTCACGTAATGATCCATGATTACATGGTGGAGAAGGTACAGGAGAACAACCAAAGCTCCAACATTTCCCATTGCCAGAATGAGTCAGAGATTACAAAAGACTTTTTTAGAGGTGGAGTAGGAGGTTCAACCCCTTAAAGAACAAGAGAATGAAAGGGACACATTCACTGAAAACCACTCCGATCCCATTAAGCAATTAAGGGCCAAGTTGGCGGATGCTCGGGAGCAGATAGCGAAAAAGAATTTCGAAATGAATAAACTCCAAACTGAACAATTTGGGGCACAATCTAGGGCTAATGAGTTGCTCCCAACTACTGTTGTTGCAGAGAAGGATCTCAGGGGGTGGTAAGTGATGCTGGAGGCCACAAACCAGAGTGTGGAAATACTGGAGCAATTCATCCAAAATGTTGATCCTTAAGGGCCATGTTTTGGCCAAACTCATAAACTTATTTATCTATACTTATGCTTGTTCTAAACTACATTCATGAATATATTATTCACTTTCTTGTTATGTTAAATGCATTCCAAACAAAATCATGAAATAATTAGCAATTTATCCCTAAACTCATGTGGTTCATGCTTGATGTGAGAACAAGGGGTGGTCGCATCATCACCTAGTTTGAATGTGGGAACGCCAACCAAATTTCAGACATTTGTGGTATAAATGACCCCTCTGAATTCCCAAAAATAAAGGGGGTGGACTAACTGGAGAATGAAGCTCTCAGAATAGTCAAATTACCATTTTCCCAGTGTGCTCTAGTGCATGAGTGGGTAATGTCAGGGGCGTTGGAATTTATCCAAACATAGGGGAGTGGAAAGTGTGAATCATTATACCCATGATTCGAAACATTTTAGGGATGGTGTGAAAATGAAGGATAATTGTTTATCATATTCAAAACACATTATTTATATTGTGTTAGCATGAAATGGGAATAAAAATTAGGGATTACTGCTGACCATGTTCGAAACATGGGGCCTGACTCGAAATGTCATCTATTAGTCTTTCGGAATGTTAGCCCAGGACAGTAAGTGAGCCATAGACTAAGCATCCATACTATTATGGGGTTCCTTTAGACATTAAAGAGGACGAGGGTCCAAATAATGGGCATGAAAAACGTGACGGTTGGATTGATGGGTTGTTTGAATGGAGTCCAACACTTCTGAAATTATTCCACAGTGGTGAAGACATGTTAGGTGGGTGCATCAGTCTGATTAGGGATCATACCTACTTCCGAACATGACCTTATCTGGTATGGACCCATAATGACTTTTAGTTTTACATCATACCAATAAAGATGATAATCACGTAGTTTAAACATCGTACGGTGAGGACCGTGCTCATAGTTTAAAGTTCATACCGCCCGGACCAAGATTGGGGATGAGGGGCCAGAAGGGTTAGTGACCCTAGGGATAGACACAAGGAAAATAACCTAGGCATCGCTACATATCCTATGTGAAGGAGAATAAAGACAAATGTAGTTCTTAATCACAGTGTGTTTGGATGCTAACGTTGATAGGTAAAATATTCCCTAGGGAGGAAGCCGATGCATCCCATTGTTATCATGGATCATCCTGAACTTGTTCATGGAAGAAATAGAAGTTTAATGTCATGAGTTGTGGAAATATGGACTCATGGAGTTTAACTTCATACGATAGGACGGCGACTGTAAGGGAAGATCCCAAGAAGGGAGCATGTGATGTGGTATCCATAAACCCGATGTGAATGAGTACATAAGAAGTCAAAAATACATCACATATCCCTGGAGGAAGTCTTTTTAGGTCGTGGGACCAAAAGTGAATGTTAGGTTTGGCCCGAGGCAAGGTGCATGGATGTTCCTACATACACTATTAGGAGGTAAATCAAGATGCAAATTGTTTTAATAGATAAATTCAACATCCTGCGGGACTATGAAAGGAATGTGTGGCATGGTTGTGCCAATACATGTCCTACCAAAACTACTAAGCCCACATGGGTCATTCTCGATGTGGGAAAAATTGAGTAGTTATGCGACATTCCTAGAACTAAAAGGCACATGTTAGGGGTGATGGGATACTAGGTGAATGACATACCAATAATGGTGACCCGCCTACATAACGCACCATGATGCGGAAAGGGGTAAAGCTGAGTATGTTGGAATTCCACATAAATATAAGGAAGTGAAAAAATGTGAATCATGATGCTCGAGATCTGAACAACAATGATCGTGGCGTGACGATAGGGGGAAACTGTTGACCATGTTGTAGAAACAGTATCCATATTGAATTAGCCTAGAATAGGGACAGACAATTGAGAGTCGACTACTGAACATGTTTGAAACACAAGACATGTCGAAAATGTTGTTGGAGGTCCTCAGGGACATTGGACCAAGACAATATGTATGCCAATGTATCATGAGACCAGGCTATAAAGGGGGTCCCTTCATACATGTAATAGGATGAGGATTAAAATAACGGGCACATGAAGCATGGACATGGAACGAGGGGAATGTCCCAGTGAAAATTCCACACTTTAGGCTCTTTGTCAAAATGCATCTGACTACGACAATAAGATGTATCGGATAGAGGGAGTCGAGTCCCATTCCAAGGACTAAGGTCCTGTGGTTTCATGCTTCTACTTTATGGTCGTAATATGGGCCATTAAGGGGAGCTTGATTTAATGGACTATGCGTAGGGTGGAAAAATATCAAAACCCGATGCGTAGTTCCTATAGAGAGATCTTATTTTAGGGTCATAGAACTCAAACAATATTGGGAAAAGTCAAGGGAGGCACATGGTGAGACTGTTGCAAAACCTGATGTGAATGAGAACCCAATAGGTAATCACACAACCACAAGTTCCCAAAAGAGTTTGAGCCAAGGGGCTAAAGAGAGGGGGGCATAATTTTAGATTCCAATGGCTAGACCTACAGACAGAGTGTCTGGGGGATCTGATGTATCCCATGAGGAATGGAATCAAGCCATACGTAGATTTTGAAGATTTCATGTTGTTTAACCTCTTGAGGTAACAATGAGGAGTGGTTTTAGTTTATGGTCATCGAACTAGAACCATAGATTGAACTAGAGGAGGGAGACACTTGGTAAAGTAATTACTAAACCCAACGTGAATGATGACAGTAGGAGTTTGTATCACCACAATGTGCTCCCCAGGAAACTTCTTGGTCAAGGGACCAAAAGTGATAGTTTGGACGTACCCGAGGAAAAGAGTCCAGGCGTTCCTACGTACCCCCATGAGGATGTGAATAAAGACATACATAGTTCTGAAGGTGGTATGGTAAGATACCAGTGCCATGGATAATAAGTTCATGTGGGTCTGGCCTCCGCATGAAAAGAAGCAACATTTGATAGATCTTGTTTTTCATTAGGATGAATGTGTGTTTTTTTGTTGAAGTGGTGGACCTAGGATGGAGATTCCAGGAATCGCCACAATAATCAAGCTATATACATGCATTGACAAATAGTATGGAAGGTGACTGATAACAAAAAACATGTCCTCTCGAATGAGGTCACCACGATGCAGTTTCATTTTTTTTTCGTGCGTCCAAGACGATAATGTCATAGTTTATGGTAGTGTGGTAGGACCAACCATGCATTTTAACATCGTTTAGTACAGATGCAATAGTTTAAAGTCATGTGGGACTAATAACATCATAGTTTAAAGAAATATGGCTCATAAATATACTGGAGAGATGAGGTTCAAGAGGGGATGTCCACGGAATGATAAAGCATACCCGATGTGAATGAGGATGAGTTCCACATCACATCGCGCACAATTATAGGAGAGAAACCATGGGACAAGGCCTCAGAAAAGGTTAGAGATATGGGTTAGGATAGACTAGCTCTCGGAAGGGAACATTTTGGTGCATCTCTTGCAAACCTAACGTGAATGAAGACATAATTCCACACATTCCACACCACATAATCCTATGCAGGTTGGGGCCTAAAAGGCTGAATAATAGTGATAATTGGTGAAATTTGAGCTATAACCAAAGACTAGATGTTTGTGAATTCCTATGTATCCCATGATCATGGTAATCAAGATAGATGTAGATATAGAAGATGATGTATAATGAGATCATTGTTTATGTTCATAGAGAATGGAACAAGAAGAAGCTAAACTCTTCCAGGCGAATGCAGACCTAAATCTGATCCCTAAGCCCTGGTGAGCCAAACTCGGTATTGGAAACAATGGTGGAAGAGGTCTTTGAAACACATGGGATACACGTAAAGGGGATGTCAGTACGGTTCCCTGAATGACGCCTTACTATGGCTTCGCCCTCCTAACCTGAAAATGTGAACGGAGGAATAGTGTCAAGACTGTTGAGATTCCACTTAGACATGATGGGGTGGAGAATTATGTGAATCATGGAACTGGAATTTAAGGCTTGATGGGGTTGGTGGGACAATGGAGGATAACTATTGAGCATGTTCGAAACACAACATCCAAATCATGTAACCTGAAATGGGAACAACAAATGAGCGTCAACCACTGACCATATTCGCAACATGGGACTTGAATCAAATTGTTGTTTGATACCCTCAAGTACATTGGCCTGTAATGGTAGGAGATCCCTCGGGCTATGAATCCATGCCATTTGGGTGTCCCTTTGGATGTGAATGATAATGATAGCCCAAATGAAGGGGAAAACGAAGCCTGAGAAATGGGTAAAAGCATGTCCAGATAGATTCCGACACTCTGGGTTCTAAAATAGAGTACTCCTGGGAACATTGACCAATCGTTGAAGAGGGTTGAGGGACCCAAATTAAGAAGAGACGACTCAAAAAATATGAGTGTAGGGAAATGAATCAAAGGGTTCTTATAAGAGAGAGGTGTGTGGTGTGGTTGTTACAAACACGATGTCAATGGGGACACAAGCCCATACCTAACTGTATACCCCTCTCTTAGAAAGACTGAAGCCAAGGGGCCAAAATAATAAAAAAGATTCTCAGATATGGGGCTGGACCCAAAGACGTAACCATTCGGGTGGTCCTACATATCTGATAAGAATGATAATCTAGCCATACATAGTTCTAGGGAAGGATGTTTGGTAGTTTATATTCATACAGCAAGGACGCAATTTGGGGCAAGGTACCCCAACGAGGGATGTGTATGTCGTGAGGTGTATCCTAAGGTGAATGGGGGCATAATCTCATTTCAAATAATAAAATCCTAAATGAACACTTGGTCCAAGCGCTGAAAAGGTTGAGGGGCCTAAAATGGGATGTCCCAACCAATTCATAGTTTAACATCATGTGGTAAGGACAATGATGCACTTAATTTATGGTAATAGGGATCAGAACATAAGTTCCTAATTTAATGTCATATGCATGGTACAACTGAGTGGAGAGGTTGAATCATCATTCCTATGGAAAACAACGAAATGGAAACAATTATAGAGGATAGCGGTTGACCACTTTCTCGACACAGTATCCATATTTATGTGACCAGAGGGCGGGGAAAAACAGATGAGCATTGACTGTTGACCGTGTTCACAACATGGGACTTGTATCAATTTATCACTTGAAAACCTCAAGGATGTTGGGATGAAATGGTCAGATCCCTTGGGCAAATAATCTAGATTGTTCGGGGGTCCTTTCTGAAATATATTATGATGGAAACTCAAGTGAAGGGCCGTGTGAGGTCTAGCGGGGGCCTGTGCCCGCGGAAAGGTTGAAAAATGGAGGAGGGATGTATGAGGGGGATATTTTTGGTGTTGTAAAATTGCCCAACGTGAATGAAGATGTAAGTCCATACCACACCACATAATCCTAGATGAGAAGTTGGTCTAGGGGCCGAAAGGGTCGAGGGACCTGAGGCTGGGAGTCCCAGTTAAATGTAGCCATATGATACCTCATGCGGGTATTTCCTTACCTCAGCTCTTAAGCCCACGTGAGCAACACTCGGTGTGGGAAACAAGGAGTAGGATCAGGCTCTCCCCAGCATATAGGGGTATGATAGATGGACTCACGCCCCTACCTGAGGTAGACTGATGTGTAAAGAGATAGTGGGGCAGAATGAACCAATAAACTCAATATTTGTGACATATGGGGGTGGTGACAACGATAAAGGACAACTATTGACCAGGTTCACAACACAACATCTATATTGTGTGACCTGAAATGGGAACAACAAATTAGTATCAATCGCTGACCATATTTGCAAAGTGAGACATATATCAACTTTTTGTTTGAGGTCCTCAAGGGTGTTGGCTCGGAACGATAGGAGAGACCTTAGGCTACGTATCCATACCATTGAGGGAACCTTTAGGATGTGAAAGATGATTGAATCCAGATGATGGAGTGTGTGGAGGATAAATGTTCCCATGCAATGTAATGCCAAACTGGATGGTGAAAGAAGTGGAAATCTCTAGGGAAGGGGATATATGGTGTGGTCAAAATGGATCCGTCATAAAGAAGAGCATAATCTTGAACCACACCATGTTTTCTATCCCAAGGGTAGATTTTGATGTTGGGGTTGGTCCAATAGAAAAAAATTCTAGGCAGTCCAATATATCCCAAGAGGATGCGAATCAAGCCATACGTAGTTATAAAAGGTCCATCCAGTTTAACCTCATACGATATGTACGTGGGAGAATAGAAGAACGAGGAGGGACACATGGTGTGACCTTCGTAATCATGACATGAGTGGGGCCAAAGAGGCCTACATGACACCATGCGGGATCCTCCAAGTGAAATATTCCCAGGGGATTGCCGAACGAGAGGAGCATGGGAATAGAATTAGGATGAGGCGTCTGAGCATTCCTACGTATCCCATGAGAATGGGAATCAAGCCATACACATTTATTGAAAATGTAGTTTAACATCTTGTACGACGAGTCAATTGAAGGTCATATAGGACTAGAAAGTTTAAGGTCATGCCATACCATAATGTAGTTTAGGTTCGTGCAGGACCGTATAGTTTAAGGTCATTCATGACCATAATGAAGTTTAGGGTTTTGTGGGAAAATACAGTTTAAGGTCATGCAGGACCATAATGTAGTTTATTGTCATGCGGGACCATACAGTTTAAGGTCATGTGAGACCATAATGCTCAGGAATATTTTTTCATGAGGAACATGGCATTGGTGGGATGAGATATATGCTCACCATCCATGGTAACCAGGGAATATGTGCCATTGGAGTAAACCTTGTGAATGATGTAAGGGTCATTTCATTTGGGCTCTGTCTTGGGTGGTTTCTTACCAGGTATCATTGGTGATCTTAGGTCCAACACCATGTCTCCTTGTTAGAAATAGAAATGGTGGACTTTATTTTTGAAAGCTCTATTTATCTTGTTTCTATGTCTTTCCAGATTGTGCTTGGCACGATGTTTGTTCTCGTCGAGCACATCCAACTCAGTCAGATGGATTTCCACTACTTTATTTGGTGATTTCAAATCATATAAAGTTGTGTGAAATGAGGTAAATTTAGTCTCAATGGGCTAGATGGCCTCCGTTCCATACACCATGGAATAGGGGGTCACCTGGGTGGAATTACAAGTTGTAGTCTGATTAGCCCAGAGGGAATTGGGGTGCTTGTCCGGCCAACTATTCTTATTTTGACCAACCATTTTCTACAGAATGTTAGAGAGGGTTTTTTTAAACTCCTTTATCTGTCCATTTTCTAGTGCATGATAATAAGAGGTATGGTTAGAACATATGGTGTACTAAGCGTACAATTTCATCAGCTCGGTTGCCTGTAAGTTTGTGTCGTTATTGGTGAGGATGGTGTGAGGGACTACAAATCAATAGATGATGTGGCAGCTCAAAAAGTCAATGATGGAATGGGCCTTGACCACCTTGAGCAGAATTACCTCTTCTAACTTGGAAAAGAAATTTGTAGCAGTCATGATGAACCTGTACTAGTGATCTATCGCCAGTGGATATGGTCCCACGACATTGAGTCCCCAGACCACAAATGGAAAAAGAGTATTTGGTAGTGTGGAGAGGCTTTGGCAGCTGATGCATAATGTTATCATGAATTTGGCATGCATGGAACCTTTTGGTGAACAAGATGCAGTCATGGATTATGGAGGGACAAAAATACCCCAGTCTCTGGATCCAGTGAGATAGTTTTGGCCTGGTCTGATGAACACCGCAGGAACCAGTATGAACCTCCTGCATGTCTTGGGAAATATCAACTCCTTGAATGCAATGGAGGAGAACCCCATGAAACTCGTGCTTTTAGAGAATCTTCTAATGACTATGACCATCTTGGACTATAATCTATAACACGCGGCATCGGATTCGCTCGTTCTCGGCCCAATTCGCTGAGAGATTACCATTTTAGAGATACTCGATAAAGGAGGATATCCAGTCGGGAGTCACCTTAATCCCCACATCTAGGGGGCCTGGGGGTCCCAATATGGTGGCTTCAGTGGTAAGGTGGCTCACCTGTGGGATATCATCGTCATCTGGAGTTATAGGAGCGATGAATCTCTGGTGTACCACATAGATAATAAAATCATCTTGATTAGGCTTCACAAGTGACGGGGCATGGCTGGACATAGAATCCTCTCAACCATTTTGAGATCAAGGGACATGATTAGCTTCTGTCCAAGATGGAACTAGGACATTAGCTAGGGAGAGTGTTCCAACAATGGTACGAGATCTATATTTCTGATGACATAGTCACCATTGATCTGTTTGATGACTAGATTGAAGTCCCCTTTCATATGAAAGTGGGGAACATAAATCTCAAGGGCTATATCGAGGCTAGTAATGAGAACATGATATTCTAACTAATTGTTGGTGCAACCTTCTGACAACAAGAATGAATATGACAGAGCGGATTGTGATGGGGTAATGAAGAAAATACCCAGACCTACTCTGTTGAGACTGGGGTCATTGAGCCTTTTGTCGGTGGGGCTCCAAGAAGCACCATAAAAATGAATTTTCCAGCATGAAATGGCTTAGTCTACTGAGAGAATCACCCCATCATGAAAATCAAGGTCCAGAGACTGGTCCACGGGAGCTGGATGAGTGGTGAGGAAATCTTCCAATGCTTGACCCTTAATATTTTTTTGAGGGAAAAACTGATGTTTAACTGCTGACGTATCACTACCCACTGAGCAAGATAGACAGTCAACATTGGGCAATTTAGGATGTAATTTAGAAGATCCACTCGAGACACTAATTGAACCTCATGATGCTGTAGGTAATTTCACAATTTTGGTACTATGAATTCCAGCTCGAGGCATCTCTTCTTGATATGGGAGTGTCTGATCTTCATGTCAAGAAGCATGCGACTAAGATAGTAGAGGCTATTTTGGGTTCCCTCATTGTTCTACTTGGAGAAAAGGTCAACGAGGGATCGTTCCTGGGTGGTCAAATAAAGGACTAATGGATTTTCGGGAATGATGTAATTAGAACTGGAGGCTGTAACAGGTACCACTTGATTTCCTCAAAATTAGTCTAACATTATTCACCCCACTGATAGAAGATTACTTTCTTCATGAGCTGAGAAATGTGATTAAACTTTCCGGACAGATTTTCAATGAATCGGAATACGTAAGCTAAGTGGCCTAAAAAACCTCGAAGCTCTCGTATGTGTCTTGGGGGAGACATATGGCTAATGGCCTTGATCTTCTCTAGGTCAATCTCGATGCCCCTATATCTAACAACGAAGTTGAGAAACTTTCCAGAGCTAACCCTGAAGGCACACTTCAATGGATTCGACTTCAGGTGAGGGGAACAAAGGATTCTGAACACTTTATTAAGGTCTTTGAGATGGTCCTAATGCTGGAGAGATTTGACCACCAAATCTTCCACATAACACTCAACTAACTTCCCATGGATTGGCTTAAATATGTGATGCATAGCCCACTTATAGGTGGCTCCTACAGTCTTTAGACGAAAAAGTATGACTGGGAAACTGAAAGTACCTTTGTTGTGCCCTGAAGGTCATAGAATCCTCACCTTCCGGGGCTATTTAGATCTGGTTATACCCAGAGTACCCATCCATGAAAGAGAGGGCTTGAAACCCTATTGTAGAATCGATTAAGAATTCTGTCACAGGAAGGGGAAAATCATCCTCCAGACAGTAACAGTTTATATCCCAGAATTCGATGTAGACTTTGATCTGTCTATTATTCTTCATGACTAGCACAATGTTGTCTAGTCATTTGGGGTACCAGGCCTCCTTAATGAAATTTCATCTGATGAGCTTATCAAATTCTACCGCAACCATGGAACTGTGAGAAGTGTGAATGTTTCTGGGAGGCTGCATAAACCTGTAGTGATTCGCTGGGAGACCGAGGTGGTGGATGGATACCTAAGGATCTAGTGCTGGAATCTCGCCATATCTCCAAGAAAATACATCACGATGTTTTTGTGGAAGTCCAAGAACTGTAGCTTCTCCTCGAGGGGCATAGTTTCACTGATTATGGTGGGTTTCGGGTCTGCCTCACTACCGAGGTTCACCTATACCAATTCATTGACTATGGTGGAGATGTCCTCTTCAAAGGCATGAAAGCATCCTCTAAATCCTATTATTCACTTATAGAGGAGGACTCCTCAGCAGGAGGAGTTTTATCTGAGTTGACAGATCCTGATGGGAGGCTGGTACCAGCCTTAGTAGTGGTGGACACTACATCGGGGGACTCCTGTGCTGTTGAAACCATTGCGATGAAGGTTGTTGATCTGATCCCATCTGGTCTTCGACCCAAGGGGCCACACATGATGATATTGAAGCAATATTGGCACGTTGGCTAGATTTGTCTTTTCCCGGCCCAGCAGAACAAGCAATTATGACATATTTTCATTTCCATAGGGAGTACATCCAGATACCTTATCGGAGTAAGAGGCTCCAGGATCATCAGAGCCTGATTCGTGTCGGAGTATGAGGTGATCTTCCAGTATTTCTTAGACATGGGAATGTGCTCCCCCGTCATTCTAGAAACAGCAAAACATTTCCCCATGTCCAGGGTTTTAGCCCCCAATAAGTGGATTGAAAAGATGTAGGCATCATCTAGAACTGTCTGCGGGTCAGTTGCAGTCATAGCATGCTCAACCTCATTAGCGTGAATATGCTTTACCTTGCTCTTGTAATAGTTGGAATCTAGATAGCTGGATTCACAAGAGGCAAAGGGAGACATGTCACCATGAAGTAAGCCCACTAGACCATTATGGGAGTATATGAGGGACTGATGATATGAAGAGGGAAACATTGTATGCAGGTGGATCCATGACCTACCCTTCATTGCATTGTAAGCAGTGTCCTGTGAAACAACCATGAACCTAGTGATGGCTACTAGGCCCCCAAACGATGTGTTCAAGTAGATCATGTCAACCATAGTCTATTACGTCCTATCATAACCTTGTATTTTTTATGTTATAGGGACTCATATCATCCTCTTACAACCCTAGTTTTTGCAGTGTCCGAGTTAGAATTAGGTTGATCTTGGATCCGGTGTCGAGAAGACATCGGTGAACCCCCATGCCATTAAATAGTCTGGAGATGTATAATGGGTGAATTTTCCCCTGTATGGGGAGCCTTCATATTCTATAAATAATGAGATGATGGTTTGGCATTCCGCATGCTTGACCCCCTCAGCATGGAAGGCTTCTGCAGCCATTAACATTGACTCAATCTAGAGGGGGCTTCTTAGAGCCTCGGTGAGGGTTTCACATATATCTATCGGCAGAAAAAGGGCCTAAAGGATGGAGAGCCTTTTTGAAATGCTGGGAATATGATTGAGGAAATCATAATTATGTGCCAGGTTTGAGTTTATGCTTACTGAAGGTCGCTCTATGACAGAAGGTATGGTGGGACCTGGCAGCTGAACCAACAACTGACTGGTGTTGGGAATATCCCGCTGCTCACTAGTCGAAGCCTATGGAGTGACTACTAGATGAGGGACCGATGAATGAGACCAGTCAGTAGCAGAGTGTGAATTATCACGGCATGATCGAGGTGGTTATGCCTGATCTAACAATACAAACGGTGGTGAAGGTGGACCTTATGACACTAGTTGAGAAGGTTATGCATGATGAGCTCTTCCCTAGGCCTGCTTCCTAGTTCCGGTAGCCTGAACAGCCTACCAAGAAGTACTGACCGAGGCACTCCGACAGCCCATATAGAAACAAATCCTCTGATACTGGCGATGGCTGGGGATGTTGGTTGGATCCTCTTGGTGCTCCCGATCTTCAAGAATAATGTATGGGTTTACTAGATGTACGGTATTAACCAAGGCATACCATTGACCGTCACTTGAATAGTCATCCACTAATGGATGGATTCTGGGAGGAAGTTCCATCTCCAGGGGCATGAAATCGCTGAGAGTATGGGATGACGATGACATTGGTGGGGGACATTGTTTTCCCATACACCAAAAGTGCTTTCTCTTTTAGGGAGAGGATGGCTGGGCCGTTGACAAAGAAGTACTCACGGTGGATGGTGTGGAATATTTTGAAGGTTTGGATCGATTCAGGAATGAATTGATAATACCATGGGCACAGGTGACTATCTTACAAGACATTCAATTGTCATACTTCTAGGACCCATGGTTAGAAAACTGATGTCACTCGATTTTGCTATCACGACTACTGTCTGGACTCACAAAGCCTTGTGCCACCTATTCCGGAGTTGGGCCTAACCGAACTATGTTGTTATCCACTGGGTCATGAAGGCGGGTTTTAAACACATAGCTCTATTTGAAATTGTTCCATATAATATGGTGATAGGGTCAATACTTTGGGTGATCAGTGAGTTTCTCCTCTTCTGGCCTCCTACATTCTGTAAAAAATGAAATCCCCTGTTCTAAGTCACATCAGAAATAATCCGGGACTTGAGCCTCGTGGAATGAGGAAGTTCGGTTCCTCCTGTCTAGGAAGGGGCCTCGGGAGCCTGGCCCTGAAGAGGGGATGGAGGATCCTATTGAGGAGGCAGATCCTGGTTGTCTCACTTGGGTAGTGGCGTCACGTCTCACGGGGGCGCCTGCCGATTTTTGAGGTTGATGCTGCTTGGACAGAGGTTGTGCATAAGGTGGAGGGCCCTTGTGAGGCTACGGAGCCGGCTCCACTGGTGGCAACTCTAGTTGCTTGGGGCCCTCTATTTGAGCCACTACGGTGGGCTTAGATCTGGTGACCTTTCTCATGGGGATTATAGGAGGTAATGGACGTGCCTAGCTGTCCTGCTTCAAGGCTTATTCCAGGCACTAGGCCTTATCATAGAAGTCTTAGAATCCCCCAGGGTAGTTTTAGGTGATCATAGAGGGGACTAGTTTTGTTTTAATGTTCCCTATGCACATCGTCAGTAGTTTATCCTAAGTCAGTGGCATGTCTAGGGGGTATGTGAGCCCTTTACACTAGGAAAAAAAGTCTATAATGTGCTCATCATACCTATGGTTGCACTTGAAGAGGTCTGCGATACTCATCTTCCGAGTGGTGGAACAGAACTGGTAGAAAATTTGCCTATGAAGGTCTTCCCAGCTGGCTACTGATCCCATGGGTAGCTAGCTGTACCAGAAAAATGCAGGCCCTTCCAATGTTTGCACAAAACACTTGAGTTTGGTGGCTTCCTCTTACATTGGAGTTCTCAACAAGGATCCACACCTTGAGATGAAGTGTTACAGATGCTGTAGCGGGTCCCCTATCCCTTTCAAGGGGGAAAAGTGGTATTTCCAAAACCCTAGGGTTATGGAATTTCATCCACAAATGCTTGATAAGGCTTTCCATATGGTGGGATTTCCACTTGTCGAGTCTCCAATGCCTCGAGCCGGGAAAGGAGTGCCGCTATTGGATCATCTAGACGGGGGTTCCTGTCTTGATGGGGATCCCTAACCAACAGTTCATTGGAAGGTTATTCAACATGATAAGATGGCTCGACAGCTCGTGGAGTGGCTAGTGAGATGACCTACAGAGGAGCTGGGAGAATCTAAGCTGGATCTTGGAGATTGTCTCTCCACTGTGGTGGATTTGGTGGCATAAACCATTCCCAATTTCCATAAGTTCCAGCCCCAACCCAGTCAGCATGGGAAGGATGGTCAGGGTCACCTAGAAGAAATTCCTCAGGGAAAAGTTGCACCCACCCCTACTGCCCCAGCCATGGATCGTTGTAGTTTGGACGTCACTCTACAGCACATCCATCAAGGAAGTCATCATCCATCTTCTTGTGTTTGGTGGGTTTCTGAAGCAGCACGACTTTTTCAGGATCGTCTTCCTCATTCTGCACTGAACCAGACAAGTCAGAGGGTTTAACGGCTCCAAGGTTCTCCTTTCCCTTGTTGGGATTGTGGATGAGGACCAACGCCTCGGTGGGCACAGGAAGGCTCAGAAGATTTCTTTGATGACGATTAATCCTTCCCAACAGATCCAATAGGTGTGACACTACCTCGGGGGGTAGGTTCTGTCCAAGAATCTCTAGCTCATTCTCACCCCTAGTAGGTTAAACATGTTAACCATGACCCTACCTGGAGGAAAATCCTCTATGTCCCCTGGAAAATTAGGCTGGCGCCAAATAGAACTAAAATGGAGGGTAGCATACAATCCCCATACATGGATTTGTACATGGGGAGAAGTCACCTTGATTATCCTGCGAAGCACATTAAATATTTGGACGCACTATTTTTGGAGGTTCCTCGGGCGACATGGTGACACAGTGTGCTGGGCCAAGGGGAGTGAAGCCAAATCAACCAAACTACATTGTTGGTCGATGTCTTCGAAGTGTTCCTGACTCTTGGGGTAGAACAATCATTGATGAAGAAGATGGAAATGAGTCACCCATAGGGTCTGGAAAAAGCATCCAACCCCCTCCTGGGTGAGTGCTTTTGGTGCCCTGAAATTTGGCGCAGCAACTGGAAAAAATATCTCTAGGAAATGGTATGCTATGAGAATATCCCACAAACTCCTTGGTCTAGATTCGGGGTCTGGCCCTTTTTTACCCACTCTTCAACTAGAGGCGGCTAGGGAACCGGTCGTGGTACTGAATCAAACCACTGATATGGAAGGCTGGATAGTGGAGAATATAGCGAGCGAGCTAACAAACCACCACATTTTTTGTTATTTTCAAAAGAGTGTAGTGAATTAGCCACTACATCACGGTAAGATGGGCTGGAGACCGCTATTTTTGGCACAGGGATGACAGCTTCTAGTGGTGAACCATGCTATTTCCCGTCCACCATTGGTCCTCAGAATAGCTCTCCATGATATCTAATCGAGGTAGAGAGTTCTTTTCTAGTGATAATGGTTGTGATTGCATGGTTGGGCCTTCGGGAAACTCCATACTTTAGTCCTCTCATATGTATCTATGGAGGTAGGCGGGAATCCGATGGACCTCACATTTTTGAAGTATGAGGCTAATACGCCTCGTTCCTACCCTGACCCTTGACATGGAGGATCAGGGTGAGGGTTCCATCACTAATTTGTATTCTGACTCATAATCTGAGAAGCATACTGGTTTAATCATGGTATAAATATTCCCAACATTTTTTTATGGTGGCAACGACCCACCCTCCTGCTCTAGGATGATTCTTCAGGACATGGTAGATTTCCGGCGCGAGGAGGACCTTTGGCCTTACCGATGCTGGGGCAGAAAGGATTTTTTCTTGAGTGAGATGCGGTGTGAGGAGAACATGGGCATATGTTAAAGTGGAAACAAGGAGGACCTCCATGTCCACTAACTGATGTGTGGAGGAAATCTCTACGGAAAGTGCTGGAGTGGGTAGGCCCTCTACTGGAGCAGGTAAGAGAATGGGTAGGGCCTCCATGCTTTTTTCCTCTGGAAGCATCACCTCGAGGAGGTTCCTCATACTGGTCAAGCCCGACAATGGTTGGACCTTTGTGTTGGGTGATAATGAATCGAGGCTGACCTTCACTCCTTTAATTTCTAGGGTGAGGAGGACCTTCATTGGCTGCTTTAAGGACATGGGGGAGGCCCCCATGCTGGAGATTGACTGGATGTGTAACACCTCCATATCGATGGTCTCTGGCAGGATGAATGTACCCATTACTAATATCATGAGAGCGAAAGAGGCTTCTATACTGAGTGTCAACACTGCAGATAGGACCCTCATTCGGATTGAAGGTGGCATAGGGAAAACCTCCACAATAAGCTTGGATGTATGGAGGACCCGTGTTCTCCGTGGTGGAGGTATGGGGAGGACCCCCGTACTAGGTGTCATTGCTGTGAGTCGGTCCGCAGCGAGCACTCCCTGCACCGGCGACTAGTAGAGTCAACCCAGCCTACCTGTGGGGCGGTTGGGGCCTTGATGTGGGCCTGGTGTATGAGGTCCCCTACTCAGAATACACAGTGGGCTGATGATATTCAGCGGTCGTGGAACGAGCCACAATAGTTTCTGGCATTGATGACCCTTGGCGGGGATCCTCCCCGGCATGCGCCTGACGCTGGTGTCGGGTCATCCGGACTGAGGCTACCGGTGCAGGGACATAGCTTATGTGCTCCATGACCATTGGGTTCGGGTGTCAGTGCTGTCATGGCCAAGGCGTCCCTCCTTGGGGGCCCCTGGAATGAGATCCCAACCAGGATGGCCCGAACATCCCCCACCTCATCGGCGTAGGGGAGGGAGTCATCAAATCATTTAGTGGAGAGGCTCTTGAAACAGTTGTGCGTCAGAGTAGGGATTAGTGGCACCCTTGTGGCCCTTGGGGGAGGCGGTGGTGATGAGTCGTAGCCGCCTCTAAATCCTGATGGGCCATATCCTATGTTGAGATAATCCCCTCCTTCTCGTATCACCAAAAGAGGTCATTTATCACCCTTTGCTGAACAAATTTAGAAGGTAAAATGGGGCATGGGCTCCAAATAGTTGTAGATTTGGATATTGTTGTAGAAGTAGTAGATCCATGCAGGATTTATACGTTAGTGTTGCCCCTTCCCCTGCGTCGGTGGATGGGTAGTGATCAGTGTCCTATTGTAGCATCTTGGGTTCTAGAAGGAAGGGAGATTAAACCATTAGTGCTGCAAAAAGAAAATCAATGTCCAATAACTCAGTTACATTCTATCTCCCATGGATGGTATGAAGGATCCACGTAAAAATTTTCACAGATCGAGATATATAATGTTTTAACTACCATGAATTCTGGTGAATTTCACTCCAGGGCCACTATATGTTTGGTGGTACCCAGTTCTAGATAACTGGATCTAGTGACACGCTAGTCTATTGATGTATCGAATGCTACTAATCTCCACATTGACTAGAAGAGCTTCATGTCTTGTTCACCATTTTGGTTCCCGATGCTTTCGATGGGCCGCACGCATCCATCCATTTTAGAGGAGGACAGGCTGATTGTTGCCCTGCATTGCCTATTTACAAAGGTGGGTGGAATCCATCGCTTATTCAGGGACATTTTCAACTTGATTGAAACTGAATGATGGGATCTCAATTCCTCCTTCAGGAATTCCTCCTCAAAACTCATCACCTAGTCTGGGCCTCCCTCATAGATTAAGATGTTGTTCATGAAACTCTTCCTGGTGCCATGTCTTCATGGATGTTGATTAATTACACCACTTCTTTCGGGACATTCCAAGGGGTCTGGTCAGGACAGCAACCTTCGGTCGGGGGAGCAGTCACGTTGGACATCACTGGCATGTCTGGATGCTGGAATACTGGTGAGTCTAGATTTCTTCCCCATATGATAGGGATTCTTGAGGGTGCAGAATCTCAAGGCATCCCACATCCAATGTGGGGAATTATATGTCATGGGAATGTCCTTGAATTTTTCCTAAGCATCCCATGTTTAACACAGGGTATACCTCAAGTTTAACATCTAGCAGAGATGGATCAATATGATAATAACACTGACTGGAGTGGATCAAATGGGTGAAAACCCATGAGGGAACACTGATGCTGGGGATAACACATGGTTAATTACCCGAGTTCCACTAAGAGTAGTGAAGAGGTGAATTGGGATATTCTCACTGGGATGTGGAAGCCCGGGTAAGAACCGGGATGGATTATGGAGAGTTAAATGAAGTGGTGTGAAAATAGGATAGAATCCCCGTGAAGCTGACGACAGTGTTGGGCTTGATCCTCAAAGAGACTTCTTACATATCCTTATGGAAGTGAATCAAAGTCCATGTAGTTCGTCGGGGCAATGGGACACCTGAGGAGACTTTCCGTGAGATAGGATGCATGGATGGGACCTAGAAGAGATAAAACCTCGGGGTTGGGGTATGATCTTCTCGGAACACATTGGATCAAGAGATAGATCAGAATGTGACATGAGTGATGGGATTGAACCTTAGGGAGGCTTCCTATGTATCCCTATAGCAAGAAATAAAAGTCCATGACGTTTATCTGAAGATGGATTACCGTCTATTAGGGACTTCAACAACTTACCATCGATTGGGGGACTTCAACGAATTATCGTCGAATGTGGTTTACAATGGATTACTCCTGATTGGGGTTTCCACTGGATTACAGGTGAATGATGTTGACAATGGATTATCGATTAATGGGGTTGACAAAGGATAACTGCTGGATGGGATTGACAATGGTTTACCGCTGGATAGGGGATACTTTAGTGTCGTTCGGGACAAAAGTGGCGTATAGTTTAACATCATGGAGGATGGGGATAAACCAATGTGAAGTGGTCAGGACCAATGGTTATTGGGCTTGAACCTCAGTGAGGCTTCCTATGTACCTTTCCTTGTGTATGATCAAAGTCCACATAGTTCAGATGGTGTTGGTGAACCAACGTGAAGGGGGTCGGGACCAATGGTTGTTGGGGTTGAACCTCATGGAGGCTTCCTACGTACCTTTCCCTGACAAGAATCAAAGTCCACGTAGTTCAGGATGGTGTTAAAGATTATTATGCTCTAATGCATCCCAAGTAGGATTCCGTGGTCAATGCTTACTCTAATCCCACGCGAGTCATGATCGATGTGTGAAACAAGAGGCAGCAAAGACCTAATGATCACATCATGAAATGTGCATCCTTGGAAGTGGAATAGGGATTGTATGTGAATAGCGGGAAAAAATGGAAACAAGGGCTTATGTTTGGTCTGCAACCGTGGGAGATGAAGATTGGGATTTACTCCAGCATGGACCCCGATAACGGCAAAGCCCTGAGGGAGAGGGATGGGATGATGAATTTTCTTGTGCCCATCCCCCATCTGGTCTTTGGCATTGAAGAAGAAATGGGATGTGAGGGTACTATCTCTTGCAGGAAAATCATGGGGAATACAAAAAAATGGTTTCCCTTTCCCCATAGAAAGACACCACTCCAGCAAAGAGGATCTCATTCCATGTGGCAAAGATCTCACTCCCATGGAGACGAGCGGGCGTAGAGAATTTCTAAGATAGGGCACCTCATGTATGATGCATAGGGTGGGGTCACAGTTTAACGTCATTTGTTGAGGACGATGGTGCTTGGATGTTTAACATCCCACAACTCGGAAGAGGTGGGTTCACTCTACACCCCAAGGACTTACATAACTGATAACCAACTGCCCTTGGGGAAGGGATGCATCAACAATGCTGTAAAAAAGGGGTTTATTGGAGTCAGAATATCAATTATCATGCCTATGCAGAGAATAATAAGGCTATGCAATGCAACGAGAAGCTCCACCCAAGGGATCTTGAAATTACTTCGTGCAAACCTGGAGGGTCATATGGGAAAAGGGTGCACGACACTGGTGTGTTGCACATAACAGGGGCTCAGACATGGTTCATTAAGCTAAGGACAGAACATGGAGTGCACAAGGAGGGTGGAACGCAATATGAGAGGTTGCGCGCAAGGTGGAAGGTGTGCGCGCAAGCCGAAAGGGTGTTCCAAAATGGGAGGTGTGTGCGGAAGATGGAAGGCTGTGCACAAAATGACAGTTTGCACGTAGGACAGAATGGTTACGCGCGAAATAGATCTAATGTAGGGGGATAGAATTTCACTCAAGAGAGATCCTTTGCACGCAAATGAATTGGGGTAAAATGAAATGGACGAGGATCACGCCCAATAGGGCCCACACAAAGGAGGACCCTTTGGGAACCTATCACTCAAGATTCAATACCTTGAGGCCATTGTGTATTTAGCGCAGTCACGGAAGAGGTGTCTTTCGTGCAGTAGAGCATCACTTGGTCTTCAATCACCATCACTGAAGGGCGGAGGGTATGCTTTGTTTTTTAGCCGAAGTCCTCGGAGGTGGCACACAAGGGGTGCCACACGCAAAAGATTTTTTGACGTCACATTGGGCACACAAAGATTTGCACGTCGGAGGAAAGTTTTTTCACCCCTCGACCTTTTGTACTTCAGCACCTACGGTGCTTTCTGGGGGTCACCGCGGAAGCCTTCCTTTGACATTGAATTAGGTGTGCAATATTCTGCACGACGTTGGGTACCTTCACGCTTGGGCCTTAACTAATTATCGAGCATGCTATCACGCAAACGCCCCTTTGACATCACATTGGATGTGAAAGATCTTTTGTGTCATTAGGTGCCTTTATTGCTCAGGCCTTAACTGATTCTCGAGAACACCGTTGGGAAAAGACCCCTTTGATGTCACATTGGGCGGACAAGATTTTGTGCTCTGAGAGAAGTGTTGTGCGTAACTCCGTGCCCTTTCATGCCATCTCTTTTGGTGGTTTTGGAGGGGTTTCTGCAGATGCCATCCTTTGACGTTGTATTGTGTGAACAAGATTTTGCGCATCGAAGGGACGTTTGTGCGCATCACCTAAATCTTGTGCGCACTTTCATCTCGGGTCATAGAATCTTCTCATTCTCTTCAAAATACATATATTTCTCTTTATCATTCTGCTTTTAGTCCTATCTGAAATTGGTCGTCAATATAATCACACTATATTATGGCTCTATTTTACATCAATTATTTGGAAACATATATAAAAATAACTTATCATGTGTAATAAGTGTTATGATAATTTCTCAATTTATAGTGTTTTACAATGTATTTTTTCTAAACCAATGCTAATAGACTATATTATGGCTATATTTGAAAACTCTTGTTTATAAACAATATAAATTCTCTAAAAAGAAATATCTAGAAAGGCATATGAAAAATCATTTTTTCATAAGTAGTAAGTGTTGTGAGAATTTCTTAATTAGTGGTGTTTGATGCATATACAAAATCACTTATCTTAAGTACTAAGTGATATGAACATTTCCCAATTAGTGTTGATGGGAAACATATAAACCATTGCAATCCATTTATAACAAAGATAATATCTATAATACAATAAAAGCATGTCACTTACTAGTTGTAAATAATAAATAAAACATTAATGCCTGAATATTATGTTAGATATGAATAGATATATCAACAACATGATTTATATCTCCTAACATTTATAAAAACTAGGCTAATTCAAAAAAGAAATCTAAATTAGTGAGGTATTATTTTATTTTTATTTCTCTCACTATTTTCTACATTTTAATATTTGACATAATGTTGGTATATGTAAATACATGCACATAATATAAAATTACTTGATGAGCTAGCCGATTTCTAAAATTTTCAGGATTCATCTTTCAATCAAAATGAAAATCATGGGATATTTGGGAAGCCATTCCTACAAAAAAAAGAGAAAAATAAAAGTCTAATATTTGAGGAAAATTCAACACAATAATCTAAATACGGATAACTTTTTTTAGTCTGTATTTAATAGTATTTATAAAAATTTCTCTTGGTACTTCACTTATACTTGATAATGCTCATTGATATGTGCCTCTATAAAAATAACTCCATATTTTTTATAAAAAAAGTGTTTTATAAAACAAATGTAAGTGATTTTCTTTAGAGATTTATGTTTGGGAATTTTTCCAAGAATATAACAAACACCACATATTCTTTAATGCTTATTATCATGACTCTTGAGTGCTATAAACTTTTTTCAGAATGTGAAATCAAACACAACCTCGTTGAAAGTATGTCTGTTTGTGTAAGTGATTAAAATTTTCATATTAAACACATATTTAGTAACACATTGTATCCTTCATAAATATAGGAGTAATTTTTTTCACAAAATGAAACAACAGTTGCTTTTTGTTAAAAAAAATACTAATGTAAAAAGGTGTTATAAACACTTATATAATCATTAATAAGAACACCTTTGGCCTATCATAGGTTTGATAAGAAGGTATAGAGGGAGAACATAAAAAAACAATCATTTTATTTCTCCAAATCATTATAATAAATAACAAAATTAAAATATATGAAACAAATGTGTTCATTAAATGTCCATACATAAAAAAATTAAATGAGGTTTGACTTCTGCTTTCTAATGCTAAAATACTCAATCAACCCTTAATTTTCTATATGATTAACTCATGAAACATATAATATTATATTTGACCTCTAATATATGAAAGTGGTATGAATCATTTAAATTGATTCATAATGACTATACATAAAAAACTAGAGAAAACAACCAAAAATGTAATGGGATAACAAAATCGGGAACAAAGAGAATAGAGAAATAGGATAAAGATCACAAAACGTGACCCCAATGTTTGAACCACAACTTATCAGACAAGGAAAAATAGTTCCAAAATCCCTAATGAAGTATACTTTAACCTTAGTGAAAAACACTATTTCAATAAGAAATTAGGTAAATACATGCACATAATCACCTATCACAAGTGAATTGTGCTATAAGTAGTTTTCAATAAAAAATTTTAAATGGATCCTTAACAAAAAACAAGGATTAAAAAAATAAATTCACGATGGTACTTTATAATAGAGGAGATGTTGAAGACAAATAAATTCACTTCAAATATAGATTTATTGTCAGGTAGGTGAAACATAGATCAACTGCATAGATCAACAATTTTATAAATATAATCATGGAGTTCTTAGTTAGGGGTATGCAATAAATTTTGAAACTCATATAATACAAATATTTATAATAAATTACAGTCCAAGTCCCATTTATAAAATTGATAAAATTGATGGACACTAAACATTTCCATGATAATAAACAGATTCCTCTTGTCAATGAATGCCAGAGATTCTCCAAAATTACTTTTCACTTTCTTTAAGAGACTCTAAGTCACCCTATTATGAACAATGATTTAAATATGTATTGTCTAACCAATAACAGAAGAATGAAAAATTTTCATAAAACAACTAACTTGCATCCAAGGAACTTTATCACTGAAAATATAGATTACTTTCTGCTAAAGACAAATTTTGAGGGGAAGGTATAAGAGATGATGAGTATGGAGTGTTCCGTATGATGAGGATGGAAGAAGAATAAGTTGTGATGAACCTAGGCTACGATGAACTGTGTGGAATTGAACTAGCTGCTTCGAACTGCTACTGAGAATGGTGAGAGGACTCATGAAGCTAGATGAAGATGGTATGTGGGATGGGTCATCAAATAGCTCATAGATAGATGGTCGGACCTTAAGTGAAGTAAGGATAACAATGGATTTGTGTTGGAGGTCTTGTTTTGTGGCGACGGCTCGCTGTTTGACGGATGGAGGTGCAGTATCAGGTGGCGACGAGGACTACTTGGTGGAATTTCTCCACAAATGGTTTATGTGTATAAAAATTGGGATTTGGCCGTGGTATATGGGCCGAACATCCAATGTTTGTTTATAGGGTTTTGATCAATCATTTCAGTTTTGTCAATGGGCTCATGGGACTTAATATTTTGAGGTTTTTCCAACCCTTTAGGTACTACATGTTTGATTTTTTCCCCTGTAATTGGTTACTCAAAAAAATTTATATCTTTAATTTATTTTAATAAAAGGTGTTAACCCCAACTTTATTTGACAAAAATATTTTTTAGACATTACAATTATTGTCTGAATTATATTCTACAATCAATAATTTTACACTGCATATTATATATATTTATATATTACTTCATTAAATCTTATTAAATTATAAATTATAAATATTTTAATTCAACTATATATTGTAATATTTATATATTATTTCATGAAACCCTATTAAATTATAAATATTTTAATTGAAAACATGTTTATATAGTTTTTTTATAATTGATTCATTAGTACTAAATAATGAATATTTTTATATTCAACTATTGATTAAATATTTATTGTCATTGAATGATTTATTTCAACCATGTTTTCAAATTTTGAGATGTTTTTTTAGTATTGTTAACTAATAATATTTGATTCATCTATTGGTAAAACAAGGTTTTGTATTTCTATGGTATAATAACAGAATTAGTTGTTGATAAAACATATGTGGGTATAAAAAACTTAATTATGACTGATATATTTGTTGTTAAAGATAGTTGTTGGTGTCTATAATTAATAATAATAAAAACTTAATCTCTGTTGGAATTACTCATTTTTACCAATAAATATATTATCTGTTACTATATTTCTGTTGGTATAAGTCTTTTTTGTAGTGTAATTATTTCTATTTTGTTAAATAAATTTATAATATTCTAATAAACTAATTTTAATCCATTCAAATATCTTTTATTGTTACTTATATTCCACAAGGGATATTTGTTAATGAAATTTTCCATGTTATTTATATATATGAATTATTTTCTTATATACATTTTTATAAAAGCCATTCATTCATAAGGGTTAATTTTGGTATGATCGATTTGTGAATGATTTTATATTATATGGCACAAATATGTATGGGTTACCGATATATAATGGTTGGAATTAAATTTGATATCCCTTTAATGAATCGGTTAATTCATTAAATCACATGAGATTAGGGTGGTATATGAGTGTAATGTATTTAAATTTCAAGGTTTGTTTTAATTGAGTTTTGGTGTATCCTGGATGACTTTTGGTTAGTATTTGGGAAGTGTTAGAGATTTAATCAATGTCCAAGGTAGAGCTTGGGTTATTTTAGTTGCACTATGTGAAACACCATTCTATGGTGGAATCTGGTATGTTCTTAGAGTCTACCTCAATAAAATGTGAAGACCATGTAGCCTCGTGGTTGGGTGTATTCTCATGCAGGAGGCCCTGGGATCCTCTATATAGACCATGAAAACAATTTCCTCACCTCATTGGGGTATAATCCATTTTAAAGTAAAATGGTACAAGGAATTACCCCTATGTTTTAGTGGGAACCCGTGGTGTATCTCATAGGAATTATTTAATCAAATGCACTAGGGTCGTGGTTTGAATCAGTCTGTCATGGTGATGGATGTTTGTTTTTTCAAATTAAATAATCATCCACTGAACATCAAGGGAGTTGTGTATTTTTAAAGGCAAACCATAAGAAATTTATTGGGGGAGTTATTGAAAGGGTCTAAGCTTGATATCTACCTAGATAACCATTATCATTCCACTTATCATAATGAATGATAATCAGGATGAATTTAGGGTGTGGGTTATTGGTGATTTTATCTTCTCTCAATAGTGTGAAATTATAGAGATTTTGGAATTGAATACTAGGTGACCTCTATTCATTAAAACTAATATTATAATGATCCCTTCTTTGAATGAATCTTGATCTACAATTGGTGGTGGATGTCATTGGGAGTCATTGGTGCAATTCCATGATTCAGTTATGAGTCTTATCTTTTAAAATTGGCACATATGAGAAAAAAAGTTCATATAATATATAGAATTTTCCTAAAGTTGATTTTCATGATTGGAATGTGTTGCATTCCTTATGTATCCATGAGAACTACTATGTGATATGGTGTACTTTTTATTTTCATACAGTGTGCATTCATGGACAGTGATACCATTTCATTACATGATATGTTGTGTTATTTTCTGTTATCCCATGGTGTGTATAAATTAATAGCATTATTGGAATATCTTTGAATGTGTGTGTAGTCATGAGAAATATTGGAATGAATTCCATACCATATAAGGCCTTTAAAAGTTCTATTAGAATGTGTGTGTGTGCATAACCATGAGAACCATTTTGTGATATGGTATACTTGATATTGTCATATGGTGTTCTTGTGTGGCTCGTGATACCTATGAAATATATGTTATGTTGTTCAATTATGTTCTATGACATGTTGTGTGTGAATTACATGATTATTGAGGTTTTTTATTTGGTATCAAAGTTACATGTTGGATGACTATTATCACGACCCTTCATCGGGGCCCGTGCCATGACTACCCGAATCCTGCCTTCCATAGGCTAGGGGCTGGAGACTAGAACCAAGGCGTAATTCCCGGTAAAAAAAGGGAAGTCATTGACTTTGTAAAGCAAACAACCACCACCGTGCAAGAAAGCAGAAGTAAACACTAAGTAAAAACTGGGTATAACAGTAAGTGCGGAAAAGTAAGTGGGCCAGAATACAAACCCAAACTGAACGTAAAGTACAACTGAAAAAGGGAGTACAACAAATGAAAAGTAAATCCACTGCCTCGATCCATACACTGGAAGTCCCATTTTAATGGTGGGTATAGATAGCCTCTACAGCTCCTCAGGTTCAGTTGTCCTCTCCGAGTACGCCCCGCCCAGTGGTCCACCTCCGGGTACCGACCTACTCCTCATGCCTCTACCACGATCAGTGATGTCCATCGTCTGCCACCAACACAACGTAGTGCATTTATTTCCAGTGCAGGGGTGAGTATAAGCTGCTCATTATGGACCCCTAGACCCCCGAAGGTCTCCTAGAAACAACAAGGATAATCCACAGAGGAATGATACAATCACGAAGTAACATCCGACACTACTTAGTTATATGCCCATACATATACCTAAGTCATTAATTCCTGTTCGGCTCCAACATATGAGTCCAAGTTCGATCACGTCCACACAGGATAGCACAACACAATCCACACAGGAAATCAAGTCAATCATATTGAAGATAAGGATTGAAAGACAAGATTCAGGTCACACAGGTATAATTATTCGTAAGAAGATAGAGATGATCAGATGTAGTCACTGATTCATCTAAGCTGTCAGACCCACACAAGATCGATAGGTACTAACCCCTGCAATGACCCACAAAGGATCGATTGGTAACTAACCCATGCAATGACCCACACAGGATCAGACCCACACAGGATCTGTAGGCGCTGGCCCACATAGGACCGCTGAGTGCTGACCCACATAGGATCTGACCCACACCGAATCGGTAGCACTGATCCACGTAGGATCGCTGAGTGCTGTAGTCATCGCCCTCGAATCCATGGAAGATTTCTGTAAAATTGTCATCATCGTCGCAGTCGTAGACAGCTCTAGGCTTCCAGGACACAGCAAGCACATTCGGTAGGGTCAGCTCCACGAGCCGAAGGGCTGATACATTAACTGACACATAGTCTGGAGTTGATGTATCAAAATGTTCTGTATCGTCAACATGAACTCAACGTCATAGACGGCATGTCAATCGGATGCCTGGTATGAGAGTTATTGGATTTTTTGTCCTAGGGGCCCGGTAGGGTTTTAAGTCAAAACCAACCCGACCATACTCCAACTGCGTCCAAACCTCGAGCGGAGTAAGCCAAAACGTCCGTCTCACTAAGTGGAATCCATCAAAGTCGATGACACGTCAGTCGGACGTCCGGAGCTCATGTTATAAGTGTTTCCGCTCCAAGGGCCCAGTTGGTTTCGTGTACAAACCAACCCGGCCGAACCCAAAGTACTCTGAAAACTTGAGTGTAATATAACAAAATGACTGTCGCATTCCAAGGATCGCATCGCCGCTGACGGTGCATCGATCGGAGGTCCGCAGCCCAAGTTATGGGCAACAGACCGTGAGAGGTCCGGAAGTGGGGGTTTCGGGCCCATACTGACCTGGCCCGAGACCCCTCTAGGTCGGCCCGAATCGGGCGACCCGACCCGGGTCCGGGTGCAGCCCGCATGGGAGTGGCCCTGTCGCCAGGTGGCTCGGCCATTTCGGTAGAGCGGATGGGGGGGGGGGGGCGCCTGCCCCCCTATTTCGTAACCGCGACCCCCATGATGGGGGGTGGGCTGCTCATGCTGGCCAGCCGGGTGGTCATAACCCTCGGCTGTTCCACTGACCGAATGGCCCGTGCCGGCTGGCAGGCTGCTGCCGACACGGGACCGGTGCTGGCCGGTCCCCCTGCTCCGATACCGGTAGCCCAGAACCGGTCGCTGGTCCCTACTTTTCCGCGGCCTATGGCTGCGGCCTTGGTCCGCCCGGCGCGATGCGATGGCGCCGCGCCCCTCCGCCGCAGCCCCACTCCTGCCACGGTGCCTTCGGGGTTCTCCGGTGCGGCGCGATAGTACCTCACATTTTTTGTCGCATGACCCCGCGCGGTGCGACGACACCACTCCATCCTCGTTCCACTCTTCCCCAAGGTAGACAAGAGAGAAGGAGGAGGAGTGTCGGTCCTGTTTGTGCGGTCCGGCCCCCTCCCGTTAACTCATAACAAGAGGTCCATTTGTACGAGGAATGATGACGGAAGAAAATTCCGGAATAGAAATGCATAAAACCCCTACCTCGTCGAATTTGTTGAGCGAGGGTTCGTCGCGGAAATAACCGTCATGGATGAAGACGTCGTGGAAGGAGAGTGTCTCGTCGCGGAGAAATGATTCGTCAGCGTCGCGTCGTCGATCTCTGAGGATCCGGTGTTCTTGTCGACCTTCGTCGGAGGTCGGCGTTCTTCGCGTTCTTCGTCGAGGAAGAAAAATTTCAAGAGCTTTTCCTTTTCTCCCAAAGGCTGACACAACAAGATCCAAAAATATAAAATAAGTACATCACTTATTTTATTAACATGACTTAAGAATTTGAAATTCAAATGTTCAAATTAAACTCACCTATTTAATTAACATAAGTTATCAAATTAAATGGTGAGTTGAAGGAGTTAGGTAAATATGAAGGGGTGGGGTTCATGTGGGCCCCACAACTCTCATAACCTCCCATGGGAAGTTGGGTTGTTACCCCAACATCCACTCAATGGTTAAACCACTTAGAAAGAAATAAAAATTGTAAATAAATTTTTATTTTATCTTCTACAAATTTTAACAACTCCTCCCATGAAAATGCAACTCCGGAAAAAGTGTTCCTAAGCAAATACCGGCGCTGCGAATTCATCGGTGCCCTCAGAATTCGATTCTGAGCACCGGTTCAAAATTTAGGAAAACCCGCCCATTCATTCACTGAACGTACCCGAGCTAAACTTTGGATAGAAATTCCGGGCACACCGGGCCACAGAATCAAGTGCTGTCAGAAACAGCGTTCTTGTAAAATCCCAAAGAAAATTAAGAGAAAAAAATTTCCCTTGAATTTTATGGGTCTTTACAACTATGTCTTGTACAACCCCTAGAGGGGAAGAATGTAATAATTTTATTGTTATAATTATAGGACCTAGAGAAATACAAGGTGTATGATGTCCTTATGTCCTAGCCCAAGACAGAGGATGAGTTATGACTTCTTTATGGATCGACCTAGTAGAGGTAGGATAACGATGGCCCTGTAGGATGACCTTAATAGGATCTTGGGGTATTCATGCCTTATATCCCTACCATCTAAAGTAAAGGTAATTATTTCCTTATAACATAGGTCGAGGATAAGACATGGTTTGATTAGCCTTGTGTCCTAAACCACCTGGGATTTCTTATATGTCTATATCTGAGTCACTTGATGTTCTTACACCCTAATATGATTTTTGGGGATGTGTGTGGGATTCTTTACTGCATAGAGATAATGGATGAATATTTAGGTCATTCCATAGTAAATTTACTACAAGATTTACTAAAATATGATTGGATACATGTTTAAGAATTTACTTTTTCCTGACATATACTTGTATATATATTTTCATTTCTTATTAAGGATGATTTTCTGCTTTCTGACAAGGTTTTTACTCACATTTTTCCTAGAAATCTTGATGAAAATGCATATTTCATTGTAAGGTATCTTACTAATGGAATGGGCCTTGCATTGGGGAGTTGATCAGGTGGATCCTGGAGGATGGAGGTGATGCTAGAATGAACTTTAGACCACAATTATAGTGTTTTTATTATTTTTCTCATTTTCATACATTTTATAACCTTCCACATTCAAGAATTCTTATTATATATTTTATGAACTAAATTCCATTAATTGTATCGTGATTATCTAATCTCAGTTTTAATTGTTATATTCTGAGAATTATATTTACATGTTATTTGGATTATGGTGTATGAATATTTTTACAGACTTTATAGTCTCCTCACTACAACATTTAAAAACTCATCCCTAATTGACAACCACCTGCATACTGGGAGAGGCATATGAGGGCATGTGGTACAAAATCCTGGAATCGTTGATCTGGTTCGGGGCATTACAAAGTGGTATCAAAAGATGTTTTTCCTTTTTTTCTTTTATTATTTTCTTTATTTGGTTAAAAGTAGAGAGGATATAGTTTATTTGAAACTCAAGTAAGCAATTTATGTAAGTTCTTAGTTATATATTTTGTAACTAACCTCTAAGATTCTAGTAAAGATATTTTGTTAACCAATTGGGTTATTATAGTTTCATATTAATCATATTTACTATTATGTTGTTACAACAATGATATTTGGGGGCATTTAGGAATTTTAACTAGGAACATAGTTTCCCATGTCATGATTATTATTTCCTTCCATCCATAATAATTATATTAATTAATTTCAATTGGAATTCTATGATATGTGATTCTATGATATATCTATTATTATATTTGAATTAATTACATTGAACATTCTATACTATATATATATATATATGAGAATATATATAACATAAAGGTTAAAAAGACATAGAATATTACTTGAGTAGTGAAAATGGTTTTATACATTCAATATATGAGTAGCCTTTATGGATAGGTCTCTCTGTAGGGAAACCCCATAATATTTTTAGAAATACTTTTTTCTTTTGAATTAATTTAATCTTGTGATATTTTTTATTTAACGTGACACTGAAAATTGTTTTTTATTAAAGTACTATGTTTGGATGGTGTTATAAACATCACAAATTTATCATTCACTACCCCCAACATAATCTTTAACATTATCTATAAGTAAAACATAGGTTAGTGTGCATTACATTCATGATTGACTTTCTTTGATGGCTTGTGTAACACGTAAGACCGAGTGTTACCAAAAAAAAATATAATATTAAAAGTATTATTATTAATCATAATAAGATATAAACAAGATATTAAATTGATGATTATTAATAGTATTAACTAACTTATGAATTCATTGGTTACCTATTAATTATAAATTAATATTTAAGCCAAATGAATATAAAAGGAAGGATCTTATAAAATACTATTCTTATTTGAAAAAAAGGATTTATCTTAACAATTTAAATTTATCACTATTATTAAATGATATTAATTAAATTTTTATGGTATATATTAAATAAAATATTTTTATAATTCATCCAAAATAGTTGATAAGCATAATATGAGAATAGACCCAATATTACACAAAAACCAATATTTTTATAAAAGGGATTTTACCACCTTTTAATGGAGATCCAATATTAAATATAAATTTTTTTTGGAATTAAAAAATTTATATTTAAAAATGAAGTTAATTTTTGAAATATAAACATAAAAATTAGGTTAGGATTAATTTTTGGTTTCCTTTTCTATAAAATTTCATTTTTTAATGAAAAGAGAAAAATACTGAATTTTAATTCAAAACTTCTTCTTCATCAAATTTATTCATGGTATTAATTTATATTATAATTTTGTTTTAAAGTAAATTATATAAATTTTTATCAATTAAAACAATTTATATATTTTTAATGAATTTCACATAGAAATTTAATATGAAAACATAGGAAACTTTTAAATGGTTTTACATTAAAACCCCACAAAGCCATCCTTACTGCGGGATTAATTAGAAAATAATTTTTTCCCCTAATGTGATTGGAATATGGAAAAATGGATTCAATATATCAAATTATAAAACTTTATACTGTATAATAAGATAAAATTATTTCTTTACCAAAAGGATTGCTGGATGTATTCAAAATTAATTATAGAAATTAAAGAAAAATAAAGAATAAAAAGGGTATAAACCTTAAAATCAAGGGAAAAATGAACTATAAACTTATAAAAAAATAATTGGAAGAACATTATTCTTAAATAAACATTAAATTATTGATTTTTTTTAGTTTTTTATGACTTTTGGTTGGTAAAACATTTTTAACCCTAAATTGTTTTCAAAAATACGAAGTGAGTACTTTTCCTCCATAATAAAAGGCCACCACTTCTCCCCATTCATCACACCTCTAAAAAAATTAGGATAGGCCCCTATCAAACAAATAAAATTACCAAAATATATACCTTATTCCCTTAATACTACATTTGGGAAGAAATAAATCCAAGGAAGCCCTTTTGTGAACACCAAATTGAGTTACCAAAAGAAGAGGTAACATCCTCTCTTAAAGTCTATCTTATTTTCATTCTCTACCCCTCCAAACACATTATTCCACTCTTATACAACTACAAAATTATCCAAAATATAATTATATGTTTCTAATCTATGTGTCTGACCTATACATACACAAAATTCCATCTAATGGGTAAGGAACATATTGTTTATGTCTATGGTGAACTACCGCCTCACGAAACAATGATTGCTCATTTTTTCCATTAACATATTTGATGGTTGGAAATTACGATAGAAATTATATTTAGATTTGAATTATATTATTAATATTATATATTTATGATTTTAGAATTCCTTTAAAATGTATATATTTATATGTTACATTTTGTGTTAATACGATAATTTCATTTGGGGAAGTATGGACTACAACTCCTGCAAATCGATGTGATTCATTCACACTCTACATGGAATATATTAAGGATAGGTTTGGGGATAATTTATGATATATATGAAATCATAATGATACTATATTGAAATTATATATAAATATGTTTCATTTAATTTTTCACTTTCAATAATACAAATAAAAATAGAAACAATGTTCATGTGTACGTATGGCGTACCGTCTACATGAACAGTGTTTTCATATTCATACTTCTATATTTTATATATTTTTTAAAATACACATTTATTGAATTTAAATTATATTTAAATCATGTTTTATATTATTTAAATCATGATATGTCTAAAATGACCAAATATATAACAAATTAAGACACAAGTGTAAAATAATGAAAATATTACCCTAAGCGTAACCATAATATTTAATTGCTAATAAGTAGGTAATATAAAGTAATAATAAAATAGTAAATGTTATTATATATAATAATATTTTTATTTTATATGTTTTTAATAAACTTATATTTATTATATAATAATTTTGAGTCAGTACGGTGATAGTGATGAAATATGGTAAGGGAATTTCATCTCATTTTTATATTCGTGAGATACATCCCATGTTCACCACTCTTTTCTTTTGTATGAAGTATATAATGACCATGAATATATTATATAACTATTATTTTTAAATTTATTGGTATTTATAAATACATTATATGATATTTATTTCATGGGGTTAATGTTTCAATAATTACCTAATCAGTAAGACAATTTTGTCCCAATTTTCCTTCTTTGAGACACATGTTTTGTTATGAAACTATAATATTTTTTTGGGGAATATATTCATCCATTTGACATGTAATATCAAGAATACCCTTATTTTCATGTCATTTTATGCTTCAATTTATTTCATTTTCTTACAAGGAGAGTATGATCCCAAGTTACCATGTGGTAAGTGTTTATTGAAACAATCTCATTATTTATCGAGATTCTTTATGCTCATGTTTCTATTGAAGAAATATTATGATACATATTTCAATAAACCTCATGCCTTATCTTATACTTTAGTTTTAGATGATATATTCTTGTATTAGTAACATTTTTTACACTAATTTGTACTTATGAAAACTATGAATCTATTTTTCAGAAAATCCAAATTTATTTTTCCTTTTAGTTAAAATCTGTGTTATTTCAAAACCATATTTTATACAACAAAATCTTGAATTCTTAATAATTTTTCAAGATAATTTTTTTGAAAACATTTTAAATAGTTATTTATAAATTTTAAAAGTATTTTGAATGAAATTTTTTCCAAATATTTTTCAATATTATTTTATACGTTTTCATGGAAAATTTTTTTCAAATAATTTTTAAAATTATTTTATATGTTTTCAGGGAAAATGGCATTAAAAATGTTTTCAAGATTATTTTATAAGTTTTTAAGGAATATATTTTTCAAAAAAAATAAACTTCTCGTATATTTTTATAAGTAAAATGGTTTTAAAAATGTTTTCAAGCATCATTTATAAGTTTTAAATGGAAATCGTTTTCAAAATGTTTTAAAGATTATTTTATATGTTTTTAAGGAAAATGAGTTTCAAAATTTTTTCAATATTCTTTTACTAGTTTTCATGAAAAATGGTTTTCAACGTTATTTCAAGCTTCTTTTATAAGTATTAAAGTGAAATGGTTTTCAATTTTTTTTTAAGAATATTTTGTAAGTTTCCAAGTTTAGTATCTTGAAAATGGTTCTCAAAGGGTTTTTTTATTTTAACAATAATTTTCCAAAGAAGAAAAGATATTTTCTTGAAGAAATGGTTTTAATGTATCTTTCAAAATTATTTCTCATATAAAATGAAATCCATTCATGTTACTCATTCCACTATTGGAAATTATCAAAGGGTTCCATTTATATTATTTCTATGAATGGTTTAATCATTATCGAATGGTTCTTATGAAATCCATTGTCTTTTATAGGTTATATTTTTATGAAATATGTTTCTCTCCCACAGGTTATATGTTTATGAAACCTTCTTTTCTAAGAGGTTATGCATTGATGAAATGATTATAAAACCTGCCTTTTTTCATAGGTTAAGGCATTATTATATGTTGATGATACCCATTTAATTTCATGGGATATGATATAATTTTTTGATTTTGTGGCACATGTATGTATGACATCATTATGAGATGGGTGGGAACTATATTTCCCTCTAATGTACTATGTAATGATAATTGTTTTAGGAGAATGAGAGTGTACATAAGGGTAATAACAATCCCGAAACAAGATAGTTCATGAGACAGAATCCCAATACAGAAACAGGAGGGCATCTTAATCCATAAATAAGAGGGTACACAGGTGTACATCCCATGCCCCAAACAATAGGGAACATTGGAGGAAATCTAAATCCTGAAGTACGTACATTAATTATTATCCCAAGCCTAACACATTTTGAAGGACATTTTATGTAGCATTGGCATATGAATTTATATTATTATGTGTCTTCCAAAATTCCATGTCTTATTCATATGTTATTATTTCATGGATTCTATTATTTATTCACTTTATTATTAATGTCTTATTAACTTCCATTCATTATGCCATGATACATGTTTATGATATTTGATTTTAATGGTATGATCTTCTAATGTTATGACCATGTTCTAATACCCATATTCTAATGTTTATGCTTACATGTATCCCTTTTTTACCCTTTCCAAGCACTTAAGATCGCCCTTTTTTATTTTTTCTTTAAAGGTTTATGATGATATTTATTAAGTAATATGTGTTTAAGAATGGTTATACTCAGGAAGAACCTAATGGGTGATAATATATCTTGCTTAAAGTTCAGGGTTTATGTTTTTATGCTTCCAAAGACACTAAACTAGCACGGTCTTTGGGTGTTTATTTGTATTATGTTTTAAGTATTCCACAAAAGTTATGTAATGTTTCTATACGTTAAGACTATTTTTTTATATGTCTAAATCCCATTTTCATTCCTTTTATCTATATGATGTTAAGTAATATACTATAGTAATTTTTAAGTGTTTGTTCATATTTTTGATAATTCCACACAAGATATTACTTATGGGACCAATTATTGAAGCATGTTATAACACGCTAATGAAGGAGTATTTTCATGTCCTCCCATATGAGGAGCTAGATGATGTAGTTGAAATTGATCTAGAAACCAGTATAGTGGTTCAGACAATAGAACCTCTTTCGCCTTGGGTATTTATGACAATTCTAATTCAGGGTAGAGGATTTTATAGGACGATGACCAATTATGTGTGAGATTTCCAGATTGTTTCATCCCCCATCTTCCCAAGCTACTGGAGGACCCCAAGATATTAAGGAATAGATTGATATTATTGATGGAATATTTTAACTAGTAAATAATACAAATGATATATGGGTCAATATGGTTTCTTAAATGCATTATATACCTATGAGGAAATAGTGAGGTGTCATTAATAAGGTTGGTATATGTAAAGGTCTTACTTGGGACACCTTAATGGATATCTTCATTATTGATTTTTTCCCAAATACAATTAACCTTCATCAAGATCATCAGTTTATGGATCTTCAAAAAGAGAAAATGTCATTATATACCTATTCTAATAGTTTTATAGATTGTATTAACATCAATAATATTTTACTTGATAATGAGGTGCATAATTCTTGAAGGTTTGACATAATCCTTTGAATGGTGTTTAGGTGCCTAGTTATGAGCATCAACCTAAGGAAATTTCCTAGGATGCTACACAAGACCCTAACAACTGAAAAGGGTTTGGGTGATTATAACAACCTGGTCTTAATATACATAGGCATTACATCAATTTTGGGGAATACTTAATACATTACAAAAATAGACTCCCAAAGACCAAATTAGTTTAGTTCCTTTGGAAATATGAAAAAATAAACAATGGAAAGTAAGTGGAATATTGTATCTCACATTAGGTTATTCATGACTATAACCCTTCATAGACATATCTTACTAATACATAACTTCATAACCTAGGGATGGAAGAATAAAAAGGGTGATCTCATATGCTCTGCAAGGAAAAAAAGGGGAGGCATGTATGAATAAAAATGAAAATAGGGGTATGATAATGTGATCAAAACATTAAAAGATCGTACACTCCATATCAATGATCATAAACCAGAATTCTGACATAAATTTTGAATGTTCATAAGGAATGAATTATAAGGAAATAAAGAACATAATACATTAAATGATAACATTGGAATAAGTCATGGAATTGTGGGATACACGTAAGCATATAAACAACTTAGGAAAATGATGTATACCAAGACCTTTCTAACATGTTAGTCATGGGATAATCACGGGTGTACCTACTTCAAGTTTGTTATTCCCTCCTTTGTACCCTCTTATTTCAGTCTTGGCATGCCCTTATGTGAACCCTCTTATTTCTGGCTTGGGATATCCTCCTGTGTATCCTTTTTTTTGTCATGGAATTAGCTCCCATGTATCCTCTTGTCTTAGGATTGGGAGGCCCTCTCATGCCCCCTTTGAGCTCATAAAACATTTATCATTACCCAATGAATTGTACGGATATATAGGTCCCACCCATTGCATAATAAAATCATACAAATGTTTTCCAAAAGATAATAAGACTTGCTACATAACCTGGCCAATAAAAATAGATGGGTTTCAATAACATCATATCATAACCCATGAAATGAAATGGGTACCATAAATATTTAATCATATCATAAATAATGGAAAATATAGAGGTTCCATAATCAATTCATCATAGAATAACTAATGAAAGGATGCAGGCTACATAGGAAATTGTCATAGTATAAACCATTGAGGAAAAATGGGTTTCACAAGAATATATCCCATGGTAGAGGAAAGAATTTCCTAAATATATAACCCAAAAAGTTAAATAGGTTTTCATAAACATCATTCCATTAAAACATAAAAAATTTTGCGAAATATTTTAAATGGAACCTTTAGATGATTTCCCAAAAAGGTATGAGTAATATCAAAAGAAGTTATCTTAGATGGGAAATAATTTTTAGATATATTTTAAAAACATTCCATTAGGAAAATATCCTTTTTTCTTTGATATTTTTAAATCCTGAAAACATTTTGAAAAAAATCCTTGAAAACATATATAAGAAGCTTGAAGACATTTTAAAAACTTTTTCTATGAAACATTTTTGAAAAATTATAAATAAATATTTTAATCATCTAAAATACCTTCTTAAACATTTATTTTTTAAAACATTTTATTTAGAAATAGTTTAGAAAACTTTTAAAGAATAAATTGATAACCATAAATCATTTTTAAAACCCTTTTTGGCTGAAAACCACTTTAAAATAATTAATCTCTATAATAGTAGTAAAAATATTCTTTTTAATAGAATAACATTTTAATATTGTAAAGGAAGCTTTAAGGGAATGTTGGTCACAATGGTGGGTAAATCCGTACATGCTGAACATTCCTTTTTCATCATATAAGGATATAAAAGTGAATCACCCTGAAAATGATAATAAGATTCCTTTTAAAAAAAACCTTTTGTTTAAATAGTAAAAAATGGGTAGAAATGTCTTTTAATAATCATAGTATAATATTATAATATTTTTTGAAACCTTTCTTTTTAGAATACATTGTTTAAGGAATCATATATTTCATACCGAAGAGAGGGTAAAGTTGGGATTCATTAAAAACACATTCTTAACTATCTAATGTACCAAATAGTGGAAAAATGATACCAATACATGAATATATCCTGAATAACTGGTAGATAATAAAATTCATGAGTTTTCTTGAGTGATGCAACGTAATATTTTCTCAAAATATCATAATCCTAAATAATCTCTAAAAGTGATGAAATTGTTTCAATAAAATATTACCACACAGTAACTTTAAACCGTAGTCCCCATTTAAGAAAATGAAATTAAATAAAGCTTAAAATATCATGAAATAATTTTATTTTTGATATAAAATTTCAAATGACCGATATGCATCTCATGGAAAAATATAGTTTCATTAATTGACATGTGTCTCAAAGATGGAAAATTGAGACAAAATTACATTACCGATTTGGTAATATTTGAAACATAAACCATATAAAAAATATCATAAAATGGATATGTAAATACCCATAAATTTAATTATAATAATCATATAATTAATCCATATATAGTATACACACCACACAAATTGAGTGGGAGGTGAATAAATCATGTATCATTCAGAAATAAAAATTGAGATGAAATTCCGTTACCTTGTTTCCCAACTCTCGCTGTAATCATACAAAATTTATGTATAATAAATATAACTTTATTTTAAATATATAAAAAACCATATTATTATATATAATACCATATATTGTTTTATTATTTCTTTATATTTCTTGCTTGTTAAAAATTATATGTTAAGGTTTCACTTTGGGTAATATTTCCTTTGTTCTTCACATGTGTCTTAATGTGTTATATCTTTGGTCATATACTTATACCATGATTTAAAGAATTTATAACATGATACAAAATTTCAATTTTATTTATTATATGTGTATTATAATCTTCTATAGGATATATAAGTATGAAATGGAATACACTATTCTTGGAGATGGTAGGTTGTACGTACGAATGAACGTTGTTTCTATTTTATTGTAATATTGAAAGAAAGAGTGAAAATGAAATATAAGTATATATATGTGTGTATGTATATATATATAATTATTGTAGTTAATATATTATATCATATATATCATATGTTTTCACTAATCCCATAATCAATTCACTCTATGTTGTTTGTGAACAAATCACATTGCTTTGAGGGGTAGTAGTCCACACATCCTTAAACGAAATGATCATATTTAAAAAAATATAAAGTATAAAGATATGTTTTTTAAAGAATATAATTATATTAAATAAATTATAAATATCATATATAATATATATATATATATTTTCTACCATAATTCCCACCATTATAGTGGTAATGGAAGAACAAGAAATCATCCATTCGTGAGAAGGTAGTTTGTCGTACACATAAACGGTATGTTCCTTATCTATTAGATGAAAGTGTTAATAAGTGTAAGTATAACCATTAATATAAAAACATATTAATATATTTGTTATAATATTATTATCATATAATCATGAAATAAGTATAGTTGAGGTGTTGGTGTAAGAAAATAAAAGAAAGGAGCTTGAGGAAGGATGTTACAACTTCTTTGGGTAAGTCTTTTTGTTTTTCACAAAATATATTCCATGGATTTGTTTATATACAAAGGGAGGATTAATGTAGTAATTTAGAGATATTATGAATTATGTTGGGAAGATATTTTATTATCATAATTGGATTTATATGTCTGATAATGTGGGAGTAGAGGAGGCCTTTTTATAGTTGAGGAGGAGTGTCACTCTTTTAAATTTTTGGATAAGGAATTCCACGAATGTTTTTGCCGTATAATGTTGATCCAATAAGGAAAAAAAATTAATAAAAATGAGTATATCATTGACATATGGACATAAAATTATTCTTGGATAAATTTATATGCCATGTATTCCCTTAATATTAAAGTTTAGTCTCTCATTAAGTTTAATTTTACATTAATCATTGTAATTAATTTTAATTAATTTCACTAATATTTTTGATCAAAAACCTTTTTGGAAAAATTATAAATTCAGAAGGATTATTGTTAAAAATATAGAATCCATTTTCCAAAATTACAATCATATAATTAGCGAAATTAATTTAAAGTTTACCCCACTCACGTGGCAATAATGTAGGTTCTTAAAGTCATAACATCCAAAAGTTCACTAAGTTTTTTTTATAAAATTTCAATATGAAATTGATTCAAATAACCTAAATAGTATTAAATAATAAAAATTAAATATAAATTAAATTTAAAACCAATTAAAACTGTAATTTATCCATATAAATAAATTATACGAAAAAAAATTTCATATAAAATTCAGTATTATTCACTATGCATAAAAAATATGAAACTTCATATAAAAATACCAAAAATTCAACATATTATAATTTGTTTGTTCATATATAATATATTAAGTTTAGTTGGTCATATAGTCATTATAAAATATCCAAAAACATGATTTTAAATGGGTTCTTTACTAAAAGGATGTAAAAGCGTCTTAATAAAAATATAGTTTTTTATGTGTGAAATTGGGTCTATTATTATATTTTGTTTATAAATTATATTGGATGAATATAAAAAATATTTTATTCGATGTATAATATATATATTAAATTAATTTCAATCACTAATTTTAATTAATTTAATTTATCATTATAGAATATATTTGTGATTATAATGAAATTTCTATAAAAAACATACACTTTTTATTAAATTGGTTCATATATTCATTTCTAATTCATTTGTAACTAATGAATTCACCAATGTATCTTTATAATTTAGTTATTCATATTCATAACCATCAACGTTACATCTAGGTTACATATTATTATATTAAATAATATTATATTCAATAATATATTATATTTTGATAACCGTTGGTCTTGTGTGTTACACAAGACATCAAGGAAATTAAATCTTATGTGCCATATATGATAACTCCAGTGTTCCCTATATGGAATTTTAAACATTATGTTGTGTGTAGTTCATGATAACATGTCATTGTGTATAACACAATCCAAACATAGTGTGTTAATAATAAAAAACATTGTTTAGTGTTGCCTGAAATGGAAAATTTCAAAAAGATTAAATTAATTTGAAAAAATATTTCACAAAATATCAGGGTGTTATAATCCAACCCCCTTAAAAATAAATTTTATCCTCTATGTTCATATTGTTAATAAAAGGTTTAACACTTTTAATTTCCATTAATAGAATACCACACTATAAAAATAAACACTAAAACATCCTTTAAAAAAAGTTTGAACCACAATGATTACTCAGAGTAACACATTGTTGGGTTTCCATGTAGGATAACATAGGTGGTCAATTAAAATAATGGAAATTAAAGAGAAATATAACTACATTGTTATAGAGATGAGTGATGGAGAAATTGGTCAGGAGATTGTTAACAACAAAAAATATATAAATCTGTGATTATTTAAGGGACTATTTGATTAATCAAAAAAGAAGGTGCATGGATAACCATTTTTGTTTCAAGATCCTTTCCTTAAGGTTGAATAATTTTCTTGATAAGTTATACTTACATGATTTAATTCCCTTTCATAATTAAAATCTCACCCTTTGGTCATGTCTTGATATATTTCCACTTTATCTCTTATCCTTTGAAATGACATAGAATTTTACTAAGTACCAACACATCATGAGATCCATGAAATGTCATCACCTCTTTCTCCAGTTTCCATCAACACAATTTTGTTAGATATGGTTATCCAATATGCATAAATCCTCATGTAGTGTGATAATTTTCTAATCTCACAAAATTTACCCTTAGTTTAACATAAACATTCTATAAATTGTTAACTATATAACCATTATTAATGATGAAAATCCAAAAACATTAGAAATAATTGCACTAAATCATATTAACATTAACACCCCCATTTACACAAACTTGTTACCGACTTTCACATTCTACAAATGTGAATACCCTCATATTATATTCTCTTGAAACATAGTAATAACTTAATTACTATAAATACTTTTGTAAAATATTCATGAGTCTTTATTCCAAATATTACTAGATATATTCCTTAAACAGAAGAATTTATAAAATTCATCCATGAGATATAGACCACTTTTTCAACTAAACAATAATCAGATCCAGACTAATAATTATTATCAAATTTACTTTATCCAAATAAATTATCTCTTTATCCATGATAAACAAAATTTATAAGAAATCTGGATCACAATAAAGGTTACCTCCTTTTAATCAAAATATCACCATTAAATACGTCCCTTTCAATCCTTAACGAAAACTTATACTAAAAATACTTATATATTTTGTGATTCATATAAAAAAATCTTTGATTTATAATACATAAATACTTTATTAATCCAACTTTACTCATAAACCATTAATATAGCTTCATAAACAAATCACTTATTAGTTATTTATTAGAATAAGAAATATAAATCATGTCTTAAGGTTCCTTGACTTCAATAGAATCATGATTTTTTATGTTTAATGTAATCAATATTGGAAGAACATCACATACCTTTCACATGTCATTTGTGGTCTCTTTATCATCATTTGTATAACCAAAAATCACACTACCTTCCTAATCATATTTACACTTGGGAAATAAAGTTTCTTAATTCCTATACTTTCTACATATTAATCTTTCAATTTTAACCAAATTCCTTCCAGTTCTCTTTATTGGCTAAAACCCAAAAGCATTGGGGGAGAAACACATATCATTGAAAGAACCCACATAATCATGAAAAATTACTTATATGATGTCTAAATTATGAAACCTAACTTTTAATTGATGACATATTATGTTTATGCTAGATTATTGAAAGTCATATTCTATGAAAATCCATCATGATGGTTTATAAATATTTTGTGAATTTCCAAATCATATCCCGAGAGAGTGTCAAACCAAGTTTGCAGTAAGGCCCATTCTCATGTACTTGGTCACATTGAGTCATCCTTGATAAACCTTGATTATGTTGTTAACCCTAGGTACCTCTAGGCCAAAGCCACATCCACATATATTATCCAGACATGAATGTATTTCTAGGAAACCACTCACTCTATCCTTTACAAAATTTCCAAGACAAACTCTTAAAATTTTACTAATCCTTAAACATATACCTAGAGACATCCCTAGACATAACCTTAGAAATATACATAGGGATATAAAAAAAATTCTCATCCCAGATTCCAAAGTTTGACTAAAATTTTTATCTAATAGAAACTATAACTAACTTTTCTTGACGTATATAGATAATAAATCACTTTTATAGAATATATAATACACTACAAAAATATATGCCCAAATACCATTTATTTTAGTTCCTTTGGGAACATGGGAAGATAAAAAATGGTGCATAAGAGAGATACAATATCTCCCACTAGGTTCTTCATGAGTATAAACCATCATAGACATGTCTTAATTAATACACATCTTCATATCCAAGTTATGGAACCTTAAAAATGGATGACCTCATATGATAAGTAAGGGTAAACAGGGGAGACATGTAAGCATAAACATGAGTCGAGGTGTATGATAATGTGATCATAACATTAGAATACCATATTCTTCATATTGAATATCATAAACATGAATCATTTCATAAATCATGGACATTCATAAGTCATGAATCACTAGGAAATAAAGCACATAAGCCATTAAAAAATAACATAGGAATAAGACATTGAATTGTGGAATATGAATAAATATATTAAACCCTATGTTGAGGTTTCATTCCAAGATCTTCATATCATGTTAGGCTTGGGATAATAACCCATGTACCTTCTTCATTATTTGGATGCCATCTCGGGTACCATCTTTTTCTTGGCTTGGGATTCCCTCTCAGTTACCCTCTAATTTTTGTCTTGGGATTCCCTCACATGTACCCTCTTGTTTTAGGCTCGATATTACCTCCCATGCATTCTTTTGTTTCAGGAATGGGATGAACTACCTTGTACCCTATTTTATTAGGGAATGATATTCCCTACCACGTACCCTTTTATCTCATAAAACAATTATAATTACCCAATTCATTGGTGGGAGATATAGGTCCCACCTATCACATAATAAAAACATATATACATGTGAAACAAAATAATAAAACATGAACTATATCATGACCCAATAAACGATATTGGCTTGATAAACATCAAATAATAACCCATGAAACGAGATGGGTACCATAACTATTTAATCATATCGTAATCTATGGAAAGTATAGAGGTTTCACAATCATGTAATTATAGATTAACCAATGAAAGGATAATGGTTTCATAAGAAGTTATCATGGTATAACCCATTGGGGTGAAACTAGTTTCAAAATCATATAACCCATGTAAGAGTAATGAGTTTCCTAAACATAAAACCCATGAAAGAGAAAAAAGTTTTCAAAAACATCAGTCAGTAAAACATAAATCCTTCAAAGAAAGAATTTTAATAGAACCCTAGGATAATTTTACCAAGAGATATGAGTAAAATAAATAGACATTATCATAGAAAGAAAATAATTTCGAAATATATTTTAAAAAAAATTAATTAGAAAAATATCGTTTATTCTTTGAAAATTTAAATTTAAAACATTAAAACATTTTTAAAACCAGTTTCTGATAAATATAAAAGAATATTGAAAATATTTTGAAAAACTTTTTCTTTGAAAATACTTTGAAAACATATAAATAATGTTTTACCAAATTTATAATATATTTTTAACCATTAAAAAGTTTTGGAATCCTTTTTCTTTAAAAATATATTTGAAAACATTTAAAGGAAGCATTGATAACCATGTAACATTTTTAAAAACCATTTTATTAAAGAATACTTTTGAAATAATTAATATGAATAATATTAGTAAAAAAAATTCATTAAACAATATTAAATTTTAAATCATGTAATGGAATATTCAATAGAAGGTTATTCATGACATTAGGTAAATCTGTACATGCCAAATATTCCTTTTGTACCATAAAAAGGATAGAAAAGGGCATCACCTTGAAAATGATAAGAATATTCATTTCTTCCGAAACCATTTATTTAAAAGGTAAAACCTGGGAAGAAATTTATTTTAATGATATTAAGATAATATTAAAGTATTTTTTGAAAAATTTCCTCTTAGAAAACGTGGTTTGAAGGAACATAGATTTCAGACCAAAATTAGGGTAATGTCGGGCTTTCTTAAAAAAACATTTAACCATATTATGTACCAAAGAGTGGGAAAATGGTACAAATACATGAATATATCTTAAATAACCATATGATTATAATATTCCTTAGTGTTATTGAGAGATGTATCAAAATATTTTATCAGAAGATTCATAGTCGTAAACGATCTCAAAAAGTGATGTGATTATTTCAACAAACTCTTACTTCTTGGTATGTTTGACCAATAATCCCCATTTTAGAAAATTAAATTAATATAAGTTTAAAATAACATTAAATATGTATATTCATCCTATAAAATTTTAAATTATGTTCATACACTTCATAGAAAAATATAAATGCATAACATGGGATGTGTCTCAAAGAAGAAAAACTGAGACAAAATTAGTTTACTGATTTGGTAAATTATGAAACATAAACCATATGAAAGAAATATCAAATAAAATATGTAAATACCCATAAATTTAATTATAATGATCATATAATCCATACATGGGTAGTTGATTGGCCACTGAAAGAGGCTAATATTCATTGTTAATATATATAGTTTTCATGTGCCTTGTTATTCATAAATACCATTTTAGTGCATTTTACACTTTGAACATCATTTCCCATCCCGATTGAAATTATATCTTAAAATGCACTATTACATGGTATATTTGTGTGTACAATTTACCATATCCAACTGTCTTGATTTTAATTTCATATTTAATTTTCAGATTTCTTATTCAATAGGGAAAAATTAATACTTTTGGTGCACCTGATGATTCAAATTGGAAGACTGAAGGTTCCGGGCACAACAGAAGCGCGTGGGTGGATCTGCCCACTTGGCTTTTTGTCATTAGCAATGATCAATCCGGCATTAATAAGACGATAAATGCCAGTCTCCACAGATCGAATCACAAAAAAATACAAAGAAGAAGGTTTTTCCCGGAACCACAAACAAGGATCATTACAGGTTGATTATAATTAATTTAATTAATTATAAATAAATACCTTTTGGGTGTTCTTTCTTCGTTGATGTTCTCGATCATGTTATCGATGTGATCCAACGTTGCATCGCAGAAGCCAAGTGTAGACTTCCTCTAGCGGTGATCCACACGTGTACTTCGTATCTCTGGACGTCGCCAAACGATTCTCCGGGTGCTAGCGTGGAGAAGCCTTCGCTTGTGTTGTCCGCCTTTATAAGGCCCCAGCCTTAAACCTTACTTAATCTTGAGTTAATACAAGATTATAAATTGAGGATCTTTTTAGGTTTAGAGTTTTAGAAAATTAGATCATAAAACTTGTAGTACATTCCATACTTAAACAAAGTGGTTACATAAAGATAGTATTCATTTTTTTCCCATCAACGGAAACATATTTAAAATAAAACATGGATTCTTTCTTGACACTTCCTTGACACTATCATCATATCATGTACCTTTCCCTTGACCTGTGAAAAACATTTCAAAAAAAACTTGGAATGAGCATACAAAGCTCAGTAAGGGATATACAAATATGGAAAGGAAACATGGGTACATATATACATAATAATGAAATCATACTTTACCCATAAAACATAAGCAATTTAACATACCCCATAAAATCATCAATAAATCATAGAAATCATTATACGTATAGGTAAATTGAGGCATTAATAACATTCTTACATAGGGAGTAACCCTCTTGGTTATGTTTGGAATACCCACCACAGTATATTCCCTAAATCTCTTCGGAGAAACCATAACGTTTCACTCCTTTGTGTTACCCAATGCATTGGAGAGCTATATCGGGCTCACCCGCACTTAGTTTATCACGGAACCACTCATATTCATAAACAATGCCCAAGAACCATAACATAATCATAGAAAATAACATATGCACAATGTAAAGATAACATACCCACATTGTAATAACAATATAACATTTTATGATATTTAAATAATGAATCCATTCTAAAAACCATTTTCAAAACCATTTAAAACATTTAATAAAGAGATTTTTAAATCAAAGTGTCCCATACCACTTTGAATCATTTAAAATTTTAAACCATTAATATCCATATAAATAAATCCATAAAACCATTTTGAAAACATGGATATTAATGTGAAATATTTATAAGTATAAATCATTAAAACATTTAAAACGATATTTCAGTTAAAGGGTTTTTAACAAAATGAGAGACACTTGAATACAATAATTGAGGAATAACATTTAATCATTAATTTATAATATCATGAGAATAAATGAATTCATGATATAATATTCCAAAGGACAGTATATACACCATATAAGAGTGAATTGGTGCATAACAACAATGAATTCTCAATAGAAATGTAAAATTAGATGAAATCCCTTATAAAAAAGGTATCCTTAAATTAAGGATAAATCAATCTCATAATTATGTGTTAAAATATAAATACACCCAATATAAGTGGATATTAAGTGTGAAACAATCAGATTTTATTCACACATATTCATAGAATGACATATTCAAGGAGTACAAGTTTATCCCAAAGAATCAAAATTGGGTTAAGAAGTTCCCTTGCGAAAATTCGACAGCCTAACGACGTCACTTCAAAATTCAGAAAAAGAGTTGATGAGAGATAAAAAGTGTATCTCATCACTTGGACATAAAATTTACATCAATAAGGATATAGAAAAACATATCCCAACATAATAGTATGTGAATTAAAAGACATAACAAAAGAAGTCTTTTAAAAAGAGGAGGGTGAAAGGTTCGCTTACCAACTTGAGTTAATTTCGAAACATACACCCCATGAAAGAAAGACAATACAACATTGATGTAAATACTCATAAATGAAATTATATTACACAATGAGTAAAATAATGGGCAGTACATACACCACTCAAAGTAAATTGTGGCAAATGTAGCATAAATCTCACGGGAATAAAAGTGAGATGAAAAATCCCTTACGAAAACTCGGCAGCCTAACGGCGCCACTTAAAACATCCAAAATGGATTGATGAGAGAAAATAGGGTCTCTCATCATATGAACATAATATGTACAGTAGGATTAGTATAAAAAACATCCCAATCATAATAAAGATGTGTTTAAAAGGAATGACATAAAAGAGTGTACTTAAAAAGAAAGAGAGGAGTAGAATCCCTTACCTCGGGTCGGACTTGACACGATCTTTCTTTAACGTCCTCAATAATAAATATGAGTTAATTTATACTTGTTTAAGAACCCTTTTCAAGTTCATTATTCTTTTTATATCACTTACTTCCATGTTATAAAAATTATGTAATCATTTATGTTAATAATGTTTGTTTTGTTGATATTTGGTTCTTAAGTCGAAAGTGGACTTCTTACAATTACATGTTGTTCGTGTGGCCAAAGGTTCATTATATCCAAAATGATATTCATGATTTGGAAATAATATATATCATATGTATCCAGAATATACATGTATTTATATTATTACACAATCATTTATAGGTAAGAAATGAAATGCACCTTTCATGGAGACGGTAAGCCATACGTACGCATGAACGCTACTTTCATTTCAATGTCATATTAATGGAATTAAAACTAAATGAGAGGAATGTATATTTTAATTCCAGAATTATATTAATCATTTATATGTAACATAAATCATATATAATAACTTTAAATACATCCATTATACATCCCACATATGGCATTAACGAATCAAATCACATTGAGGGGGCGGTAGTCCGCACTTCCTAAAATGAAATTATCGTGTTTACCCACAATGGAAACCATAAAGGTATGCCACAAAAGAAAAATACAGAAGATTAAGTAAAACATTAACAAATTATATATCATATATAAATATAGTGACATCTTAATGGCCACCTTTTTAGGTGTTATATGAGTGTTGAACAATCATCATTTCGTGAGGCCGAAATTCACCATCCACAGAAACAGTATGTTCTTTAACCATTTGATGTAGGTGTGTGTAAGTTTAGCTCTAATTATTCTTATAAAAACATCCTAGTATATTGAATATACTGTATTTGTTACAAAAAAATGAATAAAAAGAGTTTAGGTGGTTGGAGAAGCAAAATAAAACAAAATAACACAAGTGAATACATTACTTTAAAATCTTGTAACTCTTTCTGATTTGAGGTCAAAGGCTTCCTTGGAACGACTTCTGCCCAAAGTGAGGCTTCAAGGAGTTAGAGAGGTATTTTTAGAGACAAAATGGGAAGGGTTTGGCCGATCCAATGGATTTGGAAGTGTGGGTAAGGAGGTAGATGTGGGGGCCTTTTATAAGAGGAGAGGAGGGGCACTCTTGGAAAGTAAAGAAATATTACTTTATTTTAGAATTATTTTCGGATTTTAATGTTCCCACATTGATGTGTTTCGAAGATAAGGTGATAAGGGTTCGTAATCCACTGATCCAATAGGTTTTTGACATGTGTAGGTCTTAGATTTTACATTATCTCTCCATTTTATTTAAATCGTTAAATAATGATGTCATCGCTACATCATCATGATGTCATAAATAATTTAATTTATTTAATGTATAAAAAATATAAAAAAATACTATGATGTAGGAAATATTTTTAGATTTCCATTTATTATTTATAGTAAAAAAATATGACTTGTATAAACCCATGTAAGAATTGTTTTAGTAAAACATCTCATGTTTGTGTCATTTTTACTTTAACATTAAATAAAAATATATTTATGTCATTTTCCAACCAAAGTTGCTCAATGGGGTCCCCAAGTTGACCCATGGATTTTCATGGTCGGCCATGACACATCCAATGATGGTAGGACATGTGTCTAGGTCATTTCATTTTATTAAAAAATTATTTTTACATTAAACTACACTAATTACCTCTGATCGCGATTAAAAACTTAATAAGTTACTATTCACCAAAAAATAATATTAATCCCATTGAACCATATTTTACTTATTAATGAAAACCATGTATGTTGTATTTTTGAAATTCAAAACACAAAGGTGGAAAAATTTCAATTAAACGGAAAATCAGTTTTTATAAGTACCACTTTGTAGTTTCACTATTCATCAAAAATTGAAGTTTTTCAGAAAATTACCAAAAATTCACCCTAGGCTATATTTGATATTCCAAATTCAAAAATGATGTCTATTTTACAAAATTCAAAACATATAGGTTGCATTAATTAATTTAATAATTAATTCCCTCTGTCAAAACAAATAGTGTGTTTTTATTAAAACAAAATGTATCAAAAGATTGACACTAGTTTAAGTCCGATTTCAAAGTGAAATTAATTCCAACAACCACTATTGAATTAAATGGTAAAAATATATTCTAATTTCACTTTAAAACCAATTAAAAAGATAACCTAATCATATAAATAAATTAGATTAAAAGAGGTTTTGAATTAAAATACAACATTTTTCACTATTCATTAAAAATTGAACTTTTTCAGAAAAATACCAAAAATTTACACAAAGTAAATTTTGATGTCCCGATTCTAAGGAAGAATTTTATTCTCTAAAATTTAACACATAAAATTGTCAAAAAGTTGATTTAAAAGAGATTCGCCATCAAAAGGCTGTTAATCGACCTTTTAAAGAATATTAGAATGTTTACGCTTAAAATTGGATTCATTTTCATTTTTAATCCTCTAACATTTATTGTAAAAAGTAAAAATATTTTACAAACATATATAATCATTTTGTAGTTAGTTCTATTCATTCCCACCATTACAACGGCTAGGCATTAACTACTATTTAAATTAATATTATTTTATTATTAGAGTGCAACGTAAGATTCCCAAGAAACTAGTTGTTGCGTGTTGGGTACACCATCGAGCATAGCATCCCCTTTAAAGTAATATAAATATTTTATTCACAGATATGGATAAATATAAAAATGTGATATTCTTTATTTACCTAGGGTGTTACCGCCTTAGATCATCTTGATCTCATAGAAGAGGATCTCTCTCTATCTTTAGAGCGTTCTTGGAGGAAGAGGTTCCTTCGGCCTTGAATGAATTCTCCAGAATTGTTGTGTGTGGGTAGGAAAAGAGTTCGGGTTGTGAGGATATTTATAATCGGGTTTGAGGTTGTAGAGTTATGACAATAAATAAACGCGTTACGCATTTTATTTATTTCATTAACTCTTATTTAAAACCCCATGTCGAATAATTAATTCCTTGAAATGCGCCCACAATGATTATAATAAATATCATTTAAAATAATATTATATTCTCAAAATCCCGACTGGAAAAACTACACGACGTGTATTAATAAATACACTGCATGTACTTGTTTTTTCATTAAAAACTACACGGCGTGTATATCTTGCTTTCATTTATTCTTTTCCTTTCCATAAAGAAAACTACATGGCGTGTAATTATTAATACATGACGTGTAATTGTTTTCCCTAAAAAACTACACTGTGTGTAATCTTTAATACACGGCGTGTATATCTTGTTTTTCATTTCTTTCTTCCTCTATCATTAAAACGATTTAGTCTTCCTTGAATAATTATTAAACCATGTACGGGTATAATCTTCATTATACTTGCGATACTTGAATACACATAGTGTGTGACCCTCTAGGCCTCTTTCTCGTTGGCATTAGGCGGGCTTTCCAAAAGTCCAAGATTACTGTCTAGCAATGGGTCAAGGAATCCAATAGAAATAAGTTGAAGACGCATTGACGTATCACCTCATACGAATGCTTAATGTGTAATTTAATCCCTTTGTCTCGATATCTCATCAAGAAGGTTTCATGGCAGTGTCATAAACCTATATGATCGATCTGTCGTTCTTTGACTACCTGAAATAAACACATTGTTCACAACATGGCCATGGAATTTAATGCGATAATTCTATTTCAATCAAAGGGCCGAGATATCAACTTCCATAAATGGAAGGTACAAATCCTTCCTCGACTTATCCATTAACAACATGTCACTCATGACGAACCCAACATACCCTACATCCCGCCAACTTTCTGTGTGACAGTTTTCGTCAGTAAATCTAAGTGCGCGAGTCATGACATGAGTTAATGATAATATTCCAGTCTAAGGACCATTACACACCCTCATTGGTAGAAATTTCCGATGACACCAAGAAATGCAATATTTCTATTGGCGGGACTATTCTCATAATCTCCCATCTTAGAGATTACTATGTGAAAACTCCATGAGAGAGAGTCTCGTCCTCTTACGAGTACTCGGAAATGACGGTCTGTATACTATGTGTCCTATCATAGTATGTCATCCAACCGTAGAACTTTATTTAAGAATATTTTTATAGCATTTCATGTTTCTCATCATAGCGGGGATCTTCCATGACCTTATCAGTGAAACAAATATTCCGGGACATTATTATATTATAGTTATGCAGAACAATGAACAATATATAATAAGTGAACACTCATGTAATCAAAGTATAAAACAGTTGGTTCTCAGGTCACCAACCCTTACAAACTCCCAATTGGACTAGATCCAACTGCCTATGACTTTCAGTCGACTAGACCTCACATGATGATCATGTTTCTGCTGAGTCCAGGCTTTAGTCAAGGGGTCTGACACGTTGTCTTCCGTGGAAATACTGCTCACTGCAACTTCACCTCTCTAAGAAAAATCCCTCAAGAGATGATACTTCCGAAGTATGTGCTTTGTCTGATGATGTGACCTTGTCTCTTTTGCAAGTGCCACCGCTGCAGTATTATTACAATAGAGTGTGATAGGATCTTTACTGCTCGGTACTACATCCAGGTCTTGGATGAAGCTTCACATCCATACTGCTTCTTTAGCTACCTTAGAAGCTGCGATATAATCTGACTCTTCTGTAGAATCTACCACAAAACTTTTCTTTGAGCTCTTCCAGCTCACTGCACCACCATTCAAACTGAATATGTATCCATTCTGTGACTTCATGACATATTGATCAGTTTGGAAACTAGCATCTACATGTCTTCTGATGACTAGTTCCTCATCTCATCCATAAACTAGGAACATATCCTTAGTACACCTCAGATACTTAAGTATAGTCTTGACTGCCATCCAATGGCGGTCTCCTGGATCAGCATGAAATCTTCCTACCGCACTTAAAGCGTAAGCAACATCTAGCCTCGTACATAGCATAACATACATGGCAGACCCAATCGCGGATGCGTAAGGGATCCCTACCATTCTCTTTCTTTCTTCATGTGTCTGAGGACACATTTTCTTGGAAAGATGAATGCCATTTGAAACTGGAAACAATCCCATCTTGGACTGTCCGATATTGAATCTCTTCAGTATCTTGTCAATGTATGTACTTTGACTCAGGCCCATCATTCTCTTGGATCTATCACGATGGATCTTGATCCAAAGAATATATGCTGCCTCACCCAAGTCTTTCATGGAGAAGCATTTATGCACCATTCCTTAACTGACTGTAAGATAGGTACTTCGATTCCAATTAGTAATATGTCATCAACATATACTATTAAGAAAACGACTGCACTTCCACTAAACCTCTTGTAGACACAAGGCTCACCTTCATTCTTAATAAATCCAAATTCTATTACATCTTCATCAAAAAGAATGTTCCAGGACCTTGATGCTTGCTTTAATCCATAAATATATTTCTGCAACTTGCATAACTTATTGGAATCTGTTGGAGTCACAAACCCTTCAGGTTGTGTCGTATAGACATCTTCCTGGAGGTTCTTGTTAATGAAATCTGTATTGACATCCATTTGCCAAATTTCATAGTCATGGTAATCGGCAATGGCCAATAGGATTTTGATGGATTTCATCATCGCAACGGATGAAAATGTTTCATCATAGTCAATTGCTTGACACTGTCTAAAAACTTTTGCAACCAGTCGTGCCTTGTAGGTGCTTATTTTCCCCTCCATTTCCAGTTTCTTCTTGAATACCCATTAATTAGCAATATGCTTTACATCAACTGGAGAATCTACCAAAATCCAGACTTGGTTTTGGTACATGGAATCCATTTCAGAATTCATGGCTTCTTGACACTTGGAAAAGTTTGTGCCTTCAACTGCTTCCTTGTAGGTAAGAGAATCATCATTGTTAACCAATAATGAGTCACCATCCTCGGTGACAAGAAAACCATATCATTCTAGTTCTCTCACCTCTCTCGTGCTCCTATGCAATTGTTGTGTCTCTGGAACAAATTTTTCTTCCACAGGGATTTGTGGAATCTGTTCTTGTATGAACTCATGTGTATCTTGAGCCTCGACTTCATCCAATTTTATCTCACTCCCACTATCTCTTTTGGAGACGTGCTCCCTCTCAAGGAATATGGCGCCTCTTTCCACTGTAACCTTTTTTTATGAGGGGTTGTATAGGTAATATCCCATTGTTTCCTTGGGATATCCTATAAAGATACACTTTGTGCCTCAGGGTGCAAGTTTGTTACCTGAAGAGGCCTTAACAAATTCTTCGCTACCCTACCCATGTAAATTCGACAACATGGCTTTGCATCCGCTCCATAACTCGTATGGAATACCATTTATCGATTTAGTTGGTACTTGGTTTAGTATGTGTGTTTCTGTTTGTAATGCATATCCCCAAATGGATAATGGAAGACTCGCATGACTCATCATTGATCTCGCCATGTCCAATAGGGTGTGGTTCCTCCTTTCACTTTCACCATTCCATTGTGGCGTGTAAGGAGGAGTGAGTTGAGATAGAATCCCAAACTCCCATAAGAAATCTATGATGTCCTGATTAAGATATTATCCTCCTCTATCTAAGCGGAGTTTCTTAATCTTCTTACCAAGCTGGTTCACAGCTTCATTCTTGTATTCCTTGAACCGATAAAAAGAATCTGACTTATACCTCATTAAGTAGATATATCCATATCTACTAAAATCATCAGAAAAAGATATGAAGTACGAGAACCCACCCCTTGCTTCAACTAGAAATGGTCCACACACATCTATTTGACATAATTCTAGAATCTCTTTAGCTCTTTCACCTTTCCCACTAAATGGGGATTTGGTCATTTTTCCTTGTATACATGCATGAAATACACCAAGAGGTTTTAGTTTGAAAGAATCTAAATACCCATCTTGATGTAATTTTGTCAAACATTTCTCATTGACATGGCCTAGCCGGTGATGTAAAATTTGGGTGTGGTATGAGTCATATGAATTAACATTGTTATTGATTTCTATTACTTGGTTTTTGTAGTCTAACACATAAATTCCATTATATAAATGCGACCTACCAAAACAAATTCTATATTTATAAAAGTGTCAACATTCATTTCCAAACATGAATATTAATCCATCAGTATCTAATCTGGATACTAAAATAATGTTTTTAGTAACAGAAGGCACATAATAACAACCTTTAAAAACCAAGACCATCCTAGTAGGCAATGTGAGGTGGTAGTCTCCGATAGCTACAGCAGCGAGTCTGGCTCCGTTGGCTGCTCTTACATCCACCTCACCTCGATCAATATTTTTGAATCTACTTGGTTCCTATATTTGGATACAGATGTGAGCACCACAAGCAGTATCTAATACCCAATTTGTAGAAATAGATAGATTGCATTTGATAACAAACGCACATGAAACTTCCCCTTGCTTCCTTGGCTGGTTGCAGTTTTTCTTTGAGTGGCCCTTCTTGCCACATTCAAAACAAACAACATCTTGTTCCTTTCCCTCCCCTTTGATCTTTTTTTTCTTGGAAGGCCTTGAAGAAGCTTTGGTCTTAAAGCTCTTCGCCTTCCCATTCCTTTTATTCATCATAAGGACAGAATGCTTTTCATGCTTCATTTCATTATCTACTTGGAGAATAAGGATACGAAGATCAGATAGAGACTTCTCAATGCTGTTCATGTTGAAATTAACAACAAAGTTCGAGAATCTCTGGGGGCGTGATGCAAGAATGCGATCAGTGCCTAGTTCTTCGGGGAGTTTAAACCCTAGAACCTCCAAGCGCTCAATGTAGCCAATGAGCTTGACTACATGAGGCCCAGCTAGGGTACCCACTCCAAGCTTGCTCTGAATTAGGGACTTGGAGATCTCAAACCTTTCCTGTCTTGCTCTCTCCTAGTGTAGACCAAGGAGGTTCTTGATCTTGCTATAGGCATCCATGTCTTCATGAGACTTCATGAGATCACTAGACATAGATGATAGCATCAAACATTGAACATCAGCATCGTTCAAATGTTGAACATAGACAAGGAAATCTTCATCACTTTCCCCTAGGGAAGGAGAATCAGGAAGTGAGGACTCCAGCACGTAAAACTTTTTTTCATGGCGTAGGATAACCTGAAGGTGCCTAAACCATTCTAGAAAGTTACTGCCGGTGAGGATATTGTCTTTATCCAGTATTGATCGCAGAGAAAATGTGGTTGATGGGTTGTTCATCTTGATTATACAATTTAAAAGAGATGATTTATTATTACTTTCTTGATTAAAATTTATGAGAAATAATGAATTAAATAATTAATTCTCCAACTATTTTATCAAATCCCAATATCCCTCACCATTGAACTTAGAATGTACAGTTTCTTTGACATTTAGTGGAATGGATCGATGTTTCCCTTCGCATAACCCCAAAAAGGGTTGGTTAAGATATTTCCAGGTATTTAGGTAGGCAGGTCTTTGCCAACTGTGAGCTTACAGTTCCTTGATCTGTTGAGTGGACTCCCCAATCCTGAAATCCTAACTTGGATTTCCTCAACTCTTGCCTCCAATATTACATCAAGTATAGAAAGGGAGACTTCTCATGATGTAATATGGTTAAGTCAACCTGAAACCTTTCATAAGGGATTCCTTTATAAAAGTTAGTGTCCCAACAAGGGTTGGTCAAACACATAGTTTTATTGAGTCTTGCCCTTAATCAGGTAACGGAAGGCATGGTCTGACTTAATATGGTATTGAGGGATTTTAGTTTTTATGTGTAGTTTTTCATTATCACATTCTTGTTAATATTAAGTGATTCGTTCTTAAGTGATTAACCATGTTTTGATAATGATTACGCATAGTCTGGTATTTATTTTATTCCATCTTTTCATGCTTGTTCATTTTATTTATTATGTGATTGCGAAAACACATATATAATAAATAAACCATGCAATCAGAAAGAAATAAAATATGATGTCATGATCTTGAGATTCCATTGGTTATCTTATCTAGTGGTTTTGATAAGCTAACCATGAACTAGGGAAAGCAACTTGAACCTGTTGGTTCGTGTTTTGCAGCTCCCACCTGTCCAACTTTGTATCTTCTTGCATCGGTTTCGCCTTGGATTTAGGATTTGAACCATCTCCTCTGGCTTGGGGAGATCCTCCATTACATGGGTTTACATTAAATAAACCATGGGCACTCAGGCCCTACATTTTATTGGAATAAGGCTCGCAGGCCAACAAATTTAAATTAAATAAATTTAAATGAAACCATACACATAAAAAGGGTCTTTGGTCTAGCTCATGATCATCCATAGAATGCAACAACATTTAAGCATATTTAGAATTCAAATTCTTATAATAGTTATTTAATTTAAAATATGTCTTGCTCGAATTCAATTAATTATGATCTTATAATTAATCAATTTTTTATCTTAAATTCCTTTCTGAATTTCCTTGAGATTCTTCTCATCCATATTCCTTGTACGGGTCTTTGTACATTGGAGGAAACATGGTGAAATTCCATTTCTGGAAATTACATGGTGTGTTGTTTATAATTAAACGACAAGTATTTCTTTTCACACTTTATCCAAAGTACACGCCAGGTGATTTGGCGTGTTTTCTGTACTTTGGAAATTTTGGAGTACATGGTGTTTAGATGAGTCATACACGATGTTTACTTCCTTGTTACGTGGTAACTGGTCCGGTGATCCCATGTACGCGGTACACGGCATATCTATGTACACGGTTTCACCTGGGCCAAAACAGACTACATGACATGTTGCTCCAACAGACACGTTGTGTATTCTTGTTCCATGCGCCATTCAATTCTGGTCAACACGGCATGATTAATACTTAGGCATATTCAATTTACACGGTTTGGTGTGGAGGACCAGTTCCAGTTCATTGAACCTAAGTACACGGCATGTAGATTTAATTACACGCCTTGTAATCCCATGTTGTACAGACAGAAAGAGCAGCTCCTCCGGATGAGTTCCTCATTTTTATTTTAATCAAAAATTAAAATTAAAAGTTCGTTTCTGTGATATGAATCATGAAACGAAGGAGGAAGAATATATCTCGTTTATTCATATTAATAAAACGATATATTTAGAATTGAATCAAATATAAATGTGTAAATTATCAACGAAAATTAAATAACTATAATCAACTTTGTAACCTCCCTTTGATACCATTTGAAGGTTCCGGGTGCAGCGGAAGCGCATGGGTGGATGTTCTCACTTGGCTTTTTGTCATTAGAAATGATCAATCCGAGATAAATTCAACGATAAACACCAGTCTCCACGGATCGAATCACAGAAAAAGACAAAGAATATGGTTTGTCCCAGAACCAAAAACAAGGATCGTTACATGTTTATTATAATTAATTTAATTAATTATAAAGAAATACCTTTTGGGTGTTCTTTCTTCGTTGATGTTCTTGATCACGTTGTCGATGTGATCCGTCATTGCGTCACAGAAGACAAGTGTAGACTCCCTCTTGCGGTGATCCACATGTGTACCTCGTATCTCTGGATGTCGCCAAAGGATTCTCAGTGTGCTAGCGTAGAAAAGCATTTGTTCGCGTTGTCCGTCTTAGATCGTCTTGATCTGATGGAAGAGGATATCTCTCTGTCTCGAGAGCGTTCTTTTAAGAAGAGGTTCTTTTGGCCTTGAAAGAATTCTCCAAAATTGTCGTGTGTGGGTAGGAAAAGAGATGGGGTTGTGAGGATATTTATAATCAGGTTTGAGGTTGTAGAGTTATAACAATAAATAAATGTGTTACGCGTTTTATTTATTTCATTGACTCTTATTAAAAACCCCATGTCAAATAATTAATTCCTTGACATGCGCCCACACTAATTATAATAAATATAATTTAAAACAATATTATATCCTCAAAATCCTGACTGGAAAAACTACACGGTGTGTATTAAGAAATACACTGCGTGTACTTGTTTTTTCATTGAAAACTACACAACATGTACATTCAATGTTCACGGTGTGTATATCTTGTTTTCATTTATTCTATTCCTTTCCATAAAGAAAACTACACGGCGCGTAAGTATTAATACACGGCGTGTACTTTTATTCCATGAAAAACTACACGGCGTGTAATCTTTAATACAAGGCGTGTATATCTTATTTTTCATTTCCTTCTTCCTCTATTATGAAAACGATTTAGTCTTCCTTGAATAATTATTAAACCACACACAAGAATAATCTATATTCTACTTGAGATACTTGAATACACTTAGTGTGTGACCCTCTAGGACTCTTTCTTGTTGGCATTAGGTGGGCTTGCCTATAGTCCAAGATTACTGTCTAGCTATAAGGCCCCAGCCTTAAACCATACATAATCTTGAGTTATTACAAGATTACACATTGAGGATCTTTTCGGGTTTAGAGTTTTAGTGAATTAGACCATAAAACTTGCATTACATTCCACATATAATCAAAGTGGTTACATAAAGATAGTATTCTTCTTTCCCATTAATGGAAACATATTTAAAATAAAACATGGATTCTTTCTTGACACTTCCTTGACACTATCATCATATCATAAACCTTTCCCTTGACCTGTGGAAACCATTTAAAAAAAACTTGGGATGAGCATAAAAAGCTCAGTATGGGTTATAAAAATATGGAAAGGAAACATGAGTTCATATATACATAAGAATAAAATCATACATTACCCATAAAACATAAGAACTTTAACATACCACATCAAATCATGAATAAATCATAGAATTCATAAGACAGAAAGGTAACTTGAGGCATTCATAACATTATTACGTAGGGAGTAACTCTCTAGGTTACATTTGGAATACCCATCACAGTATATTCCCTAAATAACTTCAAAGAAACCTTAACGTTTCACTCCTTCGTGTTACCCAATGCATTGGAGAGCTATATCGGGCTCACCCGCCCTTTGTTTATCACGGAACCACCCCTCTTCATAATAATTCCCAAAAACCTCAACATAATCGTATCACATAAAACATGCCTAAAGGAAACATAACATTTCCACCTTTCAATCACAATATATCAATACAACACATTGATATAAAAACATTATGAAAACCATATTCAATACCAAAATAAAAGAAAAGTAAAACATGGTATTTATTTTTCTTTTAACAAAAGGTATGGCTTGTAGAGGAAGCCGAAACTCAAATAATGGTCACGGCGGCGGAGAATTTGTTGTCGCCGCATACGTACGACAAAAACATTCCCTTTTGTCATTTAGTAAATTCTTCATATAAAAAAGATTCCTTTTGAATAAACGTAAAAGTCAAAGGGGTTTATACACCATATTATAGATGGTTGTGTATAAAACAAAATATGCCTCAATGAAAGGAGATTGAGACGAAGTCCCATACCTCGGGTCCGACTTGACTCGATCGTTCTTTAATGTCCTGAAGAATATACTTGAGTTAATTTCTACTTGATTAAGAGCCTTTTTCAAGTTCATTATTTCTTTTATATCACTTATTTCCATGTCATGAACACTATGTAATTATTTAAGTTATTAACGGTCGTTTTAACGATCATTGGTACTTGAGTAAAAAATAATACCTTTATAATTACAAGTTGTTCATGTATCCATTATATCCAGAATTATAATCATGATTTATATATCATATATATCCAGTATATATATTCATTTATAATATTACATAATCATTTAGAGGTAAGAAATGAAATACACCGTTCATGAAGACGGTAAGTCGTACGTACACATGAACGCTACTTTCATTTCTATTTCATATTTTATAGAATGGAATCATAATGATATAAAGGTATATTATAATTCCAGTATAATATCATATATAATATCATATTTCCATCCTTTATACATCCCACATATGGTATTGAACGAATCAAATCACTTTGAAGAGGCGGTAGTCCGCACTTCGTTAAATGAAGATATCGCGTTTACCCATAATGGAAACCATAAAGGTATGCCCAAAATGAAAAATACAGAAGCTTAAGGAGAAAATAAACATATTATATATCATATATAAATATAGTGACATCTTAATGGCCACCATTGAAGGTGTTAAAATAATGTTGAACAATCATAGTTTCGGGAGGCATAAATTCACCATCCACGGAAACAGTATGTCCTTTAACCATTAGATGTAGGTGTGTGTAAGAGTATCTGGAATCCATATTATAAAAACATCCTAGTATATTGAAGATACTGTATTTTTTACAAAATAAATTAATAAAAAGAGTTTAGGGGGTTGGAGAAGCAAAATAAAACAAAAGGACTCAAGTAAAGACATTACCTTAAAATCGGGTAACTCCCTTTGGTTTGAGCTCAACGGCTTCCTTGGGAAGACTTCTGCCCAATGTGAGGCTTCAAGGAGTAATATAGGTAAGTGGAGAGATAAAATGGGCAGGGGTTGGCCGAGCCAAAGGCTTTGGGAGTGTGGGTAAGGGGGTAGAGGTGGGGGCCTTTTAAAAGAGGAGAGGCGGGGCACTCTTTGAAAGTAAAGAAATTTACTTTATTTGAAAAGGATTTTCGGATTCAAAAGGTCCCAAATTGATATAATTCGAGGGTAAGGTGATAAGGGTTCTAAATAGACCCATACAATATGTTTTGGACATGTGTAGGTCATATATTTTACATTATCATTTCATTTTATTTAAATCCTTTATTAACGAGGTAATCGCTGCATCATCATGATGTCATAAATAATTTAATTTATATAAAGTCTAAAAATTATGAAAAAAATACTATGATGTAGAAAATATTTTTATCTTTCTAATGAATATTTATAGTCCAAAAGATCATTTATGTAGTCAAAATTAAAAATATTTTACTTAAGTGATACATTCTTTGTCACATTTAACATTCTGTAAAAATAAAAAGATAAAAAGTCACTTTCTCACAAAAGTGATTCCATGGGGCCCCCATGTTTTCCACAAGGCATCCCATGGTCGGCCATGAGACAACCAGTTTCTTTAGGACACATTTTGTTGTCTTTTTTTATTATTATGATATCATTTTATTATCTTTAACTACCTAATTACTCATTAATCAAGATAATTAAAGATAATTACCATCGTTACTATTCATAATGTCCAAAAATAAAAGAGTCTTTATTACATAATTTGGACCTCTTGATTCCAAATATTTAATCCATTTTAAAAAATTCCAAACAAATAAATAGAAATAATTTATTTAAAAATAATTCCCATTGTCAAAACAAATAGCGGGTTTTTTTGAAACAATGTCTACGAAATGTTTGGCATTAGTTTATGACCAATTCCAAAGTGAAATTAATCCTAATGATCACCATTAGTTAAATGGTAAAATATATTCAGATTACACTTTAATACCAATTAAAAGGATAATCTAACCATATAATTAAATTAAATGAATAATAATTTTTGATGTAAAATGTAGTATTTTTTCACTATTCATTAAAAAATGAACATTGTCAGAAAAATACCAAAAAATTATCCAATGTAAATTTCAATGTCCCATTCATAATGAATATGTTTATTTTGACAAATATAGATTATTAAATTGTCAAAAGTTTGATTTAAAAAGGGTTTGCAATCAAAAGGCAGTAAAACACTCTTTGGGGAATATTAGTGTATTCCATGCATAAGATTGTGTTTATTTTCATTTTAAGCCTCTAAAACACTATCTTAATAATTAAAGGACATAGATAAAAATATCTATTATCCATTACTTACTTGGGATATTACATCCTTCCCCCCTTTAGAAAATTGCATCCCCATAATTTATTTACTTATCGAATAAATGGGGGTACTTATCCCTCATTGCATTTTCAAATTCTCATGTTCCCTCTTCCATCATGTGGTTTTTACACAAAACCATTACCTGATTAATCACCTTATTTCATAACACTTTCTCCATATGGTCAAGAATCTGGATCGGTTGTTCCTCATAAGATAGGTTCTCTTCCAGCTGAACTACCTCTGGACTCAAAACATGAGATGGATCTGGAATATACTTTCTCAACATTGAAACATGAAAAACATTGTGTACCTGTGATAAACTCGGAGGTAAAGCCACCTGGTATGCAACTGATCCAACTCTCTCTAGAATTTCATATGGTCCAATGAACCTTGGACTCAGCTTTCCATTCTTACCAAATCTCATCACACTTTTCCATGGTGAGACTTTGAGAAAAACATGAGCACCTACCTCAAAAGTTAGTTCCCTCCTCCTGTTGTCTGCATAACTCTTCTGCCTACTCTAAGCTGTTCTCATGTGTTTCTGAATCAGCTGAACTTTTTCTGCCATCTCTTCTACCAATTCTGGTCCCATAAACTTTCATTCACCCACTTCATCCCAGAAAGCTGGAGTTCGACACTGCTTCCCATATAATGCCTCAAATGGTTCCATCTGTATATTGGAATGAAAACTATTATTATATGAAAATTCAACCAAAGAAAGGTGTTGGTCCCAACTTCCCTGATAATCCATCGAACAAGCTCGTAGCATATCCTCCAAGGTCTGAATTTTTCGTTCTGACTGCCCATCTTATTGAGGATGAAATGCTGTACTAAAATTTAATTCAGTACCCAATGACTTCTGAAGGCCTTTCCAAAAGTTAGAAGTGAACCTGGGATCACGATCAGATACAATGGATAGGGGAACTCCATGTAACCTGACTATCTCTTTAAGATACAAACGGGAAAGTTGATCTAGGGAAAAAGTATCTCGTATAGCAAGTAAATGAGCAGATTTAGTCATGCGATCAACAATAACCCAGATTGCATTATTACCTCGAGATGTCTTCGATAATCCCACAAAAAAGTCCATGGATATATTCTCCCATTTCCACTCTGGCACTGGTAATGGCTGAAGCATCCCTTTCGGTAACTTCCGCTCTGCTTTAACCTGTTGACATGTCAAACACTTCACAGTAAAATCAGTAATATCTCTTTTCATTCCATCCCATGAGTAATACACCCGCAGATCACTGTACATCTTAGTACTGCCAGGAGGAACTGAAAATGGAGAACTATGAGATTCACATAACAACTCTCTCTTCAACTGTTAGTCACAAGGCACACACAATATCTTCCCAAATCTCAAAACACAATCATTATCAATGTTGAATTTAGGCAACTTACCTTTCTGAACCAGCTCTACCTTTTTCTGCAACTCACTGTCTTGCTTCTGTGCATGCTTGATTCTATCTGATAGAGATGATCTCACTGATACCTGAAACAAAACAGAAGAACTTCCTACACCAACAACTTCTATGCCAAATTTCATCAAATCCTTAACCAAAGGATCACGTTCCAAATGCAACATTGCTAATGAAGCATTACTTTTTCGACTCAAAGCATCAGCCACTTTATTTGCTTTTCCCAGATGGTAATTAATTGTACAATAATAATCCTTGATTAATTCTAACCATCTCCTCTATCTCATGTTTAACTCATTCTGAGTGAATATATACTTTAAACTATTGTGTTCAGTATATATTTCACAATTTACTCCATACAAATGATGCCTCCAAATTTTTAAAGTGAAAACAACAACAGCTAATTTCAAATCATGTGTAGGGTAATTTACCTCCTGAGTTTTCAACTGTCGTGAAGCATTATCAATTACCTGATCATTCTGCATAAGGACGCAACCATGTCCTTTAAATGAAGCATCACTTTATATAACAAACTCACCATTCCTGGAAGGTAGTGCCAAAACTGGAGCATTCACCAATCTTCTTTTCAATTCCTGAAAACAATCATCACATTCTTTTGTCCAGATAAACTTAACACCCTTCTGAGTTAGCTTAGTAATTGGACTAGATAACCGTGAAAAATTTCTAACAAACCTTCGGTAATAGCCTGCCAAACCAGTGATGCTATGAATCTCAGTTACATTTTTGGGTCTTGGCCAGTCTTCCACAACTTTTGTTTTTTCCGGATCAACAGTTATCCCATCTTTAGAAACAATGTGACCAATGAAAGAAATTTGTTACAACCAAAACTCACACTTGCTGAATTTTCCATACAGTTTCTTTTCTTTTAAGGTTTTCAAGATAACCCTTAAATGTATTTCATGCTCCGCTTTACTTTTAGAAAACACCAAAATATCATCAATGAAAACCACAACAAACTTATCCAAGAACTCATGGAAAATTCTATTCATTATGTCCATGAATACAGCAGGTGCATTGGTTAGCCCAAAAGGCATTACTACAAATTCATAATGGACATATCTTGTACGGAACGCGGTCTCCAGAACATCTGCTTCCTTTACCTTCAGCTGATGGTACCCCGATATCAAGTCAATCTTTGAAAAAATACTGAGCTCCCTTGAGCTGATCAAACAAATCATCGATATGAGGCAAAGGATATTTGTTCTTAATAGTGATGTTATTCAAGGCTCCATAATCAATGCAAAGTCTCATTGAACCATCTTTCTTTTTAACAAATAAAAATGGAGCACCTCATGGTGATGTGCTAGGTCGAATGAAACCTTTCTCTAATAAATATTGCAATTTCTCATTCAACTCTAGAAGTTCAATTTGAGCCAATCGATAAGGGGGTTTTCAAATTGGCTTAGCATCAGGAAGTAAGTCAACAGTAAACTCAACTTCCCGATCTGGTATTATTGAAGGCAACATATCAGGAAAAACATCAGGATACTCATTTACCACCGGCACATCATTAATCTGAACAGTTCCTTTATTTTCAATGATGTGTGCAAGGTAACATTCATTTTCATCTTTTACAAGTTTCTTGGCCTCTTGATAAGTTATCAATAGTAAGGGTTCATTCATGTACACAAACTGAAAGACTTTTTGAAAAGAAACTTCTTTAGCTCTACAGTCAATCTTAACATGGTAAATAGAGATCCAATCTTATAAATTCTTTTTGCTTCAACATTTCCCCCAGGTGTTTTTACCAAAAGTTCCAGAGTCATTTCTTGAGATGGTATTCCCATTTTTCTAGAAACGGTTTCAGAGATGAAAGAATGTGTGGACCCCGAATCAAACAACACACTGGCATAATCTGAAAAAACAAACAAAGTACCTGATACAACTTCATTTGATGTCCTGACATCTGCTGAAGTAGTTGCAAAGGATTTCACCACCCCTTTCTTCTTGTAGTCTAAATTCTTCCCATCACTCAAGCTCTTTATCGGACACTCGTTTGCATAGTGACCCATCTCATTGCACTTAAAACATTTCACTAACTGTAAATCAAGTTTGGTCTTACCTTCACCTTGATCTTTTTTAGTGCAATCACGAGCCTTATGTCTTATCTTACCACATCGTTAGAACTTTCAAAAATTCAGAAGACATTCCCCATCATGCCTTTTTCCACATTTATCACAAACTGGAAACTTAGATTTCTTACCATCAGACTTTTTTGAAGAATTCTTCCCTTTCTCCTGCCACCGTGATCTCTTCTTCTGCTGGTTTTTATATAACACTTGATCATCAGAAAACTCCATTTCCACCTTCTCAGCACATCGAACAAGCTTTTCATAACTTTTAAACTCACGAGAAGCTAATGCCCTTCGATATTTTGGCTTTAATCCTGAATAAAAACGATTGATTTTACTATCAAGGTCTCGGATAAAATTTAGAGCATACCTTGCATGTAACATCCCAAGTAATTAATGAATAATAGATATTTTTATCTATGTCTATTAATTATTAAGATAGAGTTTTAGAGGCTTAAAATGAAAATAAATACAATCTTATGCATGGAATACACTAATATTCTTAAAAGATTCTCCTACTGCCTTTTGATGGAAAACCATTTTTAAATCATACTTTTGACAATTTTGTAATATATACTTTACAAAATAAACATATTCATTATTATTGGTACATTGAAATTTACATTGGATAAATTTTTGGTATTTTTCTGGCAATATTCATTTTTTAATGAATAGTGAAAAACACAGCATTTTACATCAAAACGGCTTTTTCATTTAATTTAATTATATGGTTAGATTATATTTTTAATTGGTCTTAAAGTGTAATCTGAATATATTTTTACAATTTAATCCAATTATGGTCGTTAGGATTAATTTTACTTTGTAATTAGTCATAAACTAATGCCAAACGTTTCATAGATATTGTTTCAAAAAAACCCGCTATTTGTTTTGACAATGGGAATTATTTTTAAATCAATTATTGCAATTTATTTGTTTGTAATTTGGGAAAATGGATTACATATTTGGAATGAGAAGGTCCAAATTATGTAATTAAGACTCTTTTATTTTTGGACATTATGAATAGTAACGATGGTAATTATCTCGAATTATCTTGATTAATGAGTAATCAGGTAGTTAAAGATAATAAAATGATATCATAATAATACAAAAAGACCACAACATGTGTCCTAAGGCTACTTTTTGTCTCATAGAAGACCATGGTATGCCCTGTGCTAAACTTGGGGGCCCCATGGAATCACTTTTGTGAGAATGTGACTTTTTATCTTTTTATTTTTTAAAGAATGTTAAATGTGACAAAAAATGTATCACCTAAGTAAATTATTTTTAATTTTGTCTACATAAATGATCTTTTAGACTATAAATAGTCATTGTAAATCTAAAAAGATTTCATACATCATAGTAATTTTTTTATAATTTTTAGAAATTAAATAAATTAAATTATTTATGACATCATGATGATGCAGCGATGACCTCATTATTTAACGATTTAAATAAAATTGAAAGATAATGTAAAATATAAGACCTAAACATGTACAAAACCTATTGGATGAGTGGATTTCGAGCCCTAATCACCTTATAATCGAAATACATCAATGTTGGACCTTTAAAATCCGAAACTCTTTTGAAAATAAAGTAACAATTTGTAACTTTACAAGAGTGCCCCTCCTCTCCTCTTATAAAAGGCCCCCACCTCTACCTCCTTACCCACACGACCAATGCCTTTGGCTCAGCCAACCCCTACCCATTTTGTCTCTCCACTTCCATCTCTTACTCTTTGAAGCCTCACTTTGGGTAAAAGTCTTCCCAAGGAAGCCTTTGAGCTCAAACCAAAGTGAGTTACCCGAATTTAAGGTAATGTCTTCACTTGAGTACTTTTGTTTTATTTTGCTTCTCCAACCCCCTAAACTCTTTTTATTAATTTCTTTTCTAATAAATATAGTATCTTAAATATACTAGGATGTTTTTATAACAAGGATTCGAGCTCCACTTACACACACCTACATCTAATGGTAAATGGACATACTGTTCCCGTGGATGGTGAATTTATGCCTCCCGAAACAATGATTGTTCAACATTATTTTAACACATTCAAAGGTGGACATTATGATGTCACTATATTAATATATATAATATGTTTATTATTTCCTTAAGCTTCTTTATTTTTATATTTTGGGCATACCTTTATGGTTTCCATTATGGGTAAACGCGATAGCTTCATTTAAGGAATTTTGGACTACCACCCCCGCAAAGTGATTTGATTCGTTAAATACCATATGTGGGATGTATAAAGGATGTAACTATGATATTATATATGATATTATACTGGAACTATAATATACCTCTATATAATTATGATTCCATTCTATAAAATACGAAATAGAAATGAAAGTAGCGTTCATGCGTACGTACGGCTTACCGTCTCCATGAACGGTGCATTTAATTTCTTACCTCCAAATGATTATGTAATATTATAAATGCATGAATGTACTGGATATATATGACATATATGATATCTACATCATGAATACCATTCTGGATATAATGGATACATGAACAACTTGTAATTATAAAGGGCTTATTTTTGACTCAAGTACCAATGATCGTTAAAAAGACCATTATTAACATAAATAATTACATAGTGTTCATGACATAGCAATAAGTGATATAAAAGGAATAATGAACTTGAAAAAGGTTCTTAAACAAGTAGAAATTAACTCATGTTTATTATTCAGGACATTAAAGAACGATCGAGTCAAGTCGGATCCGAGGAATGGGACTTCGTTGCAATCTCCTTTCATTGAGGCATATTTTGTTTTATACACAACCTTAATTTATACGGTGTATAAACCCCATTGACTTTTAGGTTTATTCAAATGGAATCTTTTTTATAAGAAGCGTTTACTAAACGACAAAAGGGAATGTTTTTGTCGTACGTATGCGGCGACAATGACTTCTCCGCCGCCATGACCATTATTTGAGTTTTGGCTTCCTCTACAAGCCATAACTTTTTTTAAAAGAAAAATAAATACCATGTTTTACTTTTCTTTTATTTTGGTATTGAAAATGGTTTTCATAATGTTTTTATATCAAAGTGTTGTATTGATATCTTTTGATTGAAAGGTGGAAATGTTATGTTTCCTTTATGCATTTTTTATGTGATACGATTATGGTGAGGTTCTTGGGAATTATTATGAAGACGGGTGGTTCCATGATAAAATAAGGGCGGGTGAGCCCGATATAGCTCTCCAATGCATTGGGTAATGTGAAGGAGTGTTACGTTAAGGTTTCTCCGAAGAGATTTGGGGAATATACTATGATGGGTATTCCAAATGTAACCAAGAGGGTTACTCCCTACGTAAGAATGTTATGAATGCCTCAAGTTACCTTTATGTCTTATGATTTCTATGATTTATTCATTATTTGATGAGGTATGATAAAGTTCTTATGTTTTATGGGTAATGTATGATTTCATTCTTATGTATATATGCACCATGTTTCCTTTCCATATTTTTATATCCCTTACTGAGCTTTTTATGCTCATCCCAAGTTTTTTTGAAATGTTTTTCACAGGTCAAGGGAAAGGTACATGATATGATGATAGTGTCAAGGAAGTGTCAAGAAAGAATCCATGTTTTATTTTAAATATGTTTCCACTGATGGGAAATAATAATACTATCTTTATGTAACCACTTTGTTTATATGTGGAATTTAATGCATGTTTTATGATCTAATTCTCTAAAACTCTAAACACGAAAAGATCCTCAATGTGTAATCTTCTAATAACTGATGATTAAGTAAGTTTTAAGGCTGGGGCCTTATAGTTGGTATCAGAGGTCAGTTTAGATAACTTTTGGAGTTATAATTCTATTAAATCATTATCCAAATGTATTTTTTTATGGTCAAATTGAAGTGATATAGTATTTGAAGATTAACATGTTGCTTCATCTAAGACATGTCTATTCAGAATGGTCTTCCGCAGAGGAAACAGGGAAGTAGTGCTAGGAAGGCAAGCAGAAGGAAATAACCTTCGAAATCAGCATCATGAGATGGTCGGAATTGGAACTAAATAGTTTGTTGCAGTAATGGTGCAATTGACTCAAGCGATAAATGGTGGTGGTATCCATGCATGAGATCAGCCAGATCAACTGGAAAGGAACCTGTCAGTGGTGGAACATTTCATGAGGCAACATCCCCCATCATTCAGAGGATCATCTGACCCTGTGCTAGCTGAAGGGTGGATTAAAGCACTGGAGAATATTTTCGATGTCATGGGATGTTCAGAAAATCAAAAGGTTAGTCTTCCTATTTACCGTTTAGAGGGTGAAGAAGATCAGTGGTGGTCTATGTTTAAAAATATCAGGGACGCTGATGAGATTGATGATCTCTACTGGGATGAATTCAAAGGTATGTTTCTTGAAAAGTATTTTCCTAAGGCTGTTTGACTTAGGATAGGAAAACAATTCTTGGAACTGAGGCAAAAGGAAGACTCAGTGGCTACCTATAATGAAAGGTTCACTCGATTGGCAAGGTATGATCCAAATTTTATCCGAGACCTTGATTGTAAAATCAATCATTTTTACTTAGGATTAAAGCCAAAATATTGAAGGGCATTAGCTTCTCCTGAGTTTAAAAGTTATGAAAAGCATGTTCGATGTGCTGAGATGGTGGAAATGGTGTTTTTCGATGACCGAGTGTTCTAAAACAGACGACAGAAGAAGAGACCGAGGTGGCAGGAGAAAAGTAAGAATTCTTCAAAAAAGTCTGATGGTAAGAAATCTATGTTTCCAGTTTGTGATAAATGTGGCAAAAGGCATACTAGGGAATGTCTTCTGAATTCTGGAAAGTTCTACTGATGTGGTAAGATGGGACATAAGGCTCGTGGTGGCACTGAAAAAGATCAGGGTGATGGTAAGACCAAATTTGATTTACAGTTAGTGAAATGTTATAAGTGCAATGACATGGGTCACTATGCAAATGAGTGTCCGACAAAGAGCTTGAGTGATGGGAAGAAGTTATACTACAAACAGAAAGGGGTGGTGAAATCATTTGCAACTACTTCAGCAGATGTCAGGCCGTTAAATGATGTTTTATCAGGTACTTTGTTTTTTCAGATTATGCCAGTGTGTTGTTTGATTCGTGGTCTACACATTCTTTCATCTCTAAAAACTTTTCTAGTAAAATGGGAATACCATCTCAAGAAATGACTCCTGAACATGTGGTAAAGACACCTGGGAGAAATGTTGAGGCAAAAAGAATTTATAAGAATCTTCCTATCCTTATCTGTGGAAAGAACCTGCTTGCAAACCTTATTGTTCTACCTCTAGTAGAGTTTGATGTTTTCCTGAGTATGGATTGTCTCTCTATTTACCATGCTAAGATTGACTGTATAGCTAAAGAAGTTTCTTTTCAGAAAGACTTTAAGTTTGTGTACAAGAATGAACCCTTACTGTTGATAACTTATCAAGAGGCCAAGAAACTTGTAAAAGATGAAAATGAATGTTACCTTGCACACATTGTTGAAAATAAAGGAACTGTTCAGATTAATGATGTGCCAGTGGTAAATGAGTATCCTGATGTTTTTCCTGATGAGTTGCCTGGAATAATACCAGATCAAAAAGTTGAATTTACTGTTGACTTAGTTCTTGATGCTAGGCCAATTTCAAAAACCCCTTATCGAATGGCTCAAATTGAACTTTTAGAGTTGAAGGAGAAATTTCATGATTTATTAAAGAAAGGTTTCATTCGACCTAGAACATCACCATGGGGTGCTTCTGTTTTATTTGTTAAAAAGTAATATGGTTCAATGAGACTTTTCATTGATTATAGAGCCTTTAATAACATCACTGTTAAGAACAAATATCCCTTTCCTCTTATTGATGATTTGTTTGATCAACTCCAGGGAGCTTAGTATTTTTCAAATATTGACTTGAGATCGGGGTACCATCAGCTTAAGGTAAAGTAAGAACATGTTCTGAAGACCGCGTTCCGTACAAGATATGGCCATTATGAATTTGTATTAATGCCTTTTGGGCTAACCAATGCACCTTCTGTATTCATGGACTTAATGAATAGAATATTCCCTGAGTTCTTGGATAAGTTTGTGGTGGTTTTCATTGATGATATTTTGGTGTTTTCTAAAAGTAAAGAGGAGCATGAAAGATATTTAAGGGTTATCTAGGAAACCTTAAAAGAAAAGAAGCTATATAGAAAATTCAGCAAGTGTGAGTTTTGGTTGCAACAAATTTCTTTCCATGGTCACACTGTTTCAAAAGATGGGATAACTGTTGATCCTGCAAAAACAAAAGTTGTTGAAGAATGGCCAAGACCCACAAATGTAACAGAGATTCATAGTTTCCATGGTGTGGCAGGCTATTACCGAAGGTTTTTTAGAAATTTTTCATGGTTATCTAGTCCAATGACTAAGCTAACTCGGAAGGTTGTTAAGTTTATCTGGACAAAAGAATGTGATGATTGTTTTCAGGATCTGAAAAGAAGATTGGTGAATGCTTTAGTTTTGGCACTACCTTCCAGGAATGGTGAGTTTATTATATACAGTGATGCTTCATTGAGAGGACTTGGTTTTGTCCTAATGCAGAATGATCAGGTAATTGCTTATGATTCACGACAGTTGAAAACTGATGAGGTAAATTACCCTACACATGATTTGGAATTACCAGCTGTTGTTTTTGCTTTAAAAATTTGGAGGCATCATTTCTATTGTGTAAAGTGTGAAATATATACCGATCAGAAAAGTTTAAAGTATATATTCACTAAGAAAGAGGTGAACATGAGACAAAGGAGATGGTTAGAATTAATCAAGGATTATGATTGTACAATTCATTACCATCTAGGAAAAGCAAATAAAGTGGGTGATGCTTTAAGTCGAAAAACTAATGCTACATTAGCAATGTTGCATTTGGAACGTGATCCTTTGGTTAACGATTTGATGAACTTTATAATAGAAGTTGTTGGTGTAGGATGTTATTTATTTTGTTTTAGGTATCAGTCAGATCATCTCTATCAGATAGAATCAAGCAAGCACAGAAGCAAGACAGTGAGTTGCATAAAAAGGTAGAGCTAGTTCAGAAAGGTAAGTTGCATGAATTCAACATTGTTAATGATTGCGTTTTGAGATTTGGGAAGAGATTGTGTGTGCCTTGTGATTCACATTTGAAGAGAGAGTTGTTATGTGAAGCTCATAGTTCTCGGTTTTCAGTTCATCCTGGCAGTACTAAGATGTACAGAGATCTGTGGGAGTATTACTGGTGGGGTGGAATGAAAAGAGATATTGTTGATTTTACTGTGAAGTGTTTGACATGTCAACAGGTTAAAGCAGAGTGGCAGTTACCAAAAGGGATGCTTCAGCCTTTACTAGTGCCGGAGTGGAAATGGGAGAATATATCCATGGACTTTGCTGTGGGATTACCGAAGACATCTCGAGGTAATAATGCAATCTGGGTTATTGTTGATCACTTGACCAAATCTGCTCATTTCCTTGCTATACGAGATACTTTTTACCTGGATCAACTTTCCCGTTTGTATTTTAAAGAGATAGTCAAGTTACATGGAGTTCCTCTCTCCATTTTATCTAACCACGATCCCAGGTTCACTTCTAACTTTTGGAAAGGCCTTCAGAAGTCGTTGGGTACTGAATTAAATTTTAGAACAGCTTTTAATCCTCAATAAGATGGGAAGTCAGAACGAAAAATTCAGACCTTGGAGGATATGCTATGAGCTTGTTCGATGGATTATTAGGGAATTTGGGACCAACATCTTTCTTTGGTTGAATTTTCATATAATAACAGTTTTCATTCTAATATACAGATGGCACCATTTCAGGAATTATATGGGAAGCAGTGTCGAACTCCAGCTTTCTGGGATGAAGTGGGTGAAAGGAAGTTGATGGGACCAGAATTGGTAGAAGAGATGGTAGAAAAAGTTCAGCTAATTCAGAAACACATGAAAACATCTCAGAGCAGGCAGAAGAGTTATGCAGGCAACAGGAGGAAGGATCTCTCTTTTGAGGTAGGTGATCATGTTTTTCTCAAAGTATCACCATGGAAAAGTGTGATATGATTTGGTAAGAAAGGAAAGCTGAGTCCACGGTTCATCAGACCAAATGAAATTCTGGAGAGAGTTGGATCAGTTGCATACAGGGTGGCTTTACATCCGAGTTTATCTCAGGTACACAATGTTTTTCACGTTTCGATGTTGAGAAAGTATTTGCCAGATCCATCTCATGTTTTGAGTCCAGAGGTAGTTCAGCTGGAAGAGAACCTATCTTATGAGGAACAACCGGTCTAGATTATTGACCACAGGGAGAAAGTGTTACAAAATAAGGTGATTCATCAGGTAAAGGTTTTTTGGGAAAACAACATGATTGAAGAGGCAACATGGGAATCTGAAAATGCAATGAGGGATAAGTACCCTCATTTATTTGATAAGTAAATAAATTATGGGGATACAATTTTCTAAAGGGGGGAAGGATGTAACATAACAAGTAAGTAATGAATAATAGATATTTTTATCTATGTCTATTAATGATTAATATAGTGTTTTAGATGCTTAAAATGAAAATAAATACAATCTTATGCATGAAATACACTAATATTCTTAAAAGATTGTCTTATTGTCTTTTGAGGGAAAACCCTTATTAAATAAAACTTTTGACAATTTTATAATCTATAATTTGCAAAATAAACATATTCATTATGATTGGGACATTTAAATTTACATTGGATAAATTTTTGGTATTTTTCTGACAATATTCATTTTTTAATGAATAGTGAAAAATACTGCATTTTACATCAAAACTGCTTTTTCATTTAATTTTATTATATGGTTAGATTATCTTTTTAATTGGTATTAAAGTGTAATATTAATATCTTTTTACCATTTAATCCAATGGTGGTCATTAGGATTATTTTTACTTTGTAATTGGTCATAAACTAATGCCAAACTTTGCATAGATATTGTTTCAAAAAAACCCGCTATTTGTTTTGACAACGGGAATTATTTTTAAATAAATTATTGAAATTTATGTGTTTGGAATTTGGTAAAATGGATTAAATATTTGGAATCAGAAGGTCCAAATTATGTAATTACGACTATTTTATTTTTGGACATTATGAATAGTAACGATGGTAATTATCTCTAATTATCTTGATTAATGAGTAATCAGGTAGTTAAAGATAATAAAATGATATCATAATAACACAAAAATACCACAACATGTGTCCTAAGGCTACGGGTTGTCTCATGGCCGACCATGGGATGCCTTGTGCCAAACGTGGGGGCCCCATGGAATCACTTTCGTGAGAACGTGACTTTTTATCTTTTTATTTTTTAAAGAATGTTAAATGTGACAAAGAATGTATCACCTAAGTAATGTAATTTTAATTTTGTCTACATAAATGATCATTTGGACTATAAATTGTCATTGGAAAGATAAAAATATTTCCTACATCATAGTAATTTTTTTATAATTTTTAGACATTATATAAATTAAATTATTTATGACATCATGATGAGGCAGCGATGACCTCATTATTTAAGTATTTAAATAAAATGGCAATATAATGTAATATCTAAGACCTACACATTTCCAAAACCTATTGTATGAGTTGATTTAGAACCCTCAACACCTTATCCTCGAAATAAATCAATTTTGGACCTTTAAAATCTGAGACTGTTTTGAAATTAAAGTAACAATGTGTAACTTTACAAGAGTGCCCCTCATCTCCTCTTATAAAAGGCCCCCACCTCTACCTCCGTACCCACACTCCCAAAGCCTTTGGCTCAGCCAAACCCTGCCCATTTTGTCTCTCCACTTCCATCTCTTACCCTTTGAAGCCTCACTTCGGGCAGAAGTCTTCCCAAGGAAGCCTTTGAGCTCAAACCAAAGGGAGTTACCTGATTTTAAGGTAATGTCTTCACTTGAGTCCTTTTGTTTTATTTTGCTTCTCCAACCCCATAAAGTCTTTTTATTCATTTATTTTGTAACAAATACAGTATATTCAATATACTAGGATGTTTTCATAAGAAGGATTCGAGCTACACTTACACACATCTACATCTAATGGTTAATGGACATATTGTTTCTGTGGATGGTGAATTTATGCCTCCCGAAACGATGATTGATCAACATTATTTTAACACCTTCAAAGGTGGCCATTAAGATGTCACTATATTTATATATAAAATATTTTTATTATTTCCTTAAGTTTCTGTATTTTTTTATTTTGGGCATACCATTATGGTTTCCATTATGGGTAAACGCGATATCTTCATTTAAGGAAGTGCAGACTACCGCCCCCTCAAAGTGATTTGATTCGTTAAATACCATATGTGGGACGTGTAAAGGATGAAACTATGATATTATATATGATATTATAATGGAATTATAATATACCTTTATATCATTATGATTCTATTCTATAAAATACGAAATAGAAATGAAAGTAGTGTTCATGCGTGCGTACGGCTTACCGTCTCCATGAATGGTGCATTTCATTTCTTACCTCTAAATGATTTTGTAATATTATAAATGCATGCATGTAATGGATATATATGAAATATCGGATATCTACAACATGAATACCATTCTGGATATAATGGATACAAGAACGACTTGTAATTATAAAGGGCTTATTTTTTACTCAAGTACCAATGATCGTTAAAAAGACCGTTATTAACATAAATAATTACATAGTGTTCATGACATGGAAATAAGTGATATAAAAGGAATAATGAACTTGAAAAAGGTTCTTAAACAAGGATAAATTAACTCATGTTTATTATTCAGGACATTAATGAACGATCGAGTCAAGTCGGACCCGAGGTATGGGACTTCGTCTCAATCTCCTTTCATTGAGACATATTTTGTTTTATACACAACCTTATTTTATGCAGTGTATAAACCCCTTTGACATTTACGTTTATTCAAAAGGAATATTTTTTATACGAAGCGTTTAATAAACGACAAAAGGGAATGTTTTTGTCGTACGTATGCGGCGACAATGACTTCTCCACCGCCGTGACCATTATTTGAGTTTCGGCTTCCTCTACAAGCCATACCTTTTTTAAAAGAAAAATAAATACCATGTTTTACATTGCTTTTATTTTGGTATTGAAACTGATTTTCATATTGTTTTTATATCAAAGTGTTGTATTGATATCTTTTGATTGAAAGGTGTAAATGTTATGTTTCTTTTATGCATGTTTTATGTGATACGATTATGTTGAGGTTCTTGGGCATTATTATGAAGACGAGTGGTTCCGTGATAAAATAAGGGCGGGTGAGCCCGATATAGCTCTCCAATGCATTGGGTAATGCGAAGGAGTGTAACGTTAAAGTTTCTCCGAAGAGATTTAGGGAATATACTGTGATGGGTATTCCAAACGTAACCAAGAGGGTTACTCCCTACGTAAGAATGTTATGAATGCCTCAAGTTACCTTTATGTATTATAATTTCTATGATTGATTCATGATTTGATGAGGTATGTTAAAGTGAATATGTTTTATGGGTAAAGTAGTGATTTCATTCTTATATATATGTGTACACATGTTTCCTTTCCATATTTGTGTATCCCTTACTGAGCTTTTTATGCTCATCCCACGTTTTTTTGAAATGTTTTTCATAGGTCAAGGGAAAGGTACATGATATGATGATAGTGTCAAGGAAGTGTCAAGAAAGAATCCATGTTTTATTTTAAATATGTTTCCACTGATGGGAAAGAAGAATACTATCTTTATGTAACCACTTTGTTTATATGTGGAATGTAATTCATGTTTTATGATCTAATTCTCTAAAACTGTAAACCCGAAAAGATCCTCAATGTGTAATCTTGTAATAACTCATGATTAAGTAAGGATTAAGGCTGGGGACTTATATTGCCAATCGAGTGAACCTTTCTTCATAGGTAGCCACTGAGTCTTCCTCTTGACCCAATTACAAGAATTTTTTTTCCATCCTAAGTTTAACAGCCTTAGGAAAATACTTTTCAAGAAACATACCATTGAATTCATCCTAGTCGAGAGCATCAATCTCATCAGCGTCCCTGATATTTTTAACCATCGACCACCACTGATCTGCTTCACCCTCCAAATGGTAAATAACAAGACTAACCTTTGATTGTCTGAACACCCCATGACATCAAAAATCTTCTCCAGTGATTTAATCTACCCTTCAGCTAGCACAGGGTCAGATGATACTCTGAATGATGGGGGATGTTGCCTCATCAAATGTTCCACCACTGACATTTTCCTCTGTGGTTGATCTGGATGATCTTGTTCATGGATACCACCACCATTTATCACTTGAGTCAACTGCTCCATTACTGCAACAAACTGTTCAGTTCCAATTCTGACTATCTCAGGATGCTGATTTGAAAGGTTATTTCCTTCTGTATGCCTTCCTAGCACTGCTTCCCTATTTCCTCTGTGGGAAACCATTCTGAACAAACATGTCTTAAATGAAGCATCATGGTAATCTTTAAATGCTATATCATTTAAAAAAAATATTTTTGGATAATCATTTAATAGAGTTCTAACTCCTGAAGTTATCTAAACCGACCGTTGATACCAACTATAAGGCCCCAGCCTTAAGCCTTACTTAATCTTGAGTTATTACAAGATTACACATTGAGGATCTTTTTGGGTTTATAGTTTTAGAGAATTAGATCATAAAACATGCATTACATTCCACATATAAAAAAAGTGGTTACATAAAGATATTAATCTTCTTTCCCATCAATGGAAACATATTTAAAATAAAACATGGATTCTTTCTTGACACTTCCTTGACACTATCATCATATCATGTACCTTTCCCTTTACCTGTGAAAAACATTTCAAAAAAACTTGGGATGAGCATAAAAAGCTCAGTATGGGTTATAAAAATATGGAAGGGAAACATGAGTTCATATATACATAAGAATGAAATCATACTTTACCCATAAAACATAAGCACTTTGACATACCTCATCAAATCATGAATAAATCATAGAAATCATAAGACATAAAGGTAACTTGAGGCATTCATAACATTCTTACGTAGGGAGTAACCCTCTTGGTTATGTTTGGAATACCCATAACAGTATATTCCCTAAATCACTTTAGAGAAACCTTAAAGTTTCACTCCTTCACATTACCCAATGCATTGGAGAGTTATATCGGGCTCATCCGCCCTTATTTTATCACGGAACCACCCGTCTTCATAATAATGCCCAAGAACCTCAACATAATCGTATCACATAAAACATGCATAAAGTAAACATAAAATTTCCACCTTTCAATCACAAGATATCAATACAATACAGTGATATAAAAACATTATGAAAACCATTTTCAATACCAAAATAAAAGAAAAGTAAAACATGGTATTTAATTTTCTTTTAAAAAAAGGTATGGCTTGTAGAGTAAGCTGAAACTCATATATTGGTCACGGCGGCGGAGAAGTCATTGTCGCCGCATACGTACGGAAAAAAAATTCCCTTTTTTCGTTTAGTAAATGCTTCGTATAAAAAATATTCCTTTTAAACAAACGTAAAAGTCAAATGGGTTTATACACCATATAAAAGAAGGTTGTGTATAAAACAAAATATGCCTCAATGAAAGGAGATTGAGACGAAGTCTCATACCTCAGGTCTGACTTGACTCGATCGTTCTTTAATGTTTTGAATAATAAACTTGAGTTAATTTCTACTTGCTTAAGAACCTTTTTCAAGTTCATTATTCATTTTATATCACTTATTTCCATGTCATGAACACTATGTAATTATTTAAGTTAATAACGATCGTTTTAACGATCATTGGTACTTGAGTAAAAAATAAACCCTTTATAATTACAAGTTGTTCATGTATCCATTATATCCATAATTATAATCATGATGTATATATCATATATAACTAGTGTATACATTAATTTATAATATTACATAATGATTTAGAGGTATGAAATGAAATGCACTGTTCATGGAGACGGTAAGTCGTACGTACGCATGAACGCTACTTTCATTTCTATTTCATATTTTATAGAATGGAATCATAATGATATAAAGGTATATTATAATTCCAATATAATATCATATATAATATCATTGTTCCATCCTTTATATGTCACACATATGGTATTTAACGAATCAGATCACTTTGAGGGGGTGGTAGTCCGCACCTCCTTAAATGAAGATATCACGTTTACCCATAATAGAAACCATAAAAGTATGCCCAAAATGAAAAATACAGAAGCTTAAGGAAAACATAAACATATTATTTATCATATATAAATATAGTGACATCTTAATTGCCACCTTTGAAGGTGTTAAAAGAATGTTGAACAATCATCGTTTCGGGAGGCATAAATTCACCATCCACGGAAACAGTATGTCCTTTAACCATTAGATGTAGGTGTGTGTAAGTGTAGCTAGAATACTTATTATAAAAAAATCCTAGTATATTGAAGATACTGGAGCTGTTACAAAATAAATGAATAAAAAGAGTTTAGGGGGTTGGAGAAGAAAAATAAATCAAAAGGACTCAAGTGAAGACATTACCTTAAAATCGGGTAACTCCCTTTGGTTTGAGTTCAAAGGCTTCCTTGGGAAGACTTATTCCCAAAGTGAGGCTTCAAGGAGTAAGATAGGGAAGTGTAGAGACAAAATGGGCAGGGTTTGGCCGATCCAAAGGCTTTGGGAGTGTGGGTAAGGAGGTAAAGGTGGGGGCCTTTTATAAGAGGAGATGAGGGGCTCTATTGGAATGTAATGAAATGTTACTTTATTTGAAAATTATTTTCGGATTCAAAAGGTCCCACATTGATATAATTCAAGGGTAAGGTGATAAGGGTTCACAATCCACCCATCCAATATGTTTTGGACAAGTGTAGGTCATAGATTTTACATTATCATTTCATTTTATTTAAATCCTTTATTAATGAGGTAATTGTTGCATCATCATGATGCCATAAATAATTAAATTTATTTAAAGTCAAAAAATTATTAAAAAAATACTATGATGTAGGAAATATTTTTATCTTTTTAATTAATATTTATAGTCCAAAATATCATTTATGTAGACAAATGTAAAAATATTTTACTTAGGTGATACATTCTTTGTCACATTTAACATTCTTTAAAAATAAAAAGATAAAAAGTCACTTTCTCACAATAGTGATTCCATTGGACCCCCATGTTTGGCACAAGAAATCTCATGGTCGGCCATGAGACAAAAAGTAGCCTTATGACACATGTTTTGGTCTTTTTGTATTATTATGATATCATTTTATTATCTTTAACTACCTGATTACTCATTAATCAAGATAATTAAAGATAATTACCATCGTTACTATTCATAATGTCCAAAAATAAAATATTCTTAATTAACTAATTTGGACCTTCTAATTCCAAATATGTAATCCATTTTACCAAATTACAAACACATAAATTTCAATAATTTATTTAAAAATAATTCCCGTTGTCAAAACAAATAGCGGGTTTTTTATAACAATATCTATGAAAAGTTTGGCATTAGTTTATAACCAATTCCAAAGTGAAATTAATCATAATGATCACCATTGGATTAAATGGTAAAAATATATTCAGATTACACATTAAGACCAACTAAAAGGATAATCTAACCATATAATTAAATTAAATGAAAAAGAAGTTTTGATGTAAAATGCAGTATTTTTTCACTATTCATTAAAAAATGAACATTGTCAGAAAAATACCAAAAATTTATCCAATGTAAATTTCAATGTCCCAATCATAATTAATACGTTTATTTTGACAAATATAGATTATAAAATTGTCAAAAGTTTGATTTAAAAAGGGTTTTTCATCAAAAGGCAGTAAAACAATCTTTTAAGAATATTAGTGTATTCCATGCATAAGATTGTATTTATTTTCATTTTAAGCCTCTAAAAAACTATCTTAATCATTAATAGAAATAGATAAAATTATATATTATTATTTACTTAATTGGGATGTTACACTATAAATGGGTCAAGGCACCCAAGAGAAAGAATTTGATGACCCATTGACGTATCACCTCATACGAATGCTTACTGTGTAATTTAATCCCTTTGTCTCGATATCTCATCAAGCAGGTTTCATGGCAGTGTCATAAACCTATATGATTGATCTTTTGTTCATTGAATACCTGAAATAAACTCATCATTCACACCATGGAAATGGAATTTAGTGCGACAGTTCTATTTCAATCAAAGTGTCGAGATATCAACTTCCATAAATGGAAGGGAAAAATCCTTCATCGACTTATCCATTAACAACATGTCACTCGTGACACACCCAACGTACCCTACTTCCTGCCAACTGTCTACGTGATGGTTTTCGTCAGTAAATCTAAGTGCGCAAGTCATGACATTAGTTAATGATAATCTTCCAGTCTACGGACTATTACACACACTCGTAGATAGCAATGTTCGATGACACCAAGACATGCTGAATTACTATTGGCAGGTCTGTTCTCATAATCTCCCATCTTGGAGATTACCAAGTGCGAACACCATGATAGATAGTCTATTCATCTTACGAGTACTCTCACATGATAGTCTGTATACTGTGTTTCCTATCATAGTATTTCATCCAACCGTATAACATTATTTAATAATATTGTTATAGAATTTCAAGGTTATCATCACAGCGGGGATCTGCCAGGACCTTATCAATGCAACAAATATTCTGGGACATTATTATATTATAGTTATGGAGAACAATAAACAATATATAATAAATGAACATTTATGTAATCAAAGTACAAAATAGTTGGTTCTCAGGACACCAACCCTTACAAAGACCCCCAATGTGGGCCTTGAACCAACAACACATTGGGCGAAGTGAGCTGGAAAACATCCAAATAACATTATTGTAGTGTCTAGGATTTAAGCCCAAAGAGTCTCAAACATTATGTGGAGATCAAAGACATCATGGGGAACATTTAATTAAACAGTTTCCCAAGATAATTTGAATGTTTTAATGGAGTTCCAGGTGATGCAATTTGAAGATGCAATCTTGGGCCAGATTCCATGGCCTAGAAAAACAGCCCACCATTTAAAACATATCTTGCAAACCACAAAGTATTTTGGGCTGAAATTTTATAGTAACTTAGGGAAAACCTATGGATTTATTTTATTCTTATAGGGAACACTCCAATTCTGCTTTATAGAAGGTTATATCAGCGCTTATGTCCGGTGGATGAAATCTGGCTCCCACTTCGAGGAAATAGTTGAAAGGTCTCCTCTACATTAAATGTCCACCCACATAGGTCCACCACAATTAATTAAAGAGAGTGGTATTGATGGTGGATAGACCCAATGCCTCTTAAAACGATATTTAAGGCAATATAAATTGAGGATTTAAAGATCTTAGAGCTTTGTTTTCATTGTAATGTTATTATTCAAAATTGCCCTTGTAGCCTTTTTCCTTCTCATGTAAGTTGTTTCAATCACCTTAGTTTTCAATAAAATTTCTTCTTATTCTATTATTCTATTATTCCCCTTATCACCTTGATACTGATTCCTCAAAGCTTGAATTTATTCAAACAAAACCTTGTTATTTTGTTCACACAAAGGTGGAGTGATCGTGTTTTTTGTTGTTCTTTTATTACTTCTTCAATTACGCCCCTATGAGTCTGCTTTCCGCTTCTTTGAGATCACAGAATCAATGGAGGGATACTCACTAATGGGTTTGTACTAGGGAGTTTTATGTGTTATATTGGATGTTATTTTATGATAAAAAATTTTGTAATCATTTCATTAATTTAAGTTTTCCATTTGATGATTATTTTCTTATTCATCTTCGCCAACTTCAACAATGACACATTTTGAGTGCTAGTACGATCCAATTCCTTGGAGTGATAATTAAATTTATCCTTTAAGATAATTAGTGATTAGACTTGGAATTGTGTAGGGATTAAATTGGTGAATTATTTTGAGAAATTATATCATTTTGTAGATGCATCTTGAGTTAGTGAAACAAATGTTATAAGAAAATAAATACATCCAATCTAACCCTAGTAACAACTTAGGGTCAACTCATATCCATTAATTGTTTTAGACTAAGTAATTGTATGTTTATTTTTATTTTTTTCTTTAAATTAAATCACTAGTTATTCAAATCAATTCAATCTAAATAGTTGGCCACTTCATTGCCAAATCCTTCCAAAATCAGAGTGTCTTTAGGTTTCTTCTTCGGTCCCTGCGGATTCGACCCCTACCTGTACTACATAGACCGCATACCTGTAGGGTAAATTTGGGTGAAACCAAATTTTTTCACCATTACCGGGGACCCAAGTAAGTACCGTGACATGCATCATCCTTTTCTCACCCCACGTTCTCTATTCTCACACCCATCTCTCTTATCTTTACCCCTTTCTGTTTGTCTGTGTCCTGAGAATCTTGAATCCAACTTTTTGTCTTCTCTAATGGAGTATCTTCTGAATCACCATGTCACCAAATCATGCTAGAATTAAATGGAAAATCAGTATTTGGAATCCATTAAATTAGAAAATTTATTTGATCAACCCTTGATTAATTACCCCACACACTATCATACGTACATTTAATGGGATAATGAATTCTTAAATGATCAATTTCTTTCGCTATCAAAGATGATTGAAGATTCCAATATTAGTTAAGTCCATAATTTTCAACCTCTCATCCTATCTATTACTCAATCATTTCATGAACAATTGTGTAATCAAATAGAGATAATTAATTTTGAGGTTTCATCTTTGAGGTTAGAACTACAAAACATTAAGACATGTGAAGAACCCACTATAGAGTCATGGAAATCAGTGTTAGATAATGAAGTTAATTGGTCATGTAATGTGGAAATTCAAGCTTAAGAGTTCTTAAATCAGGATGAAATTGATTTTTTGAATTTAAAAGATAATAAATGGACATCATGGATTGAGTTTCCTGAACTTGGCTCCATTAGTGAATTTTTAGGACCACCGATCACTATACAATTGGGAGAAATCCCAAACATTTAACCCATACCTACTCCTTGAATTCAAATGGAAACTTTTGAGGATAAAACTTATTTTTAGAAGAACCAATTCATTCTAATGTTTTTGGAGAAGAAACTGATTTTCATTCAAATTGGCAATCTTTTTAAAAAAAATTCAATCCACCTGAACTCAAAATCATTGTCCATCCTTCCCCAATTGAGTATCCCATCATTTGTGATAGGAAAGATCATAGGGTTTTCATTCATCTCATGAAACCCAAAAAGGGGGGTTGATCTATGATTTATTAGGAAAGAATACAAAAGAAAAAAGGTCAACCATTTCTGATACTCCTTGCATTCTCTCATTAATTTTAGAAAATAGGATTGTTCATGAATCAAATTGAAAACATTCTTAACAATAAAAAGGTAGAATCATTATCAATCATTTTATAGTTGAGAAATATGGGGTCCTTAAAATGTTGAAAGTTGGTATTAGGTAATTTAGGGGCCATGTCGAGCTAGAGACGTTAAACAAAAGCGCTGCACGATATGCAACCCATGTTTTTCATGATTTATTTTATTTAATTAGTACTTCGGACTGTTGACCTGTTCTTCTTTTAGGAATACTGATTTGTATGAAATGGGAGCACCATATTCATCATTGTCACATGTTGTGATCCCTGAGTAATACCTTACCTCGAAAATTTAAAGAATACAATGTATCATCAATTTATTTTATTTTGTTTTATGTTTTCGTAGTTATTTTTAAAAATATATTGTTGACCTATTCTTATTTTATGAGTAAGGATGATTATGAAAGGGGATAACCGTATTCATTCATGTCAGGCTATGTGATCCCTACGTAATACCTTACCTAGAAAATTTAAAGACGACAGTGTATCATCAGTTTTATTTTTTAAATTTTATAAAAAAATTAAAAAACAAGGAAAACCATACAAATTTTGATACTTGGTATTAAATAAATTGTTGGGTTGTATGTTTTTTCTACGTTGTTCTTCTTTCTATGGTTCATGAACTATTTTTGGTGATACATGTTCAATCAAGGAGGTTCCTACAACCCTCAAGAGATCAAAGGAGTAATCTGAAGCATCATCAACTTCAACTTCAAAAACAATGTGAATTTGTTCCATGTTTACCATTTTCTATTTTATCTTTGAACTCCTCTCCTACCCCCCTTATAACTTTTATTTTCTTTAAACACTGGTGATAGTGTTATTTTATGTTGGGGGAGGTGAAATAAAAAAAATTGATTTTGTGTGAAAAAAAAATATGGAAGGGAAAATTTCATTAACCTTGAACATGATAACACACATTGCAATCTCTAAAATTAGATATCAAATAATTTTGAATACCATGATTCTGATTTTAATGCATATTTATGTTCAGGTGCATAGATATTGGAAAGTGCGGTTGTCTGATGTGATTTTTCACCATTTATATTTTCATCCATTTATTTAAAAAACACAATGCACGTCCCTTAGGTTGTAGGGTATTAGTTTGAATTCTTGGGGTCCATAATAAATGGCATAGGGTTGGTGATCGTTTTAATTTTAACATGAGTATTCAAAAATAATCAATTGCACATAGAGCAATGAATTGACCTAATGTGTGGCTTTCGACACTTGGGGATCACGACTCCATAGTTTACTAGCCCAGAGATGGGAATTTTATTTCAATTTGGGGTACTTTGAATTTTTTTGATTGAGTATATCGAGATGATACCCGATTATGTGAGCTTCACTTGGTGCCCTAAGGTCTTTGAGCCTAGGAGTCATCGACAATGTCTTGTTACATGGGTTGACTCGATTGAGTTCAATTTCAATTACCATGGAAAAATTGAAAAAAATCAAAAAATAAACAAAAAAAAAAGAAAAAAATAAATAATCAACTTACTATTAAAATCTCATTCCTCATAGCGCTTCCATCTTTTCTCCCTTTGAATGAAAATGAATCCCCATGTCTATTGTGATGCACAACACTTCGTCCTGCTTAATTGAAATTGGATGAAATATGGTGATGAATTTGAACAAAGGAGTGGGATTAGGCTTGGGTTATGCCTATGAACATAGTTTGTTTTAAATGATTTTGATGGGTTTCATAATTTTTTTGGTATGAGGTCTTTGGGTGAGCAATGCGTATTAGAATGTTTTTGGAAAAGGGAACTCAAATTTCATATTTTTGAGATATATTATGCTCGGGACCAGAAAAAATGAAGTTGACAGGTGTGATTAGCCACTAAAAGAGGCTAATATTCATTGTCAATATATATAGTTTTCATGTGCTTATTATTCATAAATACCAATTTAGTTCATTTTACACTTTGAACATCATTTCACATCCTGATTGCAATTCTTTCTTAAAATGCAATATTACATGGTACATTTGTGATCACAATTTACAATATCCAATTATCTTGATTTTAATTTCGTATTTAATTTTCATGTTTCTCATTCCATTGGGAAAAAATCATACTTTTTGTGCACTTGATGATTCAAATTGGAAGACCACCAAAGTGGGCCTTGAACCAACAACATTTTGGGCATAGTGAGCTGGACAGTATCGCAATAAAATTATTTTAGCGGCCAGTATTTAAGCTCATGGAGTCTCAAACGTTTTCTAGATATTGAAGACATCATTGGGAACATTTCAATCAATAGTGGACCAAGCTAATTCTAATGTTTTAATAGAGTTACAGGTGGCCCAATTTGAAGATGCAATTCTGGGCCAGATTCCGCGGCCCAGAAAAACAGCCCACCATTTAAATCATATCTCTCAAACCAAAATGTATTTTAGGCTGAAATTGTATAGTAAATTAGGGGAAATTCTAGGATTCGTTCAATTATTCTATGGAACTCTTCAATTCTTCTTTATAGAAGGTGATATCGGTTCTTCTATTCGGTGGATGAAATTTTACTCCCACTTCGAGGAAAGAGTTGAAAGGTCTCCTCTACATTAACTTTCCACCAACCTAGGTCCACCACAATTAATTAAAGAGAGTCGGATTGATGGTGGCTCGACATAAGTCCTCTTAAATGGCTATTTAAGGTAGTAAAAATGGGGGATTGAAGGATCTTGGAACTTTTTTTTCATTGTAATGTTATTATGCCAAATTGTCCTTATAGATTTTTTCCTTCCCATGTAATTTGTTTCAATCACCTTAGTTTTCAATAAAAGTTCCTCATAATCTCTTATTCTGTTCTTCATATAATCACCTTGATATCATTTCCTCAAGGTGTGAATTTATTCACACTAAACCTTGTGATTTTGTTCACACAACGATGGAGTGATCATGTTTTTGTTGTTGTTGTTTTTTTACTTCTTCAATTCTGCCCCTATGAGTCTGCTTTCCACTTCCTTTGAGATCATAGAATCAATGTAGGGATAAACCCTTTTGGGTTAGTCCTAGGGAGTTTCATGGGGCAGATTAGATGTAATTTTATGATCTAAAATTTTGTAATCATTTCATTAATTTAATATTGTAACACCCTGGGTAAATAAAGAATATAACATCTTTATGTTTATCCATATTTGTGAATCAAATATAAATATTACTTTAAAGGGTATGTAATGCTCGATGGCGTACCCAATATGCAACAACGAGTTTCTTGAGAATCTTACGTTGCACTCTAATAATAAAATAATATTATTTTAAATGGTAGTTAACATGTAACCATTGTAATTGCGGGAATGGATAGAAATAACTAAAATATGATTATATATGTTTTTAAATGTTTTTACATTTATCCAATAAAAGGTAAAGGCATAAAATACGGAAAGAATTCAATTTTAGGCGTATATGCCCTAGTTTTCACAAAAGGTTCACTTATCGCCTTTTGATGGTGAACCGTCATTAAATATAGTTTTGTTCACTATTATACATTCTATTGGACCAAATAAAACTCTTCTTTAGAATCGGGACATCAAAATTTACTTTGTGTGAATTTTTGGTATCGTTCCGATAAAGTTCATTTTTTTATGAATAATGTAAAATGTGGTATTTTAATTCTAAACCTCTTTTTAATCTAATTTATTTATATGATTAGATTATCTTTTTAATTGGTTTTAAAGTGAAATTATAATATATTTTTACCATTAAATCCAATAGTGGTCATTGGAATTAATTTCACTTTGAAATCGGACTTAAACTAGTGTCAATCTTTTTATACTTATAGTTTCATAAAAACACGCTATTTGCTCTGACAGTGGGAATTAATTATTAAATTAATTAATGTGACTTATATGTTTGGAATTTTGTAAATTAGACTTAATTTTTGAATTCGGAATATCAAATATAGCTTATGGTGAATTTTTGGGATTTTTCTGAAAAACATCAATTTTTGATGAATAGTGAAACCACTAAGTAGTACTTATAAAAACTGATTTTTCCGTTTAAATGAAATTTTGCAATCTTTGTGTTTTGAATTTCAAAAATCCTACATGCATGGTTTTCATTAAGAAGTAAAATGTGGTTCAATAGGATAAAAATATTTTTTTGGTGAATAGTAACTTATTAAGTTTTTAATCACGATTAGAGGTAATTAGTGTAGTTTAAGGTAAAAATAATGCTTTAATAAAATAAGATGAGCTTGACACATGTACTACCCTCATTGGTTGTGTCATGGCCGACCAAGACAAGCCATGGGTCAACTTGAGGACCCCATGGAGCCACTTTGGTTGGAAAATGACATAAATAAATTTTTATTTAATGTAAAAGTAAAAATGACACAAACATCATATGTTTTACAAAAACAATTTTTACATGGGGTTATAAAGATAAGAGTTTTGATTATAAATAGTCATTGGAAATCTAAAAATATTTCCTACATCATAGTATTTTTTTTATAATTTTTAGACAGTAAATAAATTAAATTATTTATGACATCATGATGATGCAGCGATGACCTCATTATTTAACGATTTAAATAAAATGGAATGATAATGTAAAATCTATACACTACAAATGTCCAAAACTTATTTTATGGGTGTATTTCGAACCCTTAACACCTTATCCACGAATTATATCAATTTTGGTCATTTTGAAACCGAAACACATTTTCAAATAAAGTAAAATTTCTTACTTTCCAAAAGTGCCCCTCCTCTCCTCTTATAAAAGGCCCCCACCTCTACCTCATTTCACACACTCCTCAAGCCTTTGGCTCGGCCAACCCCTTCCCATTTACTCTCTCCACATCCCTCTCCTCATCCAAGAGGATTCCCTTTGGGAATAATCCTTTCAAAGGAAGCCTTTAGGCTCAAATCAAAAGGAGTTACACTTTTAAAGGTAATTCATTCTCTCTTGTTCATTTGTTTTATTTTGCTTCTCCAACCCCCTAAACTCTTTTTATTTACTTCTTTTGTAACAACCCCAGTATCTTCAATATACTAGGATGTTGTTATATTATTTATTAGAGCTACACTATCACAAAACTACATCAAATGGTTAAAGAACATACGGTTTCCGTGGATGGGGAAATTCTGCCTCCCGAAATGATGATTGTTCAATACTCATTTAACAACTTCAAAGGTGGCCATTATGATGTCACTATTTTTATATATGATATATAATATGTTTATGTTTTCCTTAATCTTCTGTTTTTTTTTCATTTTGGGCATACCTTTATGGTTTCCATTATGGGTAAACACGATATCTTCATTTAAGGAAGTGCGGACTACCGCCCTCTCAAAGTGATTTGATTCGTTAAATACCTTATGTGGGACGTATAAAGAATCGAAATATGATATTATATATGATATTATACTGGAATTATAATACACATTTATATAATTATTATTCCGTTCTATAAAATACGAAATAGAAATGAAAGTAGCGTTCATGCGTACGTACGGCTTACCGTCTCCATGAACGGTGCATTTCATTTCTTACTTCTAAATGATTTTGTAATGTTATAAATGCATGCATGTACTGGATATATATGAAATATATGATATCTACATAATGAATACAATTCTGGATATAATAAAAATTTGGCCACACGAACAACATGTAATTGTAAGAAGTCCACTTTCGACTTAAGAACCAAATATCGGCAAAACAAATATTATTAACTTAAATGATTACATAATGTTTATGACATGGTAATAAGTGATATAAAAGGAATAATGAACTTTAAAAAGGTTCTTAAGGAAGTAGAAATTAACTCAAGTTTTTTATTCAGGAGATTAAATAACGATCGAGTCAAGTCGGACCCGAGGTAAGGGATCCTACTCCTCTCTTTCTTTTTTAAGTACACACTTTTATGTCATTCCTTTTAAAGCTCATCTTTCTTGTTATTGGGATGATCTTTTATATTAAACTTACTGTAATTTTTATGTTCATGTGATGAGAGACCCTATTCTCTCTCATCAATCCATTTTGGATGTTTTGAGTGGCGCTGTTAGGCTACCGCACTTTCGTAAGAGATCTAACCTCTCTCTTTCTTTTTAAGTACTCTCCTTTATGTCACTTCTTTTAAGCTCCTCTTTGTAATGTTTGGGGATATTCTTTTATATTCCTCTTTCTATAAATTTTATTTTAATGTGATGAGATACCCTATTTGATCTCATCAATCCATATTCGGAAGTTTTATGTGGCGCCGTTAGGCTGCCAAGTTTTCCTAAGGGATTTTTCATCTCACTTTTATTCCCGTGAGATTTATGATACATTTGCAACAAATTCCACTGTGTGTTGTATGTACTGCCCATTATTATACTATTTTTGTAATATACTTTTGTTTATGAGTATTTACATCAATGATCTATTGTCCTTCTTTCATGGGGTGTATGTTTTGAATGATACCCAAGTATGTAAGGGAACCTTTCACCCTCCTCTTTTTTAAAAGACTTCTTTTGTTGGGTCTTTTAATTTACATATTGTTATGTTGGGATATGTTCTCATATATCCTTATTGATGTAAATTTTATTTCCAAGTGATGAGATACACTTTTTATCTCTCATCAACTCATTTTGATGTGATTCCGTTAGGCCGTCAAGGGAACTTTTTAACCCAATTTCGATTTCTTTGGGTTCAACATATAGTCATTGAATATGTCATCCATTGAATATGTGTGAATGAACTTTTATTGTTTTAAACTTAATATCCACTTATATTGGGTGTATTTATATTTTTCACACATATTTTTGAGATTTATTTGTCCTTAATTTAAGGATACCTTCTTTATAAGGGATTTCATCACATTTGACATTTCTATTGAGAGTTCATTGTTGTTATGCACCAATTCACTCTTATATGGTGTATATACTGTCCTTTGGAGTATTATATCATGAATCCATTTATTCCCATGATATTATAAAGTTCTGACTAAATGTTATTCCTCAATTATTGTATTCAAGTGTCTCTAATTTTGGTAAAACCCCTTTAACCAAAATATCGCTTTAAATGTTTTAATTATTTGTTCTTATTAATATCCATGTTTTCAATATGGTTTAAAGGATTTATTTATATGTATATTAATGGTTTAAAATTTGAAGCTTCAAGGTGGTATGGGACACTTTGATTCAAAAATCTCTTTATTAAATGTTTTAAATGGTTTTGGAAATGGTTTCTTTTTGAATGGATTCATTATTTCAATATACTATAATTTTATATTGTGATTGAAATGTGGAAATGTTATGTTTCGTTTATGCATGTTTTATGTGATACATTAATGTTATGGTTCATGGGAATTGTTATGAAAACGGATGGTTTCATGATAAACTAAGGGCGGGTGAGCCCGATATAGCTCTCCAATGCATTGGGTAACGCGAAGGAGTGAAATGTTAAGGTTTCTCCGAAGAGATTTAGGGAATATACTGTGATGGGTATTCCAAACGTAACCAAGAGTGTTACTCCCTACATTAGAATGTTATGAATGCTTCAAGTTACCTTTATGTCTTATGATTTCTATGATTTATTCATCGTTTGATGAGGTATGTTAAAGTGCCTTTGTTTTATGGGTAAGGTATGATTTCATTCTTATGTATATATGAACTCATGTTTCCTTTCCATATTTTTATAACCCTTATTGAGCTTTTTATGCTCATCCCAAGTTTTTGAAATGTTTTTCACAGGTCAAGGGAAAGGTACATGATGTGATAATAGTGTCAAGGATGTGTCAAGAAAGAATCTGTGTTATATTTTAAATATGTTTCCGTTGATGGGAAGAATGAATACTGTCTTTTATGTAACCATTTTGTTTAAATGTGGAATGTAATGGAAGTTTCATGATCTAATTCTCTAAAACTCTAAACCTGAAAAGATCCTCAATGTGTAATCTTGTAATAACTCATGATTAAGTAAGGTTTAAGGCTGGAGCCTTATAGTTGGTATCAAAGGTCGGTTTAGATAACTTTAGAGGTTAGGGTATTCTCTAAGCATAAGTGACATTACCATAATGGTTAGGATTTCAGAAAGAGTCCTAGTTTTAGATAAAGTGAATGAGTAAGTATATCTTAGTGTTTACCTTCCTCATTAGTACATGATGGTTTTGTTGATATACTCCCACTGACATTTCTGTTTTTAGTGAATGGATGAATCTAGCAGGCACCAAAGAGACAATTGGTTTGAAGGAAACTGTGGTGGTTCTTTGATTAAGAGACTGGACGAAATGGGGTATTCAATGAGGAAAATCGTGGTTGTTCTAAACCAACTATCAAGGAGTCATGATCAACCACTTGAACCTTGGTATTTTCTGCAATTCATCATGCACGAGACGACCAATCCATGTGGAAGTTCAGGTAATAATTATAAAGGTAACCATTGGAGTTTATATGATCCTTTATTTTTAGGTAATTATGGGTTATTATATGTTATGATTGAAAAAGAAAGGCATGAGATAAACGTGAGGTTAAAATATGTTATGATCATCTTTGAAGATTTTATCTCATTTTGGGGAATTTTTTAAGAATTATATAGTTTTGGAAAAAGGACAACACACAGACTGTGTGACTACTCGTCGCGTCGGACAAAGCTGCGGGAATCGAACCCACAACCAAAGTGCTACTGGTATTTATCGCCTACCACTAGACTACGTGAAGTCCCTGGTTAGTTTGACTGATTCTTTTTAGTTATATGATTTTATGAATTAAGAGTAAGTTGATTTTGGGTTATTTATGAAAATTATTATCCTATCATGGAGGATATGTGATTAGGTTAATTACTTTTCAATGCGAGACTTTAGGAGAAACTGATGTTGTTTGGAGATAAATGTTACGATTTAACTTGGAAGACTATGTGACTAAATCCTTCAAATATTTGGGTTTCAATCTTAGATTGGTTTACATTGAAGAATTTTATGGATAAATTGTTTATCGGATGGTCCTCGTTGAACTTTGGGTTTTGTTGGACAAATTTTGGAGATTAAGCATAGATTTTCTTTTTAAAGGGTTATCCTTTTCTGGATTATCTAACCTTGTACTAACCTTTTTGGTTTTGGTTTTGGTTAAAGCCTAAATACATGGGATGTATATAGTTCTCTTTTGTGTATTAGGTGATTCTCTAGAAGTTGATTATAGTACTCTTAATGAGAACAAGTCTCCCTAAATACTCGTCTTTTGGAAAATATATGAGTTTGATTAAGGAATCTAGTAAAAGTAGAAAGTCAACAAGATAAGTGATTATGTTTCCTTATGAATAAATTCCCCAATAAAAAGTATCTTAAAACAAAAATGTTGTCTATTAACTTTTCCTACTAGGGAATCGAATACCGTTTAACCCATCACAAGTTTGTGATTTTCTCATTGTTAACTTTCTCCTAGACATGTTTACTATCACTCTCCCTCAAGAACATGACCCTTTGCTTTTTCTTCCATGTCCATGTTTTTCTAAATGGAATACTAGTATGGGTTAACTCGGGTGACCTCTGTACTTATCTTCCTTTATTTTAAAGTGATTTTTTTACCGACTCTTGTTCCGATGTGGGACTTTCAAGGATGTTTCCAAGCCCAATTTTAAAATTGCGAGGACGCAATTCCCAAAAGGGGGGAAGGATGTAACACCCCGGGTAAATAAAGAATATAACATCTTTATATTTATCCATATTTGTGAATCAAATATTAATATTACTTTAAAGGGGATGTAATGCTTGATGGCGTACCCAATACGCAACAACGAGTTTTTGGGAATCTTACGTTGCACTCTAATAATAAAATAATATTATTTTAAATGGTAGTTAACATGTAGCCATTGTAATGGCGGGAATGGATAGAAATAACTAAAATATGATTATATATGTTTTTAAATGTTTTTACATTTATCCAATAAATGATAAAGGCATAAAATACGGAAAGAATTCAATTTTAGGCGTATATGCCTTAGTTTTCACTAAAGGTTCACTTATTGCCTTTTGATGGCGAACATTCATTAAATATAGTTTTGTTTACTCTTATAAATTCTATTGGACCAAATAGACCTCTTCTTTAGAATAGGAACATCAAAATTTACTTTGTGTAAATTTTTGGTATCGTTCCGATAAAGTTCATTTTTTTATGAATAGTGTAAAATGTGGTATTTTAATTCAAAACCTCTTTTTAATCTAATTTATTTATATGATTAGATTATCTTTTTAATTGGTTTTAAAGTGAAATTAGAATATATTTTTACCATTAAATCCAATAGTGGTCGTTGGAATTAATTTCACTTTGAAATCGGACTTAAACTAGTGTCAATCTTTTTATACTTATTGTTTCATAAAAACATGCTATTTGCTCTGACAGCGGGAATTAATTATTAAATTAATTAATGTGACTTATATGTTTTTAATTTTGTAAATTAGACTTCATTTTTGAATTCTGAATATCAAATATAGCTTATGGTGAATTTTTGGGATTTTTCTGAAAAACTTCAATTTTTGATGAATAGTGAAACCACTAAGTGGTACTTATAAAAACTGATTTTTCCGTTTAAATGAAATTTTGCAATCTTTGTGTTTTGAATTTCAAAAATCCGACATACATGGTTTTCATTAAGAAGTAAAATGTGGTTCAATAGGATAAAAATAATTTTTTGGTGAATAGTAACTTATTAATTTTTTAATCGCGATTAGTGGTAATTAGTGTAGTTTAAGGTAAAAATAATGCTTTAATAAATTAAGATGAGCTTGACACATGTCCTACCCTCATTGGTTGTGTCATGTCCGACCAATTAAAGCCATGGGTCAACTTGGGGACCCCATGGAGCCACTTTGGTTGGAAAATGACATAAATAACTTTTTATTTAATGTAAAAGTAAAAATGACACAAACATCATATGTTTTACAAAAACAATTTTTACATGGGGTTATAAAGATCAGATTTTTGATTATAAATAGTCATTAAAAAGATAAAAAGAGTTCCTACATCATAGTATTGTTTTTATAATTTTTAGACACAAAATAAATTAAATTATTTATGACATCATGATGATGCAGCGATGACCTCATTATTTAACGATTTAAATAAAATGGAAAGATAATGTAAAATCTATAAACTAAACATGTCCAAAACTTATTGTATGGGTGGATTTCGAACCCTTAACACATTATCCACGAATTATATCAATGTGGGACCTTTTGAAACCGAAACACATTTTCAAATAAAGTAATATTTCATACTTTCCCAAAGTGCCCCTCCTCTCCTCTTATAAAAGGCCCCCACCTCTACCTCATTTCACACACTTATCAAGCCTTTGGCTCGGCCAACCCCTGCCCATTTACTCTCTCCAAATCCCTCTCCTCATCCTATAGGATTCCCTTTGGGCATAATCCTTTCAAAGGAATACATTAGGCCCAAATCAAAAGGAGTTACACTTTTAAAGGTAATTCATTCTCTCTTGTTCATTTGTTTTATTTTGCTTCTCCAACCCCCTAAAATCTTTTTATTTACTTCTTTTGTAACAACACCCGTATGTTCAGTATACTAGGATGTTTTTATGAGATTTTTTTGAGCTACACTATCACACAACTACATCAAATGGTTAAAGAACATAAGGTTTCCGTGGATGGCGAAATTCTGCCTCCCGAAACGATGATTGTTCAATACTCATTTAACACCTTCAAAGGTGGCCATTATGATGTCACTATTTTTATATATGATATATAATATGTTTATTATTTCCTTAAGCTTCTGTTTTTTTTCATTTTGGGCATACCTTTATGGTTTCCATTATGGGTAAACGCGATATCTTCATTTAAGGAAGTGCGGACTACCGCCCCCTCAAAGTGATTTGATTCGTTAAATACCATATGTGGGACGTATAAAGGATGTAACTATGTTATTAAATATGATATTATACTGGAATTATAATATAACTTTATATCATTATTATTCCATTCTATAAAATACGAAATAGAAATGAAAGTAGCGTTCATGCGTACGTACAGCTTACCGTCTCCATGAACGGTGCATTTCATTTCTTACCTCTAAATGATTATGTAATGTTATAAATGCACGCATGTACTGGATATATATGAAATATATGATATCTAAATCATGAATACAATTCTGGATATAATAAACATTTGGCCACACGAACAACATTTAATTGTAAGAAGTCCACTTTCGACTTAAGAACCAAATATCGGCAAAACAAATATTATTAACTTAAATGATTACATAATGTTTATGACATGGTAATAAGTGATATAAAAGGAATAATAAACATGAAAAAGGTTCTTAAGGAAGTATAAATTAACTCAAGTTTATTATTCAGTAGATTAAAGAACGATCAAGTCAAGTCGGACCTGAGGTAAGGGATCCTACTCCTCTCTTTCTTTTTAAGTACACACTTTTATGTCACTCCTTTAAAAGCTCATATTTCATGTTATTGGGATGATATTTTATATTACACATAATGTAATTTTTATGTTCATGTGATGAGAGACCCTATTCTCTCTCATCAATCCATTTTGGATGTTTTGAGTGGCGCCGTTAGGCTGCCGCACTTTCGTAAGAGATCTAACCTCTCTCTTTCTTTTTAAGTACTCTCCTTTATGTCACTTATTTTAAGCTCCTCTTTGTAATGTTGGGGGATGTTCTTTTATATTCCTCTTGCTATACATTTTATTGTAATGTGATGAGATACCCTATTTGATCTCATCAATCCATATTCGGAAGTTTTATGTGGCGCCGTTAGGCTGCCGAGTTTTCGTAAGGGATTTTTCATCTCACATTTATTCCCGTGAGATTTATGATACATTTGCAAAAAATTCCATTGAGTGTTGTATGTACTGCCCATTATTATACTCTTTGTGTAATATAATTTCGTTTATGAGTATTTACATCAATGATCTATTGTCTTTCTTTCATGGGGTGTATGTTTTGAAAGATACCCAAGTCTGTAAAGGAACCTTTCACCCTCCTCTTTTTTAAAAGACTTATTTTGTTGGGTCTTTTAACTTACATATTGTTATGTTGGGATATGTTCTCATATATCCTTATTGATGTAAATTTTATGTCCAAGTGATTAGATACACTTTTTATCTCTCATCAACTCATTTTGATGTGATGCCGTTAGGCCGTCAAGGGAACTTTTTAACCCAATTTCGATTTCTTTGGGTTCAACATGTAGTCATTGAATATGTCATCCATTGAATATGTGTGAATGTCCTTTTATTGTTTTACACTTAATATCCACTTATATTGGGTGTATTTATATTTTTCACACATATTTTTGAGATTTATTTGTCCTTAATTTAAGGATACCTTCTTTATAAGGGATTTCATCACATTTGACATTTCTATTGAGAGTTCACTATTGTTATGCACCAATTCACTCTTATATGGTGTATATACTGTCCTTTGGAGTATTATATCATGAATCCATTTATTCCCATGATATTATAAAGCTCTGACTAAATTTTATTCCTCAATTATTGTATTCAAGTGTCTCTAATTTTGGTAAAACCCCTTTAACCAAAATATCACTTTAAATGTTTTAATTATTTGTTCTTATTAATATCCATGTTTTCAAAATGGTTTTAAGGATTTATTTATATGGATATTAATGGTTTAAAATTTTAAGCTTCAAGGTGGTATGGGACACTTTGATTCAAAAATCTCTTTATTAAATGTTTTAAATGGATTTGGAAGTGGTTTCTTTTTGAATGGATTCATTATTTCAATATACTAAAATGTTATATTGTGATTGAAATGTGGAAATGTTATGTTTCCTTTATGCATTTTTTATGTGATATATTTATTTTATGGTCCTTGGGCATTCTTATGAAAACGGGTGGTTCCATGATAAACTAAGGGCGGGTGAGCCCGATATAGCTCTCCAATGCATTGGGTAACATGAAGGAGTGAAATGTTAAGGTTTTTCCGAAGAGATTAATGGAATATACTGTGATGGGTATTCCAAACGTAACCAAGAGGGTTACTCCATACATAAGAATGATATGAATGCCTCAAGTTACCTTTATGTCTTATGATTTCTATGATTTATTCATCGTTTGATGAGGTATGTTAAAGTGCCTTTGTTTTATTGGTAAAGTATGATTTCATTCTTATGTATATATGAACTCATGTTTCCTTTCCATATTTGTATAACCCTTAGTGAGCTTTTTATGCTCATCCCAAGTTTTTGAAATGTTTTTCACAGGTCAAGGGAAAGGTACATGATGTGATGATAGTGTCAAGGATGTGTGAAGAAAGAATCTGTGTTATATTTTCAATATGTTTCCGTTGATGGGATGAATGAATACTGTCTTTTATGTAACCATTTTGTTTAAATGTGGAATGTAATGCATGTTTCATGATCTAATTCTCTAAAATTCTAAACCTAAAAAGATCCTCACTGTGTAATCTTGTAATAACTCATGATTAAGTAAGGTTTAAGGCTGGGGCCTTATAAATATTTTCATTTGATGATTATTTTCTTATTCAACTTCGCCAACTTTAACAATGACACATTTTGAGTGCTAGTACGATCCAATTCCTTGAAGTGATCATTTAATTGATTCTCTAAGTGCATTGGTTATTATCCTCAGAATTTTGTAGGGATTAAATTGGTGAATTATGTTGAGAAATTATATCATTTAAAGGATGCGTATTGAATTAGTGAAATGAACGTTATAAGAAAATAAATACATCCAATCTAACCCTAGTATCAAATTAGGATCAACTCATCTCCATTAATTTTTTTAGACTAAGTAATTATATTTTTATTTTTATTTTATTTATTAAATTAAATCACTAGTTATTCATATCAATTCAATCTGAATAGTTGGCCACTTTATAGTCAAATCCTTCCAAAATCAATGTGTCTTTAGGTTCCTTCTTCGGTCCATGTGGATTCGACCCATACCTGTACTACAACGACCGCATACCTGTAGGGTAAATTTGGGCACAATCAAATTTTGGCGCTGTTTTTGGGGACCGAAGTAAGTACTGTGACACGCATCATTCTTTTCCCACCCCACGTTCTCTATTCTCACCACCATCTCTCTTATATTTACCATTTATTGTTTGTGTGTGTCATGAAAATCTTGAATCCAACTTTCTCTCTTCTCCAATGTAGTATCTTCTGAATCACCATGTCACAAACTCATGCAAGAATAAAATGGTAAATAAATATTGGGAAGCCCCTAAATTAGAAAATTTCTTTGATCAACCATTGATTAATTACCCCACATCCGATGAGATGTAAAATCAATGGGATAATGAATGCCTAAATGATCAATTCCCGACCCTCTCAATAATGATTGAAGAGTCCAATCTTAGTAAAGTCCATAATGTTCAACCCCTCATACTATCTCTTACTCAATCATTTCTTGAACAATTGTGTAATCAAATGGAGATAATGAATTTTGTGGTTTCATCTTTGAGGTTAGAACTACAAAACATTAAAACACGTGAAGAACCCGCTTTAGAGTCTGGGAAATGAAAGTTAGATAACGAAGTTTATTGGTCAAGTAATGTTGATAGTCAAGATGAAGAGTGTTTTAATTAGGATGAAATTTATTTTTTGAATTCAAAAGATAATAACTTTACATCATAGATTGAGTATCCTGAACATGGCTCCATTACTGAATTTTTAGGACCACCGATCAATGAAAAATTGGGAGAAATCCCAAACATTGAGCCTATACCTACTCCTAGAATTCAAATAGACACTTTTGGGGATAAAACTTATTTTCATAATGAACTAATTAATTCTAATGTTTTTGGAGAAGAAAGTGATTTAATTCAATTTGTCAATCTTCTCTAGGAAATTTCAATCAACATGAACTCAAAATCGTTGACCTTCCTTCCCCACTCGATTATCCCATCATTTGTGATAGGAAAGATCTTCGGGTTTTCATTCATTCATATCATGAATCCCAAAAAGTTGGGTAGATCTTTGATATATTAGGAAAGGCTACAAAAAAGGTCAACCATTTCTGATACTCATTCTATTCTCCCATTGATTTTAGAAAATAGGATTGTTCATGAATCACATTCAAAACCCTATTACGAATCACAAGGGAGAATCATTCTCAATCATGTTGAAGTGGAAAAACATGGGGTCCTTAATATTATTAAAGTTGGTATTGGGTAATTTATGGGTCCTTGTCCTGCTAGCGACGTTTAACAAAAGCTCTACATAGGAGCCAACCCGTGGTTTTCATGTTTTATTTTATTTAATTAGTACTTCAAACTGTCGACATGTTCTTCTTTTATAAATGAGGATGGTTATAAAAGTAGAGCACTGTATTCATCTGTGTCACGTGGTGTGATCCCTAAGTAATACATTACCCAAAAAATTTAATGAAGACAATGTATCATCAATTTTTTTTTTTTTGTTTTATGTTTTCGTATGTATTTAACAAAAAATAGATTGTTGACCTGTTCTTATTTTACGAGTAAGGATGGGTATGAAAGGGGAGAATTGTATTCCTCCATGTCACGCGGTGTGATACATGGGTAATACCTTACCCAGAAAATTTAAAAAAGACAATGTATCATCAGTTTTATTTTTTAAAAATTAAAAATCAAAAATCAAAAACAAGGAAACCAAAAAAAGTTTGATACTTGGTATTAAATAAATTGTTGTGTTGTTTGTTTTTTCTTCTTTTTTCTTATTTGTATGGTTCTGAAACTATTTTGGGTGATACATGTTCAATCAAGGAGGTTCTTACATCCCCCAAGAGATCAAAGGAGTAATCTGGAGCATCATGAACTTCAAATTCAAAAACCAGGTGAATTTGTTCCATGTTTATCATTTTATATTCCCTATTGGAACTCCTCTCCTACCCCCCTTCTAACTTTTATTTTCTTTAAACACTGGGGGCATTGTTATTCTATGATGGGTGAAGATGAAATAAATTTTTTTATTTTGTGTGCAAGAAAAAAATGTGTGGAAGGAAAATTTTCATTAACCTTGAACATGATAACACATATTGCAATCACTAAAATTGGATATCAAATAATTTTTAATGCCTTGATTCTAATTTTCATGCCTGTTTAAGTTCATGTGCAAAGATATTGGAAATTGCGGTTGTCCAATGTGATATTTCACCGTTTATATTCTCATCCATTTATTTTAAAAAACACAATGCACGTCCTTTAAGTTGTGGGGTATTAGTTTGAATTCTTGGGGTCCATAATAAATGGAAATGGTTTGGTGATAATTTTAATTTTAACATGAGTATTAAAAAAATCAATTTCACGTAGAGCAATTAATTGTCCTAATTTGAGGATTTCGGCACTTGAGGATCGCGACTCCATAGTTGTCTGGCCCGTAGTTGGGAATTTTATCTCTATTTGTGGTAATTTGATTTTGGTTTTGATTGAGTAAGCTTGAGATGATTCCCGAGTATGTGAGCTTCACTTGGTGCCCTAAGGTGTTTGAGCCTGTGAGTCATCAGCAAAGTCTGGTTGTATGGGTTGACTCGATTGAGTTCAATTTCAATTATCATGGAAAAATTGCAAAAAAAAAACAAAAAAAACAAAAAAAAAAGAAAAAAGAAAAAAAAGAAAAAAATTAATGCTCATCTTAATATTAAAATCTCATTCCTCCTAGTGCTTCAATATTTATTCCCTTTGAATGAAAATTAACCCCCATGTCTATTGTGATGCACAACACTTCATCTTGATTAATTGAAATTAGATGAAATATGGAAATGAATTTGAACAAAGGAGTGGGTTTGGGATTGGTTTATTCCTCAGAACTTAGCTTGTTTTAAATTATATTGATGGGTTTCATAATTGTTTTGGTATGAGGTCTTTTGGTGAGCAATGTGTATTAAAATGTTTTTGGAAAAGGGAATTCGAATTTCATATTTTTGAGAGATATTTTTCTCGGAACAAAAAAAACTCAAGTTGAGGGGTGTGATTATCCATTGAAAGAGGCTAATATTCATTATTAATATATATATTTTTCATGTTCCTTATTATTCATCAATACTATTTTAGTGCATTTTACACATTGAACATCATTTCACATCCTGATTGCAATTCATTCTTAAAATTCACTATTACATAGTACATTTGTGAGCACAATTTACAATATCCAATTATCTTGATTTTAATTTTATATATAATTTTCATTTTTATCATCCCATTGGGAAAAATTCATACTTTTGGTGCACTAGATGATTCAAATTGGAAGACCACCAATGTGGGCCTTCAACCAGCAACATTCTGGGAGAAGTGGGCTGCACAGCATCCCAATAGCATTATTACATAGGCCAGGATTTAAGCCCAATGAGTCTCAAACATTATATGAAGATCGCAGACATCATGGGGAACATTTCATTCAACAGGGGAACCAACTAATTCGAATGTTTTAATGGAGTTATAGGAGGCCTAAGTTGACGATGCAATTCTGGTCCAGATTCTGCGCCCCAGAAAAACATCCCAACATTTAAATCATATCTCGTAAAAAAAATTATTTTGGGTTTAAATTTTTCAGTAAATTAGGGAATATCCTAGGATTCATTTAATTTTTGTATGGACCACTCCAATTCGGCCTTATAGAAGTAGATATCGGCACTTCTTTTCATTGGATGAAATCTGGTTCCCACTTCGAGGCCAGAGTTGAAAGGTCTCCTCTACATTAAATTTCCACCCAACTAGGTCCATCGAAATTAATTAAAGAGAGTGGGATTGATGGTGGTTAGACCAAAGGCCTTATAAATGGTTATTTAGGGCAGTATAAATGGAGTATTTGGGGATCTTGGAGCTTTGTTTTCATTGTAGTGTTGTTATGCCAAATTGTCTTTGTAGTGGTTTTCCTTCTCATATAAGTTGTTTCAATCACAATAGTTTTCAATAAATGTTCTTATTATTCTCTTATTCTGTTCTTCCTCTTATCACCTTGATCCAGTTGCCTCAAGGTGTGAATTTATTCACACCAAACCTTGTGATTTTGTTCACACAATGGTGGAGTGATTGTGTTTTTTTGTTGTTGTTTTTTTTACTTCTTCAATTCCGCCCCTATGAGTCTTCTTTCTGCTTCCTTTGAGATCATAGAATCAATGGAGGGATAAACCCTTATGGGTTGGTCCTAGGGAGTTTCATGGCACATATTGGATGTTATTTTATGATCAAAAATTCTGTAATCATTTAATTAATTTATGATTTCTATTTGATGATTATTTTCTTATTCATCTTCACCAACATTAACAATAACACATTTCGAGTGCTAGTACGATCCAATTACTTGGAGAGATAATTTAATTTATCCTATAAGTGCATTGGGGATTAGCCTTGGAATTGTGTAGGGATTAAATTGTTGAATTATGTTAAGAAATTATATCATTTTGTGGACGCATCTTGAATTAGTGAAACAAACATTATAAGGAAATAAATACATCCAATCTAACACTAGTAACAACTTTGGAACAACTCATCTCTATTTATTGTTTTAGACTAAGTAATTGTGTGTTTCTTTTTATTTTTTTCTCTATATTAAATCACTAGTTATTCAAATCAATTCATTATGAATAGTTGTCCACTTCATAGCCAAATCGTTCCAAAATCTGAGTGTCTATAGGTTCTTTCTTCGGTCCTTGTGGATTTGACCCCTACCTGTACTACAACGACCGCATACCTATCGTGTAAATTTGGGCACAACCAGTAGTATACACACATCAAAAGAGTAATGAGTGGTGAATAATGTATGTATCTCATAGAAATAAAAATTTAGATCAAATTCCCTTACACTCTGTCTTGACACTCATTATACTCATTAAAACATCTTATATAATTAATATATGTTTATTATAAATATATAAAAAAACTATATTATATAAATAATTCCATTTATGGTTTGATTATGAATTTATATAACATTATTCATTACAATTTTATGTTAAGGTTTAACTTCGGTCAATATCTGCATTGTTCTTCGCAAGTGTCTTAATTTGTTATATAATTAGTCTTTATACGTATATGATGATTTAAATATTGTAAAAAACTGATATAAATATTATTTAAAATAATTATATGTTTATTATAATACTCTATAGGATATATAAGTACGAAATGGAATAGATAACTTGTAGGGATGGTAGGTCATACAAACGTATGAATGTTGTTTCTGTTTTGTAGTCGTATTTAAAGAAATAGAGTAAATGAAATATAATTATATGTAAATATATTTATAAATATCTTTATAAAATTATAAATATTGACTCATATATATCATATAATTTTACTAAAACCATCCTTAATATGGTCCATTTAGTGACTGAAAGAATGACATCACTTTGAGGGGGTAGAAGTCCTCACTTCCTTGAATTAAATTAATGTATTTACCCAAAATGGAATGTATAAAGAAATGTGTTGTAAATTATTTAAATAAGATTAAATAAATTATAAATTACATATATATTATATATAAATATTGTATTCTCCATAATTCCCACTATCAGAGACTATAAAGGAAGAATGAACAATCATCATTTAGTGATGCGGTAGCTCACTATACACATAAACCGAAAGTTAGTTACCCATTATATGGAAATTTCTGTATGTGTAAATAGAAACCATAATATAAAACCATATCAGTATATTAAGGATAGTTCTGTTATTATATAATCATGTAATAAGTATATTTGAGGTGGTGGTGAAAGAAAATAGAAAAAGGAGTTTGAGGAAGGAGGTTACCTCTTCTTTGGGAAACTCCTTTTAGTTTTTACCAAAGGGAATCCATGTATTGATATATGCCAGAAGGTATGCTTCAAGGAAAAATGGAGGGAATTTAATAATTTTATTGGGAAGATCATGGCCGAACCTAAGTATTTTGAGAGGTGTGAGGAAGAGGGAGGAGAAAAGGCCTCTTTATAGTAGAGGAGGAGAGACACTCAAGTAAATTTTGGGAAATAGAATTACACCAATGTTTTACCATGTAAAGTGGATCCAATAATGGAAACCAAAATTATAAAATGGATTATAGGGTGTAAATATGGTAATTCAACGTCTCTTGTAAATTTTTTAGTTCATTTGGGCCCTTAAGATTAAGGTTTATTCCCTTATTAAGATTATTTTTACCTTAATTGTTGTAATTAATTTTAATTAAATTGATTAATATTTTTGGTAAAAAACTCATTTGAAATTATTATGAATTATAAATTATTTAGTTTAAAAATATGGAATCCATTTTTTCAAATGAATATCATATAAGTTGCAGAAATTAATTTAAATATAATCCCACAGAAGGGACAACAATGCAAGTTTTTCAGGTACAAACATTCAAAAGTTAGGAATGATTTTATTCCAAATTTCGAACTTAAATTGATTCCAATTACTTAAATTGTGTTAATTGACAAAAATATTATACAATTAAGCTTTTAAAATAATATAAAATATTATTTAACCATGTAAAAAAATTATATGAAAAATCATTTTTGAATTAAAATTCAGTATTTTTCACTATTCCTGAAAATATAGAACATCATATAAAAATACCAAAAAATTGCCCTAACCTATTTTTTATGTTCTAATATCAAATATTATGTTTATTTAAATATATTTTTTATAAAATAGATAAAAATATCATTTAAAATAGGTTATCTATTAAAATTTGGTTAACATGTCTCAATAATAATATAGGTTTTTATGTGTAAAATACGGTTTTCTCTTATCTTATGTTTATAAAATCTTTTTGATCAATATAAATATTTTTATTAGATATATAATATATAATTTAAATTAATTTCACTCAATAATTTTAATTAATTGAATTTATTAGTATTAAACAACTTTGTCTGTATGAAAATAGCTTCTCTAAAAACCGTAAATTTATATTCAATTAGTTATTATATTAATTTATAATTCATTTGTAACTAATGAATTAAACCATGTATTTTTATAATATATTTAATACTATTAATGTCCATCAACATAACTAATATGTTATATATTATTATATTAAATAAAAAAATTAATAATATATTATAGTTTGGTAACACTAAGTCTTTCGCCTTACGCAAGCCATTGAGAAACGTAAATCATGCATGTAATGCACACTAGCCTCTATGTTCCATGTAGATCATGTTAAAAATTATCCTTCATGTAGTGCATGATAACTTGGATTTGCATATAATTCAATCCAAACATATTTCATTAATAATAAAAAACTATTTTAGTGTTTCTTGAAGTTAAAACTATCAAAAATATTAAATTAATTCGAAAAAAAACATTTCACAAAATTTATAGGTGTTACAATGATGATATAGAAACATAACGTATTTTATCCATTAGTATACCGATGAGTTGTTCAACTAGTAATGTAGTGGGTGTATTTTCCTATAATAGGAATAAGAAGGATGAGTAGTCATAGATAGATGGGACTAGGTATTCAGAGAAGAGAAAAATTTAATCCGCCCCCTCTTGGGAAGGAGGCATCACCATGAGATTCAATTATGGGTATATAAGAAACTATCACGTATTTTGACCTTAATATCATAACAAGTGTAATTTATATATAAATATAAATCATAACCGATGATTATTTTTATGGAAATACGGATGGGTTTCCCAAATGTTTTGGGGATGATGTGGGCTACGAGTTAGGGGAACTATATAGATTTTAGAAACATTCTTAGTTTTATTTGGGTTGGTGAATCAAGAAAACTAGGGTTCATGGGTAAAAGTCATTGGATCGATACAATAATGTTATATATCATAGACTTGGTTTTATATAATAGTGCATAGGTATCATTTATAGTTATATGTATGGTTATAATAACCGATATTATTTTTAATTATTCATATGAAATTAGAGATTACCATTATTTTTTATCTTCTCAACTTTTTATTGGGTTAGAATTCCAAGTTATGTCATCTTTCTAATTTCTTTCTCTTCATATGACCTTGGGAGAAATGGTAGAAAATAACTATAGATTCCTAGAGTTTCTAGTAATATTTACCTATTATGGTTATTTATGTGATTTTATGATCTTAGAAATGACTAGATTCAGTGTGTTTTTTGTAATGGACTTGTTATTTAGTCATTGGGAACATATCAACTACAACTGGAGACTAGTATCCATTACTTCACCAAAGGGGGAGTAATTTTTTTATCGGTGAATGTGACATTTGAGTAAGAATGATGTGACCATACATATTCTATATTAGATCTATTATAACACATAAAGTGAGCATGGTTCTCTTATCAAACCTCATAGTATCTCTAACATCATTTCCTAAAGTGGTATACCATTATATGGATTTCTACCAAAATGATATATTAGGATGTATTCCAAATAGATGAATGGAATTCAATATTTAACTCATGTCAAAATTATTTTATATATTGATCCCTCTATAATATATGTAACCTATTGAGTTGAAGAGACTCATGGTGAAACTCAAATATTTAGGCACAAAGGTATTTATTATACTGATTACTTCCCAATAGGGTACTCTAGTTTTGTCTGCTAAAAATGAAGATGGAAGAATTCAGTTGTGTGTGGATTATATAAAATTTAATCACTTAATGGCGAAGAACATTTACCTGTTTTTGAGGATAGATGATTTTTTAATCCATTTTAGGGGATTCAAGTGGTTCTTTGAGATTGACATGTGATCAGGTTAACACCATCATATTTCTAGAGAAGAGGATATATGAAAGACACTATTTGGGAGAAGGTATAGATTGTATGAATTTATTGTCATTCATTTATGTCTTCAAATTGATTTAGATGTATTTATATCACTCATGAATTTTATTTTACATCCAAATATTGACGCTTTCAACAGTGTACTAATTAATGATATATTGGTATACTCATGGAAACCAAATATGCATGCTAAACAACTTCAGGTGGTATTGAGTACCCTTTGAGATCAATGGATTTATTCTAAGATTTTGAAGTTTTATATTTTTATATAATTGTTGTGATTATTTTGGGATATCAATTATAAAGTTATAATCTCAATTGCTCAAAATAATGTAGATACAGTGATTGCTTAGACACACCCTAAGGATATGTTCATGAGAAAGAGTTTCCAAGGATTTTTCATATACTATAAATGATTAATTCAAGATTTTCCCTATTTGGTAGTACCTATGACTAGGATTACTAAGAAGGATGGTGATTTTGGGTTTATAGATTAAGGTAAATAGGAATTAAAAAATCTGAATGATAGTTTGTCATCAAGTTCAATTTAAATCTAACCTGAGCTCAGAATTAAGTATATGGTTTACTGTGATTCCCCAGGTGTTGTAATGGTAGTTATATTGATGTAGAAAGACTATGTGGTTTCTTATTGGTCTCATCAGTTATGACCTAAAGAGTATAACTACCCAATGAATGACTTATAATTGGTGGATTTGTCCCATATCCTATAGTATTGATGAAACTATCACTTTAGTGAGAGAATTTTGGTCAATATAGAATAAAGATATTATGGTATATATTTATCCAACAAGACTTGAATCTTAAACAGATACATTAGGTTGAGTATCTAGAAACTTTTTCATTTCTTATGTACTATTCTACTAAAAAATGTAAAATTTTTGTATATTGTCTTAATAATAATATGTAGGAGCATGGATAATTACCATTGAAGGAGGAATAAATATTGGTTATATTATTGGATGAATGGTTTGTGGGTGCATCTGAGGGTCATGGATTGATGACATGATCCACCATTGTTATCATGTATGCCATTCTAGATAGGGTTAAAGCTAACTAGACATTGAATTATTAGAACTTATCAATGTAGGAACAGTTTGTGAGAAAATAAAAAATTGCATAATGTTATTTTGCTAGGGAAAATGTGATATATGTTTCTGTTAATGTTGTGGTTCCTACTTCCACGAGGGAAGATATGTTGAAGGCATATCATGATTCATAGTTTCAATAAACTGAGAATAAATGTAGATATATCCTGATATCAGAAGATGAAAATGTGGTGGATATGTATAAATTAGGATATCACTTATTTTTTTCTATAATTTTATTTTTGATCAAGTGATTATGGATTTGAATTAGTGAACATGTATTTTTCTTCATCCTCTTTCTTTTCCATTATTGATGTGGGATCAAGTGACAATGGATATTATAATAGGGTTACCTAGGAGCCTGAGAGGTAGAGATGTTGTGTGAGTTGTGGTTGATCAGATGAAATATGTGTGACATTTCATTTTAATTTATGAGACTAATTTTTTGAATGAGTTAAGAAAACTCTATGGTAAAGAGATAACATGGATTCATGGAGTGCCTATATGAAAAGTATCTAACTAAGATTCTAATTTCACATAAAAGTTGTAGAATTTATTACAGATATTGATGAGGATCCAATAAAAGTTGAGTATGGAGTATCAAATTCATAGTAACGGGAAGTTATAGAGGATGATTTAGATTCTATAGGATATGCATTGGGATTTCATCATGAATTTTAGTGGATCATGGGATGATCATTAGGCCTTGGTTGAGTTTTCACACAGTAACTATTACTATTATTATATTCAAATGGTATTATTAGATGATCTTTATATTCAAATGTTTTGTTCAATACTATAATAGAATAAGGAAGGTGGGGAATCTATTACTTTGATGATTTTTGTGTAGGAGGATACTAATCAAGTTTTGCTGATTTATAAGTGGCTGGTTATCACTCAGATTAGGTAAAAATCATATACCAACAGGAAGAGGACATCATTTTAGTTTTTTTGGGTGGTAATGTTTTCGTAAAATCATGTCCTTAATTAGGGAATTGAAATTTAATGAAATAATAGAAATTGAAACCAAGGTTTGTGGGAAAATTTTATATCATTGAATATATCATAGTAGTGGCCTACCAATTGCATCTATCTCTACAAGATTTAGGTATGCATAACATGTTCCTTATGTCTCACCATTAGATGTATAATCCCAATCCCTCACATGTGATTGAATTCCGGATGTTCAGTTTTGACCAAAATCATATTTTTGGAGTGTCTAGTATATATTTTCAATTGGAGTTACAATTTTTTGAGAGGGAATACAGTACAACTTTTTGAGTACTTTGGAAGCATGGAATAATCCAAGAGAATAATTGGGAGTGTGAGTCTGATTTTGGGGTAGAATTCCTTATATTTATTGAGTAGAACCCTAGAAATAATTCTAAATGAATATAAGTTTTTATATGGGAAATTATTAGCAACCTAAAATTTCATGGTATGTTGTACTTTTGTTTTTATATATCATTTTAGGGATTTTTTTGGTGCCTGGGATTTTTTTGGGTTACTCAGTGGCCAATGTGATCTTTGGGAAATTTTTGGTTCAATGTTAAAAAGAAAACACAATGGTTTAAAATATGTTGTTATTGAAGTCTATATATGTGAACAATGGAGACCAACATTTCCAATAGGCTGGTTAGGTATTAAGAATGACATATTGGGAGCCTCTCTATGGATTTTAGATAGAATATCCTCACCACGCCATGGTATAAAAAATGTGGGGTAAAAATCGACAAATAATTAATAATATATCATCGTGGTTCTCCATTTTAGATCCCTTGTGAATTAAGAACTCAAACCCCCCCATGTACATGGTGTGAATCACCACAATATGGTGATGGTGGATATGTTTTTTTGGAATGGTTGAATTAAATAATGATCTTCAAGGGATTTGTTCATTTCAAAAGGAAAATAAAAAAAATTAATTTGGGGATTTATTATAGGGTTTTTACATGATTGATACCTTTATAAGAAATTTTATCCCACTTCTCCGAGGGTTAATGATCCAAATAAAAATAATGTGATGTTTTGGGATGATTTCCTCTCCTCTAAAGGGTGTAAAAATCAGGTGATTTCTAAAAGGCAGTCTATGCAACCTCTCTTCATTTGAATGAATGTTAGAATGATTCATTCAATAAATATACATAGATAAACCATTAGTGGTTCATAACATTGGGAAGACTTTGTTAAAGGTCACGATTCAGTAATGAATATTTGATTTTAACATTGGCACACATGACGTAGGAAATACATACCGCAATGTGAATTATTATAAGGTTTATTTGAATTTCTGGAATGTGTGTGTGTGTGTCCATTTATAGGCATGAGAATTGTTATAAGATATGGTATGATTGTGATTTTCATATATTTTGTGTAAAATGATGATGAGACCTAGTAATTATGATGTGATATTCTATGGTATTACCAATTGTGTGTGAATTCTTGGCCTATTGAGGTTTTACATGTGGTATCAAATGGAAAAGTGGAATCATCGTGGATTGGTTACCCTATAGAGGGGGACCATGTTATCTAGAAATAGTGACAAATATAGAACCTGGAGACATAAATGTGGTATGAAGACCTTGTAACTTGTACCAAGTAATAGGATGGGGTACGGTGACCAAGTGGCATGACCATCTAGAGGTAGAGACATTAAATCCTTGTACCCAAACTCACTCCCAAGTCAATGGTGAGATGAACTTGTGGACTGACCTAGTAGAGGTAGGGTAATGATGGATTTGTGGCATGACCTCAGGCTGATCAATGGTTGAAACATCTTTATGTATGATTCATGGCTTGATTATCTATGGTTATTCATCTGATACATGTGTTAGCCTTATATCATGACCCGATGTGTGATGATGTATGAGACATTTTTTATGGAATCGATCACAAGAAATTATCGGTATGGCTCATGGAAGTCAGGTTAGTGCAAGACCACTCAGTATATAATTGTGTAATTGTTTTTGAATTTACATCCATTATGGAATTCATATTGACATACATGAGAAATTTATAATAAGGATCATTTTTGATGACCCACTAGGTTTATACTCACCCATTGTATTAGCATTTTGATGCATGTGTAGATTTCATTATTAGGGATGCAACTAAGGGAAAGGGTGTTGCATTATAATGATGAGAAGGTTGATCTTGGAGGATATAATTGATGTTGAAATGGACTCCATAACACCACTAAAGTGATTTATTTTCATTTCTTTTTTTACCCTATATAAGTTGACCTACTACATTGGGAGATATTTGATTTATATTTTATGACATGGATATCATTTATTTGAGCATGATGATATAGTTTTAGTTTTTTTATCCTGTTCTGGGACAATTATTTATAATTTTTATGTTTAGCTCTATGGATATTATTATTAAGGTTATAGTATGCCCACGACATTGTTCATACCACCATCATTATTCAGATTCCACTTACCTATGGGGAGACAGACATGAGATCATTTGGAACTACAGGCTAGAATAGGTGATTCAGGTTGGGGATTACAAATGATTGTATAGACCATTTCCACTATGCTATAGGGTATGGGTGATTAACCTATGTACACTAGGTTATAAGACAAGGTGTTAGCATTGTCCAACATGATATGAATTTCTTGGTTGTTAAAATTAACATTTGGTTTGATTTTATATGTTTATTTTTGTTCCCAAAACATGTTTTATGATCAATAGGTCATGATTTTAGTATGATGTTTCAATATTATTATCCTATAGTATATTTTTTATTTTCATGAATATCCTATTTAGTTCATATATCCTTATTCTATGATCTCTGTTATTTTTTCATGCCATAAGACAAGATAATTTGATTCCATGTTCTTCTCAATAATGTATTTTCAAAATGTTTATGTTTGGAAATATGTTATGGTATAATCCTCTCTAGTTCATTAATATATTTTTATCTTACTAAGAAGTTTCATTCAATCCTTATGTTTCTAATTTCCTTAGGAAATTATATACAATAATATATCTTGCTGGATACATTTTTTTGTCATTTTTATGCGGTATGTTGACACACTACTGTGAAATAATATGGTTTCATAGAAAATATATAATTAAAAAAAACCTATAGGTTCTAGGAGTATGTGAGTTTTGGATATGTCGAGTTTAATTACTAAAATGATGTAATATTTAAGTATGTTATTCTTAGGGCATCTCATAACTGATTTAAATATGATAATATGCATGGCTCATGTATAACATAAAATGTTCAAATGATATCCTCCATCTAGAGGAGGAAATCACATCTCCATCTCAAAGAAAAAAACATGTATCTAATAAATAAAATAATTCCAATATAAAAAAAATATGAAAATTGATATGCAAAAACCCTTTTACACACCCCCTAAAACATTTCTCCTCATGTGTAAGTATCTTAAACTTTAGGCCTCTTACATCTTGGCTATTTTCAATGATCCCATCACATGTGTCCTGAAAATACACTCTTGGGAGTAACATAAATCTTTGGTAGAAATCGTTATTTTTTTAAAACACCTCTATATGTATGAATAAACCATGTATATGATACCATAATTCTAAATTCATAGGTCATGGAATAAAAAATTTCAACAAACGGAATAATAATCAGTCCACATGGCCCTACACTCACAAAAAAATCATTATTCTATACCATATTCATTGATATCCTATAAGTCACCTATCATAGGCTGACCAAACCATAAATATCAAAATTAAAATATAAGCGGCCCCATAAGGCTTAAAACACCATCCTTATCTATATAAAGAAGCAATAAAAACCTATAAACTTACTATATCAAAAAATATTAATTGATATCATCTCATAACTAATAAATTCCTTCATACTCACTACAAATAATCCTTAACTAGAAACTAGAACCTTATTTAGTACATCAGGAATTTACCCATGGTTGGAATCCCTCCTTGGTGTCCCTCGCTACTTAACTCAACTGTTTCTCCTAACCAAGATAAAAAAGTATCTAAATTCTCAAAGTAATGTGAGTAAGACTACCTTCATAACCCCATTAGGTCTAATATATTTCCCTAACTTTTTTTATGTCCCATCAACTCTCACCTAAGTCGGTCAACCCTACACTACACAACTAGTGTATAATATATCATATAAAGACATATTTAATAGTAAAAAAATTCCACTGAACTCCATGATGGATTTATCTTCTTTATCAATGATTATTCCATAGTCTAAGATATTATAATTTATAATCATTAAATACACTATCACAATAGGGACCTTAATTAATCCAATTGTATAAAGGAAGAGGAATCACATCACCAGAAAAGTTACTCTTTGCATCCTAAAGGCATCCTACTAGTGGTGAGGACCTATGATAGTTATGGGGAGACTATTGTGACATCCCAATTTTTAAAATGATATTATAAACATACATTGTAAAATAAATAACAAGTATTTCCGGGTGAAAATTTAATTTTTCATTAATTCTATTCATTTTTCAATTATGAAATGATAACAGTCATGTTTAACACTATTAAATATTATATAAAACATTTTCTAAGTTAGTTTCTACATCAGTATGTGATTATAAGGACCATAAAGCCTCAATGTTGATTGAATAAAAATATTGAATATATTTTATTCTTACGCATGGTCATTTTTTCCAAAATAAAATAAAATAACACACAAACAGTGTTTCCGATGAAAAATATAGAACTTCCATTAGATCTTGAATGGGTTTTTACCCTAGTTTGGGGGTAACCTTTATGCGTGTTGGGTATTTGGAAACATCTCACATGATAATACCCTCTCTCTTTTTAATTAATTATTTTTCCATTTTTTATATAATTAATAATTAATTTCTCCCATATAGTGAATCTTTTGAAAAATATAAGATCACAGTTAAGTCTAGAACGTATGGTTTAACCTATGAGAACAATAACATTTGCGAGCATCGTATATTTGGTCAGATCACACAGAAGGATAATTTATTTAGTTAAAATATTTTTTATTTGAAATATATAAATAATAATAATAATTTTATTATTGTAATTATTATTTTTATTATTTTAGTGGAATAAAAAGATTAATCTACATACGTGCAATTAATATTTGAGTTATTGATTGCGTAAATATTTTACTTTTTTCCAATGTAATTAATGTGATATTATTAATTTATTCAATTAAATCAATATAATAAATGTGATACTATTAACTATCCCAAATAAATTTTATAGTGTGGTTTATTTATTAACATCATGGATTTAATGAAACTTATTGATTGAACTTTTCATGGTAAAAATTACAACATAGATTGATTAATAATAATAAAATATTTGTGTAAATATTATTTGAAATAATTGGACATAATAATTTTGAAGTGTATATATAGATATGATAAATATAAATATATATATATACATGTGTGGGTGTAAATATATATATGTGTGTGGATGTGTAGAAATATCTATATTGTTTATATATATGGGTTAAACATATAAGTATATATGTGTGGGTGTAAATATATTCATGTATATATATATATATGGATTAATTTTAATATATATATTTGATGAAATTCTTAAATGTATTTTAGTTGAAGGATTAAATTAATTTATATAATAAAATTTATTGGGGCGATTCACTTGGAGGAATGGATGATTTTAAGGGTCCATTATACATGGTTGAGGATAGTTATATATAATGAATTAATTATAACAATAGATGAGACCAATAAATATTATAAATTTGGTGTGGGGGAGGCGCACAAGGGAAATAAAGTGATGGTCTCACATTGCCCTCTGTCCCTCCCTCTTCCTCTCTCGTATTATTCTTTTTATTTTTCCCACACTCCAATTATAATTATATTCTCCGATACTAATCGGATTAACGTGTCATCTATGTCATTAGTTTCGTCTTGATTAGCATAATTCTAAACATATTTTTATGTATAAATAAAAAAGTTTTTGGTGGTGCAGCTAAACATAGGCATCCACACACATCGTCATTCATAATTACTCATATGGTAAGAAGTCCTTAAATTTTTCAAATGTCTTATATGGGTTATTTACATTATTTTTAGTGTGTACATATAGCTATAAGAGTTTCTTGACATTAGAACTTGTTATATATGGGCTATTAACAAGATTATTTGCAATCATGTCTGGACTGTAAGATGTATTTTTATGTTTAATCACATGAAGTGTGTGTGTGTGTGTGTTTGTGTGTGTGTGTGTGTGTGAGTTTGTGTGTATAACCTATATGTTGTTCTTATATTGTTTTTATATGAATTGTGTTGATTTTTATTATGATACTGTTTGACAGGACATGATGTTTGGCCTATCATTTTCATTATGTATCGTATATATTGTTTTTCCTTTTACTATATCTGAGCATGAAGGTTTGGTTATTGGTTTACATGTGAGATATGAGACATTTTAGGTTGTTATGGATGACATGTGATACATGGGAGGAGCATTTTACAATCCTCCAAGTGGAATAATCCATACATTTGGTAAGAATGCACATTTGGGTTATTCCAACTAGTGGGATGTGTTTCATACTTCTGGGCTATCCTCTAAGAGGGATCTGTTTTAAATTGGCTGGCAAGTGAGATTTGGTGTATGCGCTCAAACTATCCATCATGAGGGATATGATTGATATTTTTTAGTATGTATTTGGGATAACCCCACTGAAGGAAATGTGTACTACATACTCTTGGGATATTCCTTAGAGGGGGTGTGTTAGGATAGATACCAATGCTTCCTTCCAGTATTATACTGAAGTAGGTATGTTTCTCCCTAGATGGTGCCAAAGCAGGTAGATCTGGTCCCCAGGGATCCGATATGTATGTGGCACATTTTCCATGTATTATTATTATAACAGTACCATATTTATATTCATGGAATACACATTTATATTTATGTCACTATGGTTAAGGGATTTTGGTGTTAGCCTATTGAGTCAGGTACCCAAACCCAACTTAGGAATTTCAGTGCACTTGTAGATTTCATGACTAGAGACCCAGAGAAGGGAAAAGGACCTATGGTGGATGGTTGATCAAGTCAAGTTGTATGATGTGGTCATTGTTAGACTATGTTCCGGCAAGACATCAATGGTTTCCTTTTTTAACTAGCTTACCTGTACGAGGGATCCTTTTTTTGTTTGGGTTAATATATCATGTAATTCATCCTCAGGTTATATGAATTTTCATTGATTATTTATTTAAATTATGTATTGATTTTTTCATTTATTGGTATCATGAAATGATATAGAGGGTATAGTCTCCTCATTATTCCACTAGATACCCTTGCTACTAGTCAGCAACCTCTTTTGTGCAGGGATACATGCCTAATTTCATGTGTAATTATGAATCTCACCTAGAAATTCAGGTTAGTATGGTATAAAATGGTATTAGAGTATCAGGATTTGCTAACTTATTTTTCTTTATTTTCCTTGATTTGGAGCAGAAAAGACAAGAGTAGATATAATTGGGACTCAGGCTGGGAACTATGTTACTACCTAGTCACAATTGAATAGTAGACCTCCATGTTTCCATAAAATAGAGGAATTTTTTTTAGTTAACATTTACTAAATTTCTCTTAGATTATGCACATGATATTGATATGGGATTTATGGGTATTGGTGTGTGTTCTTGTATCGTGTTAGGAATATAGGTTCAAATTTCATATGTACATATTTTCTACACTAAATATATCCAAAATAAATAAATTTACAATTTAATTATGATAAATTACTTGGTGCATTATTTCTAGTATTCATTTATCTATTCATGTTGTATTCTTTTATTGAGTGTATATATATAGTTGTAACAAACGTGCTAATTCAACTAACATGAACATAATTCTTGAATAGGTCGTAAGTGTTTTGTGTGTTCCCTTTAATGATCTCAAATGAAATTAATTTTTTTTATAAATTTTTTTTAAAATAAATATAGAAACTTAAATCATGGGGAGTAGTGTTTTTGTTATCTAAAACACTTCTTGAGGATAAGAAGAATTATGGTGGGGAGAATTGTAACAGTAATATTTTTAAATTTATATTAAAAACTCACCTTGTTAAATAAATACTAATTATTTTGCTGTGAAAAATTAATTTCTTAATACGTATGTCAATTTTGGATTCAAAAACTTATAAAATCCATTTTTAAAACTTTTAAATATTTTATAAAACATTTTCTAAGTTAGTTATTGAGTCAGTGTAGGATTTCAAGGCCCATAGATCCACGACATTGATATAATATGAATATTAAATATATTTTATTCATATTCATGTATATTTTATTCCAAAAAATGAAATAACTCCCAAATGGTTTTTCTAAAGAAGAAATATGAGACTATAATTAGGTCTAAAATGGGTTTCTTACCCTAGGAAGTATATAACCATTATGCGTGTTAGGTATTTAGAAACATAGAATGTTATAATTCCACCTCTATGTTTCATTAATTTATTATTCCACTTTTTATAGAAAAAATTAATAATTTCTCATAAATTTTTCATCATATGTGAAATCTAAGACCACCTTTTAGTATGGAATGCAGGGTTTATCCTAGGATTACTATAACATTTGTGAGAGTTATACGTTTAGTCAATTCGCACCCAAATAAAATTTATTTCGTTTGAATATTTTTGGGGGGAATCTATAAATAATAATAATAATTATATTGTTATTATTATTATTTTTATTATTATTATTATCTCTACAAATGAAATAAATGATACTACATTCATGTGTTGAATTTTTTTATAATTTTTTGGGTAAATATTTTTGTGATGGCCAATGAAATTGATGTCATGTTATTAATTATGCAAATTAAATGAAACATAATAAATGTGATTATATTATTTGTCCCGAATCAATGTTATAATGTGGCTAATTTATTAACTTCATATTTTTAACGAAATTTATTTATTGAACTTCTCATGGTTACAATTACGACATAGATTGAATAATAATAATAAAAATTGGTGTAACTTTAATTATTATCAAATTTAGAAAATAATTTTGAGGTATATATGTATCGGATAAATATATAAATATATATATATATATATATATCTACATGTTCAGGTGTAAACATATATATATGGATGTATATACATATCTATACTATGTATATATATAGGTTAAACATAAAAGTATATATGTGTGGCTTTAAATATATTCATGTATATATATGGATTAATTTTAATATAAATATATATATATATATATTGAAATAATAAAATGTATTTAAGAGGAATAATTATTTAAATGTATATATTAAAATTTATTATGGTACTCCACTTGGAGGCATTAAATATTTCCATGGTACATGATGCATAGATGAAGTGAGTAACCTATAATGAATTAATTATAATAATAAATAAGGAAAAATTATTTAAAAGGGGTGGTGAGGGAGGTGCATATGGGAAAAATGTTACGGCCTCATATCACCCTCTATGCCTCTCTCTTCCTCTCTCCTATTGTTCTTTTTATATTGTTCCCAAACTTCAAACATCAATAACTTGGCTGATATTGATATTATTGACATTAAATCGATGTTGTTGTGTTCATATCAGTGAGAATAATTTTAAAAATATATTTTTATGAAAGCAATATGGTTTTGATGGTGCATTTAATCTTAATTTTTAACCCATGTTGTGAGTCATCATTGCACATAAGGTAGGATGTTCATTACTTTTTCACATGTCTTATATGGGTTATTTTCATCATTGTGGGTGTGTGTGTGTGTGGCCAACTGAATTTATTAACATTAGCATATGTTATATATTAGATATTGACATGATTATTGGCATGTGTTTGTGGCACATAAAACTTATGTTTGATGTTTGATTACTCGATGTGTGTGTGTATAGCCACAAACCTGTGCTTGTATTTTTTGTATATGAATTGTGATGATTGTTATTATGATGATACTTGACTTAACATAATGCTTGATCAATCATTTTCATTATTTATCGTATATATTGTTATTCTATTTACTGTAGTTGAGCAGGTAGGTTTGGCTATTGGTTTCTATGTGACATATGACCCTTGGTCTGTCAATATGGATGACATGTGAGACATGGAACGAGCAAGGCACTATCCTCTGAGTAGAATACACCAGACATTTGGTCAACATGTACATTTGAGATATTCCAATTAGTGTGATGTGTCACATACTTTTGGGTTATCCTCCTAGAGGGATGTGTTTGACATTAGTTGACAAGAGAGATTTGATGCACACTTCTAGACTATCCATTGAGAGAGATATTATTTACATTGGTCGGTATGTACTTTGGACATCCTTACCGGAAGAATTTTTGGCATACATGCTTTTAGGATATTCTATAGAGGGGGTTTTTAGGATGTTTACTATTGTTTCCATCTGGCATTATGCTGAAGCATGTATGTTTCTCATGACATGGTGCCGAAGTAGGTAGATCTAGTCCGCGGGGACTTGGAATGTATGTAGAAATTGTTCGATATTTTATTTATATATTAGTACCTTGATTATATTCATGGAATACAATTTTATATTTTATACATAGTTTTTAAGGGACGTTGGTGGTGTCCTATTGGGTGTTGTAATCAGACCTCACTTGGGAATTTCAGTGTGTTTGTAGACTTCTTGAACACAGACCCAGAAAAGTAAAAAGTCAGTACGGTGGAAGGTTGAACAGGTGGAGCTGGATGATGCGGTAGTTCATAGACAACATTAAGGTGTGATGTCTATATCGGAATTTTTTACTAGCTTACTTGTACCTAGGATCCTTATTTTTTTTGGTTATTTTTGCATGTATGTCATCTTTATTTTTACTGCATTTAATCTGATTATAGATTTAAATTATATATTAATTATGACAACCCTGCTTTTTATTACAACCTAAACATGATTCATTACATAGAAGTTTGCTTGATACAACAAAGAAGATTGAGAGGTTTAGTGTCTTTGGGGCTTATGATCATTACATAAAAACATAAAACATGAGATACAACATCTTTATTGAAAACTTCCTTTACATGACCACTACATTCCCTTGTACTTAGCATTGCATGAGATAACCTGAGGACATGCATAAGAAAAGGGTGAGCTATAAAGCCCAGTAAGGGAGTACACATGGAATAACATGAGGAGTACAATACATGTTAGACAATATGAATATCAATAGAGCATAAAAGAAACATGAACATAAAGGCGTGATAAAGCATGATAATCATAACATGGAAATGTGGCAACAACACTTAACATTGAATTAGCATGAGCCAAGGCTCATTGCACATGGAGCATGAGTAAACCCTCATTTCACATGAAGCATGAGTAAAACCTCATTGCACTTGAATTAGAATGAGTCAACACTCATTGCACTTGACGTATCATGATACTATACTTTACCCAATGCATTGGAGCGCTATATGGGTGTACCCTTCTTAAACATTTCATTTCATGCATAAGTGTGCCACATGGATTATAAAACATGGATTCATAAAACATAATCATTTATTCCACGATAAAGGAATATGGAATACATACATGAAAATTTACAATCAATAAGTAAATGTGCATAAAGGTGAATACCCTTGATGGAGAAATGGGCATGGTATCCACTACAAAATGACATTGGCTTAGAAAATCGGTGCGATTTCGGCAGCGTAACGGCGTGACATAAGAATTCTTAAAAAAATGGTTGATGAGAGAGAAATTGGTTCCTCATCATATTTACATGTAATGGACAGTAAGGAGGTCCTATAGATACATGTCCCAACAATTTAAATGGAATTTAGATTCATGATACAAAAGTATTGCTTGAATGTAAAAGAAGAGAGAGAAGTTCCTTTCGGAATTTCGGCATAGTAACGGGTGTACATGGGAGGCATTTAATGAGATAAAAAGGGGTTCCTCATAATATTTACATGTAATGGACAGTAAGGAGGTCATATAGATACATGTCCCAACAATTTAAATGGAATTTAGATTCATTATAGAAAATTATTACTTGAATGTAAAAGAAGAGAGAGAAGTTCTTTTCGGAATTTCGGCATAGTAACGGGAGTAAATGGGAGGCATTTAATGAGAGAGAAAGGGGCCTCCCATCATTCAGACAATAAGAGGGCAATATGGGGGAGGTGTGAAACCATACCCCAAAATTCATAATTGAAATTAAAAGGGCAATAAAACTTAACAAAAATTGACAAAAATGAGAAAGGAAGAAAAAACCCTTACTTGGAAGTGTGCTTCCAAAGGATAGAGAGAGTCTTGTGAGAGGCTTCTTGGGAGCTTGGGGCACCTTGGGAGGATTATAGAGAGAGTAGGGCTGAGGTTGGACGAACTCAAAAGGATTTTAGTGAGGAGGAAGTGGGATCTTGGGAGGGTTTATATAGGAAAGGTGAGAGAATTCTTTATTATTTAGGTTTGGGACCCCTTATATTAATCTAATACAAACCACAAACCAACCAATTGTTTTTCCCATGGTTTCTGGAAAAGGAAATAGGAAAACAATATTTTACATGTCCAAGGTCCTAACTTATTAAAATATTAGGTTTTCTTATGTGGAGGTGAGTCACACTCCCATGGAAATTAATTTAAAAAGGCAAAGGGTTGAATAAGTCTTGAGGGGTTCATTAATGCTTTGAAAAGTAAGTCAAACAAACCCAAAATCACTTTATTTTAATGGTAAAACATATATTGGCCTAACATAAGGATTATAGTATTTTATTACATCACCATTGGGTCATTATGATGTCATAAAACACATTATATATTTAAAAAGTATTTAATTTTTAACCAAAAATTTGACTGTCTCAAAAAATTATGAAAAATTCACCGTTGGATAATTTCAACGTCCTGATTCCAGAAATGACATTTATTTTATCTAAAACATTTTCTAAATATGTTAATTTTCACTTTTAAAATAAAAACCAACATTTATCGAAAATTCACTGGTTTTGACAGAAATGGCTTTCAAACCTTGATAAAAATTTTTATTGCATTCATAAAATTATAAGATCATTTATATTTAATAAAAATTAATTTAATATTACTAATAATACTTTATTAAAATATTATTTAATTCAAAAATCCGTTAATTTAATAAAATTTAATTCTTAATTAAATAATAACTAAAAACACCATTTGTACTTTAAAAACTATTTACAATGTATCAAAAATGACTAGAAATTATATTCATTATTATATACAAAAATAATGTACATAAACATAAGACAACTTATTTGTTACATAACCCCTTAAAACAGCCGCATAATACCTAAGGGTAAGGTGTGCGATGGTGACAGACTCTTGGGGCGGATCAGATAACATCGCTCGAGTGGTAATTTCAATCAACTTCCACTTTCCCCGTAGACGGTCACGTTCAAGATTGACATAATGAAGATCGGCTTGGGCTTGGTCAAGGGCGAAGCCCAAGGATTCCACCCCTTTTCCGAGTGCTGAAAAATGGGCTTCGTATGGGGGAATTCTACTGGATGAGGCCATCGCTTCCTTTGTCTGAGTAAAAAATTGGGTTCGTTAAAGCCTTACATTTATACTAATCATGGGATCATTGTTCAAAGGCTATATTAACAGCGGTCAAAATTTATAACATGAAACCAAAGAATTTGACACCTTATAAAAACTTTTTTTTTCATAATGAGACATTTAACTGGATCAAGAAGGATTTTCCATTAATGAAACATTGGGTCGTTACATTAATGTTATTATATATTAGTCTCATGACATAATACGAAGGGTATAGTCTCACCATTATTCCACTTGAGACCCTCGCTGTTACTCGGTAACCACTTGCATACGATGAGATTCCCATGAGGTCATGTGGCATTCTAGCTTTCACCTGACAGTTCGGGTTGGGATGTTACAACTATTCCCTAGAATATAAACAACTTATTTTTATGTATAATGGAAATATCTAAAATATGTAGAGATAAAATATGGTTCCTACTAGGAATCCTGATGTCTAGAATAAAAAATAAGATATATTACAAATCATGCATCAATAAATCATAGAGAAATAGAAAATAATACATAACATGAAATTAATATAAATTATAACACATAATAATAAACAAAACAGGCAAGGTATGATATGAATTATATATAAAAGATAAAAAAGTGACATTTTCCCACCTCTCACATCTATCTCACATTGAATCATAAACCTTAGATACCATAATCATTTGGAGACATTTTTCAAACTTTAAGGGAATATGTATTCGTCAAAGAAATCATGAAGATATACCTGTATAGATCGAAACCATAGTCATTCCAGTGGATATGGTGTTATCAAAATGATCTTATAGGATTAACCTACTCACTTTTATGAAATGAGTATAATTTATCTTGTAAAAATGAATGTAAATCATAAAAAAGTATCATTTGATTTTCATTTAAATACACCCACCTCCATACATAGCCCATGAATGCTAATAGAAGTAGCACCTTTGATAAAAAAAATTAAGAACACACACTCGTCCTAGAGAATCGACCGACACTACCCAACTTACAATAAGACCTCACTAATTAACTTTAACAACATGAATTCCCCCATAACATAATGATGTGTACCTCAAAACTAGTCTTGTAAAATTAGATATAAATCCTAGTGGGCCACATTATGCCTACCATGAATTCCTCATCAAAATATCATCTTACCCACAAGTCATCTCACTGCTCATCAACAAACCAAATCCCTAAAATATAATTTAAATTAATGATTGAACCAAGTATCTCAATATAAGGTAGTAAGGGAGGGTCCAATAATAAATTCCATTCATCAATTGAAAAAATTTTTGTAGAAAATGAGGGCCTAATGAATCAAATAAAAAACATTAATTCTCTATGATTAAAAAAATAGTCCATCTAAAGAATGATGCTGAAATCTATAAAATACACAACCCAATACTCACACCATTACCTATGTCATCAAATAAATCTTTAAGGGGTTTATATATGAGTCTAACACTAGGGAATCATTTGATTTATTCCTTATATTAAACTCTATCATAGTGTCCAACATCCACTACATAATAGAATATCCCTCTAGGGGTACACTATGATGGGTTTTAGAGGATCATATAATTATCAAGTAATTGTAATAAAAATATTTAACATGTTTGATCTATAACCAAGATCTAATATATGTTATAAACGAAGAAATCTAAAATACCTAAAATGACACAATCTCCATGCCTAATGAACTTTATGGAATTTTCTTACTCCCAATAATCTAGATACATCCAGTAGACTCTCCCCACCATATGGTAAAGATCAAATCAAAGGATCCTAGTTAAAACTGATGGGACACCCAAACAAAATATGCCATCTAGAACCTTCTCGGTGATGATGAATAGTGAATAGGAAGAAAGATAGATCTATAACTATTTCATAGAAGGGTCATGAGTTCCTCAACAGGGAGTTGATGTCCCTTCATATAGGATCCTTTTATCTAGTTAAATGAGTTGATAAGTGGATTCAGACACATGGAAGCCAATGTGAATTGCACATAATGAAAAACTATTATAAATATTATTCTCGGATTTTTTTAAATGAATTTTTAAGAATGAATTGAATCAACCCACTGATTCATAACTGAAGGAAACCACATAAAGGACCAAAATGTATCCATTCACCCTTAAATTAATCGTATTGTAAACTATGATAGGCACAAAACTACCGTATATGATATCAAAAATATCACAATCATTGTTATACATAAAATGTATATCATAAACATTGACTATTTATCTGTTTTATAATAGAATATACAAGTTTTAGTAAATTTTTAACAATATCTCACATTTACTCAAAATACAAAAATCAATTCATGTAAAATTATAAAACTGATTATGAATATGACTAAAATCTTTTAGATATGGGTTATAATGATCTATTCATTTTGGATGAATAAAAATATTTTAAATATAATCATTATCTTAAGGCATAAATTTCTTCCTTTATGAGCTATAATAGAATTGAAAACTAATATTAAATCATGATTATTGGTGTAAAAACATGGCCTCTATAAAATATCAATTTTAATAAGGTTACAAATGGGGATAGTGTGATCTCAATCAAATACAATCATATCTCTATATGAACATTTACTACACAATATGTGTTATATTTATCATATGTATTTGTATAGATTCACTTTATCCACAACATAGATGTAAAAAATGATATAGAACGTGTAAGTATACTATATTTCGTTTGATATATTCATTATACTACAAAATTGCTTGATGTGGTCAATGAATACATCACATGTAATTCTTTTAGAACATGACCACATAACTTGTACAACATTTATGTATCCCATCACATCACATGTCACAAAATAAAAAATGGAAAACCATTTCCTTTTTCTATTTCAATATTATGGCCATATTTATTTAACTTATCATACATGTGAATTAATACCATCTTGGTTGAGCTATAACTAATGAATTGATCAACAACATACCCAACAAACCCCCAATAAATTAAGCCTCAAGGATTGTATAACAAAGGTATAAAATTATAAAGTTAATCATGGTAATTACATCACCAACCACATGTTTTGGGTGTTTATAATAAGAAAACACCAATAAGTTTTCAAATGATCATAAGACATTCAATATGAAATTTTTTGGCAGGTCATTGCAAATAATATGTCTCTATTTATTATTTCATGAGTATTTTATTTTTATATTGTATAAAATTATTTGTATTAAGTGAAATATTTTACTAATTCAAATCATAAAAAATATAACATATTGTATTAATTTTTTTACATTCTTCAATTAGATACAACTCAAATTCATAATTTTAGGGGATATTATCATTCAACTATTTATATAATATAAATGTATCGCATTAGAATGGATGATTAATAGAGATTTAATTATTCATAAAATCATTATATATTTCAAAACAGTTATATAAAATCTATCATATGTAAAATACCAAATGAATAAATAGTAACATCATTATTTTCAAGTGATTATTCTATTTATTGGATCTACTACATTATCATCTATAAAAAAACCAAAAAATATTAAATCTCCCTAGAAATGTTCTCTCAAATGAGATGGTAATTTTCAAGGATATATTTGGTCCTTAGGTGGGAGTATTACTTATCGGCATAAGTATAAATATTAATTTTTTCATAATAAATCATGATTTATACCTCATATTAGACACCACCCCATATTTTTTGAAAAAATTATTAATCCCAACATATTTATTTTTCTCATTTGATATAGTGATGTACTCAACCTCTATTGACAATTCAACTATAATGGAATATTTAGAACAATAAAATTAGATAACACCACTATTTAGGAAAAAAATGAAGTTATATTGAGATATAATATATATTTTTTCATATTGGAAAAAAATCAATGTAAAACTTTTCAATGAGCATATATTCTCCTCCAAATACCATCAATATAACCTTACATATTCATAAGTAATTAACGGTTTTGTTTATAGAAATCCAATGAATATTATAATATTTGGATTGGGGTGTAATAGTTATTAAACAATAATGAGTGAAATTGGATCAAGTAAAAAAAATTCATACATTTAACACCTTTAGATTTTGTGAACTATTATTTTTTAATTGATTTAATCTTTTTGATATTTTTCATTTCATGCAACACTCAGTGTAACTTTTGTTATATAAAATAACTATGTGTGTATTGAATTATACACAACAAAAAATAAATCTTTAACTTCAAAAAACACTAATAAAATCTTTAGGTATACACAAAACTATGTTTTTTCTTATTACACACAATACCATGCCCATTCGATATCTTGTGTTACAAACATTGTCGAGTTTTACAAAACTACAAGTTACAGTTACAATTATTATAAAAATATTGTTATAGATACCACCTAGTTATTGGAATGGAGGTTACAAATAAGATGAAATAAGTTGTGAAAATATGACTTACACAATTATATAATCATTTGGTTATCAATTATTATAAGTGAACGATAGAACTATTGGAAAACAAAGAAATTACGTTTCTAAGAAAAACAATTTCGATGTAAAAACAAAATTTTATCACAGAAAAACAACTTATTATTATTTTTTTCAATAAAATTTATATATTATATATTTTACTGATATTTTTTATACTCATAAAATATATTTTATTGGTATAAGATAATAATAAATCAAATTTTATGAATAAAAAGACATATTTTTCAAAAAGGCTATTTTACCACCTTTTAATAGAGACCACATTTAAAATCTAATTTTTTACTAAATAATAATTTTTATTTGAAAGAATAAAAATATTTTTTGGAAATGGAATTTTAAAATTTAATTTTAGTGAGTTTTTAATTTTTTTTGAGAATTTTCATTTTTTTATGAGTAGTGAAAAACACTGAATTTTAATTCAAAAAAGATATTTAATATAATTCGTTTATATAGTTAAATTATTATTTAATAGTTTTAAAGTTTAATTAGATCAATTATTCATAAGTTAATTCAATTTAGTTCATTAAAATAAATTTATCATTGAATTTTGATATAAGAACATACCAAACATTTGAACAGTTTTACTTTAAAATCCTACTTTTCCATCCCTTCTACAGTATTAAATTTGATTTAATTTATCCTAATTGTTTAAATTGAACTTTTAAAAATAGATTACATATTTTGAATAACTATAATATATAATTTAATGTAAGTTAAATTTATTTTTTGAAAAAAAAATTAATGTATGTAATTAAAATTAATTACAATGATTACGAGGAAATTAACTTAACAAGGTGCTAAACCGTATACTTACATCAATAATGTCCTGGAAACACGACAAAAATCCATTTTATGAAAATATTTAGACATTATCATTCTTTGTATCAAATTTTTTTAATTATTGAATCCACTTCTCAGAGTCAAAACATGGGTAGAATTCATTTTTAAAAAATTTATAAGAATGCCAATCCTTATCTACTACAAAACAAACTCACCCATCCAATTTATTCACACATATCAAGACCTTTTTCATATTAAAAATCTTTTAAAATAATCTATAAATATCCATACCTTAATCCAAGGATCCTCCCTTTCGGAATAAAACCATCCCATCAGGTATTTTAGTTCAAACCGAGAGGAGTTACATTAAGAATATGTAACATCGTTCCTCATTATCCATTGTTTTATTTTCATTTCTTCCCCTAAACACTTCTTATTCCAAGATTATATAATATAATAATTATACTAAATATAAGGATATTTTTTAATTCTACCTTTTATACCTAAAATTACAGACATGTCCATATAATGGGTAACAAATTTACTGTTCTTATGTTCAGCAAACTACAAAATCGGGAGACCATATTGTTTGTTTTTCCATTACCACCTCTCATGGTAAAGAATTATGATGGAAAATATTTTTTTATATGATATTTATGATTTATTTATTCTTATTTAATTATTATATTAAAAATAACATCATGCTTTCAATTTTGTGTAAATACGATAACTTCGTTTGTGGATGTGTCGACCACCGCCTCCTCAAACCGATGTGATTCATTCATCATTTACATGGAATGTATTAAAGACAGGTTTATTAAAATAATATGTTATATATGAAATTAAAATTATTGTTTAATGATAATATATATTTATATATGTTCATATATGTCATTTACATTATTTATTTCAAAAATATAATAAAACCAAAAAAATGTTCATGCTTACGTACGACTTACCGTCTCCATGAACTGTGTATTCCATTTCTTATTTATATATTTTATATTTTATTATAAAAAAATTTGTGATTAATATATATTAATATTATAAAATTGTTTAAATTATGGAAATAATTAAATAGTGATCCGAGTGATATGATCAAGAATAACAAGCCAAAACATATATGAAAAACAAAGCAGATATTACCCGAAACATAACATTAATATAGAGTTATTAATAAATAGGTAATATAAAGTAATAAAAAATATATAGGTTATTATATATAATATGATTTTATATTTTTTATTAATAATAAAATTATATTTATTATATCGTATGTTTGAATATGTAAAACAAAATTCAATACTTAATGTTATAGATTTTCATCTCACTTTTTATTTTCGTGAGAAATATGACATATTCACCACTAGATTATTTTTTGTGGTGTATATAATTCCCTTGAATGTGTTATATAATTCATCTACTTATATTTATGGGTATTTAAATATCCATTTTATGATATTTCTTTTATGGGGTTTACAATTATAATGTTTCTAAACTGGTAAAGTGATTTTGTCTCAATTTTTATTTTTGAGATATATGCCATGTTATGCACCTATATTTTTATATATCGTGTATATACATCACATTGACATGTTATATTAGGAATATCCCTATTATAATTATATTTTATTATTCATTTAATCTTATTCATTCATGGGGATTATGATTCAAATTTACCGAATTTGTAATAGTTTATTGCTATAGTTTCATTTTTATCAACATTGTTTTTTAATATGCTTCCATTAATGAAATCATATTATCCATATATCAAGAAAACTCATAAATTTTATTATACTATAGTTATCCATGATATATTCAAGTATTATTACCATTATTTCACTCATTGGTGATTAATATAATTATGAAAATGTTTTTATTAAAATCCTACTTTATTTATTCTTTTGAACAGAAATCAATGTTCTTTTAAAATAGTGTTTTCCAAAAAATGGTATAAAAATGTTTAAATATTATAACATGATGTTTAAAAGAAAAATTTCACCAATTTGATACATATTTAGAAAATCATTTTAAAAGTACTATTCTTTTCATTTTCCAGTTGAGGAAATTTTCTGAACATTAAAGGTAAAAAGTGAATGTTCAAAATGTATAGAATTACCCGCTATCATAACTACCATTTGCATGAATCTTTTTATTAAATTTTAAAATATTAATTTTTTTAAGGAAATATTTTTCCAAATACTCTATAATTTTCATAATTTAATGTGGTTTTCAAAGAAAATGGTTTTTAAAAAGATTTTATTTTCAAAAGAGTTTTAAATAATTTTCAACGATTCCTTTTTATGTTTCCAAAAGAATATTTTGATGCGAAAGGATTTCAATAATTTTTAGATCTATCTATAACTGTTTCTGTATATTTCATAGAAAATGTTTTTAAAAATTATTTCAATCATTATTTTTTGGTTTTATAACTAATTTCAAAGAAATATGTTTTCAATATATTTTCAATATTTATTTATATATTTTTTAAATATATTTTAAAAGAAAATGCTTTTCAAAATGATTTATGTTTTAAAGATCATTTTTTATATTAGAAAATATATTTTTCCTCAAGAAATGTTTTAAAGAAAATCGTGAAGATTTATAGTTCGAAAATTGATTTTGAAATGGTTTTATAAAAAGTATTTCCAAAGAAACGATATTTTCATTAATAATTGATTCATGCAATCATCCAAAATCCTTCTCCATCCAAGATGATGTAATTTATTATAGTTTATTATTTATATGTGATATTATCCAAGAATCCAATTCATATTAATTATTTAATTTTTTATAGAATGATGTATATAACACCTGTATCTCTTCCAAATGTTATATTCTTTTGAAACCCACTTCTTTTCACGAGTTATATATTGGGGAAGTGATTATGAAACATGTATTTTTACACATGTTATGATATGATTACATTTTTATGAAACAATTTTCATTTCATAGATTATGATATGACTATTTATGATATTATGGTAAATGTATGTATGATTTAATTATGATATGTGTGAAAAATATCCCTCCCGACGGTGCATAAGGTAATCTAACGACCCAAGAATTACCTACGCGAATATTGTATTTCATTTTTAGAATAGTTAATACTTGACAAAAACACACTCCTAAAGACCATATTTTTTTAGTTTATTTGGAAAAATGGAACACATTATGTTAAATTTGTGAAATATTTTAAACATCTCCCATTAATATCTTCTCCTTAATTTTTCCTATATAAACCATTTCTTCATATCCTGTGGAAAATAAAACATATAAAAAGGGTGATATCAAGTTCTTATTAAGGGTAAGCTTAGAAAATATCATACCAAGAATAAACATAATAATGTAAATACATGAACATAACTTTTGAAAACCATACCACATTTAACATATTTCAAAATCATGATTCATGGAATAAACCACGGTAGTTCATAAGTCATAAATCATACTGGAACAAGAGCCATAAGAAAATAACATTGGCATAAAACATCGAGTTTTGGAAAATGAATATCATATAATATCACTTCCATATTAGATAAGACTCTTTTCTAAGACCATAATAGTGTATATTTTACTATACTGAATCGAGTTCACTCTTCGTTCCAACCTTGTATTACTGAACCATAATTACTTGTTATTCCAGCCCTGTATTACTGAACCATATTTACTTACCATTCCAGCCCTGAGTATCTCATGAGATATAAATCTTTACCCAATTCATTGAAGTGAGATATATGTCCCCCATCACATAATGAAAACCATACATATTTTTACCACAAAAACCTAAGTCATTCATCATAGCATAACCCAAAGAATAAAATGGATTTCATGAACACCATTCCATAATAACATAATCCATGACAAATAAATTGATTTTCTAAATAAAAGTACATAATAAACATAATAAAACCATAGGAAAAATATGTATAGTATAATTGAAACATAACCCTATTAAATAATGTCATTTTAGATGGAAAATGATTTTGATATAACACATGAAATTAATTCATGAGGAAAATATCTTTTCTTATTTAAAAACATTTTCTTTTCTTAAAATATAGATAAATTTCAAAAGAAAAGAATTTCTTGTAAAATAAACATGAAATATTTTAAGGTATTATTCATGTAAATAAGTCATTATGAAATCATAAAAATATTTTCATGCTGTATAAGATAAAAAAACATTCTTCTCGTACTTTTACCAGAAAAGTAAAAAGTACCTCATTTTGAATATTAATGAAATATTCATTCCAAACCATGTAGCAAAAAGTAAAAATAGGTAAAAATGACTTTAATCATCCATATGAGAACAGTAAAACATTTTATGAAATCATTTTTATAAAACATGGACATGGATGATAAATATACCCTGGTAAATACTTATATATAAATAATCTCTTACCAATATATAATAAGTCAAATCATGTTCCTCATAAAATAAAGAAACTTTTATGCATATGTAAATATCATAAACATCCAAATAATAATCATAAAAATATTCCTAGTCATCTTAAACAGAACTCAAAATAAATAGGTGGTGTATAAGGAATACATCCCACATAAATAAAAGTGAGACAAATTAATCCCTTACCTTAGGTTAGATATCCGTTATATATATCAAAAACTCTTATATAATTTTTTAAATAATTCCATTAATTTATTCCCTACTCATATTAGATTTTATGATATCATATATGATCATATTAAAATTATTTTTTTGATTACATTATTACACATCCATCCGGTATGAACTACTTTATTTTCTTACGCATGTTTCGGATAAGTTCTTGTTCCTCTTCGTTGATTATTGTTATCTTATTTCAAGAATGATATTAATATAATATATATCATAATATGTATTTAAATAAATTTATATAATTATTCTTTAATATATATCATGTAGAATGAATCACATCGCATCATGGAGACGGTAGGCCGTACGTACACAAGAGCAATGATATCATTTCCATCATTCTAAAATAGTATGGTAGAGGATGGATATATTTTATTCCATAATCTATATCATGTTATAATAATCATATATATTTATAATTTCCATTATTATAACCATCCAAGTAAATCGTTAATGACCAAACATTATTCCATGGCGTGGAGACGATAAGCCATATGGACACACGCGTGGTGATTTCATTTTTCATTGGATGGATAGAAGGTAGAATATATTTTTTCCATAATTAGAATAAAATTTAAGTATATAATTGATAATGCATTTATTAATTTTGGATGTAAAAAAATCAGGAATAATAAGTACAAGAAAAGTGATGATTGAAATAATTTGTAGATAAGATTACCTCTTCTTCAATGTGCTCCCTCTAGACCTCCTCTTTATATTACTAGAGTTGGAAATTTTAGAATACCAGAACATATATATTTTTAATAGGGAATGTTATAAAAGAAATTGGTAGGTTATGGATGATATTTAAGGCACAAAGTGAGGTGAAGAGCCAAGGGATGAGGTTCCCTTTTATAATAGAGGTGAGGTTCACTTTTTGAAACTCCAAAAATAATAATTTATAAAAAACTCTAACCGCATAAAAAATTGAAAAATATCCTTATTTCAAGGATTAGATGAGATATGTTTGTAATATCATCATAAAATAACTTTTATATATGTTTTTATTTCAATTTACATCTTATCATTTTGTTTTACCCTTAATTATTCTCTTTTAACTTTAATTAAGGTAATAATTTTTTCAATATTAAAAAAGTTAATTTTAATTTATTTTATGTCACATATACTATAAATGAACAATATAAAACATTTTAGAGAATAAACTAATTATTTTATATTTTTTAAAATATTTTATGATTTTTAAATAATTTAATAAAATATTGTCTTGACAAAATATCAATAGAGTAATTTTCACACTATTCAATTAGTGGATTTTTAAAAATATCAAGATAATATTTTAGCCTCAAAAAATATTTTATTATATATATAAATGGTTAAAGGTAATATATAATTATTTGGATATATTTATAATCCCATATTATATTTATTTTGGTATTTTTGTAACATTAATTTGATACATTCATTAATAAAATGATTTCTACATCAGTTTTGTATAATTATATAATATATTTATTTATTGCATAATAATTAAAAATTATACTATGATGAATATAAATACTTTATATTTAATAATAATAGTTATAGAAAAATATATCTCATGGAAAATGGTACATTAAAAAGGTTATATGTATTAAAACATGAATGTGACAACTTTAAGATCGCTTTAAATAAAATAATATATGTATCATAATATTTTCTATATGGTTTGAATTGGTCAATTTATATATCATTGGATTATTTTGGTTGATATATAATCGAAAAATATGATTTTTTCAACTGTTTTTCTTTTTTAATGGTTATTATCATTTTAATAAAAATTATTTCATTTATTCTTGATCAATTAAATAACTTATATAAAATCAATGTATACGCATTTAAAGTAGTTATTTATTTCATAAAAATATAAAATAAATTATCATGAAAAAGGAAAACATTTTATCTTTCAAATGAGTATTTATAGTATAATTTATCTTATGTATAACCTTATTTTTAAATTGATAAGTTTTTTAAAATTTGAGAAAGTCATATTTAACTTTTATTTAAATAATATATATTTAATGTCCTAATATAATACATTTGGCTTCAAAAGGGCATTATTTCAACCCAAGGATAGTTTAGGTCTAAAATAACTAATCCAATAATATCAGGTTATGTTTGATGGTGATTTTATAATATTATATTTATGTTTAATTACCCGATTTACCATTTTACAGTACTAATAAAAATTACTGATGTTACTATTCATAATACCCAAAAATAAAAAATTTTATTTACATAATTTGGACCTATTGGTCCTAAATATGGAATCCATTTTTAAAAAAAACATAGAATTTTTTGTAATAAATTTAAAATTAATCAAATTTTCACAATGGAAAACAGGTTTTTTTTAGTTAAAACATTACAAAAGATTGAAATGTTTTTACATCAAAATTATTTATAAAATTAATTAAAATGAAAAAAATTATATTAAATGATAAAAATATATTTTATTTTTTATTTAATACCACTATACGATATAATTTACCCATAAAAATTACTTCTATGAAGATTGTTTTTTATTAAAATATAGTATATTTTTAATATCCATAAAAACTTAAAACATATCATTAAAGTATCAAAAAACCATCCAAAGTAAATTTTTATATCATTATTATAAATAATAATTTTATTTTCTTAAAAATAATCTATAAAATTTTAAAAAACAATATTTAAAATTGGTGTCCCATCAAAAGGTTGCAAAACTACATTTTTGGAAAATACTTCTTTTATCCGAAAAATTGAATTTTTTCTTATATCATTTCTCAAAAAATATAAGATTAATTTTAAAAAATAAATTGAATATATTACATTAATAAAATCCATAAATAGTGATTTTATTAATCTATAAACACACTTATTTTAATTTAAACAGTTTTTCAGAAGAAATTTAATATTGTTCACACACACAATTATAATGACTAGGTTATAAGGTAACATAATAATATTTAGTTATCCAATAAAACATGGTCTTATGTAAAATCAATTCAATCAAAATTACTTGATATTTCGTACAACACAAGCTGAGAATAGTGTTGCATATACCACAAGCAATGCCAGTGTTGCGTATAGCATAAACTTATCATCATGTAGCGTAAAACACAAGTCATCAAAGAAATTAAAAAATATATCTCATAAAAATATTTGGGTGATACATCCTACCCTGATTAAAATGAATTTCTAAGTCAATATTCTTCTGGGTTTCTAAAGGATTTAATTCGTGAAAGTTTATTTCACAGAAACCCACATCATAAAACAAGGACTAAAACCTCCTTTTAAAAAATAATTGTTGGAAGGTAATAGTTACCCAAAGTAAATCATAACTAGTTCTCTATATAGTAGAACATAGTTGATGATTGGGAATGGGGTGAAATCATAATTAATCATAGAAATTGATAAATATCATTAATCAAAATAAATTAGGTCATCCATTGAAAGTTAACAACCACAAAACCATAAACTAAAAAATCCTGAAAGAGGTCATTGATATCATCAAAAATGATGATAATAAAACACCCATTTACATCATGATCCCTTTTTCATAATTTTAAATAATTTTCATGAGAAGATATACTTACATATTTTTGGTACAATCTCACCACATGAGCCCACCTATAGTGGGATAATACTTTATTCTAAAAAAAATCATCTGGAGTTTAACTTATACAATCCATAAATTTATAATTTTTTAATCCTTCAATAAGATAAAAATCCAAAAATTTTAGAAATAGGTACAGTAACTTGGCTAACCATTTATCCACCATATATTATAAGGATTCTATTGTTGGGAACATTTACAACATGTGAACACCTTCATCATGTATTCTCCTGAGTAATTTTAATAAATAGAATTACCACATATCCTTATTGAAAACATGCATGTTTCATTATTACAAAACATATTTTATTATTCCTTAAGTATCAAAAAAATTATATTCCTCATCTATGATCACATAACCCTCTTATCAAAAAAACCATAATTGGTTCCCAAGAAACTAACATCATCTAATTTACTTTTTCAGATATAATATATATTTATCCAAACATCAATATCTTAACATAAGTTACATATTAAGATTTATCTTTAATTCAATCAAGTGTTCTAAAAGTATGTCACCTACCCCTTAAATAACAATTCTAGGTCCCTAGAACTATTATACAAATCCTTTACAATCCTTAATGAAAAAATTATACTGAAAACACTTATATATTTAATGATTCATAAAATATAATCTTTGAATTCTGAAACATATACCCCTCAATAATAAAACTTTATTCATGAACAATTACTCATGATCCATCATCATTTATTAATATTACTCAACATTAATATAACCAAGCTTCTTTAGTTTAATTTTAACAATTATTCTAGAACATCATTTACCTTTCACATGAATTTTACAATCTATTTATCCTCAGTAGTATAACCAATATGCATACCACCTTCATGATTCTATTAAAGATATTTACACCTAGGAAATGAGTTTTCTTAATTCCAATATATTCCACATTTAAAACATTTAATCGTCATTTATTCCATAGAAATACTATTATCTTTGTCCATTGTGTTAGCTGAACCTTTCCCTTTTCAATTACTAACATCGTATCCTTATTTTACACACCCAAATCATATTCTAGTTCCTTTGAACCATTCTCTTTTATGCCTCATCCTACATAATTTACATGAGGAAAATTTAACTTTCATTCTTCTATGGTAATTATGAAACTCTATATTTTCTCTTATTAGGTTGGTCAAGAAACTCACCAGAATTGAGATCATTGATCATATTATGTGATTTCTAATTAGGAATAACAACTATAGTTTGCCTTCCAACATCCACTTCATTTAATTGACCAAGAGTAATATCATTCCATTTTCTATAATATTCTCCATTAACATGAATCCTCTTGTATATATCCAGTTTAAAAAACCCAAAAATAAAAGTGTGAGTGGAAAAATTATACTAGAAAAATAACATAATCATGGGGTACTTTTAATCTCTAACATATTAGGTTTAATACTAGGTTATTTAGGATCATTACCAAAATTATAGGATTGTAACCTATAATTAGATATATCCCTATGAGATCCCTAGACATATCCTCCAAAAATATCACTAGGGATCTCACTATTGTTTTTTCATCCTAGTTTCCAAAGGATAACTAAACTTTTTCTCTAATACAAACTATAACGACCAAATAATTACGTTCATGGACATTAAATTACATTATAGGAATACTTAAAATGTGACACAAACATATAACCAAATACCAAATTAGTTTAATGTCTTTGGAAACTAGGAACATATTCTTCTAACTTGGTTAAATATCTTTAACATCTCCCATAAATATCTTCTTCTATATTTTTCCTACAAAAAACTATATATCCTAGGGAAAAGAAAACATATGAAAAGGGTGAGTTCAAATGATCAGTAAGGGTAAGCATGGAAAATATCATTCAGAACATAAAAATAAGAATATAAAAACATGAATATATCTTTTATAAACCATACCACATTAAACATATATTAAAATCATGATTTAGGAAATAAACCTTGTTTATTCGTAGGGAATAAACCATAAAGTAACATGACCCCTGAGAAAAAAACATTGGCATAAAACATGTAATTATGTAAAATTCATAAGCATAAAAAATCACAACCATATTACCTAAGGTTCATTACTAAGACCATCATAGTGGACAAAGTCCAATACTAAACCGAATTCACTCTTCATTCCAACCCTGTATTAAAAAACCAGATTTACTTTCCTTTCATGCCCAGTATAACTGAACCAGTTTTACTTTCTGTTCCAGTCCTATCTATCTCAGGAGATATAAATCATTACTCAATATATTGGAGGTATATATAGATCTCACCCATCACATAATGAAAACCATACATATGTGTGCCACAAAAACATAAATCATTCACCATAGTATAATCCATTGAATAAAATGGATTTCTTAAGCATCATTCCTTCATAAAATAATCCATGAAAAATACATGGATTTCATAAATAACATTCCATCATAAACATAATCAAACCATAGGAATAATAGGGATATTAAACTTGAAACATATCTCTATTAAATAATCACATCATAGATATAATGTTTTTGATAAAAGACATGAAGTTAATTCTTAAAGAAGAATATTCTTTATTGTTTAAAAACATTTCTTTTATTAAAATACAAAGAATATATCAAAATAATAGAAATTATTGGAATAAAAACTTTAAATATTTTAAGGGAAGCTTCATGGAAATAATTTGTTATGAAGGTGTACAAATCCTTTCATACCATATAATTTAAGAAATATTCTTCTCATACTTTTGATGAAAAAGTAAAAAAAGTACCTCATTTAGAAAAATAAAGAAATATTCCTTCCAACCCATGTATTAAAAAGTCAAAATGAGTAAAAATTAATTTAAACCTATTTATGATAATAGTAAAAGATATTATGAAATAATTTTTAGAAAACCTGGAACTGGTTGATAAATATACCCTGATAAATACTTTTGTATATACAATATCATACGAATTTATAATCAATCGAATTATATGACTCATTAAATAAAAAAGCGTATATGAATATTTAAATATCATAACCTTTATAATAATAATAATAATAATAATAACATTAATGGGAAGTATAAAGACAACTCAAAAAAAATTATTGGGGTATATGGTATATTCCCTATAGAAATAAATGTGAGACAAGATAATCTCTTACCTTCGATATGATATCCTTTGTATGCATCCAAACCCCCTATAAAATTATTTAAATAGTTTCATTGATTTATTTTTGAATCATGGTAATTTTCGTTATCATATTTTATCATATTATCAGTCATTTGTTAATAATATTATTACTCATCCATCGGGTATTAACTTCTTTATTTTCTTATGCATGTTTCATCAGATAAGTTCATGTTCCTCTTCTTAGATTATTGTTATATCATTTATAAAATGATGTTAATATAATATAAATCATATAATTTCTTTAAATACATTTAGATAATCATGCTTTAATGGATATCATGTTGAATAAATCACATCGTAGGGATGGTATGTCGTTTGTATGCACGAGCAATGATATCATTCCCATAATTGTGAAACGGTATGGATGTGGATGGTATATATTTTTTCAGAAACTATATCATGTCATCATTATCATATATAGTTATTATTTCCATCATTATACCCATCCATGTAAATTGGTAGTTAAAAACATATTACACTGCGGTGTGGAGATGGTAAGTCGTATGTACACACAAATGGTGATTTCATTTTTCAATGGATGGATAAAAGGTGGAATATTTTTGTTCCATAATTTTAATAAAATATTAATATGTATGTGATACTTTATTTATTACTTTATAATAGAAAAAACTCATGAATAGTAAGTTGGAGAAGAAATAAGTTTGTATGAATCAGTAGAGAATACTACCTCTTCTTCAGTGTGCACCCTCTTAACATTCTCTTTAAGAAACTAGAGATTGTATTCTAAGAAGAAAATAACCTATAGAATGTAACTAGGGAATTTATGAAGGTAAATTGGCTGGTTATGGATGATATTTAAGAATAAAGTTGAAGTTAATACGTGAGGGTGGGGGTTCCCTTTTATAATTGAGGTGAGGGGAACTTTTGGAAACTCCAAAAAAATTAATTTATATTAAACTCAAACCACATCCAAAAAACCACAAAAATACCCTTATTCTGGAATAATATGATAAAAGGTTATAATATCATAAAAAATAATTTTTAGACATGTTTTTATTTCATTTTATTACTTATCATTTAATTTTACCATTAATTTTTTCACTTTAATTTTAATTAAGGTAAAAAAAATATTCAATATTTAAATAGTGTAATTTTTATTTATTTGATGACAATTAGAATATAAATAGAAAATATGGAACATTTTATTTTATAAAATAATTATTTTATATTTTTGAAAATAATAATTTTTTTAAATATCTAATAAAACATTATTTTGAATAAATATCAATAGTGTTATTTGGACACAATTCATTTAACAGATTTTTAAAAATATGAAGATAACATTTTAACCTAAAAAAATATTTTTTGATGTCTATAAGGATTATAGGTCATATAAATTTTGTTTGGATATACTAATTACCCCAAATTATATTTATTTTAGTATTTTTAGTAACATTAATTTGATAACTGCATTAATAAAATAATTACTAAATGACTTTTGTGTAATTATTTAACATAATTATTTTTTTCATAAAAAATAAAAATGATAAAATGATGAAGTTAAATATTATATATTTTCTAATAATACTTATAATAAAATATATCTCCCAGAAATCCTTCTTTAAAATTGTTATATGTATTAAAACTTGAATGTGACAACTTTAACATCACACTAAATAAAATATTATAAGTGTCATAATATTTTCCATATGGATCTAAATGGTTAATAACTCTACCCTTGGATGATTATGGTCGAGATATACATTAAAAATAATATTTTTTCTAGAGTTTTGTTTTTTTAAAGGTTGTTATCATTTTAATAAAAAAATATTTTATTGCACTTCTATCAATTAAATAATTTCCACATCATGAATGTATAAGCCTATAATGTAATTATTTATTTCCTAAAAATTAAATAAAATCATACTAAATAAAAACATTTTATATTTAAAATTATTATTTATAGTCTAATTTATCTTCTATGTAACCTTATTTTAAAAAAGATAAAGTTATTAAAATTTTATTAAGACATATTTATGTTTTCTTTAAATAAAATATATTAAATGTTCTAATCTCATACAAGTAGCTTAGAAAAGGTATTATTTTGACCCAAGAATGTTTCAGGTTGAAAATAAATCATCCAATCATATCAGGACAGCTGTTAAGGTTATTTTATAATATTATATTTACCCTTAATTATCTGATTTTTTTACTGTATTAATAAAAATTAGCAAAATTATTATTAATAATTCCCTAAAATAAAAGAATAATATATAAATAATGTGTACATAATAAATCTAAATATGGAATCCATTTAAAAAAAAGATTTTTTAGTAATTAATTTAAAATTAATCATGTTGTTGGAATGAAAACTCGGTTTTTTAAAAGTTAAAACATTACAAAAGATTGAAAAGTTTTTACATAAATATTCATGGAAAAATTAATGCCATTGACTAAAATTATATTAACTGAAAATAATATATTATATTTTTACTTTAAAAAAAATTAAATAATATAATTTATCCATATAAAGTATTATGATGAAAATTTTTATTTTCAATTAAAATATAGTATATTTTCACTATTCATGAAAACATAAAACATATCAAAAAAATATAAAAAATAATTCCAAAGTAAATTTTTATATTATGATTCTAAATTAGAAGTTTATTTTTTAAAATATAAGACATAAATTTTTTAGAAGCTATATTTAAATTGTTTGCGCCATGAAAAGGAGGCAAAACTGCATTTTTTTAATAATACTTCTTTTTTTTCTGAAAAACTGAATTTGTTATTATATAATATCTATAAAACATATAAGGTTAATTTTAAACATTATATTAAATATATTAAATATATATTACATATATATTACATTAATAAACCCCATAAATAGTGATTTTATTAATTTATAAACACACTTATTTGCATTTAAATAGTTTTTCAGAAGAAATTCAATGTAGTTTATACCTACCATTATAATGACTAGGTTATAAGGTAAACTAATTACATATAGTAGTTCACTTAAACTTCATCTTGTGTAAAATTAATTTTATCAATATAAATAGAAATTTTATATAATAGAAGACAAGCATAGTGTTGCATATACTACAATCTACGTCAGTGAAAACTTATCTTGGCGTACCGTACAACACAAGACATCAAAGAAAGTAAAAAAATATCTCCTAAAAATATCAATGTTCTAGAGGTAAATATTTATATCTAATGAGATAATTATGGGAAATAAGTTTAAAGGCATGATCAAAAATCTAAAACAGGTGCCTCCTAATCCAAAATCTGAAACATATACATCTCGATCAACTATGAGATGATGGGGAAACCTGATCATCTATTGGAAGATGGGTAAACATGATCCAATATGTGAATATGGGGAACCCCAATCCCTTACATGTAAGGGACTATTATTGGTAATGTTGATGTGTCCCATCCTATAGGTGCAATCCCCATGATGTTTCCTTTTATGTTTGGGAAATGTGCCGTAACTTATATGGAATGATGTTATATGTTTATGTGTCTAAAAAATTATATGTCTTATTCTTTTGTTATGGTATCATGTATTATTCTCATGAATATATTATTATTTATTTCTTAAAAACCTCAATATATTCATGCCATTAATCCTGTATATAATATTTTGTATGAAGTGTATGTTCTTCAAATGGAATTATCATGTTGTCATACCCTTTTGATCATGTTATTCTTATATATATCCTTTATATACCCTTATTGAGAATCTTATATCAACCCTTTATTATGTGTACTTTCTCTAGGTTATCAATAAAGTTTTTAAGTATAAGTTCTAAATATGAATACCTTTCTGTGAAACATTAAATTATTTAACTAAATTATAATATTTTATTCCAAGTTTCCAAAGACACTAAAATATTATAATCCTTGGTAATCTAGTTCCTTAATGTTCCAAATATTCATCTAAAATGTTGAAATATCCATTTTTGTTAACCCTTGGTTTCTATATTTGGTATCAAATGAATGTTTTAGTCAATATTTGGAAACATTATGAGAAAATATTTGTGAGATACCTATAAATATTTCTAAATATATGTATAGAAATGTATCAAAGGTTAAGTTAAAGTATATGAAAATGTCTCAAGATTTTGGTAAAGGAGATAGTGAGATGTTTCCTAGAAATACATCATTTCCTATATACTACAAGTTAACGTTGATCTAGAAAAGATATATATGGGTAAAAACACAAAAAAACATTTATTGAGAAATACTCAATTCAGAACTTATGCATGACAATGAGCATTTCTGAAAAACTATTTTGACTCTCCCATGAGATATAATTTAGGAAATCAAAAAATCATTATGAACCATATTGAAGGATTTAAATGTAATATAATTATTAATAACCTAGGATAAACCTAAAGTTTTATAAATTAAATTAGTTGGTTTTGTGATTTAGATATCCTATAAGTAATTTTTTTCATGATTATCTGGTTTTTTCTATGATAAGTTTTTCTCACACTATACTTTATGGTGTTAGCCAACTATGGGAACTAGAATGAACTGAGTTATCATTGAATATTACAGATGTGGAAAATATGGACATTGTATAAAGAAATAACTTAATTGGATATCTCATGAAGACAATTGGGAAGGTGTTATGAATATTTGTTATACTTATGAAGATAAAGATACTGAAAAAAATGTATGAACAGTATGTGATATTCTAGAAATATTTATTACATTAAACCTAGGATTCGTGATAAAATTGAAGTTAAGTAACCATATAAAATTGTTATCATTTCTTATTCTAGGAATTTGGGTAATAACGAAAAGGATGATAAATCCCTAGTAATAGTTTAAGAATAATGTTGGACGATTTAATTGTATATATCCTGGAATTCCAATATTATAATATACGAATCATGAAATATATACATATTTTAAGTATAAGTTTTTCAATACTAATTGAAAAGGAGATTTATTATATCGATTTAGACTTAGAAAAGTGATCTAATTTAAAGATTATATTTTGAATAAATAGAAGTTAACCAATAATGTGTTCAATATATTTAGATAATTGTGTTTAGTTTGGAAAAATAGATTATTTTTTAGATAAAGTAAATTGGATAGAATTTATAACCTCTAAAGTGATAAATGATTTTCTGAAAAAGGGGTTTTTTTTATCATGGATGATTTTTATAACTTGTTGGATTTATAGAATATATTTAGTAAGCTTCAGAATAATAAAGAATGCGTGTTTTCCAATAAAAAATTATAGAAATTCATGTTATAAACATGTTTAAAGATAATATACGATGATGGAATTTTCATTTTTTGAATTTGAAAACCAAGAACTACATTATGATATGTAGGGATCAATGTTAATATGATTTAGTAACCTTATTTTTAATGTTTTTTCATATTTTAGAAGGGTTATAAGTTTAACAAATTTTGAAAGTTTTATGTTAAAGTTCTGATGACGTTTTTGAGATTAAAGTTTTATCTCACCACATTAGGATTTATGCATGTTGAATAACCTTTTTATCCATTTTTTCTATGAGGATAAATAAATATAGATGGAATAAATTATCACTCAACCATATGTTCTATTAGTTCTTCAGGAATGAAAAATTCACCTTCATTTCATATAGTAAGATATGAACTGGAAGTTGATCAAGGATTAAGAAAGGTTAAGGTTTTCCTAAAACCATGTAAGTATATATTTTCTTGAAAAGTCATCAACATTAGTATAAAATATCTTCAAACAAAAAAATTTATCCTAGAAAATTCATTTTTGTTAAATGAAATAAACCCTTAGATCATCTAAGATTTATAGCTTTGTGGTTTTCTACATTCTTCTAACTATGTTCTCTATCACTCCCTATCAAAATATGATAGTTATATTTCACTTCCATGACCATGTATTCAATTCCCACCTAGGTTCTCTTATGTGGAAACCTAGTTATGTGTAACTTTGGGTAACCATTATGGTTCCACCATGTAATTTTTAATGGAAGTTTTAGTATTCATTTTACACTAGGAGTTTTCATGAATGGAACTTTAAAGTAGCAAAACATTAATGAACCAAATGAATTTAAAGGTAAAATCATTTTAATAAGGGTAGAATGTGATACTCTGATATTATTTGAATTATTTTTTTGAATTAATATAATCATTTTGATATTTTACATTCCACAGACCAATGAATATAGAATTTGTTATATGAAAGTTGTTAGTATGGCTTGCATTATATGCAAAACTAATTCATTTTTTCACTACATGAAACATAGATATTAGCTTGTAGTACACTCAACACTATATTTGTCTTATATTACACATAATACTAAGTACCTTTGATAGATTGTGTTACATGCAAAGTTGATTTTTACCAAACATAAAGTTAATATTTATATTATTATTAAAATATAAATATAGATATCACCTAGAGATGGAATGGAAGTTACGAATAAGAATAACTAAAATTTAAAAATATTATTTAAAAATTTATTTAAAATTAACCCTTTGGTTATCAATTATGAAAATGAACAAATGAACTATTAAAAAATAAAGGAATTACTTTTCAAAGAGAGTTATTTTTCTATGTACAAACACAATTCTATCTTAAAAACCCACATTTTATAAAATATTTCAATAATATATATATTTATATTATTTTTTATAAATATTTTGGACACTATACAATATATTTAATATGTAAAACATAAGATAAAATATAATTTTATGAATCAAAAGATGTATTTTTCAAAAATGTAATTTTCCCACCTCTTAATGGTGAGACCAATTTAGTTATTATTTTTGAAATACTAATAATTTATATTTTACAAAATAAAATTCATTTTTTGAAGTGTAATATCAAAATTTACTTTTTTTTGAGTTCTGGTTTTTTTCGTAGAAGTTTTAATTTTTGGTGAATAGTGAATATCATTGAATTTAAATTCAAAAATGATTTTTCATATAATATATTTTTATTTTAAATTATGTTTTTAATGGTTTTAAAGATAAATTTGTTAAATTATACATAAATTAATCCAATTTAGTCCATTTTAATCAATTTCACATTAAAATTGAATATAATAACTTACCAAACATTTACACATTTTTACTTTAAAACCCCTCTTTGTCATCTCATCTATAGGATTAAATTTAAATTAATTTATGGAACTTATACGATTATAATTTTAAATAATGGATTACATATTATGAATCCAACTAATATATATTTTAAAATAAGGTCCTTATTGTTTTTGACAAAAATGTGGGAAGACTTCCCTTTTCTAAAATTGACTAGAACACCACTTTTCCTCCACAATAAAAAGGTACTCACCCTCCCATTTATTCAATCCTATAAAGACCATTTTATCACCCAATATATGATAAATTAATCTCCAAAATTCCATACCTTGATACTATAAGCCTTAATTTTGTAATAAATATAACAAAGGAAGCCTTTTTGTGCAATTCAAGAGGAGTTACTCGAAGAAAATATAGCATCTTTTCTGAATCTCTTTTGTTTTATATTCATTCTCCACCCTCTCAATTTTTATTATTCCATAATTTTATAATAAAAAAATTATAATAAATTCAGTAATATTTTTTAATATTATGGTATATAACTACAATTACCCACACTTCCATCGAATGGGTAATAAACTAACCGTTCATGTTTTTGAAGAAACATCGTCTCATGAAACAACGTTGTTCATTTTTTTATTTACCACCTTTCTAGGTTGGGAATTATAATGTAAAAAATGTTTTCATATAAAATATATTATATTTATTATTTATTTATACTTATTTAATTAATATATAAGACAAACCTTCATGATTTCCATTTTATATAAATAGGATAACTTCATTTTTGGACGTGTGGACTACCGCCTCCTCAAAAAAATATGATTTGTTCACGCATTACATGGTACGTTTGAAGGATTGGTTTAGTAACTGTATATGTTATATATGAAATAATAATGACACTATAATGAATATATATATATATATATATCATTCACATTATTTCTTTAAAAAAGATAGTTAAACAGAAATAATGTTCACATGTATGTACTGCTTACCATCTCTATGAACGGTGTATTCCATTTAATATTGAAATATTTTATAGATTATAAAAATGAATATATACTGAATATATATGAAACATATATCATTATTTACATTATTTAAATAATTAAATCACGATCTAATTAAAAGTGTGAAGAATAACAATCCAAAACATATACGAAAAAAGCAGATATTACTTGAAATGTTACATTAACATGGAGTTGTTAATAAATTGGTAATATAATGTCATAAAAATAATATATCTTCATAAATATAATAATATGGTTCTAGAGTATATCTAAAATAAAATTATATTTATTATAAATTAATTTTTATCATGTATAAATAATGTGAGGACTTAAGGTAAGGGGATATCATCTCAGTTTTTATTTTTATGAGATACATGCCATATTCCCTACTCAATTATTTAGTGTGATGTATATAAATACAATGAATTTATTAAATTGTTAATGTACGTATATTTATTTTTATTTTCAAATCCATTTGATGATATTTCATTAATGGGGCTTATGATTCAAAAGTTGACAAATCGGTAAGGTAATTTTTATCTCAATTTGGCTTCTTTGAGACACATGGCATGTTATGGACCTATAATTTTATATGAGTTATATAAACATCCCAATGATAATTTATATCATGAATCTGATCATTTTCAGGATGTTTTAAGTTTTATTTAATTTTATTCATTCATGGGTATTATGATTCAATGTTACCAAATTGGTAAGAGTTTATTGCTACAATCTCATCATTTATCAGGATTTTTTATAATTATGCTTTCATTAATGAATTAATATGATCAATACCACCCGAAAACTCATTAAGTTTATTATACATTCGTTATCAATGATATCTTTATGTATTATTACAATTTCCTGCCTCTTTTTTGCTTAAGATAATTAAGAATTTATTTATGAAAATACGACTTTATTTCTCCTTTCAATCAGAAATCATTTTTCTTTTAAAAAAACTATAAAAAATATTTTCAATAATTATATAATAGTATCATATTATGTTTAAATTAAATTTTTACCCATGATTTACCTTTTTAACAAACTATAGTAGAAGTAATGTTCTTTTACATTATGAAGAATTCACTTTTATAAAATTTTAAGGTGAAAAAATAATGTTATATATGTAAACACATCCCATGTCCTGGCCATCATTTCATTGGATAATAATTTATAATTTTAATATGTTATTTTAACAAAAAAAAAATTCAACATAATTTTTAAATCTATTTAATATAAATTGGTTTCAAAATAAGAAGTTTTTCAAAATTTATTATGTTTAAAAAGTGTTTTAAATGATTTTTAAAGCATTATTTATATATTTTCAAATTTTTATTTTCAAAGAAAGGGATTTCAATGATATCAATATTTCATTATTATTTATAAAATCCCTTATCTAGAAAGGGGTTTTAATAATTATTCTGATCCTTATTTTTATGTTTTAAAATTATTTTCAAAGAATTTTTTTCCAAATATGTTTATGCTTCCTTTATAGGTTTTCCATTTTTTTAAATAATATATTTCAAAAAGTGTTATGTTTTAAACAGCTTTTTTCAAATAGAAAAATATATTTTCTAAAATAAATGTTTTATATTAAATTTTATTGATTTATTTATAATAAATTTTCTTTGAAATGGTTTTATAAAAAGAATTTTCAATGAAAGGATACTTTATTTATGAAATTATTCTTGTGAATTTTCAAAATCCTTCTCTATCTAATAATAAGTAGATTATAATATTTTATACCTTAGTGGGGATATTATCGAAGAATACCTTTTATATTCTTTCTAGAATGGTTTTTGTTTTGATGGACTGATTTATATGAAACGTGTTTCTCTTCCATAGGTTATATATTCTTAAAAACTTCTACTTTTCATAGGTAATAATTTTATAAATGATTATGAAACCTCACTATTTTAATAGGTTAAGATACTATTAAATATTGATGACACTGATTTTGTTTCAAGGGTTATGATATGATATATATGATCTTGTGTCACATGTTTGTATGATTTAATTAGGATATGGGTGGGAACTATATCTCCCTTAAATTCATTGGGTAATAATTTATATCTTATTAGATAATGAAGGGAAACAAGTTGAAAAACTAGATCCAAAATAGGAACCATGTGCGTCCAGATCCAAAATGGGAAAGAGGTGTGTCCTGATCTACTATAGGAATATTAGGATACTCGATGCAATATTGAAATATGGGAAACCCTTGTATACTATAGAAATATGGGAAAACATGATCTCTTATAAGGAAAAGGCTACGACTGGGGATGGTGGGGTGTCTCTCCCAATAGTTATATCTCCTATGATGTTCACTATTTTTTTGGCAGTGCGCCTTGACTTAAGGGGAATGATGTCACATGTTTATGTGTTTACCACAAATTTTATGTCTTATTATTATGTTGTCATCTCATGAATTATAATCCTCATTCTCTTATGATTCATGTTTAATGAACTACCAATATTTATGCCATGAATCTTATATATTATCTTTGATATGTAGGGTATTATATTAAAATGTAATTATACTGTTCTCATACCCACATAATCGTGTTATTATTATGTATCTATTTTTTTAGAATTAATGAGCATCTAAGCTCACCCATTTGTTATGTTTACTTTCCCCATGTTATTAATAACGGTTTTTAGTGGAAGTACTAAATGAGAAAATCATTGTAGGAATCATTGAATGTCATTCACTGAGTTAGATGATTTCGTTCCAATTTTCCAAAGACTCCAAAATATTACGGTCCTTGAGAATGAGTTTTATTAATGTGTAGAATATTCATCTAAAATGATCTAATATCATGTATCTTAATCCTTTGATGATATAATACATGATTTTAGTTATATTAGATAAATAAGGATTTTTTCCATCCTTTACAACTCATTAAATGATCTTGAATCATCATATTACTTTTTTCTAAGAAATGTTTATAAATACCCCTTAATGGAGTTCATCATGCTAAAATTATTTATCACTTTACCAAAACATGTGTTTTGACTCAGTTTAAGAAACCTCTTATTAAAATATTTTTAGATCATCATGCCTAGTATATAGGATTCTTTACCAATATATTTCTTTAAGAAAAATTTTCCCAACCACATCATTACATAGTATAAATCCATAACATCATTTAAAATAAGGATTATGTCTTCCACATATAATATAAGAAATATTACCACACTCCAAATAATATTATTATATAAAAAAGAGTGATTTATGATTTTTATGAAACTAGACTCTTTTATTTCATCATCAAACATGATGTTCCAACCTCTAAAATATTTCTTCAATACATAAATAGACCATTACAACTCATAGTCCTTATAATTAAACTTCATTAGATCGAAAACATTAGGTTTTATCATGTACACAATATTTAATAAATTCTTATTAATTAGTATGGTTTTATTATTAATTTTATTTATCTCACAATCATAATGATTTTCTAAGGAAAAAAAATACCCATGCTTTAAGTATTCATGCTCTAAGTTATATATAATAAGAACTATATTTTTTCTATATTGGTCAATTTATATTAAATTAGTTGATAAAGACACCCACTTAAGGTTCGTGGGCATTAACGCATGAATAAATTGATAGCGAGATGCTCCTTCCATGGTGAATTTTGGGGATCCATATGTTTTAATTAACTTTTATAAACTGTTATAGAATTTTCATAAAGATTTTTACTCCATTTCACATCCCATTAGTTCTATGTTTTTTAAAATATACACATTTTCAATTACACAATTTATTAACTTTTCTCTTCCAGGTTCCCAACATTACTAAGGATAAAGGAAAATTGGAATGAGTATACATATATTAATTATTGTATATAAATGTAAACTATAACATATAAGGATGGTTTTATAAGTGGAAGGAATATGTTAGCCTATGAATATATAAGATTCAATTTAGGTAATTAATTGTCATTTCAAAATTAGTTTCATGAATCTAATTACTAAACGTCATGCCAAAATCTTTCATTATGGTTTCTAAGGATAATCTTACTAACCAAATAATATCCCTAGGGTGTCTTAAACAAGGTGTGCATTTAGGTCTCTTTGTCATGCACTTGTTGGAGATAAAGTTAATACCTAATCCACCCTTTTAATGGTCATTACACCCAGGTACATCTATTCTAGAACCTATATCCACTTATAGAATCTAGATAGGGATGCAATTTAATAAAGAACCACTTAATCTCTACTTTACTAATTTTTTTATAGTAAAATATACCTAGACGTATCTGTTAGAGTTATCCATAGAGGTTTTGATAATGTTTTAAAATATTAGTCCCCAAAAATAAATAGACTTATTCTAAAAAATACCTAAACCATTATCTGATATAAACTATTATAACCTCATCTAAACATATATTTTTTTCATCATTTCAATTATTTAAACATTAAATACCCCAAATAATCACACAAATACAAATAATGGGATTATTAGTGTAATTGGAGACTATTTACATTTAAAAATTATTTTACGCAAATTAGGAACATTTATACATAATTTGACCACACTAGATCTCTTCAAGACCTCTCATAAATTACACTTATCATCCTATCTTGGGGGATGTAAACCTAATGTATGTGTGTGATGATATTCTAAAAAATTTTAAATTTAATTGATATAAGACATAACATATCATAACTAAACATAATACTTAAATTTTTGTATGGTTAAGATATATAAGAAATCATAACAAAAAATAGTAGAGCATAAATATTGAGTCATGGAATAATTCATGGCATGAAATAATATGTGAATTAAATGAGTGCGAAAACATTAATCAATTAACATTATCCTTAAAGTGATAACATTTTCATGAAAATATGCATATGAGTTTCGAATAAACATAAACATAGAAATAATATGTCAAGGATACCCAGAAAGACATTATCCACAATGTCTTCTTAGGATAAAAACTTGTATGCCTTATTTGGATCAATATAATCCACTTTTTTCTTCTTGGTATTAGTAAAAAACCTCCCATGTACCCATTTATATAACGATAAATCCTCCCATATACCCTTTGTCTTGTGATCAAATAAATCATGTACCATTTGTGAGATAATGAGATATAAAAATAAACCAATTCTTTGATGGGTGAAATATAAACCCAACCAGTCCAATAATAGTCATACGTAAATATTATATTAGAACATTAAAACATTCATAATTCAAACATTTATTAATTAACCCATGAAACATATAGGGACATATTGAAAATATTTTCCTATAACATTCCATAAGATATCTAGAGAATGAAGATAGATTCTGGTATATAAATATAGCAACAATAACATAATAAACATGAAGTATTATTTTAGTGATTAAAAATAATATTTTATAATGTTTTTATAAATCAATTGAAATATAAGAGAGAGTTCCCATTTTAGAAATCATGAAAATCACTAAAAATGTTTCATTAAAATTAAATACCCAAGTATGGTAGAAATTTAGAATCCCATGTTAAAAAAAGGTTTTTTGAAAAAAAATATTTAAGGGATATATTATTTCAAAAAACATTCTTTGAGAACATATAAATATACATTATAAATACTTTCTTTAAATACAATCCTTTAAACGTATTCTAAATTTCAACAATTCTATTCCAAAATGAAGCGTTTACTTTATAAAAGACAACATAAAAATATTTCCTTAACTTTTAAAAAATAATTGAGAGCTAAAGTCATCCAAGATCCCATTTAATGCATTTAAAGGAAGCATAAAAAAATAATCATATGGTGAGAGAACCAATAAAAGTGTTTTAAATAAACATTAATTTTGGCATAAAAGAATAAGTTAAAATCATATCGAAAATTTGTTTTTTTAAATGGAAAAGTAAAAATATGAAATTTAATTTACTTAAAAAATAACATTTAATAAAATAGTATTTAAAATATTAAAAATGTATTTTAAAAAATAATTTTTATCAATGGATACACAATTTTTGTGATTGGATAGTAAAACATTTAAATATTTTTATGTACATTTTTGGATAACCCACAACACAAAGGTGTTAATAAAACATAATTTTTTAAAGAGGATAAGGGAAAAAAGAAAATCACATGATATAACACATTAATATAATTAAAAATATAAATGGGATCATTTGAGGGAATTAAAAACGTTGATATGGAGGAAAAAATCACAAAAATAAATAAAAACGTTTCTTAATAAAATTTCATTTTTGAACCAACATATTCATAAAAGAAAAATTCATTTGAAACACGATTTACTAGGAAAATACTATGTAATTGAAACAAAAAATTTTTATTGGTTAGATAAGATCATCCATGTAAGGTTTTAGACAAATACAAGTGATTATGACCAATATTGAGGATTTCAATCAAAAAAACCCTTACATCCCTTTTAAGTTTTGAATCAAACCCCCAGGAGGGGTATAAAATTAAATATAAAATCCAATTTGATTAAATATTACTGTTCCATGAAAAAAATCATAGTGGGTAATTATTTACTCTATTAAAAAAGAAACATGGTAAATATTACAAATATGTCTTGAGAGATTCAAAAATGAGACAAAGAACCCCTTAACTTTATTCATTATTAGTTAAATGAACTTAAAAATCCTGAAAACACGAAAATATATTAATATAATATTTTGGATCATTATTATTATACATTAAACTATCATATAATTAATTTATGATCATATATTATCAATATATAAGTTAGATACCACTTTTTTTTACCATATGGTGTTAGGATTTTTGTTTTTTTGATTCGTAAAAACTTTAGGAAGATGGAATTGATTATAACTAATTGGTTTCAAGTTAATCATTAAAAATCATTCAATATAGAATAATAATTTTTTTAAATAATTTTTTATGTATCATATTATTTTGGTAAATTACATGAATATAGCTTGGGAAAATAGATATTTTGATTAACAAGTTTTTGACGTGTTTAATGATAAAAATGTTATTTATTAATAAGGATTTTAAATACTAATAATATAATTACATAATAAATAAAATATCTTAAAAATATTTTTGTTATATGAAATTAATATTATATGAAATCCCATAATCATTTATGACATAATAATTGTAACATTTGTTTCAAAGGCAGTAAAATCAACAAAAATTGTACCATGTTTTAATGATTTAGTGAGTTAGGGGATTCATTTTGATAGTGATAGTGTGGCATATAAATAATTTTGAAAATTAAATTAACATCATATAACCTCATTAAATCTATTTTAGGAACCATAAATGATGATTCGTGATGAAAATTAATTTTTTTGCTTGTGTATGTGGTAGACTGCACATATGTAAAAATAGTGAATTTAATTTTCTTGATGTATGGGATAGATGAATATAAAATGATAATACACATAATCTAATAATATAAATTTATATTAATTTTACTATATTACTTAGTTTTTTTGGATATAATAAATTATAATGATGATAATTTTGAAGATAAGAAAGGTTTTTTATAAAACTCAGGTTGTGGACTTAAATTATCCCTAGAAGTTTCCTTATAAATAATGGAATAATAAAAAATATTGGGGAAAATAATATTTTTAAAATGTTATAGGTTTATATGAGTTATAATTTGGTATATTTCCGAGAATAAATTTGATGTATATGTGAGTATTTAAGGTGTGGATGTGTTACCCTTTTATAACCAAATAAAATAGTAGTTTTTGAAGAGACTTTTAAATTTTAAATAATCATAAAAAGGTATGTGAAGTGTGTGTGGGAAAATATTATCCTCATCCAGACATTTTTTATAAAACCTGAGGTGTTTTTAGGCCTTTTCTTTTAACTTTTAAATTTTACCCTATTTAATTTGTACCTTGAAAATTAATTTTAAAACATAATAATAAATTTTAATAAAAAAATTTAAATATACGAATGTTTGAATAATTTTAAAAACATTGTTTTAAATTTTTTAATCATTTTAACAATTAAAATTTTTAAGGGTATGAAATGTTAGTTTTTAAAAAAGACACATAATGAGTAAAATCATTTTTTTATAAAAAGTGTGTTATTAAGTTTACAAATTCTTGTACAAGATAATAATGAAATATATAAAATATTAAGGACATAAATTGGGTTATTATAAAAAAAATTATGTTTATTTCAATTCAATCAAAAACCAAATTTCTCCATAAAAACAATTAATTAGAATAAAATACTTGAAACAATTTTTATTAAAGAAACATATTAACTTAATCGTAAAATTTCTGGGAAAATGATTTATAATTTCGAATAATATTTATAATTGAATAATTTTATTCCATATATAAATATTCTGTTAATTATAATGATTTTAATTGTTATAGGATTATATTGCATAATAATGGAATAATAATAATTATAATTTTAACAAAAAAACATTTATTTGACTAAAAATCATTCTTTTTTGAAAAAATATAAAAATTCATAAAAAACAATATTTATGTGATCAATTTAAAAATTACTTTGATTTTATCACATTTAAACTTTAAATTTTTAATTTTTTTTAAATAAAAATAAATAATATAAAGAAAATTACTTTTAATGAAAAATTAAATTTTTAAACATTAAGTGTTCCTATTATTATCTCATACCAATTCATAATTTAATGATTTTAATATGTTATTTAACATATTGAAGCATTATATATTATCAATCTAATCTTTTAAAAGTTGTTTATTTTAATTTATTAATACATTATACATTTATAGATAATCTGTTTTATATTAAATCATTTTAATTATAAATCATCTAAATGTAAGAAATTATAATTGGTTAATATAGTTTTATTTACTATAGGTTTTATATCTCAAAAATTTTATCAATAATAAATATGTCATATATCATTTTAGTTTAGTGTTTTTTATGATGCAAGTTATTAAAGGCAATGTTTATTTTAAAAAATATTTTCCAAAATATCTTGTTTTTATACTTTTATCCAAAAAACCATAACCAAAAAATAACATTGAAAAACATTAGGATTGAATTTTTTTATATATGATAGTGGTGAGTGATGGGATTTTTCACAATCCTATAGAGATCATAAAATTTCATTGGAATGAAAAAAAATCATTTTAATATATTTTAGTGTAAGAGATATATATTTTTAGGGAGGTATGTATGACATGAAAAAGGGGGATAAAATGACAATGAATGGAAATTTATAATCTTATTTTTGAATTGATGACTTAATATGCATTTTTTAGTCAGTATATTTCCTTTAAATGTTAGAATTTAATGGTTCTTCCACTTATCCCTTAGTAAGTTTATTTTAATCATAGTATAGATGATTTCATGGAAGTGCAATGGTTATGTGTGAGGGATTTATGATGATCATATTTTCATACATTATATTATTTAATAACATTTTTTAATTCAACTAATTTTCTATTTTTGAGGGTAATTGTCAATTTTTTAATATATAATTAATATTTTGGGCTTTGTTTTAAAAAAAAGCATAACATTAAATTTTGTATGTGTTTTTAATTACATTTTTTATTTTTCCCATAAAATTATATTCATTAAAATTTATTGAAAAAATGATTTTTTTAGGATTTCATGTACATTGGGTTATATTTCATTCAACTGGATAAAATGTTGAATCCAGCCATATGAGGCCCAAATGAATCTCACAAGTGGTTCCTCAAAATAATTACAACATTTAATTAATATTCAATATTTATCCGATATATCACAAAGTACATCCCTAAATAATCTAAAACATTTTACTGAGATAGAAAAGTGCCCGAAGAAATTTTTCATTTACTGTGTATACTTGTGATTATATCGTAATAAGGCCACAAATTCAAGGGAATATAGAGCATTATAATTCAATCAATCTTCCACACCAGAAATGTTTTCTCTAGTAATTATGTCATAATGTATTAAAAAATTATAAATAATTATAAACATTAATTGGTAATTGTGAAATATTTATATGAATCATTTTATAAGACAATATTCTAATATTAATTTATTTAATTTACTAAACAAGAAATCACATTGAAAGGAAAAAATTGTAGTGAAATTTATTCACCCCTCTTGGTTGTAAATTTTTAGATCCATTTCCATTTGAAATAGTTACAAATTTTAATTATCTAAGGATGTGTTTTATTATTGTAATGGTATTATTCATTTTTTAAATATTTTTCTCTTATTTTTCTATCTTTTTTATATTTTATTTTTCACCAAACCATTTTATTTAATCAGCATGATTTTTGATAACTAATCCTAATGTAAATTCAAGTAGGTGAGTGATAATGTTTTGAGTTTTTTGTGAATTAATGTTTTCTCTCATTATACTCTCCAAAATTATTGGCAGTTAAATTGATTTTTCATGTTGTTTCCTTTGATTCCCATCTATTTTCTTCTTATTTATTTTTATATTTTATATTATTCATTATTACAATGTTGTGTAAAATATTGTAATGTTATTGTGGGTATCTTTGCCGAATATATTTCATAGACCTAGTTCAAGAGAGATTTTCCAATACATACTACTCTGAGAGTATGGTATCCACAGTTAAAATGTTGGGAAATTATTTATAGGTTATTATATTAACATTTAATAGGGTATTATGAGATATATTTTTATAAATGGATAGGATCAATGTGAACTCCCAAGGACAAAAAAATTATTCTCACAAAAATAATTTCTTAGTGTTTATTATTTTTCTTGAATATTTATTTTTATATATCACATTCATTCTTTTAAATACCAAATATTTTTTTTCATTTAGTTTATATTATGTTAGAAATTATTAAAATTGTAATTTATATTTTTGAAGTGGCCTACCTAGACGATCCACCATTGGGTTTTCACTATGTTTTAAATATATGAAAATAAAAACTTATTGATTGGGAATCTATGAAAATACCTAGATGTTTGTTATAAGTATTAGACACAATATCTTAGTGAGGTGATATTAAATAAAAATTATTGATTATAAGGTCATTTAAATGGATGGTTAGATCAGTTTTAGGAGTTGGTCTAGTCATAAATAACAACATCATCCTAGAAAACCATAAGATTGTGTGTATGGAAGAAGAAATAACTTATATATGTATTTCTTAGAATAGTTGGTCTAGGTAGTAGAGATTTATTTCTTATAAGACCATATGATATACCCAAAAGTTATTTATTTCTTCTTCATTTTGGGGCCTAAATTTTTCTTAAACCATAAAAATGAATAGTTAAAATATTTGAGGATCAAAATTTTCTATGTCCACCGTTTATTGGTTTTCGACATGATAGGTATTTTCCCTCATTTTATATTTATTACACTCTTATAATTTCTTAAGACATGAAATGTGATTTCTTAGTGAGTGGAGTCTTATCATTTTATCATCTTTTCATTATGGGTTTCAACCTTACAATCCATTTTTTTATTTTTTTAATATTGTGGTCCTTTAATTTGAACCATGATGGCTTTTTCAATATTATATAGCTTTGACCAAAAGTGGTTAATGATAAAATCTGTATATATTTGACTAAAAATAAACTTCTTATCTAGAAAAAATGAATAAAAAATGATGTCAATGATACACCCGCGTTGGTAGGTAGCCACAAGGCCCTCTATATATATTTAGAACATACAAATGATAAAATGGAACATGATATAAATTTTTAATTTGTAATGTGTAGAAAACACAATAACTAGTATGCATCCCAGGATAATGTAAATCAATCTATTCATCAGTCCATTTCTAATATCCCCTACATAAATCTAGTTCATATATAAGGGAGAGTGTTTTTTATTTTTTGGGAATAAAACCTAAGAAGACCGCTTTATTTTATCCAGTATAGGAGATAAAAGTTTCCTTATGAATAGGGAATTTTTTACTAACATAGCTAATGGAAATAATCCATATTCCAAGAATTTTTACATAGATCTAGATTTCTTGTAGGGATGTTTGGTCACATAATATGAACAACTCTAAATTTTTTATGGTCATTAATTATTGACCATATATTGTTCAATTTAACATTATAGGACATTGAATCAACTATCATATTTTTTAAGGTCATATTATAAGGGCTAATTTTGTGTAGTTTAAATTCTTAAAGATTTTACCTAGATGTCATATATTTTAAGTTCAAATGGAAGGGACTACTATGTAGAGGATTTTTTAAAATCTTGGTTTTGTTAAAAGGTGATGGATTCAAATTATTTATGGAATCATTGAGATAAACCCAAAATGAATTAGGGGACATAAATAATGAGAGTATGTATGAATTTTATTGGGAATTTTGGTTATGACCATGATAATTTACATGTAAATCACTATTTATGTAGTTGTAATAGGAATCAGGCCACATGATGTTCTGATAAGTCACTACTATATGGATAATGTTCTTAAACTAGGGATATAATATTAAAATAAATAAGATCCATTGAATATATAATACACCCAACATGAATAGGGTTTCATCAACTAAATAGGGAGATGTGGCCCCATATTATTGTAGGGATATTAGGAGACCCAACATGAATGAGAGGATCAAATCACTAAGACTAATCTCATGAAAGAGGGGGATATTTCATCAAATATTAAGTTTAAGGATAAAAAACTATGTGATGTTTGTTCGTAAATATATCAATACCATACATAAGGATGCTAGGATTCATTGAATGTACCACTCAGAGTAGTTATAGGAATTATAAGATAGGAAATTTTGAATGTATTTAACATTAGGAAAAAAATTAATATGGGATATAATTCAGAGTCACATAATGAGAACCAAACCCAAGTAGTTTAGAGTCATAAATATATAATTCTGATATATATTAAATATATGCAGTATTTACCACTGATTATTATTTTTTAAAGGAATAAATATTTAACCAATGTGTCATGAAATAAATGATCATGAAACTTGGAACTTCCTCAATAGTGTTTTCAATTCCCAAGGGCATAAAAATATTGACATATTTTCCATTTTATAATGGTAAATATGGATGAATTAAAACATGAATTCAATGTTTTGAGTCATAGATAACTAAATGACTTGTGGTTATAGTAGGCAAGCCAATAATAACTGAAAAAAAAGTGTAGTACAACTAGTGAATAATGATTGGAGATTAAGTACGTAATTTCTATAGGAAAAAAATTCTCATAGGGTTTATATATCACCTAGAAGAAATAATTATAGGTTACCATTCAAAGGGGGGTCTGTTTGAATCAATCAACAACCATGTCACTGATTTCTATGATAGATAAAACAAAGAGGATTCACTCAAGTCTTCTATCATTACAATATGAGTACATATACTCAATGTGGTGGTGTGATGTTATAACAAAAAAAATCGGCATGAAGTATATTGGGTGGAAAAGGAAAAGTATAAATGGTTTTGGAATACAAAATGAATACACTATCAAGTGAAATAATGTCTATCTAAGAAAACATATAATCTATACTGAAATATGAGGATAAATTAAAGCTTACGAAAAATAGAATTATCACTCAAGATATATTATAAGGAATTATCAAAATCAATTATATAAATTGCCAAGGAGTGGTCATGTGGTTTAAGGTCATCTATAACTGTGCGCTTCAAGTAGTTTGGAATTATACCTGACAGAAAAAATACTATACAAGTTTGGATTTTAAGGAAAATATGACATTTCATACAATCAAGGTTATTTTTATAAGGACCTTACATAATTATTTTTAAGGAAAAAAAATTAAAATATTTTTTTAATCTAAAATAATATAAATAAGAAGTTAGAAATTTTTCATGGAAGGAGAATGTAATGAAGTTCTTAGGAATCCCATCATATGAAATTAATACATTCAAATTGGAGGCAACTAATACTTGAGTACACCACAAATATTTAAACATGGTTTCCTTTAAAGGAAATAAGATCTATCATTATGTTTACCTCTCACCAACAGTAAATAATATCTACCTCTAGATAAAGAATTTATGGAAAGCTCTTATAAAATAAATTATGTTACATGGAAAATATAATTATCCATTTAAATTTATTATAAAATCAGAAAAATCTGACTCCCCCTCAAATAATGAGATGTTATGGAACTTTCATAGGTTGTCCCCTTGTAACATCAAAAGGACCCCGACCTCAATTGAGTCACCCTCCTCCAAGAAGGTAGTTAAAGCTATAATAATATATCCACAGGTGTCTCAAATGATAAAAACACCTTTCATAATCCATTTATTATAGGAACCATTAATATTAGGATTCCAATCATGATGTAGATCCTTCCATTTAACCCAATCTTTCGTCTCCCCTCTTTCGTGGGAAGTATAACTATTTGGGAAATGATCGGATGGAGTGCGAGAATACATAGACTAAGGAATAATTTCATCATTGAATTTTTTAAATAGATATTTTAAAAGATACATTAATATGTAGTAGAAAAAATTTGTGTTTGGTTTTAACTCCTCATGATAGATAGCATTGAGATTATCCCATAGTGCTAGATAGCCAGTAGTAATGAATCTATTTTAGCAGTGATCATGTGCATGAATCATAAATAGAAATACCAAATCACCTGGAGGAAATCATTACATTTGATAACATCTCTATGGGATCTTATAAGGACTCAAATAAATTTCCATAGGTACATCACTAAGTTTATCTTGAAGAAAATTTGAAATATGGTTTCATGTTTTTATTTGTGAAAAAAAATTATTTTAAGGATAGGGTAACGTAGATATATTAGAGGTCATTATCATTGGATATGTGTTGATAAAAAAAATAATTGAAATAAGGAAATAAAATTTAGTAGAAATATCCTTGCAACTAGTTAGAAGTCCCACAATATACAAATTTTTTGGAGGATGAATGTTGTTGTAGATTCATATGGAAGTCAGCTTCTATAAAGTGAGTGAAGTGAGGAAGACCTAATCTAGATCATTAGAAAAATGAATGTCATGTTACAGTGACAATTTTTAATCATTAATCACAATATAAATGAATTCATGATGAGATTAATATGGTTTAAGAATAATATTCAAAGGATAAAACCCAATAGAATATAGGTGATTGTCGGCCCAATTGTGATTTCATAAAAAGACTTCATTTCTCCCTATAATCCATCATTAATTATCCTAGATTAAATGAGAATTACTCTAAAAAATAAATGATATATGGAATGCATAAGATATATCTACCCACTAGATTAGGTTAACCACCATATATTCTTGTAAAGAACATAAACCAGATGGATTTACTCAAGATATCCTCCCACATAAGATTAGCCTACAATCCCCTACAAACTCTTTTAAATATCTCTTTGGTTTATTCCCCCTTCTTGTAATTGTGTGTAAAGTCCATAATAATTGGCCCAATTATGATCAAATTCTTGATTTGAGTCCAAAATATAGCTTATAAGAACACTATTTATGTTTCTAATCACTTCCTTGGGAGGCATATAGATGAATTACATGGGAACTGAGATACAAGATATAACATTCTTGATCAAGGTGAGTCACCCTCCAAATGAAATGAAATGGATTTTACAGTTTCTGATACTACCCATTATCCTGTTAACATTTTTTCATAATGAATAAATTTAACTCTTCAATTTAATAATAGAGCATCCAAGTACTTTATTTTAAGGCTTTGTCTACAAAAACCATGTTTATCCTAAAATATCTGGTATATCTTTTCTGAGAACTTGCTGCAAATATAAACATTTATTTTTTTATATTTATTCATTGGAATTTTTTTTATATTTGTAATTCATAATAAAATTCAAGTCATAAATGGAATTAGAAGTAGTATTGAGAAAAATAGCTTGTCATCCACAAAAAATATATGAGAAATTATCAAGAAACTATACCACCTTTTGAATGAGGGATCCTTCCTTTATTCAATATTCTTAAGGATATTTATATTAATAATATCCTATTCTTAAATGAATAGGATTTTGTAGATGGGTTACCTTTATCACAAACCCTTGTCCGATTTGAAAAAATATATTATATTCACCATAAGTCAAATTATAAACCCAAGAGATGAGAAACACCTAACTAATAGGTTATAAAACTACCCATATAGGGCACACTTTTTGAAAAAATTGATGATAAAATTCATTACAAAAAATCATGATCATTTTCCATATCAATTTGTATCATTAATATGAAACATGTCACATTCCTTTCAACATCATAAATCATTTACTAATCAATACTAATGGAATGTTGAATAATTCTACCTTTAAAAACTATTTGGTTTCTTTGAAACTCAAATTATAAGGTGAATAGATAGTATATTATTAGGGATGGTTGCTAAAAATTTATAGGTGATGTTAAGCATGAATACAAGAAGATATTTTCAAAAATTATTGGTTTGTTTCTCATTTGAAATATAACTCATAATGGTAGATAATAATACCCTTAGTATTGAAACACACATGAAGTAGACATAGACATCACCCATAACAATCCATGTAATTATTTACCTATAATTAGTGTTAAATGAACCAGGGAACCCATATACATCTAGAGAACTCCCATGATTGATATATTTAATGGTATGAATTATTTCATCACCATATATAATGATCTGTTACTTATGGTTATCAATGTAATTGATAGTATAACGAAATAATTTCATGGGAAAAATTAGTCTCCTTCAATGAAGGTGTGGCACCCCTAAAAAGTTTAGCATGGACCTAATAATTCCTTTATGAAATAAGTCACTATTAATGGAATATTAGTTATAACATCACAACTATGAGAATCATTCTCAAAATGAAACTTATGCCTACCTTAAATCATATTCCCCCAAATAAATACATGAAAGTAAGTTGTATTCATTTTCCCTTCATTAAGAATCTGGAATATAGATTCCACTATGCCAATTATCCCCTAAGCATAATGTTTTTCCTCCAATAGTTTCCTTTTAATAGAAAAAAGGATGAAAGAATCAACATCCCATTGAGTTTTAAATTGGATATCCAATAGGCTTATAACCTCATGGAGGTAGTCTAGATTATAATATTTATATGGATTCATACTTCTATATGTGATGATATCTATGTTTATTAATATAATCTATTTATAAGATATACCCCCAAAATTATCTTCAATGATGATGGCTATAATGATTACACCATCATCCATAATCCTTCCCTGGTCATTCATATACTTCAGTATAAGAACCCTCTTCATGATTCCTTATAGTCCCAAACATATAAAAAAGGGGGAAGTGATTGGATATGTACTTGTTAATAATAGTCATAGAGGATTTTGAGAAGATGGATATAGGCTTAAAGTTACCCAAGTATCTATCTATCTTACTTTAAATTATGCTACTACCTACATGATAGTTACACTAAGTGAATTTAGCTCTAGAATAACCTAATTTTAGAAGTTTTTTTATAGAAATTAATTATGATAATTCCTTAATTCCATTTTTTACATAGATATATTAGAAACATGGCTATTCAATGCATGAATTGGAGTATGGTTTGTGTTTTTTGTCAATTTTGTGTGCCAGTAAAGTGATCATACAGTTCAAGCAAACAACAGTATTGAAGGTGGCATCATTTCCTAGTTTTTGCCAAATTTTTGGGCCTCAAAATTGGAAAATGAATACATGGATAGTTGGTAAAAGGAGGTGCATTCAAAGAGGAAGTGGTGCATGAAAAAGTTGGGATATGAGTGAAATATTTGAGTTCGGCATGAAAAACAGTGTTTTTCATGAAATAGTGGATCAGGGATTTTTGCGGAAATAGTGCTTCAGAATCAGAATGTTGAAAAATGGAAAAGTCATGGGCTGCGCAAAAAATATGGAGATGTGCGCAAAAAACGGTACTTGCGTGAAATATTACGCCCTTGATGAGAGGTTTTTCACACCACATGGGGTTTTTCATGTGGGGGTATGATACACCTATAAATTATAGGTGACCCCCTAATTTTGTATGGTTGAAGACTTAGATATGATCTGAGTGATGATGCGAGTAAAATGTTAGTGTAAAGGGAGTTGCGTGAAAAAGGCTGGGTTGTGTGAAAAAGGCTGAGTTTCATGAAAAATTACGAGATGCGAAAAAAGGACAAGCTACACAAAAAGGTGTTTTACATAAATATACGCATAAAAGAGGTTGTTTCATGAAATATTTTTTGCACAAAAATCAAGTATTTCGTTGAAATGTGAGATATTTCACGCAATGGGTAGGAGTTACGCGAAATCATCAGTGTAACATGTCTGCACATTTTTATTGTCTGGTTTAGTGGTTCAGTTTGGTCAATATCATCAATTCAGGACTTCGATGCAAGCATTGTCTCGTTATGAGTTGGGACAAAGACTTTAATTCAAATCTATTGAAGAGAACATTACTTCTATAAAATTATTGTGACTTCACCAAAGGCATTGAGCTAGGGGGAGTCAACGGGAGTTACCCAAGGAACACAATAAGATATCCTTGAAATTTTTTAAAGGCAGTGATCCTGAAATAGAGTTATTGTGACAAAAACATTTAATCCATCAACTAGTGAAGATTAGTGTATTTTGGTACAACCGACACACTGTCGGCGTATGCTCCTTGAATGTAGCCATTTTTGGTGAACTAAGTAAAAGTGTTTTGTCAACTCCTTGATTTCATTTGTTTGATAGATCTAACATGTTCCTAAATATGTGGGAATAAGATCCACAACTTTAAAAAGAAAAATTTGACACATTGGTTCACCCCTCCTCTCTTTGGGTGTTCCAGGGTCCTTCAAGTGGTATCAGAGGGTGGTTAATTGGTGTTTGATCTTTCATTTACCGTTATGGACAATTCAGCCAATGTCTGAGAAGTTCCTCTCTTTGATGGAAGTAATTTCCATATCTAGAAGAACATAATGAGATCTCGTCTAGATATCTTGGAATGTAAGTTATTTTTTCTACTATTCAAGAAATACAAGTCACTGATCCAACAGTCCTGGATATGACTGAAGCAGATAGGAAAATTCTTCGTGCAGATTCTAAAGCACAAAATGCACTCACCGTAGCCCTTTCTCATAAGATCAATCTAAAGGTGATGAGTTTCACCTCAGCAAAATCCATGTGGGATAAACTCGAAAATATTTATGAAGGATATAACAAAGTGAAGGATGCAAAACTACAGGTCTTACACAATAGGTTTGATGATCTGAAGATGCATCTAGACGAGAATGAAGACTCCTTCTTCAATAGAATTATTGAAGTGGTTTGAACAATTTAGGGTCAAGTAGAATAAATCAAATACATTGATTTTGTAAAGAATATATTAAGAAGATTTCCACCCTAATACAATGAAAAGGTTTCAACCCTTATGGAAAGAGATCTATCCAAAATTTCAATAGATGATCTACTAGCAGTTTGGTAGCATATGAAATGAGAGTCAAACCAGAAGATTCTATGACTCGAGTGAGAAAAGAAATGGAATTCAAGGCCATGGATAAACTGAAAATTTCAAAAGATAGTAGTGGTGGAGATGATGATGAAAAATAAATTCTTTCTCTCATTGCAATGAAGTTCCAGAATGGAAAGGGAAATTCAATGTAATGTTTCCTCTTGCTTGCTTTCATTGTGGAAAAGTTGGGAACATTGTCTCTCATTGCTTAAGAAAGATCAATGATGAATATAGTGAAGATGAAAACATTAAGAAGCCTCAGAAAAGGTTTTTTAAAAAGGGAGACTTCAAAAATATAATGAAAGTTTTGAAGAAGATTTTTATCAGTGAAAAGGAAGATGATGATAATGAACTTTGTGAAGAAGAAGAAGAACCAAAATTTAAAACTAGAAACCATGCTTCCATGATGGCCACTATTGAAAAATCTGAACCATCAAAAGAGAATGGTCGATACAATTAGTTGACAACTAACTCAAATCCTGAGTTACAACTTAAAGATTCTATTATTAAGCTTAAGATAAAATATACGAGTTGCAATAAGTGGAAATCTATTGTAGAAGAATATTCTGATTATGTTGATCAACTCAAAGATGAAATTGAACGACTGGAAGAATTTTTAAAAGTGTAGTCTAAAATTATTGAAATCACGTATGATGTAGTGGATCTGAAGCTAATAATTTATTAGAAAGAAAATGTCATCAACGACCTCACCACTATACTGAAAGAAAAGACGAAGACTAATGAGAGTCTTGAAGAGGAAATTTTTTCTCTTTGAAGAAAACTTAAGAGTGAATCAAATTCAAAAGAATCTAGGTAGAAGATACAGTTTGGGAGGTTCTCAGATGTTGATCTGTTGGAAAGTGAAAAACATGGCTCTAATGGAGTTGAAAAGATTTTAAATGATCAAAGACCTGCCCGCATGGGAAATGGTGGAATTGGTTGTGAGGAAGAGTCATCAAATATAGAAAATAAAGGAAATCTGAAAGTGGGTGATGTGGAAAATTCATCTGAAGTGCGGAAACAAAACCCCCCAATTCAATCTAAAAGACAAAAAGAAGATTATCCTTGAGCCTCCTGGAAAAAGGATCCACTAAGATATTATCCCATTGAAGAAGAAATGAGGATAAACATAAGTGATAAGACATTTACTCTCATGAAGTGTCAGTTCTGTGGATATTTGGGCTATACCATGTCTTATTGTGAAGAGGCATAAAGCTATCTGAATGGAGAAGATATAGGAGTTAAACAGAGGAGAACAAATTCATATCCTAATTATTTTAGAAGAAAAACTTTATATAGATATTTTTTTCATTGTTCTAACTTTGGTCATAAGGCTATTAACTGCAGGCAGAGAAGGGATATGGACATATCATACCGGATTTTGAGAAAGTCAAATCTCATCAACAAGATAGTGTTTCTCTTACAAATAGGTTTTCTTCTCTCGAAGAAGACTTCAATTATGATCAACCAATATACATAGATGAGATAATTGAAAGTCCATCAGTGGTCTACACTCAATATAATATCTCATGGAAGGAAAAGAAGAAAATTGAGAAATCCAACCTTTTTAAGGAGGCCCTAAAAGCTACAAAAAGCAACATCACTTGGATTTTGGATAGCGGTTGTTCATCTCATATGACAGGTAATGCAGTCCTGTTAATGGATATCAAAAGGAAGGTTGATGGTACAATACGATTTGGTAATGATGGAGCTCTAAAAAACAAAGCCAGTGGAAGTACTGAATTATATAATGGAGATATAAATAAGACTGAAGTCCTTTATGTAGATGGCCTACATCATAATATTCTCAGCGTGAGTCAACTCTGTGACATGGGACTTATAGTTACTTTTAATCAGAGAGGCTGCACTATCAAGGGAATGACCGGAAGTTCACTTATGAAGGGATGCAGAACAGAAGGCAACTTGTATCAGGTTGATAGTAAAGAAAATTTTTGTTACATGACTGTTGAAGAAGAAAACAATTTTTCACATCGGAGACTGGGGCACAACAATCAACAAGACATGCAGAAAATTTTAAAAATTACTATTTTCATGGACATTCCCAACCTAAATTGTGAGGGTGAAAAGTCTTGTGATGCTTTATTCGTGGAAAGTTGGTTTGTAGTTCATATCGGCCAAAGAAGAAAAGGGCATCTCATCTTCTTGATCTAATTCATACAGATGTATGTGGGCTGATAAATGTTTTCAGAACGCATGGAGAAAGGTACTTTGTCCCTTTCATAGATTATTATAGTAGAATGGCATGTTTAATGGTTATTCATAGGAAATGAAAAGTGCTTTACTGCATGAAAACATATCGGTGAATCTCCTAGAATGATACTGGATGAATAATCAAAGTGTTGTGATCTAACAATGGAGGGGAATACACATCCTTTGAATTTGAAAATTATATGGAGAAACATGGTATAAAACATGAGGTAGATATTGTGAGAACTCCACAACAAAATGGAGTTTTTGAACATAGGAATCGACAAGTGAATAACATGGAACGAACCGTGCTGATTGAGAGTCATATTACACGACATTACTGGAAAAAGGCTATTCAAGCTGTAGTTTATATTCAAAATCGAACAGGACTTTATATGGGTGAGATAAAGACATCATATGAATTGTGGCATAGAAGGAAGCCCTCTTTGAAATACATTCGTGTTTTTGAAAGTAAATGCTTCATCAGGAACAAAAAAAGAAATCAAGGTAAGTATGGTGATAATGTAGACGAAGGAATTTTCCTTTGATACTCAATGAACAGCAAAGGCTAAAAGTGTTTCAACAAGAGATTAGGAAGGATTATGGAAAGCATTGATGTTAAGATCATTGAAGAGAAACCCACAAATGATTCTAGGATTTCTTATGATGATGTGATATAAGGTGAGGAAGAAAATGAACATGGAGTAAATAAAAACATAGGAATAGAGGAAGGTGGACCAAACACTCAACAATCACATCACGATGTTGACTCAGAGAAAGAATCTGAAGAGGAATCCTTGGTTAGAGAAAATGTGACTGAACTTCAAAGGAGAAATCGAAGAGATGGGATTGATCCATCTCACATAATTGGGGACAATAGTGCACCCACACAAACAAGTAGGATGAGGAATGACACAAAATCTTCATTTTTTCCAGTTGTGGATCCATCCTCATTTGAAGATGCTACGAAGGATGAATCTTGGGTGAAAGATATGAATGAAGAGTTAGATCAGATTGACAAGAACAATACTTTGGATCTAGTCAAGAGACCCGAAGGTCACAATGTGATTGGTACAAAATGGATCTTCAAGAAGAATATTGATGAGCATGGAAGTGTTATTAGAAACAATGAATGCCTTGTATGTAAAGGATATTATCATATTGAAGTTGTTTATGTAGAAGATTCCTTTACACCAGTCGCTAGACTAGAGTCAATCAGGCTTTTCCTTTCCATGGAACTCCAAAGAGAATATAAATTATATCAAATGGATGTCAAGACAGCTTTCTTGAATGGTGTACTCGAAGAAGAAGTCTATATAGAAAAACAAGTTGGATTTCTTCTTGGTAATGATGAAACAATGGTTTGAAAACTAAATAAAACACTCTATGGTTTAAAATAGGCGCCAAACCTTGATATTCTAGACTGGATTCTTATATCAAGAAGCTAGAATTCAAAAGTGGAGGAGTTTATCACAATCTATTTGTGAAGAATTCTCTGAAAGATCAGTTTATGGTTCTAGTTTATGTCGATGACATTATATTTGGTGGCAACGTGCAGAAATCAGTGGATGAATTTTCCAGTCACATGAAATCATATTTTGAAATGTCAATGATTGGGGAGCTCACATATTTATTAGGGCTACAAGTGACTCAAAAGAAATATTACACTTTCATCTCTCAAGAAAAAGTACAGAAGAGAGCTACTTAATAAATTTAATATGAATGAATCCAAACCAATTACAACTCTGATTTCAGTTGGAACCAAACTTGGAAATCATGAGTATTGGATGTCTGTAGATCCCAGCTTGTATACGAAGTTCATTGGGAGCCTACTGTACTTGACAGTGACATCACCAGATATTGTCTTTGCAACATGTCTAGTGGCCTGCTTTCAGAGTAATCAAAAGGACATACATATGGCTTCAATAAATATAATCATGAGGTACATTCAAGGTACTCATAAATTTGGGTTATACTTTATTATAGGTAGGGATAGTGAATTATCAGTATTTTCTGATGCTGACTGGGCTAGAGATGTAGTTGACAGAAAATTCACCAGTGGTGGAGCATTCTATATTGGGAATAAATGTGTTGGCTAGTTGAGCAAGAACCAAGAAAGTACTTCTCTAAGTACTACTGAAGCAGAGTATATATCCACTATAAAGGCATAAACTCAACTGTTATGGATGAAGAAACCACTAACAGATATTGGTAATGAGGTAAAGAAACCAATGGTAATTTACTGTGATAAAAAGAGCACAATTGATCTTACGAAGAATCATGTTCATCAATCTCATACAAAACATATTTAAATCAGACATCACCTTATCAAAGAAAAAGTTGAGAAAGTCGTGATTAGAATGGATCATGTGGGAACTGAAGATCTAGTGGCTGATATCATGACCAAGCCACTGTCAGTGGCTGTTTTCTGAGAATCATTGGTTGAACCTCGGTGTTCATCCACCTCCCAGTTCATATAGAGGTTATGAAATACCCCTCTCCCCAGTTATGTTAACTGTTTTTAATCTGTTTATAGATGTGATGCTGGTTTGTGGGGGAGATACTATCCAGGGGGGAGTGTGTTTTGAGCCTAACAATGAACAATTACCAGTATTTGGGTTAATTTTTAGTGGGGGAGAAAGGAATAAATTCAAAGTCAGTGATAGGATGAGAAGGAATACATTGTACATGTAATTCTTCTGTGACACTATAAGAGAATTACTTGAGCGTCACTTGGGCGTCATTGAGAATTCCAAAAGGGCGTCACTTGGGCATCATTGAGAATTCCAAAAAACAAGAACCCAATTCCAGATTCCTCTATTGTTTTCTACACCGAGCAATACTCACGTGGACTTAGATTGTTAGTAGAGTTGATTCTTGCATTTTTGGATGGCATGTGGATGGTGATCTATTAAATTTATTTGTTGATTTCCAACAAACCCAAAGGGGGAGATTGTTGGAACCATGGATATTCTATGAATGAATTGGATTATGGTTTGTGTTTGTTGTCCATCCTCAGTGGAAGTTAAGAATTTATGCTAGTAAAGAGATCATACAGTTCATGCAGACAACAGTATTAAAGGTGGCATCGTTTCCCAGTGTTTTCCAAATTATTGGACCTCAAAATCGGAAAATGAAGACATGGATAGTTGGTAAAAGGAGTTGCGTGCAATGAGGAAGTGGTGTGAAAAAAAATAAGGGATGTCCGTGAAATATTCTAGTTGGGTGTGAAAAATAGTGTTGTGCGTGAAATAGTTGATCGAGGTTTTTTCATGCAAATAGTGCTTCGGAATCCGAATGTTGAAAAATGGCAAAGGCATGGGCTGCATGAAAAATTTGGAGATGTGCGCAAAAAACGGTACCTGTGTCAAATATTACATGCCAAATGAGAGGTTTTTCATGCCACATGGGGTTTAGCACGCAGGGGTCTGATAAGACTTTAAATAAGAGGTGACCCCTTCATTCCGTACAGTTGAAGACTTAGAGAAGATCCGAATGCTTATGCGTATAAAATTTTTGGGTAAATGGAGTTGCACGAAAAAGGCTGGGTTGAGCGAAAAAGGCCAAGTTGCACAAAAATGTCTGAGCTGTGCAAAAAAGGAAAAGCCGCACGAAAAAGGTGTTGCGCATAAATCTGCACATAAATGAGGTTGTTGTGCGAAATATTTTCCACGCTAAAATCAAGTATTTCACGCAAAAGTGAGATATTTCGCGCAAAGGGTAGGAGTTGTGCGAAATCATCAGTGTAAACTGTCTTCACATTTTGATTATATGTTTTAGTGGTTCAGTGTGGTCAAGAGCATCAATTTAGGACTTCGATGCAAGCATAGTCTCGTGCTAAGTAGAGACAGAGACTTCAATGAAAATTTATTGAAGAGACCTTTACGTCTATAAACTGATTGGGACTTCAGCAAAGGTAGTGATCTAGGGGTAGTCAGCGGGAGTGATCTAAGGAACACAGTGAGCTATCCTAGAACTTCTGTAAAGGCAGTGATCCTGGAAAAGAGTGACTGTGACCAAAAATTGTAATCCATAAACCATTTAAGATTAGTTTATTTTGGTACGATCAACACATTGTCGGCATATGATCCTTGGACCTAGCCCTTTATGGTGAACCATGTAAAAGTTTTGTGTCAACTCCTTGATTTCATTTGTTCGATAGATCTAACAAGTCCCTACCAATGTGGGAACAAGATCCAAAACATTAAAAAGAAAAATTTCACACCCTGATTCAACCCTCCCCTCTCAGGGTGTTCCGGGGTCCTTCATGATACACCCTCCATTTCTCTTAATAGGATCACTAATAGTATTAAAACCCACTACAACTATCTATTCACTGAAACCATGATTAAAATCAGAAAGATAATCCCATTAATCCATTCTTTGGTATTACTCAAAGTTAGAATAAACAATAGACATGAAAATTGAAATTACACTATTGTTATAATTAATAGATATATATTGTTGAGAGATATTCATTCTATCCACCTGAATCTGGTTATCCTTAAAAATTCATATTTTCATGTTAAAAATGTTCATATGTATTTCGTTGTTTAGAGATCCATGTAATCTTATAATTTTTTATTTAAATAATTGATCAACCATGATTCTGTGAATTTATTTTAATATTGTATAAATTAAAATGGAATATCATTTACACGCCTTTTGAAAATTCAAAATCATATCATTTAGAAAATATATCCTTAAAAAGTATCATTTTTAAACATTTTAAATAAAGTAAAAGGTAATAGAATGTAAATTTTTAAATAATTTTACATATAATAAAAAACTTTTGTAAAACAATTTTCAAGAGTAGAAATATTTTGGTGTGGAAAGTAGAAATACAGTTGACTTATGTTCTAAAAAATGTCTCTTTAATTATAGGTACCAATGAGAGGAAAATGGTAATAATTTAAAAAACCAATAACAAATGGATAAGTATAAAATATATGGGGTTTTAAGTATACCATTAATAAAACTTCATAGAAGATAAATTTAACTTAGATAATTCTAAAAAAATGAGATTTTAAAATAAATCCTTACATCAAGTATCACCTTGATTCATAGAAATTCAAAACTGTTATTTAATAAATATGGATTTATTATAAATTTACTCAATAACCATAATCATATATATCATGAAATATATTATTTAACTATAAAATCTAATCACCTATTTATTAAAAATTCTGAATTAAACCCCATATTCCAAGAAATAACTACTTCATTCTTTATGCATGTTTTGGTTTGGCAGTCATAGTCCTTGTAAGTTGATCATGGTTCCATAATATATATACATTTAATTATGTCATAAATATAATATTTAATCATCATATACAATTTTTATTACTATTTTTATAAATAAAAGATGAAAACATTATATCATATCATGGATACAATTTTTCGTAGATACACCCGTGTGATGTTTCCACTCTTCAATGGATAAAATGAATGAAATTAAATAGGAATTAAACTTTGAAGAAGTATAATAAAATGATAAATATAATATATAATTATTATACCCATCACTATAACAATCAATTTGATGTGATGATGAAAAAAAAGGTATCTCTATTGGGAGGTGGTAGTCAACATGTAAGCATGAGAGATGTTTTCTTTCCATATATGATATAAATGTGGTGGAAAATGGTTATTCAATCATCATAATAAAAATTAAGTATATTTATGTTACTAAGATAATTATATTATAATGGATACGATAAATTTTTAGGAGTTATAAGATGAAAAAAATTGAAATTACTTGGTGAAGATTTATACCACTTCATTGAGAAACCTCATTTATCTTACATCTTATTCCTCAAAATGGTGGTTTATTAATAAAATAAGATATATTATGTAGATATGTAATACAGGATGGTATTAGGGTATTAATCTCCAAAGTAATTGTAACACTGTGAGATTTTATGAATTATTTTTTTCAAATTAATTTAATCTCTTTATATTTTTAATTTTGCACAAAACTAAATATAGATTTTTTTATATGAAAGGGCTATATGTGGCTTCCATTATATGATAAAATTATTTAAATTTTCACTATACACAACATTGATATTATCTTATGGTACATAAAATAGTATTTTTGTCTTATATGACATAAAATATCGAGTCCCTTCGATAGCTTTCCTTACATGCAAGGCTGAGTTTTACTAAACTACAATACACTATTAATATTATTATTAAAATATTGTAATTTTTACCACCCAGTCATTGGAATGGAATTTATGAATAAGATTAACTGATTTATGAAAATATTATCAACAAATATTTATAAAATTAATCCTTTTATTTTTAATTAGCAAGAAATAAAATTCAGTGCTTTTTGAGAATGAAAATTTTTCTTTTCCAAGAAAACTATTTTTCAATGTACAGAGACAATTTTATCAAAAAAATAAACAAATCTATTTTGATTAATATTTTCAAAAAATAATTTTACATTATATATGCAATAATTATTTTTTTATACTTATAAATTATGTTTGATAAGTATAATATACAATTAAATCCAATTTAATGAATAAAAAGATGAATTTTTTTAAAAGGAAATTTTATCACCTATTAATGGAGAACCCATATTAAATATAAATTTTTAAAATTATATTATTATTATCTGAAAAAATAAAAAATCATTTTTTGAATCTGAATATCAAAACATACTTTGGTTGTTTTTTGGGTATTTTTCTATGAAGTTTCATTTTTTAATGAATAGTGAGAAACACTGAATTTTAATTCAAAAATATTTTTCATCAAATTTATTTATATATTTAAATTATTTTTTGGTATTTAAAGGTTAATTATATAAATTTCACATAAATTAATCCAATTAAAGCCATTTTAATCAATTTTACATTTAAATTAGATATAAACAAATTTCAAACTTTTGAACATTTTTATGTTAAAATCACGCTTTGTTATCCCATTTTCAGGATTAAATTTAAATTAATTTCTTCCAATTATGAAATTATAATTTGGAAAAAAAGCATTGAATATTTTGAATCATCATATTTTATAATTTATAATATTTTAATCTTAGTTTTTGACCAAAAATATTAGTGAAATAGATTAAAAATAATTATAATAATTAAGATAAAAATTAGCTTAACAAAGGACTAAACCTTACACTTAAGGGTCAAAATGAACTATAAACTTGTCCAGAAATCATTTTATGTCCATATATAGACCCTATCCCCCATTTTAAATAATTTTTCTCATTATTATATCCACTTTTCCGAGGAAAAATGTAGTTGGAATTCTGTTTTAAATAATTTAATAGAATGCCACTCCTCCTCCACTATAAAACGACATGAAACCCGACCAATTATTCACACCTCTATATCCCTTTGGGTCCCACAAAATCTTATAAAATAATATTCCAAAATCCCTATCTTCATCCTAGAATCCTTTTTTGTAAATAAATCCATCCAAAGAATCCCTTTGGTGTAAACCAAGAGAAGTTACCCAAATAAGAGGCAACAACCTTCATCAAACACTTTTGTCCTATTTTAATTCTACACCTCATAAATTATTCTCATATCAAGATTATATAATAACACTAGTATCGAAAATATAAATATTTTTTTTCTATGTGTTCAACCTATATATACATAAACTTCCATCTAATGGGTAATGAACTTACCATTCTTGTCTACAACGAACTATCACCCCCGGAAATGGTGTTACTCGTTTTTCCTATACCACAGATCATGGATGAGAATTATTAATTAAAATAAATTCTTTTTGATATATACGATATTTATTATGTATTTACTCTTATTTTATATTTATATAAAACATAATTTTATGCTTTCCATCTTGTATAAATACGATAACAACATTTGTGGGTGTGTGGATGCCCTCCTCCTCAAAGCGATGTGATACGTTCACACTTTACATGGAATTAATTAAGGATGTGTTTAGTTTAATTATATTATATATATATAAGAATAATTATAATTTAATGATATATATATTTATTTTATATTCATTAATTCAATATGAAAATAAAATGGAAACAACGTTCATGTGTACCTATGGCATGTCGTCTCCATGAATGGTGTATTCTATTTCATATATACATATTTTATAGCTTATTATAAATATATATTTACTGAATATATATAATATTTATCTTATGTTTTACATTATTTAAATTATTAAATTATGGTATATGCAAGAGGAATAATAATATAAAGTCAAAACATATACAAAAAAAAATAAAACGGATATTACCTGAAACGTAATAGTAAATAGGGTTGTTAAAAATTGGATAATATAAAGTTATAAAAATATATATGGTATTAGATATAATAAAATGATAATTTGGTATATTGATAATAAAATTATATTAATTTTATATTAGTTTTGAACATATACAAAGAAATTCCGTACTTCACGTTAGGGAATTTCATTTCACTTTTAAATTTTGTGAGATACGTTCATTATTCCCCAAAAATTTCATTTGTGTGGTGTATATAATTACCATGAATGTATTATATTATTGTTATACTTAACTTTTTTTCTTTAAAAATCCATTTAATTAAATTTATTTCACGGGGTTTCTATTTCAAAAGTTACTTGATGGGTATGTTAATTTTCTCTCAATTTTCCTTCTTTAAAATAAATGCCAAGTTATGAACATATATTATTATATGGAAGTTATATAATAAAAGCATACATGTTTTATAATGAATATAACTATTTTCATGAACTTTTATTCTTTGATTAATTTTATTATTTCATGGAGAGTATGATTAAAAGTTACCAAAGTGCTAATAGTTTATTACTACAATCTCATCGTTTATCGGGATTGGTTATGATCACGCTTCCATTGATAAAATCATATGAACCATCCCTCAAGAATAACCATTAGTTTATCATATTATTTTCTTTCATTTTTTAACTATGAAATTTTACCTTTTTACTGTTGTTTGGTACATAATATAATTAATAAGTTTTTATTTAAAAAACCTAATTTATTTCTCCTTTTGGTGAAAAATCTGTTTTATTTAAAAACTATGTTTTCTGAAAACATTTTCATATTTTGTTTCAAAAAAATATTTTTTCACTGAATTTCATGGATTCATTTATATTTTTTAAAAATAATATTTTCAAATATGATGATTTAAATTATTTCAAGTTTTTTTATATGTTTTCAAATCCATTTTCAAGAAAAGTGTTTTCAAAATGATTTCAAGCCTTCTTTTTAGGTTTTCAAAATATTTTTATTAAAAAAATTCAAAATTTTTTCAATATTTTATTATTTTATTTCAAATTTTTTATAAAATAAAAATGTTTTTTAAATGTTTTATGTTATAAATATCTTTTTTTAAAAGAGGAAAAGATATCTTCCTCACAAAATGTTTTAAATGAAATTGTAAAGATTTATTTAAAAGAAAAGGATTTTAAATTGTTTTATTAAAATAGTTTTCAAAGTCTATTTTAAATAAGAAATTTTTCATGTGATATTTCAAAATCCATCACCAACTAAAATAGAAATAGTTTGTTATATTTATGACTTACTAGGGATATTATCTAATAATAGCATTCATATTATTTCTTTCGTGGTTCATGTTTAAATGGAATGATGCTTATGAAACATATTTCTATTTCATGGGTTATATGATTATGAAACCTTCTTATTTTAACAAGTTATTATTTGATGAAATTATTATTAAACATTCCTTTTCTATGTGTTAAAATATGATTACATATTTATTACAGCCATTTCAATTTGTGGGTTATGATATGATTGTTCATGAATTTTTGGAACATGTATATATTATTTAATTATGATATGGGTGATAAATATATCTCCCTAAAATTAATTGGGTAAATATTTGTATCTAGTGAGATAATTATGGGAATCAAGTTGACGGTATTGCTTCAAAATGGGAAACAGGTGTGTCCTTATCCAAAATGGGAAACATGTGGGCCTTAATCCACTCTGGGAGATGGGGAATCCTGATACACTATGGGATGATAGGGAATCTTGATCAACTTTGGGAAGATGTGAAAACCTAATCCACTATGGGATAATGGGGAAACTCGATCCACTATGGGAATATGGGGAATCCCAATCCAATATAGGAAGATGGGGAAGCCCGATCCACTACGGGAAGAAGAGGAAACCATGTCCACTTTGGGAATATGGGGAAACCCCATCCCCTATGTGATGTTGGGGAAACCTGATCAATTATAAAGAAAGGATTGTGCTGGGGGATAGTGGTGTGTCCCATAGAGTAGGTATATCCCCCATGAAGATCCCTAAAACGTATTTATAAGTGATCCTTGACTTATAGGGAATGATATTTCATGTTTATGTGTTTGGAAAAAATTATATTTCTTATCCCTAATATATTCTCACGTGGTTCATGTTTTTATTATCTTATGATTCATTTATTATGATCTTCCAATCTTTATTATGTGTCTCGTTTTATGATCATTGATATGTTCGGTATGATCTTTGAATGTTACACTCATGTTCTAATACAATTCATTTTTTGATATTCATAGGTATTTCATTTATTTAACTATATTGAGAACTCAAGCTGTCACACCCGGCTTTTGCGATGTGTCTCATTTCTATTTTTTTATTTTACCTTATAATTTTATCTTCTTTTAATTGTTATTATTATTTTTATTTGAAATGCGGTCTGAGCCCGATTGTGGTTTTCCACTTTTGCATTGATAAAGAAGCGTTTTGGAATTGAAAATATTCGGTGCATCGTGGTCGAAGCCGCGGGACCTCGCTTGGGTCATCGCGCGACCTTTCCTGGCTCACTACATGGCTTGCCCGATGTTTAAGGGAGATTAAAAAAATATCCAGTGGATAATAAAATGAGATTAAAATGAAAATTGAGACCACGAGGCCTTGGGTGAGGCACGACTCAGGCGCAGCGGTATTTTGAAACTGTGCAGCCTTGCCTGATCCACCAGGTGACCTGCCAATGTCCTATTAAATAAATAAAATTAAAGGTGATAGAAATTTTAATAAATTATTTCAACGATCACAATAATAGTATTATTTGGGGATGTAATTGTTATAATTATTATTATTACTATTGTTATAATTGTTGTAACTTTTATTTTATTACTATAAATTTATAACTATTATTTTTGGTAATTGGTTTTTGTTTATTACTATTACTATAATATTAATTATTACTATTATTAGTTTTATTACTAGTTTTATTATTAGTTTTATTTTTAGTTTTATTTTTAGTCTAATTATAGCTTTTTCCCCCTTGTTAGGGTCCCCCCCTTCATTTTTTTCTTCTCCCGCTCGGGCTGCCTCCCTCACCGAGCTCCCTCCTCCTTCTAGCAGCCTGACCGCTACTCCGTCTCCCTCTCCGATGATGCATCGCACTGCCTAACCCCAGTGTGTTGCCACGGTCTTCCTCGTGCCACCCCGAATGCCCCCCTTGGACACCTCCTTCTTCCGACTCGCGCTGCCGCAAAGACCACGTCGGTGACTCCCCTCGGCCTGTCGCATCCCCCTCTTGCTGGTACCCAATCACGCTGGACCCCCTCTCCTTTTTCCGGCGACCCCACCGACTAGCCATCCTACCAACCCTTCCGGCGAGACCTAGGCCGGTGCAAATCTCTGCCGGTGTAGCCCAGTTCCGGCATAGCTACTAGCTCACCTCTCCTGCTGGTCGTGAACTGGTCCAACGTGCCTCCCGCTCTCTAGGCGACACCACTTTGGCTCCCCCGCCAATGTTTTGCTCTCCTTACACATGCGTTTCATACCTTCAGATAAGTCTTTTCTTATTTGAGTTTTTTTCATTTTAAGAGAGTATGAGGTCTGATTTTGGGGTTTAATTTGGTATTCATTGGTTATTTTGCCTTTTTTTGGATCCACGCTAGGTTCTTGGAGGTGCGGTTGGCGTGAGACGGTCGTTGAGCACCATGTTTTTGTATTCTGCTACACCCGAGGTCGGCGGTTCCACATCTCATCATTATTTGATGAATTAATTTGCAAGCTTAATTTTGTTTAGCATCTTATTTAATTTATTTGTGTAGTTACGAAGTTGGTTTTCATTGATGTTTGATTTGTATTTAAATCATTAAGTAGAATGTTTATGTTATATTTGTATTTTCTGTTAAGAACTTATATCTTGTTAGTCGGAATTAATTTTTAAATTGTGTAGTTTGTTTTTCATCTATGCAAGTGGTGTCAATTGCGCCTTTGACATGGTGTTGCACGTGATTTTTCATAAGTGAATGTGTTGTGTGTGTTGAGTAGGTTGTTGCCTTGAAAACCTATGTTGAGTTGTGTACGAGTGTTTTATAAAGTCATGTTTTCTTTTGTGAAAATGTGCAAAGTGATAGTGTGTGTTCTGGTGTAGCATTTGTATGCGTTTTGTCTAAAAAGAGGGTTTGAGTGGACTTTTTCTGTTTAAAGTCATGTGTCGTATTTTGAAATTTATTAATAAAATTTTTAGTGTTTTGTTTAATTGAGAAAATGATTTTTTAACAGTGTGGTTGGGTTATTAATTAATGAAAGTGGTGCAATTTGTGTTCTTGAGGTGGCATTGAGTGTGTCTGGTCATGAATGAGGGTTGAATTGTTTTTGTGTGTTAAGCCGTGTTATGTTTATTTTTAAAGAATTTGTTCACTAAGAATTTAATATTCTTTAATAAAATTATTAATGATAAAAATTTAATGTGTTTTTAATAAACAATTATTAGCAATGAAAAAATTGTTTTAATTGAGTTGGGTAAAGTCTGTTGTCGTGTGTACTTTGTCAAATGGTTTTCGGTGTGTGTGGAAGTGTGGTGTTGGGTTTATGATACACCCTATTTGTTTTATTGGTTTGATTTTCACATGAAATGTAATGTTGGAACATCTTGAGCACAAAAATGGGAGTCTGGTGTACTAGGTGGGTGGACTAGACTAGTGTGCTAGTGATACGAGAGTGGCTCTGGCCCAGTTTCACTTAGTTGGATTGATGCTTACAACACTAAATAAACATTGGATGATGATTGGAGACCACTAGGTTATGGATGTGTTGCCCTGTCTAGTGGCCTGCGCACGAGAACATATTTTGTTGTGATTCCTATATTGTTCACCGAGACGTGAGTTTCTAGGGTCCCATTCCTTTTTCTAGTATCTTTAGGGTCTCTCCCACTTTTGGTGCTCCTGGACTACTATACACCCACTGTCGGCATATGGTGCAGCTTTTGGGTTTTTTTGAAGGTTTGAGTTTTTCTTTTATTTAAGGGTGTTTTATTTTATTTAAGTTGTTTTCTTTAAAAGAGTTTTCCTTATAGAATCTATTTCATTAATGTTGTTTAATCTTTGGTGTCATTTTATTTATTTATCCTGCAAATGTATTTGTGATTTAATATTTATACGTGGAACCTTTTTATTGGGTGACGTCCAACTGGGCTTTTGGATCACACCCTTCATACACCTTTGGGTGTAAGTAGACTTTGTTTCTTGTGTATTCTAGGTTGTGACTTCGTGATCAGTGATGGTGGTTTAGATTGTTATCGGTCTCCTCTTGCAGGTTAGTATGGGTTGCTTGGAGGTATGACTACTCATGTTGTTTGGAGTCTTGAGATAGATTTTTTAGTTTTCTGTCTTGGTTATAGTTTCCTTTTGGATTTAGATTAATTGTATACTCTAAACCTGGTTATAGTGTAAATGTGTGTTTGGTTGCCTGTTTCAAGTTCTGGATTGTTTATCTTGTTTATTGTCCTTCTTTATTAAATTTCGGGTAAATTTTTCCCATTTATTATTTGATACCCCTGCACTTGTGCCAGCCCGTGGGGATCGGGAACACCCATCGGGCCATGCTACAGACCGGGTTGGGAGGTGGGTTGGATGGTGACCCGGCCTGGTTCGTGACAAAATGGTATCAAATGCGGGGTTATTTGGGTCATGTTCTTTTGGGATCGAGTCATGGTAGACAGGAGTTAAGGTTGTCGGGACTCAACATCGTGAATATGAGTAAGGCGCTTGGCCATCACACCTCATGGGGGGACTCGAGTTACCAGAGTAAGTTGAGGTTTGTCTAAACATATATTCTTTGTGATTAATCATGATTAGGGGAAATTAAAAGATAGTAGGGTCAGTGGTCCAAGTGAGCTCGTAGGGTCTGGAAAGCCATGTGGAGTTGGGGATGCTGTCCTAGAATACCCTCTCTGGTGGTGGCGTGATTGGCGTATGGCCGCCAACCATATGTTCCAGTCTCCTACTGAAACTAGTTTTCTCTTGCACCATTCCTCGTTACTTTTTTTGGAATTGTGGAAATTTTGTTTTTAAGTAAAAATGATTTGGTCTTGGAAAATTTTTTGGAATTTTTTTTGAAATAAATCACTTTAGAATGAAAATGAGGTAAGAGGTTTGAAAAGTGTGGGTTGGACTTTTTGGTTTTGAAAAATGGAAAGTTTTGGTTTTTACCCTTGGTGTTCTCAAGGGCAACCACATGCATGAGTGTATATGGAAAGATAAAGGGTTAATGGCATGAGCGGATGAGTGCATGGATGGATATGAGGTGGGTGCTGGTGTGGCACGGGAACATGCATGGGCGAGGCCAATGGGACACCATTGGTGTTTGTGCAACCCACTAGCATTTCTTATTTTCAAAAAGTTTTTTTAAATGAGAATTTGGTCTTTTTTAATAACTGGGGATTGTGTGGTGTGTCCTTGTATTTTTGAAAGGTTGGATGTGAGTCGTTTCGAGCCAAGAATCCTTTTTGACTCTTTTGTGTCTTGAGTTGAATTCTTGTTGGTCAGTTGGTGTGAAAGTGTGTGGATAGTGATTCTTCTTAAAAGTGCATCAGGAAGCCATGGCAGTGGTTCCCCCTATATGTCTAGTGTTCGCTTGTGGTATGTATTGACCATTGGACCAATTTGGTTGGGTCCATGGATTTATTTTTTGACTAGTGTGTGCCCCCTACCCATAAAGCGTTGACATGTGATTGAAGTGTGGCCGCAGGCAATTCGACATTAGCCGGTCCTCCAGTTGATTAGAGGAATCTCTTCTTGGATACTAGAATTGATCCCACCTCTCCATTTTATAACTAAGCAGATCCTCTCATAGTGGGATGACAGATGTGAGGGGAGTTGAATGGAGTTTTGGTCTCTTGGGGTTGTGTGAGTTGTCAGGTATGAAGTTGACATCGTTGTGTCTAAAGTTTCCCCTAGAAGCGGTGAAAGAAATTCATGTGGGGAAGGGTAAAGGCGGTTCATAATTATTAGTGTTGACCAGTGTATTGAATGGATTGTTAGTACTTTCATCGGCTAAATGGGTCATGTTTGGTGACGTATTGCAGTGTGAGTTCTCTTTGATTGTCAAGGGTGAAGTTTGACATCATTAATTTGAATGTTCTGTTTAGAAACGGTGAAGGATATTCCAGTGGGGAAAAGGTGGAGGCAACCTAGAATGGTCGGTGCGGGCAACTATTCTAAATGGGTTTTGGACCTTTGTTGGTTTCGTTGAAGAAAGGGTCTACTTTTGGCCACTAGTGTGGCAGACACAGTCACATGGGGGTGCTACTGTCAATTGCAGGAATCATGTGTTGTTTAAGACCCAGTTTGAAGTCCCTATCCGTATAATGTTCCTCTCAACAGCAATGGTCATCTTCAGGTGAAAAATTTTCGTGTCATGTTCTCATCCAACGTGACAAAGGTTGATTCCCATGCACTATTTCATCTCTTGTGATGGTGAATGTTTCATTTATGATCAGTTGGATGTCATAATGTGTTGTGGTAGCTGGTGTTTCCTCGATGTAGTTTGGTGGCGTGTGACACCAAAAGGAGAAGCTCCGTTCGAAGTCTTCGATACCTGACTGCGATGCAGAAGATGCTGCAAGCATCTGGGCTCCAGTCGTAGGCGTCGAAGTGAAGCTAGCACATGGTGAGTAACCCTGGTAGTGTATGGGACCCCAACTTTATTTCTGTCATCGGTGTTGAAAGTGAAATCAACTTAAATTTTTTTCTATGTTTGTCCCATTTTGAATGAATTGTCTGGTTGCGTAAGGTTTCAGTGACTATGTGGAGCCATGTCCGCCTCGATGGCTTGATGTCTTGGGGGTAGCGTCCCATCGGATGTAATCAATTTTAATGGTCCTTGAGAGTCTGTTTGGGAAATCAGTCCCAGAAATTGTATAATTCTCATCCTGGGATGTGGATGTGTTGGTCGGGTCTTAGGTGGTGGTTTTGACGCCCTGGTGGTCAGGCCCCACCCACCATGCCCCTTTTGGTGGGGTTTTTGGGCACTATCAATAATTTTTCAATGTTTTGTATCCTATGTTCATTCAAATGGCGGCGAGACACACGATGGGTCTCGCAAAAATGTCTCTGGAATAAATCGGTGTTGGCCTTTCATGAATGGTGGGGAGTCCACCTGGACCTCCCCATGTTGGCTTTCTAGTCTCTCCTTGGGTGTTGGTAGGTTCATAATAGTGGGTAGACCCACATTGTGTCTCGCATGAATGTCTCTAGAATGAATCAGTTCTGGACTTTTCTTTAATGGCGGGGAGTCCGCTCAAACCTCCCTGTGTCGGTTTTCCAGTCTTGTTTCGAGCGCCATTGAGTTCTTAATGGTGGGGATCCCCTCGGGCCTCCCCATGTTGATCTTTTGCTTTTGTTTTTAAATATGGATTGGTGATAAGTGATAAGAGTGTTCTGTGGATGTGGTTTTACCTTTTTTGTTTATTCTACCAAAATGGTGTGTTTTCATTTTAATAGTGATTGAGGTGTTTTGGCTTTTGAAGTTGGTTTTTGTGGGTGCGAGAGTTCCCTTCCTTGATCAGTTAACTAGAGGCATTCTAGTTCTTCAGGGCGGGCGACACATATCAGAAAGCCTTTATATGAGTTTTTCAAAGTTGTCTTGAAGTCACTTTCTCGGATCACGAATTTTTTGCCTCTCTTTGCTTTGTGTTTTTGGGGATCCTCTTTGGACCTTAGTGAGGTAGAAAATTCTTTTTTGAGTCTCAACCGTAATTGTGGATTTTTGGGGACGGAAATATTTAGGGTGGGGAGAATTGTCACACCTGGATTTTGTCATGTGTCTGGTTTCTAATTTTTATTTTTATTTTACCTTATAATTTTATCTTCTTTTAATTGTTATTATTATTTTTTTTGTGAAATGCGGGGCGAGCCCGATTGTGGTTTTGCGCTTTTGCGCTAATAAACAAGCGTTTTGGCCTTGAAAATATTCGGTGTACCACCGTCGAAGCTGCGCGACCTCGCCTGGGTCGTCGCACGACCTCGCCCAGCTCACCGCATGGCCTGCCCGATGTTTAAGGGAGATGAAAAAAAAATGCGGCGAATAATAAAATGAGAACACAATGAAAATTGAGACCGCGCGGCCCTGGGCGAGGCGCGACTCGGGCGCGACGTGATTTTGAAACCGTGCAGCCTCTCCTGGTCCACCGGGTGACCTGCCAATGTCCAATTAAATAAATAAAAATAAAGGTGACAGAAATTTTAATAAATTATTTCAACCATCACAATAATAGTATTATTTGGGGATGTAATTGTTATAATTATTTTTATTACTATTGTTATAATTGTTGTAACTTCGATTTTATTACTATTAATTTATTACTATTATTTTGGGTAATTGGTTTTAGTTTATTATTATTATTATATGAATTATTACTATTATTAGTTTTATTACTAGTTTTATTTTTAGTTTTATTTTTAGTTTTATTTTTAGTTTTATTTTTATTCTAATTATTGCTTTTTTTATTTTTTTTATTTTTCCCACTTGTTAGGGTCCCCCCCCCCTTCATTTGTTTCTTCTCCTGCTCATGCCGAATCCCTCACCGAGCTCCCTCCTCCTTCCAGCAGCCCGACCACTACTCTGTCTCCCTCTCTGGCGACGCCTTGCACCGCCTAAACCCAGTGCACTGCCCCAGTCATCCTCGCGCTGAACCCTGTGCGCTGCCCCAAACACCTCCCTGGGCCACCTCCCGCTTCCGGCTCGCGCTGCCGCAAAGATCCCACTAGTGACTCCCTACTAGTGAAAGGTAAAGCCGCAACGTCGAGCCGTCCTCTGGAAGTCCCACCTGAAGGGTGGGTACAAAAAACCTCCACTGCTCATCGGGTCCACCTGACCGCTCCGAGTACGTCCTGCCCAGTGGTCCACCTCCAGATATCGTCCTGCTCCGCAAGCCTCCACCACGATCAGCGCGGTCCGTCGTCTGCAACCAACACAACGTAGTGCGGGCATATCCCATGCAGGGGTGAGTATAAGCTACTCAGTATGGACCCCGAGACCCCCGAAGTTCTCCCAGAATCAACAAAGGATAAACCACAAAGGAAAGATACAATCACGAAGTAACATCTGACATGGCTTAGGTATATGCCCATACATATACCTATGTCATCAATTCTTGCCTGGCTCCAACTTTCGAGCTCAAGTACATCCCAGTCCACACAGGAAAGCAAAACTTGAAATCCACACAGGATAGCTCAACACAATCCAGAATGGAAAGTAAAAGGTAAATCCACAAAGGATAGCTCAACACAATCCACAAAGGAAAGTAAAACAGAGTTTCAACTCACACATGTATACACTTGTATGACGATAGAGATGATCAGGTATTGCGATAGATTCATCTAAGTCATCGGACCCACAAAAGATCGATAGGTACTAACCCCCGCAATGACCCACAAAGGATCTGACCCACAAAGGAACAATAGGTAACTAACCCCCGCAATGTCCCACATAGGATCGGGCCCACACAGGACCTGTAGCACTGACCCACAAAGGATCGCAGAGTGTTGTAGTCATTGCATTCCACTGAGATCTCTGCACAGTCTTCGTCGCAGTCACAGTAGCAGTCGCAGCCAGCTCTAGGGTTCCCGTACACAGAAAGCTCATTCTGGAGGGTCCGATCCACGAGCTGAGAGGCTGATACATCAGCTGACACATAGTCCAGAGTTTATGTATCCAAAAGATCAATATCGTCAACAGGAACTCAACGTCGCAGATGGCGCGTCAATCGGACGCCCGGTCTGAGAGATATTGGCTTTTTCGTCCCAGGGGCCTGGTTGGTTTTTAAGGCAAAACCAACCTGACCGTACTCCACCTGTGTCCAAACCACAGGTGTTGTATACCAAAATATCCGTCTCACTTAGAGGAATTCAACGAAGTCAATGACACGTCGATCGGACGTCCGAAGCTCAAGATATGAGTGTTTCCGCTCCGAGGGCACGAATGGTTTTGTGTACCAACCAACCCGGCTGAACTCAATGTATCCCGAAAACTTGAGTGTGATATACCGAAACGACCGTCCCGATCCAAAGATTCCAGCCCCGTTGACGGCGCGTCATTCGGAGGCCCATAGCTCATGTTACGGGCAAAAGACCTAAAATGGTCCGAAGACAGGGAGTTCGGGCCCGAGCCTACCCGGTCAGACTGCCCCCCCTTGGGTCAGCCGAACCGGGTCGATCTGACCAAGTCCGACCCGGCTAGACCCGGTCCCGCTCGGCCAGGGCGCGGCTCGGCTCGGCCAGCCGGCCCGGCTTGGCTCGGCCGAGCGGCCGAGCAACGCGGGGGGCACGCTGCCCCCGCGTGACAACCCTACGGCCCCCGCGTGACAAACTCGCGGCCCCCGCGGGGGGCCGCCCTGGTCAACGTACGCGGCAATGCCACGGGTCTGCTGGCGCTGCCGCAGCCGTAGCAGTGGCTTCAGCCGTGGCGGCCTTGTCCTGTGGCGCGCTGGGGCGCCGCCGCCCCCGGCTGTCAGTGCCGCCGCACCGGCGACCCGCGCTGCCGGTGGCTTCCGCGGGCCTCCGGAGTTGTTCTGGTGGTCCGATTCTATTCCCGTCTGCGCCACTTCTCCTCCCAGGACCCGTTCTTCACTACGGAATCATCAAATTTCCTTCATGGCACGTTTTTTCGTCACCCGTCAAATCCGCACAACAATGAAGAACGACGGAGGGTTGTCGGGCCATGTTCGTTCGGCCCGCACCCTCCGCGTTAGGTAATAACAGTTGGGAGGATTAATCAACACATAGAAAACATAAACAAAACAATTTTAATGAATTAAAATTGTTCTTATGAACCAGGTTCATCAATTTGAACGGAAACATCCACGGAGTATAAAACATTCAATAAAACCCCTACCTCGTCAAGTCGGCGCACGCGCGTTCTTCACGGGTTTGATCTTCGCGGAAGGAGGGGATCGTCACATCGTCGCGGTATCCGGCGTTGCGTCGAAAAACTCTGAGGACCAAGAAAAAACAGATTTAATTATAAATAATTAAATTTGTGTGTTGTTATAAACCACAACGAAGTTTTAAAAGAAACCCGAAATCTCTTACCTCAAGCAGTTGGTGATCGGAGATCGGGGAGGGGAAGAACGTCACAGATGAAGCATCGTCAATCTCCAAGGGTGACAGCATTCTTCGCGTTCTTCATGTTCTTCACGTTCTTTGCATTCTTCGCGAAGGAGGATGAAGGCACAAAACTTGTCAAAACCTCCCAACGAGCATTTTTCCAGAAGTCGTGCGTTGGTCTTATTTTAATATTACACCAACGGATTTCAAACAGGTTAAGAAACAAATAAATTAATTCATAGAATTAATTCAACGAAGAAAACCTCCCAATTAATTGGTTCCTTAAGAAATTAAGAAAATGCGTCAGTTGACTTTCATAATTATGAGTTTTTGCGGGTGCGTTACTTAGCGGAAAAGAAACGGTGGGGCTCGTGCGGGACCACGTCAGAAATATCCTACCAAGAGGGTAGGATATTTTTGGGTAGCACCCTATCTGCAACAACTCAGCTTAAGTAGCTTTAAGTGGATTCAAGTGGCTTCCAAGTGGCTTAAGAGAAATAAAATAAAGTTTGTCATACAATTTATTTTATTTCTTAACTTTAAGCCCAAAAATTAAAAACCACACCTGAGCAAACGCATCTCCGGAAGAGGTGTTTCTATGAAAATATCAGCGCTTTGATTCCATCGGTGCCCTTAGAATTTGATTCCGAGCACTGGTTTAAAAGTTAGAAAAACCCGCTCGTCCGTTCACTGAACGTACCCGAGCCTAACTTCAGAAAATGATTCCGGGAACACCGAGCCTAGGAATCGGGTGCCCTCAGAAACTGTGTTCTTGTAAAAATCCAAAGAAAATTAAGAAAAAATATTCCTTTAATATTTTGGTTTTTTACATCACTCCCACCTCAGGGCTTTACATCCCTGTAAAGATACATCATAAACTAGGAAAATAAATGTGGGTACTGAGCACGCATCTGAGCCTCACACTCCCAAGTGCTCTCCTGGAGGTTCCCGTGCTGCCATCTGATGCGCACAAGAGGAATCGATCATCCACGTAGGACCCGCTCCTATCGATCCTCGGTCTCCACCGGGACCTCCGTAAAAGTCGCCCCATCATCCACGTCTAGCTCCCCATGGTCAATGATGTGCGTCTGGTCGTGCACGTATCTCCTCAGCTGAGATACGTGGAAGACGTCGTGCACCCGGTGCAACTGAGGTGGTAGAGCCAGGCGATAAGCCACCTCGCCAATCCTGCTGAGGACCTGGAATGGTACGATGAAGCATGGAGACAACTTGCAGCCTCGGCCAAATCTCCGTAATGCATGTCGAGGTGAGACACGCAAGAAGACGTGGTCGCCATCCTCGAACTCTAGTGGCCTCCGCCTTCTGTCAGCATAAGACTTCTGCCGGCTTTGAGCTGTCCTCATCCACTCCTGGATGACCTTGACCTTCTCTGTCATGGTCCGAACCATCTCTGGTCACACAAGTGCTGACTCCCTAGGGTCTGTCCAGCACAAAAGAGATCTGCAAGGTATGTCGTACAATGCCTCGTATGGTGTCATCCCGATGGTGGAGTAGTAGCTGTTGTTATACGCAAAATCCACCAAGGGTAGGTGGTCCTCCCAGCTGCCACCAAAGTCGAGGACACATGCGTGGAGCTTGTCCTCGAGAGTCTAAATGGTCCTCTCCATTTGACCATCCGTTTGAGGGTGAAAGGCGGTGCTCATACGTAGCCGGGTCTCGAACGCCTCCTACAACCCCTTCTAAAGCCGGGAAGTAAAGCGAGCATCTCGATCGGAGACGACAGATGATGGAACACCGTGAAGCCGTAAAATCTACTAAACTTAGAGACGCCCCAAGCTCTCTACTGAGCCCTTCTCTTTGATGGGTAATAAGTGATCCGACATGGTGAGTCGGTCGAAAATCACCCAGATGGAGTCGTGACCTCTGGAAGTGCGTGGAAGTCCCGTCACGAAGTCCATAGATATCCCGTCCCACTTCCACTCTGGGACCTACAAGGGTTGTAACAAGCCTGCTGGTACCTGATGCTCTACCTTCACCTGCTGGCAGGTGAGGCATCACGAAACAAACTCTACCACAACCTTCTTCATGCCTGGACACCAGTGCTGTCGCCTGAGGTCCCGGTACATCATCGCCACTCCAGGGATGTACCGCCAAAGGAGAAGTGTGAAACTCTCTCAGCACCTCCTCTCGTAAAGCGACTGGTACCAAGGTACGTCCTCTTAAAAGAATGTCATGCTCTGCTCCAAAAGAGAAGCCATCAGGTGCCTATCCTGAGGATAACTGCGCACGCCGCATCTCACAGTTGGCTTCCCCACGCTGTGCCTCTCTGACCCGCTGCAGTAGTGGAGGATTGACTGTGAGAGACTGAAGCAAGGATGCTCCATCTCTATCCTTGAAGGATATTTGCAAAGCGGCTAGCTGCTCTGTCGCCTCCTCAAGTAGCTGAATGCCCGTCCTCCTGCTGAGGGCATCGGCTACCACGTTCCCCTTTCAAAAAGTATAGACTATCTCAATGTCATAGTCTTCGAGGAACTCGAGCCATCGCCGCTATCTCAGGTTTAGGTCCTTCTGCGAGAAGATGTACCTGAGACTCTGGTGGTCAGAAAATACTGTAAAGCGCTCACCCATCAGATAGTGTCTCCATGTCTTCAGAGCGAAGACCACTGCTTCTAACTCCAGGTCATGGGTAGCGTAGTTCTGCTCATGCAGCCTCAACGGACGTGATCTATAGGAAATCACTGCCCGCTCCTGCATCAGGACACATCCGAGTCCAGTCTCTGATGCATCGCAGTAGACTACGTACCCTACTCCCTCCTCAGGCAACCTCAAGATGAGTGCGCTGGTCAATCTCTGTCTCAGCTCTTGGAAGCTCTACTGACATCTGCCTGACCACACAAAGGGTTTCCCCTTCTTCGTAAGAGCTGAGAGTGGTGTCACAACTCTAGAGAAGTCTGGCACAAATCTTCGATAGTATCCAGCTATTCCCAAGAAACTCTGCACCTCCGTCATGCTCCTGGGTGGCTCCCATGCTAGAACCGCCTCGATCTCCATGGGATCCACCACAACTCCCGCCTCAGAAATGACAGGTCCCAAGAAGTGGACCTCACGTATCCAGAACTGACACTTTGAGAGCCTTCCATAAAGCTGGTGCTCTCAGAGTGTGTCTAGGACAACCCGTAAGTGGTAGGCGTGCTCCTCCTCAGTCGTCAAGTATATCAAAATGTCGTCGATGAAGACCAAGACAAATCAGTCGAGGTATGGCTGAAAGATCCTGTTCATGAGACCCATAAACACTGCTGGAGCATTGGTTACGCCGAAGGGAATAACCAAGAATTCGTAGTGGCCATACCGATATCTGAAGGTCGTCTTTGGCACGTCCTCGTCTCGAACTGAGAGCTGATGATAGCCTGACCTGAGATCTATCATCGAGAACCACCGAGCTCCCTTGATCTGATCGATGAGGTCATCAATCCTCGGTAGTGGATACTTGTTCCTCACTGTCACCTGGTTCAGGAGATGATAGTCGACACACAGTCACAAGCTCCTGTCCGCCTTCTTGGCGAACAATATCAGCGAAGCCCAGGGTGAAAGACTGGGTCGGATGAAACCCTTTCCCTGTAAGTCCTCCAACTGTACCTGTAGCTCATGAAGCTCAGCGGGGGCCATCCGATATGCTGGAGTCGATATCGAGGTTTTCCCGGGGTACAGGTCAATATGAAAGTCTACCTCTCTGCGGGGAGGTAGCCCTGGAACGTCGTCAGGAAAGACATCCGCGTACTGATCCACCACTATAGGAAAACTAGGACTCCGTACATCAACAGCTCCTAGGATGATGCTATCCAACAGATGAGTGATGGGTTGTCCTCTCCACTGCGAGAAGTCCATCCTGTGCTGTGAAGGCTCCCTTATCACCAGTGAAGGTGACCCTTCTCCCGTCGGTGCGTACACATTGCACCTTGCGCCTAATACAGTCAATCTATGCATGGAATGTAGATAACCAATCCTTGCCCAAGATGATGTTGTAAGGCCTCGACTCCGCTACAAGAAGATCCCAGTTGAAGCTATCGCCTCCCAAAGTAAGCTCACACTGCCGGCACCAGTGCGTAATCGTCGAGTCTGCTCCCGTAGGAGTCTCTAGTCGTAAGGATCGAGCCAACTGCTCTGTCGGAATATCCGAGCTCCGAACAGGGGTAGCGGCTATGAAATAGTGACTCGCTCCTATGTCTATAAGAACTGCAGCAAGGGTGTAATAGACACAGATCGTAACTCAAAACATCTCGCGCGCGCCGTGGTCATAGTCCTCTGCTGCCTGGAGCTGTGCCTGTCTCTGCCCGCCAGCTCCCTGTGGCCGGGGCGGGCAACCTGGTGGTGGTGGTGGTAGAGCCTTAAAGCATCGCCCACCACCTGCTTCTCGGCCAGCTCCTCTGCCTCATCTGCCTCCTCCCTGCTGACCACCACGGTCGACCCTCGGCCTCTGCCTGGGTGGCCCCTCAACTGTCTTCTTCTCCTCGGAACAGTGGGTCGGGAAGTCACGAGCCATGTGACCATGCCTGCCACAAGTGTAGCACTGCCTGCCTCTCGAAAGACTGGCTCAGCGCTGTGTGCCCCGCACTGCTGAGCCAGTGTCCTGAGGCCTTCTGCGTGAGGGTCTGGTCTGCCTGGACCCCTGAGTCATCCGCTGACTGCCTGCTGCGGAAGACACTGCTACGTGCCGCCCCGCGGTGGGCCTTGCTGTGGACTCAGCAAGAAAGCTCTCGATCAAAAGGGCTCGCTCCAGTACTCCTGCCTGAGTTGGACTGCTGAGGGAGATCAGTGATGCCCTGATCTCGTGTCTCAATCCCTACTCAAAGGTCTAGGACCGGAAGAACGGGTCCCGTACCATGTCGGTCGAGTAGTGCGAGAGATCGATGAATCTCACCGAGTACTGGGCGACCGTCAAGCTGCCCTGCCACAGCTGAAGAAGCTCCTGGATGCGCACCTCACGGAGGGTGTCTGGGACGAACTCTGAGTGGAAGAGGCCCTCAAAGCCTGTCCAGATGAGAGAGGCCTCATCGTGCACTTGGAGCAACAAGATCCACCATCGTCTTGCTGTTGTGTGCAGTAGGCTCGCTGTAAGGATCACCATGAGGTCTGCTGGTGTCATCACTAGTCTGAAAACTCGAACAACTGCCTCAAGCCAGTCCTCGGCTGCCTGGGGGTCCATCTCACTGCGGAACCTGGGAGGTCGCTGGTGCTGGAACTCATGCAGTGCATTGAGGCGACGTGCATCATCAGCGGCTGGTGCTGGAAGCATCGGTGGCTCGGCGGGTAGAGGTACCGCCGGTGCCTTCGCCATCAAAGGGCCCTGTACCGAGGCCTCCTCGCTCGGCGGGCTGTCGTCACGTACCACTCTCGGAACCCTAGCCGGCTGCCATCGTGGGGCCATCCTGAAAAGGAAACAGGTGCGCCACGGTCAGAATAGAATACCTAGTGAGCTTATATGAAGTAATCACAAAGAAAACTTGAAACACTCATGCAATCAATGTTTTCGTGCATTAAGTCGGAAATCAGAAGTCAGGGTCCTGGTGTACGGATACGTCGGCTGCCGCACCAACACTGGACACCCTAGACTGATAACCACACCCAATACGCAGAACACTATTTCTTCACATAGAAGAAAGATCAGTTTCTGCGGTAGAACCGACCACCTTTGATACCAATTTGTCACGACCAATCCTCGCGGCCCGTGCTGTGACTACCCCAAGCCCGCCTTCCATAGGCCAGGGGCTGGCGACTAGCACCAAGGCGTAAATCCCGGAAAATGGAAGGCATTGCCTTTGTAAAGTAAACAAGCACCACAGAGTAAGCAAGTGGAAAAAGTAAACACTAAGTACAAACTGTAACAAGATGGTACAACATTAAGTGCGGAAAAGTAAAGGGGGATAGAAATACAAGCCCAACTGTAAAGTACAACTGAAAGGGGAAAACAACAACTGAAAGGTAAAGCCGCAACGTCGAGCCGTCCTCTGGAAGTCCCACCTGAAGGGTGGGTACAGAAAGCCTCCACTGCTCCTCGGGTCCACCTGACTGCTCCGAGTACGTCCCGCCTAGTGGTCCACCTCCAGGTACCGTCCTGCTCCGCAAGCCGCCACCACGATCAGCACTGTCCGTCGTCTACAACCAACACAACATAGTGCGGGCATAGCCCGTGCATGGGTTAGTATAAGCTTCTCAGTAAGGACCCCGAGACCCCCGAAGGTCTCCCAGAATCCACAAAGGATAAACCACAAAGGAAAGATACAATCACGAAGTAACATCCGACACGACATAGGTATATTCCCATACATATACATAAGTCATCAATTCTCGCCCAGCTCCAACTTCCGAGCTCAAGTACATCCCAGTCCACATAGGAAAGAAAAACATAAAATCCACACAGGATAGCTCAACAAAATCCACAAAGGAATGTAAAACATAAATCCACACAGGATAGCTCAACACAATCCACAAAGGAAATTAAAACAAAGTTTCAGCTCACACAGGTATACTCTTGTATGATGATAGAGATGATCAGGTATTTCCACTGATTCATCTAAGTCGTCGGACCCACAAAGAATCGATAGGTACTAACCCCCGCAATGACACACAAAGGATCCGACCCACAAAGGATCGATAGGTAACTAACCCCCGCAAAGACCGAAACAGGATCGGGCCCACACAGGACCTGTAGGCGCTGGCCCACACAGGACCGCTGAGCGCTGACCCACACATGATCGGGCCCACACAGGACCTGTAGCACTAACCCACAACGGATCGCTGAGTGCTATAGTCGTCGCAGTCCACTGAGGATCTCTGCACAGTCATCGTCGCAGTCCACTGAGGATCTCTGCACAGTCGTCGTCGCAGTCACAGTAGCAGTTGCAACCTGCTCTAGGGTTCCCACACACAGCAAGCTTGTTCGGGAGGGTCCGCTCCACGAGCCGAGAGGCTCATACATCAACTGACATATAGTCCAGGGTTTATGTATCCAAAACTTTTGTATCATCAATAAGAACTCAACGTCACAGATGGCGCATCAATAGGACGCCCGGTCTAAGAGATATTTGCCTTTTCGTCCTAGGGGCCCGGTTGGTTTTTAAGGCAAAACCAACCCGACCGTACTCCACCTACATCCAAACCTCAGTCGAAGTAAGCCAAAAGTTCCATCTCACTTAGAGGAATTCAACAAAGTTGACGGCACGTCGATCGGACGTCTGAAGCTCAAGATATGAGTGTTTCCGCTCCGAGGGCCCGGTTGGTTTTGTGTACCAACCAACCCGACCGAACTCAAAGTATCCTGAAACCATGAGTACGATATACCGAAACGACCGTCTCGATCCAAGGATTGCATCGCCGCTGACGGAACGTCGTTTGGAGGCCTGTATCTCAAGTTACGGGCAAAAGACCGAAAATGGTCCGAAGACGGGGGGTTTGGGCCCGGGCCGACCCGGCCCGACCCCCCTGGGTCGGACGAACCGGGTCGACCAGACCCGGTCTGACCCGGATGGACCCGGTCCCGCCCGGCCAGGGCGCGGCCCGGCTCAGCAGGCCGGCCTGGCTTGGCCGAGCGGCCGAGCAACGCGGTGGGCACGCTGCCCCCGCGTGACAAACCTGCGGCCCCCGCGGGGGGCCGCCCTGGTCAACGGACGCGGCAATGCCACGTCCGTGTTCACAGGAACCGCTTGGCCGCATGTCCTCTGGCACCGCCTCCGCCGCGGCTTTAGCCACGACGGCCTTGTCCGGCAGCATGGCAGGGCGACGCCACCCCTGGCTGCCGGCGCCGCCGCGCCGGGGACCCGCGCCGCCTGTGGCTTCCACGGGCCTCCGGAGTCGCTTTGGTGGTCTGATTCCATTCTCTTCTATGCCACTTCTCTTCCTGGGACCCGTTCTTCACTGCGGAATCATCAAATTTCCTTCGCGGCACGTTTTGTCGTCGCCCGTCAAATCCGCACAACAATGAAGAACGACGGAGGGTTGTCGGGCCGTGTTCGTTTGGCCCGCACCCTCCGCGTTAGGCGATAACAGTTGGGACAATTAATCAACAAATAGAAAACATAACCAAAACAATTTTAATGTATTAAAATTGTTCTTTTGAACCAGGTTCTTCAATTTGAACGAAAACATCCATGGAGTATAAAACATTCAATAAAACCCCTACCTCGTCAAGTCGTCACACGCGCGTTCTTCACAGATTTGATCGTCGCGGAAGGAGGGGATCGTCGTGTCGTCGCGGTATCCGGCATTGCGTCGACGAACTCCAAGGACCAAGAGAAAACAAATTTAATTATAAATAATTAAATCCATTTGTTTTTATAAACTACAAATAAGTTTTAAAAGAAACCCAAAATCTCTTACCTCAAGGAGTTGGTGATCGGAGATCGGGGCGGGGAAGAACATCTCGGATGAAGCGTCTTCAATCTCCGAGGGTGACGGCGTTCTTCGCGTTCTTCGCGTTCTTTGCATTCATCGTGTTCTTCGCGTTCTTTGCGTTCTTCGCGAAGGAGGATGATGGCACAAAACTTGTCAAAACCTCTCAACGAGCATTTTTCCAGAAGTCGTGCGTTGGTCTTATTTTATTATTACGCCAATGGATTTTAAACAGTTTAAGAAACGAATAAATTAATTCATAGAATTAATTCAATGAACAAAACCTCCCAATTAATTGGTGTGTTAAGAAATTAAGAAAATGTGTTAGTTGACTTTCATAATGACAGGTTTTCGCGGGTGCGTTACTTAGCGGAAAAGAAACGGTGGGGCTCGTGCGGGCCCCACCTCACAAATATCCTACCAAGAGGGTAGCATATTTTTGGATAGCACCTTACCTGAAACAACTCAGCTTAAGTAGCTTTAAGTGGAATCAAGTGGCTTCCAAGTGGCTTAAGTGAAATAAAATAAAGATTGTCGTGCAATTTATTTTATTTCTTAACTTTGAGCCCAAAAATTAAAAACCACACCCGAGAAAACACAACTCCGGAAGAGGCGTTTATAAGAAAATACCGGCGCTTTGATTCCATCGGTTCCCTCAGAATTCGATTCCGAGCGCATGTTCAAAAGTTAGAAAAACCCGCTCGTCCTTTCACTGAACGTACCCGAGCCTATCTTCGGAAAATGATTCTGGGGACACCGGGCCTCGGAATCAGGTGCCGTCAGAAACTGCGTTCTTGTAAAAATCCAAAGAAAATTAAGAAAAAAAATTTCTTGAATTTTTTTGGTCATTACACCCCTCGGCCCATCGCAACCCCCTCCCACTGGTACCCCATCGCGCTGGACCCCCTCTCCTTTTTCTGGCGACCCCGCCGACCAGCCAGCCTGCCCACCCTTCCGATGAGACCTAGGCCGGTGCAAATCCTTGCTGGCGTGGCCTAGTTCCGGCATAGCTACCGACTCGCCTGGACATGAACTAGTCCAACGCGCCTCCCCCTCTCTAGGCGACACAACTCCGGCTCCCCCACCAGTGTTTTGCTCTCCTTCAACATGCGTTTCACACCGTCGGATAAGTTTTTTTATTTGAGTATTGGTTTTATTTTCAGTGAGTATGAGGTCTGATTTTGGGGTTTAATTTGGTAGTCTTTGGTGATTGTGCCTTGTTTTGGATTCGTGCTAGGTTTTTGGAGGTGCAGTTGGCATTCGACGGTCGTTGTGCACCATGTTTGTAAAGTCTGCAACACCCGAGGTAGTTGGTTCCACATCTAATCATTATTTAAAGAATTAATTTTAAAAATTAATTTTTTTATCATGTTATTTAATTAATTTGTGTAGTTGCGAAGTTGGTTTTAATTGATGTTTGATTTGTATTTAAATCATTAAGTAGCACGTTTATGTTATATGTGTATTTTCTGTTAAGAACTTATATCTAGTTAGTTGGAAGTAATTTATAAAGTGTGTAGTTTGTTTTTCATCTATTCAAGTGGTGTCAATCACTCCTTCGACATGGTGCTGCATGTGCTTTGTCACAAGTGAAGGCGCTGTGTGTGTTGAGTAGGTTGTTGCCTTGAAACCCTAAGTTGAGTTATCTAATAGTGTTTTATAAAGTCTTCTTTTGTTTTGTGAAAATGGGAAAAGTGGCGGTGTGTGTTCTAGTGTAGCGTTCGTATGTGTTTTGTCCATAAAGAGGGTTTGAGTGGAATTTTGGTGTTTAAATTCTTGTGTCGTATTTTGAAATTTATTAATAATTTTTTTTGGTGTTTTGTTTAATTGTGAAAATGTGTTTTTAATAGTGTGGTTGGGTTATTAATTGATGAAAGTGGTAAAATTTGTGTTCTTGAGGTGGCATTGAGTGTTTCTGGTCATGAAAGAGGGTTTAATTGTTTTTGTGTGTTAAGTCGTGTTATGTTTCTTTTTAAATAATTTGTTCACCAAGAATTTAATATGATTTAATAAAATTATTAATGATAAATATTTAATGTGTTTATAATAAAATTTTATTTGCAATGCAGAAATTGTTTTAATTGAGTTGGGTAAAGTCTTTTGTCATTCGTACATTGTCAAATGGTATCCGGTGTGTGTTGAAGTGTGGCGTTGGGTTTATGATACACCATATTTGTTTTATTTGTTTGATTTTGACATGAAATGTGAAGTTGAAACATCTTGAGCACAAAAGGGGAAGCCTGCATACTAGGTGGGAAGACTAGACTAGCCTGTTACTGATACGGGGGTGGCTCCGACCTAGTTTCACTTAGCTAGATTGATGCTTACAGCACTAAATAAACTTCGGATGATGATCGGGGACCACTGGGTTATGGATGTGTTTCCATGTCTAGTGGCTCATGCACGAGAATGTATTTTGTTGTGATTCCTATACTGTTCACCGAGACGTGAGGTTCTAGGGTCCCATTCTTTTTTCTAGTATATTTAGGGCCTCTACCTCTTTTGGTGCTCCTGGACTACTATACACCCACAGTCGGTATATGGTGAAACTTTTGGGTTTTTGAGAAGGTTTGAGTTTTTTTTATGCAAGGGTGTTTTATTTTATTTAAGTTGTCTTCTTTAAAATTGTTTTCATTATAAATACTGTTTCTTTAATGTTATTTAAGCTTTGTTGTCCTTTCATTTATTTAGCCTTCAAATGTATTTTCATTTAATGTTTATACGTGGAAACTTTTTATTGGGTGACGTCCTACTGGGATTTTGGCTCACACCCTACATACACCTTTGGGTGTATGTAGACTTTGTTTCTTGTGTATTCCAGGTTGTGACATCGTTCTCAGTGATATTGGTTTAGATTGTTGTCGGTATCCTCTTGCAGGTTGGTGTGGGTAGCTTGGAGGTATGACTTCTCATGTCGTTTGGAGTCTTGAGATAGAGTTTTTAGTTTTCTGTCTTGGATGTAGTTCCCTTTTGGTTTTAGTTGAATTGTAAACTCTAAACGTGGTTACAGTGTATAGGGGTGTTTGGTTTCCTGTTTCCAGTTCTAGTTTTTTTATCTTGTTAATTGTCCTTCTACGTTTTATTTCGGGTAAATTGTTCCCATGAAATGTTTGATACCCAGGAACTTGTGACATCCGGTGGGGATCGGGAACGCACTTCATGCCATATCGCGGACCGGGTTGGGCGCCCGGTTGGATGGCGACCCGGCCTGGTTCGTGACATAAGCTCACCCATTATGTTTCCTTCCCCCCATGTTTTGAAGAATAGTTTTATGTAGTAGTAGTAAAGGGGAATATCTTTAAGAGGGATGTTGAAGATCTTTCACTAAACTAGAAAAATGTGTTCCTTTTTTCCAAATACACTAAAATATCATAGTCCTCATGCATGTACTTTTTTAATGTGTTCACTATCAATCTAAATTGATGTAATATCCTTGTATGTTAAGCCCAGTTCAATATAGTTTGAATGAAAGGAAATATTTATTCAATATTTGGAAACTAGGATCATAAAACATTAGATAGATCACTAGAAATATTTTTAAGTATATGTATAGGGATTTATATAATGATAAGTCTTAGGATAAGTTAAATAATAGGAAAATTTCCTAGAATATTGGAAGATTATAGTGTTAATGGTTTACTATAAATAAATCATTGTGTGGATACTAAAATTTGGTGCGGCTCTAGAATAGAATTGCATAGTGGTAATAACCTTAAAAAACAATTATGATCTAGACCTGATCATGATCTAGGTCGTGAAAACAGTCCTTTCCAAACACTTAGTTTGACACTCCCAGGCGATATGATTTGGGATTTCACAATGTCTTTATGATCCATAAAGAATGATTTAAATATAATATAACTATGAATAACCTAGGATTAACCTAAGGTATTGTATATTAAAGAAGTTGGTGTCATAATTTATAAATACTATAAATATTTTTCCATGATTATGTAGTTTTTTACTATGATATATGTTTCTCACACTATGATTTCGGGTGTTAGTCAATATCAGGACATAGAATAAACTGGGGTAACATTGAATGTTTCAGATGTGTAATGTATTTGAATTATACAAATTGACATAATAAGATCCCTTGAAGAGAAATAGGATGTTTCTATGACTATTGGTTATACTACTAAAGATAAAGAGACCACAAACAACATGTGAATTGTTTGGGATGTTCTAATAGTATTGTTTAAAATAAACATAAGAATCATTATTATATTGAGGTTATGTAAACTTATGACATGATTCATATTTAATATTCTATGACAAGGGGTATTATGTAATAAGTTGATGAAGCACAAGCAATGGTTTAAGAATAAAGTTGTGAGATTGAAGTGTATATGTTTTGAAATTCAATGATTATGTTTTATGAATCATGAAATATATAAGTTTTTTAATATAAGTTTTTCATTTGGGATTGAAAATGATTTCTTGATTGGTGATGAATACATAGTAACGAGATTTAATAGAAATGTGATATTTTGAAATAAGATAATGTTACCCTTAATGTGATCAATATGTTTAGACAATTGTGTTTAGCTCAGATAAAGAGATGATTGATGTGGATAAATTAAATTGGATAGTACTGATTACCCTGTAACTAAATATTGATTTTTTGAAAATTGATATATGTCCTGATGTATGTAGTTTAAAACATCTTGGATTTAAGGAAGTTATCCTGTAATGTTTAGATTAAGAAAGCAGGTATTTTTTTAAAAGTATTTATGGTAATTCAATTTATTACCATGTATCAAGAGAATATATGATGAGGGTGTTCAGATGTTTGGAATTTCATAATTAAGAGGTAAAGTTTGATTTATGGGGGATTAATTTTAAGAAACTTTCAGGACCATATTTCTAAATTTTTGGATTTTCGTCTTTCATAAGGGTTATAAGGTTAACCATTTATGAACATTAATGTTAAACATTGGATAAATTTTGATATATTAATGTATCATATCACCACATAATGATTTATTAATATTGGATAACCTGTACTAACCACTTTATGTTTATGGTAACTGAATATATATGGTTTGACATATCATGTATGTAATTATCTGTTAGTGCTTCAAGATTGAAAACTTCACCTTAATTTTTTGAGAAAGAGGTGATGTTGATATTTTTCAAGACATGACCAAATGGTGAGATTTTACATATAAAAGGGAATGATACTATATAAGTATATCTTTATTTGTGAAAAAATTATTTCACTTTAGGAAAAGGGTATTTAGATAAACAATTTCATATTATTATCATTTGTTATCATATCAATGACCTATTTCATGCTTCTTCACTTTATAGTTTTGTTATTGTTAACTTTGTATGGATCACCCACATTATTTTATTAATTATATTTGTCAATATATATGATTATTTACACTTTTACCCCATCACATATCTCCCCTTCCACCCAATGTTATCTAATGTGGAAACCTAGTCATGTGAAACTTTGGGTAAGCATTATGTTTCCAACATTTCCTCTTAAAGTATGTTTTTCTATTAATTTTTAGGATGTGGGTTTTTATGAAAGTATACTTCAAGTATCAAACTTTTAATAACCCATATGAATTTTGAGGTTTTATATTATGGGGGGTTGAATGTAACACCCACAGATTTTTTAAATTGTTTTTTCAAATTAATTGAATATTTTTATATTTTTCATTTCATACAACAATAAATATATCTTTCTTTGTATAAAATCACTATGTTATGATTTCATTATATGCAACACAAAGTTATGATTGTGCTACCATAAAAAATTATACTATCTTTTGGTACATGAGACTCTATATTTTTCTTGTATTACACATAATACCAAGTCCCTTATATATCATTCATTACATTAAAGGCCATCTTTTACCAAACTACAATATAGAATTAATATTATTGTTAAAATATTATCATAGTTATGACCTAGATTATAAAATGGAAGTTATGAATATGACTAACTAAATTGTAAAAATATGATCTAAAAATGTACATTAAGTGAATCATTTTATTTTAAATTAGTGAGAAATGAAATTAAGAACAATTTGAGAAAGAAGAAATTCCCTTTCTAAGAGAACAATTATTCTATGTACAAACCCAATTTTAGGTCAATAAAACGAAAAATTTACTTTTGATTGATTTTTTAAATAAATTTATATATTATATTTTCAATCAATATTTTTTATAATTAGAAAATAGATTTCATAGGTATAAGATACACATAAATCAGATTTTGTGAATAAAAGGATTTATTTTTCTAAAAGGTATTTTACCACCGTTTAATAGAGAATCCATTTTAAATACATTTCACTAAAATTATATAATTTATCTTTTTAAAAATAAAATTCATTTCTAGAATAATAATATCAAACATTAATTTGGGGTATTATTTTGTATTTGTTTGAGAAGTTTAATTTTTTGATGAATATTGAAAAATAATGAATTTTAATTCAAAACTATTTTTTTCATCTAATCTATTGATATAGTTAAATTATTTTTTATAGTTTAATAAGATCAATTGTACATAAATTAATCCAATTTTGGTCATTAGAATCAATTTCAAATTTAAATTGGATATAAAAACAGTTCAATCTTTTGAACATTTTTACATTAAAAACTCATTTGGTCCTCCCATATAACAAAGTAAATTTAAAATAATTCATACCATTTATGCGATTAGTATTTAGAAAAAAATATTAAATATTTATAAAAAGAATAATTTATTATTTATAATGATTTCATCTTAGTTTTTTACCAAAAATATTAGTTAATGTATTTAAAATTAATTACAATTATTAAGAGAAAAATTAGATTAACAAAAGACTAAACATTACAATTAAAGGGGAAATGACCTCAAAACATATCCAAAATAAATTGTATTGAAATATGTGAAACCTATTATCCCTTTTATATAATTTGGTTAATTATTGGATACAGTTTTTATTGGAAAAATGTGGGTGGAATTGCCTTTTAAAAAATATACTAAAATGTCACTCCTCCTCTATTATAAAAAGGTATTCAACCTTTCACTTATTCACACCTATAAGGACATTTTATAACCCAAAATCTACTCAGAAATATCCAAAAATATTTCCCTTAATCCTAGAATCCTTATTTTATATGAAATTCAACCAAGGAATCCCTTTGGTGAAAACTGAGAAGAGTTATCCAAAGAAGAGGTAACAACCTTCCTCGAGCTCCTTTTTTCTATTTTCATTATTCAACTTATAAAATATTATTATTGAAAAAATATATAATAAAATTAATATCTTAAATATACTATGTTTTTTTATCCTAATTTTTTTACCTTTACTTATACAGACTTCCATCTAATGGGTAATGAACTTGTAGTTCTTATGTATGAAGAACTACCACCTCACGAAACGATGTTGTTCCTTTTCCTTTAACACCTCTCATAGATGGGAATCACATTGAAAATTATGTTTCTATATGATATATATGATATTAATGAGGTATTTTTACTTCTGTAGTTATTATATAAATTAAACCCTTGGGATTCTCAATTTCTGTAAGTATGATAACATCGTATGTGGACGTGTAGACTACCATCACCTCAAAAGTGATGTGATTCATTCACCCAATTCCTGAAACATATTATGGATTGTCTTCATGAAATTATATGAAATAATAATTCTAATGGAATGATATTATATTTACATATATACATGTATTTATTTAATTTTATTTCTTTCTATATGAGAATAAGATAGAAACGTCATTCATGCATACGTACGACCTACCATCTCCATGTAAGGTGTATACCATTTCATATTTTTATATGTTATATATTATTATAAATACATATATACTGAATATATATTTTATTTATATCTTTTTTTGTTATTTAAATATGTAAATCATGATCTATGTAATAGGATCAAGAACTAAAAGTCAAAACATATGCAAAAAAAATAAATCAGATATTTCCTGAAACGTTACATTAACCGAGATTTGTAAATAAAGCAGTAATATAAAGTCATAAAAAATAATATATGATAATAGATTTAATAATATGGTTATTTTTTAAATGAATAATAAACATATATTTATTATACATGTTGTTTGAATGTGTACAAATAATGTCAATACATAAGGTATGTGAATTTCATCTCACTTTTAATTTGAATGAGTTACATACTTTATTCACCACTCAATTAATTTATGTGGTGTATATACATCTCATGAATATATTATATGATTCGTATAATTAAATTTATGGGTTTTTACATAACCATTCTATGATCTTTCTTTCATGGGTTTTATGGTTTAAATGTTTCCAAATCGTAAAGTAATTTTGTCACAATTTTCATTCATTAAGATATATTCTGTGTTATACACCTATATTATTCTATAGGGTATATATACAGACCATTTAAATGTTATATAATTAATTTAATTATTTTAATTATATTTAATGCTTCATTTATTTTTAATATTTCATGTGTATTAATATTCAATGTTACCAAATTGGTAACATTTTATTGCTACAATATCATCATTTATCAGGAAAGCTTATGATTTTGATTACATTGATGAATTAATTTGATCCATATCTCAATAAAACCTATGAAGTTTATGATATTGTTATTTTTTCATATTTTATCAATGTAATGGTACTATTTTCCACTATTTGGTACTTAAGATAATTACTACTTTTTTTATGAAAATACAACTTTATTTCTTATTTCGGTCATAAATAGATGTTCTTTGAAAACCATGATTAATAAAAATTGTTTCAGATCAGTTTTATGTTTAAAACTTGTTTTAAATTAGTTTCAAATCTTCCTTTATATGTCTTCAAAATATTAATTTTGAATAAAAAGAATTCAATTATTTTAAAATTTCATTAAAATTTTTCTAATACATTTTCTAGAAAAGGGTTTTTAAAATTATTTCAAACCTTCATTTTAGGTTTTCAATGTATTTTTATAGAAAAATATTATTTATGTTATATTCATGCTACCTTTAAATTTTTTTCAAAGGTATATTAAAATAAAAATGTTTTTGAAATGATTAATTTTTTAAAAATGATTTTTTATAGTGAAAATGATATCTTCCTCAAGAAATGTTTTAAAAGAAATTTTAAAGAACTATTCATAAGAAAAGGATTCTGGAATGGATTAATAAAAATTATTTTCATTGGATGGATATTTTCCTTAATAAATGTTTCATTTTATAATTCAAAATCCTTCTCCATATAAGTTGAAATACTTCATTATAGTTATGCTTTACTAAGGATATGATCCAAGAATACCATTAATATTCATTCATCAATGATTTTTTTGATGGAATGGTGTTTATCGAACCTGTTTCCATTTCTAGGTTTAGGTGATTATGAAAACCGCTTCTTTTCACGAGTTATTCTTTGATGAAATGATTATGAAAAGTATCTTTTTTCTATAGGTTAAGATATAATTACATGTTTATGACAATGATTTCAATTCATGGGTTATGATATAATTTTTTTATGAATTTTGGGAACATGTATGTATTATTTCATTATGATAAGGGTGATACCTATAACTCCCTACAATTCATTGGGTGAAAAATTTATCTCTTGAGATAATTATGGGAATCAAGTTGATGGGCTTAATCCGAAATGGGAAACGGGTACATCCTGATCCAAATTTTGAAAATGGTGTCTCCTGATCCACTATGGGAAGATGGGGAAACCCAATCCACTATGGGAATATGGGGAAATATGATCGACTATGGGAATATATAGAAACCCAACCCACTATGGGGAGATGAGGAAACATAATTCACTATGGGAAGATAGGGAAACCTAATCCACAATGGAAAGAAAGATAAACTCAATCCTTTATAAGTTAAAGACATCCATTGGGGATGGTTGTGTGTCCCACTCAATATGTGTAGTCCCCATGAAGTTCCCTGATATGTTTTTAGAAATGCCCTTGACTTATAGGGTGTGATATTGCATGTTTAGGTATTTCTCACAAATTATATTTCTTATGCCATTGATATTCTCACATAGTTAATTTTCATTATTATCTTATGATTTATGAATTATGAACTGCCAATATTTATTTCATGTATTATGTTTATTATCTTTGATATGTATGGTATAATATTAAAATGTTATTGTCTTGTTTTTTTACCCTTATGTTCATGATATTATTACATATTTCCTTTATTTACCCTTGCTCAACATTTGAACTGACCCCTTTCTTATGTTTCATTTCCTCAGGTTATGAAGAAAGGTTTTCAGTTGGAGCAATAAAGGGGAAGATCTTTGAGGTAGATTTTGAAGATCATTCACAAAACATGAAGAATGTGATCCATGTTTCCAAAGAAACTAAACTATTATGGTCCTCAAGAATTTACATTTTTATTATGTTGAATATTTATCTAAATTTATATAATATCCATGGGTGTTTTCCCTGGGTAAATATATATATATATATATATATAAGGATTATACATATTAAATAATAGAGGAGTGGATGTTCCCTTTTCTATGTGAGGGAGGGGGTCATATTGAATTACTTAAAATATTTCATTATAATCTATATCCTAATCACATCTAGTGGATCTAAGGCAAAAAAAATAGACGATAACATGTTATAGGGTCTAGGGTCTATAAAAACACATCCAATCACATTTAGATTGGTATTAGATATATTTTAATCTGTATCTCCTAGTTAAACTACTTTAAACCCATTTTAACAATAACTATGTTAACATAAATTTTTACAATGATAACATAACTATATGAAAAAAATAAAATGGGACATTAAAAAATGTATATGAAAATTCAAAATTTGGAATCCATTTTATCAAATCAAATTTATTTAGGTCTTAAAAATTACTTTTAATATTATAACCCAAGATGAAAGAAAATCAATTTTTTTAAAAATAACTGATTTAATCTAAAATATTAAATCCTCATAAAATAATGTAATAAGTTTTTTCCCATGAATTTTAATGGTTAAATTATAATAAATTAATATTTTTATACTTTTATATCAATACAAAACTTATTGAAATCTACTAACCATTCAATTAAAAATAAATCTCCAAAAATAGTTTTTAATTTTAATAAAAAATAACTTTTCATCACAGAAGTCAATATTGGGTTCAGAAATTAAAAATAATGTTTTAAAATAAATTATTTAACTCAAAAATAATATATCTTTTAAAACACCACTAATATAATATTATTTTTTAGATAAAGAAGTGACAGATGCAAGGTGTATTTGGTTTGGCCCAATGGTTGATTAGGAGGGGTTCATTTCTTACATAATCATTATCGATAGGTCACTATTGTCATTTCTAATGGAAACTATTAATATTTATCTCATCCTTAACTAGGTATAGACATTCTTTTATATGTTACGTAGGTAATTAGAGTTTCTAACTGAATGGCACTTCAGAAATCACATTTGTCGAGAGGATGGGAGGTCAGGCTCATCACACACTTTTGGGAAGAACTGTTTCCTACTCCAGGACTCTCCTATACATTTAATATATGTTCAATAATATCTTAATAATCCCAATACATGATAGGATACCATAAAAAATAATTATAGGTTCACTCAAAATGTTCATAGGTTTACTCCTTTTATATGAAGAATAAGAAGGGGATCTCATTATTGAATCTGTTTATATGAATCCGATGTTATTCATCTGTTTCCAAACAATAAATAGATAATTATATATTTAATCCATATAATAAAGAACATTTGAATTTTCATCCATGAATGGTTGTTTTTTATTTTTTTTTATCATGGTATTGAGCCATTATGAGGCGTCCTATATATCTGGTATATTTTAGGAATAAAAAACCACATAGGTCATTAAAACTCATGATGTTTAACGTCATGTGGAAAGTAAATATGGGTATCTACTAAGACACTAGGTATTTATGCTAGATTCATGATGAGATATCGTATGTATCCTAGTTATAGTAGGAATACAATTTATCATTGTTCATTTAATCCCTCGAGACTGGACATAAGGATGATTCCCTTATATGGGGGATTTTTATGTCATTCCACTCATCGGGGTTTACATGCTAATATTTCTCTAGATGGTGGACTCTCATGGTGATAATGATTTATTCATTGCAACTCTCTAAGACCATCAGAGCTATGCTCGGTGTGAGAAACAAGGGGTATAAATTGATAATATTATTTAATATGGATGCAGTGCTTATGTTGTGGGATATCACTGGGGATGTATTAGTATGAAGCCTGATCTTTAAAGAGGTGTCCTACATGTATTATTTATAGTAGGAATCAAATTTATCATATTTTAGTGGGATTCTTAGTCCACTGCTGGATAAGTCTGAATGATTAGACCATGGGAATGACGGGTTCCCTATGGTACAAATGTTAGAGACATTGGGGGACTTATATTTGAGTGAATTCTTGTTTGAGTTTATGATCAGGCCTTTCAAAGGAATCCTACATATCCTAGTCAGGGTAGGAATAAATTTCTTCATAGTTCAACTGGTCGAGAATAACTCATTTATGTTCTCATTATATGGGGGACATATCATATTATACCATTGATTGGGTATTACATGTTGAAGTTTACCTTATCATGAAACAGGTGTTCCATGTGAATGATATGATCATTTTGACTCCCTAATCCCACATGAGCTATGATTTATGTGAGAAACATGGGAGGGGAAATAATTAGTCTCATTCCTTATCGATGCAGGACATATGGGTTTAGACTACCATTTGGATTATTAGTATAGATTTTGGGCCTTAAAAGGCATCCAACATATCCAGGTTATAATATGAATCAGATTCATCATAGTTCAGATGATTGGGGATTACACACAATTAAATTTACCTTATGATTGGGCTTTTTCAATAAGGATGGAGAAGGTTATCGAGTACTGGGATGTATGTTTGACTTATTCTGCATTCTTGCATGACATGCTTGATTTCATGGTTGAAATTCCATGATTTTTTGTTTGACATGTTATAGGATGTCTGGACATGTCTATTAATGTTGTGGAAATGTTAAAGGAAAAATAACCGATCCTATTGGATTGTACAAGGGACATCACAAGTTATGGATGGAATATTTGAGTTTCATCGCATCATCAATGATGATTTGTTTGAAAGACGTCATGAAACCTAGGTGGGTAATCCTAGAAGCCATCACAGGATCCTTGTTGACATGCTTAGAGGGAGTCACATTCTCTATCTAACACGCTTTAGATTCATCATGAAATTTTTCCAACATGAATAAAGGATTCTGTGATAGTCGATACAAAATGCTTTCAGGTTGAAACATGATCCAAAATAACATTTATGGATGTCATCATGAGATTTATCTTGCAAGACTGGGGGTATTGTGTGAACAAGATGAAATGTGTGGGTGCTACCGTGAGACTCATCTTACATGTTCAGGTTCCATCATATTGGTCAAGAAACATGTACAAATGACACCACAAGGTCTGGATGGTGAGCCTAGGGGGCTTAGAGAGACTTGGGTTGCATTCTTGGGGGGCTATGTGACCTGCTTTTAAGTGTCCATAGGACTTCTAATGATTCAAATAGAACACTAAAAAAGTGTTGTGAGATCTAAGTGATGTGTTCTAGTATTGTTGCATGTTATGAGTGGTCTACATGAAGCACATGAAGATCATCATGTAGGTTCATCCCATATGTCTCCCAAATTTTAGACTTTTTTATATCATTTATTTTCAAATTCCTTTGATTTATTCAGTGCTAGATTATTTTATGTCTCGTGTTTATTAGAAAATATTTGGGAAGTTATTTGTGTGACTCGCCCCAAGTCCTTCTTGTGATCTATGAATGATCGTGTGAAGTGCTTTCTAGATGCTGCATGATCACTCCAGTTGTTCCCTAGATCTAACCTAATGGTAATATGTTTCAGTAGTGAGATCATCCACTCTGAGAAATCCACTTTGGTGCTTTGGTATGCTAGTGCGAGGTTCCAAGGAGAATTCTATCTATTCTAGGATTAGATGTGATGGATTTTTCATGCTAGGGTGGGGTATTTATATGCCTTAAGACCCATATTATTCTAAAATTTTCATGGACTATATCTGTCAAATCCCATATTGGATTGGTGTGATGCACTCTATGAGTTTTCTCCATAAATCATTTAAGGGTCATCGCATGATTTTTAGTAACCATGGGATCATCCCATAAACACCTCATTTATTGGATTATAGCCAACTAATGATGCCTTTTTTCTCATGTGTACATTCCAAGGTATGTTCATATTGTTATACCTACATGTCTAGGGTCCTCCATGAGATCCAGGAACCTATTGAATTGCATTCTCAAGATCTCATGTGACTTGTGTGGGACTTTCCACAAGACAAGGATGACCCATCAGGGGGCCTTTGAGAAATCAGACCTACATGTCAAAGGTAATGGAGAAATCATTCCGTAGAAAACCTAGTCAGGTTGCATAATTTTTATAATCATAAGAGGCTCTCATAGTATCCCTATTTTATTTCCTTGGGTTTTTTCATAACGGTTTTGGATCTCGTGCGGTTGTATGAGTATTGTTTAAGATTATAACTTTACCTATTGGGGGTGTGTCATGTGACCAATAGATGGTCCTCTGGATATGTGCAATCATATTATGAAAAATTTAATATTTTTTCTTTTGGATCTAAAGGGTGAGGTTGAGGTAACATGGACATGTCCATGACCCATCACGTGACAATGAAGGCATGCCACCAGGCTTCTGTGAGATGTGGTGGACATGTCGTTGGGTTCTTATAGAGTCTTTTATACAGTAAGGGGTGTATCATGTGATTTTTATGAACACAAAATATTCATTAATTTTTTATTTTTTCCACCTATTTAAAAAGTTATTTTGGAGGTTTTTTCAGGCATCCTCTAGTTGAAATGTCACTTGTCCTAGAAGAACATATTCAGATTCTTCCAAGTGGTTTGAAATTTGTATGGTGTCCTCAAAAGAGTGGAATGACCTGTCAAAGGGGTTTAACAAGATCTTCCATTGGCTCTGTACTTCATGTGAACGTCTTCATGACCTTTAAAATTTCATGAAATTTTGTGTCTCCTAGCGGTTCATGTGATTCATGTGATCAAGTCCACCAACTTATTCCATTTATTTACAATGAAAATAATATCCATGTTAGTTATTTATTACTTTTTTTCAAATATAATTTGGTGGGCTCTGACAAGTCCCCCCCTCAGGATCGACATCCGCGAGATAGGGACTCATTTTTTGAGGGAAATAAATGATCACCCGAGTCTTTTGAACTATCGGAAATCTGTGTTTTGGGTAAAATTTGGTTTTCCAGGTGATTACTTTTATTTTATGTGATTCCCTATAAATAGGGGAGTGGGGAGTGACTCATTCACCAACCACTCACTTCTCCAAAGAGATCTTTCACCACTTTAATCCCATAAAATTTCTTTGAGGACATCCTATAATAACCTATCATGAGACCCATATGAGAGACTATTTTGTGAGAACAACTTTTCAAGACATCATTTAACCAGGAACCCACTCGAATCAACCATGACCATATCTTTTGTAATTATTTTAACTTTACCCATGGGGATGCTCATTTGTCTTGAGGTATTGGAGGGATATGCTAGATTTCCTCATGATCCATTTCCAATCATACGGATCGAGTGACCAAGTTAAGGTCATGAGATTAGAAGTATTGTAGGATTGAAATAATAATGTAGATGCTCCATATACAAGAGGGGGTCAATTGTATAATTTAAAAATTTCCTTAAACATGGAAATATCTAATATTAACAAAGTTAAACTAAGAAAATTAACAACACCTCTAATCACTAATGAAATATTGGGACAAAGTGTGAAGTTACAAACTTCTAGTTCTATGTACTTTCCTAAATAAGGAAAGTGATTCTGAAAATAGGTTCCAGAAATATGAATCTGGAAATTTAAACTTAACCAAAGTTTACAATATGATATTCTACCTTAAAGCATATAGAATCTAAATGAATAAGAGTACAGGTGTGAGGAAATATAAGAAGGTTATACATTCCTTACAATACACAATGCAGCGGAAAAACAAGTAGTAAAACTACAAGAAACAAAAAATAACTCATTTAACCCAAAGAGAAGGGTATCCAACAACCTTGGATAAAGGTCTCTTGATTTATACATTCATGAAAGTCTGTCTTACCCACACCAGGGTAAGCCCTCGATATGAAGATCAGATTCTCTATATTGATATCCCTGCAAGACCTCAACATCAAGATAGTTGGAACCTCTATCTTCCTTAGCTATGAAGCCCTAAAACTTCAAGGAAGTCGGCACCTCTGTCTTCCTATCCCCGGAAGCCCTCGAATGTAATCACCAACATTCAGAGTCGCACGAAGCAATATGAACAAGCAGTTCAGTACGCACAAAGCATGAAAATATTCTCTCTCTAGGAATCACCTTAACATCGTTTGGTATCTAGAGTTATAAACTTATTAATGAGATCTTTAAAATGAGCTCTTATTTATAGGCTCAGTTGGAATGGTCGACTCCCTCCTCCAACGGTCATATTTTCCTTAAAATTTAGAGGGACCTGTATGCGTGTCACTAAACCAACGGTTTGTTAGAAACATAATGGATGAAATCATTGTATAACAAAGCATGTGTAATAGAAGGCATGACATTGTTTTACAATGAAAAAAGTGTAAGTATAAGAAAAACTAGAATTCGGAATGTAAGTAAATAAAAGTTCGGAGTCTAACCAAAATGGAATTCGGAGTCTATAATATAGAGATGTTAGGATTCTATTTTATATGTATTCGAAACCTGAATTCTGCAGAAATATGGAGTCTAAATTTCTAAGGAAATTCAGATTGTGGTTTTACTAGAATTCAGAATATGAACTTACAATGTTCGGAGTCGAACATATAAATATTCAGAGTCAAACTAGTAAACGTTCGGAGTCAAACTTATAAATTTTCAGATTCAAACTAGTAATAGTTTGGAGTCGAACTAGTAAAAGTTTGGAGTCAAACTTATAAATGTTTGGATTCGAACAAGTAAAAGTTAGAATTCTAACTTATAAAAGTTCGGAGTCGAACTCATAAAAGTTCGGAGTCCATAATTAGGAGTGGGAGCTTATGAGAGTTTGTATCCATAATTCAAAACGGAAATTTATGAGAATTCGTAGCCATAATTCGGAATGGAACTTTTTTAGAGTTTGTATCTAGAATTCAGAGTGAAACTTTATTACATTTCATATCTAGAATTCGGAATAGAACTTCATTACAGTTCATATCTAGAATTCGGAGTGGAACTTCATTACAGTTCATATCCATAATTTGGATCCTAAAAACAGAATGCTTCATATCAAAGCATTATATGATTCCGACGTTTTAGGTATGAATCTAAGTTTTGTACTTAATGAAAAATATTGATATGTAAAAGAAAAACCAGGTTAGGGTAAATTTCCTTAAGGAAGAAAAATTTTCCTTTTAGAAGAAAAATATATATTCTCTTAAGTATAAGGTGTTTGTGATTTTGACAACAATAAGGAATGGAAAATTCATAAGGAAAACCTTATTGACTCAACAATCTCCTCATTTTTTGTATAGCACATTCATCCTTAAAAAAAAGAACATAAGGACTTCGAAAAATTTCTTTAGACTTTGAAATTACAACTTATCTCCCTTTGTTCATGGATAATAGTGAATACAACTAACTCCTCCTTAGGCATTGAAACTATAAAGATTGTATTCTGAATTTCTGGAATGGAGTTTTCATTATTAAGGGAATGAAAAATTTCATAATGAGAAACTCCCCCTTACATTAAGGATATCTTCACTTATAAATTTTTCTTCTTCATTTTAAATTTTTCCTTCTCCTATTTTTAGTGGTTCTTTTTCCTTCTCCCCCTTAAGAGTAGTTCTTTTTCCTTATCCCCCTTTTTGATTTTTAAAAAGAATTGAAGGGAATGGAAAATAAAATATGGTACCTGAAACATTAGTATATAACAAGATACAACCAACCAAATTTTCATTAGAGTTGAGAAAATATTTTACAAAGAAAAAAATACAACAACAGATCGGAGTGAGTTAATTTGTCTTCCTTTTCCTTTGGGATCAGCTTCTTCAACAAAGTTTTGAGCTTCTTCAAATATATTTGGTCTTCCCCAGCTTGCCTCTCCATGGATTTTATCCTTTCTTCTTGGGAATTCAAAGCTTCTGCCTGAGCCTTCATGGCCTCTTCCTGCATCTTCACTAGCTCATCTTTCTTTACAAGTATTTTCTCAAGCTCAATCCCGGGTTTCTATCACTTATAAAATTTTGAGCAAGAGAGTTAGTCTTATCATTCAGTTCCTTCACTTGTTGAATCTGAGAACTTTTCTCAATGATCATCTCATCCTGAAGATTCTTGATCTTGTTAAACTCAGTGTCAAAAGAATATTTCACCTCATTCTGAAAATAATCATAGTCAGCCATATCTTCTTCATCTTTCATAGACCACAATGTTATTTTGATGCAAGACTTCTTGTGTACATCATAATTGATAAGAAAACTTCTATGGTCAGCTTTAATCTTCACACACTTATACATGACCATGGATAAGGATTTCGATTTCTGATTCATACTCTGTTGTAGCATCTGGAATCTATAATCTATAGTTGGAAAAATCGGAATGGTGTCCACCGACTTCTTCAGAGATTCAACCACAAAATTGTGACCATGTGTTGATGACTCTGAATCTGATAATTTTCTTGGAGATTGTTCTTCTTCAATTTACACCAGTTTTCTTTTAGAGGAACAACTAACCTCCTTCTTCCTGAAAATCTCTTTTGTTGGAGTATCCATCAGAACTTGCTTCCCCTTGTCAGCTTTCGGAATGGGTTGTTCATCTGGAGACTCTTACTCACATTCTGATAATTGAACAATCAAATCTTCATCTGGTTTCTCCTTTTCTATCCCTTATTCATGAAAATTATTTTCATAAGATTCTTCCTCATCATATAGAACATATTCCTTCTCTTCCTCATGATTATCATATTTCCCACATTCTTTATCAACTGCCTTTTCAAGAGTGGGTAATTTTGTGGATTCAGACATTTCCTGATACTCATATACTTGTTTGATTAGATCATCAAGATCATTGCTTCCTTATTCTTATTTTCTTCTTCTTGAACAACCTCTTCTTCTTATTTTTCAACAGCTTTTTTTCTCCTTCTTCAACTACCTCTTTACCCTTATATTTTTCTAGAGTGACATGGTTCTTATCTGGAGTCTCTGGTAAAGATGGTTGGATATCAATGGTTTTTGGAATAGGAATATTCTCAGAGTATATTTCAGTATCTCTTAATAGAGATTGTAAAAGCTCAGCTTCAGACTTCTTTTTATTCAATTTCTTTTCTTTTGCTTCTTTTTCTAACACATCTGTAGCTTTTTCCCTTAAGGCTTTATCCTCAGCCGGGTCCAATCCGAACTGTGGATCCCCTTATTTTCGCTTCTCTTTGTCTTCCCTCCACTTGTCTGCCACTTAATCTGTATAATATTTATGTTTATTTGGCTTGGGAGGTGCGGATTGAGTTTCCTTATATTTGGGGGTTTTTTCATCACCAACCACTTCCTTAATCATCCTCTTCTTAGTGACTTTCTTCACTGGTTCAACCTTCTCCACATTTTCCGGAATGGCATTAGCCTCTTCCTCTGGTAAAGGAATGAATTCTCTGGATTCAGCAGAAAAACCCATCTTCATTATTTTCAAAGTATCATCACTAACGAGCATAATCTTACAATTCTGAACTTTATACTTGCAAGAAGCTTTGAAAGAATCTATGCATCCAACTATCAGCTTTGATAGTAAGGAAGGGTACATAATGATTTGAGCTCTCATGTTCCCTTCTTTTATATTCTTAACCGTAATCAAAACATGCCTCATCAAATTTATCTTCCTTAGATTTACCAGGAAATCTAGGACGTAGATGTCACTCTTATTCAGATTATCCTTGTCACCTCTTCTAGGTACGAGAAAACCTTGTACCCATAGCTGTAGAATCCGATTATTCGGAGTGATATGAGCAATCTTAATGGTCTTGGTATCTTTGATTCCAAGACATTTCAATGGCTTAACCTTTTTGAAACTTCCTTTCTCATCTGAAAGCTTATGTGAGAAAAACTCACCTTCCCTTTCATAGGATAAACCCACCAAGCTTGCAGCCTTGGTGTAAGATAATTTGTACGTCTTACCATAAGACTTGAAGGAAAATAACTCTCTGCCCTCTTCCTGCTAGAAGGACACAGACTCATAGAACTCAATAAGTAAATCTGTATAAATCAGATCCTGTTTTTCTGACATAGACAAACAAACATCTTTTCAGCCATTCAATCTGATATTCATGAATATAAGAGAATAAAACTCATAGAAATCCATATGCACTAACATTTCCCTGAAAACTAACCACTTTGACATTGGCTTTGTAGTTGACATATCTTGAGACATAGCTTCAATAGACATTCAGAGTGGAGAGTTCTAGAATATTCAGAACAGTTTTGACAAAGATCAGAACGGTCTTTAAGAAGAGTGTCAGGGCTTTGAGACGTGAAAGCTTTGAAAAACTAATGTGGGACAACTCTTAGGGTCCCCTTTAAATTGGAAATGGAGGTGACCTTTAGTCTTCCAAGAACCATCTAACGGCTAAAAATACTTTTGATCTGATCTGACGGTAGATAATATTCCCGCAAGGAAAACATGACTCTAATCTTTTCAGGTTTTAAAAAAAACATTCGAATTTAAGGAAAACTAGAATCCGAATAATTTTAAAATTCATTGGAAATTACCAACAAGAAAAATATGACTACGAATATTTAAGGAAATCATAAATTCTAATTGGCTAGAAAGATCGTTCATAATTGGTAATATTCTTCTTGAAGAAATTTTTTAAAAAAATGACTCATTACGAAAAATCCTCATTATGAAAGTTTATTATGAAAGTTCATGATGAAAAATCATTACAAAAATTTATTACGAAAATTCTCATTACGGAAAATTCATTATTATAATTCTCATTACGAAAATTTTATTACAAAAATTTATTACGAAAATTATCATTACAGAAAATTAATTACGAAAATTCTCATTACGGAAAATTCCTTATGAAAATTTCTGTTCCGGAAATTTTTATTACGGAAATTCTCATTATGGAAAATTCATTATGAAAATTCTCATTACGGAAAATTCATTACGAAATTTTTTGTTTCAGAAATTTTCATTACAAAAATTCTCAATATGGAAAAATCATTACGAAAATTCTAGTTCCGGAAATTTCCATTCTAAAAATTTCAATTCCGAGAATTTCAATTTCGAAAATTTCAAAAACTTGTTACAAAAAGTTTTGGTTATGAAAGTTTGAAAAGAAAAACTGACTATGAAAATTTTGAAAAAAAAACTTTCTACAAAAAAAATTGATTACACTACCAAGAAAATGTACCCCCCCTATGAAAAGGAGTTTATTACTGTACAGAGATTTTTTCAACAAAAAGTTAAAGAAAAAGGATTAACCCATGGTTATCATTCCTAACTTCTGTTTAATGTATTCAAATCTATTGTAGGGTAAAGATTTTTTGAAAATGTCAACAAGTTGATCTTGTGTTCTAATAAACTGAAGAATGATATTTCCTTTGAGTATGTGATCCCAAAGAAAGTGATGCCTAATATCTATGTGCTTTGAAAGAGAGTGATGTGAAGGGTTTTTACTAAGGGAAATGGAACTTCTATTATCACAAAAAATTTGAGTCTTGGTAAAACTTAAACCATAATCTATGAGTGTGTGTTGCATCCACAACACTTGAGCGCAACAACTTCCAACTGCTACATATTCAGCTTCAGTAGTGGAGAGTGATACTGATTATTGCTTCATAAAAGACCAGGAAACTAATGAATCTCCTAAGAAATAGAAAGTACTGGATGTACTCTTTCTATCCTTTCTACATCCACCAATGTCAGCATTCGAAAATCTTATTAAAACAAAATCATTTCAAGAGGTATAAAATAATCCTAGATCCATGCTTCCCTTTAAGTAGAGAAAAATTCTTTTCACTGCCTTTAAGTGAGATTCCTTAGGATGGGATTGATATCTTGCACATAAGCATTCTGGAAACATTAATTCTGGATGACTAGCTGTCAAGAATATTAGACTTCCTATCATACCTCTAAAAGATGTTTGATCTATTGGTTTCCCAGCTTCATCAAGATCTAAAGATTTTGATGTATCGATGGGAGTACTTATTCTTTTAGTGTTTTCATATCCATACTTTTTAAGAATATCTTTAATATACTTATATTGGGATATATAAGTTCCTTCTGGTTTTTGAGAATATTGATAACCAAGGAAAAATGTCAACTAACTCATCATACTCATTTCAAACTCATATTTCACTAGACTTTCAAAATAATTAGTTAAAGATTGCTGAGTTGAACCAAATATGATGTCATCAATATATATTTGAATAATTGCAACATTTTTCTTATCCTTCTTTATAAAAAGGGTTGGATCTGAATTTACATTAACATATTTTTTTTGAAGCAAAAAACATATAAGTCTATCATACGAGGCTCATGGGGCTTGTTTAAGGCCTTACAAAGATTTGGTAAGTCTAAAAACATGATCAGGGTATTTTGTATCTTCAAAGCCAGGAGGTTGTTCAACAAAAACTTCATCTTGAACATAACCATTAAGAAAAGAACATTTCACATCCATTTGAAAAAGTTTAAAATTGAAGAATGTTGTAAAGGTATGTAAGATACAAATAGATTCAAGTATGGATACTGGAGCATAGGTTTCTTCATAGTCTATTCCCTCTTGCTAATTGTAGCCTTTAGAAACTAGTCTATCTTTATTTCTTACAATGACTCCATTTTCATCACACTTATTTCTGAAGACCCACTTTTCTCCAATAACAGAAGTTTCCTTAGGTCTTTAAACCGAGTTCCAGACTTTATTCCTTTCGAATTATTTTAGTTCATCTTGCATGGCTTAAATCCAATAACTGTCACCTAAAGCTTCATTAGTGATTTTTGGTTCTAATTGGGATAGGAACTGTAGATGTTATACTTCATTTCTCAAGGAACTTCTAGCCCTTATAGGTTTATTTACATCACCAATGAAACTATCACTGGGATGATTCTTAAGAAACACCTAATTTGGGTTTTGTAATACCTGTTCATCAGCATAGGGTAGAAATTCTTCTGGGGTAAATGTTTCAGAAGTATCTTCTTGAACATTTTCCTTATCAGAAGAATCTGCTAACAAAGGATGATAATTATTTTTTGAAAATACATCTGAGGATGTAGGTTGGGATGGTTTAAAAATAAAAGGATCAGATTCATCAAATTTTACATGCATTGTTTCTTCAATAGTACAAGTATTTTTATTGAAAACTCCATAAGCATTAGATTTTGTGGAGTACCATAAGAAAATTCCTTCATCAGATTTTGGTGTGAATTTGTGTAGATTATCCATAGTATTTTTGATGAATGCCTTGAAACCAAAAACCTTGAAATAAAAATGTCTTGGTTTTCTACCATTCCATAACTCATAAGGTGTTTTATTAAGAAAAGGTCTAATCAAAACTCGGTTTATAGTATAACAAACAGTACTTACAACTTCAGCCTAGAAATGTCTAGCTATAGAATATTCACTCAACATGGTTCTAGTTATCTCTGGAAGAATTGTATTTCTTCATTCAACTACACCATTTTGTTGAGGAGTTCTTGGTGCATAAAATTTGTGCGTAATACATTTTCTACTACAAAAAGTTTCAAAATCAGAATTTTGAAATTCTCCTCCATGATCACTATGAATAGTATTCAGTGGAAGGTTTTTCTCATTTTTAACTAAGGATCTAAAACATTGGAAATATGAAAAAGCTTTATACATCTTTTCTAGAAAATAGACACATGTAAATCTAGTGTAATCATCAACTAGAACAAACACATATTATTTTCCTCCAATGATTCCTGTTTTTATTAGACCAAAAAGATCCATGTGTACTAACTGTAATGCATCAGTTGTTGATACTTCACCGATTGATTTAAAACTAGATTTTTGTTTCCTTCCATATTGACAAGGATCAAAAACATTAGAAGAATCAAATATACACTCCGGTAGATCCTTAACTAGTTTCTTTTTAGAGAGTTTACATAAGTCTCTAAGGTTACAGTGACCTAGTCTTCTATTCCATATCTTGGAATGATCTTCCATTACACGAAGGAAAGGTAAATCATGGCTCCTAAGGTCTTCTAAATTCAAAGTGTAAACATTCTATTTCCTATGGGAAGAAAGAATAAACTCTTCCTTGGAATTATTTACTAAACACTTATCATTCCTAAAATTCACAAGGTATCATTCATCACATAATTGACGTATGCTAATGAGGTTGTGCTTAAGTCCCTTTACAAACAAAACATTTGAAATCAAAGTTTTACCAAGAAGATTAATATTAATTATACCAATAATTTATCCCGGAGCATTATCTTTGAAAGTTACCTTTCCTCATTTCGTCTTGATAATCATTTCAAAATAGATTTTGTTACCAGTCATGTGCTGGGAACATCCACTATCTATGTACAATGTATTGTTGTTGGTACTTCCTTTATTTTCCTAAAAATAAGAAAAGAATTAGAGTTTCGGAATCCAAACTTTTTTGGATCCGAAATTTTCAGATAACAAAATTTTAGGAACCCACATCTTCTTATATAAATAAGTCTTATGAAAACCTAAAGATTGGGTTTTTCTTAAAAAACAATTCTTTGCCCAGTGACCACTACATTGACACTTGGTTCAAAATGGGGCATGTTGAGGAACAAAATAATTGTTACTAAAAGTTGGTTTTGCGTTGGTATAACCAAATCTGTATTTGATTCTTAAATTTCATATTTGTGAATACATCTTATCAAAATTTTCATTACCAAGAAGAAATTTTGACAAACACTTCTTTAAGGAAAATGTTTTGGACTTGAGTTTTACTACCATGTTTTTATCTTTAAAATCATTAGATTTGGAACTAGATCTAGGATCGAAAACACTTTTCATAGAAATTACCTTTTCTAGATCTTTATAAAGTTTATCTTTCTCAGAATTTACTTCCTCAATATTTTTTGTAATACTTATGAAATCAGCAGTTTTCTTATCAATATATTTAGAAAGATCTGATATCTCTTTTTTAATAAAAATAATCCTAGATTTTTCCTTATCATGTTTTTTATTGAGTTTGAATTCTAAATCTCAAGAAGTTTAACAAACCTAGAAACATATTCATAGGTTGGTAAAGTATTTTCTTCATTAGAATATAATTCTTCATCCAAAGAGTTATAATATTTGCTATCATTAGAATTTAAAGAAACATTGGTCAATGATTCATAATTTTGAACCTTATCCATGGAGCAATGATTATTAATAGGTAATCTGGCTATAAGACCAAGATTCTTTTGTCTAGAAGATTCATAATCATAAGATTCATTTAAAGAGTCACCACCACTGGCACTCCAGGTGTCATTAGCTTTCAGAACATTCTTAGCTTTGGACTTGTAATACTTCTTTCTGTTCCTTTCAGAATGCTTCTCTTTTCTTTCTTTCTTCTTGAGCATAGGAAAATCTGGTCTAATATGTCCAGATCTCTTGCATTCATAACAATTCATTTCTCCATATTTCCTATCTTTCCTTTCCTTTTTCTTATACGTTGATTGGAAATTTCTCTGACTAGCTATCTTGTTCATCCTTCGAGAAAGATTTGCTAACTCATTCTCTGAGGCTTCACTATCACTAGATTTTTATTCAATAACAACATTTTTATACTTGGATCTAGTTACTCTCTCAAGATCATTGGCTTTCATGTGATTTGATGTTGTGTTAAAAACAATAGTACCATTTCCATTCTTCTTCTTGATGTTTTCAGCATCTCTTTTCATCCTTGTTTCATGTTGAAGAAGAGTTCCAAAAAGTTCATCAAGAGAAATTTGAGTTACCTTTCTGTTCTCATCAATAGCAGTTCTCTTTGATTCCCACTAATTGGGCATAATATCTATAATCTTATCTACAAGAAATTCATCATCCAGACCTTTCTCTCCCATATATTGTAAACTATTTATGATAGTCATAAACCTATGTTGAACTTTGCTTATAGGTTCTCCATAAGGAAAATTAAAACCATGATACTCAGCTCTAAGCATATCACTTCTAGTCTCAATCACTTTATATGTACCAAAATGAGTGACTTCAAGTTTCTTCCATATACAGTTTGCTGTTTCACATGAAGAAATTTGGCTATATATGTTCCTATTCATTGAATATAGTAGATTATTGGGTAACTTGTAGTTTAATTGATAATCATGCTTCTCTTGGTTGGTGAAAGCACTAACTTCCTTATCAGAAATTTTATATCCACCGGTAAGCATAAAAAAGTTATCTACCCTAGTATTGATAACAAAAGTCTTCATTCGATCTCTCCAATATTCATAATCATTGACATCAAAAAAATTTGGTCTTGTAGGGTTAAGATTGTCTATGGATCCAATGTTCATTCCTACCATCTTTAAGAAAATACTTTATACACAAAAACTTGTTAATAAAAAAAGTTCGGATTCAAGGAAAATATTCCTAAGCAAGGAAAATATAGAACAATGGAAAAACTAAGCAAGGAAAACTTATATGTGAGTATAAGTATTTCAGAGACCTCCTTTAATACAAATTGTAGTATCGAAATAATGATGTAGATGCTGAATATACAAGAGGGGGTGAATTTTATACATTAAAAACTTCCTTATACAAGGAAAGATCTATGGATAACAAAGTTAAACTAAGCAAATTCACAACACATCTAATCACCAATGAACTATTGGTACAATGTGTGAAGTTAAAAACTTCTAGTTCTATGTACTTGCTTAAATCTGTAAAGTGATTCCGAAAATAGGTTCCGGAAATATGGATCCGGAAATTGAATCTTAACAAAAGTTTACAATATGAGATTCTACCTTAAAGCATATAGAATCTAAATGAATTAGTGTAGAAGTGTAAGGAAATATAAGAAGGTTATACTTTCCTTACAATACACAATGCAGCGGAAAAACAAGTGGTACAACTACAAGCAACAAACAATAACTCTTTTAACCCAAAGACAAGGGTATCCAACAACATTGGATAAAGGTCTCTTGATTTATAATTTCAAGCATGTCTATCTTACCCACACCAGGGTAATCCCTCGATATGATGATCGGAGTCTCTGCCTTGCTATCCCCGCAAGCCCTCAACTTCAAGGTAGTTGGAACCTCTGTCTTCCTCAGTAAGGAAGCCCTTGAACTTCAAAGAAGTCGGAACCTCTGTCATCCTATCCCCAGAAGCCCTCGAATGTAATCACCAAAATTCAGAGTCGCACGAATCAATCTGAACGAGCAGTTCAATACGCACAAAGCATGAAAATATTCTCTCTCTAGAAATAAACGTAACGGTGTGTGGTCTCTAGAGTGATAAACGTATTATTTAGATCTTTCAAATGAGATCCTATTTATAGGCTCGGTTGGAATGGTCGGCTCCCACCTCCAACGGTCATATTTTTTTTAAAATTCGTAGGGACCTGTACATGTGTCACTAAACCAACGGTTTGTTAGAAATAGAATGGATGACATAATTTTATAACAAAACATGTGTAATTGAAGGCACAATATCATTTTACAATGAATCAAGTGTATGTATAAGAAAAACTAGAATTTGGAATGTAAGTAAATAAAAGTTCGGAGTCTATCAAAAATGGAATTCGGAGTCTATAATAGAAAGATTTTCAAATTCTGATTTAAAGGAATTCGGAACCTGAATTCTGTAGAAATCCGGAGTCTGAATTTCTAAGGAAATTCAGATTCTGGTTTCACTAGAATTCAGAATCTGAACATAAAAAGTTCGGAGTCGAGCTAGTAAAAGTTCAGAGTCGAACTCATAAAATATCAGAGTTGAACTAGTAAAAGTTCAGAGTCGAACTTATAAATGTTAAGAGTCGAACTAGTAAAAGTTCAGAGTCGAACAAGTCAAAGTTCGGAGTGGATCTTATAAAAGTTCAGAGTCGAACTAGTAAAAGTTCGGAGTCGAACTTATAAATGTTCAGAGTCGAACTCATAAAAGTTCGTAGTCCATAATTCAGAGTGGAACCTTATGAGAGTTCGTATCCATAATTCGAAATGGAACTTTATGAGAATTTGTATCCATAATTCGGAATGGATCTTTATTAGTATTCATATCCAGAATTCAGAGTGGAACTTAATTACAGTTCATATCCAAAATTTGGAATGGAACTTCCTTACAGTTCATATCCAGAATTTGGAGTGGAACTTCATTACAGTTCATATCCATAATTCGGATCCTAAAAAAGAATTCTTTATATCTAATCATTATATGATTCCGAGGTTTTAGGTATGAATCCGATTTTTTCACTTAAGGAAAAATATATATATGTATAAGAAAAACTAGGTTAGGGTAAATTTCCTTAAGGAAGAAAAATTTTCCTTATAGAAGAAAAATATAGATTTGCTTAAGTATAAGGTGTTTGTGATTTTCAAAACAAGAAGGAATGGAAAAGTCATAAGGAAAACCTTATTGACTCAACAAGTATGTTGAGGGATCATTAAGTTTTTTAAATCCTTGTGGGTTTATGTGACATGTGATATTTTACTGAGTCTGGCGGTTCGTGATTCCCTTATGTGATCTACAAATTCCCATTTGATTCACGTGACATGAATGATGCTACCAATTTATGCCTTTCCTTTTACAAGATTTAATTTTATCTATATGGAAAATGAAACTTGATTTTGTTCAAATACCATATGGAACTCATAAAAAATCCCCAGCTACAACTAATCAAAGGGACCTGATTTCTATAAACCATAATGCTGACCACCCAATACGAGGCAAATTGTGAGAATGAGATTATTAAATGTCTTCTTACATTTGAGATTCAAAATTATCCTTTATTAAATTGTCTTACTCTATATGAGTTCAAATTTCTATAATATGTTTTCATTACACCCTTATACTTCAATCCTCTTTTTCCCAAGGAGTCAACTTCTCTTGACTATAGTTAGAAGACAATTGTCAAGGATGGATGACTGGTCACAGCTTGATCTCTGAGTTTGTATTATATGTTTCCAAACTCGCCCTTAAATATTAATGGATGTGATTTCACTCCTCAGCCTATTTATCAGAGTTAAGAGAGTATATTCGTCTCTTCTATGAACAACCAAGGAAGTGGATGGAGATCGAAATGGAATCTCTGACCTGGTAGAAATTTTTCTGATGAATGGGCATGGGAATTTGGGTCAAGAAAAAAATATTAGAGTTCACTGACCAGTTATATAGGGTCCACCTTTATGAATCTGTATTGATTTATCAATTTATTTTATATCGCGACACTAATTTTCATCGATAACTATTCATCCACTGGTTCCTAGGAACAAAATAATTCCATTTATTCCTTCATGACTTGGGAATCATCCTTTGGTATATCTACCAACTGGGTTGGATCCCCCATATCAGAGGGATGTATGATGAGTTCTTCCACATTATAGATGTATGGGATGACCCTTTACAGACCCTAGTATTGGAGAGGGACACACTCATCATTGAAAATGATAATCTGAAGTAGGCGCTAACTATGATCTCACTTATCTTCTTCAAAGACTATATAAAAATTTTCCTTTCTAATAGCAGGGTTGGGCCAACTACTATACACCCCCATTGGTGCACTTCCCAGTATGTTCATGATAATTATGGCTCATATAGGTCCCTTTTGGAAGTTAAGGATCATACATCATGGGGATGTCAAGTGAATATAGATATCTCTCTAAGAATAAGGCTATTGTACTTTACAACCATGTTTCTAAATGAATGGATTTTTTTAGCAGTGGACACACATTCAAGAATCTGGGTCAGTATGTTGGTAATGGAATCACAAATAGTAGATGGACGGTGCCTCATTCTAGCAATTCAGACACTCTCATTCCTTTTCCAACTATTTTCCCACATTCAACAAGGTATCATCCCACATAGGATCAGTGTCCATTTCTAGTTTTTTTTGGCATGATAGGTGAGCATTTCCATTACTATGAATAATAAAATTCCACTAGGATCCCCAATGCCTCACCTTGTCTCATGTTGTTGAACATATATAGGGTTGGGGATATGACAATATTTTTTGATGAGGTTATAGATGTGTTGACCTGATTTAATATCTTTTAACTCACCACTTATCGCACACCGTCTAGGACAATCATTGACAACGACATCAGTTCACTCGATGAATGGTAATATATGATCTCCCATTGAGATGGGGTCCTTGAAGCATGGATGGAAGATCTGATCATCTATGATCTATATATACCTTATTATCTTTCCTATCATTTTAGCTACACCTAAAGGGTCTCTCAAATTCCTTCCACTAGTGTATGAGGATAGAGACACCCTAGAATCATCTTCATGTTTTGGATGGTGTTGGTGGGTGAAGAAAAGGATGTTGAGATCATTATTACATCCGCTTATACTCCCACCTTTTTTACTTAACATTATTACCAAGCATTCTTAGCAGCCTATCCAGACGATGTTTTATGCTGATTGGTTCATCACAGAGACAATCCATTTTCCTCACCAACCCCTCTATCACTAAAAATGATGGAGTCCATTAAATTATTGTGAGAGACTTCGAGAAATATACCTCATCCTAGAAATTACAATCTTTATATTGGGGGAGAATTTTTTAAGAAAATTATCCCTACAACATAAGAAATTGGTGTTGAATCTTTTGGGGGAGGATATACGGACCCTCCTCTCATGTTTCTTTCCCGGATCATCTAGATAATCCTTCTTTTATCATTCCTGTATCATTATTCATAGAATCTCATACATTACATCGGATTATCTTTAATCATATTCACACCTTTATTATTAAAAAACCTTTGAAAAAAATTTATGACCAAGGGAAACGCCTTCATAATCTATTTCAAGACTAGGGGTGGGTGGTTTTGATTGAAAACCACTGTAAGAAATCAGAAACCAAATTATTCTAAAATATAAATATTTGTTCACCAATGAGAGGTGATTTAATGATATCAAATATAAGGATCCCATTTTTGAACATATAAAGGAGTTTTTGGAGGTCCTGGAGCAGAGTCTCCAATTATCATATAAATTATAATCCAATATGGATGCATGCACCATGTAAATATGGATATATGAGGAAAACATAGCTTGCCTGAGGTATGTCCTTTCAATTTAAACATCTTCATTGGATAATTATCAAAATAGAGTTGAGGAGATGAATAATTTAGTTGAGACTTTATGTCCTGGGAAAAAAGTTGACGATCTAGGGTGAGCTGCACTTTAATGTACAATTAATGCTTCGCACCAAACACTTTGTGAAATTGATATCCCATAAGATTGCATATTATTATAGTTTGGCCATTGATATGAACTATTTTTTGGATTAAATTCTTTTATAGACTTTGAAATGTAGATATTCCTCTTATTTTATTCTATTAATGATTTAATTTTCTGAATCTTTCATGTTGGTATCAAATTTTTTCATTCATGATTTGCATTACTCCTCAATGATCCAATTTTATATGAATAATTAATGATACAAATCCTTTGAATAATATGAAGTATACAAAAATTTCTAGATTTTAATATTTAAATATTATTATATTATTCTCAAGGAGTTGCCTGAATGGCCACCAACATAAGATTCATTACGGATATATATTATCCAGTAATATTTAGATCACCAGATTAACTGATGGATAATTTTTATTGAATATAAATTCTAAAGGGATAATGATCTTTCTTTTTCTGAAACCTATAGTCTTGGTGTGAATAGCTTGATTTTTTCCAAGGATATATGATGGGCCTTATATGCTTTTCTATTATAGCATACTCAATCCCTACTACACTATATTTTAGGATTCTTTAGATTAGAACTTATACCACTTTATTTTATAGTATTTTATCTAGGACCTTCTATCAAAGTAGTTTTGGATCTTTTATCTTGAACCTTCTATCCCTGTAGTTTAGGTTATTTTGACTCGGACCTTCTATTGTTATAGTTTAGGATTTTTTTCTCAGACCTTAAATCATTGTAGTTTAATAACTTTTAGCTCGGACCCTCTAAAAATATAGTTTAGGGTCTTTATGCACATAAATTCTATAAGTTTATTTTAAGGTCATATAACTTGGACCATCTATCAATGTAGTTTAGAGTCTTTTATCTTATACCTTCTATCATTTTATTTTAGGGGCCTTTAGCTTAGACCTTGTATCGATGTAGTTTAGCATCTTTTGGCTCTGAACATCTCTTGTCGTAGTATAGGGTCTTTTAGCTCATAACTTCTATCATTTTATTTTACTTTCTTTTAGCTAGGAACTTATATAGTATTATTTTTGGGTATTTTACCTCAGACCTAATCGATGATCATGGAATATGGTACATACATGCTTGGGATGACCCAAAACACCCTGGGGTATTGAGTTCTTATGTGGTGTTGTCGAGGCTCAAGATGATGAGAGCTTCTTTCTTTCTATGACGGGATTCCACTAGTTAATAGGTCAAAGTCCTTATTAATCGATATCATTTCCATACCGAGGAATCTAGACCATTTTCCGAGGTTCATGGATGGTTAATGGGGGGAAATAATGATTGTGAGTGAAATAATAGGGATGATATGTCCACATGAATAGTTGGATAATGCGTGATATAAGTCATAACCCAAAAGATTGAGTCTACAAAAATTAGAGGGGGAAGTTGTGCCAAGGATGACCTATAACACATTGAGGTTCCAGGTTCTACCACGGTTTTTCCTTGGCTCACAATAATTCAAGATCTATTCTTGAAAGGATGAATTTTTTTTTTAACCGATAGATAAAATCCATTATGCATCAATAACATGGAAAACCAAATATGATCTCTACTCTTTTCCAAGGTCCATCAGAGATTTGTGAAGAATAAAATGTCTATATGATGAGACTAGATATGGAGGATGTCTATATATGAAAATTTCTAGAACCTCAAGGAAGATCATATCTAAAATTTTTAAGCTTGAGACCTACTCCTTTTGGTTTTGATTCATGAGGTGTGGGCCATCAATGGTTCGGGAATGATGTGTCGCATTCTATCCTTGAGAAAGGTTACACAAAACTATGAAATAACATTAATTAAGTTAAACCTGATCATATAGTTCAGAATATATACTGTAGATCGTGATCCATAGTGCTTGTGTTAGGAGGATGATATTGGAAAATCATAATAGGAATGTCCCAAAACACACTAAGGTGATGAGTTCTACTATAGTGATGTCAGGGCACCTAAGCATCAGAAATCTCATTTTGCAGAGTGATGAATTGGGTTGAAAACCATAGGAATATATGTTAGATCCATAGGTATAAATTCATAATCAAGAAAAGTGTCCCTTGAAGAAAAAACTTTTAGAAGGGCTGGGAAGGTTTACCGTGATTTGAGGCACTCAAATCATGAAGTTTGATTTTGAGAAACTATAGTATCTATGAAGGTTTCAAGCATTCTATAAGTTGTGTCAACTCTTAGAGAACATATTCTCATATCTAAGAGATATAAAAAATCAATACTCTAACATTTTCATGAAATAGGGGGTCTAATGATCATATAATTGATTTTACTTGGGATGCAGAGTAGGAACAATGATCATAATGTCTTATTTATTTGCACCCTAATTTTTACCTAAAATCGGGATATGAAGAGTTTAGTGAGAGAATAATATACTTTTTCTTAGTTCACCATTTGCGCCTTTTTATCCTAACAAGTTTTTTCTCTCTTTCTCTAGTAGTTTAGGGACATAAGATTTGTAAAATTATTGGATAGAGTTTATGTTCGTGCAACTTAGAACAGAGTTCTGGCAGTTTATAGTCATGATTCACATGTACCTAGAATGGGGAATGATAATTTAGAGACTTATTAAGATACACAGGGTTATGATTATCCCAACATCCTTCTATGCTGGAGATGGAAATGTTTCGAATCCTCGGCCAAGGTTCTCTAATAATGAGTAATGATACAGGATAATCATATCGGGGATAGCCTACAACACACTCAACTTTTTTTTCTCTATAGTAGTGATTTCAGGGCTCATAAGTATCATAAATCCCTTTTTGTAGAGTGATTCATTTAGTTGAGAACCATAGGCACATATGAAATATCAATAAGGATGCATGCATTTTCAAACAAAGGGTCGGATAGAGATAGTTATCTTTTTCCAAGGTCTATAGAAAATTTGTGGGATATTGAGGTGATCGAGACATGATGTGTGATGTATAGATTGAGGTTCTTAAAATATTATGGAATAACCCCGCACTTTAGCTGACCGAGGTAAGGCTCTGGTGGTCCTTTGATAAGTGATGAAAATTGTTGTCAGTATTCACAGTTCAACATCATGTAGTGGGGACATTTTTGTATCCATACAGTTTAATTTCGAGTGGTAAGGATGTTTTCCATGTAGTTTATCATCAAAAAAGTAAGCATTTTTTGCTGTGTATTTTTAATGTCATATGACTAGGACATTTTCCTTTCAATTTTACACCACGAGGTAAGGATGTGGTAAACAACATGATAAATTTTTCATGATATCTTGTATCCACAAGAAACCCATACATAGATCTGAATCATATGTGAGAAAAGTGATCTTGTATTAATTGGCCCCTATGTAGTTGGGATGCATTTATTTTATTTTATTTTGTTTGTGGTAGATGGACCCAGGATTTGGGATTAGGGTGTTACTATATATCTTATGATGACCGGAATCAAGACTAATGTATTTCTTAAATGGGAAACACTCTACCTGGGTCTTTCCCATAAAAGTATATTGTAATTTATTCCATTGATTATTATAGTTAGTCCTATGATTAGAGATTTAGGTATCCCTACATATCTTGTGATGATATGAATCAAGCCACACATAGTTCTTAAGGGACCGTGTAGTTTTATGTCATGTAGAAAGTACATTGGATTCTTTATGTGAAAATGGTTGTGGGGGATGGACCCAAGGATATAAATTTGGGCTTCACTACATATCCAATGGTAATAGGAATCAAGACGCATGTAGTTCTTAAGAAGTTAACTTCCTGTGAAAGTATGACCTATATGGAGATAGGGGATATTTTTATTTTTGTTGTGAATGGACACCAATTTGTAGATATGGAAATCACTACGTATCTTGTGATGTTAGGAATCAATACATATGTAGTTATTGAGGATGGAGGTGTGGTAGGAGGCAAAGAACCAAAAAAAGTGGTCCTCTCAAGAAAGGTTCCAGGGAATATATAGTTTTATGCCTTTCAAGGGAAATAAAACATGAATTTTAACTTCATATAGAAAGGACTCATGGTATTCCTTTTAATGTATTTCATTCATTAACATGATGAGCCTATCATGAGATATTATTCCCTATTTTTGTGTAGAAACCCTTACCGAAATTCTTATCCTCATGTTACATATGATCAATGTGAGAAATAAGGAATGGAATGGGTTTCTTTCACCTTGAAGAGGAAATTAAAGATATAAAAGGGTAAATTTTCATCATATGGTGGATGGTACAAGATATAGGATCGAGGCATCCCTATGTATCTCATTCAAAATTAGAATAAATTCATACAAATTTCTAGAAACAAGTTCTATTTAATCTTGTGTGGTAAGTAAATTGGCCGTGTAGTTTAACATCATGCGATAAAGACGTTGGTCAACCGATGTGAAAGGGAAGTACGACCATATATTAGAGAAGTAATACATCATGAAGTAAGGGCTAAGATTACCTGATTTAAAGAAAAATGAATATTGTGGTTGGGAACATGACTAGAGGTTCGGGAGTCACTACGTATCATATGATGGCAGGAATCAAGAAACACAATGTTCTCAGATGAATTGATTTCCTATGTGAAGCTAAGTCTCACATGGGGATGGGGGAATCTCATCCTTCCTTTGCACAAATATGGATTTTGTGTGGTCATTAAATATTGATATGGTTCTTCCTATTCATTTTAATTTTATGAGGTACATAAGATAGTGAGTAGTTTAACATCATGAAATTAGGATGTGAGATGTTGGTAAATTTAATGTCTTGCTGCCTGGATGGGGGATGTTGTGAAATTTAGCGTCTTACTTCCAAGAAAAACTTTTGTAGTTTAACATCATTAAAACAAGACATATCTATATAGTTTATCATCATGTGGTCAGTATGTGGTATAATGTGCAGTTTAATGTATTCTTTCTATGACTTTACACTTGATGATAGCTATGAAAAGGATTTCTTGACAAACCAAATGTTGGTGGGGGTGTGACATACTCCCCATACATTGTGTCCAGTATGTAATATATAAAGTGATAGACCTTTTGTATTATGTAACGTCCTTCACATATGAGTTCAAGCTTTGAAGGTTTCTTTCCTGGTATCATTGGGGTCCGGAGATCCAACACAAATTCTATTTGGAGGAATTAACAAAGGTTAACATTTTTTGTGAAGGCATGTGTGATACAATTATGATGAGCTTCATTGTTGTGGAATGTACAAAACTTATTCTCATTGATCTACACAAATTCATTAATCCACTTCGGTGACTACTCATCATCCAAGAGTTGTTCTCAAGTGGATATTCAGAGTGAAGAAAATATGAATTCAAAGGTCAATACTACCTTGATCCCATATACTAATGAATATAGTTTCCCTTGTGTACTAGTATTCATAGTGGTATGGTAGGCCCAAAATTCATAGAAGAGTTTCTACATCTAGGACTTCATATCCTTGTTCACTATATTATGGATTATATTTTATAGAGGATTATTTAAGACCTCTGTCAATAAGTTTGTTTCTACATGACAACAAGATGAGTGATTTGACTCAATATTGTACTCATGTTATAGTACTTTTAACTTCATAGAATAGAAGTTGGTGTCATTGTCTGTCCGCATTGTGTGAGGGACTACAACCCTGTTGATGATATGTGGGTTCATGATGTCGATTATATTCTTCATACCTACTTTATTGAGGCGTATTTCCTCATCTCATATGGAAAAGAAGTTTTTATAAGTAAATATTTACATGAACTTCTTAGATTTTTCTGGGGGATATGGACCCACAAAATCTATTCCCCAAATGGAAAATGGCCATGAGTATTTTTTATGGAGTAATTCAAACAGTTTAAGGGTAAAGTTTTCATGGATTTGGAATTCACGTTATTTCTTGGATAATTCAACATAGTCATGTATCATGGTTTTCAAGTAATAACCCAGCCTCTCAATTTGGCAGGAGAGACCGGTCCCCAACTGGAGAGTATTGCAGGATCCTATTTGGACTTCTTCCATGATGACATTAATCTCACTTTCTACTATGAAAAGTATGAGGATTTCATCAAAGACTCACTTGTAGATAGATTTTCTCTCATTTGGGTCATCCCACAGGGTAAATTTGATACATGTAATTTAACTTATTCCCTTCTAGCTAAATATGTCAGGAGAGTCCCATTTTAGAGATAACTAATTATGTACATCATCTATATAGGGGTGGATTTTGGTTCATCATGATCTTGGAAGTGATGACATGATTTATTTCTTCTATATTGTAGGAAAAGATCAATGAGACCGTTATTTACAGTGTGATATGGAATATTTCTTCACCGTGATCATGGTCAGCTAAGACCATGACAACATTTTCCAATACATCAGTGTGAGAATTCTATGATCAAAAAACATGACGAAATGTTGTTTCAAAAGAGAACTCTTCCATCAGTCTCCTAGCACAGCTAGTGATAGGGGCCAAGTCTTCATTTTTATGTAATATTCTCTATTGATATAATTTAAAACTAGTTCTGATACCCCTTTGATATTTAGGTAGGCTATTCACAGTTGTTGGGATAGTTCGAACCCAACGACAAGGGATTGGTATTATGCCTACTTATTCATACAGCCTTTAGATGGTGGGAAAGAGTAGGGAAAACTGTTTTCTTTGGAGAGACAAATACAATCCCTATTCCAACCTAATATATATTTGGGTATTCCATTATTTTTTGGATAATACATTGAGAGGTGCAATCAAAATACATATCTCATATATGGGGAGTGGCATGGGCATAGAAGAACTCCACATATGGATGCTCAGTGTCCATCAGTGAATTCTCTTGTGATGGATGTGCTGCAAGGAAACTATTCAAGGATTTCCCCTTCATTGATTTCTATGATAAGAATTCAATTTTGTATTGATGCAAAATGACTTCCTATAAATCCAGGCATCCTATCAAAATAGGATGTCCAAGTATGTACTTGAGCAGATCAATGTGAGATACCAAATCAAATTCATGGTGTTATAAGTAATTACTATATTTTTTTATTATAATTATAAGTGCAAGGAAGTTATTATTGACATTAGAGTATCTTTTCTCTGTACCTAGATTTTTTGAAAAATGTGGTATAGAATTTTCTTACTCCCAACATCATTTTTTTATGTGAGGAGGGTGACCAATAATCATTCCATAGAGGCCACATACAATATGAGTGTCGTCCCTTAAATTGGAGGAATAATAAGTGGGTGGTGTAGTAAATATTGATGGATACATTTGAAGGATTCTTGGTAGTCATCATCCAATTGAATAGAAATTCACTTCTTCATTTTTCTGGTGAAGGGGAGAACATTACTGGTAATGTTGGATATAAAACACTGAATGTAGGTGAGGTACCCTTCGATACCCCTCAGTTCTTTGAGATTTATAGGGGAAACATTTCCAAAATTGAACTAGTTTTAACTTGGCCGACCTCGGTGTAGCAGTGTCATATCACAAATCCAAGGGACATCCTTGATGTTACACTGAAGGTACATTTCAATAGATTCATCTTTATATTGTGTTTACGTAGCTTATTAAAGACTATTCTGAGATCCTTGAAGTGACCACATCATTTTAGATATTTTACTAGAAGGTTTTATATATCCATCCATCCAATGACCTAAAGGCTTTCAATCTTTTTATTATTTTAATAAAAATACCCTTTTAAGGGAAGAAGGGGGAAAATTCAGTTATTATTCCATAAAATGACTTAAATATATGATGTGTGACACATTGATATATAGTTCTATAATTATTGAAGGAAATGGGAATAACCTAATAGAAAACAATTCCTTAAGAAACTCTAAAGGCAACAAATTATTTATATTTAGGGCCATTATTATATTATTTTAACCTAAATACCTATCCATGGAGGAAAGGTCATAGAATCCAGCAATGGCATCGATCAAATATTTTGTGATAGGCAATGGGATATCATCCTTTTGGAAATATCGATTAAGGTCTTATAAATTTTGGTAGACCCTAATGTTCCCATTATTCTTCTTGATAGGAAAATTTTTTAAATCCATATTTGGAATTTCACTTCTCGGAAAAAAAAATCCCTTGATCAAGTTGTCAAATTATGCCTCTACATTAGTGGCTGGGAACGGTGCATCCTCCTGGATGACTGCCTGAAGTCTCAATGTTCATAGGTTAATATTAGATGGTATGTATCCACATATGGATTCAGTATAGAAATTTCTTTATATTTCCAAGGGAACATATATCCGTGATTTTTTAGGAATGCAATGTACATCTCTTTCTCTTTGAGTCAAATGGGGACACTAATTAGTATAATCCATTAGTATTATTCTATAACAAGGTTTACCTACCTAATCTCATCGATGGTGATGGAGACGCCTTCCATTAATGGAGGGATGTTCATGATGTAATCCTTATCTTCATCCACTTCTTATTCTATAGAGGCACTTTTAAATGAAGATGGAAATCTGGGGGCTTCTTTATCAGTATCAAGGTGAGAGACGCCATGAGAAGAGATTTTATCATCTATTACTAAGTGATTAATTATATATAGATGCCATAACTGCTTGTTTTTTTACACTATCACTTGGGGAGGAGGATCTTGGTCTCTTGGGACATTATCTATCACCTCAACTAGTTTTATGGGAAGCACAATGTTTTTGTCGAGCATACCTAGGAGATTTTTAGGGGTGGTACCCAAGATGTAGGGAGATACAAATCATATATCATCATCCACCCTTTAGTTTTTTTCATCCCATTTTTTAGAAACATGCCTCTCCATATATGGCTTCACATGTCTCAAAGAGGGCACTATCACCCTATAGCATGCCAACTTTCCCATCGATGGGGTATTTCAGATATTGATGGAATCTTTAATGTGCCTCTATGTGTCTTTGGAACAATAGAATTAAAGTTAAGAAATTTCATAACATTTATTCCTATATAACCATAAACTCATCACCAGAAGTGAGATCCACAAAATGTTCCATGATTTTGATATTCCCAAGAGGTCTTCTCTCTTGCTTACCATAACCGTTAAGGAAAATATTTGTGGGAGAAAAATAAACTTCCATATATGAAAAATGTGAAAGGTTTTAAATCAATATGAGATTATTCTCAGAGCTATTTTCAATCAGATACCTTCAAATATCAATAATATTGAGGCTACATGAAACATATAGTGACATTATGTGCCCTTGGATGACAACTTCCATATTATGTTACGTGAACAAGATGGCGACAAGGAATTATGATGACATGGAATTCATTTTATAAAAAATGATGTAGAGAATTATATCATGAATTGTTATGGTATTTGGAGGGATTTAACACGTTATTATCTATGTTTATTTTAAATATAGAGCACATCCAGGATTGAGAGTTTGGATAAAAAAATGCTATCTATTATAAAATGTTTTACTTTTATGATAGATGTAAGAGGTTCTAAATATGGGGTTGATTTTTCACATTTGGATCAAGAGATGAGGAATTTTATGTGGATCGTCTTATTAATAATGAAAAGCTCATGGGAGAATCTTCTTCTAGTGGTAGGGGTTGTGAAAACCTTTTTCACTGCCTAGGTTGATTAGATAATGGAACCCCCACTAGGAATTCATGCAAGAAAACTGGGTGTGGGAGACCGTTGGAGGGTAATGGGACACAGTCATGTCTATTTTAGACCCACTAGTTTTCTTTATGATAGGTATTAGTTGTATATATTTCCTCTGGGGACATGACTGAAATATTGGGTCAGACCACACCCATGTTGTCCCTTGTACCCTTGGATCAGGCATATGTGGCCTCATGTTCACTAGTTCTGTATGATAAAATAATATTATAAGGTATATCCATCATCGATGAAAGATTATTCCATGTATATCACATTGAGAGAACCATATATGATCTCTTTGTCTGATGAGGGTTCCATTTGGTGCAGTTGTTCATGTGTTGCGTATGATGTAGGGAATATAATTACAAGAGTTAGAGATTGATTTGGGGCAGAATACAACTCCACCTATTCTATTTATTCCTATTTCTATTGTTCACTCCCACTTATAATAGATATATATGATGTATGATTCTTTGGTGTGGGAATTATTTTGGGTCTTCTCTTTTGTTTTATTAGATTTTAATGGGCCTGGTCAGCTGTTTTTGAGTCATATAGTTGTTAAACATCCACTCACAACTAGATGAAACATTCATCCAATCACCATCTTCTTCTGGTTTGAAAATAGTTATATAGGAAACCTTATCTGAGGAGTAATCTAACACCACCTGTTAAGAATCAAACTTACCTTGATGGAATTTATTGAAGAAAAGGTAGTCTAAGAAATTATATCAAAAACATATATGGAAAGGTGATGAGTCAGGATGGTCTTTTAGTTTGACCTAATAGAGATTACTGGGATACTGTATCTTGAGAAGGTTATTATCCATGGTTTCCAAAAAATAATTAAGGACTTGTTTATTTCAGAATGATTATGATTTATTAATCCATTCATAAAATATATAGCAATGATGATTGATATGTTCTTCTATACGAGGATGATTTTTTCTTTCAACCACTCGATTGGAGGTCTATGGAGGTCAGAACCTACGTAGATTATTGGATGGGCATTGATACTGGCTTGAGTGTGACACCTGCATCTTCTACGTTTCCTATACTTTCCCCATATTGAGGGAATGATTTGAGATTTGGATTAGTTTTATTTAATGGAATCTTCAAAAGTATGGGATGTTTCTTCCAACTCACAAAACCAACAAGGATACTTCATTGGGATTATAGTTTACTTCAACTCATTATTGACATTATTTACACAATGATCTATAAATTGATTATATGAGAGATTGATTTTGAGTGAATATGTTAAACCTTCCCGTATGTCAATGAATTCATACAGCCTCTCATTTTCACATTGTTTTTATTTTTTGGGTTGATGATTTTCATTTTACTCAGTGTGTATATAAACTAATAATGTAATTGATGATGAAGGTCTTTCCATATGAAAAATTATCCCACTTGAAAACTATTATACCAAACATAGGTTCTCCCTATTAGATTCTGTAGAAAACACATCATCTTTTTTATCTACTATTCATCATGATGTCCCATCATCATCCCATATTGGGATATGATTTGTGTGATATAATTTTTAGGTTTTCCTTCACCTTTAAAAGTGGAGAAGGTACGATTACCGAAATTATGTGGGGTAAAAGTTTCATTCACCCACTCAAGATACGCCTAATTCTTAGTTTTTACAATTACATGTCACCCTTATATGGATTAAATCTGATTATATAGGGACATGATAATGATAAGAATCTATTAGGGTACTACTGTATAATCTACCTCCTGTATACATGGAGAAGGGGGGTGTTGTTGAGGTGGTCCCGCCTTTTTCTCCAGTTTATTCTCAATTTAATATAAGACTAAATGATTACCCAATGAAGTGAGATTATGTCACTGCAATGGAGGGAATTCATGATAATTTTTTATTTTATTATTTTTTTATACTGAATTCCTATATCCAGAGTCAATTTAATGTTCAAATACCACTCCAACTAATGAATTGGCTATGGTAGGGATAATATTAGTTTCTTATTAAAGATGATAAATGTTGGGAATACTACCCCGTAGTAGATCCACATTATTTTTTGAGAGTTTTTATTTTACTCTCATATTATGAAAAATATTCCACCATGGAAGGAACCTCAACTCATCTTAGTGGTGATTGAGAAGTATCCATGCCTTTCCATTTTTCATTGGAAGTGTTCCACTAGTGAGGTAAAAACTCAAATTTCATGTGTACCATATTTTTTGAACCTTTTTTGGCTCTGGTTGCATGTAGCCTCAGTTGTTACATCCAAGTCACCCACCTCTCGAGTTATATTTTCCGTGTTGTAGCCCTATGTATTTCTCTCTTGATTTAAAATATTTATTGTACTTACAGTTTCGAAATACATAGATGAATATAGCGACCATGCCCTATATATCCAGGTGCCGGTATCTGATACAAATTACATTGGGATGATTACAAGGAATCAATCCCTGAAGGACTATGATTTTAGTAGTCTTGGTAAACTATATACAATAAGTAGAAAATAATTCACTAATTACAACATAATTGTTTTTTCCTTCTTTCTAAATAAATATCTTAAAGGATAACTTTATTTCATCTAGAATTTTATTTTATATCTTTTGTAGTACTATCTTGGGATTCATGGGGAATGAATAATAATAAGGGTTTTCTAAAATGATAAGTAAGGAAAAAATTCAGCAATAGAAATAATGAATTTAAGGGAATAATAATTATGAAATGGTAAGTAACTCAACTCATGTTCCATATAAACAATAAATTAAGAAGGATGTGTATAAAAAAATATGGCAAGGTTATAACTAGAAACACGTGAAATTTAATTAACTAGATAAGAAAGAATAAATATCGAAAGGTAATAAACCAAAACAAATTCCATTTAATCAATGAACTAAAAATGTTGTGTATCCATATACATTTCATTGCAAAATCTCATGGATGAATAATAAATAGAAATAAATCAGTGAAATTCTTTATTAATGAATGCCATTTATAATATACCTGAAAACCTATATCATAAAGTCCTTTCACAAGATAGTTTGAAACTATGGACAAAACTTGTTCAATTTTCACATCTTATTTGTATCATTAGAACCCATAGATTCATCGAGGCACTATATAATGTATGGGACCAACCCATAATTGGAATTATAGAGAATTACTCAAATTGAATAATCAATATAAAAAATTTCACTTATGAAATAATCATATTGAATAAAGAATACATAATTATCAATATTTCCACAAATAATCAATCGGATATAAAAGTAGACACCATATGTAAAATGGTGTATGATTTATTCAATAGTAATATCCATGATAAATGAAATTGACAATTAGTTTAAATTCAATGTTTAATTATCATAAGATATTGAATATTTCAAGGGAAATAAAAAATTATTCAAGGATGTGAATGTGAATATTATCCATGTCCAAATTAATAATAAACCATTCAGAAGAAGAATAAGGATGGTATCAATACAAAAAATCCTAAGTGGATTAAAAATAAAGTGCTTATATTATTGATAAATATAAATCCTATAAAAATAAATTTTATATTCATTTTTGAGGAAAACATCCCCGTCTTGTGAAAAACATTTTCATTGAAAATAATTGTTGAAAGCATTTTACTTAAAATTTAACCTTTTAGAAATGAAAATGATGCTTCAAATAAATAATTGAGATTAAATCTATACTTTTTATATGAGGTAAAAGAACATTCCTTTTTCGAGGTAAAAAATAATAAAAATTGACTTATTGGGAAAAAGGCAAGAATATTCCATTGAAAAAATTAGTAAAACACAAAAAGGTGAAAATATCATTACCAATTCATTTTCAAAACATTTTTTGAAACATTTTAATAAAGAATGGTTTTTATAAGAAAATAAGATTTCTAACTAAAGAGAAAAATTAATTTCGGTTTTCTTAAAAACATTTTATAAATCATTTTGAGTAACAAATAGTAGAAAATGTTACTAATACTTGAGTATGGTAATAAATAACTATATTAGATAAAATTAATGGTTTTATTGAACAATGTTCAAATAATTTATTCTAATTGAAATAATATTGAAATATTGTTAAATTTATTATTGAGGAAAATAATATTTAAACATTCCAAAGAGTGTCACACCACTTTGAAACATTTTAAATCACAATCCTCCTGAAGAAATGAAATTAAATGAAAGATTAAAATTCCATGATGATAAATGGATTAGTGGTATAATATAACCTAATGGTAATTAGATACACCACATAAAATATGTATGTGGTGAATATTACATTTATCTCATAGAAGTAAAAAGTGAAATGAGAATCCCATACCTTGAGTATCCTTTCAGGTGAACATCATTTAACTTCTTATATAATTATATTATGTTAATTTTATACTTTTGTTAGAAAATATTTCATTTTTTAAATTTATTTTATTTCACTTATTACTATGTTGTGTATAAATACTTAAATAATTAAGTTTATGTCAAATGTTTTTACCAAATTCAATTTATGTGGAAAAAACAACTTTGGTATGTCATATATAGTAAAATGGGTAATTATATGACATATTTATAATGATAATCATGATATAATAATCATATTTATACATAAATTAAACTTTTAAAAATAATAATTACATACAATTATTAAAAATTAATCAACGTTACAATCATGGAGACGGTAGGTCGTACGTACGCATGAGTAACATTCTTATTTTTCAATGATCGTTATGGAAGGAAGGTAAGTAACACAATATATTTCCATAATTATAATTATATAATAAATACCATATTATATAATCATATATAATTATAATTAGAATCATTTTAATGAAAAATTAATTACATCGTGTCAAGAAGGTGGTAGTCCACACATCCACAAACACTTTTTAATTGTGTGAAAAGGTAATGAAGAAAATGATATATATTATATTCATAGAAATTTAATTATTTCATTAATATCATATAGAAGTTTTTTATGTCACATATATTTAATTAAAACTATCCTTTATGTGTTCCAGGTGTAGTGTGAATGAATCTCATCTCTTTGAGGGGAAGTATTCCACACTTCTACAAACGATGTTATCGATTCTACACAAAATGGAAAGTAAAAATATATGTTTTTTAAAATAATTAAAGAAGTTTAAATACATAATAAATATCATATGTATAATATATAAATAAATTTTCCATCATAATGACCTCTATGAGAGGCAGTAAAGGAAGAATGAAGAATCATCATATTGTGAGGTGGTAGTTTGTTGTACACATAAACAACATGTTCGTTACCCATTACATGATTGTGTGTGTAATTGTAGGTTGAAACCTTTACATAAAAAAATACTAGTAAATTTATGATCCTGTTTTTTGTTTAAAATTTTTATAATAATAGTAAATTAGGGGCTGGATAATAAAATTAAAAATAAAGAGCTTATGGAAAGATGATACCTCTTAATCGGGTAACTTCTATTAGTTTGTACCAAATGGATTCCGTAAGAGGATTCCTACCTAAAAGGATGATTCTAGGATGAGTGGAGTGATGTTGGATGAATATTTCCATAGAGTTTGGATGAGCCAAAGATTCTTCAGAAGTGTGAGGATGGGGGAAGGTGGTGGTCATTTTATTGTGGAGGAAAAGGACTCATTTAGTATTTTGAAAATAAGTTAGGTGTAACACATTTTTATAAAAAAAAAGTAATCAAAAACCAAAAGAACTCAATAATTAATTGTTAATGGAAAAATAATTTCCATCCAATGAGTTTTGGACCAGTGTATAGGTCATTTGGGACCCTAAGGTAAAGGTTTAGTCCTTTAATAAACTTAATTTTTCCTTAATAATTCAAATTAATTGTAATAAATTTCACTAATATTTTAGGTAAAATATATTTGTTCTTATTATAAAATTTAAATTATGATTTTTCCAACTATGGAATCCAATTTTCCATATTCTAATCATTGAAGTGGAATAATTTGATTTAAATTTAATCCCCTATGTGGGATGACAATGTAGGTTTTTAAAGTAAAAACATATGAAAGTATTATATGTTTTTTAATAAATTTAAATGTGAAATTCATTATAATTACATAGATTTTATTAATTTATAAAAATATGATCTAATTAAACTTTTAAATAATCTTAAAGCAAAATTTATCCTTATAAATAAATCTGATGAACTAGAAGTTTTGAACTAAAATTTAGTATTTTAACTATTCGTTAAAAAATAAAATGATTCATAAACACATCAACAATTCACCATAAAGTAATTATTATGTTTATATTTTAAACATGAAGTTTATAATGAAGCATGAAATTAATTAAAGTGTCTATATTAATATTTAAAATGGCTTCTCCATTAAAAGGAGGTAAAATTGCCTTCATAAAAATATATGTTTTTTTGTGGAAAATAGAGTTTGTTTTTATCTTAAGCAAATGAAACCTAATGGATGAATATAAAAACTATTTGATTGAATATATAAAATATATATTTAATTAAAATAATTAACTAATATTAATTATTTATTTGTATTAAGACAAAAATCCTTTGGAAGAAATCATATAATAGTATTTCTTTTTATATCCCATTGGTTCTTATTTTCATTTCCCATTATTTTGTTACACATGAATTAATTTTAAATTTATATAAACCATGGATTTTAATAATTTAGTTAATACTATTTATAACTTCCAACATAATTTCTATATTATATAATATTACATTAAATAATTATATTTTAATAATATATTATTGTTCGGTAAAACATTGTCTTGTGTGTAACACAATCCATCGAAGAAGGTCACTCTTGCATGTAATTCATACTAACTCGGTGTTAAATGCATTGAAATATATAGAATATATTTTAAATATTAAATATATTTTAAAGTATCTAGATATTATTTTCCCTTACACGCTTTATGTCGCGTGTCAAACACATAATCGAACACATGGTACTTACTTTATAATTTCAGGGTGTTACATTCTCCCCACATTAATTAAATTGCATCCTCAAAATTTAAAATATACCTTGGTCATATATTATTAGATAATTTCCTACATTGATATCCAATATAATTATATGGGTTCATAAAACATTCTCTAGAAAATAGATAATGGGATGTACAAATGTTACATACACTACAGTGTAACTAGGTCTCTAAGTAGGAGAACATTAATGGAAAGTGAAAATATATACTTTGATAAAAACCATAAATATTTATAGGTAGTGAATGGGTTCATCAATCCCAAACAAGTGAATGATCAATATAAATTTGATGACCACAAAGATATAAATCTGTGATGATTTAAAAGACCATTAGTTCAATAAAATTTAAAGTATTAGGATAACATTTTATTTTGAATTTAGTCTTCTAATTTGGGGTAATTATTATAAAGAACAATAATATAATGAAATATTATTAATTGATATGTTTCAATTTTATATGAATAATCCTATATTTTGGTTTTGCTTTGATAAAATTCAAATTCATCCCTATACTCTAAGAAATTTAATTACTAATAACGATTTTTTATGTCAGAAGCACTAAAAGAAACTATTAAAGGGTCATAAGGCCTATATAAGAGTGGAAAATCTAACTATTTGTCTTTAAATATTTTCCAAAACCAATATTGTTAATATAATAATATCTAACCCTAAAAAGTAATACTATCGGTTCATCATTAACATTTATTCGTCAAATTGTTTAATGAAAAACAATGAAAAAAAACGTGGACATTGTGTAGGTCAGTGGTCGGCATGAAACCCTTATATTCCTTCGGTCATGGGGTTAAGACCCATGTCCTTTCTAAACTTGATATGTTTTCACCCAATATACAAGTTTTTTTAAAACCACATTAATATAATTTAAAAAATAAATCTATCAGACATCCTTGATATTTAATCATTAAATATACTCTTTACTATGGTTTTCAATAAAACAATTTTTTATAAATGATCACCATAATATTTTTATATTAGTACGATGTCATTGCTAATTATATAATCCCTAATGGTTATCAATACATTAAAATTTTTATCTATATATATTTGAAGGAATTATTTCTCAAATAAACATTTCTTCTAAAACATAATCTTCTAAAATCAATCATATTCCTTAGATGTTTCATGATTCTTATAGACAAAATAACACTAGTAAAATACTTTTATAATTTAATTATTTAATCTAGAAAATAAATCATAAAAATTGGTCCTTACATATTCTAGGGTTTATCCATATTATCATTTATAGGATTTCAAAATCATGAAACATTATCTGTATTCTAAAACACCTTAGGTTTAACCTAGGTTATTCATTATGAAAACCAATCATAGTGGTTTATAAAAAAATGTGAATTTTTTCAAGTGTATCCCTCAGAAGTGTCAAACTAGGTGGGCAGTAAGGTTGATTATCATGTACTAGGTAACCCCGAGTTTGGATCGAAACACCTTATTAGAGTTATTACTCTTAGGTAGATCTATCCTTGAACCAAGTCCACTTATAGTATTCGTACATGGCTGTATTTCTTGGAAGACATATATAATATCTACTATTCCCAAATTCTAAGGTGTTCTTCTATAATTATACTAAAATTATTCCATAGGATTATGTTTTCGAACCTATGTTTTCCTAAATTTAGTTCCTAAGGATTCTACTATACATCATATGATACTAATTGTTGTGACCCAACCCCAGATATCCATGTTCCAGTGTCTGCTACTAATTAAATTTCTATGATTACAAGGAATAAATTCCCAAAGGTCCAAGAGTTGAGTAGTTTTGGTAAAATAGATACATACATAATAAAATAATACACTAATTACAATATAATTGTTTTTTCTAAATAAACATATTTGAGGATAACATTATTCCATCTAGTGTATCCTTTTATAACTTTCTTTGTTCACTTCTTGGATTTCTAGGGAAAGAAACCTAATAAGTGTGTGGTCAAATGCTTTGCAGGGGAAAATATGGTAGAATAAATAATGAATCAATGAGAACAATAATTATAACATGGTATATAACTGAAATCGCATTCCATATAAATAATAAACTAAGAAGGATGTTCATAGAAATTATGTAAAAGTAATAATTAATAAAAAAATCCATTTAAATAGGTAGATAAGGAAAAATAAATATGGAAAGGTGATAAAATTAAACACATTCCATTTAATCAATTAACTGAAAATGTAGTGTATCCATAGACATGTCATCACAAAATATCATGGATTAATAATAACTGATTCAAAATGAGGGCAATGATTTCTTAATGGAAGTTATGTCTAAGGCACATGAAAACCTATACGATCATTGCCTTTTATAAGATGGTTTAAAACTATGGATAAAAACCCATTTAATTTTGGAAACATATTTATTTCATGAGAACCTGTCAATGCATCGAGGGGCTATATAAAGTGCAGGCCCCACCCAGCATTTCTAGTCTAAATCATTCCACATATTGAATAATAAAAATAAATAATATGTCTTATCAAATAACCATATCGAATAAATAATATGGAATTATCAATATTTCCCCAAATAGTCAAATAAATGTCAAATTAGGCATTGTATGTAAAATAGTATATAGTTTAGACAATAGTAATATCCATGATAAATTAAATAGATAATTAGGGGAAATTTAATTTTCAATGGTCATAGGAGATTGAATATTTCAAGGGGAATAATAAATTACTCAAGGAAGTGAATGTGAATACCATGCTTTTCCAAATTAATAGTAAAGAATACAAAGGAATAAAAAGGCTGGTATCAATACAACAAATCTCATGTAGAGTATAAATAATGGGTTTTTGTTGCTGATGAGTATAAAAACAATACAAATTTATTTTAATATCATTCTTTAGGAAAATATCATCTTGTTTTGTAAAAAAAATTCTTTGAAAATCACTTTTGAAAATATTTTCTCTAAATAGTAACCCTTTATACATGAAAAGGATTCTTCAACGAAATGATAGTAAGTCAATATGTACATTCCATACGAGGTAAAAGAACATTCTTTTTTACGGTTTAAAGGTATGAATAATTAATTATTGGGAAAATGACATGAATATTCCTTTGAATCATTGAAAAAATAAAAAATGTAAACATTTCATAACAAACTAATTTTAAAAAAAAAATTGAAAACAATTTAATAAAACATGGTTTTTAGAAGAAAACATGTTTTTTGCCTAATGAGATAAATAAACTCAGGTTTTATTTTAAAAAAATTTAAAATATTTTTAGTACCAACGAGTGAGAAAATGATACTAATACTTGAGGATGGTCATGAATATACATAAGATAGAAAATTAAAGGTTTTATTGAACAATGGTCATTTTATTTCCTTGAATGGAAATACCTTTGATTGATCATTAAATTTATGGTTGAGGAAACTAATCTTTAAACATTACAAAGTGTCTCATAAAACATTGAAACATTTAAAATAATAATCCCCACAAAGGAATAAAATTAAATGAAAGGTTAAAATACCCTAAAGATAAAAGTATTAATGATATAATATAATAAAAAAGGATGTAGATACCCCACACAAAATATATAAGTTGTGAACATTACATTTATATCACAGATGTAAAAAGTGAGATGATAATACCTTCCATTGTGTTTACTTTTAAGTGAACATACTTTAATATCATGTATAACAAAATTATGTTAATTTTATACTTCCTTTAGAACCTTTTTCTTTTTTATCATTACACTTATTGTAATGACCCGATATTTTTCAATGGAAATTCATTTCTTATAAATATGTCATATAACCACATGAAATTACAACACAACAAACTAATAAGTGTTATGTGACTCTTAAACATAATTTTTTCACTTCTGTGATTTGAATTTCTAAAATCTGACATACACGGTTGTGATTAGAAACTTTTTTGGAGTGTAATATGGCCAAAATAATTTTTAGTGAAAAGTAACACACCCTTATGAATATTAATATTACCCTTATTAATAGCGACATAACCTAATGAATATTAACCTTTCTTATGATAGTATATAAATAATATTAAAGTGGAAGTACGATATACCTATATTTGGGAATAAAAAAATAAATGATTTAAAATTGTTATTTTTTGAGTAAATGGTGTTTTTAATTAAAAATTAAATTAATTATATTTATAAATTTTTTTTGAAGCAAATGGAATTCCTTTTTGGATTATACACGTTAAAAAATTGTTAGGGTGAATTTTTTAGATTTTCCTGAAATACTTTAAATTTTGTTGAATAGTAAAATACATTAATTTACCGTATAAATACATTATAATTTAAATCCACTATTAATGACATCATAAGTGTTGTGAGAACCCAAATCTTGAACTCATATGCATTTATTACTATTCTAGGTCATGTAATACTCACTATTTCTAGTCTTGTTAAGAAATAATAAATTAATGATTATAATATTACGAAAACCCTCCTCCCCTCCATTATAAATACCACCCATCCTTACCTCTTCTTTTCACTCCTCTAAAGTCTTGTTCCGTGACAATAATCTTCTAAAATCACTCCACAATATCCTTCCCCACATCCAATGGCCCTTAGTATCTTCAAAATACCGAAACCTATTCCCATAAGAGTCTCTTAATGAAGATTGATTCAAGAGGTTAATTCCTATTTTCCTTTCAAGTTCATTTGTTTACATTTCTTTCACTACCCCTCCTCATCCAAATTTTATGAAAACACAATTACAATATATATACTATAATCTTTTTATGATAATAGAATAATTTATTATCCTCTCTCCTCCCCCCTTTTATTTGAAAGAAATGAAAACATCGTTTGAGATGTTGTAATTTAGCATAATCAAGGACGACAGGTTATCAATTTCTAATACTATCTTGAATTTTGGTCATGAATCCATTTTGATGGTTGAAAAAATAAATTATATATTTATTTTATATTATTTAATGTTTTGTAATCTTTATTCACTCATTATGTAAAATAATAGTATAGAAAATGTTAATTGTGAGCAAAATCACTAAAATTAATTCAAGTGTTTATCATTAATGTTTTATATAATGATTCGCCTTAACTCTAAGTAAAAAAATTAAATTTTTGACCATTTAATAACTGTTATGTTCACTAATATCATATAAATTCAATTCTGTACAACCAGCTTCAGCATACATGTTAATCTGAACCTGAACTAATCATTAAAATCAAGCAAGAAAACATACCCGAACAATGAAATTGAACCACAAAACCAATCAAACTAGTTATAAATGAACATAAAAATATTATACAAAATATTTTACAAATAGAAGATTTTTTTGAATTATCAATTAATAAACCTAATATTTTTATTTAGTTCATTAATAAAAATTGGATAATACCAATGGAGTTAAGGTAAGGGATCCTCTCCATTTCACTTCTATTTGAGAATGTCCTTTATGCTATGCCATTTTTTGAGTAATCCCTAATGATGGGGTATGATTATGCACATCTCCCATAATTTCATAATGTTTTATATAAAATTATAAATCCCTTTCTCTTGCATTAATCCCTTTTAAGTACACCTGATATCATGCCGATAATCCATAAGGAATTCTACCCGAACCGCCTTTATTCATTCGGGTTTCCCTATCATTATTTTTAACCAAATAAATTTGTATTTTATTTTTATGTAAAACTTATAAATTCTTTATATATGATCTAAACTCATGTTTCAAGGTCCATACCTCATTTTCATTCGTGGATATACATTTTCTTATGTGATTCCATCTTCAATACTACCTGATAAGAAAACCTGTTTTGAGGAAACATCCTAACTTATTACTCGATTTCAAGTGAACTCAATATTATATTTTAAGCCACCATTTTCTCTATAAAATAAGTTTTTTAATTCTAAAAACCTACCAATTTCACGTATGGTTTTTTATAATGTATTTTTCCCTTCTATATTTTAACGGCTATATAGTATTTTTCTTCAAACCTCTCAAAAATGATTTAATGCTAAAAGTTCTCAAATACATTTTATACATGTTGTCACTTATGTTTGGAATCACTTTCCCTGATATACGCTTATTTTTTATATAAATGTCAATGTATGTTCTAATTCCTTTATTTCATGGACACTTTTATGATACACCCATTGGTTATACTTTATGACATGGTTGTGGTACCCAATTATTTCTATTGGTAACCCTTATATTTTTGTAAGATTGATTACATATGATTGTTTATATGGAAAAAATATTCACGAATATTTATTAGGGGTCCACTTAGATATCTCTCCAATTCATTGGGTAAGTTTGAGTCTCATGAGATGATTTTGTGCAACTATCATGAAGGTTAGCCTTGGCTTGTGCATCTATGTGCAACGTTCTTGGAGGTTAGACATGGCCTGTGCTACTATGGGAAACAGTCTTGGCGGTTAGCCCAGAATCATACTAAATTCATGTTTTATGATTCTTCCACATATCTATGGTTTCATGTTTAAATTATCCCATGTTTATATGTTATGAATCCATATGTTACATTCCTTTTTATATCAGCATGTTATGCCTTCTAACCCATGTACTAAAGATTTATTTTTATGTTTATTCCCTTTATGGGATTATTAGCTCATCTCTTTGTTCATGTGATCCCCAGGGTACCCTATAGAGATGTAAGGGATCAAATAAAGTTATTATCACTTTATAAAGACTAAATAAAGAGATGTTATATTTAGTTCCAAGTTGTCAATTTTACGTACCTAGTATTCAAAGGCACTAGACTTCATGATATGTGGCTTGTACTCTGATGAATAATTATTCTTAAAATAATGTGACGTTATGTGTAAAAGGATAGGGTCATTGTAGTTGGTATCAGAGCAGGGTATAGTTATTTTTGAAGATTAGGAATAGAGAACCTTAGTGATAACCTTATGGATGTGATGAAGTATAAGAAAACATTCCTAAATTTTGGTAAGTATAGAGTAAGTGGTTTATCAATAAAATACATACCTATCTATATAAAAATGTGCAGAGGTGGTTCTACAACAGATGTACTTATGAGTGAAAACTCTAGCAAGGAGTTTCAGGCTTGATCGGGGGTATCCTGGTATACAAAAATGGACCTTGTTGCACTATTGGTATTGCCACTCTTGGGGGATATGCTTTGGTAAATTCATGAGCTTAGTAAAAACCATTACTAATGGAATAAGAACTCCCATAAGAATATAAGTTAAGAAATAGTTTGAGGGTAACCTAGATTTAAACCTAAGTAATCTCATGTTAGGATATACTTTTCATGTACAATTTTATCCTTTTATGTTATAATATTCATTTTTATGCTCAGTAGCTATGTATTCAAGCCCTCAAATTATAAATACTTTTTATTAGTTAATGGCAGTAAATAGAAGAAAACGTTCCAAAAACCAATGTGATAGAAAATGTGAAGAGGTTTCTAATGATATGCCTGATATGATGGGAACGGGTCATCAAAAAATCATAACAGTACTTTCTCATCTTGGTCTAGTTATGAATAATAACTTGAATCATGTTGACTGCCCTCCTCTTCCAAGAAAAGAGAAAGTTTCCATCGAATCCTTCATGCGAAAAAGTCCTCCAATGTTTAGCGGATTTTCTGATCCCCTCCTTGCAGAATAGTGGATTAACTCCATTGAAAATATATTCTCCATCCTCTAGTGCTCAGATGAAGAGAAAGTTTTATTGGAGGTCTTTTGTTTTGATGGGGAAGCTGATCAGTGATGGACACTGATCAATAATATAAAGTCCCAAGAGTAAATTAATTCCATGGTTTGGGAGGAATTCAAGTGTATTTTTTCAATAAATATTTTCCTTGAACCCTCTATCTAAATATAGAAAGAGAGTTCCTCAGTCTCAAAAAGAAAAAAGATGATTCCATCAGGGTGTATGATGAAAACTATGCAAGGCCTGTAAGGTACGCCTCTATATTTTTCATCAACACTGAATGTAGGGAGGATTACTTCCTTAGTGGGATAAAGTCGAGTCTATGAAAGGTTTTGGTGATCTGATAGTTTGATTGTTGTAAGGAGATTGTTTATTGTGCCCTCAAGGTTAAAATGAATATTGGAGACTCTCAATGGTATCGTGGACCTGATGAAAATAAACACAAAATGGAGAACAACATGGGTGGTTCAACAAAAATATCCCATGATGAAAGAAGCCTGAATATCCCATTTTTAAAAGTTGTGGGAAGAAGCATCCTGGGATCAGTCTAAAGGGAACTCGGAATTGCTTCAAATGTGGAATGTTGGGACAATTGGACAAGAACATCCAAAGGGATATGAAAAATCCTAATAATGTGGTTGAAGAATGGAAGGATTAAATCAATGCACATCCGATGGTGAAGTTTTACAATTTCAAGGAGCACGAGCATTATGAAAGTAATTTCCCTAAGCTAAGGGTTGTTTAAGGAAATAAAAAATGACCTCTATGGAAATAATGAAGGGATTATGCTATCACTTCTGCTAAGGTGGTGTTGGAACAATGATACGGTGACATGAATGCTAGTTATTCATTCCAGAATAGTGAATGAAATATTTGATTCTGGTTCAAGGCATTATTTAATATTTTGAATGTTTAGAAGAACTATTCAAACACCACCTCTATTTTTTGAGGAAAAGTCATCTGTGAGAATAGATAATGAGGAAATTATTACCTCAATGGTTTATAAATCCTCCCTGGTTAATGTTTGTTGACTGAACCTCTTAGAAACTCTCTTTATACTTCCTTTAGTAGAGTTCAATGCTATCTTGGGCATGGATTGGATATCATTATACAAATACAGCATCAACTGTTGGGAAAGAGAGTTCACTCTTCACATCCCGAAGCATCCTATAATTCATTACAAGTGTAAGGAGTAAGATGAATCTCTTTTATAATCATCATCTCAAGTGTTGATATTTCTTCCTTATGAGAAATCATATATATTCTAAATGATTGAGATAAAAGAGATAATCATTCTTGATGACATGCCCATCATGAGGGATTACACTGATGTATTCCCTGAAGAGTTTACTGGTCTTCCTTTTGACCGAGAGGTTGAGATCTCAATTGAACTTATTCCTATACCTCTTCCTATATTAAATAAACCTTACATAATGGCCACTATAGAGCTGGAAGAGCTGAGGAAGTAGTTACAGGAGAATCTAGAGATGGTTTTTATATTCCCTAGTGCATTACCATGGGGTGAACCAGTCCTATTCATCAAGAATAAAGATGGATGAATGCACCTCTACATTTATTATTGTGAGCTCAATAAAATCATAATAAAGAACAAGTATCCCCTTTCTCAGATAAATGACTTGTTCGATCAGCTTCTTGGGGCCTGTTATTTCTCTAAGGTGGAACTTCAGTTGGGATATCAACAATTAATGGTTAGGAAGGAAGATATTCCCAAGTCTGCCTTTTGAATGAGGTATGGACATTCTTGGGAATGTTATTACTAGACAAGGGATATCTGTAGACCCTTCCAAGACAAAGGCAATTGATGAGTGGACCAAGCCAACATCTGTAATGGAGATCCATATATTTTTGGGTCTTGTTGGGTATTATTAATGATTTATGAAGAACTTCTCACGATTTATAATCCCAATGAAAAATATGAAACCAAAGGGAGTAAAGTTTTTTGTACTCAGGAATGTAAATACTATTTTAAGGAGCAGACAATAGGCTTATCACTAAACAAATACTCACACTCCCAACAAGTGGAGAACTCATTGTGGTGTAAATCGATGCTTCAAAGAAGAGCTTAGGTTGTTTTCTAATGAAAAATGATAAAGTGATAGCCTACTGCTCAAGGAAAGTGAAAATCCATGATAAAAAACTATCCTACGCGGGATATTGAGTTAACAGTAGTGATCTTTGCATTAAAAATCAGGCATAATTATCTCTATGGGGAGAAGTGTGATATATATACTGATCATAAGAGTCTCAAATATATATTCACATATAAAGACCTTAATATGCGCCAAAAAAGATAGATATATATCATCAAGAATTATGACTGCTCAGCCCACTACCATCCCAGTAAGGTAAATGAGGTGGAATATGCTCTAATTATAAATTATCATACATCTTTATCAATAATGAGAATTGAAAGGGATCTCATCTTCTTATATTTACAGAGGATAGTGGGAGGACCATCATTAATACCTTCCCAAATTATTACTCAAATATCACTAATGGAGAGAATAATGGGTGCTCAAATAAAATATTTGGATATTCTAAAAAGGGTGGAAGATATTAGAAATGATAAATCCTCAGAGTCCATGGTTGAAAAGAATGGATTTGTCAGATTTGGGTCATAATTATATGTACCATCCAATCTAGAGATAAAGATGAAGCTTTTTAATGATGCACATAGCTCAACCTTCTCGATCCACCTAAGGAACACAATGATGTATCTAGATCTACGAGAAAATTTATTGTGAGACAATATGAAAATGGAGATTGCAGAATATAAATCAATGTACATGGTATGTCAATAAGTGATGGCTAAAAGAAAAAATTGTAAGGGGGTGATTAAAACACTACCCATACCAACATGGAAGTGGGAGAACATTACCATGGAATTTTTCACTGGACTTCAAAGGACATCCAAAGGAAACAATGCTATATGGGTCATTTTGGATTGTCTTACGAAGATATATCACTTTATCGCAATTTGAGAGGACTTATCATTGGACCAACTTGTGTGGATTTACATAAAATAAGTGGTAAGACTACATGGAGTACCACAATCTACTATATATTATCATGATCCTAGATTCACCTCAAAGTTCTGGAAAAGTACCCAACATGCTCTAAGCACTAAACTGAGCTTCTGTACGGTTTATCGTCCTCAAATTGATAGACAATCTGAGTGAACTATTCGTATACAGGATGATATGTTGAGATAATGTTCTATGGACTTAAAAGAAGGATGAGACAAATATCTTACACTAGTTTACTTCTCCTAAAATAATAGTTTCCACTCGAGCATTGGAATGGCACCATATGAAGCCCTTTATGAGAAAAGGTGCAGAACACTAGTGTGTTGGGATAAAGTCAGTGAGAGTAAGTTAGTAGGACCTAAAATTTTCAACAAAATGGTGGAGAAGGTGAAAACCATTTAGAAACATATCAAGGAGGCCCAAAGTTGGAAGAATAGTTATGCAGGAAATCATCATTGATACCTTGAGTTCAAAGTTGGAGATATGGTATTTCTAGGAATATCATTGAGGAATATGGTCATGAGGTTTGCAAAGAATGGAAAGTTAAGTCCCAGGTATATCGGCCTCTTTGAGATTCTTGATTTTATTGGGGTTTTGGACTATTTACTAACACTTACACCTACCATGGCCAAATTACATGATGTCTTTCATGAATCCCTCTTAAGAAAGTACATGCCAGACCCTTCACATGTACTCTCTTCAGAGGTGGTATAGTTGGAGGATGATCTTTCTTATAGGGAGAAGCCAGGGAAGATCTTGGATAATAGAGATAACGATATACATAACAAGACTAATCACCTAGTAAAGGTACTATGGTGGATCCATAAGTACGAAGAGGCAACATGGGAACTGGAGGAGGCAATGAAGGAAAAGTACACTCACATGTTTATTGCCTAGAATGTAAAACGAAATTTTGAGGGTGAAATTTCATAAGGGGGGGGGGAGAATGTAACGACCCAATGATTTTCAATTGAAATTACATTCTTATAAATATGTCATATAATCACATTAAATCACTACAAAATGAACTAATAAGTGCTATGTGACCTTTAAACATATGTTTGTCACTTTTTTGATTTGAATTTTGAAACTCTTACATACACTGTTGCGATCAGTAAGTTATTTGGGGTCTAATATGATCAATATAATTTTCGGTTAATAGTAACATATCCTTATGAATAGTAATTTTAACCTTATGAATAGTGACATGCCCAAATTATTATTAACCTTACCAATGATAGTATATAAATAAGATTCAAGTGGAAGTATGATATACCTATATCTAGGAATAGGAAAATAAATATTTTAAAATTGTTATTTGTCAAGTAAAAGATGTTTTTAATTAAAAACATAATAAATCATATTTAAGAAAATTATTTTTGAAAAATAGAGTTCATTTTTATTTTATACACATCAAAAATTTGTAAGGTTGGATTTGTGAGATTCATCTGAAATACATGAAATTTTGGTGAATAGTAAAATACATTAATTTACTGTATAAATACATTATAATTTAAATCGACTATTACTGATATCATAAGTGACAAAATCACCCAAATATCGAACTCACAAGCATTTATTACTATTCTAGGTCATGGAATACTCACTATTTCTAGTCTTGTGAAGAAATAATAAATTAATGATTATAATATTATGAATACCCTCCTCCCCTCCACTATAAATACCACCCATTCTTACCTCTCCTATTAATCCTCTCAAACCTTGTGGCTTTCCAATATTCTTCCCCAATCTCTCCCAAATATCCACCCCCACTTCAAGGATCCCCTAGGCTCTTAAAAATACCAAAACCTCTTCCCTTATGAGGCCCTCAAGGAAGATTGATTCAAGAAGTAAATTCCTCTTTTCATTTATTTCATTTTCTTTTAATGTTCATTTGTTTTCTTTTCTATCCTTACCCATCCTCATCCAAATGTTATGAAAACTTCTGTACTTTAATTTTATTATAATATTTTAATGATTATGGAATAATTTATTATCATCTCTCTTTTCACCGCCTGTTATTTTAATGAAATTAAAACACCATTTGAGATGTGTTAATTTAGCACAATCAAGGATGAAAGGTTATCAATTTCTAATACTATCTTAAATTCTGGTCAGGAAACAATTTTAATGGTTGAATCAAAATATTATACGGGTATCTTATATTATTTAATTTTCTATAATCCTTACTCAATTATGATTTAAAATAATAATACAAAACAGTTTAATTGTTAGAAAAATCGCTAAAATTAATTCAAGTGCTTATCATTAAAGTTTTATATAACGATTCAACTTCCCTCCAAGTAAAAAAATTAAATTTACAACCATTTAATCTTCTAGATGTTAAATAATATCATTTAACATTAATTCTGGACAACCACCATCATCATACATGTTTATATGAACATGAACTAATCATTAAAACAAAGCAAACAAACTGACCCGAATAATGAAATTAAACCTCATAACCAATTAAAATGGTTATAAATGAACATAAAAAGATTATACTAAATATTTTAAATATATAAGAGGTTTTCTAACTTATTAATTAATTAGACTAATTTGTTTATTAAATTCATTAATAACAAGTGGAGAACACCAACAAAGTTATGTTAAGGGATCCTCTCCATTTCACTTTTATTCAAGAATGTTCCTTATGATAGGAAATTTTATGAGTAATCCCTAATCATGGGGTATGATTATGAACCACACTCATAATTTCCTCATGTTGTATAAAATATGATAAATTCATTTATATCTCATTAATCCCTCTTAAGTACAGAAGATACCATGTTGATAATCGGTAAGGAATTCAACCTGAACCGCCTTTATTACTTTGGGTTGCTCTATCTATCTTTATACACAAATGAAGTTGTATATTCTTTTTTATGTACAAAATATAAATTCTGTTTATATTATCCAAACTCATGTTTCAATTTCCACACCTCATTATCTTTTAGGGACATACATGTTTTTAAGTGATTCCCTCCTTAATACTACCCGATAAGCAAACATGTTTTGAGAGAACTTCCTGAATTCTATCATGATTTCAAGTTCACATTATCATCGATTTTAAGCCACAATTTTCATTATAAAATATGTATTTTTTATTTTTAAAACATTCCTGGTTAATTTTTGGTTTTTTATAATGTATTTTCCCCTTTTATATTTTATAGACTAGTTTTTTCCTTAAAACCTGTCAAAAAAATTTAGTTCTAAAACATCTAAAATACATTTATTACATGTTTTCACATCAGTTTGACATAAAATACCATGATATTTTCCTATTTTAAAATATTAATTTCCATGTATATTCTAATTCTTTTCATCCATTGATACATTTTTGATACGCCCATTGGTTATGCTTTACAATGTGATTGTGGTACCCAATTCTTTCCATGGGTAACCCATATGTTTAAGTGAGATTGATTATTTATGATTCTTTATGTGGAAAAAATATTCATGAAAATTTAAGATGGGTGTGTCCATATAGCACTCCAATTAATGGGGTAATGTGAAGTCTCATGAGATGATTATGTGCAACAGTTTTGGCGGTTATCCTTGCCCTGTGCTTTTATGTGCAACGGTCTTGGTGGTAAGACTTGGCTTATGCTACTATTGGAAATGGTCTTGGAGGTTAGCCTTGAAACATACTAAATTCATGTTTTATTTTTCTTCCACATTTCTATGATTCCATGTTTAAATATTACCATGTTTATATTTTATGAATTCATATGTTACATGCTTTTTTATATCAACGTGTTATGCCTTCTAACTCATTTACTAAAGCATTATTCTTCTGTTTATTATCTTTCTAGGATTTTAGGCTCATCCCTTTTTTCATGTGATCCCTAGGGTACCATATTCATATCTATGTGATCAAAAAAAGTTTGTATCTATTTATGATTACTAAATAAAGAAATTTTATTTTTAGTTCCATGTTTTCACTTTTATGTACCTAGTTATCAGGGACATTAGACATCGCGATCTTTGGCTTGAACTCTGGTGTATAATTAGGCTTAAAATCATATTTTTTTAAGTTTAAAATGATAGGGTCTCAATATTTATTTCAATTATTACCATTTTTGTAAAACTACTTATTTCATTATGTTTCTTTCGAGTGTTTTGACCCAAATCAATTTATGTGTCAAAAAAACATTGATAGGTCATCTATGGTCAAAGGGGTCATTACATGAAAAATCCAAAATAGTAACAATCACATAATTTTCATATTTAAAAATCAATTATATTTTTAAAAATCATAATTTCATATGGTTAGGGAAAATGATTCAACGTTACAGTCATGGAGATAGTAGGTTGTATGTACGCAAAAGTAACATTCTTATTTTTAAATGATCATTATGGAAAGAAGGAAAGTAACACCATATATTTTCAAAATGATAATTATATCATATATACCATATTATTTATTTATATATACTTATATATATAATTATTATGACGAAAAAGGAATAACATCATGTCGAGGTGGCGGTGGTCCACACATCCACGAATGACGTTATCACATTTTAAGTGTGTGAAACTGTAATGAAGAAAATGATATATATTATATTCAAAGAAAGGTAATTATGTCATTAATATAAAAATAGATTTTTTATGTCACATATTTTTATTTAAGACAATTCATTTTTATGTTCAATGTATAGTTTGAATGAATCACATCGCTTTAAGGGGTGGTAGTCCACACTTCCACAAATGATGTTATAATTTTTACACAAAATGTAAAGTATAATTATTTATGTTTTAAGATAATTAAATAACTATAATGAGATAATAAATATCATATATATAATATATAATTAAATTTTTCATCATAATGACCACTATGAGAGGTGGTAATTGAAGAATGAACAATCATCGTTTCATGAGGTGGCAGATATCCATGCACATAAACAGTATGTTTATACACATTAGATGGGGGTCTGTGAGTTTAGATCAAAAACATAAGTTAAAAACACCCTAGTTTTTTAGGATACTAATTTGTTTATAAAAAAAATCTAATAATAAGATTTTTGGGGTAATTGAAAGGAATTAAACCTAGAGAGATTAAGGAAATATGTTACCTCTTAATCAGGTAACTTATTTTGGTTTGAACCAAAAGGATTCATTAGGGGGGTTCATTCCCTAATATAGGCTTATAGGTAGAGGGTAGGTATGTTTTATGACTAATTGATCTGATTTTGGATGATCTAAATTGGCTTGATATTTGTGAGGAAGGGGGAGCGATGGTGGCCTTTTATAGAGGAGGAAAAGGACTCACTTGGTATTTTGAAAACAACTTAGGTGCACACACACTTTTACCTTTAAAAATTCATAAAAAACATAATAAAATCAATAATGTAAGGTTAATGGCCTAAGTATGACCATAATATGAGTTTTGGATAAGTTTATAGGTCATTTGGGCCCCTAAATTAAAGGTTTAGTCCTTTATTAATCTTAATTTTTCCTTAATAATTGTAATTAATATTAATCACTTTCACTAATATTTTTGGTAAATAAAAGTTGACATTATTATAAATTATAAATTATTTTGATTCCAAATATTTAATACATTTTTCAAAATTGGAATCATATAATTGGTGTAAGTTTATTTAAATTTAATCTTGTAGGTGGGACGACAGAGTTGGTTTTTAAATTAAAAATATTTGAATGTTTACTATGTTTTTACAATCAATTTCAATGTGAAATTGATTAAAATGACATAAATTGAATTAATTAATAAAAATATGATCTAATTTAACTTTAAAACCAATTAAATTTTTAATTTATCCTTATAAATAAATTAGTTGAAAAATTATTTTTGAACTAAAATTCAGTATTTTTAACTATTCGTTAAAAAATAAATTATTTCAAATAAAATGATAGATTCACCATAACCTAATTATTATGTTTCTCTTAAAAATATGCAGTCTATTTTGAAATATTAAATTAATTAAAGTTCCAATATTAAGATTTAAAATTTTATAAGCATTAAAAGGCGGTAAAATTTCATTTATAAGAATATAAGTTTTTATCTATAAAATAGAGTTTGTTATTATCTTATAACTATAAAAGCTAATGGATGAAAATAAAAATTATGTGGTTGAATATATAAAATATAAATTTCATTAAAATAGTTAAATAATTTTAATTAATTATTTTCATTAATACAACATACTTTTGGAATCATAGATATAATAATATTTCTTTTTATATCCAATTGGTTCTTATTTTAATTTCTCATTAATTGGTAACCGTTGAATTAATTGTTTATTTATATGAACCATAATTTTTTTTAAGTTATTTAATAACACTCATAACCTCTAACAGAATTTCTAGGTTATATCATATTATATTAAATAATAATATTTTAAAAATGTATTATTTTTCAGTAAAACTTGATCTTGTGTGTATCACAAGCCATCAAAGAAGATCGCTATTTTGTGTAACACATGCTAACTTGGTGTTTCATTCTTTAAAATATATAGAATCTATTTTAAATAGTATATATACTATAAAATATCTTGATATTATATTTCTTTATGTGGTTGGGGTCATGTGTCATGCATGCTATCAAATACAAGGTTCTTACTTTATAATTTTGGGGTGTTATAAGGAATATCAGACAACAGTGGTTATCCCACTACTTTAAATGCAACAGGATGATTCTACACAACCTTTAGTTGGGTCATTATTCAAACCCCTAGGAATATTTGGACTTTTTTGTGACTTTGACGAGGTATGATTTCCTTTTTTGTGGGTTCCTCCTATCTTGGTTTATGAAATGCGACTTTGACTGAGATTCCAGTTGTAGTTGTTGAATGATCCTCAAATAGTAGATGTTTGCCTTGTGGTCAAAGAAATTAATGATATACTGATCGTTAACATTTATATCTATACCTTTATAGGATTTATTCCCTCTATGGTTACTATTATGATGAAAATTCCCCCATCCTTGTGGGATGGGGGTTATTCGGGGCTATGGGTGGCATTGAATGATCCTGTTATTGAGGATATAATGATTCCAGTCGAGGATTTGATTACTCTAGGGATTTATATTGAGATATAAATTCCCCGATACTGGTGGAATGAGGTTGATCTGGAATCACCATTGATTTTCTTGATAATTTATGATTCAAGAGCTAGAGGTGGTGGTAGATATTACCCCAACCTAGAGGACTAAATTCTCTTCTGGACAACTACTACGGCAGCTACTACTACAGCCTATTTGATATGGCTCAGCGGTGCTCGCTTAGGAGTGGGGGGGTGAAGGCAGCCCATAATGGGAATCATTTTTTAGGAAAAGTTGTTCAGATGATCAAAACATTGACTTCCATGTCTAGAATTCATTACTATTTATTTGAGGGGTTTATTTAAAATTTTTGATAGCTATCCAATCCCTCTATTTATGATTTTTGGGAATCAATAAAGTATGAGAATTATATTGAAGTGACCAAATGGATCGATCATTACTTGGTCCCCTAATTTATCAAATGGCTGTGACATTATATGATATTTTATCTGAAGGGTTCTTCTAGTATGGGTAAATATTGATATTTAATGCTCCATATTTTTCCCATCCATAGATACACACATCTAAATATAATAATGAAATTAGTGGGTGAAGAGTTGTCACGAAGTAGTGAAAAACACTACGTAGGTGTTTTTCATGCTCCTCCAATCATAGGTTATGGGCCATGAAAAATAAAAACATATCTAGCTAGAAATAGATTATGTTAATGAGATATAGGTGATACTTATATCATGGATAGGGGATATTTTTATCCTCCATCTGCGGATGATTATCTCACATATTTTGTAATAGAAAAGGAATCCACTATTTTTCTATCTCATCTAAGAACTCATAGTCAGATGTAATAAGGGTACAAAACATGATAGGTATGTTTCTTATATCTAAATCTCTCCATATATCAATTTTGACCTCCTATTCATCAAAAATACACACTTGCATATAATTAGAACAAAAATATTCTTCTTATGGATTCCTACTAACCCAAGTGGAGTGATTCTAGAATTTTTTGGGTGAATTATATACTATTGACACTGATGTTTGAAAAACCTCTCTATTCAAAGGAAACAGAGTTATGGGAAACTCTCTATACATATTTTTCTGGGAAAGGGTGGGATTTCCATGTCCGTGGGAGATATCTCCATGGGTAGGTTGACCAGGGTGGACGTCAGTAGTAGAGTCCCTGTGATCCATCTCCACATTACCATGAGGAGGACTGTCATGGTAACAATCATTGACTTTTTTGGTTAAAGATAAGATAGAACAATAGGTTGTTGGAAATGTGTCTATAATAACCTCAAGGACATTGTAATTGTGAATATTTGGAATGTGGGACTCACTATTCTTTATGTCCAAAATATACAGACATGCCTTTAGGAATTTTCTAGGGATATATTTCTACTATGACATGGTTTCCAAAACATGTAGATAACTATCTGGTGTTGTGGGAGTATGATCCCACAGAATATAATCTTATGGAATATCCCAATGTTATTTTTCATTATTGAAATAAATATGATCATGTCTCGAAGCATGTTTCATAATCACTTGGTTAGACTTCGTCATAATGGGAGTATGAGACTAATCATGAGACTTTAGAGCGTTGGTATTTTATGGTAGAAATATGAGATTGCCCTGAGGCATGTGATTCTCTCACATGGTGAGTCCCAATTAGAATAGGAATATGAGTAGAGTCCGAATATGTATTCCTCATCGGAATATTCTGACAGACCTCAGGAATGGGACAAGGGGTATGAGCCTCATCCTATATTTCCTAGATGCTGATGCAGTAATTCATAGAAATAGGTTGGAATATGAACTTAGATAATGTGATCTATTGGAATAATATTGGAACATTCACTGATAGGAATATGAGATTTTCATGAGCCATGTTTCATTCCAACTGGGTTAGGCCCGTCTATAAAAATGGTATGAGCCCAATCATTGTCCTTTAAAGTATGTCTCTAGTCTTATTAAACATGAATGTGATTCATTCAAAAGGATTCTTCCCCTCTTATTTGGTGATACCCAACCATAACAAGGATATGATCCAAATATTGGGCTTTTGGAATATACTTCTAGAGTTTTTCAAAAGATATGTGGCCTTATCCTGAGGCATGTTCCACATTCACCTGGTGATACTATGTTGAAATAGTCATATGATCCCAGTCTGACACCTTATCCTTTAATGGGATATGGTGATAATCCTCATGGATAAGAGAAAGAATATTTTCTTACTCTATGGAAACAACTTTTTCATAATGATCATAGTGTTGAGATTCCCTAGTTTTAGGGATAGAAATATGTGCTTATCCCTGTATCTTTACCAGTGTTGGAATATTCCTGTAGAGTTAATGAGCTATTTCTAATACATAATGGTATTTTAGAAAAGTGTGCTTATGGATATAAGCATGAACATTTTCAATCTCTACTATATACAGGAATATATCTTCAATTGAAGCAAGTATTTGAGCACACTCCTATCCTCCTTTTTCCCAGTGAAATATGTCGATGGTATTTATGCATGAGGGTAAGGATATGCACCTCCCTCATGCCTGATGTAGTAATATACCCGCAGGCTTGTTCTGAGGGAGCAGGGATATGATCATGTGTGTAGGTTACTGCCAGAATATTCCATGAAACGTCATCTGTGGGAGTGGGGATATGAGGACACTCCTGGATGTACATCATATTCATTACTCGATGTGTCTTTTTTATTTCCCATGCATAGGCATCAAAGGTGTGCATGTATCGGTCGGTACCCTAAGTAGGATAGTCATGGGTATTGGTGGGATAACTAGGAGAAATACAGAATTTGACGTCGAATTATTAACGTTAGTTTTTTATAATCCGATGCTGATGGTCTGAGAGAGAAATTTTTGGTGTTAGGTTTTACTAAAAATTGACAACAAAAATTTTAATGAGTGGTTTTTTGCATCGGTTTATAGTAAAAGTGTTGAAAAAAACCAGAATTCCTTGAATTTTTGTGTTGTTTTAATATGTACCGTCTCTAAAAATAAAAATAAAAGTTTTTCTACTTCAGTTTTAAGGAAAGATGATGCCATAGGTGTTATTTTTGGTGTGATTTTTTAACAAAACTGACGCTGAAAATAACAACCCTGAAGACTTTCAGTGTCATTTTTTGTAAAAACCAACACCTAAATTAAAATATATTTATTTCTGTCTCGGTTTTTTAAAAATTCGACGCCTAAAGTCATTTAAAAATTTACGGGATCAAGAAACCCTCATCTTCATTATTCTTCGAAATCGAAACCTATGGTAGATCCTCTCGACTCAAGAGGACTTTGAAGCCTTATTTGTTATTTAAAACTGCCATTGTTGAGGATTTTCATACATTTTCACGATTTTTGGTATGCATTATTTATTATATGGTCTTCTTTGATCATCTATGGATTATTTATTTATCCTTAATGCTATTTTGAGTGACTCTTGACGATAGTTTTATTTTTCTTTATTTTTTATCTTTATTTATTGTTGTTACAATCAATTTTGTTCTAGATTTTGCAGTGTTGAATTTTCCAATGTTTTATTTGGATCAATGTTTGTATTTGAGATCTATTTTCAAGTTAAAATTCGAATTTTGTAAGTTTTTTTAAATTTTGAAGATAAATTATTGATCATTGAATATTAATTTTTATTTTCTACAAATATTAGTTTATAGTTTATTAAAAATGTGTTGGAACATAGTTAATGGTCATACCTAAGAGTGATTAGTCAATGTTCTTGATATGGATTGGAGATGTATGATTATAGGTTACGAATTTTTATATGAAATTATGTATAAATGTATTTGTCAATGTTCTTGAATAAATTATACCAAAAGACATTTGTATTATTTTTATCTGACATTATTTATATATGACATTATGTATAAATGTATTGGTCAATGTTCATGACCAATTGTATTAGTCAATGTGTTCAATTTTTTTTATCTGACATTATTTTTATCTTGACCAATTGAATAAATAATGTTTTGAAAATATTTTTATCTGACATATTAGTCCTCATATGATTGAGAAAATACACCTGAGAGGGGTGGGGATTGGGGGGATTGAATCCGGTCTACATAAATTATTCCAAAAACCAAATAATATATATATATACACATCACAACATACAATGGATCCACAACAACTTATTATTCCTCAAATGATTTTATTGTCCTATCACCCAAATGTGTTGTAAGATATATCAATTTAGTTATGTATTTAATTTCATCTGTCATAATTTTGGGAGTGTTAGGATTGATTTCTCTTATAATATGAACATTTACTCTAATTATTATTTCATATTACTAATAATAAAAAAAATTCACCCTTTAAATTAATGAAATATTCAACAATTTTGATACATGAAACATCTAAATAGTGCAACAACTATGTAAAATGAACTAATAAATTTTAGAAGATTGATATTATAATTCAATTATAATATCAACATAACTCATGTATATAATATGAAAATAAAATGTTTACTATTTGTAAATGTTTTTCATATCTGATGTTTTCTATTTGGTTATCAATAGTTTTTATTTAATGTGTTTGTGTTTAAAATTTATCTGTAAATATATATATATATATATATAAATGTTTATATGTTTTAATATATTCACCAATTATTTTTTGTGATATCAGATATTGAATGGATCATAATTGGATATATTTACGAAGAACCACTAGTGAATGTGAAAAAGGAGTTGATGAATTCTTGGAATTTGGTAAACATTATCTTATAAAAATTGGTTTCATTTTCTATCCATGTGTCAAGTATTTAAATATGAAAAATTTAAACTCCATAGAAATAAAGGACCATCTCATTTGTTGTAGTTTTAGCCTTAATTATACACGTTGGATCTGGCATGGTGAAAGAACTGAAAATTTAACATCTAATGTTGATGAAAATATGAATAACGAGGAAGAGGATCATATTGAAGAATTAATTCATGATTTTGGTGTTGAAACCATCCAAAAAATAGAAACTTTTGAATGATTTTATAGAGATTCTGAGAAACCATTATTCCTAGGTTGTAGTAAATATATAGTGTTTTCAGTAGTTTTGAGATTAGTTAACATAAAAGAAAAAAATGGGTGGAGTGATAAAAGTTTCTCCAGCTTACGTGATCTTTTAAAAGAGCTACGTCTAGAAAGAAATAGGCTTCCAGATTCCAATTATGTGGTGAAGACAATATTATGCCTAGTGGTATTGGGGTTTAAAAGGATACATTCTTGCCCCAATGATTGTATACTGTATAGAAAAGAAAATGGATATTTATCAAGTTGTCCTATATGTGATACATCATGTTGTAATATAGATGGGAAAGTCAACTCAGATTATTTCTGGTGATGTCATTTAACGTCATGAAAAATCATTTTTGTACTTTCTAATGATACCATCCAATATGTTTTACATACAATTATGATATTTCAATTGTGATTCATTTTTAGTTACTAGATTCAAAACTACTGCTAAATCAATTAGGTACCTTCCAATAATTCCTCATTTGAAGCATATATTTTGAAATTCAATGAAAACAAAAAGATTATGATGGAATTCAGATGAGTGCATCTTTGAAGGTAACTAAAGTCACCCTTCTGATTCACCCTAGAGGAAGAGTTTTGATAAAAAAATTATGATTTTTTGAAGTGAAGTTAGAAATATCATAATGGGATTGTGTACTGTTATAATGAATCCATGTCAGAGCCTCAATAGCTAACATAGTTATTGGCATATTTTTCTGGTAGTTTACAACTTTTCCCCACATCTATGTATGAAGAAAAAAAATGTTATGAAGATCTTGATGATTTCAGAACCAAAACAACCAGGAAATGATATTGATGTGTATCTTTCACCATTGATTGATGATTTGAAACTGATATGGGAGGTAGGTGTAAAATTTTTCGATGCATACAAGAAACGGTATTTTCTTTTATGTGCTATCATTATGTTTACTATAAATGACTTTACTGCATATGAAAACTTATCTAGATATAGTGTTATGGGACATAAAGCATATCCAATTTGTGAAAAACAGACTTCATATTATCAATTATAGAATGGAAGAAAGACATTTTACATGGGACATCAATGATTTTTTAGAATCGATTATCCTTATCATAGATTGAAAAAGGCATTTAATGGATTACAAGAATACTAACATCCCCCTCGACCATTGTCAGCTGAATAATATTATGATAGGGGGAATGATATTGATTCGACATTTGGAAAGAAAAGAAGTTCTGGTCTTCAAAGAAATATTTGGAATAAGTGGTCTATTTTTTTGAACTACCTTATTGGAAATTTTTAGAGATAAAACATAACATCGATGTTATGCATGTTGAAAGAAACATATGTGACAGTTTGATTGGAAATTTTTTAGACATAAAAAAAATACAAAACATAGATTGTATTCCATATTGGAATTTATATTAATGAAAATATGTTTGGAGTTATCTCCCACTATGAAAGGAAATAGAACATATTTACCTCTGGCTTGTCACACATTAAGAAAGATTGAAAAGATGAATTTCTATTAGTGTATTCATGGTATTAAAGTACCCAGTGGTTTTTCTTTAAATGTGAATAATTTTGTGTCATTGAAGGATTGTAAATTAATAGGTATGAAATCTAATGATTTCCATGTGTTGATGCAACAACTTCTACCAGTAGCAGTGCGTGGTATATTACTGACAATTGTCATAAATACTATCATCCGGTTATGTAATTTTTTCAAATCCATTTGTAGCAAAGTCATTGATCCAAATTTGTTAGATGTGTTTGAGAATGAATCTAATATTATTCTTCATCAACTAGAAATGTATTTAACACCCACATTTTTTGATATAATGGTTCATCTTTTGATTCATTTGGTGCGTGAGATAAGAATATTTGGGCCTGTTTATTTAAGATGGATGTATCCTTTTGAAAGATATATGAAACTTTTGATGGGATATGTTAAAAATATGGATCTACCAGAGGCCTCTATTGTTCAAAAATATATATCAGAAGAGGTGATTTACTTCTATAATGATTATTTGTATGAGGTGGAGCATATTAGTCTCCATGTATCATGACATATGATAGTTGATAGTGAAGGTATAGGGGTTCAAGGGTTAAAGGTAAATTTCATTCCATGTGATGAAGTGATGCAGGCACAATTATTCATTCTGAACAACACAGATGTGGTTCAATCATATATATCCTCACATATTGTTGATTTAGAGTTATGATATCAGACAAGAAATGAAAAGTGGTTGATGATTGAGCATAAGAATACATTTGTTTCATGGTTTAAAGAGAATGTCACCTCAGATATATCTAAATCAAAAACATTGAAGTGGCTATCAGGGGGACCATCTCTTAATGTGATCATATGGTCTGGTTTGTATATCAATGGCTACACATTTTACACAAAAAACCTGGATGACAAGAGTACCATTCAGAATAGTTGTGTGATGGTTTTTACTGAAGTAGTGTTTTTTAGTGTCAATGATAAACCCCCAATTTTTTCATCAACGACATATTTTGGAGTTCTAGAAGACATATGGTAAATTTCTTATATTAAATTTCGAGTCACCATTTTTATGTGTAATTGGGTTGATGGTAATAGCGGTGTGAAACATGATGAATATGGGTTTAAACTTGTTGATTTGAAATGATTTAATTACAATGAGGAACCATTTATCATGGAGACAAATGCAAAGAAAGTATTTTATGTCATTGATCCATCAAATGATCAATGGTTATTTGTTTTTCAAGGAATGAAGATACCATTTGTGTGATGAGGATGATGCTAATGATGTTTGTGATTTACATAATCCGTATTCATCTATTACGCAATTTCTAGATGATTACAAAGAGTAAAGGATAGACACAGTGCATGTTGTATGTAATGATCATGATGAAGGCATATGGGAAAACACTAAATTATTCTCCTAATTTTTCTGATAAATATTTATATTTTGTTACTTTTTCTGAAACTAAAAAATCCATGCCTCTTTTTTTTACTTACTTATTTTTTGTCTTTCTTATTTCTAAGTATTTAGTTTTCTAATGATATGTAGATACACAAAATTTTATTACACTTTCTAGTAGAAATGACTAATACAGATAGAGAGGAGCAGTTACATAGGTTTATCTTTTTTTTACATTTTATTAAATATTTAGAAATATACTTATTTAATTAAATAAAACTGTTAATTTATAATTTTTTTGGGAGTACTACTGATGTGTCCTCGGCAGAGGAGACTTCTAATGTTACTACTAAAAAATCTAGTTCTCATGTTGGTAAACGTGGTATTACACGTTTACCAAAACTATCTCCTACTCATGATGATGACAGGGTACACATTTGTTTTTTTGATGATAATAATGCAATTGGCTAAAATGTAGTTCATTTTTTCAGTTATATAGAAATTTAGAGCCGTTGTAGGATTAGTATTTTATATCTTGATTGAAAGTTAGTCGATAGCATGGTAAAGCAATAACTTTGGGAGGTCATGATGGTAAAATATCTTAATCAATTTCTTTTATCTCATTTTTTAATACTATATAATTTAAATGAAATATTTAATTTATTCAATTACAGATGACATTCAATTTTGACGAAACCAAAAAAATTGTCAAAAGACATCTCGCTTTAGGGGCGGTTTGATGGAGAGATTTTAAAACAAAACTCCGAAAAAATTATGTTTTTAGAAAGAGAAGGTTTGAAAACTAATACCTCAAGTATCCATTTATAAATGAAGATACATTGAAGAGATTTGTTGGCATAAGTAATGAAGAAAAATTTCAGGTATGATAATTATTTCATATTGTAAAATTTATTATATACTTTTCTTGTTACATAGTTGTTTATTTTTATATAACAGGCCTCCTGGAGATCTCATCAAGAGATCCAGTTGCAAAATGTATTCCCTTATACATTTTCACGTGGAGGGTACTCGTATTTGGAGAAGAAAATGATTGAAGAAAATTTGAAGCATTAAGAGCTTGATCTAGTAGTGGTTCAGAAGAGGTGCAATTTGGTCCTCCATCTCCTCCCACTCGACATGAAAAATGGAAAAAAGAGATATGAAAAAAATGAACAGTATCATAAAAAATAAACTAAGCATGTAGCTGATAAAATTGTAAGTAAATATTATTTATTTGTTATAAATTTTCCTATTTTATAAATTATAAACACTAATGTAACTTTTTTATTTTGCATTTCAGGATGAACAGTAGGAGAATGAGACACAGGGCTCTTTTATCCTTGAGGGTATGATGGTCATCCTAGCCACTACTTTGGGAAAGGAAGAACACCTAGGCCATGTTAGAGGATATCAGGTGAGTGTTAGTATTTAGATGCTTTTTTATAAGAGTAAGCAATCAAGAGACCCAGAAATAGAATCTTTAAAAGTAGAGTTGAAAGATATGAAACAGTCTATGGGTGATAAAATTCAAGCAGCAGTGCAGAAGGCTCTGTTAGAACACGTGGAAAGATAGTCACAGTATACGCATCCTTACAAGGTAAATAATTTATTTGTCATCAATTTTTCTATTTAATAAATTATTAACACCAATATAACTTTTTCATTTTTCAGCCTTCTCAACCTGCTCACTCGGACTACCCTACCCAATTTTCCTACCCCACTCTGTATGATCAGCCTTCCTAGGTATATTATTTATTTTTCATCAATTTATCTATTTTATAAATTATAAACACTAATATAACTTTTTCATTTTTCAGCCTTCCTAGCCTACTCACCCAGACTACCCTGCCCCATCTACCTACTCCACCCTGTATGAGCAGCCTTCCCAGGTATATTTCTTATTTTGTTATTAATTTTTCTATTTTATAAATTATAAGCACTAATATGAAATTTTCATTTTTCAGCCTTCCCAGCCTACTCACCTGAACTACCCTACCCTATCTGCCTACCATGCCCCATATGAACAGCCTTCCCAGGTATATTATTTTTTTCATCAATAATTATATTTTATAAATTATAAACACTAATATAACTTTTTCATTTTTCATCCTTCCCAACCTGCTCACCTGGACTACCCTTCCCCATCTTCTTACTTTGATTGTCCACCACCTCACTTGAACCAAAACTTTATTATGAGTTGTTTTCTTGAGATCCTCACATACATATTTCTGCGTTAGGAATCGTGGATTTTTTTGGGGGATTATTTACACCACTATCCAATGAAGATGGGTCAGTTTAGAGTATCAGTACTTGATATTATAGATTCTAATGCTCTACTACCATTTACTAACACAGAGATCACTATAGATAGGGATTATATCGGTAATTTTTTACTTTGTCTAATTTTATTTCTTCGTTATATTTCATTTGAGGTAGGTTTTTTTTAAATAATAATTACAAATGATTCCAAATTAATTATAATGTTTTCTAAAATTTAACTTATATAGGATTATCTGAAAGAAAAGATGTTGCACAAATAAAGAAAATGTTCAGGAACAATCGACTATAGATACTTCAGATATTTCTTATAGGATACAATGATTATATTAGGAATCTTCTTAATAGAATTTTATCTATGAGTTTCAGATGATGACTAATATATATGGAAGATAATATCCATTGAGATTACTCAATGAAGATATCACGCATCTAGTAAATTTTGAAGAGCTCTTCTTGAATGTGGTGAAGTTTTTTACCATGTAAGTAAATTGAAATTTTTATTTGTATTTATTTTATAAATGATGGTTAAAAATTGACTAACTATATTTTATTTTTCAATTAGGTATCTAGACACGCTTATTTTACAAGATGAAAGTACATACATTTAAAGTTATATAGATCCAGAATTCATTTCCATTGAAGTGTAATATGTGAAGAATCCTGACAGAGTTTCATATATGTGTGATAGACTATCACATATGAATATTCAGTGTCAGTTTCTACCATTTCATGATAAGTAATAACAGAAACATAATTATGAACTAATGAACATTATAATGTCATTAATTGTGAACTTTTTGTTTTGTAGGGGGAATTGGATGTTAGACATATTGTGCCCAACTGAATGAACTGTATATTGGTTTTTCTCTTTATTAAGAAATGTTCATAAAAGATTTTCCACCATATTAGAAAGGTAATTTTTTTATAAGCTCATTATGTTTAATTATCATTTTTAAGATATGTATTATTAGTTATAATATATGAAAATGCAGTTCACGGAAAAAATTTAACAAGGAATATAAGTCGATAAAGACACGAAATAAAATAAAATATGTAGAAGTACATGTAATTAGTTTTTATATAAGAATTTGCTCTAATTTTTGGTTATATATTAATTTTTATTAATAGTTTAATGTTTTATAATTATAGTGTTATCGTCAATAAGGAAAATTTGAATGTGGTTATTATATTATATGATTCATGTATGAGATAATCACCAATAGGAAAACTACTGAATTTGATAAGGTTAGTTGTATTAATTTTTTTATATTTTCTTCCATATTATTCTATTTTTTTATCTCATATCATTCAATGTTATTATAGGCATTAAACGATTTACAGTCTTATTCCCAATCTAATATGACCCATATTCAATTTACCTTTGGGAACTATTTGTTAAGTCTGGTTAGTATTTGGGGTATGTATATTCTATTATTTACAAATAATATTACATATGGGTTCAAAAAACTAACTCTTTTTATATATTAGGTGTTTGAACCTACTAATAATCAAATTAATGATTCAAAAATAACCAACAATGAGCTTTCCATAAATTTTAGGTACGTTTATTTTAATTCTACTTTATTTGGAATGTGTAATATTCAAAAATTTCTCATTTTTTTGTAACTTTCAGTGTAGTTTTTTTTTATGATTGTTATATGAAAGAATAAATAATCAATCAACCTTTTGCTGAGTGCATATGTACTATCCAAGATGACATGAACCCATGTCGTACCTGCTACAACTCCATGCCAAAAGGATAAAAAAGACATTAGAACTGACCAAAAACAATCCAAAAGTGCATTAAACATATTATATGGTATCCTTAAGTCATTGAGTGTGGAGTCAAGTGACAACGATGAACATGGTAACAATTTATATAAGACTTCTTAGGGAATCAAACATCAAACATGGTCTCATGGGCTACACATGGACATTAGTTGCCATATTTGAAAACATTTCTCAAGGCTATACACACACACACACACCACTCTGCATACATTCTAGTATACATCTATTATAAGAAATGTACATATACTCATCCATCATGGGATATCAACACACAAATAAATGGAAAATAACTAATTAGAAATGATAAATTAAGACCTTACATCTATTATATTCATTATCCATCTCAATCTCATCCTACTTTATCTAATCATCCATTATAGCATAGTTTACCATCAAACCATCCCATTTAGCCTTAACCATAGATGCCGCAATTCTAACAGCGGCATATTATTCTAACATTCGACACTATAATTCATTTAGTCCTTCAAGTTCCTCTACAATGTAATTGTCTAATTTTTTATAATATTTATTGATGCATTGATATTTAAGTAGAATATATGTAATTACTTCTGTGGCTCAATTGTATTTTCTACTTTATAATACAAATGTGTAGATAATTTTTTGATTAACTAGATAAATGTATGTAAGTTCTATATTTTTATTGAAGGATAAATATTGTTTCATTGTTGTGTATATTGTGTTTTTTATAGGGGTTTTGATTTAATTGTAATTTTAGTTTTTTGAATTTTTCTAATTTTTCTTTAACTTACGACATCAGTTATTTTAAAAACTGATGCTGATTGAAAAAAAATTATTTTCAACATCAGTTTTTTATAAAACTGGCGCCGTAAAACAATTTTCGGCATCATTTTTATAAAAACCCTTTGCTAAAAACTCGATCCATTCGATTTTTGATGTCGGTATTACATAAAAATGATGTTGAAAATCAATTATCGGTGTTATTTTATTTAATAAACCGATGCCGAAACCATCAATGAAAATGATTTTTGGTGTCAGTTTTTAGAAAACTGATGTCAAAAATACTATTTTTTACTTCTCTTATACATCAGTTAAAAACCAACGTCAAAAATAAAAAAACCAATGTTTTAATGTGGTTTTTAACTATTAGGTGGTTTTGGCTATAGTGGTTATGACAACCCATCTTTTATTAAAAACTTAAACATGATTTATTACATAAAACATCACTTGATACAGCAAGAAGATTGAGAGGTTTAGTGTCTTTGGGGCTTAGGATCATTACATAAAATCATAAAACATGAAATAAAACATCTTTATTGAAAACATCCTTTACATGACCACTACATTCACTCATACATAGCATTGCATGGGACAACCTGAGGACATGCATAAGAAAACGGTGAGCTATAAAGCCCAGTAATGGAATACACATGGAATACATGAGGAGTACAATACATGTTAGACAATAGGAATATCAATAGATCACAAGAGAAACATGAACATATAGGCATGATAAAGTATGATAATCATAACATGGAAATGTGGCAACAACACTTAACATGGAATTAGCATGAGCCAAGGCCCATTGCACATAGAGCATGATTAAATCCTCATTACACATGAAGCACGAGTAAACCCTTGTTGTACTTGAATTAGCATGATTAAACACTCATTGCACAAGACATATAATGATACTATACTTTACCTAATGCATTGGAGTGCTATAAGGATGCACCCTTCTTAAACATTTCATTTCATGCATAAGTGTGCCACATGGATCATAAAACATGGATTCATAAAGCATAATAATTTATTCCATGATAAAGGAATGTGTAATTCATACATGAAACTTTATAATCAAAAAGTAATTGTGTATAAAAGTGAATTCCCTTGATGGAGAAATGGGCATGGTATTTACTACACAATGTCATTGTCTTAGAAAATCAGTGCGATTTCGGCAGTGTAACAGGGAGACATAAGAATTCATAAAAATGTTTGATGAGAGAGAAAGGGGTTGCTCATAATATTTAAATGTAATGTACAGTAATGATTTCATATAGATAAATGTCATTACAATTGTAATGGAATTTATATTCATGATACAAAAGTATTTCTTGAATGTAAATGCAGAGAGAGAAGTTCCTTTCAGAATTTTGGCATAGTAACAGGTGTACATGGGTGGAATTTAATGACAGAGAAAGGGTCTCCCATCATTAAAAAATAAAGAGGGAAGTATGAGGGAGGTTTTAAACCATACCCAAACATTAATAATTGAAATTAAAAGGGAAAAACAACTTAAAGAAAATTGGACAAAAATGAGAAAGGAAGAAAAAACCCTTACTTGCAAGTGTGCATCCAAAGGCTAGAGAGAGGATTATTAGAGGCTTATTGGGAGATTGGGGAACCTTGGGAGGATTCTAGAGAGAGTAGGGAAAAGGTTGGATGAACTCTAAAGTCTTTGAGTGTGGATTAAGTGGGAGCTTGGGTGGTTTTATATAGGAAAGGTGAGGGAATTCTTTATTATTTAGGTGTGGGACCCCTTATATTAAATTAATCCAAACCACAAACCATCCCATGGTTTATGCCCATGGTTTTTGAGAAAAGGGAAGAAGAAAACAATATTTTATAAGGCCAAAGTCTGATCTTCTTAAAATAATAGGGTTGCTTATGTGGAGGTGAGTCACACTCCCAAGGAAAACAATTTAAAAATACATGGTGTCTAATAAATCTTGAGGGGTCCATTAATGCTTTGAAAATTGAGTCAAAAAAACACAAAATCACATTATTTAAATTTTAAAACATATATTGTCCGAACATTAAGATTATATTATTTTATTACATCACTATTGAGTCATTATGATGTCATAAAACACATTATATATTTAAACGGTATTTAATTTTACCCAAAAATTTGACTGTCTCCAAAAATTATGAGAAATTCACCGTTGGATAATTTTGATGTCCTTATTCTAGAAATAACATTTATTTTATCTAACTAATTTTCTAAATAGGTTAATTTTCACTTTTAAAATAAAAATAGACATTTATAAAAAATTCAGGGGTTTTGACAGAAATGGCTTTCAAACCTTAATAAAAATTATAATTGCATTCATAAAATTATAAGATCATTTATATTTAATAAAAATTAATTTAATAATAATAATAATATTTTATTAAAATATTATTTAATTCAAAAATCCATTAATTTAATAAAATATAATTCTTAATTAAATATTAATTAAAAACACTATTTGTACTTTAAAAACTATTTACAATGTATCAAAAATGACAAGGAGGTATATTCATTATTATATACAAAAATAATATTCATGAACATAGTACTAGCGATTTGTTACATAACCCCTTAAAACAGCCGCATAAGACCTAAGGGTAATATAACGACCCACACTTTACATTATTATTGCTTCTAAATTGAAGCACGCTTATTACAACATATAACAAAATAATGAAAGGACCATATAGGTATAGTGTCTTTAGAAACTGGGAAACATAAACAACTGGTTCATAAAGAATCTACATTGTCTCCCATTTATTTCATCATATATAGAGTCCCTTTTGGAATATCCTACATAATAACCTTCTTCCTAACCTGAGGAAAGAAAACATACAAAAGGGTGAGCTCAAATTCTTAGTAAGGGTAAACAAAAGAAATAACAATCACATCATATTCATAAGAACAAAACATTTTGGAAATCATAACCTGCAAAAGAGATCATAATTTCATAACATGGGATAAATCATAGTAGTTAAATTTAATCCCAATAATAATAACTTAAAAGATGAAACTTTGTGTCATACACACATAATCATAGAGAATCATTTCTTAGTAGTCAAGACTCATTTCCAAGACTATCTTAGCGGACAGAGTCCATTTCTGAACCTAGTTCACTCCTCGTTTTCAGTCCTATTTCACTAAACCATATTAACCTATCAAACCAGACATGTCTATCTCATGAGATATAAATCTTTACCCAATGCATTGGAGAGAGATATAGGTCCCACTCATCTCATAATGAAACCATTCTTAGGTGGGCCAGAAAATCATAAATCATCCATCATAGCATAACCCATGTAATAAAAATGTGATTATTAATCATCATGGCATTATAAAACAATCCATATAAGATAGAAGGACATCATAAAAATAATTCCATCATAACATAATCAAAACAATGTAAAAGTAGGGATAGAAACAGAACCCTATATTATCTTAGATGGAAAATAATTTTGATAAAACACTTGAACTCCATTCTTGAGGAAAATATCCTTTCTACTTCAAAAACATTTTCCTTTCTTAACATTTCATATAATTTTAAACTAAAATAAGTTGATTAAAAATAAACTTGAGAACTTTTTAAGGAATATTCATGGAAATAATGTTCTAAAAATCCATTCATGTCGTATAAGTTAAAAAACATTCTTCTAGTACTTTGGCCAGAAAAGTCAAAAAGTACCTCGTACGAAAAACGACAAAAGTTTCCTTTCATATCTTTTACTAAAAACTTACCGAAGGGAAAAATTGGATTTTAAAAAATTTAGGTGGATATAAATAATATTACATATTGAGGAAACATGGATGTGGTTGATAAATATGCCCTACTAAATTATGATGTATAAACAATCTCATATAAAAATCGAGATTGTGAGATTTTTCCTTACCTTAGGTCTAATTTTCTTCGTATGTGTCTGAACCTCCTTTATAATGATTTAAATAGTGTCATTTACTTATTCCAGAATTATAATTATTGTTATGATATCGTATATGGACATATTCTTAGCTTCTTATCAGTAATATTTCATTGCTACTTCTTATTCGGGTGTTTATTACTTTTTGTTCTTATGTGTGTTTTGTCGAATAAATAATTATTATTATTTTTATGTTATAGATACCCAATTTCCATAATGGTATATGTGTAATATATATCATATGTATTCATTCAATTCATTTATATAATAATTATGCAATGAATATCATGTAGAATGAGTCACATCACATTTTGGAGACGGTATTCCGTACGTACGCACGAGCGATGATATCATTCCCATGATCGTGGAATTGTATTGGAGTGTATGTATACTATTTGAGAATCAATATAACTTTACAATTATCATATATAGTTATTATTTACACCATTATACCCATCCATGTAAGCTGGTGGTGGAAAATAGATTACACCACGTCGTGGAGACGGTATTCCGTACGTACGCACGCGTGGTGATTTCATTTTCCATATGATGGATAGATGGTGAAATAGGGTTGTTTCATACTTATAATAACATATAATTATATGAGTGATACTGATGTTATTACTTCATAATGAAACAACTAAATAAGATGAATTAGAAGAAGAAATAATGTTGAAAGAATCGGTAAAAGACATTACCTCTTCTTTGAAGCGCCTCTTTTTATCCTCCTCTTTGGGTACTAAAGGTGGACTTTGAGGAAGAACATAACCTATAAGATGTTTCTAGGGAAGTGGTGAATAGAATTTGGCAGGGTTTGGCCGAGATTGAAGGCTCAAAGTGGTGTGAGGAAGAGAGGGAGGAGGTGCCCATTTATAAGGGAGGAGAGGAGCACCTTAGGAAAAACTAAAAATATTATTTTATTATAAAGTCATATTCGGTTTTTAATAGCTCAAAATTGATTTATTTCTAAGCTAAGGTTGGGATGGGTCTAAAAACTCTCATCCAATAGAATTTATACATGTTTAGGTTTCTATTTTAACCTTTTCAATTATATTTAACTTTAAGTTAAATAATTTTACTTTTACCGTGTCTTCTTTTTTTCTTACACTATAAGGATAATAAACATACTATAACAAGCCAAAATGACCCCAATATGTTTATTATTAATATATATAACCTTATCTAAGTCATTTGGCTGAACCTTATATATTCAAGAATAAAATAAAAATTAACAACATAATATTTTTTTAAAAAACTATTTTATGTCAATTTTGACACTATTTGGTAATTGATTTTTTTTGAAAATCATAACAGAATTATTAGTTCAAAAAAAGTTAATTAAAGCAATACTAACATTTCATATTAACCTATAATATTACTTTAATTTATAAAAAGTCCCAAATTACATTTATTTGGCTATTTATAACATCAATTATGTCAATATATCATTAATACGATAATTACTGTATCATCATTGTGTCATAAATAAATTAAATTATTTATTATATAAATATTATAAATAAAATACCATTATGTAGGAAATAATTTTATATTTCTAATCAATATTTATAATCTAATTTATATTATGTATAACCTTATATTAAAAATGTTTTAGTTATTAATGTTTTATTTTAACTATTTTAACTATTCTTTAAATAAAATAATATTAAATGTCCTAATCTAATTTAGGTAAGCCTAAATGGTCATATTTTATTGCTATGGTTTTTTTGGTCGAAATAAACATATCCAATAGAATTAAGTCATGTTTTCGGGTAACAATAATATCATTTTTACCCTTAATTAACCTATTTACTTTTAACCGTGGTAAAAAAAAGTAAAAAAGTTACTATTCACCAAAAATTATTTTCATCTCATTGAACCTAATTTTAGTCCTTTATATTAACCGTGTATCTTGGATTTTCAAAATTCCACTCATAGAAGTGGTAAAATAAAGTTTTATTCAAATTTTCAAATTCTCCTAGGAGGTGGGTAAAAGACGGTGAAAAGTTCAATAAAATTTCTATATATCTAAAATTATTATAAAATGACTCCAATGAATTACTTTGACCTTATATAGGTATTATGTATCAATTTTGACCTAAAATAAACTTAAATAAAATAAAAAATTATTTAAATAAAAAGTCGGTTTTTAAATAGTAACCCAGTGTTTTCACTAATCATCAAAAATTGAAAATTTCCAGAAAAATACCGAAATTTCACCCTAGGGTAATTTCGATACTCCAAATCCAAAAATTAAGTCCATTTTGAAAGCTAAAATTTACAAAATTTCAAAAATGGGGTATTACTATTCATAACGGTTAGTTTTAATAATATTTTAATAGTATATCATTGTTTAGTGAAACTCGGTATTGTGTACAACGCAAGCTATCGAGGAAGGACATGGTAGCATATAAAGAAAGCCAAGCTAGTGTTGTGTGTAGTGAATGATTTATTTGATGATGTATATAACATAAAAACAAAATATTTCTCATAAAAATATCGGGTGTTACATTCTACCCCCCTTAAAATGAATTTCGCCCTCGAAATTTGTCACTTGGTAACAAACAGATGAGGATACCTCTCCCTCATCATATCCTCAAGATACAATTTAGATTCTTATAGTTGTTGGTCCCTCCATAAAACTTTCACCAAGCGAGTGGTCTTGTTCCATAGTACTTTTTCTCTACGATCCAGAATCTCTATCGGTTGTTCTTCATAAGAATGATCTTGCTTCAGCAGTACAACTTCTGAGCTGAGTACATGTGAAGGATCGGGTATGTACTTTCTCAGGAGAGATACATGGAACACATCATTAACTTGAGAGAGATTCGTTGGAAGTGACAATTGGTAAGCTACCTTCCCAACATAATCCAGTATTTCAAAAGGACCGATATACCTAGGTCTCAGCTTCCCTTCTTTCCAAATCTCATTACTATCTTCCAAGGAGATATTCGTAATAACACTTTATCACCCACTTCAAACTCTAGGTCTTTTTTTCGATTATCAGCATAACTTTTTTGTCGACTAGGAGCTGCTCTATTGTGTTGTTGAATAGATCTAACCTTTTCTGCCATCTCATCAACAAGATCAGGTCCTAATAGCTTTCTTTCCCCAATTTCATCCCAGAAAGTTGGAGTTCGACATTTCATTCCATAGAGAACTTCATAATGATCCATCTAAATACTGGAGTGAAAGCTATTATTATATGAAAATTCCACCAAAGGTAGATGTTGACCCCAAAAAACATTGAAATCCATAGAGAAATATCTTAACATGTCTTCTAGAGTTTTAATTGTTCTCTCAGACTGACCGTCTATCTATGGATGATAAGCAGTGCTGAAACTCAAATCTATATACAGAGTATGCTAAAGATATAACCAGAACATTGAGGTAAACCTCGTATCCCGATCAGATATAATGGAGAGTGGTACTCCATGAAATCTTACCACTTCCTTTACATATATCTTGGCAAGCTGGTCCAGATAGAAATCTTCTCTAATAGCAATGAAGTGTTCTGACTTTGTAAGACGATCAACTATGACCCAGATAGCATTATTGCCTTTGGATGTTTTAGGAAGTCCAATGACAAAGTCCATAGTGATGTTTTCCTATTTCCATTTGGGTATGGGTAATGGTAGTAACATCCCCTTAGACTTCTATCTCTTTGATTTAACATGCTGACAAACCAAGCATCGAGAGACATATTCAGCAACATCTCTTTTCATGCCATCCCACCAGAAGTACTCTTTCACATCTCTATACATATTAGTGCTTCCAGGATGAATAGAGAATGATGAACTATGAGCCTCATCTAGCAGCTCCTTCTTTAATTCTGGGAAGGGAGGAACACAAACCCGATTCATGAACCTTATTATCCCATCACAATCAAGGTTGAATTCAGAAACATTTCTCACCTTCTTTTGTAACTCTATATCTTCTTTTTGTACCTCTTTAATATTCACATGTATAGATGGTTGAACATTCATTTGAGAAAGATAAGATTTCTCCCCTTCCATTATAATTCCAAGATCCATCCTTTGTAAATCCATAAATATTGGATCTTTTGTGATCCTCATCAGGGATAAGCTAGCATGGTCTTGTCGACTTAATGCGTCTGCTACCTGGTTTGCTGTCCCTGGGTGTTAATCAATTGAGCATTCGTAATCCTTAATCAACTCCACCCATCTTCTTTGGCGCATATTCAGCTCCTTTTGTGTGAAAATATACTTTAAACTTTTATGATCAGTATAAATATCACACCTTTCACCATAATGATAATGCCTCCAAATCTTTAATGCAAAGAATAGCATAGCTAACTCCAAATCATGAGTTCGGTAATTTTGCTCATGGATTTTCAACTTTCGTGAGTCATAAGCTATCACCATATCGTTTTTCACAAGAACACACCCCAGCCCCTTCTTGGATGCATCAGGGTAGATCACAAACCTTTCTCTACTACAAGGAAGTGTGAGTACAGGTGCACTGGATAACATTCTTTTCAACTCCTTGAAATTCTTTTCACATTCCTCCATCCACATGAACTTAACTCCTTTTCGTGTCAACCTAGTGAGTGGATTAGATTATTGTGAAAAATATTTCACAAAACGTCGATAATATCCATCCAAACCAAGAAAACTTCGTATCTCAGTTATTGTTGTTGGTCTCAGTCATCTATTGATAAACTCTGTTTTTGCTGGATCCACAGATATCCCCTCTTTTGAGATTATGTGACCCAAAAATGCAACTTCTTGAAGCGAAAATTCAGACTTGGTAAAATTGGCATAAAGATTATCCTTTCTCAGGGTCTTCAATACAATTCTCATGTGATCTTCATGTTCTTCCTTGCACTTTGAATAGACAAGAATATCATCTATAAATACTACCACAAACTGATCAAGATAGTCTCTAAAAACTCTATTCATAAGATCCATGAAGATAGCTGGGGAATTAGTAAGACCAAATGGCATAACTATAAATTCATAGTGTCCATAACTTGTACGGAAAGTCATCTTTGGTATATCCTCCCTTTTGACCCTTAATTGATGATACCCTGAATGAAGATCAATCTTGGAAAAGTATTGAGCTCCGTATAGTTGGTCAAATAAGTCATCAATATGTGGGAGAGGATATTTGTTCTTGATAGTGATCTTGTTAAGTTCTCGATAATCAATGTAGAGTCTCATTGATCCATCTTTCTTCTTAACAAACAAAATAGGTTATCCCCAAGGTGACGCACTAGGGCGTATGAATCCCTTATCAAGATTCTCTTGGAGTTTCTTCTTCAATTCATGCAACTCAATTGGGGCCATTCTATAAGGTGTATTTGAAATAGGCAAATCACCTGGTACGAGTTCTATTGAAAACTCAACTTCATGATTAGGTGGAAGACCCGGAAATTCTTCCGGAAAGACATCATCAAAATCTCGTACAATGGGAATATTCTTAATCGTGAGTTTACCTCCAACCATTTGAGATAAATAACCTTCATTTAGTAGAATCAAGACCCATATGATTGAAGAAATTTTCACTAGAAGGTTATGTTCATCCTTGCATCAATAGACGATCATAGATTGATCTAGAATATGTAATGTGACTTCCCTTCTTTGGAAATTGATATGAGATCCATATAAAGAAATCAAATCCATGCCAAGAATCACATCAAATTACAATATAGGAAGGATCACATGATTTGTAGGAAGCACTTTCCCATAAACTTCAATCAGAGAAGAATTATAAACTTTTGATGCGACTGTTGTTCCATTAGGGGTTGTCAAAGCTAACTCAAAATATAATTGTTGAGGTAATAAGGTGATCCCCCTAGAAAATTATTTATAAATAAAAGAGTGGGTGGATCCAGAATCAAATAAAACATTTGCTACTTTAGAGTGGATGGTAAGTGTACCTTTCACCACATCGTTCTCATATTCCACATAGCTGATAGAAATTGCATGTCACTTTCCTTTGTCTTTAGCGTTTAGAGTTTGTTAAGGTGGATCATCATAAACATCCCTTGGATTAGGGCATTGATTAGCATAATGACCCATTTCCTTGCACTTGTAACATTGAAGTGTGGGAGGTGCACCCTATGTAGCCTTTTCTTTATTCGCATCACTAGACATCTTCTTCCCATCATTGTGGCATTCAAATGCCTGATGACCTTCTTTTCCACATTTGAAACATTTAATTGTCCCTTTAATACAACTCCCTCCGTGTTTCTTTCTACACTTTGAGAATAATGTAAAACTCATCGTCTTTTCAGTGTGCTCTTTAGATTTTCCTTTGAATTCCATTTTCCTATTCTTATGAAACCCATATGACTGATGGGTTACTCTAATATCCATCTCAACCTTGAGATCACATCGAACGATTTCCTCATAGATATTGAAGTCCCATATGGTTAACGCCCTTCGAAGACTTGATTTTAAGCCACTAAAGAATCGATCAATCTTACTCTCATGTTGGATAATAATCCTAGAATTGTACCTTGCAAGTCTTGTAAAATTTGCTTCATAGGTACCAACAGATTCATCATCCTTTTGCTTTAGTTCAAGAAACTCCTTCTCCATCATTGTTCGAAGAATACGAGGGAAGTACTTATTGAAAAATAAGTTTTTGAACTCGTCCAATTCCATGGACTCAATTTCATCTCTTGGCCCCGTATTCTTGATAATATTACACCATTGATCAACTTCACCTTCAAAATGATATACTACTATGATGACATTATCATGTTCAGAACATTGATGAACTGAAAATATCTTTTCAGTGGTACTGATCCATTGTTCAGCCACTAATGGATCAGTAGACCCGCTGAATGAGGATGGACGTTGCTTCATGAAGGATTCAACAGAATGTTTCTCCTTCCTTTGCTTGTTTGGAAGTCCTACATGATTCATATCTTGAGAAAGTTGAGTGAGCATGTCTACAAGATTTCGCATTCCATCTCCCATAATGTTTGGTTGCTCAGGGGGACAATCATTGCATTGCCTATCACATTCCGCGTTAACACAGTTCCTTTGGGCTCCAGCCATTGACTAAAACCAAGAAGAATAGTGTGAGAAACACTAATTATAATAGGAAAACCACATAATCAAGAATAAGATTTTACACTTAATGTCTTATCATAGGTTGTTCATGGACATTTCTAAAACACTAAGATTGTGTTCTATGCTTAGACATATCCTTAGGGTTCTTACTAAGGTTTTCACATCCTAGTTTCCAAAGGTTGACTACACCTTTCCTCTGATACCAACTATAGAGGTCTGGAATTACTTCTAGTAGACTATAATTGATACCTACTTGGGCACCCCTTTGGCGGCTACACCCCCTGGGCGGGACACACCACTATCCCCAATGGCATCCATTTCCTCATGAAGCCCTTGGGCGGAGATCCATGCTTTGTCCAACGCTCACATGTGATAGTTCCCAAGGATCAGATTAATTCCTACCTCATTTTCCTCTAATACCAACTATAACGAACCACATTTTACATTTTTATTGCTTCAAAATTGAAGCACACTTATTACAACATATAACAAAACCATGAAAGGACCATATATCTATAGTGTCTTTAGAAACTGGGAATCATAAACAACTGGTTCATAAAGCATCTACATTTCCTCCCATTTATTTCATCATATATAGAGTCCCTTTTGGAATATCCTACTTAATAACCTTCTTCCTGGCCTGGGGAAGGAAAAAAATACAAAATGGTGAGCTCAAATGCTCAGTAAGGGTAAACAAGAAATATCAATCACATCATATTCATAAGAACATAACATTTTGGAAATCTTAACCATCAAAAGAGATCATAATTTATTAACATGGGATAAATCATAGTAGTGAAATGTAATCCCAATAATCATAACATAAAACATGAAACTTTTTGGCATACACACATAATCACAGAAAATGATTTCTTAGTAGTCAAGACTCATTTCCAAGACTATCTTAGCAGACAGATTCCATTTCTGAACCGAGTTCACTCCTCGTTTCAGTCCTGTTTCACTGAACCAGATTAACCTGCCATTCCAGCCATTTCTATCTCATGAGATATAAATCTTTAACCAATGCATTGGAGGGAGATATAGGTCCCACCCATCTCATAATGAAACCATTATTATGTGTGCCACAAAATCATAAATCATACATCATAGAATAAACCACTTAATAAAAATAGGATTCTTAATCCTCATTCCATCATAACACAATCCATATAAGATAAAAGGAAATCATAAAAATAGTTTGATCATAATATAATCAAAACAATGTAAAAATAGGGATAGAAACAGAACCCTGTATTATATTAGATGGAAAATAAATTTGATAAAACACTTGAACTCCATTCTTGAGGAAAATATCCTTTCTGCTTCAAAAACATTTTCCTTTCTTAACATGTCATATAATTTTAAACTAAAAGAAGTTGATTAAAAATAATCATGAATACTTGTAATGTAATCTTCATGGAAATAATTTTCTAAAAATCCATTCATTCCATATAAATTAAAAAAACATTTTTCTCGTACTTTGGCCGGAAAAGTCAAAAGGTAACTCGTATGAAAAATGACAAAAGATTCCTTTCAAATATTTTATTAAAAACTCACTGAAGGGTAAAATTGGATTTAAACAATTGTAGGAGGATATAAATAATATTTCATATTGAGGAAACATGGATGTGGATGATAAATATGACCCAGTAAATTCTAAAGTTTATACAATCTCGGATAAAAATTGAGATTGCGAGATTTTCCCTTACCTTAGGTCTGATTTGCTTCGTAAGTGTCTGAACCTCCTGTATAATGATTTAAATAATGTCATTGACCTATTCCAGAATCATAATTATTTTTATGATATCATATATGTTCATATTCTTAGCTTCTTATTAGTAATATTTCATTGCTACTTGTTATTCGAGTGTTTATTACTTTTTGTTCTTATGCGTGTTTTGTTGAATAAATTCTTATTCATATTTTTAGGTTATAGATAACTCATTTACAGAATGGTAATAGTGTAATATATATCATATTTATTCATTCAATTCATTTATATAATCATTATGTAATGAAGATCATGTAGAACCAATCGCATCACATCGTAGAGACGATATTCCGTACGTACGCACGAGCGATGATAGTGTTCCCATGATCGTGGAATTGTATTGGAGTGTATGTGTACTATTTAAGAATCAATATCACATTAAAATAATAATATATAGTTATTATATACACCATTATACTCATCCAAGTAAGGTGGTGGTGGAAAATAGATTACACCACGGTGTGGAGACGGTATTCCGTACGTACGCACGCGCGGTGATTTCGTTTTCCGTAGGATGGATAGATGGTGAAATAGGGATGTTTCATACTTATAATAAAATTTTATTATATGATTGATACTGATGTTATTACTTCATAATGAAACAACTAAATAAGAAGAATTAGAAGAAGAAATAATATTTAAAGAATCAGTAACGGACATTACCTCTTCTTTGAAGCGCCTCTTCTTAACCTCCTCTTTGGGAACTAAAGATGGTATTTGAAGAAGTCCAGAACCTCTAGGATTTTTAAAGGTAAGTTTAGAGAAGAAATTGTCAGGGTTTGTCTGAGATTGAAGGCTCAAAGTGGTGTGAGAAAGAGAGGGAGGAGGTGCGCTTTTAGAAGGGAGAAGAGGGCCACCTTAGGAAAATCTAAAAATATTATTTTATTATAAAGTCATATTCGGTTTTTAATAGCTCCAAATAGATTTATTTCAATGATAAGGTGGGTATGGGTCGAAAGCCTCTCATCCAATAGAATTTAAAAATGTTTAGGTTTCTATTTTAACCTTATCATTTAGATTTAACTTTATGTTAAATAATTTTACTTTTACCGTGTTTTCTTGTTTTCTTACACTATAAAGTTAATAAACTTACTATAACAAGCCAAACGAACCCCATGTTGTTTATTATTAATTTATATAAACTTATCTAAGTCATTTGTCAGAAAAGTATATTTTTACGAATAAAATAACTATTAATAATATAATATATTTTTTTAAACTACTTTATGTCAATTTTGACACTATTTGGTAATTTATTTTTGTGAAACTCATAACAGAATGATTAGTTTGAAAAAAGTTAATTAAATCAATACTAACATGTCATATTAACCTATAAAATTAGTTTAATTCATAAAAAGTCTAAAATTACATTTATTTTGGTATTTATAACATCAATTATGTCAATATTTCATTAATTCGATAATTACTGCATCATCATTGTGTCATAAATTTATTAAAATATTTAATGTCTAAAAATTATAAATATAAAACCATTATGTAGGAAATATTTTTATATTTCTAATTAATATTTATAGTATAATTTATCTTATGTATAACCCTATATTAAAAATGTATTAGTTATTAAACTTTGATTTTAACTATTTTAACTATTCTTTAAATAAAATAATATTAAATGTCCTAATCAAATCCTAGTGGGCCTAAATGGTCATATTTTATTCCTAAGGTTATTTTTGGTCGAATTAAACTTATCCAATAGAATTATTACATGTGTTAGGTTAATATTAATATCATTTTTACCCTTAATTGCCCTATTTACTTTTAACCGTGAAAAAAAAGTAAAAAGTAACTATTCACCAAAAATTATTTTCATCTCATTGAACCAAATTTTAGTCCTTGATATTAACTGTGTCTCTCGGATTTTCTAAATTCCACTCACAGAAGCGGTATAATTATGTTTTATGTAAATTGTCAAATTCTCCTAGGAGGTGGGTAAAAGACGGTGAAAAGTTCAATAAAATTTTTATATACCTAAAATTATTATAAAATGACTCCAATGAGTTACTTTGAACATATATAGGTATTGTGTATCAATTTTGACCTAAAATAAATTTAAATAAAATAAATAATTATTTAAATAAAAAATTCGGTTTTTAAATACTAACCCAGTGTTTTCACTATTCATAAAAATTTGAATGTTTTCAGAAAAACACCAAAATTTCACCCTACGCTAACTTTGATATCCGAATGCAAAAATGAATTCCATTTTGAAAGATAAAATTTACAAAATTTTAAAAAGTGGGTATTACTATTCATAACGACTAGTTTTAATAATATTTTAATAGCATATTGTTATTTAGTGAAACTCGGTATTGCGTACAACGCAAGCTATTGAGGAAGGTCACTGTTGCATATAAATCAAGACAAGATAGTGTTGTTTGTAGTGAAATATTCCTATGATGATGTATATAACATAAAAACAAAATATTTCTCATTAAAATCTTGGGTGTTACAGGCAAGGTCTGCGATGGTGAGAGACTCTTGGGGTGGCTCGGATAACATCGCTCTAGTGGTAATCTCTATCAATTTCCACTTCTCCCGTAGACAGTCCTATTTGAGCTTTACATGGTGAAGCTCAGCTTGGTCTTGGTAAACAGCGAAGGCCAAGTATGCCACCTCTTTTCCGGGCTCCAATAAATGGTCTTCATATGGGGAAATTCTACTGGATGAGGCCATCGCTTCCTTTTTCTGAGTAAATTTGGAATTGTTAACGCCCTATATTTATACTATTCATGTGATCACAGTTTCATGGCTATATTAGTGACGGTCAAAATTCTTAACATAAAACCAAAGATGTTGACATTTTATATAAACATAAAGATACATTTAATTAGATCAAGAGGGATTTACATTAATGAAACTTTGGGTCATTACAATATTCCCCCCTTAATAAAATTTCGCCCTCAAAAGTTTCCTTTTCCCACACTAAAACAGATGTGGGTAACTTAGATTCATCATTTCCTCCAATTCCCATGTCACTTCTTCAAACTTGTGGTTTCTCCACAACACCTTGACGAGGGACATTGTCTTATTTCGTAGAACGTTTTCTCTACGATCTAAGATCTTCACTGGTTGCTCCTCATAAAAAATATCATCTTCCAATTGTACCACCTCAAAAGAGAGTACATGTGAAGGGTCTGGTATGTACTTTCTTAAGAGGGATACATGAAAGACATCATGTACTTTGGCCATGGTAGGTGGAAGTGCTAGTCGATAGGCCACATCCCCGACACAATCAAGAATCTCAAAGGGGACGATGTACCTTGGACTTAACATCCATTTCTTTCCAAACCTCATGATCTTCTTCCACGGAGATATGCGTAGAAACACCATGTCTCCAACTTTAAACTCAAGGTCTCATCGACAGTTATCTGCTTAACTCTTCTATTGACTCAGGGCTACCTTGATATGCTGCTAAATGGTTTTCACCTTCTCCACCATTTCCTCAACCATTTTTGGTCCAATTAGCTTACGTTCATCGACCTCATCCCAACATGCCGGTGTTCTGCACCTTTTCCCATACAGGGATTCATATGGTGCCATTTTGATGCTTGAGTGGAAACTGTTATTATAAGAGAACTCAACCAGAGTAATATGTTGATCTCATCTTCCTTTAAAGTCCATTGAGCACGCTCTCAACATATCCTCAAGTGTTTGGATAGTCCGCTCGGATTGGCCATCAGTTTGAGGATGATAGGCCATACTGATGTTCAGTTTAGTATTCAGAGCATGTTGAAGACACTTCCCAGACATAGAGGTGATTCTTGGATCTCGGTCAGTCACAATAGATAGTGGTACACCATGAAACCTTACCACTTCCCTAATATATATATCTGTTCCAGTTGATCCAATGGTAAATCCTCCCGAATAGTAATGAAGTGTGCCATCTTTGTAAGGTGATCCACAACAACCCAGATTGAATTATTGCCTTTGGATGTCCTCTAAATTCCAGTGACAAATTTCATGGTGATGTTCTCCAATTTCTATTCTGGTGTGGGCAATGGTGGCATATCCCCTTAGACTTCTGCCTCTCTGCCTTAACTTGCTGGCACACCAGGCACATTGAGGTATATTCAGTGATCTCCTTCTTCATATTATCCCACAAAAAGTTTTCTCAGAGATCTCGATACATCTTTCTGATCCCTGGGTGAATAGAGAAATTTTAACTATGTGCGTCCTCCAAATGTTCCTTCTTTAGCTCCGGATATGATGGAACACATAGTATTTTCCCAAGCCACACAATTCCTTCTTTATTAACATTAAACTCTGAGGATTTCCCTTTTTCAATAGCTTCCACTTTTTCAAGAATTCCCACATCATCCTTTTGAGAATGCTTTAACCTTTCCGAAATAGATGGTTGAGAAATCATTTGTGAAAGGATTGATGATGTTCCCTTCTCTATGATTCCCATGTCCATCTTCATCAAGTCTAAGAATATTTGATCCTTCTCAATTCTCATCATTGATAGAATCTCTAGATCCTTTCTACTTAGGGCATGTTCCACCTTGTTCTCTTTCTCAGGGTGGTAATGGATTGAACAGTCATAATCCTTGATGAGATCTATCCACCTTCTCTGATGCATATTAATCTCTTTCTGTGTGAATATATATTTAAGACTATTTTGTTCAGTATATATCTCACATTTCTCTCCATAGAGATAATTCCGCCATATTTTCAAGGCAAATATCGCCGCTTCTAACTCCAGATCATGCGTTGGATAGTTTTTATCATGCATTTTCAACTACCTTGAGGCATAGGATATCACTTTATCATTCTGCATCAGCACACAGCCTAAGCCCTTCTTTGAAGCATCACTGAATACCACAAAAAGTTCCCCACTTGTGGGTAAAGTGAGCATGGGCGCAGTGGTAAGCCTCCTTTTCAACTCCATGAAGCTTTCTTCGCATTCATCACTCCAAGAAAACGTTACAGCCATCCGAGTTAGCTTGGTAATAGGGTTGGACAATCGTGATAAATTCCTCACAAATCATCGATAATATCCACCTAACCCCAAGAATCTACGGATATCTATTACCGATATTGGTCTTGGCCATCCCTCAATTGCATTTGTTTTGGAGGGATCCAAAGATATCCCATTGATTATGATGATATAGCCCAAGAATGAGACCTCCTTCAACCAGAACTCACACTTGCTGTACTTTTCATAGAGCTTCTCCTTGCACAAAGTATCTAGTACAGCTATTAAATGCTCCTCATGATCCTCTTGGTTTTGGAGTATATTATAATATCATCTATAAAGACTACCAAAAATTTTTCAAGGTAATCTGTAAAGACTCTATTCATTAAGTCCATGAAGATTGCAGGATAATTGGTGAGTCCAAAAGGAATTACTATGAAATCATAGTGCCCGCATCATGTACGAAAAGCAGTCTTGGGGACATCTTCCTTCTTCGCCCTTACTTGATAATATACCGACCGCAAATCTACCATGGTGAAGTATTGTTCTCCACGAAGCTGATCGAACAAGTCATAATTTCTTGGGAGAGGATACTAGTTCTTTATAGTGATTTTTTTAATTTCATGATAATCAATGCAAATCCGCATTGACCCATCCTTATTCTTGATGAAGAGGACTGGTGCACCCCATGGTGAATCACTTGGGCATATAAACCCTTTATCCAGATTCTCCTATAGTTGTTTCTTCAGCTCTTCAAGCTCTACAACAACCATTCTATATGGAGTCTTGGATATTGGTAAAGCCCCAGGTATAAGTTCAATTAAGAATTCAACATCTCTTCTAGGAGAAGACCAGGAAGGTCCTCAGGAAACACCTTAGCGAATTCCCTCATAATAGGCATTTCATCAAGGATGGTTTCTTCCTTGGACTCAATCATCTGATCCAGATACGCATTCTCATAAGGCAGTAATATCAAATCTTGAGATGATAGAGCTAAAGGAGATTCATCTTCCTCCTTACATGTGTAAATAATCGGGGGTCGATTCTCCATATGGAGAGTGATTTCCCTATCCCAGCAATTTATGTTGTATCAATATAAGGAAAGCCAATCCAGGTGAAGAATTTCATCAAATTCTACCAGAGGGGGTATGACAAGGTTCGCCGGGAAATTCAATCCACAGATTATAACATGGGAGGACTTATTTTCATGGGATGCAATGACTGCCCCATTTTCCATACTCACCAACATCTTCAGTTTCATGATTTTTTGTGGTGATGGGATTGTTCTACTAAACTTTCGAGATATAAAAGAATGCGTAGAACCAGAATCAAAAAGTAAGTTCACTATTCTTGAATGAATAACTAGCGTACCTATCACCACATCATTGTCGGGGTTCACTTCGGTAGAAGTGATGGAAAAATCTCTTCCTTGCTGCGTTGGATGTTATTGGATGCTTCCAAAAACCCTCGGATTAGGGAACTGATTCTAAAAATGCCACGGTTCTTTGCATTTGTATCATTGAACAATACGTTGAGGTTTGAATGGATCATTCCTCTCCTCTATCGCACCTGTGGGTCTTTATTGCTGATAGTTAACAACTAGGTTCCCTTCTCTTTCACACCTAAAGCATTTCCTCGTCCTCTTAAGTAAATTTCAAGGGTGCTTCTTTCTTCACTTTTGGAAAGTGTGGTGTTGGATCTTCTTATCATCGTTGGATTTATCCATCGGGCCACACGCATTGAAGTCTACCTTATGCTTCTTATACCCATGATAGCCCTGTGATTCTGCGATCTCCATTTCAACCTTGAGGGCACATCAGACAATTTACTCATAGATGTTGAAGTCACGGATTGCCAATGCTTTCCGCAGGCTAGGCTTCATCCCACCAAAGAAGCGGTCAACTTTTCATTCAGGGGTAACGACAAAGCCAAAATCATATCGTGCAAGCCTTGTGATGTTTTCCTCGTACGCTCCAACAGATTATTTGCCTTTTTTGCTTAGGGAAATGAAGTTCCTTTTCCATCTTATGCCAGAGGGTGCGCGGAAAATATTTATCGAAAAACATCTTCTGGAAATCCTTCCATTCCAATGCCTCAATCTCCTCCTCAGGCATTATATTTTTTATCAAAGTCCACCATTGATCAGCTTCACCCTTCATATGATAATATTCCAGAAGAACCTTCTCTTTTTCAGAACATTGAAGGTTGTAGAAGATCTATTCAATGGAGTTGATCCATTGTTCAGCGATCTTGGGATCGGATGACCACTAAAAGTAAGAAGCCTTTGTCTCATAAAGCTCTTGATAGAGACTTTTTCATTCTTAAGGGGGGTTGAGAATTCCTCTTGGCTTGTGTTTCTATTCAAAACTTGATTTAGATGAGAGAGAAGTGTGACAAAGTTCATGATTCCCACTCCCATTAGATTGGGCATCTCATTAGTACAGTCATCACACTGATATTCAAAATGGTTGTTAGCCTGAGTCCTCCTATTACCGGCCATTGGCTGGAATAAAAGTAAAGTTATGGGTAACACATAAAGGGTAATCCAAAGAAAAAAGTTTATGACTTATAAAAAAACTTTTATTTCCTTAACTCATGAGTCTATAGGCTTCAATCTAGGCTTTCCATGATCTACTTTCTAACATATATTCTTAGGGTCATTTTGTTAATTCCCTTAATAAAGGTTCATACTAAGCTTGTGAATTTATCAAAATATATCCCTCGGGAGTGTCGTAACCAAGATTATAGCAAGGCTCATTGTCGTACATCAGTTCCCGTTCGATTCTAGCTCAATGTGGTGTTTTAGGGTTTTACCCCTAGGATAAATATGTGCCAAAGCCGCCTATACCAACTCGTATCCAGACAGGGATGTATTTTCTTGATAAACCACTTACTTAGTACTTACCAAAACATAGGGAATTTTTTATTATACTTAGTCTTGTCTCTAAGGCTTTACTAGGGTTTTTAAATCCTAATCCAAAAAATAACTAAACCTATCCTCTGATACCAACTATGACAACCCTGCTTTTATTACAAACTTAAACATGAATTATTATATAAAACATCACTTGATACAATAAGAAGATAAAGAGTTTTAGTGTCTTTGGGGCATAGGATCATTACATAAAAACTTTAAACATGAAATACAACATATTTATTGAAAACGTCCTTTACACGACCATTACATTCCCTCATACTTAGCATTGAATGAGATAACCTGAGGACATGCATAAGAAAAGGGTGAGCTATAAAGCCCAGTAAGGGAATGCACATGGAATACATGAGTAGTAAAATACATGTTAGAAAATAGGCGTATCAATAGATCAAAAGAGAAACATGAACATAAAGTCATGATAAATCATGATAATCATAACATGGAAAAGTGGAAACAACACCTAACATGGAATTAGCAAGAGCCAAGGCCCATTGCACATAGAGCATGAATAAATCCTCATTGCACATGAAGCACGAGTAAACCCTAGTTTCACTTGAATTATCATGAATCAACACTCATTGCACATGACCTATCATGATACTATACTTTACCCGATGCATTGGAGCGCTATAAGGGCGCACCCTTCTTAAAGATTTCATTTAATGCATAAGTGTGCCACATGGATCATAAAACATGGATTCATAAAACTCAATCATTTATTACATGACAAAGGAATGTGGAATTAATACATGAAACTTTATAATCAATAATTAAACGTCCATAAAGTTTAATACCCTTGATGGAGAAATGGGCATGGTATTCACTACACAATGTCATTGGCTTAGAAAATTGATGCGATTTCGGCAGCGTAACAGCGTGACATAAGAATTCATAAAAACGGTTGATGAGAGATAAAGGGGTTACTCATCATATTTACATGTAATTTACAGTAATTAGGTCATATAGATACATGTACCAACAATTGTAATAAAATTTAGATTCATGATACAAAATTATTGCTTGAATGTAAATGAGGATAGAGAAGTTCTTTTAGGAATTTCGACACCGTAACAGGTGTACATGGGAGGCATTTAATGAAAGAGAAAGGGTCTCCCATCATCAAACATAAATAGTTAAGTATGAGGGAGGTGTGAAACCATACCCCAACATTCATAATTGATATTAAAAGGGCAAAACAACTTAATGAAAATTTGACAAAAATGAGAAAGGAAGAAAAAACCCTTACTTGGATGTGTGCTTCCAAAGGCTAGAGAGAGGCTTGTGAGAGGCTTCTTGGGAGCTTGGGGCACCTTGGGAGGATTATATATAGAGTATGGTAGAGGTTTGATGAAATCCAAAGGCATTTAGTGATGAGGAAGTGGGAGCATGGGTGGGTTTATATAGGAAAGGTGAGGGAATTGTTTATTATTTAGGTTTGGGACCCCTTATATTAAATTAATCCAAACCACAAACCATACCATGGTTTTTTCCATTGGTTTTTGGAAAGGGAAAGAGGAGAAAAATATTTTATAAGGCCAAAGTCCAAACTTTTTAAAATAACAGGGTTGCTTATGTGGAGTTGAGTTACACTCCCATGAAAAACAATTTAAGAAGACAAGGTGTTTAATAAGTCTTGAGGGGTCCATTAATGATTCGAAATGTATGTCAAAAAATCCCAAAATCACATTAATTTAATGTTAAAACATATATTGGACGAACATAACGATTATAGTATTTTATTACATTGCTATTGGGTCATTATGATGTCATAAAACACATTATATATTTAAACTGTATTTAATTTTACCCAAAAATTTGACTGTCTCCGAAAATTATGAAAATTTCACCGTTGGATAATTTCAACATCCTGATTCCAGAAATAACATTTATTTTATCTAAATAATTTTCTAAATATGTTAATTTTCACTTTTAAAATAAAAACCTACATTTATCAAAAATTCATTGGTTTTGAGAGAAATGGCTTTCAAACCATAATAAAAATTATAATTGCAATCATAAAATTATAAGATCATTTATATTTAATAAAAATAAATTTAATAATAATAATAATATTTTATTAAAATATTATTTAATTCAACAATATTTTAATTTAATAAAATAAAATTCTTAATTAAATAATAACAAAAAACACTATTTATACTTTAAAAACTATTTACAATGTATCAAAAATGACAAGGAGGTATATTCATTATCATATAAAGAAATAATATACATGAACATAGTACTAGAGATTTGTTACATAACCCCTTAAAATAGCCACATAAGACCTTAGGGTAAGGTGTGCGATGGAGACAGACTCTTGGGGTGGCTCGGATAACATCGCTCGAGTGGTAATTTCTATCAACTTCCACTTCTCCTGTAGACGGTCTTGTTCAAGCTTGACATGGTGAATCCCAGCTTGGGCTTGTTCAAGAATGAAGCCCAAGGATTCCACCTCTTTTCTGAGCTCCAATAAATGGGCTTCGTATGGGTCAATTCTTCTGGATGAGGCCATCGCTTCCTTTGTTTGAGTAAATTTGGATTTGTTAAAGCCCTATATTTATACTAATCATGTGATCACTGTTCAACGGCTATATTAGAAATGGTCAAAATTCTTAACATAAAACCAAATAAGATGACATTTTATATAAACATAATGATACATTTAATTAGATCAAGAGGGATTTCCATTAATAAAACTTTGGGTCATTACAGTCGTTCACATGATCCATCCTCTGAAACACCTAAACCAGGATAGGTTTTGTACTTGAATCCTTGGTCCACCTTTATTAGATATTGATGGTAGTGATTTTCACACTATGAGGATAAGCTCCCTAGGTAGTTGGTTGTGGCGATGAGGGTCAGTAGCTAAGATCTAACATTACTTGGAAGATAAATAATCTAAGAATTCCCTCTTGGGAATATTTGAGGGTTGGGATTATAAAAAATAAATTTTAATCCCAAACCATTGTTTTCTCCAACTAACTTTGATGGTATCAGGCTGGTGATATCATTTGGTGATCCGCAGCGGTAGAAACCATAGCTAACTTTTCAAAACTCTCACTAGATTATGACATAACCTCAGATCATGATGCTTTTGATGAGATTGTCATCTATAATCATTTAGGATGTAAGGAACACTGTCACTAATTAGTTCAATATCATAGGAATTATGTGCTAAATCAGATATGTGTGGTTAACACAATTTCCATTTTATTCTTGATTCATCCATTATGCTCGTGTGGACCTGTCAAATTGAGGATGGACTTATTTCATGGGAACCCCAGTTATAGGGGATCATATTTAAGATGTATTCAAATAATATTAGCTTTTGTTTGATATTCCAATAAAGTGGCCTGACATGTCATTAAATGGTCATACTTCTATTTGAGTAATTCATTTTGCGTTCACCATTTTTGATTGCGTATGGTGTAAAAAAAATTGACAGATGAATAATAAAAAAATAATTTTTTATTTGAGATATTCAATCTGGTTTCACCATTTTGTTTTATTATATTGTACAAAAAAATAACCCAATCATATTTTTATTTGAGAGATTCACATCGGGATCAAAAAATTTTTGTTGACAAAGAATAATCAACCACTATGTGTGTTTGGTTTGGACCAATAGTTGATTGTGAGGGGTTCATTTCTTGCACAATAATTATCATCGGGTCATAATTTTATATTCTGAATGATAAAACCTAATGGTTCCCTCATCCATAACCGAGTACAAACCTACTTTCAAAGGGAAGGTGTCCAATTGTGGCTTCATACCTAATGCTGCTTAGGGACACAGATTGGTCGAGATGATGTGAAGTTGGGAACATCATACACTTTTAGTTGTATTTTATTCGTAATATGGGAATATAATGTAGAATTAGGATATGTTTGATAATATCTTCCTAATATCGATATTGGATAGCTTACCCTACCAAAATGATCATATGTTCACCCAAAATGATCATAGGTTCACTCCTTTTATGTGTAGAAGAGTAAGGGGATATCATTATTGAATCTATTCGTATATATCTAAGGATCTTTATAGGTTTCCAAATAATGAATAGCTACTTATATGTTGATGTTTAATATCCAGGAACTTCGGAATGTTCTTCAATTCAAGGAGGCGGTAAGCATTTAGAGGAGTGGATTGAGCAATTATAAGGCATCTCATGTATCCTGTTTATTATAAGATTCAAAACCAAAGTATCTCATTTAAACATTTTTAATTTAACATCTTTCTAAAATTACATATATTTGGGGACTTAGGTACCGCTTATTTGATTTTGAGTCGTGAGGAGACGTCTAATGTATCTTAGATGTATCATGAATCAAAGTTATCATAGTCCATTCACATCATCGATACTAGACCAAAGTAAGATTAACATATATGGGGGATACTTATATCATGAAACTCATCAAGTCTTACTTGCTGATATTTATCAGGCTGGTGGATTCTCAAGATACTAATGATGTGTTCAATACAACTCCCTAATCCCATGTGATCTATGCTCAGTGTGGAAAAAAGGGGTAGTAAGTGATCTTCCTCATTGCATATGGATGTGGAGATTATGTGATAGGGATTACCTTGGGATGTATTAATATATATATCATAGACCTTATGATGAAATCCAATATATCCTAGTTGTAGTAGGAATCTGATTCATCTTAGTTTAGTGGGATTCTCATTTTGTTAATGGATGAGATTGAATGATCATCCCATGGGAATTAATGGGACCTGATTGATGAAATTATAGAGACATGGTGGGATGTAAAATAATTTGTATACCCTTTTGAGTTTGGGTATATACATTATTAAGGTGTCCTATATATCCTAGTTATGGAAAAAATCACATTCCTCATAGTTTAACTGGTCGGGGTTTACACACTGATGTTTCCCTTATATGAGGTACATATCATATTATTACACTTATTTTTTATTACACATTATAGTTTCCCTTATACTAATAGGCACTTTTCATGTTAATTATTTGATCATTGAAACTTTCTAATCCCACATAATCTATGATAGGTGTGAGAAACAAGGGCTGGAAAATAATCAGCATCATTGCTTATAGATGTGCTAATTATGTACTGGGACTTCCCTTTGGATGATTAATATAGAGCTTGGGACATATTAAGGAATCATACATGTTATGGTTCTTGAATGAATCAAAAGTATCATAGTTTAGATAATCAAGGATTACACACTGACATTTACTTTCTGATTCTGGATTACACATTATCTTTATAAATGGTTTTCTAGTCCCGGGCTACCTGTTTGACCTATCCTGCTTGCCTACTTGACATACTCAACTACCCTCCCAAAATTAATTTATTGTTTTTTTTACATGTAGGAGGATGGGTAGACATTTCTAGTTATGTTTTAGTCATGTTCGAAGATTATCACATGATCTAGTTGTCTTGTTTGAGGGACATCCAATGTCCTAGATGCCATGTTTCATGGTCATCGCTTGATCAATGTTGAATTGTATTTAGGAAATCACGAGATCAAGCTAGATGGTACTAGAAGTCCTTTCATGATCCTAGATGACATGATTAGAGGGTGTCACATGATTGTGCTATCATGCCCTTATGTCTTCATAAAATCAGACTGACATGCTTGAAGGGCATCGCAAGAGTTGATGTGACATGCTAGAGGGAGACGCATGATCTGGAATGACATGTTTGGAGGTCATTATAGGATATGGTTTCTATTCCAAGGGGAATCATGGGAACCAATTGACATTCCTAGGTGCTGCCTTGATACTCAATTGACATATTCTGGTGTCATTGTATGTGTTGGGAAACATGGCTAAAGGACACCACAAGGTTTGGATGGTGAGATCTAAGGGCTTCATGAGACTTGGGCGGAATGCCCAGGGGGTGTTATATGTGACTTAAATTGACATGTTCATATGAATTATCAAGATCCAAATTTTATTTCAAATAAGTTTCATGATATCTTAGTGACATTTCATGGCGTTTTCACATGTTCTGGATTGTTCATGGGAAGCTCATAAGGATTAACGTATATGTTCTTTGCCTAAGTCTCCCACCTATTAGACTTTTTTAAATCATGTTACTTAAAATTATTTATATTTATTTATTGTTATCTTATTTTAAGCCCCAAATTTCATTTAAAATATGTGGGATATACTTCATGTGACCCTCCATAATTCCATCACGTGATATATGAATGATCATGGAAATTGATTTAAACATGCAACTTGATTTCTCTGATTCATCCTTAAATCATACTATAAGAGATGCTTTTCTTATCATGATATTAGTCCCCCTAAGAATCCACTTGGGTTCTTGGGTGTACTAGTTTATGGGTCCAACGAAAATTACATTCTTTCTATGCTCAGATTTGGTGCATTTTTTTACTGTGGTGGGGAATTTATAGGACTCACCACCCTAGTTATTCACCAATTTTCACAGTCTGTATTGCGTAAATACTGATTGGAATTGGTTTCATGGGCTCCATGAGTTCCCATTGTAAATAATTCTAGGGGTGTCACATGGTTTTCAGTGACCATGTGATCATCCCATCAACACATCCTTTATTATATTATATCTAACTAATGGGGTCTTCTTTTCTCATGCATACATTTCACGGGACTTTTATATTTTCACACCGACATGTCCATGGCCTTCACGAGATCATGATGCCTATCAAGAAGCCTTCTCATGATCTTAGGTGACTTTTTAGGGACCTTCCATGAGACAAGGGTGACCCATTAGGGGGAGAACGAGGTCTCTTGGACATGTCTGATGCCCTTTCGATGATAAGGAAGGCATGTTAATAGGTTTGTGTGAGATATGGAAGATAGGTCATTAGGTTATTGTGGTTTATTTCAAATCACTAGGGTCAAATTAGTTGTTTTTACAAAAAAATAGGTTCCTGAATTTTGATTTTTTCCTCTCATTTTCCAAGTATTTGAGGAGGGATTCTCAAGCATCCACAAGCTGACAATTTGCATGTTATGAAGAAGATTATTTGGCTACCATCGTGTGGTCAATGATTTTCCAAGGCATATTCAGAAGAAGGGAAGGACCTATCAAAGGGGATTTATGGGTTCTTCCATAGGCTATACACTATGTGTTACTATCTGTATGACCTTTTAAAGGTCAGGGAATCACCTTTCTATTGGTGGTTCGTGCCATAAGCATGATATTGTCTACCTTATTATTAATTTTCTTTATAGGGAAAATAATACCCAAATTTAGGTATTTCTTCATTTTTAATTTTTCCAATTCTCATGGTGTCAACAATTATAAATTCATGTTTTATAGAGATTTTAAATCCTTATACCTATTTTACCTATTTTACCCTTAACAATGAAACAAATCATTACCATGGTTACTATTCATAACAACTAAAAAATAAGTTAGAACTATTAAATTATAATAATTATGCTGTTAATAATTTGGAATCCATTTTTTCAGATTTAATTTCTACATGTGGTGAAAATACATTTTAAAAAAATAAAGAAAAATGTAATGAAAACCATATTTAGAAAAATGAATTTTAATAATAAAAATTGGTTTATTCATATTCAGTGACTATTAAAATCCAGAATATTAATTTTTAAATATTTGATTGAATTTATAATCTATAAATATATTTAAAATAATACATCATTAATGATTAATTTATTTTACTAATTTTGGAATACATTTCTTATAAAAAATTCATAAAAACATAACTTTTACCTTCAAATGATTATGTTTTCATTTTTAAAAAATTTATATCCAATGAGTTTATTTTATGCATGTATAAATAATAATTTCTCATAATTTAGTAAGTCTTATTAATACCGACAATCCAATTTCTATAAGATAACAAGGAAATTGAATAATAATATTTTAGTAGTATATTGTATTATATTATATTATGTGCTTGGGGGTATAATTACATTACACTTTCACATATCGCACACACACACATGCCTGAAAAGAAATTCATTTACCTGCCCAAGGGATAACCTGTTGGAACAAAGGGTGTTCGTTTCTAATAATGGAGGTTAGTTTGTGTTTGTTGTCAATATGTACATGGATTATTAGGGTGTTTTTAAAGAATAGGTTCATACATGTGTGTCTGAAAGCAGTATTGAAGGTGGCATAGTTTCCCTGTGTTTTCCATGTTTTGGGCTTAAAAAATCTAGAGAGTGGTAATGGTTTGCAGAAATGGTACACAGTGAAAGTCAGAGGTACGCCATGAAGGTCCGCGGTATGTGATGAAGGCTCACAGTATGTGGGGAAGGTTTACGGTGTGCAGTGAAGTCGTGCAGTACTTGGGGAATACATGCGGTATGTGTAACAGCGTGCAAAACTGAAAACATTTCGTAGAAATAGTATACGGTGAAGGCATGTGGTACACTGAATGTCATTGAAAATGGTTCGCAGCAATGGTACGTGATGAATAAATGCAGTACGTGGACTAAAAAACATGAGGTATGTGTTTGGATTATGGTACTCAATAATGGTTTGCAGTTTAGATGTTCACAGTATGTGGTGGAGGATTACAGTACGCCGTTAGAGTTCAGTTCATCCCACATTAAAAATTTGGGTAAATTAGATTACTGAAATTTATAGAGTTTCATGCCTATTTATATAACAGAAATCCTCTTTGTTAGATGATGATATTAGATATTAATCTTTGGGGAAGAAATTTGGATAATTCAGGAGTGGTTCACAGAGGAGAAAAGGGTGCGTGGAGAGACTCATCCGCATAAAGAAAACAGTGTGTGGTTCGCGCAGGAAGATCTCACAGTACGCGGTGGAGCAAGGTAGTACACCGAGAAAGACGATACAAGGAGTTTTGGAGGTGTATGCAGAGTAGGGTGGAATGAAGAAAAGTGTGGTATGTGGAGGAGTTGGACGGAATGTAGAGGATTTGGATGGTATGCGAAAACAATTGTGGTACGCAGAACTAGCTGCATTACGCGGAACACCAAAGGAAGCCTAAAATTGGCCAAATAAGTTTGTGAAATTAATCTTCATAACAAATAAGTGTACAGGAAAATAAATTACATCTTTTCATTATTATGGGACTTAAAAAGATCATCCATTTGTAGTTGAGTAATCATGAATTAACAATAAACCATTGAAGTGACCTTCATGTCGATAAACTGAGTGAATATTCATCCAAATTTGTGAGCAAGGGAGAGTCATCAGAAGTGATCTGATAGATGAAGTGTTCTATACATAAACCCTTGTAATGGCAGTGCGCCTGGAACAGAGTGGCATGATAATCACTTGTAATCCACAACTAGTGAAGATTAGGAGAATTTTATATGACCGACACATTGTCGGTGTATACTACTTGGACGTATCCCTCAGTGGTGATCCAAGGAAAATTGATGTGTCATTGATTTGCATGTGTTTTTTTATTTTTGGCACTTCCTCTTCAGACAAGTTTAACAGGTTCCTACCAACGTGGGAACAATATCCATCAGTTAAAAAAAAAATATTGACACCCTGATTTTCCCCTCCCCTGTCAGGGTGTCCTGGGTCCTTCAAGTGGTATCAATGTTTAAAGGTTGTTGGTGCTTAATATATCTATCATAGAGAATCCTATCAAAATTAAGAGAGTTCCCCTCTTTGGTGGAAGTAATTTTCAAATATGGAAAAAAAAGGATGAGATCTCACTTAAGATCTCTTTGAATGGAACTTTTATTCTCTACTGTGCATGGGATACAAGTTACTGATCGTACAAGACTGTCGACGATAGATACAGATAGGAAATTTCTTAATGCTAATACAAAAGCTCATAATTCTCTAATTGTATCCCTTCCTAATCAGATATATCTAAAGGTAATGAGTTGCACATATTCTAAGTCAATGTGGGATAAACTGAAGAATATTTATTAAGGAGATAGAAAAGTGAAGGAGGCCAAACTTCAATTACTACACAACAGGTTTGATGATCTGAAGATGCACCCTGATGAGAATGAAGACTCCTTTTTCAATCGAATTACTAAAGTTATAGGATCAATCTGAGGACTGGGTGAGGAAATCCAATACATTGAAATTGTAAATAAAATCTTGAGAACACTCCCACCCCTTTTCAATGCAAAGATGTCAGCCCTTAAGGAAATGGGTCTCTCCAAACTCTCAGTGGATGATATTCTGAGCAATATATCAGCTAATGAAATGAGAATCAAACTAGAAGAAGTTACCACTCATGTGAGCAAAGAAAATGGAATTCATTGTAACGACCTGAAAGTTTGAATAAATTATTTTTTCTAACCTTGTGTGTTATTTTATTTTATACTCAACAAAACTATTTAATTTAGTAAGATGAGTATAATTAAAAAAAGACCATTGGGTTTCGACTGTTATATGACCATTGGTCAATATGACCACTGGAAAATAAATGTTTTGATTATTTTCTATAAATACAAGTGATATTGATTAATTAATATAGAAAGAAGATTTGATGGCCCCATCCAGTAGTCTCAGGCTGATCGAATCCCATCTGATGGAACTCAGGAAGGAGGTAGCACCTTTGGTCATTGGTCTGGACCAAACCCAAGCCGAACTTCATTGTGTGAAGCTGGAACAAAATCTCCTTTACTAGAAGTTCAATCAGATAGAAATGATTACTCTGGAAATTTTGGTTGATCTGCCCCAAGATTCTATCACCCTAGAACACCTTACTCTTAGATACTATGCTGGTGTTATAAGGGGCTATGTAACAAGACCATAACTTCCTTGTGTAATCCTTTGATTGAAATAAAAATTGAGATTTATTCTTATGGTGAAGTTTGTGAATTTTCAAATGTCCGGATAAATATAGTATGTATATTATTGATTAATTTTATAAAAAGGATTTATGTAAACATTGAATAATTAATAACGTGTAATTATTTTCAAAAAATGTCCTTCTACAGTTACGTTCAGAAGGAAATTTAGAGTCTAATAAGATCAACTTAATTTTTAATGAATTGTAAATTATGAATAGTGATTTTATAATTATGAATAGTAATTTGATCAATTGGATTAAGTAGCCTCACTTAAGAAGGTATTAATATAATCTAGGCACCTTGATTAAGTAATGTGATTCAATAAAATAGGTAAATAACTATTTCAGAAATTATTGGATAAGTATTAGATTTTTCGGTTGAATATTTTTTTTATTTAAAAATTAAATTAAAAATATTTAGAAAAATATTTTCATAAAATGGATTTTATTTTTGAAATCAGAGCACCGATATTTGGTTAAGGTGAATTTTTCAAATTTTTCTGAAACAGTTGAATTTTATGTGAATAGTGTTTTTATTTAAAAATTAAATTAAAAATATTTAGAAAATTATTTTAATAAAATTAAGTTCATTATTAAAATCAGAGCATCTATATTTGGTTAAGGTGTATTTTTTGTATTTTTCCGAGAAAGTTGAATTTTCAATTAATAGTGAAAATACAGTTTTTGAGTTTCGGGTGATTAATGACATCATTAAAGATGTAATAATTATGCAATAATTCTGGTCAACTTATGAATATTAAGATAAGTTATGATAAGTCCCGAGTGGCCAATACAATGGGAAAATACCATGGGAATGCCCATGGTTTTTCCAATACCCCCGATGAGGTGTCCCTTGGCAATTAATGCTTTGTCCCCTCACTTCTCTTATAAATACCAAGCCTTTACCTCATTCATTTCACTCCCAAATCTCCCTCAACGAAGCTCTGGTTTCATTACCTCCCAAGGTGTCCTCCAAAGGTACCCCCAAGCCCTAAAGGTTCCGACTTTCGAGTTTTAAGAGTTACTTTTTAAGATAAGGGATCCTACCTCTCAATTTCTTTTCAAGTACTGTCGTTTATGTCATTTATTTCAAGACCAATTTTCTTATTTTGGGGGTGTTATTTTATATTCATATTACTGTACTTTTCATGTTCATATGATTAGAGACCCCCTCTTTCTCTCATCATTTCATTTTATGAATGTTTAAGTAGCGTCGTTAGGATGGTAAATTCTTGTAAGGGATTCTTTCACTCTTTCCGTTTTCAAAGTTCTATTTTCATGTCAAGTATTTCAAGTTACTTTTTACCATTTTTGGGTATGATATCTATATTCATCATACTTCCCTTTAATGTTCACATTTTGAGAGACCCTACTTAATCTCATCAATTCATTTTATTTAAGTTTTACGTGATGCCATTAGGCTGACGAATTTTCACAAGAGAAATTTTATTTTTGTCTCCCTTTCATGTTTTTCATTTCATATGGTATTCCATTAAAATTTCATTACCATGTTATTATATCCTTTATATTCTGTCCCTATACTATTTTATGGATCATTTATGAGTTGGTGACCCATGTCCCCTCTTTTTTCAATGTTTTCTAAAACCCTGCAACATAGCCGTTATGCTGCAGAATTTTTGTCTCAAAATGTCTCTCTCTTTTTCTCAAATTATTTTACATTATTAATTGAATAATCAAAGATATTTCTTATATAGGGGTATTCAAATATATATCTTAATGTTATATTTTAGTTCTGGGATTTACATACATGAAACCCATTTTTCTTTTCTGGGGGTTTAAAGTGACATAAAGGTCATTTCTTTGAAGTAGTTTTTAAAACATTGTGATTATGAAATGAAACCCATTTATTTTATGATATTTGGGTTATTTATGATTTTTTTATGATGATATATGTGGATCACATGATTATAAATAAAAATTAATGGTTTCCCTTGATATCACTTCAATGCATTGGGTAAAGACTTAATCTCAAGAAATGACCATTTTAACGATACCTTGGTGAATAACCTTAGTAATTTTTATGACACCTTGGGGATGGACCTTGGTGATACGGAAATGATTGTCTAAGTTTAATGTTATAGCCACATCTTCATGTTATTAAACACATTTTTTTATTATGATATGCCTCATGATCTCTTTCTCATGCCTTAAAGTTATTTATCACGACTTTATTGATGTATCTCAAGTTCACATGTAAAATGTATCTCTTGTTTCCCTTACTAGGCCTTCTGGTCTCCCATTTCTTTTTTGTATGTTCCTAGGTTATGAGATGCTGTAATGAACTAATTATGAAAAAAGAATAATCCTTTCATGTGTTTAAGAAGAATGTTTTATTTTTTTTTCATGTATTATGTTCCTGATTTCCAAGAAAATAGACTTTAAAGATCCTCTGTATGTAAAATGTAATGAAAAGTTATGTATTAAAATGGAGGGATGCTATAGTTGGTATCAAAGGATAGTTTAGTTTTTATGGAAATTAGGATATGAAAAGTTTAGGAAGAACCCTATAGAAAAGTTTAAATATAGGAAATATTCCTGGTATTTTGGTGAGTATTGAGTAAGTGGTTTATCAAGAAAATACATCCTTGTCTGGATACGATTAGGTAGAGATGGATCTGGAACATATGTACATAGGGGTAATACCCGAAAACACCACTTTCAGATAGACTCGAATGGGAACTAGTACACGACAACAGGCCTTGTTGCACTCTTGGTTATGACACTCCAGGGGGATATGTTTTGTTAATCGTAATCTTTTTATAAATCATTATGAAGGAATTATAGAAAAATGTAATTTTATAAGCATGATGTTTTAAGACATAAAGTCTTTTTTCGTTAATAGATTTGTAAATGAAATATGTTTCTCAGGAAGGATTTATTCTTTTAGAAAATATCCCCATCATCTAGGAATACGTTGACGTATTTCTTAAGGAGTTACCTGGACCTCCGCTAGAAAGAGATGTAGAGTTCTCCATTGAACTTATACCTGGATCTCATCTGATGTAAAAGACACCATATAGAATGGAAAATCTGGATCTAGAGGATTTAAAGAAACAACTCAAAGATCTTTTGGAGAATTGGTGTATCCGAACAAGTGTGTCTCCTTTGGGAGCAATAATTCTCTTTTTAGAGAAGAAGGATGGATCAATGCTACTATGCATTGATTATAGAGAACTGAATGACATCACATTGAAGAACAAATATTCTCTTCCAAGAATTGATGACTTATTTGACCAACTTCGTCGGACCCAATTCTTCTTTAAGATTGATTTTCGTTCTATTTATCATCAATTGATGGTAAAGAATGATGATATTTCAAGAGTTTCCTTCCAATAAAGATATGGGCATTATGAATTTTTTGTTATTCCCTTCGGACTAAATAATGCACCTTCTATTTTTATGGATCAAGAATAAGTTGATTTTGTAAACTTATGTTTTATCAAATGTGTATCCTTTTTATAAGGAAATGATTTGGTGATTAAATGATATAGGTTATTTTTGATGATGTTTTCTCTTTTAGAGTACTATTTTCCTAAGGGAAATAAAATACTACCGGATTTAAATTGGGGAGGAGTGGTTGAATTTTTTTTGTAATAATTTATGTATTTATTTTGGACATATGGTGATTTGGGTTATTTCTGGAAAATGATGAACCTAGCATAGAGAATATGTTAATAGGTTAATTACACTTTAGTATGATACTTTAATAGTAGTCGATGTTATTTAGAGATAAATTTTAAGATTTATTGTGGAAGACTATGTGATTTAATCCTTCTGGGTTTTGTGTTCCAATCTTAGTTTTGATTATTCGGAAGAATTTTAAGGATGGTTGTGTATTGAATGGTCTTTCTGGAACTTTGGGTACTTTTGTTGAATTTTGGATATTAATAGTCATATTTCATTTTATAAAGGATTATCCTTTTGGGGATTATATGATATCATACTAACCATTATAGTTTTAGTTGACGACTAAAGGCAAGGGAAAAATATAGTTATTATTTTGTGGATTACGTGATTCTCTAGAAGATGATTCTTGTGCTCTAGATGAGAGAAAGTATTTTTGAATGCTCATTGTTTGGAGAAAAGATTAGTCTTGGTGGAAACATATTAAGGGATGAAACTCTACTTGAAGGTAAGTATATTTTCTTATTTTTTTTATTCTATGTAGTAAATGAATTCCTCACAATTATGAAAAGGAACATAAAACAAAAACATTGTTGGTTTAAGTTTCCTACTGGGTAATCAAAGACCATTTAACACATCTTAAGTTTGTGATATTCTTGTGGTTAATTTACTCCTAATCATGTTTTCTATCACTCTCCATCAGAACTTGACCCTTTGTTTTCTCTTCCATATCCATGTTTTCTTACATGGAATCTTAGTATGGGTTAACTCGAGTGACCTTTGTACTTCCCTTTCCTTCATCAAAAGTAATAGTTTTACTGACTCTTTTTTCTAATGTGGGACTATCAATGAAATTTCCAAGACAATTTTTAAAATTACGAGGACACAATTTCTTAAGAAGTGAATATTGTAATGATCCCAAAGTTTGAATAAATTTTGTTTCCTAACATTGTGTGTTGTTTTATTTTATACTCAACAAAACTATTTAATTTAATAAAATGAGTATAATTAAAATTAGATCTTTGGGTTTCGACTGTTATATGACCATTGGAGACTAAATGTTGCGATTATTGTATATAAATAAAAGGGATCTTGATTAATTAATATAGAAATAAGATTCGATGGCCCCATCCATTAGTCTCGAGCCGATCGAAGCCCATCTAACGGAACTCGAGAAAGAGGTAGCACCTTTGGGCTTTGCTCTAGACCAAACCCAAGCCGTACTTCATCGTGTAAAGCTAGAATGGAATCACCTTCACTAAAAGTTCAAGCTGATAGAAATTACTACTCGAGGAATGTTGGCCAAGCCGCCCCAAGATTCTATCACCCAAGCACACCTTAACATTAGGATCAATTCTGGTGTTATAAGGGGCTATGTAACGAGACTGTAACTGCCATTTGTAATACTTTGATTTAAATAAAAGTTGTGATTTCTTCTTATGGTGAAGTTTGTGAATTTTCAAATTTCCGGATAAATATAGTATGTATATTATTGATTAATTTTAGGAAAAGGATATTTTAAAAATATTTATGAAAACCTGGAATAATTCATAATGTGTAATGATTTTCAAAAAATGGTCTTCTGCAGTTACATTCAGCGGGAAATTTAGAGTCTAATAAGATCAACTTAATTTTTGATGAATAGTAAATTATGAATAGTGATTTTACGCTTATGATTTCTAATGTGATCAAATGGATTAATTAACCTCCCTTAAAAAAGTATTAACATAATCTACGCACCTTGATTAAGTAATGTGATTCAATAAAATAGGTAAATAACTATTTTAGAAATTATTGGTTAAGTATTAGTTTTTGCGAGTGAATAGTGTTTTTTATTTAAAAATTAAATTAAAATTATTTTTAAAATTATTTTCAAAAAATGGAGTTCATTTTTGAAATCAGAGCATCGATATTTGGTTAAGGTGAATTTTTGGGATTTTTCTGAAATAATTGAATTTTATGTGAATAGTTTTGTATTTAAAAATTAAATAAAAATTATTAAAAAATTATTTTCATAAAATGAATTTCTTTTTTGAAATCAGATCATCGATATTTGGTTAAGGAGAATTTTTGGGATTTTTTTGAGAATGTTGAATTTTCGATGAATAGTGAAAATCCAGTTTTTGAGTTTCGGGTGTTTAATGACATCATTAAGGATGTAAAAATTATGCAATAATTCTGGTCTACTTATGAATAGTAATATAAGTTATGATGGGTCCCAAGTGGCCAATACCATGGGAAAATACCATGGGCAAGCCAATAGTTTTTCCAATACCACCGATGAGGTGTCCCTTGGAAATTAATGCTTTGTCCCCTCACTTATCCTATAAATACCAAGCCTTTTTCTTATTCATTTCACTCCCAACTCTCCGTCAACTAAGCTCTGGTCTCATTACCTCCCATGGAGTCCTCACAAGGTTCCCCCAATCCCTCAAGGTCCCAACCTTTGAGTTTTAAGAATTACGTTATAAGGTAAGGGATCCTACATCTCACTTTCTTTTCAGGTACTCTCGTTTATGTCATTTCTTTTAAGCCCCACTTTCTTATGTTGGGGTGTTATTTTATATTCATATTACTTTCCTTTTCATGTTCATATGATGAGAGACCCCCTCTTTTTCTCACCATTTCATTTTATGAATGTTTATGTGGCATCGTTAGGCTGCCGAATTTTTGTAAGGGATCCTTTCACTCTTCCCATTTTCAAAGTTCTATTTTCATATCTAGTATTTAAAGTTCTTTTTTCCCATGTTGGGGTATTATCTCTATATTAATCATACATTCCTTTTATTTTCACGTGATGAGATGCCCTATTTAATCTCATCAATTCAATTTTTTATGTTTTAAGTGACGTCCTTAGGCTGCAAAATTTTCATAACAAAAATCTTATGTTTGTCTCCCCTTCATGTTTTTCATTTCATATGGTATGCCCTTAAAATTTTATTACCATGTTCTTATATACCATATATTATATCCCTTTACTATTTTATGGATCATTTATGAGTGGTTTACCCATGTCCCATCTCTTTTCAATGTTTTCTAAAACCCTGCAACACAACCATTATGCTGCAGAATTTTCATCTCAAAATCTTTCTCTCTTTTTCTCAAATTGTTTTACTTTATTAAATGAATACTCAAAGATATTTATTCTATAGGGGTATTAACATATATATCAAAATTTTCTATTTTAATTCTGGTATTTACATACATGAAACCCACTTTCCATTTCTGTGGGTTTAAAGTAACATAAAGATCATGTTTTTAAAGCAGTTTTTAAAACGTTCTGATTTTGAAATGAGACCCATTTCATTTATGGTATATGGGTTATTTATGAAATTTTTTATGATGATATATGTGGATCACATGCTAATAAATACAAATAAAGGGTGCGCCCTGATAGCGCTCCAATGCATTGGGTAAAAACTTAATCTCTATAGATGACCATTTTAACGATACCTTGGTGAATAACCTTGGTAATTGTTTATGACACCTTGGGGATGGACCTTGGTGATAAGGAAATGATTGTATAGGTTAAATGTTTTAGCCACATCTTCATGTTATGAAACACATTGTTTTTTTTATTATGTGGCTCATGATCTCTTTCTGATGCCTTAAAGTAATTTATCATGACTTTATTGATGTATCTCAAGTTCACATGTAAAATGTTTCTCTTGTTTCCCTTACTGGGCCTTCTTCTCACCCTCTCCATTTATGTATGCTCCCAGGTTATGATATTTTATAATGAACATAGTATGAACAATGAAGAAGCCTTTGATGTGTTTAATATGAATGTTTTATGTTTTTTTCACGTATTATGTTATTGATTTCCAAGACAGTAGACTTTAAAGATCCTCTATATGTAAAATATAATGAAAAGTTATGTATTAAAAAGGCGGGGTGCTATATTCATAGCCCTTGACAAACTAGTAGTTTCAGGAGATAGCGATGATGAATATGATGAGGAAAATGAAATTCTTTCTCTCATTACCAATAAACTCTTGAATGGGATAGGAAAATTTTAAGGAAAGATACCTTTGCCTTGTTTTCATTGTGGAATTTTTGGGAAAATTGCCTCTCAGTGCTCAAGAAAAGATGATGATAAAGGGGGTGAAGTTGAAAATATGGAAAAGACTCAAAAACGATTCTTAAAAAAGGAGAACATAAAATTGGAAAATAAATCTTAGAAGAAGAGTTTTGTCTGTGAGGAGTAAGATAATGATAATAGATTCTGTAAGGGATATGAACTAGGATTTAATACTAGGAACCATGCCTACATGATGGCTACTATTGAAAAGTCAAAAGCATTGATTGATAAAGCTAAAGAAAAGTAGTTGACTGATAATTCTGATCCCAAGTTGTAACTTAAGGATTCCTTTGGTAATATTGAGATTAAATATAAGATATGAAATAAGTGGAAAGCAATGGTGAAGGAATCATCAGAATATATTGATTATCTGGAAGTACAAATTGAATGAATGGAAGAATTGGTGAAGGTTCAATCATCAATCCGTGAAAGCAGTGATGATGTTATGGAACTAAAATTCCAAATTGAAGAACATGTAAAGGTAATTAATGACCTTAACTCGATACTAGAGGAGAAGTACAGGAGCATTGAGGGACTCGAAGAAGAAGTTGTTACTCTGAGAAGTAAACTCAAAAGTGAATCAACTTTAAAAGAAGGAAAGAAGAAAATAAAATTTGGAAGGTTCTCAGATATTGAGTTGATAGAGATCGAAAAACGTAGTTCTGAGGGAGTTGAAAAGATCTTGAGTGATCAATGACCCACATTCAGTGGAAATAGTGGAATTGGTTTCAATTATTAAATGTCAAATTCTATAAATAAAGTGATCTATAATAATGACAAGATGAATGTTGATCATGTTGAAAAGCCACCAGAAGTGCTGAAAATGAAACCCTTAAATAAAACTGACAGGAGAATTGAATATTATCCTCATGTTTCCATAAATTATAGGTAATAAAACTGTTTTTCTGATGAATAATCCATGAGGAGAAATAGAAGTGAGAATACATTTCCCTTTCATAAAGTGTCAGTTTTGTGGCTATCTGGGTCATACCATGTCATACTGTGAAGAGGCGAGGTGCTATATGAATGGAGAAGATCTAGGAGCTTATCAAAGGAAAACATATTCATATTCTACTTCTTATATAATTTTTTTTCTATGGATACTTTTTTTAATATTTTAACGTTGGCCATAAAGCTATCCATTGTAAGCAAAGGTATGATAGGATAAATTCTTTCAATGGTCAGAGACGAGCCAATACATGTCAAACAGACAGTGTTGCTATTTAAAACAATTTTTCTCCTATGAAAGAAGAATTTGAATTTTAATAAACCATGAAACAAAAGATAGAATTGAAAGTCCATTAGAGTCTTACACTCAATCTAATATCTCTTAGAAAGAAATGAGGAAAATTAGAAAGTTCAATTTTAAAGAAGTATCCCTCAAAGCTACAAAGAGAAACAAAACTTGGATTCATTATAGTAGATATTCCACCAAAATTATGGGTAATGTAGACCTATTAACAAATGTCAAGAAAAAGGTCGATGGGACAATGAGGTTCGGTAACGTTGATTCTTTTAAGATAAAATGTAGTGGAAGCACTTAGATTAAAAATGGAGAGCTAAAGAAAACTGAAGTCATGTATGAGGATGGTCTGTATCCCAATATTCTTAGGGTGAGTCAACTCTGTGACTCATGTCTTATTATGACATTCAATAAAAATGGTTTTACTATAAGAAGAAAGTTTGGGATTTCTCCCATGAATGGCAGTAGAACAGAAGGAAACTTATATCAGGTTGACAGCAAAGAGAACATTATTTACCAAACAGTTCAAGAGGAAAATAACTTATGGAATCAGAGATTGGGGTACATTAATCAATAAGACATGGAAAAGATATCTAAGATGATTATAGTCATGGATATCCCTAATCTTAAGTGGGAATGATAAAAGGCATGTGATGATTGCATGCGAGGGAAACTGGTCTGCAGTTCCTACCTACCAAAGATAAAAAGAGCATCAAATCTTTGTGTCCTCATCCATACAGATGTATGTGGCCTGATAAATGTAGCTGGAACACAATGAGAGAGGTAATTTGTTCTTTTCATAGATGATTATAGTATAATTCCATGTGTGATCATTATATTCTGGAAGTGAAAAGTGCTATATTGCATGAAATCCTATCAACGAATGACCAAGAATAATAATGGATGGAAGATCAAAGTCCTAAGGTCTGACAATAGAGAGGAATACGTGGTAATTTAGTTTGAAAATTACCTAGAGAAGCATGGTATACAACATGATATGGAATCTGTGAGAACTCCACAACAAAATGAAGTTGTTGAGCATAGGAATTGACATGAAAATAGTACAGAAAAAACTATACTGATGGAGAGTTTTCTTCCTCGACATTAATGGAAATTGGAAGTACAAGCTGCAGTGTATTTTAAAAATCGAACGGGGATATATATGGGTGAAACGAAACACCTTATGAATTGTGGCATAAAAGGAATCCCTCTTTGAAATATTTTCGTGTTTTTCGAAGAAAATGTTTTATCAGATAAAAAAGAATGAAATCAAGGGATGTATGGAGACAATGAAGAAAAAGGAATATTTCTTGGATACTCAATGAATAGAAAATCCTACAAGTGTTTCAATAAGCACTTGGGAAGGATTTTAGAAATCAGTGATATAAAGATCATTGAAAATAAAAACCTGAATGCTTCAAGGAATTCTTATACTACTGTGATAGAAGATGAGAAAGAATGTGAACATGCAACAAATTCTAATATAGAGGTAGATGAAGATGTTAAAAACTCTTAGGAGTAACATCATGATGTTGACTCTGAAGAAGAATGAGAAGAAGAAACTATATTTGGAGAAAATATGGTTGAATACCAAAGGAGAAATAAAAGAGTAAAGGTTGATCAATCCAACATTATCGGGGATCAGAACTCTCCTACACAAACAAGGAGAATGATGAATAATGCACAATCTGCATTTATATCAGTTATGGAACCATCCAAATTTGACGAGGCTACCATTGATGAGTCATGGGTGAAAGTAATGAATGAAGAGTTAGATCAGATTGACAAAAATCTAATATGGGATCTTGTTAAAAGACCTAAAAATCATAATTTTATTGGTATGAAGTGGATTTTCAAGAACAAATTTGACAAACATGGAAATGTGATCAGATATAAGGCATGCTTGGTCTGTAAAGGATATTAAAAAATCAAAGGCATTGATGTTGAGGAGGCCTTTTCTCCTATTGCGAGAGTGGAGTCAATCAGGAAATTCCTTGCCATGGAAATCCAAAGTGGTCATAAAGTATATAAAATAAATATTAAGATAGTTTTATTAAATGGAGTATTGGAAGACGAAGTCTACATTGAACAACCCATAGGGTTCTTTCTTGGAAATTATGAACTGGAGGTTTTCAAATTAAAAAAATATCTTTATGAGCTGAAACAGTCACCACAGGCGTGGTACACTCGATTGGACTCCTATCCGAGAAATATAGAGTTTAAAAGTGGAGAAGTGGATCACAATCTCTATGTGAAGAACACTCAATAGTATCGGTTCTTGGTATTGGTATATATGGATGATATTATTTTTATAGGAAGAAGACATGGATCAGTGGATGAATTTTCCAATCACATGAAATCATAATTTTAAATGTATATGATTAGTGAACTCACATACTTTCTAGGGTTGCAGGTACATCATAAGAAGGATTACACTTTCATTTCACAATAAATTTATTCATGAGAGCTACTTAAGAAGTTCAATATGCATAATTCCAAACCAATTTCGACTCCAATTGTAGTTAGATTCAAAGCATGGAAAGCATGAGTAAGGGACTTCAATGAATCCCACCTTGTACAGAAGAATCATTGGAAGCTTATTGTACCTGACGGTAACATGACTAGATATTGTCATCAAAACCATCCTTGCATCCCGCTTTCAGAGTAATATGAATGAAGAACATATGGAGGCTATTAAAATAATCATGAAATACATTCAAGGTACACATAATTAAGGGATATACTTTGCTTCAGGTAGAGATAGTGAACTATAATCATTCTTTGATGCTGATTGGGCTAGTTATGTAGTGGACAGAAAGTCTACCAATGGTGGAGCATTATATATTAGGAAGAAATGTGTGCGATTGTTAACCAAGAAACACTAAAGTAATTCACTTAGTACTTATGACGTGGAATATATATATTCTACCAAAGCATGCACTCAATTACTTTGGATGAAGCAGCAACTAAGTGACATAGTTGATGAGGTAAAACAACCAATAGTGATTTACAGTGATAACAAGAGAACACTTGATCTTATAAAGAATTAGGTTCATAATTCTCATACAAAAAATATTGATATCAGATATCACTTCATTAATGAATAGTTTGAACAAGGTGTAATAAAAATGGACCATGTGGGAACTGATGAGCAAGTGGATCACATTATGACCAAGCCACTGCCAGTGGCTGTGTTTGAGAAACATCAGTTGAACCTTGGTGTTCAGCCGACTCCCTGTGCAAAAGGAGGTTATGAATTTATCCTCTCCCTAGTTGATTTAACTGTGCTAATATTTTTTGGAAGTGTTGCAGGTCTATGGGGGAGATATGATTGAGGGGGAGTACGTTCTGAGGTCTATATTGTAAAAAATACCGGTCTTTTGGTTTATTTCCAATGGGGGAGAATGATAAAGTCAATGGAAAAATCCAGAACATGAACATTTATAGTAGAGAAAAGAAAATCTAGAGAACTCAATTCATGCCCTCTCTCTTGTTTTCTACACCAAGCACTGCTCACGTAGACTTAGAGTGATGGATGAGTTATTTCTTAAAGATTCCGGTTTTTATTGTGTATGACGCATCAATGAATATATCTAGTGATTGAAAACAAACGCAAAGGTTGATATTGTTTAAACCAAGGTTGGTCGTTGCTAATAATGGAGGTTGGTTTGTGTTTGTTTTCAATCTGTACATGGATGACTGGGGAGTTTACAAAGAATAAGTTCATACGTGAATGGCTGAAAGCAGTATTCAAGGTGGCGCAGTTTTCCTATCTTATCCATGTTTTTAGGCCTAAAAAATATGGATTTTGATAACAGTTTGTAGCAATTGAATGTGGATAAGGTGCATCATACATGAAGAATGTGCGTGGTATGCGGTAAAGTTGTGTAGTACGTGGTGAAGACGTGTAGTACACATAACGGTTTGCATAATTGAAAATAGTTCACAAAAATAGTACACAGTGAAGGCATGTGGTATGTAGAATTCCACCGAAAATGGTTCGAAATGATAGTACATGGTGAACAAATGTAGTACGTAGACTGACAAACATGCGGTATGTTGGTGGATTATAGTACGCAATAGCAGTTCACAGTTTAGAGGTTTGCAATATGCGGTGGAGGCTAACAGTACGTCGTTGGAGTTTAGTTCGACCTACATTGAAAATTTTCATAAATCGGATTACCAAAATTTGTGGAGTTACGTGCCTATTTATGGAATAGTAATCCCCTTTGTTAGACGATGATATTAGAGATTAAAATTTGGGGAATAAATTTGGAGAAGTGGGAAGTGGTTCCAAAAGGAGAAGATAGTACGCAGGGAGACTCATCTGCGTAAGGAAAATAATCTCTGGAAGGGTGTGTGGTTCGCACAGGAAGCACTCATAGTACGCAGCAGAGCAAGGTAGTACGCAGATTAGGATGGTACATTGAAGTTTGGAGAATTACGCAGAGTAGGGTAGAATGAATCACAACATGGTATGTGGATGAGATGGACAGTACGCAGAAGATATGGACAGTACGAAAAAAAATTATGGTACATGGAACCAACTGCATTACATGGAACACCCAAGGAATCCTAAATTTGGCCAAATTAGTTTTTGAAATTAATCTTCATAACATATTAGTGTACGGTAAAATAAAATTCAACTGTAAGTGATTTTTTGACTTCAAAAGAGCATCCATTTTCAGTCGAGGATGCATGAAATAATAATAAACCATTGAAGTTACCATCATGCCGATAAACTGAGTGAATTTTCTTCCAAATCAGTTCTCAAGGGAGAGTCAGTAAAGAGATCTGAGGGACATAGTGTGTTATCCCTAAACCCTTGTAAAGGCAGTGCGACTGACATAGAGTGATTGTGTTAAACTCTTGTAATCCATAGCTAGTGAAGATTAATGGAATTTGGTATGACTGAAACACTGTCGGCATATTCTCCTTGAACATAGCCATCAATGGTGAACAAATTATAATTAATGTGTCATTTTTTTGCATTTGATTGTTTATTTTCTACACTTCTTCTTCAGAAATGATTAATAGGTTCTTACAAACATGGGAACAAGATCCATCAATTTAAAAGAAAATGTTGACACCCTGATTCACCCCTCCCCTCTCAGGGTGTTCTGGGGTCCTTTAAAACCCACCCACCCAACCACTTTATTACATTATATATATTTTGGCCCAAAGTCCCAATGGTCATGAGGCCCATTAAATGGCTCCTAGGCCTGAAATTTTGACCCAAAGCCCATTATGTGAATAGTTCTGCTAAAATTCCCTTGATACTATATTACCCACTGTAGTACCCCAAAAATAAAACCCCTACTACAATACCTCTGCTACAGTACCCCCTTCTATAGTACCCACTATAGTACCGCCACCGCTAAACACTATGTTTCATGTAAACCAATCTATCAAAGAAATCATATTTATTAAAATATAAATATATCCTTAAATATCATGGTGTTACATTATACACCCTTTATAATAACTTCTTTGCATAATTTATGTCACTATAATACAAATAAATGAGATACTTCATCCTCATACATCTCTCAGGTTCCCACATTTCATCTTTAAAGTTATGGTTTATCCACAAAAAATTGGCAATGTGAGTGCTATTATTATGTTGAAATTTATCTAAAAAATCATTAATCTCACCCGGTTGTTCTCATAATAGAGATCATTCTATGATGGTAAGAATTCTAATTTTAGTATATGTTATGGATCATATTTGTACATACCCAATAGAGATATATGAAACAAATCATAAACATCAGATATTTTTTTCAAACGAGAAGATATCATCTTAGTACAATCAATAATTTTAGAGGTACCAATATATATAGGGATAATATATCTTTTATTACTTAATGATATAAAATTTTTCAAATGATATATTCATATGAATACTTTCTCACAAACATAAAACATTAGATCTCATTGATGATTGTCAGCATACCATTTTTTGACTCTGTGTTGCACTGATGTGTTGGAGGATGGATATAACATTATCTACAATTTTTTATTCTAGATCAGTTCCCAATATCATTATATCCAAAACATTATCCCAACATGATGTAGTTTTGGTCTTCCTTCTATATATTGGTTCATAAAAATCCATATAATTTCTCAAGTTATAGTTATTGTGGTAAGTAAACTCCACTAATAGAAGATATTGAACAAAACTACCATTCAAATCAACAAAAAACCCTCTCAACATGACTTTCAATGTTTTAATGGTCCTCTCAGATTTAACTTCTGTCTAATAATGGTATAAATTTCTATCTTCAATCTATGTATTGAAAAAATCATTATGAGTTATATAAAACATCATAGGAAAACTTGGGTCCTAGTCAGATTAAATAGAATGTGGTACTTCCTGAAAAACTACCACTTCCATAATTTATATCATTGGAAGATGGTGAGGAGGGAAATAATCTCCATTGGAAAATAAATGTGCTAATTTTATAATGTGATCAAATAAAAACCAAAAAACATTTTTCCCTTTATATTTTTTTGGAGTTTGATGAAAAAATTAATGATAATGTTTTCCCATTTCTATTTTGGTTTAGGTAATGGTTGTAACATACTTGTAGTGGTTTATCTCTTTCTCTTATCATTCTGAAATACTAGGAATTGAGATACGTGATCTACTATATCCATTTTAATGTTTTCCCATAAGATAAACTCTATTATATCTCCAAACATCTTCATACATCAATGATGGAGAGAAAATGAAAAATCATGTTCTTCATTTAAAAACTCCATCCCAAACATTGGTATTTTTGGGAGACATAAGATTTTCTTGGTCCTTATCATTATATCATAATAATGGATGAAATTAGGAACATTCCTCACCATTATCTATAGTTCCACATCATCTATATACACGTTTTGAATACTCACATGGTTGTATTATTGAACATTCATCTCATAAAGATAATAATTATCCCATATACTCTTGATTTCAATATTTATATTTTATGATACCATAAGTATTAAATCTCTTTTAATCATTTTCATAGACAAACTACCATTTTCATTTTTGACTCACAACATCATCCACCAAATTCTATATCCTGGGGTGGTGATGTATTGAGTAGTCATAGTCTTTAATAAACATCAACCATATCATTCGGTGTATATTTAATCCATTATTTGGGAATATATACTTAAACCATTTATGATCAGTATATATATGACATATTTCATCATAATAATTATTCATCCATATTTTCATGGAGAAAATTACAACAGCCAAATCCAAATCACGAGTCAATTAATTTGTCTCATGAATCTTCAATTGGCACGGGACATAAGCTCTCACGACATCATTATCCATGATGTATCATCTGATTCCATTATTTGATTTATCATTATAGATAAAAACCCCTTATCCATTGTACGGTAATGTAAGAATAGGTGTAATAACAAACATTTTGTTATCACTTTGATATTTTTCTCACATTCATCTATCAAATGAGATATAGATCCCTTCCAAGTCAACTTGGTTATTGGTTTTTATATCCATGATAAATCACCCAAAAAGTATTAATAGTGTATAAATAACCCATGAAAAATATAAATCCTAAACATTTTAGTTGTTCTAGTATAGTCCTTAATAACTTATATATTTTAAAGATCCAATGATATACCATTTCTTGAAATTATATTACCCAAGAATGAAACATTATGTCACCAAAATTCATACAAGATGAATTTGGAATTAAACTTACATTTCCTTAGTGAATTATATATAATAATCAAATGATATTCATGTTATTATATTATCATTTAAAATAAAATAATATCATCTATAAATATAACCACAAACTATCCAAGTTTATCTCAAAAGGCTGTATTCATTAAATCTATGATGAAATCAGAGTTATTGGTGAGCCCAAATTGAATCGTAAGAAATTAATAATGACCATAATTCATATGGAAGGATATATTGGGTATATCCTCCTTCTTAAAACTTAATTAATGATATCCAAAATGAATGTAATTATTTGGAATGTATTGAGAACCATGATTTTGATCAAACAAGTCATCAATATAAGTTAGAGTAAAATTTTATTCATAGTGATAATGTTATTTTATAAAAAATAAGTGAAAAGATGCATTGACCCATATTTATACTTAATAAAAAGATTAGGATTACCCCATAGTGACACAAAAGGGAATATGAATCCCTTATGAAGAATCTACTAAAGTTTCAACTTCAAATATTGTAACTTAGTTAGTGACATTCTATATGGTCCCTATGAAATTTGTGTTTCACCAGGTATGAATTCAATTGAAAACTAAACATTATTATTTGATGGAATACTAGAAAATTATTCAAAAAATTCATTATAATATTCCCAAATAATTAGAATATATAATATCTTGAGTTTCTACCCAAAAATTTTAAATATATATTCCTCATTAACAAGTAATAAGATCCACAAAATCGATTTAACTTCCATTATAAGTACTTAGTCATTATCACACAAAATGATGGTCATTGGTTGATTTTTAATATCAAATATGACAAAAATTCACCAAAAATTTATAAGGGGTCTATATTGAAAGATCCAATACATTCCCAAAATCATATCAAATTCAACTAGAGGAAAAATTACAAGATTTAATGTAAACATATTACAAACAATTTCTATGAGAGAGGAGTTATAGACTTGATAAGTGACCATCATAACAATAGAAGTTTTTGTATGTAACTAGGTATAAAATCATTGAGGTTTTGTCATGATACCCTTAAAAAACTATTCAAATAAAAAAATGTGCATAGATCAATAATTAAATAATAAATTTTCAATTATATATTGAAATTTAAGTGTTCTATTCAACACTTCATTCTCATAACCCACTTAGTAGTCTTGATCAAGTGATATTTCACTTTTCCACTTTCTTAAGAGGTTTTTTATTCCAACTTCCATCATTAACCACCATATTATTGCATTGGTTAAAGTATTTTCAACACTACTTTCTTTTATAGAATTAGAGTTTTGGTGGTAAATTTAGTTGATATTTCTCGCTATTAGTTTCACTGACCATCCACTTCACAACAATTAAATATTATTTTTATTTATGTCCCCTATTTACAAGAAAAAACATTTACATAACCCCATAAGAAAATTAACTCTATCCTTCCTTGAACACTTTATTTATTAAATAAGATTTATTTTATTTCTTTTTTGATATTTATTATTATAATTTACTCAAAATTCTATATTTATCATATTATACCACAAACCATGAGACCAATAATTATATCCCATCAGTATTTATAGCTTAAGATAAGATCAAAAAAATTCATAATAACTATCAAAGGATGTTATGTAAAATTCCATTCATAAAATTGGTCCTAGAACACAAAATAATACATCTATTTTTCTTTAAGGATCAATGATGACACTTACAGTGTGCCTTGAATGTATTTTAAAATTTTACTAATAGTTAAAAATGGATTCATAATCCTTATGCTTTACATCTAGTAATTCCCTATAATGTTTGGTGTAAAGGGTTAAGAAAAAATTATTGGTAAAATACAGTATTAAAATCATCCCATTCCATGGATTCAATTTCACACTCTTACCTTGTATACTTGATATGATTCCACCACTTTTATGATCCACCTTATAGTTTATAAACAACCAAAATAATATTTTTATGACCTAATAAATAAATATTAGAAAATAAATTTTTAATTGAACTCATCCATTATTAATCAATTAGTATATTATAAGACCAACTAAATGATGGTGCATGTTACCTCATGGAATAATCAACATTATTTTGTTCCATCATTTAATCATTTTCATGAAAAATAAGATTCATACCTTAATAAGGGTGTGTAAGAATCAAAACAATATTTTTTAATATATCTCCCATATAATTTGGTTTCATAAGAAGACACTCACTACATTTTCCAAAACATTCCGTGCTAACAAGATTACCCTTTGTTCCAACCATTGACTAAAACAACAAACATAGTGTGAGGAATAATAATTATAGTCATAAATTATTCAATCATGAAAAATTATTTAGAGTATGTCTAAATTATGGAACCTTGTTTTCAATCTACGAATACTTAGGTTTAACCTAGGTTATCCATCGTAATTATCTATTCAAATCCATCATAAGATTTTATAAAGAAAATATGAATTAACCCAAGATTATCACTCGAGAGTTTCAAACCCTGTGCATAGTGTGTTTCTATTAACCTTTCAATATAACAATGTGTTAGATATAATTGAACAACTATTTTTAAGGTTATTACCCCTAGATGAGTCTATTCTAAATCCATATCCAATTTTCAGTACCCTAACATGAATTTATTGATTGAAAAACAATATAATCTCTACCTTACCCAAACATTAGGATGTTATACTATATTTAATTATATCCACCGGATTTCACCAATGTTCGATGGTATTAATATCCAAAAATAACTAAGACCAACTCTAATATCAATTGAGGTAACATGAGACCAACATACATAAATATTGAATCATTTTATATGAATATCCACCAAATATCATAACATTACACACCTCATAAAAATGGTTTATAGTATTTAAAGACTAGATATATAAACAAATTATTCCATGAAATAATATCAATGTATCAACCGATGGTATTATCAATTAGTTCCCTTATTTAATATATTTTACTCAAAACATTTTTCAATAACCTATGGAAATAAAATATAAAAAATTGTGTCCCCAAATGGTCATTAATGGTAAACATGAGTTAAATAAATTGATGGCCATACGCAAGAATAAGATAAGACTAATAGTATGATATCATGATCATAACTTATAGTTTTTACCCAATATATTAAAGATCATAAACCTGAGTCATGGTAAAAATTATCATTTAAAAACAAATGAATAACTAGATAAAGGAAAAATAAATAATCAATATTGATCGATGATATCATATCATAATTATTTGAATATGTCATATTAATTTTATATATCAATAATAATAATAATAATATATATGTATATATTCAATCATACATTCAGCCCAAAATTAAATAAATAGGATACTTATAACATTAAATTGGGAGTAACTTATACTTTGCTAACACCATCATCTCTTTAGAGTTTATTAACTTTGTCAACTCTTATAAGATTCTTAACTACATCATATATTATTTTTTGCTCAAATATATCATAATTACGCAATTAATTGGAGGGATATATAATTTTGGTCCAAAACATTACATAATCTTGATACATACATTTATATTCCAGAAGATTATAAATCATTTACCATATCATTGTAGCATAACATGTGGAAAATAAAAAGGTTTCATAAAAGTATCTTCATAATGATCATAAAACATCCATAGAATGAATACAGATAGTATCATTAGATCATATCTCTGGTGAACCAGATGTAATACTAGAGGATGTCATTTTAAAATAAACATTTCTCTAAAAGTTCACTAGAATATTTCTCAAGGAAAATTAACTTTTTATTTTGAAACCATTTTTTAATCTAAAATATTCAAAAAAATATGATAAATATTTAATTTGAAAATAACCATGTAAAATTTTAATTTAAACGTAAAATAATTTAGAGTCTATGATGATAAAAAAAATTTATTCGTACCATATACATTAAAAGAGAACATTCTTTTCAAACTTTTTCTAAAATTCAAAAATAACTTCTTTATATATATTATTTTTAAAAATTTCCATTTTAAACCTATGTAAATAAATTAAATGGTAATGAAAATTATGTTTATAAGGTATCCAGAGTTTATTTAAAAACATATATATAATACTTTTTATGATCATGGATATGGAAGAAAATTTCGACAGTCGAAGAGGAAATAAGGTCGACTTTTCTTAAAAAAATATTATCTTCATCATTTTAAAAACATAATATAGGAAAATGGTACTAATAAAACAATTCCTAGAATAACCATATAGGATATAATATATGGGTTATTAATGGTAATATTCATAAAATTTTCTTCTATGATAATTTAGCATAGAAAATCATAAAAAGAAATAATATTATAACAAAAACCATTACCTCGTGCCTCTTCTTGCATCATACATATTCTAAAGACCTATAAAAAATATTTATTTACTATAAATTTATTAATAAACCATATTCATATATATCATAAAATATATGACTTATTTATAAAATATTATCACCTTTTTAATTTTAATTATTTATTAAAATCAGAGTTTTGATTGATAATTACTTTATTTTTCATGCATGTTTCGGTTCAGTAGTCATATTACTTATAAATTGATCATGGTTTCATAATATATACAATTTTAGTAACTTAATTAATATCATATTTAATAATTATATAAGCTTATATAAAAACTGTTATAATGTGGTGATGAAATATGAATTAGATCACTTCATAGAGATGGTAGTTTTTGCATATGCAGAAGTGATGTATACACTCTTCATTGGATGTAATTTTGGAAATTATATAATAAACCATCATATTTAAACTACAATAATATCATAATAATATCATAAATATATTTACAAAATCCATAATTATAACATGTAATGTGAAGTGGTTGTGGAAAATGAAACACATTGTTTCGTGGGGGTGGTACTGCACACATATTAACATTGATAATTTATTTTCACATAGAATTCAAATGAAGTGGATAATCGTTATTTCATCATCATAATAAAAATTTAGTATATTTAAGATCATTTTATTCACTATTTTAGAATATATACCATATATTTAAATTTAAATAGGAGTAAATAAAAATGAAAGTAATTGGTTAAGAGTTATACATATTCGTTGTGAAACCTAAAGTGTTTTACACCTTATGCCTTTAAAGGATAGTATTTTGGAATGAACAGAATATATTGAATGTGAGGAAGGTATATATTGTTTTATTAAGTAATTTATTTTCAAATAAATAAGGTTCAAAGTTTTTTATTAATTTATAAAGGTGGTTCCCTTTTATATGTGAGGGAAAAGAAAAACTTTGAATTATTTATAAGATTTAATTATAATAAAAGACATAATAATGTCAAGTGGATAAAAAGAAAAAAATTGAAGATAATATATGACATGGTTGAAATAAACTCAAAAAATACCATTTATAGATGTTTCAGTCTCCATGAATTTGTTCCCATAATAAAAAACAAATGAATATTTTATACTTTTGTATCAAGCCAAAATAAAGTGTCTACTTCCAAACATGATATTAAATGCAGAGAACCAATAATATTTTTAAATTTGAAAAAAAATAATACATATATTCACAAAGGGAATGTGTTAGAGATATTTTTAAGCTTAAACCTATAGATTTAAACATTTTGAACCTATTTTACCCTTACTAAGGTGAAAAATCATTGTCCCAGTTACGATTCATAATGGATAAAAATTAAGGTGATCCTATTGAATTATATTTATTTTTATAATTAAAAAATATGGAATCAATTATTTAAAATTCATTTTATATGTGTGGTATAAATTCATTTTATAAAAATCATACAGAACACAACCAAAACCATTTTTAGATAAATTATTATTTTTGTATAAAACAAGATTTAATCTTATTCAATTCCTAGTAAAAACAGTTATATGAATGTAAAATAATTATGTTGAATATATAATCAATACATTTCTTTAAAATCATTTATAAATAAATATTAATTTATTTTATTAAAATAAATTCAAAAAAAAATTTAGAAAAAAACCCATTTTCCTTAAAATGATTTTATTTTCATTTCTAACAAATTGAGAAAAAAATTAATTCATTTTATACATGAATAAATAATAATTTTCCATAGTTTAGTTGTAATTATTCATACCCACCTATCCAATATCTTTGAAATGAATTTTTCATAAAATAGTAATATTTTAATAGTATATTATAGTTTATTTAAATTTAGTGTTGCATGTAAAGAAATTTGTCAAAGAAATATTATATATTAAATGAGAAATATATCATAATATCTCGTAGTGTTATAATGTTACTTTTGTGTTGGATTTATAATAACTTCTATTCATTTTTCATGTCACTTATAATACTCTAACTATATCAAAAAAAATTCATTAGTGATTGGAGACAATCCTAAAATATGTATCATATTTTCATTGTATATTATAGTATTCAATGGTGTATAAAATAATTGGGATGATCTAAAAAAACTGACTTATTTAGTTTTTTAATCTTCAAAATCATAATATGTTTATTCTCTAATTAGTGGATGATTTATGTATCCACATGATCAGAACTAAATAAATAGAACATGTTTCATTTATATCTAATATTTGGGTGACCTTGACTATGCTGCAGACATTGTGTATTATTCTAAAAGAGTTTACATGGATGATGTAGATATTTGGGTGTCACTGACTTTATTATCCCATTTTATATCTACTTATAAAGCCAATTCTTCAAAAAATGAATATCTTGACTTTATACCATAAAAATTATGGTTGCGGAATTATTTTGTATGGTCTCAAATATTCATCATCTGGTCACCACTCTTGATCTTTAGAATATCAAGTAATTAATTCTCCATGTAAATGGAAAAATAACTTTAAAAAGACTATGGTTGAATAGAATACACAATTATCCATCAATTAAGGAGAGATAAATTATAATTTTCCCATATATTCAATATACAACTCTATTGGCATTATCACATAGTTTATTTTGATATCTATGTGGTCATGTCTTAATCTCAACCTATTTGGTCGTAGATATTAAATATTTTACTGAAATGGAAATTTTTGGAACTAATCCTTTATTTTTGAACACCAAATACCTTTCATACTTTTTTGGGGATAACCAAGGTTAAATGATATCTTAAATTATGCGTAAGGAGGACCTTTATCATATGATTATAGTATTTTAATATATGAGAAATATCCCAAAAGAAATTATATAATTATTTCTTAAAGAATCATAGTTTATTTCTATTATTGAGTGATTTTTTATTTATTATAGATATTAATTTCAATATTCAGTGGGTGACTTGTAGAAGAATTTAGGACACGCTTCCCTTTCCTAATGAAATGATGGGTTTCTAGTTATAGGAGTTAAGGCATAGATTCTTGTTATAAGATCTTCTACTGAAATTTGGTGCATGATGTGTTGACTTATTCTATAAAATAATTACTATCTATGGAAACTTCATTTTAAGTTGGTAGGGTATCATCAATATCTTATAGACTAATATTATGATTAGAATAAAGGGCATAAATTTGACACCCAAAGGAAAATATTACTATGTGATCATCTCCATTAATAGTAAACTCATCATTCCAAAATATATATTATTAAGACCATGTTTATTCAATGTTTATGGAAATAGAGCCTTATGTATCGAGAAAATATTCCCACTTAGTTAACATGTGTATCAATCATATAAAATTAATTGAGGTGAACCAAGGGTTCTCATCAGATATTTATCACATTTTGTGGCGAAGTTATTATTAAATCATTTGGTGGGATGGTTCCCATCAACTCATTGGGTGGGATAGTTCCCATTGACTCATTTAGTGGTATGGTTCCCTTTTTCCCGATATACAGTGGTATAATTTTCATCAATTGTTTGGATAGTTGAAGAATTCATTAGAAATATTATTTCTCTCTATATTTCATATTAACATTGTTTTATAACATTAGTTTATGGAGAGTATAAAGTACTGCAATTAGTGATGTTGTGGGAATTGGGTTTATAACTAATTTATTTTATCATCACCAAATAGGGTAACATGCATGATCCTCCAAATTTTTTATCTCACATTCATCAAATTCTTATGAATCCAGATATGGTTAATTATATCATTATTCTCAATATTCGTTGGGGAGAATGTCTGAAACATATTTCCCAAGAACCTTTGTATTTTCCAAGGGATCTTGGATATCATTGATATTATTTTACATCATATCATTATCAATGATTCATACATTGATCACATGAACCATCATATAATTGTATAGGAAATAATTTAATTCATCATCCTACCAATATTCATCTAACATATTCTTTTCTTATAGAAAGATAAATTTATTCTCTAAATAATTTCAATTCTTTTGAACATGATCATCATGGAATGCATTAATTTTATTCTTCTAACTATCAATATAAAATCACTTAAATATTTTTTGGATTTAAGGGGACAACATCTTCTCTCATTGTTCATTGGATTGTTATTTTTAATTATGGTGCTCAATTATATCGTTATCTGGTTCATCGAATAATATCATCAATGCATTGTTTTGTAGTTTTGAAAACTTAGAACCCACCAAGATACTGCTTATGGATGATCATAGTAAAAACCACATCTCCATGGTCCTAGAAAAGATCACCAGTAACTAGTCTATGGAAAGTTGGGTTTCTAAGGAATAAGGAAACCCATTTAATCTTGAAATAAAATATGTGAATATATCATTATTTTATTTCTTAAAATTAGAGAGGATATGAATACTTGATCTCCTTGGTTTCATGATGTATTAGTGTTTGAATTTATGATTAACATCTTCCTAAAAATCAACAGAGTTGTTTATATGGTAATTTTACAAAGAAAACATGGGGACTTCAATGGTTTACATAGTAAATTTGAGTTTTGATAAACCATAATATTCTTGGATTCCCAATATTGGGCCACATGTGGAAAAAATTAGGTAATATACATCCTTGGATTACTCATTCCATTTAATATAATAAAATTCTGATTCAAAATATGGGTAAAGTATAAGTCAAAACCACTATTTATAGTTAATACTTCATCCATGTTGTACCCATGTTCATGGGCCCTAAATTACATAAATATAGTAATTAATATCATCTAGTAATTACTATGAAGGTATTATCCTAGATAGAACACGAGTAAGAATATATTCCCAACATGGTTGAATATATTCCCTAGAGGAGGGACCTATTGATAATGAACAAATAATGTATTGAAATAAGACAATTGATATGATATAAAATTAAGAATGTGTAACAATTCCTCCTATGTGGGTTGAGTAATAACACCCTTTCTGAGTGGTCCATCCAGAGTGGGTATAGACCTATCCTAAAAATCATACAATGTTGGTACACATACCTTAAACTATTAAGTGATAATATATTCATTTCTCTCTATTCGTGATTTTATTTTAGAAATATACACTTCTATTTTGAAAATTTCAACATTATTATGTGGTTGGAGGATTGTGGATATATCCATATGTATTATTTTTTCTTTTAAACCAGTTAGTCGAATGATCAGATGTGGGAAAATTACTATTTATCCCAAATCAAGGGACTCTCATTGAATTTGGGTATATTCTCTTTTATTATGTACCTTAATGTGATGGTATTCTTTATATATGCCTACTATTTCATGTTCTTTTATAATTTCATGTTCATTAGTATTTTTTCATCCAATAATAATAAAATTTAATGATAATAGATCAATGGTAATAAAAAATTTCGTTAGATAAGGTTTTTCTATAATCTAGGCATATTCCTTCTCAATGGGTGAGATTTTAGACAAATGTGCGATAAAAATATACCTATCTCTATAGGCTCAGGTATCCCAAAGAATATGGAAGGTGTAGCTAAAAATATCAAAACATCATGGGAATATACTCTTCTAGGTGCCAGATAAAATATGATACCACTATGAGGATCTCCATATGGGTAAATACCCAAACTTATTGGAAATAGTCTCGATGAATTGGTCATCGTGGCCTGGTTTGATGATGTCTGAGGATTTTGGACAATGGTTATATGGAATTATTCGTAGGATGCACTGATGTGCATCATGTGTGTATTATGTAACAGGTATATAATCTTATATTTGAGTTTCAATAGTATTATACCCCCAGTGGGCCCTCATTCAATGTTCCCTATTCAGGATCAGTAGGGGAAATGACACTTCTAAAACCTCATGTATAAATGGAGTTACATGTTGGTGACATTAAACATGGTGAATATAATATCTTCTACGTATCTCTTGCATGGATATCTAGATGCGTTGTATGTCATCATCCAACTCTCTAAGATATGAATGGTATATTTTATTTTGCTGTGGTGATAGGATCCATAAGTAGTAAGATAAGAAAAATGGAACATACTGTTCTATGACTAGTAATTTATAGGATGGACCTTGGGGTTTCATTATCCTAAAAAATTTATATGATTCTTTCAATTACTATATTAAGTCATTGGGATTCTATTATCATACTATATCATTAACCAACAATCATTGGAGGCAGTAGGTAGGTGACAACCATAGTCAAATAAAAAATTCTATTGTATTCATGTAAATAGAGGCTTAAATTTAGCATGTTGTGTTTTTGCGAAAAACTACTGGATGTGTCCTAAGGGTAATACCAACATTTCCAATAAAATTATAATTTAGTGGTGTATTGGGTGATTCCATTTCGAATTATGGGAGTCCCAAAGTCCCTAATGGAAAACAAGAATAATAAAACCATTAATTTATCATCATGAGTAAGAGTTCATGGTCAATCAATAATTTTATAGGTAAAGGTTTCACCTCAAGTAAATATTTTCTTTCTAATTTGAAATTATGGCCATAATGTTTTAAGATGGTTAAGTACTAATTTACCATGGAATAATATAGATGAGACTCTTCTAGTGACGCCTAAAAATTTCATGTTTAAAAGGATAGGAGGATGATCTCATCTAACATTGGGGGGAGGTATAATTTTTGTTACTGTGATTATTTCTTAGATATTTAGGACATATTCATGAATCATTCCAAAATTATAGTGCTTTACAGGTTACCGCCACAAATGTTACCAATAAAAGACATTGGTTGATGAAAACATCTTTACATATCATAGGTTATCTATCATTTTTATATTATTTTATTACACTATGGTTTAAAGCTATAGATCTGGGAACTCTAAATATTATCACCTTAAATGGAGGAAATTGTTGTCATGTATTTAAGATAGGGACCATGGCTGGGGATTCTGATGTATCTATATAAAGAGAATCATATTGAATATAATTATATGCCTCATAATGAGACACAATGTACCATTTAGGATAATGAGATAAGGAAAATTTTAGTGCCTTTTATGGTCACTCATTCTGGAGTAGTGGGATGCTAGGATTGAACATTAGAGAGCAATCCTTTGTATCCAATTAGTAGGAATAAAATACCATGTATTTTGAGTCACCTAGTTTATAGTCTTTTCATATGACTAAACGATGCATGTTATCATAATGTGTTGAGGATGTATATGTTATAAAAGTTGTGGGAGTACGATGTCAAGCAGAAATTAGACCTTATAAGAGGCCCATTTACATTACTCAACCTCATTTTTATTGGTAACTGGAGGAGGAATGAATTATAGAATATTTTTTGTCTTACCCCTAGTATGAGGTCAATAAATGTTTGTATAATTACTATCATTTGGTATATCTTAAAGGAAGACTAACTAATTTAGGTATGACACTAATTAGAGGAAATTTTATGTATATAAAATTGATGAGTCATAATAATGATCTCATTGAGGAAAATATTCATAGGTAATACACTATGTAGAAATCCTAGGTCAGTGTAGTTTAAAATCATGTGCTAAGGACTTTTATGTCTGTAAATTAGAGACAATAAAGAATATAGTGGTAATTATGCGTTGGTATTCCCATTTGTGGTTTGGTTCTGAGATAATTATCTCAACTCAAGGTGTTTTAGGATACCAAGAGGTGTATCTTGACTCCATGAATACATGGTAGGGTTTTGCAACTAAGAAGAAAGTTTAAGTGGTTAGGGAAACAAGGTAGGGGGATTTGGAGAATATGGAAAGAAATTGTTTTCATAAATAATTTTTATATCTTAAAAGATGAAAATTCAAAACATAACAATATGTTTGTTCCCCAAATCTTATATTTATTTGGAAACATGGATACATAAAAAACTTATTCATAATAGATCTACATTATACCTAACTCTTTTCTTCACAAATATAACCTAACATAGACATATCATAATTAATATCATTATTTATATCATGGGGATGGGAAACACAAGAAATAGTGAGCTTAGATTCTCTATAAGGTTAAAAATGGAAGATATTAATTATCAATTAAGTATAAAATGAGAATATGTGTATAAGAACATGATATTAAAATTTTAAAACCATACTGATAATATTATAGATAATTATATTGATTCATACCATGAAGCGTGGCAGTTCATAAGATATGAATCATAAAGGAAACAAACAACATGACCCATGAGAGTATACCATTATCAAAATACATAATTTTGTGCTATAAAAATAAGCATAAAAAAATTTCCTTAATCAAGGATAATTTCTAATACTATCATAGTGAAGTAAGTATATTAACAATTCTTGTATATCCATAGTCATGGTTCACTCCAAAGACTATCATAGTAGACAAAATCCCTTACTGAACAAGGTTTACACCCCATTCCAGTACTTATTATCTCCTGATATATCCACATTTACCCAATTAATTGGAGGGATATATAGTTATAGTCCCAACCATAATATAATTAAATTATTACATATGTGTGAAAAAATAACATAAAACATTATCCATATAATCATATCATAACCCATGAAATTGAAATGGGTTTTTAATAATTTCATCATTTAGTCATAGAAAACCTCATGTAAATGTAACTATTTCTTAAAGGATCCATCATAACTTATTTAACACATAAGTAAAATGAGTTTTCATAAAATCATCATCAAATAATTATATAAAAATAATCAAAAAATAAATAAATTGGATGGTATCACTGGATCATATCCCTATCAAATCATATGTAACATCAATGATGTTATCATAGATAAAAACCCATTAAAACAACACTGGAATATATATTGAGGAAAATACACTATTAACTTTGAAAACCCATATTTAAAATCCAAATATTCCCCAAATAATAAGGAAAAAATATTATTTTAAAATAATCATGGAAAATTATAAAAAAAATATTCAAATCATTGAGTGTTCACGATGGAAGTAGATTTGATTCATTCCTTGTGTGTTAAAACTTAGATTCATTTTTCTTTTTCAATAAAAATTTATAATTACCTCAATCAAAAATCATCAATAAAATTCCTTTTAAATGTTGTTTTAAAAAATAAAAAAATCCCGATAATGACTTTAAAAAATAATTTGTGTATATTAAGATCATTATTTAAGACGTTTTTTGAAAACCTTTTCATGGGAAAAAATATAATTTGACTAAAGAAAAATAATGTCATATTTTTTTAAAATTTTTCTTTCTAGATATTGACTACATAAAGAGAGAAAAATTATTGGAAAAAATGTAACCACCAGAAAAATAGAATAAAATTTAGGGGATTCATGAGATTTATATCATGAAATTTAATTATAAAAAACATAATCATAAATAATTCTGGCAAACAATGAGATTGTAACATAAAACACTTACCTCATGTTCCACACTCATTGAAAGAAATATAACATCATGTATAACAAATTTAAATTTATTATATCTAAATTATAGAATCATATACATAATTATAATAACATATATCGTCCCCTAAAAACATTTCAACACCCATTGATGAATAATTATTTATTAAAATAATCATTTACAGGTGTTAACATTTTCATTATTCATGGATGGTTATGTTCTGAACTTATAGTCCTTTCACTTTAATGATAGTTTAATCATCTCCATATTGTAATAAATTATTTAAATATCTTATATATTATTTATATATATAGTCATCCATAAAAATTTTTGATAGAAAAATTAATTACTCTATTCATGGAAACAGTAGGTTCTGTGTACACATGAACTCGATTTCCACTTTGTGATAGATGGAAGAAAATAAAGAAAAATATTAATTAACATTTTAAAAAATAATCATTCTATAATATATAAAACATATATGTATTAAATAAATCATTTTAACAATCCATGTATAGTGGTGATGAAAAATGAATTACACTACTACATGGAGAGTTTAGTCGTATGTACACACGAGTGATGATATCATTTTAAGCATGATGGAATGAAGGTTAATAATAGCTGTTTCATCATAATAATAAAAATTCAATATATTTATGTTATTAAATTCACTATTTTATAATCAATACCATGGATTTGGAGGTGTTATAAGAAGAAATATAATTGAAAAAGATTTGTTAAGAGTTGTACTTCTTTATTGAGAAACATCTTTTGGATTATAACATATGCCTCGAATGTATTTTTGAAAAAAAATAGGAACTAATATTTATATAATGAATATAGAAAGGTATTATGGTAGGTATTGTACAAAATATATATGGCCGAAAAGTTTTGAGGATCTTAAGATAATATGTACCATTTTATAAGTGATTAGAGGAGAAATGATAGAATTAAATATGTATAAAATAAATGTAAATTATTTTTTATAATAAGGTGACTCAAAATTGAAATATTAAAAATATAGGATGCATATAAGTATAAATATTCTCATAAAATAATATTTAAACAAGTTTATGTGGTGTTTTTATCCTTTTAGATTATTTTTAACCCCTTGTTAATCTTTTTGACACTTACCACAATATCAATGTTTGTTACACTTTAAGTGTCAATAATGATTCCATAAAAGGATAAATGACCCATAAATAGGCCATTTTTATATTGTAAACCATATATCATTAAAGTTTATAAATATAGTATCTTTATGAATTTTAAATCATTTAATAATTTTTTATTATTATAAAGTTTCATTAATGTCATTTTCATAACTACACATTTACATCCACTATAAATCCATCAAGATAATTATATAATTAAAATATAACCCTTTAAAACAACCCTAATATTTTGTTTTTATTTGAAAAAAATATTGTTGAATAATAATTAATCTATTCTTAATTACATCTAATATTTTTAAATTCATTTATTTTATTTTTCTATTAATTGAATAAATATTGTGTGAGTGTTGCATAATAATTTCAGGTAATTATTCACCAAATAAAAATTATAATTAAATTAACATGATAAAAAATTAATTTATATTTTAAAAAAATTATAACATTAATTAAATCTCTTTTTTTATATGAAAAAATATTTTAGTTATTAAATTCAAGAGAGTGACATTTTGTATTTATCCTTTTCTTAAATAAATATAATTTTCATAATCAAATTAAAATGAAACCAAGTGGAAATATTTTTGAAAAATGGATAATAATGGTTTAATAAAACTCATAAAATAGTATAAATCCTAGTGTTGGAAAAATTTTAAAGACTTAGCCCAAAGAGTTAACCGTATTTGTCATATTTTACCCCTACTGAGATGAAAAATATTTACTGATGTCATTATTCATAATAGCCAAAAATAAAAAAAGGAACTATGTGAAAAATTTTAGCCTCCTAATTAGAAATATTGAATCCATTTTTCATGATTCTATTCACATAACTAGAATAATTTAATTTAATATTAAACCTAATAAATGTGAAGAAAAGTAGTCTTATAGAAGTAAATGTTTTCTGAAGTATAATTTTTTTACACAAAAATTCAATATATAATTAATTAAAATGACCTTAATTAAAGTATAAATATTATAAATGAACTAATTTTACTTTTAAAACTATTTAACATAAAATGTGACACTTTAAATACTTTAAACGAAATGATAGTTATCAATAAAAATTAGTATTTTTCACTTTCCATCCAAAAATAATTATTTATTGGAAATTATCAAAACATTACTCTAAATTAATTCTAACATACTGTTCTAAAAAATTATTTTCATTATTTAAAATAAATTTCATTAAATTGGGATAAATTTAATATATTTTTTCTCATAAAAAATAAAATGCAAATTGTGAGGGGAAAATGTATTTTTAAAGAATATAATGACTTTACTAAAAATTTTGTACTTATTTATAAGAATAGTTTATTTATCTAAAACCTTTATATAAAATTTTAATAATTTTGTTATTCTTGATTACTTATCCAATTTAACAACAATGATATAATAGTATATTATATTTTTATTGATTTTGACTCAGGGTTGCATGTATGATAAGTTATCGAGTAAATTAATTTTTTAAGAGAAATATATAATAAAATATCTAGGTGTAAGATTATACACACCTGAAAATGAATATACCCCTCAAAATTATTTTACTTTGATAATAAAAAATGACGATATATATGTTTCATCACATCCTTAGGTTTTCCTATAGATTCTTTGAATTTTTGATTCCTCTAAAGAACATTAAATAGATGGGCAGTCTTATTCCATATAAGATTATCCATAAAATCCAATATTTCAAATTTTTTTTGTTCATAAGAAAGATCATTCTATAATAATACAACCTCTAACTTTATTATATGTGTAGGATAAGAAATATAATTCTTTTGGAGAGATATATAGAACACATCACCCACTTGAGATATTCAGTGGAATTTCCAAGAGGTAAGATTTTTTCACTACCCAATCAAGAAAATTTAAGGGGAAAAAATACTTGGGGCTCAGATTTCCCTTATTTATGAATTTAATTCACTTTTTTCAAGTGATAAACTCATTGGGACAGCTTCACAAAATCTCAAAATTCTATATTTCACTAATTATTGTAAGAAACTCTTTTCTATTTACTCGAAGAAATAGTGATGTTGTAATGAATAGCTCTGACATTATATTAAATTTACTTAGATAGATCAGGTCTGAATAGATTATGTTATATATTTTCATCCCAACTTTTTTGAGTTATAAAAAATCTTTCCATAGAGGGGTTCATAATGAGCCATCTAAATCTTCAATTTAAAATGGTTATTTTAGGAAAGATCTAATAGAAGATGGTGTTGACCAAAACCACCTTTTAAATCCATATAAAAACCCATAGTATATCCTTAACATATAATATAATGAGGTACTCCATGAAATCTAACCAATATTTTAATGTATATCCTAAGATGTTGATCAATAGATAAATATTATCTAATGGAAATGAAGTGTGTTTACATTATAAGGTGGTTAACTACAACCCAAATATCATTTTTCTGTTTATATATTTTGGTGTGTTACATGAAAACATCCACAGTTCTATTTTCTTATTTCCATTCAATTATAGGTAATGGTTATATAAAACCCTTAAAATTTTATCTATCAGCCTTTACATGGATATATATCAAGAACCAATATACATAATCTGTAATATCTCTCTTCATGTTGTTCCATGAGAAGTAATCTTTCATATATCTACACATCTTCAAACTTCCATGGTGAATAGAGAATGGTGATTTTTGAGATTTATCCAATTTGTCAATCAAATCTAGTAATAGTGAGAAAAAATATGATTCCTTAACTTTATCATTCCATCACTGTAACACCCCAATATTTCATAGTATTTATCTCATTAATGTAATTCAATAACTTGTGTTACAGTCAACATCGAATTCGAGCACTCCACAACTTACCAAACTAGCCGTTCAAAAAGTGGTTATGAATATTATTAACTAAATGTTAAGTATTATATAATCTATATAATTTTAACATCGATATTATGTGTTTATTAGACATAATATAAGAACAAATTTATTTTTTTTCACATAAAAGAAGTATTTTTCAAAAAATGCAATTTCACCACCATTTAATGGAGAACCTTTTTTAAATCCAATATATGACACTTTTATATATTAAATTTAATGAAATTTAATTCATTTTTAGAATTGGGACATAAAATTTTATTTTGGATAAATTTTTGGTACTTTTCTGATAACTTTCATATTTTGATGAATAGGGAAAAATATTATGTTTTAATTGAAAACAACTATTTTAATAGAAATAGTTTATAGTGTTAAATTATGAAATTGAAAGGTTTTGAAGTATAATTAGATTATATATTTATCATTTAATACAATTCAGATCAATATAAGTAATTTAAAATTTAAATTTGACATAAACACATGTAAATCTTTTGATAGTTTTTACATTTTAAAAACCCGCTTTTTTGTTTTGACAATGGGAATTGATTTTAAATTAATAAATTAAACATCTATGTTTTGAATTTAGAAAAATAGACTTCATTTTTGAATTTGGAATATCAAAATTAGCTTAGGGTGAATTTTTTTTATTTTTCTGAAAACATTCAATTTTTGATGAATAGTGAAAAACACTGCGTTATTATTTAAAACCTATTTTTTATTTAAATAATTATTTGTTTTATTTAAATTTATTTTAAGTCAAAATAGATTTATAATTCTTATATAATTTCAATGTAATTCACTGGAGTCATTTTATAATAAAAATAGGTGTATAAAATTTTATTGAAGTTTTTAACCTCTTTTACCCACCTTATAGGCACGTTTGAAAATTTGCATAAAACATAATTTTATTTCTTCTGTGAGTTGAATTTTTAAAATCTGAGAGACACGGTTAATATCATTAAGTAAAATTTGGTTCAATATGATGAAAATAATTTTGGTCAATAGTAATTTTTGACTTTTATTTACCACGGTAAAAAGTAAATAGGGTAATTAAGGGAAAAAATGATATCATAATTATCCTGAAACATGTTTCAATTCTATTGGATAAGTATAATTCGACACAAAACAATATTAGGAATAAAATATTATCCTCTTTGGTCCACTTGGATTAGATTATGACATTTATTATTATTTTATTTAAAGAAGAGTTAAAAGAGTTAAATTCAAAGTTTAATAACTAAACCATTTTTAATATATGGTTACACACAATATAAATTCGATTAAAAATATTAATTAGAAATATAAAAATATTTCCTACATAATTTTATTTTATTTATAATTTTTAGACATTAAATTATTTAATTTATTTATGAGACAATGATGATGCAGTAATTACCTTATTAATAAAATATTAAAATAATTGATATTATAAATATCCAAATAAATTTAAATTGAGAATTATGATGAATTACACTAATTTTATAGGTTACTTTGAAATTTTAGGGTTTTTTAAATAAATTTTATTCGAAGTGATAATGTTTTTATGGCTTTCAAAAAAAATAAAATACTAAATAGTTTCAAAATTGTCATAATTGAGTTTTTAAAACAAATAATATATTATTAATTGATATAATATTCCTAAAAGTATAAGGTTTGGTTGAAAGACTTATATTAGGTTATATGTATTAATAATCAACCACATGGGGTTCTCTTGGTTTCTTATAGTAAGTTTATTAATCATATAATATAAAAATACAAAGAGACATAGTAAATGTCAAACTATTTAACTAAGAGTTAAATCTAAAAGATAAGGTTAAAATGATGACTTAAACCTATCTAAAACCTATTTTTTGAGAGGTTTTAGACCCATCCCCACCTTATCCCCAAAATAATTCATTTTGGAGCCATTATAAATAGAAAATTATTTTATTATAAAATAATATTTGAAGCTTTCCTTAAAGTGACACTCACCACTCTTATAAAATGGCACTTCCCCTTATCTCAAAATAACAACTCCAAATCCATTTGGATCAGAAGACCCATTCCCAAATATCCTCCCAACTTCCCTCAAATAAACCTAGAGTAATTACTATGATCCTAAAGCCAACCTAAGTATCCCTTTTGATCAAATTAAAAAGAAGAACCCGAAGAAGATGTAATTATTTCATCACCTCTTTCAAGTTATTTTCTTCTTCCACATCCTCTTTCTTTGTTGTTTCCATTATAAAATAATAAATCTTGTACCTTATACATATTTTGATGTTATTATAAATATGGTACAACCATATATTTTATTCTACCCATCCTACAAATGACAAAGTCACTATACGTGCGTATGTACGGCTTACCGTCTCCACGTCGTGGTGTAGTTTTTTATTCATGGATGGGTATAATAATGAGTATAAATGGTTTAAATAATAATTATAACATGTTAATTATTCTGTATATATGATATACCATCCAATTAAATATGACTTATCCATCAATATAATGATATTGTTGCTTTTGCGTATGTACGGATTACCATCTCCATGACGCGATGAGATTCATTTCCACGATCACCATTCAACGATGACTATAAAAATATATATTATTAATAATTATGTAATATATGACATAATAATTATACTGGATATATATATATATACTTACATATATCTTATTCACTTACTTCTGTTCAATAAGATGTGAAAACGGAAACTGAGTTTATGCATACGTATGACCTACCGTCTCCATAAACAGTACCTTCCATTTCATATATCTATCTATTATAAATATTTATATTCTAAATATCTATTATATAGAAATAATGTTTTATATTATTTAAGTATTTAAATCATCATCTAAATGATGCGATCAATAATAACAAGTTTAAACATGTATGATAAAGAAAGCAATTATTACCCAAAATGTTAATTAAACATGGAAATCATTATTAAATGGGTAGTATAAAGTAATAAATGAATCATGTATGATAGAATAAATATGAATATGGTTTTGTTTTAATTTCATAACATAATATGGTCATTATATATGAGGTCAAATATACCCTCAACCAAAGTAAAGTGCAAGGTAAGGGTCAATTACACAATCTCTTTATTATCCGTGGTTGTTTTTACATGAGTATCTACTAGGACATATTTATTATCCATGTCCATGTTTCATAAAAGTGTTTTCAATGGGATTGTTTTTAAGGTACTCTTTTACTAAAATATCATTTTAAATGTTTTAAAGATTTATTCTTCTAATCATTTCTCATTAATTTCCATGCTTTCAAAATGGTTTTAAGGATTTATTTATATGGACATGAATGTTTTAAAATGTTAATTCCTTTCAAACGTTTCATTGTGGTATGGGAGGCTTTTATTCAAAACTATCTTTTAAATGACTTCCTTTATAAATTATATGTCTTTTAAATGATTCCTTGAAAAAGGGATATCTATCTCAAAGAGTTTTACAAATCATTTTCATCTATGTCAACATACTTTGATTGATTTTAAACTTGTTTGAAGTTGATTTCTTATGATAAAATTTTCCATATTATATTGAATGTTTTGTGATATGTTTGACTATGGATGGGTTATTTTTATACCATTCATATTTTATTGTTAAAGTATTGAAATTTCGTATGCTAGGTCTAATATGAATATTTATGTTATATTTCAACATTTTCATATGAGGAATGTATTAGAAATTGTAAGTGACGGGTGGGGCCCGCTGTAGCTCTTCGATGCATCAGTAGGTCTCATGATACAATTAAATGTGGAATTGGATGAGGCCTTTCCTAATTTGATATTTGGTTTTGGTCGAGGCCTTAATCATTTTTAGACATCATGGTCGAGTCCTTGACAAAATGTTTCAGAATGTCAGGCATTGTACATTCCCTCATTATGAAAATAATATTGATGGTTTATGTGGTTATTCAACTAGTAGAATAACCATTAATCTGTTTAATCATGTCATTATTTACTCGACTCATATTTCGTCCATACGGTGTTCGAGTTTATTATTTGTTAAGGCATGTGTTTTTAATTATTCACCATACCTATTGTTTATGTTATCTTACGCTAAATTGTTTATCCTTACTAAGCATCTGAGATCACCACTTTCTTATATTTTATTTTACCAGGATTACAAGAAGTGTATTATGACTGATATGTAGGGTTAAGAGAAACATAATAACAAAGTTCTAAAATAACTTTCTATGTTGTGTTTTATGTCTAAAATTGTAATGTAAAGTTAATATATGTAATCTATTTTACAAGACTGCTAAACTGATCGGTCCTGCGAGACTTGATTCCATGTAATCATTCCATTGTATTAAAATAATACACCGACCCTGGGCTTCTGGGGACGAGGCATTATAATCACAATCAGGGTTGAACTCCAAGCATTTCTAGCCTCTTTTTGTGGCTCTATAACTTCCTTCTTTGTGTCTCTATTCATCACATGGATATATGGATGTACACTCATTTGAGAAATAAAGGATTTCACTAATTTCTTCATGATTTATAGATCCATACTTTACAAATAGAAAAATATCAGATCATTTTTTCCTCACCATAAATAAGATAGAATGATCCATTTGACTCAAGACATTTTCCACATTGTTCAGTTTCCCATGGTGGTAATGAATTGAGCAATAATGATATTTAATCAACTCTAACCATCATCTATAACACATATTCAACTCTTTGTGAGTGAATATATACCTTGAACATTTATGATCAGTATATTTTTCACAAATTTTTCCATAAATACAATGTATCGATATCAATAATGAAAAAATTACTGTATCTAAATCCAAATAATGTTTTGGGTAATTTTTCTCACAAGAATTCAATTTTCATAGTATATAAGAAATCACCATATCATTCTTCACGAGGAAACACCTTAGTCCCTTATTTGAAACATCACTACAGATCACAGATCATTCTCCACTACTTGGTAGATTAACAAAATGTGTTCTTGTTAACCTTATCTTAATTTCCGTGAAATTTTTCGCACATTCATCTATCCAAATGAATTTTTATCCCTTCTAAGTTAACCAGGTGAGTGGATTAGGAAACTGTGAGAAATTATCTATCAATAATTGATTAAAACTATACAATCATAGAAAACTATGGATCTCAGTTATAGTATTTGGTTTGGGCCAATGTTTAATAACTTCAGTCTCTAATGGATCCACTGATATACCCTCACTTTAAATTATATGACCAAAAAATAAAAAAAAATTAATGACAAAATTCACACATGGTAAATTTTTCATACAAATTATGATTTCTTTGTGTCCTCAATAATATTGTTAATTGATCTTCATTATATTTATTTTTATTAGAATCGATAATAATTTCATTTATAAAGATTATCAGAAACTGATCAAGGTAACCACTAAAGACTCTATTTATTAAGTCCATGAAGATGGGAAGGGAATTAGTAAGACCAAATTGAATCAAAATAAACTCTCATTGTGCATACCATGTTCAAATTACTATCTTGGGTAGGTCTTTATGTTTTAACCTCGATTATTATAATCCCAATCAAAGATAAATCTTGGAAAAATATTTTTCTCCATATAATTAATATAAAATCATAAATATAGGGCACGTGATACTTTTTATTGATAGTGATATTGTTAATTTGTTGATTATAAATGAAGCTATGCAGTGATCCATATTTGTTTATAAAAAAAGAACATGTGAACCCCATAGTGACTCACTAAGGAATATAAATCTTTAATAAATATTCTTATAGATTGTTTTTTATTCTCAGAACTCAATTGAGGACAATCAATGAGAAGTCTTTGAAATAGGTATAGCACCAAGTTTACATTCTATTGAATAATAAAATATAAATTTGTAGTAAAACTAAGAAAATATTATAGAAATCCATCAATAACCACCTATAAAATATGAATATCCTCAATATTTAGTTTCTCACTAAGAATCTGAGATATAAACACTTCATGTATATAAATTAATACCCATAATATTTAATAAATTTACATTAGAGGTACATATTCAACTATTCAATGATAAATGATCATATATTCATTAGAAATATAAAATATGACTTCCCATACTTGGAAATTGAAATGGGATACATATAAAAAAATCCAATACTTCTTAAGAATCATATCAGTTTCAACTGAAGGGAGAATAAAAATATTTTTAAGAATCATATTCCCACAAACACAATTGTATTAGGATTATAGACATTAGATATGATTATAATAACATTATAAGTTCAAATAAAAAGACAATATATAATCATTGAGTTAGTAATTATATGCCCTAATTTAATTACTTTGATATAAAAGTGGTGATAGATCCAAATTCAAATATGGAATTAGTTTTCTAGAGTGAATTATATGTGTTCCATTCCACACGCTATTCCCATAACCTACTTCATCAACTGTTAACACATGAAATGAATTTTTCTCTATGGAATTATGATGATTTTTATACCAATAATCATCATAAACCTTTACATTTTACTATTATTAATCTGAATTTCCATACTCCTTGCATTTGAAACCCTAGAATATGGGTGGTTCATTTTGTGGAATAGTCTCTCTATTTGCATCTGTAGCTAACTTCATACCATAAAATTAGTATTTTATTAATTTATTACCTACCTTAATACACATTAATTTTTTACTAATCCCATTAATAATATTTACCCCATATTTCATTTTCACACTTTTAGTATAATGGAAAGGCCAAATTCTTCTCTCTATGGTTTTTATTATTATAATTTCCTTTTATTCCCATATTTAGATTCATTTCAAAACCATGGTATTGATGGGTAACTCCAATCCAAATCTCCACCTTGATATAACATTGAATTATTTATTTATAGCTATTGAAATCTCTTATAGTTAATTCCTTTTAGATAATTGGGTTTAATCCACTGAAGAATCAATCAATATTACTTTATGTTAGATGATAATACTAATAGCATTCTCGGTATGTCTTGTTTAATTTTCCTCACAGGTATAAATGGATTCTTCATCATTCAATTTTAACTCATGTAATTCCATAAGCATTTTAATACTAAAAATATGATGAATGTATATATTGAAAAATAATTTATTAAACTCATCCAAATCGAGGGAGTCAATTTATTCTTGTTTTCACATGTTCTTGATAATTTTCCCCTATTGATCTGATTCACCTACCAAATTATAATTATCCAAAATAAAATTTATATGTTCTAAAAACTAGTGGATGATTTTTTTCATTATTACTTGTCAATGATTTAGAAAATAGAGGACCGGTATACCAACTTAAATAAGGTGGATGTTTCTAATTTCAAGCCTTGAAGGGATTTTAGTCAGCTAGATATGGACCATTGATACCAACACCAGTGGTTCAAGATGAAGAATTTAGATATATTGTATTACTTTCCTATAATGAAATAGATGTAATGGTATTGATAGTTTCACCTTGTAAGGTTCATAGTTATGCTTCTCCAGCCCCTGATCACAAGCAGAACACCTAGAATATTATCAGTTTGAGGAAACATTAACTAAAGGAATAAGGTCTAAATGATAATTTTCCCTTCACTCTCCTAATATGATTGGTTTTTGGAAACTTGGTTCATAATAAAAATATTGAAATGGAGATGGATGGGGGAATATAAATCATTATTCATATAGTTACTGCTGTAGAAATGAGTTTCCTTTGGAATTACTTAAAACAATGTTGTTCCCAACTTTTCTCATTTGGAAGATCAGTATGATTCGTGAATTGACAATATTTCATAATCATAGAAAATATGTTTTTAATTCCACCTCCTTGAAAAAAAATTCCCAATAGGAAAATCATTTCATTTTCCATCAAATTTATTATTAACATGGCTGTGTTGGGTTCAATATATTGACCAAAACCAAAAAATAATACTGTGAGAAACAATAATCATGGTGTAAAATGACATAATCTACACCTTACCAATACTTTTATATTATATCCTATACATATAATTATCCCAGGGTTCTCAATAAATTTTTATCATCCATGATTCCAATGGTAACTAAACCTTACTCTAAAACCAGCTATAGAAACTCATGCTTTTCACATATAAATATTAGATCTTAATAAATGGATATTCAATACATATTATCATGATCTATTCCAAAATTATATTAGTCTTGCATATTTGGAATCATGAATACATAAAAAACTTGATCATAAATGGTTTACCTCATCTATCACATAGTTCAATACAACCAGAACCTATCTTAGAAATATCAGACTTATAATATTTATTCATATCTTGGGGAAGGGAAACATGATAAAGGGTGACCTCAGATACATCAAAAGGGTAAAACAGGATATTACAATGATTACTTAAACATAAAATGACTATAAGGGTATGATAATTTGATATTTAAATTTAAGAATCATGCCTAGTATATTAGATATCATAATATTGAATCATGGAATAAATTTTTGTAGTTCATAAGACATTAATCGTATGTGAATCAAAATACATAATCCCTAAGAGTATGACACTGGCATAAGACATAAGTTTTTTGTATACACATAAGAAAATAAAATCATATCCGTAGTCAAGTATCTCTATTAATACTATCATTTTTCATTAGACTCACTCCACATTACATCATATCCTTAGTTTTGGTTCACTCCCATGAATAATATAGTGGAAAATGTTCTTTATTATACTAGGGTTTACAATCCATTCTAGTCATTGTTATCTCATGACATATCAAACTATACCTAATGCATTAGAGGGATATATATAATTTCTGTCCCACCTTCTACATAATTAAATTCACACATATGAGTGCCATATAACCCTAAAACATTCATCATATCATCATATAACAACTGATTGAAATAAATTTGTTCCATAAACATTTGATCATTTAATCAAAACATAACCCCTAGAAAAGAAGTGGGATTCAAAAAGGTTTCATCATAACTTAATTAACCTATGGGAAAGAAAAAGGTTTCAAATAATCATCCTAAAATAATAAACATCATAGTGTATCCAAATAAATTATTTGAATTGTATCAGTGGATCATATCACTAGTAAATCCTAAATATCATTTAGGATATTATCATATATGATAAAATACTTTAAAAGATCACTAAAACATTTCATAAGGAAAATAATATTTTTTACTTTTATTTTTTCTTTAAAACCAAAAAGTTCCCCAATATTAAGAATTTAATATTGAAAATGGATTTGGAAAAATGTAAAGGAACCTTAAAATCATTTATTTTTTATCATGAAGGGATATTTAGTTCATGGAGTGTATGATAAAAAGATGGTTCCTTTAAGAAATTTAGTAAAAATTCAAACCTACTTCATTTGAAAAATGATAATAATATTCATTTTAAAATAATTTTTCCAAGTAAAACATGGGTTAAAATAACATAAAAATTCATATGGGAATATTAATAACATTATTTAAAATGTATTTAGAAAACATGGAGATGGAAGAAAATGTATTTTTCTAGTAATGAAAAATTAAGTCTGATTTCCATAATATATTATTTTAGTATTCTAAGTACTTAAAGAGTTGAAAAGGAATTGAAATTATGTAATATATAAAAATAAATTGAGGTTAAAAAATCATGGGGATATTGAGATGTATATCTTGAAATCTCATCATTGAGAACCTAATCTTAAAAAATCCGGTTAAATAATGAGATTATAACATAACACCCTTACCACAAATTCAAATTTCATGGAAATCCCTCTATCCTCATGCATAATAAAATTTAATTTATTATAATTTTATAACAGAATAAAATAAATACTTATAATATCATATATGATCAAATTACATCACTTCAGAAAATATTAATTACTAATTCTTTATTAAAATTGACATTTCTATGTGTTAATTGTTTCATTTTTCCTGGAATTTTCGGTGATGAAATTATGGTCCTTATACATTGATCATAGTTCCATCGACTATATAATTTAAAACATGATAAAAATACCATATATATATATATTCATCCAATAATTTTTATGTAGAAAAATTAATTACACCATTTATGGAGATTGTAGTTTGTATGTACGTAAGAACATTGTTTACATTTTTTGAAATATGGGAAGAAAGAATGTTAAATAATATTTCAAATTTACAGAACCCTAATAACATCATAAATAATTTATATATCTATTAAATCTAACATTATAACCATCCAAGAAAACGAGGGATGAAAAATGAAATACACTGTTACATGGAGACTGTCAGCCGTACGTACGCATGAGCGATGAATCAATTTCCATCCGAAAGAAATAAGGTGGATAATTTTAGTTATATAATAATAATAATTAATTATATTTAATATATTTAATTCATTATTTAATAATTTATTCAATCAATTTATATGAGGTAGAAGAATATATAAAACTGAAAATGCTCAGTTACGAGTTATACATCTTCATCGATAAACACCATTTTCCTTACACCCTATTCCCCGACGGTATTTTATTTTAGAAATACCAGAATATATAGGATGTGGTGAGTGAATATTGTAAGTTATTATGGAAGTGATTTACTAATCCATAAGGATAAAAAGTTTTTTTAGAAAAGAATATAATAAATGCTCATTTATAAGTGAGGGGAGGGCCACCCTTGGAATTACCTGATGTATTAAATAAATGTTAAATATTTTTTATAATCACATGAAACAAAAAATTTATATTTCAAATATATGATGATTTTATATAAAAATAATGTAATCTAATAAAATTTATACACGTTTGTGATATTATTTAACAATTATTTCTTAGTGTTAACACCTTGTTAATCCTATTGACAATTACCATAAAATCAATGTTTTATACACTTTAAGGGTTAATAATGTTACCATATAAGTACTTGGGAGACATAAATGGACTATGGTTTATATTTTAAACCATATCTCATTCACTTTCCCGAATATATTATTTGCATTACTTTTAAATACATTAATAAAACATCAATCATTACATAATATGATTAATGTAATTTATGGAACTATTCATTTATATCAACTTTAAATTTTTAAATATATTTATGGAATAAAAATAAAAACCCTTAAAAAATCTATAATTTGTTTTAATACTATAATAATTTCATGTAACAAGGTATTTTATCCAAATTATATTATACATAATATTTTTAAAATCATTTATTTTATTTCTCTATTAATTGAATTAATTATGTGTCGGTGTTTGATAAACATTTAAGGTAATTAATAAATTAAGAAATGATAATAAATTATAATGATAAAAAATTAATTTTTCTTTCAATTTAAAATTTAGTACTGAATATAACCACTTTTAATCCTTATTAAAAATGTTAGATAAAATAATGTCAAATGAGTGAAATTTTATATTTATTATTTTCATAAATTAATATAATGTTCATAATAAAAGAAAAATAGAACCAAGTGGAAATATTTTTGAGACTTTTATGGGAATGGTATAACTACACAAATTTTAAGAGAAATTTTAAATACTTATCCAAAAGTGTTAATATTTTTTTTATGTTTTACCTTTAATGAAGCGACAAATAGTTACCAATGTTATAATTCATAATGAGAAAAAATAAAAGGAACCTAATTCCAAATTTGATATTACTGATAAAAAATATGGAATCCATTTTCAAATATTCAATTTATAGAGTTGGAAAGGTTTAATAAAAAATTTATCCTGCAAAACGTGACTATAATTTGTTTTCTTAAAAAATAATGTATTCATAATTATAAAAAAATTTCATACCAAGATACGACAATTCAATAATTCAAATAACAGTAATTGTATTATTCATTATATAAATTACCTACTTTTACTTAAAAAATTAAAATTAAATTCAAATTTTCAAATGTCTTAAAAAATATAGTTTTTAAAAAAAATAGTTGTTTTATCTATTCATCAAAAATCATAATTTTTAGGAAATATAGAAAAATTCCAATCAATATTATTATGAAATGATGATTTCAAAAATGAATTTAATTTTGTCAAATAAATTTATTAAAATGGTAGAAATTAATTATATTATATTCTTGGAAAAAATAATAAACGTCATTATTGATGAAAAAATCTATTTTTAATGCATATAATGACTTCATTTAAAATTCATTAATTATTTATCAATATATATTATTTATAAAAAACCTTAATAATTTTTTTTAAAAAATGTAGGTTTCCATATAGAATCCTCCATTTTAAAAATTGGGTTATATTGGTATACAATCTTATTGTTCCTTTAGACATTGAGTTTTTTATATAACAAGATATCAAAGATATTAAATTTATTTGAAGAGAAATATTTTATAAAATATCAATTTCTTAAAAAGACTTATTTCCTTGTTACGTAACCAAATATAATCATATCCCATGTTATGGGAGTCCGTAAAGGTGGACCCCATGAAATAAAATAAGGATGATGGGTGTCATTGTATGGGATTAGGGAGAACACAAATCTCTTATATAGAAGTAGGGTAAACAAGTGAAAAATTAAGCGCACTAAGGTGAATGGAGACCCTATTATGGGGTCATATGTGATGGTTCATAATAATTGGATGGCCTAGGGTGAATGGTCACTCAATTGTTAAATCTATGGAGAAGGGTCTCCTAAGTATTGAGGTTTGAAAAAATATTTTTAATGTATTGAGGCTTATAAATTAGATCTCCCAAATATTTGGGAATGGGGAAAAGATCACTAAAGTATTTTGGTTTGTGTTAATGGTCTATCAAGTATCAAGGTCCATGGGTAGTGGTTCGTATGTATGTGGGTTATCATCTGTAGATATTGGATATAGGTTTTCCCAAATGTAGAGGAATGGGTTAAGTTTCACTCGAGTTGGTGACAAAGATGAAGGAATTCATAGGTATGAAACTAAGGCAAATATGTGCTTAATAAGTATAATTTGGAAAATCCATTACTACTTGGGAGGCCTAGGATAAGTTATAGGTGGGTTGTAATTTTTAGGGTTGACTATAGAATATGTATGCCTAGTATACAATCCCATGGATGAATAGGTTGCATGGTGCTATTGAAAGGGATCTAGAATAGATAGGTTAAATAGTGATAATTCCATATTTATTCCCTTTTTTGACACTTTTTATAATTAGATAAATGAGTAACTATTTATTAACCCACTAAAGTAGGGTGTGACATATCACGCAGGTGAATTGGGTTCCCAATGTGGGCATGAAAATTTGAACCACTCTAAGGGTTACATGTTCTAGTTAATACATAGGTGAAAAAAACTAGGGACCATGAATCAGGGAATGGATGACTCCTGTTAATATACCATAGTGAACATAATTAGGTGAAAAATAAAAGGCCACATAAGTGGAGTTCATGGTGGTGTGAAGTCAAAAAAAAATTAAATCGCTTCCATCTTCAAAAAAATAACCTTTTATGGTAGAGTCTAATTTCACTCAATGAGTAATTAAATCAAATCCTATGAAATGATCTATTCTTATTGAAATTAAATTACCCAATTAATGGTGTTTTACAATGAAAATATGTGGAAAATAATTCCCAAAACATTGATTTTTTTGTTTTATCACCCAATTTTATCATCAATGGATGAATTATATATCCCAATCATAATAAAAGGTTCTCAAAATAGGTCAATAGATATGAAATATTTTTTAAGGATATACATCGCTATATGTGTGATAAATCATATGACATATGTAGATTCCATTTTTAGTCTCTTCCATTATAGATAATATTTTCAATCTATACTTGACTTGTATTTTTATAATGAGGAAAATTTAATGGATTCTAAATCAAACTCTATTGAACACATTTACTTTTTCAATCAAGGATAAAACCAATATATATCCTTGATAGAAGGATCCTTATATAGTTCCTATGATATCATATAATATGACATACAAATAAAAGTAACCAAAACCAAGTATCTCGCCCAAGAATGAAAGCTATATAAAATCAAGTTTTTCCCTATATATGGTCAAATGTAACAAAATATATAATAAATAATCCATAATAGATTCACACCAAATCAATATAAAAATATTATTTACACAAATTTCTATAAGGTAAGGAACCATCGGTTTACTCACACTATGTCCTTGCCCCAAATTCTACTAAAATGATCTGCTTAAAACCCACATTATAGACAAGTATGAATTGAAAAAGAACTAATTAAAACACTATATATATTAATTAAAATTTAAATCATTCCCATTTAAAATTATAATTAAATAACATTCCCCAAGAATTATATATATAAAATCACTTAAAATACTTCCCAATTAAATTAAAATACAAATCAAAATACATTTTTAGTTTAAATATCATAAGTAACAAAATGACCACTTTGAAAAATCTAACACACACGACCAAAAAAATGTTTACATTTTTCACTAGTACTCATTGAAACAAGACACCCAAAACTTAACAAGATATATTGGCTACATTAACTCTTATGCTAATTTAACTCTATAATTATTTATAGTTGAATATAATTCTATGCCACATAATAATTAAAATAATTATAATAATAAAAATAAATATAAAACAATAAAATAAATAAAATAATACTCAATCAAGTAAATGATGCATACCTTAACCAATGGTTTAGTCACTCAATAAAAAATTATGTTATGCATCATTAAGTTAAATGGAACAATAATAATCACTAAAAACTAATGAAAGAACCATTTAATCACCAAAAACCAAATTTATAATTTTTCATAAAATTAAAAAACCTTACCATGTGAGTTTATGATGTTGAAACCTTAAGTGATGATCGAAAAACCACTCAATATAGACTCTTATTCCTATAACATTAAAATTTATGTTATTATTTAATTAGACTCACCTATCAATTTAAATAATTTTCATATAATACCAAAATAAATTAATCATCAACAATTACAGAAGATAATAATTACACAACAACCATAATTAAATACTATAAATCTCCATTTATATGTGTATGGAAACCCCTTCACATTGACATGATTTAAACATTCAATGAGGACATCAAACACAAATTCAAAATCATTAGAAAAATATTCATATATAATATAAGGGGAATAATAAAAAAGTAGTAAATAGATAATAATACTATGAATTGATGATACAAACCCCTCTCAAATCTATATAGATCAAAGGAAAAAAAGCATCAGAATAGGGGATATAGGTTCAAAATCCCCCTACTGTGGTAGTTCAGAAGAATTAAATTGCAATGGGAGTTAAAATAAATTCACATTAAAATAATATATCTCCATTTTTAATAAAAATGACACATTATACTTTTGGGGACCTGAAAGGCTCTTACTAGTCACCTTGTATCTCATCGAGTAATTAGTTAAATCCATTAGACACCTAGTTTCCCAGCTTGTATAACTAACCAACTAGATTACCCACCAAATCCATAGTTATATTGGAATGGGTACCAAATGTAATTATAATACTTCCATATCTAATTTTAATCCCTAATAACCCATGAAATATCATTAGGTATTAATAAACTAAGAATATTCTTCTTAACCATCCAAAAACACTACAAACATAATCCAAAATTCTTACCTTTGAACTATATTCAAATATTAAAATACATTGGTCTAATAAACTAATGAATGAATGAAATACTTCCATGTTTACTAACACATATGTTTATAGGTATTTATAAACTTCCAACTATAACTCTTCATATCCTTGAGAATCTACATTGGTCACACAAAAATAATTCATAACCTATTATAATCCATCACAAAAATATCATTGTCAACCGATGAAATCCAATTATATACCCAATACATAACTCCAATACTTGAGTGATATATTCATATAAAAAACACTACCAAATCATAGAGACTCACATAATACATTCAAAAATCAACATCATCTCATTGGTTTCATTTAACACTTTGTTTTCTATAAGCTGTCCTAGAATATAATCATACTTACTTTAGTTGCCTTCTCATAGTCGACAAATAATCCTTTAAATGATAAATGAACTAATTTTTCAATCACCAAAACAAAAATATTCAAAAAATATATATATTTATGTCACTCCCCATTATAAATACTAACAATAAAAATATAATTCCATCTAATTTTTCATCACATCATAATAAATTTTTTGTATCATAGAAATCCATGTAGTGTAAACAATGAAACCCTAAATTCCTATTTCAAATTGTAAGAACCTAATTCTAACCATCAACAAACTCAACTTGGTTTTCTCTAACTACCTTTGTGTATACAAAATTTTACACCCAATCCTTAAATCCCCAAAACTGGTAAACTTTCTAGTCATTTCCTTAAAAACCAATTTAATATTCAAAACATTATATGAATTAAATTTAAAAAAGAATGTATTAATCTTAATCAAAACATTTAATTCTTGAATAACTTAAAATTTATATTTATTTCACTGTGAATAGTATTATAAAATTTTTATTCCACCATATAGTTTTTCCTCATCAAAATTTTTTTCCTCTATAAACACAAAAACACCTGAATCCATTAAACTATAGCAATAAAATAAAAAAAATTAATCAGATAAACAAAAAAACCATTATATTCCATATTAATCAATTCCCCCTTTATAAAATGTTTTTGAAAACAATGAAGAGATTGCAATTTTATTCATTTAATAAATAATCTAAATGAAGAAATATGTCAAATAAAAACAAATAAAGGAAAATGTACTTAGACCTATTAATCTCACTAAAATGATTCAAGAATGATGAAATCATCTACAATTGAAACCCTATGACTCATCATAAGTTCCATTCATTATGTATTGGGATTCTATATATAACACCTCACTAAATATATAATTTCTAATATTGAACATTAATTATCCCTTAAAAAAATGTATTTATCAAAATCCATACTTTCTAGGACACCCTTAGGTTTAGTACACAAGTTATGACATACTATATCCACCTATGCCGATTATTGTACCAGCTAAACAGATACTTTGATACTGCTTTATAGTACCCCATCCTAGTTCACCCAAACACTATTGTGTTGGGGGTACCACATGACCTTAGGATATACTCCCATTATTCTATAGGATTTTGACTAGATTTGAGGTCCAGGAATATTCATCAGGTGACAACGACCATTAATATATAGTACAATGGTATTGCTCAAATATTTCAAAAATATAGCATCCCCCAACTTTATAATGGACATTCCTATAATATGAAATCATTAAATAAGAATACAAGAGTTCCTCTCATAGTCTAGTGTATAAAGTGAGATATTATAAAATAAAATAATCGATATTAAATATAGATATATTATAAAAAATAACTAACATTGAATCATTATGCAATAAAATTCATAACTACATAAAACATACAAATTTTCGGGTACATAAGTAGTACAACTAAAAAAGATTAGAATGTCCTGCATCCAAATTCACAAGACAAAATCCTATAGAATCATCATACTCTGATACATTTCTCATCCTTATCCATATTTCAAGCTTTGAGATGATAAATTTTCTGTAACTAAAACATGAGGATATGCACTTTTAATTGACAACCAATTCTATTCCCATGATTAGGGGTGAGTCTAATAATCCAGTATGATTCCTTCGCTAACACAAAAACAACAAGTGTTGTTGATAAAGTGTGACCTTGAGTTGATGTGGGTCATCATTATTAAATTTATTTTGTGACCAAATCCTTGGATTCATCCACCACCTTATGTTGTTACTCAATATCCATCACTCCATGTATATATACCACTAGGGAAGAGTACATCTAGATAAAATCATATCTTAAATATTAGAATAAAAGGGAATATTAAGCCTCACAAAAAAGGTAGACAAACTACTCAATGTGAACATCAAACCAAGAGGTCATCCAAGATGCCACATACCATAGGCACAAAAACTTAATCAAGAGGTCTATTAAATATGTATTGATACCTCTAATAAAATAGGACCAGTCACATGGTCTCAAATTAAATAAGTTAAAATCAATGTGGTGGAAACTCTCTATTATCATTTTAATAGTACAAAGGATAATACCATATCTCTTATCCCATTTATAGATCTATTCCATTTATCTTCATATCCCTAAGAATACTACTTATAAATTTGGCCTAATCCATCAATAAAATAAAAAAGGACTAACTCCGACCTCAACCACTGATGTTAATCATAGGGATCTCCAACAAATAAATATTAAGGATCATCAATCATGTAGAACAAAAATAATTTACTAAATTATAAAAATAAATAACTCTCCCCTCACATGGTTAATATCATGACTCACACCCATACAAACTGTATCCCATGTTTCATATATCAATATACTAAAAGATAACCAAGAATCATATTGATATAATCTAAACAAACAATCATTATTTGGGAATATTCTTCATATGGTTCCAATACTATTATATAAAAGGATATTAAAAAAATGGAAACCATAAAATAGAAGCTCATGCAATAATACAAGGTTTAGAAGGATATTTTATCTCCCATTCTTGGTAAGACTATCCCAAACATATATCAAAATAATCGGTTCATTCATTACTTTTAAGAATTATATAAAATATTATTTATGACCATCTACAGAAGGTAAACATATTTCATATTACTAAAATTATACCCCTATACATAAAATTAATGAATCACACTTTGAAAAACCCTACATTGTTTTAAAATTCATTTTTAAAACCAAATCATTAAAACAAAACATCCAAATTGACTCCCATTTACATAATTTCTTTTAGAAGTCTTTTTTAAATACCATGCACCCATTAAATTTATATTTAAAAATATTTAAAAAATTTCCCTTTTTAAATTATACTTTCAAGAAAAAACTTATCCTTAAATTACAAATAAAAAAAGTTCCATTTTATTTATAAAGAAAATCTTATGGCATTAAAATCCCAAAAAAATGTAATAATGGTTCTCATTAAACCATGGAAGTTCCAAAAAACTATTTATCATGCTATAATATTTTAATATATATAAATTTCAATTAAATACCACTACTATTTATAGATTAATATTATACCATGTCACCCAATCAAATATAAAATAACAAAAAAACACACAAACATTATAAAACTAAATGTTCAAATGTCTCAATCATGTAATGACCATGTTCCATGACTAGTGGTCCAAATATTTAATAAAAACTCTTGAAATAAAATATTGAGATAGTGATCACCATTAGTGTTTAAAAAATTAAAAATGAATAATCACTTTTAAAAAATCACAAATACATATAATAGATGAAATCCATAATGGATGGATCTATAATCTCAAAACCATGAGAAAAATAAGAAAAAACTCTCAACACACTCCTAATCCTATGAATAAAAACTCCTTAATTATGTAACTTGAATCGAATATTAATTTAATAAAATGTCATTAAAATAACTAAATAAATTCACTAAAAACAATACCTCAATATTAATTACATGTAATTCACAAAATCCAAGATTGAATATATCCCAAAAATAACTACATATAAATTCCAATTTATATCAATGTGATTCAAAAATTATTCAGAGGAATCTATCAAAAATACACCACTTTTATAAGAAAAAATAGAAGAAAAACAAGGGTAATAATATTGGAGGATGAAGGAGATGACATTACCTTTAATATGGGTGATGAATAAGTATTGGATCACCTCTATCCAAGGGAATATGAGTTGCAGGAATTCTTTGTGTGGACCAACCTCCCCATTGATTTTTTCCTGCCAAGAGATGGAAATCCCATGGTGTTTTTAAAATTAACCTCTTATAGTATTTATAAAATTTTCATCATAAAAAAACAATAAAAGACTCTAGGGTACCCATTAAGATCCCACTAGATATATATAACTCACATAGAAATATAGTGAAAGTCATTTACCACATAGTAGCCATGATTGTGGGAAAACAGAAATAGTCATCCCACCAAGAGCCAAATGGGAATATGTAGACATTTTATCCCTTATTTTATCAATAATCTAACAATAACTCATATTATGTTCCAATCTACTAAGAAACCATATATAAAAAATAATAAAAATTCTATATATTGTATAAAATTATTTCCTTTGATCCAAAATCAAATATTAATATCCACTGATCTATTAAAATTATATATTTTGGGATTTCCTCTTAGTTCGCCAATACGTAAATCCACGTGTTGTTAAAATCAAGAACCTCAATTTCAATATAAATTATAAAAAATATTTTTAAATAGTTTTTATCAATACACTAATTAAATCCATAAGTAATTATTTTATGCAGAATTAAGGTATACCACAGTAGGAAATGTATCATCACTAAAATATCATGAAACAAAGTGTAAACCAGAACTAATTTGTACTCAATAATATAATATATAAAATTATGAATTTTTATACCCATAACAAGCATTAATTTTTATAAATTATTATTAAATCCAAATTTGAAACTACCGAGTCACTTATCTAAAGATAGTCCTTGGGAAAATACCAATATTCATCACTGTTAATTATGATCCGCACAAAAGATAAAAAGTTAGGACATGATTCCCCCATGATAAAATAAAATCTTCATCTTGTACATGAATCCAACAATAAAATTTAATATGAATGGAGAGGGGAAGAAAATAGGAGTAAGAATATATACCTACCTTAGTCTTCTATGGCCGTTATTCTACGAAATCATTGGTCGAATGGAAAATGAGATCAGAAAGTATGGGAGAGGAGATCAACACCCCCCTCTACTATCATCTAAAAAATAGTGAACCCAAACTGTGATCAAAATCTCAGAAGGAAAAATAATAACTTTTCCACTTTTTATAAAACCTAGTTGAATATCATTTTGTACCTAGTATATTTCCACCATGTACCTAGTTAGAATTATATGATTTTTTATCCCCAGTAGTTATAACACTAGGAAGTCGGTAAAACACCAAAGGTTTCCCAATAGTTTATAACATAATTTCAATAACTCAACCATATACTATGGCTAATAGATACATCCATATCATGGACATAGTTATATATTATTCCATTGAAATAAATACCCCAACATACAATTTCTCTCATTCCTTTGGTAATTCTCCAAAATATACATGGTCATTTAGACACATAAACCATTAAAAAAACTTCTTGATTCATTTTTATTCTTAAGAATTTAAACTCACAATTCCAATCCCACTAAACTCTAGAATTAGGAAGTTTCCACTGAAAAATGGTATAAAAAGTCATTAAAAACTGCAAATCACACTATTTATCATAATTTTGTAGAATACTCATGCGTTTATTTAGACCATATTGTTCATAGATACTCAATGTACACACCTCTACCATAGTAATTCTACCACTTATGGTGTTCCACCACTATAGAAAAAACTCCAGGTTAGTAAAATTACTAATGCTTCATTATATTATCAAAATACATAGAAGTTTATCATATAAGGATGAAATTTGATCAAAATACACATCGATGTCATTGGTCACATGTGAAAAAAGAAATATAGTTCCCTCATTTCATTGAATTCCAATGATAATTGAAAAACCACACACTGAAGCATTGCCTAAATTCTCTAACTCAGTGATGATTCCCCAATCTGATTGAAAATTTTCATCCCCTAATTTCTTAGGTTATATTATAATTGTTCACATCACTATTATAAGCTAGACCACCCTCTATATAGTATTTTATATGAGCACCTCCCTTATATCAAATTTTTTATACTCCCACCCAAGATCACATCTATCACATGAAGGATTTCCCTAAGGTTTATTTCATCATACCATAGCTCTTTGTCATATTTATTTATACTAACCACCAATTTTTCCCATTTTCCAAATCTTAAACCTTGTTAGTTATTTAATATACTAGTTTTAAATAATTATCCTTCAATTATACCTACACCTAGGTATTTCCTTCCTAAAAGGCATAGCCAAGTTCCTTTATCCAAATGGAAATATGAAATATTAACCACTACTATGATGTGTGTGTTATACATATCACCCTAAAAATTAAAAAAAATGTCACTTGAATAAGGGATTCACCCAAAATAAACCAATTGTGTGACTATATTATATGGTTTCATTTATCCATGATCTAATAACATTAACATATCTAGATTTAATCTTTACCAAGACATCATAACTCATGATCTATGCTCATTATCACTCGATGGACCAATCCAACATACCCCACTCTAGGTTCTATAACCATTGTTGAGTTATAAGTTTCTTTATAAAAATTCCATCAATGATGTTTCACCACAAGTATAAGGTGGGTGAATCAAGGTTTTAGTAGATTTAAACATTCTCATATATTATCTTTCAGTTTGAATATTTTTCCCTTCTTAGAAAAAACAATATTCAATGATTTATTACATTCTTGGAATAAAATTATTATAGAACAAGTATCATCCATATGTTCTGAAGGTCAAATAATAATGGAAATATATTTTTTATTTGTTTCACCCAAACTAGGTTGTATCCAAGTAGTATACACTAGGAGTTATGTTTTTATACAAAACATCACCTATAACTCCCTGTTTTTCTGGATACAAGTTTTTAGGAATACACTCCTCAGCAAGGTTTAGTTCCTCTACATGTTTAGTTTAATTATCTACCCAAAAGGCTCACTACCTAATGAATAATTTATGGAATAACACACTACCTACCATGTGTGACCCACATCTATTACCTGGTCACTTATCTAGAAGATATTAGTATATTGAATTATAAGTATCTTCATGATGATAATATATATATATATATATATTGTAAAATAAATCATAATTTTTAATTTAATTATCTTATTTAAACAATATTATTCAAACAATACCATCAATAGATAAAACAAACATCTAATTATAAGAGTTAATGAAATATCTACTACAAAATCATCCCCTGATAGTAAAACATCAAATAAAATAATTCCAATTAAGGAATTAATCACTTCCAGATATTTTCCAATATGTGCATTAACTCTATACTTCCAAATATAAAAATTAATTTAATAAAATCTTGTATAAACTCCAACCTATTTAATTATAATAATCAATGAATCCCATATTGTTAACTATCTTTCCTTATCTTAATTCTCCATTAATATAACACTCAGTTAATTTTTTATATTTTTTTATATTCATTCACTATATCAAGATCCTTTCTCATTTATTATTATATCGGTAGCCCTCTATTTCTTTTCATGATATTTAAATATCAATTCAAATTTAATAAATTTTATACCCTAAACATCCATTGATTCAATTTCACTAATCAAATTATCTTTTAGAAAATCTAGACCATTAAAATATATTTATTCAATTAGACTTTATTCCATTATTGTCATTCATTTTTCGAAAATTATTACAGATAAATCATTTCAAAAATATCTTTATTTTCATACTATAAGTATTATTTTATGATCTATAGTATATATTGTGATCACGACGTGGAATTTTATAACTTAATATAACTAGTATCCATGATTAAAGTATTATAAATCTAAATTTATGATCGATAATTCATACCGTAATCAAAGGCAGGATGATGACTTCTCAAATGGAAAATGAAATGACCCTTACTTATCTCTATGATGATCAAATATTTTTTTTATTATGGGAAACCCTTATGTATTTTGTAAATATCAAGACATTTCCATTTTTTCTGTGTCTATATGAACTTGTGTATCAAACATTTTTTAATAAAATAAATTATATATATAAATATATTTTAGTAACCTTTATATTTCATAGTGAGTTAAACACTTTACCTAATTTATGAACAGATGAACCTTACCTATCATCAATAACACATAAATATTTGGGTAACATTATCCATTTTCTATTTAAATTAATATTCAATCCATTTTTTATTTGAAAGAAAAATTTTACACATATATGGTGATCCTCTAGAACTTCTTAATTTTCATCTCTTCTACCCACGTTACTCTTATATATATGAACACACCTCTATAACAATGTATATTTTATGCTAAAATCACTCATGGTGTGATATTTGTGCTCACATCATGGTTTATTCTTGAAACATTCAATGTATAATTCATCCTTCTAAAAATGACATTAAATATCTCTTTCAAAATAATTGTTATCCCTAACTTTTAGATATCCACATAATCATCTTCTAGAATTCTACCTTAAGAATATCATCAATAATAATCATCTATAGATAAAATTTACTTAAAGAATATATTTATATCCTAGATAAAGGTAATTTATAGATAAATTTACTTACAAAAATAATATTATTAAATAATTTATTGATTGTCAATCACTTATCCTATAGAATGAATTCCGCCTTCAAAAATCTAGCTCATTGCATTCAATTTATAACGGATCCTTCTTCTCACATCTCATAAAGAGTTATAATAAAACTATTAGAACATCTAATATTCTAAAACATACATCACTTTCTTATAAATTTATATAAAAATTCAATATTGACATATAAAATTCCAATATACATCCTCAATACTTCTAGAACTTCAACCTTTACTGATTTTTAAAAAATATAACTCACAACCTTTTGGTTAAAATAATAACCCCTTATGTATTTTATGGAAAATAATTACTTAAAATCCATGTACCATTAAGATAATGAGATTAATCTATCAAATTTATTTTTCAATCCAATTATTTTAAGTCATATTGATTTTATATATTAATTTCTCCTCCATTATTCAATAAAATTGAAAGGGTTCAAGTTTTAAAAATACATCGTTTCTTCTTCCTCACTTGTTCTGAAATCGTATGGGGGAATCTTCTCTATCATTCATATCAATTAATAAATAATATTTGAGATATATATTTTTAATAAATATTATCATATATTAATTTCTCCAATGATAATCTAATTTAAAGATACAATTATTGCCCATAAATTCTTTTTAATTTTCTATAAAATTACACATCAATGAACTCTAAGATAATTTTATCCATTGAATAATAAATATATATTTAGAGAGTTTTAACTATCACTTTTGACAACCCATACCTTTATATCATTTATCCACATGAATTTACTTTCCAAAAAATATGATATTTTTATAAATTTTTTAATATCATCAGAAGCATCGATCTATATAACGACAAGGTTCGTTGTAGCTTCAATGTAATCTCGATTTTACTCTCCTGTATATTTTCAAAACAAATTATAGTGAGAGAATTTACCAATTAAAAATAAAAATTCAACAATACTAATTCATAACATACTATAACCAACAATACCTTCACTACTACAAAAGAAGGCTATAACCATAGTTTTGAACTCTGGCTATAGGCCCAAAAAATGTGGCGATAGGTTATAGACATGGTTTAATGAACTATGGCTAGTATAGGCGTGGCTATAGGGAAAATTATTAGCAATAGATTCAATATGTGATAGAATTTTAAGTCACACAAATCCTATATCCACAGTTTAAGACCATGTTTATAGAGATATAGATACAATTTGAAACCGTGGCAATAGTACTTACCATTTCATAAAAAAAGAGCATGGTAAATCATGCTAGTTGTTGAGAGGACTGTACAAAGTCCCCCATCCACCCAACCTGCACCAGCACCCCCCACCTCATGATCCTTCACCCCCTCCCCCCCTTTCACCCTTTCCCTCCACCTTGAACCATTTACCTCACCCCTTGCACCCCACCCCTTCCCTTTGCACAAACCCTACCCCCTCCTCACTGTACACACCCCATACCCCCCTTCACCATATCCCCCTTGCACCCCTCCCCCTTCTCCTTGAAGCCTTCCTACCCCTCCTCATTGAACACACCCCTTGAACCTCACCTTCTCCTAAACACCCCCACCCCACACCATCTTTACTGCACACCTCCTTGCATCCCTCCCTCCCACCTCACCCTACCCCATGCACATCCCCTCTCCCCACCCCTCCCCACTAAAAACCCCCTTGCACCCCCACCATGCACACCCACTCCCCCTTCACAATACACAACCCTCCCCCATTCCCCCTCCCCCATACACCCCCTTTTCCTTCCCCACCCCTCCCCCCTTGCAACCCACCTGAACTCCCCTGCACCCCATGCCCCCTCCTCATTAAACACCCCCTTGAACCCCCTCCCCCCTCTATGCCCCTTGCACCCCCTTACCCCTCCTCATTGCACACACCCATAGAAACCCCCACCCACCAACCTTTCCCCCTGCCCCTCCCCACTTTACATCATGTGTAAATTAAAACAAGTTAAAATACTATAATAGTCACTGATTTGCCTTATCAAAATGAACAACAATAATTTGATGAGAAATATCATGGGATCAATGAATGTTGGTTATTTGATCAGATTTGGACTCATCTAATTGGTTTTTTCAATATAATCACATAGTACTTAGGTTATATATCCAACGGATTCCATTCCATTGTTTTTAGATGATAAATTTTCATTCACACATTCTATGTGTGCATCATATTCTCATAGTAACATATTCTGTACAGTGACCCAATCATTGAGTTATGCTTCCTTCATAAACAATTTATGAATATCCATAGTTTCATATTCCAAACCTTACACCTGATAGTATGAAATGTAAAATTGGTTATGTTATCACTCTTATCTTGCTAGCTCATCTAGATAGATAAGATCTTAGTGAATAAGGATATGAAAATGTTGGTAGTAAAACCCACCCATAGCCAAGTCTAGGAAAATGTCATAGATACATTCTACATTATTAATGATATTCAATAAATAAGTATATATGATAATAGTAAAAACATGTAACCAAGCCTATTTCCTCTCAGTATATATTTTCATATCATTGTTGGGATATCAACTCTGTTCACTTGATGCTACAGGTATGTAATCTAATATCTTGTTCACTGTGAATGAATTCAAACCACATGGTTGCAATAATATTTTTACCCATTCCGAAAACATGATTATTATTCACTTATTGAGAGGGTTACCAATGGTTTATATGTTATAGTAAATAAGTGTATTTCTTGGGGATAGATCTATTCAACATATACCTGGTAGTTAGTAAGAATGATAATGTTATCATATATCTCCCTAGGGATCAAGATTCCTCCATGTTGATATATATCCCACAAAACGATATTAACCTCACCATGTGATAGATGAAATGTATTGGTATTCAAATATCAATTGTTAATAAATTCATGTATGATCTTGATTGGTGGATACATTGAAAATTGGGAAACCCATGTAGCTTGACACAATCCAATGACCATCAATCATTTAGAAAATTTAATGCAGTTATGAAGAATATAGAAATCCTAAGCCAATTCACCATAGAAACACTCATTAGAGAGAATGACCCACATATAACTTCACCAACCATTAAAAATATCCATCAAAAGGATAAATATGGATAGGTAGTTTTAATTAGCATGTGGAATAGATGTATAATTATTACCCAAGTTACCCTGTGTCTGTGAAGAGTTATTAAAAAGGAAAACTTTATCTTTACTTGACTCTTAGACTATCTGGCTAGTGGAAGAGATGTTTATATTAACAAAATTCAGGAAAATATCAAATCAAGAATATGGAAATGTTTGGATAGACATCATTATCAAGTGGAATTAATGAAATCTATAATTGTGAAAAGGAAATCTACCTGGAAATGGATAACTCTTGAACTCAGGAAAAAGATGGCCCTTTGAGATCTCATATCGAGGAATAATATTATGTTAAGGGTCATCCAAAACATTACAATAAATAACATTTACCCTCTCAATGGAATTCATTGAACTAGATAGGTGCCTAAGATTGGGACCAATTTTCTCTACAAAAAAGTGCAGTAAAGGATTTCAGTGCTAGAAAATAGAGGGAAATATATTTAAATTTATTAATTTATTTAATTATTTATAGTGTTCTAAATGATATGTGTATTTCATGGTGTAATATGAGTTTCATGTAACAATAAGTTGACTATTAAGACCTTCCAGTTTATATATTAGAATAGTTTCTCCACATCCTACAGATTTGAGTTCATGGAATCACTGGTTCACATGTTTATTTTCTTCTGTATGTGGATTGGATGTTTATAATGGTTGTGTGGTTTTTGGAAAGAGGAAATCAAAAAGTGATTAATTTTCATGGAAAAAATAGATCAATAGATCCCCAAGAAAAATCCCCCATCCCACTGCCCTAGCCCCCACTCTGCACCAGCACCCCCTATACCAGAACTTCCTTGCCATGTAGACCCCCCCACCCACCCCCACCCCACCCCCATTTTCACCCCACATGCACTCTGCCCTTCCCCTTCATACCCAATACAACCTATACCCTTCTCCTGCAGACCCCATGTATCCTCCTCCCTTACACCCCACCTGCACCCTTTCCCTCCCCCTTCCCATGCAGACCCCCCTGTACCCTCCAAATCTCAACTCCTCCTCCCCCTACAGACCCCCCTACACACTCCCCCTCCCCCTACCCCTGCAACCTCCCCCTTGCACCCCACCTACACGCTCCACCCTCACCCTAACCCTATAGACCACCATGAACCCTCCCCCTTTCACCCCACATTTACCCTCCAAAATTTCAAAAACCACTTTTTCTACATCTTGAAGTAGGGATTAAATCAAACCTGGATGATGAAGACAAAAAAAATGAAATAAATAGATAGAAATCTAAGGTATAATTTGTAGGTTTCATGTATGTGTTCACATGTATCATGTAGTGGTAATTCATCATCATTCATTCCATTTGTATGTTATCTCACACATATACCTTTAATGATCATAGGATTCATCCAATCAAATATAGGATATTACTAACAAACATTTAACTCATGTTTAGGGATGGGGTTATGATGTTCCTATACATATCAAATAGAGGATGATGTTTAGATTTAGTTGTATTGTGTTAATCTGATTTTTAATTTTGGAAGTAATTATATGGTGTTCATGAGTTTTATTATCTTACCTGTAAATCTAGTATATGAGTGGTGGAAGAAATATCTTTCTTCCAAGACCTTTAAAACCTTGCACCAACACCCCCCCTGCCACCCCTATATCATCACTCCCTACCCCTAAACACCCACATTGCACCCCTGAACCACCCCCTCCCCACTTTCAACCCAATTATACCCTCCCCCTTCCCCTTACACCCCCTGCACCCTCCCACTGCACACCCCCCTCCTCCCCGGCATGCCCCTATCCCCCTTCCCCAACACCACCCCTACAAATAAAGGAAACATACGTTCAATAATGTATAATGTATTACATGCCTAATAGGAAAAACTGACTAAAATTAATGGCAAGACAAAAAAATAATAACAAAAAATAATAACAAAAAATAATAACAAAAAATAATAGTAAAAAATAAAATACATGTTTCTCGATGATCACATAAAATTCATCGTTCTATATTTTCTCAGACTACAAGCCAAAAAATACATGTTTTAAAATTATTACCTAAAATTTTACCAACCATAAAATAGAAAACCAAAATTTAGTCAATGATGAGAAATATAACATGGTATTGGTAGTCCATATAAATTAATACCCAAAAACACTTTTCATTGAGGCCATCATGCATTCCATCCATGAAATCATATATTGAAACCTAGTATGTTAAATCCAATTTAAAAAGTACATCATTACCTTTTAAGGACACATCATTAATATTTCATTTTCATGCTCAAAAAAATAATTCCCACATGATGAACCTCGCATTGCAAATAGGTGCAGAAAATTACAATTAAAAATCCCAAAAACAAATAGTACCAAATTGATCCATATGTCAATTCAAATATAAAAAACATATGTTCAAAAAATGTAGAATGTATAACATGATAAAATGACTATAAAGAATTGAAAAATACAAACTTTAAAAAAATAATTGTGGATAATAATATGTTATAAATTCTGACAAGTTTTCTTAGTATTCCTGCAAAAACAACTTCATTTCAATAATAATACATTTTTTTGAAAAAGTAAATGGGGGAAAAACAATTTGAAATATGTTATATTGAAGTAAAAAATTGAAATTATTAATGGTATATTGAGATAAAAATCATTACTTCATAAATACATGAAAACACATGAATCATCAAGAATACCCGAGAAAATTAGAGAAAATCAAAACCCCAACAACATAAATTGAACCAAGATTTCCACCCCTTCTCTTGCACACCCACCCTGCCCCACCGCTACTCAGTACACACCCCCACTTGAATCACCCCTCTCCATATAACACCCTCTTTCCCCCCTCACCCTTCCCCCTACAAACCCCTAGTACCCACACCCCCTCCTCTACACACCAACCCCCCCCCCCACTGCACACCTCCTCCCCAGCACCCCCACTGCACTATCCCCCCACTCGACACCAACACCCACCCCACACACACACACACCAGAACCCACCCTTACCTTACACACCCCACTTGAACCCCCTGCCCCTTTAGACCCCCCCTCCCCCCCAGCACCCTCCACCCTTAAACCCCACCTGCACAATGATATGCACAATGATTATAAAGATAAACATAATAAAATGGGAATAAAAAACAAATATATTTATGACATGCCTAGAGACTACCATCAGAGATGCAACAAAATGATTTCACATACAGAAGAAATTTAAAGGATAATACAAATGAGGGGGATAAACTAATAGTAAATATAAAAAAGAATCAGTAAAAATGGAAAATTTGACTACGTACCATCGGAGGAGCATTGAAGGTGGTTGAGGGGGCTCCTCAAAGATGATTCAGTGATGAGGTATGATGGTCACATTGGAGGAGCATACAATACAATATAATAATAATAATAAAACTTAAATAGTACATGAACAAACATACATCATAATACAGTAATTCAATATATGTAGAAATTGATAGAAACAGTGCAATACAATTCAATATTACAATAATCAATCTACATTGCATAATAAAATTCCATAATATTCTCATTTCAAAAATACAATTTACATCAATAGTGAGTCTCAATATCAGTATCATCATAATCATGATAACCCTCATCCACGACTCCTACAGAAACACCATCACCACCTCTCACACCACTAGAATCATCATTAGTATCATTATCATTACTATCACGTACACTGGCACTAACACAGACACTGACACTAGGTCAGGCTCTAGATCTAGCTTCATATTTGGATCTAGTAGAAGAATCTACATAAGAAGAATGCTTCAATATCAAATAGTCATTAACCTCTACAGCTTCTTCTTGAGGAAGTGTAGAAGAAATCGTATACATAACTTTCATCATATTTTTAGTTATCACCTTTTATTACTTTTGTGTTTCTTTTTTGATTGCAATGTTCATTTGTTACACTATGAACAAACCAAAACTAGTACTCAAAGAAACATTGTCATAATACTAGTATCGAGATGCTACAATATTCTTCCTAGGTCGACAACACACTATGACCTGATGCTCATCTTCTAATACCTGATGTAGATAATCATTCTTGCCCAAATTTTCAAGTTCTTTTTCTTCCAATGCCTCCAAAGCATTCTGTTGATTGATATATAACATAAATTAAAATGATAAAATCATATAAGGAATTAAATTCAGTCAAAATAAAATAAATTTAATTATAATTATAATCACCTTTTCATTGTTTGTATTTGTCACAATACCATCTTTACTTTTTCTTCTTGTACAAAACAAAGTAGAGTGAGGATGACGACCCCCGATATCCAATTCATTTTTCTAGAAAAAACAACAAAATAAATCAAAATTGTAAGTCAAGAAATTACACTAAACCAAGATAAATATTTTAAATGTTAAATAACCTATGTTTTCTCATGATCTGGGAGTGAAGTGTGTCCATGAGTACAAATGTGTTTCATTCCACTCTTATTTCTTTTATTTCTGTCTGATTTCACCTATAAAAAATAAATATATAATTTCATTAACATAAATAAAACAAGTAATTTATACATTATAAATAATTTTCAAACAAATAAATTAATATATATATATATATGTATAACAAATACCTTAAACTCTGGACACTTCCAATAGTCGATCATCTCTTTGTATTATGTTATTGGGTAATCATGAAACACTGATATTTATTCAAGCTATGAACCAATTCCCTTTTTCCAACCAAGATATATGTCATAATTGTACACTCATCACATCTGAACTAAATCCATTAAACTTATAGCCATGGAATTTTTTCCATTAAGAAAATTATATCGAAGCTGAAATGGATAAATTATTTGTTAAGAAAATATTATAAATTAATATATAAAAAATTTTATTAACTTTACTTACCTAGATCTCTACCCAGGCATTGTTATTTATTTCTTCTCCAAATTCCCTCCAACTTATAGGTTGAACCAAATTGATATTATTTTATCTAGAATGTGTTCCCATAAAGATTTTACATTCTGTACCATTTTTTTTAATTATAGCACTCTCCCCATTGTATTCTACCATGATTTCCATGTGTCGATTCCAAACCTCTTGCATTTTTGTGTGGCCTCATCATTTGGTAGAGTCATGATATATTCATGATAAAAATAATAATGGAACGTAATATATATTAATTTATCCTTAATCACTAACAGTAATGATTAAACACATACACGTAGATGGGGGATCTGGTGACCCCTAAATTGTTGTGTCTACAAGGGGAGTAGCCTCTGTGGTAGGTGGGATATATACAGTAGGAATAATCTTTATAGTATATGATGATAAGTGTAATAATGGAGGGAGATAAATTGATGGATTACCCTATACAGATGAGGGTGGATATAGATATGGATATAGCAATGGGATATATGGGGGCACAATTCCATATACAGTTGATAGAGGGAATAGAAAATAAAGAGGGTTGGGATTATAATACCTACCATCTGATGTGGGTGTGGGAAGAAAGGGATATGTAAAAGGTGGGATGTATAATATGGAGGTTGCATAATGGTAGGATGACCTCCTGGTAACTCAAGCGGGATAGTAGTATGCTAAATTGTAGAATCAGTACCCCACCATACTATCAGCCTTAGTAGAATAATCCAACTATCTCATCGACATTGTAGCCTAAAATAACATAGATGATAAAATAAAACAAATGATAACAAGATAATAAATATGAAATATCATAATATTCAAACATAAATTGTACTTACAGTGTTTCCCATAGGCGACATACATTGTTCATTTCTCTATATTCTTCTATTTATTCTAGTATCATCATAATTAGACATTTGGACCTGGAAGTATAAAATAATATTCTCAAATAAATATAAATAATTAAAAATGTTAAATAATGTAATTATATTATAATAAAATGAGATACATTTTCATGTGTGATATTTATATTGATAAAATATCAAGACTTTTCTATGTTCAAGAATTACTAGTGACTTTCATAAACATAAATTGGTCTGACTACTAATAGTTTTATATTCAAAAATGGTATAAAATATAGTAGTCAATTTGATATCAGGTATGAATGTTTAAAAAACACATACAATATTGTGATAATATCAGGTAAATACTGACAAATTTGTCAACTGTAAGTGTGATCTATGACAATTTATGGTTTACAATATATTCTAAAATTTTAATCATATGTATCCTAAAATGAAACATTCAAATAAATATTTATTGGTTCTTCCACGACATCATTGTCATATATGTCTTCATCAAAAATATTTCTTGGCATGAAATCAAAAATAACACCAAATTATTGTTATAATGGGTCATTTACATAAAACACATGTCAATATTGTTATGAAAGAATATAAGGTTCATCAGTATGAAGATGGTAGTTCATATCAATCATTGTATATCCATAATTATAAATATCCATTCCTTGTTATTTAATTGAATCAAACCACTTGCATTTCATCATTGATACATGACCATGTACATAGTTATCTAATAAAAGTATTATTTCGACAACACTGTAATATGATATATTTTCTCATCAAGGTTGTATGTCTGATGCACTCGCATAATAAACTATTGTGGTGCTTATCGTAACAACATCATACTGTGTTACCATTTTTTTGCACATCAATTTATTAGAAATTTAAATCCATTGACAACCATTGCCTTACAATCATATACCACATCATTTGGACCAAATCAAAACACTCTTACTTCATCTAATACTTCATTCATTAGTAGAGTTAAAACCTAAAAGATATAAACATTTGATATTAAATAGAGACATGTGATTATGTTATGAGAATAAAAAAAATACATTACCTTTGACTTTAACCAATAAGGAAATTCAGTATTTTGAAACATTTATTTACTCTTAATAGATAGAGGGTGATGTCTCTTTTTTATAATTTCTAAATGTTTTCGACAGATATGAAAGATTTAAAATGATAGAATATATGAAGAAATGACACAATGAAAAAAATACATGTTTACTTGTTTACTTACTTGATATAATCATCAATCACACCACAGTTGAATAATACTGTATGATGAGACATTTCCCACTCTTCCCTACTTAAAGTATACAATGAGTTTCATCCAGATACCCCCTCTATTTGGGTAAGTGAAGGAAATATAGGCTCAATGGGATAATATTGATCATCTTCAATTCTTATTTTTTAATTAGACCTCATAGTGATGTTATCTGAGTACGATGAACAGAAATCAATGCATTCTTGTGCTAAATAGAATTTCACAATAGATCCTTTGAGATGATATTTATTTCTAAAATAATATTTCAATGTAAGCATAATTATTTCTATAGGATACATCCACTGACATGATACAGGAAAACCAAAAATAACTTCTATGGGAATATGCACAGTCAGATGTAACATACAAGTGAAAAATGATAGTGGGAATTTTTTTTCCATGTTGCAAAGAATAATCAGTGCATCTCTCAGAAATTTCTAAACAACAGTTCTACTCGGTATTTTGGAAAAAAGGTATCAATAAAAATAAAAAAACTTAATCAGAGAAACTCTAACATTATATGAAATTAAACTTTGAATGGAAATAGGAATCAACACATGTAACAATACATGGTAATAATGGGTTTTAAGATATTTTAGTTCCACATCTTACGTATTCAACCTTTTCAAAATATTACTTGAATAACCATATAGAACCTTCAAACATTCCAAGATCTGAATAAATTTTTTCTTCTCAACAATTTCCATCGAATAATAGGAAAAAAGGGATTTTCACTTATTTTGACCAATTAACTCAGGATGATGTCTTGCTATTATACCCCAATACATCAAATCATGATGAGATTGAAAATCCTCATTTGTTTTGCCTTTGAAATTTAAAATAGTATCAATTAATATATCAAATAAATTTCTCTCAATATGAATTACATACAAACAATGATGCAATAAATTCGATGACCAATATGAAAACTCAAAGAATACGCTTTTATTTATCCAATTACTATTGGAATTTAAATTAAAATGATTTCACATTATGATATTTTATTAACTTTTTCCAAAAACATAATTAAAATCATTTAGTTCTTTAACAATATCATTCCCTAACATTCGTTGATGTGTCTTATATGTCTCGACGAAATTATCGAACTATCTCTGATTTTTCCTGTATGGATGATCCTAGAGTAGAAATTTTCGATGCCCCATAATGATAAAAGGTTATTAAATAATTAGTCATAGGGAAAGTGTATTTTTCATAAAAATAGGGAAGGATAATTTCCCTTTAGTACTCGAGTTAGAAATCATTCTGTAGGCATAGAAATCATTTATCATCAATTATAAAGTTGCACAAAACATAATGTACTCCTTCTCAAATGAAACGTACGCTTGTGAACCAACAATCCAAAGATCATTTAACTCCTCTATTAATGAATTAAAGTGTATATCAATATCATTTCTAAGATCAATGGGTCTAGATATCAATATAATCATGATATTAAATAGAGTATTCATACACATCCATAGAGGAATGTTATAAATGTTAATGAAAACAAGCCATGTATTGTGTACAGTATGCATTTGGTAAAATAGGTTATAGCCATCACAGGATAATCCCAATCTAACATTCTGTGGGTCAACGTAAAAATAAGGATGTAATCTATCATATTTCTTCCAAGACAACCCTTCAGTAAGATTCACTATTTCATCGTTATCCTTATTTATTTCATCTTCATTCTATCCCACATTCCTTTCCATTTTCTATGACATAAAAAGTTTTTGAAGCCTGGTAATTAAAGGGAAGTGCCACATCACTTTATCTGGTAGGTGATATTGACTGTCATCATTATTAATCTTCCTCCTTAATGTCCACACTTGTTCCACTGAATCAACTCTTCATTTTACATGTAGAACATACAATAAAATTTAGGGAAATAATGAATCTTAACAATTGAAAATCCAAATTTTTCATTCAACATTGATGCCATGTAATCATTTCCTAGAATACATGCATGATTGGGTAGAAAATAAGTAATAAATGTAAATATATAATCAACCATAATATTACTAAATCCATACATTTTTTCCTATGATATAATCACATTAAAAACTCAAGTTTTGATAATTTTTCCACAAGCCTAATATACTAAGGTATTTTCATCTTCCATCTTCTTTCTAACACACTCAATGCCATCATCCTCATTAATATATGTTAAATGTTTTCTAGTATTCATTTCCTCTTTTACTAGTCTACATGAAGAGATGGATTGAGAAACAAAAAGGAAACCAATCTGAAATCAGATTTTTCAGACCAATCATTTACGTTGAAGAGATGTCATTCACCAGTTGATATTTTTCTCCATTGTGATACTGCACATAATAATTTTTTTGGAAACCAAATTTAGTGATATTGTAACTCACTTCCTCATGAGTTAACCATGGTCTTCTAGCACAATCAAAACATGGGCATCAAATCAACCCTCCATCTGAATAATTAGTGAATGCAATGTCTAAAAAATATCATAAATCCTTTTGAAATTTATTTGTGATCTGATAAACATTTTATATCTAGTATCTATCCATTTTTGAGGAATATAAACATACAATAAATAAATAATCTATAAAATGACTTACCATTATATATATTTCTTCATAAGATAATATGTAATCATCAAAAACATGTTAATGAAAAAATCATAAAAAATGTATTAAAATTATGGTTTAAAGAATTTACAAATGTTTCAAAATATTGAAAATCATGAATAGTCAAACATAAGATCCAAGAATAATGATTGATTATAGTAAAAAGTGTTTATATGAAATCTATGAGATAATAATAATCAATTATCAAAAGTGTTTGGATGGATTCATGATGATTCGTGATGTTTTCTATTAATTCTTCAAAGATTTATTGAAATTTATAGACATTTTTGAAAATTTAAACCATATCATATACCATAGTGTGTAGAAAGATGAAAATATACCATAGTGAGTTGAAAGATGCCATTATATTGCTGATTTTTAATAATGGAGTATAACATAGCATCATGGTGAAAATGGGAATCAGGGACCACTTATAAAATAAATAATAAATAAATAGGAATTAGGGCCCACTACCATCATCACCAAGTCCACAAGGGTATTATATTACATGGATTGGTTGGAATTGCGTCGCAAATTAAGTGGGTGATGAAAAGTATCTGGGAAAAATATTCCATCTCAAGGTTCATGATGAAAATGGAAAGTATTCCACCACACAATATAGAGAATAAAAACATTATCAATTTAAACACATGTCATTTTTCTCATTAAAACAAATTTTCATATCATCTTAGGCCATAAGATTATTAATGAAATAGAAAAATGAAATAGTCATTCCATTCAATGATTAAATAATTTTCCCTGACTGATTTCTCCACACATCTATATTTTATATGTTACTATTTAATAATTATGTATTTAATCACGATTACTAAATATTACTATAATGGCCAGGTTAATCATTATATTCCATTAGTTGTTCAATTTACTACATCACTTAATTATATATTTAATTATATTTTACCTCTATAGAAAAACCTAATCTTATAACTCCACATATAATCTCCTAAGGTAATGCTAACCATCTAGGATAAAACCAAAGAGAACTAGTCTTATAATCTACTAAACAAAAAAATCTATCCTAAATGGAGACCTTAATAATAATACCATAATACCACTGTGTTAAGTGGTACTTACGACTCTTCTAGAACAAAAATTACTTATCTATAATCCTTAATCATTTTAACAATATTAATCATAACTTAACACATCATTTTTTGTACTTTTTTCATTAATATAAATTGATGATTCATATTCATTTTTACCATCACAATTTTATCAGCTTTCTTACTTAAAATATAGAATGTATTTATTATATTAAGTCAAAACGCCTGAAAATATGGCAATTTATATTATAATAAATTCCGGGTATCATCCTTTAAAGAATGTTTTAGGTGGTTGTATTTATTCTTTCCCATGGTTCATTACCATTAAAGATTCTATAATTGATTTCTATTATTACCATGATATTGTCATTTATTCACTCCCATTGGACTGGTAATTTATGGTGGTCATGTCAACACAAAATTTCTACAAACACACACATTGTTTATCATAATATCAATAATCATTGCATCAGTACATGTATAAATAGTATAAATAACACATCCATGAAGCATACCCCAATCCTCTATATTATCAGTTCCATTCCATATTATCTTCATAGAATTTATTTCTAATATATATCCCAATTTTCATATTAAATAATATAAAACAATTTTTTCATGGTTATAATATGATCAACAAATAGAATATAAAGGAAGTCATATTTATCTTATATTTCTCATTCCCTTCCATTTTCCCAATTCTGTTCATTTCCAAAACATGTCCCAAATTTTATTTCAATATACTCCCATTTCTCATGTATGACCATATATTATAATATCCAAAACTAATGCTTCTCAATCCATATATCATTGATAAAAACACAAAAATTAATCATGTAGGATTTTAAAGGAGAAATAATAACTAAAACAACAAGACATAAATTAAACATACATTGAATAAATAAAAAGAAATAAGTGAAATTAAATAAGCTCTTACATTGAATAAAAAAATTGAGATAATATTATGATGATAAAATGAATTAAGTAAATTGGAAATCCACTATCTGAACTATATAATCTCCACTATTCCTAAACATAGAGTATAGGCGTGACATGATCACTAGAGTTTGGGAAAGGTCGATTCTTAATTTTTTGGAACCTTTAAAGAATAAAGTAGAAAAATAATAATCCCATACCTAAATAAAAATCTCAAAAAAAGTTTAGAATGTTCCACACCATATCAAGTGAATAATATTCCAAAATACAAGAGAAAAAATATAAATCCCCTACCTAAATAAACATGGAATTTATTGTTATTGAGGAAGCTACAAGTTCACATCAAAGAATCTATATGGAGTTCCCACCATTCTATTTTGAACCAATTTTTATCCCATTATCCAATAATTCCATGTATCCATGATACTATTGAATATATTCACTAAAATTAGTACAAATAGGAGGTACTGTCGGTGGGGAGTCATCGAGGAAGGCGTCTGGGAGGGCATCGGGGGTGTCAAACTTGACATCAGGGATGTTGAGGGTTGTGGGATAGAGCAATTGGGAAGGAAGGGACGAGGTGGGGAGGCTTCTCAGAGTAGCTTCGCAAGAGAAGGATTATTTTGGGGAGGAGGGTCATGGTGAGAAGGTGTCGGGGGTGTTTAGGTTTGTTGGGGAGGAGGAATCAGGGAGGGTATCAGGGGTGTTAACCTCGATGTTGGTGGTGTTAAGACTTGTGGATTAGATATTTTGGGAAGGAAGAGAAGAGGTGGGGAGCCCTCTCAGAGTAGCTTTACTAGAGGAGGGTCATGACCATAAGGTGTCAGGGAGGGAGTTGGGGGTGTTGAGGGTTTTCAGGGGGGATAGATCGAGAGGAAGGGATGAAATGAATGGACGATTAGGCTACTACCACAGAATTGTGAAAAAATGTCAGGCTGTAGCAATGGTTTTTTTAACCTGTGGCTACATGGTTTTGGTTATAGACTAGTTTTCCAGTAGTTCTTCCATGTCACTTACTTATTTCAATAAAATTTTATAAATTGAGAAATTGAATTATTTTAACATCAAAAATCTTGTGATCTTAATCAAAATGATAAAAAACAATCATTATATAAGAAATAATTCATAAATAATATGACATATATGTATTTACCCGACCCTAGATAGCCCAAATTCAATGTCTGTTATCAATTACATTGGAATGATTATATGGAATCAAGTTCGGAAGGGTTAAAAATTTTAGTAGTCTTGGTAAACTATATACATAAATGAGTTTTATTTCAAATTAATACACTAATTACAATATATTTTTTTCTTTCTAAATAAATAACTTCTATAATAAATCTAATCCATATAGTAAATTAATACATATTTTCCATAGTACTCTTTTGGGATTCCTGGGGAATGAAACATAATAAGGGTGGGATCAAATGATATATAAGGGAAAAATATAGTGGAAGGAAAAATTAATGAATGAGATTCATATTTATCGCACGATAAATAACTAAACACAAATACCGTGTAATTAATAAACTGAGAAGGATGTGCAAAAAATATGGAAACATAATAACCGAAAGCATATTACATTAAAATAACTAGAAAAGGAAAAATAAATATGGAAATGTAAGAAACATAAATACATGTAATTTAATCACTGAACTGAAATGAAATGTATCTATATATATATGTCAATGTAAAATATCATGGATTAATAATAAATAAAACTAAATTAAGGAAATTCTTGATTATTGGACACCATGTTTCATAGATACATGTTACCTTTACCATAAGCACCTTTCACAATATGGTTTACAACATACCAGGTAAAAACCAATCTATAGTAGCTAGCCAAATGACTCATCCCATGAGACTACCGATGCATTGAGGGGATATCAATAATTTGTCCCCACCCATGGCATACCATTCCAAAACATTCATCATATTGAATAATCAAAATAAATAATATGCCTTATCAAATTACCATATTTAATAAAGAATATGGAATTTATAATATTTCCCCAAATAATAAAATAACTGTCAAAGTATAAACCATATGTAAAATGGTATATAATTCACTCAATAGTAATATCCATGATAAATGATATAGATAATTAGGGGAAATTCAATGATCATATGAGAATTATAATTTCAATGGCATTCCAAAAATGAGTCAAGGATGTGAATATAAATATTATCTTTGAAAAAATCAATAAAAACCATATAGTTTAATTATAAGGATGGTATTAATACAATATACCCCAAGTGAAGTAAAATAAAGGGTTTTTTTCATTGATGAATGAAATTATTATAAAAATATATTTTAAAAACACTTTTGATGAAAAAAAACATTTAGAAAAAACATTTATTCAAAAATAAAATTTTAACACATTTTCATTAATAGTTAACAATTCAAACATGTAAAGGAATCATAAAAGTAATGACATAGGTTAAATCTTTACATGCCTTAGAATGAAAAAATAATATTTGTTTTTCATGGTAATAAGGTAAGAAAAAATCCATATTCAAAAAGTGACATGAAAATTCTATTAAAAAATGATAAAAAAGGTGTAAAAATTTCTTTACCAAACCATTTTAGAAAAATTGAAAACAATTAAATAAAACATGGTTTTTATACGAAAACAAGTTCTCTAACTTTGAGAGGAATAATGTTTTTTTCTAAAAAAACATTTTCTAAAACATTTTGAGTACCAAAGAGTGGGAAAATGGTAGTAATAATTGAAAAAGGTAATGCATAAAAAAATGATGAAAAAATTAAAATGTTTTATTGATCAATGGATATATAATTTCTCTTAATTGAAAAATAATTGAATGATAATTAAAGTCATTGTTGAGGAAAATAATATTTAAACATGCCAAAGTGTCACATGCCCCTTTGAAACATTTTAAATCATAAACCTCATGAAGGAAAAAAATTATATGAAAGTTATAATATCATGATTGTAATGAGATTAATGATACATCAAGTAAAAAAGTAAGTATATACTCTATATAAAATAAATTAGGTGCATAAAAACAAATAATTCTCAATAGAATGTAAATTGAGATGAAATCCCTTACATTGTGTTTCTTTCAGGTGAACATCCTTTAACATCCTGTATAATAAACTAATATTAATTATCTACTTGATTCAAAAAACTTTTTAATTCTTACCATTAATTTTATTTCACTTATTACCATGTTTTATAAAATTACTTGAACAATTATGTTTACATTGATTATTTTGTCCAAATTGGGTTTATGTGTTCGAAACGACTTTGGTATGTCTACTATGGTCAAAGGGGTCATTGTATAATATATCCGGAATAATAATCAAGAAATAATTATCATATTTATATATCAATTGTAGTTTTAAAAATTCATTAAATATGGTTATGGAAAATAAACCATCTTTACAATCATGGAGATGGTAGGTCGTACGTATGCATGAGTAACGTTCAAATTTTTCAACGATAATTATAAAAACAAGGTAAGTAGAATTATATCTTTATATAATGATAATTATATCATTAATAACACATTATTTTATTATATATACTTATATTTTTAATTATTGAGGTGTAAAAGGAATCACATCATGTCAAAGAGGTGGTAGTCCACACATCCACGAACGACGTTATAACGTTTTAAGTGTGTGTTAAAAAGTAATAATGAAAATGATATATATATATATATATATATATATATATTATTTATATAATGTTAATTATGACATGAATATAAAATATATGTTGTGTATGTATCATATTTATAATTAAAATCCTCTTTTTAAATATACCAGGTGTAGTGTGAATGAATCACATAACATTGAGGGGCGGTAGTACACACTTATACAAATAATGTTATCATTTTTACACAAAATGGAAAGGAAAATGATATATGTCTTAAAATAATTAAATAATATTAAATACATAATAAATAACATATATAACATATATATAAATATATTTTCCATTATAATGGCTATCATGATAGGTGGTAAAGGAAAAATGAACAATCATTGTTTGATGAGGCAGTAGTTCACCATACACAAAAATACTATGTTCTTTACCCATTAGATGGAAGTGTGTGTAAGTGTAGGTAAAAAAAATAGAATTAAAACATCATAGTATATTTATTATACTGTTTTGTTATAAAATCATGTAATAATAATAGTTTAGGGGGTGGGGAAGTAAATGAAACAAAAGAGATCGTTGGAAAATTATTATCTTAAAATCATGTAAATCCTTTTAGTTTATACCAAAGTGATTCGTTAGAAGGATTTGTGCATAAAGGTATCATTCATGGTTGATGGTAAGGAAGTTAGAAAGTGATTTTGGTAGATATTTTTTGAACCTATGTGGATTGATTGGTATGCGGAATGGGGATAAGTGGTGGCCTTTTATAGTGGAGGAGTGTTAGTCTTGTAATATTTCCACAAAAGAATTCCATGAAATTTTTTCACATTGAATGTGGAATAAATAATGGACCCAATTATATACAAGAAATTATAGGGTATACATAGTGACATAAAATCACTTTTGGAAAATTTTATAGGTCTTTTTGTTCTTTATGGTCAAGGTTTGGTCACTTATTAAGTTTAATTTAACCTTAATCGTTGTAATTGATTTTAATCACTTTCACTATTCTTTTTGGTAAAATATAAGTTGATCATATTATATATTACATATTATCATGATCCCAAAAATAGAATCCATTTTTTAAAATTCCAATCACATAATTGGTAAGAATTAATTTAAATTTAATATTGTAGACAAGATGACAATGTGAGTGTTAAAGTAAAAACATCCGAAAGTTTGCTCTGTTTTTATAGTTAATTTCAGAGTTAAATTGATTAAAATGAACTAAATTGGATAAATTGATAAAAATAATATATAATTAAACAGAAAAACTAGATAAAAAATATAATTTATCCTTATAAAAAATTATATTTAAAACATTTTTGAATTAAATTTCAATATTTTTCATTATTCATTAAAAAATAAAATATTTTAGAAAAATATAAAAAAATTTACCCTAAAATAATTATTATGTTTGGATTTCAAATATGAAGTTTTTTTACATAATAAATAAATTATATTATCAAATTTTTTATTTAAATGGGTTTTCCATTAAAAGGTGGTAAAATGGTTTTTATAAAACTATAGGTTTTTATGTCTAAAATATTGTTTGTCCTTATCTTATGTATATAAAATACAATAGATGAATATAAAAAATATTTTAATGAATATATAATATATATATTTCAATAAAATTATTTACTAATTATAATTAATTGTGTTTCTTAAGAAAAACCTACTTTGGAACTATAAAAAATAATAATATTTTTTTTCTTTATCCAATTAGTTCTTATATTTGTTTCTCATTAATCGGTAACAAATGAATTAATGTTATAATCATATAAAACATTAATTTTAGTTATTTAGTTAAAACTATTCATAAATTATAACATAACGTCTTGGTTATATCATATTATATTCAATAATAATATTTTAGTAATACATTGTTATTTGGTGAAACTCAGTATTGTGTGTAACGCAAGCCATCGAGGAAGGTCACACTTGCGTGTAACTCAAGCAATCAAAGAAGGTATCTCTAGTGTGAAATGAAATATAACATAGTGTCCATTTCATTACAAGCTATAAAATATATTATATTTATTTTAGATTATAATATATCGTGTTAATATATTCCCTTTTCTAAACGACATGTTGTGTGTCATCAATACTATTGAATAAAAAGTTGTAATTTAGAATTTAGGGGTGTTGCATTCTCCCCACCTTAATTAAATTTCATCCACTCACATAAAATCAATATTAGTGATATATTGTTTGATATTTCCCATTTTTAAATCCCACATCATGACAAGGGTTCATAAAAACCCCTCTAGAAAAGAGAGAAGGTGAAGTACAAGAGTCACATAAAATAAAAATATTTTAGGTATCTAAGTTGGATAATGTTAGTGAAAAGAAGAGATACATACAAATAGGTAAAGTGTAAATATTTATAGGGAGTGATTGGGGTAATAAATCTAAAAAAATTTAATGATCAATATAAAGTTGAGGGCCTCAAACCTATAAGACTTTTATGATCAAAGAGACCACCAGTTCAATATAAATTTAGGTATTAAGACATAATTTTTATTTAAAGATACATTTCCAAATGTTTATGAATTTTTTTACTGTATTTTTCTTCTTGATATATCTCAATAAACCAAAATTTTACATATTTTTGTGCTTCTATATATTTTCCAATTCATTCAAAAATTACTATTGATGAATGAAGTGAAAAAAATACATTTCTAAAGGATCTTATGGCCTGTAAAAGAGTGAAGAATCTAAATATTTGTCTCTAACTATCATCTAAAATAAATATCGTAAATAAAAAAAATAAATAAACCTAAAAGAAACACAACAAGTTCATCATTAATTTCTATTCTTATAACTATTTAACTAAAAACAATGGCCTTTTAATCAAGACACTGCATAGGTCAATGGTTGTCATGAAACCCTTATCGTTCTTTGGTGATGGTTTTAAGTATCATGGTCGTGATGGATTTGACTATTTTTACCCAACATATAGGTTGTCCTTTTTTAGAACTATGTTAATATAATTCCAAAAATAAATATGATTGACATCCATGAAATAAGGTTAGTCACTAAATAGACTTTTATCGAAGGTTTTCAATACAACCTGAATACAGAAATACTTTATTAATATATTATTACAGAGTTCCTTCCTTATTAAAGGGTTTATCCATGATATCATTTATTGGATTTCTAAATCATGAGACATTGTCTTCAATATGAAACACCTTAGGTTTAACCTAGTTTATTCATTTTCAAAATCCTTTATAGTTCATTGTAAAGAAAATGTGAATTATCCTAAGTATATCCCCTGGTAGTGTCACTCCAAGTGCGTCGTAAGGCCCATTATCATCTACCAAGTTACCCTGATTCAGGCTCAAAACACCTTATTGGAGTTATTACTCCTAGGTACATATATTATAGAACCACATCCACTTGTAGTAACTAGACAAGGATGTACTAATAGGAAATCCCACATAATCTTCACCTTAGAAAAATTCTAGGATGTTATTCTATACTTATCCTAAAATTATACCTTATGGTTATGTTTTATAACCTATATTTTCATAAATATAGTGCCTAAGGTTTCTATTAAACTTCCCCTAATACCAACTATAGTGAACTGACACCAGATATCCTAGATTCAGTGTCTGCTATCAATTACATTGGTGTGATCATAAAGAATCAAGTCCTGAAGAACTAAATATTTTAGTAGTCTTTGTAAAACAGATACATAAACAATTATTTTATTTCAAATAAATACACTAATTAAAACATATTTTTTTCTTTAAAAGTAAATAACTTTCAATATAACTCTAATCCATTTAGAAAATAAATTCATATCTTTCATATTACTCTTCTTGGATTCCTAGGGAAAGAAACATAATAATGGTGAGATCAAATGCTTGGTAAGTAAAAAATATAGCGAATTAAATAATGTATTAATGAGATTAATATTTATAAAATGTTAAATAACTAAACACACATACCATGTAATAAACAAACATATAAGTAATTGTAGAAAAAATATGGCATGGTAATAACCAGAAACATATTTCATTGAAATAAGTAGATAAGGGAAAATCAATTTTGAAAGGTAAGAAACTAAAACACATTATATTTAATCATTTAATTGAAATTAAATGAATATATAGATATATTGATGAAAAATCTCATGGATAAATAATAATTGAAAAAATGAGGTAAATTATTGATTAATGGAAACCATGTTTCCTATGTACATGGTATATTTACTATCAAGACAATTCACAAGACAGTTTATAGAATAATAGGTTAAAACTAATATAAAGTATCTAGACAAATGACTATTCCCATGAGACTCTCGGTGCATCAATGGGCTATATATAATAGGTCCCCACCCATATCGTACCTGTCAAAAACATTCATCATATTGAATAAATGAAATAAATAACATTCCTTATCAAATAACCTTATTGTATAAAGAATATGTAATTATCAATATATCTCCACATAATCAATTAATTGTCAATGTACAATCCATATGTAAAATGGTAAATTGTTTAGGAAAAATTAATATCCCTGACAAATGATATATATAATTAGGGGAAATTCTATTATCATAGATATGTAATATTTTAACGAGATTCCAAAAAATAATCCCGGTTGTGAAATTAAATATTATTCATGGACTAATTAATAAAAAACCATCCAGATTAAGGATAGAGATGGTATCAATACAACATACACCAAGTAGAGTAAAATAAAGGGTTGTTTTCATTGATGAATTAAAATATTATAAAAATATATTTTAAAAACATTCTTGAGGAATATATTATTCTGTTTTAAAAAAACCATTTCTAAGAAAATAAACTTTAGAAACATTTTCTTTAAAAATTATCTTTTAAACATGAAAATTAATCCTCAATGAAATTATGGTGGATAAATCTATAAATTTTGTACATAGTAAAAAGAACTTTCCTTTTTCACGGTAAAGAGGTAAAAAATGCCTTGTTTGAAAAGCAATAAGATTATTCCATTGATTTTTTTTAAAAAAATGGGGTGAACAATGTATTTATGAAGTCATTTTAAAAAATATTAATTTTTTTAATAAAACAAGGTTTTTAAAAGTAATTAGATTCTCCTTCTAAGAGGGGAATAGATTTGAGTTTTCTAAAAATATATTTTCTAAAAAAATTGAAATTTTTTATTCAATAATGGTAGTATAATTTCATCTAAGGTAAATATAATTGAAATATCATTAAAATTATTATTGAGTAAAATAATTTTTAAACAATCCAAAGTGTTACATAACACTTTGAAACATTTTAAATCATAAACCTCATCAAAAAATAAAATTATATGAATGTTATAATATAATTAGAGTAATAATATTCATGATATATAATGTAAATTGTATTTATATACACCATATAAAAGAAACTAGGTGCATAAAAACAAGTCTCAATAGAATGTAAATTGAAACAAAAGCACTGACCTTGCATTTTTTTCAGGTGAACGTCCTTTAACTTCAAGTATAAAAAATTCTGTTAATTATCTACTTAATTCATAACATTTTTCATGTTCAAAATTAATTTTTTTCACTTAATACCATGTTGTATACAATTAATTAAACAATAATGTTTATGTCAGTTGTTTTGACCAAATTTCGGTTTATGTGTCAAAAACAACATTGGTAGGTCAACTATGGTCAAAGGAGTCTGTATATAATACCTAGAAAATAATAATAATGAAATAATTGTCATATTTATAAATAAATTATACTTTAAAACAATCATTAAATATTTTTATGAAAAATGAATAAATGTTACAATCATAGAGACGATAGACTTTATGTACGCATAAGTAATGTTCTAATTTTTTAATGATCGTTATGGAAAAAAGGTAAGTAGAATTACATATTTGTATAATAATTATTATATCATAAATACCATATTATTTAATCATATATACTTATATATATAATTCTTTTGAGGTAAAATGAATCTAATAATGTTAACGAGGTGGTAGTCTACACGTCTATAAATGATGTTTTCACTTTTTAAGTGTGTGTTAACAAGTAATAAAGATAATGATATATATATATATGTATATATATTATTTCCAAAAAGGTAATTATTTCATTAATATCATATATATGTTTTATATGTATAAAATTTTTAATTAAATTAATCCTTTATATGTTTCATGTATAGTGTGATTGAATCACATGACTTTGAGGGGGCGACAGTCCACATTTCCACAAACAATGTTATCGTTTTTACACAAAATAGAAATCATAAAGATATGTGTTGTAAAATAATTACATAATCATAAAAACTTGATAAATATCATATATAACATATACAAAAATATTTTCTATCATAATTCCACTATGATAGGTGTTAATGTAAAAATGAAAAATGATTATTTCCTGAGGCAGTAGTTCGTCACACACTGAAACATTATGTTTAGTACCAATTAGATGGAAGTTTGTGAAAGTGTAGGTTTAACCCTTAGAAAAAAACATCCTAGTATATTTAGGATACTTTTTTTATAAAATAATGTAATAGTAATAGTATTGTGGGTGGATAAGTAAATGAAAAAAAGATCATTTGAAAAATATTACCTTAAAATCGGGTAACTCCTTTTGGTTTATACCAAAGGGAATCATTGGATTGTTTTATTCCCAAAGGAAGGATTTATTTAAGATATTATATATTTTATTAATTTATTCAGGAAGATGATTGAAAAACCTATGTGGTTTGATATATGTGAGGAATATGGAGAAGTTGTGTCTTTTTACAATGGAGGAGGAATAACACACTTGTAATATTTTCAGAAAGGAATTAAATGAACATTTTCACATTGTAAGTAGGTCAAATAATAGACCCAATTAGATAAAGTAGAGTAAAGATTTCAAATATGGACATAAAATGGATTTTGGATAAGTTTATAGGTCATTTTGGGACTTAAGGTTAAGGTTTAGTCCCTTATTGAGATTAATTTAACTTTAATCATTGTAATTAATTTTAATCAATTTCACTAGCCTTTTTGGTAAACAACTAATTTAACATTATTAAAAATTATAAATTATTTTGGTTCCAAATATTAAATCTACTTATCCAAATTCAAATCACATAATAGGTTTAAATTAATTTTAATTTAATCTCGTAGAAGGGACGATAATAGAGGTTTTAAATGTAAAAATGTCCAAAAGTTTTCTATTTTTTATAGTCAATTTAAAGTTAAATTGATTCCAATGACATAAATTTGATAAATGTATAATAATATGATATAATTAAGCTTTAAAAACAAATTTAAATTATTATTTAACCTTATAAAAATAGATGAAAACGATGTTTAGAATTAACTTTTAGTATTTTTCACTATTCATTAACTAATGAAATGTTTTAGAAAAATATAAAAAATTAACCCTAACAGAATAATTATGTTACTCTGTCAAATAAAAATTTTATTTTGAAATATTAAATCAATTAAAGTGTCTACATTCAAATTAAAAATGGGTTCCTCATTAAAACGCTATAAAATTACCTTTTAAAAAATATTGGTTTTTATGTGTGAAATAGGGTTTGTTCTTATCTTATGGATATAAAATAAAATGGATGAATGTAAAAATTATTTTATATAACATATATATTTCCTCAAAATAATTAATTAATTGTAATTAATTATTTTTATTAAGAAAAACTCCTTTGAAATTATAAAAATAATAACATTTCTTTTTATATTCAATTAGTTATTATTTTTGTTTCGTGTTCATTAAAACCAATGAATTAAGATTATATTTATGTAAACCATAAATATTCATAAGTTATTTAATATGATTCATAAACACTAACATAATGGATAAGTTATATCATAATATATTAAATAATAATATTTTAGTAATACATTTTTAGTTGGTGGAACAATTTCCTACGTACAACACAATCCATCGAGGAAGGTTGCTCATACATGTAACGTAAGATATCAAGGAAGGACACTCTTGAGTGAAATTAAATATAACTTAATGTTAATTTCATTACAATATATATAATATATTATATTTTTTTAATATTTTAATGTATCAAGTTAATATATTCCATTTTACACTTGGTGTTCTGTGTCATCAACTCTATTGAATACAAAGTTGTACATTAGAATTTTTGGGTGTTACAATATACAACATATAAGAAAAAATGACACAACTTATTTATCATAAAATAGTTACACATCTGGATATATATGATATTTCATTCTTCATAGGGATTATCCATTACATGACAATGTTAATTAATATTTTAATATTCACATCCAAATCCCCTTTATTTCATCATTTTATGATAAAAAAATATTTTTGATAACATACTGTATAGGTAAACCACTTTATGGTCATAAAAAATTATTATAATCACCTTAATTATCATGGAAAACAACAAGATGATGCCATTTTATTTGTTTAAAAACAAATAAAACATTTTTTCCTCCATGAAAAGGGTTATTATTACATAAATCTAGGTAACTTCCACATTTGGGGTTTTCACCACTTGACCATGGACAAATACATAATTTTTGTATTCAAAAATTGATTTTAATCCATTTATAAAACTATAATATGTTTTTTAACTTTATTTTACTCCAAATCAAGTACAACATCATGTGTAAATCCCCACATCAGCATATATAACCAACATCAAATTGGATTTTTTGTGATGACTTCCTATTAACACTTGATCCCTATGTTTTTCTTGAAAACATTGTAATTTCTTCATCCTCACATGAGTCACTTTATTTTTCAATGTTATCCTTTCAATATCCCACACCCCACTTTTTATCATTTTTTATTGACAAACATAGTTAATACTTCAAGCACAACTTTTTTTATTTTTTCTACACTCAATTAAATTAGTCAGTATTGATTTATTTTTGTTCTTTTAATGTATACACACCACATGGAACATATATCCCAATTACTTATTAGTTTTTCAAATAATATAAAATAATAATTTATTTATATGGATAATGGTTCCTCTAACGTCCTCATGTAATGGAGTGTGGTTTATTAACATGGTCCAATCCTTTTCTTTCATCTTTTGTGTAAGTATTCTTCGTGGTATTAATTTAAATTAGACCACAAATATATTATTATTCATGATGTGACCCTTTATAAATTGACCATGTTAGGGTTTCATTTCTTATCGATAAATAATATTTTCCTGGTGATTACAAAATATCAATATATGATGGAAATAATTGTGATTATTATTTAATTAACCTTCAAGTTAGAGAAAAGTGAAAATAGTTGAGATTATTATCCACAATAACTAATAACAAAATATATAAATTCGTTAGATAAATGAGATCATTTAAGACTCAAATACAATATTATAAATCTTTCTAGATGTTGGAAAATACATTAGTTGAGTAAAAATTTTATAAACATGAGTAACATGTTAAAAAAGTACTTTTAATGATTTTCTGTAAAAATTTTATTTATTGATAAAGTTATTTGAAGGCCGAAATTTTTTTTGATATTATTTTATAGATGTCCAGAATTTATAGATAAACAATAAAAATTTCTATGTACTGACTTAAAAAAGATTCAATAAAAATATCAAAAGAGACTTTATAGACTTCAGAAGAGTCATCAAATACTTAAAAAAAGTAACCCTAGAATTTATAATTGTCCTTAAATAATTTATAATAGTCAAACACTGTGTTCGGAAAATTAAAAATGATCATTTTATGGTTAATTCCATAATTTCTAAAATTACTTTGTAATTTGGATGAGAAAAATGGTATTTAATTGGCGTAATTTTTTTATTAATTTTTTGATTTCTAATATATTTAAAATGACAAGATTATAAGAATAAATATTATAATAATATTAAGTTAAATTAGATGATGAAAAGGTGTTGTTATTCAAGAGTAATATATCAAAGTTATTAAGTGGAAGTGTGATTCATGATAATTTAATGAATCAAGGAGATGTTGATTAAAATAGATAGAATGGTGTTCCAAACTGCAATATGTAGTTCCAAGATAAAATTCATGCAACTATGAACATGTAGAAAATATTTTAACCAAATTGAAAAGTGTATTATTAGTGGCATAAGATCAATATATTTTATTATTTAATAAAGAAGTTGAAATTATATAAAGTCCTAAGAATGTTTTAAATATATACCTTAAAATGATTTTAATGTGTTTCAATAGAATAATATCACAAATTTTAATATCAAATAATTTCAATAAAACTTATATAAATAATATTAATAATTTTATGAATAAAAAATATTATTAAATAAAGAAGAAATAGAATGATGAATGAGATACCAAGATATTGAACATGAAGAATAATATCAACTATAGATCAAAGAAGAATAACCAACGGATCCAAGAATCACTATTTATTTAAAGAAGAAGGTTAATATGATAATTTCATTAAGGAATTCAAGTACATTGAGAAGTTATAGAAGATTATATAAAGTCTAGTTGTTATGTGGGAGTAATAAAGGTTATGCGATTTAAGTATCCTGAAGAATGATGGACGTATGGACTTGGAGAATGATAAGGAAAAAATTATATTGTATCAAAAAAAATAGTTTAACACATATTATTATTGGATTTGAAATACATTGAATAACACCAACCATTTTTTGATTTTAATATAGTAGAGAGGATAGAGTTTTGTAACAATGAAATAAAATTAGTGGGAGGTTGATTCTATTGGGAGGGCTTTGATTTATCATATAGTTCAAGAAGAAATGATGGGATTTCATATGAGAATGGTGTGATACTATTCCATATAACCACTTGAGTTAATTATGTAACAATACCTATTTTTGTGTAATAAAAAATTATTGTTATTAGTTGGATTTCAGGTAGAAACCTTTTAAATCTATATGATCTTCTTCCGTTATTTACTATATAATTTAGTTGAGGGTGATAGAGATAATGTGAGGGGATTGAGACATTAATAAGTCTTAGTGGTTGAATAAAATTATAATAATTCATATAAAAAGATCACTAATTCACAACCATTCACTAATACACTAAAAATGGGCACTGGAATTTGTGTCATAGATAATCATCATTTCCTCTGAAAAGATACGACCATAACTAATTATTCTATGATACCTCAATCAAAGGAAAATGATTTTATCCCTTACAATAGAAACATAAAATGTTAAACCAAAATTCTAAAAATAAAAATAATAAAGAGGAATATAAGTAAAAGGATTATTTAAATAATAAAAAACAAATACTACCACCTAAAGATCAATATTGTAGTAACAGTTCAGGGGGGAAATTTATTATAATTTTGTTTAAAGTCTAAGTTCTATATTTGATTATTTTTGTAATAATTATATCATAAATGGATTTAAATTTTTAGAATAAATATTATTTTAATCTTATTCATATTGATGTTATTGTATATATATTTATGTTAACCAAAATATTATAGTGTTATGATTCACAGTTGGAGTAGGAAGTTTATTTCATGAATCCACCATGATAGAAAAATTATAACAATTTAAGGATCCAATAAAAGCGAATAATTTCATTGTATATGTGATAATGTTCCATAAATCACGGTTTTTTATATCTAAATAAAATTTATGAAAAACTAGTTTTTGAGAAAAAATAATCTATTAAAACTCTTAATGAATGAATCTATGATTGGGAAGAAATCTAAAAAGATACCCTTGGGAACATGGGGACCCATTTGGATGTCAATGTCATAAGGGTTATGGATCTTTGTAATTCTCTATAATAAAAAACAAAACTATATAAGGTTCAACTACATGATATGAAGAGAAAACAAGAGCAAATATTTAGATCTATCAGGTATGATATAAACTCACCACTAAGATGTCTCACAAATTAGAATTATTATTTAAAAAATTATAGTTCACAAAAAATAATGCTTCCCAATCATTGAAGAATAATATTGGTACAAAAAGATTATATTGAGAGACATGTCTTAGAGAAGACTCTAATAAATGGTAACATGATCTTGAAAACAACCATAGATCAAGCTGTGAAAACAAATAAGAAAAAGCTAACCCATTACCCGACTATCATTGTTTGTGATATTAATGTTTTAAATGATAGTAAAAGTTTCTTTTTAAAGTATAGTTGTGTTTAAGTTGAGAAATATATATAAAAACCAACCAAATCATCTTTGTAGGATACAAAGAGATATAGAAACCCCCTAAATAATTTTTAAATTTGTTTTTTTATGTAAAAATCGAAGAAAATGATTCATTATTGACTCTATATAATTAAAAAAATAACAATAGTGGCTGTCCATTTTCAATTATATTTTGGATATATGTTTATAGATTGATGATATAATACGTCATCCTTATAAGAACATAAAAGGCCTAAATCAAGGAGAAATGTGCCTTTTGTAAAAAGGATTTATGTTAAGTGGATGATGATATCAAGTAAAATGGATAATCTTAAATATAACACCCAGATGTTTTATGAAATAGTTTCATTAAATAATTTTAATTCTTCACAAGCTTTAATTGCATGTAATCGTGAATTTAAATAAACTGTGAAGTGTCCTTAGTGTAAAATGATTGTTATATCATATCCATTAGGTTATCAGGATTAAGTATAACATTATTATGAAAATGTATTATGAATTCATTGTCTGCCATTTATATATGAAAAATATAAATCAATTAAAAACCAATATTTTTAAAAGACCAATATTTGTAAAAAAATAATTTTATGCCTTTGAAAGGAGAAACCGTTTTAAATTATGATTTCCACACATTAATAATTTTTATATGAAAATATAAACATTTCCTTTGTAAGAGGAATATAAAAATTTTCTTTGGATAAATTTTAATATTTTTTTGAGAACTTCCAAATTTTGATTAATAGTAAAAATACACAAAATTTTAATTAAAAACAACATTTTTCATCAAAATATTTTATATGGTTAAAATATAATATTGAATGGTTCTAAAGTATAAATATAATATATTTTTATCATTCAATATAATTTATTTCATTAGCATTAATTTTACATTTAATTCAAATGAAAAATCATTTCAATCTTATACAATTGTTTAGCTTTTAAAAATCGTTCTCTCTTTCCGACAATAGGATTAATTATAAATCAATTAATGAAAATTTTGTGTTTTTAATTTTGAAAAATAGACTCCATATTTTTAATAATTAGGTCCAAATTATTTAAATAGATTTATTTTATTTTTGGGCATTACGAATATTAACTTCGGTAATTTCTATTAATAAAGTAAAAGGGTAAAACATGAAATTAAGGGTAAGAATACTATTATAAAACTACTCTAAAACTTCTCATAATATTATTATATGAGATATTTCCGACCAATACAACCCTTCGGAAAAAATTTTGCAATTTGGAAACCACTTGGGTGTGATTATGACAGTTATAACATTTAATTTCAAGTAATGGAAAATATCTTATAAACATATATCTTCTTACTAAAATAATTTTAATATGGGGTTATATAATTTATATCTTAGACTATAAATATTAATTAGAAAGATAAAAATATTTACTACATAATTTTATTTTATTTATAATTTTAAAACATTAAATAATTAAATTTAATTATGACATGATGATGATGTAATGGTTGCTTTATTAATAAGGGAATCAAATAAATGATATTATAAATATTAAAATAAATATTATTTGACATAATTTATGTCATCCATTATATTTATTGGTTAATATTATATGTTATAATATTATTAAATTGTTTTTTAAGTTATCTTTCTATTTATATTTTATTTAAATTCAACAAAACTAATAGTGTAAAAATTTAGTTAATTGATGTTTTCTAAAAATATTAAATTATTAAAATATTCAAAAATCCAAAAAATATTTTAAAATAAAATAGTTTCTATGATAAGGTCTAAAAGTTCATTAAGGTTAAATTAATGGGAAATTCACCCCATATTAGTAAATTTATTGCCTCTTTATACTTAAAATGTTGTTACCACAATTAAAATTAAAAGAGAATAAATAAGGTTAAACTGAAAAGATAAGGTTTAAAATAAAATAAATAAAAGCATGAAAATTATTTTATTAGAATATTTAGACCTATACTTATATGATCTTCTGGATATTCTAATTTTTAAGCATTTATAATGAAAAAATTAATTTATATTAATTTAATATTTCAAGAATTTCTGAGGGTTCCCCTCACCTCAATTAGAAAAGGGTGCCTCCTCTATCACCTTTTCACTTCCATTTAAGCATTAAATCTTGGTTATACCCTGATAATTTCCCTTAAAAACTTCCTTATTTACACTGTATAGGTTGGTTTATTCTTCAAAGACCAACTCTAGTTCTCTAAGAAGAGATTTAGAGGATGCACATTGAGGAAGAGGTTATCTCTTCTACCAATTATTTCAAACACATTTTTTCTTCTAATTCATATTACTTAGTTGTTTAATAATAAATTAATAAAATAAATATCAATAATATATTTTTGAGTAATTATAATTATGAAAAAAACATATTCCACCTTCTATCCATCCTACGAAAAACCAAATCAGCACGCGTGCGTACGTGCGGCTTACCGTCTCTACGCCGGGGTGTAATCTTATTTTCACCACCATATTACTTGTATGGGTTTAAGGATGGAAATAATAACTATATAAAAATATTATAACATGATACTAATTCTAAAATATTATACACCATCCACTTCAATACCATTCAATAATTATGGAAATGATATTATCGCTTATGTGTACGTACGATCAACCGTCTCCACAATGTGATGCAATTCATTCTACATGAACTCCATTAAACCATAATTATATAAATAAATATAATGAATTAATATGATATATATTATAATAATATAACAATTAAAATTATAGAACTATAACCTAAGAAGTGAAACATGAACTAATCCGATAAAACATGCATAAGAACATAAAGCACTTAATACCCGAATAATGAGTAACAATGAAATGTTACTAACAAAAGAATTATAATATGATAATATATTATATAATAAGTATATATATTTTTAATATTTAATTAAGAAATAATTGGAATAGCTTCCAACATAAGCATCCGAAATCTAACACAGAATAGAGTAATGTTTATATTGTTAAGTTGATATTTTTTTAATATATATTAAAGTATATGTATCAAGGTTAATTCCCATAAAATAATGAAAAAATGAAATAGTGCATTCTCATCGGAATGAATTAGAAGTAAAATCATGCCTATACAAAGTGGATGATTAGGAAAGAAAAATAAAATATTAAATTTTATGAAAAATTAATTCATAAAAATAAAATACTATGTGATTATTTAGATATTTATATAGCACTAATATATACACCACAAAATGTAAAAAAATATATGAGTATGAGTCATATCTCAATGATAAAATATTAAGATGAAAAAACCCTTATGGTAACAAAAACATAAAAATAAAAATAACATGGGAGGTATAACATGAAATTAAAATATAATAAATTCAAATATAATAATTATAATTAAGTTAAATAAGGATTTAAAAACACTAAATAAAATAAAATAATTTATTTAAAACCAATCATGCCATCTAAAATTGAAAATAGAGGAAAACAAGACATATTAATTTAGAAAGATTTGATTCAAATCCCATTGAAGGACAGAACCTCAAATGGAATATTTAATGGAATGAATAATGATTGAATCATGATATAATATATGAAATGGTATGTGAGTACATTAGACAATATAATAAATGTTGTGTAACATAAAAATTTCTTATGGAATTGAAATTTGTGTTGAATAACCCATAAGAATTCAGAATATTTTTAATCAAAACACCTTATAGGATATAATTTAAAATGGAATGTTAAATACTATGAATAATGATATAATAATGATTAAAAATATCAAAGTTTAAATAAGTGCACCATAAAATAGAAAACATTGTGTATAACATAAATAATTCTCAAGGAATTGAAATTTTAGACAAAGAACCACTACATTAATTCACGATTAATCAAAATGTGCACTAACCTCTTGTATAAAAAAATAACAATATATATGACCAATTTTAGAAAACTATTCACATATATAATGTATTATAAACTTATTTTATAACCATATATTACTAATATAATATTATCTTTTTGTTCATTTCCATCATTTGGCATTAAGAAATTTTGATTATTTATTTTCTACAAGTATTGTGGAGGAAGGGCCAATTCATACTTATTGTTTCACACAAAATCATTCCCATATCATAAAAGATACTTGAACCATGGTGTTTCATTGATTCATAATATCCAACTTTTATTTAGTGAATGATAAAGATATGTTTTTTGAATAGAAAATTTAGAGGGATTAGTGTTTTAAAAACAATAGAAATGTGATATATATTAATTAATATATTAAATATATGTAACACATTTCTAGAATCATTAAAAATATAAAATAAATTATAATTACCTAATATTATCCTTATATAATATTCCATAGTCATTAATTGTAATGGAATGTTTCTTTAATGTAATTCCACTTTAAATTATATAAATGTGTCATATTTAGTAGTGTATTATTATTGAATGAACTTGCACCACATGATAGAAACATTAACATTTTTTTATAATGATATGGACATTAAATTAGAAAAATAAATATAACTATAGGAATTAAAATTATTACAATGGGACAAAAAAATAAAAAATATTATAACAACAATATGAATATTTGGATCAACTTGTTCCCCTAGAATTATCATAATCACGAACAACACTATATAAATGAAATATAATATTAATAATGTAATATTAATTTCGAGAATTAAAATAAATATTAACATGATAGAAAATATATGTGAATGGATAATGAATGAAATATGATGTATTTATAGAATATAGGGACCCTATATGACTAGTACAAATCCAGTATTTAGAGTACAAATCTGACTTTTAAAATAGTAGCCTAACCATTAGAATTTTAAGATAACCAATGTAATTGTAAAATAATATTGTTTATCATATAAAATATAAAAAAATATTTAATGATAAAAATAAATTAATATTTTAAAAATTGCAAACTAAGTGTATGGAGTTTTTTGTAAATCACTTACGTTTTATTTACATTTTTATGATAATCATTAAAATTAAAAAGAATATTTATTTTCATAAAATGTTTCTATAAAATAATATTATTTTCCATTATAAAATTAACTTATTTTTATGAGACCATAATTAATTTTTCAAAGGATCGTAAAATTTATCATAAGGGTAAAACTTTTATATTTAAAATATAAATGTATTTTATTAGAAAATTAATTTTGAAATATACTTAAAATCATTTTCATGAAATTCAATTCATTTTTATAAATCTACACATTGAAATTTTTTTAGGTTAAATTTATCATATTTGTATGAAATAGTTGATTGTTTGTAAATCGTGAAATACACTAATATAAGTTATTTAACATTATAAGATAAATAAATGAATTAATGAGTCATGGATGATGTAAAAAAGATTCATTTAAAACTTACATAAAATAATAATATTATTTAGTCACAATATTCATCACTATTAATATTATTTAACCATAATAATATACTAATAAATATTATAATCAATAGACCCCTCTCCTCCCCTTATAAATATCACCCATTCTCATCACATTATGTTCCCTAGATCATGGTAAATTTATACCTAATTCTATTAAAAATTATCTCCCCTGCATAATAGTGCAACTAGTCTCAACAAATATCATTCTTATAATACTTAATTGATATTTTAAGAGGAGACACCCAATGGAATAGGTAAGTTCTCAACCGAACCACTTTCAATGTCTTATAATTGATCTTCAAAAAATGAAAATACTTAGTTGAATCTCCCCATCTTCCAACCCCAGACTAGCCCTTAGGCCTATAATATAGAAAAATAGTTGATCATCCTAACCTTCATGGACTACATAAATATCACATTTTATAGTATGAATATACTTTCCATCCTATGGATATGAAAAAAAAAACACATGTTGATAGTAATATTTGATGTGAGATTAATACTATACTAAATAGTTCATCCTAAGAATCATATCAAAACTGATCATATCTAGAAAAAAAATTATCCTAAAGGAATCTATAAGCATTGAATTATAGGGTATACCCATTACACTATAGAATTCTTTATAACCACATTTCCAATGTCATACCAATACACATTATTCCATACATGTACTTTATAGCTACACCAAGACCCTAAAAAATATAGATATAAAATAATTTCATAACCTATTTCACATAAGGTGTATTCTAAACTAGAAGATACCAAGATCTTACCTAAAACTATAGGGTTTTTTACATCTTAGTATATAGGAGTAGATTGTATAAAATGTCTCTTATTTTACTTATGACTTTATATCCCATCATAATCCCCATAAGTGTGATTACATCACTGATGTTGTTTCTATGGACCCTAAGAATAATGACTACCACATATTCCTAAAAGGATGATAGAATCTAATGTTCCTAAATTCCATGATGTAGCTGATCAATCTCTTATACCTTACACCGACCTAGATCCACTATCACTAGTCATCCTCTGAGTACTCCTGTTAAACAAATGTAGATTCCCCATTTTTCTAAAATCTCATCACTCTAATAGTGGCTAATCACAAAAAAAAAATTAGTGTATTTTCTCCTATAACATTGACAAAAATGCACTATGTTATCTTCTTATGAGGAAAATATGACTTTATTCCCTAAATTATCAGTTTGTCACTACACCGGTGTGAACTATAAATGGAATGATTTCTACATATTGAATACCCACTACAATCTCCCTTAAACAAACCCACCTACACTGAGTCTCCACCCTCATCTAGGTTCCTCTATAAAATAATTTTATGTTTTAACACATTAGAAAAAGAATAATGATAAAAATTGATCACCAAAAATAGATTCTCATGTCATAGTCTATACATAGGATACACCACTCATACCACCTCATATCCCACTAATGTCAAGGTAAAATACAATAATTCCATGAGATTATCAAAAATATACATGAATAACATATTCCCCAACATAATGTGTTTGAATTCACTAGTCTGATTATCTCTCAGGGTCTTACTAAAGAGGTGGAAAATGAAACAATTCTCAAAGACCTTCTAGGAAAACCCCATATAAAGGTTTTCCTTGACTAAAATGTTTCACCATCTATTTTCTAATCCTTGGAGCTTCTAAACATCCAAGTTTATCCTTCTATCATGAGGTATCTCATGATGATAAAATATCATCCCAACAAACATAATCTATAACATAGATTCATGGGGACTACTCTACCTAGAAAAGATGTTTCATGTTATATCTATAACACTACATTCAACTTAGACATGGTCAGTGTATCACACAGAGCCTCCATCTCCATCACTTGTACTACATGTAGCAATATCACTCAGAGATGATCATCTATATCTATTGTAAGCGTTGTAGGATAAAATTAACTATTATAATTTGGTTAATTCTCACACACAACCATTGAAAATCATTAATAGTCCTTCGCATAGGAATTATTTTGAAAAACCAAACACATACATCCAAATATATTACTACAAAAATTATTGATATCACAGTTTGTTGAATATGCTAATCGGAAAAACACCCTGCTATCCTCTACATCATGTACCATAATAATATATTAAATTTGAAACTCTCAGTAGTCCCATATACCAATTAATACATAGGTTTAATAAAATATACACATAATTTCTACCTCATATACATAACATCCACATCATCACAATTTTTTATTTTATTTTATCCTTATTTTCAAACATTATTCTTAGTTAAACAAAATATAAATTAAAGTAATAGTGTAAAATGATTCATAACATGTAATTGAATTTTTATTTAGCTAATTACACAAAATAATAAAGATAAGGAATCATATAATAAACATTTATGAATTTAGAAGAATCGTTAAATAATATTACACTATAAATTTATTTTTTAAAATTTGACATAAACTACTATAGACACTTAAAATAATTGATCCTTACTCTAGAGTCTAATAAAAAATCATATGAAATCATGAAAGTAACATGTGACTCCAAAATTCTAATTATTATTCTTGAATGAACACCCTCATATTGATTATCCCAAGTAGGAAAATTTCTATAATCCATAAATTCAAAAATCATATGCATTAATAAATATAAAATATGTTTACTATAAAAGAGAAAATCAAGAACATGAATATTACACATGGTAACTTATCCCTTACATCAAATATTGGTTGTCTACTCATAGGAATGAGTTTCTTACTAGGTGTGTAAAATACCTTATATCATGTATACCTTTACCAGATAGAAGTACTATAATAAAGGTATATGATACCTCTAATAATGTCCCAACCGAGTTCAAACTAAATAGTAACAGAAACAGATATCCAATGGACCACAGAAATTCCGCCCTATAATATAGAGGCTACCGACTAGTAGAAAGGGGAAAAGGGTGTTACATTGGAAAAATTATACCATCACAGTAGAGTTTAATATTTTCATAAATTATAATAGTAATAGAAAAAATCTAGATAAATAAATAATCAAACATCACATAATGTTATAATAAGTTATCGTAATGAATTATATATCAAAGTAATCTAAATAAATTTATATAAATCATACAATGGTAATAAGTTGTGTAAAATAATATTCAAAAGAGAAAAAGATAAAAAAGACTACAAAAACCAAAAAAGGTGATCATGACTCATATTGTAGTCTCACGTACTATGCTCTATCCAATAAATCTAGATCAAGAATCATTTATAAGCTAATTTACCATCTAAATACCTATAACTATGAAGAATTGTTTTTACCAAATGACATATCTAGTAGGGTGTTAGTACATATCTTTAGGTTTCCACTAATGATGTCTATAAGATTATCCATGTTGAGAAATAAGTGTATGATGTTGTGTATAATAACAAAATAAAAAACATAAATAATTAAATAATCATTGATCTATGTGTTCCATAGTGACACCCAAGATCTACCATACCTAATTTTCCCTAATACATATGACGGTCCATAATAAATCATTTAGGACCAAATGAATTTGTGGAGCATAATAATAACATTTCATTCCAGTAATCATCATGAATCCAAGGGGGATCACACCGAAGAATTAAAAACCATGTTTCATAATGAATCTAGAGGATTCTCAGGGTAGTGTAAATATAGTTTCATCTTGAATCCAAGGGGGTTTCCCCAAGGCATTCCAAATCAATTATCATCAAAAATAAAAGGGGCATTTCCACATATAATTCCAAAACAAGTCTCAACACGAATATATGAGGGGTCACCATTCCATTCCAAATCACATGACATCTCAAATCCAAGGGTGGTTTCCCCATTGAATTAAAAACCAAGTGACATCAAGTATTATAGGGGTTTTACCATGTAATTTTACTAGTTGATTAAAAAGAAATTGCATTGAAAATTTTACTACAATTATTTAAGAATCAATTTCAATAGATCTCATATACAAGCACGTTCCTTAAATTCTAGAGTGTCCCCTAAGTATCCCAAACTATTCTCTAAAAATTAATTAATCATTACTGGGAACCGATAGGTACAAAATTTTAATTACACATTTAGTTTCCCATGTCAAACACACCCCCTTGGAGGCTCATGTTTTGGTTTCCTCATAAATGTGCTATTCATGGCCCATGATGAGGTTTAATTTCATAATGGAATGGCACATGATATTTATATATAATATCAATGTACAGTATGTGATGTTATGATGTGACCGAACATCAAACACCCAATGAAATGATGATACTTTAAAGTATTTCTTTTGAGACACCAACATTATTCTGGTTGATTTCCTCCCATCGAGCATCATCTATTTATTCAGGCTATAGTACAATAAATTTTATAAGTATAGAAAATCCAAATAAATAGGGAATAATGGTGTAATATATATTAACAACTGAAAAACAAATAAAGTAATTGAAACTACTAATATATTTATCTATAAAACGACTATGAAACTAAAAAAACCAATGTATGAGGAGAAATGGAATAGAAACCTCTAATAATAAGAGGAGGGAAGGAGGGTTACCCATTATAAAACCCTGAGATTTTCTAAAATATTTTTGTCAACTGAATTTATTATTTTTGATATTTTTCATTACACATAAAACTAATTTTATCCTTTTTTCACAAAATCGAGAGTATATCTTTCATTATATAAAACACGAAGGTTAACATGAACTACACACAACAACGATAGTTTTCATGACACATGACAGTGAGCCTGAGAAAAATATAAAGTTGTATTATTTTAATTGTGACCATGAAAACATAAAAATTAAATAGGTGGTTATGAATAATATAAAATTATTTATAAAATATACCTATAAATTTCCTACATAATAAAAATTAATTTATAAATTCTTAGTAAACAATCAATCAATTTTTATAAATGAATTATATTCTTCAAAAATATATCTCCTTCAAAAATGATTAATTATTGGTTTTTATGAGTAAATATTATAATTAATTTATATATATTTTGGAAAATATATTTGATAAAATTAAATTCATTTTTGATATTATCATATTGAAATTAACTACTGTTTTACTTTCTGGGGTTTTTTGGAAAATTTTGATTTTTCAGTGAATAGTGAAAAGTACAGTTTTTTGTAAATCCATAACTTCTTTTCAATAAATTAAGTAATTTAAACTCACCATTAAGTTTTAATGTAAAATAATTATTATTTAGTAATATTTAACACAATTAATTAATTTTTAATCAATTTTATAACGGATTTTAGTATATTTTTATTTTTTGGTTTATAAAGGGGTTTTATATGAAAAATGTTTTAAGCTGCATAATATATCTCCATTTTAATTAATTAAAATAAGATATAATGAGTAATTTATAAAATTAAGTATAATTATTATATATTAATAAATTATAATTAATATTCATAAAATTATTATTATTAATCATAGAGATAATATAAATCATCATATACTTAAAAAATACAATTCTCAAAAATCCAAATTTTCACTACGTCTATGGATTTTGATTTAAATTTAATTTTTGAAACTTTTATAAAATATTATCTTAGAAAATAATTTTCATTTTATAAATAATAATATAAAAATAACCTTTTTATTAATTTTTGATAATTTTCTAAGAAGGTTAATTTTTTTATGAATAGGTCAAAATATTGATTTTTAACTAAAAACTGCTTTTTCTTTTAAATTATTTATAATGTTAAATTATATATAAAATTGGTTTTAATTTAAAATTATTGAAATTAAATATTTATATTTATATAATTTATTTAATTTTAATAAATTTATTAATGAAATGGGATATAAAAACTTTTCAATCTTTTGAACATTTTCTCATTGAAACCTCGCTTTCTCTTCACGTCTATAGGATTAATTTTAAATTAAATTTACCTTATTATGGGAATGAAATTTCGAAAAATTTATTTTATATTTATAATAAGAATAATTTATATTATATTATAACTTGAACATAATTTTCTACCACAATTAATAGTGAAAATAATATAATTTAATTACAGTGGTTGTAGTAAAATTAATTTTATTGGGGGGTTAAACTAAAATGATAATGGTAAATAAAGAGACAAAATATTTTCAAAACCCATTTTATAGAAATATTTATACCCTATGACATATATTATATATAATTTTATATTATTAGTGCCATTTTATATGAAAAAAACACGGGTGGAATTCATTCTTTCAAAAAAAATACAAGAGTGCCACAAACATCACTTATAAAAGGTTGCACCTTCTCCTCTACTCTTCACACCATAAAACCATTTTAGTTCTAAAAATAATAAAATTAATACCTTCCCAAATTCCATTCCCTCATACTATTTGACTTATTATTAATATAAATCCAACTAATGAAGTATTTTCTTTGGTAAACCCATAGAGGATCCCTGAAGAAGTGTTAGTGTTCATCAATAAGTGCTTTTTTACTTTTTTCTCCACCTCCTTAAATTATTATTATTATACAATTAAAATTTAATATCCTCAGTATATTACATATAAAATGATTTTTTATGTTAATTTTATAAACGTAAACCATCTCACTATCTATCAAATGGGTTATAAAACCATCATTCATGTGTCCGGAGGATTACCTCCTCCTGAACCAATATAATTAATCATTCAATTTCCAAATATCACTGTTATAGTTAATGATGTATTTTTTGTTTGTATTTTATAATTATAATATTATTATTCTTATTTAATTATAATATTATACATACGTTAATTATTTTCATTTTATGGTAATGTGATAATGTCACTCGTGTGTAAGGCGGACTACCACCTGGCGAAGCGATGTGATTTGTTCACACTTTACATTGAAGTTAATAATGATGGATTTAACAAAAAAATTGTTATATATATGAGATAAATTAGTTTTTAATGATTTTATATATTTTACCTTTATTTCCTTCAATACACTGAGAAAATGGAAATAGTGGTCATGCGTACTTACGACCTACCATCTCTATAAAATTTTTATTTAATTTTCCAAAAAAATATTTTATAAATGACAATGAATACATATATAAAAAATATATATTATATTTATATCATTGTTAATTTTTTTAATATTATTGAACGATTTCATATGTAAGAGAACTGAAAATAAAAAATCATGAAATATGATAAAAACAATGTGTTTAATACCCAAAATGTGACGTTAACATGGAATTGTTAATAAATGGGTAGTAAAAGGACATAAGTAAATAATATATGGTAATATATATATGTATTGATACATAATATATTTATAATAAGAGTATATTAATAACATAATAAGGTATAATGAGTGTGAAATAAAACAAGACTTACGGTAAGGGTTTTCCCATCTCACTTTTATTTCTATGAGATTTATTCCATATCAACCACTTATTTTTGTAATTTGTTGTATATAATTACAAATTTTTAATTTGATATTATTTCAATGAAATTTTTTGATATTGAAATATCCATTTTAGGATTTATTTTTCTTGGGGTCTTTGGTTCAATAATTACCAATGTGGTATAAGATTTTTGTCTCAATTTTCATTCTTTGAGATGTACTTTATGTTATGAATGTATATTTTTTGACAAGGGCTATTTAAAAATAATTTGACCTTTAATATCATTAATTTATTAATAATAATGATATTTTATGTATCGTATAATTTTATTCCTTCATGGAGATTATTATTCAAAGTTACCAAAGTGGTAAATATTTTATGTTACAGTCTCATCATTTATCCGGATTGTTTTTGATGAAACTTACAATGATTAAATATTGTGATATATCTCTCAATAAACTCAAGAAATTTATTCTCATATGGTTATTTAAAGATAATACATGTTTTCCATACATTTTACTCTCTCTATGTATTGAAGATTTGAAAATATGTTTTTTAATAAAAAATCATCTTTTCAGTCAAAAAGTATTTTCCTTCCAAAAACATATTTTTATATAAATGTTTTAAAAAATGTTTTTAACATTATTACAATGATTTATTAAATAAATTGTTTCACATTTTTTTTTGTTTTTTAAAAAAATATTTTAAAATTAATCTCCATGTCATTTTCTAAAGAATTATTATTTGGATTTTATTAGAAATGTGAAAATAATCATTTTTTTAACATGAATGGTATGAAAAGTATTTCATGTTGTCCCTACTGATCAATGATTTCATACTTCCCATAGATGTTTTCAAATAAATTTTCAAAAAAAAATATTCCTTTAATATTTGGGATATTTTAATATTTTAAATAAATTATTTAAAATGAAAAGTATTTTGATTTTTTCCTTATGTTTTAAAATGTTTTCCTTAAAGAAGAAAGTTTATTTTCCTCAAGAAATGTTATAAATTATTTTTAAAATTTACATTGTATGTTTTCAAGTTTATTTTCAAAGTAATGTATTTCAAAAATATTTTTTTAATTTTAAAAATTTATTTTCAATGAAAATTTATCATCATTGTGAAATGTTCCAAGTAATTTATCTCTCAAAATAATTTTCTATCTAAGATTATATAATTTAATAGAACTTATACATTTTCGGGGATATGAACTAAAGATATCATTATTATTATCTCTAAATGGTCCATATATATAATGGAATGAAGTATATGAAATCCCTTTCAATTCCATGGGTAATATCGTGATAAATTTATTATGAAAATTTATTATTTTACCAAAGGTTATACTATGATTAAATAATGAAATTATTGTGAAATCTATCTCAATTACACTTGGTATAATATAATGAAATATTTATGAAATCAATTTTATTGCATGGGTTATGATATGATGAATGTTTTATTACATTATAGAACACATATGTATGATTTTAATTATGATACGGTGGTTACATAACAACCATGGATGGTGGTTTTGTTATAACTAAAAACAAGTGGGACCTATATCTCTCTTAAATGTATTTGGTAAGGATTTATTTCTCCTGAGATAGTTATGATGATAATTGGAAGTTAACCCACTTCAATAAAGGGAATTTTCCATTATGATGGTATTGAGAGTGATACTTGACTACAATAATGGTTTGGGGAGTGAATCCATTCCACTACGGGAAAAGAGATTCCACTAATGATGGTGGTGTTCCACACCACGGAGGTGTATCCACCAATGGAGTACCCAGATAAATTTTTGAAATAAAACATGACTACTCAGGAGAATATTTTATATTCTTATGTGTACCAAACAATTTTATGTCTTATACTAATGTTTTCATCTTGTGGATCATGTGATTTAATTCCCTTTTGATTCATTTATTATAAACTACTAATCCCTATTACATTACTGAAGATTATGATATTTGATATGCAGGGTATGGTTTTCAAATTTTATGATCGTGTTCTCATACACTTACATTCATTTTTATACTTATGTATCTCTCTTTTTTAACATTAATAAGCATCTGAAATCATCCTTAATTATGTTTCCTTTCCCCGAGTTATGAATAATGGTTATAAGTATGAGTAATAAAAGAATAGATATTTGTGTGAGGAATTGAAGATCTTTTAGGAATTAAGAATATTGTGTTCTAAGTTTCAAGAGGCACTAAAAAGTTATGGTCCTCTATAGTGTGTTTGTTTTATGTGTTTAACATTCATGTAAAAAGATATAATATCCATGTATGAAAATCTTGGGTCTCTAAATTTGGTAACATAGGAAAGGTTTATTTATCATTTGGAAATATGATGTGAAAAAAATATTGAGATCCCTAAGGATAATTTTAAGGATAATTTTAAAGATATTTTTTGGGACGTCTCTAAGAATAAGTTTATGGATGTGACAAAGTATAAGAAAATATTCTAGAATTTTTGGTAAAGGATAAAGTAGTGGTTTCTAAGAAATTTCATACCATTATAGATACTACATGTGGATGTGGATCTGGTATAGAGTTACCTAGAGGTAATAACTATAAAAGGGAACATTAATATGGACTTGTTTGTCACCTATTTCTTGATAACAGGCCATGATGTACACCTGGTTTGACACTCTAATGATAGATGATTTAGAAATTAACAAAATCATTTTGAAACATCATTGAGTATTTAAATAGATGATAACTATGAAATAACTTGGATAAACCTAAGGTTTCATATATTAAATTTATTTTTTTATGATTTAGACATCCTATAAGATATTTTCATGATTATGTGGTTTTACACTATGATTAGTGTTTCTCAAAATAGAATTTTTGGAATTAGTAAATGGTGTTAACTAGAAGAAACTATGTTCACATTGAATACAATGGATAATTTGATAATGAGAATTGAAACTGGATGATGATAGGGTTAAGGATGTTGTGATTATTCCTAATCAGCTATCATGAACATTGATTAACAACATGCACCTTATCCACCTCATGGAATCACTAAAAAGAGAAGGATAGAGTTTGTTCATGGTTAGGGTATTAAAGACCATGTAGGAAAGAAGATTTAGTTTTATATATGTATAGAATGTGGAAAGAAATATTTAAGCGAATATCTTAGAGGTATGAGAATATGTTATGTGTGTGGAAAAGAAGGACACCATGAAAGTAACTAAAAAAATTGAAAAGTTTGGTTAAGATAATGGATAATAATAATGGTCTACCTAAGGTATCATTTATAGTTGAATGTTTCAAATATTTAATGTATAGGCATTATGAAAATAGGTATCATAAAGATAAATCTCATAATTAAAATTAGCAAGGTTGTATTAGTCATGGTTATATTGATAATGATTAAGAGATTATATATGAAATATAAAAGTGTGAAGTGTTGAGGAATAAAACATCAATGTTTTGTTAATCGTGTATAAGGAAAGTGTAATGATAGATGTATTTATGTGTTGGGATTAAAATAATTTTATTTTTATTAGTAGTATTTGGGTTATTATAATCACCAAACATTAATAGATTGTTTAATAACGGTTTTTCATTAAGGAGATCCATAAATATGTTATATGGTACTAATGGCATTGAAAATTTATTTAGTGGCATAGTGATATTATGATTATGGTTAGGTAACCCTTAATATGTTCCCAAGGTTGAGAAAATGATGTTTTTTTGGATAAAGAAAATATTTATATAGATAAATTAAATTTTATAGTATTGAGGTCCTTAGAAAAGATGAAGGATTTGTTGAAATTTTGGTTTATGTTATCATTTATGAATTTTATAACATTGATGGGTCTATAAACTATGTTCAACAATATATGGTTTTATTTAATAAATTAGGAATAATGCTTGTTTTAATTAAGGTTTTATAGTAATTTGGGTTATTACCATGCTTCAAAAGAATACATGATGATATTATTCACATGCTAGGTATGTGACAATCAAGAGCCACTTTATGATATATAGGAAATTAATGTTACGTTTATTTTGATAAATTTAGTAACCTTCTTCCAACTGATATGGAATTTAATCTTTTGTAAGGGTTATAAGGCTAACCATTTATGAAATAGTTTATGACAAAATTTGGATTTGGCTTTAGATATTAAAGTATTACCTCACGATATGATTAGTTATCCACATTGGATAACCTATGCTAACTTTTTTTTGTAATGATAATTAAAGATAGACAAAATGACTTATCCTTATATTTATGGATATTTTGATCTTTCAGTTTATTTTGGACAAAAAAACATTATTTCATAGAGTAGGAGATAAATTGGAAATTGATCAAGGTAGAAGTAATGGATGATATTTATCTTACAAAATGGAATGAAATATTGTAATTTTATCATCTCAAAAAAATTATTTAAACTTAGGTAAAAGGATCTTAAAATAAAATTTCGTCTGACTATTATACCTTTTGATGAAATTAGTCCCATTTTTATGACTCTTTGTCTTATGGATTTGTGGTCAATAAATTTTTCCTGATCATTTTCTCTGTCACTCTCTATCAGTAGTTGGGTGTTACTGTTCACTTTTTTGTCCATGTTTTCAATTCACATATATGTTATCCTATTTTGAAACCTAGTATGTGTTATTTTAGATTACTTTCTCACATCTATTTATATTTTTCAAGATATTAATTCATTAACTATTTGTAGGATGTGGTTATATATAAAGTAATTTTTCAATGTTAAACCAATAATTTCTAAGAAGAATTTTGTGGGATAAATTTATTTTTAGGGGGGCTGAATGTAACACCCTGAGATTTTGTAAAATACTTTTTATTAGTTAAATATAATCTTATTTATATTTTTCATTACATAAAACACTTTTTTTATCTTTATTTACATAAAATACTCTTTATATATTTCATTATAATAAGTGCCATGTTTATTTTCATTACACTAAAAAATGACAACATGCTCGGTAGGTGACTCCAAGATTTAGTGAACCATGAAATGGTATTATTTTAAATATGACCATTATAATCTATCAATTAAATAGGTGGGTATGAATATTGAAAACTATTTTATTAAATATATATATATATAAATATCTTAATCAATAGACATTTATTTACAAATTCTTAGTAAATAATCAATTAATTTTTAGTAATGTAATTTTATTCCCCAAAAATATATTTTCTTTAAAAATAATTTTTACTATTTTTGGGGAAAAAATAATATAATTAATTTATTAATATTTTTGGAAAATTGATTTCATAAAATTAAATTCATTTTTGAAATCATAATTTCTAAATTTACTTGTGGTAAAAATTTGTGATTTTTTGGAAAATGTCTATTTTTTAGTGAATACAGGAAAATAACAATTTTTTGTAAAACTATAACTTATTTTTTAAAAATAACGTAAGTTAAATACTAAATTATGTTTTAAATTAACTTAAGTATTATTTATTTATATTCGATCACCTTAATTACTTATATATCTACTTTATATTGGATTGGAGTATAAGATTTGTTTTAGGTTTCAAATGGGTTTTTTTCTAAAAATATTTTTATAGTGCATAATGATTTTTCATGTTAATTAATTAAAATAATTAAAAATTGGAAATGTATAAAATTAAAATCATTTATAATATATCAATAAATAATAATTAAAATTCATAAAATTATTACTATTAGAAAAAATAGTTAATATAAGTCATTTTATGCTTGAAAAAAACACACTTCCCAAAACCCTGCCTTTTCATCGCATTCAGGGGTTTTGTTTTAAATTTTATTTTTGAAACTTTAAGAAAATTTCCTTCAAAAATAATATTAATTTAGAAAAAAAAATAATATAAAATTTATATTATGGTAAATGTTTGATATTTTTTTGAAAAGATTAATTTTTTTGATTAATAGTGAAAAATAATAAATTTTAAATGAGTACTTCCTTTCTGATTAAATTATTTTTAACGTTAAATTATATTTTAAAATGTTACCATTAGTTAAATTTTATGGCTATTAATCCAATTTACATAGTTGAAGTTAATTTCATGTTGAAATTGGATATGAAAACATTGTAAACTTTTGAACATTTCTCTTTGAAAACCCGCTTTCACATCACGTATGTGGGATTAATTTTAAATTATATTTTTACAATTATGTGAATTCAATTTAGAGAAATTGATTAAATATTTATAATCATCATAATTTACAATATCTAATAAGGTAAACTTAATTTTTTACCATAATTAATAGTGAAAGAAATAAAAAGGAATTACCGTAGTTAAGGTTAAAATGTTGTCACTGTGGAGTTACAGTGAAAAGTTATTAAAACCAAATGACCCCAACTTTGAAAAAACCCATTTTATAGAAATATATAGACCTTATAACTTCTATTATTTTTCATTTTCCATTATTTGATCTGTTTTACATGAAAAAACATAACTGGAATTCATTCTTTCAAAATATTACAACTATGCCACTCACCTCACTTATAAAAGGAAACCCCTTATAAAATCATTTTCTCACTTTTAAACCATTTTGGTTTAGAAATTACTTGCCCAAACACCATAACAATTTATTTCCTCTCATATTAGAATCCTTATTCATGATAGAAATCAATCCAAGGAAGGATTTTGGTTTAAACCTAAGGAGGTTACACAAAGATGTGATAACTTTCATCAACGAGTGGTTTTTTCAGTCTTCCTCCTCCTATTACAATTATAATTAAATAATAATGATATAATAATATAAAATCATTAATATAATCATATTTTTTTATGTTAATATCATGATATATAACCATCTCTACTTTCATCAAATGGGTTATGAAATCATTGTTTGTGTGTACGGCATAATACCGCCTTGCGAACTAATTTCATTCATTATTCTGTTACCACCTATCACGGTTTTAAATAATTATTCTTATATTCATTACATTATCAATATTATATAATTATTAAATCACACATACCTTCATGATTTCTATTTTTAGAAAATACAATAGCATCTCTCATATGTTTGGAGGACTACCACCTCACGAAGAGATTGATTTGTTTATGATTTTCATGGAAGATGATAATGATGGTTTTACTAAAAATATGTGATGTATATGAAATAAAAATGATTCTTTAATTTTATTATATAATTTAACTCTATTTATTTCAATATGTAGAGAAAATGGAAACAACTTTCATGCGTACGTACGACCTACCGTCTCCATGAACGGTGTATTTCATTTTCTATCACTATAATTTATAAATTACTATAAATATATAATAAATATATATTATCTTTATATCATGGCTAAAATTATAAATATTGTGGAACCATGATCAATGTAAGAGGACCTAATATAAATAAATCAAGACATATACAAAAAATAAAGCAGTTATTAAGCGAAAGGTGACTTTAGCATGGAATTGTTAATAAATGGGTAATAATAAGATATAAGTAAATAATATATTTTATTATATATATAAATAATATTATTTAATGTATTTATAATAAAATTATATTTATTATAAATTATGTTCAAACGAGGTAGACGTATGTCAAGACTTATGATATTGGTTTTCTCATCTAATTTTTATTTCTATGATATTTATGCAATATTCACCACTTTTTTTTGTTATGCGGTGTATATAATTCACATCTATTTACTTAGTTATTGTCATACTTAAAATTATTTTGGCATAAATGTCCATTTTAGGATCTCTCTTCCATGGGGTTTACAGTTCAAATATTACCAAAGTAATAAGGTATTGTTTTTCTAAATTTTCTTTCTTAGATAAGTATATTATATTATTCACCGAAATTCTTTCATAAAGTGTATATAAAATCGTTTTAACAAATAATATCATTAATTTATTTCTCATCATGATATTTTTTGTTTTATTTACTGTTATATCTCTATGGGTCTTAAAATTCAGTGCAACCAAAGTGATAAATATTTAATTTTACAATCTCATCATTTATCAGGATGGTTTATGATTATTATTCCAATAATGAAATATTATTATATATCTATCAAGGATCTAATTATATTTATTATACTCTGGTTATTTCATTAGAATACATGTTTTCCATTCATTTTCCTATATTTATGTACTTAATATGTTATAATATGTTTTCAATAAAATCATATTTTCTGTCAAAACCCATTTTCTTCCAAAACCTCGTTTTTTCTAAAAATGTCTTGATATATGTTTTTAACATTATTGAAACAATTTATTAAAGGAATTTTAACCCATTTTTACTTTAAAAAAATTTATAAGGATTCATCATTTTGTTTTCCAAATAATTCTAATTTGGATTTTACCAAAAATGAGAAAAGAATCATTTTTTTAACATCCTGGTATGAAATTTATTTCACACTATTATAACCACTCAAGGATTTCAAGAACCATTACAAGTTTTCAATGATATTATCAATTAATTTTTTCTTAATATTTGGGAAATGTTTTTAGATTTAAACAAATAATTTCAAAGTGTAAATATTTTTAAAAGTGTTTTATGTTTTAAAAAGTTATTGTCAAAGATAAAAGCGTATTATCTTCAGCAAATGTTTTAAATTATTTTAAAATATCCCATTACAGGTTTCCATGGTTATAATCATATTAAAGTATTTCAAAAATATTTTATGAATTTTAAAATTGATTTTGAAAGAAATGTCTTCTTCCTTAAGAAGAATTCCAAACACATTATCTTTAAAAATAATTCTCCATATAACATGAAATCCTTTTATGTGACATAGTATTTTATGACTATATGAACCATGTATATCATTCTTATTATTTCTATAAATGATTAATTTTTATGGTGAAATGATGTTTATAAATCCCATTTCTCTTCCATGGGATATAACATGATAAAGTTATTATGAAATACAATTATTTTTTCATAGGTTTTTCTATGATGAAATGATGAAATTATTATTAAACCTCTCTACTTTTTACAAGTTATGATATGCATAAATGTTTATGAAACCCATTTAATTCAATGGGTGGTGATATGATTGATGTTTAATGATCTTGTGAAACACATATGTATGATATTCATTATGTGAAGGTGGTTACATTATAACTATTAACAGTCGTTAATTTATAAGCAAATATGGGAGGGAAGAATATCACCCTCCAAGGAATTGGGTAATGATTTATATCTCATGGGATATATAGGAGTAGAATAGGGAGTAAAATCAATCCAGTAAAGGGATTTCTGCACTATAATGGTCTTAGTATCATACCATGACTACTATGATGGTTTTGAGAGTGAACCCATTCAACTATGAGTAACGGGATGGAATTGGGGATGGTGGTGTGTCACTCGCAGAAGGTATAGCCACCTATGGAGTGCCCTGAAAAGTTTTGGAAATGAGCTGTGACTACCAATGAATTGATTTCATATGCCTATTTTATGCCATAATTTTATGTTTTATTATAATTTTTTTTTATTATGGATAATATTACTTGATTAAATTATAATTCATGACTTATGAAATTCAAATATTTATTTCATGACTCAAGATTAGGATATTTGATATGTAGGTTATGTTATTAAAATGTTATTCCCTTGTTTTCATAACCACATGTTTATTTTATGCTTACATATCTCTATTGATTACCATTACTGAGCATCGGATCCCACCCTTTCTTATGTTTCCTTTATCTAGGTTTTGAATAATGGTTTTATGTAGGATTAATAAAGGGAATGATCTATAGGGGATATATTGATATGTTTCATGAATTAATAAAATTGTGTTCCATGTTTTTGAAATTAACTATACCATTACATTCCTTAGGGGTGTGATTGTGTAATTTGTTAAATATTAATCTAAAAATATTTAATATCCTTATATTAAAATGTAGGTTTTTTATACTCATAGAGAATCCCATGGATGAAAATGGGAAAAAATAAGGTTTTATGTATTTAATTCATTAAAGTAAAAATTAAAATTGTACACTTTTTAAGTGGTCTCAAGGTTTTCCAAACCATGAACCAACTCTATGGATCCAACTATCAAAGTAACCTTAACAATCATGGTATTCTTTTATGGTAAGTAAAAATGTGCAACAACCATGTGTCTCCCACTATCCAAGGAACCTTACCTCACACTATTGGCTTGCACGATCAGGAAAACCATCCTCTAACCATATAAAACATCTCTATATATTTTAATAGGATTTTCATGGTCACTTGTTTCCCTTCATAGGGTTTATAAAACCGTACTCCTACCTATCCCTACCACACAATAGGGATTCATGGTTAGCACTATCCATGTACTAACCACACGCCCCTATTTATTTCCCTGACTTTTCAAATTCTTAAGGATCCAATACCCTGAATGCTATCAGTGCCTCTCCAACTCCTATAAAGACATCAATAACATTATAATTGAGGTAAATATATAAATTTAGGTGAAATTATATTGTAAAACACCTCAATAAGGATCAAAATGTTACACATACCCTATATTAATTTTCAATAAACAACTCTATTAAGCATACAAACTTATATTCCATACAAGGAAGTAGTTTTACTCTAATATTATTTGCCTATTTTACGGAACATGATACTCTTTATACATAAAAATAAATATATTTACACACATATATGATAATAAAAAATAAAAATATAATATAAATGATCGTTATATTTTATAGACAGTTAATAAATTATATTAAAAAATTTCATTTTGAATGATAATGTCGAGATAAAAATATTATTTGATTGACTAAATATAATTCTATTTATTCTTCACACTCACACAGAACATAAAAAAATTTATCCATATAAAAAATAAATATTTTATAATATTACCAAAATATTCACCTCTTATATTGGATTTAAATCAATATCATTTCACAAAAAATGCATTATTTTATTTTTCCAAATATATTTAATAGTAATATTCACCTATCATGGATAAAAGACTATTATCACAAAATTTGTCATCATTTTTTTTTCTTTTTTAGACATTTTCCATCAATAATGATGAAATATTATCATCTAAAATAATAGTGTATTTCAAAAACATATATATTATGATGAGTTTATCTTTTGAGCATAGTGAAATCCTAAAAAACAAGTTTAACTACTTTATGAATTTCCACACGTGTCATGTTACCATTATCCATAAAAATGACTTCCACCAAACAAGAACTAGTTAAAATTCTTATACACTCATTTATATATTTTATCAAACAACTAATCTCTATTACTCTAAAAATATAAAGTATTTCATCTTAATATTAAATATTTTTGATTAATGTAAGTATATATATGGGTTAAATATTCTATTAACATATTTATTATATTAAAACCTCTAGATCCTTAATTTTAATTATCCATAATACATTTAATTCTTTAGTAAATTTTTAACACAGTGGATTTCATTTTTTATATAAATTTTAGAAATCTCTCAAAGATATTATTCCAAAAAAATATGAAAATTTAATCCATTTTTTCATCTGGTACTAATAATTATTAACTAATTATCATAATCCATTTGAAAATTAATTAATGAATTTTGGAAAATAAATAAGTAGATTGATATTTTATGGATAATGTATAAAACTGAATTACATGATAATTTAATGATATAAAATGGAAGCTGTGATAGCATATTATGATAAAAGGTAATATCGCTAGTTGAATACTCTTCCTACTTCAAGATACATTCCATGTTATTTATTTACTCAATTGATAATTTTTTAAAAAAAATTATAGGAATGTTTCGTTAATTATTCAAAGGTTATAATTATTTATATGAATAATCATATTTAGAAACTTATAAATAAATATGGAATGGAATTTATGACATATAAAGTAAAAAAAGTAAACATTATCCATTGATCTCATTAAAATATTAATGAGTAGGAGTTTTATTATGTGAATACTTGTTCATATTAATTTACTTTTTTATTAAAATTTTATTTGTGTCATTTCAAATTAACATAAGTAAATTCAATACAATAGTCTTCTTATTTTATTTAATTTTATTATTAATAAATTATTGGTCATGTGACATTTTTTAAGTGGGTGCAATGTATACCTTGTAAAATCCATGTAACATGCAAACTTGGATTCTCTTATTGGATAATAAAAATACTGTGTCCCAAATAAAAGGGGTTTTACTGATCATCATGGGATGGAACAAGTTTTAACGGTATCATATGTCAATTATGGGAATTATTGACCCATTTAAATTTAAATAGAGTAGCCCATGGTTTTATTATATAAATATAATATGTCTCATCCATAAACTGTACTTCTCAATATATATGATAAATATATTTATAAGCATTATAAAATCATAGATTTTAAAACATTTCATAAATAATCAACTAATAATTTAAATGAGATAATATAAGATCAATGTATAATATGACATTAAAATGATTATAAAAAATAAAAAATCATATGTGCTTAATACAAATATCCCTATGAAAGAAAATTAAATAAAGGAAATTTACGTCAATCTCCATGTGACACATCATTATCTATTTATAATAGATTTCATAATATCAATATTTTAATACAATTTTCAACTCTTTATAATAAGGTTAATACCTTCCAATTAATATATGATAAAAAATATAATATAAATGTACACCAACTGTGAATACATAGGGAGTGATTATATAACCCATTAGGATGCACCCAATGATTCTATATGTTTATATTTGAATGAAAAACAACCAAAATAGTTATCAAATAAATAATAAAAAATTAATTTGAATTAAAAATTCCATTCATGATAATTTAAAAAATTAATTTTTCATTTACTTTTCAAATATATATGTCTGACATTATTTTAAAATTTTATAATGAAAAACTATTAATCACATACCCACATGATTTGTAAAATAATTTCCAAGTAATCAAAATTTTCATGATCATTTGATAAGATTAATAAGATCTGAGGGGTTTAATCTTCAAAAATCTTAATCCAATAATTCTACAAGTAGAAATGTGATATTTCTTATAACCAAATTTCCATGAGATGGGCCATATCAACTACCATATAGAATTCAAGAGTAAGATCCAAACAAATAACTAGTTAATTCTAATCATAAATTATAGATTACTCATTATTATAATTTTAAAATAGATTCTTATGTTCTTAAAGAAATTATCAAAACCAAAAAATGAACATGGGGTTCTATAAAAAACAATCACGTGACACCGCCCAAATTTGTTTCCAAGGAAATTACAATTAATAAAATATATACATTCCCTTTTTATCTAAAATACTTATCAAAAAAACTCCCAAGTATAAAAATCAAAAATGGGTGATTTACTTGAGTATATGTATTGAAATGATATCATATTACCAATCAATCATACCCTTTATTTATAATTAATCCAAATAACCAATTTAAAATTATTTTAAAACTATATTAAACCATTCAAAAAATTATAGTATCCAAACATGACTATATTATTTGGAAATAATATTATTCACACATTTCATAAATTTTAATCTAATCTAGAAAATTTATTCATTATGAAAATAAAATTATATCCCTTTAAAAATAAATATAAAATAACAAAAAAATTAGTTAAAAAGTGTATCTTAACAAGGCCTCTATTAATTAAAATAATTATAAGTAAAAACCTAAAAGGCACTAAAATTTAATTAATAAAATCCTTAAATATTGGAACGCATAAATAATTAATTTATAAAACCAAAAAATAGAAGTTTTTATCTAACAAACAGAGAAAATTTAGAATCAAAAAACATAATAAAACTCAGTAAAATTTAATAAGTAATATTAATATAATACCTTCATTCAAGCCTATAGAAGAATATTAAATAATTCATATAATTTTAAAAAATAATATTACAAAATATAAAAATTAATAGACAAATAAATGTTGATGATGGGAAATAATATAGTGATGAAACTCCCAATAAATTTTATATGAATCATATATAATTAGTCCTTAAAATTTAAATCCTTATTGAAGGTTACCCCTTAATAAAATGATACCCTAAAATTATAAAATCCTTAAATTCATATTTACTATACATGAGAAATACAAAATATAGGATAAGGGAACAAAATAGGTTATATGATAAAATTAGATAATTGAGAAATCATTTACTATCAACAAGGGTAAATTATATATAGAAAATGAGTAGAATACCTATAGTATATAAAATATGAAAGGATGAACCTCCTCCCCATGAGTCTTGGCCAAAACAATAAGGGAAATAAAAGTGGTTATTTCGATTTTTCTAAACACTTATGAATATAATAATAATAAAAATAGTAATCAATTTTTTGTATAGAGTAATTACAACCAAATAAAATATGATACATATCAAATGGGTTAAAATTATGATAAAAGACACCCTCCCTCCATGGTTGATCTACAAATCAGATAACCCAAACTAATTTTCTATACCCAATTTTACATTAAAAAATAACTTATTTTTGGTAACACCAACAGTCCTAGAATCCTAGATACCAAAATTTTTTATTGATTATTTTTTCATTTACTTTTTTATTAAAACTTGGTTATCACCCCTTAGAAGTCTTGTATATTTTACCCTTCACATTTACAACTTGAAAAATTGTCCATCACACATCACAAAACCATCATGAATTTTGGATGATTTTTCATTCTACATGGTTGTATCACATATATAACAACATCGCTACATCCTTCTAGAGATCATGTATAACATTTTCATATCATACCTTAATTCTTAAATCATGGCCTCGGTCTAAAAATATCATGAGTTAATCCACTTATCAAATTCACCGACATATCACCCTAGATGAAGTTTTTGTGTTAATAAAATAATATATCAAGATGTAGGGGAAATGAGAGAAATGAGAGGAACCCATAACAATCAAGAGGGCCTGTAAAAGGTTTTTTTTTTAAAATTTCAGTCAAAATTGATCTGAGCCATTCTCACCTTGATCGTAATGTACACAATTAAATTTTCATGTTCTTTGTGAATAACAAATCTACTACAGTGGATCTTTCTCCCTAAGACATCTAGCCTAAGGATGAACTTGGCATATGTGTTCAATTAAACCATTATACTTTCCACATCTGATTTTGATATAATATCCAATGTAAGGGTCACCAGGATGGAGAAGATATCTCATATATCATCCAACATGAATGTTGTTAAATAAAGAGTGAATATTTAAAAATACTCCATTATTTTGAGGGTATTGACTTTGATAGGGGATAATATTTTAAATTTCAATGATATTACAGAAATAATTCTACAAATTTGGGGATTTGATGATTAGAGGATAAAAATTTTAGAGATAGATTAATATCTTGTAATTTTCTCCTCAGATGAATACAAATGGATGGCATGGAACTTTGGTTTGGTCTTTCTGAAACCTAGATTCCTAAGAATACAGAAATGAGAAGGTATTTTTGAACCTAGAAATTCAAGAACACACACAAAGGTTTGGATATATATTTTCAAGATCTATAGATTTTATTGTAACCCATGATTCCTATAATATATATTTTCTTTGGTTAATAACCCTATCAGTGTGGATATACCAACAAATAACCCAAGGTTTGAGCATTATGCCAGGATAATAGTGCTGGTTGAAATGTCTTCCAACCTGGTGGAAGATGTTTTTGTAACAAAAATAGATGATAGAATTAAAATTGATATAAAATATTTGAGGAAGATGAAATTCTTCTTGAAAATTAGATTCTTTAGTCACATATCCTCTATGTGTAATATTTAAAAGTCCGTCAACTTCTTTAAAACAATCATTGATGCTGATACTAATAGCTTAATGAAGAAACAGAGGGATAAGATCCAAGATTATTGTTTCCCTAAAAAAATACATTGATTCCTCCAACTATGGAGATAGAATAAAGGCACCATAAAGTGTGTATAGACATTAGTGGAATACCCCTATTTAGGATCCTTATGGACCCCACAGCCTTGATTAAAAAGAATTTGTACAGGATTCAAAAAATCTTGATGTTGTGCTTTGAATTTTTGAAGTGGAGGAGGTTGAAAATACCTTCACTCCCAACAACAGAATACCCCCTCCACATAAAATGCACTACTAGAGAATAATAAATAGGTGGAAATCCTAAAGGGGGGTTTCAATATGAATTGGATGGACCTTGATGAGGAGCCTCAATAAAATACATACAGAGCTTTTAGAATATTGGCACTTGAGGTAGACCAGGATGGTACTTAATAGAAGTGCATACATGATGCCCCCCACATCTAGATTGAATTCCATGAAAAATTATACCCATATTTAATACCAAGAAAATAATGCTAAACTAGAAAGTTAATTTATAAAAGTATCTTTCTATAAGCCTTCTAGAATGACTCATAAAAGAAACCCCACTAATATTGTAAAATTTAATAACAAATACCCCTCTCTGAATGGTATTTTTTGGATGATAATGCTATGAATTTTCATCCTCCTAAACACAATTAGGATTGTATTACATCAACTGATGGTAGAGGAAAACTAGTAGGGGCTATAACCCCCACAGGGTGGAATATAAAGGAAATGGAAAAAATGATGAAGGATTATATGGACATCTGATATAAAGTGGAGTCTTTTACAAGTGGAAGATCACTTTATAAATGTATATTATATACTAAAACTATCATTGGATTATGAACTAAACCATTTCACAAACATTTGATATTTTCATTTGACCAACAATACCCCCTTAATTGGGATTTCCGAACCATATATGATGTTTGACAAGTGGAAGGAAATCAATTGGACACCTCTTGGCTATGGCTTTACCTCCCAGAATTCCCATAATGGTGAAATAGATCACATATAGGTTCCATGAAAATATTTAGATACTATCATGTAGTAAAGTGCCAAAAAGTGTCCCAATTTCCTTATTATTATTGGTCTATACTCTCACTATCTCTTTATTATATTCATTCACCTATTACATTAGTAGAAGATACTTATAGAGGGTGTTGGAAATGATATCTAATGACATGAACCACAAATGGATTATTACTAGGTATTTTAATACAATCCTAAGGCATGGGGAGAAAATTGGATCCAACTTCAATAGGTTAACCTCTCATGAGATTTCTATGTCATTGGATAATGCAACCTAATTGAATTCCCAATTATTGAATTCACATGGAGATGATAAACCCTAAATTGATATAATTTTATAATTACTAATAGATACCTAGTCCAAGTTAAGGATGGAAGTACTTATACTGGGGTATTTAGCTTCACCCTTAAAAATTAAAACTCGGACTATAACCCCACCATTACTAGTATATTCATAAGGCCTCCATGGTTAGACCATCTTCCCTTCAAATTAAATGTTGGTGGAATTGTAACTCCATGATGTATGGAAATTATTCTGGATTCCAGTAAAATGGGATTCTCAAGTGGTCCACTTCTATTTCCTGCTGAAAAAAAGAAAACTACCATAGGAAACATGAAGGAGTTGATTAAAAAAATAATTTTCTAGCATTTATGATGATATAAAGGCAGCTAATAGTCACTTTTAATGCTTCAAAAATGACAAATAGACCTAGAACACTCTTTTTAGGTAGGATTTTTAATCTCTATTTAAGAAAGATGAGATCCTTTTCATTAATGATTGGCTAAAAAAATAAACTAAATTTCAGATATAAATAGGATTGTGATAATAACACCAATCTCATTCATCAAATTTATAATGTAAAAATAGTAAGGGGAGGAATTAGTGACCTTAGCATTTATACCTGCCTTTCCACCTCAGAAAATAAAAATTTTAATGTAATGGTTGATTACTTACAAAGGATCTAATATAATAATAAGAATGTAAACACCTAAAATATGATCAATAACATCCCACCATTCATTGAGGAGAACCAAAATCATGGCCTCATCTTGGATCCCTCAAAATAGGAAATTATGAAATCATCCTTATATATCAACATCTACAGTGTTTATTTTTCTAATGGATTTACCAATAAATTATTAATGTTCAACTAGGAAATCGTATATGATGAGGTGTTGAATGATGTAATTTAATTATTTAACAATTCCTCTATCACTTTTGGATTCATCTCAAAATTCAATTCCCTTATACCCAAGGAGAACAATTCCATTGATATCTGGGACTTCAAGCTAGTTATAATTGGGAACATTGTACCTAAAATCATTAAAAAAAATATTGTTCTCAGAATGAGAGGTTTGTTGAGGGACATTATCACCCCAAATATGTTTGGGTTTATACATTTAATGATACTCCAAAACTATCTCTTTATATTCTTATATAGTTTCATATTAATGAAGAGGAAAGAATAATTTTGGAACTTCTCTCTCAAAATTGACTTCTCAAAATATTTTGAAACCCTAAAATGGAGTTTCATTATTTCTATCCTAAAAAATTCTTCAAACAATATTTTATTAAACTGATTAGAACCAATCTTAACACTAAAAATACTTTTATTATTATTAATAAAATCCCCAGAGGCATCTTCTAATTCTATAGTTGAATTAGGAAAGGATATCCTATATTGGTTTTTATTTATTCTCTGTTTGAGAATACATGAGAAGATTCATTAATGACCATTCTAATATCGTACATTATAAGAAGATCATGGTTGGTAGAGGTATTTTCAAACTAATGATATTTTCATTATTGATAAGTCCTCCAAAATACCTTTCTTCCATCAATGTGATATTTGGAAACTATAAGGAAGTGGTTGGACAAATTATCGACCACAATTAATCCTTTATTATCATTGTATGTGGGGTCTCAATTACAATGAAAAATAGGATTTATGGGAACCTTGGAGTGAGTAGGGTTCCCTTCCATTCACTTAAATTGGTGTCCCATTATTATGAGGTAATTTAAGAAGTCTTTACCTTGAAGAAATTTTCATAATAATTTTCAGCCAACTTGCCAAGTGGAAAGGAACATCTATGTATCATGTAGGGAGAGTGTTCTTGGTAAAATTGGTGATAAACACTAAATTTATCTATGAGTTCTTCCTATACATATGGACTAGAGGTATCATCATCCACCTTAAATAAATGATCAAGAATTTTAGTTATACTAGATATATCTATGAAAGCAAACTCATTACTCTGGCATTGAATGAATGCATTAAATCAATGAATATGGGGGTTATTAGAATCAAATATCTCATTATTTTTAATGATACCCTTATCACTAAATTCACATATAGTATTCTGAATTATAATTATTTTAATTTTGAGTTACCCTCCAATAGGTTAATCACAATGTTGTTGAATTGGTACACATACTATCTTCCCTCATCTATATTACCTTAAATTTGTAACTATTATAATGAGAAATTATAAATGGATATTCTATATGAAGTCTAACCTCAATTGATGGAGCACCCCTTATCTTGACATGCCCCTTGAATAAAGTATGGTAATACCTTCCATAATTAAATATCACTATATTTCTAATTTTATATCTATTATCCCTATCCATGATTAGTCAATCCATCCTCATATCTCCCATGATCTATAAAGGCCCGACTTCATGGATTGGGATACTCTCATATGGAATCAAAATAGGAATGGTCACTTCAAAGACATAAGATTAAAAAAATAATCTATAAAGGAAACCATAGAACCCCACCATGGCTACTCAAATTTAGGGAGCCTTTAATACTACATCTAATAAAACTACCCCTCTAAAAAATCCAGAGGGTCTAGCTACCTACTCATGATCAGATACAAAAGGCTAGGATCTATATAAATTCATTACTATCCCTATACATGAGTGATATTGAAAACATTAATCATATTTTTTAACTATAGATTCATCTGAAAGCATTGAAATTACATACAAGGAATATTTGGAATCAAAATAGAGATGGGGGATTATGTTAATGACATGTTTCCTCCTTAATGATTGATATTCTTGATAAATAGGTGCAAAATATGTTGCATCCTATAGATATATCTGATGTCGCATTCACCTAGACAACCTAAAACACAATGATCATTGATAATTAATTCCTCTCAGCTCAAATGGGGATCATGGATATATATAGGAACATATATTTTACCTCTTAATTCCAAATAGATACCATGAAAAACTATTTTTTTGCCTCAATATATTGTGGATTCTTGGTGTGCGTGGAATGGAAAGAAGGATATTTTTTCTAAAATATATTCTCTAGAATCCCCCAATCATTATAGGGATCAAGTTGAATGTTAATGGTGGGTCATCCAGCACTAATGTCCCCTTAAGGCGTGGAAGTGTCTTTATCACCCATCACGACTTCCACAATGGATGATTCTCTCATTACATTAGGAATTAAACTACTTATGAGGCTGAACATTGGGCCATGATCTGACATATCAAGAATACTTTCCACCATGAGTGGAATCCTCTTTGTATTGAATCTAATTCATATCTATAAATTGATGCTCTGGGGGATTTAACCAGGAATGTGATATGGAAAGTACAACCTCGTTGCACTAAATGTATTTATTCCACCAAACACATCAACCTAATTGTTTCACATGCATATATGGAGGCTAATCGGGTTATGAATTCTTTGTTAAAGAGAGATATTATAGATATTATCTCTATTTGGTCCTTTCATATCTCGTAATACTGTTTATCATTGATTGATGCAGATATAAAGATATTGATACACTCTCACCATTGTAAAAACACTTGTAATTCCCGATCTCTAGTCTTATATCATTTATAATATTTTATTAGAACCATATTTGTCTGAATCCTAAACCATTTTGGTACTAAAATATCACCCCATAAATATGATTAATATAAAATACCAATCTATAAATCCCTGAACATTTGAAAATTGTTTTTTAATTTAAATATATTGTAATGATTTTTTATTTTCAAAGTAATAATGAAAATAATAATAATTATTGTTATTATTATTATTATTATTATTATTATTATTTTGGCACCCTCAGTTTCATGAACCTTTCCCTTGTTTTATGTAATCGATTCTTATATAATTTTTCGGTTAGGTTTTGGTAGTAATGATGAGGTTTTTACATCTTTTGGAGGTGTTTCTAAAGGTTTAAAGTTATTAGAAACCAATAAACTCTTCCAGGAAACCATAAAACATGATTTGGGTGTCATTGGGTATGATAAATTTTAAAATAAAATTTTGACAAATCATTAAAGTGCCTAGGGAAACCCATACAAAGTGAATAGGAGGGAAATAAACATTTGGTGCATAATGAGATTGGACACCTAGTGACAACTTGGGGGACTGATGACAGGCCCCTCCTAAGTATAGAATGGTCACTTGGAATTATTTTTGTGTAGGGGAGTTGAAGAAAGGGGAAGGATATAAAAATCATTTAATGTCTTTTTTATTGTTTATATTGGAAATGATTTTGGTTTTGTTAAAAACTAACTAAAATATTCTCATTAATATTTTTATATAAATATTCTAACCAGTTCTTGTCTAAGTGGTGTGAGTTGGGAAGTCTTTAGAGAAATCCTACTATGTTTATTCTCACCTCCTACTTGGGAAATTAAGTGAATTTATAGATATCATGTACCAGGAAATTGGTAAATTCATGGTATCTGATTTTATTATTCATTATTCATGATACCATGGTGAGGCATTTGGATTTGGATCTTGGAGTTTGTTAGGAGTTATTTGTCTAAATGTTGGTTTGTTATATTTGGTTTTAATTGTTTTGTGGTCTTTTATAGTATATATTTTTTATTACCACTATGATATTATTGGTTTTTGGGTTTTTATTTTAGATTAAATATCTTTATTTATGCATCATATGGATTTATTTAGATGTTATGGTTCAATATTCACAAGTTTTTTTATCTTTAAAGGGAAAATCATCCACCAACAATTTTTAAGTCCTTGGAATTTATTTAAATCATTTACCTTCTTGGGGATATCACCTAATAAAAGAAACTCCCATGCCACTCCTCAAACCAATGAGGAGGGGTGGGATGTTATAAAATGTATTAGTTTGATTCATTCCTTATGTTGCAAAATAAATTTTTTTGTTGGTCCTTGAGATGGAAATTCCATAAATCTTGTTCATTCCTTAAGTTGGGTTGTTATAAAGGGTATAGAAATGTTAGAACTTGAAAATTAAAGCATCAAAATATATAGATAACATTTTATGCTGAAATTCATATTACAAAGGTGGTTTGGGTACCAAAGTTTTTTAAGACACTTCTAGGTATGTTTTCAACATATTGTTGTGGGTTTAGCTAACAAGGATTGAATATCATGTATTGGTGGAAATACATTCCACAAGGACTAAATTGATCATATATGGTTTTATGATTTATGAATAAAAGGTTTAAATTTTTTACAATGTTTGTATTTTGAAAATAATAGTAATGATAATTGTTGATATAGTAAATTGGAATTTCTTAGTCTTTAGATTCTATTAACAGAGACTATATGACGTTTTATTATAGTTTTAGATTATGTCCCCAATTAGATATCATCATAATCATCTAGAGGTGGTAGTATAAATTATAATTTCTCTTAGGTCTCATGCAGACCAATATTTGATTCAAATAATCGTTCTAGATTTTCAAGCCACTAACAGGGGTAATCAAAATGATGCACCTCGATTAGTGGACCACTCAGTTCAGTTTTAAAAGCATAATCCACCCATCTTTTGGGGTAATTTAGTACCTAATAAATATTAGTTATTTATTCATATGAATATAATCTTATAATTCTTGATTACACCGATTTTGTTGATGTTTATGATGGAAACATTCATTCTTAAGGATCTAGCATGGAAATGGCGGGATATAGTAGTTTAGGAAAAAGATGAGAAATTGATAACATGGGAGAATTTTGAAGAATTGTTCAAAAAAAATATAATCAAATTTTTACAATTGAATGAAAAAAATATTTATTTAGATAAAAGGAAGTGGATATCTAGATAAAAGAGTATTAACCTAAATTTATGAATTTAGTTAGTTTTTACCTAGATGATTCTCAAAGTGTCCCATTGAATGCACACATTTTTGAGTTAGGGATAAGACCTTAAATTTACATAAAGACTAATTTCCTTTGTATTATGAACTACAAGGATATTATTAATAGAGATATGATGGTGAAAAGGTATATTTATGGGAATATGGTTGAAGGAAGTGTGATTATCTTTATAGAAACGGGTGGGAACTCCAATATTGGGAATAAGAAAAACAATCACACATATTTCCTAGGTGGCAGACTATTGTAGAATTGAACCAAATGATTAGTTATTTTCCCTGATCAAACTAAAATTAATAAGGGGTATTTCTAACTTTCCTCCTTTATATCAAGAGATACTTCAGAACACCACATAGAGAATGTCACTACTATAAAAATATGGGAAATATTCAACATTATTTTCATAGTTCTCTATGTTTTGGTGAAGTAAATGTATCTCAGATGTATTATAGGTCGTATGATTCAAAATGGATGTCTCATCAGAATAACCCTTTTCCATAGAACCATGTGACTCAAGATGATTTTAGGAACAACATGACTCCCTAGAAAAAGCAATCTCAATAGGTATGTAAATAGATAGGTATAGAAAATATGAAATTGTATGGTTACAAGTAGGTGATAATGGACGATCAATTTGATACTTCAATTTTTGAGGTATGATTATTATGAATTTTACCACCATACATACATTATTTGATATGGGTTTATCCCACTCGTTTATTTCTTATCGTGTTGTTGAACATATGGGTTTTTGTATTGATATAACTCCTTCTATTTTTAAACTACAAACTCTTTTTGGCCAATTAGAATGTTGATATTTTATGTGTGTATCATGAATGACGACTATCGATGAGGAGGAATTGGTATATAACTTATCTATCCTTGAGATTAACATCTTAGAATTGATCTTGGGTAATGATTTTTTGACAAAAAAAATACCATATGGATTTTTATGTATGGAAATAATGTTTTATACCTGCGTATGGACTTAAACATCTATTTAATTGAAATTTCACAGTGGATGAAAGAAGAGAAGGACCATTGGAACTAGTTTTCATAACTATCTTCTATCAGTTGGAAATAATAATTTTAGCATATGTGAATGATATCATAAATATATATTTACCAAAATCAAGTCCCATATATATCGAGTTTATGGAAATGTCAGCATTTGTTAAAATAATTTTCATGATATTTTTCTAGAAAATTTTTCAGGATTTCCACCAAAAATAGAAGTATATTTTATGATTGATACTATATAGGGGACCATCCATATTTACATTCTTTCATATAGGATGTAATTGGTGAAATTTATAGAACTTAAAAAAGTAACAATAATATTTGGAAATAAAAAAGGTTCATTTGACTGAGCACATCCCTGAGGGTTACACTTGTAATTATTATAATGTAGGTTGATGGAAATATTATGCTTTGTGTGGATTATTTTAACCTTAACCAAGTCAAAAATATATATCTACCTCTTACAATAATCCACTACATTTTTTATTAATTGAGAGGATACCAATGGTTAACTAAAACTGACTTATGTTTGGGGCATTAGAAACTGTGATTTTAGAATGAGGATATTCTAATGACAACGTTCTAGAGTCATTATAGCCTTTATGATTAGGTTGATATTCCCTTTGGTCATATGAATGCACCAATAGTATTTATGGAATAGATACATCAGATATTTAAAAGATATCTTTATTATTTTGTAGTTGGGTTCATGGATGATATATTGGATTATTCTAGAGCTAAATAAGATCACGAGTAACACTTGTCTATAGTATTGGGAATATTTCCAAAGAATTGCCTTTATATTAATTTGTCAAAATGTGACTTCATGATACAATAGTTTCATATTCCTAATCATGTCATTTCTAAGAAAATAGTTTTTGTAGATCCTAAAATGAAATAAGCTTTTATATTATGAAAACAACTAAATAATGTTTTTGAGATATAGAATGTCACTAGATTAGAATGATACCATATATGTGTTGTTTGTGATTTTAAACATAATGAATCATTGATGCACCCTTGAAAATTATGTTAATTAATTTTCAATGAAATTATGAGTGCGACAAATATTTCCAAGACCCAAAGGTTCAACTTATGTCATCGTTTTTCCTTATGTTTTCTTAGAAATGACAAGTCTAAGTGGTTTTTTGTGATGTATTATGATTAGATTTGGGTTGTGTACTCATATAAGGAGATCATATTGTTCGATATAGCTCATGAATGTTATGGTTTCATGAGAAAATAATCTCAACAAATGGTTTTCAATTAGCTACTATAGTCTTTGAATTGAGGATGTGGAATTATTATATTTTTGGTGAGAAATTTATGTTTTATATGGATTATAAGTGGTTGAGACAAATATTCTTGAAATTTGAATTGAATATAAGGCAATGATGATGGATCAAATATCTTCAAATGGTTTAATTTTACTCTATGTACACACAAGGTAAAGGGAACTATGTAGCTAATGAATTAAAGAGAAAGTTATATAGTAAACTAGATAAATAAGATACAAATAAATGATATCTAATGTTAATTATAGATTATATTAATTTGTATTTTTCAAATAAATCTAATGTTATAGTTTTCTTTACAGACTCATTTGTTCATAATTTGGTTGAAAAGGTTGGGGTTGCTCAGAATTTTTTATATATTGTATGTTCATGAGTTGAAAACTTAATAGTGGGGAGAAAATTGAGGTATATATACTAGATGGGAGATCTATGATTTGGTTTAGAGATCATATTTTGGTTCCTCCAAGTTACCATGAATAAATTATAAATGCCTGCCACTATTTGAAATGGAAAATTAATTCCAGCACCCAGAAAATGTAAAATGTGTTGACAAAATAACTTTGGTGGGTTAGAATAAAGATAAAAGGGACAAATTCTTCCTCGATATTCTCCAAAAATCATCAAATCAAGGAAAAGAACCAAGGTGAATGTGTTATGATTCATTATTTATAAATTTTTCGGTGAAACAAAAGAAAATGGCTTGGGATTTTGTGACAGGTATACCAATAATGGTTAGGAAACCTGATTTCATATGCGTAATTGTGGATAATCTCATGAAGTTGTCCCATGTAATACCTATTCATAAATCTAATATGGTGGAAGATATTTCCAAACTCTACAACTGAAAATTTATAATGTTTCATGGTCTTCTAATTTCAATTGTTTCTGACCAAGACCCTTGGTTCGCATCTAAATTTTGTAAATCCTTGTATAATCCCATTGAACACAATTAACTATTAGAAAAAATTATCATCCTTAAATGGATATGAAATTTGAGAAGATGATCAAAACATTATAAGTCATTCTTAGTGATTTGTTGATGGACTTAATAGGCCATGGAATGAAAATATATTGTTTGTGGAGTCCTTATACAATAATAGCAATAATGCCTCAATAAATATGGATCCTTTTAAATAATTTTTTGGTCATTTATGTATCTATATAATTTTTGGATTGGAATATGTGATAATACACTTATCATATAAATACATATGCATGATATAATGGAAAATATTTAGATAATTAGAAAGAGAATGGTGATGACTTAGAGTCATCTGAAATCATATACAGATCATCATCGATGAAATTTTTTTTTGAACTGGGTAATCATATTTTCTTTATAATATATCCAAGGATAGGGAATCATTATTTTGGTAAGTAATTTATATTTTCTCCTTAATTCATGGTCACTTTTAGGATATTGGAATGAGTTGAAGATGTACAAATCAGTTGGATATACATCCAAGGTTTAGTTTGGTACATAATGTTTTTTATGTATCTCTATTGAAAAATTACCAACCTGATACTAACCATGTGATTTAATGGGACCATGTTGATAACGAATTTTATTCTACATTTATTCATGTTCTAGTTAAATTTTTGGATAACTAAGATCATATCTTGCATTGGAAAACTGTTGGTTTAGTTTGGGTTCTATACAAAAAATAGTAAGATTCAGGAAGAGACATGGGAGTATGAGAAGGAAATATTAGAGAAGTGGACTGATTTTACTTTGGAAAAATATGCTTTTCTACTTTATAGTTATTTAAATAAAAATTTTGAGGATAATGTTTCACCCCCAATTTCAGTTACTTTACCAATTTTAATTTATTTTGAGATTATATAATGTCTGGGTAAAGTTTCTAGAATTTTGGGGAGGTTTGACATGTTTTAGAGGATTTGTTTGAGGTTTAAGGTCAGTATAAACCATAAACCATCTCTAGGAAAGCATAAAAAATATTTTAGGAGTCACTAGGGAGGTTTATGGTTGAGACACATTTTGGAAAAACCATTCCAGTGGCCAGGGGAAACCATGAAAAGTAAAACAGATGGAAAAGAATACATGGCACATGGTTTTTTTAACCATGAGTTCCAACCATATGAGGTATGGGATTAGTATAATAGGATATCATTTTTGGAACACAATTTTAAAAAACATGTGGCACAAACCATGCAAATAACATTATTTTCTTGTAGTGCGTGCATGATTAGTGCATGGTTTGAAAAACTATAAAACTTAATTGTGTGATGTGTAGTTAATAACATAAAAAGTGTTATTTTAATATGAATTAAGTACCAAAACACTCATTATTCACCAAATATCCTATTATATCAAATTATCATTTCTCCCAAGGTTTTTTAGTGAATCCTTTTGATCCAAAGACAGCTTATTTTGAATCAAAGAGAGTTATATATCCGTATTTTTTAGTATGTCATCACTCTTTCATATTATTCATAGATATATTATTATCCTCTCCCCTAGAAATGTAGATATAATTATTTATGCATATATCTATATTCTATGATGTTAACATTTATTTGATATGATTGAATATATTGATGGAATAAAGATACAATTATAGGACTAGAATATCATTGTGTCGTTTTTCATTTTCTCTAATCATTGAGAGTTATGTAGCTTCTCTATCATACCCACATGACATGAAACATGAAGTAATAGTTTTGAGTAAATTATTTTCATGAATTTTTAGTGAAATAATAATTTGATTCTTGATGGAAATGCATTTTTTTCTAGATTTTGAAATTATAAGAATTTGGATTGGTTTTGGAAAACACTCTTTTTTATAATTTTAAAATGATAGTTATAAATTTATATAATTTATTGGATGAACACAATTTTTTTGATGAAATTGTTTCAAGAATGGATTATTTTAATTTAAAATGGAATTTGGAATGGGTTTGGAATACATGGTTGGCATGTTTCAATTTCTTTGATGTGACACTAAATAATGTTCATATACTATTAGGGTACAAGGTCATGACTGAGGATATGAGACCTATGACATTGGGGTAAAAGAAGATTGGACAACTAGTGAAAACATAGTGGATTAAAATGATACTTCTCATGAGTATCAAACTGTCACTTGGAATAAATGTGTTTCTATGGGTGGGTGTGGAAACATGGGAATGAGTGTGAAAAAAAATGATAATTAATTTAAAGTATTGTTTATTGTTTCCCTTGGAACTTATTTTATTTTTATAAAAACTAATTAAACTATTTTAATTAAATTGTATTGTATAAATGGTGTAACCTATTCCTCTCATATTACTGTGATTTGGGAAGTCTTTTTAAAAATCCTTATGAGTTTATACTCACCCCTACTAGGGAACCTCATTTCATTTTTATATTTCGTGTGTCGTGATATAGGTAATATAAATGTATCAAATATCTTTAGTGATGTTTATTAATAACATATAGAAGAATGTAGATATAAATATTTGAGATGGTTGGGAGTTATTTTTTATTGATTCTAGTCAAGTTTATTTCGGTTTATTTGGATTATGGTATTTTCTATTAGATGTATTTTTTTCAATTATTTCTATGAAATTATTGGTCATTTCATTTATATTAGAGATTTCATGGTTTTTTTCATGCATTATATAAATTTCCTTATATGTTAGTGTTTAGTGTGAATATGTTATATTATAATAAAAGGGAAAATCATACCTAAATTTTCATAAATAACTTATCATTTATTTCCATTCATTGGTGTCTTGAGGATTTCACCTAACACCAATAACTCCCCCATCACTTCTCAAGCCAATAAGTATTTTCAAGATGTTACAGTTATAAACAAATATTGTGAGATGAATTTGTCAATAGTAGTGAAATTTAGTAAACATGTAAATCAAATATATTTTTGATTTACTGAGTTAAAATGATTTGTTCTTATTAATGGAATGTATACTTGAATATTATATGGGGAACATACAAAGATTAAATCTAATAAGCCATGATTTGAATAATGAAACTGAAAAAACATGGCATTAACATAAAATGGTGTCTTTCGATTGAAGTATCCAATATGAATATGGTAATATGAATTTATATTTATGGGATATCATTGAATTTTATGGAATAATATAATAAAATGATTTAATGGGTGAATATTTCATGATTTTTATTCATTACATGTTTTGAAGTATTAAAAATTTCAATTCAATAACATTAATGAAGTAGAAAAAGTGTGAACATGTTGGAATCCTGGATAATTGTAATTAATTATAGTAATTAAAATATATACATATGATTAAAATGTATTTTTCATAGTTCAAATAAGATTATATTTAAGGTTCAATTGGAAATGAATTATTATGATTTTTGAAGGATATTATTCCTTATACAGTTCAACTTGAACCCATAACCCATGCAAAAGAGTATAATGGAATTAATTTAAGCATTTTAACGAGGTAAATAAAATCAAACTGATAATGTAGGAGAAAAATATTCTTCAATGTATATATAATAGTAAACTAAGATTTATATATACCATGTATTAGTAATATTTTTTAACCAAAGAATAATTTAATCATGAAGAGAAGTAAAATAATCTCGTATATGTCCTTATTTTACTAGAATTTTTTAAAATTACTTAATCATGATATTTATAGAGACATAATAAAATGAAGGTGGTGAAATTAAAATTATAACATGACATAAGATATCATTTCTTGTAAATATATATATTTTCATCCATATTTGATTCTTGAGGTTGAATGATCTAGTTGATTCGATCCAATTAAAATTTGATGGAATATTTTAAATATTTTTGTGGGAAGTTTTGATTTATTTACCTACAATAATTTATTTTACCTAGATGATTTTATACAATTAAAATTGATGAAAATGTCTATATTTTTCTCCAGGATTTTTTACTCAATATATTTGGACAGATTTAATGAATTATTTTATGGTGAAACATATTTGATTTATTTATATAAAAGAAAGTAATATATTAAAGAAAATAAAGGATATATTTTTGAGAAAAAAGGATTTATTTTTCTAGATTATTTTAAGAACATTTACTATGGTAGATCATTCTGATGCCGATTACATGATGTGGAATTAATTTTTGAATGAAGGGAGAGAATGTTTACATATATATTTTTGAAATGGAATATATAAAATATAGTATAAATTGATTATTTTCCCTAATATTTATACATATATTGATTGAGGATCTATTGAATAAATATATTGATTTTATTTAGGTATAACTGACTATAAAATTATGTGTTAATGATTGAATCTCGATATAATTATAGTAATTAAAAATGAAATGATGTAATTTTAAAATCATATCACTAAATTCTAATTATTCAAGTATAAAATAATATATTTATTTGAATATTATGTAAGGAAATAAACTGATGAACAAGAAAGACATCAGTAAATTAGTTTCACATTCAGTTCATTAACAGAGATACGCATTTGTGTTAGATCAGTAAAAAATCTTATTTACTGTATAAGAATATCATGATTGGTGGAATCATATTGATTTTTAAAATTTATTTTAGAATATGGTGTACAATTATTATTAAACTATTTCTTTTTAATTGATATAATTAAATGAATATATTTACTATTGTGAAGATCACTTAGAGAAAAAAATTAACTCTCTAACAAAAATTGTATTACATATGATCGGTATAACACAAAAGAAGAAAATATAAATTCATTGGTACATTCTATATAGAGTTTTATTTATTGAATTGTCATTATGTTCTTATTATAATTTAATATAAAATCATTCATATATATTAGTTCTTCCCTTAAAGAAGTAATATATGGAAGTGGAGTAAGATGAAGTATTCATTATGTGATAAGTTCACAATCTCAATAAATTTATTATATGGGTGGTGAGACTTAGTGAATAGTAAATTCACATAAATCATCATATCAACTAAAGGGTGAATGGTGATGGATTTTGGTACACAAGTACACCATTGTTTGTATTCTACATGGATGTATCCCATTATAGATAAACCAAGAAAATTATATTTATTATTGTGTGATTTAATTTTTGTAAATAATTTACACATATAGTTTGAATGAAACTAATGGATATATATATATATATATATATATTATCATGAGTTATTAAAGACATGTGTTAAAGATCCCCTAATTAGAGAGGGTAAATTTTTAACAGGCAAAAGTATTCATTGGTTTATACACTAATTCACTTCCCCACCCCATTTTGCCATTTAAATAATGTAGTAATCCAATAGTTCCAAAAAATTATATTAAAGAACAATTTTATGACTTGGGTTTCAAATAATAAAATCATTATTGAAGGTTTTTTAACATAAGTATTCTTTTATAAATCCTACAATTTTAAATTTTACTAATTAGAATGTTTGTAAAAAGGAGATGATTTATTATCTATGTGATTTTGGAGATGAAATAGTGGAGTTTATATATCATAATATATATTTGAGGAATATAATTGAAGGATTTCATGATGTAATGGTAGAAAAAATCATTTATAATATTATAAATAATGACTTATTAAAAACATATGTCATTAGCCTACTAATTCTCAATAAAGAGATAAATTAATAGAAATTTATTGATATCCCCTAGAAGAAGATATTGTTATGAATACCTCCATGATGAGTAAATGTAAATATATTAACATAATTTTTTCATGGAAAAAACAAAAGAAAAATACCTTTTGTAAACAGGAAAAATTATTTATAGGAGTAAAAAGAATGTGTCAATAAAGATGAATACTCTCACTAAGGTGAATAAAATCCATTACATTGATTTATTTTATTAAGACACTACTAGAATTTTTTTCAAATTTGAAAATTGACAACCATCCTTTATGATAGAACGCAATGTTCATACCACTAAATAAGTTAAAAATAGGGCTTAAAATTGTAGAATTTTATTAAAATAATCATAGTAAGATACAATCGTGATTAGAATTTTATTTATAAATTATATAATTAGTAGATCTTATATTCAGAATAGAATTATGTTTATAGAATAAGCTATTATAGCATGGAATTTTGTTAATAGATTTTAAATATAACTACACCCCTTTTTAGGGGTGATGTCATCAGATATAAGAGAAATTATATCCTTTATTTATTTATAAAAATTGTTATAATCTTATTGTTTTTTAATATTCAAATATTTCTAAGAATAATTTATCCCAAGATGAAAATAAAATATCTAATTTATGTTGAAGGTATTTATTTTGGGGATTTTATTAAAGGTACCTTAATGACTAGGGATATATCCTCATGGAGTGATTTTGTAATGAGTTAGCTATGAGTTGATTCCTATAACACCTCATCCTGGGTAACTACCCATTGGCTGGATCTAGGGTCACCACATTATCTTATACACTTATCCCCTTATAAAAATTTCTTATAACTATTAGGTAGATTATAATAAATTATGGGGTATACTATACTCTTCATATAATTACCATCAATAATAGGTAATATCCAAAAACATTACCAAAAACAGATAATCAATGTCTTCATATATGGGTTTAGGATGATATCCCACAACCTAAATCATATTTTTATCTCTCATTTATATATCTTCTAGGTTTTACCTTTAATACATATATATATATATGTTATAGTGGTGTATACAAGAACCAACCCTTCTATTCGCCTTTCACCTATCCTAGATTGGCCTTCTCCAGGCGTTAGTAGTTACTTTTCTTTCTTATTTATTATTTACATTCATTATGGTTGAGATTTTATCTTTTTTGTTGTGTTTCATTATTTTAAATTCCAATTCTCCTATTTCTTTTTTTAGTATACGTAAATGTAGGCCCCATATTTTGTGGGAGTATTCAACATCATTTTCATCTTTATATTTTGGTTTTGATTCATTTTTTCCCACTTCTATTTCATTTATCATTAGTAATATATGTTAATTTATCTTTTCAATCATCCCTTTATTCATTGTATACTACTTGAGACCCCATCATTGGTCACACATGATAAAACATATGGTTTATTATTATTTATTTTTATGAAATTTTCGTCAACTTTCACATCAATATATAGAGGGTTTGTTTTCTCTTTTCAAACTACTCTTTCCTATTATAGCTTTAGAAAATTTTTTGTCTATTTATATCGGTTCCACATTTTTTCCATGATTCCTCTTAAAATTACATGAATTAATAAATTTGGTAAAGATTTTAATCATGGTAAGTAGATGATTTAATTTGTTGGGAATGATACCTCTAACACTATGACAACTTCTATCATTCTAAAATTGATTGAGGGTCTCATTGGATGAGAATTGAAGGTATAGTCGGATAGTTAGTAGATGTGAAGATGGTACAGTTTTCCACATTGGGGTTAGTTTTATACTCTTTCTTTTCTATTATTAAAATGGGTTCATCACCATGGGAGTTTTTATTGAATGTGTCTTAGATAGTTCAAGTGGGTTCTATTTATGATAGTGATGGTGGTGACAAATTTATTGATTTTAATTTCATACATAAATGAATTTTTTAATGTGATTAAATATTTTTTGTTATAGATGGTATTTTACATTGGCTAAAGATGGATATTTATGGTGTGTTCATTAGATTCATGTCTTCCAAAAGTTCATGGTTTCAAAAGTGAAGGCATTTTGTGGTAATGTTTTTATGTATACTCAATGATATGATAGGGTAGGTGATTTTAATGAGGTAATAATCATGAATGTTACATACTTGAGGTTTAGGATATAGTGAGGTGGTTGGCTATAAAGGATGCATCTTTATACCATCTCACCAATGACTATTTAAATTGAAATTTTAAAAATTGAATATTAAATAATTTTTTGAGGTTGGTTCTAGTGTATGGTATTATTGAGTTTTTGAAAATATTATAATACATTTCAACATACAATATCTTGTAAATTTAAAAAATATAAAAAATATCTTTTTTATGTAAGTATATATATGTGGAATTACTAATAAAATAAAACAAAATTAAAAAAATATATGCCAATTATATATAAAAATAATGTATAGGTCATTCTTCCAGGAATCTAGATACTATTCTCACTGATTTGGTAAAATATATAAAAAAATTGGATCATATAACAACTCAAGGATTCATCATGATCCTCATCAATAATCCTATCTAAGAAACTCCAAACAAAACCACTATGAATCCTATGCTCAGATATACACATTAGACTTATCTTCTTAAATTCTATATAGGTTCATGTATAGTGAGTGTGAAATACATCTCAATAAAGAACCATTAACAAGACCCCTTAATATTCCCTGAAATTATAGTTAATTCATGATAAAAGTAAATAAAATAAAAATTTGGATTGAATATAACCGTACATCACATTACATCATGTGATAACTGGAAAATCTATTCCAACAAACCTTACCTAGTCATTACAGTTTAGTAATAATCATGAAATGAGCAACTGAAGATATGGTAAATGTCAAATGGAATTCTGGACTAACTGTTGACATAAATTTAAATTATACATAATGTAGAATGGATCTCAAAACATGATGTATATTTGACCATGGTCAATAAAAATTTAAAAACGGTGACTTAATCTTTAGGTTGGTCTTCCCATGGGTGAAAACATTAAAATTACATCCTATATCTCCACTAATGTAATAATGGTTTAAAAAAATTACAAATGGCTTGTGGGTTGTTAGATAGTATGATCATAAGTGATAAAAATTACCCGATGCAATCATTGATGATTTCCAAATTTATTGATTGGATCTAAAAAATTACAAATTTCATTCTAGATCATAGCCTTTTTAACCATGGGTGATAAAAAGTTATAAATGTGGTTCTAACTCAGTTGGTCTAACTATTATCTCAAATAAATTATTGATATAATCCTGGATCTTAGCCAAAATAACAATGGTTGATAACAAACCAAATTACACCATGGAGATAATCATCGGGGTGGTGTACCTATACTCCCATATTTATAAGGCCCCACAACACCATCAAATTAATTCCTATATTAATAAGGTTATGGCTAACCAAATAAATCGCTATTCATAACACCAAATCTTATCCCTATTATAGTAAAAAAATAACATGCATCCTGAAACCTGACTAATATCCTCGATGATATTTTTTATGACATCTCCCCATTATCCACATCACAACACATCAAATACCTTTCCCCAAAAGTTACCATACCATAATATGAAATATAACATAATTCATGATAATTATAGACAATCTACATTCCATATCACCATAGAATAGTAAAAATTATTTTATAGACCCATCCAAGTAATTACCCTTTAAAACAAACCCTATGATAATAGTCTGCAGGTTATCTCATGTTTTATTAGACTTACCTAAATCAATCCATGATTAGAAGGTCTAATTTTTCTTCCAATTTTCATACAACCATCCTAGTCATGATACACAAGGACTATACAAATAAAAATGGAATGGAATGGACTTGGTTACCCATTATTAGAACATCATAACACATTTTTCACATCCCATGGTTAGTCAATGTCAAATTAATCTCAAAAGAGAGTGCACAAACTAGTAATCTGTAAATTTATCTATACCACACTGAATTTACCATAGAAGAGTTATCTCTATCAATATAAGGGAAAATACTCTTACTCATCCTCTTAAGTGTGCTTCCAACCATTAATAAGATGTAAAATCATCTTATCTATCACCTTTTTCCTTAGGAACACCATTCCTTCCTTACTATCTCTATGAATTCTATCTAGGATATCCAATGATGAACTAATTATAGATACCCATCATGTATGACATGGGAACAAGGTTAGTATCTTATCCCCTTGGAGATGAATACTCATAGTAATTATAAATTACATGATACATGATGGAGTACTTAATACATGATTAGGAGGACTTATTTCACCTAAATCATCACATTGGAAACTCATAGATCCTATACTAATTTACACAATACAAAACCCCCATTCACATATTTAAGGAAAAAATCTTTGTCGCATCCCATGTCGGAAAGAATATGTGTTGAAATTGATCTCTCAAGAATTACACCGAAGATTGTATGGATTGTTGGTGAGGAGGAGTACAGGTATGCACAGTCGATTGTCTATGAATCATGGACTAGATTCTGTTCATATTGTCACATACAGGGTCATGATAAATATGGTTGTCGAAGAAGGTCTGGGAGTGTCCTACCCTCTGATACCCGACCTGTGCCTATTGATGTACCTTTGAGGGGTGGTGTGGACATACCTAATGCTGGGAAAAGTAGTGCCCAGACCACATACGCTTGCCTGTCTCAGGACTGTCAGGATCCTTCTAACCCAATTGTTGACAATATCTCACTGGTGCCGAGGGTGTCTTCAGAGGAGGCAGTATTGGATGAGGATAGGAGGAAGGTTCCCATGTCTGAAGATGCTGTGGCTATTTATTCAGAGGTTTCTGAGCCATGCAGAAGGGAGACTGGTCACTCTAAAGTTCTGAGTCATGATGCTGCTTTTCAGTTTATGGGCAGGGGACTTGAGCACCAGCACGACTCTGGCGAGCCTGTGATCCCAGCTCAGAACTCTTCAATCAATTCGGTGAAGGGTGTGGATAGTGGAGAAGGATGGGTGGCCAGTTTCTCCATGGAGTCTTGTGTGGAGGCTAGGAAGCAGATCTTCCCGATGATAGATGTGGTCAGAGAGGCAGTTTCTGTTCATATGGATCTTATGGACAAGGGGATGGAGGATGGTCCGGTTCAAATTGAAGTAGCTGGATGCAGTTCAGATCAAGTCTCTTAGGAGGGGATAGGGGAAGAGTAAGCTGATTTTATGTAAGAGACTGTCTTGGAGGTACCTTTTCAGACCAGTTTTGGGGAAGCAAGGGGTTCGGGCCCTGGCAATCAGGCAGGGGGTGCGGATTCTTCAACCCGGACTCCAGTTATCTTGAGCAACATGTTTGATAGTCTTGCTGAGGTAGAGTCGAGAGATGAATCATCTGAAGAACTCATTGAGGTTAGTAAGGGCTACTCTGAAGAAGAACCTGGTTTGAAGAGAAACATGAGTAACAGGAGGAGGATGGGTAGGAAGGACTACTCTTCCTTGCCACATCCTATGAGGACTCAGTCAGCAAAAAAGATAGTGGATGTGAAGTTGGACAGTGGGGTCAGGTGTCAGCTAATACCACCTGGTCAGCCTGGACTATCCTTGGACTTGATTTTGTGCTCGGAGGATGAGGTGACAGAGCAGGTTTTATTTATCAATGCCTCGGAAGAGGATGCAACCAAGATTATGGTTCGGGCTATTGAAGTGGATCATAATGAAGAGCAATATATCTGGGTTGACAAAAAGGACATGATCCTGGTTGGGGGCTTCAAAAAGGGGATGATCAGGCAAGAGGAGTACATTCAGATCTGGAATAAACTGACTTCTACATTTGAAGACCTGATAAGGGAGGATCCACACCCTCATGTATCCACTTTATCCTAGAAGTTGTTTATGGATATGGACTCTGGCAGAATTCAATTGTTTTTCAATGATTCTGATTTCTCCCTTGATGTGTGTGGAAATGTTTGAGGGTCAGATCGGCTCAGATGGTCTAGAGCACACTACTTTCTCCACTGCAGGTCATTTGGGACTTGGTTGAATTAGAGGGAGGTTTTTGCCTTCGGGAGGGACCATGCTTGCATGGGATCGCCGAGTGGTCCTTCATTGGAGTTGGCGGTTGCTGCCTATGCTTTGATGAGACAGTTTCTGGTTTTCAGTTTGGGTCTGTTCGGTGCTTGTTGAACTTTATGGTTTCTCACTTTTCCCACAAAAGTTTTTTTATTAATAAAAAATAATTTCCCACCACCACTCCTTGAGAACAAAATAGGATAATAAATTTGGAGAGATATTTCCATAAAAAGACACCTTGTGTCCTATTACATCTTTAATTCTGAGGAGAAGGGGGCTATTGAAAGTATTTAATCACCATAATTCTTAAAAATATTACCATGTAATACTAAGTACATGGTTACCTATAATATTTAACAAGGTCCCCAATTGGATTCCCAACTAGATCCACATGCTAGCTTCTAGTTATTGAAGAGGTTTTTTCAAAGGAATAGAAATTTGGTACCTGGTTCTCCAACACTGAGTATCTAATGACTGCCTACTTCTTAGTTTACCACTAAGGCCACATTTACCCTAATCTAACAACTAGAAAGACCACTTCATACAACCTAGAAAATATAAACCAACCCTGAAGTATCCCCATTTCATTTTCAATCAACCATGATTCAAATTGAACCCATGATTTCAAAATCCCCTAGATCCAACTATGAAAAATTAAAAAAAAAAATATGAATTTCCTCAACATGGAATGATGTAAATAATTTAAAACTCTCTACTCTATGGATGAACATCCTTAAGATAGACTAAAAAATCATTTAATTCTAATTCCTTAATATGAATATATTATGAATCCTTTTTCATAATTCTAAATAGATTTATATAAAATTATTATACTAAAACCCTCTTACCAGAATACGTAGATTTACTCCCAAACAATCTTAATCTGATCATTAAAATGTAGTATCCATTTTATAAATGATATAATAGTTGTGATTTTCACCATCATCATATATAATTTCAAGTAAAAACATTATTTGGTCCCCCATAGCCTGAATTTATCATCCCATATAAAATAAGGTAGAAAGATGAAAATAGGGATTGAGTTGTACTCTAAAATATGATATTCAATTTTCATCCACCAGAGGGTGTTTATTGATCAAATATGTAATATTTAAATCGGATTAAAATATATCAAATTAAAATATATTGGAAATTTAATAATGAAAAAATTTATATAAATGCATTGGAAATATATATAGGCATAAAATTTTTAATCCTAGTGGAAATTTAGTTTTTTTTAATAATAGAAAAATATAAAAAAAATTAAAAGTAAAAAATATATACATAGTATAATTTTTAAAAAAAATTATTATATCATATTATAATTTAGTTACTCCTTTAAAGGATAGTAGAAAATAACACTTATACCCAGTGTGTATGGAGGATATTTTAACTAGATCCTAGGTACCTATCTTTAATTCCCTAGTAGCTCTCTACTTAAACCATTTGAGATTTGAATATGTCTTCCAATAACTCAAATCCCATAATCACTGTGATCAAAAATAGGTTTTTATTCCCTCCCTATAGTCCATTGATCACACTAGATCAAACATATATTTATCATCCAGTCCTATAAATAAATCTATCCCAACAATCATAAGAAGAATGAAAATAAACATAAATTGTTGAAGAAATTTATACTAAGAAAACTCACAAAATTTATCTCTTAGACAGACATATAGAAACGAAACTACTACATAGATTATAATTGATATCAATAATAAAAAGTTTCAAAACATTAAGATGATAAGAAATTTTTATATTTCTTTATACTCCAACTTTTGAACCCCAAATATGTTTTTCATTTTGCAGAATCTGATGTAATAAACACTATCATTCAAAATAAACTTTATTCATAATAGATTTCCATTTCTTTAGAATAAGATTTATCATGTTTCAATGAACATAGTGTTTCTACAAATCCTATGATTCTATTAATTCAGTTCCACAACAGTTTTTGTCAATTCGTCATAATTAAACATGGGGTGAAGTTTATTTCACTTGATTTTCATCAAGAAACCGAAAAATTATCATAAAAATATTTAAAGTATGATCAAACTTACTAAAATAATATTTTTTGATTTAAAAAAAGATAGTAAATGAGTCATTATCATGAAGAGCCCTGATGGGATCCAAACCATGACTACCACAAGTCATACTCCAATAGGATAGGGGTTGGACACTAGTGCAATGTAGGCATATCACACACATGGGAGGAATTAGGCTGATGTTCCAGTACACATTCCCACATCTCCAAGCCCATAAAGTGATAAAATATAAAAAATAATAATAATCATGTGTGAAAACATTTATAATTCCAAAATAAGAGTACAATTATAGGTTACTATAAGCAATATCCAAATACAAGCTAAGTAAAAGAATCTAAAAATATTCCCAACAAGAATGTTTGGAGAGTAATGCAATCAATGAAACCACTGGAACACACCATAGTCGGTCTGTATCACTAGGATCTTCCTGGTCTTGGTCCCTCTAAGACCCCATCAAATGGTCAGTCATCTGCATGATACATGATACATGTGGGAAGAGTACATGTAGGGGTTAGTATAAAAATTACCATAAGGAAAACCTATAAACACTAAAAAATAACATCCAAAATAGTCATCTCATAAAATAATTTTCTTGTCAATTCATAAACAAAACCCATATATACTCAAGAAGGTCATTATGCCTCCAGGTGGTCAAAACCAAACTGCCAACCATAGGATTCTGCTCAAATCTTCTAGGAAATGCTTGTTTTGGGAGAAACCACTCCATGTTTTATTCTATCAATAGATAAAATCATCCAAGTGTTCATAATCATTGGTACCCACATAAGAAAACACAATAGTGTTAGAATAACTTGATAATTAGATTGGGCATCACACCCAGGACCACCGAGGGAAACCACAAACCTAATCTGGGTCAACCCACTATATAGAGGATTATATAACAATGATACTGTGAAACCTACTGAAATGACCTATTAGACTAGGGATTAATTCCATTCTCAAGGAGTTCATTTTGATTCCCCAAAACTCACCTAGGGTATAATAATGAATGAAATAGGATCACACTCTGGTATCATAGATGGATACCACATAATCTATCTTATACTCATCCTCTAGAGGGGATCACTATCTAGAGATTTGGTTATTATGATTTATAATATCCTTGAAGGGATGAACCAAGGGAACACAATCAACTAATACGAGTACATATTGATGAAAAAAATGGGTTTAAACACCGTCCAAGTGTGTACACGGTGTGTACTTGGAAGTACAAGATAGGTCCAACCAAACCCTTATCTACCCGTGTGGTACTGACTCACATGACATGCAAACCTCAAAGTGAACAGTGTGTAGAGGTCTTCCAGGACTATTCCTATTCCATATGGACATACCTCTATACACATATCTACATGTGTACATCAGGTTATGTCTTTGTATCCCAACCTACCTATTCCTATATAACTTTTGTGGAATATGATGCTATTCTATCATGGTTCACACAACATGTGATCGGTGTCACATGTTATGTGATACTTTATTACCTAAAAAACCATAGAACAATACATGGTGTCCCACACAACATGAAATTCCATATTAAACACCATGTAAACTATGATTTTCAAGATCCCACTAGTTCTTATTCACATCATTGTTTGATATTTCAGCATAAAAAACCTCGCTATAAAACATGGATTTGGGGTTGACTAGCCCACGCCGCTAATGATCACTAAGATTTGGCCATCAGGACATATTTATAATCATCTGCACATGCCATTTTTACATTATCCATCAAACTAAGATGAATTGATACCCTCAATTTACTCTAACCATACTCTGATCATATTCTCATATCATTGTACCATGATTACACCAACGATTATGATACACACATACAGTGTTTCTCAATTTAACCAAATAACAATCACATAATGATTATATACCCAATATTAATCAAACCATAGTCCAAATAAATTGACTGTGGTGATCATGCAAAGAAATATTGAAGAAATACAAACACAATAACTTGTGAGGTATAAACCATGGCATTTGTTTATTTCAGCCTAAGTCCTTTTTCGATGAATTAGATGAAGGAAGATGGAAATAATCCCCAATAAATATCTCTACTATAAATAAAATAAATCATTGATTTGAGAATAAATTATTATTCATGGAACTGATCTCCTTTAATCCAGGATGAATAATGGTATTAAATCACACAAATAGAACATACTACTTGGAGTTTGAATCGATCATTGATGAAGAATGGCCCTATATTTCCAACATTGGAGAGATATATGAACTATGATTTTGCAAGGATCCCCGATCTCAATTTGATATGATGCCATTCGACAATACCTCCTCAAATTCTATCTCTCGGTTTATAGGGTTATGCATGAAGCCCTACAAATTTTTTATAACAACATATATATATATATATATATATATATATTATTAGGTTAGTATATTAACTGAATAATTAAGTAAATATAACTAAATTTATGTAATTACTCACCCATGAAGGATCTCAATCTAAATTTCCAATGCCAAAATAGATTATGATGTTCCTACGGTGAAACCCATGCTTTGAACTCAACGGTGGCCTCAATTTCTGATCTGATACTTTTTTCAGGAGTTATTCTACCTTTATAGGAAAACTGCAAACTCATGATATTTAAAATAATTAATATATTTTATTTATAATTCATGGGCTCACTAAGCCTCAGAATCTCATTAAACCTCATTTAAAACCTCTAAAAATAATCCATATAATATTCTAAAGTAATACATGAAAAAATAAAAGTTTCTATATTCTACGAAATATATGGATTATTTTCACGAAAAAATGTAGTCAATACATGCAGGTACTGAGATCGCATCTGGGTCTCCCACTCCCAAGTTCTTAACTAAATTTTCACATGCTACCACCGTAAATATAGTAGGGGAATAAATCACATATAAAGGATCCTATCATGATAATACTTGATCTCCACCATGTACTTAATAATGGTTTTTTCATCCTCAATGTCCAGCTCTCTCCTAGAGATAACATGAAATAGGTTGTGTACATACCTCTTTAGCTATGAAACATGGAAGAAGTTATGTACCTTGTCTAATATTAGGGGTAGATCTAATTTGTATTCCACCTCTCCATATATACATAGAATCTAGAAATGGATAATGAATCTCAAATATATCTTTCTACCACAACCAAATCCATATAACCATATAGACGTGAGACCCTCAAGAACATATAGTCTCCCTCCTCAAACTCCATAGGCCTATATTATCGATTTACATAGGACTTATATTGGATCTATGTAGTTCGTAACTTCTCCTATTTGATCTTCACCTTCTTTATCATAGCTAACACCAACATTGGGCCCTTGAGTATCGACTCTCTTATACCAGTTTAATAATGTTTTGACCTAAAAAGTAGCCCATATAAGGCCTCAAACGGTGCCATACCAATGGTGTAATGTCAGCAATTGTTATATGTAAACAACATGAAGGGTAGTTGATCTTACTAACTATGAAAAAAAAAATCTATCATGAACGTTCATAGCATGTCCTCTAAGACAAAAATGGTCCACTTAGTCTAGACATCTTTCTAGGGGTGAAACATCATGCTCAAATGAAATGGATACCCAAAGGAATCCATCAGTACTCTCCATAATCACAGTATAAATTTTGAATCATGGTTAGAAACTATCGTTGAAGGAAATATTTGGATCCAGTCAATATTCTACACCTATAAGCATCCCAAGGTCTCTACTGAACTCTTCTCTTGGAGGTCTAGGAAGTGGTCTGACTTGGTGAGTTGGTCAATGATCAGCTATATGGAATCATATCCAATAGAAATATGTGGTAACACTATCACAATTTCTATGTATATCCCATCCCACTTCCATTCTCTCACCATAATAGGTTGAGCCAAACTCACTGAAACTACATTCCTAGTCTCTAGTTTTTAAAAAATAAGGCATCGATCGGTAATCTTTACAACAATTACTATCCTAACATTTAACTAAAACTAACATTGAAGGTCTTAGTGCATAACTTAGATAGACATATGTACTTATAATCGGGATTTATGAAACCACCTCATCACATCCTCCCATAATTTCACTGGAACCATCATCAAACTTCTAAAAAGGTCAACATGCTACCCACCATAATAAAATAAATTAGGAGTATGTGGAGTCGATATATGTGTATGTAGGGTCTCACAGTTGGTATCCTCAATATGTGGCTCCATAACTTTCTGTAAAATTGAAGGGGTAACAACCATTGGTTGGAGATAAGATACTCCATCCTTGTGAAATATGGACAACAATAATGATGAAAACTACTCTGACACCTCGGAAAACAAATAAGAACAACATATCCTACTGAGAGTGTACTCAACAACATCCATAATCCTAATAGTATAGAAAATCTAGAAGTCACTTTCCTAGAGTAACCCTAGCCATCATCTCTATCTCAAGTTAAGATCTTTATTAGGGAATATAAACTTGAGACTCTTTTTGTCATAGTAGATGATAAATCGTTCACCCATAATGTAACATCTCCAACCCGGGTTCAAGTAAACTAGTCCTCCAAGCCAGTTCTTTACATGGCCTTAGGCATGCCCCCATGTACACTAGAGAATACCAACTAGTAGTGAGGGTGAAAAATATCATGTGGAGAGACTATACCCTTTCTATCAAATTAGGTCACAGTAGGTAAAATATGAAATAAGGGAAATAAAATAAACAATCAACAATAAATAATAAACATGCATTACAAATAATTTCCAAAACTAGGAATAATCCCACAACCAACTATTATATATGTTATGTAATTCCATACATTTACAAACTTAAGGGAAACCTAAAATAAATACAATAAATGAAATCCCTAATATGGGACCTGACTCAAAGTCTAGATCCCGCCACCTCGCACATCCCATTCCCAATGTCTACTGCCTAGCATAAGTCCTTTTCCCTCATCCTGACCTGAAAACATGATGTTTTATCAATTACCCAATTGCAGCCCAAGCATGGTGTGCGTATAACTCAGTAGACCACCACCAATTATGTCAAGAAAATATCCAATCCAAACAAATAGTTTATAAAAGTACTAAAATGAACAACAAGATATATTAAAGGGGATAAACTAGGTTCCACAAATTAATTTGTTTACTTAATACATTGTCATTATTTATTCACTATATTATCCATATTCATCAATTTCACATTTTCCAACGCCAGTCAACTACTATACATAAGGTGATAAATTAAGCTCTGCATCTCACCAGGGGAAACATTTTACAAAAAATACATCATAATTACCTTGGAGCCTTAGTCTTGGTAGTCTCATCAAATGAAACTGTTAGGGGAATATAAAATAAGTCCTCTCCCTAACTTGTGCATTAAATGGGGTGGGTTTAGATCCTCGGTCTAGCATGACCCGTGGGCATAGATCCTCAAGTCCAATACCAAACACTTACAACTAATAAATGTGCACATTATTCTATATTCATTTACCACATATATCATATCACAACTAATCGAAAATCGATACACACATAATATTCACATTTCATTTCTTTCTCAATACATAGTTCATGTTAATGTCTTAACTCATTATCCCATTCCTATTAACATGTATTAACTAATTTACATAATCTATTTCAACCCATATGTCATTCAATGCATTCACTTTAATTCATTTAAACAATTCATGATGTGCCAAACAACCCCTTATGCCGTGTTATCAATTCAAACCCAATTGTCATTAGTTTCATTCCATAACCCAAATCAACATTTAATTGCATTTATTATGATATATATTTCATAAAAACTCAATTATAAAATCGTTATTTCAAATTCATGGTGAAGAAGAGGCACACCACATGGGTGGACCTTAACCTGATCAAATCAACCTCAACGCATCCCACAAGGATTTTTAGGGGATAAATTCATAACTGACTCATCCAATTTATCAAATCATACAATAAGAATCAAATTCCTAACCAGAGGGCATTGTAGAAGAAGCACATACACATAACTCGAACATCATGACTATAATAAATTACTTATAGACTAACTACCTTGATTCTAAATATGAACACTCATTTAACCCTAGATCCTGGGTCGGATTCGATAACTCTTCAAAGCCCCAACATATGATCCACTGGAAAAAGAGGATTTTAGGAATTGAGAAAAAGAAGGGAGGATATACAATCCCTAATCTAAAAATGAAAGCAAATTGGAGTGTTAGACTCGCCCAGAGTTTTGATTCGCACCCAACGACGCTCCAAATTTCCTAGAAATGAAAGAGATAGATCCTTGGGAAGCCTTTGGAATTTTGGTTCATCACCAGAGATAAAGAAGAAATAGTGGAGAAAAAGTCTATGTTAGAACATTTATGGCCCAAGCTGGAAAAATGGTAAATTATGATTTTTAATTAGGCATATGGGTTTTCCACATGGCTGGCCAAACTATGCCCCAACAATACACCACCATGTTTTCAAGAGGGTTTCTAGGTCGACTGGTTTCTTGGGCATCTCACATGGTTTGGAAAACCATGCTCCAACCATGTGGATACAAGCCCAAACAGTTTTTACTTACCCCTTGCATGGTTTCTTAAATCCTTAACCCTTCCTCTAGGAATGCATGTTTATGGAACATGGTTACAACTATACATGCACCAACCAGGAAACATGCGCTGGATGACCATTTCCCCCATTCTATCATGTTTCAAACCCCTAGAACACCCCCAAGCCTCCAAATAGACTTGGGGAACACTCACTACTGGAAAATGAACTTATACCCAAGGTTCAAAACTGTGGGTATAGCCCCAAAACTATTGGTATAGGTTATACCCAGAGTTTTGGTAACAATGGTCAACCATGCCATCAGTATAGCTCTATGATATACCCATGGTTTGAAAACTCAATACCCACAATTTCAAATAAATGGGTATAGATGTTTTCCACCATGTCACAACCCTATACCCACATTTTAAAAATATGGGTACATGTTTTAAAAAATCACCAGATGTGGGATTCAATCCCTAGACCAGTTCTTCATAGAAGCCACGCCTAACCACTACACCAACTTCTCTTATGCAGATATAAATATATATTTACTTATATATAGTTATATAAATGATGTTTATAGGGAACAAATTGTGGGTATATGTGTTCTCGAAAAAAAAATTATATTCCCACAATTGTTTTTGTTCCCATGCTCCAATGTAAAGGTTATACCCAAGAATTGTGAGAAACATGGGTATATGTTTTTATCCCCACCTATACCTATAGGTTTTTTGAGAACTATGAGTATAGGTATTGAACTGAACCCTATACAGATGATTTTTTAAAAACTATGGGTATAGGTTGGAATTTTAAGCTGATACCCATGGTATTGGTAAACCATGGGTATAGATTCAGAGAAAATACCTATACCCATGGTTTTATCCAAAACCGTGGGTTTAAGGCCATTTTCCAACAATGACTTCATTAACTATCTTATTGACAATTATTCTAGAATTTTAAATAAGGGAATACCTCAATGAAATCTAGGATCTTAAAACCTCCCCACCTTATAAAATCTCTTCCTCAAGCCCCTCTTCCTAAGAATCATTGAGCTTCCCAAGAAAAGAGATTGGGCCATTGGGCCTATATATCTATCTCCATCTCTAAGGTTTTTTTCTTGAACATTACCATGCTACCACAAAACCCAAACCAATGGCATCGTGTTTCCCTGCAATATTTCATCACTACAAACCATAATACGAAGGGGATCCTTTTGAAAGGACACATCAATATGAAGCTCAAAATCGTCAACATTGGTCACATGTGATGGATTAGGGTGGTACTTATAAAGATGTTACACATGAAAAACATCATGCATGCCACTATATTATTATGGAAGAGCCAATCGGTATGGCACTTGTCCAATTCCTTCCATAATATTAAATAGACCCACCTAGTTAGGCACAAAATTACCATTTTTTTTTGAATTCTCAAGTGACCAAACCTTGGAATACCTGAAGAAACATGTTATCACCCACCATAAACTCAAGAGGATTGAGGAATTGATCTTTATATGAATTCAGTCTTATATGATCCATATCAATTCATTCTCAAATTAACTTAACCTTTTATGGAATCACCCAAATAGGACTCGGACCCAAAAAGTATAATTCCCCAACCTCTATTCAACATAACAGAGATCTACATGTTCTACCATATAGTTCCTCATATAGTTCCATCTAAATCATATCATTATAACTATTTTTATAGGTGAACTTAAAAAGTTCCAAGTGCTTCTCCCAATATCCATGAAAATATTTACTAAAAATATGTCATTTAATAATGCTAGTAGAATGGATTTATTAGTGCTTTAGAAGATCTCATTATGAAAGTGATGTTAAAGGGTTGGCTTTAATAGTGCTCGAAAAAGATTTCAATAAAGGAACTGATGATAAAATGTGATAATTTTTTTTATTCGAATTTCTTCTTCCACCACTTTTTTTCATTCTTCCCACCCCCTTTATCATCACTTTAGATAACCCCACCCTCCCACATGTGCCCCTGCCTCTAGACAATTTTGAACATGAGGCATCCTTATGTCCCTTCACCTTTTCCACTCCATTATTGTTTTCTTTTATTTTATGCTCTATCTATATATTTATATATATATTTCATTATACTTTTTAATCCATATATTTATATGTATATTTTTATATATCTTTATATATATATATATATTAAATTCATATATAAATTTTGTTTTGTGTGTGTGTATGTGTGAATATATAACAATATGTATATATTTCTATATATTTTATTATAAATAATAGTACATTGTACAAAATGATAAAAATTAAAAACCATAATATCAATATGAATGTAATCCCCAAAAATAAATTCAGTCCCAACTAAAAAAGAAAGTAATACCTCCTTAAAAGTGGCTGAAATTCCATCAAATGTTAAAATATTGGGGTACCTCGACTAAAAACTCGGTTTTGGATGACTTATAAACCACTTTTGACCTCGAAAGAATCGTAAATGGGTTCCCTTGGTGAACAAAGTGTAAAGATCATCACATGATTTGATTTGATATATGGTATAACCTAAACAGATACTCGGATAAAAAGTTAGGCCTATTTGATGTTCAAGTTATATTTTCAACTTATATTAGATATTTTATTGACTTTTTTTTCTAGCTTTAAATTTTTATTAAATTAAAATTACATGATAGTATTATAAAAATTATTGATTAAAAAATAATTATTATTTTATATGTCAATTTCACTAAATGTCATATATATGAAGTGTAAATTCCTATTTAACCTTTTCTATAACATATTTAGAAATATATAATATATTTATATCAATATAAATATAAATATATTATTTTGAGGGAAATATTTTTTTTTCAAATATACCCATTATTAGTGATTTTTATAAGCGTTGATAAATTCCTCCCCTTTATCAGTGATTTTTTACTAGTACTGATAAGGCCCCCCTTTATCAGTGCTTTTTTAAAAATGCAGATAAAGGTGGAAAAATTTATAAGTTCTTCTTTAAAATTGATGATAAATTCACCCCTTTAATAGTTATTTTTTTAGTATTGTTGAAGACCCCCTTTAAAAAAATTAGCGTTGAGAAAGGGGTTCTTTAACATCGCTTTTTTCTAGTGCTGTTAAAGATCTAGAAACAGTAAACTTAATTTTTTAGTAGGGAATCCATGAAACATCCCCTCAACATTTCCTCTAGGACCTGAATTGGATGATCTAATTTCCCGTCCATCTACAGATGGAAGGTTTTACTAAAAACACATGTTGGGAAAAAATCCCTCTAGGTAACATTGAAGAATTTTTGGGTTGATTTTGTTTGTTGACAAAGAGGATTTCCATGGTGAGTTTTCATGTTCAAGAGGTATTATTTATAATCAATGTTGACAAAAAACCATGAAAAATGAATGAACAATCAGGAGGTGGTACAAAAAGAACATATACAAGATGGCATCATTTTCTAGTGTTTGCCAAATTTTTGGGCCTCAAAATCAAAAAATGGAGAAAGGTGTTTCTGGAAAAAGGAAGTTCTATGAAATATTGGAGGTGGTATGGAAACTTTCACACAAGGAATTTTTTCATATCAGAATGTTCAAATATGGAAAAGGCATGAAGTGCATGAAAGATTTGGAAATGTGCATGAAATATGAGTTTTCACAAAAGATGATTATGCACCCAATGCGATGTCAAATGGGGTTTTGCATGCTCGAAGAGGATATTGTGTGACACATCGAATCTTTCACATAGGTTTTAGAAATTCCTATAAATAAGGGGTGACCCCCCTCATTCAATACAGCTCATGACATAGAGGAAATATGAGCTTTGAATCAGGTGATAATTTTAGGAAAATGGATTTGTGTGAAAGAATTTGAGTTGTGATCAAGCTAAGAATATTGTGTGTAATATTTTAGTTGCAAGAAAGATTGAAGTTGAGTGCAAGGGGTGTTTAAAAACAAAGTGGAATCTTGTCTGCAAGGCATTAAAGTTGCGTGCAAGACGCAGTAAGGGTCACACGATAGATTTGTAGTTTCCCAACACTTTTGTGGTAAAGAGGTATTCATTAGTGGATGAAATTGGGACATCAATACTAAAACTATATACAGTTGATGATGCATTCATTATAGATAATTATGCGACCTACAAGTCTATAAACTGTGAGTGGATCTTCTGAAGAAGCAGTAAGCGCACTTCAATTGAGAGAGAAGTGAGATTTCAAATTGTGATCTGTTGTAAACCATGAGGGACGGGGAGTCCACTCCAAACTTTTTAAATAGAAGTTTACTTTTAGCGGATTTGTTATATCAAACCATTTTGGTTGTATTCTCCTTGGATGTAGCCCAGTGAGGGTGAACTAAGTAAAAATTATTGTGTCTCGTGCATTCTTTAACTTCTGTTCATACTATTCTATGGGAAAGATAGAGAAGATAGTTATTTTACAAAAAAACTAGAACAAAATGGGTATTTTTTTAATATTTCATACCCTGATTCACCCCCCCCACTCTCATGATTTTTGACCCAGGGGACCTAATAATTGGTATCTGAGGAATGTGCCAAAGCATAATCAAAGTAGTCATAAGTAGAAAATCAAAGAATCAACAGGTGAGTTTAAAACGTAAAATAGATTTGCAGCTTTGTAGGATAAATTTATTCTATCATATTATAAATAAGATCAAGTTTGTAAATAAATACTAAGTATTAATTAAAAAAATGGATCATGAAGAAGAGAAATGATAAGGCAGTGGTTTCTAAAATTTCCCTTAAAGCATCATATCGTTCTGGTGTATGGATCCTTAACAACAGTTTCACATCCTATATAATGAGGAATAAGGATATTTTTTCAGGAATAAAGTATGAAAAATAAGTAGTTTTTATATTTTTAAATGATGAAGGAAATAAGATAATTGGTTTGGGTAAGGCTAGGTTTGGGGAAAAAGAAATGATACATGTTGATGTCGTAGTATTGGAAGGTCTCAGTAACAACTTGATTAGCGTTAGTCAATTATGTGACTCGCGTCATTCTATAATATTTACTAAGAATATGTATATCATCAAAGTAAGAGATGATGCAGTTTTTCTACATGGAAAAAGGATAAAGAAAAATATATACCTTATAAGTGGGGAAGAAGATATGTGTATTTTATGTAGAGAGGAATAATGAAAATTGTCGCATAAATTACGTTGTCGTCTATTCAAACCATCCCTGGATGATCTCATAAAGTGTGATACAGATAGATACCTCCCTAATATATCACATGATCATAATTATACTTGTTATGCATGTCAAAAAGGGAAGATCATTAGAAATACGTACAAGTAAATGGAACATAAGTCAATAAGAGTGCTTGAACTGGTGCATGCTGATATTTGTGGCCCTATATCACCAAGATCCATTGACATGAAGAGATATTATATTATTTTAATTGATGATTATAGAAAAATAGAATGGGTATTTATCAATTCCCACAATTATAATGTGTTCAGGTTAATAAAAAAGTATCATAGGGAATGTGAAATTATTCTTGGATAGAAAATTCTAATGTTTCATACTGATAATAGTATGGATTTCAAAATAAATCAAGTGTAAAACTATCTAGAGAAACATGGGATAAGGCTTCAAGTTTCTTTTGTGATAACTCCTCAATAGAATAGAGTGTTTGAGAGGAGAAATCAGATTATAAAAATCCAGACTTTCTTTTTAGGTATGAGTTTTCTTTTCTAATGTTTTTGAGAAAAATAGCAGAATATAGAAATTTAAGGAGTACACACCATTTACTTTGGAGTACACATCATGTAACTGGTTGCCGCAGGTGACCATGTACTGGTCATGTAATGGCCGAGTACATGGACATCTGGGGTGTCCTAGAGACCACCTAAAGTGGGGCCCGATAAAGGTATATACAAGTTGTGTACTTTTAAAAGACATGTCGTGTACCTTTCGTTTTATTTGTTAAATCGGATCAGGGTCGCATATAATTGGCAGAAACACATTATTCTCGAGTTGTCTCATCCAAGAGGGACCGAAGCTGATGATTATTCTCTGACACACTAAACTTATGTATGTTCTTCTAATAAACCACTTTCGATTGTGTTGGAATCTCCATGGTGAGTTCTTCCTTCTTCTAGATCCTCGTCTCTTGATTTCTCCTATTTCATGAGATATCATTTGTTGAATGTTTTAGATGTTTTTGTAAATCTATGTTGTCCTAGGTTTATTAAAAGGATAGGATTCAACTAGATCAATAATACAACAACAATGTAGTGGTTTTTTCCTTTCTGTAGTTATTATTTGAATATTATGTGCAAAAGTGCCCAATACCCTAGAACGAGGTATTGCGTGTTTAGGTATTTTAGCCTTGTCATTGCCTGCTATGCCTTGTGTTCTGGAGTAGAGGTTATTTGGTTGTGATTAGAGTCATTTTCCATGATATGTATGTGTTTCCCATGTTCATATTGATTTGTACCGTTTGGTCGGGTCAAAATGGCCCGAAGGCCTTTATTTTTTATTATTTTTGATAATCCACCTTTCAAGGGGTGAGGTGGACCCCCTACAAGGAACAATGGCTTAGATACAATTACATTACTGGTAGGCCTTAGAGGGAATCACCCAAAAAAGAAAAATTGGAACTGCTCCTCCCCAACATATGTCATGATATCAGCACTCCACCTTTGCAGGGATGGTTGGATAGCTGTCCTATGAAAAGCTGCACAGGCCTGGTACTGATGGCAAATCCATACCCTCTCATTCTTCCAAATGTAGTTATCTCTACTCAAGTGAATGTGCCTACCCTAAATCCTCATCTAATTCCTCGTTCCTTGTATTCAAACTGGTACATCTGAATTCGAGTGGCCCGAAGGCCTTGGGGTAGCCTTAAGGCCTTATGGTGACCCAAATTCCTTGATAATCAACTGGCTCGAAGGCCTTGGGTGACCCGAAAACCATGCAGGACCCGAGGCCCAAACTAGTGTCCTAGAGCCCCGAATGGATGAATAATTCTGGCTGCTACAGTATTGAATAGTACCTACTACAGTGCATACTAAGTAGTTCTTGAAATTTGTTAGCCAAGTAGTTCTTAAAGTTAAATTTAGATGTTGAACATCATTGTGCACGATTGACTTACAGAGGGATATGGGAACCTGGTGTAGTAGACCATAGGTGGAATGAACGTTGAGGGCTTCTCCAGAGTGTTTGTTTAATTTTATGTTATAGGGGGTGGACTTTGTGCACCCTCAAAGTGTTTGTAGTTCCACATTGAGAGACAATAGGAGGAATTGGATGTTGAGTGCTTCCTCAGAGTGTCTACAGTTACTGATATGAGACTATAGGGGGGATCGATGGTGAGTACTTACTCATAGAGTCTTTTCCAAAGCTTAACCAGGGGGGTTAGACTGTGAGTGCTTCCCAGGGGGTTGCTTATGATTGATTGTTTGAACCAAAGGGGTTAGGCTATGAGTACTTCCCAGGGGGTTACTTGTTTTTGAATTGTTTCTTACTTGATATATGAAAATGAATTCAATTGAAACTATAGGATTATTTACATTTGAGTACTTCCTTGTTTATTGCTTCATTTTTTTATTGCCTACCATATATATTTTGGTGTTTGCTTAATCAGATTCATCTCACACTCTATTTGGGTCATGCTTTTGGGCCCAAAAAGATTATATTGCAGTAGGTATAGATAAGGGAAAGTTCCCTTATACATCATGTACTTGATTGTTGTAGAGCTGGAGAGCATGGGTCCAAGCTGAGGCTTGTGATGTTGCTGCAGTTTATTTATTTTCTTTATACTTTGGTTTAGTACTATATTCCAGCATAGGGACTTGTTTGGATTCTTTCCTGGACATATGTATCATGCTTCATTTATATATGTGTGCTTCAATTGTTTATTACTTCTAGTCTTTTGTTGTTTACTTTTTGCATGTTATTAAAACTTTCTCTATTGTTATCTATTTATTTCTATTGCATTACATTGCCAATGAGGGAATAGTTTCCCCATTATCACACCCAAGTACCTCGCTGCTAGTCGACAACCTCTGGCATTTAGGGAAATGCGCTTGATGCCATGTGACCAAATAGGTACGGGGCACCTCTGGGAGGCTCCCGGAACTAGGATGTTACAAAGTGGTGTCAATGGAATTATTTTCTTCTTGACTTACTGTTTATATCCTATAGATAGTGATAGAAAGGAATAGGTACTTGGTAATAAGGTGTGTCCGGAAATATCTAACCCGTGTACATGGAAAAGCAAATTTACCTCGTATATTGTGATTTTTCTAGTTTTACAATTATTACAGTGGATTTGATTCCACCATTGGGTGATTCACATGTTTTGTGATATTATTATTGATATTATTGAGGTTCTATTTCTATTTTAGCCCAATGAGATTAGGGTATTCCATCCCATTCATCATATAGGCACTTTCTAGAGATCACATGTCATGCATTCATGCCATTCCATTTAGGGTGTATTACTGATTGCATGTTATTGTGATAGATGTTATGCTAGATATGCATGTTCTTGTGATATATTCCCTAATAGAATATCTTCTTTTTGATAGGGTACTTATAATATGTAAGGTTTCATTTTAATGAGGGACAAACATTGATTCTTGAGGTGTTATGGGCCCTCATGGATTGGAATTTGGTGGTTGATTTCTTTGTTATTACTTGTATATGACATGAGTATGATGCCAAGACTTGATTTGCAGGGAGTATGGGGCCCCACGGATCGTAAATTGGCACATTGATGTTGGCTTTAGTGTTTTATGGGATTCCAAAGTAGTTTTTAAGGCTTACTATCTGGAAAAATATAGAATAAACAGGGTGTATTGTAGAATACATGCCATGTGTCCTTCTATTCAGGAAAGAACTATTTTTCTTAAGTATAGGTCATGTATTTTATGTACACGCTGTGTAGTTTCTAACCGTGTCAATGGATGTGTGAGCAGAGACACAGGGATGGGAAATTTGCGTGGGACACAATGTGTACCCTATGTGAATGTTGTGTCTTAGGAGCCATGTGTCTGACCGACCGTGTGACTAACGACGTGGGTGGATTATGGGTAGTTAGTACATGCTATTTTTGGAAAAAACAAACTGTGTAGCGTCATCTGTGCAACCAGCCATGTGACTAAAAACACTGGTCGGTGAAGTTATTTCTAGTACACGTCGTGTCTGGCACAAACACACTGGATAGTCTTGCTCTAGCAGAACCATGTGGGTTAAGTCATGTATAAGAACTCAGGTAGGGTAAGAATTTTCAAGTACACACCGTGTTATAGGAAAACACGTTGTGTGTATGTGGTGTTACATGACCTATGATGGAAAAAGTACACATCCAAATTAAAGCTTAAGGAAACACACCATGTAGGATTTGTACACACCGTGTATCGACCTTTTAGAAATCTTGAATGATTTCTTTCTCCTATTACCTTCTTGCACTTATAAGTTTCAGTCCTTGTTAATCGTGGTCTAAGGTGTGTGTTTGACCTTTTTCAGACTTTCCACTGAGACTTCCTCCGGTTGTATGCCAGTTATAGGGCAGTGACCAGACACCGGACATGGATGGTCATGAACTGCTAGCAGATCCTCTAGTCGTGCCCATATTTGCACCAGCTGTTATCCTAGATGCAGGTGTTGATGCACAGTTCTGAGATGGATTTATGAGGTTCATTTAGACCTTTCTAAGAGTATTTCCTCCTGAACCATCTACGGTAGACTTGACATGGGTTTTTCCGCAACAGCATCCTCCAACCTTTACAGGGGATGGAGGACCTCAGGCTGCAGAATCATGGTTAGAGGCATTGATTTCGATCTTTGAGCATCTGGAGATGCCTCTAGATAGGAGGGTGAAGCTCACTACATACATTCTATGGGATTCCTCCAAGGTATGGTGGGATGTGATCTCACAGGCGGGACTCCAGAAGGTTATCGATTGGGATGAGTTCCAGCGTGCCTTCTATGATTACTTCTACTCAGAGACTTTGAGGGTCTATTGAGACCAAGAGTTCATGAATCTAGAGCAGGGTACTCTCTTAGTTATGGTGTATTATTCCCACTTCACAAAGCAGTAGTGCTTCACACCCATTCCAAGGGGAGATGAGTTATTCTTGGTGAGGAAGTTTGAGGATAGTCTCAGGCATGACATCCGATATCAGGTGAACATCTTCAGGTTGACTTCCATCACCTCTATATTAAACCAGGTGATGATCACAGAGTGAAATATGAGGGATTCTAGAGTTGTGAACCATGGAGGATTGAAATACGGAGTTGGTACCCCTCATACTGATAGAAGGAAGTGCCTCAAGGATTCTACACGCAAGGATCTGAGGAAGAAAGATACTTTTTCTAGTTTCCAGGTGGTGTGCTACCAGTGCAGGAAGAGTGGGCATACAAGGAAAAATTTCCCGAGAGACACAGTGGAGTGTCGATCTTGCGGCAAGATGGGTCATATTTAGCGGTTCTGTCAGTTTTTCTCACCAGCAATTGGTGATAGAGGTTCTGTTTCGACTCCTCGTACCAAAGTAGGGACACCAGTTTCTCATCAGTCTGGTAATTGGAGTTCTTCTGGCCATTCAGTCTGAGGTAGATTTTGTGGTCGTGGTATCCATTCAGCAGGCTTTCAGTGACTACAGGGTGGATCAACTTAGGGTGGTCAGGTAGGGTCATAGGGCCGTGGAACAGGCCAGACTTTTGCAGTGCAGCAGACCCAGTATGATCAGGATCCTGAATCCTCTATAGTTCAAGGTACGATTCTAGTTTCCTCAGTTCTAGCTTCTACACTTTTCAATATAGGGGATTCCCATAGTTTCATATTTGTTGCTTTTGTGGAGAGACTTGGGCTCATTATCATTACTTCTACTTATTTCTGGACTCTAGACACTCTGTTGGGGACTAGAATGGCTAGTGTACGTTAGTGCAAGGAGTTCCCTCTTGAGCTTGGTGGGTTTCACTTATCATAAGAACTTTATGTCTTAGAGATGATGAGATATGTCATCATTATCAGGATGGACTAGTTAGTTCCCTTCTAGACATTTGTTTATTGCTATCATCATAGGGTGAGTTTTACGTCACCAGAGGGTGGATCCATTTTACATAAGGGAAAATGGGATGTTCAGGGGAGCAGAGTAGGAACCAAGCATCATGGGTTGGGAGGAATTACATCCCAGATTTCTAGTCTGTATCTGGATGACCAGGGGACATCACAGTTGGACATTCCTCTGGTGGTCGATCATTTCAAGGATGTTTTTCTAGAGGACTTTTCAGGTTTTCCTCCTGAGCGAGAGGTAGACTTTTCTATTGAGCTTGTGCCAGATGAGGCATTGGTGTACATTCCTCCCTATAGGATGGATACACTAGAGTTACAAGAGCTCAAGAAGCAGTTATAGTATTTAAAGTTGAAGGGTTTCATCCGACCCAAAACTTATTCTTGGGGTTCGCCTATCTAGTTTGTGAAGAAGGAGGACAATAACCTCCTACTTTGTGTGGATTATCGGAAGTTGAACCAGTTGAAGGTCAAGAACCGATATCCCTTACCATGGATTGGTGATCTATTTGATCAGCTACGAGGATCCATGGTGTTCTAAAATATTTACATGAGATCCAGTTACCATAAATTGCACGTTAAACCATCTAATATACCTATTACAGCCTTTCAGAGTAGGTATGGTCTATACGAGTATGTGGTTATGTCGTTCGGTCTCATAAATGCGCCTGCAGTTTTCATGGAACTGATGAACTGTATGTTCCATCCATAATTGGTTTCTTTCGTGGTAGTCTTCGTGGATAATATCTTGGTGTACTCTCACACCTGACATGACCATTACAAACATCTTTAGATCATTTTGAGTACAATGAGAGAGCATTATTTATATGCTATGGTCTCAAATTCCACTTTTTGATGGACTAAATTCACTTCTAAGGCCATGTTATCTCATAGATAGGAGTATCAATGGACCCAGATAAAGTGATAGTAGTAGTTTTCTGAGAGCATCTGAAGAAAATATTTGAGTTATGGAGTTCTATTGGGATTTTTAAATACTACAGATATTCCATACAGTACTTTTCACACATAGAAGTGCCACTGAAGGTCCTGACTAATAAGGGTGTGAAGTACCCTTGGACAGATACTTGTGAGTCAGCCTTTCAAGAGATGAAAGGGAGGTCTACTTCAGCACCGATACTAGTATTTCTAGATCCGTGAAAGAGTTATACAATTTACTATGGTGCATTAGGTATCAGGCTAGGAGTAGTGCTTATGTAATGAGAAGGAGTCTTTGCGTACGGGTCTTGGAAGTTGAAGCCACATGAGAGGAATTACCCAATGAACGATATTGAGTTGGCTGCAATTGCTCATTTTTTATGCTATTGGAGACATTACTGATAGGGAGTGCATTTTTTTGTTTTCATCAACCACAAAAGTCTCAATTATATCTTTACTCGGTGCGATCGGAATTTGAGATAGCAAAGGTGGTTTGAGTACCTTTAGTCCTTCGATTTTGAGCATTCTTATATGCTTATGAAAGGCAACGCAGTAGCTGATGCGTTGAGCATAAGAACTCAGATATAGGCAATTCATGAGGACATTAGTGAGTGGAAGCTTATGGCTCTATTTTCTAAGATGCATTTGGAGGTGCATGACAAATAGGGGCAGGCGTTTCTTTCTTCTTCAGTTGTTACCTCTATTATTCTTGAATGATTGTGAATGAGGAAGCTGTCAGATGCTAAAGGCCTAGTCCTATGGGAGAGTATGTCAGGAGAAAAACCTATTCCTGGATGGACCATGGGCGAGGATAAGATCTTGCTCTTTCATGGGAGTGTATGGGTGCCAGAAGACATACGAAAGTAGCTGATGTGAGACTTTCATTCCTCAGTTTGGGTAGTTCATCATGGTGTCACCAAGATGTATTGATATCTACATCATCATTATTGGTGTCCAGGTATAATGAGAGATGTTGTTGGGTTTGTCATGTCATGTTCCACCAATTAGTAGGTGAAGGCGGAACATCAGTGACTAGCAGGGCTTTTATAGTAGCTACCCATTCCTGATTGGAAGTGGAATGATGTCATGATGGACTTTGTGATAGGTTTACAGAGGTCACCTCAAGGTAATTATGTATTTTGGGTTTTCATTGATATACTCATGAAGGTTTCTCACTTCTTTCCAATCAAAAAGACCTTCATTGTTGACGAGTTGAGAATGTTGTACATCTGAGATATTGTGTTGTTTCATGGGGTTCCACACCCCATTGTTTCAGAAAGGGATGCACGTTTTACTTCTTGGGTCTGGCAGGGACTATATAGGGCTTTGGGTACACAATTAATATTGAGTATGACTTACCATCCCTAGACATAAGCTTAGTTCGAGCATACAATTCAGGTGCTGGAGGAAATGCTACGATCATGTGTCCTGGATTTTGGTGGTTCTTGAGAGATGTACATAACTATTGTGGATTTTTCCTACAATAATAGTTTTCAAGAAACTATTCGTATGACACCTTATGAGGCTTTGTACGGTAGGCCATCCTGATCACCCTTATGTTGGTGGGAGGTAGGAGTGGAAGCTATGATGGGACCTCATCATGTCCAGAAGACCATGAAGCAGATAAAGTTGATTTTGAAGAGGATGGATACTATACAGTCATAGAAAAAGTCTTATGTTGATCGACGGAGACGACCTCTGGAGTTCGATATCAAAGATTAGGTTTTCCTATGTGTCACACCTAGGTTGGGACACAGAAGGATCCGGAGGAAAGGTAACCTTTCACCAAGATATGTTGTACTATTTGTGGTTTTGGAGAGAGTCGGGATGGTTGCCTATCAGTTGTAGTTACCTCAGAGGTACCAGGCTATAAACGACGTCTTCCACATTTCTCAGCTATGGAATTACTTCTCAGACTCGTCTCATGTTTTCCAACCCGAGGAGGTTGAGTTGGAGGTGGATGTCTCATTTGAGGAGCATCATATCTGGATTTTTATCATAGCGTGAAGGTTCTCCATGGCTGGTATGTTCCTCTGGTACGGGTGTTATGGAGGTACAAGCGAGTACAGGACAAGACTTGGGAGAGGGAGGCTGATGTGTGATTACAGTGGCCAGAGTTGTTCGAGGATTCTTCTTCTACGCCACCTTATTAGGGAAATTCAGGGATGAATTTCTTTAAGGGGATGTTTTTAAGAACCAGGACCTTCTTTTCAAGTATGTGTTTTATTTTCTAGTGTTTTTGAGAAGAAAAGAAGAATCTAGAAATTTAAGGAGTACAAACCATGTACTTTGGAGTACACGTCGTTTAACCGGTTGTCACGGGTGACCATGTACTGGCCGTGTAACGACCGAGTACATGGCCATGTGGGGTGAACTGGAGACCGCCTAAAGTGGGGCCCAGTAAAGACATATACACTCTATGTACTTTTAAAAGGCACACTGTGTAATTTTATTTTATTTGTCAAATCGGACCGAGGTCGCGTCTAATTGGAAGAAACACCTTCTTCTCGGTTCGTCTCATCTAGGAGCGACCGAAGCCAACGATTCTTCTTCAAGCCCCTGACCTGTTTTCCATTCTCCAAATCAACCACCATCAATTGTGTTGAAATCCCCACGATGAGTTATTCCTTCTTCTAGAGCCTCATCTCTTGATTTCTCCTCTTTCATAAGATATCCTTGGTTGAATGTTTTAGAAATTTGTATAGATCTACATCATTCTAGGTCGATTCAACGGACTATATTCAACTATATCGGTCATACAACATCGAGGTAGGTTGATGGTGCCTTTTGGTAGTTATTCATTGAATATTATGTGCAAAAGTTCCTAATACCCTAGAATGGGGTATTGCATGTTTAGGGATTTTAGCCCTGTCATTGGCTGATATGACTTGTGTATCTGAGTAAAGGTTGTTTGGTTGTGAATAGGGTTATTTTCAAATCTATGGATGTGTTTCCAATGTTCGTCTTGATTTTTACCATTTGTTCTAGCTTTGCTGGTTAGGCCGTTTGTTTTCCATGCCCAATGTTGTTAGGATAGAGTGATATTATCTGATGTTGTTATATGCTTGTAGCTGTTTAGCCAAGTATTTCTTAAAAGTTGTAATCCAAGTAGTTAGTAAGGTTTACATTGGATATTGAACATCTTTGTGCATGATTGGCTTATACAGGGCTATGGGAACCTGGTTTAGTAGACCATAGGGTGAATGGATGTTGAGGTCTTCTCTAGAGTGACTGTTTACTTTTACATTGTGAGACCATAAGGGGTATGGACTTTGTTCTCCCTTAGAGTATTTTTAGTTCCACATTGCGAGACCACTGGAGGAATTGGAAGTTGAGTGCTTCCTCAGAGTGTCTATAGTTACAGATAGAAGACCACAGGGGGAATTGACAATGACTGCTTCCTCAGAGAGTCTTTGCTAATGCTGAATAAGATGGGTTAGATTGTGAGTGCTACCTAGAGGGTTGATTATGTTTGATTGGTTGAACCAGAGGGGTTGGGATGTGAGTAATTCCCATAGGGTAACTTTTTTTTTAATTATTGATTACTTTATATATGAAAATGAATGCAATTGAAACTACATTATTGTTTAATTTTGAGTACTTACTTTTTTAATACTTCCTTTTTCTTATTGTCTTCCATATATATTCACTAACTATTAGGCATAGATCATTGGTTGGTTAACTACTGGGATTCATCTCACACCTTATTTGGGTCATACTTTTGGGCCCAAACAGATTATATTATTGCGGGTATAGATAATGGAAAGCGACCTTCTACTTCAGGTAATTGATTGTTGTGGATCTGGAGAGCATGAGACCAAGCTGAGGCTTGTGATGATACTAGAGTTTATTTTTTTCCTTTGTACTTTGGTTTAGTACTGTATTCTATAGTTGTGACTTGTTTGGATGTTTTCCTAGACATATGTATCATGCATCATTTATATATGTGTGATCCAGTTGTTTATTAATTTCAGTGTTCCACTGTTTACTTATTTCAGGTTATTACTTCTTACGTTATTGTTACCTATTTATTTCAACTGCATTACTCCTACCATGAGGGAATAGTATCCCCACAATCACACCCAAGGCCATCACTTCTTGTCGACAGCCTCTAGCATTTGGGAAAATGCGCTTGAGGCCTTGTGACCAATTGGGTACGGGGCACCTCTAGGCGGCTCCCAGAACTGGGACGTTACACATATCATCAATAACATGTCCAAAATGATGCTTATTAAAAAAGTACTATTAGAGAAATTTTGGAAGGGGAATTTTTTACATAAGTCTAAATCTCTAACAGGGATCTATTTTGTCTGAAGGAAGGAAAGACTCTGTATGATATGTGGTATGGAAAGAATCCAGCCTTAAAATATTTCTGAATATTTGGATGTAAGTTATTTATTATCAAAAAATAAAAACACATGAAATTTGAGTCATGATGAGATGAGGGTATATTCTTTGGCTACTCAGAAAAAAAAAAGAATATAAATGATTTAATAAGTTGTTGGGAAAAGTAGTTGAGAGAAATGATGTCACTTTAGTAGAAAATTAAAGGGAATATTCAACAACACAGTGAACAGTTCTTCATGAAAGTGATGAGGATGAAAGAAACGTAGGGGGAGAAGAAGTGGAAGATGATGATTCAGAAGAAGACACTAATAATGAGAAAGAGGAAGTAAAGCTTCTGTCTATAAATAATCCAAAGAGTCAAGCCAAAATTGAAAAAAAAAATAATATTGGTGATCAAAAAATGCCTATTTAAACAAGAATAATGAAGTCATTAAGGCATGCATCATTCCTATATTAGGTAGAGCTTAAATGTTTTGTTGATGCAGCTGGATATGAAAACTAGGTTCAGATAATTAACGACAAGATAGACCAAATTGAGAAGAATCAAACATGGGAGATTGATTTGAGTCCCATATATAAGAATTTCATTATGACTAAATGGGTCTTTCACAATAAGATGAATGAAAATGGTGTAGTGGTTTGAAAAAATAGAATATCTTGTGTGAAAAGGATACTCCTAGATAGAGGTTATCGATGTTGATGAGACATTTGCACCTATTGCAAGGCTAGAGACAATCAGATTATTCTTGGTCATAGCAGTTCCATGAAAGTTTGAGGTTTTCCAGATGGATGTTAAGTCCACATTTTTTAATGGGGTTCTAGAAGAAGCGTATATTGAGTAGCCAGATGGTTTTCTCATTCATGAAGATGAGAATAGATTTTTTCGGCTAAAGAAGGTGTTGTATGGTTTGAATCAGGCACCAAGAGCATGGTATTTATGGCTTGATCAGTTTTTGAAGAATCTTAGTTTATAACATGGTGGATTTGATTACAATCTATATGTGAATAATTATAGTAATCAAAGGATGATGGTGTTGGTGTATGTTGATGACATAATCTTTGGTGGATCAGATGAATCACAGTGTAGATAGTTTTCAGAATTCATGAAGAGTGAGTTTGAAATGTCAATGATTGGTGAACCTACATTTTTCCATGGTTTAGAGGTAAAAAAATGAAGGAATGGCACATTAATTTCTCAATAAAAATATGCCAATGATATTTTGAGAAGGTTTGTAATGGAAAATTACAAGGAGATAAAGACTATAGTTTCTACCCAGACAAAACTATCAAAAGATGATAATGGAAAGATAGTTAATATCACTGAATATAGGAAAATTATTTAAAGTTTAATATAATTGAAAACGACAGGACCTGATATTGTTTTCTCTACATGCCAAGCAGCAATATATCAAAACAATCCCAAAGAAAACCACAATCTTGTAGTAAAAAATAATACTTTATTATATAAAGGGAACTGTGGATTTTAGTGTTCTATTCAATGAAAAATCTCAGCAAGAGTTATTGGGATATACATATGCAAATTGTGTGAAATCAGCAGATGACATAAAATCAATGTCATGTGGTAAATTCTATATTGAAGGATTGTGTATTTCTTAGTTTAGAATGAAATAAGATTCTATTTCATTGAGCATCCTAAAATATGAATATATTGAGGATACTTATGTGTGGACATAGTTATTGTGGATGAAGAAACAACTTTATGATATGGGAGTTGAAGTAAAGTCTCCAATTAGAATCCATTGTGATAATTCAAGTGTTATCAATTTTAGAAAAAATTCAGTCCTTCACTCAAGGACAAAACACATTAAAATCAAATACCACTTTATCACGGAAAAAGTGGATCAAAAGTTTATAAAGTTGGAGTATGTGCCTATAGAACAATAGGTTGTAGAAATTTTGGCAAGGAATTTACCCAAAGAAGAATTTGAGAGGCATCGACTGGATCTGGGAGTTTATTGGACTCCCCGCACTTTAAAAGTGTGGATGTGGGCCCCCCCTCTTCCAAGGTATGGTGTGTATTTCCATAATATATTGATATGTGTTCTCTACTCTATTTTAGACCATAAATAAGTAACCTTTGGGTTCATTGAAAATGGGGGAGAAATGTTTTCATGTTAATGGGTGATAAATTGTGGTTAAAGAAGGGAGAAAATTTCTTAAGTTAAGACATGAGGAGAAGCTGACAGGTGGAGCGGCGAGATAGGGTGAGATGCAAGATAGGTAGAATTGAATATGAAGATACTAGAAGTGATCGATCAAAAGATATATATGAAAATATCTAGAGTTTGTGATGAAATAATTTTTTTGGTTTCAAGAATTGGTTTAAGGGATGAAGTGATTCTTTGATGAACTTTTTATACTACTACTGTTTCTCACATTGAGCATTTCTCATGTGGGCTTAGAGTATTTTTTGAGTAAATATTTGTTCATTATCTTAATCACATGATTTTAATGGTGTTATAATATTGATGATCCAAAAAGATACCAAATTATGAAAGAATTTTCAACAAACCCAAAGAGGAGATTTTTGGGAAAAAATCCTTCAGGGTAACATTGAATCATTTTTGGGTAGATTGTGTTAGTTGAAAAAGAGGGTTTCTATGGAGAATCATCATGTTCAAGAGGTATTTTTGAAAACCAATGCTTACAATGAACCATGAAAAAATGGAGGAATGATCTGGAGGTAATAAAAAAAGAACAGATACAAGGTGGAATTGTTTTCCATTGTTTGCAATATTTTTGGGCCTCAAAATTGAAAAATAGTGAAAGGTCTTTTTGGAAAAGGAAGTTGTGTGCAAGATTGAAGGTGGTTTGGAAACATGCATACAAGGAATTTTTTTATATCATAATTTCGAATTATGGAAAAGGCACGAGGTGTGCGAAAGATTTTGAAATGTGCGTGAAAGAGGCTTACGCACCCAATGTGATGTCATATGGGGGTTTTCATGCTCTAAGAGGTTCTTATGCGAAACGTTGAATATTATATGAAGGGGTCGGAGATGCCTATAAATAATAGGTGACCCCCCTCATTCAATGTATCTCAAGACTTAGAGGAAATCTGATCTCTAAATCGCATAATAATTTTAGGCAAAATGGAGTTGCGTGAAAGAATTTGAGTTGCACGCAAGATAAGAAAGTTGCGTGTAAGATTTGAGTTGCGTATAAGATTGAAGTTTCGTACAAGGGGTGTTTCTTGACAAAAGTGGAATCTTGCACGCATGGCATTGATGTTGTTTTCAAGACACCGTAAGGGTTGTGAAAAAGATTTGAAGTTTCCCAGTACATCTATGGTAAAGAGGTATTCATCAGTGGATGAAAGTGGGACATCAATAGAGCATCTACATACAATGGATGATGATTTCATTATAGATAAATAAGGGACCTACAAGTCTATAAACTGTGAGTGGGTATTCTAAAGAAGTAGTGAGTGCACTTCAGTTGAGAGAGAAGTGGGGTTTTAAATTGTGATTGGTTGAAAACCAGGAGGGAAAATGAGTCCACTCCAAAATATGTAAATAATAGTGAACTTTTTGTGGATTTGGTACATCAGCACATTGTCATTGTATGATCCTTGGACGTAGCCTAGTGAGGTTGAACCAAGTAAAAATTAATGTTTCTCGTGCATTATTAAATTTTTTTCATACTTTGATACGAGAAAGGGAGAGAAGATAGTTTTGTTTAACAATGAAACAATATCCAAAGTGGTAGTTGTTTTAATATATCATGCCCTGATTCACCCCCCCCCCCTCTGGGGTTTTGACCTACTGGATCTAACAACACATGGGTACCAAATGAATTTTGTTACCCCAACCAGAATCATGAAGTGAAACGTGGATTGCGATATAAAACTATCATTCACATCACCCCATGAAACTATACTATATACCAGACATAAATCTTACCCAACTGTTCAATGGTGAGGGTTTCTTGAATTAGAAATAAATGTTCCACATTGGTCAATAGATCCAAAACCACCCATACCACATTAGTCTTCTAAGGAATCCTCAAAAGACCCACCAAAAATTCCATAATCAACTCATCCCATTCCCATTACAGAATTGGAAAATACTATAACAAACCCCTCAGTCACTAATTCTTGTCTACTACCTAGTGATAGGTGTAGCATCACACCATGAAATATTCCACCTCTTTCTTCATCCCTAATAAATAATACTATCTAGGAAGGTCACAAAACATTTTTTTGGAATTATTCACCTCCCAATTCAAGGAATGGAACTCATGCATCAACTCTTCTCTCATAAAAGTGGGAACAACAACATGACCACATTCAAAAATGATTTCATCATCACTAAAAATATAACCATAAGGTGAATCCCCACCATCAAAACCTTCCCTCAGATCCAAGCACTCTAGATCATCATATTTCCTATTATTTATCCATCTCATATGTTTGGACTCTAATGCCAAGTATGCAAGGTTAATCTTCCCTTTTCCATCCTAGAACACCAAATGGACCATTGTAAACAACACCCTTATTACCCACTTGAAATTGGATTCCTAAACTGCCTAATTTTGCGACTTCTGGATCAAAGAATCTACAAAACTATTTCCATTTCCTGCTGTGTTGAACTAATCAAGATTGAAGGACTTCTTTTATTAAACTTTTATTCACTTTTGAATATTAAATTAATTTTGGGAGAAAATATACTTAGAATTTTATGATTAGTATACACAGTAAACCTCTCTCCCAAAAATTAATTCCCCTAAAAATTTAAGGTGTAGACCACCACAACCATTACTAGATCATGCATGGGGTAATTTCATTCATGAGGCATCATATTCTGTGACCCATAATAATCAACCATATAATATTGTATTAACAATTCCCTAATCCCCACATTGGATGCATCAAAAAACTAGGTATACTCCCTTCTAATCTAAGGTAGGACCAAAATTGGTGTTGTAGTAATTTTCCTCTTCAAATCTTGGAAATCATTATCATGTTCTTCAGACCAGTAAAACTATATTCCCTTCTTGGTTATGCCTGAAAAGGGTGATTCTGGATGGGATAATTCTTTGATGAAACTTTGTTAACAACCAACGAGACCAATAAACATTTGGACATCCAAAACATTATTGGGATACACCCAAGATACAATGACTTTCAATCTATCTAGGTGCATAGACACACCTTCCTCATAGATGATGTGAACCAAGAAATGTACATTTTCCATCAAGAAATTACATTTAGATAGCTTGGGGTATTTTCTATGCTATCTTAGTGTACTCAAGATTATGTCAAGATGTTTGTAATTATCTTCATGAGTCTTGCAGTACACTATTACATAATCCAAAAAAACTAAAAATCGATCCAGGTATGATTGAATGATTCTATTCATTAGGGCTATAAACATCGGTGGGGAATTGATCAACCTAAATGATATCACTACATACTCATATAAACCATATATTTTTCTAAAAGTAGTTAGAAATATATCATAAGTTCTCACCCTCAGCTAATGATACCCTGATATCAAATAAATCTTATAGAACATAGGAGTATCCCTCATATGGTAAAAAATATCATTGATTCATGGGAGATGATATTTGTTCTAAACATTCATCTAGTCCATCATCCTATAATCGATAGAAAACTACAAGGAACCATTAGACTCCTTGTAAAATAACACTAGAGATCATCTAGGTGATGTAATAGGGTGAATAAATGATGTATTCTCCAATTCCTCCAACTAAGTTTTAGGTTCCTAGAGTTCTTTCGGTGCCAATATATAGGGAAAATAGATACCGGCTCCACTCCTGGTAGAAGATCTATTGAGAACTCGATATCTCTCTAAGGTGAAATTTATTAGTATTCCTTAGGGGAAAAAATCATGGAACTGATCCCCAAATAGAGTAAATAAAATCTTCTCTACTCCTCCATCAACAAAAAAAATACAAGCCACTTAGGATTTGAGGTCACCCAACAACTAATTGACTGACCCTACATGGCCTTCTCGGACATGCAATTCCTTCTAATTAACATAGGTATTTAACTCCAAGGATTTGAATGTTAGCCTATGGTGGTAAAATTAAATATGGGATTAGTAAAACACCATCCAATCCATTCATAAAATCATATAAAAAACTTAAATCTCAAGTACAAAAACATCCTACAGAAATCGGTACCCAACAACCTCAATAGAATACCCCATACATTGTTGGATGTTATCTACTCGCACCCCTAATAGTGTATCAATTGACATAGCACCGCACACACTCTCCTAGGCTAGGTCCAATAAACTCACAAATTGGGCAGATATAAAATATTTCAAGGAACTTGTATCAAATAACTCACTAGTATGCATAAATGCTACAATAATCATACCTCAAACAATTGATAGTCTAGCCTCACCACCTCCAAGTGCTAGATGAATTGCATGAAGATGGACTTCTGTTATACTCTGGTTGTCAACATATGTTCCTAGTTCTTCACTACCTTGATGATATGGGTGGTCCCACCTCAGATTACCACATCCTCCACCCTGACCCATATGACCAGTTGAACTCCAACTGCCCACCTGATATTGGGTAACTATCGCCATTTATGCACTCTGCATCATCCTTTATCCTCTATTACTTCCCAACTATTGAGGTTTACAATGAAACCCCTACACATGGCCCATCCTTCTGCATGCTCATCACTCAACTAGTGGTCGAGCACATTGACCATGCATGTGACCCAGCCTCCCACACTGTTAGAAAAATCCATGTTTACCGCCCTGAGAGTTTTGTCCTCTTCATTGACTGTTCTGCACACCACCACCCTGGAGGAGGATCTCAAAACAATGCTTCTTACTCTCATAAGTCTCATCATAGACTATCCAAATAGAACAATGTGTTCACCACTAGAAGCCTCCTTTATATTCCCTTATGAAATAAGGTCTTGGTTCTCCACTTCCAAAAACATATTTAAATGAAATATATTTAGTTGGGACATGATATCATGCCTAATTCTATTCTGTAAATGTATTCTCATAGTGGCTTCCTACCTTTCCAATACTGGTATAATGCGTCACAAGTTTGTAAAGTAGTCAACATAATTCATCACTCACATTGTTCCCTGTGTCAATCTCATAAACTCGTCATCCTTATCTGGTCTCAAGGTCTCCGAATAAAAATGTTCCAGGAATTTTCTTGGAATACCTTCTATAGAATACCATCCCGCCGATGTGTTTGAACCAAAATATCCCACTAGGGATATTTCAGTCCCTCTAATATATAAAATTTCAACTTGACTATCTTCTCAAGTAGAGTGTCTATGTGATTCAAAATTTTCTGGTTGGAATCTATCCAGAACTATTTTTCCTTGGGTATACCCTCTTCAGAAAATGTTAGAGGGTGATATAACTAAAACTCTCTATTTAGATCCAACATACTTGGTACAACCCACCTTGGGTCCAGTTCCATCATCGGCATAAAATGATAACAGTTCTCATGAACATAGCCTCTCCCCTATTACCCTAATGTACTAGGATATCTTTCCTCGCCTATAGAGGAGAGTTATTCGTGATATTATCTTGTCACCCAATTAAAAAACATCATCAAAGTGGAATTTCTCTATGATTTAAACACACGTCTCAGAAGACATAACATAAAATATCCCCAACTTGTACAAAAGAAGGATCTCACTATCCATATACAACACATTTTTCATACATTAATAGAACAAACATGTTCACATCCCCATCACTGTCCATTAATATCCCTACCATGGCCATGGTCAACATGGGGTTGACAAACTCACAAAAAGCGCAATACTTTTTTTCATTATACACTCATTTTTACCGTTTTCATTTACACAATGAAAATATTTCCCTTTTAGGTACATTCCCATCATTACAACTTATCACTACCAAATTTTTTAACCAATTTGTAACCCTTCACTAAGAAACACTATATAACCATTCATTCAAATTAGTTCTATTTACCCATTTACGTCATATTTTTTAGACACCATATCATTCAAATTTTCAATAAAGTGAAATGCATTCTATTCCTCACACCCCACACAACTTCCCCGTTTGTTCCTACCATGATGCATGTCACCTTTATCCCTAGGTGCTTAAAATGATTCATGAATGCCTAACCCCATACAATTTAGTCCACGATAAAAAAACCATAAATTTGTTACATCACACGAAAATTACATCACCGAATGATGAAATATCATCTAACCATAATAGTACATATCCAGAACAACAAAACCACACTAGGTTACTTGGTTTTTCCCTCGTACATGGGATGGATACTCCCATGCACAAGCTCATTTCCATTGCCCAAAATCTCCTAGTCTCCCTTATACAATCCCAAATAATAAGACCATAGAAAATAACTACGTAGATACCACATTTTAACATCCCAAACCCAAGTTCCACTAAACCAGTTCCCCGAGTCGGGTCATCACATGACCTAAGTTGCACCTCCCCATACACTAGAGGATGTCGACTAGCAGGGAGGGTCTAACCAATAATGTGGGTATACTCTACCCTCTCTATCAGATTAGACCACAATAGGTAAACTAGAAAGTAAGGTAAATATAATAAAAAATCAAAACTAAGAAATAAACATGAATTTCCAATTATTTCTAAAGCTGGACACATTCCCACAAAAAAGTAGTAAATATATTATTCCATTCAATATAGTGTCGAACTTAAGGGAAACCAAAAATAATGGCAATAGAATAAATCCACAAAATGGGTCCTGTATCCATGTCTGGATCCCTCTACCATTGACACCCCATGCCCATTGTTAATTTCCCAACATCGGGCCTTTTCCCTTATCTTAAACTGCAAGCATGAAGTCTACTCCGGTACCCAATGGCAGCCTGAATAGGGTTTGAGTAAAACTCAGTAGCGACCACCATTGGTGTCCATAAAATATACAGTCTAAATAGACATTGTATGTAAGTAAAAAAATTAATAACAAGTTTGATAAAAGGGGAAAAACATGTGCCCCTAATTAATAAGTTAACTTAATTCATTGTCATCATTTATTCCCTTGGTTTGGAATTTTCATTAATTCCACTTCACCCTATGCCAGAAATCTACTTTGCATAAGGGGATAAGTCAGGATCCCTAACTCAGTAGTGGAAATTTTTTATAAATCATAAATCATACTTACATTGGAACCTCATTTCATGTAGTCTCATAAAATGGAACAGTTATGGGCATAATGCCTTAGTCCTCTACCTAACCCATGTATTAATGGGAGTGGGTTTAATGCCTCAATATAACTTGACCTATGGAAATAGATCCTCAATTGAAATAACCCACACATACAACCATTCCATGAGAACATGCTTCTTTATTCATATACCACACATATAATATTACAACCAATCTTATAATGTTACACCTATAATATTCAAAATTCATTATTTGTTCAATACATAGTTCATGTTCATGCCATAAGTCATTAACACATTCCCATTCACATGTCTTAACTCATTTACATAATCTATTTCAGCCCATAATTTATTCAACACATTAACTTTAATTCATTTATCCCATTCACGATGTTCCAAACAACCCCTTATGCCATGTTGTCAATTTAAACCCAATTCTCATTAGTTTCATTCCATAACCCAAAATAACATGTCAACACATTCATTATGGGTCTTATTTCATATCAACTAAATTCTACACTTAAAATTTTAAATTCATGTTCAAGAAGCATTACACCATAAGGGTGGCCTTAAACCTGGTCAAATCAAGCTCATCGCATCCCAAGAGGATCATGAGGGGTTTAATTCATCATTTACTCAACCAATATATCGGATCATACTAATGGAATCAACTTATAAGTAAGAAAACACTATATCACATTCACATACACATAAATCAAATATCAAGACTATATGATTTAACTTGTAGACCAGCAACCCATATAACAATGATGAATGCTTGCTTAACCCTAGTCTTTGAGTCATATTCGAGCTCCTTTCGGAGCCCCAACCTAAGATACTCTAGAAAAATATTGTTTTAGGGATTTAGATGAATAAGGTGTTTTAAATAATCTTTAATATGAAAAATAAAGAAAAGAGGAGTGTTATACTCACCTAGAGCTTCTATTCGCACCCAACAACGCACCAAAGGACAAAGATATGAAGGATACCAATTGTTGGGAAGCCTTGGGAGTTTTGCTTGTCACTTAGACTGAAGGAGGAATAATGAATCAAAATGATGAGTAAGACCATTCAAGGCCTGATAGATAAAAATAGAAAATTCCTACATTTAAAGGGGAACACGGTCTGGACACATGGTTAGCCAAACCGTGCACCACCCTCTGTCTAAGAGGGCGCCAAAACAAACGGTTGTATAGGGACCCCACATGGTCCGAATAACTAAGATATAACCATGTAGGATGGATCTATCCAATCCTACAGGGTTTTCTCATCCCCCTTCCATGGTTTCTTGAACCGTGCACCCTTCCTCATGGCATGCACGGTTATGGGATACAATTAATACTAACCATGCACTAACCATGCAACATGAATTTGATGGACAATTTTCCCCTCCATCATGTCCCTAACCCTTGGAACACCCCCAAGCCTCCACATAGACTTGGTAAACAATTCATTAATTGTATTAAAGGCATTTAAACTAGCATTTTAAACAAGGATATACCTCAAAGAAGTCTAGGATCTTACACATAAGGTAGTGTCACCACATCTTCAAGGTAAATATTATCACCGATAGCTCAAGGTTTTGGGTTGTGTAATTATTATCATGCGGTTGAAGTGGCTGTTTTTAATATAATTTGGCACATCATTTATTTATTTTTTAGTGTATTTTAAATCTTAAAACATTTTATTAAAATTAATAATCACTCACTGTTATCAATTTTGTACATTGCTTTTTAAGGTTGTGATTTTTTATGAAAATATGTATTTTATTGATTATTTTTGTCAGTTTAAATAATTTTTAAATTAGTTCATTCATTCTAATTCCACTTTTTTTTATTATTTTGTTTTTATTTTATTTTTAATTTTTTATTCTTTATATCCATCCATCATCTCATGTATTTTGTTTTTTCGATAAAATAATTAGTTTATTAATTCTTTCAATCTATTAATTCTTTTTGTTGTTAATATTCAATTTAATAATGTTAAATTAATAAATTTAATACTCAGTTTTTTAATTAAATTTTAAAATAGTAAATAAATAATTCACTTTAGTTTTTAATTGTGTAAACAATTAAATTAGTTTTAACAATGTAATTCTATTTATTTAATACTTTTAAAACCTTGGTTCTTTAATTTGATTAATTTGTTAATTTATTAATGTGTTAATTAACTTATATAAACCAATTTATAATTATTAAATTGATGGTGAATAAACCGTAACATGTAATTAATTATTTATTATGAATAACCATCTCTGGCATTGAAGCCCCACGCAACTTCCGAGATCCACCAGACCCCACGTGACCGCACCTTGGATCCCACTCTACTCCATGCCTCCGTTATTTCCCCCACCCCTACGTTAGAAGACCCAGATCAGAACCATCACTGCACTCGCCGGATCTACCTCACGCTACACTTGCTACATCCATCTGGCGACCACACTTCCTTCGTTGAAACCATCTGCACCACTGCCTCCTCCCTTCGCCGTCGGGACCCAGCCCCCCCCCCCTTCTTGATTTTTCCTTTCTTTTAGTTTTTATTATATTTAACATAATATATAATATATATAATAACATATATAATAAATAATATAATATATATAAATACTAATAATAAAAATTAATTATTATTATTATTATTATTATAGGTTATTAATAGTATTAAGTTTGTATTTAATAATACTTGTATATATTAAAATTAACATAACCATTTTTAATAGTTAAATAATAATTATTAATTCTTTTATTTATTTAACAACAATTATTTTTTTTATAAATAATTATTTAAATTTTTAATCCTAAATATTGCATTTATTATTTCATTTATAAAACTTTCATATTTATATGTATTTAAATATATGAGCATATTTTAATAATACTTGTAATAAGTAGTTTAATTTTTATTTATTTATTTATTTGTTTTTTTTTTGTTATTTGCTAATACTTGTTATAAATTAATTATTTCATTTCTTTTCTCATTTATAATATTTTTTTTATATAATATAATTATCTATATTATATTATAATATATAATAATATGTATGTTAAAAAATTTATATTTAATTTTAATACATTTTAAATTTAATTTTGTCTGTTTTCTGTTTTAGGAATGGAGGTCATCACTTTTGGCGAGGTATTTTCATTCTGTTATGAGGATGTGCTTCAATGAATGTTGGGGAGGAAATGACATCATAAAGGCACCACATGGATGCTATGGAAGTCATTCACGTGATTCTAGAGTCTTCCAGGGGCACAAAAAGGAGTCCATCACTTAGAGGGGATGAGCATATCACACTTACAGGCTCACTTCCACATTCTGTACCATCCATTCAAAACATTTAGATTCCTCCAAAACATTTGCATCCTCGAGAAGCAGATTCCAGGAGCAGATCAGAGAAATCCATTTCATTTCTAGATTCTCAAGGTGGGAGATCCGAAGAGAACATCTTCACCACCATCAGACAAATCATAAGGTTGGAGGCCTCTAGAGATCAAGGAGGGAGACAAACACTTATCTCCCTTTCTCTATTTTCTGCAGTTTTTTTACAACATGAATTACATTGTGTAAAACTCTTTTAAGATGTTGAACTCAGTCTTGATGCTCAGCTAACATCCTTTGAGGGGAATATGATAAGCTGGATAGATCTTTTTCCTTCTTAATCACGCACACTTTAGTTTCACTAGATTCTCTCTCTCTCTCGCGCGCTTTGTTTGAACAATTTATTTTCAAACCATCACGATCAGTGGAAACTGATCTTGATCAGATTAAAATTTAGATTATTTCCAACCCACAGATTTCATTGAAAAATGAGTCATACTAAAATGAAAGAGATACACTGAGTTCAACTGACAAGTTAAACTCAATGATTTCTAATTTGTTTTCAACTTGCTGTTGTAAGATTACTAAAGTTGATAAAATGAACCAATCAAACAATCACTGGTTGATCAGAAGAAAGATATGGTCATTCATTTTGAATCAAATGTAGATATTTCAATCTAGTGCGTGAATAAGAAAATTTAGTATTGAAACCAACCAGTTAACTCCCCTACTAATATATTGATTGATTTCACTGCTTGTTTGATTGATTGTCTATTCTCGCTATTTCCTAATTGTTGTCAGCCTTCTTTTCTTATCTTCTTGCACTCACGTACTCTCAAATTCACACATGATTTCACTCACTTCACAATTTCATCAGCACCACCACTATTTTTTTGTGTTTTTTTGTTTTTTGTTTGGTCATTAAGCACAAAAGCAATCCCTCCCTATGGTTCGACCATATTTTACCATTGTACTAGGTAGTAAGTAGGTTTATAAATTTCTAATTTTTTTATGCCCAACGACACGAGATGTGAAAATTTTGGCACTATTGTTGGGAAGGCCGTGTGCATTCAAAAAATAACTAAACAAAAAATCACAAAACAACCGAAAAACTAATAAAAAAAATCAGAAATACCAAAAACAAAAAAAATTAAAAGAATTCAAAAAAAAATCAACAATAAAAATTAGAAATTCCTACTATATGATCACTAGGTCCAAATCTATGAACCACCTGAACCTCTCTTGGAGGGGCGGGTAGTCCTTTGACCTACTTCCCCTCCTAGATTCCAACAGACTCCTAGGCAGCATTCCCAACCCCAACCCCTACCTAAGGTCGAGTCATCCAATTCCAAAGATAAGGTGAGATATATGTTTCATCTGTTGATAAATAGATTTGAAGATAAAAAAACTAAAAAAGATTTTAATAAAGTTCAAATGGATTCAAGAATGAAAAATCAGGAAAATCAAATGGGGCAATTAGCTAGGGATGTGGGAATTAGAGACAAATACAGGATTCCCAGTACCACTTAAGCCAATCATAGGGAAAATCCTATAGATTTTACCACTATAAGTGGTCTCAAAACCCACCAAGATCCTAGGAAATAACATCAAACTATTGAAAATTCAAAACTGGATGATTCTAAAAAGTTAAATATGGAAAATACCGAAGTTTGAAAATTGGAATGTAGGATTAGGAAACACATGGTTCCTACTATTCAAAATGAAAATCATAATGAAAATATCTTGGAAAACAATGAAAATAAAGGGAATAAAAATCTTGATGAAGAAGCTATAGGGATGCCCCCAATAGTGAGAAACATTTCTCCAATAATCCCTTTCCCATAAAGAATAACAAAACCAACCCATGATTCTGAACTACTAAAATTTCTCAAAGTGTTTAAGAATATAAATATTGACATTCCATTCCTGGAAGCTCTCATTAAAATCCAATCATACATAAAATCACTCAATAAAATCTTCTCAAACAAAAAGGCCCTGGAAAATTTTGCTACATATAGCTTGAAAGAAGAGTGTAGTGATGTTTTCCAAAATAGAATTCCTCATAAACTTTAGAACCCTTGGATATTTTTCATCCCCTATATTTTGGGGATATAGGTGGCAAAATTAACTATTTCTGTGATTTTGGAGCTAGCATAAATCTGATCCCTCTATCAATTTTCCAACACTTAAGATTAAGAGTTAACCAACCCACCACTATTGTGTTACAGCTTGCCGATAGATCCATTACTCAATCAGTGGTTAGTGGGGATGATTTTCTAGTGGGAGTAGGTAAAGTATTTTTCCTACTGACATTATCATTCTTGATAAGGAGTGAAACCAAGAGGTAGTTGCCATCCTTAGTAGTCTCTTCATGGACATAGGGGGGTTTGTGATAGATGTCTCTAAGGGGAAGTTAATTTTCAACTTGGGTGAACAAAAAGGGTAATTGAATGTTTTTAAGAAAAGAAAGAACCCACCCACCCAATATTTCCCAAAGATGATTTGTTAGTTGATAAGGGTACTATTGATGATGAGGAATAAGAGTTTATAAGGATGATAGAAGAGATTAATAGTGAACCTGAAATACCTACAACCAGTTTCATGGGGATCAGATCAAGTAAGGAGAGATAAAACATGTTGATGACTATGAGAGATAGTTTATAGAGTATCTATATGATTTTTATATGGATCATATTCTGTTCTCAAGAGAGGAGTCGATGTGTGAGGAAAATTATTCTGGCAGTTCTAATGATGAGGAGGAATCCTTCTTTATTTCCTTCTTCAAGAGGCAGCATAGAGACCATATCCCACCCAACACCATGTGTCATCCATCAAGATAGTCACCACACATTCTTGAACTCAAACCCCTCCCCGCCCATTTGAAATACTCCATTTTTATGTGAGAGTTACAAGGGCCAAAGGGGCATTTAATCAAATACTTAGTAAACACATTTAATAATACAACTTCATGCAATTCAAATGTAAAGGGTCCTACTTTATTTCATAAAAAATAACTAATTTTAAATCCCTAAATCACTAACAAGCATTTAATAAAAGTGTGAAAAACAATAAATTTATAATTCTTTAATTTAATAGCGAATTCATAAGGAAACCTACCTCAATGAATGAAGAAGACCAAGTCGAGACACATCATCTATTGATGCTTCTGAAAAAAATGCCCACATTAGCACACACATACACTCTCATACATATATATATATATATACCATTAATACACTGAACATATTCCCCACACCATGAGGGAATATGTGCATGGAAGAGAGATATATATATATATATATACATATACACATACGTACCTATGTATGTGTGTGCACACCACTAAGGAGCCACCCAAGATCTAATTAATTAACCTAGAGGAAAAAACATCATTTTGAAAATAAGAACCCTTTAGGAAAACCAGTTTTCAAGGTAACACCAATTTAAAGCATCGCCTTCCTTTGATGACACCCCCATGTGTGCACATAGTGCACTCATGGGTGTGCCAACATCTAGTGACACACCAAACATTCCAAGATACTCAAAAACAATTTTTCAAATGCATTTACCATTAACTAATCAATTCATGAATCCCCTTTGTAAAAACCCACTATCAATGCATTCACATCTCAAGTGCCTTTGAAAACACATTTTGCACATTTTTCATAATCCTAAAAAAACTTCCAAGAAGTTCCCTAAAGAAGCACACATGAAAACATAACCATATCATTTAAGAAAACCTCTTTCACCATATACTCATGTCAAAACACTTTTGAAATATACTTCACACCACCTAAAACATCTGATTTTACTATTTAAATCCCAAATGACATTTAACCAAAAACATCTGACACATGAACACATAGACATAATTGAAGATTCACTTCAATTTTTTTTATCATGTTATAATAATACATAAACATCATAATACCCCAAAAGAAATAAAATTAAGTCAAACAAAGGAACCCATATATGATACAAAAACCCACTAAAATTTTAAGAAAGACAATGTTAATAGGAAAAACTATTTCTAAAGTAGGTAGTTCTGAACTGGTCTTTAAGTATTGCATAACCCGAATGCATTTAACAAAAGCAATTCAAAAACCATTTTTTTCTAAACAATGTGAAATATTCTTTTCACTAATAATTTCCAAGCATCCAACTCTTTTCCAAACTCACCAAAATCCTTTCAAAACACAGTTTACATTTCTTGAAAAATTCATAAAATACTTTAAAAAATGAACCATAATAAAATACAATCAAATCATATCCATTATCCCTTATGAAACCCATTTTCATTACTTAAGCATGACAAAAAACTTTTGTAACACACAATAAAACTATGGAACACGTTTATAAATTAAACCAAGCATATTAAGAATAACTAAATAAAATATGCCATGGAACACCTACTGATTGAGTGAAAATTCAACGAAGCCTCACTCGAAGGGAGGACCACACCCCGCAAACTATTCGCAATCCCTAAAATCCCATGAAAATGAGTCATGCATCAATCATGGATTTAGGTTCTGGATAAATTGATGAAAACCACAAATGGTTTAAAAAAATAATGAAAAGAAAAAAACATTGGAAGAGGAGGATACTGGTGAGGGAGGCGCGAACGGAGAAATGACTATCATAGAGGAGAAGGATAGGTGGTGCCGTCGGGAAGAGGTGTGGCAACTGGGTGTGTGGTCAGCTGGAGCCGGCGCAAGGAGGTAGCTCAGGGTGGCGGGTCTGCTGGAGTTGGTGGAAGGAGGCAGCTATGGGTGGCGGGTCGCGTTGTAGGCCGGGGAGGCAAGGCGGAGCAGCGTGAGGGGCTGGCATCTAGGAGGCATCCGCATGAGAGGATGCCGAAGCCGTGATGGTAAGGGGGAAAGGGGAAGGAACTGAGTAGATTGGGGTTGTTTTTTTCATTTTATCTTATAATAATAATAATATCATTATTATTAAAAATCTTATTATTGTTATTATTATTATTAAACATTTAATAAAATCATGTATAAATAAATTTAACATACTTTATTTTATTTATTTTTTATTTTTTATTTTTTTATTATTATTTTCCGTTTACCATTTATTTATTTTGAATACCAGGGCAGTTGCATTGCTCGCCTGTAGTCTGACGCATGGTTGAGAAAACTGTTCCTAAACCATGCTACTTGGCACTACCTGCTTGTAGGGTCATGTCACGCGCTTGTCATGTGGTTATATAAAATGCATGCAAGTCGCACACCATAACTCCAACACACTCAGGCATCTGTGTGGGCACCGCATATTTACTCGTAATCCCATGGGATGACCATGCAATGGTGGAATTTTTTTTTGAAACCCAAAATAATAATTAAAGTAATTAAAAATAATAAATCATTCAGGTCGGGGTGTGACAATTCTCCCCACCACAGACACGTTTAGCCCCCAGAAAGTCACCCAACCAGACAATAGACCAAACAATAACCCATGCCCAATTAAAACAATACTAAACCACAATACAATAGTGTGGGAGAACATAAGAGGGTTCTCCCCACCAAAATGTCTTAACTAGTGCGGAAACTTTAACACCCAACATACCACCCCAGGAAGGGGGGGGGGCGATGCGGGAACTGTCAACCGATCTAGGATAACTTCTATAATGCTTGCGAAACAGCACCTCTGCTGAAACTTGGAACTCTTGACCCAGACAAAGAACCCCTAACACTGGAGAAAACCCTCTGAGAAAAACATGACCCCAGCGGTAAACCTGAGCATAACTGTAAGCCATGACTCCTCCTCAAGAACTTACATCTCCGAAGGAACACCGCTAAACCAAGATCGGCCCATACAACGGTCAAACAACCTCTTAAGAAAAACACACAATTCAGAAAACCCTAATCATACAAACAAAACTATTTAGATTACAATAGAGCATTTCTGTCATAAATCCGCAAAAAAATAAACATACAACTTCAAAACATTAACAATAGCAAAATAATAATGGAAAGACATTAAATGTTCCACAACCAACATAAAACACAAAACCCAAACTGAGGCTTCAAACCCTCGCCAACTCCTGACTATGCGCGAGCTTCACCCCGAAGCATGTGGCTAGGGCTCTGATGGCTGATGCATCTCCTGCCTCATAGCCAGGAACTGGAATTCTTTAGTCACATCATCTTATTCAGGTTATGATTCTTGCAGAACATCTCATGATGACCCAAACATCTGCAATGATGGAACGTCTTTGGAGGGATGCAGCATGACGGCTTCACGTGCCCAAACCAGCCACAATGGTGGCACACTACTGAACGATTCAACAAAATGGAATCCAAAACCACTATAGAGGACTCTTTAGAAACAAGTCCGTCTGGCACACCCTGCTTTCCAGATAGTGAACCTTCATGAGCAACTGGGTACGCTGTATTTCCAGCCATCGGTGCTCCGGAGACCAACTCAACTAAAAATTCCTCACCCGCTAACTTCCCAAAATGATGGTCCCTAGAAGGGAGGACCCGCTCCTTGATCTCTAGACGAAGACCCGAAATGAAGAGGGAAGCCTTTCTCGATTCTTACGATGCTACTTCTATAGAAAATGACACAAGATCCTTGGAATGGTCAACATATTCCTTCACCGTCTGTTGGCCTTGTTGAATACGTATGAGCTCTTCCCTTTTCATTGTCTTCACTTCTTCAGGTATAAACCATCAAATTAAGGAAGATTTAAAGACATCCCATTTCATCCCAACTTACATTGATGGTGGGGTGAGCAACTCACATTCGTCCAACACTGGACCCTCAAATAATCCCTAGACAGATCGAACTCTAACATACTGGAGTTCCCAACATTCTAAAAGCACACTCGACCTCTTCAAACCACATAACTACCTTTAATGGACACCGATAACTCTTAAGTACAAACAATGTCTGAGAAGGACCAAAAACTAGGCATGACTTATTAGAAACCTTGGGGACTTTTCTGGGTGGAATTTTCTAAACAACATATAAAACACAAAGCCAAAACCAATTTCAAACCGAAGTAACATCAATGAAAGTGATTTCATCCAAAAATATCCATTTAAAAAACCAAACAAATAAAAACAAAACACAAAATTATCTTTTCTAATTTTAGACTTCGAAACTGCCTTCTTTCAAGGCCACATTCCAAATACCAAATACACTTTTCAAACCGTATTCAATATTCCAAAAATCATTTCCATTTTTCATCTTCAAAACATACTTACATCAATCAAAACTAAAACAAAACCCAAATTATAACAAGCCATCGAGATGAGGAACTAGTATTTATGCTTAACTTGGCGACATTGTAGTGAGCCACACCCCAAGAATGCATAAACGACTAAGAGAATATCAAACATGAAATCTGAATCCACGAGGGTCACTACTCCATGTGAGGTCACGAAGTAACATCGTCTTACCTCTGTTGTCATCCCGTAATCCAAAAAAAATAAAAAAAGACAAGGACTCAATTCCCAAACTACCCTTGGCGACTTGAGGCTCGGAACGAGAAAGGGTTCATGAAGTCCATCCCGTACCTACCTCTCGAGTCCCGATAGTCATAATCTCCATCTAAAAGACACCCCAAATAACAAGAACCTCCTATGATACCATTTTGTAATGAACCAACTCGGGTTGACCATAAACCAGTCACTCGAGTCGGTCCGCGATATGGCCTGAGGGGCGTTACCGATCCCCACGGGCTAGAAACTAGTACCTATCATCAAAATTTAATTGTTGGGAATGATTTGTCCCATACAGAAAAATAAAATAAATATTAGAAACAAATAGAACATCATAAAATAAATAAATGGAACGAAAAGTAAAGGACGATCAACAACACAACTAACCTGTCAATATCTAAAACTCCACATAACCCCAGGGGTTACTCTCTGGTACTGAACCAAATGTCACTCAAAGTGATCCAAAATAGAACTGGGCCTGTATGTGAAACTAAAAACAAGAAAACACTATAGGTGTGAGTATTAAAACTCAGTAGGTAGGCCCAAATAATCTAATCACAATTCACATTCATTAAAGAAATAAAACATTGATTTTAGGTTTAAAATACAATCTATTAATATATAATTTTCTACATGTTTCATTTTTAAGGCAAACAAATAACAATCATAATACATATCCCTCAAGTTTAAAATAAGGAACAAGAGGAGGAAAGAAAATGAGTCAAAAAATGAATCATTAATTTTTCATAAATTTGTCAAAGGAAAGATTGATTGTTTGTTTAAAACATTTTTCTTGAAATGTTATTTAGCAACCACACATTTACAATGTTACAAGAAAACACCAAAACTAAAAACAATGGGTATCACTAAATATAGAGAGGGAAACAATACTAACTATACTAGGGTCAAAGGAACACAGGAAATCCTAGGAACTTAGAGGAAAACACGAATGTACTAATAGATGTGACTCATCCTGAATGCATGTCTACTCTCGATGACATGATAACGCCCTAATGGATGATTGTCGCCCTACATGCTCTGATCTAGGGGACCAATATCATAACAATAATAACAAAACACCTCGCTGCTATGGGCCACTAGCCAGTGTGTAATCTAAACTAGTACAACAATCATTCTCAGTAAACCTATTCGCTATGACAGGTTCCCATGTATATTTCTCTAGAGGGTGCGCCATACATTTCAAATAACAACCCACATGTATATAACTGAACACACCACACAAGTCAGCACCACCTCAACCACCTCAAGGGTAGTCTATTTTTTAATACAATAATTATAAAAGGAAGGTCTCATAACAAGGACTCTCCTATCTCATGATCAAACGACAAGGAAACAAACCCAACCCAAGGGGGGTTTTCCTCAAATAACCATTCAAAAGTGCCAACCGACCCTTTATACCTATGAAACACTCTCACATTTATAAAATCATTTAGAAACCCATTTCTAGAGACAAACCAAACATTATTTAACATAAACCTGTCCAAATGGGCCTTAAAAATCATTTAACACTAAATAATTTCCAAAAGAAGCAACACAAAACATTGATTTGAAAACCAGACAGACTTGGAAACCCATTTAAGAAACTCAATTCACCACTTCAAATCTGAAGCGCATTTGCAAGGGTCAGAGGGGAATTTCATCAAACACTTAGTAAGCACATTTAATAAAACAACTTCATGCAATTCAAATAGAAAGGGTCTTGCTTTATTTCACTACATGCAACTATTTTTAAATCCCCAAATTACTAACAAGGATTTAATAAAAGTTTGAAAAACAAGAAATCAATAATTATTTAATTTAAAGGCTAATCCATAAGGAAACCTACCTCAAAGATTGAAGTGGACTAAGTCGGGACAGTTCATCTCTTGAAGCTTCCGACGAAAAACACCCACACTAGCACACACATACATCCCCCCCCACACACACACACAAACAAACCCACACACACACATATTCCCTTAATCCATTGAAAATATTCCCTGTGCCATGAGGGAATATGTGAAAGGAAGATATATATATATATATATATATATATATTCATATACACATACGTACCTCTGTATGTGTGTGTGAACCACTAAGGAGACACCCAAGCTCTAATTAATTAACCTAGAGGAACCAACATCATTTGGAAAACAAAAACCCTTTAGGAAAACAAGTTTTCAAGGAAACACCAATGTAAAGCATCACCTTCCTTTGATGACACCCCCATGCATGCACCTAGTGCACCCATGAGTGTGTCATCATCTAGTGATACACCAAAAATTCCAAGGTACACAAAAAACAATTTTCAAATGAATTTACCATTAACTAATCAATTCATGAAACCCCTTTGTAATAACCCACTATCAATTCATTCGCATCTCAAGTACCTTTGAAAACACATTTTGCACATTTTTAAAAATCCTAAAAACACATCCAAGAAGTACCCTAATGAATCACACATGAAATCATAACCATATCATTTAGGAAAACCTCTTTCACCATATACTCATGTCAAAACACTTTCCCAATATACATCACAAAACCTAAAACTTCTAATTTCACTATTTAAAACCCAAATGACATTTAACCAAAAACATTTGACATATGCACACAGAGAAATAATTGAATATTCACTAAAAACCCATTTTTATCATGTTATAATAATCCATAAACATGATAATACCCCAAAAGAAATAAAATTATGTCAAACAAAGGATCAAATATATGATACAAAAACCCACAAAATATTTAAATATGACAATGTTAAAAGACAAAACTATTTTTAAAGTAGGTAGTTCCAAAAGAGTCTTTAAGTATTGCACACCCTGAATTCATTTAACATTAGCAATTCAAAAAACATTTTTTTAAATAGCATGAAATATTCTTTTCACTAAGAATTTCCAAGAATCCCACTATTTTCTACACAAACCAAAATCATTTCAAAACAAACTTCACATTTCTCAAAAAATTCATAAAATACTTTAAAAAAGGAACAATAATAAAACACAATCAAAACATAGCCATTATCCCTTATAAAATCTATTTTCATTACTTAATCATTCCAAAACACTTTCGTAACACACAATAAAACTATGGAACCCATTTATAAATTCACCCAAGTATATTAAGAACTACAAAAAAATTAGCCATGTAACACCTACAAATTGAGTGAAAATTCAAAGAAGCCTCATCGAAAGGGAGGACAACACCCTACAAACTATACACAATCCCTAAAATCCCAATAAAATGAGGTACGTATCAAAAATGGATTTCGGTTCCGGATAATTTGAAGAAAACCACAAAAGGATTAAAACAAAATAATGAAAAGAAAAAAAACATTAGAAGCGGAGGATACTAGAAAGGGAGGAACGACTAGAGAAAAGATCGTCAAAGAGAAGGGGGGGAGGTGGCGCTGCTAGGAGGAGGTGCGGTGACCGAGTGTGTGGTCGGTTGGAGCTGGTGCAAGGAGGCGACTCGGGGTGGCGGGTCTGTTGGAGCCAGCTCAAGGAGGAGACTCAGGGTGGCTGGTCATGCTGGACGCTGGGGAGGCAAGGTAGATCAGAGTGAGGGGTTGTTGGCCATGAGGCAGATGTGTGAGAGGAGGCCGAAGTGGGGGCCTAGTATGTCGTGAAGGTAAGGGGGAAAGGGGAGGGCGCCGGGTAGATTAGGGTTAGTTCTTTTTTTCATTTTATCTTATTATAATAATAATAATAATAATATCATTATTATTAAAAATCTTATTATTGTTATTATTATTAAACATTTTATAAAATCATGTTTAATTTAATTTAACCTACTTTATTTTATTTAATTATTAATAGTATTATTTTTTATTTTCTTCTATTTACCTTTTAATTAAATAATTTATTTATTTTGAATACCGGGACAGTTACATTGCTCGCCTACAGTCTGACGCACGGTTGAGAAAACTACACTTGAACCATGCTATCTGGTACTACTCGCTTGTCAGGTTAAGTCACGTTCTTTCCACACAGTTCTATAAACTTTAGGCAAGTCGCATGCCATAACTCTGACACGCCTAGGCATCTGTGTGGGCACCATGCTATTACTCCTAACCGCACGGGATAACCATGAAATAGTGAGAAATTGTCTAAAACCAAAAATAATAATTAAAATAATTAAAAATAATAAATCAATCAGGTCGGGCTATGACAATAACCATATTTTAATTTCTCTTGAAGATAAATAGAAAACCACCTTCTCTTTTCCACTTGGGACATTCTTCTATCAAGGGATTCCGTTTGGATTGTGTGGTGCTCCTACCAAATTTTAGTTGTGCATGATGGAAATTTTCTTAGATATGATCAAAATAATAATTGAGGTTTTCATGGATGATTTTTCAGTAGTGGGAAGTGATTTGGAGAACTACCTTGAAAATCATGAAACTAAACTAAAAGGGTTCCAAGATACCAATCTAGTATTAAACTAGGAAAAGTTTCAATTCATGGCTACATAAGGTATTTTTTTGGACACAAGGTTTCTAAGAGTGGGATGGAGGTCGATAATTCCAAAGTTGAGGTCACCGAAAAGATTCCACTACCTAAAATGATCAAGGGAATCAGATGTTTTTTGGGATATGTTGGGTTTTACAGGTGTTTCATCAAAGATTTATCTAATATTACTAAACCCCTTTTCTACCTACTTGTTAAGGAAAACCCTTTTTATTTAATGATAAATATCGAGAGTCCTTTAATATGATCAAGGAGAAGCTAACCACCTCACTTGTAATCACTACCCCTGACTGGAAGCTCCCTTCTGAGGTAATGTGTGATGCTAGTGATCTAACAGTAGGAGATGTTTTGAGGTAGTGGAAGGATAAGAATCTACATGTCATTTATTATGCCCGTAAGTTGTTGTATGATTCACAAAAAAATAATTCCATATTTAATAAAAAATTGAATGCAGTGATGTTTTTTTGGAAAAGTTTAGGCAGTACTTGATAGGGTCCAAAGTTATCAGTTTCACTAATCATGCAACCCTTAAGTACATATTGGCTAAAAAGGATTCTAAACCCATATTGATAATGGGGCTGAGAATGTAGTGGAGGATTAGTTTTCCAGGATACCCATCATCCATAGTGAGAATCCAAGAGACAGAAACACCACATACCCAAATGAACAATTATTTTATACTTCTGTGAAGTAGTCTTCTTGGTTTCTAGAGTATTCCAACTTTTTAGAAGTAGGTGTCATCCTGAAGGACCTCTAACATAGCAAACTAAACAGGTTCATATATGAATTAAAATATCATTTTGTGGGTTATCATCTTCTCTTTATGAGGTGTGATGATGTTATTTTGAGGAGATGTGTGGATGAGGAAGAGATGATGCCCATACTTGAGAGATTCCATTCATCACCATGGGGTGTCCACTATGGAGGAGAAATGACTGCTCAAAAGGTCTTACAGGCTAGTTTCTACTAGACAACATGGTTCAAAGATTTTAGGTGTTTGCTCATAGACTGTGAAAATTTTCAAATCCTAGGAAATGTTGGAAGAAGGTAGAACCTTAATCATAATGGAATTATAGAGGTAGAAGTGTTTGATGTTTGGGTCTTATAGTTCATGGGGCCATTTCAGTCCTCTTATGGGAATGAGTACATTCTAGTTACTGTGAACTATGTGTCCAAATGGGTTGAGGTAGTGTCTTTTCCAAAGAATTCTACTTCTACTATAGTCAATTTCATCAAGAAAAACATTTTTTACAGTTTTAGTGTACCTAGAGAATTCATCCCTAAAAATGGAACTCACTTAAAAAATTATAAATTCAAGAGTTTAATAGAGAAGTATGGGTTCTCACATTGGAAAATTACTACCTATCACCCAGAGTCTATCAGGTAGGTAGACGTTCCTAATAGAGAGATTAATTATATTTTAGATAAAATAGTTTTTAGATCTAGGAAGGATTAGTCAATAAAGCTGGATGATTCCCTTTGGGCCTATATAACTGCCTTCAAGACTCCTATAGGGATGTCACCATACATGCTGATTTTTGGGAAAATATGTAATATCCCTATTGGGTTACAAGAAAAATCATATTGAGTATTGAAGTCCCGTAACTTTCATTTTATGCCAGCTGATGAAGGAGGATCTTAGAGTTGAGTGAGCTAGAGGAGATTAGAAGAGAGTTTTATGAGAATGATTAGATTTAAAATGAGAGAACAAAGGCCTTTCATGATTCAATCATCAAAAATAATAATTTTAAGGTTTGTGAGAGGATAAAACTTTTCAATTATAGACTAAAACTATTTCTAGTAATGTTTATGACCAAGTGGTCAAGACCGATTACCATTTCTAGAGTCTAAGTTAATGGAGATTTGGAGTTAGTTGGTGTGGAAAAAAGACCATTTTTTGTCAATGGTTAGAGAATCAAGCATTTTTTATGGGAAACCAAATGTCTTGGATTCCATATCTATCCTTTAAGAATGAGATATCTCAAGTCTCAACAAGGACTATAAACTTTGTATTTCATGGGAACTGACCTATGGTTTTTTAGATGTTTTATTTTTATTTATGTATTTAAATAAAAATTATTCTGGCTACAGATTATCCATTTTGTTCTCTTTTCTATCTGATGGTGTCTCATGACCTGCTGCTACATAAAAGAGTTGTTTCGTCTAGAAACTAGGAAAAAGAAAACCAAGGGAGCTTCACACTGCATATTCTGGATAACACTTCTTCAATTAAATCCTCAATTTTATTTTTCTTAAACATTAAATTCTGGGTTACTATGTTCACATTTTCTTGACTTATTGGTAATAGAGAGGAGTAATTACTAGGTGCTACAACAGAGTATATTTTGAATGAACATTAAGGGTAAAGCTCTAATAATTCATGGAATTGTTAATCTATATTTCTAGTTTATTTTTATGCTCAATTTTTACTTGCTGGTTCATGATTTTATGTGTGTGGGGATTTCCCTAATTTATTTTGAAAATCATGAATCTGTTTCCTTCTTGGTTGCTTTCTTATTAAAATCTAGTGATTTGAACACTTTGATAAACTGAATTGTGGAACATTCTTTCACCCAAAACACTCACTTTGATTACACTGTTACTGTTTACATCATATTTCATGTCACTTCTATGAAATTCTTAAAAAATGACCCGTTTACTTTATTTTTTTATGTGTTTTTTTTCTTCTATGATTTATAGTGTGGAAACCATTCTTTTGGAACATTCATATACCACTAAAAATTTGATCCAGAACTCTGAATACTATCTCCCACATTTAAATCAACATTAGAGATATTGCTGTGTTTTAAATATAGGGGATAGTGGTCATTCTAGTGTCACTTTAAAATTACCTTGTTTGAAAGATTGTTTAAAAAATTGTCAAAATTATCATATTTTTTTCTAAGAGTTCAAACTCATTGCCAATGCTGGTGGTGACTTCCATCAATTTCTACCAGACACCAATGGGGACTTATATGAGTCTCCTCCAGCTTCCTGCCTTTTCCATTTTTCTGGCCATCCTCACCTGGCAGTGAGTCCTTCCACACCTCCAACCAGCCACTATTTTTTACATCAGTTGGACTTCAATATTTCCTTGTTTAGTGTATTAATACATGCTTGATGTTTAGGGTTGTACTTATTATGAAGCTATTAAGGATGAATGATTTCTAAATTGAGTTTTTCACTATCTTATGGACTTTCTATATAAGAACTAAGGAAATGAGTGTGATAGGATAATTTCTGTGGAATTAAGATGAAAAATTTAGGTAACAATAAATTTTTATTGGAACCTAGGGGACTCATTTTTTTAAATATATATATATAAATATAAATATATATAATCACTTTATGAAGTCAAAACAACTGATAATTTTGTTTGTATTTTATAACTAGAGTAAAATTGGAAAATGGGATCCCATGGTGGGTCTATGAGACAAGGTTCACTAGGTGTATTTATATTAATAAATAAAAGAAGATTTCAACTTGAGTAAGTGCTATGCATAGTGCTTTTCACAAGAGATATGTCTAGTAAAATTTACAATTAAGTGCCATTGTAAAAAATGATCTTATTTAGGTGAAGTGAATTTTGATCCCAAATGATGAAGGGAATATTTTAATTAATTAAAAATCATTTGAGTTGAATCAATAAAGTGATTAAATAGTTGGAATTTGATTTTTAGAACCTAGGAGAATGTGATAATTGAAGGTTCCATTGGTTAAGGTTTTAATTCCACTTAAGTTACCATTTCACCACTACTTGAATTAGAACATGAATTGGAAATTGAAGTAGTACAACTAATGATTTCATATAAGAGGCATAAAATATTTGATAGTGTATGTGTTTGTGAGACCATTGATTTCTAGTGAGTTTTTGAAGCTAGTGAAAAACAACTTTTTGAACACATTCTTGAAAAGCCTAACTTGTCTAGTCCTATAATTTTTAAACTCATGACATGAAATTTTTTAAACACAATGTTCCAAACCATAAATTATATTTTAAAATTCAAAAGGAATGTATTTATTTGAGAAAAAAAAGGCTTAAGTTTGGGGGAGTTTTATGCGGCTATTTTTAATATTAATTTCCACATAATTTCATTGTTTTTAGTGTATTTTAAAAGTCAAAACATTAAATTTTAATTAATAATCACTGACTATTATCAATTATTTACATTTCATTTTTAAATGGTCATTTTTTATGAAAATATGTATTTTATTGATTATTTTTTTCACTTTATGTAATTTTAAAATTGGTTCATTCATTCTGTTTCAACCATTTGTTATTCTTTTGTTTATATTTTAATTTTAATTTTTTATTCTTGTTATTCTTTCATTATCTCATGTATTCTTTCTAAAAAAATAATTAGTTTATTAATTCTTTTTATAATTAATTTTCAATTTAATAATGTTAAGTTCATTAATATAATAGACATTTCTTTAAAATAATTTTAAAGTTTTAAATAAAAAATTCTCTATAGTTTTTTTTAAATAATCAAATTAGTTTTAACAATTTAATTGATTTTATTTAATATTTTTAATACCTTGGTGTAGGATCTAAATAAATATGTACATGATCAATTACAAGAGGCGGGGGTGTGAATTGTAAAAAACATTCATTTTTAACCTTAATGAAAACTATTTTTATCAAAGATAAACAAGGTAAAGCCACAAGACATCTTTTAGTTCTACAAATCAAAATTTCTAGGTTCTGGAAATATGGTACCGGAAATAAAACTTAAGGAAAGTTTACAAGGGAAATATTATGCCCTTAAGAGTATAAAATCTTACTTATTAGAGTATACAAAAGTACAAAAAAGTATAATAATGTAATGCTTTCTTACTTTATCAAAATATAGCAGAAGTTAACTTGAAACAAAAAAGTAACAAGTATAAAATCTTTTAACCCAAAGAGTAGGGTATCCAACAACCTTATATAATGGTCCCTTGATTTATACTTTTATGAAATTCTGTCTTACCCACACCAGGGTAATCCCTCAATAAGAATATCAAAATCTGTCTTGCTATCCTCGCAGGCCCTTGATCTATAAGGTAGTCGACACCTCTATATTCCTATCCCCAAAATCCATCGATTGTACACATAAAATATCAGAGTCGCATAACGAATGCTAAACAAGATGTTCAGTACGCACAAGGCATGAGAGTCTCTCTCTCTCTCTATAAATCACTTCAGCAGCATGAAATATCTAGAGTGATGGAACTAATTCTTCTGTAATGATATCTTTCAAATGAGATCATATTTATAGAAACTTCTCCAATGGTAGGATCCCTCCTCCAATGGTGATATTTTTCCTTGATTCTTGGAGGGACCTATACAGATGTCTCGCAGACAATGGTTAGTTAGAAATAGATTTTATGATATTGTTTCGTAACTATAACAAGTGTAAGAAAAATAAGGTTTCTTAAACAAATCTATTTTTCGAATATAAAGAAAAATATAATTCAGAACCTAAACAAATAAACATTCAGAGTCTATAAGACATTGATATTTAGATTCTATTTTACAAATAAATCTGAATCTAAATTCTCTAGGTTTTGAAGTATAAATTACCATGAATTTGGAATCTGAATTCAGAGGAATTTAGAGTCTGAATTATGAGGAATTCGGAGTCCAAATTCTAAGGAATTATGAGTCTGAATTCTGAGGAATTTGATGTATGAATTCTGAGGAATTTGAAATATGAATTTTAGAGAATTCAGAGTCTAAATTTTAAAGAATTCAGAGTCTGAATTTCAGAAAATTCATAATATGATTTTCAGAGAATTTGGAATCTCAATTTCAGAGAATTTTGAATCTGAATTTAAAAGAATTCGGAATCTGAATTTCATAGAATTCAATGTTTAAATTTCTGAGAATTCAGACTCTGAATTATGGAGAATTCAGAAACTGAATTCGAAACCTGAAAATAAAATACTCTATATCTATTTATTTATAGGATTCTAAGGTTTTATATGTGAAAATGATTTATATAAATAGGAATAAAATGAGTTAGACTTAGAGAGATTATAAAATGAACAATGAAAACATAGTTACAGATAAAGTTTCCTTAGAGAAGGTGAATTTTCCATATGGAGATAATCCTTAGGGAAAACTATTTTCCTTATGATAAAGTGTTTATGATTTTCAAAATATATAAGAATTGAAAATTTATAAGGAAACCTTATTGACTCAACAATCTCCCCCATTTTGGAAAGCACAACAATCCTTACAAAAAAGAATATAAGGACTTAGAAATTTTTCTTTTTAAACTTGAAAATAAAAACTTATCTCCCTTTACTTATGAATCATGGTGAATAAAACTAACTCCCCCTTAGGTTTTGAAATCCATAAGGATCATATTATTGTCTTCCAGAAAGATATTTTACTTTTTCTCACATAAGGAAATATTATTTGATAATAAATCCCTCTTATATTGACTCTACCTTACTTAAGGAAATTCTTTTATTTACATAGTATTCTTTTTATCATTCCTTTATCCCCCTTTGTGATTTTCAAAAATAAATAAATTGAATGGGAAAAAATGCTACTTGAAATATAAGTACTATATAACCAAATATATGAAGAACAACTAAAATTTCATTACGATTGAAAGAATTTATACAAGGAAAAAAATTAAAAAAAATACCGGATTCGGAAAAATAATCCTTCTTTATCCTTAGCCATTAACTTATTCATGATGGTTTTCAACTTATTAAACTCCTTATGATCCTCTTAAAAATGCTTGAGCAGCAGATCCTGATCCTCATTTTTCTTCTCAAGGGATTTGATTTTTTCTTCCTGAGCGTTAAGAGTTTCTGCTTGAGTCCTCAAGAGCTCCTATTTATTACTAAGTCTTTCTTCAATGTCAATTCTATGATCTATTTCCCTTTTCTAATTCAAATAGACTGAGTTAAGAATCCCATTTAGATCTTTGACTTCCTGATTCTGGGTTATTTTTTTGTGACTGAGCTTTTCCCCAAAACATTTAGTAAGATCCTTGAACTTTCCATATTCGGTGTCAAAATAATCCTTCACACTATCTTGAAAATAATCAAGGATTATGAGATCTTCAATTGTCTTATTTGACCACTTAGTAATTTCCTTGCAAGACCTCTTGTGAGCTTCATACCCAATGAAGAAAGATTTGAAATCGGACTCATGCTTTACAAACTTATCCATAAGCATGGAAACTGAATCTGATTTCTTATTAACCGTGTGCTGAAGCATCTGACTCCTCTAGTCTATACTCAGGAATGAGGGAATGGTATCAACCATCCTCTTAAATGATTATACCACAAAGTTATATCCCCGAGAGGACAATTCCGAATTATATTCTTTGTATGGTGAGGATTATTTCTCTATCTTTTCAACTTTTCTCTTTGATGATCCACCAACATCTTTCTTTACCACTAAGGCTATCCTCAATATATCAACCAACACCTGTTTTCCCTTATCAGCTCTCTGAATGACCTCTGCTTCTTTTGGTGATTCATGTTCACTATCTAATAGTTCAACTATCTTATATTCCTCAACCTTTTCTTTCTCTGCATCTGCCACTAAATCCTATGGTTGAACAAAATCATGATTGCAGCTTTTATCACCAGATGGTATATTAACTTCTTCCTGCTCTTCATACTCATTTTCTTTGTGAAAGAATTTTGTTAGATTCAGCCTGAAAAGTTTGGGTTGACAAATTTTCAGAAGTAATTTCCTTCTCACAATATTCTTCTATTTGTCTTATCGTATCACTTGAATCATCACTTACTTCTTCTTATTATTATTATACTTCCTCTTCTTGCACAATTTATTCATCTTCTTCTGGTTCCAGAATCACCAGTTTCTTTCATAGATTCACTGGGAGTGATTCACGCAAAAAATGATTCCGGTACCTGAACTTGTTCAGAATCCTTTTTAGCAGCCTTGAGAATAGATTTAACAATATCAACTTCAGAAATTTTCTTCTTTTTATTATTCTCTTTTTCTTGCTTCTCATGCTCCTCGGTAGCCATATTCATCAATGCTTTTTCCTCAACTGGGTCCAATCCAAAACTAGGCTTCACTTCCATCCTATTCTTCTTTTCTTTTCTCTATTTGGCAACCACTTCATCCAGATAAGTCTTTTTATTCTTAGGTTTTGGAGGTGTCGATTGAGTTTTCTAAACTGTATGAGTTTTTTCTTTCACTTATGGTTCCTTTAGCATTCTCTTCTTCCTACCTTTATTGGATGTATCACCTACTTTCAGTTTCTTTAATAAATCCTCTATTTATGATTCAAAAAAATCATAGAATTATCTTGATTCACTAGAGAAACCAACCTTCATTCTCCTCAATGTATCATCACTCAACAACATCACATTGAAATTCCTTGGCTTAGAACTACATAAGATTTTGAATGATTCTATAAAAATAACTAGGATCATGGAATGAATAACTGGATACATGATGATTTTGTATTTGAGAGTCCAATTGTTAATATTTATTTTTTTAATCAAGATATAATTTATCAAATTGATCTTCTTGAGGTTCACCAGAAAATCCAAAATATAGACATCACTCTTATTTAAGGATTCCTTATCTTATTTTCTCAGAATAAGAAATCCCTAAACCCATAACTCAAGAATATTGAGATTTGTAGAGAGATAGACAATGTTTGGAGTCTTCACTTCGGTCAAACCAAGGTACTCAAAATCCTTATCCATATTAGACAAACTAGATACATCTAGTAGCTTGTGGCTACAAAACCCACCTTCACCCTCATATGTAATTATAATTAAGTTTTCATCCTTACTATAAGAAATAGAATAGGATTTTATAATAAATATGATAAGAAAACTTGTCTCTTCCTCTTTCATTAAAGAAACTTATGGATTAATATAATTCTACCAGAAACTCCAGATAAACTGGATCCTATGCCTTCTGTTTAGATACACATAATCTCTCTTACCCATTCAACTTGATATTATTTGGAATAATAGAATCATACTTAGAAAAGAATTTCAGATCTACTAACCATTCTCTATAGATCTTCCACTCAGAAATTTCCTTGACTGATGACATTTCTTTCTGAGGAGAAGCTTCCAAAGGCATTTAGAATTGGGAAAACCTGGAAAATCGGAACGGGCCTTAAGTATAAGAGTAGAGTTTTAGCATGCCAAGGCTTTAAAAACTGATGTGGGACAACTATCAGGGGTTCTTTATATAGGCATTTAAGGTGATGGTTCATATTCCCAAAAATATAAAATGGTTGAAAAAGTTTGATCTGATCTGACGGTTGGGATGAAATATAAAGAAGAATTTTAGTAGGTTTTAATCTTTTGAGGTTTTTAAGATAAAACTTCATATTTATGGAAATTGAATCCAAAAAATTTTCTTAAATAATATTAAAATACAAACAAGAAAATTTTGATTAAAAAAATTTATAAAAGGAATCATACCTTCTAGAATGCTACGAAAATTATCAATAATTAGGAAAAATTTTCTTAAAGAACTTTAGATTTTGAAAAAAAATTATGAAAAAATGAGATTTTTTATACTATGAATATTTTGATTACAAAAATTTTTATTAGGAGAATTTGGATTATTAAAATTTTGGTTAAAAAAATTTTGTTTACAAAAATTTTGATTATGAATTTTGTTTAACAAGAAAATGTACTCCCCTTATGAAAAAGTGTTTTTTACTGTAAGAAGTTAGGTTTCAATAAGAAGTTAATATAGAATATTACCTTACATTTATCATTCCTAACTTCTGTTTAATGTATTCAAATCTATCAGAAGGTAATGATTTTTGTGAAAATATCAGAAAGTTGATCTTGTGTTCTTATAAATTGAAGAATGATATATTATTTTTGCATGTGAGCCCTAAGAAAGTGTTTCCTAATATCTATGTGTTTTTCACAAGAGTGATGTTCCAGGTGTTTACTTAAGGAAATGGCACTAGTGTTTTTACATAATATCTATGTTATGGTAAAACTCATGCCATAGTCTGTGAGTGTGTGTTGCATCCACAAAACTTGAGCACAACAACTTCCAGCTGCTACATATTCAGCTTTAGCAATGGAAAGTGCTACTGAGTGTTGCTTTTTTCCTGACCATGAAACTAATTATTCTCTTAAGAAATGATAAATTAGAGATGTACTTTTCATATCCATTCTATACCCACCAAGATCATAATCGAAAAAACTTTTTAAAAAATAATCATTTCCAGAAGTATAAGAGTCATAAATCCATGGTTCCCTTTAAATAGAGAAAAATTTATTTCACTACTTTTAAATGAGTTTCCATAGGAATGGATTGATATTTGAACATAATCATACTGAAAACATTAAGACTATATGACTAGATATCAAGTATAGTAAACATCCTCTCATACCTCTAAATGAGGTTTGATCTACTGGTTTCCCAGCTTCATAAAGATCTAGTGAATTTGAGGTACCAATAGGAGTACTTATACTCTTAGTGTTATCATATCCATAATTTTTATGAATATATTTGATATATTTATGTTGAGATATAAAAGTCCCTTCTAGTTTTTGAGAAATCTGAAAAACTAGGAAAAATATGAACTCACCCATCATATTCATTTAATATTCATATTTCATTAGATTCACAAACGAATCGATTAAAGATTGCTAAGTTGAACCAAATATAATGTCATCAACATAAATATAAATAATCAAAACATTTTCCATATCTTTTTTTATAAAAAGGGATGGATCGGGAGTTCCCTTAACATAATTATTTTGTGACAAAAATCCTGTAAATTTATCATACCGGGCTATAAGAGCTTGTTTAAGTCCATATAAAGCTTTTGTAAGTTTGGAAAAATGTTCAGGATGTTTTGTGTCTTCACAACCAGGAGTTTGTTTAACAAAAAATTCATCTTGAACATATCCATTACAGAAATCACATTTTATATCCATTTGAAAAGGTTTGAAATTAAATAATTCTGCAAAGGCAAATAAAATACGAATAGATTCAAGTCTAGCTACTGGAGTATAGGCTTCTTCATATTCCATTCCTTCTTGTTTATTATAGCCTTTAGAAACTAATCTAGCTTTATTTCTCACAATGATCCCATTTTCATCACATTTATTTCTAAACACCCATTTTACTCCAACAATATAATTTTCCTTAGGTATTTCAACCATGGTTCGGATATTATTCCTTTTGAATTTATTTAGCTCAACTTGCATGGCTATCATCCAATCATCATCACCTAAAGCTACATTAGTGCTTTTTTGTTCTAATTGGGAAAGTAATTCTAGATGCACTACTTCATTTATCAAGGAACTTATAGTCATCAAATGTTGATTTACATCACTAACGATACTATCACTGGGATGATTCTTAAGAAACAACTGATTTGGGTTTTGTAAAATCCGTTCATCAACATATGGTAGGAAATCGTCTAGGGTAAATACTTCTGAATTATTTTCTTGAAAATTTCCCTTATTAGATGTATCTTCTATCATGGGGTGATAATCAGTTTTTGAAAACACATCTGAATCTGTAGGTTGATATTGTTTAAAAAAAGGATTAGTTTCATCAAATTTAACATGTACTATTTTTTCAATAGTACATGTTTTTTTATTAAAAACTCTTTAATCCTTGGAAGTTGTGAAGTAGACTAAGAGAATTCCTTCATTACATTTGGTTGTGAATTTATATAGATTGTATTTTGTATTTATAATTAATACTTTGCAACCAAATACCTTGTAGTATGAATGTCTAGGTTTTCTACCATTCCACAATTCTTAAGGGGTTTTGTTAAGAAACGGTCTGATAAAAACTCAATTTATAGTATAACAGGCAGTACTTACAGCTTCATCCCAAAAGTGTTTAGCTATAGAATATTAACTCAACATGGTTTTGGTTATCTCTCGAAGAGTTCGATTTCTTATTTCAACAACACTATTTTGTTGAGGAGTTCGTGTTGCTGAGAAGTTATGAGTAATGCCTTTTTAATACAAAAAGTTTAAAAAACTGAATTTTGAAATTCTCCTCCATGATCACTATGAATTGTTTTCAATGGAAGGTTTGTCTCATTTTGGACTTGGGATCTAAAAATTTTGAAATAAGAAAAAGCTTCATATTTCTTTGTTATAAAATAGACCCACGTAAATCTAGTGTAATCATCAACTAAGACAAATAAATAATATTTTCCTCCCATGCTTCTAGTTTCTGTTGGACCAAAAAGATCCATATGCACTAACTGTAATGCATCAGTAGTTGAGACTTAACAAATTGATTTAAAACTTGATTAATGTTGCTTTCCATACTGACAAGGATCAAAATCTTTTGAAGAATCAAATCTATGCACCGCTATATCCTTAACAAGTCTTTTCTTTGAGAGTTTTCGTAGGTTCCTAAGGTTATAGTGTCCTAAACTTCTATTCCATAACAAAGAATAATCTTTCATTTCACTAAGTCAAGGCATATATTCTATCCTAAGGTCTTCAATGTTTAATGTGTATACATTCTCTTGCCTATGGGAATAGAGAATAAACTCATCCTTGGAATTTTGTACTAAGCATTTGTTATTCCTAAAATTTATAAGGCAACCATCAACACATAATTGAATTATGCTAATGAGGTTGTTCTTAACACCCTTAGCAAATAAAACATTTGAAATTATTGTTTTTTTAAGAAGAACAATGTTACCTATACCAATAGTTTCTCCGTGAATATTATCTCCAAAAGTTACTTTTCCTCCTTTCATCTTGATAATGTTTTTAAATTTCATTTATTACCATTCATATTCTAGGAACATCCATTATCCATGTACCACGTGTTTCTATTGTTACCTTCATTACTTTAATAAAAATAAAAAAAATTAGACTTTTGAAATCCAAACATTCTTGTATCTGGAAATTTTAGAAAGCAAAATATTTAGGTATCCATATTTTCATAAAAAAATAAGCTTTATGAAAACATAAATATTGAGTTTTGTTTGAATAATTTTTTTTCATCCAATGTCCACTACATTGAAATTTAGAGAATAATGTAGCACTTTGTGGAATAAAATATTTATTGATGAAAACTAGTTTATAATGGGTATAACAAATCCATAATTATTCCTTATAGGTCATATTTGGGAGGACATCTTGTAAATGTTTTCTTTACCAGATGTAAAGTTTGACAAACACTTGTTTACGGAAAATATTTCTGATATTAGTTTTATAACCATGTTTTTATCTTCAAAAATATTAGTTTTAGAACAAGATTTAGTCTCTAAATTATTTTTCATAGAAATTACATTTCCCAGATTCATAGAAAGTTTATCCATTTCAAAATTATCTTCCTCAAAATTTTTCGAAATACTTTCAAAATCAAAAGTCTTCTTATCAAGATATTTAGAAATATTTGATACGTCTTTAGTTAAAATAGATAATTTATAATTTATCTTATCAAGCTTTTTCTTGAGTTTATAATTTTCATTCTTAAGGAGTTTAGAAAACCTAGACACTTCTTCATAAGAAAGTAATGTGTTATCTTCATCATAAAAATATTCATCATCTAAAGACTCATAATATTTATTATAATTTTAATTTTCATTCAAAGATACATTAGTAATAGATTCAGCATTGTGTACCTTGGATATTAGACAAATATTTTCAATGGGTAGTTTGGCTAGTAGACCAAGATTTTTCTGATTAGAAGATTCAAACTTTGAGGATTAATCTAAAGAGTCACCACTACTGGCACTCTAGGTGTCCTTAGCATTCAAAAAATTCTTAACTTTATACTTGTAGTACGTTTTTTCTATTTCTCTTAGAATGATTCACCTTTCCGCCTTTTTCTTCAGCATAGAACAATCTAGTCTTATATTCCCTGCTCTATTGCATTCATAGCAAGTGACTTTTGAGCCTTTGTTGTCTTTTCTTTATTTCATCTTATATCTACACTAACAGTTTTTCTTTCCAACTATCTTGTTCATCCTTTGAGAAAGATTATCTAGTTCATTCTTAGAATGTTCACTTTCACAAGACTCAGATAACAAAGTGACTTTCTTAGACTTGGATATTACAACCCTTTCATGAGTTTTGGATTTAGTAGTAGTAAAGGATACACTTCAATTTAAATTCTTCTTATTATTCATATCAGCATCTCTTTTCATTATTGTCTCATGTTTAAGAAGAGTTCCAAAAATCTCATCAAGAGTAATTTGATATACTTTTTTTCTCATCAATAGCTATTCTCTTAGATTCCCACTCATTTGGCATAATATCAATAATCTTGTCCAAAAGAGATTCATTATTAAGACCATTATCTCCCATACATTGTAGACTGTTAACAATTGTCATAAACCTTTTTTGTACCTTACATACAGGTTCACCATAAGGAAATAGAAATCCATGATATTCTTCTCTAAGCAATGCTCTTCTAGTCTCAATCACTTTGTATGTACCAAAATGCGTAACTTCCAATTTATTCCAGATAAAATTTGATGCTCCACAAGATGAAATATAACTATATAGATTCCTGGTCATGAAACACAACAAAGTATTATGTACCCTGTAGTTTAGTTGAAATTCTGAATTTTATTGATTAGTAAAGGTTTTGACTTCCTTGCCTGGAATCTTGTAATCTCCAGTTAGCATGAAAAATCTTTCTACTCCAGTATTGATAACAAAAGTCTTCAAACAATCTCTCTAGTACTCATAATAATTACTAAGAAATATAGGCGGTCTAGTATGATTAAGGTTCTCAATCAAACTAACATTCATTCTGGCCATTTTAAAAGAAAATATCTTTCCATAACAACTTGTTAATAGTAAAATTTGGTAAACAAGGATAAAAATTTCTAAGAAAAACATAAGAAAGAAAAGTTTAGCCAGAAAATTTAGAATAAGGAAAAATTGGGAGAAAAAACTTATATGTGAATATAAGTATTTTAGAGACTTGCTCTGATACCAATTCTAGGATCAAAATAATGATGTAGATACTCAATTACAAGAGGGGGGGGTGAATTGTGACAAAATTTTGTTTTTAAACCTAAGGAAAACTATTTTTAAAAAAGTTAAACAAGGTAAATTCACAAGACATCTTTTAGTTATACTAAAAAAACATGCTAGGTTCTGGAAATATGGTTCGAGAAATGAAACTTAAGGAAAGTTTAAAAGGAAAATATTCTAACTTAAAGCGTATTGAATCTTACTTATCATAGTATAAAAAAAGTACATGAATGTATAATAAGTTTATACATTCTTCCTTTATCAAAATACAATGGAAATAAACATGAAACAAGATAAGTAACACGTATGAAATCTTTTAACCCAAAGAGTAGGGTAACCAACAACCTTGGATAAAGGTCCCTTGATTTATTCTTTCAAGAAAGTATGTCTTAACCACACCCGGGTAATATCTCAATAGGAATATCAAAATCTGTCTTGCTACCCCTAAAATCCCTTGAACTTTAAGGTAGTTTACACCTTTGTCTTCTATCCCCAGAAGCCCTCGATTGTACACAACAACAATCAGAGTTACACGAAGCAAGCTGAACAAGATGTTTAGTACGCACAAGGCATGAGTGTATCTCTCTCTAGAAATCAATTTAGTAGCATGAAATCTCTAGAGTGATAGAACTTGTTCATCAGTAATGATCTCATTTAAATGAGCTCCTTTTTATAGGAACTTTTCCAATGATTGTATCCGTCCTCCAACGGTCATATTTTTCCTTGAATCTCAGTGGGACCTGTACATGTGTCACTCAGAAAATGGTTGGTTAGAAATAGATTGTACGACATCATTTCATAACTATAACAAGTGTAATAAAAATATGTTTTCTTCACTAAATCTATTTTTCAGAGTCTAAAGAAAAAAACAATTTAGAACCTAACCAAATAAACATTTCGAATTTATAAGACATGGATATTCAAATTCTATTTTAAAATGAATTCAGAATTGGAATTCCTTAGATTTTGGAGTATGAATTCAAATGAATTAGGAATCAGAATTCTGAGGAATTCTAAGTCTGAATTCTAAGGAATCTAGAATATTAATTTCAGAGAATTCAGAATCTGAATTTAAGAGAATTCAGAATCTGAATTTTAGAGAATTTGAAATCTGAATTTCAAAGAATTTGGAGTCTCAATTTCAGAGAATTCAGACTCTGAATTTTAGAGAATTTGGAACCTGAATTCTGAACCTGAAAATAGAATACTCTATATCTAATTATTTATAGGATTTTGGGGTTTTAGATATGAAACCAATTTTTAGACTTAGGAATAAAATTAGTTAGATTTAGAGGGATTATAAAATGAACTATGAAAACATAGGCAAGGATAAAATTTCCTTAGAGAAGGGAAATATTCCTTATGAAGATAATCCTTAGGGAAAAACTATTTTCCTTATGATAAAGTGTTTTTTATTTTCAAAACATAGAGGAATGAAAAAGTCATAAGGAATCCTTATTGACTCAACACTTGGATATTTAATTTGATTAATTCATTAATTTGTTAATGTGTTAATTAAATTATATAAACCAATTTATAATTATTAATTTAATTATGAATAAATGATAATGTGAAATTAATTAATTATTGTATAAAAAATATTATTTTGTTCTAACATCATTAAATTAAGAAGTTTAATTTCTATTTATTTTGTAATTTTAGTTTTTTATTAATTTATTTTTTAGTTTAATTTATTTAAGGTTTTTTTGTTGTGTAAGTGAAACCTTCAGACACCACCCATCGATGACTCAAATGAGTCACTAACACCACCCATCGGTGACTCAAATGAGTCACCGATACCTCCCATTGGTGACTTGAGTCACTGTTTCACCCTATCGATGACTCAAGTCATGGATACACCCTCCTCTATTAAGTAATTACTCATCCAACCTACCAAAACTGCTAGCCTTCTTTCCTCCTCTATTAACCTACCAACACCATCCACCCATTCCTTGTATCACTCTCACTACAATGGTGGGGAATATCTCACTGATCTTTCTCCATCTCACCATTCACACCCGTATATTCCTTCCTCATCCTCCACTATCACTAAGAACCTACGCTACCCCAAATAATGGTAACTCACAAAGTCACTATTGTTCATAGTCACAAAACCTTCACAACAAAAATCTTGAATCATAAAAAAGATCACCACAATAGATCAACAACAACATCAAACCCACAATAGGAACAAACTATATCTGAATCAGCAAAAATAGATCAACAATAGAAGTAATACCCAACTCAAATCTAGTATAATCAAACAATCTATCTTTCAAAGATCTGAAAAATAGAACCTAAACTTCAAAACAGAACCAAGAAAACCGGATTTGAAATACCCATATCCATTATTGAAGCCCCATGCAACCACTTTGAGCCGCCTGACCCCACGCGACCTCGCCTTGACTCCCATTTAAAACCCTCTCCCTATTCCATGCCTTCACCATTTCTTCTACCCCTGTGTGTGCCAAAGTAGATCAGAACCATCACAATGCTATCCAGATCTTCCTCACATTGCACATTTTACCTTCATCCGTCGGTAAAGCTTCCTCCTTCGAATCCATCTGCGCTGTCACCTCCTCCCTTCGCCAGCACGACCCAACCCCCTCCCCTTCTTACTTTTTTTCTTTCTTTTTATTTTGATTATGTATCAGACAATATATAATATATATAATAATATATATAATAATTAATATAATATAATATAAATAAATAATAATGATAATAGAAGTTTATTAAACGTATTTAGTTTATATTTAATAATTCTTGTATATATTATATTTCATATAAAAATTTCTAATATTTTAAAAATAATTTTTAAATATTTTATTTATTTAAAAATAATTATTTTTTTTTAAAATAATTATCTTAATTTTAATTTTAAATGTTAAATTTATTATTTCATTTATATAACTTTAATATTTATATGCATTTAAATATATGTACATATTTTAATAATACATGTAATAACTAGTTTAATTTTTCTTTGTCTATTTATTTGTATTTTTGTTTATTTTTTTAATACTTGTTATAAATTAATTATTAAATTTATTTTCTACTTTTTTTATTTTCTTTTATTTATTATAATTATATTTATTATAATATAATATAAAATAATAATAACATGTATATTAAAATATTAATATTTAATTCTAAAACATTTTTAATTTAATTTTGTTTTCTTTCTCTTTCAGGAGGGACGATTGTGGCTTTTGGTGGGGTATTTTCATTTTGTTATGAGGATCTACTTCAGTGATAGTTGGAGAGGAAATGGAAACATGAAGGCACTGCGTTGAGGTCGGGGAAGTCATCCATATGGTTCCAGAGACTTATAGGGGGCACAAACAGGAGATCATCACTTAGAGGGGCCAAGAAAATCACACTTAGAGACTCACTTCCACATCTAGTACCATTTATTCATGACTTCCAGATTCATCCACAACATCTACATCCTCGAGTAGAAGATTCATAGAGAAGATCAGAGAAAACCATTTCACTTTCAGATTCCCAGGGTGAGAGATCCAGAGATCACATCTTCACCACCATCTGGAAGAGAATAGAGTCAGAGCCTTCTGGAGATCAAGGAGAGAGACAAACACTATTCTCCCTTACTCTATTTTCTACATTATTTTATAGAATGAATTATATAAAGTCAAAATATTTTAATTTGTTGAATTTAATCATGATTCTTGTCTAACTTCTATTGGGGGAAATAAACTAATCCAGATAGATCAATTTCCTTCATAATCATGCACACTTTTGTTTCACTGGATTGTCTCTCTCTATCACTTTGTTTGAACAATTCCTTTTTAAACCATCAAGATCAATGAAAACTGAACATTAATTGGATTAAAATTTAAATTGTTTTCAACTCAATGATTTGATTAATAAATAAGTCATGCTCAAATTAAAGAGACACAATGAGTTCAATAGACAAGTTAAACTCGATGATTTCTGGTTTGTTTTCAAACAGGGATTGTAAAATTTATGAAGTTGATAAATTGAATCAATCAAACAATCACTGATCGATCATATGAAAAATCTGGTCATCCATTTTGAATCAGATCCATATATTTTAATATATTGCATTAACATGGGAAAATAGTATTAAAACCATCCAGTTGACTCCCCTACTCATCTATTGATTGATTTCACTACTTATTTAATTGGTTGTCAATTTTGTATGTTGCCTGCTTGTTGTATACATTCTTTTCTTGTGTACTTTCACCCACTTAGTCTCATATTCACACACAGTTTCTCTCAGTTCACAATTTCATCATCACCACCACTATTTTTTTTATTTTTTTTATTTTTGTTTTTGTTTGGCCATTAAACACAAAATCAGTCCCCCTCTATGGTTCGAACCTATCTTACCACTATACTAGACTTGGGAAAAAATTAATAATTTTCTTATTTTCATGTGGTGCATTATTGATCATGGGAAAATTAGAAATTTATTTACAATATTAAAGACATTTAAACAAGATTTTTAAACAAGGGTATACCTCAAATAAGTCTAAGATCGTTCAAATAAGGTAGTGTCACGACATCTTCAGGGTAAATATTATCACCAATAGCTCAAGATTTTGGGTTTTTTAATTATTAACATGTGGTATCAACTACTAACACCTTTAGGAAATCACTTATTATATCTGTATAAAACATAAGTATGTTGGGTCATTGAGGTGTCCCATGACACTATATAGTCAAAACCCTCCTATGGAAATCTCATAATGGGGGTGACCATAAAACTCTACCTCAATACCTGAAAGGACTAATCACACCTTTCCATCCACATTAAAGGCTTCCAATTTTATGTTAAAGATTTCAAGGGTGATACAACTTAAGATAAATCAGGTAAAAACATCTTATTGTACCCTTCTATCAAAAGGAAACTTCATACCTCAGTAAAACTCTTGGGTAGATCCCTTGCTAGAACTATCTCAACCATCACTAGGTTCACTACCACTCATATCTCTAAGATGACATATCCAATGAAGCAAAACACTTGAATCCAAAACTAACACTTTTTGAGATTCCTGTATCATTGGTGCTTTCGGTGTGTGTCTAGAACATTACTCAAGAGTCTTATGTGATCCTCATTAGACAATGAATACAATAATATATTATTGATGAATACCACTACAAAAAGGACCAAAAAAGGATAACAGATCTAGTTAATGAGTTTGAAAAACACTATTGGGTTGTTTTTCATTCTAAAAGGCATGAAAAAGTACTCATAGTGACTGTAGTGACATTTTAATGCCTTCTTCGTTATATCATCATCTTATACCCATAGATGATGATAGCCTAATATGATTTCAATCTTCAAGACCCATCACACCCCCTCTCAATTAATCAAATAGGTATCTAATCCTCATTAGTGGATACTTTTTCTCCATGGTCCTCTGGTTCAAAATCTGGTATCCTACAAAACACCTAATGTTCTTGGCCTCTTTCTTGGAGAATAACATTGAGGCTACCTAAAGAGAAACATTGGGCCTTAGAAATCCCTTCTCTTGTATGTCGTATAACTATACCCTCATCCCATAAAGCTATACGAGAGCCATGTTATATGATAGAAGATATATCGGGGCCATACCAGGGTGTAATTCATTGAATATTTCTAGTTTGTAGTATGGTGGTAAGCTTTGAACATCCTAAATAATTTTATCCTCATACTCAAACACCACTGCAAGAAAATAGATCCAATAGTATCCACTGCTCCAAGAGATATTCTAGAAAATTGGTGAGTAATTGGATACACCCTCTTATTCCTGAGCTTGTCATGATCCACTTTGTTTCATTTTCATGTACAAAGGAAAAACTCACCCCATCACTATAGAAACAATGTATTCTCTTCCAAAACAATCAATATGTGAATGAAATGTGGATGATAGTTTGAAATCACTATGTAACCTTTATCCAGTCCTTAGACACGAGGTGGTCTGGATATCCCCAAAACCTTGGAGGTCATTGCATCAGGAATAATGTTTTTCAATCAGCTTATGTGAATTTTCAACATCCACTTTAAGTGATAGCTGCTGCTCAATAGAAGGTGGAATAGCTGGTAAACCACAAAGATGTTGTATCTCTTATACAAGACCCTATACTAAATCCTAGTTACTTAGTAGATCATTCTCATGATCATGTAGTGAAATCCTTGCTGACTGTCTTTAGGGACAAATCCTATAATAAATAAGATAAACCACTATCATAGAGTATATCTAAGGGGAAAACTCAAGAAGAATATTGAAACCACAATCCATTCATGTATGATACATGTACCCATTTTATCACTGTAACTAATATCTTCGTATACCATATTGAAAGGTAGGAACTAAGAATCCATGTTTATGGATACGTTGGATGCTACAACAATAATGGAGTCCCTTTCTTAGAAGAAGATCATAGAAAACATAACACTATTTTTATAAAACCAAAACCAGTCTCACAGAATCCAGTCCAATGGTAGAACCAAATCCTCTAATACCACTATATCACGACACAATCTAATGAGGTCCAATCTGAGACTACCCCAATACTGCATCCAATTGCCTAGGGGGTGGAGACTAACCCCAAGTAGTCATATCACAAACCTGTGAGTAATTAATCTAACATACAATTACACACACACATCTCCAAATATATACAATGATGAAATGTAAAATAGCTAATAAACATGAATGAATACATCTATAATTTCAAAATCAATGTAAAACAATAAGGAACTAGAAGAAAGGGAGAAATAAATACCCACTAATAGAAAATTAAAACAAGACTAACCTATAATGATAAAGAGGAATACTATCAATGAAACCAATGAAACACACCTCAGTCTATCTATCTTACTAATGTCCACCTGTTCCTGGACCCTCTATGACTTCTTTAAATGGTTGTTCATCCACATAATACACTCCACATGTATGTAGATCTCATATAGGGTGAGTATATCAATACTCCATATAACACCCCAAAAACACTTAACACATAGCATCAAGAACGTCCATCTCATAATAAAGATATGGAATTAAATTCATGAAAAATACTAGAGATAATTATAAAGGACTCCATGCCACCATGTGGTCAAAACCACATTGCATGTTCCAAGATTCTACTTGAAGATTCTATGAAATGAATGTTCTAGTATAACCCACCCCATGAGACAATATATCAATGGAAAAGCTCATCCAACAATTCAAAGTCATTGGGAACCACCTAAGAAAACACACTGGTCTCATAAGACCTTGATACTTAGATATGGGAACACACCCAAAACATCTAGGTGACACCATAAACCAAATATACATCAACCAAGTATGTTGGGGATCACATAAAAATGATATCTTGAACCATATTAAATCTTAATGATAGATAGGGGATCAATATACTACTAAAATAGGTCAAACTATTTCCAGACACCCTACATAGGGTATAAACAATAATGATGGAGGATCAAAATATGATCTCATGGAGGGACACCAAAAATTATATATGAGACTCATATTATGGTGGTGATCACAATACAAATATGTGTATTTAATGTTGTATTGTACCATCAAGGGGAAGGACCAATGGAACACTCAAAACTGATAATGGTCTGAAATGAAGAAATAAAGGGCTCCAAACACCCTATAAGGGGTTGTATGGAATGTACTAGGGAGTACATGAAGTGTCTATCCACCCCCTAGTTTTCACATGTGGTGCTACCTCACATGGAATATAAACCTCAACATACACTAAGTTTATATAAGTATACATAGAGCGTATATGTTTCCAACACCCTTCCTGTGACGTCTAGCCATGCCCATGCACACGGCACTGCCAGTACACATCTGGCCTTGTCTATGTATCTCATCCCTACTGTGCCCATGCATCCTATGAGACACATGTCCAGTTACTAGGATGGTTCACATGGTTTTTTAAAGGTGTCACATGACATGTGATAATTTATTTATTATAGAAGACCTAGTGGAAAAAGGGTTCCCACACTTTGTATAATTCTAGATTACACACCATGTGACCCAATATTTTTCATATCCCACCAGTTCTTATCCACGTATCCATATGATATATCTCTTCCATAAGAATTTCTATAAAATAAGGATCTAGGTATGACCGACCCTCTCCACCACTGATTGCCAAGATTTGACCTTCGATACCACTCCAAAATTAACCACACACTCAATCTATATAAGTGATGTAAACCTGGATGAATGGATTCTATTGATCCTTTACAATCCACCTTCGATCAGATAAAATCATCACCACACCTTCACCATACACTTGATCATATAACTCACCCATGATATTGATCTATTGCTTTAAAGAACATTCATGCAATGATCATATAAATGGTAATAATCAACCCATTGTATAAAGAAAATTCCTTCAGTGATATTGTGAGGAAACATAAGAGAAATACATAAACCATAATATGTGAGGAATTAACCTCATAATTTTTCATTTATTCCTTGATAATTTATCAAATAATTAGATAAATGAAGTGGGAAATAATCCATTAATAATAAATAAACCATAAATAAAATCAACAATTGATTCATGAATCAATTCTTATTCATGTAATTGATCTACATTTGACTAGGAAAAAAAATGAGATTAAATCACATAAATAGAATATCCAAATTGAATTATGGATCAATCACCAACGAAGTATAGTCCAACATATCTATCATTAGAGATATCCATGAACTGTAATGGTGGAATAATCCTTGACCTCAATTTGATCCAATATCCTTTTCCCTGATCTACACCTATACTCTCTCTGAATATGATGGGTTATGTTTCTAACCATGAAAATTGGACATAAAAGCGTATATACATGATATTATTAGGATGTTATTTTAAAATAATAATTTAATACATAAAATTAAATTTAATTAATTACACACCCAGAAAGGTGCTCTAGCCCAATGTCTGATGTCAATATAGATTATGTCACAACTAGGATAAAAAAATGCCTTAAAATCAACAATGAAATCCAACATATGATCTGAGCCTCTATTTGAGGGTTATTGCAATTTTTAGGAAAACTAAATGTGAATGATATTTAATTTATTTAATAAATTTTAAATATCAATTCCAAACTCATCGGGCCTCATAATATTACACTATCTTAGCAATTGGATCCAAATGTAATCCATATAATATTTTTAAGTTATACGTTGAAAAAGAAGAGTCTTTATAGTCATTGTCTCAATAATTTCACCAAAAATATCCTTAAAAGGCTCCCCCTATTTAGAAATAACATGATACCCTAAGAAATGTGCAAGATTTACAGAAATATTAAAATAAAAAATGTCCACTTTTCAATATGTAAAAAATTATCATTCCACAAGATCATATCATAAAAACAACAGAATTATTCAAAATATAAGAACCAAAAACCTTAAATATCATTCAATCATTTTATAAAACATATAATTTCCAAAACCACTTGAATATTGAAGAAAATAAAACTTTTTCAAAACATATAATCCTTTTTATTTGTAATAATAAATGCTCATGAAGAAGGAAATTGAATCTTTAAATTTGTGTTGTTATGTAGTCAATGATTGAAGATCTCTCACTATTATTTTTTATATTTTTCCCCTTAATATAAGGAAAAAACCATGTTGATAAAAAAAATTATTTACTATTCAAAGAAAATATTTTCTAAAATTTCTACCCGTCAAAAGAACATAGAAGATAATCAAAATATAAATTGAAATAATAAATTTTTAAATAAGAAAAACATAATAAATATCATGTTCATTTTGATTCTCTATATGTATATATTTTTATTTATTTTCTTTGATAAACCAATGAATGAATGAAAATAACTCCACCTATTCATTATATTCTCTAATCATTAAGAAATATAGACATAGAAAGCCTTTCCATTTTTCAAAAATGAGTTATCTTAGAAAAATGTAAAATTATAATAGATAATAAAGAAAATATTCATCATAGAAGTTATATTTTGATGCCTATAAGTGATATTTTTTAATGTGGCTTTGGTGAAAATTTAAATGATAATTTATTATGTTCTTGTGACAATTCATGAAAGTGAAATTGAACAAGGATAATATTCAAAATCCAAGATAAATTATTAATGAAAATTAATTAAGGGAAAATATAATTATTAAGATCATATAATTCAAATGTTTAAACATTATTATATCTATCATTAGATAGAAATAAAGTACCTTACAAATATTGGACTATAAATTTATCATTTATGAATTCCATACGAAAACCCTTATTTCATATATTATTTTATGATAAAAAAATTGTGATTAATTCTAAAAACATGAAAAACATAAAAAATTAATTATTTAATACAAAATAAAACAATACCAATTCAGATGATTTTGAATTGTGTGTTTTTTGTAAAAATGATATGTCAACTATTTATATTTTTTAATTCATAGACATCAGACTTGTATCTAATAATATGTCAAAATTAACCATTTTACATGTACCTGTTTTTTTAGATAATGATACTTTGAAACTTTTCCTAAAAATATTAAAACAATGTTCTTGGTACCCAAAAATCCTATGGTCTACAAATGATAGAAAATAAAAAATTTAAACCCACATTTTTAAGATTTTTATGTTAAATAGCTATGACTTTATTTTAATTAAATACATTATAAACCAAAAATATTGAAAATTATTTTGATAAAATATAATTCTTTTGTGAACATCCATTTTTAATTTTTTAAAAATATTTTAACTTCTAGTTATAATTATTTTTCAGTGAAAATTAAATTTATCAAAAGTATTTCCAACTCAATTATCAGTTCTAGATGGTTTTATTTTTTATAAACCTCATAAAAATTGAAATATAAAAAGTATGGTAAGATAAGAGTTTATTTAATACTCTACATTAATATTTAAGTTTGAAAACTAAAATTTGATCTTTAGAATTTTAGTTTGCACTATTTTTAAAACAAAATTCTAATAGATGTTTTGAATTTTTTTAGTATGTTTTGAAATTTTGTTACAATCATTAGAAACAGTAGCCTTTACACTATCATAGTTATTATATAGTTTTTATTATATTTTTTCAATAGAGTTACATATATCAATATTTCTTAATATATAGGTAAATATTTAAAATCATCACATAAATTAAGGTTTTCATCTTCAAATGAACTGTCCTTTTTCATAATTTTATAGAGTTGAATTATCATCATCATATGTATATTAAAATTTTGAATCCAAATTTTACATGGTAAGAGATTACAAAGTTTCCTTCAGCATAATAAATTTGTCAAATTTAATAATATTTTCATAGAAATGAATAATCTTATCACTACTACTTTAAATTTCTTCTAATAAACTATTAATTGTTTTATCCTTAATATGAAAATCAAATTATCTAGGGATTTTAGAATTTTATAACATAGAAATTTTTAAGTAATGATTCATTTTTTAAATCCCTATTTAGTATTTTGAAATTATGAATTTTATAACCTCTATTTTTAACACTCATAACAGATAATTTTTTAGGATTATTTCCTTTTATGTTTCCCCTTTTAACACACCCAATGATCATAAAGAATGATATTATTTCTGATCATCTTATTTCTATTTTTTATTAACTGAGTTATTTTTTCTTCACTATGTTATGCATTTCTGTTATTTGATGAATGTTTATATTTCATCTTCCTAATATTAGATTTAGGATTTTTAACATTATAAGATACATTACTATATATAGATGTAAATTTTGACCCATTCTCCCATTTATAATTTTCATCATATCCTTTTAATCTATTCTCATATCATAGTAGGTATCCAATTAAATCAAAAATTATTATCTTATTCATGTAATTTATACCATTAAAAGATTTTTTTAGACTCCTCCCTCACCAAAAGTATATTTATTACCTTTTTTAACAAAACATCATCCAAAAACACCATCCTTGTAATAACCAGGGTTTTGATCCTATAATACTTTGAAATTTTCTTGATGTTATTCTAGAGCAGGTCGTTCAGACGGCGTGTGATTCTAAGCCCCGGTGTGGCTGGAATTAAATATTAAGTGTGTTCACACTTGATAGGCCAATTTAATATAATAACTCCTAAATGGTTGCTCGGATGGGAAAATCGAGGGCACCAATGAGTCTGGAGCATGCTGTTTACCCTAGGAGGGGTGAAACTTTCGTGGGGCGCGACCCTTCTGTGGAAAACACCGCTAGGGGAATTTTTGTAATTTAGCGGCCTCAGGCGTAAACTTTAAAACTACTGAATGGAGGCTCATATTAAAATTATGAGTCTACCGTTGCACTCAGAACATGGATTTTACAATAGGGGCGACTTAACCCCGACCAAGTCGAAAGTTCAGGTACAAGCCTACTGGTGGGAGTTTAAAACTAATTAAATTTTTAATTAGTTTCTATCCTACTTAAACACCCACCCCTCCTCCTTCTTCCCCCAAGACTCTACCTAGCATAATCCCTCTAAATAAGCACAAATCCTCTCTCCCCACCTCTCCAAGGTGCGACGGATCTGGTGGATCACCGGGGAAGTGACGAGCTACACCATGAGAAGTAGGCTCGAGTATTTTTGTTTTTAATTTCCGCATCTTCCTTGAATTAAATTCACTGCGTCGAAATGTTGTTTTCCTATCGAGCGAAGTCCATATTTTCAAAGGGATCGATTCAAGCTTCCCAAAAATTCTTTCGGATCAAAGTTTCTAGTCCTGGGGTGTCCGGGGTGACCCCTGTAAGTTTTCCGGCAACGTTTTGGGTTTTCTGGTGGTTCTAGGGTTTCCGGTGGCTCCGCATGATGGTCCGGCGGGCGATGACGGCGGTGCGGTGGCTCCTAGGAAGTGGCGCGGTGGTTCCTTGGCGGCGTGGCTCCCAGGAAGCAGCACGCGGCTCCCAGGCGGTCGGCGTAGGAGGTCCGGGACGGAGGTCGCCGGTGTGGGGCGCGACGAGGGTCGCAACGCGCGACCCCAAGCGAGAGACAGAGACCTGCCTTCGGCGGGTCTCCGCATGGGAGAGCTACCGAATAAGAGGGAAGGTTAGAGCAGGTGGACCATGGGGCAGTGGCCAGGCTACGTGGAAGGTCCTCGGGCCGGCACTGCCCATTGGGCTGGTAGGCACGGGCCGGCCCAGGCCCGGTGGACCGGCTGGACGGGCCTATCTAGCGCTAAAGGGTTAGCCCCCTTGTCTTCAGACACCCGTAACATTCACTACGGGTTTCGGTTTTGTATTCCGTATCTAGAAGAGCGATCCTCGGGTCAATTAATAGTTTTTGAGATGGTCTCAGGGATTTTTAATTCTCGAGACGGGGTCTCGGTGGCCCGACATGCCCGTTAAGTATGGTTTAGCGCCTCACTGTGATTCTACTTTAGGATGGCGTGAATGCATCTGGAGTCCATTCTAGGCACCGTTAGCGGCATTGTAACCCTAGCATCTAGAAAAAGTTTTCTAGGGTGGTTTCAAGCGTTGAAGCCGGAGTTGAGGCATGGGCCCCATGGGCCTTTTTGAAGTTGTGAGCAGCGCTTTGTGAATTTTTCGTCAGACGTTCGTTTGGGGCGAAACAGTGGCCATTTCAGTGTGTTTTTCTGAGAGAATCGTGATGAAGAAGTTCTCCTGACCTCTTTATGGACCGATTTGTGGGCCCCACGAGATGCCATATGGGCCTAAAGTGGTGTTGAATACCTTTTTCGTCGGGAGTTTGTTTCAAGTGAGTAAATAGTCTATCTCGTGTGTTTTTCCATGAGGATTGCAATGGTGTAATCAGTTTGGGCATGCATAGCCTCTTTAGAGATCTCATTAAATGTGGAAACATGAAAGGGCGTTGGTCATAGGTTCCTTTGATGCACTCTGAACCAACGCATGGAAGCGATGATTAGTGACACCCTGTGATGGCATGGGCAGTGCAGAGTTATCAGACTAGTTCTGGGTTTACCCTCTAGTGGGGCTGGGAAGTGGGTACCCGTTGACCTTACGGTTTACCCTCCAGCGAGGCTGGGCAGTGGGTTACTTGTTGACCTTAGGGTTTACCTTCTAGTGGGGTTGGGCAGTGGGTTACCCGTTGACCTTAGAGTTTACTTTCCAGCTGGGTTGGGTAGTGGTTTACCCGACGACCACTTAGAGTTTACCCTCCAGCTAGGCTAGGTAGTGGGTTACCTGAAAAATTCTTTCAGACTCAACCCTTTCTATGAGGATATTTAGTGAATTTTCTCCATGGTTACCGGAGCGGGACCCTTGGTTCCACGATTCAGCGATGAGACAGATTTGACATGAAGGACGCTTGGGTATCAGTGATGGATATCCTTAGAACTGTTGGCGACTTATCCTGGGCTGAGCTTGGAGATGGAGATCCCCTTATGCACTCGTTCGGGTTTCTTGTTGAGCATATATATAACACCCTACTTTTGTTCCCACTCCTTGGGTTCAGTTACTCTCTTTCTAGGAGGGACGAAGAAACATAAGGTATTCCACATGCTTTACGTGTCTAGCTCCTCTTGGTTGGATGAGTCTGCTTCCTTTCTTTTGTTGGGTTTAGATGCACTCTATTTAATGTAATATTTCACCATTCCTTGTTTTGTCTACTGCTAACAGTTTTGGTACCTCCTTTTTGCTCCCTCGAGCCTTCAGGGAATCCTACTGAGTATCTTTATACTCACCCCTCCATGGGATTTTCCCGCACTTGGTGTGCCCTTGTAGATGACAGACAGGTTGATCAATACTACAAAGGAGTGTAGAGGACACAGGACCATGGGATGCGTTCAATGGTCATAGTAGGACATTCAAGTGTGAGACTCACCAGCTGTTTACTTTTGTTTACCTGTTGCCGGGTTGTGGCACCTCTCTAGTTGGGCGCATGTTTTTCCCTTTTTCTGTTCATTTATCTTGTCAGTACATTTCAGCACTTTACATTTTTCTACTTAGAAGTTGATGCATGACTGTGGTTGTGTTATAGTTGTATGTCCTTAGGTTTTATTTTGAATCTGCAATTTTGCATCGAGTGGGCTGTGTGTGTGTGTACAGGTACTTAGGAAAAGTCCTCCCTGATATTGTTACACCTTCGGCGCTTTTCTCTAGTCCCATTTCTATGGAGGTAGGCTTGGGGTAGTTGCAGCTCGAGACCGGTAGGGTCGGATCGTGACAATCCTAATTAGGGATTGAAAACTATTCAATATAGATAGGAAGAACAGATGCATCTAAAAAATAGTCTATATAGTTAGGAAAAAAAATGATCGACAGTACACAGATAACATAGCTCTTTAAGTTTCATGAACATTGGAAGTTCCAAAATTAGCCACCTCCATCTTTTTCTAAATCCCATTACCAAATTAGTATTATGATATTTAAATATAAATAGTTATCATCGTTGAATATAAAAAATTATGTCATATATTATAGGTAGTCAAAAAAAATATTATCAACTCTAGAAATCATATAATTCTCCTTCAATGGAATCCAAAAATTCATGGTCATCATTAAATTACTCTCCACTCCAGTTTTAATGAAAAAATTATTCCTTCAATCACACCAGTTCTCATAATCACTTATATCAATGATTGGATGATTAAAACAATTTATATTATCTATCGATGTAATTGGTATACGGACCCTTAAATTTTTTTTCTACAACAAATTTAGTGTATTGAAGTATGTAAAATTATGATAAACTAGCACAAAATATAAATGAAAGAGTTAGTAAAAAATATATAGATTCACATTGATACGAAATGTTGGTATCAAACATAAGAGATGACTATCATAAACTAGTATATTTAGTCTCTCACACAAATTGTTTTCCAAAATATAATACGGAATGAAAAATAAAATAGGTAAAAATAATATTCTAAAATATGATTTATAATTTTCACCAAATACATGTTTAAATTGTAATTGAAATATTATCTTCTGATTAGATTACGATTTTTCAGAGTAAAAATTGTAGAATTTTACCAATTGATCAAATAATTTTAAGTGAAATGGATATATAAACAAGTATATAACGTATAAACAAATCCAAAACTCATTTTTTCCTAACATAATAATTTTGAAAAATGTTTATGTTTGAAATATCTGAATAGTTAAAAAAACAAAGTATAGAGTATTATATTAGAAACCAAGTACTCCATTAAATATTAATTTCACACATATTCAAAAATTAAATATATGGTTTTTCAACTTGATATAAGGTACTTATATTCTTTTCCTCAAAATCCCTTAATATAAACCAACCATAAGGCGAATAAGTCTTCCTGTTGTTGTAATCCATCAATTAAAGATATATCTATCATTCAATCCTTATAAGCACTTGATCACATGGGATTAGACTTAGATATATTTTTATATCCCCAAATCCCATGATAAAAAATTATAAAAATAGAAATTATATAAGATATTTACAATGAGAAACCTCACACATCACATCTCTTAGATAAAATACTCAGATAGAAAACTATTACACTGATCACAAGTTCTCTCAGTTATAATTAGTTTCACAACATTAATATGATTAGAAACTCCCATAGTGTTCAATATTACTACATCTAAACATAAAATCAACCATCCAAATAATATAATATATATTTTTTAAAATTATTTCATAAAAAATAATTATTCTTGATTTCTTTTGTATTTTCATTGAAATCATATTCATTATCTATCAAGGAACATAGTGTAACACTACATCATTCAATATAATTATTCTCACACTATTGCAATTATTTTACATTTAGTAAAATTAATCTTTTCTTGAAAATTACTTTATTATATTTTCATATTGAAATTGAAAAAAATCAATAGAAAAATATTTAAAGTAAGATCAAACTTATAAAATTTTAATTTTATGAAAAATATTTTAAATGATTCAATGTCTCAAAAATATCATGAACAGTTTCGCTAAAAGTATTTTCTATGAACAAAAAACCTTTAAACATGATGTGGCATAACCTTATGGAACCATTATTCCTTAAATTCTAAAAAAAATTTAAAATCATCCAAATACTAATACTATAGTTCATCCTCGACTATTAATGAGATAACATGGATAAAACAATATCCCATATTACTAACATCATATTATATATGTTATTATTAACATACCAAAGATTTGACACCATATTAGACAAAAAAATCCACCCTAAGTTTGTTACCGACAAACTGACTCCACCCAACATTATATTAGAATCCAAAATCTATTATTCACTGAGAAACTAAAGAGAATAAAATCAGAATTCTTAGAATATTCTAAATAAATACAAAAAGGCTCCAATTTACCCATGATTTATCTTTCATGTGGGATATAAATTAAATAATTAAGATAATTACCCCCACCATATGACTCTAATTTAACTATATCTTTATCAATAACCAAAATTGAAACTGCCACCACCAAATAAAATTTTTATTCAAAGCATACTCATGTGACATAAATATTTTTGTAGAACATGCCTCCATTAATGACCATAATCTTGGAGCTATTCAGGTCTTCATAACCTCAATAATCGTATTAGACCAACACTATGAAAGAATTGAGTTACAAAAACAATATTCCATTCCTAGAGAACCCCAAAGAATGGACCTTGTATAAAACCCGTGATAGGTCCATGAATCATCTCCATGTAGTTAGAAAATAAGAGCACTCAAAACCACATTAACATCACTACTACCTGTGTAATCATAAAACCATGTGGTTATCTTGAACATAACCCATATAATAATCTAACACATCATATACTGAATAAAATTCAGCTGATACTAATATGAATTTACCCCTAGAACTACGACTTATTAGAAAATTCACTTAAGGGACATTCATAATTTTCTCACCATTTCCAATAGAGAAGCGATATTATTTGGAACACTCTCACTAGTTGTCATATGATATCTAAACCTAAATAATATCAAAAAGAGTTTATAATATCTTATATCACCCAATCATACAAACAAACATGTACAACCATTAGTCATTTGATAATAATCCTATGACCACATAACTAAACAACCAAACTGTTTTCCTTTTATATCGACCTCATCTAACTAGAAGCACTATTTGTAATTTTATATTGGAAAACATTGAACACCATCTATTATATTGAGTCACATGATCAAAAACACTAACATATCATTAAAATCTACAAATCATCTTCCAACACACTACTCACAGAGACTCATCCATCTAGGATCACCTATCACTCTCCTAAAGAAACCTATACCGAGAACCAACTAGGAAAATAATATATATGATCTTGTTACATGAACAAGAACTAAGTACTAAAATCACTATATTTAGTTCCCATTTCATATCCCAAGGCATCCAATATGGTATTAATTACCATATCATTGGTATATTACTACCCAAGGAAACATGTTCTCATTCTGAACCACATTGAAGGCATACCCTGTCTATAACAATCCACCACCAAGGAATAAAAGGTATAATCCATCCCCCAAGGGTTTCTATACATTACCAACACATATGGTATGTATAATAATAATAAAATTATTAAATAAAATAATATAAATATAACTACTCAATAGATAATTATTGAAACTCAAAAAAATAAAATGAATCACTATTTTCTAATTTAGTAGAATCACACAAAATTCTTATTTTAAAGAAAATATACTACAAGTTTTTGATACTTCATAAAATGTCCCCTGATTTGTAACTAAGGATTAATCACACACAAGAGCATTATTTTCATGTGAACCCTACATTATGAGTATTATGTATTTAAAAAATTCTCTTTTAACCACTATAGATGTATTAAATGAAATAGTAAAACTCAATCCAAAATATCATACATGAATAAATATTTATATTTTAAATATATTTAATAAAATAATAAAACCATGACCCTAATAACATGTATTTTTCTTAGATATGTGTTTATAAAGAATGTACTTGATTTCCATCACAATATATGACAATACTTATCTCTGTCCACCACATAAATAATAGTAAAACTAGAAAAATGAGTCTCTTATTTTATTTTATAACACCTAGGCCTAGGTAATTGCAGGTATTTCTGATTTGGAATCACAAAATAACTTTAGGTGAGCTTCATTTTATGGAATATACAACTAACTAGTAGAGAGAGTCAATATCGAACATTAAGGATAATATAATCACTATATAATTTCTGTAAATATTAATAAATGATAAAAAACATCCAAAATATATAATATGATTATTATATATGAAATTAAAACTAGAATAATACCCTAATTAATAAATATAAAATCATCCCTTATCAAATGAATATGCAATTCATATTGTCAACCAACCTAATAAGATCCCCCATTGGACAGATAAAATATATAGAATTATAAAACATCTAAATACATGAAGAGGGTCCACTAATAAACCTAAGCCTCACCTCTAACCCGATCTATAATCCTTACTTAAAAGATATATAATGGACCACTATATAACTCATTCTTAGATTTAAACATCGAAAATCAAGACTACAGATCCTTGAGGGTGAATTTGAATGGTTTGGGATATATATATCGGTAGGGAACAATCAATAGTTTCCTAGATATATAGTACGACAAACCAATACATTCATAAGAAAAAGACATAAAGATAAAATAAACATATCATACAATAATAAAAGTATAGTCATCTTGTGTAAAAAAGAACACCATGACACTTAACCATACCTATTCATTCACTTCTTTTAAAAAATAGTGAAATGCACCATTAAATACTCAAAAAAATATAAAGAATTCAAAACTAAATGAAATTCTAACCATAAATGTAAAATATTATATAATGGTCTATTTTTCAATTTTTTGTTCTAACCATGGTCATTATATACCTCATGGAATCCCATCACTCAAAAAATATAATGATGAGTGATATTAAATGATATATGGAATCCTAAGTTGTTGGAACAAAAAATTTTCATTGCTGGAAATAGATTTTAGTTTGTGATTTTTTCAATCTCAATTGGGATTATTAGGGAGTTTTCAAGGCATGTGTTCTTACAATATAATATGACTAAAATGTTGAAGGTGTTATATTGTACTAGTGTTTTACAAATATTTTGGATCAAAATCAATAGAATAGGGCAAGATTAAAAAAGTATCTTTTTGGGATTTACTCTTCACTAATACAGTAAAGGTATATGTTTTATGATGACTGGGTTTTTCAAAGACTGATTTTCACAAAATGTTGAGCTTTGAGAAGGTATGAGTCTTCATAAATTCATGATGAAAATATGATGCTCTTCACAACTATGGAAAAGAATCTTGAATGTGTGATGGGTTGATGGTGTTCTTTACAATAATGGAAAAGAATCATGATTGTGGAATAGGCTGAAAATTATTCTTCATGACTACGAGAAGAATTGAGAACATGTTAATTTTCACCAGAGATTCAAGAATAGAAGAGCATTATGAATATTATTTGATGTTTCACGAATAATATGATGAGATATTGGGATATTTTTGAATGGTTGTGCCTATAAATAGGTGTCTTCCCTCTCATACTTTAACATGAAAAAGTTTAGATAAAAGGATAAATTATTCAGAATTCATGAAGGCTGAATGATTTTTGAATCATGTATTCATTATGAGCCTGGACACCTTGAAAAGACTATCTTAGTTTTGACCAATGATTATGTATCTTGTAAAAATGAGTTTTGTGATGGCTGTTTATTCCAATATGAGTTAGTGTTCAAAAAGGTATTTTTCTTTATGATGGTTGTGATATTAATAAAGGAGATTTGTGAAGTTTCTTCATGAATAATCGTGATGATCATATGGTTTAAGTAAATAATGAATTCAAGTGCATAAACTCAGGACTTCTGTGAAATAACAGTATCATGTTAGTCAGGTAGAAAGACTTAAATTCTAGTTTAATAAAGAGACTTTCAAGTCATTAAACTGACTAATAATTCCTTTAAATAAGCGAGATAGGGGTAGTTGATGATTTCTTTGCTGGAGGGAGTGTGCAACCCATAAAATCATGTAAAGGGTATGTGTCCGGCACCGAGGGACTATGTATAAACATTTTTATTCCAAAAATAGTTAATATTAATGGATTTAGGTATGATTGGAACATTTTAGGTGTATTCTCCTTGGAGTAGCAATTAGTAGTAAACCAAGTAACATTGTTGTGTTGTTCATATTCATGTGAATATTTGGTTACTACAATATTCCCTCAGACAGGTTTAACAAGTTTCTACCAATGTGGGAAAAAGATCTATCACTTTAAAAGAAATAGTTTTAACCCTAATTCACCCTCCCCTCTTTGGGTGTTCTGGCGTCATATATGTGCTATCATAGTGTATAGGTTGTTGGAGTTAAATCATTCCTATATTGTTTTCATAGATAATTCAAGGAATTATAGGGGATTCCCCTGATTTTATGAAAGTAAATTCCATATTTATAATAATAAGATGAGATCTCATATGAGATCCCTTGGGATAAAATTTTATTCTTCCACTTATTAGAGGATTTTGGTCACTGATGTCATAGGTTTTTCTTTGACTAAAATAGAAAGGAATATTTTTGATGTAGATTCCAAAGAACACAATGCTCTTACTACAACTCTATTTTATCAAATCTATTTTAATGAGATGAGTTTCACATCAACCATGTCTATGTGGGGAAAACTAGAAAATATATATAAACGTGACCAAAATCCAGGTTTTTCACAATATATTTGATGATCTGAAAATGAATCCTGATGAAAATTTAGATACCTTTTTTAACTAAATTGCTAAGTTTATTGAAGAAATTTGAGGACTTGGTGAAGAAATTAATGATATTGACATTATAAATAAAATATTTAGAAGGCATCAACTATTCTACAATCCAAAAGATTAGTCCCTTATGGAAATAGTTATGTCTAAAAAATTTATTGAATATCTTCTATGTAGTATGTTGGATTATAAAATGATAGTCAAACCAGAATATGTAACAACTTCTGTAAGAAAGAAAATGGAATTAAAATCCATAGACAAAACTTGATGTTTCTAGAGATAGTGCTAATGAATATAATGATAAAAATGAAATTATTTCCTATTTTCCAATAAATTCAATATAAGAAATGAGATATTTGAAGTAAAGCTTCATATGGCCTATTTTTGATGTGGTAGAGTTAGTCACATTGCCTCTCAGAAATAAAGGATATTCAATGATGAATAAAGTAAAGCATAAATCATATAGAAGCATAAAAAATGATTTCCTTAAAAGGGAGACTTCAAATAAAGAAACAAATTGAAAAGAAAGAGTTTCATCTGAAAATAAGAACAATATAATAAATACATTTTAAAGGATGAAGAATAAGATTTTAAATCAGAATCCCAAGAATCTATTATAGTTATTATTGTAAATGTAGAAACTTAAAAAGACAAAGATAATCAGTTGATTGGTGTTTTTTGTCTAATAATGGAACATGAGGAGTCACATGATAAGATTTACATTAAAATAAAGAGAAACATAAATATGAAATCCATTATGGAATATTTTTTAGAGTACGTTGATCAGCTAGAAGAATAAATTGATTGACTAGAATTAGGGGAAGTAGAATTATTAACAACTCTTGAATTTCTAGAAGATTTTTTTAAATTAAGCCCAGGATTGAAGAGTAGGAAAACGTGATCAATTACCTTACATCCAGGCTATAAGAGAAAGATAATAAAATTTATGGACTTGATGAAAATTTTGTTACTATATAGATTAAACTAGAAAATGAATAAAAAGGAAAAATATGATGAAATTTTATTTTGTAATATTATCAAATATAGAGATATTAGAAATAGATTAAAGTGGATTTGAAGGATATGACATTGAATGATTAGAGATCCACATTTATAGGAAAAATGGGAGTTGTTTGTGATGTGGAAACATGAAAGTATGGATGTGGGATAAGACAAAATAAAGGGAAGAAGAATGCTGGACATATCATAAAGGCACCTTATGTACAAAAAACGAAAGCCTCAAATAAAAAAAGAGAGTTGAAAATTACTCTCATGTATCCATAGATGATCTCCAGTGAAATAATTTTAATAAGGAATGGTACATGAGGATGAATGTTAGTAAGAATTTGTTTCCTCTTATAAAATATCATTTTTGTGGCTTTTTAGTCCGTACCATGTCATACTGTAAAGAGGAAAGGAGATATCTGAATGAGGAAGCACTTGGAAGTAAATAAATGAGAATAAGACCATATCCTTCATCATATAGAAGGAATATTTTCTATGTATATTGTTTTCACTATTCTAACTAAGGACGTAAATCTATTTTTATAGAAAGATGAAAGGCATGAACTTTAACTACAAAACATGATGAAAATTGAATACCCACCAACTTGGTGGAGTTTCTATTATGAATTGGAATTATCCTATATATGAAAAATTTGAGTATGATATATGAATGAATAAGGAAAATAGATTTCAAGGGTTATCTTTATCCTCCAATAAATCATGTATCTCATGGAATTAAAAAAAGAAAATCATGAAATCTACCCTTATAGAAATATCTATCAAATTTAGATAGAAAAGTAGCACCTAGATTCTTGAAAGAGGATGATGAATACATATGAAAATAAATGATTTTTTTGAATAATTTTAATTAAAGGGTTTATAGTAAAATTAGGCTCTATAATTATGGTGCTTTAAAGATCAAAGGCTTTAGAATTATAGAACTATCAAATTATGAGATTAGGAAATATGAAGTTCTATATGTAGACAATTTTCATCCCAATATCTTGAGTGTCATTTAACTCTATGAATTGGGACTATTATTTAAATTTAATCATAATTAATGAACTATAAAAGGAAATATAGGTAATTTTCCCATAAAATGATACAGAAAATGTGGAAATTTACACTAGGTTGACAGTAAGGATGCAATTTTTTACTTGACAATTGAAAAAGAAAGAAACTTATGGAAATTGAGCTTGGGTCACATTAATCAACATAGAATGGATAATATATATAAGATGAACATAATAATCAATATTCCCAATCTGAAGTTTGAACATGAAAAGTCATGTAATGCTTTCATGAATGTAAATATGGTTAGGAGTTCATATAAAATGAAGAAAAAAGGGAATCAAATCTACTTGATACCATCCACCCAGACGTATGTGGTATAATAAATGTGATTGACACATATAAAGAGAGTAACTTCATTTATTTTCATTGATTACTATCTTATAATAGAATATGAAATGATTATTCAAATTAAAAACAAGTGTTTGATTTCATAAAGAGTGATCATCAAATTGATAAGAATGAAACTAGCCACACAATCAAGATTCTACAATCTGAAAATAGAGTAGAATACAAATCCATTGAATTTGAACATTACCTAAAAACCTAAGAAAATCATGAGATGGATACAGTGATATTCCCATTTAAAAATGGATTTTTTGAACACATAAATCATTAGGTGAATAATATGGCTATAACTATACTTTTTTAGTGTCATATTTCCTGTCATTACTGGAGTGATGTTGTTCAAGTATAAGTGTACACTCAAAATTTAAATAGGGATTTTTAGGAAAAAACCAATACATGATATGAGTTTTGGAATTATAGTAATCCATGTTAGAGGTATTTTTATGTTTTTTGAAGTAAATATTTCTCCCAAAAAAGAAGGAAATCAAGGAAAGTATGGTGATTCTACAGATGAGGGGATATTCATTGGATATTCAAAGATGTTTAAAGCCTACAAATATTACAATTATCATCATGGGAGAATTTTGGAAATCCATTTTGTCATATTAATTTAACATAAACCCATAAATATCTCAAAGATATCATATTATGATATGATAGAAGATGAAGAAGAAAGTGAAAAGGGGGTATATTCAAATACATAAGTAGTGGAAGGGTTGAAAAACATGCCTGGATAACAAAATGATGATGATTTAGAAGAAGAATCAGAATAGGAATCCATGTCCAAAGAAACATCAATATAATATCATAATAGAGACAGAAGAGAATAAATTGATCAATCCAACGTCATTGGGGATTGGATCGCACCAACAAAGACAATGAGAATAAGGAATGAAGCACATTATTCCTTCCTATCAATTATAGAACCAACCTCATTTGAAGATGTCGAAAAAGGTGCATCATGGGTTAAGTTCAAAAATGAATAACTAGAAAATATTGGTAAGAACTATACTTGGGAAGTTGTCAAGTGGCCCAGAAATCACACTGTGATTGGCACAAAGTGGATATTTACCAACAAGTTTGATGAGAATGGAAATGTGATCATAAAAAATAAACGCTTAGTGTATAAAGTATATGAATAGATTTAAGGAATTGATATTGAAGAATTAATTTCTTTGATAGTTAGACAAGGGTCATTCAGGGTTCTCTTTTCTGTTGAAATTTATAGTGTGTAAAATTTTTATCATATGGATGTTAAGATGACAATATTAAACGGATTCATGAAGAATATTTCTACATTGACCAACCATTGGGATTTCTGATTGGAAATGACAATACTAATGTTTTCATATTAAAGAAGTCTCTATATAGTCTGAAGTATAATCCACCATCAGGGTATTCTTGAATCCATTATTATCTAAAGAAAATTAAATTTAAAATATGAGGTTTTGAAAAAAATCTCTATGAGAATAATTCTCAAAAATAAAAATTTATGATGCTGGTGTAGGTGGATGATATTATTTTTTGGAATAATAAGGCATGTATTAGTGGAATAATTTTATAATCACATGAAATTATAATTTAAAATGTCTATTATTGGTGAACTAACATAGTTTTTAGGGTTTTAGGTTATTCTGAAGATGGATTATACCTTCATTTCCTAAGAAAAGGATTAAAGAGAGCTACTAAAGAAATGCAACATGCATGACCCCAAACCAGTGTCGACTCTAATTCTAGTTGGAAAAAAACATGGAATTTACAAGTATGTGACATATTTGGATCCCATCTTATATAGGAGAATCATTTTATTCTTATTATACTTGACTACGACACAACCAGATATCATCTTTGCAAAATGATTAGCAACCCTCATTCAATGTAATCTGAAGGAAGACTATTTAGAAGTAGTTAAAATATTCATGTGTTAGATTCATTGTACTCTAATTTTTTTATTATAATATGATTCTTAAATACATAATGAAATTTTGACATTTTTTGATGCTGAATGGTATGGAGATTTGGTGTATAGAAATTCTACCAATGGTTGATCATTCTTTATTATAAATAAATGGGTGGGATGGTTGAACAAGAAATAATAAAACCCATTTATTAGTATGTATGAAATAAATAATATCCCCACTACACATGATTTCACTCACCTATTATGGATAAAGAAACAACTGACTGATATTGGGGATGAGGCGAAACAATAGATAGTGATTAACTATGAAAATAAGAGCGCGATCGATATTATCAAGATACCTATTTAGAAATATCATAAAAAGAATATTGACATTATATACAACTTAATAAATGAAAAATTTGAGCAAGGAGTTATTAAAATAGATCATGTTGGAACTGATGACCCAATGGATGACATTCTGATTAATCCATTGGCAGCACATTTGTTTTAGAAACATAGATTGAACATCAGTGTCCAGCCACCCCAAAATTCATGAGGAGTTTACAATTGGTCCCCTATCCCCATTTTGGTTACACTTCATAATATATTAATGTAATTAATGTAGTTTTATCAGGGAGATGTAAAATAGGGGAGTTTTGTGAGCTCAAAAAGTATAAATATAGTTTCATTGGCTTTATTTCTAAATGGGAGATTGGATAAATTCAATATTTTAAATGTTTTATAGTCTCACGATTTTGAAAAAAAATTAAATTCTTCCATGACATGATGAGAGTTTTCTATCGTAACAAAACCATATGTAATTATTTTATCACATGATGAAAATTTGGTGTTATAAAGAAACATTTCTTCATTATCATATCTTATCTTGGACATTTTTAAGAATTATAAAGCACGAGAACCCAATTCATGCTTCCCCAGTTATTTTATACACTAAAATTTTATCAAGTAGACTTAGAGTGTTGGATTTTTTATTTATCAACTTTCAAGTTTTGATAGTAGTTGTTGTTTAATTTAATTTATCTACAAATTTACAAAAAACCCAAGGGTAGAGATTTTAGAACCAAGTATTTCCATTACTAGAAACCAAGTATAGTTTTTTAATTCTTTAAATCCACACTGTATTAATCATGGATCTTACAAGTCAAGTGATCTTATAGTACAAGATGGATAAAATATTGAATGTGTCATATTTTCCCAGTGCTTTCAAAATCATTGTGATCAAAAGCAGGAGGATAGAGAAAGCATCATGAATTTTTGTTTTCTAGGATTGAATCTTCTCTAATATGGTAATGTCATAATTTTCAATATGAATAGGTTTTGTGAATACTATGTTTTATAGAAGTTTGAGCTTCATTAAGCTATAGAGCTTTATGAATGAGTGATGAAAAGAATCTTTTCTTGGTGATTATGACAAGGAATTGTGAGATCGTGATGGGTTGAAAGTGTTCTTTGAATGTATAAAAAAGGATCGTGAGTGCGATATGGGTTGACAGTGATTCTTCGTGACTATGTGAAGCATCATTAATGGGTTAATTTTCATCAGTGCCTCATGAATATAAGAGATTAATGAATAGGTTTTTAGATATTAATGAAAAATCCACAGAGGTCTTAGGATCTTTATGAAAGGATGAGCCTATAAATAGGCACATACTCTCACATTATTTTACTCAAAATGATTTGAATAAATGGATTAATTCATCTGAATTCATGATGGAAGTATACTTTGTGAATCAGGTTTTATTGTGAGACTGGGAATTGTGAAAGGACTATCTTAGTCTTAACCAATTCATAGGTATCTCAGAAAAAGGAGTTTCATGGTGACTAGTTATTCCATGACAACATAGTGTTACGTGAAGGTAATTTTCTTCATGAAGGTTGTGAGGTTCATAAAGGATCTTCATTAATATTAGTGTTGACCACCTGGTTTAAGTGAACAGTGCTCTCAAGTGCATCAACTCAGGACTGTGGTGCAAGAAGAGTGTTGATCTAGTCTGGGAAAAAGACTTAAATTCCAATATTCTAAATTAAACATAAAGTCTTTAAACTGAGTAATACTTCACCCAATGTAGTGGGTAGGCATAGGCGATGAACGTTTTATGAGGTAGGTAGTGTGATACCCCTAAAATAAATTAAAGGCAGTGTGCCTAGAAAAATATGACTATGTTGGAACTTCTTTATTCCCTAACTAGTGATGATTAGTAGATTCCGGATTGACAAAAAATTGTTTTAATATTCTAATTAGACTATCCCTTAGTGGTGAACCATATAAAACTATTGTGTTGTCCATCTTCATGTAAATTTTTTATTACTACACGATTTTATTAGATATATTTAACAAGTTCCTTCCAACATGGGAACATGATCCATCACTTTAAGAGAAACATTTGACACTATTATTCACCTATCCCCTATCCGGGTGTTCTTAGGTCCTACACATCCCTCAGTGAGTTCGATAATGGGTGATAAAAAGATAAAATACTATCTCAATATCCTATTTAATATATCCATGGATGCCAAAAAAATGTGAAATGGTATCTTGGATCTTTAATATTCTTGCCATGGCTTATAAATTATTTCAGTTAGCATCCAATGCTCTTAGATAGTATGAACACGAGTGAAAAAATAGTATATATATTATCTTCTATCTCAGCTGAACTGTCTATGCATGGAAGAAAAGAAACTCAATAACAGATAAAATAACCTTTATACCTTAATCTTATACACCAATTATCTAGGACCCATTCTATCATCACCGTGAAATTTTCATTAACATATTCATAGTGAACCTTACTAATAAGCATACAAAACCACATATCCTATCCCTTAGATATTATCCTATGCATACCATGTTTCCTACACCATGATTCATATCATTGATATTTATTATGAAGGTGTAGATCTATTACCCAAAATACAACTCGTGGACTACATGGACCTTGATGTTACCCTTAAATTCTATTCCATATCATCCAAGGCAGGATAATTTGATCCAATTAGTATTTTATATTCCTCTATAAAGGAAAAATATTCATTCCATTAAATATATAAAACCTTTCTGATTGATACTAACACACACACATAACCCCATTAGTGATTTCCTGGGCTGTAATCATTAATTGAACTTAAAATTAATGGTCAGGTATAAAAAAATATAAATTTATGTTCCATCATCCCACCCTTTATACCCAAGTACAATACTACTCCAAACACCCTTAAATAGCCTTATAAAATCAATATAAGACCATAGGAACATAATTCCAAATTCCTAATCATAGTTTTAATGTAATTACTATTAATAGAGATCACAAAAATTATTTATATCCTTGGAATTATTCCTTACTACACTCCATCAATCCCCAGATGCCTTATCAAATTCACCAAAGAACCAAAACTCTTACTCCCCCTAAACCAATACCTGTACATATAACAATATCATCCATTACCAATGGGATCATTCCCACCATGTTTTCTATACTATCCTCAATAAGTCAAACTATGATTTTAAAGGCCAATTACATTCCTATAACATTATCATCCATTACCTATGGGATTATTCCCACTATGTTTTCTATACTATCCTTAATAAGTCAAACTATGATTTTAAAGGCTAATTAAATTATCTAAGAACCATATTAATAGATTAAATTACTCAATTATCATCATCTCCCATTGACGATTAAGACTCTACAAAATTATAAATCACATGTTATAAAGTGCAGAAATTTAATTAAGTCTGGGAATCCTTATTCCATTAAATTCCCAATTTATGAAACTCTTATAAAATGTACCAATCAACCCAAACTAAAACCCCCATATAGTAATCCATGGTTATACATAAACAATCATATGGTTATGTATTACAGTGATTATCTATCTTGTTAATAGAATGATTCACCTCATTCCATGTTCTTCCAAGACATGTCACCACTCAAACTAACCCATGAAAATATATTTAAATCATATCTCAGTTAAAAACAAACAATAACTAATTTTTAATATTTAAAACAAGTTAGAAAATTAAATAAATATGACATAACCACTACAGACCCATCTGGCAATGTCACAACACTGAAACTCCAACCCAATACATATAGTTGGCTCATTGCAAAAAATTGAACCCTATATAATAAAATCCCCATTAAATAGCATCGAATATTTTCCATTTTTTAAATGGTTCTTTGAAATCCCTAGAAAAAAATAGAGTGGTGTTCCTCTAATAAAAAAATGATTGTATGAATCCATCACATCTCAGAATATTTTATACACTGCACATAAAATCCCATTGGAATTTCATAATTCTACCATTCTCTTAGGAAATAATCATTCTTATATCTAAAATATAACAATAATAAATTAGTGGTGATGAATAAGATAAATAATATATAGAGATAGAAAAGAGATAATCATACCTCATACCACAATAGAAACTATCTTTGATTAACCCCCCTCTAATGGTTTTGAAGAGGAGAAGAAAGGGGTGATCCTACTAAAAAATAATCTTTTGACCTCATCACATTTTTAATTCAGAGAGGGGCATACCATGATAATATAGGTGTGCCAATAATTTTTTTTTAAAATTATATAGCCTAATATGTTACCATTCATTCATTATTGAGTATATAGTTTGACACCCACCACATGGTTATATACAACTAGATTTATAGGGAGAATCTAGGGTGTACTTCCACTAGAAAAAACATTGGATAAACAGTTCTTTTTAACCAGAAACCTCATGCATCCCAACTACTTATTTCAGTAATAGGGACACTCCAACCCTACTATAACCATTTTCCAAACCTCTTATTAAACAACAAGCTTCCATTACCACCCAAGGGAACCCCTATTTCTATCACCACCTACCAACTATTCAATATTAATACCATAATCTAAATTACTCTATCTATAACTCTATAAAATTTTAAATTCCTAAAAATTTCAATAAAAAATAAATACACATGTTGTTATAATCGTAACTAAGACATGGTCAATATAGTATTGATCAATATAGTTTAATTTGTAGATAACTAAAAAATATATATTTTTACCTTATAATATGGTGTTTAAATAACTTTAACAATGTAATCTTGTTATGGAATGTATATTAAAAGAATTCAGTCATGTGAGTTATAGGTTATTTTTTGTATTTATTAAAAACATTCCATGGAAAGATCAATGATTATTTAATAAAAATATGGAAGAATAGAAATGATTGAATTGCGTGGTTATATAATCCTGTCATGGTTTCTCTATGAACCCAATATGTCGAGTGTTAGCATCTATTAATGAATTTATACTTCTAGTTAGTATATTTTTTTAAAATACAGATAATTATTCAATAAAATGACAGTTTTCAACTAATGATAACATTATAAAAGGATATGGATTCAATTTCATTTTATTAATTAAGATTTAGAGGTAATATATTATTTTAGAATTGTTATATCATTATCAATTAATTTAGAGAGAATTGGAGTTTCCACCAAAAGTGTGGTTTCTTGGGTAAAAATGAGTTATTTTTAGAAACCACTACTAATGTATCATATGTAAAAAGAATATTAGAAATGGAAAATATTAATAAGTATATTAAAATACTTGGTAGAATATTTGATTTATGTTGGTTAAATTTTTTCATGATGACTGGAACTAAGATTTGGCATATTAATTAAAATATATGTGTGAGTATAAAAATATAAAAAAATAGTTATAGAAATAGTATTATTCTTGATGTTTTTATAAGGACTAGGAAAATTAAGGAAATACGTGCAGCTATATTGTGGTATATTTTACTTCAACATGAAAAATTCTAGTTTTCCATGGAATTGTTGTTCAAGTTATGGTGTGTTGTGTGGTATAAAGTAAAATGAGATGATATCCCAATGTAGTGGTCATAGTAAAGTTTTTTATATGGTATTTTACGGGAAAATGGGATTTTTTATTTTTAAATTTACATTTTGATGATTTAGTCTAGAAAAAAAAATAGTATAAGGTTTTTCCATTCAATGTGATTTGTTGAATAAATTCTTTCCAGTCATCGGAAGAAAATAAATTAGGTGTAGCAAAAAAGTATGGTACCCTTGTTTGATTATTTCAAATGAAGAGTTTTGACTATAATTCATATAAATTATTTAATTTATTATATTAGGTTTTATAAGTTTTCTAGAAAATGGGAAATAAGTCATAGTGTATTCCATATTGTAGGGAATATATTTATAATCTTTGGTGAAGGGTTATATATTATTAAGTGATTTATATGATATATATATTTTTCATTTTAGAAAGTATTGAATTTTTTTGAATTTATAGATATATAAGATAAGAATAAAATTTACTATCATGGTTTATAAAGTCAATGATTTAACTGAGGTGGTTTTCCCATGTTTTACTCTCATATATCGTAGTGAACTCGATTATAGAAAAAACAATGAGTTTAATTTTCTATCATTATAGATGTATTTTAAAAATATAATTCAATGTGTTTAACATTATTTGGGAGAAGTTAAATGGATTAATTTTCTCATAAAAAATATGGAAAATGGAAAAGTATTTATGAGAAACATAGAGAATATAATTTTTATTAAAGAATGTAAAATTTGGATATCAGAGGCTAAAACACAACAAATTAAAGAGAGAAATAATGTATTTATACTCATTGATCTATTTCTCCAATGGAAAAAATATTATTTATTTCATGAATATGTGCTTGAAATATTATCAATGAAGTATAAGTTATTGAAATGGTCATATTTAAATCTTTCTTTTGAAGCATGAGATGTAAAAAGAAATCAAGGAGTTCCTATTTATACATGATGAAATAATAACAATATAGATAATATTTTTTCTTTTTATTGGTATATGTTATAAGTTATTATACATTATTGATTAATGATCAGAGATAAAAGAATTATGGACTGGACCATGGTAGGTATTGAACCATACTTATATATATGTAATGGTAGTAATCATTTCCTTAATGTGATCATGACTAAACCCACCATCAAACAATGTATTTTATTTCTTTTTTTACACCAGTAAATTGATGTTGTATACCCCTTTGATTTTTGGGAATATGAGGAAATTGAAAAAAATATCCTTTCTTGTGTATATAAATTGCATAATATTTCTGGGAATATAGTTATGTGTTTGTTATATACAAATTAAATGAATTAGATCAAGGAAAATATAAAAGGAATTAATTGGATCAACATTATATGAAGATCTTAAACATGATCCTACTAATCATGAGGCTAATATCTATTAGGACTATAAGGGTATAAAATACTAAGAGGTTTATTATCTTAATATGTTTTCAAACACTAATTCACCAACCCCATCTTAAGATATCTCCAACAAAGAACACATTTTAGGTATAATAGTGACCACAAACAAAATGGATAATAAATAAATAAAGGAGAAACAATCAATGTAGAAATTATGGTCACATGAATTCCTAATGGTATATTCAAAGGATTCCCAAAATAATAATAGAGGATATTTAATATATTTTGGTAAATTGGGGAAATACCCAAATGTGAATCTATTCAAGGTTCAATGAAAATATAGGGAATATAATGGAGTTCCACCATATATAGTTAAGTTTAAAATTTGATCTGTGGATCTTCTTGGATGAGGAAGGTTTCTTATAAACTATGACTCAGAGGAATATGACTATAGAAGACGACCATTATAGTTTTGGGACGTTGAGTATTATTTCATGGAAAAATTTAATATAAAAGGGTGTGAGATTTAAGATATATTTAGAGTATAAAAATGGATTGGTGAAATAAATATATTATGCGATATATTTATATGAAAATATTATATAACAAAAATATCTAAAGGATTATTCCACAGATAGAATAAATATGGGATAGTGTATTTTTAATTATAAATAACTAATACATTTCAAATTTCAAATTATTATGTACCACTTTTTTTAGTAAAACACCACTAAGGGAATTCTATAGAGGATTAGTTTGAATCTGTGAAAAACAATGAAGGTTTTCATATGATCTAAAAATAGAAACACATTATGTGGGAAGAAAAATATGGAATGAATTATTAAATATAATGAAGATAAAATTTTATGTAGATTTTAAGACCACATACCCATTATATTCATAGTTATTTTAGAAATTAAGATAAATTTTTTTATAATAACATCATGAATAATTAAACATGAATAATTATCTATTCCTTAAAAATAATGCCCTAGACTTGTAAAAATTATTATTACATTGTCATTATATTACACACTCAATCACATATATTTTTCTAGATGATTATTTAAAAAAATTTCACCAACCATTGATGTGATTTTATTTTCATGTTCTTCATTTTTATAACCACTAATTCATTCCCACCAACTTCCTCCCCCACTCCCCAAATAGGTGTAATTATCTGACCATAGTATGTCATTTGTTATCAATGCTCATGTAATCAATTCAAGTAATTCTAGTGGATATAATATTTTCATTATTGTTAATTTTTTTTCAAATATGTTTAAATATTTTATGAGTTATGTTAAAAACAAATTAATTCTCTTGAGTGATGGGTTAGAATTACCCATATATGGAAGGAGAGGATGGTTCAATATAATTAATATCTTGGGGTATATTTTCTTGATTTCACTGAGATTATTTTAATAATCTTGACATTATTATTTCCTATAAATTCACTAAACAAAACAACATTTAAGTTGATAATAAAGAACACATTGTGTAACTCTCATATCAATTAGAGAAAGAGAAGGCACAATCCATAGTCTTGGAGATAACATAAGGATTTTGGTGAAATATTAATGATATCCATGAGGGATATAATAAATTTTATGAGTGATAATTATAATAAACCATTTCCAAATTTGAGTATACTCATTTGAGATAAAATAATCTTGTTTATCTGTTTTTCTTTTAGATGATCAAAATATTAATCACAATTTGAAGCTTTCTATAGGTTTTTATGGAATTATTCCATGGTAAAAAAATTTATAAGAATTATCCAAGATATTTTTATATAAAAATATTTATGCTATAGGACCAAGGTATTGATTAGTAGACAATTTATAACATAAATAATTTACGGATTGGTTATGTTTTGATGAGGGGGAAGGAATTGATGAAGAATGTCCAATCTAAAGAGTAGAATACATTCAAAGCCTAAATGTTTTTGAAAAATATTAGATCTAGTAAATCTCATAAGTATGAAAATTCTACCAAGGATCAATATAACATTAACAGAACTATCAAAACCCTGATTGTGCTAGTGTTAATCCTAGTTTTCCACCACCATCATATCTCTAATAAGCTATAGGGTAGTGAAAATTTTGAATAGGGAATAACATATAAGTGAACACACATCCAACATCAAATAATAAAAATATAAAACCCAAATAAAAATGATATACCATTTTTAAATAATAATATATATAAATAAATTGATGAACTATTTAAAAAATATATGAAACGGTAAACAACAATCTAATAAAACACCCGCATGTACAACTCCAAAATATATCCTATAAATAAGATTATTTCTCCCTCGAAAATGGGTATATGAAAGGGAAATCCATCTCCACACACCAATAACTATATGGAAATGAATTATGATAGAAAATAATTCTATAAAAAAGCAATAAGTTTCAACAATACATAATATACTCTAGGTCTACATCCAATATAACCATCACTATAATGTGGGATTACTACACATACTTAACACACGTGTGTGCAAATACCATATTGGGGAGTGTATAAACATACATAGTAAGACACATAAAAAATGGGAAATATGAAAAAAAAATTCTATATTCTCTATAATAAAAGAGAAAAATCAAATTAACAAAACCAAGATAGTATTTATAGATAGTAAACTCTGGGAGAAAGGTAAATCCTATCCATGTTTGATTATTTTCATAAAAAATCATATAAAAAAAGTAATTAAGTTCTCCAAGAATAAAAAAAAGTCTCATAATGGATAATACAAATGTCATATATATTATTAATATCATTTAGGGAACTATAAATTCAATTTTAATAAAATAATCACAACACCAACTCTATTTATATCACCCATATTATCAATATAGGTTAGTATTGGGTGATTTTTGCCTCACTACGGTGTACAAATTAGTTTAAGGAATTATAATCCCTGATAAAATGTGATGATATACCATATATTAGAGATGACACCAGCTTATATGGTCAGAGGGCTAGTTTATTAATTCTTGCAACCCAATTACCCAAATGACATCAGTCTAAGACACTATATGTTGTCAAGTGAATCTCCTAGTATCTAGAAGATGATTTAAATTCCTTTGATTTAAAAAATCAATAGTATAGGTTGGTTATACCTCCGTAAGAAAATAATTAATAATAATTCCAAAAACCTATTGAAAACATAAAGTAACTCTAGGGGTTGATGGATTACCAAACCCAGAGGTCATTGATACTTAGAATATATATATATTCTACAAAACTTATAGTTAACAAAATATATTTACATTACATGAATATATATTATTACCATATACATGTCTATATTATTTCTAAAGTATCCCAAAAAATGAAAAAAGTGGAAAAAACACTATATAAAAAAACCAAAATGAACACATCATAAGGACCAAAATTTAAGTCCCATATATGAGAACCATGAAAAAACCACTATGGATAAATAAAACCCATCCAATCCAGACATTAACTAAAAATAATTTTAAGACTTCATATGAGCTATAAACTTGTGAGGGATCCAAACTTAATGATACCCATGACTAATTGATCAATGAAAAATATTCCACCAGAATGGTATCTAAAATATAACATGTGAATCTCATGTTCACTGTGGTTTCTATAAATTGTTTGAGTAAAACATACTCAATAGGGAACCTCCAACATACCACGATACAACAGGCAATAATCATGTGTATACATGCACATGTATGAATAAAAATATAATTATAATAAAATATTTTCTAAGAAGTTAAAAAAACATGTCTCTACTATAACTAATATAGAAAGATATTAAAAAAATATAGTATAAGTAACTCTTTATGATGGTAGGATCCTTAACTATAAAACAAGATTTTTATAATCACTGAGGATTTCAATCCGGTATGGAAGGACAATACATTTCCCAATTCACCATGTGGTCAATACATGGAACCTCAGCCATGATAGTCAAGTGGAAACACCCATCTGATCTAAATGGGATTCCTATAAAGTATTTAAGGTGATTGTGAAAGATATCCATTTGATAATTGGGTAAGGTGTATATAATATTCAAGGAAATCTTATAGTAGATACCAAACCATTAGATATTCTTCCAAATGAGGAATACCAAATGGCAGTTTATATAACACGAGTAAATGAAAACATAACACCATAAAGAATTATCCCAAAAAAAATAACATGTAACAACCACTGTTCTTATCTAAATTAATGATAGACATGGATTCCTACACTATAATAGCTTTCATGAAAATTGGGAATTTTTTTATGTAACATAATATTAAGGTATCAAGCATGCATGATCCAAGAATACAATTTCACAAAATATAAATAATCGTTCAAGAAAAATGTTAATTATATCATATAGAAATAATAATAGTAAGGATGATATAATAACCAAACAAAACTATTGTATACCAAACATTTTATGTTTTATTCACACATTTCCACAAAATGAAATATATATAATAATAATTTTAGTGGTGTGAAATATGGAAAAGTAAAGTAAGTCATTAATTATAGAATTGATCATAACCCATTCATACTAGTTAACACCAAAGGCGGGGATATACATGGAATAATATTTGAGTTAAATCATTGACTTAATAAGAAGTTTATTTATTCAAAAAGTGTTTATTCCTTATATAACTACCATTTTTATAATTCCACCAATTTAAAGAAAAAAATTTATTATGAACTAAGGCTTTAAACTTGACTAAATTGAAAATACCATAGACTTACCATTTATTAAGTCAAAATTATTTCATATAGTTATTATTCAATAATAAAACATTCAAATAGAATGATAAAGAGTTATTATTTTAAAATTTAATATGAGTTTTTGTAGATCCAACACACTCATTCAGGAAAATTTATCATACTGATGAAAATATTATTACATTACGGAGAAGAGGCAATTAGTTATGGGTTGAAAATAATCTATTTTTTTAGCTGATAAACTAGATTAATAATAAAATAAATTTTAAGTATTTAGTCACTCCATTCCACCTAGATAGACAAAATATCACCTCACCTCTGATGAAAACTTATCTAGGGTTATGTTTAGATCATTCACATATAATTCATTTATTAAATTTTGGAAGAGGTGGCCCTATAAAGAATTCATTGTAAAGGAAAATTGGATTGACGATTACATATGTGATTGAGAATCTCATTAATCAATTTTAATAATATAACATATTCATTTCTAGGATCCTTTTATGGTATGAAATGATCAATACCATTTATATAACACCATTCATAAAACATCTTATTGCATTTCATGGAATGGATTTATATTGGAAAATATTATAATAGGGTTAGTAAAAATATGTAATGTTCTTTAATGAAATAAATTTTATAAATAAAGAAATGCAACATGATTAAAAAAATTATTATATAACTTATTTTTAGTACTCAATGTAAATGAGGGAGTCTTACATAATTAAGACCTTATAAAAACAAATTTTTTCATAAAACCACAAATCATAGGTTTAAATAATGTTTTTCAAAAAAAAGTATATCATCACTTGAAATTAATTTAAATTATTTCACTTGATATAGTAAAATAACTTAAAAAAATAAAATTCATATTTCTAAAATTATATTTAATATTAATTGATGAGATTGACAAAAAAAATAGTTATGGAAAAATCAAAGGAATAGCTTTAAAGTTAACCAAATGGTCTATAACTCCCATCCTTAATAAATGGTATGATTTTACATCCAAATAACAATACAATAATTTTATAAAAACCCCCAAACAACCTGTAAGAATAAATATTAATAATAAGATCAATTTAAAATGAAAAATATATATTTATAATAATTAATACAACACTAAAACTAAAAGGAAACCTATAAAAAAAACCAAAATATCCTTTAAAAATAATTATTAACTAATGACGCAAATACAAAACCCAATTCACCATCTATGTTCCACCCAAAATCTTAAAAATAATATAATGAGATGAATGATAATATAATTTCAACAAAATAGTGACAAATTAAAGGAATAAAGAACATAACAGATCCCTATAATAAAAATAGGGGAATCCACTTAATTATTGTTGTTTTCAAAATTTCATGGTGAAATAAAAATATAGGTATCCAACCATGAAATAAGAAAATGAAAAATATGTGTGGGAGAGGGATATATGAGATTATAGGGGAGATATTATATTAAATTCAGCTTAAAAAACACATTTTAATCTATTATGGTCTATAGACCATTAAGGATGAGAGGATAAGGGTAAGGAGCATCCCCCAAAGGACTCTTATGAGGGAAATAATTTGTTCTAAGGGGAGGTTAGATGGTAATAAAAGGGTGAATAAAAAGGGAAAATATAAACTAATAAAATAGAATATCATTACTAGGACTACTGAGTACCCAAAAAAGGGCCACTAGTTACCATGTAACACCCCAAGACCACCCAAAATATTCCAAGGAACACTAAGCACCCACAAGATTCCCAGAGTCATCAGTTGTTATACACTACATGTGACATGCATGTTCAACATACTCAAACCTACTTCTCAACTACTGAACCAAAAACCTTATTTAAAAAAGAAAAATATTTCATCCTTTAATAATATAATTTATAAATTATTCAAAAAATTAAAATATAAACCTTAAATCGAAATTAAAAGATCAAAAAATACTTATTCTTTTATTGACCTATATCTCTAAATCCCACATTTTATTGAATCCACAAGGACACCATGTTAAAAATATTTCTTATATAAAACTGTATTCATAAATTTTTTTTAAAAAACCATTAATTATACATTATCTATGTATTTGGGAATTAAACCAAATCTATATCCAATATTCCACCATATTCCTAAAATATCAAATTACTAATTAAAATAATAATTTATATCTCTATGCCATTCCATTATTCTGACACGTGACACCCAAATCCAATTCCAACATTATGAAAGTCAAAAATAATATTTACCAAAGGAATTGAAACTAATAGTACATCAAAACATAACCATATCATCATCACATATCCATTATTAAAATTACCAAATTAATGTTGGTTATAATAAATAATCGAGTAATCACAATAATAAAAACAATATATTTTAAATGATTAGAAAAAACCCTGATATGATATCTCTATAGATAAAATATTCATCTATATACCTATATATTCGAAAATATAAGGCCCAATGAATTTCTATGAAATCATTATGACATTAACAATTCAGCTAATATCACTAGAAGAGATCCCTATCATAAGGAATATCCAAGATCTACATATTCCCCACTTTCCATCATTTTAAAAAAATTTAAAACTATCATCTTTTAAAATTGTATCACAAATAATCAAATATCATTTAAAAATGACTATTTATATTCCATTTTATAAAATATTTTTACCAAAAAGTAATCCTTATCTCGAAATAAAATATCCATCTATTTGATGAATATAGAGTTTGAAAACTCCGGTTCATTTTATAAATATTTTTACAATAATTCGATCTCTATTAAAAATATATAATAATAAGGAATTAATTTTCAGAATAACTTTATTAAACATAAAAACTTTATTTAAATGTTCAATTTAAGGAGAATATATTAAAAGCTAGTTTATCTAGAAATATTATTTCAAGATTACTCATGATAATTCTAAAACCATTTTACATTTCAATAATTTAATTTTAAAAATATTCTTTTCTAATTTAGTTACATCAATATGTTCATCATATGAGTAATACACAAATTTTAGAATAAGTAAAAGGTAGTACTATCAATGAAATATATGCAAGGTGATGACAATTAACATATTTGGTTATGATCCATAAAAACATTATATATGTATGTTACCAAATAAGACCCATAAAAAATGATTGAAAATAAAACATATGTAAAATATAGGTTGCATGCTCACCAAGTAAAGGATAAATCAAAGGTAGAGTAACATGGTCATAAGAAAATAATAAACAATGACGAATTAATCAATCTCAATACATGATTACTAAATTATTATAATTAAACATGTTATTAATTTTAATCTATAATAAATTCATAGAATAAATTAATATGTATATAAATAAATAATAAATTCCATCATAATAAGGTGTGTGGATGAATTTAATTAATTAGGTGAAACATAATAAGCTAATCCTGATAGAACATTTTTCACTATTAGTTTTAAATAGTTAATTAAGTCCATTCACATACAATGATAATAATATAAAAATAATTAATATGTCTTAATATTCCACTAGAACGTATGATTTATGAATCGATGTATGGGGTGGCTCCTGATTGATCCCTCAAATCTCAACAACAAATATCCCAAATTTTGCATTGAAACATTTAGAATATGACCTTATTTATAACCATATTTCTAGGACCACTGACCCCAATCATCCCTATTAAATCAAAACTCCTCCATTGCCTTGTTGGATAAACATGTACTTAGTGTAAACTACCAATTCCCAAAATTCTATCATCAATCTAAACCATGATATATTAAATCCCATAAAATCTCTAAAGACTACTCTAATACAATTTCAGTGACCATGATGTTATTAAAAAATTATATGAATCCAAGATGTCTTATAACCTTAGAGAAACCTACAAAATGATAAAGGCGAGCATAAATTTTAGGTATTTAATAAAACAAAATGGGGGTGTAGTTATCATCCTTACTAAAAACCCTAATAATAATGTCAGGAAATCAAATAAAATATTAAAACCCCTAGGGGTTGAGGGACAACCCAACCTAAAAAATCATTACCCACCACAAGTATCTATTAAATAGATTCTAATGGAAATAAAATGTATATCAACTATATTAATAAACATGATTAACATATGTTACATCATAATAACTGTTTTAGGGTACATACCCTATTTTTCATTTTTCTTCTCATGAATATCAAATTTTTTCTATTTATTCATATTTTTTAAGCCTTTCAATTGGTTTGGGTGACTGATTTTAATACATTATTTAGGGTTTGGGTGGTTTCTTGTGGTGAAGACAAATAATGAACATGGAACTATGGCTAGAATATCTACAGGTAGTCCACTTTCTTTCTAATAAGGTCCACTGGCCAACAAATAGAATCTTTCATGTAGGTTTTCATATAGGATGTACACCATCTAGAAGGTGAGGGAGAATAACTAACTCGAGGATGGATGAAAGAATGAAGTTCCTATGGAAACTCCATCATTCAGCTGGTGGAGACCCACTATCCCACTAGTGGGGATTCCAGAGGCATGGGAATTCTTTATGGCGCCATTATCTAAATAGTGGAGGCTAGAAGGTATCTAGTGATGTTGATTTGGGTGAGTATCAATTAATAAGTATCATAATTTTCTCCCAAAACTCCTATTTTATTTTTTTGATATCATCCCTTAAACCTCATTCAAGCCATTTGAATTTAGATACTCTTTTAAGGAAATGTCATCCCATAAAACTGTAAATATCCAATGATTAAAGTAGCAAGTAATGACTTGAATCAATTTCACTACAACTTTTATTAATCATATGGTGAATTATTATTTCCTCCTCTCTCTCCTTCAAGTGTGGTGGATTATTTTGTTATTGATGGATCAAAATTTTAATTTTTGGATTATATTTTTATAACTATATTTTTGTTCATTATAACCATTCATATCACTAAAATTGTGGATCCTTATTTAGGTGTTATATGATTCCATGATTGAGTTAGGTGGGTTTATAATTAAATTACTGTCAGTTTAAAATATTGTTTCTTCCTTGATTTGAAATGGATTTTTAATTGGTTTCTTTAGAATGAATTGAGATAATTGATTAATGTTTTCAAAATGGAATGGTGTGTATTGAACAAATTTGTCTATATATATTCAAAATAAATTTTTTTATTTTTGAAAAATGGTTTCCAACTTAAGTGTTGGGACCACTTTGTGTACGAATATTGTATTTGTTGTCAACAATTATCAATGCTGGTCTAAATGAAGAAGGATATGAAGAAGAAATCCAATGTTAATGGAGATTAACTAATGTGAGGAAGCCTGGAGAATTTTTATACAATCATAGCATTGGATGCCATGATTGGGAAATTCTCTATGAAGAAAATTCAGATGATTTTTGAGCTGATCCTAAGTTCAAAGAACATGTATCAAAGGTGATACATTGTCTACAACAATGAATAATGGTGATTAAATTAGACTATGCTTTTCTGATTTGTATTTGAAAAATATAATAAGTTTGGAGAACTTGTGATGACAGCCTTATGAAGGATAGGGAGAGAAAAGAAGTGTTTTTGGAAAAGGAAAAAAAGTGGCGCACAAGAAAAAAGTGGCGTGCAAGTGTACCATGAAAGTATATGTGGCGTGCAAGTGTATGTTGTGAAAAAGTCACATTTCAAGATCATCACCTCAAAATATGACAAAGGAAAGAAAGTAGGGGCGCGCAAGTGTGGCACGCAAGTATAAGAGGTGCGCAAGGGTATGTTGCATGCAAGTCATATTTCAACATCATCATATCAAAATATGACAAAGGAAAGAAAGTTTTATGCTAGTGAAGGAACAATGCACAAGTGTATGTGGCCTGAAAGTCACCAAAATTCCTATAAATAGATGACTATCCTCTTTGTTTTTATTTGCTCAACACTTAAGAGAAAATTTGAGCTCTGATCATGCAAGTAGTATAAAGTGGAGTCTAAGATGAAGTGGTGTACAAGTTGAGGGGTTTTTATAAGGTGAACATGTAGGGAGGCATGAACGCAGAGTGGCACGCAAGCAGTATGGTGCGTAAGCAGAAGTGGAATGCAAGTTGTAAGAGGGGCACATATAGGGAGTTGTGTGCAACATGTGTGTTGTTTCTAACCCCGAAGTGGCACAAAATTTGTGAGTTGTTCAAAATTGTGGTGCAGAAGTATTTGGTGGTGTGCAAGCAGGGAGGCGTGCAAGTAGGGTGGTGTGCAAGTAAGGATTGGTGCACAAAATGTGAGTTGTTCTAGAAGTTCTTACCAGCTTTTGATCAACTGTGATGATACTAAGTTGAGATAGTATTTATTGTTTTAATAATCACAAAGATAACTTGTGATTCTATCAAGAAGAAGAAAAAAGATGATCTTGGTGCTGATGGTTTCTCATTGAAAGAGAACGTGTGAAGAAGAGAAGGTTTCAGGTCAGATGGTTTCACATTAAAGAAGCATCAGAAGAAGAGTCTGCAACTTACAAGTTTGCTACATAGAAAGATGATAAGAAGAAGAAGAAGAGAGTATTCCCAATTGAAGCCTACAATTATTTTGGGTGGTTTGATTTAGATGACTCTATGTGAGCTGATCCATAGAGGTTGAATAATCACATTGGTTTATGTGATTCATGATAAATAAAGAAGAATATTAGTGCAATTGGTTGTTGTGCTAAGAAGAAGAAAGAAGAATATAAAGAAAGAAGATAATTTCTTTCATACTGATTTGCAAGTAATCATGTGTAGACTACTGAAATAGATCAAGAGCATACCCGAACATTTTTATAAGGAAGAAGACTGTCTCTATAGGCAGTATACAGAACCAGCTAGAGGCTACAAGTTGGACCAGGCTATCAGCAGTCCAGGGAAGAGGATTGTTTCCCACCCCCCTCTAAAGTGTAGGGAGTCACACTATCTAAAAGACTATTTTCCGAGTCATTGCACTGTAACAACATATCACATTATAGTGGATAATCCATGAACTGGTCATATCCCTGCATGTAAAGAACGTAGCCACTCTTATTGAGTGGTGAACCTTGTAAAAATATTGTGTGCATATTTTTACAGCTTTCTATTATTGCTTGTGATTGGGAAAAGAGAATGTGAGAATAAAGATCCTAACAGGTCCATAGATATAGGGATAAAAATTTGGATTTGGTTTCAAAAGTCCCCAACTATGATTTACTCCCCTCTCAGTGATAGGTATATCCCAAAATGGTCCTCTAAATTGGTATCAGAGGGACATGTTCACCTCTATTGGATTATATACAATGAATTTATTCTCTTTTGAAAACATGAGTTCCTTTCCTAAGACAACAATGAAGAGCAGTTTTTGTAAGGATTCATATATCTTTTATCAGAACGATATATCTACCAAGACCATGATGAATAGGAAAGAGAAAGAGAAGGTAAAATTAATGAATAATTCTCTCTTATCTAAAGAAGAGGAAGCATATGGTTCTCTATATCTGGCTAACATTGAAGACACCCAGACATGGAAAGTAATGAGAAGGTGGCTCATGTCCATACTAAGAAGATGAAGAACCAGCCTACCTCAACTGATCAAGAGGTATGTGTTAGTACATTTGGAAATTATCCTCACAATGGAAATCCTAGAACAAGTGGTGATGATCAGTCTACAACATCTCATGAAATATTCATTGATAGATTAATAATGATTTTGTATGGTATTCATGAAGAAATTGCATCCCTGGTTTGCGGTGTATATCATTGCATGTAAGAAAATATCACTTATCTGGAAGAAGAAACTGATGTTTTGGAGAAATGATTACAAGAAAAAATTGTTGAATGTTTAAAGCTCTCCAGAAAGTTTGGAGCCTTTGAAGAAACAAATAGGGGATTTGAAGTAATTTATTCAAATTGGATCAAAAATGTTGAAGAGAAAGAGGGAGTCAACATGACTCTAGAAGTGAAGATCCATGTACAAGAAGATGAGATGAAAAAGAGAAATGAAGTCAAGGTAGTATATTTGAAAGAAAACTATAAAAATATCAAAAAACATGAATCTTTGTTACAAAAAAAAGTAAATATGTTTGAAGACGAATTTGAAAGATTAAAAAAGGCTTGTGATTAGAAGATGAAAATGATTGAACATCATGAAGTCATCCTCAATATGAGATGTCTAGAATTGGAATCTGAGTTAATCAACATTGAGAAGATAGATATTGAGCCTCCACAAAATAAGGAAACGATTTCTTCCAGTAATCAATGCTTAATGGAGGATTATTCTGTCAAAAGACCTCCAACATGTGATAATAAGATCATGGATTCACTCATTGATCTATCACAAGCTGTTGAGAAAGTATTGGTACAATCTATATCAACTTGTACTAATATCTCTAAAATTGCTTCTAAAAAATTACAGGTTGGAAGAAAAATTCTAAACAACTTTGATGAAGAATGAGAAGAAACCTACCACCATGGATATGGTTGATAAGTGAAAGAGTCTGGAAGATAAATCCCCATATAAATCACAAAAAAGTCAAGAAGAAGATTCAACAGCCTTATAAAGAATATGGGAAGAATTCAAGGTTTTTTGGTCAATATTGGTGTTATAATAGATTTGGGCATTGTGCACTGGATTGTTGGTACAACCGCTTAAATGTAAAATCATAAAGAATTCCCATATCAAGGGTGGAGAAATACAGAGAATAAGAAGAAGCATCCACATATCTAGAATCAATTCTATACTACAAATAGATTTGGAATGTTAAATAACATTTGTGATGTATGTAATAGGAGTGGTCACATTAATGGTACATGTTCATTTCAATAGGTACCCAAAGATGATAAGAAAAAAAGATCACAAAATATTGCTAATAAAGAAAAATCATCCATGGGATGTAGTCAGAAGAATGTTGGAAAATAAAACACTCCCAAGAAGACTCTAAGGAGGAAATTTGAGAAGACATTGGATTCTAAATCCAAGAAGTTGAAGGGTAGTGCATCCAAAAAAACTACTAAGAAGGATGACACTCAGAAGAATCCATATAGAATATCAAATCTTGATTCCTCAGTCCCTAACGATATACTGGTGTCTTGGCCAGAAGATTTAAAAATAATGATAAAGATTAAAGATTCACAGGCTAAGGCTAGTGATAAAAAAAGATTCTATATGAAGTCAAAGAAGTTCTGTGTGTGATGTGAAACATGTCTGGTCACACTGTTAGAAGATGCTTTGAATTTTCTCCAGCCCAACGAGAATTCCTCAAGAAGATGAATGTTGCACCAGGAGATTCTAGTGCTTTGAAATCCCTTCAATAGAGAAGACTCACACACAAAGAAAGGAAAGATGTAATAAGGCCGACACAATCACAATAATCATTGATGATCGGTTGTGAAAGTGTGAATAATGGAGTATCTTGGTTGAGAAAATCATCTCATCCTTGTTGTTCACATTGATAAAGAATGGAGGATCCATCTTATTCCCTTAAATTTATGTTTATTGTATTTGTTCTTATCATATAGGTAATTGAAGGTGAAACAATATATTAGGGGGGAAACCTGAGATTTAGTGATGAGATGTGTTCCCTTGAGGGGGAGATACATAAAGAATTTTCCAGAGTCATTATCTCAATCTGTATCAACATCAGTTGCTATACAACTCAATTACTCTAGAGATTGTCTGAAGATCATGTCATTGGAAAAGGTATGTTATTTCTAAATATCTCATCCTTGGTTACTCAACATAATGATAATTCTACAAATGGGGAGTAACAATGTTAATCAGTGACATAAGATGAGTAAAAGTTCCCCAAGGCCACTTATCCTGCCAATTTCACTTGAATGTTTTCGATTCATTTGTTGAAGTAAGTGTAGGAGTTTCAAGTTGATTATTTATATCAAACATATTATCCTAAGACTAGAATGAACGTGAAAATCCCTTGATGATAAGTGTATGAGTTCTCATCTCATGAGCTATCATGTTTAGTGGATAATGGATAGATCTGTTGTCTAAATCAAATCCTATTGTTTTCTACACCGAGCATTTCTCAAGTATACTTAGGGTGAAATGATTGACGGCACACTACTTAAGTACGGATGGATACCATCTCTACCATTGACATTGTATTTATTATTAATAAGGGGGAGATAAAGTGAAATGAAAGTTTGAAAAGTAAGGGGGAGATAAAGAAGTAAAGGAGAGATAAAGATTATCATTTTGACATTGACATATTCATTTGAAATGAAATTTAAGGTATTTACAACAAATAAAAATGGGGAGATTGTTGGGACCACTTAGTGTATGAACATTGTATTTGTTCTCAACAGTTGTCAATGCTGGTAAAAATGAAGAAGGAGATGAAGAAGGACTCCAAAGTTAATGGAGATCAGTTGAAGTGAGGATTCCAGGAGAATTTTTACACAATCATAGAATTGGATTTCATGCTTGGGAAATTCCCCTTAAAGAAAATTCAGATGATTTTTTAGCTGATCCTAAGTTCAAAGAACCTATATTAAAGGTGATACATTGTCTACAAAAATGAATAATGGTTATTAAATTAGATGATGCTTTGCTGATTTGTATTTCACAAATATCATAAGTTTGGAGAACTTGTGATGCAAACCTTATGAAGGATAGGGAGAGTAAAGAAGTGTTTTTGTAAAAGGAAAGAAAGTGGCACGCAAGTCAAAAGTGGCATGCAAGTGTGGTGTGCAAGTATATGTGGCATGCAAGTGTATGTTGCATGCAAGTCACATTTCAAGATCATCCCATCAAAATATGAAAAAGGAAATAATGTGGTGCACAAGTTAAAGATTGGAGCGCAAGTCAAAAAGTGTCCCACATCTAAAAGGGCCACACAAGTGTGGCACACAAGTATAAGAGTCGTGCAAGTGTATGTTGTGCGCAAGTCATATTTCAACATCATCATATCAAAATATGACAATGCAAAGAAATTGTCACGCTAGTGAAGGAACAATGCGCAAGTGTATGTGGCACACAAGCCACCAAAATGCCTATAAAAAGATGACTAGCCTCCTCATTTTTATAGGCTCAAAACATAAGTAAAAAATTTGAGCTCTGATCATGCAAGTAGTAGAAAGTGGCACACTAGCTGAAGTGGCACACAATTTGAGGGTTATTTATAAGGTGTGCAAGTAGGGAGTCTCGCAAGCAGAGTGGCACACAAGAAACTTGGTGCGCAAGCAGAAGTGGCATGCAAGTTGTAATGGGCACACAAGTAGGGAGTTGTGGGTAACAAGTGTGTTGTGTTTAACCCCGAAGTAGCGTACAAGTTGTGAGTTATACCCAATTATGGCTCACAAGTATTTGGTGGCACGCATGTAGGGAGGCACACAAGTAGGGTGGCACCCAATCAAGGATTGGCACACAAGTTGTGAGTTGTTCTAGAAGTTCTTACTAGCTTCTAATCAACTTTGATAATGCTATGTTGATCTAGACTTCATTGTTTTAATAATCACAAAGAGAACTTGTGATTCTAGCAAGAAGAAGAAGAAAAAGAGCTCGGTGCAGATGGTTTGTCACTTAAAGAGAACATGTGGAGAAGAGAAGGTTTCAGTACAGCTGGTTTTGCATTGAAGAAGAAGAAGAAGAAGAGTGTGTTACTTATAGGTTTACTTCATAGAAAGAAAGGAAGATGAATAAGAACAGAGTATGACCAATTGAAGCATACAATTATTTAGGGCAGTTTGATTCAGATGATTCTATGTGAGCCGATCCTCAGTGTTTGAATAATCAAATCGGTGTATGTGATTCTTTATAAAGAAATAATAATATTAGTGCAATAGTTTTTTGTGATAAGAAGAAGAAAGAAGAAGAACAAGTGATGTTGTTTTTTTTGTGCTAGAGAAGAAGAGAAAGAAAGAAGAGAATTTCTTGCCTACTTATTTGCAAGTAATCATGTAAAGACCATTGAAATAGATCAAGAATAGACCTTAAATTTTCAATAAAGAATAATATTATCTCCATAGGCAGTATAAAAAACCAGCTAGAGGCTAAAATTATAGCATCCCACCTTTCTATTACATAACATTTCATTACATTTTATAAACAGAGGATCTTTTAAGTCTAGTGTCTTGGAAATCAGGAACATAAAACATGAGAACAACATAAAACATTATTCTAAACCACATGTAAGTATTATTCATTGTTCATCCTAAGTTCATTACAATATCTCATCACCTAGGAGCATACATCAAAGGAAAGGGTGAGCAGAAGGCCCAGTAAGGGAAACAAGAGAAACATTTTACATGTGAGCCTGAGGTACATCAACAAAGTCATGATAAATAACTTTAAGGCATGAGAAAGAGATAATGAGGCATATAATAATAAAAATAACGTGTTTTATAACTTGAATATGTGGCTACAAAATTTAACTTAGACAATCATGAACATATCACAAAGGACCATCCCCAAGGTGTCATTTAAAAAATTACCAAGGTTATTCACCAAGGTATCGTTAAAATTGTAATCCCTTGAGATTACATCATTACCCAATGCATTAGAGCGCAATCCGGGAACACCATTAAATTTTTCTTTATTATCATGTGAGACACATATATCATCATAAAAAATTTCATAAATAACCCATATAGCATAAAATAAATGGGTTTCCTTTTATAATCATAACATTTTAAAAACTACTTTTAAGACATGATCTTTATGTCATTTTAAACCCATGGAAAAATGAAAGCGGGTTTCATGTATGTAAATACCAGAATTTAAAAGAGAAAATTTTTATATATATCTGAATAACCCTATATAATAAAGAGTTTTGAGTATTCACTTAATAAAAAAAGAATTTTAGAAAAATAGAGACACATTTTGAGATGAAAACTTCTGCAGCATAACGGTTATGTTGTAGGGTTTTAGAAAACATTGAAAAGAGAGGGGACATGGGTCACCAACTCATAAATGATACATAAAGCAGAAAATGGAAATAATATAATGTATATAGGAACATGGTATGAAATTTGAAGTACATACTATATTAAATGAAAAAAATGGAAGAAAGACAAAAATAAGATTTCTCTTATGAAAATTCGGTAGCCTAAACAGCATCACTTAAAACATCAATAAAATGAATTGATGAGATCAAAAAGGGTATCTCATAATATGAACATAAAATAAAAGTATGATGTTTATAGAGATAATACCCGAACATGGAAAAAATAACTTGAAAGACTTGACATGAAAGTAGAACTTTGAAAATGGGAAGAGTGAAAGAATCCCTTACGAAAATTTGGCAGCCTAACGACGCCACTTAAAAATTCAAAAAATGAAATGATGAGTGTAAAAGGGAGTCTCTTATTATATTAACATAAAAGTAAAGTATGATGGATATATAGATAATACCCCAACATAAGAAAAAGTAACTTTAAAGACTTGACATGAAAATAGAACTTTGAAAATGAGAAGGGTGAAAGAATCCCTTATAAAAAAATCGACAGCCTAACGACGCCATGTAAAAATTCTTAAAATGAGTTGAAGATTATAAGAGGGGGTCTCTCATCATATGAAAATGAAAAGGATAGTAGAATGAATATAAAATAACATCCCCAACATAAGAACATGGAGCTTAAAATAAATGACATAAAGAAGATTACATGAAAAGAAAGAGAGAGGTAGGATCCCTTACAAAAATTGGGTAGCCTAACAGAGCCACTTAAACATTATTAAAATGAATTGATGAGAGAAATTTGGGGTATCACATTATATGAACATAAAAATTATAGTAAGGTGAATATAAAATAATTTAAAGACTCGGAAGTTTCAAGGAAATTGTTTTCATAAATACCTTGAAATTTTCCGAGTCTGTGGATTCTGACAACACTTGATTCTGAGGCCCGATGTGCACGGAATCAATTTCCAAAGTTTAGCTCAGGTACGTTCAGTAAAAAAATGATTGGGTTATTCAATCTTTTGAACCAGTGATCGAAATTGAAATTTGAGGGCACCGATGAACTCGTAACACTAGTAATAGCATAAGGGGACCATTACCGCAGTTGCGTTTAAAGCGTGTTGTGAGATAAAATTTTGGAGTTTAGTAAAGAGGTTAAATAATTTGTTAAAACAAATTTATATCTAAGGATGTTAAATTCTCCCATGTGTGGATATATGAGAGGTGGGGTCAACATGATCCCCAACCTTTCATCTTCCCATAACTCTCTCCAACCCCCCTTTAACACCCCTTCAATTTAATGTGACAACCCCCTTAATAAAGAGACCATCTCTCTCCCTCTTTAATGGCGCCAACACTTTAATTAATTAAGTTTTTTGAATTTGAAAATGCATGGCATGTTTATTAATAGGGGAAATATCTTTTTAATATGGGTTGGAAAATATTTTGGAGAATCTTGTGGGAAACCTCTAGAGAAATTTAGAGAGAACTTTAAACCTCCGAAAAAGAATGGTTCTCCAATGACGGGCCTTCCAAGATCTTCGAGGGAGAACAATCCATCAATGGAGGTCGGATTCCGAGGAGTCTCTGATTCTCAAGCTCTGATATGAAGTGTGAGGCAGACAAATAATCAACGTCAACTCCATTCTCTTTCCGCGGCTCAACGATGTGCATCGTCATAATCAAGGTAGGGGTTTAATTTGAGAATGTTAATATTCACAGTATTGTTCCCTTCTAAAAAAAGAACGCGGATCAACTCATTATCAAGTTGATCCGTGGATGTTTTATTTACGGGTTGGGAATAATTATTTGCAGGGGAATTGTAGGGGAATTTTTTTTATTTCTCATTTGAGTGGTTTAATCTCATGAGAATTACCATTTGTTTATAAGATGTTAGTATAATTTATTCTTGAATAAATTATACCCTTGTCAATGTTTAAAGAAAGTGTTCTATTATTTCTAATCAATAACACCTAACGCAGAGGGGGTGGGCCAAAAAAACACGGCCCGAAGACCATCCGCTGGTTGTTCTTTTGTATACGGATTGATGGGAAACGATGAACCAGGACTGTAACAGCATATGGAAGCCGTCGCAGTGAAGGACGGGTCCCGGGAGAGCCACATGCTCATACGGCAGGCAAATCGGACCACCGGAGCACGTCCGGTGGTCCACGGAAGTCACTACTGGTGCGTCGCGCCGGTGCGGTGGCGCTGGAGACCAGAGGCGGCGGCCGGAGCCGTCTGGCCGCCTGGAGGCGGCGGCGCCCCAGTGAACCGTCGGAAGAAATCCCCCACGACACAGCCACGACGGCAAAGGGCCAGACCCCGTGGACGCGCGGGATCCAGGAGGCGGGGCGGTGCTAGCTGGCATTGCCAGTTAAAAATGGGGGGCCGCACCCTATCGGGCAGGACCCGGACCCAGGTCGGGTCAACCCGGTTCGGGCCGACCAAGGGGGGTATTGGTCCATGTCGGACCAGGCCCAAACCCCCTATTTTTCGGACCGTTTTCGGTTAAATGGACATATCATGAGCTACGAACCTCCGATAAATGCACCGTCAGTTGATTAGGATTCCTCAGATCGAGATGGTTGTTTTGGTATATTACACTCAATGTTTTGGTGAAGTTTTTGCAGGGCCGGGTTAGTTTGATCCCGAAACCAATTGGGCCCTCGGAGCGGAAATGCTTGTAACATGAGTTTCGGATGTCTGATTGATGTGACGTCAACTTTGTTGGATTCCTCTTGGTGAGATGGTTCTTTTGGTATACTTCACCTGAGGTTTGGATGTAGTTGGAGTATGGCCAGGTTGGATTGTACCCGAAATCCAACCGGGCCCCTGAAACAGAAAATCTAATAACTCTCAGACCAGACTTCCGTTAGAAGAACCGTCAGCGGTGTTGGTAATCACGTTGAGAAACGGTTCCATTGAGTATAACCCATGAGAGTTCAGGATACAGTTGGGTTGGTTCGTACATGAAACCAACCGGGCCCTTGGGACTAAAAGGTTAATAACTCCCAGACCAGGCGTTTGATTGACACGCCGTATGTTGCGTTGAGACCCCTATGATGAGGTGGTCCTTTGAGATACTTCCACATGAGATTACGTGACACTTGGAAGTATCGACCAGTAGGTCGTGGAGCGGACCCTTCCGGAGACGAGTGTACGAAGTACGGATAGCTTGTTGCTAGCTGAGACCTGATGACTGCTTGTCCGATTTGAGTCAGAGTGACTTATATATCCCAGTGGGGAGCACTACTTTATTTGGGTGGCAGACCCACGATGGGGAGCACTACTGTGTTTGGGTGGAAGACCCGCGGTGCTCGAAAGAAGGAGTACCTCTATAAGCTATGAAGGGGAGCACTACTTTGTGAGGTGGTAGACCGATGGCGGGGAGCACTACTGTGTTTGGGTGGCAGACTCGCGGTGCTCGATAGGAGGAGTACCTCAGCAGTCTAAGGTTTCTGAGCAGCGCCTCAGAGTCATGACAGGATCACGATACTCGACAGAGGAGGAGCTCTTCAGCAGTTGTGGTTTTGATATCTTTAATGAAATCCAGGTTTGAGCTGAGTCAATGACCTTTGCGTTTATCTCATTATTGAGAGGAGTCACTTGATAACTTATGTATATGTATGGGCATATACCTAAGTAGTGGTTATCCATTGATTTCATGACCTTTGTGATTCCTCATGATTGAGATGGGTTACTTGATAACATAGTTATATGTATAGGCATATACCTAAGTAAAGTTTATCTATTGTGATCATTCTTTGTGGATTATCCATGTTGGTTTAGTGAGACCTTGAGGGTCTTAGGGTCCCTACTGAGTATCGTTATAATAACCCCTGCATGGGCTATGCCTGTACCTCATCGTGGTTGAGGCTTGTAGATCTGGACGGTACCTAGAGGTGTAATTCATGACGAGACAGTACCCGGAGGTGGAATTCATGACGAGATGGTACCTGGAGGTGACAGATGGACGTGGATAGCTGAGGTGGAAATCTGTACCTACCCTTCAGGTAGGAACTATGGAGGATGATCTAGGAGCAGCTTGAAACCTTCCAGTTGTTTTGTCTTTTACCTTGTACTTTACAGTCGGGATTGTATTTCCGACCCCATTACTTTCAGCACTTTTGTTATACTGCTTTACATAGTGTTTTCTTCCTCTTATACTCTGGTTGTGTGTGTTTATGTTTTATAAAGGCAATTTACTACCTTTTTATCGAAATTTATGCCTTTTGTGCTAGTCGCTAGCCCCTGGCCTTTGGAAGGAAGGCACGGGGTAGTCACGGAATGGGCCTCGAGGACGGGTCATGATAAATTGGTATCAGAGGAATTGGTTCTACCATAGAACTCAAGACTCTGATCATTCTTTTCAGTGAAGCAATAGTGTTAAGGGTACCTATTGTGGTCCTCAGCTCAGGGAGTCCAGTGTTGGTGCGGCGGCCGACGTATCTATACACCATGACCCTGACATCTGATTTCTGACTCAGTGCATGAAAACACTGATTGCATGTGTGTTTCCAAAAGTTTTCATTATGTCATCTCAAACCAGGTCAGCTCACCAGGTATAAATCATTTGACCGTATCGCATCTGTTTCGGATGCCTCCACGCAGATAGTCGGTTGAAATCCCGAGAAATGGTACACGATGACGGCCCACAAAGCGATGCGGCTCCAGTGCAGGGTCCTCATACTATGTTGGCACCTTCGAGTGGTGTACCAGCAGCACCACCACCCGTTGGGCAGCAGATGCCACCAGCCACACTGGCCGACAGTACACGCCGAAAGAGCACGTTGCACGAATTCCAATAGTAGAGGCCTCCGAGGTTATGTGGTGAGACAGATTCCTAGGAAGTAGTGGACTAGCTGGAGGTGATTTCTAGAGTTTTCTGCCTAGTTGAGACACCAGTAGAGTGGATGGTGGATTTAGATACTAGTGTTTTCCAGTGAGTGACCATGAGGTCGGTCCGCATAGTGACGAGGCTTCAGAACATGGATCGATGCCTGAGATAGTACCTTCGGGTAGTGTGCCAGCTATAACATTACCTGTTGGTTAGAAGATACAACTGATGGTACCGGTAGATGAAACTTATAGGATTAGTTCCTTACATGTATTTCAGCACCAGATATTCCTCATGTTCTGAGGCAAGCCCAACTCACATGCAAATGAGGACTATCATGAGGAGGTGGCTGAGAGTTTTCTAGAGCTGATACAACTAGTGGGTGTTAGTAATGGGAAAATTAGGGAACTGACGCAAGTCTTAGAGACTTGGGCATGTAAAATGTTTCAAAAAGAGGAAGTTTTATGGACAGATGAATCTACAGAGCAGTAGATGTGGAAGCAGAGCTAGGAGAGCAGCATGCGGTGGTGTACATTTCGACATGTTACAACCACCAACCTTTGTAGTCCATGCTAGGCTCAGGGAGCTGGAGGGCAGGGGAAGAGAATATCTGCATGCAGTCAAGAAGTGTGACCCAAGGGATCTAAGAATGATTTGAGGTACGGTCTGTGTCTACTACTAGTTTCGGTATCAATAGACATAGGTACCAATCATTCCTACCTTCCAAGGATCTTGTCCCAGACTTAGAGTTTCCAGTTAAGCCGTTGACTTGACCCTCACGTCTGGAGATACCTTGAGAGGAGACTCGATAATCACACTTATGCCGATGGTGTGATCAAACCATTGAGTGGAGAGTTTTGGTTGGAGCCTCTTGGTGGCAGCGTCAAGGCCTTGCAACGTTAGTTTGGGTATGGACTGGGCAACCACAGTTCAATCAAATATTGACGGTATTAGGCAAAAAGGTTGTGGTTTATCTACAACATTTGGATGGGGTTTTCCTTGGATGGTGAAAAGGAAACCCCAGGCAGCACAGGGTGGAAACATGCATATGTGTGTGCAGTCAATCACTCATGAGTCGTCTAGATTTAGATTTGAGACATACTTCTCCAGAGTTTCTGCACCACTTTTAGCATTGATAAAGAAGGGGAAACCCTTCATGTGGTCAGAGAGATTCCAGCAGAGCTTTTCAAAAGCTGAGGTAGAGGTTTTCCAATGCTCTCATCATGAGGTTACCAATGAAGGTGAAGATCCACTAGGAGTGGATGAATACTGCAAAGAGCAGATAGATATCCTATGATGATAGGAGACAGAGACCACTGCAGTTCGAGGAAGGTGACCATGCCTTCTTACGGGTCTCACCTCGACGAGGTCAACAGAGTTTTGGTCGGGGTGACAAATTATTCCCGTATTTCTTCAGACCTTTCCAGGTCCTCAATAGAGTAGGCGAGGTGGCTTACCACCTGGACCTTCCACCTCAATTGCACCGGGTGCATGACTTCTTCCATGTATCTCAGCTATGTAGATACGTGCATGACCCATCACACATCATCGATTTCGGGAAGCTGTATATAGATGACAGGGCAACATTCATGGATGTTCTAGTGGAGATTGAGGATTTACAGGATAAGGTCCTATGAGTATAGTCGATTCCTCTGGTGCACTTTTGCTGGAATCACGGGAACCTTCAACAGAGCACATGGGAGCGGGAGGCACAGATGCGTGCTCAATACCCCTTTAGTTTTCCTAGTTTATGTTGTAGCTTTATGGGGACGTAATGCTCTGATGTGGGAGTAATGTAAAGTCCCGGAAATTTCAAGGAATTTTTTTTCTTAAATACCTTGGAATTTTAAAAGTCTGTGGCTTCTAACGACACTTGATTCCGAGGCCCGGTGTTCCCGTAATCAATTTTCGAAGTTTAGCTCGGGTACGTTTAGTAAACAAATGAGCGTGTTTTTCTATATTTTGAACCAGTGCTTGGAATTGAAATTTGAGGGCACCAATGAACTCAGAATACCGGTAATAGCATAAGGGGACCTTTACCATATTTGCGTTTAAAGCGGGTTGTGCGATAAAATTTTGGAGTTCGGTAAAGAGGTTAAATAATTTGTTAAAACAAATTTATATCTAAGGAAGTTAAATTCTCTCAAGTGTGGTTATATGAGAGGTGGGGCCAACACGATCCCCAACCTCTCATCTTCCAATAACTCTCTCTAACCCCCCTTTAACAACCCTTCAATTTAATGTGACAACCCCCTTAATAAAGAGACCATCTATCTCCCTCTTTAATGGTGTCAAAACATTAATTAATTAAGTGTTTTGAATTTGAAAAGGCATGGAATGTTTATTAATAGGGGAAACCTCTTTTTAATATGGGTTGGAAAATATTTTGGAGAATCTTGTGGGAAACCTCTGGATAAATTTAGAGAGAAATTTAAACCTCCGATGAAGAACGGTTCTCCAATGATGGGCCTTACAAGATCTTCGACGAAGAACAATCCTTCAACAGAGGTTGGATTCTGATGAGTCTCCGACGCTCAAGATCTGATATTAAGTGTGAGGCAGACGTAATGATCGATACCAACTCCATTCTCTCTCCGAGGCTTAATGATGTGAAACGTCATAATCAAGGCAGGGGTTTCATTTGAGAATGTTAATATTCCTAGGATTGTTCCCTTCTAAAACAAAGAACGCGGATCAACTCATTATCAAGTTGATCTGAGAGTGTTTTATTTACGGGTATGGAATAATTATTTGAGGGGGAATTGTAGGGGAATTTTGTTTATTTCTCATTTGAGTGGTTTAATCTCACGAGCATGAGCGTTTGTTTATTTGATGTTAGTATAGTTTATTCTTGAATAAATTATACCCTTGTAAATGTTGAAATCATGTGTTCTATTAGTGCCATCGATAACGCCTAACGTGGAGGGCACGAGCCGAACAAACACGGCCCGACGACCCTCTACTGGTTGTTCTTTTGTACACAGATTGATGGGCAATGATGAAACAGGACCTCAACGGCATATGGAAGACATCGTAGTGAAGGGCGGGTCCCGGGAGAGCGACAAGCGCAGACAGAGGGCAAATCGGACCAGCAGAGCACATTCGGTGGTTCGCGGAAGGCATTGTCGACGAACCATGCCGGCACGGTGGCACCGACGACCAAAGGCGGTGGTGCCCCAGCCCACAGCTGGAAGAAATCGGTCGCAGCATAGGCATGGCAGTGAAGCGCCAAACCCCCCGGATGCGTGGGATCCGGGAGGAGGGGTGGTGCCAGCCGGCGCCGCTGGTTAAAAACAGGGGGCCGCGTCCCCCCACCCCTCGGCGCGATGCGGTCGGCCAAATAGCCGAGCCAGCTCCCCCGGCCGGGCCGGTCCGCGCCCAGCCGGGCAAGACCCGACCCGGGTCGTGTCAACCTGGTTCGGGCCGTCCCAGGGTATATTGGGTCGGGTCGGACCGGGCCCAAACCCCCTATTTATCGGACCATTTTCTGTTAAATGGAAATATCTTGAGCTAAGGAACTACGATCGACACACCGTTAGTTGCATAGGATTCCTTGTATCGAGATGGTCATTTCGGTATATTACACTGAACGTTTAGGCAAAGTTTGAGTATGGCCGGGTTGGTTCGAACCCAAAACCAATCGGGCCCTCAGAGCGGAAATGCTTGTAACTTGAGCTCCGGACGTCTGATTGACATGCCATCGACTTTTTTGGATTCCTCTTAGTGAGATGGTTCTTTTGGTATAATTCACCTGAGGTTTGGATTCAGTTGGAGTATGGCCGGGTTGAATTGTACCCGAAATTCATCCGGGCCACTAGAACGGAAAAGCTAAGAACTCTCAGACCAGACGTCTATTTGAGGAACCGTCAGCAGCATTGGTAATCACGTTGAGAAACAGTTCCTTTAAGTATACCCCATGAGAGTTTGGGAAACAGTTGTGATACGTTCAGGTTGGTTCGTACATGAAACCAACTAGGCCCCCGGGACTAAAAGGCTAATAACTCACAGACTGGGCGTCCGATTGACGCGTCGTCTGTTGCGTTGAGACCCCTATGGAAAGGCGGTCCTTTGAGATACTTCCATGTGAGATTACGTGACACTTGGAAGTATTGACCAGTAGCTCATGGAGAGGAGCCTCCCGGAGATGAGCATACGGAGTACGGAGAACTTGTAGCTGGCTGAGACCTGATGACTGCTTGTCCGATTCGAGTCGGAGTGACTTGTATAGCCTAGTGGTTAGCACTACTGTGTTTGGGTGGCAGACCCACAACGTGGTGCACTACTGTGTTTGGGTGGAAGACCCACGGTACTCGACTGAAGGAGTTCCTTTTTGGGCTATGATGGGGAGCACTACATTGTGAGGTGGCAGACCCATGACGGGGAGCACTACTGTGTTTGGGTGGCAGACTCGCGGTGCTCGACAGAAAGAGTAACTTAGCAGTCTAAGGTTAGTGAGTAGTTCCTTAGAGTCGTGACATGATCACGGTACTCGACCGAGGATGAGATCTTCAGCAGTTGTGGTTTCGATATCTTTAATGAAATCCTGGTTTGAGCTGAGTCAAGGAACTTTGTGTTTACCTCATGATTGAGATGGGTCACTTGATAACTTAGATATATTTATGGGAAACTACCTAAGTAGTTGTTATCCATTGATTTCATGACCTTTGTGTTTCCTCATGATTGAGATAGATTACTTGATAACATAGGTATATGTATGGGAATATACCTAAGTAAAGGTTATCTATTGAGATCATTCTTTGTCGATTATCCATGTTGGTTTTGTGAGACCTTGAGGGTCTCAAGGTCCCTACTGAGTATTTATATACTCACCCCCGCATGAGCAATGCCCGCACCTTGTTGTGTTGGATGCAGATGACAGACAACACTAATCATGGTAGAGGCTTGTAGAGGCGGACGGTACTCGGAGGTGGACTTCACAACGAGACGGAACCCAGAGGTGGACGTCATGACGAGAAGGTACCCGGAGGTGGAATTCATGACGAGATGGAACCCGGAGGTGGAATTGATGACATGACGGTACCTGGTGGTGACAGACGGACATAGAGAGCTAGGGTGGCCATCTGTACCTACCTTTTAGGTAGGATCTCCGGAGGACGATCCAGGAGTAGCTTGAAACCTTATAGCTGTTTTGTATTTTACCTTGTACATTACAATTGGGCTTGGATTTTCAGCCTCCTAACTTTCAACAATTTTGTTATACTTTTTTACTTAGTGTTTGTTTCTGCTTATACTCTGGTTGTGTGTGTTTGCGTTTCATAAAGGCAATGCCTTCCCATTTTATCAGGATTTACGCCTTTGGTGCTAGTTTCCAACCCCTGGCCTATGGAAGGAGGGCTTGGGGTAGTCACGGAATGGGCCCTGAGGATCGTTCATGACAATGAACATCCTCCAACATATGAACATGGATCATTAAAGAAAAGACATAAAAGAGAGTACGTGAAATGAATAAGAGAGGTATGATCCCTTACATTGAAGAGTAACTTCAAAAGCTTGAAGGTCGGGACGTTGGGAGGCTTTAGGGAACCTCAGGAGGACTCCTTGGAAGGTGAGGAGACCAGAACTTCTTTGTGGAGGATTTTGGAATGGAAAAGATGAGAGAATGGCTTGGTATTTATAGGGGGGGGGGTGAGGGGACAAGGCATTAATGGACAAGGGACACCTCATTGGTGGTATTGGAAAAACCATGGGCTTTCCCATGGTATTTTCCCATGGTATTGGACACTCGAGACACCTCATACCTTATCTTACTATTCATAATTCTACAAGAATTATTACATAGTTAATACATCCTTAATGATGCCATTAAACACCGGAAACTCAAAAACTATATTTTCACTATTCACCGAAAATTCAACTTTCTTAGAAAAAACCCAAAATTTCACCTTAACCAAATATCGATGCTCTGATTTCAAAAATGAACTCCATTTTATGAAAATAATTTTCTAAATATTTTTAATTTAATTTTTAAATAAAAACATTATTCACTGAAAATTCAACTATTTCAGATAAATCCCAAAAATTCACCCTAACCAAATATCAATGCTCCGATTTAAAAAATGAACTCCATTGTATGAAAATATTTTTATAAATATTTTTAATTTAATTTTTTAAATTAAAACACTATTCACATGAAAAAACTAATATATAATCAATAATTTCTGAAATAGTTATTTACCTATTTTATTAAATCACATTACTTAATCAAAGTGCCTAAATTATATTAATACTTTATATAAGTGAGATTACTAATCCATTTGGTCACATTACTAATCCTAAGAGTAAAATCACTATTCATAATTTACTATTCATCAAAAATTAAGTTGATCTTATTAGACTCTAAATTTCATACTGAACACAACTGTAGAAGACCTTTTTTTGAAAATCATTACACATTTTTAATTATTTAAGGTTTACATAAATATTTTTAAAATATAATTTTTCTAAAATTCATCAATAATATGCATACTATATTTATCCGGACATTTGAAATTTCACAAACTTCATCATAAGAAGAAATCACAATTTTTATTTAAATCAGAGGATTGCACAAGGCAGTTACGGTCTCATTACATAACCCCATATAACACCAGCATATGACCTAAGAGTAAGGTTTGATAGTGTGATAGAATCTTGGGGAGGCTTAGCCAACATTTACTGAGTAGTGATTTCTATCAGCTTGAACTTATCACGAAGGAAATTCCATTCCAGCTTCAAAAGATGAACTTCGGTTTGGGTTTGGTCGAGATAAAAGCCCAAAGGTGCTACCTCCTTCCCGTGTTCTGTGAGATGGGCTTCGACCGGCCCGAGACTGCTAGATGTGGCCATCAAATCTTCTTTCTATATTAATTAATCACGATCACATGTATTTATAGACAGTAATCACAACATTTAATTTCCAACAATCTTATTGACGAACGGTCATATAAAAATCGGAACCCAATGGTCTTATTTTAATTATAATCATTTTATTAAATGAAATAGTTTTGTTGAGTATAAATTAAAATAGCACACAAAGTTAGGAAATAAAATTTATTCAAAATTTCAGGTTGTTACAATCTTCCCACCTTAAAAAATTGCGTCCTCGCAATTTTAAAATTGGGCTTGGAAATTTCATTGAAAGCCCCACATCGGAAAAGGGTCAGTAAAAATATTACTTTAAAAGAAAGAAAGGTAAGTACAAAGGTCACCTAAGTTAACCCATACTAGAATTTCATGTAGGAAAACATGGATATGGAAGAGAAAAAAGGGTCAAGCTCTGATGGATAGTGATAGAAAAAATGATTAGGAGAAAATTAACCATAAGAAGATCACAAACATAAGACCTGTTTAACGGTATTTGATTACCCAATAGAAAACATAAACCAACAACATTTTTGTTTTACGTTCTTTTTCATAATTTTAAGGAATTCATTTACTACATTGAATAAAACATAAAGAAATATATTTACTTTCATGTATAGTTTCATCCCTTTATAAGTTTCCAACAATACTAATCTTTTCTCCAAACAAAGAGCATTCAAAAAGACTTGGTCTCATCAAAAGCACAAGAATCATCTTCTAGAGAATCACATAATCCACAAAAAAATAACTACATTTTTCCCTTTTCATTAGTTATCCAGTAAAACTAAATGGTTAGTACGAGATCATATAATCCCCAAAAAGGATAATCCTTTATAAAAAAAATAATATTATTAATCTCGAAAATTCAAAAAAAGTACCCAATGTTCAAGAAAGACCATTCAATACCAAACCATCCTTAAAACTCATCAGAATAATCTAAACCAAGATTAGAACCCAAAACTCAGAAGGATTTAATCACATAGTCTTTCCCAATAAATCTTAACATTTATCTCCAAATAACATCGACTACTATTAAAGTCTCATACTAAAGTGTAATTTAACTATTCACATATTCTCTATGCTAGGTTCATCATTTTCCAAAAATAACCCAAATCACCATATGTCCACAATAAATACCTAAATTATTACAAAAAAAAATTCAACCATTTCTACTCAATTTAAATTCTGTAGTATTTTATTTCCCTTAAGCATATAGTACTTCAAAAGAGAAAACATCATCCAAAATAACCTTTATCCTTTAATCACAAAATAATTTTCCTATACAAATTATATCCATTTGATAAAACATAAGATTCCAAAATCAACTTATTTTTGATCCATAAATATAGCAGGTGCATTAGTCATCCTAAAGGGCATAACAACAAAATCATAATGCCCATATCTTGATTAGAAGTCATTTTTTGGAATATCATCATTCTTCACCCTCAATTTATGATTACCATAACGAAGATCAATCTTAGAGAAGAATTGAGTCCCATGAAGTTGGTCAAATAAGTCATCAGTTATTGGAATAGAGTATTTTTTCTTCACTATGATCCCATTCAATTATCTATAATCAATTCATTACTGCATTGATCCATCCTTCTTCTTCACAAAGATAACTGGTGCTCCCCAAGGAGACACACTTGGTCGGATAAACCCATTCTATAAAAGATCTCGGAGTTGTTTCTTTAATTCCTATAGCTCCACATTTTCTATCCTATATGGGGTATTTGACATCAGATGAGATCTAGGTATGAGTTCAATGAAGAACTCTACCTCTCTTTCGGAGAGAGGTCCGGGTAACTCCTCAGGGAATACATCAACGTATTCCTAGACAATGGGGACATTTTCTAAAAGAATAAATACTTTGGGAGAAACTTATTTCATTTACGAATATTTTAACTAAAAAGGATTTTATGTCTTAAAACTTCATTCTTAGACAATTTTCATTTTTCTATAATTCCTTCAAAATGATTCATAAAAATCATGCAATTAACCAAACATATCCCCCGGGAGTGTCGTAACCAAGAGTGCAGCAAGGCCCGTTGTCCTGTACAAGTTCCTGTTCGAGTCTAGCTCAATGCGGTGCTTTTGAGTTTTACCCCTATGTACATCTGTTCCAGAGCCACCTCTACCTACTCGTATCCAAACAGGGATGTATGTGCTGGATAAACCACTAACTCAATACTCACCGAAATACTTGGAAGATTTCCTATATTTAAACATTTATGTAAGGTTATTCCTAAAGTTTTCATATCCAAATTTCCATAAATAACTAAAATATCCATTGATACCAACTATATCATCCCTCCGTTTTATTACATAACATTTCCATACATTTTACAAATAGAGGATCTTTAAAGTCTACTGTCTTGGAAATCAGGAACATAAAACATGAGAACAAAATAAAACATTCTTCTAAACCACTTTTAAGGCTTCTTAATTGTTCATAATAAGTTCAGTACAACATCTCATAACCTGGGAGCATATATCAAAGGTAAGGGTGAGCAGAAGTCCCAGTAAGGGAAACAAGAGAAACATTTTACATGTGAACTTGAGATACATCAATAAAATCATGATAAATAACTTGAAGGCATGAGAAAGAGATCATGAGGCATAACATAATAAAAATAACTTGTTTCATAACTTGAATATGTGGCTAAGACATTTAACATAGACAATCATGAACATATCACCAAGGTCCATCCCCAAGGTGTCATTTAAAGAAAATTACCAAGGTTATTCACCAAGGTATCATTAAAATTGTAATCCCTTGAGATTACATCATTACCCAATGCATTGGAGAGCTATCAGGGCGAACCCTTAATTTTTTCTTTATAATAATGTGAGCCACATATATCATCATCAAAAATTTCATAAATAACCCATATAGCATAAAAGAAATGGGTTTTATTTCATAATCATAACGTTTTAAAAACAGCTTTTAGGACATGATCTTTATGTCATTTTAAACCCACAGAAAAAGGAAAGAGGGTTTCATGTATGTGAATACCAGAATTTAAAATAGAACATTTTGATATATATTTTAATACCCTTATATAATAAAGAGTTTTGAGTATTCAATTAATAAAATAATATAATAGGAGAAAAGGAGAGAGACATATTGAGATGAAAAATTCTGCAGCATAACGGCTATGTTGCAGGGTTTTAGAAAACATTGGAAAGAGAGGGGACATGGGTCACCCACTCATAAATGATCCATAAAATAGAAAAGGGAAATAATATAATAGATATAAGAACATGGTAATGAAATTTTAATGACATACCATATGAAATGAAAAACATGGAAGAAAGACAAAAATAAGATTTCTCTTATCAAAATTCGGCAGCCTAACTGCGTCGCTTAAAACTTCAAAAAAAATGAATTGATGAGATCAAATAGGATCTATCAACATAAAAACATTAAATAAAAGTATGATGGATATAGATATAATACCCCAACCTGGATAAAAGAACTTGAAAGACTTGGCATGAATGTAGAACTTTGAAAATGGGAAGAGTGAAAGAATCCCTTATGAAAATTCGGTAGCCTAACGACACAACTTAAAAATTCAGAAAATGAAATGATGAGAGTAAAATGGAGTCTCTGAATATATTAAAATAAAAGGAAAGTATGATGGATATAGATATCATAACACAACATAAGAAAAAGTAACTTGAATGACATGAAATGAAAATAGAACTTTGAAAATGAATAGGGTGAAAGAATCCCTTATAAAAATTCGACAGCCTAACGACGCCATGTAAAAATTATTAAAATGAATTGAAGAGAGTAAGAGGGGGTCTATCATCATATGAACCTAAAAAGTATAGTAGGATTAATATAAAAGAACATACCCAACATAGTAACATGAATCTTAAAATAAATGACATAAAGGAGAATACATGAAAAGAAAGAGAGAGGTAGGATCCCTTACAAAAATTCGGCAGCCTAACGATGCAACTTTAATATTATTAAAATGAATTGATGAGAGAAATAGGGGGTATATCATCATATTAAAATGAAAATTACATAAATTTGAATATAAAAGAACATCCTCTAACATGTGAACATGAAGCATTAAATAAATGACATAAAAGAGAGTACCTGATTAAAGTAGAGAGGTAGGATCCCTTACCTTGAAGAGTAACTTCAAAAGCATGAAGTTTGGGACCTTGGGAGGCTTGAGGGAACCATAGGAGGAATACTTGTAAGGTAAGGAGAACATAACATAGTTTAGGAGGATTTTGGAATGGAAAGGATGAGATAATGGCTAGGTATTTATAGGGGGTGAGGGGATAAGGCATTAATGGCCAAGGGACACCTCATTGGTGGTATTGGAAAAACCATGGGCTTTCCCATGGTATTTGAGCATGGTATTGGCCATTTGGGACACCTAATACCTTATATTACTATTCATAAGTAGACCATAATTATTACGTAATTAATACATCCATAATGATGTCATTAAACACCCGATACTCAAATACTGTATTTTCACTATTCACCGAAAATTCAACTTTCTCAGAAAAAACCCAAAATTTCACGTTAAAAAAAATATCAATTCTCTGATTTCAAAAATAGAATCCATTTTATGATAATAATTTTCTAAATATTTTTAATTTAATTTTTAAATAAAAACACTAATCACTGAAAATTCAACTGTTTCAGAAAAATCCGAAAAATTCACCTTAACAAAATATCGATGCTTTGATTTCAAAAATGAACTCCATTTTATGAAAATAATTTTATAAATATTTTTAATTTAATTTTTTAAATAAGAACACTATTCACCCGAAAAAAACTAATACTTAACCAATAATTTTTGAAACCATTATTTACATATTTTATTAAATCACATTACTTAATCAAGGTGCCTAAATTATATTAAAGCATTTGTAAGTGATATTACTAATCTATTAGGTCACATTACTAATCCAAAGCGTAAAATCACTATTCATAATTTACTATTCATCAAAAATTAAGTTGATCTTATTAGCCTCTAAATTTCTTAGTGAACACAACTGTAGAAGACCTTTTTTTTGAAAATCATTACACATTTTTAATTATTTAAGGTTTACATAAATATTTTTGAAATACCATTTTTCTAAAATTAATTAATAACTTGAATATTATATTTATCCGGACCCTTGAAATTTCACAATCATAATCGTAAGAATAAATCACAATTTTTATTTAAATCAAAGGATTACACAAGGCAGTTACGGTCTCATTACACAACCCCTTATAACACCAGCATAGAACCTAAGAGTAAGGTGTGTTTGGGTGATAGAATCTTGGGGGGGCTCGGTCAACATTGCTCTAGTAGTGATTTCTATCAGCTAGAACTTCTCATGAAGGCGATTCTGTTCCAGCTTCGCATGATGAAGTTTGGCTTGGGTTTGGTTGAGAGTAAAGTCCAAAGGTGCTATCTCCTTCTCGAGTTCTGTCATATGGGCTTCAACCAGCACGAGCCTACTAGATGGGGCCATCAAATCTTCTTTCAATATTAATTAATCGATATCAATTGTATTTATAAACAATAATCGCAACATTTTGTTTCCAACTGTCTTATTAACCAACGGTCATATAACAATCGAAACCCAATGGTCTTATTTTAATTATACTCATTTTATTAAATGAAATAGTTTTGTTGAGTATAAAATAAAATAACACACAAAGTTAGGAAATAAAATTTATTCAAAATTTCAGGTCGTTACAACAAGTTGGACCAGGTTATCACCAGTCCAAGGAAGGGGATTGTTTCCCACACCCCTCTAAAGTGTAGGGACTCACACTGGCTAGAGGATTGTTTTCCAAGCCACTCAAATATAGTATCATATCACATTATAGTAGAGAATCCATGCACTGGTCATATCCATGCATGGAAAGGACATAGCTACTCTTATTGATTGGTGAGCCTTGTAAAAATATCGTGTGCATATTTTTACTACTTTTTAGTATTGCATGAGACAAGGAAAATAGAATAAGAGAATAAAGATCCTAAAAGGTCAAGAGGTATAGGGATAAAATTTCAGAATTGGTTTCCAATGTTCCCAACACTGATTCACCCCTTTCTCAGTGTTTGGTATACACAAAACTATTCCTCTAATAAAGTGATGGATTTGTAGGATGATTTTTATTAAGATTATTGGGAAATGTTGGGACAAAATGATTTATGGATTTGAAATGAGACGATTTATTTGAATGTAACATTTTTTTATGAATAACATTTGTTGCTGGTTTTTGAAATGGAAATGAATATTTGAAAATTTTATTTGGGGATGCCAGAATGCATATATATGAGACTGATTTGAGATGAATGATTTTATCTTCAATTAATTAATTGATTAATGAGTTGAAATAAAGAACATTAGATATTGGGTTTTTAGGAGGAGAATATTCATATTTGGTAGGTTTATCTCTAACCACAAATGTATTGGTGATGATAATTATGAAAAAATATATTAAAGGAATAGATTTCATTCAGTGGGTAGGACTACTATTAATCCTATGCATGTGGTGAAGAAATGTGTTTGAGCACCACAATCATAATTTCATTGATTATTTCTAGAAGCTCATGAAATGATCTAATTAACATTTGGGATTATAACCATGGTGGTATGATTTAAAATATATTATTATATGTGATTTTTTATGAAAGGATTTATTCAAGCGTGATTTGATTATGATGTTTATTCACATATATCATAATGGAAATTATTATTTGAACCTAATATATACATCCTATTGTAATGATATGAAAATCATTATTTAATATGAATTGTAAAAATATTATCATAAAGTATTTTAATTAAAATTAAGTATATTTGGTATAATTGATATGGAGTGTTAATGTGATTCCTGGGTGTAATCCTATAGGGATAGTATTTCTCACACCCTACACATGAATTTGGGAATTTTTATATTTTTTTACAAAGTTTAGGAAAAGAGAAAGCATCACTTGGAGGTGGAAGGTGTTCTTGATTAGAATGACCGTAGGAGTTTTTGGTCACAAGTAGAGTATGTTATCCAATAGTTATGAGGAGATCTTATGATGATGTCATATTTGGGATAATGATGCTATTAATTCATTTAGGTATTGTGTTATGTTAAAATTTATTTTTGTATTGGTGTAATAAATATTTTATAGATTCTTATATACTGGTTTGTTTTTTGGTTATTTTTGTAATGAAATCATCCCCTTTTGAACAATGTTGATTATTAGGAAGTATCCTACAACCTATGAGGATTTGGAATACCCTTACGGTTATGTCATAAATGATTTAGTTTAATGTTTTTACGAGTCTAGTTTGATACAAATTGACATTATAACTTGTTTGGTCTCTTAATAATTCTAGTATGAAATTGGGATGTCCTGGTACAAAGAAGGTAGGATTTTTGAGAATTTAGGGACAGGTTACGAGATAGTTTCTGGATAGATTTCATTAAAATGGTCATTTTGTTACCATTAAGTTGTTTGTAAATACTTTATTTATAGAATTTATTTGATATGTTTCTAGAATTTCCCCAATCTTTGGTTTGAGATACATATTTCAATATTGAGTTCTAACTAATAGAGTTTATGATCTTGTGTCTCTTAAAATATGATTATTTATTTCCTATTTATGTTGTGCAGTACCAAGACCCCAAAAAATTGGTGGATTAGGGTTCAAGAGGGATCCATTGATGAATAAAATAAAGACAAACCAATATTTGAACAAAACCACTTTGGGTTATTAGTGTGTGTGATCTAAAATCTATGAAAAGAAGCTACATATGTTCACATTTTGGATACAAGAGTAGAACCTCATATGGATTATATTAGAGATATATCTTAGTAGTTTCTTCATCAGAAACAATAGTCTATATTTGGAACACATGATCCTCAGGAGGTATAAGATTGGTTGGGAAATATTGTGAAACTATTTGAGTTCTTAGAAATTCCACAATTTATTAATGTGACGTATGTCAGCATCAAACTTGAGGGGACTAGAAGAAGATAGTGGTATGGTTTAGTTCTGGAAAAGAAGAATGAGATCTTGGAGAGGAAAGAATTAATGAAACTTTTCACTCAGTAATTCAATCAAGGGTCAATGGTTATTGATAATTCAATAGAGTTTCGTGACCTTCATCAAGGTGGTTGGATAGTTGCAATGTATGTCAATCATTTTGTTGAATTTTCATTGGTTTCACCTTAGGTGGTGTCAAATGATAAGTTAATGTTTGAGAGTTTTTAGATGGGTCTATGATTAGATATCTAATTTATGGTATTTTTATTGATGTGAAACTATTATTTTGATGTTTTTATATATATCTAAAGGTATAAATTGCTATTGGAGGTAATTTAGGATTTACCAGAGGACCTCTTACTTATAGTCTTAGATTCACTGATATCTATAAAGGGAATATGAAATTGATAAGTCTCATGGTGGAAATAGTATTGGAGTTCCAATATAAGAGTATTCCACTAAATCTATAGTAGTGTCTATTAAAGACCCAGTTACTTGTTTCTAACACAGAAATGTTTTGAAATTAAAAAATTATTTCATATAGGAACCAAATATTTATAGCTAATGAATATTTTCAAGGAACACATAATGGTTTCTCTAAGTATTTATTTAATCATATTGTGGTATAAAATAACTAATACTGAAAGGATATACGGAGAAGATAGATTATTAAGGAAATATAGAGTTCCAACCATAGGAATTGGGAATGAATAAACATCAAATAGTGGACGAGTCACTAGTGGATGTTTCTATGGGTCTAGATTTTATTAAATTTATCATTACTATTGATTCATCTTTAGTGGATACTTTATTTTATATTATTAACTCTCATTAATTTATATCAACCCACACTCTGGATCTATTGAATATTAATATAGATATCATACCTTATGAGATTTAAATTTTTATTCCTCTTAGGATGAAGAGATAGTGAGATCTATAATCTAATTATCATACATTCTCTTTAATAGAGATTGTGATCATCTTGGAATTTTAAGTTCTTGATATGAAACCTTTGGATGTCATTGTAATGACTCAAGTTTTTTATTTATAAACTAAATATTATGTTTAATAACCTTCATTACACACTACACCCAATATACACAAACCAATTAATATTATAAGAACATTACTAATAAATCTTTAATTACCAATAAGATTATAAAAAATTAAATACTATTACCCTTTGATCTCATTGAGCTATTCAAAGAGGCAGAAGATCACAAGGAGTACATGTCAGTGGTGAATGTGTTAAAGATAATTTCCAAATTTAAAAATATTATGAAGGTGGTGATCTTCACAATGAGTAAGAAGGATTGTGTGTTCAACATGGAGGGTTTTAGGGAAGGGGTGAAGGGGCCATTAATGATCACTATAGAGATATTTAATTGATTACATTATTGATATTTTGTAGGTAAATAAGAGGGGGGAGGGGGAAATTGAGTAAAATACGTTTTGTATTATAGAATTGATACCTGGGTAGAAGAATCATGATCTGTTGTTGGATGATGATATAAATACTTCTACATCACACCGGCCTTCTAATTCATAATAAAAAAATAATGAAAAATATAATTATCTCATAGGAGGGTCGGTTAAAGATTCTAATTACATATATCATTTTTTCTTGTTTACTTATATTGGTTTCCCTTTTGTATATCTTTTCTTATTTTTAGAAAACCTTAATTAAGGTTCTGATTTTAAATCCATGAATCTTCCTCCATCATTATTTTTTGGGAGTCCATAGTTTCATTTTAGGTTAGTAATTTTTGGCTTCATACATGGATTTTTCAATTTCTTCATCCTAGAGGAAACCTGATTGTGTTTTCATTCTATTTTTAAAGAAAAACTATTTCCTTTTTTTTAATAGAAATAATTTTATTTATATTTTATTTTATTTTAAATATTGAATTTACACATTTTAGAATATAAATATGGAGAAATACAATTAATTGTTGAATTACACTCATCAAAATTTACATAGTATGAATATTTAAAATTATTCTACAAAGAATTAATTTCTTTTAAAAAATAATATTTTTAGGATAATTCTATTTTTTGGATTTATCATTATTTTAGTGTATACTAGAAGTTTAAAAACCCGTCTGTACAATATTTTTTTAAGGAATAAAATTCTGAATTCCAATATATTATTTGAGATTATAAATATTATCTTGAAATTTTTTGTAACTAAATTCAAATTATTGTTTATTAAAAACTATTTCACCCTTTTCACTGAACAAAGTATTTTCAAGGTGATAATTATTTGTGTTGTATTGTAATAGGTATGACTAACCTAACATTCCACCTAATCCAACCTTTCACAAAGCCTTAATTGTGTATCCCAATAATCCAGAGGCTACTGAGTAGAAGAGGGGGTAAGATAGATATAGTTTGAAAACTATTACCTTAGGTAAGAGTAAAATTAGTGTATAAATAGCCAAAATAACCACATGGGAAAGCATCAGAGCATATGTAATAAATAAATTGGAACATGTGAATGCTATAATAAATGAATTGTGGAATACAATCATACAAACATAAATCATGAAAAGAAAAATTGCAGTCAGTCACCCACTAGGATAACAATATAGACTATATCCATTTAAATATATTATTACATTATTTTATTCATGACTATCTACCAAATAAAATCCAAGGATTATAAAGTATAATGTCTTTGAAGTTTTAGGTTCATAAAACTAAAAGACATGGATATAAAATATATCATATTTATATTAATCATCCATAATAAGATAATAACTTTTTTTGAGATCTTACATCCACATAGGAATGCCTGGGGAGTACATGAATAAGAGGATGAGCTAAAAATCTAGTGAGGGAATAAACATAGGAATATATATGATCACATGGTTTAGAAGGATTAACATGATGGAATAAAAAGGCATGAAAAATGTATAATCATATATAATAATAACATGTAGCACATGGTATCATATAATCATAGAAACATAGGAATGTGGAAGAATCATATGACAAGACATAAACATGAGTTAAGGCTATCTGCGAAGACTATATCACATGGTTGACAAAGTCCCCTAATGGATTAGGTTTACTCCTTAATCCCATACATGATATATCATGAGACTAAAAATTACCCAATGAATTGGAATGGTATATGGGAACACCCATCATAACATGTTCATACATATGTGTTCCATATGATGAATCAATTATAAGGAATACACATAAGGTTTACCCATAGAAATAAATATGTATTATAACTATGTCATAAGGCATAACCAAAGGGTGTATCATAGTTTTCACCATGGAAGAATGATTTTAAATCATACATGAAAATCAATATGGGATAATATGCATACATAATGAAAAATTATGCCTAATTTAAGTGAAAATATATAAAAATAACGTTTGATAAACTTTAGAAATGAGCCACTTAAGTGCAGTTTGAGGGAAAATATTAAAGGGACTTTAAAGAGGAAAATACATTATTTTTTGAATAAAAATAAATATTAAATAATTTAGTTTTTAATTATGAAATTATTTATTTTTTAAAAATAATTTTGTAAGAAAACATATAATAGAGTGAACATGAAAAGGGGTATGAAACTAGAAATTTCCATTTAATCGGTCTTGCTTATCGAGAGAAATTAAAAAGGGAACATTTTAGAATATGTATTTCCCCATAAAAGAAGGGTAAATTGATATATATATACATATTTAAACTTATGAATATAATTTAGGAGATTTAGATAAGAATAATGAATAAATACTTTGGTTTAATGATAGATAAACCATAACCCAAATAAAAAATGAAGGTTTGGAGAGATCCCAAACCATATGTTCGAAATTGTTCTTCACTTTCACTCAATGACATGGATAATAAAATTAGATTCATTAATAATTTAATTAATAACCTACTAAACATATATTAAATTTATTTTAATTTTATTAAGTTCATTTATGGAATTTTTAAAGAGTTATGAGATTCAATTTTATTGTTTTGGAAGCATTCATTTCTTGGATTCCATGGTTTTTTTAATTATGTATAATTATAGAAGATCTTGTAAAATGGAGGAAACCAACAGAAGTAGAGTTATATGGTATTAATTCACTTACATAAATTTTAATGGTCCCATAAATCATTTTTTTCAAAAAGATAAATAGTCAATAAGAAAAATGTTAATGATAAATGATTATTTTATTTTGGTGGTTCTTCAATCATCCTGAACTAATTTTGTTTTATTATTTAATATTATGCATATATATTAGTTACAAAAAATAAAAAAATTTGTATTATACATTTCAAATATATTTTTTTTACCATTATAATGGTTTTATTTCTAGCCATGAAGGTGTTAATAGAAAAAAACAATCATCTATGAAGGTGGTGAATCAACACATCACAAATGATGTTTTCATTTTTAAGATAAATATAAAAGGGAAGAGATTTGATGTTGTAAATCCCATTTAAATAATAAAATTACTGTATTCATATGATACTAGATTCATTATCTAAAATTAGATAGTGGAGAAAAGTATGAGGTAGAAAAAATAAGGAATCTAAATTAGAAAGTTTGAGGATTTTACTTTTTTAATATCATATCCTTGTGAACCTCCTTAAGGCACTTAGAAATAGTCTTTTGGGGAGACTAGAAAAACAAAGACACGGGGAAGGGGATTTTTATGGAAATTGTATATAATATTAGTAAGATAAAAATATTATATGGTGTTAGGAGAAGAGTTGGTGAGAGGTGAAATTTTTAGGGGTGGGGGGGGGGAGAGTGGAGTTTTTTTATTATTTTATTCATTCGTTCATTATTTTTTTCCAATACTATCAAGAGTTCTTATTAATATTTATATATATATAGTTACCAGTGTATGTGTATTAAATAAAATGGGAACTTACATAACCTTTGACCCCAAAATGACTCAAAAATTCTTTTATTTACTTATAATGTTAAATACCATAAATTTTCAAATTTCACTATTCACAAAAATTCAACTATTTTTGAAAAAACCCAAAAATTCAGCCAAACCACTTTCTAATGTATAGATTTCAAAAATTAACTACGTTTTATGAAATTAATTTCTTAATATGATAATTTTATCTTTTAATTAAAATCATCATTTATTCAAAAAATACCAATTTTAATATTATAACCAATTTTCTGACACTTTGTAAAATTTACTAGGGTCTCATAAAATTTTCTTATAATTATAATATAATAAAATGTTAATTTATGAATATATTTTACAAATAGAAATATTATTTTATATCATAATATTAATTATTAAATTGTAAATAAATATTTACATTTCACAAAAATTATATCAATTAATTTATCATTTTTAAAACATTTATTTACTTATGAAATGATATAAATATATCATATTTTCATTTACATGAAACCTAAATATTATGTATACTTTAAAAGGTGAGGTTAATATTCTAATGTCAAGATCATTATTCCAAATAGTCATGTTTCTATTCCATTATTATAGGTTCCTTATTTTCTATAAATACCACATATTTTATATTTTATTTATTATATTAATTTTTTATTGGTTTCTCTATATGATGTATATAATATATACTATATTATAAAATTATAAGTAGGTAATTTATAGTGATAGAATTTTGGGTCTTTAAATTCTCCCCCCTTATGATATTTCACCATCAAAATTGTGTTTTATATAATAAGGTGGAAAAAAGTGAGGGTACATCTCCTTCATCGCTTCCTCCAGTTCCAATGTCACCACTTTATATTTATAGATCCTCCATAGTACATCGAATAGGTAAGTAATATTATTTTGTATAAAATTATCTCTATGGTACAATATCTTCACCGGATATTCCTCATAAGAGAGATCATTTTCATGTTGTACCACCTATAAATTCAGAACATTTGAGTGATCTGGGATGTAATTTCTCCATAGGGATATGTGGAATACATCATGCAACTAAGACAGGGTTTGGAGAAGTTATAGTCGACATGCCACAACTCTGATGTGATCAAGAATCTCAATGGGGTATGATGTACCTGGGACTTTTCATTCCTTTCATAAAAAATCCCATCACTCCCTTCCAGTGAGATATGTAGTGGAATTACATGTATCTAACCTTATACTCTAGGTACAATTAATGATTTTATGCATATATCTTCTGTTGACTTTGGGATTCCTTGATGTTTCCTTGAATGGTTTTCACCTTTTCTACTATTTTGTTGACCATTTCAGTTCCTAACAGCTTATGTTCACTGAATTCATCTCAGCATTCCTGTTTTTTGCAAATTTTCCCACAAAGGGATTAATATAGACCCATATGGATGCTCGAGTGGAAACTATTGTTGTATAAGAACTATAATAGAGGTAGATGTTAGTCCCATCCTACATTGAGGTCCATAGAACATGCTCTCAAAATTTATTCTAGTGTCTGAATAGTCCACTCAGATTGGCCATCAGTTTATGGATGATAGGCCTTACTGAAGTTCATATCATTGTTTATAGAATGTTGGATAATTTTATAGAACTTATAGATAAATCTCAAATATTTATCTGATGCAATAAAAAGTGGTACTCTATTCTGACTCACCACTTCATTTCCATACAACCGTACAATTTTACCAGGTGAGATTTCCTTTATAATTATGATAAAGTGACCTATCTTTGTAGGATGATCCATAATGACCTATATATAATTATTTATTCTATATGTATTTTTAAGTCTAGTGACAGTGTCCAGGGTGATGTATTCTTATTTCCATGTTGGTATGGGTAATGATTTTATTATTCTATTAGAATTTTTTCTTTCATCCTCCACATGCTGACATATAATGAAATTTGATGTATATTTAGCAATATCTATCTTCAAAGTGTCCCACCAATAGTGCTCTAGGAGATATTGATACATATTTTTCTCTCCATGGGTTATTAGAGAAGGTTGAGCTATGTGTGTCATCTTAAATCACTTTATTTATCATCATATTTGATGGTATACATAGTAATGACCCATGTATTATGAGTCCTTCCTCATCAATTTTGATCTCTGATAATTTCTATTTTATGATTGCTTCCACCTTCATCTTAATGTACACATCATTTATTAGAGAGTCCTTTATTTTATCTATAAGGGATGGTTGCTGATTAATTTCTGAAAGGATTGATGAAGTTCAATCCTTAATGATTATCATGTCCATACTTTGAAAGTATAAGAAGATTGGATCCTTCTCAATTACCATTATTGATAATGTTGTAGGATATTTTCTACATAATGCATAGACAAATTTATTTTCATTATTAGTATGATATATGATTCAATAATAATAATCCATTACAAGATTTTACCATCTTCTCTAGAACATATTATGCTTATTCTGTATGAATATATAGTTAAGGCTCTTTTGATACATATATTTCTCATTCTTCTCCCCAATGATATACTACTGCTAGATTTTCAACACGAATATCACAACCGCCAACGCCCTATCATGTGTGATATAGTTTTTCTCATAAACATTAAACTAAAATAATATTTTGTATACCACTTTATTATTATACATCAGTATATATCCTAATACCTTATTTGAATCATCTCTGTATACCAGAAAGAGTTCCCCAATTTTTGGGATGTGTAAGTACTGATTTAGTGATAATCCTCTTTTTCATCTTTTTAAAGTTGTCTTCACATTAATCAGTGCTTGAAAACATTACTCCATTTCTATTCATAATGGTAAACAGTTTATAGAATCTAGAAAATTTCATTACAAATCATTTAAAATATCTATATAGAATAACGAAAATATAGATCATCATCATAGATGCTGGTTTGGGATACTCTTCAATTGCCTTTTTTTAAAAGGGTCTATAGATATTCCTCAGCTAATGATAACATCCCCTTTAATGATATATCCTCCATCCAAAACTCACATTTACTGTACTTTTCATAGAGTTTCCTCATTCAAAATTTCTTATTCACAATATTCACATACTCTTCATGCTCCTCCATGATTTTGTAATATATCAGAATATCATCAATAAATACCATCTCAAATTTGTGGAGGTAATCCCCACAAACTCCATTCATAAGGACCATGAATTTTTTTTGGATCATTAGTGTGCCCTGAGAGAATCATAATGAACTCATAGTGTCCATACATTGTTTGAAATGAAATCTTTAGAATATCTTCCATATCCAGCTTTAATTGGTTATATCCCTACCAAAGGTCTACCTTATTGAAATAATATCCCCATAGAGTTGATAAAACAAGTCAACTATCCATGGTGGGAGATACTTTATCATTATCATGTTTTTTAATCTCACAATAATTAATTCAGAGGCACATAGATACATCATTATTTTCTATTAATAGGACCAACACACCCCATCGTGAAGCACTCATTCATATAAAACCCTTTTCTAGATTCTCCTATAAGTCCTTATTATGTTCTTCCCACTCAATGGTGGCTATTATATAAGGAGTCATTGATATATGTAAAGATATAGGAATAAGTTCAATTGAGAACTCAAACTATTGATCCCTGGGAATACCACATGATTCTTTGGGGAATAGTTCAATGTAGTCCCTCACAATGGGAATGTCTTTGACTTTGAATCTATTCACCATGTCAATCATATGATTGTGATATTATTTCTTATATGTAATTAATATCCACAATTGAGAGTTTGATTTATAAAGGAGATTAATCTACCTTTTTACACATATACAGAATTGGGGTATGCCTCTAGATTTAAATATTTATCTCCCTTCCTTTGATGTTGATGTTAGATTTATATAAATATATCAAATAAATAACCAATAGATCCTCATAATCTACCAAAGGAAGTAATAAAAGATTTAATGGAATTTTAATCAAGAAACATTAAATAGTGAGGATTTATATATTTTAGATTCAATAATTTCCCCATTTTTTGTTCTCATGGATATCCCAACCTTCATATTTTGAGGTGGTGTTTGAATAGTTATACTGAACTTTCAAGATATGAAATAAATCATAGAAATATAACCAAATAGTATATTCTCTATTCTTGAAAGAATCACCAATGTAATTGTCACCACATCATTTTTGGGCACCAACTTAGTAGTAGTGATAAAATATTCCCTTACTTATTTCATGGGAGGTTGTTGTTGTTGATTTTTCTAAAAACCCATAACATATATAATTTTATCTCCTAATGCCCATTTTCATTGTTCTTGAAACATTTCAAAAAATTCTCTATGTTTATATGAACCATCCTTTATCCTTCCACATTTCTGGGATTCTTTATATCCATTCGATGATAATTATCCCGAGGCCCCTCCCTTCCCCATTTGAGGAATCTACTGATTCCATTTAGACAGTAGCAAGAATGATATTTCTAACATTTTTGACATGTGGGGTGTTAGTTTTTTTTTCAATTATGGGATTTATCTATTGATCCTACTATATTAAATTCAAGTTTTTTCACATTTTATCACTAGTCCCACATGACTAATGGGAGTATCCAATATCCATTTTAACCTCAAGGGAACAATGGAAAATTTCTACATATATTTAAAATTATCAAATCACCAACACATTTGATAGACTCATATTTATTGCACTAAATATGTTGTCCACATTTCTTTTGGTGTTCCTAAAAACAGAGGAGGTGAACAATGCAAGTCTTGTGATATTTTCTACATATGCCTCGATAAACTCTTCTTACTTTTGTTTCAGCTCAAGTAACTACCTATCTATAATAAATTGAATGTTTAGGGAAAATATTTCCAGGAATACTTTATAATACATAGAATAAGTTTTTGCATTGTATTTTTTATTCTTGATTAGTGTCCACCACTGATCAGCTTCCCCATAATAATAATAAACCACAGACTTGGTTTTATCTTCTTTCAATCACTATAAGACATAAAATATATTCTCATTAGAGTTAATCAATTTTTTTGTGATGTGGGGATCATAATATCCACTAATGATAGGATTCCTTTTTCGCATTAAGTATTTGACCATTATAAGAACCCGAATCTTCTTTTCAGGTCTGTTTTCCTTCTTCTGGATGTTTTTGAGAAAAAGGAGAATTTATAAAAATTTTGAAGTACATGCCATGTACATTCTGAGTGCACATTGTGTACTCTATTATCGTAGGTAGCCGTGTGCTGGCCATGTAGTGTCCATGCACATGACCATGTGGGGGTGACCTTGAGGCCACCTAATGCGGGGTACAAAAATGGTAAGTAAACACCATGTACTTCCAAAGTAAATGCTGTGTATTTTATTTTTTTTCATTAAATGCACTAGGGTTGCATCTAATGGACAGAAAGGGCTTCGTCTAGGTTTGGTTCGTCCAAGAGCTCCCGTATGACCATGATCTTCCTCTGAGACCCCGACCGAGTATCTGATCTCCGATTCGAACGCCGTCAATTGTGTTGGTATTGCCTCGTTAATCTCTCTCTTTTGCTTGAGCTTTGTTTCATGAGTCCCTTTCTTTCTCAAGTTATCCTCTATTTAACGTTTTAGACATTTTTATAGATATTTGAAATTATAAGGTGATTCAAGCCCTGAGACACAAGTATATTGATCCCCCAATTCTGAGGTTGGTGGTTTGTGCCTTTATATTGAAATTATTTGAGTTATATGTGCAAGAACCACCAATACCCATGAACGGGGTATTGCGCATTTACCATTTTAGACCTATTGTTTTCCTACTATGCTTGTATTCTTGAGTTAATGATAACTGTTGTGAATAGGGTTAATTTCTAGAACATGAGCCTCAACACAGTTGGTGAGGTATCATTAAGTGCTTCCACAAGACCCAGGTTCAAAACCAGGTAGAGGCATATTTCTGGAGGATACTATAGCAGTACTGTAGTAGGAACTATAGTAGCACTGTAGCAGTACTATACACTGTGTGGGTACTACAGCCGAACTATACACTGTATAGGTACTATAGCAGAACTGTGCGTTGTGTGGGTACTATAGCAGGAACTATAGTAGTTACTATAGCTGGTACTATTCGGTACTGTAGCAGTTGGAAGTATTCACCTTAGGCCACCAATTTGGTCCTAGAGTCCTTAAGGATTTTGGGGAACCCATGACTTCAGGTCAATAGGGCTTTTGAGCCACCTTTAAGGACCTTGAGCATCCTAAAGGCCTTCGGGCCACATGGAGTTTTCCCAAACACACTATAAAAAAGGAGAAACCCCAGAGGAGAATTAATAGCAGGTGCACTCACCAGAGCAGAACAAATGGACTGTTATAATGAGAGGATATAGCTATGTCATCAGTACCAGCCTGTGCTTGCACAAGAAGCCTATCTCGACGTCCATGAAAAGGTGGAGAGATACTATCATGACGCAGATGCTGTGGAGGGGCAGTTCCTTGTAGATAGTCAGGTTGAATTCTCTAAGACCTTTGATTCATGTAATCTCCTACGCCTATAGGACTTGTAATCCCTAAGCCTATGGGCCTTATAAGGGTTCCCCCTCATCCCTTGAATGGGGGTTATCAAAAATCAATAAAAATGAAGTCCTTTGGGCCATTTGGGGGGGAGGGGTTAATTACTATGCTTTGGATGTGCTTTCCCATGCATGATTGCCTATTTTGACCATTGGGTCTAGGTTGCCTATTAGGCTACTGTTTACCTCCCATGCCTAGTATAGTAGGATGATGTGTTCGTGTCCTCACATTCGGTTATGCAGTAGACTGCTATCCAAGTAGTTCATGAGGTTTACTTTGGCCAATATGCACTACTATACATGCTTGACCTACACAAGGCCGTGATAACCTGGTGTATAGACCATAGAGAGAATGGACGTAAGGACATCTCTAGATTGTTTATTTTGATGCAAGAACATAGGGGGAATAAACGTAAGTAGTTCCTCAGAGTGTCTGTAGATCCTCGACGTGAGCCACAAGGGGAATAGGCATTGATTGCTTCCCCAGAGCACCTTCAGTTACTGATATGAGACTATAGGAGTAACTGATGGTGAGTGTTGATCATAGAGTGTATGATTAAGCTGAACTAGAGGGGTTAGACTGAGTGTAATGCCTAGAGGGTTACTTGTGTTTCTAGGTAGGACAAGAGGGGATAAGCGGTGAGTACTTCCCAGAAGGTTACCTATTTGTGATTACCTGCTTTGTATAGATATTGCATGATACGTGATATTGAATGCACTGGGACTGTGAATAGTTTACTGCTGAGTACTTCCTTATTTACTGCTTTTTGTGCTTATTATCGACCATATATTCATTGACTGTTTGGAACAAATATCATCGTGGTTACCTACTGAGATTTTGTCTCACACCATGTTTGTTCCATGATTTGGGGCCCAAACAGATTATATTGTTGCAGGTATAGATAAGGGAAAGCACCCTTCTATATTAGGTTCTTGTTGTGCTGTGGAGCTATAGAGAATTGGACTAAGCTATGGCTTGTGATGATGAGGATTTTTTAACTTGATTTCTTTTATACATGGGTTTAGTACTATTGTATTCCAGCATTGTGATCTATTTGGATTCTTTCTGAGACATATGTATTATTCATAATTCACACACTCACACACACACACACACACATATATGTGTGTGTGTGTTCTCCAGTTTATTATTTTCCAGTCTTCTACTATTTACTATGGTATGGATTATTCCTGCTTCCACTTTTTCTATTAGTTTTACTTACACTATGCTACTCTGCCAATGAGGGCATAGTTTCCCCACTATCACACCCAAGGCCCTCACTACTAGTCGGAAGCCTCTAGCATTCGGGGAAATGCACTTGAGGCCATGTGACCAACCGAGTACAGGGAACCTCTAGGTGGATTCCATAACCAGGACGTTAAAAAGTGGTATCAGAGGAATTATTTTTTCCTGACTTACTGTTTTGAGCCTATATATAGGGATAGGAAGGAATAAGTTCTTGGTAATAAGTTATACCCAAGAGTAGCTAATCCATGTACATGGAAAATCCAATCTACCTAATTTATTTCGATTTTTTTCTTGTATTTCAATTATTACAGTTGATTTGATTTCACCTTGAGTGATTCACATGTTTTGTGTTGTTACTATTGATGTTATTAAGGTTCTATTTCTGTTGGAACCTGATGAGATGAGGGTATTCCATCTCATCCATCATATAGGAACTTGTTTGGAATCACATGTCATTCATTCTTTTTATGCCATTTAGGATGAATTAGAAATTTCATGTTGTTGTGATAGATGTTATGCTAGATATGCATGCTGTTGTGATAGATACTTTGATAGAATCACCACTGTTTGATAGGTTCTTTCTTTGTGTAAGGATTTTTTATAATTAACGCCAAACTTTGGTTCTTGAGGTGTTATGACACCTCATTGACTAGAATTTGGTGGATATTTTACTTTTTTACCATATATATGACATGAATAAGATGAAAAGAATTGATTCGCGGGGAGTATGGGCTCTCACAGATCGTAATTTGGCACTTAAATGATCGTTTCAGTGTTTTTCTGGGCTCCAGAGTAGTTTCTGAGGCTTATTGTCCGGAAAAACCTATAATACATGCCACGTAGTTTTGAGTAAATGCCATGTGTTCTTATGTTTGGGAAGAAACTATTTTTCTTAAGTACACGCTGTGTACTCTATATACACACTGTGTACTATATGTACACGCTGTGTACTATATGTACACATTGTGTAGTCTCTAACAGTGTCTCAGACTGTGTGGGTGGGGACATGGGGTTTGGAATCTTTTTTAAGACACAACGTGTAGAGGATGTACATTTTGTGTCATAGATCCGTGTAACCGGCTGTGTCACTAACAACACGGCTCAGAAAAATATTCTTAGTACACGCCATGTTCGTCTGGAACACACCGTGTGGTGTAAACCAGGTACCCGGTCATGTAACTAACAACACAGGTCAGTGAGGTTCATCTAGTACACACCATGTTTGGCACTAACATGCTATGTAGTCTCGTTCTATGGGGAACCATGTGGATTAGCGCTGTAGAAGGACTCGGGCAGGGGAAGAAGATTCAAGTACACTCCATGTGTCAGTTGAACACATTGTGCGTATGGGGTGTTACATGACATGTTTTGGAAGGAGTACACGCCCATGTGAATGGAAGAAGGGAACACGATGTGTAAGTGTTATACACACCGTGTAGTCATGTTTTGTAAAACATGAATTCTTTCCCTCTCCTATTAACTTTTTACGTTTTTTGTTTTTAGTCCTTGATAATCTTGATCTAAGGTGTGTGTTTTACCTTGCGGAATCATGCCACCGAAATTTCCTCCGTTTTTTCCAGTTACAAGGTGGTGATCAGACGCTGAATACGGTTGATCAGGGACTACCTGTAGATTATCCTGTTGTGAAAGTTTTGGCATCAGCCATTATACCAGACGTAGGTGCTGACGCACAATTCAGGGAAGGATTTATGAGGATGATGCAGAACGTTCAAGGAACATCTTCTCCTTCCCTATTGATGGAATATTGACATGGGTATTTCAGTAACAATATCCTCTATCTTTCTCAAGGGATGGAGGACCCGAGGCTAGAGAGTCATGGCTGGAAGCCATGCCGAAAATCTATGAGCATCTGTAGATGCCTCTATAGAGGCGGGTCAAGCTCAATATATATGTGCTTTGGGACTCCACCAAGAGGTGGTGGGATGTGACCTCACAGTCAGTACACTAGGAGGTTATGACTTGGGAGGAGTTCCAACGTATCTTCTATGACTACTTTTATCCAGAGACTTTGAGGGCCGATCGAGCCTAAGGGTTTATGAGTATGGAGCAGGGTACACTTTCGGTTATGGAGTATTCCTCTCATTTTACCGAGATGCAGCGTTTCACGCCTATTTCAGGAGGTGATTCGTTATTCCTAGAGAGGAAGTTCGAGGATGGTCTGAGGCACGACATCTGATTTGTGGTGAACATCTTCCAATTGACCTCTATCACTTCTATTTTCAACCATGTGCTGATCACTGAGCACAATTTGAGGGATTATGGAGTTGTGGCTAGGGAAGCTCGGCATCTGGAGTTATTATCCCTCCTAATGATTATAGGAAACGCTATAGGGAGTCTTTGTGCAGTGATCCAAGGAGGCAAGACACTTCTTCTGGTAGTCAGGTGGTGTGCTACTAGTGCGGGAAGAGTTGACATACATGGCCACACTGCCCAAGAGACCCAGTGGAGTGCCGATCTTTTGGCAAGATGGGTCATCTTTAGTGCTTCTATCAGATCTTCTCACCAGTAGCTGGTAACAAGGGTTCGTCTATGACTCCTTGTTCAGAAGCAGCACCACCAGTTTCTCACCATTATTGGAACTGGAGTTCTTCCGTCCACTCAGGCCGAGGTGGAGGTCCTGGTTGTGGTATCCAGTCGCCTGGTTTTTAGTGAAAACAGTGTGGATCATCTTTGGGTGGTCAGACAGGGTCACAGGGTCGTGGTGCAAGTCATACTTTTACAGTGGAGCATACCTAACAAGAGCAGGATCCCAGACCCTCCACAGTTCGAGGTAAGATCTTATTTACCTCAGTTTTAGCTTCTTCTCTTTTCAATGTAGGGGATTCCCATATATTTATATCTATCCCAGTTGTGGAGAGCCTTCGGCTCTGCATCTTTTCTTCTACTGATGTCTTCACACTAGAAACTCCGTTGGGGACTAGAACGACGAGTGTATGTCAGGGAAAGGAGTGCCCCTATAGGTTGGTGGGTGTCACTTTTTATGGGACCTCTATGTCCTAGAGATGATGGGCTATTATGTTATTCTAGAAATGGACTATCTAGTTACCTTTCAGGAAGTCCTCGAATGTTATCACCGCACGGTGAGCTTCATATCACTAGAGGGTTGATCTTTTCTTCATAAGGGCGAATGGGATGTCCATGCAAGCAGAGTGGGATCTGAGCCTTATGGGTTAGGTTGAGTTACAACCCATATTTCTAGTCTATATCTGGATGACCAGGGGAATTTATAGATTGAATTTCATCCAGTGGTGAATTATTTTAGAGATTTATTTCTAGAAGACTATTTAGGATTGCCTCCAGAGCGTGAGGTGTACTTTTATATTGAGCTTGATCTAGGAGTGGCACTGATGTCCTTTCCTCCTTATAGGATGTCTACACTAGAGTTATAAGATCTTAAGAGGTAGTTGGAGGAGTTGCAGGCAAAGGGTATCATCCAAACCAGTACTTCTCCTTGGGACTATCATATGTTGAACCAGTTGATGGTCCATAACCGATATCCCTTTCTAATGATTGATGATCTCTTTGATCATCTTTGAGGAGCCTGTGTGTTCTCGAAGATTGAATTGAGATCCATTTACCATTAGTTGCTCATTAGACCATTTGATATACCTCTTACAACCTTTCGGTGCAGGTATGGTCTATACGAGTATGTGGTTATGACATTTGGTCTCACGAATGCGCCTGCAGTTTTCATGGCACTGATGAACCGAGTGTTCCATCCATACTTGGATTCCTTCATGGTGGTTTTCGTGGATGATATCTTGGTGTACTCTCACACTCAACACGACCATGCCACGCATCTTGAGATCATTTTGAGTACACTGAGAGAGCATCAGATATATTCTATGCTGTCGAAATGCCACTTTTGGATGGATCCGATTCACATCTTGGGTCATGTTATCTCAGAGACATGAGTATCAGTGGACCTAGAGAAAGTGAGAGTAGTAGTTTCCTAGGAGCAGCCGATGAACATCTTTGAGGTAATAAGTTTTCTAGGGCTGGCTGTATAGTGAACCTACCTTTTCTTACATTACTATTACATCTTTTTAAAGATAAAAATAATAGTATTATACATAGAGGATACAAAAGTTTATTGTCTTGGGAAAACTATGACCATACATAACAATTACAACATCAAGCATAAAAATTTATTTAATTTCTTATTCTCTAGCTTTTATTAGAAATTGTCCTTTGCTTAGTATATCTAGCCACCTGAGGATATACATAAAACTGGGTGAGCTAGAAGCCCAGTAAGAGGATATATAATAACAATATATCATGGGGTGAGCATAATAATAACATGGGACAAAGATCATGAACATGAGAGTAAGCATAAACATAAGACGTGATATGTGGCAATGCATAAATATGAAAAATCATGTCTTAGTGGTTAACTACCACACATACTTGTGAACCAAGATAGAATCTTGTTCACACATCATTTCACATTTACTCATGATATTCATCACTTTACCCAATGCATTGGAGCACTGTATAATTCCAGGCGCATCCATCACATTTAATCATTCCTATTGCGCTATATAATTCTGGGCACACCCGTCACATCATAACATTATAATCATAATTATTTCCACATAGAACAAATATAAAAAATGTACATAACTAGACCATGGAATGGAATGGGTTTCATCTCAAAATAACACAATCATAAGCTTTGGGTTCTCAAAAGAAAGAGGGAATAACATATATGTTATAAGAACCATCCACTTTCAGTGAGAAGTAAAAGGGGTGTTCTTAAAAGATGAGTTATTTTGGATAACATTGTGTTTGGCATAAAAACTAGTGAAAAACATGTATATCATAGAAAATTAAATACAATGATGAACAAATTATCTTTATGGAGTAACCATATCAAAAATGAAGTTAAAGAGGTAGAACCCAAAGGATGAAAGTTGGGTTCGAGAATTTCCCCTTACCTTGTATCAGAATGCTTCCTTCTCTTTAATGTCCTGTATAATGAAATTATATTCATTAATTAGAAATACATAACCTTATTTATATTAATATGGTTCATTGTGGGTTCATTAAGTGATTTTATGTTCCATTGGATTATTTATAGAGTTTAAAAACCTTATTCGGGAATGTTTGTTTTTATGGTTTTCTTGAGTGATTCACTTGTATTCTTAAATTGATGTTTGGGTAGAACATGGGTAAACATCCAGAACTGATATTACATGTAATTAATCATATTAAAATATTTTTAATGATCTTATAATTAATTATATTAGATTCTTTTGGATGAATCATTAGATAATAATTTAATGATGATTATTTTGGTTAATTTGGGAAGTTTTTCGATCATAACAAACTTGTTTTAACTTATCACTTAGTAATATGGTCATAAGTTAGTTTCAGAACATAAAATAGGACATAATACATATAAAATATTCTGTTTCAACCATAAAAATGGTTTTATTACCGGAATTGAAGGTAGAAATTGAAGAAGAAAGCATGTCGTTCTTGAAGGTGATAAATTAACACCTCACGAACAACCTTCTCTTTAATAAAATAAAAGGAAGAGGGAAAGGGGGTTGGATGATATAATATCCCATTATAATCATAAAATTAAAGTATATGTATAATACTAGAGTTTAAATAAAATTTATATGAAGATATTTGGGGAGAGATCAATAAATGAACTTGAACTTGAAAGGAAATTAAAGGAGAAGAGGGAGAGAAATTCCCTCTTAAATCCTCCTCTTGGGATCCTCCTTAAAGAAGCTAGGATTGGTATTTTGATGAGACTATCAGGTCTTGGAAGTGGTAGAGGGTCTAGGGAAGAGGTTTGGGCCGAGTTTAGAGAAGTATTGGAGCTTGATAGGTGTGAGGAAATGAGGGAGTGAAGGGTGGTATTTATAGTGGAGGGGAGAGGAGTTTCCTTAATATAAAATTCATTAGTTTATTAATTTTCCCTAAAACAAGGAATAGTGAGTCTTGAGTGACCATTAATAGTAATTTTATCATGTGATCCCAAAACATGTGGACTTACATCAGTAGAACATCATCAATGACTCAATTAATCCATTATTTATCTTTTATTGTGAATTATAGGATTCTACTATTCATGAAACATTCAAGTATTTCAGAAAAATATCAAAAATTTACCCCAACCATTTTTCCACGTGTAGAATCCAAAAATAAAGTCCATTTTTCAAAACTAATTTTCTAAATATGATTAACTTAATATTTAATTAAAATCATAATTTACTTAAAAAAATAGTTTTTAAAATTAAAATTGATTTTATAGTGCATTCAAAAATTACGTAGGATGTTATAAAATTATCTAAAAACTATAAGACATTGATTTTATAAATATTGAACACATTTTTAGAAAATAAATTTTCTTTTAAATTAATTAATTTATTATAATTAATTATTTATGACTTACAAAATACCAAAACGTTTACTAAGGTCAAATTGTCACTTTCTAAGATGTCTAAATTTTATTTAATTATTCATGGGAATGGTAAATCTTATGTTGGATGATTTTCTATTCATAAGGTTCATATTAATATTCATAAGGTTATGTTACTATTCATAGGGGTAGATTACTATTCACCAAAAAATATTTTTGTTTTATTAGACTCCAAAACTCATCTTGAAAACAACCCTGTTTGTCGGATTTTTGGAATTCAAAACATAGAAGTGAAAAACATATGTTTTACGGTCACTTAACACTTAGTAGTCCATTATGTTGAGTTTTCATGTGATTTTAGGACATAATTATAAGAAGATAATTTCCATTGAAAAACTTTGGGTCGTTACATTCTTCCCCCCTTAAGAAATTTCACCCCCGAAATTTCACTTTACACAAACAGGTGAGTGTACTTCTCCTTCATTGCCTCTTCTTGTTCCGAAGTTGCTTCCTCAAAATTGTGGTTCCTCCACAACACTTTTACAATATGGGTTGTATTGTTGCATAGAACCTTATCTCTCGAATCGATAATCATTACTGGCTACTCCTCATATTAATGATCATCTTCCAGCTGCAACACCTTTGTGTTTAGTACATGCGAGGGGTCTGGTATGTACTTCCTCAGTTATGATACATGAAACACACCATGAACTTGAGCCATATTTGGAGGATGGCCAAGAAAATAGACCACAACTCCTATGCGGTCAAGGATCTCAAAGGGGACAATATACCTTGGGATTAGATTCCCTTTCTTCCCAAATCGCATGACTCTCTTCCATGAAGATATTCGAAAGAAGACTTTATCTCCAACGTCGAACTCCGAGTCCCTTCAACGGTTGTCAGCATAGCTCATTTTTCGACATTGAGCAGCTTTGATGTGTTTCTGGATGAATTGAACCTTCTCTGTCATCTCTTGGACAAGATTAGGTCCAAGTAGCTTTATTTCTCAAACTTCATCCCAACAGGTTGGATTTCTACATCGCTTTCCATACAAAGCTTCATATGGAGCCATCTGTATACTCGAGTGGAAGCTATTGTTGTATGAAAACTAAACCAATGGGAGATGATGATCCCATGATCCTATGAATTTTAGAGAGTAGTCTCTTATCATATCTTCAAGCGTCTGAATAGTTATTTTAGACTGGCCATCATTTTGGGGTTGATTGGTCGTGCTAAAATTTAATTCAGTACTCAAATCATGTTGAAGGCTCCTCCAGAATTTAGATGTGAAACTTGGATCACGGTCAGAGATAATTGAGAGTGGAACACAGTGCAGTCTCACCACTTTCTTCACATATATCTTTGCAAGTTGTTGAAGTAAGAGATCTTACCAAGTAGCTATAAAATGGGCAGTCATGGTGAGTCGGTCAACCAAAACCCATATCACATTATTTCCCTTCGACATCTTCGGGAGACCCATGATAAAGTCCATAGTAACATTTTCCCATTTCCACATGGTTATAGGCAATGGATGCATCATGCCTTTGTACATTTGTCGCTCAACTTTAAATTGATGACATAACAAGTACCTTGATATATATTCTGCAATCTCCTTCTTCATGTTATCCCACCAGAAGTGTTCTTGGAGGTCACGGTACATCTTGGTACTCCTGGGATGGATAGAGAATTTTGAGCTATGTGCATTGTCCAATAGATCTTTTTTTATCCCAGGTGATGAAGGCAAACAAAGACGAATTCCCAACCGAATCACACCATCACCATAGATATGGAACTCTGGCAACTTCCCTTCCTTTACTACATTCATGCTCTTTTTTATCTCCACATCATCCCTTTGTGCTTCCTTAGTCTTCTTCTGGATGGATGTTTTCACAATCATTTGGGGACGGTAGGATGTATCCCCTGCCCTTATGATTTACAAATCCATTCATTGCATATCCAGGAAGATATGGTCTTTCTCAATCCACAACATGGATAGAGTAGCAGGTTCATTTCTGCTTAGATCATTATCTACCTTGTTCGACTTTCCAGGATGATAGTGAATAGAGAAATCATAATCCTTGATTAGCTCCAACCACATCCTTTGAAGCATGTTGAGATCCTTTTGAGTGGATATATACTTTAGGCTCTTGTGGTTGTTGTATATGTCACACTTCTCACCATAAAGGTAGTTCCGCCAGATTTTCAAGGCAAAAATCACGGCTTCCAGCTCTAGATCATGCGTCGAATAGTTCTACTCATGAATATTCAACTGTCGTGAGGCGTAGGCTATCAATTTTTCATTTTGTATGAGTACACAACCCAAGCCTTTCTTTGAAGCATCACTATATATCATAAAACATTCTCCACTTTTTGGTAGTGTGAGTACAGGTGCAGTGATCGACCTTGTCTTTAGCTCCTTGAAGATTCCATCACATTCTTCCGTCCAGACATACTTTACCCCTTTCCTTGTTAACATAGTTAGTGGGCTTGATAATTGTGAGGAGTTTCTCACAAAATGTCGGTAGTACCCAGCTAATCCATGAAAACTATGGATTTATGTGACACTAGAGGGCCTGGGCCATTCCTCAATCGCCTTTGTTTTTGAAGGATCCACAATAATTCTCTCACTTGTGATCACATGACCCAATAACGTGACTTGCTTCATCCAAAAGTCACACTTTCTGAACTTGTCGTACAACTTATCCTTTCTTAATGTCACCAAAACAAGTCTTATATGTTCTTCATATTCTTCCATTCTCTTGGAGTATATGAGAATATCATCAATAAACACTACCACAAATTTGTTGAGGTAATGTATAAAGACTCTATTCATCAAATCCATGAAGACTTCAGGGGCATTAGTAAGTCTGATGGGCATCACAAAAAACTCATAGTGCCCATACCTTGTACGGAAGGCAGTTTTCAGAATATCTTCCTTCTTCACCTTTACCTAATGATATCCATAATGAAGATATACCATTGAGATGTATTGAGCTCCTCTCAACTGATCGAACAAGTCGCCAATCCTTGGAAGATGATACTTGTTCTTTATGGTGATCTTGTTGAGTTCTTGATAATCAATACACAGCTGCATTGTTCTATCCTTCTTCTTTACAAAGAGCACTGGTGCACCCCAAGGTGATGCACTAGTGTGTATGAACCCTTTGTCCAGATGCTCTTGCAGCTGCTTCTTTAACTCCTCCAGTTTGATAGGAGCCATCCTATTGGGACACTTCATGATAGGAGTAGCTCCAGGTATGAGTTCAATTAAGAACTCTACCTCACGATCCGGGGGAATTCCAGGTAAATATTTGGGAAATACATTGTCGTATTCCCTCACGATGGGAATTTCTTCATGGTTGGAACTTTCCTTCGACTCAACCATTTGGGCGAGTAATGCTTCATCATAGGGAATCAACACCCACACCATTGAAGGATATTTCAAAGGAGATTCACGATCTTCCTTGCATTTTTAGATGAGCATGGGATGGTTTGGAATATGAAAATATATTTCCTTTTCCCGATAGTTGATATGTGCTCTATATAATGAGAGCCAATCCATTCCCTTTATAGCATTGAATTCCACCAAATGAAGTATTTTGAGATTTTCCAGAAGAATATTCCCACATACGCCATCATGAGAAGAGTTAAAAACTTGGGTTGCAATGATTTAACCACTTGGTGTTTTTACAGATATCTCTAATTCAAGGTTTCGAGGCTTTTACTCTACAGTTCTAGCAAAGTTGCAACATATAAAGGAATGCGTAGACTAGAATCATTTAATACTTTTTCCATTATTGAGTGAATAGTAAGTGTACCTTGTATGACTTCATTATCATGCTCCACCTCCATAGTAGTGATGGCATAAGACTTCCCTTGTTTCTTTGGCTTTGGTGGCTTCTGACGCTGATTACCCACGAGAACTTGAGGTTTAGTGTACTGGTTTTCATAGTTCCCAAGCTCCCTACAGTTGTAGCACTTAACCGTGAGTGGTTATCTCCTTTCATCGGCTACATTCTCCTTCCTTTTCGTGTCTTTTCGACACTCTTGATCATGGTTCCTTCTTTCGCACACTTTAAGAACATCCCCGTCCCTTTGAGGAAGTTCCCATGGTGCAACTACCCATATTTTTGGAATGTGGGTCGTTGAGTTTTATTCCCACCTTTACCATTAGATCCACCGTCTTGGAACTCCATTTTTATTTTCTTATCACCATATCCATGGGACCATTCTCCAAACTCTATCTCCACTTTGAGGGCACATCAAACCACTTCTTCATAACTCCCAAAGTCTCTAACTGCAAGAACCTTTCGAAGGTGTGGTTTTAATCCCCTAAAGAATCTATCAATTTTGCTATCATTGTTGATAACAAAACCCGAAGCACACCTTGCAAGCCTTGTGAAATTCTCTTCATAAGTTATGACAGATTCTCCTTCTTTTTTCTTGAGCTCTATAAATTCTCTCTCCATGTTCGTGTGAAGAGTTCATGGGAAGTACTTATTAAGAAACATTACCTTAATGTCTTCCCATTCCATCTCTTCAATTTCCTACCTTGGCTTGGTGTTCTTAATCAAAGCCCACCATTGATCAACTTCTCCGTCAAGATGATAAACTGCTAGGGTCACCTTCTCCATATCAAAAAAGTGAAGAACAAAAAAGATCTTCTCCATGGATTTGACCCACTGTTCTGCAACTAGTGGATCAGAAGATCCACAAAACGCCGGTGGTCGTTGCAGCATAAAACATTCGATAGCCAGTTGCTTCCTCTTTGGTGAAGGAGGACGTTCCCCATTATTATGGTTATTGTTCATAACTTTAGATAATTGGGTAAGAATTTACATGAAGTTTTTAACTCCACCACCCAAATCATTGGGGATGTCATTCAGGCAATCGTTGCATTGTCCCTCGCACGAGTTTTTGGCCTTATTTCTCTTAGTTCCCACCATTTTCTAAAATAGAAAAGGATAGAACAAAACATAAGTAAACTAGTCATGAATAACTTATTCATTTAAATAATTTATACCAAAAACATAACATATGGGATCCCTATGTAAATATTCTTGTGTGTGTATTTGTACTTAGCCTCATCCTATAGGTTTTCTCTAGGGTTCACTAATCCTAATTCCCAAATTAACTAAACCTCCCTCTTATACATTCTATAGAGACCCTGAATTTTCGTACATTACTTTTTCATCATTTAAAGATAAAGAACATAATAGTATTACACATATAGGATCCAAAGGTTTAGTGTGTTGGGAAAACTAGGACCATACATAACAATTACAACATCAAGCATACACAATTATTTAATTTCTCCTTCTCTAGATTTTATTGTCACTTGTCCTCTCCTTAGTACATGTAGTCACTTGAGGATTTATATCAAAATGGGTGATCTAGAATCCCAATAAGAGGATACATAAGAACAATATAGTATGGGGTGATAATAATAATAACATGGGAAAAATATCATGAACATTATAGGAAGCATAAACATAAGAATCGAAATATGGCAATGCATAAAAATGAAACATCATGTCTTAGTGGTTAACTAACACAAATACTTGATAACCAAGATAGAATCTTGTTAAGACATCATTTCACATTTACTCATGAGATTAATAACTTTACCCAATGCATTGGAGCACTGTTTAATTCTGGGCACACCTGTCACATTTAATCATTCATATTGTGCTATATAATTCTGGGTACACCCGTCACATCATAACATTATCATCATCATGATTGCCACATAGAACACATATAAAAAATTTACATAACTAACCCATGTAATGGAATGTGTTTCATCTCATAATAACAAAATAATAAGCTTCGGGTTCCCAAAAGAAAAAGGGAATAACATATATGTTATAAGAACCGTCCACTTTGAGTGAGAAGTAAAAGGGGTGTTCTTAAATGAGATGTTCTTTTGGAAAAAATTTTGTTTGTCATAAAATCCAGTGAAAAACATGTATATCCCAGGAAAGTAAATTAAATGATGAAAAAAGTATCTTTAAGGGGTAACCATATCAAAAATGGAGTGAAATAGGTAAAACCTGAAGGATAAAAGTTGGGTTTGAGAATTTCCCCTTACCTTGTATCTGAATGCTTCATTCTCTTTAAGGTCCTGTATAATTACATTATATTAATTAATTAGAAATCCATAACCTTTTGTACATTAATATGGTTCATTATGGTTTCATTAAGTGTTTATATGTTCCTTTTGATGATTTATAGAGTCTAAAAACATTATTTGGGAATGTTTGTTTTTATGGTTTTCTTAAGTGATTCACTTGTATTCTTAAATTGATGTTTGGGTAGAACATGGGTAAACAAACAGAACTGATATTACATGTTATTAATAATATTAAAGGAGTTTTAATAATCTTATAATGAATTATATTGGATCCATGTGGATGAATCATTATATAAGAATTAAATGGTGATTATTTGGGTTAATTTGGGCGGTTTTTCGATCATAACGAACTTGTTTTAACTTATCACTTAGTAATATGGTCATAAGTTAGTTCCAAAACTTAAAATAGAACATAATACATATAAATTATTCTATTTCAATCATAAAGATGGTTTTATGACAAGATATGAAGGTATAAATGGATGAAGAAAGCATGTCGTTCTTGAAGGTGATACATTAACACCTCACGAACAACCTTCTCTTTAATAAAATAAAAGGAAGAGGGAAAGGGGGTTGGATGATATAGTATCCCATTATAATAATAACGTTAAATTATATTTATAATAATGGAGTTACAATAAAATTTAGATGAAGATAGGTGGTTAGAGATCAAGAAATGAACTTGAACTTGAGAGGAAATTAAAGGAGAAGAGAGAGAGAAATTACCTCTTAAATCCTCCTCTTGGGATGCTTCTTAAAGAAGCTAGTCTTGGACTTTTGATGAGACCAGAAGGTATTTTACGTGGGAGAGGGGCTAGGTAAGAGGTTTGGACAGATTTTAGAGATGTATTGGACATTGAGAGGTGTGAGGAAAGGAGGGAGTGAAGGCTGGTATTTATAGCGGAGGGGAGAGGGGTTTCATTAATATAAAATTCATTAGTTTATTAATTTCCCATAAGACAAAAAATAATGAGTCTTGAGTGACCAAGAATAGTAATTTTATCATTTTATCCGGAACCAAGTGGGATTACATCTGCAGATCATCATCAATGACTCAATTAATCCATTATTTATCATTTATTGTGAATTATCGGATTCTACTATTCATGAAAAAATCAAGTATTTCAGAAAAATCTCAAAAATTTACCCTAACCATTTTTCGATGTGTAGAATCCAAAAATGAAGTCCGTTTTTCAAAAATAATTCTCTAAATATTATTAATTTAATATTTAATTAAAATCATAATATACTTAAAAAAACAGTTTTTAAAAATTAAACCGATTTTATAGTGATTTCAAAAATTACATAGGGTATTATAAAATTATCTAAAAACTATAATAAATTGATTTGATAATTAATGAACATATTTTAAGAAAATAAATTTTCTTTTAAATTAATTGATTAATTATAATTCATTATTTAAGACTTACAAAATACCAAAACATTTACTAAGGTCGAATAGTCACTTTCTAAGATGTCTAAATTTTATTTAATTAATCATGGGTAATGTTACTATTAGGTTGGATGATTTACTATTAATAAGGGACATATTACTATTCATAAGGGTATGTTACTGTTCATAAGGGTAGATTACTATTCACCAAAAATTATTTTTGTTTTATTAGACTCAAAAACTCATCTTGAACACAACCATGTATGTCAGATTCTCGAAATTCAAAACATAGAAGTGACAAAATTATGTTTAATGGTCACTTAGCAATTAGTAGTTTATTATGTTGTGTTTTCATGTGATTTTCGGAAATAATAATAAGAAGAGTATTTCCATTGAAAAACTTTGGGTCATTACAGGCTGGATACTACAGACGTTTCATTCAGGACATTTCACGCTTAAAAACACCACTGACGAGTCTGACTAAGAAGGTTGCGAAGTTCTTGTGGTTAGATTTTTGTGAGTCAACCTTTCAGGAACTGAAAGAGAGGTTGAATTCAGAACTAATACTAGTGTTTCCAGAGTCAGGAAAGGGCTATACTATGTCTTGTGATGTTTTAGGTATCAAGCTAGAAGTTGTGCTTATTCAGGGAGGAGTCATTGTGTACGGGTCTCGGCAGTTGCAGCCACATGAGAAGAATTACCCGATACATGATCTCAAGTTGGCTGCAGTTGTTGATGCCTTACGCCGTTGGCGACATTACCTTCTGGGAGAGCATTTTTTGTGTTTCACCGTTCAAAAGAGTCTCAAGTTCATCTTCACTCAGCGTGATCTGAATTTGAGACAGTGATGGTTGGTTGAGTAACTTCAGTATTTTGACTTTGAGCATGCCTATATGCCTGGGAAAAACAATGCAGTGGCTGATGTGTTGAGCAGGAGGACTCAGTTACAAGCAGTTCAGGAGGCTAGCGGTGAGTGGATGCTTATGGCTATGTTCTCTAAGATGTATTTGGAGGTTCACAATAGACAGGGGCATCCATTTCTTTCTTTTGTGCCTGTTACCTCTACTCTTCTTGATCGAGTGAGAATGAGGCAACTATCAAATTTAGAAGGCCTAGTCCTATTGGAGAGAGTGTCAGGAGAGGACCCTATTCTGGGATAGACCATAGGCAAGGACAAGATCTTGTGTTTCCAGGGGAGTGTATGGGTGCCAATAGACATACGCGGGGAGCTGATGCGGGACATTCATTCCTCTGTTTGGGAATTTCATATGGTTGTCACCAAGACATATCATGATCTAAACCATTAGTATTGGTGTCTTGGTATGAAGGGAGATGTTTCTAGTTTCGTTATTAGGTGTTCCACCTGTCAACAAGTGAAGGCGGAGCATCATCGACCAATAGGGCTTTTATAGCAGTTACCCATTCCTGAATGGAAGTGGAATGATGTCGCTATGGATTTCATGATAGGTTTACCAAGGTCTCCTTAAGTGAATGATGTAGTTTGGGTTGTCATTGAAAGACTCACGATGGTTTCTCACTTCTTACCGATCAAGGAGACCTTTAGTATCAATGAGCTGGGATAGTTGTACATCTGTGAGATTATGCGCTTACATGGAGTTCCACACTCCATTTTTTCAGACATAGATGCACGTTTTACTTCTCGAGTCTGTATAGGGATTTAGAAGGCTTTGGGTACAGAGGTACTTTTGACTATAGCTTACCACTCCCAGACAGATGGCCGGTCCGAGCGTATGATTCAGGTGCTTGAGGACATGCTTCGAGCAGGTATTCTAGATTTTGAAGGTTCTTTGAAGAATCACATACCTCTTGTGGAGTTTTCCTACAATAATAGTTTTCAAGCAACTATTCGGATGGAACCTTATGAGGCTTTTTATGGTAGGATATGCTGATCAAACTTATATTGGATGGAGGTAGGAGATGCAGATATGTTGGGACCTCGTCTTGTCCAGGAGACCACAAAGCATATACAGTTGATTTGGAAGAGGATAACTACTGCACAGTCTCGAAAAAAGTCTTATGATGATCAGCGGATATTACCACTAGAGTTCAAGGTCAGAGATTATGTTTTTCTACATGTCGCACCAAGGTTGGGACACAAGAGGATTAGGAGAATGGGTAAGTTTTCAACGAGGTACGTCAGGCCATTTGAGGTGTTGGATAGAGTTGGTCCGACTGCCTATCGGTTGTAGTTACCTTAGAGGTATTGGGCTATGCATGACGTCTTCCACGTTTCTCAGCTTCAACGTTACTTCTCAGACACGTCTCATGTTTTCCAACCCGAGGAGGTTGAGTTGGAAGTGGATGCATTGTTTGAGGAGCATCCTATCCAGATCATTGATCAAAGTACAAAAGTTCTATGTGGCCGGTGTGTTCCTCTGGTACGGGTGCTATGGCAGCACGAGTGGGTACAAGACAAGACTAGGGAGAGGGAGGCCGATGTACAAGTATAGTTACCGGAGCTATTCGAGGTTTCTTTTACTACGCATCCTTACTATGGAAATTAAGGGATGAATTTCTTTAATGGGGGAAGTTTTTAAGAACCCAGATCTTCTTTTTAGGTATGTTTTCCTTCAGCTGGTCGTTTTTGAGAAAAAAGGGGAATTTCTAGAAATTTTCTAAGTACACGTCATGTACTTTCTGAGTACACACTGTGTGCTCAGTTATCATGGGTAGCCGTTTGCTGGCCATGTAGCATCCATGAACATGACCATGTGGGGGTGACATGGAGGCCACCTAATGCAGGGTACAAAAACGGTAAGTACACATCGTGTACTTCCAAAGTACACACCATGTATTTTCCTTTTTTTCATTAAACGCACCGGGGTCGCGTCTGACAGATATAAAGGGCTTCTTCTAGGTCTGGTTCATCCGAGGGCTCTCGTATGACCACAATATTCCTCAGAGTACTCGATCGAGCATCTGATCTCCAATTCAACCGCCATCAATTGTGTTGGGATTGCCTCAGTAAGCTCTCTCTTTTTATTGAGCTTCATTCCATGATTCCTCTTATTTCTCAACTTATCCTCTATTGAATATTTTATATGTTTTTATAGATCTTCATAGTTATAAGGTGAATCAAGCTCGGAGACTCAAGTATATTGATCACCTAATGCTGAGGTAGGTGGTTTGTGACTTTCTGTTGAAATTATTTGAGTTATATGTGTAAAACACACCAATACCCATGAATGGAGTATTTCATGTTTACTGTTTTAGCCCTATTGTTTTCCTTCTATGCTTGTATGCTTGATTTTATGATAACTGACATGAATAGGGTTAATTGTTTTTATTTGGTAATGCTTTCCCATGCATGATTGCCTGTTTTGACCGTTGGGTCGAGGTTTCCTAGTAGTCTGCTGTTTACCTTCCATGCCCAGTATAGTTTGATGAGGTGTTTGTATCCTTACATGTTTTTATGATATTGACTTCTATCCAAGTATTTCTTGAGGTTTACTTTGGCCGATATGAACTTCTATACTTTCTTTAATTACATAGCACCTTGAGAACTTGGTTTATAGACCATAGAGAGAATAAACATAAGGGATTCTCTAGAGTGTCTGTTTTACTTATGATGCAAGACCATTGGGTGAATTGACGTAATTTCTTCCTTAGAGTGTCTCTAGATCCTCGATGTGGGCCACATGGGGAATAGATGTTGAGTGCTTCCCCAGAGTGCCTTTAGTTACCGACACAAGACTATAGGAGGAATTGACGGTGAGTGCTTCCTCAGAGAGTCTATGCTTAAACTGAACTAGAGGGGTTAGACTGAGTGTACAACCTAGAGGGTTGATTGTGTTTCTAGGTAAGACCAGAGGGGATAGGCTGTGAGTACTTCCCAGATGGTTACCTATTTCTGATTACTTGATTTATTTAGCTATTGCTTGATATGTGATATTGAATGCATTGAGAGTATGAATTGTTTAGTGTTGAGTACTTCTTTGTTTACTTCTTTCTATACTTATTACTAGCCATATACTTACTAACTGTTAGACACAGATGTCATGTTGGTTACCTACTGATATTTAGTCTCACACCCTATTTGGGCTATGTTTTTGGGCCCAAAACAGATTATATCATTCTAGGTATAGATAAGAGAAAACCCCCTTCTTCTTTAGGTACATGATGTGGTGTGGAGCTGGAGAGCATGGGACTAAGCTATGGCTTGCGATGATGAGGAGTTTTTTACTTTCTTTCTTTTGTACTTGGGTTTAATACTGTTGTATTCCAGCATTTTGATTTGTTTGGCTGCTTTCCTATACATATGTATCATGCATCATTCATATATATTTGTCTTCTCCAGTTTATTATTTTCTAGTCTTCAACTATTTACTATTGTATGAATTATTCATAATTTTGATTTTACTATTTGTTTTACTTCCACTGTGATACTTTGTAAATGAGGGCATAGTTTCTCTACTATCACACCCAATGCACTCACTACTATTCAGCAACCTCTGGCATTTGGGAAAATGTTCTTGAGGCCATGTGACCAATCGGGTACGGGGCGCCTCTGGGTGGCTTCAGGAACTGGGATATTACAACCATAGCTATTTCTTTATTAATAGAAATGGGGTGTTTCATATGATTCAATTTATTATTTATAACTTCATATAATTGTTCTAGTACACTCATGATGTTTTGAGATCATATTCCCATCAGATTTTAAATTTCATTAGGGAAATCATAACATGTATTATCACATTGATTTTTTTCATGATTTATCTTATTTACATCCATTAACTAAGAAAACAAACGTACAACTATGGGGATTTAATACACATCTAATAATCATATAAAATGAAGCTTTTAACATTAAATTATAAACTTGTAAATGAAAATTATATTGTAACTTTCGATTCCCTAAGTTTCAATCTAGGTTTTCCAAAATGATAGTATTATCCTTTGGTTTATTACTAAAGTTTTATAATAATAATACCAAAATAATTAAACATTGTTATGATAGAAACTATAGAGACCATATCAATTTACACACATTATTAAGTGATTTTATGCATAATTATCCATAAAATTTAAACCAAGGTTCATAAAGTCCAGTACCTTTTGAATATTAGGTAAATAAAATTGAGAAAATATAACTAAAATAAAACATATTTATATTAATAATACATATGGATATTCTAAATTACATTGAGCTCCTATATCTACATAGGATAACATATGGAATACATGAACAAAGGGATGATCTAAAAGCCCAATAATAGAATAAACATAGGAATAAAGAAGAGAACCTGGGTACAAAAGTGTAACATGATTACATAAAGTGGCAGAAAGCATGAATAATAATATAGATGCATAAAATTTAGAACATGATATCTTGTAATCTTGTAAACATAGGAATTTTAAATCAATATATAACATAACATAAACATAATTCAAGGACAAATTTTAATACTTTATCAGATGGTGGAAAATTCCCATACTAGATTATGCTTACTCCTGAATCCCATAAAATCCCAGACATGACATATCATGAGACTAAAAATTAACCATTTAATTTGATATATATCTGGGATAACCCATCATAACGTGTTTATGCATATATATTCCACATAAAGAATCAGTGATAAGGAATACACATAAGGGTTACCCCCAGAAAGAAATGGATATCATAACGACGTCATAAGGCACAACCAAAGGGTGTATCATAATAGTAACCATAAAAGAATGGATTTAAACCATAAATTAAAATTTATAAGGTAAAATATAACTATATAATAAAAAATTATGTCGAAATTAAGTTAAAACATATAAAAATAGTGTTTAAGAAACTTTAGAAATTAGATTCTTTAGTGCTCTTAAAGGGAAAATATTAAAGATACATTAAAGGGGAAAAGGCGTGATATTTTGTATAAAACCAGAAATTAACTAATATATTTTTTAGGATAAAATTATTGATTTTATAAAAATAACTTGAGACATAAAAAAAATTAAGGAGTGTACTTGAAATGGGGTATGAAATTGAGAAGTTCACTTTAATCGGGCTTCTTATCAGGAGAAATTAAAAAGGAAACCTTTTAAAATATGTATTTCTGTATAAAAAAATATAAATTGACCAGAATACATAATTTTGAAACATATTTAAAGAATTTATCATTATAAAAAATAATAATTAAAAATACATTTGTTTAAGGAGAGAGAAAGAATAGCGTGAAAGAAAAATGGAGAATCAGAGAGATCGATTACCTCATATCCGAAAGTATTCTTCACATGCAAATAATGTACTCGATAATAAAATTACATTAATTAATAATTTAATTACTAACCTATTAAACATATATATAGTTAATTATAATTTTATTGAGTTCATTTTTGGCCTTTTTATGAGTTATAAGGTTCAATGTTTTCCTCCCTAGAGCGTTTGTTTGATGGGTTTCGTGTTATTTTTAACTGCGTATAATTATAGAAGTTATTTTAAAATGGAAGAAAAAATATAGAATAATAATTATATGGTAATAATTCAATTCCATAATTTTAAATTTTTTTATATATCTATTTGAATTTAAATATGACAAATATCCATTCGTTGAAATGTTAATGAAAAATGATTTGTTTATTTTGGCGGTTCTTCGATCATCACAAACTAGTTATGTTTTATTATTTAATATTATGTTAATATATTAGATACTAATCATAAAAAAGTTTTAATATAAATTTTGATATCTCTTTAAACTAATATAATGGTTTTAGGATCATCCATGAAGGTGGTAATAGAAATCAAAAAATCATCATCCACGATGATGGTGAATCGAGACATCATAGATGATGTTTTCATTTTAATGGTAAAAAGAGAAGAGAAGACATTTTATGATGTATATATCATTAAAAAATAATAAAATAAAAAATGTATGATAGTGGAGTTATCATTTCACTTTTTATAGTGGATGAAATGATGAGGTAGAAAAAATAAACAATTTAAAAGAGAAGGGCGGAGGATTTCACATATTGGATATCATCTCCTTGAGAACCTACTTAATGCCCTTGGAAATGGTCTTTTGGTCAGATAAGAAAGACTAGAACATGGGGAAGAGGCATAGGATAGGAATTGGGAAGAATATTATCATGATAAAAATCTTATAAGGTGTGAGGGGAAAAGTCAATGAGGGATGGTATTTATAAGGGGGAGAGGGGTGTTTTTTTATTATTTTATTCATTTGATTAATATTATGGATCAAGAAAATCAATAATGTTGAATATTATGACTAACTATAGTAAATAGATAATGCGAGTTTGAGATAATGGGCACTGACATCACCCATCACTCAACCGTGAATCAAAAAGTAATTTATTTAATTATAATTTTGAATACAATAAAGTACCAGATTTCACTATTAAAAAACAACTATTTTATATAATTCTCTAGAATTTCCACTAATAATTTTTAATGAGTATATTTATAAAATGGAAATTTATTTTTGAAAATAATTCTCTAAATTTGATAAATTAAATTATTAATTAAAATAATTATTTATAAAAGACCAATTCTAATATTATAACCGATTTTATGTCACTTTAAATAATTAATTAAGCACTATTAAAAATTTATTATTATTATAATACAGGAAAATATTAATTTTTTAAACTATTTTATGAAAATAAGTTTCCTTTAAATAATTATATTAGTAAATTTAATTGTATATAAACATTTACATTTCACAAAAATAACAACTATTAAATTATCATTTTTAAACCAATTTTTTCTTATACCAGGATATTAATATATTATATTTTCATTTATATGACACCTATATTTTATTTATACATTCAAAGACGAGGTTACTATTCTAATGGATAAATTACTATTCCTAATTCTTAATTTACAATTATATTGGTACAGGTTCATTAATTTCTATAAATACAACTTATTTTATTATTTATTTATGAGAATAATTTTTTATAGGATTCTATATGTGATGTATAATATTTATAGTATCTTAAATAATTATATTAAGGGTGTACATTAATAATATTATGAGGCATTACACCAACCCCATATACAAAATAAATAAACTGAAAATAAATACATCAAGATCTACTACCAACTCTAAGACAAAGGACATACCCAGTCTCTACAACTCTCTGGTTACACCAGACTAATAATAACATTGCACATGAGTGGCCCAATGGGATCAAGCAATAATGCCTCTCAACACAATCCATTGCATAACTTGTTATCCAACCTAAAAATAGACACAAGGTCTGCACACACATCGTGGTGAATATATAAGGGGCAGAAATAAATTCTAGTTAGCTAACAACATCGGTGATTATATAATTAGTAATAATAATAAGTGAATGCACACATTATATTCCCATACTATATGAAAAAATAATTATATCTAGAAAATGAAGAAAAAACTACATAAAAACAATAAAAGAGGCTAAATAAAATATAGAAAAAATATAACCACAGGTTCTAATAAGACACCTTAGGTAAATTTACACCCACTATGGCCCATGATAGAGGATTTATATCACACGGATCTCCCAAACACATAAAATTATTCACATCTTATAGATATACATAGTAATTATCAGACATATAAACACAAATTCATGAATTTTGGACCCTAGGGAGTAACTATTAGTATACACATGATAACATACAACTACCAGGATCTAAGACTGCAATGGTAACATCTAAACTGGAAACAAAACTCTATGAAAGACCATAGAAAACCTATAATTTCATGAAAGTCAGGTAAAAAAATTGGGATCTAAATGAAGTCCTGAAGACACACATTATCCCTGGGGTCCATCAACACAGGGGCATGACAGATGCACTATCCCATGGGTCCATTACATTCATGGTTCTGATAGATATGCTAACCCTGGGGTCTCATCAAAATAGTTACGAGAACCCAAAAAACATAGCACCAATAGTGATCAATATCCATAGTTGATAACCACTATCTAGGGTATAACTCTCAAATAGAGGGGTGAACCCATCTAGATCATCTATTAGATCACTAATCCCATATAAAAATGGCATGTTATAAAATAAACAATAATTCCATATCAAACTCAATTCTAACACCCTAACCCACGATATCACAAAATTATCCTCTCACAAACCAAGTCTTGAATGGAAACCAACTCAAACATCTTTTTCAAAGGCCACTAGAAAGTGGGTTGATCCAACTATCGGACCCAATATCCAAAAAAGATACACTAACAACATCAATCAACTCTTTGCTAAAGATTAATGGAGAGTTGGTCAATCCAAATCTTGAACCTCATTACTAAAAGGAAAAACTACATATTTTAATAAACTATCAAAATAAAAAACCCATGGTTACCAAAATATTTGTGGTTATATAACAATGATACATTCGACTAGGGACTCCTTTTATATAGCCAATCTCTTAGTACATGAATATTAAGAATCCATAAGATGGATAAAAGGACACATAAACAGATAAAAACCTATGATTTGTTCCTCTATATCATACAAATACTTAGACCATTCCAAACACAAGATACATTATAATGTGACCCTTAGTGGACATTAATTGATCATTGATCAAAAACATTCCCAAAAGGGAATCCAACGAAAAATACTATCTATAACTGTATACTCAATGGTCCCCATGAGAAACTGAAAAATTGGAAACTCTACATGTCCTTCTCATCACAAAAAACATCATTAGGTAAAGAACATTATAAGAAAACCTAAATAGAACTCCTCTGTAAGCAAACCATCATTGGGTACTAACTCTCTCACATGGGAATTCGAAGTAAACTCGTGCCACTAAAACATCCTCAACATCAAAATACTGAATTCACTTATTCACTTTATCAGAAACCATCCCATATGAAAATTTATAACATGTCCCTTAAACCTATATCAAAATCACAATGGCACCTCATTGTAATTGCCAGACCACGAAATCAACCTAGCTTGAAGGCTCTAATAACTCTAATCCTCAAACATAGAATATAAGCCTCCAATGCTATAACCTCAAGAAAAAACTCTAATATTCATGGAAAACTCAGATCTAATTAGAGACTCTACTCATATCCATCTTCTAGGGTCCATCAGAATGGTGTTTGACCAAGACATCATAGAATAAACAAGAAAAACCTACTAGTGATCTCACAACCATTAATAAGGACATGTAACTCACAACCCAAACATCTAAAGGAATATGAATCAAAATCTTAATGATATCCCCATTTAAATACTCTCCAAATCCAAAACATCATTCATATGGCCTCTAAACAACAAAAGGATACCACCATCCTTATTTATGCAGAAAAATTATTAGAATTGACTTCTATTATGTCTAATTATTAGTCTAGGGTGAGAACCATGAGAAAAACTATGAATAAAAAATAAATGGCATGTAATTTAGGTACATATAGTGTATCCTTAAAGTCCCTCCCTTGCTGTTTATCCTTCCAAAACCTTTAATGGACTTCAAAAGTACCTGACATGCCTCCTGTAATGTCCTGACCTAGATTCCACATAGATGTTCATAGATCTGGTTGGTCACAAGGACTCAACCATGACTTCTAGTACACTATAAGATACTGAATAATAGTGAGGGTCCAATATTGTATAGTAGGGAAACTATATCATCATAATTAGTGTATCACACCATTGAAGTAAATGAATAAATAATGGAAGCATAATGTCAACTATTAGGTTAAAATAAAACATCTATATTGTAATAATAATCATGTTAGTAGTAGTAATAAGTCATACCATATACAAAATGATGTAATGTCATCTCTATTAACAAAAAAGATATATGTAAACATGGTAGAATATACACATACATACAATTATATCAAAATAACCAAACATAACAAAAGGATATCTCTAGTTAACATCACGTTCCATAACTCTGTCTTGTTCTCCCCACTCTCATGCTATAATCAAATTAAGCATCAACAATGAGACAATTTCCCAAATCCCTACCTACATCCATAATTTATATCTAGGAAATAAATGGAAACCCAAATATGGTGTGATATATACCCAATAGGCTACCACCAATGGTGTCTATAATAAATCCAGCCTATGAATATAAACTATATCCATGTGCATGTATAATATTTATATTGTAAAAATAAATAAGAGTTATAAAAGACCACAAGAAAAATCTATAATAGGAGGACATAAAAAATTAGCATCCATATATATATATATATATATATATCTGTGTGTATAACATCCAGCCTTTTTATCACATTAACTTTCATTACATTATACAAAACTGAGGATCTTTAAGGTTTATTATCCCAGAAACTAGGAACTTAATACATGACAACATAAAAAATTATTCTTAAAAACTTGAAATGATTATTCATTGTTCATACTTAGTTCATTATAGCATCTTATAACCTGGAAGCATACATAAATAGAAGGGGTGAGAAGAAGGCCCAGTAAGGGAAACAAGGGAAACATTTTACATGTGAACTTGAGATACATCAAAAAGCCATGAAAAATAACTTTAAGGCCTGAGAAAGAGATCATGTGGCATATCATAATAAAAATAGCGTGTTTCATAAATTGAATATATGGCTATAATTTTTAACATAGAAAATCATTTCTGTTTCACCAAGTTCCATCACCAAGGTGTCATTAAAAATTACCAAGGTTATTCACCAAGGTATCGTTAAAAATGGTCATCTCTAGAGATTAAGTCTTTACCCAATGCATTGGAGTGCTATCAGGGCGCAACCTTAAATTTTCCTTTATTATCACGTGTTCCACATAAATCATCATCAATAATTTCATAAACAACCCATATATCATAAAATAAATGGGTTTTATTTCATTGTTATCACATTTTAAAATCTGATTTAAAGACGTGATCTTTATGTCACTTTAAACCCATGAAAAAGGAAATCAGGTTTCGTGTATGTAAATACTAGAATTTAAAATAGATAATTTTCATATATATGTGAAAAACCATTGTAGAAGAAAGATCTTTGAGTATTCACTAAATAAAATGAAATACTTTGAGAAAATGAGAGAGACATTTTTAGACGAAAATTCTGCAGCATAATGACTATGTTATAGGGTTCTAGAAAACATTGAAAAGAGAGGGGACATGGGTAACCCACTAATTAATGATACAAAAAAAGTAGAGGGACATAAAATAAAGGATATAAGAACATGGTAATTAAATTTTAATGACATACGATATGAAATAAAAAACATGGAAAGAAGACAAAAATAAGATTTATCTTACGAAAATTCGGCAGCCTAACCACGTTACTTAAAACAAAAAAAATAAATTGAAGAGATAAAATAGGGTCTCTCATCATATGGACATAAAATATCAGTATGATAGATATATATATCATACCCAAAAATAATAAAAATGAACATGAATGTCTTGACATGAAAATAGATCTTGAAAACAAGAAGGGTGAAAGAATCCCTTAAAAATTCGACAGCCTAACGACGCCACGTAAAAATTATTAAAATGAATTGATGAGAGAAAGAGGGGGTATATCATCATATGAACGTGAAAAGGAATGTAGGATTAATATAAAATAACATCCCCAACATTAAAACATAGAGCATAAATGAAATGACATAAAAGAGAGTACTTGGAAAGAAAGAGAGAGGCAGGATCCCTTACCTTGAAGTATAACTTCAAAGTCTTGATGTTTGGGACCTTGGGAGGCTTGAGTGAACCTTGGGAGGACTCCTTGGAAGTTAAGGATACCATAAATCTATTGAGGAGGATTTTGGAATGGAAAGGATGAGAGAATGACTTGGTATTTATAGAGAGAGTGAGGGGACAAGGCATTAATGGCCGAGGGACACCTCATTGGCGGTATTGGCAAAACTATGGGTTTGACCATGGTATTTTCCCATGGTATTGGCCACTTGGGAAACCTAATAACTTATATTACTATTCATAAGTCGTCCAAAATTATTGAATAATTAATAAATCTTTAATGATGTCATTAAACACGCGAAACTCAAAAACTGTATTTTCACTATTCACTAAAAATTCAACTTTTTCAAAAAAATCCCAAAATTTCACTTTAACCAAAAATCTATGCTCTGATTTTAAAAATGATCCCTATTTTATGAAAATAATTTTCTAAATATTTTTAATTAAATTTTTAAATAAAAACACTATTCACTAAATGTTCATTTTTTTCAAAAAAATCCCCAAAAATTACCATTACTTATTATCGATGCTCTGAATTCAAAAATGAACTCCATTTTATAAAAATAATTTTCGAATTTTTTTTAATTCAGTTTTTAAATAAATAACACTATTAACCTGAAAAAAATAATACTTAACTAATAATTTCAGAAAAAGTTATTTACCAGTTTTATCGAATCACATTACAAAATCAAGGTGCCTAAATTATATTAATACTTTCTTTATGTGATATTACTAATTCATTTGTTCACATTACAAATCCTAAGCGTAAAATCACTATTTATAATTTACTATTCATCAAAAATTAAGTTGATCTTATTAAACTCTAAATTTCATACTGAACACAACTGTAAAAGACCATTTTTTGAAAATCATTACTTATTTTTAATAATTTAAGGTCTACATAAATATTTTTAAAATATCCTTTTTCTAAAATTCATCAATAATATGCATACTATATTTATCTGTACATATAAAATTTCACAAACTTTATCATAATAATAAATCAAAATTTTTATTTAAATCCAAGGATTACACAAGGCAGTTATGGTCTTGTTGTATAACCCCTTATAACACCAGCATAGGACGTAAGAGTAAGTTGTGATTGGGAGCTAGAATCTTGGGGCGGCTCGGCCAACATTGCCCAAGTAGTGATTTCTATCAGCTTGAACTTCTCGCGAAGGTGGTTCTGTTCCAGCTTCACGCGATGAAGTTCGGCTTGGGTTTGGTCCCGAGAAAAGCCTAAAGGTGCTACCTCCTTCCCGAGTTCCGTCAGATGGGCTTCGATCAGCATGAGACTACTGGATGGCTATTGAATCTTCTTTCTATTTTAATTAATCAAGATCAATTGTATTTATAGACAATAATCATAACATTTAGTTTCCAACAGTCTTATTTTATTAAATGAAATAGATTTGTTGAGTATAAAATAAAATAACACACAAAGATAGGAAAAAGAAATTTATTCAAAATTTCAGGTGGTTACAATCTTCCCCCCTTTAGAAATTGCATCCTTGAAATTTTAAAATTGGGCTTCGAAATTTCGTTGAAAGTCCCACAATGGAAAAGATTCATAAAAACTATTACTTTAAAAGAAAGAAAGGGATGTACAAAGGTGACCCGAGTTAACCCATACTTGGATTCAATGTAGTAAAACATGGATATGGAAGAGAAAATAAACGGTCATGTTCTGATGGAGAGTGATAAAAGACACGATTAGGAGAAAGTTAACCACCAGAAATCACAAACTTGTGACGGGTTAAATGGTATTTGATTTCCCAGTAGAAAACATTAACAGACAATATTTTTGTTTTAGGTTGCTTTTCATAATTTTGAGGAACTCATTTACTACATATAATAAAAACATAAGGAAATATACCTACATTCACATATAGTTTCATCCTTTAATAATTTTCTACCAAAACTAATATTTTCTCCAAATGATTAGCATTCAAAAACACTTGGTCTCATCAAAAGCACATGAATCATCTTCTAGAGAATCACATAATCCAAAAAATATTAACTATCTATTTCTTCTATCTTTAAAAATTTTCACAAAAATATAAATGGTAAGATAAAACAACTCTTAAAAAATAAAGAACCCCATAGGAAGGGAAACTACTATTAATCTTCCAAATTCCACGGTACTACCAAAAGTTCATCATAGACCCTTCCATAAATAACTGTCCTTAAAGATCCTCAAAATAAACCAAACTATGATTGAAACCCAAATATAAGAAGTATTTGATCACATAGTCTTCCAAGATAAACTTTATCATTCATCTCCAAACAAAAACAACCACTCTTAACATCTTATAACAAAAGTAACTAACCTAATCCCATTTTCCCCAAGATAGGTTATTCATTTCTACAAGTAACCTAAATTACCATAAGTTCACCTTAAATTAATCAGTTCATCAAAATATAAGTCAACCTTTACTCCTCAAATAAAGTACCATAGTAATCTATTTACCTCGATCATATAGGGTTCCCATAATAGTGAACGTCTTCCAAAATAATAATCATATTTTAATCCCCTAATCATCTTTTTTTTCAAGAAGAACAAATTCACAACATCAACATGTGGTACATAATAATAGATGTTGTCCTTAATGATATAAAACCATCTTAGGTAGTAACTCTATGTTCTTAAAAAACATTAAAGATATGCTCATTGGGTACGAACTAAAATACAACATGACATAGACAATTATTGCGAAGAAGTTACATGTACTTTAGTCATCATGATCTATCTCAGCATAGGAATTGCATTGTTCCCTTTTCCTTGAAGACTATTGATGCTCATCATGCTTCTCATCCTTTCCAAGAGAGCATTGCCTTGGATAATGTCTAACTTCTCCACATTTACGACATTGAAAAGTATAAGGTAAATTAGGTCGAACCTTATCTCTATTCATCACATTATACATTTCTTTAAAGCAATTGGCTACTTTATGCCCTATCACCCCACGCTTAAAAAATCTCTTGGTTCCATTGTGACATTATCCTTGGTGCCCATTTCAGTACTTTTTGCACAAAGGAAATTGGGTCTTCTTTCCCTTGTCAAATTTATTAGATGAACATCATTGAGATTTCGTCTTCTCCTTCCTGGATGAATTTGGGCATTCAACTAGGTACCAATTAATAATTGTGATTTTTGATATTTGGTTAGGCATAATCACAATATGTTAATCTTGATCTCTCGTTATATCTGTCATATTAATAGGGAAATCATCACATTTCTTATCACATTGGTTGTTGGGACATGTACTTCCATTTCCCGCAATTAACTAAGAAAATAAAGTATAATTATGGGGGCTTAAATACTTAGCCAATAATCATGAAATGGAAACATAAATAATAGAAGGATAAACTTGTAGAAGAAAAGTATACCCTAACATTTGATCCCTTAGGTTCCAATCTAGGTTATCCATGATCATATATTCTTAGGGGAATCTTTATTTTATTTTATCTTTGTCCCTTTAATAATGGTTCATACAAAGCTTTTGAATTTACCAAAGCATATCCCCTGGGAGTGTCAAACCAAGAATGCAGCAAGGGCCGTTTTCATGCACCAGGTTACCCCGGGTCAAGCTCGAAACATTTTGTCAGAGTTTTCACTCCTAGGAACATCTATGCCAAAGACACCTCTACTTGTTCGTATCTAGACAAGGATTTATTTGTTTGGAACCCACTTACACAATACTCACCAAAATAACAGGAAGATTTCTTATATTTAAACTTTTCTATAGGGTTATTCCTAATGTTTTCAAATCCTAATTTCCACAAATAACTAAACCATACTTCGATACCAACTATAACATCTCTTCTTTTTATCACATTAACTTTCATTACATTATACGAAACTGAGGATCTTTAAGGTTTAGTGTCTCTGAAACCAAGAACTTAATATATGACAACGTAAAACATTCTTCTTAAACACTTGAAAGGCTTCTTCATTGTTCATCCTAAGTTCATTAAAACATCTCATAACCTTAGAGAATACATAAAATGAATGGGTGAGCAGAAGGCCCAGTAAGGGAAACAAGGGAAACATTTTACATGTGAACTTGAGATAAATCAAAAAGTCAAGAAAAATAACTTTAAGGCATGAGAAAGAGATCATGAAGCATATTATAATAAAAATAATGTGTTTAATAACTTAAATATGTGGCTAAAACATTTAACATAGACACTCATTTCCGTTTCTTCAAGGTCCATCCCCAAGGTGTCATTAAAAATTACAATGGTTATTCATTAAAAATGGACATCTTAGAGATTAAGTATTTAGCTAATGCATGGGAGCGCTATTAGGAAGCACCCTTAAATTTTCCTTTATTATCATGTGAGACAAATATATCATCATCAATAATTTCATAAACAACCCATATAGAATAAAAGAAATGGGTTTCATTTCATAGTCATCACATTTTAAAAACTGCATTAAAGACGTGTTCTTTATGTCACTTTAAACCCACAAAAAAGGAAAGTGGGTTTCATATATGAAAATACCAGAATTTAAAATATAAAATTTTAAAATATATGTCAATAAACCTTCTGAAGAAATAGCTTATAGTATTAACTAAATAAAATAAAAGTTTTTGAGAAAAAGAGAGAGACATTTTGTGATTAAAATTCTGCAGCATAACAGCTATGTTACAGGGTTTTAGTAAACATTGAAAAGAGAGGGGACATGGGTCACCCACTCATAAATGATCCATAAAATAGTATAGGGACATAAAATGAATTATATAATAACATGGTAATAAAATTTTAAAGACATACCATATGAAATAAAAAACATGGAAGGAAGACAAAAATAAGATTTATCTTATGAAAATTCTGCAGCCTAACGACGTTACGTAAAACTACAAAAAATGAATTGAATAGATAAAATAGGTTATCTCATCATATGAATATAAAGGATCCGTATGATAGATATAGAGATCATACCCCAACTTAATAAAAAAGAACATGATAGGCTATACATGAAAATAGATCTTGAAAACGAGAAGGGTGAAAGAATCCCTTAAAAATTCAGCAGCCTAATAGCGCCACTTAAACATTCTCAAAATTAATTTATGAGAGAAAGAGGGTGTATATAATCATATGAAAACGAAAAGGACAGTAGGATGAATATAAAATAACATCCCCAACATAAGAACATGGAGCATAAAAGAAATGACATAAAAGAGAGTACTTGGAAAGAAAGTGATAGGTAGGATCCCTTGTCTTGAAGAGTAACTTCAAAATATTGATGTTTGGGACCTTGGGAGGCTTGATGGAACCTTGGGAGGACTACTTTGAAGGTAATGAGACCATAAATTCTTTGAGGAAGATTTTTAAATGGAAAGGATGAGATAATGGCTTGGTATTTATAGGGAGAGTGAGGGGACACGACATTAATGACCAAGGGACACCTCATTGGCATTATTGGAAAAACCATGGGATTTACCTTGATATTTTCCCATGGTATTGGCCACTTAGGACACATAATACCTTATCTTACCATTCATAAGTCTACCAGAATTATTGAATAATTAATACATCCTTAATGATGTCATTAAACACCCGAAACTCAAAAACTGTATTTTCACTATTCACTGAAAATTCAACTTTCTCCGAAAAATCCCAAAATTTCACCTTAACCAAAAATTTATGCTCTGATTTCAAAAATGATCCCCATTTTATGAAAATAATTTTATAAATAATTTTAATTTAATTTATAAATGAAAACACTAATCATTGAAAATTCATTTTTTTCAGAAAAGTCCCCAAAAATCACCATAACCTAATATCGATGCTCTGAATTAAAAAATGAACCCCATTTTATAAAAATCATTTTCTAAATATTTTTAATTTAATTTTTAAATAAAAAGCAATATTCACCCGAAAAAACTAATACTTAACTAATAATTTCAGAAACAGTTATTTAACTGTTTTATTGAATCACATTACTTAATCATGGTGCCTAAATTATATTAATACTTTCTTTATGTGAGATTACCAATCCATTTTGTCACATTACTAATCCCACGAATATCTCACTATTCATAATTTTATATTCAACAAATATTATGTTGATCTTATTAGACTCTAAATTTCATACCGAACAAAACTGTAGAAGACTATTTTTTGAAAATCATTACACATTTTTAATTATTTAATGTTTACATAAATAATTTTAAAATATTCATTTTATAAAATTCATCAACAATATGCATACTATATTTATCCAGACATTTGAAATTTCACAAACTTCATCATAAGAAGAAATCAAAATTTTCATTTAAATCAAAGGATTAAACAAGGCGGTTACGGTATCGTTGCATAACCCCTTATAACACCAGTATAAGACCTAAGAGTAAGGTGTGCTAGGGTGATATAATCTTGGGGTGGCTCGTCTAACATTTCTAGAGTAGTGATTTCTATCAGCTTGAACTTTTCACAAAGGAGATTTCGTTCCAGCTTCACATGATGAAGATCGTCTTGGGATTGGTCCATAGAAAATCCCAAAGTTGTTACCTCTTTCCCGAGTTCTGTCAAATGGGATTCGATCGACTCGAGGCTACTGGATGGGGCCATTGAATCTTCTTTCTAAATTAATTAATCATTATCATGTGTATTTATAGACAATAATCATAACATTTAGTTTCCAACGGTCTTATTTTATTAAATGAAGTAGTTTTTTTGAGTATAAAATAAAATAACACACAATGTTAGGAAACAAAATTTATTCAAAATTTCAGGTCGTTACAGTGTGTGTGTGTCACTAGAAGGTAACAAACATCTCAGAATACACCAAATGAGAAAATAATAACATTCATATATAGGTCAGGTCCCAAGGCATATAATAAGGGTTACCTATATCTAGATATGTGAATGTACACAGAAGTCATAGTAGTCACACCTCAATCCTAATCATCAGTTCTATATCACAAATCATCAAACCTAGGGATTTTATGTGTCATACATTAATCTTCTATTTGGTTTCATACCATAAAAAATTATACATAGGGGTTATAGGTATGATACCTTGATCCATTATCACCATACCATAATTCAAATGGTTCCATACCATCTTATGGAATTGGTTCCATACTGAGATATCTAAAAACCAAAATGTAATTATAATTAAAGATGATTGATATGTTAGTGTCCATAACCATTTTTAATTTTCATTTAACATAGAATTTAATCACAATAAGGGAACATAATAACATGGAAAAGGATGCATAATCCCTTCCAATTATCTCATTTAATTCATACAGGTTACCGGTAAATTGGTGGAAATATCAAACACCAAAAGTGGTGGATTAATAAAAGGAAGATAAAGAAACACACGACATAGGTGGCTTGAGTTGTTGTTCAGAACTTCCAAACATGATCACATGCTATAAGGTAGATCCACATTATATTTAATAACTAATTTAAGGGTTATAATTTTAAATAAATATAACAAATGGATGGTATGTTGTGTGGCATAATGATGACAGTTAAATAGACAACAAAATCCTCAAGAAAAGGTATATTACACAAACCCTATTCCTATGGTAGAACAGTCATTCAATATTATCCATTGGTTTTGTTTAGATCAAAAGAACATTATTGAAAGACAAACACACACAAAATCAGGCATAAGATATTGAAAAAAAATAACACTAATTATGGGATAAAAAATTATGAAGGGAGATAAATGAGTGAAGAGATTACTAGTGGTGATGCAACTAGATGAACAATGGATCAAATAGATATTAGAAGAAGAAATAGACTCAAATACTAGGTTTATACGGGATAGATCTCAAAAGAGAGGATATGATACTACTATATAATAGAGATAAAAAATGAAGCAGTGGTGAGATAAATAGAAATATAGAAAAACAATAATTTTACACTATTTAAGTAGTTTCATGGTTTGGCAGCAAGGTTGACCAAACCATGTTCCAGCTATACACACTCCACTACCTATGGAGAACACCCTATATGGCTAGAAATGCATAGTATGATAAACCTTGGGTAGCATATGCACACCCTCAATCTCAACCCTGGACAATTTGAACCACCATCACATGGTCTAGAAAAACCCTACAAAACCCTAACTAGGCATCAAAGTTAGTAGTAACCAAGTTTTAACCATCTTCCTCTCATGTTTCCCATAATAAAGAGCTTTAGAATCCAAAAGACCCATACTCTCCCAAAACCATATTTAATTGATTAGTCACATTTATAATAAGAAAAGGAAGATTCAGAATGAAAAAAGTTTCCAAAACTCTTGTAAAAGATTTGATCATATAGTCTTCCCTCCTTAAAGAAACTTATCTTAGAGTTTTTATTTAAAGGGTAGTAGAACTTCATCTATGAATAAATTTATTCATTAAGCATATACATTATCCTCTCTCTCCCAGGTATCATCCAATATGTGGGAATCTACCACAACACCGATACTAGAGGAACATACATGCCATAGAGAGCCTTGGTTCTATAGTCCATGATATAGATAGAGTGATCCTCAAAGGAGACGTCTAACTCCAACTCTACCACATTAAGTTGAAATAATTTAGATAGATCTCAATAGTACTAGAGATTCTGTGAAACATGGAATATTTCAAGTATATCATAGTACCTATTAGGTAATTGAAAATGAAAGGATATTATTCTAACTCCCTCCACAAATATAAATGGTCCTACAAACCTAGGTGAAATAATCTCCTATCATCTAAACCATCAATTCCCTTGTCTAGTAAAACATGAACAAATACCCAATCCAAAACTTCAAACACTAGTAGTTGACAATGTTGATCAACATATGAATTTTTCTACGAATAAGTTGTATCTATTAACATCTAGATCAACTAAACCTGCTGTGAATTCTCTATAAAGATACAAGGTCCAAGTAAGGATTTCTCACCATTCTCTAACCAGAACATAAGAGACCAGAATGACCTACTATATAGGGCCACATAAGGTATCATATGTATGGTATTTTAGAAGCTAAAATTACAAGAAAAATTAGTGAGAGGAAAGAGTTTCACACAATAACCTCAAAAATCAAGGGAAATTTCCTTAAACATTTCCTCTAAAACTTATATTAGCTGTTATGAATGACTATAAGTCTGGGGGTGGGGGGTTGTGTTTTACAATACCTTCTTACCCAAAGATTTTTTCAATTCCATCCAAAACCTTATCCTAGAAAAAATATCCGTATCAGATATGAGAGTACAAGGGACCCCATATAGACATATAATCTCAAATACATACTGTCTACCTAGATCATCCATTAAGAAGTTATCTCTAATAGGTAAAAATTGAGAAACCTTATTTTTCATGCTGATGATCACCCATATTGCATCACTAAATAGAGGTGATGTCGATAATCTAGTGACAAAATCCATTATGACATCATCCCAATTACATCCTGAAATGGAAAATGGTATTAAAATCCATGAGGGCTACTAGTTCTCTACCTTTACCTTCTCATAGGTGTAATATTGAGCAAAAAAACCAGGTAACTCCCTTTTCTTACTAGGCCACCAATATTGGTGATATAGATCATGATACATATTTGTAATCTCAGGGTGTTCCACCCAAGCATAATCATTACACCCTCACATAAACTCTACTCAGATGTCTCTAGAAACCCATATGCATCGATGTATGTGTAAGATATCATCCTCATTAAGGATCTAGCCCAGCGGAGGGTCCTTGCCGGAAAAATAATCCCTTAAGACCAAGCCATCAGGACCTAATAACTTCATTATATATAATTAATATAGAAGCAAATAAGTCACTAATAATGATGCAAGTACATACTATCCATGATAGTCTTGAACCTCCAAATTCACTATGAAAAAATGGTCCATAAGTTACTATTTGCTAATGGCCTCTATTACTAGTTATTTCAGAGCCCTTTGTAACAATGAATCCACTACAACATTTTATTTTTCAATTGTATATAAATGATAAAAATTCAATTACTACAGGTATTCAACCCACCTTCTCTACCTCTGTTTCACTTCATTATGTGTGGTAAGATATATCCAAGTATTTTTTGGTCCATAAAACCCACTAAATAATCCCCAATAAAATTATATCCCCAATAATGAAAGGTTTGAAACCCAACTTCTAACTCCAGATCATGCTTCAAGAAATTACTTTAATGTGTTCTCAACTAAAAATACTTGTTCTCCATGAATTGGTCTTCCTGCAAAAGAAATGATCATAGATCGACACCTAAGGAATCTTTATAGTCTATATAGATTCATCCTCAATCTATATGAATTATGATTGGAACTAAATTCAGTCTCCCTTTTATCTATTAACTATATGTATCACAAGCCTCTAACCATAAAAATTTCACATTTTTGTTTATCATGACTGTAAAAGGTAATCATAGGCATGAAAATTTCATTATTAAGCACTTTTAATAACTATATATCCCCAAGAGACCATGTATGTCAAAAATAATGTTATACTTATACTAGGTAAATATATCTATCACCTTCTTTAGGCCAACTGATACTCCTTACTTAGTGACAATTCATCCGAAGAAGTGCACTTTATCAATTCAAACGTGGTATTTCGTGAGCTTAGCATACTACCAATGCTCCCGAATTGTATTCAAAATGATATAAAGATACTTGGCATGGTAGTATTGAAAATGATAATACAATAATATTTTATCTATGAATATTACCAAAAATTGAACCAAATAAATTTTGAAAATCTGTTCCATTAGTGCCATGAAAATGGTCTATGTGTTAGTGAGACCAGACAGAATAAACAAATACTCATAAAGACCACAACTACTTCAAAATGTTGTATAAGGAATGTCAACATGTCGAACATGTACCTAGTGATATCATGAACTCAAATAAATTTTCAATAAAACATTAGATCTGCAATGATGATAATAGAGGTCATCTATACAAGGAAAATTATACTGGTTTATAACAGTACGATGATTCAATATCAAGAAATCCAAATAGATCCTAAGGGTTCACACTTCCTTTTTGATAAAAGGGCTAGTGATACCCAATGAGATGTATTTTTTTTGTATAAAACTCTTATCTTCTATGTCCTCTATTTTTATAATGAGATATTATAACTCTATAGTACACATCCTATAATGAGGAATGGAAACTGGTGTAGATCTGGGAACCAACTCAAAAGAGAAGCCCCCTCTCACTCTAGAGGTAAACCTAAAAATTCATCCAAAAATAAATCCCTAAAATGATATACCATAGAAGGAAAATTAACCCGATATATTCCTTAATAATCCTCATAGATACTATAAATCTAGGTTATCACACCACTTAAACCACAATTCTATGGTCTAGATATACATTCATAGACATACCGTTCACCCTTTGGAATATACGTACCATGTTCTAATGATGTAAACAACACCTAATAGTTATATAAATACATGTAGAAATTATGAGAAGCCAACTAGTATATCCAAATAATAATATCAAAACCATACATCTCTATGAAAAAGAAGTTATAAAGGAAGGAATAGATGCCTATTTTAAGGGGGAACTCTTCACATTTGCATAAAATCTCAAAAAGTGCACCCAATTTGGAGTCAAGGGTCTAACCCCATAGAACTAGTAAATTCCATGTTCAAGGATTTCAATTATAGTAACAGGGATAAAATATTTTAATCCCCTAGGTCAAAAGGATGCCACTATAGATGATACATAAATATTACCTATAACTATAGAAGGTCCATGACTCTGCTCCCTCGGAAGATGTGACACTGCATAGACATTATATATTCCATAGCCTTTAGTTACAAAATGAATTCCTTATGTAGTGTCTCTCTAATAACAATGCATAAGTGGTGTATGGATTCCCCTTCCATGGACACCTCCATAACATGACCGACCAGTAACACTCTAGCTCCCTACCTGCCATAGAGCTACTGATCCCACTCTATTATCCAACTATGGTGTTGATTCTCCCTAACTAGCCACTAGGGGAATATTATATAATAAAACACTAAATGGACCATCACTCAACAGGATAAACACTCATCTAGAGCCATATCACAATGATGTTTCATGTTTCATTGATTCCCACACAGACGAAATACCAAAAAACTTATAGTAAGTTCACTCTGACTAGTACTACCAATATGGGTGGTCTCAAAGAGATGATTCCTACCACTAGATACTAAAATAATGGGCCTATAAGATAGTTCACTATGATTTGGACCCCTAGGTTCATTCAAGATATTATCAGTAATAAGATCCTGGTTTACTATATCATACAAGGTTGTCAACTGGAAAATGTTCACCTAATAATGAATAAGATGTTTGATACTATGCTAAAATCATCTCTCTTTCATTGGATCTTACTTCATATAGATAAGTGAAAAGAGTGGAGGATTTGTAAAATGAGATGAGTAACCTATAATAATCATAGAACCGTACTGGATGTTCATGATCTTCTCTAGTGCTATTAGCCCTCAAGGACTTAAGAAAAAATTATACATATATGACTATATGAAAACTGTCCCATGCTATACCCTGATGAAGATCTTCAATGGGTTATAAAATCCTAAAATATATTGAAAAAATATATAAGAATATACATAGTGATCATAAATCCCTTCTTAGTAGGTTTATTAAGGTGGTCAAAGATATTGAGAATAGACTATATCTCCTGAATCTTCATCTTTGAGACCACCATTCCTCGGAAACATGGGTGGATACTATTACTGGGACTTTCGCATGAACTATTCCATAGAAGAGTCAAGTCATAAAAATCCCTATATAGTCTGCTTAAGTAGAAAACATTCCCCTCAAAACTGATCATCATCACCCTCATCAGGAACAAATAGAGGTTCCTCAGGTGGCACTACTAGAGGTAACACTAGTGGATTAGGAGCCACATACTCTAGACTATGGTCGTCACCACCCTCTAGGAAGATGAATTTAGGTCATCATGGTGTTTTATCTCTAAAAATACCATAAACATTGATTATATCATATTTAACATGATAACAACACATAAACAAGAACATGAATGTTACGCTCCATCTTATATAATAATGACACCCCTCTAAGTTCTTAGAAATAATGGTCTATATGATAGAAATGATCATAAAGAACACAAGATACACAATTTAATACCCATGAATAAGGCCATGTATGGGTTAAGCTCTCTATTCCACTGAAGGGTTCCATTATATTGACTGTCAATTGCATGTTATAGAAGAAAATAACCCCTTTAATTTTCAATTGGAATCTCCATTTAACATCAAACATGTTAAAATTGTATATTTTTAAATTATTCTATTTACATAATTGACTAGTTATCTAAATTACCATACCATATACAAAATTATGTAATTTCATATATCTAAAAAAATAAACAGATAAGCATGAAATCTAATACACATACATACATGTATATTAAATGAACAAAAAAGACCAAAAGACTATCTCCAAATAGCATCACGAGCCATATATCTATCTTGTGATCCCTGCACTAATGATATAATAAATAAAAGTATCAATAACCAAGCACGTTCCCCCATCCATACTTGAATCCATTAATTCTATCTGGGTACCAAATAGTGGCCTAAACACAGTGTGAGATATACCCAATAGGACACCACCAACAGTGTCAACAAAAAATCCATATTGTGAATTTAAACTATATATGTGATCATGTATAAAAATAATAATTTTAAAATGAATAAAATGTATAAAAGTCCATGAGAACAAGTTGTAATAAGATAAGAACAGAAAAATGAGAATATATGTATATATATATATATTAAAGTTTTTATAGTAGGTAACAATAAACTCGACGTACGCCACATGTGAAATGAGTAACATACCTACATTGTCTAGGTCCCAAGGAATATAATTAGAGATACATATATATGAAGATATGAATGAAGCGAAAAAGTCTCATAATCTATTATTCAAGACTCGTTATTGGTTTCATACCATAAATAATCATAAATTGGGGTCAATGTGCCATACTTCAATCCCCTAGTTAGTTTCATACCAACAATAATCATAAATAGGGGTCATTTTTTTCGTACCTAGACCCCTTTTTCATAATCAAACATTAATAAAAACAATTTGATACCATCATAACAATTCAGTTACATACCAAGATATTCAATATCAACCAGGTAAATAAAATAAAAGAGGTCATCTATGTTAGGGTTCATACTATTTTACAATGATCATTTAACCAACCAATTAATCAATGTAAGAGCATTAATAACTTGGATAGGTTGAATGTTGCCCTAAAATTTCATCATTAAATTCATTATGTATCCCACTATAAGAGTAGTGATCTTACACACTCAAAGTGGCGGTTTAACACAAGGAATATAAATAAACACACCAGATATATAGATCATGTTATGGTTAACAAACTCCAACTATGATTATGTCCTATGTGGGAAACCCATATCAAAGTAAATAAATAATTTAAATCATATAAATTAAAATAGAATAATTAACATTATGGTCTAGTGTGATTAATAATGTTTATATTCAAATATACAAAAATCCTTTGGAAAGGGTATAGACCACTAACATTATGCCTGAAATATAAATATCATCTAGTATCGGCCTTTTGTTTAGTCTAGGTTGAAAGAAAATAGAAGAACAACAAATTTACCTAAATATAGGGATTATTATATCACACTAAAAAGACCCTTTAATGGGAAAAAATTGAGAAGGTATTTAAAGGAATGATGATATTAAGAGTGGTGATCCAACGAGACAAACAATATCTTGATTAGATTCCGAATGAAGAAATAATGTCAAAGCCTAGAATTAGGCTTTTGAGAGATCAAAATGGAGTAGATGAAGATAATTTCCATTGGAGATAAAAATAAAGGAGGGGTGAGATAAATATAAAGAGGTGAAAATGATAATTATATACTATTTAAGTGTTCTCATAGTTTTTTCGCATAGTTGGCCAGACCGTGGGACAACTATATGCACACCAATACACAGGGACCACACCCTACATGTCCCGAAGCAGAAAATTATTAAAAAAATGCGTAGACCATGAAAATATTATGTCTCAACCAATCATGGTTCAATACTCCCTCACATGATTTAGAAAGACCTTGTGGTGATCTGACTGGGTTTCATGGTTTGTGGTATATGGTTAGAACTAACATGTGCTAACCATGATCCGCTCTTTTTTCCTCAATAATTCAGATCCCCATGGTTAGAACAGGACCCAAACACTCTCAAAAGCTTCCTTATGTGATTAGAAACATGTATATGAATAAAAAATAAGGTTTATACTAAAAGAATAATGTTCCAAACCTCATGTAAAATATGGGATTTTACAATTACCCAATACATATCATGTACACTACACAAAGAAAAACCCATATACCACACAATTCCTAACCATATAACGAAACATTATACTCATAAATAGATATTACATATATACACATTAATAATAATTACATGACACAAAAAAACCATGCTACAACCATATGAGTTTAGTGTGTTTGGAGACTTGTAAACAAAAGTAACTTGTTCATAAAACATCTACATCGTATTATACTTATTCATTGATAATTAGAACCATTTTTGACGTATCATACTTAATAACTTTATTTATATCTTGGGGAGAAGAAAAATAAGAGATTGGTGATCTCACATGACCAGTAAGGGTATACATGGGAGATATAATCCATAACATAAGGATAAGGGCATAAGAACATGAACACACAATTTGAAAATTATAACCTCCATATCAAGGATCAAAATATAGAGTGATTGAAAAAATCATTGAATTTCATAAGACATGAATGAAAAGTGAAATTGATACATGATAGAATAACATTGTCATAAGACATGGAATTTTGGTACATACATAAGAATAATAAATCATTTCCTTAGAATTCAATGATCATTGACAAAACATATAAAAGAACCATATTTTTGGCTATCCCTATTGGTCGGTACCCACCAACACCCCTAGTTGAGGCACATTACTCATAATGGAATTGGTTAACTCCCCAAACCATCATATTAGAAAAGGTTCCCTCCCCGCACCATCATATTAGAATGATTACCTTATATAATAGTGTTCAATCCTTATTCTAGTCTAGTGTTACTAAACCAAATTCACTCCACATTATATTACTATCTTAATAATCCTAGTTCACTCCCCATTCTAGTCATGTTTTACTGAACTGAGTTCACTCTCCATTCCAATCTTGTATTAATGAACCATGTTCACTCACCATTGCAGTCCTCTCTTACTAAACTGAGGTCACTCCCTATTCCTATATTGTCTTACTTAAATGAGTTCAATTTATATTTTAGTCCATTCTTATTGAACCAATTCCACTCCTCATTATAGTCATGTCTTATTTAACTGATTACACCTCTCATTTTATCCATTTAAATCTCATTTGGTATAAATTATTACCCAATGAATTTGAGGGAGATATAGGTCCCACCCATCATTCGTTATAACATAACCACAATCATTGGTTATAATATAACAAAAATTATTTTTTATAATGTAATAATCATTACATACTAAAAACCATACATATTTGTGATAAAAGAACATAAATCATATTAGAACCCATGAAAGTAATTTGGGTTTCATAAATGTTTCAACATAGTATAATCCGTGGAAAAGATACAGGTTTCAAAAATATAATTCCATTATAAACATAAACCAACCATAAAAATAATATTTATTGTGACCTTGAATAATATCTATAAAAAATAATAATTAACATGAAATAATATTATCTTATAAGGAAAATAATTTGGAAAGATCACTTGAAATGATTCTCGAAAAACTAAATTTCCATTATCATATTATTTATTTTTAAACATCTATGAAATTATAAAATAAAAAATTGTATTTGAAAATAAAATTATAATATTATAAAGGAAACATAAAATATTTAAGGGATTATTATGGAAGGAAAATATATTAATTCCGTATAATTTTAAATAAATATTCCTTCGATATTTTTTTAAAAAGTCACAAAGAACCATTTTTTGAAAAAGAAAAAAATAATTTCAAAATATTTTTTTAAAAGTAAAACATGGGTAAAAAGGACTATAAAATATCTTAATAGATTTCTAAAAACATTTCTAGAAATTTTTTTAGAAACCATAAAAATGGTAAAAAATTAATGTTTTAAGGTAAAATTGAAAATGATAAATTTTAAAAGGGAAGTCTATTATCAGTGAAGTGAGAATTCATAAAATGAATATATTATGTGTATATGGTGTAAATCCACATAAAACAAGCATAAATAGAAAATAAGATAATAAAAACCATTCCACATAATATATTAACATGTAATAATCAATGAAGTTAAATTTTAACCCAATGAATGGAAATTGAGAAGCCCCTTACCACTATGTATGTATTCAAATTATATGAACTATAAAATAAATAATTATAAAAGGAAACCCTGAATAACATTAATATAATGAGATTCATGATATTATTTAATAAATTTAGGTGTATATACAACATATAAGAAATAATTATTGAATCAGACATACTTATCATAGAAGTAAAATTTACATGAAAAACTATTACCTCACGCTTCCCTTTGGCTTTGAATACATTAAACTCATTTATAATGGTTTAAATACTTTTATTAATTAATTTCATAACTATAATAAAATTTATAATACATTATATGATATTTTTATAAAATATTACCACCCATTGATTAATAATATTACATTATTTTCATTGTTTTGGGTGCACTCATTTCATGGTTTCATGATTAGTTCATTTGTGTAAAATTATAGATTTTCTGGTCAAATATAAATAAGACCCTATAAGTGAGATGATATTGTATTCATGAATTACATATGTTTAAATGTTCACATAAATTATTTTTATTTCAATGACAAGGATTATTCATTTGATAAAATTCTAATTATAAATGTTTAGTTTATTTTTTTCGGTTCTTTAGACCATCAAAAACAAGTTTCATTTTATTTAATATTATTTATAAATATTAGTTCCAAAATATGAAATAAGATATAATATACTGATTAAATATGATTTAACTAGAAAAATATTTTCCTAACTAGTCTTGAAGGTAGTAAATAAAAATGGGAAATTATTATCCACAGAGATGGTTAACCACCATAATTTGGACAATGGTTTTGTTTAATTGAATTAGTTGAGAAGAGAGAAGGGGAATAAAGAAGATATTAAATTATAAATTTAAAACTCATGTATATACATGATAATTTGTTTATTATTCTTTTAAGTATTAAGTAGGTGAATAGAATGTAGAAAACAAAAAGAAATTAAGAGAGTTTTTTTAAGAAATTTTCTACTTGAGTATCACCTGCTTGAAGGACCCCTTAAGGAACATGGAATTGGTCATTGGGTGAGACAAGAATCACTTGTATGTGTAAAGAGTGGGGAGGATAGGGTTTATATAATATTTTAGTGGATTCATGTATTTTTATGAGAAATGGGGTGGTGAGGATTGGTATTTACACTTTAGGAGTGGTGGTTTTAGGTGATTAAATAATGATTATTTTATATTTAAAGACAACCACATTTGAGTGGAATTAATTACAATTAATTTGGATAAAAATTAATATTTTAAATGATATTTAATTCTAATAAACACATAAACAACCCATTTATTTTTTATTTTTTAGTTATTTTAATCTTTTACCTTTTAACTTTAACCGATTATATTATTTTACCCATACTACGGAAAAACTTTTTTTACTATGATATATTTTTATGGATATAAATGAAAACTAAATTATAATATAATTTTTATATCCTAATTAAAAACATGGTTTCATTAATTTAAAATTCAAAACATATAAGTTGAAAAATTAAATTTAAAATTATACGTACAAAGCAAAATGAAAAATAGTGTTTCTTGAGAAATATGTTTTTAAGCCCAACAATGAACCTATACCAAAATATGGTATAAATATTGTTTAAATAAAATTAATAAAATATATATAACTAAAAATTACTCATGCTATGTTGAGATAAAATTAAAATCATAAAATTACTTAAATATAAAGAAAACATGGTCTTTATAAAAAGCGGTATTTTTTTACTATTCACTGAAAAATTAATCATTTTAGAAAATCATCAAAAAATTACCTTAAGATAAGTTTGAAATGTTGAATAAAAAAATGCAGTTAATTTGATAAAATATTCTTTTAAACATTTCAAAAAATAATTATATTAATTTTTATATAGAAACAAATAAAAACCCCTTTTTGAAGAAAGCATATATTTTTAGAATAAAACGACTACTAAAAATTATGTTCATAATCTCAAATAATTAATTAATATATTAAAATTTATTGGTAAACTATATATTTTATAACTTGGTTAATAATATATTTTAAAACCCATTTAATGTCTGATTTATAATGCGCGTGTCAAAATAATAATATTTTTTAGTTTATTTGAGCTCGATATTCTTTGAAAAGTAATCTATCGAGAGATTAAATTTTAAAGGAGACATAAAATAAAATATTGATTTGTTACATTGTAACCCCTTAAAATGAATTTATCCCTTGAAACTAATCACTTGGATAAAAAAAGATGAGGATACCTCTGACTCATCACATCATCGGGTTCCTACATAGCTTCATCAAATTAGCGATTTCACCACAAAACATTAATCACGTTAGTTGTCTTATTTCAAATAATTTTTCCTCAATGATCCTGCATCTCTATCATTTTATCTTCATAATAAATATATATCTCTAATGATATGACCTTTGGGTTTTTTACATGTGACAGATCAAGTATATACTTCCTCAAGAGAGATACATGGATCACATCATGAACATGAGAGAGATTCTATGGAAGTTCCAATTGATTAGCTACTACCTCGATATGATCACTAATTTAAAAACAATTATCCACACAATTTGAAAATGAACATTGAATTAAAATTTGGATATTTTAAAATTAATTTGTGGGAAACCCATATCATAAAATTGGTCAATAAAACATCCTCTCAAATAGTGGGAAAGTAATAGGAGAAGGTCACCCCAAAACTAGGATTCTGATTATGAGAAAATTAGTGGAAAGTGAAAATATGGATATGGAAGAGAATTATAACAATCACGTTTTTATGAAATTATATAAGGAAAATAATGAATATAAGGTTAATAAAAAAAATATCATATACGAAAGAGGTCTAAAAAAGGTTATGATATCATAAAAAATGATCATAATAGGATAAAATTTTATTTCAAATTGTATTGAGATGATATAATAACTTTATTTCATCTCATAAGTACAATATCACTCTTTGGACATGACTTGATCAATTTACTCTTCATTTATTACTCAATGAAATTAAGTTGAAATTGAAATTCTTAAAGAACTACTTGATCATAAGATCCATAATGGGATGACAAGTCATTTTTTCTGTCGCTATTTATCATCATAATAAAATGGTTATAACATGTTATCCTATACACATAAATCTTCATATGATTAAGTAATACATTAATATCTAAAACCTAATCCAATGTTAAATGTAAAAAATTTAATAAATTGATACCCATATGAACCTTTGAAAAGACTAAAATCAACAACATTGGAATGGAGGACACTAAATTTTCAATATAATATAATCATAATCCCCCCAAACAACTCAATTTAGCTCTTAATTATCACACACCAAACATGTGAAGATCATTATCTTGTATTCTCTTGAAACATGGTAATAACCTGAGTTATAATAAATCCTTAGTGAAATCATGCCTACTTTTGAAAATTAACACTTTCCTCATAGTATAAATCTATAAATTCTATAAACTCAATCCCTAAAACCCTTTTCATCATATTAATAATTTGTTTCAAGGTCATAAATATTATCCCATTTATTTTATCAAAATAAAAAAAATTCTTTATCTCAATTTTTATATAAACATTATGCACGTATTAGGGGTTATCATTCCCTTAATCATGTTTCTCTATAAATATCACCTTACCAGCTCAATCAATTTTCATGTTTACCAGTACCATTCAAAATATACTTTAAAATACTTATGGAAAAACTATAATGTAACAAACCATATATGTTTTATTATTTTATAATACAATAAAAGTACATCTAAAACATTATTCTTGAATTCCTATACAGAAACACCAAATCATTCCACTTCCTTATTAAACCATTGACCAGACATAGTCATTTTATTAATCTACAATTATTCTATCCCATATGTCATTCACAGTTTCCTCATCATCATAAATATCACCATTAATTACACAAAATTTAGGATTCTCTTCATTAACTTTCCACATAGGGCATCTTTTTTCATAATACCCATAAATTACACATTTAAAACATTTAACTATTGATTATTCCAAATGAATAATTTTTTTTCATCCATTGTATTATCATAAACTTTAAATTTTATTTTTCAATTAATTTCTTTGTGTCCTTACTTTCCACACCCAAATCTTCTTCAAGTTCATTCGAAACATTCTATTTGATGCCTCTTCCAATGTGATTTAAATGATGAAAACTGAACATTCATTCCACAGTGTTTACCATGAAATTCTATCTTTATCTTATTATATGGTTCTAGAAACTCACCAAATTTGATATTATTGATCACATTAAGAGATGGATGATTAGGCATAATAACAAGCTTTCACCTTCCAACTCCCATTTCATTTGGTTTCTCATGAGGACGATCAATCAATTATCCATCACATTAATAATTAACATGATTAATCATGTATCAAGACATTGTATAAATCTCAAAAATCATAGTTCAAGGTACAATAAACATCGTAGAAATATTAAGACCATACTTTTTTACATGACTATTACATAATTTTTTAGAATAACAACATAAAAGCATTACAACTCTAGGTTCAATGGTTTAATATCTTTAGAAAATTAGGCCCATATATAAAATATAAATAATAAAACATAAACATTATTTAATTCCTTCTTCTCTAGATTATTAATGGACCTCATGTACTCCTTACAATATGTAGTCACCTAAGGATATACATCAAAGAGAGGGGTGATCTAAAATCCCAGTAATGGAGATGATAAAGACACAAATCAATAAAACATGGGTGACCATAATCAACATCATCATAATATAATAATAGGATAATAATCGCAATCATAATAGGAATCAATAGATAAATTCATGAAATGTGTAAATTCATTAAAATGAACCACAATGTCTTAGCGTTCAAATACCACACATTGTTGTGAACAAATCTAACATCATGTTTAATCATAACATATGTGAATAATCGTAACATCATCATTGAGAACAAATATAGTGTCATGTTCAAAAATATTTCACATTATATCATTAGATACATCAAATTACACAATTCATTGGAGTGCTATATAATCCTGGGTGAACATGTTACATCACAAAATTTACCTTATAATTCATGACTCTTTGAAAGTCTATCAATATTAAACATAAAATAACCCATGGAAAGGAATGATTTTAGTTTCATACAACATGCATTCCTAAAAAAACATGGTCCTCCCAAATGAAAAACATAAAAACCTATTTAGTATAAGATTCATTATTCTTGAGTGAGAAGATACAACTCAAGAGGAGTTAAAATGTGTTTCCAAAAGATGATTTTTTTGGGAAAATATTTTTTTTCATAAAAAAATATTTAAAACATGTATATCCTAGAAATTAAAATGTTAGAATATGTAAAGTATATTTATGTAACATTTAAGGATATATCCAAAAAAATTTATGAAATGAAATAGTGATAACCCAAAGACAGTGATATGGGTTTTTGAATCCTCTTACCTTAAGACTGAATTATATCTTCAATTAAATATCCTAGATAATAAAATTCGTTTTGTTAATTAATAAATAAGGAACCTATTTTACATATATTTTATTAATTCTAATTTTATCAATTTCTTTTATGGCCTTTTTAATGAGTTATAGATTTCAATTTCATTGTTGGGGAGTGTTCATTTTCTTGGTTTTCATTATCAGTTCACTTGTATATATGTATGGAAGATCATGTAAAATGAGAATAATTATCCATAATTTAAATTATATAATATTAGTTAAAATTCATAATTATAAATGGTCTTATAATTTTTTTTCCAAACATGGGGATGAATAATTAAAAGAAATTTTAATGATAATCATTTAGATTAATTTGTCAGTTTTTCGATCATTTCGTACTAGTTTTTTTATTATATAGTATTATAGATATGTTAATTCAATAAAACTAAAAAATTATAAAATATATTTTAAAATATATCTAAACAATTATAAGGGTTTTATGGATATACTTTAAGGAAATAAAGTAAAATAGAAACATGTCACCCTTGGAGGCGATAAATCAAAACCTCACATACAATATTTAAATTTTTAGAAAAAAAAAGTAAAAGACAAGAGGTTTAATGAATTATTATTAGATTAACATAATAAAAATAAAGTATATATTATATAATGTATATATTATTCCACTTGGAAAAGGTTATGTGATTACATAATAATAAAATAAATTAAATTAAAAAGAAATTAAAAAGAAATTAAAAAGAAATTAAAAGAAAATGAAAGATAATTTTTCCTCTTGAAGTTATTCTCCAAGAGAACCTCCTTAAAGATATTGGATTTGGTATTTTTTTCAAGAAACAATACTCTTATAAGTGTGGAAGATGCTTATGAAGATCACTTAGAATAATTTATAAATTCTCAAAATCTTGGATGTTGTGAGGAGAAGAGGTGATGAGGGGTGGTATTTATAGGGGATGAGTGGGTATTGTTTTGATTATTTTATTATATTTACTCAAGAATATAAATAGTTTGAATCACATCACCAAATAACATAAACAATGAAAGATATTTTGAGATTATAGTCTTACATAATCCATAAATCATCTACGACTCAATAATTCATGTATTGGTAAAATACCATAAATTATCGCATCTCACAATTGACAAAAAAATCAACTACTTTAGAAAAATACGAAAAAAATATATATAACCATTTTTTGATATATAGAATTAAAAAATTAACTCCATATTATGAAAATAATTTTATAAATATGAGACATTTAATTTTTAATTAAAATCATCTTTTATTCAAGAAATATAGATTTTAGAATTACAACCCATTTTATGAAACATTGAAAAATTAATTAAGGCCTAATAAAATTATCTTATAATAATAAGACAACAAAATATTAATTTAAATATCTATTTCATGAAATTAATTTTCTAAATATGAGAAATTTAATTTTTAATTAATATCATCATTTATTCAAAAAATATAGATTTTAAAATTATAACTCATTTTATGAAACATTGAAAAAATAATTAATGTCTCATAGAATTATCTTATAATCATAAGATATATAAATATTAATTTAAAAATATATTTTATGAAAATTATTTTTCTTTTATATCATTATATTTATTATAAAATTATAAATAATCATTTTATGTTTTATAAAATGCCAAAACTTAATTTATTATTTTAAAAAATTTATTTATATATACTATTATTCAATTATATAATATAATCATTCATTATATCGATAAATTTTATTTATACTTTCATAGTTTAGGTTACTATTCTATTTGTTGGATTACTATTCCGAATGGGCAAGTTACTATTTTAAGGGTGGAGTTACTATTTCATCGGTATAAGTACCTTAGTTTTTATGAATATCATTTATTTCATTCTTAATTTATAGAAATAATGTTCTTATTTGTATTTATATTAAATTTATGTGATTTATACTATATTACATAATTATAAGAAGGGAAATTCGGTTGATTAATGTTTTTGTCGTTACATTTTCCCCCAATTTTAAATTTCACCATCAAAATTTCATTTCACGTAAATAGGTGATGTAATTTATTTTTCATTACTTCTCCCAATTACTATGTCCCATAATCATACTTATGGTTCCTCCAAAACACTTTTACAAGGTTGGTTGTCTTGTTGCATAAGACCTTATCTCTCAAGTCCAAAATCTTTATAGGCTTTTCTACGTAAGAGAGATCATCTTCCAGCTATGTCACATCTCAGTTAAGTACATGTGAGGGACCGATATGTACATACTCTGGAGAGATACATGGAACATGTTATAAACTTGATCTATACTTCGTGGAAGTGTATGTCGATAACATATTTCCTCTATGTGATCAAGGATTTCAAAGTGGCCAAAGTACCTTGGTCTTAGCTTCCCTTTCATTCCTAACCACATGACTCTTTTCCATGGTGATATTTAAATGAAGACATTATCTACAATATTGAACTCCAAGTCCCTTCGATGGTTGTAATCATAACTATTTTTCCATCTATGTGCCGATTTTATATATTACTTGATGGATTGAACCATCTATGTCATCTCTTGCACAAGACTTGTTTCATGTATCATTCATTCTCCAAATTCATCACAACATGTTTGAGTTCTGCATTGATTTCCATACATATCTTTATATGGAGCCATATTAATACTCTATTAGAATATATTTTTGTACGAGAACTCAATCAACGGGAGATTATGAAAAAATTCCATTTTTATTTCCATTGATAAACCTCTTAGATGTATTCAAGCGTCTGAATATTCCTTTAATATTATCTATTAATTTGGCTGTGATAGGAAATTCATAAATTCAATTTAATAATCAAATAATGTTATATAATTATATAGAAATTCTATGTAAACCTTAGATCATGACCAGATTAAATCAAAATTAGAACCCATTTTAGCCTCACAACTTCCTTCACATATATCATAGAATGTTTTTCAAGCGATATATATTCCCAAATAGAAATAAATTTGTCAGTTGTGGTGAGTCGATCAACCAAAACCCATATTAATTTTTTTCCTTTAGATGTATTTGGGAGACCATTGAAAAAGTCTATTGTGACATTTTTCCATTTCTATGTTTGTATACGAATTGGTTGCATCATCACCTTAGAATTATATCACTCTTCTTTAACTTGATGACATATTAAGAACCTTGAGATATACCCCACAATATTTTACTCTATGTTTTCCCATGAAAAGAATTATTGAAGACCGTAGTATATCTTGGTACGTCCAGGATGGATAGAGAAATATGAGTTAAGTGTATTATCCAATAGATCTTTATTTATCTCAAGCGATAAAGGTACACATAGCCTCATTCCGAACCAAATCACATCATCATAATCGACATGGAAATAATTTATCTTTCCTTATTTTACTACATTTTCCTTCTTCTAAAACTCTATATCACCCCTTTGTTCCTCCTTAATCTTCTATTGGATTGATGGTGGGGAAATTATTTGGTAAAGGTAGGGCATGTTCCCTGTCATTATGATATCCAAATCCATCCTTTGTATATTCATGAATGTATGGTCATTCTCAATCTGCATCATGGATAGGGTAACATGTTATTTTCTTCTAAGAGCTCCATCTACCTTGTTTCCCTACCTAGTATGATACAAAAAAAATAATTATAGTCTAGGATTAGCTCTAACCATATTATTTGAAACATGTTGGGTTCATTTTGTGTGAATATATACGTTATGATCTTGTGATCATTATTTATGACACAGTTCTCACCATAAAGATACTTCCACTTGATTATTTGAGCGAAGATCATAGTTGAAAACTCTAGATCAAGTGTTGGTTAGTTATGCTAATGGATCATGAATAACCTTTAGAAAATATTTCAACAGCGAGGGTTTTAATTCCCTATGAAGAATAATACCTCACTCAAATGGTTGGTTTAATGGAAGTAATCAATCTCAAGAAAATGTCTATTATGAGGGAATATAGTAGTGTGTTTCCTAAAGAGTTACCTAGAATTCCCTCAGATCATGAGGTAGAGGTCTCAGTAGAACTCATACCTAGAGCTACTCATATCTCTAAATTCCCCTACAGGATGGCCCCAGTCAAGTTTTTTATGGAAGAATCATCCCACATATGTCAATAAGATAATTTTCCAACAGTTCAATTTCAATAATCACACCCCTAGGTTTTTTTTATAGATTTGTCTAGTTCAAGTTATCGACACTTCGATTTAGAATTCCTAGAAGTATTTTAGGATATAAAGGAATGTGTAGAAATCAAATAAAATAAGTCTTTTTTCCATTATTGAGTGATTAGAAAGTGTACCTTATATGACTTCATTATCTTGCTCCACATTAGTAGTAGTGATGGAATAAGCTTTACCTTGATCCTTCTGATTGTTTGTCTACTGATGATGATTACCCTTTAGGACTCAAGGTTTAGTTCAGTTGTTTTCTTAGTTACCATTCTCTATACAGTTGAAGCATTGAACCATGGGTGGTGCTCTTATTTTTTCCATCACATTTTCCAAATTCGTTATGTCTCACCAACATTCATGAGCTTGGTGACCTTCTCTCCCACACTTTATGCATTAATATTTCCATTTGATTAAATTACAATGACATTTATTCCCACATTTTGGACATGTCAATGGTTGATATTTCGTTACACCTTTTTCACTATATCATCCATATTGAAGATCCATTTTTTATTCCATATCTTCAAAACCAGGAGATCATTCTCCAAAATCTATCTCTACTTTGAGAGAACATTTAACCTCTTATTCATAACTCCCAATGCCTCATATTGGAATAGACACTCAATGTTTTGGTTCTAAACTACTAAAGAATACATCTATTTTTATATCATTATTGATAATAAAACATGATGAGTAAATTTCAATCCTTGTAAATTTTTCTTTGTAAGCCATAGAAGATTAACCTTTTTTTTATTTAGCTCTATAAATTCTCCACCCATATTTTTCTAAAGAGTATGAGTGAAATAATTATTTAAAAAAATTTATTAATGTATTCCCACTCTATTTCTTCCATTTCATCCTTTGGTTGGTGTTCTAAATCAAAACCCACCATTGGTCAGCCTCTCCATCTAAGAGGTAAAAGACCAGAGTCCTCTTATCCATATCAAAATAGTGAAGCATAGAAAAGATCATATCCGTTGAGTTTACCAGCTATTATTAGACCATTGGATTAGAAGATCCACTAAATGTTGGTGGACGTTACTATATAAAAGTATACATATCCAGTTTATCCCTCTTATAAGAATGTGGAAGTTCCACATTATTCATATTATAGTTTATAGCCAGAGAGAGATGATTAAGCATTTACATGAAATTTTGAACTCTACCTCCAAAGGAATTGGGGATGTCGATTGGGAATTCACTACATTGTCGCTTACAAAAGAATTTGGCCAAGTTTACCCTAGTTCCCACCATCTTCTAAAATATAAAATATTGGACCAAAAGAATAATTCAAAAAATAATGAATATAAAATTTATTACCTTTTGAAATTAACCCTAAAGGCACATCTTATGGGATACCTATGTATAACATTTTTCTAAAATAAAGTCTCTTGGGTGCTTACATGTAGTTAGTCCTATAGTAAGGGTTATAACTAATATGTTTTAATCCTAATTCCCAAATAACTTAAACTATGATCTGATACCAACTATAGTAACCCTACATTTCTTACATAACTGTTACATAATTTTAGAGATAAACAACTTAAAAGAATTATACAAATAGGATAAAAGGATTAGTATCTTGGTAAAATTTGGAATACAAATAAAGTTTACGTAATAAAACATAAAAATTATTTAATATAATCTTCTCTATCTTCTTAGTTTCCCTCATGTAATCCTTAGTATAAGTAGATACCTAATGATATACATGAAGGAAAATGATGAACTAAAATCTTAATAAGAGGGTAGATAAAGACATTAATAAAAAAATGGTGAGCATAATCATCATAATCATAATATAATCTAAGGATCATAATCATAATCATGTGAGGAATCATTATATAAATTCATGAAATGTGGAGATTCATAAAAACGTTATATGATGTCTTAGTGGTCAAATACCACACATAGTTGTGAATAATGATAACATGAAGTTCACACATAACACAAGTGAATAATCATAAAATCATAATTATGAACAAATATAGAATCATGTTTATGCATATCTAACATTTTTTCATGAGTTACGTCATATTACCCTATTCATTAGAGTTTTATATAATTCCTAGCACACCCGTCATATCATAACATTTACATAATCATTTGTGCCACTAAGAACATATATAAAAAATAGATAAAAAATAACCCATAGAATGGAATGAGTTTCATTAAATATAGAATACATTCACTAAAAAACTTGTGAGTTTCCAAATGATAAAGGAAAAATCATATTTATTATAAGATTCATCATTTTCGAGAAATAAAGAAACAACTCATGAGGAGTCAAAATGTGTTTTTGAAAGAACATTTTATTGGAAAATATTTCTATTTTTCATAAACCATATCCAAAACATGTATATACAAGAAAATAAAACATTAAAACATATAGATTATATTAATGTAACATTAAATTAAATATACACAAAAAAAATTTAGAATGAATGAGTGATAACGACATGGAGTTGTATTTGAGAATAACTTTACCTTTTATATGAATTCTATTATCACTACAATATTCTAGATAATAAAATTAGAATCATTAATTACTAAATATAGAACCTATTTTATATGTATTTTTCTATCTATAATTTTTTAAGTTCAGTCATGGCCATTTTAATGAGTTACATATTTAAATTTCATTGTTTGAGAGTGTTTATTTTTCGGGTTTTCATGATCGGTTCACTTATTTATATGTATGGAAGATCATGTAAAATGAGAATAACAATCCAGAATAAAATAATATGATATTAATGAACTTATATAATTTAAATATTCTTCAATATATTTTTCATATATGATAATTATTCATTAGATAAAACATTAAGGATAATCATGTAGATTAATTTGGTTGTTTTTTGATCATCACCGACTAGTTATGTTTTATTACTTATTATTATATATATTTTAGTTCCAAAAGATAAGAAAGTTTATAAAATAAATATTACAATATTTTTCAACCATTATAATGTTATTTCAACTAGCATTTAAGATGGTAAATGAAAATGAAAACATGTCATCCTTGAATGCGATAAATCAACACCTCACAGATGATGTATTAAAATAAAAATAAATAAAACGTTGATGAGGTTTGATGATGAATTATTACATTAAAATAATAATATTATAATATATATAATATACTAGACATATCATTCCACTTGGATAAATTTATTTTATGAGAGAATAAGAAAATAAAATAAATTAAAAGAAAACAGAAGAGGATTTAACCTCATGAACTTATTCTCCTTGAGATCCTCCTTGGGTAGATTGGATCTAGACTTTTATTATAGAAAAATGCTCATGGATGTGGGGAGATTCATGGGAAGAGTATTGGGAATAATTTGGACATGTTTTTAAACATGGATGGTGTGAGGAAAAGATGTGATGAACATTGGTATTTATAGGGGAGGAGGGGGTAATTTTTGTCTTTTATTCATTATTATATTATTTGGGCTCAAGACTATCAATAGTTTGAACCATACCAGTAAATATATAAAATAATTAATGGTAGTGTGGGATTATGGTCTTAAATAACCCATACTTCATTTAGGAATCAATAATTCATGTATTTGTTAAATACCATAAATTACTATATTTTAATATTGAAAAAAATTCAACTATTCTAGAAAAAACCCAAAATATGAACCCAATTTTTTTCAGTGTGTAAAATTAAAAATTGAACTCTATTTTATTATAATAATTTTCTAAACATGATAAACTTAATTTTTAATTATAATCACCATTTATTCAGAAAATACCGATTTTACAATTATAACTACTTTTATGACAGTTTGAAAAATTAATTAAGGTATCACAAATTTATCATGTAATCATAAGAAATAAAAATTTTAATTTAAGAATATATTTGAAGAAAATAAAATTTCTTTTAAATTATTATATTAATTATATAATTATAAATAAACATTTATGATTTACAAATATATCTGCATTGAACTTATCATATTCCAAGAATTGATTTATTCATACTATGATATAATTATATCATATAATAATTTATAACATGGATAAATTTTATTAATAATTTCATAAGTGAGGTTATTATTCTATTGGCTATATTACTCTTCGTAATGGTCAAATTACTTTTCAAAGTGTCAAGTTACTGTTACATCAGTATAAGTCCACTAATTGAGATGAATATAACTTATTTCATTAATAATTTATGATATTAAAGTTTTTATTTGCATCTCTATGCTATGAATGTGTTTTATACCATATCGTAGTATTATAATAAGGTAATTTATATTGATAAAATTTTGGTTCATTAAATGGAAAACACATAATCAATAGAAATTATTTATAAAATTTATATCTATCAAACTTTAGTTTTAATCCTAGGTTATTCTTGATCATTAAAAAACATTAGGACGGTAACATATAATTACCCATAGAGTTAATAAAAATGTTTTATCATTATAGTTTCTAAAGGATAACTATACATTTCTTTGATACCAAATATAATGAACCATTATTTTATTACAAATATATTATATCAAGATAGATGAATATTCATTATAGAAAATAAAAAAACCATTCAAGAACCATATGGGTTTACTATTTTTGGAACTCAGAAAAAGAAACAAATGCTTTATAAAACATAAAAATCATCACGCTCTTATTCCTTCCAAACTAGGACCCCTTTTGAAATATCAAACTTAATACCTTTATTCATATCTTGGTGAAAAGAAACATAAGAAAATGGTGAGCTTAGATGCTCAGGGTGGGTAAATATGGAATATATCAGTCATAACATAATCAAAATGGAATAAGAACATGAACGTAACTTTTAAATGTTATAATATTTACATTAGGGATCATAATATTTTGGTCACAAGCAAAATCATATAAGTTCATAATACCGGAATCATTCAAGAGTATGATTCATAAGAGAATAACATTGGCATAATACTTAGAATTATGGAATAAATATAAGCATATAAAATCTTTCTCTTACTAAAGAAATATTATTTCAAAAAACAAAATAACGCCACTCTATGGGTGGAAACACCTCTAGGTTAGGACACACCATCATCCCCAGTGGTATCCCTTTCCTTATAGTAGAATCAGTTAACTCTCAAAACCATTGTAGTAGTTATAGTTTACACATAAGGCCATCATAGCAGAAAAAGTATCTTACTAAACCAAGTTCACTCCAAATTCTAGTCTTGTCTAACTAAACCAGCTTAACTTCCTATTCTAGTTATGTTTTACTGAACTGAGTACACGCCCTATTTCAGTCCCATCTTAATGAACCGAGTTCACTTCCAATTTTATTCTTATCTACTTTGTGAGATATAAATCATTAATCAATGCATTAAAGGGAGATATAGGTCCCACATATAATTTTCTATAATAAAACCTCCATCCTTTGTTGTAAAATAACCACAATCACATAATAAAAACACTATAAATGTTTTATATAAGAACATAAATCATATAAGAACTTAGAAAAATAAATTGGGTTTTATAAAAATTTCGTCATAGAATAACCCATGTAAAATAAAGATGTTTCATAAATATCATCCCATAACAATCATAAAATATCCCTTAAAAGAATAAGTGTAGTATCCTTGAATAATATCCCCATCAAATCAAAAGTAACGTAAAATCATTTTTTTTATATATGGTAATTAATTTTGAATGATCAATTGAAATAATTCATAAAAAATAACATTTAAATTTTGAAATAATATCATTTTAAAGAGCTGAAAATTCATAAAAGGAAAAATTTTCATTGAAAATAATATTATATGATTGTAAAGGAAACATCAAATCATTAAGGAATCATAATGCTGGTAAAATATTCTTATTCTGAATAATTACATAACACTTTTTCTATATTTTTGTCAAAAAATTGACAAAGAACCACATTGAGAACATTGATAAAGAATAGTATCAAAAAATTTTGTAAAAAGTTAACAAAGAGTAAAAATGATTATAAAATATATAAATATAACAATAAAAACTTTTTAATTTTTTTTAGAAAATACATAACTGGATAAAAAAAGATATTTTTAAGGGATACATTAAAAATATATTTTTTATATGAAGGACCCTTATAAATATCATATCATTGAAGTGATAGTTAATAAAATTAATCAATTATGTCTATTAGTTGTAGATAAACATAATTTTTTTGAAATAAAACAATATATAATCAAAATTTATCCCACACATAATCTTTAAATAAAATAATCAATGAAGTATTTGTTTAACCAATTGAATGAGAATTAAGTTAAGAAATCCATTACCATTTTGTTATCAATCAAATTGTATGCCACATAAAAGTAATAAATATAAAAATATATATTTAATAAAATTAATTGAATGAGATTAATGATATAATATATCATTTTTTAGTTTACACACAACACACAAGATATAATTTGTTAATTAGGCATACATCTCATGAAGTAAAAGTGAGACAAGAAACCATTACCCCAATATTCCCTTTAGTTTTTCGCACATTAACCTCTTATATAAAGGTTTAAATAACACTATTTATTTAATTAAATATAATAAAAATGTTTATAATACCTTATATCATACTTTTATAACATTTTACCACCCATTTATTAATAATATTTCATTATTTTCATTATTTTATATGTGCTCGTTTCAAGGATTCATGAGCAGTTCATTTGTGTATAATTATGGAATATCATGTAATGATAAAATAAAACCATATAAGTGAAATAAAATTTTATTCATGATCTCATATAAGATTAAATTTTCCTAAATATAATTTTTATTTTTTCCATGGGGATGATTCTTTTAATAAAATGCTGTTGATAAATATTTAGTTTATTTTGGCTGTTTTTCTGACCATCATAGTCTAGTTTTGTTTTATTTAATATTATATATATATATATTAGCTTAATAAAATTAAATATGTAATAATATTCATATTAAAATAATATTTAAACATAATATTATTTTTATGAACACCCTTGAATGTAGTAATGGAAAACGAAAAAAAAATATTATCCACAAAGACGGTTAACCACAACAATTTGGACAATGGTTGAATAGATTTGAATAATTGAAGATTTTAGAAGGGGTGGATATAATATATTAAATTATAAATATAACATTAAAATATATACATGATAATATATTTATTGTTATTTTATGGATAATGTATGTAAATATAATAAATAAAAAAAGAAAAGAAATTAAGAGAGGTCGTTTGATAAAGTTACCTCTTGAGTATAACATCCTTAAAGAATCCTGAAGGAAATTAGAATTGGTATTTGGGTGATACCAGATGCACATGGATGTGGGGAGAGTGGGTAGGATAGGTTTTGGAATATATTTTAATGTATTTGAGGCTTTTTCGGAGAAATGGGGTGGTGAGGATTGGTATTTATACTTGAGGAGGGGTGGTTTTAAGTGATTAAATAATGATTATTTCATATTTATAGCCAACCAATTTTCGGTGGAATAAATTCCAACTAAATTGGATGATAAATATTTTTTTAATATTTTTTTAATGTTTAGAAACAAATTAAACACCCATTTAATACTTTTTTCCAGGTATCTTATGCTTTAACTTTTTTTACTTTAACCCACTATGTTAGTTTACCTATACCAGGGTAAATCATTTATTTACAACGATAAATTTTTTATTCCTAAAAATCCAAATGACCATATAAGATAAATTAGAACACATGATTCAAAATATGGACTCAATTTTTAAAAATTAAAAACATATAATTTTAAAAATCATATTTTAAATTAAACCATCGAAACGTAACAAAACACAGTTTATTTAGAAAAATCTATTTTTAATCTCAATAATGTACATATACCAAAACACGGTATAATGATTATTTAAATATAATTAATTAGATTATATATAACTAAAAAGTACTTAAGTTAATTTTAGAAAAATTTAAAATCATGAAAGGAATTTTAAATATAATGAAAATATGTATTTTATAAAATGTGTATTTATTTACTATTCAATAAAAAATTAAAATTTTCATAAAATTCTCAAATATTAATCCTAACGTAATTTTTACATTATAAATTTAAAAATGATATTAGTTTTATGGAATAAAGTTTCTAAAATTATAAAAAATTAACAATATTTATTTTATCAAAGAAAGCAATACAAATATCATTTTGAAGAAAAAAATATATTTTAAGAATGTAATGAATTTACTAAAAAGTATGTAAAAATATAATTTAATTAATTAATTTATTAAAAATTAGTTATAATATTATATATTTCATAATTTGGTTAATACTATTCATTCCCAAAAATTAAATTGATGTCTTATAATGTTCGTCTAAAAATAATAATATTTTGGATTTTGTTTAAGCTCGATGTTATGTGAAAATTAATATATCTAAGAGATTAAATTTAAAAACACACATAAAAAATCATAGAGTGTTAAAAATTATGTATTTTTACTGGGAATATATTCATATGTAGCACACCCCACATGGATATTGGATGTGTACCCTACACAACCATATACCCCCACACGGGGTGTCTGGCCAAGTACACTGAAACACCCCCATAAGCCCACTACATAGCCTATACATGGAACACATAATATGTAGTCCTCAAAATTAGTTATTACCACAAAAATAAACAACACCTGATGTGTGTTCTTAAAACTATACACCATTTGACCATGATTTTTGAATGGGAAACTCATGGAATCTGCCCAAAACCACTGATTATCTCCAAAATGCAACATCGAGACTCTCTTAGCACCCCAAGAAACACATAAAAGTATTTTAAATATAATACAACTACACTATGGTTATTATAGGAAAAAAATAAAATATTCCTACCATAGTGTAGAAATCATTGACGACTTCATCTATATCTATGCCACACAATCACCAATGCTTGTGACCTCCACTATGGATCCCCGGGTAGTCGTATGCCTAAATCTTCTTCTTATATCCCTGTAAAACTCTTATTAGGAGACTTTAATGGGGTATATCCTTATAAGAATTCATTGAAATCCAAGGGATAATGGAAAATAAAAAAAAATAAAAAGGGGAAAAGAGAATATAAAAAAGGACAGAATAGGGGGCCAGGGCCCAGCCCCTATAGCCCTAAAAAAATATGCCTCACCTAAGAAATACCCCTCCATTAAGACTCAACCATATGGATGAGATATAAATCCAATTATATATTTAAAATATATCACTAAACAAACATGCATGAATAAATTAATATATAATTAATTAAATATTAAATATTCAGCTAAATTTTGAATGACTCATATTTCCACCAAAATACGATCCTAGGGTAAACACTCTATTTTAGGATCAACAATATGGTCAAAATATTATCTAACATAATATCATAAAAGAAATTAACCTTTTCCCTTGAGATACTTCTTGGAAGAAATGGTTCAGATTTCAACTGATTTTCTACATCCTATAACAATGTGGGTCCTCAAAAACTACACACAATAAATTATTCTCATGCCTTAGATTCCCCGGTGGTCAAAAAAAAGTCATGAAATCACACTAAGAATAGGTGAAACTAATTATATCATGATGTTATAATGAATAGTTTTACAATATCCATAAATCACTACCAACATGAGAGATATTACTCTATGACTGATCTGATTATCCCAACTACCAGAGTATCCTTATCATCACCCCACTACCAAAAACGTCACCCAAATGGCCCATGATATGTCTATCATTGAATTAAATGGATATATAAGAACAAAATACTCACACCTCAGGAACATAAAAAAATACAATAACCAATGCTCATTCTCAGATCACCTAGATCAATAATCTCTATGTTCAAAAAGACACATAAATTGAGGTCCATGACCTCTAATGGATTATAGATCAGTCCCTACCATACAATTGTCTATAAACCACTATCAAACATGCAACTAGATTAACACTCATATGGGTTAAGTCCTAATGAATCTAGGATAACATACATAAAACCACTAACTATTCTTCTCACAAAGGTTATTTCCATCAAAGTAGAGAAAACATGAAACTAAAATTCAAAATAATGGCATATACCACATTAAAATATCAACAACATTACCACAGAACATTCGATAATCAATCCAAGGCCACAAGAATCCAACCATTCTATCACCACACTACCCAAGTTGAAACCAAAATGAACAGGGCTAGGTTTCCAACATAACATTCCATCTCAAGACATCCATGATACGTAGAGAACTATTAGTGGTCCAATTATCAAAAAATAGTAATAATCATTGATAACTACACCCTGGTGAAAGAAATCCTCAACAAACCCACCAATAAGAAACAATGACACCCATCAAATCCATTAGTGATAGTAGGTACACATGTCTAACCACAAGACCTGACAAATAACATGTGTATAAGCCTTCTCTATCCTAAGAAAATCAATCTTAGGACATTATGGGAACCACCACCTCATAGAAACATGATCTAAATAAAACCATATATTAGGAATACATTACCTCAGTGAGACAACAATAGGGTACTCAAAGACATTCCAACCCATATGGGCCTTAATGGATCCCTCAATGAAGAGATTACATTTCTATCATTAGTGAACATCTCAACTCATGAATCATATGACCTATCATTTGAAAAAATATATAAATGTGGTTCATTTTGGAATAATTCTACCAAGGATCTATATGTGATACAACATATAGGTCATTTCAGACGCATTTAACAACTAAAAATCCACTCTCCTTAAAGATACCATGTGGAAACATATGTTAGGTGAATAAATATTTGCATAGAATGATGCATAAACACTGGCCTATTTCCCATGGGCCAAGATCCAAAAATAATAATTAACTATAAATCCACAAACCCAAGTTCATTACACTAGGTTAAATCACACAATAGTAAAAACATAAACAAAAAATATCAATACCATTCCCTAGAGACTTTTAGTTCCATCTTTCCAAGGTGTTAATGACATAGAAGTATGATATTCATGAAATGTTCTAATGATTTTATAAACCAAGAATTTAGCAACTTCCAAAATCAAAAAACCAGACCCCTTGAATGTCATTTTGTAGTTTTCTGGACCAGGTGTAACTAACATGTAACTCGATCCATCCCTCGAGAAGGATTAAAACGCGTCTCCCTATATACTATAGGCTTTCAAATATTTCAAAGTTTCTAACAGGTATAGTTGGGAGAATATACCTTCTAGTCAGAGTAAAATAAATGTAGAAATAACCAAAACATACACAAGGATTAATATCATAGTATGAGTAATAAATGAATGTATATAATAACATTATATAATAAATTAAATGTGTTATATAGTCATTCATACTCTAATAATTCTATAATAAAAAACATATAGCCCACCAATGGTCCTATCAAGTATAAAGAATAAAAAAACTAAAAATAATTACATTACACTGTACATACAACTATGTTTGAAACCACATACCCAGTCTCCATGAATCCTGATCTACCCCATACTGATCCTAAGACTCCACAAAAGCATCCCTACTCAATCTAGAAACACTAGGACTCCACTCGATCAACTATGCAACCTTTTTTACACCAATAATGTAGAAATAAGGTATGAATTCACAAATAGGTTGATGTATAGGGGGAGAGAAATAAATCTAAAAAATTTACCCATAATATTGATAAAATAACCTGCTTTTATAATAAATGTATACACATGTGATATGGACTTCATGGATGAAAAACTAATAATAACTGGTATAAATGAAAAAACAACATAAAAAATAAAGGGGGCTAAACAAAACAAGTAAAAGAAACAACAACGGGTTATAGTCTGACAACCAATAAAATTATACCTCCTCTATAGCCCATGAAAAAGGATTTATCACATGTGGATCACCCTTCCACATTACATCAGGTGAATCCTCTTGATCTATACATGAGCTCTTATGTGATGAAACACTAAGGCAAGAATATTGAATCTCAGGGTGAAACTATAGCCATATCCATAATAAAACATAACTACTAGGATCTAGGTTTCATGTGGACTACTCAAAAATAGTGACATGACTCTACAATGGACCCTAGATAACCTTCCATGTCCTAAAATCCAAAAAAATGATCAGGATCTAAATGAAGGCCGAATAGTGTTACAATATTCTAGGGTTTCCTCCACCTGTGGGATTGAATGATGCACTGTCCGAGTGGTATTTCACATATACCATAAGGAATTATAAATTATACCAAGGGTTACATAATAATATATAAGAGTACACAATATACACTAAATTCTGTGTTCTCAACATCCATGATAGATAACGTCTAGCCAAGGAATTACTCTCAACTAGAAGGATGAACTTATAAAGATCCTTATATGATCTCTAATCTGATATAAGAACATGATGATGGCAAATAGAAGAGAACATTAGATCAAAATATAATAAAACATCTTCCCCATGATATCATTAAAATATACTCTCATAAACTAATCATTGAGGAGAAACTTCCTAAAACATCCCCACAAAAGGCCACCAAATCGTAGGTTGATCCAGGTCTAAAACACAATATCTGAAAAGTACGTAGTGGAAAAACTAATCAACTATCAACTAAAGACTAACAAAACTTGGGTCAATCCAAATCTCAAACCTAACATCCAAAATGGAAGAACTACAAGTTCCAATCGTCTCTCAACTCACAAAACATGGTGCTCTGATGGTCCTCTGGGCCACTTCATAATTAAATGTCCTACTAGGGCTCTCCTACCACAACCAAGATATTATTCCAAGATTATCAAGAACCCCTAAAAGAGATAAATGTCCATATCAATACTAGGAAACACAAAAGTGGTTCTTCTATCTCATCATAAAGCATAGGAAATTAATGGTACAAGAAACATCATCAAGCATCCCTCGGTGGACTCCAACCGATCCTCTATCAATAATGTTCATAAAAAGGTATCCTAAGTAGAATCAAGCCTACAATGATATCATTGGAAGTCCACATTAAATCCATAAAAATAGGAAACCATACAAGAGAAAACATAGGGAAAATATTATTTTAAGAAAACCTCACCTATACTCCACAAAAAACAAAACATCGTCAGGTATTACTTCACCCACATTTGTATATGACTTAACACCATGGAAAATGAGAATTATCAACATCCAAATATGGTATTAATTGAATCACATGATCAGAAACCCATATGAGAAACCACTACGGGTACCTCAGAACCACATCAATTTCATAAAAGTACATCACCATAATCGTGATCCCATGCTGTTAACCCAATCTAAAGTTTTCAATAGCTCTGATCCTAAAACAGAGGATCTATTCATTAACAACTATAACCCCGGGCATCTACTTTCAATAACCAAGGAGAAACCAAGATATAATTATAGATTATACTTAGTAACACCATATATAGTCCATCTGAAAGAACCTTGAACTAACTAAACCATCATATGAAATATGAACCGTATAGAATTCTCAGCACCCTCACTCAAGGTTCACAGCTCCCAACCCAACCCGATGGAGGATTTTGATTCTAAACCGCAATGGAATCCTCCTAAAATTCTATAACATTCCAAAAAACCTTCCAAATGGCCTCTAAACACCCAAAGGATATCATCATCATGATATATATGTAAAAAAATTTAGAATAGAATGCTGTGATGTCTAATTTTGAATCTATGGTGACAAACAAGAAATCACATAATGGAAAGAAAAAATACATGTCATATACTGTGGGTACATGGTGTGTAACCCCAAAGTTCCTCATTGGGCATGTATCCTAGCATTATCTTTTGCGTATATTTAAAAGTACATGTCGTGCTGACACTATACACAACATATACCCAACATAGGGTGCCTTCATGGGTACCAGGCATGGCTTGGAAATGTTTTCCATCAGGGAAATTACTCTTACACTATGTGCACCCAACATAGGGTCTGGTCATGTACCATACACAACCATTTACCCCCATATGGGATGTATTTACTCAACGACATTCCCAATATACCACTATAAGGTTGGTTCACTTACCACACACCATGTAGTTATCAAATAAAATTATTTTCTAAATAGGAATAACAAACGACGTGTTTTTTCGACACTACACAAAGTGGGAACCAAATTTACGAATAGGAAACCCACTAATCATCTAGAAACAACTGATTTTATCAAAAACACTCTAAGGGGAAACTCACAATAACCAAAGAAACATATACAAGGATTTAATTTTCATAAAAAAATTACACAATAGAGATTTCAATTAACAATATAAAAATGGTCCTACCTCTAAATGGAAACCACCAAAGCATCAATTTGAATCAGAGACATGCATTGGATAATTCTTGTTCTTCAACTATAGTATCTCTCGAGGTGGAGACTTCTCTTCTATACCCCTCTTACCTCCCTCTACTAGTCTCGACCAAAGACCCCAAAGGGGGAGATACCCAATGGGATTTGATAAAGGAAAAAGATAAAGGAAAATAAAATAAAAAATAAAATGTAAAAAAGAGAAAAGGATAAAAGAGAGAAAATGGATCTCGAACTCGACACTATAACCCACAATGGTTTTAGGCCTCACATAGGAAAACCCCCCATTTTAGACTCAACTAAGGAGATTTATCTCAATATGACACTTTGATTAAAATTTATCATTGAATGAATATGATTGAATAAATTAATATTTAATTAATTAAATATTAAATATTCAACAAAAATTTGAATGAATAAAATTTCTACATAAACCATGTCTTAGGTTAAAAAACATATTCCTAGACCAACAAAATGGTCAGAAAAATTACCATAGATTATATCACTAGGGAAATTTCTATTTCTCCTATAAAAAATTATAGGAACAAAATATTCAAATTTCTCCTGATTTTTGACAACCCATGATGATGTGGGTCATCATATGTGTATTTTAGTGAAAAAAAACATATATTTCATTAGATTTATAATAAATAAATTTATGTCATCAGAATTAGTAATGCAGATAATTTTGACTTAAAAATATGTAAACTAAAAAACATTATTTTTATTAAATAAAAATTTCACCCATTTAGAATAATTATTTTATTAAATAGTGATTTAATTTAGATTCAATGCATAAAAATAAGGTAAAAAGGGTTATGTTTTATATATGATAAAAAAATTACTTAGTTAAAAGATAGTCACATTAGTAAAATTTTATTTGAGTAAAAGGTTAAATATAAAAAACATATACCCTTAAATCAATCCAAACTTTTCTCAAAATTAATTGAATAGAGGAGTTTGAACATTATCTTTTCCCACACTCGACAATTTTCATTTTTGATCCATTGATATTTTAATATTCCCATGGAGTTTTTGAAAATTTATGTGTGTTTTCAAAAGTTTACTTTTATTCTCTTATAAAAGGATACAAATTAAACCCAAAAAATATACACTTCACCTTTGAGTTAATACTTGAATATATGATATTTTTTACCCACCATTACACAATATTAATTAATAAATACCATATTTACATAAATTTTTTATATTTACTTCAATTCCAAGGAGTTTTCAAGGAATTATCAAGTATTCAATAAATATATTATCACCTTCATATACTTTTATTCTTATTTTCCTCTGAAATTTTTTTATAACCATAATAATATGATTAATTAAGTATCATTAGTATAATTATATTTTTTATAATAAATTTTCAATCCTTATTTATTCATTTCCATCCACTTTTAAAAATAAAAGAATGCTAATTGTGCATGTGTGCAAATTGTCACCTCTATAAAGAACTATTACTTAATTTTTCTTCAATATTTTCATTATTTTTAAAAAATTATTCTTATATGGTTTTCCATCACAAAAATATAAATAATGTAACTATTATTCTATTATAATTATATCATGTCAACATAAACACCTCCTAAACCATACTTACACATCATGTTAAAGCGTGATCAAGTTTGGGTTGGTCTGATAACCTACATGAATAATGCAAAAAAATGTCATGAATGTATATGAGAATATAAATAATATAATTATTATAAATTATTAAAAAAATACTGATAGTTACATGGTCATATAAATATTATATTAAGATTTTAACTTATTATTAAATTTTCATTTTTTTGATATAAGCACCAGAATAATCATACACTAATTCAATTTTCAAATAGTGTTTCAAGAAAACATATGGAATGAAATATAAGGTTTATAAATAAATATAAGACAAATAATATAGTATCTAAAATGATATATTAATGAATTACATGGTTTAAAATAATAGGTAATGAGACTAATATTATAAATCAAGTGTAAAATGATACATTAATTAACACCCAATGGTTAAAATAAGTTATAAATTTCCAAAATACCCATAATATATAATTATAAATGAGGGATATAACAGATAAAATATATTAATAAGGTTATGAAATATATTATTAAGGTATATATATTTTATTATAAAAGGTTATGTTTCCATAAATAAATAATTGAAACAAGGTAAGAGTTTTTGTCTGTATTTATCTTCATTAAGACATGTTTTAATATTATACAGTAATTATTAATTTATATGGTGTATATATTACTAAAGAATGTATTTTGGAATAATACTTAATTTAATTTGTGGAATTTATAGTTCCATATGAATTTCATGATTCCAAATTAAGTTGATTTTTAAATTATTAATGTTGTTAGTGGTTTTACTCTCATTCATTTAGACATGTTTTAATGTTATGCCCAAATTTATTATTTCAGTTGTGTATATACTACCCTAGACTTTATTTTGGAATATTCCATGATTTAGTAAATTAGATTTATAGAACCAGATTTTTTTTAATCTTAAAATAAATTTAGATTCAAAAGATAGAAACCCTGTAAGGTACTTGGTAACTCAGACTCTTTTATTTATGTTATATAATTTCTTATTGAAAATATTTTTTCAAAGAATTATGTTATTAAATGATGTTTTATTTTTTACTTATGGTGAAAATTTTTCTTTAACCATTTCCATTTTCATGAATGGTTTTATTTTCTTTTTTCTCAAAAATGAAATGAGGTTTTTTGTAAAGAGAATCATAACATTGGATTTTACATCAATGAATAATTTTTTTTTGTAAAAATTACTTTTCATTATTTGGTTGTCAAAATTTTCAAATTATTTAAATCAAATGGATTTATTTTTCAGGTCTAACACTATATTATTCTTTTATTGTGTTATTATTTTTGTGGATTATGTTTTTAGTATTAATAAATTTATTTCAAGATCATATTTTATACATTTTGGATGTTTTATGAAACCAATTTTATTTCCATGTGTTCCTGATGAAAATTTAATAATGTTTTTTGGTTATTTTATAAACCAATTTAATTTCAATTAGTTATTTATGATGTAAAAATTTATTTATTTTTATGTGGAACACATATGTTTTCATTAAGGACATGTGGTTCCATTGTAAACTAAGGATAGTGGTTCCATTATAAATCTAATATATGTGGTTAAGTTATAAACATGTGATCAATGGGTTTTTTATAAAGTATAATGAATTAGTTAAAACTTTATATATCAGGATATAAATAATTCAAAAGTGTTTTCTAGTTTCTTGTATGAATGGGAATAAATGGTGTGGCTCATGAATGTTACATTCCCTATATTAATCTTTGTATCACATTTAAAATATGTTTTTCATTATTATATTATTTTTTAATGATGTGGATCATAAAAGCAATGGTTCCCTATGAAAATTATTATTCTGGATTTAAAGGATGTTATTCATTGCGATATTATTATCTTAAGGAAAAATATTTTTTTAAATGATTTCAATCCATGATATAGATATTATGATTTCATATTAATATTTTGGGGATTTAAGTTTTCAAGAAATTGACTTTCAATATCACATATGTTTTATGGTAATAAATTATGATGTTATGACATTTATCTTAAGTGTAGGTTTTTACATATTATAATGAACTCATACATGATGAAATATTTATTCACCCATTACTAGGAATTTGTGGTAACCCCGTTATTAGGTTTTTATGCCCCATATTGTGAGGATGGTTTTTACTAATTATGTTTCAAAAATATGTTCTAGCATGGATCTTTCTAAAAATTAAATATCTCAAGTATTATAAGATAAGATGATAATGTAGATTTCATAAGAATAAAATAAACCTATATACCCTTAAGATCCAATAATCTTTAAAATGTAATGTTTTATATTATTTAATGGGTGTAAAATAAAGGAATGTTTATCTGTAGTCTGGATTGTTGTCATCATAGGAAAGGATTAGTTACATTTGGATAATAAAAAAACTATTTTGAGATTTAATGTTAGAGAAGCATATTCGAAAAACCTATTGATGATTCTATGTATAGTATGATATATTTTAATTCATTTAAATACATTAGTAGGTGGGTTTCCTTGAAAATAAATCCTTTCAGTATACTGGCATGAGGATGCAGGCTCTCACACAATTTTACTGAGGGGGTAATAACCCTATTGAAGGCTTGTTGGGTATTAAGTCAACCATGAACTAGTGAAAAACCAAGAGGAATAATTACACACATGGATAGAAACTCTTAAGAGAAATGATTTTTTTGATCTCAAACTCTATATGAACTAAGGATTGATTTTCAATTCAAATTAAAGGATTGTTTTGAGAAGTATATGATAAACCAACTTATGGAAACAAGAGTTAAACTAATATTTATATAGGTTTAATAGAATATGATCCAGTAGAATCCCAAACCATGTAGACATGGATGTTAATTCCTAATAACTACCACTGAGGTAGATTATTATAATGAAGTGATTCAATCTACAGTTACACTTTTTATAATAATTTAAAATGAAATGACTGAAGCTTTTCCTCATTAAATAAATACTGATTTTCATAATGTGTGTTACATGATATACCCAAAATAAATGAAAAACAACATATTTTAAGAAAATTATTAATAAATATATAATAAACACTAATATAGAAAACCATTAAATTCTATTACCTTTTGAAGTTAATAATTAATATTAGTTAATATTGAAAAAGGATATTTTCAACAAAAGTAAATTCATTTATATTTTATATTCATTTTAAAAGTTAATTTAAAATTTTTAGAGTGTAAAATTGATAAAATTACATCCATTTTTTAATTCCAATAATCAATATGTTCTTAGTATGAAAGTTTTAATTTTCCCTAAAAGGATTGATTTTTAGTAAAAAAATACAGTTTATATAAAAATTAAAATTTTTATGATTTGATAATTATCTAAGCATATCATAGAAGTGTAAATAAATTCCATGTAATAAAATAAATATTTTAGGTATAAATTAATATTTTTTAATTTATTATTTTATCTTATCAATCTTATGTCCAACATTTTTATAACCACATCTAAATGTTTAATATTTTATCATTTTTTCATTGAATAATGTATTTTCAAGTTGTGGTTCAATTTCATGTTTCCTTGAAAGCCTAATACCATAAATTTGGTTTATAATATTTCAATTTATTAAATTAATTCATAAATAATGATAATATATATATATATATAAATTTAAATAATAAGAACTTCTTTTTTATAATAACATTTTTTTATGAAAATATTGGTTACTATTTTAAAATTAGCATTCCACACATTTAGATTACTTCATTATATTAACTGGTGTTTAAAATAAATTTTATTAGAAAAAGTTATGTAATAGGGTTTATATTTTATATTTAATAATATATATTATTTCACAGTTAAAATATAGTTACATTACAAAAAGTTAATTTGGGTAAAACTTTAATGGTAAAAAACAAATACCTTTAGTCACTACGCACTTGTCTCAAAATGAATTGATGAGTGGAGTTACAACATCATATTTTCCAAAACTATACTTTTTTTATTTTTTTGTTCCATTTACCCTTCAATTGTTCCATGTAATTACTGAAAATCGATGATTGTATCCAAAAGTCCCTATTTTTACTTTTATAAAAGGATACTACTTCCACCATTAAAACTTAAAAGTAAATATTTATTTCCTTATTTAAACATTGATATTTTTGAATCACCATAACCCACTCAATATTAATAACACCCTTTCTCATAAAATTGTCTCATAAGAACTTTAATTATAATGAGTTTTTTTATAGAAATATCAAGTATTCAACATGAATACTATCTCTTTTTTATGTTTTTCTTCATAATAATACTCTTAAAATTACCTTATCATAATAAAAATATAATTAATTTAGTATCATTTGTGTAACACCCCGAGCTTCCATGATACGCTTCTCATTCAATAATGCAATAGCTTGCATTGTACGCAACTTCGAGTTCTAAAACACCGCGACTAATCAAAGTAGCCTTTATGAATAGTAATAACCAATTTTTAAAATTATAGAAATTTTATATTTCAAAATGGACTTCATTTTTGGATTCGGAGTATCGAAATTAGCCTATGTTGAATTTTTGGTATTTTTCTGAGAACTTCTAATTTTTTATGAATAGTGAAAAATACTTAAAAACAACTTTTTAATCAAAATAATTTATAGTGATAAGTTATACTATTGAGTGGTTTTAAAGTATAATTAGAATATATTTTTACCATTATATCCAATGGCGGTCATTAGAATTAATTTAACATTGAAATTGGACATAAACAATTATCAATCTTTTGAAATAAATTGTTTCCTAAAAACACGCTATTTTTGTGACAGTGGGAATTCATTATAAAATTAATTAATGCAACTTATATGTTTGGAATTTTGTAAAATAGGCATCATTTTTGAGTTCAGAATATCAATTATAGCTTAGGGTGAAATTTTGGCATTGTTATGAAAAACTTCAATTTTTGATGAATAGTGAAACCACTAACTGGTAGTTAAATAACTGATTTTTCGTTTAAATGAAATATTACCACTTCTGTGATTTGATTTTCAAAAATCCGACATACATGGTTGTCATTAAGAAGTAAAATGTGGTTCAATGAGATTAAAATAATTTTTTGGTGAATAGTAACTTTTAATTTCTTAATCGCGATTAGAGGTAATTAGTGTAGTTTAAGGTGAAAATAATGTTTTAATAATATGAGATGAGCTTGATACATGTCCTACCCTCATTGGATGTGCCATGGCCGACCAAGTAAATCCATGGGTCAACTTGGGGACCCCATGTAGCCGCTTTATTTGGAAAATGACATAAATACTTTTTATTTAATGTTAAATTAAAAAATGACACAAACATGAAATGTTTTACTAAAACAATTTTTACATGGGGTTATACAAGTCATATTTTTTACTATAAATAGTCATTGGAAAGATAAAAAGATTTCCTACATCATAGTAGTTTTTTTATAATTTTTAGACATTAAATAAATTAAATTATTTATGACATCATGATGATGCAGCGATGACCTCATTATTTAACGATTTTAATAAAATTAAAAGATAATGTACAATTCATGGTTTACACTTGTACAAAGACTATTGGATGGGTTTATTTAGAACCCTTATCACCTTAGCCACGAATTATATAAGTGTGGGACCTTTAGAATCCGAAAATCATTGTATAATAATGTAAAATTTCCTTACTTTCCAAGAGTGCCCCTCCTCTCCTCTTATAAAAGGCCCCCACCTCTACCACCACATTCACACTTTCAAGACATTTGGCTCGGCCAAACTCTACCCAAATACTCTCCCAAATTCCCCCTCTTACTCCTAGAATCCTCACTTTGGGCAGAACTCTTCCCAAGGAAGCCTTTGGCTCAAATCAAAAAGAGTTACCCGATTTTGAGGTAATGTCTTCTCTAATGTTGTTTTGTTTTATTTTTCTTCTCCAACCCTCTAAAAGCTTTTTATTAATTTCTTTTGTAACAAAACCAGTATCCTAAATATACTAGGATGTTGTTATAAGAAGTATTAGAGCTACAATTACACACACCTACATCTAATGGTTAAAGAACATACGGTTTCTGTGGATGGCGAATTTCTGCCTCACGGAACGATGATTGTTCAACACTCATATAACACCTTCAAAGGTGGCCATTAAGATGTCACTATATTTTTATATGATATATAATATTTTTATGTTTTACTTATGTTTCTGTATTTCTCATTTATGGCATACTTTATGATTTCCATTATGGGTAAAACGCGAGAATTTCATTTTAGGAAGTGCGGACTACCGCCCCCTCAAAGTGATTTGAATCGTTAATGCCATATGTGTGATGTATAAAGGATGGAGTAAATGGTATTATACACCATATTATACTGGAATTATATTATAAATTTATATCATTTTGATTTCATTCCATTAAATACGAAAAAGAAATGAAAGTAGCGTTAATGCGTATGTACGGCTTACAGTCTCCATGAACGGTGCATTTCATTTCATACCTCTAAATGTTACGTAATATTATAAATGAATTTATATACTGGATATATATGATATATATTACATATAAATCATGAATATAATTCTGGAGATAATGGATATTCTACCACATAAACACCTTGTAATTATAAGAAGTTTATTGTTGACTCAAGTACCAAAGATCGACAAAACGACTGTTATTAACTTAAATAATTACATAATGTTCATAACATTGTAATAAGTGATATAAAAAGGATAATGAAATTGAAAATGGTTCTTAATAAGGTATATATTAACTCTAGTTTATTATTCAGGAGTTTAAAGAATGGTTGAGTCAATTCAGACACGAGGTAAGGGAACTTCTTAACCCAACTTCCATTCTTTGGGTTAATCTCCTACTTTCAAATTATGTCATGATATTATTATGTATTATTTTGTATTCTTTATGTGTACCTATAGTGAATACACATAATATATCTATTTTATTTTAAAAATGATCTTTGTTAGGACTTCGTCTCAATCTCCTTTCATTGAGGCATATTTGGTTTTATACACAAATTTCTTTTATACGGTGTATAAACCACTTTGACTTTTACGTTTATTTAAAAGGAATCTTTTTTATATTAAGAATTTACTAAATGACAAAAGGGAATGTTTTTGTCGTACGTATGCGGCGACAATGACTTCTCCGCCACCGTGACCACTATTTGAGTTTCGGCTTCCTCTACAAGCCATACCCTTTTTTTAATGAAGAATAAATACCATGTTATACTTTTCTTTTATTTTGGTATTGAAAATGTTTTTGAAAGTTTTTTTTATTATATCAATGTGTTGTATTGATATCTTGTGATTAAAATGTGGAAATGTTATGTGTCCTTTATGCATGTTTTATGTGATACGATTATGTTATGGTTTATGAGATGTTTAAACCTGTTCATATGAGGAATGTGTTGGACTTAATAAGTGATGGGTGGAGCCCACTATAGCTCCTCGATGCATCGGAAGGTCTCATGAGACAACTAGATGTGGAATTGGCCAAGGCCCATTCCCAATTTGATTTATGGTTTTGGCCGAGGCCTTAATCATTTTAGACGTCTTGGCCGAGGCCTTGACAAAATGTTTCAGAATGTCCGGCATTATACATTCCCTCATTATGAAAGTGGTTATTGATATTTCATGTGATTATTCGACCAGTAGAATATCCATGTGAAGAAGTGAATGGAATTATCTCATTTTACTTTTTCCATATTATGTTGAAGTTCAAGTTTAAAAGGCTTTTGTTTTAGTTATACATTGCCTTAAATGTTAATGTTTATTTATGAATGCTTCCGCAATATTGTTATCCTTACTGAGCATCTGAGCTCACCCCTTTCAATGTTTTAATATTTTCCAGGATGTGAAGAGGTATTTTATGAATGACCTGCAGGGATTGTCAGAAGAGGATATGAATGTGGACTATGGAGACTTTGTTACTGTAGTTTTTCACTTTATGATGTAATGTAACGTTTACAAATGTATCTAGTTTTTCCAAGACTACTAAACTAATCGGTCTTTCGAGACTTGATCTTTTGTGATCATTCCAATGTTACGAAGTAATGCACCAACTCTTGGTAGCTGGGGTCGGGGCGTTACAATTTGTATAATGAGATATTTTTATATTAATTGTACAAACACTATTTATTCACTTCCATCCACTTATAAAAATAAAGTAATATCAATCATGCATGTTCAAAAACTACCGCCCCATGAAGTATTATTTTTTTTCATTTTTCTTATAGTTTGTCCATTATTTAACAAAATATTATAAAATGGGGTACTACATTATAAAAAAATAAATTTTTGATCATTAATATAATATTATAATGAAACTATTTTAAAAGAAACACATCCTAAACCATACTCAATCATAGAGTGGAAGTGTGTTTGGGTCAGTTTAACCACCTACATGAATGATGCTATAAAACTCTACCATTATTGAATATGGTAAAATAAATAATAATGTTAATATAATAATATAATAAAATATGCATTGATATATGGTTTTGGAAATTTTATATTAAGTATTAAACTTATTATAAATTTAAAAATTTTTCTTGCTAATATCATTGAAAGAAGCCAACAATGATTCCATTTTCATGCTACAGAACCAAAAATATTATGGAAAATATAAGAGGTTTATAAAGAAATATAAAATATATATATATATATATATATATTAAATTATCATAAATAATATATTAATGATTAAATTTAGGTATTTTAATGGGCAATTCCATCAAAAATATAAAATGTGTAAAAATGGTAAAATTATTAAAACCTGATAGTTGAAATAAGAAATATTTTCTTTATTGAGACATGAATTAATGTTATGAACAAATTTATTATTTATATGGTGTATTAATTGAAAATTTATTTTGGAATAATCCCTTTATTTAATTAATGGTAGTTATAGAGAAATAAAATATTCAATCATCAAACACATTTTGATTCATAATTTACTAAAGCTATAAGGCACTTTGGAACGTAAAATATTTTCTTTAGTTTATACATTTTCTTATTGACAATTGTTTTTTTCCAAGAATCTACATTTTTTAATTAGGTTATCATATTATTTCTAGGAAAATTATTTTTTAACCAATTACATTTTCATTAAAGTTTTATTTTCTTTTTCTCAATAAAATGAACCTTTTCCAAAAGAGACTGGAATCTTTGGATTTTACAATGGAAAATAATAAATGATTTCAAAATGTTATTTTAATGATTTGTATTTAATAATTTTAAAATTATATAAATTCAAGGGAGTTATGTTTCTTGTTTCACCCTATATTATTCTTTTATTATGTGACTATTTTGGGTGATCATGTTTTCATTATCAAATGATTTAGTTCTTATTGTCATTTTATATGTTTAAATTTTTTATGATCCCCATTTTATTTCCATGGGTTCCTAAAGAAAATTTAATGATTTTATTTTTTTATTAAATTTATTTTATTTAAATTTGTTTTTTATGATAAAAAAATTGGTTGATTTTTAAGTGTCACATATATGTTTTGATGAATGATGTGCAGTTCCATTATAAAACAAGGATGATGGACTTTTTTATAAACCTAAGACATGTGGTTAAGAAAAAATCATAAGATTGGTAGTTAAATTATAGCCTATAATTCATTTGTTAAATGTTCATATCCAATAAGTTAATTAATTTTCATATTTGTTTTAGTTTTTTATAATCATGGGCACTGATGGTGTGGAACATGAATGTAATATTCCCTTTATTAATGTATGTTACAAATTTAAAATATGTTATTAATTATTATATTTGGATCTCATTATGTGACTCATGAAAGTAATGTTTCCCTATGACAATATTTTTGACAGAATTAAAGGGCGTTATTTAATACGAACTTATACAGTCAGGGTTCAAGATTTATGTTAAATGGTTCTCATCCATGTTATAGATATTATGTTTCCATGTTTATATTTTGTGGAATTAATTTCTTATAATATATTAAATAAATATAACTATTGTAATGATGACGCATACATTACATACATTATTATTAATTAAGAATTGAATGATACTTATTACAACATATAACAAAACCATGATAGGACCATATAGGTATAATGTCTTTAGAAACTAGGAAACATAAAAAACTGGTTCATAAATCATCTACATTGTCTCCCATTTATTTCATCATATCTAGAGTCCCTTTTGGAATATCCCACATAATCCCCTTCTTCCTGACATGGGGAAAAGAAAAAATACAAAATGGTGAGCTCAAATTTTCAGTAAGGGTAAACAAGGGAAATATCAATCATATCATATTCATAAGAACATAACATTTTGAAAATATTAACCTACAAAAGAGATCATAATATCCTGATATGGGATAAATCATAACAGTGAAATGTAATCCCAATTATCATAACTTAAAACATGAAACTTTGTTTCATACACCCATAATCATAGAAAATCATTTTATATTAGTCAAGAATCATTACCAAGACCATCATAGCAGAAAAAGTCCATTACTAAACCGAGTTCACTCCTCGTTCCAGTCCTATATCACAGAAATAGATTAACTTGTTGTTCCAGCCATGTCTATCTCATGAGATATAAATATTTACCTCATAAATTTGAGGGAGATATAGGTACCTCCCATCTCATAATGAAACCATTTTTATGTGTGACAAAAAATCATAAATCATACATCATAGCATAAACCATGTAATAAAAATGGTATTCTAAAACATCATTCCATCATAACATAACCCATAAAAGATAAAAGGACTTCATAAAAATAATTCCATCATAACATAATCAAATAAATGTAATAATTGGGATAGAAATAGAACCCTATATTATCTTATATGGAAAAGAATTTTGATAAAACACTTGATCTCCATTCCGGAGGAAAATATCCTTTCTTCTTCAAAAAACATTTTCCTTTTCTCAATATGTCACACCATATTAAACAAAAATAAGTTAATTGAAAATAAACATGAAAACATGTAAAGTAATATTCATGGAAATAATGTTCTATGGAATCCTAAAAATCCATTCATTGAATATAAGTTAAAAAACATTCTTCTCATACTTTGGCCGGAAAAGTCAAAAAGTATCTCGCACTAAAAACGCCAAAAGATTCCTTTCATATCTTTCACTAAAATTTTCACCAATAGGTAAAATTGGATTTAAACAATTATAGGAGTATAGAAATAATATTAAATATATAGGAAACATGGATGTGGATGATAAATATGCCCTAGTAAATATCGAAGTATAAACAATCTCGGATAAAAATTGAGATTGCGAGATTTTCCCATACCTTAGGTCTGATATGATTCTTATGTATCCGAACCTCATGTATAATGATTTAAATAATGTTAAAAATCGATTAAATAATCATAATAATTTTTATTATACCATTTAAGATCATGTTTTCATCCGTTTGTTAGTAACATTTCATTGTTACTCGTTGTTTGGGTATTAACTGTTTTATTTTCATATGTATGTTTTTTCAGATAAGTTCATATTACTATTTTTAGGTTATAGTTATATCATTTACAGAATGTTATTAGTATAATATATATCATATTTATTCATTAAATTCGTTTATATAGTCATGGTTTAATGAAGATCATGTATAACGAATCACATCGCAACGTGGAGACGGTAAGCCGTACGTACGCACGAGCGACGATATCGTTCCCATAATTATTGAATGGTTTTTTAGTGGATGATAGAATATATTTTAATTATTATAATGTTATAATAATATTATATAGATATTTTTTACACCATTATACCCATCCAAGTAAGGTGGTGGTGGAAAACAGATTACACCACGGTGTGGAGATGATATTCCGTACGTACGCACGCGTAGTGATTTCATTTTCTGTAGGATGGATAGAAGGTGAAATAGGGTTGTTTCATATATATAATAAAATATCATTATATGAGTGATACTGATGTTATTAATTTATAATGAAACAAATAAATAAGGGGAAGTAGAAGAATAAATAAATTGGAAATAATCGGTAATGGATATTACCTCTTCTTCAATGCGCCTCTTCTAAACCTCTTCTTAGGGAACTATATTTGGTATTTGAATAAGACCAGGACCTATATTATATTTCTAGGTATGTGAAGAAGAGAAATTGATAGATTTTATAGGATCTTTAAGGCTCAAAATTTTGTGAAGAGGAGAGGGAGGAGGTTCCCTTTTATAAAGGAGGAGAGGGGCATCGTTGGAAACATAAAAAATATTAATTTATAATAATTTATAATCCCACGTAAAAACCTCTGAAAATGAATCAAATAAAATATTAGATGATATAGGTTTTTAATATCATCAAACAATAAAATTTATACAAGTTGGAAATTTATTTTAAACCTTTTCAACTGCATTTATCCTTATTTTATCTATTTAATTTTACTTGTGGTAATAATAATCTAATTTTGAATTTGTTATAAATAATTACTTATGTGTTGTGAATTGTCCATAATTGGATAATTTATGAAATTTTAGACCACATAAATTTCAATTTATAATTTTTAAATATTTTTGTGATTTTTAAACAATTTTATAATATGTTATTTTTATAAAATAACAATAGTGTCAATTTTGACACTATTTATTTTTTTGCATTAAAATAAGATACACACAAAGAATATAATCGAACAAAAATATTTAATAGATTCCTAATATGTCATGTTAATCTAGAAAATTTGTGTAGAACATTATTTAGTTCATATAATATTTATTTTAATATTTATAAAACATTTTATTTGATATTTCAATCAATAAAATAATTTCAACATCACTATTGTGTCATCATTAATGACAGATATTTAATCCTTAAAAATTAGAAATAAATTATAATTATGTAGATAATTTTATTATATTTCTTTAGAGTATTTATATTTGAACTTTTATGAAGTTTATAACTAAATTAAAATTATTATACGTATAAGATATAAGAGAGTTACATGTTGTCACTTTCTTTGGTTTTAATAATAATTATATCATTTTCCTAGTCAAAAGTCCATGAAACGTATCTATTACGACCCTTAGGTGATATGGGTAGAATTTTATTCATCCAATATATTTTTGGAAGGTGGTAGGGTAATTTTATAATCTTATTTTTACCCTTAATTACCTGATTTACCTTTAACTGTAGTAAATACAAATTATTGTAGTTACTATTCATAATGTCAAAAAAAGCAACCTATTAACATAATTTGGACCAACTAAATCCAAATATCGAATCTATTTTTCAGAAATCAAAACACAAAAGTTTCAGTAATTAATTTAAAATTAATCCCGTTGGTAAGAAAACGAGTTTTAAAAGTCAAAACTCTGTCAAAGGTTGAAATGTTTTTACCTATGAATTCAATGTAAAATTAATGGTAATGACATACATTATATTTAATGGTCAAATTATATTATATTTATACTTTAAAACCCTTAAATTTTATCATTTATATATATAAATTATCTAGATGAAAAAAAGTTGTTTTTAAGAAAAATTTGCGTATTTTTACTATTCATAAAAATATGAGGGTTATCAGAAAGGTATCCAAAATTTATCCAATGTAAATTTTTATATCTTGATTCAAAATAAGAAGATTATTTTGTAAAATTGAACTTATAAACATGTACAAAATTATATTTAAAATTGGTACGCCATCAAAAGGCGGTAAAACTGCATTTTTCAAAAATACTTCTTTTATTAGAAAAATTGATTTTGTTTTCATGCCTCATTCTAGAAAATGTGTAAGATGAATTTATAATGTTATGAAATTTAAAATTCAGTTAATACTATTCATAATGGCTAGTTCTTAATATAATAATAATATATCATTTTTTAGTGAATCTCGGTATTGCGTACAACGCAAGCTATCGAAGATGGTTGCTCTTGTCTGTAACGCAAGCCAAGCTAGTGTTGTGTGTAGGGAAAGATTCCTTTAGTGTTTTGTATAACATAATACAAAAAAGAAATATATATTTCTCATAATATCTCAAGGTGTTACATTCTACCCCACTTAAAATTAATTTCGCCCTCAAAACTCATCACTTAGTAACAAACAGATGAGGATACCTCTCCCTCATCATATCCTCACGTTCCCTTGTATCTTCTTCTAATTGGTGGATATTCCATGAAACTTTAAACAAGAAAGTGGTATTGTTCTGTATAACTTTTTCGTTACGATCCAGAATCTCTATCAGCTATTCTTTATAATAAAGATCATGCTCCAGTAGTAAAATTTCTGAGCATAGTACATGTAAAGGATCAGGTATGTACTATCTCAAGAGAGATACATGGAACACATCATGAAGTTGAGAGAGATTTGGTGGAAGTGACAATCAGTAAGCTACCTTCCCAACACGAGATAGTATTTCAAAAGAACCAATATACCTGGGGCTCAACTTTCCCTTCTTTCCAAATCTCATTACTCTCTTCTAGGGAGATATTCATAAGAACACTTTATCACCCACTTCAAACACTTGGTCTTTTCTTGGATTGTTGACATAACTTTTTTGTCGACTCTGAGCTTCTCTTAGGTGTTGTTGAATATATCTGATCTTTTCTTCCATCACATCAACAAGATCAGGTCCTAATAGCTTTCATTCCCCAAATTCATCCCAACAAGTTGGAGTTCTGCATTTATTTCCATAAAGAGCATCATAAAGAGCCATCTGAATACTGGAGTGAAATCTATTATTATAATAAAATTACACTAAAGGTAGGTGTTGATCCCAACCTATATTGAAATCTATTGAGAAAGCTCTCAACATGTCTTCCAAAGTTTGAATTTTCTTCTCATATTGACCATCTATTTGAGGATGATAGGCAGTGCTGAAACATAACTTTGTATCCAGATCATGCTGAAGACTTCTCCAGAACTTCGAGGTAAACCTTGGATCCCTATCAGATATAATGGAAAGTGGAATTCCATGCAATCTTACCACTTACTTTACATATATCCTAAAAATCTGATCAAGATAGAAATATTCTCTAATAGAAATGAAGTGTGACGACTTCGTAAGACGATCAACTATAACCCATATAGAAATATTTCCTTTGGATGTTTTGGGACGTCTGATGACAAAGTCCATAGTGATGTTTTCCATTTCCATTCTGCTATGGGTAATGGGTGTATCATCCCCTTATAATTATATCTTTCAGCTTTATCTTGTTGGAAAACCAAGCATCGAGAGACATATTCGGCGATGTCTCTTTTCATGCCATCACACCAAAAGAACTATGTGCCTCATCCAACACCTCCTTTAATTCTTGTATGGGAGGAATATAGACACGGTTCATGAAACTTATTATCCCATCACAATCAAGGTTGAATTCAAGAACTTTCCTCACCTTATTTTGTAGCCCAACATCCTCCTTCAACTCCTCATTAATCTTCACTTGTATTTATGGTTGAACATTCATTTGAGAAAGATAAGATATCTCCCCTTTCATTAATATTCCATGATCCATCCTTTGTAAATCCATAAATATTTAATCTTTTGTTATCCTCATCAAGGATAAGCTTGAATGGTCTTGTTGACTTAATGCATCTGCCACCTTGTTTTCATTCCCAGGCTAGAAATGTTTGGAGCAGTCATAATATTTAATCAGCCCCATCCATCTTCTTTGGTGCATATTCAGCTCCTTTTGTGTGAAAATATAATTTAAACTTTTATGATCAGTATAAATATCACACCTTTCTCCATAAAGATAATGCCTCCATATTTTTAATGCAATGATTACCATGGATAACACAAAATCTTGAGTTGGGTAATTTTGCTCATGGATTTTCAACTGTCATGAGGCATAAGCTATCACCATATATTTTTTCATGAGAATACACCCCAAACCTTTCTTGGATGCATCACTATAGATCACAAACATTTCTCCACTACAAGGTAGTGTGAGCATAGGTGTACTGGCTAAACTTCTTTTTTTCTCTTTAAAATTCTATTCACATTCCTCCTTCCTAACAAACATAACTCCTTTCTGAGTCAATTTGGTGAGTGGGTTAGATAATATTAAAAAATATTTCACAAAACGTCGATAATACCCAGCTAAACCAATAAAACTTCGGCTTTTAGTTACTATTGTTGGTCTTGACCATCTTTCAATAGCCTCTATTTTTTATGGAACCATAGATATCCCTTATTTTGAGATTATGTGACCCAAAAATGAAACTTTTTGAAGCCAAAATTCACACTTTGAAAATTTGGAATAAAGATTCTCTTTTATCAGGTTATTAAATTGTAGAGACCCAATTTTTGCCCTATAAGACTTTTGAATATTTCTACATATAATTCCAGAGTTAGGCATGAAGACGGTGTGCAATTCCGAGGCCCGGTGTTCCCGAAATTAATTTTATAAAAATATTAAGAGTTTTTATACTATACACGTGGTGGGTCTATGTTTCCTCCTAAACGGTAGCTCGGATCAGAAATCCGAGGGCATGGTTTTGTCCGGAGCGTGCCGTTTACCCTAGGCTTTGTGTATGATAAATTGAGGATGCAATTTTTACATTTACAGTAACTTTTGAAGGAAGCAGTCATATGAGGTTCCACCTCATAGGATAATTTTGCTAAGATCATATGGCTATTGTAGTTTCTATATTTCAAAACCAATTGGAAATGATGTAATGTAACTATTGAGTTTTTATGAACCTATAGAATATTATGACTTGTGATGTAATATTTAAAAATTTTAAATCAATCAATTAATAAAATTGAGATAGAGGAGATCTGGAATGCACTGATAGAATCCATCTAACTATAAAAAAATGTGATTTATTATTGCAGGTGATAAAATAGTATCAACTGGAAAAGGGACATGAGGATTTGGGTATGATATTGAGTACCTATGGAGACTATAAATCTTCAAGGTCATTGGAGAAATAATAAAATTTTGAAGATTGAAAATCATTGAGGAAAAGATAAAAAAAATCCTGTAGGGTTCATAAGGGAAATTTGGTTGGGAGTAAAATTATGAGAAGGTAACAATATTTGAATATGGAAATGATCTTGAACATGGTGTGTATATGAGGAATTTATGTGAATCACTAAATAAAGATTTAGAGTGTAATTGGCCCAAAATAGAATTAGTTTATTTTTTTAGGGAGGATGATCTTTTCCTACATCTTTATCTATCTCTATTTCTATAATTTGTTATTTGTTGTATAATTTTTTTTATCTATCATCATGTTCTCCAAGAAATATTCATTGAAGGATAATTTATGAATCTAGTTCTAGGATGGGATGTTTGAAGCTTCATAGAGATCAAATATCTTGATGATTATCCCATTGTTCTTGTTCATTGCAGACAGTGAAGGTGATGTTGAGATATGTGATTACACCATCACCTTTATTAGAAGATAATATGTTCATGTTTGTTTTTTGTTTTATGGAGAGAGGTGTGTTATTTGAGACATCATTCATGTGTTGAGTGAGGTTGGGTGTGGTGGTTAAATTCTCTAGTAGATCAGCGATAGGTAGTATAAGATATATGAGACACGAATATGTTTTGTTCTGACTGGATGTTCTTGTATTCCTTTTAATTTCATGGTGAATTAATATTTTTTATATTTTTTATATTTTTTTATTATATTATCATTTTAATTTCATTTATTTCAACACTATTTCTAGTTTTATCTTACCATGTTCTAGTTAAAGAAATAAAAAAAATTAAGAACCAATGGGAGAAACATGCCTACTCGAGATTGACCCATTGTCTAGCCACTGTTTTATAACTAGGGAAAATATAAATTTATATTTGATAGTTCATAATTTTTCTATGAAATTTATACCCATATATATATGTACAATAAAAAATTTACTATTATTATTGACGAAAACATGAAACTAATATCAATTTATTAATAGATGAATATTAAAAATGATACGACAAGTAACTCCCTATTACATAAGGATACATGCAAATACTACCTAATTCATGTCAACATGTGAAAAATTAATTCTAAGAGGATATACATTTCGTTCAATCATTTTACATATGGGAAGAAAAAGGGAAAAAATACTTTAAATTAAAGGTAAAACCCTTATCCTGTTGAAAGGAGAAGGTGTATAAAAGATTCTGGGAAATATTTTTTCCATTCTCTTTAAGAATTATGGAAGGGGTAAACAAAAATTTGTGAAATGTTAAAAAATATAATATACTATTAGATATAATAAAAAAATTAGGTGTATATTCTAGTTGTTTATATAACAATAGTGGATTGATGTATACCCCCAGTTATCTATTATTTTATTGAAAACATTTCAATTAAAAACCATCACACTCAGTCACTTTAATCAGATATGTGATTTAATATGCTGCACTAGCTATTACAACAAAAGGTCCCAATTTTACATCATATGTTAAAAATTCAAAAAGAAATTATATTATATAAATGTTATGTTATAAAATCCAAAAAATAATTAAAGCTACAATTCAAGTTTAACACATGGCACTGGGGATATTAAGGGAGTCACATTACCTAAAAATAACTTTAGTGTACTTAATAATTTATGCATTATCCACCCCTTTACTAAAAATTCACTATACATAATAATAAATTCATAACATTAAATTAGTGAATAATCATGTATGGGATTAATTTCGGACATGATAATAACCCATTAATACTAATGAAAACCCCAAAGGAGGGTAGATATTGATTTTTAGTTGAGCTAAATCAATGAATTATTTGTAAGGTTTTTTATTTTAAAATCAATATATATTAATTTATAACCCATTTTAAGAAATATAATTTTTTTAATGTATATTAATTTATGATATAAGTATTTTAAATTTATACATTACCATATAAAATTTGTATGTTCTTTATAAAAATGAATTTTTTACTAGTAAAAACCATACCCGTCTCTTTTATTACGTCAATTAAATTACAATTAGTTATAATTGAAAATTAGTTATTTCAATTAGAATGAAGAAGATTTAATGTCTTAAAATATAAGAAATGGTTTTATGGATCCAATTTTTTTGTGTGGAATTTTTATCCTTTCTGTTTGAATAATATTTCATTAATAAGAAGTGTTATTTAATTATTATATGAAAATATATAGTTTTCTTTTTAAGAAAATCAAGTTTAGGATTCATTGAGTATTTTAGAGTGGGATTATTCACTTATAAAAATCTATCCTAGGTATCACCTCATAGTTAATTAGATTCATAACCTAGGTTATGCATGGATCTGTGACTTTTAACTCATCAATTGGATAGTGGAAGAAAGTGACCCTCTTAGGAAGATATGGTAAAGTCAAGCTTGGGTGTGCCTAAAAATACATTATTGAGAAGTTTAGATTTCAATTTCATTTTCATAACATATTCATAGATAAGAACCTATTATGGCATATAATAGTAAAAATATATATATATATTTCCAATAATAAAGCATCATATAACATTTCATCACATGGAAGAATGTTAAAAGAAGTCATGATAGTGTTATAAAAACTATAGAAGTTAATACATGAAACATTAAAAAAATGAATTTTAACATGGTTAACAAACATTTTTATTCTATTAAATTATATCACTAAATGTAAATGATTTTGGCAAGAATAATTATGGAGTATCATAAAACAACACATCACAAGTTTAAATAATTATTTTTAAAACATTTTATATATTATCTCAAAATTACATTAAACTTATTTACCATGATATAGAATAATATATTTAAGATATTGAATCATAATTCCAAAATAATATTCAAGATTTAGTAATAAAATTTTAAAAGATACTAGTAGTAGGTATATCCCCGGACTATATTTTAAATTTACAAAAGGCTTGATAACTCACTAACTTAATAAATAGAGATCATTAAAATCCAACAGATTGTCAAGATATCCTCCGAATACCACCCAACAAGACTATGAAATCATTATGCATAACACTAATATTAATAAATCCATAATATACATCCACTCAAGTTAAAAAAACAAAAATCCCAAAATTACACTGTACCTAAATACCTCTATAATCTACAAAATCTCATTATAACCTAAATACCACAAAATAAAAAACAAATCACCATCAAATTTCCATGAAAAATCATAATGAACCATTGAATACAACATGTAAAAATTTATTTTCAATAAAAAAGTGATTAATGAAATGAAAACAACACAAAAGCTCCCCCATTAAATAAAAAATAATAATCCCCTTAATTAGGAGTGATTTCATCATTTAATTGTAAGATCAAAATTATAATTCCCAACTAGGAGGGGTAAGAATAAACAAAAATGTAGTAGAGTGAGAAATGAGTTGAGAAATAATAGATTTCCTTAAATTAAACTTTAGAAAGAAATTTGAATCCTCTCTGTTTCATGGGGAATAAAGGAGGAAAATTGAAGGGTAATAAGGATCCATGAAAGGGATCATGATTATTAATAATAAAATGGGTTCAAAGAATTTTCTTAGGTGGAATAAAATGGTGAATAAAAATTACCAATGTACCCAAATTAATTGGATAAAACCACCAATCCTAACTAAGAACCCGACTCAAGGCTATAATGCGCCATCCCCTAGACACCCAAAAATCTTTTAGGTCCATTAAGAACCTAAGTAACACCCACTATGTACCTAATAAAATGTATAGTAACATAATATTGGTGATATCCTATTCAGCATACCGAAACCCATATCTCACCAACTGAACATAAAAATTATTTAAAAGGCCTCATGATTTTTCCTCAAACATAAGAATTTATAATTGAATCCTAAATTAAATGAAAACGTAAAAATTAGAATTAAAATTTTCAAAAATATCATTCTATCACAGGATAAAATATCTAAATTCCACCATTTATCATTTCTATATTGACATGGATTTAATAGGTTCCTAATAACATGGAGGAGTTCTAACTCTGCATCATATATGGGGGACCCAGAACTTATTAGGATAGGGGGGGGTCAAAATTTAGGTTTGAATGGTAAAATCATGAACCACAAATTGATGTCAGATACACCTAGTCCATGGTGGATTACACAACTCCATTGTAAAAATGATATATATATTCCATTTCATCTACATGCTGCTAGAGGGTAACCAAACATGTTTCGATACCAAACACATTTCCTAATACCACCCATAATTTATAAGGAGATACAGTCATAAAACATCCCAAACCCCCTTAATAAATATTTTTTTTACCGTGATAATCATATCATCAAACATTACATATTAAATACATTATAATTGAATACCAATTTGTTTGATTATAATAACTGGAAGGGTAGATAAGAGAAAAGACATTGAATAAACTGTATGCACCTAGTAATCATATAAAAATGGAATGTAAGCCTTGGTGATAGACAAGAATGCACAATCGTTTCCTATTCAGGTGAAATAAAACTACACGTCGTGTCTCAGTATGGTATATAATGTGTGGGTCCTTTGGCATAGCTAGTAATTTATCCATGATATACAATTTCATTCAATATCAAAAAACGTGGAGCATTATCTAATAATACAAATCATATGATTATTGATAGTAATCAAAATATATACAACCAAAACCTAATCCAAGTTCCCAAGATTATGCAAAACATATACCCTATACCTTATAGAATTTGGTGCATGTGGTTATTTAGTTATGTAATCTATAATATGAAAGGGTTGTGAAATCTGATATAAAATACATGTTACTCAATATCACTCACCATGTGACATTTATCTTTGCCACATAAACCCTAACCATGACAATATAGTAAGAATGTTACATGCCTCAGTGTGACTTACAATCTGATATTTATAACCCAACATAAAACATAGAATACTCACAGAGTGATATATAATTTCTATCTTTTAGAAACAAAAAACTAAATATTAAATAAATTTTAAGTGATCTATAACTATATCCTCTCATTATACCTGACACCACCACCATTTTTCCAATAAATTCATAATCCAATAATTTGTCATCCAAGAACTAATACTACCTCACATCCAATATTATTATTTATCACCAATCATGTTAATGTTATAATAATATTCATGAACATAATAAACCACTTGATCCCTATCAAGCTACCCCTCACTTCTATCATATCATAAGCAATCCCCCTTTATATTTTCCTTAAAACATAATTATGTTATTCAATATTGAATTTCCCCCAAATGAAAGGGATATGAATGATCATTCATTGAGATGTGGACATGATGAATGCTTAATAATGGTTAGTGAGGATACTAAACTCCTATATTATCATTTTTAACCACTAGAACAAATAATATGGAAATAATATTCATTAGAGAAAATCCAAATAATGATCAGTTAGAATTTATATGAGAATTTTATGTACTAAGGATTTCAAAGGGGTGAAATATAATTTTCCAATAGATACACACTAAAAAATCATGATTAGTATGAAAATATAGATTATTTACAGAAAAACTAAAAATCACTTAGTTTATAAAATTATAGTAAATAAAATATTTTAAATATATAATACACCAAAAAAATATCATAAGTAATCCAAAATTTAATCAAATTGTACTTATATTTTCATGAAAATGAAAATGAATATATCATAAGAAAAAATCACAACATTAAATTTTAAATTATTATCTTGATATTTCAAATAAATTAATAATTATAATAATATAAATATTTATATAATAAATTTGTTGATGGAAATCACATAAATTACTAACCTCATAGAGAAGAAAACATTGCATACATTCATTTTATGATTCCATGCGATTTCATTATTTTCACCCTATGAATCCTCCCATCCTAAAGGTTCCTATGTGAGATCAATCCCAAGGAAAAATATCCCCTCTCAAAAATCATGGTAACTCTCATAAAAAATTTAGAAATCCATAGATAGTTGGATAAACTATGATTTTATAAGGTGATCCTTTGGATAATTTTTTTAATGATATGAAACTAGTTCAATCAACTCCCTTATAGTCACATATAATTTACACGACTTTTATATGGGATACCTCATTTATGATACAATCGTGGTGTTGTATTTTATATCTAGAACTAAATCCAAGAGTTATTAGTGCACATATTGGGAACCAATATTTATTCATTAAATAATATTAAAATTCTCTCAAAACATATAGTATGAAGCATAAACCATAATTTAACCAAGGATAAACACCACATATCAATTTTAGTAAAATGATAAAAACATTCCCATGATTTTTTTATAGGGTGAATTTAATATTTTATTTTTTTAGGTAATTGACACCCAAAAACATGAAAAATGAACCATTTCATGCATAGGTAAAAAACAAGGACCCTAAATTTTCAAATACTTTTAATTTATTTATTTTATTATTTTTTAAATACAAACAACATAGAAAATATCAATAAAAGTGTAAAATTATTTTTATGTTTTAAATATTCACAGGTTATTACATTTTTAACTTATTTCCCTCTGAGGAATAATAGATAAGAAATCACTAATCAATCTCCATGATCATTATAGCTAAACATGGAGTCAAGTTTGCAATGTAAAATAAAATTATCTAAAGGAAAGAGAATTGATAAATAATCAAATAAAAAGAATATTATATAAAACATGATGGAACATATTTTGATGACGAATGTGAGACAGAGGAAGAATATTACAAGGATGAAGGACTCAAATACTATATAGATAAATAAAAATAGTATATGGAATCATCTAGAGAATAGAAATAGAAATTTGATGTGTATAGAAGTGATGAGGAAACTAGAGAAGAATAATAGACACTAAAAGAATTCAAATTGAGTGTGGAGTTCCATAGTGAATTTGAATGAAATCATGAATCGTAAAGAAGATATTAGAAATTAATTGACATTAAAATGAATATATTAAGATAACTCTACATGTTAAAAGTCAAAAATATTCATGAAATTAAATAATAGTTCACATATAATATGTATAAAATCAATGATATTTTTGAAGAAATTTAAAATATGATTTATCTTACAATAGAAAATATAATTTATAAGAATATAGAAGTAAATGATATTGAAAAAATATAGATTTAGTCTAATAATTCCTTGCAGAACTATGACATTAATTTTAAGATTCTATAAATGATTTCAATAAATCACCCTAATAATATGATAAATCATGTTATGTAACCAAGAAACATTGATATTATCATATAGTACGAGTAACCATAATATTAAGCACCCCAATATGAAACAAGAATAGAGTAATTAGTGTAATCATTGGGAATAAAGTGATTACATCACCAAATAAATGAGATACACCCATATCTACATATTATGATGTTGTTAAAAATAAAAACATAATATGTTGTTGATGAAAATGGAAAAAAATTTACATCTTAAATGAAAATAAAAATTTAAGGAGAATCTATAATATGATAAAGAATCTTTTTTGTAAAGTTAAAATTAGAAGGAATTTTAAAGAGAATTTCTTTATGATGAAAATTTTCACGAGGATATATCTTTTTAATGTATGATATTGGTCTTACAAAGTCTATTGAGAAAAATAATACATGATCATGTATAATATATTAATACCATAATCAAAGAGTGGTCATGAATTGATGGGGAGTAAATAAGAATCTCATAGAAGCTAATAAAGAAAAAAACATACGTAGAAGGTAAGATTACATAACACCATTAATTATATAGATATGGATTATTAGATTGTAATTCAACCATGAAACCACCATAACATTCCTCACTAAACTATTGAAAACATTAAAGGGGAATGATAACTCCAAATATATCATGAGGATGAGTAATAAAGAAAAAATAATTAGTGATTGAGGTGTATTATAAAGTACAATAATGTGATATTTCTTATATACTTTAAAATGGCTTACCAATACATATTAACGAAGACAAAGAATATCTAAATATTTCTAAATTTGTGATAAGAGATATTTCATTTTCAGTAAATATCAATCTCTCAATGTAAATAGAGTAAGAATGACCAATTATTGTAAAAAACAGTTTGAATATAATGTTGTTCACTTTTTAAAAGAATTGATTACAAACTCTTATATATATCTAAAAATTATTATAATTGGAATGATGTGATATTTTAAGATAATTAATGTTTTATAAAGATAATAATTATTGAAATGATTATTATAAAGGGTCAATGAAGATAATAGAATATATTTCAATTTACCAATAATAAAAATAGCTATTACATGAAAATAATGGAGGATAAAGAATATTGTAATAAAATAAACTGATATTTATTTTTGATGATTATATCTAGTATTATTATATATGAACATGTGAGGAGTATAACTAATATTCATAATGAAAAACTAAAAAATTGTTATGTTTTTATTAATTAACAAATAGTGAAAAATAATATTAAAAAGGTACAGATAAAAACCATGATCCCTCTTTAGTAGATACACTCAAATGTGTGTGTAATTATGAGATTAAATAGAAACAAAAAATATTGTTACCTCACTACTTTCATTGATAATTTTTCATATATGAAATATATTTACTTTATGATATGTAAAGCACAATTTAATATAAAATTTAATAATTTATAGATGTCTATTGAAAATTAAATGGGATGTGCTCTCAAAATATTTTCATTTAATATTGAATTAAAATATATGAAATGAAAAATTTGAAGAATATTATATGACAAGAATAAGGAATGGATATAGTTCTCCTTGAATTTGTAAATAAAATATAGTAATAGCTTATAGGAATATGATTTTGATGAAAATTTAAATGTAAATGATTATGTTACAAGAGCATGAAACATAAATCTGTGTTCACTCTAACTTAATTGACTTACTAAACCTTATGTTATATTTTTTATAAATAAACCACTAAATGAATACAATTTTGAATGTAAATTAAAATAGAAAATGAGTAGATATTTGTTGTCTATATATCTAATATAATAATTTACTGTTGTTTAAGAAGAAATATGAAGAAAATATTTCAAGGAAAAACATTATTACATTGGAAAAAAAATCATTAAATAAACATGCATTTTTCTAATGATATTTAAAAATATTAAATTGAATTTGGGGGATAGTATGTGATATATTTGAATGTTTTAGAATATTTTAAAAATTAATTTGATGTGTGTAAAAGTTTCAATAATGAGGAATGGATGGATGAAGTAGGATTTATGTTTAAAAGTTTTTTAAAACATGTCCAACCTAAATATTTCCATAGATATATTAGTAATGGAGTCCAATATCATAGAAATTGATAAAATTATAATCATTAAATATTTAATTCAAAATATCAAATGAACAATTCTATCTAGATATTATATCATAATGAATATATATTATCAATGGAATAAGTGAAACACCAAATTTAGAAGAATGAAACTTAGGAGTTAGTTCTATGATACATGTATAATATTGTTATTAATTCAAGTAGTTTTTTAAAACAAAATGTTTGATAAAGGAGAAAGTTAATAAATTCTGGATCATTTTATATTAAATACATACTTAAAAATTGTGGGGGATTATTTTGATGTGAATACATTACAATTCATATGGCATTAAAATATAATATTTTTTTCTAGAAATATGTACTTATGAGAATTATGATGTATGCCAAATTAATAACAAATAAGTCTCCCTTAATGGTAAACCTAAGTAAGAGTTTTATCACAATCAATATAAATGTTTTAACGATTAATATATTTTCATTCTAAAGATGTAAATTATGGTGTTCAAAAAGAACCTTGAGCATAAAATTCAATATTATATAATATCTTACAGAATATTTAATTATATAATTTCATGGTATAAATGAATTTATATATCGTGGGATATAAAAAACTCATCCATTCTAATTGTGTATGTTGATTAATTTTTTAATAAAAAACATAGATAAAACATGTGGGGAATACAGTTCATAAATGTGATAATATATCAAGATGTTGATAATTGGGAAGATGAAATTATTTTTGCGTATTCAAATCCCAAAAAATATAGGCTCTCTATTTCTATCAAATGAGAATTCTTCCCATTAGCTACTGAAGAAGTTTATAATAGGGTAATCAATATATGTATCTATACATAAACCACATGGTTCCAAGATTTCATTAGAATAAGTATAAAGTAGAGTTAGTTAAAATGAGTTTTAGTGTCTTATTTGTAGCCTACAATATATGAAATTTATAGGGTTATACATTGGGTTTTAAATAAACCATTTTGTTTTATTCATAAGAAATAATAACGTTTAAAATTTTTTTGAAGTGAAATTGTTATTATTATTCATTAACTGAACAATTTATTATGTCTTGAGGTATGAAAATACCCATATTTCATTCATTAAATCAATACTAATGTGAACTTCACTTGTAAAATTAGAGATCAAATATAAACATTAGGAGGTATATTCATTATCTAAGGAGAATGTATCACATGTAACTCTATATAAAAATCAATCATATTACACATAACATAAGATGATAATTTTAAAAAAACCCAAAACACAATTTATATATATGAAATGATATCTTAAATACACAATGTTGTAACTTTCTAACACATTAGTGATTAGGTGTACAAGCCGAAAAGAAATAAAATATTTTAAATAATACATTATAAAATTAAAAAAATATTGATAAAAAGTACCAAATTATAAAAGATAGTGTGGAAGATATAGAACATTCATTAGAATATAAATAAGAAAGGGATAATTTTCTAAATGTATTAAAAAAGTTCCTTATAATTGATATATTCCATAACATGAGAATTTTGTTGGGAGTGAATTTTCTCCAAAAAATCCGTGGAAGTTCACTATTGTATTTTCATTATTTCATTACATAAATGTGTTTAAAATTTTGGATAATATTTTTGATATTATATTATTAAGGGAGAGGGACTCTATTTCATTTCTCATGTGATGATAAATGGTTTCATAAGAGTATTGTTTCCCTTATAGAGGGATACATTTTCTGTTGGTAACTAAATCATAGTATATGATTTTAATATATGTTTTTTCTTATGTTATAAAAAAATAAAAAACAATACATTGAAGTTACCTAAGTGATTTCAGAGGTACATCATAATGTTAATTTCAAAGGGGGATTTATGAGTGGATCCATATTTATATATAGTCAATATTGTGTTGACCATTACATCAATAGTTAGAGAACATTCACAAATTTAACTCTACCATCAGATGTGGTGTCTACATAACTTATATATTACAATAATACCATGGTTTGTTATATAAAAATTCATCTATATTGTGGGCGGTTTCATGTTTTATTTATTAATGAGATACTCATTGATATATGATAAGATCTTTGGATATATAATGGAATAAAAAAAATTACAAAATTCTTAGGATATATCATTGATATCATAGATTCATTTTTAACATAGTTTAGTGAAAATAACCAAAATAGTTCTTAATTAAATCATTCAGAAATAAACATTGTAGAAATTTTAGTCACATGAATAATAAATTGTATCCCATAAGGAGTATAGAAATGGGTGTTGATGATATTCACTATGTTCCTAAAATTAATATTAAATTAAAATATTTGGGAAATAAAATTATTTAGAAAAATACGGGGAAGGTATTTGAGAAACACGCCAAATATATGAATTTAAAATAGACCTAGTGGATATAGTGGTTGGGATAATTTTACTATTCACCATTCTTAGGAGTAAAATATATGAATGAGATAACTGTTTTAGTGTAGATCTTATGAGTTTTACAAAATAGGAAATTGACCTATGTCGTGGTATCATATTAAAGATTTTTAGAGAGGATAAAATGAATTGAGGAACCGATTATATAAGTACAAATATTCTTGAAGAGATTTTGGATCTTGATGGTGTCATCAATACATCACCTTGGTCAACATTAATACCTAGTGGCATTGTTTTATTTATATATAGAAAATGTGTTTAACTTTGAAATGTATAATGTAACATTTATATAATTTTCCATGAAATACAAATTGTATTATATGAAGTGTTAGGATAAATATTTAGGTAATAATAAAGGTTTTCATGTGACAAAACTTGGTCGTCCATTTAGAATGAAGAAAAATTCTGATCGACATTTTGAACCCCATCTTGATCATTCTTGTACTTTGAAATCAGAACTATATTCATTCTCTATTTTTTATTATTGTTGAAATTAATGAAAGAAAATATATAGTCGGATCACAACCATTTGATTGTAAATATTTTCCAAAAGAATAAAATGCTCTACGAACATTATAAAAACTTTTTTACTATGCCTATTCTATATATGTATTTATCTATCTCATTAAATATAAATTTTTTTCATGATTATATGGATTGAACAGTAATTAATGTAATTGTTTAATAAATATAGACAATATTTTTTGACAATCATATGTAATTTTAAAGAGAAGTAAAAAATTTTACATGTACCATAGATTTTTGGAAGTTAATTTCCAATGGAAAAATTAATTTTATTGACTTATACTCATTTTTATACATTGAACGATGACTCAAATATGATTAGAGTATTATAATTATGAATGTTGTAAAAGATTTGGGTCCCAATATTGAATATATTTAATATGGAATATATATTTTATAGGTAAATTATAGATTATAAACAATTTAAAATTAGAAGAAAAATATGGACATTCAAATTGTTGATAAAGCCTAATGGTTTTCAATATTTTTTAGATTTCCATTCAAATTAGATGTTTTTAATTTATTAAATACATTGAAGAAAATATATAATAAATTCACTACAATTTTTTTAAGTGGTATATAGATATGAATGTTAAATTTAAATCCAGTTTTAGATATTAAGTATGGATAAAAGTGGTGAGTGATGATTTATATGAGGGGAGACTTCAAAATTATAGTGACACTTTTTTTACCATGAGGAAGACATAGCTCACTCTTATGTTTCAAAGACTCGGGATCATGATAAGGGTAAAATAGTAAATTTACCCTAATAAATCACCTCACAAATTATTTTTATTTTTCTATTGATTGTAGAATTTTTTTACCGTTTGGTGTTCTAGAGAGATTCTATGATGGGAAGATTATTCCGGATGATTAATATTTAATTAAATAAATATTATTTATTCACATGGATTTTAATGATGATATATCCTAGGAGGATCTATGGATTGTAATTATAAATCTATGACCTAGAAAAAATGTGGGGGTTTACCTAGGAAACGTATAATTTCTATTTAGGTTTTAGGCCGTAGGTTAGGCCCATATAATTGGAATTCCATTTTATTAAATAGGGGTTTAAGTTACCATAACCATTCCCCTATCTTACATTATATGAATGAAGGTATAAAATTCTACCATTTTTTGAGTATGTAGTGAAACTGATAAATATTATTGAGTGGATTCCATTTGGAGGAAAAATCAGGGTGCAATGATCATGGAATCAGAGCTAGAGGCTTTCGACCATGAAGAATCAATAATCTTCCTTGATGTTGTGCTTGTTATTTTAAATTATGCCATATTTTAATTTAATTATAATCTTCCTTCATTTTATTGGATTTATATTTCTTATGTAATGAATTTTGGTTAGAGGAATATTGATTTTGGATAATTTTCGGGTAGCCTGGGTAGTTCATTAGCGTTATATATCTACAATTCCTAGCTACTCAACATGTAGTATTAATGTAACCCCCAAGATTTTATGAGATATATTATTTTTAATTTCTTTGATGTCTTCTATTATACACCACACCAATATTATCTTGTACTATACGCAACACTATATTAGCTTGCAGTATACGCAACACTATTCCTGGCTCGTGTTACACACAATTTCAAGTTTGTTTTGTGCAAATTATTCTACGCAACATTATGTATTGATTTTTTTAATATATAAATGAATTAAGTTTTGATTATGTTATACGCAACACCAAATGGATTTTTCACTACACGCAACCTGGACTTGGCTTGTATTAGACGCAATCCCAACCTTCCTTGATAGCGTGTGTAGTACGCAATACCCGGGTTTGACTAAACAACGATATATTGGTATAATATTATTATGGACTATCCATTATTAGTATTATTAACTAAATTTTTAATTTTATAACATGATTATTAATCTTACATATTTTCTAGAACATTGTATGAGAACTAAATAATTATTTCGGGTAAAATAAGTATTTTTAAATAAATGCAGTTCTTCCACCTTTTGATAGAGCACCCACATTAAATCTAGTTTTTGACAAGATTATAAGTTCAATTTAACAAAATAATATTCTTCCTAGGAATCAGGATATAACAATTTAATTTGGATAAATTTTTAATATTATTCTATTAACTTTTATATTTTAATGAATAGTAAAAACACGCTATATTTTAATTAAAAAAAATTCATTGAAATAATTTATATGGTTATATTATATTTTTAATTGTTTTTAAATTGTAATTATAATATATTTTTACTATTTAATCCAATGTTGGTTATTGGAATTATTTTCACTTTAAATTTGGACAGAAACAAGTGTCGATCTTTTGATAGTTATTATTTCTTAAAAACACGTTATTTGTTTTGATAATGGGAATTAATTTTAACATTAATTAATTCCAATTATATGATTTGAATTTAAAAAAATAGAAATTATTTTTGAATTCGGAATATCAAATATAGATTAGGCTGAATTTTTGGTATTTTTCGGAAAAACATTAATTTTTGATTAATAGTGAAACCACTTAGTGGTAGTTAAAAAACCGACTCTTTCATTTAAATGAAATTTTACCACTTCTGTGAATTGAATTTCAAAAATCCAACATACATCGTTGTTATCAATAAGTAAAATGTGGTTCAATAAGATGAAAATAATTTTTGGTGAATAGTAACTTTTGACATTTATTTACTGCGGTTAAAGGTAAATTGGGTAATTCAAGGTTAAAACAAAATTATAATAATTCAAAATTACCTTAACAATTTTCCTAACCTTGTAGGATGTGTAGTGTCCGACCATGGGCATCCTTTGGTTGATTTTGGGACTGCATTGATCCACTTGGTAGTGATAATGAGAATTTTGATTAATTAATTTAATGTAAAGTCAAAATTGACATTAAAAAAAATCTTTTAGTAATTAATTTTTATAAGGGGTTATATAAATTATCTTTTCGACTATAAATACTAATTGGAGAGATAAAAAGACTTTATACATGGTAGTGTTTTTTTATAATTTTTATACATCAAAAAAATTATATTTTTTATGACACAATAATGATACAGTATTTACCTCATTAATAAATGATTTAAATAAATAAGATTATAATGATTAAAATATTATCCAAAACATGTAAAATTTTGATTGGATGATTTTATTTAGACCATGAGTCATCTTATCTTTATCTTTAATTATTTTTTGACCTTTTGAGACTGATGATATGTTTATAATAAAATAATATTTTCACACTTTCCAAAGGTGCCCCTCTCTTCCCTTATAAAAGGTCACCTCTTCCCTCTTCTCCTCACACCCTTGTGATCCTTGAAGCTTGGACAACCCCTTAAAATTCCTCTTCTCAACCTCTTTAGTTATATCATAGAGGTTCGGGTCTTCTCAAAAGGCCAACTCCAGTGCCCTAAGAAAGAGTTTTAAGGAGGTGCGTCGAGGAAGAGGTAATCTCTTCTACCAAATCTTTCAAGTTTCTTTCTTCTTCTACTTACTATTATTTAGTTGTTTCATTATAAAGTAATAACATAATTATTAATTATATACTTATTTGTTATTATAAATATGAAACAACCCTATTTCACCTTCTATCCTTCCTACGGAAAATGAAATCACTGCGCGTGTGTACGTACGGAATACCATCTCCATGTCGCGGTGTAATCTGTTTTTCCACCACCACCTTACTTGGATGGGTATAATGGTGTAAAGAATAACAATATAGGATTATTATAACATCATACTAATTCTAATATATTATATCATCCACTCCAATTCCATTCAATAAATATGGGAACGATATCATCGCTCGTGCGTACGTACAGATTACCATCTCCACGACGCAATGAGATTCATTTTCCATGTTAACAATTCAAGAATTATTATAAAGTATATATAATATGTAATCATGAAATTTATTACATAATAATGCTACTGTATTTATGTATATATATTTGTATGTCATCTACTTAATTCCATTCAATTCAATTAGGAAACTAAAAACAACGTTTATGCGTATGTATGACCTACCATCTCCATGAACGATGTATTTATTTCCATTTATCGATATATTATATATATATATGTATATTCTGAATATATATTATATATAAATAATTTTTAATATTATGTAATTAATTAATCGTGATTTAAGTAATCATATTAATAATTACAAGTCAAAACACGAATGATAAATGAATCGATTTTACCAAAAATGTTGCTTTAACATGGAATTGACAAATGAACGGATAATTTAAAGTCATAAGTGAATCATATATGATATCATAAATATTATTATGGTTTTGTTACAAGTTAATAATATTTTTATACCCACTATACATGAGTCTCGAACACATATGGAAGAAATTGGACATAAGGTAAGGGATAATTATTCCAATCTCATTTTTATCCAAGATTGTTTATTCATAAGTATTTATTGTGGTTATGTTTATTATCCATGTCCATATGTTCTCATAAAATGTTTACTTTTATTCTATGTATATTTAAATTCATTTTTACCCTTTTTTTAATTTTACCACATCATATGGAAGGAATATTTCTTTTGTTTACCATACGAGGTACCTTTTGACTTTTCTGACAAAAGTATGAGGAGAATGTTTTTTTAACATATACGGCATGAACAGATTCATACAGTTTCATAACACCTTATTTCCATGAATATTCCTATACAATATTTCATGATTATTTTTCAAAAAAATTCTTTCTTTTAAAATTGCATGTCATTTTTTGAAAAGAAAATTATTTTGAAGAAGAATGGATATTTTCCTCAAGAATTCATTTCAAGTGTTTTGTCAAAACTATTTTACATCTAAGATGAAATTATTTCATATGTGTATAATGTCTCTATTATTTACATGGTTTCACTTTTCTTATGATGAAATGATATTCATTTTTTTATCTGGATTATGTTATGATTGGATAACGTTTATCAAACCCATTTTATTCTTTGGGTTATAATGAATGATTTATGTTTATTTTGTGGAACAAGTAAAATGATTTCATTATGAGATGGGTGGGACCTATATCTCCCTCCAATTCATTGGGTAAAGATTTATATCTCATGAGATAGACATGGCTGGAACAACAAGTTAATCCGGTTTAGTGATACATGACTGTAACGAGGAGTAAACTCGGTTCAGTAAGGGACTTTATCCACTAAGATAGACTTGGCAACAATGCCTTGGCTACTATGGAAATCATATCATGTGATTAATATTTTTCCACAATTACACATTTTATTTCTAGGATATTTTATCATGATTGATGTTCCATTATGATCTATGCCTTACGTACTGCCTTGTTTTATGTCATTGCTCAAGATTTTGATATTTAAACATTATGTTCATGTTTTTATATTCAAATGTATATTGTTTGTTTTATTTTCTCCATGATTACCCATACTGATCATTTGAGCTCACCCTATATATGTTTTCTTTTCCCCAGGATATAAATAAATCTTTTAGGTAATAAAAAAGGGAAGATCTTTAGGGGAGATGTTGAAGATCTTTCACCATGATTAGAATATTATGTTCTGAGTTTAAGAGACCCTAAAATATTATGATCCTTTGGTGTCTTTTTTTATGTATTAAGTATTCCAAAAAAGTAATGTAATTTTCATGTACTTCATACTTTGGGTTTCTATTGTTGGTATCAGAAGAAAGGTTTAGTTAAACTTCGGAAACTAGGATGTGAAAACATTAGTGAAATCCCTAGATATATTTCTAAGTTATGTCTAGGGATGCACATAAGGTTAAGTATATGTATAGGTTATAGTTCTAGAATTACGTTAACAATATTATAATTAAACCTAAGATGTTGGATATTGAAGTTACTCCCCCTTTATTATGTTGTTTTCCCTAGAATGTTTTTTTCTTCTCACACTATTCTTTTTGGGTTTTAGACGATGGATAGAACCCGAATGAACTGTGTTGATCAATGTAATAGAAAATGCAATGATTTTCCTCCTGAACAAACCAATGTTATGGGAGATGGAGTGAAAAATCTTATTGCTATACTTACACAAGCTATGAATCATTCTGGACTTCCAAATGAGCTTAAAAAGGAACAATATTATTTTGAGTTCTTCATGAGGCGACGTCAACCTTCTTTCAGTGGGTCTTCTGATCCACTTGTTGCTGAAAAATGGATCAGTACCATTGAAAAGATATTTTCCATACTTCGCTAATCAGAAATTGAAAAAGTCATTCTGGATATTTACTATTTAGAAGGTGATGCAGATCAATGGTGGACTCTAATTAATAATACGAGGCCCCAAGATGAAATTGAATCCATGGAATGGGATGATTTCATGAACTTATTTTTAAATAAGTACTTCCCTCGTATTGTTTGAAAAAATACGGAAAAGGATTTCCTTGAGATTAAACAAAAGGATGATGAATCTGTTGGTATATACGAAACGAATTATACAAGGCTTGCAAGGTATTCATCTGGCTTTATCATCCAACCTAAAAGTAAAGTTGATCAATTCTTCAGTGGATTAAAACCAAGTCTTCGAAAGGGAATTAGCTATAAGAGACTTCAGTAGCTATGAAGAAATTTTGAGTTGTGCTATCAAGGAAGAAATGGATGTTGGTGTTACAAATCCATCTCATGGTTTTGAAAAGAAACAAAATATGGAGATCAAGGAGAAATCTCAAAATAATGGTGAAAAGAAGATGAATGTTTCTTCATGATCAAAGTGTGGAAAGTAGTATGGTGGATATTGTCTTAAAGGGACTAGAAAATTTTTTATGTGTGGAAAAGAAGGTCATCGAGCAGCTGAGTGTTAATGTAATGGAAAAAGGGTTGCTAATGATGTGAATAATGAAAATACTATATAGAACCCACCAACAACACTTCAATGCGTCAAGTGCAAGGAAATGGGGCATTATGATAATCAATTCCCTAATCCAAGGGTTAATGATGATCGACGTGAGAAACCAGTTAAGGCAAAGGATAAATGGATGTCACATGCGATCACTATTTGTGATGTTCAGTATGAAAATGATGTTGTGTAATGATTAAGTGTTTATGTAATGGGATTTCAAAATAGTATCATGGAATCTCATTTATGGTATCGTAGAATTTTGGAATATCTATGTATTGGTTTTCAATAATTATATGGTACCCGTAACCATGAAAAGTGATTGACATATTTTTGGAAAGCAGATGATATGCGCATAATGAAGGGATAAGGAGAAAATAATATTAATGAGCTCAAGAATGATATAAGGACAAAGTGATATCATGGTTTGAGTATATTGAAATTTTGGGATTTTGGTATGTGGAAGGAGTTACCTTTTGAAAAAATTCATGTTTTCACTATGGTTCTATGGTGATTCATGTTGCAATAGAATACAATATTAAGGTATTCACATGATTGGAATGTGATCAACAAGATATATCTTATGATATATGGGGGATAAATGATGGTATTCAAATGCTTGGTTAATGACATTTCTAGTAATCGTTTTCTTTATACTATGAGATTGGAAAAATGTGTTTTGGAAAAATCTAAAGACTGAAATGGATTATGTCAGACATTAGATAGTATTGTTTAAGGCTTAAACCTTTTGATATTATTTTTGGAATGTTATAATAGTATAGTTTTATAAAAAAGAAAAATCATAGGACAAGCGACAACCTATCACGTCAAACATGGTTGGGCGAATCAAACCCACAACCGAAGTGCGACATGCCTTTTTTACCTACCACTGCCCTACAGGAAGTCCCTAGTTAGTAGGAACTAGTTTTATTTTATTAAGCAGTGTGATAGATGAAGTACAAGTCCATTGATGGAATAATATATGATTAATATTACAATAGATAGACTTATGTATATTTAATAACATATACTAAAATTTTTGTGATAGAAACGGATGAGATGGATTATCATTCTATCACATGATCTGCTAACACTTCATGAATTAAAATTCAGCTTCATATCTTAAAATAGAGATGATGTGGAAATTGTTTTTGTAATGACCAACGATGATATTACACTGAAATAAAGTATTTCTCCTTATATAAACGCTCATCAATGTTAGGGAAATTATCTTGGAAACCAAAAAAAATTTCCTAGTACTCTCATATCTGATAAATCAAATGGTACATTAGATCATCACAAATTTATGGCTTTGCAATTGTTGGCTTTTTCATAGCCATGTTCTCTACCACTCTCCATCAGAACATGATGGATAGATTTCTCTTCTATATCCATATTTTCACCTATATACTCTTATGTGGGAACCCAAGTGATGAGTTACTTTGGGTATCCGTTTTTTTCTAACTTTCCTTTTTAAAATGAGGATTTTGTATTCCTTTTTACGATGTCAGTTTCTATTATTGAAACTTTCAAGTAGTAAACGATTTATAACCCCGACGAATTTCAAGGGCGAAATTCATTTTAAGGGGGGTATAATGTAACACCCAGAGATTTTATGAGATATATTATTTGTAATTTCTTTTAATGCTTATATTATACACTACACCAAGATTAGCTTGTACTCTATGCAACACCGTATTTTCTTGGAGTATACGCAACATTATTCTCGGCTTGTGTTACACACAATTTCAAGTTTAGTTTGTGGAAATTATTCTACGCAAAATTAAGTATAGATTTTGTTTAATGTATAAATGAAATAAGTTTTGATTATGTTATATTCAACACCAAACGGAGTTTTCACTACATGTAGCACTGACTTGGCTTGCATTACAGGTAATCGCGACCTTCCTCAATAGCGTGTGTAGTACACAATACCAGGTTTCACTAAACAATGATATATTGTTATAATATTATTATAGACTAGACATTATGAATAATATTAACAAAATTTTGAATTTTATAACATTATTATTCATCTTACATATTTTCTAGAACATGGTATGAGAACTAAATAATTTTTTCATGTAAAATAAGCATTTTTTTAAAAATGCATTTTTGCCGCCATTTGATGGCGCACCCACTTTAAATATAGTTTTTGACATGTTTAAAAGTTCAATTTGACAAAACAAATTTTTTAATGGGAATGAGGATATAAAAATTTAATTTGGAGAAATTTTTCATATTATTCTGATAACTTTCATATTTTAATGAATAGTAAAAACACGCTTCATTTTAATTAAAAAAATCTTTTTTCATATCAATAATTTATATTCATAGATTTTATTTTTAATTGGTTTTAAAGTTTAATTATAATATATTTTTACCATTTAATCCAATGTTGGTCATTGGAATTAATTTCACTTTGAATTTGGATATAAACAACTGTCGCTCTTTTGATAGTTATTGTTTCTTAAAAACACGCTATTTGTTTTGATAACAAGAATTAATTTTAAATTTAATTAATGCCACATATATGTTTTTAATTTGAAAAATTAGATATAATTTTTAATTCATAATATCAAATTTATCTTAGGCTGATTTTTTGGTATTTTTCTGAAAAACTTCAATTTTTGATGAATAGTGAAACCACTTAGTGGTAGTTAAAAAACAGACTCTTTCATTTAAATAAAAATTTACCACTTCTCTGAATTGAATTTAAAAAATCCAACATACATCGTTGTTATCAAGAAGTAAAATGTGGTTCAATAAGATGAAAATATTCTTTGGTGAATAGTACCTTTTGACTTTTATTTTCTGCGGTTAAAGGTAAATAGGGTAATTCAAGGTTAATAGAATATTATAATAATTCAAAATTAACTTAAAAATTTTTCTAACCTTATTGGATTAGTAGTGTCAGACCATGGGCATCCTTGGTTCGATTTTGGGACCCCATTGAGCCACTTGGTAGTGATAATGACAATTTGGATTAATTAATTTAATGTGGAGACAAAATTGACATTAACAAAAATCTTTTATTAATTAATTTTTATATGAGGTTATATAAATTAAATTTTGAATATAAATATTAATTGGAAAGATAAAAATATTTCCTACAAGGTGGTGTTTTTTTATAATTTTTAGACATCAAATAAACTAAATTATTTATGACACAATAATGATGCAGTATTTACCTCATTAATAAATGATTTAAATAAATAAGATTATAATGATTAAAATATTATCCAAAACATGTCCAATTCTGATTGGATGATTCTATTTCGACCATGAGTCATCTTATATTCATTTATAATAATTTCTGGACCTTTTTAAACCGAAGATAAGTTTATAATAAAATAATATTTTCAAACTTTCCAAAGGTGCCCCTCTCCTCCCTTATAAAAGGGAACTTCCTCCCTCTTCTCTTCACACCCTTTTGAGCCTTGAAGCACGGCCAAAACCTACCAATTCCTCTTCTAAACCTCTCTAGGTATATCATAGAGGTTCTGGTCTTCTCAAAAGACCAACTCTAGTCCCTTGAGAAGGAGTTTAACGAAGGTGTGTCGAGGAAGAGGTGATCTTTTCTACCGACTCTTTCAAATTTCATTCTTCTTCTACTTACTCTTATTTAGTTGTTTAATTAAAAATTAATAACATAAGTATTATTTATATACTTATATGTTATTATAAATATGTAACAACCCTATTTCACCTTATATCCCTCCTACGGAAAACAAAATCACCGCGCGTGCGTACGTATGGAATACCTTCTCCACGCCGTGGTGTAATCAGTTTTTCCACCACCACCTTACTTGGATGGGTATAATGGTGTAAAGAATACCTATATATGATTATTATAAAATCAAAATTATTCTAAGATATTATATCATTCACTTCAATTTCATTCAATAAATATGGGAACGATTTCATCGCTCGTGCGTACGTACGGATTACCGTCTCCACGACGCGATGAGATTCATTTTCCATGTTAACAATTCAATAATGATTATAAAGTATATATAATAAGTAATCATGAAATATATGACATAATAATTCTATTGGATTTATTTATATATATATATATTTCATTTACATAGTTCCATTCAATTCAATAAGGAAACAAAAAACAGTGTTCATGCGTACGTACGACCTACCGTCTACATGAAAGGTGTATTTCTTACCATTTATATATATATATATATATTATATTTGTATATTCTGAATATATATTATATATAAATCATGTTTTATATTATTTAATTACGTAATCATAATTTAACTAATCATATTAATAATTACATGTCAAAACACGGATGATAAATGAAACGATTTTACCAAAAAATGCTGCTTTAACATGGAATTGACAAATGAACGGATAATATAATGTAGTAAGTGAATCATATATGATATCATAAATATTATTATGGTTCTTTTAAAAGTTAATAGTATGTTTAAACCTACTATACATGAGTCGTAGACACATACCGAAGAAATTGGACATAAGGTAATGGATAATTATTCCAATCTCATTCTTATCCGAGATTGTTTATTTGTAAGTATTTACTGGGGTTATGTTTATTATCCATGTCCATATGTTCTCAAAATGTTATCATAAAATTTTTTATTTTCTTCCATGTATGTTTAAAGTCATTTAAACCCTTTTTTACTTTTATTACATCTTATGGAATAAATCTTTCTTTTTTTACCATACGAGGTACTTTTTGACTTTTCCAAAAGAAGTACGAGGAGAATGTTTTTTTAACTTATACGGCATGAATGGATTCTTACGGTTTCATAAAGCCTTATTTCTATGAATATTTATGTACAATATTTCATGATTACTTTCCATCAAAATCCTTTTGTTTAAAATTTCATGTCATTTTGTGAAAAGAAAATGATTTTGAAGAAGAAAGGATATTTTCCTCAAGAATTCATTTCAAGTGTTTTTTCAAAACTATTATACATCTAAGATGAAATTATTTCATATGTATATAATGTCTCTATGATTTAAATGGTTTCACTTTTCTTATTATGAAATGATATTCATTTGTTTTATATGGATTATGTTATGATGGGATGATGTTTATGAGAACCATTTTATTCTTTGGGTTATGATTAATGATTTATGTTTATTTTGTGGCACAAGTAAGAATGATTTCATTATGAGATGGGTGAGACCTATATCTCCCACGAATTCATTGGGTAAAGATTTATATCTCATGATATAGACATGGCTGGAATGACAAGTTAATCTGGTTCAGTGATACAGGACTGGAACAAGGAGTGAACTCAGTTCAGTAAGGGATTTCTTCCACTAAGATGGTCTTGGAAGCAATGCATTGGCTACTATGGAAATAATATCATGTGCTTAATGTTTTTCAACAGTTAAAACTTTTATTTCCAAGCTATTTTATAATTATTGATGTTCTATTATGATCTATGCCTTACGTACTGCCATGTTTTATGTCATTTCTGAAGATTTTCATATTTAAACATTATGTTCGTGTTTTTATGTTCAAATGTATATGGTTTTTTTTATTTTCTCCATGCTTATCCATACTGAGCATTTGAGATCAACATTATATTTTTCCTTTTCCCAAGGATATAAAGAAAGGTTTTAGGTAAGATAAAAACAAAAGATCTTTATGGGAGATATTGAAGATCTTTCACCATGATTAGAAGATTATGTTCCGAGTTTCAGAAGACACTAAACTATTATGATCCTTTGGTGTCTGTTTTTTTATGTATTAAGTATTCCGAAAAAGTAATGTAATGTCCATGTAATTCAAGCTTTGGGTCTCTACAATTAAGCTGATACTTTATGTAGTATTGGTGCATATTAGGACAAGGAATTCATCCACAAGGTGTGTTGTCCTTAAAATAATGCCATATAGGACCAAAGACTACACGACATGGGTACTAGACCATTACAAAGATAGAAATCACAATTTAAGGACAATTCATGGGAAAGTAGACACCGATTTGGGTTATAAGGCATGGATTGGGTTATAGTGAAATATTTGGTTTCCATGCATCATGTATGTCATATATCATAAGGGAACACTATGTAGATGAAATATACATGCCATGTTGGGATGAGGTATATGCAAGCTATGAGGAATTGGGTTTATTAACCCCAAACTCCAAGTACATATTGTGTAATATTTTATTAGTGGTGTTTCACATGTTTTCTCATTCTAGAGTATGATTAGGACAAATATATTGTCCATTCTGAGTACATTTTTTACATAGAATATGATGGTAGGGTCCTCTTTGCTATTAGAGGTCATTAGTTGGGTGATAAGAGGTTGAATGTGAATCTTAAACCATTTATGATTATAATGGAGATCATATTATGGAATATAGTATGTTCAAGGGATGTAGACTTCCCAGGGAACATCCAGTCATCAAGTATAGAACCCTCATATGTTTTAAATGGAATGTACCTTCCATATGTTGTTGGTGGTAATGGTTTTCTCAAAGGATGGAGTTTCACAAACACTATGGATAATCTAGAAATGAGTTTTAACCTCTTCATAATAGTGTATTTTAATGGGACATAAAAATTGGTGGGACTTTGGTTGATTCCTCCTCCTTATAATGAACCTCTAGTGATAGTACTGGGTTATGTAGTTATGATTCGGAGGACATGGGTGTTGGTTATTCACTCTACAGTAATAATGGTTTATGTGGAGACAACTTGTTGTGATAATGGATATTCTTTCTCTCACTCACCCTCTCCATCAAATATTACACCCTGATAATTAGCAAATGAGATAGAGTGGTGGTTATAGATAATTATTTATACTCCCATCTAAAATACCATCATTTCTGATGTTTGTGTGGAATTAGTAGTATGAAACCTTGGATTCAAATTTTTTTCTCCCCATAATGTTATATTTTTATAGTCCCAATTATGTTACACAATTTCTATCATAATTTTCAACATAATAATATGAAAACATAACCCAATGATTTAGAGTTTTAGTTTCTTTAGCAACTATTTTGGAGATACATCAACCTAAACCAAAGATATATCATCAACATTTTAAAACCCATAACATTGTTTTATATCCATTTTAAAATTATAATAATACATAGAATACTCTAGGTATATATATAAATAAAATTTTGATAAATGAAACCTAGTAAGATAATAATCTGATTCAGACATGTAAATAAGTAATAAATATGAGGCATGAGGGATATCATGATGACATAATATCTTGAAATAAAATATAATAATTTATAATCATGTAATGAGTATATGGTATCGAAAGATAATATAATAATATTAATATCATGAAAATATAAAACATGACATCATAAGGATAATAAAAGGCTAATCTCCAAGACAACATAACAAAATGTGATAGGAAAATAGCCCATGCACCATACATTGCATCTCATGATATGAAAAAAATACTGAATGGATTGGGGGGTTGTATAATTATAGAGCAAACAAAAATATTCAAGACATGTACATTAATATGTGTTCCACATAAATGAATTAATCTTAAACAAAAGCACATGAAAATCCCTTGAGAAAGAAAATATTTTATATAGGTACATCTTAGAAAAATGGTATATCATAATAACTACTATGAAAGAAGTAACTAAATTATTATTGAACGTTCATGAATGAGTAAATATGTATAGTTCATAAAAAAGTCAAAGTGAATTAATGAAAAAAAGAGTTGGGAAGCGGGGTTGTAAATAAATTAATTAAGATGGGTTCAAAAAATGAAAAGATAATTTAAAGAGTATAGACGCATATTAATTTCCAAAACATAAGAAATTAATTATATATGTTTTATAAAATATTTTTTTGATGAAACTCTGGAAGGATAAAATAATTCAATGATGTGATACCTGAAATGAGTTAAGTCATAGATAATTTTTTTAAGTGAGTTTAATAAATGACTATAATTGGAAAGGGAAACATAAAACACTTGTATATCACCACTAAGTAAATGTAATTTAATATATATATATATTATGATAATATATATATAATAAAAATAAATGAATTATATTAATAAGGTTCTTATGAGAGTGTTTGAGATAAAATGAACAACCTGAAATAAAAAGTGGGTGGTTTGGAATTTTTCTTTCCTTGTGTGTATGAAAAGCTCGGTATGATCACCTAAAACATTGGTGATGTCTAATTTTCAGAAAAGATTGAAGGATGTGACATTATAGATATTATATTAATATAAAAAAATTTAGTATATTAAGAATATTTATGTTATTATAACACCAAAAATAGAATATATTTGACGATTCATAGGAAGAAATGAATTTATGATAATTTAGTTTAGAGTATTGTGCATTATTTTGGATGTTAACATTAAGTATACCCCTTATCATTACTTGGAATGGTATTTTGGTAAGTTGATAAATATTTGGACATTATAAGGATGGTTCCGAGATATTTGGGTAGTGATGTCGTAATGTAATAAACATAGAGTGTGAAGATAAGGGGTTGGAGAAGTGTTATATTTATAAAAGGAGGAGATGGGTATTTTGTAATATAATATTTATTAGTTTAATATTTGTTATTATGACTAATAATTGAAAAAAACCCATGCCTATATGGGTGTCCTATTATTGATATTTGTTTTGTGTTTTTCATTTGGTTTTGGGGTTATTTTTTACATCAAGATCAAAATTTTGATTTATATGGTATGAACCATTAAACATGGCTATTTTAGATTTGGAAAGAAGTTCTATAGGGGGTTTAGAGGTACATAGAGAGTTTAGAGGGTTGTAACTCTATGTTTGGATTTTTGGAGTTTCATCTTAGGGAACACGATTAGTATATGGTTATTGGTAACTATGGTTCCCAATCAGGTGGCCTGATATGTATAGGCGGAGGGTTTATTTAACTATTCATAGGCCTCGGGGAAATGATGCAGGTGTTAATTGGATGTTTCATAGGAATTCACACGGTTGTAATAATATTTTTGAAACTATGTTCTATTATCATTCATAATGACATATCTTGGATAGTGAGGAAATCATTACTGGTGTACAGTTTATAAAAACATGTGTAAAAACTGTGAAACCCTTTAAAAAGTGAACAATTAAATTTTTCCTTATGAATACTTATTCCTTTTACTCCTGGTTTTATCCTATCATCTAGTATCCCCATATGAGTACCGTGTTATACATATCCTTATCCTCCAAAGATATTCTAATATTAATGGGAATTTAACATACCATCAGTTACATAGGAAGTATTTAGGTGAGTCTAAGAGTTCCCTTACTTGTATTCTTTTTTTATTTCACTATAAAGATTTTTCATGATATTTATGTGGGTTATTCCATATTTTTAGGGAATTTTTATTGTTTTTTTTTTATTTTTATATTTCTACTCAAATAAAGGACTGATATCATATGAGTTGGCTCTTACGAGGAAAATGTAATTGGTCTCTCTAATTCAACCCATTGTCTATCATTTTTCCCATGTGCATGCATGGTGAAGTCAAGATGAATTTTCCATGATTTGATCCTTTGAAAAAAAATTACTATTGAGTTTTCCTTAATTATATAGCCAATTTATAATTCCTAATACATTATTGAATGGTATTTTTAAATGGAATTCTTAGTGGGGATAAAACCTTGGTGTGGCATATTAATAACCCTACTCTTTATTAGACACTTAAACATAATTTATTAAATAATATTTTACTTAATACAACCCAGAAGATTGTGAGGTATAGTGTCTTTGGGGATTAAAAACATTACATAACAACTTAGAACATAAAAAATATATCTTAATTGAAAACTTACTTTACTAGACCACAACATTCCTTCATACTTATCATTTCATGGGATAACTCAAGGATGTACATAAGAAAATGGTCAGCTATAAAGCCAAGTAAGGGAGTAAAGAAGGAATAACATGAAGGATAATGTAAATTATAGGAAATTGTTATATCAATGGAGAAAAAGATAAACATGAAAATAAAGGCATGATATAGTATGATTATCATAACATGGAAATATGACAACAACATTTAACATGATATTAGAATGAGCCAAGGATCATTGAACATGTATCATAAATAAAACCTCGTTGCACTTGAATTAGGATGAGTAAACCCTCATTGAACACGGTGTATCATGATACTATTATTTACCCAATTCATTGAAGTGCTATCAGGGCACACCCTTTAAAAACATTTCATTTCATATATAAGTGTGTAACATATATCATACAACATAGATTCAAGAAAAATCATAATTTATTCCACAAATAAGAGGTTATAAATACATAAATTTATGTCCTCAATTAATAAGTACTTGTTCATAAAGGTGAATACCCTTGATAGATAAATCGGTAGGGTATTTTCATACATGATGATTTTGCCATGTGAAATTTTGGTGTAACTTCGACAGCACAATGACGTCAAATAGAAATCATAAAATGGGTTGATGAGATAAAAATGGGTCTATAAGAATTTATAAATGAAATGGATAGTAATGGGTCAGTGAAACATAATATCCCAACATATTTAGTGGAATTTATATGCATAATATATTATAATTTCTTGAATATAAATGAGAAGAGATAAATTCCTTACAAAATTTTGGCATGGTAAATGGTGTAAATGGGAGGCATTAATTAGAGAGAAAGAGGTATATCATCATTAAAAAATAATTAGGTAAGTATAGGGGAGGGTATAAATCATACCCCAACATTTATAATTGAAAATAAAGGGTATAAAAATATAAATAAATTTGGAGATAAATGAGAAAGAAAGAAATTCCTTAATTGGATGTGTGATCCCAAAGGACTAGGAGAGGATTGAGAGAATCTTATATAGAGATTGGGGAACCTTGGGAGGATTAATATATATAGGAGGTAAGTGGTTGATCAAGCTCCAAAGGTTTTATGTGAAGATAAGTGGGAGCTTGGGTGGGTTTATATTGGAAATGAGAGGGAATTATTTATTATTTAGGTTTTGGACACTACACATTAAAGTAATCAAAACCATAAACCAACACATGGTTTTCCCATGGATTTTTACAATGGGTAGTGGAAAACATTATTTTATAAGGTAAATTTGAAAACTTATTAAAATATTAGTCTTTCTTATGTGGAGGTGAGTCACACTCTCAAGGAAATCATTTTATAAAGTTAAAATATCTTATAAGTCTTGGATGGTACACTAAGGCACCATAAAATTTATAAAACAAAGATAAAATATAAATATTTTAATGGTTAAACATATATTGGCCGAATATACATTTTATAGTATTTTATTACATCACTATTTGGCCATTATGATGTCATAAAACACATTTTAAATTTAAATAATATTTAATTTTGACCCAAAAAATTGACAGTGTCAGAAAATTTTGAAAAATTCACTGTTGGATAATTTCAACATCTTGATTCCAAAAATAATATTAATTTTATCTAAATAATTTTCTAAATATATTAATTTTTACTTTTAATATAAAAACCAACATTTATTGAAAATTCATGGGTTTTGACAAAAACTGTTTTCAAACCTTAATAAAAATGACAATTGTATTCATAAAAATTATTAATTTATTTATATTTAATAAAAATTGCATTAGTAATAATATTTTATTAAAATATTATTTAACTAAAAAATCCATTATATCATCAAAATAGATTTCTTAATTGAATATTAACTAAAAATGCTATTTATTCATTAAAAACCATTTACAAAGTAACAATAATGAAATGAATGTATATAAAAAATAATTGACATAATAATAGTGCCAGGGTATTGTCAAATGACCCCTTATAACACCCGCATAAGACCTAAGGGTAAGGTGTGTAATGGTGATAGACTATTGGGGGCAGCTCGAATAACATCACTCGGGTGTTAATCTCTATTAACATCCACTTCTCTCATTGGTAGTTCCGTTCAATCTTAATGTGTTGAATCTCAAATCAAGCTTAGTAAAGAGTGAAACCTAGTGACGCTACATCCTTTCCGAGCTCTAAAAAACGGGCTTCTTATGGAGAAATGCTACTGGATGTGGCCATCACTTCCTTTTTCTATGTAAATTGGATTTGTTAAAGACCTATATTTATACTAATCATGTGTTCACTTCTCAGAGACTATATTAGAAAGGGTAACAATTTTTAATTTTATTTTAAAACCCAAAAACATAAAACCAAGGAATTTTATTTGTTTTATATAACCATTTAACATAATAAGACATTTAATTATACCAAGAGGAATTTTCATTAATAAAATGTTGCATCGTTAAAATATTCTCCCTTAAGAAATTTCACCCTCGAAATTTTATTTTACCACAAGAAAATAGATGAGGGTAACTCTGCTTCATCACCTCCTCTGATTCCCATGTTTCTTCTTAAAACATGATGTTTCACCACAACACCTTGATGAGGGGAATTGTCTTATTTCGTAGAACTTTGTCTCTATGAACTAAGATCTTCACTAGCTTCTCTTCATAGGATATGTCATTCTCTAATGGTACCACCTCTAGATTGAGTACATGCAATGGGTCGGGTATATACTTCCTCAACTGTGATACATGAAATACATCATGTACTTGAGATAGTTTCCTTGGTAGTGCTAGTCGATAGGCCACTGCTCCAATGTGATCAAGGATCTCAAAAGGGTTGATGTAATTTGGACTAATATTTAAATTCTTCCCAAATATCAAAACTCTCTTCAATGGTGATTTGTATAGGAATACCATGTCTCCAACCTAAAAATCTAGGCCTCATCGATGATTACCAGCTTAAGTCTTTTTTCAACTCCGAGCAGCTTTAATGTGTTACTAGATGGTCATAACCTTCTCCACCATTTTTTAGACCATTTATAGACCTAAATTTTTTTTCCCCAAATTCATACCAATATGATGGTGTTATACACCAATTCCCATAAATGGATTCATAAGGAGCTATTTGGATGCTTGAGTGGAAACAGTTATTGTAAGAGAACTCAACCAAAAGAAGATGTTGATCCCATCCTCCTTTGAAGTCCATTGAGTATGCTCTCAACATTTCCTCAAGTGTTTGGATAGTCCACTCAGATAGTCCATCAGTTTGAGGATGATAAGTCGTACTGAAGTTTATCTCAGTACTCAGAGCGTATTAGAGACTCTTCTAGAACATAGAGGCGAATCTTTGATCTCAATCAGATACAATCTATAGTGATACTCCATATAGCCTTACCACTTATCTGATGTATGTACATATCAGTTGATCTAATGAGAAATAATCTCGAATTGCAATGAAGTGTATAGAATTTGTAAGGTGATCCACAATTTCCTAGTTAGCATTGTTTCCTTTGGATGTCTTCGGATTTTTGGTGACAAATTCCATGGTGATGTTCTCCCATTTTCAGGTTGGTATGGGTAATGGTTGCATCATCCCCTTAGACTTTTAACTCTCAGCCTTCACTTGCGAACATACCAGACACATTTATATATACACAATGATATCTTTATTCATGTTATCCCTCCAGTAAATCTCTCAAAGATCTCAATACATCTTTCTGTTTCTTGGGTGAATAGAGAAATTTGAACTGTGTGCATCATAAAAAAGATCTTTCTTTATCTATGGATTTAATAGAACACATAATGTTGACCCAAATATTACAATTCGTTCTTCATTATTATTGAACTTCCTAGATTTCCTTTTTCTGATAGTTTTTTACTTTCTTATGAATTCCCACAACAACCTTTTAAGCATCCTTTAAACTTTCCAAAAGAGACGTTTGGTCAATCATTTGTGAAAATATTGAGGATGATCCCTTATTTATGATTCCCATGTCTATATTTATCAAATATAATAATATTTTATTCTTTTCAATTCTCATCAATGATGGAATCACTGGGTCCTTTCTTCTTTGAGAATCCGCCACCATGTTCGCTTTCCGAGGGTGGTGATGCACTGAGTATTCATAGTCTTTGATTATCTCTAACCATCTTCATTGGAACATGTTCAACTATTTCTTTGTGAATATATACATGAGGATTTTGTGATCCGTGTATTTTTCGCACTTCTCCCCAAAGCGGTAATGTCACTAAAATTTTAAACTGAAGATTACTACAACCAACTCCAGATCATGTGTTGGATAGTTTTTTATCATGATCATTCAATTACCTTGAAGCATAGGAATTGAGTTTTAATTATTCATCAACACATAGCCATAAACCTTCTTCGAAGCATTAATGAAAACCACAAAGAGAACTCCACTTGTGGGTAGTGTGAGCAAGGGTGTAGTGATAAGCCTCCTTTTTGAATATTTAATGCTATCTTCATATTCATCACTCCATGAAAACTTGGTTCCCTCCTGGGTTTTCTTGGTAATAGGGTTGGACAGTCATGAGAAATTTCTCACAAATAGATGATAATATCTAGCTAACCCCATGAAGCTACAGATATCTGTCACCGATGTTGGCCTTATCTATCCCTATATTATAAATGTCATAGAGGGATACATAGATATACCATTTTTTGTGATGATATGACCCAATAACGAGACTTCCTTTAACCAGAACCCACAGTTGTTGTACTTTTCATAGAGCTTATCCTTTCATAAGGTCTCTAGTACATTGCTTAGATGCTCCTCATGCTCCTCCATGGTTTTAGAGAATATTATAATATCATCTATAAATACTGCCAAATATTTGTCGAGGTAATCTCTAAAGACTATATTTATCAAGTTCATGAATATTTATGGAACATTAGTGAGTTCAAAATGAATTACTACAAATTCATAGTGCCCATACCAAGAAATAAAAGTCGTCTTGTGGATATCCTCTTTCTTCACCCTAACTTGGTAATATCCTGACTGTAAATCCACCTTGGAAAAGTATTGTACTCCATGTAGCTGATAAAATAAGTAATCAATTCAGGGTTTAGGATAATTTTTCTTCAACACGATTTTGATGAGCTTACGATAATCAATGCAAAGGTGCACTGACCCATCCTTCTTCTTAATGAAGAGGACTGGTGCACCCCATGGTGAAGCACATGGGCATATAAACCCTTTATCCAGATTCTTCTATAGTTGTTTCTTTATCTCCTATATATCTACAAAATCCATTCTATATAAATTCTTGGATTTTTTCAAATCCCCATGTATAAGATCAATCAATAATTCAATATCTCTTCTATGAGAAAGGTATGAAAATTCTTCAGGAAACACTTTAGCAAATTCCCTCACAATAGTCATGTCCTCAAGTATGGTTCCTTATTTAAACTCAATCATCTAAGCAAGATATGAATGATCATAGGGATTTAATATCTACACTTGAGATGATAGTGCTAAATGATATTCATCCTCGTCATTGCACATATATAGAATTGAGGGTCAATTCACCATATAGAGAGTGATTTCCATCTCATGGAAATTTATCTTGTCTCTATATAGGAAAATCCAATCCATGCCAATAATTACTTCAAATTTCACTAGAGGTAGTATGAAGAGGTTTAATTGGAAGTTCAATCCCAAAATTATGACAGGGGGATTTATATTCATGGGATGCAATAATTTCCCCATTTTCTATTCTCACTGACATATCTACTTCCATGATTTGTGGTGGTGTAGGAATTGTTCTACTAAACTATTGGGGATATAAAAGAATGCATAGAATAATAATAACAAATTACATTCTCTATTATTTAATAAACAACTTGTGTACCTATCACAACTTCATTGTTAGGGTTCTCTTCGGCAGTAGTGATGGAAAAATCTCACCCTTTCCACCATGTAGGTTATTGGTTGTCTCAGAAAACCCTTGGCATAGGGAACTTATTTGCAAAGTTCCATAGTTCTTTTTAGATAAATAAATGAACAATTAGTTGATGTTTGAATAGAGAATTCCACTACTCTATCATAGTAACATGGTTTTATTACCAATAGTTAATGGCCATGTTTCCTTCTCTTCCAAACCTAAAGCATTTTCTCATCCCCTTTTGCAAATTTCTAGGGTTCTTCTTTCTGAACCATTGGAAAATGGGGTGCTGTAATTTCATATCTCCATAGGATTTTTCTATTGGAACACCAAAATTAAAGTAAACTTTCTACTTAATATCTCCCTGATACCTCTGAGATTCAATGATCTCTATTTTTATTTTGAGGGAACATCAAAAAATTTCCTTATAGCTATTAATGTTATGGATTTATAGAGATTTCTATAGGCTAGGTTTTAGCCCACCAAAGAAGCGGTCAACCTTGAATTCGAGTGTAATGACAAAGCAGAAGATGTATCATGCAAGCCTTGTGATGTTTTCATCATAAGATCCGATGTATTCATTACCTTATTTATCGAGGGAAAGGAAGTTATTTTCCATCTTAAGTCAGAGGGTGCAAGGAAAATATTTATCGAAAAACATTTTCCAGAAATAATTCAATTCCAACAAATCAATCAATTCCTCATGCTTCATATTTTTTATCAATTTCCACCATTAATCAGATTCACCCTTTATATGATAAAAAACTAGAATAACCTTCTCTTGTTCAAAAAATTTATGGATTGAGAAGATATTTTCAATGGGGTTAATCCATTTTTCGGTGATTGAGAAATCAGATGATCCATTAATAGTAGGAGGCCTTTGTCTCATAAGGCAATCGATTGTGGCTTGTTCTTTCTCAGGGGGGGGGGGGGTGGAAATTCCTCTTGACCCATGTTTCTATTCAAACCTTTAGTTTACTAAGAGAGTATCATTATAATGTTTTCAATTCCCTCTCCCATTGGAATGGAAATCTCATTCGAGCATTCGTCACATTGATCTTCACATCGGTTGTTAGCTCGAGTCCTCTAATTACTAGCCATTGGCTGGAATAGAAGGAATGTTAGGGGTAACACATAAATGGGGAATCCAAAGACAAAAAAGGGATAACTTAAAAATTACATTGATTTCCTTAACTTTTGAATTTAAAGGTTTCAATATATGTTATCCATGAACTTTCTCCTAACGTATATTCTTATGGGCTTTTTGTCTCCCTTAATAATGGTTCATAATAAGATTATAAATCTACCAAAGCATATACCCCAGTAGTGTCATAACCAAGAGTACAGAAAGGATCATTGTCATGCACTAGTTCCCGTCCGAGTCTAGCTTAGAGCAGTGTTTTTGGGTTTTACCTCTAGATACATCTATGCCAGAGCCACCTCGACTTATTAGTTTGGCTGAGCCAAGAATGAATTTTGTTAGCTGGAAAGCCTTTAAGTGGAAGTCTCTTGGTTACTCATTTTTTGATCATAATCAAAATGAAGATAATGTGGAGAGCCTTTGGTTCTTAAAGAATGATTCTCTCAATATTATTTCTCACTCTAAGGATGAGCAAATGGTCTCTATTGTTGCTAGGATACAAGGTGTCACCTTTTGTGTTTCTTGTGTTTATGCATATAACTCCTACATAAAAGGAAGGAATTGTAGAATGAAATGGTGGTTTTATCTTCTCAAGCCCCCCACAACTGGATATTATTGGGTGATTTCACCACTGTTCTTAGACCTGAGGAGAAAACTGGAGCCAACTTCAACTGTCCTGCTACTAATGACTTTTCAAATTGCATTGACCATTTCAATATCATTGAAGTTTCAATGGTCGGTGCTGATTTCACTAGGGGGAATGTACACCTTGAATGGTCGGAAAGCTAGTAAACTTGATAGTTGTTTATTTAATATTGATGACAGGAAAGATAGATTTTGTTCCTTGGGTTTTGTGCTTCCAAAAAAGAATTCTGATCATAATCCTTTTGTGGTTTTCATCTCCATTGGTGATGATTGTTTGGCTCCTATCCCTTTCATGTTTAATAATTCATGGTTGGTCATTCCAGGGTGTCAAGAGGCTGTTATTGCTGCTGGGAATACTATGAATTAGGGGCCTGCTTTCCAAATTGTCTCATCAAAGCTGAAAAATTTTAAGATAAGTTTGAAGGAATAAAGCAAGATCTCATTCTCCAAGATGGATGGGGACATCAAGGCTAATGAAACTCATCTTTTGGTCTTCCAGAATATCAATAAATTAAACTCCATGCCCTTTATTGATGAGATTTAGGCCTTATCAAAGCTTGATGGGTTGTTGAGCCCTAAAGAAAATTTGGCCAGGTTTTTGTATAATGTCAAATGGGTAAAATAAGGGGATAAAAACTCTAGCATTGATCAGAAAATCCACAAAGAAAGAAAGATCAGGAGGGGAGTTACTGCCCTCAACATTAATGGAATTTTTCTCACATATGAAAATGAAATATCTGATGCAGTTATTGGTTACTTTGTTGATCTCTACTCTGATAATGGAACCGATAGAACACACATGATTGTTAACAATATCACCCCGAGTATTGATGATCGGATTAATGCATCTTTGGATGAGCCACCTGGGGAAAAAAGGTCATTAAAACTCTGTTCTCCCAAAATATTGATAGTGCGGTAGGGCCAAATGGTTTCTTTAACAAGTTTTTCATGTTTAATTGGGAAATTATTCATGATCAGGTTATCAATGTAGTGAGAGATTTCTTTCTCACTGCTTTTATGTCTTATGGTGCAAATTCCAACTTCATTTATCTTATTCCTAAGAAGGATAATGTTGTTGACATTAAGGATTTCAAACCGATTAAAATTGTAAATACCATTCCCATGATCATCAGTAAAATTATTACTACAAGATTGGGTAATGTGGTTAAGGGAATCATCACCCCGAATTAGTTTGGGTTTGTACCATGTAGGAACAATCAAAATTGCATTTTCACTACCTCTGAATGCATTAATTTCATGAAAATAAAGGTGAAAAATGTAAATCTTGCAGTAAATATTGACATCTCCAAGGCCTTTGACACCATGAAATGGAGCTTTATGTTGTCTATTCTATGTATTAATGGATTTTATTCAAAGTTCGTTAGCCTGGTTCATGACATTCTTTAGAGTTCCAGGTTCTCAATCCTAGTCAATGGTTCCCCCAAAGGATTTTTTCAATGATCTAGAGGTTTTTGGCAGGGGGATCCCCTTTCTGGGCTCTTGTTTTCCATTACTAAGGACTACTTAAGCCTCTGTCTGAAAAGTCTTGTTCAGGATGGTCTTTACAGTCAGATTAAAGCTGGGAGGGACCTTTTTTCTCCTACTCATCTATTTTATTCTGATTAAATCCTCTTATTTGGTCAGGAAAACTCAAGGACTATGTCTTCAATAAAGGCCATCTTTAGGACTTATGAGGATGTGGCTGAAAAGGCCATTAGTTGGCAGAAATCTTTTGTAGTATTTGGAGAGGGGGTTACCATCAGGAAGAAAAATAAGGTCACTAGGCTTCTTGTGGTGAAGAAGGTCTTATTTCCCTTTAATTATCTTGGAGTTACTCTCTTTTGGGGTAGAGTGAAGATATTTCACCTTGACTCCATCTTCTCTCATATCATTGATCAAATAGAAACATTGAATGGGAAAGCTATGTCTTAGGCTGGGAGAATCTACCTTGTCAATTCGGAGATTACTTCTATTTTTGTTTATGGGTTCTCAATCTATAAATGGCCCAAAGCTCTAACCAAAGATCTTCAAAGGCTCATCAGGAATTTCATATGGACTGGTTCCATTAATGAAAGTAAGTTGATTTTTGTGGCATGGAGGGAATGTATTAATCCGGTTGATATGGGGGGATTAGGTATAAAGGATTTGGGTCTCTTCAATGAGGCTTTTCTCACCATGTTTCATGGAATTTGTTCACCTCTAATGATAACTCAATGGAGTTTATCTCGGCTAGGATTATCCCCAAGATTTTGAATGATTTTTCTTATCATCTATCTTCCTCTGTCTGGACTGCTCTGAAATCCACTTTTAATATGTGCATTCTCTCTGCCAGGTGGCTTATTTATAGGGACTCCCCTTTGAATGCATGGAGGACTCCCTGGTTTTGTAGGCCAATACAAGAAGATGTAGATATCCCACCCTCCTTGAGGCACACTTCAATTGCTAATATTCTGGAAGCATCTAGGGCTACCTATGACTTCCTCCCTGCTCAGATTCAAGATGATATTTAGTTCTACAAGTATATTGATAGAGACACACTCATATGGAAGCTATGTGTCACAGGTACTCTCACCACTTGTGCCCTTTATTTTACATGTGTGATGGGAAGATTACCACCCCTGTTGTCTCTTGGATTTCTGAAACTACTTCATTCCACCTTCTGATTTTATACTACTTTGGAAAATTTGGAAAGGCAGGGTCCCTATTCAGAATCTTCTCAAAGAAGGCTAGAATTCAACTTGCATCAGCCTATCCACTTTGTTTTGCGGCTGATGAATCTATTGAGCACACTTTCCTATTCTGTGTTCTTTCATGCAGGTTCTGGAGTTATATCCAATATATAATAGGATGCTGGCTGCAGTTCTAGAGCTTGGAGGGCTGTTGGGCCTCTGTTATTGCTGCACGATGTAGTGAGCAGATTGGGAACATCCTTCTGGTTGCAGTAGTGGCCACTTGTGGCTTCATCTGGGAGGCCCAGAATGCTTTGGTGTTTGAGGATGTTAAACCCACCTTTCAGGCTGGTGTGAGGTCTATAAACAGGGTTGTATGCAATGCATCCAAAGTGAAGATTGGATGCATGAATAATAACTTTTACTATCTTGTTATCTTTATAAATTTTGGTGTTTCTAGTAGGATTAAAAATCCCTTGGTTTTGAAGTCAGTGAGATGGATTCCTCCCATTCCATCATGGGTGAAAGTCAATGTTGATGGGGTGGCCTCTGGCACACCTGGGATTTCAGGTTGTGGTGGTTTCTTCCGCACCTATCAGGGCTTCGTTAAGGGATGTTTTTATCACTATATTGGACAAGGAAATGGAATTTAAGTGAAGTTGTGGGTGATGATTAACGCGGTTACTTATTCGGTGCATTATGGTTGGCATTTTCTTTGGCTGGAATCAGACTCAATGGTGGCTATTGATCTTCTTAGATGCCATTCCAGGGGTGTTCCATGGGTGATATTACCTCATTGTATTGAGTGTTTGGATCTTCTTGGTGGTCTCATTATTGATGTGACACATGTTTATAGGGAGGTTAATCAGGTTGCTGATGCAATGTCAAAGAAATCTACTGTGGAATATTCTTCAGATTGGTCTTTTCATATTCCTGATTATTGCATGCATCTTGTTGAGGCTGATGTGAGTGGAACGTTTTTTACTAGGTTATGTAAACCTCCCTTGTAATGCTGACTGTCTTTTCCTTTTTAATAAAATTTGGTAGCAGTGAGCTTGACTTGCTCCTAGGCCTTCTGAGTTATACTCACCAAAATTTAGGTATGTTTTTTTATACATCGTCTTATACCTAAGGCTTTCACTAGTGTTTTCTTATCGTAATACCAAAAATAACTAAACTTATCCTCTAATACCAATTATAACAACCCTTCTCTTTATTACACACTTAAACATGCTTTATTACATAAACATACACTTAATACAACCAAGAAGATCAAGAGGTCTAGTTTATTTGGGGGTTAAGAACATTATATAAAAACATAGAACATAAAACACAACATATTTATTGAAAACCTCTTTTACATGACCACAACATTCCTTCATGCATACCTTTGCATGAGACAACAAGAGGACATGAATAGGAAAAGGGTGAGCTATAAAGCCCAATATGGGAGTAAAGAAGGAATAACATGAATAATAAAATACAAGTTAGTCAATTGGCGTATCAATGTATCACAATATAAACATGAACATAAAGGCATGATATAGCATGATTATCATAACATGGAAATGTGGAAACAACATTTAACATGATATTAGCATGATCTAAGGCTTCGTGCACATGGAGAATGAGTAAAACCTAATTGCACTTGAATTTGAATGAGTAAACACTAATGGAAATTGAATTATCATGAGTAAACCCTCATTTCACATGTTTTATCACGATACTATTGTTCACCCAATGCATTGGAGTGCTATCACGACACACCCTTTAAAAACAGTTCATTCCATGTATAAGTGTGCCATATAGATCATACAATATGGATTCATTAAAAATCATAATTTATTACATGAATAAGAGATGTACAATACATAAATTTAAGTTCTCAATAATCAAGTAAATGTGTATAAATGTGAATACCATTGATAGATAAATGGGTTTGGTATTCACTTACAATATGATTTTGTCCAGATAAATTTTACTGTATCTTCGGTAGCATAACGGCGTCAAATAGAAATCGTAAAATTGTTTGATTAGAGAGAAAGGGGTATCTCATCATTTATAAATGAAATGGATAGTAGTTGGGTCATTTAACATAATATATCAACATATGTAATGTTATTTATATGCATAATATGAAATAATTGCTTGAATGTAAATGAAAAGAGTGAAATTCCTTATGGAATTTTGGCATGGTAACTGGTGTAAATGGGAGAAATTAATGAGATTAAAACAGGTCACTCATAATTCAAAAATATGGAGGGAAGTATGAGGGTGGTTAGAAATCATACCCCAACATTTTTAGTTGGAAAAAAATGGTAATAACAATATAAATAAATTTGGAAAAAATGATAAAGGAATAAATCCCTTACTTGGATGTGTGATCCCAAAGGATTGGGAGAGGATTGAGAGAGACTTCAAGGGAGCGTGGGGTGACTTGAGAGGATTATTGAGAGATGAGGGATGATTTTGGTCAAGTTAAAATGTTTTTTAGTAAATATAATTGGGAGATTGGGTAGGTTTATATAGGAAAAGAGAGGGAATTATTTAATATTTAGGTTTTGTAGACTACAAATTAAACTAATAAAAACCCCAAACCAACCCATGGTTTTTCCAATGGTTTTTTAAAAATGAGAGTGGAAAAAATTTATTTATATGGAATATGCTTGAACATATTAAAATATTAGGCTTTCTTATGTGGAGGTGAGTTACAGTCTCAATGAAATCATTTGAAAAAGTTAAAATATTTTATAAGTCTTAGAGGGTCCACTAAGGCACCATAAAACTAATAAAAAAATATAAAATCACATCGATTTAAAGGTAAAACATATATTTACTGAATATACCTTTTACAGTATTTTATTACATCACTATTTGTTCATTATGATGACATAAAACACATTATATATTTAAATGATATTTAATTGTTACACAAAAATTCGACTGTCTCAGAAAATTATAAAAATATCACTGTTGGATAATTTCAGCATCCTAATATAAAAAATAACATTTGTTTTATCTAAATAATTTATTAAATATGTTCATTTTCACTTTTAAAATAAAAATAAATATTTATGGAAAATTCATGGGTTTTGAAAAAATAGTTTTCAAACCATAATAAAAATTACAATTGTATTTATAAAAATTATGAGATAATTTATATTTAATAAAACTGATTTAGTAATAATATTTTATTAAAATATTATTTAATTAAAAATCCACTAATTCATCAAAATATATTTCTTAATTGAATATTAAGTAAAAATACTATTTGGACTTTAAAAAAAATTTACAATGTAAAAATAATAAAATGAATGTATATAAAAAATAATGTACATAATCATAGAGATAGTGTCTTATTACATAACCCCTTATAACACCCTTATAATACCTAAGGGTATGGTGTGCGATGGTGGGAAAATCTTGGGGCGGCTCGGATAACATCGCTTGGGTGATAATCACCATTAACTTCCACTTCTCCTGTAGGCGGTTCCGTTCATGTTTAAGGTGTTGAATCTCATCTTGGGATTGGTCAAGAGTGAATCCCAGTGACGCTACCTCATTTCTGCGATCCAAAAAGTGGTCTTCGTATAAAGAAATTCTACTGCATGAGGCCATCACTTCCTTTGTCTGATTAAATTTGATTTTATAAAGCCCTATATTTATTCTAATAATGTGATCCCTGTTCAACGAATGTATTAGCAATGGTAAAAATTCTTAACGGTATTTTAAAATCCAAAAAAATAAAACCCAGGATGTGAATATGTTTTATATAACCATTTTACATAATAATACATTTAATTAGATCAAGAGGAATTTTCATTAATAAAATTTTGGGAATTAAAGGCTTGAAATTAAGAAATTCATTTTATGTTTAAAATGTTTTTAGAGTAATAATGGTTTAAATAAATGGTTATGAAATAAAATTTCAAAACTATTGATTATTTTTAACTGTTTAACCTATAAAATGGATTTGAAATAATGTAATGGGAAGTATGAAGTTGTAAAAAAACATGGGTAATTGAATGTTTTTCAAGAATTTGATTGGGAATACTAAAATTTGTAATATAGAATTCAAGTGTATCAATGACCCTTGATATTCTATAAGTGAATAGTTTTCTTTGGAAAAAGATTAAAAAATTCTGATATGAGAATTTATAATTTTATGATGGATTGAATTTAGTAATGGTAATTTGTTTAACAAGTGGTATATAAAATTATTAAATCCTAAAAAATAATTGAGATGAATCATGTCAATGATAAATGTAATTTGTGTATTTAATTTATTTCCTGGATAGTAGAAAAGAGGTGTCCTAGGTCATAAAGAGAAGTAAATTGAATGATTATTTAGTTAATAAAATATTTTTGAATGATGATTAATGATTAACATTTTCTTGATGTGTTCCTCGATTCCATTTTTCAAATGCTATACGGGAATGTTAAAATGATTATGAATTCCATATTATACTTGATGGATTTGGATTCAAGTATGAGTTCCCATTTCCAAGATATTTATTACTATTTAGAAGGGAAATAGGAGTTCTTAGAACCTATATGATACTTGATGACATAGGAATGTTAGAATCAACACTCAGATTCCATTTGAATTCCAAGATGACTGCATAGATTCCATGTGATAATTAATGACTATGGAATGAAAATATGGGAGCTATGAATCAATGGTAATTATAGTATGCATGTCTAGATTTTATATACTACATGATGATTGGTAATTCTAGGATGAGTTCTTATATTCTATATGATACCTCCGGATAGTTCGGAATAAGATGATGGACACATGGATTCCATGCATTTTCCTATGGAGGCATGGTTTTGCGACTTACATAGAGGCACTCCAACACTGGATGATGTAGGTATGGTAGAACAAGATTATATACCTAAGTATAGACAATTTAATAGTCATACATAGGTGTCATTGTGAACCTTGGGGATTGGTGATAGTTTACTACTTTTATTTGAAAATATTTTAAAAAAATTAAACTATTTTTATTGTTTATTTATAGTACTACTACATAAATTTAATATTCTAAAGAATATTTTAGGGACACACTTGGTGATAGCTTAATATTTTCTACTCAAACCCTACATGGGCCTCCATGGTACATTTGTACCTGAGCATATGTCACTACTTATTTGTAGGTTGTAGGTTTTTGGATATGCCTGATGTTGATGATTGTTGATCGGATTCCTTGGTTTGAGTTGGATAGTGGGAACCTGAAATACGTAGGAGCAATTAGGGATAATAAGTCTACATTACTTTTCTTATTCTTTTATATTTTTTTTATAAAATCCATGAATGGGGGAACCTCTTTCTTTGGAAGACCCGTTCATTTATTACTATATCTGATGTTGTATTTCTTTTGTCGGCAAATGCCCTATTTGAAATTACAATATGAATGCTATTTGTTTTATTTTATTTACACTATTATTTTACTTTAATATCTAAGAATAGTATACCCACTGTTCTTTCATATATCCATACTGCTTTTCAGAAAAATCTAGCATATGAGGATGCGTGCTAGATGTCATGTGGCGTACTGGCTTGAGGAACTAGTTATGTGGCCTCTATGTTAGGGAATTTCCCCAATGGTGAGGATTCATGTGACTATATATATAGTATTTTTTTCATATAAGGACATGATAATGGTTTCTTACATCTCCCATTAGTTAATTAATAATGAATTTAACTTATAATGTAAAATATCAAAATTTTTCATATATTAATAATAAAAAAAACCTTTTAATAAAAATTCCAAAAAGTCACCCTAAGCTAATTTGGTTGTGAGGATTTAAAAAAATGCGATTGATTTGTTGAAAATATTTTTCTAAAAATGGTAAAATTAATATGTTACTTAAATTTTTATTTATTATAAAATATATTTTTTTAGAACTGATAAAATTTCTTAACACCTTGAAATATTAATTATAGTATCATAAAATTATATTATAATAAAAATATATATTACTTAATAAAACCATTTTATTTATCAGAAACATTATTTAAAACTTTTAAATATGTAATTAAAATTTATTTTAATGATGATAAACCATATACATTTTGCTAAAAATATAATTATGATTTCATTGTGTAAAAAATTTACATTATAGTATTTAACAAATTTATTTAATTATATTAGGACACACACACATAATATTATTTCCCAAATATTATTTTACAATTCTATTAGTCAGTTTACTAATCTAAATAGTCATACTATTATTCCAATGGTCATGTAATGGTCACATTACAATGGTTAGATCCTGAAATTCATTTAACCCATCACCTTTATATGAAACACCATTCACATAACCCATCATTAAATAGTTTTATTACAATGGTTTTATAGCTACCTCCATAATTTGAGTAATATTCCAAATTTTTATCCTTGTCTTTATTATCTTTGTTCATTAGTGATCTTCAATGGTGAATTTGTGCTTGTAGAGTTTACATTTATTTGTTTGTTAGTAATTTTTATATCACACAATTCCATTTCATGAAGTATAGTAAAAAAACATTTCATGATGTGTAATATTACTTTTAAATAAAAAATAAATTCAATCTGTTACTAATATAAAGAATGATAAAAATAGTCATTGCGAAACATAAGTATTTTTTTAAGAATGTAAATATTTTGTCACTTATAAAACCCTTATAATAAAATACATTATAAAAATTTCATTTCATATATTAAGGTAAAAAAATGAGGGTATTTGTTTATAATTTATTTCTCATGTTCCCAAGTAACCACATTAAATTTATGATTTCTCCAATAATACAATGATTAGGTGAGTTGTCTTATTTAATTTAACTTTATCTCTGGGGTCCAAGATCATCACCTACTTCTACAAATAAGAGAGAACATTCTATAAATATACAACCTCTTAACATAGTCTATTTTATGGATCTAGCACGTTGTTTCTTCAAGAGAGATACATGTAATGTATTATGTAAGTAAGATAAGTTAAGTGGGTGTGAAAGTCAATAGGCCAAAAATCTAATGCAATCCAAAATCTCTAAGCAGGTAATACACCTTGTACATATCTTTAATTTGTTTTTCAAACATCATGACTCTCTTATAGTGATATATATGACGGAAAATTTTTGAAAAATCCTCACACTGTAGGTCACATTGATGATTATCTATATAAATATTTTTTTGAAAAATTTTATCCCTAATGTGTTGCTGAATGGACATGACCTTTACAGTCGATTATTCCACTAGTCATGGTCCTAATATATTTAATTATCAAACTTCATCCCTACATATTTTAGTTCTGAATTTATTTCCTTATGAGGATTCATAAGGATATATTTGAATTAATCACTGAAGCTATTTGGTATGAGAGCTGGACCAAAACAATATGTTGTTCACATCCTTTATTTATGTCCATTGGTAAGTATCTTAACAAGACCTCAAATTTCTAGATTATCCACTAATATTTTCCATTAGTATAATGGATATATATGTAATGATATTCAAACCCGTGATCAAATCATATTAGAGACTTCTCCAAAATATTTAGGTGAATATTGGATCTCAATCACATTCAATCAATAATGGTGTTATATACAAACTTACCCCATAGAAAATGTAAATTACATTGATATGATCTAGTGATAATTCATACTGAATAAAAATTAAATGAAAATTATTTGTAATATGGTCTACTACAATTATTATGGATGTTTTTAATTTTTTTATCTTCAAAATACCCATTACTCAATTCATGGTGTCTTTCTACCTTTTCTATGAAGGTATTGATAACTGTGGCATATCCCCTTGGGATTTACCATTCTCAATATTTCTTTTTAGCATACTATGAACAATTTTCAATATTTTATAAATATCATTATTCATTTCATTTCACCAATAGTTCCCTTTTATGTCTTTATATATTGATGTAATCCTAGGGTGGATAAATAATGTTAAGCTATGACCATCACTCATTAACTCCTTATTTTTCTCAGGATATGATGGTGAACAGATACATAACACAAATATTAAAAATCATATTCAATTGATGTAAAATTTCTATGATTTACCCATTTTTATTTTAGCCACATTCCTTACTATCTCAACATCATTCTTTTAACCTTCAAAAATATTCTAAATAATGGATGGTAAAGTAATCTTTTGAGAAAGATAGGATGGTGTGACTTCCACTATGATTCACATTTCCATCATTTGAATTTATAAGAATATATTATTCATATTAACCATAACTAAATAAAATGTTTTAGAATAATTTTAACTTAGATAATATTTCACTTAATTAACTTTCCCATGGAAGTAATGGATTGAGTAGTTATAATCATTGATCATATCTAACTTCCTTCATTGTTTCATTCCAAACTCTTTCTACATGGATATATAATTGATGATCTTATGATCATTATATTTTTTCACTTCTATTCATATTGACAAAGTATCAAAATCATTATTTCTAAGATTATTTTAAGAAACTATATATTAATCATCATAATTTATTTCTCATGGATCTTTAACTGTTGAGAGGCATCGCTATGAATTTAATATTTTTCATGGGAAACAACCGAATCCATTTTTTGAACAATAATTATAGATAAAAAATCCTTCACTATAGGGTGGTATTGTAAGAATAGGTGCATTTTTTAGACTCTTCATCATCACCTTGAATATCTCCCCCGTTTCGAGTAATCATGCTTAGTAGTTTTGACAATTAGGAAAATTTTCAAAAAAATCACGGATCATACCCAACTAATCCAATGAAACTATGGATCTCTATTACATATTTTGTCATGGGACATTCTATAGTCACCTATGTTTTTAGAGGATACATAGATATACCATCACTTGTCATTACATTACCAATAAAGGATACTTTTTAAACAAAATTCACACTTACAAAACCTATTATACAGTTTCTACTTTCTCAATATCTTTAGAGCAATACTCAATTTCGTCTATTGTTTCACCATATTTTTAAAGTATATATGAATATAAATTATGGAACAAGTCATCAATATATGATATGTGATTTTTTTTCTTTATAGTGTTCACATTTTGTTCATGATAATCAATGAAGAGACACATCATCCCATCCTTCTTCTTAACTAAGTAAACCAGTTCACCCCATTGTGAAGCACTCAGGAATGTAAAAAAAAATATCTAGATTCTATTAATTATAAATTTTTAGTTCTTATAGTTCAATTCTATAATTACTCTTGTATATCAATAGAACACCTGGAATAAGACCAATTGAGAACTCAACCCCATGGTTATAAGGAAGTCTAAGAAGCACTTTAGGGGAACCCATTAGTATATTCCCTTACAATGGAAATATTATCCAAAGGAATTCTATACTATGTATCAAAAATTATACTAGGTCATATTTGATCATAAAGAAATAATATCCATGGTTGAGAATAATTTTCCAAAGGATCTTGATCCTCCTCCTTACACTTGTATAGAACAAGAGGATAATTTAGGATACACTATTAAAAATATGATCTATATCCATGAATCTATAGCCATTGTTTAAATGATACGTGGATATATGTAATATATATCCACACTTAAATAACTAGGTGTGGAAATAGATCATCTAACATCTTAATTCGATCCAGCTTTCCTAACCCACCCGAAGCCCTCTCCCTCCCACAACTAATCCCCTCCACATCGTAATTCCTCCTCCCTCACCATCCTCACTTTCCCACCTCCCATACTCACATCAGGATTCCTCCTCCCCTCCTCCTCCATCGCCATTACCCCTCCCATAATCCTCCCTCTCCATTCCCCCTTCCCTCCTACCCTCTTTATTCCTCCTACCCTAGTGATTCCTCTACCGCCTTCAGCTCCGACGCATCCAGCAAACCTCCCTGCTGACTTCGACATGGCTCCGACGTGGCTCTGACCCCTCACTGTCGACATTCCTTCGACACTTCCAGCGCACCTCCATACTAACATGACCTACCCTCCTCTCTACGGTCAACTCACCACCCTATCGAAGCTACTCCGAGGCTTCCTCCCCACCTCCTCCTCTGGTGCACCTCCTACATGGGGACTTGAGGTAGGAATCTTCATCTATTACCTTAGTTAGTACTCTTTTTTTATCATCTCTAATTTTAATGGTTCCCATTATGATTTTAATTTCGGATTCCTCCATAACATTATGGAATTGACCAGGAATCTTGGTTCTTTACTATGTCAGAGAGATTAGATGTCCCGTGTTACAGAATACATGGCATAACTCATCATTTTGGAGATGGTATGAGTTCTAATAGATTTATTTTGAATTTTTAGTTAAATTGATTTCAATTTTTTGGTAATAAAATGTTTCTTAATAGGTGTTTTTCATAGATTAATTTCATGGGTATATTTTAGGCCTCTTTTAGGCAGTTGGTTGTGGTTTCTGAATGTGGAATCACATCAATAATCTTTTAGGCATTTATTACTATTTGGTTGTTTTTAATTAATTAATTATAAATTTTTATAATTAATGTTTTCTATTTCATGGAATGATATAGTTTCCTTGGATGCTATTTGATCATAGTTTCATGTTTTCATCTTTAGCGTTTTCATCATAATGTAGGTTGGGTGTTCTATATTTGTTATATTCCCCTAACAGATAGTTTTAATTAATTTCTTTAGTTATTAAATGACTATTTGTTTTCTGGGAGCCCCTTGAGAACCTTTTTGGGTCATCATTGAGAAGTGCGGGTCTCTGGTGTCTCACAGAGGGGTTTTGTTCATAAACCCTATCCCTTGTTTTTTATTCAATAGAAAGCCTCACATGCTCTTAGGTGAAACATAAGGGTAGGAATATGGAGAAACATGGATATACTTCTTTCCTTGGGATTTGAGTTTGGACCTATGAGTGGTCTATCCATGGTGTTTTCTATGTGGGGTGTGGTGTTAGAACCCTCAAGTAGTTAGAGGAATTTTGTGACATGCTTGGTTTTAGTCTAGGTTATATGGGAGGTTACCTTCATGTTTTTGGATCTAGAACCCTCAATGTGATTATTGTATAGAGAGGTTTTCCATGAAGGTTTTGGGTTGAGAGTTCGTCAAATAGAGGTTTGGTGTGAGACCCAAGTGGTGGGGGGGGTGGGGTTGTACATTTTTTGGACAACTCGCTATTGGTGTTGCCAATGTGATTATTTTAATTTTCATTGTAACTTTCCTTGGGTAGTCCAAGGGTTATAGATTTAAGTGTTTTCACATCTCTGAGAAGAAAAGAAAAAGTACTGTTTTGGATGTTTCTTGTATATTTGGAAAGTTTTCTTGGGGTTTGAGTTGTTGAAGTTTCAGAACTTCTTACTAGAGGTTTAATCTAATTGGAACCTTTAGGTTGGTTCGACACCAAAGGGTGTTGGTTAAGGCTGGGTGTTTCTGAGATTAGGTTTGATATGGGTCTGAGGAATCCAAGAGGACTTTATTATGGGTGTGGTGTTTCCTGATGATTCCCTTGTGGGTGAGGTGCTGATTGTGAATGGGTTAGTTTTTTGAGTCACCAGATGAGGTTTCCCTATATATATTGGATCAAGATTTGATATACGTGATCTAGGGGACCATAGGTGCTCCGTGATTTATTATCCCTAAGAGGGTTAGTGATGATTTAATCATTGGGGTCTTTGGGTGCTACCTTAGAACTGAGATTTTGGAAATGTGAGCCTATTGTGGTGATTTTTGTAATGTTTTGTATATTAATCTGATTGAATAGTGTTTTATACCATATAAAAAAATGGTTGACGAGGTTCCTTGATCAGGTACTTGAAATAGGATGATAAATTTGGGATATTACTAGATCTGGATTTATCCCTGAGATTGATATGATGTTTTATTTTATTGGCCTACAGGTTGTGTTAGATAGGTCTAAGGGAGCTAATGGGTGATCTGAATTAGTGTACCCTTTGTTTTACAGTTACAAAATGGCTACAGGGTTAGTGGGGATGGATTTTTAGAACTCACGGATAGTGGTCCTGGACACTAATCACTCCCATCATGAAATATTATTCTCCCCCATATATTTGAAGTGTCAAACTTATCCAATTGTGTGAGAAAAATATAATCAAATGACATTCATGGAAACCAAGATTGAAATATTCAACTAAAAGACTATGTGGAAAAAACCCTTATAATAACAAGAGTTTATAAACAAGTGATCAATACAGTACATAAATCATTCATCATGTGATGTTAATATAAAAATTAATATTAGGGTTATTCAATATAACCTTAATGAACAATTAGAATTAGGTTGTCCAGATTTTGAGAATCTATACCATTTGTCATTATTAAAAAGTTAATTTATAATTTTTACCCCTTGAGGGAGGGTCTCACTTTCTTCCTCATGGATAATCTAACTTCAATGGATTTCATAGGAAGGATACATCATTCTTGTTATTCCAAAATAATACAACACTCATCCATCTCCCTAGTTGTTTTCTTCAATTTCCTATAGGAGAGTATACATAAAATAAATTGGAATAAAGAGGCATTACCTTTCTAGTAGTTTTTTAGGATGTAAATTTATCTTACTAAGTGTATTTATAATTCTAATACATCTACTTTTATTCCTCTTAGGTCTGCTCTACCCTTTTTCATCCCAGTTCTAGTTAAATGACATGTTGTACCAGTACTCAAAATATTTATACCAAAAAATTCCACAAAAATATTAATATCCCTTGAAACGTGATCTTCCAATACATTGATGATTTTGTTTATAAAATTCTTCTTGTTTTCCAGGAATCCTCCAGCCATTATTTTCCCATTTATTTGGGGATTTTCCATTCTCATGTCATCCATAAGAGGAAATTTTTACACCATTAATCATCCTAAAAATATTCAAATTATGATTCATAATAATTATAATGAAAGGCAACAGATTTAGTATCTTAAGTGAATTTAGAAAAATGTTGTACCTTTTTCATGGGGATAATTTTCTCATCATCATTGGATGGTTCAGCATGAATATCCACCACATTTTCATATAATTATATCATATTTTTAAGGTGTTTCTAGATTTAAGATACATAGATTGTGCCTCATGAAGTTCATTTTATTTCGCAACCAATTTTGTATTAAGATATTTTGTTATCCTATTTATTATACACATTTCATCATGGACATTTTTATCTCTTCTATGAGGTCATTCTACTTCACATTTATACTTCTTTTCTTCTTTTCTAATAGTTTTACATTCTTATAATATATATATTTATGGTTAAAATGATATAAAAGCATATCTTAGAATATATTTTGTATAACCTTCCCCTTTTTTTCTTCTTAACTACTTGTAATGTCTATTCATCTCATAACCTTATATGTATATGTGTATATTAATAGAAAATTATATTTTCTTAGCTGTTCATGGACATGCTTATGTTTTTCAATTTTTCCTGCAGTAATTAGAGAATGTTGGGGGGATGGTGTGTGGGGGGGTGCTGGTGCAGGGGGAGGGGTGTGATGGGGGGATAATGGTTGGGGGGGACTGGTGGTTGGGGGAGGGGTGGGGGGATGGGTGGGGTCCTGGTGCATGGGGAGGGGGGTGATGTATGGCTAGTGGGCGGGCTGGTGGGGGTGGGTGGGCTGGTGGGGGTGAGTGGGGGTGGGGGTGGCTGGAGTAGGGTGGGGGGATGGTGTGGGGGTGGGTGGGAATTCATATACAATATTATTTTCTCACTTGTTGCTTCTCATTAACTATATTGAGAATGATTCAAAGTGATGGGGTGCTGGTGGGGTTATATTCATTGGATGGTTCATGTAGAGTGAAATTCTATACCTTTGAGGATTATTTTTATCTTTGATGTAATCACACTAATGGTTTGTAGGTGGAAAATATCAATATTTTATTCTAGTATATGAGTAGCATTGACTCTCTTAAAGAGATCATGAATTTTATAATAGAAGAATTATTTTCTCTATTTGTGGTGGTAGATAGATTATAGGAGAACTATAATAGTTTATCCAACCACATTCTCCTTATAGTACATCTTCTTGATTCATGTATGATGCACCCAATTTGTGCACGCTATTTTTCTTATATACTTTTTCATAGATCTTACCATACTAAATAGTTTTATGGTATCTTTTAATTCTTACTAGGTCCATGATAGTATTGGAACATCATGTTACAACAATGGACTTGTAAAATTCATGACTTCAGTTACCTAGACTAGATGAAACCCCTATGGTATGCACTTGGACTTTATAGTTCATTCATTTACATAAAAAAATTTCATCATTACCTGTTCTATTATTGCCTTTCTCACTAATGATGTTCCTAAGAATTCATTTTTTATGTTCAATTAATGATGATTAATCATATCACTAGCATTTTTTTAAAGACTCCTGAGACCTGTTCATGTGTGTTACGACAGCCGTCGCTGAAGGTGATGTGGTTTAGGCTGATTTGGTTCACCACCACTGGTTTAAGGGGAGTTTTTACTTCTTTATTCGATGACGATTATTTTATAATCTTGGGTTCTGTAATTTTATAGCCCTTGGTAATTTTATTATAGTGTTTTGATCATCCTTGAGGTGGTTTCAAGTCATCGGATTCAAAGGCGACTTACCATGTATGCATAATTAAGAATGAATATACTAATTTATCCCATTATATGTATATCCTCGCATTGAATAGTAATTCAATATAAGGTTCTAGGTGTGATTATGTATATATATTGAAAATTCATATGTGTGTGGGTGGTAACGGGCTTATGCATGTGAGCACATTAGTGATTTTTGGGTTACTTATATTTTTGCAGTGCGTTTTGGATTTCGTTGAGGTGGATTCGAGTCCCCGTTGAAAAAGGATTACATGTGTATGAATGGGGAGGCATATACATATATAAGTTACCTCTTTATATATATTCACTCATGATACTATGAATATATATATTGGGTCTAGGTGTGCTTTTATATAGATATAAAAAAAGCATACATGTGTAAGTGTAAAGGTGTATATGCAAGTATAAACATATATCTAAGGACTCATTGTGCATATTTGGCCATGTAAATATATACATAGGTGCTAGGTGTCCTTATATATATATGAAAAGTTTCATATGCATGAAAGCAGATAAAATAAAGATTTGAGTTGTCATCGTCAAAAGAAAACACACCTTGATGTTGACGTAGGGTCCCTCTCCTAGCTTCTTTAATCAAAGAATGTTTCAAATTTCATTTATTTTCCTTCTAAATTCTGCATGTTTATATTAAATTGAATTTTTTTAATTATTATTAGTTTAGATAATTGTTTTGGATGATAAACAAGTCATGGTTTTGTAATAAAACCCCTCCAATGGAGGTGCGCCATCTGCAAAAACTCACAGTGGTATACCTTGCTTGACATTATTGCATTGATGTTTTCCATATACTTGATGTCAGTGTTAGTCATAAAGAACACATCATACTTGACCCTTTTTATATCCCTGTAGAAGATTTCCCTCTTTTTATTAAAAAAGTTGTTTGAACCAAAACACCCTTTATGTACCGTCAAACTTTTATGATGGAATTTCCCAAGTAGGGAAGTGCTGTAATGACCAAGTCACCACTAAGTGAACAGCATGACATGGATGGAATGAATTTTCATGGTGGAAATCCTTTCGTTGAGTGTTTAAATTGAGAGTACATTTTAGAAAAAAATGAACAGTTATTCTTGTGTTAAGTGACATGTCTCTGAGTGTTTTTCTATGATTTTCCTTGCATTATGTGGTTGAAGTGGAACCAAATGTGGAGGGTGGCATGGGGGTGCATGGGGAGGGTAGGGGGTGGGTAGGGGGGTGTTCAGGGCAGGGGGAATGGGGGAAGGGGTGTGCTGGGGGTGGGGAGGGGGGTTTGCAGTGTGTGTAGGGAGGGGTGTGTGTAGGGAGGTGTAGGGGGTTTCCCTCTTTTTATAAAAACGATTGTTTGATCCAAAACACCCTTTAAGTGCTGTTAATCTTTTAAGATGGAATTTTCCAAGTAGGTAAGTGCTGTAATGACCATGTCACCACTGCATGACCCCATTTGATCTTATAAATAGAATTTCTATGTTTTAGTGAATTGAATGTGTTAAATTGAACCGAATATGGTTAACTTGGGACATAAGTGGTATTTACTCATGTAATGAATTATGTAATGGTTATGCCTACTTTCTAAAGTTTGATTGGATGTCATGAAATAAATAGTGTCTTATTCATGGTGACTTGAACTCCACTTTTGAATTGTGGGGGTAGAGTGGGGGTGTGTTCAGGTGTGCAGGGGGTGCAAGGGCTATGTATGGGGGGGGGGCGTGCTGGGGGGTGTGCAGGGGGGTGCATGAAGGTGTGTTGGGGGGGTGCAAAGGCTGTGTAGGGGGGAATGGGGGACTGTTTAGGGGGGTGCAAGTGGGGATGTGCGGGGGGGGGGGGTCTGTCTAGGGGGAGGGGTCTGTCTAGGGGGTTTTCCAGGAGGGAGGGGTGTCTGTTCAGTGGGGGAGGGGGGGTCTGTCCAAGGGGGAGGGGGGGTCTATGCAGGGGTGTCCCGGATGGGGGGGGGGTGTAGTGGGGGTGTTCAGCAGGGTGGTGCAAGGGGGGTCTCAAGCAGGGGTCGTGCAAGAGGGGTGTGTGCAAGAGGTCATGGGTGTGCTGGGGGGGGGGTGCAAGGGATGTTTAAGGGGGGTTATGTACTCCAATCAATAATTGTGTATTATCGCATATGTTTGTGCACTCTATGTACATATATTGTCTATCCATGTAAAAATACATGACAAATACCCTATGGTACAATTAATATCTATCCACATGGTGTAATTATTAAACTTTCACCCTGTCTTAAAATTATTCTTCCATTTGGTGATATTTATTTCCATGAATTCAATTTTTTTATTAATTATGTTACTTACTCATTTTTAATCCACATTTATTGAAATAGTATGTACCACAAATTTATTATTTCAACATATTAAGTAAAATAAATATTGATGCAGGGTTTTGATCCTACATACTAGGTGACAATGTGGACTGACACTCAATTTTGGAGAAATAAACCATCATGAATGATTGAAGAAATGATATATTTTCAAGCAGTTGATAAATTAATTTTATTTTAATTAATATTTTCTTTTACTTTTATTAAATATGAGTAGTGCATAATTTTTTAGACTCCATGTACTCTTACTGGGTAGGTGATGATTTATTTAATTTGAGTAGTGGATAGTTTTTAGACCATTATAACATGTATTTTTTTGATCAATGGGTCATTTATTAGAGCATTGGATTATCACAGTGTGAATGCATGTGCGAGAAACACTATGGGGGGGGTCCAGGGGGGTGTTTGTAGGGGGTCTGTCTGGGGTGTGTGCAGTGGGGCTGTGCAATGTGGGGGGGTGTCTATCTAGGGGGAGAGGAGGGGAAATATTCATGGAAGAAGGGGTGTTGATATTCCCTGTTTTCTCAAATTTTATGACATTAAAGTATTAGAGTTGAGATAATTAGGACTTTTTTTGTCCCTGATACTTTTAGTAATTCAGAATGTTTGGATTCTTCCATCTTTTCATTCTCTCAAACACTCTTGAGTACATATATATTTAAGCTAACTTGTCACATTTTGTTACCTTTGTGGTTTTAAGGAATCCTATTGGGTATATTTATACTCTACCATGCATTGTAATTATATCCACATGTGTTGTGATTGAGTGGAAGATTCATGGGTTTAGAGATGGCTTGGATAGAAATATAGTTGGGGTGGCTTGTTCAGAGAAAATGCTCAGGGATGCCAGGAGATTCATTATGGATCATGGGAATTTGTGATAATAGTGGCCAACAATAATGATAATGAGTGATCCAATAGTATATAAAATTTGGTGGATCTTCTCAGTACTTCATGTTTTGTAGAATTTTCATATATCTATATTTCCTTGTATTTATCTCATGGGATATATTTGTTTCTACTGTTTGTTGCATATATTATATACATTTCATTTGATTATATATATTCTACTTTTATTTTTGATTTATCTTGTGTACTAGATATGTGTATTTTATAGGTTGTTATTAGTGAAGGACTCCTATAAAATGATCCCACTGTTAAAGAAACCTTCCCAGTCATCCTTGATTCAACTAACCCGTTAGTATCATTTCTAGCAGTACCACTATCCAATTACATACTTTGATCATCCTCATTCCATGTATAATTATTCTAAAATCTAGAAACATCACTTTTAAAAAAGTAATTATCTCTAGAGACAACCTAGGGGGAGGTGGTAGGCCTGTAGGGTAGGGGCAGGGGGAGGTCTGCAGGGCAGGGGGAGGGGGAGGGGGGATGGGGGTGGGTGGAGGGTGAAGCGACAGGGGGAGGTCTGAAGGCCAGGGGAAAGGGGGAGGTCTGCAGGGCAGTGGAGAGGGGGATAGGTGTGGGTGGAGGGGGTAGGGGGTAGGGTGGGAGGTCTGTAGGCTAGGGGAAAGGGAAGGTCTGTAGGGAAGGGGCAGGGGAAAGGTCTGCAGGGGAGGAGGGAGGGGGATGAGGGTGGGTGGAGGGGGTAGGGGGAGGGGGAGGTCTGTAGGAAATGGGGGTAGGGTGGCCTAGGGGAGGTCTGCAGGGCAGGGGGTGGTCTGCAGGGGGGAGGGGGGAGGGTCCATGTGGGATGCAGTGGGGGAGAGGGTGGTGGTGTACAGGATGGGGGGGGGGTCTGTAGGGCATTGGGGAGGGGTGGGAGGGGGGTGCAAGGGGTGTCTGTCCAGGGGTGCAGGGGGTATGTCTCGAGTGCAAGGGGGTGTGTAGGGGTGGTCTGTCTAGGGAGGTGGGGGGTCTTCATGGCGGTGGGGAGGGGGGGTCTATAGGGGTGAAAGGGGGGTTTGATAGTGGGAGGGAGGACTAGAAGGGGTAAGGTGGTGTATCCAGGTTGCAAGGGGGTGTGTAAGGGTGCAAGGGGGGTTTTTCCAGGGTGCAAGTGGGGTCTGTCTAGGGTGCAAGGGGGGTCTGTCAAGGGTGCAAGGAGGGTCTGCATGGCTGTAAGGGGGGTGTGTCCAGAGTGCAAGCGGGGTCTGTCTATGGTGCAAGGGGGGTCTATCCAAGGGTGCCAGAGGGTCTCTCCAGGGGTGCAAAGGGGGTTTGTAGGGGTGTGGGGGTGGGGGGGGGGGTGTCTGTCCAGGGGTGCAAGAGGATCTATCCATGGGTGGGGTGGGGCTAGTTTTTTTGAAATGGGAAGGGATATAGACACATTTCATTGAATTGTGTCCAGTATTGGCATAAATATAGGGTTATATCCATAGTTTTAAACCATGGCTATAGGGTTCACCCTATAGACACTCTAATACCATCCATTGTTCGATGAACCGTGGCTATGACCTATATCCATGGTTCCAAACCGTGGATATAGCCTAAATTTATACTAGTGATATAGAAAGTGATTTGATTTTCTCAATAATTTTTATACACTATATATAAGGATATATAATTTATTCCCATTATAACATTAAATTTGACCAAAGAGAGTATGTAAATATTTTATGAGAGATTCATCCCATAAATATTTACTGGAGAAGATTTATATGCTTGAGATGCAATAACTTCCCAAGGTGGTATTTTCATCAATAACCAAACCTTTATGTTTTGATATTGTGTTTGAATAGTTTAAGTAAACGTGAATGGTATAAAATATTTCTTAGAAAAATAATCTAATAGTATGTTATCTATTATCTAATGAATAACCAACATACCTGTCCACCCTGTATTATCAGTTTCCACCTTAGTAGTATTGATATCATAAGACCATCCATGATCTTTTGGTCTTAATGGATGTTACACATAGTTATCACCATCAAACCTTGAAATATTAATTTAGATGGTGTGGTGGATATGTTACGTGATAGGGAAACATTAAAAAATAGGATGAGGGTCAACCATAAGCTCAATTTTCTCTATCATGTCTATGGGATTTTTTATCTCCCTTCAGCATTCATTAGCATGATACCTCTCTTTTCCACACCCATAACATCTCCTTTTTCCATCAGGTGGCATCCATTATGCTTCTTACAAAACTTAGGAAATTTTTGTATTTATATTTTCATTCCATAATAATGGTTAACTAATGATCCTTAAGAGGTACACTCAATTCTACACTTCCTATCTCCAGTCCCATAGGATCACTAAGACTCACCAATTTCCATCTCAACTTTTAGGTAAGATCAAGAAATTTATAGATATCTATTGAAGTTTCATATATCTAATGCTTTGAAAATACTTTTCATTATCACAATGATGATACAATAAAAATACTTTTAGAATACATGAAAAAATTAGAGTCATACTATGGAAGCCCTATGAAATTTTATTCATAAGCCCCAATTTATTAGTCCTCTTTTTTACATGAGCCTATGTAATATCCTCACCATTTTATGATAGATTGTGAGGGGATAAAATTAATTGAAACATATCTTCTTGAATCTATCCAATTCCATCGATTGAATATCATCCATGGGATTTTCTTTATTAATCATTATCTACCACTAATCAGATTCTCCATCTAGTTAATAGACATGGAAAGTTATTTTCTCATGATTAGAGTATTGTAGGATAGATAATATATTTTCAATGGAGTTAATATATTTCTTCAGAACTAAGGTATTAAAAAATACACTGTAATTATGAGTCCTTTATCACATAATGGAATAAACTAAAACATATCCTCGCTTAGGAGAAGGTTGTGTTTGATGTTACTCATGTTATTACTCACAACTCAAGTGAGTTTTACTATTACTACAACAAATTTATCATATCCCACCCTCACCATATTTGTAATTTTATTATTGAAATCATTACATTTCCTAGAACATATGTTTTATACATTATTCCTTCAATTTATATTTATTTTTAATAATAAGAGAATGACTGGGGTGTGAAATATCAAATAAATAAATTTTAAAAAGTTAAACTATGAACCTAAAATAAATAACTATTAAATTACATGTAATCCCTAACTTATTAATCTAAAAGTTCCAATTTGTGTCACCCATGAAAATTCACCAATTATATTCTATATCCCAACTATTTATAAAATAATTCATAAAATTATCTAAATCTATCAAAATTGTTTATAAAGATCATATGAATATATAAAATTATATCTTTAGGTTGTGTTAGACAATGTATATAGTCTGGACCACTACTCATGCCAAGGGTGAAGATCTATATAAATCCAAACCATTCATTTTTCTAGTTATTTACTCTAGTTGAATTTATTATATAACCCCATCTTATTGTATTGTCTAGAGATGGATGTCCTTGGTTGGAGACCAGACACTCCATATATTACCATAATTTATATTTTTTTCCTATAATTCGATTTATACATAAGGTTATTTTTAATTATAATATAAAAAATAACTAGCCCATTCCCTAATACCAACTATAGAGTCTCATGTCTCTTACAAAAAATTTTACATGAGTTTCAATATAAAAATCTATAAAACAAAACCTAATGATCTTGAGGTCTAGTGTCTATGGGAGACTGATTATAACACACATCACTATAAATATAAGATACATCATCTATATTATATATATATATATAATATAATATAAGATTAATTAAATGTTCAAATACTATACCGGACACATTGGGGACATACATAAAGAAAATTCTAATCTATAAATCCTCATAAAAGAATAATTAGAGTCAATCATTGTGATAAACAATACATATGAGCCAAGAAAAATATATAGATAACATAAAAGGTGATAATATTTTATAATAATATAGAATATTGGAATGATAAAAGTGTATCAAAACATTTTGGGATCATAGGAATGTTTCAATAATATAAAAAAGTACACCATAAGTATATGTCAAGGATTGATTCCCAGACAACATAGCATAGTGTGCTCGAATAACTACCTATGCTTCATCAATATTATCTCCTGAAATGATAGTATTAACCAACATATTGAGGGAATGTATAATTCGTATACCCCCATCACATTCATAACATGTACATTAATATGTTTTCTACATAATTAAATCAATCATAAAGAAAAGCCATAAATAAAACCCATGAAAAATTGAAATGGATAACATAGAGTTGTCTTAGATGAAAATATGTTAAGCATAAGGATTCCCAAGGAATAATGTATTAAAGAAATTATGGAAATTAATTAATGAGTAAATAACAATAGTCCTTGAAAATAAATTCCAAGAGAAGTGAAGACATAAAAATATAGTAGAAGTGGGTTTGGAAATGAACTTCTTAAGCATGCATAAAAAATGTTAAAGAGATATTAAAGTGGGTTAGAACATAAAAATATCTATAAAAAAATAAATTAATCAATGTGGACTTAAAAATAAAAAATATTATGCTTATAAACTATGGAAGGATAAAATCATTTACTGAATTGGTACATGAAATTAGGTAAGAAACAAATAAGTTCTCTTTACTCGAGTTCTTTAATGATGAAAATTGAGATGAGAACCTTAAAATATTATATATCTACAGAAGGTATGTTAAAGTAAAACTAGGTATATTTTTGGGGAGAAAAAAAATAATATAAATTAAATATATTAGAAAAATGTAGTGATAATTTGATTTTTAGAGATAACTTTAATCACATGAAATAGAAGATGCTGGTTTTGAAGTTCCCTTATGTTGGGTCATTGACTTACTCAATTAGATCGCCTAACTTTATAAATAATAAAATAAAATTTATCAAATAAATTATTTATTTTTTCATCTATATTTTATTTATTACTATTTTTTATGTTCATTTTATATAATTTTTTAAGACACAATATTTATTTCGACCCTTAAAAAAGAGTTTATTACACAATTCCAAAGTCATTTTAGTTTTTGGATTATTAATCAAGTTCTCAATAAATGGGAAAATAAATCCAAATGTTAAATGAAATTATATTCGTGTCCTTAGATAAGTTTAAATTGTCAGTTATCCAAATTTTTTCTTCTATAGTGAAAATTTATTTATTATAAATGTTATCATCATATGTTTAGTTCATTTAGGTGGTTTTATTGACCATCATGAACTATATTTATTTTATTTTATTAAATATTTATTCATACATTATATAATAATATATAAGTTATAATATACTTATTACTATCATATTTAATCATAACATTATTTATATTACTATCCATTAATTAGGTGGTGAGAAATTAATCATGTCATCAATGGAGGTGGTGAACCACATAAAACATGAGTTGAATTTTCAGTTTAGAAATGATTGAAGGATGTTATAATATGGATATTAAATTAATATAATAAGAATTCAATATATCAATTATATATATTTTATTATAATTAAAGGGATATAATTTAATTGACGAGTCTTATGAAGAATATAATTTAAGATAATTTCGTTGAGATTATTACCTCTTCTATTATATGTTAACTCATTGGTCATCCCATAAGAATCCCTAGAAGGGTATTGACATAAGAATAAAAATATTTTACGTGGTACGAATGGTTAGGGAGATATTTCGGTAGATATTGGGAATGGTAATGAATATAGAGTGTGGGGATAATAGGGGTGCGGAATGGTGGTTTTTATAAGGGGAGGAGATGGTGTTTTAAATATATATTTTTTATATTATTATTTTTCCTTGAGACTATAAATATTGATTATTATTTTTACTATATGTTGTAATTAGTAAATGTGAAAATGATATAATGGTTTCTTACATCACTTGTTATCCATTCAATCAAGTATTTAACTGTTAATGTGAAATACCATATTTTTATGCATATTAATTCACAAACAAATTCAACATTTTTTTAAAATATCATAAATTCAACAAAAAAATATTTCAAACACCTAATTTTAAAAATAATATATATATATATTTTAAAATAATTTTATAAATATGTGAAATTTATTTTTTAAATAATCCATATTTTCTGGGAAAAATATTTCTTTAAATGATCAAATTTAAAACATGTAAAAAAAATTAGTTATAGTTTGATAAAATTATATTGTATTTATTATAAAAATATATATTTTTTAGGAAACCATTTTATTAATGTAAAATTTCACATAAATCTTTTAAATTTATCAAAAAAATTTATTTTGATGATGATAAATGATATATATTTTATCAAAAATATTATTATTATTTTATTATGTCAAACATTTATTTTATTCTATTTAAAAATTTTATTTAATTATATTATGATTTAATCTTCCTAATTTCCATAATATTATTTTTGTATTTCATTTTTTAGTTTAGGATTTATAATAGTCATATTTCTATTCCAATGGTCTAATAACTATCACATTTCAATGTTTAGGTAATGGTTAGATCATAACGACAACATTTATCTTTGTAAGATAAACATACTTCCACATAATTCTCACAAATTAATCTAAAAGAATAATAATATAACATGATGGAAGTATCCTACCATAAATAAAAATTATGGAATATTTATATATCTCATATGTGATAATTTTTCCTCATGGTGTATTTATAAATAGTTTGATATCCATTAAATGAGGTGTTGAGTCAATATTTTTAGAAAATTTGTATGACATTAAAGAATGAGATGAACCATCAACAAATAATGAATTTGTAGATCTTGAATATAGATTTAGTGTAACTTTAATAACATTGTAATCATGATAAGAATTTGTGGTACTGATCATAAATACCCATCCTTATTGTCTAAATTTAGGAGGTTATTAGGGGATATTTTCTTCATTGGGATAAGGGTTGGGGCATTTAATATCATAGTTTCTAAACTCCATTCAGTTGAATCATTATAGTGAAGGTTGATCAGTAACTAAGAATTTATTATCCCCATTGTGTTAATTAAAATATAATCCCTAGTTTAACTATAGTGGTAATGGTGGACTACCTTAACACTCTTATAGAACTCCCCAAATCCTTTAAGGAAATTTATAATTTGCTTCCTCCCAAAATTATTGCATGTAGAGGGTTGGAATTTATTCCCCCCAAGCGAATCACCATCAAGGTTCCACTAGTATTATACCATCCTAAATTCAAATCGATAGTCTTGAGAGACTGAAAATTCCATTTTCATATTTAGAACACATTAATAAATTAGATTATAGATTTTAAATTCTATGATGGAAAAAGCCTTTCAAATATTGAGTTATAATCCACTAATTAAATGATCAATTTTACATTATATATTAGATTTTAAAAAGTGGCATAGATTTGGAACCGTATGATATTTTCTTCATATATTCTAATGGATTCATACTACTTTTTTTTCAACTCCAAGAATAACTTATCTAACTTTAAATAAATAAATCATGGGAAATACTTCGTAAAGAAAAATTTATTAAACTGTTCACATTTCATTGAGTCTACTTCATCTTTCTTTATTGTATTCATAAAGAGTGTCCCCCATTAGTCAAACCAAAATTAAAAATACTAAAAAACTATAAAATCCTTATCAAATTCTAAAAACTAGATAATATAAAATAAATTTCTCATCACATGGATGAATTTATCAGTGACAAGTGGAATTGAAGAGCTACTAAAATAGGGAATATGTTTATAAAGAATGACCCAATAGTAATATGATCCTTTCATGGGGTTTCCAAGAGGTCAATGTAGTTTGAGTTATTATTTATATCTTTTGGGAGTTGAGTGAGTATTAATAAAAGATCTTATACTCTATAACTTATTCTATTAGGTTTTCCATTTGGGAGACCATCACATTTTCACTCATACCCACTGTAAATCCGCTGCCTTCTACTTCCCACCCTCAACAAAACTAAAAAGTAGTTAACATGATCACATAAAATTACCATCATCAGGTAGCAAAAAAATAAACGGAATTCAACCATTAAATATCTTAATTTTTTTGATACAGTCATCATAGTCTATAATTATTTTAGTTTGACATATATCATTCTTGGATAAACATTAGGTTTTCTTTTTTAATTATTATAATCATAATTCCTAGAAGTAATTAAGAAATAAATATTTCATAATGGTTCATAATGTGAATGTGATAACAAGAAAATATCTACCATGAGTTTCTAGATATGTGTGTATGTGTTGGCCCACTCATCATGTATCATAGTGATGATTGATTAAATTCTCAACCAATCCATTTTATGGGAATTACCCATATGATCATCTGTGACACAACCATATCCACATTCCTTTTTCCAGACAAAGATTTATTTCCAGGTATACCAAATAACCAAGAATTTACCAAAATTTTATGATATCATTAAAACACAAAAAAAATTTAGAATACTTCGCTCAATTGATTTCTTAACATCCAACACTGACCTTTATGTGAACCCTGATATACTGATAAAATATTGTTATTTAATGTGACAATTATAGCTTATCCACTAATATTTTTATGGATGTGAGTAGCCAAATTATGAAATATATTTTTAATGATTCTTTTCGGTAAAAATGTATTTATGAATTTTGAGGAAATAAGAACATGATTTTTAGTGAAGATATTTTATACTTCAAAAATGTATTTATTTCATTTTTTCATTGAAAATATATGTAATTTGTATAAATTTTAAAAAATTTATTTAATTTAATTAATTTTATTTTTCAATTTTTCTTACCAAAATTAACTTTTGTTGTAATTTTGTGACTATTTTGAAATGATTGATTTATCAGTCAATAGTGAAAATTAATTATTTTTTAAATTATTTCATTAAATAATGAAATTTAAGAGTCCAAATATAGATTATATTTTTTATAAAATTCAAATAAGATCTATTTTACTTTTTAATTATCTAATTAATTCCATATTTAATCATACATATTTATGATTTTATTATAAGTTAATTTAATTCATAAAAATGATTTTTTTCATTTAAAACAGTTTTTTATATTTCATTCATTTATTTTAAAATTTATTTCTTGAACTTATAAAACATGAATAATTAAAAATAGATTCTATATGTGTAACCATAAGGTCTAAATTTGGTAAATAGGTCACTTTTATTTTTTTGTTATTATGAATAGTAAACATGATAAAAATTTTCACATCGGTAAAGGGTAAAATGGATAAAACTGGGTTAGAAACATTAGATAATGTCTCAAAATCTGTCCAAAATTTTCAAATATTTAATTTAATGAATACTTATCATCCATATTTATCCAAAAAATTAAAATAAATAAAATTCATCTCCACTTTCTTTTACTTATGACATTTATATTATTAAAGTAAATTTTTTTACTATGTTTCTTTTTGTGTCTAAAATATTTCATGAAAAGGATATACCAAAATATGTTCAGTTATAAATTATTATTTTAAATATAAAATATTTTTTAATTATGTGTATTTTCTTTTAATTTTTATTGATGAAGTAATTAACAGAAATTCTTATGCAATGCTGACACAATGCTTGTGAAAATTGTAAAAAAACAATTAGAATAATTCTAAAAACTATAAAAATAAAATTAATTTATTGAGTTTAGATATTAATTGAATTTTAAATTTAAAAATTAAAAATTATGATTTTTTAATGGTTTAAATTAAAAATCAATTTTTTATGTTGATTTCATTGTAACATTCTATGTATAGTTCTTAAAATGACATTAAAAGTATTTTATGTTAAATATATTTTATTAAATTATTATAAAATAATAAAAATTTTGAAATTGTAAAAATATTACAATCTATTATTTAAGTTTCTATCCCATGGAAATGTATGAGACAATTTTCATCTTATATGTTATTTTTTAAACCATTAATATTGAAAAATTCATTACCGTGCTTAATGATTAAATTGGTTAATAATGAGGTCAAACCAAAAGATAATGTTTAAAATGAAATGTATACATGTAAAAATTTTATTTTATGATTATATTAAGACAACCTGTTCTTTATAATTTACTAAATGTAATTTTTTTATGATTTTACATAAGTTATACATATACAATATTACAATATATCGTGTATTTATAAAAATGACATGAAAGATAATTTATAAAAAAAATATTTAATTAAATTATTTAAAATTCTTAAAAATCTATATTATTCCTTGTGAATGGGATATGGGTTAAAATATCAATAATAACCCGTTTATGGGTTAATATTCATTTTATAGTAATTTTATCGACCCCTAAATAAAAAAACATTGATATCATAGTAATTATCAAAAGGGTTAACACTGAGTTAAAAAATGAGATAAGTGTGAAAATATTTCAAAAACGTGTAAATTCTTTATTATATGATATTACTTCATATTTTAATCATACATTATTCTATTTATATAATTTTAGAAAATAATTTTTTGGGTAGTTAATTTATATTAATTTAATACTTTATGAAATTCCACGAATACCCCTCCCCTCTCTAACAAAATGAGACCACTTCTCATCAGTTCCTCGCATGTTTTTCTCCTTATATCTTTGAAATTACCTATATTAATATCTCCTTATATTAATTTCTCACAACATATATCTTTTTTTCCTTTCTAAAAGACCATCCTTTTAATTCTTATGGTGCATGCTAAAAGAGGTTTCCCATCGAAGAGGTATAACTCTTAACCAAGTAATTTCAATTTATTTCATCCTTAACCTCATATAAATATATGATATTGATAAAAAATAATAAACGTAGTTTCATAAATAAACTATAATGCTTTTATGATTATAAAAACTCCATTATTCATCCTATTTTTCACCAAATGTGATGTGAAAGTATTGATCAAGAATACGTGTTGATTACCACCTCCACATGGCGATAAAATTAATTTTCAATCACCTTCAATCATGGATGGTTAATAATATGGGTTTAATGTTTATATATGATATTTATAAAATAAGATTATTATATAATAATAACAATATCATATATACCTTCTTACCTTTCCAACCACTTTAAAAGGATATCATCGCTCATATGTACATGTGGACCACCCACTCCATGAAGCTATGTGATTCATTTTTCATTTAAAATTTATATAGAAGGTTATAAAAAATATTTAATGAATAAATATGATATATATTATATTATAATAATTCTATAATGGAACATACTTATTTACAACTCCTTCATTCCATCCATAAGAAAAGTGAAAACAATGTTCATGCATATATATGACATATCGTACCCAAGAATGGTGGAACTAATTTTTCTATCTCCACCATATATTGATGAATATAAATATATATATATATATATATAATTAATATATATTATATTTTTACCGTAATTAAAATTCTTCATATTATTTTAATATGATCAAAGTAAAATGACTAGAAATACCAAATCAAAGTTCATATGCAAAATGAAACAGTTCATACCCAGAAATGAAAATTTTAAATAGGAATTATTATTGAAAGGGTGGTGAAATGTTTTAAGTGAATCATTTAAGAAATTATAATTATTTACATCAAACTTGTATTGAATTATAGAAAATATAAATTTATAATATTATAGGTTAAATTCACTTATGAGGATATTCCTTCCTGATGTAAGAGATTTATTTTATAATCTCATTTTTTTTCAGGATTATCTATGTTATAATTTCTATTTAGGAAAATTACATGTATGAATATATTATAAAATTATTTTATTTTATTTTAAAACACTTATTCACTAAATTTTCAAGTGATATTTCTGTTTTAATATGTTCTATATTTAAAAATATCAAGAAAATGTTTTTATTAAAAAATGACATTATTATATTTTTAGTCTTGAATCCTTTTCTTCTAGGCCCATGTATTTAAAAAATATTTTCAAGAAGGTTTTTAATGTTACCGTATTATTTTTTAAAGTCATTTTTCCCAAATTGATTTTCTCTAAATATACTTAAAAGGAATATTCTTTTCATTCTTCAAATGAGGCACTTTTTTTATTTCTTTACAGAAAATTTAATAGGATTTTTTTGTTTTAACGTACACAAAATTAATGAAATATACCACTATAAAGACCACTAAATTATTTGAATATTCTATTAAAATATTGAAAATTTATTTTCAATGAAAATGTATCCTTTTATATTTTTAAAATTTTAGATTTTAATAAGTGATTTAGAGTTAATAGGGTATTTTCTTGAAGAAACATTCTAGTGATATTTTAGAGATATTTTCAACTATGACATTACCAATTGATGTTACTAGAGGTATGACCTAATGAAACCATATTTATTATTTATCTTGATGGTTTATAATGATCAAGTATTTATGTTTCATATTTTTGGTTCAATATGGATAACTATTGAAATATAAGTCATTTTGTGAATGATTTGTTATGATCATTTAAAATATAAGGATTGAATAGTTTGTTAATGTAATGTAGGTATGGAAATAGAGGATGAGCACTTCAAAAATAATTTAAAGGGTTCCAACCCTCACATGAATGGAATTCAGACAAGGGCACCACTATGCTCTTTGATGCAATTCCTAACTTGGTTACAGATACTAATGATAAATTCTCGAGGGATTTCAATGAAAATATGGATATTTGTGATATCATGTTAACCCAATCAGGTTAGTCACATGGTGGAGTTATATTGTTTTTCCTCTCATGGTGATTTTTGGGCTTGGGAGCCAGTTTCTAATGGGATTCTTTCTCTTAAGTGTTTCTAAAAACACATTATTGACAACATGCATGGATTTCAATGGATGGGTTTTCTGAGAAAGGGAATTCTTAGGACAACTCGGGCCATGTTTGCATGGAAGCTTGATCACAAAAGGCTTCCAACTGATGGATTTATTCAGAACTGTGGAATTTCCCTCTGCTCAAGGTGTGTTAGGTGTCATCAGCATTGGGAAGAAAGAAATCATCTATTCCACACCTGTGTTATGTCCTCAGTAATGTGGGAAGTAGTGTTTAGCATCTTTGAAGTGGATCTTCCCCATGCCAACTCTATTGGTGACTTCATGAAGCGTTGGTCTGAGCTGAAACTTTCATCTCAGGTTGTCTCTGTTTTCTTATATGTTGCAGAGGAATTGTTGTATATGCTCTGGTTTTATAGGAACAAATCCCTTCATGAAAAGAATACATTTCACGATGGGACTACCTTGGTAGGTCTTCTTGTTGTTCCGTGCGACGTCGCTATTCTAGGAGGCAGGTTTTTTTTAAATTTCTTCATGAATGGTCTATACTTTATTGGGGTGGGGTTAAGGGTAATTTCAGGCCACCTACTGGTACACTTGATGTATTATGGAAATCTAACATTCATGGATGGTTTAAGGTAAATTCATGTGGTGCCTCGAGAGGTAACCTGGGTTCAGTAGGGTTTGGTGCGGTTTTTAGAGATCACAATGGGTACATTCTTGGCTATTTATATGGTTCATGTGGCTTTGCTTATGTGCTTGAACCAGAGATACATGGATTCATGGAGTCCATTATGCATGATGACCGGAGGGTTTAGAACAAGTTATGGATCGAATGTGACTCCACGTCTATGGTTATGGCTCTTTAGACAGGTTCCCTTCATCTTTCTTGGAAGCTGATCAATCGATGGACAAGGTACATGGACCTACTCTTCTCAAAGGAGAATATCATCACTCATGCTTATCGAGAGGTGAACTATTTGGAAGATGGGCTTGTTGGTAAAAGATTTAATGGTCCATAATCTCAATGGGAGGATCAATTACCAGATGAACTAATTCATATCCTAAGGAAGGATCAATGTAAATATCTTAATTTCAGACTGGTGTAATCTCTCTTTTTTATTAATAAAGGGATCCTGCTTTTCTAGGCAGGGTCTCCATCTTCTTAACTAGTGCCAAAGGTGAAATAATCACACACTCTATTTCAATATAGATAGATTTTTATGTGTAAAGACTCATATAATGAGTATAAATGTATAATTAACTATATAACAATAGCCTATATTTTCATATGGATCTTGGAAGAATAACACCAGCTCATTAAAGTCCAAATTATCCATGGTTCCATTGGGCAGGCCCTAGAGGTGATCAACGATAATAATCAATAGAATTTTTGTTCCATTATAAAAATTATGCTGGACAAGAACAATTCCTATGAAAGGATCAAATAGTAGTTCATTCTGAAGGTCCTCCTCTCCTTGTGATTCTCATCATGGGTAATAGATCTACTACATTAGTGCTTTGTATCCACATGAATCTTGCTATCCTTCATAGGAAAACAATACAATTTATTCAAAGTAATATGATGCCTATGAAATAGTGACCTGATTTCCATTTATTTTTTATACCTTCTCAATATGTATTAAGCTAGTATATTAACCAATTCATAGTTTTTGGGTACCATTATCCCATAATTAAATAGGAACCTTGTTTGAACCATTTCTCATTTGATGTTCACAAATGATACTGTAATATTTTTAAATAGAAGTAATAGATAAATCTGGGTGATCAATGAAGTCCTAGAGAAATACTGTAAATAGAGTGAGAAACTAGTGAATTGGAAAATGTGTAACTTCTATATAATGACTGATTTTTCATATGGTTAGGTTAGATAATTTTATAATAGTCTGGAAAATCATAGAGGAAAATTTACAATGGATTATTTGGGTGCACCAATTTACTTGTAAAAGATTCATATTTACCACTGTGATAAAGTTATAGATAGAATCTCAGGGCATATTTTGAACTGGAATAACATGTTCCTATATTTTAGAAGAATATTTTAATTGTTAAATATCATTCTCTATTTGATTCCCATGCGCATCTTTTCTACCCACAAAGTGCCAAAAAGGGTCATCTCCAAAAGTTTGATCTTAAAGGTGTCCTTCTTATGGGATTATCATTTGGATGGAAAAAACCATTGGGAACCTTAGAATTAGATAGATAGACCACTCTCTAAGGGGGTAAAATATATCAGGAGTGTCTCCAGGATAATGAAATGTATACATGCTATGTTTTCATTGGATTTCATTTATGGGAAGATTAATTGGGAGGGAACATGAAAAATAATTATGGGACCAATTTCAAAATGAAAACAGATAAACCAACTATTAATAAGCTCATGATATAGCCTAACCTTACCTTTTTATAGAATCAACCTATGGGATTATGGGAAGAGGTGACATATAATTTAGGATGAAAAATTGGGTAGGGACTAAACTAGGTTTCCCATAGTGTCCCAATATAGACATCTCTTTTAAAGAGGAATTCCAACATCAAATATTCATCTAAGATATTCTCAATGAGAACCAGAAGTTGTAAATTGGAAACATTATTCTTAAATATGACCTATATAAGTGTGTCTTCATGGGTTCTTCTTCTGGATCCTTCTCAACTAAAGAGTAAAATATATCGTATATGGTTTCTAATGGCCATGATTATTCGGGTGTGGTACTCTAGTGAAAGGAGATTGTAACTAAGTTTAAATTACTAGTTTTTATTTTTAAGAATTATTTCATACCCAATGAGGATAATATCAAACAGCTAAAAGTTGACCTTACTTCTTGATGTCAGTGTTTCAAGAAACCATAGGTTGAAACTTATGACCACATATTTTTTGAAACTAACTAGGTGAATTTGGAGTGAAAATCATTCGATGACATCACATACCTCAATTACCAAGAGATATCAAGTTATTACTTTCTGGAACTGTGGTTCTAGTGTAGTGGAACCCTTAGATCAGATAAAAAGAAAATATATCTGTAGAGACCCTAAGCTTGACGTACATGAACATTACAATACTTTTGCGGAATACTTAATACATAACAAAAATAGACACACAAGGACCGTAATAGTTTAGTGTCTTTGGAAACTTGGAACGTAATCTTCTAATCGTGGTGAAAGATTATCAACATCTCCCATAAAGATCATCCACTTTTTGTTTCCTAACCTAAAACCTTTATTTTGATCATGGGGGAAAATAAAACATAAAAAGGGTGAGCTTAAATGCTCAGTAAGGGTAAACAAGGATAAAATAAAACATACCATATACATTGGAACTTAAAAACATGAACATAATTTTTAAACATTAAAATCTTGAGTAACGACATAAAACATGGAAGTACATAAGCCATAGATCATAATGGAACATAAACCATGATAAAATAGCATGGGAATAAAACATCTAATCGTGGAATCCATTAAGGACATGTAATGATTTCCATAGTAGCTAAGGCATTGCAGCCAAGACCATCATAGTGGACAAAGTCCCATTCTGAATTGAGTTCGCTCCTCGTTTCAGTCCTGTAAAACTGAACCAGATTAACTTACCGTTCCAGCCATGTCTATCTCATGAGATATAAAATATTTACCCAATTCTTTGGCGGGAGATATAGGTCCCACCCATCTCATAATGAAATCATTCTTACTTGTGCCACAAAATAAACTTAAAACATTCATCATAACCCAAAGAATAAAATGGGTTTCATAAACATCATCCCATAATTTCATAATCCATAAAAAACAAATGGACATTTCATCATAAGAAAAGTGAACCATGTAAATCATAGAGACATTAAACATAAAGAAAACACATATGAAATAATTTCATCTTAGATGGAAAATGGTTTTGATAAAACATTTGAAATGAGTTCTTGAGGAAAATATCATATCTTCATCAAAATCATTTTCTTTTCAAAAAATTCCATGCACTTTTAAAATAAAAATATTTTGTTGAAAATAGTCATAAATCATGTAGAGTAATATTCATGAAAATGAGGCGTTATTAAACCGTAAAAATCCGTTCACGCCGTATAAGTTAAAAAAACATTCTTTGCCTACTTTTGCTGGAAAAGTCAAAAAAAGTACCTCATAACGTAAAAAAAAGAAAGATTCCTTACATACCATGTAGTAAAAGTAAAAAATGGGTAAAAATGACTTTAAACATACATGAAAACACTTTTATAAAACATGGAAATCGATGATAGAAATAACCCCAGTAAATACTTACGAATAAGCAATCTCAGATAAAAATGAGATTTGCAAAATTATCCCTTACCTTATGTCCGATATTATTCGTATGTATCTGAACCTCCTGTATAATGATTTAAATAATGTCATTGACTTATTACAGAATCATATTCATTGTTATGATATCATATATGGTTCACTTATGACCATATATTAGTCGTTCTTTTGTAAATTCCATGTTAAAGAGTGTTTTGGGAAAAATCGTTTCATTTGTCGTCCGTGTTTTGAAGTGTAATTATTCATATGATTACTTAGATCACGATTTCATAATTCCAGAATATAAAAAATTATTTATATATAATATATATTCAGAATATACATATATATAATAGGTCGATAAATGGAAAGAAATACACCATTCATGGAGATGGTAGGTCGTACATACGCATGAACGCTGTTTTCGTTTCCTTATTGAGTTGAATGGAATTAAGTAGATGACATACATATATACATAAATACAGTAGCTTTATAATGTAATATATTTCATTATTATTTCTTATATATACTTTATTATCATTCTTAAATTGTTAACATGGAGAATGAATCTCATCGCGTCGTGGAGACGGTAGTCTGTACGTACGCACGAGCGACGATATCGTTTCATTATTATTGAATTGAATTGGAGTGGATGATACAATATATCAGAATCAGTATGATGTTATAATAACTATGTATAGTTATTCTTTACACAATTATACCCATCCATGTAAGGTGTTGGTGGAAAACAGATTACACCACGGCGTGGAGACGGTATTTCGTACGTACGCACGCTCGGTGATTTTGTTTTCCGTTGGATGGATAGAAGGTGAAATGGGGTTGTTTCATATTTATAATAAAAAATAAGTATATTAGTGATACTTATGTTATTACTTTATAATGAAACAACTAATGGAGAAGAAGTTGAAGAAGAAATAAGCTTTAAAGAATTGGGAGAAGAAATTACCACTTCTTCGATACTCCTCTTTGAAACCTCCTCTTAGTGCACTATGATTGGTCTTTAAAGTAAACCAGAACCTCTAAGATGTTTCTAGGGAAGGGTAGAATATAATTTTGCAGGGTTTGGGCGAGCATGAAGGCTCAAATTGGTGTGAGGAGGAGAGGGAGGAGGTACCCTTTTATAAGGGAGGAGAGGGGCACCTTTGGAATTCTTAAAAATATTAATTTATAATAAATCTAACCCAACTTAAAAACCTCCGAAAATGACTCATATTCAAATATTAGATGATATAGGGTTGTAATATCATCAACCAATAAAATTTAGACATGTTTGGATCCTATTTTAAACCTTATCATTTTGATTTATCCTTATTTAATCTATTTAAGTTTATTTGTGGTAATAAAATTCTAAATTTTAAATTATAACAAATAATTACTTATTTTTTGTGAATTTTCCATAATTGTTTACTTTATAACACTATATACCATATAAATTTAAATTTATAGTTTTTAAATATTTTTGTGATTTTTAAACAATTTTATAATATGTTATTTTTATAAAATAACAATAGTGTCAATTTGGACACTATTCATTTATTTGAATTTAAATAATATACAGAAGATATGTTCGAAATAAAAGCTTTAATAGATTCATAAAAGATCATATGTATCTATAAAATTAGTGGATCACATTAAATAGTTCATATAATATTTATTTTATTATTTTTAGAACCATTTATTTGGTTTATCTCTTAATAAAATATTTACTACAACATTTTTGTATAATTATTTAATATACTGATTTTTGGCATAAAAATTTAAAATAAAATCCTATGATTAATATAAATATATTTAATTTCTCAAAAATAATTTTACTTGAATTTATCATCTTAAAATCACAATATTTAAATTGTTATATTTATTAAATTATGAAGGTGACAGCTTTGGCATCATTTAAAATAAAATAATATAGGTGTCATAATCACTTTTATAAGCATCCAAACGTTTATATATTAGGTCATTGGATGATTAAGGTGTATATATACACTACCAATAAGTTTTGGTCAGGTTTTTGGGCCTTTTAATGGGTATTATTATTTCAATAAAAACCATATTACTTATATTTCACTTAATAAATAATTTATGTATCATTAATGTATTACCATTAATGAAAAATATTTAATCCCTAAAGATTCTAAATAAATTATCATGATGTAGATACATTTATTATCTTTAAATATACTATTTATGTTCGATGTTTTATGATGTTTATCCCTAAATTAAAATTATTATACTGATAAGATTTAAGAGAGTGACATGTTGTCACTTTCTTTGGTTTTAATAATAATTAAATTATTTTCATGGTCAAAAGTCCATAAAATGAATCTAATCCGACCCTTAGTTGATATGGGTTTACTTCTAGCCCTCCAATAGAATTTTTTCATGTGTTAGGGTAATTTTATAATATTTTATTTACCCTTAATTACCCGATTTACCTTTAACTATGGTAAATAAAATCTACCGTAGTTACTATTCATAATTCCCAAAAATAAAAAGTAGCCTATTAACATAATTTAGACCCACTGATTCCAAATTTGGAATCCATTTTTTCAAATTCAATACACATATGTTTCAGAAATTAAATTAAAATTAATCCCGTTGTCGAATGAAAACGGGTCTTTGTTTAAAACATTGCAAAATATTGAATTGATTTAACATACGAATTCAATGTAAAATCAATGATAATGACATACATTATATTAAATGGTAAAAATATATTATATTTATACTTTAAAACCATTCAATATTATAATTTAACCATATAAATTATTACGTTGAAAAAAGTTGTTTTTCATTAAAATATAGCGTGTTTTTACTATTCATCAAAATATGAAAGTTACCAGAATAATACAAAAAATTTATCCAAAGTAAATTTTTATTTCTTGATTCCAAAGAAGAATTTTATTTTGTCAAATTTAACTTATAATCATGTAAAAAACTAGATTTAATGTGGGCGCGCCATCAAAAGGTGGCAAAACTGTATTTTTTTAAAAATACTGATTTTACCCGAAAAAATTATATTGTTCTTATACCATGTTCTAGAAAATGTGTAAGATGAATAATAATGTTATAAAATTCAAAATTTAGTTAATACTATTCATAACATCTGGTTCATAATAATATTATAATAATATATCGTTGTTTAGTAAAACCTGGTATTGTGTACAACACACGCTATCGAGGAAGGTCGCGATTGCGTGTAATGCAAGACAAGCCAGGGTTGCGTGTTGTGAATGAATCCTTTGTTGTTTTGTATAACATAATCCAACCATATTTAATATATAAATTGAATATATATATATATACTCATTGTTGTGTAGAATAACTATTATCAAAATTGTGTGTAACACGATCCAAGAATAGTGTTGCATATACTATAAGCTAATACGGTGTTGCGTATACCGCAAAGTAATCTTGGTGTAGCATACAACACAAGAAATTAATGAAATTAATAGAATATTTTTCATAAAATCTCGGAGTGTTACATTCCACCCCCCTTAAAATGAATTTCGCCCTCAAAATTTGTCGGGGTTATAAATGGTTTACTACTCGAAAGTTTGTTTAATAGAAACCCACATCGTAAAAAGGAATACCCAAACATGGCTTTAAAAACGAAAGTATGAAATGTAACGGTTACCCAAATTAACTCATCACTGGGTTTCCACGTAGGAGAACATAGGTGAAAATATGGATATAGAAGAAAAATATAACCATTAAGTTCTGATGGAGAGTGGTAGAGAACATAGCTAAGAAAAAGCCAACAATCACAAAGCTATTGATTTGTGATGATCTAAGGTACCATCTAATTCATCGGATATAAGGGGACTAGGACAACATTTTTGGTTTTCAGGATCATTTCCCTAAAGTTGATGAATTGAAAGAAATACTTGCATGATTTTGGTACAATATCACTATTGTTCGTGAAATGAACAATTTCCACTTCATCCCTTAGAGAAATGAAGATGAATTTGTTATTCATGATGTGTTAGCAGATCATGTGATAGAATGATGGGTCATTCCATCTCTTTAAAACAAAATTTTAGCAAAAGTTATAAGTCCATCTTATGGTTAGATTAATCGTATATGGTTCCAAAAATGATCTTATACTTCATATATCATACCGCTTAATAAAATAAAACTAGTTTCTACTAACCAGGGATTCCTATAGGCCAGTGGTAGGCAATAAAGGCCAGTCGCATTTCGGTTGTGGGTTCGATTCCCACAGTCTTGTCCGACGCGATGGGTTGTCGCCCATCCTGCAGGTTGTCCTTTTTCTAAAACTATATTACTATAACATTCCATCAATAATATTGAAAAAAAATTCTATCCTTAAACAATACTAACTTATGTCCAACATAATCCATTCCAATCTTTAGGCTTATCCATAATACTACAGTCCACTCTCATAATTTAGTGAAAATGATTACCAGATATTTAATACCATCGTTGATCCCCATATATCATAAGATATGTCTTGTTGTTCAAATTACAAACATGTGAATACCTTAATCATGTATTCTCTTGAAGAATGAATACCCATTGAACCTTAGTGAAAACATGAATGAAGTCAAAAGATAACTCATTCCACATACCAAAATCCAAAAATTCTATATACTCAAACCATGATATAACCATCTCCTTATATCAGTCATGATCTCATGAATACGGTATAACATTTTGTTTCCTCGTTTTCCTTTCATTATATGCATATCAACTTTTTTTCCAGAAATATTTCAATCACATTCCATGGTTACTGGTACCATTGAAAACCACAATATACCAATACATAAATATTCCAATATTCCACTATACTATATACAACATTATTTTGGAATACCATTACATAAACACTTAATCATTCCACCACATTGTTGTCATATTCAACATCGCCAATAGAGATCGCATGTGACTTCCCTTTGTCCATTGCCTTAAGTGGTTGCTCATGTCGATCATCACTAAACCTTGGATTAGGGCATTTATTAGCATAATGCCCCATTTCCTTGCACTTGAAGAATTTAAGTGTAGTAGGTTCATTCTTTGATTCCTTCCTTTGTTTTCATCAGTAGACATCTTCTTCCCATCATTGCGGCATTCAAATGCCCGATGACCTTCCTTTCCACATTTGAAACATTTACTTGTCCCTTTAAGACAATCTCCACCATGCTTCTTTCCACACTTTGAGAATAGGGAAACATTCATCTTCTTTTCACCATTATTCTGAGATTGCTCCTTGAACTCCATCTTTCGTTTCTTGTCAAAACTATGAGATGGATAAGTAACACAAATTTCCATTTCTACCTTGATAGCACAACACACAATTTCCTATTAGCTACTGAAGTCTCTTATAGCTAATTCCCTTTGAAGATTTGGTTTTAAGCCACTGAAGAATCGATAAACTTTACTTTCAGGTTGGATGATAAATCCAGATGCATACTTAGAAAGCCTTGTAAAATTCGCTTCGTATATACCAACAGATTTATCATCCTTTTTCTTTAGTTCAAGAAACTCCTTCTCCATCTTTGTTCGAAGAATACGAGGGATGTACTTATTGAAAAATATGTTCTTGAACTCGTCCCATTCGATGGACTCAATTTCATATCTTGGCCTTGTATTCTTGATAAGATTCCACCATTGATCAACTTCACCTTCCAAATGATATACTGCTAAGATAACTTTATCATGTTCAGAACATTGAAGAACTGAAAATATATTTTCAGTAGTACTGATCCATTGTTCAGCAACAAGTGGATCAGAAGACCCATTGAAAGAAGGTAGACGTTACCTCATGAAGGACTCAATAGAATATTGTTCCCTTCTCTGCTCATTTGGAAGTCCAGAATGATTCATAGCTTGTGTAAGTATAGCAATAAGATTTTGCACTCCATATCCCGTAACATTTGTTTGTTCAGGAGGACAATCATTGCATTGTCCATTACATTGATCAACACGGTTCCTTCGGGTTCCAGCCATCGTCTAAAACCCAAAAAGAATAGTGTGAGAGGTAAAAATCACGCTAGGGAAAAAAATATAATAAAGGGGGAGTACCTTCAATATCTAACATCTTAGGTTAAATTCTAAGATCGTTACCATAGTTCTAGGACTATATCCTATACGTATACTTATCCTTAGAAACATCCCTAGACATACCTTAGAAATATCTCTAGGGATCTCACTAATGTTTTCGCATCCTAGTTTCCAAATGTTGACTAAACCTTTCCTTTGATACCAACTGTAGAGACCCTAAGCTTGACGTACATGAACATTACATTACTTTTGCGGAATACTTAATACATAACAAAAATAGACACACAAGGACCGTAATATTTTATTGTCTTTGGAAGCTTGGACCGTAATCTTCTAATCGTGGTGAAAGATTTTCAACATCTCCCATAAAGATCTTCCACTTTTTGTTTCCTGACATAAAACCTTTATTTTGATCCTGGGGGAAAATAAAACATAAAAAGGGTGAGCTAAAATGCTCAGTAAGGGTAAACATGGATAAAATAAAACATACCTTATACAATGGAACTTAAAAACATGAACATAATGTTTAATCATTAAAATCTTGAGCAACGACAAAAAACATGGAAGTACATAAGGCATAGATCATAATGGAACATAAACCATGATAAAATAGAATGGGAATAAAACATGTAATTTTTGCATCCGCTAAGCACATGTAATGATTTCCATAGTAGCCAAGTCATTGCTACCAAGACCATCTTAGTGGGCAAAGTCCCATTCTGAATTGAGTTCACTCATCGTTTCAGTCCTGTAACACTGAACCGGATTAACTTACCATTCCATCCATGTCTATCTCAGGAGATATAAATTCTTTACCCAATGCATTGGAGGGATATATAGGTCCCAACCATCTCATAATGAAATAATTCTTAATTATGCCACAAAATAAACATAAAACATTCATCATAACCCAAAGAATAAAATGGGTTTCATAAACATCATCCCATCATTTCATAATCCATATAAAACAAATGGACATTTCATCATAAGAAAAGTGAACCATGTAAATCATAGAGAAATTAAACTTAAAACATACACATATGAAATAATTTCATCTTAGATGGAAAATGGTTTTGATAAAACATTTGAAATGAGTTCTTGAGGAAAATATCCTTTCTTCATCAAAATCATTTTCTTTTCAAAAAATGCCATGCAATTTTAAAATAAAAATATTTTTTTGAAAATAGTCATAAATCATGTAGAGTAATATTCATGAAAATTAGGCGTTATTAAACCGTAAAAATCTGTTCACGTCGTATAAGTTAAAAAAACATTCTTTTCGTACTTTTACCGGAAAAGTCAAAAAGTAACTCGTAACGTAAACAAAAGAAAGATTCCTTACATACCATGTAGTAAAAGTCAAAAATGGGTAAAAAGGACTTTAAACATACATGAAAACACTTTTATAAAACATGTACATGAATGATCGAAATAACCCCAGTAAATACTTACGAATAAGCAATCTCTGATAAAAATGAGATTTGAAAAATTATCTCTTACCTTATGTCTGATATGCTTCGTATGTATCCGAACCTCCTGTATAATGATTTAAATAATGTCATTGACTTATTACAGAATCATATTCATTGTTATGATATCATATATGGTTCACTTATGACTTTATATTACTCGTTCTTTTGTAAATTCCATGTTAAAGAGTGTTTTGGGAAAAATCGTTTCATTTGTCGTTCATATTTTTACTTGTAATTGTTCATATGATTACATAGATCACAATACCATAATTTCTGAATATAAAAAATGATTCATATATAATATATATTCAGAATATACATATATATAATAGATCGAAAAATGGAAAGAAATACACCGTTCATGGAGACGGTAGGTCGTACGTACGCATAAACACTGTTTTCGTTTCCTTATTGAGTTGAATTTAATTAAGTAGATGAAATACATATATACATAAATAATGTAGCATTATAATTTCATATATTTTATTATTATTGCTTATATATACTTTATAATCATTCTTAAATGGTTAACATGGAGAATGAATCACATCGCGTCGTGGAGACGGTAGTCCGTACGTACGCACGAGCGATGATATCATTTCCATAATTATTGAATTGAATTGGAGTGGATGATACAATATATCAGAATCATTATGATGTTATAATAACTATGTATAGTTATTCTTTACACCATTATACCCATCCATGTAAGGTGTTGGTGGAAAAACAAATTACACCACGGCGTAGAGACGGTATTCCGTTTGTACGCACGCGCGGTGATTTTGTTTTCCGTAGGATGGATAGAAGGTGAAATGTGGTTGTTTCATAATTATAATAAAAATTCAGTATATTAGTGATACTGATGTTATTACTTTATAATGAACCAAATAAAGGAGAAGAAGTTGAAGAAGAAAGAATCTTGAAAGAATCGAGCGAAGAAATTTCCTCTTCTTCGATACTCTTCTTTGAAACCTCTTCTTAGGGCACTAAGATTGGTATTTAAAGTAGACCAGAACATCTAGTATGTTTCTAGGGAAGTGGATAATATAATTTGGTAGGGTTTGGACGAGCGTGAAGGCTCAAATTGGTGTGAGGAGAAGAGGGAGGAGGTGCCCTTTTATAAGGGTGGAGAGGGGCACCTTTGGAATTCATAAAAATATTAATTTATAATAAATCTAACCCCACTTAAAAACCTACAAAAATGACTCATATTCGAATATAAGATGAGATAGGTTTGTAATATCATCAACCAATCAAATTTAGACATTTTTGGATCTTATTTTAAACCATATCATTTTGATTTGTCCTTATTTAATCTATTTAAGTTTATTTGTGGTAATAAAATTCTAAATTTTAAATTATAACAAATAATTACTTATTTGTTGTGAATTTTCCATAATTGTTTACTTTATAACATTATATACCATATAAATTTAAATTTAAAATTTTTAAATATTTTTGTGATTTTTAAACAATTTTATAATATTTTATTTTTATAAAATAACAATAGTGTCAATTTTGACACTATTCATTTATTTGAATTTAAATAAAATATATACAGAAGATATGTACGAACTAAAAGCTTTAATAGATTCATAAAATGTCATATGTATCTATAAAATTAGTGGATCACAATAAATATTTCATATAATATTTATTTTATTATTTTTAAAACCATTTATTTAGTTTATCTCTTAATAAAATAATTACTACAAAATTTTTGTATAATTATTTCATATACTGATTTTTTGCATACAAATTTAAAATAAAATCCTATGATGAGAATAAATATATTAACTTTCATAATAATACTTTTACGTGAATTTATCATCTTAAAATCATAATATTTAAATTGGTATATTTATTAAATTATGAAGGTGACAACTTTGGCATCATTTAAAATAAAATAAGATAAGTGTCATAATCACTTTTATAAGGATCCAAACGGTTGTATATTAGGTAATTGGATGATTGAGGTGTATATATACACTACCAATATGTTTTGGTCAGGATTGTTTGCCTTTTAATGGGTATTATTATTTCAATAATAACTATATTACTTATTTTCCACTTAATAAATAATTTATGTATCATTAATGTATCAACATTAATTACAATTATATACTCCATAAAAATTCTAAATAAATTATCATGATGTCGATAATTTTATTAGCTTCCCGTAGACTATTAATTTTCAAAGTTTAATGATGTTTATCACTAAATTAAAATTATTATACTTATAAGATTTAAGAGAGTGACATTTTGTCCCTTTCTTTGGTCTTAATAATAATTAAATTATATTCATGGTCAAAAGGCCATAAAATGAATCTAATCAGACCCTTAGTTGATATGGGTTTACTTTTAGCCCTCTAATAGAATTTTGGCATGTGTTATGGTAATTTTATAATATTATATTTACCCTTAATTAACCGATTTACCTTTAACTATGGTAAATAAAATTTACCGTAGATACTATTCATAATTCCTAAAAATAAAACGTATCCTATTAACAAAATTTGGACCCACTGATTCCAAATATTGAATCCATTTTTTCAAATTCAATAAACAGAAGTTTCACAAATTAAATTAAAATTAATCCTGTTGTCGAATGAAAACGGGTCTTTGTTTAAAACATTGCAAAAGATTGAATTGATTTAACCTACGAATTCAATGTAAAATCAATGATAATGACATACATTATATTAAATGGTAAAAATATATTCTATTTATACTTTAAAACCATTAAATATTATAATTTAACCATATAAACCATTACAATGAAAAATGTTGTTTTTCATGAAAATATAGCGTGTTTTTACTATTCATCAAAATATGAAAGTTACTAGAATAATATGAAAAATTTATTCAAATTAAATTTTTATTTCATGATTCCAAAGAAGAATTTTATTTTGTCAAATTGAACTTATAAAAATGTAAAAACTAGATTTGAAGTGGGTGCACCATCAAAAGGCGGCAAAATTGCATTTTTTGAAAAATACTTATTTTAACTGAAATTTTTTTTTGTTCTTATACCATGTTCTCGAAAATGTGTAAGATGTATAATAATGTTATAAAATTCAAAATTTAGTTAATACTATTCATAACGGTTAGTTCATAATAATATTATAATAATATATCATTGTTTAGTAAAACCCGGTATTGCGTACAACACACGCTATCGAGGACGGTTGTGATTGCGTGTAATACAAGACAAGTCATGGTTGCATGTTGTGAAAGAATCCTTCGTTGTTTTGTATAACATAATCCAACCATATTTCATTTATACATTGAATATATATATATATATATACACACACTCAATGTTGCGTAGAATAACTATTATCAAAATTGTGTGTAACACGATCCAAGAATGGTGTTGCGTATACTGTAAGCTAATACGTTGTTGCGTATAGCGCAAGGTAATCATGGTGTAGCATACAACACAAGACATCAATGAGATTAAAATAATATTTTTCATAAAATCTCGGGGTGTTACAATATCTCATAGTTGCTGTGGGATATTGGTGCATAAAGAAAATATGAAAAGAAACAAGGAATAAATATTTCAATGGTACGAGTATATGTGTTATATTAAAAAGCATAATTGATCCCATAATGCTCAGAATGTACTAGGAATCTTCTACTTCCCTTATAAATATCCAAGACTCTAGTCCACCCCTAATTCGGTTACTGGTTGTATGTAGGAGTGTTGGTTTCAGTGGATTCCCCGCCATTTGGGACTAATACTTAATATAGGTGGTTATTTACCCCATGGTGTCATAAGGAGGGGGGTGATTCAGGACCAATTTGGATCATTCATTCAATATAATTTTCATACCATGAAATAAGTCACTCACTTTTAGATAAATTTTAATCATTGCTCACTGGTCTCCATTTATGAAATCATAGAAATATTCACCTTGTAATAGAGACTATTTTTATGACTGTTTTCAATTATCTACATGGAACATGAATCACCCAGGACTATTTATTATAGTATTAAAATTATCCAGTGTATCATGAGCTACCAAATAGATATCACACATACATAGAGTTAGGGTAATGTAATTTCTAATATTCATGCTTGAATGGAGACATAAAGTGAGCAGATTTCTTTTTTCTCAGGTCTTGGGTACTTTCCTTTTGAGGGGGTCAAATTTATAATACAAAAATTTATTTCATACCAATTGTAAGGACCCAACATTAATGTTTTCAATATCTAGTGACTTTATACTAGAATTTTTTACTTTTAATTCCCACAAATAATTTTGATTTATTTTAATATAGAGTTAGATTATAAATATAAAATATTAAACCCATATATTTCAATGTGGACACTTCTATTCAGTATCATTTTTTACCCAAAAAATAAAATTTAAAAATAAAACTATTATAATTTCATGGAAAATGTATTTGACATTCAACTTGACTTATTATTATCACTTACTCATCCTAAAACAATATTCAAAAAAAAATTATACATGGGATCAACACAAAAAATATTAGCAAGAGACATAAAAATAAATAGCTCCATTGGTCCAATGAAAACATGAAAACCCATAAAATACTTACATTTACCACATTTTTCTTTGGTATTATGAAATAAATAACTTTAACATGAAAAAAACATTTTGTTCTCAAGGTAAACTTTTAAAACCTATAAGAATAATAGAAAAAAATTGTAAAAAATGGGAATCATTTTTATATCACTATTACATATGGAGTAACCCTGAGCATTACACATGGAATAACCTTCATGATTATAAATGGAGTATCCATTATATGTACACTTAAATTATCTATCATTGTTGTACTTGGAATTATCATAAAAGTACAATCCCAAAATTTATTTTGAGAAACTTCATCGGTTAACCATGTCCCATATTTTGAACAACCATTGTAGAATATTCTCATTTTAAAATTGTAGAAACATAATCAATTATCATTATCCCTTTACCAAATGAATTTTAGATCTATAAATAGGCCATCCAATCATTTTTTTTATTGGAACCACCCATACTCATACAAAATTCCCATGAACCATAACAGATTATGTAAAATCTTGGATCCTAAAACATTCATTTCCCCCATAAGATAACATTTTACAATATTGATATACTCTTTTTATTTTAATAAAATTTTATAAAAATAAAATTACAAGAATAAATGGAAATAAAGTTTTTCTTTGAATAAAATATTGAATCTTATAGAAGAAACCATACATAAAATAACAATTTATATGGTGGAAAAATTCATTTTCTCTGTATATGTTAATAGTTAACATTTCTTTTGTCTTTTGTAAACAAAGTCAAAACATTCCATTAAAAGATGACTTTTCAAAACATTTTAAATAAAGTAAAATGATGAATAAAAAATCCTATATATTTTATTTATTTCAATATAAATACACCCACAAAATAATTTTAAAAATATGGACATGGAAGGAAAAGAGTGTTTTGAAGGGAAACATTAAAATATGATTTTTTAAAGAATATTTCTTACCATGAGGTAAAATAATAATTCACATTATTTAAATTCATAAATAATAAAATAGTTTTAATCATTTAAATTATATGGAATATTTTTCAATTTTAATATTCCGTTTATATATCTTAATTCTATTTTATAATAATGACTTAATCATTTAAGCTCAATTGAATGCTTTGATGATATTTAGCTCACAAGTCCAAAATTACTTTAGTAAGATGACTATCGTCAGATATGTAATTATTACATAATATAAATAATAATAATCATGAAATAATTATAATTTTTATGAATAAATTATACTTTTTAAACCAATCATGATATATAGTTATGAAAAATGAACAACTTTATAATCATTGAGTCGGTAGAGCGTATGTACACAAGAGTAATGCTTCCAATTTTGAATGATCAGTATGGAAAGATGGTATGTATAATTTTATCATTATATAATTAACATAATATAATAAATATCATATTAATTATTTAAATAAACTTATATATATAATCCATATGTTGTGGTGAGGAAAAATGAATCACATTGCTTTGTGGAGGTACGCGTCCACATGTATGCAGAAATGACATTAAAATTTTTTAGTGAACTAAATGATAAGAAATTAAATGATATATTAAATTTCTTGGATGATAAATATGTCATTAATGTCATATATAATAACTAAATTCTTCATTATAACCATCTATGAGAGGTGGTGGGTCAAAATTAATTACATTGGTCCGTAAGACGGTAATCCACCATACACATGAATGATATATTACATTCTCATTTAATGGAGGATAGAGAATAATATATGTTATTACATTAGGATAATAAAATATAAATATGTATATTATATGTTTTTTATTTCTTTACCATTATTGAATAATTTTTTAAGGATGTGGAAGAATAAATAAAACTAAAACATGTGATTAAAAACAATACCACTTCTTTAGAATATCATCTTTGTTAATACCTTAATACCTTTAAGAATGTTATTATGCCCAAAATAAGGCCTCTAAAATGTGAAGAGATATTCTAATTAGTTTTTTGGTAAGTGATTGTATAAATAATATTCTTATAAGTGTGAAAAATTGAGAATAATTGGTTCCATTTTATAAGAGAGGGGAGGGGTTAACTTAAAATTCATTAAAAAATTAATTTAATTCAAATTTGTTTCGATTTAAATAGATTAATGTTTTCAATATTTAAATAAAATATGATGATCATTCTAAATCCTCTCATACATTAATTTTTATAAAAATTTAGATCACATTTTAACCCTTATATTTTTGTTTTTACCCTTCGTTAATACTTCTTACAATTATTGTAGTACTAACGTTTTCTACAATTTTTTTGTTAATAATGTTACTATAAAATGAGAAACAACATTTAAATTGACCATTATTGATGAAACTTATAAAATATCATTCATGTGGCCTAATATAATATTTTTATTAAATTTAAATCATTTCATAAAATACTTTTTTTTCATAAAATATTATTGATGAAAATTTTAGAACTATTCATTTACATTGACTCTAATAACATCCAGAAAAATGTAATCTAGATAAAATATATAAAAACCACCATTATATGTAAATTTTAGTTATAATATTCTTGTTTCACATTAGTTATTTAATATTTATCTTCTTTTTAATATATTTAATATCATTTAGTTAATTTTTTTATTAAATAAATAATTAATATGTCAGTGTTGTGTAAGCACTTAATGTAATTATTTAATCACAAAAAATTAAAAATGAATTTCCATAAAGAATTTAAATATATTAGACTTATAAATACTATTTCTAATAAAATTTATCCTCTAGTTATCCCTTTGTTAAAATATTATAATTATTAAAAACATGATTATGACCTGTTTGAATTTTATTTATATAAAATATTATAAAGGCCATAATCAAATTAAAAGGGGACAAAAGACCAAACAACCTAATATTGGATGAAGTTAAATCTTCAATTACAATTAAAGTAAGTTTTAGCATAATTTTATAGTCCTTATCATATTATTTTTATCCCTTAATTACTCGATTTACCCTTTTCTGTGGTAACAAAATTACTAAGGATACTATTAATATTGAAAAAAATAAAAGGGACATGTTTACCAAATTTGGACCACCTGATTAATAAATTTGAATCCATTTATCAGGATTAAAAATATATACATTGTAAAAAATAACTTAAAATTAAAGCAACAAAATGCAATGAAAAACAGGTTTTTAGAAAAATTTCAATTTTCTTGTATAATAGGTTTTTATGTTAAATTAAAATATTAAAATAATCAACAAAAACATAATAATATTATTTTTAATAAAAACAAACTAATGAAATTTTAAAACTAAAAAATAGAAATTGTCTCTAAGAACACTTTAAAATAAAATACTATTAAAAAATTATTATTTTAGTATTAATTGAAAAATGAATCTATTCTAAAAATTATAAAAAGTTAAAATTATAGTAATTTTAAGTAATGATATAAAAATAGAATTATTTTTTAGTAAAATAAAATTATATAATTTTTAAATCATGATTTTTATTAAAACCATATAATTATTAACAATCTAATTTACTTCAAAAAAAATTATTTTTCATTTTGACCAAGAATTATTTAACAATTTTTTAATATACTAATGAATATATGATAATGTTTAACATAAAAATTACCTAGTACGGTACATACAACTTATTTAATGGACAATAATATGTATATATTGAATGTAGATAATCTTGTGAAGATGGTGATTGATCTTGCAGAGAAAATAGCTCATATGAATGAAGGGATAAAAGATACTAAGACCTGTATTTGAAAAGAACACATGAATTGAAAAATTATAGAGAAGTCTTCAAGAAGTGTTTTAATGGTAAAATTTGAGACCTTTTAAGATAGTGAGATAATATATTCCTATAAATATGGTATTTCTACTTTTAAAAGATTTCAAATCAAATATTATATTCTTAACAATGCAGGTGAATCTATATGGGATATAAAATAAAGATATAGGGATTAGAACACATCAAATGATGGAAAAGAGATGTTAGGAAGACAATTTTCTTATAGGAAAAAGAAAACCCAGTTAATAAAAAATTAAAAATTGTGAATGTTCTTGACATCTTTAACAAAAAATTAGAATACTAAAGTTCATATTAATTTTCTAATATTATTGAATATATGTACATAAACCCAATATTATGGGATTAGGATGTCATTTATAAAAAATGGGAAAAGTCAAGGAGGATTCATGGTGAACAAATGATGAAATTCTATCAAAAAAATAATTCAATGACTAGAAATCCATCTATACTTCCAATAAAAAACATGAAAAAATTCAAAAAATAATCATATGATTGATGTAGATTATAAGGTCATATAGCTAAGGTATGTATAACCAAATTACCTAGAGAGTGCCCATATGATATTAATGGGGGAGTGGGAATCATTAATTAAAAGATAGAAGTCATATACATCTGATAATTAGTATAAGACAACAAAAAGGATAAAAATATAAGGAAGTAATTTTTAATTATTTATCTCAATCAATTGAAAAGGTCTTGAAAAGTAGATAAAGTTTAAATAGATGATACTTGTGAGGGTAATTAAGTTATTTTAGAAGAATATGATGAATTTATAAGAATCCATATAATGGTAATGATATGGAAAGTTAAAAGAATCACTACAAAGAATCTAGAAATTATATAGGGAACTATATTAATATATTCCTAGTTCAAGATGAGTTGATGAAAATGTTAATGTAATTAGATGTAAATAAAATTTACTTACATTCATAGGTGGGGAAGACTATTCCACATGAGAAAAATAATGGGAAGAATGTGAACATGAAACCTATGTGGAATATGAATGAAAATGGTGTAGTATTCCAAATATATTATCAATATTAAGAATAACAATGAATGTATGAGCTGAGACTCTCATCTTGACTACTATTTATGAGGAACAATGCAGTCCAAAATTGTTCCCCTATATATATATATGCTTTTGTACTGAAAAGTATATAATTTATGTAGATGGATTCATCCCATGAGGGTTTGAATAAAAGATTTAATGATGTAAAATATTAATTATTTTTTGAATATGATAATCACTCAAATATTTATAATTTTAATATTTTTTTAAATAATATTAGGAAAATATAGTTGATATTGAGGAAAAAAGAGAAGCGTTGTCTTGTTTTTCACTTGATCATTCAAATTTTCTTGTTCAGATGAATTCAGGATAAATATTTATGATAATTTCGTTTTATTAGAAAATATACAGTATTGAGTGATATTTATATGATATTGGTATCAGATGTTTGTTTGTACAAGGATATCATTGATCACCTAGAATATACCGTTTTTTGTACAATGAGATTCCCCCTATAGACTTATAGTTGTCTATCTAAAGGATATTTTCAAAAGAAATATGTGGTATCATTTTAAGCAGAGAAGAAGATTATTAATGAGAATTATATGATAATATATTTCATTGATGTATTATTTTTAATCATTTTTAAAATGAGGGACACTTCGAATAATCCATATTGACATTGAAATTCTTTGGTATTTGGTGGTATTGAAAACCAATTAAAAAAATGGTATTGATGTTCACATTGATTGATTTGTATTTATTTAAAATAAGGTTTATTAAACTTTTTGTGAGGAGATTTAAAGATCTATTGAGGTGAGTGGCGATTCATGGATTATTTTTATAGAAAAACCATAAACCAAATAATAAGTATTAAGGAGTTTTTTATAAGTCAAAATATATTTGATTATTTTATTAATATAATGAATATTGTCTTTCATAAATAATAATGAAAAAATAATTCAATATAAAAGAGTTTTGGAATTCATAAATTAAATTCAAAATAAAAGAAAGAGGAGAATTATGAATATATTGGAAATGGTGATTTTGAGATTATGGTTTGGAATTTGTATTTGTAATTCCCATATGGAATTTTCACATAGATATTTTTTCTAAGTATTATAAAAAAATTTCTAACAAACTATCCAACCATAGTGACCCCGCAAATCTATTTAATTGGTTGGAAATGGGGATAACATAGCCAGCCAAGGTGGAGTTAGATAATAATGATGTCCAAGTCTGTGAGGTGGCATTGATGAAGGAACTTGCACAAAAACTATTACGATGGGTTCATAATGCCAGTATGATATACATGGGTGTTTTATATGGTAATGTATGTGGTCTCACCCTATATAGTGTGTCAAGGTGTGTCCAGGTGATGATCCTATTTTAAATCTAATTAGTAACTAAAACGTGCTATATTATTAGGAATATGTAGACCAAGAAAATATCGATATGGGATCAGGTGATGCGGTGTGTAATTTATCCATTAAAAAATATATAGATAAATTTAGGGTCTATTGATCATTATCGATTTTATTCTTCTTTGGATTCCATTCCATTATATTTTTTCATAAAATAGAAAGTGAATTCACATGTGATGTTATTTATATAGATATGAGATCGTTTAATGTCAAGGATACCATGACCATGACAAGCTAGAGTGAAGTTGTTCTTATGAATTTGAGAATTGAGTTATAATTTATGAGGTCTTTCATTTACATGAAGAGTCATAATCAAAGAATTAACTATTATAAAGTGATTAATATGAAGTGACTAAATATTTAAGTGCATTCAATTTAGGAAATATATCTGACATAGTCATGTAATACATAGTTTGAGACTATTTATTTAAAAGAAGGTGAAGTGCATTGATGAAATGAAAATGATGTTCATTGAGATGGAAAATATGTTTCCAACAATGGTATAATCATTTATCGAGATACTTAATTAAATAATGTAATTAATGTAATTTAACACCGGATTATGTGAGGTGGTGTGTGTATAAATTTTAGGTGGTGAAGTATGTTAGTGGGGTCTGCAATAAATACACTTATATAAGATCATTTTTAGGGATGAGATGAAAGTGAACTAGAGAGAATATTCAGAGAAAAAAATAGAGACTCAAGAGTTCTATAATTTTTTGAGAGGGTTCCATATGTTTTTTGTGTTGTATTTGATAAAGATTTCAAGAAAACATGATTATCTGAATTAACAGAATCTTTTCTATGTAAAGAGACACAATCCATATCCTCCATTATGAATATATGAAGTGCAATATAAGAATTATATATTTTAATGTTCATTTTACCATGTTTTTATTTTTGTCAGTAAAAAACATAGATATTATGCTCTTACATGAAGATCATATTGTGATATATATGCATTTTAAAATATGAATGCATGAGGTGCAACTGAAATAGTAAAGTAATAAATAAGATAGGTTTTCACGAAGCCTATATAACGGTATTGTGAGATTTTTAAAAAGTGGATGTATAAGAGTGATATTAATGATCGTGCAATATATAGTGAGACATGTGAAAACCATGAATTATATCATACATGTTTAATTTTTTTAGAATCACATGAATTATACATTTCATTAATAATATGATGTGAATTTGGATACTGAATCTAATAAGTGTTTCATAAGGCATTAATTCATGATTAATTATTGAATTGAGAAGTTCTGGATCAGTTAATGATTTGTGGATAGTGAGAAATATATATTAGTTGTTATTCAGTTTTTGAAGTTTTTGAATTCATACATGAGAATACCATGAGATCAATTTTTTCTTGGAAGATGATTTTATCTCAATGTGGTACATAATCTATCAGATGAAGATAAATATAATTATTATTATTGGATAATTTTTTTATGAAAATATTATTTATTTTTTGGGATTCTCGAGTAGAGTAAGACACATTGGGACTCTATATCAGTCTCATGTATTAGTTGGAACTTGTGATATAAAGTGTGAATCTACAGTGCAAAAACTGTGGGCTTTAATGTTGATGGGAAAAAGACATTCTCTTGATGTAACTACCTATATCTGGTGAAGAATCGATAAATACGGGGATAACTAGTTGTATCAAGGAGTAGGAATTTTGAGTTAACCTGGTAAAATCATTTTGTTTCATCATCTCTTTTTTATTATATATTATAGGGTGAGGCTAAGAATTAATGATGAGGTATCGATACTTTAACTAGTCATAAAAGTTTAATTAAAAGAGAAATAATTTGTAAAATCTATGTACCAATGATTGACCCCCACTCATTGGTACCTAATCGATCCTTGTGTACTTCAAAATTGGTCTTCTACCAATGAAAACCAGTGAAACAAATTACTACCTTCCTTGAATAAATGATTATTTTGAATTTACCCTAACCATGAAATTTATATGATAAGGGTACTTCATGATACTTTGATTATACAATGTGGCTTCTGATATGATTATGGTATGTTCACATAGATATCCACATTATTCTATTTAATATGGAAGTAATTGATTTATGTATTTTTCATTATACAAATATACATGTATTTATACAATAATAGGTTTCTTAGGAAGTGGTATAAAAATATTTTTGACTCTTATGGTTAATTTATTAGACTTAATTGAGAAATAGGTGGGCCTATAAATTATATTTCCACTCAATGTATTAAAAGTACCATGAGAAAAAATAGGGTGGATTTTGGTGTATATCTCTTTTAATAAAAGGACACTGTCAAAAAAGGCCTTGAAAACAAGTTTGTGATGTTCAACACTATATATTCCACGAGTAAGAGATCAATGATTATTTTTATCCATGTATTCATTTATTGTAATGTATATAGAATGACCACAATTTTAGTTGATTATGGATTCATGTTGTTAATTTATTCCAACTGCGTCACTTATAGTATGTTTATGTTATAAAATATTTTTTACGATACCCTTTATTAAACATATATGCTCACCCTTTTGTTTTCATTTCCTTATGGAACCATGTTGGGGATTTCTTGTAATGTTAATGGATATAACTGTTGGGATAATTATGCTCCCAAAATATGTTCATTCACTATCTCATGTATGCATGTCTATGGTTTTCCAAAACTACCAAACTATTGGATATTTGATGAACTCATGTATTCTTAACAAAAAATGAAATATAATAATTGGATCTAGGTTTATGGAGTCTTAGAAGTTATAGTTGGTATCAAATGATGTTTATTTGAAAGCTTGAGGACATTATTTATAGGAACCTAGTTAGATTGAACAATTACTATGATAATACCTCATGATTTCTAGAAAGCACTCTAGAAAACATAACATGAATTGAATTTTAAAATGTAATTCAACGCATAATTATGTTTATTACATTATGTAAATATTTTGAATTATAAGAGTAATGGGAAAAATATCAACACACATATTCAATGATGGGATGAAACCCATAACCAAGTTAATGAATTTGATGTTAAATCTAGTTATTTCATAATTGTATTAGGGTATTTACCCTAGGTTATGAAAAATAATATCACTCAAATAGAGCTACATACTGATCCAAAACATGGTGTCACTATGTTGGAAAACATTATGTCATTACAAACTCCAATATTTAGTATATGTATTAATATAATTTTATTTGAACAATGGATGAAGTCCCTATAGAATATAATTCACTATTTTGGATGTATACAAAAGGATAAAGTCATTATTGTGTTCCATCATCAAAATTAAGATACAATCCAATGGGGGTTGATAATTAAAAACACAATGGAGGAAAATCATGCACAATCTATTGATAAGGAAGATACCTTAAGAATAGAAGATTCACCCATGGAAAAAAAATTCATTGATTTATTTCCAAATGAATTACCTTTTCATACAGTAGAGAATAATGTTTAGTTATCCATTGAGTTAATTCCTAATAAAATCCCTATATTTAAAACCCATTATTGAATGGAACTAGTGGAGTAGGTGGAGTTAAATAAAATGATGTGGGATTTGAGTCATAAAAGATTTATATTACCTAAAATTTCATTGTAGGGGGCCACTATTTTTTCATTAAACGAAAGGATGGGTCCATAATGTTGTTAGTTAATTATAGAGTGATAAATACAATTTATAAAAATAATTAGTATCCTTTAAAATTCGTTAATGAATTATATGATCATCTTCATGGATCCAAATATTTTTCAAATATCTATCATCAAACTGGTTATCATTAGTTAAGGGTAATAAAGGATGATACTACAAAGGACATATTTTTAAAATGTTATGGACATCTTGAGTTCATGGTAATTCCTTTTTTATTGATAAATGAACCCTTTTAATTTATCGATATAGTTAATAGAGTATTCATGGATTACGTAGATAATATTTTGGTGTTATTAATTAATGATATCTTAATATAAACTAAGAGCTGTTAATAGTAAGAGGGTCATGTGTACGTAATTCCATTAACCCTATGAAAATAGGAATTATATATAAAATATCATAAGTGATAATTTTGACTCATTGATGTTCTTTTTTTTGCCATATTTTCTTCAAGGATGGAATAAATGCAGAACCATAAAAGGAAATGGTAGTCATAGAATGACCTATATCAATTAAAATAATTAACATCAACTTTTTCCCATATTTCAAAAAACATTATTGGTTGTTTATTCATGATTTTTACTAATTAATCAACCCACAAACTATATAAACATGAAAAGGGATGAAATTCACACGGTCAATGGAATTTTAGAATATTTTTGATGATTTGAGTAGGAGACCAGTTAATGTACCTTTACTAATATCATCATTAAGTAAGGATGTATTTTTAATATATAGTGATGCATCAAGGAATGAAAAAGGACACATGATTATGGAAAATGATAGGTTGATTGCCTATATATCATGGAAATTGAATATCCATCAAAAAAAGTATACAAATCATGACCTAGTTTTAGAATAAATAATATATTTTAAAAAATATAGTGACAATATTGGTATGATAAAATATATGATATATATTTGGATCGTATGAGTTTTAAGTAGATATTCTCCTAGAAGGAGCTCAACATGAGAAAAATAAGATGGATAAAAATACTAATGGAATTACTTGATACACATACCCCTTGAGAAGGAAAAAAATGTGGATGATGTAATTAGTTAGATGGACCTTGATGTTCTAATCATTATAATAATTAATAACGATTTTATATGAAGAGATGTAGTAATTATGGATATTAAAATTTCAAGGAAAGGGATAACATAAGTCATTTTCCAATAATGTACAAATGAAAACATAATAGAAAGATAGATACTTTCCAATAGGAGGAAGGGAAAAAAAGATTAAAGCAGTAACTGTAAGGAATTTTATTGAGTTTATTTATAGATAAGAATTGTTGAAGTTAGTAAGAGTTCATATGTTCCATCCATACAAAATTCGATAAGGGAACTACAAGATGAAGAAAATTGATCAAATTTCTCCATACACCATGGTAGAACAAAAATATATATAGGTATTTGATAGAACATTTCAAGTGGTATGATATGATGTGGGAAATTGAGGAATCTATTTCTACATGATTAGAATTCTATCAGGTGAAGGTCGAAAGATGAAATTTAAAGGGATTCATGAACCATATTCCTATAAAGATATGGATATGGGACAATGTTACAATGGAAGTTATCACTATACATCAAAAAAAGTTAAGGAATAATTATGTTATATGGCCATCATTGATTATCTTACTATGTCTTCCCATTTTATAGTGATATGGGAAGATACACCCCTTCAATTCCTTGAACGAATCTGTATCAATGAAACCATTCCAGTTATTGGTGATCCTTTATCAATTGTATCAAATTGAGACACTCAGTTCTCATAAAAATTCTAGTAGAGTATTTATAAGTCTCTCAATACTGAGATAAATTTATAAACTACATAAAATCCGTAGACTGATGGGAAATATGAAAGGATTATCAAAACATTTTAAGACCTTTTGATATTATATTCTCTTTTCTACCAAGGTATATGGGATTATTATATACATAATGTTGAATATTCAAAAAAAATTTATCTTACATTCATGGATCAATATGGTTCCATATAAAGCATTGTATGGGAAGGCGTGTGATACTCCAATATTTTAGGAAGAAGTTAGAGTAATAAATTTAGTTTTCCTAGAGAATGTAGAGAATATTTCATTTAAAATATGAAATTTTCATGAAATTATTAAATAATCCTATACATGACATATATTGTATACTAATTATTTATATAAAATTATGGTATTTAATGTGGGGGATTATGTATTCATAAATTCATCACCGTTTAATGGAGTTTTCAGATTCTGTAAAAAAGTAAATTTGAGCCTTAGGAACATTGGGACTTTAGAGATACAAGAATGAATTTGGATTGTATCTTACAAATTGTATATACCACCCAAACATTCTAAAGAACATTTAGTCTTTCTATTATCATTATTGAGGAAAAATATTTCTGATCCAATATATTTTCTCACATATATGGTAATAGAGCTTCATCCTGACTTATCATATAATGTGGAGCCTGTCCATATTCTTGAAATAAGAGATCATGTATTGCATAATTATAAAACTTGACCGGGGATTGTACTTTAGAGAAAACAAAAATTAAAAGAGGATACCAGAGGGAGTGAATATTCTATATAGAAATAGTATCCAAATTTTATCAACAGATTATATATAACCCAATTTATAGGATGAAATTATTTAGAAGGGGGATTTAATACCAAATACCCTACTATAGCAGCTAAACATCATATCTAGGACTACCACACTCTAAAGAGACATTATTGAAGAATTTATTTAAAAATTTAGAATTATTAATTATAAATTTACTAAAGTAAATATATTTTTTAATTCATTACACAATAATTATATTTATATGATTTTTTAGTTTTTTTTTCAGAAATGGTCGGTCTTCAGTCAAATAATATGATTTTCATGTATCTTGTAAATTGTATGATTTTTTCATTACATAAGAATAAAATATAATTTTAGAAAACCATTTAAGTAATGAAATAGTAATTTATAGAATAAGAAGATAAAATTTAAAATTTTATTTGAACTTATTAATCATGTTTCCAATATTTTTATTTCTAATTAAAATGTTACTTTAATATAATTTTTTTATTATTTTCATTGAATTTAGAATTTTGAAGGTTGATTCAATTACGGTTTACCATAAAATAATCATAAAAATTATTTGTTTTATAATAATTCAAATTATTTCATTAAAATAAGTGTCCAATATAAATTTATCCAAAATATACATTTAGAGCTTACAAATATTATTTATCTAAAAATGAATTTTCTTCATCAAGTGTATTTTTTTAAATAATAAATTATCACACTTGTATAAATTTTATTTCATAAAATTATTTTTTTAATTTTAAATTATACATATAAAAGTAGGTTAATTTCACAATCATAATAGTTTTAAGAAAATTAATTACCATGGTTTGAAAATAAATACTATGGTATAAGTAAATTAATATAAAAGTTAAAAGGTTAAAACAAAAATCCTAAAAAACTCAATGTTATCTAAAAAATTATTTTTTGAGGAGGTTTATGACCCAAAATAATTTTATGTTACCTATTTTTCCTTTTTTTTGACGTTTTTCACTTGAATAATAACCTTACATTATTGAAAATAGAAGGGTCACTCCCAAAACTACCATCCCATCACTTATAAATGGGTAAAATCCTCACAACATCAAGTATGAACTATATGTTGATTTTATACTTTAAAATCATCCATTTTTCCTCATATAACCTTATAAATATATCAAAATATTCTGGTCACCATTATTTAGAATAAGGCCTTTATTTACAAGGATACTTCTAAGGAAAAACTCCAATAAAAAACATGAGTATTATCAACCAAATATCTTTTCTACTTGATTATATTCTATAAAATTTATTATATCCTATGCAATATAAATATATCAATATCATTAATATTTTTTACTTTTTATATAATTATTGTATCATTATAATTTATTCATATACCCTATCTATTGAGAAAAGCAAGACCATCATTCATGTGTTGTGGGTTATAGAGTCTCCCAAAATATCATGTTTCTTTTTTATTCACTACCTAGAAAGGGTGAATATATAGATGGTACTATAATATTAATATGATTCTTATGATACCATATTGTTTTTGGTATGAAAAATTGGAGAACCTATTAGTGATATGATCGATAAACTATCATCATTAATTTAATCGTTTAAAATAGTTGTACAAGAAGGATAATATTTTATTCAAATTGTTTAGTAATTCCAAATCCCTGAAATATTCTACTAATTTCATACAATTCATAAATATGAAACTAATGAACCTTAAATAACATCTTTATGCTCATGTTATAATGATATTACATCAAACTACATTTTAAAAATTCATTAAATCATGGAATGTTCAAGTGTGTGTCAGTTTAACCACCCACTTGAACAATACTACGAATTTATATGATGGATAAATATGAAAAATTATTTAACAGAAAAATATTATGTAAATGTGTAAATAATTATAATTTAAATATATTTAGATTTTATATTAATATCAAATTTATCAATTAATAATAGACTATATGTCTGTTAAAAATCACCGAAACATTTTTAATATTTATTCATCACCAAGGATAACAAAAAAAACTTATGAAAAAATTTGAAACATCATAAATTTATATAAATCACCAATAAATGTAACTTTAATTAAATATTTAATTTTTAATTTTTAAGAATAATTAATACAATAATTGATATTATGAAACTACTACAAACGATCAATGTTATCAACATGTGATATGAAAATTCAAAAGAATTCATATAGAGAATAAATATTTATGGATACTATAAATGAAAATATTAATGACTAAGGTTATTAATTATTTTATCAATATAAATATATTTATGATAAATGGGGTTGAAGTACGTTCACTGTAGTCAGGATAAGAAGCAATGGGTTTTCTTCTCAAATCTATATCTTGAGACATGTTTTGAATTATGTACCTAATTTTCTTAATTTGGTGTATATACTGTCTATTTGAGATTTTATTTCACAAAATATACTTATTAATGGTTGTTGAGACCAATTTTAAGCCCTCTATTTCAAGGTTTTTTTATTATAATTCTACCCAATCTATAAGTTGTGGTTTTCCATCTCAATTTTCATTATTTGGCACAAAATTTATATTCACCACCTATTTAATTTTGTATGGTTAATACATTTCAATTGAAGAATTTTTAATCATGAAATTTAATCTATAAAAACACATATATTATTATCCCTACCTTATATTATTTTTTATTAAGCGTTTCAAAAATAATTGTGAAACTAAATATTTCGTATCGAGGAAAACCATCATATGTTTTTGAAATGAAAAAGTGTGTATAGGTTCTTATAAAACACATATCTATCTAGATATAGGAAGGTGGATATAGATGTGGAATAGATACACCTATTGATAATCACCCTGAAAAGTGTTCATTGATTTTAGACTCAATAATCACCTTGATTCATGACAAATGAGACTAACACTATACAACCAATCAAGACAATCCCAAAGGATATGATTTAGAACATTCACATGATGTTAATGAAACAAGATGAAATATTTTTTATATCATTTTCTTAATACCATACAAATGAAAAATATTTATCCCAATTACTAGCTTCAATGGATATCCTAATACATTAAAACAACCCTCACAACTATATTTATGTGATAAGTGTACATTAGGTAACTTTGATGAAACCCCATAACTTTTATGTTGTTTTTATGGATGTCCTCATCGACATCCAAATTATTATTTTTAATGAAGAAGTATTTGATTTATTTATTTCCCATTATATAGATATATAAGTATTTATTTAGTAAGGGGTTCCTTAGGAAAAGGTATGAATAGTCTTATCTACTATTATGGTCAATGCATTGAACTTTATCAGGTAATTGTGGGGCATACAATTATATAGATCTTTGATGAATGAATATGTATTTTGAGACAAAATAGATTAGATTTTGGTTCATACATCTTCCCATAATAGGATGGTGTCCTATAAAAAGGCATTGGAATTTTTTTTATGTTTTTCATTATTCTTTCCACCAGTATGAGATAAATGTTTATTTTTATAAATGTTTTATTTTATTATTGTCTATATGACAAGGACTTTGATTCAGTTGATTATGGATTTATGTTTTTTAATTATTCTTTCCATAACACTTATTCCATGACTATGTTTTGAATCCTTCCACTATTTTCTACGCCTTAATGAGAATATAGGATCAGCCTTAATTTTTTTCCTTTCCCCAATAATCCTAAAGGAAAATTATGCGTAATTATTAGGGATATGAATGGAGGTATAATAATGTTATAATAATATTTTTGTGATATATCAGATGTTATTAAATGTATTGTTTGTATAGACTGAGTTTTCTAATACTAGGATACTATCTTATCTTTTAAAAACTATTATAATTTATAAAAATAATGTAATATAACGATAAAATATAGGTTTTATAGAGTTTGGGATATTACAAAACATGCCATGAAGGATCCCTAGTTATATGACATGAGTTCTATCCTTGTACATGGTCAGACACCACATGTGAGGGGGATTCCATGTGTAAGTGAACTCCATGTGGGGTTACACGATATTTCTTGGGATAGGTTATACAAATAGTTTCTTGTGAATTTTCACACCATATATCATATATAAATGTCATGTAGTTGGAAATCACATATTGATTCAAGTTTAGGTACACAACTAGTTTGAGGATTTTGGTGTGCACATTTCATACTCCTACTACATGATGTGTATTTTCCTATTGGTTGGGTTTAAAAAGTTTTATTCATATAAATCTATATTTTGAAAAATATATAGTTCATTATGGGTACCTTTACAAATAGAGTGTGGTGGTGTGGTCCACATCTCTATTGGAGGTTGTTGATAAGAATATTTATGTTCAGAAAATAATCTTGAAACACTTATAAAGATAATGGTGTCTAGATGATAGAATAAAGAAGGTGTAAGGGAAATAGATTTTCATGGGAGTATTATAAAGTTGGGAATAGAAAACTCACATCTTGCTGAATGATTATAGCTTATAAATGTTTTTTTGGGGTATTGTTTTCTCAAAAGATTGAGAGTCATGAGAATCATGTGTTTGAAGAGGAATAATTAGTAAAATATTAGTAGTAGATAAAACCAATAAAAATTGAAATATACAGGACCCTTGGTGTTTTATCCTTTATTTATGCACGCCCTAAGATATAGTATTGTTGAATGTGTTTTTTATTAAAAGGATAGGGGAGTTGTAAATTCATATATAGATATATATATATATCTCCTTAGAGGAGTGAAGCATTTTTCTAATTCAATATAGTGGTTAATTTAAGGGATAGTATTCCCCTATGATGTGGTGTAGAATCCTGAATGTTGATACATAGGTCGAATGGTATCAATATATATTTTTTGTGGATATATATTTGTTTTAAGGGTTGGTATCCACTCAGTTAGCGTTAACCTTCCATCAAGGAATGTGACTCCCATGATGGGTTTAACTTGAATCAAATAGTGATGTGGAAGTTTGGTATTCTTCGGTGGTTGTTATTCTCTATTACATAGAGACCATGGAGTTTTCTGGTTAATCATCTCAATCACCTTCTGAGAGGATAATTGGTTTGTATAATGTTTGTTATTATAACTATTTTCTATTCCCCCCTTTGAGAGTCTGTAGGATGATGAACTTTTATCATAGGTGGTTGACTGTCTGAAGATAATTTTTTCCCATGGGTAGTTTTCCATATAGTTCGTAGTCTTATTTTATTTATTTTGATGGGTTATTGAACACTATTTTCCAAGAGTTGAAGTTCCAATTTTTAATCTTCTTAATATGGTCTTGTTTTGTGATTGATGTCATGATAATATCTCTAGGTTTATGTGAGACTAATAGGAATAGTGGTGACATAGATGTATATATTGTAGTTTATGGTTTGATATACTATTATTTGGTAGGATATCCCCTATTATCTAATTGAGGTTCCGTGGTGGTGTCTTGGATAATGGTTTCCTCTTATTCATCAATAACACCGGAACCTCTTTAGTGTTTCCAATCAAAGATGTCTCTTCTCCCCGAGAGATAGATGGATAGAGAGGTGTCTTCCCCTTATATTGGTGGACATAGTGAGGTATTTCCCTAATATGTCAAGCTTATTTAAGGATTATTACGTTGATAGTGTTTTGTGTGTACAAGGGAGTCATAAATAGAAGCCCCTAAGTGGATTTTGTTGTTGATTTTTGTGAGTTTTGAAATGAATGTTTCTACCATACATGATGTTTCTTCCCTTATTTAGTGGGGTGGATATATGGTTTGGCATTACATGGGAGCTGGAATCCATCCTTTTTTCCATTTTTATTTTGATTTCCTATTTTTTATTTTATACTCAACCAAATACATTAATTGTGTCCAAATATGTTGTGTTTTCTAAAATGAAGTACAGGTTAGGGACCTTTAAGACATGGGTGTGTAGATTTGTGTTGTGATAGATCCAAATTATTGGGGAACCTTAAAGGATTCATTTTAGATAAAAATTGATACTATAGTTGGATTAGTGTGATAATATCACATCCTTTTATACATGTTCAGTGTGTCTGAATGTATTTTTTACATTTTTTACTATGTATATCTTATCTGATTGTTCTTTCCATTGAGGTATTGGTGGTATATCTATGTTGATCAATTTTTAGGCTATGGCCTCCCATATGTTAGAATGTTTTCAAATTTCTAGAAACCATCCTCTCGAATATTAGTGGTAGGGTAAGGGTGACCGAATCAACATATAACCACACACAATAGAATTCAGTTGGTTAGATTGTGTGAAAATTCTCCAAATTAACAAATTCATAGTAATGGAGAGATAATTTTTTCAAAAATACAATGAAATAATTTTAGAGAAAAATTTTATAATGAAGTGAATATATGGTAAAAATATTATTTTTATTTTATTAAAAATGGGGAAGATAATAAATCATTAAAAATTTATTCATTTCTATGGATATTTGGTTATAGAGATTAATAGAGATATATCTCTTCAAATCTCACAAAAAACTACTATATTATAAAAATAGATTTATAGTATAATTAAAAACAAAATATTTAGAGGGATAATGGTGCAACCAAATGTTGAGATTTGTATTTCTTATATATAGTAAAAGATAGAGGATAGGGATATAAATAGAGCATGCCATGTTTTTATAGATGATGATAAATATAAATGGTTATTTATTGGAATTATACTTTATGAAATAATGGATAACCTAGAAGAAAATTATCATATGATCCATGTATTAAATAATAATTATGATGTTACTTGGAAGGGGCATAAGAAAGATACATTTGTTTCAAGTAACCTTAGTGACAATAGGTATGTGAATATAAATTTATTTTATATTATGTAGAGTTTAAGGAACAATAAAATATGTTGATTTAAATTATGTAGATTTTATAAATTTTTTTCAAAGAATATATTAGTGATTAAAGATATCTATTATAGCTTATTAAACTAGTTACTTAAGTGTGACTATGCTTTAATCTTATAGAAATATGGTTAATTATAGAAAAAAATGGATAAAAATATGAGTAATATTTATTTTTGAATACTGGTTTAAGATTAAACACAATGGTCAAATATAAACATAATATAATAATTTTGCAAAAGCATAGGGTCATATAAGATTAAACCTAAATTCCCATGACTTTCATAATATGAATATTGAATGAATATTCATATCTAGAAGAGTACATGATATTTCAAAGGGTTTACCTAAGAAAAAATGATCATTAAATTATATATGTAAGAGTGAAATGATATTTAAATTCACATGCAAGATTAATATAATCACACATAAGAATATTTTAAAATTTTATAGGACAATAATGGTATTATTTATGTGTTCACTCGGTCTATATAATATTAAACAGATAACACATAATTATATTTTTTATTTAATGTTTCATAAGTATTCCAAATATACATTTTAATAAATTTTAAAAGAAAAGAAACATATAAATTATAATGCAATCTTGACTATGTATATATGGTGGATTAAATAAAAAGTTTTTTTTCTATATTTTATGACTGATAATTAAAATTTAAAATATATGATCCCATTCATTTTTATAAAAGCATCCCATTATTTGTATTGTCTTTATTCATTTTTATGAATAAATTTTGAAGATCTTTAAGATTTAATGAAATCCAAATTCATGGAAACAAATGGTTATTTGGGGGATTTTACTTAATATATTTTGATATATTTAAAAACAAAATTACTATTGAACAAAAGTTTCTTGATTTAAATAAAATCATATATGTTGGTCTGAGTAGTTTACTGAAGAGGGGAGGGGTGAATTGAGTAACTATAAAAAAATTTTATACAAAAATATTATTTTAAAAGAAATGGTTTTCCCAAAAATAGATACAGCCTTGTTAATCAAGGTTATACTGTTATAAGAGTTTAACTATTTAAACTACTTCTCAGAAGATTAATTAATTCTCAGTATTCTTAATATGTATTATTAATACTACTTTTGAAGTTATCCTACTAAGAAAAATCAGTTATAACTTATTTCCAAGACTAACTATCAAAGTGAAATTAGAGTTTTCCAGATTATGCAATAAAGTAGTAAAACATAGAAGAATAAATATAAATAACACAGCGGATATGAAACAAGTGGTTCAGTCTCAATCTGAGACCTAATCCACTCCACATGGAGATCACCTACCACTATGCAGTTTAAATAAATAATCATTGATCCACACCCTGGATCAGGGTTAACAACAGTACACAGACTATCCAGGTCACACAAGGACCTCTTCCACAATTTTTGTGGGTAAAAAATAATAATAACCAGGCCACATAAGGACCTCTTCTATAGTTTTCGTGGGTAATCAAGAGTAAAAAAGGTGTTTTGTGTAAGGATTTTGAAATCCTTCAGTTTAGCACAGGAGTCAGTGTGTGTATGGAATATACAGAGTACAGACACACTGCTTAAAATTAAGTAAAATAAAAACTGAGAGAGAGTATATATGAGTATTGAATGCTCTAGTGATTTGAAGTGGATCTCTAGACTCCTTTGATTATGCATAAATGCTTCTGAATCCTTCTCTAGTTTTTGTTTGGAAAAACAGAGGGTTGTGATTCAGCTTGTGTTATCTGTGAGCTTTGACAATGTGAATATGTTCTCTGTATTCTAGTGTACTTCGTATGTTCTTCATCAGAGTCGGATTGCATGCATGTGAAAATTATTTCTTTGAAAATCTTGCAAATTATTATTCGTGCTCGTGCTCACATGCTTGTTTTTCTGTTCAGTATCGTGCTCTGTGGTTTTTGGAAACTCTCTACACTTTATCTTCTAATGCATGTGGACAGGATCCATGTGTTTTGTACCTCGTACCTCGTACTATGTCTACAATGATACTTTAATTATGTCAGTTCATTAAAGACATCAAATATGATGGTTAAGAATTATATTAAAAGATGAAAAAATAGTTTAATAAATAGTGTCATAGTAAGTTGGGAAAATGGTGTCTCTTTCACGGTGTCTGAGTGTCACGGTCTGAGAAAATGGTGTCTCCTTCACGGTGTCTGGGTGTCATGGTCTGAGTGTCATGGTGCCTTGTTCACGGTGTCTGATCTTCACGGTGTCTTGCTAACTGTGTCTGGATTCACAGTGTCTTTCTCAAGGTGTCTTGCTCATGGTGTCTTCTCACGGTGTCTTACTTACTGTGTTTGCTCACGGTGTCTTGTTCATGGTGTCTTATAACTATGTCTTGCTTACGTGTCTGCTCACAGTGTCTTGCTTACGGTGTCTGCTCATGGTGTCTGCTCACGGTGTCTTGTAATTAGGCAAATAACAGTATTCAGACTTAAACAATAATATGCATGAAATGGATTGAGATTAACCATTATAAAGCATGAGTGAACTTGAAACATAAATAGACATGAATGTATACAATTTAAAGGTGTTAACTAGGTTGAATGAGATTTGTGATTATTATAGATAATTGAGATCATTAATGAGACTTGTGATAAGTAATTATATTTGTGATCATTAAAACATGATTGATACATGAGGAGTCCAACAATATCCCCCTTTTTGATGATCACAAATTATGCACACTTAAAGTGTAAATTAGATTCAACTATAGAGAAAATAACATATTGAAATTTTATGCAGAAACTTCTCCCCATTTTGGGATTATCAAAAAGTGGAAATAAGAGAGGGTAGACATTACACATTCCATGAAGTGTAAATAGTTCAGTACAAAAGAAAGAGAGATACAAAAATAATGAAATCCCCATAAAAAAGTAGTAAGAACTGGTCATCTTCATGGATTGGACTTCTCTATGCCTTTATCAACAACAGAAGAGGAAGCCATAGGTGCAGTGGCTGAGGTGGAAGAAGGTCGAGAGGTGGTGATGAGAGAGGGTAATCGGAGACCTTCAAAGACTGAGGGAGCCAATGTAGGAGCAGTGGAAGATCTTGGTAGTTGCAGGTCAATAATGACAAGCCTGGTATGACTGAGAGCTTGGCCAACAGACATGGTAGTTGAGGATAAGGTAGAGGTAAATGAAGGTAGTCCAGGTCAGAGAGGAGTAGCCGCTGGAGCAATAATTTCTATACTCTGTACATGGAGATACAATCTCAGAAGTTTGATGAAGTCTGGAATTATTTCTCCACCTTATTGAATGGCCTTTTCAAAGCCATATTTGTTTTCCATGAACTTTTCCAACAATCTGGTAAACAAGGATATCTTTTGGACTTGAGTTTTGAAGGATTGGGTTATAGGAGGAATTCTCAGATTCTCTACAAGGTATTTGAATTGATTGGTCATATTAGTCTTGGAGAAAATTTTGTTGAAATAGACGTCCACTTTCTTAGAGATCTCCTGTTGGGCATCATTGGAAATCTTGGAATGAATTTTCACAAGATCAAGAACTCTATCACTGTTCTTGATAACTTTAGAGAAAGAAGTCACATTGAAGCCACTTAAAGAAGTTTGGAGATCTTCTTGTACTATAGATCTGATAAAAGAACTGTCCAAGGAAGGTGTACAGGATTCACTAGAGGGATGATAAGATTTGACGGCTGTGGTTAGAGACTTCAGCTGATTCAATACCTTTTGAAGACAACTAGTGTACTCATCAGTGAGTTTATTGAGGTTCACCAAAAGATCTATCATTTATTTTAACAACAGTTTGTGCCTTTATGAAAACTTTTCATCAAAGGATAACAGGTAAGGGTGAATTTGAGACACAACATCTCGAGAGATTTGAGAAATAGTGGATTCAAGAGAGGCAACTACATGTTATGTTCTGGAATGCATCTCTTTCTGCGTATATTTTACCCTGATTCTCAGGGTTGAGACTTCTTTACTCAGAAACTTATTTTCAACTCAAAATTCATGAATTTGATAGAGCATTTTAGGTTGGATCTGCCAGATACTTTTATCCAAAAGTAATGAGGCATCTATCTCACTCAGATTTGTTACAGGTCGAGGTTGGGAGTTCATAATTTTCTCAACTACATCTAAGAGAGTGTCTCTAAATTCCATCAAATCATCCTTACTGACAAAGGACAGTTGTTCAGGTAGAGGTTCAGGTGCAAGAATTAGTATAGGGGAAGGTTATGGTTCTGGTTCCTTTTCAGGGGCAAAGACAGAAACTGACTTCAACTGAAAGAGGGAAGAGAGATCAAGCTCGGTTGTAGAGATCTGCTGAGACTCACTCACATCATAAAAACTGGGAAATTTCTACTGAGTGTCCATAGGACTGGATTCAGTTGGATGCGAGGCTTCATCTGAATCAATATTTTGGGTTTCCTCCCCCTCAAAAGGTGCTTCCTTTTCAGGATTCAAAGGCTCAAGATCTTAGTCTAAATTCACAGGTTCATCTCTAAGTTACTCAATCATCTCTTGTCTATCCATCTAAAAGTTTATATCCATCATCTCTTCAGTACAGGTTATTATTTCTGGAAAATTATTCTCTTTAGGGTGTTCTTCCAGATTTTCATCTTCCATAACGAGGAGTTATTATAGATTTACTTCTTGTACACAAAGTAGTTCTTCTATAACATGCTCTCACATGGCTTGGTGTTCAAGATCTGGGACCACTATTTCTTTTTCAGCCTCAGTTTGGATTTCTAGATTGAAATCATCTCTAGAGGCAGGAACTTCTTCTTCCAGAATAGCAGGAGGAACAATAGTCCTTTCTTCCTCAACAAAAACTTATTCCTTATGAGGTACTCCAACTTCTTCTTCCTCTTCTTCTTCTAGATACTCACCAAGTTCATCTGGTTCTGAACCATGATCAAAAATTTCTTTCAGCCTTGATGGATAATCCACAGGATTAAACATCTCATAAATATTATCGTTGTCTTCCACCCAATCCTTTTTTCCAAGGGTTCTAGTCTATCTTCATTCTCCTGATAATGGCTTTAGAGAGAGAGTACTCATAGTTCATAAGGACTTCATCATTGGGTCCAACTACTCTATTGGCAAAAGCATGGAAGAAATCAGGCGAGAGTAGAATAGAGAATTGGATTTGGATGTAACCTTGATCAATTCACACATATGGTTAATGATGTACTTGTACAGTTTGATTTTGTATCCATTCTTCATAAGATGAATCAGAAACACAAATTGATACTTTAATATAGTAAATTCACCTTTACTTAGACTAACCAGATTTTGAACAATCTTAAACGGAAGCCTTATTTCTCCATCAAGTTCAGTAGTTATGGCCCTTCTCTTGGTTCCATTCCCGGTTAGGGTTTTCAGAGCATCTTCAAGGTCAACGAAATCATTTGTAGGTGGGGGTTCTCTCTGATAATCATCACAATTTACTTTATGAGTTATCCTATGGCATGCAGCCCATAAGCTCAATGATAATTAGCATCTTTGGTAATTAATCCAACTCCTCACAACAAACCATTCACCAGAGTCAAAAGAAAACTGTGCGTACTGGTAGAATTGAACTACTAGCCTGGGATATGTTGGTCTATTCTCCCTTAAGAACCAATCTAACCATCCTTGTTTCTTTAACAATTTCAATACTAGAGAGTTTCTAGATAAAATTCATTTAGGGAAAATTTCATTCTTAGGAACAACACTGCAATTTACCAGGTTCAGATTCCGAGGCCCTTCGGGTGTCAGTTTGGGTGTTATCTCTTTCTTCATCTTCGAGAGGTGCTTCTCATGTGTGGATGATGATGGTCACTTCATTCTTGGCATCCACTGAAGGTCGAGAGAGAGAGAGTGTGTGTGTTTCAAGGTTGAGAGGGTTCGAAACGAGTGAGTATGAGAATGTTCAGGTGAAGAACTGAGCGAAATTTTATGTTTCATCATTTGGGAATGCTAATCGTCACAGAAATAAAAATGTGGGAAAGTAAAATAGGTGAAATAACAATTTTCACGATATGGGTTTAAAGAAAATCATAAATAATTTTCATGGTGAGACAATGAAGGGTTATTATGGTGAGATAGTGATTGGTCATCATGTTGTGACAATAAATGGTCATTACTCTGAGACAGCAAGTGGTCATCACAATGAGATAGTAAATGTTAGATTGTGAGTACAAAGTGCTAATGGTGAGACCGTAAACATGAGATATAGTAACATAGAAACTGTTATCATGAAACAGTAAATTAAAACATAGTAAAATATTAAACAGTAAGAAAAGTAAGATATCTAATTGAGATTTATCATGCCAAGGTCATGTATGATGTAGTCAAGTCTCTCCTAATTTAATGGTTTGGTGAATATATCATAAATTTGATATTCAGTACCATTGAATTCCAATGTAATATCACATTTCTGATAATTATATTTCAAAAAGTGATGTATTACATCAATATGTTTTTTCCTAGAATGTGAAACATGATTTTTTGAGATGTTAATAGCATTTGTGTTGTCACAATTTATTGTTACATGTATGAATTGATATCCATAATCTATTAATGTGTGTTTCATCCACAAAATTTGTGCACAACAACTTCCAACAGCTATGTATTCAGCTTCTGCAGTAGATAATGAAACCGAATTTTGTTTCATGATAAACTATGATACTAGTGACTTTCCTAAAAGGTGACATGTTCCAGAGGTGCTCTTTCTATCGAACTTACAACCACCAAAGTCAGCATCAGAATAACTAACTAGTTCAAATGATTTTCCTTTAGGATAGAGCAGTCCAAGATTGGGTGTATGCTTGAGGTATTTGAAAATTCTTTTTACAACATTTAAATGATATTATTTATGATTTTCTTGAAAACAAGCACACACACACACACTAAACATAATTTTTGGACGACTAGAAATTAAGTAGAGTAAACTTACAATCATTCCTCTATAAGTGGTTTGATCATCAGATTTTATATCTTCATCGAGATCCAACTTATAGGTGGTACTCATGGGAGTGTCACTACTTTTAGTGCTATCCAATCCAAAACATTTTAGAAGATCTTTGGTGTATTTACTTTGATTTAACACAATTCCATCATTATTTTGAATGATTTGAAATCCAAGAAAGAATTTTAGTTCCCCCATTAAGCTCATTTCAAATTCGTTTTGCATCATTTTAGGAAATTAAATAAATAATGAATTTTTTGAAGATCCAAAAATAATATCATCTACATATATTTGAACAACTAACACATCATTAGAACTTCTTTTTATAAAGAGGGTAGGACCAGCTATTCCATTTGTAAAACCTTTGGAAATAAGAAAAGTACTGAATCTGTCATTCGAAGCTCTTGGAGCTTGTTTTAAACCATATAAATCTTTTGATAGGTTGAAAATATGATTGGGAAAATGAGGATTTGTAAATCTAGTGGTTTGTTCATAAAAAACATCCTGAGCTATATACCGATTTAATCATGCACTCTTAACATCCATTTGATATAGTTTGAAATTCAGATGTGCAGCATAGGCAAGTAGGATTCTGATGGATTCATGTATGGGTACTGGAGAAAAGGTATTCTCATAGTCAATTCCTTCTTCTTGACTATAGCCTCGTGTAACTAATCTTGCCTTGTTCCTAACTATATTTCTAGCTTCATCTACCTTATTTATAAACACCCATTTAGTGCCTATGATGAAAGTGTCCTTGGGTCTTTCAACAAGTTTACAAACTTTGTTTCTTTCAAACTGATTAAGTTATTATTGCATAGCGATTACCCAAAGTTCATCATTGATGGCATCATCAATGTTTTTAGGTTCAGGTTGTCACAAGAAGGCTTAATTTTCAACCTAATTTCTAAAAGAATCTCTAGTTTGTGTTCCTTTCTCTAAGTCTCCTGCAACTGCATCTAAGGGATGGTTTTTAAGGGTTTTAACCTTTCTAGAAAAATAGGAACTAGTGATTTTAGGTTCATCAATAGATTCTGGTTCATTATGACTCAATTGAAGAGAATTTACATAATTGGATGTTTTCATAGATTCTTTCACAGAGGAAATTGAGGATTTTGATTGATGTTCAAATTTGATACATCATCCTCCAGATTTTCTAGGATTGTTCTAGGCTCATGTGGATTTGTTTCATCAGAATTGATATGTATAGATTATTCCACACATTTAGTTCTTTTATTGAATACTCTATAAGCTTTACATAATACTGAGTATCCTAGGAAAATTCCTTTTTCACTTTTGGATGAAAATTTTTCATGATTATCCATAGTGTTGAGAATAAATACTTTGCAACCAAAAACTATAAAATAATTTACCTTAGGATTCCTATTGTTCTAGAGTTTATACGGGGTCTTTTTGAGAATTGGTCTAATCAAGACACTATTGATTATGTAGCATGCTGTATTGAAAGCTTCACCCCAAATGCAGATAGGTAAGTCATATTCACTAAGCATTATTATTGAAATTTCTGGAAATGTTCTATTTCTTCTTTATACAACTCCATTTTGCTGAGGAGTTCTAGGGGCGGAGAAATTGTGACTATAACCATTTTGTGAGCAAAAGGTTTAAAACTCTTGATTTTCAAACTCATAGCCATGATCAATTCTTAAATATTTAATTTTATCGCCACTAAGGATTTCTAAAGACTTGGAATAATTAGTAAAATAAGAAGAGGGTTCACTTTTGTGAGCCATGATGAAGGTCCAGGTATATCTAGAAAAATCATATACTAGAACATAAACATAGTGCATCCCATTTAGACTAGAAACTCTAGATGGTCCAAACAAATCCATGTGAACCAATTAGAGAGGTTGAGAAGTAGAAACATATTTCCTTTATTTGAAAGAGATTTTGTGTTGTTTTCCATTTTGACATGGATTACACTCATTGTCATTTGGAAACTCAAGTTTGGGTAAGTCTCTAACTAGTCATTTTCTAGTTAGATTTCTAAGGGAGTGAACATTATAGTGTCCTAGTCTCCTATACCAGAGCCATGATTCTTTTTTAAATACACTTAATCATGATGCATTTTGAGAGGCTAAGGAATCTAAATTAACAAAATAAACGTTCTCATTCCTTGATGTAGAAAATACTAATTCATCTTTAGAATTAAAGAAATTACATGCATCATTTTCAAATTTAACATGATATCCATCATCACATAATTGTGAGATATTAAGCTGATTATATTTTAATCTATTAAGAAATAGTACTATAGAAATTAAAATCGAATCAGGGTTACCAATCTGGCCTAATCCAATGATCTTCCCTTTGGAATTGTCACCAGATGTGATATGTCCTCTATCTACTTTTATCAGGTTCTTGAAGAATGAGTAGTCTCCTATCATGTTCCTTGAAGATCCACTATCCAAGTACCATAGATTCTTGTAGGATCTCTTTAAGCAGCTTTCCTATAACATGATCATGTAAAGACAGATTTTGGTACCCATACATGTTTGGGCCCAGTAAGATTCGTAATATGTGCTTTAGGAACCCATATTTGCCTCATAGGTTTCCTATAAGCATTATGTAATGTGTTTGAAAAATAATCTATATTTGGTCCACAAAAACATAAAACAACAGAGTATGTATCATGACTCAAGCTAGATGAGTTGTGTTCAAAACTAGGGAAAAACTATATGTCCTGGACATGGAAATAAAATTCGTTCTACCAAGGATTCTTTTAACAGGTTGATAACCAATGCCAGTATTGTATTTAGGGGCCATAAGTTTTCCTAGCATTTGGGTAAGGGTATTTTTCCCAATAGTAAATTTTTCTAAGTCACTTTTTAATTGCTCAGTAGACATTATTAATTCATTGTTTTCTTTGAGCAGTTGGGAATTTTTTTCCTTTTCAGCAGTAAGTTCAGATTTAACATTTGTAGTGAGAGCATGCTGTTTTTTATGATTTATATTTATCTTTTAATTCCTTGCATGTCTCTTCAATCATGTAACAGTATTAAAAAATTTCCTCATTAGTAATATTTTCAGAGTCACTTTCCTCTTCAGAATAGTGTGAATTATGTATAGAAGAGTTTAGTCCTACCTTAGATGTGTTTGTCATAAAACACATATTATATTTGTTATCCTATTCATCATGTGATGACTCTGAGTCACTTGAACTATCCTTAGAGGAACTCCAAGTTGCCTTCATTTCGTTTTTGTACTTATTGTCCTTGTCCTCATATTTCTTCTTATACATGATCTTTTGACAGTAAGCCTTTATATGTCTTTTGAGTTTACATTCATAGTATACAATTTCATTAGTTTTATCACTTCTTTTCCAGTCTTTTTTCTAGTTTCATTTTTGATCATACATTCCCTTGAAGTTAGGCATTCTAAAAAATTTCTTCTTTTTGTAAAATCGTTTGAATCATCGGGCGAGTTGAGCCATCTCCTCATCATTGTCAGGTGATGATTGTTCAATGGTGGGACTTTCTACAGGAGATTCCAGTTTCCCTTTTTATTTGTGCTTCTAGAAGGTGGTATCGAATGCTGCAGATTTCCTCTTTAATTCATCCTCATATTCTTTGTTGACTTTCAACTCTTCCTCATACATCATCAGTTTCCCAATGAGTTATTTTACATGTAGATTGCTGATGTCGCATGATTATCTAATTGATACAGAGGTTCTCCTCCATCTGTTTGGTACACACCTAAGAATTATCATGATATGTTCATTGGCAGTGGATTCTCTTCCAAGAGTGATCATTGTGTTGGCAATATCATTGAACCTACGATACATGTTATAAATACGATCATCAGGTTTCATCTTAAAATTATCAGATTTTATAGTATAAGTATCAAGTCTCATTTACTTTACACTAGATGTGCCTTCATGTAAGACAGACAAGGTATCCCAAATTTCATGGGCAGTTTTACAAGAAGAAATCCTATTAAATTATTCATCTCCTATGGAATAGTACAGATCATTCATGGATTTGAAATTGTTATTTTATGCATGTTTTGTAGGTTCATCCCATATAATTATATTAGTAAGAGGAAGTTTTTATTCATCTATAATTGATGACCACATTTCAAAGATCATACTCTCTAGATGCATTTTCATTTTAATTTTCCATTGAGCATAATTGGTTCCATTAAAGAATGGTGGTCTGTTGGTTGCAACACCTTCCAATCTATTATCCATACTAAAAAATTACTTTAAAAGAGTTAGAAATTTAGAATTAACAGAAATTTACAAATCTTTAAAGTACAACTACAATCACAGTTGTGTAAGATTACACAGAGTCTTAATAAAGTTCCCTTTGATACCAAATGTTGGTCGGAGGAGTTTACTCAAGGGGGGAGGGGTGAATTGAGTAACTATAAAAATTTCTGATACAAAAATATTATTTTAAAATAAATGGTTTTCCCAAAAATAGATACAACCCAGTTTATTGTAACACCCCGATATTTTATGAGATATATTATTTTTAATTTCTTTGATATCTTCTATTATACACTACACCAAGATTATATTGTACTATACATAACACCGTATTATCTTCCAATATACGCAACACTATTCTTGGATCGTGTTACACACAATTTCAAGTTCGTTTTTTGGAAATTATTCTACGCAACATTAAGTATAGATTTTTTTAATGTATAAATGATATAAGTTTTGATTATGCTATACAAAACACCAAACAGAGTTTTCACTACACACAACCCTGATTTGGCTTGCATTACACGCAATCGCGACCTACCTCGATAGCGTGTGTAGTACGCAATACTGGGTTTCCCTAAACAACGGCATATTGTTATAATATTATTATAGACTATACATTATGAATAGTATTAACTAAATTTTGAATTTTATAAAATTATTATTCATCTTACATATTTTCTAGAACATGTTGTGAGAACTAAATAAATTTTTTGGGTAAAATAAGTATTTTTAAAAAAATGCAGTTTTGACGCCTTTTGATGGCACACCCACTTTAAATATAGTTTTTTACATTTATATAATTTAAATTTAAGGAAATAAAATTCTTCCTTTGAATCATGATATAAAAATTTAATTTGGATAAAATTTTCCAATTATTATGATAACTTTCATATTTTAATGAATAATAAAAACACGCTATATTTTAATTAAAAAAACTTTTTCATCGCAATAATTTATATGGTTAGATTATCTTTTTAATTGGTTTTAAAATGTAATTGGAATATGTTTTTACCATTTAATACAATTTTGGTCATTGGAATTTATTTCACTTTGAATTTGGACATAAACAAGTGTCGATCTTTTGATAGTTATTGTTTCATAAAAATACGCTATTTGTTTTGATAATGGGAATTAATATTAAAATTAATTAATGCCACTTCTATGTATTGAATTAGTAAAAATAGACATCGTTTTTGAATTCATAATATCAAATATACCTTATGATGAATTTTTGATATTTTTTGGAAAATCTTCAATTTTTTGATGAATAGTGAAACCACTTAGTGGTAGTTACAAAACTGAATCCTTCATTTAATTGAAATTTTACCACTTCTGTGAATTGAATTTAAAAAATATGACATATATGGTTGTTATAAAGAAGTAAAATGAGGTTCAATAAGATGAAAATAGTTTTTGGGGAATAGTAACTTTTGACTTTTATTTACTGCAGTTAAAGGTAAATAGGGTAATTGAAGGTTAAAAGAATATTATAATATTTCAAAATTACCATAAAAATTTTTATAACCTTATTGGATGAGTAGTTTACAACCATGGGAATCCATGGGTTGATTTTGGGAACCCATTGAGGCACTTAGTAGTGATAATGACAATTTGGATTAATTAATTTAATGTAAAGACAAAATTGACATTAACAAAACTATTTTAGTAATTAATTTTTATAAGGGGTTATATAAATTTTATTTTCGACTATAAATATTAATTGGAAATATATTGAGATTTAATACATGGTGGTTTTTTTTTATAATTTTTAGAAATCATATAAATTAAATTATTTATGACACAATTATGATGCAGTATTTACCTCATTAACAAATGATTTAAATAAATAGGATTATAATGATTAATATGTTATCCAAAAAATGACAAATGCTGATTGGATGATTCTATTTCTACCATGAGTCATCTTATATTCATTTTTAATGATTTTTGAACCTTTCGAAACCGAAGATAAGTTTATCATAAAATAATATTTTCACACATTCCAAAGATGCCCCTCTCCTCCCTTATAAAAGGTCATCTCCTTCCTCTTCCCTTCACACCCTTTTGAGCCTTTATGCTCAGAAAAACCCTGAAAATTACTCTTATAAAACTCTCTAGTTATATCATAGAGGTTATGGTCTTCTCAAAAGACCAACTCTATGGCCCTTAGAAGGATTTTAAAGGAGGTGCATCGAGGAAGAGGTAATCTCTTCTACCGACTCTTTCAAGTTTATTTCTTCTTCTACTTCCTATTATTTAGTTGTCTAATTATAAAGTAATGACATAAGTATTAATTGTATACTGATATGTTATTATAAATATGAAACAACCCTATTTCACCTTCTATCCATCCTATGGAAAATGAAATCACAGCGCATGTGTACGTACGGAATACCGTCTCCACGCCGTGGTGTAATCAGTTTTACACCACCACCTTACATGGATGGGTATAATGGTTTAAATAATAAATATATATGATTATTATAACAACATACTGATTCTAAGATATTATATCATCCAATCCAATTCCATTCAATAAATATGGGAACGATATCATTGCTCTTGCGTACGTACAGATTACCGTCTCCACGACGCGATGAGATTCATTTTCCATGTTTACAATTCAATAATGATTATAAAGTATATATAATAAGTAATCATGAATTATATGACATAATAATAATACTGTATTTATAAATATATATATATATATGTATGTAATCTACTTAATTCCATTCAATTCAATAAGGAAACGAAAAACAGCGTTCATGCATACGTACGACCTACCATCTCCATTAATAGTGTATTTCTTTCCATTTATAGATCTATTATATATATGTATATTATGAATATATATTATATATAAATAAGGTTTTGTATTCTGGAATTAAGTTATCATGATCTAAGTAATCATATTAATAATTACAAGTCAAAACACGGACGATAAATGAAACGATTTTACCCAAAATGCTACATTAACATGGAATTGACAAATGAACGGATAATATAATGTTGTAAGTGAATCATATATGATATCATAAATATTATTATGGTTCTGTTACAAGTTAATAATATGTTTAAACCCACTATATAGGAGTCTCAGAGACATACGGAAGAAACCGAACATAAGGTAAGGGATAATTATTCCAATATCATTCATATCTGAGATTGTTTATTCGTAAGTATTTACTGGGGTTATTTGTATTATCCATGTCCATATGTTCTTAAAATGTTTTAGTAAAATGTTTAATTTTCTTCCATGTATGTTTATATTCATTTTTACCCTTTTTTTCTTTTACCACATCGTATAGAAGGAATCGTTCTTTTGTCTACCATACGAGGTACTTTTTTACTTTTCTGACAAAAGTATGAGGAGAATATTTTTTTATCATATACGGCATGAACAGATTCATACGGTTTCATAACACCTTATTTCCATGAAGATTACTATACAATATTTAATGATTATTTTCAAAAAAAAACCTTTCTTATAAAATTGCATGTCATTTTTTTAAAAGAAAATGATTTTGAAGAAGAAAGGATATTTTCCTGATGAATTCATTTCAAGTGTTTTGTCAAAACTATTTTACATATAAGATGAAATTATTTCACATGTGTATAATGTCTCTATTATTTACATGGTTTCACTTTTCTTATGATGAAATGATATTCAATTTTTTTTTATGGATTATTTTATGACGGGGTGATATTTATGAAACCTGTTTTATTATTTGGGTTATGATGAATGATTTATGTTTATTTTTCGGCCCAAGTAAGAATGATTTCATTATTAGATGGGTGGGACCTATATCTCCCTCCAATGCATTGGGTAATGATTTATATCTCATGAGATAGACATGGAAGGAACGACGTGTTAATCCGGTTTAGTGATACAGGACTGGAATAAGGAGTAAACTCTGTTCAATAAGGGACTTTTTCCAGTAAGATGGTCTTCGCATGAATGCCTTGGCTACTATGGAAATAATATTATGTGCTTAATGTTTTTTCATATTTAAAAGTTTTATTTCCAAGCTATTTTATCATGATTGATGTTCCATTGTGATCTATTCCTTTCGTACTGCCATGTTTTATGTCATTGATCAAGATTTTGATATTTAAACATTATGTTCAGGTTTTTATGTTCAAATGTATATTTTTTGTTTTATTTTCTCCATTACTACCCATACTGAGAATTTGAGATCAACATTTATATGTTTTCTTTTCCCCATGATATAAAGAAAGGTTTTATCTAAGAAAAAAAGAGAAGATCTCTATGGGATATGTTGAAGATCTTTCACAATGATTAGAAGATTATGTTCCAGGTTTCCAAAGAAACTAAACTATTACGATCCTTTGGTGTATGTTTTTGTTATGTATTAAGTATTCCGCAAAAGTAATGTAATGTCCATGTATGTCAATCTTTGGGTCTCTACAGTTGGTATTAGAGGAAAGGTTTAGTTGACCTTTGGAAACTAGGATGCAAAACCTTTAGTGAAATCCTTAGAGATATCTCTATGGTATGTCTAGGGATGTACCTAAGGTTAAGTATAAATATAGGTTATAGTTCTAGAATTACGGGAACGATATTATAATTAAACCTAAGATGTTGGATATTGAAGGTACTCCCCCTTTATTATGTTGTTTTCCCTAGAATGATTTTTTCCTCTCACACTATTTTTTTTGGTTTTAGAAGATGGCTGGAACCCAAAGGAATCATGTTGATCAATTTAATGGACAATGCAATGATTTTCCTATTAAACAAACCAATGTTATGGGAGATGAAGTGAAAAATATTATTTCTATACTCACACAAGCTATGAATCATTCTATAATTCCAAATGAGCAGAGAAGAGAACAATATTCTATTGAGTCCTTCATGAGGCAACGACCACCTTCTTTCAGTGGATATTCTGATCCACTTGTTGCGGAAAAATGGATCAGTACCATTGAAAATATACTTTCCATACTTCGCTATTCGGAAAATGAAAAAGTCATTCTGGTTATTTACCGTTTAGAAGGTGAAATAGATTAATGGTGGAATCTAATTAAGAATATGCGGCCCCAAGATGAAATTGAATCCATGGAATGGGATGAGTTCAAGAACATATTTTTCAATAAGTACTTCCCTCATATTCTTTGAACAAAGATGGAAAAGGATTTCCTTGAGCTTAAGAAAAAGGATGATGAATATGTTGGTATATACGAAGTGAATTTTACAAGGCTTTCAAGGTATGCATCTGGCTTTATCATCCAACCTAAAAGTAATTTTGGTCAATTCGCCAGTGGCTTAAAACCAAGTCTTTGAAAGGGAATTAACTATAAGATACATCAGTAGCTATGAAGAAATTTTGCGTTGTTCTATCAAGGTAGAAATGGAAGTTGGTGTTACAAATTCATCTCATGGTTTTGAAAAGAAACGAAAGATGGAGTTCCAGGAGAAATCTCAGAATAATGGTGAAAAGAAGATGAATGTTTCTTCATGATCAAAGTGTGGAAATAAGCATGATGGAGATTGTGTTAAAGGGACTAGAAAATGTTTTATGTTTGGAAAACAACATCATCAAGCAGCTGAGGGTCGAAGTAATGAAATTTTTTTTGCTAATGATGTGAATAGAGAAAATACTGTAGATAATGCACCACCAAAACTTTAATGATTCAAGTGAAAGGAAATGGGACATTATGCTAACCAATGCCCTAATCAAAGGGTTAATGATGATCAATGTGAGAAACCTCTTATGGATAAGGATAAAGGGAAGTCACATGCGGTCACTATTTATGATGTTGAGTATGATATTGATGTTTTGTAATGATTCAATGTTTATGTAATGGGATTTCAAAATAGTATCATGGGATATCACTTTTGGTATCGTGGAATTTTGGAATATCTATGTATTGGTTTTCAATAATTATGTGGTACCAGTAACCATGAAAAGTGATTGAAATATTTTTGGAAAAAATATGATATGCGCATAATGAAGGGATAAGGAGAAAATAATATTAATGAGTTCATGACTAATATAATGACAAAGTGATATCATGGTTTGAGTATATTGATATTTTGGGATTTTGGTATGTGGAAAGAGTTACCTTTTGATAGCATTCTGGTTTTCACTATGGTTCTATGGTAATTCATGTTGAAAAAGAACACAAGATTAAGGTATTCACATGTTTGGAATGCGATCAACAAGATATATCTTATGATATATTGGGGATAAATGATGGTATTCACAAGGTTGGTTAATGACATTTCTAGTAATAGTTTTCTTTCTACTATGAGATTGGACAAATGTGTTTTGGATAAGTCTAAAAGACTGTAATGGATTATGTCAGACATCATATAGTATTGTTTAAGGCTAGAACTTTTTGGTATTATTTTTGGAATGTTATAATAGTATAGTTTTAGAAAAAGGAAAACCCATAAGACGGGCGATAAACCGTCGCATTGGACAAGGTTGCAGGAATCGAACCCACAACCGATGTGCGACAGGCCTTTATCACCTACCTTGGCCTAAAAGAAGTCCCTGGTTAGTAGGAACTAGTTTTATTTTATTAAGAGGTATGATAAATGAATTATAAGTCAATTTTTGGAATCATATACGATTAATCTCATCATAGATGGACTTATGTATATTTAAAAACGTATGCTAACCTTTTTGTGATAGAAACGAATGGGATGCCTTATCATTCTATCCCATGATCTGCTAACACTTCATGAATGAAAAATTCATCTTCATTTCATTAAATAAAGATGAAGTGGAAATTGTACATGGAATGACCAATGATGTTATTACACTGAAATCAAGTAAGTATTTCTCCTTATGTAAACGTTCATCAATGTTAGGGAAATGATATTGGAAACCAAAATTTTTTTCCTAGTACTCTCATATCTTATGAATTAGATGGTAGCTTAGATCATCAAAAATTTATAGCTTTCCGATTTTTTTTTTCATAGCCATGTTCTCTACTACTCTCCATCAGAACTTGATGGTTATATTTCTCTTCCATAACCATATTTTCACATATATACTCCTATGTGGGAACCCAAGTGATGAGTTAATTTGGGTAGCCATTTTTTTCTAACTTTTCTTTTTTAAAATGATGATTTAGAATTCCTTTTTACGATGTGGGTTTCTATGAATGAAACTTTCAAGTAGTAAACGATTTATAACCTCAATGAATTTCGAGGGCCAAATTCATTTTAAAGGGGGTAGAATGTAACACCCTGAGATTTTATGAGATATATTATTTTTAATTTCATTGATGCCTTCTATTATACACTATAACAAGATTAGCTTGTACTATACACAACACCGTATTAGCATACAGTATACACAACACTATTCTTGGATCGTGTTACACACAATTTCAAGTTTGTTTTGTGGAAATTATACTACGCAACATTAAGTATAGATTTTTTTAATGTATAAATGAAATATGTTTTGATTATGTTATATGAAAACCCAAATAGAGTTTTCACTACACGCAGCCCTATCTTGGCTTGCATTACACGAAATCGTGACCTTCCTCGATAGCGTGTGTAGTACGTAATACCAGGTTTCACTAAACAAAGATATATTGTTATAATATTATTATGGTCTAGCTGTAATGAATAGTATAAACTAAATTTTAAATTTTATAACATTATTATTCATCTTCCATATTTTCTAGAACATGGTATGGGAAGTAAATAAATATTTCGGGTAAAATAAGTATTTTTCAAAAAATGAAATTTTGATGCCTTTTGATAGAGAACCCACTTTAAATCTAGTTTTGACATGTTTATAAGTTAAAATTAAAAAAATAAAATTCTTCATTGGAATAAAGAAATAAAAATTTAATTTGGATAATTTTTTGATATTATTCTCATAACATTCATATTTTAATGATTAGTAAAAACACTCTATATTTAATTAAAAACAAATTTTTTCTTCACAATAATTTATATGGTTAGATTATCTTTTTAATTGGTTTTAAAGTTTAATTATAATATATTTTTACCATTTAATCCAATTTTGATCATTGTAATTAATTTCACTTTGAATTTTCACATAAAAAAGTGTCCATCTATTGATAGTTTTTGTTTCTTAAAAACACACTATTTGTTTTAATAATGAGAATTAATTTTAAAATTTAATTATGACACTTCTATGTTTTTAATTCGGAAAATTAGACATCACTTTTGAATTTGGAATATCAAATATATCTTAGGCTTAATATTTTGTATTTTTCTGAAAAACTTCAATTTTTAATGAATAATGAAACCACTTAGTGGTAGTTAAAAAACCGACTCATTTATTTAAATGTAAATTTAACACTTCTGTGAATTAATTTTCAAAAATCCGACATACATGGCTGTTATAAAGTAGTAAAATGTGGTTCAATATGATGAAAATAATTTTTGGTTAATAGTAACTTTTGACTTTTATTTACTGCGGTTAAAGGTAAATAGGGTAATTCAAGGTCAAAAGAATATTATCATAAATCAAAATTACCTTAACAATTGTCCTAACATTATTGGAAGAGTAGTGTCTGACCATGGGAATCCTTGTGTCGATTTTGGGAACCCATTGAGCCACTTAGTAGTGATAATGACAATTTGGATTAATTAATTTAATGTAAAGACAAAATTGACATTAACAAAAATCGTTTAGTATTTAATTTTTATAAGGGGTTTAATAAATTAACATTTCGACTATAAATATTCATTGGAAATATAAAGATATTTCCTAAATTGTGGTGTTTTTTTATAATTTTTAGACATCAAATAAATTAAATTATTTATGACACAATAATGATGCATTATTTACCTCCTTAATAATTGATTTAAATAAATAAGATTATAATGATTAATATATTATCCAAAACATGTCCAATTATGATTGGATGATTTTATTTAGACCATGAGTCATATTATATTAATGTTTAATTATTGTTGGACCTTTGGAAACCGAAGATAAGTTTATAATAAAATAATATTTTCACACTTTCCAAAGATGCCCATCTCCTCCCTTATAAAAGGGCACCTCCTACCTCTTCTCTTCACACCCTTTTGAGCCTTTAAGAGCGGAAAAACCCTACCAATTCCTCTTATAAACCTCTCTAGTTATATCATAGATGTTCTGGTCTTCTCAAAAGACCAGCTCTAGTGCCCTAAGAAGGAGTTTAAAGGAGGTTCGTCGAGGAAGAGGTAATCTCTTCTACCGACTCTTTCAAGTTTCTTTCTTCTTCTACTTCCTCTTATTTAGTTTTTTCATTATAAAGTAATAACATTAGTATTAATTATATAGTGATATGTTATTATAAATATGAAACAACCCTATTTCACCTTCTATCCATCCTACAGAAAACGAAATCACCGCGCGTGCGTACGTATGGAATACTGTCTCCATGTCGTGGTGTAATCAGTTTTTCCACCACCACCTTACTTGGATGGGTATGATGCTGTAAAGAATAACTATATATGATTATTATAACATCATAGTGATTCAATGATTTTTATTTCATCCACTCCAATTCCATTCAATGAATATGGGAATGATATCATCGCTCGTGCGTACGTAAGGATTACCGTCTCCACGACGCGATGAGATTCATTTTCCATGTCCACAATTCAAGAATGGTTATAAAGTATATATAATAAGTAATCAAGAAATATATGAAATAATAATGATATTGTATTTATGTATATATAAATATTTTTCATCTACGTAATTCCAATCAATTCAATAAGGAAACGAAAAACAGCATTCATGCATACATACGACCTACCATCTCCATGAACGGTGTATTTCTTTCCATTTATCGATATATTATATATATGTATATTCTGAATATATATTATATATAAATCATGTTTTATATTCTATAATTAAGTAATCATGATCTAAGTAATCATATTAATAATTACAAGTCAAAACACGGATGATAAATGAAACGATTTTACCCAAAACGCTATTTTAACATGGAATTGACAAATAAACGGATAATATAAAGTCATAAGTGAATCATATATGATATCATAAATATTATTATGGTTCTGTTACAAGTTAATAATATTTTTAAACCCACTATACAGGATTCTCTGACACATACTTAATAAATTTAACATAAGGTAAGGGATAATTAATCTAATCTCATTCTTATCCGAGATTGTTTATTCGTAAGTATTTACCGGGTTTATGTTTATTATCCATATCCATACGTTATAAAAATGTTTTCATAAAATGTTTACTTTTATTCCATGTATGTTTAAAGTCATTTTTACCCTTTTTTACTTTTACCACATCGTATGGAAGGAATCTTTCTTTTGTTTACCATACGAGGTACTTTTTGACTTTTCCAACAAAAGTACGAGGAGAATGTTTTTTAACTTATACGGTATGAATGGATTCTTATGATTTCATAACACCTCATTTCCATGAATATTCCTATACAATATTTCATGATTATTTTTAAACAAAATCCTTTCTTTTAAAATTAAATGTCATTTTGTGAAAAGAAAATGATTTTGAAGAAGAATGGATATTTTCCTCAAGAATTCATTTCAAGTGTTTTGTCAAAACTATTTTACATCTAAGATGAAATTATTTCCTATGTGTATAATGTATCTATGATTTACATGGTTTCACCTTTCTTATGATGAAATTATATTCATTTGTTTTATATGGATTATGTTATGATGGGATGGCATTTATGAAACCCATTTTATTCTTGGGGATATGATGAATGATTTATGTTTATTTTGTGGAACAAGTAAGAAAGATTTCATTATGAGATGGGTGGCACCTATATCTCCCTCCAATGCATTGGGTAAAGATTTATATATCATGAGATTGAAATAGCTGGAACAACAAGTTAATCTGGTCCAATGATACAGGACTATAATGAGGATTGAACTCGGTTCAGTAAGGGACATTGTCCAGTAAGATAATATTGGAAAAAATTCCTTTGCTACTATAGAAATAATATCATGTGCTTAATGTTTTTCCACATTTACAAGTTTTATTTACAAGCTATTTTATCATGATTTATGTTCCATTATGATCTATTCCTTATGCACTGCCATGTTTTATGTCATTGCTCATGATTTTGATATTTAAACATTATGTTCATGTTTTTAAGTTCAAATGTATATGGTTTGTTTTATTTTCTCCATGACTACCCATACTGAGCATTTGAGCTCACCCTTTATATGTTTTCTTTTCCCCAAGATATAAATAAAGGATTTAGGTAAGAAAAAAAGGGACGATCTTTATGGGATATTTTGAAGATATTTCACCACGATTAGAAGATTATGTTCCGAGTTTCCAAAGACACTAAACTATTACGATCCTTTGGTGTCTATTTTTTTATGAATTAAGTAATAAAAAAAAGAAATGTAATGTTCATGTACGTCAAGATTTGGGTCTCTACATTAATTGCACAACGGATATGAAACAAGTGGTTCGGTCTCAAGCTGAGACCTAATCAACTCCACTTGGTGATCACCTGCCACCAAGCTGTTTAAATATATAAACATTGATGCACACCCTGGATCATGGTTAACAACAGTACACAGACTATCTAGGTCACACAGGGACTTCTTCCATAATTTTTGTGGGTAAACTAAAATATTAACCAGGCCACACAGGGACCTCTTACACAGTTTTCATGTGTAAACAAGATTAAAAAAGAGTTTGGTGTAAGGATTTATAAGTCCTTCAGTTTAGCATAGGAGTCAGTGTGTGTATGGAATATACAGATTACACACAAACTTCTCAAAATTAAGTAAAAGAATTACTGAGAGAGAGTATATATGAGTTTAGAATGCTCTAGTGATTTGAAGTGCAGCTCTGGACTCTAATTTAGTATAAATGCTTCTGAGTCCTTCTATGGTTTTTGTCTTAAAAAATAGAGGGTCACGATTCATCCTTTGTTCTCCATGAGCTTTGAAAATGTGAATATGTTCTTTGGATTCTAGTGTACTTTGTATGTTCTTCAGTAGAGTCAGATTGCATGGATGTGAAAATTCTTTCTTTGAAAATCTTCCAAAGTATTCTTTGTGGTCATGCTCACAGGCTTGTTTTTATGTTCAGTATCACGCTCTTTGGTTGTTGGGCACTATCCACTCAGTATCTTCAAATGCATGTGTTTTATCCAACAGGTTCCATGTGTTTCGTACCTTATACCTCGTAATATGTCTATAAAGAGACATTAATTATGTCAGTGCATTAAAGGCATCATATATGACCGTTAAGAATTTAATTGAAAGATGACAAAATAGTTTATGAAACAGTGTCATAGTATGTTGAGAAAACGATGTCTCCTTCATGGTGTCTGAGTGTCATGGTTTGAGAAAATGGTGTCTCCTTCACGATGTCTGAGTGTCACAGTCTGAGTGTCACAATGCCTTGTTCATGGTGTTTGATCTTCACAGTGTCTTGCTAACTATGTCTGGCTTCACGGTGTCTTTATCACGATGTCTTGCTTACGTTGTTTGTTCACAGTGTCTTTTTCATAGTGTCTTCTCATGGTGTCTTGCTTACCATGTCTTCTCATGGTGTCTTTCTTATGGTGTCTGCTCACGGTGTCTTTCATACAGTGTCTGCTCACGGTGCCTTTTACTTAGGCAAATAACAGTATTCAGACTTAAACAGTAATATGCATGAAATGGATTGAGCTTAACCATTATAAAGCATGAGTGAACTTGAAATATAAATACACATGATTGGATATAATTTATAGGATTTAACTAGGTTGAATGATATTTTCGATTATTAAAGAGATTTGGGATCATTAATGAGTCTTGTGATAAGTAATGAGATTTGTGATCATTAAAACATGATTAATACATGAGGATTCCATCAATATAAATATCTTTGTTAAAAAATCAAGGATTTTTTATAAGAAATCAAGTGGATATTTTTAGAGATTTATTTCTAGATCATTGATTATGGTGGATCATTATCAATAAAAATAATTACTAACGAATTAATGATCGAATAAATAGAGATGATGTTTCATTTTTTTATTTTTCAAATGGAATATTTTAAATCATTCCATAATTTATTATTTGACCAAATATTTATAAATATTAAAATGAGCATCTATAATAAAAAAGTGGGAGATTTGAAAAAGAAAAAATTTAATATAAAATGAGGTGTTATTGATGGAGTACTTATTTAATTATGGAAATAAAAAAATTGAATGATGATATGGAAAATTAATTTGTCTTAGTGATAGGTATTGATGGTGAGAATAATTTCTACATTCAGATGCTTTTCTAAAAAAATAGATATAAAACAAAGCCTATAGTATTGTTGACACGTCTTATTCATTGAGAAAGAATCCTAATATTGGAAGATAATTTTCATATCTGGTTAATTATGCGAGAATTTCACATTTGATAGAATATTAATTATTCATCATCTTTATTGATAAAGATAATTAATTGTTAAGATTATTACATCGTTATACATAATCTAGTCTGGAGAAAAAAAATCATTTCTTTAAAGAATACTATATGGATAATGTTTTATCTATCTTATTAAAGAGTTGATTAATTTACAAATGGATAACACTGAGTAAATAAGATGTCTATCATAGTATCACTTCTAGAGTTTTAGTATTATAGTTCATATCTGATTCATATACTAATTGAAGGGACCTTTTTACCTATAAATTGATTTAGACCACCTTAAAGTAATTTATGGAGAAGTTGAAAGATGATGGGTCCATGGATGAGTAGTGTGTGATTCATAAATATTTCATAGAATTTTAGTGGGCTATGGTGAGGACTGAGTTCCCCAAAATCTTGGTATCCACCATCATATTCAAGATAATATATTTTTTCACACCAATACATCACCTCTCCTTGAATTTATCCCATTATGGGTGAAACAATATACTCCTTGTAATAATTTTTGATTGAAATTATATATATTCATTACATATTCATTTATGGAGTCATTTTAGGTATAGATAACAATAAATATTTCCCTTCTAACATGGGGAAAATATCCAACAATGGTTTAGGGTTATGCTTCAAGAGATAAAATTTAAATTGGTCATCCCCTTGATTCACCATACCCCTAGAGGTTCCTTGGGACTCAAATTATAATATAGTGGTTCCAATAAAGGAAATAATTATGATATTAATTTTGATAATATTATAATAATAATATAATAATATTAGTATTATTATTATTAATAGTTACAATAATAATAAATATTATCTATTATAGGGATTTTAATGAATGCAAACTATAAAAAAACACATTTTAATATTCCAACTATTTTAGAAAAAACCTCCACACCCCCTATAGAGTGGTAATATACATGAAGTTAACCAAAACAACATTGTCAATCCCAAAACAAGCTTAATATGCAATACACAAACATAAATTTTGAAATAAAAAATTATTTCACCATGAATCCTCAATTCACACACTAAGAGGGTGTGGATATGGCGTTTTACAAATTAGTATTATAGGAAGGTTTTTTTGGAAACTTTATTCATTATTATTCAAAGACATTGACTCAATCTGAATATTTAAACACTATAATAAGAACATCAAAAACTAAATGAGCACTGATCATGAAATTTTACCTAGGTCACCTACATTGGGCTATATTCAATGTGTACATATCAGGGTTGCATTGATATTTTCAATAGTCACTATTTGAAAAGTTTTTTGTTATATTATTTAGGATATGTTCACTAATCATCCATTGTCCATATATTCTTCCTCTCATAAACTTGTAATTTTATAAGAGGTATTACTAAAATTATTATATCTAAATGTAAATCATACATTCATGAATACAGGTAAATGAAATAATACTATATGACAATGTTGTTCTCCATAATTCTATCATATTCAATTTTATATTTTCATAATCTTATATTGTTATTTTTTCATGAAATGATAATATTTAATGATATTAAATATAAAAATAAATAATCAATTCAATATTTTATTTTCTTTGACGTCTAAGTATTCCTTTTTTTGTTTATTTATTGTAGGTATTATTAGTGTTCTCTCTTGATCTTCCTTCACAAAAAAACATAAATGTTTCACAAAAATATATTCTTTAAACTATAATTAAAAATGAAATATTTTACCACATAAAACATCATCTTCTTCAAATTCATCAATTTGAATTTTTCTGGGTAAATATTTACTATTTAAATTCATTTTAAAAATAAATATAGTGCTAAAACCACCAAAAAACTATACAAGTGGATGCTCATAATTTCTTATTAAAATTGATATTTTTATAATCATAACAACATGAACACCTACATTTAGAGTTATATCAGGATATAATACAAAGTTTTACACTATTAATATAACATATTATACATTTCAATATGAACAAACCAATCTTTATTTTATAGATTTTTCTAGTAAATAAGGAGAAATAAGTAGTTATAAAGGGGTTATTATGATGACATGAAACATTAGACAACTACATGAAACCATATTTTATTGATGAAACAATATGTTCTTCTAGTTTTCCTCCTTGAAATCATTCGTTCACTATAAGATCAATATTCTTACATCTTGATATGTTTCCTTTATCCCCCAAAAAATACTCCATACTTTCACAAAACATTTATACATTACTATAAATCAAACAAAAACCTTTATCTTTCTCTAATTGAAAAACGCCAAATGAATCTAACTTAAAATATAATTAATATTACACTCTTTGTTTATAAAATTCACCCAATTTTTAGTTTTTCATAAATTAATATATAAATCAGCACACATCAATACTTACTTCTCATTAAACATAACGAATTGAGGCATATCTATTATTCCCATTTGTTTATAGAACTCATATGGATTAATTTTTCAAACTTTATCATCCATGAGCATCCTTTAACCCCCTAATTGATAATTCCAATAATTAAAAATAAATATTTCAATTTATATTTACATATTATATTATATTTATAAAAAACATAAAATAGAGGAAATATAAAATTCTTTAAGACTAAATTATAAAAATATTTATGTAGGAAGTAAGAGAAAATATCAATTGATATAGTTCTAGTTAGATTTTATAGTATCTCACTTTGGAAAATTACCTCAGTTAATGCAATACCACTTAGTTGATATCACCTTTCTAAAACTCTAAAATATGAAATTCTGTTTATATAATCCCTAGTGGATCATTTATCCCCCATTATTCATACATCATTATCAATATAATCACCAAATAAACTTATATCAAAAGAAATAAATATAATGAATGAAGAGATGTTTTTATTAAACTCTTTAGTTTAAGAAGTATGGTTAACCTTAAAAATTTAACCAATGTATCATGGACCCATGAGTACCAAGAAAATACATAGAAATACACACCACTTGATGTTTAGTACTAAAAAATATTATTTCATATTATTTATATCAACCTTTTCCTTTATAACATGATAATAAATTTCAAAGTATCATGTGAGAAAATTTCAAAAAATGTTCTTTGTTAATTATATAACATTATTATTGTAGCATTTAGTAATTATTTATAGTCACACTACTTATCAAATTAATTATAAGAGTTATTTGATCCTTATAAATTGAGTACAATATTTAGTGACAAAAATGTAACCAGTCTCTATTTTCCTTCTTTTTACTAATACATCAAACACAAGTTATTCAAATGATAAATGTTCCACTACAAATTGATTTTTAATCCACAATATATATAGATTAATTTTTATCTAAATAATCCAATTTTGTTTATCTTAATCTACCTTTAAAACCAATCAAAAACTTATTATTTCCTGAATGTAAGTCATCAGTATTATTTCCCTTGAGAGATGATCTTCCTCTTAAAAACTCAAAAATCATTCTTCAAAACTAGTAGTATTAAAGCAAACAAAACTTTTTAGGATCAAATTTAATAGGATATATATAATTCTTATATAAAATTTTGAGTCCACTACATTATGATACACATGATTACAAGACTAGTTCAAATAAATTTTGGAGATCCAACAAATTTTCCATCATTCATATCAAACCTTCTTAAAAATTTCATTTTATACTTCACCATCATGGTGCATGTGTTATATTATTTTTTATATTGTTAATTTACAGGGATATAGATCAATTATCCTATCATCAAAATATCAAACTCTAATCATATAAAATTTATTAATCGTTTAATAATATTATACTTATTGTACCGAAGATGATGGAATCCATACACACCATCACAATCAACTTATCATTGTTTTATATTTTCACATAAATATTTTGATTGACCCCACTAATTTTAAATTCTATTATTCTTATATACATTTCCATTAAAACATAAAAATCACACGGTTCTTTATTCAAGCCATACAAATACATTTCTAAATTTTAATAATTCTCAAAATCATTTACAATATGAAATACCACCATTTTTTTGAAGTATAACAAATATTTTAGTAATAAATTTTAATATTTATTTTTTAAATCTATCGGATATCCATTAATATTGGTTTATAATCCAAAAGAAAAAAAAGTAAAATATTTAATTATTAGTACATGTGTGAATGTTTCCTCAATATCTACTCCTCTAATATGAGCATTCCAATTACATACCATCATAGAATTGTTCTTGAATATTAATTAATTTTCATGAAATATATTTTTAAATACCATCAATTAATCTATCACATTTTAATTTTTATATCCTTAAATAATCTCCCATGTTAATTTTATAAATTTATTCTATATATTCATTTATTTATTTTTCCCATGGCTCATGCAAAGTCAATTATTTAAATTTTTTTATTTCGTTATATGATAACAGAGATGTGTACATAATTATTCCAATTATTAAGGTCTCTATTGGAGTAGATCTATCTTTTTTATTTGTATGTAGAAAATCATCAATTATTTTCCTTATTTGAGAAATATATTGATTCCCATAAAATACACCTTCATATTTTGATCCAAGTATTTAATCATCTTAATTTGGGGAATTTTGAACATATCATAAATTATGATAATCATATTAATCTTATTTTTGAAAAATATCATGAAGTATAAACTTTTTTTAAAAAAAAATTTAATAGATTCATCTTCAACGAAATTAACTAGATTGATTTGAATAATTTTTTTTAAGTCTCCCATTTAAAAATTTATAGGTTTAGATTTTAGATTAACACACATGAAATTTTATTATATATATTTATTTATTTTATTTAAATATTAATTTTAGTCTTTAGAATTTTTTAGGAATTTAAGAATTATTATTTTTAGATATTTAAAGGATTTATTTATTCTCACGGCTCACCAAAAAATTTTGGGAAACCCTAGGCTGATAGTTCCATTGGTTCTCTATAGGAGAAATTCTATTTGGCATTCTCTATGCATAATATGTTAAACTGTGTAAGAACCAAAGAGTAATCATGTGTTTTAATTTTTAGGGTTTAATATGGTACACATAGTTTGTTAAAACAAGAATGAAAATGATGTTCTAAACCTTGGTTTTAAAAAATAAATTTTTATTCCTTTTTTCCTTTTCTTTTTTATTCTCCCACATTTTTTTTCAATACGGAATGCCTCTCCCTCATCTGATATTCTCTCACTATAAACACACTACCTCTCTTAGATATATCTCTCTATAATTCTTTATCAAGAATATTTAATGTTTTATTGTCTAATCCCCATTGTAAGGGTTACTCTACCCTCATCTATACTTTACTAGTACCCCATATTATTGTACCTCAATTAGATGAAACCTAAGGGGGGTGGATTAATCTTATTTTTTTGGTTTTGCAATTTTAGGGTTCATGTGGGTCTCTTCATCCCCATTTGGGTGGCCACCATAGATTTTGTCACATTTAGGATCATCATGGCTTGGTTCTACTATATTTGAGGTAGGTTTCCCCGTGTTTAAGATTTAAATTTTGGAACCCTTAAATTGCTTTATGTTTATAATTTTTTAATTTAATTTGTTATTCCTATGGTTAATGTTAAATTAATTTATAAAAAATGTTTCAAGGTTTTTTTAGACTGGGGGGGGGGGTAAATGAAAATTTAATAGGATTCATCAAATAGTTTTTAAAGTATCCTTTTTTTAATCTATTATTGAAAATGATTGATCGTGTATTTTTAAAGTCTTTTTTTAATATTCACTTGGCATTTTGAAATGATATGTATCTGAAAGATAATTAATGATTTGTTTTCTTAATAATTGATATTTAAAATATTAATTTAAATTTAAATTTATGGTTTTACATATATATATATATAAATATTTATATTTATGTTTATTTTTACACATTCACATGTGAATATGTGAGTTTTTCAACAAGAAAAATATGTATAAATATATATCCGTATATATACACATATTCAAAGGGGTATTAAATTTTAAGTCCTATATTATTGTGTATTGTCCCAATTGAATAATTTAACATGCTTGTTATGCATAAAAATGGGTTTTATATTAATTGAAACCCAAAAGAAAGAGTTTTGATGATAAATATACGTGCCATTTGGTTTGTTTAAATAATTTCCCATGATATAAAAAATTTAATATCTAGAGCACATGGGAAGCCATATATCAAAGAGGGAATGATAGATTGAGCATTAATTTATTTTACGCCACTTTAAAAACTAAACACTTAAACTTATATATATTCATGGATTTGTGTAAGAGTTTAACCACACCTCTAGGAAAAGGAATATATCCCTCTATGGTAGAATGGATGTTGTCATGGACTTAAAATCACTATGCCACTAGGTTCTTGCATGTTATATTAAGTAGATGAGAACCCATGGGATATTGACCTAATAGATCTCTATTAGTTACCAGGATCTTGAGTGACCACTAAACATATATGAACTAGGGGGTTTACCCATGGTTCTTATTTATTAGATTATTATTTTTATGGTGTCTATATTATTTTGAAAAACTTTTAAAAACTTTTGTTTATTTTATTAGTAAAATTTTAAAGAATATTTTTACCATACTCTAAAAACTATTTTATTATGTTTAATACTTAATTAAATTCATCCACAATTTTATATGATATGATATATGGTTTCTTAAAAAATGTATTTGGAAAGTGATTTTAAAATTTGGTTTTTCAGAATTTATTGATCTATGATGGGGAAATGTTTTATAACTGATTGTTTTCATTTAATAGAAAGTAAAAAGAATTTTTTTAAATGAGTGATAAGTATTATGTTATATTTCATGTAAAATTAAATAAAAATATATCATTAAATAGTGTCCTTAAATATATCATTAAATGAATTATTAATTTTATATAAATACTTTGGGATTGGTTTACCATTATCATGACTATTGGTATTTAGCTCATGCCTATCTATTATTATCTGTCATATGATTTTTTATAGAATTTATCCATACATGAGAGTGTTGAATTATTTGAGGATAGTTTTATTTTATCAAATTCATCCAGTGGTTCCTATTAATTTATTTTTTCAAATATACTTTTTTATTTTATAGAATCTTAAAAGTGCATCTCATTAAATTATTTATAATTTTTAATTTCGAATTTATATATTTATAATGATGGAGGACAATGATATAAGATGGTTTCCATAGAAAAGTATTATAGAGGCTAGTTTTTTGGCTTCTATGAATTTTATAGGAGAGAGAATGAGGGTATGTTGATGGATTAATTGTTTATATTTATTTAATAATTCATTGTTTATTTTTTATAAACTATTTTGAATTTATATCTAATATATGGAAAATTCATGCAATGTTTTCAATGGTTTTTATTGTTGTATATACTTTTATTATTGGGTGAAATCATTCATGTGTGGTGTTTCCTTGATACCCAGGAACATATGCCAGTATGTGGGGATCGAGAATACCCCCTAGACAATGTCATGGACTAGATTTGGTGTCTAATGGATGGAAAATCCAGGTTAGTATATGAAAAAAATGGTATTAGAGAAATTGTGTTTGTGGTATCCATGGTTTCATGAGTATCCCTCATATTTTTTTTGTTTTATTTTGGTAAGATCGAGTTATAATTATATATAAAGAATCTAGAGGTTGGTAGTGACTGGTTTCTTTATCACCACACATAATAATGGTGCTTGTGTCAATATGGGTAGATTGGATTTGAAAATTGAATTTGAAATATTGTTTGATTTATTAGTAATCAAATGTTGATCTTTGTAGTAAACATTGGGTTCCCATGAGGGTAAAATTAGATTTTGGGATGGAAATAGAACTAGATTAGTGGAGTGAGGTTGGTTTACATGACTTTTAAAATACGGAAGTGAGAAAACGTTATATCATGGGATGAATTAGAAATTATAGTGTGGTTATCACATGATCTGTCAAATCTCATGGTATATTAACCTATGGTTATGGAAATGATTTAGTATAAAATTTTGGCTACTCTTAATGAAATAGTAATGAGGGGAATTGTATTGAGTGGGATTTGTGTGGTGTTTATTATGGATTGGATATTTTATAAATTTTGATATATTTTTGTATTATGTGCGTTTTGTGAAAAAAATTATAAATAAATTTTTTTTCAATAAAGATTTAAATAATTTTTCATATATTTACAGTTTTATAAAAATTAAATGGAATTATTAAAGTTGTTTTAGAAGGTAATTTAGGAAAAAATATTTGAAAATGATTGATTTAAGTTGAATACTTACATTTTTTTTAATTTTGAAATCTTATTTAAGATTTATTTGAAAATTGAATGATCTTGAAATGTTCAATAAGGGGATAAAGGAGTTTTTAAATGGCAAAGGATTAGTTTTCATAAATGTAATAGAGTGTTTTAAAGTGGAATTTTAGAAGTTCTATTTTATTATTTATGGGTTTTTATTTATTCCTTATTCAGTGAGACTTCTGGTTTGAGAGTTTGATTCATGAAATAATTGAGTTTATGTTTCATGTTTATTTAATTTTGTATCATAGAGAAATCATGAAAAAGATAGATAGGTTAATTATTGGAAGAAACATCATTAAATTCCTTTCATTGTTTGTTGTATTCCCATATTGATGTTTCATAAACACTATGAGATATTTGTTATTTCTTGAAGATGTTATCCTATTATTTTTAAGAATAATCCTAGTAAGTTATTACATTTGTTTAGGGCATGTTCTGTTTTCTTGATAATTCCTCATATAGTTCATTGTTTTTAAGCTTTGTATCCATTGTATTCCATCAATTAGAATTTGGTTTTTGGTTATAAAATATATTTTGGGGGAGATCTATCTAACCTGAAATTTTATTTATTAAAATGTTAATTTTAGTCATTATGGGATTATAGATGATTTGGGTGGAAAATTTCTAAAATTTTGGACTCTTTATAGGGTCACACGATTAGAAAATATGGTTTTTGTTACATTGTAGTGATAATGGGATTGGAAATTTAATAATAAAAATACATTTGTTATAGTTTTAGTATAGTTTGTTAAAACCTATGAGTTCCTAGTAGTATCCATATGTATGTTATTTGAGATTTCTATCCATGCCTTACAGTCACCTCATTTTTTATTAAACAATTTATGTAAACCATTTACAGAACCTAGGATTTAAAAAATTAATTTTTTCCATTATTTTTTATTTTGATCTATTCCGCCTTTATTTTCTTTCATTGTATCTTTATTCCCCCTTAGTTGAGCTCCCACTTTCAACATGTGAACAATTCCCATTCATTTATGGGTTAGGGTATAATCTCCATGGTATAGGTTCCTCTCCCCTCATATTTCATTTTATTATAATTTTCCCTATCTCCATCACTTCACAATTATTAGTCAAACCCTATTGGGGTTGGATTTTCCCAATTTTTGGTGTTTCTAATTGTAAGGTTTATGTGGGTCTCTTATTCTTCTTTTTAGTTCCCTCTATGGAAGGATGAAAATTTCAGATCAACACATATCAGCTCTACATGATTTAAGGTATGTTTTCCCTTTTCTAGGACTAAAATTTTGGAACCCTTTATTAATGTATGTTTTCAATGTTTGTAATTATTTTATTATGCATATGTTTAATGTTATATTTAGGATTTATAAATTTTTAATGGTTTTATTTGTTAGGCATAATGCCTTTACTTGGAATTTCTTATGGAACATGAAATGAAAATAATTAATAGATTATTAAATTTATTATTTTAAATAAACTAAAAATTTTAGAATGGGTTTGACAATATTTTTGATGATATTTAAATTGAAAGGATTTTTTGGACTTATAGGGGGTATTGATAGGATGATTTATTGAATTATTCATTGCATTTTTCAAGTGAAATGTTTATAGTTTTTTTTTGCACATGATTGAGGATATATTTTAAAGGTCTATTTTAAATTTTTGACATGGAATTTTGAAATTAAAAGTACCTTCTACATTATTAAAGATTTATTTTTTTTTTAAATGTTTCATATTGAATGTTGAATTTTAATTTATTATATATATATATATATGTATACAAAATCAATATATATATATATATATGTGTGTGTGTGTGTAAAAAAATTAACATCTGAATAATTTTTATAATGAGAAAAACATTTATATATATTTGAATATATATATATATATATTTGTACAACTATATAGAGGGTTATTGGAATATGAGTTCCAAAAATATGGTTTAAAGGCCCTGTTTTCATTTTTCACCTTCTTTATTATGAGTTAAAATGGTTTATAAATTAATTAAAACCTTCCATTGGGAGTTTTTATAATTATTATATTTTGCTCTAATGGTTTTAAAATATTTTACCTTGACTTGTGAAATTAAATGGATACATAAGATGGGATGATGGATATATAACATGGAAGGATAGATTGAATATCACTTTTTAATATACCAATTTATTAACTAATAAATAGACATAGATATAGTAGTGGTTATATTAAAGGGAATCACTAAATTGATAGGCTATGGATTATAACCCTTAGTAGTAGAATAGATATGGTACCATGGGAAGATGTCTCCAAACCAATAGGCTATGTCATTTTACCAATTTTAGTTGTGTGCACATTGGAAATTATTTGACTATATCATGAGATGATACAAGGATCTAGAGTGCCCACTAACATTATATGAACTAGGTATTTTACTCAAGAAGCTTATTTTTGAGATGGCCATATTTAATGGTCCCTTTGTACCTATATTTAATGTAGTAAAATATCTTTTATTAAATAAAATACTAATGAATCATGTTCCATTTCTCTTAAATGATCAAATTATGTTTCCAAATTCTATTAATTCTCTAAAATATTTTAAAATTGTCCATAAATGGTTGTTTCTTAAATGTATTTGGAAAGGGGATTCCAAATCAGGGTTTTCCAAAGATAGTGGTAGAAGACAATGGAATTTTTTTAAGTGATTATTTTTATTTAAAAAAACAAGAAAAAAAGTTTTAAAATGTCTAATTAGAATTAAATTGGATTCGATGTAAAATGAAATAAAAACCCATCATTGAATAATTTATTTCAAAATAAAAATAAATAGATATTTAATTTAATGTTTATACATGGGGTTTGGTTTTTCTTTGGTATTACTACTAAGATTTACCTCGTGCCTATCTAGAATTTTTAGTTGTATGAATTTATATTTCATTTGGAAACTATTTAAAATATTGATTTATATATGGTTAGTCTAATTGTTTCAAATTAAGCACATGGTTAAAATTATTTCATTTTAAATATCATCATTTTCTTTTTATAAATTTTATTGACTGCGGCCCTTTATACAATTTACATTGGATAATTAGGCTTTTACCGAATTGTATGAAAGGATGGTCATGATATTTATGGGTGGTACCAGAGAAGGCATGTGGAGGTATTTAATTCAGTGTTATTTCATTGTAGGGGAGAGAGATTTAGGGTTACTGAAGGGAATGTTTGTTTATTTTTCATAATTATTATTTTAGTTCTATATATCTTCTTTGGCATTGATTTTTGAAATATTGTTGAGTCATGATGGTTTTTCATTAGTTTTTGTTTCTTAATTTAATATTATTTTATGGCGAAATCTAGTGATGTTTCATTGGTATTGAGGATCTTTTTGATTCATAAATTAGGTTGTCTCATTAAATATATGAGTAGATTCTAAATATTTCTTTATACACAACATCTATATATTTAGCTCAATTCATTTTTTTTTATGGATGAAACATATACTTCCAAAAACTATAAAATTATTTAAATAAAGTTACCTTTCATAATCTATATCATATCACATCCACTCTCTTTCTGGGCTAGAAAATCTCAGGTTTTTAGTGTACAAAAAAACTTTTTATACTTCAAACCTGTAACTGAAGTAAACTCCACTCTTAATTAATAGAGTTCTAGAAATTTAGTTTACATGTGATTATACCACTATAAAACTCCATTATATTGATTTATCCTAAATAAAATAATTTTGGTATTTATTCTATCTTTCTAAAAAAATCCAATTCAAATTAATTTCATGAGTTCCAATATTTGATCGTAGAATCTATAATAATCTTCCTAATTTATTCTACACTCTAATTTATAATCTATTAATAAATTTTTTTCACTTATTTCTTAGACTTCTTGAACATGGTAAAACACACCGTAATATTAATTTATTAAAGAGATAAAATATTTTTATTATCAAGTTATGACATGACTAATTTGAATACATACATCTGTGTATACTTCTTGAACATATATTTTGTCACTTCTTTCATAGACTCATTTAACATGGTATTTACCATAAAATTATAGTCACCATTTAGATCCTAAAAAACAATTTTGAGAATTTCTATTAGAATTATTAAAATTAAAAATTTCTCATTGTATATAGAGTATTTTAATCAATTATGTAACAACGTAAGAAAATATGATATATTTATCTTTAAATAAATATGATTTCTTTGATAGATTTTTTTATAAGAGGCACCGAGTTTAAAAAAACAATGATATAAATTAAAAATATGTTTATTAAATATGAAAATTATCAAATAGATAACGAAATTATGAATAATTATTTTTTACACATGTGTAACATTAATTAATTTCTTAATAATTTGTTATAAATGAAAATAAAAGCATTTTATGGTATAAAATTGGTTTTTAGAAAAAACTATTATGGGCACAATGTTTTTTCTCTTAATTGATTAAATTATTCATTATTTATGAATGATTTTAGTGAAATGTATAAATTATATATTTAATATTTTTTTAACTTCCATATAATGGTTTTTAGTAGTCTTGGAATAATAAAAAAGTTACGAATTGACTTAAAATTGAATTTGTCTAAAAATGGGCTTCACTATATTTTTTGTGCTTATTTTAAGTTGAATTTATTCGAAAAATATAAATTGAATATTTTAAAATGGATTAAATATTAGTATTAATAATAATTTATATAATTTAATAAGACAAACATAATTTTTGGTCAATTTAAATAGTAACTATGGTAAATAGTTTTCACCTCAGTAGGGATAAACCTAGAAAAACTTGGTCAAAACTATTGGTAAATGATTTAAATTTAATATATCACTATCATTTATCCTATTTAATGAGTTATTTTAGACAAAATGAATGTTTAAGGAGTAATATAATCTATTTTATAACATTATTTTGAATTTGGTAACCCAAACGTGGCTTTTGTAAAGACAAGTAATATTTTAATCAAATTTAAAACTATTTTGGGGTCTTTACATTTAATGGTATGGTAAGAAGATATAATTAGGTTTTTTATTGATTAAAAACCCTAATAAAGTTACCCATTTAATTAAATAATCAAGAAAATCCTGTAATACATCTTCTTACATGATTTCAATTTAAAATGTTTTTTACAGTTAAATGATATATTTCCCTAAAAACTATTTTTCATTTGTTTTGTGTTCTTAAATTAAATTTAATTTATAAAACATATAAAAATTGAATATAATTAAATTTATTCTGTATTTTGAATCATAGTTTTCATATTTTTATATAATTAACATTTTTGGTCATATATTTAAAAAGATATGTTATCATAGTTAATGATAAAATTTATTTAAAGTGGTTTAACAATGAGACAAGGTTTGAAATTTACCCAGAAATTTTATAAACATGATTATTATAGTTTATTAGACTCTATAACATCTTATATTATAATTTTGTGTTCCTTGGTGCCACATTAATTGATTATGATATATATATATATAATTCAATATTTTATGTAATTCCAAGTGTGTCCTTTCCATCACTTATAAAAGGGAATCTCATCTCCTATGTTATCAAAGAAAAATTAGAAATATACCTCAGACAATACCAATCCTAATACCTTCATATATTCTATCCCTTTATACAATATTTTTTTCAACATAGTCCATCCTATTAAGGATAAAGGTTTAAGACAAATGAGGTCTCTCAATGAAGAGGTAATCATCTTCCCTAATTCTTTCAATGTTTATTTCTTTTTCCATTTATTATAATTGTATTGTTTAAATACAAACATTATTAATCCATTATCATAAATATATTTTTATTTTATTATTACTATGGTATAGCTATTATTCAAATACTATCCATCGAATTGGAAATCAATGTATCCCTAGTGCTTATGCATGGACTACGACCTCCACGTAGTGATATATATATCATTTTACACCACCATATTTATTTGATGGTTATTATGATGGATTGAATGTATTTAAATGTTATTTATGATGTAATTTTAATTCTATGTGGATAAATTATTATTTTCCTTTCATTCGTTCCATCCATCAATGTGTAGAAACATCACTTATGCTTACGTATGCACAACCATCTCTATAAAGTGATAAAATTAATTTTTCACCACTACTTAAATAAATTGTAATAAATTTATATATAATTATTAAATAGGATACTTATTACATGAATAAATTCTGATATTATGATTACATTATCAATTTATAAGGACCCAAACTGCTGAAACAATACATGCATGAAAAATGAAACAATTATCATCCAAAAAAGATTATTTTTTAAATAATTGTTAACAAAATGGAAATTTTATTTAATAAGTAAATAATATATCATATGATATATATGAATATATCACTATAATATATTTATACTAAATTTATATTTATTATAGAGGTGTATTGAATGTGTATAAAAAAATATGTGACTTAGGGTTTTCTATTTGTGTTACAATCTCATTTATTTTGGTGATTTTTTATGTTAAATTTTGATTGGGTGAAATTATCTGATACTTATAATTTAAACCCAATAATATTTCCTCTATATATGGTTATTTATATGATTTACATTTTTTCCATTTCATTAGCTTTTTTGGGTACATAAATCAATTGAGGAAATGTCTTAAATAAAAGTCGACATTATTTTGTCTTGGGTCGTAGATATTTTTCTTATTTTTAAATTTTTTCATTAAAATGTTTTTTTGAATGTTTTTAATATTATAAATTGAATTAGTAAATCATTTTTACCAATATTTTATCATCTATATTGGGATTAAAAATAATTTTCTTTTCATTTTCTAAATATGTTACTTTTCACCAAAGGTGTGAATTAAATCATTGTTTTAAGATATATCACATGAGGAAATTTTCCCACCATTATGAATAAACATTAATTTTAATTTTACAATATATGTTTCCATGGGTTTTTTTCAATTAATTTTTTCTCTATTAATCTAGAAACATTTTAACTTTAAATAATATATTTCAAAATAAATATTGTATTTTCCTAAAGAATTGTTCTAGTTTCATTTTAAGGGTATTTTTATCTATGAAAACATAAATTTATGTTACATATGGTTCATTATATATATTATATAATCATACCATCATTATTAATTCCCTATATGGTTTGTGATTGTGGTGATGAATTCTTGATTAAAGTCATTTTATTTTTCATGAGTAATGTTAGTATTAAATGAAACATGTAATCATGATATTTTTGGATACATATGAATGGATTATGATTAAATGAAGAAATTTAATATTATAGAACTCAAATGAATTTTCTAGTGTGATATATATATCCCATGATATGATGATGAAGGTAAGAATGTACGTCATTAAGAATAGTCGTGTTTAATTTTTGATGTATGAGTTTGATTTCCTCTAGCTATTCATCTAAGGATTTGTTTATGAATGACTATTCTCAAATTTTGATGTCTGAGTATGATTTATTCTATCTATTCTCACCATATTATTCATGTAAATGATTTTGAATAAATATGATCAAAAGATTATTACTTCCAATGCTTATGATTATGTATGCCTATGTTAAGACTCTTTAATGATGATTATAGCTTTAAAAACATTATTAATCATGATTCAGGATATGATTTGATGTATGAAATTATGATATAATATTTTCTAGTTATGAATATTTATGTTGATAACATTCACTTGATTATGTTATCATACCCTTATGATCATCTCATGTTCTGTTATGATTGATATCTCTTGTGTTCACCCATACTAAGCATCTAATCTCAAACTTTATTACGTATTATTTCAATGAGATTTTATGGAAGGTTCTAATTATTATATGTCTATGTGGGTACTAATATGAATATCCTTTTGATAGATATGTAAGATATTTTAGGAAATATTCTAATTATTCATTTAGTCACTAAAGACACTAAACTATTATTTTGAAAAGGTATTTATAATAGTGATATGTATTGAATATTTATTTAAATTTATTTAATATTTATGTTTTTTATGATTGGGTCAACTTAGTTGGTATCAGAGTAGGGTATAATTATTTTGGTAAATGATGAAATAAAAAATTCATTGAGAGCCCTTAGTATTATCCTATGTATTAGCGAACAATTTATGTTATGGTAAAGAAATGAGTGTGGTTTTCTTGGAAAATACAACTTTATTTAGATTCTAAAAAGTTTTTATAGTTGTCTCATAGATGTACATAGGGGTAATAACTCTAAAACTGGTGCATTAAGTATTAAGTTGATTTTCATCGATGCATTATGAGCAAGCTTATTACTGTACACCTAATGATACAATCTCAAAAGATATTATTCGGTTAACTACTATTTTTTATGAAACATTATAAAATATTTGAGTAAATAATTACCATGGACTATCTTGGTTAAAATAAAAGTGTTATTTATTGAAAATAAGGTGTCATAATTTAAGACATCTCTTGAATTACTTTCTTTTGATTTCATACTCTATTTATTTTTTCTCAATTCTTTTTAAAGGGTGAAATTTTTATTGTTATCATTAATTAATGATCAAGAAGGATGATATACCAAATACAACCTTCCATTAAAGGTATGGTCATTATGAATTTATCTTAATAAAATTTTGATACACTAGTGTCCATAATATCTCCATTGATTTAATGAATGGAGTCGTTATAAATTACCTTGATTATTTTGTGTGGTATAAAGAGATGATATTATTATATATTAAAAGATCAAGTAAGAGTATGAATATTACTTGAGTATTTTACTAAAGACCTCAAGGAAATATATTTTTCTTGAAAAATATACAAATTGTAAATTTTGGTTAAAAAAGGTTTCATTCATGGGTTATATTATCTCATGTGAGGGTATATCAATAGATCCTTCAATGATTAATGTTATAGACCCATGAACTAGATTAACCATAAAACAATTATCTATAGTTTTTTGGGGTTGGATGGATATTACTGATTCTTTGTAAATAATATCTCACAATTATAAAATATAATTACCAAGATAACATGGAGTGGAACTATGTTTCTGTAGACACATGAATGTGGGAAAAATTTCAATGAGTTTAAAATAATTTCATTCATTGAAACTATTATAACACTACCATATAGTCGATAAGGGTTTATTATCTATAGTGGTGCATCAAATAAGGTTCTGAGATTATTCCACTTGTAAAATGTTTGTGTGATTTATGAATCCTCATACTAATTGAAAATTCATCAGAAAAATTACCTGGTTCATGATTTGAAGATTCTATTGGTAAATTTTTGTTGACTAAAAAGTAAATTTTTGTTGAAATAGGATTGACGAATACAAAGAAGAAGGTAAAAAGAAAAATCCATAAATCACGGGGGTCTAAAATGATGGAATCTGAGTGAAAATCCATATATAATATGTTTACATGTAATTGTTGAGGCACCCATTACGTTTTAAATAAAAATTTTCACATGTGTTATCTCTTCACTAGCTAACCCATCAGCCGTAAAGTTCTATTCTCTCTAAACATGCCCAATAGTTAAACCCAGGTTGATTTTAAGCCTTCATTTTCTAACATAGTATTCCAACCCCCAAATAGGCTCTGCATTAACTAGGATGATTGGAACCAAATTTTAACAATCTAATTCAATTTCATCCAACATGATATCAAACCTCTCAAATAACAAAATTCTCTAATACAAGGCTCTGATTTATGCACCAACAGAACTGCTAGATCCATAAAACACACTAAAACCATTAATAAAAAAACCTATATTGTCTCTAACCAAACCACCTCCCCTTATAAATAGTTGAAAAATCATAAAAGTGGATGGTTTGAATTTATTAAGGATTATTAATTATAAATACACTGCCACCTATGGAAGGTGAGAAAGGTGGCTGATGCTCTGAGTCTGAAAGAAGCATTTTTTCTATAATGATGATTGAACGTGATCTGATATTTACAAATTTACGGAATATGGACCTTGAAATTATGAAGAGATGGGGTTTATCATATATTTCTCAAAGTAATGTTAAACTATCTATCCTTGTGAGGATCAAAGAGGAGAAATATAAGGATTTGGAACAATTAAAGAAGGTGATAAATGTTTTTAATTATATCATTAAATGTTATTGAAAGACAATGTTATTTAACATAGTTTATCTCCCATAAATACCATACATGAAGAATGAAATGATGGACAAATCCCATAGTTCATCGTTCTCTATTGATCATGTAAGTACAATGATGTATTTGAATCTAAAATAGTATTTTCGGTTTGAAAATATGAAGATATTATAGTATATATATCTTGATGCCTGATTAGGAAATAATTTAATTATTAAAGATATAATACTAAGGGAATGTAATAAATATTACCCATAATATAACAAAAATGGGATAACATTATAATAGATCTCATCATCGGAAACCACAAAACATATAAAGGGAACAACTCTATTTTGGTTGTTATCGATATCCATATGAATTTAATACAATTCATTACAAAAGATAATATTTCCATCTTGATCATATTTCCATGATATACATTATGAAATTGGTAAGCTTTAATGGAGTATAATGTTCAATTTTATCTAATCAGGACTCATGTTTTACCATGGAGTTTAGGAGAAGTATTCAAGAAGAATTACGTTTGAAGTTGAACATCATAAATTATTATCATCCATAAATATATGTTCAGTCTGAGAGGTCCTTTAAAACCCTATAATATATGTTTAAAACATAATTAATGTATATATAATGTGGATAAATAGTTGAGTTTTCTAATAACAATATATTTCAATTAAGAAACCAGAAAGCTCTTTATTAAGACAACTGTAGCAGGAAGTTCAGTACTCTAACATCTTGTGACGATGTTATAGATATAAATATTTTAGCACCAGATCTAGTTACGTAAATTTAATATATGAAAAGATCTAATTAGAAGTACATCAAGGCAGATTAGAGTCAATATAAAAGTTATGTTGACAATCATCAGTGAGATCTAGAATGTGAAGTGGTGATATGGTATTCCCAAGGAAATCAACTTGTAATAAGTTTATGATATTTAAAATAAGGGTAATATTTGGCCTAGATATATTGGTCTCAAGGATATTTTTCATCTTATCAGGATGGGTTCTTCTAGCTTGGTCTTCTACCTAATCTCTTACATGATAATGTTGTTTTCATTGTGTATCCCCTAAGGAATTACAGATATTAACTTTAACATGTACTAAAATAATAGTTCATACCATTTAAGAAATATATATATATTATATGGATTTACTAGAGGTGATTCTAGATCAAATATAGAAAGTCTTTTAGAACAAGGGCACTCACTTGGTCAATGTTTTCTTACCAAACCATAAATTTTAAGAGCATGTGTGCAAACCTGAGGATGTGATGGGTCATAAGTAACCTCAATTATTTGTATCTAAGTGATACAATTTTGAGGGATAAATTCTTATAATGGTGGTATAATGAGGCAACATGAATATTAATAATATATTTATATTTTAACAAATATTATTTATTTGATATCTTTTTTTTATATGTAACACTGAGTTAAAATGAACAATGATATACTGTTAAAAGATTTTTATTTATTGTGGTATTGATCTCACAGTTAACTAAAGTACGAAAAATTATTTTTAGACATTTATAAAATGAATTAATTTTTTACCAATTGATTACATATTAAAATTAAATAATTTTAAGTTAAAATATATTCTTTTCATATGAATTTTTTTATGTATGTAATTTATTTTAGCCATAATAAATTTAATTAATCTCTATTGATGAATGGTTTTAGTGATGTTTATAGATTATATATTCAAAAAAATTATTTTACATTATTTTAAGTATATTTACTAGGAATAGTGTCAGAATAAATCTAGTTTTATTGTAATTTTTTTATAAAAATTGTTTTTGTTGTGTTTTCCGCATTTATTGTAAAATGTGTTTCTAATATATATATAAATTTAATCTTTTAAAATGTATTTTATATTTATAATCAAATTAAATAACATTATTTTATAGGTTCATCATAATTTTTCGTCATTGTAAATGGAATACGTGGTAAATATTTTTCACCTAGGTAAGGATGTGTATGACCCCAGGACACCCTGAGAGGAGAGGGGTGAATTAGGGTATAAATTTTTTCCTTTAAAGTGATAGAAATTATTCCCATTTTGGTAAAAAGATGTTAAACCTGTATGATTGATATGATTAGCAATCAAACATTAATATGCAAAGAGATGACACAACACTTTTACCTTGTTCACCACTATGGGCTATGTCCAAGGAGTATATACTGATAGGTTGTCGATCATACCTATTTTCACTATTCTTTACTATATGTGGATTAAAAAGGTTCATGCACAATCACTCTATCCTAGGCTCACTTCCTTTACAAATTTTCAGGGATAGCTCACTGCGTCCCTTGGGTCACTCCCGTTGACTCCCCCTGGATCACTACCTTTGGTGAAGTCCCACTCAGTTTATAGACGTGAAGGTATCTTCAACAGATAGATATGGAAGACTATGTCTTCTATTCGGCATGAGACATTGCTTGCATCAGAGTCTTGAATTGATTCTCATTTATATCCACTCTTCTACTTTAGTGCAATAACTGAATGCACAAAATACCCTTCTTCTCTTCCATTAATTCCCGATACGAACACCTAAATGTACATGTATACTTCCTTCTTTCTATGAAGATCTGAGATTTATTTGCATGAATTGTTCTTCTACTCTTCGCAAAGTAGAATGAGGGTGTTAAACACTAGTCGTGTGTGTGTGGTACTACTTCTCTTCGTAAAACCAAATGGTTCACTGTACTTATTTCTTTGTGAAGCTGCATTGAGAGTGCTAACCACCTTTCAAAGGCCTGCTGGACCCCAAAATTTTTTGCACACACTTTTTAGTGTCTTGTGTATAATATTCAATCATTGCGCATAAAAATACCTTTTGGCATGAAAGAGGCTTTTCATGCAACTCTTCTTTTTTCGTGCAGAACTTCTCTTTTTCATGCAACACTTTCTTTTTTTCACAACAATTCTTCTTTTCCCTCACCACTATATAATGAAATTTTTCTATGCTTTAGAGCTTGAGATTTTTCTATGTATTGAGCCTCTCTAGAATGAGAGGGGTTCACCTTGTATTTATAATCATTTTGATCCTGCGCATAAAACCCCTTCCTGCGCGTAATGGTGTCTCTCAGTTCTTTATATTACGTGCACCTTCATTTTTTTGTGCACCACCTGGATTTTTTACACACCTCATGACTTTTCCATTTTTCATTATTCTGAACTTGAAGCCTATCTTGAACGTAAAACATCAAACCCTGATTTTGTGCACTACCAACTTTTCGCGCACAAGTTTGATTTTCCACGCACATAGTGCAAACATCTCTGATTTTTTACACTCCTCTTTCCTTTACTGATTTTATGTATTTCTGATCCGAGACACTGCTTACATGAAAAACTCACCCACCTATTTCACGCACAACATTTTCCCGAGTGCATTCTCATTTTTCTGTGCACAACTCTGGTTTTTTGTGCACATATTTCCTTTTCCAAATATTGAAGTTCTGATCTTAAAACTCTAATTTTGTGGAAAATTATAAACAACATTCCATATTTCATGAAAAACCAATCTTCTACATTTCCTCATTTTTTGCACACTCTATGCCTTTTCCAAATTTTATTGTTCTGATTCTGAAACATGAATTGCGTGTAAAATCCCCTTTGAACATATCAGGAAACTTTATTTATAAAAAACACGTGTCTTTCATCTTCTGATTTTCATGCCCAAAAATTTGGCAAACACTAGAGAGAAGCGGCACCTTAAATATATGCTTTCTCCATATCTTTATACTTCTTTTTCTATGATTTGGATTCTTCAGCAACTCTTCTTCTTTCATCACATACTCCCCTATCGGGATATATATCCTTTGATAGATCAACTTTAGCATCATCATATTTTGATACAATGTGAAATGCATGGCCATCATAGAATGCCAAGCCTTTCCACACTGCCTTCTTCTTAGAACATCATTATCAAATTCATGTAAATCATATGATTTTATTCATCAAGTAGGATCTTTCATAGATCTCATGAAATCATGACGAATTTCATAGTCTTCATCAAATCCCCATTCCTCTTCAATAATCCTCAGATGGATTATACCTCACTATTCTTCTCTATTGTAAACAATGTGTCACCTTTGACATAAGTTCTTAGAACATATGATCAGTACAACAATCATCTGAACTTATATTCCTCCATTTCATTAGAGTACTTCTTGATCTATTTCATTTTGATCTTTATTGACAACTATAATATATAAATATAACCTTATACACAATGTGGTCCCAACAATCTCCCCCTTTTTATTTTGTTGTTAATACCTCAATAATCTCCTAAAATGAGTACATCAATGCCTAAATGAGAATCCAATCTCTCGTCTTTACCTTTTAAACATTCATTTCACTTTATCTCCCCCTTATTGATAAGAAATACAAAGCTCATGGTAGATAGGGTATCAATATATACTTAAGCAATGTTTCATCAATCATTTCACTCTAATTCTACTTGAGAAATTATTGATGTAGAAAACAAGATGATTTGATTTAGACAATGAGGTTGTCCATTATTCATTCGTCATGATACCACATGAGATGAGAACTCATGAATTTTATCTTCAAGGGTTTTCCACTTTCATTCTAGTCTAAAGAAATTGAATATGATGGCGAATAATCGACCTGATAGTCCTAAACTAAGTTCATTAATGCGATAAAAAACATTCAAGTACAATTGGCATGATATGTGGACTTGGGGCACTTCCATTCTTCTTATGTCACCGATTTATTTAGTTAATCTCCCTTTGTAAAATAATCTTGGTTCTGAGTAACCAAGGATATGATATTGAGAAATGAAATACCTTTTCCAACAACATGTTTTTTAAGATATTTCTAGATTAATTTCATTTAATACCATTAGAAGTTGATACTGATTAAAATAATAATTCTGGAAGCTTCTTTATTTGTCTCCCCCACAAAGGAAACACTCCTCCTCATCTTCATCAAGGGTGATCCTTTATCATCTTAATTTTTGAATATAAATTTAAGAATCATCCACGTATGTAAACTTTTTCAGCTTATTTATCAATAGTTTAGAGCATTCACTACTTCTCAGGTTCTCCCCCTGAGATAATGCTTCACCTTCAATTCCCTGTATTATTAACAGAAATAAAATACACAAATGATAATGGGAATAAGGTGATTACTACTTTCTTCATCAATATTAGGTGCATGGTTAACATGTTTTTATCAACCAAGTTCCTCCATCTACACCAATCTTCATGCTTTCACATTTGAACATATGTTCTGATATGTGTTGATGTGGCATGGATCCCTTCATATTATATTCTTCTTTGTGTGGAGAATTGTTCTTATTAACAACAATCATGAATGACACATTCTTACTCATCATAAGGACAGATTCTTCCTATGGTATTAAGGTTAGACAGCCTTTTCAATGCGACCATATTTATTGCATCTCTCACACATAACTTCATTAAGACATGTGTTTTTCTTGGTTTCCAATATCTCATGCACTTTATCTTCATCATGTGAAAGTTTTCATTTTCCTTTAGCACTATCCTTGGATTTTATATATTCATGTTTCCTCATTCTTTTTAAATCTTTTGGCCAGATGATTTACATGTAATTTGGAACTATTACAATAGGTTTGAAACTTCCACATGGGTTCATTTGAGTTTCATCCTTCTGAGTTTCACTTTTTCTATGAATGAAACTTCAATTTCATTAATCTAAAATCATAGGTATTCTCATATTCCCTACATGAGATATTTTGGGGAAATATGTGTTCACAATATTCTTCTGATTTCTTCTCAAGGTACCTACTTTATACTTGGTTGGCATTGTAGGTCTTCTTTTCTTATTGACAGTGAATTCACGTTGAGATGGAAATGTACATACCTTCTGACCACTTCCGTTGCATATATCATAGATGTTATCAATAATTCCAAATCTTTTTGAAGTAAACAAATTCTTTTAGACATGTTGATGTTGTTTCTTCTTCTCTGTATTTCTTCCCTTTGATATACGCTTTCATTGTGCTTTTAATTTAAGGTATTGTACCAAAAATCCAGTGCATGATTCCCAAATATGTTGCATCAATAACATTGACCCACAAATGTTTTCTTCATTATATCTTCTGTATGTGGTTTTTGGGACTTCATCAGAATTTTTTGGGCTCTATCTGAGGAAAAATATTCCTTCTTTTTGTTCCTATCCAAACTAGCCATGGTGGTAGGTATCTTATCCTCAACTTTCCTTATCCATACTTGTTTAGAATATTTCTTCCGACCTGCACCTTTTTAGAAACATATTTAGAAACAATAATACAAGTTTTTATGGACGTTACCTTCGCTTTATTAGCTACCTGGGATAGATCAGTGAGTGAAGTTATAATCTTCTTATCACATGTTGAAGGTATTTTGATAGTAGAATCCTCCAGTGAGAATTGAGTACCAACAACTAATGATTCTTGAGATGGATAATCAAGACTTGTCACAATCTTCTTGTCACATGTTAGAGGTATTTCAGCTTTGGAATCCTCCAATAAACATTGAGTAATAACATCACCTGTTTCATTCTTTTGTGAAATCTCAATATGGGTCTTCTCAAGATTGGTCATCTAGGATTATAATTTTTGACTTTCAATATTGAGGATGATCTTCTAATCATCAATCATTATCATCTTCTCTTCATAAGTATTCTTCAATATTTCATCCGCATCTTCATGAACCTTAACTTTGTTTTGTAACAAAGAGTCATGTTCCTTGAATCTCTTGGAAGATTCTTCCAAACAAAAACACATGACTTTAGTGATATTCTTTAGCTCATCTTCAAGAGCATGGATCGTTTCTTTTAGAGTGTAATTCCCCAACCCCAGCTACCCAGATTTGGTGCATTACTTCATCACATTGGCATGATCCCAAAAGATCAAGTCTCGAAAGACCGATTAGTTTAGTAGCCTTGGAAACACTAGATACATTCATATATGTTCCATTACATCACAAAGTGAAAAACTACAATAACACAGTCCCCATTTTCCACACTCATATCCCCTTCAGACAATCCCTGCAGGTCATTCCTATAATACTTCATCACATCCTGGAAAAATGAAAACATTGAAAGGGGTGAGCTCAGATGCTCAGTAAGGATAACAATATAGAAGAAGCTTTCATCAATAAACACAAACATTTAAGGCAATGTATAACTAAAACAAAAGCCTTTTATACTTGAACTTCAACATAATATGGAAAAAGTAAAATGATATAATGCCATTTACTTCTTCACATGGATATTCTTCTGGTCGAATAATCACATGCAATATCAATAAACACTTTCATAATGATGGAATGCATAATTCCAGACTATCATAACCACGTAGGCAAGGCCTCATGCCAAGACCACAAATAAGATTTTGTCAAGGCCTCGTGCCAAGACACTAGTTTGTCTCATGAGACCTACCGATGCATCGAGAAGCTATAGCGGGCTCCACCCGTCACTTATTAAGTCCAATGCATTCCTCATATGAATAGTTTTAAACATATCATAAACCATAACATAATCACATCACATAAAACATGCATAAAGGAAACATAAAATTTCAACATTTTATTTACAAGATATCAGTACAACACATTGATATAATAAAAACACTTTCAAAACCATTTTCAATACCAAAATAAAAAAAGTTAAAACTTTGTATTTTTTTCATTAAAAAAAAGTTATGGCATGTAGAGGAAGCCGAAACACAAATAATGGTCACGGCGGTGGAGAAGTCGTTGTTGCCGCATACGTAAGACAAAAACATTCATTTTGTCTTTTAGTAAAACACTTTGTAAAAAATATTTCTTTTTGAATAAAAGTCAAAGTCAAAGGGGTTTATACATCGTAGAAAATAATGTTGTGTATAAAACAAAATATGCCTCAATGAAAGGAGATTGAGACGAAGACCCTTACAAAGATAATTTTTTTTAAATAAAGTAGATATATTATGTGTATTAACAATAAGTAAACATAAATAAAGTACAAATACAATATAGGACATAATAATATCATGAAATAATTTTAAAGTAGGAGATTGACCCATAGAATAGAAATTGGGATAAGAAGTTCCCTTACCTTGCGTCCTGTCTTGAGTCGACCGTTCTTTAACATCCTGAATAATAAACTAGAGTTAATTAATAATTTCTTAAGAACCATTTTCAAGTTTTTTATTCATTTATATCACTTATTACCATTTTATGAACATTATGTAATTATTTAAGTTAATAACGGTCGTTTTGTCCATATTTGGTACTTGAGTCAAAAATAAACTTCATATAATTACAAGTTGTTCATGTGGTAAAATATACATTATATCCAGAATTATATTCATGATTTAGATATCATATATATCATATATATCCAGTATATACATTCATTCATAATATTACGTAACATATAGAGGTAAGAAATGAAATGCTCCGTTCATGGAGACGGTAAGCCGTACGTACGCATGAACGCTACTTTAATTTCTATTTCGTATTTAATGGAATGATATCATAATGATATAAATGTATAATATAATTACAGTATAATATAGTGTATAATACCATTTACTCCATCCTTTATACATCCCACATATGGTATTAACGATTCAAATCACTTTGAGCAGGCGGTAGTCTGCACTTCCTAAAATGAAAAAATATCGCGTTTACCCATAATGGAAACCATAAAGGTATGCCATAAAAGAAAAATTCAAAATCACAAGGAAAACAAAAACATAATATATATCATATATAAAAATAGTGTCATCATAATGGCCACCATTAGAGGTGTTATATGAGTGTTGAACAATCATCATTTCGTGAGGCAAAAATTCGCCATCAACAGAAACAGTATGTTCTTTAACAATTAGATGTAGATGTGTGTAAGTGTAGCTATAATCCTTCTTATAAAAACAACCTAGTATCTTGAGGATATTTTTGTGGTTACAAAAGAAATGAATAAAAAGTGTTTAGGGGGATGGAGAAGAAAAATAAAATAAAAGAACACAAGAGAAGACATTACCTTAAAATCGGGTAACTCTTTTTTATTTGAGCCAAAGGCTTCCTTGGAAAGAATTCTGCCCAAACTGAGGCTTCTAGGAGTAGGGGAGGGAAGTTGGGAGAGTAATTGGGCAGAGTTTGGCCGAGCCAAAAGGCTTTGAAAGTGTGAGTAAGGTGGTAGAGGTGGGGGCCTTTTATAAGTGGAGAGGAGGGGCACTCTTGGAATGATTGAAATGATACATTATTATGAAATGCTTTTTCGGATTCTAAAGGTCCCACACTTATATAATTCAATTATAATGTTATAAGGGTTCTAAATATACCCAAAAAATAGGCATTGGACAAGTGTAAGCCTTGGATTTTACATTATCTCTTCATTTTATTTATATCGTTAATTAATGAGGTAATCGCTGCATCATCATGGTGTCATAAATAATTTAATTTATATAAAGTCTAAAAATTAGAAAAAAAATATAATGATGTATGAAATCTTTTTTCCTTTCTAATTAATATTTATAGTCAAAAATATGACTTGTATAACCCCATTAAAATATTTTTTTAGTAAAACAACTATTTTTTGTGACCTTTTTATTTTAACATTAAATAAAAAGTTATTTATGTCCTTTTCCTACCAAAGTGGCTCCATGGGGTCCCCAAGTTGACCCATGGATTTTCTTGGTCGGCCATGACACATCCAATAGTGGTTGGAAAATTTAAAAGGTCATTTCATATTTTTAAAATACTATTTTTACCTTAAATTTCACTAATTACCTTTAATCGTGATTAATTAAACATAAAAGTTACTATTAACCAAAAAATTATTTTAATCCCATTGAACCAAATTTTACTTCCTAATGACAACCATGTATGTCGGATTCTTGAAAATCAAATCACAAAAGTGGTAATTTTTCATTTAAATGAAAAATCAGTTTTTTTAACTACCACTTAGTGGTTTCACTATTCATAAAAAATTAATGTTTTTCAGAACAATGCAAAAATTTCACCCTAAGCATTAATTGATATTCCGGATCCACAAATGATGTCTATTTTACAAAATTCCAAACATATAAGTTTCATTCATTAATTTTATAATTAATTCCCGCTGTCACAACAAATAGCGTGTTTTTATGAAACAATATATATCAAAATATTGACAATTGTTTATGTCCAATTTCAAAGTGAAATTAATTCTAATGACCGCAATTGGATAAAATAGTAAAAATATATTCTAATTATACATTAAAACCACTCAATAGAATAATTAATCACTATAAAATACTTTGATTAAAAAAGTGGTTTTTAAGCATTTTTCACTATTCATAAAAAATTGGAAGTTCTCAGAAAATTACAAAAAATTCAACTTTGGATAATTTCGATATTAAGAATAAAAAAATGAAGTCCATTTTGAAATATAAAATTTCTATAATTTTAAAAAGTGGGTATTACTATTCATAACGGCTACTTTGATTAGTTGCGGTGTGTTAGAACTCGAAGTTGCGTACAATGCAAGCTATTGCATTATTGAATGAGAAGCATATCATGGAAGCTCGGGGTGTTAGATTCTCCCCTCCTTCAATAAATTGCGTCCTCGCATTTTGATATTTTCTTTGAAAATAAAAGGTTGCAATTAGAAAATACCTTTGTAGAAAACCCACATCGGAAATAAGGTTAATAAAATTTAGCCTTAATAAGAGGGAAAATGAAATAAAAAAGTCACCACCAAATTATGATCTCAATAAGGAGAACATTGGTGGCAATTAAAGACATATAATTGGAGGAAAAATGTAAATATTTGTAGGGACTGAATGAGGTCATCAATCACAAACAAGTGTAAAATTGAGGGCCTCAAAGACTTCAATCTATGTTGATTTAAAATATTATCAGTTCAACAAGACAAAAGTATTAGGATAGCACATTTTTTGTTTTAATATCTCTTTACTAAAGTTTAAGAATTAATTTATTCATAGAATAAGAGATAGGTATATATATATATGCTTGACAAGTAGAGCATCAACCAATAACTAATTTCTAGCACAAACTCATCTTTCACTCAAAAAGATAATAGAACTCAAAAATATTATATTTATCCTAATCACACAATGTTCAAAGTATTAACACATACCATTTATATTAGGAAAACTATTTTGTAATAACCAGGGACTTCCTGTAGGCTAGTGGTAGGTAATAAAGGTCTGTCTCACTATGGTTTTGGGTTCGATTCCTGCAGCTTTGTCCGACAGGACGGGTTATGCCCCACCCTGCAGGTTGTCCTTTTCCTAAAAATATAGTATTATAATATTCCAAAAATAATCTTCAGAAATTTTTTAACCTTAAACAATACTATCCAATGTTCATCTTAATTCATTCCAACCATTATAGTTATCCAAAATACCTATATCCAGACTTTCTCTAAAAGGTCTCTAAATTCCAAAATCAATTGTAACATCAGATTCCCCAAACAAAGTAAAGCTTATCTTATTGTCACATACTAAAAATATGATTACCTTCATCATATTAAATCCTTAATGAAAATAACATGTACTATAGTACAATCCTTATATATATCACATTATTCTTATAACCATAATCTAGTTCTTGAGTCCAAAAACACAAATACAATAATTATTCAACTTCATATGTATGGCCTCGATCCCTTGGCCTTTTCTGAGGTAAGTATTCCTGACGCTTAGGACATTCATTTGCATAATGCCCCATTTCCCTACAATTGTAGCATTCAACATTGATAGCCTTTTTCTTTCCCTTTCAATCACACACCTGGTGACCTATTTCTCCACATTTATAACAAACTCCCATTCCTTTTAGGCAAGTACTGGGGTGATTCCTCCCACAATTATCACATAATGGAAAATCCTTCTTTCCCTTTTTCCCTTTATCCGTCTCTTGTTCCACCGTTCTCTTCTTCTCTTGCTTTACTTTATTGTCATAAGACTTAGAGAATTCCTTTTCAATCTTGATAGCACACGAGACTATATCTTCGTATGTTGAGAAAGATTGTGATACTAAATCTCGATGGAGAAATGGTTTTAACCCATCAATGAAACAATCAATCTTACTTCTTGGGTTATGTATATAATCTGCAGCATGCCTCACTAACCTTGTAAAGTTAGCCTCATACTTTGCGACATTCTCATCCTCCTTCTGCCTCAGACTTAGAAATTGCCTTTCCATATCTGCTCGATGGTCATGTGGAAAGTATTTTTCTATGAAAATTTCCTTAAACTCCCTCCATTCCATACTTAATACTTCTTCATCCTCCTTTGTGTTTTGAATCAGCGACCACCATTGATCGGCATCTCCAGTGAGGTGGTAAACTGCCATGATAACCTTTTCCCTTTCACTACTCCCCAAGGCGTGGAATATTTTCTCTAAAGTGTTTATCCATTTCTTAGCTACTAATGGATTTTTACCCCTATTAAATATTGGTGGTTTTTTCCTCATGAAGCGGTCTAACATTGATCCTCTATGTTGCGGATCAGGGTGCTCCATACGAGTAAGGTTATTATTCATAACCTGAGTGAGTTGTCCCAGTATGGTAATAAGTTGATTAGCATCGGTTGTATCTCCAGATCCAAAATAATTATATTGAGCAGGAGGGAAATCCCTACACGGAGTGCGTGCATGGATACAGTTTCCATTCCTTCCACTAGGCGCCATTTCTAAACAATGGCATAAACTAGATTAGTTTATGAATCAAAATACATAATTCCATACTTGTAAATTACTTTACATAAATTGAACTATTTATGGATATAATCCATAATCATAAAAATGTTTTCTTTGAGGAAGTATATACTCATAACACTTCATAGTGGTTTGTAAAGAAAAAGAGAATTATCCTTAGCATATCCCATGGGAGTGTCGTAACTAAGATTGCAGCAAGGCCCATTGTCGTGCACCAGTTCCTGTTCGAGTCTAGCTCAAAGCGGTGTTTTTGGGTTTTACCACTAGGTACATCTGTGCCAGAGCCACCTCTACCTGCTTGTATCCAGACAGAGATGTATTGCTATGAAAAACTCACAAAATCTATACAACAACAAAATTATAGGAAGTTCTTCTATACTAATCCTCAAAGTCTATCCTTGGGCTATGTGCCCTAATCAGAGTTTATCTAAATCTAGCTTCCAAGGTTAGTACTATACTGCCTCTGATACCAACTGTAATGCCCTGACCCCAGCTACCCAGAGTCGGTGCATTACTTCGTAACATTGGCATGATCACAAAAGATCATGTCTCAAAAGATCGATTAGTTTAGTAGCCTTGGAAACAGTAGATACATTCATAGATGTTACATTACGTCACAAAGTGAAAAACTACAATAACACAGTCCCCATTTTCCACACTCATATCCCCTTCAGACTATCCCTGCAGGTCTTTCCTATAATACTTCATCACATCCTGGAAAAATTAAAACATTGAAAGGGGTGAGCTCAGATGCTCAGTAAGGATAACAATATAGTGGAAGCTTTCATCAATAAACAAAAACATTTAAGGAAATGTATAACTAAAACAAAAGCCTTTTAAACATTAACTTAAATATAATATAGCAAAAGTAAAATGAGATAATTCCATTTACTTTTTCACATGGATATTCTACTGGTCGAATAATCACATGCAATATCAATAACCACTTTCATAATGATGGAATGCATAATGCCAGACTATCATAACCACGTAGTCAAGGCCTCGTGCCAAAACCACAAATAAGATTTTATAAAGGCCACGTGCCAAGACACTAGTTTGTCTCATGAGACCTACCGATGCATCGAGGAGCTATAGCGGGCTCCACCCATCACTTATTAAGTCCAATGCATCTCTCGTATGAATAGGTTTAAACATATCATAAACCATAACATAATCGCATCACATAAAACATGCAGAAAGGAAACATAACATTTACACATTTGATTCACAAGATATCAACACAACACATTGATATAATAAAAACACTTTCAAAACCATTTTCAATACCAAAATAATAAAAAGTTAAAACATTTTTTTTATTAAAAAAAAGTTATGGCTTGTAGAGGAAGCCGAAACAGAAATAATGGTCACGGCGGCGGAGAAGTCGTTGTCGCCGCAAACGTAAGACAAAAACATTCCTTTTGTCGTTTATTAAAACTATCAGTAAAAAAAGATTCCTTTTTGAATAAAATTCAAAGTCAAAGGGGTTTATACACCGTATAAATGAAAGTTGTGTATAAAACAAAATATGCCTCAATGAAAGGAGATTGAGACGAAGACGCTTACAAAGTTCATTTTTTTAAATAAAGTAGATATATTATGTGTATTAACTATAAGTACACATAAATAAAGTACAAATACAAGATAAGACATAATAATATCATGACATAATTTTAAAGTAGGAGATTAACCCATAGAATAGAAATTGGGTTAAGAAGTTCCCTTACCTTGCATCTTGTCTTGACTCGACCATTCTTTAACATCCTGAATAATAAACTATAGTTAGTTTATAATTTCTTAAGAACCATTTTCAAGTTTTTTATTCCTTTTATATCACGTATTACCATGTTATGAACATTATGTAATTATTTAAGTTAATAACGGTCGTTTTGTCGATCTTTGGTACTTGAGTCAAAAAGAAACTTCTTATAATTACAAGTTGTTCATGTGATGAAATATCCATTATATCTAGAATTTTATTCATGATGTAGATATCATATATATCATATATATCCAGTATATACATTCATTCATAATATTACGTAACATTTACAGGTAAGAAATGAAATGCACCGTTCATGGAGACGATAAGCCGTATGTACGCATGAACACAACTTTCATTTCTAATTTGTATTTAATGGAATGAAATCATAATGATATAAATGAATAATATAATTCCATTATAATATAGTGTATAATACCATTTACTTTGTCCTTTATACATCCCACATATGGTATTAACGATTCAAATCACTTTGAGAGGGCGATAGTCCGCACTTCCTAAAATAAAAATATCGCGTTTACCCAAAATAGAAACCATAAAGGTATTCCATAAATGAGAAATAAAAAATCATAAGGAAAACAAAAACATAATATATATCATATATAAAAATAGTGTCATCATAATGGCCACCATTAGAGGTGTTATATGAGTGTTGAACAATCATCGTTTCGTGAGGCAAAAATTCACCTTCCACAGAAACAGTATGTTCTTTAATCATTAAATGTAGGTGTGTGTAAGTGTAGTCGAATACTTCTTATAAAAACATCCTAGTATATTTAGGATACTGGTTTTGTTACAAAATAAATGAATAAAAAGTGTTTACGGGGTTGGAGAAGAAAAATAAAATAAAAGAACACAAGAGAAGACATTACCTTAAAATCAGGTAACTCTTTTTGATTTGAGCCAAAGGCTTCCTTGGGAAGAATTCTGCCAAAGTGAGGCTTCTAGGAGTAAGGGAGGTAAGTTGTGAGAGTATTTGGGTAGAGGTTGTCCGAGCCAAAAGGCTTTTAAAGTGTGAGTAAGGTGGTAGAGGTGGGGGCCTTTTATAAGTGGAGAGGAGGGGCACTCTTGGAAAGATTGAAATGTTACATTATTATGAAATTCTTTTTCGGATTCTAAAGGTCTCACACTTATATAATTCTAGGATAAGGTGATAAGGGTTCGAAATCTACCATTCCAATAGGCGTTGGACATGTGTAAGCCTTGGATTTTACATTATCTTTTCATTTTAATTAAATCGTTAATTAATGAGGTAATCGCTGCATCATCCTGGTGTCATAAATAATTTAATTTCTTTAATGTCTACAAATTATAAAAAAACATCATGATGTAGGAAATCTTTTTATCTTTCTAATTAATATTTATAGTCTAAAATATGACTTGTATATCCCCGTTTAAAAATTGTTTTAGTAAAACAACTCTTGTTTGTGACCTTTTTATTTTAACATTAAATAAAAAGTTATTTATGTCCTTTTCCTACCAAAGTGGCTCCATGGGGTCCCCATGTTGACCAATGGATTGTCTTGGTCGGCCATGACACATCCAATAGTAGTTGGACAAGTGTAAAGGTCATTCCATATTTTTTTAATACTATTTTTACCTTAAATTTCACTAATTACCTTTAATCGCGATTAATTAAACTTAAAAGTTACTATTCACCAAAAAATTATTTTAATCCCATTGAACCACATTTTACTTCCTAATGACCACCATGTATGTCGGATTTTTTAAAATCAAATCACAGAAGTGGTAATGTTTCTTTTAATCAAAAAATCTGTATTTTTAACTACCACTTAGTGGTTTCACTATTCATCAAAAAAATGAAGTTTTTCAGAACAATGCCAAAATTTCACCCTAAGATTTAATTGATATTCAGAATCCAAAAATGATTTCTATTTTACAAAATTCCAAACATATAAGTTGCATTAATTAATTTTATAATTAATTCCCGCTGTCACAACAAATAGCGTGTTTTTAAGAAATAATATATATCAAAACATTGACAATTGTTTATGTCCAATTTCAAAGTGAAATTAATTTAATGACCACCATTGGATAAAATAGTAAAAATATATTCTAATTATACTTTAAAACCACTCAATAGTATAATTTATCACTATAAAATAATTTGATTAAAAAAGTTGTTTTTAAGCATTTTTTACTATTCATAAAAAATTAGAAGTCCTCAGAAAATTACAAAAAATTCAACTTTGGATAATTTCGATATTACGAATACAAAAATGAAGTCCATTTTGCAATATAAAATTTCTATAATTTTAAAAAGTGGGTATAACTATTCATAACGTCTACTTTGATTAGTTGTGATGTGTTAGTACTCGAAGTTGCGTTCAATGCAAGCTATTGCATTATTGAATGATAAGCGTATCAAGGAAGCTCGGGGTGTTACATAGAGTCTTATTGACTCCCTATTTTTCTTCAAAGATTTGAATATGTTTGGTGATCTTTAAGCATTTGATAATTTTTTCTTCCAAGACATTTTCTACATTATCAGCTTCTCTTTCCAATTAGTTGATCTTAACCTTCATGAATTGAAATATTTTCAAAACAGCAGCAACTATTTCTTTAAGAATATCATGTAGATAGATTATTAATTAGTTATGATCACTTGAGATAGAAGTGTCTTTCTTTCATATGGTAGAAACCTGAGCCACCTTCTCAATACTTTTCAAGCTTGATATTTCTTAATTATATGAAGGGCATGGAGAACAACACACTATATCTTCTTTAGACATGATATACTTCTTTAAATTCTTCTTATCATTATTTTTTCTATTATTCATGGTCTTGATGAATGTAGGCTTCTTCTAAGAAATGACTGAATATTCATCAATACTACAATTCATTATTGACTTCAGGAAAGAAACTCAAATCCTCTTTTGAATGGAATTACTATAGCATATCGAACATATGTGAACATTTCCCTTTGATACAACTTGTAGGACCTCGAGACACCTTGAGAGGAGAGGGTTGAATCATGGTGTCAACTTTTTCTTTTAAAATGATAGATCTTGTTCCCATGTTAGTAGGAACATGTTAAGCCTGTATGATGGATATGATCAGCAATCAAACGTTCACATGCAGAGAGATGACACAACACTTTTACTTGGTTCACTATTAAGGGCTACATCCAAGGATAATACACCAATAGGTTGTTGATCATACCTATTTCTACTATTATTCACTAGATATGGATTACAAATGTTTGGGCATAGTCACTCTGTCCCAGGCTCACTAGCTTTCCAAATGTTCAGGGATAGCTCACAATGTCCCTCGGGTCACTCCTGTTGACTCCCCCTAGCTAACTGCCTTTGGTGAAGTCCTACTCAGTTTATAGACATGAGGATCTCTTCAAAATATAGACATGGAAGAATTTTTATCATGTTCATCATGAGACATTACTTGCATCAGAGTCCTAAATTTATGCTCATTTACATCCACTCTTCTAATTTAGCACAATAATTGAATGCACTAAATCTCCTTATTATCTTCCTTTAATACCAAATACCAACACCTAAATATACCTGTATACTTCCTTCTTTGTATGCAGATCTGAGTTTAGTTTGAATGAATTGTTCTTCTTCTCTTCACAAAGAAGAACAAGGGTGTTAAACATCAGTCGTGTGACTGCGGTACTACTTCTCTTTGTAAAACCAAATGGTTCATTATACATCTTTTGTATGTGAAGTTTCTTTGAGAGTGATAACCACCTATCAAAGGCCTGAGGGCCCCCAAATTTTTCACGCACCCTTATTGGTGTCTTGTGCATAAAATTCAATCCCTTTGCGTAAAAATAACGTTTGGTGTGAAAGAGCCTTTTCATACAACTACTATTTTTCACAGAGAACTTTTCATTTTCGTGCAACACTTTCATTTTCTCACAACACTTCTTCTTTTCGAGCACCACTCTATACTTTAATTTTTCCATGATTCAGAGATCAATATTTTTCTATGTGTTGAGCCTCTCTAAAATGAGAGGGGTTCACCTTGTATGTACAAGAATTTTTGACCCTGCACGTACAACCCCTTCCTGCATGTAAAGCTGTCTCTAAGTTCTTTATATTATGCGCACCTTCCTTTTATTTTTGTGCACAACATAAATTTTTTGTGAATCTCATGCCATTTCCATTTTTCATCATTCTGAACATGAAGCCTCTCTGGGGCATAAAATAGAAAACCAAAATTTTTCACACAACCAACATTTCGCACACAAGTTTGATTTTCCACGCACATGGCGCAAACATCTCTGGCTTTTCACGCACCTCTTTCCTTTACCAATTTTAAGTATTTATGATCCGAGACACAGCTTGCATGAAAAACTCACCTAGAAATTTCATGCACAACAAATTTAAATGTGCATTAGCATTTTTGTACACACAACTCTGGTTTTTCGCACACCACTTTCCTTTTCCAAATATTGAAGTGCTAATCCTAAAAATACAATTGCAAACAAAATTATAAACATTATTCCATATTGTGCGCAAAACCAATCTTTTATGTTGCCTCATTTTTCATGCACCCCATGCCTTTTCCAAATTTTGATGTTCTGATCCTGAAACATGAATTGTGCGCAAAATCCCCCTTGAACTTATCGGGACACTTTATCTGTAAAAAACAGATGTCTTTCATCTTCCAATTTTCAGGCCCAAAAATTTGGCAAACACTGGAGAGCAGTGCCACCTTCAATATATGCTTTGTCCATAACCATTATGATTTTTTATGTGATATGGATTCTTCAGAAACTCTTCTTATTTCATCAAAGACTCCACTATCATGATATATATTCTTTGATATATCAGCTTTAGCATCATCATATTTTGATACAATGTAAAATTCATGGCCATCACAGAATACCAATCCCTTCCACACTCTCTTCTTCATGAACAATCATTCTCTACTTCATGAAAATAAAATGATTCTATTCTTCAAGTAGGATCTTGCATGGTTCTCATGCAATCATGAAGAATTGCATGGTCTTCATCAAAAACCCATTCTTCTTCAATCATCCTCAGATGGATTATACCTCAAAATTATTCACTTTTTTAAACAATGCATCACCTTTGACATGGGTTCTTTGAACTTATGATTAGTACAACAATCATCTGAAATACCATTCCTCCATTTCATTGGAATACTTATTGAGGACCTCCATTTTGATCTTCATTGACAACTATTGATAAAAAAACAACCTTATACACAAAGTGGTCTCAACATGATGAAATAGGTAAAAATAGATTAAATCTATGGGGTAAAGCTTAAAATTATTTTGAATTTGGGACCCAAACCATAGATATTTTTAAAAAAAATATATTTCATTAAAATTAAAAACTAGTTTTGGATCTTTGAAAATAATGGGATGGTTGGAAGGTTCCAAGCAGTTTTGGCTTGATCCAAAATCTTAAAACATCCCTTTTTTATTTTATAAAAAAATATTTTTAGGAAACCCAATATTATAATTATTTCAATGTAAAAACATATTTTTCTCAAACCGATCATTTACCAAAAAACTATTTTTCAAGTGTTCTATACAATTATATTAAAAGAAATTTATATCAACTATATAAATTAAATATGATAAAATGGATTCCAAACTTTTAATAATTATACGCTTATTTTTTATAGGCCTCTGTTATTATTGATCATATAATCATGTTATCAAGGTAAAAAGATAATTTTTCACAGTTACGACCAAAATAGGTTTTGCATTATTTAACAAAGAGATAAGATTTAACATGTAAAAACAACTCATATAAATGTGATTGGTTGATTATATTTCTATCATATGAAATCTTATTTTAAAAATTAGGGTTCCATGGTTCAATTTTATTAGATTATGATGTATAAATAATTTACCCTTTTAACTAATTCCATGTGGGTCACTTCTCTCACTTATAAAAGGGAACCACCTATCCTAACTTATTAAAAATGTTTATGAATTATATATTGGACAGTACCAATCCCAATAACTTAATATAACCCTTACATTCATACTATATTTATTTCCTTTACCTAATACCATACAAAGTAGGATTAAGGTGAAAGACAAAGGAGGTCTATCAATAAAGAGGTAATCTTCTTACCTAAATCCTTAAAAGATTATTTCTTATTTCATATCCTATAAAATTGTTTTATTTATCCTCACATGGTGACTATATTATCATAAATATACTAATATTTTTTGAAAATATATAAAAAAAAATTCATATCCTTTCCATTGAATGAGAAATAACTATATCACTCGTGCGTAGTTGTAGACTACTGCCTCCACGTATCAATATGATTTATTTTTTATCACCATCATTCATTGATGGCCATTATGATTCATTAAATGCTTATATATTTTATTTATGATATTATTACTATTAAATAAAGGTAAATTATTTTTTAAAATTCATTCGTTACATCTTTCACACTCGGATTTTCATTTCCATGCGGTTTTCAAATCCTCATTTGGTTTTTATCATTGTCTGGGTTTATGGGTGTTCCATGTTTAACTTTTTGGTGTCTAATGTGTTCATGTGTTATGAAAATTGTCTTGGTTGTCTTTTTTGTTACTTGGAGTCCTTTTTTTAAAATTTTTTGTATTAGGTTGTGGTATTTTCGGGTTGGATTAGTGACACTCCTACTGGCACCACTTGTGGGGTTAGATGATGAGGTGGTTTATACCCTTGATTTGGATGAGTTTTGGGGATAGAAGGATGTTTTAGTTTGGGATGTTTTCTAACCTAACATTTTCTGATAATTACACCTTGTTCTCCATCTTGGACCCCCACATAATTGGAGGCAAAATAAGTCTTTTTGGTTGGCTTGAACAGACTGTACAGTTTGGTCACACAGTTCAAAACCGTGCAGATATGTCCAGGTCATTAAAATATTATTGTAATTCCCATTTTCCCTCCCAAAAATAAATATCATCCACACCATTTCTCCCCCATTCAATCCAATCATCCATGGTATGTCTCAATTCTCCCTCAATCTCTTATGGAACCCATCTTTTATGGGGTTTTGGGGGGGGGAATCCAAGATTATTCAAGGTTGGTGGTTCTTTATTGGTTTCTCCCATATTCCTTTGATTTTATTTCATATTCCATGATGTTATAAAGTTTATAGAATCTAGGTTTCATACATATGGCGCTAAACATGAGTATTTATGGTGAAATCATGCGGTCTAGGGATTTATTTATCTCCCTTGTGGTGCGACATAGGTGCAATTGAGGTTTCACACCAAAATTTAATGGGTTTGACAAAAAAGTTGGTTATTACAAGTGTAACCATTTTATGATGAGTTATATTGAATGGTTTATTAATTCATCATGTTAATAATATTTTTTTGTGTTGAGAAAACTATTTATGATGAATTTTGTTAAGTTTTTAGTTTTATAGTTTAATTTTATCTTGAAATTGGTTGTTTTTTATATGTTACTCGTGGGGTATTATTTGGGTGTATTTTATAACATAAGAAATTGATTTACTAAATATTGTTCAGGCTGCCAATTCTGGTTTGGTATGGTCTTGGTGTGCCTTTGGGTTTAAAATAGGGTTTTTGGAATGGGATTTAGGTGCAAAAACTTGTCTTTCTCTTTGAATGTGTTTTATTAAAATGTGTGTCTTCTTGTGTATCTTTTGTGGTAATATTTGAGGTAATTTTATAACACTTGGGAGTGGTTTAATAAAAATTTATGTGGATTGAAATTAAGTTTTGGGTTGGTATTGGTATGGTTTTGGCCTCGAATGAGGATTTTTAAATGGGTTTTTTGTGCGAAGCATAGTTACACCCCTTGGGTTGGTTATATGACAATTGTGAATGTTTTATTTGGTTAAAAGACGGGGGGGAAAGAGTTTATCTATAATTTTTGGTGTGTTTGTTCACATAATATTTGTTTTTGAAAGGTGAGGTGGTGATTTATGATGTCATACGTTTTTAGTATGTTTTGTAATGTGCTCAAATGTTTTATCAAATGGAAAGAGAGGTGTGAAACATAGTTGTGGGTTGTTTTGTGTGAGTGTGTTGTTCGAAGTGAATTTTGGTGATGAAATAAGTATTATGTGATATTTGAGTGGGTTTTTATGTGAGTTGTAATATATTTTAATGGTTTGATAATTTTTTTAATGGATTTGTCAATGTCATAAAGAAATGTGAAGTGTTGTGGGCTATTTCGTTGTGAGTATGATTTCGAAAAGAATTTGAATGAAAAGTGGGTTTTGTGACTTGTGTGATGTACATGTGGGATTTTTATTGAATTTTTGATGTGTAATTGATATTTAAATTTTCAATTTATATTTATTGTCTTGTTGAACTTGTTGGAGCGCAAGAGGGAAACCTAGGTATCTAGGTGGGTGGATGTGTACAGGTATGCTAGTGATCCCTTGGGGTTTGTACTCAATTTCACATAGAAAGATTTATGCTTAAAACACCAACTAAACTATGATTATGATGATTATTGGGGACCACTATGTTTTGGTTATGTTCCCTACTCATGGCTTGTTCATGAGAACAGATACTGTGATGGTTACTCTCACCGAGATATGAGGTAAATAGGACCCACAGTGAGCTAGTGCCTAAGGGTTATTTCCCATTGCATGTGATCACTTGATATTTTATTCTTACCATATCCATATGGTATTTTTGGATGGAGAAATATAGTAGAATGTTTGTTTTATATAAAATCTTCCTTTCTTTAAAATTTCCCACCTCAAAACTGTTTAATTTTAATGTTTCATCTTTTAGAAACTATCAATAGCATTTTCTTATTTACAAAACATACAAGGATTTTTGTCTTAAAATGTTAATAACATGGAATATCTTAGTGGTGGAATCCTTCTGGTTTTGTCTCACACCCTACTTACACCCTTTGTTGTAAGTATACATGGTTATTTTTTTCATAGGTTTGGGCATAGTTTTTAGTGCCATAGGTTCGGGTTTCTAGTCAGTCCTTCGTGGTGTTGTCTTATAGAGATAGCTTGGGGGCGGTGACTCTTTCCATGAGGATGGTTCTTGGGATGTTCATTGTGGGTTTATTTCATTGTTCTAGTATTTTATAATTGTTTTAAACTTTTAGTTATGAAATTTTTTAAATATGATTTGGTTTGGAAAATCCATAATAATTTTATTGGTATCGTTTGTTGTTTTAATTTTATAAATGTGATTAAATCAGTACCAACATTCATTTTATGATACCCGGGCACTTGTGACAGCCCATGGGGACCAGTAATGACCTTAGGGCCTTTTCATAGGCTAGGAATGATGCTGGTTTGGATGGAGACCAGATCTGGGTCGTGATAAAATGGTATCAAAGGAGGTTCAGGTTAACTCTTTGGGTCATGTTTTTTGGGGAACATTCGAGATAGCTTAGAGTTAGGATTGTCATGAATTATTATTCTAGTTACGGGTAGTGTACCTAATAAACACACCTCATGATGGGATTTTATTTACCAGGGGAATTCTTTATATATCTGAGTCCTTTGGTTTTCTTGGCTTGATGAAGATTAGGGGAAATGATAAGAGATTTTGTTAATGGTTTGAGTGAGCTCGCTGGGCCTAGTAAGACATATGGAGACAAGGATATTTCCCTATAACAATATTTGTGATGGTGAAGTTATTGGAATATGGCCTCCAACCATATGTACAAGTAACCCACTGAAACAATTTTCCACTCGCACTAACCTGTGCCCTTTAGTTTTGAAATCTTGGAAGTCTAGTTTTAAAGAAAAAATGACATGGTTTTAAGAAGCAAAATGTTATTGTGAAATGATTTTTTAATATATATGGAAGGGTTTAATTTTTTTAAATGAGTGAATTTAAATTTAAGATTTTTTTTAATGGGTACACAATGTTTTTATACCTCTTTTGGAAGTTGGAACTTTGTTAATTTTGGTTTTTAAAAATTGTTTCCAATAGAGTTTTATAAATTATTGAAAGGTGATTTAATGGGAAAAGATGTTTTGAATATACATGAATAGTTTGAAAGAGATTATTAATTTGAATGATTTTTCCTTTATGAAAATGTTGGTAAGATATAATTTGGGTTGATTCAGTGGTTAGGGGTTTTGAGAAGAAGGATGTATTGGTTGATTGTTTTGGTTTTGAAAAGTGGAATGAATTTTTGTTTTAACCTTTAGTATTTCAATGAGCGACCACATGCATGGTGTTATATGGGATAAAGAATGGATAATTGAATGACTGGATGAGTTCCAGGATGGATATGAGGACGGTTCCTGGTTTGGCATCGAAACATTCATGTTTGAGGCCCATGGGGTACTATTGGTGGGTACACTAAATGTTGAATCATTTGTTTTCAACGAATTTTTTTTAATGAAAAACATGATGTCTTGATGAATAATTTGGGTTTCTGTGTATTTTTTTTATTTTAATTTTATGGGATGTATTGAGTCCAAGAACCAGTTCTATTTGAACTGTGTTCTTGGTTTGTGTTTGGTTGGTAAGCCAGTTTGAAGGGATGGTTATTGGTCTCTTCTGAGAAATGATTTGGGATGCCTTTACGGTGGTTCCCTTATAGTGTTTAGATCTAGTTTGTAGTATTTATTTACTAATGGACCATCATGGTTGGGTCCTTGGGTTCTCTCATTGGGTAAGGTATTCCCCCATCAAGGGTTAGTGCACAAATAAATTGAAATCTGGTTTGTTTCGCCGTTGGAAGATCCACAAGTTGATCAATATTAGGAATATTTTTTTCTCAAGAATTGAAGATTGATTTTAAATCATTTAATTTCTTAGTTTTTGGATACTCTTTTAGCAGGATAGTGCTCATGGAAGGTTGAAGGAGACCTTAATTTCTTAGGTTACATGATTCATTGAAGGTGAAAGTGGTCTGTGGTTGTTAGTGTGGGTGAGTATCTGGATGGTGTCTAAGAATAAATGTAGGTACTTCATAGTCTCTTCAAATCAAGGGTTTATATTAAACCCCCAGTGTGGGAAATATGGTCATGAGTGGCTATTATGGTCACTTGATGAAAATTTTTGTTGTTTGGGGACTTAGCATAAGGTCCCCTTCTATGTATTGTTTCTATCAGTCGTAATGGTCACATTTGGTGATTCCTTGTGATGTTGTGTTCTCATTGACTGTAAAGGTAAAGGTAGTGAAATACTCTGAGAGTCTCTAACATATTTGGAGTATTCCTCTAGTGGAAAAACTTCAAAATCTTCTATTTTATAGGAATGTTTTTCTATGTTCTCTTTCCTACTATTTCTTATCACGTGAAGTTATAAGGTATGATGTGTGTGCATCTTCTAAGTCTTTGTTTCAGTGAAATATTGGGTTAAGGTAAAGTGAGTTGGTAATGTGTTGTGTTTTGGTAAACCTATTAGGGTTTGTGGTGTAATTATTTGTATAAATAAAAGAAGATGTTCCATTCATTGGGTTTTCAAATCCTAACTACGTGGTCAAAGATATTACAATCATTTGAGCTCTAGACATAGGTCCCGGAGAGAAGCTGGCATGTAGTTAGGGAAAATCCAATTGTCATTTAAAACCATGTAAAATGTCCTATCCTCCGAATAAAAGATGGGAGTAGATTAAACCTCTAGTTTCATAATGTTTTATCACACATATTGTGCATAATTAGTAATTACGATGTTCTAGGAAGCTATGTAGAAAGAATGACCTACATGGTTAGCGCACGACTTCCCAAACAGTGCGGACTAACCTTACAGCCATACCAACTCTTTAAATTTGGGTTCTTTCTATGCCATCCCATGCTGTTCAGTTAATAGATTTTGGTATTATGGTGGGGAGACCCATTATTTTTATCATATATGTTCCTATGGATATTTAGAATGAAAGTCTAACCTTTGTATCAAGGTGTCTGTTTAGGCCTCCCCTATTAGTGTCACGATCATATATCGGAAAACTTTTGAGTTGTGTCTTATGGTGGGGAGATCATTTTTGTCTCCCCATACTATTAACTCAGATTGGTCCTTGGTATTGTCTTGGTGGTAGGTAGTCTTGTTCAGATCTATATAACTACCTACATATTCCTTGGGTAAACGATGCGATTGGAGAATGCCCAATAGTTTAGCTAAAGCAAGGTAAGTGTAAACTTTTTTGTTGTTGTTGTTCATTTGGGTAAATTGATGGAATCTTGTTTGAATAAAGATTTAGGAATTTTATTTTGGGATAATTTCTGAATGTGATAAATCATTTCAGGAAAATGGTGTATGTGTTGGCTTGTTGGGACATCCCTTCCTTAATTGATCACTAGAGGTGTTTTGGACGTTGGGGGAAAAGCATGGAAAGGGAGTGCATCTTGGTTTATATGTTGGGGTTGGTTCTTTCTTTGGATTTTATATGGAATTACGGGGCGCCATGATTTATGGTGGGCAGAATTTTCACACCCTGATTTTCAATTCCATGCTTTGTTCAAATCTTGTTTTGGTTCTTATCATTGTCTTGGTTTTCAGGTGTTTAGTGTCTGAATTAATGGTGAATCCTATGTTCATGAGCTATGACCATATACTTGGGGATCTTCTGTGGTACTTGGATTTTTTTTTTCAAATGTTTCGTATTAGGTAGTTGTGTTTTGGGGTTGGATTAGTGACACTCTTAGTGGCACCACTTGGGTGGTAAGTTGTTGAGGTGTTTTGTACCTTTGATTGGGATAAATTTTGGGGTTAAGAGGATGGTTTCATTTGTGGTTTTTTCTCCCATATAATTGGAAAATATTTACCCATTGGTCTCCCACTTGGACCCTCTTGGAATTGGAGGAAAAAAATCACTTTTTTGGTAGACATAACGACCCACATAGTTTGGCTACACAGTTCGAAACTGTGTAGGAAAACCGTACAGGTTTTTCCAGGTCATTAAAATCTTTTTTTATTTCCCATTTTCCCTCCCAGAAAGAAATATAATCTTCCCAATTTCTCCTCCATTTTACCCTAGAATATCTAGGAGGTCTCCAATCTCCCTCAACCTCTTATGGAACCCATCTTTGAAGGGGGTTTTGGTGGGGAAACTCCAATATTATTCAAGGTTAGTCATTCCTTGTAGGTTTCTCCCATCTTCCTTGGATTTTATTTCCACTTCCATGATGTTCTAAAGTGTAAAAAAATTGTGATTCTTACCTAGGGTTTAGACTTGTGTATTTTGTTTTGTGAAATCATGTGGTTTAGGGTTGTATTTATCTCCCTTGTGGTGTGGTAGAGGTGCAATTGAGGTTTCACACCCCGGTTTAAGGGTTTTGACTCCAAAGGTAGGTAATTCCATGTGTAACAATTTTATGATGAGTTATATTTCTTGGTTTATTAATTTATAATATTCCTAATATTTTTTGTGGGGTGCGAAAACTGTTTATGATGAATTTGGTGAAGTGTTTAATTTTATAGTTTCATTTTAGCTTGAAATTGTGTGTTTTTCATGGGTAACTCTTGGGGTATTATTTTGGTGTATTTTATAAAATTTGAAATTGTTTTAATAAATAGTTTTTTGGATGACAATTCTTCTTGGGTATGGTCTTGGTGTTTCTTTGGGTTTAAAATAGGATTTTATGAATGGGGTTTTGGTGAAAAACCCTGTCATTCTCTTTGAAGGTGTTTTATGAAAATGTGTGTTTCCATGTGAAACTTTTTTGGTACTATTAGAGGCAATTTTATAAAACATGGTAGTGGTTTAATAAATATTTATATTACTTCCAATTATGTTTTTGGTTTGTATTTATATTGATTTTTATTGAATGAGGGCTTTGAAATGGGTTTTGGGTGCGAAGCATAGTTACACTACTTGGGTTGGTTTTATGAAAATTGTGAATGATTTATTTGGTTAAAAAAATGGGAAAATGGTGTATATATACTATTAGGTGAGTATGTTCACCTAATATGGGTTTTGAAAATGTGAGGTGGTGATTTAAGATGTCGAATATTTTTCCAATGTTTTATAAAGTGCAGAAATGTTTTATAAAATGGAAAGAGAGGTGTGAAACATGGTCGTGGGCTGTTTTGTGCGAGTGTATTGTGAAATGTGAATTTTGGTGATGAAATACGTATTATGTGAAAGGTGATTGGGCTATTATGTGAGTTTTAATATCTATTAATGGTTTTATAAACTTTTTTAAATTATTTGTCAATGTGTTAAAGAAATTTGAAAAGTGTTGTGGGATATTTTGGTGTATCATTTCAAAATGCATTTGAATGAAATGTGGGTTTTGTGACTTGTGTGTTGTAAATGTGGGATTTTTGGTTAATCTTTGACGTTTAAGTGATATTTTTATGTTTAAATTATATATCTTGTCTAGTTGAACTTGTTTGTGCACAAGAGGGAAACTCTGGTATCTAGGTGGGTGGATGTGTACTAGTATGCTAGTGATCCTGTGGGGTTTGGAATCAATTTCACATAGAAATATTGATACTTGAAACACTAAATAAAATATTATGATTATTATTATTTGGGACTAATAGGTTTTAGGTATATTCCCTACTAGTTTCTCATTCCCGAGAACAGATATTGTGATGGTTACTCTCCCCGAGATATGAGGTACCTGGGACCCATAGTGAGCTAATGCCTAGGGGTTATTTCACGTTGCTTGTGATCACTAGATATTTTAGGCTTACTGTCATAATATGGTATTATTGGCTGAAAAAATTCTGTAGCAAGTTGGTTTTATTTAAAATCTTCCATTGTTTAAAATATCCCTCCTCAAAACTGTTCAGTTTTAATGTTGTTTCTTTTAGATACTATCACTAGAAATTATTATTTACAAAACATACAATGATTTTAATCTTAAAATGTTTATCACATATAATATAATAGTGGTGGTATCATACTGGGATTTGGATAACACCCTACAAACTCCTTTGGGTGTAATTTGACTTGGTTATTCTTGTCATAGGTTTGGGCACAGGTTTCAGTGCTAGTGGTTCAAGTTTCTAGTAGGTCCTTCAAGGTGGTTACTTATGGAGACGGCTTAAGGGAGGTTCCTATTGACATGTGGATGGTTCTTGGTCTATTAATTGTTTGTTTATTCATTTTTATTCTTTTATAATAGTTTTAAACTATGTAATTTAGTTCTGTAATTTTGTAATGGATGATTTTTTTTTTCGAAATCCAGAATCGCTTTTATTGGTTTTGTTTGTTGTGTTATGTTTATAAAATAGGTTAAATAATTCCCAAAATTAATTTTAGGAAACCCACAAACTTGTGACATCCCATGGATATTGGGAAAGAACTTTGGACCGTGTCACGTGCCGGGCATGGTGCTGGTTTGGATGGAGACCAGATCTAGTTCATGAAAACATCTATCGAAGAGTGGAAACATCACTCATGAGTATGTATGGACTACCATCTCCATGATGTGATGTAGTTAATTTTTCATCACTTATTAATATAAATTTTTATAAAATTTCATATAATTATTTCATATGATTCTAATGACAGTATTAAAATTATCTAGATGATGGAACCGTGACTAATGTTCAAGGATTGTGTAACACCCAAATGTTTTTATGAAATATTTTCTTTAAATATTTTATATTCTTTAGTAGCATATTATTCACACAATAATTAGTTTAAAAGAACCACAAGTCTCGATTATTATAAAATTACCATTATAGGCTAGCTGTTAGGTTAGCGGGAATAATTATAAATTACTTATAGAAATGCATTGTGAATTCATTGGCTATCAATTATTTATGAAAAATATAAAACAAATAGATATTTTTATTTTTGAGTGAATTAATTTTGGTATTGAAATTAATGTGATATATATGTGTTATATACTTAATAATATATTTTTTATATTCATCCAATGCATATTTTATTCAAAGGGTATGAACAAAACTTTATTTGATTTATAAAAACCTATTTTTTTAAAGTTTAATTTTACACCATTGAATAGAGAACCCATTTTATGTTAAGATTTTGAAACATTAATAATTTTTATATGAAAACAAAAACATGTTATTTTTATGTGGGATATAAAAATTTACTTTGGATAAATTTCTGATATTTTTTGGTAACTTTCATGTTATGATGAATAGTAAAAATACGCTAAATTTTAATTGGAAATAACAATATTTAATTGAAATAATTTATATTGTTGAATTATATTATTGAATGGATTAATATTATAAATAGAATATATTTTTACCATTTAATATAATGTAGGTCATTGGAATTAATTTTACATTAAATTCAGATGTAAAAACATTTCAATCTTTTGCAATCTTTTAACTTTCAGAACCCGTTTTCTAATTTCAACAACTGGATTAATTTCAAATTAATTATTACAACTTATGTGTTTTAAATTTTGAAAAATAGATACCATATTTGGAATAAGTATGTTTAAATTATGTTTATTGGCTACTTTTATTTTTGGGCATTATAAATAGTAAATTTGGTAATTATTTTTAATACCATTATTAAAGGTAAATCGGGTAATTAAAGGTAAAACTAATATTATAAAATTACCATAACACCTGTAAAAATCTTATTTAATGACTAAATTGTTACCTTATAATTAATTTTTCTAAATTTAATACCTTAATGGTCACTTACCGGGGAATATAACATGAATATAATAAAAACTAATAAATGTGACAAAATGGAACAATCTCATTTTATAAAAGTATATTAATTTTCATAAATGGATAAATAGGAGATAATATTGACTATATATCGTCACTGGAAAGATAAAATAATAACCTACATCATATAAATATATTTTTAATTTTTATAGATTAAATAATTAGCATTAATGATGACACAATAGTGATGTTGGAATTATTTTATTAATAGAAATATCAAAAAATTGGTCTTATAAATATTAACATAAATATCATATGAAATAATTAATGTGCTCCACAAATTTTGGAGGAGAGTATACCATTTTTTTATTATATTAATTTTTTTCTCAAATTTATCTTTTTTTGTGGATCTTATTTAAAGTCAAATAAATGAATAGTGTCATAATTGACACTATTGATATTTTATAAAAATAACATTTTCTTAAATTATATAAAAATCATAAAAGTATTTAAAATTTTAAAAAGTGATAATTATAAGTTTTAATATTTTATAACATATCTATTTATGGCCAATTATCACCATATCAGTAAATATTTATAACCATTATATATTTAGAATATTTTTACCATCGTAAAAATTATATAGAATAAATTAGTGTCAATAAAAAATATATTGTTTAAATTGACAAAATAACTTGTCCAAAATTTATTGGCTGAAGATATTACAACCCTATCTCATCTAATCATCTAATTTTGGATGTTTTGAGGTTTTTGGGTTGGGGTTGATTTTATTATAAATTATTATTTTTTGAGTTTCCAAAGTACTCCTCACCTCAATTATAAAAGAAAACCGCATCCATCACTTATTCATTTCATATTGAGACCTCAAGAAAATATATACTCTATCCTTTTTTCCTTCTCAACATCCATTTTTTTAATATAGAGGTTCTCTTCATCTTCAATGACCAACTCTAGTGCTCTAAGAAGAGATATAGAGGAAGCACATCGAGAAAGAGGTAATCTCTTCTACCAATTATTACAAACTTCTTTATTCTTATACATCATATTCATTAGTTGTTTCATTAATAATTAATAATATAAGTATCTCTAATATACTTATATGTTATTATAAATATTAAACAACCATGTTTTACCTTCTATCCATCCTACGAAAAATGAAATCACTATGTGTGCGTAAGTACGACTTACCATGTCCATAATGTGGTGTAATATGTTCTTAAGTACCACCTTACATAGATGGGTATAATGATGGAAATAGTGACTATATATATTAATTGTATAATATATTACCAATTATGAGATATTATACTCCATCCACTTCAATACCATTCATTAATTCTTGAAATGATATCATCTCGCGCGCATACATACGACATACCGTCTCCAGAATGCGATGCGATTCATTCTACACGATATTCATTAATACATAATTATACACAAAAATTTAATGAATAAATATTATATATATTATAATAATATCATTCTGTAAATTATTTAACTATAAACTAATAAGTGGAACCAGAACTTATCTGACAAATATTTCATAAGAACATAAAGTAGTTAATATCCGGATAATGAGTGACAATGAAATGTTCCTAACAAACGGATGATAATATCATCATATATGATATCAGAAAAATTATAATGATTCTAGAATAAGTCGATAAAATTACTTAAATCATTATACATGAGGTTTAGAAACATACGAAGGATATCGGACCTAAAGTAAGGGATAATTTTACAATCTCATTTTTATCAGAGATTGTTTATACGTATGTATTTACTCAGGTATATTTATCATCCACATACATGTTTCCAACTTTTGTAAAAAAAAAATATATTCCTCTACAATTTTTTAAATTTAATTTTACCATTTGTAAAATTTTTATTAAATGTTATGAATTTAGTCTTTTTTCATTATTTGATTTGAGGTACTTTTTCTTTTCTAGAAAAAGTATGAGGATAATGTTTTTTAACTTATACAACATGAATAAAATTTTATAGTTTAATGACACCTTATTTCCATGAATAATCTTATACACGATTTCAATATTATCTTTAACTAAATGTCTTTCTATTAAAATTACGTGGAATTTTGACCTAAGAAGACATTTTTGAAAATTAATGGATATTATCCTCAAGAATTAAGTTCAAGTGTTTTATCAAAATTATTTTCTACATAAGATGACATAGGGTTATGTTTATATCCATATTATTAAGTTCACATGATTGTATTAATTATGGAATTGTTTTTATGAAATCCATTCATTTTAAATGGATTATGATGGAAAGTTGTTTAAGAAACCAATTTTAATTCATAGGTTATGATATGATAATTGATTTATGTTTTTAGGGAACACATAAGAATGGTTTCATTATGAGATTTTTGGGACATATATCTCCCCAAAATTTATTAGGTAAATATTTATATCTCCTGATATAGACATGAATGTAATGACATGTAAATTTGGTTTAGTAATACAAGGCAGGAAAGAGGAGTGAACTCGGTTCAGCAATGGACTTTGACCCCAATGACGGTATTGACAATAAGTCTTGACTAATATGAAATTATTTTCTATGATTATGTGTGTATTCTAGGAACTATAATGTCTTATGTTATGAGTATTTGGATTAAATTTCACTTTTATGATTTATCCCAGGACAATATATTATGATCATTTATATGCAGGATAAGATTTAGAAATGTTATGTTCATATGATTATTATATGGTCGATATTTCACTTGTTTTCCATTACTGAAATTTTGATATCACCCTTTAATTTTTTTTCTTTCCCCGGGTCATGAATAAAGGTATTAAGTAAGATAAGTAAAAAAAGATTCTAGTTTTTAAAGAAATAAGTGGGAAAAATGTAGATGTTTTATGAACAAGTTGTTTATGTTTCCCTGTTTTAAAATACACTAAATATATATGGTCCTAGAATTGTCATTGTTATGTTATGTATTAAATATTCTAAAATGTTGAGGTAATATATACATGTAATTTATGGGTTGTTGTAGTCAATAACTTCCAAACTAAATCTTTCATGAAAAACTAAATAGTTATCACTCGAAAAAGTGATTTTTTTTAAACAATTATTAATAAATTGGTGATAAGTTGTTATATGTAAATCATATATGGTATGATATGTTCTAATATGATTTTAAATGGATCTATAATATATATATATATATTTATTATATAGGATGTTTTAATGCATATAAATCAAGACATGACTTGGGGTAAGGGATTTATGGTAAAATATCATTTATTTTCAGGAATGTATATGTTAAATTTCCATAACGGGAAATTATATGATCTTTATCCACTAAAAACCATATATTTAATTCTTATATAGTTATATATTGGGTTTACTTTTTACCATTCATTCTTTTATTTTTTATATAAAACAATTGATAAACTATTTTTAATAAAAGTCAAGATTATTTCTTCTTTCTCCATGAATACATTTATTCAATGTCAATATATTTTTTAAATATTTTTATTTTTTTTTATTATAATTTTTAATAAAATTTATTTTTGATCATATTTTATGATCTATAATTTTTTTTAAAAACAGTATTCTTTTTATTTTTATAATGTGGTTCATTTTAGAAAATGGTTGCAAAAAATATTTGTTTTGACATACACCATAGGAATAACTTTACTTAACATAATGATTCTAATACCACACTATCATCCTATCACGTATGTTCTAAACTTTTTATGGGAGTCCAATTTCTTTGTGTGAGTAATTCAGAAAAGGAAACTAGTAGGATACATGAAATTGTGAATTCATGTATTTTTTTATAAATTTTATCTTAAACCTATAATTTTTCTATTTAATGGGAAATTACATGTCATGTAATGGGAGAACACATTATATAAGGGATAATATGAAGAATATGTTAACTGGTTATACAATATGAGAGTTTTATTGGGAATTTAAAGGGTTAACATCTTATAATGGAATGTATCACATTTATATAAAAAGGGAAACATGATTTTCAGCGTAAAAAATCTTCCTTGAAAACACGACGCATAATGGGATTACAAGAAGTGTAATTGTCTTGAATTGGTATTTTGGGGTGCTTCACAAATGATTTATTATTTTATTAATTTTAAGATTCCATTATCTTAACCTAAAGGCTCTCCCTAAGTGATTTTGGATGACTCCTTGACATAAAAATAGCTTTATTAAAAGATTGATCTCTATTTTATTTTTGTTTATTAATAATGGGTATGTAATAATTATAGTTCTTATTTGTTTTGGTTCAGATTGTGGTTTTTCCATGGTTGAGTTCCAATTTCTGATAATATGGTGTTTTCTATCGATCCATTTTTAGTTTCATGGCATGCTTTATCTTTTTATTTCTGTTCTCTTGGTTTTCATTCACTTTTGTCAAGGAATCTAGGTTTATATAGTTTTAAGATAGGTGTTTCTATACAGTGGGTTAATATAATTAATTCCATGTTTTTAATGACAAATTCCCTTGGATTTGTTTATTGATTTGAAATGATAAGTAGTCTTGAATAATCTATTATAAAGGAAAAATATTTGCAAAAGGGTTTTTTCTTTGAAAATTAATTATCTTGATTTGGAAATGGGTTTTGTAACCCTAAAGAGGATTAGAAATGAGTGAAAAACTTTTTATAAATTTTTTTATCATGGTTTTAACTGAATATATATAAATTAAAATTGGATACACAGGGTTCATTATGGAAGATACACGAGTAGCCATAGTGTGTGTTCAACACCAATAGAATGAAAACATTTGTGATATCGACTGGAAGGACTTGATATCTGTTAGATCCAATGTCATTCCTATTTATGATTCATATTATGTGACTTTAATTAATTTAACAATATTATAGAGCCTAATATGTGAGGTTATTTTCCATTTTTTGTTATTTATAACATGGTTTCTTTTTATCATGGAATTTTTATCACATGTTTTTTATGTGGTTGTATCGGATAGGTTCACATGATATGTTGTTTCATAGATCCATGTTTACATGTTATCTGTAGAGACTTGGGTTTTTTCCCTGTTAGACTTGGGAATATTTCGATGAAAAATTTCACAGCTAAGAGTGAAGACGACGTGCGATTCCGAGGCTAGGTGTGCCCAGAATTAATTTTATAAAAATATTGAGTATTTTTTATACTATGATCGTGGAGGGGGTGTGATATCTCCCAAATGGTAGATCAGAACAAAAATATGAGGGCATAGTTGCGTCCGGAACGTGTTGTTTACCCTTGGCGGGTTGTAAACTTTGCGAGCACTGGGATATTGTGGAAAACACTATAAGGGGAATATTCATAAATAAATGTAATAGTTTATTTATTAGTGTAGGCTCAAATAACATCTAATCGGAGTCTCAGATCGCAAATCCAAGTCTGCTGTTGCATTTAGAAAGGCTTGTTTACCCTAGGGGCGACCTAATTTCCTCCGCACCAGGAGGTCTGGTCGGGGGAGTTGTTTTAAATGAAGTTTTTTAAATAAAAAAACCATTTCATCTCCCCTCCCACCTCCTACACACACCAACGGAACCCCCCTCCCCCGTCCATTCCTTCGCCGATTCGAGCCGGAATTGTCCATTTTCTACGTCGATCATCAGCGGATCGAGCTTCAGGGCGTCACTGGCGTCGTTCTGCACCCGAAGCTTTGGCGTTTCGCCCGCGATGTAGGCAGGTTGATTTTTAATCCCCGAATCCCATTTTTCATGCAAATTTCTTCGTTTTGAGGTCATTCTAGGGAAGATCGCATCTCGAGGGCCGCGTCGGTACCTTCGGACCACAAAACGAACCACCGGGGTGCCCCCCGGCGGTCCCTGGAATCTCCTCCGGTGCGGCTTCGGTGTGGCGGCGCACGACGGTTGGCCGCCCGCGGAGGCGGCATGTTGGCCCATCTGCCAGAGCATGGCGGAATGGGGCGCCGCGCTGTGGAGGGCTGCCGGTCAGGGCGGGCCGGCGGTGGTGGGCTGGTCCGGCCCCTTTTTGTTACACGAGCCTTTTTAAACCTCTGTTTCTTGCAATCCGGGAGTCGGATTCGCGTGCTGTCTACGGAGACATGACCCTAGCAATGAGGTGAACCTTTAGGTGTGGGTTTAGGAATTTTAAGTTTTGGGATCGTGGTCCGGTAGCTTGAAACGTCGAATAAAATAATGATATTTTATTATTACTCAACTGCGGGCCATTGTAATTTCTACTCGGAGCATCCGAATGATGTTCCGTCAGTGGCGTTGAGACCCAGATGGTATGGCGGAAGTATTTATATGGTTTCCAGGTGTAGGGACTAAGAACAGGGTGTGGACTCCACGAGGCTGGGTTTTGGAGTTTTCGAAGAAACACAACTTTTCTGCTGGGTGTCCGTTTGGGACGAGTGAGTAGTCTATCCTGTGTGTTATTCTGGGAGGAGTGTAATGCTGTGATCTGTTCGATGTGTTACGGGATCGAGCCGTGGGCCCCAACCAATCTAGCCTTCGATGAATAGTGCCTTTTTCACTAGGTGTCCATTTTAGACGAACGAGTAGTTGATTCTGTGTGTTTTTCCAAGGGGATCGCAGTGATGTGATCCACTTGATGAGTTTAGGGATCGTTACATGGGCCCAGCATGGGCAAGCTACATTGGATAGTTCCTTTTTCATCAGTTTTCCATTTCAGGCAAGTAAAAAGCCTATCCTGTGTGTTTTTCCGCGTGGATCACTATAGTGGCCTTGGTATCGGCCTTGGTGCTACAAAGGGTGGCGTTGTTTTGGGTCGCTCGGGTTAGTGATGTTTGGACCAGCGGTGGTTGAGGGTACTCCCTTGGTTCATTCATACGAGATTTTGCACGACATCACAACCCCAGTATGGGCTTGTGATCCTCTCGATTGGATGTTTAATCAGTTAGAGTTGTGGGATCCCTCCAGTGGTCCCGAAGCAGGATCCTCTAGCATCGTTACCCTAGGTCGGTTTCTTGGTATCACTATGACAACTAATCCACGGGCGGAGATCCCCTATCTAGCAGGTTAACCCTGTAGGGTTTTTGGCATCATCGGGAATACGATATCTTATGCAGTGGTCCATGCTCAGTAGGGGTGTGGAATCATTAGATATACGATCCCCTACTCAACATGATGATTATAGTAGGGTTGCGGTATCGTCGGTTATACAATCCCCTACTCTGCTTGTCATTTCGGTAGGGTTGTGGTATCGTCAGATATACGATCCCCTACTCATCATGTGGTTTATGTAGGGTTGTGGCATTGTCGGTTCGATCCCCTACATCCCGAGTTATACCATATGGAGTTCTAGTATCATCGTGACCACCTTTATGTGGGAGACAATACTCTATCTGAGTGACATGCTTATGTCGAATGCCATATCAGGTTGCGGTATCCCCCAGCGGACCCTGGGAGTGATACCATATCTATGAGATCTTCTTATATCGGTGTGGGTTCTAGTATCTCCGTAGAGGACCCTAGGAGTGATCCCCTATCCAAGGAGTTTGGTGGTTATGTTGTTCCAGCGATGTTTCCTCAGTGACGCTAACCGACGAGCGAGATCTCTCGAGTAAGCATCTGAGATGGTTTTGTGGGACCCGATGGAGTGTATCACTCGGACAGGGGTCATCTAGGATGACATTGATCATGGAGGGTGCCCTCCAAGTTGTGGACAGTTACTGGTGATGAGTCCAGTACCTCTTGTGGCTTGGTGCGTGAGATGAGTATAGCAGGATTGTTCATGGTGTATGGATGGGCATACACATGAGCTGAGCTGACTAGTTGTGTTTAGCAGAGGATGGTCATGAGATGGAGTTTTTCTCTCATCTGGGTTCCCTCTCGCTGGGATGAGAGGACTGTTTACTTTCAGTTTCTCTCTTTTGTTTTTGGTTTTTGGGGTGCCTACAGAGTATGTTTATACTCACCCCTGCACAGGCTTTGCCTGCACATGTTTGTGTCCCCTTCAGACAACAGGCCTTTCGACAGAGTCCCAGGAGGACCTGGAGCAGGCGGAGCTGAGTGAGAAAGACTGACCGGGGTTTTTACCGGTGCGGTGCCGAGGGAGCATTTTGGTGGGTGTTTGTGGCAGAATTCCTCTTCTTCAGAGCAGGTTTGATGTGCTTTGTAGTTTTCTTTTGGTGGGCCATGTTTTTTCCTTTTTTGTACTGCTGTTGTACTCTGTTTGGGATAGTTGTATGCATGCATTTTAATTTTCAGTTTCACATATCTCTGCACTGTTTCATGGAGTTTTTTTGGGTGTGTGTGTATAGGTACTCTATGATAATGCCTTCCATGTGAGTGATAGCCTACTCAGTAATAGACCCATGCCCTTGGCCTGTTGGAGTTGGGCATGGGGTGTCGCAGCTCGATCCCTATTGGGTCGGGTCGTGACATTATCATTTTAATTCATGGACATGATTTCCTATTTTAACACTTATACTTTACATATTTATTATTTGAGAATAAAAATGATTTTTTTAAAACCAAATAAGAAATATTTTACTAATGGATTTAATTTCTAAAAATGGTTTTTAATATTTATTTGTTTTAAAAGATTGAATTGTTGCAGTCTTGATATTAGAACCTATATAGAAACTATGAAGGTTTCTAAATTGCATTTTTCTCACAAACTACTTGTACCTTTGTTTGTTTATAGATGTTGTATTATATGATTCATGTAATGGGGACTACATCTTATAGCAAGTTTTATTCTCTTGTTGTTGTTACTTTTGGTTTGAGTTATACTGAAGGTTACTTTTGGTCACATGGACATTTTAATTAACATATTTTTACTCTATTTTTTCTTTTATTGTCTGTATTTGTGGAATATAATTCGTCTTCACTTTATACCATAGTTGGTTATCTGTTTTTTTTCTTATATTCAATAATGGTTTTTTTGTCCTATTTTACATATTACAAGTAATGGTATGGTTCAGGTGTCTTGTGTCGTTGAATAGGGTTTGTTTGATAAAATTTCATATTAATTGGACGATCTGATTTTAGTATGTTAACTCCACATAGTATTGGTTCCATGTCATGGGTAGGAATGAGTTAGTACCATCAGAATTTTAATTGTAATTGTAAAAAGGGGCCTAAATATCTCACTTTTATGACTGAAACCGAATTACCATGGGTGGTGTAAGGCATTTAACTTGTATGAGACTTGATTTCTGAGGTCATTTGAATTAATTATATGGAAATTTTATTTAAATTGACCCATTTATTTTTTAATCTTTTCAATGGTTGATTTAAAATCATTATGATTTAAATATTTTGTATGAATACCAGTTATTGTTCCTTTGATTTAATATTTTTATCATGACTAATTTTTTTTGTATTTTTTTACTCAATTAATCCAAGAATGTCACTTACAAATACAAGAGAGGAATATGTAAAATATGTTCTTTAGGATAACCCTCTACCAGACCCTATATCGATTGATGCTGTTTTCTACACTATTTAGACTATAGGTCAAGTGGGTTTTGGGAACCTAGGATGCATGGTGGATCATGGACTTCAATTTACTAATCCTTATCCACCCATATTTCATGGAGACAAAAGACCCCCAAAATATGAGGTGTGTATTGTGGGGATAGAGAGGATCTTAAAATTCTTGAAGAATATAGAATACACTATGGTGGTTATTTCCACATATCATTCTAGAGTATTCTACCCATTTTAAAGAGTTGGTTCATTTAGAACTAGATCATGTCACTAATGAGTACCTAAAGGCATGGAGTTTTGAGTTAGTATTGAGGTCTGATATCTAGTTGATGTTGATTTGCATGTTCCTTCTAACCATTTTAGGGATGGATGAAAGAAACTTTTGTCTAAGACGGACATTGCTGGAAAGAAGAGTTTGGGAGGATCTTCAGTTGGTGTAGTGGTTATTCAGGGTGTTACTTCTTTCCAGAAGTGGTTGTGTTTGAGTGTTCAATTTTATTCTGGGCCATTTCTTGGGGCTTCGACAAAGAACCATTTGGTTGTCTACTACCAGTGTGGAAGGTGAGGACATACAAATCATAACTGTGTAGAGGCTCTTAACACGTTCCATCATTGTGGATGATATGTCCATATAAATAATTATTGTGAAATGATATATCTTGGAATTATGGTAGAGTCCACTCTCTCCAATGGTTCGTTGGTTTGTTAAGATTCTTCATAGGGTGTTGGGTCTAATCATCTATCCAAAGGTTTTGTTCATGTTTCTATGACTGGATGGATATACACTATGGAGTATGCACCAAAGGAATTTAAATAAGGTACATATTCTATTAGAGGTTTGGTGTTTATATCATCTTCTATTGTTCAAGAATTTTTTGATATAGCTGCTACTCATTATTTTATATCAAAAACATTTAGAGGACATGTTTTGTATGTATAAAGAATTATCCATAAGTGTTATATAATATAATAATTTAGTTTATAATTCACTTCATTACATTCCTAATTATCTTTTTTGGGTTAGAGTTTTATAATATTAGCGAATAATTCTTACATATCAACCCACAAGAATATAAAGTGGGTACAACTGAAAACAATATCAATTTTTTATAATACAAAATATTATAATAAAAACCTAAAATAATTTCATAAAATGCCCTCACATCATTAATCTTGGATTCTCATTTTCTCTTACCCATCCTAAAAATATATTGAGAACATTTTCAAACATGGAATGGGCACAAAAATATTATTAAGGGATATAAAAATAAGGAGGAGAACCATTATTCCCTAAATAATTATAAACATATGAAATCATTTTCACAAAGACATACCTCTCACCCATAAAGTATCTTGTACTTAATTTGTGAAACATGATATTTCCATAAAACATATATAACATAAGTAAATCCATGTAGGTAAATTGGGACATTACATTGTTAATATTTTCACCCTCAGAGGTACCTTAAGATTTGTATCCCTAATGGCTACCTCACAATGTAACCACCATTTCTACTTTGTGGTGTAACCATCGAAATTACACTTGGAGTAACCATATGACCATAATCTAACTTAAACATTCCAAATTAATTGTAGGGATATATAGGTACCACCTTTATTCATAAAAAATTCCCAAGAACCATAAATAAATTATAAAACATGAACACTTTCATAGAAACATTTATTTTAAAATTCATCAAAAGTAGAAATATAAATGAGGTTTTTAAAGAGGAGTCCCTTACATATACCATATCATTGAAGAAAGAATTAATAAAATTAAAGGAATATGTATAATCACTGTAAATACATATAATAAAACATAATATATTATATATTCACATCACAAATAAGTTTATCATGAAAAAATGAATAAAGTATAAGGTTAACCCAAAAAATGGAAATTGGGTGAACAATTCTCATTCCTCAAGATCATCTTACATAAAATATGATTAAAACTATGGTATAATGGTTAGAATAGTGTTATTAATTTTTGAAAGAAACATATTAATTATTATAACACCATATATTATAATTTTATAACACAATTCTACCCATTTATTAATAATATTTTGTTATTTACATTGTTTTGAGAATGTTCTTTACATAATGTCCATTGTCGGTTTGTAATGGATTTTCATATTGAAAGGAAAAGAAACTAAAAATTTTGAATGAAATGGTATTAATATGTTTTCATAATATTAAATTATACCATAAATCATTTTTTACAAATATTATGATGAATAATTTTATAAAACATTAATGATATTCGTTTAGATCATTTTGGTGGTTCTTCAATAATCACAAACTAGTTTCATTATATAATTAAATATTATGTATATATTTTAATTACATAAAATAAAATAGGTTTTATCATACACTTTACAATATTTTTCAACCATTAAAATTGTTTTATGACCATCCATGTAAGAGATAATAGAAATTAAAAACACATCATCCAAGATGTGGGTAATTCGAAAAATCACAGACGATGTTTTTATTTTTTAGAATAAAGGGGATAAAAGAAGAAGAATGATAATGAATTTTTACATAAACATGATAAAATCATAGTATATATATGATAATAGAGTTGTAATTCCTCTTGTATAAGGGTATTTTAATATATTATTAGAAAATAAAATGGATTGAAAATAAAATAAATGAAAAGGAAAGAGGATTCTTACCTCTTGAAATATCCTCCTTGGGAACCTCTTCAAGGCCTTTGGTTTTGGGCTTTAGGTGAGACCAGTAGGTATTAGATCTGGGGAATATTATTGTGAATAAGATTAGGCAAAATTTTGTGAATTATCAAATCTTGGGACGTGCGATGAGAATAGGGGGTGAGGGGTCATATTTATAGTAGAGGAGAGAGGGATTTTTGATTATTTTTTTCATTAGTTTATTAATTTTCCTCAAGCCTATGAATAGTGTGATAATTATCATAAAATATATTAAAATAATCAATTGAGTTTATAGATTATGGTTCTTACATCATTCACGATGTTAGTAATATTGTATTTATCTTATAATGTATATATATTGCAAATTACAGTATTTCACTATTCATTAGAAATTCAAGTATTTCAGAAAATTCCCAAAAAACCATCCAAAATTTTTTTATACATATAGAATTTAAAAATTAACTCCATTTTATCAAAATAAAATTCTAAATATGATAACATTAATTTTTATATAAAATCATAATTCATTCAAAAAATAAAAATTTTAGAATGATAATTGATTTTATAGCACATTGAAAATTTAATTAAATTCTCAAAAAAATTATCTTATAATCATAAGATAAAACAATTTATGATTATATTTTCGAAAAATAATTTTTCATATAAATCATTATATTAATTATAAAATCATAATTAAATATATATTAATTATGAAAATTTCAACACTTAATTTATAATTTTTAAAAACTTGTTTTATTTGTTCAATGATACAAATATATCGTATTTTCACTTATATGGTGGTTAAATTTTATTTATAATTTATTAGCTAAGGTTGCTATTCTATTAACCAGATTACTATTCTTAATGGTCATGTTACAATTCCTATGGTCAAATTACCTTTCCCACAGTAAAAATTCATTAATTTCAATTAATTTATAATGAATTTGAGTACTTAATTCCAGAAAAAAAAATTATTTAATAAGTACCTGGGTTGTCAGAATTTGATTCTGGAACTGATGTCATTCTTATTGAAGTTTTCTAGAAAATTGGAATAGAGGTCCAAACAATGGTTCAAATGTCCCACACGTCAGGTGACGATAACCATCTTCGAGGTGGACTGGGATTTTATAGTGCTATATCATGACAAATTCAAATTGATTACTAGAAAGGATTGGATGATTAGTGTTCAATTATTGATATATTTTTATCTCTATTGGGTTTTGTTATTATCTATAAATGGGGTCACTCATGTTTTCTTAGCTGACTTGGACTCTAGATGGGGAAGGGAATGGAATGTTGTCATAATCTCCTGCTAGTTTTCATAGATTTTTTTAGATAGAGAAGAAAATTTTAGTGTTGGTCAGATTATGGAATTTTTGTCTTTATCTCGAGGTATTATAGATGAATTTTATATTTTACCAGACTAGATAGAGGTAAAGTTTACTATAGATCGGCTCCCTAGTATGATGCGTATTTCTATTTCGTCACACTATTTGGTGCCTATTGAGTTTTTTGGAACATATGGAACATGTTGAGGACCTAGAAGCTAAATGATTTATTCATCCTAGAATTTCATCATGAGATTCACCTGACTAATTTTCTAGGAAAAAATATGGGAGGCTCAGAAATTGTGTTGATTATGAAATTTTGAATCAGGTGACATTAATAAAAAATATTATTTTTGAAGGATTGATGATCACTTTAATCATATTAGATGGGCTTGTTGGTTTTATATGATTGAACTGTGGTTATGGTAACACTAGTTTTGATTCCAAGAAGTGGATATACCTTTGATAGCATTTAGGTGTCGATAAGGGAATTTTGTGTTTTTGGTTATGCCATTTGGTCTTACTAATTATCTTATAGTGTTTACGGATTTCTTAAACTAGATCTTTCACTAGTTATTATACAATTTTTTGTTATATTCATGGATAGAATTTTGGTTTACTATATGTTATAAAAGTATCACATTGGAAATTTAGATATCATCATTTGATCCTTTCTCGGACATGTGACATTTGAAAGGGGTATCTTAGTAGATCAATAAAAGGTAAAAGAAGTTATCTCTTTAGAGTATCCCAAAAATGTGTTGGAGATCTGTAGAATTCATGGGTTTGTATGTTTAATATAATGGATTTGTTTATGAACTCTCAAATATTAAAAATTCAATGAAATCTTTAACCAATTTGGTTGTAATATTTTAATGTATTGATAAGTGTTCTATATCATTTGAGTAGATGAATGTGTGGTTTAATTTAACACCAGTTATTCTTATTTAAGAACCGATATCAGGTTATGAATAGTTTTTAGAGTATTCTAGTATGGGGTTTGGGTGTTTCTAGATGTATAAGAGGTAGGTTGTGGATTATGGATCAAACTAGTTATTCCCTCATTTTAAGAACTAACAGACCCATGATCTTGAGTTTCTAGTAGTTATGAATGCACAAAAAATATGGTGTCAATATCTCTTTTGAGAGATTTTTACAGCGTATTGACACTATAAGAGCATGAAATATATTTTTAATCAGAGGGATATTAATATTAAATAGATATTAAGGGAAAAATATCTTTATATGTCGGATTTTAATATTTATTATACCCATGGGAATGAGAATGTGGTTTCTAGTGCATTTAGTAGAAAATTATTGACTCGATCCATGAATGAATCAGTTGAGGAGTGGTATACGAATACTGTTTTTAAGGGATGAGACTGGAAGCGTAATGGGTGGGGGGACATGTGTTATTGGATTGGATAAATGTTGATTCTCCTTTTGATAAGTGAGTTCAGCTCAAGTAGGTGAAAGTAATCAAATCCCAACATGTAAAACCACTAGATTTTGTGAATTTATTTTTTTGAAATAATTTAATCATTTTTTTAACTTTACAAAAAACTGAATATTGATTTTTTATTATATAAAAATACAAATTTTTTATTACGATTTACGTAAACACCATGTTAATATTTCACTATAGGAAACTCGGTCTTTACTTGTGTTAAATGCAACAATGAGTTTCTATAAAACAACTCATTACTGTTATAATTATATAAATGAGATATTTATAACCAATAAATACAATAAAGTAATATCAATAGTAATAAATAGTTTTTAAATGTTTTCACATAAATAAAACATAGTTTTTGGTCATGAATTTATATATTTAGAAATAATATTTTCCTAAAGGAATTTATTTTTTATGTATTTTTTGAACAATAATAAAACTTATTTTTTAAAATAAAAAAAATTATTATGATAAAATAAACATAATTTTTTAATTTGTAATTCTGAAATAAACATTGGGATAATTTTAATATTTTTTTGAGAAGTTTCATTTTTTCGATGAATAGTGACAGAATACTAAACTGTAGTTAAAAACATCCATTTTCATTTAAAAAATTATTAAACATGAAATTTATTTTGAAAGGGATAATTGTTCAATTATATATATATACATTAATCCAATGTAAGTCAATAGAATAATTTTTTATTTAATTTATATATAAAAATCATATTTAACCTTTGAACGTTCTCTTAACCTGCCTTCTCACTACGTCTGCAGGATTAACATTACTCATAATTTTGCCTCTTCCATGGATTGAATTTCAAAAAATAGGTATATATGTTCTTAATTAGTGTGAAATTTAGAGTTTAATATGATCAACATAATATTTTAGATGTTATTACTAGTAACTTTAATAAATTTTTACTACAATTAAGGGTAAATTGGATAATGAAGGTAAAAATAATATAATAATTTTTAAAATTACACAAAAACCTGTCCAAATTTCATTGGATAAGTGTGTTTCAAATTAAATCATCCCTATGACTAAATTATAACCTTTTTATGACACTTGTTTAGAAATATGACATTTATTATGTTTTATTTTAAGATAAGTGAAAAATATCATACTAATATTATTAGTAACCATATCATTTTTAATATAGGGTTATATAGATGATAAATTGGACTATAAATAGTAATTTCAAATATAAAATTCTTATCTAAATAATCATAATTTAATTTTATCTTTTAGAGATAAAATAATTAACTTAAATTGTGAAATAATGATGATATAATAATTGTTTAATTAATAAAAGGATAAAATATCTGATATTAAAATTAATAAAATAAATATAATTTAAAATAATTAAGGTTGTCCATGAATTTTTAGGCTACTATGAAATTTTATGAGTGTCATAAATGGTTCGGTTCAAAATTACCTTGCTCGTTAGATATTATTTAAATAGTAATTTTTTAATAGTGTCAAAATTGACATTAATCATATTTTCTAAAATAAATATGCTATTAAGTTAATTAAAAATCAATAAAATACTTAAAAAAATAAAAAAAATATCAGTATAAGGTCTAAAATTTCATAAAGAGTCATTTTATGTACAATTAACCCTATATAAGTAATACTTTACAAACTATTAATTTTTAAAATTTTGATACAACAATTAAAACTAAAATATATAAATTATGGGTAAATAAAAATGATAAGGTTCAAATTAAAATAAAAATCACCCAAAAAATGTTGAATGAATAGAATTATACCCTTATCCACTCAGGATATAATTGGAGTTTTTTATAATGAACACTAGTCCATGAAAATGAGTTATATTTTTCTTAATGTCAATGATAGTTACAATATATCACTCTCTTTAATTTGATGTATTTTATGTTCCCACATAAGTAAAAATAAAGCTATTATTGAATGTAAATGTATATTTTTATCATAATGAAATATATTTCATTAAATAATTTTATTTTGGATTTTTTATAAATTATATAATTACCTTATATGATTCATCAATGTTAAAATAATATTTTTCAAAATAACAAAAAAAATAAAATAATTGATTTTAATATCATTAATTTTGACATATTGGGGATGAATTAAATTGTATAAATAATTTTATATATCTATAGGATAAATTATAGATGTTTTAAACCATTATTTTCTAATCCCCACATTGTCTTGATGTATTTAATGACACATTAAATGAATATTATCAAATTTGAAAATGATGATATTTTATTAAATTCATATATATTATTAAATTATTTAAAAATAAAAAATTATAAATATTAAAAATTGGATAGGATATGGTAAAAAATTCAGAAACCATTCATCTATATCTTATTTTGATTTTATTTCTACAACATTACACTATTATATTTGAATATTTTGAGGATTTACAAAAGTGTGCATCACCTCAATTATAAAAGTGAATATCCTCCCTCACTTCCTCACACCAATTTTATCCTTAATTATCAAAAATAACCTAAAAATTACCCTTATATAATTTCCTAGTAACATTATATTGATTTGTTTCTTCTCAAAAGAGACACTCTAGTGTCCCAAAGATGATATCTATATGTAGATCATCGAAGAAGATGTAATCTGTAACTGAATCATTCAAAGTTGATTCTTCTTATACTTAATATTTAGGTTTAGATTACTTTATAGGTAATAAATTTAGTATCAAGTATATTATAATATAATATTATGATTATGGAAAACCATATTCAACTTTTTACTCATCCTTTGAAAAATGTAAACAACTCGTGCGTACGTACGACTTACCAAATCCACGCAGTGGTGTAATCTATTTTTCATTAATGATTTATTTGGATGGGTAATTAGGTATACAATGGTTAAAAATAATAAATATATTATGATATTTATTCTTCATAATTAATATATCATATAATTTTTTTCACTTTTACTATTAATAGAGTGATATCATCGCTCGTGAATACGTATGACCTGCCATCTCTACAACACAATTTGATTAATATTCCCTATTAACCATTTCAAGATTGATTATAAAAATTTATATAATTATTAAATATGAAATATATGAAACAATAATTCTAATTTAATTATATATATATATATATATATATTTCAATTACCTTCTTCCATTCAGTACAATAAGAAAATAGAAAGAACATTCATGCGTACATACGGCTTACTGTCTCCAAAAATGGTGTATTCCATTCCATTTCATATATCTGTATTTTATATAAATTTAAAACTCAATATTTATTTTATATAAATCATCTTTTAAATTATATAAGTATCTAAATCATCATCTATGAAATATGATCAAGAATTAAATGTCAAAACACATACGATAAGTAAAGCGGTTGTTAAACGAAACGTTTCATTAATAAGGAATTATTAATAAATGGGTATTATAAAGTAGTAATTGAATTGTATATGATATCATTAATATTATTATGTTTTTTTATAAGTTAATAATATTTTTGAAGCCACTATAATTGATCTTCAAGTTTATACGGAGGGAATTAGACCTTAGGTAAGGGATAATTCCACAATCTCATTATTATTGAGATTTTTTATACTAAGTATATGATAAGAAATATTTATATTCCATGTCCAAAATTTGTAAAAATGTTATTCCAAAATATTTTTACTATTCCTATAAAAAAACTTTAATGTCATTTTTCCCATGTATGACTTTTTATTAAACAGTTGGAATGGAATTTCTACTGTTTTCCTAACGAGTTACTTCTTGACTTTATTTGAAAAAGTATGAGAATAATGTTTTTTAAATTATATATAATGAATGGATTTTTGGTATTCAATGAATCCTTATTTCCTTGAATGTTTTCATAAAATATTTTTAGGATTAATTCAATGAAAAAATTTCCATTTGAAATTCTATTTCATTTCATATAAAGAAAATGTTTTCAAAGAATAAAGAATATTTTCCTCATGAATTATTTTGATGAGATATATAATTATTTTCTTCTAAAATAATATTTTTTTGATGTTACTTATGTTTTACTGGGGATATTATTTTTTGTTTCCATTCTTATTATTTATTTTAATGGGTTATGTTTATGATGGAATGATATTTATGAAACTCATTTTTGTTTTCAAGGTTATGTTATGATTGCATGATGTTTATAAAAACCATTTCATTCCATGGGTTGAAATATGATAAATTATTTTGGTTCTTATGGGACACATATGTATGATTTCATTATAAGATGAGTGGGAGCTATATCTCTCTCCAATGAATTGGGTAAATACTTATATCTCATGAGATAGACATAAAGGACCTTATCCGCTATGATGGTATTGGTAGTGAACCATGACTACTAAGATAATTATAGTTGTGAACCATGGCATCCAAGAAGGTCATGGGAGTGAACCATGGTTACCATGATGGCATGGGGAGTGAACCCATAATATAATCATGGTCTGGTCAAAGATTCCCTGACTACTGTTGAAGTCTTTGTTATATGATTATGTGTATTCCATATACTATCTGTCTTATTCTTATTTTATGATTTTATGGAATATATTCTTTATATCCTTACAATTCATGTATTATGAACTGCCAATCCTTATAACATGTAATATCAATTTTCATTAAACCTGGATCATTATAGTTGGTATCAGAAAGAAAGTTTAGTTACCCTCAAAACCATAATGAAAAAACTCTAGTGAGATCCTTGGGGATATTTATAAGGATATGATTAGGGGTCTCTCTAAGTATAAGTGTCACAAGCATTAATGTTTAGAAAAATTTCTTGGAATTTTGGGTAAAGGATATAGTGAGAGTTTTCCAAGAATTACATCCATGTCTAAATAATATAAGAGGATGTGGCTCTCGAACCAATGTACCTAGGGGTAACAAGTCTTAGAAGGTGTGTCAGGCCTAACTTGAGCATAAACTGGTACATAACAATTGGTCTTGATACACACATGGTTTGACACTACTAGGAGAAATGCTTTTGAAATACACAAAATAGTTACGAACAATCATGAAGGATTTAAATTTAATATGTCTATGAATAACCCGGTATAAGCATTAGTAGTCATAGATTAAGGAAGGTATCATGATTTAGATATTTGATAATTTATATTCTATGATTCTATTGATTTCTATTATGATAAATGTTTGTCACACTATTTTTCTTGGTTTTTTTCAATGAAGAGAGATAAAAGGATCTTGGTTAATATTAAATGTTTCATATGTTTAAATTATGGTAATTTTAAAGGTATATTTCATAAGTGGAAATCAATAGAAGGGAATACAGATGGTGGTATGAGTATTGGGTATATTTTTAAAGATAATGATATTTCTAATGACATGAAAATAGTATAAGATATTATAATAGTATTTTTTACATCAAGTGTAATTATCATGATTAAATTAAGGTTTAGTAACCTTAAGAAATAATTTATAATTAATATAATAGTAAAGCGGTGTTAAGGATTAGTATTATGATTTCTAATTAATGGTTTAAAAATAAATATGGATGAATGAATTATAAGTTTTTTATTAAGGATTTGAAAATAAATTTTAAATGTTTTTGATGACATAGAAATGTGATTTAATTAAAAGGTGATATTTGTATTTAGTGACAGATAACCATTAATATGTCTCTCAATTTATGATAATTTTTATTTTCTGAGGATATATTTGATATGAATAAGTAAATTTGATGATACTGATTACAATGAAACTAATTAAGGACTTGTTGACAAGTGGTTATACTATCAGTGATGAAGTTTGTGAAATTTTTTGAATTAAAGAAAATACTCAATATAAATTGGAATAAAAAAAATAATTTTATTGATAACTATTTAAGGTAATTTAGATGAATAACACGTTTCAATAGAATACACGATAAAGGTATTCGCATGTTTGGAATGTGACAACCAAGAGCTACCTTATGATATATTCGATAAATGTTAAGGTAATTTGGTGAATTTCATTCTAATGATTTTTTACTTTTATCTTTTGAAAGGGTTATAAGGTTGAGAATTTTTGGAATGGTTTAAGTTAAACTTTATATGAGACTTTAGAGATTAAAGTAATATATCATCATAAAGGATTTATGCATGTTGGATTACTTATGATGAATTTTTTATCGTGATGACCACAAATAGAATATATGATCACTCAATTTATGGAAATCAAGATGTTCTAAAACATCAGAAATGAAAAATTCATCATTATTGAAAATTTATAAATGAAAAATAAAGGGTAAGTTTGCCTTGATTTCTAGAAATCATATATTCTTATATAAGTCTTAAACTATAAGGAAATAATCTTGAAATCAAAAATGATATACAAGTAACTTCTTTTATGATGAATCAAATATCCCCATAGATCGTCACATATTTATGGACTTGTGATTTTTAACTTTTTCCTAACAATGTTCTCTATCATTCTCCATCAAAACATGATAGTTAGAATTCTCTTGCATGTCCATGTTTTCACTACCCACCAATGTTATCCTATGTTGTATCCCAATTATGAGTTACATTGGGTAACCATTATGTTTCTAACATTCCTTTTTTAAAAAAGAGTTTTAGTGTTCGTTTTTATGATGAGGGTTTTTATTAAAGTAACATTAAAGTAAAAAAAACATTAATAACCAATAATACTTTCAATGGATAATGTCATTTTTTTGGGGATAGAATGTAACTCCTTGAGATTTTGTGAATGTATTTTTTTTTCAAATCAATTTCATCATTTTGATATGTCTCAATTTATATATCACAAAATATAGTTTTTTATTATTATATAAAAATAATATATTTGGAATACATTATATGGAAAACCAAGTTAATCTTTCACTACACAGGATACTGGCTTGAACTGAGTTACACAAAACTCTCAGTTTTTGTGAAACAATAATTTAATATTATAATTTTTTAAATGAAATAGATATAAAATACCCATTAAAGTTACTAATATGAAAATTATTAGCATATTTTTCACTTAAATAGAACATATTATTTAAGAATGTATTCTTATATTTAAAAATATAATTTACTTAAAGGAACTACTTTTTTTCCTTCTGTAAAAAATAATAAATTTAATTTGATAAACTATTAAAATGTTAATTTGATAAAATAAACACAATTTTTTATTTTTTAGTTTAATAATTAACGTAGGATTAATTTTTATTATTTTTCTAAGAAGTTTCATTTTTCGATAAAAAGTGAAAAAATACTACATTGTAGTTAAAAACTAGCTTTTGGATTTAATAAATTAATATACATTAAATTTATTTTTAATGTAAAAATAGATAAATTATAAATATATTAATTTAATTTAGTTCATTGGGTTTTATATTGAAAATATATATAATTTTTTTATTGAACTTTTTAATGTTATTTTTACCTCATTTCCCACCACATCTGTATGATTAGCATTAATCATAATTTTTCTACTTCTATGAATAGAATTTTGAAAAAAAACATATAAATGGTTGTAATATGTATTATATTTAGAGTCTAATATGATCAACTTAACATTTTGGATATTATAAATAGTAACTTCGGTAAATATATATTTACAAAAGTTTAGTGTAATTTGGATAATTAATGTAAAAAATAATATAATAATATTATAAAAGTTACAAAACACTTTTCCAAATTTTATTAGATAAGGAGGTTTCAACTAAATTAAACCATATTTTAAAATTTTAATCCTTTAATCCACTTAGGTATGAATATGAAATTCTTTATATTTTATTTAAAGATAAGTTAAAAATGTTATACTCGTATTTTTAATAAATATAACATTTTTAACATAGAGTTATACAGAAGATAAATTAAACTATAAATATTTATCTAAAATTGAAATTTTATATCTACATAATGATAATTTATTTATAATTTTTAGTAATAATATAATTAATTTGAATAGTGAAATAATGATAATGTAGTAATTGTGTAAGTAATAAAAAGTTTAAATAAATTATATTGAAAATATTAAAATAAATGTAATATAAATTAATTAAGGTTATCAAAAAATTTACTAAGAGACTATGACCTTTTATGAGTGTCATAAATGGTTTGAGTCAAAATTTTCTTGCTATTTGGATTATTTATAAAGACAAAGTTGGGAATATTGTCACAATTGATACTAGTGATATTTTATAAAATTATTATTTTATTAAATTATTTAAAAATCATAAAAAAAATTAAAGAATTAAAAGTGGTTATTATAAGGTCTGAAATATCATAAATTTTCTATTTATTGGAAATTTATCTCATATAATTAATAATATATACAATTTTAATATTTAGAATTTTGTTTATCACAATTAAAATTTAAATAGTCTAATTAAGGGTAAATCAAAATGGAAAGGTCTAAAATAAAACCCAAACTTGTTAAAAAATTATTTGATCAAGATTAATAGACCCTTAGAACCTTAACATAGAATTAAAATTATTTAATGGAATCTATTCCATTAAAATAGCTTACATATTATTTAAAGTAATTGATAGTTAAAACATATCACTCTAACATGTTTAATAACTTTTTTGTGTCCAAATAGGGACAAAATCATTGTATGAATAAATATAAATTCAATGTTTTAATATAATAAAATAAACTTCATTATAAAATTTTATTTTTAATTTTTTAAGAATTTTATAATTACCTTATATTCTTATTCAATGTTAAATATATATTAATTTAATTAACAAAAAAAATATTTTATTAATATTAATTTTGATATATTATATATGAATTAATGTTTCTAATGAATTTTATATATCTATAAAAAATATTAGGGTTGTTTGAAACCATTATATTAAATTGTCTCATTTTCTTGATGTATTTAAATCCAAATTAAATGAATAATATCAAATTTGAAAATAGTGATATTTTATTTTCATAAATATAATATTAAATTATTTAAAAATCACAAAAAAGATAAATATTCACAATCAAGGTCATCAAAGAAGAGGTAATCTCCTTGTTGACTATTTCAAAATTATTTTTTCTTATATTACATATAAGTGTGCTTATTCCATTATAAAGTAACAAATAAATTTGCCTCTATATTTTGAGATGTTTTTATAATTATTAAACAATAACATCACAACTTTTATTCATCCTATGAAAAATTAATGTGTCACTCATTCGTATGTATGACTTACCATCTCCACGATGTGGTGTAGTATGATTTTCGCCATAAGATTATTTGAAAATGTATAATAATGGTAATAATGGATATAAATAATAAATAAAATATGATAGTGATACTTTATAATTACTATAATATGTAATTCCTCAACATTTTCCCATTAAGAGAATGATATAATTGCTCATGCATATATATGATTTACCATCCGCACGATGCGATGAGATTCATCTTCCATGTTAACCATTTTTTGAATGATTATAAAAATATAAATAATGAATAAATAAGAAATATATTACAAAATAATGTGATTTAATATATATATATATATATACATATATGTCATTTACCTTCTTATATTCCTTTTGATAAGAAAATGAAAACTTTGTTCATGCATACATATAACTTACCATCTCTATAACCATTGTATTTCATTTCATATATCTAACATTGATATATATTTATATATTAAATAGATATGATAAGTAAATAATTATTTACATTATATAATTAAGTAAATCACTATCTAAGAAATAGTTTCAATAATAAAAATTCAAAACATGTACGATAAACAATCTGATTATTACTCGAAACATAGCTTTAAATTAGAATTTTTGATAAATAGATAAGATAAACTCATAAATGAATCATATATGATATCATAAATATTATTAAAATTATTTTATAAGTTAACAATATGTTTTAAATGTCTATACATGAGTTTTAGACACATACTATGGGAATCAGACCTAACGTAAGGGTTAATTCTACAATCTCAATATTATCAGTATTGTTTATATTCAAGTATTTACTGGGAAATATTTTTTTTCCATTTACAGGTTTCTGAAAAATTCTAATTTTTTTTAATATTTCTCTAATATTTTAAATTTAATTTAACACATGTATGAGTTTTTTTTAAACAGATTGAAAGGAATCATTTTTCATTTTCCTAACATTGTACCTTTTGACTTTAGGGGAAAAAGTAAGAGGGGAATGCTTTATTAACTTATAATACATGAATAAATTTTAATGATTTCATTATTCTTTATTGACATAAATATTACTCTACAATATTAAATGGTTAATTTCAAAAAAAAAAATTTATAATTTCACAGCATTTCAATTAAAGAAAATGTTTTCAATACATAAAGGATATTTTCGTCAATTTTTTTTCAAGATATCTCTCAACATTTATTCCATTTAAGATAAAATTGTTTGATGTTACTTATGTTTTACTAAAGAAATGATTCAATGTTTCTATTCTTATTCCTTCTATGAATGGTATAAATTTTTTATGGAATGCAATTTATGAAAGTCATTTCTTTTCATTGGGATATGTTATTATTACATGATGTTTATGAAACCCATTTTATTCCATGGATTCTTATATGATAAAATTATTATTTTCTTATGAAAACAATAGTTATTATTTCATCATGATATGGGTGGGACCTATATCTCCCTCTAATGAATTTGGTAAAGATTTATTTCTCATGAGATAGACATAATGGACATTGTCCACTAAGATGGTATTTGGAGTGATCCTTGACTACTAAGATGGTTATGGGAGTGAACCACTATTACATAGATGGTTATGGGAGTGAACCATGGAAACCAACATAGTAATGGAAGTGAACCCACACTACTAATATGTCCTTGGAATTAACACCTTAACTTCTATGGAAATCATTTTTATATTCTTATGTGTCTTCCATATATTACATGTCTTATTCTTAGGTTATAATTTCATGGATTATGTTTTTTATTTAATTTTTATTCATATATTGTGACATTACAATATTTATAACAATATTTCTATTTATGATTATTAACACACATGGTATAATCATATATTTTCCTGATAATTCCATCATTCCCTTATACTCATAATTATGTTTACAAGTCTCCCTTGTTTAAACTTTTTAAGAATCTGAGATCAATATTTTTCTTCTGTTTTAATTTTTTCATGTTATAAATATATGTTTTATTTAGGGGCACTAAATGGAATATATTTATGGGAGATTTTGACTACCTATCACTATACTATAATAACATGTTCCACATTTCCAAAGGAACTAATCAAATATGGTCTTTATTAATATGGTTGTTTAATGTGTTATTTAATCCTACAAAATGATGTAGTATCCTGGTATGTCAATCCTGGGTCATTATAAAATACTTGTTTAAACTCTTTTATGGTTGGGATACATTGGGTTAGTGGTATTGATATACAAGTAGATCTTTGCGCTTCCATAGAATGATGGTTGTACCGTTTTCCAAAAGGAACGAGTTATTGGATAGTGGAACCTATTTTTATATGTATGGGAATTTTGCTACAACTATTATGTATAACTATTTGATACTTTGGTTTTTTAGAGGGGGGTTTAGATTATTGATATTGTATTTTGTATCATGGTGTCTTAATTTTCATATCATTAAGGTGGAACACCAGAGACCTATGAGGTTGTTGTAGCCTTTACTCATTCTGGTATGGATGTGGGATGATATTTACATTGATTTCATCATTAATTTTATAAATATTCTTAGTTGTAAAGATTCTATTTGTGTGATCATTGATCAACCCATCAAATCAATACATTTCCTACCAATCTGGGATACAATAAAAGACGAACAACTTGGGTATTTTTATGTCCATGAGATTGGGAGACCTCATTGGGTTCTCTCTGTAGTTGTTTCTAAAAGGGACCCAAGGTTCTCATTGAGTATCTGTAATGGTTTGTAAGATTTGATGGGTTCCCATAATATTTGGAGCACTAATTATCATCTGTAGATGGTTGAATAGGTAGAAGACTATCCAAGTTCTTGAGGATAAACACTGGGACTATATTCTTGATTTCAGAAGATCTCGGGAAAAGAATTTTCATTTGGTTGAATTTGAATATTAGAATTGCTATCCAGATTTGATAAATATTGTTCCTTTTGAGTATTTTTATAATAGGTTGTGTTGATATTTCCATTTTTCTAGATAGATTTTGGAGGGAAGTCTTTCGTTGGGTGGAGTTTTATTCTAGAGATTATAGAGAAGGTATAGTTGATCAAGTGGATATTGATCATGAAAAATATACATTATAAATATTATATAGACTTTATTTATAGGATTTTGAAGTTTTATTTTGATAATTAGGTGTTTTTCAAATTTTCATTTCTCTTGGGACATCGTTGGGTGTGTAGGAAAGTTAAATTGGCATTGAAGTTTTTAGGACCCTTTGAGATTGATGGATTACTATTGAGGGTGGCATATTAGTAAAAATTTCCATTTAGCATGACATATATCCACAAAGAGTTTCATGTTTCTTTATTGTGGAAAAATATACCTAATCCTTCCCATGTGATTAGATATGAGGATGTGCATCTACATTCTTGTAAAACTATAGTTGTGTAACGAGTTAAAATTATGGATTATCATGATAATTTATTTCACGATAAAATTATCCCCTATTAAAAGTATTATAGAAGAGTGCACATGATATCCATGAGATGTGTGAGATGGATTCATTGATTAATCATTAGTGTTTTTCTCTTTTTGTAGATACAGGATCTTGAGGGACTTTAGGGTTCGAAAAAATTTATAGTGGGAAGATTGTAATTCCCCATTACCTCTCTATTTGGTATGTTTTGACCTTTATTTTTGGATTAATTTTTCATTGGATAAGAAATTCTAAAAAGAAAATTGGGAGGATACAAGTAATGGTGTTGTTAGGGATTTGTTATATTTTTTTCCTTAAACCGGATTTTTTCCGTTCGCAATAAATTTAAAAAATGTGTAATGGGAGTATATACAATGTGATTTTTTCTAAGAAGTCATGAACTTGATACATATCGTGAGAGGTTTACACAACTTATAAGGGGTTCAAGTCAAGTAATGAAAAATGTTACATTTTTAATAAAAAGGAAATAGGTCTTCTAGTGTATATGATCATCATGGACTACATGATGTTTAAAGTAATTAAACATCATGTAATGGTTGAAAAGCTAGATTTTAGGTTTTTGTAAAAATTATTTTTTATTTTATTCAATATATTATTCATTACTCTTAACCTATATGGTCATTGTTAGAAATTTATGGTGACTACTTCCATTTTTTTATTCAGTGGCTGATCATCATTGGGGTTGGTTTTATTCGTTTTAGGTATGTAATAATTTTGGTTCTTATTTGGGTTTGTTTTTTATTGTGATTTATGCACGGTTCTGTTCGGAATTTTGATTGAATGGTTTTTTATATCAATACTTTTTAGTTTATTATCATTCCTTATCTTTGGAAGGTTGTTCTCACGGTTCCTGGTCACCATGGTCAAATGCATCTATGTTTCTACCATTTTGTGGTATGGGTTTCTATACAATAAAATAATTTTCATGAATTTTATTTTGTTATTCATAAGTTCCTTTGGTTTTTTCACTAATTTAAAATAATAATTATTTACAAAATGATATCATGGAAAGGATTGTTTTTTATAAATAGGTTTTTATTTTAAAATAGATTTTCTAGATTTGGAAATGGGGTTTCAAACTCCAAAGAGGATTATATTGGATTTAAAAAAAACTTATACAATTGTTATAATGATATTGAAATGAATTTTGAAAAAAGAAAATTTGAAACCTTGGGTGTATCAGGGAAAAGACACATGTCAACCTTAGTGTGTGTTCAGTTCCACTTGAAGGTATCATTTTCTGATATTGACTATCATGAATTGATATATGTTGGATCCAATGTTGGTTTAATTTCAGATTCTTTTTATAGGCCTATTATGTAGTGTTCCATAGTCTAGAACCCAATATGTGAGGTTCTTTGTAATTTTTGGTTATTTATCTCATGGAAGTTTTTATTAAGGATGGGTTCTCATTGGTTTTTATATGATTTTATATCACATAACTTTACATGATATATTATTTCATTGATATGTGTTTACCTGTGTTACCTCATGATGCATGGATATGTTTTCCTATTTTATATATTCTACTATTAAGATTTTTTGTTTTCATTTTTAATATTTTATATTGTATAGAAACTATGGTGGTATCCAACTGGTATTTGGATCATACCCTATTTGTGACTTGGGGAATTTGTATATGTTGTGTTATAGGATTCTGGAAATACGAAGAGCATGTAATGACACGATGAATTTTGTTGTTGTTGTTTCTTTCAGTTTGGGTTGTCCTGAAGGTGACTTTTGGTCAAGTGGGGATTTGAATTAGTTTTTAGATTAGCCTATTCTGGATTGGATTATATTTCCTTTTGGTATCTCATTCATTTTCACTTTTTTACTGTGGTATATTGTATTTTTTACTTATATTCATGACAAGATTATTTTATCCTATTTTAACAAAAACACATGACATGCCGATTTAGGTGTCTTGTCTAGTTAACCATGGTAGTTTTGTTACAATGACTACTCTTTTCTTTGAATATTACATTAAATGATTACATGATTGTTCTGAATGCAAATTTTATTTATATATTTTGGTAAATTTGAGACATTAAATATGGTATTTTAAAATCAAAAGGTAATTTTCCTCTTGAAATGTTCTGCTAAAATTTTAAATCTATTTTTATATATGAAAACATCCATTGATGATGCTTATCCTTCACTGGTAGATGATATAATAATACCATCATTATTTTTTCTCTATATTCTTATCGATTATGATGATTAAGTCTTAATGAAACTCATTTTCGTTTCCATAGGTTATGATATGATGAAATGATAAAGGTTTTCATGATCATACGACATACATATGAGTTGATTATGGCTATATGATCGATGGGTCCTTCATAACCCACTAATGTATTATGGGTGATTTTTTTATAGATATCTCATGGGATGATGATGATAAGTACGAAAATGACTATGAGTAGCTATGTTCAAGTTTTTATGCATGAGGGTGATTACATAATGTTATGAGCATGATATTATGTATGGATATGATTGGTAATATCTATGATTAAATTTGGATGTGTGACTATGATTAATTATAGATATGATAATAGAATTATTACTGGACATGATTAAAAATAGTTATGTTCATGAGATTAAAATTTCATATGCTTATGATTTCATATTCCTATGTTATGAAACAAGAATTATGATTCCCACTTTGATAACCTTATTAATCATTCTTTTATATATGAATTAAAATTTTATTTTATGATCTATTCGTTTTTGAAATAAGTATTTTTATTGATAAAATGAAATTGAATATGTTATCATACCCTTATGATTATATTACGCTATCTTAGGATTAATATCTCACATGTTTACTCATAAATAGCATATATTTTAAACCTGTATTATACTTTATTCCCTATGATTTGATAGAATATTTTATATATGATCTTTGTAGAAGTGTAATATAATTATGATTATTGTGGGTGATGTTGATGATTTCTTAATAAATAATATGATTATGTATCTACTATCCAGAGTAACTAAACTATTATTGTTATTAGGTGTGTATAATTGTAATATGTATTGAATATTCAACTAAAATGATTTAAAATTTTGGTTTTCAATGATTAGGTCATTTCATATTAAAGGTTGATGTGACAAAAAATTAGATAACTTCCATCCATTCCCAGGATAATACATCATCTATAGTTAAAGGAAACTAGAAATTCTATGTCTAAAAAATTACTCAAATTCACAATTTTTTTAGAACATCAACATATAAAACCTCAACATTTTTTATTTTATCCCAATAAAAATTGGTTTTTTTCAATATTCAAATCCACACAATTTTCAAAAATAATTTTTAACACCACAAACTAAATTACTATGTCCATCCAAGGTAGCCACATACACGTAGGCATGTCTTCCGACTAATAGCGAGTGTTATATGTGAAATCATGGGGAGGATATACCCTTAATTAGAGTGAAAAATAAATGTTATTTCACAAATAATGTAATAATAAAAAATGTGAGAAATTCATTACCAATAACATACAATCTATAATGAATGGATGTGGAAAAAATAAACTCAAATAGAAATACCTGAATACGGGACACTAATCTCTCACATTGTAATCCAAATATATAAGATTGAAATAGAATAAAATTTCAAATATTCTCTATAAGCAACACCAATTCTCACTTCCTCTTGTTCTTCACACTCATTGAGATCTATCTTAGTAAATGATCAAACCATGGCCTTATCCCAACATGTACCTAAAACATGTTAGGGTTACTCAGGTTCCCATGTTCCATGGTCACCAGATAAAGGTGTGAGTACAAATCAATAAGAATCCACTAATGTCATCTAGTATAGACCCATAAAATTATGTGTATGTGAATGTGATAATATCAGAAAAAAATAAAATATACAGTGTATAATGTATAATGTATAAAATAAAAACTTATAATCATCAATGAACAAGAAAGAAACAAACACCCATATGACAAGTCGTTGTGTTATTACCAAGATTATAGAAACCCCATATGTTCCTAAATTTATTCTATAATGCAAGGAATGTTAGCCAGCTACCTAAAAAATCCCCCATGGTGGGATAGTCCTAAAACATATTTGACACATACCTCTTGATGGGATAGTCCATGTACATGATGGAAAAACACTCACATATCCCCCTTAGGGGACAAATCATATGTATCAACCTTTATGGTAAACTACATAATTCATATGAATAATATATAAAATGTATATATAAATGGTGACATATCAATATTATGTCATGTAAAAAAGATTCTTAACCATCACAAATCCAAAAGAAAGAAAACTTCAAGCATATGAATCTTGATCTACACACACACACTTTTGATCAATATCAAACATGTGTCACTCAGAATACTCACAAATAGATGTGATTAATATCAAACACGGTATCACAAATTCTCATGCACAGACAGACATGGGATTAATATAAAAAATGGGCCATGCTGGCTACCCATGAACACACATGTGACAAATATCAAATATGTTTTCACAGATACTCACACATACACACATTTGGTCACTATCAAAAATGGGTCTAAACCTCATCCATTAGTGTCCAACTTCATTCTAGTATGTGTGGGTCTATCATGGACATAAGATATTTGTCAAATTATATTATGCATGGTTCCATAAATTATATAATAACATTATATGATTAATTAATTAAGTATTGAAGTATGTTCATAACACAATTATGAAGTGAGGGTATTTATCCAAAAGTTTAAAACCATATATAACATTCCAAAAAACCATGAATAATACCATAGGTTAGAACACACATGACCAACTACCCCAAAAAAATGTATATCCCATCCAAGAAAAGCCTAATTTCTTGTCTGAGTCCATCCAAGTACATTCTTCCTCCATCAATTGATAAAAGGTTCTCAATCAATGCTAATGATTCCAAATTAATCAATTATATCTAATTCAAAATTAATTTAATTATTAAAATAAAAATAAAAATCAAAGGAAAAAATTCATTCCATATAAATTACTCACAAGATATCATCGCATAGCTAGAACCATGACAAATCACCTATAGAAGATATAGAACACCCATCTAACATTATTTTGGAAAAAATATATATCACATGGAAAGAAAAATTTTCATTTTAATATAATTTAATTATAATTGCAGAAATTAGTCTTCTGGGTGCTATACCATAGTCTCAACATCATCCACTAGAGTTTTGGAAACACCCGACTCCCTCTTGATTCTAACAAATAAAAAAGGAAAAATTAAATTCCTTGAAACTAGGGTCGATCCAACTAAGATAATACAAAACCCATAGAATTGACACTGTTGGAAATATTTTTAATAAAACTCTAATCAACGATACTCATTTATAATCATGGGAAATACTCTATCCTAGTCGATCAAATCCCCAACTCTCTTGGACAATTCTATTAAGATATGGAGAAAATTTCAACCAGTTCCCAAATTTGAATCAATAAAAATATTAATCATTAATATAGATAACCATGGAAATAAATAATTTAGGGTAAATTGGGATATAAATGGATTAATAGGGTCAATACACCAATATAGGAATCATCCCAAATGAATGAAGATATAGTATGTACAGTGAACCAACATTAAACATTACATAATCATGTGTTTTAAGTCAATAAATAATTTTATATCCTTCGAAGACATTTAAAATTTATATTTTTAGATAATTAATAAATAACCCTTTCATAAATAAATATTAGATCATGAAGTGGACACTCCCACCCAGTATCCATTTTCCACAAAATAAATTATGATATGGCATGTCTTCACAATATTCATCTTGACCTCATCCTTATCCCTACTCACCCGTATGGAAAATGTTTGAAAATTTGGGATATGAAAATTAAAAATAGTAAGGGAGATATAAAAATAAATAAATATCCATTTTAGTCCATGAATACTTTTATATTATTTTAATTTTTAAAAATTAAACATTTCTTATAAAAATGTACATTTTATTATCCAAGAAATCAACATTTTATCCCTAATACTTTCATAAAACATTAAAGAAGAAATATAAAAGGAAAAAATAAAAATAAAAAATGTTCATTTTGAAACATTTAATTTTTATTGAATCTTTTTCAAAAAAAAATTACATTTTAGCCTTACAAAAGAGAATATAATTTCCCTTAAATGTATGCTCATGAGAAATCAAATGGGAGAATAACTTGAAGAACACGATATAATAAGATCATGGAAACAATGAAAATGTGGTAGAAGGAGAAAACATTTCATTAGAATATATTATATATCATAGTCAATATAAAATCACATTGTGGACAGTTTCCCATCATTTATTAGTTTTACTCCCTAATCTAATATGTAACAATTTGTGAGTCAAAAACATTACCTAATTCATTGGGGTGATATTTGGGAACACCCATCATAACATGATCGTGATTATGTCTTCCATAAAATTATATAAATAAATAAAAAAAATTCTATGAATTTTACAGAAAGTGAAATGTGTTTCATAATATCAGCTCATTTCGTAATCAAAGGAAATTTCATAAAGAATGTGTTTGAGAATTGAGCATAAGTAATGTATTACCCCATCAAGAAAGGTAGAATAAGCTAGGTATATATGTGAGAGACATATATATATATATTATAAATTAATTCCATGAAATATAGATTTAATTCAATTTATAGAGGATAATTTAATAACCCAAATTATATTGGTTGTTGAGAGTGATTTCATAAACATAAAATTACATCATTTTCTTATATCAAAATACCCATTCAATTAAAAAACCTTTTTAAAAATAATTTGAAAAATCAGGAAAAGGGGTTTTTATTTAATAAAACATTTAATATTATAAAGGAATACAAACCTCAAATAATGGTTATAGTGATGGAAAAAACCACTGATTTTGTATATGTTAAAATAGAACATTCTTTTTTTTATATTGTAAAGAATGTAAAAATGTTACATATATAATAAATTAAAACCTTCCTTTTGTTTTATTGAATTAAAGTAAAAATAAACATAATATGTCTTTTATAAGTCATTAATTTATATATTAATACATAAATAAAAAATTTTAATAATATGTACATGGAATAGAATGATTTAGAAATAAATCCTTAAAACATCTAAAATGAGGTGTTTAATGTAATGTGTCTATTACCTTGAGCATGAATATTCACTGTCATTATCATCTTAATAATAAGATTACATACATTATTAAATATCTAACGAAACATTTCCATTAGTATTATTAAATTTGTTTTTTAACATCATAGATTTTACATTTATTATTTTCAGATACTATATGGATTGATTCTGAGACTAGGCGTGGAGACTACTTGTGATTCTGAGCCATGATGTTCCCAGAATAAATGGTTGAAAAATATTACACCTTTTTATAGCACTATTACATGGTTTTTTGGAAAAATTGTAATAACTGTTAAATGGGTTCTTGGATAAGAAATATAGGGGCACCGTTGAGCATAGAATGGTAGCTTTACCCTAAGTGCGACTTAACTTTAGTCAGTGCTGGTCATCTATAGAAAAATTCATGGTGGATGTAACTGTAAATAAATTAAGAAATTAGTTTGATATATAACATTTCCCTTTATTAATTCATTGTTTGGAATTCAGTGTTATCATCATAACCCTATAATTCCTCTATTGAGGTGGATAAAGAACCTCTGGAGAAACCATTGGCAGAAGCTGAAAGATCGATCAAACGACGCACCTTAGAATCAATGAACCTTGCCAAACGATGAAAATATGCTTAATTCAACATTATTCATAGAAAATAATCGAGTTAGGGTATTTTTTTCTATTCGATTTCCCCATTCACGAATTCTATGATGAACGCAAACCAATCAATAAATATATTGGCCTACAGATCAGTCATTATTGCTGGATGGGATATTATCTATGGGTTTATCGAGATATTGATCTTTATTATTAATCTTTTACTATTCTAACAAAAATTTATAGAATTTGACATGAACAAAGGTCCAGGTCATACCTCAGGTCTTTAATATGTCCTTTTCTTACCCTGTTATTTGCGTTTTTCCCCATCAGACCCCTGTGGTCATGTTTCGACCTTTCTGGGTTTCTCTGAACGCGATCAGACCCCCAGATTAAAGGAAAATTGAAAATAGAGGTTGAATCATTGTAGATCAGAACCCAAGTAATACATATTTGTAACTATTTTGAATTATGGGCATAAGAGGACAATTTCAGTCTTGTAGAAGAAGAGGTGGAAACCTGAAGCAGGGCGTGACTAGTGGCAGTGGTTGATGCTGTCGGCAGTGGGTTCTGATCGACATGACAATAAAGACATGGGATGTGGATGACGACCATGTGGTTGGAGGCTATAGAACTGAAAGGGATGAATAACATCAATGGGTTTGGCTGATTGGGCTGGAACGAGTGGGTCAATCCTGGTAGTCCAAGCTAAGTGGGTCGGGTTAAATGGACCTAGGATATGTGGGCCTGCTCAGACTTGGGTCATACCCTAGATGGACCAGTGTTGGACCCAAGGTGATGGGGCCAGAGCCATGCCACAGTCGAACATGATCCATGGTATCTCCAGATGCCACAGGTGTGTGTCCATGGCCCCAGATGATCAATCTTATCTGGTGGACTGACAGTTAGGGTCGATCCATAGAAGGCAGTCTTTGTGGTTTTCGACCACCGCAATCGGTGGACCGATGGTGCAGTTGGTCCACAATCCCAGTGAAACCCTTTAAAACATTAAAATGGTTATATCTTCTAAATGTAGAATCCAATCATTGGGGCTTCTATGGTGTTGAGACACTCAAGATGAGAAGTTTTTTTGAGATAAGTGGTGTGTTTTTAGTTTGGACCAATATATGTTGACAAAATTTCCTTGGTCCTTTACTTGAGGATTTAGTACAACATTACGTCCACATCACTAGATTGTAATCCCCTATATAGGTTGATTCCAAGATAGAGTATGGTATCCCTCAGTGGTACTGGAGTGAGATCCTATATCATCCATAGTATAGTTTTGTTGAATCCACGTAACTAGGGAGAGTCGGGCATTGGTCCTCCATCTAGAAGGCTACATCATTCGGGTCAGGGGTATTCCCCATTATGTCTAGGAAGGATTATCTATGTGTTGGGTTGATCTAGTTTGGGTATGTGATATTTCCCAGTTTTTATGGGAAGGATACCCTCTTTCGGTATCATAATATTACTTGAACAATGAGTTCTCATTGGGAGAGGACCAAATAAGCTAGACCTCTTCAAGAGTGTCTCTAATGATATTAAGGCTCGATGAGTGAGTTCTCTCAAAATGAGCATGCTTTGAGGAGAATCATGTGGTTGAAAGTTGGTTGTACCTTCTTGATAGTGATGTGTCCCTATTTATTATATCTGGGTATTCTTGTTATACGTGTTTTATATATATAGAAATGTAGAGATGATTATACTTCATTGTGTCGATTGCTTTGTATTTTCGGGGTGTCATACTGAGTATTGTTATACTCACCCCTACATGGTATTTTACTGTACGTGTAATGTTTTGTGAAGATAATCAACCTTTTAAAAGAGTACTAGGTTGACTAGGACCAAATAGTTCTTTGTAAGACCAGATATACCAAGGTACATTCCTACAACTTTTGAAATAAGAGTCACATAACCACTTTTCATACATGATCGAGTTATGGTTATAGACACTTTTTAGTGGGATTGTATATGGAACTATTTAATTTCAATCCCATTCAATATTGTACTCTAGTTGTGGGATATATTAGGTTTCAAACAAATTTAACTTTGTTTTTTTTTACATTTTAGAATTTGTGGCTTGGATATGTGTCTGTGCGTATAAGTACATTAGGATAATGCCTCCCATTTTTGGGATATTCATACTTAGTGATAGTCACCATCCCCTAGCCTATTAGATGCACCAATAGAATATTCAGAACATAGAACCAACTGGGATAGGTCATGACAGAGTGGTATCAGATCGTGGTCAGTAATACTTTAGGACTGAGAGTCTATGGGATTAGTTTGGGGTAAACGTGTTAAGTGTTTTGAGTTTAGTTTTCAGGTTGGGGAATCTAGTCATTGTGAGGAAGACAATGTATCCATACACAAGGACTCTGAGCACCTATTTTTCAACTCGGTACATTAAACCCAAAGTTATAGAGAAAAATAATGGCACATGCATCATATTGGAATGTTTGGGTCTTCCATGTTCTTCTGGAGTCTTCTCTCCAAATATACACTATTGAATGTGATAAAACTTGTTTTATCTTCGGATGACTCCATGTAGATATCCACCATGGATTACACCATGTGATCATGTGGATATTGGGAATAGTGATGAGGCATTGATATAATGACCTATATTAGAGATACTACATCTAGGTGGTTTTCCATCCATACCACAACCCATCGAGAAACAACTACAACCAACACTACCATATGAGGACGCATATAGTCTGAGTAAGTTTCACAAGTTTCAGAGGTAGTAAACTACTAGGTTTTGGGGTGATAGAGATCCCCATATGGTGGAGGATTGGTTAGTGGTAGTCACCCATATTTTCTGCCTTTTCAAGATACCTTCCAATCAGATGATAATCCTTGTTGCGAGTCTTCTTCTGGGATCAATAGGGTGATAATGGAGATTAGTGACTCAAACAAAAGAGGACTCATATATCTCTTGGATAGACTTTAAGAATCTTTTCATATAGGAGTTATATATGGACAAGTTATGACCGGTACACATATAAGATCTTCTGCATCAGTAGTAGGAAATAATGACAGTGGATGAGTTTTCAAAAATGTTTACTAATCCTTCATGATACTCTATGGATATGGTACGGGTTCAGTTTTTTAGGGTACAGACCTTCGAGTGGGGATTATAGTGGGAAACAATGGAATCAGTGGTATCCCTTAGCATTATAACCTATGATGCGGTACTTGAGAGATCGATGATAGTAGAGAGATTTTTAGTAGATCATACACCGGTAGTGGGAGCAAGCAGTGGGCACCGAGTAGCTGATACCTCAGTAGATGGTATCTGATAGATGTTACAAGGATCCAAGAGGGTCATAGACTTTAGGAGGTAATCCTAGGACTTAGTTTCAGTGGTGTAGGTCTCCAATGGTAGCTTGAATCATCCTGGGGATAGACTATGTTACTTATATGGAAATTGGGGACATCGGGAATGATATTTATTAACCCATCGTACAACTGATTAAAAGATGGATGAGAGAAATATGTGGTAAATTAAGGTACGAGATAAGGGTGGTATATAGGTTGGCAGACATGGTAGAGAAGCAGGAAGTGCAAAATGAGGTGGTCAGAGGTTTGACCAATTACCACTACCACCACCAGGTGGTCCACACTAGGATTAGGGAGCTGGTGGATAGGCATAAGGATAGTTTTAGGTAATGGAGGTTTATGAATCTAAGGATATAGGGATTAAAAAAGGATAAATATATGTTTATTCTACCTTATATATAATTTTTATAGACACAGCTGCTAGTCATTATTTTCTTGTCACAAATCTTATTCGAGACTTAGATATTCCGATTGAACCATAAAATCGACCCTTACTATTCGATAATATTATAGGAGGGTATTTTATGATCAAAAATTGGTTTATATAGTGAGGCATGACTCTTGGAGATGATAGTTTCGATTGGGATCTCTTAGTAGCGCTGTCGAGACCTGAGGACATCATTCTTAGTATGGATTGGTTATCAACAGTTCATGCTCAGTTTGTTTTTTTAGGCACACAATGTGGTGTGTCCACATTGATGGAATTATTTTTTCCTTATTTGGTGAAATGTAAGCACATGCAGTGTATAAATAACTCAATCATAGGTGGTTTCATCAAAACTTTCACAAGTTGGCAAGCTTGGCCCTCGATGTAGTGGATGACATGAGTCCTCAGTTTCTTACAGTGGAGCCGGAGTATGAGGGCATCTTTCTTGAAAATTTCCAAGTTAATATCTTCATATTTAGATAGACTTATGAATTTATCTATTCCCCAAGATATCGAATATATCTACAATTGCATATTGGACAATCCCAACAGAGATTAGTGAGATGGGGGTATAGTTGGATGACTTGTAGAGGAAGGGATTCGTGATACCCAATGTTTCACCCTGGCTAGCCCCAATTTTATTTGCCAAGAAGGAAGATGAGATAAAGGGGTTATGTGTTGGTTTCCGGTGCTTAAACTAGGTGATTGTGAAGAATATCTATCCACTACCAAGGATACATGACCTCTTTGATCAGTTGAAAAGGGGTGTGGTGGTTCTAGAAGATTGACCACAGATATAGCTATCACCGACAATGATTATGGGATAAAATATACATAAGATAGCCTTTTGATGTTGTTATGGCCACCATGAGTACTTTTTATGCCATTTGTAATGAATAATTATGTAAAAGTGTTCAAAGGACTAATGAATAGACATTCTAGCCTTACAGAGAGCGGTTTGTGTTGGTCTTAATTGATGGAATACTAGCGTATTCGAGGTCTAAGAAGGACCATGTGAGACACTTGAGGATGGACTTGGACATGCTATGAGAGTATTATATTTACTAGATGCTCTTAAAGCATCATTTATAGAATCAAGAGGTCCATTTTCTAGAAAAATTCTTTTCCGAGGCTGGAGTTGTAGTGGATCTAGTGAATATTGAGGTGGAGATTGCATAGAAAACACCCAAGAGTGTTAATGTGGGGGGGGGGGTGTTTCCCTGTTTGGGAAGGTACTATTGGAGGTTTTTACCCAACTTCCCCTGGGTGGTTGCATGCTTGACATCTTTTACATGAAAGGGGAATCCTTTCATGTGTATAAAGAATATCTAGGAGTGTTTTTAGTAGTTCAGGTAGAGATTGATGAGTGCTTCCATATTTAGATCTCCAATGGAGGGTGCCAAGTACATAGTGTTATATGATGAATCAGTTACTAGATTTGGTTGTGTCTTGATGTAGAGGAAATAAGTTATTGCCTATGTATCATGTCAGTCGAGACCGCAACAGAAGAACTACACGACCCATGATCTTGAGTTATCAATATTCGTCTTCACATTGAAGATGTGGAAACAATACCTGATGGGAGAGGGATTTATTATCTAATCATACCAATAGAGTCTCATTTATATCTTATCTCAGAAGGATAAAAACATGAGATAGAGGTGATGGAGATAGTTCCTCTAGGACTATGACTGTGAAATTTTTTATACTCATGGGAAGGGGAACGTGGTGGCCAATGCTCTCTGCAAGAGATCTAATTCAGCGTTGCCAAATAAGGAGTTAGAGAAGTTGACCTTGTTTTAGTTATCCTTTGTGGATTAAGATAGATCATATTACCTACAATTGATGGTTTAAACCCCTTCGCTCATATAGAGATTCTGGGAGGCACTTCTTGAGGATACCAACTACAAGACCTAACATGCCCATATTTTCATAGGTCATGCTCTTGATGGATATTTTAAAGACCAAGAACATGTTTTTATATTCTGGGGACACACAGTATTACCTGTGGAATTGCAGGAGGAGGTTTTGAGGGAGTTTCATACATCCCCTTGGGTAGTACATCCAGTTGTGGTAATGATTTACCAAGACCTTTGAAATTAGTTTTGGTGGCCATTAATGAAGAATGGAGTTGAAAAGATTTCTTCTGATTCCTTACTTTTTAGCATGTGAAGAATCAACACCAGGTTCTAGTGGGTTTAGAACAACCCCTTGATGTTCTAGAATGGATGTGGTATGAGATATCGATGGACTATAGGACAATTTTACCACATACATTCAGGGGAAACGATGCCATAGGGGTGATTGTTGACTAACTCACCATTTTGGCCCACTTTCTACCTATCTGAGAAAAGAGTTCAATAGCGAGTATGGAATTCTTCTACATATAAGAGATAGTTTGAATTCATGGACTTCCATTGTCGATAGTTTCAGATCATGATAATTTCTTTACATCATGGTTGTTGAAGTGATTGTCGGAGGCATTTGGGACCCAATTATGCTTGAGCACAGAGTTCCTCCCACACAAAAATTACCATACTAAACAGACTATTAGGGTTTAGAGGACAAGCTAGGAGAATTCATGTTAGTCTATGTCTATAATTATGAGGATCACATACCATTAGTAGAGGATGAAAACATAAAAAACAAACATTTCACCATTGATACTACACCATTTGATTCCTTTTATGGGTGACAATGTAGGTCACACGTATGATGGAATGACCTTGGAGAGTCAGCACTCATGGGCCCAAAGTTGGTGAAAAACACAATAAGAAAGGTACATATCATACATGAGTGCATGAAAACTACACAAATCTATCATAAGTCTTATGATGATAGGTGAAAAAGGACTTTAGAGTTCAAGTAAAGAAACATTTTGTTCCTCCAGGTCTCACCTCGATGTATATTATAGAGATTTGGTTGGGGTGGAAAGCTATCTCTAAGGTTCATCGGCTCTTTATAGATACTACGTATTGTTGGTTAGGGAGTATACCATTTGGATCTACCTCTGCAGTTAGAGTGGGTACATGACGTCTTCCACATGTCGTAGATTAGGAGGTACGTGCATTCCATGTTCCACATCATCATGTAGGGAAAGATGAACATCTTGGATTTATCAACATTTTTCAAGTACTTGGAAGAGATCAAGGATCAGTGAGAGAGGATCCTTAATGGGTGAGAGATTCCTTTAGTGCATGTCTATTGGAAACAAGTGAATCTCCAAGAGATCACATGTTCATGAGAGAATCAGATATTTTCTCAGTGTCCTCATCTGTTTGAGTAACACTTCTTTTGGATTTTGGGGATGTGAAGCCCCAATGTGGGGAGAACTGAACAACTCATATTTTCATTTACTATTTTTATATATTTTACTGATTGATTTTGAGACCAGGCACTAAGACGACGTGCGATTTTGAGTTCTTCTGTGCTTGGAATAAATGTTTCAAAAATATTAAACTTTTAATTGAATACGCACACAATTTTCTTGAAAAAGTGGAATAAAACTTAAAATGGTTTCCAAATAAAAAATCCCTAAGCACCAATGAGAACATAAGGGTGGATTTACCCGAGGAATGACTTAAATATAGTTGGTTCAATTCAACAGTTAAAAAATTAATAGAGGACGCAATTTTAAATAAAATTATTTTAAAAAAATTATTTTGACATAGGGACTTTTTATTTATTAAGACTTGTCATGAATTTAGGGATACCGGCATAACCATAGAATTATTCTAGAGACATGGGGAAAGAAACAACATAAAAATTGTTCACAAATTATGACAGATTGATCGAATAATGCTCCTCAGATTTGATGAACCTTTCCAAAAAACGACAATGATGATTAGTTCCTTATTAGAGATTTTATAAAATAGATGTAGGGAATGTTATTTTGATCTTTTTTCCCCATTATTGAATTATACGATGAATGGATACCAATAAAAAATAGATTATCCTATGGATCAGTTATTTTTTCTAGATTATATTTTATCTATGGGATTATCATGGTATTTATCTTTATTCCTCATTTTTTTATCATTTTAATAGAAAAGAGTTCAGGAAAAAATGAATAATGGATGTGGTTCATTACTCAGAGTTTGTATTTTTTATTTTTACCTTCATTCTTCACATCAGTCACCATTGGATCCCCGTGGTAATAGATAGACCTTTTCAGGTGGCTCTGAATGCAACCAAACACCTATATTAGAATAAAATCAAAAACAGAGGCCAGATTATTACAGATTGGGACCCGAGGAACCCAGATATTTATCAGTTTCGAATTCTATGTATTATAGGAGGATCTGTAGCTCATAGAAGAGGAGGTGACATAGGCCACTTTAGGCGGCGATGCTCTATAACATGACACGACTGACATAGGTGGTCGGTGTTGTGGGAGATGGATCCTCATGGTTAGAGGCCATAGAACTGTGACAGATGTGGAACCACATGAGATGTAGGAGACTGCATGGGATGGGATAGGTGGGACATATGTGGTGGCCTAGGCGACCCACGTGCAAGTCGGATTGGCCAAGTGGGATGGGTTGGACTAGGGCAAGACCCAGGGTGACAGGTTGGAGCCATGCCATAGTCAACTATGAGGCATGGCTACTCCAATGCCCAGTCTACCACGAAAAGTGGAAAAACATCCATGATTGGTCCACGGTGGCCGGTCTGCAGGGCGGTCAACCATGCGGTCAGTATGCGGGATTTGTGGCCACATTAAAATATCAAAAAATCATAACTTATGAATGGAGAATCAAATCAATGAGTTTTATGTGGAATTTATACCCTGATGTTGATATGGTATATTTGATAAAAGTGGTGAGTTTTTAGTTTAGACTAGTACAGGTTCATAGTGATTCATTGGTCATTTCCATGAGGGTTCAGTACAATATTACATCCACATCACTAGATTGTAATCCCTTCTATAAGCAAAGTCCTAGATAGAGTTTGGTATCCGTCCATGGGATTGGAGTGTGATCCTCTATCACCCCTAGAGGGGTTTTTCGTAATAGATGTAACCAATTAGATTAGAGCATTGGTCCCCCATCTAGAGGGCTTCATGAGTAGGGACAGTGGTATTCCCCAGTGTGTATGGGAAGGATCCTCTACACTAAGGGTTGATCCAAATTGGGTTTGTGGTATTACCCAGTGTATCTGGTAAGACCCACTCTCTCTGTATCATAGTATCCCTTGAACAATGCATTCTCATTGGGCGTGGCCCAAATAATCTATATCTCTACTAGAGTGTCTATAATGATATCATCGATTGAGGATTGATTTATCCTGGAATTGGTGTGCTTCTTGAAGAATCTTATGGTTGACACCTGGTTGTGACCGCCTAATGGTGTGTTGTATCTCTTGAGTATATCTTTATTTTATTATTATATGTTTTGTAGACATATAGCTATGTAGAAATGAATTTAATTCTTTAGTTTTATTTCTTTGTGGTTTCGGGGTTTCCTACTGAGTATTGTCATACTCACACCTGCACAGGATTTTCCCACACACGTCAACTCTGGTGCAAATAATCAACCTTTGGATAGATTCCTTGGTAGACCAGAACCATACGATGATTTGTGAGACCAGACAAATCGAGGTGTAATCCTAAGTCTTTTCAGACAGTAGTCCCATAAATTATTTTATTATAGGTTGGACTTGTGCTTACAGAATATTTTTGGTGGGCCTGTATTCTACCCTGTTTACTTTTTAGTGCTTTCACTATCATACTCTGGTTGGGGGATATAATAGATTTCATTCATTTTTTTGTTAATGTTCTTATATTTCATCATTTTTGTCTTGGACATGTGTGTGTGATTATATGATATTTAAGATAATTCCTCCCATTTGTGGGATATCCTACTCACTGATAATCACCATCCCATGGCCTATTAGAGGGAAGATTAGGGTAGTCATGAAATGGGACCCTCTGGGAATGGTCATTCCATATTTTACTTATTCACATGTTATATATAGTAGCTTTATCAATTATGTTCTAATTCGGTGTTTTGATAATATCCGTCTCATATGTCCAAAATGACATCAGTTGGTTGAATAAGTTCAATGTAGCCATCGTAAAATAATCTCCAAAATAATAATAATGATGTAATTATAATTTTTTCGTATAAATAATTCTTTTAAACCAACCATGATACATGGTTATGGAAAATGAACTACGTTATATCCCTGAATATGGTAGGTCATATGTTAGCATGAATAATGTTTCCAATTTTCAATAATATTTATGGAAAGAAGTTAAGTGTTTTTTTACCTTTCAATATTTATGAATTTATCATAAATATCATATAAATACACTTATATATTTTATCCATGTGATGTTTTTTAAAAATGATTCACATCACTTCATTGAGGTGGTAATCCACATATACACGTGAAAATAATTATCATTTTTCAATAAATTGAGTAATAAGAAAATATATTATATTTTATATTTTTATAATGACAAAAATGTAATTAATATCATCAATAAAAATTAATTCCATTATAAACTATGAGCGATTGATATGGAAATTGAATTACATCGATTCATAAGGATGTAGTCTACCATACACAAAAACAACAGTTTCATTTTCCATTTGATGGAATACAAAATGGATATTAGTTATTACATTAACATTATAAGATATCACTATATATAATATACTGGTTATTTTATTTTATCATGTTTTAATAACATTTTATTTGGAAAAATAAGAAATAATTTGAATTTTCTTAATTAAAAACCATACGTATTCTTTGGAAACCTATTTTGGTTTATATGTAAATCCTTCCTAGACTGGATTTTAACTAAAATAAATGATTATAAGATGTGTGAATGGATTTAATAAAGGCATTTTGTAGGTATTGGAAAATAATATAGTTCTTTAAGTGTTTTTATTGGAGGAGATACATGCCCTTTTAAAATGAGGATAGGGGTATTAGAATATTTTCTTAATGTACTAAATTAGTATAAATTATTTTTCATGTTTAGAGGGTTCCAAACTGTTAAAAGTAAAATATAGGATAGAAATGGATATAAATAATATAAAAAAATGTTAAACACATTTATAATACCTTTTCACCCTTTTTTAACCCATGCTAACCTCTTTTACAGTTACTATGATAACAACATTTTTACTCTTTTGAGGACAAGATAGTTATAATGGAAGGAAAATTATAATATAAATAGAACATGGTTGATATTTCCACCCATAAAAAATCACATGGTTGTGGATAGGTTTTTTAGTAACTATAAATCATTTTATTAAACAATTTTTATTATAAAATATCATTAATGTCATTTTTAGAAATAAATTGAATATTATATTATAATTTGTGTCTACCATTAATAAAATGGTTCCAAAATTTCATGGATTATAAGATAAGGAATATAAAATATTAATTAAATCAGAAAATAATTTTTTTATAGATTATGATATAATCGTAGAATATATATTTTGGTTTAACCCCTTGGTTATACAATTTTATCCATAAAAGGAACAATGACATTTTCAACATTTAAGTGTTATCATTTTAATTATAAGGTTACTATTGGATACTAAATGAAAATATATGAAATTTTAGACCATTTAACCTCTTAATTTTTTTAATGAATTTTTAAGACTTTTCAAAAAAATTCATAAAATATTCTTTAACATAAAATATAATTAATGTCATTTTTGACATTATTCATTAATTTGCCTTAGAAAACAACATGACAAAATTAAATATCAATATAATAATTTTATAAATTTCTGATATATTATTTATACATAAAAAATTTAGAGAAGAGTAATTCAATAAAAATAAGTGACTTAATATTTTTTAAATTAGTTATTTTATTTTTCTATTAATTGAATAAATATTACATCGGTGTTGTGTAAGAATTAAAAGTAAATATTTTATCACTAAAAATTAAAAATAAATTATCATTATAGAACAAATTATCTTTCAAATAAATATTTTATAACCGAACATTTCCGATATTTATCCCCATTTAAAAAATTTTGAGGTAATAAAACAAAGACAAATACATTTTTTACTTTTCTTTACATAAAATAATATATTTCTAAAATTCAATGAAATATGGAACCGGTATTTCATATTTTAAAATTTTGGGTAGAAATGGAAATAATAAAGTCATAAAACAAGATAAAAGAATGTTTTAGGGGCATTTTTGTCATTATCATATTATGATTTAACCTTAATTAACTGATTTAGCCTTACAAAAGTGAAAATTATTTACCAATTTTATGGTTCATAATGAAAAAATTAAAGAGAAAATATTTACCAAATTATGAACTAATGATTCTAATTATGGAATCCATTTTTCATAATTCTATTTCTAGATGTAGAAGAACTGATTTTTTGATTAATAGGTAAAACATAACATATAAAAAAAATTTAAGAATTTTTTTATGTATCTTTTTTTTTCAAACCATATTCAAGTGTGACATAAATTAAAAATACTATAATTTGAGTTTTTTAATCAAAAGTAACTACATAAAATATAATGAATCTGAACATAGAATTTTACAATGTGATTACATTAATTGAAAATTTAGTTTTTAATAAAATTATTATCTTCAATATCCTTTAAAAAATAAATCTTTTTAGAAAAATATCAAAATTTTGTAGAATGATATTTTTTTACATAATGATTTAAAAAATTATATCATATTATAAAGAAGTTTCTAAAACATATAGAAACAAATAAAAAAATATATATAAATACTTTTTAAAGGAAAAATATTATTTGAGGAATAAAATCACTTCACCAAAAATAGGGTGATTATTTTCTAAGTTATCAATGAATTTATATTGAGAATGAAAATTATATTTATTTAATAATGTAGTTAATCCTATTAAGAACCTACAATTTAATGTTTAGGTTATAATGGTCAACTTTAAATAAAAATATATCATGGTTCAATTAGGATCGATGATGCATTTCATATACGTTATAGAACATTTTTTATTTTATTAAAATACGTGTATTATATTACCCCCCCCCCCCCCAACTACATAAATTAATCTTTTAAATTTGAACTTGATATTCATAATAAATTATTTAAGGTATTAATGTACTGCCCTGCCCCCAGTTACCTAGAGTCAGTGAATTATTACATAACATTGGCATGATCACAAAAGGCCAAGTCTCAAAAGACTGATTAGTTTAGTAGCCTTGGAATAACTAGATACATTCATCAGTCTTACATTACATCCTAAAATTAAAAACCAAAACAACATAGTCTCCATGGTACACAATCATATCCCCTCATACTATCCCTACCTATCCCTGCAGGTCATTCATAAATTATATCTTAACATCCTGGGAAAAATAAAACATAGAAAGGGGTGAGCTCAGATGCCCAGTATGGATAACAATATAGTGGAAACTTTCATAAATAAGTATAAAAATTTAAGGCAATGTATAACTAAAAAAATCCTTTTAAACTTGAACTTCAACATAGTATAGAAGAAATAAAATGAAATAATTCCATTTAATTATTCACATGGATATTCTACTAGTTGAATAATCACATACAATATCAATAACCACTTTCATAATGTTGGAATACATAATGCCAGACTATCAAAACCACATAGCTAAAGCCTCGTGCCTAGACTAAAAATAAGATTTTGTCAAGGCCTTATGACAAGATACTAGTTTGTCTCATGAGACCTACCGATGCATCGAGGAGCTATAGCGGGCTCCACCCGTCACTTACTAAGTCCAATGCATTCCGCATATGAAAAATTTGAAACCTAACATAAACATTCGTATTAAAACTAGCATACGAAATGTCAATACTTTCTCCATAAACAATGAATGTTATAACAATAACATATCCACAGTCAAACATTCCACAAAACTTTCAATACAATATGGAAGCTTTGTATCATAATAACTCAACATCAAATAAGCTTAAAATCCATCAAAGGATGTTGACATAGATGAAATGAAAACTATTTGAGAGAAATATCTCTTTTTTTAAAATAATTTAAAAGTAAGATAATTATGAAATAAAACATTTACTTTGAAAATATTCTTATAATCTTGTAATGGAAGCTTCGACGATTTTATAATGGTGAAAAATAGCTACACCCTCCGTATAAGTTAAAAAAACATTCTTACCTTAATTTTTTCGAAAACGTTTAAAGGGACCTTGTTTGGAAAAAGACAAAAAGATTCCTTTATAAACAACCTATAAGAGTCAAAAAAGGGTATAAATGACTTTAACCCATAGTCTATAAAATATAAAGAATGTTCTGAAATATATTTTTAAGAAATATTGATGTGGATGATAAAGATGTCCCAGTAGATAATCACGTATAAACAACCCTGAATAATGAAGAGATTGTGAAATAAACCCTTACCATGCACTTTTACTTATTCCATGGTATGTTAACCTCATGTATAATAGTTAAAACATTGTTATTAAATTATAGAAGAACCATATACATAATTATGATATCATATATGATCTTTTAACATTACTTTTTTAATAATATCTTAGTATTATCGTCGTTTCAGGTGTTAACTTACTCATTTTCTTTAGTATGTTTTATAAATAAGACATGTTTGTTATCCATAGGATGTATATTATTCATATCTAGAATGAGATCAAGTCCTTAAACATTATTATTAATCATAAAATGAGAATTATACTTGAATGGATACGATGGGTAATGAATCTCATCGCGTGTGTGGAGACGGTAGTCTGTATGTACGCATGAGCAACAATATCATTCTTTTGATATTAAAAAAATATTTAATTGGATGGTATATCATATATACATAATCATTATAATTTTATATTTCTTATTTACTTCAATTACACATCAATGTCATACCCATCCAAATAATAATGTTTTGAAGAACAATTACACCACGATGTGGAGACGGTAAGTCGTACGTATGCACGTATGGTGGAATTTCATTCAATGGATGGATAGAATACTGAATATGGTTGTAAAATATTTATAATAACATCATAGTATATAGAATATACTGTATTAATTGTTTTGGAATGTAAATAACAAAGAAAGAAGAAGTTTAAAAAGAAAGGAACTTGAAAGAGGGTGGTGAAAACATTACCTCTTATTCAGGCTCTTCCTTTTGATTTGATCGAAAGGGCTCCATAAAATGGCTTTATGATTAAACTAAGGCCTATATGTTGAATTTAGGGAAGTTTAATAGATATTTGGGCAGGATTTTTTAGATAACAAAGGCTTTGAAGGTATGAATAATTGGTTAGAAGTGGCGTCCTTTTATAAGAGGGAGGAGGGGATCTTTAGGAAAAACTTAAATTATTTTTTTATAATAAATTAATATTCGGTTTATAATGGCTCCAAAGTTTATTATTTAAATTTTAAGGTTGGGATAGGTCGAACACCACTCAACCAATATGTTTTAGACCGGTTTTGGTCACTATATTAACTTTATCGTTTTGATTTAACTCTTCGTAAAATTGTTTGACATTTACTATGTCTCTTTGTATTTTTATATTATATAGTTAATAAACATACTATATACATTCAAGAGACTCCCAAAGTAGTCCATTATTGATAAAAATATCATTATATAAGTTCTTTGGCCGAGCCATTGATTTTTAGGAATAGAATATCAATTAATAACATAATATTTGTTTTAAAAACTCATTTATGATAATTTTGACAATATTTAATAATTGATTTATGTTAAAGTCTTAAAAACTTTATTAATTCAAAAAAAATTAATTTATGAAATCATAACATGTCATATTAACCAATAAAATTCCTAGATGTCATCAAAACATTCAAATTATATTTATTTTAACATTTATAGTACCAATTATTTGATTCTTTAATTAATAAAAAAAGTACTGAATCATTGTTGTGTCATAAATATGTTTAATTAATCAATGTATAAAAAACATAAATAAAATTCAATTATGTAGGAAATATTATTAGCTTTTTAATAAATATTTATAGTCTAAAATATAACATATATAACCCTATGTAAATATTGTTTTTCTAAAATATATATGCTTCTGTAAGTTTTATATTTACTTTAACTTAATTAATAAAAAGTGTCATTATCACTTACAAGTGGATCCATGGGGTCCCAAAATCGACCCAAAGTTGCCCATGGTAGGACATGTATGAACCAATAGATTTATGACACATTTTATGGTAATTTATTATTATTATAATATTATTTTTTTACCATTATTTATCGGATTTACCCTTTAACCATAGTAAATAAAATATTTACCGAAGTAAATATTCCAAATTTCTAAAAATAAAAGATTCCTATTTAAACAATTTGGACCTCCTGATTATAAATATTGAATACATTTATTTAAATTAAAAACCCATAAGTGGCAGAAATTAATTCCCGTTGTCAAAACAAAAAGCATGTTTTTAAGAAATAATAACTATGAAAAGATTAACACTTGTTTATGTCCATTTTAAATGTGAAATTATGTCCAATGACCAAAACTGTATTAAATGTAAAAATATATTATAAATATACTTTAAAACCACCCAAATTCAATATTTATCACTATTAATTATTTCGATTAAAAAAGTAGTTTTTAATTAAAATTTAGCCATTTTCACTATTCATTAAAATATGAAAGTTTTATGAAAAATACCAAAATTTCACCCTAGGATAATTTCGATATTACGAATTCAAATATGAAGTCCTTTTTTAAGGTTAAAATTTATAAAATTTCAAAAATTGGTTATTACTATTCGTAACTGCTAGTTTGATTGGTTGTGGTGTGTGTTAGTACTCGAAGTTGCGTACAACACACAATAATGTATTATTCAAAGGGAAATATACTGTGGAAGATTGGGGTGTTACATTCTTCCCTAATTAAAATAATTTCATCCACAGAATTTCTAGAATATTACTGCATAAAAAGACTCGTGTGGTTCTTCATCATAACTTCCTCGAGTTCCCACATTGCTTCTTCCATCTTATGGTTTCTCCATAAAACATTTACCAGACAAGTCATCTGGTTTCTCGACACTTGTTCTCTAGTTTCCAGAATCCTGATGGGCTCTTCACAATAATATAGATTGAGTTCTAGTTCTACTTCCTCATAAGTGAGTACATGCATTGGGTCAGGCATGTATTTCCTCAACAGTGATACGTGGAACACATCATGAACTTTGGAAAGATTTGGCGGCATTGACAAATGATAAGCTACAACCCCTATTAGTTCTAGAATTTCAAAAGGTCTGATGTACCTGGGACTCAATTTACATTTCTTACGAAAATGTATAACTCCCTTCCATGGAGATACCTTCAAGAAAACATGATCTCCTTCATGAAATTCCAAATCCTTCATTCGGTTATCGAAATAGCTCTTCTGTCTACTTTGAGCTGCTTTGATGTGTTTTTGGATTACCTTCACCGTTTCCATCATTTCCTCTACTAGTTCTAGGCCTACGAGTTTTATTTCACCAACATCATCCCAACAGGTTGGTGTGCAACATCTCTCTCCATATAACGCATCACACAGTGCCATCTAAATACTTGAATGGAAGCTATTGTTATAGGAAAATTATAACAGAGGTAAATATTGATCCCACATACCCTGAAAGTCAAGTGAGCAAGATCCCAACATGTCTTCTAAGGTTTGAATAGTTCATTCTGATTGTCCATCTGTTTGAGGGTTGTAGGTAGTGATCAAACTAAGTTTAGTATCCAAGTCCTTCTGAAGACTCTTCCAGAATCATGAAGTAAAATGTGGATCACGATCAGAAACAATAGATAGGGGTACTCCATTAAGTCTCACAACATCATTAATATATAGTCTTGCTAGATGTTCAAGTGGTAGATCTTCTCTTATAGTAAAAAAATGTTGCGACTTGGTAAGATGATCAATAATGGCCCATATTTCATTGTTCATTATAGGAGTCTTTGGTAGTCTCATAACATGGTCCATCGTGATATTATCCCATTTCCACTCAGGTATGGGAAGAGGTTTCATGACTCCTCCATGCTGTTTCCTTAAAAATTTCACTTATTGACAAACCATACATCTTGACACAAAATCAGCAATCTCCCTCTTCATGTTATCCCATAAAAAATGTTCCTTCAAATATCTATACATTTTGGTGCTCCCTAGGTGTATAGATAAATTGGAAATATGAGCATCATATAACAATTCCCTTTTTAGATCAGGTATATCGGGAATAAATAGTCTCTCCCCAAATTTCAAAATTACTTCTTCATACACAAAGTCTCTCAACCTCCCATCATTCATTGCTTTAATCTTTTTTTGAAATTCTTCATCATCAGTCTGAGAACTCTAAATCCTTTATAGTAAATATGGTTTGGAAACCATTTGAAAAATTATTGATATTTCACCTTCCATGGTGCTTCCCATATTCATATTCACTAGATCCATGTATATTGGATCCTTTTCAACTCTCAACTTGTTCAAAAATCCATGATCCTTTCTACTCAAAGCATCTTCCACCTTATTTTCCTTTTCTGGGTGGTAGTGTATCGTGCAATCATAATCCGTGAGTAATTTAAGCCATATCCTTTGCCTCATCTTGAGATCTATCTGTGACAAGATATAATTCAAACTCTTGTGATCAGTATAAATCTTAAATTTCTCACAATAGAGATAGTGTCTCAAAATCATCAAAGAAAATATTACAGTAGCTAACTCAAGATCATGAGTAGGATAGTTTTTCTCATAAATTTTCAGCAGTCTTGATGCATAGGCAATAACTCTATCATTCTGCACAAGGACAGAACCAAGTACATTCTTCGATGCATCACTATAAAAAATGAACCCATCATTCCCCAATGGTAGAGTCAATATAAGATCATTTACTAATATTATCTCTAGTTATTCAAAACATTATTCACACTCTTTTGTCTAAACAAATTTAACCCTTTACGTGTGAGCTTCATTAATGGGTTAGCCAATCGAGAAAAATTATGGATGAAACACCGATAATAACATTCTAAACAATTAAAACTGTGTACCTCAGTTATATTCGTCGGTGCTGGCCATTCTGGGATTGACTTGGTCTTAGAAGGATCAAAGAAAATTCCATCCTTAGAGACAATATGGACAAGAAAAGAAATTTCATGAAGCCAGAATTCACACTTTCTAAACATCCCATATAATTCATGTCTTCTAAGAGTCTTCAGGATAATGAACAAGTGATTTTCTTGTTATTCGTAGCTTTTGGAGTATACCAAGATATCATCAACAAATAACACAACAAAATAATCAATATATTCCTTGAAAACTCTGTTCATTAGATCTATGAAAACAAAGGGTGCATTAGTCATCCCAAAAGGCATTACTGTAAACTCGTAATACCCGTACCTGGTTCGAAATATTGTCTTCAGAATGTCTTCCTTCTTTACACACAACTGATGTTATCCAGATCGAAGGTTAATCTTTGAAAAGTATTTGGATCCATGCAGTTGGTCAAATAAATCAACAATACGAGGTAGGGGATACTTGTTCTTTATTTCTATAGCATTGATTTCCCTATAGTCGATACATAACCTCATAGATTCATCTTTCTTCTTTATAAAAAAGTATAGGGGATCCACGTGGAGAAACACTAGGGTGAATAAATCCCTTATTACTCAATTCCTCTAGTTGTTTCATTAGTTCAAATAATTACACAGTGACCATTCTATAAGGGGTCTTCGATATTGTCCTTGAACCAAAAATTAAATCAATGGAAAATTCAATTTCTCATTCTGGAGGATTTCTAGGTAAATCTTCTGGAAACACATCTACATATTCTTTCACAATAGGTACACCCTCAATTTGAACATTCATTTCCTCACCCACAATTCTTTCAATCTCTTACTACCTGATAATTGAATTTATTAGAGCTACTAGGGGTAAATCTAGATAAGAATTAGGTGGTGATGATTCTGCCCTAAAGATAAGGTGTTCCTTATCATCATCATCAAAAATCGTAACCTTCTTCTTCTTATAATAACTATTCAAATCATGGTCCGAAATCCAATCCATACTGAGGATTATATCAAATTGAATCATGGGTATAACTATGATAACACCAGATAAAGAACATTTATATGCTCTAATGGGGACTGATTCACAAGACATTGTAGCAATGCTACTTCCCTTAGGTGTTTTGATTAACAACTCCCTTGTTAAATCAAATTGGAAGTATCTAATTTTCTTAGAAAACCGGGAATATATGAAACAATGCGATGATCCAGAATCAAATAAAGAATTTTCTAAACTTGAGGAAACCATTAAATTACCAACCACCACGTCTTTAGGAGCTTCTACCTCAGTAGCAGTGATAACATAATCTTGGCCTTGATCCCTTGGCCTTTTCTGAGGTAATTTTCCCTGAAACTTTGGACATTTATTTTCATAATGTCCCAAATTCCTGTAGTTGTAGCATTGAACATCTGTAGCTTCTTTCTTCCCCTTGTAATCACGAGTTTGGAGGCCTTTTTCACCACACTTGTAATAGACTCCCATTCCTTTCATTCAAGTACCGGGGTGTTTCTTCCTACATTTACTATAGAATTGATAATTAACTTTTCCTTATTCCCCTTATTTCCATTCCTAGAGTGATCCACAGATCTCTTCTTCTCTTTATTTTCCTTAAAGTTGTAAGACATTGAGAATTCCTTTTCTTTCTTGATAGCACATGAGACAATATAATCGTACGATGAGAAAGATTGTGAGAATAATGCTCGATGGAGAAATAGTTTAAACCCATCAAAGAAATTATCAATCTTTCTTCTTGGGTTACGTATATAATATGTTGCATGTCTTGTAACCTTGTAAAGTTATCCTCATACTTTGCAACATTCTCATCCTCCTTTTGTCTCAGACTCAGAAATTGCCTTCCCATATCTGCTCGATGGTCATGCAGAAAGTATTTTTCTAAGAAAAGCTCTTTGATCTCCCTCCATCCTATAGTTGATACTTCATCATCTTCCTTTTTTGTTTTGTATCAATGACCACCATTGATCATCATCTATAGTGAGGTGATAAACTTCCATGACAACATTTTCCCTTTCACTACTCCCCAAACCCTAAAATCTTTTCTCTAGGGAAGTTATCAATTTCTCAGCTACTAATGGATTTGTACTCCCATTGAATGTTGGTGGTTGTTGCCTAATTACGTGATCTAACAATGATCATCCATGCTACAGATCAGGGTGCTCCATATGGGTAAAGTTATTATTCATAACCTAAGTGAGTTGTCCCAATATAGTGATTAGCTGATAAGCACCAGTTGTATCACCAGCTCCACTATAATTATCTTGAGTAGAACGGAAATCCCTATATGGAGTACGTGAATTGATAAGGTTTCCATTCCTTCCACTAGGCACCATTTATAAACAACGGCATAAACCAGATTTGTATATGAATCAAAATACATAATTCCATACTTGTAAAACACTAAACATAAATTGAAGTATTTGTGGATACAATCTATAATCATAAAAATGTTTTCTTTGAGAAATTATATACTTATAAACCCTTCATAATGGTTTGTATAGAAAATGAGACTTATCCTAAGCATATCCCCCGAGAGTGTCGTAACCAAGAGTACATCAAGGCCCTTTGTTGTGCACCGGTTCCTATTCGAGTCTACTTCAACGTAGTGTTTTTGGGTTTTACCCCAAAGTACATATGTGCCAGAGCCGCCTCTACCTGCTCGTATCTAGATAGGGATGTATCACTCGGAAAACCCACAAAATCTCTATAATACAAAAATTCTAGAAGTTCTTCTATACTAATCCTCAAAGTCCATCTTAGGTCTATGTGCTCTAATTAGAGTTTTTCTAAATCTAGCTTCCAAGGATTGTACTAAACTTCCTCTGATACCAACTCTAACGCCCCGACCCCATTTACCCATAGTTGGTGCATTATTACATAACATTGGTATGATCACAAAAGATCAAGTCTCGAAAGACCGATTAGTTTAGTAGCCTTGGAATCACTATATACATTAATCAGTCTTACATTACATCATAAAATGAAAAATACAACAACATAGTCTCCATAGTCCACAATCATATACTCTCATACTATCCCTGACTATCACTGTAGGTCATTCATAAATTACTTCTTAACATCCTGGAAAAAATAAAACATAGAAAGGGGTGAGCTCAGATCCCAGTAAGGAGAACAATATAGTGGAAACTTTCACAAATAATCATAATCATTTAAGGAAATGTATAACTGAAACAAAATCCTTTTATACTTGAACTTCATAATAGTATGGTTGAAAATAATGAAATTATTCCATTTACTTATTCACATGGATATTCTACTAGTTGAATAATCACATGCAATATCAATAACCACTTTCATAATGTTGGAATACATAATTCCAGACTATCATAACCACATAGACAAGGCCTCGTGCCAAGACTACAAATAAGATTTTGTCAAGGCCTTGTTCCAAGACACATGTTTTTCTCATGAGACATATCGATGCATCATGGAGCTATAGCGGGATCTAGTTGTCACTTACTATGTCCAATGAATTCCTCATATGAAAAGTTTGAAACATAACATAAACATTCATTTTAAAACTAGCATACAAAATGTCAATACATTCTCCATAAACCATGAATGGTATAAAAATAACATATCCACAGTCAAACATTCCAAAATATCTTCAATACAATATGGATTTTTGTGTCAAAATAAATCAACATCAAATAAGCTTAAAATCCATCAAAGGATGTTGACATAGATGAAATCAAAACTATTTGAGAGAAATATCTCTCTTTTCTGAAATCATTTAAAAGTCACATAATTATAAAATAAAACATTTAATTGGAAAATATTCTTATATGCTTGTAATGGAAGCTTCAATGATTTTATAAAGGTGGAAAATAACCGCACCCTCCGTATAAGTTAAAAAAACATTCTTACCTTAATTTTTTTCAAAATGGTTAAAAAGGACCCTGTTTGGAAAACAACAGAAATATTCCATTATAAACACCATATAAAGTAAAAAAGGGTACAAATGACTTTAAACCATAGTCTATAAAATATTAATAATGTATTGAAATATATTTTTAAGAAACATGGATGTGTATGATAAAGATGTCCCAGTATATAATCACATATAAACAACCTCGAATAATGAAGAGATTGTGAAATAAACCCATACCTTGTACTTTTACTTAGTAGATGGTATGTTAACCACCTATATAATAGTTAAAACATTGTTATTAAATTATATTAGAACCATATACATTATTATGATATCATATATGATCTTTTAACATTACTTTTTTAATAATATCTTAGTTTTATCGTCGTTTCAGGTGTTAACATACTCGCTTTCTTTAATATGTTTTGTTACATAAGCCATGGTTTTTACCCATAGGTTGTATATTATTCATATACAGAATGATATCATGTCCTTAAACGTTATATTTAATCATCAAATGAGAGTTAGACTTGAATGGATACGATGGGGAATAAATCTCATCGCGTTCGTGGAGACGGTAGTCCGTATGTATGCACGAGCGACAATATCATTCTTTTAATATTAAATTAATATTTAATTGCATGGTATATCATATATAAAGAATCATTATAATGTTATATTTATTATTTACTTCAATTAAACATTAATATCTTACCCATCCAAATAATAATGTTTTGAAGAACAATTACACCACGACGTGGAGACGGTAAGCCGTACGTATGCATGTGGTGACATTTCATTCAAAGGATGGATAGAATATTGAATATGGTTGTACCATATTTATAATATCATCATATTATATAGAAGATACTGGAGTTATTGTTTTAGAATGGAAATAACAATCAATTAAGAAGTTGAAGAAGAAAGGAACTTGAAAGAGGGTGGTGAAAACATTACCTCTTCTTCGGGTTCTTCCTTTTGATTTGATCAAAATGGCTCCTTAGGTTAGATTTATGATAAAAATAATGCCTCTATGTTTAATTGAGGGGATTTTAGAGGATATTTGGGTAGGGTTTGTCCGAAACAAAAGACTTTTATGGTATGAATAATTGGTTAGAAGTGGTGTCCTTTTATAAGGGGGAGGAGGGTATCTTTAGGAAAAACATAAAGTATTATTTTATAATAAATTAATATTCGGTTTATAGTGGCTCAAAAGTAGATTATTTAAAGTTTAATGTGGTTATAGGTCTAATAACACTCAACCAATAGGCTTTAGATAGGTTTGAGTCACTATATTAACTTTATCGTTTTGATTTAACTCTTAGTTAAATAGTTTTACACTTACTATGTCTCTTTGTATTTTTATATTATATAGTTAATAAACATACTATATACTTCTAAGAGACCCCCAAGTAGTCCATTAAAGATAAAAATATCATTATTTAAGTCCTTTTTCCGAACCATAGATTTTTAGGAATAAAATATTAATTAATAATATAATATTTGTTTTAAAAACTCATTTATGCCAATTTTGAAAATATTTTATAATTGATTTTTGTTAAAATCTTAAAATCTTTATTATTCCAAAAAAAATTATTTTAGTAATATTAACATGTCATATTAACCAATACAATTCTTTTATGTCCTCAAAACTTTCAAATTATATTTATTTTAACATTTATAATACCAATTTTTTGATTCTTTCATTAATAAAGAAAATATTACATCATTATTGTGTCATAAATATATTTAATTAATAAATGTATAAAAATTATAAATAAAACACCATTATGTAGGAAATATTTTTAGCTTTCTAATTAATATTTATAGTCTAAAATATAACATATATAAACCTAATGTAAAAATTGTTTTCCTAAAAGATATATGCTTATGTAATTTTTATATTTACTTTAACTTAATTAATATACAGTTTCATTATCCCTTACAAGTGTATCCATGGGGTCCCAAAATCGACCCAAAGTTTCCCATGGTCGGAAATGTATGAACCAGTTGTGTTAGGACACATTTTAGGGTAATTTATTTTTATTATAATATTATGTTTTTACCCTTATTGACCGGATTTACCTTTTAACCATAGTAAATAAATTATTTACCGAAGTAATTATTCAAAATGTCTAAAAATAAAAGTTTCCTATATACACAATTTGGTCCTCCTGATTCTAAATATGGAATACATTTTTTAAAATTCAAAACACAGAAGTAGAATATATTAATTTAAAATTAATTTTCATTGTCAAAACAAAAAGCGTGTTTTTAAGAAATAATAACTATGAAAAGATTGACACATGTTTATGTCCGGTTTAAATGTGAAATTATGTCCAATGAGAAAAATTGTATTAAATGGTAAAAATATATTATAAATATACTTTAAAACAACTCAAATTCATATTTTATCACTATTAATTATTTCGATTTAAAATTTTGTATATAATTAAAATTTGGTAATTTTCACTATTCATCAAAATTTGAAAGTTTTCAAAAAAATACCAAAATTTCACCCTAGGATAATTTCATTATTTCAAATCCAAATATGAAGTCCATTATGAAAGATAAAATTTATAAAATTTCAAAAATTAGGTATTACTATTCATAATGGCTAGTTTGATTGGTTGTGGTGTGTGTTAGAACTCAAAGTTGTGTACAACACACGCTACTGTATTATTCAAAGGGAAACGTACCATCAAATCATTGGGTGTTACAATTAATATACATTTTTTAAGCACCACATTGTGAAATATATTAATAGAACATACTATTGAATGGATATAAAATTAAAGTATGAATATAATTTGGAATCACATATGCTAGTTTTAAAAATAGGATAACATTAGTGGGAAGTGAAATTATAGACACTGTGAGAAAATTTAATGTCTAAATAATAATAGAGTGTGACAATGATTATTTATTACAATAATTTAAATGAATCATATATTTTTAATTACTATAAAACCATAAAGCCAAGAGGTGTCAAAAATACAATTGATTCATCGAAAATATATTTAATATAATAATCTTTCTTCAAGACCATTATCATATTCTTGAGAAATTTATTTATAATCTACACAATGTATATGATGAACATATATTTAAATGATGGGTAATTTTTTCATATAATTAATTTCCACCAAAATCAGTTCTTTTTCTCTAAATCATGAGTATTCAAGAAGAATTTAATTTTTTATGAATTAAGCGCTAAAAGAAAATTGATAATATATAAAAGGATATAAATATATTTATAATTTTATTAAATATTAAAAAATGAATGGTTAGAATAGATAAAAAGAGCATAAAAAATTTATAAATAGTCATATGATGAAATAATACGTTAAACTCCCAAATTTACAATAATATTAGAAAAGGTTATACATATATCATTTAAAAATGAAATTACATTTAAATTAATATTAATATCATCAAAATAAAAGAATTTTTATCATTAAAGGTGATATCATACGTTTCATATTACATTCAAAAAAAATTAATTACACCCTTCCTAAAATAATATATCTTGCTAACTCACATGTCAAACCTAAAGGTCACATATTTCTAAAGACAAACAAAAACATCAAAAAATATCATTAACCACTATGATAAATCACTATATAATCACAAAATGTAGTGAAATTCCCCAAAATATAATGAATCAAATTTAGAAACAATCCTGAATTGTAATCCATAGCTTGACCATAAATATCTCCAAAAATATTACCTTATAAATGAATCATATTTCAATAATCAGTATTATCTACATATTACTATCCCATTAACTTATCCTCAAAAAATATTATAACACAATTAATTATTTAAGACATAATAGATTTTTTTATAAAATCCAGTAAATGTTTAATATAACAAAAAAATTTCATTACGTGAAACCTCAAAATGGGACTGGATGGGTTCCCAAGGTCTTTTTATATCGTATCGTGGGATGTGGTGAAGGAGGACCTATTTTCGTCCATTAAATATTTCTTTATGGGAGGTAGTTTTCTATGGATTGCTTTCACCACCACTATGATTATCATTCCCAAAAATAGAAAACCTTATTCTATCATGAATTAGAGGACAATGTCCATGTGTAAATTTCCGTATAAATTCCTTGCAAGTGTTATAAATTCCAGGCTCTCCATGAATCTTCCAAAGTGGATCTCCCTAGAACAACATGGATTTGTGAGGGGTAGATCTATTCAAGGTGCTATTGCCCTGGCATGAGAAATGATTAGAGATACAAATCTCAAAACATGAGGGTCTAACATGGATATAAAAATTGACATGAATAAAGTATATGAACATGTGGAGAGGGGTTTTATCATCATAGTGATGAAAGGTATGGGTTTCTCCTCTTAGAATATTGACCTTGTTTTCAGATTTTTCAGCCCTCCGTGGATGGCGGTCTCTTCACTAGAATATTCTTTTAGTTTATTCAAAGCCAATCATGGCCTTAGACAAGGTGAACCATTGTCCCACAACATTTTAATCATAACTCAAAAGGTTCTTAGCTAGGTCATTCAAAGTATCATTAATAATGGTGAGATTCTGGCTTACCGAATGATCATGAGTCCCATGGCCATTTCCCATATAATGTTTGTGGATGACACTGTTATTTTTATCAATGTGGGGGGAAAAATTCTTTCAAGGATTGAACCAAATTTTGGACATCTACTGCCACTGGAGTGGATATCTTATTAACAAAGAAAAGAAAATATTCTACATCCCAAACTCCTGCTCCCCAGAAGAATTGTTGATGTTCATGACACCCTTAGTATGCAGAAAGGGTGTTTTCCCATGCTATACCTTGGGGCTCCCATCTCTCCTGGATGGCTGAGGATCCATGATTTTGATTTTACCTCTGCAGAAATTGCAGATCACATCCATGATTTTAAGAACAATTTCTTGTCCTTTGGGGGATGCATCTCTCTTATCAATAGTGTTCTATTGGCTACTCCTATCCATGCCCTCTCTACTGTCAAGGTACCAAAAGGTGTTATATACAGTATTGATAAGTTACTGGGTGATTTCATCTGGGACCCCCTTGTGGAGGGGAAAAGGCACCGGGCTTCATGGGAAAAGGTTGCAAGTCTGGTGAAGGATGGTGGAATTAATGTGAGAAGCTTGGTTGACAATCTCAGATGCATGCACATAATGCTTGCTTGGGAAGTGTTAGAACAAATCATGTTGTGGGGGAAAACAATGTATCCTCTATTTCGCAACAACTCCTTGGCCAAGAGGAATCCCTCTTCGTTACTTCCTACACTCGCCCCCTGTTCCCAGAGCTTCAAGGGAAATCCAAATGGTTCATCGGTAGGGGAGACATGTCTTTTTGGCATCTCAACTGGGCGAGGATTGGTCTTGGTTTCCTAGAGTGCCCGGTACCCAACATTTCTTTCAGGGAGGAAATTCAGCACCCGACCTTCATCAAGGTTGTGCTGGATGATGATCAACTAATCTTTTTTGATCTCATTGTTTTGATGCAAGAACCAGACCATTGTGTTTTCACCCCTTCTACCTCGGGAGCCTTCACCTCACATGACTATCACATTTTTTGGGATCCTGCAAAGGAACATGATAGTTGGAGCGATCTTTTGTGGTCCAAAGAGTCCCCTTAGAAACTCAATTTTATGTTATGGAGGATCAAGAACCGATCTATCCCCATGAATGATAACATCACACTATGTGGTATCCCATTTTCCTTCTAATGACCCTATTGTAAACCACTAAAGGAGGAAAAGTGACAACCACCTCTTCTTCAAGGGTGATTAGGCGTGTGGAGTGTAAAGCTTCTTTGGGGAGTTCAGAAGACTTCATTTCAAGAACATGGAGGACCTTCCACTCCTGAAATGATGGTTCAATGACTCAATAAGTAGAGGTTCAGAGAAGAGGGCATGCCTGATGATCCTTCTAGGTGGGTGTTGGGAAAATCGACAGGACAATAATAAGTGGAAGAATGATGGGATTCATTTGGCTATTATGACCATTATCATATGGACCATGAGCCATCTCTTTGACTTGTCTCGGGTCATCGGTGGTTGTAGAAATGCCTCCTCCTTTCGGTGGATTCTACCCCATAGTCATGGTGGCCAGTAGGTCGACAGCAGAAACTATGGCTGCTGGTTGAAGTGGAATCCCCCCTCTAGAGGACATAAGGTCAATACTGACGAGCCTTGTAGGATGAGGGTTCTTTGAGGGGAGGGGTGGTCTAAGACTCTTAGGGGTTGGTCCTCAAAGCCTTATCCTCCAGCATTGTACATGGTTCCTCTCTACAGGCTAAAGCCAAGGCTAGGCTCATGGGTATCAACCTTTTCCATTAGAGGGATCTATCTTTATTAGAGGGTGAAACGGACTTGAAGATCCTTCATGATGACTTGAATGACTATCTCCCCCCTCCATGGTCAATTAGCTGTACTATTCGAAAGTGCAAGGGTATGATCAGAGATGGAATCAATATCATGAATTACTGGCGTGAGGGAAATCAAGTGGCAGACTATCTAGCTTCAATTCAGGTTCCTAAAAATTCTCCAGTTTGGTTTCACAATATCTCTTCTTTTAAGCATAAAGGGGTTAACTGGATCAGAGAGGATTCCCTCAGCCTTCATCATTTTAGGCCTCCCTAGTTTTTTCGATTCTATTGTGGTTGTTGGTGTTGGTTGATGGTCTGGGGTACTTGTTTCCTTATCTTTAAAAAAAACGTAACTTTGGATGGATGGATATATATCCCATGAACATATGGTAATTCATCAATTATAAACTCATTTGGTATCTATAACTATTACGTTAAACTCATATGAAGAAATCTATGCTTCCTAAAATTAACACAATATTTATAAATAACTAATTAATAAATATATTCTACAAATAATATAATTAATTTAACTTCATCAAAGATGACCTAAATCACATTCAAATCAGTAAGCAATTCCAAGGTTACAATTAATTTTCAATTTAGTTCAATGATTTCAATAACATACTTATCGAAATTAACAATATTAATTCAAAAAAATAATATATTATGAGTTATATTCCCATAAACATGTGTTTTCAAAAAATATCACTATGACATTAAATTACTTTTTCTTGCTTGTTAGGACCAATTAAAAAATGTCTTCAAATTCATTAGTAAAAAATATTATCGAATAATTCATAGATGTATTATGATTCTCATAAACCAAATACCATTGATAAAATAACTTTACAAAATAAATATATAATCCAAATAAATAAATACTATAATCCTTTAACTTTAATTATTTTTATAAAATAGGTCCTTCGTTATTACATGGGTTAATATTTTGAAGATAGAATTGAATAATATAATTACCAGTTTACCCAAATCTATGAAATTGAACAATAAAAGGATCATAGGGGTTAAATTTATTTCTCTTCAGTGTTCAACACAGTTTTCCTTTGAAATTTGTTTCTCTATGCCATTATATTCAACATAGGAAACATTTTTTTGGTCCTACAATACATTCTCTTAGGTATGTATTTCAAGATTTTTATATGAATGAAATTGATCCCTATTTACTCTATAGTATCCACTACCAAAGATCTTATTAGTTTCTATATTTATCTTATTTATTTAGTTTGAGAGTTGTTTTAGGTACAAGTTATTAATAATATTCCATGATATATTATTAGGCATAAGCACAATATCTTTCATTTTATTCTTATCCTATTGTATTCTCAGAATCACTACATTTTCCCTTAAATTCAGTGTTTACATAATCACTCAGGATTCCAAACATTGAATAAAAAAGGAAATATTGGTTTGGAAATAATAATCATAATTATTAAAATCATTTATAGTATGTGTAATTCATGACACATTTATTTCAATCTATAACATCTTATCCTTATCCTATGTCATCATTGATGGTAATTTATTCAAATCCATAATGATTTTTTATAAAATTATATTAATTAACCCAGGAATATACCCCAGGAGTGTCAAACTATGTTCATAGTAATGACACACTAACCATGTCCCGAAATGATGCTCGAGATACACATGACCAACACTTTTCGGAGTAATTTTCCCAAGATGCATCTATTCCAAAACCAAGATTAGTTGTAGTATCCAGAAAATGATACATTCCTTGGGAAAAAAAATAATATATATCATTACAAATATTTTTATATTATCCTCTACATAGACTTGTCCCCTTAGTTTTCACTAAAGGTATTTAATCATGATATATTATTTTATCTAAGATATTCCTCTGATACCAACTATAGAGGCCCAACTATTAACATTTCGTAATATTTAGTTTTAAGTCATGAATTCATTTTCATGAATTTGAGGAACATTATGGTATAATGTTTTGGAAAATTAGTCCATCACCCTTATATAAATAAATATTACATCACAACATTAAAACACCCACTTTGTATCCATGTTTTCCACAAAACAAAACCTTTATTATATGGAATGTAATCACAATTTTCATCTTCACATTATCTATATCCCAAATCAACCTAAGAACCATTTAAGGTATCATTTTAATAATAGGATGGGAAAGAAAATATAATTAAAAAACATATAAAACTAAATAAATAAACTTGTAAGTTCATGAATATATATAAAAGATTTTTTTTCAAAATTACAATTTGGGCTCAAATTAAACATTTTATTACCCAATATATCAAATTTTCATTCCAAATGTGTTCAAAAAAAAAATATTTCATATGAAATCTTAAATGAATAAATTAAAAATATGAATGTTCCTTTTCAATCAGGAAATTGTTTTTGGAAACTTTTAGATAAAATATTATAAATTTCAACCTTTTGAAGTAGCATAAAATTTATTTTAAACACAATCTCATGATTTATAATATAGGATCATAAATTAAAGAACATTATATCATAAAATCAGGTAAAAATAGAAAATATGAAAGAATAAGAAAATGAAATAAAAATAAGTCAATTATTACTTCCAAGATAACATCACATGGTGGACATAATACCATTGTGTATTAGGTTTAATCCATAGTTCTCATACATAATGTCTCATGACACCAAAAATCAATAGAATGAATTAGAGTGCTATATGGGCATACCCATTATAACATGATCATGATTATGTTTATCAAAAAAGGAAATAAATCATACAATATAATCATAATAATTTTCCATTGAAAAAATGGGTTTTATAATCATTCTAAATATCAAGATCAAATGATATTTTATAAAAAAGGTATTTTGAAAATGAACATTCTTCATGTACTTCTCCATTAAGGAAGGGAGAATGAGATAGGTATATATGTGAGAGACATATATAATTAATTTATATGAATTCTATTAATTATAGAGGGAAATCTAGTTTTAAAGAGAATGGTCATAATTTTAATAAAATGGTGGTTTATAAAGATCCCTTAACCCATAAGAAAAGAATTTCAAGATACCAAAATATCCAGTACATTTAAAACCCCTTTTGAACATACATAGAACATATGAAAAGAGAACATTAATTATTAAAAAATCATGAAATATTATAACGTAATCTAATAAAAATATAATGATTATTTTGGAATGAATAAATTTGATTCCATATGTGTTAAAATAGAACATTTTTTATCTTTTGTAAATAATCTCTAAATGTTCTATATAAAATACTTAAAAAAGATTGATTTTCAGAACATTTGAAATAAAGTAATAATAGACATAAAATGATATTTATAATTATTAAATGTCCATATAATTACATAAATAAAACAATTTTAGGAATATTGACTTGTAATAAATAAATTAAGAATATAAATATCTGAATATTTAAAATAGATAATTTTAAATTAAGTACCCATTATCTTAAGCCCAACTCATTACATGAAATCGTTTTCTTTATGAATAATAAATATATTTTATTTATTTAATTGATTAAAAATGCCTTAATATTAATTTTTAATTTTAATTTATGTATTACCTTGTTATATTCAATTACTCAATCCATTGTTTTCACATGAGATGTTTTGATTATATTCGACTCAATTGTAAAAAATAACTTCCATTGGCTAACTACGGTCAAGGATTCCATTATTCCTTTATATGAAAAATAATAATCAACAAATGATTATATTTCATGTAAATAAATTATTATTTTAATACCTACCATGAAAAATGACAATGAAAAATGAACATTGTTACAATCCTAGAGACGGTATGTCATATGTACACATGAGTAACATTTCAATTTTTTAATGATGTTGTTGGAAGGAATTGAGGTGTTATTTAATATTTAAATATTTGTTATTATATCATAAATATCATGTAATTTCTTTAAATTTAATTATATATAGAATCTATGAAATGTGGTTATGAGAAATGAATCACATTTCTTTGTAGAGGTGGTAATCAATACATATTCATAAACAAATTTATAATATTTTAATAAAAAGATATGTATGAAAAGATATTAGATATTATATTTATATAATAATAAATATTAAATGAATTTCATATATATATATATACATAATTCTATCATTATAACTATCCACGATCAGTGGGGATGGAAAATGAATAACTTCCGCTCTAAAAGTGATAGTCCTCCATACACACGAACAATGGATACATTTCCAATTTGATAAAAGAGAAGATGGATATAGGTTATTAAACAGAAACAAAGATATTGGTATATTTATGATGATAATGTTTTTAATTAATTTTTTATTTTTTTTAAGGGGAAAAAATATGATATAAAATGATAATGCTTGATTAAAAAGCATACATCTTCTTTAGAAAACCTATTTAGGTTTATAGAAAAATCCTTCCAAGGATGGATTTATATTAAAAGAAAAGAAAACAAGTATGTGGGTAATGATTTATAGAAAATATTTTTTGAATTTTTTGGACAAACAAAATGGTTCATGAAGTGTGTTGAGAAGTGGATATGGGGTTCACTTTTATAAATAGGCGTAGAGAATTCTTAAAAACATGATAAGTATTACAATAATGTTAAATAATTTTCTATTAAAATGGATAAAAATTATTAAAATTAAAAAATAGAATGATTATGCATATAAATAATACCATTCAATTAAATTTGTAAAAGTTTGGATAAGGCCTTTCCCTAATCTATTTGTTTTAACCTGTGTTATCACTTTTTAAGAATTATCGTGATAACAATGTTTTTACTCTTTAATGGAAAATTTAGTAATTATAAAAGGTAAATTTACACATAAATGGACCATGTTTTATATTTTTCACCATATCCCCATAAATTTTTATAACATAAGATTTTTTGTAATTTTAAATCATTTAATAAATTATTATGGGTTATAAAATACCACTTGTGTAATGTTTGGTAATACAAGAAATATTATAATATAATAAGTGTCTAAAATATTTCAAACGGTTCTCAAAAGACATGGAATATAATATAAGTATGATATTCAATTAATATAATAATCTGATAAATTTTGTTACATTTTTTGATATCATTTTAAACCTCATCATTTTTATTAACCACTTGGTTAACCCGTTTAAACTATAACCATAATAATGAAATTTTCAATATTAATGGGTTATAATTTTACATATTAGGTGAAAATTGGCCTATAAATTTATAAAGTGAAAATTTTTATAACATTTATCATACTAATTATGATTTTAATGATTTTGAAGACTTTTAACTAATTTAATAAGAATTTAGTTAACATAAAATCACATTAATGAAATTTTTTAACACATTTCATTTAATTTGAATTTGAAAACAACATGAAAATAGATTAATTATAATTTAATACATTCATACATCACTAAATTATAATATTTATTTAATATTACGTTTTCAAAAAAATATTGATTCAAATTATAGTACTTGTAATATTTTATAAAATCTTTTTTCTAATTATCTATTAATTGAATTAATTCTATATCGGTGTTGTGTACGCATTTGAGATAATTATTTTGTCACTTTAAATTAAGAATAAATTACCATGAAAACCAAACAAGTAAAATTAAAATCACCCTTTTATCATGAATAGTTACCTCTATTTATCCCTATGACAAAATTTTAGAGATAATAAAAATAATAGAATTATAAATTTTATAATTTTCATATAAAATAATATAAAGATAAAAATAATGGAAATATGGGACCAATTTCTCATATTTTTCCTTCATGCATGGAAGTGGAAATGCATCACTCAACCAATAAAATCAGGGAAAGTGTTCCTGTCCTTTTTTATCATGACATGTCCCCTAGGGCCCATTTTGTGACTACCCCAAGCCCTCCTTCCATAGGCCAGGGGATGGTGATTATCACCGAGAATGCATATCCAAAAAGGGAAGATATTTTCTATTAAAAAAGAACACTTGAAAAAAGCTCAAACTACATAATGTAAACACAAGGTAAACAAAAATTATCACTGAGATAGCTACAGAGAGTGCAATACAAACTAAAAGTACAAATGTGACGGAATATAAGCCCAAAACCACAAAGAAAAGTTCAACTGTCATCGTCTGTCCTCTCGAGACCCTACATGTAACACCCCAGGTAAATAAAGAATATGACATTCTTATATTTATCCATATTTTTGAATAAAATATTAATATTAATTTAAAGGGGATTCTATGCTTGATGGTGTACCCAATACGCAACAACAAGTTTTTTGGGAATCTTACGTTGCACTCTAATAATAAAATAATATTATTTTAAATGGTAGTTAACGCCTACCCGTAGTAATGGCGGGAATGAACATAACACACTACGAAATGATTATATATATTTTTCAAATATTTTTACTCTTTACAATAATGTTTAGAAGATTAAAAATGCGAATGAATCCAATTTTAAGCGTAAACATTCAAATATTCTTTAAAAGGTCGATTAACCGCCTTTTGATGGCGAACCTCTTTTAAATCCACTTTTTGACAATTTTATGTGTTATATTTGACAAAATAAAATTATTATTTAGAATCGGAACATCAAAATTTACTTTGTTTAAATTTTTGTTATCTTTCCGATAAAGTTCATTTTTTAATGAATAGTGGAAAATGTTGTATTTTAATTCAAAACCACTTTTTAATCTAATTTATTTATATGATTAGATTATATTTTGAATTGGTTTTAATGTGAAATTAGAATACATTTTGACCATTTAATCCAATAGTGGTCATTGGATTTAATTTCACTTTGAAATCGGACTTAAACTAGTGTCAATCTTTTGATACATTTTGTTTTATAAAAACACGCTATTTGTTTTGGCAGCGGGAAATAATTATTAAATTAATTAATGAAACTTATATTATTTTAATTTTGTAAAATAGAAATCATTTTTGAATTCGGAATATCAAATATAGCTTAGGGTGAATTTTTGGTAATTTTCTGAAAAACATCATTTTTTGATGAATAGTGAAACCACTAAGTGGTAATTATAAAAACTGATTTTCCATTTAAATGAAATTATTCCATCTTTGTGTTTTGAATTTCAAAAATCCGACATACATAGTTGTCATTAAGAAGTAAAATGTGGTTGAATGGGATTAAAATAATTTTTTGGTGAATAGTAACTTATTATGTTTTTAATCGCGATTAGAGGTAATTAGTGTAGTTTAAGGTAAAAATAATGTTTTAATAATATGAGATGAGCTTGACACATGTCCTACCCTAATTGGATGTGTAATGGCCGACCAAGAAAATCCATGGGTCAACTTGGGGACACAATGGAGCCACTTTGGTTGGAAAATGACATAAATAACTTTTTATTTAATGTTAAAGTAAAAATGACACAAACTTGAGTTGTTTTACTATAACAATTTTTAAATGGGGCTATACAAGTCAGATTTTTTACTATAAATATTCATTAGAAATATAAAAAGATTTAATACATCATGATATTTTATTTATGACTTTTAGAAATTAAATAAATTTAATTATATATGATATCATGATGACGCAACGATTACCTCATTATTTAACGATTTGAATAAAATGGAAAGATAATGTAAAATCTAAAACCTACACATGTCCAAAACCTATTTTATGGGTGGATTTAAAACCCTTATCACCTTATCCTCGAAAAACATCAATGTGGGACCTTTAAAATCCGAAAATAATTTTAAAATAAAGTAACATTTTATCACTTTCCAAGAGTGCATCTCCTCTCCTCTTATAAAAGGCCCCCACCTCTACCTCCTTACCCACACTTCCAAAGCCTTTGGCTCGGCCAACACCTTCCAATTTTTTCTCTCCACTTCCCTATATTACTCCTTTAATCCTCACTTTGGGAATAAGTCTTCCCAAGAAAGCCTTTGAGCTCAAACCAAAGGGAGTTACCCGATTTTAAGGTAATGTCTTTACTTGAGTCCTTTTGTTTTATTTTTCTTCTCCAACCCCCAAAACTCTTTTTATTCATTTCTTTTTTAAAAACTCCAGTATCTTCAATATACTAGGATGTTTTTATAAGAAGTATTTTAGCTACACTTACACACACCTACATCTAATGGTTAAAGAACATACTGTTTCTGTGGATGGCGAATTTCTGCCTCCCGAAACGATGATTGTTCAACATTCTTTTACCACCTTCAAAGGTGGACATTAAGATGACACCATACCTATATATGATGTATAATATGTTTGTGTTTTACTTAAGATTCTGTATTTTTCATTTATGTCATACCTTTACGGTTTCCATTATGGGTAAACGCGATATCTTCATTTAAGGAAGTGCGGACTACCGCCCCCTCAATGTGATGTGATTCATTAATGCCATATGTGGGACGTATAAAGGATGGATTTAAAGTTATTATATATGATTTTATACTAGAATTATGATATACCTTTAAATCATTATTATTTTCTTTCCATTAAATTTTGAGATAGAAATGAATGTAGCGTTCATGCGTACGTACGGCTTACCGTCTCCAAGAACGGTGCATTTCATTTATTATCCCCAAATGTAATGTACTATTATAAGTATGTATATGTAATGGATATATATTATGTATGTTACATCCAAATGATTAATATAATTCTGGAATTAAAATACTATTATGTATCATTAAGTTTTAATTCTATTAAATATGAAATAGAAATGGAAGTTGCGTTCATGCGTACGTACGGCTTACCGTCTCCATGAACGGTGCATTTCATTTCTTAACTCTAAATGATTATGTAATATAATAAATACATGTATATTCTGTATATATATGATATATATGATATCCAAATCATGAATATCATTTTGGATTTAATGAACCTTTAACCACACGGAGAACATGTAATTGTAAGAAGTTCACTTTCGACTTAAGAACGAAATATCGACAAAACAAACATTATTAAATTAAATGATTAGTTAATGTTTATAAAATGGAAATAAGTGATATAAAAGGAATAATGAAATTGAAAAATGTTCTTAAGAAAATAGAAATTAACTCAAGTTTATTATTCAGGACGTTAAATAACGATTGAGTCAAGTCGGACCTGAGGTAAGGGATCCAACTCCTCTCTTTCTTTTTAAGTACGCGCTTTTATGTCATTCCTTCTAAGATCATATTTATTGTGATTTGGATGTTCTTTTATATTTATCTTTCTGTAATTTTTATGTTGATATGATGTGAGACCCTATTCTCTCTCATCAATCCATTTTGGAAGTTTTGAGTGGCACCATTAGGCTGCCGAATTTTCGTAAGAGATCCGACCTCTCTCTTTCTTTTTAAGTACTATCCTTTATGTCACTTCTTTTAAGCTCCTCTTTGTTATGTTAGGGGATGTTATTTTGTATTCATCTTTCTGTAATCTTTATGTTGATATGATTAGAGAACCTATTTCCTCTCATCAATTCATTTTGGAAGATTTAAGTGGCGTCGTTAGGCTGCCGAGTTTTCGTAAGGGATTCTTCATCTCACTTTTATTCCCGTGAGATTTATGCTACATTTGCCACAATTTCCTTTTAGTGGTGTATTTACTGCCCATTATTATACACTTTGTGTTGTATAAGTTCATTTATGGGTATTCACATCTTCATTTTATGACCCTTCTTCCATGGGGTGTACGTTTCGAAAGTTACCCAACTCGGTAAGGGGACCTTTCACCCTCCTTTTTTTAAAAGACTTCTTTTGTTATGTTTTTTAATTCACATACTATTATGTTTGGATATGTTCTTAAATATCCTTATTTATGTAAATTTTATGTCCAAGTGATGAGATCCCCTTTATCTCTCTCATCAACCCTTTCTATAAAATTTTATGCGACGCCGATAGGCTGTCGAGTTTTACCAAGGGAACTTCTTAACCCAACTTCGATTTCATTGGGTTCAACATTTAGTTATTGAATATGTCATCCTTTGAATATTTGTAAAGAACCTTCGATTTTTTACACTTAATATCCAATTATATTGGGTGTATTTATATTTGTTACACATAATTATGAGATTGATTTTTCCTTAATTTAAGGATACCTTCTTTATAATGGATTTCATCTCATTTTACATTTCTTTTAGGACTTCATTTTTGTTATGCACCAATTCACTCTTATATGGTGTGTATACTATCCTTTGACATATTATATCATGAATACCTTTATTCTCATGATATTATAAAGTTCGGATTAAATGTTATTCCGCTATTATTTGTATTCAAGAGTCTCTCATTTTGTTAAAAACTATTTAACAAAAATATCATTTTAATGTTTTAAAGATTTATTATTATAAATATTTATCTTTAATGTCCATGTTTTCAAAATGGTTTTCAGTATTTATTTATATGGACATTAATGTTTTAAAATTATAATTCCATTAAAAGCTTCAAAGTGGTATGTGACACTTTGATTCAAAAATCTCTTTTAAATGGTTTTTTTAAAATGGATTGATTAATTCAATATCTGGGAATTACTTATTGTGATTGCAAATGAAATGTTGTTATTGAAATGTTTATATTTTCAATATTTTATGTGTAATGATGGTACTTGGACATTTTACGGGTGGTTACGTGATAAACCATATGACGGGTGGTGCCGTGAATACCAGGATGGGTGGTTACGTTATAACCTCCAATGCATTGGGTATGGAAGTCGGCCGTATGGATATTCCATTAAGTATGTAAGGAAGTTGTCCGAATGGCTATTACATTAAGTGATATGTGTGGAAGTTGACCTTGTGGTTCTTCCACTTAAGTATGTTAATGTCCCAAGTTACCTTTATATGTTATGTTATCTTTATATGGGTTTTATGGTAATCTTTTGGTTACAGAAGGGTAAGTAATGAATTTTATTCAGTGAAGAGTTTTTACTACTTCGAAAAGGTGAAAAGTATTACTTTGATAAAGTATACATGGTTTACTTTTTGTTTTGAAAAACTAATAGTCTTTAATCTTTGTGTATCCCTTACTGAGCTTTTTATGCTCATCCCACGTTTTTGAAATTTTTTTCACAGGACTTAATGTGGAATAGGGTCAAGGATGGGATCAAGGGAAAGTAATGCTATATAAGACATGGAACTATACATGTTTCTTTTTAAGAGTTTTATTTTATTTTATGGAAACTTAGTAGAAGTTTCTACTTTGTAATCTTTTGAGATGTAATATCTATGTCCTAATTCTCTAAAACTCTAAACCTGAAAAGATCCTCAATGTGAATTATTAATTTAATTCAATATTTAGTACGGTTGAAGGATGGGGCCTTATAGTTGGTATCGATGGTCGGTTTAGATAACTTTAGAGGTTAGGGTATTCTCTATGCATAAGTGACATTACCATAATGGTTCGGATTTCAGAAAGAGTCCTAGTTTTAGATAAAGTGAATGAGTAAGTATATCTTAGTGTTTATCTTCCTCATTAGTACATGATGGTTTTGTTGATATACTCACACTAACATTTTTGTTTTTATTTAATGGATGGATCTAGCAGGAACCAAAGTGTCAATAGGTTTGAAGGAAACTGTGGTGGATCTCTGATTAAGAGACTGGATGAAATGGGGGAATCAATGAGGAAACTCATGGTTGTTCTAAACCAACTATCTAGGAGTCATGATCAACCACTTGAACCTTGGTATGTTTTGTAATGCATCATGTATGAGATGACCAATCGATGTGGATGTTCAGTTAATAATTATAAAGGTAACCATTAGAGTTTATATGATCCTTACTTTTGAGCTAATTACGGGTTACTATATGTTATGATGGAAGTGAAAGACATAAGATAAAATTGGGGTTAAGTTATGTTATGGTTATTTTTTTATGATTTTACCTCTTTTTGGGGAATGATTTGAGAATTATATAGTTTTGGAAAAAGGACAACACGCAGACCATGTGACAACCTGTCGCGTCAGAAAAAGCTGCGGGAATCGAACCCACAACCAAAGTACAACTGGTATTTATCGCCTACCACTGGACTACGTGAAGTCCCTGGTTTTTTTGACTAATTATTTTTAGTTATATGATTTTATGAATTAAGAGTAAGTTAATTTTGGGTTATCTATGGAAATTTATTAACCTATCATCGAGGATATGTGATTAGGTTAATTACTTTTCAATAAGAGACATTAAGAGAAACTGATGTTATTTTGAGATAAATGTTATGATTTAACTTGGAAGACTATGTGACTAAATCCTTCAAATATTTGGGATTCAATCTTAGTTTGGTTTTCTTTGAAGAATTTTATGGAAAAATTGATTATCTAATGGTCCTCGTTGAACTTTGGGTTTATTTGGACAAATTTTGGAGATTAAGAATAGATTTTCTTTTAATAAAGGGTTATCCTTTTCTGGATTATCTATTCTTGTACTAACCTTTTTTGTTTTGGTTATGGTTAAAGTCTAATGACATGGGAAGTATATAGTTCTCTTTTGTGGATTAGGTGATTCTCTAGAAGTATATTATAGTACTCTTAATGTGAACAAGTATTCCTAAATACTCGTCTTTTGGGGAAATTATGAGTTTGTGTAATAAATATAATAAAAGTTCAAAGTCAACATGATAAGTAATTATGTTTCCTTATGAATAAATTCCTCAATAAAAAAGTAACATAAAACAAAAATGTTGTCTATTAACTTTTCCTACTGTGGAATCGAACACCGTTTAACCCATCACAAGTTTGTGATTTTCTTATGGTTAACTTTCTCCTATACATGTTTACTATCACTCTCCATCAGAACATGACCCTTTGTTTTCTCCTCCATATCCATATTTTCATACTTGGAATCCTAGTATGGGTTAACTTGGGTGACCTTTGTACTTATCTTTCCTTATTTTAAAGTGATTGTTTTACCGACTCTTGTTCTGATGTGGGACTTTCTAGGATGTTTCCAAGCTCAATTTTAAAATTGCGAGGACGCAATTCCCAAAAAGTGGGAAGGATGTAACACCCCAGGTAAATAAATAATATGACATTATTATATTTATCCATATTTTTGAATAAAATATTAATATCACTTTAACGGGGATGCTATGCTCGATGGCGTACCCAATACGCAACAACGAGTTTCTTGATAATCTTACGTTGCACTCTACTAATAAAATAATATTATTTTAAATGGTAGTTAATGCCTACCCGTTGTAATGGCGGGAACGAACAGAACACACTAAAAAATGATTATATATTTTTGTCAAATACCTTTACTCTTTACAATAAATGTTAGAGGATTAAAAATTTGAATGAATCCAATTTTAAGCGTAAACATTCAAATATTCTTTAAAAGGTCGATTAACCGCCTTTTGATGGAGAACCTATTTTAAATCCACCTTTTGACAATTTTATGTGTTATATTTGACAAAATAAAATTCTTATTTAGAATCGGGACATCAAAATCTTCTTTGTGTAAATTTTTGGTATCTTTCCGATAATGTTCATTTTTTAATGAATAGTGGAAAATGTTGTATTTTAGTTCAAAACAACTTTTTAATATAATTTATTTATATGATTATATTATCTTTTTAATTGTTTTTAAAGTTAAATTAGAATATATTTTTACCATTTAATCCAATAGTGGTCATTGGAATTAATTTCACTTTGAAATCGGACTTAAACTAGTGTCAATCTTTTGATACATTTTGTTTCATAAAAACATGCTATTTGTTTTGGCAGCGGGAATTAATAATTAAATTAATTAATGAAACTTATATGTTTTTAATTTTGTAAAATATACATCATTTTAGAATTCGAACTATCAAATATAGCTTAGGGTGAATTTTTGGTAATTTTCTGAAAAAGTTCATTTTTTTTATGAATAGTGAAACCACTAAGTGGTAATTATAAAAACTGATTTTCTGTTTAAATGAAATTTTTCCATCTTCGTGTTTTGAATTTCAAAAATCTGACATATATGGTTGTCATCAAGAAGTAAAATTTGGTTCAATGGGATTAAAATAATTTTTTGGTGAATAGTAATTTATTAAGTTTTTAATCGCGATTAGAGGTAATTAGTGTAGTTTAAGGTAAAAAATAATGTTTTAAGAATATGAGATGAGCTTGACACATGTAATACCCTAATTGGATGTGTCATGGCCGACCAATACAACCCATGGGTCAACTCGGGGACCCCATGGAGCCACTTTGGTTGGAAAATGAAATAAATAACTTTTTATTTAATGTTAAAGTAAAAAATGACACAAACATGAGTTGTTTTACTATAACAATTTTTAAATGGGGCTATACAAGTCAGATTTTTGACTATAAATATTAATTAGAAATATAAAAAGATTTACTACATCATGATATTTTTTTATGATTTTTAGACATTAAATAAATTTAATTATATATGACATCATGATGATGCAACGATTACCTCATTATTTAACGATTTAAATAAAATGGAAATATAATGTAACATCTAAGACCTAAATATGCACAAAACCTATTATATGGGTGTAATTAGAATCCTTATCACCTTATCCATGAAACACATCAATGTGGGACCATTAAAATCCGAAAATCATTTGAAAATTAAGTAACCTTTTATCACTTTCCAAGAGTGCCCTTCCTCTCCTCTTATAAAAGGCCCCCACCTCTACCTCCTTACACACACATCAAAAGCCTTTGGCTTGGCCAACCCCTACCCATTGTTCCTCTCCACTTCTCCCTCTTACTCCTCGAAGCCTCAATTTGGGCAGAAGTCTTCCCAAGAATGCCTTTGAGCTCAAACCAAAGGGAGTTACCCGAATTTAAGGTAATGTCTTCACTTGAGTCCTTTTGTATTATTTTTCTTCTCCAACACCCTAAACTCTTTTTATTCATTTCTTTTTTAACAACTCCAGTATCTTAATTATACTAGGATGTTTCTATAAGAAGGATTCGAGCTACACATACACACACCTACAGCTAATGGTTAAATAACATATTGTTTCTGTGGATGAAGAATTTCTGCCTCCCGAAATGATTATTGTTCAACATTCTTTTAACACCTTCAAAGGTGGCCATTAAGATGACACTATACTTATATATTATATCTAATATTTTTATGTTTTACTTAAGCTTATGTATTTTTCATTTATGGCATACCTTTATGGTTTCCATTATGGGTAAACGTGATATCTTTATTTAAGGAAGTGCGGACTACCGCCCCCTCAAAGTGATGTGATTCGTTAATGCCATATGTGGGACGTATAAAAGATGGATTTAAAGTTATTATATATGATTTTATACTGGAATTATAATATACCTTTATATAATTATTATTTTCTTTCCATTAAATTTTGAGATAGAAATGAAAGTAGCGTTCATGCGTACGTACGGCTTACCGTCTCCATGAACGGTGCATTTCATTTCTAATCCCCAAATGTAATGTACTATTATAAGTACGTATATATAATGTATATATATGATGTATGTTACATATAAATGATTAATATAATTCTGGAATTAAAATACTATTATGTATCATTATGTTTTAATTCCATTAAATATGAAATAGAAATGCAAGTAGCGTCCATGCGTACGTACGGCTTACCGTCTCCATGAACGGTGCATTTCATTTCTTAACTCTAAATGATTAAGTTATATTATAAATACATGTATATGCTGTATATATATGATATATATGATATCCAAATCATGAATATCATTCTGGATATAATGAACCTTTGACCACATGAACAACAAGTCATTGTAAGAAGTTCACTTTCGACTTAAGAACCAAATATTGACAAAACAAACATTATTAACTTAAATGATTACATAATGTTTATAAAATAAAAATAAGTGATATAAAAGGAAAAATGAACATTAAAAAGGTTCTTAATCAAATAGAAATTAACTCAAGTTTAATATTCAGGGCGTTAAAGAATGATCGAGTCAAGTCGGTCCCGAGGTAAGGGATCCTACTCCTCTCTTTCTTTTTAAGTACGCTCTATTATGTCATTCCTTCTAAGATCATTTTTATTGTGATTGGGATATTCTTTTATAATAATCTTACTGTAATTTTTTTGTTGATATGATGAAAGATCATATTCTCTCTCATCAATCCATTTTGGAAGTTTTGAGTGGCGCTGTTAGGCTGCCGAATTTTCGTAAGAGATCCAACCTCTCTCTTTCTTTTTAAGTACTCTCCTTTATGTCACTTATTTTAAGCTCCTATTTGTTATGTTGGGGGATGTTATTTTGTATTAATATTTCTGAAAACTTTATGTTGATATGACTAGAGACCCTATTTCCTCTCATCAATCCATTTGGGAAGTTTTAAGTGGCGCTGTTAGGCTGCCGAGTTTTCATAAGGGATTTTTCCTCACACTTTTATTCCCGTGAGATTTATGCTACATTTTCCACAATTTCTTCTGAGTGGTGTATGTACTTCCCATTATTATACACTTATTGTAGTATAATTTCATTTATGGGTATTCACATCTTCATTGTATGACCCTTCTTCCATGGGGTGTACGTTTCTAAAGTTACCCAACTCGGTAAGGGGACCTTTCACCCTCCTTTTTTTAAAGACTTCTTTTGTTATGTCTTTTAATTCACATACTATTATGTTGGGATGTGTTCTTCTATATCTTTATTTATGTAAATTTTATGTCCAACTTATGAGATCCCCTTTATCTCTCTCATTAACCCTTTTTGTAAAATTTTATGTGACGCTGATAGGCTGTCGAGTTTTACCAAGGGAACTTCTTAACCCAACTTCGATTTCTTTGGGTTCAACATGTAGTTATTGAATATGTCATCCTTTGAATATGTGTGAATAACCTTTGATTTTTTTACACTTAATATCCTCTTATATTGGGTGTATTTATATTTTTCACATATAATTATGAGATTGATTTGTCCTTAATTTAAGGATACCTTCTTTATAATGGATTTCATCTCATTTTACATTTCTTTTGAGACTTCATTGTTGTTATGCACCAATTCACTCTTATATGGTGTGTATACTGTCCTTTGACATATTATATCATGAATACCTTTATTATCATGATATTATAAAGTTCAGATTAAATTTTCTTCCGCTATTATTTGTATTCTAGAGTCTCTCATTTTGTTAAAAACTATTTAACAAAAATATTGTTTTAAATGTTTTAATGTTTTATTATTCTAAATATTTATCATTAATATCCATGTTTTTGAAATGGTTTTCTGTATTTATTTATATAGACATTAATGTTTTAAAATTATAATTCCATTAAAAGCTTCGAAGTGGTATGTGACACTTTGATTCAAAAATCTCTTTTAAATGGTTTTTGAAAATGGTTTGATTAATTCAATATCTGGGAATTACTTATTGTGATTGCAAATGAAATGTTGTTATTGAAATGTTTATATTTTCAATATTTTATGTGTAATGATGGTACTTGGACATTTTACGGGTGGTTATGTGATAAACCATATGACGGGTTGTGCCGTGAATACCAGGACGAGTGGTACGTTATAAACTCCAATGCATTGGGTATGGAAGTCGACCGTATGGCTATTCCATTAAGTATGTATGGAAGTTGGACGAATGGCTATTCCATTAAGTGATATGTGTGGAAGTCGACCTTTTGGTTCTTCCACTTATGTATGTTAATGTCCCAAGTTACCTTTATATGTTATGTGATCATTATATGGGTTTTATGGTAATCTTTTGGTTACAGAAGGGTAAGTAATGAACTTTTATTCCGTGAAGAGTTTTTACTACTTTGAAAAGGGTAAAATTATTACTTTGATAAAGTATACATGGTTTACTTGTTTTTTTGAAAAACTAACAGTTTTCATTCTTTGTGTATCCCTTACTGAGCTTTTTATGCTCATCCCAAGTTTTTGAAATGTTTTTCACAGTACTTAATGTGGAATAGGGTCAAGGATGGGATCAAGGGAAAGTCATGCTATATAAAACATGGAACTAGACATGTTTATTTTTAAGAATTTTTTTATGGAAACATAGTAGAATATTCTACTTTATAATCTTTTGAGATGTAATTGTTATGTCATAATTCTCTAAAACTCTAAACCTGAAAATATCCTCAATGTGAATTATTAATTTAATTCAATATTAAGGTTTAAGGATGGGGACTTATACTACGTGAAGGGTAGGTGAAGGGTAGCTTGATGTATTCATCTATGTACGTCCATCTATCCTGTCTCACTAAGAAACACCTAGTCTAGGACCACCAATGAATCTGTCGAAGAATCGATCACTTGAAGGTTTGGTGAGGGGTAGATTCTTGTATCTGTAGAATTATGTTTGTCTGTTCTGTCTCACTTAGAACCAACTGATCCCAGACCACCATGGTCTCTGTTGAAGTGTTGATCACCTGCAGAAGACATGACACATATAGGCAAAGTCTAAGCATGGTTGAGTTGCGCAATACTATGGTGGGACCCCAAACCACAAAGTAAATTCCATAGAGAAAGGACCACACAACAAAACCACAATGAGAAGACAACACACACCAGGTATAAATCAAAATATAGAATGTATGATTTATCAGTTATAGAGGTTAATCATATTGTGCTGCTGAGGGGATCATCCCTAATGAGCCATTGAAGTCTTCTTGTCTGTAGGACCACTATGGTCCACTTTTTTGCTGAACCACTACGGTATGCTCATATGTTGAACCACTGAGGTACACTTTTATTCTGAATCACTAAGGTACACTCATATGCATAACCACAATAGAAGGTATGCACATGGTACTGTCAACTGATTTAGGTATAATCTAATGTACATAAAGTAGGACTATCAGTCATAATATTGAAAACCATGGACTGTTGAGGTTCTCATCCCCGATGAGTACTGTGGGTCTAGTCGTTCACACAAAGACACTCTCCACAGTTGGTCTGCTGAGTAACATAGATATGCTCCCAATTAAGGCAATCATAGATGGTCTATATAGGGCCTCTTATAGTTTGTCAACACAGGGCTACTTATAGAAGGTTCACACAGAGCCACTTATAACTGGTTTGAACAAAGCCACTTATAGCTGGTCTAAATAGGGCCAACTATAATCTTGGCATATAGGGTTACTGTGAACTGCTCGTCACTAGTCTTCAGGTCTCTACCAACCACAAGATTCTTACACGTAGTGCACTTAATTCTGGGAGGATCCAATCCTCAAGACATTCATCAAATTTCAACTTCTATTAAATCCGCCTTAGAGATTTACAAAATAACCACCTTATCATGAGGTTTCTAGCTCCATAAATATATCGTCATTCAGATGCATGGTCTGAAAGATATTGGATATTTATTAAACAGGGGTGGGTTGTGTCCGGTCATAGTTCGACCTGATTGGACTGACCGTACCAACCTGACACAAGTTTCCCGAATGGCCCAGCCCAATTCGGTCATGGGTCTAGCCCACCGGGTTACCCAAAAACCCCGTCAAATTCCTCCAGCCTGGTTTGACTTGGTAGGACAGGTACTTCCCCGTCGGCCTGTCCATCGGCCCAGTTTTCCCATCCAACCTGGACAACATTAGGGGTCTAGTTTTTCTTCCTTCTAGGCTACCCAAGCATCCCGATTCTGTCTCAGCCTGGCCTAGTTGGTGGGCTGGCCTGGAACCAGTCGGGATGGCCACACTGGCGTCTGGTTCGGTAGCACGTGGCCGACAGGTGGCCGAATTCTCCTCTATATGCAGTCCCCAACATCTTACCACATCATCCTCACTGCCAACCCACATGTTTACCAGTTCGAAGTGGCACCCCACTGGCAACACATGCCTCGTTGTTCGCAGCCCAGGATGGATGCAGCCTCTGCCGACTCGGCATGCCACTTGGGTGCACCACCTCCTACCTGCTTCTACCATGGCCTGGGTGCCATGGCCTAGTGCCACCATTGTGGTCATGTTTCATAGTCTATTTACACCACTATGAATTTTTGGTTTGGTCTCTTTCCACTTCCACAGACTTGCGCTGCGACCTTGCGCCATGACCTCTTGCCGATGTCGTAGCCCACATGGCTGCGACCCTTCTCGCCTGGCATTGCGGGATGATGCATTGCCGATCATTGCACCTTGAAGAATGGTCAAAACACCAGGAGAGGAGAGGGGGAGTCACATATTAGAACACCAAAAAATGATCCAGGTCATTGTTTGTATTGACCTGAATACATTCTTATTAGCAAGATCATGAAGAACCATAAAGGGCGGAATAATTCCTAAAATATATATCCCATTTTCCCACATCATTAACCATCCCATATGAATGATCGATATGTGGGTTAACTTTTTTGTGATTTAACCTGTGTTCGTCGTCTAAAAGATAGAATGGGGAAATGCAATTCACACAGAAGACAATCAAACCCATATCTGGGAAAATAGATTTCTTGAGGATTATCTTTCGTCATCATCTATCAATCTATGGTTCTAAATACACTCTCCAAGGGTGTCATAATCATCATTCAATTTGCTAGAGTTCATCATTAGAGATGTCCTCAAACTTCATTATTCATCACCACCCACTAATGTCTTAGAGAAATTCTAATATTCTGCCAACAATTATGTATTTCTTGTTATATAATTAATTGACGAAACATGAATCAAAAGTTTTGTTATGTTGCATTGCAGCATCATTAAACCGACTCATTAATGAGGTTCCATAATGATATATATCATTGCCTCATTGCTTCACTATGGATTTAACATGCCACTTCTTAACGATGAAGAAAACAATTAAAATAACTTTTTTATATTATTTTATTTTTCTTCCAAAATGTCAACAATTTTACTTTTTCCCTCGACCCACGTCAGTCCAGGTTAAGTACTGATTAATGAGAAAATCGTATTATGAACTCAATGGTGGTATCATATTTTTAATCCTTGTTAAAATTTGTGAGTTATATGGATTTTAAAAATAAAACAATTACTACTAATTATTTAATTTACGATCATTCCATTTTCGGGGTTTCTCACTAGAGACTCACACCAACTTATCATAAGTGACACCTTGGGTAAAACCACCATCCTAACCACAATGTTTCCCTCATATTTCTAATAAGGGAACCCGTTTAATAGTTATTCCACTTTTTCAGGAAAACTTGTCACACACTCTATTTAAAACACAACATTTTCTGACGAATCTTTCCAGGAACTCTGGGACTCAGAATATCGTGCTGTCATAGTTCATGGTCTCAAAATAATCCCATTTATTTTTTTTTACGAAAAAATCATGCAATTTATGGGGTATTACATTTCCTCCTTCAAGTATTTACATCATTGTAAGCCAAAACAAGGGAATATTAAACAAAAATGAGCTATTAGGCACGAATCTAAGCCTCCCACTCCCACGTTCCCTCTCAGAGATTCCCATGCTGCCAATGAACAAGAACCAGAGTAATAGACCTACCATGAAGGATCCTATCATGTATTTCAACCATCCCCACCATGTACACGACGAATTATGCCCTATCATCAATATCCAGCTCGTCCTGGTCAATGACATGAGAAGAGTCATGCATGTATCTCCTTAGTTGGGATATATGGAATACGTTGTGAACCCTCTCTAACTACGCCAGTAGAGTCAAGTGATACGCCACCTCACCCACTCTACACAATAACGGTAAAAGTCTGATGTACCCCATATATAACTTTCCTCCCTAGCCAAATGTATGTATCCCTCATTGAGGAGAGACCCGTAGGATACACGACCCCCCTCTTCAAACTCCAATAGTCTCTGTCACCTATCATCATATGACTTTTATCAGCTCAGAGAAGTCTTAATATGCTCTCATATGAATTTCTCCTTCTCATTTGTAGCTTGTACCATCTCTGAACCCACGATTGAGGAATCCCTTGGGTCTGTACATCATAACAATGACCTACATGTCCATCTATACAATGCCTCAAATAGTGCCATACCAATGGAGGAGTGGTAGCAGTTAATGTACGCAAACTACACCAATGTTATGTTGTCCTCCCAACAACGACCAAAATCAAGAACGCAAGGAAGAATCATGTGTTCCAGGGTCTATATAGTCTGTTCCTCCTCACTATCCATTTGTGCGAGAAAGGTTGTGATTAAGAACAACTAAGTCTCAAACACATCCTCTAATCCCTTCCAGAAACAGGATGTAAAGCGTACTTCATGATATGATATTATCATAGATGGCAATCCATGGAGTCAAAATATATCTTACCCATATAGGTGTCCCATTCTCTCTACTGAACATTGTTTATGAATGGGTAATATTTTGTCTGACGTGGTTAGTCAGTCTACAATCACCCAGATGATATCGTGTCCTTGAGACAAATGTGGTAAGACCATCACTAAGTAAATTGGTATCCTATCCCAATTCCACTCTGGTACCTTGAGGGGCTATGTCAAACCTTCTAGAACATAGTGCTCAGCCTTCACTTTCTAACAAGTGAAGCATTTCAAGACAAACTCTTCCACTTCCTTCTTCATCCCTGGCCACCAATACTAACGTCAGAGGTTCTGGTCTATCTTTGTAGGATCGAAATAATGATGTAGATGCTGAATATACAAGAGGGGTGGGGGTGAATTGTACACTTTAAAAATTCCATTGGAACCTTCAAAGTTAGTTACGATTAACTATGTTTTCATTAAGTAAAGGAAAGGGCTAAGTTTAACAAAGTTAAACTAAGAAAATTCACAACACCTCTAACACCAAAAGAAAACATGGAATAAGAAATGATGTTATAAACTTCAAGTCCTATGAACTTTCTTAAAACTGGAAAGAGATTCCGAAAGTAGGTTCCGAAAATATGGTTCCAGAAATTGAAACTTAACAAAAGATTACAAAATGAGATTCTACCTTAAAGCGTATAGAATCTGAATGAAACAGAGTAAATGTAAGGAAGTATAAGAAAGTTATACTTTCCTTATAATACAAAATGCAGTGGAAATAAACAATTAGTAAAACTACAAGTAATAAGATATAAGTCTTTTAACCCAAAGAGAAGGGTATCCAACAACCTTAAATAAAGGTCCCTTGATATATACTTTCAAGAAAGTCTGTCTTACCCACACCAGGGTAAGCCCTCGATATGAAGATAGGAGTCTCTGTCTTTCTATCCCCGCATGCTCTCAACTTCAAGGTAGTTGGAAAAATCTGTCTTCCTCAGCAAGGAAGCCCTCAACTTCAAGTTGTTGGAAACCTTTGTCTTCCTATCCCCGAAAGTCCTCGAATGTAATCACCAACATTCGGAGTCGCATGAAGCTTTGAGAGTTAATAAGAGCCTCTCTCTCTAGAAATCACTTTAACAGCATGTATGCACAATGTCAAAGAATTCATTCATCAGTCATCAGTTCATTACCGAGCTCTCTCAAATGAGATCCTATATATAGGCAAGGTCAGCCTCCTTTCCAACGGTCATATTTTCCTAAAAAATCGGAGGGACCTGTACTCGTGTAACTTAACCAACGGTTAGTTTATAACAGAATAAATGACATTATTCTATAACAAAACAATTGTAACAGAATGTACGACATCATTTTATGTCTTAACTAAAATGTTTGGAGTGAAGATTCGAAGTGAAAGTTCGGAGTGAAAAAAAATTTTAAAGAGTAGACAAATTTTAAAAGCGTAAGCAAAATGAAAGTTCGGAGTCTAACCAAAAATAATTTTTGGAGTCTAAATAAATTCGGAGTGTATAAAACAAAGATGATCAGATTCTGTCTAATAGGTGAATTCGGAATGAGAATTCGTCATCATAAATCGTAGTGAGAATTCATCATCAGAACTCGTAATGAGAATTTGTCATCAGAATTCGTAATGAGAATTCATCATCAAAATTCGTAATGAGAATTTGTCATCAGAAATCTTAATGAGAATTCGTCATCAGAATTCGTAATGAGAATTTATCATCAGAATTCGTAATGAGAATTCATCAGAATTCATAATGAGAATTCGTCATCAGAACTCGTATTGAGAATTCGTCATTAGAATTCGTAATGACAATTTGATGTCGAACTTCATAAGGATTCGTATCCTGAATCTGGAGTAGAACATAATCAGAGTTTGTATCCGGAATTCGGAATGAAACTTTATCACAGTTCTCATCTGGATTTCAGAGTGAAACTTTATTACAGTTCTTATCCAGAATTTGGATCCTAAAACAAAATACTTCATATCAAGGTTTCAAACAATTCCGAGAATATATAAATGAATTCGAATCTTATAATTAAGAAAAATATGGATGAAAATATCATAAGGATAATTTTTCCTACAAAATCGATTTTCTTTATAAAAGAAATTTTCTTTATAAAAGTGATTTTCTTAAAGATAAGGTGTTTGTGATTTTCAAAACAAGAAAGAATGGAAAAGTCATACGGAAAACATTATTGACTCAACAATCTCCCCCTTTTTGGAAAGCACTAACATCTTTATGAAAAAGAAATTCTAAGAAGAAAGAAAAACATTAAGGCTTATCTCCCTTTGCTTTAAGGATATTGATGAATACGACTAACTCCCCCTTAGGCTTTGAAACTCTAAGGAATATATTCTATATTTCCGGAATGACATTTCATTACGAATAATAATGTCTTCTTTAATGAAAAACTCCCCCTTAGATAAACTCTAATTAGAGTTTGTTTTCATTCTCACCCTTTGTTAAGATTCTTTTTCCGCTTTTTATTAGGGTTCTTTTCCTTCTCCCCCTTTATGATTTTCAAAAATAATTCAAGGAAATGGAAAATATAACAATGTTCATACAAAATTAGTAGCAACAACAAAAGAAACGAGCAAGCACAAATTTCATTAAGTTTTAATGCTCGGAAACAAAGAAATTTAGATACAACAAAAGATTGGATCTGTCTATTTTGGATATTTTTCCTTTGCCATGAGACCCTTAAGAATAGTATTTATCTTCTTCAAGTCTTTATGGTCTTCCTCGGCTTGATTCTATAACACAACAATTCTTGCACTTTGAGCTTCAATCTTTTATTCCTGGGCTCTAATCTTTTCTTCCTGAGCTTTAAACTTTACATCCCGCGCCTTCAATTTCTCTTCAAACTCAATCTGATGATCCCTTTAAAACCTCCAGTTTTGAGAAACAGAATTTAGTTTCTCATTCAGATCTCTGACTTCTTGAATTCGGAAGTTCTTTTCATCTGTCAACTTTTCTTCAAAGGATGAAGTAAGTTCATTAATCTTCCTATCTTCTGTCTCAAAGGCATCCTTCACATTGTCTTAGAATTCATCAAAGACCCTCATCTCTTCCACAGTCTTCCTCGACCAACTAATCATCCTCTTGAAACATCTTTTGTGGGCTTCATAGCCGACAAAGAACGTTTTGAACTAAGCCTCTATCTCAACACACTTGTCCATAACCATAGATACAGAGTCTGTTTTCTGATTCAAAGAATGTTGGAGCATCTGACATCTTGAATCTATACATGATAAAGTCAGAATAGTACCTACCAACTTCTTTAAAGACTGAACAACAAAGTCATTCCCCAACGAAGATGAATCTGAATCCGAAACTTTTCTTGGAGAATCTTCTTCTTCAAAATGCTCAACCTTCTTCTTAGAAGAGTCACCAAATTCCCTTCTCTTTACTACCCCAGAGCTCGGGGTATCAACAAAAAGTTGCTTTCCCTTGTCCTTTTTCGGAATGGTGTCGTGTTCTGGAGTTATCTTTTCACTATCAGATACATGAACAACATTGTCTTCCTCATCAGCAACTTTCTGAGCACCAAACTCTACATTCTCCATTTGAGCAGTAGCATGTAGAAGTTGTTCTTCCTCTGTATGATAATCTACTTCTACTTCTCATTTATCCTCATCCATCGCTGGAGTGACTAACTTAGAAGACATAGCTTCTGAGGTTCGGGGTGACAAATGTTCCGAAGGTGTCCCCTTATAATCATCTACTTTCTTTAAAACATCTCCGGTTTCACCACTTCCATCAGCAACAACTTCTTCTTCTTCCACTTGCTCAATCTGCTCTACTTCCTCAACAGGCTTAGCTACTACCTCTTCCGGAGCAACAAAGTTTCTTCCTGGAGTCTCAGGTAGAGATTACAGAGAAAAAGATCTCGGAACCAGAATGTTTGCTAAAACCATCTCATTGAACTTCAACAAATCCTGAGCTACCTCAGCTTCAGACATCTTCTTCTTAAGCTTCTTTTCTTTCACTTGTTTTTCTCTCTCATCTGTAGTTCTTTCCTTCAAGGCCTTAGCCTCCACAGGATCCAAGACAAACTGAGGCTCCCATTGCACTCTCTTCTCTTTGATTTACCTCCATTTAGCAACTACCTAATCAAGTCAATCTTTCTTCTTCTTCGGTTTAGGAGGTGCAGAATGAACTTCCTTAGATTTTGGATTCTCTGCTTCAACTTCATCTTCTTTCAAATTTCTCTTCCTCACTGGCTTAGAGGATTACGGATCAGCAACTTTCGGAACTACTTCTTCTTGAGTAGGTAAATCAATAAACTGACCAGTCTTCTTGTCGAAGGCTACATCCATCCTTTTAAGAGTACCAGCACTCACCAACATAATCTTGCAAACTCTTGGATTTGACAGGCATGCCTCCTTGAAAGACTCAAGGCATCAGACTATCAACTTTGAGCAGATTTCTGGATACATTATGATCTGATCTCTCAAATTCCCTTTCATAACATTCTCAAGAGTAATAAGAATGTGTTTCTTCAGATTAAACATGCTGAGATTTATCAGAAAATCTAGGATGTAGATCTCACTCTTCTTCAAACTATCATTGTCACCCTTTCTCGGTACGATAAGGCCTTGTACCCATAACTCTAGAATCCGGAAATTTATAGACAAAGTAGAAATCTTTAGAGCCTTATCATCTGATAGTCCAAGAGTCTCCGAAGCCTTTTCCTTGTCAAATATTCCCTTTGAATCCGGCAACACATGAGATATGAATTCGGCTTCTCCTTCATTGTTCAGCCCTACCAAGCTGGCTGCCTTGGCATAAGAAAGTTTATAAGTCTTTCCATAAGACTTAAATGACAATTTCTCTTTGCTATATTCCTTATAGAAGGAAACTGTCTCATAGAACTCTATAAGAAAATCCTAAAACACTTCATCTTAATTTTCGGGCTTGGATACAGCAACATCTTCCCATCCGTTAAGCTTTATGTTCTTGGATATAAGAGAATCATACCTATTAAATAAATCAGGATGAACCAACTTTTCTCTATATACTAACCACTTGGAAATCGGCTTAGAAGAAGACATGTCTTGAGAAGCTACTTCCACAGACATTCGGATCTGAAGACCTCTGAGAAGTTCGGAATGGAGAAATCTGAAGTTCGAAACGGCTTAAAAATGGAGAGGCAGAGCTTCGAGATGCAGGAGCTTGAAAACCGATGTGGGACAACCATTTGGGGTCCCCTTTATATAGGAAATGAGAAGACGGTTCAACTTCCTCGGTTGATCGAACGGTTGTGACAAGCTGAGGTCAGATCTGACGGTTGAAAACCAATTCTCAAGAAAACTTTAATCTGATCTTTTAAGGTTTTTATTATAACAAAGAATTAAGAAAACTATAATCCGAAAACAAAATATAAGAAAATTCCAGCATGTAAAGTATGATTACGAAAACTTGAGTAAGGAAATCATACATTTCAGATTAGCTTAGGAAGATTATTTGTAATTGGTAACATTCTTAAGAAAACTATGAAAAAATATTTACTACGAAAAGACATAGTTCGCAAAACTCACTACGAAAAACAAACTCAGTACGGAAAACTCAGTACAAAAATTTCATTACAAAATTTGAAAACGAAAAACACATTATGAAAGATTCGGTACAAAAATCACGTTATGAAAATACCAGTACGAAATTTTCCATTACAGAAGTTTTCAATACGAAAATTTCCATTCCAGAAGTTTTCTATATGAAAATATCCATTCTGGAAAATTTTAGTTCCAGAAATTCCCATTCTGGAATTTTAGTTCCAAAAAGTATGAAAAACTAACTTTGAAAAACTTAGTTACTCTAACAATCAAATGTACTCCCCCTATGAAAATGAGTTTATTACTTTAAGGATACTTTTTTAAAAGAAATTTAATGATGAATGATTACCATATAGTTATCATTCCTAACTTTTGTTTAATGTATTCAAATCTATCGGAAGGAAATGATTTTGTGAAAATGTCAGCAAGTTGATCTTGCGTTCCGATAAACTGAAGAATAATATCTCCTTTTAGTGTGTGATCCCTAAGAAAGTGATGATTAATATCTATGTGTTTTGCACAAGAGTGATGTGAATGGTTCTTACTTAAGGCAATGGCACTTGTTTTATCAAAACAAATTTGAGTTTTAGTAAAACTCAATCCATAGTCTGTGAGTGTGTGTTGCATCCACAACACTTGAGCATATCAACTTCCAGCTGCTACATATTCAGCTTCAGCAGTGGACAGTGCTACAGAATGTTGCTTCTTGCAGGACCAAGAAACTAATGAATCTCCTAAGAAATGGCAAGTTCCGGATGTAATCTTTCTATCCATTCTGTATCCACCAAAGTCAGCATCAGAAAATCTTTTTAGAACAAAATCATTTCCAGAAGTATAAAATAATCCTAGATCCATGGTTCCCTTAAGGTAGCGAAAAATTATTTTTACTGCCTTTAAGTGAGATTCCTTAGGATTGGATTGATATCTTGCACATAAGCATACTGAGAACATTAAGTCTGGTCGACTAGCTGTTATGTAAAGTAATCTTCCTATCATACCTCTAAAAGATGTTTGATCTACTGGTTTCCCAGCTTCATCAAGATCTAAAGAGTTTGAGGTACCAATAGGAGTACTTATACTCATAGTTTTGTCATAACCATACTTTTTGAGAACATCTTTAATATAATTATATTGAGATATGTAGGTTCCTTCTGGTTTTTGATAAATTTGAAAACCAAGGAAAAAAGTTAACTCACCCATCATACTCATTTCAAATTCAGATTTCATTAGACTTGTAAAAGAGTTGGTCAAAGATTGTTGAGTTGAACCAAATATGATGCCATCAACATAAATTTGAACAATAAAAACATTTTTCTTATCTTTAATTATTAAAAGGGTTGGATATGCATTTCCCTTAACGTAGTTATTTTGAAGAAAAAAATCCAGTTAGTCTATCATTCCATGCTCGTGGGGTATGTTTAAGGACATACAGAGCTTTGGTAAGTCTAAAAACATAATCAGGATGTTTTGTATCTTCAAAGCCAGGAGGTTGTTCAACAAAAACTTCCTCTTGAACATATATGTTAAGAAAAGCACATTTCACATCCATTTGAAAAAGCTTAAAATTAAAGAATGTTGTAAAGTCAATTAGAATACGGATAGATTCAAGTCTGGCTACTGGAGCATAGGTTTCTTCATAGTCTATTCCCTATTGCTGATTATAACCTTTAGCAACAAGTTTAGCTTTATTTCTTACTATGACTCCATTTTCATCACATTTATTTCTGAAAACCCATTTTACTCCAATAACAGAAGTTTCCTTAAGTCTTTCAACCAAGGTCCAGACTTTATTCCTTTCAAATTCTTTTGGTTCATCTTGCATGGCTATGATCCAATCATCATCACCTAAAGCTTCATCAGTGCTTTTAGGTTCTAATTGGGAAAGAAATGCTAGGTGTTCTACTTCATTTATTAAGGAACTTCTAGTCCTTACAGGTAGATTTACATCACCAATGATACTATCACGGGGATGATTCTTAAGAAACACCTTATTTGGGTTTTGAAAAGCCTGTTCGTCAACATAGGGTAGAAAGTCTTCCGGGGTAAATGTTTCAGAATTATCTTCTTGAACATTATCCTTATCAGAAGGTTCTTCTGTCGAAGGCTGACAATCAGTTTTTGAAAACACATCCGAGTATATAGGCTGGGATGGTTTAAAAATAAAAGTATCAGACTCATCAAATTTCATATGTACTGTTTTATCAACATTACAAGTATTTTTATTAAAAACTCTATAAGCCTTAGAAGTTGTGGAATAACCTAAGAAAATTCCTTCATCAAATTTTGAGCTAATTTATGTAGGTTATCTTTAGTATTCAGAATGAATACTTTGAAACCAAAAACCTTGAACTAGGATAGCCTTGGTTTTCTACCATTCCATAACTCATAAAGAGTTTTATTAAGTAAAGGTCTAATCAAAACTCGATTTATAGTATAGCAAACAGTACTTACAGCTTTAGCCCAAAAATTTCTAGCTATAGAATATTCACTCAACATGGTTCTAGTTATCTCTTGAAGAATTGTATTTCTTCTCTCAACTACATCATTTTTTTGAGGAGTTCTAGGATCTGAAAAATTGTGAGTAATACCTTTTTTACTACAAAAAGTTTCAAAATCAAAATTTTGAAATTCTCTTCCATGATCACTATGAATATTTTTCAATGTAAGGTTTTTCTCATTTTTAACTTGAGCTCTAAAACTTTTGAAATAAGAAATGCTTCAGATTTATTTGCTATAAAATAAACCCAAGTAAATCTAGTGTAATCATCAACTAGAACAAACACATAGTATTTGCCTCCAATACTTTCAGTTTGTGTTGGACCAAAAAGATCCATGTGCACTAACTGTAATGCATCAGTTGTTGAGACTTCACCAATTGATTTAAAACTAGATTTATGTTTCTTTCCATGTTGACAAGTATCACAAACATTAGAAGAATCAAATCTAAGCTCTAGTAGATCCTTAACTAGTTTCTTCTTAGAGATTTTACGTAGGTCTATAAGGTTACAGTGACCTAGTCTTCTATGACATAACCAGGAATGATCTTCCATTGCACTTAGATAAGGTAAATCATGACTGCTGAGGTCTTACATGTTTAAGGAGTAAACATTCTCATGCCTATTGGCGGAGAGAATAAATTCTTCCTTGGAATTGTGAACTAAGAACTTATCATTTCTAAAATTCACAAGGTAACCTTCATCACATAACTATCTTATGCTAATGAGGTTGTGCTTAAGGCCCTTAACAAAAAGAACATTTGAAATCAAAGTTTTACCTAAAAGAACAATATTACCAATACCAACAATCTCACCCTTAGCATTATCTCCAAAAGTTACCTTTCCTCCTTTCGTTTTGATAATCTTTTCAAAATAGCTTTTGTTACCAGTCATGTGCCGGGAACATCCACTGTCCATGTACCATATATTGTTGTTGGTACTCTCCTTATTTTCTTGAAATCAAGAAGAGAATTAGACTTTCGGAATCCAAACTTGTTTGGTTCCGAGATTACCATATAACAAAATTTTACGAACCCACATCTTCTTAGAAAAGTATGCTTTGTGAAATCCTAGAGATTGGGTTTTGTTTAAGGAACAATTCATTGCCTAGTAAACACCACATTTACACTTAGTACAAAATGGTACACTTTGAGGAACAAAATAATTGTTACTAAAAATTGGTTTTTCATGGGTATAACCAAATCCGGATTTATTTATTAATGGTCGTATTTGGGAATACATTTTATCAAAATTTTCCTTACCATGGGTAAAGTTTGATAAACACTTATTTAAGGAAAAAATTTTGTACTTGAGTTTTATAACCAAGTTTTTATCCTCAAAATCATTAGTTTTAGAACTAGAGCTAGGCTCGAAAACATTTTTCTTAGAAATTACTTTTTCTAATTCTTTAGAAAGTTTGTTCTTCTCAGAACTTACTTCCTTAAGATTTTTTGAAATACTTTCAAAATCATCATTTTTTCTATCAAGATATTTAGAAGGATCTGATATCTCTTTTGTAAGAATAGAATTCCTAGAGTTTTCCTTATCAAGTTTCTTATTGAGTTTGGAATTCTCAATTTCAAGAAGATCAGCAAACCTAGAGACTTCTTCAGAAGTAGGTAAAATATTTTCTTCATCAGAAGAGGATTCTTCATCAGAAGAGTTATAATACTTACTATCATTAGAATTTAAAGAAACATTGGTCAATGATTCATAATTTCAAACCTTATCCATAAAACAATGATTATCAATAGGTAATCTGGTTATAAGACCAAGATTCTTCTATCCTAAAGATTCGTAATCAGAAAATTCATCTAAAGAGTCACCACCACTGGCACTCCAGGTATCATTAGCTTTCAGAACATTCTTAGCTTTGGAATTATAATACTTCTTTTTATTCCTATCTGAATGTCTTTTTTTCCTTTCTTTCTTTTTGAGCAAAGGGAAATCTGATCTAATATGTCCAGCTCTCTTACATTCATAACAAGTAACTTCTCCATCTTTATTATCTTTCCTGTCCTTTTTCTTATACTTGGATTGGAAATTTCTCTGTCCATCTATCTTGTTCATCCTTCGAGCAAGAATTTCTAACTCATTTTTAGAGGCTTTACTCTCACTAGATTCATATTGGAAAATAACATTCTTAGACTTGGATCTGGTTACTCTCTCTAGAGTCTTATCTTTATTATGATTTGATGTTGTTGTAAATGCAATAGTACCATTTCCATTTTTCTTTTTGATGTTGTCAGTATCTCTCTTCATTCTAGTTTCATGTTGGAGAAGGGTTCCAAATAACTCATCAAGTGAAATTTGAGTAACCTTCCTGTTCTCATCTATAGCAGTTCTTTTGGATTCCCACTCATTTGGAATAATATCAATTATCTTATCCAAAAGTGCTTCATCATCTAACCCTTTTTATCCTATAGACTGTAGGCTGTTGACGATGGTCATAAACCTCTGTTGAAAATTACATATTGGTTCTCCATAAGGATAATTGAAGCCATGATATTCAGCTCTAATCATAGCTCTCCTAGTCTCAATCACCTTAGAATTTCCAAAGTGTGTAACCTCTAACTTCTTCCAAATACAATTAGATACTTCAAAAGAAGAAATTTGGCTATATATATTTCTAGTCATGGAACAAAGTAGAGTATTGCGTACCTTATTGTTGAGTTGATACTCTTTCTTTTCCTGGTTAGTAAATGTTCTAACTTCCTTATCAGGAATTTTATAATCACCAGTAAGCATAACAAAGTTGTCCACTCCAGTATTGATAACAAAAGTCTTCATTCGATCTCTCCAGTACTCATAGTCATTACCATCAACGATTGGTGGTCTTTTAGGATTTAGATTATCGATAGAACCAAAATTAATTCCTTCCATACTTAAAAACCGTTGTCACACAAACTTGTTAGTAGAAAAAGAATTCTGAATAACAAAGTTCGGAATAAGAAAGTTCGGAATGAGAAAGTGAGCAAGAAAAACTTATAAGTTAGTACATGTATTTCATAGACCTCCTCTGATACCAATTATAGGATCGAAATAATGATGTAGATGCTCAATATACAAGAGGGGGGGTGAATTGTACACTTTAAAAATTCCTTTGGAACCTTTAAAGTTAGTTACGATTAACTGTGTTTTCCTTAAGTAAAGGAAAGGTCTAAGTTTAACAACGTTAAACTAAGAAAATTCACAACACCTCTAACACCAAAAGAAAACTTGGAATAAGGAATAAAGTTATAAACTTCAAGTCCTATGAACATTCTTAAATCTGGAAAGAGATTCCGAATGTCGGTTCCGGAAATATGGTTCCGGAAATTGAAACTTAACAAAATATTACAATATGATATTATACCTTAAAGCATATAGAATCTGAATAAAATAGAGTACAAGTTAGGAAGTGTAAGAAAGTTATACTTTCCTTATAATACAAAATGCAGCAGAAATAAACAAGTAGTAAAACTACAAATAACAAGATATAAGTCTTTTAACCCAAATAGAAGGGTATCCAACAACCTTAGATAAAGGTCCCTTGATTTATACTTTCAAGGAAGTCTATCTTACCCACACTAGGGTAAGCCCTTGACATGAAGATCAGAGTCTCTGTCTTGCTATCCCCACAAGCCCTCCACTTCAAGGTAGTTGGCAACCTCTGTCTTCCTCACCAAGGAAGCCCTCAACTTCATGGTTTTGGAAACCTCTGTCTTCCTATCCCTGTAAGTCCTCGAATGTAATCACCAAAATTCTTAGTCGCATGAATCTTTTAGAGTTAATAAGAGCCTCTCTCTCTAGAAATCACTTCAACAGCATGTATGCACAATGTTGAAGAAGTCATTCATTAGTCATCAGTTCATCAACAAGATCTTTCAAATGGGCTCCTATTTATAGTCAAGGTTGGCCTCCTTTCCAACAGTCATATTTTGCTAAAAAATTGGAGGGACCTATACACGTGTAACTTAACCAACAAGTAGTTTATAATAGTATAAACGAAATCGTTTTATAACAAAACAAGTGTAACAGAATTTACGACATCGTTTTGAGTCTTAACTAAAAATTTCGGAGTAAAGATTCGAAGTGAAAGTTCAGAGTGAAAAAAAATATTAAAGAGTAGAAAAATTATAAAAGCGTAAGCAAAATGAAAGTTCAGAGTCTAACAAAAAATAATTTTCTGAGTCTAAATAAATTCGGAGTGCATAAAATAAAGATGATCAGATTCTGTTTAATAGGTGAATTAGGAATAAGAATTCGTCATCAGAATTCATAGTGAGAATTCATCATCAGAAATCGTAATGAGAATTCGTCATCATAATTCATAATGAGAATTCATCATCAGAATTCGTAATGAGAATTCGTCATCAGAAATCTTAAGGAGAATTCGTCATCAGAATTCGTAATGAAAATTTATCATCAGAATTCGTAATGATAATTCATCAGAATTCGTAATGAGAATTCTTCATCAGAATTCGTAATGATAATTCTTCATTAGAATTCGTAATGAGAATTCGATGTCGAACTTCATAAGGATTCATATCCTGAATCTGTAGTTGAACTTAATCAGAGTTCGTATCCGGAATTCAGAATGAAACATTATCACAGTTCTCATCTGGATTTTGGAGTGAAGCTTTATTATAGTTCTTATCCAGAATTCTGATCCTAAAACAGAATACTTCATATCAAAGTTTCAAACAATTTCGAGAGTATAGAAATGAATTCAAATCTTATACTTAAGAAAAATATGGATGAAAATGTGATAAGGATAATTTTTCTTACCAAAGCGATTTTCATTATAAAATCAATTTTCCATATAAAAGTGATTTTTTTAAAGACAAGGTGTTTGTGATTTTTAAAACAAGAAGGAATGGAAAAGTCATAAGGAAACCCTTATTCACTCAACAATCTTCACCACACATAGATGTACTGAAAAATTGGATGTATGGAACTCCCTCACCATCTCCGTCCACAATTCCACTGGTACTATGGTGCATCCTGTTAAAAGGATAATGTGATCCCCACCTTTTTGAGTGTCCATTAGTGGAATTACCAATAGACATCTGGGCACATGTAGTCTCATAGCCGGAATCTCCGAGTTGCGCCTCCCTAACTTGGGGCAAGAGTGGAGGGGAAAATACCATTGATTGAAGAAAAGTTTTCTCCTCTATATCCAAAAAGGATACCCAAAGAAAGAAAACTACTCTGAGGCCATATTAAGTAGCTGTGAACTCAATCTCCTACGGAGATGATCTTCCACCAGGTTCCCGTTCTAAGGAGTATAGACTATCTCAATGTCACAGTCCTGGAGGAACAATATAAAACACAACTATCTCATATTCCAATATTTTTGAGAAAAGATATACTTTAGTCTCTGGTGGTCAGAGTAGAAGATGAATCATTCACCCATAATGTAGTATCTCCACATCTTCAATGCAAAGACTTCTGCTACCAACTCATGATCGGGGCCCTCGTCAAACGTCGTTTTAATAGATAATAGGATAATGGGTACCTTTCTATCCAATAAAAAGTCTGCCCCTTTCAACTGATCGATTGTATTCCTCATCCCGTTGGTAGTAGGTAATTATTCTCCTCATCCTTTTGGTTAAAGGGTCCATTAATCAACACATGACCTCATATACTGGGTCTTAATAATCTCTTCCTTTGTAAGTATCCCACCTAAACACTCAGTTCAAAAAGCTCTGAGAAATCCATCCTATATACTAATGATTATATTAGTGGAATCTTGGAGTGTATAATGATGTAGATTTCCTTTTCCATCTGTGGAGGTAGTCCAGGAAACATATTCTGGAAGGACATCACTGTACTCTACAGCTACTACTGGTAGCTGAAAACTCAAAACATCCACTACCACATGGGTACAAATGGATACATGTAGCTACCGCCTTCCACTATCCTCTAGCTCCCTGACCGAGGTGTGGACCACATTGGGGTGGTTGTTTTAATGTGTCGAAATGTATACCACCTCCGGCTGCTCACCCAAATCCTTCACCACATCATCCACCTTGCAGATAAATATGTTCCTATCACTGTGTCTACCCCGGTGGCCCATCCACCATTTCAATGTCATCAAAATAGGTTGAACAATCTCTAGTGAGAATTCCCCAACCATATCTTGAAAATAATTACCACTTTCAAGACTAATTGGACTCACCCTATGATACTAGAGCTGTAGATCCCCTGTCTTGGGATCTTTTCTCGAAACGTCTCACACATCCAAGTCTCTGAGACTGAGTTTGGCTTCTTGCTTTGCCTCTTCTGAAATACATTGGCATTATTTGCTCAGCCAAAGGATGTTTAACCACAAAGGTTCTCTATATCACCCTATCATATGTAGAAATTAATAGAGGAATAGATATGGCTCAGATTTACCTAAACACATCTCACTCATAGGTACAAACCCTGAAGCACTATTTGTTTCATATTTATAGAGTAACTAGAAAGTTCAGTACGCTTCGATGAATAATCATCCAATGACATGTCGTCCTAATGAAGTTGTAGAACATCTTGGGCCCACATTGCCCATAGATTTTATAGAAAGACCCCCCTTCTCGAAGAAATGTTCTCATGCTCTGACCAAGAAAAAGTCACAACATCGTTAGATCGGGTAATCTAAACCCTACAATCACCATGTTGAGACACATAGAAGGTTCACTTCCCAGACTACCATCTGATCAATGGTTCCCTTACTACATGGCAAACTTGTTCACCACCTCATGCTAGTTATTATCTTCCTATGATTGGGGCTCGCCTCAGAACTTGAGGAGTCTCTATTACTGAAAAGCATGTATTTCACTAAGCCTACGCACATCCTCAACTGATAGAACCTATAGTCACTGTCGAACACCACCAGTAGGTACCATATCAGGAAATATTTCTTTTACTGAAGCCTCATTACTCTGTGGACCATCATCAGGGTCACACACCAGAATCTTGGCTGGTGGTTTCTATAGAGGCATCCTTAAGGGTATCAAGATGAATAAAAATTAATAGATTATACTTGAGGAGATTACTCTAACTCAGAAAGATAATTATAAAACATTCAAAGACGCATGAAACTAGTATTTTCATGTACCTAGTCGGAATATATAATTCATGGTCTTAGTGTATGGATACATCGACCGTCGCACTAACACTTTACTCCCTATCATAAAATCCAAACTAAAAAAATATAAAAATATTTCCATATCAATAATTTTATAGACTCTTTGTTCATATGGTAAAATCAACCTACCTTTGATACCACTTTGTCCCAAACTATCCCCCATGGCCTGTTCTGTGACTACCACAAGCCCTCCTTCCATAGGCCAGGGGCTTGTGACTAGCACCAAGTAGGCAAATATTAAAAGGGAATGCATTTTACTTTCAACCTATACACACACCCAAAGCTCAAACTTCAAAAAGTAAACACAAAGTAAACCACAACTATCACAGAGACAACTACAGAGAGTACATTACAAACTGAAAGTATAAAGGGATCATAATATAAGATCAAAACAACAAAGGAAAGTAAAACTTCCCTGATCCATTTTCATGACTCCCCACCTGAAGGGTAGGTGAAGGGTATTTTCCTGTAGTTGTAGAAGTACAATTTTCTGTCTGATCTCACTGAGAACCACATGGTCCTGAACCCCCAATGACTCTGTCAAAGTGTTCATCACATGAATGTTAGGTTAAGGGTAGCTTCCTATATCCATAGATGTACAGTCATCTATCCTGTCACACTAACCACCACCTAGTCCCAAAACACCAAGGTCTTCGTCAAATCATTGATCACCTGTACAGGACATGACATGTGCATACAAAGCTCATGAAGGGGTGAGTAACACAATATTTAGTAGGGATGCCAAACCAAAAAGGGAAGACCACAAACCAAGGATCACATAGAAAAAACAAAAAACAAAGACAAATCACACCTGGTATAACTCAAAATATAGAAATTAATTTTTATTAGTCGTAGACTAAATCATATTGTACTACTGAGGGACTTATCCCTAATGAGCCACTGAGGTCTGCTCGCCTTTTGGACCACTGAGGTCCGCTAGTTTTCTAAACCACTGACGTATTCTCATATGATGAACCAATTTGGAATGCTCATTTTCATAACCATTAAGGTATGCTTGTATGAAGAACCACAAAATAATGTATTCACATGTTACTATCATCTCAAGAAGGTATAATTTAATGTATGGAAATCATGACTATCAGTCATAACACTGGACACCATGGACTGTTTAGTTAAAAAATCCCTAATGAGTACCATGGGTCTGTTGGGTCACACAGATCCACTCCCCATCATTGGTCTATCAGCTCACCCAGAGCTGCTCCCCACTTAGGCCATCATAGTTGGTCTACACAGGGCTTCTTATAGTTGGTCCACATAGGGTAACTTATAGCTCGTTCACACGACGCCACCTGTAGCTGGTTCACACAAATCCTCTTATAGTTGGACCACATATGACCTCCTATCATCTAGGACTGTAGGTTCAGTTAGACCAACTCGTTAGCTGTATTTGGGTCTCATCCTGCTATAGGATTCTTACACGTAGTGTTCTTGATTCCGAGAGGATCCACTCCTCATGATATTCATCGAATTTAAACTTTATTGAAAGCCTACTTAGACCATGTCAAAAAAACCACCTCATCCTGAGGGTTCCAATTCCATGAATGACTCATCAATCAAACACCTAGTCTGAAGGATATTGGTATTTTAGTAAAAATGGATTGGTTGCATTCATACCCCATCTGACTTGGTTGGACCGACCCAACCAACTCGGCCTGAGGGTCCCGCATGCCCAACTCGTTTCAGCCAACTCGACCCGGTTGGGTCTGGGCTAACCCTGTCCAGTCTGGCCCATTATTTGGGTCCAATGGGCTATTTTTTACCAAGACTGATTTAGTTGTGGTTCCATCCTGCTGGGTCACCCAGTGACATGGTCTAATTCCTCCAGCCTGCTCTGACTTGGTCGGACTTGTACTGTCCCGTCGACCTGCCTAGTGGCACAATTTTCCCATTTGGCCCAGCTCGCATTGGTGGGTCTGTTTTTCTTCCCCAAGATGCCCAAGTGGCTCAGTTCTATATTGGCCTAATCCAGTTGGTGGGCTGTCTTGGAACTAACTTGAACTCCCGTGCTGGTGTCTGGTTTGGTAGCACATGGCCGGGAGGCAGTCAACCACTCCTCCGTATGAATTCCTCGACTGCGTTCCACGTCATCCACGCAGTCAACCGACATGTTAATTAGTCTAATGAAGTACCTCGCTGGTGCTGCATGCCTCCTCCTCCATGACCTGGGATGGCCACAACCTCTGCCACCACGGCGCACCACAGGGGTGCCTCTCCTCCCGCCTACTGATGCCTCACGCTGGATGCCGTATCCTGGTGTTGCGATCTCCTGTTGCCATCACAGCCTTGGGTTATGGTCTCTTGCCACTACTACATCCTTGTGTCATGGCCTCTGGCTGATGTTGTGGACTGTCTGGCCGTAACACTTCTCTCTTGGCACCAAGAGCCGATGCGCCACCGATCGTTGCACCACAAAGAATGGGATGAACCCAAGGAGAATAGAAAGGAAGGATTCACATATCAAAACACCAGAATAATGATTCGGGTCCTTGTTCATATAAATCCATATACAATCTTATTATCAAGATAATGAAGAACCCCAACATGTGGAATAATCACTAAAATTGATATCCCTTTTTTTACCACATCATTATCCATCCTGCATGAATGATCTATCTGTGGGTTAATTTTTTCATGAGTTAACTTGCATACATCATTTAAAAGAGATAACGGGGAAAATAAATTCACAAAAAGAGCACCAAACCCCCTACATATGAAAGAATATTGCTTGAGGATGATCTTTCTTTATCGTCTGTTGATCTCCGGTTCTGAATCCTCTCTCCAAGGGTGTCTTCTCCGTAGTCCAATTTGCCGATATTCATCATTAGAGAGGTTTTCCTTCGTCTAATCCACCCAAAAAATACAAAGAGAAATTCCAGGATTGTTCCAATAATTCTTCAAATCTTGTTAGGTTCTTAATTGATGAAACGTGAACCAGAGTTTCTATTTTGTTATGTGCAGAACCATTACACCAACTCATTAATAAGGATTATTAATGATATTCATCATCACCTTGTATCTACATAGAATCATTGACATGACACTACTCAATGATGATGAAAACAATTAAAAGAACTTTTTATATTATTTTATTTTTATTTTGAAAAGTCTAAAAAACTACTTTTTATCTCAACTCATTTCAGTCGATGTTAAGTCATACATAAGGAGAATATCTCATTAAAAACTCAACAGTGGTATCAGATTGTTAATCTAAGTTACCATTTTTGAGTTATAAGGATTCCAAAATAAAATAAAATTTATTTAAATTATTTTATTTAAGGATGCATCTGAAATAACTAACTTTCATAGCTGGCCTATACCAGCTGATGTTAGGCTCCCTCTAAGGGAAGCATACCCTCACAAAATCAATATTACTCTGATATTTAAAATCCATGTTACCATTTATGAGTTATGATGTTTTGAAAATAAAAAAACTTTATTCAAACATTTTATTTACAGCAAGAAACTACTTTTCATTGTTGACCTGTGCCGACCAATGTTAAGATCTTACTAATGAAATCATACCATCACGATCACAGCAATAGTATCATATTTTCAATCTGAGTCACCGTTTATTAGTTATAAGGATTTTAAAAGTAAAATAATATTTTTAATTATTTTATTTATGGTTATGCCATTTTTGGATTTTCTCACTGGAGTCCCATGCCGACTAAACTTATGTTTTAATTAGGGTAAACATGTTATCCGAACTGTAATGGTTCCCTCGGATTTCTGATCTGGGAACCCATTTAAGAGATATTCAACTTTTTTAGGAAAACTGCTCACGCGGGCTATTTAAAACATAACATTTTTCAATGGATCAGTCCAAGAAATTTGGGCCACATTATTGCGCACCATCTCAGCACATGGTCTTGAAATAATACCAATTAGTTAAAAAAATCATGGAATTTTTGGGGTATTACTTTTTATGTACTTATCACTATATTATTCAACATTAATTAGTGGATTTACCCTTACTGAGGGGACAATTATGTAATATGTTTACTATTAAAAATGAAAAAACGTAAAAAAACAAAAATTTAATAACTTTCATCATACCAAATCCAAATATAAATCATATTTCTCAAGATTCAATTTCTTAAAGTGGTAAAAAAAATTTAAGATTAAAACGTAAAAAAACTGAAAATTAGTTTTTTTAAAAAATTTACATTTATTTTCAAACCAAACATTTTTAAAATATTTGTTTTATTAAATTTCTAGGTGTCGGGTAGTTCGGGGTGAAGCCCTACTTAAATTTTTGAGTTCATGTCTATAAAAATTCACGTTTTGGTCTTTACAGCATTCAACGCACCACGATCGAAGCTGCATGGCTTAGCCTGAGTCACTGTGCGGCATCGCCTACTTCACCGCACACCATGCCCGATGTTCAAGGAAGATAAATAAAATTAATTATTAGTGAATAAATATAAATTTTGAGTGATAAAATAAAAATAAACTAAAATAAGAAGAGTGTGATAAAATTTAATGAATTATTTTACTTATAATAATATTGAATTGTTTTGCTGATAATAATAATATTAACATTTTAGGATATTACTAATTTTTATTGTGCATTATTATTATTATTAGTGTTGATACATAGGTTATTATATTTATTATTATTTCTCTTGTATTAGTTTATTATTATTATTATTATTATGTTTTATTATATATTTTATTTTTATTAGTTTTGGCCATGGCTTCTTCTCCTCCCTTCTACCAGGTCACAGCACACCCCCTCCCATGAAACCCTTGTGCACCCTTCCTCCATGGCCAGCCATCGGACCACCCGCCCCTATTCCGATTGGCCTTCCCCCACCCGCGATATCACCCCAAACCCCTGGTAAGGTTGCTCACACCGTCACCCCAACCCCCCCCCCCCCCCGGCCTGGCCGCTCGTGCCATTTCCCTAACCTCCCACAATCTCACACCAGGGTTGTCTATCCCCCATGCACTGCACCCGTCACAACTGTGCTCGACCAGCGTGACCCTCATCCACAGATGATTCCCCTCCTTGCAAGCTTCTCTTCTCCTTTCCATAGTTTTCTAGTTCTATTTTGGTATTTTAGGTTCCATCAAGTATGTGGTTGGATTATAGGGTTTGATTTTTATTTTTTTGGTTCAAATTCCAGATTTAGCGTCAAATTTTGATTCCTTATGGTGCGATTATGGTGGAATTGGAGTTTGGAAATAATTTTTGTGAGTTTTCAACACCCGATGTAAGTTGTTCTATCGATAAAACTTATTTGGGTGGATTGTTTGTTTACATGATTAATTTAGTATGGTTCATGATTAATTTATCCGATGAAATTTATTTTATAAAGGTAGTGGCTATGAGTTTTATATGCATGTTTTTTTGAAATTTTTTGGAGGTCTTAAATTAATTGTTTAAGGTGATAAAAATCTGTTTTTGTGGGTACTATAGGTGCATGTATGTTGAAAAATAATTTTGATGGTAAATGGACCACTTTGGACATATTAGATTTATTGTACACTTTTAAGTATGAATTTTGTTGTGTTTAAAGAATGAGGAACTTGTTTTAGAAATGGAATTGGGTTATATAAATGGTTTATCAAATGGTGTGAGTAATTTGAAATGTGTTATCAAAGGTTTTGGTGTGATTATGTGTTGGGTATGGTTTTTGTAACAAAAATTTCCATGTTGTGTGTGTACTTCTTAAGGTTGCGTTTCATGGAAAGGTTTTATGGGTTGTTTAAAAAGTTCAAACTTGGTTTTGAAAGGATTATAAAGTGTGGATAGGTTTAGAAGTATGTTCATAAAAGAAAATGACATTGTTTTTCTTGTTAAACATGTTGTTCATTTCTAAATGTGAATTTTAAAATGGTTTTAATGATGGAATGATTTATTTAGAAATACATTAAAGTATGATCGGTTTTGTGAAGGGCTTTTACTATTTTTTTGGTTGGTCTTAATGGTGTTTTTTCTTGTGTTATAAAAGGGATTTTGAATAATTGTACAAGTGATGGTAAATGTATTTAGGGTGAGGTTTCTATTTATAATTTGTTTAATCTAGTTTTGTTTGGAGACCCTGGTAATTTATAGACTCCTTTTTATAGTTTTAGTGGGTTTTGTTCATCACAGTGTGGATTTTGGTCATTAGTAAAAAATACATATATGTATATACAAGGGTAAGTAGGTATATATGTATATCCTCCTTGCCCATATTCCCTCATGGCATAGGGTATATGTACTTGGGTCAAAGGATATATATATATATATATATATATATGAAGATGTATATGCATGTAAGGTGAAGCGGTCTCGGGCTGCCGTCTTTAAAAGTTGTGTGTTTTGAGGTATGGGATTTATGCCTATGGTTAGTTTTGTACATGATTTATGGTTTCCTTTTAATCTTTCAAGGTTATTTCAAATTTTTGTGTAGTGAGATGTACTTTTTGGTGTTTTTTAGAGTCATCAAGTCAAGGGAGACTCACCTGCATATGCTTATGCTATATATATATATATATATAATTTCCCCCATTACATGAATATTCCTGCATGAAATTGTTTGTACATTTATGGGGATAGGTGTTCCTATGTAGATATATTAAAGTGCATTCCTAGGTGATTAAAGATAGGAATATGCATATAAGCATATATGTAAGGATCCCCTTGTGCATGCCATGGCTATGCAGGTGTGTGCATAGGGGCTAGGTGTCCTTGCATATATGTGAAAGTTTGTATGCTTTGTTGGGGAGTGGCAACCTTGAGTTAGAAAGAACTAAGAGAAAAAGTGGACAAATTAATTCCACTCTGAGGTAGGTCCCATCTGCCTATGCCTTTAATTTTAATTTCATATTTTCATGCTTGTTTTAAAAATATGTTTTACATTTATGCTGTATACACATGGAATGAAAGATGGTTTTGGTTGCTAGAAACTATTATGCCTTTTTTTGGAAATTAAGATGTATTTCTAATTCCATTGATCTTAAGTGAATTTTTCAGGAAAATTGATATCCTAAGTGGTTTTGAATTGTTAATTATATCTAGAGGTGTTTGGTCTTTTAGATGGTTAGTAATGAAATGTGTTCCCTTTTTGTAATTAAGCCAATTTGCCTCCTTAATAATGTTTTATGAAAAAGAAAAACCTCTCTTTAGGCACACAACCTTGGTTTTAGAAAATTATTTGTATGTTAAATGTTTCATTATGTGACTAATGTTGAGGATTATACATTGTCTGACGTGAAAGAGGGGGAATGATCATAAGTAGGGGGAATGGTAGTGAGAGGTTGAATGAGTTTTGAATAAATAATGTGTTATGTACATATAAGTTTGATTGATAAAGTAAACACACCACCACTTGAAATGGAGCACAATGGGAAACCTTGGTATCTAGGTGGGTGGACCATGTCTAGTATGCTAAATGAAACAATAGGGGTTCGTCCCAGTTTTTTATAATATTATTGAAGAAACAACACTAAATAAACATATGAATGACTGAGGGCAGTAGTTTATATGTCACATTTTCTGAGGGCCGTGGTTTCTAAGCCATCTTTTTTTAGGGTTGTGGTTTCTAAGCCATGTTCCACTGAGGTACGAGGTCTCTAGGGTCACACTTATACTTGTTACCTATATGTATTTACAATGGTGGACATTTTACACATGATTCTTATGTTGTGAATTTCATTTTAGTTGTTTTCTACTTTATGTCTCATTTGTGAAACACCATCATATGACGTTGTTATATTTTGGCATTCCTACTGAGCACCTTGGTGCTCACACCTAGTTTAGTTTTTAGTTTTGTGTTTTATTCTAGGATCACACTCAGACAGTGCATGGTTCTATGTTTTGTGGTGACCCATGGGGTCACATGGAGGTATGTCTTGCTGATTTTTTGAATTTTATTTTCCATTATTACTATTTACCTTTTTTGTTCTATTTATTTTTGTTTGTTTGTCTTCTATTTTCTAGGATAAATCATTCCCAACTACTTTTTTTGATTATGTACACTAGTTTCCAGCCCCTTGGTGATCGGGAATGCCCTTCGAGCCATGTCGCAGACCTAATCAAGTGGCCGGTTCAGGGTCGACATGGGTTGGTTCATGACATTTCCAGTATAAAACATTTTTATACCAATATTGAGTACAAAATTCATTCAAAATAGTAAAATTGGAATATATTTAATAAAAATTAAATAATAAAATTTTATATATAATCCAAAATATAATTAGAGACTATAAATAATTTAATATAATATACCATTTTAAAAAAAATCAGTATATTCAATTATTCATTAAAAATTGAGCATTTTAGAAAAATATCAAAATCTAACCATATGATAATTTTGATAATTTTGTTTCAAAAATTATATCCTTTTTATGAAATAAATTTTTTAAATGGCCCATAAATAAATACAATATTTAATAAAATTCATTTATAAAGAAATAATATTTTTTGATTAATAAAATGACTTTAATAATAATAGTTTGATTATAAACTATGAAATTATCAATAAATTTATATTAGGTAGTACCTTTTTATATATTTCACAGAGTATTTAATCATATTTAAACCCTCTAATATAATTCCAATGTTATAATGGATAGATTTAAATAAAAATATTTTATTGTTCTTTTAGGATTATAGTTCTATGTTGTATATGCCATCAAATATAGTTTTATTTCTTCTTCTAAACTTGGGTTGTTCTCTTCCACCCACCAATGAAGAATAGGGAGTTCTGATCAATGAAAAATATTATATTCCCCATAATTCTATGATATTTTTCATCATGATTCCCCCCAGATCATGTATAACACAAGGAATAAGGATACGTGGTAGGAATAGATAGATGGATTTAAAAATCCAATCAAATAATTATAATCATAAGGAGGATGAGTGGGAAAATTGACAAAAAATCCCCCACCTAAAAACTTATAATCATTTCCAACCATATAACCACTCTAGGTACACTATATAACAAATGTTGGCTAACCAGTTGGTCGTTGATTCCTGATGGGTGGTTGAGCTCATACTAACCCCACTTTCTTGCAAGTGGATACTGAAGTGTCCCTAGTTACTTTGGAAATTATTATCTAATTAATTGAAATCTGATTCATCAACTGATATTTATTTGAATCCTAATAGCACCTTTTAAATATGTTTAATCAATAATTATCTTAGTTAAATACTTAGTTCTTTGAACAAACCTTTTACTTGGTGTGAATTTCAAATTCCATATAAAATTTATAATCTTCAATGATGAGGGACATTAAAATCTCCCCACCATTGTTATTTTCATATTCTATAAGAATTTGTAGCACATCAATCATTCCAGATTATCTAACTCAATATTCATCCTCAAGGGGTCTTTAGTATCCTCCCTCAAATTCCAAAATATTTACTCTTGGCCATGCTGATTTCTGAACACCCATCAAACTCATATAATTTTACTATAATCATAAAAAATATAAGTGAAGCTAAACAATCATTTTCATCTAATTTAGAGACCCTTATAATTGATTTTTTTTAAATTGACACACCATAGTGTCCCCAATTGATTCCTCCTAAAACATTATGGTGACACCCATCATATAAATTTCCTCAAAATATGATTTTGGTAGTCAACGAAACAGATATTGTAGTCCTATAACACTATTATTTCCCAAATTCTATACATGGGTTAAAATTTGATACGAAATCCTATCTTCCAGTTTGAACTCAAACCAATGATCTCTACTAACAAAACAAAATGTCAAAATGGGAAAACTACCTCAAAGGCCTTGGACTATTGATAAATCAGTCTAATTATCTAAATAAAATCTGTACTAAATTCAATATAATTTCCCCTATTAATTAAAAACCCATTAAACCATCCAAAAAAGATCTCATTCAGAAAACAATGCACCATAGATCTAAATCACTCCCAGTCCATACAAATTTCCCCTAGTATTATGCGCTCAACTAGTCCCCATTCACGATCACATCTGAATCATACATCAGACAATCATTATAGATCCATTTACTCTTGGGTATTTTACACATAGGTATTATGGTGTTTTTTCCAACATCTAATGTCTAGTATTACACAAAACCATGACTCTTCCCACAATAGGTTCATTAAATGATAACCAAATTTATTCTCCGCAATAAGAGGCATTCTTATCATTGACTTTAAATACATAAATTGGTCTACCCATCCCATGAATAGGTTACTCCAAATGAAATGACTAAACATCATTGTCTATTCTCACCTGATTTCCAGGAATGATACCAGGCACTGCACAAATCTAAATTTATCAGAAAAAATCACAATATTTAATGAGCGACTCTCGGTGTGAGTTAAATCCTTTAGTATCCTATTCATGTGCTATGACTTCTAACCTAGACGGGTCTCATTCCCACATTCAATCCTCTATACCAAACCATGGTACCATAATTGATGATAAACTCTAGTTGTCCACACAATGTACCACAATCCATTTCCAATGCTATCTCCCACAATAGATACATCTCGAAAATCAACATATTCAACACCTTAAATCCCTGTAAGCATCACATGAAACTCCCTAAATGCTTACTACAAGGGTGACGCTGAACTGAATTCATCACTTTCCTACCACCAATACCTCTTCTGGGTTCTTAAAAAAACCCGATGAATTATCAAATGTGAACTCACAATCCTATTTCCACCAATGTAACCATCTTTTCATGTAACCATAGGCATGAACATCCATAAATTATGGATTTTACAAAAATCCACCAAAAAAAATATTCACTCTAGACAATTTGATTTCCCATTGTGTCACTAACCACTAAGCTTGTCTCACACACATCTCTAGCAGTCCATACTCTATAAGTTGGTAGATACACAAATATGAGGACCCATGGAACTCCTTTTTATTAATGACAATCCCAAATATGCTGGGATATTCACTGTTTGAACCATCAATCTAGAATAAATCCAAAAACTGATATATACAGTAACATTTTTAATGTTCCATCAAAGGAAAACTCACAACTAATAGGGTATGGTATCGAAAATATCCCTCATATTAACCCAAACATCACAACATGATTACTAGTACTCGAGGTGATTTATCCTCAAAGTATGTAAGCTGACTATGAAGATATTTTTCTAATCCTTACGAAGTTGATTTAAATTTACATATAATTTCCACCAAAAAAATAAATACCTCATACACTAACCTTGAAAATCACTTCACATGTAGACATTCTCCCTTCAGTTGCTACCATAAAGTATGAGGCAACAACTCACTATAAATTAGAGTGACATCCCTATGTCCACGAATGTATCACTAAGGTAGAAATATCTTGTAAATTCACATAATAATATCTCAATAAACATAAGATAAAGTCTTCACCTTTAATTTCCATACAACGGGGCCATAGATTCCTGTGTTGGTTAAAAAAAATTCCACTAGGTGCTACATGGATAACTCAACATAAAGTTTAGTTGCAACCATAATTAAAAATACCTATCAAATAGATACTCACAAATGATTATTTATAAAAGAAACCTAATGCCCAACAGTGACCTAAAGAAGAAAAATACACCAGATATTCATTGATTCATTTCTTCTTTATTTTTATCACCTTCATAATCATTGTCATCACCCCAGCTGCACCACAATGTAGTCCCACGTGACCTTTTATCAAAGGTATGTATGAATATAGATTTAGTTGAATATTATTTAACCAATAACTATTATGTGAAAAAACATTAAATGTTTTTGACAATAAATAAATTGATTTCTCCTTTATTAGTTAAATTACACTCACATAACATATATGTTATGTGGATCCGAAATACTGAATATGATGAATGTGATTCCTCATTCTGATACTACCATGTGTAAAATTCAGATGAAAAAACCATTAAAACCATGTTCATAAAACATGTTGAAATGATATAACAATGAATGTTAACACAAATATCATCAATACCATGGTATGATATCCTAGACTCTCATTAAGAGATGTTTTCATGATGCACCATACCAAGTTTCATCACTTTCTCCAATACATTCCTATGTTTTTTTTGTCTAAAAAGTAACCAGATCAGAAAAAAATGACCAATCTAATACAATTTTTTTAGCACCCTCACCATAATCAATAAGACCAAGTTATAGTTCCAAAAAACACCAGTCATGCCTGTTTGTATTCCAGACATTACCAATATGAAGATATGGTCTAAAGTGAAATCATGGGGATAATATAACCTCAATTAGAGTGAACAATAAGAAATTAATAACCAAACATGTGACAATAAACAATGAGAGTACATAGATATCAATATCATACCATATTTAATGAATTATTGAATAAACAACACACTCAAATGTTCATACCCAAATATAAGACACTAATCACCCAACGTGCAAACCACAAGTACAAAATAAAAAGTAATATAAGAATAAAGGGGATTGTTTTACCAACTACAAGACTCATATCCTCCGAATATCTATAATATTATAGAGATATAACAATCTATGATCAAACTCTAGCTTCACTGTAGCCTATAATTATAACATGTGAGGGCTAATTGGGTACCCCAGTTCCATGTCTACACATGTAGGGTGTGAGTATAACTTTGTAGGGAACCACCAATGATCCAATACCTAAACAACATATATTGTTTACATATATATGATAAGATTATTATAATTGAAAAAGTATAATTCATACAATACATAAGAATAAAATATAATAATTGATGCATAAGTAATAAAAAACACCCATTAGAAAATTGATCATACACATACTAAGCTACCACCAAAGCTAGAAAAAATTTTATAAACTCCATGCTGGATGGAATGCTAAGAATCCTCCTAACACCCCATGGTAGGATAGTCCAAAAAAATGTCTAGAGAATCCCACTTAATGGGATAATACATATACTCACTGACCAAAATACTGATACATCCCCCTTGCGGGGATAATCAATATTGTTCAACTTGCATGATAAATTATAGAATAAATCATAACCAAACATGAAATACATAGATAAATGATGAGAAATCAATATCATATAAATTTAATAAAGATTAATATCCATCCCAAATCCATATCCGATCAAACATAAATCATGGTTCTCATGGGCCACACACACGCATGAGATTAATATCAAACATGGGTCACATATGACCCTCATATACACACTTGTGGTAAATATCATACATGGTATCATTATTAATATCAGATAAAATGAAATCAATATAAAAAATGGTTATCATAGGATACTTAATCACACACATGTGATCAATATCAAACATGGTCTCATGGGTACTTATTGACACAAACAAGTGATCAATATCAAACATGGGTTCAATCATAAACCCTATGTTGCCGACATCAACACAGTGTGCAAGGGTCCATCATGTCCTTTGACACTTTGTTCAGTTACATTTGGAATGGTTCTTCAAATTTTGTAATACCAATATATCATTAACTAATTTTGTATTATATAATGTTCATAATATAATTATGATATAAGGGTAATTCACCAAAAGTGGAAAACCTGACATCATATTCCAACCAGCCCTAAATAATACCATATAGTAATGAATAAGGGGCCAATGTAGTTAAACCAAATAAAACTCTTATAAAAAAATTTCCCAACTACTTATTTGAGTCTGTCCATGTACCTTCACCATCCATCAATCACCATGATGTTCTTACTCATTCCTTAGATTTTCAAATTAATAAACCCGAAATAAATTGGAATTATTTAATTGATGATAAGAAAAATTATAACAACAGCAAAGAAGAATAAATTTTTAAGGAATGATAGAATATCATAACCAAATTAGAAAGTGTACCAATTACCCATTGAAGGCTTTAACCACTCTTCAGACATTATTCTATAAGAAATCCAAAATCTAATAGTAATAAACAGGGGGAAATTTATTATAATTAAATTGTAATCTCTAGAATAATTCAATAGGGTGACAAAAATTTCGTTTAATGTCTTGAAAAGGTGTATATCCCACTCCTATAACACTCTTGATTGTAATGAATGAAAAAAATCCAAAATTAAATTCCATTAAATAAGGGTTGATTCAACTAAAATCTGTCAAAAAATATATATGTAACACCAAGGGACATACCATAAATGATCTATCTAGAACTAAACTCATTAATAATTATAATACATACTCTATCATTTATGATAATATTATTTATCACTCCTAGAAAATTCAACCATTATATGTTGGAATTATCATCCAATTACTTAATGGGAATTGAGGAAAATATCGATCATTGATCTAGAAGAACAAAGAGATAGATAATTTAGAGATAATTGGATCATCAATGGATCTAAGGGGTAGATACTAAAAAATAAAAAATCTATGATGAATGGAATAATTATTAACCACTACATAAGGTAGAGGGAGTTAAGATCGTAAAAGAATAGAGGATCTCACCTAGGTTTGATAACAATTTTCATCTAGATTCTATTGAATTTAGGGGAACTTATAGAAGGATGAGAGGATGGGAGAACATTTAAATGGTCCTAAAAATCAATGAAAGGTATGTTAATGCAAACATGACTTGATAGAGTAACCACTAAATATATCCTTGCAAAAACACTACCCAGTGTACCCCACTAGCTATAAAATGGGTCACTGACAACCTGATAAAGGCTCATCGACTGTCCGATGAGTCGTGATGGTTAGTAGGTTTACTCCCAACCCCACCAACCAGCTAAAGGGGGACACTAGCTAAACTGTGTGAGTAACAAAATCCTGGACTACTCTAGACTTCCTCTATCGATTACCGAGCTCCATGTTTCCCACCAAGCTACCTTTAATGTATAAAAAACTAGTTAATGATTTTTTAACATGAAGTATCTCAATTAATGACCTAATTCCCAAAAAGAAAAATTGACTAGATAAAAATTTTGAATGACCTCTATATTTTTTAAATAATAATGATGAATTTCTTCCCAAATTTATTCCACCTATTAAGGCTATTGAATGAATTAATTTTTTTGATAATAAGGCTGGATGTCAATATATACTAAGAAGATGGTAATTCTTATAGGATTGTTATGAATTATATCTTAAAGAATATATATTAAAATTTGTTATTCCTCATAGCAGAACTATCAAAATATTTTGTGAATAAGAACCTTATATTCATTATATAATTGAAATGAACCCAAACAACCATATTTTATCCTTAAATAATTACAATATGACTATCAAATATTCATTGACAATAATTTTAATGTCCTCTTATGTGTAGATTTTTAGTGGGATAGGAAAAACAATTATCTAACAATTACCATGTATTTACAATTAAATATAGATTGTTTTTTACTATATAACAAAATAAAAAATACATAATAAGTATTCACCATCTCCCATAAATTCTCCACATAATCTATTCTGTTTAACATATTCAATGTAAATTAATTCTTTGAAACAAAGTGAAATGGAAAGTAAATATGGGTGAGATAAAAAATTCAGTACGAGTTAATATATTGATAGTAGTCAATGATAACATCTAACCATAATATGAGTGAAAATAAAATTATAGGAAAATTTTATAAAAGTAAATTAAAGAAGAAATTAAACTATGATAATAACATATCCACGGTTATAATATCAATAAATATACTAATGGTTAATGATAAGTAGTACATTATAGATGGAATAAAACATGTCATACAAATAATTCCATTACCTAAGACAATAAATAATGATCTTAGATAACATGATCCTACTTTTAATCCCTTATGTTTAAGAAATATTTATTTATCCAAGAATAAAACAAAATACCCAAGCTAGTTTGTCTGATGAGATGCATCAATGCATCAAGGGGCTATTATAGGCCACAAACATCATTAATTGATATAATGTGTAATTTACATGAATTAATGACTAAGATATAAAAAATAACCAATATTATATAATTATTAACAATCCTCTATTTTGGAACTTTAAGTATAGTTTCCTATATTTTCCCTAATAAATAAATGGAATATTTTTTTATATAAGAATCTCTAAAAATAAAACCATAATGTACCAGGAGTGTGTGTTTAAGTAAATAATTTCTCCTATAAATAAATGCATAGAATATAGATGAACACCATTTAATAACATGAATTAAATATATTGTGTTTAGAAAGGAGATGAATTTGAAGAAAAACTATTCCTGTAACAAATAATGATTTGTAAAGATTAAGGAAGTGATTAATTTCCCAAACTATAATCCAACAAATAGTATGATAATATTTAGATAGTAACTGATAACCAATATGTTCACTAAAATGTGGATCATGTAGTTAATATGACTCAGATACAAATGAAGCAATATTTAGATACAAAAACCCTTATAGTTATGAAAACATAAGAATCAAAAGAAAAATAGAGGAATTAAATGGAAATAAAATATTATTAAATGAGAGATATTAATTTTATTTGAAATTAATTTGTAATTTAGTAAAAGTTATAAATGAAAATTGGATTATTAATATCAAACAACTCTCACAAAATTGAAAATTGAGACTGATAACATTTACTTCTATATGAAATTTTAAATTAGACCACCTTTAAGGATTGAATTTCAAATAGAATATTAAATACCATTAATAATGATATAATTAATATATAAAAAATTAATTTTTTTAAATTAGAAAATACAATTGAAGAAACGGTATAAAACAGAATCATGCATAAATGAATTTAAATATGACACGAAAACCCTTAAAGTTAACACAATCATTGGGGTAAGATTAATCTATTAATGAGTCTATAAAGAAGAATTGTAAAACCATATAAAATAAGGATTAAATAGAATTACAGTTATTCATTATGTAGAATAAAACAATCTTGTAATAATAGAGTTTCAATAACAAATATTTTAATTTAATGGAGGAAAACTGAGTTAGCACAAACCCATATCTTAATTCACAAGTTCTACTAATGTGTTTGATTATCATGTATAAAAAAAATCTATCATAATCAACTATTTCGAAAACATTTTAATATCTATAAAATTTGATAAAGTTAACTTTTAAAAAAAAATTATGTATATTATATTTTTATTAACAACATTCAATATCAGGTTCAAGAAATATTGATAGTTTCAAACTGGTTTCATATTAGCAGTGTCGTTCATCACAATTAACCCAAATTTAACCACAAAAAGATAATAAAATTAAATATAATTACTTTTTAATTATAATTTATAATGTCATATTTTCATTATATTGGTGTTCTCGGTATGATTCTTAATGATAAAAATGGTTCTTAGCATGTTTTGGTGATTTCGCCGAATGAATGTCAATATCTTAATTAAGAAGTTGAAAATTATTATTACCAATAAAAACCCCTAATAAAAGAATTTTTTTATAACATGTATTAATAGATATAAAATCCCCATATTCATCCTGAATATAAATTTATATCACTTATCAAGTATGTAGTTAAACCATCCTATACAAGAATATATTATAATTAATGGATGATTATGAAGTGGTTTAATTATAATATCATTACACCAAAAGAATAACGATATTATTTAGTGTTTTTTAATATTATATATTATAATTTTAATGAATAATATGAATACATATCATCTGATATTAATATATATAGTATAAATAAAATGTTTTTTCTATTCGAATACTCTTTTGGACGGTTGAACTTATCACAATTGTTTATTGATCATATTTTTAATATGATACAACATTTTTCTTGCTTTAAAATTAATTATTTCATAAAAAATATTTAACAATTAAACCCATTCCCATTACTAACCATAAAATGTGGTTAATAATATAAAAAATGGGAATTAATCATTCCATGGAGGCATTAATCCCCACGTAGGAATGATTGATTACTTTTTCTATAGAATGAGAACATGTTTAATATTATTTTGTCATTTATGATTATAAAACATGTTAAAATATAATAATTTTTCATTAAATTATATATTATTAACACCCATGTAAGTTGGTAAAAGAAAATCAAGCATGATACTTTGTAGAGGTGGTACTCTAGACACATGAAAAAAATTAGTTGTTGTTTCTTAAAGCGAAAACGATAATGTGGTTAATATATATTCGATTTGAATAATAATTTTAATTGTTTAAATAAAAATAATTTTATTTTATAGTAAAATTATGTATATATTATTTAAATAAAAATCAAAAAGGAATTAATTTAAGAAAACTAGTACCCATGTTAAAGACATGGGATTTCCCTTGGAGGACTCCTTAGAAAGGTAAGGATTATGATCATCTATAATTAAAATAAGATTAATATGATGAAAATTATATTAGGGGATGGAATAAGGTAAGATATTCAATAGAAAATCGAATTTATGGGTGATATTTATTGAGTGGTGAGAGGCCCTATTTTATAATTTTTTAGAATGATATTTTTGTAAATATTTTAAAGTAACATAAGGAGAGAACATGTTTCACATGTTATGTGGTTACAAAAATGAAAACTAATTAAATTTTAATTTATATAAGGTATATAAATCTAAAAAATTAAATATAACAACATGTTTCATACTTGATTCTAGGTCTTTTACTATAATAATTTTCAAATTTACCATTTTTTTACTAGGGTATCAAGTTTTGTTCTAGGGAATTTACTTTTAATTCTTAAAAATAAAATAGAAAATATTAAATAATTAGTAACTAATAACTAAAAATATGATATCCATTTTATTAAAAAAAATTCATTATTTAATAAAAAAAAATTATCATTAGCCCATGTAAAACATAAACACCCATTATTAGAAAAAATTTATTTTTAAAATTAAAATTTATTTTAATTAAAAAACAATGAATGTATTTGGTTTTCAGGATAATTATTTGTTTATTATCAAAAATATAATCTATGTTGATTTAATAGGAATCCAAAACAAAATTTTATGAAAATAATATATAAATAATGGAAAAGACCAAAATGAATTTCTTTTATTGAAAATTATAACTTATGTTCATAAAATTTTTAAAAATAGTTTTTCTAAATTTAAAATATTATCTAAAAATTTAAAATATTACTAATTTTATACTTATTTCATCAATTAAATGGTTTTATAACCTTAGAGGTCTTTTTTATATAATTATAATGTCAATAAAGTTTTGATTTTGGTAAAAACAGTATTTTTCACTATTCAATTATAAATCAACTATTTCAAACAAATAAAATTAAAATTCAGCTAATATTGACATGATTAATCAAAAAATTGTTTTTATTTTATCAATTTTAAATTATAATATTTTATAATTTATGTAAGAATATTAAAATATAATGAAATCTGTTTTCATTGGAAATTAACATGTAACGTTCTATTACGTTATTACACGCACTACATAATCCTTGTTTAGTATCCTTTGAGTTGTGTCTTGTTTTGGGTTCATTTAATGAGAATTTATAAAGTTTGTTTTGGACCTTGGGGCTATGCATGGTTGGTTCATTGTTAGGGAAAATCACACGGTTTTTCCAAAAAAAAACCGTACGACATATGTTGAGCCAATAGAAGAGGGTTCATGATTTGCCCAAACTATTTTTCCACTTGGTGGAAACCATTCACAGTAAATAAGGGGCTTTATTAAAAGTTGGATCATTATTATGTAATCCGTACTTCAAATCACTAAATCCCAAATAGAATCTAGGTATAGGGAACACAGTTCAGGCGCACGGTTACTCCTAACCTAATAGCCTCTCTATGAAACTGTGCATGTGTTTTTCTAATTCCCCAAAACATGTTTGAAAAATTAATGGGATCCCAATTTTAACCCTTAATGACACCAGAATATCATATTGTATCTACCTAATCCTTCCCCATATCATTAGAGGATTATCCCATTTGATTATAGGATGATTTCCCCTATTCTTAACGAATCAACTCAAGGTATGTTGTGTTTATTGTCACATTTTCCCTTTTCCTCTTAGATGCTCATTATATATATTCTCATACCATCTTATAGAAACTAAAGGGGTTGTGTATACAATATCCAAATGGGTTTGACATAGTATTGATGTGTTTCTTATAGATCTGGGTTCATGAGAAGCCAATCTACTATTCCCATATCTTTATTTTTGAAGGTAGTTAGATCAACCTCCACTCTAGAGGTGTGTGTTTATATAAAAAAATAATTATATTAATTTTTCTATTTTAAGGTTAAATTCTAAAAATTTATGAATTTTATTGCATAAATTGGCGATACTTATGTTTTTTGGGAATAAATATTGTTTAAAAACATTTTTACACACTAAGTGTTTCATTAAACACTTGAATGGTGGTTTTGGTTTAGAAATTGGTTTTATAACCTCAAATAGGATTTTATTAGATATGTGTTTTTTATAAATTATGATAATTGTTATTCAAATGGATTTTTAGAATCATAGGATATTGGATACCTTGGGTGCATTAGGAATAGCCATGTCACTCATAATGCGTACAGTTCCCCCTAGATGTTTTCTTTCACTCTAATATGCATAATGCCACTATAGTTTATACTGTTTGGATCTACCATATACCTAGATTTGGAGATTTACTTTCATTAATGGTATATATACCCATATCCAAGAGCCCAAAATGGGATTTTTTTCATTTAATATTATATTTTCACATGATGAATTTGTCATGGTTATTTAGTCACTTATTTTTACATGATGGATTATTCATGGTTATTTTATCACTTATTTTTACATGATGGATTTACCATGGTAATTTAATCACATACTTTTATATCATTATTTAGTCATAGATATTCTATCAGTGATTTTTACAGGATGGATTAGTCTAGGATATTTTATCACTTTCATTCACTTAATTGATTGGTCAGGGTTATTTTATTACATGTTTACCTTATGGTGTATTAGAGTATTGTATTGATTATGCTATAATTTTTTATCACCTATACTATTTAAATTCTTTTCTTTGAGAATATGAAACGATTTTATGAAAATCCAAAGGATGATTTACAAATGGTTTTGAATTATGAAAATTCTTTGTAAAATGCATTGGTATTAAAGTTATAACTATTAAATTATTTATATTAGATTTTGAATAGTCATTATAGTGGAATATTTCTAACATTGTGTCACACCCTAATTTTTTATTTGGGGGGGGTTTGTAGAATTTTTTTGTAGGAATTAGGAAAAGGTCATGGAATTTTATAGAACTCTGGCTTCTCTTTTAATCAATTCCTGCAAAGAAGGAAGATTTAGAGGAGAAAATTAGTCACATGAGGACTCTTTTGGTATTTTATTGTTGTAAATTATGGTTTACCTATTTTAGGATGGTTTTTAGATAATGTATGTATATTTTTCTTCAGAATTTTACTATGGTTGTAGGTGTTGTTTTATTTTATATGAGACTTATTTCCATTATCTTATTTCACCTCACCACTATGATTTCTTATCTATAGAAGATTTCTTAGTTTGTATAGGTTTGTCAAATAAATAATGGTATAAGATGGATGCTCAGTATAAAATGTGTTAACACCTCCCATATTTTGTTATGTATCATTTGTAAACATGATTTAGGACTGTGGGGATTCCAGTAGTAAATGCAAGAGGGTGGCTGGCCTGGTCACTTTTGTGTTTGAACTCAAGATACCAGGGGTGGTCAAAAAAATTTAACTACTTTGAGATATTATGTTTGATTTCATTTTAGTGAACTAAATGGGTTTTTATGAAAATTTTCATTTTAATTATTAAGTATATTTTTCTCATTCATGTAATTCATAAATGCATTTAATTCTTCATGTTTTAAATCATGGATGTGACTTATTGATGTGAGTCATAATATTTCATTTTATGATTTAAATATGAATTTTCATGGTCTTGTGATAAATAGATAATGACTCTTATAAGATATCTTCCAAATTTAAGAGAGGAAAATGTGATATATGATCCCTAGGTGATTCCTCCAATGGTTCCTTATTTGGTTGAAGATATAATTTGTACAATTAAGTCTCTTGGTCAAGTGGGTGATGGGAACCTGGAACCTGTAGTGGATTATGACTCTGAATTCATTACATAGTATCTATGCAACTTCAATGGTGATTAATGACCCAAAGAATATGACGATTGCATTGAGAATGGTGAGAGTATCACTACATTAATCAAGATTCATGAGGACTCTAAGGTGGATTTTCCAAGTATATGCTCGAGGGATTGGGAAAAATATTATGGGACTCTATAGTGAAATCTATATTTCATGAGGATATTAACTAGTTTTTTTCATGAAATTATTAAATAAATAGTTTAACCCTAATATATTACATATGTCCAAGACCCAATATTTTTTGTTGTTAGATAAAGGGTTGCCTTCAATAGTGGAGTATTCCATCAGCTTTAATGAACTACTAATCCCGGAACTGAATACTGTCACCAATGAGTACCTAAATCCTCAAAGGTTTATTAGAGAATAAGGACAAGTATTTAGTAAATATTTAATATAATGTTCCATTCGAACATCTAGAAGGTATTCAATAATGAATCTTTGTCTGAGGAGCACTCAATTAAAAAAATTGGTTTTGGTGGAGCTTTATTTATTTCAGTTATTGGCCAGGGGGTGTCTTCTAACCATAAAAGAAAGAACAATGGTGGTTATATTTTTTCATAGGATGTTTCAGGTGATTCATTTGGATAAGATAATTTTTTCTAATATCATTTTTGAAGGAATATTTAGACCAAGACACACTATATGGAGACTCCTAATAATTATCATCATTATGTATTATTGGGCTATCTGGAGAATTTTTGTGAAAGAATATCTCGTGGAAATAAGGTTGGATATACTATCAACATGGTATTTTAATTTTATAATAATTCATATAAGGTAGGTGGTTCAAATCCTCATTCCATGGGGGATGTTCATGCAGCTAAGAATGAATATCTCTATACAACAGAGTGTGAACTAGAGGAATATAAATATAATCCAACTACTGTTAGAGGTACATTGTTTATTTCAACTTATATGGTACTAGAATTATTTCATACAAGTGATACCCATCTTTATATCATTCATGTTAGTTGACTTATTGGAATTATATTCAGAATGTATGTCATAAATGGTGGATCACTCCACACTATTAGGTAAGAAACCTGAACAAGGAAACAAGTGTCACCCCTGTTGGGTGATTATTCCAAAATGTGATGTGGTATGTGACTTTTAAGTTCCTTATATTGAAATATTCAACCTAATACATTGCATGGATAGGATGACTAGGTTTATGTTCCAGATATATTTTTATCATCATCAGGTTAGGTTTTTATCTTGCAATATGTTCCATCATTTTTTTAGAGTGAGTGGGAATATAGATTAGGAAGGGTGGGGACTGTTGTTCTTTTTCCGAATTAATATTGTTCTAGTTGTCAAAGATGTTTATTTAATCCTTTTACCCTTTAATAGGAATTCAACTTCCTACAATGGTGTCTGCATAACCTGAGTTATTTTTAGATGATTTTCTAGGTTACCACCAGAGAGGGAGGATGAGTTTAATATTGATGTATACCCTGGTATGATCTCATTTCTATGACATCTTATTGAATATAACCTACTACGTTAGTGGAAATTAAGGCCCTACTTAAGGAAATAGAGGCTATGATATTTATTCTTCAAGGTGTGCCTCCATGGTCGTTGAATGTTCTAATTTACAATGAATTATATTGGAGTCTATGATGATGCTTGAATTATGAAAGTTAAATCGAGAAAATATTAAGTAAAAATATATTTTCCAAGGATTTATAATCATTTTTACTATCTTATAGGTGAATTTTTGTTTTAAAATATTGATCTTCGGTTAGGGTACCTCCAGATGAGCATCCAAGAAGAGGTTTGACCTAAGTCAACAATAGGATCTCGTATGAGAATTTTGAGTTTCTTGTTATCCCTTTAGGTCACAATAATGCTCATTTGGGTTTCATGGATTTAATAAACCAAATATTTAATGGGTCTAGGAATCTTTATTATTTTTTATCGATTATATTTTGGTGTAATCCAATTCAAATGAGAATATTATTCATTTGTATATCATTATTATCTGAAATTTTGGTGGCATGTCATATCTGATTGGGGTGTCAAATTGGATCCTGAAATATAGAGGAAGTTCTGTTCTAAGAGAAGAACATAAATTCATTTGAGATATAGAAATAGTTATATTTATCAAGATATAATAAATTATTTGTTTATAATTTATCCAATATAAAATCTTCAATAACATATTTCACCTGTAAGGGTGTAAAGTTTCAATTGAAAAAAAATTTCAAATATGGATTCAGTAGATACATTTGATGTTGGCTTCATTAATAGTTTCCATTTATTCGGAACTATGTTCAGGTTATGATGTTTTCAATGATTCTTTAGGTATGAGTTTGGGATGTTTCTTTATTAAGGGGAAATAATTTGTGGGTTATGTCTCTTTCTAGTGGTGAACTCATGAGAAGAACTACCCTACTGATGATCTTGAGTTAGAAGAAGTTATAAATGCACTCATAAAATGGTGTCACAATATCTTTGGGGAGCTATTTATAATATATTGTAATCATAAGATCCTAAAAGAAATTTATTATTAGAGGGATACGAACATGATATGGAGGCACTGAGGGGAGTATCTTTAGACATTTTATTTTGACATTTCATACTCTATAAGAAAAGCTAATTTGTTTTCCGATGTGTTGAAAAGAATATTACTGTCACAAGATATGAATGAATTGATTATGGAGTGTTATCTGGTGAGTTTTTTTGTTGAGTTGAGCTTGAGAGTGAAGGATATGAGTGGACAAGTGGTATTAGATTAGATAAATGTTTACACAGATGTTGGTGAGTGATTTAGGAAGGTTAAGGTGAAAGGAACTGAGTGACAATAATTTAGAAATAGGGAATATTGAAGTGAGACCTTGGGTGAGTGGTCCCAGTCTTCTAGTTGATATATGTGCTTCTATAAAAAATGGTTGTATCAAATTATCTAAAGAAGTATTTTATGGAAAGTAGAAAAAAAATATTATTGTCATATTCACCATGGGGATACCAAGATGTATAATGACTTGAGACGTCTTTACTGGAAGAAAAGGATGAGGTGGTCGATTAAAAATTTTGTTTCATAGTGTATTACTTGTCGGAAACATTAGGGGGACCACTAGAGACATAATGATTTTTTTGAAACTATTAACCACTCCATCATGTAAGTGGGGTGATATTTACTTGGACTTCATCATTGGGGTTTTATGAAATCCTAGTGATAATGATATTATTTGGGTGATTATTTATTGACTTATAAAATTGTATAATTTCATAAAAATTAAGAAGGAAGTGAAGGTATAATATCTTATAATTTTATACATCCAAGATATTTTTATACTTCATTGGATCCCTATAAAGTTGTATTTTTCAATGACCCAAATTTCACTTCCCGGTTCCAGATATTTTTCCAATAGGTAAATTCTTCCCTATTGAAATTAACAATGCATTATCACACACAAACATTTATAACCATAAAGAGAGAGATATGAATGTTCTTCAGGATATTATATGGGTTTATGTTCTTGATTTTGGTGGATCATGGGAAAAAAATTTCCACTAATACACTTTTTTTATATTAATAGTTATCAGGATTCAAAAAATATGGTTCTATTTGAATAATTTTATGAAAATTTGTATACTTATTCTATTTATGGGAATGTATTTCTAGATTGGTCTATTCTTAGGATCAGTCTCATTTACGTGAGGATTTAAAAGGTGTAGTTGATCAGGAACAGTTTGTAAATGACACATATACGTCATAAATATTATGCCGGTCCTCATCGTCGGATGCTAATGTTTGAGGTTGGTGATTTTTTTTCTTATAGTTTCTCCTCTCTTGGGACATCTTCACTTAGGTTAGTAAGATAAGTGGGAACAAAGGGTTGTTGGCCCCTTTGGTATCGTATAATGACTTGGAAAAGTGGAATATCTATAGAAAAACAATATATATTGACTTGAATTAATGATGTGTTTCCGGCATCGCAGCTGATGGGTATCTCTAAGATCCTTACCATGTGATTGATTGAGAGGATGTTGATATTGAGCCTGATAACACCATTATTGAGAAACTTATTTAGATAATGAATCACCAAAAATGGTAATCCATGATAAAAATATTCCCTTAGTCTGTTTATTGAGTCTAGTAAAATAAGATTAGAAGAAAACATGGGAGAGGAAATCATTAATGAGGAAATAGTGGCCTTCACTTTTTGTGAGTCTAGAATCTATAGCACATTATGGGGACATAAAGCCTATATGGTTGGAATATTTTAATGTTTTGTTACGTTCTTATGGGTAAAAAATTAACCTTGTTTAAATTCTTTTGATTTTGGTTTTTAGGTGTGTTTTTGTAAGTTTTTAGATGTTTTGGAGGCCCATGGGTCTATGCACTATTTGAGAAATTTAAGGGAGAACCATGTGGTTTGGCCCAGAAAACTGTTCGACCTATGTTAAGCCAATGCAATGGGGTGCATGGTTTTTCGAAACCTTGTAGCCCCCTAGTGAAAATAATACAGCTTTAGGTAGAGGTGTAATGTATGGATGACACATAACAACATGGCCAAAACATGTACCCAAACAAAAGCTCTATATAGATAATAGAGTTACTCTTAACCCTAAGGACTCTCCATAAAACAATGAATATGGGGTTTTAATGCCCGAAAACTATCCCCAAAATTACCAAGACCCTAGTTTTACCTATAATGACACACTAAAAAAAATATTTTATCATCATAATATATACCTAGGACTTAATAGGATTACCCATTTGGATTTTAGGTGGGGTTACTTTATTCATAATGGGCGAACTCAACAAATTTTTTTTATCCATTTCTGCATTTTCTTATGAGAACATAATTGGATATAATTTACTATCATCTTATGAAAACAAGTGGGGGTTTTTATTCCATATATGAAGGGGTTTAATAGATCATTAATTTTTTTCTTATAGAATTGGGATTGTGAGGATCTGGTCTGCATTTCCTTAGTCTATATTTTAGATGGTAGATAGATCTACCTCCATTCTTAACACATGTGTTTCTATATAAAGTGATGGTTCCATTAGTATCATATAATATATTTTATTTTTTAGTTAAATCAATGAATTCAATTGAATTTCTATTTAAATGGTTTTGATTAAAAGAAATCTTGTTTTGAATGGGGATATTTATTAAAAATGGTTTGTTCAAACCAATTGTTTGACTAAATGCATGAATGGTATTTTTGGATTGGAAATTCGTTTTCAAACACATAAGAGTAATTTTTTGTCTTTGAAGATGATTTATAATTTGCGATAATTTCTTTTAAAATATATTTTGATAAGTATATCATATTAGGAAACATGGTTTCATCGAGATCTAGACATGTCACTCATAGTGTGTCTAATGGCGCGTGAGATTTTATTTCACCTTAGCATGGGTAATTTCACTAGAGGTTATAGCAGTTGGAGCTGTCATATTAAAATATTTAAGGGTGGTTTTGTTCTTTTATATATACCAATATGCTAGGGACCAAATCGTGTGATTTTTCATTTATGATTGGATTTTAACATGATGGATTAGTCATTTTTATTTTCTCACTCATTTTTACACTATGGACTGTTCATGGTTATTTTCTCACTTATTTTAAAATCATGGATTGGTCGTGGTTATTTTCTCACATATTTTCTCATGATGAATTATTTAGGCATATTTTCTCAGTTATTTTCACACGATCAATTAGTCATGGATATTTTATAAGATTTTTTCAAATGATGTATTGGTCACATTTATTTTCATACATTTTTAACTTATGGGGAATTCCTGAATTTTATTTATTATTCTCTCATTATTTATCACTTATAATTTTCATATTCCATTATTTTGTAATATGAATGGATATTAAGAAAACCCAATGGATGATTTAAAAATGGGTTTGACTTATAAAAATTCATTATATAGACGTGTTTTTAAATCTAGAACTATTTCATTCTTGATATTATAGTTTGAATACACTGTGCTATAGAATCATAATAGGACTTCGGACCATAATCTAACTTTTCTTTGGGTTGGATATTTTTTTCAGGCCTCATGTAAAGGTAAGGTCATTCTATAGAATGACATCAAGTATTTTAATTGCTTCCTTCATATCAGGATGGTTTGGATGTGATGGTTGGCTACATGTTGACCTATTGGTCATGTCTTGTTTTACATTCTCGTTTAGCTGGTTAGCATTGGTTTTTTAGGATATTGGATGTATATTATTATTCCTCATTGTACACTACTATTATTTATTATTTTTCTTTATTTGAGAATTTTTTTCTTTATATTGTGTCACCTCACCCCAATAATGGGAAGACCTAGTGGCTTTCCTAGTTATGTCGAGCTGGTCTACTACATTTTTTTTGATAAAAAAATGAATTTATTTTTACTTTCTATGAAATACAAATTAAACTTTTCTTAATATATTATTCTTATCAATTATATATTTTATACATAGAGTGTTTAGTTTCATAAAAATTCAATAAAATTATAGTTTTTTAAAATGTTACATTTTAAAGAACAAATCATCATTATTAATTATTTAGCTAAACTAATTTAATTTATTAATTTCATTGAATTGATATTGTTATTTATTGTTATATATAAATATATCATAATCCATTAAAATATATTAGTACCAACTAATTCTATGGAAACATTTCGTTGATTATATTTTGATTGTTGGTTCATTTTGGTTCTCTATCATGAGAATTTAGTCTTCTCTAATAGTAAACTGTGAAATTTTTTTATTAATAGCCACTCAAACATTAATTTAAAATTAAAAATCAACAAAAATATAATTTTGTATTATCATCACTGAAATATTTAATACTTCAATTATTCTTCATTGATCAAGAGAATATGAATATATGAAAATTATTTAATTTTAATATGGGAATAAATGAGGATAAAGACACTATATTTATCTAAATGTATATTTCAAATCATTTTATATGGTTTACTAAACTAACATGGGGTTTTTATTATTTTGGGGTATTTATTATTTTTGGATAATTAATTTTATTATTAATGTAACTATTATATTGTTTAATTATATTTTGGATTTTCATTACAAATAAAAAAACAAAATTTCATTTCGATATATTATGTGTTATTCATTTATTTAAATTTTGATATCAGGAAGGAATGTATGAATATCCCCCCAACCTAGTAATCTATAAATAATCTCCTTAAATTAGTTCTTTAAATTAAAACACATGAAATCACATTCCTTCAGTGTGTTGATGGTTGAGGAATGTTAGATTCAGAATTTGTCGCAATGGTGTAATGAAGGTTTTGGGCGAATCTTTAATGCAAGATGACAGTGATGGTGAATAGATAATAAAGGATAACCAAAATTTTATGAGGTGAAATGGTGAGTATAGGGGTGATAGAGTCGGGTCATCCATGTAGGATGACCCAAAGGTGAGGTGGATATGTGATTCAAAGAGATATAAGTGCACTGTTTCTAGAATGCATGACTACATTCTTTATAATATTCCAACATATACATAATGTATCCCATAAACCATGACTCTAGGTTTATGAAGTTTTATAAACACAATATTTAATTTTTCTACGAATTTCTTGGAATATGTCTTGGGACTGTCTACTATAGTTTATAACTATACACACAAAATTTCATTCATCTAGTTCCACATGTAGTACACTTAATTAACACACATCTTGTATATTAAATGAATGTTATTACTGTATAAATAGATTACACGATGACTATCATGTATGACCTTATATTCCATGTACTATGAGTACATGATGTGTACTATGACTCTCAAAATGGACTTTATAGATGTTACATGCCCAAATTACATTAAATCCATACATTCTATATATATCATACTAGTCATGACATTTATATTGACTTCAAAAATATTGAAAAGAAATAATACATGACAAATGTATTAGAGTGACTTATATATTGTGTACTATATTTGTACACACTATGTACTTGATAGATTTCTATATTTGTTGCATCATTTCATATATTTGTCACATTGGGATATGTGAGTACTTCATTATATGAAAGTTTAATAATTGAATGTGGTGGTAGATATCTTTTCATTATTTAGGATTATTTTAGAGGAATTGAAGGAGTTATCTTTTAATAGATATATAGAGATAATAACATGTGTAATATCATTATTATATAAAACAAAGAGAAAATAAATGTAACACCAGGATATTTTAAATTATATTTTCCTTTTAATCATAATGTGTTAGATATATTACATGACAAAAAACATTAAAACACAAAAAAAAATCAATGAATAATATATAAAAAATAAAATGTGGCCATATAATCAGAGGGTAAAAATAGAGGTAGCCAAATTATGATATATATATATATATATAAATTTTATAATTACTATCATGGAATTGATAAACATTCAATTAGTCTATATAGGTAAATAATAAGAGTGATTTATAATTTAAAATGTGACCCTTCAAAAGTAAAATTTTATGCACTTTTTAATATAAAAAATATATTATGGATAAATTATATTATTGATATAAATTATATTTTAACACAAAATTTTATTAATAATTTATAGGTAAATGAATAAAAATAATTAATATTTTAAAATGGTATTTTCTTATGAAATATAATATCATTATATATTTATAATTTTATTTAAATGTTAAATTTTGAAATATTAAAATTTTCATTTAACAAAAATTATTTTTTTATTTATAATAAATATAACATTTTAAGATGAATTTGGATTATTTTTCAAAAATAATTTAAATTTATCTAAATAGTGAAAAATATGGGTTTTTTCAAAAGTCGCAACATTTTTGGATATATCAATATGTAAATATAAATTAAATAAATATAAACATTTATTAAAATTAAAATATTTTTAGGGAGTAAAAAAATACATTAAAAAATGAAATTATGATTTAGGAAACCCATGTTTAACATTATATAAACTAATGTAACATTTCCCTATAAAAGAAATAGTTTTTGGTGACTTATCTTTATTATATATTGTTATAGAGAAATAATATTTTTCTATATTTTAAATATAGATATATATTATTTTATTTATTAAAAACTTATTTATAATATTAAAATCTAATATATTTATAATTTTATCATCGACAAGGATTTTATGCTTAAAATACATTTTTATTAAAAAATGTGTTTTTACGTCTGAATTTCCATTATTTTAAAATTAAACCCCAATCCAAAATAAATTTTTATTATTAATATATTGATTTAATTAAACTAAATTACAGTTCTTCCAAATTTTGAATTTTTAAATATACACTAAAAATGAATCTTTACCTTAAAAACGCCAAAAATAACCAAAATCCTATTATGAAAATATTATTTCATAAATTTAAATATTACAAAAATTATAAATGTTTTATAAATTAATCAAAATATCCACATAAAAACTAACATAAAAATAAATTTTGAAGAAATTGTTTTTTAGAGAATAAAAATGCATTATCCATATTTAGGTCATAATAACAATGATTAAATGAATATTAATTAATTTTATTGGATATACGATATGATAATTTTTATATAATAATTTATTAATTGTTTTCAATTTAATGTATCAAGATAAAAATACATTGTGCATATAAAAAAGTATTAAGAAAAATTTATGTTTTACCTAAAAATGGTTTTATCTTAAATTATATCAAAATATTTATGTGTGATTGATTATTCATTTTATCAACAGATTAATTTAGAAATATATTACATAATATGTTTATTCCTATTAATACATTCCAATCTAATGGACAGGTTATATTGGTTACATTTTAATAATTTTGTATCTTGGTTCATTTAAGTGGATATTTCATATACAACAAGTTTTTGAATATATTATTTGAAGAAAATAAATTCAGAAAATTTTTTGTTTTACATCAAATATTCCATGACTCATTTTAGTTTAGTGTTTTATATAAAGAAAACCATAAAAAATTGTATTAGTTTTGGGAGAAATATATCTTCAAAAAATAACATGGGGTTACATTATCCAACCCCTAAATAAATTATGCCCTGAAATATTTAATTATCACTCATTTATAAAAATATATTAGGTTATATAAATTATTGAAATGTATCAATATTTAATGTCTATCGAGTTATCAACATTATAATAATAGGTAACATATATATTTCCTTCAAAATTGGCCAATCCAAATATCGGGGTTTTATATACAATCTCTGTTAAAAACCCATCATGATTATGTATCAAAAATATTATAGTAGAATTAGTTTTCTGAGAGTTATCATAGTCATCTTTCGATTATAAATCATCGTTGGTTGGTTTGGAATGTTATTTCCCTAGTTTATGAATTTACATAGTGTCCATGATAAGATATAAAACCCATTTCTAAAATCACATCAAATTCATCTAAAAAGGATATAATAAGACTAGGGTGAAGCAAAATCCCATAAACCATGAAAGAGATTCATACAATATAGAAATTACAATGATATCACAAATAGAGTTTTTTTTTGTAATTAATTATATAATTGTTGGTGAAAACATAAACAAAATAAGCCATTAAAAAATATAAGGTGAAGAACTCCTACCACCACTTAATTATCACTATCCACTTCAAATGTATTATTTTTCATATGGTGAACTCATTTTACCATGTTCTAGGTGGTTTTTTGTGTCTATTATCATATTGATCCCATGTATTACTGAACTGTTGTATATAGTTCCAAAATTATTCACATCTAAAACATAGAATTCATATTTAATCCTTAGGAAGACCATTATTTTTTCAAATCATGTAAACTGAACATTTCATTTTTTACTCGATAGCTTATTGTTCGATGCTCACCTTTTCTAGGTATATAGTATATTATTTTTTCTTTTGAGCCAATCACCTTATTTCCTCTTCCCACACTTTCATCATAGAGGATATTTTATCTTCTTTTCATCATCATCTACATCACCTAAACATCAATGAAACTACATCCTTCCCTTATTTAGTGTGATTTAAAATTAAGCTCTATTCCCATTGTTAATATTATATCAGGACAACATATTTAGAATGGTATGTTTTACCAATTAATAAATTTTACCATTAGGATTCTCACTCAGATAATGTCAACATTTTACCAATTTTCCATTGTTTACTTTGTTCCTTTTGGATTACATATTTACCATAACAACAAGTGGTTAATGTGAGTGATTAATAATTAATCTCATAAAATAATTATCAAAAATAAGTATATGAAAAAATTAAAATTAAAATGTATAACTCATTAAAACAACAACAAACGATTTCAAATCAACCTAAATCAATCTTGATTCAATATAGGTTTCATTTGGTTTGGTTCTCTCATAATTTTATGCATATTTATTCACATAATAAATACATCATAATGGGTCATAAAGTTAATTTTATTCACTAAATCATACACCATATGAGTGTTTAGAATGGTGTATATTCTTTGGTATACTCACCGCTAATTGAGTAATTATTCGGTTATTTCTCAACCATCAATTTTTGGGGTGATTACACTAGGTGAATATGTTCCACAACAATAGCCACTTTCTAATATTTAAAAAAATATATAATTTCTTTGAAAACCACATTCCAAAAAATTAACTAAAATTTTACATTATTATCCTTAATATAGATTTAACCATCATAATTATCCCAAGATTTTATACTTAAATTATTTTATTATAATATATAAAATAACTATACTAATCTTATAAAATAACTGATACTTACTATTATATCAAATGAGGTTCCCAGACCTAAACTACTATATTTGGTGCCAAAAACTATTTCATTAAACACTAGCTTGAAACATATTGGGATGAAAAATTCTATTCATATCACTACATTACATTTTTTCCATTATTTAATCCGTATAACTCAAAAAATAAAGACTCTATCTAATTAATATAAGGTTTAGTGTCTTTAAGGTTCAAGCACATAAACAACATTTTTTATTATACATGTGAATATTTCTCCATGATCAAACCACAGTAGATTATCTTATATACATACACTAATTACAATAACCTAGGGAAATACAACCGTAGGAAAATGGGTGAGCTGAAAATCGTAATTACGGGTAAATATAATTAATAAAAACTAAATACCATAGATGAGAATAAGATTACAATATTGATATAATCAAGGTATACTGATGAAAATAATAGAATTATACCCAACAAATCATGGATAGAAATCACGAGTTTGGGAGTTAGTCTTGGTATAACATTAGAACTATCTCCAAAAAGAGAGGAAAATTTATTAAATGAACATTAAAATGGGAAATTGACATCAAGAAATAATAGAAATGTGGAACAGAAAATATAATTGAACATATGTATATGTTTCTTTCATGAGTCACACACTTGCATCCACACTTGTGAGACAACATAAATTTACCCATGAATACCTATATCATGAGATTTAAAATTTTAAACAGTATATTGGAGAGTTATATAAGACCACCTACATCATTCATCTATCAATTCTTGATCCTCTTGAAACTAATCAAAAACCATACCATAAATAAATAATAGAAATAAAATGGATTTTATATCCATTTAAAATGTTATAACAAAGAGAAATTATTCATAATTAGATCAGTAAAAATAACATATTAAACCCATGGAATATAAATAGGTATCCAAATACATTCATTAACTTTTTCCATGAAAATAACCTTAAATTAATATGATTAGGTATTTGGTATTTACAATACATAGATAAAATGTATACAAGTTATCCACAAATTTCCCCCATAAATCAATGTATGGAATCTAAGTGAACACCCATAAATCAATGGAATGAAATATTTAGTGCTAAAAGAGGAAATAAATTGGATGAAGAACCATGTTTGTACATAGTGGATGATTAGGAATGAAAAATTAATTAATGTATCTCCATATGTTTAACACCCCAAAATTGTATTATAGTGTTAAGTGGGTAATTTATAAAAAATAATTTTTGAAGAAATAAACCCTTATACAATAAAGTTGAAAGTAGAATATAAACCATAAAATATATATATATATATATATTTTAAATCGACATAAAAGAAGATGTTATGGTTGACTTTAAAAATAATTGTTTTATAAAATGGAATGTGATGACTTTTAAAAATGTTTAATTTTAAAAGGAATCCATAATAATAGTGATATGAAAAAAGACGTTGTAACGACCCAATACATTAAAAATAATTTAATGCATGTCATTAAAGAAATATTATAAAAATTATATTTATAATAATTTTATATAAGGTTTTACAAATAATTATATTTTCATGATATCATTAAATTTATTGTTGGAGACTCATAATAGTAAAAAAAAGACTGATTTAGTGATTTAATTAAATGATTATGTTACTCGTGACTGAAAAAAATTGTTATGAAACCTAAAATATTAATATAATATATATATATATATATCTAAATAATAGGAATGTAATATTATTTATTTATTTGATATATATATATAAATATTGGGAATAAAAAAATATTATAATATATAAAGAATAGGTTCTGTAATAATAATAAATTAACATTATCAATAATAGTTCTAAATTTTACCATGTAAAAAATATTAATAATTCAATGACCTATATAATAATAGAATATATATTTCAATTGTAATCTGAGAAATATAGATGTGATTATATATAAAATATTATTTTCATATTAAATAACACAATATTTAGATCAAAATTGTTGTATTAATATTAAATAAAGTAGAAACATGGGTAAATAAAATTTATTTGAATATATATATTTATATATATGTAATCATTAATTATTGTGGTTTTATAGAAGTTATAAATATTCATTAAAATAATTTTAGTTGAATATTTAATTTTTTTAACATATATATAAATATATAATTACATATGTAAAATTGATTAACTATTTATCATTATGTATGTACAAAAAAAAATATGAATTGTAAATTAAATTATTAAATTTTACAGATATATATATATAAATAAAAATTAAAAAATAATATATGAAATAGAAACATAGAATAAAAAATCGAATCAAAAAACAAAATTGGGGGAAGGAATAATCTTGTTCCTGAAATCGTATATTTCCTACCATTTCCACAACATTTTCCCTCCTTCCCTATCACCAAACCCAATGCAATAGTCACAAATTCATAGTTACACCACACTAATAATATTTTGAAAAGGGATTGTCCTTTTCCTCATCATCATGGATGATAATAGATGCTTGGTTTTATGGTGAGTGATCTACCATGAACCATGGTATGTGGTGGTGGGCATAAGATAAATTTAGAATCATGGAACGATTTCAATTACCTTCCCATACAAGTATCATATAAAGAAAATTTAAATTTAGTTAGTGAGAATAAAAAAAATTCCCCACGAGCAACAGGTTAAGAGTAATCGATGAGATATTCATGATTAAATGAACCATATATCATCCTTAGTATTAGAGTTTCAAGTTGTAAGAGAATGTGAAGGTAAATAATTAACTTATATTGAATATTATATTTGTTGAAAATGGATTGGGTAAATAAACATACTATTCTATATAATTTCAATACCTCCTATATTTTAGTTATAACATCTGGAAAAGATATTGTTTGGAGATCCTAGCCATATTATTTTCTAAAAATTGTCTATATTTATATATTTGTAGGTAAATTTAATACAATATATAAATATGATATATGATGTTTGGTATTTGAAATTTAAAGGGTCCCTCTATGTAAAGAGACTCTTCCACTACATTTCAAATAACTTTTATGGACACATTATGGAGTGAATAAAGATGATGTGATATAGATAATGGAGATTGGGATTTAAGACTTTGAATTCTAGATTAACCAATGAAATTATGTTCCAATATAGTATGAGGTAAGTGGAATACATAATTACAATACCATATGTGTATGTTTTAATGTTTTATTTTATAATTAAAATATTTTCATATTTTTGTTTTTAAATTTTCCAGAACACACATCTTAAAAATAAGGAGAATAATATTTGAATATTTATTTTAAAATATTTCAAGTATCGGCTTATTTTAATCAAATTAAAAAATTAATTTCAAAATCATTTTATAATTGGAATTATTAACTTTTCAAAATGGAAATTTTATATTCTTAAGGGGAAATATGTTTAACATAATATGTGGTATTTTTAAACATCTCCATGTTTTAACTTTTTTTGGAAATGTTTTAAGGATTTTATAAAGGTTTAATTATTTAATAGTTGTTATTTGATAATATTATTCATCAATTTATGTCTGTGTGTTTCTAAAAATTATTTTAGTGTATTAAAAGTGGCCATTTCATGTGATATTCAGTATATATTTTTATCATGATATTTCCAAATTCTAAATTAGAATATAATAATGTAGTAAACAAAATGATTTGATTTAAATTTATGTTTTATATTATCTCATACTAGAATTTGATTATCCTTAGTTTCATATCATTAATATATGAACAAATTTATATATATATCGTTATATTTTTATATAATTATGTATTTTTATGTATCCATTGTTGTTATTTTTAAAGGTGTGACAGAAAAATTCAGTTAAAAAATAATGGGAATGCTAAAATATTTTATTAAAATTTTCCAAAAACAATTTTTAAAAATAAATTGGATTTTGGGATTGACCCCAATCCTCTATGAAGGGTTGGATACTATATATCCATTAATGTTCAATATGGCCCCATGTTTGTTTCCAATATTTTGAAGTATTTTTCTGAAAATGAATTAGATTTTTTTGAATAATAAAATTATATCGACTCATTTTTAATGTATTAATATTATATTTTTAATAATAAGTATTTTTTATTTAATGAATTTTTTATTTCAATGAAAAATTGTTTTCTATGGAGATTTCATGAAAAATGAAAAAAAAACTATTTATTTTGTTTCTTGAAAGCACGTTATAGATTTTAAAGGGAAATGATAATTTTATGTGTATGTATTTTTTTTATTAAAAATAATGTATTCAATTTTGAAGGATTTTTTTCAGAGTAATTTTTTATTTTTTGTATGTTAGTCGATTCAACTTCTAAAACCCATCCCTAAACCATTTACTCAACCAATGATTCAAAATGTTTTCCACGTGGTATTTTTTAAGTATGAGGTATATATAAGATAAGTATAAAAAAACTAACATTATATAGACATAATATGAATTTTGTATTGAATTATTCATGTTAGAAAACAATATTTTAGTTATATTTTTTTGTTAATTTTGTTTCATAATCTACAGAATCTCTATAAATAAATGATCCTTTAACTATATATTTTTCATGTGATCTTTATTATTTTTTTAAAAAGTTCTACTGTTTTTAACATCAGATCCTGGAGCTTGGGTCTAGGAAATCCCAATGGGTATCAATGAAATATTTTTGATAAATTTTATGGTTAGGATGATGAAAGTCAATTAATAATTAGATATATATTTTGTAGTTTTATGTGGTTATAATTTTATGGGATACATAAATTAGAGAACATGCGATCTATGAGAGAGTCGTATAGACTTTTAAAAGTTTTATCATTTAGGATTCAATAAGGAGAACTTTTAAATCATAGCATTTTCAGGAATTAAAAACATATACATAATATTTTAAGAAATTACCATTAATTAGACTTATCTTAAAAAACAAATAAATAAATATTTCTTCATCACCTAATTAGAAACTAAACATACATTAGATAATTTAAATTGTGATATTGTAATTTACTTATGGGGGGTTTTAATATCTTATGTCTGAAAAAATGTCTGAATGTATATCATTCAAGAAATAATATAAATAAAAGACAAACAAATATTGAGAAATGATGAAATACCAATTATATACTAATAATAATGGCAAATTTATGGTAAAAACATTTAATAGTTATAAATTATTATTAATTTCTTTTGTAATATAATAAAAATATAATTTTATCTACGATATAAATAAGAATATATATATATTTTTCAATATATATATTTGGAGATAAAAATATCATAATATATAAATAATTAGTTTTTGAATAATTAGAAATAGACATTTAGTTAGAAACATGTGATAATCATATTAATTTATTGAGATATATATATATATATATTAATAATCATTAATTATAGTGATAGTATAAAATTTATAAAGTGTTAATTAAATAATTATAGTGGAGTGTATAAATTTTTTAATATATATATATATATATAACTATATATGTATAACAGATTAAATATTAAGGACCATGTTTTTTAAAAAGTGTTATGAATTAAAATTTAAATTAATAAATCTTAATAAAAGATATATATAATCATATGTATTTTAAAAAAATATTAAAAAAATATATAAAGATATATATGTATTTATATATGGGATATATATATATATATATGAAAAATATAAAAATAAATATTGATAAAGGAAAACAAAATGAAGGAAAACATGAAATTAGGGGATGTGGACTTTTTCACCAATCCCTTCCTTACCCATATTCATCACCTCTTTATTCCTCCTTCCCTCATATATATCTCAATTACACTATTTTCACCACCCTACCCCCACTATACAACGTTTTCATAGTACACTCATTGTATTCATCTTCGTCGTCTCAACTAATAATATTGTTCGGGATTTACAGTATGCTAGTTCCGATGACAGCTGGTCTGTGGTGGTCAACATGATGAAAAGTTGAATTTTTGGATGGGTTTGACTAGTTTAACATAATGATTATCATGTAAGGTAAATGAAATATGAGTTAGTAGAAATCTATATTTTCTTCAGGGCCTATTATTGTTGTTGTGAATTTTATTAGATATAAACATGTAAATGAAACATATATTATCCTGAGTATGGGAGAATTATGTTGGAATAGAGTGTGAAGGGAAATAAATTTACCAAGATTTTCTACAAAATATAGGTATAACAGAGAAACTTGGTTCTTTTTTCAGGTATTAACAATCATTTTTGTCAAACTATAAATTATGTAGAATATCATATAGGGTGGAAATTTTTGGTGTAAATAAACTGAATAAGTTATGTCATTTTGAATTTTCCACATACCATGGTTGTAGTATCCAAATATGAGATAGTTTGATGGTCTCCACACATACAATTTTCTAAAATAATGTATTTCAATATATATAGGTACATGTAATACAACTTATGAATATGAAATGTACAGTTGGGTATTATATATTTAATGGGGATCTCTGAGGCAAGTGAATCTTCTCATATATTTCAAATTATTTATCTGTATGCACTATAGACTATATAAATCAGACGTAATAGAGAGATTAGAGAATGAGATTTCTCTGTTTGACTATGGAAAAAACTGCTATAATTCAGTTCTATGTCATTATGAGTTATAGAAAAATATACATTAAAAATAAAAAAATTATGTTTTAAAATATTTATGTAATAAAAAAAAATATTTTCGTATTTATTTTTTAATTTTTTCCTAAAATGGATCTTCTATATATGGGTAAGAATTTTTGAAAGTTCATATTTAAAATAATTCAATTATCCCCTTATTTTCCCATTAATTTTTTTAATATTTTTTTAATAGAGGGTCATATTTATTCAAAATTATAGTTTAATATTTTTTAATTCAAAGGATGATTTTAAATTTTTGTATGGTGAAATATGTATTAAAATAATCTATGGTATATTTTAAATTCCTCTTATTACCATTTTTTGTGGGTAATGGCTCTAAATTTTTTTATTTGGTTAATTGTTTCTTGGATTAAGTTTTTATGATAATATTCATTATTTTATGTATAATTATTGACAAGAAAGTATTTTATCCTCTAAAAAGGAATCATTTCTAGTGATATTCATTTTATTTAATTATCATAAATTTTTCCCAAGTCTAAATTACTACATGAACATTGATTAATCATTCTCATTTAGAATTAATGTCTATTTTATATTATCTTTATCCAAACTTTGATTATCAGTGGTTTCATGTCATTGGTAGACACACACACACACACACCTATATATATATTCACTTATATGTTTATTCCATTAGATAAATTTTAAAATGTATTTTTCTATTTTAAATGATATAATTGAAAACCCTAGTGAAAAATGGAAATCTAAAATGTTTTATTAAAATTCGTCACATGGAATTTGTAAAAAAGATCATGATTTATGGAGTTAACCCAGACCACTAAAATGGCAGGACCTATAAAACCTTTAATGTTTCAAATGTACTTATGGTTTTGTTTTCCAGCATTTTAAAGTATTTTTCTAATAAATCACTATATTATTTTAACAATAAAATTATTTTCAATATTCCAAAGGTTATAATATTATATTTATAAGAATTTATTTATTAATTTTATGTATTTTTTATTTTAAAGAAAGGTTCTTTTCAATGGATATTTCATGGAAACCAATTATAATTTTTTGTTTTCATTATATAGAATTCAGTATGAATTTTTGAAGTGAAAACATTAATTTTATGTTTAAATAATTTTTATTAAAAATATATTTTTTTATTTAAAACATTTTTTTCTAATAGGTGTTATTATTTTTTTTGAAAATTTGAAAATATTGTTTTTTAAACCCCTAGTTAATTCATTTCCCCACCCCATTATTAAAATAATTTTTATAGTTTATTTACTTGAGTATGAGTTATATATAATTCAGGTATTAAATAAATGAACTTTAAATGAGGAAAAATTGATGTTTTATTGAATTATTTTGTTCAATATATTTTATATTTTAGTATAGTAGATTTTTAATAATTTTATCTTAATCCTAGAAATATTTTGAACAAAGCTATAATGACGAAGAAATTATTAGTGAAAATTATCTTCTAAATAAATGTGACTTATATAATATATATACACACACAATAAAGATATAAAAATTTACAAACTATTTTTCAATAAAGGATAATTTTATATTAGTCACCAAATTAACACATAAAAATTCCTAATATTACAATAGAAATAAAACTATAAAATAAGAAAATTATAATGTAAAAAATTTGGGTTTTTCATAGTTCTAGGATCATCATCCTCACAAAAAATATATTATTGAGTTTATTTTTTTGTGAATAATGTATGATGAGATGAAGAGGTTTTTATAAAAGGTAATTGGACCATTGAAAATAGTAACCTGGCCATTGAAAATAGTAATATGACCAATGGTTAGTGTAACTATTGGTCAATATTTAATTTGGTAACTATGACCTGTGGTAATATTTTTACCATTATATTTAGTGTATAAAAAAGATAATTAAAAATCATGATTGATATAGAATGAAGAAATGAAGACCTCAATCTATTGATTCATGCCTTTATAGCCCATATTTTATAATGTGGGAGGAAGGTAACATTAATGGGGTTCCCCCTTGACTAATAACAAATACCGATTCAATAAGTGAGGAGGGAATTAAATAAACTATGGGATAAGTTCATGTTTGTAGAGATTACTATGAGGTCAATTTTAGCTAATCCATCTCATGAAACTAACACCATCATACACCTTACCCTTATAACATATGATGGTGTAAAAAGGGGTTTTGGGTTAATATTTTGACATTATAAATGTTTAATTTCCATTTTATAAATGAAATGGTTATTTTTTCAATCCCATATTATGTATTGTTTTTTTAGTAAAATATATGTTGAAAATAAGGTGAATTTGATAATTTGATTTTTAGATACAAATAAAATTGTATTTTTATAAAATATATTAAATTTTATAATAATCTCAGGAATTTTATATAAATTATTTTTCTTAAAATATCCATTTAATAAATTATTTATATAAATATAAATCATTATATAATTTTAATGTGGATTATAAAATTTTTATATGTGTTAGAAAACTGACTATGTCATTAAAACTGTTACTTTTCAGTAAACAACATGTTTTTATTTAAAACATAAAATTATAATATTTATAAAATTCTTTTGAAAAAATAAAAATTATATTTGAAAACATCATGTCAATATAAGTTTAGGGTTAATTTTTTTAAAAAATTGAAAATATTATTTTATTGATTGGTGAAAATATAGTTTTGTGTTTTCACAATGTTTTATGAATTCATATATATGACATAAGTATAAAAAAATTAATTAGAATAAATTACCTAAATATTTCTACTTTTTAAATATTATGTACTTTAATGGATTGAAGTAATTTTCTTAAAACAAAAAATTACATTCCATTAGATGAAATATAAAATATGATTTTAAAAACAATCTATTGTTAAAAAAATTCCATATCCAAAATAATATATAAATATTTATTTTGGTTATAGTATATTAAATTACTATAAAAAATAATATAAATTTATAAAACCATGAGCCAAAACCAAGGGAAAGTCATTTGTTTTTAATTTTTAATAACCTATAATTTTAAGACCTATATATGGTTATTTTTAAATAATTCTTCCTATTTTAATATAAATACCCAAACATCCACCTTTACTCTCAACTTGAAATCCACAATCCACACTTTAATGGTCATTTTAAATCCAATATATCCCATCCAAGGTGTCCATAAGTCCTCAAGGTTTCATCCTCATGTTTTATGAAGAAACTATTAAGAATAAAAGAATTACCATCCTATTATTTTCAATTGTTGTACCATGTTTTGGGTATATATTCAAAAGATTATGTTACATTACTTTCAGACACTTTTTATTTGACCGTTACTATAAAAATAAATTTTCATCAATTGGATACCTTCATTCTCTCTCATTTAAACCATTACTGAATCCATGTTTTATAACTTCCATGCTAACGAATGTATTTATTAAATTTCCCTATATTATATGGGGAATTTTCTTATTATGAATACCCAATAATCTTATATTTACATGTGATTTAACCTAGATGTAAACATGTTTTATTTATTTAGTGATTTAGAAATATTAGTCCCACATCCCCTTTACATAGATAAACAATAGTGTATTGTTCAAGAATTTACAAATTTTTTATGAAATTATTTCGTCTGAAACCAATAATTTATTCACTATTAGTGATTGAATCAATTACTTATTTAGCTCAATGTGTCTCACAGGAATTAATACATTTTAAGGGTACACCTTGATATCACTCTGCTGAATTCGATAGATAATTAATCTCTTAAAATGAAAAGTTTTATGATATATTTTTGAATAACCTTAATAATTTTAATTTACCACTCCATGGTGATTAAACATGATGGTATTCTTAGGAATGTATGTTGTTTATTTTTTATCCACATATAATTTTTATGATTCATGATATTTCAATAATTATATGCCTCATGTACTTATAGACATTCCATATTGTTATGCCTTATGGTCACATGCTAAATATATCCTTTGATAATTCAATTAGTAGGTTTCATGATCACCACATTATTTTATGTTTTCCGCATTATATGAGATTTAGTAAAAGTAACATAGGATTAACCAATGAAAAATTATTTCAATTGGATTAGAAGATTGTTCATATTATTCATGAATTACACTTCTAATTTACAAAAAATGAAATCTTAAAATATCCAATGTGTTATTAAGTGTTGTATAGTGTAATGAAAGATTTATGTATTAATAAGGTAGGATTAAATAGTTAGTACCGGATAATTGTATAGTAATTTATATAAATTAGTATTAAAACCCATAACTCTGAACCCTAGTAATACATCTAAATATATGAAAAAATCCTTTAAATTTGGTAATGTATTAATCATGTTGTTTTCAATTAAAAAAATCAATTTCTAGATACTATAAGTGGATGAAGCTTTGAAATGGATGTACATGGGGTTAATAAACCTAAAAAATGTGAATTGGATCTTGATACAATCACCACATAGTTTATGAAAATATGCCTTGCAACACAACCCGTTTGGCACTCTCGGGTGATATGTTTAGCTAATCACATTTTTTTGTGGACAATTATGAAGTATACAGATTCAAATGAAATTATTAGGGGAGATTCATATAATAATAATCATTAATAATGAATTTTTAGTAACCAAACTCCCTATCTGATTACAATATTAGTAAAAATAACATGTAACTCCCAAATGATTTCTTCGTTTAGAAAAATGAATGGATGTAGGAGGAACCATGTAAATGATTAGTGAAACAGATGATATAGTGACATCATTTCTAAAATAATGGAAGGTGTAATGTAAAACATCATGGGGATAATGAATCAACTATCTCAGGTAATGAATAGTAACATAAATCTTGTTGAGCGTCTAATTTCACCAGGAAGTGAATAAAATATAGTTGAGTCCTGCATTTGTTAACATCCACCTTCCTTTAGATTATTAATTGATCTATCAATTTTCAAACAATGAATTACTTATATGGAAAATAGATTTTCTATAATGACTTGTTTAAATCTACATAAAGTCACCATGGAAGTTTACTAGTTTGAATAATATGTAGTTAAATAGTGAAAACTAATTAAGAGTATAATGCCAAGAAGAGATATTGAAGTTATAATGTGGGAAGAGTTAATGAGAATATTTTTTTAATAAATATTTTCTTTAATTGATGATAAAAAATAGAGAATGGATTATTATATCATAATAAGAAGGATATTAAATCAATGGGTTTTTAAAAAGTTATCTTTATGATACATGCTCAATACAACTTTTATTTTATTATGGATACTATAGGAATGGTTTATGGGTTCTTTGGTGGACTGAGACTCCATTGGTGGAGAAATATAGTAAATGATGACATTAAATTATATTAAGAGATATATAAATGTGCATTGAATGATCAAATTTATTTTTGGGAGACAGAATGATCATATAGACTAAATGAAAATAAGAGAGAAATATTTCAATCTCAGAATAGAATTTTGACTATAGAAGAGGAAGAAAGAAACTAAAATTCGCCACATGTTTCCTAAGTGGGAAGAAATATTTCAAGAACTATGTTATTGGGACTAGAATGTTATAAATCTACATTAGAGATGTCAATATATCTCATAACAATCATATTATGGTCAATCCCAAATATCTCAATAAAATCGATAAATGGAATATGGTTCTATCATATCTTAAAAGTTATTTCTTCAAGTGTGTGATTCTAGAGTCCTTTTATAATCAATGTCCAAATTATATGATTATGGTGGGAAACCACCACTAACCATATTATAGGTCACTTGATGATGTTAATTCTTCTGTAATCAAAATAGCTAATGTAGAGGCTCAAAATAATGTGGTCACATGTTCACTTAATGTGATCTCAAAGAAAGAATGTACTTTATTTGAATATAGATTGGTGGATTACATTATTTTATCCACTTTTTCTAAGAATGTATCATCAATCCTATAATATTTATAATTAGAGTTATTAGTTAAAACAATGAGAAGAATTATCAAAGAATCAAAGGTGTATAGAAACACTAGTATCAACTTTGGAGAGTACAATCACATCAAAAATATAGTAGTCATTCTCATTGTGGGGTATGATAATAAACTATATTTTGAATATATGTTAATATATAATTCCAAGATCAAATACAAAAGTAATGAAATATTAGTGGTTTAGAATTGAAAACCTAGAGTTATTTTCAATGGACAAATTTTATCGCCCAATATCTATCTTGAATTACCTCCTATATCCTTCATTATAAAAATTAATGTTGAATAATTGGAAGAAAGAGAATTTTTAAAGATTAAAAATGTACTCATTTCAGGAGAATACATTGATGTATTTCATGAAATTATATCTGTAAAAACCCTATAATGAGAGGTAGAGTTTACTGTTGAATTCATACCTAGATTCAAGAAAATATCCAAGACCCTGTATAAATAGGAATATATATAGTTATAGTAATCAAATAAGAAAAATCAATAACTAATTGGAAAGATTTTATTCAACCAAATGTGTCTGGTTAGTAAGAAAATTTTCTTTTTATAAAGAGGAAGGATTGATCATGTCAAAAATGCATCGATTATAGAGAACATATTGAATCCTAGTGAAGAACAATTACCTAATTATAAGGATTGATGATTTTTTTTCAACTAGAATAATGGGGCTAAATTCTTTTCCCTCATTGACCTTTGATCTGGGTATAATTTTTAATGATGAAACAAGAATATTTCCCAGTAACTTCCTTCCAAAAATTATATAGGCAGAATGAGTATTTTTCATACTATTCATCATGAATAATTCCCTTACCAAGTTTATAGATTTGATGAATTGAGAATGTAGTTATTAACTTGATAAATACATGGTTGTCAATACTAATGAAAATTTTATATATTATAAACTTTTTTAGGAGAATGAGTAGTATGTAAGGGAAATATTATAAACTCTGTAGAAGTAGAATCTAATTTTTAAAATTACTTAATATGAGTTTTTGTTAATACAAGTTAAATTTTTGGGGCACATCATGACCAATAAGGTAATCTCAATTGATCCTATGAAGATAAAGACCATCAAGGAGTGTACAAATCACCATACTATAAGCAATATTCATTATTTCTTTTTCTAAAAGGATAATATATTATGTTTGGGAAAAAATTATAATTAATTATAATCCATTAACCATTTTAAGTTGAATAGAAGTGAATTTTATCATGATAAAAAAGCATGGAGATTGTTTCCATGAATTGAAGAAGATATTGGTTTGTGAACCTCTTCTAACATTAACCCTCTAATGTGGAATGAATTTTCATTTATAGTGATTCTACTATAAATGTAATTAGATATGTACTCATGTAAAATGAAAATTTATTTCTCTTGAATAATGACTGTTGAACACTCCTAAAAAACCATCTTACTCATGACCTGATGATAGTGGAATTAATATATGATTTGACGAATTCTAGACACTAACCATATGGGAAAATATTTGATATATACACAGAATAAAAATAGTGTGATGTTTATATTCACATAGATGGATATAAAAATATGTCAAAAAATATTGTTAATGTTAATCATGTACTATGATTATTTTATTTACTATCATCTAGGGAAGGAAAATAATGTAGCTAATGAACTTAGAAAAAATGAACCAGTAACTCTATCCATGATTTGGATTGAGAAAAACCCTATATTCATGGATATGTACAAGATTTATTTGGAAATCATAATGGTAGGTAATACATAACAACCCGACCAAATTATTTCCCAACAATCTATAAAAGAGTGTGTCAAGGAGGTGAAAAATGATGATATAGATATTTAAAAGAAGATAAAATCATTAGAGGAGGTGGAGTTTTAAGAAATATATATCGATGAAGTTGGTGTGATTCAGGTTAGTTATAGAAATTATGTGATTTTATCACCAATGAAAAAGAATTTTTTTCTGGATAATGTACATAGATCATCTTTCTCCTTCAATCCCTAATGTACTGAGATGTACCATGATATTTGAAATCCCTTTTGGTGGGAATACATGAAGATATATATCACACATTATACCATAATGTACGTGATATATCAGCTAGTTAAAAAATAGAAATATAATTCAATGGGGATGATGGATGTATTTCCCATAACCATATGGAAATTTGAGAACATCACCATGGAATTTACACTAATATCATGAAGACATCAATTATAAGAAATGTAATATGGGTTGTGGCATATTGAATCACCAATACTAATCACTTAATCATTATTTAGGAAGATTAATCTATCTAAAAACATTCCATGATATTTATAAAAAAAATGAGTGGGGTTTAATGGGATGCCACTTTCAATCATCTTGTATTGTGATCCAATAATCACATAAAAATTTGGTAGAAGTCTTCAACATGATCTAAAAAACGGAATTGAATTTCTCTATGACCTATTGCTGCTAAAATTATGGTTAATAAGAATGGAATATTGATACACTTGAGGACATGATGGAATCCTAATCAATGTAAATTAATGGTGTATGAGATGAACATATCCCATTAGTTTAGTTCTCATACATCCAAAACGTTCACTCTAAGATTTAAATTGATATATATGAACCACCATGTGGGAAGAGATATAGAACTCATCCTTGTAAGAATGAATTTTGTGAAAGAAATATACTTGGAAAAAATCTTGTGAAAGAGAGAAAAGAAATGTTTCGATCCATAAAATAGTATATAAAATATGTTCAGATTTAGTAGAAGTGATATTCCATAAAATGTCAAAGGGGCTTAGAGTTTGAGGTTGCAAAAACAATTTCCTTAGAGTATCTTTGTGGAAGAGATTCATAAAGTATATAAATAAATGAAATATTATCCCAAGGTACATTGAACCTTTTGATATTATTGATCTTATACAAGCAGTGGCCAGTAACCCAAAACTTCTAGTGAAATTGGATGAAGTCCATGATGTATTATATGTTTCACCTCCAAGGAATTACATAACTAATACCCCATATGTGATTAATCTAGAGATGATTTAAATTGAGAATGACTAATCATATGAGGAGAATTAATTTAAGATAATGGAACTTAGAGACATCATTCTATGAAATAAGAAAAATCACATTATCAAAGTGTTGTATTAGAACCATAAATATGAATCGACAATAAGGGAATCAGAGGATACAATGAGATAGATATACCCTCAACTATTGTAAACTGATAATATGAGTTGAAAGTTTTGGGATGAAATTTATTATGGTGAGATGAATGTAGTGACCTATACCTTATTATTGAATTTTATTTTCTAAATAAACATATATTATAATAAATAACATTATACACATGAAAAAAATAAAAAATAAACAAATATTTTTATAATAAAGAATACTGTTACCTTAGTCAACAACTAAACCTACGAAAATGAAAAAAAATACATTGGAGAAAATATAAAAAATTAAAAATATAATGGAATTTATTTATCTTCATAATTATCTTAAATTTTAACCCCCATGAACAACACTATAGAAAATAAAGAAAAAAAAGCAATCTAATATACTTCTTTAGAAAAAAAGAATATATATCCATGACAAGAATTGTTCTGAATAATGTGTTAATATATGAATGGGTTTTTTTGGGAGGTAATATAATTTTTTAGAATATTAACATGATCGTTAGGAAATGAAATATAAATATTAGAATAGAAATATGACTATTGGTCAATGTGAAAATTGGTTAATATGTCCATTAGCCAAGATGAACATTAGGAATTATGGTAGTCAGTGATAATGTTACTATTATATTTTGTGTTTATAAAATATAATGAAAAAGGATAATTGATTAAAAAAGGAGAAATGATGGCCTCGAATAGTAGATTAATTCATTTTTAATCCCATTTATTGGAATATGGGAGGGAGTTTGTTTCACTGGGGTTCACCCATTACCATTCCAAACTATAGATTCCACAAGTGAGGCATTAACTAAATTAAATATAAGAGAATATAATGTTTGTGGAGATCACCACTGGGTTAATGTTAGCTGAGCCACCCTAAGAAACTACATCCACCACACACCTTACCCTTAGGGTGCATGCTGATGTAATAAGGGGTTTTTTGTCTTGAACTTAGTATCATAATTTTTAATATCTTTTTTTATAAGTAAAATGGTTATTTTTTCAATCACAATTTATGTATTATTTTTATTAATAAATTATTCATGAAAAGAATATGGATTTGATAATTTGATATTTAGATATAAATAAAGTTGTATATTTAGAAAATATATAAATTAATATTATAAACTATGGTATTCTCTATAAAGTATATTTTCCCAAAATATCAATCAAATACACTATTTAATTAAATAAAAATGACAATATAATTGTAAAATGTCATTACAAAATTATATGTTTATATGTCATAAAAATGGTTGTTTATCAATAAATAAAGAGTTTATATTTAGAAGTTAAAAGTAAAACATTTAGATTATTATTTTTATAAAATAAAATTTATATTTAAAATCATTATTTCATAATTAAGATAGGGGGAATTTTTTAGAATTTTTTAAAATACAATATGTTTCCATGAATAGTGAAGATACATGTTTGTGTTTTGGGTATGTTTCACGACATTATATATATGTATTAATGATGTAAAAATTAATTAAAAATAATCCAAAACCTAAAATATTTCATTTTATTAATATTATTTATTTTAATGTTTGTAAATAATTTTACAAACCAAAAAATGACTTTTCACAATCTAAAATTAAAAGTATAAATTTAAAAAACCAAAAATATATTTTTGAGGTCCAAGTTTTTACTAAAATAAAGATTTTAGTTATAATAGATTAAAATACTATAAAACATGAGTAAAATTTCTAACTCCATGAATAAAAATCATGGGAAATCCTATTGTTTTTCATTTTCTACACACTAGACTTCCAAGATCAATATTTTGATGTTATTAAAAAATTCATCCTTTTCAGTATTAATAACCACCCAAAACCTTTACCCTCCACTCCAAATTCGCATTCCATTATTGTATGGTCATTTTATCTCCCATAGAGTCCCTCTAAGATGTTATTATATCCCCATGGATCCATACTCAGGTTTTGGGATTCAACTCTTCAAGGAAATGTCATTACCATCTTCTTATTTTCCAGTCACGTAAATATTTTTGGGTATGTCTTCTAAAGCTTATGTTTATTTATTTATTTTTTCACTTTTTATTTGATCATTACTTCCAATTTTATTTATTGGGTGTTTTTTATTACCTGTAATTTTATCATTCAGTTAATCCATGTATTATACCTATCATTCTTCCAAATTCATTTATATAATTTCTCTCTATTATATGAGAAATTATCATATTGTGAACTCGAAAACATATTATTTTTAATGGGTATCCAAAAATATGAAAACATAACTTATTTATTCATAAATTTAAATTTATTATACCCACATTCCATTTCCATTGGTTAATATTTATATAATTTATAATTCCTTAATCACTTATGTACACAATGATTTTATCTGAAACTCGTTCTTTATTCCTTAAGGGTTATTGATGAAATGATTTTTTATGATCAATGTGAATCACTTGAATTGTCGAATATGAAGGATATTAAATGATAGTGGTCCAATTAAATGGGTAAATTATTAAACTATAAAGATGACATGTTTTATGGTACCTTGATAAATATGATTTATTACACCATGGTGATAAACATTAGTCATATTCTCATAAATGTCTCCTTTTTATGCTATGTCCAAATTTCTATGTTATAATTCATGATCATTCTATTATGGTATGCCTAATTTTTATATGATAATTCCACGTATTTATGACTCAAGGTCACATGCTAAATATATTCTTTGTTTATTCGGTTACATGGCTTTATTCTTTGTACCATGTAATGATTTGTTTTTATAAAAAAGGTGGGATTCCCCAAAAACACCCACGTGGTATATTCTCAATTGATTTTAATTACTGTACTTATAAAAGATATATATAGATTTTTAGAACCATATCTGCAATTATGGATTTGGGAAATAACATAAATAAATTTCATTTTATTTACATGAATATTGGAAGATAATTCATAAGGTTATGATAAAAAACCCATATTAGTATTTTAAATTTAATTTATTAAAACCAACAACCTTAAAAGGGATAACAAAACTTCCTTTTCAAAAAAAAGAAGTTGAAAATGTGAAGGTTTTATGAGAAAACATATAATTTGATTTCCTAATATAAAAAAGAACAATTGTGGGGAATGAAAATATATACAAGGATAGGGAAAAATGCATTAAAGAGTGTGGTATTTGTTCTCAACCATGATATACTTTTGAGAGAAAATTTAATCAATGTAAAACCATTGATTTTGAATGTAATTTTATAGTATATGGAAAGATAAATAAAAATTAAACAAATCATTGTGGTTGATGAAATCAATATTGGAATAAATAGATTTAAGAAGAAGCTTTTTAACTCAATTAAGGGATTTCAGATAACAAAAACCCTCACAACATTGGTTTCTTTTTAATAGAATGGCCATGTAATATAAAATGTGAGATGGATTTCAATATCCATTATATTTCATGAATATTATAATATATTAATTACATGGTCAATATATACAACATTAAAAGGAATCAATTGGTGAAAATACATCACATCCCTATGATGAAAAATTGAGATGATAAACCATTACAGATGAGATAAAGTACGAATCCAAAGGACACAAGAGGGTTACAATGAAATGGATATAAAAATACCATTAAATGAAATATATTAATTATATATAATGGGAATAGGGTATTGAATACACAATATAAATGAATTGACAGTGACAAATATAAAAAATGTCTCTTATAATTGAAAACAGAGACAAATAACTCTTACCTCAAGTCCAGATTTATTCTACACATGCACCTAATGTTTTCTCCCATTGGATGTTAATCATGGTTCAAAACCAAAAGGCACCATATGTTGGTATTTAGGAAATGAAAAGGCTTATACGTTTTGGTGATAGAGTATAAGAGATATTGGAGAAATGTTTTGGTAAGATAAATCATTATAAAGTGTTGAGAAATATGGTATACGTGATCTTACGTTATAATTGAATAAAACAGATTTTTTTGGAAAACCTTAAAATTTTCAATGGCTACAAGACACTATTCATGGTTTAATGGATCTAAAAGTTGGAATTAATGAAGAGTTGGGCGACTTTAGTTTTTTGTTAGCATATATCATTGATTTTATTCCATTTATACTTGAATTATTGAAATTATTTGAAAAAGTTTTAAAAATACAGTCATTACCTAAAAGTAAGAAGAATTGGATGAAAGAAAGATTTGAGTTTGGATAATTCATTAATTTTTCATAATTCAAACCACACATTGTGAAAAATTGACATGTTGTATGGCCCTCATTTAGAAAGCATAAACATTAATCTTCAATGAGAATTCGACCCATATTTAATTTTCTATTGTGGATGGAAGTAATATTTTGTATTCCCTCCCACATATGAGTTTTTAATACCAAAATATTTAAAAGAAAATGTTATAAAATATAATTTTTATCACTTCATTAGGGGGAAAGATTATGTAAATGAAATGTTGTTAATAGTAATGTGTGAATTATGGGCCTCTCAAAAAACATTATATTTTTTTACAATTTGAGGGAATGATTTTAATCCTATCTTGTAACACATTGGGAATACCAATCTCAAATTAAATGCACCTTTTGGGGACTTATCTAAAAGTTCTTTTAAAAACCCTATGGTTCTAAACCACAACATGGTACTCCATTTCATGAGACCTATTTACCCAACACCAAATATATGTATTCCATTATTTCCTAAAATAGTAGATGAAATAAAAGAGGAGAATATAGTAGAAATAACTAATGGAAATTAACAAATATGATTTACTTTTTTTGAATAAGAATCAAAGCGATCTATTGAATGTAAATATATAATATTTAAATTTCAAAAAGTTAATTCTTTGTAAAACAACTAAAAAGAATCTGTTTTGTGAAAAAACCTCATATATTTAGGTACTTCACAAAACATATTTATGAATATAGTTCATGGATAGAGATTTATAATTGTAAACTCTTGAAGGCTACCTAATTATGAATCATCAAATGCATCCATTTTCGGTCTATGATTTGGTGACCCTCAATTTTCATACATTAAAATTACATCATTTTATAAGGAATGATTAAAATAATAAAAATAATGGATTCCTAGAGACCAAATTGGTTTAGTACCTTTGCAAAACTGGAAAAATAAACACTGTTACATTATTGAGAAAAATTATCTCCCACTAGGTTCTTCATGACTAGAACCCATCTTAGAAAAATCATATATAATAATTATATTAATAACCTAGCGAATTGATAAATTAAAGGGGCGATCTTTGATTCTCTATAAGGGTAAAAAAAATGAAATATATAAGAATAAGCATGAAAAAAGGGTATGATAATGTTATCACGACATTAGATCATCACACCCTTCTTATCAAAGATTATATAATAAATCATTGAATAAATATTATCTTTTTATAAGACATTAATCATAAGGTAATGAAGATAAAAATCCATGAAATCATAACATAAGAATAATAAATTGAATTTTGGAAGACACATAAAAATGTAATATCATTCCGTTTTATTTTAGGAGAATTTATAAAATATAATAAGGAAATTCATTAGGACAACACCTACTGGGAAAGACACACCACCATACCTGGTAATAGTCCTTGTAAGGGATTATGTTTCCCCATCTTACCATAGTAGATCTGGTTTCCCCATCATTCATAGTGGATCAACTCTATATACTTTAATCCAATCATTATCTTATGAGATATAAATATTTACCCAATTAATTTTAAAGAGATGTAAATACCACACATCTCAAAATGAAATCATGTATACATGTTTTACAATATTATAAATAGTAATATCATAACCCCTAATATTAAATGACTCTTATGTACATGTATTCATATCTTAACTTCTGAAAAACAAATTCATAATAAATTCATCAAATTATAACCTTTTAAAATTAGAGGGATTGATAAGAATATAACATGTGAAAGAGAAACTTGTTTCATAAAAATAATCCCTAAAAAATAATCCATTCAGATAAAGAATATGAATGGAGCCTTTGGGTCATTTACCTATAAATTTATGAGTAACAAAAATGAATGTGATCATATATGGAAAATAATTTGGGATGTTATTTTAAAAAAAATATTGAGGAAAATTTCCTCTCTTCTTTGAAAAATGTTTTTAAAAACATAAAAAACATTCTAAAACATTTTCCCTTGAAAAGAGATTTTAACACATATATAGGTAGCTTGGAAATAATAACTAATTTTTAAAATTAGTGTTCATTGAAAACAATATTAAAATATCTTATATAAAAAATTGAAAACATTTTTGGATATACTTATGAAAACATGGTTTTTGAAATTCATGGGTTTTGTCTCAAGGAAGAAAAATAGAGACTAAACTACAATAATGATTTTATAAATTTTGAATCATAAAACCCATGAAAAGAATATCATAAAATTGATATGTTAATAAAATAATTTATGTATAATAATAATATAATATATTCATGGGATTTATATATACCAAATAAAATAATCAAATAGTGAATAAGAGAAAAATATCTCTGAAATAAAAGTGATAATAGAATTCTCTTTTCCTTATATCTTAACTCTCACCGTACTAGCTAAAACCTCATGAATAATTAAAATTATATTATTTAAAATATACAATAGAACCATATTATTATATATAATACCATATATGGATTTATATTACCCACTTATTAACACTTCTATATCAAGGTTATGTTTTGATTAATATATGTTTTGTATTTTACATGTTCATTAATTTGTTATATTTTTTTCCTCATAATTATATCATGATTTCCATAATGAAAAAAATGATATAAATATAATATATATTCAGTATATATATATATTCATAAGAATATATGAAATGTGGAATTATGAAATATAATACACCACTCATGGAGATGGTAGGTCATACGTACGTATTAACACTATTTCCATTTTAATATCATATTTAAAGAAATAATGTAAATGATAAATATGGATATATTTACTAATTATAGTAGAATAATTATTTAATATATATCATATAATTTTACTGAACCCGTACTTAATACCTTCCATGTAGAGTGAAATGGAATCACATTGCTTTGAGTAAGTGGTAGTCCACACTTCTCCAAATAGAATTATCGTATTTATAAAAAATGGAAAGCATGAATTTATATTTTATATATTAATTACAAAAAAAAAATACATCTTAAATATCATATATATAATATATAAATAGTGTTTATTTCATAATTACTAACCGTTAGAGGTGTAAAATAAAAAAGAAACAACATTTTTTTTGAGGTGATAGTTCTTCATATTCAAGAATGGTAAGTTTGTTACTCATTAGATAGATGTGTGTGTAAGTGTACGTATAAGTATTAGAATAAAAAAATATTAGTATATTGAGTATACTGAGGTTATTATATAAGAACTTAATAATAATATATGATGGGTTGGTGAATTAAAATGAAACAAAATATCTCAAAGAAGGATGCGACCATTTATTTGGGTAACTCATTTGGTTTGCACCAAAAAGATTACTTAGATGAATCGATTCCCAAAGGGAGGATTTAAAGAATAAATTTAGGTATTTTGTGTTGATATTTAGGGAAATTTTTATGTAAATAAGGTCTTTAGATGTGTGAAAATGTGGGATAGGTGAGTTCTTTTTTATAGTGGAGGAGGACTGGAATTCTTATAAATTTTTATAAATGGAATTCCACCAACTTTTTTTTAATGAAGAGTGGATCTAATAATGGTCCCAATACAAGAAAATGAATTATATAGTAAAACTATGTACATATAATTGATTTTAGATTTTTTTATTGGTCATTGTGGGCTTTAAGGTTAAGGTTTAGTCCTTTGTTAAGCTAGTTGTTCTCTTAATCGTTGTAATTAATTTTAATCTCTTTCAATCCCATTTTTAATCAACATTTATGTTTAAATTATTCGAAATTACAAATATTTATAATTAAAAATACAGAAACTATTTTTCTAAAATTGAAATCACAGAAGTGGAAAAATTGAATTTAAAATTAAACCTGCAGATGTGTCAAGACAATGGGTGTTTTGGGAATTTTTTTCAAAGTCTGTGACATTTTTATATCCAACATCAATGTGAAATGGTTGTAAATGTCTTAAATGAGATAAATTGAATTAAAATTGACATGATTAAAAATTTATACTAATTTTATATATAAATTTTCAATAAAAATAATTATATAAAAAGTATTTTTGAAATAAAATTTAATATGTTTCATTATTCATCCATTAATGATGTTTTTTAGAAAAATCATAAAATATCACCCTAAGATATTTTTGAAGTTATGAGTTAAAAAATGATGTTTATTTTATCTATTTTATATTCTATAATTTTATAACATTAATTGTAATTTTATTCATAGAAGGACATAAAGAGAAGTTCCTTTTAAAAAATAGTATTTTCAAATATGAAAATACTTTACTAAAAATTGTATGTCTTTTTATAAATATGACTAATTTATATAAAACCATTATAACAAATATTAAAAATTTATTTATTACTATTTATATTACTATTTCTAATGTCTATGTTATAAATATAACATTATATATTTAATATGTTAAATTTTCTTACCTAGAAACTTATGGTTATGTATAACACAACCCATGTTGGTGTTGCATGTAGATCGAGCTTAAATTGGTATAACATAAAAATAATGTTTCATTTAGTGTATCATGAAATAAAAGAAAATAAAATTATTAAATAAAATATTCATATAAGCTTAAGGTGTTACATTATACCCCAATTAAAATGAATTTCACCCTTGAAATTCGACATTATGATACAAAATAATAAGGATACAAATGCCTTATAATTTCTTCATGTTCCCCCATAGCATCCTTTTCCTTGTGATTTATCCAAAAAAGTATTACCATGTGAAAAGAATTATTTCATAGAACTTTCTCTGTATGCTCTTTAATTTCAACAGGTTGATCCTCATAAGAAAGATCCCGCCCCAGCGGTATGACCTATGAATTCAATACATGTAAAGAGTCAAGTGTGTATTTATTTTTGAGAGATATATGTATCCCACCATGGAATTGAGATATATTTATTGGATGTTCCTAGAGATACGATACCATTCTGATAAAATAATGAATCTCAATGGGATCAATATACCAAGGGATTAGTTTCTATTTCTTAGTGAACCGCATAACCTTATCCCAAGGATAAATTCATAGAATCCCTTTCTCACCAACTTCAAAATGTTAGTCAAACCAATGACTATCATTACAAATTTTCTACCAACTCAGAGCTTCCATGACATGATACTAAAGAGTTTTAACCTTCCTTTTGTATTTCTTTAGCTATCCCTGAACCTAATAGATTTATTATTATAAATAATTTATAAAAAGTTTGGTATCCAATTTTATTCACATAGAGGCCTTCAAAAGGATCCATCTAAATTATTGAGTGAAAGATATTACTGTATGAAAACTAAACTAGAAGAAGGTGTTGATCCCAACCCCATCTAAAATCATACGACCAAGATCCCAATATATCCTCTAGAGTTTGAATTTTTCTTTCACACTAAACATCTATCTAATCATGGTAAACGGTTTTGAAGCTCAATTCTGTATGAGGTGCTGCAGAAGGCTTCACGAAAACATTGAGGTAATCATTAGATCCTGATTACATAGAATGTAAAGTGGTATTTCATGAACCCTTAAAAATTTATAAATGTATATCATATAAAGTTGATCCAAAGATAATCCTTCCCTAATAACAATAAAGTAAGCTTACATAGTAAGGTGGTTGACTACCACCCATATAGTATTAATCCCTTTAGTGGTTTTGGGGGGTCCAATGAAAAAACCATAGTTATTTTTCTATTTTCCATTTTAGTATTGAAAATGTATGAAACATTCCCTTATAATTTTGTCTTTATGACTTAACATAATATCACAAAAATCGTTGAGATACAAACTCTACGATATCCCTCTTCATTACATCCAACTAGATATATTCCTTTATTTATCTATTCAACTCCTTACTTCTAGGATGAATGGATAATGAAGAACAATGTGATTCCTATAACATATCCCTCTTAAAATACAGTATGCAAGGAACACATACCCAGATCTTGAATCTTATCATTTCATCCAGATCATGGTTAAAACAAAGATAATTTATAAAAAAAAATTCAGCTTAATATCTTCCTTCTATTCCCCTTTAATATTCACATGTATACATGAATGAACATTTAATTGAGAATGATATTATTTCTCCACGTCATTTAGGATTTCTTCATTTATCCATTGTAAATCCACAAATATTGAATGTTTTGTTACCCTAGTCATGGATAACCTAGAATGATCATTTTCACTGAAATCATTAGAAACATTGTTCTATTTCCCCAAGTGGTAATTTATTATGCAGTCATAATTCTTTATTAGCTCTAACTATAATCCCTAGTGCATATTCAACTCCTTCTATGTTAATATATATTTTATAATTATATGGTTAGTATATATATATCTTACTTTTGTCTATAAAGAAAATGTATCCATATCTTTATTGAAAAATATGGCCACTAACTCCAAATCATGAGTTGGGTAATTTTGGTTGTGGATGTTCAACTATCATGGGGAATAAGCGATAACCTTTTAATTATGAAATTGGATGTGTTCCAATAGATTAACAACCATTCTACACTATATGGTGATGTAAGAACATATCCGATGACCAACCTTCTCTTTAGTTCCTTGAAATTTTACTCACATACATCTATCTAGAGATAATTTACCCCCTTCTTGGTTAACATGGTCTGATGATTTGATAGTCCTGATGAATTACCTTCAAACCATCAATAATATCATGATAATTCAAAAAATGTAAGGATATAAGTCCATATCGTTGGTGTAGGTCAACATTTAATATAATTATTCTTTAAGGGATCTACTATTATAATATATATTGAGACTGTGTGACCAAAAAATGAAACATTTTCATCCAAGCTTCACACGTTGTAAAATTTCATACAGTTTCTCCTTCATTAGGGTCATTATTAAAATTAAAAAGTTATATTCATGCTCTTCCTTTAAATTTGAATATTTTTTAATATCATCTATAAATACTACCATATACAGATTGAGGTAATCTCAAATGACTCTATTCATTAAATCCATTTAGATAACAGGGGTATTTGTATTACCAAAAGGCATTAGTATATATTCATAGTTTCCATACCTTGATTGGAATTCCATCTTGGGTATGTCATATTTCTTAACCCTAAATTGATAATATCCAATATGAAGGTTATTCTTGGAAAAATATTTAGCTCTACATAGTTGATCAAAAAAATAATCAATATGGGGAAAAGATATATGTTCTTGGTTGTGATCTTGTTCAACTCCTAATAATGAATGCAGCGTCTCCTGGATCCATGTCTCTTTTTCAAAAGATAACATCTCCATCCCAAGGTGAAACACTTGGATGACAAAATCCATTATAAATGTTTTCATGGAGCATCTCCTTCAATTCCTATAACTAAATTGGGTCCATTTTATTTAGAGCCTTTGAAATCGGTGCGGAACTAGGTATGAGTTTTATTGAAAAGTCAACATAATATTATTTAGATGTTTATAAAAAACTTCTGAGAACACATCCAAAAATTACCAAAATATATTAATATCATATATGATGATTTCTTATGAAACAATTTGAGAAAAACACACCTTCTGAATGGGAATTAATACCTATACACTAAATATAATATCCATAGGATGTTCATACTAATTTTTACATTGTTAGATGATCATAGTATGACTTGAAATATCAAATGTCACATCCCTTGATCAATAATTTATGTGGTATTTATGTATAGAAATACAATCCATGAATATGATGACATCATATTCAACCAAAAGAAGAATGAAAAGATTTTATGGAAATATATTATGGAAAACATCAACGAGAGAGGAATTATATAATTGAGATGGAATAATCATACCATTATGGTCTTGCACTGCCAATTCCACATATAATCAATTTGGTGTAATATTAATACCCTTATAAAATAATTTATAAATGAATTGTTTGGTATATCTGGAATCAAATAATACATTAGTAGTTCTAGAGTGGATGATAAGTGTACCTTTCACCATGTTGTAATTGCACCCCTCATCAGAAATTGAGATCACATTAGATCACAAATTTTTTAATGGTTTAAGGGGTTGATGATATTGATTGTCATTATACAACTTCAGGTTGCTCACATGATAACATAATTCCCATTCTCCTTACACTTGAATCACTTAGGTTTGGGAGGTCCATTATGTTCAGATTTTTATTTATTCGTATCATTTTCTATATTCTTCTCATCCGTTCAGTGATCCATTACCCGATGGCATCCCATACCACTATTTAAAAATTCATTAGACCCTATAATACATTTTAAACTATTTTTGTTTCTACACATTGAGTATAATGAAATTATTATCTTCTTCTCTTCATAGTTTTTAGGTTTTAATTTTAACTACAACTTCATTTTTTGTTTAAACCGTCAGTTTAGTAGATAAATCCAATCACTATTTCAATATTGATTGAAAAATTTTCTGCATCTTTAGATCTACTAATGGGTCTTATGTAAAAATATCATATGAGAGTTGACATTAAGTCACTGATGAACCTATCATATATACTTTTGGGTTGGATGATAAGTCTAGAAGAGTACCTCACAAGTCTTGTGAAATTATCCTCATAGGTACGGATTGATTAATAATTCTTTTTCTCAAACTCAAGTAACACCTTTTACATATTCACATGATGAACATGAGGAATATACATATTGAAGAATTAGTTCTTGAACTTTTCCAAATCCATGGATACAATTTCATCATTCTTACTTGTATTTTTTATTAGAGTCCACCATTGATTAGATTCACCTTATAAATAATAAATTTCTTGAATAAATATCTCATTTTACAAACATTGTAGAATAAAAAATATATTTTTAGTGGAATTGATCCATTGTTCTTCCACAAGTGGATCAGATGAACCTTGGAAATACTTTGAATGTTTCCTTATGAAGGACTCGACATAATGTTGTTCCCTCATTTTTTCATTTTGAGTCTCAACATGATTCATAGGATGAGAATGTTATTTTACCATAATAATGATATTTTTTTTTCTATCTCCTATATATTTCATTTTATCTAGAGTAAAATAATTGAATTATACATTGAAATCACCATTAACATGGTTACTTCAGGTTATATCCATTGACTAAAACTAAGAGGCATAGATTAAGAAAAAAAATTCATATCAAATAGCCACATAATATTGAGGAAAACATGCATCTAATATATACATTATGAATCATTATTTAACTTATGAAACCTTGGGTTATTAATGAGTTATTAATATCCAACCTATATTTAAAGCATTTTAGACAGTTCATGAAGAGTTTATGAATTCCCAAAGAATATCGCCTAAGAGTTTCAAACTTGGTGTGTAGCAAGACAAATTGTGTTTCACCAGATACTGGTTGAGTCTTGATTGATACAGTTTTTTCATAAAAGTTGGGGCACACATACCCCTTTTATTGAGATAAAAGAAAGAGAAGATAGAGGAAAATATAGACCAAGGAAGAGCACAAAAAAACCAAAAAAAACAAAAACATGACTTCAATACCCTTGAGAGCGCGTGCTCATATTATGTTGAGAGAGGAGTCCACCTCTACCCCGAGGGTTTCGACCTCTCTGCCCTGTTTTCACCTATATCCATGGTCCCCCGAATTCATATGTGGGATCAACATCCACAATTTCTTTGATATTACTTACCTTATGCAAATCTTCTTGGATTTTCTCATCTTCTTCACTGTTTCCATATGGGAGCATTACAAAAGAGTTATACATACTAATCTTTACAATATTTGTATCTTTTTCCGATGAAATCTTAACAAAAGGTGAACCATATGTGGCCTTTTTGTTATCAACGCCCGTAGCATGATCATGGTTCAGACCAAAGACTGGTTGTAGAGCCGGAAATGTGGAAGATTTCAAGTCATCTGCATTTCTGACTTGCATTTCAGAGGATGCAGCCCCTTCAATACTCTTTACAGGCCCAACATCTTTCATAGTCTCGCTGTTAGTGTCCACGAGGCATTTTGATATACAATCATCATGTTGTTTATGCTTTTTCTCATGAAATTTATCACCATTAGTATGAGCAGAATTTAGGATTGGGGAATTTAATATAGTCTAAGTAGCTTTTCATGGTTCAATCTGATGATGAATAGCAGAATACCGAGTCTGCCTTGGATGAACTGAAATCTTTTCAATATGTTCACGTGCAGATTTACATTGCTTATGCTTCTATTTCAAAGCAGCCTCATCCTTTTCATAGCCTTTGCAATTTTTGGAAGTGATATATGATTCCTACCTAGAATCCATGTCAACAACAGCCTTTTCACTTTCTTCCTTGTTATCCTTGTTGTCTTCTGATTCTTCATCAGAAGATACCTCTCCCATTCCTTGAGTTAAAATTTCCTTAAACGTAAATCCACCAATATCCAAGTGGTTATCAGAAATATCATCCCCTGATTTCGGTTTGCGTTTCACATGTATAGGGGGATCTTTAAGGGTTACAAGAAATGTTGATAATGGGATTTTTCTACAACCATCTTCAGTTGTAGGGTGGTTCATCTCATTCATTAGAGTTGGGGCACTAAGAGCCAGTGTAGAAAAATGACCTTCAACACTCTGCATATGATGTGGAGCACTGGCATCATGCCTCCTTCTGCATTGCTGAATATCGTGAACCTTGTTTTGACAATTGGAACAAATAAAATCTCTTATACAGTTGGATTTATCATGTCCAATTACGCGGCAAGAGGCATGGAATAGAGGAAACTTCTCAAATTCAACATTAAGGATAATTTCATCCTTTGGTGTGGAAAAAACAACCTCATCAATAAAGATAGAAGTTAGATCGACTTCTATAAAGAAATTAGCAAAGTGACCATAGCTTACTGATTCTGTATCATTATCCAACCTGATCGGGGAACCTATGGAAGAGGCGATGTCAAATAATATCTCCAAGTTCCATAAAACCCAGTTCAAAATGTGAATCTTTATCCAAATCTGTGAAAAGGTATTTTTTAATTCATTAATCTTGAAGCATAAACTCCATTCATTAATCCTCATAAAACATGGGTTTAAATTCACCAAGCTGAAACACCAGGATTTCTGTTATCCTTTTACTTTATTTAGCATGATGATCTTCGGGGATCAACATCTACTGTAAAGGATAAAGAAAACTTGTTTGGAGATTCAAAAGGTCACTCCTCTTGTATTTCGGCAGGATCCTTTGCTGCACTTAGGAATCAAACTTCTCAATGAATTTTCCGGATATATCAATACCGTGATTTTAGTGTTGTTACCCTGATGTTAATCTATGATATATCAACATCCACTTGTAGTATCAAGACATTTATTTATTTCTAGGAATCCACTCCCTTTACACTTTACCAATATTCCATAAAATTTTCCTATAAGTTTCCATACCTTTCGACATATCCATAGACATATACATAGGGTTCCGACTAAGAATTTATAATCATAATTTCTAAATGATAATGAAACATTTTCTCTAATACTAACTATAGTGACCATCTGTTATCAAACATTAACATTAAATATTTTTTGTGTGGAATAATTTGAACATTACACAAACTGACGTCTAAAGACTATATGAGTTTAGTGATTTTGGAAACATGGAAACATAAAAATTGGTATATAAGGGAGAAATATTATATCCCACTAGGTTCTTCATGACTAGAACCCCTATTATAGAAATCATAAATAATAAATATCATTATTACCTAGTAATGGGAGCATAAAAAGGAGTGATCTTAGAATCTCAGTAAGGGTAAATAAGGGATATAAGCAAGAATAATCATGAGGATAAGGGTATACAAACATTATCGTTACATTATAATTTCATACAAAATATATCAAAGAACATAAAAATGAATCCTGGAACAATGATTGGAAGATTATAAGACATGAATTAGAAGAAAATCGACATCATAATCTATAGAGGCAGAACATAGGAACAATACCATGAATAGTGGTAGAAGAATAAACATGTAAAATCATTTACTATAAGTCATAGTACATTGCAAAAAATTAATAAAGAAATTATGGGCACGACACCAACTATGATGGAAACACCACCATCCCTTTTCAATGTCTTTTCCTTATAAGGGATTAGGTTTCCCAATATTTCCATGGTGGATCAGGTTTACCCATCTTCCCATAGTGGATTGGGTTTCCACATATTCCCATTGGGGACGGGGTTTCACCATCTTCCATATTGGATCAATCCCATCAACTTTAATCACATCATTATCTCCTGAGATATAATTTGTTATCCAATGCATTGAAGGGAGACATAGGTCAGACCCATCTCATAATTAGATCGTACATATGTGTTCTATAAGTTCATAAACTATCATATCAATACCCAAGAAATCAAATGTGTTTCATTAACATGTTATCATATCTTAACCAATGGAAATAATTGGTACCATAATCATTTCATTAAATCATAAAAAATAAAAATAAGAGGGTTTCATAACATTTAATCCGTGAATGAAAAATGAGCTACATAAAAATCATGCCATGAAAACATAAACCATTTATAAAAAGAATATGAACACAACCTTTGGATCATTTAACTATAAAGGAATGATTAAAATAAAAATATATTATCTCATATGGAAAATAATTGTGTAAGATCATTTAAAAAAAATTGAAAAAATATCCTTTCTTATCTGAAAAAATATTATTAAAACTAAAAATAATTTCAAAATGATTGAAAATATGTTTGGGAACTTATAAAGAACGATTTGAAACCATAATTTTTTTTAAATCGCATTCCTTAAATATGACCTTAAATTTTTATATTTAGAAAAATTAATTTTTTTTTCTAAAAACACGTTTGAAAACATGATTTTTTATATTCATTGCATGGGTCCCAAAGAAGGAAAAGTGAGACAAAACTACATTACTGATTTGGTAACTTTTGCAAAATAAAAACCTTGAAAGATAGATTATAAAATGGATATTTAAATTACCATAAATATAAGGATAACAATAATATTATATATTAATTGTTTGTATATACACAACTAAAAATAATTGATTGGCGAATAAGGCATAAATCTCATAGAAATAACGGTGGGACTACAAATCCCCTAACATAATGTCTTGAATCTCATCATACTTGTTCAATATATTTGTATAATAAATATATTTTTATTATAAATATTCAAAAAACAATATTCTTATATATAATACAATATATGTCTTTATATTACCCACATATTAACAATTCCATGTTGTGGTTACGTTTTAGGTAATGTCCACTTTATTTTTCGCATATGTGTTAGTTTGATATATTTTTAGTCCTATTACTTATATCATGATTTCCAAAATTTAAAACATGATATAAATATCATTTATATTCTGTAAATTATTATTTATAATAATCTATTAAATATATAAATATGAAATGGAATACGCCATTCATGGAGATAGAAGGTTAAATGTACGCATAAATGTTGTTTCCATTTAATTATCATATTGAAATAAAAAAAAGTAATTGAAACATATTTATATATAAATAATAATTCAGATATCATTATTATTTGATATATATAATATATTTTTACTAAACCCATCCTTAAATCATTCCATGTATAGTGTGAAGGAATCACATTGTGTTGAGGAGGTGGTCGTCTACACTTCCCCAAATGAAATTATCATATTTACACAAAACGGAATGGATGAAGGTGTGTGTTATAATATACTTCAATAAGAATAAATACATAAAAAATATTATATATATCATATAAGAAATATTTTTTCCATCATAATTTCTAACTGTGGGAGGTGTAAAAAAACAACCATCATTATTTCGTGAGGTGATAGTTCGCCAACAACATGAATGGTAACTTCGTAACCCATTAGATTAAAATTTGTGTATGTGTATTTATAAACCATAGAATTAAAACATATATGTAGATTTATTATAATTATTTTATTATATAATCATGGAATAATAAGTTTTTATGGGGTGGAGAATAAATATATAAACATAATAGTTTGAGGAAGGATGTCAGATATTCTTTGGGAAACTACTTTTGGATTGCACCAAATAGATTCCTCAGATGGATTTGTTCAGAAAAATAGGATTATAAGATAATTTTTTTTACATTGGGAGGATATTTTTCAGACTTTTATTATTACCATGGGTATAATAGGTGTGAACAAGTGCGAGGAGTGAGTTTGTTTATGTAGTGGAAGAGTGATATTCTTGTAAATTTTTGAATTGGAAATTACAGCAATGATTTATCTATGATAGTTGGATCCAAGAATTGTATATATAAAATAAAATGGAGTATAGGGTATTAATAGGAACCTACAATTGATTGTCAGCATGTGTTTCGGTTATTTTGGGGCTTATGTTTAAGGTTTAGTCATTTGTTAAGCTCATTTTTCTCTTAAACACTATAATTAATTTTAATTTATCTCACTAAATATTTTGGTCGAATATATAGTTTAAATTATTAGAAATCACAAAATATTATAATTAAAAAATTTAAATCCTTTTTTCAAAATTATTATCAAAGAAGTTATAGAAATTAATTTAAACTTAATACCACAGACGTGTCAAGACAATGAGGTTTTTTAAGAAAATATGTTTACATGTTTGGGATGTTTTGATATAAAATTACAACCTAAAATTTACTCCAATGAACTAAATTGGATAAATTGATGTTTTCTTGAAATAATTAAAATTTTAAATTAAAATAATTTATAATTTAAAAATAAAAAAATAGATGAAAAGGTTGTTTTGAATTAAAATTCAAAGTTTTCAATATTCATTAATAAATGATGTATTTTAAAAAAATCTCACAAAATCACCCTAAGAAAAGTTTTACATTATGAATTATAATATTATATATATTTAACCAATTTTAATTTCAACATGTTTCCAAAATTTAATTATTTATTATTCATTGAAGGACATAAAATGTCATTCTTTGGAGAAACTAGCATTCTAAAACATATAAAACTATACTAAAAATTGTTTTTATTCTTTTAAATATGATTTATTTATGTAAAACCATTTTGTATAATATTTTAAAACTTCTTATTAACAATAATATTACGATGTTTAGTGGATATGTTATGACTATCCTATTTAAATAATTACTATAATAAAATGTTATTTTTTAGAAACACTTTGTTTCATGTAACACAAGCCAAGCCAATATTCTCTATTGTGAAATATTAGGTAGGTAGAGAGTATAAATAATTATTGACTAAGTGTAAAATTCAATCAAAGGAAATTAATATATTCCAATACAAGGCTTATAAAAAATTGGTGTGCTATAAATACCCACCTTGCATTGCATATCCTCGTATGCGAATTGGGGAGAATCAAAGGTGTTTATCACCCTCTCATCTGTACATATTTCACTAAAGGCATTTGGATTTGTGATAAAATTTATAAAAGAACACAAATAATTAAAAAATGGAATCTTCCACTTTCTTACCAACTGTTATTGTAATCTATCTCTGACAAGTGATATTCTTTCTCAATTGGGAGACATCCCAAGGAAACAGTCATTCTTCGCACAACCATTGGATCACTTAGCTTCCAGTATAATAGAGAATATTACAACCAATATCACCCCTCTTGGTAAAGTATATTATATGTTACTTCTTTGGTTGGATAAGATATAGGAATAATTCACTTTAGATGAATAAAAATTATTTATGTTAAAGAATTATCTATCCATGGACAACATACCTTTCATGTTTTTAACAATTTCCATATCTCAAAAAGAGACTCTAAGGACCATGATAAGAGAATATATATACCATATTTTCATAAATTTATTTAATAAACTTCATAATTTTAATGTAAAACCTACAACTTATATGAAATACGTGAAACAGAACATTCAAATAGAAGTATATCAATGTCAAATAGACATGGACGCACAATCTGTTGTGTGACACCTAAAATTAGGGACATAGTCTACAGATTTACAACACACCTTACATAATATTTTTAGGGATCTATATAATTTGAAAAATTATTCTTTATATGATTTACATATCAGAGGATATAATGAACATTGGGAATTTAATTTCAATCTAAAACCTAGTTAGTTGATCCATCCTCTAGAGATGGCATGAAATTACATATCATTAGAAAAAGTCTCTAAAGTAATTTCAACACATGAAAAGTAATTTATTAAATATGGTAAAAATATATTTAAATCACAATAATGAATAAATATATGAGTGAGAGACATTGAAAACCTCATGCACCTAACCTCCATGATGGATGAGAATACCACGCACATAAGAAATTTCTAATCACTTGGTTAAAGAACTATACACAAAAGGGATGGGATCATGTTCTTAGAATGTATTTAATCCTTCTCATAACTGATCAAAATACGAAAAAAAATTAAATCTATACATAAGTGACTAAAATATCAATTATTCATGGGTAAACCCATCTCATGGGGTTGGGAGACTCTTTCGCACTATCTCCTCCCCAATGATCATTAAACCCCAAGTGAATTCAAGAACTTATAGTGTAAGGACCAACTAATCCCCAAACAAAATTATTGGGAGAATTTTAGTTATAAAATTCTCATGATATATGAATGTCAGTACCCACTAGGATAATAATGATATCACTATATGGACCTCAAAATTTTTACTCAAAGCACGAAAAATCAATCTCTTTAGGAATGTTCTTGAAAAATGAGTCTTGAGAATCTCTTCAAATATATATCTACAAGAAAGATCCATCAGAATAGTTGAATATGAATATGAGGCCTCCTAAAGTATGAAATACAAGACGTTCTATCAAAAAATGACTTGAAAATATTGATTTTATTTTCCTTTTAATGAATTTGAAGAAGGAAACCGATATCTTTTACAAGATATTGAGAACATGATCTCAATAGTATACAATGCATTGGTGACTTTTATAAACACCCTAACCATTGATGATCATGAAAATTATGTTGATACATAATAATGATATGTTGCTGTTTCTATTTATGAAATTGGTTTACACTAAAACATTCGCAAAATGTGTGTGTACTCTTCAATAGTGACAAACCTAGAATCTAGGGACTCCCTAAAATAGTCTATCATTACTTCCTTGATTCAGTTTAGGTAAGAATAGGAAATGTATAAAAAATCCCAACCACCACCTGAATAATTTTATATTTTTACATAACATCAATTATTTACTAAAAATAAGGTAGAAATAGAATATTAATGGAACACAATTCTTAACTACTCATGGTCAACATTCCTATTAAGCACATTCCCTAGGAAGACACTTGTGCATATCATTTTGAATAATTTCCTAACGTTAATGGTAATTTCCACTAATATGGAAAGGATTTACTCATCTATGTAAAAAAATAAAATTATAAAATAAGAACATTTAATTTTATATCATATGTGACACACAACACAGAACTTATACAACTTGTGACATATATTTCATTAAATCTAATCCCTCTGAAATTTTACAGAACACACAAACCTAAGTTTAAGTGAACCATAATATAATATACCAATATAAAATAAAATTTAAATTGGTGGATATTAATATTAATATAAATTTTTAAAAATTATGATTCTTTATTAATGAGAAATTAAATAAGAGTCATTTAAAATAAAAAATATTCATCTTCGAAAAAAATGCAATTTTATAAAAGATGAATTTGGCTTTCTATGTGCAGAAAATTGGAAATGATTTTTACCTATTTTAAAAAAATTGTATGATATAATAAACACAATTTTTGAAATCAAAATATAAAAATTATCATAGGGTTAATTTTCTGATTTCTATCAAATGTTTCAGATTTTAGTTTATAGTGAAAAATAATATATTTTAATTGAAGTACACCTCTTCATTTAAATTTTTTAGATTTTTAAATTATGTTTTTCATTTTTTTTATTAAAATTAATTATATATTATGTCAATTAATAAAATTTAGTTTATTAGAATCATTTTTATATTTAATTATGATATAAAAACATTGTAAACTTTTGAATATTTATATTTAGAAACTATATTTCTCGTAATGTTAGTGGGATTAATTTTAAATTATTATTTATTTATTTTTAAATTTTAAAAATGGATTCAATTTTTTAATAATAATAATTTAAAATATATAATATGTTAAAATTAAATTTTTATATAAACTAACAGCGAAGTCATTAAAAATAAATTACCACCGTTATGGTAAAAGTTGATATTTTTAGGGGTTAAACTAAGAAGATAAGAGTGAAACATAACATAAAAATATTTAAACACTAATTTGAAAGATATATTTTGACCTTATATATTATTTTTTATATAATAAACAATTTTAGAGGCTTATATTAGGATAAAAATCTGTGGATGAATGAATCTTATAAAAAATTTACAAGTGTTCCCTCACCACACTTATAAAAGCCCCCCACTATTTTATTATTCACAAATTCAAAACATTTTAGATAAAAAAATACCTAAAAAATAAATTTTACACTTCCATCAACCCATCATATTAGCCATATTTTTTATTTAATTTCAACCTAGGATGTCTTTGATGAAATCCTAAAGGGTATACCTGAATAAAAAGTAACATTCTTCAATGATTGTTTTTATTTTATTTATTTCAACACCTTCATAAATTATTATAATAACATAAAAATATAATAAAATTATTGTCTAAATATACTTATATTTTTTTATGTAATGTTAATAATATAAAACCACCACAACTTAAATAAAATTGGATACAAAAACATCCTTCATGTGTACAACAATTTACAGCCCTGCAAACAGATGTCATTCGTTTTTTCCATCACCACCTCTCATGATTGGATATGATGAAGAATATGAGGTATATATATTATATTTATAAAATAATTATACCTATGGATTAATTATATCATATATAACTTTTGTAATTTCCATTCCATTAGAGATATGATAATGTCACTCATGTGAATGACGGTCTACATCCTTTGGAAGCGATGGGATTCGTCTTTCGCTAATTCTTAACACAGAAGGTGATAATGATAATTTTATTAAATATATGTGAAAAATAAAATAATTATTATATTAATTAAATATTTTTCATTCTATAATATGATATATCATTTTATATTTTTACATTTTCACTCACTAAATGTTTATAACATCATTCATGTATGTTTGGACAACTACCTTCACAAAGCGATGTGACTGTCTTTTCATCACCACACAACATATATGATATATTAGAATATTAAAAAAATATGATATTTAGGATAGTTTCATGTTTTTTAGAATATTAAATATTACTTATCACTATTCTATAATTATCATTGAAAAATGGAAGTTTTATAAATGCAGTCATACGAACTACTATCTCCATGTTCATTACGTGCTTTATTTTTCATTACCATCTTTCATGATTTATTTCAAATGTAAAATTTGTGTTAAAATATTATAATTATTCAACTATTATTATCCATTCTAGTATGTAAAAAATTTTATACAAAATTACCATATCATTCTTTATGTAACACACATGTGAAAACAAGGCAATTAACACCCAAAATAATCAATATAATGAAATATTATTAACAAGTGAGTGATAATATGTTATAAGAAGAGAATATATGATTTGATAAATATGAATATATTTCTTGAATAATTTAATAACATGTTTAAATCCAATTAACATGACGTTAATAATGTTCAATCAAAAGGAAGTGTCAGGTAAGAGATTTTGATTTAATTTCTTTTTGTTGAGGCACATTTGAATGTTATGAACCAATTTAATTTATAAGGTGTATATAATAACAATTTTAAATGTAATATCATGAATAATTAAAAATTCATGGTATATATAGTTTTAATTTTAATTATTTCATCGAAGGTTATTTTAATTAAAAGATACAATGTGGTAAATAATTTCATAACTCAATTTATTTTTGTTGAGTTATATTACGCCATTATTGTATTTGATATTACAATATTATTCTTGTAATTAATTATGACTATATATAGGAATTTTTCATTTTTTTATGTGCATTTACCTTTTATATACTTAATGAAGTCATTGGTTGAATCTCATTTCAACATTATGATATTCACTAGGATTTATTTAACAATCCCATTTTGGTTGGGACTGTTTATACTTGAATTTATATCGAAGGAAATAATTTGAAAATTGTTACATAAAAAATTCATTTTCATATACTATAGTTATTAATGATATTTTTCTTGCAATAGTACCATTTTATATTATTTGGTACCTTAAATAATTGATGAAATGTTTCTAATAAAATATGAATTTTTATATTCGTTCAAAAAAGATATTTCTTCCAAAACCATGTTTTCAATAAATGTTTGAAAAATTATTATGTAATTTTTTATAATTATATATTAAAGAAAATATTACAATTTTTTTTATTTTTAAAATGTTTTTAAATTATTATTTATATATATTTTACAAATAATTCCTATTTTGATTTTACTAAAATAGTGAAAGGTATCTTTGTTTTAACATGTACAACATGAATAGAATTTCCATCCGCCTTAACCACTCAAAATTTTATAATATTCGATAATGTGTTTCAAATATTATTTTAAAAGTAAATTACTTTTGGAATGTTTTGTGAAATTTTATTTTTGAAAAGTTATTTTTAAAATTAAAATCTTACTATCCTCAAAATTTCTTTTAATGATCTTTTTATGGTATTTATATCTATAAACGACAGCAGAATTCATTTTTCATATACTCCACTTGGTATAATTTCAATTGATACCTTCCACATTCATACATTGGAAGGTTTATAATAATTATGACTAGAAAAACTATTTATATTCATTTTTTTAGTTTTTAGTAGTCATTAACATTCCCTTGAAATATTCACTTTCTTATGATATTTGGAAATTAAATTTCCCCTAAATATCCATATAATTTTTGATGGATGTGTTTATTTCGTAACCCATATATAATTTCTGTATACAGTGTTCCAAAATTTCTTATATATGCAAATATTTATCAATCCTTATTCCAAAATCAATTTTGATGTTTGATGATAATGCACAATTTTCATGAATTAAATCAATTATTCGATATACAAGGGATGCTCGGGACATGAAAGACATGGGTGGGGTCCATGTTATAGATATCCCCACCATGCATTCATATTCTTATGAGATCAAAAAGTTGTATTAACATATTTAAATTAGTTTCTAGGAATCAGTTTAAAACTATCCTGGAGATAGATCTTGATGGTATAGGTGTCATGTACCTTATACATGACAACCAATAATTAATAATTTCCATCATTCAAATTTTAGATATTATTATCCATGATATTTACACAATTACATTATATTTATTTTCATTTTATTCTAATTTATTTATTTAATGGAATGTGATTAAAATTATTTATATTACCATATTTATTATTATCCATGATTTTTTCACATTGATATTATCTGTAGGTTAACTTAATTCCCAGTTTTAGGATCAAATGGAAAGTGTGTTTAGTTATTTACCTTTACATATTAATGATTCTTTGTCTTTTGTTGATATTCATGTTGATTAGATGGAATTTTCAATTAGTTATTTACCATTACTTATTGGATATTATTTATTTATTCATGATATCTTCTTCTTTACTTAAATCTTAATTATCATTTTAGCTCACAATTATTTTATTTCCTTTCTCCGGAATCTATGTTGTTTAAAATGACTGATATGAATGTATATTTTAGATATAAAAAAGTTATTCTTGAAAAAAAATATGTTCTATTTCTTTAATCAAATGTACTGTGGTAATAATGTTTGAATCTAGTTTAACTTGAGTAAAAAACTAGTTGGTCCTTTGCGATGAAATTCCTTATATATTATTCCAATGTATTAAAGTAGGCACTAGCTTTGAGATACTATGGTTGGGGTCTCTATAGTTGGCATCAATGGAAGTTTAATGGAATCCTTGGGAAATAGATTTATGAAAACATATATTAAGAAACATAATACTTTGGGGGACTTTGAGGATATATAGACAAAAATTTTAGAGTGTTGAAAAGGAATAGATTATAAGGGTTTTTTATAAATAAATCCATGTCTAGATACTATTAGTTAATGTGGTTCTCGACAAAAAGTAAATAGTGGTAATAACTTTGTAAAAGAAATATTGGTCTTGAACCAATCATCACATGGTACCTGAAAATGAGCCTTACTATGTACTTGATTTGATTAGACCCATGGATATGATAAAGATAATTTATATTTTCTTTACAACTATTATAAAAGATTTTAATAGATAATGAAAAGGAATGAAGTCAGTCTATTTTTTTTAAGGTAGTGCCTCGGTTAAAGACCAAGACATAACAAATTAAATAAAATGAAGGATAACTACATGATTCTAATGTAAGGAATATTATTACAATATTTATCATAATGAGGGAAAAGATCAATTGGTAGGACATCCCTCCATGTTATGCCCTAGTTGATTCCCTTCTTAGCAAGACCATCTGAAACCATGTTTGCTTCACAAAAGGCATGAGTGACAATGTAGATGGTCTCTAGAAGTGAAGAAATATAGCTCATCCAATGGGTAGTCAGTGGCTATGAAAGATTCCCCACACCCATCCAAATAGCATGGAAAATAGTGGTTGAATCATTTTCAACCCAAATATTGTTCCATCCTTTTTTCTTGAAAAATTCATGGCATGTATCATGCCCATCATTTCTGGCTCAAGATATTGGTCAATACCACAACTTCCAAATAAGAATCCATAACACTGACCAAGGTAGTCAGTAAAAATAGCACCACAACCTGTGAGTTTCCTTAATAAGATTTCTGAATTGAGATAACATCCCTAGTGGCATTGAGAATCTACGTCTGGCCTGTATTAAGACTTAATGAGAAATTGTTGTGAATAATAAACTTTATATCATACCAAATCACATGGAGGATCTCAAGAACAATAACTAAGAAGAGATTCTTGATTTTCGGAGAGGTATCATGTTCCACAAAATGTTTTAATTGGGGGATGATTGTGTCAAAGAGTAACCATATGCAGTAAAAAATGATATAAATATAATTCCAAAGAGCAGAAGCTACATCAAAAGAAAAAAATGGTAATTATCTTCTCTATCCTAGGGAAAAGAAGGACACTTAGACCAAGTTAGACCCTAAAAGACTGAATACAAGCCTCAGTGGGGACATAGTAGTGAGAAAGATTCGAAACTAGAGTAATTGTCAAGGCTTTAATCTATGGTTTGTCAAAATATTTCAAGCAACAATAGTTATAATCTGAGTATAAAATATAGTGATTGTAAAACCATTTGGAATCAAGGAATCCATTGGGAGAAAGCTCCAAAATAAGGAAATACTTATAATTTGAGAAAGAAATTACCAATAACATGAATGATGTTATTAGTAATGTTGAAGTTATGAGATTGAATAACATCTTTTATAGTGCAATTTGTATTTTCCGAAAGATAATTAAGAGGTTACATAAAGATAAGGGGGTTCCAGTCTAGTTATCCAGCCCAAAATTCATGGAAGAGTCATTGATAACTATCCATCTAGAATTATTAATGATATTGGAAAAATAATTCCTACTGGAAGTCCAGATGGAAGAGTTAATGTAGTTCAAATTTCCTTTCTTTAACTTCATAGGAATATTTTTTTTATGCAATGAAATGGAGTCAGAGTTGTTATAAATCAACCACTAGGTGAATCTAGGTTTAAGGGAATCATTGAAGAGTTTGAGATTGTGAATTCCAAGACCACATTTCCCTAAAGGTTTTCAAAAATTATCTTAGGGAATGGTCACAAGCTTTCTTTCCAGAATGATTCCAGTCCAAACAAAAATTTTTATGTAAAAATTAATTTTCATCAAAAGGCCAGTAGGAAATTTGTTTACCATCACCAAGTAGACCATTTTAGAGACAATAGAATATTTCACTAGCCAGGTCCTTCCAGCCATATAAAAGAATTTTTCCTTCTTGGAGGATAGTTCATTGATGACCTAGTTAAAAATGGTGGAAAAGTACATGGATTAATCCTTCCCCAAAAAACAATAACTCCAAGGTAGTTTAAAGGGAAGGATACTTCTTTGATGTCTAAGTTATTGATGATAAAAAAAATTAGTAGAAGAGAATTTTTTTCCAAATAAAAAATAGGATTTTTTCCAGCTTTTAGAATGACCAGATACATCATCATAATGAAACAAGGCATTTTTTAAAATTTGAATATTCTTTTTATAACCTTATAGGAATAGGATGATGTTGTTGGAATATAAAAGCTGTATAGGCACATCTATGTTTCTGGAATCTAAGATAGGTTTAATAGTATTTGGATCTACATGGTGAGTGGGCAATATGTTTAGGTAATCCCCTGCAATAGCAAAGAGAATATTTGATACGGGATCACATTGTCTAAATCCCTTGAAGAACTTAATGTTACCCTTAAGGGAACCATTGAAAAAAATGGAGATGGAAGCTGATTTAAATAATGAGTTTATTCTACTGATGAAAGTGTCATTAAAGCTAAAGAATTGATGATCATTGAAGATTAAGCCCCAATCAATGATATCAAAATATTTCCTAATATAATGTTTAATGGAAATATTTCTTCCTCTGGTGGCTTTGTTGAGGTTTTTTGTACAATCTGAGGGAAGATAAATGTAGTCTTCTATAGACCTTAACTTGATAAAATCAAATTGATTCCAAGATATAGTATTATTTCATAAATCATAAATTCTATTGGCAGGATATTTTGTAATAGTTTTGTAAATAGAGTTAATGAGAGAAGTAGGTCAGAAGAGATGAATCTCAGAGGCATTTCCCACTTTAGGAATTAATATAAGATATTAAGTGTTTAGACCACATGGAAGTACACTATTAGAAAAAAAATGATCTGAAAAGTTAGAAAACATATATGTGAATAATATATATGTATTGTTGGAAAAACCATTGTTGTTGCCATCAGCACCCGGGGCACTATCATGGATCATTATAATGATAATTACATTGATTTCACAGTCGAGAGGGGTGCATATAAGATAATATTTTTCTTCCTCTTTCACTATAACCGGAATGACCATATGAAGGATGTCTTTGTTGAAATTTGGGACATTGAAAATATTAATTATGTAATAGACCACTTTACTAGAAATCTCCTCCTCAAAAACAATGAGGGCTTCATTGTCTCTATGGATTGAAAGAGGTCTGTAAAATTTTCTGATTCTTTAAAGAGAGTTTTAGAACATTGTGTTTCTATCACCATCAAAAATCCATTTTGTTTTATGTACTTTCTTATGTATGTTGTGTTAAAGGTAAGAAGAGAATTAAGTTTTATGGAGGTGTTGATTTCAAGTTGGGGATCCAATTAAAAATCAGATCTAGTGGCAGTGTTTTGAATTGGGATAAGTTCATTCTCAATGGTAGATATGTCCTTATCAATGTTTTATAATTAGAGCTACACCAACCATTGAGACATTATTTGAGGTGTTTTAATTTGGTGATACATGAAAGATCATCATTGTGATGATTCATAGACTCCCATCACTTTTTTTAAATGTTAGATCATTCCAGATCTTTAGACCAAGAATTATTAAATCTGAATGGAAGAATGGGTTTAACGCTTTTGGTGAAAAGACTAATAAGGATGGGGTTATGCTCCTAATTTTTTTTGGTCAAGGTAATGCTAGAGGTAGTGTCCCAAATGTCCAAAGCTGGGATATTCGTGAAAACCCTCTCTAGGATTTTAACAACAACCCTATTGTTGTGTCTTCTATACCAAGTGAACTTGGAACCATTATAGTTAATTTAGACAAGGTTGAAGTCTTCAACAGATGTTTACAAATTTTATTGAGGAGATGGAAGAATGGGGTGGAACAATTTTTTGACTGGAGGTAAGAATCTCAATAAAATCACCGAGCACAAAACAGGGGTCCTAAATGTTATAATACAAAACATAAGGATAATGAAAAAGAGGCCTTCGATATTGATATACATTCTTATCATAAATCATGGTAAAAATATTATGCATTCTATCTAAGGAAAACATTCAAGTAAACATTTGTTCCAAAATTTTTAAGTCATGTACATTCTTTATGGTTGCATTATAAAAACCCTAAAAGTATTCTTTAACATTACCATATTTGAAAGCACCTATGAAATTATATGAATAAAAACAAAGGAGACTCAATTTATGTAAAAATAAAGATTTTTGGTTCATAAATAGAGAAAATCTTAGGATGACGAGTCAAAAGAAATATTTTAAGAACATTAAACGTGTCAGGTTTAGCAATACCTTGACAATTCCAAAATAAAAGATTCATTAAACCACAGTTTTGGAGGTAGAACCCCATTTTCTTTTTTGATACACCTAAGACCTTCTTACTCGGTGATCTTATGATATTTTTAGAATAGGTAGTAGTGGGATTCATTTCCTGCTTACTCAGAGGAGAAATAAAAGAGTTGTTAGTAATAACTACATTCGCAATGGTCTACTTTGTTGGAGGTATTTCAGCATTCAAAGGGGTGGCCACAAGGCTATACCTTGAATCTTTTGATGTGTTTGTAATAATGTTTATAGTGGTCAAAACATGGGTAGGATACATTCCCACATACACTCAATCCACCATAGGGTTTTTATTTTAATAAAAATGTTTACATGATTGAAGCATCTTATAAATGATTATATGTTTTTCCCTCTCTGATTATTTTTTATCAGACTATGATTTTGGAGTTAGTTAATAGATGGAACCTAAATGTAACATGTTCATATTTTATATGATGGATAATGTGGTGAATATGGGAAACAAAATAGGATGATTATTGGAGGAAAGGATGTTGTGATTATTCCTAAAAAAGTTTCTCAAAAATTGATTGACAACCTATACCGTAACCAACTATCCGACTCACCAAATAAACGAAGAATGAAATTATATAATGGATTGAATTTTGGAGACCACGGTGGAATGAAGGGAAAATTTTCATCATGTAAGAAATATGGAAGGACACACCCAATAAAGCATCTCAATGAAATAATAAGATGATATATGTTTACAAAGGAAGGTAATAAATCAAAAAAATTCTGTTGATAAAAAAATTGAAGGAAATAAATCACATATTATGGATCCAATTATATTTCACTTGCTTAAATGTAGAAAATATGGTAACTATTCAAATCAATTCTCTATTTTAAATTATCAACCAAAGACCACAAATGGACTATTTTGGAATAAAATGGATTCTGTTTTTATATACTGGGATTCCAAAAATATAACTCTAGATATATTTTATCAAATGGTATGTTCGGTATAAGAATCATGAAACATATGAGGATTGTGTTAAATCTTAGATACATATGTTTAATTTTTAACTCAATATTTATGGATATGATCATGGATTATGAATTTAAGGTTTATAATAAATTAAATGACTTAAAGACCCTTTTTAGGTATTATATGATGTGTTTATACCAATATTAAGGATAATTTGAGAAAAATTTATGCTGATACAACCCACTGGTTTTGTTTATGTTATATTCATAATTTTATTTTAAGAATAATTTTTTACATTTAATAGAAATAAGTTTAATGTAATTGATATCTTATATGGTTAATATGATCATTAATGAAATTATAATAAAAGTCAAAAAATATTATTAGATAATGTGAAAAATGACTGTTTTGAAAGCCTTATTGAAATGGTTATTTAATTATTAATTTTTTTTATGTACATCTATAATATTTTTTGTGAATGTAACAGGAATTATATTAACAATTTTTTTCAATAAAGGAAAATGTGAATACTAAGTGGAAACCTTCTGTGTTTGGAATTGATAAAAGGCTTGAACCCATGAGTGAAAGATGTTAAGGGTTTAACTCCTTCCAATAGACTATGCGATGTTTAGGTTAATATGTCACTATTTATAGTTATAAATTTATTGAGGAAATATTAATGTTGAACTGGTTGTGCTACCTTTGTGGTTTAGAGAATATTTTATTATTTTGGATAATATCTGCTAACAATATTGGATATCAAAAATTGTTAGAGATGGATATAAATAATTGTCACACATTTATATATATTATGATCCATTAAAATATAATTTTAGTGCTTCATGCATAAAAAATTAAATTTTGGATATTCAATTCTTACAATAAAAGACGAATTCGAAATTGATCTAAGAACAACAAAAAGGATGAAATTGTGATTATGAAATTAAAATTTATCAAGTATTTTTTTAATTATATTCAAAGAGTCTACAATAGTTACTAAATTTGAGTAAATTTTTGTTCAAAAAAAATGTTTTCATATGTCCTTCATACCTGACGAATCAAATAATCCAATAAATCATCACATATTTAATGTTTTGAGTCCTTTAACCTTCCATTAATCATTTTATTTCTTATGATCATTGACCTCAATATCACTCTATAATTATTTATGTTTTTATTAAATGTTTATATCTTCAAGTAACCCCTATGTTACCAAAATTTCAGTCCTGTTTATGTATTCTTCCATATGACAATTTCAAATCCATTTATCTCATATTGAGAAGATATTTTTTTAACTCTTGTTACTATGTGGGTTTAAAAAAAATTAAAATACCAAACCCTTGATTTATAAGATAAATTATAAATTATGAGAAATCAATTTATTTTAGTTGGGGATAGTGAAACAAAATGAGATTATAAAATCATAGCATTGTATTAATTATCATATTTCACAAAAAAAATTGATCTTAAACAACCCCAGAAATATTTTTTTCAAATTATTCTCTTTTATGGATTATAAAACAAACAACCCAAAATTTAAATGAACAATAATATAGTAAACCATTATATCATAGTGAATAAATTTTTAGTTATGAATAGTACTAAGTATATTATTAAAATGATGGTTATATATTTATTAGAAATAAAATAAAAATCATTTAATATAAAATGACATTTTTTAGGAAAATAAAAATTGATCCTTGATGAAAATAAGTAATGATTATTAAAGAATGGGTGATTAGACTGTATATAAGTATAATATAAAATATTATAAATATTATTATTGTTATGGAATTAGTTCATATAATTTTTAAGACAACTATAAATGTGGTTAAATCATGATCTACTAAAATGAAGAATGAATTAAGGGATTCAGGCCCAATTTCTTTTCAATGATGCACATTTGTCTATTATACCCAAATTTATTTTATATTGTGTATATACATACCCTTTTTCATGTAATTTCATGGATAATACAATATTAATGGTATTTTTGGATTCAATGTGAATTATTTAATCCTACTACAATTGAATTAAATGTTATCATGTTTTAAAGAGTTTCGTAACACAATTTATTTTCATTGGTTTATGTTACTTATTTGTTTAATATGATATTCTAGGACTATTTGCATAATGAATTGACTATTTGTTTCTATCATTACACTTTATTTATGTGTTTTTAATTTTGATACAAATAATTGATTCATTGTTTAATTATCATATCAATTTCAGGATCCTCTTAAAGGTTTATTTAACAATATCATTTTGATCGAGAATGTTTCTACGTGAACTTCCATTGAATAAAAATATTTGATAATTATTTAATTATCCATTTATTTTTATTCTAATATTAATATTCATGAAAGTTATGAAGTAATATTTCAATTTTTCAACACTTTGGTACTTATAATATTTGAGGAAATGTTTATAAGAAAATTTGACTTTATTTCTATCATTGGTTATAAATCTATTTTCTTCCAAAACCATGCTTTTGAAAAATATATTTAAAAATGGTTTTAAAATTTTCCAAATAATTTTTTGATGAAATTATTATCCTCTATTTACTTTTCATAAATTATATTTAAAGGAATATCCATGTCTTTTTAAAATAATTCCCATTTGGATTTTGCTGAATTGGTGAATCGAATCACTTTAATATGAATGACAAGAATAAAATTTTCAGATATAATATAATTTTTTTTAAAATATTACTTTATAAGTTTCAAGGAATATTTTCAAATAAATTATTTTAAAAATTTTCCAGGTTTTTTATTTTTAAAAATTTATTTTCAAAATCAAACATATATTTTACTCAGAAATGTATTAATGGCTTCATGGTATTTTTATTCATAAATGAAAACACCTCTTTATTTTAAATATAATTCACTATATATAAGTTTCATTCACACCATAAGTATTCCTCCATTGGATGGTTTTTGATCATTTTGACGAAAGAATGTATTGGAATTTACTTTCCTCAATCATGATTGTAGTCATTTACATTCCCAAGAAATATTCACTTTCCTATTATCATTAGACATTAAATTTCCCCTATTTACCATGGATATTATTATTATTTATTAAACCATATATCATTTCTATGTACAATTTTCTCCATTTAAAGTTAGTTTTTTTCTAGGGAAATATTGATAAATCCTTATTATTTACTCAATATGGGCATTTGATGATAACAAACACAGTTCACTAATTCAATAGATTCCTCAATATATAAAGAATTATTTGTACATGAAATACATGTGTGGGCCCCAATTATACATATCCCCTCAATTCACTGGTAGTCTCATGATATTAAAAATTTTGATGGAATTTTTTAAATAAGTTTCTTCTCATATGATTTAAATTGTTTTGATGATAGATCTGGATGGTATAGGTATCATGTTCATAAGACATAACATCTAATAATCAATCATTTCCTTAATTAAAAATTTAGTTATTATAATCCATGATATTTTCACAATGTTATTATCTTTCAATGCATCTTATTCAATGTTCTTGATCAAAAAGAATATGCTTCCATTTATTTAGTTTCCACATTGATTATTATCCACACGATTTTCATGTTGATATTGTCTCTCGATGCACTTCTTTCTTAGCTTATTGATTACATAGAATGTGTGTTCATTTATTTTCATTATTATGTTAATTATTATTTATTGATTCATCATATCTTTTACTATACATTAAACCTAAAATAATTTTTGATCAACATTATATTTTTTCCTTTCCCATGAATCCGTGAATTTTACTATGAAGGGTATAATTGTATATTCCTGATGGAATAATGGTGTTCTTGAAAAATATATATAGAAATTTCTGTATTCAAATATAATATGTGAATCATATATATATCTAGTTTATCAAGACTTATAAACTCTTTAGTCCATGGGGATGTGATTCCTGAAATCTTATTCCAATTTATTAAAGTAGACACCGACTCAAGGATAATATGCTCAGGTTATCTATAATATGAAGAGTTTGGGGTCAAAAGAGAGATTACATGAACTTGATGTTTAGCGATTATTTGGATTTTCACCAATAGTGTTGGAAAATAGAACCATGTCAACCCATCTAACCCAAACCGTCCCTTAGTGGCCATCAATAAAAAAATTAGACAAACAACCATATCATTGAATACTCATTGTATATATTGAAATATTTGGCCTACCAACCATCCCATAAAATATTATCATGTCCATTATGTACTTTATAGATTGATTGAAGGTCATGGATGTGTGGGGTTCACTAGTGAAACAACAAATGAAATAATATCATGAATTGGTGGTTTTGAATCCTCCTCTTACCAAATTTTGGAATCCAGATTTCCCAATCATCAATGGAATTATTGACCCATAATTATATTTAACCTATTTATATCTCAATTTTGTCTCATTATGGTAACCCAATAACATTATGAGGTAGCTAAAATCATATTGTTTATCTAAATATTAAATGAAAAACAGTTATATGATAATCCATTTTTCATGATGGATTAGTTATAGTGTGGAATGATCTATATAGATAATTACTCTATCATTTTATCATAAAAATATGAAATAATATATCTACTATCTCTTGAATTAAATATAATTCAAGAATAAGAGAGCTTCATACCTATTTTTTGGAATAAGTGAATAATAAACTCTAAAACTTGTAACTTAAAAAATATGGTTCTAGTAATTTGTAATGAAAATATTTGTGACGAGTTAAAAAATATACTCTTGGTAATGTACCTAGGTGGGATCTATGAGCCTTCTAATGTTCCATAATGGTTGGAATATTTTTTTCAGTAGGCTATGAATAAGACTCATCCAGTACCAACAACTATAAGACGGTGTAATGAAAAAAAAAAGTAATAACTATTATGCTTCAAAAAAATTTAAAACTATCTTTAGAGCCTACACCTATGAAATATTATGTTTTCACCCTATAAAAAAAAATATTGTTATTTCACTCGGAAGGGAGAAAAAATAATAAGTGTTTATCATTTGAAAAATGGAAGAATAAAGCTTATTATTTTCGAGATGAGATAGCCCCTGTATATTTTTTTGGAGAAATGAAAAATAATTTTTTAAATTATCCATAACCTAAGTATCAAGATCAAGTTAACCTCATAAATTTCTCAACTTTTGGAAGCTGTCACTAAATGTTGGGTAATTCCAATTAACAACATTGTCTTTATAGGAACTCATTAAGTACTGATAGATTCTGGATATGTTATGTTGGTCACAACATATACACATGTTCGTTTTTTCTCTACTATCCCACTTAATGAGGGATTATAATGAAAATATAACATGAATAATATATCATATAAATGTGATGATTGGATGACTAACAATACCTTTAACCATGAACACTCTATTTTTAGGGAACAACTAAATAAACTAGATGAACCCCCAACTACCTTTGTGATAAAAAAGATGAATCGACCACCACCAACATATTCATAGAATAGGTATTCTAATAATGGGGGTTACTAATGTAAAAAGAATGAGATTCAAGAGGAGGATCTAGTACTGATGATTTATCTAGTTCCAACGCTCTTATATTTCATTCCATTAACACTTAGAGTATGACAACCACTCCACAAAACAGTTCAATGAACCCAAAACCTAATGTTTAATTTACATTAGAAAATTAATGTTTATTTATATATATAAATTTAATCTAGTTATAAGATGAATTATATTGTAAAGAGTACAAAAAAGAACGTCAAATACCCTCCCACAATTAAGGGTAGAAAGAGAGAGGAATATGTCTTAAAGACTGATATGGTCAAGGAATATGAGGATGATATAGATCTCAATATTCATATAAAATATCTTATGAGACCATATACACCGTAGAGACTCAAATAAAAGAACATAATTGGTACTAAAAGGAGAATCAATCTACTCTAGAGTCTTCAATATCCAATTTTGGAACCATTATAATGGATGATAAAATGAAAAATTAATCATCTATATGGTTGGGTTAAAAATATACCAAACTCAACTAAGCCTTTCCCAAAGATGACTAGGATGCCATCAGTTTCTGATTAGGAAAGAAACACCAAGGATAAAATGCCCTTCCCCAACCCTCAGGATTGGGAGCATCCTCATATAGGGAAATTCTATCCTTTTACTTAGAACTATTACATATTGAAGTTTGTTTTTGTTATTCTTACAAAGATGTCAATCCTATGCACTCGTCATTTTTCAGAGGATACCTGAGAAGAACTAGTGGAGGCCCTATCATGAACCTAATATTTTGAATTTAATGGTGTTGTTACTAAGGTATAACATTCACAAATTACATTTTTTTGTTCAATGTGTTAATTTCCTTCATTGAGAAATATTGCGGAACAACCATAATTGGGAACATTAGGAACAAATTCATATCTAGAAAGATGGATGATGTAGACGTACATCGTAATCTCATTTATAATAGTTTTTTATCAATGTAAATTTGATATGTACCCTCAAACAAATAATCCACATTGAATCTGATTTTCTCCCACCACTTTAACAATTCAAGGGTATGAAGAAATAATAAACAATAGACTTGTTTGAAAAAATATTAAGGTCCATTTTGATACTTTGTATAAAATTTTGAATTCATGGTAGCTCATATGGATACATAGTTCACTATTTTTATAAAAAGATGATGGATTAATTTACATATATTGTTATCATATTCATACCACTAATAAAAAAATATTCTATCAACACACAATCTAAAGTGGTTCATGGTGATTGTACACCTTTTAACTATGACAAATATTTGTATGTAGATGTGGAATTTTATTAGAGAAATGGAAAATAACCTAGAACAGATGATACCACCAAGATAAAAACCCCAAATGGGATTTAAATAGATTATATTTACTCATTATAGGAACATATTGAATATTATGTACATACCATCAATCGTACCAAAAAATCAGTTAAAATTTTGGATATCCTTGAGTTATGTGAATACCATATGAAGGGAATGAGAATATAATAAACTTTATCTCATTTGATACACCAGAATATACCTTTATAGAGAGAGTACCACCAAAATAGGAATAGATAAATATTTTCCCTATATATATATATTAATCTATCTCTTTAATGTCTATATAAGAGGGTTGTTCTAAAAAAATATTTATATCGCATAGCAAAGGTTCTTTGATTATATGAGTCAAAAACCATTTCATAGGATGTTAACATGTTTCTTAGGGTCATTCACTACCATGTTTATGATATTATACATTTATATTAAATACAACCTTTAAGGAGAAGGTCCTAACCATAATAATAAGGATGATTCACGAAATTAATGTACATCAAAAATTTCTAAAAAATCTATGGTGAGGTGACCAAAGGTGTTTTTTGAATTAATATTCAATTAGGTTGTTAATGTAATAACTATTCATAAGTGAAGTGTTGGGTGTTGGATTAAAGTATCCACCCAATGAATAAAGAATATTTTCTTCCCCTATAATATAGTTAGAAGAGAATGAAGAGTAAACTACACTATGATACAAGGGTGAATAGATTCATTTGGGAAGCCCATAAACATTACATGATGGAATTATTTGTTTCCTATTGATAAACCATGATAAGTATAGATGGAATGATTCTATACTTATCTACAACAATATTACAAGACAAGACTTGTTGGCTACTGATGCTACTAATGGAGAGCCTGTATGGTTATAGATAACTTTTATAAGTAAGTTTCAAATAATTGATGTGAGATATTTAAAAGAGGATAACCTATCCAAGGGTAACCAAGTAAGTTTCATTCTTAATTAATTGGTTACACACTCCTAAATAAAGGTTAATCTAAATAGATATAATTGAGGATTCATTAAATAATACATACACTGAAATTGGAAATGGTATTGGAGGAAGTAATCTAACATTATTATTTTACATGTTGTAAAACCTAATTTCTTTTTAATAAATATTTATAATTATTTTAATAATTCAAACAATCAATTAAGAAATTTCCAAGATGATGTAAGGTTTTTATTAGTGGTTGTTATTGGCTAGAGTTGAAGTGTAGGAAGATGAGTTCAAAATAGATTGAAATAGGGAAAAATAAATAATCCTAGTCTATTTATTTGAATCCTAACATAGAGTATTTCTTTCATATAAAAAACCCAAAATCTAAAGTCAATGTTGTTTCTGAATATTTTCTTAGAAGATGATCCTTATTTGCAAATAATGTTTCATAATTGAATGAACCATGTAAACAAATCTTAGTATCAAAATGTTTCTTCATATCCAAATTCAGAATCCATATATGAAATATTTGTCTCTACATCGAAAAATAAATAAACATTGAAAAATTCATTATATAAAAAATTTTAGAGGAATATCTAATCTTTATAGAGCCTGATATTGATGCATATACAAATTCAAATCCATGTATGTGAATGATGACTCACATTGGAGAATTGGTTCTTGAGAACCATGTACCTAAATATTGACATTTAAAGAACCAATTAAGGTATATTCTTATATAGATGAATCTGTATAATAAATTTGGAAATTCACATTGCTGAATATACATAAAATTCTTGGTAAAAATTATTGGCTTATAGATTAAAATATTCCAATGGTGAAATCATTTGTGATGATTCAATAACTGTTTTTCTGTGGTAAAACATCTTGAAAACCATGAAGGGTGTGTGATCGAAGAATAATATAAAAGGGGAGTATATATTTATCCATGGTAAAGGGAAGACTGAGGCTTCATGAATTGTAGAGTTTCCATAATTATATAAATAGGAGGAAATTTAAATTAGTCGACGTTTAAGATGTTTTTTGGCTAATTTTTTAAAGCTGACATTGAATCATAATTTTATATAGGGAAAGGGGATACATTATAAGAAAAATAAATAAAAATAAAATGAAGGTATGTACTTGGTGATACTCAAACTCGAGACCTTTCTAAGACCCACATAGGAAGCTACCACTGAGAAGCACCCTAGGGGAAAACATATAGAATCATTGATCTGAGCATGTTTTGCGGATTAATGAAAAATTCGAAGCACTATATGTATATCCTGAATAAAAAATAAAGGATATCAGTTTTTTAAGAATAATGATGACATTGTTTCATCAAATATCAAAATATTATTTATCAAATCCCACTTCATTTAAATCCTAGTCTTATTGAGCGTTCATTAGTGAATGATATGGAAGTATATGAATTTCCCCAAGACATGACTATTGAGAGGAAATATTGTGTGTTACCAGAAATGGTGATGAGTTACATTCCATATATGTTTGTGATGAGTTTTATATATATGTGGATATATGATGTGAACTTTTTATAGATAAATTTTTATGATGATGAATGAAAGACATCTGTAGGGATTTTGTAAAGAACGTTTTTAGATGAGTCTCAAATAAAAGCATCCTTTAATGATGTTATTATTTTAATATGATTATATTTGAAAAATAATGACACACAATAACAAGGAAACCCCATGGTATATTCTAATATTTTTCTTTATTTATGGTTTCTACTCTTTCTCCTCTATATAACATTTATAAGAATTGAAAATTAAAGGATTTTTTAATTTAATCATCTTTGTAACAACTCAAAATTCTAGAAATTATAAAAATTAATGTTATGTTTGATAACTTTTATTATATGATACATCTTACGGAAAAGAACTAAATCATATTAGAGGAAAATGATCAATAATTATATTAAAAAAATTATATCGGAAATCATTAAAAGTTTTTACCTTTTAAAGATAAATAATTTATATAACATAATAAGGGGAAGAGTTATTATAAAAAAGTTGTTATATTTATATTACATATTTTTTTCAAAGATAAATTCATGAATTTTAGAGTTTAAATTCAATTAAATAATATATATTTTAAATTCCACATTTAAAAATTACATAGAATGAAATTTTGAATTTTTTTAAAGCATTTATTTTTATTCGAAATATATATTTTTTATATAAATAATTATGATTTTATCATTTAATTAGTGTATACTATAACATAATAAAAATTCAATTAATAAAATATGTAATTTTGAAATAAAATTTTGAACTCCATATTATTATTTAAACATATAAATCCTTTTTTGAATATTTTTATAACTAATTAAAAATTTTAATTAAATAAAAATGCTTTCAAGTATTTCTATGAATCAAGTATTTTTATGGCTAGGATTATGTTTTTGTTCATTGGGGATGAGTTATTATTTTTTTATAAAGAAATCTTGTCTTGGGAAATTATTATTTTAATAATAATTATGTAGACATAAATTTTAAGCATCAAAACAAACATTTTTTTAAAAATTATTCTTCTGAATTATGTGGTATAATATAAATATTAAAATTTTAAACCCATAGAAATAATATTCAATAAAATTAAATCAAAATAAATAATCTTAAGTTTAAATTCTGTTAAAATGTTCAATTTTATTGTTTTTAATTAATATATATTTCTATGCTTAAAAATTTATTACTATTATAAAATTTAATTAGGTTAAAAGTTAAAAAGTTAAAAGATAAATCCATAAAGAGTCATAGTTTACTCCAAAAATTCATGTTTGAGGTTATCTCCAACCCAAAAACACTTTCCCTCCAATTATTTCAACAATATTTCCATCAATACATGAATAATTTCTTTATTTTAAAGAAAATATAAGGGTTACATTCAAAACAATCCTTCTATTCAATTATAAAAACAAAACACTTCCACCACTTCAAGAATAACATTTCCTATAAATTTATGCATTAAAATCTCCCAAATTTTGCCTCCTAGAAACCTATAAAATTTCCAACATACTTTGTTAAATATGATAAATATTAAGTCCTTCATTTTAATGGAGAATTTCTTGATAAAATTCAAGTCCTTGACATTAGTATCCAATTCTTATTAGTGTTTCATTCACAATTTCAACAATCCTAAAATTACAAAAAATTATTGAAAATATTAAATCAGTACAATTATTATAATTAAATTTTATTATATTAATTCGGGATAAAATATTCAATCCTTTCCTTCCAATGAGAAAAAAGGATAAAATCGTTTGTATGCACATGCAGATTTCCATATCCATGAACCAATGTTGTTAGTTTCACATAACAGCCTCTTGAGGTTGGTATACATGATGCATTTTATTAATAATTTTTTATATGTATAGAATTATATTTTTAAATGATAATTTTTCATATAGAATATTTTTTTTCAATCTTTTTATAAATAGAGTGATTAATAATGTTTATTTTGGACTAATGTCTGCACAAATGTCAAATTTTGTTTCCATCACCACCCATCCTGGATGGTTAAAAGATGAATTTACTCAGGATATATGATTATAATGAAAATTTTAAACTACAAAATATATAAAAAAATATATTTTTTTAAATTCATTCACTTAATAATTGATGTATTATCAAATTTTTAGTTTGGGTTGAATTTTACACTAACATGAATGATATTATAATGTTTATTTCATGAATTAATAACGATTTTTATATAAATATACTATAATGTAATAATAATTAATTTAATATAAATTAATAATTCTACAATGGTGTTTTTAATGTTTTTAATATTTATTAATATGTCCCATTTCCATTATTTGAAATTCCAAAACTAACTTACCATGTTTTCAATTTTTCAAATTTTTTTATTTCATTTAATTAACTAAAATAATATAAATGTAATAATTTTAAAAAATTATTATTATCTATTAAAAAACTAAGGAATTATGAATTCTGAAACACTTAATAACAATTCATTCCATTTCAAAAATGATTGAATGAGATATAGAATTATTGTTCTAGTTTCCATTAGTGAAAATAACTATAACAATGTAATATATTTATAATGAAGAACTTTAAATAATGTTTATAATATATAATAAATTTAAGTCCTAAATTAATTACATATGGAAACTATGTTCATTATACTAGAGGCAAGAAAATTTCCTAGTTAGTAGACACACATGGCATGTTTTTTTCATCTCAAATTTCTCTCTATATGGAATGTTTTAAATTACACACCCACTTTATTTTATGTGGAATATATGCGAAAGAATTGATATGTTAAATAAAAATATACCATTAAATATTTATGATTTTATTTCAATTAAAATACCTCTATCTTTGATGTTTTTTTCAGTTGAATACAACTCAAATATTAAGGGTATCTTTGAAGAATTTTCAAATTATAGAGACATGTTTGATATTTCACACCACAATTTCTTTTATATGTGTTATTTTATACATTTTTTCCATAAAATATAATGAATATACCTAATTTAATGATACTTGAATTTCAATTTCATGGTAACCCTATTATTTTTATTAAACAACCACTACAGTATCACTTGTGGATACACAATTCTCATTCATTTAATTATGATGGTTCTTCATAAACAACATTCATATAATCTAGATATATTAATCCCTTTTAATGAATAATTTTGAAATATATATTTTTGGTGATTTACATTTCTAGTACATAATCTTTTTATAAATTTACATTTTCTCATTAATGATGACATCCAAATGGGATTTCATTAACTCAAATTTCCTTTCATCGGGTTAAAATATTGTTCCTTAAGCATAAATCTTCTATGATTAATAAATATAACAATTTACCATTTCATATGATATTTACCCTTCACTGTAAAGAATTTTTTTTAAACTCAAATATTTTTATAAATGAATTTTATTCTTAGATACGTTAAAACATTTCCTGAAAAAATAACACCTCCTTTAAAGATGGGATTTCATCCATTTGCATGGTCATTATTAAATAAAATGTTTTCCTTTATTATTTTGAAACCTAGATATGATTTTACTCATGTGACCTTCATATTACCCTACTCCACATTTAAAATGAAATTTACACTACCTAATTTTCAATATGAGTTTCAAGAAATGGCATGTAAAAATATTCCAATCGTATTACATCAATTCAAAAATACATGTTTTATGTCCCACACCATGTTCTTTTTCGATAATCATGGTGTCATTAAATGCCCCATATTTAAGATTATTTATAAATTAAAATGTTAAAAAAGTGTTTTCACATCACCTTTTTAGATATTTATGTCCTTTTTAAGAATAATTTTTTTTAAGTTGTATTTAAAACTAAATCCATTTTCGAATTATTCTATTTCCCATCTATAAAATGTTTTTAAAAATAACTTGATATTAAACATTTATAAAAATTATTCAAATGTTTTTTTAAAACATTTTTATTTTGTGTTATATTTTTAATCAATGTTTTCTCACTCATTAATAGATTATTTGGTCACCCTATATAAGTTATTATCAGATTATTCCTTATGGAAAAATGGTATTTTGATATGTTAGTATTTATTCAGTTCATGTTATGTGATGTTTATTAATGTGATTAAGAAAACCATTATATTTATATGTTTTCTCTATGATATGTGGAATGTTTAATTTTTTTACACATATGTATAGAAAATTATGTATGGGGACCAATATATCCATCGATTGCATTGGTTAAGGTTTCATATCATCTGAGATAATGAAATGTTTCATTAAGGATATGTGAGAATCATTGTTCACATGTTTTCTGTGTGAATGAGATGAAATTTGTTTTTTATAAGTTTTTTGTGTTAATGATATGGAAGAGACTTATTCTCATGTTTTTTTATGAATGGAATGTGGGAAAAGTTTTTCACAATATTTTTTTATATATGTGTATTCTATAGTTAATGGATGTTATTCGTTATGATCATATAGTCTCGTAGTTAAGGGTTTGTGTTAAATTATTTTGAACCTTGTTATATATATTATCTTTACCTATTGATACATTGTTTATTTATATTCTTATAATATGTAAATTAAAGATATATTATGTTTCATGGTTATCACTAATGATGTTATTATATTTATAAAATTCCAATGTTTTTTAATTATTCTTATGCACTCATTACTGATGAAATGTTAATTAACCCAATATTTATCATTTTAGAACCCCAATTTCTTAGGTTTTCATTCCCCAAGTTAATAGGATGAGCCTTTATAATAATATATCAAGAATATGCCTTAATATTTTGTATTTAATAGGAGTTAAAATAATGTAATGTAAAATAAAGGATTATGTAGCTATTCACCAAACACACTAAACCAAATTATTCATTGAGAAGTTATTATATAAGAACTGTAATTTTTATATAATGTAAAAGTTGTAATAAATTGGAATGGGCAACGAGGGTTTCTTGTCTATTATTTCTGTAGGACTTAGATAAATTTTGATATTAATATTTCATTTTTTGAGAACCATTTACATGCTAGAACTTTTATCAATGTTTGATAAGTTATGGTTTATCATAATTTAAAAGGAATAGAAAACACGTTATGTTTTTTGAGAAAATATAAATTATTCATGTGATTATGGTTGGAGAAATTTAGTGAAAACCCAAGGGATAAATGTAAGAAATAATTTTTAGGACATGATAACATCTTTTTTTTTAAAAAAATTAAAGGTTGTGTGGAATTCATATAAAATACATATTTATCTAGGTACATTAAGGTACATGCAATCCATGACACAATTATACCTACGGTAAATAACCTCTTTGATGGTGTGTTAGGTATTAACTAAATCATGACCTTTTGTGTGAAAATGTTTCCTAAATACCCTTTTAGATAGGGACTACAAGGAAAGATTCGTTTCTTAATAACATTTTATTTACAAAACATTATGAAGGAATTATTTCATAATCACTTGGTGGGATTCAGTTATGAATAATTAGAAAACATAATTAACAGTAATAAAGTATGAACCAACTATGTTATTTGATGAATTAACTATGAAATAAATGATATGAATTTATAATTTTTTTAAATTAATGTGTCCATAGAGATACATCTTAGGATTGGTATTTCATATTCATATACACCAAATAATTTTGATATTATCATAACAATTTTGGTTACTATATTTGGTTATAATATGATAAAAAATAAGGTGATAAACATATGTATACAATAACCACATTGTATTATAACTGGATAAGGGAGTATAAATGAATGATTTATAATCGTAGTGTATGTTTTTTATCGTAGAAAATGTGAGTTTACAAGTCTTAACTATAATTGTGGTGTTGGTACCAAAAATAATATTTTTTGTAAATCATGGATATTTTTATTATTATGTCATATTTATCAATGGTACTATGGTATGTTGGAAATTATTTAGGGTTAAGAGAAACATTCAATAATTTTAATTCACTTTAATATATTTTAATGTTTCCAAACATATTTCAAAATGAATCAACAATCTATAGTATTTATGATTTTATAAAAATGTTATATTTTGAGGAGAAAACAATTTGAGAAAACGTGATTAAGTATGGATAGCTTTTAGGTTTAAAACATTATTTATTTTGAAGGAATAAATTGTAGAGTGATTTTGTAATAGGTAAATAAGATAATACTTTCAAACTTGGGATTGATATTTTATTATTTATTTTCTTTTGGATAATTGTATATAAAATTTAATATGTGATTTTACAAACTAATAATTATTATTATTTGGAAATTGAAGATTGAATTTAATTTTATATTAATATTTTTTCTATAGTTTTACCCCATAGAGTTGTTGGTTATTTTTCAAATTTTCATTTTCTTAGAATCTATGATATAGACTTGTACATACTTATTCATATGATTTTATAATGTTTCTTAGGGAGAAAGATAATAATACTGACCTTTTTTAATATAGTATGATAGATATATCATTAGAATATATATAATTATAGATAAATTCTATAGCTATATTTATTATTAATCATCAATTGGAATAATGGGGACACAATTTATATAAGGGATTTGAATTTAATGACCCAAAATTCTAGGCAATGTAAAAACTAATGTTATGATTCATAAATTATGATACAAGGTTCAAATAATGTAATATAACAAAAACAATATTAGAATAGAATTATTATTAATGTTTTAATAAGCACAAATATGATACGTCATTAATAGTTATTACTTATATAAGATAAATAACTCAAATGTGTTATTTTTTAAAAGGGTTATTTTCAATTAAAATTGTTATCAGTAATTTATTTATTTTAATTTATAAGATAAATTTTATAATTTATAATTTAAATTTTAATTACACAGAAAAAATAAATAATAATTATATTTCAGTTTTTTTCCAAAAATATTGATTTGTAGTTGAGAAATATGGTTATTTAGAATATTTTAACATTTATGATTTTATCTTTATGAAAAAATATTTTTAAGTTTTCAAAACATTTTATTTAAATAAATATGTATTAAATTAATATTTTTAACAATTCTAAAACATTCTTTGACAATATAAGTCACACGTCAATGATTTTTTGATCAAAATTAATATGATACATTAATAAAAATAATTTCTTTTATTTATTTGAATCATTAATTTGCATGGAGAGGTTATGTTTTTTCCTTCCATGATAACATAATAAATTTTATATATTTCATAATAAAAATTATTGAAAATGACCATTTGTAATTTAATAAAAAATTTCTTACACATAAATTTTAATCTTAAAAATTCATTTAAAAAAAACTTTTTAAGAATTTTTTACATTGATATAAAAATTAATTGTTAAAACCCATATAAATTTTATTTGAATAAACTAATTATAATTTGAAATCAGATGGTTAAAATTAGGTTAAATATTAAATATTTATTTTTTTCGTTAAAATTAATTACTAATGATAAAAATTTATTACATAGGTAAAAGTAAATTTTGGTAAAAGCTAAAAAAGTTAGAAGATAAATCACTAAAACACTAAAAATAGTCTCCAAAATGATTTTTGGGTGGAGATTATAGACTCATACTCAAATTTCCCTCAACTATTATATAAATCGTGTCTAGTGAAACATGAATAGTGACATTATATTATTGAAATTATAAGGGTTACTTACAAAAATACTATTGTAATCACATATAAAAATACAATTGTTATACCTCTTCCAAACTCAACATAACATAAAATTTCTCCATGTAAATCTTCCTATGTTACCATCTCAAACCCATCTCACATTTCTTAAAGCCTCTAGTCACTATTAATAACCTTATTTCCGTCTTTTAGAATGATAATTATTATTGAAAACTGAAGTCCCTGGCGTGAGTGTCCACTTAAACATAGTGTTTGATTATTAACTTCTACTCTCATAAACTTTTATTAAAATATTAATATAATGAAATTAATATCATTATTATACTAAAATTTAACTATATTGACAATAAAATAAATCTTCAATCCTTTCCATCCACATAAAAAACAAGATAACATCGATTTCAAGTATCAGTAGATTACAGTCTCTATAAAGATATGTTTTTTTGTTTCTCATCATTACATCTCAAGGATGGTATCAATATTTGATTTTATTAATAAATATGTTTTCTATGTCACAAATAAAATTCTAAAATAATAATTTTATCATTGACCATAATCTCATCAATTATTTGACAAATTTTATCCACAATCATACATACAATGGACTACCTCCTCCACAAAAAAATGAATTTCATTTTTTATCACCGCCCATATTGTCCTGTTAAATTAGATAATTATGAAATTGAAACCACTTATTATAAATGGAAAAATTTTCCATTATATTTTAGTTAGAAAAACTAACATTATTTTAAACTTAATTTTAGTCAAAATAATTATAAATAAGTAATATATTTATAATGAATTGTTTTAAATTATTTTAGTAAGGGTGGTAAATTAGAATAGTTTTTTAGTTAGTTATATATTTTTATTATGTTCATTATATATGTTATCATTGAAATAATATTTCATCATAAAAACATTTCAAGGGTTTTTTTTCAAATTCCTCACTTCATGACATTTATTATTATACACAAAATTTCTCTTAAGTTGTGTACATAATTTATAATTGAGAAGTTAAATCCCGAAATAAATATTATTAGTGGGAATTGAAGTTAAATTGAAACATATATCTCTTTAAAGTTTTTTTAAATGTTAATACCCTACAAAATGGAAGGTTTTTTTTCTCTTCTTTAAATCAATGTGATATGTTTGATATTGTTCACCATAATTTATTTTATATTGTTTTTTAACTAAACTACATTATTTAAGTATAAAAAATTGATACCATTTAATTATAAATTAATTTCAATTTCATGATAACATTATTATTTATATGTTACCATTATTTTAAGTTTTTTTGGAAACTCTAATCTCCTTCATTGAGTTATCATTATTCTTCTAGTTCATTATTATATCATACTGGTAACTTATTAACTTTGATGGTATTAAAATTTAATTTAGGTTTTTTTGAAAGGTATTTACATTTTCATCACATAAAACCCTTTAAAATGCCCCTTACATGATTAATTAAGACATATTTATGGGTTTTAGTTAACTCGGATTTATTTTCATCGATTGAAATTTTAATTCCATGAGCATTTTTCTTTTTTGTTTGATAGATCATTAATTTTCCTATTTCATATGATGTTTACTATTTTTTATCCCTAGAAAATATTATTCTTAACTAAAATATTTTTTATTAATGAATTTATATCTAATAAAAGTGTAGCATTTTTAATAAAAAATATCATATCCTTTAATGCAATCCATTCCATGTTCATCATACCCATAAATGTTTCCCATTATTATTTTCAAACCCAAATATTTATTTCACTAATGTGGCCATCACACATTAATTCTCATAACATAAAAAGTATTTTTTCAAATCTATTATATTATATGGGTGTTTAAAAAGGGTATTTCAAAATATTCAAAACGTTTCCCATCATTTTAAAATCAAGTGTTTTATATTTTACTCCATGTACCTTTTTTATAACCATTGTGTCTTTCTAAAACACCGAAATTTAATATTAAAAGGAAAATATATCATAGTTTATTAACTTATGTTTTTGAAAATATTTTATCATTATCAAGGATACACTATTGGAAAATCCTTATAAATGAAAATACATTTCAGAAGACTTCTCTTTACCTTCCCAAAATATTTTATGAGAGTAACATACAAATCATATTTTATAATAAAATTTGAATGGTTTTGTGAAGTTTTTTTATTTTAACTTCTATTTTCCCTAATACGGTCTATCAATCATGATGATAAGATTTAAATAACTTCAATATGTTATTATAATATTTTTTTCAAAAAGGTATATTTTTTATATCCTATAATTTCTTAAGTTTATATTCTGTGGCTTTTTAGATTTTATTAAAAAATTATTCTTTTCCATGGATAATTTATGATATTCCGATTGTTTATTTTTTGTAAAAGTCATATGTGTAGATGATGATTATGGATGGGCCCCTATATCTCCCTCAAATTTATTGGTTAAGGTTTAAAATCACATGAGATGATGAAATATTGGGTCTATGAGATGAAAAAAGATTTTTTCATAATTTTTTTGTGTGAATGATGTATGAGATAAATTGTTCATAAGTTTTTTTTTGTGAATGAGATTCATGAAGCTTAGTCTACAAATTTTAATTTGGATTTGATTTAGTAATCATTGTTCATAATATTTTCCATGATTATATTTATTCTTCTTTAAATTGATGTGATTCATTATGATTTTTTCTCTAGTGATTAAATGTTTGTGTTAAATGGTTTTAAATCATTTTATATCTTTTAAGTTTTCTTGTTGAAATTTATTTTCTTTATTTTATCATTCCTGTTAGTTCTAATATCACTTATGATTTTCGATTATATCATATGATGTTATGATCTTTATTATATGATCATGTTTTAACTTATTCTTATAAACTCATCCTTGATAAAATATTTATTCACCCCTTACTATGAATTTTAGCTCACCCATTACCTATGTATAAATTACCTATGCTATGATGATGAGTCTTACATTGATATTTCTATAGGATCGTTTAGTATGGTTCCTTTAAAGGGAAGTGAGGAAAAGTATTTTATAATAATATGATTATGTTGCTAGTGTCCAAAGACACCAAACCCTTTAGACTGTGGGATGTTATTATTTATGAAATGTATTGTTTATATCATGTAAAATAGATATAATAATAGAATTTTCAGCTTGTATCATTATATAAAATGCTGGAGGTTTGGTGTGAAGATTGATGAAGTGTAAATATAAAAGTACGATGAAACTATGGTTGGAGGGTATGATGTTCACTAAATAACCAAGAGTGGTGATTCCCGTCTAGATGTGTTGGCCTTTTGAAAAAGATAAACAAGTAATAATTATATATTTTAGTGTATAAGAATTATAGAATATGACCATTCTGAGTTCACATTGTATTGTGATAATTTTGTTAAGGAGAGAGGAAGCTAGGTGAGATGGTATGATGATATAAAAAGAATCAAGGCGGTGATAAATAATTAGGTTTAATTAATTTGTAAGGAAGATATTTATGGATTTAATGATCCTATATTGAGAATGAGGAGATAAAATTTGTTGATATTTTTTCATCCATATATCAAATAGATAACTACTTAAAATAATTACTTAAAATTTATATATAGTATATATATATATGATTGGAATCTATATAAAATATAAAAATTAGTGTGTCAAAGAAGACCATTGTGTGACTAGGTGATTATAGTTTTAAGCTGTTAGAGGATTTTCTATTTGAAATAGGTATTTTATATGTCCGCATAGGATCAAAAATTATTAAAATAATAAGCATAAAATCACTAAAATTATATATTTATCATTATAGTGTAGAATATATGACTAGGGTGAATAATTAAAGATTCCATAGACTATGAATTAGTATCGAACCTTGTAAAAATATTGCATACTCCATTAATAATTTAAATAAAAATATAGTTGATTGGTTACATTGTTAAATGATAAAACATCCAATTTCACCATCTTGTAACGTAGGTTGATTCCCATGCTGGGTAAAGAGATAAATTGGAATAAAAAATTAGTCAACACAAAATTCACCCCCTCTAAGGTGTCTTCACTTATCCATTAGAAATATCAATCGGTATCAGTTCCAGGATGAATATGATTGGATATATTTTAATGACCCACTAAATTGAATGTAAATTTATGAATTATAGATTATATATGAGTAAAAATACCCATATAGAAATTTTTTATTTCACTCACATTACTACATAATTTGAATATATATCTCAATACTATGGAAATTATGAGAAAAATATAGTTTAAAAAAATATAAGGAACCAAGAAAAACGAATTAATAAATGTAATAAGAGTTGTATGTTATTAATCCTACATGGTAAATAATATTCATCAGATGAAGTTAGTTCAAGATGTATAGAATTTGAGGATCCTACAAGTGATAAATCACTTAATGATTCTTATTCTGAATCAATTATTATGTAAATAATTTTCTCATTGAATTTTTACGTCTATATCACCTCATATAAGGGGATAAAAAATGATAAATCATGGATTTAGGTATATGTTTATAAAAAGTAGAATTAATTATAAAAAATAATTATAATATGAAACTACATAGGAAAACTAGTAAAATATAAAATTGGAACAATATCACTATATAATGATAACATGTATCATATTGAAGAAAAATTTTATAGAATTTTTTATGAAGGAAGTGTTCAAGTATCCTATTACTGAAGTATTCCACTCACTTGAAATGCTTCCTACAGTCATATTGAATTTTAAGGATGGATAATTTATGTTCAATGATAAGAAAGTAAAAGGGAATGATTGTTGACTTAATAAATTATGTAATATGCATGATGAACTAATTAAGAAGATTAAGAGGTGTTGGGAAAGTAGTTTGAGATATTATTAGGATGAAATAAACCCACTAAAATAATATACTTTTCCAAATCCTGTTTTAGAAATTATTTTTCACTTAATATAGATACATGTCAATAATAATTAATTCTTTAATATTTTTATTGAATCTTCAACTTCAATCACATGGTAGATGAACACTCTTTGTAAAAAATGAGATTCACGTAATTGATCTGGTCTACAAAGTATTTTTATAACAACAATTCAATAAATATGGGGATTTTTGAAATCTTGGTCAACACATGAAGGAAAACATGGTAAAGGTATGTATGTATTTGGCGTGTATCTCCTTCATCTAGCCTCAAAAGGTTGGTTAAAAACATTAAAGTTACTAGGCCTCTAAATATGGATAGATTATTTTCAAATTAAATGAATTAAATTTTAAGGAAAATGCTGGGATGATAGAGGTTCAAACATATATCCCTGTTGTTGAAACATAATGTAAATATATTCGTGAAATATAAGGCATATAATCTAGGTGAGAAATGTTGAAAATACATATATACCTACTAAATATAATAAAATAATAATTTTTAAAAAACATATTTCATTATTTGGGGAATTTATGTGACTTATATAACTTGTATAGACATAATAATAATATATAATGTTATGTTCTAACTATTCCCACTAGTAATGCTAATCAATGGAGCTAGACACAATAATAGATGAAAAATGATTATGAAGGAGGAAAATCCAACCGTAGGAAATAATAGAGTTTCCAAGAAATAAATAAAAGGGAAATGAGGATGTTTTATCCTCTAAGGGAAAATAAATTAAAGAAATATCTAAAACACATATGACTAATATTAACTAGGATTTAAAACCGACAATAAAAAGATGCTTATAATATAACAAGAGTTTACACCTAATGGATTATCGAAAAAAATTGGTGGAATTGAAATATAGAATAATAAATATGAAAATAAAATTGAAGTCAATAAATGAGATACACAATATGATTATCATGGTAGATGACATAATTGATGATTTCATTGAAAATCTACCAAAAACCTCTATAGAAAGATATTTTATGAATTGTGTGGAATGTGAGACTTAGAATTACATATAAAGATAATTTGTATTTAAAATTATCTTTGAAAAATAAAACGAAAGGGTAAATCACCAGAGAATGAAAGTTAAAAAACTGTTATAATAATGAATATGTACACACCAATTAATAAGGGTCAATATTTCATGAAATAATGTTTAGTTATTGTAATCAAACAACTAGAAGAAGAAACAAGGTTGGAGAAAACATCAAAGAGTGAGACATATATTCTATCTCAACATAAAAAGGCTACTCTATCTAGAAATGATATTGTGTATTAAATTATATAGATTCTTCCCAATGGTGAAATAATTATATATACCTGACTGGGAAAAAAATTATAAACATTTGGATTTTCAAAACATCAAATAAAAATACCATTGGGTTGAGGGAGAAGCCTCACTCTAAGTGCTACAACTGATGTCCATCAGAAGATCCACTATCACCCCCATATATTTTTAATGGATTTTATGTTATTTTCATTGATGATGATGATGGTTGGATAGTATATAGTTGAGTGGGATCTACAATAATGAATGAATGTTAAAAAATTAACTTATATGATTGATGATTGAAATTCTAAGTAGATTTTGAAAATTTAAGGGATGTGATTTGATTTTCATTCTCAGAAATTTATTTTAAAATGTACATATTATTTTTAGCAGGGGTTTTATTATTATAACTTATGTGGCTGATTTGGAACATGAAATTTATTTATACATTTTTTCATGTGGGCATAGATTTCTGAATTTTTCTAAAAGAAAATTATGTGCATACCCTATTAAGTGAGAAAGACAAAACTATAACTACATGAGAAAATGTGTAAAAAATTTCTCTAATATTTTCCTTATTATTTTTTACAAAGGGTTAGACCATATAGAGTATGTTATATTTTTTTGATGGAACTATACTAAGAGATATGTGATAACAAGTCCTTTTATATGATGTTTTGTTGATCGTGATTTCTCATTATAACATAAAACTATTGAGTATTGATACAATATGAATTAACTCTCTCATATAATTGATTGTGAGGATTTTTCAGCTAAGGGGAGTTATCTCAAGAGATATACCAACTAGAAAGAATTATTATAAATTTTTATTTTTATATAAAAATTTCACCTTTTCGCAAATTTGAAAATCTATGAGAAATAAGGAATGAATATGTTGATGAATTACTTCTATTTTAATGTTAATGGGGAGTGGAATTTGAAGAATCAACTCCTTATTATTTTATATTATTAGCAACAATTGAAATTTTAATTAGTATTTCTAATGATAAAAAATTTTAATTGGTATCATCTACCATGTGGTATCAATAATTTTTTTGGGAGAAGAATTAAAAATGAAGGAAGTACTCTATAACATCGTGGCCCGACTCAACACTAAACTGATGGGTGGACCGGTCACCGCATGAACTCAACCGCATATCTCCATACGCCAGAGTCTTATTACTAGCAGGGAGGTTCTATGGAAAATCAGTGGGGGAGACTATACCCTCTTATCAGAGTTCAATAGTAGATAATGGAATTTTTTTAAGAAGGTGACATGGATTTGTTTCCCAATCCATGCCAAAAGGAATTTATTAAATGGAAAGTTTACAATGAGTTCACGAGGTGTAATGAGCTTACACCATCTGAGAAAAAGAAGGCATCCAAACAGAAATACATCATTAAAGAACATGGAAAACGACATCAGAAGTTGCTAGGAATTAAGACTGCACATTCACCCAACAGCATCCAAGTGAGAATGGACAAAGAGGTGTGTGCAAACATAGCAGATCTGGATCAAAAATCTGTTGTCAACATAAGAATCTGAAAACAGATTGTTAATTAGAGTAGCTGAGAGTTAATGTATCAGAAAAACAGAAAAGTAAGGTCTCAAAGGGATAGAATGAAAGCAGCACATTGCAGTAGAGAAGATGATTAGACCAAAATAACCAACTTGCATCATCAAACCGAAATGCACAGCACAATAAAAACCCAGGATCTAAAATCAAACAGGTAGCATAGCTCTATCAAGGAGGAAAAAATAGTGTTGAAGCAGCAAGAGAAAATAAAGAAGCACCAACACCCAGAAAAATTCAAGTTGCAAATCATCAGCATCTTGCATAAAAGTAGGTTATGAGTCAGAAAAGGATCAAGCATATTAAGGAGCCTGAATATACATCTACATACTTTGGTTAAAGATGAAACGTTTTACTATGAGGTATTGATCAGAAAAGATAACACCTTGTTGAAGTTTTTGGTGGGACAATTCTTATTGCATTTCCATATGTGTGTTCCAGTCCTTAATCTCATCCTCTGTGAAGTGCTACGAAAAGTAGCATAAAACAAAATTCGGGTCATCAGTCAGAGGTTTTTCATGATGTGGTTTAAAAGTATTTTTCTGGGCGTGTTCAGTAGGAACCATCCTAGAAGCATCAATCGACCGAGTAATAATAGTTATTTCAGTGTGATAATAATCCCTACGTTTTCTAGTTTTCTTCTGATTCAGAGTGATGAATCCATCAGCATCCACCATGGCCTTTTTTCCTTTCCTATACATAGTATTCAAATAGGAATCCTCAATTTGTCCCGAATGTTCATCTTCCTCAATTGATGAGTCACTAGAATCTGAAACCACAACTTGTTTCTGGCTTCCATCCTCTGGATTCTGAATTTGATTTCGCTATTCCTCAACAATGGGTGGATCAGGGAAATTTCCCTCAATTTCATTTGAGTGAGAAGACACAAGCTGGTTAGAATTTTCTTCCTTATGAGAAGGAATATTGGCAGTGATGTCAATGAAAACATTTACAAAATCTGAGATTTGATTCTCACGTTCTTTGGTATTATCCAATCCTAAAATATGTTCAGATAATTCCTTTTTATAGGAGCTAGAGGGGCCAACCATGTCTTTATGTCTAACCTTACCTTTTCCAATCCATGTGGGATTCCAGATTTTTCCATAATCCATACTTTTACCACAACTGTTTGTGGTATGACCAAGTCTAAAGCACTTATGACAATAGTCAGACAGTTTTTCATATAAGACCTCTTGAGAGAAGCCAAAGCCACCACTTTGAATCCATAGGTGCGAAGGAAACTATTATGAGACATCAATTTTGATGAAAATTCTATCTATCGAGGGTTTGGGAAGAAGTCTTGTAGCTGAATCAAGCTTCAAAGGGGATCCAATGAGGCTGGAAATGGGAAATAAAGCTGCCTGATTGAATAAGTGAAGGGGTAGCTCAGGAAAACCTACCCATATAGGTACAATGGGTGATTCTGAATGAGGATCAAACTCTGGATTCCATTTAATAACTTTCATAAGGAAACCACCAAAATACCATGAGTGCTTAACCCATAGCCTATAATAATCATCATCAGTGCCAAACTAAACAAGATATGGGAGGGGTTTAGGAGAACAATGTGGAAACCTGAAATTCCTATAGCTTCAAGAGATGATCTAAGGAACTTCATTGAAGGGAAATGATACAAGGACTTCCCAACAAGCACAGATCGTAGACCTGATACAATAAAATTTACCTCCTCTGTTGAGAAGGATATGGCAGATTTCCAGTGGTGACAAAAGAAATTAGGTTTGATCTGGGATTCAGGAACCACGCTTGTCTTCAGAGAGACAACTTGAACTACTCTCCCCACTACCACATCTGCGAAGGATCGAAGATCTTCATTAGGGTTTGCTATCTGAGTCAGGTTTTTCCCTTGCTCACATTGAGTCCCCATCCAAACGTGTTTTTGGGTAATGAGGTATTGAGCTGGCCTACCCACATGCGCACTGCACATCCCCAGCTATGCCCAAGGTGGCCAACACTTGGTCTTGGGCCAGTTCCACGTGGAGTCGAGGGGATGAGAGGATCGCTGGCATATAGTGCGTGTTGCCTTTGCGAGGACTCGAACCCAGAACCTAAACGATAGGACGCCACTACCTTGAACCACTTACCCAGCCCCTGTAGGAATAGATAATGGAAATAAATAGTGAAAAGATTCTAATAAATGATAATGTAGTGGAAGAAAATACTCATTTTATAAAAGTGTCCATTGCCAATTATACACCAGATGAATGTATGACATGCTAATGATACAAAAAAGAAAAAATGAACAAAAACAGCATGATTTATATTCCAATATAGAAATTGATAAATAATGACTCAAAGGCCCAAGGGCCATCTCCTCGAGAATTACAATCTTCCGCATAGACCTCTACTCATATCCCCCATGTATATACCAACAACACAATCTTGCAACTAAATAGACTTTACTCAGGTTCCCCAGTGCAGTGACGGCCTGAGTAGACTGTGAGATATAAATCTCAGTAGTCTGGAACCACCGGTGTCTACCCAAAATCTAGAAATTTAATAAATAATGTAAATCAAGTGAAAGCGTGCATAAATAAAGTAAGCAGTACAATGTAACTATATACCCAAGTACATGATTCATCCCTTAGTTGGTGTCTGAACCATTATTATAAATTTTTTATGAATATACAATTGTCATTACATAATCATTTTCATTTTTTCAATTATTCAAACCTCATTGTATTATGAAATTCCTGAGATTCATCATAAGCCTGACATCCCTTCTATAAGACACTCACCAAAGATGTCTATAAAGACTATATAAGTAATCAAAGTAATGACCAGTTGTGTGCTAGTGATATGGCTTGGATAACCTATCATAAGATATTCAATTTTAATATTTCAAATACAATTTCCAATCCCATACACTAAAAATAGTGATTTTCTTCTAAGTACATCCACTAATAGTGATTAACCCAATTCATTGATAAGTCTGAACCTTTTCTCATATCCAATTCACAAATCCTTTTGTCACAACTATTTTCATTAACCAATTAATTAATTTCATGTACAACAAGTTAGACCCACAGTCTAATATCAATTAATGGGAGTTGGACATCATGTCTATCACCCTCGTGAGTATTTGGAATGTAGGTCCTTGTCTTACCACCCATGGGTATTTAAAGCATAAGTCCCTATCCCATAAAAGAATATTTCCATGAAACCTAGGTGTAGAATTCCTTGTCTAGTACCCCATAAGTATGTGGACCATCAGTCCCTATCTCACTACCCATCTATCAATCATACCCATATATTTTTCATTGGTGTAGAACTCCATTTCTAACACCCCATATCCATTCATTAATTAATTCATAAATTAATTAATCCAAATCTGTTAATTAATTTAACAAATAATTAACAACGTAAATCTGCCTTGAAAAAATTATACAATCAATTAACCATTCAACATATCAATTGTTGATAATTAATTATCAATTAATAATTCTAAATTAATTATCCTAAATCTTTAACAAGTCTAAAACCGTCCAATGAAATAGTGTTTCCTCTTGGACATTAACAATGAACATGCATGTCATAAACATCTCAAGTCAAACATACAGAATAAGGCCCACATATTTATCAACGATCTCATATATAATATCATATTTTTAAACAACTCCATCCTAAATAAATTAAGGAATGGAAAATAAACATGAATCCCAATGTATTATATGCTAAAAATCAAAATAATAAATCAACTCACAATCTTAAATTAATGCATTAAAATAAATTAATTCTGATAATTAATTATTTAAATCATATTTATTTAACTAGTTCATGAATTAATTATACATTTACCATTTATAATGTAACAATTAATCCATAAATTAATTATTACAAATTTCCAATTTATATTCCTAACATGTCAAAATACTCAATATTCTCAATATTTAGTAAATGCCACAAGTTTTACAAATCATCTCTTGATAATTAATTCTTTAATTAATTACCATATTACCCATCATACCCCATTCAATCATCTAATTAATCAAATAATATATCATAATTTTCTTAATTAACATTTTGTGACATAGATAAAATGGCCACCAAAGGGTTTCCATGTCCATCACTATTTAATTCCCATTTACAAGGAAGACCCATGGGTGCTTATTATTTAACCATTTAATATTTCATGGAAAAATTTCAACATATTTTCAATATCCCACAATTCATGATTTACAAATACATATGGTAATTTCTTCATTTATCACTTGTGGAAATAATCATTCAATAACCTAAACATTCTTGCATCCACATATCATGTATTAGCGTAATTAAGGATAAATACAAAATCCCAACCATAAGAAAACATGATAAGGCATTACCACCAGCCAATAGTTTATCTTTAATCATCATTTAAAAGAAATTTCATTGTTCCATAATCAAGAAAACTTATATGCTCAAATAATTAAAGGAATAAAATATTCTAAAGAAAAGGATAGAGATTTTGGGACCCTACCTTGCGTTGGAGCCATATTATCCTTTAGAAATTGATTTAATCAGCGATAGTCAATTCATTCAACACACAGTCACACATGGAAAACTTATATATATATATATATATATATTTAGACACACACACACACACAGATATATATATATATATATATATATATTTATATACACACGTGTGCTCCCTACAACATAATCAACACTTTACTAAAGCAATAAAACGAGACTTAAACCACTATAGTAAGGCTTAAAACACCTATAGTTATTTACTATGGAATCAAATAAATTGTTAGACTCTAATTGGATGGTGAAAAGAAAAAAAAATATCGGTGTATACACCTTTCCCCAATGACGACAACAAGCGAAAATAGACCCATCCACCTTGCCTTCATTGGCATATTCCAGAATACTAACAAGAGAGACCTTATAAATCAATCACACGTCCTATTAAAGAAAGAAACCAATAATGCATATTATTCAGAAAACCCTAAACTCGACCCAAAAAAATGAATGTTGAAATAGTGTCAAATTACAAAAGCAATCAATGAAAACACTAAAAAAAAATCCTCCCTCAAAGGATAGAACTAAACACATGGAGAAAACAAGAGGAATCGTCTATGAAAGAAGATCCTGGTAGAGGAGGGTGTCGCGTGCAACAACGGTTCTACCTAGGGTCGAATCACACTGCTATAGGGGGTCATCTGGGGGTCATACACCAGTTGTGAGTCACAATTGAAAAAAGGACGCAATGCAAAATGAGGTCCTACTCACGCTGCTATAGGTCTCACGCTATAGTTTATTCTGCCTAGGTGGTGTTGCATAATGTGGAATAGGTAGTTGGGCAGAGGTACGGTGAAAACCTAGGGTTGTAGGGGGTTTCATGCATGCCTCCTGTACAGTAAGAAGGACAAATCATCATTTCCTATATTATATTTTTTATACCTAAAAACTAAATAACACATATTACTTATTAAATAATTTTGATTTAATATACTCCAAAGAATAAAACCATAACCCCTTAATTCATTGTAATATCATTAATATGATATTAATGTTTAAAACTCCAATACATAACCTCTAATTAATAATAAATGGTTTTTTATTTATTCATAAACTGTTCACTTAATTTAAACAGTTCCTTGATTATCCCAAAAGACACATTAATTTATTCAACGCTTATTTAATTAATTCTTTATCAATAATTTAATTAACAACCCCAATAAGAATAAATTTATTATTATTATTAAAAACCTTCTTTTAATTATTCACAAAATCTTATATAATCTTATTTAATTAAAAATAATAATTAATTAAATAGGGTAAACTGCACGAGTTGGACCAAGACTCTGCACTGCCTGTGCAGATCCATTAAAGTGGACTTTTATGGATTTGATGCTCTCAAGACTCATCAGGACATACTCTATAATTCTCAAGTAATTACACAAGTCCAAAAATGACTCCATTAGGTGTTCCAACACTCAAAAATAAATTTCGGGAGCTAAGTTTTAAAATCCGACTCATTGATAAATAGAAAAAAATCAAAAACCCTGGTATTTTAACCTAACTAAAAAACAATGGACTTTAAAATCTACCAACCTTAAAAACATCTTATCCTCAAGTATCCATCAGGAACCACTACTAAATCCAACCACCAAAAAAAGTCATTTAATCTCATTAGAATTGACGTGTTGCATTCCCAATGCCAAACACACCTTTAAACCTTCACAAGCCTAATGGATAAGACTTTAAAACTAGAGACAAATCTCACATTATAGATTAAACATTAAAACAGAGCCTGTATATGTGGCTATTTTGGGGACCTCATAAAAAAATATTGAATCTCGATCAACCAACAAAAAATGTTGCACGTGCTCCCTCGAAAGACATTGTTGTTCCAAAACCCACATTCATACTTTATCTGATGATGTACCTTTAAAACTATTAAAAAACCATAATCATGTATAATGAAGTCCTTACCCAACCTCTGGTGAAATTTCCATGTCAAGGAATCAAAAGACTATTTTAAAAACAACCATGCCCCAACATGAATAAAGGAGTATCCCAGAGAAACCTTGCATCCCGCATACTACATAGATAAAAACCACTCATCAAGACCAGAAACATTTAAACTGTATCATGGTGAAAGAATAAGGCTATATTAGTGTCTCCATGATGAGGTTATGATGGGAGACATGCGCATCATATTCAGAAGAGTGAACTAAGAGAGAAACAAGTTTACTAAAAAATATCAGTTAAACTACTACCGTATGACACTATTCAAAAATCTCGCCATCACCTGCGTCATGTTTACAAAAATCAATATGACCCTTCCCACCTAAGGATTGTCTATGATGTCAAAAAAATATTAGCTACTTACTAGTTTGCTATCTCTGAAACATCTTAAACAAATGTGTGATGTTCCTTGAACTATGATCACCACATCAAATTTTCTCACATGAAATCAATAGTTTAATCCTGTCGGCATGTCAAAACACCCAAGTCCAGCATGCTAGTCTATTACGAAATAGAAACGTCGACCCTTTCTATTGGTCCGAAAAAATAGATATCAGAAGATTCAAAATCACCTTTTTCATTTTACCAATTTTAATGAATTGATTTCCACCTTTTAATATTTGAATAAATTTCAATAAACTCAAAATTAATTTTTTTCACAACAACTCTCTTTGTTTTCAACCATCACCCCAAAAAACAGAAATTCTATAACAATCATCTGTTTAAAAATTTCACATATAGTGTTATCCAAATATAAATAGGAAATTTAGAATCATAATACTTTTTTACCAAAAAGGCAACCTCCAAGGGTCCCATTTATTCAATCCATGTTCTTTAGAATGAAACCCAACAACTGTTCATTTCAATCAAAGCTCAATAGTTTTACATTTATAACCATTATCAAACATACTATGGTTATAAAAGGTTTAAACGCATGGTTGGCCATCTAGCAATTGTTAAGGTTTCTTTACACTTTATTGCTGAAATTTGGCTCCCATTTATCAAAATCAACATTTATTTAAAATTTTAACTTTAGCATCCCTTTGACACATCAAAACATCTCTAGAATGTTATCATAAGCAGTAACACAACATCATGCTATCACACAGAAGCATGGAACAACAACAAAACATGCTAATAACTGAGGCAGTAAGGCATAAAATCACTCAAGCACATTAAATCTATCCCCAAAACGTGCTATCTGTAGAGGCATGTTAAATTAGATCAAAACATGGGAGTGCACCCAAGGTACACAAACCAAATTAGCAGGCATCCTACTACTGCTACTACATGGCATGTTATATACAGGGCATGTGAATATCTATTTTCCTAAGATTATGCATGTATGAAACTTCCTTTCCATATCATCCTAAGGTTATTTTTTTCAAAATTTTCATAATTAATTAGTAGTGGAAAATACACCAGTCACTCAAGGTGAAATTATATCAACTGTAAATCAAACAACATGAACATTATTCCAAACCCTGGAAACATGGTCATTTCCCATACCCATGGTGATCAATCCCAAGTACGGGTATTAACCCAAGAGCGGACACATTACTAGTCTCCTATATACAAACCCGAAAACAGTAAGACAAAGGAAAAGAAACCCTTTGATACCACACTATAACGTCCTGACCTAGCTCATCACTAATCCAATGACTGAACTTGTCACCACATGGCCTCAAGAATGCCTCTCTATACACTAGAGGCTTCTGACTAGCATCAAGGGTCAATGGATAGTTAGTGGGTAGACTATACACTCATATCAGATTTCAGTAATAGACATTGGCAATAAATGGAGGAAGCAATCTAATAAATGATAAAGTAGTGGAAGGAAAAGAGTTCCCACTTTATAAAAGTTACAAAAACCAATTTCACAGTAAATTAATGCATGAAAAATATAATGATACAAAATGAAAAACAAAGAAAAAACAACATTCTATACATTCTAATACAAAAATATACAAAAAATGACTTAAATCCTCGAGGGAGATCTCCTTGATCATTCTGAGCATGCTCTCAGACCTCTTCTACTATCCCCTTAGTATATACCATCAAAAAAAATCCAATAACCAAATATAATCTACTTGGGTACCCCAGTTCCATAGCAGTCAGAGCAAGGTGTGTGATATAAATTTAGTTGTCAAAGACCACTGATGTCTACCCCAAATCCTGATAATTAATAAAAAATTTAAACCATGTGAAAGCATGCATAAATATAGTATGCAGTGAAATGTACCTATATACCCAATTACCTGCTTCAACCCCCAGCTAGTGTATAAACATGTATTATACATTTTTCTGGAATACACAATAGTCATTACCGAATCATTTTCTTTTATCAATTATTCAATCCTCATTAAATTATGAATTTCTCAAGATATGGCTTAAGCCAGACATACCCTATATAAGACACTCAGCATAGATGTCTCTAAAGACCATCTATGTAATAAATGTAAAGACCAAATCAAAGATTATGCTTTGGCTTGGATAACACGTCATAAGATATTGAATTTTAATCATTTATATACTATTTCTGAGACTGTCCACTAGAAATAGTGACTCACTCGTGGGTATGTCCACTAATATTGATTCACCCAATTCATTGATAAGTATGAACAGTTTCTCATATCCAATTCACAAATAAGTTTTTCACAATGGGTTTCATTAACCAATTAATTCATTTCATGTACTACCAGTTGGACCCACATTCAAGGTAAATTAATGGGAGTAGAAAATCATTTCTATCACCCTCGTGAGTATTTGGATCGCCATTACTTGTCTCACAGTCCATGGGTATTTAGAGCATCCGTTCATGTCCAATAAATGAGTATTTGCATGCAAGATGGGTGTAGAATGCCAAGTCTAGCACCCCGTGAGTTTTTAGAGCATCAGTCATTGTGTGACAACCCATTTATCAATCATACACATATAGTTATCATTAGTTTAGAACTCTATTTCTAACAACCCAAAACCATCCAATAATTAAATCATAAATTAATTAATACAAATCCGTTAATTAATTTAATAATTAATTAACTACATAAATCTCCCGCCAAATAATTCTAAAATCAATTAATCATTCAACATCTCAATAGTTAATAATTAATTATCAATTAATTATTCTCAATTAATTTCCCCAAATCATTAACAAGTCAGAAATTGTGTATTTTAAAAAAATTTCATCCATGACTTTAATAATTAACATGTATGTCATAAACTTCTGAAGTCAAACAGGCAGAAAAAGGCCTACATATTTAGCAACCATCTCACATAACATATCATATTTTCAAACAAAAACATCCTAAAAAAATTAGGCATAGAAAATAAACATGCATCCCAAGGTATTATAGGCCAAAATTCCAAACAATCAATAATTTATCTTTAATCATCATTTCAAAGAAAATAAACATGCATCCCAAGATAAATTGTTGGTTGTTGGTACTATCATATCATGATTAAATTAATTAATTAAATCATATCTCTTTAACGAGTTCATCAATTAATTAACCATTTACCATTTATCATGTAATAATTAATCCATCAATTAATTTTTACCAGTTTCCAATTTATATTCCAAACATGGAAATTTTTTTATTATTCTCAATATTCTGTAAATGACACTATTTTTTCAACTCATCACTTGATAATTAATTCTTCAATTAATTACCCTATTACTCATCTTATCCCATTCAATAATCTAATTCCAAAACTGATATATCATCATTTGGATAATTAGCATTCCATGACATGGGTAGAAAGGTACACCAAAGGGTGTCCAAGTCCATGACCATTTTAGTCCCATTTACAAGGAAGACCCAAGGGTGCGTTTTGTTTAACTATTTAGTATGTAGGGCATAAGATCAAAATATTTTCAATATCCAGAAATACATTCTTTACACCAACACATGGTAATTTCCTCATTTATCAATCCTAGAAAGAATAATTCAATAACATCAAAAGTCTTGCATCAACATATGATGTATCGACATCATTTTGGATATATACAAAAGGCCAACCGTAAGAAAACATGATATGATAATACCAACAACCAACAATTTATCTTTAATAGTCATTTCAAAGAAATATAATAGTTACACAATCAAGGAAACCCATATTCTAAAATTATGTAAAGAAGAAAATAATTATTAAATAAAGTGATAGATATTTGGGACCCTACTTTAGGGTGGAACAAGATTATACATCATCAATTGATTTAATCGACGGTAGTCAATGCAATCAATACATAGTCCCACATGAACAACTTATATATATTTATATATATATATACATTTATATATATGTACATGTATATGTATATGTATATATATTTATATACACACATGCCTACCCTAAAACACAATCAACAATTTACTAAAACAAAAATAAGAGACTTAAACCATTACAGTAAGGCTCAACACACCTATAGTTATTTACTAGGGAATCAAATAAATTGTTAGAATCTAATTAGATGGTGAAAAAAAACGGTGTATAAAAATTACCCCAATGACAGTAGTGAGCGAAAATGAACCCATAAGCCACTCTTTCAGAAGAAGATGCTAAAATACTAACAAGTGAGACCAGATACATCAATCACTCATTCTATTGAAGAAAAAACACAATAATGGGTACTATTATCAATACCCTAAACTCATTGAAAACCAAAATGAAAGTCAAAATTGTGTCATTTCAAAAAAGTGATCAAGAAAAACCCTAAAAAATTCTACCTCGATGGATTGAACCAAACATATGTAGAAGAGAAGAGGAATCATCCATGGAAGAAGGTCCCAGAAGAGGGGGGTTTCGCACACTACAGTAGTTCTGCCTGGGGTGGAAGTGTGCTACTACAGGGGGTCATCAGGGGGTGATGCACCAATTTTGAATCGCAGGTGGAAGGAGGACGCACCACAAGGATGAGGTCCCATGCATGTCACTATTGGTCACATTCTATAGGGTATTCTACGTGGGTGGTGTTGTGTCACTCCGAAGGGGTAGTCGGGTGGAGGTACAGTGAACACCTAATGTTATTGGGGGTTTTCTGCATGCCTTTTGTATTATAGGAAGGAGAAATCATCCTTTCCTCTATTCTGTTTTTTATACTGAAAAACTAAATAACACTTATTATGAATTAATTAATTATTATTTAATATAATCAAAAGAATTAAACCACTACCCCTAAATTAATTGTAATATCCCTAATATGATATTAATGTTTAAAACTCCAACCCATAACCTCTAATTTATAATAAATGGTCCTTTATTAATTCTAAAGCTCTTAAATTAATTTAAATGGTTCTTTGATAATCCCAAAATCCGCATTAATTTCATCAACTATCATTTAATTAATTATTTATCATTTACTTAATTAAACAACATAAATAATTGTAAATTCATCATCATTATTATTAATATTAAAATTCTTTTAATCAATCCCAAACTCTTATATAATCATATTTAATTAAAAATAATAATTAATTAAATAGTTTATATTGCATGGGTTGGACAATGATTGTGCACTACCCGTGCAGATCCATCAATGTGGACTTTTTTGGATCTGTTCCTCTTGATACTCATCGGGACACTCACTAAAATCCTCAGGTAATTACGAAGGTCAAAAAACCAGACATTTAGATTTTCCAACACTCGTAATAAAATTCAGATGCTCCGTTTTCAAAACTAACCCATTTATGAATTGAAAAAAAATTCAAAAACCATTATATTTAAATGTGATAAAAAATGAGACATTACATCCTTATAAATACATATCATAATAATTAAATTGGAGAGGAAGGTGACTTATTAAATTAATCGTGGAATGATTTTCCACCCTTTTCATTTATTGTTAATTATATGCAGAAAAGTTATAGTGACCAGATTTATTTTGGGTATATTTGGAATAGAAAACAAACACAAAGGGGAAAATTAATGTTCCCAAAGGTGTTTAGTTTATTTTTTCAATTATGATTTCAATTTCATAAATACAATGAAGTGAGGAATTGGGTGGTGGATTTATGTATCCTCTAAATTAATGAGGAATTACTATTTCACATATAGTATAGATGGATATGAATAAATATTTCACCACACTTTTATATATGGATGGATAGATTCATGTGGGATTAAAAGAGTTGATCATAATGGATAATTAATAACATGTAATTATGGGATGATTCCATAATTTTATAAAATATTTATCCTATAAAAGAGATAATAGATGACGAACCTACCATTGGAAGGACTATTTGGATATTCTTAACTCATATAAATAAGGTTTAATCTATTTAGGATATCTAATTAAAAGAGGAGAACCCATTTTAGAAGAACCATGTAAGTTGTATATTGTAATCAATTTTGAAAAACTCTAGGATTAAGGATTAATTAAATATGATGGACTTGGATTTATTACAAAATATTTCCACCTATTATGGGAAATATGTTAATGTAAATACACAAACATTCATATTTTACAAGATACAACAACTCATTATTTCATAAGAATTATTTTCAAATTATTTTAATAATTAAAAAAATTCATATAAACAAGTATAGAGATGATATAAGGTGTATAGTAATGTATAACATTAGGTGGAGTTGATGTAGAAGAGTTCTGGTTCAACAAAATAAAAATATGAAAAAATGGATATAGAAATATTCTACATACATGAATCCCAAGGTAGGTGATTACCTATATAGGTGAATCCATGTATACAAATTCATCAAATTTGTAAAAAAATTATTTTGTAAATATCACCATAAATTAGTGAATCTATACAGTTGAATGAACCAAATATTCTAATCTAAATAGATGAATATTGGTGCACATAAAAATTCTGAATAATTAATTTAAACAAACTCCACATAGATAAATTAATAGATGAAGCCACATTATTTATGTATAAGATTATTATATAATATTTAAAAATAACATAAAAAATGTGGCTATATATCTTAATTTGTATCCATGTTCCCAAATGAAGACTATAGTAGGTGATTTGGAAGATATGTTACAGATAACCAAATTCATATACATAATGAATCAAATAATAAAATTACTTACTTTGTCGAATCTACATAATCAAAATAAAAATTCTTCTTTACAAATTTCCATTACATTCTTATTGTATGTTTCAAACTATTAGATTTAATTAATTTGATGTAGAAGTCATTAAGGATGATAAAAGAACTACTAATTCATGTTTTAAACATCACAAAACCCATTAATCTTGCGAGATCCATGAATTAAAAGAAAGAGGAGAAAATATTCATCCATATTGAAGAGAATAACATGGATTTATAAAAATATGTGTTTCCAAAATTTAATAATTTTATCTAAACATGAATAAATTGATGCTAATGTTTTTATATTTAGTTTCTAATACTATAAAGCTTATAAAAACATGATATATAAATTCTTTGAGCAATAAACAAAGAGGAAAACCACAATATATAAAACTTAACAACAAATTGATGTTATCCAGTTTTCACGAATAATTAAGATTATATTCCATTGAACCTATAGATGTTATTCATCAAAGAATATATTACTCTGATATAAGGTTATTCAAGTGTTCATGAATGATTGAGGTTTAAATCATGTAATTTTCTGATGACATGAAAAAGGATAAGAACTTTTGTTTGTTACTATTAGTGATAACGATTTCCACACCACATTTCATTGAAATGAATTTTATTAAACTTCATATATATGATGTAAAATTTTTAGTGGAGGTATTTTTATAAATAGTAATTCATTCCTGAGGTAGATATATTGCGATAATTTATCCATGAATAGTATATGAAATAATAATAATTGAATGAGAGTATTCATGGAATACCTTTTGAGTTGAAAAATATGTTCATAAACAAATGGGGAACCCTAAAATATGTATTCTAGTATTTTACTTTGGAGATTGGTATTGATTTCACCCCAAAAAGTACAAATTATAGAGATTGAAAATCAATGAATCATTTAATGTAGACCCCAATTTATTTGAGGAGTTAATACTGATCGGGAAAATACATAAAAAATATACAACCATTTCTACTAGGTGTTATTATCATTATAGTTCTAAGAGATATGATGCTGGGATATATTATTCAGCCTCTTAATTAAAAATAAGATATATCCACAACATGTTTTATCAATAAATAGTAATATAATATGAGAATCATGTTAAGTTCATATTGAAGTGTGCTATAGTTTTTGAGAAGATAGGAAGCTATGTGATTAGGTTTTATGAAGAACTATGAAGTTGAGTTGTTACTAGGTATTATGTTTCATGGATTTGTGTATATGATATTATGAAATTAAAAGATACACCATAATTATGTATGTGATCTACTTTATGGATGTTTTGAAATTCTTATGTCATGAAAGTATTTTTTACCAATTATAAATTCAATGGAAGATCTTCTATATAAATAGTTGGGCCCGATAGAACATATGTGACAAGGGGTATTCAAGAAGACCACCATTTGACATGATAAATAAATTGTGAATATATTTTATTAATTACTATGTGAAACAATTATTTTTATATTTGGTGAGACCCTAACATTTTAGATATGGGAAGCATCAAACTACATTAATAATGGAGTGATTGTTATAGTAGAGAATCTGTTATTGGAGTGAATAATCATTCATAAAAAGGATTTTTATATAGAATATAATATTGAAAAAATATATCATTATTATTTATTTCATTAAATTAATGAAAATATTTTATTGATCACAAGTTTTAACATTAATAGATATTATTTCAATAATCAACAAAAATGGATTAATTCCATGGGGTTTAATGTGATGGTTTGGAATTTGTAAAACTTATTCCACACTACATTCAACGCCCTCTCAATTGTCTATATAACTCTATTGGTAATCGCATTAGGATACCAATATATCACCAAATTAATTAGAAAATTCCCCTATATTATTGTAGGGAAATATAAATTCTCCTAAGGCATCTCTTGAATCATAGGATGCCATCACCTATTCTAACCCAAAAAATAAATAAGAATAAATAGATCATATATATAATGATATTGATCATAATGATCATATATTTTTTTCTATCATTACATAGAGACACCTCTCTAACATTTAAATTGGACCAATATTTCCTTGTAGCATATATTTTTCCTCAAATCATTCTTTCATGAAAAAAATCTACTATGATTGAAAAAAAAGTAATAAATGAAGTAGATATTATATATTTTTATAGAATTTTTAGAAGGAATCACTATATGTAATGAAGAACATGGACATGTGAAATTGGTTATAAAGGAAGACATGTGTCCTAGCTTGATTTGTTCCTACATTTATATCGAGAACTAGAGGCATATATCTCATTTTTTATGTTGTATAGGGATGCATTTCCTTGGAATAATAATGAAATTTCAATGCTTAATATTAGTTTATCCACCCACCATTAAGGTATTTCAAAAGATCCCCATTTTTATAATTCTGTATCCCATAGATTACATCCAACTAATGTTGTAAAAGAAAAAGTCAAAGTTGAAAATATTATAAAGGCCAAATTCATAGAAGGGGTTTAATACCCAAATTTACATACCAATTTTTGTAAAATTTGTTTCCCTAGACCATTGTTATTCTGAAATTTTCATTTAGTATATCATGTTTATAGTGAGTTATGCGTGATTTCTACATACAATAATAATTTTTATATTTATTCATCCACTATTTATAAGGTAATGTCAGAATATTATTTTTTACTTCAATAGGTTATAATAGTTACAAGGCAATATTTAGAACCTAGCTAGACTAGGGAAATAATATTAAACATATATCTTATGGGCTAGAAACATTACATCAATATAAAAAAATTATGACCATCAGGTGTTGGGAGATCATATAAATTGATACTTCTTGTCATGGAGTTCACACTTGGTGATCCTGTGTTGACGAGATCATGGGTATTGAACTAAAAATAAAAACAACACATTTTTCTTATTTAATTGGTAGTTCCTATCCATGAGAACAAGTAATAAAAACCTGTAATAGGATTATTATCATAATATACTATATTATTATACACTTTTTTTAAGATGAAAATAAAAGAATTTATGGTTGGGTGATGTAACTTATATTGAGTGTGTCATTGGTGGTATGGGATTTATTGAACACTCAAGATCAATTTTTTAACTTATGAATGGAAGATATATATTCATCCCAATTGATATTGATGGAAGAATCTTTACTAAATCTATTTCCATTGTAAATTAAAGAAAGTCCATCTTATAAGAGACAAAAATAATAGAGTGAGAAATAATTTTAACACAAAGTGTGCATCATTCTTTATGAGACCCCATGAGAAAGAGATATTATATTATAAGGTATGTGTTCGTAGGAAAGGTTATCATTTATACAGATTTTCATTATCTAATTTTGGGATTTTTTTATTTTCTTGAATGTAATCCTACCCTATAAATAATATTCACTTCTATTGAGATAAGGGAAAGAGGGTCACACACTATGAATATTTAAAAGTCTATCATATTCGAATGAGTATGAGTATATTACACTGTGGGCCCCAAAATGTTGTCTTGGAGATGTTTGAGTATAAAAATTTACCAATTAATAAATAAAATCATTATTTTTTGATTATATAATAATTGGAGTCGAATTTATTCATTTTATGCATTTAATATTATTTAGGATAATAAATGAGAAAGTATTAATTGGGATTGTTGATTCAAGTTAATAAATAACTTTTATCACAAAATATATTTAATTATATTACATATAAGTGATAAAAATATAAATGAAATTTATGAAAAATTTAGTTAGTTATAATGTATGATTTTCAAATAAATCAATCCAAGATATTCTTTATGGATAAAAACAAAAATATAGTAGTTATCATTGGGATGCTGAAGTATTTGTAATATCTTTTCACTAGCACTAAAAAACCAACATTCAATATTCACACAGACATTGAAAGCATATGTTATTGATATTGAGAGATCTGAACTTTTTTTCTTCTATAAATGTTCTTCAACAATGAGTATTTGTTGAACAAACCTTAAAATAGAATGATGTTATTGATTATTTTAAATTTTACACTTAAATATATCCATTTTGGATTAGAGGCCTTCATACCATGATATATATCATAAGAATAAATTTAGATACATTGATCCTATGATAAAATTTTAAATCCATGGTTTCTATAATTCTTTTTCCTACCCTAATTACTTTAACTAGTTTTAGAGAGATTTTTTAAGGGTTGAATATTATAGAAAAATATAATATACATTAAATTCATGTATAGGGAATCGAAAAAATTACACTAAAATGAACCATTATTTGATCTGATATCATAAGACTATGTTGTGTCCAATGGTCATTTCAAAATCGATCGAAATAAATTTTTGTGGGTTTAAAAATAGAAGAATATATTTATATGTAAATTATATTTTAAACCTTATATAGTGGTCAGTGATGATTTCTAGTGAACGCAATATTTCATCCACATTACCATTTTAGAAATTGGATTTATTGGAGAGGAATTTTATCAACATAATTTTGGAATTTAGTTAAACAAATTCATTCCTATTTTATAGGATTTTAAAAAAAAATAAAACCCAAAAAAATAAATAAATGAAGGATGGGAATGGTAGTTTCTACATTTCATGAAAAAAGATAATTAATGGTGAAAAAGGTAGAGGACCTAGCTGTAGGAAACAAAAAAATAATATGGGGGGTATGCACATTGTCCAAAAATTGGTGGAATCCAATTAGTTATAGCTTCTCACATATGCGGGTGACATATGTTAAAAAAATATTTTTTGTTATTCTAGGAGAATTTGATAGCACTAACATCCCCTCTCATTTGACAAAAACAAGGACCCTACATAAGAACCCTGCCACCAAATGACACCAGTTATAAGGCCCAATCCTTAAACCTTACTTAATCTTGAGTTATTACAAGATTACACATTGATGATCTTTTCGGGTTTAGATTTTTAGAGAATTAGATCATAAAACTTGCATTACATTCCACGTAAAAACAAAGTGGTTAAATAAAGATAGTATTCTTCTTTACCATCAATGGAAACTTATTTGAAATAAAACATGGAATCCTTCTTGACACTTCCTTTACACTATCATCATATCATGTACCTTTCCCTTGACCTGTGAAAATCATTTCAAAAAAACATGGGATGAGCATAAAAAGCTCAATAAGGGGTACAAAAATATGGAAAGGAAACATGGGTACATATATACATAAGAATGAAATCATACTTTACCCATAAAACATATGCACTTTAACATACCTCATCAAATCATGAATAAATCATAGAAATCATAAGACATAAAGGTAAATTGAGGCATTCATAACATTCTTACGTATGGAGTAACCCTCTTGGTTACGTTTGGAATACCCATCATAGTATATTCCCTAAATCTCTTCGAAGAAACCTTAATGTTTCACTCCTTCATGTTACCCAATGCATTGGACAGCTATATCGGGCTCACCCGCTCTTAGTTTATCACGGAACCACCCGTCTTCATAATAATTCCCAAGAACCTCAACATAATCGTATGACATAAAACATGCATAAAGGAAACATAACATTTCCACCATTAAATCACAAGATATCAATACAACACATTGATATAGAAAAATTATGAAAACCATTTTCAATACCAAAATAAAAGAAAAGTAAAAAATGGTATTTATTTTTCTTTTAAAAAGAAGGTATGTCTTGTAGAGGAAGCCGAAACTCAAATAATGGTCACGACGGCGGATAAGTCGTTGTCGCCGCATACGTACGACAAAAACATTTCCTTTTGTCATTTAGTAAAAGGATTAGTATAAAAAAGATTCCTTTTGGATAAACGTAAAAGTCATAAGGGTTTATACACCGTATAAAAGAAGGTTCTGTATAAAACAAAATATGCCTCAATTAAAGGAGATTGACACGAAGTCCCATACCTCGGGTCCGACTTGACTCGATCGTTCTTTAATGTCCTGAATAATAAACTTGAGTTAATTTATAATTGATTAAGAACCTTTTTCAAGTTCATTATTCCGTTTATATCACTTATTACCATGTCATGAACACTATGTAATTATTTAAGTTAATAACGGTCATTTTAACGATCATTGGTACTTGAGTCAAAAATAAACCCTTTATAATTACAAGTTGTTCATGTATCCCTTATATACAGAATGGTATTCATGATGTAGATATAATATATGTCATATATATCCAGTACATTCCTGCATTTATAATATTACATAATCATTTAGAGGTAAGAAATGAAATGCACCGTTCATGGAGACGGTAGGCCGTACGTACGCATGAACGCTACTTTCATTTCTATTTAGTATTTTATAGAATGGAATCATAATTATATAAAGGTATGTTATAATTCCAGTATAATATCATATATAATATCATAGTTCCATCCTTTATACGTCCCACATATGCTATTTAACGAATCAAATCACTTTGAGGGGGCGGTAGTCCGCACTTCCTTAAATGAAGATATCGTGTTTACCCATAATGGAAACCATAAAGGTATACCAAAAATTTAAAATACAGAAGCTTAAGGAAAACATAAACATATTATATATCATATATAAATATAGTGACATCTTAATGGCCACCTTTGAAGGTGTTAAAAGAATGTTGAACAATCATCGTTTCGGGAGGCATAAATTCGCCATCCACGGAAACAGTATGTTCGTTTACCATTAGATATAGGTGTGTGTAAGTGTAGCTCGAATCCTTATTATAACAACATCTTAGTATATTTAGGATACTGTAGTTGTGACAAAAGAAAAGAATAAAAATAGTTTAGGGGTTGGAGAAGCAAAATAAAACAAAAGGACTCAAAAGAAGACATTACCTTAAAATTGGGTAACTCCCTTTGGTTTGAGCTCAAAGGCTTCCTTGAGAAGACTTCTGCCCAAATTGAGGCTTCAAGGAGTAATAGAGGTAAGTGGAGAGACACAATGGGAAGGGTTTGGCCGAGCCAATGGCTTTGGAAGTGTGGGTAAGCAGGTAGAGGTGGGGGCCTTTTATAAGAGGATAGGAGGGGCACTCTTGGAAAGTAAAGATAAGTTACTTTATTTTAAAATGAGTTTTGGATTCAAAAGGCCCCACATTGATATAATTCGAGGATAAGGTGATAAGGGTTCTAAATCCACTCATCCAATTGGTTTTGTCCATGTGTAGGTCTTAGATTTTACATTATCTTTCCATTTTATTTAAATCGTTAAATAATGAGGTCATTGCTGTATCATCATGATGTCATAAATACTTTAATTTATTTAATGTATAAAAATTATAAAAAAATACTATGATGTATGAAAACTTTTTATATTTCTAATTAATATTTATAGTCAAAGAGATTACTTTTATAACCCCATGTAAAAATTGTTTTAGTAAAATAACTCATGTTTGTGTCATTTTTACTTTAACATTAAATAAAAAGTTATTTATGTCATTTCCCAACCAAAGTGGCTCCATGGGGTCCTAGAGTTGACCCATGTCTTGTCGTGGTCGGCCATGACACAACCAATAATGGTAGGACATGTGTCTAGGTCATTTCAGTTTATTAAAACATTATTCTTACCTTAAACTACATTAATTACCTCTAATCGCGATTAAAAACTTAATAAGTTACTATTCACCAAAAAATTATTATAATCTCATTGAACCACATTTTAATTCTTAATGACAACCATGTATGTCGGATTTTTGAAATTCAAAACACAAGGATGGCAAAATTTCATTTAAACGAAAAATCAGTTTTTATAAGTACCACTTAGTGGTTTCACTATTCTTCAAAAATTGAAGTTTTTCAGAAAATTACCAAAAATTCACCCAAAGCTATATTTGATACTCTGAATTCAAAAATTATGTCTATTTTACAAAATTCAAATCATATAAGTTACATTAATTAATTTAATAAATAAATCCCGATGTCATGACAAATAGTGTGTTTTTATGAAACAATAAGTATCAAAAGATTGACACTAGTTTAAGTCCAATTTAAAAGTGAAATTGATTCCAACGACCACCATTGGATTAAATGGTAAAAATATATTCAAATTTCACATTTAAAATAATTCAAAATATAATCTAATCATATAAATAAATTAGATTAAAAAGCAGTTTTGATGTAAAATACTGTATTTTCACTATTCATTAAAAAATGAACATTGTCAGAAAAATACCAAAAATTCACACAAAGTAAATTATGATGTCCCGATCATAAAGAATAAGTTTATTTTGACAAACATAGCTTATAAAATTGTCAAAAGATATATTTAAAAATGTTTTTCCATCAAAAGGCAGTAAAACAATATTTTAATAAATATTAGTGTATTCCATGCTTAAGATTGTATTTAATATCATTTTAAGCCTCTAAAACTATATCTAATTAATTAATAGACAGAGATAAAAAATATCTATTATTCATTACTTAATTGGAATCTTACATCCTTCCCCCATTAAGAAAATTGTGTCCCTGCAATTTATTTACTTATCGAATAAATGGGGGTACTTGTCCCTCATTGCATTTTCAGATTCCAATGTTGCCTCTTCCATCATGTTGTTTTTTCACAAAACCTTTACCTGATTAATCACCTTATTCTGTAACACTTTCTCCCTGTGGTCAAGAATCTGGATCAGTTGTTCCTCATAAGATAGGTTCTCTTCCAGCTGAACTACCTCTGGACTCAAAACATGAGATGGATCTGGCATATACATTCTCGACATTGAAACGTGAAAAACATTGTGTACCTGAGATAAACTCGGAGGTAAAGCCACCCGGTATGAAACTAATCCAACTCTCTCTAGAATTTCATATGGTCCAATGAACCTTGGAATCAGCTTTCCGTTCATACCAAATATCATCACACTTTTCCAAGGAGAAACCTTGAGAAAAAAATGATCACCTACCTCGAAAGATAGATCCTTCCTCCTATTGTATGCATAACTCTTCTGCCTACTCTGAGCTGTTCTCATGTGCTTCTAAATCAACTGAACTTTTTCTGCCATCTCTTCTACCAATTCTGGTCCCATCAGCTTCCTTTCACCCACTTCATCCCAGAAAGCTGGAGTTCGACACCACTTCCCATATAATGCCTGAAATGGTGCCATTTGTATACTGGAATGAAAACTGTTATTAAATGAAAATTCAACCAAAGAAAGATATTTGTCCCAACTTCCCTGATAATCCATAGAACAAGCTCGTAGCATATCCTCCAAGGTCTGAATTTCTCGTTCTGACAGCCCATCTGATTGAGGATGAAATGTTGTACTAAAATTTAATTTAGTACCCAACAACTTCTCAAGGCCTTTCTAAAAGTTAGAAGTGAACCTGGGATCACGATCAGATACAATGGAGAGAGGAACTCCATGTAACCTGACTATTTCTTTAAGATACAAATGGGAAAGTTGATCTAGGGAAAAAGTATCTCGTATAGCAAGGAAATGAGCAGATTTGGTCAAGCGATCAACAAAAACCTAGATTGCATTATTATCTCGAGATGTCTTCGGTAATCCCACAACAAAGTCCATGGATATATTCTCTCATTTCCACTCTGGCACTGGTAAAGGTAGAAGCATCCCTTTGGTAACTGCTACTCTGCTTTAACCTGCTGACAAGTCAATCACTTCACAGTAAAATCAGCAATATCTCTTTTCATTCCATCCCACCAGTAATACTCCTGAAGATCTCTGTACATCTTAGTACTGCAAAGATGAACTGAAAACGGAGAACTATGAGCTTCACATAACAACTCTAACTCTGATTCACAAGGAACACAAAATCTCTTCCCAAATCTCAAAAAACAATCACTGTCAATGTTGAATTCAGGCAACTTACCTTTCTGAACCAGCTCTACCTTTTTCTACAAGTCACTGCCTTGCTTCTGTGCTTGCTTGATTCTATCTGATAGAGATGATCTCACTGATACCTGAAACAAAACAGAAGAACTTCCTGCACCAACAACTTCTATGCCAAAGTTCGTCAAATCCTTAACCAAAGGATCATGTTCCAAACGCAACATTGCTAATGAAGCATTACTTTTTCAACTCAAAGCATCAGCCACTTTATTTGCTTTTCCCGGATGGTAATGAATTGTACAATCAAAATCCTTGATTATTTCTAGCCATCTCCTTTGTCACATGTTCAATTTTTTCTGAGTGAATATATACTTTAAACTTTTGTGATCGGTATATATTTCACACTTTACTCTATACAAATGATGCCTCCAAATTGTTAAAGCAAAAACAACAGCAGCTAATTCCAAATCATTTGTAGGGTAATTTACCTCATGGGTTTTCAACTGTCGTGAAGGATAAGCAATTAGCTGATCATTTTGCATTAGGACGCAACCAAGTCCTTTCAATGAAGCATCATTGTAGATAACAAACTCACCATTCCTGGAAGGTAGTGCCAAAACTGGAGCATTCACCAATCTTCTTTTCAATTCCAGAAAAAAAATCATCACATTCTTTTGTCCAGATAAACTTAACACTCTTCTGAGTTAGCTTAGTCATTGGACTAGATAACCATGAAAAATTTATAACAAACCTTCGGTAATAGCCTACCAAACCAAGGAAGCTATGAATCACAGTTACATTTGTGGGTCTTGGCTATTCTTCACCAACCTTTGTTTTTACAGGATCAACAGTTATCCCATCTTTAGAAACAATATGACCAAGGAATGAAATTTGTTGCAACAAAAACTCACACTTTCTGAATTTTCCATACAATTTCTTTTCTTTTAAGGTTTTCAAGATAACCCTTAAATGTCTTTCATGCTCCTCTTTACTTTTAGAAAACACCAAAATATCATCAGTGAAAACCACCACAAACTTATCCAAGAACTCACGGAAAATTATATTCATTAATTCCATGAATAATGCAGGTTCATTGGTTAGCCCAAAAGGCATTACTAAAAATTCATAATGGCCATATCTTGTACAAAACGCAGTCTTCGGAACATCTTCTTCCTTTACCTTCAGCTGATGGTACCCGGATCTCAGGTCAATCTTTGAAAAATACTGAGCTCCCTAGATCTGATCAAAAAAATCATTGATAGAAGGAAAAGGATATTTGATCTTAACAGTGGTATTATTCAAGGATCTATAATCAATGCATAGTCTCATAGAACCATCTTTCTTTTTAACAATTAAAACAGGAGCACCCCATGGTGATGTGCTAGGTCAAATGAAACCTTTCTCTAATAAATCTTGCAATTTCTCCTTCAACTCTAAAAGTTCAATTTGATCCATTTGATAAGGGGGTTTTGAAATTGGCTTAGCATCAGGAACTTAGTCAACAGTAAACTCAACTTCCCGATCTGGTATTATTCCATGGAACTCATCAAGAAAAACATCAGGATACTCATTTACCACTGGCACATCATTAATCTGAACAGTTCCTTTATTTTCAACGATGTGTGCAAGGTAACATTCATTTCCATCTTTTACAAGTTTCTTGGACTCTTGATATGTTATCAAAAGTTAGGGTTCATTCTTGTAAAAAAACTGACAGTCTTTCTGAAAAGAAACTTCTTTAGCTCTACAGTCAATCTTAGCATGGTAAATAGAGAGCCAATCCATACCCAGGATAACATCAAACTCTACTAGAGGTAGAACAATAAGGTTTGCAAGTAGGTTCTTTCCACAGATAAGGATAGGAAGATTATTATAAATTCTTTTTGCCTCAACATTTTCCCCAGGTGTCTTTACCACAAGTTTAGGAGTCATTTCATGAGATGGTATTCCCATTTTACTAGAAAAGTTTTCAGAGATGAAAGAATGTGTAGACCTCGAATCAAACAACACACTGGAATAATCTGAATAAATAAACAAAGTACCTGATACAACTTCATTTGATGGCCCGACATCTACTGAAGTAGTTGCAAAGGATTTCACCACCCCATTCTACTTGTAGTCTAACTTCTTCCCATCACCCAAGCTTTTTTCAAACACTCGTTTGCATAGTGACCCATCTCATTGCACTTATAACATTTCACTAACTATAAATCAAATTTGGTCTTACCATCACCCTGATCTTTTTCAGTGAAATCACGACCTTCTGTCCCATCTTACCACATCAGTAGCACTTTCCATAATTCATAAGACATTCCCCAGCATGCCTTTTTCCACAATTATCACAAACTGGAAACTTAGTTTTCTTACCATCAGAGTTTTTTGAAGAATTCTTACCTTTCTCCTGCCACCTCGGTCTCTTCTTTTGTTGGTTGTTATAGAACACTTGATCATTAGAAAACTCCATTTCCACCTTATCAGCACATCAAACAAGCTTTTCATAACTTGTAAATTCATGAGAATCTAATTCCTTTAGATATTTTGGCTTTAATCTTGAGTAAAAACGATTGATTTTACTATCAAGGTCTCGGATAAAATTTGGAGCGTACCATGCCAATCGAGTGAACCTTTCTTCATAGTTAGCCACTGATTATTCCTCTTTCCTCAATTCCAAGAATTGCTTTTCCATTCTAAGTCGAACAGCATTAGGAAAATACTTCTGAAGAAACATACCTTTGAATTCATCCCAGTCGAGAGCATCAATCTCATCAGCGTCCCTAATATTTTTAACCATCGACCACAACTGATCTACTTCACCCTCCAAATGGTAAATAGCAAGACTAACCTTTTGATTGTCTGAACACCCCATGACATCAAAAATCTTCTCCAGTGCTTTAATCCACCCTTCATCTAAAACAGGGTCAGATGATCCTCTGAATGATGGGGGATGTTGCCTCATGAAATGTTCCACCACTGACATGTTCCTCTGCAGTTGATCTGGCTGATCTCGTGCATGGATACCACCACCATTTATCGCTTGAGTCAATTGCACCATTACTGCAACAAACTATTCAGTTCCAACTCCGACCATCTCAGGATGCGAATTCGGAAGGTTATTTCCTTCTGCATGCCTTCCTATCACTGCTTCCCTGTTTCCTCTACGGAAAACCATTTTGAACAAACATGTCTTAGATGAAGCAACATGGTAAACTTCAAATACTATATCACTTCAATTTTACCATAAAAAAAATATTTTCGGATAATCATTTAATAGGATTATAACTCCTAAAGTTATCTAAACTGACCTTTGATACCAACTATAAGGCCCCAGCCTTAAACCTTACTTAATCTTGAGTTATTACAAGATTATACATTGAGGATGTTTTTGGGTTTAGAGTTTTAGAGAATTAGATCATAAAACTTGCATTACATTCCACGTAAAAACAAAGTGGTTACATAAATATAGTATTCTTATTTCCCATCAATGGAAACATATTTAAAATAAAACATGGATTCTTTCTTGACACTTCCTTGAAACTATCATCATATCATGTACATTTTCCTTTACCTGTGAAAAACATTTCAAAAAAACTTGGGAAGAGCATAAAAAGCTCAGTAAGGGATATAAAAATATGGAAAGGAAACATGGGTACATATTTACAGAAGAATGAAATCATACATTACCCATAAAACATATGCAATTTAATATATCTCATCAAATCATGAATAAATCATAGAAATCATAATACATAAAGGTAACTTGAGGCATTCATGACATTCTTACGTAGGGAGTAACCCTCTTGGTTACGTTTGGAATATCCATCACAGTATATTCCCAAAATCGCTTCGTAGAAACCTTAACGTTTCACTCCTTCGCGTTACCAAATGCATTGGAGAGCTATATCGGGCTCACCCGCCCTTAGTTTATCACGGAACCACCCTTACTCCTAATAATGCCCAAGAACCTCAACATAATCGTATCACATAAAACAAGCATAAAGGAAACATAAAATTTCCACCTTTCAATCACAAGATAACAATACAACACATTGATATAAAAATATTATGAAAACCATTTTCAATACCAAAATAAAATAAAAGTAAAACATGTTATTTATTTTTCTTTTAAAAAGAAGGTATGGCTTGTAGAGGAAGCCGAAACTCAAATAATGGTCACGGTGGCGGAGAAGTCATTGTCGCCGCATACATACGACAAAAACATTCCCTTTTGTCATTTAGTAAAACGATTCGTATAAAAAAGATTCCTTTTGGATAAACGTAAAAGTCAAAGGGGTTTATACACCGTATAAAAGAAGGTTGTGTATAAAACAAAATATTCCTCAATGAATGGATATTGAGACAAAGTCCCATACCTCAGGTCCGACTTTACTCGATCGTTCTTTAATGTCCTGAATAATAAACTTGAGTTAATTTATACTTGATTAAGAACCTTTTTCAAGTTCATTATTCCTTTTATATCACTTATTACCATGTCATGAACACTATGTTATTATTTAAGTTAATAACGGTCATTTTAACGATCATTGGTACTTGAGTCAAAAATAAACCCTTTATAATTACAAGTTGTTCATGTATCCCTTATATCCAGAATAGTATTCATGATGTAGATATCATATATGTCATATATATCTAGTACATGCATGCATTTATAATATTACATAATTATTTAGAGGTAAGAAATGAAATGCACCGTTCGTGGAGACGGTAAGCCGTACGTACACATGAACGCTACTTTCATTTCTATTTCGTATTTTATAGAATGGAATCATAATGATATAAAGGTATATAATAATTCCAGTATAATAACATATATAATATCATAGTTCCATCCTTTATACATCCCACATATGGTATTTAACGAATCAAATCACTTTGAGGGGGCGGTAGTCCGCACTTCCTTAAATAAAGATATCGCGTTTACCCATAATGGAAACCATAAAGGTATAACCAAAATGAAAAATACAGAAGATTAAGGAAAACATAAAAATATAATATATCATATATAAATATAGTGACATCTTAATTTCCACCTTTTAAGGTGTTAAAATAATGCTGAACAATCATCGTTTCGGGAGGCATAAATTCGCCATCCACGGAAACAGTATGTTCGTTAACCATTAGATGTAGGTGTGTGTAAGTGTAACTCTAATACTTATTATAAAAACATCCTAGTATATTGAGGATACTGTAGTTGTTACAAAAAAAAATAATAAAAAGTGTTTAGGGGGTTGGAGAAGCAAAATAAAACAAAAGGACTCAAAAGAAGACATTACCTTAAAATCGGGTAACTCCCTTTGGTTTGAGCTCAAAGGATTCCTTGGGAAGACTTCTGCCCAAAGTGAGGCTTCAAGGAGTAATAGAGGGAAGTGGAGAGACAAAATGGTCAGGGTTTGGCCGAGACAAAGGCTTTGGAAGTGTGGGTAAGGAGGTAGAGGTGGGGGCCTTTTATAAGAGGAGAGGAGGGGCACTCTTGAAAAGTAAAGATAAGTTACTTTATTTTAAAATGAGTTTCGGATTCAAAAGGTCCCACATTGATATAATTAGAGGATAAGGTGATAAGGGTTCTAAATCCACTCATCCAATTGGTTTTGGCCATGTGCAGGTCTTAGATTTTACATTATATTTCCATTTTATTTAAATCGTTAAATAATGAGTTCATCGCTGCATCATCATGATGTCATAAATAATTTAATTTATTTAATGTCTAAAAATTTTAAAAAAAAACTATGATGTTTTAAATCTTTTTATATTTCTAATAAATATTTATAGTCAAAAATCTGACTTGTATAACCCCATGTAAAAATTGGTTTAGTAAAATGACTCATGTTTGTGTCATTTTTACTTTAACATTAAATAAAAAGTTATTTATGTCATTTCCCAACCAAAGTGGCTCCATGGGGTCCCCAAGTTGCTCATGGCTTGTCTTGGTCGGCCATGACACAACCAATAAGGGTAGGACATGTGTATAGGTCATTTAATTTTATTAAAACATTATTCTTACCTTAAACTACACTAATTACCTCAAATCGCAATTAAAAACTTAATAAGTTACTACTCACCAAAACATTATTATAATCTCATTGAACCACATTTTACTTCTTAATGACAACCATTTATGTCAGATTTTTGAAATTTAAAACACAAATATGGCAAAATTTCATTTAAACAAAAAATCAATTTTTATAAGTACCACTTTGTGGTTTCACTATTCATCAAAAATTGATGTTTTTCAGAAAATTACCAAAAATTCACCCTAAGAAATATTTGATACTAAGAATTCAAAAATGATGCCTATTTTAAAAAATTCAAATAATAAAATTTACATTAATTAATTTAATAAATAATTCCTGCTGTCATGACAAATAGCGTGTTTTTATGAAACAATAAGTATCAGAAGATTGACACTAGTTTAAGTCCAATTTCAAAGTGAAATTGATTCCAACGACCACCATTGGATTAAATTGTAAAAATATATTCTAATTTAACTTTAAAACCAATTCAAAATATAATCTAATCATATAAATAAATTAGATTAAAAAGTAGTTTTGATGTAAAATGCAGTATTTTTCACTATTCATTAAAAAATAAACATTGTCAGAAAAATACCAAAAATTCACACAAAGTAAATTTTGATGTCCCAATGATAAAGAATAAGTTTATTTTGAAAAAAATAGCTTATAAAGTTGTCAAAAGATAGATTTAAAAATGGTTTTCCATCAAAAGGCAGTAAAACAAACTTTTAAAAAATATTAGTGTATTCCATGCTTAAGATTGTATTTATTTTCATTTTAAGCCTCTAAAACGCTATCTAATTAATTAATAGACATAGATAAAAAAATCTATTATTCATTAATTGGGATGTTTCACCAGTCATGCCTTGTAAATACCTGCTTGACCTACCCGACCCCCTTTGGGCCCGAAAACAACCATGATTTTCTTTTATGGGGTTTCAGGCCACCATAAGGGCTGATTTTTTTAAAATAGTATAAATATTTGGAATGAGTTTTAATTTTTCATGTGATCTTTTGAATATTATTTAATGAATAATAAATATAAAATCTTTTTTTAATTTAATTAAATGTCCCTCCGGTTAAATTTATTGGGTAATTAATTTGGAATCATATGTATATTACCTAAAAACTAATTATTTGAATATAATGTTCAATTTATGTCTGAAATATTATTTATTTAATATAATTTTTCCACTACATTAAATGTAGGTAAACATTAATTTATTTTTGATGGTCCACAAATCATATTTCCCCACATAGTATGTTTAATAAATTTTGTACCACACAATATTTATATGTATGTATTTTGTAGATTTACTAGTGAATACGTATAATGTTTAAGATTCTATAAGAGTTGAATACCACAGAGAAAATATGGTATTCCGGATGTGATGATGAGGCCTTAGACATGGGTTTGAGGTTGGATATGAGTAAACCATGACATAATTTTTCATCTATAGAATCGCTATTGATACATTTAAATTCAATGGGTCAAGAAATATAAAATTATAAATATTACTCAAGTTTTTTATTTAAATTTTTCATGGATTGTTAGTATTTTTACTATAGGTGTTTACATGACCACATAAAATTAAAAACTAAAATGTATATATATAGACTTGATGAATGGTTTCTATTTAATTAATTTTATTGTTGTCAATGTAGTCACTTAGTAATAGAATATCAAATAGAAAAAAAATTCAAGCATTAAGAAATAATTAAAACCCACAAAAAATATTAATTCGAAACAACTTTATTCATATTTATTTGAAAAAAGAAAGCGTTATAGGTAATCATCCACCCTAATTGAAAATGTATACTATTATCAGGGAGTCCCTAGGAAAGTTATGGGTAGACATTACTAAATATGGTAGAAAATAAGTATTTATAGATTCTATGTAACATATTTAGAGTTAAACTGTTGAGTAAATCAATGTTATGATTTCTAGAAGATGGGACTTCATTAAATAGTTCAAGGATTTGTGTGTTTATGTAGTTTCCTAGTCAAAATCCTATCTAAAAAATAATTAATTAGTATAATATGAAAACTTTTATTATAATGGGATGTTTCAGTGATAATTTTATACTAGAATAATCAAGTGAATGGGTATTCAAAATATTGTATCATGGGATACCATGGTTTGATAAAATTGTAGGAAACATTTCTTGATTTAATCAATTTTTTTAATTTGAAATTAACCTAAATTTACCGATGTAATTATGGTAATTATTTTTAGGAAATGGATATAAATACCATAAGTTTATTTAAATTAATTCTAGATAAATAACATGTCTTAATCAAACACAATTCTGAATTGTAGTCTAGGGGATTGAAAAATTTACAACAAAACGAATATAAATTCGGTGTGCTAGTGTCCCCACTCCATGTTAATCCACCCAAGGATGTGAGGGTATGGCTGATTCTAATAGGAGACTCATGTTTTATGCAATTTATGTTTACATCATAATGATATAATAAATTTTTAATTAATTGTGGAAAAAACATCATGAAATAAATAATTTCACAAGTTTTCTCATCTATAACAATCTTATGAGGTGAAACAAAATCGGGAAATGAATGTGGTGAATATTACACTGAATGTTTATAAATATAATGATGGATCAAAATATGTTAAAACATACCATTCTTATATCCATTTCCAAAAATTACTCTAGTTTCTTTTAGGATTCAAAAAATAAATAGTATAGTCAAAATAATTCATTGCATTTGTCGTAATTTTCACCGAAATATTAATATCGTAAAGAATGATTAATCATTAGTTATTATGATGAACAAGTTGGATAATAATGGAAAAAATGAACAGGGTTAGTATGATGAAAAAGATAGAATTTCAACTTCATTCTAATTAAATATAGTTATCATTATATAAGAGTATATTTGGTTCTCAAGACATAAAATAAGTATATGGATGATAAGATGAAATTAATTTGATGTAGAGGCAATTTTAAAATTCCAAAAAGTTTATATTAATAAATTTATTTTCAATTTCTAGAATAATTATTGGTTATAAAATAAAATATGCTTTGAAAATATGTGTATTTAAATACAGTAACCATGTCTGAAGATAAACATTTTAAGAAGTAAGGTGGATTCTCTAAGTGCCTAAGTAAGGGTGATTTTGAAGTTATTTATGATATGTACACAATTTATAATTTTTGATATTAATTATTATAGTTGAATATTTATTGACTATTACTAAAAAAATTACCTCACTTATCCATTGGACATAATGAGGAATAATTCAATTTTCAAAATGACTATTGTTTATGGTGTCTCATACTAATGTAATTGCATAGTAATTCTTGAGTCATTACTGATAAATGGTGATTATGAAATACAATACTCATTCATACCTAGTTGCGGAGAGATAATTACATTACAATAAAAACTAATTACTTTAAAAGGCTCTATCAAGTATGGATTTTAGAATAACAGCTGATAAATACCAAAAGTATTATAAATACATCTACTTATTTAGCTCTAGAAAAGAAACTGTTAAAATGATGTTTTCTTAAAATCATTAAAAATTAGTTCAAATAGTAAGCATGAAATATTAAAATGTAAATATAGTGGTAATTATACTTCATAAAAATTAAAGTAATATAATTCATATACATTCAAAGGTTATATCTAGTATGGGATTTAGAATAATTTAATAGTATTATATAATTAAAAATTGAATAATAGAAGATTCATGGTTTGAAAATCTATGTTTCTTCGGGACTCTATGCTAAAGAATATGTTGAAAAAGCATTATTCAATCATTACAATGTCGTGTGAAGTAATTACAAAAAAAACTATATATAAATCAATTATATGATGTTAGTAAGGAGGATCAATGATGACTCTTACATAAACACATTTATCAATAAAATATAGCTTGTATTAATTCATTTATAAAAATTTCCTTATACACATCAAAGTCCCGACATATGTAAAAATGAGCATAAATGTTTAGAATTATATACTTAAAAAAATCCCTTACTTTTGAGACATGCTTTAGAAATCAAAATTCCATCCCATAACCATATTCCAAATATATTGATAAATATTTATCACATGTATTTTTTTATAATAAAAATCCATTATTTAATAAGAACAAGTTTGTAGATGTAAAATGTTTATGATGAATATAAATTATACTAGAATCAATGAAAACACAATGTTAATGTCTATTAGTATTCTAAAGTTCATATAAGATATTATATAATTAAATATTATAGAAAAACATGTATTCAAGTGATAGAATATATTTAAATAAAAGGGGGAAATTCACTATTTTGGAGAGTCGGAGCATGATTGACTTGGGTTAATGAAATATTTAAGATTCTCAATTACTTGTAAAATTAAGTCCTTCCACTAGATCATGTGTAAATTAAATGTTATAGAGAAACATACTATGTAAGTTATCTGAAACCAAAATGGTGGGTTTATATTCACTATGGTAGGTAATATATTATTCGACAAGAAAATTGGATCATAGAATGAGGTTGAAAAAGGAAATTACATATAATTGATAATTGTAAATGAAATTAGTAATGGATAACATGTACCAAAATCAAGTCTTTATTTTGAAAGTATCTTCATTTGGTTTAAATATATCGGTAGGTATTAAATTAATACTATAAATGAGTGGTGCATGAGTTTTAACAATAAGATTCAATTTTTTATCTCATGTCAACATGCATAATTCCATTATAATTATACTAGTTATAGATACTTTGTATTACATTTTTATTTGGAACTATATTTTAAGACCACCATTCTTTGAAAGTTTCTATTCAATACCACTAGAAAATTTTGGTAATAACATTTAATTATAATAAGTGGTGAAGCATACAAAAAACATTTGTATTGATTAATGAAATAAGATCATAGAACATTAATTTGTAATGAATTAATTTTATATGTGTGTTTAATAGGTTAGTGGGATAACTACAATTTTCAATGGAAAACATGTTAACGACATATTGAAAAATATTATTGGACCAATAAATAGTCAAGACATGAAAGAAGGAATTTTTACAAAAATTTTCTTAAAGTATAAACTTATCTTCTAAGAAATGATATATACTAAGGAATAACTAATGAGTTTCTTGAACCAGGTGTAAGTACATATGATCATAAGGTAATGAAAAAAAATTGAACAATTTAAGAGATATTTTTTTCCAATGATACATGGAATAAATATTTTTAGAAGCTTGTCTATGAGATATTGGAGGAAATAAATTGTCGAGTAAATTTTTATAAGTTCTAAAAATTAGGTTTTCCACCTATTCCATTATATATAGTAGATATGATATTTCTAACATGTACTTTATGGTAGGAAAATATTAGTTTAATCTTAGAGTTTTATACAAGAAGAATTTCTAACTATCTAATTTTTCATGAGAGAGAACTAGGGGTATGTTATTAGTACTTGGAGGGGAATTGGAGATAGTTATAAGAGAAAAAATTAGTCTCACCTTGGATATATATGATCAAATATTGTATTTAGGATAAGATAATGAGAAAGAGAAGGTGATTCAAGCTAGAAGTATATATATGTTAAAAAACCAAGTGCATTACAGATTCTATTGTAGCTAAAAAGCAATGTAAAATACACAATAATAATTTCTAGTTCTTGGAATCAACCATAGTAAGAAATTTTCTTATCATAATATATATTATGGTAATAAAACTATTAGTAAGAGCTAATATATCATGTTTTGATAGTAGAAAAATGTAATGTAGTTATAGACATCATCTCTTATGGTGTCTTACTAAAGGCAGTGAAGTCATAAATATTCAAATAACCATGTAGTGGTGATATGGCTGACACAAAATCAAAATACATAAACTCAAAAGAAGAATTATCTAATCATGTGAGAGTTAACAGGGATAGTTGGCTTGTTTGGTGTTGTATTACTGAGATTTTTGTATAAATGGGTTTCGTCAAACCAACTTGAACATTACTTTTTTATTACAATATTATGTATATAGTAAGATATACGAGATGTATGAATAACATAATAGTGTTGATATTTCCACATCAAATACTACTATGGTATTTCTTCATATTATTTATCTTATCAAAATATTATTTTAGTTCTTAAGCTAAACTTATAACCAATAGATACGACAAATATAATGATAATGTTATATGAAATGGTCTATAAACATCATGCTAATATGTCAGAAATGATATATGACCATGAAGTGTTGGTGACCCATAAAAAATTAGTAATATTCTCATGATATTCACACTTTCTTAGTTTAGTTAAAAAGATTAAGAGGACTTGTCATCCAAGAAGAACACCACATGTTTTAGGTGTCATTGGTAGTTAGTATAAATGAACATGTGTAGTGGTATTCTAACACAAGATTATTATCAGTTTATACTATTTGATTATATACATTTGTAAAATTTAAAAACCACGAAACATATATTGTGGTTATGAATCTTCTATTAGGTGGATCATTACTGGTATGATATTGATTGAATACCCAAGATATAATTTTTTTCCCTAATAAAAAGATGTAATATCTTGATATTAGTTGATTAGGATGGTACTATCTTCTTAAAAGGCATGGACATAGTAGAATAAGGTACTTCTACCTTGTAATGTAAATGATTAATAATGCAGGAAATTTTGATAACTTAATGGGTGCATCCTTATTTATGAGATATTAAATGAAATATATGTTATATTACATGGTGTTTTCATAAGAAATTTTATCATTTATATGAGTTTTATTTAACTTCTTAGTGGCCTTGATAGGTGTCTAGATTCCACTCTCGGTCTATCAATAGTATTAATATATCAATATAATGTCTTAGAGGGCCACACAATTAGGATTTTCCAATTTTTGACGTATTCCAACGAATTAGAGTAGAGGATGTGTTGGACCCAATGATAGTTTTTAAGAGATGTTTGAGTATAAATGATCAAAAATAAAAAATAAATTCATTATTATTAAAGTATAGAGTAATCAGAGTTGATTTTATTTATTAAATTTATATACTTTTCTTAATGTGAATTAATGGTAAAATGTCTAACAAATAAATATTTTTTTAATATTTAATATTTTTTTATATTTATAATATTATCAAGTGAGTTAATTACACTATTATATCATAATGTATTTTATTATATAACAAGTAATGGATAAAAATATAAATGATTTTTATGCAAAATTTATTAGATCATAAAAGGTTTTTTTTAATTTTTATTAGGAATTACTTATATGGGGATAGAGATTCTATTCTAGGTGTTTTAATATACATTAAATAAGAAATAGGGAGTTATTTAACAATGTAATATCCATCCAATATAATTTTAGAGATCCACTCTCATCCCTAACACATAATAGAGATAGGTGATCATGGTAAGAAATTAATATACAATATCCATCATAGATGGAAGGAATGTCATAGTTGTGGTCATCAGGATGTTAAGGGAATCATGTGATTTCCACACTTTCACCTGGATATCAACGATCGATGTCCTAGTATACATTTGATTCATTTGTGGATGATCTAGAGGGATCCAAAATTGGTTCTATAAATTAATGATCACCAGTGATGAGCAGTTGTTGAATGCGTCTTTAAATGGAACAACTTAAATTAAATTATTGATTTTATTGCTTACCTTAATTTATATTGGATCCTTGGATATCATTCCATCCATTCATCCCCAAAATCAACATAGTCATATCGCTCCATTGATAGAGTTTTTAATTTTTATACCCATTAACATTTGATGCATTCCCCAATTCATTCAGAAATATTTTCCATGTCAAGATGAAGAATGAGAAAATTATTTTTTCTAGTGACCATAGAGATCTCAATAATCATTTTCCAAATTATTAATTATCAAATCTAATCATATATTTTTTCACTAATGGTATAATAATATTAAACAGCTCTCTATAGTGGATAGATATTACTATTATAACCAGATTCTGATGGCCCCAGAATATGAGAAAACTACTCCTTTCTAGGGTCTATAAGGGGTGTATTGTTACAATGTAATTCCCTTCATCTAGATGAATTTTAGTGACACATATAAAGGTTTTGGGTACTATATATTATTTCCTTTTGTAGTGAATATTAATAAGTATTACATTTATGATATTATGGTAAAATATTAATATTTATATGATCATATCCCTAAAAATTAATAAATGTTCAACAAGCCAAAAAAATCCGAAATATCAACCCCCTAAAATATGTTTTTGGGTGATATTGGAAAAATTATCATGTATTCTTGGTATGATATAATAAAAAAAATTAACACTAATAAAAATCCAATATTTAAAATTCCACCTACTCGAAATGTCAAATAGTATAGCGAGATTCAATATTGAATTACTTATATAAGATGTTTCATAGATAAAATGGTTTGAAATTGAATATGTTTAACCAATATCATTAATAAGAGAGTGATTTATCTTTAGGATAAAGATTTTCAATCATCTAATGATAATATAAAGAAATACATATTGTTCCCATAACAATTGATGTTTCTTGTAGAAGGGAAGAATCTAATATTATATAGGTAGTTCCTTTATCTATCACTTAGTGGTCTCTTATCAGAAACTAATAATATATAGAGTAGTATTTACTATTTATATATAACTTTTCTCAATTCCATGACCTGTTATTGTCACATAGAAAATAATCTTCATCCACTAATCTTTTCGATTAAAAAACTAAGGTAATATCTATAACATCGTGAATTATACATTGTCTCTCATATTGACTCACTAAAATATAACCATAATCATCCAATGGTAATAGAATTCATATAATAGTGGTATTTATCTTGTTGAAATTTTATTTTTAATTCACATAAGAAAGGGTTGTCAATGGAATGCTTTGGACGAATTTCTAATAGTGTATCCCATTACAGGAAGTACACCAATGTATATAGAACTTCTTAATAAAGAGGTATTTTATAATCAAGAAACTCCCCAAATATTAAATATTTACTATAATTGAGGTTTAATAATTCCCATTGTAATGTTTTTGGAATACCAAAAACTAAATAGGGGTTGTGTAGCAACCACCATCATTTCCCAAGCTAAGGAAAATATTTACTATTCTTTCCTGTTATAAAAATCTTTCAATAATTATGAGTCAAATTACAAAGAAAAAATTAGAAAATGAATTAAAAATAATGATATCCTTGTCCCACCCAAACATAAATTAGAATTCATATTTTTTTAGGAATTAAAATAATGGGGAATAATCCTTTATAACGGGGAACTACTCACTCTATTTGATTATATGTGAGGATTGATGGATGAATTCCCCTAAAACTGATATTATAATATATTTTATGCTCGAAAATGTATAGGTAGATGTGTCAAATATTATATCCACTACCCTGGTATATCCAAATTGGTAATATACAATTATCATCATTTAATACCACATGATGGTGTTGCATCCCACTAGATAAAAAAAGGAATGATTTTTGAGCTAAACACTACCCCTATGAAAAGAGTGGTGATAAACTCACAAGATGGTACCTCTGTTAGATAGATGCACTCCTTGTTTGACTACCTCAAATGTATAATTCCTATGCTAGATCAAGCCAAAATAGATAAAATTGTATGCTGGGGAATTATTTTTGGCTTTTACGATAAACAAATTTCTTATAAATACCAATACAAATGTGTCTTTTATAGAGTCATCTTTTGACATAATAAATGAGTAGAGATATTAGTTGTTATGATAGAAGTATATGCTAGATCCTATAGTTACCATAAATTATGGACCAAGATATCCCATTAGATTTTGAGGACTAGATATTTCATTCCATTAATGAATCTAGTCATCATTGGGTTCACCATGAAATTCCATTCTTATTTAATATCACCTTCTTATTAAATAACATTCAATACTGGGTGTAATCATTAGATCATTTAAAGTTAAATTCCATAGAAACAAGGAATATAATATAAGAAAACATAAAACATTATTCTAAATAAATTTTAATGAAATATTCTTGGGTTTACCCTAAGTGGTATTTATTGCATATCATAACTTGGGGACATACATAAAAGGTAGGGGTGAGCATGATGCCCGGTAAGGGAATAAACAAGAGAGACATATAACATGGGATCTTGAGACATATCTATGAGAACAAAAGAAATTATGATAAGTTATGAGAAAAAGGCATATCATAATAAAAAAATAACTATAACATAGAAATATGTATAAAACATTTATATATGACATTAATAAGAGTATCATGAGGGATTGTCACCATGATTTCGTAAATTAGAATTACTAAGGCTATTAACCAAGATATCATAAAATATATCATCTATAGAGATTATATTATTTACCCAATTTATTGGACTGCTATTAGGTAAAACCTTTTATATGAATTAATAACATCTGATCTACTTAATAAATCAATTTATTAATTACCCATGGATAATTAATAATGGGTTTATTATAAAAAATCAGGGAATTAAAAAGATGGTAAGTACAAGATCATTATGTCATTTTTATCCTAGATAAATGGAATGACGAGATAATGAATATTAATCCCAAAATAAAATAAGTCATCTTCAAATATAGGTGATTAACTATATAAAAAAAGAGGTTTGAGTATTCCCTAAAAGAATATAAAATAAAATTTCTAAATGAGAATATATAAATTTTGACAAGTAAATTCGCCAATATTAAATGTATAAAACATGGTTTTAGAAAATGGAAAAAAGATATTGGAAAGGGGTATACCATTCATATAAGAATCTTATTATGTTAAAGTGATATAATTATCATTAAAAAAGAATCTAGTTTTTTAATTAGAAGAAATACTACATAAAAAAGTTAACAATAATGAAAAAGAGAAGTGAAGATTTCCCATACCATGAAAAGTTGTTCCTAAAACATGAGGATTGATCCTTGAGGGATAAAGGGAACTTTGGTGGGACTCATTGGGAGGAAAAAACAATGTAACATCTTAGATTATGGATTGAGATTTAATGTAAATAGATAAATTGGGCGGTATTTATATGATAAGTGGGTGAATTTTTTAATAATTTCAAAATATATATCTTGGAAAATGAGTTTGTGGAAAATGAAAAACCGTAGGCTTAACGATGGTTTTGGCACATGTTTTTTGACATTTGGGTCACTTTTTATGATAATTTACCTCTTTATAATTGGAAACCATTATATAGAACATTTTTGTACATGGAAAATTAAATAATTCTCAAATTAATGTTTTAAAAACAACTTATATTTTTTTAGAAAGTGTAAAGTAACTTATAGTTTTAAAAATGTGTAAAATAAATTAAAATACATATTATTAATAAAATAACATATATTCGGTCTCGTAATTTTTTTAATTTATTATGATATCATTAACACATAATTATAATGTAATAAAATATAAAGGAACCCAAAAACTATTTATTTAATATTCATAAAGAATAAATTATTTTACAAAATTCTCATAAATTCAACCAAACATAATTTAAATATGATGATTTCAATTTTTTTTATTTTTATACAATAATTCTATAAATAATATAATTTTAATTTTTAAATATATAAATCCTTATTATTTAAATATATCAGTCTTTAATGTACAATAAAATTTATGGATGTTAAAAAAATACTGGGACTTTATTAAATTATTTATTAATTTATTATGTAAATAATTGTGTTTTAAAAGAATATATAATGAAAAAATTATACTCAGAATACCTTGGTTGATTATAAAAATTTAATTTATTTTCTATAAAAATATAATCATGTTTTATTTTCACATAGAAACTGGATTACCAAAAACATCTCCATTAAATATATATTTTATTTAGAAAAACTATTACTTAAGGGAATAGATGGAAATAAAATTTTATTTACACAAGCTAATGTATACTTTATGTAAATAAGGTCTCAAAATAAAACCCCTTATTATATCCGCTTACTCCCTAATTTTATGGTGTGTGATGGTCATAGTTTCATGGGGTGGTTCAGCTAATATCAATCGAGTGGTAATATCCACCAATATAAACTTATTAGGGAGGTTATTTCATTCACGATTCACTTGTTTAATCTTAACCTGGGCGTGATCACAGGATAACCCTCGTGATGATACCTCCCTCTAATGTTTTTATAAATGGGAATCAAACATAATGAATCTACTTCTTGGGGACATTATTCTCATTTTATTATCAATTACAATTTCCCATTACTACTTAAAAACACAAATTAAAATTTTTTAAATATCAAAATATGATAGAATTTATATTGGTCATGCTTACCAACAATTATATTTTCTAACTATCATATAGTTGTCGAATCCCAACTGTCACATTTCCCTTTATACATTACCACTACTACGCCATTATTTCACAGAAATATTTAATATCTTATAATGATTTTTTTATTTCATAAGTTGTTGATTTGTTTATTAATATTTTTTGTTAATTTAAATAGAATTTTTAATTGGGGTGATGATTCTAGTAGATTGGGGTGATCCTTAATTTTCCATTTTTTCTGCTCAATTTTATATATTTTTTCTAGTCATAATGTCTTTCATTTTAATTGGTTTCATAGATGAGTAATGTAATGATTTTTATAAATAAAATAGAATTTTTTTGTTTCTCTTTAATTTTTACATGTATGGTATTATATTATATGGAACAAAAATTTATCCAGAAAGGAAATATCTTCTAAAAGGGATGGGTCATTACAATCTTTGACCCTTAAGAAATTTCAACCCTAAAATTTCAACTCATTTCCTCAATTTAGAAAACTTGTGGCTACTTCTATCTCACTGTCTCCTCGGGTTCCCATCTAACACCTTCATATTTGTTTCTCCTCTATAAAACATTGATGTGGTGGGTTATTTTTTTCATAGATCATTTTATATATAGTCCATGAGCTCTATTAGCTTCTCCTCATAAAATAGTTCATGTTATAGTTATACCGCCTCCAGATTTATTATATCTGAGGGATTAGGTTTGTAATTATTCAATATAGATACATGGAATACATCATGAACAGTAGATTGACTTGGTTTAAGTGCTAGCAAATAGTCTACTTCTCTCACAAAATCTAGGATTTCCTAGGGGATAATTTACATTTGGAAAATCTTCCCTTTCATCCCAAATCACATATCCCTCTTTCATAGTAATATCAAAAAAAATATTTTTCTAAAAAATAACACTCAAAGTACCTTATATGGTTGTGATCATTTATCTTCTACCGATTCTGAGAAAACAAAATATGTTTTTGATGGAATGAACATTTTATGTCATCTCATTCACAATATCGGGCCTATGCAATTTATTATTAATAACATTATCCCAACAAATAAGATTCCTACATTTCTTCCCATATTGGGCTTCATATGGTTCCATTTGAATACTTGAATGGAATATTTTTTATCTGAGAAATCAACTAAAGGTAGGTGTTGGCCCCATCCACATTTAAATTCCATTGATCAATTTCTCAGTTTATCCGTGACTATTTGAATAGTCATTGTAAATTGGCTATCAGTTTAATGGTGATATGTTATTTTAAAATTCAATTATGTATTTAGAGAAAGTTTAATACTTATATAAAATTTAGATGTGAACCTTGGATAAAAATATACAACAATAGAAATTGGAACCCCTAGAAACCTCACCAACACTTTTATGTATATATTGCTAAGTTGTTAAATAGGGAAATCATCCCGAATAGTGATGAAATGCAATGTATTGGTGAGATGATCCACTATAAATCATATCGCATTGTTTCCATGGCATGTTCTTGAGATACCATTGAAGTAGTTCATAATGATATTTTTCCACTTCTATGTTGTTTTGGAAAGTAGTTGTTATACACCGTTAAGAAGTTTTCCATTCACCATCACTTTCTTACACACCAATAACTTTATATTGTAATCTGCAATCTTCTTTTCCTGTTATCCCCACAATAATGATCACAATGTTCACTGTACATTTTTGTGATTCTATGATGATGGATAATGTAGATATATGATATTCATCCATTATCTTCATCTTATCTCTAGGACAGATGGGTCACATAAACTTGTACGAAATTTTAGTACACCTTCATGATCAATATTGAACTCAAGAAACTACCAATTCATCATATCCTCTACTTTATTTGAAAAAATGGTCTTCTCATTTTGATTTATTGATATTAATTAGTAATTATGGTTGAGAAATACTTTTTTATAGGTTCATTATGTCCCATCCCATAAATTTTCCATCTCCCAATATACTGTGTTTTTTATCAAAAGACCTTAAATCTCCATCAATTCCATCATAATATGTTCTTTACAACATAACACATCATTGACATTGTTTTCTCTTCTTGGGTGATATTGAATTAAATAGTCATAGCCTTTATGAATTTCCAACCAACTTCTTTACCTCATAAACTATTATTTTTTTCAAAAAATATACTTCAAACATTCTTGGTATGTGTATATATAACATTTTTTCCAATAAAGATAGAGATTCCATATTTTTAGAGAAAAAAACAATGATAGCGAGATCTAGGTCATGCATAAGATAATTGTTCTCACACAGACATAATTTTCAAGATAAACAGGTAATCACATTTTTACTTTCCATGAGGATTCACACAAGCCCTAACATAGATTAATCACTATAAATAATGAATCCTTATCCAAAATAGGATAGATATAAAATAGCTACAACAACCAATATCCTCTTAAGATGTTGGAATCATTATTCACACTCCTTTGTCCAAATGATCTTAGCTTCATTTCGAGTTAACTTGGTTAGTGGATTATAAAGTTGTGAAATATTTTTCACATATATTATATAATATAATGATAAAATAAGGAAACTATGAATATCAATTACTATTATAGGATGAGGAAACTCATCTATATATTTTTTATTCATAATGTCAACTAAAACAATATCATTGTTTACAATGTTCCCCACAAAATTAACAGTTTTACATCCAAAATTCATATTTTATAATTTTTCCAAAATCATTCTCCCTCCTCAAAGTTCCAAATATAACCCTTATATGTTCTTCATGCCCACTTAAAATATAGAGTATATCAGAATGTCATCAATATAAAGTACAGTGAATTTTTTAAGGTATTCACTAAAAATTATATTCATTAAATCCATAAATATAGAAGGATAATTAGTCAAGAATAAGGGAATAAAAACAAAATCATAAAACCTTATCTTGATTAAAAGTTAGGCTTTGCAATATCTTCTTTATTCACTCTCAATTGATGACTCCAAGATTAGAGGTCAATTATAGAGAAGAATTGATCCTTATGAAGCATGTCAAATAAATAAACAATCCTTGAAAGAGGGTACCAATTATTTACAATGATTTCATTATGTTCTCTATAATTAATTAATAGATTCATTCATCTGTCCTTATTATTCACAAAGAGAATGGATGATATCCAACAAGATACAAATGGTTAGATAAAACCCTTCTCAAGGAGATCTTTATGTTATTTATTTAATTCTTTTAACTCCATATTTTCTATTCTATATTAGTTCTTTGATACCAGATTGGATCATTGTAACACCCCAGGTAAATAAAGAATATGACATTTTCATATTTATCCATATTTTTGAATAAAATATAAATATGACGTTAAAGGGGACGCTATTCTCGATGGCGTACCCAACACGCAACAACGAGTTTCTTGGGAATCTTATGTTGCACTCTAATAATAAAATAATATTATTTTAAATGGTAGTTAACATGTAGCCGTTGTATTGGTAGGAATGGATAGAAATAACTAAAATATGATTATATATGTTTTTAAATGTTTTTACATTTATCCAATAAAAGATAAAGGCATAAAATACGGAAAGAATTCAATTTTAGGCGTATATGTCCTAGTTTTTTCACTAAAGGTTCACTTATCGCCTTTTGATGGAGAACCGTCATTAAATATAGTTTTTTTCACTCTTATAAATCCTTTTGGACCAAATAAAACTCTTTTTAATAATTGGGATATCAAAATTTACTTTGTGTAAATTTTTGGTATCTTTCTGATAAAGTTCATTTTTTAATGAATAGTTTAAAATGTTGTATTTTAATTCAAAACCACTTTTTAATCTAATTTATTTATATGATTAGATAATCTTTTGAATTGGTTTTAAAGTTAAATTAGAATATATTTTTACCATTAAATCCAATATTGGTCATTGGAATTAATTTCACTTTGAAATCAGACTTAAACTAGTGTCAATCTTTTGATACTTATTGTTTCATAAAAACACGCTATTTGCTCTGACAGCGGGAATTAATTATTAAATTAATTAATGTGACTTATATGTTTTGAATTTTGTAAAATAGTCTTCATTTTTGAATTTGGAAGATCAAATATAGCTTAGGGTGAATTTTTGGGATTTTTCTGAAAAACTTCAATTTTTGATGAATAGTGAAACCACTAAGTTGTACTTATAAAAACTGATTTTTCCGTTTAAATGATATTTTTCCATCATTTTGTTTGAATTGCAAAAATCCAACATACGTGGTTGTAATTAAGAAGTAAAATGTGGTTCAATGGGATAAAAATTATTTTTTGGTGAATAGTAACTTATTATGTTTTTAATCGTGATTAGAGGTAATTAGTGTAGTTTAAGGTAAAAATAATGTTTTAATAATATTAAATGAACTTGAAACATTTCCTAACCTCATTGGATGTGTCATGGACGACCATGAAAACCCATGGGTCAACTTGGGGACCCCATTAATCCACTTTGGTTGGAAAATGACATTAATATCTTTTTTTTAAAGTTAATGTAAAAATGAGACAAACATGAAATGTTTTACTGAAAAAAAATTTACATGGGGTTATACAAATAATATTTTTTACAATAAATATTAATTGGAAATATAAAAAGATTTCCTACATCATAGTATTTTTTCATAATTTTTAGACATTAAATAAATTAAATTATTTATGACATCATGATGATGCAGCAATGACCTTATTATTTAACGATTTAAATAAAATAGAAAGATAATGTAATTTATAAGACCTACACATGTCCAAAACCTATTGTATGAGTGGATTTCGAACCCTAATCACTTTATCTTTGAAACACATCAATGTGGGACCTCTTAAATCCGAATACCATTTTAAAATAAAGTGGCTTTTCTTTACCTTCCAAGAGTGCCCCTCCTCTCCTCTTATAAAAGGACCCCACCTCTACCTCCTTACCCACACTCCAAAAGCCTTTGGCTCGGCCAACCTCTGTCCATTTTGTCTCTCCACTTCCCTCTATTACTCCTTGAAGCCTCACTTTGGGTATAAGTCTTCCCATGGAAGCCTTTGAGCTCAAACCAAAGGGAGTTACCCAATTTTAAGGTAATGTCTTCACTTGAGTCATTTTGTTTTATTTTGCTTCTCCATCCCCATAAACTCATTTTATTCATTTATTTTGTAACAAATCCAGTATCATCAATATACTAGGATGTTGTTATAAGAAGTATTCTAGCTACACTTTCACACACCTACATCTAATGGTTAAAGAACATACTGTTTCCGTGGATGGCTAATTTCAGCCTCCCGAAACGATGATTGTTCAACATTCTTTTAACACCTTAAAAGGGGGCCATTAAGATGACACTATATTTATATATGATATATAATATGTTTATGTTTACCTTAAGCTTCTGTATTTTTCATTTTGGGCATACCTTTATGGTTTCCATTATGGGTAAACGCGATATCTTCATTTAAGGAAGTGAAGACTACCGCCCCCTCAAAGTGATGTGATTCGTTAATGCCATATTTGGGATGTATAAAGGATGGATTTAAAGTTATTATATATTATGTTATACTTGAATTATAATATACCTCTATATCATTATTATTTTATTCCATAAAAATATGAAATAGAAATGAAAGTAGCGTTCATGCGTACGTACGGCTTACCGTCTCCATAAACGGTGCATTTCATTTCTTATCCCCAAATGTAATGTACTATTATAAGTACATGTAAATAATGGATATATATGATTAATGATACATATAAATTATGAAGATAATCCTGGATTAAAAATATACATACCTCTTATTTAGTTTTAATTCCATTAATATGACATAGAAATTAAAGTAGTGTTCATGCGTACGTACGGCTTACCGTCTCCATGAACGGTGCATTTCATTTCTTACCTCTAAATGATTACGTAATATTATAAATACATGTATATTCTGGATATATATGATATATATGATATCCCAATCATGAATATAATTCTAGATATAATGAACATTTGACCACACGAACAACATGTAATTGTAAGAAGTCCACTTTCGACTAAAGAACCAAATATCGACAAAACGAACATTATTAACTTAAATGATTACATAATGTTTATAACATGGCAATAAGTGATATAAAAGGAATAATTAACTATGAAAAGGTTCTTAATAAAGTTGAAATTAACTCAAGTTTATTATTCAGGACGTTAAAGAACGATCGAGTCAAGTCGGACCCGAGGTAAGGGATCCTACTCCTCTCTTTCTTTTTAAGTACACTCTTTTTTGTCATTCCTTTTAAAGCTCATATTTCTTGTTTTTGGGAAGTTCGTTTATATTAATATTACTGTAATTTTTATGTTCATGTGATTAGAGACCCTATTCTCTCTCATCAATCCATTTTGGAAGTTTTGAGTGGCGCCGTTAGGCTACCGAATTTTCGTAAGAGATCTAACCTCTCTCTTTCTCTTTAAGTACTCTCCTTTATGTCACTTCTTTAAATATCCTCTTTGTTATTATGGGGGATGTTCTTTTAAATTCCACTTTCTGTACATTTTATTGTAATGTGATGAGATATCCTATTTAATCTCATCAATCCATTTTTGGAAGTTTTAAGTGGCACCGTTAGGCTGCCGAGTTTTTGTAAGGGATTCATCATCTCACTTTTATTCCCGTGAGATTTATGCTACATTTGCCACAATTTCCTTTTAGTGGTGTGTGTACTGCCCATTATTTTACTAATTGTTTAATATACTTCCTTTTATGAGTATTTACATCAATGTTGTATTGTCCTTCTTTCACGAGGTGTATGTTTCGAAAGATACCCATGTCGGTAAGGGAACCTTTCACCCTCCTCTTTTTAAAAGACTTCTTTTGTTGGGTATTTTAATATACATATTTTTATGTTGGGATATGTTCTAATATATCCATATTGATGTAAATTTTATGTCCAAGTGATGAGATACCTTTTTTTTATCTCTCATCAACTCATTTTGATGTGACATTGTTAGGCTGTCAAGGGAACTTCTTAACCCAATTTTGATTTCTTTGGGTTCAACATGTAGTTATTGAATATGTCATCCTTTGAGTATGTGTGAATGACCTTTAATTATTTTACCCTTAATATCCACTTATATTTGGTGTATTCGTTTGTCACATATAATTATGTAATTGATTTATCCTTAAACCAAGGATACCGTTTTTGTATGGAACTTCGTCTCAATCTCCTTTCATTGAGGCATATTTTTTTTATACACAACCTTCTTTTATACGGTGTATAAACCCCTTTGACTTTAACATTTATCCAAAAGGAATCTTTTTATATGAAGCGTTTTACTAAATGACAAAAGGGAATGTTTTTGTCGTACGTATGTGGCGACAACGACTTCTCCGCCGCCGTGACCGTAATTTGAGTTTCAGCTTCCTCTAAAAGCCATACCTTCTTTTTAAAAGAAAAATAAATACCATGTTTTAATTTTCTTTTATTTTGGTATTGAAAATGGTTTTCATAATGTTTTTATATCAATGTGTTGTATTGATATCTTGTGATTGAAAGGTGGAAATGTTATGTTTCCTTTATGCATGTTTTATGTGATACGATTATGTTGAGGTTCTTGGGCATTATTATGAAGACGGGTGGTTCCGTGATATACTATGGTCGGGTGAGCCCGATATAGCTCTCCAATGCATTGGGTAAGGTGAAGGAGTGAAACGTTAAGGTTTCTCCGAAGAGATTTAGGGAATATACTGTGATGGGTATTACAAACGTAACCAGGAGGATTACTCCCTACATAAGAATGTTATTAATGCCTCAGGTTACCTTTATGTCTTATGATTTCTATGATTTATTCATGGTTTGATGAGGTATGTTAAAGTGCCTATGTTTTATGGGTAAATTATGATTTCATTCTTATGTATATATGAACTCATGTTTCCTTTCCATATTTTTATAACCCTTACTGAGATTTTTATGCTCATCCCAAGTTTTTGAAATGTTTTTCACAGGTCAAGGGAAATGTACAAGATGTGATGATAGTGTCAAGGATGTGTCAAGAAAGAATCCATGTTTTATTTTTAATATGTTTCCGTTGATGGGAAGAATGAATACTATCTTTTATGTAACCACTTTTTTTAAATGTGGAATGTAATGCAAGTTTCATGATCTAATTCTATAAAACTCTAAACCTGAAAAGATCCTCAATGTGTAATCTTGTAATAACTCAAGATTAAGTAAGGTTTAAGGTTGGGGCCTTACAGTTGGTATCAAAGTCTGGTTTAGATAACTTTAGAGGTTAGGGTATTCTTTAAGCATAAGTGACATTACCATAATGGTTAGGATTTCAGAAAGAGTCCTAGTTTTAGATAAAGTGAATGAGTAAGTATATAATAGTGTTTATCTTCCTCATTAGTACATGATGATTTTGTTGATATACTCACACTGACCTTTCTATTTTTAGTGAATGGATGGATCTATCAGGCACCAAAGAGACAACATGTTTGAAGGAAACTGTGGTGGTTCTCTGATTAAGATACAATATAAAATGGAGGATTCAATGAGGAAACTCGTGGTTGTTCTAAACCAAATATCAAGGAGTCATGATCAACCACTTGAACCTTGGTATGTTCTGTAATTCATCATGTACGAGATGACCAATCGATGTGGAAGTTCAGGTAATAATTATAAAGGTAACCATTTGGGTTTATATGATCCTTACTTTTGAGGTAATTATGGGTTACTATATGTATGATTGAAGTGAAAGGAATGAAATAAAATTTAGGTTAAAATATGTTATGATCATTTTTTGAAGATTTTATCTCCTTTTGGGGGATGTTTTATGAATTATATAGTTTTAGAAAAAGGACAACATGCAGACCGTGTGACAACCCGTCGCTTTGGACAAAGCTACGGGAATCGAACCCACAACCAAAGTGCGACTGGTATTTATCACCTACCACTGGACTACGTGAAGTCCCTGGTCAGTTTGACTGATTCTTTTTAGTTATATTATTTTATGAATTAATAGTAAGTTGATTTTGGGTTTTTTATGAAAATGATTAACCTATCATGGAGGATATGTGATTAGGTTAATTACTTTTCAATAGGAGACTTTAGGAGCAACTGATGTTGTTTGGAAATAGATGTTACGATTTAGCTTGGAAGACTATGTGACTAAATCCTTCAAATATTTCGGTTTCAATCTTAGATTGGTTTACTTTGAAAAATTTTTATGGACAAATTGATTATTGAATGGTCCTCGTTGAACTTTTGGTTTTAATGGATAAATTTTGCAGATTAAGAATAGACTTTCTTTTTAATGGGTTATCCTTTTCGGGATTATCTGACCTTGTACTAACCTTTTTGGTTTTGTTTTTCGTTAAAGCCTAAAGACATGGGTTGTATATAGTTATCTTTGGTGGATTAGGTGATTCTATAGAAGTTGATTATAGTACTCTTAATGTGAACAAGTCTTCCTAAATACTCGTCTTTTGGAGAAAATATGAGTTTGATTAAGGAATCTAGTAAAAGTTGAAAGTCAACGTGATAAGTGATTATGTTTCCTTATGAATAAATTCCTCAATAAAAGGTCTCTTAAAACAAAATGTTGTCTATTAACTTTTCCTTCTGGGGAATCGAATACCCTTTAACCCATCACAAGTTTGTGATTTTCTTGTGCTTAACATTCTCTTAAACATGTTTTCTATCACTCTCCCTCAAGAACATGACCCTTTGCTTCTTCTTCCATGTCTATGTTTTTCTACATGGAATCCTAGTATGTGTTAACTCGGGTGACCTTTGTACTTATCTTTCTTTATTTTAAAGTGATTTTTTTACCGACTCTTGTTCCGATGTGGGACGTTCAAGGATGTTTTCAAGATAAATTTTAAAAATTGCAAGGACGCAATTCCCAAAAGGGGGGAAGGATGTAACACCCCAGGTAAATAAAGAATATTACATTTTCATATTTATCCATATTTGTGAATAAAATATTAATATGACTTTAAATGGGACGCTATGCTCGATGGCGTACCCAACACCCAACAACGAGTTTCTTGGGAATCTTACGTTGCACTCTAATAATAAAATAATATTATTTTAAATGGTAGTTAACATGTAGCCATTGTATTGGCAGGAATGGATAGAAATAACTATAATATGATTATATATGTTTTTAAATGTTTTTACATTTATCCAATAATGGATAAAGGCATAAAATACGGAAAGAATTCAATTTTAGGCATATATGCCCTAGTTTTTCACTAAAGGTTCACTTATCACATTTTGATAGAGAACTGTCATTAAATATAGTTTTGTTCACTCTTATACATCCTTTTGGAACAAATAAAACTCTTCTTAAGAATTGGGACATCAAAATTTACTTTGTGTAAATTTTTGGTATTTTTCTGATAAAGTTCATTTTTTTAATGAATAGTGTAAAATGGTGTATTTTAATTCAAAACCGCTTTTTAATATTATTTATTTATATGATTAGATTATCTTTTGAATTGGTTTTAAAGTCAAATTATAATTTATTTTTACCATTAAATCCAATAGTGGTCGTTGGAATTAATTTCACTTTGAAATCGGATTTAAAATAGTGTCAATCTTTTGATACTTATTGTTTCATAAAAACACGCTATTTGCTCTGACAGCGGGAATTAATTTTTAAATTAATTAATGTGACTTATATGTTTTGAATTTTGTAAAATAGAGTTAATTTTTGAATTCGGAATATCAAATATATCTTAGGGTGAATTTTTGGGATTTTTCTAAAAAACTTCTATTTTTGATGAATAGTGAAACCACTAAGTGATACATATAAAAACTGATTTTTCCGTTTAAATGAAATTTTTCCATCTTTGTGTTTTAAATTTCAAAAATCTGACATACATGGTTGTCATTAAGAAGTAAAATGTGGTTCAATAGGATAAAAATAATTTTTTGGTGAATAGTAACTTATTAAGTTTTTAATCGCGATTAGAGGTAATTAGTGTAATTTAAGTTAAAAATAATGTCTTAATAATATGAAATGAACTTGAAACATGTCCTAACCTCATTGGATGTGTCATGGCCGACCAAGACAACCCATGGTTCAACTTGGGGACCCCATGATGCCACTTTGGTTGGAAAATGACATTAATATCTTTTTATTTAAAGTTAATGTAAAAATGAGACAAACATGAAATGTTTTACTGAAAAACATTTTACATGGGGTTATACAAATAATATTTTTGACTATAAATATTCATTGGAAAGATAAAAACATTTCCTACATCATAGCATTTTTTTCATAATTTTTAGACATTAAATAAATTAAATTATTTATGACATCATGATGATGCAGCAATGACCTTATTATTTAACGATTTAAATAAAATGGAAAGATAATGTAATTTCTAAGACCTACACATGTCCAAAACCTATTGGATGAGTGGATTTCGAACCCTTATCACCTTATATTTTAGACACATCAATGTGGGACCTCTTAAATCCGAATACCATTTTAAAATAAAGTGGATTTTCTTTACCTTCCCAGAGTGCCCCTCCTCTCCTCTTATAAAAGGACCCCACCGCTACCTCCTTACTCACACTCCAAAAGCCTTTGGCTCGGCCAACCTCTGCCCATTTTGTCTCTACACTTACCTCTATTACTCCTTTAAGCCTCACTTTGGGTAGAAGTCTTCCCAAGGAAGCCTTTGAGCTCAAACCAAAGGGAGTTACCCGATTTTAAGGTAATGTCTTCAATTGAGTCCTTTTGTTTTATTTTGATTCTCCAACCCCCTAAACTCTTTTTATTCATTTCTTTTGTAACAAATCCAGTATCATAAATATACTAGGATGTTGTTATAAGAATTATTCGAGCTACACATTCACACACCTACATCTAATGGTTAAAGAACATACTGTTTTCGTGGATGGCGAATTTCGGCCTCCCGAAACGATGATTGTTCAACATTCTTTTAACACCTTCAAAGGTGGCCATTAATATGACACTATATTTATATATGATATATAATATGTTTATGTTTTCCTTAAGCTTCTGTATTTTTCATTTTGGGCATACCTTTATGGTTTCCATTATGGGTAAACGCGATATCTTCATTTAAGGAAGTGCGGACTACCGCCCCCTCAAAGTGATGTGATTCGTTAATACCATATTTGGGACGTATAAAGGATGGATTTAAACATTATCAAACAATATAACATCAAGATTTTATATAATAATGAGTGTACCTACCACCATATCATTTAGAGTAACAACATATGTCATTCTGATAGAAAATTTTAGACCTCACTTTGTTGGCCTATGCTATGGATGATGGTGGTTCCCCTACATTATCTTTTAATTTGTCCATCGGTTGGAAAAGTACCCAAGCTATCCACACTTGAATTACTGAACATCCGACTTGGACTACACAAATATTTTTTTCTAGTGTCAGAAAGTTGATTCTTTACCTCACCATGAATGTTTCGAGCTATATCTCATTATCTTTTACAATTATAGAACCTTCCACTCCCATGTAATATGTTACCCAAATGATTTTCCCACATATTCTACATGTGGTGATTTTCACTTTCATTCACCCTCTTTCCTTATCAAAGTTTCTCCATAAATTCTTTTCTATTGATCCATTATTTTTATTCAATCAATTAGACCATTGAATATCTCTAAACATTATTTCAACCTTTATTAGACTCCTCACTATCTTCTCATAGAATTTATATTCCAAATTTTCTAGATTCCACTACAAATGGGGTCTCAATACACAAAATAATATGTCAACCATTACCTTATGATCCATAAAAACGATAAAGGTCTATCAAGGAAGTCTTGTATAGTTCATTTCGTAGACACACACTGATTCATTTTCATTAATATTCCATTATAGGTATTTATTTTCCAATTTCATTCACATATAAATGGGAAAAAATTGTTGAATTTTTTTCCAAAAACCCATTCCACTACATATAATTGATCCCCCTTCGTGGATTAATCTTTTTAATTACTGTATACCACTGATCGACTTCTTTTTATCACTAGAATAATACTAGGATGACATTCTATTGATCTAACAAATAGATTATTGAAAAGATCTTTTCTATGGAGATTGTACATCTTTCAAAATTAAATGGGTTGGTAGATCCACTAAAAGACAGTTATCATTGATTCATGAAAGAATAAAAAATGTGTTTTTCCCTTCGGGGTGAATCTAGTCCCTCTAATTTATTCAATTTATTATTCATAACTCGATTTAGTTGATTCATCAACCTCCTGATGTATATCATTCCATATTCTATCAGAACACTATTAGTACATCACCTATTGCACTCATAATTTATATCGATCCACCTATTTCCTATAATTGTTTCGAAAATAATAAAAAATTACTGAGAAACAAGTTACTTTTACAAATATAGTAATAATAAACTTATTTTTCATCTAAAGAAAGAATTCATAAATATGGTTTTAATTTCATTTAATAACAATTACATTTTCTTTATATCCTTCATAATGGTTCATAAAAATCACGTTATTAACCAAACATATCGCCCGAGAGTATAAAACTAGGAGTGAGAAAGGCCCATTTTCATGAACTCTTAGATATTTGATTCTAGATAAGAGTAGTGTTTTTAGCAGTTACCCATAGATATATATATTTAATAGCGACATCCACTTGTTTTTATCTAGAAAAGTATTTCATTTCTCAGAAACCACATACATAATACTTCACTAAAATATCAAAATGATTTCATATATTTAGAATTTTAGCTTGGGTTATTACTAGTGTTTTCCAATAAAAATTTTATCAAATAAATAAACATTACTTTGATAATGACTATGGATTACTGAATTCAATTACATAAAATTCATTACATGGTACAAATAGAAGAGTGATTAACGTATAGTTTCTTATAAATATGGTCCATAATGAATGAAAACATAAAACATTCATCTAAATAAAATTGAAATATATATTAATGGGTTCAACCTAAATTATATTTACTACATCTCATAAAATGGATATGTACATAAAAGGGTATTTGTTCACATGAGTCCCATTATGGGAATAAAAAATAGAGGCGTATAACATGTGATCTTGAGTCATATCAAAAAAAACATAATGAATTACTATAGGGAATGAGAAAGTGGAATATCACAATAAATATAAATTAAAAAATGACATAGAAATATGGATATAAATTTTAAAAGATACATTCATAAGTATATCACAATGTTTAATCACCAAGGTATCATTAATTAGAATTATCCTGACAATTCACCAAGGTTTCTTAAAGCATGTCATATCTTGAGATTAAATTATTTACCCAATGCTCTAGAGAACTATCAAAGCACATATTTCAAATGTACTAATTTCATTTGATCCACATAGTAAACAACTTCATTAATAACAAATGGAGAATAAATAATTGGTTTCTAATAAAAAATACGGACATATAAACTATCTTCAAGACATGATCATTACATTATTTTAAACCTATATAAATGGAATAGGGGATTAATGTATGTGAATACCTTAATCAAATAATTCATTTTTTACATCCATATTATTACCCTAAGAAAAGTAATATGTTTGGGTATTCATAAAATACAAAATAAAATGTAATTTCATAAAGAAAATAAGAAAATTTTTAAATGTAAATTCGACATCATGATGGGTACAAAACATAGACTTAAAAAATGGTTAAAGTAGAGGGTAAAGATTATAAAATTCCTAAAATTCTCCACTGATAGCAAGGGGATAATATAATTTGAAAAAAAGAAACTAGTTACGAAATTGAAAGACATACCACATAAAAAGAGAATACAAATGAAAAAGATAGGTGATGATTTCCCTTACATTGAAGATTTTTTTATAAAACATGAGTATGGAACCATGGGGGAATGTGTGCACCATGGGTAGACTCATTGTTATGAAAAATCACCATAACATTATTGAGGATGGATTGAGATAGAAATTAAATGAATAATTTAGGATGTTATTTCTAGAAGAAGTGGAGGATTTAAAAAAAATCCAAATATAATTTTCCAAAACTAGGTTGTGGAAAATGAAAAACCCATGGATTACCAATGGATTTTTCTCATCGGTTGGTACGTTTGGTACTTTTTTTGGAAATTTAAACCTCCAAAAACTAGAACCATTATTTTATACTTCTTCGATCATAAAAGTTTAATGATTACATAATGTAATGTTTTAAAAATAAAATTTTCCTTTTTAGACTTTGTAAAGTAAATTGTAGCTTTAAAAATTGAAAAAATGTAATAAAATAATAAATATTAACAGAATCAAATACATTACTTCATAGATTGTGTTTAATTATTTATTAAATAATTATATAATAAGTTTGAGGACATATAATATATTGACACCATAAAACTATATTTTTTACAATTCTAGAATAGATAAGGAATTTTAAAATTTTTTATAAATTCACCATAATGTAATTTTTATGCGATGATTTTATAACTAGTTTTTATTTTTCAAGAAAAATTCTCTAAATTTTAGAATTTTAATTTTTAATAAAATTTTCTGTTTTATAAAAATAACTTTTTTAAGGTATATTCAAAATGTGGAAACTTATAAAAAAAATTCATGTAATTTAAAAAATTATCTAATAAATTATTGATTAAATATAATTATTCTAATAGAATATTTAATTAAAAATTAATATTAATAGTACCTTGGTTTATTATACCAATTGTATATATTTTCTAGAAAACTACTATTATGTTTTATTTGTGTCAAAAAATCTTATTTTCAAAAAAATCTCCATTAAATATATATTTCATTATGAAAATCTATTATTAAGTGGAAGTTATGGAATAAAAAATTTATTTATACTATTTAATTTAAAATTTTTGTAACTATGGTCTTGAAACCTAACCCCTTATTACACGTACATATACCCTTAGGGTAAGATGTGATATGGTGGTAGTTTCATGTGGTGGATCAGCTAACATAGATGGAGTGGTAAAATCCACTTACTTGAACGTTTCTTATAGGTGATTTCAATCAACATTGACTTATTGAATATCAACTTGGGATTGTTCAAAGGAAAACCCCACTGATGATTCCTCTGTCCCATGTTCTAATAAATGGGCATCAAATGAAATGATTATACTGGTTGTGGCCACTCATTCTCTTTTATATATCAATTAAACTTTTTTGTTTCTATTTATAACCACTAATTATATTGGTGAAATTATAAAACATGGTTATAGTTTTGAATGGGCATATTGACCAATGTTTATATTGACCGATGATCATATAACACTCAAATCCCAATGGTCACATTTTCCATTTTCCCTATAAATACTACTTCATCCATTCACTCAAAATTCATTACAATTATACATAAGATTATATTTTAATTTTATATGATGTTAATTTTTTTCTAAAATTATGTTATATTTCAATAAAATTTGTAGTGGGGTTTATGATTCTCTTATATTTGGGAAATCATTATGTTTTTATTTTAAATTCTCTATTTTAAATTTTGTGTCTAGCTATAATTGTTTGCATTATAATTGTTTTTATAGATTACTAATTTAATAATAAATATTAATGATATAAAAATTATTTTTTCTCTTTATTTTTTATGTGTATAGTATTATAAAATATGTAATAAAAATTTATTACGTAAATAATTTCATTTAAAAAGTTGGGGGCATTACAATTAATTTAAAATGAATTCCTATTTCATCCATCAACCCCCATATTTTCAACAAAACTCTAAATACACTTAGTTATTTGAGATTTTCGGAATTGATATTATGGGGCCTTTTCCCCCAGTAAATACTAGTCAATTCAAATATATCATTAGGTATACTGATTTCTTCTCTTAGTAGACCAAGGAAATATCAATCAATGAAGTCAGAAAGAGGACTATCGCCATCTCTATAAAGAAGATCACAAAACAAATATCTAGTTTCCATTATATAATATTAATGGATAACGGAAAATTTTATTCTCTTCCACGTTCAAAAGACCTTATCTAGAAAATTTAATTAATTCCAACCAAACATCTCGCTACCATGTAGCTGAAAATACATAGGTTGAGGAATTCAACAAGACGTTATCTAATATATTTTTAAATATCATGGATAAAGATAATATATCATATATCAAAAAAATTATCAACTAATTATGTTACCCTAACACCATAACTCATAAACCTATGTAAACAACAACATATTTTTCTTTATAGAAGAAAAATACTTCATCCACACCATGTATCATCTTACCTCTCCTCAAATTTATATATATATCCAAATTTATAAAGATAAACAGTCTTAGAAGAAAATAGATGATTTGAAAAGAATTTATGAGAAGATGTTGTGAAATTTTCAAAACATGAAAATTCATAATAACTAAGATTTAAAGGATTTTAAAAAGAAAGACACCCTTCATTCATTCATTAAATGTGATATTTTACTGTTTCTCATAACATTGGTGAAATTTAGAAGAAGAAATTAAAGCTTAAACAAATGTGGGAGGGACTTTATGACATAAAAAACATCTACTCTAATAGAGCTTACTCCATAGTCACAATGGATAGAGAACACATCAAAAGAAAATGTAGTGAAAGTGTTGTGAGGAAATAATTTTCATAATTTCCATGTCATTTTTCATTCATAACAACTTCATGAAGTGAAAGTGCATGACACATGTCTAACTATTTGAATTTCAAAACCAAAACATATAATCAATGACACCTGGTGTAATCCTATATAACACAATTCATACCATATAATCTATACTTCATTACATTAGACTGTATGAAATAATTCACAGTTGTATGAAATTAAACTAAATAGAGTGTGTGAAAAAATTCTGAAATACTTGTAATTAAACAAAGTAACATATAATATATTCTAAAAGATGTTAAAAAACACTAATCATGTCTTTTATGTATGACATTAAATATATTACATATTATTGTAAGCACAAGATGTTAAACTGTGTAACGAAATTCCTTACAACATGAATTAAATCTATAAAAAATCACCTTACAATATGTTTTTAAACTATATGGTTATGATCCTTAATGAAAGATTTTAATATATATTATAAACTTACCGATCATATAAAATTAAACTATATGAAAATTCCATATTATTAATGTCAAATAATATGATATGTGTTGAAAATTCCATCATTATATTCCTTAATAAGGTTCAAGTTATTCTAAAATTTCCTCTTGTTTCTCACATTTAGAATGAATCATGTGAGCAGTTAAGTCATTTTATATCAATCCATTATGTAAACTATAGGGCACCATGACTAAAAAAAGGTTGTGAAATGGTTTATCCAACATGATTCTAAAATAAAAAAAGTGACTCAATTGTCCTAATTACCCAAAATAAGAGTAAGATATTTGAATTAATTAGCAACAAAAAGTTTTCTATAGGCAGGGAACAAAATAAATTATCATTTTCCAAGTATATGAAGAAAATTTATATAGGGATTTACTCTATAATAACTATGGGTGGCTTTATTTCTATATTGGTAGGATATATATTAATTCATATAACTCTCGACCTTTGTCAAGTTATGATTTTAAAAAAATCTCATTATTACCTTATGGTTTTAGATCTTCTCGTAATATTTACTTTTGGATAATAAAATTACTAAAAAATGATATCCATTTACTTCCCTTTCATATGATCCTAATCTGGATAGAAGAAACTAAATAAAAAATATACCATGTCCATTATAGGAGAAAAAATAACATATGATCATTCACAATGATGTTCGTTATTTGTAAACTTATGCTGAATATTTGATACTCATGGAATATAATGACCAGTATGGGATAATATATAAGAAATAAGTTTATAATGATTCATGTTATTATAGGATACATGGTCACAAATAGATCTTATATACAGTGACTAACTATAAAATCAATAAATAAAAGTTTCTTCTCCCTTATATATATGATTTTCTGGTATTATTCATTTGAAAACCTTCAATGGTAAATGAGTGATAAAAAATTCATATCCAAATGTCGATGATATATCCATCAACCTATTATTGGATAAAATATCTCAATTTTTAGATAATTTCATTGGGTTCTTATAACATCAAGGAAAACTTCCGGATACTTAGATCACCTTTTATGTCATTAATCTACATAGAGTAGCCTATTTCTCATACCAAGGTTTCTTAAAATGGGATCTTAATCCATGTGAGGTTTTCTGACATCTGTTGTTTCTCTAAAAAAGATCAGGATAAAATGTCTCTTCCTTAGTAGAATATCCTAATGATTATATCATCCATTAAAATATATGGATTATAAATGGTTTGATTCCTATTATACCAAGATAGTATTTTGAACCTGTTATTTAGGATCCATCCACACATCCTCATTCACTTCGACCCATTTCTGGGGAACCATATCACCTAGTTATGATATGTGAGGTGATAAAATACACATATTATAATTTTTAGTACATACTCTTTAAAAATAAAAATCCGCAAATTAGAAGGATTATATTTCAATAAAAAATTAATTGGTTATCAATAATGATCATATTATTATGAAAAGAAAACATCTATATGATTATGCACATTGTACCTTTGATAAATTTCTACCTATGATCCACAAAATATGTTATATCTACCATTGGAATCATCAACCTGAAAAAGAAGATCCTAAAACTTCCACAAAAATTCATAGTGTTTCAAAAAATCATGTTTGCAAATATACTTTATATTCATCCCCTATGTACAATCTCTACCTCACAACTATTGACTTGAGAACCTTAATTTCTTATTTATGACATCACCACCTCCTATTCAAAACGTGTTGGGACATTCTTAAACTTTATTCCCATTTGGGTTTTTATTCTCATTCATTAGGTCCACATATAAGGACTATAAAATGTGTGCACCAACCAATTGAGATATACAATAGTGGAATTTGGACCTCTATTCATGTTGGACCAACTTTTACGTTTTCCACTAAATGGATTTCTTAAACCCCTTTTTTACAAGCAAAATGACCATAAACTATGTGAACCTACCTTGTAAGATAATATATAATAGAATTGGGATCTACATCCATGTTGGTGTTTCAAGTTTTTTTCCCATATATGTTATACAATTTCAATGTCGGTAAAATATTCACAATCATAAACTCGACATTCTTTATCCAAATATATATTCCCTAAAAATCTAGCTCCATGATTTTACAGACTATAAAGGGAATACTAAGAAAAATTCATGTACCCATAATGTAATCATACCCATTTTTGAGGATCAATAAAAAATTTACTGTGAATTAAAAAATAAAGAAGATTATAGGGCCCATCATATGGACATAAATAAATTTGATCCATTCCCACTACACACACTATTCAATAAATTTTCTGAGTACTAAAACATTATTTCTCATCACCCTAATTATGTGGTCTATATATTAGGGTATAATATTTATGATACATAAACCCTTCAAGAATATTCCGTCCATTCGTGAACCTAATCCAGTAAAAAAATATTATAATCAACTCAATCTTCTTACATAGATATCAGTAATGTGAACAATCTATTTGAATAGAAACTATGGATTGACTATGAACAATATGTCCCTGATATGGAACTGCAAATTCACCACCATGATATGGTCTGTCAGCCAAAAGAATATTGATCTTGTGAATAAAATCCTCAGACTTCTATATTCCAAAACACTATTGTAGTAGAACCCATATTTTGAATATATATCATGTTCAACCCTGACATATGTATCCCATTATATCACACCTCATGAAATCAACATTATTTATAATTTAAAAAATATATAATCACTATTTAAGATGATACAATACCCTCAAGGTTACAAACTTCCATATCAATACTCTTTTCAATGAAATTGTTTGATATGTTATCCTCCAACCATTAATTATCCATTATCATACAGATCTAAATCACATGACATTAAGGTGTTAACTTCATGATCTTAAAATAATTGGCCCATATTCCAAGGTGATCTCTAAAACCTCTAGCCTTGGTAGAAAAAATAAGGCATCCCTTATATTTCCAATTACATTGAAGATCATCGAGTATATGTTTCTACTTCTCATGCTCTAACAATAATTATCTAAAACACTCGTAGAGAGTATCAATATATGGATCATGAGATTGAAAAATCAAGCACAGGGACACTCTCAAAGAGAGCATGCCCACCATTTTCATAAACTATACTCATTCTTCTTGATTTTATTTGGTAATATTTATTAATTAATCCTTATGTATCAATAATAGTATCCTTTTATAATTCACATCAGATCAAATTATCTATTCTGTTATTATAGGATGAATCTGTTTTGGTTCATGAATAATGAATTTAATCTATCTGAACCTTTTAAATGCTATTCAACCTTAAACATCAGCTGAATTTGTGGAACTTGCATGACCTAAAACTGAATAAAAATTAAGACACAAAACACTTTGGGTTAAAAACCCAATTATGGAAAACATGGTAAATGTTTAGTCTCTACCCAAAGGAAATATACATCATGTGATTCAGTATAAATATAGCATTTTGTATTGATAGAGGAAAAACATATTAAGGATGTAATTCTATAAAATGAAACATGAGAAAAATCCCAGTCCTTTCCCACTAGGACTTCCCAAGATGAGACTTAGGAATATTTTATGATAGTAAAATGAAAGGCCCAATGCTTGTGTGGTCTACTATATAAACTCAGTAGAATATAACTTGTGCTCTTTAGGGCCCTTAGAATAATAAAAATTTGGAGGATTCAATAATTCACTCCTCATGAGTTAATTTGTCTCATAGATCCATGAGATATGCATTAATTAAAAAAATATAGGTCCTCATACCCTTTTGAAAACTGGAATCCACATTCTAAATATCCCATTCATGATCTGTACCATTTTGAGTGAATAATTTCACCAAAATGGGCTAAATATAGTGTTATAGAGATGATATATATATATACACTAACACAAATACATGACCCATGTCTTGGAGGAATTAATTCAATAAGACAAGCTAACTATAGTGATAATGTGATGGTATATATTCCCATACCGATCTGTGATCCATTCCAAATAAGAAATAATCCATCTCAATGAACCGAATCTAGTGTTATAGTGATTTTACTTATTCATATACATACACATTGGTCATGCCAGAGAGGAAATATTTCTGATCCAATAGACCAGGAACTAGGTCAACTCACTCATACAAAAATTTGTTAGGAAAATGAAATCCATGACATCATAATGGGGGCTTAAAAAGATAGGTATACTGGGTACTACACACATCATTCGCAACACAAATTGAGCAGAAATCCAATTCCAAATAGGAACATCCATAGATTAAATCATTAATGGAATTATTTGTCAAATAATTATCAAACTGACTAGCCTATCTGTAAATTAGTGTTCTGTTAAGTGTGATTCCAATGGTGAGCTAAAGGAATTCAATCCAGGGTGATAGAATTTTCCATGGGAAATTCTAGGACCAACTCTTAAGAATGTCAACTACAACAGTTGAGCCAGATTCAAACCAGAGAAATGTCCAATCATAATGGAATGAAAATATAAGAGCATTAATAATGGCCCATATATCATCTTCATTTTCATATATGTTCCCAATAATGTGGTAGAAATAACCATTGATGAATCCCCCAGGGGTAAAGGTGACACCATAAAAATACGAAGGCCTCGGTGCACCTAATTCAACACCATCCCCATTATATTTCATCCAAGAAGGAATTGAGGGGATCCACATATTCGACTTCAACATCAGTGGCATTCTGATCCTACTAGGAACACCAAAGCCTCTCAAGGTAATACAATCTTTCTTCTAATTATTCATCAACCAGTCTAGTTTTTTAAAGTACTATTGATATCTTTTCATAACATCCTTACACTTGTATGAACGTTGGAGTTTTACTATCTAAAGAAGCACCATTCCTTGATCATCAGACAAATTCAATGATGGATGTAACTACAACTTCTAGAAAGAATTTAATTTGGTCACTAAAAATGGTATCATAGATGGATTCAAGAATGACCTCAAGGATTTCCCTTTAAATACGACATCCTATCATAGCCATCATGTAATTTTATATCCTATGGGTGAGGTTAAAATTTATGGAGGCATGATCATTATATTCCTTATCTTTCAAACAATAACGAAAAGATGAAATTATTTTGTGTCTGGTTTTTTCTGAACACTATGCACAATCATCCTCCTCCCCCTGATCCACTAAAGATATATGAAATATGTCGGTGTATGTATGGATTACTAAATTCCAATATCCATCGATGGGTAGTGAGGTTTCCAACAAACATATATCAGTACTATGCTCTATTTTTGAGGTTACCAGTTTTTTATGACTTCAAGATTAGAGTATCAATATCAAGGAATTCATATTTTTGTATTTGAGTTCAAAATGACAAGGAATAAAATGATATACATTCATTATATCAGCATGGAGATCAGAAATATATTATCTTCTTAGTGTAGGGGGGACATCTAGAGCATCCTAAATAGGTCTGGTCAGTCATGGAGTGGCATAAGGGTCCATAACAGATTGCTTGTATTCAAACCATTTTGATCTATTAATGGGGTTGTTGAAGGTAGATTTCATGGATTTCCCAATAGAGAAGAGTAAATATAGGGAATATCTAGCATATATGTTTGGGATGAAGTGAGCTGAGAGAAACTCCATTAAGTTGTCATTGGAAGTTAGGAGACTCCAGGTAAATTTCATTATCAAAGCTTCATTAAAGATACTAATATATTTAATGCCTTAACCTACCATATCAGTGGTCTTTGTACACTCCTTCCACAATACATTTATAATATTATTCTCATGAGTATATTTCGTCTATATGATGTTCTTGATGAGACCCTAATGTTCTTTGAGAAGAGACCTGGGCCATCTATAAATAGAGAACACATAGAAAAACATATAAGTGATCACCGAGTTGACAAGGTAGATTATACTATATTGGGAAATTTATTTCCCTTACCACTTCAACATTTGAGAAAAAATTATGAAGTAGATATTTTCAACGTAGCACTTTTTGACTTCACCCCAAAAGATTGGAACCCTAATATAATTAATAGGTAGAGAACTTCTCTTCACCCCAAGAGATCAGTTGAGATTAGTATTTCATTTGTTGTTAATAAGGTGTTTTTATGTGTATTGAAATGTTATGATTGATGTTGTGATGATGATTGAAGTGGTGATGCTTAAAGTGAAGTTATTGACTCAAGGAAAATCCAACTTGGATTATGAATTGTATTAGTTGACAAGTACTGTCAAAAGTTATTGGTTGGAAATGGTGATCAATGATATGGGAATATCTCATTCCAATCAATCTGATGAAGTAGTTACAATCATAATAATTCCTATAGAAATTTTTATGGATTCATAGCATTGGATTCCACACATATAAAATTATCCATATTGTCTCCATTGATACGATTGTAGAACTAGTATGATGTTCCAAATCATGTGTCAATGAATGACAAACTGTACCAACATTTGAAGAACCCCATGAAATACTCTATTTCCAGATAAAAGTGGAATATCCATCCAGTGGATTATAATTACATGAATGTTTTGAATCAAATCAGATGTATTATAGAGCTGATCTTCAAAGAAGAATACATTTGTTAAAAGAGAACACATTATTCATTACAAAGATACCATGAATAGTGTTAATGCATGAGGAATGAATTAGAAGACATTAATTATCCATGGTTTGATAAATGAGTAATATTGAAGATCATGGATATGTTATTCTAAAAAGAAAATAAGGATGATGTTTAAAGATGAAGAATAATAGAAGAAACATGGATGAGATTTGAATGAAGAAGGTGTTCATGAATTACTCTTGCAGTGGAAACATTTTTTTAACCAAGAATATTTTTTTATGGCCTTACATTAAAAAAATAGGCCAACTATGAAAGGCTAGCTGAGGTTCTAAACCTCAGGAACACGCGAGACCTGAGGATCAACTATTCCTATGGGAAGCCTCAAGGAAAGACCTGTAAGAGGCAAAGGTCATGCATGCCATGTATAAGCCAGCAGGTGTGCTCATGGTGGTGAACCCGTGCAGCAAGAGCTGAGATTGGGCGCAAAGCGCACCCACAGGGTGAACATGGTACGTGGCGACATCGTGAGGCAAGAGGGAGAATTCTGAGCTGAGGTTTTCACACCGTGTATTTTAATAGAGTTATCTCCCTTATGTTGGTTTCGATGTGGGACAAAATTTTAACCTATAGAAGCAATCCCCTCCATCCATCTGATCTCATGTGAGATCTTTCCCACAAATCTCAATCTGGATCTGAGCTTCTAATCACCGCCTCCCATCTGATCCTGCTTCTTGCCTAGTTGAATCAGAGCCATCATATCATCAACTAAGGTTATGTTTTAACCTCCAGCCACACGACAAACTCTAGTACACTGTCTCGACTACCGGTACACCATGATCAAGTATCAGGCCACCTTTGAGGATGAAAACTAGTGGAAAATAATCATTGGAAGGACACGATATCATGAATGCATTAAAATTTTCATGCATGCATTGAAATAATGAGATCATACATGTCTGAAGCAACTAAATTTGTGAGGTGACATCATAAATCTCGAGTTCTTAAATAAAATACATGAATGATTTCTTAAATTAATGCACGTGATGTTTTCATGTGAAATAAGGGGTCCACGTTGGAAAAAGGTAAACTAGGATTTTGGAAAATCTTACCCCACATTTGAAATATTCAAATCCGATGATCTTGGCTATTCAAAGCTTTTAAAACCACAACATATCACAAGGTTTTTGAATGCAGAGAAGTTTCCTTCCTTTTCTATAAAGAATAGATCCCTCAAACGAGTCTCATTTGTGGAAAATATTGAATAAGTACCTATTTTACGTGAGAAAGAGCGCCATGATTTAGATGTTTTTAGGAAGATCAGCTATATAAAAGAGAAGAATGATATATTAGATCTCTGATGGGTGTTATGCACTATCTATGTTGTCTCATGAAGAAGAATACTATAACAACCCTTCTCTTTATTACGCACTTAAACATGATCTATTACATAATATTTCACTTAATATAACCCAGAAGATTGAGAGGTCTAGTGTCATTGGGGATTAATGACATTACATAAAAACATATAACATAAACAAAAAATCTTTATTGAAAACATCATTTACATGACCACAACATTAATTACTACTTAGCATTTCATGGGATATCCTAAGGACATGCATAAGAAATGGGTGATCTATAAAGCCCAGTAAGGGTGTAAACAAGGCATATCATGGAGAATAAAGTACATGTTAGAAAATGAGCATATCAATGGAGAACAATATAAACATGAACATAAAAGAAATATATAGCATTATTATCATAACATGGAAAATTGGAAACCACATTTAACATGATATTAACATGAGGAAAGGCTCATTGCTCATGGAGCATGAGTAAAACCTCATTACACATGAACTAGAATGAGTAAAACCTCATTTCACATGAATTTTCATGAGTAAACCCTCATTTTACATAGAGTATCATGATACTATTCTTTACAAAATTCATTTGAGAACTATCAGAGCACACTGTATAAAAAACATTTCATTTCATTCCTATATGTGCCACATAGATCCCAAAAGCCAACGTTTATTGAGAATTCTTGTGTTTATTGAGAATTCTTGGGTTTTCAAATAAAAGCCAACGTTTATTGAGAATTCTTCGGTTTTGAAAAAAACAGTTTTCAGACCTTAATAAAAATTAAAATTGTATTTATAAAAATTATGTGATAATTTATATTTAATAAAAAGTGAGTTAGTAATTTTTTTAAAATAATATTTAATTAAAAAATCCTTTATTTAATGAAAACATATTTCTTAATTGAATATTAACTAAAAATACTATTTGTTTTATTTAAAAACATCTACAATGTAACAATAATAAAATGAATGTGTATAAAACATAATGCACATAATAATAGTGCAATGGTCTTGTTATATAACCACTTATAACACCCACATAAGACCTAAAGGTAAGGTGAGCGATGGTGAAAAAATCATGGGGAATCTTATATAAATTCCCTCAGGTGGTAATCTCTATTAACATTCACTTCTTCAGTAGGTGGCTCTATTTAAGCTAAACGTGTTGAAGCACATCTTGTGAATGGTCAAGAGGGAATCCCAGTGACGCTACCTCCTTTTCGAGATCCCAAAAAATGGGCTTTTTTAGGGAAACTCTACTAGGTGAGTCCATCACTTCCTTTTTTTGAGTAAATGGGATTGGGTAAAGCCCTATATTTATAATAATCATGTGATCACAGTACAAAAACTATATTAGAAATTTTAATAATTCATAACAGTATTTTAAAATCGAAATACACAAAACCAAGGATGTGCATATGTTTTATATAACCATTTTTATATAATATGACATTTAATTAGATCAGGAGGAATTTTCATTAATAAAAGTCTGGGACGTTAGAATCTTCCCCCATTATGAAATTTCCCCCTCAAAAGTTTTATTTCCTACACTAAATTAGATGAGGGTAACTCTGCCTCATCACTTCCATCGATTCCCACATCACTTATTCAAACTTGTGGTTTCACTACTACACCTTGACAAGGGGTGTTTTCTTACTTCTTAGAACTTTTTCCCTATGATATCAGATATTCACTAGCTTCTCTTAATAGGAGAGGTCATTCTCCAATGGTACTGCCTCTATTTTGAGTACATGAAATTGTACAGGTATGTACTACTCATGAGTGATAAAAAGAATACATCATTTACTTGAAATAGGTTTGGTGGGGTTGCTAGTCGATTGGACACTACTCCAATACAAAAAAGGATCTCCTAATGGCCGATGTACCTTGGACTAAGCTTTACCTTCTTCCAAAATATCATAACTCTCTTCCCCAATGATATGTAGAGGAATAACATGACTCCAACATCATACTCTAGGTCTCATTGACAATTATCAGTATAACGATTTTGTCAACTCTGAGTAGATTTATTATGATGCTATATGGTCTTAACCTTCTCTACCATTTCTTCGACCATTTCTAGACCAAGGATTGTTTCCTCCCCAAATTCATCACAACATGTTGGTGTTCTGCACCTCTTCCCATCATAAGGAGCTATTTGGATGCTAGAGTGAAAACTTCTATTTTAAGATAACTCAAATAGAGGAACAAGTTGATCCTATCCTCCTTTTAAGTACATTGATAATTCTCTCAAAATGTAATCAAGTGTTTGGATAGTTCACATAGATTGTCCATAAATTTTAGGATGATAATCCGTAATGAAGTTTAGCTCAGTATTTGGAGGAGGTGGGAGACTATTCCAGAATGAAGAGGTGAATCTTGGATCTCGATCAGATAAAATCAACAGTTTTACTCTATGAAGCCTTAACAATTATATGATTATATTCATGCTAGTTAATCCAATTATAAATCCTCTAGAATTACAGTGATGTGTGTTGTCTTTTTAAGATTATCCACAACAACCAAGATAGCATTGTTTTCCAAGGATGTCTTCGGATGTCTGGTGACAAATTCCATGGTTATGATCTACCATTTATATGTTGGTATGGGTAATGGTTACATCATCCCATTATTTTTTTTCCACTCATCCTTCACTTACTAACGTACCAGACACATTGATCCATACTCATCGATCACATTCTTCATGTTATCCCACCAATAAATCTATCAGAGATCTCAATACATCTTTTTGATTCTTGGTTGAATGGAGAAATTTGAATTAGGTGTATCATCCAAAATTTCTTTCAATAACAAAGGATTTTATTGAATACATAGTCTTGAAACAAATATCACAATTTATTCTTCATTAACATTGAACATTGGGTATTTCCCTTTTCTGATAGTTTCTAATTTCTTCTAAATTCCCACATCGTCATTTTTAAGATTCTTTAACCTTTACAAAATTGATGGTTGAGAAATAATTTGTGAAAGGATTGATTATGTTTACTTATTTAGGATTACCATGTCCATCTTAAAAAAATCTATAAAGATTGGATCCCTTTAAATTGTCATCAATGATAGAATCACTGAGTCCTTTCTGCTTAGAGCATCCTCACCTTGTTCGCTATTACAGGGTGGTAATGGATTTATTAGTCCTTGTTTTTGATATGATCTAACCATATTCATCGGCTCATGTTCATATCTTTCTATGTGAATATATACTTGAGGATTTTGTGATCCATATATATTTCACACTTTTCCTAAATAGGTAATGTCACCAAATTTTTTATGTGAAGATTAATACAGCCAACACAAGATCTTGTGTTGGATAGTTTTTCTCAGGAACTTTAAATTTCCTTGAAGCATTGGAAATGAATCTGTCATTTTGCATCAACACACAACCCATGCCCTTCTTTAAAGCATCAACGAATAATACAAAACGTTTTCCACTTGTGGGTTGTGTGAGAATGAGAGCAGTGATAAGTATCCTTTTCAACTCTTTGAATCTATCTTCCCATTCATCACTCCAAGAAAACATGACTCCCTTATGGGTTATCTTGGTATGAGGGTTGGAAAATCGTGATAAATTTCTCACAAATCGGTGATAATATCAAGTTAACCCCATGATGCTGTGAATATCCATCCCCGATATTGGCCCAAACCATCCTTCAATTGCATCCATCTTTGAGGGATCCATAGATATACAATTTCTTGTGGTTATATGACCCAATAATGAGACTTCATTCAATAAAAACTCACACATTATATACATTTAATATAGATTACCCTCACTCAAGGTCTCCGATATAGTGCTTAGATACCCCTCATGCTCCTAATTTATTTTATAGTATATTATAAAATCATCTTTAAAGACTGCCATAATTTTATTGAGTTAATCTCTAAATAATTAATTCATTAGGGTCATGAATATTTCTAGAGAATTAGTGAATCCAAAAGGAATTACTATGAATTCATAGTTCTTGAACATTGTACAAAAAGCAGTCTTGGGGATATCCTCGTTCTTCATCGTTACTTTGTAATATCACAACCACAAATCCACCTTGGAGAAGTATTGTACTCCACAAAGCTGATCAAACAAGTTATTAATTTGGGACAAAGGATACTTTTTCTTTATCGTGATTTTTTTGATCAAACAATAGTCAATACAATGGTGCATTTACCCAACCTTCTTCTTGGTGAAGAGGACTGGTGAACCACATGGTGAAGCACTTGGGATTATAAACCCTTTATCTTAATTCTCTTGTAATTGTTTTTTATCTCCTCAAGCTCCACAACAGCCAATCTATACAGAGTCTTGGATATTGGTAAAACCCTATGTATAAGATCAATCAATAATTAAACATATCATCTAAGAGGAAGCCCAGATAATTCCTCAGGAAACACTTCAGTTAATTCTCTCACAATATGCATGTCTTAAAGGATGGTTCCTTCCATAGACTCGATCATCTGAGTAAGATATGAATGATCATAGAGAAGTAATATCCATGCTTGTTATTATGGTGATAAAAAAGATTCATCCTCCACCCACTTTTACATAATCGGGGGTCGATTTTCCATATGGAGAGTGATTCCCCTCTCATGGAAATTTATGTAAGCTCTATATAGGAAAATTTAATCCATGCCAAGAATTGCATCAAATTCCACTAGAGAGAGTATGACGAGGTTCACTGATATGTTAAATCCACACATTGTGTTAGGGGATGAGTTACATTCATGAGATGCAATAATTTCCCCATTTTCTATTCTCAAGGACATCTCTACTTCCATGATTTGTGGTGGTGTTGGGATTACTCTACCATACTTTTAAGATATCGAAGAATGCATAGAACTAGAATAAAAAATAATGCTCCCTATTATTGATTGAATAACTCGAGAACCTATCACCAATTTATTTTTGGGGTTCTCTTAGGAAGTAGTGATGGATAAATCTCAACCTTTCTCCCTTGGAGGTTGTTGGTTGCCTCCGAAAACCCTTGTCATAGGAACTGGTTTGCGAAGTGCTCTAGTTTTTTGTATTTAATGAAATAAAAAATGTGTTTAAGTTCAAATGGAGCATTACTCACTTCTATTGAAAGAGTGGTTTTTTATTACTAGTAGTTAATATCCATGTGTCCTTATCGTCCACACATAAAGTATTTCCTCACCCCCTTCAGTCAATTTTTCGGGTTCTTTTTTCCATGCCTTTGGCTTGTGGGGTTCTAGAATTTCTTTGCTCCATTGGATTTATCCATCACACTCCAATAATTAAAGTCCACATTCAGCTTCATATCCCCATGATACCATTGAAATGAAACGATCTTAATTTTGACATTGAGGGAATTTCAAACAATTTCTTCACAGCTATCGAAGCCACACATTTCTAGGGCTTTACTTAGGCTAGGTTTTAGATCACCAAAGAAGTTGTCAACCTTTAATTCAAAGGAAATGACAATGACAGAGGCATATCATGAAATTCATGTGAAGTTTTCCTCTTATGCTTCGATGGATTCATTTTATTTTTTCTTGAGGCGAAAGAATTCTATTTCTATCATAAGTCTAAGGGTGCACAAAAAATATTTATTAGGAATTTTTTTTTCTGGAAATCCTTCCATTCCAATAACTCAATCTCTTCCCCAGGATTTAGATTTTTGATCAATGTCCAACATTGATTATCTTTACCCTCCATATGATAAGCAACAATAATAACCTTCTCTTGTTTAGAAAATTGAAGTATGGAGATGATATTTTCAATGGATTTGATCCATTGTTTGGTGATTGAGGGATCAGATGGTCCCTTAAATGTAGGAGGTCGTTGTCTCATGAAGATCTCGATTTTGTCTTGTTCGTTCTTATTGGTGGGGGGTGGGGGGTTGTGCATTCCTCTTAACAAATTATTCTTTTAAAAAATCGAGTTAACTAATAGAGTATCATAACAATGTTTGCAATTCCTGCTCCCATCAGATTGGTCATCTCATTAGAACAATCGTCATAATGATCTTCGCATCAATTTTTAGTCTGAGTCCTCCTATTAACGTACATTCACGAGAATAAGAGGAAAGTTAGGAGTAACACATAAAAGGGAATAATAAAACAAAAAATGGATAACTTATAAATTACATTTATTTCCATAACTTATGATTTTATATTCTTAAATATATTTTTTCAATGATCTGCCTCATTACTTATATTCATAAGGGATTCTTTTCGCCCATAATAATGGTTCATACTAAGACTATGAATTCACCAAAGCATATCCACCGAGTGTGTTATAACCAAGAGTCCATAAATTTTTGTTGTCGTGCACCAGTTCCTATTCAAGTCAAGCTCAAAGCGGTGTTTTTGGGTTTCACATTTAGTTACATCTCTTCTAGAGCCACCTCTACTTGTTCGTATCCAAAAAATGATGTATTTTATTAATAAAACACTTAATATATAAACAATTAAATTTACGGATGTTTTTATTATACATAGTGTTATTCCTAAGACTTTCATTAGGGCCTTCAAATCATAATCCAAAAAATATTAATCATATCTTCAAATACAAACTATAAAACCCCATATCTTAAATATGCACTTAAATAGGATATATTACATAAACATGCACTTAATACAACCCAAAAGATCAAGAGGTCTAGTGTCTTTGGGGATTAGAAACATTACATAACAACTATTTGAATAAAACACAACATCTCTATTGAAAATGTCTTTTACATGACCACAACATCCATTTGTACTTAGCATTGCATGAGATAACCTAAGGACATGCATAAGAAAAGGGTGAGATATAAATCCCTGTAAGAGAGTAAACAAGTCATAAAATAAAGAATATAGTACATGTTAGGAAATCGGAATATCAATTGAGAAAAAGAGAAATATGAACATAAATGCATAATATAACATGATTATCATAACATGGAAATGAGTGAACAATATTTATCATGATATTAGCATGAGCCAAGGCTCATTGCACATGAAGAATGAGTAAACTTTCATTTTAATTTAATTTGAATTAGTAAACCCTCATTTATCCTTAACTATCATGAGGAAAACCACATTTCACATTACGTATCATGATACTATTCTTTACCCAGTGGATTACAGCACTATCTGGGCACACCCTTTAAAAACATTTCATTTCAAGTGTATGTGTGCCACATATATCCTAAAACACAGATTCATTAAACAATAAAATTTATTTCATGAATATAAGATGTGTAATACCTAAATTTAATCCCTAAATCAACATGTACATGTGCATAAATTTTAATACCCTTGAAAGAATAATCGGTATGGTATTCACTTACGCGATGATTTTGCCTTCGTAAATTTTGGTGTAACTTCGGCAGCATAATGACGTCAAATAGAAATTTTAAAATGGGTTGATGAGATAGAAAGAGGTATCTCATGATTTATACATTAAATGGAATATAAGGGGGTCATGGAACATAATATCCCAACATATGTAATGGAATTTAGGTGCATAATAGAAAATAATTTCTTGAATGTAAATGAGAAAAGAGTAACTCCTTATTGAATTTTTTCTTGGTAACGAGTGTACATGGGAGACATTAATGAGAGAGAAAGATGTATATAATCATTAAAGCATGTGGATAGTGGTATGGGGGTTGTTCAAAAATCTTACCCCAACATTTTTAATCAAAAATAAAAGGTTATAACAATATAAACAAATTTATAAAAAAATGATAATGGAAGAAATCCCTTACTTGGAAGTATGATCCCAAAGGCTTGGGAGAGGGTTGAGAGATGATTTTATAGATATTGGGGTTCCTTGGGAAGATTATAGATATATTAGGGTAGTTTTTGTTCTATATCAAAAGGTTTTGGGTGAATATAACGGGATCATGGGTGGGTTTATATAGGAAAGGAGAGGGAATTCATTATTATTTAGGTCTTGGACAGTACACATTAAACTAATCAAAAACGCAACCCAACCAATGGTTTTGGACCATGGTTTTTTCCAAAGGGGATTGGAAAAAATTATTTTATAAGTCCAATGGCCTATCATAAATAAATAGTAGTATTTCATATGTAGAGGTGAGTCACACTCTGAAAAAAATCATTTTAAAAAAGTTAAAATATTTTATAAGTCTGGGAGGGTCCACTAAGGCACCATAAAATTAATCAAAAAAATATAAAATCACATTATATTAAAGGTAATAAATATATTTTCCTAATATAACTTTTATTGTATTTTATTACATCACTATTGGGACATTATTATGTCATAAACAACAATATATACTTAAACGATATTTATTTTTTCCAAAAGATTCGACTGTCTCCAAGAAATTATGAAACATTAACCATTGGAATATTTTGATATTCTGATTCCAAAAATAATATTCATTTTATCAAAATAATTTTATAAATATTAGCCTATACCATTTTAAAATAAAAACCAACATTTATTTAAAATTCATGGGTTTTCACAAAAACAGTTTTCAATCCTTAATAAAAATTACAATTGTATTCACAAACATTATGCTGTCATTTATATTTCACAAAAGGTAATTTTGAAATCATATATTATTAAAATAATATTTAATTAAAAAATATATTAATTCATAAAAATATATTTCTTCATTTAATATTAAATAAAAATGAAATTTTTTATTTAAAAACCATTTACAAAGTAACAATAATTAAACAAATGAATATAAAAAATGCACATATTCACAGTTCTAGGGTATTATTACATAACCCCATAAAACACCTGTATAAGACCTAAGGGTAAGTTTTGAGATGGTGAAAAACTCTTGGGGTGGCTTGGATAACATCACTCGGGTGGTAATCACTATTAAGTTCCACTTATCCCGTAAGATGTTCTGTTCAAGCTTAACGTGTTGAATCTCGACTTAGGATTGGTCAAAATTAAAGCCCAGTGACACTACCTACTTTATGAGCTCTGAAAATTGGTCTTCATATGGTGCAATTCTATTAGATGAGGTTGTCACATTCTTTTTGTGGGTAAATTGGATTTGTTAAAAAAACTATATTTATATTAATCATGTTATCACTCTTCAACGACTATATTAGAAATGATTGCAATTCTTAACGGTATTTCAAAATCACAAAACCATAAAACCAAGGAAGTGGATATGTTTTATATAACAATTTTACATAATAAGAGATTTAATTAGATCAAGAGTAATTTTCATTAATAAATTATTGGGTCGTTACAAATATTGAACCCTCTGTGCAATTGAAAACCATGAACACATGACTAGTTTATCAAAACCCTCATTGTGCTTCGTGAAGGTGTTCTCGTTTTTAATCAATCAGTAAAATTTCACCCTTGTTGTTCTTTGTGAAGATGAATCCACAATCCTTTATTGGTTCTATGAAGAAAATCTACATGGGCGATTTGTGTGAAGAACCAAGAACCAGTGAGCCCCTATGGTTTCGTTAAGCAAGTGGGAACACCATCTGTTTTTCAAATACAACAATACACTATTTTTATGGGATTTTTATTGAATAATAAGGTAATTTCATAATGTTAGGAGCTTGTGTGTTCTTTATTTAAATAATAAGAAACATAAGGCCTCATGATTTCATAAAGGATAATGGTGGGTGCATGCATGGTGCACATATATACTTGTGAATGAGTTGAGACTATCTAAATGAAAAGGAAACAAAAGACAGTGTGTGCGCACATGTGAAGAAGTATGAGGAATAAAGAATAATAACACACAAAAGAGGCTACACCCATTCAGGTTTGAAGAAACACACTCTTATTTTGAACTTAAACTAGATAATAAGTGTGTGTTTGTGGGTGTGTGTGGAAAGAACCAAATAAAAGAATGTGTGTGTTATATTATGTGGGGAATGGAAGAGGATATTGTGTGTTAATGAATCATGGGAAGAAAGCATGATTTCATGCATATCCATGCATACATAAGGGAGAAGGAATTGAATTGACTGAACATGTGCAAAAGAATGTCCCACACACATTGAACATGAAATATTGATTTAAGTGAATTATGTGTGTTTGGGTTTAAAAGAAATATATTATGCATGAATGAAATCATGCATAATCATATTCTCATGTAACAATTAATTGAGATATCCTGAACAAGAAGTTTGGATTCCATGAAATCCATGCATAAAGTAATTGTGTATTGAGACTGAAGCCAAACAGAATTAAAAGATGATCTTATATTAGAGTTGGAAATATTTGAGAATCTAAGAAGGATGATAGAGGTGATATTGTAAAGAATTATTATTGAAATCTTTAAGAGGTTGTGTGAACCATTTTCACACACTTTAGTGAGTCTGGGTCTTCATCATAAGAAGAATTAATTTCATGAGAATTGTGGAACTAAGGAATAATCAGAAAAGTGATCAGAGTTGTTGGGGAAATCCAAAAGTCCTTTCCAAAGGATATTAAATATTTTTGAAGAGATATACACTAAAGTGTCATTCATAAATCCTATGTGGGAAGAGAAGCAGATCATCAATATTTAATCAAGAAAGAAGAAAGAAGGAAGATGATCGGGTGACTCGAGAGATAGAAGAACCCTATGAGATTCTAGGAGGAGAAGAAGACTTCAGTGACACTCTAGAGGAGTCTAGTTATACTATTGTAAAGCTATGGGAATCAGTATAAAGAAACTTGTATGGGACTCAGGAGGGACAAATTGGGACTCTTTATTGACCATTTTAATTGATAATAAGATTATAGTGGATAATCTGTGTAGTGGAGAATATCCAACACATCAAGAAGTAGTTCTTTGAACCGAACCTTTGGAATATTTATGTTCAGAGACTTTACATTTACATCATCATTGAAGGAAAGGATGAGGGACATAAGGAGAGTGGATCTATGATTTAATCATCCATATAGGTTTAATTAAAAAGAATCATTTTTTTTTAATGTTTAAAAGGATCACTAATTCAAACCTCCCCTCTTAGTGAGTCTCACTGATCTGGATACTTGAATCGGTTTTATAGCTAGGTTACCTCTAAAATATCAAAGGGAGTCTTTATGGAGTGAATACTTTAGGAAATTAGTAAGAAACCAATAATGGTGATTACTACCAAGACTCATAAAAATAGAAAGAATAAACATGCATGGAAGATGAAGAATAAGCTTACTGCTAATGGGGAGACACCTTCTATAGAAGGTAATTTGAAAGGTAAAACATGTGATGATTCTTCTTGTTATTACTCTTCTGATAAATACTATTCATGCTGTGATGATTATAAATGAACTAGTGATCTTAATCTATATTCAAAGGTTATTTAAGGAAATTACTTAAAGAAGTGGCAATACATATTGATGCAAGCAATATTACTCTTCATGATGAAACATTAAAGCTGGAAGATTAAGATGATTCCATGGAGTATGCATTGGCAAAAAGGGTTGGCATATCCAACACTCTCACAAAACTTATGAAGAAAAATGAAGAAACAATTTCTCTTTTCAATGAAATACATGCTCATGTTACTGAATAATTTCTAGAAAGTATTTATAAGAATGAATTGTTTTTTATTTGATTTTTAGAGGCCTTACATGCACTTGAAAATTTGCACAAAGTCTTTATAGTTGTCAATACTGCTAAACTAGAAGAAAAATCCAACAAGCTAAAGGAGCTTAAAATCTATTTTCAACAATTAAATAATTTTCATGAAGAAAAAAAGGAAAAATTTGAAGGAGAATTGGGAATGAATGATGAGATCAGTTGAGGTTGAAAATAAATCCCTCAACATGATGTGTTTATATATGGAGGTAAAATTAATGAATCAACAATCACTCTAAGATGAATCTTCCCAAAAATCAGAAGAATAGATGATTCCACTCAATTTTTCATTGAGGAATATGATTCCAAGAGGAATATCAAATCATACCCTAATCAAATGGAAATATATTTTAAGAAGACGATATCCCAATACAAATTCATTTCTTTTTCTATTTATGGAGATTCATCTACAAGTACAAGATAAAAGAAAAAAGTTGGGAAGATATGTATTTATAAAAATTTTGATACATCCATAAAAATATCATGGATGGATGCTGGGATGATTAATAATAAAAACTTCCAAATGGATGCTCCAAAGAAAGAAAGATAATCTAGCTAGACAGGTACAATGAGAAATGGAAAGAGATTTAATGGATGTTGTTGGTGTTGATGGACGATTGGGAATCAGGCCAATGATTACTGGTACAAATTTTTAGAATAGGAAAATTATATAAGGACTAAATTCAAGGAATTTAGATATGAATAAATGATGAAACCTACAAATCCAAATCAGAATTCACAGATGACGAAGAATCTTTTTATCAAGAATATATTTGAATATCATGAAGACTTCTGTGATAATTGCAAATGAGTTGTCATAGTTATGATTAGTGATGGTTTAGTCCTATAATAGCTCATGCATACATTTATAAGAATTATAGACAACAAAAAATGAGGATAAGGAAAAAAGAGTATAAAAGTCTTCCATTTTTAATATGCAAAACACTAAAGTCAAGAAAATAGTGATATAAATTATTTCTAAGGAGTTCATGCCAGATTCCATGAATGTCATCTCAACCAAGAAAAGATGCTTCTATTGTGGAAAAAAATATCATTCCATGGATCAATATAGAAAATACATGGAAATTAATAGAAGAAATCTGAAATTAAAAGGAGAATCAATCTAGAAGAAGATCGTGTTGATAGAGAACATTTCTGAAGATAATTTTAATAAGTTACTTGGGAAAGATAACTTGAATAAAATAAATAGGCCATGTGGTAGCTCAAAATTATAAGATGTTAAGAAGTATTTTTTAGTTATCTAGTATAATCAATTGCAAATTGGAAGTGAAATATAAAGAGTAGAAGATGAAGTACTATCTAAAGAAAAGGTAATGGGGAAACAGACCATTACACATTAAGTAAAATTCAAATTTCACAAGAGGTTGTCAACACATGAAAACCAATGTGTCCTAAAACTACATTGTGGATGGTGCGTGATATCTGGAAATCATGCAAACAAATGTAGAACTATTTTACTAGGTCAAATGGAGATGTTGAAAATTGAAAAACATACACCAGTGGAAGCTACATCACTAATAGATGAAGTAAGGACAAGAAATACACAAAAGTTGGAGGTGAATATAGGTAATGATTACATGCTGACAATGAAAGATCAAAATTTTAAATGGAGAAGTGACACCAACATGAAGAGTACCCAACACATTAGAGATACAAGGAAAGGAGTTCTTGGGTTGAGAAGAAATTCTCAGCCATGTTGCTCCTATTGAGAAGCTCACTTGTGTTCCATATTATTCCCTTAAATTTTTGTTGTATATGTGTGTTTGTATTGTAGTGAATTGAAAGTAATGTTCATGTTTAAGATGAATATTTTATGAAAAAATTGGAGAACAACAAGTTAAATTCATTATTAATGATTTGATAATTACATGAAATGTTCGAAAATTTATGATTATCAACTTGAATTTCTTAAAGATTATTTGATGATATTTTTCACTAGGTAAAATCAAAGGGATTTCACACCATGAGGGGGAGAAAATATGAAAGAGATGGTAGCATGGATTATATAATAAAAAATCATGACATTCACACCTTTTAAGAAGATAAAACATGAGGTATTCCAATCACACTTTCATCCCCTATTCCTAATTGTATTTATCATATAAATTAAGGGGGAGTGATTGATTGATGACTATATGGGATGAAATGAGGAGATTTAACTTTTCCATTGAACTTTCTAATATGTTTGGTGATGTATGACTAGGATTTTTCATTTCATTGATAAATGTAACTATTTATAACCCCTGGGATAAGAGTTGATACCTTATGAAAATGATTTCACATGTATGGTTATTTCTATACAACATTGAAAACCTTGATCATATATCTCTTGTTTTCAACACTAGGTTAGCCCAAGTGGACTTAGAGTTGATTTTGTAAAGTCTCATTGCAAAGTGATCTATGTTACATCATCCCTCTCTCAGAAATACTCCTGAAGATAATTTTAAGGGAGGAGAATATATTTTTGAATAAACCCCATTAAACCTTTGCATTTGATTTTGAATTATATTAGTTGACAAGTACATAAAATAGGTATTGGTAGAAAATGTTGATATGTGAGATGGGAATATCTCATTGTTACAACATCTAAAGAACCCCATGCAATAATCTATTACATGATGAATGTTGAAGATCCTTCTAATGGATTCTAATTGGATGGTGTATGTAAATAAAATTATATTATTGAAAGAGATGATCTTCAAAGAAGAATTTATTCTTTAAAGGATAATACATTTTTCATTACAAAGATATCATGCCTTGTTTTATTACATGAGGAATGAAGAAGAATACATACATTATTCGTGGTTGGATAAATGAGGAATATTGAAGATCTTGGATTTTTTATTCTAAAAAGAAATTAAGGATGATGTTTGAAGATGAAGAAGAATATATGAATCTTGCATAATCTTTGAATGAAGAAGGTGTCCATTCACTACTCTTGTAATGGAAACTTGTTTTTTAAACCATGTATCTTTTATGATGGCCTTACCATAAAAAATAGTCCAACAATGCAAGGCAAGCCAAGGCCCTCAACCTTCAGTACAAGCAGTACATGAGGGTCAATCGTGCCTAAGGGAAGCCTCAAGGCCAGTCCAGCAAGAGACACATGGAATGCAGGCCATGTATAAGCCAAGAGGTGCACACACAATGGTGAAACTATGTAGCGCCAGTAGATATTGGGTGAAAATAACTCATGTAGGGTAAACATAGTATGGGGAACTACCATGAGGGGAGAGAGAGAATTCTGAATCGAGGTTGTCTCACCTTTTATTATAAAGGAGACACATCCCATGTGTTAATTTCAATGTGGGAAAAAATTTAACCCACAAAAGTAATCCCCTTTTTCCATTTGATCTCACGTGATATCTCAGCCACACATCTCAATCCAGATCTGAGTGTCTAATCACCATCGCTCATCTGATCCCACTTCTCACTAAATTGAATCGAATTCATTTGATCTTCAATCAAGGGTCTTATTAAACCTCCAACAACCCGACGAACTATAGTATGTTAACACCTATACCACTAGACCACAACCAGTAATCTTTCCATTGTTGATGATGAAAACTAGTGAAAAGGGATTATTTGGAAGGCCATGATATCATTCATGCATTAAAAGTTTCATGCATGCATTAAAAGTTTTATGCATTCATAGAAATAATGAGATCATACATGGCTAAAAGAACCGAAGGTGCAAGGCCAGGACATGAAGATCTGGTAATCCAAGAGACTCCTTGCATGCATTCATAAATTCATGCACGTGATGTATTCACATGAAAGAATGAGTTCTCATTAAACAGAAAAACCCAATATTTCTGCAAATCTTATCCCACGTTTGAAATATTCAAAGATGACAATCTCGATTATTCAAAGATTGGAAACCCACGACATCTCATGAGGGATTTGAAAATGAATTAGTTTATATCCTCGCCTATAAATAAGAGAGCACTCAACCGGGGCTCTTTTGCTAAAATTAATTATGAAGCACCTGTTTTAGAAGAAACTAATCACCGTGCTTTAAGGGTTTCCATGTAGCTATGCTACATGAAGGAGCAGAATGATACCAAAGTTATTTGAAAGGTGTTATGTACTCTGAAATATGTCTCATGAGGAAGAACCCCACACCCTCTCTATAATGAAACACCATGATCATGTGATTGGTTTATCTAAAACCCCATTGTGCTTCATGAATGTTTTCTCAATGGTACTCAATTGGTTACACCACACCCTTGTTGTGCATTGAGAATATATAACAACAAACCTTTACTGGTTTTGTGAAGAATATCAACACATACCCTTTATTGAAGAAACAAGAACATGTGAGCCTCTGTGTTTTCATGAAGATGGTTAGAACAACCTCAGTTATCATAATACACCTATACATTGTTTTGAAAGAATTTTTATGAAGAAGAAGGGGATTTCATTATGGATGGATCTTGTGTGTGTTTTATTTAAAGAAGATAAAACTTGAGGCATCTTGTTTTTAAAAACTAGAATGGAGGGTGCATGCATAGTGACCATGCATACATGTGCCTGATTTGATAACATCTTCATGAAAAGAAAACGAAATATAGTGTGTGTGAACATGTGAAGAAGGAGGAGGAAGAACGAAGAAGAACACACATAAGAAGATACACCCATTTTGGGTTTGAATAAACACACACTTATATTGAACATAAGATAGATAATATTTGTGTGTTTGTGTGCAATGAACCAAATAAAAGAATCTGTGTGTGATATTAAGTGAGGTAAAAGAGAGGATAGTGTTTCTGGAAGAATCTATGGAAGAGGGCATGCATTCTTGCATATCTATGCCCATATAAGGGATATAGAATTGAATTGACATTACATATGAAAAGGCATAACCCACACACATTGAACCTGAAATATTGATTTATATGAAGTGTGTGTGTTTTGGTTTACATGAAAGATAAAATTCATGCATGGAATCATGCCTTATAACATGCACATGTGATAATACTTTAAAATATCCAAAATGAGAAATTTGGATTCCATGAAATCCATGTGTGAAGTAAATGTGTATTGACTTTAAATCCATACTGAATTAAAATAATATCTTATATCTGAGTTGAAAGTATTTGAATATCCAATAAGGAATATAGAGGTGATATTGTGCTGAATTATTCTTACATTCATGAAGTGGTTGTGTGTACTATTTTTACACATATTAGTGAGACCAAGTATTCATCAGAAGACGAAATAATTGGTTGAGCATTTTAGAACCGAGAAATGATTTGAAAATTTATCAAGTTATTGAGAAAGACAACAAACCTTACCAAAGGATGTTGAATATTCTTGAATAGGTACATTGTAAAATGTGATTCAAAAAGATTGTGTGGAAATATAATAAGATCATCTACAGTTAATTAATAAATAAAAAAGAAGGAAGCATCTCTTGTGACTCAAGAGCTAGATGAACCTTGTGAGATTAAGGGAGGAGAAGAAAACTTCAGTTATACTCAAGAGAAGGCATGTGATACTATGGTAACATTGTGGGAAGTAGTATAAAGAAACACTTGTGGGGATTAGGAGAGATATAATGGTACTTTTTATCAACCATAGTAATTGATAATATGATAATAGTGGAGAATATACATTGGAGAGAATAACCAACACATCAAAGAGTTGGTCTTTGAACTGAACCATGTAAATCCTTGTGTTCAGAGCCATTACATTTGTAACATTATTTGAGGAAATTCTGAGAGATAGAAAAATATTGGATGTAGGTTTAACCATCCATGGAGGTGTAATTGAAAGGAATAAATTTGTAAAAAGTTTAAATGGATCTCGGATTCACTCCCTCCCCCTCTCGATGGTACAAAATGATTTTGGCACTTCATGATCTAGAAACTCTTATTTCTTTTGTTAGGGTAATACCATTACCCTAAAACCAAGTGACTTTTTCCAAATGATAGGTTAGACAAAAATATCTTCGTAGTTCCCAAAGATGGTTTTCATTGAGGAAACAATTTTTTGGCCAGCTTACCTGAGCATAAGAATATAATCTACATAAAACACATTTGATGGGGTTTGGAGTCCCCTCCATGCTTTTATTATATTTTATAAACCAATTTGGACATGATCACAAAGATATATGCCCAAATAATCCTCACAAGGAACAAACATTAGGCCAGAAAGGGGATCCCTTTGCCAGACTCCCCTAGAGCATTGAAAAATTCCCCTTAGACAACCATTAAAGTGATTGATAGTCTAGTATCATGATTATGGTATGGATAAATTTAATAATAGTACTAGAGAATCCATGAATTTTATTAATAGGGAGGAAAAAACTCAACTTTATAGTATCAAAGGACTTGGAGATGTCAATATTTGAAGAAATTTTCCCCTGTTTCACCTTGTTCTTCATGACATTGATGCATTCAAAGGTAGTGAGAATACAATTCTAAATTTTTCATCTTGGTAAAAATTCAAAATAAACATGTGTTATGTTTTCCTTACAAATTTTCCACATCTTTATAGGAATTATTTTACTGGTGATTTTTTTGTATAATGTTTCCAATTGCAACAGGTATAATCTAAATGATGTCCCCAAAATTATCCTTTTTTGTATGAGGAAAATGAAATTGGAATTGACACCATTGGGTATTTACGAATGTGAAAAGAATAGCCTCACCCTATTTTTTACCTCATAATGGAAAATTCCCCAATTGAACATGAGGAACATGTTTCTGAAACTATTAATCCCTTCCACACATTCAATATTTAGGGAGAATGGGGATCCATTGTTATCTTTCTCCTTAGGAGAGAGACTAGGTTATATTTTTCTGGTCATCAGTGATGGGAATGATGTTATTAATTATCATTTGTGTGTTTGCACTTAATTTTTTTGAATAAATATCCTCAAAATTACTAGACACAGAATTTGATATTTCATTTTCTTAGGTAATAAAGCAGCCATTAATATTATGTGTAGTGAATCCCCTCATGGTTTTATTTACATTATAGTGATGATGAAAGAATTTAGGGTCCCTACCCCCTTCCCTCAACAATATCAGATTTAATTGGGTCCTACGCAAATTCCACATGATTTTGAGAAATTCATTAAACATAGAATGGTTATAGATTTCATCATTTTATGCATTCCATAGAGTTGATTTAAATTCTAAAAGTTTAGTAATAGATTTTTAGGAACTTCGATGTCCTCATCCATCTTAAAGAAAGAGGATTTACTAAATTTCTTAATCATCCTTTTTTTGTTTTTAAATTTGTAGTATAATATATAGAGAGGACTTCCAGGGTTTACAATATTACAAGAATTACGAACAACCTACCTACATCTTGAGGTAACTAACTAGGAATTGTTGAACACGAAGGGAAGAGGGAATTATAGTGAACTACCAACTAGGATGACAATCATCAAGGGGTTGTGATCAGAGTGATTATTTGTAAGGATAAGACCCAAGGAATTAGCCATGTTATTTTTTTCATCAATGTAGGAGAAACACCTAACTAGTTAGCTGGACCACCTACCATTTATTTCGTAATTTCCAAAAATAAATTTAGCACCAATGGTATGAACCTAAACTGGATTGAATTTATCAATGAATTTGGATAATATTCTCGTTACAAGTCTACTAAAGTGAGATCTAGTTTTTTCCTTAGTCTAGAGGATGATGTTGAAGTCCCCTAGGATAATCTAGTTTTAAGAAATTGGATCAGAGTATTCAGTCAAATCGTTTGATAGATCCATTAATTTAGTTTACGATTTAAAGGCATATATTAAAAATATAGTTAATATAAAATTAGTCATGTCAACAGAAGTTTAAAATATTTGATGACTTTTAATAGAAGATATGAGACTGATAGATTCATGCCTATGTACCCAGAGACGTTCCACATCATGCCCATGTAGGTTTTTCTCTACAAGAGAGTAACCAAGGGAATTAAATTTAAAGGATTCCCAATCTTTCAACATAATATTTGGATTTCAATTCATATCAACATGAATTTGTTGGGCATGATAAGTCTTTGACTAGTGCATCATTATCTATGCCTTAAAAATTCCAAAATAGTATCTCCATTTTTTAATGGTTTTCTTGTCCCTGGATTGAGAACGCATTGGGTGGTTTCTTTTCTATCCTTACTTACATTCTATTTTTTCATAACTTTATCATTTTTATCATGTAGAATATCTAATTCAGATTCATTTTCCTCATCATTCTTGTCATCTGAGGGATGGTAATTTCGTATATAATCGGACCAAAATACAATATATAGTGGGATAAACATTATAAGGGACTATTTTATTTCCATTTTTTGTTCATCATCCAAACATCTCATAGAAGCCTTATTAGAGAGGGCCTAAGTTAATGAATCATCCTCTATTATGGCGGTGAAACTATTTCCCATCAAGGGCTTCAGCTGAAAGAAAACCCTTCTTTTGATACTGCAACACTAAAGTGTCATGTACCAGAAATAGGTAAAGGGAGTTTGTTGTGTTCATTTGATTGTCTGTAGGGGGAGTCCTATTTATACATCCCTTATTTTGAGTCCACCAAGTTATTTTGAGAATAGGCAATCCTCAAGGAATGTGATGTAGCATGTTAGTTTTTTCCAAGGTTTCCTTGAACCTGATACAGATGTGAAACATCCATTGATATTTTTATAGTGTTCATATATAAGGGATGGGCACCAATAGTGTCTCTATGGGGGACATTTCGATGATACAAGACATGTGAGGGGTCATTAGGGACATCAGAATCCTGTTAATGTTCCATTTGATGCTCCCTCTTAACTTGATCACTCTCAAGATTATGAAAATGGATATGTAGCTAATATTTAGCTTTGCTCCACATATATAATGATACATCCATAATCATAGATACATCAAGGGAATAAGAGGTCTTCTCTAGTGGATCCTTTACCAACCTGTAGTCATGTCCTAGGGGAAGACCCTATTCACAGGTAGTATTATAGTGGGGATTTCTAGTGGTATCACCATAGTCATCATAATCTGGTAAAAAATATTCCACCACAATGTAAAACGTATTCACACCTATAGGATTTCATACATGTTGAGGGAATACAACCATATCCACCACATCCATCTCTATAATCCCATGAAGGAAAAGTAGATATTCATCAAGGTCGTCCTTCTCATTATCACCCTAATTCAGATCATCAATGGTGGATTCAGAAACCCTTTTCCATCTATTAGTAGATTTTTTTAGATAGATCAATCTTGGCCTTTCACATTAAAAAACGCACATACACTGAATCTTCTATTTTCTGCATATATGTGTACAAAGAAGTTTCATTGTTTGTAAAACTTCACGTTTCCGTGATATAATATTTCAAGGGAGATGTTTTCTTCTTTATTCCTGAGGTCGGCATCCACTACCAATGTTCTTTCCATATCAATCTCAAATAAGGATCTAGAAAAAACCATGAATCTCAAATTATCAATTTTTTTTATCCACCCTAATTAGATTTCCCATAGTGGATTCAATATCCCATATAATATGAGGGAGGAAGTACATCCATTCATGCTTATATATGAAAATCCAAACCTACACATGGATGTTTTTTACCTTGAGTGGGTCGAAATATTTATCCAATTATTAACTTCATCGAAATAATATCTTTAGGGGATAGATGTGAATCCACAATACTTCCTCTTACATTCATCATTTGAAAAAAACTGTATAATAAGCCTTATCCCATAACTTTTATTATGATGTCTTCCAATCCACACACTGATGTGATCCTTCAGTTAAGATCATCAAATTTACACATCGGCTCACCTTTTGGGGATATGACTTGAACAATGATAGATAATATACATTGGCTTACCCTTTCATAGAATTTTTTTGATTGGATGAGACATGGTGAAACCATACCTTATTAATTACCCGAATCTGATAGAGAGTGTCAATTTTAGAGAAGGAGAGATTTCTAACATGTTTTACAACCTCCAAAAAATTATTCATCAATTTGGGGATCCAAAGTCAGGTTAATTATAACCATTATTGTACCAAAAAATGAAGCTATTAGTATTAATAATCATTGTATCAATTATTTTATTAGTAAAATATATTTTAAAATAAAATAATAAATAATATTATATATTTTACTTAATTAAATATATTTATTAATAATTTAATATCAATATATATTTTCTTGACGAAAAACTATGTTTAAGTATTAAATTAAAATATTGATATATATATGTGTGGGGGGGGTGAAACTTTAATATAAATTTACTTTTAATTGATCAATTTTAAACTAGGAAAGGGATATCATATGAATCTTGATTATCACTGAAACATCTTCCCACTTGATCTTAATCTCTACCTTAGGGATTTCAACCCACCTTGATTAAACAGATTGTAACCCATCCTCACACATTTAATAGTAATAGATTATTATACCCTTTCATAGCCATATGATGGTGGGATGTATTTCCTAGCATCTCTACCGACATCTATAACTCATTTACCTTTCCACCCTTTCCTAACGACAATAACCATCATCTCTACCCAAATATAGTTTTCATTTTGTATCTCCCTTAATATATTCCATCATCTACAGTTTCTTACATTATAAATTTTGAATCCATTTTCATAGGATAATAAAATTGTATTCCCAGAATATTCACCCAAATAATGTTAGGTTTCTAGTTTAATGGAATTAACATTGGTTTTTTTAAATGTTTAATGATTGTAGTGAAATTTTATCTAAAAAAATGTCTACGTAAAAGAAAAATAATTTTGACTGTTCTTTTGGGTTCATGGTAATTAGGTTTTCCTATTAAGTCATACAAGGTGTAGTAGGACATGTGATATCAAATTATAATACGGAAAATTATTTTTTGGAAGAATTATGTTGAGTATATAAAATATTCTACTAAGAAGTTATTGAAATCACTGCAACATCTTAAAAAATATTTTCCCATTATTTGTAATTGGTTGAAATTTACATATTTTGGTAATATGGGAATATTAACATAATATTTAGTCAATAAAGATGTGGAATCCTACTATATATTCATGGAATATTACTCCATGTTAATATTGATGGACCATATGCATAAAGAATGATATTCTAAGAACATGGATTATAATTAATCATATGATCATAAAATCATTATAATTTATTTTCAGAATAAGGGGTACACAAGGATACAAATCCAGGAATGTTCCCCTAAATATGAGTATACAATCAAATAATTTTTTATAAATGATGATTTAAATTGAAATTGATTTTTTCTAATATTCAAATTTCCTTTTTTATCATTTAAATGTTAATATATTATATATTAACATGGTATTTTGTTTCACAATTTTAATATTTTATATTTCCATTATAGTTCATTATATTTATTCCCAGTTGTTATATTTGAAGTGGTAAACTATTTTTAATGGATTGAAAACAATTTTTTTAAGAGTTGTAGTAAGTCATGTATGTTCTAGTGGTCATGTATTTTCTGGGATAATGGGAATATATTTATTTCCATTATAAAGAAATTTCGATCATTAATTATTTTTGGATCCCTTAATCTAATTTTTCTGGAAATAATTGAATAAATTTCAAATATGGTGGTCAAAACATAAGGTCACTGGCCTAGATTCCACTTTATTTTTAGTCACCTATATTATCTTTATCATACAATTAAATTTGAAATGATGGTACATGTTTTTCTTCTGTTTATTTTTTAAAATAAATTTAATAGAATATAAAAACAATATTTTTTATTGAATTTTTTTTTAAAGTAAATTTTTTTTATTATTAAGGTTTCTTTAATACCCAATCTTATATATTCATATCTTTAAAAATATCCTCATATATGTTTTTCAGGAAATTATTGACTACATATTATATTTATGTGTAAGGTATCATAATTTATAAGTGTATTTTTATCTTTTCTATACTTATAGGTTTTATATAAAAATTTTAAATGATTTTTGTGCTAGGATTCACTTCATAGGGATATTTTTTTAGAGATGGTAATTAATATTTTTATTTAAAATCAGTGTAAAAAATGTTTATTCATTTATAAGGTAAATAAAATTATATTGAAAACTGATTCTTATCTCCTCATTTAAGGTGATAAAATCAAAACGATCAAAAATAATGACAGATTATTGTTTTTAATGAAAAAGAGATTATTTAAACTATTTATATTGTATTTTCACATTATTTACCAATAGTATGACTATTTGATTATTTAAAATAGTTGAATAAATATTATTAAGTCTCTATTTGTGTTTATATCTTATTTTTATCTCATTGTATGTTCTTAATTTTATTAATCATATCAAGATACTAGTAAAAAAATATTTAAATTTTATCCATAATTATACTCTTATTATATTTTTTCAGGAAGTAATGTATTCTATATATTTTTATTTATTTCTAAAAAAGATGAATCATGTGGTTATGGGGTTGGTGTATCTAAAAATAATCTCTCTACAAAATCTAAAGTATATATTGGTTTTTCATTGGATACAACATGCCTTACTGGACTGGTTCCTCTTTATGTGGACATTCCTGTATCTATTTGAATATGAATCACCTAATGTTTTCAATCTAAAATATATTTTATAAATTAATTGATTATCCTAAAATAGATGATATATTGGTGTACAGTGTTGTTTTTTAGAGGCTTACCAATGAATTTCCATGTGAGAAATATTGGCACAGATTATTTTCAATGCATTTAGATTATAGGATTGATAAGAAATGATTTTCCCTTAAAAATTGGTTTTATAATGGGGATTTTTCCCAATAGTAAATATTGTTTTTATTGATGTTCTTTAAGACCTATGTGATTTTGGTTAGCATTTTTTATTACACCCAATTTTGATGAACTTAATATTAATGATTTTCATAATAAAATTAGTCCTTAATAATATTAAATTATAATTATATCCTTGATAAAATAAACATAATTATCCACCCAAAGAATAAAATATGTAAATCCTTGATAAGTGACTATAAAAATTGAACATGAAGTTTTTTTCAACTTCCTTTCCCCAACTGTTTTCATTATTTAAGGATTTAAGACAATATTATTATTTTTGGATGAATGTGTTGTATTATATTGATTTTTTTTTATTTTTACACATTTTCAATCTTTATCATTCATTTTTATTGGTAGATTCCATTTTAATGAAATTGGGTTAAATGTAGAGGGCCACAGTTCATGTCAAAAGCTACTATAGAAAAGAGTAATTCTATTTTTTCGATTTTTTGATTGATTTTAATCCTTTATACCTTCGAAAACCTACTTTATTCCTTTCTATAAGATTATGAAATTTAATGGAATTAATTATACCATCCATTCTAATTACATACATTGTCATTACTAAAAATCTTAAATAAAAATAAAAATCATGGTACATGAATAGAATAATGCATTTCTTTAAAATAATTATCGTATAGTTTTTTTTGCAATGTAATACTTGATAAAGTTTGAATTTAATCACGAATTGATAGGTTTATTTTGAATTATAATTTACAAGAATAAATTTTTATGATATAATAATTTTTTTAAAGTAGTTATTACTTAGCATAGATGTGAATCATTTATTAGTGAAGTGAAATTTGATTCAATATAATGAAAATTTTACTAATTTATTATATTTGATAAAATCTTAATTAATCAATATAAATTTTTTCTAATAATTTATATGTTTAATAAAGTCACTATGGAAAAATATGTAAATAATGTATATTTCCCCATGGTATGTTTAATCAAATAATTATATAAAAATTTTAGAGTAATTTTCCTTACTAAGTTAATTGAGTTTGTTAATTTATTGTTGTTTTATGATAAATAATATCTATAGTAACAAGTCACTTGTATTTCTAAAGACTGAGAGGATCTTATTTTTTGTTTGAAAATATATACTGAAATATTTTTAGACCAATAATTACATACATGAAAAAAATAAATTTATCAAACTCTCAAGTATTGGTGAATGAGTGAATTGTTCATATAAAAATATATTGACTGTATTGAAAGTAATTTAAATTTTTCTAATAAACCAACCAATTTTTTCTAGTTAAATCCATACATATATTTGCTATTACTTATATTATAATATTTTTATCTTTCTATTTTTGTTTAAAATTTGTGGTTTCCAAATCACCCCCATGCACTACTACCATGCTTTGAAATGTCACACTATAAAATAAAATTGAATTATTTTCTCTTTAAACTATATGTGGAATTTTATTTATTTATTTATTTTATTGTTTTATGGAATGTTTGAGTCTTTTGAATTATATGGTTGTTTCATTGTTGTATATATATATAATAGTTTTCTAACACTTTATACCAGAAGAGCAGGTAGCCTTTTCTAAATTCTTCAATCTTACTTCTTGCACCATTTAGACTCAAATTCACAATGATTTTTTTGAATACATTATTTCATTCCTATTGTAATGTTTTCATATCAATGAGAGAAATATAAATAAAATTTTTTAACCTTTAATATGTGATCAAAAAATTTATATGAACCTTATATAACACATTTTATTTTCATATAATGAATAAATATTATAATTTAGTCTCACAAGATATGTTATTATTTTTTTAGATTTATTTCTATTTCTTAGTTTATACTTTCATCTCAATATATGTTTAATAATATTTATATTAGACATGGTTTTCTAAGATTATAGACTTTGAAATTTTTAATATGATATTTCACTATACAAGAATACTAACTGATAATCGATAGGCATATGAAATTATATATATATATTTCTAAATCCTGATTGTTTAGAAATAGTTATAGAAATATATAGTGATTTAAAATAATAAATAACATTTATAGATTCGGGATAGAGTAATTCTTTGAGATATCAATCCAATAATATTTTAGTTTCTTTTTATCAGATATTATTTTCCCATTTTATATCTTGATGTTAATGATTTAAAATTTATTACTTTGAGATTTTTTTTAAATTAATGAAATCTATATCCATAAGAAGGTTTATTATATATTAATACATAATAAGATGATATTTTCATGAACTATTTCAGGAAATTTTGATAAATTATAATCTTTTTATGATCTTTAGGAAAAAAGATACTAGTTAGTTGATGGTAAAATTATTCTTTTTACTGGTTATCACAATTGTGGCTCTCAAGAAAGAATGTGTTAGAGGATTATTTTTATTTATTGTTATATGTTATTATTATAAGGAATGAGATGAATAATATTTAGTGGAGACACATGGGGGTGGATTCATAATATTGAAATGGAAATGGTTAATTTATTGTTTTACAAATAATAAATAGAAATATAATTGTTTATTAAATTATCCAAAGTTTAATCAATTTCTAAAAAAACATTAGTAGGACATATAATATTAGTAGATATTAATATGTTTTAAAAAAATATTTTATCTATTACCATAACCGTTAGAAACATATTTTTGAGAAAAAACAGTGACATAGATATTTATACCATTAAAATCATTTACCATTGTAAAATGTACATTTACCAACATATTTTCCCCTACTGAAAGAAGTTAAATATGTTTTTTGTCTCAATGCTTAAATGGTTTTTATTATCATAATGATTTTTCCTTTCATAGTTTCATAGGTTATTTTAAAGTGATAATTAAATTAAAATGGAATATATGGAAGGAACGATAATTAAGAACAAAAAAAGGACTTTATTCTTTGGTGAAAAAAAATTAGAGAAATATCCATAATCAAAATTATATAACATAAAAATAATGGTGTTTTTACAAGAAATAAAACCCAACAGACTCTAAAAGTTTAATCATTCTCTACATAATGGAAGTCATAGCATAGTAAAGTTCTAAAAAATTTGAAACTTCCACATTAGAATTAGGTTTCAATGTTTCATTTATTGTAACAACCTTGAAACCCACTTTTCTTTCCTTCCTCAATAGATTATTTTCCCTATAATGTTGTTTTTCAGCATCCAATATCTCTTTATTTAGATGATTTGCCTCATTAATATTTCCACTAGACTCTTTGTAAAGCTGCTCCACTAAAGCCCACATCATTGTTACTCGATGTTATCTCTCCACTACCACCCCATCATTCTTAGTGAATGATCAAGCATGAAACTCCTCATAGAAAAAAATATTCCATATATTATACTACAATAATATTTACCTAGAAGATGATTGTTTTATATTTATCCATAATATAATTCTTCAATTTATAATAAAAATTACAGTAATCATACCTACCAATTACCATAATGATGAACATATATTTGAGTTGATTTCAGTCACTCTAAATTATGATAATGGTAGACTATATGATCTTCTTTGAGATACTCTTGCACAACTGCTATTACACCGATTATTATATTGGGATCGCCTCATTGTATTTATTAAATTTAGTTTTATGTAGAATCACATAATCTAGAAAGACATTTATTAATGTGGATCAAATAGAAACACCTCCCAAATGCAGTACTACTATTGCAGTTCACATCCCTATGGTTCTTGATGATTGATTAATTGATATAATAATATATAAAATAGAAATTTTTTTCCTTGAATCCATACACAGAATGAACTATGAAACAGATGAACAAGGGTATATGTATCTTTGATAAGTGGTGAAAATTCTCACCTTTACCAACTAAATCATTGGTCCTCTCGACTGATGTAACATTATCAGTAATTATAGTTGTATGATACCCTCGTGGTAACTTCTACTCTAAGAGCACATATTCAGCCGTGTCTTTTAGGTACTATAATTACCTCCGTAATCAAGGAAAATATATCATTTTTTAGAACAACTGACCTAAGAGGCACCTTTGGAATAATCTATTAAAAGTACCCACCATCAAGAGTCAAACATAATGTTTTTTAAAGATCAATACTGTTATAAAAATGAGATAAAATAATAAGGTATCCATGTATGTAAAAATTTAGTAATTATATTTTATAGATGTCATGACTAAATTAATATTTGTGGATAAGTAGGAAGCTAAGTCTTCCATCCCCACTAGATCATCCATAATCCTATATGGGAAGTAGTGTAAACCATGGTATCCATATCAAATGAAAATATGATCTTCTCTAGGCTCTCTCCATTTTCACTTCCTTGGAAACCAAATTCTCCATGAGTTCTCCCCTAAAAGTATCAGAGCCATTTTTGATAGTTGGTGTCTATTGATAAACCTAGAAAAAATGATGGATCATTAACTAACATTGGTTCAATGGGAGTTTCAGTTTAAATTATTGGATCCAATCCATCTTTCCTTATGCTTATCTATTGGGACCATGTTGGATGGAAAAGTGGATTATTGTCTATTGTTGTGAGAAAGGGGATAAATCAATTCACATTGTAAAATCATTGAAAATATATATAATGCATTAATTGTTTATAATTACCAAATATCATACGTTTTTTGAACTCGTTATTTCATCATTATTAAGTAAAGGTGGAGAAAAGTGGATGCCAATCATTATTCAGATTATATTGGAAAGAATGATGTTTCTGGAAAATAGGGATGTGGTAGTACTTTATATTGAAAATAAGACCATGCTAAATGTGTTCGATCAAAAAATATATATCATTGAAAATGGATTGGAATTTTGTGATTAAGTGGATTTCCATGTAACAAACATAAAAATATGGAAAAGGAAATACTCATGTCAAAGATTGGTTTTCGCATGCTAGATTTAAGAGAGTTTGGAATGTTGCATGCAAGGAAAAATTCAAGTTGAGATCATCAAAAAATGGAGAAGGAATAAAGTGTGTAAAGTATTAAATAAGTGTGCAATCGATGAGGTTGGCGTGAAAGAGACTTACACGCCCAATGTGATGTCAATTGGGGTTTTTCATAATTCGTTAGAGTTATTTCGCACATGGGTCAGTGATTCCTACAAATAAGAGGTGACCCATATCATTTTAGAAGCTCAACGCTTTATGAAATACCAATCTCTAAACTAGGGAATAATTTTAAGTAAAGGGAGTTACATGAAAGGAATAAAGTTTTTCATAAGAAGTAGATGTTGTGCGCAAGAAGAAAGTTGTTCGTAACATTGAAGTATCATGAATGAGGCATTTCATGGAAAAGTCAAATCTTGTATGTGCTTCAAGAAAGTTGATTGATAGACAAATAAAAGGGTGGTATTAGGATTTGAGTACAACACAAGTAGTGAGTTCTGTTCAAGGTAGTTTTTACCAGCATCTGGGTACCAAATATAAGAATTGTTTTGAGAGACCAAACTTGTGAATGTTCATTAAGAAGCACAGAAACATTGTTTTTCCCTATTTGTGCTAAGAGGGTGCACATAAACTTGTGGATTTTTTCCATGTGCCACAAGAGTGTAAGGGTATATCATACTTATTGTATTCCATAAAAAAGGATTATTTTCCAGTGGATTTTGTTGTACTGGATTATTTTTATACCATACCAAGGACAAAGCTAATCTTGTTGAGTAATGAACCTTTTAAATCACATGTTCTTATGGATTTCGGTTTGGATCATGTGAAGTATGGAAATATATATTTAATAAGAGGTGAAAGTTATTTAAAAAATATGGAAATATTAATGAAAAAGATAGCACTAATTCAACCCCTTCCCCTCTTCATGATACTTGGATCCTGACTGGGAAATTTCATTATCAAAAATGTCCTTTGAAACACATTATGGATGTTTAGATGTAAATAAATCACGAGTAAATGAAATTATTATATTTTGAACCTTTATGACATAATCTACCATTGTATTCTTATTTTTAACAATAATTTATACTTTTAATTTTGACATTTCTAAGGTTTAAAACCATGTAACTCATTAAAATGTTCATTTAGGATGGAAAAAATAATCTGATGATAAATTATTAATGTTCTTATACCATCACATTCATGATATTATCCACCAGTGATTGTTCTATAAGAGGTAATATCGATGTGGTAAGATCTTCCATTATTTCTAACTGCTTTGGAATCTCTATCATTACCACATCTCTAAGAACCATTTTAAAGGGGTAAAATTTAATGCTCTGAATTAATTTTTAATATTAGTCATACAGAACTCATATCAACATCTATATGAGCCAAATCATTAATAATAAATCATTGGTAAAATTTAAGAGTTAGGTGAGAACATATAATAGTCAGTCTTCATCCCTATGCTAAGGGGAATTATTATAATTCTTTTCTTTATATATCCTGGTGATATCCCATATATATAGTCTCATAAGAGGAGTGATTAATCATATTTATGGTGGAAATTAACTTATAGGGATTATAATGTATAAATTCATATGTTCAAATAAGGCATAATAACTCTTCCTCCTAACCCATTCATTTAAAATGGAATCCATTCAAATCAATTTATTTCCTTCTATATATTGTTTGGATGGAATGAGTACAAGATTGAATTTATATTATAACAAGAGTTAAAAATGTTGAAAAGAGAATTTTTAGTGAGATGAAAAAAAGATTTAAATCTAGTCTACCTCTTCATTAGAGTTAGTTTTTTCTACCATTGATTTTAACATTTCCGTCACATAATTTGAAGAATATATCATACCCTTGAATTATTGAGTTAATGTGGCTATATCATTGAGATAATAACCAATATAAAAATTCATTTATTCAAATTAGAAATGAAATGAATTAGTATAATAACAAAAACAATCCTAAATTGTCTACACTATTTGAAGTACCATCCTGGATTCCTCAGTCTATATGCTCTGTCACTAGGATTCCTATTCCTTGAAAGTATTTGGAAATTACACCATAATAGGATTGGTTAATGGTGAAGGCACCACTTCCATCAAATTTTTGGATCCCATATGACTCTCTTACTTCCTTGGAATCATTGATGGCAATTTCTAACTTAGAAAATTTTCTTTTAGGAGTAATTTGTGGTTAAGGTTGAATCTGTCATAAAATTTCATTTATGATTGTTAATTTGATTCACTGGTCTCTTATGTAATGAATAGTGAAAATAAATAAATAAATATTTATTGAATTTCATTAAACGATATCATTAAGGTTTAATGAGGAAAACCATCGTATATCTCATTGGGAGGTATCATAGTTGACCTATACTTCCTCACTCTCAATTGTATATGTATTTAACATTTATATTTCTCATTTTGAGTAAAATATACTTCCTTCAGGTGAATGGATTGGGGTCTCATGGTATTAGTGGTGAAATTTCACTATATTGGCTTGATCCTACTTTTAAATACTCACAAAAATATATATACACCCATATCAAGTTTATAAAATGTCAATACCTTGAACAAAAACTATATCCTCTTGGTGGTCACTAAGTTATTATAGGATTACCACTCTCTCCAAGACAATGAGATGGTAGAATGGGTTGGAAAATCTGGGTGAGAAGATGCTTTAGTTCTTTGGGATGTGGGGACCCCAACTCCAATGGTTTCTTTAAAATTTCAATGGGAGGAGGATTTCAGGGTTGCATCCCTTTACAAGGTTTGACCACTTATATAAGTTGATCAGATTTATCCTATTTTGTGGTCATTAGTATAATAGAAACTATGTGAAATAGTTTACCTATTTTAATATTTGAATTGAGTGAATCCAATCATTGTCATAATTCATTACAAGACCAAGTACAAAAATAAGTGATAGGATGTTCCACATTAATCCCCATGTCCTCTAATATAAAACATGAGCTAGATTTGGTGGGATATCATCATCTTCCTCCCCCTTTTAATTCTTTTTAAATAGGGTGAACATATTTTTCTAATTATGACACCCAATTATATAAGGTGGGTTTCCCTCACATGTCGTATCTTTATCAATCCAGGAAACTAAGACACCATCCTATACTGAAATGAGATACCCTCATGATTAATAAGTCATAGACTAATTATTCACAAAAATATAGGTTGGATATGAGTATATTTTAAAGATGAAATATGCATTTTGATTCAATTTTCTATTTACATCCATTTCCAAAAGGGCTTCAATTTATAATACATGACCTTGACACTACTACGAGATTTATCAACTGACTATGAGTAGGCACTTAAGAAAATATTAAAATATTATTCTCAACACACTAGTAAATCAACCTTGGGAGTGGCATTATATCATTATTACATAAAAGTAACCTCTTATAGCGATGAAAAATATACTCTAGAAATCCTCTAATTCATGACAGTTGGGAAATTAATTAGTCTCCTCACACACGTCTCATGACCAATCGATGTGATGAAAAATTGAGCACAATCATGGAAGGGAATTTACATCATAGCATGGAGTTCTTCCTAAATAAGTATATATCATTTGGTGAGAAATTATATTTTAAGTGAATGTGTCATTTTGTATTTCCCAAAAAAGAATCAAGAAAGAGAAATTAATCAAACATTTCTTCCACAATCAATTAACCTAAGATCACATGAACATACAAAAGACAGATGCCTACATTAACATGCACCAGATGTAACATATTTTTTTTGGAATCTATATTTGATTTATTTTTTGAAAAAGGAACCTTTTACAATGAGAAACATTATGTGAAGACGTAGTGGATTAAAAACCCTCGGGACTCAAATCTTTTTCTGAAACTCATTGCAATATTTATGAACCCAAATAGACTTAATAAAAGTAGTGAAAAATGAACTATCAAGGTAAAGGACCCATATTTATGAATAAACCAATGTTTGATTAGTTGTGTATCTCTTAATAACGGATTTATAGAAATTAATAGCTAATTCTTGTTTCCCCAGATCCTCCTACAACAATAACAGAGTGTATCCAGGAATGAACCCATCAGAAAAATAAGCCCTCATAAGTGTTCCTATTGAAATTAGTGACACCCTAGGGGTGAATTAGAGTGATGATCAAATTAAACTTTTTATATATAATGTCTAACTTTCTTTTAGGATCTTTCTTATCTAATATAAGGAACCATGATTAACCTATATTACATTATTATGTAATTAAAAACTTATTAACTCATAAATATGAAACTAAATCATACATATAACACATAGATTTTAAATTGATTAACTCAAAGGGATATGTCATGGTAGCATTCAATAATGATGTGTCAATGATCATGAATCCACTAATATTCACCAGTTCTATGTATAAAATTTTTCATCAAAGTTCAACCTCTTACAAGAAATATTACTTCACAATATTTAGGCATTGTAAACTGATCACCCCAGGAACAATGCATCTCCTTTGATTCCACACACTGCATTAGTGAGGGGTATTCTATATTTTATATATTTTTAGATCTATTAAATAGATAAATAAAAAATTTTCCTACCCTATTTTACTATGTGACCTTACATTATTTTGTATATCTAGCTATATACTCTATTATGCCTCTTCTTTTTTCTCACTATTCATCAAGACTAAAAGCGATTGAATCCTTATTGGTATGTCATTCTTGTTCCTTCTTCAAAAATTATTGTATTATTCAATCATATTTATTTAGGATCAGTATATGAATTATTATATAAATATATCAATACAAATACTTGTCTACACTTTATAATGATAATTCTAAGAAATTATTTTTCATTAGATATATTCTCCATCAATCCTAATGTGGCATTGAGTTCAAGACACCTAATTTCTAGAAATTGGATACAAAGACTCTATTATCTTAACACTCCATTTTTGTAATTTATTATTACTATATACTTCCACTATTGTCCATAATATAAGTATAATAATACAACCATGAGTGAAACAACACATTTTATAAAAAATAAATTCCCATAAAACCATTCATGTTACCTCTAGATAATAATCTTCTATGTATTTAACCTCAATCACATGTGTTCTAAAATGTATCTTCAATCCTGAAACTTGTTATACATGTCCCATTTGTGATATTTTTCTCAATCCTCATAATTGTTTTTCATCCAACCTTTAAAAAACATCTTTAGTTGAAATCTATTGTGAATTAAATATTCTCTATTTTTAAAATTATTGACTTGAGGGGGAAATTATAAGTGATTTTCCACTACCTAATCATTAAAAAATAAATTTTTTTCCTTCAGTTCCAGGGGCTCTAAATTCTAGGATCACATGACCTCTTTGAAATCGCATGATTTTGTGACTTCCTACAAAATCCATATATCATGAGTTTTTCTCATATAACTCCTTCATCATATGACTCAAAAAACCTCGACATCTCACAGACAAAAGATATCTCCATAATTTCCTTCATATCTTTCCATATAATATACATGCAAAACCAAATAACAATATCTCTTTAAACTTATGAAATCAATAATCATATATGTAAAATTAAACATCCTTAGTCATTTAAACAAGTATATCCATCATTTATAGCATACCACAAACCCCATGAACTCATTTATCCCTTGCATGTCTCCTTTGTTCTTATGTGGTTGTGTAACAATATAAATTCATTTTTGAAAAAACTATTCACTATGTATTATATTTTAATGAATAATTCAAATATAATGTAATTTCATGACCAAGTACACGTTACCTGATCATGAAACTTCATTGTATAGACAAATTCATTTAACCCTCAAGGGATTATTTTATTACATAACCCTTTATAACTTACGTGATTTTGCAATTTTCCTTGGAATTTTCTACTATTTCTGGAAACGAACTCCATGTTATTCAATTTACATCAATTGTACTTCATAGATAACACATGACTTTTCAATAGCTACCACTGGAATATCTACTTCAAAATTTCACTACATGTTTGAATCCAATAAAAATTTTGTACTTCATCACAACTTATCAGCCATCATTCAATTCATTGCCACAATATCATGTTCTTTTTCAGCAAAAAGCATTTATGTCAAAAAAACATTCAGTAATGAAATCACAATAAAGAATACTATATCCATGTTATATGATAAATTTATTTAAAAACAACCCACACCAAACGATGTTATGGGTCCAAAAGTACATTTCACCACAATATTTTATCAAGGTGTATTTTGATAACTATTTATCCTAGAATGAAACAATTCCAATAGCATTGTGTCAAAATATGTAAATCAGTTAGAAACCTAAATTCATATCAACAGACCTAATATTCGGTAGTCCTAAAATATGAAACCTAATATTTTTATAGGAATTGATTCTTTGGATGTGGAGTCCACTTCACGTCAGCCCCAACATTCTCAATCATGGAATTTATGCTATCATCAATAGCATATGATACATTTACCAGAGTCATTTTAAATATTTTATGTGATTAAATATAATTTCAATATTGATAAGTCAAAAAATTAAACCATGTACATAATTATTCATAGTGAAATATGCAATACACGTATAACTATTCACATATAATGATATATGGACCATATACTTTACATGTGAGATGATAATTTTAGATAGAGAAGTTTTTACCTAAGGAGTTAATATAAAATTTTGGTATACCAAAATATTATTAGACTTCTATATAGGAAGAAGGTCACTCAAATAGAAATTTTAATATATGGATTAAAATCAATGTCAGGGTCTCTAGGATATTAATGAAGGATATAAATTGGTATGTTCTAAAAAAACTTGTCTAATACACTTTATATAGGGGTGATACTATCTCACAATACACTAGTACACCATAGAGATCCTTAGTGAGATGAATTCATTCTATAGAATTAGTTATTCTTAGTGTTTATAAAACCCCATTATAATTGGGGAATTTGTTAATCAGTCAATGTTGTGATGTTTAAAAACATTATTGAAAAGTTGGAAATTACCCAAAAGTGGCATTAGTGGGATGAAAAGGGGATTATAATTTATAAATAGGAATAATTGTTCATAGTACACACCATAATTCGTGATATAACTAATTTTTTATTAGTTATTCATCTAAAAATAATCAACACTTTTTTGTAATATCTGTTACGCTATATTGCAATGTCATTTATGTTTGGAAGGTATCATTTTATTTCATCCCACATATGATTTTTGGTTTATATTTTTTTAGAAAATCGATGATGACCATATATAATTTTTATCCATCATGATATGTTAACAATCCCAATAGAAAATTTCATTTGTGGAATGTAATGATTTTCGGTCCTCTCAAAAAGAATTTTATTTGTTTGGATTATAGAGTTAAGGATTTTAATTTAGTTACATATAAATATATAGAGCACCGGTTTCCATATAATATTTATTCATGAGATTCAATTCATTAGTCTTATGAAATATCCTATTTTTATTAAACATCTACATGACCCTCCATTATAGGAAAATGGTTTACCCCCCCCCCCCCCCCCCACACCAGCTATAAATAATCATTATTTCTTGAAATATGGTATATATAATTACATGACCACATATATTAAAACTAAACCAATAAAACTAAAGAAGGAATATTTATCCAAAGTAGTTTCAAAGATATCAGATATAGGTATATTAAAAGGGTATTCATGAATCACTTCCTCGATGAAGCATGCACACGACATCGCATTATAAAATAAACACCTCTATATAAGAATATATCTAACTATCTATGGGAATTCCGATCATAAAGGGTTCATTTCGAGTGTAGAACAATGAAGTATAACTCCTGATAAATATTAAAATACAATACTTATAGGTTTATACACAACTCACATATTATATCATATTATATGAATGAATATCATAAAAGGTATTTGTCAACCTCTCTTTTATTCTAATGGATTCAACAACTTTTGGATTCCATATATCAATTTAAAAAATAAATTAAATAAATAAAAAATGTGCTCCTCTTTGTTTTATACTTCACTAAGTTTATCCATAAATGTTATAATAATTTAAATGACTTTATTGATATCACATAAAAAACCAATATACTTCAAAGGGTGAAATTCTAAAAGAAATAACATGTTTTATGTAGATTGATGTGTTACCCACTAACAAATTTTAATATCACTCCTTCTGTGACATGGACATCCATGTTTTATGATGATAAACGACATAACCTAACATAACTACAAGATGATGTTTGTGAGGAAAATGTCCTTAGAATAAGATATAAAACTATAGGCCTACCCAATGAAAAAATTATAGGATGGACCATATAAGGAACAAAATATTATTTTTTAGTATCATGAAATGATTTAACCTCATAAAAAAATAAATACATAATCCCTTTTCAAAATTGATTGTGTAATTTTATAGAATGTTCCCAATATTATGTTATCTCTTGTTTCTGAAATAGCCTAACTCAAATGGGAATTGTGATTTAATTTTTCCATGTCAATACCACATCTAAAACCACTTTAATTGGACCTCATATAAGGATTATGACACAACTTTATCATACCACATGTTCCATATCTTTGGGGAATACACTAAACAAACCTTCATTTGAATCTATTACTAGGTCAGACATCTTAGGATAGAAATTTTTTAAGTACCACTCAATATCCTATTATCACCCCTATTGTAATATAGAAGTCTCACCTTGGAAGAAACTATTGATAAACCCCACTCATTCCCTTACTATGAACACGAATGAAATACTAAAGATATTATATCTATTTTTTATCCCATAAATTATGAGTCACTTGGTATTAGAGGTTTAGTTGATAATTCCATTAATACATCTGATATGCAGTGAAGGAATCACATATAATCCCATGTTTCATTGATTCAGACATCTTGGAAGACATCCTTTATGTATGAAATTATATTTTAGGGAATGATTCTATCATATGACTGTAAATTTTGTGCATCTCAAACTCTATAGAAATATATTCCAATTAAATGGTATATATAGGAAACCATCCTAACATTAAAAACCAACATCAAAACTATATATGTTTCTTTTAATTGATTCATTTTCCTATGAGTTTTCACATACGTACTCAACATGACATGATCCTTATGATATCTTTTCCACATCCACAAGGGAAATATTCCTTGGGGTGCATCCACCAATCAATCCATATACTTGATAAAATTTTACCCCAATGTAAATATCCAAATTCAATTTCAGCGTTGTTAGATTATTTTCAACGTGAGATATTCCCACCGAGATATATCCTCAAAGATATATATTCCTTTTGTTGAAATTATAATATCCAAGGGGAAAATTCTTTGTGAGTTCAATAATAAAGGGTAAATCATGTGTAAGTCCCACAATAACCATTTATAATAATCCTTCACCTCATCTACCTTACCTCATGATGCTAAAAAACACATATCTATCATTTTCAAATGAAATTAAAACATAAAAAATACCATATTAAGTTTCACTAAACTATGTATGTTTTCATTCCCAATATAACGATATGTTGGAATCCCTTTTCATGGGCATAATCTTAATACAATATATATTTACCGCTTTTGTGCATAAAGATAAGCTATAGAGTTTTTAGGTATGGGAATTTAAAGAAAAACCTTTTATGTTATGTTTCACCATGTGTTAGAAAAATAAGATGGACAAACATTTATACATACAGACAGAAAAATTGATAAAGAACGTATGATATATAAAAATGTTCGGGTAATTGGAGAACCTCTAATAATAAATTATGTTCACATAAACACAATTTATTGATAAATTATGGGAACATCATAAGACTATTTTGAACTTGGATATGGTAAAAATTCTTAAAAATTGTATTCAATATATGATATATTATGGTATTTGAAATAACCCCTTAGTAATGGTGTGATGATCCCAACCAGAAATCCCCTCAACCAGCATGCATCCCTATGAATCATTTGTATGAAAACCCTACTGACCACCTAAATTTGGGAAAAATGTCCACATAAAACATCATGTAACTGATGTGAGATTTTTTTGGGTTTTTTGTTCTATAAATTCAATCATTTTGATACATACACAAAAAATAGACAAATGTTTTAAACAAGTATCAATTCTTTTTTCACTATGTAGTTACATTTCACCATTTCGGTTCATACATGAATAACTAGTTTTTACCAAAGTAATTTATATTTTATAAAAAATATAAGATAACCCATCTTACTAAATTTTTATTCTTAAATATAAATTAAATCTCAATATAATAAAATTAAATTTTAAAATTATATAATATTTAATTTTACTTTAAAAATTTAAAAATCATAAAAATTCATTTCATTGAAATAATTTGTTTACATCATTAGGGGTTCATTAAATTATATAATATTAATTAAAAATTAAATTATTGATAATTTATTTTTAAATATTTATAAAAAACATATCATAGTCATCATAACTAGATCAATTTTATTTTTTAGATAAAACATACTAAACATTAAAAAAAATTCTCCTTAAATATCCCACTAACCATTATCAAGGAAAATAAAATTAATATTAGTAATAATTATTTTATTATTAATACCTAAATTGTACTTCTTTCCATAACAATAAATCTTTTATCAAAAACAAGATGTGCATTTTTTTTAAATTCAATATCTACAAGTTATCAAAAACAATTCATTAAAATAACTAAATAAAAATTGTTTTTGTGTTAAATATAACTTATGTTTCCAAAACATTATACATGGGTATCATAAACAAAATATATTTTCATAAATTAAATAAAATTATTTAAAAAATTATTTTTTTAATAGATTATGTTTTAATGTTTTTAAGTTATTATTACATTAAGATGATATCCTAAAGGTGATGGTATTAACAAAAGGTGATTTTTCCAATATTCAACTAAAAATAATTATTTTTGAAACATCACATAAACTCAACCTATTATAATTTTGAAAATAAAAATATGAAAATGAAGTTAGTTTTTTCAAATAAAAAGTATTATATTCATAATTAATTATTTATATTTAAATTAAATATATTAAGGAAAACTCTTTTTTATTGACAAATGCCCTTTAAAAAATATAGAGTACTTAATCCCATCGTTAATCCTTTCTAATTGATTATAATTATTTACGATAGGTTTTATTAGCCTTAAATTTGTTTAATATTACTTTTTAAGGAATTATAACTCATTTTATTTAATTTTTATGTGTGAATAAATCTACCGAACATTATATTTATTTTTAGAAAAATTTATTTTCCAAATCATGAGGTGTTACATAATTCATAATGAATATCATATCATATTATATTAATGTATTTGATTATAATATTTTATCCTTCATAGTAAAGATTATTATATCAAGTAAGACAAAATATATTAGGTGAATAATAAGTCCTTAATAATTTAATGAAATACAATAATGCATAAAACTAGTTGATTTTCTGTGAATTTTTGAACTTGGTAACACTTAGAATCATTGATTTTAAAGGATTTTTTAAGATAAATAGAGCACTTAGGTATTTAATAAAAAATTTATATCGATTATATTCCTTTTAGGAATTATTTTATTATTTAATATATGTTGAAGAAATAATTTTTACAAGTGATTTCATAGTTCAAATTATAGAGATAAATAATTAAGTTCCTAAAATATTTGGTATTCCACTTCTTAAAATAGGTTGTACCCTCAATGAAGTGAAATAACTGATGTTAAAATTGTAATCTAGTGAATTAAAGAAGGATTATAATTTTAAAATCTATAAAATGGATATAAATAATGTATTAACACTATTATATTTAAATAATTTCTTATTTACTTTATATAAGTTTTTAATGTTTCGTAGATAATTTCCAAGATGAAGAATTTTACCTACTATTAGTTATTTAAATTATGGATGTGTAAAATACAGGGTAAATGTTTAAAATCTAAAATTTATTCCATTATGGATCTTTCATGAAAGTGACATAGGTATTAAGATCACAAATACCCCTTTCATGTCCTCTAATCTAGAACCCCCCATCAATTTTGGTGTATCCATTTCCAAACATCGTGTATTTTGATTTCATTATGAATAAACATGTATTAATATTTCATATAAAACCTAACAAGAAGAAGAATATCAGTAATTGAGAGTTTTGAAATTATAAAATATTACCCTACACTGGTCAATTTTTATTATAAAGGATATTAATCATGGACTATAACAAACTTGATTTTTTTGGTGCAATATTCAAAACAAATTGTAGAATAACATTGGATATTAAATAAGAATATAAATGAAATGTCAAAATATGAAACTATAAAAATTAGATATTGATATAATATCTACTATTTTTTATATCTCTTTGTAGTGACTAATATATTTTATATTAATGAAGGTATGAATGGTTGTTTTTTAAAATGAAAAAGATAATAAAAATCCCAAAAAAATTATTTCAAGTAATATTTTCATAGATTATGGTTAACTTAATACATAAAAAAGTAAATTATCATTATCTATTATTAATCAATTAATAAATGGTGTAAATTTTTTATATATTAGTTACATTTTTTAGTTGGTGTATTTTTTTGGTATAATTAGGTGGATATAGTATATATTGTATAAAAATAGTATTTTCATGCCCATGTGCAGTGTTTAATAATATGAGAGAGTCATTTATTTTATTTCATTCCAAATTATATCTAAAAGATGCATAGCTTAGATATTTTTATATATATTTAAGTAGATATTTAATAATTTAAAATATTATATCCTTGTAATGGGTAATTATTTTTGTATTATACCCTTATAATTTATATTTCAGATCATAAACTTATGGTTTGGTGTTTCTAAGAATAGTTTGTAAAAATTTAGAATATTTTTACTTCATGACGAAAAATTTCTACCATAAATACATTTTTTAAATACATAAAATTGAAAAATTTCACTAATTGTATGTTATTGACTGTTAGGATTATACTATATATCTAATAATAGAGGATGGTCAAATATGAATCCTCAATGATCACATGTGATTATTATTAGTAGCTATGAACTAGACATGATATGTAGAATATTAGTGGTAAATGATTTTAAGGCGGGGCATGGATATTGGAAATTGAATGTGATATGTGTATTTTCCTCCAGAAAAATTTTTCATAACCCATATATTTCAGAAAATAAATTATATAAAATTATTATACAAAGGTAATTAACTATTTTCTTCTCATATTTACTATATGTATCCCTCTTTTCTTCTTTTCATTGAATATGATATTTGAGTGGCATGGAAAAATAATATTCTGATAAAAATCATATGATTTATTTAAAATGTATTACTAAGAGTTTGGTCACACTGATGAATTATTTTTATCCTTCAAAAATAATGTATGTTTTTACCATTGATTATTAATGGTAAATAATTTAAATTATAAAATATTCAAAAGAAATTTGTATGATTATTAATAGAAATATTCTCATATTTGAAAATATTTTTTTATTGTAAATGAATTTTTAATATCTGAAAATATGATTATACATTGATGTTATTATTTTTGTAATTTAGGGAACTATGTTATTTTAGATTGATTTCATATATGTTATATTTATTTAAATAGTGCAATTAAATTTTAGTTCTTCATAATTTCTTTAAAAAATCATATATTTTTTTGATTGAATTTTGAGACAAACATTGATGCTTTTCCTTGATATGTATTATTATTTAACTTTATGTGTTTTGGTCATGGGGCCTTTCCATTTAAGAATGGCGTTCATGATACTAATTTAATGAATATATATATTAATATATAAACATCATTTAATGAATCAAATAACTAATGTAAATTAGGTTTTAAAGGGCCCATGGACATTACACTCTTTAGATAAAACCCTAATTCCACCCAAAAACTTATTTGGGGGTCATGAAATGTCTTCAGTAGATATGTTTAATAAAATAAATGTTATTCTATTGATAACATTGGAGTTTATTCACCATATATTAATCCTACTGTATATTCTTATAACTATAATGGGTTATGTTTTGATACATTTTGGACATTAAAATATCAGTAATTATTAAAATAACTCATCATTGACCTTAAAAATACTCTTCAATTTGTTTTTGGGAACTTATGTGTAGAGAAAAAAGGGTAAAACTACATAGTAGAGATACTAAAAAAATAATTCGAATTATATTTCCCGAGGCTAATGTTATGGTAGTGCATAATAGATGGGATAAAAAGATATTAATTCCCCCAGAGACCTTCTTGATATTAGGTCAATATGAAGGTTAGTAATATTACATTATTAGGATGAATTAAGATTCAATGTATATGCCAATATGAGATTAACTTTTGTAATTATATATAATCTTCTTTATTTCTATTACCATATATGAGAAAATAGAATAGTGATTATATACCATTATATTACAGTGATGAATTTATGGTGGGAGAACAATAGAGAATAAAATTCATACCAATTGGTGTTCCTTATAAAATCAAGGTTGTAGTAACATTATGGGTGCAATATAGTATGATTATTCCAATTAAAATGGGATATAAGAATAGTAGGTCCCCAAATTGTAGTTAAATATTTTCAATTGGGTGGTTCTTCTTGATATTTTATTTTGTGCATATCCCTTGTGATGATAATAATTATAGTGTTTTATTTATTTTTAATGAATTATAAAATTATAGGGATATGCTAACATATACTAATGAAGCTTAATTTTATTATAGGTTTTATGAAAGAAAAATAATTGAAAGTATACACGTCAAAATAAAAAAAACCATAAAAATGAATCATTACAACACAAATAGATGATGAAAACATGAATAAATCACCTAAATATTATAGTACAATGTAATGTACAGGAAAAAATCTAATATTATATATAAAATGATGATAATTATAAGGATAAAAATAGAGGATAGGTTCACTGTATATATGGGAGGCATAAAGCAATCTTTTGAGAGTACCCTCATGTATATATAATTATCTGATGATTTTATTTATATCTATAAATATGTTCATAATAAAAGAAAGTTGATTATGTAGTAGAACCTAATAGTACAAGAAGAAAATATCTTGAGATTTGATCTAAGAATGTCTAAAATGAATGTTATATGTGTTACACAAATGTTTTAGAAAATTTATCAGTGGTTTGAATGAATCAAATACTGAGAATTTTCATAAATAAATAGTCACATTTTTGTAGAGAAATTATATTTATGTTTGAAGTGTTCCATATGTAGATAATAAAATATTAATGAATGTTCACTAGAACCATCATTTTTTTGTGGATTTGAATATAAGATGTCTAGATGAATCAGGTATTTGAATAAATTGAGACAAATAATTTCAGGAAGAAAGTTTTCAAAAGTGATTATTAAGCATAGATTACTATAAAAATATTTATAATGTTCATGATAATAACCTGCATAACATGGTTCTGAGACCAATATAAACTTCTCCTTCATAATATAAGAGCTTTCATAATAATAAAACCAACGATGTTGGGTGTTTTCTCTATGAATCATGATGGAGTATATTATCCTGATGAAGACCCTAGGTTGTTTCCTATAGAATGAGTTCACTAGATAGATAATTAATTAGTGCACATTTTAAAACCATTATGATCTAGCCTCCATCACCTAAGAACAATGAAAATACTGAAATTAATTACAACAAATTTTAGGTTTCCCAATCATAAAAAGAATTTTAGATGTCAAATAACATTAACATTAACATGCAAGCATGAATATACCTAATGATAAAAAATAAAAAGACAATTTTTTATTCATCACATAATGAATTTTCTAAAAGTTTCATGCGGTGTAAAATTTAATGGAAGGAGTATACCATTATAGTAAATCATCTAATTAAGATAGGGCTTAAGTATTCGAGCTTTCCATAACTGATGTATTGCAGTATTGGAAGAAGAATTTATGAACTCTCTAATAGTAAATCCATTAATTGAAAGATTATTAATGAGTTAAAATGAAAAGATATATATATATATTTGAAAAGATAAGAATTTATGGTTTAGTAAATATGAAGATTTAGAAAATCATGGATGTCAAATATCATATGTAATGCCTAGGTTGTTCTGAAAATAAAAACATGGAGTTTGGAAGAATTCCTATTAGGAGTGAAATGAGTCAAAAATGGTTCAATTGAAACTAGTGGAATGATTTTAAGAACTTAAAAAACTTTTATTATAACATTAAAATAAGTGATAATACCATAAAGAATATTAGAAGTACATTTAATACAGTTTATTGAGTTTCCAAATAATGTCAAAGATGTAGAAAAATGAGTTCCCAAACAAGATAGTGTTCTGTGATGATATAGTTAAAAATATCAGTGCATGAAAGATGGAATTTGAGTGTTCAATTATTATGTGTTTGAGTAATGAGGAGGAATATGAAATGTACTGAATTATTGAAATATTGAATAAATGACCATGATATTTATTTGATGTCTTTAAATGAAAATAATCTAAAAAAAGAGGGAGCATTTTACATTTTTGTGAATTAAAAATTCTGATGATGTTGAGTTAGAAAATCAACGTTTGGATATTACAAAATGAAATTTTGTGATTCATGTCATGTTTTAAGGTAGAATTTGAAGAATTAGTTAATGGAAAAAAATTATAGATTTTATTTGACATTGAGATATTACAAGATAACTTAAAGGAATAAAAAATTGACATTTGAACATCAAATGTTTAAATAACAATGCTTATTGAGATTATTGAGCCTATAAAAAGGATTTAGTTCATTTAGAGGACATTTATAATTATAAATAAAATAGAAAAGGATTTCAAAACCATATATTCCCAATAAGATATTGTTGAGTCAAAGTTATTGACAAGACCATAAAATCAAGTTCCAATGATTGTTTAGAAGAAAAAAAATATTTCCTGAAGAAGTTATATCTATATAATTATTTTTAATTTTAGTAAAACCTTTCCGAATTGCAAGTACATTAAAAGAAAAGGAAGTTATCATCAACGACCTATTCTTGTTTGGGGATAATTGTTAAGTTTTAGTATTTTTAACATTATAACATCAAGAGTTATTATAATTACATGATACATAGTGTCTTTGATGTAGAATAACTGTTAAGGATATAAAATTTACAGCACCACATACAATATATACAAATTTTATTATTAGAGAATATGTGACTTGATGGGAGTCATCCTAATAAGGACTGGGTTCTCACATTGTGACTGAACCATATAAAAATACTTGTGTGTTGTTTTCATCACATTTTATACACAATATAAGGGAATAACGGTGATAGTGAATTGTAAAGATATATACATCTAAACCAATGATTTTGGTTTGATAAAATTAATTGATGTAAGAGTAATACTTGAACTTAAATTGTAAAATTAGGTCACCATTTATTCACCCCCACTTTCAAGGTGATTCCATCTAACATTGGGACCCTAATTATGAAACCACCACCCATAGGTGGTTATATTATGTGTGACCCAACATCTATTAAGTTATATTTATAAATTCAAGAAAAAGTATAATGTAAATCCTCCCATATATGGATGTAAACCTGGGAATGAATAAATTGGAAATATTTTTTTAGATATCATTATGATATTGATATGATTAAGAAATAAATGTGGGTTGGGGTTTTTATGGTTGAACATCTGAAGGGTGGTGAATAAGTTTAGTAGTGGTTATTTTGTGGGAGCTTAAATATTATTTTTGTGTATGTTATATTATAAATAAATTCAGTATTCTTGGGTGCATGATTTCCGATATATTTGTTTGGAAGTAATAGATATTGAATTGAACGTAAGTTCAAATGTGAATCATCTATAGACCACTTATCATACCTTATTATAGAATTGGGTTCCACAATCCCCACTAATATTTCCCCATGTTATAGAGGTTGCTTACCAGATTTGAGTCTATGCAAAAAAATGTGTACATATACATTCTTTGGATCAGATAGCCATGAAGAACAAAAACACTAATATAATAACCAGAATAAAACAAATAAAAGTATAAAATGAAACACACAATATTTAATTACCATCACCAAAATTAAATCAACTATTATATAATAAAATAACTATCTACAAATTAAGATAGTCTTAAAGTTATTAAAAATATTTATTTTGGGTACAACACATAATAGGATTGCAAAAAAATAATCAAAATCCTAGAGATAATAGTAAAAATTAGCAATATGAAATTCTATTTTATCTATCCCACTTCTAATTAATCACTAAAACTCATATATTAATAAAAAATGAATTTTTACTAATTGAATCATGAAACAAAATGTCTTCTTTGGAACTAAGGTGATAAACAAGTGTGCGGGTAACACTCAGTAAGACACCACAAATGGTGTCACAAACATATCAAGTATAAGAAGGTGTATATAAAGTGTGATATAATAATAAATAGAAGTTAAAAAATTAATGGTAATATTAAATATATCATAGCCATGTGTTCTACCAAACCACACAAGTGTGACTAATACGTTACTTTATCAGTGATAATTATAATTTTATGATATCAAATATCACTTATTATGATTAATGTCTTAGGATATTTTTATTTGGAATCACGGACCATCATTGTATCATGATCTATACCTAGTAAAATCATCCTAACTATAGATTTTTAATAGAGGGAATATCATCCCTAAGACAATATATAAAATTTCTCATTTTTTCCTTTCAATATAAATAATTTATGGTATATAATTATTATATATGGTCATAAAAATAGGCAAAAACAGTCCCATGCACAAAGAAACCTCCTAAGAGAGGTAATTGTATTCAATAATTATCATCCAAATATATAAAACTCATCAACATCAATTGATGAATAAAAACATGGGTATTATGTAATACTTACATGGGAAATAAAAAAACAGGAACTGTATCTCACAATGACCATCCATATATAGGAAACTGTACTACTTCACTTAGAGCATGAAAACATGTACAATGCATCCACCATTAAAGGGAAGTAAAAAATAACTAGGCATCATTTTCTATTACCAATAAAATATCATTCATATTAAAACCATATAAAATCATGCAGATATTGTTTTACATTATGAATTAATTATTTCAAGTTGTTATCCTATCCCAATTATTATTATTATTATTATTATGGAATACCACCTGATAAACCTAACCAAAATGACCTAGTTGAAATATATACAGTTTGATATTATAAAAAAATAATAATTGTGAAGGCTAGGATATAATCCATGAAAATTTAAATTATATATAGGTTATTCTCATCACATTGGACTTATTTCCATAAATATAAGTAAGGAATAACATACCCAACATTCGATATTATAATGGGGGAAGAAAACTCAACACAATAATATTTAAACATTATGTAATGTTATAGGGGAACTCATTAATTCAACATCAGACAAGAATAAGAATCCCATTCTATGTAAATACTCAACCTATTCCCAAAGAGAGTAAATGCACCAAATTATGTCCATAATTTCAATATTTAACTATAGGGAACCTCCATTGTGATCCTAAGAATAATATACAACCAACATGAATTCAAGGTTAAGACTATTTGGGAATGTTATATTAAATTATTAGATTTGGAGATTACATTGTGGACTTCAATTTCCTTAAATGAATCTATGATGTTCAATGTAAGAAATTTCATATTAATTCATGGATAATCAATCAAGAGTATGGAGACTTTATATCAAAAATCACATTAAATTACCATAAGCTTTAGTGATTCTTTATGAAACACATTCCTATTTATAATGGATCATTACAATCCAATGTCAATAAAAAAACTTACAACCAATTGGTATGGATCTAAATATCTCTCTAAATACCAAAATTTGTTCATAATTAGTTAATAATTATGGAATAATGTAATAATTTAGTGATATATTGAAGAGGAATTATATGAATAACTATAGTTACCACACAAGACGAATGACACATGATTAAATCCATGAATGAATTAAAAATCTCATGAAGAAAAAAAATAAATATGGTTTGTGGAGTGAAAACTTTAAAAAACGAATGTATAACTTTATCTGATATGAATTTACATTTTAAAATTGTATATTAATAATATTAAACCATATAATCCTTTGTTGGAATTTCATAATAGTAAGAAAATACAAGTCATGATATATCACACTATTTATGGGTATAATTAGTAAATCTAATCAACAATACATGATGGTGTTGTCTACAACTTCATGATGCAATACTACCCCATTAGAAAATAATCACGGTGAAACCCTTGTTTTCCCAGATGAATGGATGATTGAGGGACAAGATTGGATTGATTATATTATGTTAAAAATTAAAAAAATGTGATTAAAATAAAAAATAATGTTATTTTTATAATAATTGTGATAAAAAAATCATACACATACACATCAATTTTTCATACTCATCGAGAGTTTTTGTATAATATTAATCAACCCTAATTTTAAAATAGAATTAGAGAAAAATTTAAACTTCACTTTTATAAATTATGTAATACAATTTGTCATCCTTTATATTAGTATTGAGGCCCAACAAATATTAAAGACATAAATTTTATAAATGTATAACAAAAAACAACCTTTTGAGGAAAATAGTAAAAAACCTACAGTTTTAGATTAGTGTAGTATAAAATGAAAATACAATTCAAAAAACTGTTTTAGATATATAAATTTTTTAAAATATTAATCAGTATGATAAAAAATTATAGTAAATCAAAACATGTTTATATTTTATAAAAATAGTATTATTAATTTAACTAAGATTATAACTATTCAAATTTAACCTCTTATTTCTATGGTTTTTTCCTATCTTTATTTATAGAGATATTTCCTAATAATCATCATATATAAACATTTTTAATAAGTTTAAAATTACTTGAAGAAATATTATTAATTTGGTTTAATAAATTTCCCCAAACATTGTCTTCGAAATAATATCCTTAATTTAAAGAAATTGAAATCATTATTAAAAAATTTTCATAAAAATTTCAGGGTTTACTGTGAAAAAATTGACCTATTATGCATAAAATATTTAATTATTACATCAATTATATGATATATTTATAATAAATAGAAAAGAAAAATATTCTAATCATGTATCCTCATTGATAATAATCATTTCAATCATAAATCATTTAATATAGAAATATTTTATTCCAAATTATTATATTTTGAATAATTAGATTTAAAAATATTAAACTTAAACTGTATGAATAATTTCTTAGAATAACATAGCGTAAATTAGATTATGGATTCATATGTAAAAATAAGTTTCTTCCAATATCAAAACATTAGTTAAAACCTATAATATTTATGAGTACAATATCAATAGGTAATAGTCTATCATTTTGTAAATATCAATAGATAATATTATTTACATCACTTGATTGTCAAGGCATAAGAATCCTTTCCATTAAAAAAATCAAAATATAAGAGAAATTTATAAAAACATTTTCTTCATATAATTATACTTAAGGTTCAATGAATATGACATGTTTTAAAAAAATCATCCACGAAAATTAAAACTGTAAATATTACAGGGTCATTAATTTTATAATAATTTAGTTATACCATCATAAAATAGATCAATATTCCCAATATATAATGCCCAATACCTTAGACATTGAGGAAATTTTCTATACAAATTTTCCAATAGTCAGAATATGAATGATTAAATTATGAATTCCTCAGTAATGTGTATAGGTTTTTTATTTTATTGAATTTAAAAACCTTCACTATATAACAGTAAAATATTGATGTCATTGTAATACATAAGGGTTTTGTACTTAATAAAAACTACATACAATGACATTTTTTCATATGTTTCCTTCAATGTGTAACATTTTTGATATTTTATATAGTCTAATTTATTTATTTAGATACATAATATTGGTTTCATAATCATAAAAAATTTATTTCCCTTTTATAAAAATATCAAAGAGTAATATTTTTCCCAATATAATATCTTTTGTTTAGAGAATTTTTCTATATCAAAAATATAACATTACTGACTTCACATAAAAATATTATACAAGCATACAAATTTTAAAATTCCAATATGTATTAAATATTTAGTTGATATGTAAGATATATTAAATTTTCAATAACTACACAAATGAAGATTTTATAGCATATATAATTTATTTCAAACATCCAACAACAACACCTAATATATTTAACTTGAAATATAATGTCATATACATGGAAAAAAAATTCAACACATAAAATGGGAGGAAAAATAATAGTTAGAGTGTAAAAACCAATAATTAAAAAATAATAGTAATAAATAAATAAATAAAATATATGAAAATAATAAATGATGTGATGGATGTAGTAATTATGAAAAAAATCATAGTGAATATGTTATTATCAAAAAATTTAAATCATTATGGAAAATATCCACTCAATATCCATAACATTTTGTTGAATGAACCTCCCCCAAATGAAACCCTTCATGTTGTATCATAGGTGTAAATTTGTTACCTACCACCTAAATTGGAAATTTATCTTACATATGCTATAAGATACATCTACACCCCCATTTCCATACTATAAGGCCCTACTTTATTGTGGAACCTTCAAGCCACTTTATTGTTCTAACCATATGTAACCCAAATATAACACTTATGCAATTCTTATTAAGATACAAATATCTCCATTCATTGAAAATGTGTAACATCTAGTAGAATATCTACCTAAATCAAAGAAAAACACCAAAAAAACCCCACTCCATCACACCCATATCCTTTTAGAACCATCAATAACAAAAAACAATCCAAATAATTTTTTTAGGAATAAATTTAATGAAAATAACAGCTTAAAAAATTTATCACTGTAAAAACCACCTCATTATATGGAAAATTGTCCGAGGAATTTAGGACAAAATATCATCGAGCCTAGTACACATATAACTCTATCAATTTAACCAAAATATCAATACCTATTCCCATATATCTATAAGGATATACATTTTCTTCTACTAAAAAAGTACGTGGTGAATCATATTTGAATGATGATTCATCTCATTCTGATTATCCATATGAATATTTTGATTCTTAAAATGTGTATCTGAGTACGACTAAATTCCATTGATATTATTGAAATTTGTAGGACCATGGTGGTATCTTCAATTGAGATTCATGAATTATATAATACATATCATATAAATTATAATGAATTGTTGATAGATATTTAATTATATTTAAAATCAAAATACCCTCAATGGGGAACACATATAGTTAAATAACATCCCTTACCATTGAATACAACGAAGTCCCAATCAGGGTTATATTCAGAAAATACCCATTCACCAATCTAAAACTCAATGGAAAATAATTTAAAACCCAAATATGATCATCATATACTCCAAAATATCTCTAACCACTTTCTATCGAAGGAATATTCTCAAAAAACACCAAAATTAGACAATATAAAATATCCATGGACTCATTGACTACCTAGAAAATAGAGGAAACAGATAAATTGTTTTATGTAAATCCTTAAAAGGAACTATCTTAATAAATTCATGATATTATTTTTTGTAAGTAAACTCTATAATTGTGATATGAATTTACTATAAACCATAGAAACTCATAAAAAATGACTTCATATTATGCTCTAGAATTGTGATAGTACACTCTTACAACCCATTAGTACAACTATTAAATTTTTCTTAAAAATACTCTTGATTATCAATTGATTTGTTTATTCCTTATTAGAAATGAGATGTGAATCGTATATCCCAATATGAAATGATATGCATCCTCAAACCATGAATATGTACTGTATCTTGGACATATAGTTATCAAATACCATAAAATGAATGGGTCCCGCGAATCATTAGGAAATGTGAAACCATAATCAACTAATCTATAATAACTCATAATCCACCACTGCCAAGATGAGTCCTTAGTGAACCTTCATGAAATAAATTACAAAATTTCCCCATTTTCTCTTGGGTATGAGGTATAATTAAAGGATATATATCTATCCCTAGTTCTCAACTTTTACACAATGATAGGTGGATAATTGTATCAAGAACCCCACAATGTCTCACTTTATAATGGGGCTCAACCATTATATCTCTTTTTCATTATATATCTTTAATATCCATATTCAAGAAAACCATATTGAGTTATTTTAATCCAATATTAGATACATTAACATTATCAATGAATCATAAATAATCATCGTATATACATTATCTCATCTTAATATAGGGACAATTCAGTAGGTGGCTCCTTACAAAACATATTTCCCCTAAGAATGATTTTTTCAAGTCAGAATATTAAAACTAGTTGACCATCATTAGGGGTGAGGTAGTAAAATACATATACATAAGGGAATCCCTACCAATATACCTTTAACCATCATGATTTATCCCCCCAAATAGGATGATAAATTTTTACTTTCCAAAAAAAAATCAACACCACCTGCCATTGAGACTTTCTACTTAGTGAATTAACCACTACATTATTTATCATAGTTTATATACAATATTAAAAAAATACTATATCTACTCATCCCATATATTTTGAAAATTGTTTTGGACACATTTTGAATAATTTAGGATCTTATGACTAGTATAAACCTCAGACATCTTCCCCATAATGTAGTAATAGAAATATCTCTATGTGTGCAATACCACCACAAGATATGAATAATTAGTTGGATAATTATACTCCTAAATACCTCATAATAAGAAAAAAAAACACCCATCATAAATCATCAATACTCTCATATTATCCCCTTCTATGTCAAAATATACGTTTTCCTCCTTACCAAACACTAGTTAAATCAAAACTCATTCATATTTTAACCGGCCCTTGAAAACTTTTAAGTATCTCTCATAAGAATTAGACCACTCAGAATTAACCTAATCTCCGATTCATGGTAAAGTTAATTATTGGAATAATGAAATAATATATGTAATAAATGAATCGATTATAATATACATGCAATCATGGAAATATATAGATCTCAAAAAAAGTTATTTGGTAACTCATATGAAACCTTAATCTCAACCATAAAATACTGCAAAGATATTATTACAACATATATTACCTACAAAATGATGTATACCACACTCATATAGAAAAAAAAACATTGAAATCTTGGAATAATGTTGATTCAATTTTAATATAGATATAATTATCTATTGATTCCAAGCTTGGTGCTCCCATTATTGAGAGTATACCATAATAGAATTGAAAAAATATATATGTAATATAACTAAGGATAAAATATATATTTCATCAAGGAAATTAATATGTATGGTGTATTTTTCTATCTAAATGAAATCCCAAGATAATTATACAGGAAATATCTACTACTAGAAGTAGTATAACGAATTTTAAATATCCCTAAAAATAGCTAATGATAAGCCAAACTCAATCCAACCACAGTGAAATAAATGTATCAACATGGATGGTAAATGAAATAATTAATATATGATATTCTATAATGTCTCTTGAATGTGACTCTGTTTAACCCCAAAAAATCCACACCTAAGAATAAATATCAATTCTTATTCTTGGTTAACAAAACAAGATCACCATAAAGTGAGATTTTTAGACGAATAAATCCCTACACTATAAGATCTAGTAGATGATCATTCAGCTCGAAAGTCATTAAATTACCTAACCCATATGATAGAATAGATCTATTCTCAATAGATATCACACGATTGATTATATAAAAAACCTCACTAGGCGGTTCCAACCCTGATATCTCCTCAGAAAACAAACTATTAGAGCCTGTAAAATATTGGACTAAATATTATCCAATTAATCTTCTTATTATTTAAAATACATTATAAATCTAGGAATAATTTTTCACTAAATATCGAAAGTTACGTAATTTTTTTCCTTTCTAGAAATCCAATATATTTTTGAGGGTATAACAATCACCCTAAATAGAAAAGAAAGATAATAATATGTGATATCAATTGATGTATTCTTGATACCAATTCAAATAATACACACATATGACTACATCAAAAAAATTAATTTATAACATGAATAAATATTTGAGTTTCTGGTATCCAAAAATCATAAGGGAACATATTTAACATCAAAAATACCCTTGTATTGAACCCCCAAGGGAATATCAACAGTCATCACCTCATATAGTTACTATTTGTCCTGCCCCCACATAAATTGATTTCCTAGAAAATATAAATGGATGAGATTCACCCATATGGAAAAAAATATCCAAGGGTAGACATAGTAAGATCATACATCAAATAGTCAAATGTGAATCATCCTATCCATCATTTTCCAACTTAATAGCATGAAAATGGACAACCTCTGAACATACCCTGGACTCTATAACCCTTACTATCATAAGAATAACCATTCAACTTCCTCCAGTGGTTTTAATATAATAAATCACCATTACACCATAACCAGCCAGAAGAAATAAAACTACCACACTCGACTCATACATTGATCCCACAACTTATCTATCCCGACAACCACACATTAGATGAAAATTTATATGAAATAAAATTATTTTTAGAAAATTTGTGTATTGAAATTACACTTGACTAGAGGTTAGTGGATTTATGGTCGAGTATTCCCCATATTTTCACATCAATAGCATAAAAAGTGGGGACCCACCATTCTGGAAATAAATAGTTTCACAAACTTAAATGAATTACTCAGCACTAATCCATCAAGAATCAATAAAACACCATTTCCAAATACCTATACATATGCTACCATTAAAAATATCGAAAACCAACATCCCAAAATATATTCCCTCTTTAAGTTTTTTATATACAATAAGTGATTGACTCTTGGTATTATAAAGGGACATAAGTTGAAAAATATTCAACCAAGTAAAAAACTGTTTTCTTAGAGAATCATTAGGATGATAAAACCTTGAAGTTTCCTTACTCAACAATTATGTATAAAAATGAGTCTTATTTGAAATTGAATCATAGTCACTGATAAACATGAATCTAGAGTATGATTTATAAAAACAGGAGAACTATCATCTATTAATATCTATAATGATAAAATTATTTAAAAAATGATCCTATAAATACTTTTAATATAGCCCAGATACTGACCCACCTAGAAAAATAAATCCATCTATCGCCTCCATGGTTCATGAATCATAACCAATTAACTTATCACCCACCTATAAAGGGGTGTCTTAAAACTATTTAAAATATCATATATATATTATATCTCTATCTCAAATACCCATCTTCCGTCAACTCTAGTGAATACAGGTGGATTGTGTAACTAATACTATTTTTTAAGATAAATTATAGAAAGAATATCTCTTTGATCCCCACAACCCACAAACTAAATACCAATAAGTACACTCTTATAGAGCTACTAATTAGGTGGTGGTGTTGGAATAATTAGGGGATACAACTCATTAAATATTCGGGAATGAGAACCTCCAACCTCTTAGAACTCCATAGGCAGTCATCATGGAGGACTGTCACTATAATTCCAAACCCATGTCTTAGAATAACCTTGATAATAGGTATAAATAAAATATAAAATATATAGAGGGATACCAAAATAATCTCTCTAAACTATACACACACCCTATCCTAGTCGGTGTCTCAAATAACATCAGGTTATCTCCCTATTATTAGATACATATTCACTCTTATGGGTAGAATCAGAGATGAATATGATTCAAATTTTCCATATAATAACTTCCAAACACTATTATTACATGGTTAATTATAATTCCACTATAAATTTAGGATTGAAAACACATTATATATTATTAATAAGACATTAAAAAATTTATAATGTTATATAATAATCACAGTGGTCAATTATATTGAAGAACATGAATGTTGAGTGAATTTTATAGGAAATGTATTATGAAAGAATGCATGTTGTCTTTCCAACATATTTCAAGAGAAAAAAACCTAATAATACATAATAAAACATTAAATTTCAGTTTTTTAGAAAAATAAACCATCTATAAATTCAAAACTAAAGAACCAAAGTCCTTTACATATTAATTTGGGCATCCCTTTTACTTGGATAGACAATTATAAAGGAAACGATCTATATGATGCCAAAATTACATCTTATCTCTTATTTACTGTGTCCAAATGTATATAAAATGTAAAATAAAGGATATAACAATACTTTATTGTGACCCCATCCTGATTCACCTATCATGTGATAGAATCAGGTGGCTCATTCCTAAACTTCTCCCCACTACACGCCAGAGGCTACCACTCAGTGACATGTATATCTATGTAATTCTCAAACACTATAAAATATATTAGTTGAAATATACATAAATCATATAGGAATAAATATAATATAAATATAATATAAATAAACATAGAACAAGATATAATTTATAATAAGAGTTTATGAAAAATGATAACATCACACATGATATAAAAAAATGTGTAGTTGCAACATTCTATATATATAAATATATAACTAATATATATCATTGATATATTGTATACCAATAGTACCATAAATAAGCTAAATACTAGAGATGACAAAAAATTGTTCTTGATTCCATGATCAATAACATATCCCAACAACTACCATGCTCCAGATCATTTCCATTTACTATAAAGACCATTCACATACATGGATAACACACCGTGAAGTCATCATGGGTAGAAAGGACAACCAATTGTGACATCAAAATACTGAATATGTACATGAATGTATGGATTTATATAATATTAAATATTATAAAATAGTTAATAATGGTTTTGAAAAATGTCATTTCATGGGTGATACATAGAAACCTAAATGTGACACATACCTTCTTTGTCCTATCTGTAGGAAACTCTAAAAATATTATAAAACATTTAAAGGGAATCACATACCAATTTAGAATAAGTGTTTATAACAACTTGTTTAATAATAATGACAGATTCAAGGGAAAATGATATCAGTATCATTGTTAAACTAGTAGGCATAATTTTCTTGAGGAAATATATTCATGTGTCCCTCTCCACTATTAAAAAGAGATGCATAATATCCATATCCATTAGAATAACCCTAATAGTGAAAATAATCTACATAGTTAGGACACATCATAAGAGAAGGAATCACATCACAAAAATCACCAACCATATATAAGAAACATTTCTCATTTTTTGGAATCATCATAATATTAGCAGTGTCTCCCACTACTATGAAAAATAACAAATAACTATGAATTATCTATCATTAACATTAAAATATCATCCTTGTTTTGAGAGAATAAAATCATGGGAATATTATTACTTTAATAAAATTCAAGATATAATTTGTTGTATAAAAATAAATATATCTATTATTTATATAAAGTCGTATTATCCCATAAAAATAACAAAAATAACTAATTCGTTTAATAAAAATTTTAACATTGTAAAATAAAAAAAATCCATGGTTGGAATATTGTCCAACGTGACTTTTATTATTCTTAGGTTTGTTCAAACAAAATACAACAATGACCATAAACAGAAAAAGTTATAATGTACTTATTTTCATGTATGCAGATGGGGGAAGAGTACTCGCCCAAAATTGATTTCAATTTATAAAAATGTTATATGTTAACTCACTAATAATACATCGACCAACCTCATATTATCCCTTTCTACGTACAAACCTCTCTTATGACCAAGGATGATAAAATAACCAAACAACGTCTATAATATAATTATTTATATCAAAATTACTCCTAAAGGGGTCTTGAGAAGGGGATCCAACTCACTTTAACTGAATGTTGTGTCCATCATTTCCCTTAAATTAAGTGATTATAGATATATGGTCAATGATAGTCCCAAAAATCATTACCCCAAGCAAACAAGGTCGATGTTATACATTTTAGATTAATTTTATGTGATTCACACATTAAACAAAATACCATGAATCATGCCTTTTCTAAAATGATTATAAACCCAAATGGTTATTTTGGAACCCCTTATATTTTTATAAAGGATGATCATTCATTGATTATCTTTGGGTGACATAGAATTAATTGGTTGATATGTAAAAAAATAGAAAAGTAGTTAATACATTCATAAACAATACATTTTTAGATGATGTAAGAAAATAAAAAAAAATAGTGTTTAGTGATAGAAATACCTCGGAACACTTTCTAAGATAAACAACACTCAAATCAATCCGTGAAAAAGGTGAAATCACATAAAAGTGAGAAAAAACAAATAATAAGGACATTGTGTTGTTTATTTCTAGAAATAAAGGAAAAACTTAATTAATAGTGAACTACATTTAAAAAAATTAATTAATAAAAATAAAACATAAAAAAACTACAATAGATTTGTGTTTTAGATTTAACATACATTTAATTGAATTGTTCCATACTCTAGGGACGAATTGGAAGAATGAGCCCCATGCATTTATAGGGAGCCCCCATTTCACAAAACAACACTCCCCAAGTGGCCAAATAGAAATATTCAAACATCACTACTAAAACATGAATGCCCTCCCTTGTGTAATACTTCATAGAAAAAATAATGGACATATAATAATTATTCTCCCATAGAAGATGTTAATATTACATAGTTTAGAGGTTAATACTACCGAACCATCAATACGAATTAATTCCCAACATTTTTTAAGAATCCTTAAACCACTATAGAATTCTAATCTCTTGAATCCCATATATTTCACTTAAAAAACCTCCATGATGGTGTAAATCCCTATACTCTAGAAAAAGATCAACCAATAGGGGAATCTCAACCCATACCTAGGGCCACTTGTCAAAACTAAACCTTGGGTTCATTTCCAATGACAAAAAAAACCAAAAACATCTAAATACACGTGGTTTTGAATAACTATAAACAAATTCATACCTTAGGAATATCCTTTGAGTTATGGGTTGGTAATTTATTTAATATCATATATTGAAAAATATGTTATTCTCTTTATTAAAATTAGTGAAGTTAGTAATTACAAGTATTGAAATAAATAGGTTAATGGTTATAATAATTTATAATTCCTATATAATTTTTTAGATATTTTTGAGAACGTTGGTTGAGGTATCGTTTGACATTAGACTATGGGGTTTATAGAGATTGGAATTGGTGGTGTGTTTTATTCATACAACTGACTTATAAAGGGTTTATCTTCTTAGTATTTCTAGTATATTTCTAATATAGATATTAATGCATGATTTGTACACTTTTAATTTATATTATTGAGTTATTAAAATATTTCTTGTGAAATAAATTGATCATGGATTTATTTATTAACATATTTTAATTTTTTATATTTATTTTTTTATCCTTCCACTATAATGAAGAAAAATTCATTCTATATTTATGTTATAAAAAATATAGTACATACCAAACCCGCCACTGTTAATGGAATGACTTAAATTTTATATTAATTCTCTTTATTCATCTAATAAGGGGTCATGAATGATGTTAGTCATGTCAGATTTGAAAATCCAGACCTATACTCTTGGATCTAGTTACATAAACACATACACTACATGTAGTCCATTATACTAACTATAAATTTGAAGACATAATTATCCTACAATTTAATGACATGGATAAAATATTAGATTACATAAATTCAAAATAACATTTTTATTTAAAAGTTTATATAATTAAATAAAAATTTAAATTATCTAAACCCATGCCTTTCTCAACAAATGGATATTTTTTCCACTACATTGGAAATTACTTAATCCCTATGAATTATTTAACATCTCAAATAAATATTTTCATAGGTAATATTATTCTAAACACATCATGTGAACTTTGTTTCATTATAATAAAAGTAAAAGAATCATAATAAAGAGGTGATATAAAATCCACTATTATTAAAACATGTAACTGAAGATTTCAAACCATAGGCATGGTATACAAATTATGAATGCAAAAAATTGGAAAAATTACATATTCAATTGAAAATGAGTGAATGTTATAACAATGAAATAAATTGAAACTTGGATAATAATAATTTTTATTCTCAGACCTATATAATGCATAATTCAAGACATCAAAAATGTATTTCCATGGGATTTTTACAAGACACCACAACTGATACGGGGAGTGGTGTACTGCAAAAATGAAGCTATTTTGTCTCTTGAGACCTATCAATCATTATGGGGATATATAATTATGTGACACAATTATCACATTTTTATCTTCAATTAAATCATTACATGAGTCTATAAGATCATTCATACAATTACCTAAGGTACCTTTGGATAAAAAAATCATGGATATCAATATATAAATAATACATAATTTTAATAAATAGTGAACCTATTTTAGAATACAATAATAATCCAGAATGTAAATATGTCTCCCATGTTAATAAAATCTAAAAAATGATCTTAAAACTTATAGATAAATAGGGTAGAATATAAAAAACATATTATATAATATCATGTTCATTAATATCGAAAAAGAAATACCTAGAACAACAGTCCTTTACCCATGTTAATAGAATAACATTATTTCTAGGTGGATATCATCAAATCTGAATTATGTAAAATATAATTTTGGAACCATATAGATAAAGAAGTATATGGTTATATAAATAATAGAATAATATGATCATAATAAATAAATTGGATGAATGTGGATGGACTCAAAAGTATAAATCCCTAACATAATAAAGGAAATATAGAATGATGATGACCTAGATGAAAAAAATTATTTTAAATGAATTATTAAAAAAGACCACAAAAAGGGTTTGGGAATTGGATTATTTGGTATCATGAGTTCATTCTTCCTAAATTTTAATTTATGAATTAAAAAATTCTTATTATGGTAAACCCTATTGAAAATTAAAAAGGAAATATAAGTGGAAAGATAAAATAAATTTTAGGAAATATTTTTAACATGGAAATAAAATAAGATGTGATTGGTGTCATCCAAAATATACATTTTGAAAACCTGATGTAAAAATTCATTTAAAATCATAAATTTTTAAAAATAATATTAAGAAATAGGGACTTAAAATTTCATAAGGTATCTCTTTTGGAAATATGGAGGTGAAGACTAATTATATGAAAGTAAAAGTAAAACACTGTTTTAGTATCATGAAACATACCTTTGTTCAAAATATACATTATACAATGTTTAAAAACATTACTTTATATAAAAATAAATTTTCACCATAAAACTAGACAGTGTAATAAAATAACATTTTTTGTTCGGAGAACCCAACCATGTAAGAAAAAATATTATGACTAAACAAAATAACTCCAATATAGAAAACAAGAGTTATCAATATTCCTTATGAGTAACATACACCATGTAGTAATAAATATTTTGAAAATATTATTAAAAACTTTAAGTGTATGTTAATTGAGAAAAATATAATTTCACCTTATATAATCAATTATTATATTTTAATCAACTTTAATTTCAATAATGATGATCATATCTTACTAATAGAAAAGTGAGTTACAAAAAATCCAAACATTTGGGCTAAAAACTGATGCAAAGTCAATTTGATGAAATTAAAGTAAATTAGACTAGTATATAACATTGTTAATAATTATATATTGTAATGATATATCCATGGGTATTTATTAATACATTCAATGGAAAATAAGATATAAAACATAAACTTGTATCATGGAATTTGAAATGTGACCAAGAAACCCACACATCTTGAGTAATAGTTTAATAAAAACCCATGTAATGAGTTAGATTGTAATTTAACATAAAATAATATTGTTAATATATAATTCATGATATGATATCTAAAATTTTTAGTATATACATCACATAAATAAAATAATCTTTATATAACAAAATGTGTCTCTAATAGATGAATATGTAAAGTAAACCCTCACGATGTTCCAGATTTGTTCTATACATGTGCCTAACATTTAGAATTATCAAATTATGTTTACTAGATTCCATATAAGGAAGAATATTATAATATATTTTATTTAATATGGTGTATTTATTATCATATTCTACTAATTTATTATATTTTTTGGTTATGTCTGTTATTTAAGGTTTTTCAGAGGTTTTTTTTCAAAATTCCTTGTATATGATGGCCATTTTTAAAAGTATCATAAAATAGTGTCATATTTTACACAATATTAATACATTTTGGAAAATATTTTATTATGTTAAATATATTTCTAAATCCACACTTTATATTTGGTGATTTTTAATGAAACTCATTGCTCAATGAGTTGGACTTCCAAACATACACATGATTAATCTTCCCATTTACTAAATAAAGAGATGGAATGAAATTATTTCATATATTGATATGAAAAATTAATTTATATATATTATAAATAATATTTATTAATCAATAACATCATTAAAATCATTAATGATATGTGGTTATGAACACAGTAAGATGTTTCTTCATCAAGGCGATAGTTTTTGCCACACACTGATGATGATTATGTTTTTCATAGCAAATGAATACGAATAAATAATCATTATTACATTAATATAATGACACTTATGTATAATGATTTCATTAAGGTTATCATATTTCTATGGGAAGGAATGGTTTGGAATAGATTTATTATGAGAAAATTGTTAAGGATTAAGTAATACTCAATTTGGTACCTTGATCATTTTCATGAAAGTACCCTTGAAAATTAAGGGATTAAAGTAACTTATGATCATAAGGGACATAAAAACATTATAGAGTATTATAGTAGGAATAAAATTTTATAGATTTTTTTTCTAATTCTATGTTATTGTTGTGTCATTAAGGGGTGGAAGTTTCCCCTTTTATATGTGAATAAAATGGAACTTTTTAGAACATCATTCAATATTCCAAGATATAATCACACTATTCAACGGTCAAAGACTAAAAAAGTTATAAATATTTTATTTTATGGTTATATTGGGCCTATATAGTTTCAACTAAGTATTTATAATTAATTTTTTATGATTCTGGGAGTAATTCCTTGGGCTTTTTACTTATACTTTTCTTTTGTGTTTACCTTGGTATCTTTTTTAAAAATGTGTTATTTATGTTCATATATAAATATAAAATAACACATCTTACGAAATTTGGGTATTTATTACCTAAATTTAATCTCCATTTAAACTAATTTAAAATCAAAATAATAGAAAATTAACTTTTATATTAAGACATATCATATAAAGAAAAACATATTTTGTAGAAAAATGATGTTTTTACCATTTCGTGATCATAATATTATTTATAATTAGATACCTCAAAAATGTGTGTTAATATAATTAAATTTTAATATAAAAATATTATTAAATTCATTATTTAAAATATATTAATATAATATAATAAAAAAATGTGTACAATTTTTAAAAAATAGAGCTTCAAAAATAAAAGTTTAACAGTTATCGCGGTCATTAAATTTATTCTTACTGATCATAATTTTTTCCCCAAAATTGAAATTAGTTTTGTTACATAATATGATCATATTGATATAAAATATAAAATCCATTTTTAAATATTCATTTTGTATATGTTTTGAAGTGTAATTTTTAATATATGTGAATATGAATGGTTTTAAGAATATATTATTACTTATGTTTCTAGAATGATATACATGAGTTTTATAAACAAAATTCAGTAATTTTTTATAATTTATTGAAATTATTATATATATACTTTATCTAAAAATAAAAATATTTTTGGACTTTTTGTACTATGAACTATCCTAAAAGTTACAATTTTTTGAAAAATTAGTATTTTTCCTTTGTTACTAGAAAATAAATTATTTCTAAAAATTCAAAAACTTATTTTAGGAAAACATGGTTTTTCTTAATCAAAAAAATATTTCCATCTTTTATATTCATAATTCACCAACATGTAAATTCAATTTTGAATAAAATCATAAAATATGATGAAAAAATATATTTTTTAGAAATTAGAATTTCTATATATTAATTGTTATTATTATTATCTCATATACTTGAAAAAATAAATAAAATCTTAAAATTTATTAACCTCACTCATAATTATTTAATATTGTTCATAAATTTTATTAAATAGAAATTAATATCACCAAAAATTGAAATATTTAGACAATAAATTTTAAGCATAATATTATCATATTAGTAATATTGGTATAACAATTGAATTTAATTCAAATTAAAAAGAATGAAGTAATTTACTCATATTAATAGTTCATAAAAAAGTAGCTCCTATTATTTCCCACTAATTATGTAAGACCCCAGACCTTATTTTTAGGTATTTTTTTTCTTTTTCAGGTCATTTTTGGGAAAAACAGGAGAATTTGGAAATTTTCTAAGCACACGTTGTGTACTTTATAAGTACACACCGTGTAATTTGATGCCACTCATGGTCGTGTGTTGGTTGTGTCCTGGCCACACACACGGATATGTTGGGGTGATACGAAGGCTGCTTAATGCGGAGTATGGACAAGCCTAGTAGACGTCTTGTACTTTCTTTTTTTCTTTAAATAGACTAGGGCCGCGTCTTAATCCCCAAAACATCTTCTTCTCTTGTTTCTTCGACCGAGAGCGAGGGTATTGCCATAGATATTCTTCAAGCCACCGATCCGTCCCTAGCTATCTGAATCGAACACTGCCAGTTGCAATATAATCGCAGCTATCTACTCTGTTCTAGGCCGATTCACGGGATGAGGTTCAATTATATCAATCTCTTAGGATCAAGGTAGGTGGTTTTTTGCCTTACATTGAATGTCTTTGAATTTTTGTGCAAAAGTTTCGGATACCAATGTATCGAGTATCTCGGGTTAGGGTTTTGATCCTACATTATTACTTTACATAGATTTCCTGTATGTTTGAAGCTATTAGATTAATATTGATTTCTTGTTAGCATGTTTGAGGATCACCCCATGGGTGTTTCCCTTGTTTTGGCTATTTATCGCTGTTTGGATTAGGTTTCCTGTGAGGCAGACCTTGTTGCATTGTTTTCCTACCTTGATATAATTGATTTCATGTATTACCTACAATTTATATGCTTTTGATTCATTTTAGCTATTATCCAAGTAGTTTGTTGAACTTAATTAGGGCCGATGACAGTCGATTACACACGATTATACTCCTCAAGGCTGTGAGAACATGGTGTGGGAGACCAAAGATGGAATAGACACTTAAGTGCTTCCCTAGGGGGTCTGTTGGAATTAGTTTCATACTCATGACCTACAGTAATTGGACTTTGTGAATCCTATGAGTGTCCTTAGTTTACGCTCGCATCGAGACCATAAGAGGAATTAGACGTAAGAGCTTCTTCAGAGAGTCTGTAGCTATCATTACAAGACCATAGGGTAATTTATGGTGAAAACCTATCAAAGTGTACGTGCCTTTGTAGGATTATGTGACTAGAGGTTTTTTTCAGTATGAGCCACCTGGAAAGTCGATGTGAGTATTTTTTGGTTGGTTGTGACGAGTCCACCAAGCCAAATAACAAGCATGGGTCTTGTACTACTTTTCTTTAGGTAGTCTGTTGAGATACTTGTTGTGTTACTTGCTATGAATTGGGAATATAGAGCTGTTTTCTAGATTCCTTGGTTGATAATTAAATGAATAAAATAAAGTAATAAATAAATTTAAATGTAGATTGGTAGGATTGTTTACTTTAGTGTACTCCTATTTCTCTGCTGCATTTATTTTCTTTACTTTTTCTATATTTTTCACTGATAGTATGTCTCCTATCTTGTGGAGGTGGCCTACTAGGATTAGTCTCACACCCTGTTTGGGTATTTCTTTTCCGCCCAAATAGGTTATATGGTTGCAGGTGTGGATAGGGATTGTGGTACTTCTACTTCAGGTACATGATTGCTTTTTAGAGCTGGAGAGCATAGGACATATCATAGGCTTGTGATGTTGCTGGAGTTGCTGTTTACTTTTCATTTATGGTTTCACAGTTGTATTTCAGCACGTTGTGGTGTTTTCTGCTTACCTTAGATACTTGTACATGCTGCATCATTATCATCATTACTATATATTCATTGCTTTCGCTGTTTTGTTTCAGTTATTATATGTTGTTTACTACTTCTGTTGTTGACTGTTATTTCCTTTCCTTTGTATACCTTACCAAATGAGGTCATAGTTTCCCCAATGACACACTAAGTCCCTCGCTTCAATTCATCAGCCTCTGGTGTTTTGGGAAATGCGGTTGAGGTCATGTGGCGAACCGGGTACAGGGCACTAGTTGAGTGGGTCCGAATTCTGGTCATTACAAAGTGGTATCAGAGGCAGGTTCTTTTCTTTCCTTTTCTAACGACTTACTATTTATAAACATTAGATAGCGATAAGGTGGAATAGGTAAATGGTAAATAGCTATGCCTGGGAGTTCAAGAACCTGTGTACAAGAAAAAAATCCAGGTTACCTCAAATATTTCAATGTTTGATTTTCAAAAATGTTACAGTTTAATTGATGTCACTGTTTGGTGGTGCACTTGTTTTGTGTTGTTACTGTTTATATGGTTTTGGTTCAATTTTGTTGAAGCCTGAGGAGATGATGGTATGCCATCTCATGCATCATATATGAACTTGTTAGAAAATCACATGTCATGCATTTTTCCATGCCATCTAAATTGCATTAGAAATTTCATGCTGTTTTGATAGAATTTTTAATAGACTATGCATGCTGTTGTTATAGATTCTGTGATAGAATACCTACTATGTTGATAGGGTATTTGTTTGTTTAGAGCTTCTTTATCAAGGACGCCAAACTTTTGTCTTAGAGGTGTTATTGGCCCTCAAGGATGGAAAATTGGTGGATCGTGATTTGTTATATGGTTTACTGGTTATATGAATTTTATAAGATGCCAAGCTTTGATTCGCGGGGAGTATGGGACCTCATGGATTATAATTTGGCACCTTAACTCTTGATTTCTGTGTTTTTTGGGCTTTGGATCCGTTTCTGACTTTTTCCTAGAAAAAACCTGAATACACTGCATGTATTTTATTAATACATGATGTGTAGTTTTTAAACCGTGTTACTGACTATGTGAGAAGAAACATGGGGTTCTAGAAAATATTTTAGGAACACAGCGTGTACTAGTATAGCATGTCGTGTAGTATGAAACATGTACCTCGACCATGTCACGAACAACACGGGTCGTGTTGTCTTTTCACATACACGCCATGTATGAATTTTAAATGTCGTATTGTTTGATCTAGGTACCCGGCCGTGTCACGAATAACATGGGTGGGTGTTACCCTTCCTAGTACACACTGTGTTCGTCTAAAACATGCTTTGTAGTGTTGGCCAAGTGTCAGGCCGGGTTGCTAACAGCACGGGCTAGGTGAAGCTTGTTATGTGGACACCATGTATGCCTTGAAAAAGCTGTGTAGTTTTGTCTTAGAGGAGTCGTGTGGCATAACCATGTAGATGGACTTGGGCAGGGAAGGGGATTCAAGTACACACCGTGTGTTAGGAAAACACGTTGTGTATTTGGGGTGTTACACAACCAATTTAGGTGGAAGTACATGCTCATTTGAATGAATTATGGGAACATGCCGTTTAGGGAAAGAACATGTCGTGTTGTCATATTTTTCATAACTTGATTACCTTCTTATACATATTCCTTCTTGTGCCTTCAGTTTTTCTGTCTTGGTTAATCTTGAATCTGAGGTGTGCTTTTTTCCTTTCAAAGCTATGGCAACAAGATGTCCTCCTGTTGTCCGTCAGGAACCAGGTAGCGACCGTACGCCTGACATGGTAGATCAGAGACGACCTGTAGTTCCGCCTATCGTTCCAGACATTCCACCTGTGGTGATTCCAGAAACTGGTGCCGACGCGCAGTTCAGATAGGGTTTTATGAGATTTATGTAGACCTTCTAGGGAACTCAGCATCCTGCCCCATCTATAGCAGAGCTGGCACGGGGTTTTCAACAGCATCACTTTCCCACGTTCATAGGGGATAGAGGACCACAGGCTGCAGAGTCATGGCTAGAGGCCATGCTATCCATCTTCGAGCATATGAAGACACCTCCAGATAAGAGAGTGAAGTTTTTGACTTATATGCTACGAGATTCCACCAAGAGATGGTGGGATGTGGTTTCGAGGGCAGGGCACCAGCAAGATATGTCTTGGGATGAGTTTCAGCGTACGTTCTATGACTACTTCTACCCGGCGACGCTAAGGGCTGAGAGAGCTAGAGAGTTCATGAACTTGCAACATGGTACTCTCACAGTTATGGAGTATTCCTCTCACTTTATAGAGTTGTAGAATTTCCCTCCCGTTTTGGGGAATGACGAGCTGTTTTTAGTGAGGATGTTTGATGAAGGCCTCCAACCATACATCAGATCATAGGTGAGTGTCTTTTAGTTGACTTCTATTACTCTGATAGTCAACTAGGCACTTATCATGGAGAGGAATTTGAGGGAGACTAGAGCTCTGGACCAGGGTGGTTCAACATCTAGCTCTGATTCAATTCAGATAGACAGCAGAAAGTGCCACCAAGAGTCTACACGAGGTGACCCAAGGAGGCGTGGTATTCCTTCTGGTAGGCGGGATCTTCCTTCTAGAAACCAAGTGGTGTGCTATCTGTGTTGGAAAAGTGGTCACAATAAGCCTTAGTTCTTGGGAGACTTAGTGAAGTGCCTATCTTGTAGCAAGATGGGTCTTCTGTAGCGCTTCTATAAGGTTCTCCTGGTAGTCGCAAGTGAAGAAGGATTAGTTTCGACTCCGCATACAAGAGTAGGATTACTAGTTCCGCAGCAGACTGGGGGCTGGAGTTCTTCATTTCATTTAGGCATGGGTAGAGGCCATGGACATAGTGGTCAGGCTCATGGAGGGTCAGCTCAGGGATCTAAGGCTGCTACACCGGGCCGTGGTGCTGGCTAGACTTTTGCAGTAAAACAGATCCAGTGGGAGCACGGTCCTGGACCTTCTACAGTTCGAGGTAACATTTTTGTAGCCTTAGTTTTATCCTCTACACTTTTCAATACCTGAGCTTCTCATAGCTTTATTTATGTTCATAATTTCGAAAGCCTTAGACTTACTGTTTATACTTCTGAGGACATATTGACACTAGACACACCGTTGGGGACTAGAACTGCTAGTGAAATTCAATGAAAGGAGTTCCCTTTAGAGGTGTATGGGTATCACTTTCGATGGGACCTCTTTTTCCTAGAGATGAAATTCTATGATATCATTCTTGGGATGGACTTTCTAATTCCATTCCGAGCAGTAGTCAACTGTTATCACCACAGGGTGAGTTTCATATCACAATAGGGTGAATCATTTCTTTATAAGGGTGAGTGGGATGTCGAGGCGAGCAGAGCATGACCAGAGCGTCATGGGCTAGGTGGAGTTCCAGCTCAGATTTCCAGTCTATATCTAGATGACCAGGGGACTTCACAGTTAGAATTTCCTTCAGTGGTAGATAGTTTTAGGAATGTCTTTCCAGAGGATTTTTCAGGTTTTCCTCTAGAGCGTTCGGTAGACTTTCTTATTGAGATTTTTCCAGGAGTGGCACTGGTGTCCATTCCTCCTTATAGGATGGCTACACCTGAGTTGCAGGAGCTCAAGAAGAAGTTAGAGGAGCTGTAGGAAAAGGGTTTCATCTGACCCAGTACTTATACTTGGGGTTCTCTTATCCTGTTTGCGAAGAAGTCCGATGGAACCCTTAGGCATTGTGTGGATTATGAAAAGCTAAACCAGTTTATCGTAAAGAACCGATATCACTTGCCTATGATTGATAACCTCTTCGATCAGCTTCAAGGGGCTTGGGTGTTCTCAAAGATCTAATTGAGGTCCAATTATTATCTGTTGTTCATTAGACCATCTAATATACCTCTTAAAGATTTCCGGAGCATGTATGGTCTATACGACTCTTTGGTTATGTCGTTCGGTCTGACGAACACGCCAGCAGTTTTCATGGCGCTGATGAACATAGTGTTACATCCATACGTGGATTCTTTGGTGGTGGATTTCGTGGACGATATCTTGGTGTACTATCACACTCAACAAGACCATTCTACCCATCTTTAGATCATTTTGAGTACACTGAGACAACATCAGTTATATGCTAAGCTCTCGAAATTCCACTTTTGGATGGATCAGATTCACTTTTTTGGGTCACGTTACTCAGAGACAGGAGTATCATTAGACCCAGAGAAGGTGAGAGCAGTAGTTACCTGAGATCATTTGAAGAATTTATTCGAGGTATAATGATTTTTAGGGCTGTATAATTACTACATGTGGTTTATACATGATTTCTCATTCTTAGAATCACCGTTGACAGGCATGACTAAGAAGGGGGTAAAGTATGTTTGGTCAGAAGCCTACGATTCAGCCTTTCAGGAGCTGAAGGGATGATTGACTTCAGCACTGATTCTAGTTTTTCTAGAGATGGGAATGGGTTATATAGTTTTATGTGATGCATCTGGAATCGATCTTGGAGCAATTATTATATAGGAGGATCATGTTTTTGCATATGGATATTGGCAGTTGAGGCCACATGAGAGGAACTATCCTACGCACGACCTGGAGTTGGCTGCAGTTGTTCATGCTTTGTATTGTTAGAGACATTATCTTCTAGGAGAGAATTTTGTGGTATATACTGACCACAAGAGCCTCAAGTAGATTTTTAGGCAGCATGAATTGATCTTGAGACAGCAGAGGTGGGTTGAGTACCTTTAGTATTTTTACTTCGAACTTGCATATACGCCTAAGAAAGGCAACGTTGTGGCAGACACACTGAGCAAGAGGACACAGATACAAGAAGTTTAGGAGGCCAGCAGTGAGTGGAAGCTTATGTATCTATTCTATGAAATTCATTTGGAGGTTCACAACATATAGGGTCAAATATTTCTTTCTTCTGTAGTTGCTACCTTTACCGTTCTTGACCGAGTTTGAATGAGGCTGCTATAAGATTCTGAAGGCCTAGTCATACAAGAAAGCATGTTAAGAGAGGACCCTCTTCCTAGATATAATGTATGCAAGGGTGAGATCTTGAATTTCCAGGGACGTGTATGGGTGCCAGCAGATATACGTGAGGAGGTGATGCGATACTTTCTTTCCTCAGTTTGGGTTGTTCATCCTAGAGTCACCAAGATATATCGTGATCTACAGCGCTAGTATTTGTGGCCAGGTATGAAGAGAGATGTTGCCAGTTTCTTCACGAGGTGTTCCCTTATCAGCAGGTGAAGTTGGGGAATCAGAGACCAGTAGGGATTTTACAGTATCCATTCCTGAGTGGAAGTGGAATGATGTCATAATGGAATTCGTGACAGGGTTACTGAGATCGCCTGGAGGGAATGACGCGGTATGGGTGCTCCTTGACAGGCTCATGAAGGTTGCTCAATTCCTGCCAATTAAGGAGACCTTTGGTGCTGATGAGCTTGGATAATTGTACATTTGTGAGATTGTATGCTTTCATGGGGTTATGAGTACTATCATTTCAGATAGGGATGCCCGCTTCGCATCGCATTTTTGGAAAGGGATACAGAGGGATTTGGGTACACAGGTACTTCATAGAACAATTTACCATCCCCAGACAGATGGCCTGTCAGAGCGCATGATTCAGGTGCTTGAGGACATGCTACGAGCATGTGTCCTTGATTTTAGAGGTTCCTGGGAGATAAATATACCTCTAGTGGTGTTTGGATACATTAATAGTTTTCAAGAAACTATTCAGATGGAACCTTATGAGGCTTTGTACGGTAGGTCGTGCCGATCACCCTTGTGTTGGCTAGAGATAGGAGAGTCAGCTATGCTGGGACCTCGTATTGTTCAGGAGACCACAGAACAAGTGTAGTTGAATCGAAAATGGATGGCTACTGCACAGCCTCGGCAGAAATCTTATGCTGATCAGCAGAGACAACCTTTGGAGTTCAAGGTTGGAGATCGGGTCTTTCTATGTGTTACCCCGAGGTTGGGACACAAGAGGATTAGGAGATAGGGTAAGATTTCACCAAGATGTGTCGGGCTGTTTGAGGTTCTTGAGAGAGTCAGGCTAGTTTCTTATAGGTTGCAATTACTTTAGAGGTACCAGGCTATACACGACATATTCCATGTTTCTTAGCTTCGATGCTATTTCTCAGACCCATCTCATGTTTTTCTACCCAAGAAGGTTGAGCTGGAGCAGGATGCATCATTCAAGGAGAATCCTATCATGATTATTGATCATAGTGCAAAGGTAATCCATTGTATTTCTGCTCCTCCGGTACGGGTGTTATGGCAGCACGACCATGTACAAGACGAGACTTGGGAGAGGGAGGTCGATATGCGATCACAGTGGCCAGAGTTGTATGAGGTTTCTTCTTCGGCACCTTGTTAAGGAAATTGGGGGATGAATTTATATAAGGGGGTAAGTTTGTATGAACCCAGACCTTCTTTTCAGGTATGGTTTTCCATTTCTAGTCATTCTTGGGAAAAGGAGGAGAATATTGAAATTTTCTATGTACACGTCATGTACTTTATAAGTACACGCCGTGTACTTTGATGCCACTCGAGGCCATGTTCTGGCTGTGTCATGGCCACACACATGTCCATGTAGGGTGATGTTGAGGCAGCTTAATGTAGAGTACGGAAAAGCCTATTACATGTCGTGTACTTCAAAATTACACACCGTGTACTCTCTTTTTTTGATAAACAGACAAGGGTCATGTCTTAACCCCAAAAACATCTTCTTCTCCAGCTTCTTCGACCAAGAGCAAGGGTACAACCACTGATCTTATTTGAGACACCAATCTGTCATTGGCTATCTGAATCGAACACCATCGCTTGGAAGAGAATCACATCGATCTAAATTGTTCTAGGACAATTCACGGGCCGAGGTTCATGTATATTGATGTCCTAGGATCGAGGTAGGTGGTATGTTGCCTTACGTTGAATGTCTTTGAGTTTTTGTGCAAAAGTTCCAGATACCCATGTATTGGGTATCTCGTGTTAGGGTTTTTATCCTGCATTATTATCTACCTTATATTGCATGTATGTTTGAAGCTATTAGATGAACAATGATTGCGTGTTAGCATGTTTGAGGATCTCCCCAAGGGTTTTCCCTTGTTTTGTCTATTTATCAACGTTTGGATTAGGTTACCTGTGAGAAATACCATGTAGCATTGTTTTCCTTCTTTGATATAATTGATCGAATGTATTTCCTACTATTTATATGATTTTGATTAATTTTAGCTATTATCCATGTAGTTTTATGAACATACATAGGGATGATGACAGTCGATTACGCACGACTGGACTGCTCAGGGCTGTGAGAACCTGGTGCGGGATACCAAAGAGGGAATAGATGATTAAGTTCTTCCATAGGGGGTATGTTGGAATCAGTTACATACGCAGGACATACATGAATTGGACATTGTTCTTCCTAATAGTGTCCTTAGTTTACACTCACTTTGAGACCACATGATCAATTAGATGTCAGAGATTCCTCAGAGAGTCTGTAGCTATTGTTGCAGGACCGCAGGGGAATTGATGGTGAGAGCTTCCCAGAGTGTCTGTGCCTTTGTAAAATTTCTTAACTAGAGGGGTCTTACAGTAAGAGCCACCTAGAAAGTCAGTGTGAGTATTGTTTGGTTGGTTGTGACGATTCCACCTAGCCAAAGAATAAGCTTGGGTCTTGTACTGCTTATTGTTTAGGTAGTCTGCTTAGATACCTATTCTGTTACTTGCTATCCCTTGGTAATATAGAGTTATTGTCTAGATTACTTGGTTGATAATTAAATGATTAAAATAAATTAATAAATAAATGTAAATGGGGATTGGTAGGTTTGTTTACTTTAGTGTACTCTTGTTTCTCTACTGCATTTATTTCCCTTACTTTTTCTATATTGCTCACGGATAGTAGGACACAGATCATGTGGTGGTTGCCTACTAAGATTTGTCTCACACTGTGTTTGGTTCATTCTTTTCACCCCAAATAGGTTATATGGTTGCAGGTGTGGATAGGGACTGTGACCCTTCTACTTCAGATACATGATTGCTGGTTGGAGCTGGAGAGCATAGGACCGAGATTACGCTTGTGATGGTGTAGGAGTTGCTGTTTACTTTTCATACTTTGTTTCTAAGTTGTATTTCAACACATTTTTCTATTTTCTTCTTTCCTTAGATACCTGTACCTACTGCATCATTATCATCATTATTATATATTCATTGGTTCCACTATTTATTTTCAGATATTATATGTTGTTTACTGCTTATTCTATTGACTCATATTTCCTTTCCCTTGTATACCTTACCAAATGAGGGAATAATTTCCGCAATGACTCACCAATGCCCTCGCTGCTAGTCGGCAGCCTCTAGCCTTTGGGGAAATGCGCTTGAGGTCATGTGGTGAACCGGGTACGGGGTACCAGTTGAGTGGTTCTGGATTCAGGTTGTTAAAAATTTGATGGATGAGTATTAATGGTCTAAAAATGTTACATTTTCATTTTAGATTAGTGTTTTGTGTGATGAATGCTATCTAATGAATTGACTTATTTAAAATTAACTATATATTAAAATCTTATGGTCTTACACTCTTCACCTTTTAAATAAATTAGATACTCAAAATTTTAATTTTCACTCACTTATAATAGTAGGTGACCAAATTGTTAACATATTCATCATCCATGGTATAAACTCTAATGTGACATCCACCATACTGTCTTAGTCTATATCAAGTTATTATCTTCCTTAAAATGATGTTAATTTTTCATATAATAATTTAACCATTTATTTATATACCCTAGAATTTAATCTCTATAAAATACCTTTCATAAAACTATTTGAAACTCCATGTCATTAAACCGTAGGAAATATATATTTTCTTCAAAGAAATTATTATGTAATTATACCTAAAATTTTATTACCCACTTATTCATAAAGCAACTCACTAGTCTCCATATATAATAATACCGATTATTAGATAAAAATTGGAAAAAAATTTCCTGAATCAATTATAGATCCCATGGTTACCAATAATATATAACTTCTTCAAAATCAAACAACCCTTTACTACCTCAACATCTAGAATATTAAAAAAAATCTATACATTAATTATGTGTTCTCAAATATTAATCCAAAAAAATATAACCTTATCATAAGGTAAATTTTCAAGATTATTTATAATATATAATATATGTTTCTATATGTTTGAGGGAGAACTACATAAGAATAATCTTTAGTTATTTCACATAATCCAAATAAATTTTATAATATACCAAAATATCATTGATAAATATCCCTCACTAACGATAATAGATCAAAGTATCATTTTTTTCAGATATCAACTTCACTACCAATGTTAGGATAAAGAAAATAACATTTTCCATCATAAAATTAATATAATACAATTATCAACCATTTAAGTATGATTTCTTATTTAATTATAAGACACAATGGGTTTCAGATACATACATTTCTCAAATTCATTTGTTTGATCATATTTAACAAAAAAACTAAATCCAAAATGGTTATGATAATATTGAAAATATGAATATGAAAAAATAAATCCAAATATTCCATCCATTATGAAAATTTTTTCTTAACTAATGACACCTTTAGAAAAACCAATTACTCACTTTTATATTAGTTTCTCTAACCAAATTAGTAAATATAGTTCTTAAATTATAAACAATGGTTTTCAAAGAAAATGTGATTAGCCAAATTATATCTCTTGGGTGTGTCAGAACATGTGTGTAGTTAGGGAACTTTATCATGCACCAGGTGATGATTAAGTTAATACACTATCCACATTATTCATGGTTATTACCCCTAGGTACATCTATTCTAGAGCCTGCATCAACATAAAGTATCTATACTTGATGTTATTTATATGAAAACCCTGAAAATTTTACCATACAAAAATATCATGATTTTATCCTATACATGGAGTTATCTCTTACACTTATCTCAAGGGATTTCATTAGAGTTATCTTATCAAAATCTCTAAATAAAATGTTCATTTTTTCATTATAATTAAATGATAAATTATTCAAAAATTGTTATCTATACGATTGAATTTATGATCAACCCCAACTTATAAGAACTAAAACTATACTTAATAATAATCCTACCATACAATATTATCAATAGCATGCATTGCTGAAAATTGTGTTGATCCAAACCCATAATACAATATCTGGTTCCATAATCATATACATTTTATACTGGCTTCGATAATAACTATAAATTCCCAGACATAACTATCCAATAATTACATGACTCAAAAAAACACTAAATTACATGCATTTCCAAGACCTTGTATATTTATGACTTTATAGAATTAAAATAAAACAAGAAACTAGGAAAATCCATTTATTTCTTAGAAATTTAATGTTTTACCACTATATAAGAGACTACATAATCTCTACATAATCTTCAACATCTCCATAAAATTATTCCACATGGGTTATCCTTACAAACATATATCCTATTTAACGTTTTTTTAATAACCAATATAATTGAAACATAATAAGGGGTTGAGCTCAAATTCATAGTATGGGAAATATTTACCTAATGATCTCAAAACAGAATTATAATATCCATAATTTTTTATGAATAAATGAACTGAAGGATTCTACAATATACCAAAAATAAGAGATTCTAATATCCATGACATTAAAGGAAATCATGGATACAAATAATTAATAATCTCATAATGATGGAATAAATAATGGTGTCCATCAAAAAACATGTTTTCAATGGATTATACAAAGACACTATACTAAGATAAAGAGACGTATTATTCAAAACACATTTTTTATCTCATGAAATCTATTGATGCATAAAAGGGATATATATTTATGGGCCCCATCTATCCAATTTTTTTGTTCAATGCATTCACTATAAGAGTCAAAAAAACCTTTCATACCATTACATAATGAAAACCGATTTGAGAAAAAACATGGGTACTCAAATAATAAATAATATAAAATATTATTACATAATAAACCTATATTAGTAGACAATAAGGTTATGTCTATGTAGAAATCACATGTGAAATATTATTGCTCTATGATATGTGATCAGGTGCTTATTGTATTGACATAACCTTGTACCACTGAATAATAGTACTGTAAGTTTATTTTCACAAAAGATTAATATATCAATAATGAAACATAAAATTTATTATTTTAAAACCATTTGGAACATTTAAATTTATATATTTGAAAAATCTTATAGCAACATTTAAATACAATTTTTAACATTGACGTAAAAGTTGATGTTTCGGGTCATGCACTATTGAATTTTTTTAAAAGGTGAAGTGGAAGACCTTCTTAATACATTGATATTTATAAATAATATAATATAATAAGTCTGTTAAAATTCATATGTTTTGTCTCATAGAAATATAGGACAGACTAAAAAACTGATCAAATTGAAAGGAAATCCCCTTTTGGATATCATGAACAATATATATTTTAAAAAATAACAATATAAAAAAGTAACAAAATATTATTATGAATAAAAATATATTTTCCCTATTGAAGTAGAGAAATTATGAAATAATAAAATATCATGGTAGGAGAACCCAAGAATAGAATAAGGAAATTCATGAGAAGCAATATAAGTCCTAGAATGGAGTCATGAGATATCAATATTCCTTACAAGAAATATACTACTGGAGGTAATAAATATTTCAAAAAGTTGTAATATGTGGAACCCGTGTACATTAACATAAGAAAATAAAATAACACAATATATAATTTTAAAACCCCACAACTTTTTTGGTAGGTCTCTTTTTAAATAAATTTAATATCTTCGATAGTTTATGTTGCACAAAACACCAAGATTAAATAAAAAACTGAAATTTTATTATTATATCATTATAACATAGCTGTTAAAATGGTAGGAATTAATAGTATTATCCAAAAAATGATATATATTATTATCAACTGATTTTTATTGTGTTAATTAATGGTTTGTATGAAATAATATAATTTCTATTAAATTAATCTTATTATTAAAAAATTATATTCATATGAGTAAATTTTATAATGAATTTCTTAAAATTCAATCAATTATATTTTGTAAAATTAATATCATTTCTAAAGACATCATATTAAAATTGGATTACACTACTAGAAAATAGATCTACTCACCAGAATCTATATCTATGGTTTAGAGAAAAAATGGGTATATATTATCTACTTAATGATATATCCATGGATTTACAAAAACTATTGGTATAACTCCTTCAAATATTAGTCTACCCATAGGCTCCCCTCCCCTCTTCATTTCGCAGACCTAATACATCCCCTCCTATAAGTTTAGAATCCCCCCAACTATCCTTATGAAATAACCCCCTCCGTTAGTATGTGATATTAATCCATTTTGGTCATTTTTATGATATGTAAGCTTTCATTCCCTGTAGTTTATTCTTCTCCCCTCACCTGAGAAATTGTCAGTTCTATTATCAAATGTTCTCCCATAATTCTAGTATTTTTTTATCCTCTTCAACATCTGAATAGTAAGTTCTGAATCTATCTTCTCTTCTATATAATATAATTTTCAATTTTATTTATTCAGTTGATTCTAATAGAGCATGTTTGCATCATTAATATCGACATGTTTGTAAATTTATAGTTTATTGGAGATAAAATATACTCTCTTATATTCCAAGATTTATTATTTTTAAATATAACTAATCTATTTTGAAAATGATCCAATGTATTATTACTAATTTAACATTAATTTAGACTTTTTTTTTTAATATTTTTGGGATTTAGATATTTTTAGTTTTTTGAATTATATTTATGTTACCTGTAGGGGTTAAAGTTCGTTTTTATTATATTATTATTATGGGATTTAATTATTGAAATTTAATTTTTTTTATATCATGACTGTTGGATAAAATATTTATTGGATATTTTAAACCAAAAATAAATAGGTTTATAGAGATGAACATTATTATAAAATTATAATTAAATCTAGAATATATCATTATAATTAAATAATATTTTATTACACGATATAAAGTTACTAAAAATCAAAAAGTTGGTCAATTTATTATGTTATGGTAATAATTATCACACACAGTCCATTTATGGTTTGTTTTAAATTTTATTTTAAGAATATTAAACCTTATATAATAAAAATCTATGTTGTCATAGTAAGAGTTAAAGTTGTAAAATAAAAGATAAAACCAAAATATAAGAATATAAATTTAGTGAAAACATATCAAAATTTTCATAGATGAAGGTATTTAGAACCAAAATCATCTTATCATTAAAGTTTATAATTTTTAATCCATTTGTAAATGAAAATAAATTTATATTAAATAAATATTTTAAGAAATTCCTTAGGAACCCCTCACCTTGATTATAAAAGGGAACTCCTCCTTTAATTTTTATACAATATTGAGCCATCTAGATCAACCAAGTCTGTATGATTAATTTTATTAACATACACATCATTTTTCTAGAGGTTCTAGTATCCTCAAAATACTAACCCTATGTACCTTAAGAATAGATCTAAAGGATGTTCATCGAAGAAGTGCTAATCAGTTTTATCAACTATTTCAAGTTGTTTTAATATTCTAACTCCTCTCCATTTGTTGTATCCATATAAAAATTAAAATTAAAAATATAATATATATATTAATCAATTTTATTATCACTATTGAACGACTATATTATACCTTTTATCTGTCCTATGATAAAAAAATTCACTGGAGACATATACATATGACTTAGTATCTCTTTGTGGAAGTGTAATTTTCAATTCATCACAACTTCACAAGGATAATAATAATGATAGAAATAGTGGATATATATGGTATATATGACATGATATTTATAATTTAATATTAATACGTCACCTAATTATTTACAGTTTCACCCAATAGTGGAATGATATTGTCGCTTGTGCGTACATACGACCAACGATCTCCTTGACGCTTTGCGATTAATTTTTCATTTTCAACATTAATTATTGATAAAAATATAAATATATATACCAAAATATTATTAAATATATTAACTTAGTATCATACTTTATTTTATGTAACTCTATTCTATTCACAAGTATGATAACGTACATGAAAAAATATGTATATGAAAATGAATCATTCAAAATGAAAAATGAAGGTAATAACAAAATATCATTTACAAACTGAAGATAATATGATATAAGAGATTAATATATGAAATTTTAAATATCAATATGGTTCTGGAAGAAATTGATCACATGATTTATATAATTATACACAAGGTTAAGGATCTTTCAAATAATGTAAAGTGCAAGGTAAGGGATTTCAAAACTCAATTTCCTTTCAATGGTTTAATCATTTACTTCATTGATTATGTGATGCTAAGAAAATGTGTAAAAAGAATTTTTTTATCATTTGTTTTGCAAAAAATTATTTTATATGTATTTATAATGGATAAACATAATTGATTCATTTTATTAATTCCCACTTCAATGATATGATCCTTTGAAGGGACTTTTTCAAAAAATTTATTTTTTGAGGAATCTTTTAATGTTATGAACATATATTATTTTATTAGGTGTATATAGAGTCATTTTGGAAGGTTATATAATTAATTTAATTATTCTAATGATATTTAATGTTTTCTAGTTTTTTTGTTTCATAACACATACTGTTTAACAAGGTATAATGTGACAAGAGTTTATTTCACAACCCCATCATTATTGATTATTTTTTTGTTTATTTTTCCTTTGGTGAAATTATTTTTATGTATAACTAAATAGATTTAATTTATCTCTAGTAATTCATGAATGTTTCAAGTAATAATACCACTTTTATACTCTTGGTTACATATATTTATTGTTAAAATATTTATAAGAATATTTGAAATTATTTCTATCCAGTAGAAATATATTTTTCAAAAAAACCCATGTTCCCAAAAATAAAATTTTGGAAAATGATTTTAGCCTTTTGAAAATGATTTATTAATTAAATATTTACCCACATTTACTTTTAAAAAAATTAAAGAAATATTCATACCATTTTAATAACAAAACCAATTTTTATTTTACCAAAAATATAAAATGAATAGATTTTTTAATGTGTACGACTTGAATGGAATTTTACACTAAATATTTTAAAAAAATATTTCAATTTTATTTTAAATGAAATGTATTTTAAATATAAACTTGGGAAATTTCTTTATAAAATAGATTTTCAAAATAAAAAGTATATTTCCATCGTGTTTTTAAAGATATTTTCATGATATTTACATTCATGAAGGATATAAACCATTTATTGTACTTGTAGTTATTAAGGGGTATGTTGAATTGATATCGTCCTTCTTATTTATTTGGATAGTTTATGATCCGTTTAAATTTTAATGGGCTATTTTTATACCATTCTAAATATTGCTCTGGATAGTTTATGGTAATGTTTTTTTATTAGAGAATATATTCACATTTCGCATGCTAGTTTTCCAATACAATTTTTAATGTTTATTATGTTTCACCAATATCCAAATAAAAATTTATGGGACTTAATAAGTGATGGTAGGGGCCCTCTATTTCCCCTTGATGCATCAATATGTCCCATTAGACAAACTATATTAGGGATTGACTAATGAGTTACCAATTTATATATTTTGTATTGGCCAAATCATTGGACATTTTTTATGATGTATTTCATTATGAATTACATAATTAGAAATTCAGTTGTTGACATTACATGTGATTATTTGATTATTAGAGCATTAATGGTTAAGATTCATTATTATGTGATCATTTCTATGGAAATAATTTATCATCTTTTTTTCCTACTACAATATTCTTAAATTATTAATTAAATTGAATGGGTTTTTCTTATTTACTACACCATATTATTTATTTCTTATTAATTCCAAACGTCCACTATATGTTGTCCCTTACAGAGCATCTGATATTTCCCCTTTCTTATGTTTTATTTTCCCTATGATATGAAGAAGTTTTGTATTGATGTAAAGGTATATTCTAAGGTGAATAATGAATTTCTCAGTGAAATGTTTTCTGAATATTATGTTTTAAAATGTAATTAGTATTTTATGAATGTATCTAGTTTACCAAGACTACAAAACTATTTGGTATATTAGAAAATGATTCCTTGTATATTAGGATATATTAATAAGTTAGCTACAAAATATTGGCTTCTGTGGTTATGGTCATTACTGCTGGTATCATAGGATGTTTAATAGATACCCTGAGAAATATGTTTAGGGGAAAAAATATTGGATAAAGAAACCCTATTTGGAAATATATCCAAATAAACTGTGATTTTAATTTATATATTTGTTATACCTATATTTTCAATTTATGTTTAGTGTATCACTATTTTTGATAGTATAAATTATGTTTTTTATTTTAATGGTATAATCTAGTGTATGGTATTTTTAAGAAATAGTGCCTAGAGAAATTAATTCAAACAATATCAATTCACACACTCTAAACAGTAAGAATGATGATTTATTTGAAAGGATTAGGATAATATTTTCTTGGGAACTAGTCTCCAAAAAATTATGATTATATGGGGACATAGTATAATAAGCTAAAAAGGTAGAAACATAATTATATATGGCTTATAACTTCAAAGAGATGAAATATAAGAAGAAGAAGATGATAGAGAAAATTATTGATATATAGAATAATGGATAAGAGGATTTTGAAGAGCTCACCTTTGAACATGCTTAAATGGAAAATGATTTTTTTCATATGTGGGGAAAGCGACCACCATGCTAGTGATTTTAATGGTAATAAATAATTTAACATTGAGAAAAAATAATCTATAAGGATATAAGGCATAATTTAAATAAATTCCCTAACATTAAAGGGGATATACCTCAAAATAAGCAAAGAGATCAAGGTCAAGCTTTTGTTATTGAGACAACCTTAGTGGAATAATTTATGTGCTTGTTTAATTGAGTCAAATAATTTTTTTTAAAATTTAATATTGAAATTATAATTATAAGACTTATGAAATGTATAAGTATTGTACTAAAGTAAAAAATTTCTAAGAATTTCGATATATGTGTTGAATAGTAAAAGTATCCATAATAAGTGATTCTGTGGAAAGTTAATCTCTTTAAAAATACATGATTTAGGTAATATAACCTTAATATGTGATTGATTTTTGATATAATAATGATAAAGAGATATTTATGGGGTTATATTGGTGAAAATGAAGGTCTTTTTTGATTTTATTGTTAATTTTATTTTTTTGGGGATTAATAGATATTTGGATTTATGGAATATATTCAAACAAACTGATATTGTATCTTTGGAAGAATTCATGTTTTTATTGTAGTTTATTTGTGATAAAAATATTCATATATTTGTGACTATAGTAAAAAAGTTTTTTTGTTTACGAAACATATATTGTAATGTTGATTTTTGGGAATTTAGTGACCCTTCTCTTAAATTTTTGGTCTTTTAATTTGGATAGACATATTTGGGATGTCTCTTAAGATAAAATACTTATAGAATGGATATATTGAACATTGGATAATATTTTTTTGGAAGACATGTGATAATCATTATGGTCTAGTAAAAAATATAAAGGATGAATTAATAACTTCTGTATCTTTTGATTTATTAAAGTGTATCAATATTAAAAATTTCACCATAGACATCCATTTCCTTGTGTAACAGATGATGTAAAAATAGATCAAAGTACAACCGAAATATGATTTTATTCTTATGAAATGGAAAGAGCCATGATTATTTATTTTCTCATGTTCTTATCTTGATAAAAATAGAATCCCTAAACTCTAGGAAAATGACTTTTGAATAAAAACATTATCTATTTACTTGTCATACATAGAAATAAATGGACATTCAACCCATCATAATTATAAATTTCTACGATGGTTGAATTTCTAATGACCATGGAATCTATTACTTCATATGAGAACATTGTTGTTATATTTATTTTCAATGTCCATATTTTCACTTCCCACTAATAATCTCTTATTCAGAATCCTGTTTTTTGTTGACCTTCATGTTTATTATTCCATTTTTTTAAAAAGAAATCTTTTCTAACCCTTTGTTGGATGTGGGATTTCCACAAATGAATTTTTGAATATTTACACACGATTTTCAAAATATAATTTAAAATTGTGAATATGAAATTTATTTATGTCTTAGATAATGTGACAAACCTTTATTTTATGATATGTCTCTTTTTAAATAAGTTTATTCTCTTTGATTAATTACATTACACGAAACACCTAGAATAAAAAAATTATTAAATGTTATTATGTGATCATTATAACCCATATATTAAAATAGTTAAAATGAATAGTATTAACCATATTATCAAATATATAATTCTCTAACTCATTGTTAGTTTATTAATTAATGCATTGTGAATACATACTTGATTTTTAGACAAGTCATTTTATACTTCTGAAATACATTTTCTATGATTAAATATTATATTCAATTTATGGAACATCAATAAATTATATTTAAAAAAAGTTAATATTTTTTTAAATCATTATAATAAAATTTTATTAGGTTGATCTTTAGGGTTTTTTATGAAAAAAGATTGATTTTGCAGAGAATAGTGAAAATACATATTTCTATTAAATTATCATTTTCATTTTATTTAAAAGTACCTATTTATTTAATTTTATTTAAATGTAAAATAAAAACAAATTAATTATATATAATATAATTAAGTGCATTTTAACTCATTATTATACCTTATTTTTGTATAAGTACATTTTTAGTCTGAAAATGCATTCTCTGGTAAACATATTTTCCATTACATTTTGCAGGATTAATTTTAAATTAAATTTTGATAATTCCATATTTCAGATCTTCAAAAAAGGAATCAATATTTTATGAAATATACAAGTTTTTTAAATGGGACTCGTTTATTTTTTCACAATATGAATAAGATCCTTTGTAATTTTTTATATCATTGTAAAAGGTAAATTTTCTAATTAATGTTTAAAATAAAATGATAAGAACCATTAAATTAACAAATAACATGACAGAATTTTATATTATGAGAAATATTCATCAATAATTATTAAATTGTCATATATATGACCTTTTTTAATTAGTATGTTATTATGACCCTTATAATGTTTTATTTATAGAAAAGTCAAAGATGTAACATTCATGATTTTTCCAACTCTATCATTTTTCATATGGAGTAATCAATAATTTATATTAGAATACATGTAGTCTTTTTAAAATGAATAAAATTATATAAATCGAGGAAATTTATTTTTAAATTTTAATGAATAAATAATTAACTTAAATAATTACACATCATTCATTCAACAATAATTTAATTATGGAAATATCAAAAACATGACATGAAAATTATTAAAAGTGATATAATAACAAATACATAAGGTGATCAATGAATTTTTTTTGAATCCTTTTAAATTTTAGATATGTATCGAAATATTTTATTCAAATTATCCCATTTTATTTATATTTCAAAAAGTCAAAGTAATGAATAGTATTAAAAGTTACATTAATGGTATTTTAAACTTATTAATATTTAGTTAAATGATATTATGTTCCCAAAAAACTTATATTTTTCCATGAAATTATTATATTATTGAATATATTAACCAAGATCCATTTAGGGGTCTTTTAATATTTCATAATAATAATATTGAACCTTAAATATTAAACATCCATGTTTTCATGGTAATAGTTAAAAGGGTTAAATAAGGGTCAAAACCAAAATACAAGGGTATAAATTTACTCAAAACATATATATATATATATTAGATGAAGGTATTTTGACCTATAATCATATTATTTTGGAAATTAATATTTTTGGAACCATTTTAAAATGAAAATTAATTTATATTATATTAATATTTTCCAAAATTCCTAAAGTGACCTTCACCTCAATTATAAAAGGGTACTCTTTTCACTTCTTAAACCAATTTTATCTATATAGATTGAGAAACTACATCCCATTAAACTTATTAACATCCTCATCCATGTTTTTTTAGGTTCTAGTATCTTAAAAATACCAACCTTGTGTCTTTTTTGAGGAGATCTAATTGATGTCCATGGAAAAAGAGATATTGATTGTTATCCACTCTTTCATTTTAATTTATTAGTCCACATCATATTTATGTGCTTTTCTATCCCAAATTAATAAATATAGTATAATATATATAATTAGTTCGTATTATGATTACGAAAGAAATATATTATACATATTATATATCCTATAAAAAATAAAATCACTGCACAATAATTCATGGGACTTACACTCTCCACGCAGCGGTGCAATTCATTTTTCATCACCACATTAGATTGATGGTTATAATGATGGAAATAGTGGATATATATGGTAATTATGGAATTATATTTATTGTTAGAAATTAATATGTCACCAAATTATATATTTTTTCCAAATTAATGGATCCATGTCATCACTCATACGTAATTACTATATACCATCTCCCTAACTTGAAGCGACTAATTTTCCATGTTCAACAATATTTATTTATTATAAAAAAATTAATAAAGTATAAATATGAAAAATGTGATCTTAATATATTTTATTATATGATGTAGCTATATACTATATAGAAGAACCATGACTTACATGAACAAACATGCATAGGAAAATGAATTAGTTAGTACCTAAAAAAGGGTAAAAATTAAATATTAATGATGAAAATGTGACAAGATGATATTATAGGATATTATATGATATAATTAATATGAAATTAGATTTTTTTTATAAATTAATAACATTTTTTAAATCATTAAAAAAGGATGTTAAATAACATTCCATTAAAGCAAAGAACAATGTAATGGAATTAGTAACTCAACTTCCATTCAATAGGATAAAATCATACTTCATTGATTATGTCATGATTAGATTATCTGTAAAATGAATTTTCATTATATTATGTTGTATTTATACAAGTTTTATTTTGATTTAAAATGGATAAATATAATTTATTCAGTTTATTAATTATCACATCAATGATTTAGTCTTTGTAAGGGACTTCATCCCAATTTTCTTTCGTTGAGGCTTATTTTGATTCTATGCACCTATATTATTTTATGAGGCACATATAACACCCGTTTGAAAAATTTTTATCCAGAAATTATTTATTCTCATTATATTTAATGTTTTTTAAAGTTTATTTTTTCTTTGGTCAAATTATTTCACTGATTATAATGTGGTATGATTTTATTTCACAGCCCCATCACTAATTGAGATTTTTTATAAAATTTTATTTTAGGGAAAATAATTATATTTTAAACACAATATATTTTCTTCTTCTCTAAAAAATCATATAAATTTAATGTAATATTATAATTATTTTAATCTTTGGTACTTAATATGACTTTGAAAATGTCTATAAAAAAATTAAACTTTTTTTCTATTTGCTTGGAAAACATTTTTCTTCAAAAGGAAATATTTTCTAAAAGAATATTTTGAAAAATGTTTTACACATTGTTAAAAATATTTATAAAATAAATTTTCAACCATTTTTACTATTTAAAAAATATTTTGAAAGGAATTTTCATTCCATTTTAAAACATAATTCCTATTGGGTTTTTACTAAAAATATGAAAGGAATCGTTGTTTTAATGTGTTCAATTTGAACAAAATTTCCCAAAATAAATTAATATTTTTAAGTTTATTTTTGAAAGAAATTATTTTTAGTTTTTTTTTTGAAATTTTGTTAGGTCCAAAAGGGGATAGATACCCTTAGAGGGATGGTGGTGAATCAGGGTATGGATATTTATCTCAAAATTCTTTTTCCCTAGGGGATTCTATCCTCTTTATTTAGAGGGTCACTTTTTTCCTCACTAATGTTAATGTACATTACAATTTTATCTGATGATGATACACTGAAAGTAATGCAGTAACGCATGAAAAAGGACAAAACAATTTTTCTTGGTTCACCGAAACAGGGCTACGTCCAAGAATCATACAATGAAAATGTTTTGATGTAACAAATTCACTAAGGCTCACTTCCAATATTGATTACAATGTTCTGGCTATATATTCTATGCCCATGATCACTAGCTTTATAAGTTTAGGGTCCGTTCACTACATTCCTAAGGTCCACTCCCTTTCCCTCTTTCTCTAGCTCACGGTCGGTGTAAAGGGTCACCATCTTTCTCTTCCCCCCTCATTGTTATTGGAAAGGACTCCACTCAAATTTTATCGACATGTAGGTCCAACAAATTTTATGGACATGTAGATCCCTTTGTATACATGAATACCTCCATCCTCAACTATAGATAGATGATCTATTGATGTTTTTTTTTCACCCGCAGATGAATTCAACCTTCCCTAATACTATTAGGTTCTGAAAAATACTTTCACAAACTGAATTGAAGCCTTTTCAAGCTTCTTTGAGCAAACAGGGAACCACCTTGTCTCTTTTACGTACTGAGTAACGGGTTTAGTACACGAACCGCCTTCTCCTCATACTACTTCCTCTTCCACGAACCTCCTTTGTCCACAGTCTTCATCTCCTGTGAATCTCCTCTATCTGTGGACTGCCTCCATCTTCATTATCACATACATCTACTACATACCGACTCTGAAAACCTCAAATAGAAGCTCCTATTTTCTTTTAACTATTCTATGCTCATGGACTACCTTCACTTCCACATAACATAGTTCCCCCTCCAAGTACCAATTATTGAATTATCCCTCTCGCGTACTAGAGATTCCTCCTCCGTGAACTGATTCAACTCCTTCCGCGTATCAGACTTCCTCATCCGCATAACGGACTACCTTTGTGCGTTAAAAACCCCTGAAAAATGCAGCGTGAACCACATTCGCACATTTCGAAATTCCCGGAGAAAAACATTATTTTTAATGATGTTCAATATTCACAGTAATCGATAGGATTAGAATTTTCTATATAAGAAAAGATACCCTCTTAATCTGCTAAATCATGATTTACCAAATCTTGATTCCAAAGAGCCCCTACCATGTACGAAATCTTTCGACACCGCGAACCACAAGAAATTTGTGAATCATTTTCCTACGTGCTCCACGTACCACCTTTTCTCCTATGCAGACGAACTCTTCCACCAACTTCAAACCATCCACGTACAACACTACCGCTTATCCATAAACAGTTTTTGGTTCCAAGAACCACATTCACGTACAGTTCCCGCTTCATGGTTCCCGGCCGCATACCCTTCCCGGGAAAGGTATGTTATCCATGTTCTGGGCTCCACATTTGAATTTCATTGCTTATTTGGTTCACCATTATTCACACAAATTCTTGATAATGAGGCCCTGAAATTTTACAAACAATAGGAAGCAACGCCACCTTAAAAACCTATCTTTGACGAACACCAACCATTCTCATTTGCGGTCATCTGTCTTTTTATACCAACATAACCACGCCCAAAACATACCGATAGGATGAAATGAGGAATTTTTTCCCAACAATATCCCCCATTGGGGTTTTTGATAGCTTTTCTTAAAAAAAATCTATGAATTTTGATATCTCATTAAATAACATTCCTTATTCTACCATAATTCGCTTCGTACGAGTAAGATAACGATCAAGTATTCAGTCAACACATACTCTAAGCCCACATGAGCAATGTTTATCCTGAGAAATAAGAGTAAATGAAAAGAGAATCATTGAATCACTTCATTTCAGACACCAAATGTTAACACCAAACTGATACCAATTGCTTAAACTAATACCAATTGTGGATCGATGAAAACCTTCTCACACCACTCCAAAAAAACTCTTCTACTTTTATTACAATCCTCAACTATTGTTATATGTATTCATTGATCGATCACTTCATGGATCGTCAGATTTAATGATCCCCCATTATTATAGCTCTTCCAAATAGATTTATCACAGATTCAACTCTCCCTATCTCACTGCTCCAAATAATAGCATCTCCCCATGTCTTTTCTCCCCCCTGGAGGCCACACATTCAACCCCTTTGTCAATGAACCCTAAAGACCCTTCAGGTTATCTAAAATAGGGTATATAACACATATAATCACACTAGGCAAATTCACATCATAACTCGAGAAGAGGGAGACCCACATCTACTCTTTTTCAAATGTGGGAAGTTGACTGAACTCCCAGAGCCAATTGATGAATTTAAAATTACTCTTTGGGAAAAGCCTTTGTAAGAATATCTACAACTTGTTGTTCTGTAGGAATATAATCCAGCTTCACAAGCCCTTGTTGCACATTATCCTTTATAAAATGATGTTTTATTTCAATATGCTTTCTCCATGAGTGATGGACTGGATATTTTCTCAGATTTATAGCACTTGAATTATCACAATGGATTCTGATCGGATAATTCAATTCAATTACTATATCATCAAGTTGTTGTTTCATCCACAATAGTTGTGTGGAAACTTGAGTAGTTATAATGTATTCAACTTATGTGGTTCTCAATGAAATGAAATATTGTATCTTTCTTAAAAAATAAATTCACAATCTTTAAAGATAAAAGAAACCTCCAGATGTTGTCTTCCTATCATCTAATGAACAGGACCAATTCGCATATGTATATCCCAATAACTCTATATATGATTTTTCATTATAAAATAAGCCAAAATACATTGTTCCCTAGATATACTGAAGAATTACTTTTACTACAATCATGTAGCATTCCTTGGGATTTATTTGATACCTTTATTTTCATGAATGTAGAAAACACTCTGCATTGTGATTCTTCTGATCCACCAAAGATTATGTCATCGACATAAACCACCACCATCATCCATTGAATGCTTCAATAGTTGAAATACAGATTTTAATCAACTCTACCGCACTGGAAACTGATATTCTTCAAAAACTGATCAATCCTTGAATACCATTCTCTTGGTTCTTGGTTCTATCCATACAAATCCTTATTAAGTCGAAAAAATACTTTATCATCTTCATGAATGAGAAAACCATCTATTTTCTCAAAGTAAAATTCATCTTCAAGAACATTATTTAGAATTTATGGATTGAAATCCATCTTGAAAACCTTAAATGATCATTTCACTACTATGGCCATGACTAATCTTATTGTCTCCATCCTTGCAATGGGTAAAAATGACTCATCAATATCTTCACATATTTTCCATCTGATTCTCTTACCAATTCGTCACTTTCGACAAGCATCTTGTTGAACATTATTGATATTCATTCACATATCCATGGTATCCTAAAATTAGTCATCTAATACCACATTTTTAGAACAAAATACATAATAATGGAGTTCATGATTGTTTCTGCTTCACTGCAATCCCTTTTCTCTTGGAAGACAACTAATACCTAAAATAGGGCATGATAACAATGGGTATATATTCAATGTAACTTTGAACCCCTGGATAATCCATGTATAAGTTTTAAATCTCTTCTATTTTTTAATATACCCTTTATCATTTCAACTCTTCTTTCCATAGTTTTCACAACCCCCTCCCACCAAAGAGGCCCCTCCTGAGATTCAAGTGGTGAAAGGGAAATAATGACCCCCGAGTCCTGCCTCCAATAGGCCCCGGAGTGGTGACTAGCACCAAGGGTATGAGTTTTCACAAATATGGGAGGCATTACCCTTTTCATTACTTAAGATTAGGAAATAGTACGAGTCAAACAACAAAAGAAAAAGGAATAAGTAAATGAAAACCAACCAAAACCAAAACCTATATGCATGTTTTATACAATACTGAAACAAAAGTAAAAGTACATTAAAATCTCCAAAATATGATTCCAAAAAAAAAAAGAAATCAAAAACTGAAACCAATAAAACTCTAACGCCAAACTAGAAAGGTCAGCACAGTCCTTGAAGTCCTCCTGAAAACATGAAAGTAAACATAGGGTGATAATTCAAGTATACTCAGTAGGAAAACATAAAGCTCTTGTGCATAAGTGGGGAGACATCCAAATGCCCTATGAGAGAATAGAAGGAACCAAATCCTATAAAGGAATCTATCCACCCAACCTTATAAGACACACTCTGCAAATATCTCAAGTCAATAGAGTAGTATAGTAATATTTTCAAAGTATGGGTACCCTGAACCACCTTCCCACTGAATACTACTCAAGCCCTCATGCCTGACGCTCTGATGCATCACCCTCTTCCTGAGCTAGTGCCGCAACTTTTCCATACAAAGCTCATAGTATCCCGCTGGAACTCAACCCTCATCCATAACCACATCTCATCCCACTGAAAACTGGGAACATATCACATCCTCATCCTAAAGACTCTTGGGAAACATCTGTCGTAACCTGCCTGAAGTCTCTTGGGCTATAGAACCAGAAGAGGGAGCATAGGGAAGAACAGTAACCAACCATCCTTTAGATGTTTTAGAACTCACCCCCCATCCCACGGGTGTTCGGAACGTAGTGATCAACATGGGTGGGGTGTGGAAAGAAACATAAAACATACAGATTTATATAATTATATCAACCACTCAGCCCATACTAATGCTTCTACACAAAGTATCTAAGCACATTCCTCGACACTGCAACCTCGAAAGTATGCACATGAAAAAACAACCCCAAACCCCATTGAGATTTTCATGTTTCAACAATTTTAGTTTATCAGTTCCTTAATTACCGAGCAACTATCAATAACCAAACCGGATCAATCGTTTGTAAAACATATCCCTTCCAACCACAAATAATGTTAGAGAAAACACAATCAACACAACACCATTTTATTTTATCATCCAATCCATTCCATTGATTTTCCATATTTAATCAACTACCATGCCCCACAATTCATTAGTTTACTCTTACACTTTTATTCATATTCACAACCCATCCCTGCAGCCCTGATTTCAACAACCATAACAACAAACACATCGGAAACAATACCCATACCACAACAACCCACAAAACACCTATTCACATAATTAAACCCCAACCAACACCAACAAAATTCATTCTATCATTTCTTATAACCGGGGTGATCATATAAGGGTTCTAGGTATTCATTTAATCCTCCTACTTTACACGATTAACCAATTTCCACATTCAATGAAATTCCATTCACAAAACAATCCAGAAAAATAGGGCAACATTTAATTGTGCAAGAAAATAACCCCAACGACCGTGATTCTCAGTAGGCATAAACCTATTCAATTCACAACATAATCAAAGGATAAGAATTGATGGAAATAAAACAAAAAAATGAACAAAATTTCCCAAACTCATTATTTAACTAGTTATTATCTTTATTTACTGGTTCAATCATATCTTATGAAAACAAGAGGATACCCACCCCGCGTGATGAAAAAAAGAGAGAGAGAGAGAGAGACAAAGGTAAAATCCCTACCAGAACAGGTTTTGATGTCCTACTGTGAGAACAACCACCACGGGGATTTCGATCACTACTCCCAACGACTACATCCTCCTGTGGACGTTGTGGAACAACCGCACTAACAACCAAGAGAGACTCCATTAAGGTTTAAGGTGTCACTTGTCATAGCATGGAGAGGAGGAACAAAAAGTCGAGATCCAATAAGTAATAAGAATGGGTAGAATGTACCATTAAGATGACGTTTTTCGAAGAGCATCGCTCCCGTAAAATATCAGAAATCTCCATGGTAGAAAATTGCGAAGAGGCAGTCGAAGAAGTGGGAATAGAATGAGGTGCACGATTTTCACCTCATTGACATGATCCCGTGGCCACCAATAGATCGACGACCGGAGTCCGGATGAAGAAGATATGAGGAATGCTTCTGGGTCATCTAGGAGCGTCGCCGTGTGGGGAAGAACAGGGGTCCATAAATAACACTTGAACCTCTCTTATATGGGAAACGAAAAGGTAAAATGGTATGCAGTGTGTATTAATGAATACACGATGTGACTATACAACTGTTACATTGTTTGACTGGTCAACACCCGACACGTCACATGGTTGCGATCCGTTTAATGATAATAATAACATCAGTTAATAATATGTGTTTTATTGACCTGACACGTGAGTCATAAAAAGGTATTAATCATTGGTCTTAAAATGACAGTCATAATTTCAGGGTTACGATGCCGCTGGAGGTTCGTCAATCTGAGGTCACACGAAGAAGTTATGGACGAAAAACGGGTTTCCAATCAAAATTAATAATTACATTATTATTTTATTTAACCATTTTTTTCTTCAATTCCAAATCTCACACATAAAATATCTCAAATTTGGTACACATCAACCTATTCCACCTTGATTGATTTATTTTTTGTTAACTTATTTAATTTATTGCATTAAATTTTAAATATTTATTTCCATTAAAATATTTATCACTCCAATCTAATTCTTTCTTCCATAATTCCCTCATGCTCCAAAAGTGGCACCTCCCCTTCCTTACTCCATTCCCAACACGCCCCATCTCTTCTTTCTCACTTCAACTTTAGTATTAATATAATTAAGAATAATTACACCCATCATTAATGTTCTAATTTAATCACATTAAATTAGTTTACCATAATTATTCTCATATTAAATTAAAACCATTCCATTTAATTAATCACACACCAAAACCCACCATTACCATTATTATTTAATATAATAGTAAAAAATACTCCTTCTATTTCATCAATGGGTCACCATCATTATCATTAATAATTATTATTATTATTGACGCCCATCATGTTGCCCCTTTGCATTTAATTCCTTTATAATTTATTACTTGTGCCTCAATTATTATAATTTATTACATTATAATTTATTCCATTTGACTTCCATTATATTCCCATTACACAAATAATTTATTATTTATTAAAATTTAAATATATCAAAATGAAACCATGAACCGCCCCTCATTGAATATATTAAATTTTATTTAGTTTATTTCACAATGATTATATTAAAACCATTTAATCCAATTAATACCAAATATTTTCACGCCACCCTTATAAATTATTATTATAAAAATTTATTATTATAACACGCTTCGTGTTTGACAACATCAAATTTAAACAAAGTAATGGCCCGGAGAGGTCCGGGCTATTACATCAGATACCTCTCAAAACATTCTCATCCTTGAGAATTAAAAACAAACCCATAAAAATGGGAAAGGTCCAAACAACCACCCCACAAGATACCTCTCTGGGATCTCATCATAACAAGAATCCAACCACTATCCCAATTATATGAGTTAGGGAATTCCTTCCCCCATGTCGAGATATTATCCTCTTTAGGCTTTACTGACTTGCCTGCATGGGTTTAATCGCATCCACATTAATGCGTCTCGATTAGGGATTATGTCCTCATACCCCTATAATTTAGGATTTCTCATACACACACTACCCCCAACACCACACAAAACAAGAAACATGCTACCCCAACACATGGATTGGGGAATTCCTTCTACCATGTCAAGATACTATCCGGTTTGGGTGACACTTACTCTCATACACGGGTTTAATCGCATCAACATTAATGTGTGTTGATTAAGGATCGGGTATTCCTCTCCCCACATGTTAGGACTCTTCACACACATTTAAAGGAAATAGGGAAAAAACATAGCATTATAGACTCATGAAAAACAAGGTCTTGGCCCAATTCATGGGCAATAATGAGTTACAACAAAGGAGTGTGATTATCTTGAATTTAAACAAAACATAAATGAGAGTATTTAAGTAAAACCTAAAACATATCTCTCAATCTCTGGTCTTGGTAGGGTTGCCGCTTTTTTTTTCGTGCAACTGTCTGCATCCCACTCCTCTGCCTTTCTGTAGATATCCAGGTGTCATAGTTGTACGGTAAACAAGGAACGCCTATGCCCAAGTAGCAAAGAAATTTTCTCAAGGTTTGATTTTATAATTTTATTTAGATTTCTTTCCCAGAACACCCAAATCATGTAAACATCAAATTATTATGATTCATGTACCTTTCCTAGGGTCTCTACCCTACAATCAATGTAGTCTTATGTGGCCATTAAGTAAGCTCAAAGTCCTTGTATCGGATCACGGGGGCCCTAAAATCCCATTTCCTAGCTGGTCTTCCCTGGCCAATGTCACGCACCAAGATCAGCCAACACTATTGACCTACCGTTCCATGCAATCCTCACTGTTATTAACTCAATACTCCACACTATCTCTCAACCATTATCCTCTAATTCCATTCTGTCATGACCCCCTCCCACCAAAGGGGCCCCTCCTATGTTGGAAATGGTGAAAGAGAGATAATGACCCCCGAGTCCTGCATCCAGTAGGCCCCGGAGTGGCGACTAGCACCAAGGGTATGAATTTTCACAAATATGGGAGTAATTACCCTTTTTATTATTTAAGATGAGGAAATCAGAAGAGTCAAACACCAAAAGAAAAAGGAACAAGTAAATGAAAATAAACCCAGAACCAAACCCATATGCATGTTTTATACAATACTGAAACAAATGTACAAGTACAATAAAAGCTTCAAAGTATGATACCAAAAAAAGAAATCAAAAATTGAAACCAACAAAACTCTAAAGCCCAACTAGAAAGGTCCCTCGCGGTACCTAAAGTCCTCATGAAAACATGAAAGTAAACATAGGATGAGTATACATGTATACTCAGTAGGAAAACCTAATGCTCTCATGCACAGGTGGGGAGATATCCTAATGCCCCATGAGAAAACAGAAGGAACCAAAGCCTAGCAAGGAATCTATCCACCCAACCTTACAAGCCACACTCACCAAATATCGTAAATCAATAGAGTAGTATCATAATATTATCAATGTATGGGTACCCCACACCACCTTCCCACTAAATACTGCTCAAGACCTCATGCCTAACGCTCTGATGCTTCCCCCTCTTCCTGAGCTAGTGCCGCAACCTGGCCATACGAAGCTTATAGTATCTCGTCGGCACTCAATCCTCGGACATAACCACATATCATCCCAAAGACACCTGGGAAAATATTATATCCTCATAATGAAGACTCTTGGGAAAGATCTGTCATAACCTACCCGAAGGATCATGGTCTATAAAACATAGAAGAGGGAGCACAGGGAAGAAAAGTAAGTAGCCATCCTTTAGATGTTTGAGAATCTTACCCCCCCCCCTTCCCACAGGTGTTCAGAAAATAGTGCTCAAACATGGGTGGGGTGTATAAAGAAACATAAAATCTACAGATTTATATAATTATATCAACCACTCAGCCCTTCATAAGGCTTCTACACAAAAGATCTGAGCACATGCCCCGACACTGCTACCTTGAACTTATGCACACACAAAAACAGCCACAAACCCCATTAAGCTTTTCCTATTTCAACGGTTTTATTTAATCAGTTCCTTAACTACTGAGAAACTAAAAACAACCAAACCAGATCAATCATTCGTAAAACATATCCCTGTCAACCACAAATAATGTTAGGGAAAACACAAGAAACACAATACCATTTTCTTTTATCATCCCATCCATTCCATTGATTTTTCATTTTTAATCAACTGCCATGCCCCACAATTCATTAGTTAACTCTTCCAATTTGATTCATATGCACAACCCATCCATGCAGCCCTTCTGCCAACCACCATAACCACAAACACATTGGAAACAATACTTGTACCACAGCAACCCACAAAACACCCCATCACATAATTAATCCCCAACCAACACCATAAAAATTCATTCTTTCATTTAGTTTAACCGGGGTGATCATACAAGGTTTCCAGTTATTCATTTAATCATCCAAATTTACATGATTAACCAATTTCTAAATTCTATGAAATTTCATCCAAAAAAAAATCCAGAAAAACATGGCAACATTTAATTGCGCACGAATAGGCCCCCAACGACCTTGATTTTCAGTTGGCATAAGTATATTCAATTCCCAACATAATAAAAGGATAAGCATTGATTGAAATAAAACAACAATATCAAAAAATATTCTCAAACCTGTTCTTTAACCAGTTATTGTCTTTATTTACTGGTTCAACCGTATCTTACGAAAACAAGAGGATACCCACCCTGCATGATGTACAAAAGAGAGAGAGAGAGATGAAAGTAAGATCCCTACCTGAATAGGTTTTGATGTATTTCTACAAGAATAACCACAATGAGGATTCCGATCACTCCTCCCGAAGACTACGTCCTCTCATGGACACTACGGCACAACCAAACTAACAACCATGAGAGACTCCATTATGGTTTAAGGTGTCACTTGTCATAGCATGGAAATGAGGAACAGAAAGAGGAGATCGAGGAAGGAATAAGAATAGGTAGAACGTACAATTAAGATGGCGTGCGTCGAAGAGCGTCTGTCCCATCAAATATCTACAATCTCCTCAGTATAAAATTGTGAAGATGAAGTCAAAGAAGAGGAAAAGTAATGAGGTGCATGATGTTCACCTCGAAGACAAGATCCCGCAACCACCAACAAATCGACGATGAGATTCCAGATAAAGAAGATAGAAGGAAGGCTTCTAGGTCATCCGTGAGTGTCACCATGCAAGGGAAGAAGAGGGGTCCGTAGATAACACATGACCTTCTATTATATAGGCAAAAAAGGTGAAATGGTACACATCGTTTATTAATTAATACATGACGTGACCATACAATTGTTACGTTGTTTGACTGGTCAACACACGACACGTCACGTGGTTTCCATGCGTTTAATGATAATAATAACTTCAATTAATAATAAGTGTTTTATTGAACTGAGACATGAGTCATAAAAAGGTATTCATAATTGGTCTTAAAATGACCGTCATAATTTCAGGGTTACACTACCGCTGACGGTTTCTCAATCTGAGATCGCACGAAGAAGTTATGGACAAAACACGATTTTCCCAACAAAATTAATAATTACATTATTATTTTATTATTATTTTATTTAACAATTTTTTCATCAATTACAAATCCCACACACAAAATATCTCGAATTTGGTGTGCATCACCACATTCCACTTTGATTGATTTCATTTTTTAACTTATTTATTTTATTGCTATAAATTTTAAATCTTTATTTCCTTTAAACTCTTTATCTCTACATTCTAATTCTTTCTTCCACAATTCCCTAATTCTCCAAAAGTGGCACGCCCCCTTCTTTATTCCATGACCAACACACCCTATCTCTTCTTTCTCACTTCAAATATATTATTAATAAAATTAATAATAATAACACCCATTATTAATGTTCTAACTTAATCCCATTAAATTAGTTTACCATGATTATTTTCATATTAAATTAAAACCATTCCATTTGATTAATCACACACTAAAACCCACCATTACCATTAATATTTAATATAATAGTAATAAATCCTCCTTCAATTTCATCAATGTGTCACCGTCATTATCATTAATAATTATTATTATTATTGACACCCATCATGTCTCCCCTTTGCATTTCACTCCTATATAATTTATTACATGCGCCTCATTTATAATAATTTATTCCTTTATAATTTATTTCATGCGCCTCCCATTATATTCCCATTACACACAAAAAAATTTATTTATTAAAATTTAAATAAATCAAAATGATACCATGCACCTCCCCTCATTGAATATATTAAATTTTATTTCTTTTATTTCAAAATTATAAAATTAAAACCATTTAATAAAATTAACACCAAATATTTTCACACCACCCTTATCCATTATTATTATAAAAATATATTATTATAACACGCGTCGTGTTTGACAACATCAAATTTTTACAATTTAATGGAACAGAGAGGTTCGGGCCATTACAATAGCACACATCCTTTGGATAATAATTTAAATAATAGAAAAGTTGTGTTGAATCTGATTAGGAAGTAGAAAGATCCCCCAACGATGTCTATCTCTTCTAGTTATAAGGTATATTATTTAAAACCCCTAATATTCTTCCTCTTATGTATCATGTAGCCATATATCATTAAATCCTTCTATTGGATTCTTCCAGATACCCTCTCCACCACTGGTAATTGATTTGAATCAGTTTACAATATAGATCACATCAAATCACAAATTTTCATCTTTTGATGCCACTTCCCCATGGATCATATCTCCCTTGGAACTGAAAACACATTTACATAATTTAATATCATTAGTATACATAGGGAGATGGGAACTTCTGGAATCCACAATGTGAGGATGGTGGTTGATCCTGATGGGTTAACCCTTTGATTCTTTCTTGCAGAGCATCATAATCCTTCCTTGGTTCTTCTAGTGCCTAGACAACTTCAACTACTCTTTCCACTTGTAAAGACCCGTAAAATTCAAGGGAAATTTTTTCTTAATTTTCATTGGAATTTTACAAGATCGCGGTTTCTGACGGAACCTAATTCCGAGGCCCGGAGTGCTCGGAATCAATTTCCGAAGTTTGGCTCGGGTACGTTCAGTGAACGAATGAGCGGGAATTTCTAACTTTTGAACCGGTGCCCGGAATCAAATTTCGAGGGCACCGATGAACTCGCAGCACCGATATTCACTTAAGGGGACCTTTTCCGAGGTCGCGTTTTATGCGAGATGAAAGTTAGTTTTGGGAGAAATTATAAGAAGTTAAATAAAAAATTGTGGAAACATTTTTTTTTATTTTGTTGGTTAACTTCTCCCAAAGGGAGTTAAAGGTGGGACCCACATCCACTTAACCTCCCTTGGGAGGATTAAGTGTGGTGGGGACCACACGAACCCCAACTTTTCGTCTTCTCTTTTAAAAACTCCCTTTAACCCCTCATTAAATGACATGACAACTTTGTTATTTAATTTGGAGTTATTTTTATTTGAATTTCAAACCTTTGAAATTCAATTTGTTAAGTGTGTGAATAAAATAAGACTCTAGCTTATTTTATTTGGTTAGATTTTTCTAGCCTTCTTGAGAGGATTTTGGGAGCTCCTTCTTCTTCTTCAACTTTGACAAAGAACGCGAAGAACCTTCGAGCTCCGACGAAGAACGCCGCTCCTCTCTTCTTCGTAGTCGGTTGTTTCTGAAGATCGACGACGCCTTCCGTGTCAACGAAGGGAACTCCGCTTCCTCCTCGGACTTCCTTCGTCGGCTTACGAAAATTTTCCAATGACATACCTCTTCGGACGTACCACTTCGTCAACGGATTTGACGAACAATTACCGTGACGCCCGACCTCCGCGACGTTGTCTTCCGCGGGTCGTTGACGATCATCGATCTTGAAACCAATGTAGGGGTTGTTGTTGATTATTTATTTACTCTCATTCTTGGTTCTAACATGATAGTCTTGTGGATGATTATTTAAGAGTTATCATCTAACGAGAGGGGGGGGGGGGTCGGACCGCACAAACACGGCCGAATCCCCCATCAGTTCGTGATTATTATTATTTTCTTGTGGATGACGAGATAGTGTGGTGCCGTCGCACCACCCGGGAATTCGCACGGTTGCATTGCGCGGCGCCGTCGCGCCGCGCCGTGGAAGGATCATCATGAACGCGACACCGTCGCGCCGCGTCGAAGAAAACCGAAGGCGCCGCGGCTGGAGCGGGGCCGCGGCGGAGGGGTGCGGTGCCGACGCACCGCACCGGACGACGAACACCGCGGCCGGTTCCGGGCCGCGGCGGGACGAGAGGACCGGCGGCTCGCCAGGCCGCCGGCATCAGAATCCGGAAAGAGGACCGGTTTGCCGGTCCCATTGAAGAAAAACCGGCCGGCCAGGTGGGCCGGCTGGAAGGAGAAAGACCGGGGGAATTAAATTCCCCCGGCCAGGTTACATGCCCCCCATTATTAAGGGGGGCCGGTTTCATTAAGGGGGGCAGGTGGCCCCCCGTTTTTCCTCAAGGCAGCCCCCACGAGGGGGGTCGGTTTCTCCAAAAGGCGCGACTTTTAGCCGCGCCGCCAGCTGGGAGGCGGGGGCCTTGCCCCCCGGGCGCTGCACCCGTGCGGCGCCAGGCCGCACCGCTGCCGGCCGGGCCGGGTCGGAACCAGGTCGGGTCAACCCGGTTCGGGTCGACCCGGTTCGGGCCGACCCAGGGGGCGGGGGTCGGGCCGGGTCGGCCCGGACCCGGACCCCCCGTTTTCGAATCGTTTTCGGTCTTTTTCCCCTAACTTGAGCTACGGACCTCCTATTGACGAACCGTTAGTGGCGATGCGATCCTTGGATCGAGGCGGTCGATTCAGTATATCTCACTCAAAGTTTCGGAATACTTTGAGTTCGACCGGGTTGGTTCGTACACGAAACCAACCGGGCCCTCGGAGCGGAAACACTAATATCTTGAGCTACGGGCGTCCGATTGACGTGCCGTAAGCTTTGTTGTGTTCCTATTAGTGAGACGGATCTTTTGGCATACTCCGCCTGAGGTTAGGACGCAGGTGGAGTATGGTCGGGTTGGTTTAGCCTTAAAAACCAACCGGGCCCCTGGGACGAAAAGGCCAATAACTCTCAGACCGGGCGTCCGATCGATGCGCCGTCAGTTGCGTTGAGTTCCTGTTGACGTTACGGAACTTTTGGATACATCAACTCAGGACTTTGTGACAGTTGATGTATCAGCCTCTCGGCTCGTGGAGCGGACCCTCCTGAACGAGCTTGCTGTGTGTGGGAACCCTAGTGCTGGCTGCGACTGTGACTACTACTGCTATTGCTACTGCTACTGTGACTGCGACGACGACAGTACAGAGATCCTATGTGGATTCGACGACAACTAAAGCACTCAGCGATCCTACATGGATCAGTGCTATAGGTCCTGTGTGGGCCCGATCCTGTGTGGGTCTTTGCGCTCAGCGGTCCTGTGTGAACCAGCGCCTACAGGTCCTGTGTGGGCCCAATCCTGTGTGGGTCTTTTGCGGGGGTTAGTTACCTATCGATCCTTCGTGGGTCCGACGACTTAGATGGATCAGAGATCATCTTTATCGTCCTTTGAAGAAGTATACCTGTGTGAGCTGAATCCTGTTACTTTCCTGTGTGGATTATGTTGTGCTATCCTGTGTGGATTTCGTTTTGCTTTCCTGTGTGGAATACGTATACTTTCTTGTGTGGACTGAGTTGTACTTGGGCTCGGAGGTTGGAGCGTATTGGGATTGATGACTTAGGTATATGTATGGGCATATACCTAAGCAGTGTCGGTTGTTACTTCGTGTTTGTATCTTCCTTGTGGTTTATCCTTTGTGGATGTTGGGAGACCTTCAGGGGTCTCGGGGTCCCTGCTGAGTAGCTTATACTCACCCCTGCACGGGCTATGCCCGCACTACATTGTGTTGGTTGCAGACGACGGACAGCGTTGATCTTGGCTGAGGCTTGCAGAGCAGGATGGTACCTGGAGGTGGACCACTGGGCGGGACGTACTCGGAGCGGACGGTGGGACCCGTGGAGCTATCTGTATCCACCCTTCAGGTGGAATCTCCAGTGGACAGCTCGGTGTAGCGGCTTTTACTTACAGTTGTTGTTTTCCCCTTTCGAGTTGTACTTTACTTTCAGTTTCGGTTTGTATACTGGCCCATTTACTTTTCCGCACTTTCAGTTGTACTCTGTTTTTACTTAGTGTTTACTTTCCGCTTGCTTACTCTGTGGTGTTTGTTTACTTTACAAAGGCAATGCCTTCCCTTTTTACTGGGATTTATGCCTTGGTGCTAGTCGCCAGCCCATGGCCTATAGAAGGCGGGCTTGGGGAAGTCAGGGCACGGACCCCGAGGGCGAGTCGTGACAAATTGGTATTAGAGGAGTTCGGTTCTACCGCGAACTCTGACCTTTTCTATGTGAAGCAATAATATTTAGCGTATTGAGTGTGGTTATCAGTCCAGGGAGTCCAGAGTTGGTGCGGCGGCCGACGTATCCGTACACCAGGACCCTGACTTCTGATTTCCGACTTAATGCACGAAAACATTGACTGCGTGTGTGTTTCAATGTTTTCTTTGTGATTACTTTATTTCAGCTCACCAGGTATACTTTTCTGACCGTGGCGCACCTGTTTCTTTTTCAGGATGGCCCCACGACGGCAGCCAACTAGGGTTCTGAGAGTCGAGTGTGACGACAGCCCACCGAGCGACGAGGCCTCGGTGCAGGGCCCATTGTCAGCGGTGGCACCGGCGGTAGCTCTACCCGTCGAGCCACCGATACTTCCAGCACCAGCCGCTGACGATGCACGTCGCCTCAGCGCACTGCATGAGTTTCAATGCCAATGACCACCCAGGTTTCGCGGGGAGACGGATCCCCAGGCAGCCGATGACTGGCTGGAGGCAGTGGTATGTGTGTTTAGGCTAGTGAGGACACCAGCAGACCTCATGGTGATCCTCGCTGCGAGCCAACTACACGCAGCAGCAGGACGATGGTGGATCTTGATGCTCCAGGTGCATGATGAGGCATCTCTACTTTGGACAGACTTTGAGAGCCTCTTCCGCTCAGAGTTCGTCCTAGCCACCCTTCGTGCGGTGCGTATCCAGGAGCTTCTTCAGCTGCGGCAGGGCAGCATGACGGTCGCTCAGTACTCGGTGAGATTTACCGATCTCTCGTGCTACTCGACTGACCTGGTACAAGACCCATTTTTCCGGGCCCGGACATTCGAGCAGGGTTTGAGACACGAGATCAGGGCATCGCTGATCTCCCTCAGCATACCGACTCAGACAGGAGTACTGGAGCGGGCCCTTTTGATCGAGAGCTTCCTTGCTGAGTCTACACCAGCACCGAGACGCACCGTAGGGCGGCATGTGGCAGAGTCATCTGCAGCAGGCAGTCGAAGGATGACTCAGGGGTTCAGTCAGACCAGACCTTCGGGCAGACGACCTCAGGACACTGGCTCAGTAGTGCGGGGCACACAGCGAGGAGCCAGTCTTTCGAGAGGCAGACAGTGCTACTCGTGCGGCGGGCAGGGCCACATGGCTCGTGACTACCTAACCCGCCGTGCCGAGGAGCAGCAGACGGTTAAGGGACCACCGAGGCAGAGGTAGAGGGTCGACCATGGCGGTCCACAGGGAGGAGGGGGACGAGGCAGAGGAGCTGCCCGATCAGCAGGTGGTGGGCGACGCTTTGAGGCTCTGCCACCACCACCACCAGGAGGTCCACCCCGACCACAGGGAGCTGGCGGGCAGAGACAGGCACAGCTCTAGGCAGCAGAGGCCTACGACCACGGCGCACCCGAGATGATTCAAGGTACTATCTGTGTCTATTCCACCCTTGCTGCAGTTCTTATAGACACAGGAGCGAGTCACTCTTTCATAGCCGCTGCCCTTGTTCGGAGCTCGGAGATTCCGACAGAGCCGTTCGCTCGATCCTTATGGCTAGAGACTCCTACGGGAGTAGACTCGACGATTAGGCACTGGTTCCGGCAGTGTGAGCTTACTCTAGGAGGCGAGAGCTTCGGCTGGGATCTTCTTGTAGCAGCGTCGAGGCCTTACGACGTCATCTTGGGCATGGATTGGCTATCTACGGTCCATGCGCAGATTGACTGTTTTAGGCGCAAGGTGCGATGTGTACGCACCGACGGGAGCAGGTTCACCTTCACTGACGAAAAAGGAGCCTTTACAGCACAGGATGGACTTCCGCGGAGGAGAGGACAGCCCATCACTCATCAGTTGGCTAGCCTCATCCTTGGAGCAGTTGACGTGCGGAGTCCTGGTTTTCCTGCAGTGGTGGATCAGTTTGCGGTCGTTTTTCCCGACGACGTTCCAGGGCTACCTCCTCGCAGAGAGGTAGACTTTTATATTGACTTGTACCCCGGGACAGCCCCGATATCCACTCCAGCATATCGGATGGCCCCCGCCGAGCTTCGATATCTATGGGTACAGTTGGAGGACTTACAGGGCAAGGGGTTCATCCGACCCAGTGTTTCACCCTGGGCTTCCCTGATATTGTTCGCCAAGAAGGCGGACGGGAGCCTGCGACTTTGTGTTGACTATCGTCGCCTGAATCAGGTGACAGTGAGGAACAAGTATCCGCTACCGAGGATTGATGACCTCTTTGATCAGCTCAAGGGAGAACGGTGGTTCTCAAAGATAGACCTCAGGTCAGGCTATCATCAGCTCAGAGTCAGAGACAAGGACGTGCAGAAGGCGGCCTTCAGATGTCGGTATGGCCATTATGAGTTCTTGGTTATGCCTTTCGGCGTAACCAATGCTCCAGTAGTGTTCCTGGACCTCATGAACAGAATCTTTCAGCCATACCTCGATCGATTTGTCGTCGTCTTCATCGACGACATTCTGATTTACTCTACAACTGAGGAGGAGCACGCCTATCACTTGCGAGTTATACTAGACACACTCTTAGAGCACCAGCTTTATGGTAACCTCTCGAAGTGCCAGTTCTGGATACGTGAGGTCCACTTCTTGGGACACGTCATCTCTAAGGCGGGAGTTGCAGTGGATCCTGCGAAGATCGAGGCTGTGTTAGCATGGGAGCCACCCAGGAGCGTGACTGAGGTTCGGAGTTTCTTGGGACTAGCTGGTTACTATTGGAGATTCGTTCCAGACTTCTCTAGAGTTTTGTAACCACTCACAGCTTTGACGAAGAAGGGGAAAACCTTTGTGTGGTCAGACAGATGTCAGCAGAGCTTCCAGGAGCTGAGACAGAGATTGACCAGTGCACCTATCTTGAGGTTGCCTGAGGAGGGAGTAGGGTACGTAGTTTACTGCGATGCATCAGGGACCGGACTCGGATGTGTTCTGATGCAGGAGCGGGCAATGATCGCCTATAGATCACGTCAGTTGAGACCACATGAGAAGAACTCCGCTACCCATGACCTGGAGTTAGCATCAGTGGTCTTCGCTCTGAAGACATGGCGAAACTACCTGATGGGCGAGCGCTTTACAGTCTTTTCCGATCATCAGAGTCTCAGGTATATCTTCTCGCAGATGGACCTGAACCTGAGACAACGGCAATGGCTCGAGTTCCTCCAGGACTATGACTTTGAGATAGTCTATACTCCTGGGAAGGGGAACGTGGTAGTTGATGCCCTCAGCAGGAGGACGGGCATTCAGCTACTTGAGGAGGTGTCAGAGAAGCGAGCCTCTTTACAGATATCCTTCGTGGATAGAGATGGATCAGCCTTCCTCCAGTCTCTCACAGTCACCCCTCCACTACTGCAGCGGGTCAGAGAGGCACAGCATGAGGACGCTGACTGTGAGACACGGCGTGCACAGATATCCTCGAGACAGGCACCGGATGGTTTCTCCCTTGGAGCAGAGCATGACATCCTTTTCAGAGGACGTACCATGGTACTAGTCGCTTTGCGAGAGGAGGTGCTGAGAGAGTTTCACACTTCTCCTTTGGCGGTACATTCAGGAGTGGCGAAGATGTACCAGGATCTCAGATGACAGCACGGGTGGCCGGGCATGAAGAAGGTTGTGGCAGAGTTCGTTTCTCGATGCCTCACCTGCCAGCAGGTGAAGGCAGAGCATCAGGTACCAGCAGGCTCGGTACAGCCCTTAGAGGTCCCGGAGTGGAAGTGGGACGACATATATATGGACTTCGTGACTGGACTTCCACGCACTTCCAGAGGTCACGACTCCATCTGGGTGATTGTTGACCGACTCACCAAGTCGGCACACTTCTTACCCATCAGAGAGCAGGGCTCAGTGGAGAGCTTGGGACGTCTCTACGTTCAGGAGATTGTTCAGCTTCACAGCATGCCATCATCTATCATCTCCGATCGAGATGCTCGCTTTACTTACCGGCTTTGGAAGGGGTTACAGGAGGCGTTCGGGATGCAGCTACGTCTGAGCACAGATTTTCACCCTCAGACGGATGGTCAGACGGAGAGGACCATCCAGACTCTTGAGGACATGCTCCGCACATGTGTCCTCAACTATGGTCGTATCTGGGAGGACCACCTACCCTCGGTGGAGTTTGCGTACAACAACAGCTACCACTCCACCATCGGGATGGCACCGTACGAGGCGTTGTACGACCGACCTTGTAGATCTCCTTTGTGATGGACAGACCCTGGGGAGTCAGCACTTGTGGGACCGGAGATGGTCCAGGCCACGACAGAGAAGGTCCAGGTCATCTAGGAGCGGATGAGGACAGCTCAGAGCCGGCAGAAGTCAAACGCTGACAGGAGGCGGAGGCCACTAGAGTTCGAGGATGGCGACCACGTCTTCTTGCGGGTTTCACCTCGACGTGGTATACAAAGATTTGGCCGTGGCGGCAAGTTATCTCTGCGCTTCATCGGACCCTTCCAGTTCCTCAGCAGGATTGGTGAGGTGGCTTATTGCCTGTCTCTACCACCTCAGTTGCACCGGGTGCACGACGTCTTCCACGTATCTCAGCTGAGGAGATACGTGCATGACCCGACGCACATCATTGACCATGGGGAGCTTGACGTTGATGATGGGGCGACTTTTACGGAGGTCCCGATGGAGATAGAGGATCGAAATGAGTGGGTCCTACGTGGGTGATTGATTCCTCTTGTGTGCATCAGATGGCAGCATGGGAACCTCCAGGAGAGCACATGGGAGCGGGAGGCTCAGATGCGTGCTCAGTACCCTCATTTGTTTCTCTAGTTTTTGATGTATCTTTACGGGAACGTAAAGCCCTGAGGTGGGAGTAATGTAAAGACCCGTAAAATTGAAGGGAAATTTTTTCTTAATTTTCTTTGAAATTTTACAAGAGTGCGGTTTCTGACGGCACCTGATTCCGAGGCCCAGAGTGCCCGGAATCAATTTCTGAAGTTTGGCTCGGGTACGTTCAGTGAACGAACGAGCGGGAATTTCTAACTTTTTAACCGGTGCCCGGAATCAAATTCTGAGGGCACCGATGAACTCGCAGCGCCGATATTCGCTTAAGGGGACCTTTTCCGAGGTTGAGTTTTATGCGAGACGAAAGTTAGTTTTGGGGGAAATTATAAGAAGTTAAATAAAAATAATGTGGAAACATTTTTTTTTATTTTGTTGGTTAACTTCTCCCAAAGGGAGTTAAAGGTGGGACCCACATCCACTTAACCTCCCTTGGGAGGATTAAGTGTGGTGGGGCCCACACGAACCCCAACTTTTCATCTTCTCTTTTAAAAACTCCCTTTAACCCCTCTTTAAATGACATGACAACTTTGTTATTTAATTTGGAGTTATTTTTATTTGAATTTCAAACCTTTGAAATTCAATTTGTTAAGTGTGTGAATAAAATAAGACTCTAGCTTATTTTATTTGGTTAGATTTCTCTAGCCTTCTTGAGAGGATTTTGGGAGCTCCTTCTTCTTCTTCAACTTTGACGAAGAACGCGGAGAACCTTCGAGCTCCGACGAAGAACGTCGCTCCTCTCTTCTTCGTAGCCGGTTGTTTCCGAAGCTCGACGACGCCTTTCGTGTCAACGAAGGGAACGCTGCTTCCTCCTCGGAATTCCTTCGTCGGCTTACGAAGATTCTCCAATGACGTACCTCTTCGGACGTACCTCTTCGTCAACGGATTTGACGAACGATTACCGCGACGCCCGACCTCCGCGACGTTGTCTTCCGCGGGTCGATGACGATCATCGATCTTGAAACCAATGTAGGGGTTGTTGTTGATTATTTATTTACTCTCGTTCTTGGTTCTAGCATGATAGTCTTGTGGATGATTATTTAAGAGTTATCATCTAACGAGAGTGGGGGGGGTCGGACCGCACAAACACGGCCGAATCCCCACTCTGTTCGTGATTATTATTATTTTCTTGTGGATAACGAGATGGCGTGGTGTCGTCGCACCACGCGGGAATTCGCACGGTTGCATTGCGCGGCGCCATCGCGCCGCGCCATGGAAGGATCATCATGAACGCGACGTCGTCGCGCCGCGTCGAAGAAAACCGAAGGCTCCGCGGCCGGAGCGGGGCCGCGGCGGAGGGGTGCGGTGTCGTCGCACCGCGCTGGACGACGAACACCGCGGCCAGTTCCGGGCCGCGGCGGGACGAGAGGAACGGCGGCTCACCGTGCCGCAGGCGTCGGAAGCCGGAAAGGGGACCGGTTTGCCGGTCCCGTTGAAGAAAAACCTGCCCGCCAGGTGGGCCGGCCGGAAGGAGAAAGACCGGGGGAATTAAATTCCCCCGGCCAGGTTACTTGCCCCCCCCCATTATTAAGGGGGGGCCGGTTTCATTAAGGGGGGCAGGCGGCCCCCCGTTTTTCCTCAAGGCAGCCCCCACGAGGGGGGCCGGTTTCTCCAAAAGGCGCGGCTTTTAGCCACACCGCCAGCTGGGAGGCGGGGGCCTTGCCCCACGCGTTCTACACCCGTGCGGCGCCAGGACGCACCGCCGCCGGCCGGGCCGCGACGCCGTGCCGGACCGCACCGCCGCGCCAGGCCGGGTCGGCCCGGACCCGGACCCCCCGTTTTCGAATCATTTTCGGTCTTTTGCCCATAACATGAGCTACGGACCTCCGATTGACGAACCGTCAGTGGCGATGCAATCCTTGGATCGAGTCGGTCGATTCGGTATATCTCACTCAAAGTTTCGGAATACTTTGATGTCGGCTGGGTTAGTTCGTACACGAAACCAACCGGGCCCTCGGAGTGGAAACGCTAATATCTTGAGCTACGAACGTCCGATTGACGTACCGTCAGCTTTGTTGTGTTCCTCTTAGTGAGACGGATCTTTTGGCATACTCCGCCCGAGGTTAGGGCGCAAGTGGAGTACGGTCGAGTTGGTTTAGCCTTAAAAACCAACCAGGCCCCTAGGACGAAAAAGCCAATAACTCTCAGACCGGGCGTCCGATCGACGCGCCGTCAATTGCGTTGAGTTCCTGTTTACGTTGCAGAACTTTTGGATACATCAACTCTAGACTTTGTGAAAGTTGATTTATCAGCCTCTCGGCTCGTGGAGCGGACCCTCCTGAACGAGCTTGCTGTGTGCGGGAACCCTAGTGCTGGCTGTGACTGTGACTACTACTGCTACTGCTACTGCTACTGTGACTGCGACGACGACAGTACAGAGATCCTGTGTGGATTCGACGACGACTACAGCACTCAGCGATCCTACGTGGATCAGTGCTACAGGTCCTATGTGGGCCCGATCCTGTGTGGGTCCGATCCTGTGTGGGTCTTTGCGCTCAGTGGTCCTATGTGAACCAGCACCTAGTGGTCTTGTGTGGGCCCGATCCTGTGTGGGTCTTGTGCGGGGGTTAGTTACCTATCGATCCTTCGTGGGTCCGACGACTTAGATGGATCAGAGATCATCTTCATCGTCCTTTGAAGAAGTATACCTGTGTGAGCTGAATCCTATTACATTCCTGTGTGGATTGTGTTGTGCTATCCTGTGTGGATTTCATTTTGCTTTCCTGTGTGGAATACGTATACTTTCCTGTGTGGACTGAGTTGTACTTGGGCTCGGAGGTTGGAGCGTATTGGGATTGATGACTTAGGTATATGTATGGGCATATACCTAAGCAGTGCAGGTTGTTACTTCGTGTTTGTATCTTCCTTGTGGTTTATCCTTTGTGGATTTTGGGAGACCTTCAAGGGTCTTGGGGTCCCTACTGAGTAGCTTATACTCACCCCTGCACGGGCTATGCCCGTACTACGTTGTGTTGGTTGCAGACGACAGACAGCTTTGATCTTGGCTGAGGCTTGCAGAGCATGATGGTACCTGGAGGTGGACCACTGGGCGGGACGTACTCGGAGCGGACGGTGGGACCCGTGGAGCTATCTATATCCACCCTTCAGGTGGAATCTCCAGTGGATAGCTCGGTGTAGCGGCTTTTACTTACAGTTGCTGTTTTCCCCTTTCGAGTTGTACTTTACTTTCAGTTTGGGTTTTTATACTGGCCCATTTACTTTTCCGCACTTTCAGTTGTACTCTGTTTTTACTTAGTGTTTACTTTCCGCTTGCTTACTCTGTGGTGTTTGTTTACTTTACAATGGCAATTTCTTCCCTTTTTACTGGGATTTACGCCTTGGTGCTAGTCGCCAGCCCCTGGCCTATGGAAGGCGGGCTTGGGGTAGTCACGGCACGGACCCCGAGGGCGGGTCGTGACACCATTTGACTAGGAATCCATTACCCACATGATGAGTCTTTTTATAATATGTAGATTTTATAGGCTTGTCCTTTCTCAGAATTTGGGGTTTAGTCCCACTGGTACACATTTTTGTCTTTGATATTCCACCAATATGCCACTTCCCTTGGTTCGTTCTCTATGTATGAATATCTCAGCTTATCATCTTACCTTGATTCATCCACCATTGTAGGGATATTACTCATTCCTCCACTTATCTCTATTTCACATGATGAGAATATTTTTCAATACATTATTTGTTCATCTTTATTTTATCATATTTCTAATCGACTATAATATTTAGTGTTGGTGGTGAGTCCTCCATTGAACGTGAATTCATCTTACTCATAGATAGAGTAGATCTCCTCTTAATCTTCTATATTTGTTCACATTATCTCCATGAGAGATGTTGTGAGTGTGATAGAGAGGTTGAATCATACAACTTTTTTTATCCCCTTGTGATTCCCCATAAGGTAGTAAACCTATTTTTCAATTTACCACTTTGTCTTCTAGAGTAGTATTTCTCATTATACACCATCAGAGTCGAGAATCTCCTTTCATGTTCCTTTTCCTTTCCCACATTCTTCTTACCACAATTTCTTTCTAAAGGCCCATAATCAGAATATATATATCATTTTCAACCAAAGTCATACCTCATTTCATCGTTTCTTAGTCGAGATGTTGATGCATCTTGAGTTCTTCTTCTAACATTGATCCCCTAAGCATCCCAACCCATACTAATGTTGTGTCACATTCCTCCACAGTTATATCATCTGATGAATGATTTCTTCAGAGAGACTTCTCTTTCTGATTTCTCATGATACTTCTTCTTATTCATAGATTTAGTAAAATATCTATCTTCACAACATGAAATGTATTCCTGAACCTCTGATCAAAATCTTGATGTATGAGTGTGAATCCCAAATAAATAGAACATGTTGTCAATAATTCTTGTAGAAGCTTTTTAGGAGTATATCTAGAACCTACCTGGTTTTTATTATCTCTTGAGCTTTTTAATACTCTCCTCCTATCATGCATAGGAGTGGGATCATCCTATCCAATTCCAGATTTTCCCAAATTGGATGGCCTTTGAGATAACATTTTCCTTTCATGACTCTCTACTAAAGTAGAATATTTGGATTTAATTTCATCATCACCTCCAGAAGGACTATATAATAATAAATGTAGTACATCATTTAATTAGGCTTTCCATTTTGATTTGATATATCTATTTATTTCTTGACTGATTCTATCTCTTCCTCTAGTTTAAGAATCTTTTTCTCCCTTGATTCATGTTGATCATTGATCTCTCTTTTGAGATTATTTCCACTACACATATCTTCTTCCAGTTCTCCTATGAGCATGTCTAACATATCACATTTCACCTTCATTTTCAATTTTTTGGAAAAATAATTAGAGAAGGATTCATTCTATTTTTGTAGCCTTTGATTCTTCTGATCTAGTTTAGATACCTGTATACCAAGATCATTATATTCAACATTCAGATTCACAATTTCTATGGAGTTTATATTCATTCCCTTCTCTTCAGCATTAGGTTTTTCAAAAAATGAAGAAAAGTATTGAAGATCTTCACCTTGAGAATAATTATTCTCCCTAAGGTCAGTAGCCACATCAATTAGCCTTTCATTTAAGCCTCATAGCTTGTTGATATCAATATTCAGTGCTTGGATACTGATCTATTTATATTTAATTTCATCGCCAAATTTTTGATATAATTCTTTTATTTCATAGAGATATTTCTCTTTTAGACTTCATGGAGTTTCTTCATCATTAGTAGTTTCATCATCACTTGGTATGTCTAGTTCATGACTCATTCCTACAACATCATTGAGTGAGTCTATCTCTTTCATTTCAAAATCAACCAATCCTTTATTTAGTAAATTTTTGTATTCCTTAAACTCAAGAACACATTTTATGTAGACACTTCCACGCTGAGGGATACAACCTGACAATTGCTTCTACTTTATAATTCTTTTCTTTATCATGGCTCACCAATATAAGAGCATACTGAATATTTAACATCAGAAATTGGCTGAACATAGTCTGTGTACACAAATCCTAACAAAAGAATACTTTTCTCTGATACCAATAGTTAGGTCCATAAGGGTCCTAGATACCCAGAGAGAGGGGAGGGTTGAATTAGGGTATGAATATTCTTCTCAAAATTCATTTTTCCCTATAGAATTTGACCTCTTTATTACAATGGTCACTTGTTATGATCTCTAATGTTAATTTAATTTACAATTTTATAGGATGATGATGCACTAAAAGAAGAGTATTAAATCATGCACAAGGAAATAAATATTTCTACATGGTTCACCCTCACTGGGGTACGTCAAAGGAGCATACAATGACAACGTGATGATGTACCAAATTGAATTAGGATCACTGTAAATAATGATTACAATGTTCGGGATAGATCTTTTATGCCCAGGATCACTACCTTTACAAGGTTTAGGGTCTGCTCACTGCATTCCCAAAGGTCACTCCCTATGCCTCTTTCTCTAACTCACTACGGGTGGAAAGGGTCACCATCTTCCTCTTCCCCAGCTCACTGCTCCTAGAAAGGAATCCAATCACATTTTATCCACTTGTAGGTCAAACACAGTTTATGTACATGTAGGTCCCTTAATTTTCATGAATCTCTACATCCTCAACTATGGATAGATTCTATGTTGATGTTCCATTTTCACCTACATATGACTTCACCCTTCTTAAGTACTGTTAGGTATTGTAAAATACATTCTCAAACTGAATTGAAGATTTTTTAAGCTTCCTTGAGAAATCTGTGAACCACCTTCTCTCTCTCGCACACTGAGTACTGGGATTGGTATGCGAACCACCTACTCCACATAAAACGTCTTCTTCCACAAACCTACTCTGTCTGTAGACTGCCTCTTATGAAAATCTCTTCTATCTGTTGACTACCTCCACCTTTGATATCATTTACAACTACCACGTACCGACTCCGTGAACCTCATCTATGAAACTCCTCTTGTTCGCAAACTATTCTTTGTTCATGAACTGCCTTCACCTCCGCGTAACAGAGCTCCCCCTCCACGTACCACTTGTATAATTCTTTGTCTCGCATACTATATATTCCTCCTCTACGTACTGAGACAACTTTTTTTGTGTAATAGACTACCTTCTCCCCATTCCATACATCGTTTGCGGGATATAAAACCCCACAAACATCAGTGCAAACCACTTTCATACTTTACTGAATTCTTGGAGAGAAATATGCTTTCTAATGATGTTAAATATCAATAGTAATCTATAGGAATAGAGTTTATTATATATTAAAAGATACCTTCTTAATCTACCAAATCAAGATTTACAAAATCATGATTTGAAAAATCCCCCACTACGAACCGAATCTTCAGCCGCAGCGAACCGCATGCCATCCACGAAACATTTTCCTACTCTCTTGGCGTAATGGATTTTCTCATACATGGTAGACCTCTTCCTCTAACTTCAAACCATATGCATACCACACTTCCACTCAACCATGAAGCATTTCTGGTTCTGCAAACCGTATCTGCATACAATTCCAGCTTCCTAGTTCACAGTCGGGTACCCTTCCCGGACATGGTACGTGATCCATGTTCCAGGCTCCTAATTCTTATTTCATTTCTGATTTTTTTCTCCTTTATTCACACAAATTACCAATATCGAGGCCCCAAAATTTGGAAAATAATGGGAAACTGCATCACCATGAAAACTTCTCTTTAGAAAACACCAACCATTCTCATTTAGGGTCATCTGGCATTGTCAATAGAAACAACCACATCGAAAACATACTGAGAGTATGCCTTGAGGGATTTTACCCAACAATATCCCCCTTTGGGTTTGTTGACAACTCTTCTTAAAAAAATTATCTGTATTTTTATAACTCATTAATTCTTCTTCCATCTTCAACCATAATACACTTCATGCAAGTAAGATAGATAACAAGGATTCACTCAACACATACTCTAAGCCCACATGAGCAATGTCCACCAAGATAAACAAGAGAAAATGAAAATATCATCAATGAATCACTTCATTTGAGACACCATCTTTTGACACCAAACTGATACCAATTGCTTAATTTGATACCAATTATTGATCTCTGGAAACCTTCTAACACCTCTCCAACAACACTCTTCTTCTTTTGTCATAATCCTCAGCTATCTTGATATCTATTCTTTTATCGATCACTTCTAGCATCGTCTTATTTAATGCTCTCATATCTCCTAGCAAATCCAAATAGATATAGCTTAGCTTCAACTCCCCCAATCTCATTGGTCCACTTAACATCATCTCCCCATGTTTTCCCCCTTGAAGTCACGCTTTTCCCTTCTTTGTCAACGAACCTGAAGGGCACTTCATGGTTTTCTAAAAATGGGTAAATAACACATATAATCATACTATGGAAGTAAACATCAAAATTTAAAAAGAGGGGGACCCATATCCACATTTTTTCAAGTGTGGGAAGTCTACTGAAGACCCAGAGTCAGTTGATGCCTTTCAAACACTTATTTGGGTAAAGCCTTTGTTAGAATATCTATAACTTGTTGTTCTATAGGAACATACTCCAACTTTAAAAGCCCTTCTCCACTTTCCCCCTGATAAAATGATATTTGAATTCAATTTCTTTTTTCCATCAGTGATGGAGTTTATTTTTTCACATATTTATAGCACTTGAATTATCACAATTGATTTTAGTTAGATAATTCACTTCAGTTCCCATATCTCTGATTTGCCACTTCAACCAAAATAGTTGCATGTAAGCTTGATTTTCTGCAATATATTCATCTTATATGGTTCTCAATGAAATGATATCTTTTTTTTCTTGCTTAACCAAGAAATACACAATCCTTCAAGATAAAAGGCACCTCTGGATATGGATTTCCTTTCATCTAATGAACTATCCCAATATATAACTATATATCCCAATAACTATGGAAGAAATTTTTCATTATAAAATAGTCCAAAATTTATTATGCCCTTGATATGCAGAATAATTATTTTTTACTTAAATCATGTATCTCTCCTTGGGATTTCATAGATACCTTTATTTTCATGAATTCAGAAAACGGTCTGCATTGTGCTTCATCTGATCCACAAAAGATTATTTCATTGACCTAATCCACCACCATTATCCATTGACTGCTTCCTTTTTAGAAATATATATTGTAATCAACTCCACCACACTGGAATCTGAGGTTCTATAGAAACTGATCAACCATTGAATACCATGATCTTGGTGCTTTCTTCAAGCCATACAAATACTTCTTCAGCTGAAAAACTCCGTTCTCATCTTCCTAAATGAGAAAACCATTTGTTGTCTAAATGTAAAATTCTTTATCTAGAAATACATTCAGAAATGCTGACATGACTTCCATATAGAAAACCATAAACTTTATTTGCACTATTTTGTCCAAGAGAAATCTAATTGTCTCTCGCCATGTAATAGGTGAAAAATGTCTAATCAACATCTTCACATCTGCTACTCCTGATTCCCTTACCCATTCATCACTTTTGATAAGAATCTTGTTAAAACATTATTGATATTCTTTCACAGCTCCATGGAATCCTGAAAATAGTCAGCTGATACAACATTGCTAGAACAAAATATAGAATCATGGAGTGCATGATTGTTGCTACTTCACAACAATCCTTCTTATCTCGGCGGATGACTAACACCTGAACTAGGGCATGATTCCAATGGATATATATTCAACACAACTCTGAAAGCCTGGATAATCCATGAATAGATTTAACAGTGCTTTAGTTTCAACATAGATTCATCATCATTTAAACTCTTTTTTTGTATAGCATACATCCTCCTAATAGTGATATGGATAATAGAAACATTGCATTGAATCTGATTAGGAAGTAGAAAGCTCCCAATATGATGTCTAGCTCTTCCAGTTATAAGGTATATTATTTAAACCCACAAAAATTCTTCATCTCCTATCTTATGTAGCCATATAACATTAACTCCTTCATTTGAATTCTTCTAGATACCCTCTCCAACTATGGTAACTGATTTGAATCAGATGATATTATGGATCACATTAAATCACTAATTTTCATCTTTTTATGCTACTTGCCCATGGATTATATCTCCCTTTAAACCTGAAACACATTAACATCATTTAATAGCATTTATATACATAAGGAGAGGGGAACCTCTGGAATCCACAATGTGAGTATTGTAATTGATATGGATGGGTCAAACCTTAGATTCTTTCTTTACAAAGAATCAAACTCATTACTTCTTCTATCTACCTAGCCATACTTCAAAAGCTATGGATATATTACTAGGAATGCATTATCCACATGATGAACATTTTTCTGATATGTATATTCTATAGGTTTTTCCGTTCTCATAATATCTGGTTTCAGCCCATCGGTTCACATTTTTTTCTTTTATGTTCAACCAATATGCAACATCCCTTCATTCCTTCTCTAAGTAGGAATCTCTCTACTTTTCAACTTCCCTTTATTGTTCCACCATTATTGGGATATTCCACATTCCTCTACTTCTCTCTATTTCCAACGACAAACAAATTTTTCAAGACATTATTTGTCAATATTTATTTTATCAGAAACCTAATCCACCATAGTATTTTTCACTAGTGGTGAGTCCTCTATTGAACGTGCATTCATCTTACTAATGGCTGGAGTAGATCTCTTATTAATCATCTAGAAATGTTCAAATTCCCTACAAGATAGCTATTGTGAGTGTGATAAAGAGGTTAATTGATACTCTTTTGGTTTATCCCCTTGTGATTCCCCTTATGTTAGTAACCCTATTTTTCATTTTACCACTTTGTCTTCCATTGTAGGATTTCTCATTATACACCACTGAAGTCGGGAATCTTCTTTCGAGTTCCTTTTCCATTCCTACATTATTCCTTACAACAATGTATTTCTAATGGACCATAATCAGAATATATAAAACATTTTACACCAAAGGAATGCCTTATTTCATCATTTCTCAGTCGATATGTTGATGCATCTTGAGTTCCTCTTCTATCATTGATCCCATGAGCTTCCTAACACATACTCATTGTGTGTCCCATTCTTCCACAGTAATAGCATCTGATGAATGCATTCTTTTGAGAGAATTCTCTTTCTAATTTATCATGAAACTTCTTCTTATTCTTAGATTATAGCATCCCGTCTTTTTATAACATAACTTTTCATTCCATTACACGGAACTGAGGATCTTTAAGGTTTAGTGTCTTGGAAACAAGGAACATAAAACATGAAACAAAAAAAACATTCTTCTTAAACACTTGAAAGGCTTCTCCTCATGTTCACCCTAGGCTCATTACTGCATCTCATAACCTGGGGACATACATCAAAAGGAAGGGTGAGCAGAAGGCCCAGCAATGGAAACAAGTGAAACATTTTACATATGAACTTGAGATACATCAATAAAGTCATGAAAAGGACTTTAATGCATGAAAATGAAATCATGAGGCATATCATAATAAAAATAACATTTTTCATAACTTGAAGATGTGGCTGCAACATTTAATATTGACAATCGTTTCGTTTCACCAAGGTCCATCCCCAAGGTGTCGTTAAAAATTACCAAGGTTATTCACCAAGGCATCGTTAAAATTGTAATCTCTAGTGGTTACATCATTACCCAATGCATTGGAGCGCTATCAGGGCGCACCCTTAAATTTGCCTTTATTATAATGTGAGCCACATATATCATCATCAAACATTTCATAAATAACCCATATAGCATAAAATAAATGGGTTTCATTTCATAATCATAACGTTTTAAAAACTGCTTTAAAGACATGATCTTTACGTCACTTTAAACCCACGGAAAGGGAAAGAGGGTTTCATGTATGTAATTCCCAGAATTTAAAATAGAACATTTTGATATATATGTGAATACCCCTGTAGAAATAAGAGCTTTGAGTATTCACTTTATAACATAAAATAATTTTTAGAAAAGATAGAGAGGCATTTTGAGACGAAAATTCTGCAGCATAACGGCTATGATACAAGGTTTTAGAAAACATTGAGAAGAGAGGGGACATGGGTAAAACATTCATAAATGACCCATCAAACAGTAGAGGAAAAAAATATAAGAGATTTAAGAATATGGTAATGAAATTTGAAAATATACCATATGAAATGAAGAACATGAAAGGAAGAAAAAAAAGATTTCTCTTGTGAGAATTCGGCAGCCTAACGGCGTCACTTAAACTTCAACAAAATTGAATTGACAAGGTCAAATAGGGTATCTCATCATATGAAGATAAGAGTACAGTATGATAGATATAGAGATCATACCCCAACATAATATAAAGGAACTTGAAAGAATTGACATGAAAGTAGAACTTCAAAACGAGAATGGTGAAGAACCACTTAAAATTTCGGCAGCCTAACGACGCCACTTAAAACTTCAGAATACTGAATTGAAGCGATCAAATGGGGTCTCTCATCATATGAACATAAGAGTCCAGTATGATATATATAGAGATAATACCCCAATATAACAAAAAGGAACTTGAAATAATTGACATGAAAGTAGAACTTCAAAACGAGAAGGGAGAAGAACCACTTAAAAATTCGGCAGCCTAACGGCGCCACTTAAAACTTCAAAATACTGAATTGAAGCGATCAAATGGGGTCTCTCATCATATGAACATAAGATTCCAGTATGATATATATAGAGATCATACCCTAATATAACAAAAAGGAACTTGAAAGAATTGACATGAAAGTAGAACTTCAAAACGAGAATGGTGAAGAACCACTTAAAATTTCGGCAGCCTAATGGCGCCACTTAAAACTTCAAAATACTGAATTGAAGCGATCAAATGGGGTCTCTCATCATATGATCATAAAAGATCAGTATGATAATTTAGAGATCATACCCCAACATAATAAAAAGTAACATGAAAGACTTGAATGAAAATAGAACTTGAAAACGAGGAAGGTGAAAGAATCCCTTAAAAATTCGGCAGCCTAACGGCGCCACTTAAACATTCTTAAAACGAATTGATGAGAGCAAGGGGGGTCTCTCATCATATGAACATGAAATAGGCAGTAGTATGAATATAAAAGAACATCCTCCAACATAAGAACATGGAGTATAAAAGAAATGACATAAAAGAGATTACTTGAAAAGAAAGAGAGAGGTCGGATCCCTTACCTTAAAATGTAACTCTTAAACCTCAAAGGTTGGGACCTTGAAGGCTTGGGGGCACCTTGGGAGGACTCCTTGGGAGGTAATGAGACCAGAAATTCGTTGGGAATGAGTGGGGAGTCGAATGGATGAGAGGAGGGCTTGGTATTTATAGGGAAAGTGAGGGGACAAGGCATTAATGACCAAGGGACACCTCACATGTGCTTTTCTCAAACCCATGTGCTCTCCCTTGGCATTTATCATGGAGTTAGGCCACATGGGGCCCCCAAAACAATAATTCATCACCCTTGGCCGGCCAACCCTTAAAAAAACTCATGACATCATCATGACACAGTTATGATGTCATTAAACATACTGAAACCCTAAAACTGTATTTTTACTATTCACTGAAAATTCAACTTTCTCAGAAAAATCCCAAAATTTCATATTAACCAAATATCAATGCTCTGATTTCAAAAATGAAATCCATTTTATAAAAATAATTTTCTAAATATTTTTAATTTAAGTTTTAAATAAAAACACTATTCATCGAAAATTCATTTTTTCAGAAAAAAAACCCCAAAAATTACCATAACATAATATCGATGCTCTGAGTTCAAAAATAAAGTCATTTTTATAAAAATAATTTTCTAATTATTTTTAATTAAATTTTTAATTAAAAAACACTATTCACACGAAAAAACTAATACTTGAATAATAATTAATGAAACCGTTATTTAACTATTTTATTGAATCGCATTACTTAATCAAGGTGCCTAGATTATTTTAAAACTTTCTTTAAGTGAGATTACTAATCCATTTGGTCATATTACTAATCCTAATCATAAAATCACTATTCATAATTTACTATTCATCGAAAATCACGTTGATCTTATTAGACTCCAAATTTCGTACTGAACATAATTTTAGAAGACCATTTTTCGAAAATCATTACACATTTTAAGTTATTTAAGGTTTACATAAACATTTTTTTTTCAAAATATTCTTTTGAAAATTCATCAAAAATATGCATACTATTTTTATCCAGTCATTTGAAAATTCATAAACTTCATCATAAGCAGAAATCCCAATTTTTATATAAAAAAAGGATTACACAAGGCAGTTACGGTCTCGTTAGATATCCCCTTATAATACCAGCATAGGACCTAAGAGTAAGGTGTGCTAGGGTGATAGAATCTTGGGGCGGCTCGGTCAACATTGCCCGAGTAGTAATTTCTATCAGTTTGAACTTCTCGCGAAGGCGATTCCGTTCTAGCTTCACATGATGAAGTTCGGCTTGGGTTTGGTCCAGAGCAAAGGCCAATGGTGCTACCTCCTTCCCAAGCTCTGTTAGATGGGCTTCGATCGGTCCATGACTACTAGGTGAGGCCATCAAATCTTCTTTCTATAATAATCAACCAAGATTACTTATATATAGAGACAATAATCAAAACATTTTGTTCATAGCGGTCTTATTGACCGATGGTCATATAACAGTCAAAACCAATGGTCTCATTCTAATTATAATCATGTTTATCAAATAAAACATTTGTTGAGTAATAAAAATAACGCATAAAATTAGGAAACAATATTTATTTAAAATTTCGGGTCGTTACAATCTTCCCCCCTTAAGAAATTGCGTCCTCGCAATTTTTTTAAAATTGGGTTTTGAAATTTCATTGAAAGTCCCACATCGGAAAAGGGGTCAGTAAAACTATTACTTTAAAAGAAAGAAAGGGAAGTACAAAGGTCACCCGAGTTAACCCACACTAGGGTTCCATGTAGGAAAACATGGACATGGAGGAAAAAAACAAAGGGTCAAGTTCTGAGGGAGAGTGATAGAGAACATGATTAGGAGAAAGTTAACCATGAGCAAATCCCAAAATTATGATGTGTGTAAACGGTCTTTGATTACCTAGTAGGAAACGTAAACCAACAACATTTTTGTTTTATGTTTCTTTTCATAATTTTGAGGATTTCATTTACTACATAGAACAAAAATATAAGAAAATATACCTACCTTCAAGTAGAGTTTCATCCTTTAACAAGTCCCTACCAACACTAATCTTTTCTCCAAATGGTGAGAATTCAAAAACACTTGGTCTCATAAAAGCACAAGAATCATCTTCTATAGAATCACATAATCTACAAAAGATTAACTATCTATTTCTTCTATCTTTAAACATTATCCCAAAAACAGAAAGGTTAAGGTAAAACAACTCTTCAAAAAGAAGAATCCCATAGGAATGGAAACTACTTTTAAATCATCAAAGTTCCATGGTACTACCCAAAGTTCATCATAGACCATTCCATAAATAATGGTCTTTAGAATTCCTCAAAACAAACCAAACTAAGATTGAAACCCAAATACAATAAGGATTTGATAACATAGTCTTCCAGAACAACTTCATTTTTCATCTCCAGACAACATCAACCACTCCTAACATCTTATAAAAAGTAGCTAACCTAAACATATTTTACCCAAGATAGGTTAGTCATTCCCTTAAGTAACCTAAATTACTATAAGTTCACCTTAAATTCATCGATTCTTCAAAATATAAGTCAACCTTACTTCTCAATGAAAATACCGTAGTAATATATTTACCTCGATCAAATATGGTTCCCAAAATAATGAACGTCTTCCAAAATAATAATCATATTTTAATCCCCTAATCATCCCTGTCATATTAATACGAAAATTGTCACATTTCCTATCACATTGGTTGTCGGAACATGTTCTTCCAATTCCCACCATTAACTAAGAAGAGAAGCATAATTAGGGGCTTAAGTACTTAGCTAATAATCATGAAAAGGAACTGAAAGCATATAAGGATAACTTGTATATGAAAGTTATACCCTAACTTGTGATCTCCTAGGTTCCCATCTAGGTTATGAATGATCATATATTCTTATGTGAACCTTTATTTTATTTTATCTTTGTTCCTTTAACAATGGTTCATACCAAGCTTATGAATTTACCAAAGCATATCCCCCGGGAGTGTCGTAACCAAGAGTGTAGCAAGGCCCGTTGTCGTGTACCAGTTCCCGTTCGAGTCTAGCTCAAAGCGGTGTTTTCGGGTTTTACCCCTATGTACATCTGTGCCAGAGCCACCTCTACCTGCTCGTATCCAGACAGGGATGTATTTGCTTGGCAACCCCTTACTCAATACTCACCAAAATACCAGGAAGATTTCCTATATTAAACTTTTCTATAGGGTTCCTCCTAGAGTTTTCATATCCTAATTTCCACAAATAACTAAACCATCCTTTGATACCAACTATAGCATCCCGTCTTTTTATAACATAACTTTTCATTCCATTACACGGAACTGAGGATCTTTAAGGTTTAGTGTCTTGGAAACAAGGAACATAAAACATGAAACAAAAAAAACATTCTTCTTAAACACTTGAAAGGCTTCTCCTCATGTTCACCCTAGGCTCATTACTGCATCTCATAACCTAGGGACATACATCAAAAGGAAGGGTGAGCAGAAGGCCCAGCAATGGAAACAAGTGAAACATTTTACATATGAACTTGAGATACATCAATAAAGTCATGAAAAGGACTTTAATGCATGAAAATGAAATCATGAGGCATATCATAATAAAAATAACATTTTTCATAACTTGAAGATGTGGCTGCAACATTTAATATTGACAATCGTTTCGTTTCACCAAGGTCCATCCCCAAGGTGTCGTTAAAAATTACCAAGGTTATTCACCAAGGCATCGTTAAAATTGTAATCTCTAGTGGTTACATCATTACCCAATGCATTGGAGCGCTATCAGGGCGCACCCTTAAATTTGCCTTTATTATAATGTGAGCCACATATATCATCATCAAACATTTCATAAATAACCCATATAGCATAAAATAAATGGGTTTCATTTCATAATCATAACGTTTTAAAAACTGCTTTAAAGACATGATCTTTACGTCACTTTAAACCCACGGAAAGGGAAAGAGGGTTTCATGTATGTAATTCCCAGAATTTAAAATAGAACATTTTGATATATATGTGAATACCCCTGTAGAAATAAGAGCTTTGAGTATTCACTTTATAACATAAAATAATTTTTAGAAAAGATAGAGAGGCATTTTGAGACGAAAATTCTGCAGCATAACGGCTATGATACAAGGTTTTAGAAAACATTGAGAAGAGAGGGGACATGGGTAAAACATTCATAAATGACCCATCAAACAGTAGAGGAAAAAAATATAAGAGATTTAAGAATATGGTAATGAAATTTGAAAATATACCATATGAAATGAAGAACATGAAAGGAAGAAAAAAAAGATTTCTCTTGTGAGAATTCGGCAGCCTAACGGCGTCACTTAAACTTCAACAAAATTGAATTGACAAGGTCAAATAGGGTATCTCATCATATGAAGATAAGAGTACAGTATGATAGATATAGAGATCATACCCCAACATAATATAAAGGAACTTGAAAGAATTGACATGAAAGTAGAACTTCAAAACGAGAATGGTGAAGAACCACATAAAATTTCGGCAGCCTAACGACGCCACTTAAAACTTCAGAATACTGAATTGAAGCGATCAAATGGGGTCTCTCATCATATGAACATAAGAGTCCAGTATGATATATATAGAGATAATACCCCAATATAACAAAAAGGAACTTGAAATAATTGACATGAAAGTAGAACTTCAAAACGAGAAGGGAGAAGAACCACTTAAAAATTCGCCAGCCTAACGGCGCCACTTAAAACTTCAAAATACTGAATTGAAGCGATCAAATGGGGTCTCTCATCATATGAACATAAGAGTCCAGTATGATATATATAGAGATCATACCCCAATATAACAAAAAGGAACTTGAAAGAATTGACATGAAAGTAGAACTTCAAAACGAGAATGGTGAAGAACCACTTAAAATTTCGGCAGCCTAACGGCGCCACTTAAAACTTCAAAATACTGAATTGAAGCAATAAAATGGGGTCTCTCATCATATGATCATAAAAGATCAGTATGATAATTTAGAGATCATACCCCAACATAATAAAAAGTAACATGAAAGACTTGAATGAAAATAGAACTTGAAAACGAGGAAGGTGAAAGAATCCCTTAAAAATTCGGCAGCCTAACGGCGCCACTTAAACATTCTTAAAACGAATTGATGAGAGCAAGGGGGGTCTCTCATCATATGAACATGAAATAGGCAGTAGTATGAATATAAAAGAACATCCTCCAACATAAGAACATGGAGTATAAAAGAAATGACATAAAAGAGATTACTTGAAAAGAAAGAGAGAGGTCGGATCCCTTACCTTAAAATGTAACTCTTAAACCTCAAAGGTTGGGACCTTGAGGGCTTGGGGGCACCTTGGGAGGACTCCTTGGGAGGTAATGAGACCAGAAATTCGTTGGGAATGAGTGGGGAGTCGAATGGATGAGAGGAGGGCTTGGTATTTATAGGGAAAGTGAGGGGACAAGGCATTAATGACCAAGGGACACCTCACATGTGCTTTTCTCAAACCCATGTGCTCTCCCTTGGCATTTATCATGGAGTTAGGCCACATGGGGCCCCCAAAACAATAATTCATCACCCTTGGCCGGCCAACCCTTAAAAAAACTCATGACATCATCATGACACAGTTATGATGTCATTAAACATACTGAAACCCTAAAACTGTATTTTTACTATTCACTGAAAATTCAACTTTCTCAGAAAAATCCCAAAATTTCATATTAACCAAATATCAATGCTCTGATTTCAAAAATGAAATCCATTTTATAAAAATAATTTTCTAAATATTTTTAATTTAATTTTTAAATAAAAACACTATTCATCGAAAATTCATTTTTTCAGAAAAAAAACCCCAAAAATTACCATAACATAATATCGATGCTCTGAGTTCAAAAATAAAGTCATTTTTATAAAAATAATTTTCTAATTATTTTTAATTAAATTTTTAATTAAAAAACACTATTCACACGAAAAAACTAATACTTGAATAATAATTAATGAAACCGTTATTTAACTATTTTATCGAATCGCATTACTTAATCAAGGTGCCTAGATTATTTTAAAACTTTCTTTAAGTGAGATTACTAATCCATTTGGTCATATTACTAATCCTAATCATAAAATCACTATTCATAATTTACTATTCATCGAAAATCAAGTTGATCTTAATAGACTCCAAATTTCGTACTGAACATAATTTTAGAAGACCATTTTTCGAAAATCATTACACATTTTAAGTTATTTAAGGTTTACATAAACATTTTTTTTTTCAAAATATTCTTTTGAAAATTCATCAAAAATATGCATACTATTTTTATCCAGTCATTTGAAAATTCATAAACTTCATCATAAGCAGAAATCCCAATTTTTATATAAAACAAGGATTACACAAGGCAGTTACGGTCTCGTTAGATATCCCCTTATAATACCAGCATAGGACCTAAGAGTAAGGTGTGCTAGGGTGATAGAATCTTGGGGCGGCTCGGTCAACATTGCCCGAGTAGTAATTTCTATCAGTTTGAACTTCTCGCGAAGGCGATTCCGTTCTAGCTTCACATGATGAAGTTCGGCTTGGGTTAGGTCCAGAGCAAAGGCCAATGGTGCTACCTCCTTCCCAAGCTCTGTTAGATGGGATTCGATCGGTCCATGACTACTAGGTGAGGCCATCAAATCTTCTTTCTATAATAATCAACCAAGATTACTTATATATAGAGACAATAATCAAAACATTTTGTTCATAGCGGTCTTATTGACCGATGGTCATATAACAGTCAAAACCAATGGTCTCATTCTAATTATAATCATGTTTATCAAATAAAACATTTGTTGAGTAATAAAAATAACGCATAAAATTAGGAAACAATATTTATTTAAAATTTCGGGTCGTTACATAGATTTAGTAAAACATGTATCTTCACAGCATGAAATGTATTCCTAATCCTCACAATAAATTCTTGATGTATGACCATAAATCCCATATAAATAGAACATATTGTTATTAATTATTATAAAATCCATTCTTTGTTTATCGCCACCACCTACAAGGGTTTTCTTATATTTGTTGATTTTTTACTACACTCCGACTATCATGAATTGGAGTGGGATCATCGTATCCAATTCCAGATTTTTCCAAAATGGATGGAATTTGGGAAAAAATTATCATTTCATGATTCTCCTATGAAGTAGAATATTTGGTTTTCATTTCATCATCACCAACCAAAGGAAAATCGAATAATAAGTGTAGTGCATACTTTAACATAGGCTTTCTTATGTCATTTTATTTCTCCATTTCTTTCTTGACTAATTCTATCTCTTCCTCCAATTTATGATTCTTCTTATTCCTTCATTAAAGTTGATCATTGAGCTATATCCTGAGATTCTTCCTGCTTCTCATCTCATCTTCCTATTCTCATATGAGCTTGTCTACCATATCAAATTTCTCTTTCATTTTCAAATTTTAATGAGGAAAATAATTAGAGAAGGATGTATTCTCTTTTTGTAGCCTTTGATTCTTCTAATCTAGTTTAGATAGCTTTGTACCAAGATCAATATTTTTTACTTTTAGATTCTCAATTTCTCATATGTTTATATTCTTTCCCTTTTCATCATCTTTGATTTTTTCTATCATTGAAGAAAAATTTTGAAGCTCATCACCTTGAGAATCATTATTCACTCTGAGTTCAGTAGCCACATCAATGTGCCTTTGATTTAAGCCTCATAGATTTTTGATCTCAATCGATAGTGCTTGGATTCAGATATCATTAGATTTAATTTCTTCACCAAATTTCTATTCAAATTCTTTTGATTCATGAAGATCTTTCTCTTTTGGACTACTTAGAGTTTCTTTATCATAATTAGTTTCATCATCACTTGGTATGTCATGTTCTTCACTCATTACTACAAAATCATTTAGTGAGTCTATCCCTTTCATATATGATTCATCCAAACCATTATTTAGTAAACTGATGGATTCCTTAAACCCAATCACAAATTTTTTTATAGAAACTTCTACACTGAGCGATACCACCTAACTTCTGCTTCTTTTTTATAGTTCTTGTCTTTGTCATGGCTGGAAAATATAAGAGCAGACAGAATATTTAACATCAGAAATTGACTGAACCAAGTTGGTTCACACAAATCAGGATAAAAGAAACCTTGCCTATAACACCAATTGTTAGGTCCAAAAAGAGCCTAGATACCATGAGGGGGGGGGGCGAATTAGGGAATGAATATTCATCTCAAAATTCTTTTTCCCCATGGGATCTTGACCTCCTTATTACATGGGTCACTTGTTACGCACTCTAATATTAATGTCATTTCCAATGTTTTCTGATAATGATGCACTGAAAGTAACGAAATAATGAATACATGAGGACACAAAAATTTTTACTTGATTCACCCTCACTGGGATACATTCACGGAGCATACGATGACAATGTGATGATGTACCAAATTCCCTAAGGATCACTACCAATAATAATTAAAATGTTTGGCCTAGATATTATATACCCATGCTCACTACCTTTATAATGTTTAGGTTCTGCACACAGCATTCCCAAGGGGCACTGCATTCTCAAGGGCCATTGATGGTCGAATGGGTCACCATCTTCATCTACTCACTTCTCGTGGAATGAAATCTGATCACAATTTATTGACGTGTAGGTGAAACACAATTTAAGGACATGTAAGTCCCTCTATTTTCCTGAATCCATGCATCATCAACTATTGATAGATGCTCTATTAAAGTTATTTTTTCACCTGTATATGAATTTAACCTTCTTGAGTACTTTTAGGTATCATAAAATACTTTCACAAACTAAATTGAAACCTTTTAAAGCTTGCATGAGAAAACCGCGAACAACCTAGTCTCTTTCGCATACTGGGTACTGGGTTTATTACGCGAACACCCTGCTCTGTGTACTACAACCTCTTCCATAAACTTCCTATGTCTACGGAAGAACTCTTCCTTGATCCTCCTCTTTCCGCGGATGGAATTTAACTTCACTATCACATACATCTACTATGTACTTACTTTGAAAACCTCCTCTACAAAAAATCCTCATGTCCGCAAATTGTTCTCTATTATCGGACTACCTTCAGTTCTACATATCGAAACCCCCCCTCCGCATACCACATGTAGAATTATCTACCTCACATACAAGAGACTCCTCCTCTTATCGGGAAAACTCCTTCCATGTACTAGACTTCCTCCTCCGCTTACCAGACATCATTTTGCTGGTTAAGAAACCCCACAAACATCAGTGCGAACAACATTCAGACTTTGCCGAGTTTCCAGAGAAAGTATTATTTCTTTTGATATTCAATCTCTACATTAATTGGTAGGATTAGAGTTTCTTTTACAGAAAAAGATTCCCGATTAATCTGCTATATCAAGATTTACCGAATCTTGATTCGAAATAGCCCCCATCACGTACCGAATCTTCTACCGCCGCGAACTGCAAACCATTCGTGAACCATTTTCTAATGCACTCTGAATTCCACCTTTGATCATACACGGTAGACCTCTTCTGCTGACTTCGGACCATCAACATACTACACTGCTGCTCCGTTGTGAATCATTTTTTGTTTCGTACACCACACCACATCCACACTATTTTCATCTGGATTTGTCAAAAAATACAACCACACAAAAGACATACCGAGAGGATTCTTTGAAGTATTTTCACAATTTTTTTTAAAATTATATTTTTAATACGCAATATGTTTTTTCTTCAAATTTTAAAGAATATTTTCATCGTATTTTTATTCATCAATAAAATTAACCCTTTATTTTACTTATAATCAATAAGGAATTAGTTGTATTGATATTGTCATTATTATTTATTTGGATATTTTATAATCAGTTTTACATTGGATGTGTTATTTTGATACCATTATACAAGTTACACTAGATAGTTTGTGGTTATGTTTATTTATTGGGGATGGTGTCCACATTTTCAATGATATTTTTTTAATGATAATTTTTATGTTTATTATATTTCACTCATTTCATTATGGAAGAAAATTGGACTTAGTAAGTAATGTATGGGGATTACTTTATCCCCTTGATGCATTGGTAGTCATAATGATACTAATATGTTTGGGAATTGGGTTGTTTATTACCCCTTTACATATGGTGGATTGGATTATGTCTTGACGGTATGTTTTTGATGACCAGTATTATGGATTCTATCATTATGAATTCAGTTATTCATATTCCAAGTTGTTATTATATTAGTAGAATATACATGTCTATGTTTAGTTTTAATGTTATTATTTATATGGAAATGTTTTATCATTATTTATTCCTACCATATTATTGTTTAGTTAAAGGTTTAACGACTTTTTTTTTAATTTTTAATCTTTCCATACTGTTTATTCATTACTTATTCATAGCTTTCATTGTACTCTTACACGTACTAATCATCTAATCACACCCATTTCATATGTTTTATTTTCCTGAGGATATTAGTAAGTGTTTTTGAATTAATATATAGAGATATACTAAGGGATAAAAGGATTTATCAATAATTTTTTTTATATATTTTATGTTTTAAAATGAAATGTAAATTTTAGGTACATATTTAGTTTAAGAAAACTATTATAATGATCACTAATTTGGGATTTGATTACCTATATCATATTGAAATGTAATAATGTAACCACTGAATCTAGAATACTGGGTTTGGGGTATTTACAATAATCAATTATCATAATTTACACAAATTTTATGTCTAATAGGATGATCATAATGTAGTGAATGAAAATTCAGTTACCAAACATCCATATAATTTGGATAACAACATAGTAAAAATAAAATTAATGAAACAGAACTGATTTGTTATATTATTAAACATGAATAAAAAATATTTTTAATATACATCTATGGGATTTAATGAAACCATTCAATGGAAAACATTGTTCATAACATTAACATGTCTCAAGAAATCACAATTGATACCAAGAAAACACTTATTTCTAAAGTAACACTTTAATCAAAACCATTTTAAGGGTGTCCTTATAATTGGAAATAAAATAATATTAGTAATGTATAAATAATAATATGACATATCAAATAAGAATTATATTAAACATATAATTAAAATTAAGTTCATAACACAAAATGTGTCATATAGAGATGAATTTTCGATTTTATCCCTTACCCTGTACAAGAATTATTTAACGTACATTCCGAACATCATAAATAAATAAAAATTTATATAATTTTACACATTATTAATAACCCTATTATTATATATTTTATTTAATATAAATAAATTAATAATCATATAATTTTAAATTATTATTTATTTTTCATTCCTACATCAGTTACTTGAGGTTGATTGGTCGATTTTTCATTAACTTATTATGTATATTGGCCATGGTGTAAATCATCCTAACATTGTTTCATTGTATCCAGAATATTAAATGTCTTATTTACATTATGTTTTTATGTTAAATATATTTTATAAACCCATTCTAGAAAGATGGGGTTCTAAATGAATCTCATCGATCGTGGAAATAAAAGTATGTACGTATACAATATTAATGATTCCATTTGTCAAAAAGTGATAGGAAAATAAAGAATATGATAATTTTTTATTTCTATATAAAATTTATGTTGAAGAAATAATATTTATTCGCCAATAGAGACATTAAAAATGACCATGAGAGGACATTATAAAAAATGGAATATGATTCTTAGTGGTGTTGCCAGTTTGTGCAACACACTAACAATATTTTTGTTTTTATTAGTTGATGGATAGGATTAATAATATTTATTTATTTAATAAAATTATATTTTTGTATAATAATACATATTTATACCATTTTTTTGTTTTAATTATATGTTTAGATGATAAATTTAATGAAAAAAAATGTTAAGGATTTATAAATACACAAAATGGTACCTTGAAATTTCACTGGAATGTCTCCCTGGAAATGAAGTGATTAAAAAAACTTATGGTGACTAGGGGAATTGGAACATGAAGAAGATTATAAGATGATAAAAATGGACTACATTCAATTATAAATTCAAAGGAATATTTGTTTTTTGAATGAGTATAGCTGTCCCCATTTACAAGTGAAGATAAAGTTACTTTTGAGAATACTAATTAATTTTCAATGAAATCATTACATTATTAAAAGGAAAAAGACTCAAATAGTTATAAATAATGTAGTGATTGGAAATATTGGGTTATTAAATCATAAAAGATATTTCCTTTCATTTGTTAGACATATTTTAACCATTTTTTCATTAGGTTTTTAAAATTTCCCTTTTTCACCTTGGAACTGACTAAAAATTGATTTTTTATTTCAAAAACTCTTTTTAAAGGAAAAGTGAGAAACCATGGAATAATAATACAATCACCAAACAACAAAATAATAAGAGGCCCAGAACAAACCAATGAGTCAGACCGACCCTAGCAAATAAATCCTGACCCCAAGCCTTCAGCAAAACACGACTCTTCGGCAAGTAGTCCCCTGTAGAATTTCACGGGCACAGAACCGATGGTGAAGCCATACCATCTCAAGCCCCACCATAGAGAAATGTATGTTTTTATAATAGTATAAGTAAAAAATAAATAATTCAAAATTTCCATGAAATAAAAAATATATTTAATATAAATTAAAAATAATTCAATTTATAAAGAATTTATATCCAAATTTTAAATTAAAATGTCATATATATAGAAAATAGATTTTCGTAGAAAATTTATATTTTAACCATTATATGTTCTTAATATTATTTATCATTGTATTATATTTAAATTTTTGACAGTATAATTATATATGTGTTTAAAAAACATATCATATTCATTATTTAAAATACATAAATTTACTTTTTTATACGAATGTTACTCAATAATAATATTATTATTCTTTGAAAATAGGAGTTTTACTATTTTCATGGTCATTAACAATAATCTTATTAATCCCAATTTTATATACAAAATTGAAATTGATGAAGTAAAATATAATGATCATAATGATATAAAATATTAGATAAATTTTGATGTATTATATTTCTATAAGTGAAGAATATTAATATTAATATATGTGAATAAAAGCATTTATTTGAAAAACATATTTCATATGATTCATAGAAAATGTACATGGGTTTTATTAAAACAATTTTGTAATTGGATATGATTTATTTCACTTATAAATATATATTTTTTCTTTAAAAAGGTATCAAAAACATTTAATTCATATTTTTAATGACAATATCAAAAAAGTGATTGTTTTTACCAATATAAGTATTTTAACTATTCATCTAAAAATAAATTTTCTATAAAAAGTTACTAAAATTAATCAAATTATAATATTTTTATTCTTGATCAATTATGAATTTACATTTTATATAATTAAAATTTTAATTATTAAAAAATTCAATTTCTGAATAAAAAAATTATATGAAAAAAAATTATAAAGTATTTCTAAATATTAATTGTAATTATTATTATCTAATATAAACTGATAAAAAAATTATGTATAAACAATTATTATTATAAAAAAATTGTAATCATTAGTCACATGTTTATTGTATTGAAAACTCATATCATATAAAGGAAAATTTTTGGAAACATACATTTCTTTTCATAGAATAATTATATTTTTCATTTAGGCTATACCAATTAAATTTCAATCATATTAATGGTTGAATTAATCTTTATTTCTTAAATATTACATAAATAAGTTATAACAATTCATTCTCACTAATTCAATGACTAGGTTTTAAGGGACTAGACATATCAATGATTTGTTTTAGTTCAGTGTCATTTGGGGGGAATGATATAAAAAAACATTTGAATAATTAAAAATAATAAAATATTACAATATTTGGATGTTACAAAATATTTTTATAATATAATCTTGTTGATATGATTGTTTAGGATGGAGTTTGGAGTTGGAAAATTTGATGATTTGGTTTGGTTAATAAAGTAGTTGTGAAACTGAATTTCATATTTGAAATAGACTAAAGAAACCGGTTATGGATAAAGGTGGATAACATTTTCCTATAAAAAGGATTGATATTTTATTTAAAATACATTATGGAATGATGTACTTTTTTATCGGGTAATCTTCTTGGTATCGGACAATGAATCATAAAACTCGATTTCTACAATATTGATTTCACTATACTAAGAAGGGAGTGAGTTCAATTTTTAATATTTCTATTTTTGGAGATTACATTGGTTAAATTTTTTCTATTTATATAAATCTAAATTATGGGGACATAAAACATTAATTTAAGTTGTATAGTATATAAACTATTATATTAGATAGTGTATTAATTCATAAATTTAAATATAGAACAAGATTTGGATTTGAGGTTTATAGAAGTTTTTATAAATGGTATTTATAAGGTAAAATTTATATATTTTGATATAGGGATAGAGGGAAATTTAAATGATGTATAAATATATTTTTTGAATCATTCATAAACTAGAGGACCATTAAATAGCATTTTTAGTGATTATATTGTATTTTGTGGGTCTACACTAGTAAGAAATTTATCTTAGATATATGGATGAGCCAATATTTAGATAGACTTAATTTCATGATCACTTTATTACATTAATCATATCATTAAGAATGAGTTTTCAGTATAAATAATAGTCACAATGTATTCAATGGAGAATAAAGATTGTGAGGTAGTTCGGTTTCATATTTACTAGAATGAATCATCACTCTACTAATATTTTTACCAATTAGGTATCAAAAAATATTTATATTCTGATCGATGTAATAATATTTTACATGTTAGATTGGTAACTTGAATTCATATATATATAATATGGTGATGCATAATGAATAGATGTATTATAATTTCTCACTACATATGAATTATCCATTTTTAGTGAGTTACCATAACATTGGACAATGTGAAAAAGTGTTTAAAGGTGTTTTTCATTGTGATTTTGATAACATAATAGTGATTAGTTTGATGTATACCATAATTTTTTTAAATAGAAGGTAAAGTCTATTTAATAATAACAAAGGACTTATCTTCTTATTTTTCTATTATAAAGGTCCGTACAAATTGAAATAGCGATAATTTTTTTTTTCAACCCAGGCCATTAATACATAACTACTAAATTTTATGAAAATAATATTTATTTCATTGTTTTATGATAAATTATAGAACCATTAATGTTTAGTGTATTTGGAATGTTGGATACATAAAAAATTGGTACCTAAAATCTCTAAAAAATATCCCACTATGTTATTAACTACTAAGAAACTTATTACATTTGTATTTTATAAAACCATTCTTCTTTTTCGGGGAAAAGGAAACAAAATAATGGGAGAGATAAAATTCATAGTATTTGTAAACAAGGGGGACATTAATAAATGATAAATTATAAGCATAAAATTATAATAATGGTATGACAACCTGAGCTTAAAAATTTAAAATGTAAAGTATAAATTAATAGATCATAATCATGAATCATGGATTAAAGCTCAACTATTAATAATATATTAATACTAAAGAGATCAAATAACATTATCCATGAGAGAATAACATTAGAATAAGATCGATTCATAAATTAGTGGAATAATGTGTGGAATAATTAAAATAATAGAAATCCATTGTCAAGGATACCCACCATGACATTATTCACATGATTGGATTGGGATATCTACCTGTTTACGTGCTTTGGAAATGACATACACTCTTATGTACCTACTTCTTTGGCATGATATAACAGCACATCTACCATTTTATCTCAGAAAACATTAATAATTTCCCAATTTATTATAAGCCTATAACATATCCACACATAGAATAAACATAATACATTTATATTTATTCCACACGATTATGAAAAAATTATCATTGCATCATAGATTAACCCATTGAAAAAAAGGGTTTCATCAATATTTTATAATTTCAATCAATAACTATATAGAAAAATTTTAATGATGGTATTAAAGAATAATATCCCAAACAAATGAATAAATAACAACAAATTATGTTTTTGATAGATGAAAATTCCATTAAAAGACCACTGAAATATTTCTTCAAGAAAATTCCATTTTTATTATGAAGAAATTTCATTATAATAAATAAGATTCAAAAATATTTATGAGAGAATTTCATTTGTAATTTACTATTTAAACATGTCAAAGAAACATCAATGTGTATATTAGGAATAACAGTGATAAAATTTATTTGTTTGGTATACATTGGAAGAATGACTCTACTCACCCCCTTAGAAAAAAGTATCATGTTTGGAAAATGAAAATACAATTAATATTTAAAATAAATATATATATATATAAATTAAATCTGGGAATGAAATTTCATTTAGGAATAATAATATAATCAGAAATACATTCTTGAAAAAAATTATGAAAAATATGGACATGAAAGAAAAAGGACACAACTAAATAGAAAAAAATAGTTTTCTATAGAAACATTATTTTTAACTTTTGAGTACTTTGAGATAGAAGAATGAATAAAAAATTTGTGATTTATATGAAATTATAGAGTATATTACAATTAATGTTATTTATTATATGTATATCATGTAATATCAATATCATAAATTTATGTATAATCATTTCTTATAAATATGATATAGTAATTTAAAAACCCTTCCGATATAATAACATTCTACTTATAAATCACATGAAATAAATAAATTCAAATGAAAAATTTAATATCAAGAATATAAGTATATTAATGATAAAATATATCAATGTGGAAGTAGGTAAACCTCATAAACATAAATAGGAGCAATCAATTAAACATGCCCCAATGATAAAATATTCAGAAAAGAAACCCATACCATATGCCCAACATTATTTGTAAACACTATATCCTACCATATAATAAATTTAAATTTTTAATAGTTATATTCCAAAACTCTTTAAATACTTATAATTTCATATATAACTATCTTATAATATTTCAACACCCATTTATTGATAATTCTTTATTAAGATCATCGATTCAAGGTGTGAACTTACTCAATAAAACCGACTCGAGGAACAAACATGAATCCCCGCTGGAAAGAGGATCAGTCCCATGGTATATCACATACACCATCATAAGTTATACATAACTCATTAGGAGAATCATTTTGGTTACACACACATCGAGTGAGGAGAACAAAGTAGTGGATCACTTGGGTTCCCTTGCCTTCCATGGATCCAATGTCACATGCCTTCCCAATGTCACAACCTTGAAGCATGAGGGTGTGAATTAAATTCATGAGTATACCCATGTTATTAACTATTTTGGACCCCCTAGGCCTTGTGTTTCTTTATTCTCAAGATCATTAGTCTCTTGTATTCTCTCATTTGAAGAATTATATAATAATGATAATAATGTAAGTTTCCATTTGACAATTGTGGTCCTTGAATTTTTATCATGGTTAAGTAATATACATAATTATAGTAATTATAATATATTATACCCATATTCAATATTAAAATATTTCGAACAATCCCTAAAATTCATAGGGAAATTAATTAATTATATCATTCATTGAGACGACAATCCATAAATATAGATAAACATTGTTTTCTTTTGATAAATAATAATGAAAATAAAAATAAATAAATTGTTATCCTTAAAAAACAAAAATATATCATAAAAATAATTTATATTCATTAAATATATCATTATATATATCATTTTAACGATGTTATATAAAATAAACCATATCACCATGTGGCAGCAACAACATATACGTACAGGCGATCGAACCATTAATTTAAAATTTGGTGTCAAGAATATAGGAAAAGTTGATGAAATAATCCTATTTACATCTTAGTATGTGGGATAGTACATTTCTATTATATTGGAATTGTTTTTAATTATATCTCAAAGGTTAACGATGCTGTAAAATTAAAGAGATTAGGTAAAACAATTACCTCCACTTTGTGAGACAACCATTGGATATCATATTAAGTACACTATGGATGGTATTTTCAATTAAATAGAATCTATATAACATGAATGATTAATTTTAAAATTGGTTTTTGTAGAAAATTTTTGATCTATACTTTTCCCGAAAGTGTTAGAAACATAATGGGAGTTGTTTCATTTTTAGTGAATGGAAAGAAACAAGTAAAATTGATTAAAATATTTAAATAATAAATTATTTTTCATGTTAAATGGGATCCAAGTTGATATATTTCAATTTTAGTATGTGGATGACAATAAACAATCTCATCTAATATAATTTTAATAATTTTCTGTAATTTGTTAACCCTTATTTCTGTGATTTAACCCCTGCCAATCCGTTTGATAGTTATTATGATATCCACATTTCTTTATTCTCAGGGACCATTAGTTTTCAATAAAATTTAATGTGACCCATTAATGGGATTTAGATGATATTATATAACATATAACATTCAATTCTATAGTAATATGATATTTATTAATTTTAAATCATTTTGTACTTTAATATTTAATATTAGATTCCATTAATGTAATTTTATAGACTATTTACATAGTTTTATATTAAATACATTGAGATATAAATATATTTTTAATATATTGATTTAACAACAAAATAATATGTTATATGTATCTAAAAAATTACAAGAATACAATAACTTATCAATTTTTGTTATTTTTAGTATTTGTATTGAAATCATTTATTTGATTATTTTATTATATGAACAAGCACTATATAGGTGTTGCGTTTTGAATTTATATTAATTATCAAAGCATTAAAAATTAAAAATATATTAAAAAATAAGAAAAAAATCCTTTTTATTTCAAATAACCATTTTTCATTGAAGAAACTTTAAGATTACAAGAGTACTTAGTTTTAAGCAAGAGTGGGGGAATTGTAGTTTATAAAATTCAACACATGATTTTAAATAACCTATTCATGTTGGTTTATTGGATAGATAATATGTATGATTTAGATTTATAAATGATTATAACCAAAGATATAAAATTAAATAATAATTCATAGTGGAAATATATTCTAATAAAACAATTAATGCAAAAATTTTATAACAACGAATAATATCTTATAATAATTTTCATGAAAAAATACCTCGAATGAAAAAACTCTGTAATGATTTCATTAGAGAAAATTAGTAATAAGATGATTATAGTAGAGAACATTAATAAAAATATATTACATATGATTTAATGTGAAATTATATCTTTTGTGAAACAAAATCTCAATCCTCCTTAAATACTTCTAATCTTTACAAGAAAATATACAACAATTATATTAACATATCTTGGAGGTAGTTGAAGCTTATTTACGTAAACATTCTTTAAAAATGAAAGTATTAATATAAACATTTTAATCTAATTATCAGGACATATTACACCTGTAGAAAATATTTTTATTATATCCTATAGAATAAATGGATATTATCCAGTGAAATGATATTTCTTCATCTCATGAATTTAAAAAATGGTCATCCAAAAAACATGACTCTTTTCATTCAATTATGTTCATATATTGGTATTGAAATAACAATATCATATAAAATTCCTTATATTTTTACTTATGGAATCATATAAATATTCATATAATGAAATAATTAATCATTTTTCTGATGTACATAATACATTTTAGTCTAACTAGTAAAAAAAATTTCTCCTGATGAACAATATTTCTACTTTTAGTAAAATAGCTTTTGTATAAAAAATTACAAAGAACATGTGATTTATAACAGTTACCAAAATTTAATAATTTAATAAATTGTGTTTTTATATTCAAAATAATGTTATAAGGTTTGAAAAATTATTCTTTTAACTCAATAATCTTACCATTTTTTAAACGAAAATATCCTAATTTTAATGAAAATAATAATTTTAAAAAATAACAAAATTCCTCCCATGTCTCATATAATTTTACATTTGTCCTATGTACTATTTGTTTCTTTACCCCATTTTTATATAAAATATAATCATCCTTCCATACCTTTAAATTTTTTATACTTTATCCCCAAATGATTTAATCATTTCCCCCATTTTTGATTTAAAAAAATGATTTAATCGGTTGTAAATATACCTGAAATAATGGGGAAATAAATTCTATATGAAAAATATATACAATCATCCAAAATGTAAGAATGAAAATCAACCATGTGTATTAGAATAATATTTAACCAATTTAATTGGAATCATCCTTCCCAATTATGTTAGGATAACATATATCAAAAAAAAATCAAGTTATTAGAAAAATAATATTTCAAGAAATTATAGAAGGCTATCAATCATTACTTAGAAGGTTTTTTATAATTTTCTTCATTTTCATCACATATTATTGATAATTTCAGGAATATTCTTAAGTTAGAATTTGTTTTGAAACTTCTTTGTCTAGAATTATAATTCTACCTTTTTTATTCTTATTATTGGAGGTTTCTTATTCAAGTTCATGAAATATACTAATTTTAATCAGTTTATATTATGGAAAAATAATTATCAAATGATTTTAAAACTACATTCTCTAAAGATCAAAAAATACTTCATTCAGATATATTTTCTTTCAAAAATACCATTTTTTCAATATCATTACAGCTTCATCTAGTAACTCTTTAGTATTTTTTCATGTATTATAGATAAATCATATTTATTCCTATCAAATAACTTTTGACCATCAATTAATTTGATCATGTTAGAGATTTCATCACTCATAGTCATTGATTTTTCTCCACTCAAATTATTTCTTTTTGAATACCATGAATCTATTAATAATAATATTTTTAATTACCTTCAATGTGTTTGATCCACCAGATATGTTTCATCAATTCTCTTGAATCAATTCATGATCTTCCTCTGAAATCTATGAGTAATTATTTATATTAATAAGCAATGAAGAATTACATTTTAATGAATAAAAATTTTATAATTGATTAATATTTCCCTTTATAAACTTCTACCATGCATGAAATTCTGAAAAAATTTCTATATTCAAACAAACTGATAAATTACTTAACTATGATAATTTATCTTCAATTATATTAATTGGATATAATTTGTTTTAAGAGAATTTTTGGAATCACTTTAAGCATTAATAGTGAAGCCCTTGGTGTAATAGAAGGTATTTATTTGTATTTATTATTAGATAAATCAACAAAAAATTCTATGAAATTATCATCATTATCATTCAAAATAATCTCCATTAATTCTTGAGATTTTATTTATTGTTCATTTTCTTCTTAGTAATCCTTCATATCTAGGTTACTCTATAGAAGGATATTTATATATTTAGCTGATATTGAAGTTGATTATGATTACCATATATCTATAAAATCCAAATTTTATTTGAGATCATTAAAAAATCGAAGCTTATTGTTTACCCTTTTCTCCCCAAGAAGTTGATTAAATTTTTTTAGTTAAAATTATTGATCAGTCGGTTCCTATACTTTTTTAACATGTTTCTAAACATCAGGTTGTAAAATTTCAACCAAAACATTATTTTATTTGATTTTATCAATTTCTAATGGTTTGCATAAAATTTTAATTGATTGTATTTCAGTTTATTTGGATTAAAGTATTTCTTTTATATTTTATTATTAAGGAACATTTTTTGTTGCAATTTCCAACCATGAATTCATTTCATCCGAACATTTAAGTAATGTTTTTAAATCCTATATTGTGTTTATCTATTATCTTATTATTTTATTTTTATTATTGATTCTGATATATTTATTATTTAAGAGATAATTCTTAATCCTTATGAAATCCAAAGGGTATATTTTTGGGTTTTATATCTCCCTTCTTTTTCACAAAAGAAATTAAGGGTTCATAAATATTTTTTTTTCTTAGTGAATGAGGATGATTTTAAACTTGTTTCTATTTTAAACATTCTTTTTAAGTTTCTGAACATCAGCCTTGGTCACAAAATTGTTATATAATTCTACATATTTCATTTTATCATGGTTTATATCTTCCTTGGCATATTATTTTTGAATAAGCTTTGTTTGAGAAGGATCATAAATCAACTTATTCATGTTTATTGTTTCCTACCCAATAATGGAAATAATTTACCTCACATTTATTATTTCATATTTTATATTTTCATCAATTTAGAATCATAATAGATGTTTTTTGAATTTTTTCTATATAATAATATGAAATTTGATTGACCCTATTATCACCACTTAAATTAAAATTATTATATAGTTTACAAGGTTGAATTATCTCATATTACATAGAAAATTTGAAATAAAAACATATTGTGTCATTAGGGAATCTATATCTCATTTTCTAACATTAATTATACTTTAAACCAAAATTTATACAATTCTAGCTTTTGGTGAATTATGAAAAACAATACATAATTTTTCATATGATAAAAATAGAATGGATTTTCCTTGTATTTCTACAAATGTATAATTTTTTTAAGAATATTGTATGTTTCGAAATTTTCTTCACCTTCTAGGGTAATATTAACTATATTATAATGTTTCCTGATATTTTATTTTTATGAATTTCAAAATATTAAATAATATTAAAATTTTAAGACATATTATTTAGTTAATTCCTTGAAAGTATAAGGATTTATTACTAACTATAGAAAATGTGAAGAATATTGTTTCTTCTCAAAACATAGATATTCACATCCTTAAAAACTATAACTGATTTTTATATAGAGTAATACATTTAATATAATGTTTTATCTATCAAAAACTCATTGAAAAACCATATTTCATAGTTACCTTAAAGAATCCATGTGATTGATTATTCATACTGAGAAATCAGAGAAAACAAAAAATATAAAATATAGGAAAAAATGAGGTACAAGTTGTCTTTGAAGAATGAACCATTTATGAATGAGTGGTAATGCACACCACTTCAAATAGGTGTAATAAAATTTGAGATTCAACTTCATCTAATACAACGGCTCATATTGAATCCCATATTGAGGTCAACGGTTCAAAATATTTATCAAATGTCGATTAAGAAAAATTACAAACTCTAGAACAAATTTCTTATATATATATATAGATATATTATTGGTCAAATATTTTTTCCTAATGAAAACCTATTTTTTAAAATAAATTAATTGTATAGTCTTTAATAAAATTAAAAATTGATAAAAAAATAAAATTAAAAGATTTAAAATATACCTTTTGGAGGATAAAAAATATTATCATATTTCTTTCAAAATCATGAGTAGCAATATGTACTTTTTGATATTTACAAAAAATATTAAAACAATCATAATTATATAAAATATATAAAAACATTTCATAAAATTTTCTAACAAAAAACTTTTAAGAAAAAATACTTTGTTGATTCCATTCAAAATATAAAATATTTGAAGGAATTTTATTAAAAAAATGTAAACAGTTTTTCGTAATAGTATAAGTAAAACTTGCTCCACCTTTTATAAAGAGTTTATTAATGTAATGATATTGGTAAATAATAATAAATAATGATCATTTTATATTGATAGTTCCATGTTTCTGTGAAATTTATTCCAATAATTAAGAATTTTGTGGTATTTTAGAAATATCAAAATTTTTTATTTCATAATGATATATTATAAAATTATATCTCTATATTTTGTTTGATCCCGAATTAAATGGTATATAATATTAATTTTCATTGATCATGGGTGATGTGCTAAGTCACTTTTTTATTCACACAACATTGGAGTCTTAAAAAATATTTCTAAAAATGGTGATTGTGTGTTATATCCAACACACAAGAGAACAAAATCTTCAAGAAACTACAAATTTGTCTTCATAAGTATAAATTTATATTGAATTAATTTCCTTGAAAAAAACATGAAACTAAATAATACCCTAATAAATGACTATTTAAATATTACTTTTCTATGCATTTCATGTCCAACCAAATAGACATCAAAAAAATAAATAAAATAATTTCCAAAACAATAAAATATAATTACATTTATTGTTCTCTTCAGATAAATAATGTTTCAATTTAAATAATTATTATGGCATCGTTTTGGATTTTCATGATATCTTACACATTAGTATACAAAAAACCTTCAATTTATCTAAAAAACTGTAAGATATTGTATACTTCTATTCATCCAAAGAACAATTTTTGATCAAGTTCATTCCTATATTCATGAAGATAAATAGTTTTTTAGGTATCAATTAGAGTACTAATACATTTAGAATATTCATAATTTTTTTAACTAAATATCTTATATACTTTTTTTGATATATAAAAGTTATTTCTGGTTATTGTGAAATTTTTAAAACCAATGAATTTATTTCTCTCCCATAATTCTCATTTAAAACATATATTTCATAAAAAAAATTATAGTAATTAGTAATATATTTTTGTTTTGATAAAAATATAAGATAACAAAAATGAATTTTAACAATGACGGTATCCTTAAAAAAAGATTTAATAAAAAGAGTAGGATCAGAACATCAAAAAAATAAAATTGGCTCAAATATATTATTTAACTATCGTGAAAGGATATTTGGGCATGAAAAGTTATATAATTTTACTTATTATTCATAATAAAGTGATTTGTTTTTTTCCCCAAAACAAGGTTGGTTGTTAACATATATTTCCTTCTATACATATCTATTAAAAACACACATAAAATCTATTTAAAAAATATTTAATTTAAAAATACCACATATGATGTAAGTATCTAAAGATGTTCAAATCTATTTACTTAAGCATTTTTTTATTTATACTCAATTTTTTAAAATGACCCTTTGAAAAAATTCCAAATTTATTTCTAACTATTTCTCCATTTTCGTCATATATTTTTTGGGAAACCCATTTTACTACAATTAAAGGAGAACCATTATTATGTTTAAGTAAACTCCAATCCTGATTCATCTCAAATTAATTATGATAATATTGTATTTATTTTATCCAATAATCATCACCTAAAGCCTTAGCAAGAGTTTTTGTTCGAATTTTGATAAAAATTTATAATGGCCACATTATTTTCTTATAAAACATCTCGTTTTAACTGGTTTTCCTATATCACCAACAAAATTATAACTAGGTTGATTAATAATGATTGACTAAATATTTGGGTTTTTTTAATTTTGTTTCACAATATTAGAATTAATTTAATCAGAGCTTACAACTTCATAAAATATTCTTTCGTTTTTCTCTCAAGAGAAAAATTTTCCAACATGGGTTGATAATAAGATTTTGTAAAAATATTTGAAGATGAGATTTCTTATTATCTAAAAAAATGGAATTGTTTCAAAAAAAATTACGTGTTTTATTTATTCAAAATTAATTTTATATTTTTTAAAAACATTTTAATCCTTTATTATTATATTTTTTTAAAGGAAAACAATGCTTTATCAGATCTCATAGAAAATTTGTGTAAATTATCTTTAGTACTAAAAATAAAATTTTTTACCCAAAGGCTCTGAAGTTTTAATGTTTTTAATTTATTTCTACCAACAATTAAAAGAGTTATATTAATAATAGTTTTAAGTAAATATTGATTTATAGTATACCTTGTTTTACTAACTTCTTCATCCATATTTTTTTTAGCAACTGAGTATTCACTAAATATAGTTCATGTAATCTCCCGGAGAAATCTATTTATTTTTTCAACTACACCATTTCTCTAATATGTTCTAGTATATGAGAAGTTATATATAATATTTTTATTACTATTAAATGTTTCAAATAAATAATTAAAAAATTCTTCCAATGATCACTGTAAATAGTTAAAAAGGTATATTTTTTTTAATTTTTATCATGGGATACAAAAATATTTAATAAAAAATGCTTCTGAATTTTAGGATTGAAAATAGAACCATTTATATACTATATAGTCATCCACTAAAATTTATATTTAATATTTTCACTATTAATTATAGTTTGTGTGGGACCAAATAAAATAATGTTCTATAATTTTAATGCATCATAAGGTTAACCATTAGTAATAGATTTATAACATAACTATTGTTTATTTTCAAATTGAAATGGAATAGAAAAATTAAAATAATAAAACCTAATATATTATGAATCTCAAAAAAAATTATTTATTAGAATTTTTATATAATGTTTCATCATTATAGTTTCCTATAATTCTATTCCTCAAACAAGACTGATCTCTCATTGCACTATAAAAAGATATATCTTATCTTCTTAGAAGATCTATGTTTTTCTGTGTATATATTCTCTTGTATCTAAATTGAAATAATAAATTTATATTCCAAAAACTAAAAAGTAAATTTATCATTATAAGTGTTAAAAATTTATCTTTTATTTCATAATTTTATTATTCTTTTAAGATTATTCTTAAGTCCTATTACAAATAAAAGATGGGATATTAGCAGTTTTCCAAGAAGAAATTTTTACAAATATCATTGATTTATCATTATTCCATATCACCAAAAGAGATTTTTTCTACTTTAATATTTATAATCCTCTGAAATAATATAATAATTATGGTCATATTATAAAACACCACTATTTATGTACTAAATATGTTTCATGTCGGTACTCTTCTAATTTTCTGAAAAATACAATGTAGGTTTTTTATCCAAAATTCCACCGGTCTGAACTTTTTAGAAAAAATTAGTTTTAAAATCAATATGTTTTCAATTCTATTATGTTGTACATATATATAATCATTAGAATTTTTTTTCTTGAAATCAAAAATATTTTACATCATTTAAATAAAATTCATTTTTCCAACAACCAACACTCTAAAATCATGTGGAGAGAGTAGAATTGTTTGGAACTAAATAATTTTTTTAAAATGAAATATTGTGTGAGTAATTCATATTTAATAGGTATTTTTATTAGGATTTATTTTTTATAACGTTTTCAAAAATTATCTTAAAATATAAAATTGGATAAAAAATTACATAAAGATTTAAAATTTGATAAAATTTTTATTAAAATGAATCAATCAATATTTACATTCGTAACTAAATATTCCTCCTTACTGGTTGATTTAGAATAATAATTATTTTTTAATTATAATATATTATTTTAAATCTCTATATTATGCATATAAATATTTTAATTGTTGATGTGGCCTTATTTTTTAATAGATTGAAACATCCTTTTTATTAAATTTTAATTATTTAATTAATTATTTTTACAATTTTTATTAAATAAATACACTATTGTATTTTTATAAATAATTTGTCAAATATTCATTTTTTATAACAATTTATTTAATTATGGACCCTAAAATAATTGACTTATTCTTTCTTTATTTTTAATTTAACTAATTTTCAACTTGTTTACTTAATATTTCTCTATTTATTTTATTTAAAATTTTCATTATTAATAACTATTGAATTTTCTAATTAATTTACTTTTAATTTTAAAAGTTTACACATCCCGAAACATAGTAACCACTTTCCAGGCTACCGGTAGCCAAGCTACCGATAATAGGGTTACTTTTTCTCAAACAAGCGGTGACCAGGTTACCATTATTGACTAATGGTGACCTGCATTTTTTTTCTCTAGTGGTAACTAGTTTTGAGATGTAACAGTGACCTTGATTTTACAGGTGACCTTTATAACCTTTAACCTTTCCTACTGGTAAATCTAATTTTTAACCCCAACCTCACTGATAAATTTTACAGGGTCACCGATACACTTCTCTTTTCCATACAGCTAACCTTTTTAATTAATTTATTTATTAATATCAACATAATTTGTTTATAATCTTAGTTTATTAGATATCCAATTATTAACTTAAGCGCTATAAATTAATAATTTTCATTATATCTTTAAGGTTTTATGTTTAACAAAAATTCTGTTTTAAATTAATGGTTTCTACCTTTCTTCTAATTATTTATATTCAATACTTATTAAAATTAACTTAAGTTTTATTTTTTAATTTCTTTTTTAACAAGGTTCACTGTTAGTATATTAACGGTAACCTCCTCACTGTTAGTTTTATTCTAACAGTGACTCCCACCCCGCTACAAACCCTTGTTTTTGTACTGACGGTGACTCCCATTGCCGCTAATCTCATTATATAATTCTATAACAGTAATCAATTCTATTTAATTGTACCAGTGACACTTTCATTTTTATTTTTGACTGTAACATGTTTTATTTAACCTCCATGTCGGTTCTCCCTTTTGTTATTATTTCTAACAGCGACCCACAACTTCCCTTTCTAACGGTGAGTCTATCCTCACTATTCCTATTACCTCACCATTTCCCAATTTTCCTCAACCTCACCATTTCTCTACCTCACCGTTGCACCCCTCTTTTCAAAACTGATAGCCCTTGCTACCCTACCTCAATTCTTCTATACCGTTAGGCTCTCTCATGCTGTACCTCACTGTTTCATCTCTCTACCCCATAGAAGGAGGGAGGTCTTCTGCTAAATTACACTTTCGAATCGCCGCTGAAACCCTGTTTCATGCTTGATCTGGAAATCCGGGATTCCACACTCCCATGTTGAAGTAGGGAGGTCCATCGCTGAAGGAGGTTGTGCCACCGCTGGTGATGAGGAGTTGTTTTCTAGCCACTACTATGGTTGCTGGTAATAGAGGGAGACTGAGGCAGAGCCGAGGATCTGCGTGAAGGACCTTCTCAAAACCCCCTTGTGCGTCGATGGAGAAGAAAAGAAGGGGGTGGGAGGATAGAGTATAATAAACTAAAATAAAAATTAATTTAAATAAATCTAAACTAATTACCTAAATTAAAGTATTACTAAACTAAAAATAGAAAACTCATTTATTTTTAAACTTAAAATAAATATGTGATAATCAAGTAGGATTTTTAATTAACCTTAATTAAACTTAAGCAATTAATATTAACCTCTAAATTAAAATAAAATAAATTAATTCGGCATATTAAACAATTAGTTTAAAATTAAAAAAACTACTTAATAGTAATTTATAAATAAAATTAGAACAAAAACCAACTATTTAATAAGTTAACAAATTAATTCTCAATATAATAATTAATTTATTAGTTATAATTAACACTAACAATTAAAATTAATCATGAATATTTATTTTTTCTAGAACATAATTTTAAACATCTTATAAATTTTAGGAAATATAACTTAATAAAATTAACTAATAAAAATTTCTTTAGTCGAAACTAAAATTAACATTAATAAATTTATTAAATAAAATTAGTTAATTACTTTATTACTTTACAATATTATTTAATAATTAATAATTTATGTTTTAGATTAATTAAATTAATTATCAAATTGATAACTGTTTAATCAACTATTTTATTTTCATGTTTTAATAGTTTTAACTTTATTTTGACGTTCTTTACCATGCAGGTTCACACCAAGGACTTTAAAACATCTTGGTGCATCCAACTAACTCACCGAGAGTTAGTTATTTGAGGAGAACAAGTGCAATGTGTTATTCATGAAAAAATGCACGTTATGCGGTGCATGGGTGATGTCATCTAATGTTTGTGGAAAACAAGTGGTGACAAAAAGATTTTGACAGTGGGTACTAAAATCAGAGCAAGCAATAGATTTTATATGATGGGAAGGCATTCATTCACTTTGTCAGATATGATCAAGAGTGGTGGAGAGGATCCAGAGAATTGTAGTCTTGGAGTCAAAGGAGGAGAGGAGTAGAGCATCTTCAGGGAGTTATTTCTCCCTTTTTTTAACTCTTATACTTTATTTCTTAGAAATGTTTTATATTACTATAGTAATAATGAACAATATAATAGTTAGCTAAATTTCATGTTTGGGGAGAGTTCTTGTTCTACTGGTGATCATTTTCATCCTTTTCATTAAAAATTTCTTATGTGATTATAATTGATCGGCAAGATCAATTCTAATTACACATTTCATCTTCGTACCACAAAAACTGAACATTAAAAAACACTATAATCATTTGGTGAGTTTGATTATGGAATCAACTTTTAAGTAATCAACTCATAATGAAAACTTCAGTACTTATGGAGAGTGTGTACTGTTTTCCTTTTAAGTCATCTTTTTGAATTTTTACATATTTTGAGTGGAGAACTCTACGTTTTAACATTTCCATGGCTTAACTCTTAGGGAGGTAATAAAGTTTCCTATATGCAGTGGTATAATGTAGTACCATTACATGATTAGAAAAAACAATTTAAACCAGTAGAATAGAGTAATCCACAAGAGTTTTTTCTGTTTGTCTTTTATCAACTTTTTATTTTCATTTTTACTTTTTTTAGTTGTTCTTTATTTCAGTAGAGGTTATAACAAATTTACAAGAGATGTGTGGTTTTACATTAGAGTTTATAAAAACATAAAAAATATATAAAAAGTGAAAATTATGAAAACCACTCCGTTGGTGACAACATTGGAGTTTATATAAAAAATTGTAGTTAGATAAAGCCTAACTGAATTATTAGAATTCAGAGCTTCTTGGGAGTCAAATCATGTTATTTTATTTGTGTTTACTATTGTCTCTATTCATGTTTTACTTTGAATAAAGTGCTTTCATGTTACCTTCTGCATGCACTTCCTATACTGATTAAATTTCTATGGTTTACACACTCTATGTTTCTAGGATGATGATGTTGTGTCATTTAAGGAGTGGAATTCCCATGCTGAAGGAGTAATGGAAAATCGAGTCAGGGAAGTATCTTACTGTTATTGTTTGTGTCATTTTTCTGCTCCTTAATTCATTAGAAAACAATCCGCTGCATATTTTTCTTGTTAGATAAATTATGCTTGTATTGGAAAACTTTGCTACTTATTTTCTGAAAATATAATGCATATATTGTATAAAAAACATTTGTTGCATGTCACTATGTTAAATTAAAAATCTTCATGTACATCACTACTGGAAACTGAATTGCATTGTTTTTAAAATCATTTTCACTGCTTGAATGTAAGTGTAGGGGGGAAGGGTACATAGTGATTGTCATTTAAATCTGATTAATGTTGGGGTGATTAGCATGACCTTTGTCTGCTATGTTGAATATCTAACTGAATAAATTCTGATAAACATTCTTTAAATCCAATTAATTGTTCACCCACAAATTACATGATATTTCTTAAACTGAATTGAAAATATTTGTCACTGGACATATATGTTAATGCATATACTTGCTAATGAACCTGCTGATTAGTAATTTATGGTGGAAAACTACATTTCTTTGAAATTTAATGTGACCTTTATACATGTCATAAATCTTCTTAATTGAAAATATATTTTGAACCTTAATTGTTTAAATGATATTCTACATATTTAGAAGTCATATTTGGGGACAATGTTGGGTTTTATATGTGGGGTAGGGAGTCAATTCATGACTTTACTAAACTGTGATTTATTTAAATCCCATAAATTACCACTTCAATTCAAATTATTTCTAAAAAAGGTTAATTTTATTCAAAATTATTTCATAATTTTAGGCTTTACATTGTACTCAATTGGGTCTTTCCTTTGGAAAAATTCTTTGATGGTAGTTAAGAACTCCTTGGAGTCTGAAATTAATGAGTTTGGATGATTGATGAGTGATATTAATTAGTGATTTGATGGAAATTGGGTTAATTACTATTTTTAATAGTGATTTGGGTAACCTTTTAGTGGAATTATGATCATACCGTTGGAACTGGAGTTTTGATTCTGATTCTTAGGGCCACATTTATCTTTTAATTATTAAAAGTTAATGATTTAATGAGCCAATGTAAATGGATTCTATATAAATATTTTGAAAATGCAGTAATTTGGGCATCTAGGATCCCACGGTGAGTCTTTGATACACTAGATACTGGGTGCATTTCTGTTTACTTTAATCCCTCTGTAAACCTTGAATAAGTTCATTGCACAGTGTTTGGCACCATGAAACATTTCTTGGGAAAAAAATAAAGTGTCTAGGGTCAAAAATGATCTCATTAAGGTGAGGGGAATGATGAATTCCAAATAAAGAAGGGGAAATTGGTTTATAAGGGAGTCATTTAGGTTTTATTATTAAGGTGATTCAAAAAAATTAATTATTTTTTTAACCTAAGATTCAGTCAAAGAAAAAAGATTCTTGGTTATGGTCTTAATAACATTGATATTTTACCTCATGTCACTCTTGTAATTAGAACCTGAGTTTGGATTGAAACGAGTCACTAAGTTGTAACACATATGAGGCATGGTATCTTATTTGATGGATGGTCTTTGTGTTATTAATTACCCATGAGTATTTCTTATAGGCAAGATTCATATGAGTAATTCATTTTCCAATCACGGTGTTATGTTTTTTCCTCAGTTTTTGAGTGATTGAAATGTTACAGTGTGATCTTAATCATAAATGCTTCAATGATTTTCAAAGAAAATAAAACATGGGATTGTTTGAGGAAAAACAATGCTTAATTGTGGGTGAATTTTTTGGGGCCTTATTGTTACAAATATTTCCACATCTTTTTTATTAATTTTTTATGATTTATTTAATTTTTTTACACTTTTTATTAAATAAATTCACTTTTGTATTTTTATAATTAAATTTGTCAAATATTCATTTTTTATAACAATTTATTTATTTATAGACCCAAAAATAATTGACTTATTATTTGTTTGTTTTTAATATAACTAATTTTTAATTTGTTTACTTAAACTTTTTATATTTATTTTATTTAAAATTTTCATTATTAATAACTAATGAGTTTGAAAATTAATTTATTTTTAATTTTAAAAAGATTCAAATCCAGAAACTTAGTTACCTCTTTCCTGGATACTGGTAGCCAGGCTACTGATAGCAAGGTTACTTTGGCTCAAACTAGTGGTAAACAGGTTATCGTTACTGACTAACGGTGGCCTACATTATTTTTTCTCTAGAGGTAACTAGTTTTGAGATGTAACAGTGACCTTGCTTTTACTGGTGACCTTTTTCACCATTAGCCTTTCCAACTGGTAAATCTAATTTTTATCCCCAGCCTCACTGATAAATTTTACAGGGTCACCGAAACTCTTCTCTTTTGCATGTAGCTAACCTTTTTAATTAATTTATTTATTAATCTCAATTTAAGTTGTTCATAATATTAGTTTATTAAATATCCAGTTTTTAACTTAAGCGTTATCAATTAATAATTTTTATTATATCTTTAAGGTTTTATGTTTAACAAAAGTTTGGTTTTAAATTAATGGTGTCTACCTTTCTTGTGATTATTTATTTTCAATCCTTGTTAAAATTAACTTATGTTTTAAATTTTATGTTCTTTTTTAACAAGGGTCCCCGTTGGTATTTTACGGGTAACCTACTCACTGTTAGTTTTATTTTAACAGTGACCCCCCCTGCTACCTACCCTTGTTTTTATACTGAAAGTGACTCCCTTTTCCAATGCTCTCATTAATTTATTCTATAATGGTAATATGTTCTATTTAATTGTACTGGTGACCCTTTCATTTTTTTTTAATGGAAAATTTTTTTATTTAACCTCCGCACTGGTTCTCCATTTTGTTTTTATTTCTAATGGTGACCCGCAACTTCCCTTTCTAACGGTGAGTCTATCCTCACTGTTACCCAATTTTCCTGAACCTCACTGTTTCTCTACCTCACTGTTGCACCACTCTTTTCATCACTGATATCCCTCGCTCCCCTTCCTCAATTATTCTATACCTCACCGTTAGGCTTTCTCCCACTGTACCACACTATTTCATCTCTCCATCCCATAGACGGAGGGAGGTCTCCTGCTGAATGCAACTTCGGAATCACCACAGCAACCATGTGTCGTGTTGGATCTCGAAAGCCAGGATTCCATACCAACTTGTGGAAGCAGGGAGGTCCTCCGATGAAGGAGGTTGTGTCACCGCTGGTGATGAGGAGTTGGTGTCTAGCCGCTGTTGAGGTTGCTGCTAATAGAGGGAGACTGAGGCAGAGCCGAGGAGCTACGTGAACAAGCTTCTCAAAACCCCCTTGTGCACCTATGGAGAAGAAAAGAAGAGGGGTAGGATAGAGTATAATAAAATTAAAAAAATAATTTAAATAAATCTAAACTAATTACTTAAGTTAAAGTATTACTAAAATAGAAATATTAAACTCTTAAAATTGTAAATTTATAATAAATATAGTATAATCAAACAGAATTTTGAATTAACCTTAATTAAACATAAGCAATTAATATTAACCTCTAAATTAAATTAAAATAAATTAATTTGACATATTAAACAATTATTATAAAATTTTAAGAAAATACTTAATAATAATTTATAAATAAAATTTGAATAAAAAACTATTTAATAAGTTAACAAATTAATTCTCAATATAATAATTAATTTATTAGTTAATTAACTGTAACAATAAAAATTAATCATAAATATCGATTTTTTTAGAACATAAGTTTTAACATCATATAAATTTAAGATAATGTAACTTAATAAAATTAACTAATAAAAATTTCTTGAATCACAAATCATATAAACATTAATAAATTTATTAAATAAAATTAGTTAATTACTTTAATACTTAATAATATTATTTAATAATTAATAATTGAAGTTTTAGATTAATTAAATTAATTACCTAACTGATAACTGTTTTATCAACTATTTTATTTTCATGTTTTAATACTTTTAACTTTGTTTTGACATTATTTACCTTGAAGGTCCACAACAAGGCCTTTAAAATGTTGAGGTGCATCCAACTTACTCACCGGGAGTTATTTATGTGAGGGAAACTAGTGCGACATGCCAGTTGCAAAAAAATGCACATTGAGCGGTGCATGGGTGAGGTCATCTGAAGATGGTGGAAAACAAGCGGTGACAAGAAGCTTTTGACAGTGGGTACTAAAAGCAGAGCAAGCAGCTGATTTGAGAGGATGGGACTGGATTTATTCACTTTATCAGAGATGGTCAGGAGCATTGGAGAGGATAAGGAGCATTGTAGTCCTGGAGTCAACTGAGCAGAGGAGCAGAGAATCTTCAGGGAGTTCTTTCTCCCTTTTATTTTAACTCTTATACTCGGTTTCATAGAAATATTTTCCATTACAATAGTAATAATGAAAAATATATTAGTTAGCTAAATTTTTAGTTCGGGGAGAGTTCTTGTTTTACTGGTGATCATTTTTATCCTTTTCATTAAACATTTGTTCTGTGATAAGAATTGATCGGCGAGATCAATTCTAATTACACATTTCTGCTTCGTACCACAAACACTAAAATTTAAAATGATCTATAATAATATGTTGAGTTTTATTATGGAATAATCTTTTAAGTAATCAATTCATAATGAAATCTTTAGTACTTATGGTGATTTTGTACTATTTTCCATTAAAGTAATCTTTCTGAAGTTGTACTACTTTGGAAAAAGTGAACTATATGTTCTACAATTTCCACGACTAAACTTTTACTGAGGAAAGAAAGTTTCATATATGTAGTGTTACAATTCAATACTTTTACATGATTAGGAGAAACAATTTAAACTAGTAGAATAGAGTAATCCCCGAGCGTTCTTTTCTCTTTGTCTTTTATCATCACTTTTTTTTCTTTGTTACATTTTTTCAGCTATTCTCTTTTTCAGTATAGGTTATAACAAATTTACAATACTTGTGTGGTTTTACTTTATAGTTTATAAAAACATAAAAAATATAAAGTGTGAAAATTAGGAAAACCACTTCGTTACTGACAACAGTGGAGTTTTCCAAGTTTTTAGTTGAATAGTGGCCAAATTTACCTTCCCTGTGGGTTCGACCCAGCTTGCCACATATATAGTAGTTAGTAGGAACATATATTTTAAAATTTGACTGAATTAAATGACATTACATGTCAATTTTAATTACAAATGTTCTAGCTTAGAATATTCAAGGATTTTAGAGATCCTAATATTATATTTTTATAACAAGTTAAAATGTAAAGAATATTTTTTAGTGGAAGATAATGAATAATCCTATTAAAATAATCTATATTTTTTTATTAATGAATTAAAATAAAACTCAAATTTAGAATCGGGATATTTTTTATTTAAAGTTAAATTATTAATAGATTTAATAGCAGACTTAGCAATGAATTATTTATTTACCTTTGGAATACCAATATAAATTCCACTAATTTTATCACTTACATCACTATTTATAGAATAATTACCAGAATTTATATCTCCTCCACTCATAGTACTAGTGTTAGAAACTATCAAACATTTATTTTATTTGTGATTTAAGAATTTTTGTGAATGTTTCTTTCATATACTTATTTTAAATATCATGAAATATTTTCGATAATACCTGACCTCCTTCCCTCATATCATGTGATCATAGAATAATAATTATTCTTATTTGTATCTTTATAATTCCTATTACATTTTTATCTAAAATATTTATTACCTATAATCAGGTTAATTATATTTATAATATTATAATTTCAATTATGATTTTGTTCATAAGAACTACATTCTTTACCAATATTGAAATTATTATTTATTAATGATTTAGAAACATTCTCAGCTAATATTTCTTTCTTAATGACTATATATATAGAGGAAAAATATAAAAAACCAAATTTTTTTCTTATGTTTTTCTACGTAAATTATTAGTATACCCTCATACAACTAGAGTTTAAGGGACTATCTCTATATTTTACAACCCATTTAGTGTTTCTGATGATCATGGGGCTTAGAGGAAGATTAGAGTGGGTATGTTGGTGGTTGGATAGTAAATTCTTATTGAAAGGATAATTCCAAACATGTAACTGCATTATGTCATGAATGAAAGGTTCACAGCTTGTCAAAGGTAGGTATATATGTTTCTTCGTGAATTGAAATAAATTAGGATTAAATTTTTTGAGGAGACACATTTGTTTTTGGGACTCAAATCCAAAAATTTAAACTACATTAAAGGGTTTCAGGTTTTGGAAAATATGATGTATATTATGCCTTTATATACTACAACACCTTAGTATTTCTCAAACCCTATTACTTCTCTACCAATTTTCAGGTGAACTGTAATTCTCTCTATAGGAATTTTCGAATATCTTCCATGGAAATTAATTCTCATATTTGCATCATTTATTCATGGTTATCAAGGTATGATATACCTATTATATTATTGATATTTGATCTAGATCCTATTTCTTCAAATTTCCATAAAATTTGGGTTTATCTCCACCCTTCTAATAAATTATTTTTCGTTTGAGGGTGAAGATGTGGCATGGATTCCTTGGGGGATTTAACTCTTTTGAGAGGATTTATTTGGATCTATGATGTTGGTATGTTCTTTTGTGAAGAAAATTTATGCCTTTTAGGTAGATGATTAATTTATTCTCCAATATATTTATACATAATCATAGATTTAGCATTGTTTTTTCCCTTGGGTGAAAATGGAATTAAACAAATAATGATAGTACCCGATTTATAAAAAAATTAGTGCTCTTAGATTGTTTCATTGTACCATGATAATTATTTTCCTCATAATTTTGAGATAGTGTTCTACGTATATTATGTTGTTATAAATTATGTCTATCCTATGTTTTAGAATTTTTTTCATGGTTAAAATTCATAAAGAACATAAAACATTATTTAATTAATTAATTTTATTATGAATTAATATAGAGGCATGTTGTTTTAAATTTGGTGTTTCTTATAATTTGATAATAATTAAATTGATGCAATGAAATTTATTAATTAAATTTTTTCTTCTATATTAATGTAATTAAAAACAATTTTAGAGCATGGTAATTCTTATTGAAGTAGTGGATAATAAATAAAAGGCATGTTAAATGAAAATGGAATACATCACAGTTGATGAAACATATTTAAATGATCGAGGTCATATTTAGTCTGTTGATATGTTGCTATAGATTGATATTGTTTTCCCACAGTTTAAACCAATGAATAATGAATACATTAATTCAATATATAATACAAACCGGTTGTGGGGTGATGTTATTTTATAGGGCCTATGTTTCTCATCTTCTTAATAAGGAAGTGTGACTTGTGCTTTATTCTGTGATAAATCTTTTTTCATGGTTCTAAGAATTTTTTTTTTCTTAGATTTCCTTATTGACTATGATTCTTCATTTATTATTTAATTATGATTTTATTTAAAAATTAACTTCTCTACGCGATGTGTAATGGGTTAGGGAGGCCAAAATTTGATATGATAATGGGATGACTGAGCCTGTGATGGATAATGTGATATAGTTTGGTAGGGCTGGATGCTGTAGAGGTATTTGATGCCTGTGATGGGGAGATCCATGAGGATATGCATGTGGGTGTTTGGGATAATATCTGAGGTGATAAAATAGGTTAAATATGGGATTACATATTGATATTATAAATATGTATTATTTCATGATTTCATTTGTTTAATAGATAATGGTTTTGTTGCTTCTTTTATATGTATTTCATTATACGCTAAATGAAGAAGATGTATGTTCTTAGTTTCATGTTCCCTCTTGGTGGTATCATTGGATGGTTTTTGAAGATTACCCATTTTATGGAACAATGATAATAATTAATAAATAACTATTAACTTAAGGGGTTTATACTAATGGAATAAAAATAATGAAAAGATGTTACTCTGGAGAAAATATAGACTCAATTTGTACTATACTTAGAGGGAACATAATTCTCTTTGATGATTAATGTAATGTACTATGAAATAACTTTATTATTGAATAAATGTATAATGAATTAATTAATATAATGTGATATTTTAATGATATAATGGAATGATATAATTAATATGTCTCATTAAATACTTGTGTGCTTAAAGGATACCGGGTCTCAGTAATGGATGTTAGGAGTCTGTTTGAAATTATCTAAAATTGATTCTAAGAAATTGGTAATCCCATGGTGTTTTTGTGAAATGTATTATATGATTTATATTTTATGATTTCATGAACTTCCCCAACAATATCGGTTAGTAAAACTGACATATAGTGGACTATGAGGGGTTTTCCCCAGCATCCTTGTGGGATGATGGACGGGTGACTACCCCTTATAGACCCAAATTCATCTCATGGTAGTAACTTGTGCTGGTATGAACATAGGTTAGTTTCAAAAAATATTTTCTATAGGTATTTTATTTCTTTTTTTATTCACACACTTGTATCCATCGATTTAGTATGCAATGGATAATTATTTTTCATGATGTGTATAGGTTGTAATGCCTTGAGGTATATACTCAGTGAATGGCCTATAATGGTTTGAGTTATAATACCTGATGTATGCTACATGTTATACCAGTTGTGGTGTCTCCTAAAAAATAATGGATATTGTATATGGTGATGTGATAAGGGATGATTTTATGATGTGAGGGAAAAGGTTTATGTTGTGACACCTTACACTGCATTCTTTGGAATGGATTTTTTGGAGAGAAATGGATCAGGATGTGTGCCCTTATAGAAGATAAACAACTAGTATGGAAGTTGGAGATGGGTACCCATGAAGATTCATTATTATATTATATTCTCTATTTTATGTGATACACGATGATAGTTGGGAATGGTGAGATTATGAACCTAGTATACCTATTTAGGTTATGTTTTAGTTTTACTATTTTTCAATATGATTTAACAAAAATACATTATAATTTCCATGAGAGGATCTAGGTAGAATCCTACTAAGTATATTATTACGATCACCCTGTGTATATTTAGACTATTATTCAGTCCAACTAGAGTAGGTGGGAGATCAAAATCAATATTACTAGCTTGTGGTTTTGCAGATGTTTTTTTTTTGGCTTTGTAGTTAATGTAGTAGTTATCTTTTTTGTACTTGTAGTTTTCCATTTGGTTGTTAAAGAACTATATTAGAATGTATCTGTTCTCTTGGTATTTATTTATATATATTTCTTAGAAGGTGTTGATTTGTGTATATTTTTTATGGATCTCTTCAAAAAAATGTTATAGGATAATCCCTCCCATATGTATGTTTATTGTACTCTCTGTTCTAGTGTCCGACAAGGGACCTAATGTAAATGGGATTATGGAATTCACCATCTCCCATCTCTCATTTATGTCTAAGGAGGGGTATAATATAGGTGTATGTGTAATAAAAAAGTAGTATCAATGGTTTACGCTGAGGAATATGATGATGTTTAGAATATTTCACAAGAAATATTGAATGCGTTGTTGAGAAAACTATGTCAACTATGTTTAGTACACATTAAGAAAATGAGAGACTAGTTGAGACTTCGGTATTTAATACCAAATATTATTTTATTCATAGAAATTTATTTTTAGAAATCCTACTAAATAAAGTGATACAGTTTGTAGAATTGAGACCTAGAAATGGATCATGCATCATTCTTCTCTGTATCTATGATTTAAATGGTTATACCCAAGGATTGGTTAAAATGATTACAAGATGATAAAATAATTAATTAATTAATGATAATTGCTCAATATTATATGTTTACGGTGTCTAATTTTTTTTGATGGAATTTTTCTAGGTCGACTTTCTCATCAACATTACTTCAAACATGTTTAAAAGGATGTGCCAGCAGATCACTACAATGAATAGGTGAATTAAAATGACCATTAGAGTAGGACATTCAGAGAGTTTTGTTTGATTTTTTCTATAGATATATGAGATATCCATTTCATATTTAGAACATATTAATTTAGGGGGTTGAGATATATTTTAGATCAGTCATTTTTCAGAAGGTACACTAGGTTTCATTGGATGTGACGATGCTATGTAGGGCTATGTGGTATTGGTGGTTCTTGTTCCTCTGGGATGATTAAGATTCAATAGTACCATTGGATAAGTTTCAATACCAATCCGATGAATAGTTCCTTTCATAGAACATTATTGAGTTATTATCCATATGTTTCATACACATTGACAGGCGATTTCAATCTTTCAATGTTTTAAGATCTGTTTCAGGACCCCTCTATGATATAATTCAGAACTATTTCTATATAAGGAATCTAGGGAAAGTCATTTCAAAGAGGATCTCTCTAGATATTCTTCAATATGTCCCCTTATTTATTCTAAATACATATCTTGAGGTACTATAGAGTGAAGAATTCATTGTGATGATGCCTTCTAGAACTGAATATTCTTGAGGGGGAGTCATCAGGATTGCTCATAATGTAACGACATAGTATGGGGTTCCTATATTCCTGGACATAAGTGTTTTTAGTTATTTCAGGGTAGGTTTAATACCTCATCCTATCATTTATCAAGGTGAAGAGGATCTAAAAATTATTACAAGTAATAAGGAGCTTGTTTTTCTTTTAGAGGTTTATATCATCAACTTCGAGCGTGACCAAAAATTTTGAGAAGTTAGTGTGTGACAGATGTTCTTGTTTAGTATTCTTTATTGAGGTAGTTTTTTCTAAGACAACTATAGAATAATGTTCTAGTTTTTGATCAACTAGGAGTATATGGGTCAGGAAAATATATGTCTGACATTCACTTCATCCATAGTGATCAGTGTGTGGTTGTGGAGGTGGTCATTAGCAAGGTCAAACATTCCTTGAAATAGTTTTTCATCAACATTATAATTAACTTTTCTAGAATCGAGTGAGATAGACTCCGTTCAAGGTACCCTTTTCAAGTTTTCTATATGGGTGAATGATTTGTTTGATTCAAGTGTGAGGCACTCCTACCTCTTCAATTATCCAAGACAAGATTAATAGAGGCTTCTAGTTCCCATAGAGTTTCCTACACCATTTGGAGGAAGAGTTGTCTTGTGTGATTTATGTAGAGAATGTGAGTGAGTGGTAGAGAAGGAAAACTCTTTGGAATATTTCTTTTGTTTGATGATAAACAAATATGAAATCATTTTCATAATTTATTAGATTCAATTTGTGAAGGCTATTATCGAATGCTTCTTATTTCTGGATATGTTCTACATTACTGATGGAGTGACAATGATGTTTGTATGTGAGTGAGACCCTCATATGGGTAAGTGGTATTTTATAACACTATCTTCCATGTTGTTTGATACTATTTTTTTCATTTGATGTTCAATATTCAATGTTTTCAAATTCCATATAAGTGTTCCCTAATGTTTTTTCCAATGAGTTTGCATCCTTACCCCATCAATGGGAGATCAATTTTAGGATCATGATACATCTAGTCAGGTATCCTGTATCGATGTATCCCTTAAGGATGGGACCTTGTTAGAATCAAGATCTACAATTACATTTTGATGATCTATTGTTGTGGGATTTTTTTAACATATTGTGTCACCTTATGGTGAACTATTTTTTTCCATGAAGCATGCTGCCAACTGTTTGCGTATTTTAATCAATTATCATTTCGTGAACCATTTGTCTATGAAGAACCACTATCTGCTTACAAGGATTGATGACTTATTCTATTAGATAATGGGATCATGTTGTTTCTTGAAAATCAATTTATGGTCAGGATATCATCATATTATAGGGAAGGATGATTATATTTAGAATACTATATTCTATTTTCATCACATGCATTAAGAGTTCATGACGATGCCATTTAGTGTGAGGACATATATAACTATGTTCATGGGGTTGATGAACAATGTGTCCAGAGAGTTCTTGGATATGTTCATGGTGGTTTTATTAAATGAAATACTTGTGTACATTGTGTCAATGGAGGAGGATGAAAAGTATACATGTTCCATTTTTGGAGTTCATCATCATGAGAAGCTCTTCAAGAATTAGTTGAAGTGTTATTTTTAGGCACAAGAATTCTGTTTTCTAGGGAATCTAGTTCCCTAGAAGGGAGAATGTTTCTTCCCCTTTATGATATATTTTCTTATGTTTTGGGAATCCCCCATGATAGTGTAATAGTTTCAAAGATTTCTTTGGTCTTAAGGGATATTATTTGAGGTTCATTGTAGATTTATCTTCATTTGGAACCCTATGATATCCTTGATCAAAAATGATGAGGAGATATTGTGGACTGACGTGTTTCAGTTATATTTTGAGTACATAATGGAAAAGTTGGTATGTCCTCCAGTACATTGTTTACAAGTATAATGATATTAGTTTGAGTTTTTCAATGAACCTTTTCATGTTATGGGTCAGGGGTGTTTTGGTTTTCTTGATGTTGTAAAAAATTTACCTCATTGGTGAGTGTTTTGTAGTTTTTAAAGACTATATGATTTGTATGTATGTCTTCTGCATTGTGACTTGAACTTGCATCAGTAGTGGTGGATGGAATTCTTAGCGTATTATGGCATTAAGATTTCTTATACGATTGGAAAGGTAAATGGATGAGTTGATTCATTGAAAAGGATGTAACATGGTGATTTCATGAACATATATGGGGATTCCTAGAGAGTGACAGAAGAGCTCTCAGTGATACCTATAAATATGGGAGAGGTTGGATGTAAAGGTAGGATTTTCCAAATGATAGTGTACTCAAATTTGGTGTAGTATATGGTGGTGTATCAGCTAGGGGATTCTATGGTAGAAGTATGGAGAGATTGATTTTTTAGGATGCCTCTAATGGTTGGTTTGAGGTTGTAAACATAGTGTATTATTCTAGGGAAGGATTTTAATTCCTTCATCAATGTAAGAGATAGTTCGAAATGAGTCTCATAGATCTCCATTAGTAGTACATCCCAACATGAAAATTATATACCAAGATTTGATAGTTTTTTTGGTTAACATGATTGAAACATGTTGTTTTAATGTTTTTTTCTTAATTTTTAGTTTTCCAGAAGTTGAAAACTAAGAACTGTGTTCCCCATAGTTTTCTATAGCTATTATATATTCCCTTGAGGAATTGAGATGAAATATCAATGGAATTCATTATATGTTTATATCAATATTAGTGGGGATATGATGTTACATGAGTGATGGTCTTTTATTTGATGAAATCATCCAAATTTATAGGTATCAAGGAGACAAGATCAATAGAGGTTTTTCTTGAGTTAGTATCTGGAGGAGGAGGTACGAATATTTAGAGACATGAAGATAATAACTGATGATCTGGATACTCATTTTTTAAAAAATGTTTGAAAATGTCTCCATCATGCCTTTTCATCTTATTTATGGCTTATAACTACTTTTCATCTATATATTGATGGTTAGACAGAGAATAAAATAAAGAATTTGAAGACATGTTGCACTATTGTGTCCTATATTTTGGAGGTTCATGGATGAGGAACCTTCCCTTGGATTATATCGGTTAAAATAATAGTTTCCACTCAACCATTGGTGTGGAACCATTTAAATCATTTTATTCATGACTTTTCCATTCTCTATTATGTTTTACTTGGGTTGGAGAGTTATAAAATCTTCATGCAAAAACTGGTACAAAAATTGATAGAGATGAAACATGTAATTTTATGGAGGTTGAAGGTAGAAAAGGATTATTAGATATACTATTCTAGTCGTATGAGGATAATTATGGAGTTCGATGTTGGATATCTAGTGTTCTTAAAGGTCGCTCCTCACCATGTGAAGTAATGGTTTGGTTTTGGGAGTATGACTTCTCCATGGTTTTTTCCTTCTTTTGAGGTGTTGGCACTTATTGGAGTCATGACATATTGGATATAAATTCCCCCATATTTTATTAGGATACATGATGTTTTTCACATGCCACAGAACCATTTTTAACTTCATGATTACTATCATTTCATCGATTGGGGTGAGATTGATGTTGATGATGATGAAAACATCAAGGAGTGATCTATAGAGATCTGAGACCACTAAGAGAAGGTATTTAATTGAAATTTTATTCCCTTGACTGATGTATTGTGGTTGAATAGAGGCTTGGAGGATAGTACCTAGGAACATGAGTCATAGATGTGCATGTAGTACGTTATGATATTTGTTTGTTAATATCTTCTCTTGAAGAGTGGTTTTTTTATGTATTATGAAATTTCAGGTATAACATATGGTCCCCTCTTGTTACTTGATGGTGAAATTTCTCTCAATTGGGAGGTATATCCCCTCGTATATTGTTAAGGGGATAGTTTTTTACATTTCATTATTTTTTCTCTTATTTTATATGATGATACAGTTTAGCTCCTAGGATGGATATAGCAATTAGAGGTATCTCCTGAGGTCGGTGTTTGGATGACTGATATTTTTATCCTATAGGTTTGGTGTTGGATTCTCAAGGATGATAATTTTTAGAGGTATTTAATTTAAGGGATTGGATATATGTAGTTTAACCCATTGTCTGTTTCCATATAACATGGGCGTTTTAGGAGGCTTAGAGTTGGTTTAAAGGTGGTTGGATGGTAAATTTTGGAATCATGGAGATTTCATGACATATATGGCCTTTAGGTCCTCAAGGATAGATTCACAAATTTTTTAAGGATAGATGATGGGGTTCTTCATGATGGGAAAAAAACTGGGAATAAATGGTATATGGTGATATGTTTTTTGGTGGGCCGAAAACATTAACATTTACACGACAATAAGGGGGTTTGTGCCATGAAAATGCAACGTATAATGCACATTTATATGATTTATTTCATATAGTTTCCTAAAACTCTACGAATTCTCTCTTAAGTTTTAGGTGATCCCTGATTCTATCTTTTTGATGTTTGGAATACCTTCAATAGGGATCAATTCTCAGATACCCATCCCCAAACTATAGTGATATGAGGTAGGTTCCAGCTCTTCTATTGCAGTTCTTCAACCTATATCCTCCATCTTATTCATTCTATTTGATGGCCATTCATCTCTATCATTCTAACTAAGTTTTCTTGGCTATTTTTGGGTGTGTTTGTGGTGTAGCATCATAGGATGGATGAATCTATTGTGGCAGTTGTGATCATGATATACAACAATGATTTGTTCTCATAAAAATATCATTTACACCTTAGTGGTATGGGACTCATTTCTTCTCCTATTTATTTATGAGAAAGTGTAGTGTTATCATATTTTATCACCTTGGGTTGTGGTAGAATTAACCTAAAAAAATCGAACTAGATTAATAATGAATTGGTTTTAGTTATTTCTTATTATTTCTTACTACCATGATAACATTTTTCCTCTTAATTTTACAATGTGTGTTCTTTCTATGTTTTGATTTTATTATGTCTTATTATGATATTGATTAACATTTTGTTCTTGATGGAAATTAAAAAATAATTTATATTAGGAATTAAATAATTAATTATATTATTAATTAAAGAAGATTCAAATTTTACTAAAGCAGGTGTTTCTTAAAATTTGATGATACTGAAACTTAGGCAATTTAAATGATTAACTAAATTATTTCATCAATGATAATAGAATCCATATAGAATTTGAATCATGATAGTTATTGGGGATAATGATGAAAATAAATAAATGTATTGTTAAATGACAATTAGAATTTAAATTATTGATAAAACGGGTATAAATTCTTGAGACGATGTTTTGGCATCCTAGAGTGGGAAACTATGATTAATCAGTCTGTTAATTCAAAATGCAATAAGAACTAGTTATGTGATAAAGATAATTTCTAGGGCCATAGTCACGTGTCTTCTTGAGATGGTTGAGTTCTTTGTGTTTGGATCCATGATAGATCATTTATATGTGAAGGATGGAAGCCTTGTTTTGTGTCTTAGATTTCCAAATTGATTAATCTTATTTTTTTTGTTTCTTCATTATGATGTACCCTAGTTTTTATCTTCACTTTGGGATATGATATGTAGAGGGGAGGCCCCGATGTGATACGATCTAGGGTTGGTTGAGCCAAGTATGGCTGCTATGATTTATGTCTGGAGGTTCAGATGATGTAGTAATAGTTGACACTTGTGACAGAGAGATGCATCATTCTATGCATTTGGGTGTTATAGATAACAAAAAATATTATGGAACATGTTGAATATAGTATTACACATTTATGTGATAAATTTGGATGATTTTTTTAATTAATCTACTTAATTATGGATGGCCACATTGCTGGTCTTATCTGTATTCCTTTCCCCACCACTTGTAGAAGCTAAATGTTCATGTCTATGTGTTTCCTATTGAGATTATATTAGAATGGTTTATTGTATTTATTGGTTTATGTAATGATTCTAATAAAGAATAAATAATTTTAAACACATGGGGTTGGTAATTCTTGAATGAATGTGCTGAATATTTATTACTCTCGAGAAACCGTGGAGTTGATATGGATTATTCCTAGAGGATATAAACTATACTCTGATTATTAATTCAATGTAATGAGGAATAATGATGTTGGATAATTAATAGTGTTGGTTGGAGTGGATACTCAAGAAGGGGGTGAATTGAGTTCCAATTAAAATTTCTTCTAACAACTTTATGGTTAAGAAAACCCCCACTTTTAAAAACCACCCAGTTAATTAAGGTAGTAGAAATGTAAATTATCAATTGATCAACGAGTTTCTTAAAGGGTGATTAATCCTCATTGGCATCAGTGTAGAACACCAATTCAACTTTTGAATCAACTTTTCTGAATTAAACAAATACACACACTGACCAAAACTATCTATTAAAGTGTAAGAAAAAACAGTTTTATGTTTTAACAAATTTAAGCAGCAGATAAAATCAAAATAAAGTATATGAAGATTTGTACAACAATATAATCAAGAGTTCAGTCTCAAGATGAGACCTAACCCTCTCCACTTGGTGATCACCTGCCACCAAGACGTTTATATTAAAACTTGATACACAACCTGTATCAGGCTTTACAACATTTTTCACAAACTGTCTAGGGAACACACCCTCTTCCATAGTTCTTTGTGGGAAAGACAAACAAAACATACCACACACGGTCACTTCCACAGTTATGCGTGGGAAACACAGATAATGTGATGTTTGATGTGCAGATAATTAATCTCCTCCAGTTCAAGCATAGGAGATATTGTGTGATATAAACAGACACACACACTTATCAAAGATATAAAATAAACACAATGGAGGAGTTATGATGAGAATGTGTTTAGAAGGATCTATGTGTTTGAAGTTCAGCACTTGACTCCTCAGAATGAGAAATGTTAAATTTCGAGTCAATCTCTAGAAGTTGATTCCAAAACAGAGTGTTGAAACTCCAGGTTCAATCTTTCAATATTCGTCTTCTGATTTTGATCAAGAGTTGATGAAGTACAGAAGGTAGGAATGAGTTTATCCCAAAATGATCTTCTTGATGCTTGGGGGTTTAGGGTCTTAGTGCTTAATGGTTCGACTTTTTGTTCTGGAAAGTAAGATCTACCACACTTTTCATACAAACCTTTCTTTGTATCCATGTATTCTTTACTCTTATTGTTTTTATCCTCGATCTACTTATTATTTCGTGGTCTTCTCTCTTTATATTTTATTTCCAATAATGGGAATGAGGAGATCACTTGCATGCTTTCTCGTACCTCGTACTGTCCACAGTATTGTCTCCTGAAATGTTTACAATCAGCATTAATTAATGTCATAGAATTTACTTTATCAACTATTATTGTTAGAAAAGTATTATGAAATTGACAAAGTATGTAAGAATAAGCATCGATAGACTGATAGCGGTAGCCTTCATATCGGTAGGCTTCAATAGTAGGTGCACATCGGTAATCTCCAGCTGTAACCTTTAACAGTATGCTCACACCAGTAACCATGTAACAGTGACCTTGTCGTGTTAACCTTGTAATGGTGATCATATAACGGTAACCTTTTATCAATGACCATGTAGCTATTACCATGTAGTGGTAACCTTGTAGCGATAACCTTGTAACGGTGAGCTTGTAACTGTAACCTTGTAACGGTGAGATTGTAACTATATCCTTAATAAGGTAAGCTTGTAACTGCAACTGTGTAACGGTAAGCCTGTAACTGTAACCTTGTAACATTTAGCAGTGAGATTGAAAGTATATGAATATTACTCGATAGGAACATTAAACATTAATCAAACATAATTAGCAAAGAATTAAGTCATGGTTCTCACTTAAATGAAAACAAGATTTGGAATTATCAAAATACGATTTGGGATTATCAAAATATGATTTGGAATAATCAAAATAGAATTTGAGATTATCAACATATGATTTGAAATTATCAAAATAGGTGAGGTCCAACATTCTCCCCCTTTTTGATAATCACAAATTATGTCATTTCTAAGAGTTTTGAATCAAGGTAAAAACATCTTCAAATGTCATTGAATCAGAAGATTTATGTTTTGAATATTTTCTCCCCCATGAGAATGACTTCTCCCCCTCTTCTCCCATTTAATATTTTCTCCCCTTTGTGATTAAAAAAAGCATATAGAATAATAAAATTGTGAAAAGAGAGAATCTTTATTAATAAATCAAGAGTACATTATACAAAAATTGATACACCAATCCCTATCAACTAATAAGTCCACACTCAATCCACATTAGATATGCCCATAAGAGATTTTTCCTTGGAGGCTGAGGATACATGTGCTGAAGGTGGAGGTATAGGCCAAGGGATGGCAGTTAGCAAGGTAGGAGGAGCTGCAACAAAAGCATCAGTAGACCTGTAGTGATTATATTCATGAGAAATTGAGGGGGTCAAGATTCTAATGGCCTGGGTAGGAGTCATCAAAGGAGCAGCACTGGTGGAACCTAAAGCAGCTGAAGAAGCAAGTAGAGCAGGAGGAACTATTATTAGAGTACAGTCCACATGGAGGAAAGGAAATAGAAGATTCATAAAGTACATAATGATACCGCCACCTCTCTCCATAGCAGGAATAAAACCATCCTTATTCACAATGAATTTATCCAAAGTAGGAGTCAATTCTCTAAGTCTTCCAACCTGATCCTTAAAGGAAAGAGTGACAGGTGGGATCCTTAAGTTTTCCAACAACAACTTGATGTGACCATACATATGATGTTTGGTGTACACCTGTTTTTAGTAGAAATAAATTTGATCCTTGATGCCCTTCTAATCTTGAGCAGCTTCCCTTAAATAGTTTCCCACAAGATAATGAAATTACCTAGTGAAGGAAATGACCTGAGAATATGAGGAACTACCAGTTGAGAACGTTTCCACTTTTTCTCTGAAAATGGTCTTAAAATCAAAAATGTAAATTAAAGGAGAAGAAGAAGTGGAAGCAGATGCACCTAGAGGAGCCAAAGAGAAGGCCATCATTTCTTTGAAAGATTTTGTCAGCCCAATTATCAGTCTTTTGATATCATCATCTTTCCCTTTCACATGTTTTTCCATAGATTTAATGAAATCCTCAAACACTATGACAATATTTTGAACTATACATTTGACATATGCAAGGTTTCTATACACTTGGGTCCATGAAGCCATATAAACTTCTAATTTTGTAAGATAATGTTTCGCAGAAACCATAGGATTGACCAACTCACTGATTTGACTCTGGTATTGTCTTACTTCCTGGAGCAGAGTAGATTGAATACTATATTTCATTTTGGATATGTTAGATGTTAGATGCTCATGAGCTAGAGCAACAACCTTTTCCACTTCTGAAGACCTATCCCTAGACACTTTTTGCAGGTCGGATTTTAGGGATTGAAGATATGCCTTTCTAACGTTGTCTTGAGGGAAAGAGGTTTCTGAAGGGTAAAAAGTAAGGTTTGGTACTGAGGGTCTTCTGTTAGGCCTATCATCTCCTGAGTCATCATAGTCTAGAACGAACACCATAAATCCAGGGTCTCAGACCAGCCTTCAAGTTCGTGAAAAATAACAATTGATCCTATAACAATAGGTTCCTCCCCCTCAATATGATAAATCTCTTGATCGGACACATTCATTTCCTCGAGACCTCTTTGATCAACTACAACATCAGGAAGGTTCACTTCCACTTCTACCTCAAAATATTTAACTACTTCTAAGATAGATCCAGCCTCAATTGAATCAGTAGTTTCTACATCTGCTCCACTTTATACCCTTTCAGTATGTCCTATTAGAGGACTAAGACTTATACATTCCTATTCATTTTCACCAGAAGTTGTCTCAAGGTCATCATGACTTGATTCATGGTTGTCTTCCTCATCTAAGGTATCTCTTACTTCTCTTAAAAAATCTCATCACCTTATTCTTCATTGGTCTCCTTATCACTATCCCTCAGATAGATTCCCTTCTAGGAAATCTCTTTGGTGGGCTAGGCTCACCAAAGGATATAGTAGTCGCACGGGGATTGGAGGGAACGTCAGGGTCACTCCTGTCATCTATTGGAGTGTCCTATCATTATTACACAACAGAAACTTCTTATTCTTCACCTAAGTAGGCAGCCTCATCTTCATCATGCTTAAGACCAGGGTCTATATTATTCTCAGGACTAGTAAGATGAGTCACAAGATTGAACTCTTTATACAACTTAGCCTAATCATTCACCCATCTCTTCATCCATGGATTCCAGTTAATATTCATGATCATGCATATTACTTTGGTAATGTTTATCTTATACAACAATAATTTCTTCCTTATCTCTAGAAACTACATTCACTTTAAACAAAATAGATATCATCTAGGCATGGAATTGATCATTGGATTTGGAACTATGGTTGGTCATGTATTCAAGTTTAATCATCAACATCCTACACAGGTTAATCTTATGTTCCTGCTTCAACAAATACAAAATGAATATGTCCTGATACTTCAAAACAGCAAAGTCCCCTCTTCTGAGACTTATCACATGCTGAAACAAATTTGAAAAGTAGCTTATCCTCTCCAAACATCTCATCAGCAATGAATTTCATAGGAATTCCATGTAATGTCCTGGACCCTCCTGGCCCATTAATTTTCCAAAAGTGAGGCTCCACCAAAACAGTGGCACCGTGAAGGTGACACCGTGATGGTGGCATCGTGACGGTGGCACCGTGAGGGTGACACTTTGACGGTGGCACTGTGAGGGTGACACTGTGTCCCCTCGCCGAGCCTTTCATTCTTCTTCCAGTACCTAACTTTTCTGCTCCCGCAACGTAAGTTTCGACGTAAATTAATTCTTTTACCCCTTTTAAAACCATTTAATGCCCATAATTAATTCCTAAAAATCCTGAGAGACCTCGGTGTGTAACTGTCGAGCCGCGTGGTCAACCCACGACCCCCGCGCCTTATGCGGTTTCGCATTCTCACCTCAACCGTTTGTGGCTCTTATAAACTAAGGGTTAGCTGTGGTTTCTCCTTTCCTTGATTGTGACTTTTTACAAACATCTTTGGTTGCATCGGGCGCGCCGCATCATTATGTGTAGAGTTCCGCGCCTGGACTAAGCGTCAATCATCTATCAATAGGTAGGGAATTTCTCCTTCGTCTCTCTCTTTTGTGTATCATGCGGGGTGGGATGTTTTTGTTTTTGTAAAATTGGATAAACCAGACCTAAATATATATAATGAACGAACCCTATAAGGAATTAGGGGAAGGACTGTGATCGTTGATGTTGTTTATATTAAAATAATCTTTCTGAGTTGTGCTGGCTTACGCGTTTCTGAAAATCTAGGCCATTGGTGGTCGTTGTTTGTGTACTAATGAATCCCTGTTGATGTTTTAAATGGCTTATTTGTGGTTGTGAACTCCTTCCATTAAAAAGGATACTGGTTAATCACGTACACCCGGCTAAGTGAATTAAAAGCCCCAGGATCAATCCTTCCCTGATAACCCCAGTTAAAACACACAGAAATTGAAATCATAAAGTGTGTAAAATCTTTTAAATCTGAAAATACCGGCAACGCCCTGCTTAGTGTTGGTGATGGTGGTTTGGTTTTTTTCTTTCACGGGCTGATTTCAGGAGATGTGGGAGGGGATGGGATCCCTTGTTTTTTTTTATGAATTCAGTAGTTGTGAGTTTTAAGACCTGGTGGTTACTTTTTTATATCATGAATTGGGGTGGGATCCTCTGTTGTTGAGAACCGGGTGTGGGCGTTATGGTTGATTCTTGACTGTTTACTTTCCTGGACTTGTGCCTATGCTTACTAGTTTCCCAGTGGTGCTAACTTAATTAAACATTATCACTGATCTTGAAACAAGAATGGGACAAATGGGTTTTGTTGGCGAGAGTCATGACTTGTGACTTGGACGCAGTGGTGTTGTGTTCTGTAGGCTGGTTAGAAAAACCTAGGCTTTGGGTTAGTGCTTGTTACATATATCTATACTTGTAGTTTTGTGTTTCTTATTCGCGCCCCACCCAAGTTGAGCACTTAGTTCCGAACACCCCCATTTCATGGGGGAGGGTGTTTTTCCCAACACTATTCTTAGTGGCTGGTTATTATCTCCTTTTCTGCTCCCTTTCTCGGATAGCCCAAGTATCTTTGAGTGTGATGGCCTGAGGTCCATTATTAGCCCAAGAACCTTCGGGCGAGGTAGTGTGGTGGTTGGCCAGGTGTGTGCGGAAGGTGGTTTCCGAAGTGTCTTCGGGATGAGGCCCAGGTGTCTTCGGGCGTGGAAGTGGATTTTGTAGCCCAGGTGTCTTCAAGCATGGTGGTGGTTGTTCTGGCCTAGGTGTTTGCAAGAGTGGTTACATGTGATAGTTGTGGCCTAGGTGTTTGCGAGCGGGATTCGGTAGTGGGACTGCGTGTGGTAGTTGTGGCCTAGGTGTGTGTGGGCGGGTGTGGCAGTGGGACTACGGTGAGAATGGCGGGATTGGTTCGATGCATAGGATGTCTCAATAACTAGTGGGAAAGTGGCACGGGGTACCCAAACATCGATGTTCTCTTATTATATATATTACCTGACTTATGTTATTTGGGGAGTGTGACTTGGTGTGGCTTGGGTGGATAGTTTAACTTGAAAGGTGTTTGGTTTACTCCTTTTTCTCCCGGGACTTTAGTACGTTCCCCCACTTGTGCATGAGATTCATTGGTTTTCCCTACTGAGTGTACTTGTATGCTCACCCTACGTATATAAAACTGCTTTCAGGTTTCCAGGAGGACTTCGGGGATCATGCAGGACCATACTAGCTCGGACCTTTGAGGCAGTTGCAGTTGTTTCTTTTCTTCTTTGGTACTTACCTTTATAGCCACCTTTTTGTACCTTGTGGCTCTTACTTTGGGAACATGCATGTGGGAATGGTTTACTTTTGGATTTACTTTTCTTTTAGTTTTGGAGTTGTTGGGTTCTATCATCTTATCTCCTAATCTTGTAAAACAGAAAAAGGGTAATGCCTTCCATTTAGTGTGTGATTCTATACCCTTGGTGCTAGTCGCCACTCCGGGACCTATTGAAGGCGGGTTTCGGGGGTCATTATCTCTCCTTCAACTTAAAGAAGGAAGGGTCTGGCAGTCTGCTGACCCTTCCCTCCTTTTGGTGAAGGCGGGTCGTGACAAAATGGTATCAGATGCTGATGGTTGAGAGATAGGATGGAGTCTAGAGTTAGGCACAGTAAGGATTGCACTTTATGGTAGGGAAACAGTGTTGGGTGACCTTGGTGCATGAATTAGGCCAGGGAAGACCGGCTAGGACACGGGATTTTAGGGGCCCCTGTGATCCAATGCAAGGACTCTGGACCTACTGAACGACCACGTGAGGCCACACTGATTACAAGGTAGAGACTCTAGGAAATGTAAATGCATCATAATGACTTGTGTTCTTGTGTTTCTGGGATGTCTTGGGAATTAAGAAGAAATTAAATTTTAAGAAGTTTTGAAGACGTTATTCTGCACTACTTGGGCTTAGGCATTCCTTGTTTACCTTGCAGCTATGGCAGCTGGAAGGAGACCATGTGTGGTAGAGGCGATCGAGGCCCCGGAGACTACTTTGTCCAATCGGCAGAGAGCTAATCGAGAGGAAGAGGACGACTAGTGGCAGAAGACTCTTCGGGTCTTCTAGTGACAGGCCCTCGAGAAGTATGAGGGCAGCACCTCCGACATGAAGACGGAAGGCTGGCTAGAAGAGCTATTTATAGATTTCTACCTAATTCGGGCCCCGACAGAGTACTGGGTTTCTTTGGCCGTCATCCAGATATGGGGAGTGGCGCGTCAGTGGTGGAATCTTTACCTGGGGGAGAGGAGAGAGGCTGAGGTGGTTTGGGCAGATTTTGAGAGGGTGTTCCGTGCGAAATTCCTCTCTTCGACAATAAAGGCAGAAAAGAGACATGAGATACTCTCTCTCAAACAGGGGATTATGTCCGTGAGGGAGCTAGGGATCATGTTCAAGGACCTCCTACATTTTTCTCCAGACCTCTTTCCCGAAGAGGAGTCTCGGGCGAGGCGTTTGGAGGAGGCGCTCCGACCCTCCCTCTAGTACGATGTTACTCCCTTTACCCTGTCAACGTACTTGGAGGTCCAGAAGAAGGAAGAAGTGGTGGAGAGAATGCAAGCTCTATGAGGTATGTCACGAGAGGGGATCTAGCAGGGAACATCAAAGGGGAAGGCTGTCAGCACCAGGCCTCTAGCGTCAGGATCCTCTAGGTTCCGACCTGCAAGGAGCAGGCTGCAGCAATTTCAGTTTTGATCCCCTGGTCCTCGCCCCTTTTCTTGGGGCCCAGGACCGTGGTGCTTCATCTTTGGGAGCCCTGGACATCTTCGGAGTCAGTGCCCGGACTGGGTGTAGTATGGCGGTGGTGGACAGCCCCACCACCCGCCCCAGCAGTAGCTTCCAGCCAGACCTTTCCAGCAGTAGCAGCAAGGACAGCGAGCTCCCGCTCCTCCGAGGGAAGAAGTAGGAGGAGGAGGGAAACCTCAGGGCGCACCTCAGGGACCTCGACCGGGGTGTGCTCGGGGAGGTGGTCGGCAGCCGAGGGGTAGAGGAGTTGGGCGTGGATAGTTGCATGCCGCAGAGGCAGTAGTTCTAGCAGGGCCATAGGTTGTTCGAGGTACGATCAGTCTGTTTAGCACTCTTGCTTATGCCTTGTTCGATACCGGAGCTTTGCACTCCTTTGTTGCACCCAGTCTAGCCCGTGCCTTGGGTTTAGATGCAGAGAGACTACCAGTGCCCCAGGTGTTGACCACACCAGTTGGAGGTCAGACCAACTTTTTGTTTGTTTGTCGGGGATGTAGACTGATGATAGGGCCACATCAGTCGGTTAGGGATCTTCTTCTTCTACAGATTCATCCATACGATGTCATCCTAGGCATCGACTGGCTATTTTCTGTGCGTGCCATCATCAACTGTTTCTAAAGAAGGGTTGTGTTATCTGACTTGGACGGTTGGCGTGTTACCTTTATCGGTGAGCAGAGCAGTCATAAGAGAAATAGGCGAGAGGAACCCCTCCTCTCTTTGTTGGTCGAGCTGATAGTGGAATCAGTAGATGCTAAAATGGTGGAAGTGCCAGAGATCGTTCATGAGTTTATGGACGTCTTCCCTGAGGAGGTGATGACTCTACCCCCCTCGGCGTGATATCGAGTTTGGGATAGACCTGTAGCCCGGCGCTCGACCGATCTCGATGGCTCCTTACCAGATGGCACCTTCAGAGCTACGGGAGTTGCGGATCAAGATTGACGATCTGATGAAGAGGGGTTATGTTTTCCCGAGTGCGTCATCGTTGGGTGCTCTAGTCTTGTTTGCAAATAAGGCATATGGTGGTCTCAGGTTGTGCATAGACTACAGGAGGCTGAATCATGTGACGATCAAAATTCCCTACCCTCTTTCGAGGATAGACGGTCTTTTCGACCAACTGAAGGGGGCAGGATGGTTCTCGAAGATCGACTTGCGGTCTGGGTACCACCAGCTAAGAGTGAAGGAGGGTGACATCCCGAAGACGGCGTTTAGATGCAGGTATGGACACTTCAAGTTCGTAGTCATGCCCTTCGGTGTTACGAACGCCCCGGCTGTGTTCATGGGCTTATGAACTCCATCTTCCGGGAGTACTTGGATTGGTTCGTGGTTGTGTTCATCGACGATATCCTGATCTATTCGAGGTCAGAAGAGGACCATGCAGAGCACCTGAGGACAGTTTTGGATGTCCTCTGACATCATCAGCTCTATGGGAAGTTGTCAAAATGCAAGTTCTAGACACGAGAAGTGCACTTCCTTGGGCACGTGGTGTCCGAGAAGGGGGTAGCGGTGGACCCATCAAAAGTTGAGGCGATTGTTTCTTGGGCAGCACCCAAGAATGTGGCAGAGGTGCGTAGTTTCCTTGGGCTGGCAGGCTACTATCGGAGGTTCGTACCCAGCTTCTCCCGAGTAGCAGCCCCTTTGATAACCCTTACCAAGATGGACCAGGTTTTCGGGTGGAGTGAGCAGTGCGAGTCAGCCTTCAGCTATCTGAAAGAGAAGATGGTTAGTTCCCCAGTGCTGAGATTAGCAGAAGAAGGGGTGGCCTATGAGGTGTTCTGTGATGCTTCAGGACAGGGCCTGGGTTGTGTGTTGATGTAGTGAAAAGGGGTGATCTCTTATGGGTCCAGGCAGCTACGCCCCCATGTGCGTAATTACGCCACCCACGACCTGTAGCTTGCAGCATTCGTTTTTGCACTAAATTTATGGCGGCACTACCTCATCAGGGAATGCTTTGTGGTCTTCACGGATCACAAAATCTTTAAGTATATCTTCTCCCAGCGGGACTTAAACTTGCGATAGTAGAGATGGGTGGAGTTCCTCCAGGATTACGACTTCGAGATCTCTTATACTGAGGGCAAGGGAAATGTGGTGGCCGATTCCTTGAGCAGGAGGACGCAGAAGGATGTGGTCTGAGAGTCGGCGGATGCATGGAAGGCAATGGAAGAGTTGGCTGCCTTACACCTGGATGCGAAGATGGATAGCGGCAGAGGCTGCCTATATCAGATGATAGTGCAATCGTCTCTGTTTCGAAAAGTGGGCAAGTCTTAGTGGGGAGACCCAGAGTGCGAAGTGATGTGTGACCGGGTTGACCAGGGAAATGCTCCAGAAGGATGGGCAGAGGATGGTCAGAACCAGATGCTTTTCCAGAAAAAGTTGTTTGTTCCAGGAGTAATGAGCGGGAAGGTTCTCAGTGAGTTCCACAACTCACCCCTGGTGGTACACCCAGGAGTTTCCAAGATGTACCAGGGACTGAAAGGACAGTTTTGGTGGCCTGGAGTGAAGCGAGCAGTGGCAGAGTATGTGGCCAAGTGCTTAGTGTGTCAGCAAGTTAAGGCTGAACACCGAGTTCCAAGCAGCCTACTACAGTCTCTATATGTCCCCGAGTAGAAGTGGGACGACATCTCGATGGATTTCATCACGGGACTACCCAAGTTCCAAGGGGGATACGACGCCATCTGGGTGGTAGTGGACAGGTTGACAAAATCGGCTCACTTTCTGGCGATCAGGGAGTCGAGTGTTGTGGATGCTTTGGCACAAAAGTACATGGATGAGGTAGTGCAGTTGCATGGATTTCTGAGGACTATAGTCTCGGATAGGGATGCACGATTTACCTCGTGAGTCTGGAGAAGATTGCAGCATATTTTTGGCACCCAGTTACGCCTTAGCACTGCTTTCCATCCCCAGACAGATGGACAAACAGAGTGCACCATCCAGACCTTGGAGGATATGCTACGGGCATGTGTTCTGGACTCAGGAAGATCATGGGTACGACTCTTTCCCCTGGTAGAGTTCGCCTACAATAATAGCTACCACTCTACCATTGGTATGGCCCCGTTTGAAGCCTTTTACGGGAGGTCATGCCGTTCACCTATGTGTTGGGCTGAAGTAGGAGAGGCAAGCATCCTTGGGCCGGAGGTGGTGAAGAACACGACAGAGAAGGTTCAGCTCATACGGGAAAGGATGAAGGTGGCCCAGGACTGACAGAATTCGTATGTTGATACCAGGAGGAGGCCCTTGGAGTTTGAGGTTGGGGACCACGTGTTCTTGAAGGTCTCCCCTCAGCGTGGGCAGCGGAGTTTCGGCAAGGGGAGTAAGCTTTCTCCCAGGTTCATTGGACCCTTCGAAGTGTTGCGGCGTGTCGGCGAAGTGGCTTATCAGCTAGCGTTACCACTGCCGCTACTAAGGACACATGATGTCTTTCATGTGTCCCATCTCCGTCGGTATATGCACGATGATTAACACGTCCTTGATTGTGGTGATTTGGACATCGAGGAAAATATGACCTTTGTGGATAGACCAATGATGATCGAGGATCGCAAGGAGAAGGTTCTTCGTGGGCGAACCATTCCCTTGGTTCGTGTGTTGTGGAGACATGGTGGGCTTGAGGAGAGTACGTGGGAGAGGGAAGCACATATGCATACCCAATACCCATAGTAGTTTTAAGTTTTGTTCCTTTTTGTACCTGTTGTGATAGAACGTTTTGTCTTTTGGCTATGAAATGTATTGGTTTCCTTTCCTCTGATTGTGTGTGAAAATCCTTGGCTATGGGGGAGGAGAGAACCCGACCCCTAATAAACACGCATTAAGGTGGATGCGATTAAACCCGTGCGGGTGAGTCAGTGCCACCCAAAGCGGATAATATCTTGACATGGGGGGAGGAGACACCCCAACCCACATGCTTGGGTAGTTTGGCATGATATGTTGCTTGGTTCTTGACAGAGAAGTGTTTTTGGTTAGCATGGGTTCACTTCTAAGAGGTATCTTTCGAGGTGGTTGTTCGGACCCTCTCCTACCTTCTTGGTTTATTTTGATTCTCGAAGACGAGAATCGTTTAAGAGGTATCTGATGTAATGGCCCGAACCCTCCTGGCCCATTACTTTTCCAAAAGTGAGGCTCCACCAAAATAGTGGCACCATGAAGGTGACACCGTGAGGGTGGCACTGTGACGGTGGCACCGTGAGGGTGACACCGTGTCCCCTCGCCGAGCCTTTCGTTCTTCTTCCAGTACCTGACTTTTCTTCTCCCGCAACGTAAGTTTCGATGTAAATTAAATCTTTTACCCATTTTAAAACCATTTAAAGCCCATAATTAATTCTTAAAAATCCCAAGAGACCTCGGTGTGTAACTGCCCAGTCGCGTGGTCAACCCACGACCCCCATGCCATACGCGGTTTCGTGTTCTCACCTCAACCGTCCGCGACTCTTATAAACTAAGGGTTAGTCGTGGTTTCTCATTTCCTCGATCGTGGATTTTCACAAACAGCTTTGGGTGCATCGGGCGCACCACATCGTTATGCGTAGAGTTCCGTGCTCGACCTAAGAATCGATCATCTATCAACGGGTAGGGAATTTCTCCTTCGTCTCTCTCTTTTGTGTATCATGCAGTGTGGGAATGTTTTTGTTTCTGTAAAATTGGATAAACCAGACCTAAATAAAGATAATGAACGAAACCTATAAGGAATCAGGGGGGACTGCGATCGTTGATGTTGTTTATATTAAAGTCATCTTCTTGAGTTGTTCTTGATTACGCGTTTCTGAAAATTGAGGCCATTTGTGGTCGTTGTTTGTGTACTAATGAACCCCTGCTGATGTTTTAAATGGATTGTTTGTGGTTGTGAACTACTGCCGTTAAAAAGGATACTGGTTAATCACGTACACCTGGCTAAGTGAATTGAAAGCCCTAGGATCAATCCTTCCTTGATAACCCCAAGTTAAAACACACAAAAATTGAAATCATGGAGTGTGTAAAATCTTTTAAATCTAAAAATATCGGTAAGGCCCTGCTTAGTGTTGGTGACGGTGGTTTGGTTGTTTTCTTTCATGGTCCGGTTGCTGGAGATGTGGGAGGGGATGGGATCCCCTGTTCTTTTTATGAATTTTGTGGTTGTGAGTTTTTAGACCCGGTGGTTACTTGTTTATATCACGAATTGGGGTGGGGTCCTCTGCTGTTGAGAACCGAGTGTGGGCGTTATGGTTGATGCTTGACTATTTACTCTCCTGGACTTGTGCCTATGCTTACTAGTTTCCTAGTAGTGCTAACTTAATTAAACATTATCACTGAACTTGAAACAAGAATGGGACAAATGGGTTTTGTTGGTGAGAGTTGTGACTTGTGACTTGGACGCAGTTGTGTTGTGTTCTGTAGGCTGGTCAGAAAAACCTAGGCTTTGGGTGAGTGCTTGTTACCTATATCTATACTTGTAGTTTTGTGTTTCTTATTTGTGCCCCACCCAAGTTGATCACTTAGTACCGAACACCCCCATTTCATGGGGGAGGGTGTTTTTCCCAACACTATTCTTAGTGGCTGGTTATTAGCTCCTTTTCTGCTCCCTTTATCGGATAGCCCAAGTATCTTCGGGCGGGCTGTGATGGCCTGAGGTCCATTATTAGCCCAAAAACCTTCGGGCGGGGTAGTGTGGTGGTTGTCCAGGTGTGTGCGTCAGGTGGATTCACAAGTGTCATAGGGATGAGGCCTAGGTGTCTTCGGGCGTGGTAGTGGATTTTCTAGCCGAGGTGTCTTCGGGTGTGGTGGTGATTGTTCTGGCCTAGATGTTTGCAGGCATGGTTACATGTGATAGTTGTGTCCCATGTGTTTGCGAGTGGGATTCGGCAGTGGGACTGTGTGTGGTAGTTGTGGCCCAGGTGTGTGCGGGTGGGTGTGGCAGTGGGATTGCGGTGAGAATGGCGGGATTGGTTCGATGCGTAGGATGTCTCAATAACTAGTGGGAAAGTGGTGCGGGGTACCCAAACATCGATGTTCTCTTATTATATATATTACTTGACTTGCGTTATTTGGGGAGTGTGAATTGGTGAGGCTTGGGTGGATAGTTTACCTAGAAAGCTGTTTGGTTTACTCCTTTTTCTCACAGGACTTTAGTACGTTCCCCCACTTGTGCATGAGAGTCTTTGGTTTTCCCTACTGAGTGTACTTGTATGCTCACCCTACGTATATAAAACTGCTTTCAGGTTTCCAGGAGGACTTCAGGGATCACGCAGGACCATACAATCTCGGACCTTTGGGGCAGTTGCAGTTGTTGTTTTTCTTCTCTGGTACTTACCTTTGTAGTCACCTTTTTGTACCTTGTGGCTCTTACTTTTGGAACATGCATGTGGGAATGGTTTAATTTTGGCTTTACTTTTCTTTTAATTTTGGAGTTGTTGGGTTCTATCATCTTATCTTCCGATCTTGTAAAACAGAAAAAGGGTAATTCATTCTATTTAGTGTGTGATTCTATACCCTTGGTGCTAGTCGCCACTCTGGGACATATTGAAGGTGGGTTTCGGGGGTCATTATCTCTCCTTCAACTTAAAGAAGGAAGGGTCTGGCAGTCTGCTGACCCTTCCCTCCTTTTGGTGAAGGTGGGTCGTGACATTCCATTCCCTATCAATTCAGTTAAAGCTTCTTCATAGAAAAATTACTCACTAGTGGGAGGAACCACTTTTGAGTAATATTAATAAATTCCTTCATGAGGAATCCTTAAATAATCATCCCACTCAACAGAGGAGAAATTTACATTTACTCCATTTACTCTGGAAGTCATCCAATGCTCATTCTAAGACTGTCCGAGTATCAGATACTCAAAGATTTCCTTCACCAACTTCGAGTAATAGGGTCCACTATTTTTTGCAAAACATTCAACCTAGGCATGAGCTTCCAGTGCCTTAAGCACTAAAGATCGACTTAGAAGCAGCCATACTGAACTTAATTCTTTTTCAGCTACTATCTCCCTCTTGGATAAATGCAGGTTTAGTACCATTTCCACTATCTGGCTTCTGCTACTTGATTAATCTCTAGGTATCTTAATATCAAGCACATATCCTTCATCACTAACTAGCGGCCTCTTCAATCTAGCCATTAATCCGGAGTAGTTCAAGGTTTCAACGGAGGTTTACGTTTTGAGATTTTAGAGAAAGTGATTTGGAGGAGGGTTTGATGTGGACAAAAATGTGTTCTATGTTCTATTTTTATCATTTTTGGATCAAAAAAGAAAATAAATAAAATAAATAAATAAATAAATACCATAAATTTTTTTGAAGATTCCGGTTTATAGCACATAAAACGCAATGTCCCGGACTTCGAATGTCTATCGGTAAGGATGTATTTGTAAGGTCTAATAGTGAGGTCCTAACAGTGAGGTCCTAACAGTGAGGTTCTGATAGTGAGATTCTAACAGCGTGGTTCTAACGTTGAGGTTTTAACGGTGAATTTTTAACAGTTAATCATACCGAAATCACGTCTGATGTAACTTAACCTTTCATAATTCATAATATTTTTGAATATATCATCCAATTGGTGTTCATTAGCAATGAATTCAATAGTGATATCACCCTTTTGAAAATAATCTCACTAGAAGTGATGTATTACATCAATATACTTTGTTCTAGCATGAGATACTAGCTTCTTAGAGATATTAATAGCACATGTGTTTTCAAAGTTTATAGATACATGTTTGAATTGATATCCATAGTCTAGTAAAGTGTGTTTCATACACAAAATTTGAGCACAACAACTACCATCAACAATGTATTTAGTCTCTCCATTAGATAATGCAATAGAATTCTATTTCTTACAACACCATGATACTAGTGACTTGCCTAAAATGTGACGTGTTCCATAGGTGCTCTATCTGTCTAACTTGAATCCAGAAAAGGCAGCATCTGAATAACTTATTAAATAAAAAGGATGTCCTCTTGGATAAAACATTCCTAAATTAATAGTATACTTGAGATATTTAAAAATCCTTTTATGACAATTTAAATGAGACTCTTTGGGATTGGCTTGAAATTGATCACACATGCATACACTGAACATAATATCAGGTCTACCAGCAGTAAGATAAAGTAGACTCCCAATCATACCTCTATAATTTGTTTGATTGACTGGTTTTCCAGCTTCATCAGCATCCAATTTACAAGTGGTACACATAGGTGTATCACTTCCTTTAATACTATCCAATCCGAAACAATTTAAAAGATCTTTAATATATATATTTTGATTTAAAATAATACCATCTTTGTTTTGAAAAATTTAAAATCCAAGGTAAAATTTTAGTTCCCCCATTAAACTCATTTCAAATACATTTTTCATCATTTTTTAATTATTAGTAGATAAAAATGTTTAGAAGATCCAAAAATTATATCATCTACATAAATTTGTACTATTAAAACAACTTTGGAAATCCTTTTAATAAAGAAATTGGGATCTTCTATCCCTTTTGTAAGACCTTTTGAAGTATGAAATGAACTGAGTCTATCATACCATGCTCTTGGAGCTTGATTTAGACTATATAAAGATTTATACAGTTTAAAAACATGATTTGGAAAATTAGGATTTGTAAATCCAGGGGGTTGTTCAACAAATACATCTTCAATTATATGTCCATTTTGAAATGCACTTTCGAAATCCATTTGATAAATTTTGAAATTCAGATTATCTGCATAAGAAAGTAGTATCCTAACGGATTATAGTCTAGCTATAGGATCGATGCTTTCCTTGTAGTCTATTCCATATTCTTAACTATACCCCTGTGCAAGTATGCTAGCCTTGTTTATAACTATATTTCCAGACTCATCAACTTTGTTCCAAAACACCCATTTAGAGCCTATGGTTATGGTGTCCTTAGGTTATCTACTAGTTGCCAAACATTGTTTCAATCAAACTGATTCAATTCTTCTTATATAGACATCCCCCAAAATTCATCATTGATTGCATCATTGATATTTTTAGGTTCAAGCTATGAAAGAAAAGCTTGATGTTCAACCTAGTTCTCAGAGAAGCTCTACTTTGTGTCCCTTGATTTAAATCACCTACTACATAATCTAAAGGATGAATCCTTAGAGTTAGAATACGTCAAGAAAGAGTTGAACTACACTCCTCATGGTCATCTATTAGTTCAGGCTCAACCAGTGCAGATTTTAAAAGATTCCCAGAACTGATTACTTTTACAGGAGGTTTACTATTATTATCGTTACGATCATGGATTGGCCTATCTTCCTCACGATATTCAAGAGAGATTTTGAGTTCATGTGAATCAGTCTCATCAAATTTGACATGAACTGACTCTTCCACACATTTGGTTTTCTTATTGAATACTCTATAGGCTTTACTCGATATTGAGTAACCTAGGAAAATTAATTCAGCGCTTTTGGAAGAAATTTTTTTGAGATTATCATTAGTGTTAAGGATAAATACTTTTCACCCAAAACACTAAATTAATTAAACATAGGATTCTTATTGTTCCAATTCTCATAAGAGGTCTTCATAAGAATCAGTATAATTAAGACTCTATTGATAATGTACCTAGATGTATTAACAGCTTCAGCCCAGAAGTAAATTTGCAAATCATATTCATTGAGAATTATCCTAGAAATCTCTTGAAGAGTCCTATTACTTATTTCCACAACTCCATTCTATTGAGGTGTTCTATGAGTAGAGAAGTTGGGACTATATCCATTGTGTGAGCAATAAGATTCAAAATCTTGATTTTCAAACTCAATGACATGATCACTTCTCAAGGTCTTGATCATATGTTGACTAATACTTTATAAAGACTTGTAATAGTTGATAAAATAATATCAATCTTCACTTTTGTGGGCCAGAAAGTATAACAATGTGTACCAAGAAAAATCATCTACAAGAACTTAAAAATAGTGCTTCCCATTTAAACATGAAACTCTTGATGGTCTGAACAAATCCATGTAAACCAACTCAAGCGGTTGAGGAGTAGAAAATTCTTTCTTTGGTTAGAAGGAAACATTGTGTTTTCCCTTTTGGAAAGGATTACACACTTTGATAAGAGGGAATTCAAATTTAGGCAAGTATCCAGAAAAATCGTTCCTAGTTAGTTTCCTATGTAAGTGCACATTACAGTTTCCTAGTCTTATGTTCCACAACCAGGATTCCTTATTAAACGCATTTAAAATAGAGACATTTTTCTTCGCTTAAGAATCTATATCAATAGAATATAAATTCTCATTTCTAAGAGAAGTAAATATTAAATCATTTTTATAATAAAAAACATTACATGAATCATTTTCAAACATGACATTAATACAATCATCACACAACTGAGAAATACTTAGCAGGTTGTATTTTAACCCATTAACAAAAATTACATTTGAAATTAATAAAGTATTAGGGTTACCAATCTGGCCTAAGATGATGATTTTACCTTTAGCATTATCACAATATGTGACATATCCACCATCAAATTTAATCAGACTTTTGAAACATGTATAGTCTCATGTCATATGTCTTGAACATCCACTATCCAAGTACCACAGAGATTTACAAGATCTCTTTAGACAATTATACTACAAGACAGATTAAATGTGGGATAATTTTGGTACCCTTATTTTCTAGGGTCCATAAAGGTTAGCAATAAATACTTTAGAAACCCATACATGTCTCACCGATTTCCTATAATCAATAGATATATTTTGGGACATAAACGCTCTTTTTGGTCCATTAGAGAATTTTTTTTTATGAAATGGTCTAGAACATGAACTTGCTGTAAATTGTCCAGATTTTGCAACAAATTTGGTTTTCATAAACTTCATATGTCCTAGCTGATATCCTATAGTAGTTCTATATTTTGAGGAAATATGATGTCCTAGAAACTAAGTGACAGAATCTCTACTAGCAGTAAATTTTTCATGAGCATTCATTAATTGTTCATTAGATAATTTGATTTTAGTATTTTCTATTAATAGTTGAGCACTTTTTTCTTTCTTAATATCCCGATTAGATTTGTAATTAGTATTTAAAGAATGTTGTATTTTAAATAATTTATATTTATCCTTGAGTTCATTAAAATTATCCTCAAGCATTCCACAGTATTCAAATAGTTCATCCTTACTCAAATTTTCATCATTGTTTGGTTCACCTTCATTCCCTGAATAATAATCATTAGGCATATGGAAATTAGGTGTTACCTTAGATGTTTCTGTCATGAAGCACAAGTTGGCATGATTGTTTCGTTCATTATCAAAAGTATCAGATCCACCGGTGTTGTCTTATGAATCACTCTAGGTAGCTTTCATATCCTTTTTATCACCTTTTCCATTATCTTCATATTTCTTCCTAAATTTCAGCTAGGGGCAGTCTTCCTTCACATGACCTTTTTGTTTTCACTCATAACAGATTATTTCATTTAAGTTTTCATTCCATTTTCTACCATTCTTCCATTGTCCTTTACAGTAATAATTTCCCTTGTAGTTTTACTTCTTAATAAATCTCTTCTTTTGTAGATTTTTTTGAATCTTCTAGCAAGATGAGCTATCTCCTCATCACTGTCTGAGTCTTCACTTGTGGAAGTATCTACAGAAGCATGAACTTTTTAATTATCCTTGTTCTTTGAGGTATTAGTCTTAAATGCTACATATTTCTTCTTTGGTTCTTCATATACATCTTGATTCACCTTAAGTCATTCTTTATACATCATAAGATTTAAAATTAGTTCCTTCATTGTAAGTTTGCCTATGCCATAAGATTCTTAGATAGAAACAGAAGACCCTACACATCTGTCAGGTAGGCATCGAAGCAGTCTCATAATTTGGTCATTGTTGTCCACCAGTTTCCCAAGTAGACTCATAGTATTCACTATCTCATTGAACCTGAGATACATATCAGAAATGAGTTCATCGTGATTTATTTTAAAGATATTATATTTAATAGTGTAAGAATTTAATCTCATTTCATTAAAATTGGTTGTTCCTTCATGATAAATAGCTAAAGTTTCCAAAATTTCATATGCAGTTTTACAAGAAGATATTCTACTAAATTCCTCATCACCTAGAGAACAGTACATAGCATTCATTGCTTTACAGTTATTATTATATGTAGCTTTAGTCAACTAAGACCATGTGTCTCTAGAAGTAACAGGTAATGTAGGTCGGTCTTCAATTGTTTCTCAGATTTCAGGTCCCATGCTTTCTAGAAACATTTTCATTTATAATTTCCACTGAGTATAGTAATCTCCTTTAATGAAAGGTGGAATGTTTGTAGCAGCGCCCTCAAATCTATTTTCCATAATTAAATAGAATTTATGTAATTGAAAATTTAGATATGATAGAAATTTTATGATCATTAAGATATAACTAAAATCACAGTTAAAATGAATTTTCACAATGGATAAATAGTCCACTAAAACAAAATGTTGGTCGAAGTGGATACTCAAGAGGGGGGTGAATTTAGTTCCAATAAAAAATTCTTGTTAAAATCCTTATGGTTAAGAAAACCCCCAGTTTTAAAAATATCCCAGTTAATTGAGGCAGTAGAAATGTAAATGTTCAATTGATCAACAGGTTTGTCAAAGGGAGATTAATTCTCAGATGAATCTGTGTAGAACACCAATTCAACTTTTGAAACAAGTTTACTGAATTTAAAAAATACACACACAAACCAAAAATAACTATAAAATTATAATAAAAAAAGTTTTATGTCTTACAAAATATAAGCAGCAGAAAAAATCAAAACAGAGTATGTGAATATTTGAAAAAAATTTAAACAAGAGGTTCAATCCCAAGCCGAGACCTAATCCTCTCCACTTGGTGATCACCTCCCACCAACCAGTTTATATTAAAACATGATACACAGCCTGTATTAGGATTTACAATAGTTTTCAAAAATTATCTAGGGAACAGACGCTCTACCACAGTTCTTCATGGGAATGAAAAACAAAACAGACCACACATGGTCTCTTCTATAGTTATATGTGGGAAAAACAGATAAGGTGAATTTTGATGTGAGGATAATTAATATCCTCCAGTTCAAGAACAGGAGACTGTGTGTGATATAAACAGACAGACAAACTTCTCAGTGATATAAAATAAAGAAGCATAATAGAGCAGTTATGATGAGAAAGAGATTGGAAGGATCTATGTGTTTTTAGTTAAGCTCTTGACTCCTCAGAATGATAAATGTTGAAGTTCGTTTCAATATCTAAAAGTTGTTTCCAAAATATAGTGTTGCAACTCAAGGTTCTATATTTCGATGATCTGCTTCTAATGTTGATCAAGAGTTGATGAAGCACAGAAGGTAGGAATGAGTTTATCCCATAATGATCTTTGTGATGATTGTGGGTTCAGGATCTTAGTGGTGGATGGTTCAGCTTTTTGATCAGGCAAGTAAGCTCTATCACACTTCTCATACAACACATTATTCGTGTCCTCATATATGTTACTATTCTTGTTTTTATCCTCTATATACTTATTATTTCCTGGTCTTCTATTTTTATATTTGATGTCCGATAATGGGAATGAGTAGATCACATGCATGCTTTCTCATACCTCGTACTGTCCACGGTATTATCTCCTGAAACTTTTACAAACAGCATTAATTAATTTCAGAGAATTTATTTTTTCAAATATTACTGTTAGAAATGTATTGATAAATTGAAAATTTATGGAAGAATAAGAATAAGTAGACTGGGAATGGTAGCCTTTATATCGGTAGGCTTCAACAATAAATGCACATCGGCAATCTCCAACTGTAACCTTTAACAGAATGCTCACACCAGTAACCATGTAACGGTGACCTTGTCACCGTAAACTTGTAACGGTGACCTTGTAGTGGTAATCTTGTAGTGGTGACCATATAACGATAAACTTTTATCGGTGACCATGTACGTGTGACCTTGTAGTGGTATCCTTGTAGCTGTAACCTTGTAACGGTAAGCTTGTAACTGTAACCTTGTAACAGAAATCTTGTAACTATAACCTTATAACGGTAAGCTTGTAACTATATCCATATAACCTTAAGCTTGTAACTGTAACCTTGTAATGGTAAGTAGTGAGAGTGAAATTATATGAATATTACTCTATAGGAATAGGAAATGTTAATTAAACTTAAATAGAAAATAATGAAGACATAGTTCTCACTTAAATTGAAACAATATTTGGGATTATCAAAATATGATTTGGGATTTTCAATATATGATTTTGAATTATCAAAATAGGATTTGGGATTATCACAATATTATTTTGAATTATCAAAATATGATTTGGGGTTATCAAAATATGATTTGGAATTATCAAAATAGGTGAGGTCCAACAAAAAGATATTTTTTAATAAATATTTAGTAAATAGTTTAATGATGAAAATGAATGAATTAGTAATTTAGATCTTTAAATTCTTGTTGTCTTATAGGATATCTGTTCTATGTTGTGGAAACTCGGAGTTGTGATGTTAGCTATAATTGAGTCTAAGACTACGTTATTCCAATATTGTGGTTGTGATCTGTATAATATCTGATAAATTCATTGATTTTATATGATTCCCCAACCATGTCAATTAGGGATAATGAAAACTTAATGGACTCTGGGAGGGTGTTTTCCCCAACATCCTGTTGAAAGGATGGATGAATAACTACCCCCTCAAGACATCTCTCTTCTATTATAGTTACTTCTGCCAGTTTCAACAGTGGTTAGTTTAACTGTATATGTTTGTAGAGGTATGGTATGTATTGTGGTCCTTCACACACATGTATCCCCATATATAATATCCAATGGAATATTATTTACATGACATGTATAAGTTTTGATTTTTTGAGGAACTTACTCAATGTATGAACCGTAATGGATTGTGGTATATTATACAATGTTTTCTACTTGTTATATAAGATTTGGAGGTCCCAAAAAATGATTGGTTAATATATATAGTGATGTGATATGGGTTTATGGGATGATGTGATGAACTAGGTTCTTGTTGTGTTTCCATTCCAAGGTTTCTTTTAGAAAGATTATTTAAGAGAGATAGTGGTTAGGATGTTTTACATTCAGGTAGAGTGGAACCCCAATAGGGAAGGAGCGGGTTACTCTTTGACATCCCATAATTCCAATCAGAGTTTTTCAGAGTCTCTTTGGGTTTTGAAGCATGATAGTGTTTCTTTGATATCTTCCTTTTATGTTCAACAGTCAATCACTCTTTCTTTTGTGATAAGTTGTTATGGCATGTCTTTTACTTTTTTATGATTTAAATTAGTATATTGGGATACACACTCTTTGGTCTTCTCTAGAAAGCATAGAAATAGAAATGCGACAAAATTGGGTCATTAATGGTGATTTTAATTTGGTGCTCCAGCCTAAGGATAAGACAGTAAATTGCTTTAACAGGTTGGTTGCTTCTGAATTCTCTTTTTTCATTGATTCTTGTAATCTTATTGAGGTTCCAATTATAGGGGCTGACTTTACCTGGCACAGATACACTTTAAATGGGTTACAAGCTAGTAATATGGATCGATGCTTCTGTAATTTTGATGGGGGATCTTGGGATTTTTCTATGTCTGGTATTACTCTTCCAAGGGTTAATTCTGACCACAATACTCTTTTAATGGATTTGAAAATACATAGCTTGAGATATTATCCCTTACCTTTTAGGTTCTATATTTCATAGTTATCTATTCAAGGATATAGGAAGGATGTCCTTGAGGCTTGGGAAACCACTGTGATTGGAAGTCCCTTTTATATAATGGTTATGAAGTTAAAGGGTTTAATAAAAAAATCTCAAAGTGTGGAGTAAGTAATATTTTTCATGCCTCGATAATGATATCCAAAATACTGAGGATAATATTTTGCACTATCAAAGACTTAATGAGGTCTGGATGTAATTTCTAGTGAAGAGTTTCTTGCTCTTTCTAAATTTAATGAGCTACTTTCTTTGAAGGAAAGTCTTTCTGGGGCTCAATATAATGTCTTGTGAATGAAAAAAGGGGATATAAAAACAATACCTTTTCATTACTTACCCAAGGAGAAAAAGGTGAAACATGGAATTAATGTCCTCATGGTTGATGATGTTATTTTCAAATCGGAAAAACATATCTCTGATGCTGCTTGTAGCTACTTTGAAAATAATTACAATGAATCAGGGCATGATAATACTCATAACATGTTCAAAAATATTTCTCCTTCGAATTAGGCATCCCAGAATGATATGCTCACTATTATACCTACTGAGGTGGTAGTCCATAAGGCCATTTTTTCTAGGAATCCTGATAGTGTGGTAGGTCCAGACGGTTTCTCTAATATTTTATTTATGGATTATTGGGATATTATTCACACAGAGTTTGTCCATGTGGTTAGAGATTTCTTTTATCATTCTAATTTCCCTTTTGGTGCCAATTCTAGCTTTATTTCTTTGATTCCAAAGAAGGAGAATGCTCCTGACATTTGGGATTTCATGCCCATGTCCATAAGGAACAATATTCCAAAATTTATCATAAAAATAGTGGCGAATATAATGGGAAGTATTTCAATGGAGTTTTTTTCTAAAAATCAATTTGGGTTTGTGCCTAGAAGGAACATTCAAAACTTCTTGTATATGGCGTTGGAATGTGTTAATGTTATGAAGAAAAAGGTTAAGTATGGGAATATGGCACTGAAATTTGACATTTCTATGTATTTTATATGATAAAATGGTGTTTCATTTTTGCGGTGTTAATAATGCGTGGATTTTCCAATGGATTCATTAATTTGATTAGTTGCATTCTTCAAAGTTCTATGTTATCTATTCTTATGAATGGTTCTCCCAAAGGCTTCTTTCCATGTTCTAGGGGAGTGTTATATGGAGATCTCTTATCTAGTATCCTTTTTTCTATTGCAGAGGATTATTTGAGTACATGTCTTTAGGATCTTGTGCATGCTAGTTTGTACAAGCAAACAGATTTTGGAAGAGGTCCTTTTTCACCTTCACATATTTTTTATGCTAATTATATTCCGTTGTTTGGTAAGGATGATGGAAGTACTATCCGATATATTAAGGTGTATTTTGAGCTTTATGAAGTTTTTTCTGGTTAGGTTATCAGTTGGGTGAAATCCTTAGTGTTTTTTGGGGAAGGGGTCATCTAATCCAAGAAAATCAGAGTTGACAGGAATATTGGGGTTAAAAGAGGGTATCTACCTTTTAACAATCTTGGGGTTCCTCTTTTTTGGGGTGCTATTAAAAGGTGTCATTTGGAAAATATCAATCTAAAAATTCTCAATCAAATGGCTACATGGAAAAGTCAATCTATGTCTCGTGTAGGGAAGGTCTTCCTGGTTAACTCTGTTATCAATTCTATGTGTGTCTATGTTTTTTCCTTATATAGATGGCCTAGAACTCTTCTTAAGGATTTACAAAGGCTGATTTAGAATTTTATTTTGAATGGCTCAATTCATGATAGGAATCATGTTACAGTTTCTTGGAGTGATTTCATTTGGCCTGTTGACATGGGTGGTATGGGGATTAAGGACCTTAAGTGCTTTAATGAATTTCTTGTTAAAAAGTTTACTTGGTAACTCTTGACTTCCAGTGATTTTTCATTAGAGTTTCTGTGGAACGGATTTAGAGCCAAGCCGGTCAATGCATATGCACTTTATTTCCTTTCCTTGATTTGGTAATCAATTATGTATGCTTACCTCATCCTTGCACAATCCATTAAATAGGTTGTTTGTCAGAACTTCTCTTTGAATAACTGGAAGACTGTTTGGTTGTCATGTGTTATAGCTGAACATACTGAAATTACTTCCCATTTGAAGGATCTATCAGTTGCTGAATTTCATAATAATGATATGGCTCAGGGGTTTCTTTCTAATTCTCTGAAAATGGAGTTGGGATGTTATCAGTATTCTGTGGTGGATCCTTTAATTTGGTTGCGGAGTCTTACTGAAACCTTTATCACTAAGAAGAATTATATATTCATGTGCACTGAGCCTGTGATGGTTTAATCTTGGATGCTTATGTTTCATGCTGTTTATATACCATGGCTCAATATTTACTTATGTGGAGGATTTTGAATTATATATTACCTCTTCAGCTGATGATACAACATGTAGGATTTTCTCTTACACCTGTTTGTTTTCATTGTTTCGCTACAGATGAGACTCTTGATCATTTATTTATATCTTGCTACTCTGAATCTATTTTATGGTATTATTTTCATGGTGTTTTTTGATGTAATGTGAAATTGGAGGGTTTTCGACAACTTATGGACTCTATTTATCAAGATGATTGCATTTCCCAGGTGAAACCACTGCTCACCTCTACTATCTCAGCGGTTGTTTATTTTATATGGAGAGCACGAAATGCTCTAGTCTTTGAAAACAAAATTATACAGATTTCCATTGGTATTTGGGATCTTCGTACATGTGTTCTTTCCTCTACACGAGATCTAAATGGAGTCATGCGGAATGATGTTTCAGATATGGTTATCTTGTGAACTTTGGATGTTTCTAGTAGGTGTAAGAAGCTAATTGTGATGAATCATATCCATTGTATTCCTCTTATCTCTCGGTGTCCGAAAGTAAATGTGGATGGAGCGTCTTTAGGTTCACCGAGGCCTTTGGGATGTGGTGGTGTTTTTCACACTTATAGGGGTTTTGTTAAAGGTTGTTTTTACCACCTTTTAGGAAATGGCTTGGCTATTGAGGTGGAGTTATAGGCTATGATCAAGGCTGTTTGGTATGATTCTTTTCATGGTTGGATGAACTTATGTATGGAGTCTAACTCAACTCTGGAAGTTGGTATTCATAGAACGCGCTCAAAAAATGTCCCTTGGAAGATGCTTTCTGCATGGGATGACTATCTCAAGCTTGTGGAGTAGATTTGTTTGGTTGTCACTCATGTTTACAGAGAGGAAAATCATGTTGCTAATGCTCTTTCCAAGCGTGCGATTGGGGATGTTTTCCCTTTGTGGTCCTTTGTTACACCAACCTTCTGCGGTGGTTTGGTAGATGTTGATGCGCGTGATTCTATGTACACGAATCTTTCTGGACCCCATGTGTCTCTTCTTTTGATGTATTTACTTTTTATTAATAAATATTTTCTGGGATTAAACTTGCCTGCTTCTGATTATTCTGATTATATTTTCTCTTGTATGTGATATGGGGTGATAGTTACCCACGGTGAGACGTGAAAGTTATTTTATTTATTTAGGCAATGAGTTAGTTTCACAGTTTTCACTATGATTTGTGTGATTTGATTATCTTTTTCATAAGAGGATACAATGAGAATCCTATAAGGTATATTTTTATGCTAAACCTATGTGTATATAATGAATTTTTCAGGTCACCTACAGAAAGTGGGAGATTGGGATGGATATAACTTTCTTGTGGCTTTGAAGGAGTAGTTTGGGCTTCATGGTCGATGTCGCTTTTTCCATTTTGGTGCATGTAATTTTTCTTTCAGTTGTTATATTAATGCATGGAATTACATGTTTTCACGTCATATATATATATATAGTAAATGGTTTTTATTTGGGTGTCTATATTATATCTCTCTTCCACATATTATCTTAGAGTTCAATGCCTTCCATTTGTTTTTTCATTATTCCCTCAGGGCTAGTCGCCAACCAAGAGCCTAATAGAGGCGGGACTCAGGCAGTCAATATCTACCATTAATAATTTTCAAACTATAAGGGGTACACAATGGAGGGAGGTTTGTGCAAATGAAATTAAAATAATATCATCTTGTTTAATATTTTTAAGATATCTTGTACCCTCAATTACAGTTCATTTTCAATGAAAATGGATTTTTATAATATCATTACTTTATTCAACCAAATATTCATTAGATTAATATTTATCTCCCTAATTTGACAAACTATTTACAAAGGTCATGAATATATGATTCAGTATAGCAACAGATTATCCATGTAAAAAATAAGAGGCTTGATAGTCTACTGTTAACATATCTCTTGTTGTTTCAATGGATTTTTTGGTACCAAATAGATTAATCCCCTTATTTTTTGAAATACTTGGAAATTTTCAAAAGAGGATATTTGAATATAGATATTCCTATTAATAGAATATAAAAAAGTATTTATGAATCTATAATTCAATTTATACTTAGATTTATCATTGTATGAAATTGTATAAAGTTTTTTATAGAATACCAAAATTTAAAGTCATTATCCCAAATACATCAACTTCAGGGTTGATCAAAAAATTCCACATTCAATCTAAAATATTGTCATAGTCATCACCATAAAAAATTAATGTCTTGATTGGATTAATATTCTCTAATGTAATAATATTTATTCCTATCATATTAAAAATAGGTAGAATATTTTTTACAATACATGTCAGTGTAATCGTTTATTGAACCGTATATAACTAAAAACCTATTCTAACACCAAATTATTGAATATAAGAGTAATTATTATTCTCTAAGATGTGGATTCATTTTTTTTTATAAAAAAATTATAATTTAAACTAACTACTATAAGTTTGTTTATCAAAAGAATAACCTATTTGATTTAGAGATTTTAAAATAGTGTAATTAATAACATAAACTTTATTTATCAAGAACAATAGAAGTATATACTTGAAAAAAAATAACATAAATGAGTAGAGTTGGTATTAAAATATTATAGACCTTTATAAAAAAGATCTACATTTCAACCTTATTTGTTAAGAAATTAAATAACCAATACATTAGTAATCCATAGTTTAAAAAACTATTAGGGTCTGTCATTATTCAATAATGAAGTCCTCAATAAAAATATTGGAACAAATTCTATTTTCATAGCCTTGGTAACACTCAATTAAAAATACCAGAACTACCTCTGTCTTACTATCCTTATAATCTCTTGTTCAGTTAGATGATCATGAAGATAATTACATACAAAAAAGATATTAAGCAATTTATGAACCTCACATGGATTCATTAAGATTAAAACTCTATAAATATCACAATAGAGTACTTGAGTAAAAATATTTTACAAGAGTATAAAATAAATTACATATTCCTGGTGATAAAAAATATACCTCCTAGAGTAATGATTCTTCTATTTATAATAAAATTTATAATGGTAATATTTGTATATCATTGTGGTGGTTGAAATGAATTCATATATAATCTTTCTATATATGAATTAATTCAGATCTATGTTTTTATTTGATGGTCTTATCATATTACATCACTATAGTGTAATCAGTTTCCATCTGTTAGAATAATGATAGTTTTTATGGTGAAATAATATTTAATTATTTCATTAAGTTAGTAAATGTTCATATGGAAAGAATTTTTGTTTCCCCCAGATGATGTTGTTTGAATGGTCTTGATATAACATTTTCTTATATATTTCATTAAATTTTGACTGCTCGTATTATATAAACATATTTCTAATGAAATAATTAATCACGATATAATACATAGAATACATGTAAGTCTAATTACTAATAATAATTCATTTTGATCAACAATATTTCACATTTTTGGTAAAATAGAATTTCCATAAAAAATAATTAGAACATGGAATGTATAAAAGTTTATAAAATATAAAATCTTAAGATAATATGTTTTTATTTTTAAAATAAGATTATATAATTCTAAAATTTATGCTCTCAACTCAACAATATCCATATAACACCTAAATATTTTTATGAAACTTTTATATTTAAATAATTTGTTAACTTGTGTTGCACGGAACACAGAGTTTAAATGAACTAAAAGAAACTATTAGTAAAAAGATTCCCTTTTATCCTGGTCGTTATAATGATAAGAATAAATATGACTAACTAATTTAGGAAATAAATATAAATATTTTGATGAAAATATAGGAAGATGTTTCAATAAGAAAGTACATGCCAAAAATATGTTGGGGATAATCCCAATTCTCATCTGAAAAATGCTTTCCAAAAATATTGTGAGAAACCTGTTGAACTATCGATGCAATATATTGAAGAATAAATAAATCAGAACAAAATATTTTTAATGTGGAAAACCCAAAATGGAAAAACCATGGGACCTAGTCCATAATGAGGGATCCACAAAAAATCAGGATGTAGATAACAGGAACTCCCTAGAAAGGAAAGTTATCTCAAAAGTAATACTCAAGAATAAAATAGTGTATCAAAGTCGGAAAGATGATGTAGCCTGAAGCCAACCTAAAATGAAGAATGAAACCTGATAAGGAAACACAAATTGATATGACCCTATAAAGTAGGTGTTCGATGTCTAAATAAAAGTTGTAGATGGAAACACAGGAGGATCAGATCGAAGACAACTGTTGATGAATGCTAATCAGACTAGGAGAGTTTTGTCAATTGTACATCTGAAAACCGTTGGGTAAAATCTCAACTGCACTATGCCCAAAAAATGTAACTGCATCGTGCTAATGCTTGTGAGGATATCTGCCCACACACATGGAATCCCACCACATCCTAAATCCAATATCGATGCATCTTTCTCTATTGATAATGACCCACACAGACAACCGTAAACAAGATAGATCATTTACTCTTGATCTCTATGGACAACATCATGGGCAACACTCTCATTCTGTACACAATAAGTTTCTTCCCATTTTATAGGATCCCATAGGCCACATATCTTGATTGAAATAGAAATATTAAAATATATCTCCAAAAAATTATTATGAGATCTATTGAATCTCATGCAATAAGATACACAAAATATGGATCTTAAATTACCAAAAAAATATATCTAATCTCAAAAATGGAAACACCCACGTGCGGGCTGAACTCTGAAAACATTCCACCCTATTCTTTTCAAAAAAACATCAACCATTTTTAATCCTCTGCACTGCTTGTTGCAAGATCAACCCATATTCTTTCCTATGGGAGAAGCTATGTGTCCCCATATTCTACATTTGATTACATATTTTTAGGCTCTTCAAGATTTTCTCCCGTAACGTCCTTTTAGTGACAGCGTATCTCTAAATATCTCGGTGAAGGAAATTCTTCTTGGGGCTTCCTCGGATAGTTTTAAATAATTTTTTTCTATCTATGGAATCTTGAATGATATTTATAGTTTGTTTATACTAGATGGATTTCTAGAACACTATTTTTTAGATGTGGGGTTCTCAGTTACTTGAGACATTCACAAGTGGATACTGGTGGCCCGGTTCGACAGAGACAATCCTCTGCACTAATCCTTCTAGGTGAATGTCAGCTCTTAGGGGATACCACAACCTGAAGGGGTATTTATGTTTAGATTATTTCTAAAAATAGGTATTTTGATATTTTTTTTAAAAACAGGATACAGTTCGAACAATATTTAAAAATGGGTCGAGAGATGTTTGAACACCGTTCACACATCTTCCCTTTCCATGATGCATTCACACATACTTTATAAAGTTTATAAATGATGTATAAACTACATTCATGCAACCTATATAATTTTTTATTTTTTGTTTCATTTTTAAAATATTTTTTTTATTATTTTTTGTTTATATATACAGAACAAATTTTTTTAGCACAATTTATCTGTTATTTAATATATAGCAGTACTGCCATTACAAAGGCTTGTATTCTAATAGAAGCCATCACCCAGTGCTCCCTTTTATAAATGGGATTTCCCTAGAAATCATTATTCATTTCCAATGTGGGATTCATATTCTCTCATTCATACGCATAACATTATGAATTTCCAATGTGGGATTCAGAAATGTATAATGTAAGTGGCTTTGAAAGACTATAAAATATGAACTTTAAGAAAAATATAAATGAAACATAAAACATGTATTAAGTATATAAGAAATAGTTGAAAATAAAAATAATTCCATAAAAAATGTTGGTGAAAAATAATTTATAATATTTCAAAACCACTAACATGAAAATTAAAAATGTTTCAAGTACATGCCTTTGAAAGACTATAAAATACAAAATATAATACCAATATAAATTAAACATAAATCATTGATCAAACATATAACAAATAGTTGAAAATAAAAATAATCTCATATAATATGTTGCTGAAAAATAATTTATAAGCTTTTATAACCACCAACTTGAAACATAAAAATGTTTCAAGTACATGGCTTTGAAAGACCACAAAATACAAACTATAAAACCAATATAAATGAATCTTAAAACATGAATTGAATATAGATGAAATAGTTAATAATTAATTAGTTAGTTAATAATATAATTATTAATTATATACTTATCAATTAGTTAATAATTAATATAATTATTAATTATTAGTTACTAATATAAAAAAATTAATTAGATAATTAGTAATATGATAATATAATAAATAATTACTTAATTAGTAATATAATTACCAATTCATAATTAATTTTTTATTTATTAATATAATTACAAAGTCATTATTAATTAGTTAATTACTAATATAATTATTAATTATAATTATTCATTATAATAATTAATTATTAATTATTAGTTATTAATTATTAATTATTAATTATTAATTATATAATAACTATCTAGTTAGATAGTAATATAATTATTAATTATAGTTATTAATTATTTATGATATAATAATTAATTAGTTAATTATTTTTCTACTTATTAATTATAATTATTTTTTATTTATTACATAATAGTTAATTGGTTAATTATTTGTCTACTTATTAATTATAATTAATTTTTATTTATTACATAATAATTAATTAGTTAATTTAAAATATAATTATTAATTATAAAATAAATAAATAAATAATTATTAATTTAATTATTAATTATATTTATTCATTATAATTAATAAATTTATTTGTTAATTAGTAATATAATTATTAAATATATAATAATTAATTAGTTAAGTAGTAAAATAATAATTAATTATAATTTGTAATATGATTATTAATTATAATTAGTAATTAGTAATTATATAATAAATAATTATTTAATTCTTAATATAATTATTAATTAAAATTGTTAAATACTAATATAGAATAATTAATTAGTTAATTAGTTGTTTAATTATATAACAATTAATTAGTTAATTAGTAATATAAGTATTAATTGTATAATAAATAACTAATTAATTAATTAATAACATAATTATTAATTATAATTATTTAATATCATTAACAATTAAATTTATTCAATATAATTATTAATTATAATTATTCAATATTATTAATAATTATTAATTATATAATAATTAATTTGTTAATTAGTAATATAATTATTAATTATAATTATTAATATAATTATTAATTATAATTATTAATTATTAATTCAAAAATAAATAATTAGTTAATTTGTAATATAATTATTAATTATAATTATTAATTATAATTATTAATTATTATTATTATTTATTATTTATATAATAATTAATTACTTAATTAGTAATATAATTGTTAATTATAATTGTTAATTATTAATTAAAGAATAATTAATTAGTTAATTTCCAAAATAATTATTAATTATTAATTATTAATTATTAATTATATAATAATTAATCTATTCATTAATTTTTTAATTTTTAATTATAATTTTTAATTTTTAATTATATAATAACTTATTAGGTAATTAGTAAAATTATTCTAAAATATAAAATTAATTATTAATTGTTATTCTTAATAATAAAATTACTGATTTACTAATTTACTATTAAATAATTAATAATTATAATAAATAATTTTAATAAATAATTATATTACTAATTTACTTATTATAAAATGAATTACTATATTCTTAAGAATTATATTACAAATTAAATAATTAATATTTATATTACTAACTAATTAAATAATTATTATATAATTAATTATTATATTATGAATTAACTAATTAAATAATATTTAACTAATAATTATATTACTAATAAATTATTGCACAATTAATAATTATATTACTAATTAACTAATAATTATATAATTAATAATTATATTACTAATTAATTAATTAATTGTTAACTATATCTTATATGTTTAATCCATGTTTTAGATTTCATTTATGTAGGTCTTATAATTTATATTTTATAGGTTTTCAATGTCACATACTTGAAATGTATTTATGCTTCGAGTTGGTGGTTTTGAAATCTTATAAATTGGTTTTCATCAACATTTTTTACGAAATTATTTTTCCTTTTCACGTTTTCTTATATGATTAATCTATGTTTTAATATTCAAATATTTTTGTATTATAATTTTTATTTTATATGATTTCAAAGTCACATACTTGAAACATTTTTAGGTTTGATGTTGGTGGTTTTGAAAGGTTGTAAATTATTTTTCATCAACATTTATTACAAAATTCTTTTTATTTTCAAATATTTCTAATATGATTAAAACATGTTTTTAGTTTCATTTATATTGGTCTTATAGTTTTTATTTTATAGTATTTCAATACCATGTACATGAAATGGTATCCCACATCAGAAATGCGGAATTTTCTGCCTAGGAAAGGTATAACCTGAATCCCACATCAGAAATACAGAATGATTTCAAGGGAAAGCCCTCTGTTAAAAGGGAGCCCTGGGTGGAGGTTTCTATCAAAATCTAGACTATTTTAATGGTTGTACAGTTTTATATTAATGAGAAGATTAATTTTGCTAAATTGTTTTGTTATATATATACACACACACTTCTAGGAAAGGTAAAATGCGTGAATGGGATTCACACATCTCTAAACTGATTTTTAAAAATAGTTTGAACACTATCTCATTTTGTAAAAAAAATTCAAAACCACATTTTTAAAAATTATCAATTTACGCTCACCCAGAATTATTATTGCATGGTTCATGAATATGTGGAAGAATTAATTAAATCATGTTCATGTTAATCCCAATCATGTGGAAAGTGGTGTTTTAATATTTTTGGGTTGATACTATGGGCTCATTTTGGGTGAGACTTCCCCTCAGATTTGATTTGGATAAGATTAACGGGTATTCTTCTCCCAATTCTCATTTCATATTTTATTTGTTATATATGAGAATCTGATGGATCTTTTATTTTTCAAAATGATGGGACTTTAAAACTCCTTTATTTTTTGACAACTCATCTATGTGTAGAAGTCCACCACTTTGAGGAGCTCTCCGATCATATTATCTTCTATGTTGGTGAGTCCCTTTTGATGGTGGATATAAATCATATTTGAATATTTGACAAGATTCTATTTTTCATGAAATCTTAATGAACACTCTTTTTCTATTTTTCGAAACCACAGTCATAAGGGGAAGGAACCAGTAGAGGAGGCTAGTAAAGGGAACCTCATCCACTCTCTAAAGGAAACCACATAGATCCTATATTATTTTTTTCCTAACTTATGGAGAGTGACCCTACTACTAATCATAACATACTTATTCCACTTTTAACTATGGCCTCTCTGTTCTTATACATTCGCCCTAATTTATTACCAATTTCCCCCTCAACCCCCCCCCCCCCCCGTTGTTTTTTTCAGACCGTATCATCCTCCCTTATACCTCCCTACTCTAAGTCCCCTCAAGGTACCTTCCAATACGAAATATACGATACAATCCCCCTAACTAGGCCAGTAATGAAGAACCCTAGATCATCCATATCTTTCATTGTTCTATTATTTAATAGTTTCACCAATATTGTGTATTCATCAATGCTAGATTAGGATATAGAAATTACAGTGTATTCTCCAATCACTAACACTCACCAAATTTCTAGCATCCAAACCGGATAAAAAACTATGCACAAACAGGTTACCGTGATCCTACTAATGTATCCTTTTCTTTGAGTCTCAAAACCAAGATATCTCCAATCTCAATGTTAATGATCATGATTTAGAACCGCCATTATATAGGATAACAAGTAAAAATGGATTATAAATCTAGAAAGATTCACTCCAGTAAGATTTTATTTGTGGCTATATTGGAACCCCAAAAAAATATTTTCCAAGATCTCAATATACTCTAAGAGAGTAGGGTTTCACTATTTTATGCACAACCATCTCGAAAACATGCATGTAAGGTTATTCAAGAACTTGTGAATTTTTAGTGGAGTAGATAGAAGCCTCTTAGCATCAAATTATAACTATGATCTCCTTTGGTACACATCACCATTAAGTTTCCCTTCTTTATAAGATATGTAATCCTCAGAATAGGGAATTTCTATGGGAAAGTCACAGCTCATTTGATCTTGGAGCAATAGAATGGTTTGTGGGATGTGACATTAATTCCTTGTTGATCCCTTAGGAAATAATGTATTTAGATCCCCTAGAAGAAATTCCTTTGACTCAAGAATGATTGTCTAGAGATCAATCACGGGCTTTGTTAAATAAATAATGAGATAAAAAAACATTTTATTTTCTTGCATTCATTACATAAAGAAAAAGTTCATTTGAAAGACTAATATCATCCTTTATTATTGGATGTTTACATGTGACATTGATGCTATTTGATGTATGGTAGAAACCAATTTTAAAACTCTTCTTTCGGGACTTATACACTCAATATAGGATGGGTTCCAAAATAGACTTTACCCTATCATTAATCATTGTCCTAGGGTGGTTTCAAAGACCAAAAAAACCCATAAAACCATACCTAGGGAGAAGGTTTTTTGGGATGTTGTGATAGGCCACATTCCAGAGAGTTTCCCTAGGCTGGATGAATTTACTACTTCATTCTACATGGCTTGTTGAAGCATTGTGGAGACCCAACTATAAAAGGTAGATGAAGATTTTTTCATGGTGGTAGCCTCCCTTGGGTAGAAATTGAGACTACCCTCTTCCTCATTACAAAATTTATGAATCTATAATGTTTTATGTAGTGTATTCCAATAAGTTAGAATATCTTCGCTTCTAATGTTTTTTTGAGTGTGCTCAATAGCAGAATATCCCAACACCATTCAATCTAGGCCTCTGAGGAAAGGAATAAATTTGGGAGATGTAGGACTGTTCATAATTTCATTGTGATTAAATAATAGATTATTATAGACATCAATAGAAAATACCAATTCGCAATCATCATCATTTATATAGATTTGAAGAATTCCTATAATGATCTTGAGTGGGGTTTTATTATCAAAGTCTTTAACTACATGGGTATTTATTCTTGAGATATCGACCTCTTGTTTGGATTTGTGATTTCACCATGGTTTTGAATATTCATTTTGGGTAGGATAAGTTGTTTCTTTGGTTACGTATACGCAAATAGAAAGGGAGACCAATTGTCTCTGAGTTTGTTTATATTGACACATGTGAGTAGGTTAGTCAAAGATAAAATTCATGTAGGTGTCATACAACCTTCTTACTGTAGGTAATGCCTCAATAATTTTTATCATCCAGTTTTGGTATATAAAATGCTCCCTCATATTAATGGGAGCTCTAATAATATCCAAATAATTGAATCATTTATTGAGGATTACTATAAGTGGACAGGGAAAATCTTTAATATTGGTAAAAGCAGTCTCTGTATTTTGAGCCTATATTTAGGGAGGCATAAAAAAAATATTGAATCCAATTTTGGAATCCTAATCGGGAGCTTTCCCCATGACTACTTAGGTGCTCCAATCTCTTCGAGGATCATTGACCTCATGAATCCGGGTAAGGTGGTGGGAATGATACCCTATCATATTAATAATTGGAATAATTTTTTCCTTTCATTCTAAAGGTTGTTCACTGTTGTCAATAGCATACTTACCTCTATTCACATACATGACCTTTTAGTTCTAATGGTTCCAAACACATTAAACATGAATATTAAGAATATAGTGGCCCATTTTATTGGGGACTCTTATTTATAGGGGAGGTTACACTGCACCTCTTGGTTGAGAAAGAATCTTTCTATGGATGAGAATGTATTTGTGTTGTGAACTATCTCGAATATGATGAACTCACTGCACACAATGCTGGACTGGGTGGTTCTGGAAAAGTGAAATTTGGGGAAACATTCATCAAGAAGATGTATGTAAATAAATTGATAATTATTAAAAAAACTCCTCTTATCCATGGAAAAAATATCGAATTCAATATTCCATACCTCTACTTCTATGTACGAAGGATGATCATCCACAGAGATATCACCATCTAACATGATAATTGTTCAGGTAGCCTTCTTATATTTCTATGGGTCCTGGCCACTAATATCACATTCAAATATACTATTGAATATCAATATTTTATTCAGGAGGATTTAAACAAGTTGAAGAAAGACATTTTTCAACTAATTAATCTCACAAATGAGAATGATAAGTGTGATTTAAAGTTTTATACTTCTAGATCCTTCTCAGTAATACTTCAAATATCAGTTTTCTATAATTCAACGGTTCGAGATATAAGGGACCAGCACCTCTAGTGAAAATAATTACCACCAAAGTATAATTTTATAATTTGGAATTTATGAAACCATGAAATCCCCACTGATGAAGAGGTGGGATAAAGGGATCAACGTTATTTCTAAATACTCATGTTGTCAACATCTGAACCTTTGGTCAAAATCCAATTTATTATATGAGAGTCAATGGGAAAACATAGTCTAGGAAGTAGTGAGAGCATTCGCTATCATGTATTCATTGCCTTGACTTAGTTATGATTTTCTTTAGTCATGGTTCTACAGGGTGAGAATAAATATCATAGACAAGAAGGAATGATAAATCATTCATTTAACTGGTTTCTGGTGTGTTTGGGAGGTGAGGAGCAAGCTATTCTATGAAGTTCTCACTTTCTAAAGGGAGACCCTAGTTTCCAGAACTAGATGGATGATTTCCAACATGATAGTACTTTTAAAAAAGTATAATGATGATCCCTTGACGATACATGTGCTGAGATATGAAAACCAACATCATAGAGTTGGTAAATATAGTTCCCAAAGTCGGTGGATCTTCTAGAACCCCCTAAAATGGGTTGGAATTAAAACCCGATGTATCTTTTGTTGTTGGAACTCTAGGGGGTGGGGGGATGTCGGAATCCAAAGATAAAATGTGGTAATAGATTTTCATAAACCATTAGTAGAGACAGATCCCATTAGACATAGGCTTGGTATTTTCTTAAAAGGTTTCATTTCTTTTTGTCCAAGATAATCACATTCTTGTCCATTGAAATAGATTCAAAGATTATCTAAAACTCCTATAAAGAAAACAATGCCACTCCCTAGACTATAGAAAATTATATACGAAGATGCAGACATATCATCAAAAACAAGACATGCTTACACCACACTTGGCATGAGGGAAATAAGGTGGCCAAATATCTTGCATAAATATACTAACCTAAAACATAATTTGAAACTAATTCCAGCATGGGATCCCATCTCCTAGAGTGTGTAAGTATGATTAGAGGAGAAGCACCCAGTATCCATGTTTTAGGCCCCTAATATTTTTTCTCTGGACCTTGCCCTTGGGTTCTCCCTTGATATATCATTGTTTAATTGATCTTTTTCTTATAATAAATGTAAATTATGTTTTTTTGTTCAAATAAATATTAAATCCAAACTCATTATGAATTTACTTATAAGTTCTAACAAAATAATCCCACAATCTTTTGTAAACAACTTTTTTTCATCAAAAATCTGTTTTCATCAAAAATCATTTTATCTTATTTTTATGAGTAAATATTAATATATAGAATTTATGAAAAAAAATTATGTGACAATATATATATATATATATATTAAATTCGGTATGCCAAAAATATATTCAAATTTTTTCTTAAGTATCTGAAAACATTTATTTTATTATGGAACTGTATTGATATTAATTTTTATTAAAAAATTTATATAATTTTCAATTATTTACATGGAAATATTATGTTTTGGATAATATTTAAATATGTATTACATAATATTGATTTAAAATAATTAATAAAATTAAATTATTTTAAACACTAATATTTTTTAAAATATTTTCTGTTTTGAAATTTAATTCTTTAGAAAAACTAATTTTTATAGAGTTTTACCAGTTTTATGTTAAACTAAATTATGAAACTTCTTGTTTAGAACATTGAAAAATTGATTCCAAATTTGGATTTAGAATTTTCAAATTGAGTAAATAGTTCATTTTTTCTAATATGAATAGTAACCATAACAAATTTTGTTACAATGGTAATGTATAAATTGGCTAATTTTTGTTAAGAAATAATATTATAAATACAATTACATGACTATAAAACTTCAAAAACAATTAATGGATAAATATATAATTATTCAATTCTCACCTATGGATCAAAATTATGTTGTTTGGTGGACACTTTTCTACGAATACGACTTATACAATATTTGAAATGATGAGGAATATACAATGACAATAAAACATGAAAATTTATGATGATCAAATATCATGTTTGAATTTTTGAGGCACATATATGAGATTATGATATTTATAAAATTTTATATAATAATAATTTAAAGATCTCACATTCTTGTTTTAAATACTTTATATTTTTTAAAATAGTGTAAACCAAAGGATATATTTGAATATAAAATTTCTCCTCAATTTTAGAAAATTTCACATCATCATGATATATTATTTTTATATTTTATTAATGAAATATATATATTATATAATTATAAGACAATTTTGTGGTAATTATTTTATTAATGTAAATATTAAATAAAAGTTATAAAAAATATTTAAAAAATTAATTTGAGTTAGTTCATGTTATCAAAAATATTTCTAGATTACCTTGACAAAGTAGAGATCTAATGAAAAATATTTATAAATTAATTTGTTATATTTTTATTTTTAAAAGCCAAAGTAATGAATAGTTTTAAAATTCATAGTAATGATATTTAAGCAAAATAATAATTTATTAAATTATTTAAAAATCATAAAACAACTTTAACAATAAAAAATAATTACAATATGGTATGAAAAATTATAAATTTTTCATTTATGGTACAATTTACATAACATATGTAAAAATTATAACCTTTTAATATTGAAAAATATTTTACTTTAGGTAAAATTAAAACAGGTTAACTATGGGTAAAGAAAAATGATAAGGTTCACAATTATTCCAAAACCTGTATAAAATATTTTTTTGATTATATTAAAAGATTATCTCATTTTATTTTAGAATCCATTGAATTTTGAGTTATTTTTATTAATACTAAATTTATTATAAATTAGTATTTTTAGAAATTACAAAATTTCCCATCACATCAATTATATAAGGGCACATCCTCAATCACTTTTTTCACAAAACATTGAGCCTTTGAGATTGAACATACAATTCCAATTTCTATTATAAAATATCATAAACACATTATAGAGAATTTGGTATTCTCAAAAATGAAACCCTAGAGTCCCTAAGAGGATATCTAAACAAAGCTCACCAAAGAAGAGATAATCATATTTACCAATTATTTCAATATTATTTATTCATCTACTTCCTTATCATGTGTTTTATCTATTATAAAGTAATAAATTGAGTATCAATTATATTATGAGATTTGATAAGTATTATTTGACAACAATATTATACCTTCTAACCATCATATGAAAAACTAAAGCACTGTGTGTGCCTACATACGACGTACGATCTCCATGTCATAGTGTAATATGTTTTTTCATCATCAAATTACTTGGATGGGTATAATGATAAAAATAATATATATATATATATATATAATAATTATTATATAAATATACCTCCCACTCTCTTACCCATTCAACATTAGTGTAATGATACCATCACTCTTCTATAGGTTATGCATTTCGTTTCCATATCATTATGTGATTAATTTTCCATATTCACCATTGAAGAATGATTATATAAATTTATATAATTAATAAATATGATATGTGTTACTTTAATATCACTCTGGGTATTATATAATAATATCCTATTCATTGGATCTGAGGCTTATATGATAAAACAAGCATAAGAAAATGAAGTAGTAAATAACTGAATGAAGGGTAGAAAGGAAATGTTATTAAAAAAAGGGGTGATAAGATGATATATGAGAAATATATATGATATAAAAAATATAAATATGGTTCTGATATAAATTAATATCATTATTTAGACCTTTACTCAAAAGTTTCATACATGTATGGAAGAAATTAGACACATGGTAAGGGTTAATTTCATAATTTCAATGTCATTAGAGGTTGTTTATACGTAATAATATGTATAGGAATATTTATATTCAATGATAATGTTGTTTACATTTTTTTGAATATATTTTTATATTCACCAAAAAAATTTATAATTCATTTGTACTCATGAATTCATTTTTACCCAATGGTCTGAAGTAAATATTTTTGTTCATTTTCCAAATGAGTTACTTTGTGAATTTTTTGGAAAAAATATAAAAAGACTTCTTTTTAACATTCACATAAAGAAAATATTTTTTCATTTTCATGATTCCTTAATGTCTTGATTAATCATATACATGGTTTTAATATTATTTTCAAGGATAATTTTTTCCATTATAATTGTATAGATATGAGAATTTCAAAATGGTATTAATATTTTGTACAATAATTATTCCAATTAATCTTCTAAAATAATTTTGCATCTAGGAAAATGTTAATTTATATTACTTATGTTTAATGGGGTATATGATCTAGTGATAGAACTCTTAACCATTATTTAAGAAGTTTATGTTTATAATAGAATTATATTAATGAATTTCATTTATTTTACATGATTTATAATTTAATGTTTATGAAACCCATTTTTATGGGTTATGATATGTTGAATGATTTATATTCCTTGGGAACACATACGTATGTTTTTAATTTTGTGATGGGTGGGATCTACATCTCCCTATAATTCATTGGGTAATGATATATATCACATGATAACTAAATTACTATAATGTGTAGTGTTCAATGGTATGTATTATAGGGCTACAATGGGATAAAAAACATATTTCAGTAATATAGGGCTAGAATAAAAAGTGAACTAGGTTTAATAATGGACTTTATCTACTATGATGGTCTTTCTAGTGAGTCATGACTAAGTTGAAAATATATTTTTTATGAGTATGTGTGTGCCACAATTTCATGTCTTATGTTATAATGCCATGAAATATGTTCTTTATAATTCATTTCTTATGAACATACAAGATTTATTCTATACCTCAATATCAGGAAACTTGATATGCATGTGATAATTTTTAGAATTTATTTTTATGTTCTTATGTAGTTATTCATAGGTTTCCTCCCATGTTACTCTTATTGAGCATCTGATCCCACTCTTTCCTTGTGTTTCCTTTCCTCAATATTTAAAGAATTGTATTATGGAATATGTCTCAAAATCAGTTCTAGTTATAACGGAATAAGTGAGAGATGATATAGATGTTTTATAAATCAGTTTTTAATGTTTCCATGATTCAAAGTCACTAAAACTATATGGTTCTAGGGTGGGTTTTTATGTTATGTATTAAATATTCTCTTATTTAAATGTAATATATACATATTAAATGTATGGTTTATTATAGTTGGTATATGATAATGGTTTAGTTATCCTTTAGAAACTAGGATGAGAAATCCGTATTAATAAAAATAAGGATAAGTCTATGTAAAGGATAGAGTCTTTTAGTTTTTGTTTAATTATAAATATCTTAAGATAAAACCAAATGTTTCATGGATTTATAATTTATTAGAAATTTCCATTGATTATGTGGTTTTCTTACAATTATTATTGTTTCCCACACTATGTTTTTTGGTTTTAGTCAATGGATGGAACCCAATAAACCTCATTGTTGCAGAATCTGATGGGAAATGAAATTATTGTCTACTGGAGAAACTTAATTTTATGAGAAATGCAATGAAAAAATCATGACTCAATGCTCAATAAACTTTATAAATATATTAATTACGCTCGACTTTGAAATAAGAAAATGAGGGAACACCATTTTATTGAGACCTTCAAAGGAAATGTTAACCTTCTTTCATTAGGTCTTTTAATCCACTATTGGATGTGAAAATGGATCAGTACCATTGAAAATATATTTCCATTTCACAAATGTTTGGGACATGAAAAATTAATTATAGCGATCTATCATTTGTGAGGTAAATAAGATCAATGGTGGAATCTCATAAATATTATAGGGCAAGAAATTGATTCCATATAATGGGACATGTTCAAGAACATATTTTTCAATAAGAACATTCCTTTTATTCAAAAATGAAGATGAAGAAAGAGTTTATTGAGATTAAGAAAAATGATGATCAATTCATTTGTACCTATGAGGAAAATTTTACAAGGCATTGAAGGTACACTTCTAAGATTATCATCCTACTTGAGAGTAAGGTCGATCGATCCTTTAATGGGATAAAACGAGTTCTCCAAAGGGAATTATCTATAAAGGACATCATTATCTTTGAGGAAATAATTATATGTTCTCTCAAGGTTGAGATATATATTATAGTTACAAATAAATCTTATTGTTTTGATAAGAATAAAAATATGGAATTCAAGGAAGAATCCAAAAAACATAGTGGAGAGAAGATAAGCTTTCATTTATGCTCAAACTGTAGAAATAAATCCAAAGGAATTTTTCATAAGGGTACAAGTAATTTTTTTACTTTTTTCAAATAAGGTCATCAGGAAATTGATTGTTACATTAATTGAAAAAATATAGGTAATGATGAGAATAACAATATGGTGTAATGGTTCATATTTTCCCAGTTTTATTTTTAAAAAATTCTTGGGAAAATTACGAGACTAAGCACTGAGATGGCGTGTGATTCCGAGGCCCAGAATGATCCATAAATAAATGTTAGGTTTTTTAAATAGTACTCGTGAAAATATTTTCTGATAAATGGAAATAACTCTTAAATGGATGCTATAATTACAAATTTTTGGGAACCATTGCCTTTAGAGCAGTGGTTTTACCCTACGCGCAATTTATGTTTAGTTGGTGTGAGTCTCCAGGGTGAAAACCCAAAAATGGGATAACCATAAATAAAATCATAAAATAAGATTATTTTATTTTTCAATTACTTGTAAATCATGAACAGTAACTTGGATTAAAAATATGAGACCATCGTTGAGCTCATGAGGACATTCTTTCCTTATATAGAGCCTAACATCGGCCGACGTGGGCTGGTTGTGAAAGTTTTATTTTGGGATATGACCATAAATACAATAATTTAAATAAAAATTATTTTATTTTTTTAATCCTCATAACTCATAAATGGTTACATAGATTAAAAACCCAAGACCACTTTATGTTTGTAATGATATATTCTTTTTAAGAAAGACATAACCATAACTGGTGTGGGTCAAGGGAAAAATTCATTTTTGGGTTTTTTAATAAAAATTTACTTGAAGAAAATAAAATAAACATTAGGAGATTATTTTATTCAAATTAGAGTTTCACTGCAACGCAATGACATTGAAACCCTAGCATAACAAAAAAATTTATTTTATAAAGGAAATAGTGTAACGACGTTGCAACTCATTGTTAAAGAAATGTTGAATCATATGACCATTATTTAATGGATTAAATGAATAAGGAATTGTGGGAATAGATCATGGATTTCTATGAACCACTGGATGATTTTCAATGGAAAGAGATGAACAGTGATGAATGTTTAATCATCATGGATAATGGGTTGAGGATCGAGGAACGATGAAAGATGGTGGTGTAACTTTAATCATCACCATAAAATGATCCATCCCTGATGTACGGAATCAGTTTGATTCAATTTTTAATTCCCCATTAATTAAATATCCATGAAGAATTTGAATCATTTGATGAGCATAATGATTCATAGATTGTGCGTGCAATTTTCGGATGGGTTTGAATTGGGGATAATCACTAGAAAATTAGATCAATGTTGAACCACTGATTAGAATTGTGGTTTAGTCATTCTTAAACTCTAACATGGGAAGATCAAGGCTGACACGGACAAGGTCTGATTCACCCAGCTCAGGTGTTCGTTGGAATTTATCCCTTCCTTGTTCATTCAATTTACACGATCTTCATTACCATAATAACCTAAAATGGAATCAAAACCCCAACGGTAGCTGAAAGGGCCACCAATAAGTGGTGACACAAGGTAGAAGCCACATGCAGGAGGCTATGCACCCTAGAAAAGGAGGTTGCAGCCAGCGGGCCAAGAAGGTGCAAAACCATGGTGCATATACGATGTTGTGTTAGGTTGGGAGACCTATGGTCAGGCTGTGGGTCAGTGCTAGCACACAGTCCATGGGACCACATGTGGGGGGGGGTCGGTCGAGCCAGTCTTGCGACGTAGGGTGGACACGGTGCCTGCTCAGTTTGGGCTAGACTAAATGTTCCCTCCAAAGTGGGTTGGGCTTAGAGGAAACATGGACATTGGGTGGCTGGGTTGAGAAGAAATCAAACACCTAGTCTAGATTGGGTCAGATGAATCAAGTCAGTTTGGGTTGGTCTGGCTTGGCCCCAACTTTCCCCTTTTCCATAAAACAGACATAACATCCAAATAGTACATCCGATTAACGAGTCGTTAGCTGCGTTGGGACCCTCACAATGAAAAAATAATTTTTGAATACTCCAAATGATTTTACGAGGAGTTTGGGATATGATATATTTCTTGAGAATTATCTTCTTCAATAATCCAGCATGATACGAGCAGAAATCATGCAGCTGTCTATGACAATATGGTAGTGGCGAGCAGACCTTAGTGGTCTATAAAATGAGAGTAACTAAGTGGCTCAACAAACTAGTGGACCTTAGTGGCCCAAAAGGCGATCAGACCTTAGTGGCCCTCAAGAAAAGTGGACCTCAGTGGCCTGATAGGTGAAAGGACCTCAGTGGCCCAGAAGGAAAGCAGGCCTTAGTGGCCCGACAGGCAATCGAACCTCAGTGGCCCGATATATGATCAGACCTCTATGGCCCAATAGACCTCAATTACAATAATAGTAATATTGGCCTCCTACTATTTTATCATGTTTTAATGATCACAAATAATTCAAGTCATCCACATCAAGCACAATATGATAATCATGTTTAAATAATGTTTTGAGTTGGATGGTGTCATTATAAATATGATAAACTGTAAGTCCACCACCAGTTATGTATTTTGGAAAATTCCCTGACACTGTAATCTAGACCCCGTGACCCTGACCCCGTAAGCTAGACACCATAAACCAGAAAATGTAATTCAGAAATAGTATCTTTGATATTGGTACTTAGACACTATAACAGGTTTCATATTTCATAAAATTTGTGATAGTAGTTCCATACTTCCATCACTAGGACAATGATAAATGTTTTGAAAAAGGATTATACATCGTTACCTGATACACTATGATTTTGTCCTCATATTTTTTCTATGAGTTCCTAATGCCAATTACCCTATGGCATCATGGTTGTCTCACTGCTCAATAAAAATGAAGAAAACACGGTTTCCTATTGACACTATTTCTAAGGGATACAATTTTAAAACAAACTATAACACTATTCTTTAATCTGTTTTTTTTCATTTTCAATTTAATTTCTAAAAGTAATTTTTGGGTCAATTAACAGAACTTAAAAAATTAATTTTTATTTGTACATATTTCCCATGAAAATACATGACATGAGGTGTAGATATCATGTTTCATGAAATATCCAACACATGCACCATGAAATAAAGTCAAGAATGCGAGACTTAGAAAAAAGGAGAGAGCGTTTTTCAAACGGAACTCATCCATGAAAAAAAATACTACTAAATAACACACAAAGAATTCTTGATCAGTGATGGCTAAACTACCATAGATCAGAGCCTTAAACATCTTCGTAATACAAAATCAAATAAAAAAATTAGTTACATAGCTCACTTCATCAAACTGGTTTCTAAAGCATTGGACATGTGATACTCTATTTTCACAAGTGGACTCGATAATTTCATCTTCTTCATCATACAAGTTCAGAGATGAATAGATCAACACTTAGAACATTTCTAATCCTTTCTCATCATCTTTGCTCTGTTGTGTACTATTTTTAGCTTTTGTGCAGTGTGTGTGTGTGCATTTTTATTGAAACACACACTATATCTTGTATTAAACTAGAGGATTCAAGATATTCTTCCTCTCATATATTCTTACATATGTTTACTCCCACATATCTGTGTGGAAGAGGTCCTTGTGTGATTTGATAGATCATACCCACAATGAACAGTGCAAGAGGTCGTGTGACCTGGATAGTCTGTGTATTGTTGTGTTACCCTGATCAAGGGTGTGGTTCAATCTCTTATCTATATAGACTATTTGGTGGTAGGTGATCACCAAGTAGAGTGGATTATGTCTCTGCTTGAGACTGAACCACATGTTTTATCCACTGTGTGATTTAATTTATCTTTTCACAACATTAATTTATATTTATAAAAACAAGATTTTACTTCAATAGTTAGAGCTGGATAAAAGTTATAACTATTTTTTCCTATTAGAGTTTCTTCAAAAGTTGTATCAATAACTCACATTGATATTACTTAGATTTAATCAATCTTTTGACAAGTTATTTGAACATTCAAACTATTTTAATGTTATTACCATGATTAATAGGCATTTATTGATTTTTATTGGGGATATTATTATGTGAACTTTTTAATAGAAATTTTTACAGAGACTCAATTCACCCCCTCTTGAGTACTCTACGCTGACCAACATTTGGTATCAGAGGAGTTATTCTTGGTAAGGCTCTGTTTAAAAAAATTTGTAACTGTGATTATTGTTGTACTTTAAAGATCTGTAAGTTTCTGTTCTGTCTAATTATCCATCTCTTTAAAAGGATTTCATTATTATGGGTAATAAACTAGAAGGTGCTATAAAAAATTGAACTCCATTTTTCGGTGGAACCAATATGGACAAAAGGAAAATTAAGATGAAAATTCATTTAGAATGTATGGGTTTTGAAATTTGGTCTTTAACTGTAGATGTTTATAAGATTCATGATACTTCTAGAACTACTTGGGATGACCAAACTAAGACTAATTATATCAATAATTTCAAAGCCATGAATTACATATTTTTATCTAAAGGATATGAGGTATTTAATAGAATTTCATTAGGTAATATATCCCATAAAATTTGGTATACTTTGTGTATTTCACATGAGACAACTAATAATGTAAAATAAATGATACTTAAAACTTATACTATTAATTATGATAACATTGAAATGAATCCTGATGATCCTATTTCTGATATTTATCTCGTATTTAAAAAAATTGTAAACATAAAGATCTCTCTCAGAAGAGAAGTTACAACCAAATAACAAATCACGAGGATTCACAGATGCCCACCATACAGGTAGAGAGTAACCTCTGTCTATATTAGAGAATAATGGGAAATCAGAAAATTAAATATCAAGGAACTCATTTAGAAAATAATGATGTATGAATAAGAGATGAATGTCAACAAAGTAGAGGTGGATAAACCCAAAATAAAATATGTGGGATTTAAGACCACTACCTCTAAATATATTGAATAGGAGAAAATAAAATCCTCTATAGAAAGTTCCAGTAGTGAACAATCATCACCCAAAAGTGATGAGGAGAAGGGTCAATTAGCTAAATGGTTAATAAATTTTACAAAAGTAATTCATTTTTCATAAATCCTAACATCTATGGAAGATATTATCAAAAAGGAAGCTGGAAAAAGGATTGGAAAGGAAATGACAAGTCTGATGATATAGTATATTATGAATGTAAGTGAAAGGGATATGTTAAGGCTAACTATCCCAAGCTCAAGTATTAAAGTAAATATGTAGAAAATGATATAAATTATAAAAAAACAAAATAAAAGGAACCTAGAGTGCTTCTAAAAATAGTTCAAGTTACTTAGAGTCTTCACATTATGAATAAGATAATAAAGAAAATTTGTGTTTCAGGGAAAATACATCTGAGGTAACCCTAGAATATCCTATAAAAACTTCCTATTATTCGGTGGATGATAGTGATTATGAAAATATTTCTTAAGATGAAATGTTTGAGTATTCAAATATGCTTCATGATATATGTAATGAAATCAAAGATAAATACATGTGTTTAAAGAGATAGTATGCCATGTCCTCAACTGTAAAATCAGAACATTCTATTGAAGGAGAAAAAAAATGTTCAATTACTCAAAGGAAAAAAATTATTTAATGATATCTAATGAGAAATTGAAAAAGGACCTTGAGAGTTTTACTAATGAAAAAGATAATTTGGTACAAATTCAAGGTAAAAAAGATGCCTCTAAATAAACTACTAGTATTGGATATCAACCTGGTGAATGAAATTTTCAATAAACCAATTTTTTTCTAAATCTAGAACATATAGGTTTATTTATATTTCAAGAAATCATTCTTCTAGTTCAAAATATGATACATCCTCTACTTTTTTGAGTTTTTTGGACCAAATAATTTTTATTTCTCAAATAATTTACATAATACTTATTGGAAACCTATGAGGCCGATGTGGGTTCCTAAAGAAATAGTTACTAAGATTGCTGGACCCAAACAAAAATGGGTACCAAATATTATTTTTATTTGATTATTTATTTTGTAAAATTGATTAAAGAGATCTTGTAAATGCATATGATACACAGATAGTGAGTGTTCAAGACACTGGAAACGATACTATTCATGTTTCAAAAAATAATAATGTTTGATGGTGTGAATTTCACCATTGATGACAATGCCCAAGGATAAATCATTGGCCTAGGCCAAATAGGTGCCTCTAACTCAGTGTTAATTTCTAAAGTACTTTTCATTGATGGAATAAAATGTAATACTCTTATTATTTCACTACTATGTGATGATGGATTTTATATAATATTTTAAAATGATGCATGAAATTTTTTTTATTCTAAATTTTTTTTAGTATTTTCTACATTAAGAAATGAAAATGTATATTCTACTGTGATAGATTATTTAGTTTCTAAAAAATCATCATGATTAAGTGTATTTCACAAAGAGTCCGGGATCTGGCATAGAAATCTTAGACACTACAATATTCACTCCTTTAAAAACCTACCTATAAAAATTTTAGTCAAAGATCAACCCAAACTATAGTTTCTAAATGATAATGTGTGTAATACTTGTCAAAAGGGAAAGAAAAACAAAATTTACTTCAAAAAACAATGAAGTCTTAACTTCTCAGCCTCTTGAGTTAGATCAAATGAATTTGATTGGACCATCTAGTGTTTCTAGTCTAAATGGGATGTACTCTGATTATTATCTTGTAGAGGACTTTTCTAGGTATACTTGGACATTATTCTTGTCTCACAAAAGTGAATCATGTTCTCACTTCACTATGTATACTAAAAGTGTGGAAAACCTTATTGGACTTAAAATTAAATCTCTATGATGTGGAAATGGCCGTGAGTTTGAAAATCAGGAGTTTGAATCTTTTGGAACACGAAATTTCAATTGTCATAATTTCTTTTCCCCTAGAACACCTCAACAAAATAGAGTTATAGAAAGAAAAAATATGACCTAACAATAAATTTCTAGAACCATTCTTAGTGAATATGACTTACCAATTAATTTTTGGGCTGATGTTGTATATATAACATGCTATATTATTAATAGAGTGTTTATTTGACATATTCTTAAAATCTACTATATTTACTAATCCTGGGTGTATCATGGCTTATGTGTCACCTCTATATTACACCACGTCACTAAAATACTATCTCCAATTACCAATACACCCTCCACGATCCACTCATAGCTGCTCATTCCCACTACAATTTCGCCTCCGACGTACACATTACCCATACCCGCCTTCACGATTTGGGTTCCCGCTGCTCTCCTCAACTCCCCTCCGCGACTCCCTTCTCTCTCTACCCTGCATGAATCTACTCTTCATCCTCACCTCCACCTCTATGTGCTCGGACTTTGGCTCCTCTGTCTTCGGATCCTCCTCTCTACCTAGGATTCCCATATAAAACCACATGTTATACCTCATGTTGATCTGCCTCGACCTCCGACACCTCCGCATCCGACTGCTACACCTGCTTGTCCTCAACATTCTCCACCTGGATAGCCATCGGTTCCTCCGCCTCCTCTCATTATATAGCAGCGATCATGACTCATGGATCTCAATATTCTGCATGATGCTACTATTGGCATCGACTAAGGGTTATCTGAAAATATTTGGTGTCGACAACCCTCAATCAAAACACGAGGAGCTCTGCATAATCAAACAGCTCAACTTGGTAACTTGTTTCTTAGATCCCTCTACCTCCTCAACTCCCCTTAACATTTTCATCGGATTTCATCTTCTTTCATTGTTTTGGTTTGGATATCATCATCAATACTCAGGTTTTCTCACTTCATTATTTCTACTTTGTTTAAAATTGTAGCAATGGATTGATATGTCCTGGCTGTTGATTCTGGTTCGTCTCTAACCCATAAAACTTCATATATCTACATGTATCGGGTCATATTTTTCCTTTACAACTTTGTGCTACTTCCATTTTGTGTGAGTATTGTTATATAGTAATGTGAAACCAAACCAAACCAATGAATGTAATCTCGGTCTGCAAAATGAGGCTTGTCATCTCCAAAAAGTTCAATGCTATATTAGGTTGATATGGATGCTTTCATATCTATATTTAGTATATACTGAATGAATCCTTATTCATTGAACTTCTATTCTTTCATCTAATGTTATACTATTTTATTCCATAAAACATATGCTTGTAGATTCCATAAAAAACATGCTTATATATTCTTTTTTCTTGGTTGAATGCTCTATTGAATTTCTTCCATTAGTTATGTGGTTCCCTTATCTCATTTTTTTCTTATGAATTTAATACATACATATTCAAATATATTATTATTTGACTTTATTAGAACTTAAGATGGAAATATTCTCAGTTAATGTCCTTGTATTAATTTAAATAGAAGCCTATGAATGTAGCATTGAATGATAAGGTAACACCTCACCTCAAATCTTCAACATTATTTCCTTTTGATAGGTAATGTAACTTACATCTGTCATGCAGGATTAATTTCTTATTATGTGTGAAAATGGTTGGTAAGCCCATTTTTTCCAGTTTTGAGGGATATTAATAAAATTTCTTTTCTTTGTAAATTTCTAACTATCCCAGTATTTTTCTTTAACTATTTTAACATTTAAAATGTTATAATTCTTTATTGTTGTGTGTTTTCCTCCATTTTTCAAATTTCATTGTACCAATGTCCTCTTTTTGAGTAATGATCATTTTATTCTATTTTTTAGTTATTAGTTTCTTTTAGAATAAATTGTCTCACATATGTTTTTGCCTTGACAGATTTTTCTTAATTAGCATGATTCAGTGACTTACATGTATTACCTTGGCCATGAATAAATAATTTTGTGGTACAGCAACATGGTATAGAATTATAATCACCACAACACTTTCTTTCATAAACCACAATAAAAGAAATGGAACATATTATATGTGTATCTTATAATGGAAACATGCTAAATGAATTTGATTCAAATGAAGAAATCAGGTGATTCATTTTTCATTTCATGCTTGGAAATTTCATTTTTTAGTAGTAGTTTCTCCTTCCCATTTCTCAAATTTTCATAACATGATGTGGTTTTGTGTTTGGTTGTTTGATGTTTCAATATAGGGGTGGAATCTCTATCGTAGCTTATGCTAATTCATTTTAAAAAAACAATGGCATTGAAATGTATATACATGTATTTAAAGATATGAAGGTCATGAGATTTGATTGAAAAGTATATACAAATATGAATCATTCCCTCTATACTTTTTGACTTAATCTATTCGAGATACAACTACTCAATTTATATAGGGATGTTAAAATCTTTAAATTATATCCTTAAAGAATAAGGGTTGTAGGTATCTGCTCCTTTATGTTGTTTACTTTTCTTTATGGTGTATTGATAGTGAAATATATATGTATTTTTTACTCCGTTTGTTCATTTATGCTACCATGATAAAAGATAAATTGTAAGAGAAATAGCATATAGTTATTCTTATTAAATTGATCAATTTTTCTTCAGGATACATTTTATGTGATTTCACATAACATAAATGGTTTGTTTCTGGATGATTCTATGAAGGAAAATTGATTTTCCAAGGTTTCTATAAAGGCAGAGTCTGTTCTTGACTCATGATTATTCCATACACGGCTATACTATTTTTGGTGTTACAGAAGCTTAATGCAATTTTTTCTAGCTCATCCAGAGGTGTGTTTTTATACAATGACCATCACACCAGTATTGCAATCTTCTAGTGAAATAGGTATACATCTAATGATACCAGTCCATTTTTCTTCTAATTTCATATAGTTTCATTTCTCTTAATTTATAAATGTTTCAAGGGTGTTTTTTAGGGCTGTCACAATTAGATATTGCAAACACTACATCTATATTTAATTTACTGACTATATAACATCAAATTTTTTATTTTATATCATGAATATATATTCAACATTTAAAATTTTCAGGTATCTACATAATTCTACTGGTGAATGATTTTAATGCTCGTGACTTATTATAAGAAAATTTTATAATTGGACGATTGTACAACTTCTACTTGATGAAAAATATCTCCATATCTAAACATTATATGTTATGTGCTATTTTTTGACTAAGTTATTTTCATTACGTATTATAATTAATCCTTAGTACATATCTAATATTTATTATTAAAACCCCTCAATTAATTAATCTTTCACTTTGTCTTTTACTGCACTCAATATTGTTTTCCTAAATGCAATTGATATTGAAAAGAATATTCCGTCCTCAATAATTAGAAATTGCTTTACACATGCTGGAGGAGAAATATACTATATGTTTTTTTCTGGATGATATTATTTAGAATTATTATGTTATTTTTTCATGTTTGTTGTCAATTCATGCTGGACGTTTTGTTGTATTCAAAGATTTTCAATTTTAGGGATAGTTTCCATGATGGATGTTAATCTTATAGTTACATTTTCTTCCATTATATTCATGGATAAATATTTACAGGATTATTTGACTATTCTGTAATTATTTTTTCATCACATGTGAATACATCAACATGATTTGAAAATGAATGCAGATTTTATGTTGTAAAATCGAAGAGTTCACATCCCTTTTGTTCAACATATGAATGAATGTAATTTGTTTTCACTTTTAACTACACAGTATTGTTTTATGAATTAATAACATATGAAAATAATGGGTTATAAATTTACCACATTTTTTTAGTGCCGAAGGTGATGGGGATGTGCTTTTTTATTTTTTCTTTTGGAAAAGAGGGTGAATCATAGTGGACTGCTTTAGAAGTTGGCTTGTAGCTTTCCATATAATTTTTCGACTCAACATTCGAAGTACTCATAATATCCAATAATAATATCATATACCCTATTATTTTTCTGAAATAACTATAATAGAATAAACTTATTTTTAGTTAATGATAGTTCATGTCTTTGAATGAATATATAAAAACTTCATTGGGTTATTACAGAACATTTTTAAGGAAAATCAATTGAAAAGTAGGGCATAAGAAGATTGAAAGGAAGACTCAAAACCCTGTAAAGGAAAAGATCCACATTGGGAAGGAGAGTTCTCTGCCTTCTGTTAATTCTATTTTCATACAGCTTAAATCTATACTAATTATGAATTCTATCTTGACACTTATACATGCATTGATCACACACACAACGAACTAGTTATCATTGACCACAGTCTGAATCCTTCCTTCAATGTCATTTTTGAGTCTATAAACTTAGCGGATATGGGAAGGCATATCACAAAACATCCTGCAGAAGTTGTTATTCTTGAATTTCATTACTATTTTTTCTTAATTATCATATATTTTAATTCTATTTTTGTAATTTTTATGTACATATATTGTTGAATGTGATAGAAGATCTTGAAGTTGAAGATTCATTACAAAGGTACAACGTGATTATCGTTTTTTTCTTCTAATATTTTATCTGTCTCTATATTTATTCTAATTTTATTGAAATATTATGTACCACTAATTTATTTATTAAATATATTCAATATTATCAATATTACTAAAAGGTATTGATCCTGCATAAAATGGGACAATGTGGTGTAACACTAGATTATGTATAAATACACCATTGTGGATGGTACAATGTGACTATCATTTAAAAAACTATAGCTTTTGTTACCTCACACACCCATCTTTTCATAATTAAGTGATTCTAAGTCAAAATTTTGTTATATTTTGTTGGTTAGTAAACTATCTCCAAACTACCCATACATATGAATTGATTTTACAAATTATTGAAAAAACATAAAATGGTGTATCGTACAACATTATTTAGAAATTCATCATGAATAAGATGGTTATATTGTATGATTTCACTTTTCATCCTCCATTATTCTAACCAAACATCCATTTTCCCTACATTTACTCATAGCTTCAACAACCATGCACTCATAGCTTCAATAACCATGGCCATCTATTAGAGAGGAATGATTGATGTGTTTGTCTTATTTTAACTCGTGCAAATTCATTCTATCTTCCCATATGGTCTTTTAGATTTTATCATTAAATGTAACCCTCCATTATATACTCCATGTAGAGATTTAAGTAATATGTTATGGCTCATCTGTTGCTCTATATTATTTATTTCTCCCCAGAAACATGATCCTTCTGTTGAGTAAGTATTTTTCCATTTAAACTATGTAGGTGTGTTTGTTATAATTTTCTAGCATATAGGCAACTTTATTAACACCGTTTTATATAATTTTTTATGTTGTACAGGTAAAATTGGGAAAACATGGTGTATGTAACCAAAAATATCATTATGTTAACAAATAAACCTTAATTTTAGAAAAGACAATGATTGCAAAATATTGGTAAACTGGAAGATAAAATAGTGTTTTATATTGAATATTACTTGTATGGGAATGTTTGTATTCATTTTTGGGCATATAGGAACATTATTCCACACTATTTCATTAATTTTTTTTAATCTTTATAGGTACATTGTGAAAACATGGTGAATGAAACCATGTTTAATTTTTATTATTTGATCATATTTCAAAAAAATTATTTATTTTAGTTTTTCTCTTTATTTTTATTAACTTATATAACTGTGGTCAATGCTATGTTCTTAATTATTTTCAATATTTTATCAAAAAATTATATAAATATATGTTTATTCTGTATTTTAAATTTTCTTAAACATTCCTTTCAATCTACACTTGTATACTATTAAAAAAACAGAAAACTGTTAAAGCTTTGATATGTGTTTTGATGATTTCAATTGTTGCATATTGAAACTTCAAATCATCTAATAGTATTTTATATGTATAAAAATTGGTTATGTGATTTTGATAATGAGGATGAACTGCAAGATAATGTCCAAATATGTTGAGACAACGAGGATACACCGAGTCAATATACAAGATTACATAGTAGAACCAAGGGAAATGTAAATAGGAAAACTGAAAAAACAAACTGAAATGTGATTCTACAATGATATGGTAAACATACATGTTCACTGTCTAAATTTTTTTCATTACTATTAAATGAATTCCTATTTGTAGTTAAATTATTACTATATTTCGTACTGTATAGAAATAGTAATTTAAATTTAGGTCGTTCAATAGAAATCATTCATCCATTTCATTATCCTGTTATCTATGTGTTCAATCTACATTTCATAAATTTTTATACTTCACAAAAATGACATGGTTTTTGACCTCTATCAATTCAATTTCTTATTTTCATACTGTAAAAAATTCCATCTTGGTATGTAATATATAAACACAAGATAAGTCATTATTTTGGTATGGAAACCTCTGCAATGATGACTGTAAAAAACAGTCAGTTTTATTAGACTATGATGGTGTTCATTGTTAGTATGTTTCATCTACTGGTTTAATGTTATGTTAAATTGTTTGGATGTATCAAATACTATGCCACTAAAATGTGACAATGATCTGTTTTATTGATAGGATGTACTAAATTGATGACATTTATATTACATGTTTTCTACCTCATCATTTTGTAGTACCTATTTTTTCAATGATGTACAAAAACACCATGTGTTATACCTATTTTCATTATTGTTTTCTATTTCTATACTTTAGAAACAATCCATCTTCATATACTGCTAAAAAACTCCATATTAGACAGCTTTCCAATATCATGTTTGATTTATTTTAGAGTTTGTTACTATGCAGTATATTGTGCATTTGTAGAAGAGTAATTATTATTACTACAACATTGTTCTATTTAATTATTACATTTTATTTTCATATTTAAAAATTCATTACTTATTAATCTATATAATTTTATTTTTATCTACAGAATGCATTTTCTGGACAATGAAGCTAAAGACATATTACAAGAACCCTTTGGTCCTTTCACGCTTCACGGGAAATCTCTTATCTCAAAAACTTCTACATACATGAAATTCATAGACTATTATGAAATTAAAGATTGGGTTCTGAAATTTTTTATTCAAAATCCTCTTCTCATAATATAAGAGAATCATGATATGAATGCATTCAGAAATTATTTGCAAACTTCCTCCAGAAACAGAAAATATTTTTTCTTGCATCCCTTATATGTTCAAATATTATTTTGATGTCTCTAGATTTTATCCCCTTATATTCCATTTATGTCCCGACCCATCCTTGGGACCCATGCTGTGACTACCCCAAGCCCGCCTTCCATAGGCTAGGGGATGGCGACTAGCACCAAAGACGTAAATCCTGATAAAAAGTGAAAGCATTACATATATAAATAAAACAAACACCACAGAATACCCAAGATGAGTAAACACTAAGTAAACTGAGTACAAAAGTAAGTGCTAGAAAGTAAATGGGCCAGAATACAAACCCAACTGAATGTAAAGTACAAATGAAAAGGAAGTACAACAACAGTAAAGTAAAGCAGCAAGTCCGAGCCGTCCTCTAGAAATCCCACCTGAAGGGTGGGTACAGATATCCTCCTATGCTCCTCGGCTCCAGCCGTCCGCTCTGAGTAAGTACCGTCTAGTGATCCACCTCCAAGTACCGTCTAGCTCTATGAGCTCCCACCTTGATCAGCGCTGTCTGTCGTCTGTATCCAACACAATGTAGTGCGGGCATAGCCCGTGCAGGGGTGAGTAAATGCTACTCAGTAAGGACCCCGAGACCCACGAAGGTCTCCCAGAATCCACAAAAGATAAACCACAAAGGAAAGATACAATCACAAAGTAACAACCAACTCAACTTAGGTATATTCCCATACATATACCTAAGTAATCATTTCTAGCTCGGCTCCAAAACACGATCCCAGGTACAACCCAGTCCACATAGGAAAACATAACCCATTCCCCATAGGAATTCACATCCCAATCTATACAGGAAATTGAAACAATCATATCGATGATATTGATTGTAAGTTAAGACTCAGCTCACATAGATATACTTCTTCATAGTGCGATAGAGATGATCAGATATAGCCACTAATTAATTTAAGCTATCAGAGCCACATAGGATACAAGACTAGCTAAGCTGTCAGACCCACAAAGGATACAAGATCAGATACTCTGCCGGACCCACATAGGATACAAGTATAGAGTCAAATACTGCCGGACCCACATAGGATACAAGAACAGTAGTCAAGTACTACCGGACCCACATAGGATACAAGAACAGTAGTCAAGTATTGCCGGACCCACATAGGATACAAGAAAAGTAGTCATCATCATCGAACCCACACTGGATTATAGTACGGTAGTCATCGCTGTCGAACCCATGGAGGATTTTAGTACAATCGTCATCGTCGTCATAGTTGCAGCCAGCTCTAGGGTTCTCGCACATAGCATGCTCGATTCTTGGAGGGTACCCTCCATGAGCCTAGGGGGTCGATACATCAGCTAACATGAATTCTAGAGTTTATTTATCCCAAATTTCTGTCTCGTCAATAGGAACTCAATGCGATAGACAGCGCGTCAATCGGACGCTCGGTCTTAGAGTTATTGGCTTTTTCGTCACAGAGGCCCTGTTGGTTTTTAAGCCAAAACCAACCCAACCATAATCCAGCTGCATCCAAACCTCAAGTGGAGAAATCCAAAAGAACCTTCTCACTAATAGTAAACCTTCAAAGTCGACGGCACGTCAATTGGACGTCTGAAGCTCGAGTTATAAGTGTTCTTGCTCTGAGGGCCCAGTTGGTTTCATGTTCAAACCAACCCGGCCGTACACAAATTTCTCAAAAACTCTGAGTGTAATATACCTAAATGACCATATAAATCCAAGGATCTCTACGCAACTGACGGTGCGTCGATCAGAAGTATTTAACTTAAGTTATGTGCGTTTGAACGGAACTGTCTGAATGTAGGGGGTTCGGGCCCGGTCCGACCTGACCCAAACAGGGTCGACCTGACCTGGGTCTGGGTCCGGCCCGGCTGGCGTTGGTCCGGCCAGGCCAGCGTAGCCCGACCCGGCACGCGGGTCCAGCCCGGCCCAGCGCGGGTGGGCCGGCACGGCACGGGTGGTCCGGCCCAGTGCCGCCAGTCCGGCTAATGCGGCACTCGCGTGCTGAGCGGATGCGAAAGGGGGGGGGTGTTGCCCCCCCTTGTTTTTAAATGGATGACCCCACTTTGGGGGCCCGCCCTTGCCACCTGTCGGGGGTTACGACCCCCGGTCTTCAGAAATTTGGCTGGCCATAATGGTCGGCCGGTGTACCACCGTGGGACCCTCACGGGTCCCACCTTCTGAAGCGCCGGTGGCCGGCGAATCCGGGCCCCTCTTCTGCACCACTGTGGCCTTAAGCCGTGGACCTTGTCCGACTGACGTGGTGCGACGGCGTTGCACCCCTCCGCCGCGGCCCGCCCTGGCTGCGGCCCCCCATGGTGCTCCAGCACGGCGCGCCAACGCCGCGCCCCTCCGCTGCAGACCGACTCTAGCCACGACATTATTCGGCTACACCGACGCGGCGCGACGACTCCGCGCTCCTTCGCTGCGGCCCGCACCAGCCGCAGTTCTCCCGTTCCTGCACGGTGCGATGGCACCGCGTCGCCTCTGTTCCAATCCATAACGAAGTACAACAACAATTGGGAGGAGGGTCGGCCATGTTTGTGCGGTCCGGCCTCCTCCTGTTAATTCGATAACAAGCAGATAATTATTTAATTATGAACGTCAAATTAATCATGAACGTAAAACAATCCCCTACCTTGAAGAAGTTTTTGAACGCTGATTGTCGTGGGATACGGTGTCGCGAGGTGAAGCTCCGTATATATTGACAGATAACGTCCGACGGGGAACGACGTCTCCCTTCCTTTGATGCAGGAAGAAGATCGAAAGAGGGCGCATCATAGTTCTTCGGGAAAGGCGTCACACACTGGTTGCGGAGAGGAAAGGAAGGGCTCGTCGATCACTCCTTGTGGTGATGGCATTCTTCGTCGAGTTCATGACGTTCTTCAACGAAGATGATGGAATTATCCAGAGATCCTCACACAACAAAACAACCCCCAAATAAAATAAGGTCTCCCTTATTTTATTAACACATTCCATGCTTTTTCAAATCTTCAAAAACTCAAACTCAAAATTAAATTAATTTAATAGATTTAATCAATCAATTTAATACGAGAGTTGACATGCAATTAAAGAGGGAGAGTGGGAGAGTTACAAATTAATGGGGGGTTTTCCAACTGTAAGAGAGGTTAGAGGAATTTGAAAAGCGGGGGCTCGTGTGGGGCCCACCTCACTAATATCCTATCAAGAGGAGTTAGGATTTAGTGGGTCCCACCAAAACTTCCTCACGTAGGTTATAATTACTTAGAGTAGAAATAAAATTGTAATACAAATTTTATTTCACTCTTCAATTAAATCACTTCATTTTTAACAACACCTCCTGATCAAACGCAACTCCAGTGAAATTCTTCTTAAGCAATTACTGGCCCTGCGGTTTCATCGGTGCCCTCAGATTTCGATTCAGAGCACTGGTTCAAAAGTTAGAAAAACCCGCTCATTCATTCACTGAACATACCTGAGCCTAACTTCGGAAAATAATTCTGGGCACACTGGGCCTCGAAATCAAGTGCCGTCAAAAACTGCGTACTCATAAAATCCCAAAAAAATTAAGAAAAAAAATTCTCTTGAAATTTGCTGGTCTTTATATTACTCCCACCTCAGGCCTTTACATAACCGTAAAGATACATCACAAAATAGGGAAACAAATGAGGGTACTGAGCATGCATGTGAGCTTCCTGCTCCCATGTGCTCTCATGGAGGTTCCCGTACATCCACCTGATGCGCAGAAGAGAAATTGACCGCCCACATAGGACCCACTCGTGTTGATCCTCGATCTCCACCAGGACCTCTACAAAGGTCCCCCCCACATCATCGATATCCAGCTCTCCATGGTCAATGATATGTGTCGGGTCATGCACATATCTTCTCAACTGAGATACGTGGAAGACGTCGTGCACGCGGTGCAACTGAGGTGGTAGAGACAGGTGATAAGCCACCTCACCTATCCTACTGAGAACCTGGAATTATCTTGTGAAGCACAGAGATAACTTTCCGCCCTGGCCGAATCTCCATAATCCACATTGAGGTGAGACCGGCAAGAAAATGTGGTCTCCATCCTAGAACTCTAGTGGTCTCTTCCTCCTGTCGCCATAAGAATTATGTCTTCTCTAAGTTGTCCTCATCCGCTCCTGGATGACCTGTACCTTCTCTATCCTGTCCTGAACCATCTCAGGTCCCACAAGTGCTGACTCCCCAGGGTCTGTCCAACACAGAGGTGACATGTAAGGTCGGCCGTACAATGCCTCTTATGGTGCCATCCCGATGGTGGAGTGGTGGCTATTGTTGTACGCAAACTCCACCAAGGGTATGTGAGCCTCCCAACTATGACCAAAGTCGAGGAAACATGCACGGAGCATGTCCTCGAGGGTCTGAATGGTCCTCTCCGTCTGACCATCCGTCTGAGGGTGAAAGGCAGTGCATAGGTGTAGCTGCATCCCGAATGCCTCCTACAACCCCTTCCAAAGCCGAGAAGTAAAACGAGCATCTTGATTGAAGACGATAGATGATGGTACACCATGAAGTCGTTAAATAACCTGAATGTAGAGGCTTCCCAAGATTTCCACTGAGCCCTACTCTCTGATGGGTAAGAAGTGGGCTGACTTGGTGAGTCGGTCGACGATCACTGAAATAGAGTCGTGTCCTCTGGAAGTACATGGATGTCCAGTCACGAAATCCATAGATATCTCATCCCACTTCCACTTAGATACCTCCAAGGGTTGTAACAAGCCTGCTAGTACCTGGTCCTCCACCTTCACTTGTGGGAAAGAGAGACATCGAGAAACAAACTCTGCCACAACCTTCTTCATACCCGGCCACAAGTGTTGTCGTCTGAGTTCCTGGTACATCTTCGCCACTCATGGATATACCGCTAAAGGGGAAGAGTGAAACTCTCTTAGAACCTCCTTCTGTAATCCAGCTGGTACCATGGTACATCCTATGAAAAGGACAACATGCTCTCCTTCTAAATAGAATCCATCAGGTGCATGTCCTGTGGAAATCTATGCATGCTGCGTCTCACAGTCAACGTCCCCATGTTGTGCCTCTCTGACCCACTGAAGAAGTGTTGGAGTGACTGTGAGCGACTTAAGGAAGGCTACCCCATCTTTTTCCATGAAGGATATCAACAAAGCGGCTAACTTCTCTTTATCCTCTCCAAGTATCTGAATTCCCGTCCTCCTACTAAGTGCTTCGGCTTCTATGTTCCCCTTTCTAGGAGTATAGACTATCTCAAAGTCATAGTCTTGGAGGAACTCGAGCCATCGCCACTGTCTCAGGTTCAGGTCCTTCTACAGGAAGATGTAGCTAAGACTCTGGTGTTTAGAATAGACTATAAAGCGCTCACCCATCAGATAGTTCCACCACATCTTCAGGTTGAAGACCACTGCTACTAACTCCAGGTCATGGGTGGCGTAGCTCTGCTTGTGCTGAATCAACTGTCGTGATCCATAGGCGATCACTGCCTGCTCCTACATCAAGACACACCTGAGTCCGGCCCTGATGCATCGTAGTAGACTACATACCCTACTCCCACCTCTGGTAGCCTCAAGATGGGTGCACTGGTCAATCTCTGTCTCAGCTCCTGGATGCTCTACTGACATCTATCTGACCACACGAAGGGTCTCCCCTTATTTTTCAAAGCTGAAAGTGGTTCTACAACTCTGGAGAAGTCTGGGACAAATCTCCGGTAGTACCCAACCAAACCTAGGAATCTACGCACCTCCGTCACGCTCCTGGGTGGATCCCAAGCTAGCATTGCCTCCATCTTCGCAAGATCCACCACAACTCCTGTCTCAGAGATGACATGTCCCAAGAAGTGGACCTCTCGTATCCAGAACTGACACTTCGAGAGCTTACCATTAATCTGGTGCTCTCGGAGTGTGTCAAGAACAACCCACAATTGGTAGGCGTGCTCCTCCTCAGTGGTCGAGTAAATCAATATGTCATCAATGAAGACAATGAAAAATCGATCGAGGTAAGGCTAGAAGATCCTATTCATGAGACGCATGAACACTAATAGAGCATTGGTTATGCAGAATGGCTTAACCAAGAACTTATAGTGGCCATAACGACACCTGAAGGTCATCTTCTGCACATCATTGTCTCGAACACTGAGCTGATGATAGCCTGACCTGAGGTCTATCTTCGAGAACCACCGTGATCCCTTGAGCTGATCGAAGAGGTCTTCAATACTTGGAAGCGGATACTTGTTCTTCACAGTCACCTGATTCAGGCGATAGTAATCGACACACAATCGCAAGCTTCCATCCGCCTTGTTGGCGAATAAAATCAGTGAAGCCCAGGGTGAAACACTGGGTCGGATGAATCCCTTGCCCAGAAAGTCCTCCAGCTATACCCATAGGTCTCGAAGCTCAGCGGGAGACATCCGATATGCTGTAGTAGATATCAGGGTTGTCCCGGGGTACAGGTCAATATAGAAGTCTACCTCTCTGTGAGTAGGTATTCCTGGAACGTCGTCAGGAAAGACGTCTGCATACTGATCCACCACTACAGGAAAACTCAGACTCCGCACGTCCACTGATCCTAGGGTGAGGCTAGCCAACTGATGGGTGATCGACTGTCCTCTCCTCTCTGTGAGTCTATCCTGCACTGCAAAGGCTCCCATCTCATTGGTGAAGGTGAAAATGCTCTCATCGGTGCGGACACACCGAACCTTGCACCTAATACAGTCGATCTGAGAATGGACTGTAGATAACCAATCCATGCCCAAGATGACATCGTAAGGCCTCAACGCCTCTACAAGAAGATCCCTGCCGAAGCTCTCACCTCCTAGATTAAGCTCACACTACCGACACCAGTGCGTAATCGTTGAGTATACTCCCATAAGAGTCTCTAGCTGTAAGGATTGAGCCAATGGCTCCGTTGGAATCTCCGAGCTCTGAACAAGGGAAGAAGAAATGAAAGAATGACTCGCTCCTGTGTCTATAAGAACTGCAGCAAGGGTGGAGTAGACACAGATAATACCTCGAATCATCTCAGGTGCGCCGTTATTGTAGGCCTCCACTGCCTGAAGCTGAGCCCGCCTCTTTCCGCCAGCTTCCTGTGGTCGGGGTGGACCTCCTAGTTGTTGTGGTGGTAGATCCTCAAAGCATCGTCCACCACCCATTGCTCGTCCAGCTCCTCTGCCTCGTCCGCCTGCTCCCTGCGGACCTCCATGGTCGAACCTCTGCCTCTGCCTAGGTGGTCCCTATACTTTCAGCTGCATCTCTGCATGGTGGGTCGGACAGTCTCGATCCATGTGGCCATGTCTGCCGCATGCATAGCACTGTCTGCTCCTCAGAAGGTTGGCTCTGCACCGTGTGCCCCACACCTCGGAGCCAGTATCCGGAGGTCGGTCGCCCGATGGTCTGGTCTGCTTAGACCCCTATGCCATCCATCGACTATCAGCTTCAGAAGACACTGCTACGTGCCGCCATGGGGCATGTCTCGCTGCTGGTGTAGGCTCAGCAAGAAATCCCTCTACAAGAAGGGCTCGCTCCAGTACTCCTGCCTACGTCGGAATGCTGAGGGAGATCATCGATTCCCTGATCTCAGGCCTCAGTACCTACTCAAAGGTCCGGACCCTGAAGAATGGGTCCCATACCATGTCCGTGGAGTAGCACAAGAGATCGGCAAATCTCATCGAGTACTGGGCTACCATAATGCTGCCCTGCCGCAGCTACAGTCACTCCTGAATGTGCACCACATGGAGGGTGGCTGGAACGAACTCTATGCGGAAGAGGCTCTCGAAGTCCAACCAAAGGAGAGATTCCTTGTTGTGAACCTGGAGCATCAGGCTCCACCATCTACCTGCTGCCGCGTGCAGGAGACTCGCTGGAAGGATCACCATGAGGTCTGCTGGTATCCATACTAACCTAAAAACTCGTACAACAGCCTCTAACCAATACTCAGCTTCCTGAGGGTTCGTCTCCTCATGGAACCTGGGTGATCTCTGATGTTGAAACACGTGCAGTAAACTAATTCAATGTGCACTCTCAGCGGCTTGGGCTGGTGGAATCGTTGGCTCAGCAGGTAGAGGTACCACCGATGCCTCCGTTGTAATAGGGCCCTACACTGAGGCCTCGTCACTCGGTGGGCTGTCATCTCGCACAAATCATGAAACCCTAGATGGCTGCCATCGTGGGGCCATCCTGAAAAAAAAAATAGGTGTGCCACGGTCAATACAGTATACTTGGTGAGCTGACATAATTAATCACAAAGAAAACTTCTTAAACACACATGCAATCAATGTTTTCGTGCATTTAGTTTTAAATTAGAAGTCAGGGTCCTGGTGTATGGATACGTCGGCCGCCGCACCAACACTGGACTCCCTGAACAGATAATCACACTCAATACCATTAACACTATTTCATCACATAGAAGAACGATCAGAGTCCTGAGTTATGCGGTAGAACAGATGTCCTCTGATACCAATTTGTCACGACCCGTCCTCAGGACTCGTGTCGTGACTACCCTAAGCCCGCCTCCCATAGGCCAGGGGCTGGAGACTAGCACCAAAGGTGTAAATCCCAATAAAAATGGAAGTAATTTCCTTTATAAAGGAAACAAACACCATAGAATACGCAAGTTGAGTAAACACTATGTAAACTGAGTACGAAAGTAAGTGCTGGAAAGTAAATGGTCCAGAATACAAACCCAACTGAAAGTAAAGTACAATTGAAAAAGAAGTACAAAAATAGTAAAGTAAAGCAGCAAGTCTGATCCGTCCTCTGGAAATCCCACCTGATGGTTGGGTACAGATAGCCTCCTCTGCTTCTCGCCTCTAGTTGTCCACTCCGAGTAAGTCCCGTCCAGTGATCCACCTCCAGGTATCGTTCAGCTCCACGAGCTCCATCCTCGATCAGTGGTGTCCATCGTCTACATCCAACACGACATAGTGCGGGCATATCCCATGTATGGGTGAGTATACGCTACTCAGTAGGGACCTTGAGACCCCCGAAGGACTCCCTAAATCCATGAAGTATAAACCACAAAGGAATGATACAATCACGAAGTAACAACCAACTCAACTTAAGTATATGCCCATACATATACCTAAGTCATCATTTCTAGCTTGGCTCCAGCACACGAGCCCAAGTACAACCCAGTCCACACAGGAAACATAACCCATTCCACATAGAAATTCACAACCCAATCCACACGGGAAACCTCAACAATCATATCGATGATATTGATTGTAAGTTAAGACTCAACTCAAACAGGTATACTTCTTCATATTGCGATAGAGATGATCAGATGTATCCACTGATTCATCTACGATATCAGACCCAGATAGGATACAAGACCAGCTAAGCTGTCGGACCCACAAAGGATTCAAGACCAGCTACTCTTCTAAACCCACATAGAATGCAATTATAGAGTCATATACTGTCAGACCCACATAGGATGCAAGAACAGTAGTAAAGTACTTCCAGGCCCACACAGGATACAACAACAGTAGTCAAGTACTGCCGGACCCATATAGGATACAAGAACAGTAGTCATCACCATCAAACCCACAGAGGATTCTAGTATGGTAGTCGTCATTGTCGAACCCACAGAGGATTTCTGTATAGTCGTCATCGTTGTCACAATCGCAGCCAGCTCTAGGGTTCCCACACACAACATTATCGATTCTGAGAGGGTTTGCTACACGAGCCTAGGGGGATGATACCTCAACTTACATGAAGTCTGTATTTTATGTATCCTAATTTTCCGTCTCGTCAAAAAAAACTCAACGCGACAGACGGCGCGTCAATCAGATGCCCGGTCGAAGAGTTATTGGCTTTTTCGTCACAGGGGCCAGGTTGGTTTTTAAGCAAAAACCAACCTGGCCATACTCCAGCTGAGTCCAAATATCGAGCATAGTAATCCAAAAGAACTGACTCACTAAGAGGAAACCATCAACGTTGACGGCACTTCAATCGGACGTCCTAAGCTCATGTTATAAGCGTTCCCGCTTTGAGGGCCCAGTTGGTTTCGTGTTCAAACCAACTTGGACATACACAAAGTTCTTCGAAACTCTGAGTTTAATATACCAAAACAACCTTCTCAATCCGCAGATCGCTACACAACTGACGGTTCATCCATTGGAGGTCCTTAACCCATGTTATGGGCGTTTGAATGTAACTGTCTGAAAGTAGGGGTTTCGGGCCTGGTCCGACCCGGCCCGGTACCCCTTGGGTCGACCCGACTTAGGTTCGGGTCCGGCCCGGTTGGGTGTGGCCCGAACCGAATGGCATGGGAATGGCCCAGCCAGCGCAGCCCGGCCCTGCGCGGGGTTCCAGCCCAGCGCGGGCGGTCCGACCCGGCGCAGCTTGTCTGGTCGGTGCGGGCGCCCGCGCGCTCAGTAGACGCGGACGGGGGGGGGGGCATTTTGAAATGGTGGCCTCCACATTGGGGACCTTCCCTTTCCACCAACCAGGGGTTACGACCCCCCCCGGTCTTCTGAAATTCGGTCGGCCATAATGGCTGGCCGGTGTGCTGCCGTGGGACCCCTGCGGGTCCCGCCTTCCAAAGCGCCGGCGGCCGGCGGATCCGGGCGTCCTCCTCAGCATCGCTGCGGCCTGCCTTGGCCAAGGCCCTCCATGGTGCTCCAGCGCGGCGCTATCGTGCCGCGGCCTGAATCCGGCCGTGGCTTCCATTAGCTTCACCTATGGGGCGCGATGGTGCTGCGCTCCTTCGCCGCGTCCCGCACCAGCCGCAGTTATTCTGTTCCTGCGTGGTGCGAAGGCAGCGTGTTGCCTCCGTTCCAATCCATAACGAAGTACAATAATAATGGTGAGGAGGGTCGGCCATGTTTGTGCAGTCCGGCCTCCTCCCGTTAATTCGATAACAAGCGGATAATTATTTAATGATAAACACCAAATTAATCATGAACATAAAACAATCCCCTACCTCGAAGAATTTGTCGAACGATGATCGTCCTGGGAAATGGTGTCGCGAGGTGAAGCTCTGTATATGTTGACGGAGAACGTCCAAGGAGGAATGGTGTCTCCCTTCCTTTGATGCGGGAAGAAGATCGAAAGAGGTCACGTCCTCGTTCTTCAGGAAAGGCGTCACACACCGGCTACAGAGAGGAAAGGAACGGCTCGTCGATCCCTTCTTGTGGTGATGGCGTTCTTCATCGAGTTCTTGATGTTCTTAAATGAAGATGATGGAATTCTCCAAAGATCCTCACACAACTAAACAAACCCCAAATAAAATAAGGACTCCCTTATTTTATTAACACATTCGATGAGTTTTTAAATATTCAAAAACTGAAACTCAAAATTTAATTAATTGAATAGCTTCAATCAATCAATTTAATGCGAGAGTTGACATACAATTAAAGAGGGAGAGTGGGTGAGTTACAAATTAATGGGGGGTTTTCCAACTTTAAGAGAGGTTAGAGGAATTTGAAAATGTGGGGTTCGTGTGGGGCCCACCTCACTAATATCCTATCAATAAGAGTTAGGATTTAGTGGGTCCCACCTCAACTTCCTCACGTAGGATATAATTACTTAGAGTAGAAATAAAATTGTAATACGAATTTTATTTCACTCTTCAATTAAACCACTTCATTTTTAACAACACCTCCCGAGAAAACACAACTCCAGTGAAAGTCTTCTTAAACAATTACTGGCATTGCAGTTTCATCGGTGCCATCGGATTTTGATTCCGAGCATCGGTTCAAAAGATGGAAAAAAAACCCGATTGTTTGTTCACCAAACGTACATGAGCCTAAATTTACAAAATGATTCCGGGCACATTGGGCCTCAGAATCAGGTGCTGTTAGAAACTGCGTACTCATAGAATCCCAAAGAAATTAAGAAAAAAAAATTCTTTAAATTTACGGGTCTTTACAATTTATATGTACCAATACTATCTGATTACAAATTAATAAACATAACTATTACTGGGTAACCTGTTCAAATAGCAGTATTTTTTGAATGAAAAACCATTAATTCAAAATGTAATGTGTACGCACGGGTGAGTACTAGTAAATCCATATGAGTTGTGGAACAATAGAAAACCTAATGTGAACTACTTCAAAGTAATTTGTTACAAAATATATATCCTTAATTGCAATGACACTCTTGAAAATTTTTCATCCAAGAATGTTCAAGGAATCTTTATAGGTTACTCAAACTCTATTAAAGATTGTAGAGTTTTTAATAAAAAACTAAATGTGTGGAGGAGTTTTTCCATGTCATGTTTTTTGAGACAGATCCACATGAGACTAATCCCTCTCAAGAGAATCTTATGGATGATATGTCAAATATTATGGATGATATGTCAAATATAGACATTAATGTAAATCCAATAACCATCCTCTAAATGAATCTGTAAAAAATACCAATATTATAAAATCTCACAAATCTCGCCATAATGAACCAGAACCAAGTGATGAACCTAAAATAACCATCTCTACCTTTCCTATACCAACTGTAATCCTTAAATACCATCCATTAGATATTTTAGTTGGAGATATAAAAAGAGGAAGACAAACTATATATTAATTGATAAATTAAGTTGAACATCAATCATTCATGTCACAAATGGAACATAAAAAAATTGATGATTCTATCAATGATGAATTTTGGGAGATGCTTATGAAAGAAGAACTTAATCAGTTTGAAAGGAAAAAAGTTTGGAAAGTTGTTAATAGAGCAAAAAACATTTTTACAATATGAACTAAGAGGGTTTTTAGTAATAAAGTAGATGGAGATATTAACATAGTTATAAAAACACCGAGATGGTTTGCACAAGGCTATATTCAAGAAGAAGGAATTGAATATGAGGATACCTTTTCACCAAAAGCTAGACTTGAATCTATTTGAATATTTCTTGCATATGTAGCACAACTGAATTTCAATCTATATCAAATGTATATTGAAGGTGAATTTCTAAATGGGTATATATATGAGAATGGTTTTGTAGAACAACACCATAGTTTCAAAAATCCTCACATTCCAAATCATGTTATTCAATTATCAAAATTCTTCCATGGATGAAAATAATCTCAAAGAGCTTGGTATGATAGATTACATAATTTTCTTATTTACTAAGGTTTTACAAAAGGTATAACTAATAGTACTCTTTTTATAAAACGAATTTACAATGATGTTTTAAGTTGTTCAAATTTATGTAGATGATATTATTTTTGAATTTTCAAAAAAAAAACATTATGTATTGAGTTTTCTAAAATAATGAAAAATGAATTTAAAATGAGTTTAATGGGTAAAATAAAATTATTTTATGGATTTATAATCATTAAAAATAAATATGGTATTATTTTAAAACCATGAAATTATACTAAAGATATTCAAAAACGTTTATCCTTGGATTATGTTAAACGGAGTGATAGTACAAGTTGTTATAATTGTAATTTGGATCTTGATGAAGATGTAAATTTTTTTGATTAAACCACTTATAGATGAATGATTGGGAGAATACTCTACCTAACTGCTAGATGACATGATATTATGTTTAGTGTATGTATGTGTTATTGCTTTCAAGAAAATACTAAAGAAACCCATTTAATTACTGTTAAAAATATTTTCAAAAACCTTAAACATACACCTGATCTGGTATTGGTCTATCTGAGAAGACAATCATTTGAGTTATATATCTATACTAAAATTGATTTTTATGGTTTTATGTAATATCGAAAAATAACCTATAGAACATGTCACATTTTTGGCATGTCTTTAGCATCAAGGTGTAGTAATGAACAAAACACTATTGCATTATCTAATATCAAAACTGAATACATAGATGATGGTAGTTGTGGTGAAAAAAATTTGTGGATGAAACACACATTACTAGACAATGGATATTAATTTAGGAATGTGTATACAAATTGTGACCATACAAGTTATATTAAAATTTCAAGGAATCATGTTTCACACTCTAGGACAAAACATATGGATTTAAGACATCACATTTTGAGATACCATTATAAAAAAGGTGATATCACTTTGTTATTCATTGGAAATGAATATCATATTGCCGATATATTCACTAAACAATTAAATTTTCAAATGATAGATTACATCATACATGATGTGTGGAGGATAATTCTTAAGTCAAATACTTACGATCTAGACCTACTATTTTATTATTTACACTTTCACATGTTACTATCTCACACAAATTTATTTAATGTTTTTGATTTCATGTTTCACAGTTTCACATGTTACGACTTTTTAATTAATGTTTCACTTTTATAGTTTCACATGTCACTATTTTACACTTGCTTTCTAAATATTACGGTCCCACTATTTGCTATCACACCATAATAATGACATCATAATGACCTATTCTGGTCTAATAGTAAAGACCTATATGTTATTTATTTATTTATTTCATGTGTCGTTGTATAAAAAATTTCACTTTACTGTTCTTTTTGTATAAGATGTTTGCACTTCCTAAATGATAAAAAACTCAATATTTTTCAAATCTCTCTTCACTAGAGACTTCCAATCTCGAAACCAAATCCATTACCTTCCAAATATCATACTATCTTTCAAATAATTATACTTAGTTATCCTAATGTTTTATCCCTATAATGAAGAGACCCTATTTATCCACTCCTAATAATTGAATGTCTCAAAAAAAATAAGGAAAGCTACCATGAATAGCACCTGAAGGACTGTTGAATCCTGGTATGGTAAACAGAATAGTAATTCCTGAAAAAGAAGCACGTCCAAAGTTTCTATTGTCAAGTAAGATTCTACTATTGAGTGTTCTGACTAAACAAGGCTTGTTGTTTTTATTTACAAAGGAAAAACAACCCATTTATCCAAAATTTGTTTCTCAGTTTCATCAGTATATCCAGTTTTCATTTAATATTTAATATTACTTTGTTTTAACAAGATGGATTAATGGTCAATGATGTACTTTGTCATCAAGGTTATGGGATGGCTACCTAGGGATTCCTCATGTTGGAATATATGGGGATCATCTGTGAGAACCTTCTCCTAACAGTGATATTTTCATGTTTCAAGAAGCTTTGGGAAGTATAATTGGAAATAAGAATAAAAGAAGGGAAATTTATGGTGAGTTGGATGGTGAAACAAGGTTTTTATTTAAGTTTATTCAGAATATTATTTGTCTAAGTAAAGTGGATTTTTCTACTCTTATGTATCAAGATATATTCATGATACATCTTATGAAAAATGGTAACATGTTTAATCTGTGTAATTATATTATACTTTACATGTGTGAATTGGTCAAGACAACTTCGAAGTCTACCTCATTATTCTATTCAAGACAGATCTCTACAACAATGTATGGTAGTGGTGCAGTTGGTCCAAATAGATAATTCATTGAATGTTATGAGTTTTTTATCTCAATATATAAAATCAAAAGGATAAAAATAAGATGGAATCCATGGAAAAATTATTAGGTAGGGGACAATGAAAGGTTGTGTAAACAATTCAGTCCGATTGAATATCCCTCAAGACCTAAAGGCTAGCATGACCTATGCCTAAAACCTGATGATTTTGTGGAATACTAAAGTCGAGAAGGATAGGATGTAGAAGAAACATCTGTGGACAAAACTATCTTAGAAGAAGAGGATAGTGGCTTACCTAAAAATAAAGTTGATGAACAGCCATTTGGTGAAAAAATATTTGATGAAGGATTTTTTGATAAAGAAGGACCCTCCGCTGGTCCAGAAGAGAAATATTTTCCAGAGGAACATTTAGAGGAGCCTATTGTTGAGAAAGATCCTACAGTTGTGGAAATTTCTGAAGAAAAAGAAGAGCCACAATTAATGTTTTCAGCTGAAGAAAGAATGGACCAAGCCTTTCGGCATGCTAGAAACAAGATGGGTGATCCTGATAGTGATGAAAGTCTAGAAATATAGGAAGAGACTAGGTATCTTACACTTAGAGCTGATTCAAACATTTAAGGGAGAAAAACACCAATCTAGAAAGAACTCAAGCATAAAGATCTATTGAGAAAAGTCCCATTGACAACGTGTATAAATTACCTAGCTATTTTGATGTCTCAGAATCTCATGTCGATTCAATTAGAATAATTGATCATACAACATCTTTTAAATTGAAATATTTTTGTCTACCAGGAGTGATACTAGCTAAAGATCCAGAAGTTATTATGTTTTCTAAACTAGAGATTTCTCAAGATGTTCCATGTTCTGTAAGCCATGAGGACTTAAAGGTGTTTGGTAAAGATATATTGTTTGGATTTGAGAAGATTTTGAAGGCTGAATCTCTTCCTGAAACATCTCTAATTTAAAAAGATTCTATTTATTATTTTGAAGAAACTTATATGGAAACCCATCCTTGGATGTGGTATGAAATTCATGAAGCAATAAATTAAAATTGGCAGCTAAGTGAGGAAGTGAAATATTTAAGGTCATTAGCTAAGGAACTGAAGAAACAGTTTGAAACCACTAAACCTTATGTTGCTCAATTAAACACATAAGATGTAAAAAAAGATAGCTAAAAAGGTTTTATCACTTATCTGACCTTATATAGTTTCAATTGTTGTGAAAATAATACTAAACAATGACAAGTTGGAAGAATAAATTTTTATAATGGCATCCTTCATTGATGCATTGCCTGATATTTTCATGGAATATATTGAAATTGTTGTCATGTGCCTACCTGAACCATCTATATCCATCTCAACTCTTTCCTCTTTATCCAAGCCCACTCAATCATACCAATTGTTATAAAGTGCAGTTCTGAGAAAGGTTATTCACAGACATCTTAAATTATTGAAAATTATTTCTGTTCAAAAAATTCTTTCTAAAATTGTTCAAAATAGTTATAATGCCCATGATATGGTTTCCTTGTACTCTAAGGAAGCTTCTACAACCTAGGATGAGATTAAAAATAATTTTTATTTCTAGATCTAAAGGATTTATACAATGCCTGAATTGAGAAGTCATTTCAAGTACCTTATGGAAAATTGGAAAATGGCTCATGTGACTCAACCATTTAAGGAAAATGTGTAGATAATGAAAGAGGTCACACCTACCTTGTAGATGTATATTGAATGTAAATATTATTTGGAAAATGATATGAAATATAGCAGTGATTTCATCACTGATTTCATAAATTTCTTAAATCCCTATATTCATGTTTAAAGCACTGTTATAGTGGATTCTATAGCTACTCTCTTGAAGCCTAGTTACACTTATTCATCATCTTCTATCTTTTCTTCTACCACCATGTATGTCTCTCAGGCTCTGAGCTACATTAGACATGTTATTCTTGAAAATCTTTTCCTCATTCTTTTAATAAACCCACTCTTGCACCTTCTATTTTTGAAAGCGTGCCTCTTCCTTCTCAGAAATTTGGCTCAATACCTTCTTCAAAATCTAATTATACTCTTGTGGATCCTTATGATGTTTCTACCAAGGGAAAAGAGAATACTACTAGTACTGAAGATAAGTGAAAAAAGTATTTTGATAGGGATTTTTTTTACTTTTTCCTCATGATTTTAATGACCCCTCTCTATTCTTTAAGGGACCATGTCATATTATTGTTTGAGTATGGCCTTACAGTTATTTATTTCTTATTTTGTGATTCTTTTTGATAATCTAATAGGGGAGAAATAATAAAGGATTTATTAACTTTTTGTATAGTTCTTACATGCCATAATATGTGGTCATCAAAATTGGGGATATTGTTGGCCTCCTGTAGATTGATCGTGTTTTAATGTTCACAATTCATGGAAACCATGAACATCTCAAAAATTATGCTAATCACGCTTAAATCATGTTTATAGTTTGTTAAGATAATTGTAAATCATGTTTGAATATTGTACACAATAATTGATCTTGGTATAGGATTATTTATTTTATTAATGCTTAAGTCTAATTCATTATGTGAACATTATTTCTTAAGACATATTTTTAGTAATTTGGCCATGTCTGAGAAACTTTAAGTTTGCCATGTTCTGAATTTTGGAAAAGTCCCTTACATAGTAATCCAGACATAGTGACCCAGAAACTATAATCCAGACACCATAACCCCGACACCGTAAGCAATACACCATTACCATAATACCGAGACTCAGACAATGTAACAAGTTTCAGATTTCATAAATTCTATGACATTGATTATTGAATTCCCTCACCAACACACCATTAAAAGTTTTGAAAAAGTACTAGACACCATTACCTAAGGAAAAATGATTATTAACACCTCATCAGTGCTACCAGATCATTATATCAGTTCAACTGGGGCATCATGACTATCTCACCGATCAAAGGAGAAGTAGAAGAAACTTTTTCCTATTGACATCATTTCCAAGTGATATTGTTTTAAGACAAACTGTGACACTGTTGTTTAATCTATTTTTTCTCTTTAAATTTCATTTTTAACAGCCATATTTGATTCAATTAATAGAACTAACATAATTAATGATTCTTTGTAGACATTTCAACAAACAGTACGAGGTACGTTTTCTTGAAATCAAGCATCCCTTCGTCTCGAACACAATAACCTAGAATGAAAGACAAGAACACGAGGCCCGTAGAAAAGATGATATTGTTTTGAAAAGGGAACTCATGAATGATACGAAATACTATAGAAGAACACACAAAGAATAATAAAAACCTGAAGTATGAAATACTATATATTGGAGACTCAATAATATTCATAGTACAAACTCAATGAAGAACACGAGCTACAAAGATCACTTCATCGAATTGGAAACCATAACACTAGACTTGTGATACTCTGTTTTCATAATAGTACTCTATATTTGAGTCTTCTTCATCCTACATGTCCAAAGTTTCATAGAGAAACACTGAGAGAATATGTATTCCTTTCTTATTATCTTTGCTCTGTTGTGTACAATTATTAGCTTTTGAGTAGTGTGTGTGTGTGTCTGCATTAAAACACACATTTTCTCCTCTATTAAATTAAATGAAACAAGAGATCATTCCTCTAAAATATTTCTACATATATTTACTCATATGGATAAATGTGGAAGAGGTCCTTGAGTGACCTGATATCTTATACCCATGAAGAATAGTGGAAGTGGTCATGCGACCTACAGGGTTTGTGTACTGTTGTTTTACCCCGATCCAGGGTGTGGATAAATCTATAATATATATAGACATCTTGGTGGTTTGTGATCACTAAGTGGAGTATATTATGTTTCAACATGAGACTGAAACATTGGTTTATCTATTGTGTCTTTTAATTTAGTTTTTTTGAGCATTACTTTATATTTCATAAGACTAGATTTAACAATGACAGTTAGTCTTTGATAGAATTTAATAATTTATTTCTATATTATATTAGCTTAAAAAGTTGTATCAATTACTCAAATTTATATTACTATGAATTAATAAATCTTCTGAGAAGTTATTTGAACAGTCAATCTTTTATAACATTATTACCCCGATTGACTAGCCTATGTTCATTTTTATTGGGGAATAATTTTAAGTGAACTTTTTAAGAGAAAATTTTATAGGAACTCAATTAACCCCCTCTTGAGTACTATACTCTGACGAAGACGGACCATAGTGGCCCAATATGTGCGCAGACCTCTATGGCCTTATGGATCTTAGAGACTCATCGAGGATGTGTCCCTCAACAGTACAAGATGATCAGCATTGTGATTGAAGCAGTGTACTTTGAGTAGTTCTCAATTTTTTCTCTTTGGGAGAGACCCAAAGAAGTGAGACCAATTTTTTTAGGTCTCTAATGACTTGATGACTCAAGGAGAGAGTCATACTAGTATGACCACACAATTAGAGGAATATCATGACAAAGGATTTACTGCGATATAGAGAATCCTTATCTCTGTGAGTCTGAACACCTTATAAAATTTTTTGATGTATCATGACAGTATTTTTTCATAGATACTTTTGGTTGAATTGTTCTAAATAAATACAATCAGATAGCTCGAGGAGTGAGATCCCCCAGAATCGATCATGCTATGAATGATTATATATCGCTGGGAGTGGATGAGACATTCTGTCTTGGAATATTTTCTAAGTATACCAGAATGTTCTTGTTATATGTGTTGATGACATATACATATGATGTGCTGACTATTCCTTCATAGTGGTGTTTCCTTTGTGGTATTTTCCTTGTGGTTTCTAGGGTCCCCTTCTGAGTATTGTTTTACTCAACCATGCACAAGATTTTCCAGCATGTGTCATGTCTTATGCAGTGGAACAATGCTTTGGTGGAGTCCTATGTAGGGCAGGACCTAGACCAGGACCATACGATGCCTTGTGAGATCATACACGCTGAGGTGTTTCTGGTAGCTTGTAATGTAGCTTCCATACCCTTGTTTGTGGTCCATTCCTTGTAATTTTCTTTCTTTTAGTGGGATTGTATTTTGTCCAGATTGTACTTTAAACATTTGATTTCAACGGTACTATATTGTTGGTTTGTAGTGGTATGCATGTATTTTAATTACATAATTTTTTCACTCTCTAACCCTGTGGCTTTCATTTCGATTTGTGTGTATAGGTTCATAGGGAAAGGCCTCTTATTTGTGGGATATGCCTACTTGGTGCTAGCCACTAGCCCATGGCCTATCAGAGGTGGGCATGTGGTTGTCACGGTATAGGCCCCGGGGGACGGGTCGGGACATAGTAGTATCAGAGGAGGTTAGTTATAGCATGATAACGAGAGTCTCTGATATTGATTTGGGGTGTTTGTGTTAAGTGTTTCGAGTTTAGATTTCAATCTTGGGACTCAAGTGTTGGTGTGATGGCCGATGTATCCGTATACCAGTACTCTGGGCTCCTTTTTTCAACTTCGACCATGAAAACACTGATTTCATAGAAATATAGGTACATGCATCATATATGAATGGTTTTTATTCCCCTTGTCCTTCTTTAATCATCTCACCAGATATACTCTTTTAGCCGTGTAATATACTCTTTCCCTTTGGATACGTTCACAATGACATCTAGTGAGGTTTCCACTATTTTATTATGAGTTTGGATTGATGCTTGATGAGGCCTCATTGAAGGGAACTATTCATAGAGTTGTTCTTCTGGATAGTCAGCATGTGACGGTTTCTCCTAATGATAATTTAGTAGACCCCCCACCAGTGGTTCCGGTGGATGCATCTTTCTAGGATAAGTTGTGGATGGCTCTTTTGGATCTCAGTGATGAGGCGTAGGGTTCGAATGTGTGTCACATGCATACAAGGAAGTTTTCTCTTAGGATACAGTTTCATAAGGACCTACTGATTGCAGGTGCGCAACCTAAACCGCAGAACAAAAGGTTTCATCAGGAGGGATGTGTTAGTTCCTAGAAATGAAAGCTTTGCTGTGATAGTAGTAAAAAGTGGCAACTCATGCATGATTGTACCACCATTCATGATGTAGTTAGATAGGATATTGATGAACCACCTAGTAAGAGACAATGAAAACAGCTGATTGATCCATTTGGCGGAGAGCACGGTATGAGAAATGGGGAACCAATAGAGGGTGGATGACATTTTGACATGTACCACCACCACCTCCTGGTCATCCATACCCAACTCAGGGAGGTGGAGGGTAGGAGAGGAGACAGTTGCAGGATGTCGAGGCATATAACCCCAAGACTCTAGGGATGATTCGTGTCACAAAATTTTTATTTCTACTTTAACTGTAGTATTGATAGACACTTGTACTAGTGATTTCCTTTCCTTCCACTTTTCATATTTGATTCCTAGAATATCAGGTAAACCCGTTGACATGATCCTCATGATAGGGACTCGTACTGGAGGATACCCAATGACCACACACTGGTGTCAAAAGTATGACCTGTCTCTTGAAGGTGAGAGTTTCGATTGGGATATCTTGGTAGTGTAGTCAAGGCATTACGATATCATTCTGAGTATCCACTAAATCCTCAGTTCATACAAAGAATGATTACTCTAGGAATAAAGGGTGTGGTTCATCTACAATGATGGAACTATATTTAATTTTTTTAGGAAAGGGGAAATCCTTGTTGATCTTGATGGACTCAGGGAAAGGAGGCTGCAACCGATCTCTATCTGGTTGGCTAGTCCAACCCTTAGTGTAGTGGATGTAATGAGTAATCATGTTTCTTAGAGACAGCAGAGCATTAGGACATCTTCATTGATGATGTTCTAGGTTTATATCTCCATCGAGAGTTACACTTCTACATTGGTCCATAGCCTAGGGTGGCACCGATATTTACCCCAGTATATTGAATGGCTCCCAAAGAGCACTATGAGATAGGGGTGCTGATGGGGGACTTAAAGAGGAATGGATTAGTAATACCTAGTGTTTCAACTGAGGCATCCTTGAGTGATATTTGATTATTAAATCTTAGTGTATTAGACTTATAAGGGGGAGCACGTGAGACACTTAAGGATGGTCTTGGACTCACTTTGGGTGAACCAGCTAAAAGGGATGCTTGTGAAGTGTCTATCTTGGATTCAGAAGATACATTTTTCTGGGACAGGGCATCTCAGATGCTAGAGTTGTAGTGAACTTAGTGATGAGGAACATAGAAGTAGATGCTCCTAATAAGAATCTAGTTACTAGTTACTTAGCAGGGCATTAGATTGGTTAGCCTCATTGCGGTTATCCATCATAGATGGGGATGTAGTAGCCTATCTCTAGTCATTGGTTTTAACTCGTCTACTCTTAAATGAGTCAAGGAGGAAAAACATGGTGAAACCAACATTGAGTCTTTTAGTTCTCAGTTGTCCAAAGGTAATCCCATGATGGTCATTTGAAAGGTGGAGAGCACATGGTTATTTTCAGAGGTTGTGAAATTGTATCAGTGATGCCTAGAGTGGCAAGATACATCGAGGTATGTGTCTGGGTATCAAGGCAGACACTAGGGATGATGGAAGAGGTTGAAGATGGGATTTCCTATTTATTTAAAGAAAATATGAACTCTTGTATGAATCAGTTTCATGGGTTGTTCTTTATCTTTAGGGGTAACTTGTAAGGAAGTGCGAAGGGATATCAATGGACATCGTCACAAGCTTACCATGTATGTCTAGGAGACACAATACCATCTGGATGATCGTTGACTGACTAACCGAGTCGACCCACGTACTAACTACCTAGAAGAAGAGTTTATTAAAGGACTCAGTATGTCTCTATATTCTAGAGATATTTTGACTATTTGGAGTTTCATCGATGATTTACTCAGATCATAATGCTTGCTTCACATCCCAGTTGATGAAGCAATTGTAGAAGGCATTTACAATGTTTGTGCAGATCACCTAGAAATGAAAGAAGAATGCATAGGTCCGTCTGAATATTTATGTAGTCAAAAAACATAGACCGTTGGTGTTTGAGGAAAGAGACCATGTGTTCATTTGGGTCTCACATCAATCAGGTATATAGAGATTAGTTCAGGGAAACAAGTTATCTATAAGGTTCATGGGATCTTTTCCGATACAGCAAAGAGTGGGTGAGGTGGCATACCCCTTGGATCTACCTCTGTAGTTAGAGTGGGTTCATGTTGCCATCCTTGTATCGTAGCTGAGGATATATATACATTTCCCATCAAATGTCATTATCTGGGTTGAGATGTAAATTGATGATGGGTAGAATTTTGTAGAGTTTTTAGTGGAGATCGAGGATTGGAAATAGATGACCCTCCCTGGGAGATCAATTCTTCTAGTGCATTTTTAGTGGTAGCACAAAAATCTCTAGGAGAGAAATTTAGAGAAGGAGGATCAGTGTTCGTTCTTGTACCCTCATCTGTTTGGTAATCTCATTGTTTTTCTTTTGGGGGAATAGATCCTTAAGGTGGGGGTAATGTAATGGCTCATGTTTTCTGGGTTCTATTTTTAGTACATTCTTGGAAAATTAACGAGACCCTACAATAATATGGTATGCTATTTCATGGCCCACAGTACCCGAAATTATCCATCAATGTTTTTGTTTTTTAATAAAGTGTGTGAGCAATTTTCCTGAAAAAGTGGAATAAATCATAACCAGGTTCTAGAATCAGAAATTCAAGGGAAGCGTAGCATTGGGATAAATGGGTTTACCATAGGTATAAATTATTTTTAGTTTGTGTGGGTATCTAGTGAGAAAATTAAAAATGGAATAACCATAAATAAAATAATTAAATAATATTATTTTGTTTCTCAAGTCCATATAACTCAAGAACTGTAACTCTGATAGAAAATCCAAGACCACCATTGAGCTCACAATGGGGTTCTTTCCTTAGTTGGATCCTAACATTAGCTGGCGTGGTCCAGATGTGAAATGTGTTATTTGGGATGTAACTGTAAATTAAAATATTTAAATAAAAATTATTTTACTTTTAAATCTTCATAACTCACAAATGGTAACTCGGATTAAAAATTCGAGACCACCATTGAGTTCATAATGAGACTTTCTCTTAAAGAAGAACGTAACCTTGGCTGGTGTGGTTCAAGGAAAAATGTTATTTTTTCAGGATTTCTAAAAAAAGTAACTTAATGAAAATAAAATAATCTTGAAGTGTTTATTTTATTAAAATTTGTGTTTTGGTGAAGCACAACGATGTTGAAACCAGAGTGTAACAGAAAAACTACATCATAAATTAAACAGTGTAACGATGCAGCGACTCAACATAATAGAAAAACTGAAACATATTTCCTCTATTTAATCGATTAACTGAATGCGGGACTATGGGTAGAGATCAAGTATTTCTCTTAAACTTTATAGGATTTTTTTTGGAAAGCGACAAATGACAACGAATGAAGAATCGCAAACAATGATGGGTTGAAGATCTAAGAACAATGAACGACGATGGTGTATCCTTAATCTTCACCATTGAACAATCTGACCTCAAGGTAGGGAATTTGATTGACTCAATTTTTATTTCCCCATTTCATGAAATCTCCATGATGAACGTGAATCATTCAAATAATAGGATAATTCAAGGATCATGCTTGCTATTGCGGGATTGGTTTGATTTTGGGACAATCAATGAGAAATTGGAACGACCTTGAACCTATAATTAGAATTGGTTATGTTTAGACATTCTTCAACTCTAACATGGGAGGATCAAGGCCAAAATGAACAAGGACTGATCCTCCTAAGTTAGAGTTTAAGAATGGCTAAACAGAAGTATACATGAAGAAAAAGGCCTGATTCTTACACTATTTCATTTATGAAGTTGTGTTTCTATTAAAATCAAGTATACACTATTGTAATGACCACATTCCAATTATAGGAATTCAATTCAAAGTATCCATGAAGAAATTATCCATAAGAACTCACACCACGAGTCAGATATCTCTCATGACATTCGTCCGAGAAGTATGTTGGTGGGGAAGTGTCACAAGAGAGAGGTAAATATAATGTTAGATTTTATGAGATAACAAATACACTCATTCTAGAAGAACTCCCTTATATGAAGGGAAATATTAAAATTCATGGATGAGGATCACAACTAGGGCCATGGTGTATACTACAAATCATCTGTATTCACCTGCTATGTAGAGAATCGGTGTCATGCAGGATTGGTCACGTCGATACCTGACTCTACCTTGGGTCAAGAATGGGTAGAGGATCTCTCTCTGGGCCTCTAAGTGGGATTCTGAGTCTATCCATAAATTCATACTAATAGGATCATACTTACATTGATAGAAATGATACCTGACCACTAGAGGAACAAGAACATGGGGCCCTAATCCAAGAAAAACCTATCCATGGAACGTTGGAAATGAAGATCTACCCATGTACATAAAGGCACACAACATGTTGAAAGGTCACACATCGTGTCCTATGACCCTAGGTACTACATGTGTACAATGACCCGCGTTGAAGAGAATTTCAAGTAGAAAAATGTATACAGGTAATGTAAAATCATGACACACTATATCCTACCAACCATGGGCCGCTCTGTGTACTGTAGTCGTGTGCCAATACATAGCTTCAAATCGTGTCTTCCAACCCACGTACAAGTACATGGGGTAACCCACCTAACCAGTTTGGTTTGGACCTATGGTGCATTACATGTCATGTCCTCCACCCCATTTCAATGTGGCGCCTGAGATATATGTTCAGTCATGTGTAAGAAACAACATGTCGTGTGTCAATTTTCACACACTGGGAAATCAGTTCTTGCATCGCAAAACCCTAGTTGTTTCTAAGTCAAACCCACACGCCATGAATTTCAGAGAACACATTGTGTTCTTCATGATTTTAAAAAATCTTAGGTTCCTTGTGGGCACACCTCGAGTGAACTTCTGATCCCAGATCCAGCTATCTGATCACTACGAAGCTCCATATTCTGGCTTGTCCTATCAAAATTTCATCGAAACGATTGGTTTTAGGCCTTCGATATGTTTGAAAAATGGATTTTGATCATCTGTTCAAAAAACAGTTGAATAATGATTTCTTCTAATCTAAACTAATTTGTCATCTTCCATCATCATTGTACCTTCACTAGGTCTTCACGATGTCAGATATCTAATTTGGAATCATTTTATTGTGAAACGAACATGCAATGATCCACTATTAATAACCCCACAAAGAAAACCTAGAAAACATGGTAAAAAGGAGAAGAAGAAAACCACACAAATAATTTGAGGAACTAATCTACGTCATCATTCATCACGGTGTTAATCCAATCCCATTATAAGGATCAAACAGAGAAAATAAAATTAATTGAAATTAACCATCAATCAATTCCCTGAAATAACCTAATATAATACCCTCCGACAAGAACGAATGATCCAAAGGTCAGCCTCTTTGGGGGTTAATCCATGTTTTTCATTAGAATCCATGGACGGGGTAATGAATTAAAATATCAACCCCTACCTCGGTTGCTAATGAAGTGGAAAATAGGTCATTGTTCGGGATTCGATCTTGCTGCCCAATGATCCACGCGTCATCGTTAATTTTTATTCATCAAGAATTCTCCAAGGATGGCTCCTCTCCATATCATTATAGGGTCGAACAGATTTCTCTAGCATTGTGAGCCTAACCCTGGGATCCTTCTTCATTTTAAAAAAATAACGTGTCACTACATTATGGAATATTTTAAAATAAAATAAACTATTAATTTATTTTATTTCTTTTAAAACGTCTGAAAACTAACTTCTATTGTTGACCCACTCCGGTCGATGTTAGGACCTACATAAGGTAAAGTCTCTGCCTTGGAGGCAATGGTTCCCAATTATTTTTGTTCTGGGAACATATTTAAAAGTTAGATCACTTTTCAAGAAAACTACTTGAGGGAGAGATTTAAATGTTTAATTTATCTTGAACATTAATTCTGGGCACATCGGGCCTCAGAATCACACGTCGTTACAGTGTCCGGTGTCTTAATAATTTCATATAATATTTAAAAATAATACATGTGAAATATGATACATTACATTACCCTCTCCTTTGGGATTTTACATACCAAAAAATCCAAAACAAAAGGCTTCTAAAAAAGTTATGGGTACTATGCACGAATCTAACCCCCCCCCCCCCCCCCTCCCACGTGCTCTCCTAAAGATACTTGTGATACTACTGGACACACAGTAGGGAAGTCAGTCACTCATAAACGATCCTCTCCTATCAATCCATGATCTCCACTTCATACTCTATGAAGGTCACTCCATCCTTGATGTTCATCTCATCCCAATCGATGATGTATTATAGGTCACGCACGTACCTCGTCAGCTGTGATACGTAGAAGACATCATGTACTCAGTGTGGCTGCTACGATAGAGCTAGGAGGTACAACACATCACTGTCTCTATGTAGTATTTGAAAAGTGCTGATGATCCTCTGAGACAACATGTCGCCCCATCCAAATCTTCGCAAGCATCAATGATGTGAGACTCAAATGAATACATGGTCTTTCTCTTTGAACTCTAGAGGTCTCCATGGCCTGTCAGAATAAGGATTTTTCCAACTCTGTGTAGTCTTCATCTACTCCATGATGATCTGAACCATCTCGATGGTAGCTCGAACCAACTCTAGACCAATGATTGAGGACTCTCTGGGGTCGGTCCAGCAAATAAATGACCGGAAGGGTCACAAATATAAAGCCTCAAACATTTCCATACCCATAGTGGAGTGGTATCTACTGTTTTACATGAACTCCTCTAGTTATAGGTGGTCCTCCCCACTATAACCAAAGTCTATGGTACATGCCCAAAACATATCCTCCAGATGATGGATGGTTCTCTCCATCTGACCATCTGTTTGGGGATAGAATGTTGTTCTCAAGCATAGTTGAGTCCCAAAAGCCTCATATAAACCCTTAAATAACCAGGATGTGAAAAAAGCATTGTGATCTAAGACTATTGTCAAAGTAACTCTATGATTCAAAACTATACCCTTCACATAGAGTCATCCCAAACACTCTACGAAACTCTGCTCCTTGATAAATGAAAATTGGGATTACATGGTGAGTCAGTCAATGGTCACCTAGATATAATCATGTCCCCGGGACATTCATTGTAATCCCATCACAAATTACATAAATATTCTATCCCACTTTCACTCCACCACTTCCATGGGTGAGATAACCCTACAAGAATGTGGTGCTCAGCCTTCACCTACTGTAACCTATGACATTGAGAAAGAAACACTTCTATTTCCTTCATCATACATATCCACTTGAACTAACATCGGTGGTCCTAGTATATTTTTCTACTCCAAGATTTACCACTAATGTGGATGTATGAAACACCCTCATAACCTTATTCTACAATTCCTTGGGCACAACTCTACATCCTCTGAAATGGACAACGTGATCCCCACATTGTTACTATCCCTAAAGAGCCTGTCATGTGGATAATTGGGAAAATAATGTCTCACAATCTCTATAAACTATTTGTGCCACCCTGACTCAGTATAAGAGTGGAGGGTTGAAAACCATCAACTATAGATAAGCTACATCATCTCCATCCACAAAGGATAATTTTAGGGAGGCCAACTTCTCCAACGCCTTTCTCAAAAGCTGTGAACTCGATCTCTTGCTGAGAGAATCTTCTATAACATTTCCCTTCCCAATAGTATATAAAATATCAAATTCATAATATTTTAGGAACTCTATCGATTGGATCTGCCTCATATTCTGATCCTTTTTCAATAATATGTACTTGGGTCTCTAGTTGTTAGAGTAGATGATAAAATGTTCTCCCATTACGTAGTGTCTCGACATAGTCAATGCAATGAATACATCTAACAACTATAGATCAGTGGTTATTTAGTTCTTCTCATGTGGGATTAGTGGGCAGGAACCATAAGCAATCACTACCCACCCCTTCATAAGAACACAACCAAGTCTAGTCCCTTATACATCGTATAAAAATATCTACTCAACACCCTCTTCTAGAAATCTCAAGATCGATGCACTCGTAAAACTCTAAATCATCTTATAGAAAGACTTATATTACTTTTCCAACCATACACATTGATTCCCCTTCCAAGTCAATACTTTCATTAGTGCTGATATTTGGGAGAAATCAGGGATCAATTTCTGGTAGCATCCCGCTATCCCAAGGATGCTCCAAACCTCTATCACACTCCAGGGTTGGCTCCCATGCTAACAAATCCTTGACCTTGGTTGGGTCCACTTCTAGAAAATCTACTGAGATATCATGTCCAAGAAAATGGATCTCTTATATCTAGAATTAGCAATTTTAGAGCTTCATATAAAGATGATGCTCAAAATGTATGTCTAGAACCATCCATAGGTTTCTCACGTGCTTCTCCTCTTTCGTCCAGTACACAAAGATGTAATAATTGAAGACTATTAATAAATGTTCTAAGTATAACTATTTGATCTGGTTCATTAGTCCCAGGAACACTACATGTGTGTTTGTCATGTTTAAAGGCATCACCAAGTACTCGTAGTGACTGTAACAGAATTTGAATGATGTCTATGGTATATCCTTATATAGTTCTCATAACTGGTGGTAACCCGATCGAAGGTCAACCTTCAAGAACCATCTCACCCACTCAGTTGATTGAATAAGTCATTGATCCTCAGTAGTGGATACATGTTATTAACTATTACTAAATTCAGGCGCCGATAATCCATGAAAACCCTCAAAATCCCATCTTCTTTTTAGACAAACAAAACTAGGTCTACCTAGTGTGAAACACTGGGTCTTATGAAGCCCTTACATTGAAAATCCCTCAACTACAACCTCATCTTTTGAAGCTCTGGAGGATCCATTCAATATGCCCGTGAGGATATCAACACCATTTCGGGGTGTCAGTTGATGCAGAATTCAATTTCAAGGCAGGCTGGAAGTCACAGAACATCTTCTAAAAAGTCATCCTCATAGTCCACCATTACTGCTGAGAATTGAAAGCCCACATCATCAGCTCCTCTTAGGGTAAATCTATAAAACTCATGAGTGACCAGATTTATCCTTCTGAGCATGATCCTATTCTGGGTGGCCTAGGTATTTTTTTCATAGATAAATAAAAACCTTGTTCCTGTAGGTTCTGGGTGTAGCGGAAGCACGTTGGGGAGTTTTCTCAACATTAATTTTAGAATAAAATAACGTTCAATTCGAGATCCATCACAATAGAAAATGTAGGATCTTCAGAATATAATGAAGAACAAAAAAGAAAATAAGAGTCCCGGAACCATAGAGATAGGATCATCATACTTTGGTTAAAATTAATTTAACTAATTCACAAGAATTACCATGGAGGAATTATTCCTTCGTTTAGGTCTCCGGTCATGATCCTGTGATCTGTCATTGCATGGTAGAATCCATGTGTAGGATTCATCTAGCAGTGATCCACATGTGTGCCACGTATCTTTGGACTTTTCAGAAAGGATATCTGGGTGCTAGTATGGAAGATCCTTTGCTTGTGATGTCCTCCCTCGATTGCCTTGATCTCTCGGTCTTGATAGTGTTTTTGGAGGAAGGTTCTTTCGGCCTTGAAAGAATTCTCCAGAATTTTTCTCCACAACCATTGGTGAAAAGTGTTGGGGTTTTGAGGATATTTATAATCGTGTTTAAGGTTATAGAGTTATGGCAATAAATAAACGCGTTACGCGGTTTATTTATTTCGTTAACTCTTATTGAAAACCCCCCATGTCGAATGATTAATTATTTGACATGTGCCAACACATATTATAATAAATATCACAATAATGATATTATTTCATCAAAATCTCGACTAGAAAAACTACATGCCATGTAATCATTAATACATGGCGTGTACTTGTTTTCCATAAAACTACACGGTGTTTATATTAAATATACACGGCATGTACTTTTATTTTCCACATTTCTTTATTTCCTCCACCACATTTATTATACCTTGCGTAATGGATATTTATTTCTTAAATAAATATAATTGCATCACTCACTAATAAATATTATTTCGTTCAAAATATATTCTCTCGAATAACTAGTGTCTAAATAAATGTGATCAATCATCCTTAAATAATTATTAAACCACAATCGAGAATAATCTTTCTCTAACTTGTTAAATTAATATTTAACTAAGATACATGGTCACACTTAGTGTGTGACCCTCTAGGCCTCTTTCTTAGTGGCATTAGGCGGAGCCTGCCTAAAGTACAAGGTTAGCATCTAGAAACATGCCAAGGCACCCATAGAGTAAGAAGTTAACATTACAATGATGTGTCACCTCATATTAATGCTTACCATGTAATATAATTCCTTTGTCATGATATCTCCAATCAAGTGGGTTGCATGATAGTGTCATTAACCCATGTGCTCGATTATTCATTCTTTGAATTTCTGGAATCGGACTCTCCCAAACCTTACCATGGCCATGGATTTATTTAGGCTATATCAATTCCATCAAAGTGCCTGAGATATCTACTTCTGTTATGTAATAGAAGGAAAAAAATCCTTTCTCGCATTATCTAATAATGCAGTATTACTCGTGACACACCCAATGTATCCTACCTCGCTACGAATAGTGTGTCGTCATAGTTGTCGTCAATACATCTAAGTGTGGAAGTTGTAATACCCATTACTAATAATCTTAATGTCGAAGGACCAATACACAAGTCTTCAGATAGGAACATCCAAGGACACTATGAAATGTGGATTTCCGACCGGCGGGTCTCGTTCTCATAATATCCTACTGGATATTACCAACAGCGCACACCATGAGAAGGTTCCTCAATGTTTTATGAGTCCTCGCCTCTAATGGCCTGTATTATTTTTGTCCCTAAAATAACATCATCTAGCCATATAAAATATATTAAATAACAGTGTTATGGAACTTCCGGGTTCTCATCATAGTAGGGATCCGCTATGACCCTTTAATGCAACAGCTATCCTTGGGGCATTATCACATGCATTGTCACGCAGAAGAACAATAAATAATTGATAAGGCTTCCATTAATGAATAAATTACAAAGTATCTGGTTCTAGGCCACCAACTCCAACAGACTCCCACTTGGACTAGAGCCAACTACTAACAACCTTTAACCCGCAAGCTCTCACATGATATTCATGCTTATGCTGAGATAGGCCTTTTGTCATGGGGTCCTCCACATTCTCTTCCATGGACACTCTTCTCACTGCAACTTCACCCCATTGATAGAAATCCCTCAAGAGGTGATACTTCTGGAGTATGTGCTTTGTCCGTTGATGTGACCTTGGTTATTTTTCAAGAGCCACCGCTGTATTATTATCACAATACAATGTAATGGGATCTTTACTACTAAGCACCACATCAAACTCCTGGAAAAACTTCCAAATCTAGACAGCTTCCGTGGCTGCATCAAAAGATGCTATATATTTGGATTCTGCTATAGAATCAGTGACAACTACCTGCTTTGAACTCTTCCAGCTCACAACTCATTGAGACAAAAAACATATCCAGATTGTGACTTCAGATCATTATGATCTATCTGAAAACCAGCATCAGCATACCCTCTGATGACAATCTCCTCTTCTCCTCAAAACATGAGGAACATATCATTAGTTCTTCTCAGATACTTAAGGATAGTCTTAACTACAGTCCAATGTTGTTCTCCATGATCTTCTTGATATCTTCTTACCATGCTCAGTGCATAGGCAACATCAAGCTTGGTACATAACATGTCATACATGATGGATCCTATAGCCGAAGCGTATGGATCTTAATCATTATATCTTTCTCTTGTGGTGTCTGGGGACACATTTTCTTAGAATGATGTAGCTATGTGACACTGGAACCAATAATCTCTTGGATTGTTCCATACTAAATCTCTTTAGAATCTGGTCAATGTATGTACTATGACATAGTCCAAGTAGCCACATGGATCTATCACGAATGATCTTGATCCCTATAACGTAGGCTGCTTCACCCAAGTCCTTCATGGAGAAACACTTGTTCAACTAGTCCTTAACTGACTATAAGACTGGTACATCATTTCCAATAATCAATATTTCATCAACATATACTAATAGGATAACGATAGAATTCCCATTAAACCGTTTATAAACACATGGCTCACATTTGTTCGTAATGAACCCAAATAACTTTATGGCTTCATCAAATCGAATGTTCCATGACCTGGATGCTTGATTTAATCCATAAATGGATTTCTACAACTTGCAACCCCGTTTGGCTTCACTTGGTGTCACAAACCCTTCTGGTTGTGTCATATAGATATCTTCCTGAAGGCTCCCATTATGGAATGTTGTTTTGAAATCCATCTGCCAAATCTCGTAGTCCTGGTAAGCTATTATGGAATGTATGATTCTTAGGGATTTAAATGTGGAAAATGGTTAGAAGGTTTCATCATAGTCATTTCCTTGACGTTGTCTGAACCCTTTAGCCACTAGACTTTCTTCATAGGTTCTAACATGACCTTCCAGGTCCAGCTTTCCCTTGAATACCCATTTGTATCCAACATGATTTGCATCAACTAGACCATTGACCAGAACACAGACTTGGTTCTGATACCTGAATTCCATCTCATAATTCATAGCTTCTATCCATCTTGCAGCTTCAGAGGTTTCTACTACTTCCTTGTATGAGATAGCTTCATCATTTTCCAACAATAATTATTCCCCATCCTCAGTGACTAGGAAATGAAATCTCTCTGGTTTCCTTACCTCTCTTGAGCTCCTACGTAGTACTTGTGTTTCTGGAACCACTTCCACGGGGACCTGTGGAACTTGTTCCTATACCAAATCCTGTGTATCTTGAGAATCAACTTTGTCGAAGTAAATCTTTCTCCCACTATCCTTCTTTAGTATGTGCTCCCTCTCAAGAAATATGGCTTTTCTGGCGACTATAACTTTCTTGTATGAAGGGTTATATAGGTAATATTTTTTCGTTTCCTTGGGATATCCTATAAAGATACACCTCATGCCCTAGGGTGCTAGTTTGTTTCCTAAGAAGGCCTTAACAAATGCCTTGTATCCCCATACACATGTGTGGGGAAAAGTGGGTTTTCTTCCATTCCCTTACTCGGTTGGAATTCCATTTTCCACCTTAGTTGGTACTCAGATTAATGTGTATGTTGTAGTTTGTAATGTATATCCCCAAAAAAATAACAGAAGATCTGTATGACTCATCATCGACCTCACCATGTACAACAGGGTGTAGTTTTTCCTTTCACTAACACCATTCCATTGTGGTGTATAAGGAGGAGTGAGCTGAGATAGAATCCTAGACTCCCGTAGAAGATCTATGAACTCTTGGTTCAGATATTCTCCACCTCGATCCGATTAAAGTTTCTTTATATTCTTAGCAAGATGATTCTCTAATTCATTATTGAATTCCTTAAATTTCTCTAAGGCCTCTGACTTATACCTCATTATGTAGACAGAGTCATATCTACTCAAATAATCAGTACAAGTAATGAAGTAAGAATATCCACCTCTAGCTTCTACTGGAAATGGTCCACAGACATCCATATGTACCAGTCCTAGAAGCTTTATGGCCCTTTCACCCTGTCCACCAAAAGGCGGCTTGGTCATTTTTCCTTGTAAACAAGCGTGAAATCTATCAAGTGTTTTTAGCTCTGTAGAGTCTAAATATCCTTCTTGGAATAGCTTTGTCAAGCGCTTCTCATTCAAATGACCAAAAAGGTGACGCCACAACTGGGTGATGTATGTGTCATGTGAGTTCGTTTGGTTATCGATTTCCAACACTTGGTTTTCATAATTTAATATATACAAAACATTATTTAAATGTGACATACCATAACATACGTTGTTCTTATAAAAGAGACAACCCTTATTTAAAAATTTGAAAGCAAATCCATCCATATCCAAACAAGATACAAAAATTATGTTCTTGGTAACACTAGGAACATAATAACAGTTATGTAAAGCCAGAATCATCCCAGTCGGTAGTGAGAGGTGGTAATCGCCAATAGCCAACACAACCAGCCTTACGCCATTGGCAGCTCGAAGATCCACCTATCCTCTGGAAATCTTTCAAAATCTACTTGGTTCCTGCATTTGAATACATATGTGAGCCTTACAAGCTGTATCTAATACCCAATGTGTAGAAATAGAAATATTACACTCGATAACTAACGCACCTTTAGCGTCCCCATGCTTTTGGGTGCAGTTCTTCTTCCAGTGGCCTTGCTTTCCACATGAAAAACACACCGCCTCCCATTCCTTTCCCTAACTCTAGATCTTCCCCTTCATGGAGGGACTGTTCTCCAGGGCTTCAGACCGTTTATAAGTCTTTGGTCCCTTTGCCTTCTCCTTCCTTTTCCTATTCACCATAAGGATTGTGGGTTTGTCACGCCCCATGTCCTTATCTACCTGGAGAATCAAGGTCAGAAGTTCCGATAGACTCTTCTCATTGTTTCTCATGTTGTAGTTGATAATAAATCTAGAGAAGGTTTTGGGTAGTGACGATAAGATGAGATATATACGCAACTCATCCGAGAATTTAATCCTTAAGATGTCTAGGCGTTCAATGTAGCCAATAGGCTTGACTACATGAGGCCCAGATGGTGTAGACTCTCCAAGTATAGTTCTAAACAAATCATTGGAGATCTCATACATCTCCTATCTCTCCTTCTGTTGGTAGAGATCCTTAAGGTGAGACATCATGGTATACACATCCATGTTTTCATGTTGCTTCAAGATCTCATTGTACATGGACGATAGCATGAAACACTAGAAATATATGGCATCATCCATGTGTTTTATATAGAGATATAATTCCTCATCACTGGCCTCTTTCTCGGGCACAGTTGGAATAGGCTCTTCCAGCACATACAATTTCCTTTCGTGGAGAAGGATGACGCGTAAACGCCTCTGCCACTCTTGGAAATTGGTGCCGGTGAGAAGATTTTCTTTCTCAAGTATGGGTCGCAATGATATGTTTGAAGTCATTTTCTTTCCATTTATAAGATGAGAAAAGTTTTAGTACTTTATTACAGAACTGAGACAAATAAATAAATTATTACTTATTAGTCTCCCACTATTTTATCGAAATCCAATATCCCTCACCGTTGACTTCAGAATATTCTGTTGCCTGAATATTCTAGTGGCGTGGATCCATATTGCCCTTCGCATTACCCCAACTATTGTTTGTCAAGAAACTTGAAGGGTTTTAGGTAGGCATTCCAAATTCCAACTTCATTAACTCGGAGCTCCATGATCCACTGAGTGGACTCCCCAATCCTGAAATCCTTTTATTTTTTATTTCCTCAACCTTTGCCTCTTGGTCACCCCAAGTCCTGCTGTAGCAGTCAACCCTTGATGTGAACCAAGTTAAGTCAACCCAAAATCTTGAATTAGAATTCCCCAATAATTGAATGCACCCCAACTAGGGTTGGTCAAGAACTTTGAACTATGGTTTGATTCTAACCAAGATTATAGAAGGTTATACCGACTTAATATTTCTTTGAGGTATATTATCCTTATACTTAAATTTACAATTTATTATCTTTTATTACATGCATTATAATATTAAGTAGGATATAATTAAGTGATTAACCATGTATAAGATAATATTTACGTATAATCTAGTTTTATTTTAGTTTTATCTTGCATGCTTGTTTGATTTATTAATTGTGTGATCATGACAACACACCCAAAATAAATAAACCATGCAACTGACAGTAATAAAATAAATGGTATGATAATGAGCTTTTCTTATTGGTTAGTTTATCTAGCGGTTGATAAACTAACCCAAAACCTAGGAGAGAAACACCTTGAACCCTGTGGGTTCGTGTTTATAGCTTTCCACCTGTCCAACTTTGTATCTTCATGGATCGGTTTCACCTTGGCTCTTGACTTGAGTCGCCTACACTAGAATGGGAGATCCATCCATTACATATGAATTTATCTCACGCGTAGTTGAGGGGTAAAAATGGGTTTTTACATAAAAAAATCCTTGGGCGTGCATGCCCAATATATTAATGAGGATATGGCTCGCAGGCCAACAAATTTAATTTAAATATATAAATTAAAAGAAACCATTCACATACAAAGGTCTCAGTCTTTCTCATGATCATCCATACATGAAACGATATTTACGCATAAATAAAACTAGCATTCAATTCTTTAATCGTTCTTGTTTAAGATAAATCGTGCTCGAATCATTTAATTATCTTTAATTAATCAGTACTTTCATCCTAAACCCTTTTCTGAACTTCCTTGAGATTCTCATACATCATAATTTTAAAAAAATAAATTCATTTAAAATTATCCTTGTACGTAACTTGTAACTTGGAGGCAACCCGGTGAATTCCCATTCATTACGCAGATGCTAAATTAAACACATATATATAAAACACCTATCACATGTTGTGCCTTAGCTTTATGCCTGCACCATGGTACACGTCTCAAGGGTTTGTATAATAAATTTTAAAAAATCTGTGTAATTTGGGTGAGTACACGGTTTGTAGTTCCGGCTACACGGCGTGTACTTTTCTTCACCATCCATCTGAAGTACACGCCTGGGGACATGGCGTGTTAATGTAGATTGGAAATTTTTGGAGTACACGACGTGTTCTGTGGGACACATGCCATGTAGTTTCCGCGTTAAACTGTTTCCAGTCGGGAAAGCCGTGTACAGGGTACACGGTCCAACCCAAACCTGAAGAGACTACACATCTTGTACAGTTAGACCACACAGTGTGTAATCCAGAAAATGTGTGCCACTTGTTCCTGGTCAACACACTGTGTCATAAATGACATAGGTACACTCCAATACACAACCTGATTTGGGGGATCAGTCAACTCATTAAACCTAGACTACATGGTGTGTACTTATGAATACACGACGTGTATTCTGGTATTTTACAGCCAGAAACGTATGGCTCCTCCGTATGCATTCCTCTATTTTATATTAATCAAAAATTAAAAGAAAAGGGAATTTCTGTGTGGTGAACGATAAATGATTGAGGAGGAGCAGATCTCGAGATTCAGATTTAAAGAACAATTATCTTGAATTGAAACTACTAAATTGTTTAATGCATATATCATCAATAAAAAATTTAATAATTATATTAAATGATATGACCGCTCTGATACCACTTATAGGTTCCAGGCACAGCGGAAGCGCGTTGGTGAGTTTGCCCAACTTTAATTCTATCATTAAAAAACATTCAATCTGAGATCTGTCATGATATAAAACGCCGGATCTTAGGAATAGAACAATGAACGAAAAATAAAATAAGAGTCCTGAAACCATAGAGATAGGATCATCATATGTTGGTTATAATTAATTTAACTAATTCATAAGTATTATCTTGGTGGAATTATTCCTTCGTTGATTTCGTCGGTCACTATCCTATGATCCGTCCTTGCGTCGTAGAATCCAAGTGTAGGATTCCTCTAGTGGTGATCCACATGTGTGGCACGTATATCTGGACATTGCCGAAGGGATATCCGGGTGCTAGCACAGAAGATCCTTCGCTTGATATGTCCACCCTCGATCGCCTTGATCTCTCGGTCTTGAGGGTGTTCTTGGAGGAAGGAGTTCTTTCGTCCTTGAAATAATTATCCATAATTGTTGTGCACAACCATTGGTGAAAAGTGTTGGGGTTGTGATGATATTTATAATCATGTTTGAGGTTATAGAGTTATGAAAATAAATAAATGCGTTATGCATTTTATTTATTTAATTAACTCTTATTAAAAACCACTCATGTTGAATGATTAATTCTATGACATGCACCAACACTAATTATAATAAATATCACAATAATGATATTATTTCCTCAATATCTTGACTAAAAACACTACACGACATGTAATCATTAATACACGGCATGTAATTGTTTTCCATAAAACTAAATGGCATGTATATAAAATATACACGGTGTGTACTTTTAGTTTCCACTTTTCTTTATTTCCTCAACCACATTTATTAGACCTTGATTAATAGCTATTTATTTCTTAAATAAATATAACTGCATCACTCGCTAATAAATATTATTTCATCCAAAATATATTCTCTCAAATAACTAGTGTCGAAATAAATGCGATCAGAAATCGTTAAATAATTATTAAACCACAGTTGGGAATAATATTTATTTAACTTTTTAAATTAATATTTAACTGAGATACATGGACACACTTAGTGTGTGACCCTCTAGGCCTCTTTCTCAATGGAATTAGGCTGAGCCTGCATAAATTCCAATATTAGCATCTAGAAACATGCCAGGGCATCCATAGAGAAATAAGTTAACGCCGAAATGATGTGTCACCTCATACGAATGCTTACCATGTATTATAATCCATTTGTCACAATATCTCGAATCAAGTAGGTTGCATTCTAGTGTCATCAACCCATGTGCTCGATTATTCTTTCTTTGAAATTATAAAATCGAACTCGCCCATACCTTACCATGGCCATGGATTTATTTAGGCTATATCAATTCCATCAAAGGGCCTGAGATATCTAATTACATTATGGAATAGAAGGGACAAATCCTTTCTTGCATTATCTATTAACGAAGAATTACTCGTGACACACCCAACGTATCCTACCTCACTGTGAAAAGTGTGTCATCAGATTTTTCTTCAATACATATAAGTGTGTGAGTTTTAATACACATTAATAATAATCATGAAGTCTAAGAACCAATACACACGTCCGTAGATAGGAAAATCCAATGACACTATGAAATGTGGATTTCCTATTGGAGGGTGTCGTTCTCATAATATCCTCCTGGGTATTACCAAAGGTGCACATCATGAGAAGGTGCCTCAATGTTTTATGAGTCCTCACCCCTAACGGCATGTATTATTTGTGTCCCTCAAATAACATCATCCGGATATAGAACATATATTCAAGAATAGAGTTATGGAACTTCCGTGTTCTTATCATAGTAGGGATCTGCTATGACCCTCAAATGTAATAGCTATCCTTAGGACATTATCACATTAATTGTCATTCATAGGAACAAACAATATGTGATAAGGCTTTTATTAATGAATAAAGTACAAAGTAGTTGGTTTTAGGCCACCAACTCCAACAGTTCCATCTTTGTGGACACAATGCACTCTTCTCCTAAAGCAGTCAATCTGGGCATGGACCCAAGACAACCAATACAAATAGAGAATGTGGTTGTAAGGCCTTAATGCTAATACGAAGAGGTTTCAATTGAAACTCTATCTTTCAAGGGTATGATCACACTATCAGAAAAGATGTGTGATCATCGAGCCTCCTCTCAAAGGTGTCTTCATGCATTAGGTTCACGTAAAATGCTCCACCGGAATTTCATGGTTTCACACAAGAGACATGGTGTGGAAATAGTGATTGTATACTATGTCTATATGTATGGAAGATAAGGTATAATTGACACATATCAAACATCAGATCATTTCTAGAGTCCCCGGTCGTATGCCTCAACTGCATGCAGCTGTCCCTGACCCTACCATCAAGTTCCTGAGTCAGGTGCATACCTCGTGGGGGTGGTGGTGTAAGTAGATCAATGCGTATGGAACCTCCTCCATCTCTCCCTGCTATCATGCCTTGTTTTATACTTGGCGGGTCTACTTTCCCCACTCTCAACCTCTACCTTAGTGGTACATCCATCACCTCCCTATCAGCAGCTATACTGGTTGGGAAGTCTCTAGCGAGATTTCCTCTACTGTCACACAATTAAAATCATATATCCCTAAGATAATTGTATCCTAATTGAGAGACCTAGATGATAATTCATCTATCTTGGGTCCTCCTGTGACGTCTCCCATGTCTCGATCCATGTGCATGATTTCGGCTCCCAACTAATGAAGTCTCTAGACCTGTTTGTCTGCTGCTAACTTCCATTGGCTATCTCTGCTCATCCAAGAAGCTCTCAACCACAAAAAATATATCGAGAACTCCAAAATAAGTCGAAATGAAAATAGGCAAAATATTATCTTGGATGTCCCATCCTAGAAGTCTCTCAATGGTCCATTATTTAAAGAACTAATCCCTGATCATATATATCGAGTATAGGGAATGGTTTGTGAACCTGAATAAATAGTTAGCCCCCATTTAATAGATCTCATACTCGGTGATATGGATATTTCAAAAACTCCTTATATAAGGGACCCAATTGAATTTAAGGAATTGAAGAGGACACTACAAGATAATATTGACAAGTGATTCATATGCCCCAGTGCATCAGCCTGGGGTTCACCTATTCTATTTGTTAAGAGGAAGGATGGATTAAGGAGACTTTGAAATGATGTTCAATAACATAACAAGATATCTATGAATAATAAATATCATATAACCCATATTGATTACATATTTTATAAACTAAAAATAGACTAATACATTTCCATCGTTGATATTTTTTATGGATATCATTAATTGAGAGACACAAAGAGGGATATACCCAAGAAGAGAATTTTTAAAAGGTATGGAAAATATGAATTTATAGCGAGGCATCTTGGTCTTAAAAATTCTCCAACTATCTTCATGTATTTAATGAATATCCTCTACATATAGTCACAATAAGTTTTTCATTTTAATTACAAAAAATATTAATGGCTATTTAATGATCTAGTAATAACATGACAATCAGTTGAGGATTTAACTAATGAACTTGAGATAGGATAATATTTATGAAAATTTTACCATGATGGAATTTTTGATTAAGGGAGTTTCATTCTGAGACACGTAATCTCAATTGATGGGAAATTTATTATATATAAAAGATGGATGTTATTGAACATTGTCCTTGACCAACAATGTCAACTACAGTACAAATTTATCTTGATTTGGATGGATATTATTGATATTTTGTGAAGTGCTTCTAACTATTATCTAATCCACTCCACAATTTGACTCGGAAATACTAAATCTCATATGGATAGAGGAAAGTGAAGGGAATTTCATAGAATTTAAGGGATGGTTAGTAGTTAAACCTGTTCACACACTACCATATAGTGGAGAAATTATTTTTTCCTATAGTGATATATAAAATAATGGGATTTTATTTATTCTCAAGAAAAATTTTATCGTCATAGATTATGGTTCACTAAGATTGAAAATCCATCAGAAAAATTACCCAAATAATGATTCGAAGTTAAGTACAATATCTTTTTCATTAATGATATGGATACATTGTATTTATGGAGAATGGTTTGACATATATTCGGATGATAAACATTTAAAGAATATATTCACTCAAATAGATACGAATATTCACCAAATGATATGGTTTGAGTTGAATAAATATTATGACTACTCAACACATTACAACCCTAGGAAAGTGAAAAAGATGGAAGATACTTTGAGTCAAAAGGAAAATGATAGAATATCAATTAATAGGATAAAAATTATCAAATATTTATGGACCTGAAAAGGTTAGATCCACAAAATTTAAAGGGGGATAATATTATCTAGATGAAATGAATGTTCAACCACCTATAAATGTTAATATTAAGGAGGTTCATAATGAAAATATAGATCAAAAAAATATGGTGAGAAGTATTCCAGATATAATATTTTATTTTTATATAATAATGATGTTTACGAACCACGTTTTTATCCCTCAAATACCATATTTAAATAAGGATCTGTTGGATGAAGATCATAGTTTATCATTCTTTATTCTTCTAGATGCACAAATATGTATAGGGACCTGAATGAGTATATCTCGTTGGATAGTGTGAGTATATATATTGAAAAAATGATTCTCAGTGTTTGGTATTTTAAAAAGTTAATTATGAGAGATAGAAGTCTTATAGGATGTTACAACCATTTTTCATACCCGAATATAAATGGGAAAACATCACCATGTATTTTTTTTATCGAATGTCCCAAAACATCTAAAAATTATAACACTATATTGTTTATCATTGATCACCATATGAATTCAGAAAACTTCATTAATATCATATAATCATTATCTCATGATTATATTGTTATAATATATATTTTTGATGAAGGATGATTTCATGGAGTACCACATTCCATTATATCTGACCAGGACCTGAGGTTTATATCGATGTTCTAGGGAAGTCTCCAGTATGATTTGGATACAAAGGTTTTTTTTAGCACTGTATATGATCTTATGAATGATGGTCAGTCTGAGAGGAAAATTCAGACTCTAGAAGACATGTTGAGATATTTCTCTATGTATTTCATTCTTTGTTGGGATCAACACCTTCCACTGGTTGAATATTCTTATAGTAACAACTTCATCTATAGTATTCATATAGATCCTTATGAATCCATATAAGGTTAGAAGTGAAGAAAAAAAATTCTAGAATGAAGTTGATGAAATAATGATATTGGGACCTGATCAAATTGAAGAAATGGTAGATGAGGTTTGATCTATTCAAAAACTCATTCAAGAATATCATATTGGATAAAAAAATTATTGAGTGTCAATGAAAATACAATGAATTCTAAGTGAGTGGAAAGGTATTTATACAAATATCTCATTAGAAGAGATTGATGGGATTTTTAAATGAGGTAAAGCTAGGCCCCAATTATATCAGTAATTTTGAAATTCTTGATCATGTTAGAATGTTATATTATCAATTGTATCTTCTATCGAGTCTCTCTTCAGTTCATGATGTGTTCCATATATCTCTCCTAATAAATTACACACCTGATCTTTAAAATGAACAAAACATATATTTCATACTAAAGAGAAAGATATTTATTTTGAAGAACAACCGATAATGATTCTGGATCATAGAGAAAAGTTCTATGAATCAATATCAATTTCTTGGTTAATGTTTTATAAAGAAATTATCAATCTAAGGAGGATACATGGGAATTTGAGGATGTGATTAGGTATAGGTACCTCATTTGATTGAATTATATTGAAATTTTTTTATTATAACATTAATTTTATGTTTGGTAGAATGTGAAACATGGAGATTTTTATGATATTGTTATTTTTAAATAATTTGTTGTCTTGAATTTCATACAATACCGAGTTTAAACAAACCTCAGGACACTATCAGTATAAAATGATCATTTTAACAAGGCCATTAAATTGGTCTGAATAAATATGAACAACTAATTTCTAAAATAAATATAAATTTCCAACTTGATATAAACGTATTGGTATGTTCCTAAAAATAATAATACATTTTTAGTAAAATCACATTATTCTTCAAAAATATGTTATATACAGAAAATTATTTTTTAATATATTATTAGTTAACAGAAATTTGTAGAAGTTATAAAAAATATATTTGAAAAAATTAATTTTATTTTTTATTTCATCTTCTGAAAATTATCTTGATATGATATTATATAATTTTATGAAACAAATTTATTTTTATAAGGAAAAGTGAAAATACAGATTGTTATTGAAAACTATAATTTATATTAATGTATTCACAAGGAAAAATTATTTTTTCATTAGATTTAAATTTTTATTAGATTTTTTATTATTTAAATAAAATAAAATTATGATTTTAAAATTATTTTATACATTAATTTATTATAAAAAAATGTTGTTTTAAAATGTATTTTTTTTAAAAACATTTTATCATGGAATTTTACCAATTTTATTTTAAAATAGATTCTTCAAAATCATTATTTTGAATTATGAAAAATAGAGAAAAAATTAGGATTCAAAAGGTAAGAATTTTTAAAATATTTTCATTGTTATTTTTGCCCAATATGAATAGTGACCATTGTAAACATTGTTAGAATGATAAAGGGTAAATTGGGTAATTTTGGCTAAAAATTAAAATTTATGTAGTGTATAATGGCCCTAACAATAAAAAAAATTTGTTGGATGAATTTAATTAGTATCATAAACCTTAATGATAATAATTAAGTTTTTAATGGAAACTATTTCTTGAAAATGAACTATATAATATTTAATTCAATGAAATTAACCAAATATCACATTCTCTATCTTAAATATTACTTATGTGTCCATATAAGGAAAAATGTATGTTATGAATAAATATAAATGGACCTTTTATAATTAATTAACATATTATGAGGATAAAAATTTATTTATAAATTTATGGGAAACTTATATGAGATCATGATACTTATGATATATTATTTAATAAAAACTAAAAAGTGTCACGTAAATGTTTTAAAAATATATATTATTTTTAAATATTTTTTTATCAAAACTATATATTATACTATATATATTATTATTAATTATATAATATTAATCTTCATCATGGTATTTTGTTAGTAAATTTTAATTATGAAATTATTATATTAAATAATTTCACAAAACTGTTGGGTTAATTATTCAATTGTGGGATATATAAAATAAATGTTTCTAAAAATAAAAAATAAATATAATTTGAAAAAATAAATGGGAAAAAATAATTTTTCAGATGATTTTTTCCAATTAAGAATATAATAAAAAATTTATATTTTAATTTATTATCTTGATATTTTAATGTCCAAGTGATGAATAATGTCCAAAATGACAATAGTGATATCTTATCAAAATATTATATAATTATATTATTTGAGAATAATAAAACAAATTTTAAAATACAAAATATATTTAATATTCTGTAAAATGTTATAAATTTTTCATCTATAGTACAATTCGTATCATATATTTAAACATTATAGAAATTTAATATTTAAATTTGTTTTACCTTAATTAAAATTAAAATAGGTTTAAAAGGGTCAGTAAAAATGATATCGTCTAAAATAATACTAAAATAGATATAAAATGTTTTGGATGATGATATTTAAACAATATCATATATTACATTTTAATCCATCGAATTTTTTATTTTATTTAATGAGATTTAATTTATTATAAATTAATATTTTGAGAAATTCTAAAAGTAATTGTCACCTCAATTATAAAATGTCACATCCTCCCTCACTTCTCCACATTACATTGATCCATCAAGAATTAATATAAACTCAAATAATCTCTTATAAAATTTAAAAGACACATTATAGTTGTTTTAAGTTATTAAAAAGGCCAACCCTAGTGTTCATAGGGTGACATCTAAAGAAAGTTCACTGAAGAAGAGATAATATTTTTTACCAACTCATTCAAGTTTATTTCATATTATATATCCTATTATTATTTTGTTTCCAATATAATGTAATAAAATATGTAAAAATTATATTCTTCAATTTTATTATGATTTTGGGAAAACCATATTTCACCTTGTATATATCCTAAAAAAAAGTAAAGCACCGCACGTGCATACGTATGACTTATCATCTCCATGCCATGGTGTCATTTGTCTTCAATCATAACTTTACATGGATGGGTATAAATATGGAAATAATATATATATATGTGTGTGATATAATTATAACATTATATTAGTATTAGATTAAATCTCTTACCCTTTAACCATAATAGGAATGATACAATTTCTCGTGCGTACGTACAACCTACAATCTCTACGACATGACGAGATTCATTTTCTATGTCCACTATTAATGAATGATTATATAAATGAATATGATTCATAAATATGATATATATTACCCTAATGTAATTATGGAGTTGATGTAACTATATTATATTCATAAAAATCCAGACATATATAAAAAACATGCATAGTAAAATGTAGTTAACACTCGAATGAAGTGTAATGATGAAATTTTATTAACCAATGGGTGATAAGATGATATATGAGAATCATATATGACATAATAAATATGAATATGGTTAAATTATAAATCAATGACATTATTTTAATCATTATATTGGATTTTTAGAAACATATAGTGTAAATTTGACCTAGGGTAAGGATTAAATTCAAAATGTAATTATCTTCTGAGATTTTTTATATAGAATAATTTGAATGGGAATATTTATTTTATATGTGAATTTTTCCTAAAAATTATTTCAAAAATAATTTTACTTTTATTATATACTTTTTTCTATTATTTTTAATCATGTATTAATTTTTACAAAATGTTTTGAAATGATTATTTTTATTGTCTTCTGAATGAGGTACTTTGTGTCTTTTCTGAAAAAATATATGAAAAGAATTTTTCTTTTAAATTATGTTTCTTGAATTTATATTTACAAATTCATGAATCCTCAATGAATTTAATCATCCTTTACAATATTACAATGTTCTTTAGAAAAATTCCTTATAATTGTGCTGTTATAAGTTTTTTTCCAAAATAGAAACTATATTTTACTCAAAGTTTATTTCAAGTTATCTTTAAAAACAATTATTCATCCTAGACAACGCTATTTTTAGTTACTAATTTTTTACTATATATATTATCCAATTTTATCTTTCAAAATATTTATATTAATGGATTATTTTTATAATGTAATGGTTTTTATGAATTATTTTTTCTTATGAAGTAGTTAGGATTAAAAGTTTATGAAACCCGTATTTTGGGTTCTCGCATGATGAATGATTTATGTTCTAAGGGGAGAAATATGTATGGTTTTCATTATGTGATGAGTGGGATATATATCTCCCTCTAATTAGTTTTTAAAATAATAATATCTCATGATATAGATAGCATTGGAACATGAAGTGAACTATGTTTAGTAATACATGACTGGAATGGGATGTAAAACTTGGTTAAGAAAAATAGTGCTAGAATGAAGAGTGAACTTAGTTTATTAAAGGATTTTTTATATTATGTTCATCATAGATATCCTTAAATAATATTAAAATTATTTTATATGCTTATTTTTATTCCCAAAACTAATTCTCTTGTATGCCAATAGTAGGGGATCCTATATGGAATTTAAAAGACCTTAGATTAAATCTGAGTAAAGGGGAATTTTATGGTTACTATAGGGGTAATGTAGTAGTCACTACTATTGGTACTAAGTGTCATTATAAAGTCTCAAACTATTTATTTGATATGGGCCTTAAATCCACTAGTTTGTTCATATAGGTATCAGAGATTTCAAGCCATCAAATCCATCAAGACCTAGTGGCTTTGGGCCACCAAAAAAGCCTTTTGGAAATAGGGCCTTCGGTACACTATATGCCTTCAAGCCATAAGGACGTTAGGACAATAATGAACAAGAAGCATATCAGTTAAAACCCACAGGAGAAGGCCTCAGAAGAGGATTCATAAAACATCACATCTACTAGAGTATAGAAATATGGATTGAAATAATGAGAGGGTATGCCAATTTACATCGGTACCAGACACCATTTAACTCTATAATGGGAATTTTTGGCCAATCATCGATGAATGAAGGGACGTTAAGAACCTAAAATGATGCATATTCGAGGGAGGGGTAGTACTAAATTCCAGTCCGGCCTTAGACCTTCAATTAATATGTTCTAGGCCTTATGTCTCCATTCCTGTAGGTCGGGTATGAGCCTTATACCTCTAAGCCTAAGATCCGTGTATGGGTTCCCACAGAACCCATAAAAGGGGGATTATCCAAAAATAAAAAAAAATATGGTTTTTGGGATTTTTGAGTATATTACACACTTTCATGACATATTCTATACTACGATGAATTAAGATATTTATAATTCATGTATTTTAAACATCAACGATTTATTCAAAAACTCAATATCATGATCCTTGATATAGAGGATATAGTTTTCAATAGTTATTTTCATGTTCTTATGGTATAATTCTTATGTTATCTCCATTTATTACCCTTGGTGAGTATCTCATCACACCAATTTTTTTATGTTTCATTTTCCTAGGAAACGAATAAAAGTATTAAGTAAGATGTGTTGAAAAGTATTCTTGTTATGAAAGAATATAGATAGATGACATAAATGTTCTATGAATCATTTTTATGTTTCCATGTCTCTAAACACACTAAACCAATATGATTTATGAATGGTTCATTTATATTAGGTAATGAATAATTTTGTATTTATATTTAATATATATGTATGAAAGTTATTGTACATTATAAAATAATTTTTTTCCCTATGAAAAATTATTATAGTTATTAAAACAATAAGGGGGAAATTTTTTAGTTATTATTTATATAAAATGATATTATGGTCATTATCAAATTAAAGTAGTCATAAATTACCAAAACATTGAATAAATGATACTTATGGTTGAATGTAACCTATAAAAAGAAATAATGGAAATTATTTTGTAGAAATATGGTTTTTATCTATAACTATTAACCATAATAATCCAATTTTAAACTGATTAAGGTGACAAATATTTACCAAGAATACAAATTATAATGAAAAAAATAATGGGTTACTATTTATGAAATTTTAACATCATGATTTTAAAAATATAATCCATCATTGAATAATAAATTAATAAATATGGATTGAATAAATATAAATAAAAATGTGTAAAACCTGATGGAAAACAATTTTAAGAAAAATATTTTTAATCCTAAAAAAGATCTTGTACTAAAATCAAGTATAATATTATTCATATACAATATAATAGATTCTATAAAATTAAATGATACTTTTTTTACTTTAATATCAAATAAATACCATAATGAGACATTTAAATTAAATTATTTAATGAGAAGAAGTTGTAGTTTTACAAAAAAATCAGCATTTTTCACCATTAAATGAAAAATAAATCTTTTAAAAAAATGTCAAATGTTAATCCAAAGATAATTTTTCATGATGAATATTAAAAAATAAATTCATTTCATTAAATAAATTTTTAAAATTTTTATAGTTTATTTATAGTATTATCCCACCAAATGAAATAAAAAACTAGTCTTTAACAAAGAATATTTCTGAAGGATAAAAGGAATATTGAAAATTGAGTAATTATTAAATTTAAATCAATCAAAATATTTGAATTATATATATAATTATAAATATTTTTCAGATTGTGTTTATTGATAATTATACCTACCAATATAATGACTATCTTATAATAATAGCATTTAAAAAAAATTTACAGTATATCATGGTTCAGTTAAAGGTCATTGTTGCGTGTCAAGGAAGCTATAGAGCATAATACACTATAAAAATAAATTTTTAGGGTGTTACATTATCCCCCTTATATAAATTGTATAATCATAAATGTTATCTTGGTAATAAAGAGTTTGAAATTTGAAAATATTATTTCTAAAAACCCCCAAAATAAAAATGGAAAAATAAAACCTTCTTTGAGAATGGGACTTGGGAAACATAAAGGTCACTTTTAATAACAAAGAATTGGGTTCCTATATAATGAAAAAATTTAAAGGGAGTAAAAATATGCAAATTTAATTGAAAGATAATATCTAAATAATAACAAAGAGTGGTATAGAATATATTAATGTAATAGATAAGAACCCCAAAACCATAAATTAAAGGATTGAAAAAGACAATCAATTCATTATAAATATGTATAAGAAGGAAAATAATTTCATTTTCTTGTTCTTTCTTCATAATTTTGGTGAATCATTTTATCATCGTATATGAGAAAATTAAAAAACTAGATTTATTAAAACCCATAAATTTAATTTCATCATTTGGTTGTGTGGCTGAATTAGTTTGTCTTTTCTTACCATTTCAAAATATGGAATGAACAATATTAATTTTTCATGCATATGATACTAAAATAAACTTTTAATAGATCATATTATCTACAAAAGGATGAAAATTAATATCTAATTTCATTATTTTGTTACAAAACTGAAAATCGTTAGACACTCTAAGATAACCAATATGAATAAACTATCATTTTAATTACTATTGTAGAATATTTTTAGAATAATAACCAAATATAAACGTAGAATTTTCTATAAATACCTAAATTCCAAAATACCTCAAAGTATTCATAATTGGTATTCAAAACACAAAAAACTAAAAAAAGTTAATTTTTTTCCAAATCAAATTAAAATTAATCCCAGAACAATATAATTTATCTATAAATATATCATACAAAACATTTGAATAAATTTATAATATATTCTATGAAAACATTTTAATAACACGAGTTATCCTAAAACCTTAATGAAAACATATTTTTTAAAAAAAATTAACTCTATCATTATACCTTAAATAAAATCATGGACTACCAAATATATTCCATAAATCTTGAAATTTAATATACCTCATAAAAGAAGACATAAATCACATTATCATAAAATCTATAATCAATGTTAAGAACTATACTACTATCCAATTTATTTTATCAATATGAATAATCCCTTTATACAAACTAAAAATCATTATTTGAACACCATGTTATTTATTTCCCAAAGAAACTTTTTATAAAAATTACAATTTACCATAAATCACTTTTTTATGTAAGTGGTACCATTCAATATATGTTTAATAATCATAAAATAAAAAATATTTTATAAAAATACATAGATGTTTCAATATTATTAAAAATAGAATATCATATATATAATAATTATACAATACAATGATAAAATCCCAATATATAAACACTTAAATTGCCTTACATTAATGATGGGTATAACAAAAACCCTTCCTTATTATAAGATTTATCCCATGGAATAGAGAATTTACTTATATAACTCCCATGTTTCCATAATATAATAATAAATCAATAAATGGTACCTTAGAATGAAATTTATTTCCCTCCAAAAAACTATTCATTTTTATATTGTAATTACATGATCAATTTCTTTTTTTCCACACCCAAAAAATCTTGTATTTGTTTTGAAAAATTCCCCTAGGTTATTCATGTCACACTCAAAAAATGTAGAAAGATAAATTAATTTTCCAAAAAAAATTATGAAACTCATATTTTCTCTTGTTTGGTTCATCTGATTAAACACCTATATTTAGGTTATAGATAATATATCAAGATATATAATCAAGAATAATCACAATATTTTATATTACATATCCTATTTTCTTTGGTATATTATAGGGACAGTCATTATGTCATGTATCACAGTAATAATTAACAAGATTCATCCATGTTCATTCTATTGACCAAAACCAAACATCATAGTTTATGAAAAAATTAATAGTTATAAACCATATAACAATATAAAACATTTATAGGATGTAAAAATCATGACAAATTATTTTAAATATAGTAAACCTTTGGTTTAACCTTATTCTTCTATGGTCATCATCAGTTAAAATCCTTCATAATGTATCATAAAAAATTTTATTTATCCCATGAATATCCCTAATGAGTGTCTATCCAGGGGTGAAATATTAATCCCAATCATCATATACTAGTGAATAATAGGTAAATACCATATCTAACTCCTTCAATTTTGTTTCCCATTTTTGAGTATTCTCCATACCCACATCCACATTCTAGTATCCAGAAATGGACATATTTTCTTAGAAAGAAAATTTCCTTATGTTACTAGGACATAGTTTTTTTATCTTATTCTACGGTTTATCAAAAGTTTTATCACAAAAATGTGCCTATCCTAATTTATAAAAATAACCAATCATTTATCTAATACTAACTGAGGATACCCAAACATATCATATATAAATATTGAATCATTTCATATGAATAATCATTTCATTAAATTATAGTTTGGGATATTACTAAATTTTTTGATGTCTTTGGATATATCAATAAATATACAACTCATGAAAAATAGATCTAAATCATCTACCAATAGGTTCTTCTCAAATAAAACCCTTCTAATTAAATATAATATTTAAAAAAATTATTTATATCTTAGGAGAAATAAAAGATAATAAGGGGTGATCTCAGATTCTCATTAAGGGTAAACATGGTAGTTTTCATTTAATGACCGTTTTTTTGATCAACCTTAGTATTAGGGCATGAGAACACATATTTTACAATTAAAAACAATACCTAATAATTAATTGACCATTATCAAGAGTCATGGTATAAATCATAAACGTTTATAATGCACGAATCATAAAAGAATCATATTACAAGATCCCTAAGACCATAAAAATCGAATAAGATAATGTTATGAAATATTGGAATAACCACAATCATATAAAACTATTTTTTAGATAACCACAAAGATATTATTTTTATGTTATTAATGTATAACCACTAGTGTAACTAGTTTAGGCTCGTAATACACTCCCATATAATAACTTTATGTTCTTGGGTTTCCCTCATGTTCACCCTTTGAGAAAAAAAGGAAATGAACTTTATTTGATTAATTGGATTTATATAACGGATCCTCCCATCAATTAATTAAAATATCATCCTATGTTTATAATATGGTCATAAATTAATTTTCCACATTATCATATCATAAATTGTTGAAAGGAAAATGGATTTCATGAATATTTTAGCAATATAATCAATAACCATCAAGGGAATGAATAGTAATAATATATAATAATAATATCAAAAGTAAATCATGATTAACATTAATGGACTTTATAAAATATTATAATTCTATTAGAATATCATCATATATTTCTTGAGGAACATACCATTTTCATTTTTAAATAACTTATTAAAAATTTAAAAATTTCAATAATATTTTTGAAAGATGTTTATTTGAAAATAAACATGGAAAATCATAAAGGGATGCTTCTAAGAAACTATTTTTCATTTATTGGGTAAATCTATTCATTTTGTATGTGTTAAAAGAAAAGATTTTATTTTAGAATTTGGAAAAAAGAAAATCATATAAAAATGATCATAATATTATTTTTCAATCAATCTTATTAAAAGTAAAAAATGGTTAAAAATTTAATTAATATATAATTTTATAATTTAAAAAAAACTCTTGAAATAATTTTGAAGAATATATGGTCATGGTAGAAAAATATTCCCATCCGAATAGAAATATAATGTTAATATTAATGAAAAAAATAAATTCAAAATTTTGAGTACTTTGATAGTGTAAAAATGAAGAAAAAGTAAATATTAAAAAAAAAGAATAATTTAATAAATAATATTTGTGGGAGTTATATCTTATAATTTCATCACCATAAATTTAATGTTAAACATTCTCTGTAAAAATGAGATTATACTGTAAAACACTTACTACTTTGGTAACTATTAAATCATCAGTTCAATGAATAAAATAACTTCAAACCAATATTTAAATACAATGAAAAATAGGTATGTTCATGATTCAACATATCAATTTTGAATTATATACTCCTCAAAAACATAAAATGGGTGTATAAGGTCAAATATATCTAAGAAAAACAATATTGAGACAAAGAACTCTTTCCTTATGTATTACTTGATTCATATGAGCTCAAACATCCATTACAATAAATTTAAATTTATTTAAATTATATTCCAAAACCATAAATATATTTATAATATCATATATTATTTAATTAAAATATTTTAACAACAATTTATTAATAATTATTTATCAAAATTATCATTTTCTAGTGTTCACTATTTCCTTTTTCATGTATGTTTTGGTATGAAGATTGTAGTCCTTGAACATTCATCATGATTACATCAAATACATAGGGTTAAGAATGGTATTAATATATATATATATATATTAATTATCTTTATATTTATAACCACCAATAAAATTTAAATATAGAAGAATTAGATACACCATTCATGGAGATGGTAGTCCATATCAACAACTAAATATTTTTTTCATTTTCAGATAAAACAAAGGAAATAAATATTAACAATATTTCATCATTCCAAAACCATAATTATGTCAGATATATATATATATATATATATATAATTATATACATAAATGTGTTGTGGTGATGGAGAATGAATAATATATATACATGGACCACTACTTTCTTTTACAATTTAATGAAAAATGGGAAGGATTAATTTTATTCTATAAATATTATAACATAAAAATATATGGGAGTGAAATATTTTATAATATTTTAATGGTTATGATATAAATAAAGTAAAATTATTATTAATTTCAAACTGATCTGTTAAAAAAAAATTACCCCCTCTTTGAGAGACCACTATTGGATTTATTCATAAGAACCCTATATATGACATTTTATGTTTAAAATGGCCACTATAACTTGAATAATAATTTATAAAAGGGTTTTTAAGGGTTTTGTGAGCTATTTGACTCGTGGTGGTTTGAGTAAATATGGAGGGATGGTTTCCATTTAAAGTGAAACGAAGGACACACTTTGAATTAATTAAAAGACATCGAAATGAAAAAGTATTTTCCAAATGGAACTATAAAAAAGTTGATATATTTATAATATAGTGTGGATATTATCCTAATCCATCTCATCCAATAAAATTTTTATATGTTTAGGTTATTTTTAATTCCTTATCTCGTATTGTTTACACCCCTACTGACCCTTTTGACAACCACTATGATATCATAAATTTTTAATCATTAGAGGTCAAGAAAGTGAAGATAAACGAACAAGTATCTAGTAAGTGGAAATGTTTTGATATTATATTAAATATATCATTCATTTGGAAAAACCAAATATTTTTCATATAATTTAAATCTTTTAACAAATTATTGTTTAACATAAGATACCATTAAGCTTTTATTATTTAATATTAACATATATTACCTTTTAAGAAATAAATATAGAAAAAAAATTAAACATAAAAATTTAAAACAACACTTTTATTTTATATATATCTAAAAAATTCTTGAATCACAATAATTCTTCCTAATTTAATTATCTTAAATATTTTATTAAAATCATTGATTTGATTTTTACTTGAACAACGAATGTCTCAATGTTTCCAAATAATCAAGGTAATATTTCATTAACATAAAAATTAAAAGTATTCCATGATAAAAAAAATTAGTAGTATTACAAGTAAATATTTATAAATAAACATTGCCAAATTTTATCCCAATAAAGATATATTATAAAAAAGAGAGTGTCATTGTGTATTTATTATTTTCTCAGAATAATATTATGTTTATTATCAAATGAAATTGATAAAACGTTTCAAAAAATATAAATATGGATGAGTAATGTAGAAAGAAAATATCCACTGAAAGAATAGAATTTTTATAGAGATTTATATTCCTAATCCCATCGTTTTATCCCTATTTTACCCATTTTAACCTTATAGAGATGTCAAATATTTAATTCGGTTACTGTTCACAATGACAAAAAAAATGGTCATATATAGAAAGGATGAACCACTTGATTCTAAATAGGGAAAAAATTAATGAGATGAAATCAAGATATGGTAGAAATCATTCTATATATTAATTTTTAAAATAGAAAATGAAACATCTTTTGGAAAAATGTTTTTTAAGACGAAAAATGATCTTATAACAATATAAATATAATAATGAAAAAATTTATTGAAATATATTATTTATAATAAATTGATACTTTTATTCAGGAATATAAAACTGGTAACCTAATGATAACTTTAAATTACACGATTTAATGATACTAAATGACAGTTTTACGAAAATTAGTTTTATTCACAGTTCAATTAATGCTCGTTGTTGCGTGTTAAGAATGCAACAAATAATTATGTTATTTTAATAAAATATTTTATTGTTTTAATGTTTTATAATTTCAAATGAGGAAAGATAATAGAATTATAGTAGATGGACCACTATGATAACATTATTGATATCCCAGGAACCAATATCTACAAAAGTAACGAAAAATTATTTTGTAATTGTCAATCAAATATTAATAGAATAATAATGGTTGAATTTTTTTATAACCCATGTTTAATGGATATAGATACAGGGAAGGGAATAATCAGTATTTGGGAAATAAAATAGGATATATTTCAATATCTACACCACAGTGGTGGAATGAATTAGGTCCAAATTATAAGAATAATCAATTTATGAAAGGTACATCTATAAGATATAATTGAGGTGGATATAGAAGTAGTAGAAACAAGTATTGTATATGTTTAAAATATTATTGTTTTGGTGTAAATATATATTGTGGAACCAAATTATTTTATCACTCCAACTCATTTACAATAGTTGAATCATAATATGGAGAGATTGAATTAATAATTTTAGTTATATACATCTATCAAAATTTGTTGGAGATTATTTGAGGTTAATTGTGTTCAAAAAATAGATATTTTGGTTGAATATTTATCTTTAAAGTTATTCCTATAGTATATATATATCAATATCATGTAATTCTTGGCATGTATTAGTTTTACTTTAAATGAGTGGTGAATAATTTTTCTTTATTATTTTAAAAAATGAATCTTTTTAACAAATCCTTATCAGATTACATTATATTTTGAAATGGTGATGTTGTAAATTCTAAGAGGTAAGGGTATGTAGAAACCTAAATTTCTATCATAATTCACATACATATTTTTATAATTTGTTATAAACTCATCCCCACATCACAATGTTGATTTAAATTAATAAACATAGAATGAAATCAATATGCTTGGACCCAAATAGGATTTCAAAAGTAAATATTCATTGATTTAAGATATAAATTATTAATTTACACATTATATGTTTCATTTGAACCATTATTTGAAAATAGTGTGTACTGAAACTATTTTCTAAGAAGGCAATGTGTGATTTAAGGTTAAAAGTTTATTTAAAATGGTTTAATTGGAAAACTGTTAAAAAATTATCCTTTATAAGAAGTTTATGGCCCCTTTGAGTTTATAAAAGGAAAAAGTTTGTTTTGTAAATATCAATATGTGATTGGGATATCCAAAATTTATAGGTCAAGAGAAAGATATTCTGATGTTTTTTTCACTTTATATTTGGACACAATTATTTTATGGTGATTCAATTTGTGCTAATGAATATACAATTATTATTCATAGGGTTGATTAACTAGATATATTAACAATATAGTAGTTTACTATAGTATTTATCGATGATATCATGGTAAATTGACACTCAAAGGAGGAAAATGTTCTAATTCATAAAATTTATTCTAGATTTATTTTGAAATAATGAGTTTTATTTAAATTTAGTGAAGCATTTCTTACATATTTTAATATTTAATATCACAAGGTATATTATATCTAATATTATTAAATATATACAAAAAATATAGACATGGTTATTATATAAGAACCACTAAAGAATATCTATGTGGTAAAAGATTACATTGGTTAGTTGGATACTACTGAAGGTTTATATCTATTTTTTATTTAATAGTAACCCCTTATAAAATCAGGAAAATAAATAAAAAACCATTATTTGCATAACATATATTTAGGTGGATTTTGATAGTTTATGGAAAGTAAAACTTGTGAAACCATTCTAAAATTACCTAAATAAGTATATATATATATGGTGTTTAATTTGATGACTCATATATTGGAATTGATTATTTAGAGATATATGAGGGTGAAATATTTTCCTTCAAGTTTATAAGGATACAAATTCTTCAGTGTAACTCTTCCACCCATAATATTGAGTCAATAGTTGGAGATTTTACATTAAATTTATCGATGAATTATCATTTGGGTGATAGAATTATAACCTCATTGACTACTTAATCCTATGTAATATACTTTCATAAGGAAACTCAAATGGGAGGAAAAGGATTTGGATTGAATTTAATTAAGATCAAGACCTTCTGATTATATATACCAAGTATTATTTATTTATAGTAACTTATTTATTGAGTAAAAAAATCAAATTGTGATATTTATATGTAAGGAAAAGATAAATATATGTTTATGGAGAAGTTATTTGAATTACATATTGTCATGGAATATGTTAACAAATGAGATTTTTATATCTTAAGATGATATATAATATATTTTTTAGATTGAATTATTCAGTTTAAAATGAGTTATATAATGATAGACGTGTGTACAAATCTTATTATACATAGAAGAACCATAGTGGGATGATCTAAAGATGAAGGCAATGAGATTATATATTGAGGTAAGTCTATTTGTACCATATGACTAATGCAAAGATATTTTATTTGAATGTCCGAGTTAACAACTAGTTATATATCCTGGAAATGAAAATATATAGCATGATTTGACGTGGTAATTTTATTTTGTCTCAATTGATGTAAATTTTGTTGGGGTTTGAAAAATTAACATACATTCTTATAATTTCATTTTTTATATCTAGTTCTAGTTTGGTAATTCGGTATATAATTCCTGATGAAATGGAAGTGGGAATATATATCTATGAAAATAATGACTGGATTCCATTATCCCTTATATATTAATATTTCATTTAGGTATTCACTAATGTAATTTTTAATTTCTCATATTTTATCCCCATTAGTGAGAATATTTCAACAGATGTTTTGTTTTTTTTTCATGAAATGAGATGTAGTAAATCGAAATTGTCTTCTTAGATATATTAATTTTTTATTTAGTTATATATTGAAATTGAGGAATTGAATAAAATATTCAGTTTTGTGGATAACCCAATTATATATTTATACAACATTTAATCCCGAGAAAAACTGGTAGGTTGATAGGAAAATTTTGATTCTTAATGACACCCTTCAATCAGGTATTTGGAAATTTGTTGGAGAATTATATAAAAACATACCTTCTATAAAACTCACTTACATGAAAAGAATATTATTACAATCCAATGAGAATTGAGGATATTGTGTATTTTATTTTTCATAAACCATGACACGGTGAGTTATTTCATGTTGGTTTTGTTTTTTACCATGTTAGGAACTATTTTAGGAGTTGGATTACCCATTGAGAGAGAATCTTATTATCCAATTAGATAATAAGTTCTATAGTTTTGAAAGAATGAAAAATGATATTTTTTGAAAGCTAATTTGACTATTTAATGTCTATCACGATTCTTCTATTTATAAAATATTTCAAAAGTATCTTTTGGGAGTGTCTATCAATTAGTGATAAAATATGTCATCAATGAAGACCTCGATGTGAAACATATCATGTATTCAATAGCACATAATAAATTTCCCATGAAAGATGAACATTGAGACAATGATTTGTCATGAAAATTCCATGATGAAATTTGAAAACCCTGAATACATTGATATATTGATGAAGGAATGGTTAATAACTATTTTACATCTACTATGAAATATTCATAAGAGAATGGACAAAAGGATTAGTTCACAAACAATGGAATAAAAGTATATATGTATGTTTGATGTTCTAGGATTTTAGTAAGTATTTGTAGGAAATGAAATTAAAGGAAGAATTTTTATGAAAATAAAATGTATCACATAATTAACAATGATAAAAGTTACATGAAAAGGTGAAATTATGTTCTAAATAGTTGCAAGAATAAACAACAGAGTCTTATCTTATGGGAAGTGTGGTTACAAAAATTAAAGTTATAATATTTTGTAAAAGATTAGTATTTGGATACAAAAACTCATTCCAGAAATAATAATATTGAAAGAAATTCCAAAAAAAATTAGAAAAACACTTTGATTTACCTTATTAAATTTGAGTAGAAAGATTTAAATAAAACACTATTTTTTATGACAGAAATTTTCAGTCCACTAGTTTTTGTAAACAAATATTTCGTATAAACCTTGTCTTGTGTGAAGTAAAATATTTCATGAAAAAATTGAAATGAAAATAGTTCATATTTAGGTACCTAATAGAACATGCATATACTATTATGAAGTTGTATGAATGTAAGTGTGTGATGTTCTCAATATCTAATATATATCAGGAGTGAGTTGAAAATTATTGAAGAACCTAATAAATAAATAAGTTATTCCATGAATACATAGTGGATATCATCATGGAATGTGAAGTTTTTACTTTTTATATTTTTAAATCTAATCTACAAAATTGTGGTGTGAATAAGAGGTAGTACATATCAATTCTCAATTCAATAATAATGATGAAAAATTTATACAATAGATTTTATTACAATAAAATTTAGATCCTTAAATAGTGAAAATGGGATAATTGAATGGGAGTGACCATTGTGAGGTAGTTAATTAACCATAAATCATGTAATTGGAGTGACCCAAGGAATTGGTAGTAAAACGAGTGGAATTGTGAGTCTACTCAGAACTCTTACACACGTAGGCACTTAATTGATTCCAGTACATTCGTGGGAGCTATTTTATACTCATATTATTATATGAGTATTGGTGAAACATGAAAAATTTATATGTCCTATGTACTGACCATATACTCTATATAAAACATTAATTCATGATTTTGGGATAATATATCATTGATCTATCTGATTAAGTCTAATATAATGAAAAATTTAATTGAATCTTCATTGAAGTAGGAATATAAAAGAAACCATACAAATAGTGATATTAAGGTTTATTAAGGACTTTAGAGTTTTAGGTATATATGAGAAAACTAGAACTTGTTTCATAACATGATACACCCCCTCAAGAAATATTTCATTCAATACCATTCATAGGGTAAAAAGGGGTATTAATGGAAGGTTTAACTAATTGTATTTGTTTTTTTCTGAATTGATGAATTTTTTTTCTCTATCTAATTATAATATATGTGTATGGAATGAAAATTTAATGAATCTAAATAAGAAATGAATTCTAATAGTATTATATATAATGGAATTTATTTTATGATTTTTTTATGATGATAAAGGATTTCAATGATAGTCAAAATAATGGTAAGAATTAGTGTAGTTGCACATCTATTAAATCATTCAATAATGGAGTATGAAAAGATGAGGAACAATATTTTATACATGATGTTTGATCTATTAATGATGATGATATTTCAAGATATCTATGATTTGAATCTAATCATGAGATATATAAACCTGATTATGGTATCTAGTATGAGAACATCATGTTGAGAGAGAAGAATTATTCTCATGAAATACAGGTTAATTTATAAATGATTTACAATTAAAAAAATAATTAGAATAAATGAAAAAACATTGAATTTGGTTACATATTTGGTGGAGAAGATTGATTTTCTTTCTTAGGAATGGAAAGGGATGTCATAAAAGGTTCTGATAATTATATATTATTCAATGGAGAAGATCATTGACTCAAATAAAACTCAAAAAAATTATTCCATGAAGGATGGACGTGATGAAAAAATTGATGAATTATTTTAATATAGTTATATTATAATGATGGTAAATGTTTCCTTGAATAATTGAAAACTAATCCCTCTCCAAAACACTTTGAAGTTTCATAGAGGATCTTTTCTCCTCAATGGACCACCTCTCAATGTATTAGCCCAAATTTCAAAGGGTTTATTCCATTGTGTAAGGAAAATATTCCCGAATTATTCCTTTTCATTTATTTTTCATTATGATATATTTTATACCATAATTTATTTTATAGGATTCTAAATAATAAAATAAGTATAACTAGAAAAATTAAATATTTTATATTTATGGAATAATCATTTTATACTTTCCTCTCTTCTCCATACAAAAATAAAAACATCGTTCACGTGGGTATATGTGCATGGGCAACCTCCTCCATAAAAATGATGTATTTAATTTGTCATAATAACCCAACATGAATGGTTATAAAATGGTAAATAATGAATAAAATACATATTTATAATGTAATTAATATTCTGAAAAATAACATTTCTTATATTTTGTGGAAAATGAAAATTTTATTTCGGTGTACGTACATACTACCACATCCATGTAATGACTTATTTCCATTTTCCGCACCACCCAAATTGAATAATTATAAAAGTGGGGCTTTGTAATTAATATTTTATTAATTAAATTATTGTGATTAAAAAATGGAAATATTTCATTATATTATTATTATCTTCAAGAAGTTATAATTGTATATTTAATGGCCCAAAATGAGCATAACAAGATGAAAAATGATTTCCACATTCTATGTAATTACATAATACCAATTATCTTCATCTTATAAAATAAAATATTTATGACTTATCACTTTAATAAATCTAATTTTTGGTCATTTCACATATATAATAATGATATTATGACTATATCACATCATAATCACACATAAAAATTAAATATTAAATCTTATTTTTTGTGTTGGTTAAACAAATTACCTAAACAATGCTATAAATTTTAATCATGGGTGACTATAGAAAATTATTTAATATTATGATTTTATATTGATTTATTAATATTTTTTCTTCATTTATTCATGCTAATATTAATACTTATTCATTTTATTAACATACAAACTTTTGATCACTAAAGTTAACGAATAATGTTCATCACCGATTTCATCTTCACAAAATATGACTCAAATTTTAATAGAATGAAATTAAAATTTTATAATCATTATAAAGAACCCATTTTAGTAAATTTTATAATCTATTTAAAAATAATATGTTATAAATTAATGGGGATTAAATTGATATTTTATTAATATGTGAAACAATCAAATTTCTAGAATCCTATGATTAAGATAAACTATAAATAATTTATAAATGTATAATAAATCACTATAATTAAGGACTATATTTGGTAATGAGAAAGTCCAATATTTATATATATTTTATTAATATATTTATATTCACTACATGTGAGTTAAATGTGATTTCTTGGATGTTATCAGTTATCTTAATGGTTTATCATCTCAGATTTACTTATTTGAGACATATGTCATATTAAAAACATGCTTTTATATTATTTTGTATACATATTTTCCTATAGATTTTTTTCACAATTTTATGAAATTAATGGTATTTAAAAATTCATTTAATTTTCTATATTTCATAGGATTTCAATAAAATATATTCTTTTATTTTAAGTGACATTAATTACTTAAGTCTTCTTTCTTTGAGTTTTAATATTTATTCATGAATTTATTTCTTTAGTGATTGTTTCCTTCCAACCTAAAATTTTATTTGATGGAAAAATCTCTTTATCACAAGGGAAAACTAATTTTTCATTCTAATATTCTTCTTTGTTGAGTTTATTTATCATATAATCATATATTTTTTATGAAAAATACACATCCTTTACAGAACTATGTTTTCTTCCATGACCATATTCATTCTTCCCAACATATTTATACATCCTTATTTGGAAATATTAATTTTTATTATTTCATGTGACCATCATATGTGCATTAAATATTTTAAAATGATTTTTGTTAAATGTTTTTAATGATTTTGTTTTCATTAATGGAATTTTAAAATATCAAAGATCATTATTTCATCATCGTCCATTTTACCTTCCACATGAAATTTCATTTGAAAAATCTATATATCATTTAGAATGATCCATTATTCATATTTATTTATAAATAAATTTAAAAAATTTCCTTCACCTTTATCCATTTAATGTAACATTTGAATTTGATATATAACATTTCTAATTTATGGTAATGAATAAAATGTTTTGTAAAATCTATTTTCATGAATTCATCCATATTACTGCTTTCAAAAAAAAATTTGAAAACCATTTTTTCTCAATTAAGATTCATTTCAATTATTTAAATGTTTTTTATAAATAAAAAAAATTACATTATTTATAAAAAATGGGAATCTCATCTTATATTTCATTTTAATTCATCCAATGGTCTAAAAATGTATAATTTATATATTTCAAAATCCTTAATGATCCTTATTAAATGCCAGGGAAATGATTTTATGTTTCCATCGACTTTATTTTTTTGGTTGAACTATGAAATGTTCTATTTGTGTTTTTACAAACCCTATCTCTTTTCCATAGGTTAATTATATTATGTTCGAAATTTGAATGGTTTTATATTCTTAGGGAACACATATATATTGATGATTATTGAGTGTTGTGTGGTGACCAATATCACCCTCCAATTCATTGGTTGAAATTTTATATCTAATGATCTCAAATGGTTATACACATATTATCCCCTTCCTGATTGGGTACACATGTTGTTTTCCCAATCCAAAGAGGGTATATAGTTTGGAATGGGGTTTTATTAACAGGGTTCTCTCCAAGATGGGTTTCTCAAAATGGGCATGAGACATTGTTTTCTGGTGCTTTTTCTCTCCATGGTTGGTGGTGTCCTTCATGGCGAGAATGCATGGTCTCTTCAAATCTGTGCGGGGTCTTCGGCAGGGTTATCTGATATCTCCGAGTATATTTATACTGATGTAGGACACTCTTAGTAGGATGATTAATAAAGGAATTGGTAATGGGGATATTCTACCTTTTAGGAGGAAACATGGATGTCTTTCTATCTCACACTTAATGTATGCAGATGATACTATCATCTTCACAAATGATGGAAGGAGGTCGATTCGGGAGTTCAACAAAACATTGGAGGAATATTGACGATGGAGTGGGCAGTTTGTAAATAAGGAGAAGAGTAGCTTTTACATTGCTGGCTCTTATGGTTCATGGAGGGTGAGCAGGTTGAGCAGCGAGCTGGGAATGGGGAAAGGCTCCCTCCCTATGGAATACATGGGTACATTGGTTTCATCTGGTAGGCTGCACACCAGGGATTTCGACAAAGTGGTGTATAGGATGATGGTCCACATTTTGGACTAGAAGAATCATTTTTTATCCTTTGGAGGGCACATCACCTTGGTGAACAACGTGCTGTCTGTGGTTCTGGTGCATGTTATGGCTTCCACGAGCATGCCGAAGGGGGTCATCAGAACCATGGATAGAATCATGGATCGATTTATCTGGGGGGATACACTATAAAATAAAAATATGTGGGTTACTTGGGGGAAGATGGCTCAGCTGTTTGGGGAAGGAGGAATAAACGTCAGGAGCATGTCGTAGGTAGTGCATGGGGTTTGTGTGAAGCTTTCCTGGGAAATCGTTGAGGAACGTACACTGTGGGGGAGAAGCATGGATCAGAAATACTCGGCATGCGCGAATCTTCCTTTGGGCAGAGCGACGTCTCTGTGGGTTGCTGTGTGTAATATCATTCCAACACTTCTTCCTCATTCCCAATGGATTGTCGTGGAGGGTAGCATCATGTTTTGGCTGTAGAACTGGTCGGGGAAGGTGTTGAATTATCCGGGGTGCTCGGCTCCTTTTATCACCTTCAGAGAGACTAGTTCTCACCCGCTGTTTTTCAGATCAATTCTTGATTCCTATCAAAGGATTGTTTTTTACTCTATCGTTCTTAATTCAAAGAAGGGTAGGTGTGTGTATAACCCTTCATGTTCAGGTAGGTTCAGTGTCAATGTTTTTTGCAGAAGCACCAGTTTTGGTGGTCCTCAGGAGAGCGGGAGCTGGAACAGAGTGGTCTGGCGGAAGAATATTCTAGCAAATCTTAATTTCTTTACATGGAGATTGTGGTATAATGCTATTACATCTTATGATAACATCAAAAGGATGGGTATTAGTATGGTCTATGGTGGCCATTTTTGTGAGCGTAGGAAGGAGGAGAGTATGAATCATATTTTCTTCGAGGTTGATTAGGCCTGTGAGGTGTAGAGTTACTTCGGGGGGGCTTGTAGGTATTTCCTCTAATGCGAGTAACTATGAGAGTTTCTTGTTGCAATGGTTCCAAGGATGCAATGGAAATATTAGAGAAATCGAGGCTCCAACCTTTATTCTCAACGCGGGTTGTTGGATTCATTGGCAAGCAAGAAATCGTGCAAGGTATGAAGGGATGCTGTCTACAGGGAGGGCGGTGGTGGTGAGAACCAGATGCATGTTATTGGACCTGGATGGTGCTGCGGGTATTGGGAAGGAAGTGTCTACATTTATCTGCTTATAGTCCCCTCTTGCTGAGGCTGGGATAAATGGTTCCAGGGTTCAGGGGATCTGGATTCGTTGGTCACCTCTAGAGGAAGGTTTTAATCTTAATACTGATGGGTCCTACGTTAGAGAGGTCATTCGAGGTGGTGGGGTCTTATGTGATCACAGTGTAAGGGTGGCCTTGGCTTTTTCGGCTTATTATGGTAGCAGCCATTTGTTCTGGGTGGAGGCCCTTGTAGTGCTCACAAGTTTGTCCATGTGTAAGTAGAGGAATCTCAGCATCGCCCAGATTAAAACTGATTCAATGATTTTCCAGGAGGCCTTGCTTGGGAGGGGTAGCACCCCATGGTCCATCATATATACTATTAGACAATGTAAGGCTCTCCTCTCGAACAGAGTTATAGTCACTCATACTTGGCGTGAAGGGAACAAAGTGGCGGACTACTTTGCCTCCCTTGCGGTCCCAGACGATCCTATGGTTTGTTTTTCAAATGTCTCTCTTTTTAAAACGGAGGGGGTGAACCCGATTAGGAGTGATTATCTGGGGATGCATTATTTCTGGCCTCTGTAGGTGGAGTCCCATTTTATTTTATTGTATTTCTTTCTTGCCTTTGAAATAAAAATCATAATGTTGTATGGATAGACAACGTTATAATTTATAATGTATATGTTTTGTCATATTAGAATATTTTATTCTTACTTTATGCTTCTTGACTCCTGATTATTATCCCAGGATTCCATAATCTTATTATATGGTATATATCTGATCAGTTGAGATTAAATTACATTATATTATTTATTTTGGAAACCTCTAATTGTTCTACGATATTTTTAATTAGATTTCTCTCACAATATCATGTTTACTCACATGATAATTCCCAAACCTATGTTTAAATATTGGGATGTTTTTCCTTTACTGAGTGTTAAATCTCACCATTTTCTATGTTTTCCATTCCTTGGATCATAATGATGAGAATAATCAAGGATATGTCTAGAAAGATATCTAGTGTGGTGGGATTATGGAAAAAATTTCATAACATTTTTTATATTTCTAACCTCGAAATACACTTAACCTTTTGGTTTTAGGATTGTGAAATAATTTTTGGGATGTAATGTATATATTAAAAAATATAAATATGTATAATTTGTCTTTACACATTTAATATCAATTATAGTTAGTAGTATATGTTTTTTTGTCCCTAGACCGGATAATGTGGGTCACTGGAGATTCATGAAAGGTTGTATTTTTATCTATAATCTATTTTACATTATTATAATAACTCATGTAATTATTTGAAGCCACTATGATATAATTTATATATTAGTATAAGGATTCAAGAATATTTTAAGATGACCAGAATGGATTTTGAAAAATTCTAGATTTGTTGAATCTCTAGATAGAATTTTAAGAATTTGCAAATTCAATTAATCTACATGATATATATTATAAGATAATTCATCTAAGATGGGGTGAATTTTCTATCACATCAAAAAATTTAAAAAATAAAAAAATAAATTCATCAATGTATAACAGAATTGACACCTGCATAAAAATTTCGCCTATGTTTTTGAGGTTTGTCTATGCATAAAAAATTTTAGTTGATAAATTTGTGTTTCTCATAAGATAATTAAAATACGTGGAATTTAATTGATTTTAGATGATATTTTGAAAAAATAAAAATGGAATTTAATTTAAGTCATAAAATCTTTCAGTAACAAAGATGTAAATAGATATGGGAAATATAATAATTTGATCCATCTTGTAATATTTTTTATTATTTATATAAATTGATATATTTTTAGAATTTTAGATTAGTAAATTATCTTATAAGGTTCACCAATTTAGTAAATTTTGTTGTCCTAATGATAATGGTATTCACAAAAGTGAAGTGAAATTAAAAATATATAATACTTATTTAGACTAAAAAATCATATTTTTTAATTTTAATATTATTTTAAATAAATAGTAATGATACTGTTGATATGTAATCGATTTCATCAAATCATGGTTCTTAACAAATCGAAGATCATTTTTTGAGAAGCTGATGGAAAACATGGTCGTTTACCAAGCCTAAAATAAAAATTTAAGATCTAATATATGTATTTCTCAATGACGAAAATCAATTTATTGAATTTTAAATATTAATGAAAATATTTTTGAGTTGAAGATTTTCTATTCATAAGACACATTGAAATTTATAAAGTAATATATTTGATAAACTCTAAAAAATTATGAGATGCTTCATGATATAGATATTTATAAAATAAATTATATAATATTGTTGTGAATTTTCTATAGTCATTTTTAATGTTTTTTCAAGAAATAATCCAACCTATGAGAAAAAGTGATTTATAGAACAATGTGATCTATAGTTGGTTTCCAGGTCATGAAAGAAAAAACTGTTGATATAATAGAATAAAAAAATTATATTTACCATATGATAGTCAAAAAATAAAGGATTTTAGGGAAGTTACATTTAGTAAACATAGGAGTGTGGGGTAAATTATGGAAATCCAAAAAGATTATTGATTAATTATAATTTTTTCTAGTAGTTGTTTTGCCCTATAAACATATAATTAATGAAAATTGAAAAGTAAATAACAAATTTAATGTCTATATCCATAAAAATGAGATAATGATAAGATAAAATAGAAAAGAATAGTATATATTGGAAGAACTATTTGTATTATTATATGTAGAGAAATAAGAATATAAGAGAAACTATATCACTCAATGAAAAAAGAAGTAGTATTATAGAGAAAAAAAATCTAAAAAATGAAAAATAGTAAGAAGGAGGATCTTCAACAAAATTTATTGAGGAAAAAGAATATAGTAGAGCATATTTAACATGTTGGGTCTTGAATAAAGAGAAAATGAAGAAGAGAATATTAGTAGGATGGATTTTACTTCTAATCATTTTTTAATTACTGAAATAAAAAGAATAAAAGTGTCCCTAGAGTTTTGGTTGTCAATGTTGTGGTAATTTTGTATTCTCAACCACAAAATGTTGAATTTAAAATATGAATTTCTGAGTTGAGTTCCCCATAATATATTTTTATAAACAAATAGTGGTCGTAGATAGAAAAGAGGTCAAGTTGTATACATGAGTTCTATAAGAACATATTCCAATAAATTTTACTATATGTTTAGGATGTGGATATGATTGTTTTGAATTAGTGCCACCTAGTGTGTAGTGAATATTTAACATAAGATGAGGAACATCTTTAAGAAACATTTTACTACAAGTACAACGAACCAATAAAAGCAGTTTGGTTCCCTCGATTAATATAGTGAACCAAACATGTTTAAAATATAGTGAACATGTTTATAATATGATACATGGAAACCCATAATAATTTGTGATGTGATTATATTTTAGAATATATGCCTCAATAGTTCACAACACAATAAGGATTTGGATTCCCACATTGAATCTAAACCCTATGAAAATATCATGTGTTGATCTTTTTGACGTTTATACATTTTAGGTGCTTTTTCCTTGGTTTTTAAAAGATAAAAGGATTCATACATGCTTTATTCAGTAATTAGAGTTCAAAACCAAATGAGATTTAGTGATATTAAATGTATAATTGGTTATTGAAAAAACAAATTAGAAAAACCTTGATTCACCACCCACCATCAGTCCTGTCATAATGGTCCACCATGTTAGAATAGATGGTACCATAGAAATGTTTCATCTAATTGGATTTAGTGAATTATAATAATTATTATAAATGAAAAGAATTTCTATAACTGATTTAAAATATTTCTATAGTTTCCTTATCTTGTATATATGAAGTGTTGATTTAAGTTTTTTACGGAAGATACACTGATGAAAAAGTTATATTACTTCCCTAATAATGTTTATTTAGATGCATTATTTGAGACAATTAAAAATGGATAAAATAATGGTTAAAGAGATAAAAAAAAATTATTTGAAAATGAAAGGGAGGAGACCAATAGCTAAAGGAAGTGAGAGTGCGATGAGTTTTGATAAATTTATTGACGAATATACCTTTTGTAAATGTATCTCAATCTACAGTGAACTTTTTTTTGATGTGTCACTCCATAAATTTAATTCTAAAAATAACCACCTCATAAATATGGTATCACTTGAAGATTTCATATATATATTTTCTTAAATAAATGGAATGTTGATTTAAAATAATATCATGATAAAGAACATTATGCAATGGAAGAATAATTGTAAAGGAATCCCCTTTTCTATAATATTCCCATAAATATTGAAAAAATAAAGGAAGAAACTACCAAACTTGTTAATAAAATATTCATTGATGTTGATAAAAAATATCATTGTGTATTTTGTGGGTAAAATATATTTCTGAATTATTTAAAGTATTTTTTCATGTGTTATAGAATTTACATCAAGTATCTATTATTTTTAATAATGCACTACTAGATGTTAAAATAAATATATTAAAATATATGGATAAATATTTTTTAGAGAAAAAAAGCATGTGGATGACATTATTGATTATTAATATTCATTTGGATTGTATGCTTGGATCATTGAAGGATTATAAGTAATCACAAAACCTGAAATGTGTTGACCAAGAAGCCATATTGAGAAATCTAGAAACATTTTTGGTTAAAAGTTATGAATTAGTGTGAAATAAAAAATAAGCTAAAAAATTTCAGATTGACTACCTACTTTTGGGAAGGCATCAAATAGTGAAAAAGGAATGTTTGATATCATTTGTAGCTGCATCCACATCTTGATCATAAATGTTTTACCCACTATTAATTTTACATTCAATGATAAAAATATATACTTTTTTTAAATAATTGAAAAAAACAAAAATTCGATAAAAATTTGGAAGGGGAAAAATATTAAGATTGCAACTAATAATACAAGGGTGGATGTGGACAAATACAAGATTGTTTTCACCATAGAAGGATTCCAAAAATATGAACTCATATACCTAACCATGAAAGGGTATTAATTTGGATATATTATATCCCATGTGAAATGATCCATACTAATTGTAAGATTTTAGTGCTATTAGTAATTGTTATGTAGAAACCATTGAATACCAAAAAAATATTCCAATATGTAAAGATCCTAGAATCCCAAAATAATGTAAAATATTTCTACCCACAAAATTTTTTATACCTTGATAACTTTTATGATTGTTTTAAAAGACATGAATATTGTAATGTGGTGTGATTTTAGGTACATATGAAGTAAAAATATTATTTTGATGGGAATATAATGTCACAATAGAAGAACAAAATATGTTAATAATAAATATGTGGACTCTACCGTTATGACTAATGTAAAAAAGATGGAAATTGTATATCCAATGAAAAATGATGCCACACATGATAGAAGATTAAAATTATATTGTGGTAATAGAGGCGACATCATTGACCATTATAAGAGGTCCTTGAATATAAAAATAAATTGGAAAAATTTATAATCAAAATATGATTATATATAAGATAGAGAAGAATGATTGTAATAGTAGTTCAAAATCCATATGATGAATCCTTGAGACTAAAATGATGGGAAATTATTTGGTTTCTAAAAACATGTTTAGGAGGTGATAACATGTTGGATACTGGGTTGTTAGATGAATTTTGGTTTTGCATGTTAAATAAAATTTAAAAGAAATAAACCATTGACATCAACTTCTTAATCTACTTTTTTGAAGATGGAATCTGCATAAATGAAGAAGTATGAAAATCTCCCTAAATATATGATAATTTTAATGTCTAAAAATTATAAGATACTAAGATTTTATAGAAATCTAAAAAGAAATATACAGATTTACTTTAAAAAATAGAGAATCCCATTCTAGATATGAATAAGGCTAAAACCAACCTGTCCATTTTTCTAATGGTGAATAGGCTTTGAAAATTAATATTTTGGTTTTTATTAAAAGCAATACATGTATTTATGTTTCAAAGAAAAGTAATCACGAGTTATTTTAAAATTATCAAATTCACTTCTCCAATTGGAAAGATAATGAGGACCCACATTATTTCAAATCATACAATGATTCTAGTTAACTTTTGGGATTAAAGGATATAAAAAATAGAGATCATCCCTTTATAGGGTTCATTCAAAATTGACAATGAATGAAATGTTTAGATATTTCTATATGAATTTTTAAATAAGGATAGCCCATTAAAAAATTTTAAGGATGCGATATTATTTAATTCTCAATCAATTATTTTAACTCATATTTAGATTTATATTTTGGAGTATTGATTATCAAATTAAATTCAGATGATATTCCCCATACATTAATTTTTTTGATGTGTGTGTTTATGTGAGTGAAGCTCATTTTTATTCTTGAAAATTTGTTAAAGATGGCTCGAAAAATTGAAATATAAAAGCTATAGTGACATTATTTAGAAAATGATTTCCAGGTTAAGACACTCTTGTCTCTAATATAGGGCTATCCCAAGTAGATTTAAATATATTTTAATTATGGATCATTGATTTGTGAAATTCGATTCCACAAAAACTGGTAATTAATAAATTTTTATAATTTCATATAATCACAAATAATCAGTGAGCTATGATTCTTGTGGTAAATCTCCCTCAGGAATGAATAATGAATAAATATTTTAATAGAGGAATTTAACCTTATAGAGAGAGTATGATCTTCCAAAAAATAAATGAGTTTTAAGGAGATGATGATGGCCAAACCTTATTCTTATAATTTAAAAAATTGGTTGAAAAGAACATAGTTTCCTTTTTTATATTATTTTCCATTTATGGGTGTGAAGAACAAATGATTGCCCTAAACTATTATATCAAATAAGGGGGGAAAAAATTTCTTTTCTTCCTTAAAATTTTTTTTTCAAAAAGGTGGACAAATATATAATTGTCTTCAGTATGGAATTTTTTTCAGACCAATGGTAATAGGGTAGATTTTTATAGATATATATATTATGCTTTTTTATGTTTAAGATATTGTTTTCAATGAAGTATTTAGTGATAAAATATAATTTAATGTGAATATTTTGAGTAAAGAACTAAGTACCCTCCCATAAAAAATTTACAGTTGGTTTCCATCGAATATATGGCTAAAAAATCTGTTCTATATCCCATAGATGTTGTGATGTTTTAACTAATTTGGATGTACCTAAAATGTATTAATCTCTAAATAATTTCCAATAATTTTTTTAAAAGAAGTTAAAAATGTGGTGAATAAAATTATCGATCAGTATCCTCAAAGATATAATGTACACTTGGATTTAAAATGATTTATATTGGTTCAAATATTGTGAATAATCTAACCAGGGATAGTGCGTACATTCATGACTGAATGAGAAACAATGCTAGTGATTACAGAGTTTTATATCTATAGGATGGCAATTTTCAAAGGATGAAATTAATATATAATTATAATGTTAGATAATATTATGTGAAAACTCTATATTTAGTATTTAATATTTTTTATGGCTATATAAGTATTGAAAACAATTTTTTAATTTTTTTAATAATTCATGGAATTATTTTAATTGGGTCTGAAATAATTTTAGGTGATAGAGAAGTTTAAGAGTTCATTTGAAGAATCTAATAATTCATTATGATCTATTTTGGATTCGATGATTCTGAATATGGAATTCTAAAGATAGGAAAATGGAGTTCATATAAGGGAGAGATCACATTAGAGAGTTCATCAATGCATAATTTAATATTCTATCAAATAACATATTTTGAAAACTTTAAAGTGAATTCACATCTACAAAAATAAATTGATTCCTACATATAATTTTTTACCTATGTGGATGAGATTATTATAGTTATAGGAAAAATGGGTGGATAAATTTTTGTTTCCTGTAATAGATTTTACATAAGATGTAGTTTTTTAGTGTAAAATGATATTTTGGGGTAACGAAAACTGAATTTATCACATGGAATATGATTTGTAAGTCCATGTATAAAGATTTGTGTATGGGATCCTATTCATATATATATTTATTTGTGATAATAATTATTGAGACACACATATGTAAATATAACTACATAGAAAAAACATTCAAATGAAATTTTTATACACAATATTTTCCATAAGGTATTTGTATAGTGTATAAGTAAATTTACTTATTCAATGAAAGTCACATGAAAAAAAATTCTTATGAGGATGAATATGTAATTATATATAATTACATGTAAAATAATTTTTTTCCTATATTAAAACAGACTTAGTAAAAATATGATATTATTATATATAGAAAAATAAATTTTCCAGAATTATAATATTCTATGGAATTGAATTTGATTACACTGAAGCTATTAATCTGAATTTAGAGCATCAAAAATCTTAGAGAACCCATTATCAATTTATGAGAAGAAATTGGAACTACAAAAATTTACCAATCCTAAAAAATATGGATAAGATACAATGAATTCATTTCTTTATTATGGAAATGAGTTTACTAATTTTGTAGAAGAATAATGTTATTTTTAGTTGAATGTTTTTATTTTTTTATATTTTTTAATTTATTAAAAAATTTGTTTGGTAGAGAAAAATAAAGTTTGAGATTCTCCATGTATCAATAATTTATAAAATAATTAAATCAATAGTTTTATTTTTAGGTATGGGATGTTATTACAAAAATATCAATAATTTATTTCACAATAGAAAAAAATCATGGTACAATACATCATGGACCATAATTAGTATCCTTGTTGAGAATGAAAGAATTATTACCACTAGAGATAACAAATAACATTGTACATAGATTTTGGAAGAGGATATTACCTACTATAAATATCTTTTATGTAAAATGAAAAAGAATGAAAATATTTAATTTCTTAGATCATGAAAGTGAGATGTTGAGAAAACTAAGGATAAGAAAATAGTATAGAAAGAATAATATTATTCTACAATGAGTTGTAGTGAACTATATATCTAATAGAACATATATCTAATAATGAGAAGAAGATGAAAATAATAGAAAAAGATGAAATATTGATGTAGAATAATAGCCTGAAGAATGATTCAAAAAATAATATAGTGATGGAATAGAATACATTTTATAAATTATACTATAATAGTCCTTAAATAAATATAAGAATAATAATATAAGTTGTGTAGGAGATCTGTTACTTTTTATCACCTTCATGCAGAAGAATTAAGAAGAAGAAGAAGTCTGAGTAAATCCATTGTTGTATTTGTTATTGTTATTTTTTATACATAATATTATATAACCATGTTCTAGGTATTATGATTTTAGTTGAGTTAATGAATATAGAATGTAATGAATAACTATAGGATATGGATATAATATTGGGCCTATTTCATGCATGAGTTCATGAAGATATTTTGGAAGTAAAAGTCACTACTTATTGAGAAATTAAATATGATATTATTTATTCATTGGCACCCAATGCATAGTGAATATATATTTAATTTAGTGAGAGACATTGAATAAATCATGGGATATTAGTATAAGGAACTTGTGGTAGTATACCACTTAAATTTCATAATATAGTGAACCAAACCTACGTAATATTTTAGTAACATGGTTATTTGATAATCCATCTCCACACATTGTAATTGATGATTCGATTATAGTAGAGAATTTATGAATCAATGAGAGTTAAAAATGTATGTAGTAGGATTCCAACAAATGAGATTAACCATATAAATATAATTCTAATTGATTTTTGTTCACCTTTCATCAATTCATGAGGTATTGGTCTATTGTGTAAGAGATAAGAAGATTCATAGATTCTTAATCCATAAATAGTGGTTTAAAACAAATGGGCTTTTAGTGTGTTTGAATGAAGAAATATTTTTTGGTAAATGAATTTTACCAAACCTGATTCACACCCTCTCTGATTTTTATATGTATGGTCCACTATAATATAACAAGAATAACAACTAAATATATAAAAAAACATTAGAATATGGAATGACATGGAAATATGGAACTAGTATATTATATGAGATCATAAGTTTATTAAGACTTATAATATCAATAATGTCCACACAATATGTTGTGATCATATAAAATTGTATCGATACCCATGCATAATTATGTAAACATAACAAACCATAATTAGGTATATATATTACATCGTCATCTCATCAGATATAATTCTTAACCTAATGAATTGAAGAGACATAATAGACCCACCCATTTAATAATGATATACCATACATATGTATCCTACATGAAATTAAAAAATCTATCACATCATGAAAACCCCCTTTAGAAAATGGGTTTCACATAAATTCTATATGGAATCACAAACCATGAAATCATGAGTAGATTAGTTGATTCCCGAAATTAAATCTCAATAGAATAGTATAATATATATAGATAATCGTCATGAAAATTTATCTATAAGATATATAAAATTTGGATATGTATATAACAAATTGTTTAAAATTCAGAAAAAGTGTTTTTATATTTTTTTTGTCATATCAAATAAATTCAATGTCACAGGTTGTTTTTAGAAATCATTTTTCTTATAACCATTAAATTCAATGTTACATGCCACATTAAAATTCCATTTCCAAGAAATTGAAATTTATAATTAAAAAAATACCTTTCTAGGAAACCCAAATTATGTAACATTTAAAATAGATATATTTTATGAAAATTAATGTGGTGTTGAAGGAAAAAATGAATGATTCCGAAAAGGAACTCTTTTTTAGCATATACACAATTTTGAAGATAAATCCACATCTAATAAAAAATTGTAAAATTTATTTCAAAAATAGATATAATGAAATAAGAATAATAAAAAATAAAAAATATATTTGTATTTCCTAAAAATAATCAATGAAATTTTTTAAAAGAAATAATGTGGTCTAGGAGAAGAAAGTTTTATTTGAATGTAATGGAGTAATTCATAATAATGTTAAAATATTTATGGAGAAAGGGATATAGAAAAGGAGAATATTTTGATGTGAAAATTTAAATTCACTAGCGGTAGATAAAATATAATATTGAACAATAATATTTTATAAATTAAGATAATAGTATAGGTAAGTTAAAAATTATGTAACTTATTAAAAATGAAAATTAAACTGACAAAATACTTACCGTTGATTTTTTATTTTTCAAAGTCACTATAACCAACTATATAATAATATAATACTCATTAATAATATATATTGGAACCATGTTAATATTTAATTACTCTTATACTAATATTTTATAATCATTTAGAATATATTTATTACTTGTTTTAGGATAATATTAATCACTGGTGTTAATAGTTCTAACGATTCATATATGGTTTCTGTGTAAGGGTTTTGGTCATCATTACATATTTATTAGTTAATCATCTATTGAGATAGATATTTATAAATTATTTCTCATTATTTCATGAATAAATGTTCTACATCTCAATTGACTAACCAAAACAGGTTTAAATTATGGAATATGTCTCAGAATGCTCATTCTGTGCAGTTAAAATAATTTTTATCATTTATTTTCGATGTTAGTAATAAAAATTCATATATATGTTTATTGAGTAATAATATTATAATAAAAATCATATTTATTCATTATATTTATTTTTTGTAATCATACAAGTGTTGTTGTGATGAAAAATGAAATATATTGTCCACATATGTGATGAAGAAACCTTAACAAGAGATATGTTTTCATTATTTATTTGGTGCTTGGATGATATATAATGGTTATTACATCAAAAAATTACATTTAAATACATTAAAAATATTTATTTTATTATATTTTTGTGGTTATAATTTATTTTTGGGATTGATATGAAGAATAAAAGGAATTGAACTGAAAGGAATTATTTGGAGTTCTTAGCTTACTCGATACGATGACTCCATTTTTAATTTGATAAAGACATTGAAATAGGACTAATTTTATACCAACACCACTAGTACATAAATTTTATTTTTTGAAAAGTTTTTTTGAAGTTATTGGTCAATTTAGAATGATCTATTTGTGGGGATAAGTGGGGTGGGGAAGGGGTCCTTTTATAAGTTAGAAGGGTGGTATTTTTTGTAAATAATTTGTATTTTAATAATAACAGTATTATCTTAATCAAGTAAACAAGATAAAAATATAATAAATAGTGATGATAAGTTATAGTAAGGTTTTTAAAAACTCATAAACACATATAGATATGTGGTTTTGAGATATTTTAGGACATTACCTTTGGATTTATCACATTTACGTCATTTTAACCTTTATTATAGTGAAAAATTTTTACATTTGTTAATAATTCTTATTCACAAAAACCAAAATTAAATTATTACATAATATTGACTTGGATTATTAAAAATATGAAATAAATTTAAATTGATTTAATTTTTTTAATTTATAAAAATTTATTTTAATATAACAACTTATAACAAAAAGTAAAAAAAAATTTAAAAAGTATGTATATTTTATGAATAAAAATTCATTTATGGTTATTTATGGAAAATATTAGGAATATATTTTTTCTAATAACATTTACTGGAAAATTATTGAATAATTTAGGATTATCTGATTTTGAAACAAATATAAAATGGTATGTAATCATATAACTACTTAATTAAAGGGAAAAGACAAAAACTTATCTCTTATAAGAACAAAATAAATCAAAGGATTCAAAATTTAAATAATATATTTCTAAATAAAACATAATATTTTTAAATAAATTATTTTATTTCAAAAAAAATCCATTTTCCAAAAAAATTATTCCCAAATTTTTAAGTCATGCTTATATGAGAATTATTTTTTAAATGTTATGCTATTTTTAGAAAATATATTTTTTACCATTAACTATAATTATAAATTCTCTAAAAATACAAAATATTAACCATATCAAAATACTAACATTTTAAATTTAATTTGTTTTTATTTTATAAAATTTTAATTTGAAAATTGGAATTTCATTTATAAAAAATATTAAATATAATGAAAAATATTTTCAAAAGTAACTTTTTAAACATTTATTTTTCTTAAAATTTTTTTATAAACTATTAATTTAATAAGTGTTAATATATATATGTTTATATTAAATCATATTATTATAATAATCAAATAAAATTTAACAATATGATATATAATAAAAATAGTGAATACATTATTTTTTTCTCTAAAAAACTATTCTAAACATTAAATGACTTTTTCCTTAATTAATTAGGATATATTACATTTTTTATAATTTTCTCAAAAAAATTAAATTAAATTAGCTCTTTACAATTTTATTCAATTAAATAATTCATATAAATTTTATAGAAATTATAAATTTATATAAAAAACTTTGTAATATAAATTATATTACCATAAAAATTTCATGTTTCTATCATCTGAATATCTAGTTTGAAATAATATAATAAAATTTTTTTAAGACATGTGGTTAAGATATGAAATAGTGGGTTTTTCAAGATTTGATTCAACTATGATAAATTTTTATGTGGATATTGTGAGATTGAACTTCTCCTACAGAATATTTCATTAAATTCGTAGTAATTAAAGTTCAAATATAACTTTATATTAGGAAATCCATTTTGATGATACCTGTATTATAATCTTAGAAAAGTGATGCTCATGATAAATATTTCTTCTATAAGGATCCATTATTTCTTATATAATTTTTTTTTTATAATTTAGAAACATATATTTATACTCTCTAATTTAAGGGTTATATTATAACTATCACATTTAATAATTTAGTCTCACTATTATACCTTAATTCGTTTTAGTTCCACGATCTATATATGACAAGATATAGATCACAAAATATTTATTTAATGAGAATTATATACTAAAATAATTGGATATTACATTATTACCCACCTACACCACCCCCACTAAAATGAATTTCAACCTCAATGTTATATTGCATAGATAAAAGTAATTTACATTACTTTTTTATCATCCCAACATCTGATTCCCACATAGCATCCACAAACACAATATTTGGATAAATGTTTTAACTATGTGAGTGATATTTTTTCACCACATGCTATATTTTTTCACATAAATATAGTGATTGTGTATCATAAGAGATGTGATGTTCCAAATACATGTATTTTTAGTTTATTATATATGATAGATCATATATATACGTCCCTGAAAGTGGTAGGTGGAACACATCAGTACCAAAGATAAGTTTATTAGATGTTTTAAGTAATAATATATTAACCATAACTGGTAATCAATCATGATGATACCCATGTATCTATGTATCATCTTTAGATTTTTTTCATACCTTGTAACCTTATTATAAGGATATATTAAAAGGATAACATTTTCACCCAATTTAAGGTCTAAATTCTATAAATAATTAACCATTGTTTATATTCATTCAAATATTCATTTTCTTATATGTAACTCAATAGTTTGAACATTCATTCTTATTTCCTTAAGAATATTAAGTCCAAACAACTTACTTTCCTTGAAATCATTCCACTATGTAGGAGTTAATAATTTTTTTTAAATCAAGACTCATATTTTTTCAATTAAATGCTCAAGTGAAAACTATTATTAAATGAGAAATCATCCATTGGATGTTTCTTATCCCAATTTTTTTGAAATAAATTCAGATTGATCCTATAATATCATCTAATGTATTACGGGTTATTTTAGATTGACCATTTGTTTAAGGAGGATAAGACATGCTAAGGATTAGATATTTACCAAATGATTTTTAAAAACCATCTAAAATTTTGATATGAACATAGGATCTTGATTAGATACAATTGAAATTGTTAAACCAAGTGACCATACCACTTATTTATAAATAAAATGAAATGTTGATTGATTAAGATACACTATAGAATAATATTCAATAGTATTAAGATTGTATGTTGATCCACCACCAACGAGTTGGAATTTTTTCCTTTTAACATCATATAAAGAATGATTAATGTTACAATACTGATGTTCTCCCATATATACTATGGTAAAGGAAATGGTCACATCATCAATTTAGATTTATGTAGATGGATGGTTGAGAAATTATTTGGGAAAGTTAGTATTTCATCACTTCATTTATGATTTCAATATATGTCTTTCAAATATCTATAATGAATGGATCCCATTAAAAAATAATCAATGATAGGTAAACATGACCCTTTATACATAGTTCATTATAAATCAAAATTATTTTAATATTTATACCCCAGGGATATTTCTATATATATAACAAGGTTTTTATTCAGACATGAGATGATGTTACGAGTGACTCATGACACTACAATAGATATATTAAAAATATTAAATATGTTAAACCACAATCACTCAAACCTTTTTGGAAATAATGGTTCTCTTGTTGATCATAGGCTCCGATGGAAAATATGAGAGTATCATTGATTTCATAATATGGGTTTTACCATAACAGTAACATTATTTTTGTATACATTAGGTTCCAAGTTTATGTGTAGTCACTAAATAAATCCTAATGTATGTTAAATAATTAATTTATTAAATTTTTAAATAGGGCCAAGTATTTATTTAAACCATGTTATGAACAATATCTAGGCTTAGCGGCATAAACATGTGTAATTGAGGGCTAGATGATACATAAAAATAGGTCTCCTTTAGTAACACTTTAAATAGGGATCAATGAATGATGATCATATTTTTATGGGGTTCCCAACTATAATAGAGTTATCAAATATCTCTAACAAAGATAATGCAGAATCATTCTTTATCATCAATCGATCCAATATCTAGGTAGGAAATAATATTTTATATATTTTCAACCCTATTTTTTCATGATTTTTAGAGTGGGTGGATTTATCTATTATTTAATTTGATATCACTATGTATACATACTTCCTAGTAAATTTAAAATTATATTTAATTATTTTTGGTCATGATGAATTATTTTTTGTTCGTCAATTTAGTATATAATTATTATTATAACATCCCATGTAGCTATAGAATATATCATTTTAATTTTTATTAGTATTCATGAGATAGATATTTATATACATTAGAACTTTTTTTAAGAACGAATATTTTAATTAATTTATTTTATTATATGGTTTTAATTATAATTTTTAAAATAAAAAATATATATATTTATTTTGATAAAATAAATTCCATTTTGGAATTAAATATGTGAAATATATTATAGGATAATAATATTTTATAATTTTTTGAAAACTTTCGTTTTTCAATGAATAGTGAAAATTACTGATTTTTATTGAAATTTTTAATTTCTTTTAAATTATTTATAAATTGAAATTCGATATAGGATTAATATTAAAATTTAATTATTTATTTTTATTTAAAACTTCAACTTATGGATTTTTAATTTAATTTTAAACAAGAATTTTGTAAAAAACATTGTATATTTAAAAATGATATATATTTTAAAAACTGATTTTTCTTTGTTTTTTTCCTATTTAATTTTTAACTAAATGATAAAAAATTTATGTTTTTATTTTTTAAATATTTTTTGCATATTTGGAATCAGTTGGTCAAAATTTGGTAAATTTATATCGATAATATTTAGTCAATATGAATAACGACCTTAGTTGGAAAATTAAGTAATTAAATTTAAATAAATTATAAGGACTACAAAATTACCCTGACACTTTAATTATTTTTATTTAATGGGAATTTTACTTTTATACTCATCGAGTATTTGGTTATATGGATTTTTTCTATTTTGATGTTATTATAACATTTATAATATTTTATTTCAATAAAAGGTAATGACGTCACACTCTTGTTTTTTATATCAAAAATATCTTAAACACAGTAATAACTAGAGGCAATGTTTTGTCCAAAATATTTTTTTGAGATATAAATTATTTACAATCATCACGGTAATTTATCTTCAAATTTTAATAATCAGATCATTACCTTAAATTATTACACAATTTTTATTTTGTATTTATTTAAATAATAGAAAAATCTGATAAATGATATTAAAAATATTAAATGTAATATAGTTTGAAATAATTTTTGTTACCCATGATTTTTTTAAATAAATATAACATGTTAGGGGTATGGTATTTCATTATATTATTATACATTGGTTTTTTTATAGTGACTCGGGCTTAACATTCATGGACACTACATCATTTTAGATGAATATTCAGAAAATTACAAAAATACATGCCCAAGGACAATAATAGTGTACTATCTTTAGAAGCACCGAAACATAATTTTATAACTTTTTGAAATATCTTTAATATCTCTCTTAATGATATTCACCTTTAATAATCTCACTTAAAAACATTATTTAGAACCTAGGGGAAGTAAATAAATGAAAGTGGTGATATCAAATGATCAGTAAGGGTAAATAAAGAAGATATGTAAGCATGACATGAGAAGAAGGGTGTAAGATTTTGATCTAAACATTATAAGATCATACCATACATATTGAAGATAATAATAAATAGTCATGGAATAAATATTGGTAGTTCATTACACCTTAATCATAAGTAAATCAATAGAATAATCCATTAGATCATAACATAAGAATAAGAACTGAGATTGTGAAATACACATAAGTATTGAAAATCACATATCATGGATACCTACTATGAAATTTATAATATGATAGGAATGGTGTAATCATACATGCACCTTCTTCCGGTTTTGGAGGTCCTCACATGTACCCTCTTGTTTAGGGCTTCAGATTTCCTCCCATGTACCATCTTGTTTAGGGCTTGGGATGAACACCCTTGTAAACTATGGTTTTGGGTATTAGATTATCTTTCATGTACCCTATTACCTAGAGATTGGGATTCCCTACCACGTACCCCCATATCATAGGCTTGGTTTTCCCTCCTATGTACCCTCATGGTTCAATATTGGGATTCCCTCCCATGTACCCTCTTATTTCATACTAGGATTCCCTCTCGTCTACCCTCTAGTTTCAGGCTAAGGATTCCCTAAACTCAACGATTTGATCTCAAATTTTTTTTATTGAAACCTAATTCATTATATGAATATATAAGTCCCATCAGTCACATATTAAATTCATATATGATTGTTCCACAAGATTACAAGTCATTGATCATATCATTACCCTTAAAAAATGGGTTTTATAAAAATCATATCATAACTCATTAAATGAAATAGGAATTATAAAAATTTCCTCATATCATAACTTGTGATAAATATACATGTTTAATAACTATAACATCATAGAATAACTAGTCAATGTAATTTGTATTCATAATAGTTTTATCATGGAATCCCATGTGGAAGAGATTCATGTTTCATACAATACATTTATCTTAAAATAAACCATTAAAATAATAAATATTAATGGATTAATTTGATTATATACCTAGTTAATAATAAAATATGATAATGTATTTAAACATATATGGGGAAGGATTTTGAAATATCAAATGAATTATTTCTGTAGTTAAATAACCATTCTTTGAAAACAAATTTCTAAAAAATAAATCATTTTCCAAATCAATTTCCTTAAAAACACAATTTAATAAATATAATTTATTATTTCAAAAATATTTTAAAACATATATTGAGAAAACTACCCACTCCTCATTCAATTTTTATTAAACATATGAAGTTTTAAAATATTTTCTTTTAACAATAACCTTGAAAACATATAAGGGACACTTCAAATACTATTTTGAAATATTTTTAATATATAAAAAATTAATACATTTTTCATTGAATAAAAATTAAAAAAATATTTTCCATAATATTATGAAATCATTAAATTTTCAAAATATCCTTGTAAACAATGATATAAATCATCATGGAAATGGCAGTAGGTAAATCCATACATGTCGAACATTCCTTTTGCACTGTAAAATTTTTGGACAAGTACCTTGATCAGAAAATGACATGGAGATTCTTTTTAAACCCATTATTTATAAGAAAGGTAAAACATGTGTAAAAATTAATTTTACACGTCATATTAAAAAAAATTAAAACATTTTTGAGAAACATGATTTTGTGAATAAATAAAAATATGACTGAAGGGAGAAATAAAATTGTGTTTTCTTAAAAACACATTCATAATTATATTACATAAAAAATATTGGAAAATTAGTTCCAATACATAGTGTTATAATGGGTAAACAATTATAGAAAAATAATTTGTTTTATTTATATATGTACCATAATATTTCATCAATAGATGCATAATCATAAATAATCTCAATAAATGTTGAGATTGTGGAAATAAACTGTTACCATATGGGAAACATTGAATCATAATCACCCGAGATGAATGAGATTAAATAAAGAATAATTTTTCAAGAAAAAAATAATATTAATGATACAACATGTCGAATGATAGTATATACACCACATAGAATAATATGAGGGCATAACATGGCATGTGTTAGAAAGAAGGATACTTGAGACGAAATACTTCATTGATTTAGTAACTTTTAAACCACCAACCCTATAATATAACGATCATATTATGGATATGTAAATAAAAATTAATTTAAATACAATGATTATATAATACATTCTTGTTCAATATATACACCCCAAAAAATTAATGAATGCTGAATAAGGCCTAAGGTATCATAGAAATAAAATTTTAGCAAGAAAACCCTTACCTTATCTCCTGAATTTATTCATACCCACTCAAAACTTCTCTATAATTAATATATGATTATTATTAATCTAGAAAAAACCATATTATTATATATTATACAATATATTATTTTATAATTACTTTATATTGGCCTTTCATCAATAATTTCATGTTAATGTTATGTTTCAAGTAATATCCGCTTTGATTTTCATAAATATTTTGAAGTTTTATTATTTATCCTCAAAAATAGATAATTATTTAGTTATATACATATTGTAAAAAAATATTTAAATATCATATGTATTAAATATAAAAAAATTTATACTAATCTCTAAAATATGGCAATGTGAAATGGAATACACTGTTCATGGAGACAGTAGGTCATATGTACACATAGATACTGTTTCCATTTTATTATGGTATTGAAATGAAGAATGTAAATAGAATATATATATATATATTAAAATTATATTATTTTTATTATTTTATATTTATTATATACATTTACTAAAATTGTCATTAATACATTCTATATAAAGTGTTAATTAATCGTATCGCTTTGAGCATGAAGTAGTCACTCAACCACAAACGAAGTTATCATATTTACAAAAAATGTAAATCATGATTGTATGAGTAATATAGTAATTACATAAGAGTAAATATGTCATAAATGTTATAAATATCATATAAAAATATTATTTTATTCATATTTACCCACCATTAATGATTGTAAAGGATAAAATGACATTGTTTCGTGAGGTGGTAATCCACTGTTCACATGAATAATAATTTTGTTACACATTTTAATAAGGTTTGTGTATGTGTTGGACACAACCATATAATAAAAAAAATCACAGTATTTTTAGGATAATGTTTTTATTATATAATCTTGAAATAATTAGAACTAAACAAGAATATAAGAAATAAAATTGAAATACGCATTGAAAAATGTTACCTCTATTTTAGGTAATTCCTTTTGGTTTACACCAAAGGGCTTCCATTTTTCAATTTATGCATGAATTAAAGATTCCGAGATGAGATAAGATATTTTGGGAGCTTATTTGGGAATGTTTTTTGAGATTCAAATGGCTTGATAGGTATGATGATTTGATGTGGGAGATTTCCCTTTTCTAGTTGAGGAGGAATGACATTCTTGTAAATATAAAAAGAAACCAATATTGAGAGGTCCCCCATACATCATGTGACACCAATAATTTTACATTTTTTGGAAAAATAAGCGAATTGTTAGGAATTTTTCCATTCAATGGATTTTGGAAAAGTTTCTAGTTCATTGAGCATTTTAAGATTAATGTTTAACCACTATGTAAACATGTTTTTACCACAATCGCTGTAATTAATTTTAAATACACTCACTAATCATTTTTGTTAGAAACAATGTTGAACATAGAAGAAATTTATAAATTATTTTTATTTTAAATAAATATTATTTTTTCCCAAAATCTAATTATATATTTGGTAGAAATTAATTCAAAATTTATCCTGAAGATGAGATGAGATGGCATGTTTTTAAAGTAAAATGTCTAAATGTTTGAAATGTTTTATATCCAATTCATTGTGAAATTGGTTCCAATGATCTATATTGGATTACACTATTTTTAATTAATCTAATTATTTATTATAACCATATTAAATTGTAATTTTATTATATAAATAAATTAGAATAAAACATGTTTTGAATAAATAATATGTATTGTTCACTATTCATCAATATACGAAACTTATCTAAAAATTACCAAAAATTCACAAAAAATTATTTTTCTTATCCCACATTTAAATATTATTTTTTTGAAATAAAAATTATAAAATTTTCCAAATTTAGATTAGATATTAGTTTTCCATTAAAAGGTGGTGAAATTATATTTCATGAAAATAGAATTCATAATTCATATAATTAGAATTAATCACGTATTCCATATACCATATCAATTGGATGAGTGTCAAAACAGTTTATTTTTTATATCATATATATATATTTAATTAAAATCATTCACCTAATATATTTTTTAATTTAGAGATCTAAAATAGTGTTTGTACATAGAGAAATAGTTTTTTTTCGGAAATGAATTTCTTTATTTTCAAATAGTTCATATTTTCATTTATAACTAATTGTTAACTGAGGGAATAATTTTATATTATAATGTAAATAATATTCTCAAACATTAGTTAATATTAATTATATCATCAATTCTAACAGGTATGTTGTAACTACTTTATCATGTCATGAATGTTATCTAAGGAATGCAACATTGTGTGTAACACAAGCCAAACATACCAAAAGATAATAAATGTTTTTATTGTAGTGAAATTTTTACTAGGTTTTTCCTAAAAAGAAATAATAATTGGTTTTTTTCATATAACCCAAGTTATATCCAGAGTGGTGTGAAATGAAAAACATATGAAATTATTTAAACTAATTCAAAAAAATCACAAAATCTCACTATGTCACATTATACCCCATAAAATAAATTTCTCCCAATAAATTCATCTGGTTATCAATAGTTAAATATTTGAATTTTCCTTTCTTAGTAACCCACACTGTGAATACAAATTGAAATACTTCCTTTAAAATTAGAAAGTTAAGAAGATAATGGTAATACAAAGTAACTCATAACTAGTTTTACATATAAGAGAACATATGTTATAAGTGAAATCATGGGCCTAGAAGAAAATAGAACCATAATCTTCTATGGGGAGTGATAAAGAACATGTTATGAAAAAACATAACAATAAAAAATACACGAACCAAAGAGTCTCCAAAAAGGCCGTCAATATCATGAAAAATGATGATAAAAAAATATTAGAAGAACATTTTTCTAAATTTGAAAAAAAAATCAAAATAGGATATCCTTAATTTATTTAATTAAATTTTATATACCCAATATCACTCTTTTTTTGTTCCATGATAAATTTCAACTTCATCTATTAATCCATGAAATGAAGGATAATTTGTTATGCATGAACTACTAATGGATCAAAATATCCATAAGAAGAATGGTATTTTATTCCATTTATATTTTGTTATCATCATGGTGAAATGGTTAGAAAAAGTTAACCAACATGGATAAATCCTTATATGGAGAGATAATACATTAATATCAAAAACCACATTTTATGTTTAACTTAAAGCATTCTATATATGTTCATCCTTATAACCATTGGAAAATATAATTCAACTTTTATTCCTAAAATAATATATTATCTTATACCACAACATTTTCATTAGAATCATGGGTCTATACGTGTAATGTTAGAATATCAACTGTTGTTTAATTATACCAGAATCCATGTATAGGAAAGAAATCACATGAAATTTCACTATAGTATGTAAAATAATATTTTCATATGGATCATTTATGAAAAATCTAACATGAACTTCCTAACATAGAATTAGAGGATAATTGTGACCTTATTATCATTATTAACTTCATCCATTATTCTTGCATAAGAGTTACATTTATCCCTTATCTAACAGGGTTTCTAATATTTATTATTATCAATAAACATTGGTTTTAAGTTCTTTCTATAAAAATTTCCATAAAATTTACATTTTTAACACTGAATTGTGGGAGATGAATTATTTATATATTTCACATTAATCCCATTACCTCTGCATTCAGCTACTGAATGCCCTTTATTTCCAAACTCAAAACATTTAGATGTTCCAAAAAGATAATGTGCTCCATGTTTTCTTCCAAAAATGAGAATAAAGTAAATATAATAATAAACTCTCTACAGTTTTTAGAGTTTCTTTTTGATTATATCATTTTTTTCTTATCATGACATGAGATTAATGGGGAACACGAATCTCTGTTTTTTTAATAAGAATATGATGAAGGTACATACAAAAGAAAAAATTTTATTGAACTCATTCCAACATACGGAGTGAATTTTATCTTGATTCATAATATTTTTTATAATGTTCTAACACTATTTTACTTACCCTTCCATGTGATATTTTCCTAACATAAATTTTTCATGTTTTGAAAAACATAGAATGATAAATATATTTTCATTGGTACAGGTCCATTTCCCAAAAAATAATAAATTCTTCGTTCTAGTAAAATAATGTAGAAATTTCATTAAAATGAGTCAATAAAAAATTGTTCCCTCCTTTGGATATTTGGAAACTCAACATGATTCATGGCTTGATAAGGACATGTTCTCATAGCCATAATGCTTTCTTAAATGTTCCATTACAATAGGTTTCTATCATTTTCCATAATTTCATTCTCCATTGAATTCATCATTAACACAATTACTTTGTGTTCTATCCATTTATTAATACCAAAACAAATTCCATGAGAAACACTCATCATAGAAGAAAATGACATAATCATGAAAATATATATATATGATATAAAAATTGTTACACCTAATATTTAATATATGAATCCTTAGGTTCATTCTATATCATTAAAATTCATTATCTATATAAATGAAAATTGATTTTTCCTAAATATTTTGTGAGTTCCCAAAGAATATCTCTTAAGAGTGTTAAAATAGGTGTATTGTAAGGTCCGTTATCGTTCACCATTCCATGATCGATTCTATCTCGATATAGTGTTTTTACAGTTGTTTCTCCTATATATATCTCTTCCAAATCCATATACACTTATAGTATCCAGATAGGGAAGTATTTCAAGGAAACAACTCGCTCTATACATTACCAAAACTCTAATATATTTTTATATACTTTAAATTATACCTAGACATATCCTTAGAGACAATACTATTCATATTGTTAGAAATATTCGTTGGGATCTCACTAAATTATCTCATCATAGTTTCCAAATATTAAATAAACATTTCCTATGATACCAAACACATTGACCCCATCTTAACATAAATTTATATTACATCATTTTAGATTAATATCCACCTCCTGAAAAAAAATTCATGACTAAGGGTAGTAATAGTTTAGTGTACATGGAATTATGTAAGATATTATTGTAACAGGGTGAAAGATATTCAACATCTCCCTTAATGATCTTCACCATTAGTACTCTTACATAAAACATTATTTATAACATGGGTAATGGAAACATAAGAATTTTGTTATCTCAGATACACACTAAGCGTAATCATAGGAGATATATAATAATAACACGAGGATAAGGGTAAGAGAACACTATATTAACTTTATAAGATCATGCTATTCATATTAAAGATCATAACCAAGAGTCATGGCATAAATATTTTTAGACCATAAGATATTAATTATATTGAAATCAAGACCATAATCAATGAGATCATAACATAAGGATCATATATATGATTGTGGAATAGATTTAATCTTATAAAATCCAATTTCTAGGCTACCAACCAAGAAATTCTTAACATTTTAGGATTGTCGTAATGAAATGTGTACTTACATTGGGCTTGGGATTCCCTCCCATGAACCCTCTTGTTTTTTTCTTGGAATTCCCTCTCCATGAACCCTATTATTTTTTGATTTGGATTACCTATCATGTATTGTTTTCATCGTGGGATTACCTCCCATGGAAACTCTTATTTCGAGCATGGGATGTCCTCCCATATACCCTCTTAGATCATTATTTAGATGTCCATCCATATACCCTATTGAACAGGCATGGTATTGCCTCTCATTTACCATCTGATTTAGAGTTTTGAATGACCTCACGTGTACCCTTTAATCTCATAAATCATTTAATGTTTCCAATTGAATTAAAGGTTGAGTTAGGTACAACATGTCAAATAATGAAATAATATATGTATGGGCCTCAAGGTAACAAAACATTGATCATATCAAGATCCATAAAAAGAGTTAGGATTCATAAACATCATATCATAACCCATGAAATGAAATGGGTACTATTAAAATTTCATCATATCATAACATATTAAAAAGAGACTAGTTTAATAATCATTTAATCATATAATAACCTATAAAATTTATTAGGTTTCATAATAAGTTTTTCACAGTATAACTCATAGAATATAAATTGGTTTTATAAAAAATAATCATGTTTTCTTATACCATTCAAATAAAACATTTTTTGAAATCATTTTTTAGAAAACATGGTTTTGTGAATAAATAAAATTTCAGACCGAAGAGAGAAGTTAGGTTGGCATTTCTTAAAAAGAAATTATTAATTATCATAAGTACAAAAGAGTGTAATAAGGTTACCAATATATAGATATGTCATGGATAAGATGGTGATAAAACAAATTCATGAGATCTCATGAGATATGGATCATAATATTTAGTCAATGGAAGCATAATCATAAACAATCTCAATAAACGATGAGATTGTGGTTATAAACTGTTATTAATTTGTTTAAAGTGAATCATAATACCCATGAAATAAGTATACTACTTGAATAAAAAATATCAAGAAAACAAAGATATTTTTTATATAATATGTAAAATGGTATTATATACACCCTATATAAGAATATGGGTGCATAACATAACATGTGTCTTAAAAAAGGAAAATTAAGACAAAATTACATTACCCATTAGGTTATTTCTAATCCATAAATACCATAAAATAAATATAATTAAATTGATATGTAAATACACATAAATTTAATTATAAGTATAATATAATACATTGATGTGAATTATGTATAACAAACCAATTAAATTTGTGGTGAACATGGCATAAGTCTGATGAAAATAAAACTGAGGCAACAATAACCTTAAATTAAGCCTTAAAATTCATTATACATGTTAAATTATACAATAAAATTAATATAAGATAATTATAACTATTAAAATTAACTATATTAATATATAAAATACCATATATTATTTTTTATGACTTTATATTATCCATTTATTGAAAACTTCATGTTAATGTTACGTTTCAGGTAATATTAATTTTTTTCATAAATGATTTGACTTGTTATTCTTGATCATATAACATATATCATTATTTATCTTTTAAATTAACATAAAACATGATTTTAATATCATATTTATTCATTATAAATATTTATACTAATCTATATAATATAAAAATTTGAAATGAAATATAATGTTCATGCAGACGGTTGGTTGTACATATGCATGAACACTATTTTAATTTTATTTCCATATAGAAAGAAAGAATGTAAATGGAATATATGGTGTAACATACCAAGTAAGTAATTAATAATATATATTTTTATCTATTCCTATTAATGAATTAGATATTGTTTTAGAGGCTTAAAATGAAAATAAATCCAATCTTAAGCATAGAATACACTAATATTTTTAAAAGATTATTTTACTGCCTTTTAATGGAAAACCATTTTTAAATAAATCTTTTACAATTTTATAAGACATGTTTGTCAAAATAAACATATTATTTATGATCGGGACATCAAAATTTACTTTGTGTGAATTTTTGGTATTTTTCCGATAAAGTTCATTTTTAATGAATAGTGAAAAATACTGCATTTTACATCAAAACTGCTTTTTCATTTAATTTAATTATACAGTTAGATTATATTTTTAATTTTTCTTAAAGTGTAATATGAATATATTTTTACCATTTAATCCAATGGTGGTCATTAGGATTAATTTCACTTTGAAATTGGTCATAAACTAATGCCAAACTTTTCATAGATATTGTTTCAAAAAAACCTGCTATTTTTTTTGACAACGGGAATTATTTTTAAATCAATTATTTCAATTTCTGTGTTTTGAATTTGGTAAAATGGATTACATGTTTGGAATTAGAATTTCCAAATTATGTACTCAAGACTTGTTTTTGGACATTATGAATAGTAACGACGGTAATTATCTTTAATTATCTTGATTAATGAATAATCGGGTAGTTAAGGATAATAAAATGATATCATAATGATACAAAAAGACCAAAACATGTGTCCTAAGGCTACGGGTTGTCTCATGGCCGACCATGGGATGCCTTGTGGAAAACTTGGGGGCCCCATGGAATCACTTTTGTGAGAATGGGACTTTTTATCTTTTTATTTTTTAAAGAATGTTACATGTGACAAAGAATGTATCACCTAAGTAAAATATTTTTAATTTTGTCTAAATAAATGATATTTTGGACTATAAATATTAATTAGAAATCTAAAACTATTTCCTACATCATGATAGTTTTTTTATAATTTTTAGACATTAAATAAATTAAATTATTTATGACATCATGATGATGCAGCGATTACCTCATTATTTAACGATTTAAATAAAATGGAAAGATAATGTAAAATCTAAGACCTACACATGTCCAAAACCTATTGGATGAGTGTATTTCGAACCCTCATCACCATATCCTTGAAATAAATCAATGTTGGACCTTTAAAATCCGAAACTCTTTTGAAAATAAAGTAACATTTTGTAACTTTACAAGAGTGCCCCTCCTCTCCTCTTATAAAAGGCCCCCACCTCTACCTCCTTACCCACACTCCCTAAGCCTTTGGCTTGGCCAAACCCTACCCATTTTGTCTCTCCACTTCCCTATATTACTCCTTGAAGCCTCAATTTGGGCAGAAGTCTCCCCAAGGAAGCCTTTGAGCTCAAACCAAAGGGAGTTACCCTATTTTAAGGTAATGTCTTCACTTGAGTCCTTTTGTTTTATTTTGCTTCTCCAACCCCCTAAACTCTTTTTATTCATTTCTTTTATAACAAATCCAGTATCTTCAATATACTATTATATTGTTATAAGAAGGATTCGAGCTACACTTACACACACCTACATCTAATGGTTAATGGACATACTGTTTCTGTGGATGGTGAATTTATGCCTCCCGAAATGATGATTGTTCACCATTATTTTAACACCTTCAAAGGTGGTCATTAAGATGTCACTATATTTATATATGATATATAATATGTTTATGTTTTCCTTAATATTCTGTATTTTTTATTTTGGGCATACCTTTATGGTTTCCATTATGGGTAAACGCGATATCTTCATTTAAGGAAGTGCGGACTACCGCCCCCTCAAAGTGATTTGATTCGTTAAATACCATATGTGGGACGTATAAAGTATGGAACTATGATATTATATATGATATTATACTGGAATTATAATATACCTTTATATCATTATGATTCCATTCTATAAAATATGAAATAGAAATGAAAGTAGCATTCATGCGTACGTACGGCTTACCGTCTCCATGAACGGTGCATTTCATTTCTTACCTCTAAATGATTATGTAATATTATAAATGCATGAATGTACTGGATATATATGACATATATGATATCTACATCATGAATACCATTTTGGATATAATGTATGCATGAACAACTTGTAATTATAAAGGGTTTATTTTTTACTCAAGTACCAATGATCGTTAAAATGAACATTATTAACTTAAATAATTACATAGTGTTCATGACATTGAAATAAGTGATATAAAAGGAATAATGAACACGAAAAAGGTTCTTAAACAATTAGAAATTAACTCAACTGTATTATTTAGGAGATTAAAGAACGACCGAGTCAAGTCGGACCTGAGGTATGGGACTTCGTCTCAATCAACTTTCATTGAGGCATATTCTGTTTTATACACAACCTTCTTTTATACGGTGTATAAACCACTTTGAATTTTACATTTATTAAAAAGGAATATTTTTTATACTAAGGGTTTATTAAACGAAAAAAGGGAATGTTTTTGTCGTACGTATGCGGCGACAAAGACTTCTCCTTCGTCGTGACCATTATTTGAGTTTCGGCTTCCTCTAAAAGCCATACCTTTTTTTAAAAGAAAAATAAATACCATGTTTTACTTTTCTTTTATTTTGGTATTGAAAATGGTTTTCATAATGTTTTTATATCAATGTTTTGTATTGATATCTTGTGATTGAAAGGTGGAAATGTTATGTTTCCTTTATGCATGTTTTATGTGATACGATTATGTTGAGGTTCTTGGGCATTATTATGAAGATGGGTGGTTCTGTGATAAACTAAGGGCGGGTGAGCCCAATATAGATCTCCAATGCATTGGGTAATGTTAAGGAGTGTAACGTTAAGATTTATCCGAAGAGATTTAGGGAATATACTGTAATGGGTATTCCAAACGTAACCAAGAGGGTTAATCCCTACGTATGAATGTTATGAATGCCTCAAGTTTCCTTTATGTCTTATGATTTATATGATTTATTCATGATTTGATGAGGTATGTTAAAGTGATTATGTTTTATGGGTAAATTATGATTTCATTCTTATGTATATATGTACCCATGTTTCCTTTCCATATTTTTATATCCCTTACTGAGCTTTTTATGCTCATCCCAAGTTTTTTGAGATGTTTTTCACAGGTCAAGGGAAAGGTACATGATATGATGATAGTGTCAAGGAAGTGTCAAGAAAGAATCCATGTTTTATTTTAAATATGTTTCCATTGATGGGAAAGAAGAATATTATCTTTATGTAACCACTTTGTTTATATGTGGAATGTAATTCAAGTTTTATGATCTAATTATCTAAAACTCTAAACCCGAAAAGATCCTCAATGTGTAATCTTGTAATAACTCAAGATTATGTAAGGTTTAAGGTTGGGGCCTTATATATGTACATATTTATATTGAAATTAGAGTCATATTTTTATCATATATATAATATAAATTTACTAAACCCATCCTTAATACATTCTACGTAATGTGTGAATGAATCAATCCATTTGAGGAGGCGGTAGTCCACACATGCACAAACAAAGATATCATATTTACAAAAAATGTAAATGATTAAGCTATGTTCTATATTATAATTAAAGAAGCATAAATAAATCATAAATATCATATATATTATTTAAAAAGAGTATTTCCATGACAATTTCCAACCAGGATAGGTGGTAAATATAAAATGAACAACGTCCTTTCGTTAGGTGGTAGTCCTCCATACACACAAATGATATATTTGTTACTCATTTAATGGAAGTGTTTGTAGGTTTATTTTTAACCCTAATAATTATGAAAATATTATATTGATGAAATTTGTTTTTATATAATCTTGTAATAATAAGAACTTAATGGGGGAGAAAAAAATAAAACAGAAATTCACATTGAAGAACAATGCTTCTTTTTCTGGTAACTCCTTTTGGTTTTCACCAAAGGGATTCCATGGATGGATTTATAGAAAAAGTGAGTCTTATAGTATGATAGGAGGGATGTTGGGAGACTATTTTTGATGTTTCTGGCCTATAAAAGATATTGAGTGTTATGAAGAAGTGAGGGGGGTGAGTTCCCTTTTATAATGGAGGAGATGTGACATTTTTTGTAAATATTAAAAGGAAAAACTATTGAGTGGACCCCTTAAAATAATTTATAATGAACTGTCCTTTAACAATACATAATCTAGTTAATTAATCAATAATACACTTATTATAATCCTAAATATATTTTCAATTTAGTGTTTTTGGTAATTGGCACATAATTCATCCAAATCAAGCCATGATAAATCAAAGTGGGTTCATATAAAACAGTTTCCATTTCTTTAGTAATATAACTATTTTCAATAAATAATCAAATATATTTTGGAATATTCTTCATAGAATTCAGCTTATCTTATTCTTTTTTCTTACCCCCCATTAAGCTTTGTGAAATTTTCTTCAAGACTAGGATAACCAAAAACAATATAGTAAGGGAAAAAAATAAAAGATCCATTAGTACATGAATACTTGTAAAAATATGAAATTTTTTTCACAAAGTGATAATTCTCACCTATAAATTATTATATACATACTTTGTGAAAATAATAGATATATATAAAACATAGAGAACATAAATAAAATCATGAAGGTAACTTGGGCATTACATGCTAATTATTTTAACCCTCGCGGCTACCATATGATTTGTAACCCTCATAGTTAACTCGAAATTTTTCCATCAGGGATACCTTATGATGTAAACATCACATCTACCTTATGGTTTAACTATCATAAATAAACTTGGAGAAACCATACAGTTAACCTCTAACATAAACATACCCAATGCATTAGAGGGATATATAGGTCCTACCCATCATCAATAAAATTTTTCAAGAATAAGAAAATAATCATAAAACATTAATATGTGAATAAAAAAAATATTCCATTATATTTTTGTAAAATAGAAATTTAAAAATGGATTTTTAAAGAAAATACTGTTTCATTTTGTTCATCTAACATAAAACATTTTAATAAAACCTAGTAAAATGGTTTAAAGAGTTTTATATTTATATTAAATAACTATATTAAAATCAATAACACCTTATATGGTATTTTTATTACAATTTCATCCCATTTAGTGATAATATTTCATTATTTTCATTGTTTTGGGTGCATTTATTTCATTGATTCTAAGTCTAGTTCATTTTGGATTTTCATAGAGAATGGATAAAAACTATAGAAGATAGAGGAAACGGTTTTATTATGTATCCAAAATATTAAATGATACCATAGATTAATTTTTTCTAATAAGATTATGATTCATTATATAAATTATTAATGAAAGTTATTTAATTTATTTTTGTGGTTTTTATGGCCATCAAAAACATATATTATTTTATTTAAAATCATGTTTATATAATGGTACTATAGAATTATATAACTTATAAAATGTATAATAAATTCTTATTTAATAATATTAATCATTTTATAACCATCCTTGAAGGTGGTAAAGGATATTGACAATTTTTTGTCCATGAATGTAGTGAATCGACACTTCACATACGATGCTTAAATATTATAGAATACAAGGAGAACATGAGATGTTTGATGGTGGATATTCCATTACCACTATAATATTATATTATATATATTATAATGGTGTTATCTTGTCACTTTGATTATTGAAGTTTTGGAGATATTTATAAATGACATGAAATTTAAAAGAAAATAAAAGATAATGAAATAGGATTTTACCTCTTGAATTATTCTCCTTGAGAACCTCCATAAGGAACTATGTTTTGGAATTTGGGTGAGAAAATAATGTATTAGACATGGGGAAGAGTATTTGGAAGGAAGTTGGGAATAAATTAAATAATCTACAAGGCTTTGAGGTGTCAGTAGAAGAGACAGCGAGGGGTGGTATTTATATTGGAGGAGAGGGGTGTTTTCTCATTTTTTTCCATTAGTTTATTATGTTGAATCTTGACACGAATAGATAATGAATTATCACTAAATATATTAAAATAATGAAGGTATGTCTAAAATTTTGGTTATTACATCCATAATTTTAAAATAAATTATATATTTAACACATTATATATATATAGTAAATTACTGTATTATACAATTCGCTAAAAAATTTCAACTATTTTAGAAAAATCCGAAAAGGTCACCGTAATATGTTTTCAATGTATATAATTAAAAAATGATATATATTTTACGAAAATTGCTTTCTAAATATGTCAAATATAATTTTTAAATAATATTATCATTTATTCAAAAAATACCATCGTTAAAATTATAACTCATTTAATCACACTTTGAAAAATTAATTACGATATCATAAAATTATATAATAATAATAAAACCAAAAAAAATATTTTTGAATCTATTTTATGAAAATTTATTTAATTTTAAATATTTATATTAAATAAAAAAATTAAATAAATATTTATGACAAACAAATACTAACACATAATTTATCATTTTTAAAACATTTATTTACTTATTCCATAATATAAATATACAATAGTTACACATACTGGATACATATATTTTATTTATAGTCTATATAGTTATTTTAGTAATACATTAATATATATAACTTAATTTCTATAAATTCCAGTTGTTTCATTATAAATTTATAATGAATTTAACTATTTAGTTCAAAAATGGAAAAAAGTACTTTATACACACCAAGGTTGTTACATTATCCCCACCTATTAGAAATTGCATCTTTGATTTCTTTATTTAGTTATTAGAAATGAGGATACATTTCACTCATACCATTTTCAAATTCCAATATTTTTTCTTCAACCATGAGGTTTATCAATAAAACCAAAAAAATTTGAATTACATTAGTTTGAAATAATTTCTCCTTAAGATCAAGATCATGAACATATTTATCTTTATAAGAATTGTTCCCTTCTAAAGGAACTAAATCACGACTCAAAACATGTGATGAATCTGGATGATAATTTCTTAACATTGAAACATGAAAAACATTGTGTACCAGAGATAAAATCATATAAAAAGACACTTGATAGGCAACCAGTCCAACTTTTTATAAGATTACATAAGGAAAAAGGAACCTTAGACATAGGTTTAACTACTTACCAGAATGTATTACACTTTTCAAATGGGAGATTCTAAGAAAAATAAGATCACATACATCGAATGAAAAGTGATTCCTCTTGTCATATATCTAACTTTTATGTCTTCTTGGTATTGTCCTTTTGTTTTGATTGATAATCATCACTTTCTAAGAAAATTATTACACTAATTTTGGTTACATCATCATGATTTCCCTGAATTCATCCCAAAATTTTGGATTTCGACACTAGTTTCTAATTAATACCACAAAAGGTTCCATCTGAATAATGGAATGAAAACTATTATTATAGAAAAAAATTAACTAATGAAATATTTTGATCCCAATATCCATGGTAATCTATTTAATAATCACGTAGCATGAATTATAATGGCTAAATAGTTCAAGTAGTTTGTACATCTGATTGAGGATGAAAGGTTGTGGTAAAATTTAATTCATTTCCCTATGACTTCTGCAGGGATTTACAAAATTTATAATTTAACCTGGGACCTATGTAAAATATAATTGCTAGTGGAAATCTATGAAAATAAAAAATCTCTTTTAGGTATAGTCAAGAAATTTTTTCTTGAGAAATAACAACGTCAATATAAAGAAAATGTGAAGATTGAATCAGCTAATCAATAACAACCCAAATAACATTGTTAACATGAGGAGAATTTGGTAATCTCAATATGATGTGAATGAATATATTATTCAATTTATTCTATAGCACATGAAAAGAATTAAACATCCCCTTTGGTAATGTTAGATGTTCTTTAATGTTTTTATAAGTAAAACATTTCATTAAAAAAATCAGAAATATTTAATTTCCTTCCATCTGACATATAATACTCTCACAGGTCTCTATGCATATTAGTTCTTTTGGGATGAACTTAAAATAAAAATCTATGATCTTTACTTAAAAATTATTTCATTATATGAAAATCACAAGGATCACATAACCTCTTTCCAAATATCAAGATGCATTCTTTACCAATGTTAAATTTAGGCATTTTTCTATTCATAAGAAATTCATCATTTTTCTATAACACATGGTCTTCCTTTTATGCTTGATTAATTATATATGAGATAGAGGACTTCACTGAAACCAAAAACAAAATAGAGTAATTTCCTACACTGATAACTTCAAATAGAAAATTTATTAAATCATTAATCCGTGGGTCATGTTCTGAATGTATCATTGTAATTATAACATTATGTTTAGAAATCAAGGAATATGTTCCTTTTTTATGTTGTAGGGTGGTAATTGATCATGCAATCACAATGCTCCATTAATTCCACACAACTTCTCTGCCTTATGTTCAATTAATTTTGAGTAAATATATAGATCAAAATTTTATAGTTAGTATATATTTCACATTTGGATTTATATAAATAAAGATTCAAAATTGATAAAGAAAAAAACATAGATTCTAATACAATATCATGTGATAGTTAATTTACCTTGTGTGGTATCAATGGTTTTGAAGCATAAAAATCACCTGATCTTTTTTTCATCAAAATATATCCAAGACCCTTCAATGAAGAATCAATATTGATGAATAACTCACCATATTTGAAAGGTCAAGCAAAAAATAGAATATTCACAAGTATTATCTTCAGTTCCTGGAAAAAAAACCTCACATTATTCAATCTAATCGAATTTAATTATGTGTTAGGTTAGCTTAGTTAGACAGATATATAATCATTCAATGTTTTTAATAAACTATCAGTAATAACTAGTTAATCAAGTTAAACTATGAATCTATGTAACATTTAAATGTATTTTCTGTTCACTAATAACTTTTCTTGGAGGGATTAAATGTTATGCCATCCATATTTAAAATGTGCCCAAGAAAAAATCTATTTCACCCAAAAATAACATTGGAAAAATTCCCCATATAACTTCTTTTCTTTAAGTATTTCCAGCATAACCCTTATATGTTTTTCATGAACCAAATATCAGTTTCAATAAACCAAAATATCATCAACAGAAATAACAACAAACTTTTCCAAAAACTCAAGGAATATTATATTCATATAATTCATAAATATATAAGAATCATTTTTCAAACCAAATGGAATAAAAAAACTCAAAATGTTTATATCTTGTTTGAAACACAATTTTTTGAATGTCATCATCATTGAAATTTTTCTAATGGATCTTGAATCTCATGTTAATCTTAGAAAAATACTAACCTCTCTCAATCTAATCAAACAATTCATAGATATAAGGCATTGGATGCTTATTATTAATAGTAATGTTATTCAATGATCTACAATCAATTAAATTCCTCAAGAAACCATATTTATTTTTAAAAAACAAAATAATAGCACACCATGATGATGTTTTATGATGACTGAATCCTTTATTAAGAAACTCATGCAACTTATTTATCAATTATCTAAGTTCTACATGATCCATTTAATAAGGGGGTTTTGAAAATGGATTAACATCAAGATCTAATTAAAGAGTAAATTAATCTTCCTAATCAAGTATAATAATAGGAAACTCATTAAGAAAAACATCTTAGTTTTCATTTACCATTGAAACATCATTAATATTAATGGTTCCCATGTTTTCAATAATATGTGAAAGATAACATTAATTTAAATCTTTTATCAATTTATCAACTTCTTCATATGTAATTAATGGAATTGGTTAATTATTGTATACAGTATGAAATTCTTTCAAAAAAACTTCTTTATCTCTTAAATAAATTATAGAGTGATACAAATAAAGCTAATACATAACCAGAATAACACAAAATACCAATAAGAAAAAAAAAATAAGATTTACAGGTAATTAATTTTCAAAGAAAACAACATGAATATTCTTATAATCACTTATTTGTATAATATTTCTTAATTTTGTTTTAACTATAAGATTTATTTTTATTTCATGAGGTGAAATTTTTAATTTTCCAGAAAATTTCTCATAATTAGTGTAATGTGTAGACCATGTATCAAAAAAGACATTAGAAAAATATGGGGAAAAATATACCTGATACCACTTCCTTGGATATCCAAATATCTACTAATGTAGTGGAAAAATAATTCAATTCACCTATCTTCTTATAATATTTTTTCTTCTTTCAGTCATATATTTCTTTAGGTATGTAATTTCATAATTCCCCATTTCACCTCATTTGAAAGACGTTAAATTTTTCTTATCATAATTAAGAATAAGATCATTTTTTCTATATCGATCAATAAGTCCAAATGAACCACATCAGAAATACTTCCCTGATTTTTTAGGAATTCCTCATTGTTATTTTTGTCACACATTCCGCAAAATGATAATGAGACTTTTTTACCACCAAATTTATTGCATTTATTCTCACACATTTCTTTTCATCTAAAAATTCCTTCTCCTTGTTTTCAAAGTACATGTTTTGTTTTGAAAACTCCATTTCTATACTATAATCACATCAAAAAAGTTTATCATAAATTTGGAATTCACCAGAAGTAAAATCCCCTCAATATCATTACTTTAATCTTGAGTAAAAACATTTTATTTTACTATAAAAAAACTAATAATATTTGGAGACTACATTTCCAATCACGTGATGTTTTCGTCATACACACCCACTACACCTTCCTCCTTTGGTTTTAATTCCTAGAATTTCTTTTCCATCCTACATTGATCCACCATTGGAAAAATATTTTTCAAGGAAAAAAATTCTTAATTTCATCCCCTTCCAAGGCATCGATCATACATATATCCTTGATATTATTGACAATTTACCACCATTGGTCAACTTCAACTTCAAAAAAGTAAAATTAAAGACTAAAATCTTGATTATATGAACTTCCAATAACATAAAATATATTTTGAATGGGTTTAATCCACCCTTCATCCACCACCAGATTAAAAGTTCAACTGAAAACATGAGGGTGTTTCTTAATATATTTTTCATATATAATCAGGATCTTTTGTGGTAGTTATTGTTCTTATCTTTCATGGATGCGACCTTCATTTATATCATACATCAATTTTTCGGTTATAATAACACACTACTTGGTTCCAATACCCACTATTTTTGGTTGTAGATTTATAAATTTATCATCCTCTCGGTGCCATCATACATCACTATCCCTATTTTTTCTGTGGAAAACCAATCTGAAAAGATATATATTATATTAAGAAATATGTTAGTCTTCATATTCAAAATCATATCATCATGTACGTAAGGTAAAAATAATTAATGGTATTCTATAAGTATCATCATAACCCCTAAATTAATTTAAACCATGCTCTAATAGAAACTATAAGTACCCGACTATTAACATTACATATTTTACTTAATTCATCTAGAATACACTAACAACATTCCCAAATATCATTGTTTTTTATTGTCTTATAGATTTAGAAAAAATTAATACATATCAACCCATAATAAAAAAATGTGTGTACTACTATAAAAATATCCATTTCTTCCATAATAAAATAATTTTTAATAAAACTTGAATTATTTTGTTAAAAAATGTCACAAAATTTACCTTGGATTCATCTTTTATATTATCCATCCATAAAACATGTGAAAAAAATTTTATAACTTAGTATGAGAACAAAAAATTTCATTGTGGGTCACAAATAGAGAAGACCAATTACTCCATGAATACTTATAAACATATGAAATAATTTTCACATTGACATACATCTCACCCATAATGTATCGTTAACATACTTTTATTAATCATAGAAAAAATAAATAAAACCATAATGGTAACATTTGGAATTAATTGTGTATGATTATAAACCTTGTAGCTACCATATGAATTGTAACCCTCATGAATACCTTATAATTTAACCCTTATGACTACCATATGATGTAACCCTCACGACTACCTTATGGTGTAATCATTGTAGTTATACTTGCAGTAACCATATGATCTACTTTTCACTTAAACATACCCAATGAATATGAGGGGTATATAGTTTCTACACATCATCGTAAAAAATTCAAATAACCATAATATAATTGAAAAATATGAATGCATTCATCATAAAAACATACCTTTTTATTTTTATGGAAATATAAATTTTTAGAAAAGTATTTTCAAATAAATTCCCCTTACCTCGGGTTCGTATTACTTAAAAAATGTTCAAAACTCATGTATAACGGTATAAAGTGAGTTTTTAATATTTTAATGAAAAATATTAATATCTATAATTTAATATCTGTGGTAAATAAAGAGTAAGACATTTTTATATTTATTAATATTTGGGAATTAAATATTAATATTAATTTTAAGGGTATGCTATGTTTGATGGCATACCTGATATGAAACAACTGGTTTCGTTGAAATATTACATTGCACACAATGTTGAGTCATACAGAAAAATAATAATATAATATTATTATTTTAAATGGTAGTTAATGCATAGTCGTTGTATTTGCAGGAATGAATAGAACTAACTACAATATGATTATACATTTTTGTTAAATTTCTTTATCTTTATCTAATAAAATTTATTGGCTTAAAATGGGTATCAATCCAATTTTAAGAAAAAACACTGAAATATTATTTAAAAGGTCAATCTAGTGCCTTTTGATGGTGAACCCATTTTAAATATGGTTTTTTAACTTTTATAGGTTCTATGTGACAAAAAAAAATTATTCTTTATAAGTGGGACTTAAAAATATACTATGGGTAATATTTTGGTATTTTTCTGATAAAGTTCACTTTTTAATGAATTGTGAAAAATACTACATTTTAATATAAAACTGCCTTTTAAAATAATTTATTTATATAGTTAGTTTATCTATTTAATTGGTTTTCAATTTCAATTAGATTAAATGATTACCATTTAATATAATTTTGTCAATTTTATGTAATTTCACGTTATAATTGGACATAAACAAATGTCAATATTTTAATAGTTAATATTTATTAAAAACACTCTTTCTGGTTTCGAAAACGAGAATTAATTTTAAATTAATTGATTAAACTTTTTTGTTTTGAATATAGAAAAATTGACATCATTTTTAGATTTGGAATATCAAATTTATCTTACGGTGATTTTTTGGTATTTTTCTGAAAACCTTGAATTTTTCATGAGTAGTGAAAATACTATCTAGTAGTTAAAAACCGACATTTTCATTTAAATAAAAATTTACCTGTTCTGTTAATTTAATTTCAAAAATCTGACATACATGTTTTTCATTAGTAAGTAAAATGTTGTTCAATGGGATGAAAATAATTTTTGGTGAATATTTACTAGATGATTTTTATTTACCGCGGTTAAAGATAAATTGGGTAACTCAAGGTAAAAATAAAGTTATAATTATATAAAAATACTTTAATACTTGTCCTAACCATATTGGATGAGTCATGGCTGGCCAATAAAATCATTGGGTGAAACCTTTGGCCTATGAACGCCACTTGGGTAAGATAAAAACATTAAATACTTTTTATTTAAAGTAAAAATAAAAATATCATAAACATGAATTGGTTTCATAAAAAAAATTAATTTGGTTTCATATAATTGATATATTTTTTTATAAATATTAATATGATTTCTAAAAAGATTTTCAACATCAAGGTATTTTATTTATATTTTTTAGACATCAAATAAATAAATTTATCAATGACAAAATGATGATGTAATGATTACCTCATTAATGAATGTTTTAAATAAATGAGATTATAAATGTTAAAATAAATTTATTTTGAATCTTTTTATGCCACCCACGAATTTTAGGGATTATTATGAATATTTATCTTTGAATTATTGTAGGTTTTTTTAATGAATCAAGTTTTCATATATTTTTTAATAGTCTTGATATGAATAGTGTTTAAATTGACATAAATGATTTTTTAAATCAATGAACATTTTATTAATTGATATAATAATCTTAAAATTCTAAAATTCAACCAAATTACTTAGATAAGGTTGATAATTTAATTAATGAACCACTTTTTGTTCTATTTTCATTTTATGGTAACTATATTAACCATATAGTATGAATTGTTAAGATATCATGGTTAAAGATTAATATGATAACAAAGGGTTAAATAAAAATGACACGGATTAACAATATTCCAAGACATGTCCAATTATTATTGAATGATTTTATTTCTACTTATATGAACCCTATATTCGAATTAAATTTTTTTTGGACATTTTGAAATCGAAAATCAGTTTATAATAAAATAATAATTTTAAATATTCTAAAAGATACCCTCCTCCACCTTATAAAAGGACATCACCTCTAACCCATTACTCACGCCTCTAAATCCCCTAGGTTCATCCAACCTCTACCCAAATAAGCTCCAAATATCCCTATCTTCCACCTAGAAATCTTACCTTAGGCAGAAGGCACTTTAACAAATCCTTTTAGTTCAAACCAAAGGGAGTTACCTGATTTAAAGGTAATGTATTCCCCCAAGTTCTCTTCTTTTATTTTACAACATCCCTCCCCATTATATTTTTATTCTTTGTTTACAAAAAAAATCAGTATCCTAAATATACTAGATTTTTCTTATAAGATGGATTCTAACTACACTTCCACACACCTCCATCTAATGGGAATAAAACGTATTGTTTCTATGGATGGAGAAATACTACATCATGAAACGATGATTATTCAATATTCTCTTACCTCCTCTTATGGTGGCCATTATGATGGAACTATAATTATATATGATATATATTAAATTTATTTTTTTCTCTATGCTTCTATAATTCTCTTTTATAACATACCATTATGCTTTTCAAGTTGTATATATACAATAATTTTATTTGAGGAAGTGCAGACTACCGCCCCCACAAAGTTATATGACTCATTCATACCATATAGGGAATTTATAAAGGATGGTGTTAATGAACTTATGTAACATATATAAAATATTATATTATAATGAAATAATAAAGTACCAATGTATAATTTGGTTTTCATTCTTTATAAAATGAAAAAAATAAAATGGACATAGTGTTTATGCATACGTATGACTTACCGTCTCCATGAACAGTTCATTTCATTTTCATATATCCAAATGATATAGAATTTTCTAAATACATATATACTATATATATATATATGATATATATGATATATATGATATATAAATAATTAATATCATTCTATAGATAATGGAATTTCGACCACATGGACAATTTATAATTATAACAAGTTCATTTTGCAATCAAGTTCCAAACATCGACAAAATATCTGATATGATCTCAAATAATTACATAATTTTAATAACAGGGTAATAATTTATATAAGAGGAATAATAATCTTAAAAAAGTTTCTTATGTAAGTAAAAATATACTTATGTTTATTATTCAGGAAATTAAAAAACAAACGTGTAACGACCCGATTCCGGAGCCCTTCCATTGGTGCCCCGTACCCGGTTCGCCACATGACCTCAAGTGCATTTCCCCAAACACCAGAGGCTTCCGACTAGCAGCGAGGGACTTGGTAAGTTATTTGAAAAAATATTCCCTCATTTGGTAAGATATACAAGGTATGAAAACAACATTCAATAGCAGAATCAGTAAACAACATACAAACACTGAAACTAAACAACGGAAGAAATGAACACATAATGATAATGATAATGATGCAGCAGGTAAAAGTATATATGGAAAGAAGAAAACATAACAACGTGCTGAAATACAATTTAAAAACAAGGTATTAAAGTAAAAAGCATCTCCAGTAGCATTGCAAGCCTAAGCTCAGTCCTATGCTCTCCAGCTCCAACCAGCAATCATGTACCCGAAGTAGAAGGGCAACAATCCCTATCCTCACCTGCAACCATAAAGCCTGTTTGGGCAGAAAAGCATGACCCAAATAGGGCGTGAGACTAATCCTAGTAAGTAATCACCACGAGATCGGTGCCCTACTGTCAGTGAGTAATATAGAAAATGTAAAGGAAATAAATGCAGCAGATAAACGGAAATACACTAAAGTAAAAAATCCTACAAATCTCCATTCACATTTATTTATCAGTTCTGTACAATCATTTAGCTATCAACCAAGGAACCTAGAAACAGCTCTACACTCCCAAGGCAAGAAAGTAAGCACAACAGGTAACTCAGTAGTCTACCTAAACGGCAAGCAGTTCAAACCCAAGCTCGTTCTTTGGCTTGGTGGACTCGTCACAACCAACAAACAAATAAAGCACTAACTCTATGGGTGGATCCTAGTAGCAACCCCTCTAGTCCGATAAATGTACAAAGGAACAGACACTCTGGGAATCTCTCACCGTCAATTCCCCTATGGTATTTCAATTAAAGATATTGACTCTCTGAGGAAGCACTTACGTCTAATTCCCCCTATAGTCTCGCTACGTAACTAAGGACACTCTGAGGAATCACAAATTCCCATTCCCATAGGTCCTGTGATTGATACTAATTATAACTGACTCTCTAGGGAAGACATAATCGTCAATTCCCCCTTTAGTCTACCACACGAGGTTCACTTAGACATGAGCAGTATAGTCATGCCCAAACGATGATTAGCAGCCTAAGTAAGTTCAAAAACTACTTGGCCAATAGCTACAAGCATCCACATGCATATAAATAGCAGGCAATACATGCAATCAATTCAATAGGCATACCAGCAATGTGCAAAAAGGGTTGCCTCATAGGAAAAACTATGCCAAATGGAAATAAACAGCCAAAACAAGGGGAAACACCCATGGGGTGATCCTCAACCATGCTAACAAGAAATTATTAATTATCCAATAACCTCAATCATAAAAGAAATCTAAGGCAGATTACAAAACAAGATAAAAACCCTAACCCGAGATACCCGATACATGGGTATCCGGCACTTTTGCACCAAAAACTCAAGGACATTTAACGTAGGGAAACAAACCACATACCTCGATCCCAGTAGATCGATATATGTTAACCATGATGACATATTCTGCATAGAATGATGTAGATTTGAAAAAACGCACAAAACGGTCAACCTACGATAACCTGAAAATGAGGATGAATCAAGAAATAAGGCTAAAGAAAAACAGGGAACTCACTACTGTGCTTCCAACTCAATAAACGGTGGCTGGAACAGAGGTCAGATGGAGCCAGGATGGCTTAGAGAAGATTCGGTCATACGGTCGCTCTCGGATGAACAAAACATGGAGAAGAAGACACTTTTGTGGGTCAGGCATGACCCCGGTCCATTTAATAAAAAAAAGTACACGGTGTGTACTTTTAGAGTACACGGTATGTAGTAGGCCTTTTCTGTACTCCTCCAAAATCTGCCTCCACGTCACCCTTACACAACGTGTGTGTGGCCTGGACACGGCCAACACACGGCTTTGGCGGGAAAAGAGTACACGGCGTGTACTCAGAAAGTACACGGCGTGTACTTCAAAAATTTCTAGAAAGTTAATTTTTCTCAAAAACTCCAGAAAAAGGAAAAGCGACCAGAAAAGAAGATCTGGGTTCTTAAAAACTTCCCCCCTTAAATAAATTTGTCCCCAAATTTCCCTAATGTGGCGAAGAAGAAGAAACCCCGAACAGCTCCGGTCACTGTGATCGTACATCGGCCTCACTTTCCCAATTCTCATCTTGTACTCGCCCCTGCTGCCATAGCACCCATACCAGAGGAACAGACTGCCTGCAGAGAACCTTCATACTGTGATCGACAATCCGAATAGGATTCTTCTCGAACGATGAATCTACTTCAAGCTCGACTTCCTCGGGATGAAATATGTGAGACGGGTCTGAAAAGTAACGTTGGAGCTCAGAGACATGGAAGACGTCGTGCATGGCCCGATACCTCTGAGGTAGCTACAACCAGTAGGCAACTGGTTCAACTCTCTCCAAGACCTCAAAAGGCCCGACGTACTTCGGTGAAAGCTTACCCTATCTCTGAATCTTCTTGTGTCCCATCCTCGGTGTGACATGCAGGAAAACATGATCACCGACCTCGAACTCTAGAGGTCGTCTCCGCTGATCAGCATAAGACTTCTATCGAGACTGTGCTGTAGCCATCCTCTTCTGAATCAGCTCTATCTACTTTGAAGTCTCCTGAACAAGACGAGGTCCCAACAAAGCTGCCTCTCCTGCCTCCAGCCAACATAAAGGTGATCAGCATGGCTTACCGTACAATGCCTCGTATGGCGCCATCTGAATGATCGCTTGAAAACTATTGTTGTAGGAAAACTCCACCAAAGGAATATGCTTCTCCCAAGAACCGCCAAAGTCCAAGATGAAAGCCTATAGCATATCCTCAAGCACCTGGATCGTGCGCTCAAACTGGCAATCAGTCTGGGGGTGGTATGTTGTACTCAAAAGTACCTGTGTACCCAAGGCCTTCTGAAGCCCCTGCCAGAGCTGAGAGGTAAAGAACGCATACCTTTCTGAAACAATGTAGTGTGGAACTTCATGCAAACGAACTATCTACCGGATGTAAAGTCTTCCTAGATCATCGACATTGAAATTATCCTTGATTGGAAAGAAGTGAGTATCCTTTGTAAGCCTATCGACAATGACCCACATCTCATCATTTCCTCTTGATGATCTTGGAAAACAAGTCACAAAGTCCAATGCGACATCGTTCCACTTACACTCTAGAATGGGTAGTTGTTGTAAAAGACATGTTGCTTGTTGGTGCTTCGCCTTCACCTGCTAATAGGTGGAACATCTCATGACAAAACCAGCCACATCTCTCTTCATACCCGGCCACGAGTACTGGCAGTGTAAATCACTATACATGTTGGTGAGGCCAGGATGAACTGCCCAAACTGAGGAATGGAAGTCTTCCATAACTCGTCGAGTATATCTGAAGGCACCCATACGCGTCCTCAGAAACGCAAGATCTCATCCTTGCCAACTGTCTACCTGGGAAGAGGGTCCTCTCCTGACACAATTTCCCATAGGACTAGCCCTTCTGAATCTACCAGCTACCTCCTTCAAACTCGGTCCAGAAGTGCAGAGGTAACAACCATAGAAGATAGGAAAGTCTGCCCCTACCTATCATGCACCTCCAAATGCATCTCCGAGAACATAGCAATTATATGCCACTCACTACTGACCTTCTGAACTGCATGTATCTGAGTTCTCCTGCTCAGTGCATCAACCACAGCGTTTCCTTTCCCAGGCGTATAGGCAAGCTCGAAATCGAAGGAATGGAGATACTCAACCCACCTCTGCTATCATAGATTCAGGTCACGCTGCATGAAGATGTACTTGAGACTTTTGTGGTCAGTGTATACCACAAAATGCTCTGCTAGAAGGTAATGTCTCCAGCAACGTAAAGCATGAAGAACCGCAGCCAAATCCAGGTCATGCGTGGGATAATTCCTCTCATGTGGCCTCAACTACCGAGATCCATACACAACCACTCGATCCTCCTGCATTAGAACTACTCCATGTTCGATTCAAGATGCATCACAGAAAACTGAATTGCTCTTGCCCGGCTCGGGCAAAACTAGGATCGGTGTTGAAGTCAATCTCCCCTTCAGCTACTAAAATGCTGAGTCACATGCTTCTGACCAAACAAACATCACCACCTTCTTAGTCAGGCCCTTTAATGGTGCTGGTAGGTTTTAGAAGTCCTATATAAACCGCCTGTACTAACCAGCCATCCCCAAGAAGCTTCGTACCTTGAAGACATTCTTCAGCTACTCCCAGGTAACTACTGCTCTCACCTTCTCTGGGTCAACTGATACTCCTATCTCTAAGATGAAATGACCCAGGAAGTGAATCTAATCCATCCAAAAGTGGAACTTTGAGAGTTTAGAATAAAGACGATGCTCCGTCAATGTACTCAAAACGATCTCAAGATGGGTTGCATGGTCGTGTCGAGAGTGAGAGTACACCAAGATATCGTCCATGTAGACCACGATGAAGAAATCCATGTAAGGATGGAACAATCGGTTCATCAGCACCATGAAAACTGTTGGCGCATTCGTAAGACTGAATGGCCTAACCGTATACTTGTAGAGACCATACCTGCTCTTGAAGGCTGTAAAAGGTATATCTGAAGGTCTAAAATGCAACTGATGATAACCGGACCTCAAATCGATCTTCGAGAACACCCAAGCTTCTTGAATCTGATCGAAGAGATCATTAATCCTTGGCAAGGGATATTGGTTATTGACCATCAACCGGTTCAACTTCTGATAATCCATGCAAAGCCTAAGGGTACCATATGCTTTACTTGCAAACAGAACATGCGAACCCCAAGGATAAGTACTGGGTCTGATGAAACCCTTTTCCTGCAACTCCTCCAACTACTTCTTCAGCTCCTGCAACTTAGGGGTAGCCATCCTATAGGGAGGAATGGACACCGGTGCTGCTCCTGGCACGAGCTCAATCGAAAATTCTACCTCACACTCTGGAGGAAAACCTGAAAAGTCCTTTGGGAAGACATCTGTAAAGAGATTAACCACTGGAGGAAAATATAACTGTGAATTCCCCTGGTCATCTAGATAAAGACTAGCAATCTGGGCCTCACTCCTCCTAGACTAGGATTCTTGAGTCCGACTTGACTTGCCTGAACATCCCACTCGCCCTTATGAAGGAAAGATTCACCCTCTAGTGATACGAAACTCACCCTGCGGTGATAACAATTGACAACTGCTTGGAAGGGAACCAACCAGTCCATACCGAGAATGAAGTCATAGCCCATCATCTCCAGGACATAAGGGTCCCATAAGAAACGATACCTTGCAACCTCAAGAGGTAACTCCTTGACCCGACATATGCTAGATGTCCTCGTTCCCAAAAGCGTGATGAGAGTCAACATGTTAGTAGACCAAATGACAGAGAGCTCAAGGCTTTCCAAGACATAAATAGAGATAAATCTATGTGTATCACCAGTATCGAAAAGGGATGAAGATAAAACTAAGGCTACTAAGATCGTACCTCAAACTGTAGAGGGTTTGGGATCCTGCTTCGGATGAATATGCTCTACAACAAAAGCCCGGCCGGTACCGCGACCCTGTGTAGCCTAAAAACCCTGAGCGGCTCCTCCATGAGCCTGACCATTGCATCCATAGACTCTACCCTGACCTAAAAGACCTGCATAACTCTAGCCCCCAGTCTACTGTGGAGCTGGTAATCCTACTCCTGGATGCGGGTTTGAAACTGATCCTCCTTCACTGGCCGCTGGAAGGGGAACCTTGCAGAAATGCTACAGATGACCCATCTTGCCGCAGGATCGGAACTCCACTTGGTCTCTCGGGAACTGGAGATTATTATTCCCACTCCTCCCACACTGATAACACACCACATTGGTTCCAGAAGGGGCATCTCGTCTACTAGAAGAAATACCTCACTTCCTCGGGTCGCCTCGGGTAGACTCTCGGTAGTGCTTCCTGGTGTCCGTATGGAGGGAATCAGCCTTGGATGTTGTACCGTGCTGGTCCACAGCTCCAGTATCCCCCAGGTTCCTCTCCATGATGAGTTCCTGGTTGACTATCAGAGTAATTGAAGTCAACTGAAAGAATTTCACCTATGATCTGATCACCGGTCTGAGGCCTTACTCAAACTTCCTCGCTAGAAACAACTCGTCATTCCACAGGACAGGAGTGAATCGATGTAACTCGGTGAAGCGGGAGGAATACTCCATAACTGAGAGAGTAACCTACTACAGGCCCATGAACTCCCTAGCTCTGTCGGCCCTTATCATCGTTGGGTAGAAGTAGTCGTAAAACGTACGTTGAAACTCATCCCAAGCCATAGCCTGCTGGCACCCCGTCTGAGAGACTACGTCCCACCATCTCTTGGTGGAGTCTCACAGCATATACTTCGTGAGATTCACCCTCTTCTCTAGAGGTGTATCCAGATGCTTGAAGATGGACAACATGGATTCCAGCCATGACTCTGCAGCCTGAGGTCCTCCATCCCCTATGAAAGTGGGAGGATGCTACTGCTGGAATACCCGCGTCAGTTCTGCCATAGTCAGGGAAGGATTCTGAACTCCCTGGAAGGTCTCTATGAATCTCATGAAACCCTCTCTGAACTTAGAGTCATCACTAGTTTCTGGAATCACTGCAGGTGTCATGTCCAGAACGATGGGCGGAACTACTGGTAGTCCCTGGTCGGTCGTATCAGGCGTAAGATCGATGTTGGGTTTTTGGCGTGCAACATGAGGACGCCTCAGTTCCATAGCTCTGAAAGACCAAAACACAACTTCATTAAAGAGGAACACAGTTGCAACAAATGAGAGTAAAATGGAATAGGAGGAAAAAACCTTTAAATCTGGAAAAACATGACTACACGGCGTGTAGTACCACTACACGGCGTGTTTCTTAAATTTTTACCCAGGGTGTGTACCTTGGCCATATATGGCCGTGTAAACAACCTGACTACACGGCGTGTTCTTAAACTACACGGCATGTACTGACCCTTTTCTCCCTTCCTAGTTACTCCTACACGACTAAGTCACACGGACTGTCCCAGCCGAAGACTACATGTCCTGTTTGATGCAGACACGGCGTGTACTGGACATGCCTTACCTGGGCCATGTTGTTAGCAACACGGCCTGACACACGGTAGACTCTACACGGCATGTTCCCTAGGGACACGACGAGAAATTGAAGGGAAACCTTGGCCCATGTTGTTCGTGACACGGTCGGGTACTCGGCTGATCCTTACCCGGCATGTTCCGAACAAACACGACGTGTATAAGAGGAGATAACATCAACCCGTGTTTTTCAAGACACGGCCGGGTACCTAGGAAAGGATACATGGCGTGTGCATACCAAACATGACATGTACTAAACATGAATTAATAGGCCAGTGTTGTTAGTTACATGGCCGATCTCCTAGTTAACCCCTACACAGCATGTACCAAGAGTACACGACATGTTCTTGAAAACCATTTGCAGCTCCGTGTCCCTGTCCACACGGTCAGTGACACGACCAAAAACTTCACGACATGTATCTATAAAGTACACGCCGTCTATTCTGGGTTTTCCCAAACAGTAGCCTCAAAACTACACCAGAGCCCAGAAAACATATAAAAATAGAGGTTAAGGTGACAAATTCCGATCCGTGGGGCCCATACTCCCCGCGAATGAAAGCTTAGCATCCTAACAATGCATGTATCACGCGAACAGTATAAGAACTCAAGACCCACCAAATTCTGATCCTTGAGGGCCCATAACACCTCTAAGATCAAAGTTTAGCATTTGTGATTAGAAGGCTCCAAACAATGATACCCTATCAACATAGCAGGTATTCTATCACAGCAGCTATCACAACAGCATGCATTGTCTATCACAAATCCTATCACAACAGCATTCAATATCTAATGAAACCTAGATAGTAGGAAAATTGCATGGCATGTGATCTTCTACCATGTGCCTATATGATTAATGAGATGGGATACCCTCATCTCATTGGGTTGAAACAAAAAAGAACCGCAATCATATAAAAAGTAACATCACAAAACAAGTGCATCACCCAACGGTGAAAACAATTAAACTATAACATTCGTAAAACTCAAAACATGTAATATTCAAGGTAATATGGATTTTTCCCTGTAGAAGGGTTCTAGAACGCCCGGGCACATCTATTTACCATTCACCTATTCCGTCGTATCCCTGTCTAATGTCGCTAAACAGCAAGTCAATAGAAAAGGAAAGAACTCCTTCGATACCACTTTGTAACGACCTGAATCTGGAGCCCTTCCACTGGTGCCCCATACCCAATTCACCACATGACCTCAAGTGAATTTCCCCAAACGCTACAAGCTGCCGACTAGCAGCGAGGGCCTTTGTAAGTTATTGGGGAAACTATGCCCTCATTTGGAAAGGTATACAAGGCAAAAAAAACAACAGTCAATAGCGGAAGTAGTAAACAGCATACAAACACTAAAACTAAATAGCAGAATCAATGAACACATAATGATAATGATAATGATGCAGCAGGTACAAGTATCTAAGGAAATTAGGAAACACAACAACCTGCAAAAATTCCACAGAAAAACAAGGTATGAAAGTAAACAACAACTCTAGCAGCATCGCAAGCCTAAGCTCGATCTTATGCTCTCCAGCTCCAACCAGCAGTCATGTACTCGAATTAGAAGGGCCTCAGCCCCCATCCACACCTGCATCCATATAGCATGTTTGGGTCAAAAAGAAGGACCCAAACTAGGTGTGATACTAATCCCACTAAGCAATCACCATGAGATCTGTGCCCTGCTGTCAGTGAGTAATATAGAAAAATTAAAGGAAATAAATATAGTAGAGAAACGAAAATACACTAATGTAAAAAATAGTACAAATATCTATTCACATTTATTTAGTAGTTCAGTACAATCATTTAGCTATAAACCAAGGAACCTAAAAACAACTCTATACTCCCAAGGCAAGAAAGTAAGCACAACAGGTAACTCAGCAGTCTGCCTAAACAACAAACAGTAAAAACCCAAGATCGTTCTCTGGCTTGGTGGACTCATCACAACCAACGAACAAATAAAGAACTGACTCTCTGGGTGGATCCTACTAGCAACCCGTCTAGTCCAGTAAACGTAAAAAGGCACAGACACTCTGGGAAGCTCTCACTATCAATTCCCCTATGGTCTTGAAACGAAAGATATAGACTCTTTGAGGAATCACTTACATCTAATTCTCACTATAGTCTCGCTACATAACTAAGGACACTCTGAGGAAGCATAATGTCTATTCCCATAGGTCCTGCGATCGATAAAAATTATAACAGACTCTCTAGGGAAGCCCTAATCATCAATTCCCCCTTTTTTCTACAACATCAGGTTCACTCAGCCCTGAGTAGTTTATTCATGCATAAACAATGGTTAGCAGCCTTAGTAAGTTCAAAAACTACTTGTCTAATAGCTACAAGCATCCACAAGCATATAAACAACAGGCAATACATGCAATCAATTCAATAAGCATACTAGTAATGTGAAAAAGGGTTGCCTCGTAGGCAAAACCGCACCAAATAGAAATAAACCACCAAAACAAGGGGAAACACCCATGGGGTGATCCTCAACCATGATAACAAGAAATTATTAATCATCCAATAACCTCAATCATACAAGAAATCTAAGGAAGATAACAAAATAGGATCAAAACCGCAACCCGAGATACACGATACATGGGTATCCAGCACTTTTGCACCAAAAACTCAAGGACATTCAACGTAGGGAAAAAAACACCTACCTTGATCCTAGTAGATCGATATATGTGAACAACGATGAAATATTCCCCTTATAATGATGTAGATCTAAGAAAAGGCACAAAACGCTCAACGTATGATAACCTGAAAACGAGGATGAATCAAGAAACAATGCTAAAGCAGAACGGGGAACTCACCGTTGTGCTTCCAACGCAATCTACAGAGGTTGGAACGGAGGTCGGATGGAGGCATGGTGGCTCGGAGAAGATTCAGCCATACGGTCGCTCTTGGACGAACGAAAACTAGAGAAGAAGATGCTTCTGTGCGTCAGGTGCGACTCTGGTCTGTTTAATGAAAAAAAAAGTACATGGTGTGTACTTTTAGAGTACACGGCGTGTAATAGGTATTTTCCGTACTCCACCAAAATTGTCCTCTATGTCACCCTTACACACCATGTTTGTGGCCCGGACATAGCCAACACACGGCTTTGGTGGGAAAGGAGTACACGGCGTGTACTCAGAAAGTACATGGCGTGTACTTCAAAAATTTCCAAAAACATTCATTTTTTCTCAAAAACTCTAGAAAATTGAAAAGCATACCTGAAAAGAAGATCATGTTTCTTACAGAACAGGTCAAGTCGGACATGAGGTAAGGGACTACGTCTCAATCGCCTTTCTTGGAGGCATGTTTTGATAATATACAAATCCTACTTTTATATGGTATATAATAAACACTGTTGAAATTTAATTTCATACAAAGGGAATCTTGATTCTATGAATTTTTTTACTAAACGACAAAAGAAATGTTTTTATCATTTATGGAGACAATGACCTTTTCGTCATCATAATCGTTATTTGGATTCCCCTATAAGCCTTAATGTTTTTAAAAGGAAAAAAATCCCTTATTCTCTATTTGAGTGGTTTGGTTTTAAAATTCGTTTTAGAAATTGATTGATTTTTTCAATATCTTGAAATTATTTCTAGTGAATGAAAATGAAATATTATTAGTGAAATGGAATATTTTAGGTGTTATGATTTTATAATGGTACTAGGACATTTGACAAGTGGTTACAAGATAAAAAAATGACAGGTGATGTCGTGATAAAACAGGACGGCTAGTTACATTATGACCTCCAATTCATTGGGTATGGAAGTCCTCTGTATAGATATTTCATTTAGTGATATGTGTGGAAGTCATCCGTAATGTTATTCCATTGAAATGTGTTTATGTCTCAAGTTACCTTTATATGTTATGTGTTCTTTTTATGTGTTTTAGGGTAATATTTTGGTTTAAAAAGTGTGAGGAATGAGATTTTATTTAGTGAAGAGTAGTTGCTACATCATAAAGGTGAAAAGTACTATTTATAATAACGTATTCATGGTTTACTTGTAGTTTTGAAAAATTAATAGTTTTCCTACATTTTATATCCCTTACTAATATTTTTATTCCCATACCATGTTTTTTGATTTTTTTTTGACAGGTTATAAGGATAAATAGGGTCAAGGATGGGATCAAAGAAAATTTATGTTGTCTAAAATAAGGAACTAGACATGAATCTTTGTTAATGAATTTTTATTTTATGAAAAAATGGATATTGAGTAGAAGTGTCAACATGTAATATTTCGAAATTTTATGTATATGTCATGTCCTAATTCTCTAAATCACTAAACCTGAAAAGATCCTCAATGAAAATTATTAAATTAATTCATGATTATTTAATGTTTATGTTTCGGGCCTTATAGTTGGTATTAGATGTTGGTTTGGACAAATTAAAGAGTTTGGGTATTATTAAGTTAATATCCATAAATTAATTTATAGTAATATTCAAATGATTTGGTATTTAAGGATTACCATGTTGCCTCATCTATGATATTTCTGTGTTCAGAATAGTTTTCCATAGTGAAAATAGGGAAACTATGTTGGGAAGACATACATAAGAGAATAACCTTCCAAATAAACATCTTGAGATGGTCGGAATTGAAACTGAATAGTTTTTTGTAGTAAGGGTGCTATTGACTCAGGAAATAAATGGTTGTGGTATACATGAAAGAGTCCAACCAGATCATCCCTAGAGGAACATGTATATAGTGTATAATTTCATGAGACAATGTCCCCTATCATTCATAGGATCATCTGACCATATTTAAGCTGAAGGGTGGATCAAATCACCAAAAAACATTTTTTATGTCATGGGTTGTATAACTAATCAAAAGTTTAGTCTTACTGTTTACTATTTTGAAGGTGAAGCCGATCAGTGGTAGTCGACAGTGAAAAATAGAAATGATATTGAAGATATTAATACTCTTGGTTAGTACAAATTAATATGTATGTTTTCTATGAAATATTTTCCTAAGGTGGTTCGAATTAGGACTGAAAAACAGTTCATTGAACTAAGCTAGGAGGATGACTTAGTGGTTTCTTACATAGAAAAGTTTACTCGACTGGTATGGTATGCTCCAAATTTCAATGCATATTTTGATAGTAAGATAAGTCGATTTTACTCAAGACTAAATCCACTATATCGAAGAGCATTAGCCTCTCGTAAATTCAAAAGCTATAATATACTTTCAAAATGAGCTGAGAAGGTAGAAATGGTGTTTTCTTATGATTAGGTGTTCCAAGCGGGCAAACAAAAGATGAGGTCCATTTGGCATGCGAAGGGAACGAATTCATCAATGAATCCTAGAGGTAAGAAAATTAAAAATCTATCTTGTGATAAATATGGTAAAAATCATCATGGAGAATGTTTATTAATGTCTAGAATGTTCTCCCAGTGTGGTATGTCTGTTCATATTGCTTGTAACTCTAAGGAAGATGATCAAGAAGGAAATGGAAGCCAATGGTAAGATGTTTTAAGTGCAATGAAATAGTTCATTATGGAAATGAGTGTCAAATGAAAAACTCAATTGAAGGAAAAACAACCTAACTACATGTAGAAAAGGGTGTTGAAATACTTTGAGACTACATCAGTAGATCTTGGGCCACCGAATGAAGCAGTATCTGCCCCCGAGAGCTTAGTATTTTTCAAAGATTGACTTGAGGTTAGGGTACCATCAAATAAAATTAAAGGATGAAGACATTCTAAAGACCATGTTTCTTACTAAATATGGTCATTATGAATTTGTAGTTATGCCTTTCGGTTCAACCAATTCAACCACTATATTCATGGATCTTATCAATAGAATTTTTTGTGAGTTGTTGGATATGTTTGTGGTTGTGATTATTGATGATAATTTCATTTATTCTAAAATTAAATAAGAGCACAAAAGTCATTTAAGTGTTGTCTTCCAAACCATAAAAGAAATTAGACAGTATGGGTAATTCAAAAGGTGTGAGTTTTGGATACAAAAAATTTCTTTCCTTGGTCACATTATTTATTAAAATGGAATAACTATTGATCATACTGAAACAAAAGATGTTTAAGAATGGAAAGGACCTATGAATATCATAGAGATTCTTTGTTTTCCTGTTTTATCAGGTAATTACCAGAGTTTTGTGGAAAATTTTTCATAGTTATATAGACCAATGGCAATGTTAAGTTTAAATGGTGTTATGTTCATATGTAAAAAATAATGTGATGATTAATTTAAGGAATTTAAAACATTATTGGAAAATTCTCTAGTTTTTGTCCTGCCTTCCATAGATGGTAAATTTTCAATCTACAATGATGATTCATTGAATGGATCTGGTTGTGTCCTAATGCAAAATAATTAGGTAATTGCTCATGATTCATGTTAGTTGAAACATCATAAGTTAAGTTACCCTACATATGATTTTGTATTAGCAGCTTCTATTTTTACTTTAAAAATTTGGAGGAATCATATGTATGGAGTAAAATGTAAAATATATACTAACCCCAAAAGTTGGAATTATATATTTACTCATAAGTAATTAAACATGAGACAATGGAGATGATTAGAATTAATCAAGGATTATGATTGCACGATCCATTACCTTCTGGGAACGAAAAATAATGTGGATGATTCATTGAGTCAAAATAGTAAGAAAACCTTATCCATTTTATGTTTGGAACGAGAACCTTTGGTTTTTGAATTAATGAATTTTGAATTAGAAGTTGTTGTCACAAGAAATTACTCTATTTTGTTTTAGGTTTCAGTATAATCATCTCTTGAAGATAGAATAAATAAAGTGCATAAATATGACAACGAGTTGCAAAAAAAGGTAGAATTGGTTTACAATGGTATGTTACTAGAATCTAATATTGATAGAGAATATGTTTTTTGGTTTAGAAAAAGATTATGTGAGCCTTCTGATTCATAGTTGGAGAAAGTGTTTTTATGTGATGCTCGTAGTTCGTTGTTTTTAGTTCATCCAGGAAGTACTAAGATGTATAGAGATCATAGGGAGTATTACTGGTTGGATGGAATGAAAAGTGGTATTGATGACTTTACTATAATGTTTTGACTTTTCAATAGCTTAAATAAGTGTGACAGTTACTGAAATGAAAGCATCAGTCTTTACCAGTGCCAGAGTGGAAATGTGAAAATATATCCATGGACTTCGTTTTGGGATTACCAAAGACATCTCGAGGTAATAATTCAATCTGGGTTATTGTGGATCGATTGACTAAAACTGCTCATTTTTTCCTATTCGGGATACATTGTCTCTAGATCATCATTTTCAATTGAATGTTAAAGTTATAGTTAGGTTACATGAAGTTCCTCTCTCCATTGTATTTGATCAGGATCCACGGTTTAGTTCTATCATTTGGAAAGGCCTTAATATGTCATTGGGTAGGAATTAAGTTTTAGTAAAGCATTTCATCCAAAATCAGATTGGCAGTTAGAATGATCAATTTAGACTTTAGAAGAAATGTTACATGATTATTCAATGGATTAATAGGGAAGTTTGGACCATGATCATTTTTTGGTTGAATTTTCTTATAATAACAGTTTTCATTACATTATATAGATGGCTCCGTTTGAGGAAATATATGGAAGGTGGTGTCGAACTCCATTTTTTTAGATCATATAGGTGAAAGGAAACTGATGGGACCAGAATTGGTAGATGATGTGGAAGAAAAATTCCATTTTATTTGGAAGCATATGAGAATAGAGAAGAGCAGATAGAAAAGTTATGCATATAATTAGAGGAAGGATCTTTATTTTGAGCTATATGATCATGTGTTTATCAATGTTTCTTCAGGGAAAAGTGTGATGTGTTTTGTAATGAAGGGAAATTTGAGTCCAAGTTTCATTGGACCCTATGAAATAGTGGATAATGTTAGATCGGTTGCCTACAGAGTGACTTTACCTCCATGTGTATCCTAGGTACACAATGTTTTTCATGATTCAATGTTGAGAAGGTATATGCTTGATCAATATCATATTATGAGTGCAAAGGCAGTTCAGTTGTAATGAAATATTTCATATGAAGAACAACTAGTCCAAATTATTAATTGAAGAGAGAAAGTGTTGTAGAATAAGGTAATTATTCATGTAAAGGGTTTGTGGAAGAACCATATTGTTAAAAAGGCAACGTGGGAATCTGAAAATATTATAAGGGATAAATATTCCCATTTAATTGATATCTGAATAAAATTGTGAGAACAAAATTTCTACAAGGGGGAAGGATGATACATCCTAGGTAAATAAAGTGTCTGAAATTTTAATATTAATTAATATTTGTGAATTATATATTAATTTTACTTTAAAGGGGATTCTATTGTTGATGGAATACCTGATACACAACAATGGGTTTCATTGAAATCTTATGTTTCACCCAATGTTGTGTAATACTGAAAAATAATAATAAAATATTATTATTTTAAATGGTAGTTAATGCATAGTCATTGTATTGACAGGAATGAATAAAACTAACTACAATATGATTGTAGATTTTTTTTAAATGTCTTTACCTTTATCCAATAAATGTTAGAGGATTAAATTTTGAATGAATCCAATTTTAATCATAAATACTCTAATATTCTTTAAATGGTTGATTTACCACCATTTAATGGAGAACCATTTTTAAATCTAGCTTTTTCACTATTACATGATCTATTTTACAAAATAAACTTTTTCTATAGAAGGGGGACCTCAGAAATTACATTGGGTAAAATTTTGGTGTTTTTATGATACTGTTTATTTTTTAATGAATCGTGAAAATTACTACATTTTAATTCAAAACTTCCATTTAATCAAATTTATTTATATGGTTATATTATCTTTTTAATTAGGATTAAAGTGTAATTAGATTATATTCTTACCATTTAATCTAATGTTTGTAATTTGAAGTATGTTAACTTTGAAATTAGACATAAATAAATGTCAACCATTTGATAGTTATTATTTTTTAAAAGCACTATTTCTGGGTTTGACAAGAGAATTAATATTAAATTAATTAATGCAAAATCATTGTTTTGAATTTGGAAAAATATAAATAATTTTTTTATTTGGAATATCAAATCTATCTTAGGGTGAATTTTTTGTATTTTTCTGAAAACCATCAATTTTTGATGAATAACAAAAAAAACGGCTTAGTTGTTAAAAACTGTTTTTTCATTTAAATGAAATTCTACCACTTTTGTGAATTGACTTTAAAAAATCTAACATACATGGTTTTCATTAGTATGCAATATGTTTGTTGAATGGGAAGAATATAATTTTTTCCGAATAGAAACTTTTGATTTTTATTTACCACATTTAAAGGAAAATAGAGTAATTCATTGTAAAAATAATATTTTAACAATATAAAATTAACATAACACTTATCCTAACCTTATTTTTGGAGTCATGGAACCACAATAAAATTTATGGGTGAATCTTTTGGTCTTTTAAAGGCACTTGGGTAAGATTATTATTTTAACAACTTTTTATTTAAAGTAAAAATAAAATTATCATAAACTTGTATTCTTTTGCTAAAACAATTTTATGGTGGGGTTATATAATTGATATTTTTGACTATAAATATTCATAAGAAATATAAATAAATTTCCTAAATCATGGTATTTTATTTTTAATTTATAGACATCAAATTAATAATTTTATGTATGTCACAATGATAATATAATGACTACCTCATTAAGGAATGTTTTAAATAAATGATATTATAAATGTTAAAATAAATTTATTTTGAAACTTTTATGGCCATAAACTAATTTTAGGGATGATTATAATTTTTATCTTTGAGTTATTGTAGGTTTTCCCAAAAAAATCATGTTTTTATATATTTTTTAAAAGTCATGATATGAATCATGTTTAAATTGGCATAAATGTGTTTTTAAATTGATCAATATTTGATTAAATGATATAATAATACTAAAAATATAAGATTCAGCCAAATTACATAGATATGGTTTATAATTTCATTAATGTACCATGTGTGGTTCTATTTTTTGTTTCTGGTAACTATATTAACAATATAGTATGAATATATAAAAGAACATGGTAAAAGTAAAATAAGCTAACAAAGGGTTAAATAAAAATTTTAAGGATTAAATATTTTCAAAAACCTATAAAATTATTATTGGATGATTTTATTCCGACTTATATGCACCTTATATTAAAATTAAATATGTTTTTGACTTTTTGAATCCGAAAATCAATTTATAATAAAATAATATTTTCAAACATTATTAAAGATCCCCTCCTCCCCTTTATAAAAGGCCATCATCTCTCACCCATTAATCACACCTCTAAATACCATTGGCTTGTCCAAAATCTGCCCAAATAATCTATCAAGAACCATCTATTCCACTTATATGCCTTATCTTAGGAATAATGCACTCCAATAAAGCCTTTCTGTTCAAACCCAAGGGAGTTACCCGATTTAAAGGTAGCATTTTCCCCCAAGTTCTCTTCTTTTATTTTAATTATTCCCTCACAATGCTATTTTTATTATTTTTTACATAAAAACACCAGAATCATAAATATAATAGGAATTTTTTAAGATAAGGATTCTAAATACACTTACACACACCTTCATCTAATGGTTTTAAAACATAATGTTTCTGCGCATGGTGAACTACTGCCTTACGGAACGATGACTGCTCAATTTTCTCCTACCACATCTTATGGTGGAAATTATGATGTCACTATAATTATATATTATATTTATAATATTTATATTATCTCTATTATTATTTAATTCTCTTTTATTACCTAACTTTATGATTTTCATGTTGTATATATACGATAATTTTATTTCCGAAGTGCGATCTACCGCCCCCTCAAAGTGATATGACTCGTTTATACCATATGTGGAACATATAACAGATGGTGTTAATGATATTAAGTAACATATATAAAATATTATATTATATTTTAATAATAATATAACTATTTATCATTTTGTTTTCATTCCTTTTAAAATGAAAAAAATGAAATGGTAGCAGTGATCATGCATACGTACGACTTACTGCCTCCATGAACAGTGCATTTCATTATCATATATCCCGATGATATGGACTATTCTAAATACAAATACACTAGTTATATATGATAAATATGATATATAAATAATGAATATAATCCTGTAGATAATGGAATTTTGACAACATGGACAATTTATAATTATAACTACTTCGTATTTTACTCATGTTCTGAACATCGACAAAATTATCGATATAAACAACAAAAATTAACAAATTATTATAGAAATGAAATAAGTGATATAAAAGGAATAATAAAATTGAAAAAAATTCTTAATAAAGTTGAAATTAAATTAAGTGTATTATTAAGGAAATTAAATAACGAACGGGTCATGTCGGACACAAGGTGAGGGACTTTGTCTTAATCTCCTTACATTGAGGTTTGCTTTAATAATATACCCCTCCTCATTTTATAAGGTATATAATAAACCCCTATTACTTTTAACTTCGTTTAAAGGGAATCCTTTTTATATGAAGCATTTTACTAAACCAAAAAAGGATTTTATTAACGTTTGGGGTGACGATGACCTCTTCACTGTCGTAATCATTATTTGGCGTCCTCTATAAGCATTAATGTCTTTAAAAGGAAAAGAAATCCCTATTTCCCTTTTTTCTATTTTGGTATTGAAAATGAATTTTGAAATATATTGATTTTTTCAATACCATGAAATGATTTCTTATGACTGAAAAATAAATGTTATTAGTGAAATTCAATATTTTAATTGTTATGATTTAATAAAGGTATTTTGACATTTGATGGGTGGTTATGTGAAAAACCAAATGATAGGGGGTGCATTGATAAACCAGTATGGGTGGTTATGTTAAAGCCTCAAATTCATTGGTTATGGAAGTCGGAAGTATGGCTATTCTATTTAGTGATATGTGTGGAAGTCCACTGTATGATTATTCTATTTAAGTATGTTTATTTTCCAAGTTACAATTATATGTTATGTGTTCTTTATATGTGTTTTAAGGTTTTATTTTGGTTACAAAAGTGTAATCAATGAGATTTTATTCAAGGAAGAGTATTTAATACTTCATAAATGTGAAAAGTACAAGTTATTAAATAGTTTGCATGGTTTACATATAGTTTTGAAAAACTAACAGTTTTTCTACTTTGTATATCCCTTACTGAGCTTTTTATTCTCATCCAAAGTTTTTTGAAATTTTTTTCAAAGGATATAAATATGAATATAGTCAAGAATGGGATCAAGTAAAATTCATTATTTCAAAAATAATGAACTAGACATGACTCTTTTTTCAAGAGTTTTTATTTTATGGAAAAATAGATACTCAGTAGAAGTTTCTACATGTAATATTTCAAATTGTTATGTATATGTTATGAAATAATTATCTAAAGCTCTAAACCTGAAAAGATACTCAATGTGAATTATAAACTTAATTCAAGAATATTAAATTTTAAAGTCTGGGAGTTTATAATAATACCTTATATGAACATTTCATAACAACTTTCAACCCATTTAATGATAATATTTGGTTATTTTCATTGTTTCATGTGCATTTATTTCATGGTTTACATGGGTGGTTTGTTGTGGATTTTCTTATAGAATAGATAAAAATATAAAAAAGTGGAATAAAATGGTGTTAATGTGTTTATATAATTTTAAATTATTGTATATTTCATTTTTTCTGATATGAGGATGATTAATTAGATAAAATATTGATGAAAATGATTTAATTTATTTTGGCGGTTTTTATGACCATCACAGACTTATATAATTTCATTTAATATAATTAATATATATTAATTTTTGGACATTATACAACATATTATATGAATAACATCATATTATTTAAACATGATAATGCTTTAATGATTATCCTTGAATGCAGTGAAGGAAAATGCAAATTCATCGTCCAAGAGGGCGGCGAATCGACACGTCATAGACAATGATTTCATTTTAAAAAATGAAACAATAAGCAGAGTGATTTGATGATGGATATTACATTAACCCAATTAAATTAATTTATATGTATGATACATTAGTTATCTTGTCATTTGGATGAGGGGATGTGAGGATACAATAAGAAAAGAAAATAAATTGAAAAGAAAATAGGAGAAAATGAAAGAGGATTTTTCCTCTTGAATTCGTCTCCATGAGAACCTCCTTAAGGCACTTTGGTTTGGCCTTTTGGTGATACCAAAAGGTATAGTATGTGAGGAATATGATTTACAAGTGAATTGGAATGAAATTAAATGTCTTAATAGGATTTTAGTTGTGATGACAAGTGGTGGTGATGGGTGGTATTTATAGTGGGGGTAGTGGTGTCTTCTTGTTATATTATTCATAATTTTGTTATATTGGATCAATAATATTAGCAGATAGTGAATTATCACTAATTATATTTAAATAATGAATTTATTTGTGATATTATGATGATTAAATCTTCAAATGACTCATAGAATAGTGTATTTAACATATAATGTATAATTACTATAAATTATTATGTTTTACTATTACCCAAAAAATCATGTATTTTAGAAAAATCCCAAAAAAATCATCGCAAAATTTTTTGACATGTATATTTAAAAAATTAAATCCATTTTTGTGAAAATAATTTTCTAAATATGAAATATTTATTTTTTAATTAAAGTCATCATTTATTAAAAAAATTACAATTTTAAAATGATAAAATATTTCATTACTCATAGAAAAATTAATTAAGGAATTATAAAATTATGTTATAATTATTAGACAATAATTTTTTAATTTAGAAATATATTTTTTAAAATATTTTTTTTGAGTCATTATTTTAATTATAAATTTTTTAAATAATTATTTATAACTTTCGAAATACCTATACATAATTAACATTTTGAAAACATTTATCTATATATTCCATTATAAAAATATAAAATTATTACATGTATATGATACATAAATTTTAATTATAATCTGATTGGTCCCATTAATATTCTGTTAGTATAAACGCTACTTATTTTACTGTACTTTTATAAGGAATTTAACTATTTAATTCAAAAATGAAAACAAAATTATTTTATATGTACTTTGTATGTTACGTAATGATCATCCAATAATTGTTCATGGTTATGAAAATTGGGGAACTAGCCAAAATATTTCCTTCTAGTTGACTTGGTAATGTATTCTTGGTCATTTAACAATTTAATATTAAATTTTATCAATTAAGTAAAGAGGTTTTTGCCAAAATTACTGTAATTAATTTTTAATTATTTTCAATATTATTTATGAAAAAAACTAAGATGAATTAAATTTAAATTATAATTTTTTCTCATTTGATATATGGAATTTCTTTCCAAATTATGATCATAGAAGTGGCAGAAATTAATTTAAAATTAATATCAGATAGGGGATGAGACAATGGGTTTTAAAGTGAATTCTTCCAAAAGTTCGAAATGTTTTTATATCTAATTTCAATATTAAATTAATTTAAATAAAATAAATTTTATTAATTGATGTATATTTGATATAATTATACATTATTAAAAGGATAATATACAATTTAACTATATAAATAAAATAGATAAAAAACTTGTTTTGAATTAAAATTCACTATTGTTAACTATTTATATAATTATTAAACTTCTATAAAATATAACAAAAATTACAAAAAGTAAATTTTTCTATTCCATATTCAAAATTAAAATTTATTTTTTATGAAAAACGTATATTTTTTTAAAAAATGTAAATTTTAAATAGATCTTCCATTTAAAGGAAGTAAAATTGCCGTATTGAAAAATACTTATTTTTTTCATATGATTAGATTTATTCATATCTTATATCTATATAATATATAGAAGGAGTGTAAAATAATTATATTGAAAACATTATATGTAAATTTCATTAAAAATATTCATCTAAATAGTTTTGTTTAATTTATTGAGAAAAAAATAGTGTTTGTAAATAAATAAACAGTTTTCTTAGAGAAGTAATTTATTTATTTAGAAATAGTTTTTAAATTAATTTATAAAAAAATTGATAAAAAATGTCTCATTTAATATATGAATTTAAATAATAATTCTACACTTCATTTATTCTTATTTATAACATCCATGTTAATGGATAGATGGTAACAATAATAATATTTTTTAATCAACAATTATAGTATGTTGTAGTTTGGTAAAACTAAGTCTTCTATGTCATGCAAGTTTTCAAAGAAACATGACATTATGTGTAACACATGCCAAAAATATTGTTTCATGTACCTCTGGATAATCTTTCTCAACATGCAGTTTCATATAAAAATAATAATAACTTGGTTCTTTCAAATAAAACATGCTCTATTCAATATGGAATGAAATGGAAAAATATCAAAAATATTAAATAAAAAATCCAAAAACCTTTTTTTGATAACGTATGAAATTTATTATTAAAAAATTAAATAAAATAAATAGTTCTAAAAGTAAAATTAATGATATTTTATGAAAAAAGTATTTTTCTAAATGACATAAATTTTTTAGAAATCTTATATACAAACAAATAAATGTGATGTGGCTAATTACATTGAAAATAGTCAATTTATTTGTATAATTTCACTACAAAGTATCATTACTAACCCTTAATGTCTAAAGGAATTTAAAATTGCAGTAAATGTGAAAATGGTTAATGAACGGTTTAATACAAAATATAATAGTAAATACATAGTCAAAACCTATCTAAATTTTATTTTATGAGATTATATAGATTAAAAATCCTACAATAATATTTATAAATAAATTCATATAAAATTTTATTTGAATATTTATTTATATTAATATAATATTTCATGAAATTCCAAGAGTAGCCCAACCCCCTCTTATAAATGGGAAATTATTCATCCCATTAGTTCACACTTCAAAACAATTTTTTCCCAATCCAAACCCAAAAAAAAATCCTATAATACATTTAATAATTCAATAGATCTTGTTTTATGAATAATATAAACCTTTGAGGGATTAAGGAGTTAATCAAATGATATATTCTAAAGTACAGGTTGAGTTTTTAGTCATATATGTTAGATTTATTTCTTCTTCAAATTACCTTAAATATTATTAAACCATGATAATATATAATATTTTATATCCTAAATGGATTGAGATATTATTATGTTAATTTTGTGACCTATATAAATCTCCTCTTCTGTAAAATGGGGATGAAAACCATCATTCATGTGTACTTCAGACTACCACCTCAGAAATTTATGTAACTAGGACTCACCCATGCGTATGCACGAAATATTGAATTAATGGTTTTTATTTTACAATTGAATGATATTTGTAAAAGTCACTAACAAATAGCAATTTTGAATATTTTTTAATTACTAAGTATTGGTGCATAAAAATGTAATGGGAGTAGATAAAATAGGCACCATTAAATTACTTGAAAAAAAGTATTCATAAAATACATATTCTAATGATGTAAAAAATAATCCACTGGTCATATTAAAAAGTTTCACATATTACATGATCCTATTTTCAAAAACACATATCAAAAGTGTGAAATGAAACTAGTAAATAAAAGAAAATAAAATTATACACTAACAAAGAAACCCCCCAAACGCTTCTATGTTCTATGATGATGTGTATATCACCAAAATCTAGTTATATTAAACCCTGACACATTGAAGGCATGAAAGAAACCATACATTAATATTGAATATTTAAAGGAACTCTCTTAATTAAAGACACATTGTTCAAACTCATTCAAGGAGAAATAGATATAGAAAATTCTATAACTAAAATAACCCAAAATGAACTATCATTAAATCCCTCCCCACACTGTGATTCCCTACCCCAAATCAATCCCCAATAGATGAAAAAGTAAAATGCAGTAGCGCGAGGTCACAAGTGATCATGAAAAATGAGAATTTTTCCACGGTTTGATGAGGATGAGGATTATAAGATATAATATTACATAAAAATGTGACGGCTCTAGGGGTATCAATGCCCATTCATCCAAACATTTTTTTAACAACATAGATTCTCTAATTATGGTCTAGAAGGAATAGTTCCCCCACTTCTACTCTGATCATCCTTCCATCTCTTCTCCCTGTTCTGAGTGGGGTATGGGGACCTCCGAGTTGATTGATCCACCATATCTACTCTTCTTTCCTTCCCTATCTTCTCCATGTTTTTGAGTGGAATATGGGGCCCTCTTAGCTGCATAAAAAAGGCATTATCTCAAAAATATGAAAAATATTTATGTTAAGTATGGCTGTTTTAGGTGAAGTATGTGTTATACCATCTATGAAAAACAATTTGGTTAGACCAGATTCCCCTAAGAGGCCTATCTGTGTATAAAGAGAAACAACCCTGGGAGAAAATCCAAATATTTCGAATCTTTGATTGAGATTTTATTAAAATATGGATGCTTTACATGCTATTTTTGGGATTCCATATGTTTAGATCATTGTGATTCTGTCAGATCATGATCAATGTACTACAAGAGAAAAAACAGAAAATCATATGAGAGAAACCCATAAAAGGTCAAATCATTGAATGAGATTTGTGTGAAATATGGTTATCTTAGGTACAATTTTTCATATGAAATATGGATATCATTATTAATAAGAAATATTTTAAAACATTATGTATGAGAAATTAGGAAATAATTGTATAACCAATCTAGAAAAGAGATAGTTTGGAAGAAAGATAACATAACTAAATGTGTACAAAAAGGATTTATTTAATAAAATAAGGTTGTGTTTTTCTCAAACACAATCTAATTTTAACAATTTTTTGTTTTTTTATTCAGAGAAATACTATCATACATATCCCGCTTAGTAAGAGATTGCATGTCCTTATAATTAAAATGATGATAGTAGTCGTTTGATTCATTTCTATTATGAATCCCACATTTTGGATGTTGGGTTTACAGTGTTGGGGATCCCTAAAGCCGTTAGTATGGGTGTATGTGATTTCTGTTGTATAAAGTAGTAAAAAAATTGATTCTTGTTGAACCTAAATAAAAAAACTAAAAGAGATGTGTTAGATGTTACTCTGAATGTTGAAAAACAGTTAAAAATTCTGATATTTTTTGTTTCATTGGTCTGGTAGATAGATAGTCAAATAAATTTAATCTTTTAATTCATATCAAAATACATAAAGTAGAATGATGTTGAATAATTACCTAATTGGATTTTCCTCTAAGCTCATTTTCATGTTTTTATATGAACTAAAATAGAACAATTGAGATATAGAGACAGTTTCTGAACTTATCTAGTTCTCATGTTGCTGGGACTATGGAGGCTGGTTTATAGATCTAAGGTTGAATGCTATAATGAATCTGGTTGGTTTAGTCAATCTACACTTACAAAATGGAATCCAATTATAAGGAATTGTAATCATTGTCAAAGAAAAACAAATTAAAAGGGTCCAGACGTTTTGGTTTTCTTGAAAATAATGGGAGGATTGTTATGGATACATTTTACATCAATATACTCATAACAGGAATAACTTATGAAATTTTTTCACCTATTTTATTCCAATCCCAAAAGTGATCCATTGGTTTCCTAAACAGAAAAAAGACTGAATTTCAACATTTGAGAATAATTTGAAAAAAAAACTAATTCATGAGATAAATTCTACACAATAGCTTCAAAATATTGAAATGGTTGTCAAAAAATAGTGGTTATAAGATCAAGGAACATGCACAATAGCTTTCATGAATATGATGTTTACCAATTTGAACTGAGAATAAGAAATGTAGTTTTTTGTAATGATGCAGTTAATGTAAATACAACTTGAAAATGTTAGTAATGTCTACTCCAATGTTGTAATGAAAACATAAGACAATGAATATATAAATCATAATACCAGAGTGCATGAAAAAGTTGTACATGTTGTAACAAATTGTCTGTTGGTGCTGTTTCTGAATCCTAAACATCCAGAGCTTTCATGTTCCAATAACACAACAATAAAACAAATTTTACAAAATTGTGGATTCTGTAATTTCATAAAATAAAATATAATGATTCAAATATATCAAATTCATTCCTATGATGGTCAAAATAAACTGTTCTATCTATTAGAAACATGGTAATGTGACACATCAGTCAAAAAATACCAACTTTAGTAAATATAGACAAGATAATTAGTCTCTGTTAGGTTATTGAGTTGGATCAGGTCAAACCTTTTTTTTAAAAGGATCAGGTTATTATCTTAAATAAAATCAAAAGATATTCAACCTGATAAAAACATATCCCATAAACCCAAATTTCCACCTCTAGTCTTCATATACATTCCAAATAAACCTTACTAAAAAAAATTTAATTCATTTTTTGAAAATAAGAAATGTTTTGAAAACCATACACTGTAAGAGTTTTCTAAATAAAAATTCTATGATAATAAACATACTAACCCCTATAAGGCCTTTTATTTCAATTTTATAAACAATTATTAAGAAAGGTAAAACACAAATATAGGAACAAATCATTTTAAATGTATTTTATAAACAATTATTAAGAATGTTAAAACATAAACATAGAAACCAAATGAAAATTTAATATAGGAATCACTTTCCTCGAACCCATAAAAGAAGTGAATGATTAATAATTTGTTTTACATTCATCTAATGTATTAAACATAAAATAAACAACATCTTAGTATATCACAAAAAAAATAATTTAAAAATGATTTAGAAAATGATAAAACCAACTGATGATAGGAATACAAAAAACTGAAAATACTCTATCATAGTTGGGTATGCAACCTTGAGATCAATGACAACAGTGCCTTTTGGAAATTTCTAAATTAAATGGATTAATTGTTCTTTATCCTCCAGATAGTGCTTGGACTATAATAAATCAAAATCAATTGTTTTGACATTATTGGCATTTCCCTCTCTAGTAGCGTGAAATATATCATGTACCTTGTTGGAGAAACACTTCCCATCATACTTGACTTTAGGATTATTTCTCAAACTATCAAAGAAAACTTTTTTGTAATTGACATCAACGTAACCTGGTTCATTGATTTGCTCTACTATAAAGGCTTTTCTTATCTTCAAATTTGTAAACAAAATGAATAATAAACCAGGGAATGGAAAATATATTTTAATTATGATGTATGATAAAAATACATCGATTTTAAATACACATATTTTTTTTCCAGTTTGGGACTTCGAAATGATGAAATTCAATAAAAAATGAATACAAACATTTATCTTTATTTATAAAGTGTACGATATAACTCAATCAATTTAGAATAACCCTAATAATTAAAGAATATCACTGTAGGGACATCTTCTTATCTTTTTACATTTTTGAAACCTTTATAATGTAAAAAAAATTGACTGTATGAGTCTCTAATTACTTTTTTCTATTTTTTTGTATAGATTCTCATGTTTAAAAAAGAGAAATATGAGCAGATGTGGAACTGTGATAAAGGGTTATGTTAAGGGGATTAAACCATTTCATGTATGGCTCTAAATGATAGATAAATTTAATAGATTAAAAAATAGTTGGAGTGAGTAAATTCATAAAAAATATGGAAAACATAATTCATCTCACTCCCCATATTCATCCACAGGTAGAACATGTTCCATGTTCATCAGAAAAATACAACATAACATATGTGACATTCCATCAATGATGTAATGATAATTTCATATACTTACCATGAGAGATTTAAAAAGGATCAAACTGGTTAAGCATTGTTGTCAAAAGAAAGAACCTTTCCCTGGACACTCCTATTAAATGCTCAATATTATAGTCTAACCACCTAAATCCTGCACAAAAATTCCAATTATAAAAATATCACACCAAATAGAGCATTGCAAAATGTTCCCGATGAAACAAGAAATTAAAAAAGGCACGGTCATATCACCTGGTAATTAAGAGTTAAAAATTCATTATTTATTTATTCCATGCTAATCATTGTTACAAATTCAACCCCTCATGTGTGGCTTATTTTTACCTTCAAATAACCATTTCATTAACCACCAACCCTTATTTAGTCAATACATATCCAAGACTAGAATCATTGAATTTCTAAGGCATATAGGTTTTGTGTGGAATATAAAATACATAGAGAGAGTGTTCTTGCTGTTGTGGGAATACTAGATGAGAGTAGGTAAAACCCTACGTTTTCAAAAAATCATCTACGTAGGTTTACTTAAAATCTGTAGATAAGCTAATAATAATATAGAAAAGTTTGTAAAATGACCAACACATATTCAGATGTGATGCATTTTTTATAGTGAACTACCATGTAAAATATTACCTTTCATAATGAAAAGGGGCACTGGTTGGTGAATTAAATAGAATAAATCAAAAAACACTAAACCTCACCTCCCCAATGACACCTAACTTCATCAATCCACCATGGTAGTAGATTTGGTACACTTTCAGACTTTGCTCCTGCAACATAATTACTTTCTCCATAGCAATAACTAATAATTTTGTATTCCCTTCCATGAAACAAAAAAGGTTATTTGTATAGAAAAATACAGAAGTGGCAACGTATCCATGATATCAAGGAGGGAAAATTAACTGAAATGTGAAAACATACGCCAATAGAACCTATTTAAAGGATTAACAACTACTACAGTAGTATGGAATTGATATTTTTGGAGATGAAAAGCATCTTTTTGCAGAACCTGATTAAACTCATTGGTTTGGTTTGGTTTCACTTTGAAATATAAGAATCCTCACACAAATTGTTACCAGAACAATGTTGTAATTGAAAAATATGAACTGAGACATATAGATATGGGAAGTTGTTTTGGGACAAAGACAAACCTGAATCAACATTCATGACATATCTCTCCATGGCTTCAATTTTAAACAATTTATAAATAAATAAGTCATAAAACTTGAGTTTTTATGATGATAACCAAACTGAAACCATAAAAGAAGATGAAATCCAATGAAAATGTTGAGGGGAGTTGAGGGGGTAGAAGCATCCGAGAAACAAGTTACCTAGTCAAGTTTTTAGCTGATGTAGAGATCCTCGCATTTCAATTGGGGGACATTGACACCCAAGATTTTTAGAGAACACTTAGTCGATTCCAATAGTAGCATCATGAAGAATATAGATATCCACTCTGATTCGTGGTCACTACTATAGAATTGTAGGAGCTGGAGAAGCCAGATGCAGTGCAGGTGGAGAAGGTAGAGGCCGAGCAGGTAGAGCAGTCGAATATGAAGGTGTCAGAGGTGGAGGCGTATCAACATGAGGTATAACATGTGGTTTTATGAGGGAACCCTGGGTGGAGTAGAGGATCCGAAGACATAGATTCTAATGGCAGAGCACAAAAAGGTGGAGGTGTGGATGGAGAGGAGATTTATGCTGGGGAGTGGGAGAGGGGATTCACGGAGTGGAGTAGGAGAGGGGAGCTGAGGAGAGCAGCAGGAACCCAAATCACGAAGTTGGGATAGGTTCATGCGTATATCAGAGATGAAAATGGAGTGGAAATGTGCAGGTGAGAGAGGATAGTGGAGGGTTTAATGGTAATTGGAAATGGGATTTCAGTTATGTGGTGTATTAAGGAGGTGACACATAAGCAAGGATACACACAGGATTAGTAGATAAAGTAGATCCATTTTCAGTAACCACCTATAAATGATAGTTATAATGACAGAGTTAATTCTTATATATTAGAATCATTAAAAATAAATATTAAAATACAATATATCATTTAATTTGATACATTTCCATTCACTGAAAAGTGATAACATTATTCGTGTGTACATATCGACTACAACCAATAGAAAGCAATGTGATTTTTTTCATCCTCACATAACATGGATGATATATATATATAAGAATAATTAAATAAACAATATTATTATTATGATACGATTTTTATTTTAAATTAAAAAATAGTAATTACCTTCTTTATATAATGATGATTGAAAAATGGAAATTTCCCTCAAAGGTACATACGACCTACCATCTCTATGATTAATACATATTTCATTTTTCCTAACCATCATTCATGATTGGTTTGAAAATTATAATTTATGTATAGGAATTATAATTAATTCAGGATTATTATTTTTTAGATGTTATAATAATGACCACATTGACCATATTCGACTTCAAGAATCCATTTTGGACTTATGAAACAAATATTATAAAAACATCCAAAATGAATTTAATTAATTAAATATTCAAATCTATCATGGTAATAGATAAAATAAAAGGACTAATAAATATGATAAATCTTCTTATGAAGGTCAATGACAAACTTAGGATTATAATTCCATAATATAGGAAACATATTTGATGATTTAGACTTATGGTAAGAGACTTTATTTAACAAAATACTCTATTAGTGTTTATAATAAAACACTAATTTTCTTCCATATCCATATTGTTACACCTCATCCCATCGGGGCCCATGTTGTGACTACCTAAATAAAACCTTTAATAGGCCATGTTTTGGGGAATAGAACTGAGTAATTATTTCACACAAATGGGAGGCCATAGCCTAATGTACATTCATGGATTCAAAAATCTCCAAGGCCACATAATGCTGAAATAAAAAACAATGCATCACCATGCATTCAAACATATAAAATCCCACCATCGGAGTATGAAAACAAGTACTTGAATGACATGGAAAAAATACAAGGTCACGAAAAATAAACTAAAAACTAGTGCAATGTGTAATGTGGGTGTGGAACGCTATCAATGTAATTTTTGGTACAAACCATTGTTTTTCCCACTCACTAATCTCCTCTTGTCCTAGTCCTTCTAGGACTCCATCCAAAGGTAAATCATCTTCAAAAACATGACACGTGCGGGGAAAACCCAGGAATAGTTTAGTATAAAAATACCTTGTATTACACCAAAAAATATCCTTTATAATATAATATAAATAATAAAATCAATCTCATCATAGGTATACGTCTACAGAACATATAATAAGAATATCCATGTATACACTACATAGGTGCATAGTACCAAGGTAATGTCATAATAATAATGACATCCTAGGAGTCATTCTTGAAGATTACACATAGAAATCATCTAGAAAAACACATTAAAAATTTCACATTTCACTTATGATGTCTATCTGAGAAGTCATACTCATCGAGTCTCACCATAAGAAGTACACACTACATGTCAAAAGATAATGATACATAGATGATGATTAAACTAAAGGCCATGGTGTATACCAACAAATGAGTTTGTAATAACCTACAATGTAGAGGATCAATACCCTTGTATTTTTGGTCATGACTATATAAAGAACTCTAATTAGGTAAAATTTGAGGAACGAGGATCTCAATTCAGGCCACACAGAAAAATTACAACAACTCTATAAATGAGTAATGTCACGTGGAAGGGATCACCAACCTATGTTTACAACACGATTCTGAAACCCTTAGGGATTGAATCGAGGGAATGTTACATAAGCAAACATGTCAAAGATGAAGATGAAAATGGCTCCAAGACTTCTTCAAAAGAGTACACAATGTGTACTATAAGTACATAACACATCCCATCTGCATTGGGTCCAACCCATGTATCACATCCCAGGATCATGTCCACATATTAGTAGATCTGGTCTGAGATTGTGTACTATTGACTATGTTCAGGTATGGATAGTAGTGTTTATGCCATAGTACACGATGTGTTCGATCCCATGTAATACAGTTTGTGTTCATATACACTCTGAGGTACACACTAAGCTCCCATAGAAGTGTCCAAGCTATTTGAGTGTTTTCACATGTCATGGGACATTTATATTATTGTGGATAACCTATAGCCACACTGGGGGTCCCATTTGATGTATAGTTCTAGATTACATGATATGTACCCTGATATTTTCCAAAACCCCTTGTTTCTTCCTTATCATTTGTTACACCACTATTTCTTATAGTTATTCTACTACCTTAATAGAATAACATGAATTGGTTCCACCCAATCCTCCTCATCATTTCATTTCATAATCTGGCAATCCAATACTCATGGGAATTGTTTTTTGTCCACATCATCATCATTGCATTCCCTAATAGGAAAAATGGGGATAATCATACTGATTCATATCTGCTATCACCATCATCACAACATGAAAATATCATTAATCTAATCTTGGATAAGTGATAACAAAACATTGTTTCATGAAATGTGTGTCCAGAGATTGATAAATTTTTATTCTAGTCAAAAAATGATTCAAACTTACACTGGTGATGAATACAAGAATAATGGTTGGATAAAAACAAGAAAAATGAAAAAGAGGAACTAACATCAGCCATGATTATTTTCCATCTCATTTTCCATTATAATAAATAATTTAGATTCAAATAAAATAAAAATTTCACCCAATAATTATTATATAATAATCCTCCACTGGAAATGCAATCGAACTGTGAATCAGTTCAGTGTTCTATTGATTTTTGTTTGCAACAGAATAAGAAAATGGGAGTAAATACCAATAAAAAATAACTTACTTCATGATGGAGTGATCTCAAGAGATGTAAAAAGATATGTCTGTCATTGAAATGATCATAGACTTTTTTCACACACTGATTTATGATCCACGATCCAAGCATATTTTTCCCATGAAATATCTTTTAATACTTTATTGAATGGATCTCATTGATTTGTTGGGTTATATGGATAACCCTATAAAATATGCATGGTAGAATATTTATTGAAAAAACAAAATATCATGGAATGTGATAAAATAAAATAATTTATCAAATTAATTCTTTAAAACTTCATCCGATGACCACACCCAAAGCGAACACTTGGAAGAAACCCATGTTATATCGTGTATAGGGTATAACACATCTTATAAACTTAGTAGAATCCTCACAATTCTGATCGAAGCCCCTTTTTAGATGTTATACATATTTTTATAGAAAACAATTCATGTTTGATATTGGTAATATTTTTAATTTTCCAAAAACTAATATTGGGGACACTGGTCCTCAAATTCTAATGATATCTGATCACCTAGATCAGAAAAAAAATCCATATAATATTAAGAACAATACATAGAGAAATTGGAGCTGTTTCATTCTCCCCACTATGGTAAGTTATGTCTTGAAAATCCCAAAAAAAGGATAAATAATTGGAATGGGTTTCTAGGAATGGATTTAACACCCCAATATTCCAGAAAGAATTTTAAAAAAAATATTAAATATCTTGCACCACATGCAGCACAGAGTTCAAGCGCTCCATGATCTCTCATTCTAGCCATTTAAAACATCATTATGAATATAAATAACCACATTATTAAATTTATAAATTTTATTTTTCATAATAGACATCATTTTTGAATTCATAATATAAAAAATATATTATGGTTATTTTTTATTTTTCTAAAAATTTTGTATTTTTGAGGAATAGAAAAAAATACTACATTGTTGATAAAAACAGACATTTTTATGTAATTAATTATTTTAAATTTAATTTTTATTTAAAGTCAAAAATAGAGAAATAATACTTAAATTAATACATTTCAGTTAATTTAAATCACATTTATAGTATAATTACATATAAAAATATATTGATCTTTTTAAACAACTCTTTCACTCTCCTTCTCGCCACATCGGCGGGGTTAGTGTTAAACTTAATTTTCTAGTTTATGTGAATTGAATTTAAAACAACATAAATACAAGGTTGTAATTATTATTAGTCTAATAGGAACAACTAAATTTTTAGTGAATCATAATTTTAGTATATTTCTACAACAGTTAAGGGTAAATCAGGTAATTAAAGGTAATAATAAAAAAATAATATTATAGTATTACCCTAACAATTTTACTGATTTCATTGGATGTATGGTTTTCAAACTTAATAAACCATATATGGAAATTATTTTATTTTTTAAGCTACTTGGATTAGAATAACAATTTTATGAAATTTTATTTAATGATAATTTAAAAATATCATACTCCTACTTTTAATAACCAAATAATTTTTAATATAGGGTTATGAAGAAGATAAATTCGACTATATATAATCATTTTTAAGATAATAAATTTATCTTTTTCATGGGAATTTATTTTAATTTATTTGAAAATAAATATTTTAATTGAAATATTTCATATTGGTGATGCAGTAACTATTTAATTAAAAAAATCTAATAAAATGAGATTGAAAATGTGAAAATAAATACAATTTTACATAATTTATAACATACAAAAATTTTATAGATAAACTAGAAATTTTATATATATACTAGAATTGTTATTTTGAATTAATGAAGTTTTTATGATATTATTAAAAAGGAAAATAATAAATATTATCAAAACTAAAAAAATTATACATTAAAAAAATATTTTATTAAATGATATTAAATTAAAAAAATATATAATTCTTACAAATATCTATATTAATATTAGATATGGATCAATGATCCACTTGGGGTCTGTTAGGTATTTTATAGTATCAATATAAGCCCTAAAGCTTTAAAATCCAGGTTGCCACGATTAGAGTTAATGGGTTTCACTTAGGGTAAAATCCAAATGATAATGTTAATTAAGATACCTAAAAATGTTTAAAAATCATTATTTAAAATTATTTTGACCCATTATCATCTTATATTTTAAATACCGCACATTGGAGCTATTCGAAATCTAAAATCAATTTATATTAACATAATTTTTTAAAAGCTTTCAAGAGCTCCCCTCCCCTCTCCTATAAAAGGCACTTATTTAGTCCCTTCCTCACACCACCAGGAGCCTTATACCATAACCAAGCTCTACCTAATTCTACTATAAAAATTCTTAATAAAATTTTAGAGTTCTTTATCTACTAAAATGAGAATCCCTATATTCCTTAAGAGGAGATCCTAAATAAGTCCAACGATGAACAGGTAATTGTTTAACCAATTCAATTCATCTCATTTTATTATTATAAAAAATATAGTTATGTTATTTTCATACTAGATTAATAAATATAGTATCATCTAAATATTTATAATTTTTTTATGATTATGGTATGACCATATTATTTTCATTATCCATCCTATAAAAAATAATATCTCCATGTGTGTATGCATAAATTTTAACATCTACACACCATTGTGTAATTTTTTATCATATCTAAATTATTTTTTTAGTATAATTATGAATATAATGTATATAATTAATTAATAATAAATTAGAATTATTCTTTATAATTAATATAAAATCAAATTCTAAACCACTTAACCTTTAAGGGAATGATATTATCGCTAGTGTTTATTTACGACCTACCATTTCTATGAGGTGATGAGATATTTTCTCCACATTAACCATTGAATAATGGTTAAAAATTTTATATGATGAGTAAATATAATAATTACGAACTTAATATCATTTTTTATATGAATAAAATATAGATTATCCATAAGAAACACGTGTTACATGACAAAACATGCATAAGAAAAGAAAGTAGTTAATAACTAGAAAAATCATAATACTAAAATATTATTAATAAAATGGAATAATTGGATCATATATGATATAATAAAAACTTATATAGATATTTTATATATTATTAAAATTCATTAACTATTATACATGAGGTTAACACACCCTTGAGTAAAGGAAAGTACAAGGTAAGGGTTATTTTAAAACCTCATTATTATATGAGAATGTTTATATGTATGTGTTTACTAGGGTGTAGTTCACATGAATGTACATGTAGCTTAAAATATATTTCATAATATGTTTAACATCCCTTATAAACTTTTTAATATCATTTTTACCATATTTGGATTTTTGTTAAAATTTTTGGGAGGAATATTTCTTTCGTTTTCCAAACAAGTTACTTTATGACCTTTTTGAAAAATTCAAGAACTATTACATTTTAACTTATAAAGAATTATTGAATTTTACATTATAGTATTACAAGTATAATTTCAATAGTTTTTTTATTTTAAAATTTCACACCCTTTTATAATATAATTTCAATAGAGAAGGGATACTTCTCTCAGAATGTTTTAATGATTTTATTATATTATTTTCATACATGTCAACATAATTTGTTGAATTTAATGATTAATTATGGTTAATTTATTATGATATAATCTATTGTATTATATTAACAGTTTTATTATCGATTTGACTTTGGATGTTCTATTTTCATACAATTCATTGTATATGATTAATGTATAAGAATTTTGTATGTTAGTTTTAATACGAATGTTTATGGTGGATATGTTTCAACCTTTTAATATGAGTAATGAATTGTAATTTTTAAAACCTATGGATTGGGGATTGGTTAATGAAATCCCTCCTAGTTTGGGACTGGTTAATTATTTCCCCTCAATGCATTAGTAGTTCTCATGAGACAAAGTATTATTGTTTTTGACTAACATCTTACCCATTTTTCGAATGATCTTGGAAAGAGGACTTGACTATATGGTTATTATAATGTTATGTGTCCTCTAGGTCCATTAATTTGTTTTTTTTGGATGTTTTTTGTCTTTGGATTATTTTTTTAAGGAGTTTTGGGAAGTTCCGTAGTTAAAAGGTGGAAGTATGGAGGCTACACGTCATGTAACTTGATTTCACTGTGTAAAAATTATTTTTTAAGCTTGTACTAGAAAAATTCAGAACATGTAGACTATTACATGAAATTAAAAATGGATTCAAGGCCTATGATATTTTGTGTTTTTAGAAATAAAATAAACTCTAAAGGATACAAGTTTTTTTAAGAAAGTAGACTTCAAAGGAAATCATGGAATGAAAGAGGATTACACATTGTGTTATCCCCCGATGATGTAATGTTTTAAAAACTTAAATCTTATATAGTTTTCACAAATACTATAGATATTGTATTCTCTCTCATTCTATATAAACCTTAGGTGCCCAGAGGATTTCTTGGAACCCTTTTCCTCCCTCATTGATCTGTTGATCTTGGTGATCATTCGTTGGTGATATATGGGGATCCAAGGTATGTTATCCATTTGTTTTATAACATTTTCCCTCATTTTTGTGTCATTATAATCCATATATCTTCATTTTTTTCATGTATTGTGCTTATCCAGGATTCCTAATGGGGTATCTCTTTCTTTTTATTGGTGCAGTGGTGTTGTCGAATCCTTGGATGGATGCAGATTTGGGAGGATATGTGTTCGGTGGATAGTTACATGATCTATTCACATGTGAAGAACATTGAAACCCCTTTTAGGTTTGTATTTTCCTTCATTTATATTTTATATTTTATCAAGTGGGTGGTATATACAATTTATTTCCTATGGATTATAGTTTTTCTAGACTAATCTAAGACAAGAACCGGGTGAATGAATTAAAAGGGGTAGAGGGAACCGATGGACATATTAATTTATATTTGATTTTATTATGATGTTGTTAAATATATGGGATGACATCCCCAATTAAAATGGTGTTATATGGGGGTTTTTTTGTTCTAGATATATCTATTGTGTGTTCTCATTTGGTTTTGGATATTTCGGAATCACCCTAAATGGAAACTGTCTAATCACGTACACCTGACTAATGAACGGATTCCCAAAGATTATAAAACATCTCTGATAATCCATGATTTAAAAGTGGAATGAAATAATGTATTCCTCGTTATATCTAAAATTATGTTAGTCTTTGTTATGTGGGGTGATGTGTTGTGTGGGATCGTATAGTTCTGTGTGCGGGAAAGATGGAATGTCAAGAGGCTATGTTTTACTATTTAGATGTTCTTTGTTTCCTGTTGTGGGGAATTTTTGAAGAAGATGTGTTTGTTATTGGATGATTTTGGTGTTGTCGTGGATGAACATGTATGCAATACATCAACCTAACCATGCAATGAATTCTGAGGTTGATAGATTGATTGATTTTGTAATATATGGGATTTGTTATGAAGTAGGGCTACTTTCGGGATGTGTGGTGATGTGTTGTTGCGTTGATTATTTGGTGATGTTCTTGGTATTTTACAGTATAGTAGCTGAATAAATGAATAAAAAATTGGTTAATGATGTTTGGAAGTGAATTATTCTGGTTTTGTTAACAGAATGACTAAATGAATTGGGAAGGAATGATGGTAATGGTTTAACAGAATTTGTTGCTAATTGGAATGAATTTTTGTCTTGTTTTGTGGTAATTGCATTTAGAGGTAGTGGCATGGTTGTTAGTGTAGAGAGTTAGTTGTTTGTTTAAAAACCCATAGGATTGGTGTGAGTTTTTTGCATCATATATGTATATAATTGTGTATTCCTTGTGATTTATATATGTATCCCACCATAGGTGAGAATTATGTGATGAACAACCCATCATCATGGGGGAGCGTGTTTTCATTAACATCATGGTGGGAGAATGGATGGCTGGCCACCCACTCTTCATGCTCCTTCTTGAAGGTGGTTGTATCCCAAGATTCTTTAGGAAGGATATGGTTTGTGGGTACAAGTTGTGTGCAAGCAATTTGTTCATTTCCATGCGACTTTGGGATGAGATGAGTTGTTTTAACTAGGAGTCTTCGGGATGGGATGTGATGTTCTAACCCAAGTGTTTTTTGGATGTGATGTGGTATGTTTCCTTAGTGTTTGTGGGTGGGATGAGGTGTGTTATGTGGCCTAGGTGTGTACGGGTAGGATTTTATGTGGTATGTGGCCCATGTGTCTATATGCGAGATGTGGTGGTGAGGCCTGGGTGTGTGCTAGAGGGGAGCGATGTGGTGTGTTCATAAGAGGTAGGAATGTCAGGACATTTTTTGTCAGGGTGTGAGAGTATCTATTTTTTTTGGAAGTGGTGTGGGGTACCCTATTATCGATGTTCATTATATTACTTTACTTGACTTGCGTTATTTTATGGACATGACATGGTGCAGTCGGGGTGGTTAGTATACCTTCTTAGGTGTTTCTTTGTTCTACTCTTTTCTCATAGCAGCATTAGTATGTTTCATTTTGATGTGGATATGAGACTTTGGTTTTCCTACTAAGTATACGTATATTATCATCCTACATATAAAAAAAATCACATTTATAGGATGACTTGGCTCCAATCATGATAGTTTTTGTGTCATTGTCTAACTATACTTTTTGAAGTACATTAGAGACTTTTGTTTTGTATCATTTTTATTTTAAAAAATCATGTGGGATAGATTTTGGATTTCTTATATATATATATATATATATATATATATATATATATATATCTTGTAGTTTTTTTTGGAATTAACCATACGATCTCCCAGTCTCGTTTTTTATAAAAAGGGAAATGCCTTTGATTTTGTGAGATTGTATATTGTTGGTGATGTTTGCCACCCAGGGGCTAATAGAGGTGGGGCTCGGGGGTTATCGTCTCCCTTTCACCATTTCTAGCTCAAGAGGAATGTATTTTCGGGGAGGGTGTCATGAAATAATGGAATAAGAGTGATCATTGACAAAGAGGATGGAGTTTGGAGTTATGAATAGTGAGGATTTCATGGGTTGGTAGGGAAAAAAATGGCATGTGATATTGGTGCATGACATAGGCCAAGGAAGACCAACTAAGAAAAAATATTTTAGGGCCCCTATTTTCAGATTCAAGGACTTTGAGACTACCTAAAATCGAAGTGATGCTACCCATCTATAGCGTAGAGACCCTAGGAAAGGTACATTCATCTTGATGACTTGATTTCTTGTTTGATTTTAGTGTTTTGGAAAATTTGAAATGAATGATGAAATGAGTTAAAAGAGTTAAAATAAATCTTAAATAAAATTACATTAAACATAGGTTTAATAATTCATTGATTACCTTTAAACTATGGAACCTAGTCATCATCTACATGTGGTTCAGGTAGTGGATGATCGATAGGCTGATCTGGTCGATTAGCGGATGGTTGATCCAGTGGAGTAGGACAACTAGTGGTAGAGATAGTTACATGATTTCCAGTGCTAGACCTTGGGAAAGTATTAGGGAAGGATTTCAGACATGGATATAGAGATCTCACTTGAGGAGATTGATATCACCTCCAATTGGATATGGGCTTCAACAAAGAACTGCATTTCTTTAGATGTGAGTTTGATGCTGAAAGTTTCACATCAGTAGTGAACACATGATCTAGGGAAGAGGAAGGAGGAAAAACTATTGTGTGTTGACATTTTGAAAGAACTCTAGGTGGAGTTCCTTTCATCAACCATGAATTCTGAGAATATTTAAGAGCTACACTCCCTTCAGAAAAGATTATATAAGTGTGGGAACTTGGGATCGAGGCTGTAGATCTTTTTCATTTCACCCTAGATCTATTTCCAGATGAGTATTCTCATAAGAGATGGATTTAGAAGGACATCCACCCTTCTATATAGTTTTTGGTTACTCATTTTATATTTTTATTGTATTTAGTGGTTCAAAAGAAGAAATGGGTGATTAATAGGATGCCCTCATGGGGAGGTATACTACATGAGGGGAGGTAGTATAGTTCATTGAGAGGTAGATCTATTAGTGGATGATCACATGCACATTTACTAGTGATGTTTTGACTTGCTGGGAGGTGACCACAACAATTTAATTTATTATATTTTGGTCCCAGTGGCCTTCTTGACTTTCCTATGGTTTTGGGGATGATGTGTTCACTTTATGGGGTCCATGAACATCTTCATAATCAGTGTTGAGTGAACATTCAATATTAGTATGGTAGAGGTGGACATGTTTAGTTCCAACCTCAACATCATTTGACAACTGGGACTTTTCAACAATAGGTAAAATAGGCTCATGCTCCACCCAGGGGAGATGGATAAGGTAGGGGTTGACCTTAGGATATCCTTTAGGGACCTCGAACTGGCATGTTCATGGAGGCAGTCATTAGAAAATGTGTAGAGGAACTGGTCATGGTCAGTTGTTTGTAGTTGAGGCTGTAATTCTCATAGGAACAATGATAATTAGAGGTACAATCTTCTTATTTAGTACCCTTGGTTGTCCATTGTTTTATTTTGGAGCTTCTCACTCCTTTTTTCACCCATTATTGCCCATTATCTATGAAAATATGTAGAGAGGCTTCCCATTCCCCTAGTGTTGAGTACACCATTTAGAGGCTAGATCAACTTTTTTTAATGTGTGCTAGGAATTTAGACTGATTATGGGACCATATTAGTCCCATGGGGATATTTTCTTACTGCAGATACAGCCGTAAGATGTCATTATCTACATCTATTGGTTGTATTCCATGCATGTTGTTATGAATGCTTTGATTTAAGAGTTTTATTTTCATAGGTGGATTGAAATTGTGTGACTTTCATTGTAAAGTGAGGTTGTTAGGGTTGTAGTTGGTGTGTGTAATCTATTAATTACTTTTTGATTGATATATTAGTGGAATTAGTGGACACTGAGATAGTGGAACTCCTTATGGTTGTTATGGAGTTAATGGATGCTTTTCCAAGGAGGTTATGACTCTATCCCATCAATGTGAAATTGAGTTAGGACACACTTTTTTCACTGTTCTTCATCGATTTCTAGGTCTCCTTATCGGATGTCACCTTATGTGTTGTAGGAGTTGAGGATTTAGATATATGATCTGATGAGTAATGGCTTTATATAACCCGTTGTGTCACCATGGGGTGTTCTAGTGTTTTTTCAGGGAAGACATATGGTTGTATGAGGTTTTCCATAGACTACTAGTGGTTGAATCATGTTATGGTCACGAATCATTATCCTCTTCCTTGGATAGATATCTTTATGACCAGATGATGGGGGAAAGTTGGTTTTAGAAGATATATTTGCGATCAGGATATCACCAGTTGAGGGTGAAGGTGAATGATGTCCAAAAGACTTATTTCAGGGGGTAAGTATGGGAAATTCGAGTTCATAGTCATGTTGTCTGGTGTTACAAATTCACCAACCATGTTCCTGAGTCTTATGAACTATATTTTCTTTGATTTTCTACACCAATTCGTTTCCATGTTCATCGATTAAATCATGATCTACTCAAAGTTAGAGGATGAATGTTTTGATCTTATTAGGACTCTCTAGTTGGTTCTTCGATGCCAAAAATTCTATGAAAATATTTCCATGTGTCTATTAAAAACATGAGATGTGAATTTCATTAGGAATGTGGTGTCATAGATGATCATTTCAATGGATTCATCAAAGGTTGAAGCAATTGTTTCTTGGGTATCACATAAGAATGTTGCATAAGTTCTCAATTTTCATGGCCTCTCAGGTTATAATTGGAGGTTTGTACCATATTTATCTTTATTTATAGCTCCATTGAAATATCTAACTAGAAAAGACCTTGATTTTTCATGGGGTGAAGTAATTATAGGTAGTGTTTGATTTTTTGAAGGGGAAGTTGGATAGTGCTCCAATGCACCAGTTTCTAGAGGAAGGGGTGATGTTTGAGGTGTTTTGTGACACTTTCCATCTAGTTTTGGGATGCATATTGATGCAGTTGAAGAATTGATATCTTATGGGTCCAGGCATTTACACCCCCATGATAATAACTATTCCACCCAAGATCTAGTGTTATAAGAGGTCTTTATTGTGATGACGTTATGGTAGTATTACCTCATTGAGGATTTCTCTCTGTTCTTCATAGATCACAAGAATTTTTTATATATCTTTTCCAAATGTGATATTGATTTATAGTAGAAAAGGTGATTTCTGTTTCATTAGGACTACGATTTTGAGTTATTCTATACCTAATGAAAGGGGATCCTCATGGCTGATGCTTTGAGTAGAAAGTTATAGAACACGGTGGTTCAAGAATCAACAGACACATGGAAAGAAATGGAGAAGTTTGAATCCTTGCACTTAGATGCAGGAATGGATGGTGGAAGAGGTTGTTTTTTTCAGATGATAGTGCAATATTCTCTAATGAATCTAGTAGAGGATTCATAGTGGGGAAAATAGGAGGAAGAGGTGTTGTGCAATTTTTTGGCCACAGTGTTTATTTTGAGGGATCTTCAGAGGATGGTCAGAGTCAGATGTTGTTCTATGAGAGGTTGTTTGTTCTAGTAGAAATTCATGAGGGTTATCTTCATGAGACTCACAAATAACCATTAGAGGTAAAACAAATAATTTATAAAATATACCATGGCTTGAAGATACAAATTTTGTGGCCCATTATGAAAAAGAAATTATTAGATTTTGTGGAATGATTCTTGTTCTTATTGATGGTAAATGTAGGAAACTATTCTTTTGGTGGATTATTTCATCCCTTGGATGTCCTTGAGTGGTGGTGGGTAGAAATATAGATGGATTTTGTCACAAGGTTTCCCTTGGGTCAGGGAGGCTATGATTTCATATGGGTGATAGTGTATCATTGGATGAAATCTTCTCAATTCAAATCTTGAAATGATTTAGGAATAATGGATGATTTGGATAAGAGGTACATGGATGAGGAGGTGAAGTTTCATGGAATTACAAGTACTATTGTCTCAGATCAAGACACACAGTTTAATCGCAAGTCTGGAGTAGATTGCAACATGATTTTGGAAACCAGTTACACCTCAAAACAATTTTCCACCCTCAGATAGATTCGAAGATAGAATGAAAAATCTAGATACTGGATGATATGCTATAAGAATGCATCTTGTATTTGGTGGATCTTTGGTGCGACACTTACCCTTGGTAGAGTTTTTTTATAATAATAGCTATATCTCTTCAATTGGCATGGATATATTTGATTCTTTGTACAAAGGATCATTTCGTTCACCCTTGTGCTGGATAAAGGTTGGGGAGACAACTAATCTTTGTTTTTGAGGTATTTTCAGAGCCCAAATGAGAAGGTTTAACTCATTCATTATAGGATAAAAGCAGTGCATGACTGACATAATTTGTATTCCAATCATAGAAGGAGGTTCATGGTGTTTGAGGTTGGGGACCACGTGTTCTTGAATCTTTCCCCACAACATGGGTAACTGTGTCTTTCTATATGGATTAAACTTTCTCCCATGTTCTTTGGACCCTTTGAGGTGTTGGATCATGTTGGTGAGGTGGCATACTAGATGGTGTTTCTAATGTAGTTAGAGAGGATCCAAGATGTATTCCACATCACTCAACTTCATTGGTATCGTCATGATGACTCCCATGTTATTTACTAGGGAGAGTTGGGTATCAAGGATGACGCGATGTACATGGAGATTCCTGAAGAGATTCAAGACATAAATAGATGGTAGTGCATCGGCAAACCATTCAATTGTTTCATGTGCTGTGGAGGAATGATGACCAGTTTGAGAGTACTGTGGTGCAAGAAACATAGATGCATTCCCAATACCCATTGTTGTTTTCAGTTTTACTTTGTTCTATTATGTTTTGAAATTTAATTTTTTTTCATTATTTATGAATTATTTTTTTACATCAGTTTGAAATGTGTGTGGTAGTCCTGAAACATGGAAAGGGGAGGACCTGATTCCTAATCGAGATACATTATTTTCGATGTGATTAAACCCATTTGGGTGAGTCAGCACCACCCTAAGAGGATGGTATCTTGACATGTATTATTTAATTACTTGGTTCCTATGTTTAGATATTGTGGTTTTTCATCTCATATACTATGTCTTGTGGTCATTTAGTTTGATGTGATAAGTCATGTTTATATGTGTCGGAGGAGGTGTTCTTGGATGTGGGGGTTTCCACTCTATCTTTCAATCAACACAGAGGGATTTATTGTTGAAGGTTGATATTTTTTTTGTTATAGGCATTCCAAGAATAAGAAGATCCATGAGAGGTATCTCATGGGGTGGTTGTTTTGACCCCTTTTTTTATGATCTTGGTTTTGGATTCTACAGGTAGATAATCATTTGAGTTTTATCAAATGTAATGGTCAATGTACTCCTAGTTCGTTACTTAATAGTTTCAGTATTTGGATATTTTCGGAGGTGGATCTATAGGAGTTTAGAGAATTTTGGTCGTTAAAATATGTATGTAGAAAGGTTTCACATTGTGACACTTGAATTCAATGGGTGATTTTTGGTTTCACATCTTGTTCTATAAAGATTCATTATTTTCATTATTTTATATGGAGAGAAAAAAGGATTAAAGGTGTGTAATATTTGGGAGTTTGAAAAATAAAATAAAATTGAAAGCTGATTGGTTTTTTAGAGGAAGTCGACCTTGATATATTTCGCGGTGAGAGAGGGGATTACACATCATGTAATCTACCAACATTATAATGTTTTAAAAATTTATATAAGATTAGGCTTTTCTAAACCCAATAGATATAACAATCTCTCTTGTTCTAGATGAACACTAGGGGCCTTGAGGAGGTCATGAACCCTCATTCTCCCACTTCGTTCAGTTGATATACGTGATCAATTTTTGGCTATATGTGGTGATTCAATGTACATTCTACCTTCATTTTTCTAGAAGTTGCACTCAATTTGGTCTCGTTATATTCCATATCTCCTTGTATTACCATGGCATGTTGTTATCCATGATTCCTAATGGGGCCGCTCTCAGTTTCTGTGGGTGATTTGGTGTTGTGGTGACCTCGAATGGATGCAAATCATGACGAATAAGTGATAGTAGGGACGTTACGTGATCCATTATTATGTGAAGAATTTTAACACCCCTTAGAGGTATATATTTTACTTCATATAAGTTTTATTATGTATCATGTGGGAGGGGAATGCTTTTGTTTTAATATAGATCATTGTAGTTCCACACCAATCCACGATATGAACCGAGTAAATGAATTGAAAGGGGTGGAGGGATTTGATGCACATGTTTTTTTTTTGATTTGATATTATTGTGATGTTTTGAATAATATGGGTTCAAAACCTTACTAAAAATGGTGGTCATTGGTGTCTTTGTTTTCATGTGTTATATATGTTATTTTTGATTCTTTGGTTTGGGTTGTTTTCATATCAACCAAAATGAAAATTGGTAAATCACATACACTTAGAAAACGGATGGATTCCCAAGGATTCTACACCAACTCTGCTAACCCATGAATTAACAAGAGGAATTAATTAAGTGATGAGTTTTCAAATTTATAATTATGTTAGGATTTGGAATGTGGTTGATGTGTTTTTTTGGATAGTGCGATTGTGTTTGTGGGACATATGGAATGTGAAATGGCTATGTTGTGTTGTGTGTATATATTCTTGTTTGTGTTATGGTATCTTTCTGAATCCCATGTGTGTGTTGTGGGTTGTTTTGGGTAGTGTGGTGGATGAACATGTATTATATACATCAACCATACCATGTAATGGAATCTCATGTAGAGAAATCGATTCATTATGGAATGGATGTGAGTGTTATGCAGCGGGGTTGTGATTGGGATGTGTTGTCACAAACTGAATCTGGTCACTACCAATACTGGCACCAAACCCAGCCTATGACAAGTCTTGAAGGGAATTCCCTATCCCCAAAGGCTGGCACAAGTTCTCGGGTATCATTTATCTTGGTTTGGGAATGATTTACCTGAATATGTATACATAAAGTATCAAAAATAATTGATAAAATGAATCTGAATATTTCATACCAACAAGGTTTATACAAAAAATCCAAAACTGAATACATAAGTTTAAATGAAATAAAAAAGGTCCAAATACACAATTAAATAGAAACAAAACATCCCCATGGACTATACATGATAAGGGGTCGTCACCCCCATGCTATCTCCACAACTCTACCCCCAGGATGGGGACTAACACCCTGAACCGCCATCACCCCTAGTCTTTCCTTTACTGGAGTCAATCATAACCAAGTCTACTTACACCCAAGGGGTGTAAGTAGGGGTTTATTCTAATCCAAATAGGATACCATCCAATAATTCAAAATATCATGAAATACAATGTGAAAAAGAAAGCAGTTTTAATACGCAAATAAAAGCAGTGATAAAATCCAATAAATGCAACTTTCAACTGAAAACATTTTTCAAGATAAAGTTTTTAGAATGATCACACACTGAAATAGTCATGTTATATACTATAAAATAATGCCAAAACACCCCAATACATGGGTAAATACCACAAACACAATGAGAAACAAAATCAGGAACACCCCAAGGCTCTAGATAGTCTTGGCCCCATGTACCTCATACCTCGGTGTAAAGTAACCATAGTAAAATCTATTCTCGTGCACGATCCACTAGTAGGGAACATATCCATAACATAGTGGTCCCCAATCATCATCCAAATAATTTTTTTAGAGTTTTCATTATCCAAATTCTAGGTGAAACAGGGACAAAACCCATCCAGTCCACTAGCCGTACTAGAACACATCCGCCCCACCTAGGTACCCGGGCATCCCCCATTGTGCTCAAACAATTTCAGGATGATAAATATATCCATTTTCATATAAAACACCACTATCGGTCACATAAAATTATTACATTAGCTACACACATTTTATACCATTTAAAACACACAACAAAACACTTTGAATTTCAATAAAACAACTTCTCCAAATCTTTCTTTATTTTGCACCCAAAACTCTTTGATAAACCCAGTTGAAAACCATATTCATACTCATATTTATCAAAACAGAATCCGGAAAACCTTAATAATTTCTTTAAACTCATTACATTATTTAAAATACAATCCTAATAATCATTGCATAGAATACCCATGTAAAAACCCAATTCAACACCAAATTGGTACTTAAAAACCATTTTCTTAAAAAATGTCACCCAAAACCAATTTCACAGCAACAACCAAAGAATAATAACATTTAAAACATTATTTTCATCCCTAATACAGTTCCAATAAGGTCAACTAAATAACTAAAAGGAATCCCTTAATCAACCAATAAAAGTTTTATATAAAAAAAGCACAATGTTCACAAGAAATTGGCCCTTAAAATTTACTTGCATTACAAACACCACTAAAACCAATTTTTACAGCACCAAATCAATGAGTTAAACAATAAAATATAATAAACTCTGTATCTATGTCAAACGGATAGCATAAAAAGTGTATCACCTACCAAATAAATGAAAACCCTTGAATCAACATGCGAAAATCAAGTCGCACCACCACCGCACCTAGAGGGAACTTAGAACAAACCTAAAACCACAAAATTGGACCAATAAAACCCAAGGATAAACCCTAGGGTATAAACCCTACCTCCTATTCATTTGTTAAATCATGTAAAAGGGAAAAAACCCCTATAAAATAGAATGAAACCCTAAGCAATTTGAAATCGTAATGGAAGAGACTCACTTACTTGAGGGATCTTGAATAATCGCCCCTAATACACTAGTAGCTGAAACTTAAAATATAAAAAACTTTATGGGATGTTCTAATAAGGATGAGGAGGTCATTTAGGAACTATAATTGAGGAAAAATATTAATAATTGAGAGTGTTATGATGGAAATAACTTACCTCCTCAAATCTGCCTGATTTTAGAAACCCTATGATTTTCAACACTCATTAGCGATGATGAAGAGCTCCAAAGAGAGGGGAGAGATGTTGGGCGCACGTCTGGGTTCAATAGGATCGTGTGATACTTAAAATCACCAAATAATACTTAATATTGAATATGTTATTAAGTAAATAAAATTCATTTTTAGAACTAGATATGGGCTTCCGGGGAGGCCCAATCCCTTAAATAAAACCCAAAATTCACCGTTTTTATGGATATCTAAAGGATAAAAATTTTTATTGTGGTCTCAAAATACCAGGGTATGACATTTAAGAATTGGAATGAGTGAAAAATATTAAAATTTTAAAAACTTATAAAAGAAACAAAATTTATTTTTAAATCTGGAATTGGGCTCACGGTTTGCCCCAAATCATGAAAACTCACCTATTCCTCCATAAAACCATGGGAATCCCCCAAAACAAAGCATTAATGGAAAATAAATGAAAAATACCTTTAAAATATTTCATTAATTTGACAATTCACACCACCATGAAAAATTTTCATCCCAGAAAGTCAACCTGAAGCTTTATTAGAAAACAGGAATGGATACTCTTCCTCAACCCATGACTTCCGCTCCCATGTCTCATGTGTATGATTACCATGCTTCCAATGAACCTGAACCAATAAAAAGGACTTCCCTTGAAGAACCTTCTCTTGGGAGTCCACTATTTTCACTGACCACTCAATAACAGACAAGTCAGGCTATAACTCTATTTCTTCCCAACTCAGCACATGGGATGGATCTAGGATGTATTTATTTAACTGGGAGACATGGAAGACATCATGGATGGATGTCAAATGAGAAGGTAAATCCAACCTGTATTCCACCTTTCCAATACGCTCATTGATATCAAAGGACCCAATATACCGCTACATCATCTTACCTTGCTTCCCCAATCGACGATGGCCCAGACGAGGGGCCACATTCAAGAATACCCTGTCACCCATAGAAAACTTTAGTCCACGATGCCTTCGGCCATCATATGATTTATAGAGACTATAAGATATCATTAAACACTGCCTGATCAGCTTGAACTTCTCAGACATCTCCTGCATAGAGTTGGCCCCAATAGTGAGGTCTCACCTGCCTCAGTCCAACACAGGGGGGGCCCGACAAGGGCGAATATAGAGAACCACAAAAGGAGCCATTCAAATGGAGGATAGGTAACTGTTATTATAAGAAAACTCAACCAGCCCTGAATGGCTATCCCAAGAACCTCCAAAGTCCAGGACAGATGCACGAAGCATGTCCTCAAAAATCTGATTTGCCCGCTCTGTCTGACCATCCATCTGAGTGTGGTATGATGTGCTCATCTTAATCTTAGACCCCAAGGCCTTTTGAAGTCCTTCCCAAAATCAAGAAGTGAAGTGGGAGTCTCTATCTGATACAACTGATAATAGTACGCCATAAATCCTCACCACTTTCTGAAGATACAAGTGGGCCAACTCATCCACTTTAGTTGTATCTTTTAATCAGAATGAAGTGTGCTGATTTGTTCAGATGATAAATCACCACCCAAATGGAATTCGTGACCCGGGGTGTACGAGGTAATCCAAAAATGAAGTCCATGGTGACCTCGTCCCACTTCCAGGAAAGAATGGGTAGTGGTTGGAGTAAACCAGAGGGCCTTTAGTGCTCTGATTTCACCTGTTGGCATGTTTAGAATCTCCACACAAAGTCCTATATGTCCCATCTCAAACCAGGCCACCAAAACTACTGAAAGACATCATAATACATCATAGTGGCACCTGGATAGACAGTCCACTGAGACTGGTGGCTATCCTGTATCACCACCTTCCATAGATATAACAGCACTACTGAATGGCCCTTGAAGCTCAAGATGCCCTCGGGAGACGATGACCAATCAGAGGATGTCTCCCCACCATGAAAAAACTACTTCAACCACTGATAAATCTCATCACTCGGTTTTTTCTGCTGTCCACTCCAATAGAGAAGAGTCAACTGGATGCTCACAAAGAATTCCCCTCCAATGTGTTCCCTGGTCTCCACATGCATCTATGAAAAGATCCCCATCAAAGTACACTCATCACTGGACTTCCTCAAAGCCTGAACTAGAACTCTTCTTCTCAAAGCATCGACCACCACATTACCCTATCTTGGGGTATAGACAATATTAAAGTCGAACCCTGGAAAGTTCTCGATCCAACGACGCTACCTCAAGTTGAGGTCCTTCTATGAGAAGATATAGGCTAAGCTTTTGTGAGTATAGTAGACCAAAAAATTCTCCCCAAAGAGGTAGTGACACCAAGTCTTAAAATCATTCATCACCGCTGCCAACTCCAAGTCATGGGTAGGGTAATTCTGTTCATGTGGTCGGAGTTGGCGAGAGCCATACGCCACCACATGATCATCCTATATAAACACACACCCAAGACCCATACATGAAGTGTCACAATAGACCACATACCCCTTACCGGCCTTAGGAAAAATAGGAAAGGGTGTGGTAGTCAACCGCCTCTTCAGCTCCTCGAACGATGCCTGACATTATAAACCCTATACCAACATCACCCCTTTCCAGGGGAGCACAGTCATCAGTGAAGAAAGCTGAGAGAAATCCTGAATGAATCGCCAGTAATAACCAGCCATGCCAAGGAAACTCCTGATCTCGCACACATTTTTCGGCTGCTCCCATGACATAACCACACTAATATTATTGGTTTCCACTAAAACCCACTACTCATAGATTACATGACCCAAAAATCTCACTTCCCTGATCCAAAAAGTTCACTTTGACAACTTTTCATAGAGGAGGTGATCTCGTAATGTACCCAAAATGATCCTCAAGTGATGTTCATGTTCCTCATCAGAGCCAGAGTATACCAGAATTTCATCCACAAACACCAAAACGAAAGAATCAAGATACTGGGGAAACACCATGTTCATGAGTGCCATAAAGACCTATGGAGCATTGGACAATTCTAAGGGCATGACCAAATACTCAAAGTGGTCGTACCGGCTTCGGAAGGTTTCTTAGGTATATCTGACTTCTTCACCCTAAGATGGTGATAACCCGAACGAAGGACTATTTTTGAGAACCACTTTCCCCCCTTAAAATGATCGAACACTTCATCTATTCTAGGAAAAGGGTATTTTTTCTTAATTGTTGCCTTATTCAGCTTCTGGTATTCAATGCACAACTGGAGGGATCTGTCAGCCTTTTTCGCGAACAATTTAGGAGTGGCCCAAGGAGAGATGATCAGGTGAATGAATCCTTTGGATTCTAAGTCGTCCAACTATATATTTAAATCCCTCAGCTCGGTGGGGGCCATGAGATAAGGGGGAAGAAATATCAAATGTGTTCCCAGCGCCAGATCAATCGAAAACACTACATCCTGCTCCGAGGGAAAACCAGAGAAATCATCTAGGAATACCTCCAGAAACTCATTCACAACAAGCGGTAGTACACCTCCAGTGGAAAGACCATAATCCTCTAGAATGAGCGATAACAATTGGATGGTAAGACTTCCCAACTCTGGGAGTGGAGGTCCTGCGCGACGCGACCGAGGATCCCATTCTCCCCGAAAAACATGATGACTCCAATCAGGTACCATGAAACTCACTCACCACCTATAGAAATCAATGTGTGCCTGGAAGTGTAATATAAAATCCATACCACGTATTATGTCAAACATTTATATATCTAGAACCAGGATGTCCCACTCCATCTCAACCTCTGACACAGAAAGCACACACTAGGGGCACCTGAGGCCATGTCCTTATTTCCCAGTGGTGTCACCAACTCCATCGCAAAAGACATCAACTCATTTGTAAAATTCAGAATGTACACAAAACAGGAAGAAATAAATGAAATAGAGGAACCATTATCAAAAATATAATCAACTATAGAAGATGCGATCAAAAAGGGTTCCTCAAACTGTCGACGGTCCCACCTATGATCCTATCGGTGCCTGATCCACCGTATGGAGATGTCCGGTCTCTGCCTGAATACAACCGCTAGTCTATGGTTGTGCCCTGAAATGTCTCTTCCTAGAAGATTACCCAACCCTACCACCATGGCTTCCAAATTGAGATCCCCCGGTCCTCGGTTGCTCAGATTGTGCTGGCACTCCACTTGAAGCCACTGACCCAGCCCCACTCGGAAGTGGACGTGCACACAACAAAAATGCTACAAATGCCCCATACCTTCACACTAGTAATAAGACTTCGGAGGAAGTGCACATGCTGGTAAAATGTGCCCGGGCTTCCCACACTGGTGGCACATGACTGATCTCGCATCAGAAGACACCGACGAAAACTGCTTGGAAGAGTGCCCTGAACTGCCACCTTATTTCTTCACATGATCCCCCTGCTTCCTTTTCTTCTCTGAGGATCTTACACTTCCCACAGCTGATAATGAACCATAGAAACCAGCCATGCCTTTCCTATCAATCTCCACCATGCACGCCCGATCGACGACCTCAATATAGGTCCTCATCTTAAACAAGAACACCTGGGAGTATATCTCTGGTCGTGAGCCTTTCTCAAACCTCTGGGCCTTTGACTACTCATTAGAGACAATTTCAGGGGCATACCGAAACAACTCAGTGAAACATTTGGCATACTCAATCACATATATATTCCCCTGAACAAGATCTATGAAATATCTGGACCTAACATAAGCCAACACCACAGGGAAATACATTTCATTGAAAACAACCTTAAAATCTCCCCATTGCATCTTCTCATTCTTCCCAGCCTGAAGCACTGACCCCCACCACTTACGGCTAGGACCCACAAACAGAAAGGAGGCAGACTTCACCCTATTCTCATCTAGTGTTTCTAGGAACTCAAACTTTTGCTCAATCTTTTCGAGCCATTCTTCTACTTCATGGGGTTCTGAGCTACCTCGGAAGGTATGTTAATTGTTTTTCAGAAACTCTTGTGCTTTATCTTTTTTATGACCTATCTCTTCTGCCCTAACAGGAATAGGATTTTAATTTGGTCTCTGTCCCAAATCATGGATAGCCCGGACTATAGCCTCCATGAGCCTTTGATCAATCGATGTGGGAGAACTCTCTCCAGCTTCCTCTCGTGGCCTCATGGGAGCATTCCGAGGAGGCATGTTTCTACAAAATGCAACAGTCACAAAACAATATTCAATTCCACAATTCAAAATATTTTAATCAAATAAATCAAATATAAATAAACTAAACACATTTTAGTAATAAAATAAACAACTACTCCACATCCTCCGGATGTCCACGTGTGGTCTGCATCACATACGTCTCACCTGGAAGTGAAGTCTTTCTATAAATCCAAACATTCCCTAGTCATTCAAGGTCTTCCACGAGAGGTGTGGGCCAGGCACCCTACTCACAACCAAAACCCCAAGACCCAATAGTCCTAGCTCCTGTCTATCCCGACTCATCCCAAAATATCAATATAAACCAAAAACATTAAACCCCTCTAATACCATTTTGTCACGAACCTAATCTGGTCACCACCAATACCGGCACCAAACCCATCTCTTGATAAGGCCCAAAGGGCGTTCCCTATCCCTACAGGCTAGAAAAGGTGCCAGAGTATCATTTATCTTGGTTTGGGAATAATTTACCTGAATATGTATACATAAATCATCAAAAATATTTGATAAAATGATTCTGAAAATTTTATACCAACAAGGTTTATAAAAAAAATCCAGAACCGAATAAATAAGTTCAAATTCAATACACAAGGTCCAAGGACACAATTAAATAGAAACAAAACATCCTCATAGACTCCACATGACAAGGGGTCATCACCCCCATGTCGTCTCCACAACTCTGCCCCAAGGATGGAGACTAACACCTGGAACCACCATCACCCTTAGCCTTTCCTTTACCTCAGTCAATCATAACCAAGTCTACTTACACCCAAGGGGTGTAATTATAGTGTGAGCCTAATCCCAATATGATACCACCAAATTATTATAAATATCATTCAATATAATGTGAAAAAGCAAGCAGTTTGAATATGCAGAGAAAAGTAGTGATAAAATCGATGAAATACAACTTTAAATTGAAAACATTTTTCAAGATAAAGTTTTCAGAATCTTCACACATTTAAATGGGAATGTTATCTACTGTAAAGTAATTGAAAACACACCAATACAATGGAAAATAACACAAAAACAATGAGCAAAAAAATCTGGAACACCCTTAGGCACTAGATAGTCTCGGGCCCCATGTACCTCATACCTTGGTGAAAAGTAACCATAGTAAAATCTGTTCTCATTCATCAGCCACTAGTAAGAAACATACACATAACCTAGTTTTCCCCAATCATCATCCACATAGTGTAGTTAGAGTTGTCGTTATCCAAATTTTAGGTCAAACGGGGACAAAACCCTTCCGGTCCACTAGCCGTACTAGTACACATCCGCTCCACCTTGGTGCCTGGGCTTCCCCCTTTGTGCTCAAACAATTTCTGAATCATACATATATCCATTTTCATATAAAACACCACTAATAGTCACATACAATCAGTAAAGTATCTACACACATTTTATACCATTTAAAACACACACAAAAACACTTTGAGTTTCAATAAAACAACTTCTCCAAATCATTCATTGTTTTGCACCCAAAACTCATTGAAAACCCCACTTGAACACCGTATTCACACTCATATTTATCAAAACAGAATCTAACACACCCTAAATTTTTTTTAAACTCATTACATTATTTATAAAACAATCCCAATAAGCATCGCATAGAATACCCATGTAAAACACCCAATTCAACACCAAATTGGTACTCAAAAACCATTTTTTTAACAAACGTCACCCAAAACCAATTTCTCAGAAACAAAAAAAATAATAGCATTTAATACATTATTTTCAGCCCTAATATAGTTCAATATAGTCAATTGTATAATTAAAAGGCATCCCTTAGTCATCCAATAAAATATTTATATAAAAAAAGCACAAATTTCACATGATATTGGCCCTTAAAATTCACATGCATTACAAACACCAATAAAACCAATTTTATCAGCACAAAATCAATGGTTTAAAAATGAAAATATAATAAAAATAGTATCTATGTCACAAGTACTACATAAAAAGTTGAATCACCTACCTAATTAATGAAAACCCTTGAATCAACGTGCGAAAATCAAGTCGCTCCACCACCACACAAATAGGGAACATAGAAAAAACCTAAAACCACAAAATTAGACCAAGAAAACCCAAGGTTAAGCCCTAGGTTCTAAACCTTACCTCAAATTCATTTGTTACTTCATGTAAAAGGGAAGAAACCCCAATCAAATAGAATGAAACCCTATGCTATTTGAAATAGGAATGGAAGAGACTCAATTACTTGAGGGATCATGAAGAATCGCCCATAATACAACATTATCTAAAATTAAAACTGTCAAAACATCAAGGGAGGTTCTTAGAAGTATGAGTATGTCATTTAGGAACTGTAATAGAGGAAAAAGAGTAATAATTGAGAGTGTTATGATGGAAATAACTTACCTCCTCAAATCTTCCCGATTTTAGAAACCCTCTGAAGTTCAGCACATATTAGCGATACATAATAGCTCCAAAGAAGGGGGAGAGAGGTTGGGATCGCTTCTGGGTTCAATGGGCTCGTGTGAGACTTGAAATAACCGAAAAATACCTAATATTGAATATGTCATTAAATAAATAAAATTCATTTTTAAAACTGGATAGGGGCTTCCGGGCAGGCCCAATCCCTTAAATAAAAACGAAATTACACCATGTTTATGGATATCTAAAGGTTATTAATTTTAACTTTGGTGTTACTCTATTAGGATATGAAATTTAGGAATTGTAATGAGAGAAGAATATTAAAAAATAAAAAACTTATAAAAGAAAGAATTTTTTTAAATCTGGAATTGGGCTCATGGTTTAACCCCATTCATGAAAACTCACCTATTCCTCCATAAAACCTTGGGAAACCCCAAAAACAAATCATTAATGGAAATTAAATGAAAAATACCTTTACAATATTTCATGTATATGACATTTCTAGTGATGTGTCAGTATGTTTCTTATTTTTTGTTGGGATTGGTAGTTTTATGGATTATGGTGTAATAAATGGATAAAAAATGGTTAATAAATTATAGAAAACGCATGGGTTAGATTAGTTAACGGAATGAATAAATTAATTGTGAATGAAAAATGGTAATGGTTTAAAAAAATTGGTTGGGGAATGTAATGAAGTTGTGTCTTGTTGTGTGGTAATTTCATTTAGAAGTAGAAGTAAGGATGGTGGTGTTGGGATATTAATTTTGGTTTGAGAACCCATAAGATGGTCATGAGTGTTTGGTATCATATATGTATATACTTGTATTTTTTCTTTTAATTTCTATATGCATCCAACCCTAGTTGAACACTATATTCCAAACACCCCCATCATCAAGAGTTAGGGTGTATTTCCTAAACATCCGAGTTGGAGGATGGATGGAACGCCACCCAGTCTTCCCTAATCCTTCTTCCAGGTGGTGGTAACCCAAGATTCTTAGGGAAATTTTTTTTGGGGATCATGTATGTTTGGGAAATATATGTTATCTCAAGTTTTTTTAGGATGTGCTGAGTTGTGTTTTTCCATCTGCCTTTGGGATGAGGTGTGATTTGCTTTCCCCGGTGTTTTTGAGATGTGACATGGAATGTCACCTTAGTGTGTGCTGGCGGGATGAGGTGTGATACGTGGCCATGGTGTCTGTGGGTGATATGTGGTTGTGAGGCCCTACTGCATGCGGTCATGTTGTGTTGTAGTGTGTTCAAAAGAGGTGGGAGCAGCAGGAATTTTTCGATTAGAGTGTGAGAGTTTCTAATCAATGGAAATGTTTTGCGATGAACTCGATTATCGATGTATATTATATTAATTAACATTAATATTTTTATATGATGAGAATGCCTTGCTGAGGTAGTGGTGGTTAGTATACTTTCTTAGGTGTTGTTTGGTTCTACTGTTTTTTCATAGAGGAATTAGTATGCTTATTTCAAATGTGCATGAGAGAATTTGGTTTTCCTAGTGAGTATACATGTATAATCACCCTAAATATATAAAAAAAATTTCTGGTTTCTAGGAGGAGTTCATGGACCGTGATAGAATTTACTATCTCGGATCTCGACAGTTGAAGTGATGTTTCCTATATATACCTTTCGTACATACATTGGAGACATTTTTATGTATCTCTTATATTTTAAACATGAATGTGGGATGGATATGGTATATTATATATATATATATATCTTGTTGTTGTTTTTGGATGGTCCATCTTATCTCCCAATCTCGGTTTTCAGGAAAAGGGGAATACCTCCCAATTTTTGAGATTGTATACTCATGGTGATGGTCTCCACCCTAGGGGCTACTGGTGGAGGAACATGGGGGTTAATTATCTCATTTTAATCATTACTATCCTAGGAGTTGTATCTTTTGAAGGAGGGGTTGTGACAATTATGATATCCTAAATTATGCATTCCCTGGTTATAAGAATAGTTATTGATATAAAATGTTATTATTTAGCTTGTATAATATCCATTTGAATGTTTAAATTAAATCATTGGATTTATTCCTACCACATTATGCTTAATATTATGTTTAAAATTATTGTGATTCAGTTTTATACCATTCCTTAAATGTTTAAACTTATTTATGATAGACTCTCCAATATTGTTTACCCTTACTCAACATATGAGCTCACCCATTTCATAGGTTTAATTTTTTCTCATGATGTTAAGTGGTATATTATGACTGCCTTGTAGGTATTGTCTATGGGATACGATTTTTTTCAATAGAGGTACTATTTTTTTATTTCATTGTGTAATGTAATACTAATTTTTTTACATAATTTTTATAAAACTACTAAATTGTTTGATCCATTAGGATTCATTTCATGTACAATGTACCAATGTAATAGAATAAGGCACCGACTTTGGGAAACTGGGGTTGGGGACTTTATAGTTGGTATCAATGTATTTTTAGTAGAAAACATGGAATCTATATTCAAGAAAATGTAGATTAGTGAACATTACAATAAGATAGACCTCAAAGATAAGTATAGAAGAACATCATATAATTCTGTTTATGTATAGAATATATTTGTATTACTAGAAAATATATTCATTTTTGGATACTAGAAGTAGATATTGTTCACACACAGATGTAACTATGAGTAATAACTCTAAAAGGGTGTTTCAAGATTGACTTGGGTAATCAGTACATGACATCATGACTTAGTACACACCTGGTTTGAAACTCCCAAGGGATATTCATTGGATAATTGATTTTTTTTTAACACCGTTATGAGTTATTTATAAATTAATATGTCCCTAAAGAAACCATTTTTATTATTATTAGGTTTGATATTAATAAAATTTTTAATTTATGTTATGTATTTTACTAGTTTGGAATAATGAACTATGATTCAAAACCAAATCTACTGTATAAATTTGTTTAGAAATTCTACCTAGTGTAATGAATGGAAACCAATTCAATGTGAATCTTCCATGTATATATTTACCTCCTTTGTAATAAAATGACAGCTATTTTGTACATACAATTAATGTTGTAAAAATCATAACTATACTAGTATAGCTAGCTCAGGTTACGAACAATAATCATAGTCATATAGAGAACCCTGATATGTAATTTGGAGGAATAATGTTAGATTGAGTCATGATAAAACAACCTCCAATATTCAGTGTAACTGCAAACCCATGTGTATCATGGTAATGGATAACTTCCATAGATAAGATATTTCTTTCTTTGGGAATTAACAAAAGGGAGAAATTTGTCATGGAAATTTATCATCTCTTAGGATATGTAGATCAATGGTGGTAATTGATTCAAAAATTGAAGGAAGATGAAGAAATAGAAAACATATAATGGGGGTAATTTAATATGATTTTCTTATAAAAATACATTCCATGTGGATAACAAGCGTATATGGAATGGAAATGTATGAGTCTGAGGAAAAGGGAGGATGAAAATGTTACAAAATATGAATCTGAAATCACATGGTTATAATGGCATAAATCATGCTACATATGTAACCCATAAAATAAGATTTATTGAATATTTTATGGGTAAAAACCATTCCTATGATGGGAACTAGTCTCAAAAACATTCTCATTGTAAGAAGATATTGTCTCAGGAGATATCAGGAAAAAAAATCTCTATGTAATAAGATTTTAAAGTAATACAAGAGATGAAGAGTTTTGTTAAACGCTAAAAAAATGAAATAAGGGGAAGTAGGGAAAGGTTTATATTCCACCATGCAGTAATTGTGGGAAGAAACCCCTTGGTACTTGGGGAGTTTGTTAAAAGTGTGAAGATAAGGCCACAAAGATATTGATTTAAAGGTGATGAAATAACATATCAGTTTTCATTCATACAATTGTAATGAAGTGTCTCCTTATGAAAATGAATATTTTAAGCATCATGTATATTTTCCCCAAAAAAGCCCATGGGAGTGAGGCTACAATTATGAGATATTAACTGCTATGTTTGAAGTTATTAATGTTGCGGTGGTAGGTAATTTAACCATCTCCTAAAACTTATCCAATGATTTATTAGCTTTGGGATCATCATATTCTTTTATATATTCCCTATTCGGTAATAAAATTAGACGTTTCACATTTGATTTATCAAAGGCTATTTTAGTTAAAACATATAAGGTAATTCTTACTGCAATAAATATATGTCAATCAATTCCAATTATGAAACATAAATATACATTATTTTTTGAACTTATCATCATATCTATGATTGAATTTTGTATAATCCTTAGTATGGATTCGATTTCAAAATATGATGACAGAATTTTTTTTAAAAAGAAGGAAATTTTGATATGTGAGGAAGAAAAAGAATGCCTTATCATTATATCTGAAACATCATCACATGACTCATACAAAAATCCACCACAAAACATTTACTAAATGAAATTATTAGGGAGGAATAAAAAATAAAATCTAGGGAGAAATAAGGTAATGTTCAAATTGAGGATGTACCTATTTTAAAAGAATACATTGATTTTTTCAAAATATTTTCCTGGACATTACTTGGATTGCGAAGTTGAGTTTTATATTTAATTAATACCTCATGTAAGTCCAATTTTAAATAATTTGTATAGAATTTATATATTCTAATTAGGGTATTTGAAGAAAAATCATGGTGAGTTAGGTAAAATATGATTTACTCACCATAGTGTTTTTCCTTAGGGTGCCCCTGTTCAATTTTTCAAGAAGAACGATAGATCCCAGTGGCTTTGTATTAATTATATGAAAATAAATAAAATTGCAATTATGGAAAATTTTTATTTACCATGCATTGATGATTTGTTTGATCAACTTCACGGTTCCCAAATATTTCCAAATATTGACCTTCATTTTGGATATCATCAATTGGGATTGAACAAGGAACACATTCTGAATATATATTTTCAGCTGAGGTATGGAAATTGTAAATTTATAGTAATTCCATTTCGATCGACCAATTCACCAACTATTTTTATAGATGTCATGAACAAAGTGTTAAACAAATAATTTATGATTTTGTTTGTTGTATTCATTCATGATATTCTATTATATTCTAAAAAATATTATGATAATGAGAATAACATGAGAATTAGTATTTAGACTCTCAGAGGGAAAAATTATATTGTAAATTTATAAAGTGTGAACTATAGCTTCATGAAATTTATTTGCATGTACATATTTTCTCCAAGGATAAAATCCTTGTAGATCCTGCTACGACAAAGACAATCATAGAATGGCCGACACCGATGAGAATAACTAAAGGATCCAGTTTTATTGGTGTAGTAGGTTGTTATCATAGTTCCATCCATAATTTTACTTGATTGGCCAACCTGTTAACAAACCTCACAATTATAGTGGATAATTTATTTGAAAAAAAATTGTGAATATTTGTTTTGAATACGTGAAGAGTAGATTAGTTAATTCACTTATCATGACATTACCATATGGAAATGATGGGATTTTTTAATATAATAAAGCCTCAAAGAAAGGACTTGTATGTTTACTTATTCAAAACTATAGGATTATTTCATATGCATAATGGAAATTAAAACCTAATGAATAAAACTATAGAACTCATCATCTTGAGTTAACAGCAATAATATTTTCTCTAAATATATTGAGAAACTGTATCTCTAATAAAATAAGTGATATATAAAATAATAAAAATAGTTTGAAATATATTTTCTCACATAAATAACTCAACAAGATGAAATAGATATGGATTGAGAATCTTAAGGATTATGATTAGAAAATACACTACCATTTGGGGAGGTAAAATGACATGGAGGATTCTTTGGGCAGGAAGGAACACAGAGTTATAAAAAATGAGTGATTAAAGCGATAATATGTCATAGATCTAATGAAGATGAAGACGGGTATTTTCACTGAATGTGAAACATCACTACTTTTTCAAATGGTTGCTAAATCATATTTTCAATAATGGATAAAAAGTACCCAGTCTAATGAAGCTGATTTTCTAATGATGAGGATTTTCATATTTTTTGGAACCTGATATATCATATTGAGAAGTGTGTATCAATATTATTAATACTAGAGAACATGTGTTGAGTAATTGGACAACTATATTGGTAAAGGATCATTGGATAAAACATAAATTGGAAGGGGTGGTGTGGGAGACTGGGGAATATATGATGAAAATCCACCCGAATATTTTAATGAGGTGATATTTTGAAAATATTGTGAATGAAATTCTTAATCGATGGAAGAAAGTAACATCCCATGATTCAACTATATGTTTCTTTTTTAAACAAATTCAACTGCTTGAGTTGTACTCAACATTGAGTTCGAGCACACCATGAGCTATCAAACAAGCCATTTAAAAAGAGATTATAAATAGTATTAACCAAATTAAGATATTATTTAATTTTTTTTCAATATAAACGTTATTTTTGAATTCAAAATATCAAAATTAACTTAGGGTGACCTTTTTTTATTTTTTTTGAAAAAGTTTCAATTCTTGATGAAGAGTGAATAATACTGCATTGTAGTTAAAAACCGACTTTTTCATTTAAATAATTATTTTAATAAAATTTATTTTAAATTAAATATTGATAAATAATACTTATATTAATCCAATATAGTTCAATGGAATAATTTTTATAATATAATTTGATATAAAAATTTATTGAACCATCGAACGTCTCTTTTACCCACCTTCCTGCCACATATATGGGATTAGCGTTAAAATTAATTATCCTCATTCTGTGAATTTAATTTATAAAAATGGATATAATTTTTTGTAATTATTGTGAATTAATTATTCTAATAGGAATAACTAAATTATTTGTGAATAGTATCATTAGTCTATTTTTATCAGGGTTAAGGGTAAATCGGGAAATTAAAAGTAAAAATAATTTAATAAGTTTATAAAGAAAGAGTAAAACTTGTCCTAAAATCATTTTATGAGTTTTTTTTACTAAAATAAACCTCATCCAAAAACTATGATCTTTTTAAAGCCATTTTGGAAAGGATAAGACTTTTATTATTTTTTATTTTAATATACGTTAAAAATTCCATACTCTGAATTTTAAAAACTAAATCATTTATAATCTAGGGTTATAGAAAAGATAAATTATACATTAAATAGTAATTTGAAATATAATTATTTTATATTCATCCCAAGAATTTATTTTTGATTTTTAGAGAAGTTATATTTTAATGCAATGATTTCATATTGATGATGCAATAATTGATTAATTAAAAGAGATATAAAATAAAAGGCATTAAAAATAATAAAGTAAATATAATTTAACATAATTTACAACATACCTTAATTTTATTGATATCATAGAAATTTTATATATATTAGAAGTTTTAGTTTGAATTTATCATATTGTTATGATACTTCTAAAAAGAAAAATAATAAATAATATCAAAATGACAAAAAAGACACTTTAAAAAACATAATATTTTATTAAATGATAAAAAATAAATATATTTTTTGAAATATTCCATATAAATATAATAATATTAAATATTTCATCAATTATCCACTTGAGTTCCATTTTTCATTTTATAGTAAATATATTGACCCCAAAGAGTAAAAATTTTTGTAGTCATCGAAAGATTGAAAGGGATTAACTAAGTGTTAAATCAAATGAATAGGTTATTTTTTTACCTAAACTTTTATAAATATTATTGGTTGTTAGTATTTAAATCGATCCTCATATTATATTATAAATTTATCACCTTTAAACTATTTGAAATCGAAAAACAATTAATATTAATTTAATATTTAAATGGATTCCTAGAGTGCACCTCTCCTCTCCTATAAAAAAACGTCTTTTATCACTTAATCACACCTCATTAAGAATTATACATCAACCAAAACCTGAAAAATTATCATCTATACCATATTATTCAACTTTAGGATGTCTTGGTGTTCCATAAATACAATCCTTATATCCTTAAGAGGAGATTGAAAGGAAGTGCACCAAAGAAGAGTTATTTTTTACCAATTCTATTCAATTAATGTTTTTCATATACATAATATTTATATGTTGGTTACATAGAAATGAAATAACTCTTGTATCATATATATATATATATATATATATGTTATTATGATTATGTTATAACCATATTATTCAATTTATCCATCTTACTAAAAATAATATGACTACGTCTGTGTGAGTACATCTTACTGTCAACACGATGTGGTGTTATTTTTTTCATCAATACCAAATTTGGATTGGTATAATGATGAATATAATGGATATAAATAATGAATATGATATGATAATGTTTCTATTTTTTTAATATACCACCCAATTCCACACCATTTAACCATTAATTGAATGATATCGTCCCTTGTGTGTACGTACAACCTACAGTCTCCACGACACGATGAGGTTCATTATCAATGTTAACCCTTGAAGTATGATTATAAAATTTCTTTTTTTTATATAATATTAATAAACATAATATAATTCTAGTTATGAATAAATTATATCATATTTATAATAAAAATGAATTACATGAAAAAATGCATAGTAAAACGAAGCTCTTAACACCCGGAACAATGGTAATACTGATTATTATACTAATTTTAATTTAAATGGGTTTCTCTATCCAATAACCTACTTGAAACACAATAATTCATTTCCCTAAAATCATATTTTTCACACAAGACTGAGTCATGTCGAAAAATATTCTATTACCAATATTATTATTTTAAAGGGTATTTAACAACTAGTTTTGTACTGGTGGGAATGAAAAAAAGTAACTATATTATTTTTAAACATTTTTTAGATGTTTTTAGTTTATTTAAATAAATTTTATTCGATTAAAATAAGAATAAATCCAATTGTATACCTAAAAATATCTTATATTTTGAAAAGTTTGTTTTACCACCTATTGCTGGATAATCCTATTTAATGCTAAATTTAGATAGTTTTATAAAAAAAAATTAACAAATTATACTTATTATTGGGAATAATATCATAAAAATTTGTATTGGTTTAATTATTTTCATTTTTTTGATAATATTCATTTTTTAATGAATACTGAAAATACAGCATTTTAAATCAATACTTCTTTTTCGTCTAATTTATTTATATAATTAAGTTTTTCTTTTAATTGGTTTTATGGAATAATTAAATAAATTTTTTATCATATTGTCTAATTTAGGTCATTTTAAAAAAAATTAATTATAATTGGATATAGAAACATTTTGATCTTTTAAACATTTTTACTTTAAAAACATGTTTCTTCATTCTGTCAACAAAATTTAATTTTGAAATTAATTTCAGTCACATCTGTGAATCGAATTGTCAAAAATGGATAAACATGATTTTATTAAGTACGAAAAAATTTACCTAATAGGATCAAAATAGTTTTTTGTGAATAGTATATTTAGTATTTTATTTAGCATAGTTAAAGGTAAATATGGTAATTAAATGTAAAAATAATATTATAATAAAATAAAACTACTGTAAAAATTAGCCAAATCATATGGGATGATTCATTGATGAAAAATAAAATACATGGGTTTAAATTTTGACTTTTAGATGCCACTTGGGTGTGATTATGACATTAATAACATTTTATTTAAAGTAAAAAAACAAAGATGTCATAAGCATGTATCTAATTACTAAAACAATTTTAATATGGGGTAACATAAGTGATATATTTGAATATAAATATACGTTAGAAAAATATAAATATTATATACATCATGACAATTTCAATATAATTTTTATATATTAAGTAATTAAATTTTATTATTCCACAACAATAATGATGTAACATTTTTATTAAAGGAAGAATAAAATAAATGATATTAATAATATTAAAATAAATATAAATTGAAATGTTTGATGTCATCCTTGAATTTTATTCCAGAGGTTGACATGTTACTAATAAGTTAAAATAGTTTTTTATGGAATCACGTTGTTATGATGTTTTAAAAAGTTATGTTTTGAATATTGTCAAAATGGACATAATTCATTACATAAAATATAAAATATTTAATTTAATGTCAAAAAATTTCTAAAAATGAAATATTTGGCCAAAAGGTTGATATAACTATGAAAATGTCAATAATGGCTCATTAATTGGTATTTTAACATGTTATTGTAATTATTTTATATCTCAAATTGTAAATTACATAATCAAATGGTAAGAGTTAAAAGGGTTAAAAAAATAATTGTTAAAGAATATAAAAAACATGTATACTTTTTGGTGATTAGAATGGGGTTATTTTTTTAGAACGGGTTAAAACCCCTTATAAACACATTTGAAGTGGTTATCCATAACTGATACTAATTTTCTTTCATATTCTAATTATACGTGGTTTTTGGTAATCGCTGGTAAAATATGATTGAGTTTAGTGATTGTTAGATTAGAGGGGGTTATAATCCTCCCTAATTTCACTCTAATTCATTATCAACACTATATTAGAGGTAGTTATGACGACATATAACTGAGGTTCAATGTAAAAGTATAGGGGAGGGTTTCATAACAAACTCTAAATGAGTCCAATAACACTAGAGTAGAGGCGGTGATAACTGCCTCTAATTGACTTTGAAATTCCAATTTTATGGGAGGGTTTCATAACTTACTTTAAAAATGGACTATATATTTATATAAATTACCCCCATGACATGTTAGGGACACCCCAGTGACACACCCCTAGGTGCCTCACAAGACACACCCATGAATTCCCCTAACAACCCCCATGGACCAATGCACACCACCATGAAAACCCCCCATCGATGCCCCTGGACTCCCCACATGACACCCCTAATTCCCCCAATGACACCCACAGACCCCCCAAGTGCGCCCCCAAGACGTAGCTGACAACCCCCCATGGACTCCCACAAACTCCCCTTATAATGTAATAAATTATAAGGGGTTCAAAACCAACAATAATGTCAAAAATTAGATTGGGTTCAAACCACCCTCTAATATAATAAATTTGAAGGGGTTCAAAACCACCTCTAATGCCATAGATTAGAAGGGGCTCAAAACCCCCTCAAATATCCTTAATTATAAGGGTTTAAAAACCCCTCTAATGTTATATATTATAGTTATTTTAAAACCTCCTCTATGTTTTTAAATTATAAGGGGTAAAACACTCTCTCTAATTTTATATATTATAGGGGGTTCAAAAATCCCCTCTAATTTCTAAAATTAAAAGGGAGTTCAAACACCCTTCTAATCAAAGTGACTAGTAGTGTTTCATGACAACCTCTAATATCAAAAATTAGAGAAGGTTGTGAACCACCATTATTTAAATTTTTAAAAAATTTCCATTATATATATAGTCTAATATCCAAAAAAATATTATATATATATATAACATCTTTAAAATCCTAAAGAAGATATTACACCACTAATAATTAAATTTGAAATAGTTTTGACACAACCAACCCTAAAATAAAACCAAATATTAAAAAATATACTGCTAACAAAATTATAGGGGGTTTTGAACCCCATATAAATTTTATGATTAGATTGGTTTCTTCATAACTCCCTCTAACAACCACCGCTAATCTACATTTTTTTTGTAGTTCCTCTCGGTACTCTTATTATCTATTCCATACACATCAGAAAAATCTTGGATCAGCCATGTTCTTAGCCAAACATTTTTCTATATTCCCTCCCAACATTCTCGAGGCATATGTTTTGGAAGAAAACCCTTCTTATAGGTCTTAATGTGCAAACAAATGTGATCATCTAAAGGAAAAGAAATGTTTTTATTTAAGTGTTTCTATTTTATTTATTCATCCTCTTCCTTCAAAAACTTTAAAACCATTATGAGATATTAACTAAAATATCCTCAATATAATGATATTTTATTATTTTCATATAATCATCTAAATCCATCTCCATTCGAATCGAATGGTAGTGGAATTAATCGTTCATGCATACATGTGAACTATTACCTCCAAGAACTCATATAATTTATTTTACCTAAATATCTCTCATGAATTATTATAAAGATATAAATAATGTTCATATGTTATATTTATTACATATTAATAATAATAATATAATAAAAAAACAATTATGTTCTTAATTTTGAAGCACATAAAAAATAATAACATTGTTCGTGCGTACGTGTGAATTATCTCCTCCGCAAAAAGATGTGATTCATTTTTATTCACTAAATCACTTATATTATATATATAAGTATATTTAAATTATTAATATGAAACTAATGATAATATTATCATTATATAAAGATAAAATAATAAATACATTATTTCTTTAGTGATTAATGAAAAATGAAAATGTTACTCATGCGTACATACAACCTACCATCTTCATGATTATAACGTTGTTCATTTTTCATATTCATAAGTAATTAGTTGATTAAATTTATAATTAATTTATAAAATTTATCATTAAATCATGAATATTTTTTTATATATTGTGTAATTATGTCCAAATGTTCAATTTACATAATACCAATTTCATTTTAGAACTCAAGTACAGAGTATTTGCGAAACGTCTGACGTGAACCTAAATAATTAAGCAAATTTTTAAAATATAAATAAGTGATAAAAGTGAAATAATAAAAGTGAAAAATATTCTCTATAAATTTTAAATTAAGCTAATATTATTGTTCAAGAATATAAAAAATATATAATTGACAAATCAGACTCAAGGTAAGGGACTTACCATCAATATCCTTTCATATAGATTTTTTTGGATAATATGAACCTTTATTAATTTATAAGGTTTATATACATCCAATAAATCATTTAGTATCCATATATTATCCATTATAATGTTATTAAATGTTTTTGAAAATTTATTATTTTCTGGAGATAAATATTTAAATGTTTAATATTGTATGGAACACCTTGAACGTTTAAAGATTTAATTATAAATTATTTTTCATCATGATTTTAATTTACATATTTATTATATAAATATAAAAGGATTTTAAAATAAATTTATATATATATTAAATTTAATATAATGGTTTTGAAATTTTTTTTATGTGTTTTATATGAAACATTTTGACAAATGAAAAATTGAATTTTGTTTTTAACGTATAAGGTGACAAAAACTTCTCCACCACCATGAAGATTATTTGATATTTGGATTCCTTTAAAAGAATTAATGTTTCAGAAAAATTAATCACTTATTACCTTTTACATATAATTTTTTTATTGAAAATGGTTTTCTAAATGTAATGATTATTTCAATATCATGAAATGATTTCTTTTGATTAAAAATGAAATTTTATGAGTGAATTTTTTTAATTGAAATCATTTATGTATTATGATTTTATAATGGTACATAGACATTTTAAATATGGTTACATGGTAAACTATTGATTTCTGTTCTTCTGATAATCCATGGATTGGTGGTTACATTATAACCTCTAATTCATTGGGTATGGAAGTCGGTCGTATGGCTATTCCATTTATAAGAGTGACATGTATGGAAGTCAAATATATGCTTATTCCATTTAAGTATGATTATGTCCCAAGTTAACTTTTATAAAATATATGTTCTTTTCATGTGTTTATGGTAATATTTTGATTACATAAAAAAGGTAATCAATGAGATCATAATCCATTGAATTTATTTACTACTTCATTGAGGTGAAAAGTATTACTTTAATGTAAAGTATTAATGGTTTACATGTTTTTACAAGACTAATAGTTTTCTTCCTTTTTGTACCCCTTACAAAACATTTTTTTATGATCCCGTGTTTTGAATTGTTTTTTATAAGATCTAAGGGAGAATATATTCTAATATGGGATCAATAAAAAGTTATGATTAAACATGAAAATAAACAATGTTTCATTTTAATGTTTTTGTTTTATAAAAGAAATGGATAGTGTTGTAATTTTCCATCTTGTATTTATGTGTTTTTTATGTATGAGTTATTAAATAATTATCAAAATCTCCTAACATGAAAATATCATCAATGTGAATTAAATTATAAATAAAAACATAACTCGAAATTAAGTAATGCTTAGGGTTAGGTCCTTATAAGGTATGATATCATAAATATAGATATGGTACTATTATAATTAAATAAAATTCTGCAGCCATAATATAGGAGGTTAACACACCCCCACCTAATGAAAATTACTAGATAAGAGTTATTTCATGATCTCATTATTATCAGATATTTATTTTACAGAAGTATTTACTAGTGATTTTTTTCAACTGTGTCCATGTTTCTTAAAAATTTAATTCAAAATTTTATTATTATTCATAGAAATTTTTTTAATGTCCTTTCTACCCATTTTTGGATTTTTATAATTTTTTTTGAAGGGAATATTTCTTAAATTTTTGAAATGAATAACTCTATGGCCTTTTCAAAAAAATAAGGAAAGAATGATTTATATGCTATATGTATTTAGTGAAGCTTCCATTACAAGATTAAAATATTCTTTCCACTAAATGTTTTCTTTTAATATTGTACACCCATTTATAAAGTAATTTAAATATAAATTGTATATTTCATTGAATAAAATTTAAATGATTTTATTAGATTATTTTTATATATTTCAACATACCATGTTGGATTTCAACTTTAATTATGGAATATTTCTTATAATATGTTCTACCATATTTTATTGAAGGGTTTATGATATGATTGTCTATGAATGATCTATTTTTATACCATTCAAGGATTAAAGTTAAAGTATTAACATTCCAAATGATAGTTTTAATATGAATTTTTATGATTGTTATATTTAACCCTTTTTATATGAGTAATACATTGGACTTAGTAAGCCCTATGGGTTAGGGGCCGGTTAATGAAATCCCTACAGGTTGGGTACTGGTTAATGAATTCCCATTGTTGCATAAGTATATATATTTATACAAAGTAGTTTGGGTTTTGAATAACATCTTACCCATTTATGTATGTTCATGGAATGATGCATTGAAAATATGGTAATGATGTATAAAATTATGAATTCCCTCATTGTGAGATTCGTTATTGATTATACATGTTATTATTCATCCATTATAATATCAATGTGAATATTTATGTGGAATTATTTTATTTATTATTTCCATAATAGGATAAGAATTATTCTTAAAGAGATTTTGTTTTATATTTATACATTGACATAAAATTTAATTCTTATTTATGATAGCTCCAACTATATTTTTTACTATTACTGAGAATCTGATCTCACCACTTTATTGTGTTTTTTTTCCTGGATTTGAAAATTTATATTATGACTTAACATTATAGATAGAATAAGGGATATTAGTGTATTAAAGGTGATACTATATTGTTTTTAAATTCATGGTGTAATGTAAAAATTATTTTTGTATGATGTTTTCTCATAACTGCTAAATTTTTCAGTCATTCATGATGTATACGTTGTATAATGTACAATTATAATAAAATAAGGCATCAACTTTGGGAAACTAGGCTTGGGTTCTTTAAAACTCATCTCAATATTCATTTAATAGGTTCTCTCTAAAAATATTCTCATTATATCCCTGAACATGAACTGGTGTAATAGATCTCCCATGAAAGATCAAATCCTACCTATCATCGATCTCTACCGGGTATGTTGCAAAGGTAGATCCATCCTTGATGTGTAGCTCTCCCGAGTCGATAACATGTGATGTATTGTCTACATACATCCTCAGATGCATCACAAGAAAGATTTCATATACCTTTTATAACATTGGAAGTACAACTAAGTGGTACGCCACCTCACCAACTCTACACAATATCTAGAAAGGTACAAGGAATATCAGATATAGTTTTACACCCCTACAAAATCTCTATAAACCACGTTGAGGTGGGAAAACTAAGAACTCATGGTCACCTATCTCAAACTCCTAAGACATCCTTCATTAGTCTACATATGATGTATGAAATATCTTTATAGTGCACATTCTCTCATGTGTGATAATCACTATCTCTATAGTGGCTCACACCATCTCGGGTCCATTAATGATGGATCTCCTCAGTTTTTAGCATAGTGGTGATTTGTAGGGCCACCTATACAAGGCCACAAATGGTACCGTACTGAAGTAGGAATTATAGATTGTGTGGTCCATGAGCTCCACCAAAGGTAATTTATCCTCTTAATAATGGATAAATTTCATCTTGAAAGATCATTTCAAGTCCTCAGAAACGTTATTGGTTCTATCAATATGGTTGTCAGTCTGGGGTTAAAATGATATTCTAAAATGTAACGTCGTCCTCAAGGCCTCATGCAATACCTTTCGTAACTGAGATGTGAAGCGATAATCATGGTATGAAATCAGCATCAAGTTAACCCCATGGAGTTGGAAAATCTCCTACACATAGATGTGTCCAAATCTCTCTACCGAACACTAATTTTAAATAGCTAGGAAGTGGTCCAATTTTGAGGGTGGTCTATTATCACTCATATGTAATCACGTGCTCTTTATGTAGATTGTAACCTCATCATGATGTTCATTAATATAACATCACACTTCTTATTTATTACTTCAAGTTATTGAGCTAAACCTGATAGAACTTGGTGCTCAACCTTTACTTGCTGATAGGTAAAAAATTGTGAGGAAAATTCTAGAAATGATTTCATTATACCTGACCACCAAAAATGATTTCTATGTTCTTGGTACATATTCCCCACACGTGGATGTACCACCAAGGAATATGTATACAAATCCCTTATAAACTCCTTCCACAACATCAATGGAACCATCGTGTGCCCTTTAAAAAGAGGTACATACTCCCCACCATCAAAAAAATATATTATGATCATGTCCAGTATATATACGAGTACATATAGTCTCACAATATATATATCAATGATCTACCTCTATGAATCATTCTAAAAGTGTATGGACAACAACCACTGACTAGAGGTAAGATTCTCCATCCATATCCACAAAATATAGCTTTAATCATGACAAGTACTATGATTCCTCTCCAAAAAATGCTGAAAATGACCCCCTATTGTGGGAATATACTACCATTTTCACCTTCCTGTGAGTATAGACAACATCAAATTCATAATCCTAGAAGAAATATAATCAGAACCTCAATCTAAAGTTTCAACATTCTGACAGAACATTATGTGAGACTCTTGTGGTCAGAATAGATGATAAATCCCTCTTCCAATAGGTAGTGTCACTACATATTAATTGAGAAAAATGACCTTGGTAACTCAAGATCATTGTTCTCATAGTTCTCCTCATGTGGTATCAACTCTTTTAAATCCTACCAGAATATATTTTCCCATACTAATGTTTTCCCCTTTCAGGATAATGATGTTATGGGAGGTGATATTCTAGATAAATTAGGTACGAATCTATGAAAGTATCCTTCTAACCCATGGAAGCATTACACCTCCATAATTATCTTTAATGTACCCAAGCTAACACTGCCTCAACCTTTGTATAATATACTACTTTAATGTATATTGAGAGAAAAATTTCTTATAAACTAGACCTATTGAATCTAAAACTTGTGCGTCAATAGATTCTAAAAAATTCCCTACTATTAGAGTATATATAGAACCCTCCTCAACTGTCTCATGTAATCTACCATGGACACCGATTACATAAGGTTAGAGTTGACGAATGACACCAAAAACTAGTCTAGGAAAGGGTAAAACAACCCAATTCATGAGTCCAATAAAAAATAATGGGTAATTCTTCTTGAAAAAGGGCATCACTGAGAAATAATAGTGACCACAACGACATCAAAATTCCATCTTTAGTATATCATTTTCCCAAAAAATGAAACTAGTGTTAGATTGATCAAAGGTCTTTTTTCAAGAGCCATAATTCCACTCCCAAATGATAAAAGATGTCATCAATCTAAAGTATTGGATACATGTTCTTAAATATATCATAGTTTATGTTAAATTAATATGAACTCATACTCATTCTATCATCCACATTATTGCTGAACCTTACTGTGGGATTCGTAAGGTGTGATATTAGGGCTAAAAAATCCCTTATTATTCATGTCCTCCTATTGAACCCTTATCTTGTGATGTTTTTAGGAGCCATATGATACATTAGAATATCTATCTAGGCCGTATTAGGTTGTTGATAAACGATAAGGTCTATCTCCTGACATGGAAAAATGATTAGGACTTTGTTCGGATACATTTCCTCTTACTCCACCACCACATAATGAAACTGATGGATTACAACATCCCCTACATCGATGGTCATCGTAGACATTTGGTTTATATTAGGATGCACCCATCCAACATGTGAGCATATCCAACTCTTTAAGGGATTCCCTTTCACCCACAATTTAAAACCTCATCTCATCGTTGTGGATAAACCACCATCTCTTTGAGAAACAATCTATCTAGGAGTGAACTACAAATAACTAGTCAATACAGAAGATGAATTTCTATGATCTCATCACTAATAAAATTATATCCCAATAGAAAATATGATTCAATACCAATATCAAAGACTCTCTATATAATAGATACAGTGTAATTAGTGTAGCTGATGAAAAATCATGAATATTTGTGAAAAATATATTTATTATCCTTATTGTTTCTCAATAGGGAACCCCTTTCACTTTGTCAAGAAGAATGATGGATCCATGATGATGTGTATTAATTATATTGAAATAAATGATATTATAATAAGGATCAAGTATCCTCTACCTCACATAGATTATTTCTTTGATCAAATTCATGGATCTCAATTATTTTCTATGATTGACCATCATTTTATATATTAACAATTGTGAGTGAAGAATGAAGACATTCCAAATATTACTTTCCAGAAGAGGTATTCACATTAAGGATTTATTACAATGCGCTTTAGATTTACTAATGAACCTTCAGTTTTTATGGATGTCACAAAAAGATTGTTAAAGGAATATATTTATTATTGTTTTTCTATTATTCATTCATGAAATTACTATATATTCTAAAAAATATTAATACAATGAGAATCACTTGAAAATAATTATTGAGACCCTCAGAAGGGAATAATTATATGGTAAGTTTACAACTGTGAATTTTGGTTTCATGAAATTTATTTGTATGTACATATTATCTCCAATGAATAAGTATTTGTTGATCCTACAAAGACAAAGGATATCTAAGAATGGATATCACTGATGTGCATTACAAAGGCACACAGTTTTATGGGTTTAGTAGGTCACTATCAGAGTTTTGTCCAGAATTTTACTTGATTGGATAACTTGTTAACTAATCTCAATCATAAAATGGTTAAATTAATTTTCTTAAAGAGTGAATAATTTTTGAATAATTTAATAGTATATTATCCAATGCTCTTATTATGACATTAACATCATGAAATGATGGGTTTTAGATTCCTAGTGAATCATCCTCGAAAATAAATGGCTGTGTCCTTATACAAAATTATAATGTTATTTCATATGTATAAAGGAAATTAAAAACTCAAGAAAAAATACTATCTCACTCAAGATCTTGAGTTATAAGAAGTAAAAATTTCTCTAATGATATGGATAAACTATATATATGGTGAAATATGTGAGATATATACTGATTATAGGAGTTTGAAATATATTTTAACAAATAATGAACTCAGCATGAGATAAAGGAGATGTCCTGAGATACATAAGGATTATGATTTCACAATACACTAGCATATAAAGGGAAAATAATTTGTAAAATTATTTGAGCAAGACATATTGCCATGTTCTGAACAAATTGAGAGTTGAAAGGGATCATATGTTCATGGATCTTGTGAAGACAGATATGGGAGTTATTATGGACGGTGAAACAACATTAATTTTTAAATGGTTTCCAAACCATAATTAATTGAAATGATAAAAAAAATCAGTATGATGATGAGGATTTTAAAAATAAAATTTATTATTTTAATGATGGGAGATTGATGGAATTCGTATATAAAAATTGAATGTTTAAATTTAGGAAGATGATTTTTGTTACCTATATACATGATATAAAAAAGGGAATTATTGGATGATGCTCAAATATCTAATTTCTTTATACACTTTTGTAGCACTAAGATGTATAAGGATTTGAAGGTACATTTTTTGGGGGGAAACATGAAAAAGAAAATTGCTAATTATGTGTCAAGATTATGCGTTTTTCAACAGGTGAATGTTAAGAGAAAACATCCTAGAGATTTCATGCATCATTATCCAATACCTATATAGAAATGGGATAATATTATGATGAATGTTTTCATGGGGCTACCAAATACTCTTTGAATAAATAATGCACTATGTGTTATTGTTGACTACCTTACAAAATCAACACATTTTATTACTATAAGAGAATATTTAACCCATGAACGTTTAAAAATATTTTATATTAAATAATTTTTAATACATCCTGGTGTACCCATATCTATTGTTTCTGATCGTGATCCCCATTTTACACCAAAATTATATAATATTAATTAGAAGGGCCTTGATACTGGGATTCATTTGAGCACTGCCTACCATAATCAATCTGATGGAAAATCATAAAGGGATATTCAAACTTTAGAAGACATATTGGGATATTTCTCAGTTGACCTTTATGGTATGTGGGTTCATTATTTCCCATTAATATAATTTTCTAATAACAATTGATTCAATTTAAGTATTTAGATTGCACCATGTGAAGATCTATATGTAAAGAGATGTCACACAAAAAATTATTGGGATGATGTTAGTGAAATAAAACTCAATTTTCCAAAATATGTTATGGAAACGGTGAAAAAGGTAAATATTATTCAAACCCATATCAAAGAATCTCCATGTAGGAAAAAGATATATGTTTATAATCGAAGGAAGGATGTGAAATTTCAAGTTAGAGATCATGTTTTCTTGAAGGTATCTACATAAAAGTGTGTTATATAATTTAGTATGAAAGTTAAATTAAGTCCTAGGTACATTACACCTTTCCAAATTATAGAACGAATTGGAACTGTAGCATACCTTTTATCCATGCCACCACATATCTTCATTGTTCAGGATGTGTTCAAAGTATCACTATTAAGTTAATAAATTCCACACCCAACGCATGTACTCATCTATAAATAAATATACCCATAACTTGATATATCTTATTTTGAAAAAAATATCAATATTTTTAATATTAGAGAACATTTGTTGAGGAATCAGACAACTTGATTGGTAAGTATTCTTAGGATAAACCATAATTTGGAATATGCATCTTTGGAACTTGATAAATTTATGAAAAATAACCACCCGAATCATTTTATGAGGTGATATTTAGAAATTTTAGGATGGTATTTTTGAAAGTGGAAAGAATATAAAACCCTAAGATTATATGGTATGCTTTTTTAAATAAATTTAATAGCTTGCACTGCACACAACACGGAGTTCCAGTACATCCTGATTTATCACACTGGATATTTAAAAAGGGATTATGAATATTGTTAACGACATTATAAAATTTCTAAATTTTATTTTTCAATATATATATCATTTTAAATTAAAAATACCAAAATTATCTTAGTGTTAATTATTTGTATTTGACTAAAAAAGTCTCAATTTCTATTAAATATTAAATAATACATCATTTTTGTTAAAAAACAACATTTTAATTTCAATAATTATTTTAAATTTAATATATTTTAATGTTAAAATAGATAAATAGTAAAAATATTAATCCAATTTATTCCATGGGTATAATTTTTAAAGTAGAATTAGATATAAGAATTTATTGAACATTAGAACGTCTCTTTTACCCACCCTCTTGCCACATCTATGGGAATAACGTTAAAAATATTTTTACTATTTCTATAAATTAAATTTCTAAAAATTGATATAATGTTTTGTAATTATTTGAAATTACTTATTCTAATAGGAAAAAATAATTTTTTTTAATAAAAACTTTAAAATTTATTTACCACGGTTAAGGGTAAATAAGTTAATTAATGGTAAAAATAATAATATATATTTATATAGTTTCCATAAAAGTTGTCAAAAAAATTTGTATAAGGGGGATTCAATGAAAATAAAACTTAGGCTGCAATTATGAACTTTTTTAAGAAACATGGGTATGAATAATACTTTTATTATATTTTATTTAAAGATATGTTAAAAATGTTTCACTCCAAATTGTAATAAAAAAATAATTTTTATTAAATGGTTACAAATGAAATAAATTTGACTAAAAATGGTCATTTTTAAGATAATAAATTTATATTAATCATGACAACTTTTTTTAAATTTTTAGAGAAGTTATATTTTATTGCAAGTGTTTCACATTAATGGCACAATTATTTTTTAATTAAAAGAAATATTGAATAAAGGATATTAAAAATATTAAAAATCAACATAATTTAACATAATTTTTGAAATAAAAATATTATAGACCAATTTGATGTGTTATATATTTATTAGATGTGTTAGTTAAAAGTAACCATGTTATTTTGATATTATTAAAAATACATATAATAAATAGTATCAAAATTGGTAAAATATGATACTTTTAGAAATAATATTTTAGTAAATAATATAGACATAATAATTTTTTTTTATTTTGGATAACTAAATATAACATGGCTAAAGATGTAATAAATTTTTCATTTGGGTCTACTTTTCATTTTAAAGTATCTATATAAACCATAAAGAGTAAAAATCCACGTTTTTCAATGTAAGTGTAAAAGAGTTTAACTAAGGGTAAAATCCAAATGATAATGTTAATTTTGTTACCTAAAAATTTATAAAAACAATTGGTTGTGAGGATTCCAACCCATACTCATATTATATTGTAAATTTATAACTTTAATCTATTTGAAATCAAAAATCCATTTTATATTATTTTAATATTTTAAAGGATTCCAAGAGTGCCCCTCCCCTCTCATATAAAAAGAATCATTCTTCCCCACTTCATCACATAACCTTAAGCCATATATCTCAACCAAAACCGGACCAATTATTTTCAAAAAAATATTACTTCAATTTTTGAGGAATTTTAATTCCAAATATACCATCCCTATGTTGTTATTACATTATCCAAATGAAGTCCGCTGATGAAGAGAAATTATTTTACCAATTCAATTCAATTCTTTTTCTTCTTCCACATCCTATTTCTATGTTGTTTCTATAATAATGCAATAAATCTAGTATCATCTATATACTAAGATTTTATTGTAATTGTGGTATAACCATATTATTATTTATCCATCTTAATAAAAACAATATAACCTTGCGTGTGTGGGTTCAACTTACCATCTCGACGCCATGGTGTAATTTTTTCATCACAACTTTATTTGTATGAGTATAATGAGGAATATAACTGATATAAATAATGAATTTGACATGATAATGGTTTTTTATAAGTAATATACCATCCAATTATATACAATTTTACCAGTAATTGAATGCTATTATTGCTTATGCTTACGTACGACCTACTGTCTCCACGACACGATGTGATTCATTCTTCACATTAAGAATTGAGGAATAATTAAAAAAGTATTATGATAAGTAAATATAATATTTATTAACATAATATCATTAATTACTGAATAATATATATTCTATGTATAAGAAAAATTAGTTGAAGGAAAAAATTCCTATTAAATAGAAGCAGTTAACACCCGAAACAATGGTAGTACTGAAATATTATTAACAAAATGATATAATAAGATCCTATATGTAGCATAAAAGGTGATTTTAGAAAAAAAAAATATTAATAATTTATTAATACGTATGAATTATATAGTATTTATAATTTAAAGGGGATTTTATGTCTGGTAGTGTACCTGACCCAAAACAACGAGTTTCTCTGAAATCTTACATTGCACACACGATAGAGTTATACAGAAAAACAATATATTATTAATATTTTTATTTTACAAGGTAGTTAACACCTAGACGTTGTTTTGAAAGGTTTAATACCTATTTTTTTATGAAATATTTTTCCAAAATAATTTTAGTTCTTCAATAGATTTTCTTTTCACGCAATCATGAGTTTAAACGAATCATAAGATGCACTCAGTATATAATGAACATTTTAACCTGGCTGTTATGTTAGTAGGAAAAAATATAATTATCTTATGAAAATATATGGTGAATTCATTCACTAAAAATTATATATATATATAATCTATTATAAATTTGTATTTTTTATCTAAATTACAATTAGATAATGAAATATATATATGTTATTAATAAATTATTTTTTATATTCATTTAATATATTTTTTTCATAGGGTAGGAATAATCCATGTTTGTTGTATAAAAACATATATTTTTCAAAAGGGTAATTCTATTCCTTTTAATGGAGAACCCATTTCAAATTAATATTTTTACGTATTAATCATTTCAATATAACAAAATAAACATTTTCTTTGGAATATGGATATAAAAATTACTTTGGAGGAAATTTTAATATTTTTCTAACAACATTCAAAATTTTCAGAATAGAAAAAAAATCAGTTAATTTTAATTGAAAACAAATTTTTTCAAAGAAATAATATATATGGTTAAATTATAATATTGATGGTTTTAATGTATAAATAAAATATATTTTTATCTTTCAATATAATTTATTTCATTAGCATTAATTTTACATTGATGTCAGATTTAAAAAAAATCAATCTTTTGCAATGTTTTAACTTTAAAAACTCGTTCTCTTCCTGATAATGAGATTAATTTTAAATTAATTACTAAAAATTATATGTGGTTAATTTTTAAATAATAATTACAATAATAAATAAAATCCCACTTAAGATTGGTGTTACATTAATTTTAAAGATGAATTAAGGGTAAGAATACTCTTGAAAAATTAACGTAACAACTATCTTAATAACAATGGATGAATGTGTTACACCCTAAATCACCCTGGTGTTGAAATAGAGTCCTTCGGAAGTAACATTAATGAGATTATGAGATTTAATTTATTTTTTTTAAGTTAAGATAAATATGTCTCATTCAAATCTTAAAAACTTAATCATTTTTTATATACTGTAATATAGATGGAAAATTGGATTATAAATAGTCATTGGAAATATAAAATGTTTTTCATTATCATGACATTTTATTTGTAACTTTTATAAAATATATAATTACATTAAATAAATATACTTATAAAATGATAAAATTAATTAATTTATGAGAAATCAATAAACAAATTTTTATTGAAATATTAATAACCATAGAAAGTCCCGAAAACATTCAAAAATCTTACTAGTTGAGTATACATCGAATGTAACTATCCATGGGTCACGTTAAAGGCCAGTTGGAGCCTTAAGGAAGATATTTCCCCACTAATATTATTTTATTTATGTGATGACAAAGTTATCACACTCATAATTTAATAAGTATAATATTTCAACTATAGGATTTTCTAGATGATAAATTCAACTACATATATTATTCATAAATCCAGTATATTTATCATTATCATAGTATTATAGTATTAATTTTTATTTATCCAATAAGTATAATAAATAATTACTCAAAATTGATGTAGTAGTTATTTTATGAATGGGGAAGTGAAATAAATCATATTAAAAACAATAAACTAAAAATAATTTGGTTAATTAATATGAAAAATAAGTTTTATATATTAACTTGAACTATAAAAAATATAATTAATTACCTGTATGGATGTTAACTTGTTATCTAAATATTTTTAAAAATCATTGAATTGAATAGTTCAAAAATTGACACTGTTGATTGTTTATCAAAATAATGTTTTATTAAATTATTTAAAAATCATAAAACCTTATTAAAAATATATAATTATTATTATATAGTATAAAATGTTCTATGTTTTTTATCTATGGTCTAATTGACTTCAAATAAGTAAATATTGAAACCTTTTAATGTTGAAATTTTTAATATCTTAATTAATATTAAAAAAATAATTATTTGTGAATTAAAATAATAGTGTTTAATTTTAGATAAATACTTGTATAAAATCTATAGGCTGATGATATTAAAACCCTATAGCATCTCAACTAAGAAATTTTTACATTTTGGAGGTTTTTGGATGGGGTTTTATTTTTTATTAAATTAATATTTTTTGAGATCCCAAAAATGCCCCTCACCTCAATTATAAAAGTGGTCATCCTCCCTCACCTCTTCAAGTAAATTTGTTTATTAAAAACTAGAAAAACCATTAAATATTCTATTATCAAGTTCCCTAGATCTATTATTTAGTTTCTATTCTTCTTCGGAGACCAACTGTAGTGCTCTAAGTGAAGATTTAGATGAATCAAGTCGAAGAAGAGGTAATCTCCTCTACCGGTTCTTTCAAAATTTTCTCTTATTCTACTTCATCTTCATGAATTTTATCATTATAAAGTAATAATTCCAGTGTTACATATATATATATATATGTAATTATAATTATAAAACAACCATATTCCAACTTTTATCCATCCCAAAAACAATAAAATCACCATGGGTGCGTACATATGACTTTCCATCTCCACGCCATAGTGTAATATGTTTTTCACCACCACCATACTTATATAATAATGTTGATGGAAGTAGTAACTATATATTATTATTATAACATTTTATTAATTATTAAATATTATAAACTATAAAATTTAATACCTTTCAACAAATATGGGAATGATATCGCCGCTCATGTGTACGTACAACCTACTGTCTCCACGATGCGATGTGAATAAATCTTCATAATCATCATTAAATAACAATTATATAAATGTAATTAATGAATATATATGATATATATTATGTTAATATAATTTTTTTAATTATATAATTATATCATACAAATTATAACCATAACTTATTTGACAAAACATGCATAAGAATATAAATTAGTAAATATCTGAATAATGAGTAACACTAAAATGTTACTAACAAACAGATTATAATATGATCATATTATATATCATAAAAATGACTATGATTCTCGAATAATTCAATGATATTATTTTTTTCATTATATATGAGGTTTGAATATATACGAAGTATATCAGAGCTAAGGTAAGGGATAATTTTGCAATCTCATTATTATTTGAGATTATTTATTTGAAAGTATTTACTAGGGTATATTTATTATCAACATCCCTATACCCTAAATTTGTAATACTATTTATATTATTCTACCATTTTTATATTCAATTTTAACCATTTCTGAATTTTTACTAAATGGCATGAAAGGAATATTTTGTAGTTATTCGATATGAGGTTCTTTTTGACATTTCTAACAAAAGTATAAGGGGAATGTTTTTTAACATATACGTCAAGAAAATATTTTTACATCTTAATAGAACCATATTTCTATGAATATTATTCCACTTGATTTAAATTTTATTTTCAAATAAAATATTTTCTTTTAAAATTTTGTTGCATTTTGAGAAAAGAAATAGTTTTTTAAGAAGAAAGGATATTTTCTACAAGAATTAGTTTTGAGTGATCAATCAACATTATTTTTCATCTAAGATTCTATTATTTAATTGGATTTTGTTTCAAGTATAATATTATTATTGTTTCAATGATTTTATATAGTTTACGATGGAATTCTATTTTATTTACATGCAATATATAAAGGTGAATGACATTTAAAGAAACCCGTTTTATTCTTTGGGTTATGACGAATGATTTATGTTTTTTGGAACACAAAAGAATGATTTAATTATTAGATGGGTGAGACCTATATATCCCTCTAATTCATTGGGTAATGATATATTTATCATGAGACAGACATGTCTATAATGAGAAATGGTCTCAGTTCAGTAATACAGGGTTGGAACGAGGAGTGAACTAGGTTTAGTAAATGGAAATTGTATCCTATGATGATATTGGAAATGATCCTTGACTAATATGAAATCAATGATTATGTCTATGAAAAAAATCTTCATATCTTCTTTTAGGCCTTTTGGGATTATGTTCGTTGATTCTTATAAATGTTTTGATTTATCCCATGGATTGATATCATGATCTTTCATATGAAGGATAATATTTTCAAATACTATGTTCTTATGTATTTTGAATTTAATATTATTAATATCTCCCTTGTTTACACTTACTAAGCATTTGATATCAACTTTACATTTTATTCTTTTCCATAGGTCATGAAGATGGTTATTAAATAAGATATGACAACAAAGGATCAAGTAGTGATGAAATAAGCGGGACACAATAAAGATTTATTATGAACCAGTTGTTTATGCTTCCCAGTTTTGGAAGACACTACACCTATATGGTAATTTTTATATTTTGTTATATTTAGTAATGAATATTCTTCATCTTTGATTTAATATCAATGTAGGAAAATTTTTGGATGTTATCCTTGCTATTAAAGGAAATGTATAATTATCCATTAGAAACTAGGATGATAAAACCATGCTAAGAACCCTAATGATATGTATAATTATAGGTTACAATCATATTGTTTTATAAATTATCATTAATAAACTATGATAAAAAATAATGTGTCTAAAATTTATCATTTATTCATGATAATGTGGTTTTCACATTATCATTACTATTGTTGACACTATGTTTCCTGGTTTTAGTTAATTGACAGAACCCAAAGGAACCACATTAATGATAAATTTGATGGTAAATGATTTGATTGTCCACCTGAGAAACCAAATGATATTGGATCTTGATGAAAAATATTATATCTATGCTCACACAACATTCTCATTTGATTAATCATTCTGGATGTCCCACTGAGAAAATGAGTGACCAACATTCTGTTGAGTCCTTCATGAGGCAACATCTACCTTATTCTAGCGGGTCTTCTAATCCATTAGTGGATGAACAATTTTTCAATACCATTGAAAAGAAATTTTCAATTTTACAATGTTCATATCATGATAAATTCATCTTAGTAGTATGTTATTTTAATGGTGAAGTTGATCAATAGTGCAACCTTATCAATAATAAGAGGCAAAGAGATTAATTTGAATCCATGGAAAGGGAGGAGTTCAAGAACTTATTTTTCCATAAGTAAATTCCTAATAATCAAAAAAAAATTAGAGAAAGAGTTTCTTGAACATAATAAAAAGGAAAATTAATCTATGGGTATATGAAAACTTAAAATACTGGGAAGGTATGTTTTTGGAATTATTATCCATCCTGAGAGTAAAATTGATCAATTTTTTAGTGGCTTAAACCCAGGTCTCTGAGATGAATTATCAATAAGGGACATAAATAGCTATGAATAAATCATCCATTAGGATCTCAAGGTTGGGATGGATATTGGAGTAACCCATCTATCATAGGGTTTTGATAAAAAGAGAAAAATGGAATTCAAAAGAAAATCTAAATACCACACTGAAAAGAATAAGTTTTTTCCTTCATGATTAATGTGTGGAAAGAAAAATGGAGGGAATTGTTTTAAAGGGACTGGTACATGTTTTAATTGTAGAAAATAAGTTCATCAGGAAGTTGAATCCCAAAGTGATGAGAAGAATATGTCTAATGATTCAAATAGATAAAAGGCTACATAGAATTCATCTCCTACACTTCAATGTTACATGTGTATAGAAATGGGGTGTTATGACAATCAATGCCCTAATCCTAGGGTTATTGATGATTATCGATGGTAGTATACTCCTAAGGAAAAAATGGAAATTCACTTGAGATCAATATCAGTGGTGTGGAGTATAATAATAAAGTGGTTAAAGGTACACATACAATATACTCTAAAGTAGTAAGTGTTTTATTTGTTTCTAGATCCAACCAATCATTTATTTCTAAAGGAGTTTTTATGGTTATTGTTGTTTCACCTCAAAAATTAGATGTTGAGTTAGTGGTGACAACTCCTAATGGAACAACTATAGCATCGAAATTTTATAATTATTCATCGGTTGATGTTTGTGGGAAAATTATTCCTAAAAATTATATAATCCTAAATATAGTGGAATTTAATATGATTATTGGAATGGATTGGCTTTCACTATAGGGAGCTCTTATCAATTACCAAGGAAAGGAATTAACATTTCATATTATGGATAAATATACAATCATCTCACGGAGAAAAAATGAATATAACTGTATATTAGAAATTTCATCCATTTTATGGGTCTTGATTCTTATAAATAAGGGTTACTTATCTCAAATGGTTCTGGAGAAACTCATGATTAAGAAAAACCCTATTGTATGAGATTTTGATGATATATTTCTGGAATAATTTCCCAGTCTTCCAAAATATCATGAAGTTGATTATTCAATTGAACTCATACCATGTGCTATGCCTATTTCAAATACACCATATAGAATGGCCCCAATTGAGTTGTGGGAATTAATGAAGAAACTCCAAGAGAATATTGAAAAGGGACTCATATGACCTAGTGTATAACCTAGTGATGAACCAGTTTTTTTTCTAATAAGAAAGATGGATCAATGAGACTTTGTATTGATTATAAATAACATAACAAGATCACTATAATGAAAATGTATCCCCTTCTCTCCATTGATGACTTATTCAACAAAATACATATAGATTAATACATTTCCAAGATTTATCTTTGCTTAAAATATCATCAATTAAGGTTAAATTAGGAGGATATATGAAGACAACATTCTGAAAAAGGTGTGGACACTGTGAATTTATTGTGATGCTTTTCAGCCTTACTAATGCCCACGCGTGCCAACAAGCCTATATCCAAGCACTACAGGCTCCTGATTGAAATCCAAAAGACCCAGGATCAAATTCGAATAGGGAAATATTTTTTGGGAAACAATAGCAAGGTATTGTAGTAGTACTATTGGAGTAACAGAACTATAGTAGTGGTCATATTATGGTTGCATGTACTGCAGCAGCGTGGTACTGTAGTAGTAATATTCACTAAGGGGTCATTTGGGGAAAAAATGGACATTAAATCCTTTTATTCAAGCCACTTTTCCATGTGATTTCAAGAAATATAATGGGTATCCCTTTACCCAGACTAAAGAGGTATTTTATTTATTAATAAATTGAGGATTCGACAGCAACAATTAAAAAAAAACTTATACGACCTCTATCTTCATAGATATAATAAATAAAGTATTTATATATTATCTTGATAAGTTTGTATTATTCATTAGAGATTATTTTCTTACCTATTAAATGATAAAGGAAGAGCATGATTATCACTTTATAATTTTACTAAAGACCTTGAAAAATAAGAATATTTATGAAAAATTTACCAAGTGTTAATTTTGGCTCCATGTATTTTCATTTTTGGGTCACATAATCTCAAATAAAGGGATATATGTGGATCCAACAAAATTAAGAGTTATTTAAAGATGGATGAGACCAAAAAAGGTAACTAATATTTGATGTTTTCACGGTTTGGATGGATAAAATCGAATTTTTGTGAAATAATTTTCAGGATTATCTAATCCACTAACCAAGATGACTCGGAAAGGAGTTAAATTTGTGTGGATGGAGGAATGTGAAGAAAATTTCCAAGAAATGAAAATAAGGTTATCAAGTGCAACTGTACTCACACTACCATGTAGTGGAGAAAGGTTTGTGAACTATAGTAATACATCCAAAAAGGTCAAGGTTGTACCCTCATTAAAAATGATATTGTGACAGCATATGCCTCACGACAGTTGAAAATCCCTGAGAAAAATTACCAAACCCATTATTTGGAGTTATCTATTGTAATATTGGGATTTAAAATATGGAGGAACTATCTTTATGGTGAAAGGTGTGATATTTAAAATGATCATAAAATTTTAATGTATATTTTCAAACAAAAGTATCAGAATATGTGTCAAAGAGGATGGTTGGGGTTCATTAAGGATTACTACTACTCAATACATTACCATTGAGGGAAGGAGAAGTAGGTGGATGATGCTTTGAGTTGAAAGGACCATGCTATCTTATCTATGATGAGGATAAAAAAATACCTGATATTTATGGATTTAAAAAGGTTGGATCTTGAAATATTAATGGAAAGAGAGAAATGTTATCTTTCTCAATTGACTGTTCAACCATATATTCATGTGAATATTAAGGAGGTGTAGACGGAAGATGAAGAGCTAAAAAAGAAGGTGTGAAATGTTCTTAAATTAGACCTTGATTGTGATGGAATAATATGGTTTAAGAATCAGATATGTATTCCTCCCATTCCATAATTGAAGAAGGATCCATTGGATGAGGTTCATAGTTCTTCATTATCTATTTAAACCGGAAGCACAAAGATGTACATGTAATTGAAGATTATTTTTGGTTGGATTGGATGAAAATATATGTTTCCGAATATTTCTCTGGATGTTTGGTTTTTCAGTAAATTAAGGCTAAGAGACAAATGTTTTTAGGGGAAGTTACTACCATTCCCAATACCATAATAGAAATGGGAAAACATCACTATGGAAATTGTCATCAGACTTCCCAAAACATCCAAATACAATAATTCTATCTGGGTTATAGTTGATTGCATTAAAAATTGAACACAATTTATTATTATTATAGAGGATTTCTCTTTATGTAGGTTTACATGATATATTTAAAGGAAGTGGTAAGATTTCATAGAGTAAAACTTTCCATTATATCTGATCAGGATCTGAGGATTACCTAGACATTTTGGGGAAGTGTTCTGCATGCTCTGGATATAGAGTTAAGATTCAACATTTTTTATCAACCTCAGGGAGGAAATTAGTCTAAGAGGACAAATAAAACTCTAGAAGTCATATTGATAGCTAATTCTATGGATTTCAAAGGTGGTTGGGATCAACACCTACATTTGGTGGAATTTTCATACGACAACAGATTTTACTCTAGTATTCAGATGGATCCTTATGAAGCCGTGTAAGGAAGGAAGTGTAGAACTCCAACATGTTGAGTTGTTGTATGGGTAATGAAAGATATTATGAGCTGATCTTTTCAATAAAATGATAGAAATGGCCAGATATTGTCAACAACAAATAAGAGAAGATCATATTCAACCAAAAAGATAGGATGAAATCCTAATAAAATATATAGAGTTTTACGTGTGTAACATGGTGTTTCTATGAATATCTTCCTGGAAGAGATTAATTATATTTTCAAATAATGTAAAGCTGAGCGTGAGGTATATCGGTCTTTTTGAAATTCTGGATCATGTTGGGAAGGTAGCATACTGATTGGTTCATCCAATGATTCTATATGATGTTCGTGATGTGTTCTATGTATCTCTCTTGATAATGTAAATACTTGATCAATAACATGTACGAATCTCATAATTAGTACCTCTGAAGAAAGATCATTCATTTGAATAATAACTGATAGAGATTCTGGATCGTGGTGAAAAAGTTATGTGAAACAAGACCACTCACTTGGTTAATGTTTTGTAGTGGAGCCACCGATTTTAGAAAGATATATGGTAACATGAGGATATGATGAGGGATATATATCATCATCTTTTTGTATCAAAGTGATGAATTTTTAGGGCCAAATTTAGTTTATGGGGGGAGAATATAACACCCGGTTGTTTTTATGAAATATTTTACCTAAATAATTTTAATTAATTAATATATTTCATTGCATTAAATTATGATTTTAAATGAAAAAAAAGATTCACTTAGTAAAAAATTACCATTTTTAACTAGCTGTTAGTTTATCGGGAATAAATATAACTAACTTACGAAAATGTATGGTGAAGTCATTCACTACAAATTATTTTTTTTATAAAATATATATAATAAAATATATATTTGTATTTTTTGAGTGAATTACTCATAGTTAATGAAATATATATGTTATTAATAACAAATTTTTTATATTCATCCAATACATATTTTACTTAATTGGGTATGAATGAACATTATTTGATTTACAAAAACCTATACTTTTTAAAAGGGAAATTTTACACCTTTTAATGGAGAACCCCATTTAAATTATTCTTTTGACTCATTAATAATTTTTATAAGAGAAAATAAACAATGTATTTGGAAGAGGGATATAAAATTTTACTTTGTATGAAATTTTAATATTTTTTTGATAACATTCATATTTTGATAAATAGTAAAAACAAGCTAAATTTTAATTGAAAAAAATGTTTTTCATTGAAATAGTTTATATATCAAAATTATAATATTTAATGGTTTTAAAGTATAAATTGAATATATTTTTATATTTCAATATAATTTATTTCATTATCATTAATTTTACATTGAATATAGATGTAAAAACATTTCAATGTTTTTCACAGTTTTATCATTAGAAACTCATTATCTCTTTCTCACAATGGGTTTATTTTAAATTAATTTATAAAAGTTAATTATTTAAAATTTATATAAATGGATTCCATATTAGGAATAATTAGTATAAAATTATATATATAATTGTTTTATTTTTGGGCATTTCAAATAGTAACATTGGTATTTTTTATTAATAGAGTAAAAGGGTAATACAAATAATTAAGGGTAATAATGCCATTATAAAATTTCAAAAAACTTGTCTTAATATCATTCTAGGAGGGTGTTTGAACCTAAATCATACATGGGTTCAAATGGTGTCTTTTGGAAGCTATATGGATGAGATTAGGACATTTAATTTTTTTTATTTACAAAAATGTTAATTATGCCTCACTCAAATGATAATAGAATCATTTTATATAAAGTTATACATAAGATAAATACGATTATAAATGCTCATTTGAAAGATAAAATGTTTTTATTTATCATGAAAAATTATTTTTAATTTTTAGGAAATTAATAACTACCTTAAAGACTTATAATTTGATGATGTAAAAATTAATAAATTGATGAGAAATCAATAAATCAAATTTTATTAAAATATTAATAACCCTCAATGGACCCAAACCTTTGTCCAATTCTTATCGTTGAAAAATATCACAACCATATACGTCCAAGGGTTGAGTTAGTGACCATTTGGATCCTTATAGAAGATATTGTGACACATATATTATTTTATTTAAAGCGATGTTAATGTTGTCACATTCATAATTTAATAAGTATAACATTTTAAATGTCAGATATTTAAAAAGATGAATTCAACTACTTATATTATTTTGAAATCTTGTAGATTTATCATTATCATAGTTATTTATTTTTAATTTTTATGAAAAAAATAACCATACTAAATAATTACACAAAATTAATGTAGTAATTATTTTATTAATAGAGATATTAAATAAATGTTAATAATAATATTAAAATAAATATAATTTATGATAATTAACGTTGTCAATAGATATTATACATTACCTTTACCTTTTAGGAATATAATAAAATAGTTATTTAATATAACTTTTTTTCTTGATATTTTTGAAAATCAATGAATTGAATGGTGTCAAAATTGACATTATTGATTGTTTATCGAAATAATGTTTTACTAAATTATTTAAAATAAAAAACCAGTTTAAAAAATATTTAATAATTATTAAATAGTCTAAAATGTGCTAAGTTATTTATTCATGATCTGATTGATATCGAATATGTAAATATTTCACCATTTTAATTTTGAAATATTTGTTATGTTACTTAAAATAAAATAGAATGGCCAATGTTTAATTAACATCATAATGATTGAAATGAAATAAAAATTGTCTAAAATATATTGGTTAATGATATTAAACCCCCATATCATCTCATTATCAAAATTTGGAATTTTGGATGTTTTTGGATGGGGTTTTATTTAATATTTAATTAATATTTTTTTAGATCCCCAAAATGCCCCTCACAACATTTTTTAAAGGGAACCTTATAACTTACTTATTCACATAAATATGAGTCTTCAAGATTAGATATATCCTAAAATTTTCCCTTATCAACTTCCTTTGTAACATTCTACAGGTTCTAGGATTCTTCAAAGACCAACTATAGTGATCTAAGTTGAGATTTAGAGGGATCACATCGAAGAAGAGGTAATCTCTTCTACTGATTTTGTCAAACATATTTCTTCTTAAACTTCCTCTTCTTGGGTTGTTACATAATAAAGTAATATATATAGTATAAAATATATTCATAGATGTTATTATAGTTATCAAAAACCATATTCCACCTTCTATCCATCCTACGAAAAGTGATATCAAAATTTGTGTGTACGTACTACTTACTGTATCCACATCGTGGTGTAGTATGTTTTTTTCACCACCTTACTTTTATGGGAATAATGATTGAAATAATAAATATATATGATTTTTATAATATGATATTAATTATTTAATGTTATACACCATCCAATTTAATACCATTTAACATATATGGGAATGATATAATCACTTGTGCGCACGTACGACCTACCATCTCCATGATGAAATGTGATTCATTCTACATAACCATCATTAAAGCAAGATTATATAAATTTATAGAATGGATAAATACAATATATATTATTATTTTATCACTTTTTAATGATATAACTACAACCTAAGAAATAGAACCAGAACTAATTTAAAAAAAACATGCATAAGAACATAAAGAAGTTAAAATCGAATAATGAGTAACAATGAAAGTACACTAACGACCACATGATAATATGATCATATATGATATAATAAAAATTTATATGAATGTGTAATAAGTCAATTTTCTAATTTAAATCATATACTAGAGGATCAGATACGTATGAATGATATCAGACCTAACATAAGGGATAATTTTGCAATCTCATTATTATCAGATATTTTTTATTAATAAATTTTTACTAGGGTGTATATATTATCCATATACTGTTTCCTGAAATATGTAATAATATTTATATTCTTATACAGTTTTTAATGTAAATCGTACACATTGGTGAATTTTTACTTAACGATAGGAATGATATGTAATTTCTTTATTCAATACGAGGTACTTTTTGATATTTTTTGAAAAAATACGAGGTGAATGTTTTTTAACATATACAATATTAATGACTTTTTGAGTCTTCATAATAAATTATCTTCATAAAGAGTCCTATAAATGATTTCAATATTATTTTCAAATAAATTATTTTCTTTTAAAATTTCCTAGCATTTTGAGAAAAGAAAACACTTATTTTGGAGAAGAAAGGATAGTTTCCCCAATAATTAATTTCATATTATCAATAAAAATTATTTTCCATATAAGATAGAATTATTTAATAGAGTTATGTTTCAAGTATAATATCCTTATTGTTCCTATATTTATATTCTGATTAAGATGGAATTCTATTTATGAAATCCATTTTTTACATGGATAATCTTGTGGTGGAATGATTTTTAAAGAAATATATTTTATTCATTGGGTTTTTATGAATGATTTATGTTATTGTGATACATGTAATAATGGTTTAATTACGAGATGGGTGGGACCTATAAGTCCCTCTAATGCATCAAGTGATGATTTATATCTCATGATATAGACATGGCTAGAATAAAAAATGATATTGGTTTAGTAATACAAGGCTAGAACAAGGAGTGAACTCATTCCATTAATGGATTTTGTTCACTATGATGGTCTTGAAAATGATTCTTGACAGACGTGAAATGATAATCTATGCTTATGTGTATGTTGAAAACATCATGTCTTATGTTATGACTTTTGAGATCATGTTCATTGATTCATACAAACTTTTAATGATTTATCACATGAAATGATATCACGATCTTTCTCGTGTAGGATAATACTTTCAAATGTTATGTTTTTAAATATAATGTTTTTGACATGATTGATATCTCCCTTTTTACCCTTATTGGTATTTGAGCTCACTCTTTTATATTTTTCTTTTCACCAGGTCACAAATAATGGTATTAAATAAGATATGTCAGAAATGGGTCTAGTTATGATGAAATAAGTGGTATGAAATGACAATTTATTAACAATGAGTTGTATATATTTCCATGTTTCTAAAGTCACTATACCTATACGGTCCTTTTGTGGATTTTTTATGTTTTGTAATGAATATTATTCAACTTTGAAGTAATATCAATAAATGTTAAGTATAATTCATTATGTCGGGATTGAACATAAGTAACTATATATGTTTACACTTGTTTTCTAAATGTTTTTATTTTAATCTAAAAAAATTATGGTCGTAAAATAAAATTAAATTAAATTTTAAGCATAAAATGTTCTAATATTTTTAAGAGGTTGTTTTACCGCCAATTGATGGATAACCATTTTTATTGAAAATTTGTGACAGTTTTATAATTTTTATATGAAAATTTAAACTTTTTATTTGGATGAATGAAATAAAAATTTACATTGGTGGAATATTAGTTATTTTTCTGATAAAATTCATTTTTAGATTATAGTGAAAAATAATGCATTTTAATTCAAAACTATTTTTTCAACTGAAATATTTATATAATTAGTTTATCATTTTAATCGGTTTTAAAGAATTTTAAAATAATTTTTGTTCATTTAATTCAATTTAGGTCATCGTAAACTATTTCAAATTGAAATTGGATATAAAACTGTTGTGAAATTTTGAACATTTTCTCTTTAAAAATTTGTTTCCCCAATCAGTCCATGAGATTAATCTTAAAATTAATTTCAGCTACATTTTTGAAATGGAGATTCAAAAATATAAATCCATCTTTGTAATAAGAATGAATATTTTGATCTAATAGGATCAAAATAATTTTGGTGAACAGTAACTTTAGTATTTTATCTATCACAGTTAAAGATAAATATGTAAATTAAAGGTGAAAATAATATTATAATAATATAAAACATTACAAACACTTTTCCAAATCATATTGGATGGGTTATTGTCTCCCATTATAGTACCTGGGATAATAATTCGGCCTTTATAAACCATATGGGTGTGATTATGATGTTAATAATATTTTATTTAAAGTACAAACAAAGATGCCATAATCATGTATGTTGTTACTAAAACAATTTTAATATGATGTTATATAAGTGTTATCATTGACTATAAATCTCTATTAGAAATATAGAAATATTATATAATTTATGATAATTTATTAATAATTTTTATACACTATTTAATTAAATTTAATTATGACATGATATTGACGAAGTAATAGGATTATTAAAGGAAGAATCAACTTAATGATATTAATAATATTAAAATAAATATAAATTAAAATATTTGATTTCATCCCCAAATTTTATGGATTAATTTGACATGTCATTGATATGTTAAATTAGTTTTTTTTGGTGTAATTATGTTGTTATGATCATTTTAATATTCAAATGAATATCGTCTAAATTGACATAATTCAATACATAAAATATAAATTGTTTAATTAAATGATATAAAATTTATAAAAATCTAATATTAGGATACAATGTATATATAATAATTAAAATGTCATTAATGACTCATTCATTATATGTCTAACAAGTTATGGTAATTATTTTATCACTTAAATTGTAAATTACTTAATAAAACTGTAAGAGTTAAAAGGGATAAAAATAATGACAATGATTAAAAAACTATCCAAAACATGTATAATATTTATTAGATGGATTTATTTAGACCCATAAAAATACTATATTAAAAAAATTAACTTTTAACTATTAGAGATATGAAATGAATTAATATTAATGGAATACTTTTAATAATTCATATAGTGAGCCTCCCCTCTCCTAAAAAAGGAACTCTTATTCTCTATTACATAAACATAAAAAAGATTTGTGTTCATCATATATATACCCAAAAACCCTTCCTAGATTCCCTCTGAACATTTATTTGTCTTTATTTTGGGGATACCACCCTTGTTTGAGATGTTAAGGTGTTAAGAAAGGTGATCATCTGATTGAAAGATAATATTTTTATCGATGTGTTTCTATATTATTTCATCATCCGCTTCCTTAAAATATATTAAAACTATGATGGGATAATAAATACAATATTCTCAATATAATAAAATTTTATTATGTTAATATCCTCAACTAAATCCATATCCACTCCCATTAAATGGGTAAGGAATTAATCATTTAGGAGTACATGTGAATTACCACCTCTATGAACCGATATATTTCATTTTACATATCTATATATAATTACTAGTTATAATGATTTAATTAATGTTAATATTTTATATTAATGAAATATTAATCATTATAATATTATTATATACCAATTATGTTCTTACTTTACAAGATAATAAAAATGAAAACATCGTTCGTGCGTACGTCTGAACTATCTCCTCCACGAAGCGATGAGATTAGTTTTTATTAACTACATTACTTTTATTATATATATAATTATATTTAAATTATTAATAAGTTTTTATTTATTATATTTAAATTATTTAATCTCAAAATAACAATTAACTTATTTCCATAATTAACAATGAAAAATTAAAAAACCACTCATGTGTATGTATGGTCTACCGACTCCATTAATATAACACTATTCATATTTCATAAACATTATTAATGGTTTATTTAGGAGTATAATTAATGCATAAAATTTATCATTAAATCATGAATATTGTTATAAATATGATTTACTTATGACAACATGGAGAATTTACATTAGACTATGCTCATTTTTGAAATCAAGTACCGAATAATGACAAAACCTCAGACGTGAATGTAAATGATTAAGTAATTATTATAAAATTATAAATAAGGGATAAAAATATGATAATAAATGTAGAAAAGGATAAAAATAAATTATAAATTAACCTATGTTTATTATTCAGGATTATAAATAATTTACAAAAAAAATCAAACTCAATGTGAGGGACTTCGCTTCAGTCTCCATTCATTGAGGTATTTCATGTTAATATACGCCTCTATTATTTTATAAGTTGTATATATAGACACTATGAAATTTAATATCCATATTTTATCTATAAATATGTATTTGAATGTTTTGTTAAATGTATTAATTTACATGGATTATGATTTAAATGATCAAGGTGATAGGAGAAACGTCGAATGTTTAAAGATTTAATTATCAAATATATTTTTCAAGATATTAATTTAAATATTTTTTAAATATATATAAAAGTATTTAATGGGATTCTATATATATTTTGAATTTAATTAAATTGTTTTCAAAAGGAATTTTTTATGTGTTTTATACAAACATTCTGAAAATGAAAAAATTATTGTTCTTTTCAACGTGTACGGTAACAAAAAATTCTCTGCCACCATGACTATTATTTGATATTTGGATTCCCATCGATTTATTAATTTTTTTAAATAGAATAACTTTTTCCTTTTTATGGGTAATTTAATATCTAAAATAGTTTATAAAATTGAATTATTTTTGAAATATCAATAAATGATTTCATTTGATTTCATATGAAATTTTATGAGTGAAATGTCGATAAATGAAATAATTTTTGAGTTATGATTTTATAATGGTACTTAGAAATTTCATGGGTCATTATGTGATAAACATATGATGGGTGGTTCCTTGATAAACCAAAAATTGGTGGTTTCATTATAACTTCCAATGCTTTGGGTATAGAATTCGGTTGTATGTATATTCTATTTGTAAGATTGAAATGTATGGAAGTGAAACATATGGTTATTCTATTATAGTATTATTATGTAACTATTTACCCTTTTATGTTATATATTATTTATATGGGTGTATGGTAATCTTCTTGTTACAAAAAAAATTATGCAATGAGATTATAATCCAAGGAAATAATTTATTACTTCTTTAATGTGAAAAGAATTACTTTAGGATAAAGTATTAATGGTTTACATTTTTTTAAAATATTAAAGGTTGTACTTATTTTTGTATCACTTATTATGATTTTTGTTTTGATACCATATTTTTATATTTTTTTCAAAGGATTTAATAGAGAATAGATTCAATGATGGGATCTTGTAAAAGTTATGACTAAACATGAAAAAAAACCATGTTTCAATTTAAATTATTTTATTAAATAAATGGATACTATTGTATGTTTTCACCTTGCATTTCAATAGTTTTTATGTATGAGTTATTGAATAATTATCTAAATCTCTAAACCTAAAAATATTCTCATTGTGAATTAAAGTAAAAATCTTGACTTAACTCATAATTATGTAATTCTTAAGGTCGGGTACTTATAATATATGATATCATAAATATTGATATAGTACTAGTATAATTTCATAACATACTTTGACCATTATATAGGAGGTGAACCCACCCTTGAACAAAAAAAAGTACAAGGTAAGGTTTATTTTACAATGTCATTATTATTTGAGATTTTTTTTAAGTATTCATTAGGGAATATTTATCATCCATGTCCATGTTTTGTAAAATGTATTTCAAAATTTTAATATTATTCTTAGAAATTTGTTAAAGTAATTTTTACCCATTTTTTAATTTTTATAAAATGTTTTGAAAGGAATATTTAATTCATTTTCACAATGAGGTACATTATGACCATTTAAAAAAATAAGCAAGGAATGTTTTTTAACTTACACGTCCATAGTGAAGATTCCATTATAGGATTATAATAATTGATTCAATAAATTTTTTCTTTTATAAAAGTATAATGAGTGACAATGTTCCCCAAGAGCCATTTGATTTTCTAAATTTTTGGACCATTGGGTCTCCATCTTCTCAGTCGCCAGATGACTCCATCATCAGCCCAGCTCCAATTCCAGCCTTTCAAGACGATCCAAACTCTTCAAACCCCCTTAGGAAAAACTTGTTCACGTAGGATCTCTATAGATCTCTTTACACTGCTCATCACCCATGCTACCTGGATGTCTGTGTCTCGTCCCTGAAGGCATCGTGCCAGGGTGGAGGCATCACTCTGGATTTCATGATGACATACCTTACAAAGGTGGATGCATGCTTGAAAAGGACACTCGATTCTCATTTTGTCTCTATGAAACCCTCCTTAGTGGCTTCACCTTGAATTGTCGACTCCTAGGGCCTCCAATATTCCATCTAGATCTAGTTTATTCACAATAATTCTTTCTACCATGTTATGCACTTAGAAGGTGATTTATTGCATGTCTTGTGTAGGGACACAAGTCCATTTGGTCACTGGTGATTCAGATTATCTCTATTGTCCCTAGATGTTCACAGGGGTATAGAGATCCCTCGTGTCGTGGTTTGGATCCACCACCCAGGTCTTCCTCTTCCATTTCAGGGTGGAGGTTTTCTTAAGGTGACCGGTGATGCTAATGGTGAAATTTTGTGCTCTGATGGAAGGACTTTACGCAGGGAGGACATCTTGATATCACGTATATGCATGGAACTAGGCATTTCTCTTCCCCACCAAGAATTATCTCTCTCTCTCTCTCTACGCAGGATTCTCTCTTCTGGAATTAGGAAATCTTTTATCATATCATTCCTCGGTTTTGTTCTCCCTACCTTCTATAGGGGCATTATATCTAATTATATCTAAGATGGTGGAAAGAAGAAGAGATTCACCCTCCCAAGGTCTCCGATAATAGGGATAAGATGTTGGTGTTGCCTATCCACTCCCCTGCTGAGGTGTTGTTTTGGGAAGTCTTTGTCTCTATTGAATTCCTTGGCTATGATCACCTCTTGGATTTAGAATTTTCTTCAAGACCTCCTCTCATCAAAATCTCAGTGAATTTCTAGTGGTTAGTTCCTTTCATTCCCAATGGTGTGACTCCTCTCCAAGTCTGTTTGGCCTGTCCCCTATTCTTTATTCTTTCCTTTAGAGGGAGGTGTTCTGGGAGATGTTTTGTATGGGGTACGGACTTTTCCATTAGAACTTCAGACACTACCACCCCCACAATACATCTTGCAATTGTTCATTGCTGATACTTTGGGTACAGCCTCCGAGATGACTCATTCCATCAATGTCGAATGTCCTAGGCTATCTCCCACAAGAACATCTCTGGAACTACAGATTTTGTCCCATTACTTTTTCCACATGTACTCAGAGAGAACACCCCCACCTAAATCTAAGGGTTTAGGTTCTTCAAAAACCAACCCTAAGGGTCATGTGTTTTCATATGGTATAAAGGTTCCCATTTGGGATGGAGTTTTCACTCGATCACAAGCACCAAACTACAAGGAGAGCTCATTCTCCCACTTCAATATAGTTATCAGCTCTAGGGACAATTCCAGATATCTATCATTCTAATGATCCCAATGCTCATCTTGAATTATCATGACCTGGGTGCCTAGGTAAAGTTCAATTTTATCTCATAAAGATAAAAAACACATGGTTGAGGTCATTTCTATCATCGAACATATGTAAAGTCCTTCCAGAATTCTAGACTTCACTTTGAAGATTATGATTCATGGATTCTTGTATGATGAAACTACTAACAACCATATTATGATTTTTGGGAATAAGAACTCCTCTATGGAGATGGTTCATTTGGGTAACCAATTCATCACTACCATTGGGAGTATAAGAGATGCCTTCTATTTCAGGACCTTCATGTATGGGATCTGTGATACCCTACTACAGACTTGGTTATGGATTAACCTTAATACTTTTCAACTGAGCAATCATCCATGGTTTTTCGTTTGGGACTTCAATATCTTCGCCAACCTAGAGAAAAGGAAATTTCTAGGCCCGTTTAATATGAAGGCCATTATGGATTTTATGTAGTTCATGGCTTGGAGGGGCCTCATTGATATGGGATTCTCAGGTCATTCCTTTACATGGTGCAATAATTGAAGGGGTAATCATTGATCGTGGAGTATATTGGATATTTATCTAGATAATATGGAATCCATCATCTCGTTCTTTAATAATAAGTTTCATCATCTGACTTGCATAATTTCTGACCTCTCCCACCTGTTGGTCTTGATTTATTTTGAGAATGATCATGGGGATAAGTTTTATTTCCTTCAAAAATGGGTTAGCAAAGAAGGATATTAGAACATGGTGCATGGTATTTTAAATTATCTAGCCCAAGGTGGACCATGGGTCATCATTCATGAAAAACTACACCTCCTTAAGTCTCGTCTCTAGACACGAGTGAATTACCTCCCTCTGTTTGACAGTGAGATTAAAAAAAACAATGCATGAGGTTAAGAGCCTTGAAGTGTGTTTAGAAGAGGAGTGAGATGAGAAAACCTATGAGCGGATTTCTGACATGAAGGATTCTCTGGATGTCATGTTACAATCTTAGGAGCATCTGGTAGTGGAATCTTGGATAATTAAATGGATACATGAGGGGGATAAAAACACAAAATGTTTTCATGCATGCATCAAAGAGAGGAATAGAACTATTAAACCAAATATTCTTCAAGACTATTTCTCTTATACGGATGATTAGTATATCATGGGAGGTATGGCTCTCTCATACTTCATGTACTTGATGGATGGTCCCAATAGTTGTATGCCCTATGGCTATAAAGGATGTGATAGTGGGATCTTCGAGGTTATTCATAAATGTGTGTCGGACCAGGACAATAAGGGACTAAATTCCATTCTAGATAAAAAGGAAATATCCAATTCTATGTTGAACATTCACCTAGATAGTTCCCCATGCCTTGATTGCTTCTATGGATCTTTCCATAGAGCCACATGGGATGTGGTGATGGTTGATATTATTCATTCCATACAAGATTTCTTTTGGGGAGGGAGTCTATTGTGGGTTTCATGTGCCACTACTATGATTCATATTACTAAAAATGGGAACCCCTCTTCTATCATGAACTATAGACCGATGTCTATGTGGAACACCCCATATAATGTTTTTTTTCAAGTTTCATTAATGAAAGATTTTCCCTTCACCTTCCATGGTGTACATCCATGGAAACGCATGGCTTTGTGCGGGGTTGGTTTATCAAAAGCAATATTGACCTTGCCCAAGAAATGATTAGAGATATTAACTACAAAACCACGGGCTCTAATGTGGCTCTCAAGATGGAAATGAACAAAGCCTATGAATGTGTGGAGTGGGGATTCATTATCAATGTGATGGAAGGTATGTGATTTTATTCCTGGAATATTGATCGTGTTTTTAGATGTTTTACCTCCCCATGGATGGAGGTATCATTCATGGGGATGTATTATGGTTTATATAAATCTATTCATGGCCTGGGATAGGGAGACCCATTGTACGCCAGTATTTTCATCCTCCCACAAGAGGATCTCAGTCATCTCATCCATAGAAGCATCAATAATGGAGATATTCTGGCCTATAAGAGGGGCATGAGGGGAAAGACCATTTATCACATAATTTTTGTGGATGACACCCTATTTTTTATTAATGGGGAAAAAATATATTCAGGGATTGAACTATATCTTGGAGAAATACATTCATTAGCGTGGAAAACATATCAATAAAAAGAAGAGCCTCTACTTCATCAATAAAAAATTCTCTCCTGAAACGATTTCTGATATTCATATGTCTATTTCTATGCGTAGAAGATGTTACCCTATGAAATACCTTGGGGAACCCATTTATCTGGGAAGACTACAAATTCAAGACTTTGATATTTATATCATCAAGATCACGGAGTGTATCCACGACTACAAAAATAGGTTCTTGGCCTACAGAGGTCGTTTTTCTCTCATTACAAGAGTTTTATTTGAAACTGCAATCCTTTATCTCTCAACAGTCAATCAAAAGAAGGTTGTAATATCCATTATGTATAATCTCATGGCTAGTTTAAATTGTTAATCTCTTACATAATGGAGAAGGTAGTGGGACTTATGGTAGAGGGTGGAAGGGCTAACTAGGGTAGGTGATATAAACGTGTGTAGCTTGGATGATATCCTTGGTGGCATGCATGTAGAATTGACATGGAAAATCCTAGAACAGAGTACGCTATGTTGGAGAACAATTAATCCTCTAACCATTCCTTGGCTTAGGGATGGGACTCTTCATTATGGACTATTTTATTAAACTTTATCTTGGAGATTTAGTAGCATTCTCAATGGATTATTGGGAAGGGATACATTTTTTTTGGAACCACAACTGGAGAGGGAATGTGCTCAGTTTTTTAGGGTTCCTTGATCCCTTCATCTCATTTAGGGATGGCTAGAATGTACCCAACACTAGTCAAGGTTGAGCTGTATGAGGGGAAATAGACATATTCCATGTCATCATCTTGATACAGGATCTCAGTCATTGCGTTTTCACTCTATCTTCCTCAGGGGATATCACTACTCGAGATTATTGTCTATTGCGGAACTTCATAGAGGAGCAGGATGGTTGGCATGACACCTTTTGTTCCATGGTGGTTCCATCAAAATATAATTTCTTTTTATATAATATCATGTATCATGTCATCCCTACAGAATAAAATATCAAACGCTTTGGTATCCCATACGTCTCATGTTGTTCCTACTATAACGCCCACAAGGTAGAATGTGCCGACCACCTCTACTTCATGGGTGACTGGTCATGTGATGTGTGGAATTTCACCAGGGAGTTCACTGGAATCCATGAAAATAACTTGCTGGACCTCCCATTCTTGGGAAGGCGGTTCTATGGCTCAGGAGATAGAGGAACGAAGAAGATGGAACACTCGGTGATCCTCCATGATATGTGTTGGTCTATATGGAATTCATGGAATATATTTATACATGATGGGATCCATTCACTGGGTATGTCTATCATCATTATGACCAAGATAATTTTCCTTGATTTCTCTCAACTCATTGGAAACTGGAGGGATTATCCCTCTCTCCGGTGGATGATTCTTCACTCATATGATGCCCAGTCTGAGACCGACATTAACCGAGACCTCTGGGCCAAATGGAATCCCCCCTAGGGGCCTTAAAATAAAAACTGATTGGTCTTTTAGTTATGTCATCTTGAATGGGGGTGGGGTTGTCCGAGAATCCCGAGGTTCGATCCTCTTGGCCTTCTCCTCCATTTGGGGTCATTGTTCCTCTCTTCAGGCCGAAACCAAGGCAACACTTATGGTTATAAATATCTCCCATCAGATGGGGTTAGAATTACTTAAAGTTAAAGTAGACTCTAAGATTCAGAACGACATCCTAAATGATATTTTTTCTCCCCCATGGTCTATAATATATATTACCAAAAAGTGAAAATGCATGATCACCAATAACATCATAATAAAGCACTCCTAGAAAGAGGTAAACCAAGTGGCGGATCATCTGGATTTGATAGAGGTCCCTGGTAATGATCATGTATCACTGCATGACACTATCACTATAATATCTGATGGGGTATATCTTATTATAGGGGATTCCCTCGACCTTCACTATTTCTAACCCCCTTAGGTCTATTTGTTCCTTTGTTTCTATTGTTGGTTTTTCTATATTGTCTTATTCCTAATATAAAAGTAATTTTTATGATGACTAAATGTTTTATTTTAAAATTGTGCACCCTGTTATAAAATAATTTCAATAGAAAATGGTTATTTCACTTAGGAATTTCTTAATTCTTTTATTAGATTATTTTTATTTATGTCAGCATTATTTTTTGGATTTTATGTTTAATTGTGGTTGATTTTTTATGATATGATCTACCACATTTTATTCAAAAGTTTTTGACATTTTTGACTGTGGAGGAGATATTTTTATACCATTGATTATTTATGTTTAAAGTATTAAAAATTTCACACGCTAGGTTTAATATGAATGTTTATGTTGGTTATGTTTCACCATTTTCATATGAGTAGTGAATTGTACATATTATGCCCTACAGGTTGGGGACCGGGTAATGAAATCCCCTTGTTGAATTGAATGTTTTCATTAGAAAAACTTCATTGGGTTTAAATTTACATTTTTCTTGTTTATGTATTGAATTGGCATGACTCCTTGACAGTATGGTTATGATGTATAGAATTTTTCGTTCCCTCATTAAGAAATTAGTTACTGATATTACATGCTATTATTATTCTAGTAGAATATACAGGTGAATTCTTAAATGGAATTATTTTCTTTATTATTTCCATATTATTTACAATATTGAGCTTAAAAGGCTATTATTTTAGTTTTATACATTAGCTTAAAATGTTATGCTCATTTATAACAGCTTATAGTATATTGTTTACCATTAATGAGAATTTGATTTGCCCATTTTCATAAGCTTAATTATTCCTTAGGATGTGACTTGGTATATTATTATTGACATGTAGGGATATTCTAAAGAATATTAGCGTTTTAAATGGATACACTATGTTTTTTTTCATTTCAGGGTGTAATGTAAAAATTATGTGTGTACCTTTTTTTCAAAAAGCTAATTAAATTTTTGTTTCTTGAGGATGGGTTTCTTTGTATAATATAAAAATGTAATAATATAAGGCTCAAACTATAAGAATTTGGGGTTATGGTCTTTACATGTCACTTGAGTCTCCCTCTCATAGGTGATCTCCAAAATATTCTCATCTTGTCACAAGACACAAAACGGGGTAATAGACCACCCATGAAAGATACTCTCCAACAAATCCTCAATCAGTACTGGGTACACAGAAAGGGTAGCTCCATCCTTGATGTCCATCTCTCCCCAGTCGATAACACATGATAGATTGTGCATGCACATTCTCAAATTTTACACATGGAAGATGTCATGTACATTTTATAACATTGGAAGTAAAACAAAGTTTTACTCCACCTCACCAATCCAATACAGTATCAGGAAAGGGTAATGAATCTATGATTTGTCCTTCCATCAGATCCAAATTTCCATAATCCATGTAGAGGTTATAATCCTAGGAATAAATAGCCTCCCACATTGACCAAATGAGTCATATATAATCAGTCCATATAGGACATCTGACAGCTCTATGTAGTTCACCTCTACTAATCTATGATATTCACCATATATGTAGTGGCTCACACTATCTCAGATCCCTTAGTGATGTCTCTCCTTATTTTTTTTACCATAGTGGATTCCAGCAATGTCACTCATTTAAGGTCACAAATAGTACCATACTAAAGGATGAATTGTAGTTTCTATCATACATGAGCTGGACCTATGGTAATTTATCCTCCCAACAATGGATAATGGCCATCACAGAAAATCATTGCATTTCCTCCAAATATTTAATTTTTCAATCAATCGGGCCATTAGTCTGTGGTTAAAAATCAATTCTCAAATGAAACGGAGTCCTTAAGGCCTCATTAAATCCCTCACATAACTCAGATGTGAATCATGCATCATGGTCATAAATCATTTTCAAGGGATCCCCATGGAGTTGGACAATCTCCTGTACACAGAGGTGTCCAAATCCCTCTATTGAACTCTGATCTCAAATAGATATGAAGTGGTCCAACCTTGTGGGTTGGTCTATGACCACCCATATGAAATCATGTCCCATGGATATAGATGGTACCCTCATCAGGATGTTCATCGATATCCCATCTCACATCCTCTTTGTAACCTAAAGTGGTTGATCTAAACATAATAGAACCTGGTGCTCAACCTTCACTCTTGGAAAAGTAATGAATTGTGATAAAAACTCAACAACACCTTTCATTATCCATGACAAAAAAATGATGTTATAGGTCTTGGTAAATCTTCCCCACACTTTGATGTACCACCGAGGAAGATTTATACCAATACATCATAAACACCTTCCACAATGTCAGGTCAACCGTCATGAACCCTCAAAATAGGGAGATGATCCACACCATCAAAAAAACATATTAGGATCATGAATAGTATATATCTGAGTACACAGGGTCTCACAAACGATATCTCAAAGATTCACCTCCCAGAATCATTCTAAAATTGTATGGATAACAACAACTGACTAGTGGTAAGCTTCTCCATCCACATCCACAAATGAAATCTATAATGATAATAAGTATGATGATTCCACTCCCAAATTTTGTGATAATTATATCATGTTGATGGAATTTACTACCATGTTCTCTTTACAATTAGTATAAGTAATATAAAATTCATAATCATGAAGGAAATTTTACCCTCACCTCTATCTCAAGTTAACAAACATTTTAAAGAATACATACATAAAACTCATGTGGTCAGAATAGATGATGAATCCCTCATCAAATAGGTTGTGTCACTATATATATATTGACTAAAATACCACTGCTAACTCAATATTGTTGTTTTAATAGTTTTTCTCATGGGATATCAACTCCAGGATGGCCTAATAGAACAACTTTGTCCATAATAAATGCTTACCCTTTATAGTCAAATTTTTCAAGGGAGCTGATATTCTAAATAAATTAGGTATGAATCTGTGATAGTTTCTTTCTAACCCAAATAATCTTAACACCTCTATAAATATATTTTCTGGCCCCCAATATAACAAAACTTTATCCTTTGTAGAATATACTACTACACTGTGTGAGGAGATAAAATTTCCCAGAAATTAAACTTATATAATCTAAAATTATTACATCGAGAGATTCTAAAAAATATTTTACTCTCAGAGTACATCTAGAACCCTCCTCAACTGTATTGTGTGATCCCCCTTGGAAAAACATTAGACAAGAGTATAATCAATGAAGACCACCACAAACTATTCAAGGAAAGGATAAATAACCCAGTTCAAGAGTCCAATGGAAACAATTGGGGAATTCATCATGAAAAACAACATCACAAAGTATTTATAGTGAATATAGTGACATAAAAATTTAATATTCAATATATCCTTGTCTTTTACTCGCAACTGTTGTTAGATTGATCGAAGTTCCATTATCAAGATCCATCATAGCCCTCCAAAATGGTAAAAGATGTCATCAATACAAATTAGTGGAAACATATTATTTATGGCCACCTAGTTTAGGTGTGAGTAATCTACACACAACCTCAATCACCCATATACATTTATGTTGAACAATAATGGGGATACCTGAGGTGTAATTTTGGGCTAACAAATCCCTTCCTCTTATAGTCCTATAAATGAACCCTTTGCTTATAAAGTGTTGTATGATCCAATTGATCCATTATCATAGATATCAGGTCTATCTGAGGGTGTAGATAACTTTAGATGTATATCTCTTGATATGATGGTAAGTCATTGACATCCTTAGAAAACATGTCCTCTTACTCCACTACAACTTGATGTAACTGAAGTATTATGGAATCCACTGCACCAAGTGCTATCCTAGCCAACTGGTGTATAATTAGCTACACCCTTTTATGTGTGAGTATACCATACTCTTCATTGGATTCCCCTTCATACTCAACTGAAATCACCACCTCATAGTTATGGACACAAAACATTATCTTCCAAAAACAATCTATCTATAAATGAACTATGAATAAAAATTCTATACAAAAGATGAATATTTACTATCTCATCACTGCTAGAAATATATCCCAATGGAAACTATCACCATCAATAGTCATGTCATGCTATCATAAGAAGTGTGTGATCATTGACTCAACTTCAATAGGGTTCTCCGGGAATAAGGGTTCAGCAAAGGGCTGAAATGAATTCTCTATTTATAAAAACCGAAATGTAGAAATAAATAAATGACATAAAATTTCTCTATTATAAATACAGATAATGGGAAAAAGATATATATCATACCTCATATCATCATTGGAGCCTCTAGGTCATAGGCCTCAACAATCAATAGCCTCCCTCACCCCAGTCCTCCAGCTCCCTATATGCTTGGATTGGACCACCGAGGGTGATGGTGGAAGCATGTCAAATAATTTAACACCTCCAGATACTCTATCAACTCTTTTCCAATTTATACCTCCCTATGAACTTATCTTTTACTGACCCAACCTCTTTATAATCACCCCAAACACTATCGCTCCATCATCGATAGAGTGGGTAAGACAATTCCTCCTGAGATGTCTCATGTCATAACAGGAGTAGCACTACCTCTCCACAGTGTGACTAAATCCATACATTGATCCCAAATCCACAAACCATATATCATGGTATTTCCTCATGAAATGTATTACACGTCATGGTCCCTAAATTTTTCATCAGCCACTTATAGTCTAAGTCTCAATTCTATTGTTCCCAATTCAATAACCAACTCTCTACCTCTGCTCATTAAAAAACTATCAACCACCACTACATGCTCAATCACATCAGTATAGGTAGGAATTCCCTGAGACATCAAACTACCTCAATTTTATTCCTTATTCAATGGTATATGACAAAAACAACTAACCACATACCATATCCATTGAGTATCGAGAGAGGTTAGTAAACAGTGATGAATACAAAACCATTATCATGATCCCTTGAGGATGTTATAGAATCAATTAGATGCACACAACCCTCAACATAGATGAAAGGAACTCTTATCCAAAAACATTCACATACTCAGGCCAAAAAATAGTCACCTCATTGTAAAATTGGATATGTAAACCCCCACCAACTTCCTATGGATCCATAGAGAAGGATCTCTTCTTGGACCACAATATGAACTTCCAGTGTCCAAACAATATGGAAAATATGCATCACTACCTCAATCCAGTCATCAACTACCAATAGGTCTAGATCACCTCTAATCCTAAGGGGTTTCTATCACTGAGACTCATGATGTGTTCATTACATGCACACCTCATTAGTAGGTATAGTCCGTTCTATATTATTTTTGATAGGGGGTTGTATTACTGGTTCACGAATGCAAGGAAACACCTCCCGAAAAGGACTTTGTATCAAAGCCTGATCACTATATGGATCACCATCCTACTTCAGATGCTAAATCCTAAGAGAAAAATGATGTTGAGGAATCATGTAATAGACAAGATGTTTCAAATTCAACGAGTCTATCTACAGAAAAGACACATGATGGATATGAATAAAAAACTCCATTCCTATATAATGCATGTACAAATGTTTTTCCCTAAAACCAGTGTATATAAGTACTAAGTCAAGTGGTAGGTGATCAGAGTCTTGGTGTATGTATATGTTGGCCTCTACATAGACAATATATTCCCTAGATTGAAATCTGAACTCAAAACGCTTAACATGGTCTCCCCAAACTAATCTCAGAGACTCTAGTCCTATGGTAGAGTCATCTCCTATTATTTTAATCTAATAGAATCGTCTAAACAAGGGCCATTTACTGACTACCCCCTTGTCCACGTCTAATATTCATGTGGCTGGTAACCAATGATGACTTGTAATATCACACACATCAGATTACTTTTCTTATTATACCTATATGCAATCACACATTGACAAGGCCATATAATTTTGAAATATAAAATAGCTAATAGTGATGCACACATAAATCTAAAATTCTGTTATTAGAGTATGAAAACATATACTGGAGGGGGAAAAGGCCAAATGATTTCCCACCACATGAAAAATGAAAATATTCCCAACCTTGAATGTGGTCGAGGACAGCTATAAATGAAACAATGGGACAACTCCCTAGTCTATCCAGAACACCAAGCTCTGCCTATTCCTATTCCCTCAAAGACATCATCAAACGGTAGAACATATGCATAAGAAAAATACTCTATGGGTAAATCCTGTGATGAGGTGAGTATAACAATACCCAATTGGACATGCCTACATCATTATGTATATAGGATCAAAAATATTAGTAAGATCGTCATAGGAATATATATATGAAATATGTAGAAAGAATACGCTTATCCACTAAACATATATATACATTCCCAAGGTAAAGTTCCAACCGTAATGCTATCATGGGATTATTTTTTGAATGTTCCACATAACACTCTTCCAGAAGAACACACTCCATGATTCAAATGCCACTGATGGAATCCATCCAAGATGTCATACTCATCTAGTATCTCTATAATATGTATAGTATAGAAGTCTAAAGAGAGTGATACATAGATGAGAATCACAACCAAGTCCATTTGGTATACCAACAACTCAATATGGAACAACCCTCCATGTAGAGGATCAAGTCCCATGTAGTTTTTTATATGATGATAACGTGAACTCCACCTAGGGGAAATATGATATTAAAGGATCTCACTCTAAGCCTCATGTAGGGGTTCCAGAAACTATATCCAATACTGATGTTTCATTGATGGGATCCCCGTCCTTTTTGTAGGACACAATCCCAAAACCCCCAGGGATGGAATCAAGGGAACATACCATAATGAATTATTTCCCAGATAAAGGGGAAAGTGATCCAAGCCTTCTTTGAAGGTGTACATAGAATTTAATGTAATCACATAGTGTCTCCCTTATGTAAAGGGTCATTCCAATGCATCACATCCCATTCCCATTTTTGTTTCATAATACACTTCGCATATGATCCATTTCACTCTTGACCATTTTTTATAGTTTGGTGTGTTTTTCCCTGAGTACATGGCATGTCTAATCTCTTGTACTCCTAGCCTTGACCATGTTGCCTCTGAGGTACACAATGATCTTATAAGTAACAGTAACAATATATGTGATATTTTTCATATATATTTTGATAGTTATCTTTTCAATGAAACCTTAGCACTGAATAAGGGGTCACACCAAGCATTAATTTCTATATTATATTCCGTTTGATAAGGGATTTTCCAAAAACCTCATGTTCATACACATCATAGTCTATGCTACCACTATTCACAGTTTTTTCACTTTCCTCACCTAGAGAATGTGAATTTGGTTTTTTTGGGCCTTATCATCGACACTCACTAGAATCTTACTATATTATTAGGATGGGAATTAGTTACCATCCACCTCGTCATAATTGTGTGGACTACGAGGGTGAAAAATTATAAACAAAATGATTTCAATCTATAGTCACAATTTTCATAGCCCGGTATCATCATTGATATTTGATATCAATTTGTTGCATTATAAAATAGGTATACAATGATTTATTTTTTTTTGTATTCTGTTATAACAAACAATCAAACAAACACTAGGGTCGAACGCATGAAGAATTGTGTGACAAATCCAAGAAAAATAAAAAATAGGAATAAACCTTGGCCGTTTTCATTTTTCCTTTATTCATATTTGTTAGAATGATGAATGTTTATTAAAATTGAATAAAAAATTCTCTAATAGTTCCCGCAGAATAAATCTGAACCTATAATATGATCGAACTACAAAATCAATCCCTTGGTTAATTGACATATGCTTATAGTGGGATTATAAAATGGGGACAAATAAAAATAAAACGACTTTATAACTCAAGGTGGATCAATATCTAGTGATGAATTAGTATTTTTTTTGTTTTCATTACTGATATCCTAATGATTCATCGCACACCAAAATAAAATATATAATCTGGTTTTCATTCTCCCATGGATTCTCCTCCAGTGCTCTCTCCAACATCTCCTCTGGATTTGTAAGGTTATGCTGCTAACCCTAAATTTTATCCATAATAGAGTATTTTTAGACAAACCACATAGTCATGGAAATTATGTAAGAAAATTAACATATACAGTTAATTCATTTAAACATCGTCTTATGACCACAACCAACCTTAACATCAGATGAACACCAAGGATGCGTCATGATAATAGTAAAAACGACACAAAATAATTAGTGTGGGCATCAGATTTATGATTCATACCTCCATTTATACGTTATTCAACTTATTCAGCAAAATTGTGCATGCTTAATATTAAATATATTTTATATATTTTAAGAATTAATTCTAGGAATATGAGGGATTATAATATCCTATCATATCACCACATCTATCAGAGAATAATATTTAAAAACATCCAAAACAATACCTGAAAAAAAATGAGTCATTAAATATATATTTAAAATTATTTTATTTAAGTATTTATATTGGTAAAATTGATTTATTATGGGAACATTGTCATGTCCCCCACCAAAAAAGGTGTAAACCACCTAGGTCATAAATTGTAGAAGAGAGATACTGACCACTCGAGTCCCACCCCTAGTAGGCCACAGGTTGGCGACTAGCGTCAAGTGTAAAATAAACATGCAGATGGGATGCATTGCCTCCTAAGAGAACCACATGTGGAAGAGAGATATAGGAAAAAGACTAACCAAATTCTACACTAACTATAATGTAAAAGAAAACCCAATTAAAAAAATGTAATTTCATGCAATAACTATTACAAGTGAAAGGGAAAATAGTATGTACCAATAGAAACTAAAAAATTTAGAGACCAAGAATCCCAAATAGATCCTGTTAACCACAATCTAGTAGTAACCATCCTAATCTCCAAACATATTCAAATTACCTGAAAACAATTTATATATACGTAGGGTGAGAATAATAGTAAACTTATTAGGGTCCCCCTCAAAGCCTCTCATGCAAAAGGTAAAGAATTCATGATAAAGAAAATTGAACAAGTGAAACTAACTCATCACCTAAACAGGTTTACTAAGTTACCATTGTCACCATGGACACTCTCAGCATGTTCCACATAAAAGAGAATATAAAATAATTAATAATAAAAATGGTACCTTGCTACCACTTACCCAATGGTTTACCACTGTTCCCCAACATCGCACATCTTGAGAATATCTCGCCAAAAAATTCAGGTGAACAAACACCTAGGAGAATAACTACATCATGCACCTCCTAAAATACACCACCAAGTTCACATAACCAAAAGTAACAAGATATTTTTTAGAATACTTCACAACTATTATAATGTGTATCATGAATTGGGTAGTATACATCAAGAAATCATATCCCATACACCGAATAAGGATCCACCAGCCATCACAGCCCATACACATTATACCTATAGTATTACTTAGGAAACTATTTCAAGAATACATGTGTGTAAAATAACCATAATACATTATATCCCTCTACACATATATATGGGGAAAACTAACCACCATTCATACTAGCATGGGTAACTACCAATAGAAAAGAGTGGGGCCAATGGGGGTAGTTAGTCATACATCCTCCGACCATGATGTTGGGGAAAACACCCCCATGGAATAGAACTCTTTGGGTGTGAGTTTCACTAACTACTATGAAGGAGTATCATATAGAGACACAAAAAGTACATGAAATAATATATCTGACAACCAAATTATAGGAAAATACTACAATCAAACAAAATAATAGATAGCATCTCTTAGACTCCGGACTGCCACTGCTAATACCATATATTCTATAAGCACGCAATCCTTAACAATCTATATAAACTTACTTTATTCTTTTTTTCATTAGTTTCACTTTATGTTAATAATTAATTAACCATTATCAATTTTTACATTAAAATTAATTACCATTCACATGATGATCCATGCCCTATAGGAATAAGAAAATTGAGTCCAAAACATCTCATAATTACAACCTCATCATTACTTCCTAGGAAGATCCAACTGCACGGGTTAAACATTTGATCATTTTTTATAACATTAATTTTTCCATATTACTAGGTATTATTCAAAAAAAGTATATGTTACCAAACATGAGGGGATTAACATGGATATTAGGTGAACTACCCCTCGATCCTTTTCCACCTATATAAAGAGAATAGACTCATCCAAAACTACAAAGATAAAGATGGAAATCATGTGGAATACCTCACACATCTTCACCTCTCATTTAAGGAGAGTAAACAAATAAATCTATATAAAGTGATGGGGAAAGTAAAAAAGATAAACAACAACATGGACATCATCCACACAACTGATTCACATAGGCGTCTAGATTTGATAACAATGGTAAGCTAAGATTCAACCTGTTCTATCATCATCGAAGCCCTACCCGACACCCACATCCATAAAACAGTGATTCTCTCCACTCTAGGTGTCAAATACTACCTAAAACACCAGGACTCACTGACATTCATACCCTAATATCCCTCTCTACTTAGCTATCTTAGGAAAAACACATCCAAAAAAATAGGAAACAAATATAGCAACAAGGCTCTCAGTCCTAAATCTTGGAATCTATCCTTTACACACAATGAGCTCTCATAGCTCAAAATAAAAATTCATTTGGACTTCATAAGAAAAAAAATCTTAGGACCTATAAAGTAATTATATATCATCCAATAAATGGTTCTTATTCCATCTTTAATCTACTGATTCATTATTATAGGTTTTAACTACATGAATCCTACGAAACAAGCTATCAAAGTTATCAAATATTAATTTACTAATTTATCTAACATAAACATAATTAATATATCAATAATCTTCTACATGATTCTTTTTCATTAACCAATTCAATTAAACAAGAAAACATTCATTAATTTGATTATCATCAAATTACAAGAAAAATTGGATTAAAAAACATGGCTCGTTATATTTTATCCAATAAAGTATCAATTAATTCTAAATTTATGTACATTAACATTTTACATAAAGAACAACAGGATAAATTGAGAATTTCATAGATATCACACTCTCTAGAAAATCAAGAGGCACACCTTTATCACAGTAAAAAGAAGAAACATCACTATTCTATAGATAACAATTCTTTAAGGTAGTTAAAATAATTATTATGTCAATTTTTTTAAAATAAAAGGGAATAAATATTTATAAATATATGATATAACAATAATAAATAGTGATTAAATGAATCCCTTAACTCAAATGTTCATTGGCATTCCTCAAATGAGAACAGACCACACAATAGACCATTGATCACCCATCCTGTAAGAACTGCATCCATATAAGGAATCCACAACACTACCGCATCAACAACAATAGATATTAATCCCATTAATGACTTGGGTAAGAAAAACCATATCATGGAGGGAATAATTGGATGAAATTGATATAAATCTGGGAGAAACATATATAAAACAAAAGGGAAAAAATACACCTTGGATAAACCAGGGTCACCACAGATCAAAGATGCACACCCTTGATCGATTCCCATTAAAGGGATATCTAATACTCCAAGGAGGGGACTACTGATTAACCTAGGGAGATTGATAAGGAAGCTATATCTATAGGGGTTAACATCCCGAGTGGATTGAAAACACAAAAAACAAAACTACATTGGGGAAATATAAAACATGTAATTCCCTTTTAGATCATGTAATCATCATAGTGGATTTGTTGTGAAATAAAATTTATCCACTTCATTTTATTTTAATTTTTAGACCATGATAAATAAAACTATGTTAAACCATCTTTATCATAGTGTAATTTTTTAAAATGGCATGATACCCACTTTCACATTTTGATTATTCCCTTCTCCCAATTTCCATCACCCGAACTCCACCCGAATACATTCAAGCATACTATGAGCTCTGAAAGCCTTGAGAATATGAAAATGGTTGATCCCCATGGATACAATACCTTAAATCATATACCTCTAAAAAAATTCTCATCATCAAGAATCCAAAACCATCCATGAGAGGAGATAGAAAAGGGGTGGTCCAAATATCTACCCTATGAGCTACCTGTCAATGTACTCGCCATCATTAGAGCTCAACCACCATAGTGGGGGAACAACTCAAAACCATGAAAAGACCAGAAATTTCTCATAACCACACTCCCAAGGGAGATATACCTCAAAATAGAGTAAGAAAAAAAGTAACAGGTGAAATCCATATCATAAACTCGAAAGGTATACAACCACAAAATGAACAATGATACAAGAGATGATATAAACATAAAAAAACTTGGGGGTAATGAGCGTGTATCTACAAATCATGTTCCCATGTACTCTCCTCTATGATTCTATGCTACCAAAATACATGGAACAAGGGGATATCACACCTTCAAAAAACCTCCTCTTAGTGGTCCAAGATCTATACAAGCTGCTCCTCGAAGGTTTCATCATCGTTAACATCAATCTAGCCCCAATCGATGTCATGAGAGTCGTTATGAATTTAAGGACAGGGCTGCGACATGGGAAAAAACATTATGTATCTGGATAAAATATGGGGGAATCACTATTTTATTTTCCATGACTCCAACACGATCGAACACCTCGAATGGGATAACAAACCAATAAGAAACCTTACTCCCATAACAAAACCATCACTTCCCATGATGATAATTACCATCGATAACACATAATCCCAAAAATCTAACTCTAGAGGTATCGTCTTATGATCAAAATAAGATTTCTGAGAACTTTGAGCTTCCTTCATCCTCTTATGACTCACCTAAACCATCTATATAATATTCTGAGCTATTTTTAGCCAAAGAATCACTAACTCTCCAAACCCAATCTAACATAACAGAGAACAGAATGGTCAAACATAAAAGGATTCAAGCATCTTTATACTGATGGAGGAGTGAAAAAATATTATTTTTAGAGAACTATACTTAGAGAATGTTACTCATCCAATATTCTCCAAAATTTAGAACACAAGAGTGCAACATTTCTTCAAGAGTCTGGATGGTCTGCTCTATCTAACTATCTGTCTGCGGATGAAAAGTAGTGCTAAGTCATAGCTATGAACCAAAGGCATGAAGGGGATCTCTTCTCACCCTAGAGGTAAAAAATGATCTCAATCATAAATGATCATCATTAGGACTCAATGGAGTGTCACCACCTCTCCCAAATACATCCTCAATAAAATATCCAATGAGAATGTGGCTTGATTTCATTAGTTGATCCAATACCACCAATATAGAGTCATACCCTCATTGAGATCAATGTAAACTTGTAAAAAATCCCTCTGAAATTTCCTCCCACTTCCACTGAGGAACATCTAACAACAAGATATATCTAATGGGAACACAGTACATGGACTTTACCTTATGGAAAACCAAACATCGAAAAAAAACTCTCTAACTACATGCTTCAACCCAGGACACCAAACCTGAACTCTCAATGCTTAGTACATTTTTAGGATGCAAGGAGGTACCACCAAATGTGATATATGGAACTCTGTGAGAACTATATCGTTCATCTCCATGGGAATGAAAATCCTTCCCTAAAAAAACACTCAGTGTTGCTCATATTCATACCAACCATCAAGGGACTCATCACAAACAAATCAGTATCTCTAGACCTCAGACTCAAGATTGACCAACTGGGAATGCTCCACCTACAACACCTAAGATGACTACACTATCATAAAAAAACAAATTCCTCCTACTTCTCCAATATCCAAACACCATTCTGGATGTTATTCCATCACTATGAAGAAATTTCACGATTCCTGCACTGCATCACAACATGAATTCCAACTCAAAGTATCTGTTATTACATTCCCCATTAAATGTGTGTAAAAAATTTCAATTTCATAATCCTATAAGATCTTCATCCACTAATGATGAAATAAGTTCATGTCAAATTGGGTTAAAACATACCTCATAGTATTATGATTGGTGAAGGACACAAAAATCTCTTCAATTAGGTAATATTGCCACAAATTTAGTGAAGAAATCACTATCACTCATTGGAGATCATGGGTGGGATTGTTATGATAATTGGGGTGTAATTTCCAAGACCTATAAGAAATGACTGATATTTTCTGTATCAGAAAAAGACCCAAACACAGATTTAAAATGACACAAAAAACCTCCAACTCAACTACATCTATTGGTTGACAAAGAATTTGATAATTGAAAAACTTCTCCTTCAGATAATTGAATGGTTTCTGGAAGTGATCAGTCCACAAGAATGCCTAATCCTTTTTTTCAACTCATTAATAGGGGTCACAACCTAAGAGAAATCGGCTACAAACCTCCTGTAATTGCCTTTAAGACCAAGGAAAATTCTCCCCTCTGCCATTGTCTTTGAATATCCCCTAGAAAAAACTTTTTCTTCCATCAATTGATCCATAGATACTCATTTATATGATAAAACAAAACTCATGAAATAGACTTCTTGATCACAAAACTCACACTGTGGAATATTTCTAAATATTTTTTTGATGATGATGAACTTCCAAAATGGTACACTAATGATCTTCATGATCCTACCCTAATAAGGATTAAAAAATTATGTTGTTAGTGAAATCCAATATGAACTTATCCTAGTAATCATGGAACACAACATCAATTAACCCCATGAACATACCTAGATCATTCATTAAACCGAATGATGTCACAAAAATCTCATAATTTCCATGACGATAAAAATATTTAGCCTTTGGGATATCCTCATCCTTTACATGCAGGTTATGATATCCTCTCACCAATTCGGTCTTCAAGAACCATCTTTTAACATTCCGTTGATCGAAAAAAATCATCAATACAAGGAACATGATAACGATTCTTTAATGTGACTTGGTTCAATAAATGATAATTGATACACAACTGCAAACTGCTACACTATTTATTTATGAGAAAACCCGGTGCACCCCATGGTGACACACTCATCTAAATAAAACCACACGATAATAGACCATCAAGTTGTATAAAATGATCTTGAAACTCATAAGGTTCCATCCTATATAGAGACATCGAGATAGGTGACACACCTGGATGTAGTCTAATCCTAAAATCCCTCTCTTTGGCAGGGGGTAATACCAAAAGAACCTCTAGAAAGACATTAGGGTACTCTTATCTGACCCAAGAAAATTCCAACTGCTGAACCTCTGATGAACTCAATATCAGATTGTCCATCAAGGATGATAAGAATGGAATACACATCTGACCCATCCTATGATATTTCTCACCAATAATCTAAGTTGGATCTCTATCAGCAATGAAGAACAAAACCATCCTCATAAGAAATTCCATGATAAAATTAACTCAATACAACAAATCCATGTCATGGATGATGTTATATGATTGTATTTGTAAACATAGGATATCTCCCCAAGAGTGATGCATCCCCAACACTAGCTCCCAATCCCTAGATAATTGAAACAATTTATCTCAACCCTTGATGGGAGTAGTCCATGCTAAGAGAACATGATGTCTCTATACATAGAGTTACAAGGCATTGAAAAGGGTAGGTGATATGAAGGAGTGATTCAATCCTGGATGAATCAATTCATTCACTAAAATAGAAAGAATGAAAATGGTACCTCGAATGATGTCTTGCTCACCTAATACTGGTAAAGAGAAAGCACGAAGCTGGACTTATACTGCTCTATGAACTCTTCAACCATGATTATGACCACCTCCATGACCTCTATATGCTTTCTGATGATGGGGAGAATACTGGGGTTTTCTTCTACATACCCCAAATAATCTCTTTTAATACCAAAATGGCGTAACCGACTGCTACTGCTTTGGTTGGAACTGACTCAATGGAGGAACTTAAAGTAGGACAACCCACGCACACTGACTATTAATGAATGATAGAAAATCCCACCACTAATGACCTCAACCTCCACAAAAAACATATATATGATCATTTTTCATTGGCCTAAGATCCGTTTTCCCTAGAGAAATGAGACATTGAGGGTTGGGACTGACCCCTAGATGATCAGATGATTTTCTAACCTAACAACTGGGAACCCCAAACCACATATCTACTTCGTGAGGAATACTAAGGAATCCCCTATCATAATGATCTAGTTTTGTATTACATCATCTTGATGACTTCTAATCTTTCTATAACCTAGAGATATGTCTACAACATATCACATATGCATTATAAAATGTATTCCAAACTCTCACACAATGGAGCTCCCCTACTGAAGGGTAAGAATCTCACAGTGACTGGTTTCCTTCACAGTCAAGGAAAGAAACTCAGCTCTTATCAAGACTTGTAGCTCCTTCCATGACACTATTGACTTCTCAATATCTATTAAGACCAAGAACCACCACTACCTCACTTCCCAACATAACACTGTTAAAGAAAATAATACCCAGTTCTTCTTCTGAGCGTGAATCAAATTGAATTATATCTCAACCTCCTCCAATCGGTCTTTTATGACATTATCATAAATAGAGACCCCATTTCCCTACATAATATTGCACTAAAACTCTTGGAGCTTCATCCTACAACTATCTTAATCATAAACCTATACTATGCAGCAATATATTAGTGCAACTTGATGAACATATTCCACAGACTCCGGATGAGGATGTCTACCTAAAAGAATGAATAAAAAATAATAAACAATTAGATTTCATTACCTATAATACTAAAGACTTTAATATTAATTAATTTCTTTTATTTATTAGTTTTTGTTTAATCTATCTCATGTTCTACCAATTCAAAAATAGATATAAAGAATAATGATGTGTGATCCTTTCCTAGGTGTCCACCCTACAACCAGTATCACTTCAGTTAGTAGTCTCTATAATATTTTTGGTCCATATATCAGATCACATGGGACCCTAAATTACAATTTCTAAATCGGTATCCCATGTTTACAATGATTTCTAAACATATCTGACACAATTTTCCTACAAACCAATAGAAACTCACCCATGCCAAACTCCAAACTGCATCATATCCCACAACCAGACCTCTGATACAGCTCTATCACAACCCCTTATGTACAAAGTGTGCCACACATGGTCCTACAATTTCAGAATAGAGATAGTGACCCCCATGTCCCAACTCTATTAGGTGTTGGGTTGGTGACTACCACTAAGGATATAGTAAATATGAAGATGGAAGGCATTACCCCGTAGAGAAAAACATCTCGATGATAGAAATTAGACAGAAACCAACCAACTCCTACTCAAATTACAATATAAAAATTATCCAAGTACTAAAATGGAATGTCATGGAAGAACTACTAACATTGAAAGAAAAAAATATAAGTACCAAATGTAAATAAAGATGATAGTGATCATGAAGCCCAAACAGCTCCTGAAAACCACAGACTATTAGAAACCCACCTGATTTTTAACATTCTCCAACTGACCTAAAAAATATTTTATATATACATAGGTTGTGTATAATAGAATAATCATTAGAATCCTCACCAGATACCCTCATGAAAAATGTAAATAAATCATGATAAAGTACAATAAGGAACAAGTGAAACTAACTCATCACCTAAACATGTATACTATGTTCCCAGCCTCACCATGTCTACTCTCAACGTGTATCGTGTAAAACAGCATATAATATAATAAATAATAACTAGCATAACTGGTTATTACTTCCCCACTATTTTTCCTCTATTCCCCAACATCACATGTCTTAAGAATCTCCCTCCAAAAAGTTTAGTCGTATGCACATTGGAAAAGCACCACAATATGCACCTCAAGAAACACATCACCACATCCATGTAAACGAAAGTAACCAGATATTTTCTAGAAAAATCACAGCTTGCATAATGTGCATCATACATCGTTTGTTATACCTCAATCCATCACACCCCAAACACCAAGTAAAGATACACTAGCCATCATGACTTAGAAATGTTATACCAATAGTATTACATAGGAAACTATATCCATAATATGTGTGTGTGAAATAAATACAAGCCATTACATCCCTACGTGCACATATATGGAAAAAATAACCATAATTAACAACAAATTATGTAACTATGAATAAAATATAGCGTGACCAAAGGGGGTATTCGGTCATCTATTCTCCCACAATTATGTTGGGGCAAACAACACCCCATGTGGCTCATATTCTTCAGGGTTTCAGTTTCCCAAACCGATAGGGTAGAGTAGAGTATAGAGACACAAAATGTATATGATATAATATAGCTCAGAACCACACTATGGGAATATCCTAGTCTCAGACACCACTATAGTTAACGTCTTTTAGACTCTCGACTTCCATTTCTAAGGCCAGATATACTAGGATCACACAGCCATTAAAATGATACATTAAGTTTATTTATTCCATTTTTTCATTAGTTTCTTCTTACATTAATTATTTTTGAATCCATTAATTAACCCTTATTAATTTACACAGTACATTCAGAAAAGATATAAGAGCTCCATGCATAAGGAAATAGAGTCCATAACTTCTATGAATTTCAACCTCAACATTGCATCCCAGAAAGCTCCAACCCCATTGGTTAAAAATTAATTCATTTGGTAATGAAATTTAATTCCTTAATACTAGGTATTTTAGGAAAACATTCTAAACTTCTAAAAATAATGGGATCAACATTGTGAGTTTGTAAACTACCAATCGAGTCATTTCCTCCTATAACATGAGCGCAGACTCATCCAACCATGAGAATATAAACATGGAAGGAACATGTAATTCCCCATGTGTCTTCCCCTATATTTTAGTGGATAGTAACCAATACCATATTCTATAAGTACTATTCTCTTTAGTTAAGATAAAAAAACAAGATGTTCATTTTCCAAGGAACTAATTGAAACATACATCCACCTTTCATAATAATGGGAAGCCAAGCATCAACATGTTCCATCATATTTGATGTCCTCCTTGACATCCACATGAATATATTGATGTATCTTTCACTATATGATTCAAATTACTCCAAAAATAAATGGGACTACCCACACCTCATACCACAACATCCCTCGAGGATTTACTATCCTAGGCTCACAAAATTTCATAACTAGTATGATACAAATATAGAAACCGAGCTCTCGACCCTAAATAATGGAATATTAACATTACACACAACAACCTCTCATGGATCCAATGATCAAGGAACATATAATTTATATTAAATTAAGAAACTCAGGACCAATAAAGGAATTTTATTTTATTACACAATATGTTCTTGTTCTATCTTGAATTAGATTATTTATTATCATAGGTTCCAATTATTGGAAACCTAACAAATAATCTATCACATCTATCCAAAATTAATTAGCCCATTTATCTATTTTAATTATTTTATCAGAAACCATCATCATTTATTAGTTTCATTAACCAATTCAATTCAACTTGAATAATTATATCAATTTGGTTATCATTATATTGCAACAAAAACAACATGATTAATGAAAAATGCCTCTTTATCTTATAGAAAATTAAATATCAATTAATTAAAATGTTGTGTTCATTACAAATTTCCATTAAGAGTAACATTATAAAATAATTGAATAATATATATAACACTATCCATTAAATACGGTGACAAACCATTATAACTATATAAAGAAATAACATCTCTATGCGATCGATATCAATTCATGCATCTGGTTCAAATAATTATTATGAAAATTTAATTTCAATATAAGGGGATAAATAAAGATAAAAATATTATTTCACATAAATAAATAGAGGATAAACCAATCCCCTACATCAAAAGTTTATGAACATTCATCATATGAGAACTGACTAAAATATAGATATCTAATAACACCTCTTATAAGACTTGAATCAATCTAAGGATGCCACGACACCCCCGGATCAAAAAAATGGAGAAATCCCCCATTAAAAACATGGGTATGTAAACATTATAGAACAATGAGAATAAAGGGAGAAAATATGATCAATTTGGAAGAAAATATTATAAAATGAAGGAAAACACACCTTCGATCAACCTATACCACCATAGATAAAATATTCAAGCATGATATCAATTATCATTGAAGGGATCTCCAAAACACCAAGGAGGGGACAACCTGGATACCTAGGATTAGAGAGACATGAGTATTAGCCCTAGGGTTTTATGATAGGTGCATTTGAAATAAAATTAAAACATTAATGTAGTAAGGAATTACAATATATGTAATTGCCTTTCATTTTGTGTAATCCTTGGGTTTGCGCTGCCACCAAAAAATGAATCACCTATTCATTTTATTTTATTTTTCAAATCCTGATATATTAAATTTCTTGATACCCCCCCCCCCATTTAATTTCATGTAATTATTTTACATTCCATGAAACCCACTTTCACGTCGTGAAAGTTCCTTGCTCCCAGCTCTCTACACCCAAACTCCTCCAGGCTTCCTATGAGAACTACCATCCTTGGGAACATACAAATGGTAGATCCAACCATATCAGGTTCATTTCAAACATTATGTTACATTTTTATGTTCTCATTTTTTTAATGGAATCTTTTATATAATGTTTTACTATCCTATACAAAAAGATAAAAGGAATATTCTATTTAAATATACATTGAAACAACGACCTCTCCTATTTCCATAACTGTTATTTTATGGATTGTTTTCATTAATATATTTCATATTTTATTAAAATAAAATCTTTATTTACATTTTTTAGATATTTGAAAATATGTTTTTAAAATTGAATTGATATGTCAATATATAATAGTTCTTTATTATGTGTAAACAAACATTTTTATGATGCACGTAAGTGTAAATAATTTAACAGAAGCTATAAAATTTTGAGGAAAGATGTGTAATAAAAACAACATCCTTTTAAACATAAACATTAACATAATATAGAGAAAATAAATCAAACATTACCATATAAACATGAACATGGATATTCTACTAGTCTAATGATCACATGTAATAATTAATTTCATAATGAGGGAATGCACAACATCGGACATATTTACCACATATTCAAGGCATCTTGCCAAGACTACAAATAAATTCTCAATCAAGGAATTGTGCCAAGATACTAGTTTTTCTCATGAGACTAACTGATGCATCAAGGTTCTATAGAGGGCTTGACCCGTCACATACTAAGTCAAATGCATTCCTCATATGGAATGGTTAAAACATAATAGAAACATTCGTATTAAAACTAACATACAGAAGGTAAATAAATTAACCAGAAACCATTAATGGTATAAAAATAACACACCCACATTCAAACATATCACAAAAACTTTAATACAATATAGAAGATTTTATCATAATAAATCAACATAAAAAAGTGTATAGTCCAACAAACGATGTTGACATTGATAGAATCAAAACTATTTTGGAGAAATATCTATTTCTATTTTAAAATCTTTTAAATGTTCTGTAATTTTAAAAGAAAACATTTATTTTGATAATATTCATAAAAACTTGTATGGAAATCTTTTAAGGTGTCACAAAGGTGAAAAATCATTTCACTCGCCATATAAGTTAAAAAACATTCTTTCTTTAATTTTTCCAAAAAGGTTGTAAAGGACCTTGTTTGGAAAATGATGAAAATATTCACTTATAAACATTTTATGAAAAGTTAAAAAAGGGTATAAATGACTTTAACCCATTGTCTTGGAAATATTAGAAATTTTTTGAAATACATTTTTATGAAACATGGATGTAGATGATATAGAGGTCCCAGTAGATACTCATGTATAAGCAACCTCAGATAATGAAGAGATTCGAGAATTAATCATTACCATGTACTTTTCTGTGGTTGAGGGTACGTTAACCTACTGTATAATAGTCAAATAATTGTTATTAAATTATACACAAACCACATACATAAATATGATATCGTATATTATATTCTAATATTGCTTTGTTAATAATATTTTTGTAGTATCATTGTTTCGAGTGTTAACTGATTCGTTTTCAATTATATGCTTGGTTACGTAATATAGGTTTTTTATGGATAAGATATATTTTAGTCAAATCTAGAATGATATTATGTTCTTAAAAATTATTTTTTTAATCATAAAATGAAATTTATTCTTTAATGGTTACGATGGGGAATGAATGTCATCACCTTCATGGAGACAGTAATCCGTACATACGCACGAGCGACAATACCATTTTATTGATGGTAAAATAGTATGTAATTGGATGGTATATCATATATAAATAATACATAACATGTTATATTTATTATTTACATCATTTATAATCATAATTATACACAACCAAAAAATGATGTGTTTGAATAACAATCTACACCACAACGTGGAGGTGGTAAGTCGTACGTACGCACGTATGGTGACTTGTCATTCATATGATAGGTAAAATATAGAATATGGTTGTACCATATTTATAATAACATCACAGTGTGTATAAGGCACTGGGATTATTTTTTTGTTTGGTAATAACCAATAAAGAGGAAGTGGAAGAAAAAAAGAACATTGAAAGAGGTGGTGTAATTATTACCTCTTCTTCGGGTGTTTTCTTTTTGATTTGACCAAAAGGGATCCATAGGTTGGATTTTTGATCAACATAAGGCCTCTATGTTGAAGGGAGGGTAGTTGGGAGGATATTTGGTTAGGGTTCAGCTGATCCAAATGGCTTTGAAGGTGTGATTTTCTGAGAAGGGGATGTATCTTTTTATAAGAGAGGTGGGGGTTACTTTTGGAATAGCATAAATTTATATTTTTCTATACAATAATTTTCGGTTTATAATGGATCCAAAATGATTTATTTCGAGGATAAGGTGGGGATGGGTCGAACACCTTTAAACTAATAGGTTTTAGGTAGGTTTATGTCAATATTAACATTATCATTTATATTTAACTCTTAGTTAAATAGTTTAACTTTTTCCATGTATTCTTGTATTATTATGATAAATGGTTAATAAAGATACTATAAAAATCCTTGTAAACACCAGGTGGTTAATTATTAATATATAAAACCTTATCTAAGTCCTCTATCAGACTTTATATTTTTAGTAGTATTATATCAATTAATAATATAGTATTTTTTTTAAAAACTCATTTATGTCAATTTTTACACTATTTAGTATTTTATTTTTGTTAAAGTCCTAACATCTTGTTTTATTTGAGAAAAGTTCATTTAATCAACCATAAAATATCATATTAACTAATAAAATTAGTGTAATACATCAAAAGTCTCAATTTAAATTTATTTGGATATTTATAATATTAATTGTTTAATCTTTTAGTAATAAGGTAATTATTTCATCATCACTGTGTCATAAATAAATTTAATTATTTTATGTCTAAAAATTATAAAAAAGATACCATTACGTAGTAGATTTTTTTTCTTTCTAATGCATATTTACAATCTAATTTATCCAATGCATAACCCTATATTAAAAATGGTTTAGTTATTAAACTTTTAATTTAACACTTTTAACTCTTCTTTAGATACTGAAAATTAATTTTTTTTTATTTAGATAGACCCCCTTTTAATGGGTAAGGGAAACCCAACAGACTTCACAGACATAAAAAATTCAAGACCCATAGTCCCAAGTTCTAGAGACAAAAACAAACCAATTCAAGGCTACAAAGAAGGACCCCTCCCCAGCATCAAAATCAATAAGACGAGCTTACAACTTCCCATTGATGGTCAGCTTGCAGTCCCATGCAATGATGCAGGGGAATAGTACAGATGGAAAAATCCATACACTCTCAAACATCTAAATCCGAATAACCATGATCTCTAGAAGCCCCTTGTTCAAAACATCTTCTGGAACCATTCCTTAAAGTGAACTAGATGCATTGTCCCATCAACCGCGAACCGTAGCACCACCACTCAAATAGAACAACACTAAAACCATTCGACCAAATCACAATTTCAATCATCACAGATCCTTACTAAGAAAGCACATAATCAACACCATAGAAATTTCAGAGCAACCAAAATGTTCCCCCACCATCAAGCAAACACGAGTCACCGGACCCAGAGTGACCTCAACCAAAACCCATCCAAGAGTCCAAGCGGTGGAACCCAAGGTCTCCAAATCCAGCCAACCGAACACAACAAACATCAAAAAATCAAAAACCTGAAAAAGAACTCACAGAATCGACAAAACCAATAGCCCCCCTCTCCAGCCAATCCAGATATTCCGCCGAGCTAAATGGAAACGAATCGGAAATGGCACATAGTCATGCCCAACCGAATCGTGAAGTCGGAACCACTACTACCATGAGGTCGCTGAACCAATCTCAGCAGCATTCCGAGCCACATTGTCGCCAAAACACCTATTCCTCTGAGCCGAGAGACAGATTCCCACCGATCCATGACCAGCAAAAGGCACCAAAAGGACGCCAAAATTTACTATTCACAAAAAATTATTTTTATCTTATTGAACCACATTTTACAAATACATTTCAATCGTGTCTCTCTGATTTTTGAAATTTAATTCATAGAAGTGGTAAAATTAAATTTTATGCACATTTTCAAATGCTCCTTGAAGGTGGGTAAAAGATGGTACGAAGTTCAATAAAATTATATATATATAATATTATTATAAAATGATTCTAATGAATTGGATTAAACATATAAAGGTATTATGTATCTATTTTTACCTAATATAAATTTATATAAAATAACTAATTATTTGGAAATGTCAGTTTTAACCAATAAAACAGTGTTTTCCACTATTCATCAAAAATTTAATGTTTTCAGAAAAATACAAAAAATTCACCTGAATATAATTTCGATATTACGAATACAAAAATGAAGTCCATTTTGAAGAATAAAATATATAAAATTTTAAAAAGTGGTTTTTACTACTCATAATGGCTAGTTTGATTGGTCGTGGTGTGTTAAAGCTCCAAGTTGCGTAAAACATAAGCTGCTGAATTATTCAAAGGGAAACATATCATAGAATCCTGGGCTGTTACATAAAATGGTCTGGTAATTTCTTTTTATTAATGAAAAATGAATCCTCGTGAGTTAAATTAGTATACAATAATGTTTTAATAATCTATTTTTGTTTTTTTCTTTAAAAATTTTACTACATCTTTAATATGGATCCAAGTGTGAAATATATGTTAATCAAATATGGTTGAAGAATATATTAAATCAAAAATAGTTGAACATAAGATTTAAAATATGGATTTAATATATAATGTATTATGACATCACAATTCATTAACATCCAAGAAAATAAAAAAATGTATTTGAATCTTTGAGTATATAAAATTATTTTTTATTTACTATGTTACATTTAGACTATGGACCATAGGTTAACGAATTGATGAAATTTTTCTTAGATTTTTAAGATTTGGAACTTACCCTATTTTTTTTAAAGTGTTAGTACAATTGTATATACCATAAATAATTAAGAAATCTCATTAATAAGACCTTGAGTTAAAGAAAGAGGAATAATTGGCCAAGAATAGTATGTTTCCTAAAGATAAATTTGATATAGTTTATGTTTAAATATTTTTTGAAGAGATTATATACGACTAATGTTTCTTAATTGATTATATAACTGTTGATTGAAGCACATAGTTCCCCATTTTACAATCATCCATGTATTATAAAGATGTATAGAGACCTTCAGGGCTACTACAAGTTGGTTGGAATAGAAAGATATAATTATAACATAACTATTAAATGTTTGACTTTTCAAAAAGTTCAAGAAATTTTTTTATACCAAACAAAATGCTTTTACATTTTCAAATGAAAGAGTGGAAATGAGAAAATATAACAATTTATTTCATGGTGGTATTACTAACAACAAATTATGGTAATAATGCAGTTTGGGTTATTATTGACCGATTAACTAAATCTATATGTTTCATTCCAATTTGAGATAATATATCTTTAGATTAACTTTCATGACTGTATCGTAATATGATAGTCAATTAACATGGAGTTCCTCACTCTTTTTTATCTGAATGTTATCCTAGGTTCACTTTAAATTTTACGAATGGACTTTTCATTTCATTTGGTATCAAATTAATTTTTAGTGCAGTCTTCATAGTCAAAATAATTAAATATGAATGAATGCTACCTTTTTAGAAATTATATGGAATGATATGTAGGACACCAGATTTTTTGGAGGAATTAGGTGAATGTCTGTTGATGGGGGGAAAATTGGAAGAGGAAATCATTGATAAGTTGAAGGTAATTCAGAAAAAATTGGGTATATATGAGAGTATAAATAAAATTTGGGCATATAACCAGAGAAAATTTATTTTATTCGAGGTAGGTGATCACATTTTTCATAACATGTCTCCTAGTAAATGTGTAATGAGTTTTGGTTAAAATAAAAATATATGTTCATGGTTTATTATACCATAGGAAATCCTAGAGAAATTTGTTTTAGTTTACTATTTAGTGGACACTTCGTGAATTTTTTCCTAGTAACACTTTGTTCTTCTTGTTAGGTTGTTATGAAAGTATGTACTAGATTCATATGATGTTTCAAGATAGGAGATAGTTTAGTTGTAAGAGAAAAAATTATTTTATGAAATATCTGATTGTGAATCTAGACTGTAGAGTGAATGTACTACAGAACAAGGTAAAGAACTGCGTTAAGGTCTCATTTGAAAAATGATATGGCTAAAAAAGAAATATTGGATTCTTTAAATTCTTTGAGAAAAATCTATCCCTAGTCATTCAATAAGTGAATCAAATTCTGGGGAATGAATTTCAAAAAGGGAGAAAATGTAACAACTTAGTCAATGATTCAAAAAATCATTTTAATATTCATTAATATTCATGTGAAGGATATTTATATTCATTATACATTTGTTTATCCAAAATGATATAATTTTCTAAAACACTTTAGTGATAAGTCTTAATTAAAAATCTTTTTTCTAATATTATAACATTTTAATTTTGAAAATTTAATTTAATTATTTAATTATTCATGTTGAAATTATATTTAAATAAATTTTTGATAATTTTTAGAAATTTTTTAATTTTCATAGTGTGGGGAAAATATTGATTTATATTGAAAAATGTGTTCTATTTTAACGTATTCATAAATAAAAATTCTACTTTGGAATAATTTAATGTTTATTTTTTTATTTTTTATTAAATTATCCAATTATAATTTTTTAAATGAGTTTTTTAATTTAATTTATTATCAATTTAATTTATATTTAATAAGGAATTCTTATGAAACTCCATTTTTCATTTCATTTTTCTAGATTAATTCTAAATTAAATTATTCGAAATATATATTAAATTTTCAAAAATTTAATAAATATTATTAATTAATGGGTCTAAATTCATATTAAATGTCTGTTTTATTTTTTTTCAATAAAAATATTAACATTATCAAATTTTTTTACAATGATAAAAGTAAATAAAGAAATTAAAGTTAAAAATAAAATGATGTTAACTATAAACTGACCCTAAAATGTGCCTTAATTTTATTTAATGATTCAATTCCATGCAAATTCATCTATTATTTGGATATATTTCTCTTTTTTCATTTTTTTTGTGATTATAAACTTTATAACAATTTACATAATGAAAACCCAAGAATGTAACACAATTGTTTTTCTTAACAATAATTTTTCTATCATATATCTTAAAATATTATATGTTTATTTATAAATATTATTTATAAATATAAATAGTTTATATTCATCACAATAATTTTATAAAACATTATAAAATAAATAATTACCTGAAATTCTTACACACCGTCGATGCAGTAATTAGGTAATTCTTTAAAAAAATAAAAGATATTAAAAATATTAAAATTAACATAATATGAATGAATTAATGAGATTCATGATATTTTTAGATATAAATAAAATTTTAGAGATATTTAATTTTATTATATACTCATTTTTGATTGTCTTGAAATTTTTAAAATTCAATGTAAATCAATAGTTCTAAAATTTACATTATTGATATATTATGAAAAGATATTTTTTTGAATGATATAATTTCATAAAAATAATAGATTTGAATGAATTTATTTTATATGGAAAATGAAATTAACAATAATGAATTTATGGTTTCTTCTCCATTTTATATAAAAATTAGTATCACCTAGAGTGTAAAAAAATTTAGTATTGTGGTAATTTTTAAAATGGTTAAAGAAGGGTTAAAACTAAGCTATAAGGGTATAAATTTAGTGAAAACCTATATAATTTTTATTTTATGAGATTATGTCAATCCATCCTTATCTTAAATTTAAATTAACTAGTTTTGGACCATTTAGAATTGAAATGTTATATATATTTATTTAATATTTTGAAAAAATTCATGTTTTCTCCTCCATTATCGTATAAAAAGGAATATCTTATCTGCTTTACATTACACATAAAAAATTGTTACAATAACTACAAAAATACCTCCCTAAAATCCCTAAATTCATTCAAAAGGTATTGGATTTGATATGATATCAAACTTAGATGGCCTAAGTTAATAATCAAATGATAATTTCCAAAGAAGTGGTATAGTTTTTAATAACATGTTTTAGATTTATTTATTCATCAAAATTCAAAAAATATTATTAATTTATGATATAATAATCAAAATAATATCTCACACATAGTTATATGTTAATATATTAATTTAATGACCTATATCCATCTCCACTTCTGTAAATTGCAAACAAAACCTTCATTCTCTTATATGTAATAATACTGCCTCATGAACCAACATAATTAATTTTGCATAAAAATATATTTTGGGTGGTTATGATGATGGAATAAATATTTATGTATTATATTCATTAATTATTTATCCCTGTTAAAGGATAATATATCATTTACATTCTAACAATTTGACCCCATAAAAATGATAATGTCGTTCGTGCATACATGTTGACTTCCACCTCCCCAAAGTGATGTCATTTTTTTCATCACCACATCACATTCATGATATATATGTGTTTGTAATTAAATATATTATTATATATATATATATTATATGATAATCATTCTGGAATGATAAAATGATAAAAACCTTTGTCCATATTGATCATTGAAAAATTAAAAAGTTTCTAATGTGTGTGTATGGCCAAGCCTCTCAATGATTGTAACATTTTTAATTTTTAATAGCCATCATTCATCATAGTTTTTATTATAATAATTTATTTTTTATAAATGATAATTATTTCATGATTATTATTTTCGATATCATGTAATAATGATCTATTTGATCACAGTTGACTAACCTTACTCATTTTGGACTTTTGAAATGAATATCATTAGAACATCTAACATGAATTTAATTAATTATAAAATTAAATATAGTATGGTAAGAGGTAAAATAAAATGAATAATAAAAATCAAAAATTTCATTAATAATGTAAATAATTAACCGTATTTTATAATACAGAAATTCATTGAACCTACTCCATGAATCTAACTCAAGGCAAGGGACTTTCTTTTAAAAATACTATTTTAATGTTTCCAATAGAATAATCCTTTCCTCCCATATTAATTTTTATTAAATTATTTTATATATGAATTTATATTAATATAATTGAATTATAAATAAAAAATTTGTTTATTTTTATATTCATTCAAAGGTTATCAAAATGAATCCTTTTGGATTTTTTTAACATCATTTATAAATAAACAATAAGAGTATTCTATTTTAATGTATATGAAAAAAAACCTTTTCCCACCATCATAACCGTGATTTTATTTTGTTTTCACATTACATGATTTCATATTTTATTGGAATAAAAACCCTTTTCCCTTATTTAAAAAAACAAAATTTGGATTTGATATATCAAAAAATGAAATCTTTTCTTATGCATGAAAATAAAATTTTTATGACACAAGATTTTATGTGTTATGATTATTTTATGGTTATTGTGAATTGTTTATAATGATAGGTAGTTATGTTATAAACATAGGGTTCCTGAGCTTGTTATATATACCCAAATCATTGGGTTAATGGAAAAATTTATCCAATTAGATTTCTCCAAACAGATTATGGGAATATACTTTTGTGGTTGTTCAAAGTATAACCATTATAGTTATTTAAAGTGTACATGTGATGGATACCTTAGATATATATATAATAGATACTCTATTTTTAATTAATAATTATGTGAAAAAATTCCTCATTTTACCCACATGATTAATCTATTATTTATATGTGTTTTATGGAAATCATATGATTTCAAATAGTATAGAAAATTAGATGATAATACATAAGGTTGAAAATATATAACTTGGTGAAAAATTTATTATGAGTTTTTCAGGATTTAAAAGGGAAAATTGTGCGTTTTGTTTTTCATTTAATATACCTTATTAAATGTTTTATGAAATTCTTTCAGAAGATAAGGTGATTTCGTGGGTAATAATGTTTGTATTTTTAACCCAAGGATTATTTTCAAAAAGAAAATTTTTTTATAAGTATTCACAGATTAATGGTTCCATTATTTATTTTTATGTCCCAAACTAAGATTATTTTTATCATACCACATTATAAAAAATTACTTGGTTTTAGGATGGGAAATCCAAATGAAGAGGTTATGTTGAAGGTCAAGAATTTTTTTTTTGAAAAATAAAAAATGTTTTATCTTAATAGTTTTGTCTGGATGAATAAATTGATATGAAATAGAAGTGTATAATATGTAATATATGGTATGATTATTTGACAGATATTTCTTCAGTATCTAAATAAATAAAACTAAACAAACATTTGGAATTCAGGAATGTGAATTTTTGTTTAATTCACTAGAATATGTAATGTTTAAGGATGATTCATTATAAATTTTATGACTCAACCCCCAGGGGGCCTCCTAGTAGGCAGAAAGACAAGTGTTAAAACCACATAAACCCTTTTAATAGGAAAGTGGTGGTAAAAACGAATTAGGATGGTATATACCATAGTAGAGGGCCTAAATCTATTATACCTATATACACACAATCCACCATCTCCATGAAAGACTTCCTAGGAATAAAATAGGACCACAACATCAATAGAGTAACCATTAATGAAATAACCTCTAGGGATTACATTAGAGTATGAAAATATAATATCAAAGAATAATTGGGATAAACACACACCCAATCATAAAATAAGAACCATCCAGAAAATAACAGGAATAGTGGGGGAATGAGAGAACCTGATTCTTGATCTCTATGCCTAGCCACTAAAGGTGGTTAATGAACCAAATTACTAATAATATCCACTGATGTCACCGAAAATCCTCAGGTCATCCATATAATATATGACACAGATGTAGTAAAATACCCTGAAAGGGGTGAGTATATACCTATATAGCATGATTCTTCTATAAAAAAAAGGGAAAAATAGAAAGATACAAAATATATTATATTAACCCATATCAAGAGGGAAATAATAACCCAATTTATATAAGATCATGAATAAATAGATGCGATAAATAACGATTATTTCCTTATCTACATCCAAGACAATAACTATGTGTCTACTTTCAACTCCAACATTCAATCGCATATTCCCAACATCTCATGAACCCTATAAAAAATATGTTTTGAGGGTTCATGTCATCCCATTTCACTCTATAGCTGAGGGATCCAAAAATCCAATGGAGGACCCTCTCCCCAATAGATCTAAAAAATAGGGGAGTACCACTCCTTAGATAGAGGACCCCCACCCTACTATAATATTGGGGAGTATCTAATATTCCTATGTATAGAGTATGGGGGACATGAACCCTAGTTTTATTGGGAAGTACTCACCCCAGAATCACTCCCATCATCCTTACATGATCACTTCCTTAAACAATAATCTGATAAAGAATATTCCTTTTCTAAAAACCTCATATCATATCTCATATTTCACAATGAATCCTACCACTATGTTCTACGTGGATTAACACTTCAGATATGATACTTTATGGAAACAATCTATGTCCGTAAGGAGATACTGATGGAAGAAATTATTGGGTCAAGTACATGGTGGTTACATAGGCTTACATGAAGTGTTACCTCACCTTTTCAAATGATCATGATATCCATTGGACGTGTCCGGGAAATAAATGTCACAATACCCATAATTTAATACTTTTACATGAGATGTATCAGCTACCTTGGAACTCTATGCTCATATGGCCCGTACCCATGTACATCATTTTTTTAATGATTACATGGACTTGCTTAGTTATTATTTCCACATTTGACTACATGGATGTGCCCATATAATATGGCTCTAACCTTGTTCATAACCATGTGTATAGTCATGTAATCCTGAAGTACATTAAAATATTCCATCTCAAGTTCACATGGAATGTGGTTGGTTTACACTGCATGTGATATTTAGCTCTATATGAAACCCTATACAGCACATCCAAGGGGACTACACGGTGTGTGTTATAGGACTACATTCTATGTAGTCCATTTTACATAGAATTCCATGGAAGTATTTAATAATTTTATCATGCCTCCTATTCCATTTCTTCTACCTTGTATCAAACTAGGGGTATCATATTAATGGGTGACTGCACCTAATCCATCACTGGTGGTTAAATTTTAGCCACCCAAACCATGTAATGCTCAACCCATGAGATCGTGCCACTAATATAGATAAATTAAATTTAATATATACTCTAATCCATGTTTCCATGTAACACCCCGAGATTTTATGAAAAATATTCTTTTAATTTCATTAATGTCTTGTGTTGTATTTTACACCAAGATTACCTTGCGCTATACGCAACACCGTATTAGCTTGCAGTATACGCAACACTATTCTTGGACCGTGTTACACACAATTTTGATAATAGTTATTCTACGCAACATTGAGTATATATATATATATATATATATATATATTAAATATATAAATGAAATATGGTTGGATTCTGTTATACAAAACAATGAAGGATTCTTTCACAACACGCAACCCTGACTTGGCTTGCATTACACGCAATCGCGACCTTCCTTGATAGCGTGTGTTGTACGCAATACCGGGTTATAATAAACAATGTTATATTATTATAATATTGTCATGAACTAGCCGTTATGAATAGTATTAACTAAATTTTGAATTTTATAACATTATTATTCATCTTACACATTTCTAGAACATGGTATAAGAACAAAATAAATTTTTCGGGTAAAATAAGTATTTTTCAAAAAATGCAGTTTTACCGCCTTTTGATGGCGCACCCACTTTAAATATAGTTTTTGACATGTTTATATGTTCAATTTGACAAAATAATATTCTTCTTTTGAATCAGGATGTAAAAATTTACATTAGATAATGTTTTGATATTTTTCCGACAACTTTCATATTTTAATGAATAGTAAAAACACGCTATATTTTAATTAAAAACAACTTTTTTCATCGTAATATATTATGTGGTTAAATTATAATATTGAATGGTTTTAAAGTATATTTAGAATAAATTTTTACCACTTAATATAATGTTGGTCATTGGACACAATTTTACAATTAAACCGAACATAAACAAGTGTCAATCTTTTGATAGTTATTATCTCTTAAAAATACGCTTTTTGTTTTGACAGCGGGAATTAATTTTAAATTAATTTCTGCCACTTCTGTGTTTTGAATTTAGAAAAATGGATTCCATATTTGGAATCAGGATGTTCAAATTGTGTAAATAGATAACTTTTATTTTTAGACATTTTGAATAATTACTGTGGTAAATATTTTATTTACCATGGTTAAGGGTAAATCCGGTAAATAAGGGTTAAAAAATAATATTATAATAATTTTAAATTACCCTAAAACGTGTCTTAACCCCATTGGTTGATACATGGTCGACCATGGGCATCTTTGGGTCGATTTTGGGACCCCATTGATCCACTTGTAAGTGATAATGACACTTTATTTTAATTAAGTTAAAATGAATACAAAATTGACACAAGCATATATGTTTTAGAAAAACAATTGTTACATAGGGTTATATATGTTGGATTTTAGATCATAAATATTCATTATAAAGATAAAAATATTTCCTACATAATGGTATTTTATTTGTAATTTTTAGACTTTAAATAATTTAATTTATTTATGACACAATGATGATGCAGTAATTATCTTATTAATGAAATATTGACATAATTGATGTTATAAACACCAAAATAAATGTAATTTGAGACTTTTTATGAATTCCACTAATTTTATAGGTTACTATGATATATTAATGTTGATTTAATTAACTTTCTTAGAACATTTAATTCTGTTATGACTCTCACAAAAATCATATATCAAATAGTGTCAAAATTGACACAAAATAGTTTTTAAATCAAATATTATATTATTAATTGTTATTTTATTCCTAAAAATCTAAGGTTCGGCCAAATAACTTAGATAAGGATATATATATTAATAATAAACAATTTGGGGTTCGTTTGGCATGTTATAGTAAGTGTATTAACCATATAGTGAAAGAAAACAAAAAGACACGGTAAAAGATAAATTATTTAACTTGGAGTTAAATCTAATTGATAAGGTTAAAATAATATCCTAAACTTGTCTAAATTCTATTGGTTGATAGGATTTCGATCCATCCCCACTTTATCTTCGAAATAAGACCCTTTTGAACCATTATAAACCGATTTTGACTTTAATATAAAATAATATTTTGAGATATTCCTAAGGTGCCCCTCTCCTCCCTTATAAAAGGGCACCTCCTCCCCCTCCTCCTCACACCAATTTGAGCACTCAAGCTCGGAAAACCCCTGCAAAAATCTCTTCTCCACTTCCCTAGAAACATCCTAGAGGTTCTGGTCTTCCTCAAAGACAAATTTTAGTGCCCTAAGAGGAGGTCTCAAAGAGGCACTTCAAAGAAAAGGTAATTACCGTTACCAATTCTTTCATCTTTATTTCTTCTTCCACTTCTTCTTATTAGGTTGTTTCATTATGAAGTAATAACATCAGTATCACTCATATACTGATATATTATTATAAGTATGAAACAACCCTATTTCACCATCTATCAATCCTACGGAAAAAGAAATCACCGCGCGTACGTACGTACGGAATACCGTCTCCACGCCGTGGTGTAATCTATTTTCCACCACCACCTTACATGGATGGGTATAATGGTGTAAAGAATAACTATACATAGTTATTACAACATCATATTGATTCTGATATATTGTATAATACACTCCAATTCAATTCAATATTTATAGAAATGATATCATCACTCGTGCGTACGTACGGACTACCGTCTCCACGACGCGATGAGATTCATTCTCCATGTTAACCATTTAAGAATGATTATAAAGTATATATAAGAAATAATAATGAAATATATGACATTATAAAGCTACTGGATTTATGTATATATATACATATGTATGACATCTACTTACTTCCATTTCAAGACAATAAGGAAAGGAAAACAGCGTTTATGCGTACGTACGGACTACCGTCTCCATGAACGGTGTTTTTCATTTTATTTATCTACCTATTATATATATATATATATACTGAATATATATGATATATAAATCATATTTTATATTCTGGAAGTAAGTAAATCATGATATAAGTAATAATTATGTCAAGAACAACAAGTCAAAACACCTACGATAAATGAAACGATTTTACCCAAAACGCTTCTTTAACAAGGAATTTACAAAAGAACGGGTAATATAATGTCATAAGTGAACCATATATGATATCATAACAATGAATATGATTCTGTAATAAGTCAATAACATGATTTAAATCATTATACAGGAGGTTCGGACACTTACAAATCAAGTCGGACCTAAGGTAAGGGAAATATCACAATCTCATTTTTATCCGAGATTGTTTATTCGTAAGTATTTACTGGGGTGTATTTTATCATCCACATCCATGTTTAATCAATATGTCATATTATTTCCATCCACCTACAATTGTTTAAATCCATTTTTACCCTTCGGTGAGTTTTTAGTAATATGTATGAAAGGAATCTTTTGTCGTTTTTCGTACGAGGTACTTTTTGACTTTTCCGACAAAAGTACAAAGAATGTTTTTTTTAACTTATACGGCATGAATGGATTTTTAAAACATTATTTCCAAGAAGCTTCCTTTACAAGTTTTCAAGTTTATTTTTAATCAACTTCTTTTATTTTAAAGTTGTATGACATGCTATGAAAGGAAAAATGTTTTTGAAGAAGAAAGGATATTTTCCTCAAGAATGGAGTTCAAGTGTTTTATCAAAATTATTTTCCATCTAAGATAATAAAGGGTTCTGTTTTTATCCCTATTATTAAATTGATTTGATCATGTTGTGATGGAATTATTTTTTATGAATTCCTTTAACTTATATGAATTGATTTATGATGTCATGATGTTTCAAGAATCCCATTTTGTTACATGTGTTATGCGATGATGTATGTTTTATGATTATGTGGCACACATAAGAAAGGATTCATTATAAGATGGGTGGGACCTATATCTCCCTCCAATGCATTGGGTAAAGATTTTATATCCCATGAGATAGATATGGCTGGAATGGTAGGTTATACCGGTTCAGTGAAACAGGACTGAAACGAGGGTTACTCGATTCAGAAAGGGACTTTGTCCACTAAGATAGTCTTGGCAATGAGTCATGACTAACAAGAAATGATTTTCCATGATTATGTGTGCATGCCACAAAGTTTCAAGTTTCTTGTTATGATTATGGTGATCTCATTTTCACTTCTATGATTTGTTCCATGTTAAGATTTTATGATCTCTTTTGCAGGTTATGATTTTCAAAAAGATATGATATGATTTTCATTTCTTTTGTATACCCTTACTGAGCATTTGAGCTCACCCTTTTATGTTTTCTTTTCCCCAGGATATAATGAAAGGTTTTAGGTAAAAAAAAAGGGATGACCTTTATGGGAGATATTGAAGAACTTTCACCACGATTAGAAGATTACGTTCCGAGTTTCCAAAGACACTAAACTATTACGATCCTTTAGTGTGTGTTTTTGTTATGTACTAAGTATTCCGCAAATGTAATGTAATGTCCATGTACGTCAGGCTTCGGGTCTCTACAGTTGGTATCAGAGGAATGGTTTAGTCAACCTTTGGAAACTAGGATGCGAGATCTTTAGTGACATCCTTAGAGATATTTATAAGGTATGTCTAGGGATGTCCCTAAGGATAAGTATACGTATAAGATACAGTCCTAGAACTACGGTAACGATCATAGAATTTAACCTAAGAAGTTAGATATTGAGGATACTTACCCTTTACTATGTTGTTTTCTCTAGCATGATTTTTGCCTCTCACAAAATTATTTTTGTGTTTTAGTTAATGGAGGGAACCAAAAGGAATTCGGTTAACAGTAAATCCAATGGACAAATTGGTGACTATGAGAAACAAAATTGTGTAATGCCTAGAGAAAAAGATGTTGTGATTATGCCGAATCAGTCATCGCGATATATTATTAACAAGGTAAAATTTAGTGGTATGCCTAATTCATCAAAGAAGAGGAAGATAGACTATTATGCATGTTCGCATGTTGAGGAGTATAAAGAAAGGGAGATTGAGATTTCTAAAGAAGGGAAAAAGAACCTTGAGGAATACCTCAAATGGAGGGACCGATGTTATCTGTGTGGAGAAAAGGGTCATAGAGTGACTGATTGTTATGGAGTTCAATGTCTTATTTGTGGAGAACATGGGCATTACCCAACTCAATGCCCTGACCTAAAAAGATACTTCTAAATAAAGGAAGGACTAATTCCAGGACAGTCATTGAAGTGGATGGACTGAAGTGTTTATGTATTGGTATTCAAGAATAATGTTGTTGAGGTACTTTTATGGTGTACTGAAATATTTATGTTTTGATCTATTGTGGTTTTCAATAATTTTATGGTACCGGTAACCATGAAAAGTGATTGAGACATTTTTGGTAAACAGATGATATGAGCATAATGAAGGAATAATAAGATAATAAGGTGTTTGATTTTATTCATGAGCTCATGACTGATATAAGGAGAAGGTTATATCATGGTTTGAGTATATACAATTTTGAGTATTTTGGTATGTGGAAGGTGTTAACTTTTAACTACATTCAAGTTTTCACTAAGGTTCAATGGGTATTCAAGAGAATACATGATTAAGGACTTTGAATGTTTGGAATGTAACCAACAAGACATATCTTATGATATATGGGGATCAACGATGGTATTAAATCTCTGGTAATCGTTTTCACTATATTATGAGAGTGGACTGCAGTATTATGGATAAGCCTAAAGAAGTTCTTTTTTTTTTGATATTATTGATAGGATGTTATAGTAATGTAGTTTTAGAAAAAGGACAACCTGCAGGACGGGCGACAGCCCATCGCGTCGGACAAGGCTGTGGGAATCGAACCCACAACCGAAGTGCGACTGGCCTTTATCGCCTACCACTGGCCTACAGGAAGTCCCTGTTTAGTAGAAACTAGTTTTATTATATTAAGTTGTATGACATATGATATATAATTCCATTTTAGGAACCATATATGATTAATCTCACTATAGATCGACTTATGTATATAATTTCTTTCTAACCTTTTGTTTGAGACAGATGGAATGACCCGTCATTCTATCACATGATCTGCTAACACTTCACGAATAACAAATTCAACTTCATTTATTTAAGAGATGAAGTGGAAATTGTTAAAGGCACGAACAACAGTGAGATTGTACCAAAATAAAGTAAGTATTTATTCTAATGGGAAACGATCTTGAAAACCAAAAATGTTGTCCTAGTGATCTTATATCTGATGAATCAGATGGTACCCTAGATCATCACAAATTTATGGCTTTGTGATTGTTGGCTTTTTCATAGCCATGTCCTCTACCACTATCCATCAGAACATGATAGTTAGATTTCTCTTCCATATCCATATTTTCACCTATGTGGAAACCCAGTGATTAGTTTATTTGGGTAACCGTTACGTTTCATACTTTTTTTTTTAAAGATAATTTTTGGTATTCCTTTTTACGATGTGGGTTTCTATCAAAGAAACTTTCAAATAGTAAACCATTTATAACCTCGACGAATTTCGAGGGCGAAATTCATTTTAAGGGGGGTAGAATGTAACACCCCGAGATTTTATGAAAAATATTCTTTTAATTTCATTAATGTCTTGTGTTGTATTCTACACCAAGATTACCTTGCGCTATACGCAACACCGTATTAGCTTGCAGTATACGCAACACTATTCTTGGACCGTGTTACACACAATTTTGATAATAGTTATTCTACGCAACATTGAGTATATATATATATATATATTAAATATATAAATGAAATATGGTTGGATTCTGTTATACAAAACAATGAAGGATTCTTTCACAACACGCAACCCTGACTTGGCTTGCATTACACGCAATCGCGACCTTCCTCGATAGCGTGTGTTGTACGCAATACCGGGTTTTAATAAACAATGTTATATTATTATAATATTGTCATGAACTAGCCGTTATGAATAGTATTAACTAAATTTTGAATTTTATAACATTATTATTCATCTTACACATTTCTAGAACATGGTATAAGAACAAAATAAATTTTTCGGGTAAAATAAGTATTTTTCAAAAAATGCAGTTTTACCGCCTTTTGATGGCGCACCCACTTTAAATATAGTTTTTGACATGTTTATATGTTCAATTTGACAAAATAATATTCTTATTTTGAATCAGGATGTAAAAATTTACATTAGATAAAGTTTTGATATTTTTCCGACAACTTTCATATTTTAATGAATAGTAAAAACACGCTATATTTTAATTAAAAACAACTTTTTTCATCGTAATATATTATGTGGTTAAATTATAATATTGAATGGTTTTAAAGTATATTTAGAATATATTTTTACCACTTAATATAATGTTGGTCATTGGACACAATTTTACAATTAAACCGAACATAAACAAGTGTCAATCTTTTGATAGTTATTATCTCTTAAAAACACGCTTTTTGTTTTGACAGCGGGAATTAGTTTTAAATTAATTTCTGCCACTTCTGTGTTTTGAATTTAGAAAAATGGATTCCATATTTGGAATCAAGATGTTCAAATTGTGTAAATAGATAACTTTTATTTTTAGACATTTTGAATAATTACTGCGGTAAATATTTTATTTACCATGGTTAAGGGTAAATCCGGTAAATAAGGGTTAAAAAATAATATTATAATAATATTAAATTACCCTAAAACGTGTCTTAACCCCATTGGTTGATACATGGTCGACCATGGGCATCTTTGGGTCGATTTTGGGACCCCATTGATCCACTTGTAAGTGATAATGACACTTTATTTTAATTAAGTTAAAATGAATACAAAATTGACACAAGCATATATTGTTTAGAAAAACAATTGTTACATAGGGTTATATATGTTGGATTTTAGATTATAAATATTAATTAGAAAGATAAAAATATTTCCTACATAATGGTATTTTATTTTTAATTTTTAGACTTTAAATAATTTAATTTATTTATGACACAATGATGATGCAGTAATTATCTTATTAATGAAATATTGACATAATTGATGTTATAAACACCAAAATAAATGTAATTTGAGACTTTTTATGAATTCCACTAATTTTATAGGTTACTATGATATATTAATGTTGATTTAATTAACTTTCTTCGAACATTTAATTCTTTTATGACTTTCACAAAAATCATATATCAAATAGTGTCAAAATTGACACAAAATAGTTTTTAAATCAAATATTATATTATTAATTGTTATTTTATTCCTAAAAATCTAAGGTTCGGCCAAATGACTTAGATAAGGATATATATATTAATAATAAACAATTTGGGGTTCGTTTGGCATGTTATAGTAAGTGTATTAACCATATAGTGAAAGAAAACAAAAAGACACGGTAAAAGTTAAATTATTTAACTTGGAGTTAAATCTAATTGATAAGGTTAAAATAATATCCTAAACTTGTCTAAATTCTATTGGTTGATAGGATTTCGACCCATCTCCACCTTATCTTCGAAATAAGACCCTTTGGAACCATTATAAACCGATTTTGACTTTAATATAAAATAATATTTTGAGATATTCCTAAGGTGCCCCTCTCCTCCCTTATAAAAGGGCACCTCCTCCCCCTCCTCCTCACACCAATTTGAGCACTCAAGCTCGGCCAACCCCTGCCAAAATCTCTTCTCCACTTCCCTAGAAACATCCTAGAGGTTCTGGTCTTCCTCAAAGACAAATTTTAGTGCCCTAAGAGGAGGTCTCAAAGAGGCACTTCAAAGAAAAGGTAATTACCGTTACCAATTCTTTCATCTTTATTTCTTCTTCCACTTCTTCTTCTTAGGTTGTTTCATTATGAAGTAATAACATCAGTATCACTCATATACTGATATGTTATTATAATTATGAAACAACCCTATTTCACCATCTATCCATCCTACGGAAAAAAAATCACCGCGCGTGCGTACGTACGGAATACCGTCTCCACGCCGTGGTGTAATCTATTTTCCACCACCACCTTACATGGATGGGTATAATGGTGTAAAGAATAACTATACATAGTTATTAAAACATCATATTGATTCTGATATATTGTATAATCCACTCCAATTCAATTCAATATTTATAGAAATGATATCATCACTCGTGCGTACGTACGGACTACCGTCTCCACGACGCGATGAGATTCATTCTCCATGTTAACCATTTAAGAATGATTATAAAGTATATATAAGAAATAATAATGAAATATATGACATTATAAAGCTACTGGATTTATTTATATATATACATATGTATGTCATCTACTTACTTCCATTTCAAGACAATAAGGAAAGGAAAACAGCGTTTATGCGTACGTACGGACTACCGTCTCCATGAACGGTGTTTTTCATTTTATTTATCTACCTATTATATATATATATATACTGAATATATATGATATATAAATCATATTTTATATTCTGGAAGTAAGTAAATAATGATATAAGTAATAATGATGTCAAGAACAACAAGTCAAAACACCTACGATAAATGAAACGATTTTACCCAAAACGCTTCTTTAACATTGAATTTACAAAAGAACGGGTAATATAATGTCATAAGTGAACCATATATGATATCATAACAATGAATATGATTCTGTAATAAGTCAATAACATGATTTAAATCATTATACAGGAGGTTCGGACACTTACAAAGCAAGTCGGACCTAAGGTAAGGGAAATATCAATATCTCATTTTTATCCGAGATTGTTTATTCGTAAGTATTTACTGGGGTGTATTTTATCATCCACATCCATGTTTCATCAATATGTCATATTATTTCCATCCACCTACAATTTTTTAAATCCGTTTTTACCCTTCGGTGAGTTTTTAGTAATATGTATGAAAGGAATCTTTTGTCGTTTTTCGTACGAGGTACTTTTTGACTTTTCCGACAAAAATACGAAGAATGTTTTTTTTAACTTATACGGCATGAATGGATTTTTAAAACATTATTTCCAAGAAGCTTCCTTTACAAGTTTTCAAGTTTATTTTTAATCAACTTCTTTTATTTTAAAGTTGTATGACATGTTATGAAAGGAAAAATGTTTTTGAAGAAGAAAGGATATTTTCCTCAAGAATGGAGTTCAAGTGTTTTATCAAAATTATTTTCCATCTAAGATAATAAAGGGTTCTGTTTTTATCCCTATTATTAAATTGATTTGATCATGTTGTGATGGAATTATTTTTTATGAATTCCTTTAACTTATATGAATTGATTTATGATGTCATGATGTTTCAAGAATCCCATTTTGTTACATGTGTTATGCGATGATGTATGTTTTATGATTATGTGGCACACATAAGAAAGGATTCATTATAAGATGGGTGGGACCTATATCTCCCTCCAATGCAATGGGTAAAGATTTTATATCTCATGAGATAGCATGGCTGGAATGGTAGGTTATACCGGTTCAGTGAAACAGGACTGAAACGAGGGTTACTCGATTCAGAAAGGGACTTTATCCACTAAGATAGTCTTGGCAATGAGTCATGACTAACAAGAAATGATTTTCCATGATTATGTGTGCATGCCACAAAGTTTCAAGTTTCATGTTATGATTATGGTGATCTCATTTTCACTTCTATGATTTGTTCCATGTTAAGATTTTATGATCTCTTTTGCAGGTTATGATTTTCAAAAAGATATGATATGATTTTCATTTCTTTTGTATACCCTTACTAAGCATTTGAGCTCACCCTTTTATGTTTTCTTTTCCCAAGGATATAGTGAAAGGTTTTAGGTAAAAAAAAAGGGATGACCTTTATGGGAGATATTGAAGAACTTTCACCACGATTAGAAGATTACGTTCCGAGTTTCCAAAGACACTAAACTATTACGATCCTTTAGTGTGTGTTTTTGTTATGTACTAAGTATTCCGCAAATGTAATGTAATGTCCATGTACGTCAGGCTTCGGGTCTCTACATTCCATCACCCAAAACCCATATATAAATCCTGGTAAATCCTAAAATAGTCATCCAATATATCATTCTCTTAACCACCTTGAATCTTGGTATTTGATCACACTCGAACCCACCCCGAAATTGTTGAACCCTGACCATATGTGGAAATGATATTTAACACGAATAATGGTGGGGGAAAATTCACATAAACAAACTAAAACCATTGTTGGACAAGAATTATTGGACAATGATCACAAAAAAATAGGCTATCCATGTGAGCAAAAAAGTGGAAGAAGAGAGTTTTCTCATATTAATAAAACCAAAATGCAACCAGGATTGTTAATAAATCAATAAGTCACAGATCAAATAATAATATAATTAAATCAATTAATGGAAAATTCAAAATGGTGGTAATATATAAATAATGTTCCCTAGCATAATTAATGATCGATCATTGGTGATGAGAGCATTATTTGTCGATGAATAATTTCTATTGTGTTCTCTATCATCATCTCAATCTTCATTGATCTAATATTCACTATTCATTTATTTCGATCATGCAATAAAAAAATTCCCTAATCTTCTATAATATCCTAGCGTTATTCATCTATTCATGGATATTTACCATAACTGGTTATTTATAGATATGAAATTGGGTTATGACATTTTATAAAAATGAACAATGAAATTATTTATTTTATTTAACACACTTTCCAACAGTCACCTCCCATATAATGTCTAATACCAACAAACATTTTTTTATACCATGGTTAAAGAAATAATTATAGAGTTTTTTTGTCTCAGATTTCCCACCTAGGGCCGAAACGATGGTAAAACCTTTTATAATGAAACAATGAATGCACTTACATTATAATATATTAATATTTTTGAAATATTAATTCTAGGGTCCCAAGACCCCCAAACAGAGTGCCAAATTAGAGTATAAATCCACATATATACATAGAAATATCCAGAGGACTAATCCATAATAAATAGATTCATTACATTTTCCCATCCTTACAGAAATTTTCACCTTAAAAACCAAATACTAAAAATATGGTGTTAATACTGAGTCCACGTCTAAATCCCATTCTCGGAAGAGCCTATATGCATGCTCCCATGCTATAATAACACATAATTCAAAGCGATGATCCATCTATAAAGGATCCTCTCCTAAAAATTCTTTATTTCCACTTGGTATATACAACTAAAAGTAAGATTCATACTTGATGACCAGCTATCCCAAATCAATAATCTACAATGGTTAATGGACATACATCCTCATCTTCGACACATGGAAGATAGAATGCCCTCAGTCCTATTATAGGGTAAAGGATTGGAATTATGAAACAACATAAACCATCTGTAGGATCATGAATGGATCTATTAACCTCAGTGATATCATTCCACTACATCTTTTCATCTAGAAACATCATCATATGGATAGTCTTAGGAAAATATGATCTCACTACTTTAACTCCAAGGGTCTATGACATCGACCTATGTAAGATTCTTGTTTTTTATAGGTTGTCCCTATACACTTGTGAATCACCTGAATCATATCCACCATTTCCTAAAACATCTCTAGACCAACAAGATATGCCTATACAATATCATTCCAGAATAACGGTGAACTTTAAGGTCTTATATACATGACCTCGAAAGGTTTCATGTAGATTATATTGTGATAGATGTTATTATATGAAAATTTTAGCAAGGTAAAGTGATCCTACATGATCTGTCCAAAGTGTATCACACATGCTCTCAATATATCCTCCAACACCTAGATAGTACACTTAGTTTTCCCTTCCATCTAGGGGTTGAATTCTGTACTCAACCTCAATTGGTCCCCAAATAGATCCTACAGTCCTCTCTTTAATAGTGACATGAATCGATAATCTCAGCCAGAGATGATCATCGAGTATTCCCATTGAATTCAAACAATCTATCATATATAAAACTACCACTGAATCTCAATTGAACTTTTCACCCTAATATATATAAAGTGTATCAAATAGGTAAGTAGTTCAATATTATCCTATGTATAATCATGGAACCTCACTATACTTGGAATTCACACAAATATTAATATTGATATGCAATCCCATTTCCTCTCTTTAAAATCCAGAGGTGGTGTTAAACCTGTATGAATATGGTTCTCATTATTTATATTCTGAAATATGAGATAACAAGAGAAAAATCATCAATGAAAAACCTCATTCCATCGCAAAATAATCCTATATCATTTTCTCGTATAACTGATCCACATCAAGATGACTAACCATGTATGAGTTGTGAAACACCCTCATCACCACATCACACAACATTACTAGTACCACCTTCCATCCATGGATAAATGATAATGTTCCCTACTAATTAATAAAATAAATATTCTACACATCTTTAGTATATCTAGTCATATATAACCTTAGAGAAATTATCTCCCAAATGAGCCGCTCTCACATAGTGAGGAATTAGAGGAGTTGGCACTATTAAATAAATAAACACTCCACTCGTGTCATCTATATGGGTCATCTATAAAAAATCCTACTACTTAGAAGAATCCTCCACTAAGTAGGAATAATACCTCCCACTAATGGAATCTGGCACCATGTTTCCATTCCAAGAAATATATAATATATCAATGTCATAGTCTTATAGGAACTCTAATTAGTGAATCTATCTCAGGTTATGATAACTTTGACTAAAGATGTAATAATGAATCTGATGGTCTGTGTAAAAAAATGGTTTTCCTAGAGATAGTTCCTCCACATCATTAGAGTGAAGACCATTTTGGAAAAATCAAGGGCATGAGTCACAAAGTTTTTCTCATAGAGTCTCCAATTCCTAGAACTATATGTGTTCACTTCCTACATCTACAATAATGCACACCCAATACCATCTTCAGAGGCATCAAAAAACACATTGTACTGTACAACCTTCTCTTGTAGTCTCAACATATGATCATTTGACACTATCAGCATCAGCTCCATGATATCTATTTAACAATGCTTTGTCTAGATAAATAATTCCCCATTATATTTAAAGGATTAAAAAGGGATAATATACTATATAAATCTATATCAAACAACTAGTATTACCCTACCCAGACAAAAAAACATTTTTCTCTAACATATTCTTATGTTTCTTCCAAGAAATCATTGCATCAATGTTCCCCAATTCAATAGAAAAACCATGATCACAAATAAGATTAGAGAAAAAGTGAAACTAATAGATCCAACACTAGAACTTTGAGTGCATTCCGTAATGTGGTTTCTCCTAGATGATGTTTACAATTATCCTTAAATGCATATAATTCTCCCCCTCAAACAATAATTTAATGATTCTTTCATGAGTTATGGAAACAAAAAAAATGATCCAAGTATGGATTTAAGATATTCCTCATAAGATCTATAAAAAGCATGGGTGCATATTTCACACTTAAATGAATCACAATGAACTTATAGTGTCTCTAATGAATTAATAATTATAGTTTTAGAATATCATTCTTGAAAACCATTAACTAGTGATAGTAGGGCCCATGATTGATGTTAAATAACCATCATGTGCCTCTAAATTAGTATAAATTTTTATCAATCATTGTAATGGGGTAATTTTTATATAATTAGTTGGTTCAATAACTGATAATATACACCAACCATCATGATCCCCTCCTCTACTTTCCTAAAAAAACTAGAGATTCTCAAGGGGACACACTTGGTCTAAATAAAACCTTCTCTATAAAGGCCTACTACTGCACCCTCTTACCCCGATAATTTGTACTATCAATCCTATATTCTACAGAAGGTATAAATTCAATATAGGGATGTACAATAATGGATAAACATGTAACCTATTATAGAGGTAGTCCAAGACCATCTTTGAGGAATATATCCATGTATCCTTATAGTACCTAAAGAATCAAGATTCATAAAGAGCACATTGTGCATAGAGACAAAATTTCAAAATAATAGTGGATGTGTTGAAGCTTGTTGATCATAAGACCCACTAACTCATCCATACGATATATCATTTTAATAAATGAGAATTTAATCACATTCATATGAATTAATATAACTCTTCTATGGTGACATTAAATTTGGGACCAAACCAATGAAAACCATTCCATAATAAATATGATAGCATAAGCTTTCATTGTAAGGACTAAGTGGTCCCACAAGAAACTCTATCCACCAAGGACCAGTTCACACAACCATTATCAATGATATATCAATGAATATCTCCTAATTAGAACTATTATACATAGTTTATGGTATAAATTATCAACTGAAAGTTCAATATCTCCCCCAAGGGATAAATATTTAAAGGAATTTATAACACATGTGTCTACTAGTACTCTAGAAAGAGTATAAATGAAACAAATCACACCACGAATCATCTCCAAGGTAGCTAGGTTATAGCCCACTATAGCATGAAACAATCTTCTACCCCAAATTCTATCTCACTAAGACATGCATGGCCACCTGATGGTAATAGTGGTAGAATATTCTCATCAAATCTCTTTATAACATCATCTCCACCCTAGGGTACTCTACCTACTCCTCTATCAGCACCACCTCCCTGAGGGTTTCCCTAACCACACATGGAAGATGCTTGATCAATGAACTACCTATTATATGAAAGAAAAAACATTTTATATGTATCCTTATTCTCAATATTTTTCATTAAATTATGTTCCTTTTCACCCCTCCTATCACAGGAATAGAATCGTCCCTTACATTAATATCTGGATCCTCTATTCAATACATGAGCCATAGATCCACATGTTTGAGTCTGAGAATGAGTATGACTCATGCACTAATACATTAACATCTAATTATCATAGCTACTATAGAAAAATGATCCATATAATGTCCTCCACTGACTCCAACATCCTGATTTCCCTCTAATATGATGCTCTCAATCACCATAGATCACTATTTCACTCCAACAATGGTAAAAAGACACAAGGAGATTATTATAGAAATAATGTCTATGTAGAGACCCTTGTCAAACTAAATTACCTATTAAAACATACTAAAACATATCCATAGTGTAATGTGAAAGGGAAGGAAACCATGTATCATACTCTTAAACTATCAAGTCACACTGTTGTTTATCGATATCCTCCCAAATCCCCATGGAGTTTATCAATGAGGGGTGATATTAATCAAAAAATTATTAATGGAATTATGAAAAAGAAATAATCATATCAACATTAGTTTCTATCATTAGATTCTATTGACACCCTATATCCCCATAATGAATTTTTCCCATAAGAAAACCCACCTAATTGTTCAGGGATCGAAAAAGAATGAAGACTCAAACCACCAACTCATGATAATCAATTGCTTCCTACACGATTGGATTTCCACGAAACCTTTATAGTATATAAAACTAAAAAAGTAGTGTACTAAACCAATATGAATAATCATACTAAAATAATATGACTATTTTCTGCTCAACAATAGGGTAAGATACTCCCTACATTCCAAGGGGAGCACCTAATGATATAGACCCTAAAATAAACCTCATAACCCAACATATCATCATAATAACCCCGTATTAGTAACCTAAATTGATATAATTGATGAGGCATCCTGAATATGATCAAGATGTACTCTAGTAAAATGATCATACATATATGAGGAGATGACTCATGGATGATATTTAATGGACTCATTCTTATATAGTTAATGTTTCAAAGATTCATTACAATCGATTTACTAACAAACCACATCAAAAATAATGTTATAAGAAACATGTTTAAGGGATATATTTTCCACCACACAAACATTGGATTATCTAGCTTGAATGTCACACTCAAGACCATCTAAAACCATTTCCTTAACTTCCCAACCAATCCACATCTTTTTCCCACTCATACACTAGAGAGATGATGAAAACCATTGATGCCACTCTATAATGAGTCAATCTAACGGTGTCTTCCTAGATGTTAGATCCTGAAAACCCCATTCTAATATCCCAAAGACAAGGAAATGGCGACAGGGACCAAGAAGGAATATAACTAAATGAGTGGACTTTTCTTATTATACTTGTTCACACACTCACCCCCTTCACCAAGAAAGAGTGTAGATGAAGGGAACATTTAAATTTTAACAATGATGGCCATAACATTTAGGGAATACATTAGAGTATGAAAATATAATTCCAATGAATAAAGATGGGAAAAGAACATTCAAATCATAATTAATTTCCAACCTACAAATAACTATACATGAAGAAAATTAAGGGATACTAGATCCTGATATCCATGTATGACCACCTAACCTGGTCAATGCACTAAAGAACTAATAAAATTCACCAATGTAATAAATGATCTTCCTATCATCTGCATAAGGCATAAAATAGGTCTTAGAATCCCATATACAAGTGAGTATATACATTCCATGTATGATAACCCAAAAACCAAAACTGAGAAATAAAATGATACAACAGAAGTCTACTCAACCCATAGAATACAATAAATTATAATCCAATTAATATATGTTCATAAAGAAGCCCAATAGATAGTGAAACTGGATATCCATCTCCAACATCAAATACATTAATGATGAGTATTCTTGAATCTCTTAATATCCATAATAGATTCCCAATATCATGTGAAACATTTCCAGAATCTATGAGGAGGGGAATGATTCTACCTGTTGTGATCCATATCCATGTGATCCTCAAGTCCAGTGGAGGACCCACGCCATGATGGAGCTCGAAGTTGGAGGAGTACCACTATGTAGGTAGAGGACCTCCATCCCCCTATAATATGGGGGAGTACTGACTCTACCTATGTAATATTAATAGGGGAATTTCACCATGATGTGATAGGGGAGTGCCAACCTAGAAATCACTCTGATTATCCTTCATTGACCATTCCCATCACCAATAATCATGTAAATATTATTCATGTTTGAGCACCTCACAATAGATCTCATATCACACATTAATGGATACAATGAAATTCTATTTAGGAATTCACTTAAAATAGGATACTCACCGGCCCAAACCATAGTTTTGAAGAAGGATATACGAAAGATATAAGTTACTTGAAGAAGTAAGCGATGTGTAGATGGGGCCACATGGTGTGTGAACACACATAACATCCTAGGGATGCTCTCCTATATAAAAGTATTATAAATCCATGTCAAACTACGTGGTGTGTACTTGTTATAAATTATATGTCTCAGCCACCCAAGTCCTAACTGTTCTCTTCTATCCCTTGACAATGTTCATTGTCCCACACCCATGTACATGGCACCCTCTTGGTATTATGACCATGTCTGAGTACATGGAATTCACCATTTACACTAATCATTACAATATACCTGTAAGTGTTTGTATCTATGTAATAGCATATTACATGTCGACCCAGTATCATAGGGTATTTTGTTGTGTGGTAGGTCCACATGGCTTGTGATATTTAAATCTTCTTAAAACCATAGCTACAACAGTCATGGAATTACAGAGAGTGTGTACCAATACTGTAATTCATGTAGTATGAATTTTTCATAGAAAACTAGAGAAGTATTTACATATCTCTCCAAACTAATGATTCCACTAGTTCTACCTTATATCACACCAAAGGCTTATGATATGGGTTTGATCATTCCCAATATGTTGTAAGTGGAAAATTTCCAGTCATATGAACCCCACACAACTCAACACAACACATCATATCACTTAAAAATATTACGGCCAATGAATACATATTATTATCCATTCCAACATCACCCAAGACATGAAAATCCATCATAATACTTCCAAAAATCTCCATCTCATACATCATTCTCATAACCACTATGAATTTAGGTGTTCGATAGCACTCAAAACCACCCAAAAAATGTTGATACATGACCCATCAACCAATGGTTTATAATGTAAATAAAATTTCGGATAAATTCACATAAACCATGTAAAACCACCATTACCCAATATTTATTAGCCGATGATCCCATAAACGGGGTAAAAAATGTTGATTAAAAGTAAAATATTGGAGTTTTATTATATTAATAAAAAAAATGGTGTATTACACATGATAAAAAATCATAGAATATATATAAATTAAATTAAATGAATTCATGGAATATAAAATGGGACGAGAATCCCTAAATTACATTCCCTACATTGATTTAGGATTGATCGTTACTGAATCTCTCATTTTCTGGTGATAAAGAAGGTATGGTGCATTCACTCTATCCCAATTAATCCACCTCGATCTGATCATCATCATTCACCGATCATGATATTTCAATGATGAATGATTCCCTCCTTCTATATAATCTCTCAAGGTTATACGGCTAACCCTACATATTTTCCACAATGGTGTATTTATATATATGGAATTAGGGTCAACCATTTAAATTGGATAAATAAATAAATTATTTATTTTATTAAATTCTCCAAACAAATGTTAACCTCTAATAGAACATCCAACACTGATCAACCTTAGGATTCACCTAGGAAAACCCTATATTGTAGAATAAATCATTGTATCAGATATCCCATATGGTTTCCAAAATAATTAGAAAATAATTTATACTAAAACAATGTGCACATGGGTAGTAAAATATTTTAATATTTTGAGAATATTAATTATAGAGTCCCAAGACACACGAAAAGAATTCCAATTATTAGAATAAATCTAGATACATACATTTTAATATTCAACTGAATAATCCATAAAAACCATAGTAATTTCTACAATTTTATTTAGATTAGTGTCAACCAATAGTGATATTATGTATGATGTTTCTTTGGTTTTCTTCCACCATTCTTGTCACCCATCATCATATATCCAATTAAAGGATGTAGTTTTACTTTGAACTTCCCAGTTGGAAACATGATTTAATCCAATTATTCAAATTTATAAATGTGTGGATGAAAACTGTGACCATGTTTCTCGAGGGTTCAAGAAAATTTTGTTGAAATAAGATCTACTAAAGGATCTAGTTTAGTTTCCCTGATATTTGTTATATGAGAATGATGACCATCAACAATCATTTAATTCAGGGTGATGAAAAGGATGGATTTTTTTATCAAGTGGAAATTGACCTATGATTGACATGTCTTGATATTGTACAGTTTGATAATAAAGGTGAATATGATGGATCTAGTTATATTCAAGTGTGACATCTTGTATGGAATTAAAAATATGAATAAACAACATGTCGTCCAAGGAATTCATTCCATTTGTTCCATCTATTACCAACTAATAGATTTTTCACCCTAGTTAAATATCACACGACTATTTGGTAGGCCCACACTATATGTGAATATAATGTAGTAGTTGATCTATATTCAAGGAGAACATTCCCATTACTATAGGTAGTCATGTATACCATATATATCAATGAAAATGCAATTTACATTGGTTTTTACACACTATATGGTATAGTAGTACTTGAACATATATAGACATGGGAATAAAACACATTTACACCAAGGGATATATCATGTATTTTCCATAGGCTACTTGGACTTCTATATATTCTTATAGAAGACTTATATTTGTTCCCATGAGTAGTCCATTATCATCATTATTATGAATAGGATATGATAATGCCTTTATTTTGGCACAAACGATACATTGATAGGTGTTTTACCTTGGAATCATACTCTAGTGACTCTTGGATGTTGAAAGGGATGAAGTATAATCATTAAAGTGTTTCTAGGGTTAGTACTGCTTTAATAGTTAGGTTTTCATGGACTTTGTTCCCCATTATCATATGTACTGGTAGATTCAGTGCTATCAAACATTACTAGGATGTGGGTCCCCATTTTAAAATTTTTTTACTCCCCTGAAATTGATCATTTGATGTGAGTGAGTCCCATAAGCTACAGAGGAATGAATTGAGTTAGTTGTTAATGTTTATTATCATACATAGTCCTTTACAAATATGATGGTTTCATCGGGGAAAACACCTCTTCATGGAGTAGTAGGGGATGGTGGAGTATGGAAACTGACATGTGAGATGACGTGACACTAATATGGGACGATTTTATACACTTATTATGTTATGATAGCTATTCATAAAACATGTGATCTATATGAATTAAATATATTTTAGAGTTACAATAATGTTATATACCTATTGAGGAATGATAATTGATGTTTATAAACCACATTTGCTACTATCTTGATATAATAAGGGTAAGATACTTCTAGAATCAATAATTTGACATTGGACTCTATAGGGAAATCTGAGATTGTTTTGTATCTTTATGCCTTTCTAGTTATACATTCATGAATCATCCTTAGATATCTAGATCTTTTTTGTAGAAGGTAATTTAAAACCAAAATCCAATTTTCTACCTCATAGAAAATATTTTTTTATTTATTATAGATGATAGATATCTAACATTAGTATCATTATGTATGAGGTATACTCTATCCTAGACCTATATGTGGGATTTTTCAGCACATGGATCAAATGGAGGACACAGTCAGCCTAAAAATGTAAAATTATATTACAATTTATATTGAGGTCACATGGAACATGATTTCCCGACCTGGAGAACCTTAAATACTGGAATATCTTTGGATGAACCACTATAGTAGATATAGAATCATGAACAATGTTCTCTAAAGGGTGGAAAAGGGTTCTTCTCATAGAGGTTGTGATGATAGAGTGGTTGGAGATGGCCCATAAGGAAGAGTAATAGTTGAAGGATAAAATTATAACCAGATTATACAAACATTAATATGTTCACAATACCCAAATAACAAGCCAGGTGACAGGGGATATGATTAGTTATATTCTATAGAGAGATAATATTTTACCTCACATTAGATGATTCAATGTACTATTTTTATATTCTCTACATTAGAAATAGTAAATATATAAAAAGTAACATGTCATTTATTTAAATCTTTATCCCCTATGTGAGAGTTTCATATTTACCTGGTGCCTTTAACACACCAATTTTGGCTGATGATTACCATGGAAATTGAAACGTCTATTTCTCACATTTTCTAAAAGATGGAGTAGATTCTTAGTGGAGAAAACATAACATGAAATCTCATAATAGTTTTATTATCACATTATGACATCATATAGGGTATGTAACTACCATCCATGCTATGTTCCCAAATACACCACTGCCATATGAAAATAATATGTATGTAGAAAAATGGAGAAGGATTCACTATTAATGCAGAGAAGGATCTATTTAAAGACATAGCAGGGGCTTATGAGTCAATATCATTATCCAAAATACCAAATTTTGGAGATTTTATACCTTGGTTCCATGATCTCTTTATAAAATTTGATTCAATAACTAGTAGAGTAATTTATTGATGTTTAAGATGAATATTTATTAGGTTTACCTCTTCATCAAGAGATGTAATTTTTCATTGACATGATCCTTATAACTAGAAGATTATACTCTAAATAATATAACATGGCCCCTACTATGTTTTAAGAGTTAAGGGTGATGTTGTATGAACTCTTATGAGAAGTATTTCATCAATTATAGTATCCTCCCTAATGATGATATAATATAGTTCACTAAGAAGTCATAAGGAATATTTAGGATATACCTTGATTATAAACATATGAATCAAGTGAGGATCACAACTAAATTCCCCTTACTGAGGATCTATAAACTATTTGACTAGTTGAAAGGTGTTTGATGTTTCTTCAAGATCGATCTCAAGTCTAGCGGCAACCAGGTTTTGGATGATGTGGATGATATTTTAAAGATCATATTTTGATGGTGCTATGGTAATTATGAGTACATGTTGATCCCCTTTTGTGTGATGAATTTTCCAACAGTATTCAAGGAACTTATGAATCGAATATTACAAATATTGTTGGATTGGTTTCTGGATTTAAATACCAATGAAATTATAAATTAATATTGGATTTAGGAGGGCCACACAATGAATTTGAGGACATTCATAGACTAAATCTTGGAGAATGAGGTATATGGATATCTCTTAAAGAGAAAAATCTGGATTAGACAGTTTCAATTTCAAGAAAACATTATTTTAGATATTGCTGTGGACATAGACCAAGTGAATATAGAAATATTTCTAAATAAGGATCCACCAAAGGGTGTTTCAGATTTTATTATTTTCTAGAGGTTTGAATTATAGTGACCAAAGACTCATAAATATATTATTACATAATTTTAACATAAATATCCAGTAAACAGAACCAAATAATTGAGAGGCCCACTATCTTTGGAATAATAGGTACATAAACCATAAAATTGAAACCTAAAAAATTATTATTATAATTATCCAAATTCTCTAATTTATCCTTGTGGTATTCTAATACAGTACATGAAAACATAGGGAATATATAAATAAATTGGTTGAGCTACAAATCCTAGTTAAGTAATAAAAGTGGTAAATGAACATAATATACAAGCCAAATGAAATATCCTAATATCATAAATGGAAAGGGTTAGCAATAATCATAAGTAATTATGACATAAATATTATGGAATGATAATATCTTGGAATTATCGGAATGTGGAGACAACAAAAATCATGACATAAGGAAAAGTTATTGCTCACTGCCAATAGAACATAACATGGTGGAAATTGTCCAAATGAGGATTAGGATTACTACCTAATCCCATAAATATCATAAAATGTTGTATAAAAATTCAACAATGAACTGGAGGACTATTGGTTCAAACATATCGTAACATGTACATGAATATTTGTTTTACCTAAGGAATCAAAAATAATGAATAAGAGTATAAAATACCAATGTAAAGTATTGAGTTACATAATCATCCATGAAATAATATTTGATGAATATTTCATATAAATTCCAATTATATTAAGGAATTTAATACTTTGGGTGTTCATATTTGAATCAATAAAAACATGTCCCAGATATGAACTTCATTTGATAAAAGTTATATGGGGAATGGTTGAGAAGTAATTTTGAAATTGAACATATTTTGAATGGTTTAGAATCATTAATGATGGTAAGAATATAATATTTTTCATAATAATATAAGTGAACATACAAGGTTCCTCATAATTTTTTCCATAAAATTAGTATTAAAAATATTCCATGTGGAGGTTCAAAATAAGAAATAAGAAAAAGTTAGTTAACTTAAATCTGGTTTACTATGAAGAAATTATTTCAAAATAACCTAGAAATATTATATAACCCTATTAAAGAAAAAATGAGAATGTATGTATATATTCATGGTACATATATACTGAATATATAATTTTTTCATTATAAATTATTAGATAAAATGTAATTTCTAGACACATAAGGACATTCTAAATAAAAGTGGGTGGTTTGAAGAGTTCCCTTACCAGAAGTTCGGGTTCACTTTTCATTGTCACTTAATGTCAACCATGATAACATAAAATTTGTTAAATACATAGTTGGGAAAAATATATTAATATAATTTCTTTATTTTGAATCAATTATATTTGTTTAGAGTAATTTAAAATGGATATTGGTTTTATTTCGACTAGACCAAGGTATTTGGTGTTAGAGTTCCAAGGTCACATCACCTGTTCGAAAATATAAAAGTTCTTTTTTGAAATGGTTACATAAATCAAGAGGAATGGAGACATGATTTTCATGTTATTATTGGATTTAAAAATGGATATATAAATAAAATATTTTTAAAAATAAGCATGGTTCTTATAGTTTAATTATTATCATTATATATTTATTTAACTTAGAGCAGTTTTCTTGAATAGTGAACTTATGTGGTTTCGTTTAAAATTATGGTGATATATTCATTCCAGAATGTGAGGTATAGTATAATGGATATATTTAAATAATTTATAACTATATTAATTGGATTCAAACCATCTATAATGGTGATGGTGTAAAAAAATTATTCATGGGGGTGATGATCAGACCATATTAATAACAATCATTTTCATTTTAGAATAAATTGAGAAATGGGTAAAAAATAGATATTACACTATAAAAATAACAAATAAGTATATTTATAATAATCATTTCACTATATCAATGTGAATGGAAAACATATGGTGGTGGTAGATAAAGAAAATTTAAAGAGGATTTTTTGATAATTTGTTGATTTCTTTGGGTGAATCCTATTAAGATACATATTAAGGCTCTTTGTAATGGTCATTCATGGGAAAACAGTCACTATGATGTGGGGAAGAGGATTGTGATGATAACTAGTCATAATATTTTAGACAATCCATTTTTATATCATGTGCGAAGAATGGGTGGTATTGATAAGTGGAGGAGAGATGTATTTTTGAATGATATATTAATTCGTTTATTATATTGGAACAAGACTACCAATATATATGTTTTCTATGAATAAATAAAATAATCGGTGTATTTGTTTTCAAGATAAGGTCATATTATATTATCCAGGACCCACCAATTAATGTATTTAACATATAATGAAAATTTTTATATTTTTTCAAATATCATTATTCACCAAAAAAATTCAAATGTTTTTGAAAAATAAAAAAACTTCACCAGAACTATTTTCAATGACTATATTATAAAAAAAACTTATTTATTGAAATTAATTTTCTAAATATGAGGAAATTATTTTTTTAATACAATACTTATTTATTTAAAAATATTAATATTAATATTTTGATAAATTTTTCAACCATTTACAAAATTTAATATAGTCACAAGAAATTATAAAATTATGTTAATGAAACAAAATTTTTATTAACAATACTCTTTTTGAAAATTAATTTAATTTTAAATATTTATATTTATATAAAAAATTTATATAAAAAATATTCCTTTTATAAAAATTCAAACACTTATTTGATGATATCAATCCATTTATTTATTTTTATTACAAATTTTTTTCTATATATTAATATTAGAAGATAAATAAATATTATTTTATAACTTCCGAGGTGTGGTTACTATTCTAATGGTCAGATTACTATTCTTAGAGCCATATTTTTAATGTTTCTTTCAGTTCACAACCTTTTATATAAACCTCATATTTTATTCATTATATATTAATTTCTATTTTCAATCAAGAGTTTATATATATTCATTTGTATAAAATTACATTAATTATATTTTTTTCAATTCAATTGTGTTTTCTCTGATTGGGATCATTCTAGGGGACCTATAAGAAACAAGTTTTCTTATTATATCTACCTTAATTTCTATTTTTTCCCACTGTGGCACTTTTAATTTTTTGGATATATTTATAAGACAGTTTAAATTCTTGATTTAATATAATAATTTCTAGTAAAATTTCATTATGTTTAGTATGTGTTTTATATTACACTATATTACATTGTGTGACACACATATAAAATCAAATAATAATTTCATTTGTGATTATATGGTTCTTTATAGTCATGGTACAACATGAGGTTTTTTATATAATTTTCCCAGATTTAGACCCCATTGACATCCTTAAAACTAATGGGTAGTTGATTACATGGATTTATTAGTGATAAAAATAATTTATGGAGTACAACCATATATTTAATTGTTCTTCTATTTTGAGGCATCAAGAAGACTGTGTGGAGTACCTACTAGTTTCTGGGGGATTGGAAGATGGGCAGAGGTGTGTGTCGATGTATAGGAAGTTAGTAATAGATTACGAGTGTTTAAATTTGACCCCACAGGTTAAAAAATGAATGAACCATGAATTATAATTTTTTTATGTACCATAATCCATGTAGATGTGGAGGTATTATTTAATGGGTGAGAAGTTTGGGGTTAATTAGACCACCAGAGGCTTAGGTACATATTTTCCCAGTGATACCTCAAATTGAGATAGATACATTTGATGAAATTTTGATATGACTAAGAATTTAATTTATTCAATTAAACAGGTAATAGAAATGTGTTTGAATGTGTCCTGGGGAGGATATCTCAATATTTTTTCTTGGAGGAGGTGTTTGAGTAGTTATTCTCATTGCAACTAACCCTATTGAAGGGGAGAGAGGAAAATAAACTTCATTTTATTATAGTGACTCTGCCACATCTCTCATATGCGATATATGATCACCTCGGAGATATTTTTTGTCAATTTCTACACAATCATTTATAGTTAAGAGAATCAGTATGTGTATTTTTTATGGTGGGTAGAAGGTTATATCTTTTAAAAGAGATAGAGTGTTTCTGGCAACCTTGAGTGAAGAAGCCCTGAGGGAGATTCATACCTCCATTTTGGAAATAATTACTAGGGTGATGAAAATGTACTAAGACCTTTGATATTTTCACAAATGTGAAAGTATTATCCAAAGTAATAATGTTTGATTCATAATCCCTTAGTTCTCATTTGGTGAAATATAATAATCATGTTTTAGTAGGCATGACTCATACTCCTGAGTTTCTAGAGTAGAAGTGGGATATAATATTGATGGATTCTGTTATAGTAATTTCTTTGATATAAAATTACAATGACACTATATTTTTTGTTATTGATCAACTTTCTATCTTTTAATCTGGGATAATGGTTTGATGGTGAGTTTTGGAAAACTGTACATATGGGGGATCATCGTAATTTATAGGGTACCCATGCATATTTTATCTGACTCATATTCTCAGATAATGTGACATTTAGGGAGAGGTTTGTTGTATTAATTCCTAAAATAGTTACAAATGTAAAAAAAATTCCACCACATGTATATTTATTAATACAAACCCCATATAAATTTAATAAGATAAGAAGTGATCCTACAAGTTTTTTTTGGTCAGAGTACTCAATATCACATTCCATTGGTGTATTTCAATTATAATAAAATTTATCACTAAACTATCGGTATAGAACTATCTTAATACTTATTTTTTAGACCCATTAGATGACCCTTCTATTTGAAAAAATAGGCGAATCATCCCTAGTAGAGCCAGACACAATTCATGAAAGGATGAGGACTTTTCATATGTTCCCTATGAGACTAAAGTCCTATAAAAAATTATATAAATGTTATAAGGAATATAATCATATAAACATGGAGTTCAATTAGGGACACCTTATTATTTGGAAGGTCTCTCTATGATGATGTTTATAGAGGTTTCGTAAAGGTTTCAAGCTATCATCGAGGGTCACGGGGTCTTTCCCTGTATTTCATAGTGTTAGAGAGTTTTCTTATCATGAAAACTTACCCATTTTGTTGTACCAGGTACATGAAATCTTCTATCTTTCATAACTTATGAGATACATGTTTGAATAATCCCACATTATTGACTAAAAAATATGAAAATAATGGTTGGAGACACCTTTCCAATGTAAAATGTGTTTACTAAGGATTGGATAGAGACAATCCTTTATTTGTTAAAAATCACACTATTAAGAGTGATTTGGTAGAATTATAAGCATCAATATAGATAGTGGGAGTGTGAGAACCAAATATGAGCTAAGTACCCTCACATTTTTGAGATGGCTTTTGGTTTTTTCGTTGAAATCGTTGAAGGTTTGAACAATTTAAAATCTCTCATTTTGATATATGTAACCTTTTGATATTCAAAAATATATGTATAGATACGTGTGTGTGTGTGTGTGAGTGAGAGAGAGATATTTTCTTCATTGTATAAATGGTGTTACGAGAATATACTGACCCCAGAATTGATATATTAAACATATTAAATATTATAAACCATGAAAAATGTATTTTTTTTAAATAATGGTCCCCCTGTTGATCATGTACTCTAATAGAAAATTTAACTCCACCATATGATTCATAACATAGGGTCTACCCTAGGTGTAACATTAGTTTTACAAACATTTTATTTTTCACTGATGCGTAGTCACTGCAAGATGCATTACATAAATTCAATAATTATTTTATATAATTTTTAACCATTAATGAGTTTATATTTAAACCCTTTGAATAACTATATTAGGGATTAGCAGTATAATTTTTGGGTTATTGAGAGATAGATGAGAGATAACCATGGGATATATTTAGTGATTCAACAAAATATGAAAAAGGATCGATGATTATATTTTTATGGGATTATTTATCAATAATATAGTTAATGAATCTTTTAATAATGATGATACATAATAATTTTTAATTAGTGATAAATTGAAATACTAAATAAGATATTATAATTTATATAGTTTTCTATCATGTTAGACTCAATTTCTATAGTGGGTTAATTTAACAACAATGGATCCTAATATCTACCCACATATGAATTTCCCAATTAATTTAAAATTTAAATTATTTAATTTTTATTGGAAATGAATTATTCTCCATTCTTTGTATTTTTCTATGAAAATAATTAGTCTGATTATTTTTTGCCAATGTTTATGTTCAAATTGTGGTTTTATTTTTATTATCCCACAATTCTTCACATCCTTCACCATTAGACCCATTTAGGGAGGCTGTTTGACTATTTTTGTTTGCGTTCAAATCATGATAAGAACACTATAGTCAAATTGATATATGTCCAAATGAACGTGATGATTGGGGTGATGGGATATTCATGAAATGTTTACAAAAACTAGATCCATGGATCAAGTGGGTTCAATTTAACTAGTATCACAGATAAATGAATAAAAATATTAAGTGATGAATTCCATTAATGTTATTAGGTGGATGTAAATATAATTTTGATGGTGGTGGATCATTTATTGATGATTTGTGTATGTCACAGTCGATATTGTAGGTTTCAATGATGGAAACACAAATATTTGTGGGTGAAGCATCATTAATCCATAAAAAACTAACTATGTAATGTTTATTTTGAGAAATACACGTCATATATCCAATTTTATTTAATATATCTATGGATTCCATCTGAGTTAAAAATATATATGGTTGTATGGTGGACCTACACGCCATGTGACTCAACCTAGGTAGTCATTATGTGTTCAGGGATAACATGCCCAAGACCCTCGGTGCTCTAACAAATCATTGGGATCTAAGGACACACCATGAAAATGTGTTTTTACAATGCATGTGGGGATATATGACATGGAAAAGTACAGATTTTTTAGTAATTATTATGTACACTAAGGGAAATGTCATGTACTTTTGAAATTCTACTATACCATATATATCTTATCACCATGACATTGATTTGGGAGTTTATTTATTACATTCTAAGAATAATTATGCATATGATATGATGGTGGACTTTTTTATAGATTCTATATGAAGTCAGGGGATTTAAGCAGGATGCTTAGCTGACGTTGTGGCTTAGTAATGACCATCAGAGTGATTTTGGGGTCCGTACTCCCCCAATGGATCTTTTTTCTATTTCATGTTCCACAATATCATATGTACTGATAGAGTTGGTACTCCCCCAAATTTCTAAGATGATAGTCCTCTATTCGAAAAGATGGTAATTTTCCATTATTATGCTCTGACAAGGAGAAGTTCCCCCAAATATAGGATGTACTCCCTTGGCTATAGTACGAATCAAATATGTTCGAGTCCTCTAGTCTAATTCTCATTGGGTTATGCATGGTTCTTTTCCATGGATATCATAACTATGGATCTATATGTAGAATCATAATTATTACATATCTATACAGATTTATATTCTTCTATATTCTATTGGGATTTTCTTAATGGTTATATCTATTATTGAGTTTGTTTTAACCTCCTTGTATTTCAGGTTGATTTAGTTATTATATTCTATTTTGTCTAATCTGGTTTTCTGGGAATCCAAATTAGTTTTAATTTAATCACCCTAGCATGGAATTTTCCTATATGTTTCATGTATTATAAAGGTAAAAAATAGTTAGATAGTGACTTTGGTAGGCCTGGTGTAGATGGATCTTAGTAGCACAGAATGATATAATTCATAACTTTTTGGTCTCTTTCAGATATCACAATCAGGATATTCCGCCCCATAAATTTTCAGGTGGAAACTACCTTTATTTCTAGTTGGGTATGTATTCTGACCCTTTTATACCAGGTATATGTTTATATTTCTACCCTATAGATTTTAGTGGTTTTTACAACCATATATATTTTTATTGTGTTAGTATAATCTTTTATTCATCATCATTGTGATGTAACTGAAGCTCTATATGCATGGGTTCTATATTATAAGGTCCCCCATTTTTTATATATTACTACTCATCACTTGTCTCAATCCCCTTTAAATTTAGAGGTGAGAATGGGGAGACACACTCTGCTTACTACTAGTCTAGAAAGGGCCCTAGTGGGTTGGGTCATGAAAACATCTGCAACCTTGTTTTTCATTCCAATATGGTAATATATTGACAAATACTTATCATTTTTTATTTTTACCTATCTAATTTTCAATAAATTAAAAAACCTTTATGTGAAATTATACTTTAATCTTTAATGATCAGTATATATATAACACTTTTCTCCATAGAATTAATTATTCCAATTCATTAATGCAATGATAAAAACTAGAATATCTAGGAAGCATTTCAGTTAATTTAGTTCATGGGACTTAAATTATCAAGAGGAATGTATAATTACATGATATATTATCATTGGGATATATTCCAAGTCATTCATTAATACATCGATGTGTATGAAAAACCATACCCACTAGAGGTTAATTTGAATATAGGGTTGATGAAAAACCTCTTATTAAGATCCTTAAAGCATTCATCAAATTCATTTCTACTGAGGAAATTCACTCTCTTCCATGTAAACATTGTTATTGAATTTGACAGTTAGGAGATCATTATCATGAATTCTTGGAAATAAAAATATAATCCAAGAAAACTATAAATATTCGTAATTGTGATAGATCTAATATTTTAAAAAAACCAATTTGATTTATGGATCTATAGATCTACAATTTATTGTGATAACTAGACCCAAGAAAGATTACTCTTTTCAAAAAAAATCACACTTTATTGATTTTCTATAAAAATTATCCTTTCAAATAGGACACTATAACAACCCTAGAATGTTATGAAAATTATACCTTTCTCTTAAAAAATATGTGAACCTAATCAATCAAGAATGCGAAGAATTTTTTATATTAATATCTAAATACAAAAATTTTCATATCAATGAAATGTATAGGGGAATTTGAAAGTCTCAAACAAATCACTATGAATTCATTTTTTTCTATATCATGTGCGAAAATATGGCTTGAAAACCATCCCAGTTTTTTTATAATTGATGGTATTCAGATATAATATCCACCTCAAAGAATTATTGAAACTCTATATATTTATTCTAACGATCAGTAATATAGTGTAATCTTTTCATTTTATATGTCTTGATTTTGTTTTATAGTGATAGTTACATAAAATATTCATTGTTTCATTGTTCTTTCAAGATAAGAAGAGCTGACACACCCCATAGTGATGATATTGGTGTGTGAAAACCTTTTTTATATTTTAAAGATGTTTCTTAATTTATTATTTATAATTAGTGGGGGATTATTTAAGGAATCATTTATATTATCATAGAACCTAGCATGGATTCAAATGAAAAATCAATATCATTTTTGGAGTTGGATGATGATTTTTTTATGATATTGATTAATATAATATCATAAATTAATAATATCTCTAATAATAATTTATTCCCATTTTATTTTAGACTACATTCCTTCATTATTGGGTATCCAAACCCATATTATAATAATTGCTTCTAGATGGACTTCATAGTCATACTTTTATTGATATTTTAAAATGAGATGATTTAGTATATGAAATGAGACCTCATTATCAAAAAAATAATATGATCTCTATGTAGGGAGATCCAATAAATTACCAATATCAAATATAATTGTACCATGGGTATAATAACTAAACATTTTTAATGTATCTCCACATAAATCTTAATTGGAGAATTATTATATACATTGGAGTTAATCAATGAGCCCCTTTGAAATTTCACTTATAATTCAATATCCCAATATTGTGGTGGTGAATAAATATTCTTATCAAACATGAATGATATGAATGAATTTTAATAACTAGATTGAAGTATTAAATTTCAAGATCTAGAGTAGATAATATGTGTATCTATTAGAACTTCATTATCAAAATATATATCTATAGTAGTAATTCTATAAGATCTTCCCTATTCTCTTGGTCTAGAAGGTTGTTTATATCTACTGTCCTCATTATCCCTAATATTAGAGAATTGTGTTTTTTTTATGGGGAACATATTGGGAGATAATGAGATAAATATTAAAAAACATTTATTTCCATGGCAATAAAACATAATCATAATTAGAGATCTGGTCTCTAGTTAAAGTATAAGGATCTTACATGAATATTTCAAAGAAAAAAATTTAATCTAGTCAGTAACTCATTCGGATTGAAGATGTGTTCATTAGTCACATGTTTCTAGTGAACATTTCTTGAAGGATCTAAGATAGAACCCATCTATATCATCCAAACCTGATTTTGGAGTCCTCATGAATTCCAAACTTCATATCATGGGTGTAGCATGGAGCACTGATGGATTATCCAAAATTACAACGATCACTTTGACTCCATTCCTACGACTTGATAAGATGTTATTAGATTGATTGATCAAACAATTTATTTTTACCTCTTGAATTTGGTAAGAATGATAGATAATAATAAACATTCTATGAAATGGGATCCCTTGTATTCATATATAGTTGATGTTAAAATACATGAAAATCATTCCCCGAAAACAGTATAGTCAACACCCACTACATAACCTATAAATTACTCATTAGGATGAACTAACTACATCATAATTTGTATTATATTTGATCACTTATTTTCAATATATAATAAATATTTTATGTGATAAAACATTCTCATGAACTCCATTATAAATTCCCTTAATATTAAAATAAACTTGAATATTAAAATATTATTCATTCATATAATATTTTTCTATAAATTTACTTAAATACATTTAAATTAATTTAATAAAAAATTTAAAAATATTATACAAAATAATTATAATTAATTTATTATTTTTGGTAATCAATAATTTTCGAACATATCTCGAACACAGTGGTGGTTCCCACAATGTCCTATACGCATATTCATCATAATATGGAAGACTCATAAATACACAATTGGGCACGACCCGCTTGGACCTTTTCTAGAAAGCATTGAATACTATTCATAGACCAGATGAGGTTCCCATGAACCCATAAACGATCCTAAAGATATAATAAATAGACATAGGGATGAATACCTTTATATGAGAACGTATTTTGTGATGTAAACTCAGTATCGCATGATATCTTATAATAAATGATGCACAAGTTGTGTCATTATCTCTTCTTGCTTTATTATTTATTATCCCACCTAGATAAGCATATATTTGACTACCATGACCACAAATTTATGTATTCTGTAACATTCTGATTATCTTTTCCTGAGATATCACTTCCTTAACTCTAAAGTGTTAAATTTTATCTTTCTGATAAAACCAATTCCATACCAACAAATATACACCCAACATGAGCTACCTCAACACATCATAAATGAAATGGTTTTTCCTTATATCAATTTACTAGATAAATTTGTACACATTGATAATGATATCTAGTTATTATAGAAATAAACAATTTCAATGATATAAAAAAAGAACCTTGGAATGTGTGGTGTTCTTACTGACTGGTTTATCCTCATGATATCACCTTCTGTAGATCACCAAATGAAAGATTCATGAGAATAAGTGTCAATTATTACAATAATAAAGAGCATTATTTTACAACATAAATTTTATCCAATCATTATGATGCATCTAAATAATAATAAATAAAATTAATGTTATAGTATGTCGAGGATCTAATTATATCGTGAAAAAAACCATTATATTTTGATACGACAAATAATATATAGAAATAACCATATAAATAGTTGGTTCAGAAATACCAAAACTATTTTGGTAACTGTAAATCATGCATAAATAAATATATACATGATATGGTAATCAAATATTACAATTGAATATAGATCTAGGACACCCATTATTTGAATAGATGTTTATAATTCCCAAAGTCCATGAATTTCTAGAATTGGGGTTGGGGGGGATTAGTTGTGACCTTTATATCAAACAATGAATAGATAAAACAAATTTATTCTTTTTGGTAATCTTGTCCTTTATGGACGATCAGTCCATAAATGAAGCATTTGGTTGCATCCCTCATATAATTTTTTGAGGGTTTCATCCCAAAATTTTCTTATGTTGGTTGTGGTGTATTATTTCCTCCTTGAAAATTATCATTAGAGTACCACAAAATAATATTTCCATTTTCTACATGAAAAATAATCAATAATCAAATGATTATCCGATTTCCATTTCCACTATAAGTATACATCATACAATTTATTCATATCTACCAATGAATAATATATATTATATTATTCAAAGACATGTATTTATTCTACAAAATAAATATTATATAATTTTTTAGTTTTAAAAATAAAACTAAAGGTATAACATATAATTATAATGATATTTTTTAACAACCAATAGATTCATACTCTTATTATTTTAATTGTATAAATTGTCTCTCAATTTTTGTGCAAAGAGTTTATGGGAAATATTTGGTGCAAAATATTTTCATGAACTAATCCAATTCCTTAGATTTAAAATTTATTTCTGTGGTGCTCATAATGATATTTGAGTATTGGAAAACCTCACAATCCAATTAATATATTGATGAAAAAACATTCTCACTATACAAGAAATATAGAATGAAAAGTATCTTATCTATTTCAATGATTCATTACTCATTAATTAGTGGACAGGAAGACCCACAAAAGTATGTTGAACATTGTTGTATGAAATACCTATTAGTTAGTTTTACCTTTATTATTTATTTTGGGAGAAAAATATATTTTCAATTACTTATCATTGCTTTATATAGTCGGGTGAGTAGTTTTATAGGATTTTATAGTCCATCACCCTTTTTGTTTAGTTGTTTATTGGGTCAGTAATTTTATTTTTAATCACACCCATCATTAAAATTGTTCCTCTATGTTTTATCCATTTAATAAAATCTAATGTCATTATCATGAGTAGTAAATATTAATATATGAATATAATAATAGTGAACGACCATAATAATTTATATATTTCGTTTTTAAATTTCTTATTCTATGATACTATAATTTTAGTCTACAATAATTCTAGGTCAACCTATATAACTTTTGGTTCAATCTAGGTTATTTAATGTTGTGTTCTATAAACCAAATACCCAAAAAACTAGAAAAATACTTGATACATACTAATAGGAATCATATTAAATTAGCATATATTTTGCATCATTTTCATTATATGAATACTTCATATCAAAAATTATCAAATGATCCTAGAATAGAAATGAATTGTGAATTTTAAGTGGAGCCGTATAAAAATCGTATTACACATTGTTTAATAAACATTTTAATAAAAAATAATTATATAAAACATTTTATATAAATATTCCCTTATATAATCTCATGGGGTTATAGAAAAAATGGTTATCTCACACACTGAGTCAGGGGACGGTTATTAACAAATCAAAACTGGTATGATTATAATCATGAACATAGAGTAAATAGCTAATTAAAAGGACAATGGAATCAGAAGTTATAATATAAAAAATGATATAGTATTATATGGAAAGTAATGAGATTATTAGATCATTATGGTAATATCTTTCAATCCTAACATGTATACGGTTCCTTAGAATCATGTAAAAAAGTAATCATAATTGATGGAACCCAAAAATGGAATATAGAATAACCAGTAAATATGGTACAAGAATAATACTATTTAATTAAAATATTTTTAACATATATAAAAGAAATATTTTTCATGTATATGGTTATGAGTAGATAGATCCATAATTATAACTCTATATAATGATGTGAACATATCTAACAAAAATGATGTATATACATAACGTGTTAATATTATGAGATATAAAGCTCTAACTAAATTTTCATTAGTATACAATAAATCCAAATATCCCATAATTATATACCCAAATTTGTTGTCTAAAAATAATTCAAACATTCATAAAATCTTGAAAAATTTACTGGAAAATATTTGTTTCATAACACTTCCAAATAACATGGACAAAAGAACACATTAAGAGTATATTAGTTCATAAAAAATAAAATCTCAAAAAAGGAATATAGATTTATTTAGAGAATCATCATAAACATTTTTCTATAAGTGGTATACCATTTTGAGATATAGAATAAAATAGATTTAATGTCAATAAATTATTTCAATAAATAAAATTTATCTTTTCCATTAATGTCAAAGTCACTTGTCATTTTCAAAATTCATTTTCATTAATGTTAATGGTAGAAATTATAAATCATCAATTTAGATGAATATCTAATTATATAAATTTGTAATTAAATAATGTTTACAGAAATAAATTTAGAGAATAATTATAAAATTTATGAATGTGATAGTAAATTTCTTTTTATATTTTAGTTTATATAATAGAAATAAAACAAATCCAATAATGCATTAGAATTTTTATTAAAAAGATATAAATAAAAATATAGGTAATAAATTAAATAATAAATATTTGGCTTCAATAATTTTAAAATAATATATTTGTTTTGAAATAATGGGGACATGTGGGATAATGAGTACTTATATTTGAAGATAATTATTCATAACAATAAATAAATTTTTCTGGGGAAAGGAATCACTCAAGGAAGGTGATATTGAGGTAAAATATTAACTCACATAGAAATAAAGAAGAAATTGCATATTAAATTCATACATTTCAGAATTTTAGAATCTTATATGTGTATAATAAAGGGGTGGTGTGTGTGGATGAATGAAAAAGGAAAATTCCTTCGAAAACACCTTTCCCTTGGATTTCAAATCAGCCATATGTGATATAATCTCATATATAATAAATTAAGATTCACTATTCATTTTTTCAAAACCTTATCAAAAATTAATACATTTTATGTTACTATATTTTATAAATTTATAACATAGTTATTATTTATTTTTACTTAATATTTATCATTAGTGATAGTAGTTTTAATATTTCCTTTCCTACTTTTGTGTAATAGTTTCAGTTATCATTACTCACTCATGAGTTCATCATAAATATAGATATGTATTTAATGGTTCTCTATAATTAAAATATCACAAAAATTAAACAACTCAATATACATTCCAAAATAATTTTAAATTTTGAATGATGTTTATGTATTCCCCTTTAGGATTGTTAAATTTATTATGATCAATTAATATAAATGCCATCTTCATAATGTAAAATATATATTTCTTGAATCTAAATCAAGTAATAAATATCTTATTTTTTCATGAAATTTGTTTTTTAAAACCAACCATTAATGGTGTTGATGTAAAATGAAATACATCATCCACATAGGTGGTGAACCGAGGGGTGATGTTTTCATTATATAATGGGTTGGTAGAATGTAGATAATGGTTATTAAATTAATATAAAATCATTTAGGTATAATTTTTAAATTTACTTTATTATATAAATATGTTTATAATAAATTTTTTGGAGTTATAAATATTATAATATGAATATGAATTTATTACATTATTAGGAGTTCTTACCACACTCATTAGGACAACTACGTTTTTCATTAGATAAAACCTTTGACCTGGGGTCTTTGGATGAGAAACTAACCCCTATAAAGTGGATATGGGTGTTATGGAAATGGTTTTGGTTGATCTTTATTAGTCTATGTGGCTTTATGTGGATGGATAAGTGGGTTGGTGATGGGATCCATTTAATTGGTAGCAGCATAATGTTTTAAATATTAATTTATTACTATGGAAAAGTTAGTGTTTTAAAGGAATGTGGATCCAAAATTAATATTTAGTAATTATAATATATGGTATGTTCATGAAATCCATCATACTCACTTTTAGAGACGTGGTATTGAGATATTTGGTGACTTTAATCTTGATTTAATGGTTTAAACACATTTAAACATTAACTATGGTGGCTAATTTATACCTCTCTAACATATTTTTATTCAATAAAATTTGATTCACCATATTTCTAAATATTTAATATTATTATTCCAAATAGTACGTATATTTTTTTATATTTTATAATATTGATTGAAAATAATTTTCATATGATTATGGAAAACATAAGATAAAGAGTTTTTAGAAAGCATGTATTTTTAAGTATAAAAATGAATATAAACAAATTTAGACAAAATAATGTGAATATTATTAATTGTAATAATATATGTTGGTTAATTTTTAAATAAATAAGGGTTAGTAATCATTCAATGTAATCAAAAATTGAAGTTAATCATTTTAATACTCAGTTAATCTAGAAGACAAATTTTCTTTTATAATAAAATAAATCATATGTTCCAAAATTTAGAACACAGTTTTCTAAATTGAATATATTTTTGAAAAAAATATTGTTTTTATTCTTAAATAAACATTTCATTAAGAAAAGGGTTTCCTAAAATTTTAAACCATCAATAAATAATAGCTATTTCATAAAAGTTATGGTATTTATAAATAGTCTGTTATTTCATTATCCATTCATAAATAACAATTTCTTGAAACATACAAAAAATCCATGTTACGATAATTTTGATAAGCTTAATCCAATAAAATTCAATTTTTTAAAATAAAATTATAATATTTTGTGACTAATATTTAAAATAAAATATTATATTTAATGAAAACCAGTTTTAAAAAATGACTTTTTAAACATGAAGTGTTCATAATATTATTTCATAAAAGGATATAATTAAATGAGTGTTAATATGTTAATGAAAAAAATTATATAAACATAAATAAATAGTAAAATTATGGTTTGTTATAAATTTTGAGTGGTTAAAAATATTACATGATAAGGTAAATGATATAGATAGTGCTCAAAATTCCCAAGAAAAGGAAAATTGGAAGATATAATGGAATCATATGCAATAAGGTCCCTAAAATTAGTAATAGAAGTAAGTGGGGTAGAAAGTTAATTTTATCTAGAATAAATATAGAAAAATAACATACTTTTATTAGAAAATCTATTCACTATAAAAATATATTTCATGAAATTTCTAAAAAGATCGCTATGTTAGAAGTGGTTTGGTCAGAAATTCATTTTATTATGCTGAATTGAAGGGTTATTCAGAAGATAATAATATTATTGAGTAATTTTAAATGAATCAAAAATCCAATCAAATGAAAGAAAAATTAAAAAACAAGGAATATGTTACATAATCAAATGTATCATTTAGGGTAAAACAAGTAAACCAGAACGTTAGGAGAAAAAATTGTATTCAATGAAATGTCAAGATATACTTATATGTAAAAGTACCTATAAAATAAAACCATGTTATTCTTACTAGGAAGAAAATAATAATCCCTATATAGGAAAGGATTATTCTAATGAAAACATATGAAATAAAATTTTTGTAATTAACATCACTCAAAAAATTCAAACTCACACAAGTTTTTAGTATCGCACCATAGATAACAAATACAATGAAGAGAATATGAGTTTATATAATTAGATTTATCAAATTAAACAATATTAAAATGAATGTATGAATGGAACGGAATGGATCAACATGACCAACTGCATTCCTCAACTTGAGGAAACTGGAAATGTCTTCTCTCCCTATGAATTTTAAAATTTTAACTATTTTTTAAGGATTAAATTTTTTGAAGGAGATGTGATCCATAAATAATTTTCAACAGTATAATTAGGTGGTATCATGTAAGAATGTGAAGTGAATATTGTGTAATAATACATGATTATAAATGTGATATCTTGAGGAATTTTTATTTTTGAGTATATCAGTAAAGAAGGAAACATAAAAATAATTACTAGTTGTATTCTAATTAGTGGAACAGGATATTTGAGATGTTCATGAAAAAATAGTAGTCTTTGTAATCAAACATTAAATACCATTTAACATAGAATCTAAAACAAAAATTTTTTTGATGATTTTTTTCTGATAACAAGTGATATCTATAAACAAATTTAATTATATCAAAACCACTTATAAATGGATGAATATAATGTTTAATAGCCTTTTAATAAATATTGTTGAAGCATATACAGATAGGGAATGTTATTTTATGATGTAAAAAAAGATTGAATCACCATAATCAAAGGATAGATTCCCAATATATGAGGGACTAATTTAGTATCAAAATTTTTTATTTATTCAGATAATTGTTATCAAATTCCACTATTTGTATTTATTTGGTGTCTATGGTTTATCATTGATGGAAAAAAATTCTGAATCACACACTTATTATTTAATGGGTTACTCATTGATTGTTGTGTGAATGTGTGATTGATATCACAAGGATCATTCCAATGATGTAGTTAAAGTTCTATGGAATCTTGAGATACATGAATTTAAATGTGTGAAATGAACATGATCGATCTTATGAACATTAAATCTTATTTTAATCATCTAGTCCTATATCAATTATATTACTAGATTTGTTAATGGATTAATTTTAAAATTTAAATGGACCAACTAAAAACATGGAGGATGAAACTACATAAAAATGATGTTTTTAATCTTTAGACATTTCATAGACCTGAGGTGAAATATAAATAAATGAAAGTAAGGAGATAATAAAAGTTGGGTTCCCAACATATGGGATTGAAAAATATAAGGACCATATATTGTGTATTTAACATCAAGAATATGGGGATATAATGATAACTATGTAGGGTGTGAAATCATTTTTTCTAAAGGTAAACGTTTTCCAAATATTATACATTTATTCCTTATCGTACATGATTTAAATTTTGTTAGATTTCAAAGGGGGAGAAAACAGCTTCATGAATCCAATAAATTTACCAACCCTCTATGGGGAGTAGAAAGATGGGGACAATGATTCATCATATAATTTGAAGGAGATTTGTATTCATGATACAATTTTCAACAAATCCAAATGGGGAGATTATTTGAAACAAAATAGAATTAGTGCTACTATGTATTGGATTATTTTTGTAACCTTGATACGGTGAGTTGAAGCATTTTTTCACCATGTCAACATATTTTTAGGGAGTCGTATATCACAATATTTAGGAGTGGTAAAATATAAATTAAGAATTGGTACTAGGACATAAGTGGATTGAATAAAAAAATTTCCTAAATATTAGTGAGATTCCAACATTTCTATTATAATTATTATATAATGAAAATATGTCTTAAGGATATTTTGGGAGTATATAATAGTAGATGTTGAACTATTTCATGAAAGAGGACTTATCCATGTAAAAGATCCTATTGGAGATAAAATATGATGACCTTTACATGAAAAACAAAATTTTAGATAGATATGACTCATGAAAAGCTCATGATGAAGTTATTGAACATTGAATAGCATAATATATTTAGATATTTAAGGGTTCTTGTAGTGTTCTGATAAATTTTTGTAGTTTTCATTGAAAAATCAAGAAAATGAAACATTATCATGTAAATTCTTATAGGTACTCATGGAATTTTGTAGTTACATTAGTTCAAGATGTTACTATATGATATAAGAGGATTGTGATAATTCAAATTATAAGGTAGAGTTTCATTACATTAATAATAGGTAAGGTTGTGTGTAAAGGTAGAGTTGTGTGAAGTTGCATTGTGCTGATAATGAAGGGTTTCATAACTTATGAGAAGTTTTTTTATATATAAAGGTTTTCAGAAGTTTTATAGAACTGGTATTTTACTATTACAACTCAAACCCTAGAGATGATGATATAGATTATTATTAATAGAATATTATTTGAAGTGAGAACTCATCTAATTTTAATAAATTAAAATTTTATGAATGGAGTTATGTGAATCATTTTGTTTCAAAAGTTACTTAGGAAAAATAATATCTCACATGAATAAACTATTTTGTTAAACCTTTATCTCATGTGAATTATGGTTTTGAGTGAATGAATAAAAATGAAATTTTTTTTAGGCACATACATGGCCATACTTATGCTAACTAGAAGTATCATGACTGTATGAATTAGTCACTCACACAAAGTGAACAATATAATAAAAAAAATTGAATCATTTAATTCATTATCAAATGAACAAGCCATTCCATGAAGATTAAATTGTGATAATTAGGAAACGTAATGTCTCTAATATTAATAGTTTCTTTTTGTGATGATAATGGATTAGTATTGTGATATACAAGCACTAGATAATGATCGGTGAAAAAATAATGAGATATATTCCTTTCATTATCCCATGATACATTGATATTTCCAACCTTGATAAGTGAACAAATGGGGGGGTGTGAAAGGAAATTAATCATTAAAGTAATGAAATAACATACCACAATATTAGGGGAGTGACCCCAAAATTCATTGTGAACTAAGAATTATGGTGAGTGTATTCTAAAAATTATATACCAATAGGTTCTTAGTTGAATCGGGTACATCATCAGGTTCCAATTTTATACATAATTATACATATATAGGTGAAACAACTAAAATAATATTGACTTATGTCCATCCTTTGCATAATATCAAGGATATCAATGGGTTAATATGGTTTATGTGTTCATTTATCTAATTTTATTAAAGATATTATAGATAAATAATAATTAAAATGTTTATTAAATAAAAAACATAAGAGTGGACCAACTAATAATATGGTGGGGATCAATTAGGATAGTTAGATGATTAATATTTAGTGAAGAAATGAGGTTGAGTTTCATACCCATATTCACCTCTAGGGTAACTCTCACTTTAGATCCTTATTTAATGAAATGTTTTAATAAATCTAAATTGAACTGTATTTTTCATTTTATAGATGATCTTTCCATTCTCCCTTATATAGGGTAGATATTAAATAATTAGTAATTATTATACATAACATGGTGTAGGGTATAAAAAGATATTTTAATGGATTGGTGAATACATGAGGATGGGTTAATTTCAACAAATATATTATATTGAAAATTGTTTAAGTCCATGAATGATTATTTATTATGGTCATGAACATTCATGGGCCTTTTGAGGTGTTTTTAACATAGGATTAAGAGTGTTACAAAGGTGGTACACACATTCATTTTTTTATTTGAGGTGTACAATTGAATTTTACAGGCCTCTTATCAGTTAGTTTCACATCCAAATCATGAGAAAAAAAATTATTTATTTTATATATCATATCTAGGAATATTTTTTAGTTACAAATAAAAGATGTTCATGTAGATTCTACTAATGATGAAGGATTAGAAATTTTTCAGGCACCCCAGGAAGTTTGTGGAAAATTAGAATAGTTTTTTCTAGATATGTAATTCTATTTTTTTGAGTGATAATGAGACATGAAAATAAAGATTAGGGTATTGGTGATAAGGAGTTAAATATGAGAATATCATAATCCTAATTATTATTTTTGGTTTCATTATTATTCCTTAGTTATTTGATTAAGTTATTTTCTTATATGTGTGGAAATTTTATTGAGATGGGAAGTTTGATTATTTTCTTCATGATTAGTTTAGTTTCTATTATTTATTTGAATGTTCTTAAAGAAGAACATTTTTAACATGTATCTATTACAAATAAAAGTTTATCACAAGATAATAAGATTCATTTGATTATAAAAAATGTTTTAAAATTATTGGATAAAAGTTTCAGATTTTTGTGGAAGAAAAGATATCATGATTGATTTAACATTTACTTTTATAAATTTATTACTGGGAGTTAGGGGAAATATTTATAATAGTTTTTTATAATGGATGTTAAATGATATTGTTAATAATTATCTAATTATTAATTTGATAAATAAAAGTAATGATATTCTTAAAAATTCATATAATGATATGATCTATATTATTTGGATGATATTATTGACCATATATAACATCCCGAACATGGATGCAACTCAATAGTGTTCTAAGCCCAGTTGGCCACATGGCCTTAAGAACATCTCCCTAAACGCCATAGACTAATGACTTGAAGCGAGGGCCTAGGTGTGATACTTGGGAGACTATGACCTCATTATCAGAGTGTAACATAGTGGAATACGATAATAGTTCAATAATTGAATCAGTAAATACAATTCAATATAAGTAAATAGTGGAAGACTGGTAGTATAAATAACTAGAAGTCATATCATACACAAGAAGATAATACATGTTTCATGTTTCTAATAAAATATTTGTATTATGAATAAAATGAAGATAGAAAATCCATCTAAAAAATGTATAAAAGGCCAAATGAATCCATGTAGCATCGCAAGCCACAGCTTGGTCCCATGTTGTCCTGCTCCTAAAAAGCATATCAATTACCAAAATGAGGGTGATTTCCCTTGTCAACACCTAAAATCATATAATATTTTTGTGTCCAAAACATGACCCAAAAAGGGTGTGAGACTAAATCCCAGTAGGAAACCAACCATCTTATGTAATAATCATTTAGTGAATAAAGATAATAGGTAGTGTACAATAACGAAATCAATATTATAGAAAGTACTAAAAATTAAAAAACCTACAAGATATTTTTTCCAATCATTTTCATATCAATTTAATTTTAATAGTTTAATTACATTGAATTTTTTATTCTCAAGATCTGAATCAATCCTGGAAACCCCTATATAAATTTAAGTGCAACAAATGCCTCATAAGGTCATCTAAACAACTACAAGTGAAGACTGAATCCAAGATTGTGATATGGCTTGGAAGATGTGTCATAATCCACTTCATTTATAATTAAATTTACCTCAATCCCAACCTTGAAATTCCTAATATAGAATTTATGTATCACACTCAATGGAATTTCCACCTACACCCTAAAATCGCATCCCGAAGAACCTCTCAGGAACTTGATATAGCTGTAGGTGTGGAATAAGTTCACATCACTAAGCCCATCCTTGGTGGCCATATATAGAATCCCAAATTATAACTCATAGAATATAGGCTAATTCATCTTGATCTAGTCCATGTAATTTCTCAATGGATCCCTCATTCACTCAACATATATGTATTACCTCTATGAGCCCATTCATGGCATCCCTAAATGGATCCATTGTTCAATCATGGCTTAAAAAAATATAACCCTTAGACCCATCCATGGAATTATAAACTCAATCCATGGTTTAATCAATGTAAATAATAAAAATAGTTAGATGAGTTCATCCATGTAAATCTATGCTGAATCTAAGATTCACTCAATGGTATTTTTCTTTCAATCATTTATATTCATATTAAACAATTTATTGTGCCTTCCAAAGTCAAAACCAAGAGCAAATAATATAACTCACCTCACAAGGGTGACATAAGAAATTACCATCCTCATAAGTCTTGTCCTTTAATTTACTCACAATGGAATAATTATCATAATAATAAACACATGTAAATGAAAATATTACATGGCTTTAACAATATTCAAATCATGTGGGAAAAATAATAGATAGTGAAATTCACTCCAAATAAGCTTAAACAAGTAATTTAATACCCTGGACACATGGAAATTCTAACATACCATACCCTTTAACCAATTCATATGTAATATTACAACATTAAATTTCTATTAATAATCAAAATAATTTTTAACATCCTATATTAGGGAAAAAAAGACATGCCACATAGGAATCCTAATCCAAATGAACAGAAAAGGTCATTCAAGGTAACTCACCCATGGGATGGAATTTATTCTAGGAATATAACCTTTGAAATCCATCAAAACACCTATTAAATTACCTAAACCAAGATATGTAACAACAGGGTTGATTTAAAAATTAATTGGATTCCCCAAATATGGGCCCATGGAACTCTGGAATATATAAACATCTCGACAATTAGAGAAAGGAATGAGATTACCTACCTTACGCTCATTCTAGATAGCTCGTCATGTATCTGGATCTGATTCATCATGGTTAGGATTAAATCTAAAGAATAGATGAAGAAGAGAATAATATGTTCTATGATCCTAAATCCAAATATTATAGTTCATATTAAAGAGAATTAGGAAAATATAAAAAATAATCAAGTCCTTACCATTTCAGATCCAAGGAGACGAACCCCAGTTGAATAGGAGGTTAGAAGGAGGACTGAGCTCAATCCTTGGGGTAGTTTCTCATGGAGCTCAAGAGAGACCCCCTGTGGTGTAATGAATAAATGGAGAAAAAAAATTAGGTTTAAAACATAAAATGGAAAAATGGTAATTTTACCCAATTTATCTAGGTTTCACAGTCTATGTCATAGTTTTTCTAACTATGTATTTTTTCACATGTTCACTATAATAGGAAGGATGTGCTCACATGGTTTACTGACCATACAGTAACCATGTGTAGAGCCTCCGTCATATTCTGTGAAATATGATGAAGTGAATGCATAGTCATGTTGTTTCTCCCACATGGTTTTATAAAATCAAATAGTCGGTTGGACCACACAGTCTAGTCCATCACAGTTTAGTCAAACCATGTGGCCTTCCCCTCATGGTTTTCACTAACTGTGCACCAAGCATAAAACACCCAAACACTGGGTTACGAGCTCCAAACTAGTTTTAGACACCTTTGAGCCTTCCATGAACCAAACATGCACTCACATTAGAAAAATACATAATAATTTAAATTTTTAATTTATGGAAGACTCAAGATCTATTCCTAAAAGATGAATCTGGTTCTTAAAAACATCTATATTAAGGTAATTCATCCTCTAAATTCCCTTCCCTGGGTGGTGAAGAAATATTTTAGAAAAAATCCAACACCTTTAATCATATATCAACCTCCATCTCCCATGTCTTGTTCTACTCTTGCATGTACTTCCATAGATCTTGTAATAAATTAGCATCCCAGAATGGGAGATCTCTCAGGCTGCAATACACAATTCATATAGAATTTTCTTTAAAGGAAGCCTCTACCTGCAAGTCAACCTCCTCTCACAGAAAATCATGAGTCGTGTCATAATAGTAACATCGTAGCTAAGAAACATGGATGATTTCAGTCATAGACTGATACCTATGAGGTAACAGAAACCTATCATTAATTGGCATGACTCTATCTAGAATCTCAAATAGCCTAGAATATCTACATGAAAACTTTCCATGTCAAGCGATCCTATTTTGTTGCAGGCTCAGTGAATGATGTAGTAAAACCTCATCCCCAAACTCGATATCTTGAGGTCATTTGCAGTGAGTAATGTTTTATTTATGATGAGACTCTGTAGTAGCCTTCTATACTAGAATCAAATACACCTTCCCTTTGGTCTCCTATACTAGATGAGATCCCAACATAGCTGCCTCTTTTGAATCTAGTTAATAATGGGGTGATCAGCATGGCCTACAATATATAAATCTTCATAAGGCACTATATGAATATTATCATAAAAGAGATTATTATAAGAAAACTCAACCATGGATATGTGCCTCTCTTAATAGCCCCCAAAGTCAAGGACACATGCCAACAACATATCCTCATGAACCTGAATCATGTTCTTTGACTAGATATATATATGATAGTGGTAGGCTATGCTCATAATCACCAATGTACTCAACACCCATTTTACCCCTTATCATTAATGAGAAGTAAACCGATAATCCCTCTCTAAATTGATAGAATTCAGGACCCCAAGTAATCATATAATATCACAGATGTAAAACCTCCCAAACTAATCAACAGTGAAGGTTTCCTTGAAAAGTAAGAAATGTGAAACCATTGTGATCCTATAAAAAATAAAAAAAAAATGGCATCAATACCATGAGGTGACCTTGGTAAAGAAGTTGCATAATCTATCACAACATCATTCCATTTCAACCAAGGAATGGGTATCTGTTACAAAATTTCAGCTAGTCATTGGTGTTCATCCTTCACCTGCTAACATGTGGATCACCTCAGGATTGATCCAGCTACATCTATTTTCATACATGGACACCTATACTGAAGATGTAAATTCCAATACATCATGGCGACACCAGGATGCACATCCCATATAGAGTAATGAATGTCTCGCAATAGTTTATCACACATGTATAAAGATACCCACACGTGACCATGTAATCATAAAACCTCTTCCTTTCCTATGGTTCAACAATGGGGGGGTCCTCACATTCCCCACTCTCCCATAGAACTACATCATTTTTATCTGATAGCTACATAAACTTCACTCTTTTTAGTATGGTATAGGTAACAGCTACATATGAAATAAATTCCTGACCTTGATTGTTATGAACCTCCAAGTAAATCTTAGAGTACAACTATATAATATTCCACATACTACAGACATGCTGCACTACCATTATCTGATTCCTCATTTTTAGTGCATCGACCACTCCATTTCATTTACTAGGCATGTAGGCTAGTCCTATATCAAAATAATGAAGGAGTTCCACCCACCTTTTTTGAAACCAATGTATATCACAATGTGTGAATATATACTTTAGTATTTTTTGGTCTTTGTACACCCTAAAATTGTCTCCCATTAAATAATTTCTCCAAGAGAATCATGCATGAATAGACATAGCCTACCAGAGATCATGTGTTTGGTAATTTCTCTATTGTCTCCTCAACAGTCGAGACTCGTACGCAACGAGTCATTCCCCCTGTGTAAGAACTTCTCCTAGCCTGATACTTGATGTTTCATAATACACAATGTAACACCTTTATATATTTGAAAAAAATTAGTACCAGTCCCAAATTCAATATCCCCTTTAGCTCCTGAATTTATATCTCATAGGAATTTATCCATATATAGTTTGAACCTTCTTTGTCAAACCCATGAATGGTGTTGTTTTGTGGGAAAATCCCAATATGAAACCTATATATTAACCATATATATCTAAGAAACTCCACACCTAAAATATGTTATTTGGATTATCCAACTAAACTACTTCTCTAGCCTTCTCTAGGTCCACTAATACTCTTGCTAATAAGGTGATGTGACCCAAGAAATGAATCTAATCCATCCAGAAGTGGCACATTGAGAGCATAGTATATAGCTTATTTTATCTTAGTGTATTAAAAATTATCTCATGATGTTTGTCTTGGTCTTGTCTATTGTGGGAATATATCCAGATATCATCCATGAAAACTACAAAAAAAGATCCAAGATAAGGATAAAACACTCAGTTCATCAGTTACATGCAGATCTCTGGTGTGTTTGTGAAATCGAATAACATAACAATTAATCATAAATACTATACCTACTCTAAAAGGTTGTTCAAGGTATGTATGATGATCTAGCATGCACCTAAGGATAACCATGAGTCAAATAAATCTTTGATAATACCCTATATCCCCAAAGCTAATCTAAGAGATCATGTATTTATGGAATAAGATACATGTTTTTAACCATTAATCGGTTCAATTTACATTAATCTACACATTGCCTTAGGTTATCATCATCATTTATCACAAAAAAGAAAAAAAAACACAGAGAAGTACTGGGTCAGGTGAAGCCCTTTGCCTCTAAGTCATCTAGCTTCATTTTGAGCTCCTAAAACTCAATTGTTACCATCATATAAGGATGAATGGATACCTATGCATATCACATCACAAGATCAATAGAGAACATTACCTCTCTCACCAGAGATAATTATAAAAATTTATCCTAGAAGACCTCCCTAAAAAGATCAACTAATGGTGGGATATAATCCTAATGTGTTTGTCTAATTGTCCAGATAGAAACTCAAAATATGGTCAGTTTTCCCACCCAACCCATGATTCTCATGTCTAGCTCGGCTTTCCAGGACATACCATTAACCTTTTTGAAGAAACTATCTAACCTATGGTGACCTGAAACTCACCCTATGTTGATAGAAATCAATAAAGTAACTAAAGGAACCCAACCAGTCCATCCTGAGAATGACACCAAAACCTATCATCTTGAGGATGTAGAGGTTCCATATAAAGTGACACCCACCAATATCAAGAGGGAGCTCCCTAAAATGATTCAAAACATCCATTAAAAACCCTAATATAGTGTCTAGCATCATCATACCATCTTCAGTATAAACATAGATCCCAAGGATCTCCACCACTGGCACATATATAAAGTTATTTGATGTTTTGGTATCAAAACTGAAGAATAAAAAACGAAGGATACTAATATAGTAACTATGATAGTAGAAGGATTGGGACCTTACTCCTACTAGGTTTGATTCATGGTATATGTGTGACTAGTAATGTAACCCTATGAGACTCTTTGGTTACCCTAAGCTAATCCACCCTTTAGTCACTATGAACCTGGGGTCTAGCTGCCACAACCATGACCACAATCTCTACCTAAATGGATTAAGGCACTTTAGATCCCTGATTTGTGAGAAGCTACAGACCCTACTCTTGAATGTGGTGTTGGTTAAGACCCTCTCGTAGTGGTTGATGGAGCAAATGTTCTAAATAATTTTGGTAGATAACCCATCATTCTGCAAGATCACCACTCGAATAGGTCTAATGGACATTATGGACTCATATTCCCCAACCTACTACCCAGGTATCACCTCACTTGCCTATCTGAAGATATGATATAACTACTAATATCACTATGAAGAAGCTCTAGATGAAACTTCCAACTATCAATTAAGATAGTATCAGATCTAGGTTCCGAACTACTCTGTCTCTCACATCCAAATTTTCTCAGTTCACTCATTTTGATTATTACCTAATTCACTATAGCATATACAATAGTCAACCTGAACACATTCACATATGTTTGGATGTTATACATGATACCATTACCAAATCACTTATCCTTCGATACATTGTCACCCATTAGAATATGTGTGAAATGATGGATCTCAGTAAAATGGTCCAAGTAATCTATAACATACAATGTGCCCTACTCTAGATGAAAAAACTCTCGGGCTACATCATCCCACATCGTCCCAGGATAGAATTAATCACATAAGACTTTATGAAAATATCCCTATGACTTATCCCATTGACACTCTATCTAATTAATAACATCCCACCATCTCTTCATGTAATCACATAAAATTAACATTTCGAACTTTACCCCTTCTCAGGAGGCATCTCTATGTGCATGGAGATCAATACCATGGCCTATATCCATGAATCTACATGTTGTGGTCATCCATCCCCTAAAAATGTGGGTGGATGCTGCTTTTGAAACACTCATGTTAGCTCTTCCATAGACATGGTACTTTGTGGTGCTCCATGAAAGGTTTTAATTATCCTCATAAGGACTTAAAAATAACTATGCATCATTACCTAAATCAGGTATAATAGCTAGTGCCACAATAAGTACAACTGGTTATTCCACTTGTAGCCCATGGCCTCCCGCCTTTGGGGTATGATCATCACCACCATCATGGGGTACAACTAGAGGTCATCATGGTAGAATGACTCTACAATGTCAAAAACATGCCTCAGTTCAACATCATTATCAATGTTCATACATCAAAAGTATAACATCCAAGATAGGTGTAACGTCCCGGTTCCAGGTGCCACTCATGGGTGCCCCGAACCTGGTTCTCCATGTGACCTCAAGCGCATTTCCCCAAACGCCAGAGGTTGCTGACTAGCAGAGAGGGCCCAGGTCAGATAGTGGGGAAACTATGCCCTCATTTGTCAAAGTGTAGTGCAGTGGAATATGAAATAAAACATACATTAAATAGCGGAAGCAGTAAAACATACACAACTGAAAAAAAACAACAATAGTGGATATAACCGACAGTATATAAATAATGATGATACATGTCTCAAGTTCTAAGAAAACAGCCAGAACATGTTATACATCAATATAGTACAACCAAAAGCAGAGTACATTGAAACAAAGCAAAACAGATGGCATCGGCATCGCGAGCCTAGGCTCAGTCCCATGCCGTCCTACTCCTCAGCAGCAATCATGTACCGGTATAGGGACTCTTTCCCCTATCCATACCTGCAGCAAGGTAATCTGTTTGGGCTGAAAAGTGTGACCCAAAAAGGGTGTGAGAAAAATATCTCATTAGGCACCCACCAGAGGCATGTGCCCAACTGTGTGTAAGCATGCAACAACAGTGTGAAATATTATAATGCAATAAAGTAAGTAGTACTGAAAGTAACTAACATAACAATTAAATTGGTATTTTATTATTCATTTAATCCATTAAATATTAGAAATCACCACAGTGCATTTCTAAGTAAACAGTCCACGTCCTCAGACAAACATAACCTTACCCTCAGGTAAACAGAATCCAATCAGGTGTAGAAAGTTTCACCATCAAGCACAGAAGTCAAGCCCTCTGGCACGAAAGTTTTCCCTCAGGAAAAAAAACTACATCCCTCAGGCTAAACAGTGTAGTTCCCATATGCTAATCACAACAATTCCCTCATGCCTAACAGGTTACCGGGCCATGCCCAATAGAAAAACAAGCAGTAACAAGAAATTGATCTCAAGGAAATTCTACAATTACTACTTCGAAGGCATACCCTTGGGTATCCTGGCCAAACGGCTAAATAGTGGAACACACCCCTGGGGTGGTTCCAGATCCAAAAAATGATCCCAAATAGTAGTATTACAATTTATTCAATTACCTATACATTTCTAGGTCATTAAAAAAATAGCCACGGCCTCCGCCACATGACACCCCAACATGGGTTCGTGGCACAAAAATGCACAAAACAAACATCAGTTGGAAAAATTAACACCAAGCCACCTACCTTATATGCCAACGAGCACTATACACGAACGCTGATCCTAGAAATTCCCAAGAACGACGTAGATTTGACGAGGAAAGAAACTCTCTTAACCACAAATAACATCCATTAGGAGAAGAATTGGTAAGCAACATGCTAGGAGAAGAGAGGGCTTACCTGTGCAGTTCCAATAAGATCGTCTGAGGCGAAAACGGATTCTAGAAAAACACCTGGCAGATCTTCAAAGGTTCGACCGTCCCCTCCCTCTCCTTCCCCTGGTTCTAAGCCTTCCCTGTGAACAGGGGAGTCTACTGCCCGTTTTAATCAAAAAAAAAACAAGTACACGGCGTGTGCTTCTAAGTACATGGTGTGTACTCCCTTCATTTAATTGTTCCCCTGGCAGCACCGCCACACTGTTCATCTGTTGACATGAGTACACGGCATGTACTCCTGAGTACACGGCATGTACTTTTTCCCAACTGGCGGCTGCTCCACCGCCTTACTGTTTTGGTCTGCCGACTGATTACACGACATGTAAGGGACCACTACACGGTGTGTAGTTGGTTCCTACACCCTTCATCCTCGGCATGGCCACATGCCCCGTGTACCCATCCCACACGGCCAAGAGTACACGGCATGTGGAAAAATGTACACGGCGTGTACTTATAAAAATTAGAATTTTCCCCTTTTTCCGTATATTCTCAAAAACACTAAAGGAAAAGAGAAAGTAAGAAACCTGTACCTCAATGATAAGAACCGGGTTCTTACAAACTTCCCCCTTATAGCAATTAGTCCCTGAATTTCCCTTCCAAGGGTGGTGAAGACATAGCCATGAACAACTCCGGCCACTGAGAACGTACATTGGCCTCCCACTCCCAGGTTTCGTCCTATACTCGACCATACTGCCATAGCACCTGTACGAGAGGAACTGACCAGCCTCGGAGAACCTTCGTGCTCCTGTCAAAGTTAAGAATCAGATGTTCCTTGAAGGATGCATCTAACTCGAGCTCAACCTCCTCGGGATGAAAGACGTGAGACGGGTCTGAATGATAGCGGCACAACTGAGATACATGGAAGACGTCGTGCATGGCTTGGTATCGTTGTGGTAATCGTAACCGATAGGAAAACAGCCCGACTCTCTCCAGAATCTCAAATGGCCCCACATACCACATTGAAAGTTTACCCTGTCTCCTGATCTTCTTGGGTCCCATCCTCGGTGAAATATGAAAGAAAACCTAATCCCCAACCACGAACTCCAAAGGTCATCTACAGCGATCGACATATGACTTTTGAATTGACTGTGCGGTATCCATCCGCTTCTGAATCAACTGGACCTGCTCAGATGTCTCCTGTACGAGCTGTGGTCCCAGTAAAGCCGCCTCACTTGCCTCTAACCAGCATAAGGGTGAATGTCATGGCCTACCATATAAAGCCTCATATAGTGCCACCTCGATAGTCGCCTGAAAGATATTGTTATAGGTGAACAAGACCATGGGTATATACTTCTCCCAAGAGCCCCAAAAGTCTAGGACGCATGCTCGCAGCATGTCCTCTAGAACCTCTATCGTACACTTTGACTGGCCATCTGTCTGAGGGTGGTAATCTGTGCTCAGAATCACCTGTGTACCCATTGCCCTCTAAAAAATATTCTAGAAACGAGACGTAAAGCGGGCGTCCCTGTCTGAAATGATAGAAAAAAGGACCCCATGAAGACGTACGACCTCTTGGATATACATCCTTTTGATCTTTTCAACACCAAAAGTCTCCTTGATCGGCCATAAGTGAGCTACCTTCTTAAGTCTGTCCATAACAACTCACACGGCGTCATTGTCTCGAGGTGAACATGACAACCGTGTCACAAAATCCATCGTGACATCATCCAATTTCCACTCCGGAATGGGTAACTATTGTAACAGTCCGACTGGTCTCTGATGCTCCACCTTCACCTAATGATAGGTGAAACACCTCATAACAAAACCATCTACATATCTCTTCATACCCGGCCACCAGTACTGACTTCTCAAGTCTCAATACATCTTGGTATCCCCAAGATGAACTGCCCAAGCTGAAGCATGAAACTCTCGCATCATCTCCTCGCGTATATCCCCTGGAACCCACAGTCTTCCATGGAAACGCAAAACCTCATCATCTCCTATCGTCCAACTAGGAGGAGGGTCCTCACTTTCCACCGACTCCCGTTGAACTAGGCCTTCTGAATCAGATAGTTGTCTGATCCTCACTCTATCTAGGAGGGTAGAAGTCACAGCTAAAGAGGAAAGATAAGTCTACCCCTGACTGTCGTGCACCTCCATATCCATCTCAGAGAACAAAGCCATGAGGTTCCACTCGCCACTGGCCTCCTGCACTGCATGTATATGAGTCTTCCTACTCAGTGCATTAGCTACAGCATTCCCTTTACCAGGTGTATAGGCAAGCTCAAAATCGAAGGACTGAAGGCATTCAACCCACCTTCACTGTCTCAGATTCAAGTCATGCTGAGTAAAGACATACTTGAGACTTTTTTGGTCGTTGAAGACCACCAAACGTTCTCCCAAAAGATAATGTCTCCAACAGCGCAATGCATGAACAACTGTGGCCAACTCGAGATCATGTGTCGGGTAATGCCTCTCATGTGGACTCAACTACCGAGACCCGTACACAACAACTCAGTCGCCCTGCATCAACACTGCTCCCAGCCCAATACCTGATGCATCACAGTAAACTGTATAGCTCTTTCCTAGCTCTGGGAGTATAAGGATTGGTGCTGATGTCAACCTTCTTTTTAGGTCCTTAAATGCTGCCTCGCAAGCTTCCACCCAAAAGAACTTCACACCCTTCTTAGTCAGACCTGTCGACGACACTGCTAAGCGGGAGAAGTCATGTATGAAGTGTCTGTAGTAACCAGCCAGCCCTAAGAAACTCCGTATCTCAAACACGTTCTTAGGCTTCTCCTAATAAACTACTACTCTCACCTTCTCTGGGTCTACTAAAACTCTTACCTCTGAAATGACATGACCCAGGAAGTGAATCTAGTCCATCCAAAAGTGGCACTTTAAGATCTTAACATACAACTGATGCTCTCTCAGTGTACTCAATATGATCTCAAGATGGGTTGCATGGTCGTGTCGATTGTGAGAGTAAAACAAGATATAGTCCACAAATACTACCACAAAAGAGTCCAAATAAGGATGGAACACACGATTCATCAGATCCATGAAAACCACTGGCGCATTTGTGAGTCCAAATGGAATAACCATATACTCGTATAGACCCTACCAGCTCTTGAAAGCTGTGAGAGGTATATCAGATAGTCTAACACGCAGCTGATGACATCCTAATCTCAAATAAATCTTCAAGAACACTCATGCTCCACGAAGTTGATCAAAAAGATCATCAATCCTCGGTAAGGGATATCGGTTCTTAACTGTCAACTGGTTCAGCTTCTGATAATCCACGCAGAGTTTGAGGGTACCGTCCGCCTTCTTTGCAAAAAGGAACGACTAACCCCAAGGAGAAGTACTGGGTCAGATAAAACCCTTTGACTATAACTCCCATGACTACTTCTTGATCTCCTACAACTCAGGTGTGGAAATCCTATAAGGTGGAATGGACACCAGTGATGCTCCTGGCACAAGCTCAATAGAGAAATCCACGTCTCGCTCCGAAGGTAGACCTGAAAAGTCGTCTAGGAAAACATCCCTAAAACGATCATCCACTTAAGGGAAATACGTCTGAAAAGTCCCCTGATCCTCCAGATATATGATTGCAACTTGGGTTGTGACTCCTCCTCACCCACAATGCTCTGGTCCAGCTCGACTCGCCTGAACATCTCATTTGCCCTTGTATAGAAATTGTCCGCCATCTGGTGACGTGAAACTCACCCTACGATGATAACAGTCTACAAAGGCACGAAAGGGAACCAACCAGTCCATTCCGAGAATGACGTCATATCTCATCATCTCTATGACATAGAGGTCCCAAGGAAAGTGACACCCACCAACCTCAAGGGGGCACTCCTTTCACTGACACACACCAGCCATTCTAGTCCCCAACGGAGTGTCTAGTGTCATGATATCAGAAGAAGTAGAGACACAAAGCCCAAGACTCTCCACTATGGGTACAAATATGAAACTATGTGTAGCACACGTATCAAGAAGTACTAAAGATAGGACAAAAGCTATTAGAATAGTACCTCTGACTATAGAAGGTTTGAGATCCCGCTCATGCTGGGTCTGTTGCACCGCATATGTCTGCCCTGTGCTGCGGCCCTGCGACACAGCCTGGCTACCCTGAGCCGTCCTACCCTACTGTCTCTGAGATCCTGGTGTCCGTCTACCACGACCACGACCACCATCTCTACTTGTACGCCCTGACGTATTACAGTTTTTGGATTGGTAAGAAGCCACTGGTCCTGCTCCCACACGCGGAGTCTACACAGAACCCCCTTCACTATCCACTGGTAGAAACACCCAGCAAAAGCGCTGTAGATGACCCATCTTGCCGAAAGTTCGGCACTCCACTGGGTCTCGTGGACACTACGGTCTCTTGTGCCCCTCTCTACCACACTGGTACACCTAACCAGGCCACCTGAAGAAGCTGCTTGGATGGTACTGCGCCCTGAGAGAATTCCATCTATCTCTTCTTCTTGCCAATAGAAATAGTACCTGTAACTGGGGCTGAACCGCCCCGGCCCACACCGCTAGCTTCCCGCAGGTTCATCTCTGTAATCAACGCCTGATTTAAAATAGCATGTACTGAAGGCAACCTGAAAACATTAACTAGTGCCCGGATGTCATACCGAAGACCATCCTCTAAGCGCCTGGATCTCAACGTCTCATCACTCACCATTACGGGTGCAAAAAGCTGAAGCTCTGTAAAACGAGCAGAATAGTCCATCACCGACGCGGCACCCTGCTACAGGTTCATGAACTCTCGAGCTGTGTCTGCCAGTAGCGTCTCAGAAAAGAAGAAGTTATAGAAGACTGCCTGAAAATCCTCCCACGCCATGTCCCTGTGATGATATGACTGGGTGGTAACATCCTACCACCTCTTGGAGGAATCACACATCATGTGTGTCGCGAGCTTGACCCTCCACCATATAGATGTCTCCAGATGCTCAAAAATATTCTACATCGAGCCCAACCAAGACTCCGCAGCCTGTGGTCCACCATCCCCTGAAAACGTCGTAGGATGCTGCTGCTAGAATATACGCGTCAGCTCAGCCATATTTGTGGCAGCCGGTGGTGCTCCCTAAAAGTTCTACAAAAACCGCAATAAGCCTTCACGGAACTGCACCTTCGCGCCTGTGTCCGGTATAGTAGCTGGTGCTGCATCTGGATCTGCTGGAGGATCCACTGGTAGCCCATGGCCCACCATCTCTGGAGTATAATCGTCGCCGCTCTCCTGGTGAACAACGTGCGGTCGTCTAGACCGCATGACACTACAAGGTCAAAAGCACGCCTTAGATTCAATATTATCAAAGACCGAAAACAAAGAAACCCAAAAGGGAACAAGAGGAATAAGAAAATCAAAATTTGAAAAACAGGACTACACAGCATGTATACTGACTACACGGCGTGTACTTGACTTCTCTTCCCCTGCCCAGGTCCTTCTACACGGCTAAGCCACATGACACCCATTTGAACAAAAATACACAACATGTATATTATCTATAGGGTGTGTATAGTGTTATTTCCAACTGCCCGTGTCGCGTGAGACACGGCCGACTACTCAGATTGAAACTACACGGTGTGTTACACCCACACATGGCATGTCAACAACCCCGTTTCCCAGTCACACGGAAAAAATCCCATGTTCTGTCCTTGGACAAGACTACACGGCGTGTTCAAAGAGAGGTGACACCGACCCGTGTTGTTAGTTACACGACTGAGTCCCCATGTCACACTACATGGCGTGTTCATCATTTACACGTTGTCTTCTGTACAGGAGTTCACCGACCCGTGTTGTTAGTTAAACAGCCGGACTCCATGTCAACACTACACGGCGTGTATAGAATCTACACAGTGTGTTCGCCCTAAGGTCTTCCCTTCCCCGTGTCACCACCCACATGGTTTGTGACATGGGAAGAGACTACACGGCGTGTACTCAAAGTACACGGTGTGTACTCAAAGTACATGGCGTGTACTTAAAAAGTTCATTTTTTTTCCTGAATAGAAGGTCATACATGGCGTGTGTAAAAATACTACACGACATGTATACTGGGTTTCCAAAAAGTATGCCTCAGAAACTTCCCCAGAACCCAGAAAATATCGTAAAACAACACCTGAGTGTCAAATTCCGATCCGTGAGGGCCCATACTCCCCATGAATCAAAGTTTTGACATATTATCTGTGTTATAACAAAATAACCATCTAATGATCTACCAATTTCCGGTCAGTGAGGGCCCATACTCCCCAAAAACCAAAGTTTGGTGTCCATTCTATCTACAGGCTCAAATAAAATTACTCTATCATGAAGCAGGTATTTTATCAAAACAACTATCACGATGGCATGATTTACTAGCACAACAACTATCACAACAACATGCAATTTCTAATGCACCTACATGGCATGGAAACTATGCATGGAATGTGATATCTAGAATGTTCTTATTTGATTCATGAGAAGTCATACCCTCATCTCATCGAGTTTCAACTAAATAGAACCCACAAATAAATTATAACAGCACAATCTCAAGTGTGTCACCCAATGGTGAAAACATATCAACTGTAAAATTTTCAAAATCAGAAAAACTGAAAAATATGTGGTAGACTGGCTTTTCCCTGTACACGGGTTAGCTATGCCCAGACACAACTTATTACCAACTAATGTTCCCGTCCTATCCCTGACTACGGCTCCAAATAGTAAGTCAAGGAAAAGAACGCCTCTGATACCACTTTTTAACATCCCGGTTCCAGGTGCCACTCACGGGTGCCCCGAACCCGGTTCGCCACATGGCCTCAAGCGCATTTCACCAAACACCAGAGGCTACCGACTAGAAGCAAGGGACCAAGTCTGGTTGTGGGGAAACTATGCCCTCATTTTTCAATGTGTAGCGCAGTGGAATACGAAATAAAACATACATTAAATAGCGGAAGTAGTAAAACATACACAACTGAAATAAACAACAGTAGTGGATAAAACAAACAATATATAAATAATGATGCTACATGTCTCAAGTTCTAAGAAAACAGCCAGAACATGTTATACATAAATATAGTACAACCAAAAGTAGAGTACAATGAAACAAATCAAAACAGTTGGCAGCGATATCGCGAGCCTAGGCTCGGTCCCATGCCCTCCTACTCCTCAGCAGCAATCATGTACCTATATAGGGACTCTTTCCCCTATCCACACCTGCAGAAATGTAATCTGTATAGGCCAAAAAGCGTGACCCAAATAGGGTGTGGGAAAAATATCTCAATAGGCACCCACCAAAGGCTCATGCCCAACTGTGTGTAAGCATGAAACAACAGTGTACAATAGTAAAATGCAATAAAGTAAGCAGTACTGAAAGTAATTAACATAACAATTAAATTTCCATTTTATTTTTCATTTAATCCATTAAATATTAGAAATCGCCACAGTGCATTTCTAAGTAAACTATCCACATCCTCAGATAAACAAAACCTTACCCTCAGGTAAGAAGAATCTAACCCACAGGTATAGCCCTCAGGCGTAAGAGAATTTGCCCTCAGGCGTAGAAATTTTCACCCTCAGGCATAGAAGTCAAGCCCTCAAGCACGAAAGGTTTTCCTCAGGAGAAATAACTACAGCCCTCAGTCTAAACAATGTAGTGCCCACAGACTAATCACAACAATGCCCTCAAGCCTAACAGGTAACTGGGCCATGCCCAATAGGTAAACAAGATGTAACAAGCAATTACTCTCAAAGAAATTCTACAATTACTACTTCAAAAGGTATACCCTCTAGTATCCTGTTCAAACGGATAAACAGTGGAACACACCCCCGGGGTGGTTCTGGATCCAAGAAACGATCCCAAACAGCAGTTTTATAATTTATTCAATTACCTATACAGTTCTATGTCGTTAAAAAAATAGCCACGACTTTATCCACATGACACCCCATCATGGGTTCGTGGCACAAAAAAAGCACAAAACACACGGCAGTTGGAAAAATTAACACCAAGCCACCTACCTTATATGCCAATGAGCGCTATACACAAATTATGATCCTAGAAATTCCCAATAACGATGTAGATCTGACGAAGAAAGAAACTCGCTTAACCTAAAATAACTTTCTTTAGGATAAGAATTGGTAAACAGCACGCTAGGAGAAGAGAGGGATTACCCGTGCGGTTCCAACAAGATCATCCGAGGTGGAAATAGATTCCAGAAGAGCACCCAGTGGATCTTCAAAGGTTCGGTCGTCCCATCCCACTTCTTCCTCCGGTTCTAAGCCTTCCCTGTGAACAGGGGAGGATACTTTGCATTTTAAGAAAAAAAAAACAAAGTACTGGGCGTGTAGTTCCAAGAACATGACGGGTAATCCCTTCATTTAACTGCTCCCCTGGCAGCACCACCACACTGTTCATCTGTCGACATGAGTACACGACATGTACTCCTGAGTACACGGCATGTACTGTCGCCCAGCTGGCAGCTGCTCCACCGCCTTACTGTTTTGACCTGCTGACTGACTACACAGTGTGTAAGGGACCACTACACGGCGTGTAGTTGGTTCCTACACCCATCATCATCAGCATGTCCATACTCCCTGTGTACCCATCCCACATATCCAAGAGTACACAGCGTGTGGAAAAAATTACATGGCGTGTACTTCTAAAAATTAGGATTTTCCCCCTTTTTCCATAAATTCTCAAAAACACTAAAGGAAAAGAGAAAGAAAGAAACTCGTACCTCAAAGAGAAGAACTGGGTTCTTACAATAGGATAGGTCATGACCTTATTTTATAAGAACCCACCCCTCTTCCTTCCCCATGGGTCAGGTATGGGTGTCAAACAAACTAGAGACACTACCAAAATACAACTACCATGGTTAGGTCTGGTCAAGTTCTTTATCAAAATAAATTTTAGTTTAACTTGTTTTACATGTTAATTTTATCTTTATCTAATATCCTTTTAGAAGGGACAAACAATGGTACACCGAAATCTGATCCATGGGGCCCATACACCCTATGAACAAATTTTTGGAGTCAACCTGTTGAAAATCCTAACATAATTCTCCATAAGGCCAGAACATGATCCACCAAATTAGGATCCAAGGTGGCCCATACACCTAAAAGGCCATAGCATGGAATAAATCCAATATGTTCCATCATATATAACAATATACCCCTCACAAAAGTAAGAATATCTATCACATAATCTATCAATACAACATGAAATCAGTAATGCTATATATATTTTATCGAAATTTTACGTGGAATATGATTTAAAATAATTTCATATATGATGAATGAGATGGAATAACCTCATATCATCATGTTGTAACACAATAAAACCCAAAATAATATCAATAATAATAGCACAACACAATTCATCACCAAATAGAGAAATTAAATCAACTTTATTAGCTCCAAATCTAAAAATCAATAATTCAATTTGAAGTAATTTGGTTATTCCATGTATGTAGGGTAGCTTATATTGGGAATATATTGTAAAAAATTCAAATTTATTACAATCCCTTTCAATTGTCACCAAATAGAAATTAAAACCTAGAAAATTAAATCTCTGATTTCACTTTATAACATCATGAACCTAGATTCCACTCATCAATTCTAGGAGCTCTGTTGGACATATGTCCTGAAGCACAACTCCCGAACTAATAGAGGCTTCCAACTAGTATTGAGGGCATAGTTGTGATAGCAGGGAGACTATACCCGAATTCTTATAGTGTAAGTCAATTGAAAATAATAGAAGTCCAGTAGTAGAAGAAATAAACACCATACAAAATAAGTAATCATCAAGGGATTTCCATTATACATAACCAAAATTTTTATAATACAGAAGATTATAATACATGTCACATGATTCTAACAAAACATTTAGGTCATGAATACAAGGAATATATACAAATTTATATTAGAAAAGTACAAAAAGTCCAAAATAATACCAGTATCATCGCAAGCCTCTATTTAGTCCAATGTTCTCATGCTCTAAAACAACATATCAATTAAGAGAAGTAGGGAACTTTTCAATATCGAATATTATAATCATATAATCTATTTGAGTCCAAAAATGACCCAAAAAGTTATAAGACTAAACCCCACTTGAAAACCACCTGAGGTAAATGCCTATCGGTCAGGGAATGTTTATAACAGGAAGTGTACAATAACGAAAGATGTAATAAAGGAAGTACTAAAATGTAAATCACATAAAATAACTGGTTTCAAATAATTTACATTTTATTATCCATTTAATAATTCAATTACTTTTAATTCTTAAGTATCGAAATTCGAATCATGCTCGACATACCCCGTATAAATATAAGCACCACAGGTGCCTCAGAGGTCATCAAAATAAGTTCATGTGAAGATTGAATCCATGATTTTTCTTTGGTTTGAAAGATTTATCATAAGTGATTCTAATTATAATTCAATTATAACCTCATCACATTCTTTACATTACTAAAATGGAATTCAAGTATCATTCTAGGTGCAATTTTTAGTTATACCCATGAAGCCTGTCCCAAAAATCCAATCTGGATCCCAATATCACTCTAGGTGTGTTGTAAGTTCATGTCACTTAGACCATCCTTGGAGGTCCTATAAATAACACCCCATTATCACTCATGACGTCTAATCAAATTCTTCTTGAACCCATTCATGGAATCTATCAATGGATCCATGATTCACTCGTCATATATGTACGACCACTATGAGCCCATCCATGGAATCCCTCAATGTATCCATGGATCACTCATGGATTAAAAATATTTAACCCTTTGATCTCATCCAAGTAATTATAAAATATATACAATGTTAAATCGAGGTAAAAAATCACCATAGTCACTTGAGCCCTCTCATGGAATTATAAGCTATTTCTATGATTCACTAAAGGCTATTTATATTTCAGTTATTTACATTCATTTTATAAATTTCATTTGGCACACCAAGGTAAAATCCAAGAGAATCATATATAACTCACCTCACAAGGGTGAATCAAACATGTATTAACCTCATAATGATTTTCCTTCCATTTACTCACATTTTCATACTTCTCATAACAATAAACGCTTAAAATTAATTTATTACATGGATTTAACATTATTCAACTCATGGGGTAAAATTAGTTGATAGATGAATTTACTCTAAACATGCTTAAAAAAGCAATGGAATTCCTAGGTCACGGGGGATGTCTACTACACCATACCCTTTAACCCATTCATTTTAAATATAACAACATTTCAATTACATTAATAATCAAAATCATTTTTAACAACCCATGATTGAAAAACAATGGCATGACTCTTAGGCATCCTAGGATAAGGGACCATAAAAGGCCATTAAAGGAAACTCACCTCGTGGATCGCCTTTATTCTTGTAATAAAACCAATAACACGTGTAAAAACACCTATTCAATTAACTAAACCATGATATGTAATGACAAGGTTGATTTAAAAATTAATGTGAGGCCCCTAAGATGGGTCTGCGGAACTATGTCATATACAAAAAACGCAACCATTGGAAAATGGCATGAGAAAAACCTAACTTAGGCTCATGCTAGATAGATCATCAAGTGTTAGGATTTGATTCATCATGGTTTGGATGAAATGATAATAATTGAATAAGTACATAATTTTTGGTTATATAAGCCTAAATCCAAATAGCACAATCCATGTCTAGAATAATCAAGAACGTATAGATAATAATTAAGGCCTTATCGTTGCAAATCCAAGGACATGAACCACATTTGAATCATAGTTTGGACATAGTACTAGTATAAATACCTTGTATATTTTTTCATGGAGCTCAAGAGAGACCCCCTGTTATGCAACATTTGAAGGGAGAAGGGGAATTTATATTTAAAAAATATCGGGGGGAAATGGAAATTTTACAGAATTTAACTATTTCTCATGGTTTAGGATAATTTTTTGTCTAATCGTGCATCATTTCACATGGCCACTTCAATAAAAAGGGTGTGCATGCATGGTTACACCCACATGGTTTAATGAATGTTTATTAATTGTGTGCATAGCCTCTGTCTAATTCTACAAAAACTACTGAACTGGTCCCATTACTGGGTGACTTGTACAACATGGTTTCATAAAATTGTTCTGCCTGTAAGACCCTACTATCCAATATCATATGGTTTTTTCAAACCATGATGCCTACCCCACATGATTTTCAATTACTTTTCACCTTGAATAAAACACCCAGACATTGGGTTCTGGGCTCCAATCGAGTCCGAGACACCTCTGAGCCTTCCATGACACCAACAAGCACTCACATTAGGCCACACAGAAGCATTTAAACTGAGAATTTTTGGAATACTCATGATCTATACCTCAAAGAAGAACCCTATTGTTAAAACATAAAAATAACATCCCCATTTTTAGTATGAATTTTCTCCCATAATTATCATGTGTTTTGAAATTGAAAAATATTTTTCATATTCAATATAGATCTTATTAATCAATGATAAATTTATTTAATGTCTAATAATACATCATGAAATATAATTACCTTTATTTTTCATTACATTAAACAAATATAATAAATATATGTGGAATATAATTAATAAAAATTTAAAAGTTTATTAAATATAAGTAAATACAAATACTATAATCAGTTAATACTATTTATCTTGGTCTTGTATAGAAATAATATCATTGGGAATAAAGTCATATTGAACGAACATCATTATAAATATGGTAGTTATTTTTATGAAGAATTATGTTAAAGAAAAAAATAGTTAAGATAAATTTTTTAGGGTATATATATGGCCAATAAATGATCATATACAATCATTGGATATATATAGTCTCAAAGAAAATATATTAAATACGAATATATATAGTATTTGGGAAAAATAGATCAACCATATAAACAAATTTTCTATGTTCATAGTTTGAGTATTAGATACACATATGATGTAATCATAGGGATTAACTATTATAATTCTATTACATATATAGTTTACATAATCAAAAGTAATAAAAATATTATTTTTTTAAATGGAATAGACAAAATGTAATATTGTAAGACCCTTCTATATTTGGAAAGGTTTTCTAAAATTTTGGGGATGATATAATCACTAGTATTTTCACAGGTGCATGTTAAATTTGAACATTTAAAAGTGTTGTTGGGATAGAATAAGATATAGATGAAACTCGTGAATTTTAAGATCACTATAAGATCTATATTAGTTGACTCATAATCCATAAATTCTATTATTTATTATATATAACATATTTTATATGTATATTTATTGAGTTTTTATTGTTATAAAAATCCCATGGAGATATTTATTTATTTTATTTACTGAAAATTGTTATATAAATCATTTTTAAAGGCTCAAAATATTATTCTAAATTTTTTTTGAAAGAATTTGGAGAAATATTAATCTATTTTAATGAAGAGGTAAAATATAATCTATAAGGGTTTATTTATTATTCAAATATTTTGGAATATATGAGACTAATGAAGAAAAGAATCAGTTGTAGAAATTGTGGAATTTATATTAAAAAAATTTAATATGAAATGATTTGTTTGATTTAGTGATAAATGTGTTGTATTGTAAATTTTTACTTGATTGTTTTTTTAAGAAATTTATGTGGAGGTGTGGGTAAATATAACAAAAAAAATTCATATATTATATCATGATTTGTTACATATGGTCAAATACTGAAGCAAGTGTGATACTATATGGATTATTATTTTAAATTTACTCCAAAAATAGTATTATTGTGTTTATAATGAAGAATATATTTATAAGTGGTGTGTTGTGTTATGCATTAGGAATTTTCTTTTCATCATTGTTAAAGGGTATAAAATCTATAATGAAAATTCATTGTGTCATAAATATTTTTTCTATACCACAATGGAATTAAAAAATATAATTTTTACCAAGACACCATCATATATGTTATGAAATGATCTTCATTAAGAACATGGTTTTAAATTGTATGTATAATTTTATGAAATTAAATTTTACCCCTCTTTTTATGGAAATAAATTTTGATGAATTAAAAATCATTTCAATTTAGAAGTCCTATGATGGGATTAAATGATTTTATAAAAAATATATATTTTAATAAATACTGATGGTGAATGATGATTTTAAAAACTATGTAATATATAAATAATATAGAGACCCCATAAACATTGATCATATCTTATAATTTGAAAAAAATATATATATAGAAATAATTGGAATTGATAATGTTATAAAATTTATATAAATTCTAATTAATTGTATTCTAGAAAATTAATGAAAAAATAGATACCAAAAAAAATCTAGAAAATGTCGAATAAGTAAGGAAGGGAGATCATTGACTAGATTAATATGGAATATATTATAATAAAATGTGAAATTTTCCTTTTCTTAATTTTATGGGCCAAAATAAGGTAAATTAACTGATAGTAAATAGTTTTCCTGTAACTAACCATAAAGATTTATGGAGTGAGAGGCCTTAAATGAGAATGAGTGATATGTATACTCTATTTTATAATTTCCTTACTTCGATAACCATATATTATACATTGATTATTGTCATATAGAATGATAAACTCCTCTATATATTTCTATGTTTATTGACTTCTAATTAAAGTTAGATAGAATTTTACTGGGAGACTATATCCTTAGTTCTAAACCATATTAAGAAATATAAAAAAATAAAATAAATAAAAAATTATAGTTTCAATGGTGGATTTACAATGGATGGATGACATTGGTAAGAAAAAATTACAATTCTAAAACAAATGAACCACAAACATAATGATAATGATATTTCATTCATCTAGAATAGACCACGAAATTGGTCAATCACACAAAGAGAGAACATAAAAGATTGAAATAAATAATATAAATAATAATATACCACTACCAATCCCTAACCTTAAATTATAAATGTATTCATGTCCTGTTTAAAATACTTTTTCCTTCACACTAGTATTGGGTATCTTTCTTTAAAATGTATTCCAAATATAAGTTTTTCAATTCAACTAAGGTGAAAATGTTTATTGTAAGAATAAAATGTAGTACTTTATAAAAAATTATTTATCAAATATAAACCAAAATATCTTTTTCACATATATTGTTTGAAAAAAAATTATTACAATCACATGCACCCAAAAAGTAATACCACCATGTTCTTGAGGATCCACTTTTATTTTTTACTCATACCTGATTAAACTAATACCAATATATGGGACATGATTTAATAATGTCTGATAATAAGGATAGATATGGATTATATATAATTATTGGACATCTCAAGGGCATAGGTATTCTAAAACATGTTAGAATTTCACCTTTCCCGAACTCGGTGTGGTAAAAAAATATCATAATACCATATTTGAGGTAGAAACTCATATCTCACTTGGTGTTAAATTTAATATCTCTTATATAGTGAAACATATAACATACTACATTTATGATATAAAATCATTACCTTCTCGTTGGAAAATTTATTATCACATAAAATAATTGGTTGTAGTTGGGTTGGTGCCTGAGTGGAAAGAACTATAATACTCTAGGAAAAGGATAATGGTATAAATCATTGAAATGCCCTTAGGTATTTTACATCACAAGAGGTTGTGCACTCATAATATTGGTAGGTGGTGATGCAATAATGGTGTAGGTTTCTGGTGATGTAGGAATAAAGCATTCCTAGTGATGCAGGCAAGATGATATAATTCACACGTTGTACTAGGACTTCATGCCATGTTGACTGGACCCTTATCCTTTTCCCTAAAGGCTATGTATTGGGTCCCCTTATAACAAGATATAAAAAGGAATTCTATTTCATAAAAAAAGATTCTTCAAACCTATCTTTATGATAAAAATTAAAGCAATAAATATAGTATTAATTTTGGAATAATGAGGAAAACACTGATACCTTTCTAATTGGGTGATATGTTAAAAAAATCAACAAGAAGGTAAATAATTATACAGTTACATGTGGTAAATATAGTATCAAGAATTTCATGTTAGTTATAAAATAATACATCCTTCAAATCCACATATGATCAACATTAATGGTCTTAGGGATAGCTCATACCATATGAGAACATCCTTCTGATGCAGATTTCATAAATCTCTCCATATTTAAATATTTAAGGTGATATCAAATCAACAACATAAAAGTGAATCAAATAATTATAATCAACGAAAATTCACTTCCCATCAATAGTTTTTGATTTAAAAATAATTACACGTCATGAATAATAATTATCCTCGATAATAATATAATTTTCTTCATAAAATTTTATTATGTCTTATGGGTTAATATTTCCATCCTTATCACATTACATTTAACAACCACCAATTCAGTGAAAACATACTCTATGATACAACCAAAAAATTTCCATGACCAAAATCATAGAGTGTAAAAGGACCCAGCCTTAGTACAATACATAATCTTGAATTAAATGAATAATTCACATTGAGGATCTTTTCAGGTTTAGAGTTTTAGAAAATTTGGACATAACTATTACATCTCAATAGATTAAAAAGTAGACACTTCTACTTAGTTTCTTTTTTTTCAAAAAATAACAACTCTTAAAAAGAAACATGTCTATTTCCATTTTTTAGATAACATGTCTTTCCATGATCCCATCCTTGACCATATTAATCTTTAAGTCTTGTGGAAAACATTTCAATAACTTGGGATGGGCATAAAAAGATCAGTAAGGTTTATAAAACAAGGAAAGAAAACATTAGATCATAAATATATACATAACATAAGCTTTTTAACATACCTCATGAAATCATAAAATTTTTTAAATACACATAAAATCATAAATCATAAAGGTAACATGAGGAATTCATAACATTCTTACATATGGAGTAACCCTAATGGTTACGTTTGGAATACCCATCATATTATATTCCCTAAATCTATTCAGAGAAACCATAGCATTTAACTCCTTCGTGTTACCTAATGCATTGGACAGGTATCTCGGGCTCACCTGCCATTAGTTTTTCACCGAACCACCTGATTTCATATGCATTTCCTGAGAACCATAACATAATCATAACACTTAAAACATGTATAAAAGAAACATAAAATGTACACATTTCAATCACAAGATATCACATCATGAAATTAACATAAATAAAAACATCTAATAAAATCATTAAAACTATATGAGAGAAATATCCATTTATACTTTGAATATATTAAAAGAAGACATTCAAAAGAGATTTTAGAATCAAAGTGTCCCATAAAACTTTGAAACTTTTGAAAGGGGTTTAAAACATTAATGTCCATATAAATAAATCTTTAAAACCATTTTTAAACATGGACATGGATGATAAATATTTAAAAGAATAAATCTTTAAAATCATTTAAAATAATGTTTTAATAAAAGAGTCCTTTTACATTTTGAAATTTTAAATTATAAGCCACATGAAAGTAGAAAATTTTAAAAAACATTTAAATGACTTGATTATAGACATAATATTTATATGGAATGTCAAAGGGGATATATATACACTTTATAAAAGAATAAAAGTGTATATCGTCAAGAAATGTATCAATGAGAAGTGATTGAGATGTAATCTCATTCAAAGATCATGCCATTAGAGCAAGGATTAATAAATGACATAATTATGTGTAAAAAATATTAATACACCAAATATAAGTGGATATTCAGTGTAAGACAATCAGAGGTCATTCACACATATTCTTAAAAAAAACCAATGACATGGATATTTAAATCAATGAAATGATATTGAGTTATGATTTCCCATACTACTTCGTATAAATGACGTAAGAATTTAGAAATGGGATGATTATGTGTAGAAATTGTATATCCACACAAAGGGAAGTTGAAATTACAACATAGATATTCCACACATAATTTTGGGATAATAAAATAATTGAATTATATGATTAACCCATAGAATGGAAATCGGGTAAAGAAGTTCCCTTACCACTTTGAACATTTTAATCATAAATCTAGAAAAGTATGACATTAAACAAAACATATAATATCATGATAATAAGGGGATTCATGATATAATATAAAAGAGTTAGTATACAAACCAAATAAAAGTGAATTGGTGCATAATGATAAATAAGTCTCAACACAAAGTATATTGAGACAAGATTCCCTTACAAAATTTCGGCGTGGTAACGGCTTAGGTAATGGCCCAAATGAGGGAGGATAAATGATACATCATTGAAATAACATATAATGGAAATTAATTATTTTATTATAAAATAATTACATTATGAACATTTGAAAATACAAGAACTTCTTTCAAATTATATGCTTGAATTTGAATGGAGGAGTGAAAAGTGAGGATCACTTACGAAAATTCGGCAGCCTAACGGCGCCACTTAAAACATCAAAAATGGATTGAAGAGATAAAATAGGGTCTCTAATCATATAAACATAAACATTACCATAATAGTAATATAAAATGAAATCCCACAACATAATAAAGTGGATCTTAAAATAAAGGACATAAAAGATAGTACTTAAAAATAAAGAGAGAGGTAGGATCCCTTACGAAAATTCAGCAGCCTAATGGCGCCACATAAAACATCCAAAAATCAATTGATAAGATAAAATAGGGTCTCTCATAATATAGACATAAATATTATAGTAATAGGAATATAAAATAACATCCCCCAACATAATAAAGAGGAGCTTAAAATAAATGACATAAAAGAGAGTACTTAAAAAGAAAGAGGTAGGTAGGATCCCCTACCTCAAGTCCAACTTGTCTTGTTTGTTTCATTATATTCTGGAATAATAAACTTTGGTTAATTTATAATTTCCTAAGAAAATAATTTAAAGTTTATTATTAAATTCATATCACATATTATCATGTTGTAATAATTAGACTATTATGTTAGTTCATATCAGAAGTTTTTGTCGATGTTCGGTACATGAGTCAAAAATGAACTTGTTTGAAAAGAATTGTCCATGCAGTTATATGTAAATCATCTCCAAAATAGTATTAATAACTTAAATATCATACATATCCAGTATATATTCATTTTATTGTATTCCATAACATTTGTAGATAAAAAATGAAATTCACCGTTCATGGAGACGGTAGGTCGTTCGTACGCAAGAATGCTACTTTCATTTCTTTGTCATATTAATGGAATTAAAACTAAATGAGAGAGATATATATTATAATTACAGTATAAAATATATGTTATATATGTCACAAAATTTCATTAATCTCATTCTTTTTATATTCCATGTATTGCATGAACGAGTCACATCACTTGAGGGGGCGGTAGTCCACACTTCCTCAAATGAAATTATCGCAATTACACGACATGAAAAGCATAATGATATGATTTAAACATAAAATACAGAAGCATATAGAAAACATAAATACCATTAATATCATATATAAATATATTTCCATCATAATTTCCACCATGAAAGGTGTTAAGAGAATATTTAACAATCATCGTTTCATGAGGCAGTAATTCGTCACCCACGGAAATAATATGTTCATTAACCATTAGACAGAGGTGTGTGTAAGTGTAAATAAAATTCTTATCATAACAACACCCCAGTATATTTAGGATAGTGGTGTTATAATGGGATAAAATAATAAAAATATATTGGTGAGTAGAAGAAGGAAAATAAAAGAATCTTGAGAGAAGACATTATCTCTAAATCGGGTACCTCTTTTTGATTTGAGCCAAAGGCTTCCTTGAAAAGACTCCTGCCCAAAGTGAGGCTTCTATAAGTAGTAGAGGGATGTGGAGAGATAATATGAGCAGAGTTTGGACATGACAAGGGATTTAGTGGTGTGGGTAAGGGGGTAGAGGTGGGAGCCTTTTATAAGATGGAGTAGGGTCACTTTTGGAAAGTCTTGAAATGTTACTTTATTATAAAATGATTTTAGGATTTTAAAGGTCTCACAGTTATATATTTTGAAAATAAGGTTATAAAGGTTATAAATCCACCCATCCAATAGTTTTTAGACAATTGTACGTTCTATATTTTACCTTATCTTTTCATTTTATTTAAATCGTTCATTAATGAGGTAATCACTGCATCATCATGGTGTCATAATTAAATTTTTTTATTTAATGTCTAAAAATTATAAAAAAAATACCAAGATGTAGGAAATATTTTTATATTTACAATTAATATTTATAAACTATTATATCATTTATATAAACAAAATTAAAATTGTTTTACTTTTGATATACAAACCTTTGATATATTTCTCTTCTTTTTAAAAATAATGTCATAAATGTCACTATCACACCTATGTGACTTTATGGGCCCTAATGTTTGGTAAAAAGCTTCCCATGTTCGGAAATGACTTCAACAAGATGATTTGGTCACATGTTGGGGTCATTTTATACTATTATTATATTATTTTATTACCCTTAACTACCCGATTACTAATTAATCACGCTAATTAAAGATAATTACCGTCATTACTATTGAGAATGTCCAAAAAAAGAGTCTTAATTAAATAATTTGGACCATATGATTCAAAATATGGAATACATTTTATCAAATTTCAAACACATAAATTGCAGTAATTAATTTAAAAATAATTCTCGTGTCAAAACAAAAGACAGGTTTTTAAGAAGTAAAATCTAACAAAAGATTGATTTATTTCACACCCAATTTAAAAGTGAGATTACATAAAATGAAAAAAATTGTATCAAATGGTAAAAAATAATTATATTACACCTTAAAAAAATTAAATTGACAATCTAACTATATAAATAAATTGGATGAAAAGACAGTTTTGAATTAAAATGCTGTATTTTTCGCTATTCATTAAAAATGAACATTATTAGAAAAATACCCAAAATTCACCCTAAGACATATTTAATTTTACAATTTCAAAAATGATTTAAATTTTACCAAATTCAAAACATATATTTTTAATTAATAAATTATATATTTAATTCCCGCAATCAAAACAAATAGCGTGTTTTTAAGAAACAATATCAATCAAAAGATTGACACTTGTTTATGTCCATTTTCAAAGTGAAATTAATTATAATGACCACGATTGGATTAAATGGTAAAAATATATTCTAATTACACTTTAAAACTAATTAAAAATATAATATAACCATATAAATAAATTATATTAAAAGGAGGCATTGAATTAAAATAGAGCATTTTTTACTATTAATTAAAAAAATGAACTTTATCAGAAAAATAAAAAAAATACACAAAGTAAATTTTGATGCCTTGATTTTAAATAAGGATATTATTTTGTCAAATATAACATATAAAAGTGACAAAAAGTAGATTAAAAAAGGGTTTTCCATCAAAAGGCGGTTAATCGACCTTTAAAAAAATATTTGAATATTTATGCTTAAAATTGGATTCATTCGCATTTTAAGCCTCTAACATTTATTGGATAAATGTAAAAATATTTAACAAACATATATAATCCATTATTAGTTATTTCTGTTCATTATTTCCTTTACAATGGCTAGGAGTTTACATCCATTTACAATAATATTATTATTTTATTAGTGTGTTTCGTAAGATTACAAAAAAACTTGTTGTTGCGTATAGGGTATGCCATCAAAAATAGAATCCCATTTAAAGTAATATTAATATTTAATTCACAAGTATTAATAAATATGAAAATTTCATATTATTTATTTATCTGTGATGTTACACCCTTCCCCCCTTTTGGGAATTGCGTCCTTGCAATTTTAAAATTGGCTCAGAAACTTCATTGAAAGCCCCACGTCAGAAAAGTAGTCAATAAAACTATCAATTTAAAAGAAAGAAAGAGAAGTACAAAGGTCACCTGAGACAACATATACTAGTATTCCATTAAAACATGGATATGTAGGAGAAAAAAACCATCACGTTCTGATGGAGAGTGATAGAAAACATGTTTAGGAGAAAGTTAACCACCAGAAAATCACAAACATCTGATGGGTTAAACAGTATTTGAGTCCCTGGTAGGAAAAGATAACAGAAAAAAGTATTTGTTTTAAGTTACTTTTCATTGAGGAATTTATTTATGTGCTTTACTAAAACATAAGTAAACATACTTACATATCATGTAGACTTTCATCTTTTACTATATTTCAACACAAACTCATATTTTCTCTAAAAGATGAGTATTTAGGATGACTTGTTCGCATTAAGAGCACTAAAATCAACTTTGAGAGAATCACATAATCCACAAAAGATGAACTATATATTTCCCATGTATTTAGACCTTCACCAGAACCAAAATGGTTAGTACAAGATTAGATAATCCCCAAAAAGGATAACCTTTTAAAATAAAAAACTACTCTTAATCTCCGTAATTTGTCAAACAACACCCAAAGTTCAACAAAGACCATTTAATACAAAATTTCCCTTAAAATTATTCAAAATAAACCAAACTAATATTGAAACCCAAATCTCTGAAGGATTTAATCACATAGTATTCAAAGATAAATCTTAACATTTATCTCCAAATAACATCAGTTTCTCCTAAAGTCTCATATTGAAAAGTAATTAACCAAATCACATATCCTCCCTGATAGGTTAATAATTTCTATAGATAACCCAAAATCAACTTATTATTGATTCATAAAATAATCTAACTAAAAATAATTATTCATAATAACCAGGGTCTTCACGTAGTCCAGTGGTAAGTGATAAATACAGTTGCACTTTGGTTGTGGGTTCGATTCCCACAGCTTCGTCCGACGAGACGGGCTGTCACACAGTCTGCGTGTTGTCCTTTTTCAAAACTATATAATTTTATAACATTACCAAAAGGAGTTGAATTCATAAAAAATAACCATAACATAATATAACCTCGAGTTTATCTCATGCCTTTCATTTTCCATCATAACATATAGAAACCAATAATTACATCAAATTTAAGGATCATATAAACCATAATGGTAACCTTTATAATTATTACCTGAAATTCCACATCAAGTTGGTTCTCTCGTACATGATGAATTATAGAACTCACCAATGTTCAAGTGGTTAATCACAACTCTTGATAGTTGGTTTTGAATAACCATGAGATTTCTCATTGAATCCCCCATTTCATCCAGTCTCTTAATCAGAGAACCACCATAGTTTCCGTCAAACTCATTGTCACATTGGTGCCTGCTAGATCCATCCATTTACTAAAACAAAAAATACCAGTGTGAGTATATCGACAAAATCATCATGTACTAATGAGGAAGATAAACACTAAGATATACTTATCCATGTTATATTAAACACATTAAAACTTTCAAAAAAAACAATGACTCCATCTAATATACTAACCATTTTGGTTTTGCAAAACATGTCACTTATGCTTAAATAGCACTCTAACCTCTAAATTTATCTAAACTGACCTCTGATACAAACTATAAGGACCCAACCTTAGTACACTACATAATATTGAATAAAATGAATAATTCACATTGAGGATATTTTCAGATTTAGAGTTGTAGAGAATTAGGACATAACTATTACATCTGAAAAGATTACAAAGTAGACACTTCTACTCAGTTCCATTTTTTTCATAAAATAAAAACTCTTAAAAAGAAACATGTTTAGTTCCATGTTTTAGATAGAATGTATTTCCATGATCCCATCCTTGACCCTATTCATATTTAAGTCCTGTGGAAAACATTTCAAAAACATGGGATGAGCATAAAAAGCGCAGTAAGGGTTATAAAACAAGGAAATAAAACATTAGATCGTGAATATATACATAACATAATCTTTTTAACATACCTCATTAAATCATAAGATTTTTGAAATACACATAGAAATCATAAATCATAAAGTTAACTTGAGGCATTCATAACATTCTTACATAGGGTGTAACCCTCATGGTTACGTTTGGAATACCCATCATAGTATATTACCTAAATCTCTTCAGAGAAACCATAGTGTTTAACTCCTTCGCGTTACCCAGTGCAATGGAGATCTATCTCGGGCTCACCCGCCCTTACTTTATCACAGAACCACCTGATTTAAAAAACATTTCCCAAGAACCATAAGATAATCATAACACATATAACATGCATAAAAGAAACATAAAATTTCTGCATTTCAATCACAAGATATCACATCATGATATTAACATTAATAAAAATATATAATAAAATCATTAAACCTCTATGAGAGAAATATCCCATTATACTTTGAAAATATTAAAAGAAGTCATTTAAATGAGGTTTTAGAATCAAAGTTTCCCATACACCTTTGAATATTTTTAAAGGGTTTTAAAACATTCATGTGCATAGAAATAAATCCTTAAAACCATTTTTAAAACATGGACATGGATGATAAATGTTTAAAAGAATAAATCTTTAAAACAATTTAAAACTATGTTTTAATAAAAGAGTCCTTTTCCAATTTGAAATTTTAAATTATAAGCCACATGAAAGTAGGAAATTTTCAAAACATTTAAATGAATTTAGTATAGACATAATATGGATATGGAATGCCAAAGGGTCTGTATATACACTTTATAAAAGAATAAAAGTGCATATCGTCAAGAAATGTCTCAATGAGAAGAAATTGAGATGTAATCCCCATAAAAGATCATGCCATTAGAGCAAGGATAAAGAAATGACATAATTATGTGTGAAAAATATAAATAAAGAAAATATATGTGGATATTCAGTGTAAAAAAATTAGAGTACATTCACACATAATCTTGGAAAAAGAAAACCAATGACATGGATATTTAACTCAATGAAATGAGATTGAGTTGTGATTTCCCCTACTAGTTCATATAAATTACATAAGAATTTACCAATGAGATGATTATGTGTAGAAATAGTATATCCACACAAAGGGAAGTTGAAATTACAACATAGAGATTCCACACATAATCTTGGAATAATATAATAAATTAAGTATAATATTAACCCAAAGAATGGAAACCGGGTTAAGAAGTTCCCTTACCACTTTGCACATTTTAATCGTAACTCTAGAAAGGTATGACATTAAATAAAACATATAATATCATGACAATAAGGGGATTCATGATATAATATAAAAGAGGTAGTATACACACCAAATAAAAGTGAATTGGTGTATAATGATAAATAAGTCTCAACGGAATGTAAATTGAGACAAGATTCCCTTACAAAATTTCGGTGTGGTAATGGCTTAGGTAATGGCCCAAATAAGGGAGGATAAATGATACCTCATTGAAATAACATATAATGGAAAGTAATTCTTTGATTATAAAATAATTACATTATGACCATTTGAAAATAAATGAACTTCTTTCAAATTATATTCTTGAATTTGAAAGGTGGAGTGAAAAATGAGGATCCCTTATGAAAATTCGGCAGCCTAACGACGCCACTTAAAACATCCAAAAATGGATTGACGAGATCAAATCGGGTCTATCATCATATGAACATAAAAATTATAGTTATAGTAATATAATATAAAATCCCCTAACATAAGAAATAGGAGCTTAAAATAAATGACATAAAAGAGAGTACTTAAAAATAAAGAGAGAGGTAGGATCCTTTACCAAAATTCGATAGCCTAACGGCGCCACTTAAAACATCCAAAAATGGATTGATGAGATAAAATAGGGTCTCTCATCATATGAACATAAAATTAAATTAATAGGAATATAAAATAACATCCCCAAACATAATAAATAGTATCTTAAAATAAAATCACATAAAAGAGAGTAGTTAAAAAGAAAGAGAGAGGTAGGATCCCTTACCTCGAGTCTAACTTGTCTTGTCTGTTTCATTATATTCCAGAATAATAAACTTTCAATAATTTATAATTTATTAATAAAATCCTTTAAATTTTATTATTCAATTCATATCACATATTATCATGTTATAATAATTATATTACTTTGTTAGTTCATATCAGATGTTTTTGTCGATGTTCGGTGCCTGAGTCAAAAATGAACTTGTTTGAAAGGAATTGGCCATGTAGTTATAAGTACATCATCTCCAGAATAGTATTAATGATTTAAATTTCATATATATCCATTTTATTTTAATTTTATACTATTCCATAATATTTGGAGATAAAAAATGAAATGCACCGTTCATGGAGACGGTAGGTCGTACGTACGCATGAACGCTACTTTCATTACTTTGTCATATTAATGGAATTAAAACTTAATGAAAGATATATATATATTATAATTATAGAATAGTATATATGTTATATATCTCACATAAGTTCATTAATCTCATTCTTTGTACATTCCATGTATTTCATGAACGAGTCACATCACTTGATGGGGCGGTAGTCCACACTTCCTAAAATGAAATTATCCCAATTACACGACATGAAAAGCATAATGATATGATTTAAACATAAAATATAGAAGCATATAGAAAACATAAATACCATATATATCATATATAAATATGTTTTCATCATAATGGCCATCATGAAAGGTGTTAATAGAATATTGAACAATCATCGTTTCTTGAGGTAGTAATTCGCCACCCACAGAAATAATATGTTCATTAACCATTAGATGGAGGTGTGTGTAAGTGTAAATAAAATCATTATAATAACAAAAACCTAGTATATTGAGGATAATGGTGTTATTATGGGATCAAATAATAAGAATATAGTGTCGAGTGAAGAAGGAAAATAAAAGAAAGAAACTCGAGAGAAGACATTACCTCTAAGTCGGGTAACTCTTTTTGATTCGAGCCAAAGGCTTCTTTGGAAAGACTTATACCCAAAGTGAGGATTCTAGGAGTAATAAAGGGATTTTGAGAGATAATATGAGTATAGGTTGGACAAGACAGGGGCTTGAGAGGTGTGGGTAAGCGGGTAGAAGTGGGGGCCTTTTATAAGAGGGAGGAGGGTCACTTTTGGAAAGTCTTGAAAAGTTACTTTATTATAAAATGATTTTCAGATTCTAAAGGTCCCACAATGATATATTTTGAGAATAAGGTGATAAGAGTTCTAAATACACCCATAAAATAGTTTTTAGACAATTTTATGTTCTTTATTTTACCTTATCATTTCATTTTATTTAAATCGTTCATCAATGAGGTAATCACTGCATAATCATGCTGTCATAAATAAATTTATTTATTTAATGTCTAAAAATTATAAAAAATATACCAAGATGTAGGAAATATATTTAGATTTCCAATTAATATTTATAGTCTAAGATATAATTTATGTAAACAAAATTAAAATTTTTTTACTTAGGATATACAAACCTTCGTTATATTTCTCTTCTTTTTAAAAATAATGTCATAAATGTCACTATCATACCCATGTGACTCCACGGGACCTAAAGTTTGGTAAAAATCTTTCCATGGTCTTCCATGACTCAAAAAAATTATTTGGACACATTTTGGGGTCATTTTATATTATTATGATATTATTTTATTACCCTTAACTACCTGATTACTAATTAATCACGATAATTAAAGATAATTACCGTCGTTACTATTTATAATGTTCAAAAAAATGAGTCTTAATTACATAATTTTGTCTTTATGATTAAAAATATGGAATCCATTTTATCAAATTATAAACACATAAATTGCATTAATTAATTTAAAAATAATTCCTGTTGTCAAAACCAAAGACATGTTTTTAAGAAGTAAAATATATCAAAAGATTGATTTGTTTTTACATCCAATTTAAAAGTGAAATTAAATAAAATGACCAAAATTGAATAAAATAGTAAAAAAATAATTATATTACACCTTAAAACAAATTAAAATGACAATTTAACTATATAAATAAATTGGATGAAAAGGAAGTTTTGAATTAAAATGCTGTATTTTTCATTATTCATTAAAAATGAACATTATCTAAAAAATAAAAAAATAACCCTAAGATATATTTGATATTTAAAATTCAAAAATTATTTCCATTTTACCAAATTCAAATCATATAAGTTTAATTAATAAATTAAATAGTTAATTACCGTAGTCAAAACAAATAGTGTGTTTTTAAGAAACAATATCTATCAAGAGATTGACACTTGTTTAAGTCCATTTTCAAAGTGAAATTAATTATAATGACCAAAATTAGATTAAATGGTAAAATTATATTCTAATTACACCTTAAAATCAATTAAAAATATAATCCAACCATATAAATAAATTAGATTAAAAAGAGTCTTTGAATTAAAATACATTATTTTTTCACTATTCATTAAAAAATTAACTTTATCAGAAAAACACCAAAAATTTACCCAAAGTATATTTTTATGCCTTGATTCTAAATAAGTATTTTATTTTGTGAAATATTACATATAAAATTGAAAAAAATTATATTAAAAAAAGTGTTTCCATCAAAAGGCAGATGATCGGCCTTTTAAAAAATATAAGAATATTTATGCTTAAAATTGGATTCATTCACATTTTAAGCCTATATAATTTATTTTATAAATGTAAAAATATTTAACAAACATATATAATCACTTTTTAGTTAGTTCTGTTCATTCCCACCATTACAACGGCTAGGAGTTTACTACCATTTATAATAATAATATTATATTATTAGTGTGCATCGTAAGATTTCAAAGAAACTTGTGGTTGTGTATAGGGTATGCCATAAAAAATAACATCACCTTTAATGTAATATTAATATTTAATTCACAAATATTAAAAAATATGAAAATTTCATATTCTTTATTTATATGGGATGTTATAGATTGTACCCATCATTTGTTATTTACAAAGTACTATACTCATGGCACTTTATCAATCATAGTCATATACCACAACCATAAGTCTCTAACAATTTAATCCATGATTATATCATATGTAAACTATCATGGGGATAGTTTCCCATGTGACATATTAAAATTCCCTCCCATAGATGAACCTTAAATTGTATAAATAACTAGTTCATTAAATAAATTTAATACCCTAAGTATAATCTCTTTTCCTGAAGTAAAAGGAATATTTAGTATTATATCATAAAATACACATTAGAAAATTAATCTCAACCCTCTTAGACTGATCGATTCATATACAGTTATAGATGATATACCTCACATGACCAACCCTTATCCCTTTTCTTAGGTGGAATTTAATAACAAAAATAAATAAATCATTCCAAGGTAACTAGTGTTATCCCGTATGTCTAGACACCATATTATTTTTATTATTATTGTATGAATGTTATTATTATAAATGAGTTATATAGAGAATAAATTGACAAGGGTATGAAATAATATCAATTCCCCAAATGGGGCACACCAATTTTGCAAATCAAAATAAATCCCTATTATCTCCAACCCATGTCATTTATACTAGATTTTCACTATAGAAATATCATAGTGAATATATTAAAATAATGTAAAATATTTAAAATTAATATCTGTATACCTTTGATATAGTGATACTTCCACATAATATATGTCAAATAATTTTTTGTAGTTTTATAATCACATTTGAGATCTTGGTTCTAGATTTCAACAAATATCTCAAAATATTTAATTACAATAGAATTATTAGAAATTAACACAATAAATCCATTAATGGGATAACCTATAAAAAAACCATGAGTATCATACCATAACCAAAATATCATACAATTATATGTAAATGTATAATAGAAATTTCCAAAAACCTCTACGATAAAAATATAAATTTTCGACAAAAATTTATTTTTCAAATTCTCTATATAAAGATAAAATTTCAAAAATAACTAAAAAGATTGAATGCCAATAGTGAAACTATATGAAATGAATTTCAATCAATTTTTACCTCTACCTAACCCCCACACAAAAAATCTATATCTTAACATTTTGATTTCAGCATCATCAATTTCAATCAAACATAAATAGAAAGATAAAATAAAAAAAATAAGGAAGTGATAATTAATGGATTAAAAAGGGATGAATGAGAATTACAATAAATAATGGATAACATATTCCTGAAAAACCTTAGACCATTCAAGTAAAAATGTAGTCAAAAGATAGAAAAGAGAGGTTATTAAACTATAATATATTGTGTTACATCCTCATAGCGTAAAGTGTAATTTTAATAGAGAAATATAAAAATGAATATACTTTCATTCACATAAAGTGGGGGGTAATGATACCATATCAAGATTTTAGTGGCCTCCACCAATGTTATAGTTAGCTAATAGTTCCTCATTACTATCCACTACACCCTGTGTGGAAGGGAATTTTTATACTAAATATCCACTAAAATATTAGTAGCCTTTATAATGATTTCTGTTTATACTATTATGCCTATATTTTTGAATGTCATTTATATGACTCATTAAAAATATTCAATGTATTTTACACAATAATTTTACCCTCTAAAACATAATTTGGATATCCTATAGAAATTTATAAGAACTATTTCCCAATTAAAATCCAAAAAAAATTAATCCACTAAGGTTATATTTTTATTATGATATTTCCTTCATCTGTTCCCATTGACAAATAATGGCATGGTTCATTTAAAACATCCATCCATATATACTCTCATCCTTGTGAAATATCCATTTCAATCTCCATGGATCTATTCAATAAACATAGATCTACTTCACGCTAATCATAACAATAATCATACAAGTCATGTTCACATTAACAATACACTTGAACAAAATTTAATCCTTATTATCCAAAACCCACATAAATTTATAGACCACAAAAATAGTAATTTATTAAAAAATATGGTTGTTTCAAATTCCACATCTCTAATATTGATCGTGGATGGGAAGAAACATTTGGTTCCCCAATACAATGATTTAATTTCAAAATATTTTTTATGGAGAATTAAAGTGAATAATTTCAATATCTAAATAATTATCTAACAATACATGAGATATTCATGTTTTAAAAAATAATTATTGTGAAAATACAATGGTTTATATCATTATTATATACTAAAAAACCACTCATTTATAGATACACCTAAGAATTTTATGATTATACATATTTTTAATTCATAATCTTTAATATAAGAAATTATATATCATAAAATCTGTACACAAATGGACTGGCCATTGTACTCAATTATAAGAAATAAACCTTTCCATTCAATAATATATTCTTACATAAGTTATAATATTTACTGACTCATTCTAAAAACCACCAATCCAAAATAAAATTTAGTTAGCTTTAGTAACACGGTCTATATAAATTGTATACATCCCTGAAATGACATGAACCCCAAGAAATCAGTGTGTTGGGTTCTTCAAAAATGAATCTTGAAATTTTCACCAAAACAATCATAATATAGTAGTTACATCATTAAATTATTTATATTATTACTTTAAAAATAAAATTTTACTTATACTCATTTAGTGATCACTGAATTCCCAATAATATATTATCATTTGAATATTTTCTCCCACCATCCATGCTCATTCTACGGTAATAGACCCATCGAGTGAGCCTCACATTTACGTCTAATGTAATCATTAAATTTTATTCTAAAATAATTTAATTTCAATTAAAATATATCCTCATGATACCTCTATCTTCATAATCTCTCTTAGGAATTGTAAACTCACTCACATCAATGTGATAGAAATTTTACATCCTTCTATAATTTGCACACTATCCCACTAGTTGATCCATTATTTAAAAAGATCCAAACTAAATGTAGTTGGGACTATATATAGATTGACTAATAATAGTATTTATCTTTTTATTCCTAATACTTCTTTCCAAATTCATCAGAAATTAGACCATATTTTATGTTAACAAATAGATCACATCTCTTGCACTGATTATAACTCAAACTATTAATTCTAACTAGTCAGCCCATACACTCAACACAGTGTCAATGGCTTATGAAAATTCCATAAAAGGTGTGAGAAAATAATACTTAGTTTTCCTAGTATTGCACAACATATGACCCAAATCTTATGGGACACTCATTATGAATGCATTTATCAGATGGAAATTTCCTAGTAAAATCTAAATCCACCATTAAATTATTCAAAAATCTAGTGGGACACTCAACAAAAATAATGTTATATCCTATCATTATGTCATGAAATCACACTAATTTAGATATTAACCATCAAGGATACATAATTTTACATGTTTATCAAGGGAAGGGAGGAAAAATAATATATAATATATTAAAACTAATATGATCAAAATAAGGACACGCTATAATGATTTCACAATAATGATTAGCCTTATAATAACTCAATATAGAAAATTAATGATTTAATAGAAATGTAAATGGTATTAGGTTCGTCACTATATTTCATCATTAGGAGATATTATAGTTTAATTATTTACTATCATTAAGATTCTAGATCATGGTATGAAATTTTTTTAAAATAATTTAATAGATAGATGAAAAGAAATATTTTAATAAAACCAAACGAATATGATTAAAATAGAAAATTGTAAACTAAAACCCAAAATCTATTACCCTAATAGTTTAACTATAGAGATCGAACATCATATCTCCCATAAAATTATAGTGAGAGAGGCATTGTGTCAGAGATCCTGTGAAAATATTGTTGATGTAATTTTAACTTGATGACAGGGGCATAAATTTGTGCATGTGAAATGATTAATAAGTACCAATGGAACTATGGGATGATTCCATGTTGGTATAGAGTTTCCAAAATTTACTTTTTCTTTTAATATAATTAAGTATTTCCATAATTATTAGTTGAATTTATTATTAAAATTATCCCTCAACATTAATTTACATTATTGAAAAATGATTTAAAAAATTTTGAGGGGATGAAATTTTCGGAATTTTTGTCACATAAGAATAAATATATTCTTGGAGTGGGGATCTTGATTTATCTAATTTTTTATGGTATAGATCGTTACTCTAGCTATGAAGAATATTATGAATTATGGTATTCTTCTTTTAGATAATTTAAATGAATCCCCCATATAAATACATTTCATAATTTTTCAAAAAACATTACCCTTATATAGAATTTGAATAGCTACAATTTACCTTTACAGATCCTGAGAATACTCTTACATACTCAATGTCTTGATCTAAATATTCTCCATAAATAATGGAATGTAACATTATATACTCAACTATTTATATTTACATATGCATGTTGAAACTTATGCATCCCCACACTAAGAAAACTTTTTTCTACTTGAAATAAATGTGTATTAAGTATTACTTGTGAGGAATAGAACATTAAGTTTTTGGAAATGTAGATACACTCTTATGTATTTGTCGAAATTACTATTATGGATCCAGTAGGGAGCTTTATGTATCCCTAGACTTTTCTAAATTTACTATATGATGCATAATAGATCATCATGTATGAAGTATAATTGAATTTTATTTATTGAGGTAGATTCAAAATGGATTTTTATACATTTTGGTATTTTTTTAAATTATCCCCATCAAGAACATAGAAATATATTTATCCATGATTCTTGAATATTTCAAAGTGACTCGTACTTGTAATCATTGTTTCTACACTTTCCAGTTTTTTTGTCATTAGATATTTCAAACAACCAACATGAATCCCAACTCACTAACTATTAAATAATCATAAAACTCATTAAATATTATATAAATACACATGAAAATATTTTTCTTACCCCTTTAAAACATTTTTATGTCACACTAAATTCATTTGAAAATGATATTTTCTCAATTTCAAGGCCATGTGATATTTCTCAAGGATTTCAGACTTCATAATTCCATCTATTTATAGACTGATAAATGTGTTTCAATAATTATTATGTTAAATGGGTTATTATATATCTATTTTTTAGAATCATTCAAATTTGAAAAATTTATTGGTAAAATAATGATGGTTTTCCTATAAAAGGAAGAGAAACCAATGATATCATTTTTTTCTTCAAGAATGTATCTGTAATAATATTTTATTTACAATTATTTTAGATCTTAACACTTTGTGATTATTATTAGAAGTTCTCAAATGATAAATTTTCCTATTACAAATTTCATTCTTTATTTATTCTCCCACCTTCGCATCATGCCCATTTTATTTTTTTCATAAAAATTTTATAAATTTTTTCTTTTGAAACAAATAGTGAAATATTTGTTATTCAAAAAAATTGGGATCCTTTTGCGTTTTTTTAGACATTTTTTAGTTATTAACTTAAGCTTTTTATTTTAATCTTCTTTAGATGCCTTATATCAAAAGTTCTTAAATCAGCTCCTTAATAGATTCAACTCAGTGTACAGATAGACTAGATCCCTCCCCCACCAATGAGTTTTACCATAATCCAGAATTTACTTTTAAAAAAGTATTTAAATGGAAAGAAAACTACTAATTTATCTAAACAACAAAAAATTTGTTCATAGGTCCTAATAGGGATAATAGTAACTGTAATACCCAAATAGGTGTTGGACTTGTAAAATTTGGCATAAAAATTGGTGATTTAATCATATTTGACACAGTTCATGAACATAGACATATTACAAAAATATTAAAATATAAATTTATAGTTTTTATAATATGCCTCACAAGTCTAAAAATTTTAAATATGAATAATGTCTAACAATGTCTTAGAAACCTCTCATGATGGGTATGATAAACTTTGGAATCATATAGTGCACATGAGTTACCAAATTTGATCAATGTTCCATGAATGAATATTTGTAAATAAAGGAAGACATTTTCATTTTGAAAACATTAAAATTATTAGTTACTTAAATCATATATTATTTCCCAAATACCAACATAGAATTAATTTTTAAGTGAATTTTATTAGTATTGTGATTCTTAAGAAAATACATAAATTAAAAATAAAATAATAATAAGTAATTAATGATTTATAAACTGGAAAGTATCAATTCCCACACATTTTTATTTTACAAAACATTTATTTATTCAAACATGGTTATAATATATTTGAAAACATAATTTTAAAAGGATTGAAAAAATAAATGAAAACGAGTAACACCACCATAATGATTAGAATTGAGAGCCTTCCTTTAGTCACTATGATTCTACACACAAAAATACTATAAGTAAAACAAAAATTATAAATATAAAATATGATTACAAGAATGAAGAAGGAAACATTAAATTAAATTATATTCAATTATACCATTAAATGGGTATCAAGTTTCAAATTCAGCCAATATGTAGTTCCTATTATCACAAAAAATAAGAAAAAAAGTTAAAATTATTTGATGTAAAATACCACTTATTGTTTCATCTTGTGTTCATTAAATGGGGTTTTATATAGAAGATATCATTGATAAATTACTAAATATCCATGAAGAATTCATTGAAATATATGTTTCATTATGGGTATACGGAAGCATGATTCCAATTCAATTTACACTACATGGGAAGATTATTTCTCAACATACATGGCCTTTCCATTATGTGATGAGTTACATGTATAATTTAAGAGAATTTTTGTGAAATAATCATGACAAATAAATTTAAAAAATGATGAATTAATATTAAAACATTCTCATTTAATAATGGAATATTTGAATTTTGTGTCATTAATAAAATCCTTTGAAAACACCACCATTACTCCATTTAACAAATGACCAATAATTTAATAGAGCATCATTTGTTCCTCGTTAGTTGTTTTTTCATCATCTTCTTCACTCTCTAGGAAAATAAAAGTATTGAAAAAATATTTCAATTCAAAAAAGTGGGATATAATTATCAGTTCCATTTTAATTAATCAAGATAAATAGGATTTAAATAAAATATTATCTCCCTAGATTTTCTCACATAATAATTATTTTTTAATGGTAAGTATCTAATTGATTTGGGTTCTCCTCTATAGATAATGAATTCAATATGTTTCTATTGGTTATAATATTTCACTCCTTCATTGGTTTTTTCTTCCAATTTTAGAGAGAGGTGGAATGATATCAATTATTTTTCATTGATGATATGAGAGTCTTGTTGAGACATGCCATCTAAAATGATTCACATGTATGAATAAAAAAAATTCTGATCCCCCACATGTGTATTATCAAGTATGTTTGTTTTATAAATATCCTATGCTAATTGATATGGGTGGTATGGCAGTAAATTATCATGTAGTTACTTCTCAAACCCATCAGATTTTGGAACAGAAAATATTGGTTGTGAATAATCTTCCACCATAAGATATGGTTTTTATTGATCAAAATTTTATTCCCTGTATAAATAGATATATTCAAATATAAATTTCATTTAGTTTCTTATCTCTTGAATTTCATCACTAGAATCCTGAAATTGGTCCACTCATTCGTAATAATATTATTCCTCTTATTTCACTTGACATTATTGATGAGTTCTTGTATAATAATATAAATTATAATATAACATGGATAGATTTTATTATGAATGTTTATTTAATAAAAGTAAAAAATTATAAAACATGAATGAAACAGTTAGTAGTATACTATACTAGAATATTATTAATAGTTCAAGTTAACTAAAAAACCCCTCATAATATTTATAAAACTAAATTTTAGTTTTATAAAATCAACATATTGGCAAGGATCACCTCTCTTAAATATAACTTTGTTTTATGTCAATCACTAAAAAATCCAAACACTTATTATATTTTGGTAATTATTATATGTTATAAAGGAAATAAAATCATGGATATTTTAGAAATGAATGAAAAAACATAAAATACAAATTTAATAAAAGATACATATCAAATAAATGAGGTTAGTATGAATCAAAATATTCCAAAAAGAATTTCATTTTGTAAACCTTCATTGTCACTTTTCCAATTTCACACATACTTAATCAACACACTACATCATATATATGGTTATATAATTCAATATATTTTATGGATATAATGTTTAAATGGAATTTTACAAGTGCAATACACATCAAATACCTCATTGGGTAGAAATATTAAGGTAAATTAAATATATATCACCTTCTATCTAGCTTTAATATTATGAAGTTCCACCCATTCATCACATAACCATCAAGGATCTACTTTTCTCAATTAATAAAGAGTAGTGTAGGGTAGAATAGTGTAGAATTATAATTTACATATTAGATAACAATATAGAGAAAATAATTTCACCTTTACCCACTGATTTATATCCTATTAATAACTCAAAAAAGAAAATAAACGTTTGACAACAAATTTTTAAATCCCTTGGTTCATCACAAGATTCCTCCATTATGATATCACTCATGTTATTTCTCTATTATCATGAATATTTGATTTCATAGAGAGAATGAATATTTAAAATGATAGAGAAGAGTGATCAAAAAAGGAACAATTTCTAAAAACATTAAAAATACAATTAGTGCATAAATGAATAAATAGAATCCTAAAGAACTATAATCCAACCATAAAACTATAGTGATTGAACTAATTCACCCTCACATAGATATATAGAGATAGATATTGAGAGGAGCGGTTATACATTTACAATATAGTGTATGAAATTTTAAATACGAATTAAGGACATTAACATGTGTATAAGAAAGACTCAACTCATGCAACATAGGATTATAGGGATGTTTCCATGTGGGTAGCATGATTCCATCATTTTCATCATATTTTAATTTTATTAAATCATCACATGATTTTTAGTTGAACAACATCTATACGTATCCCTTCAATTTAATTAATAGGATTAATTAATTTTTGGAAAATATTTAAATGGCCAATAATATTGGGATTAATTCCACATTAAAATAACCTTCTTCACAACAAAAGGAATTTAGTTCTTATGACTACATAATTTATGGGACCTTTATGTATACTATGGATACCTATACACAATAAAATAATCATATATTAGGAAAACAAAATGACCCATACATGTTAAGCTTGATATAATATCTCTATGTGAATGGCCCTTACCTAACATATGTACTACTTTGGATTATCATTATTTATTGATTAAACTGTATTACATACATAGTTACATATCTAAAATACTCCCCATCTATAAAATCATAGACCATTGTGTATTCTATGATTTAATTTTATGTATATGTATTGAATCTTAATAATTTGTATAATTTTTCAAATCTACAATAATTATTTTAAATAAATATTATATATTACCAAGGAGTATAAAGACATTCATTTAGTAGTAAAGAAAAGGGGAAAATATATATTGGATTATATTAGTTTTTTCATTAGCGAGTGATGTTTTTGTATCACTAAGAATTTTCAAGTTATCTCACTCATATATAGGTGGAATTTATTTATCGAACCCCAATGACTGTTACGTATTAAGGTAGTTTAATAATGACTCTTATGCATGATGGTCCTTTTAAAATCTATCCTCATCATCTACCTAAATTTTCTTTAATTTGTGATTCCTCTACATTCTAAGGTGACATACACATGTAGACTTATCCAAGATCCTACCTAATTATTGTAGGTATATATTTCCTCTCCATTAATAGATTCAATCAACAATGTTTCATTAAAATGAATGAAATAAAGGATTATAAAAAGATAGTTATTAATTTTGATTGATAAATTATATAAATTGTTATAATAAACAAATTAATAAATATTTATAATACAATAAAAAGTAATCATATAAACTAAATCATTGAAATTTACCCTTAAAATATGGTTCAAATTAAATTGTTGAATTAAAATGTATAAATGTTGAATAATGAGATCTATTAGGTTTCCCCAAAACTAATACTATTATCAATTTAGGATAGTTGTGTCTCACTTTTCTATAACCATTTTGTACCTATACAACAACCCAAGTTCTATATATTATCAAGTCTCAATATAATTTCTTAACATGTCTTCTATTGATGTGGGAAATCTAAAGAGTCCTTCAATCTAAAATTATTACACATACACTATATTTTTATCCACTATCTCATTTTACAATATCCCATGATATGAAAGGACAATAAATTCTAAATGATGACTGAAATAACCAAACCATGTTTTATCATTGATAAATCTATAACATATACCACATACATAGTACAAAACCCCACTCTCTTATCCCCGTGTAAATATACGTACCAATGAACTACTGTTACTATGGTGCACAATCATCCAGCGTTTTTATCAAATATTTTCCATAAACATGATTTCACTTTTATACAACTATTCAAAACAACATAACCAATGATACCTTTATATTATCCCTTCTATCCAAGTCTTAAACATTTAACCAATTATCCCTGAATCTAAATATGGGAAACCATATGTATCACACAATGAATTTTTTCCTTTTTTATGATACCAAATACATAAAAAATAATCCCAATAAATATACATTAAACATTTGATATCATACCATCCATGTGTCTTTATCATATAACTAACCATTTACCCATGTTTTTTTACTATGAAAACCATATATTGGGGTTAACCTATCTATATCTCACTTTTAGTCTACATTATCATTTCTCTAACCAACTTGAGAAAAAATAGAAAAATCTCTAGTATTTCTCAATCTCGCTCAAAAAAATCTAGCCATAGTTGAATCTAAATGACACCAAGCTCAATATCCTAACATATTTATTTTAAACCCTATAAATGTGATATCTCAAAAAATAGTCACTTATTCGTTAGCCACTCTTAACTCATAGAAACTCATACACCAATGAAAAGAAATATGGTTTATGATCCTCGTCAAGGTATATGCATAACCAGTGACTCGTATATATGTATTAATAAAAACTCACTATAAATAAATTCAAATCAATTAATTCATCATGATCATGTATATTTATTTAACACACCCCTAGTAATTCATTTATAAAAAATGGCTTATTATGTATATTTTAAATAAGAAACACATTACTATAGAAACATAAACTTCATAAAAGAATTCACATGTCATGTAAACCAATATGGATTTTGTATTTCCTATATGAATACTACTTTACACCTCATGAAAATTCATAACATTATAAAATAACCACAAACATCATTTCATGACTGACACATTATTGATTTCTATCTTATTTTCAAAATCATCAAAGATAAATCTTACATGTCCAATTTGTGTGATAGATTAAAGAATGATCTCACAATTTTTTTAAAAACTGACCAAGATAACATTCTTTTTTGCCTGATCTAGGATATTTCATGATGATAAGTGTACCTTTATATTTGAAAATCATGCCTATTAAATGTGAGGTATAACTGAAATCTCATATAGATTATATACCCATCATGTTATCATATAAAATAAAATTTATAAAACATGATCATTTAACAACAGACATCACATTTGAGTTCCATAGATAGATTTATAACAGAAAATATATAATGATGAAAAATAATTACTTTTCTAGAATAAATTAACTCCAAAGATAATTACAATGTTACTTAAAACATTTGGACAATATACTATAGTGGGTAAATCATATATAAGTTATATATACATGAAAAAAATTAAATGATATGAAGGAGACATGAATGATCCTCAATGTTTCCTAGAAATGTGAATTTATCCAATATAAGATATTATAGCTTTATCACATCTACTAGAGCACATTACAAAGATATCATTATGAATGCAATGTTTTCATGATCCTCGAGGTACACATGTATGGTGTGATTATAACCATCAGTAGGGAACTACCAATGATTTCCTTAATATTAAACAATATATATGTGATGTGTGTACACTATGAAACAAAAGAGAAAATATCATATATGTAATTATATTTACACCCTATGGTTCTCATGGATACACCATGATAGTTTACCCATTCATACTCCATCCATTCCAAGTATAAGAGACAAAATTTCAAAAATCTTGAACTCATGGAAAAGAAAGACTATTAAAAATATCATGTATTCCAAATCAGATTGAATTTATCTAAATTGTAAAGAATAACACCAAACCATGACTCATTGGGGTGAATATATTGTCACCAACCCATATATGAACCTGATGCATACTTATCCCTTAGTAGTTAATAGATCACAACCTAAAATGAACTGTATAACATTTATTAAGACTGTGGTGGATAATTATTCCACAAGTGCTTAAAAATTATCACTTCAAAGGAAATATGTATTGATTGTAAACTTATAATGTATGCACTCATACCAATCAGAGTGGTAAGTGGATTATCCCCAACCAACTATATGAAAGAAAATCATACATCTCCATATGGTAAATAGAGTATTAAAAATCTTTTATGTTGTAGGTAATCAAACCATGCATACAAAGATCACCCCTCTTGGGTAAGGAAATTTGAAAAATTGTATAAAAATAAACCAAATACTTGACTTTCCATTTTCCTTTATCTTTAGAAGAAATATAAATCAAAAAACAACAAACCTCCCTTAATTAAATTATTTATATCACACATTTACAACCCCTATATGATTTCTATTATTACAATATCATTTTACTTAGTATACATGTGTTATAATCTAGATAAATTATCTCTCTAACAAGATGAATGATTCTTTAACAACACTAATTTTTAAAAGCTATTTTTTAAATCTAGTTTAACACCAATCAACTCTAAATTGGGTTGATCGCACCGACCTTCCCCCACTAGTATATGACACAAAATATTTATAAATTGTCAATGATATAAAATTTATGACCAAATATATTTTATATGAAATTATCCCTTATTAAGAGAAGTATGACTATAACAACCAAGATTTTATAATAACCATTATGCCCACAATCCTTTATATAGGCCATGGGTTCAAATAATTTTATTTTCAAAACAATTGTATTTAAATCCTATAATTTTTTTATTTTAAAAATATTATATAAAATCATTGATCATCTCCCCTATGTTGGAATCTTGTCTAATCGTGGTCGGATATATTATAAATAAAATATTAAATTTCTAAAATAAAACTACAATTATTCATTTTGTTTCACCACAAATCAATATAAACAAAATCATAATTATGTTCAATACATACACTTATTGATATGGAAAGAGAAACATTTTAATTAGGAAATCTTAATTTTCACTTGACTATGCATAAAATTCCCATTTCATAATTGTGAGTTTTCAATCATATATACTAAAATCAAAACAAAATCCCTAGATATAAGAAATATCTAAAAAGTAAATGGGTGAAGGACGAATGAAAAAATAAAAGAAACAAAATATGATACCTATGAAATCTAACACACTAAATCATCCCAAATTATCATTGATAATCCCTAGAAAATTGTCTATAAGAGGTATAAAATGAAGGGGGTTCCACTTCAATTCACTCAATTAAGGACCCCAAAGCCTAAATAAGTGTTTTACAAAAAATATACACTGATTTCTATCCTACATACACTAAATAATTTGGTTGGGTTGTGTACCTTTTATTTTTTATATATCCATCGAGGTTCTGTTGGACTAATAAAAAATTATTTTCCTCTATTATTACTTTGTTTGTAGTGATTTAATCTAATAAAAAAACTTATTTCTCTTTTTATATGGTTCTAGTGGCTAATTCTATACCCTATATTTTCTAATTAATATACATGGTACCTAAAATTTCACCTTTGTTATTTTGTACTAAGAAATAAATCTAAAATACATGATAATCATCTTAAAAAAATTAATATAACAAAATTCTCATTCCAAATCCAAATTTTCAAAATATTTTTACCTATAGTTCCACTAGATCCAGATATTCTCGTTTTCAAATGACACTGGTTGATGTGGTTCATTGCATAAACCAATTAAAATTTCTTTTCTTGTAATTTTTTTTAAAAATTAAATAATTGTTTTATTCCATTTAATGGGATAATTATTGTGGTAAAATAAGTAAAATATTGGCATTGTAACATCTAAGTTTTTCTGTTTATAATTTCTTGATATTATATGGATTATTTTTTAGGTTATGCACTATGATAGAGTGTGATTCTGAGACCCAATGTTTCCAGTATAAATGTTTAAAATATATTAAAATATTTAATATCACATACACATAGTTTTACTAAAAAAGTGGAATAACACATAAATGGGTACCCATATCATAAATCAAAGGGAAATATTGAGTTCAGAATAGTGGATTTTTCATAAGCATGGCCTAACACAGGTCGTTGCATTTCATCTATGAATAAGTTATCAGGGGTGAAAAATTAAAAAGATAAGTTAAAAGAAAAATTTATTTTATTTTACTTCAAATTATTGTCTTGATCATCTATAAGTGTATTTTAATAGAATTTTTATTAGGTTTAGATGCTAAATCATGGATTCATAGAAACCATTGGAGGATAGAATTCTTGGTGGATGATAATAGATCTGAATCTGAGTGTGGATCATCACAACAGTGGAGTTGGAGGATCTCATCAACGGTGTCAACAAAACCATTATTCATCAATGATTTCTTGAAGTTCAATGTAGGGAATGAGTTTGGTTTTTCTATTCCTCATTATTTATTTCTGTGATGAAAAAAAATCAATCAAATAATGGATTTATATTCTGACTGATCTCTTTGCGTAAGGGTTTTATTATACGAGATTTATATGATCTCGTTTTTCAACTGATATCCTCCATTATTGATCATTTTTTAATAACCCTTTTACAGTGATGATAAACATTTTTTTATTCCATTTCTCCCCCTTTAATCTCATTATTTACTATTCGATTCTCATGGTCCTGGCTCGATGGTGTCATGTGGTTTGGAACTTGATCAAACCCTAGAATTTGAGGACAATCAGAAACTGATGTTGGATAAGAATATATCAGGACCCGATGAGCTTGGATATATGATCGTTTCAATTTTTTAGCATCTAAGGAGGAGTGGTGGTCCACAGAAGTGAAAAACAGCAGGAAACAATGGAAACACATGGTGGTGGTCCATATGACAGTGACAGATCCGTGTGAGGTTGGGAATGCCCGTGGAAGAAAAAGATCAGGACGAGCAGGCAGGGTGGCTAGTTGGTCTGTGTGAGAGCAGGCCTAGGTGGGATTGTGGGTCCAGCCAGGTTGATAGGTCGGGCTAGGCCGGTGAGCCAGGTTGGATGAGTCAGGCCCAGTTCAATCCCGAGTCGGAACTATGGAAATTAAGGTGGAGCACAATAGCTATTGACTATGGGGTAGTGGCTGGTTGAGCTTCCATGGGTGAAACTACTACATGGCTGGTTATCAGGTGGTCGGTCATGGTTATTGACTGTAGTGGTTGGTTAGGTGCGACAAGTGGATAGACTATGATGGTTGGACCATGACTGGCATATCCGCACATTAAGTGTACCGACCACAGTGGTTGGTGGAACTACCATGGTGGTAGGTGGACAAAAATTTGTGGTAGGTTTGTGGGCATGGAGAGGTCTATGGTAATTTACTTTTAAATGGTTGAAACTCCTTGACGTCCAAATGAAGTACCATCAGCAGATATGTGGCCATGATTTTAAGACGGACGACCAAATAAAAATTTTTGGGAACCTTATTTGGATTTTTGGATCTTATTTATTCTACTTTAGATTAGTATTGTTTTGTTGTGTTCCCTTGATTTTTTCCTTGAGGGTACAATGTGACAATATATCCACATCACTAGATTATAATCCACCCTAGAGGCCAATTCTCATATATAGTTTTGGTGTGCCACCTTATTTCTAGAGTGTTTCCTCTAACATCTATAGTAGAGTCTATGAATTTTACATGGAATCCTTGAGTGGGATGTTGATCCTTCATCTTTTGGCCCACGACAATAATGTTGGTTGAATCATTCCCATATGATCCCTTATGCGGTGGGTTGATCCATCTTCAGTTCCTGGTGTCTTCCATAATTTCTACGCATGAACTCCCATCTTTGTATAATTTTATTCTTTTACTGGTGTTTTCAATTTGGAAGGGAAAAAATGAGATAGCCCCCTTCATTGTGTTTCTCTGATGGAAGCATGGTTCAAGGAATGATTCTCCTAGAATGCGAATTTCTTTGAGCACAATCATGTGGGTGGTAGTTGGTTATGACCACATGAAGGTGTGGAGTCTTTCATGAGTATATATAGATTTCCATTTCTAATTTTATACGAGATACAGTGTTTCATGTTGTATTTAAATGATTATACTCAGTGATTCATGTTTACTATTTTTAGGGTGTCCTACTATGTATTGTTATACTCACCCCAGCACTATATTTTCTCACATGTGTCATGTATTGTACAGATGTCATCCCATTTTGATAGTATCCTAGGAGGACCAAAAGTTGTTGGATCATAGATGGAGCTGTATAGACTAAGTTGTTTTCTAGGAGTGTACCTTTCACACAACCATAAACCATGGAGATAGTTGGACTCTTTATAGTTTTAGTTAGAGTTGTGTACAAAATCATTATGTTGGGCTTATATTTTCCCTAGTTTTTTTTCATTTACTTCATATTGTACTATAGTTGTGGGATCTCAGTTGAATGCATGAAATAATTCTTTGTTTTTTAATTTTATAATTGTGGGGCTTGGAGATGGATGCATGTGTATTTGTACATTAGGTAAATTCCTCCCATTTTTCGGTAATTCCTACTCACTGCTACTCATTAGCCCCTGGCCTATCAGAGGTGGGAGTGGGGTAGTCTTGGAATAGGCCCCACTAAGACAGTTCATGGTAGTGGAATATTATTTCACCTCATTTATAATTGATTAGTAGGTTATCAATGATAATATAAGAATATATGTATTTTTTAAGGGTATAATTAAATTAGATATACTCTAATTCACTCCCCCAATCCTGTTATCCTTTTTATGTGGGACTTTTTAGGGGAATTAGAGAAAAATATTCCCAAATAATAGGGATATCTAATAGAACAATACTTTTTACTCGGTTATTCCTCCCATAATTTAATGTGGTTGAAGTTATTAACCATATGGGTATTATGCTATTTCATGATCACAACATTTAATTATAGGGAATTTATATGATGAACTATTTCTAATTAATGGAAATGGACATGTATTCCACAGTCATCAATGGAATCATTATAAACAAATAAGTTATTGTACTCATTAAAATGTTCAAATATAATTACATATTGATTCTTAAAGAATCAATGCTCTTAGGGGCCATCTAGCTAACAAAATTAGAATAGAGTTGATGTTTTATAAGTCATTAAACACCATGTATGGATGTTAGGAAACGTTTATAATGTTTATAAAAGGTAATAGAATATAATTTTCATGTTCTTTAGAATATGTAAATTTATTAATGGATTTAAACACTAGAATATGTGGATAAATTCTATAATTATTTTTCAATAATAATGAATGATTTTCATGGATTTATTAAAATGAAAGAATATGATAATATTTTCAGGAAAAAAATATTATGGTTTAAACCTCAAATTAATTTTAAGGACTCTATGATTGAGAAAAAAGAGATCTAAATGGTATCATTTGTAAAATCAAGAACTATTAATTTTATAAATGAGATTATAATGACACGATGGTGTAAAAGGTTAAATTCATGGATGTGTCATTTATTTTGATTAAGAATCTGGAAATTTAGGATGATATAGAGATGAAACATGAAAATAATGTGATGTTATTCAATTCAATAATTTTGAAAAGTGGACATGAAAAGTTTAAGAAAAACTACCTATTAATTCATTTACATATTGATGGTTTCAAAGAATTTTACTATGTTAGCATTGAAATTTTTGGATATCAATGATAGTGAAGTGAGAAATAATGAAAGGGTAAGAAATTCAAGAGAAAACCCAAAGATAAATTTTTGAGAAAGAAGAATCTTCTACCATATAAATTTAAAAAACTCGAATAACTGGAAGAAAAATATACTGAGGTATGTAAAGACCAAAAAATAATAGTTCTTCTGGTAATTATAAAAAATATAAATTTTTTAGAAATAGTAGAAGTCACATAAATATATATTTAGAGTCTTATCAACTGAAATTTTTTATTTCCAATCAATGTTAAGAACATAGATTCATATAGCGAGAAAACAAATTAATGTTAATGTAATGGTATATAACTCTAAATTCTATATAGAACCTTAAAAGTAGAAGAACTATGAGTGGAAGGATAAAATTTAAAATTACATGGTTTATAATTTGGAAACTGAAAATATTTTTTTATCAATTTGTAATTAAATGAACAATCCCATATCATTAATGTATTAACCATAACATAAAATGAAAATGGAAAATACATTTAATAGATTGATCATTAAGTCATTAATTTGATATTATTGTCAAAAGAATAATAAAATTATATGACTCCTAAAATGAAATATTGAATTTTTATTATATTCACTATTTAAATAGTGATGGGATGATATAATGATTCCTCAAAATATTATGGAATTTAATTCAGGAGGATAGATAATCTCAAGAGAATATAGAATTAATATGCCTAAATCCTAAATAAAATTTCATTATAGTTGAATCAATGAGACAAGACACCACTTCTATAAAGAAAAATTATTTATAATTAATGAAAAATAATAATGAATGATAACTATATACAAATAAGAAAATACCTCCCATAAGGTGTTATTAATGTGGAAATTTTGGGTATAGAATTTTTTTACTCCATATCTAAGTTTTAATTTGAGGAACAATTAAAATGAATATAGGTATAATGATATTAATATTATTTTTATATCATTATTTTATATTAAGTATTTTACTGTAAAAAATGATGTATTTTTTATCAAGGTCACCAAGAACTAATCCATGGGATATATGAAGTGTTATTATAAAACAGATCCAGGAGTGATAATGTTAGATAAAATTGAAAAATATGCTTATATATTTTCCAAAATAAAGAGGATTCATAATATATCGAGGATGAAAATGCATATCATCGACCAGTAGATGTGATGTAAAATATTTTGATTAATAAGAAGATATATGTAAATATTTTATTTGAATATGTTACATTAATGATATAGTATTGACTTTGATTGACTGTTAAAAATAGAAAAATTTCCTACCATTTGATGAGATTGAATAATTTATTAAAGTATATCAAATATGACAAGAAAAAAGTCATAAGATAAAAAATAATTAATCACTGCATATCGTTGGATCATAAAAATCCAAAATAATGTAAATGTTATGGGTAATAAACATTTCAATGTCATTCAAGGCCTTGTTCACAATATCACAAGTGGATTTAATCTGTGTGACTCAAGAAATGTTGTATGATTTAATAATAATAAATGTTCTGTTATGGGTATGGATGATAAAATTTTTATTCAATGAAATAGATAAAATGTAATTTTTATTTATTTATTAGTTAATTATATATTATATTATTTACTATTGACAATGAAAATAACTGGTTACAAAAATTCCTTAGAAGCATGAGAAAAAAATTCAACACATAGTGAATCATTATGGGACACTTGATATTGTTAGGTTTAAATGTGACTGAATTTACAAATGTGTTGTTCTAAAAAATAATAACATTATTGAAAATTTATAAAATATAATATTTATAAGGTTATTAATGTTATAGGTGTGGGTTCATGAAAATAGTTATGTGAATTTCTAACAAAATGTAACTAATGAAAAAAATATAATATGTAATTTTTTTATGACTAAAAAATGACTTCATGGTTTATGGTGATCACTCATAAATTTTAAGGGTTTAATTATATAACATAACACTAGATGAATATAGAGAAGATATAATAAAATAATATTTAAATTCATATATTAACAATTGAAAGGACTTTAATACAAATAATAATGTTCTGAATATTTGGATAACCTTGGGATAAGTCACTAAGTTTAAACTATGATAATTCTTAAATGGAATTGTGTTGTTAATACGAGAAGCTCAATGATTAATAATATTTTATAAATAATGAATATATATAAATAAATACCACAAATGTTTTTTTAAAAAATAAATATTTTACAACCTTTTTATTATTAATAAATGATTTTTATATCAAGGTGAAGAGATATACGCCTTAAATATTAGGCATGAGAAAAATCCAGAATTAAAATATTTTATAATAATATGAAGTCAATGGTTTATTATTAATGTGGATATAATTAATTAGAATTTTAATTATTTATGTGATGATATAATATTTATATGGTATTCAAATAACATAAATGTAATATATGTGTTTCCAAAAAAATTATTTTAATAAATCTAGTAATGTAATATATCACTATGTGGGGAAATGAGTATAGTTTCACAAAAAATATATATAAATTTTAGAAGAAATAATTTTTATTATAACTATTTCAATGGTATAAAAATGGAATAATGGTTATTAATATAAAAAACATAATTAAGATATGTGATGAAGCTCATAATTAGTAAATAATTAAATGGTAAATCTTAAACCGATTTAAGAAACCTTTTTTTGTTATAGGAATGATCCAATAAAAGAAAAAATAATTAAAAATCAATAATTTCTTTTAATGTTAGCTATGATAGAGGCTCATAATTTTCATGATTCAACTAATGATGAGAATTTTAAAAAGTATATGATTCATGATACTAGTGAAAATGAGTAAAAAATGTGTGTGGGATTTTTTTCATGAATGAAATTTAAAAATGTCACCAAATAAAAATATTTTATTGGATAAGTTTGATTAAATAATGTGTGTGGATTTGAAACAAATATTGAGTAGAGTGAAAATAAAATATTATGATGAATTTGTTGATAATATAATATATTTTCTCACGTATTAATTTTTCTTGATTCATTTATTTGTATATATAATAGAAAACAATAAAATCAATGAATTCAAATTTAATATTATATAAAATTTTATTATTGGAGTTATTTAAAAATAATACTATTTTTAAAAATTAAATGGATTACCCTAAATAATGTTACTAAAAATATTATCAATTAAATAAGAATTTTTGTGGGATAAATTCAAATATAATATCACGATATGCCAAGATTTACAATTTTTTTTAAAAATTCATGGATTCTAATGTGTAGGAGTTGATCATAATCATTATACGAAGAATTTTTATCAAACAATTATGATGTGTATCTATATAAATCACATAATATTTAAGGGTATGAATAATTTTTTTTATAGAATTTGTTGAATTCCTAAGGATTGAATTTTAAATTTTCATAAAAATTGATTTGATATTTTTATATAGATTATTGTAAATAAGTTGACAAAATGGGTTATTAAAATAAAAATATAAATACAAAATGTGAGTGATGAAATAATTCAACATACACATAAAAAATATAATTACATAATCAGTTTCTATACAGATCAAGTTATGAGAAGATATGAAATGAAAATAGTTCTTTTTTCTTAGGATAATATAGAACTTGTTCAAGGTAGAAGAATAAATTTAAAAACACAATTCCAATATCACCATATTATGTAAATCCCAAATAAAGTATAATCAAACGAATATACTAGTATAATTTTCACTAATGTTTTCCAAACATACCACCTTTAGTCACGATAATTAATAATGATCCACATCGAATGACCAATATATTCTTTTATACAATATGTATTCACTAGTCAAATGAATCAATCAAAAGATTAATAAAGACCCTCCCCAAAACCATCGTGTGTAATTACATCATATGTAAAAGGGAGAAGAAGTAATGTTTTTCATTGATAATTAGCAACAGGTATGAAAAAATAACGAACCACATTTTCTTTGTATATACTTTTTTTCATAGTCCATTTGGACTCTCCATTAGACTTCATAAATTTACTCATATGTTATAAAATGATTGATTCAGTGGAATGTGGTTACAACACCTTATGACACCCATGAACCTCATTCTCTAAATATTTATTCTTATTAATTTTTCAATCAGTTATAGAATATGAGGATGGTATATTCAAACCTTAACTATTATCATTTAGTTTCAATCGTAAATCCTATATATAAATATCAATTGAATAATATTGTTCCCAATGATTTATTATATTTAATTTCATATAACATGGTTTTAAATGGACTAAGTAAAATGATATCATCATATAATAAATAACATTATAAATTGAAATCATAATATAAAGATTGATATCATTTCATATAATAGCTTGGAATTATCACATAAGTTACATCCAATATACATCGTTGTGTATAGTGCAACAAAAATATTACCATAAATATTTCACTTTTACTAAACCCTTATAGAGTTTGGTCCATTTCAATTAATATTGTATCTTTTACAACAACCTGTAAAACTTTTTCAAAAACTAATTTTCAATATTTGTAAAATTATTTTGGAATTTTATCATCAAATTCACTATTTATTATATCTTATGAATTATTTTGTGAATATCCATCCAAAAAACCTTCTAGATTAACTGTAAACCACTTCTAGTATCCCTATTTTAGTATTTTGAAACTCAATCACCAATTATTAATCCAAAAAATATGACCCCATTAGGCTTTATCACATTGAAAGAAAATTTGACACCCTAAATTCAAAAAAATTGTAATCAAGGCGCAGCCACAAGAAAAGAATCAGTGTATCTCAAGATAAAAATTTGTCTATCAGGATCTCCAAAAGACACATGTATCATTTCACTTATGTCAACTAAATGTATAATATAAAAGCTCAAAATTTTATATGGTCCATTTTTTCTAGGAATCAAAAAAAATCAGTAAGTCAATATTTAATATTTATTCACACATTATCAATACTCTAAGTATTGATAGATGTTATAATTGAACAAATCAAATCTAATTTACATATAAAATATTAACATCAAAATACACTCACAAAATATATAACATATTATCTTTAAATATTCATAAACTCATTTAGAGTCTTTCAATAGAAGGCCCAGATGTCATGAACATCATATTATATGATGAATACCATCATAATTATGCCTCAACCGATCAAATGGCTAAAACAAAACCAATCCATAGCTGTATTAACAAATAATCAAGGATTTTGTGAGAAATATTGAATCATATAAATTTTATCATCATAGGTATGATTATATATTTAGGAAAAGTGAAATTCTATTATGAAATATGCACCTCAAGAGAACAAAATATGTAGTATGTTACAATGTACTAGTATATTTGGAATGTTATCCACGACACAAAAAATATTTTGAGACTTATGAGAATATTTTTTTAGTCTAAAAAAATACCTCCCCCACTAACCCAAAACATTCATCATAATCTACAATACTCAATGATACAAATTTGTAAAGGATAATTCAATGTAGTATAATGGTTTGTTAAATATTATAATAGTTCTTATAATATACGAATCATACCAAAAATAATGAAAATTTGGTTACATCCTTTAGGTTAAAATTGTAAATTTTATATTCTTAAATTCATTAATTATTTTTAGAAATTAAATATATAAAAATAAATTTCATCATAAGATATATAAAATAATACCTAATAATCCTTATGCCTACTAATTTTTTTGGGATTTTTTTAAACACACTACTAATCTAGATAATTACTATTGTAAATCTAAATGTACATCTGGAAAAAACCTCCCCAAAAACTCTTTTAGTGGCTAACATTAATAAAGAATTAAATCATTATTAATGGAGATTCCTGAGAAGAAGATTCTAAATATTCAACACTTTGAATTGATGTCAAACTTTTTTTCTTCAAGATAAAATCTTTTGTAATTTTTATGAACTCTATTTTCTATATAGAGCTCCTTATATTTTAAAATCATAATTATTCTCAGAAAATTTTCATTTACAGTTGATATCTCTTCTTAACATCATTTAACTCTTCATATTTTTTTACCATAACATCCTAAATTAGGATGGATATTAACTGAATTTCACTTGATTATTGTAACCAAAATGATATGCCAAAATTTATTTGAAGATAATAAGAAACATTTAATTAATATATTGATATGAATAATATTTTATTTGTTTTAATATAAACTTATCTAAGTAAAAACATACTCCCACTAACATCATAGAAACAATATTTTTCTTATAATATCATAATAATATATAAAAACAATTTTTATCTAGAAATAACATTAATTTGTATTACATGGAATATATAAATAATAAACTGTTACATTTGTATCTTATACAATTTATTTATATTATATGTTGTGTATAAAAAATATCATTTTATTCCTTAAAATATTTCATTAATGGTTAGTTGGATCCAATCCATTGTATTTTTACAATCATAAAATTATAAAATTTTATCATTAATAAGACCCCTTTCATACATTCCTTATGTTATGAAATCTATAAAATATGATAAATCATAACCCATGAATATGATATCTAAAATATCATGTTTTTCAAGATTTTTTTTCAATAAATAACATCTCTTATTATCTTGGATAAATGAGATATCTATAAAAATTCTTTATTTACATCCATATGAACATAATATATTCGTTCAAATTAGAATTTATGAATCATCAACCATCTTTGTCATCATCTAAATGAAAATTTTAAGCGCCATAAATTATTACCATGATTTTTAAATCTAGTATATTTATACCATTTTCAATGTATATATTTCATATCAGATACATTTTAAAATAAAATAATTGGAATATATATCACAGATACCACACTTTTCCCTTTTATATATTTTAAGAAAGCAGACATGTTTTCCTTGAATATTCTATCTTATGGAATCAATGTGCCTCCTACCTATCATTCCATTTTAGGTAGGTTGAAAATAACTAACTATTTAAAAGAAAATTGTTGTATTTTAAAAATATTTTTCCCTCTTATGGTTTTAAAATATAAAATTTTTTACCATCAATATAGTAACAAATCTTATACATCACATTCCAAAGTCTATATAATCAACACTCTAATAAAATAGTGTGAAATTTTAGGGAATAAATTCTCATTGTTGTAACATTTCCAATGGCGATAAAAAAATGAATTCAATAGAATGTCTAATCCTTAGAGGAAAACTCTAAAATAATTACATAAATAATACCCTCATTCATATTGAGTACATTATTAGATAATAAATATACTTCAATAACCCCTAATATAATATCCATGAAACCTTATGTAAATACATCTATGCTTGTCATAATAAACAAGATCCACTTGTTGATCAAATTTTTTTTCTTATGGAAGAGTTATCCTAGCCCAAAAAAAGTTCTATATATATATATATTTATTATTAATTATTATACTCTATATTAAATTACTTAGAACACCCAAAAATTATAAAGTAAGAACATTGTATTTAATAGTGTATATCACATACATCCCCATACTAAGAAGAAACTGTAACACCCCGATAATTTATTTTATATTTAAACAAATATCTAAAATATATTTGATTGCACATAACACTATTCTTAGCTTAGGATACGTGCAAAAATGACTCTCATCAATACCTTGTGTTCTACACAAGACAGAGTTTTATCAAACACCAATATACTATTAATATTACTAATTAATAATATAGTTATCACCTAACTGTTAGAATGGATGGTATGAACACGATTTAATAACATATGAAAATATATATTTTACACTATTTTTTAGTAATATATATATTATTATTAAAATAAAGATCATTTAATAGAAAAATACATTTTTTTAAAATATTCATTTTTTAAAAGACACTCTATTCAAGACTTCCACATATAATTTAAGGTTATATTTTTTCACATTTTGAATATTTATCTAAAAAATACACTTAATTTTTTAAATACAAATATCCAAATTTTATTATTTTTATTTTTTGGTATTTTTCTGAAATGCTTCAATTTTTAATTAATTGGGAAAAATATTTAACAAATTTAAATACCACCATTTCATTTATATTATGTATCATGTTAAATTATAATTTAAATTGATATAAAGGTAAAATTACTTAAAATATATATCAATTATTACAATTTAGTTTATTTTAATAATTTTCATATTGAATTTGGATATAAAAACTATGTAAACTTTTGAATATTTTCACATTAAAAACCTGTGTTCCCATTTCATTTGGGATATTAATTTTAAATTATAATTTTCCATTTATGTGAACTGAATTTATAAAATTGGATTCAAAATCATTCGACATAAAAAATTTATAATTTTTATTAATTTAGAATTAATTTTTAACCAAAATGAACACTGAGATGAGAATAAAATTAATTACCACATCTAATGTAAAAAATTATTTTTTGAGTTAAAATAAGATGATATGGTTTAATAATGACATAAAAACGTGTCCAAAAACACTTTTATGGAAATATTTCCACCTTATTTGTTTTAAACTATATAATATCAAATTTTTAAATCTTTTTTAATGAAAAAGACATCTGTATGATTGAACCTGTTCAACAAATTACAATTGTTATACTCACATCACTTATAATGTCCTTTACCTCTCAACAATTATTTAAACCCTAAACTTATTTGGTGCTTCCAGTATCAGGATATATCACCTCAAAACATCCATCCTACAATTCTAGAAGCATTTATTTGGGCATAATTTCATCCATGAAACACCTTATGTGGAAACACATGGATAATACCAGAAGAAGAGGTAATGTTCTTCAATGAATGTCTTTATTTTATTTCGTAATACACCCCCTTAAATTATTATTAATCATTTATGGTATAATATCCTAATTATATTTGATATATTATCGATTTTATCTCATCATTTAATTACATAAAACCATATCTAATTCCATGAAATGGGTTATCAAAATCATTATTCCTGTGTATTGTGAAATACCATCACGTGAAACGATGTCATTCGTTTTTCATTTACCGCTTCTCACAGCTATGTTTGATAATGGAAAAGAGAATAAATAGATGATATTTATCATATAATTACACATATGGAGTCATTTTATCATATATATACCCTTTTACATTACATTTCCTAGGGTATACTATAACATCGCTCGTGTGTACGTCAGGTTACCAGCTCACGAAGTGATATGATTCATTTTTTCCGAACACTTTCGATAGAAGGTGATAAGTATAAATTTAATGATTATATATGACATAAATGACATATTTATGATATTAATGGCATATTTTTAATTGTATAAAGATAATATATCATTTTATTCTTATATTTTCACTTAGTTAAAGATGAGAACATTATTCGTGGGCATGTGGAATACCACCTTCTTTATGCGATGCAACTCTCTTTTCATATCTACAACACATGGATGATATATATATAATTATAAAATATTTTATTTATGATAATAATATAATTAAAGTGAAAATATTACTTATGTAATTTCTATTCTGATCATTAAAAAATAGAAATGTTACTCATGCATATGTATGACCTAACATATTGATGACTGTCTCATATATCATTTTTATTACTATATTTCACGCATAGTCATAAAAGTATAATTGATATATAAATTTTATAATTATGTCATGAATATTATTCTGTAAATTATGAAATTATAAAACATTTTCATGAACTAGATCTTTCATGAAAAATCATGCAAGAGGAGATAAAGAAAATATACACCCACAACAATGAAAATAATTAAACAATATTCACAAATGGGTGATAATATGTTACAAATGGATAATATATGATATTATAAATATTATTGTGACACTATTATATGTTAATAAGATGTTTAAATCCACTATACTAGATGCTAAATCACATTCAACCAAAAAGGAAGCAAGTGATAATGGATTTTGTCCAAATTTCATCTCATTGAGGCATATTAAATTTTTATACCCACAATTTGCTTTATTTAGTGTATCTATTGACTTTTTACATGTAATAAAATTTTTAATTAATAAATAATATTAATTAATGTTTCAATTTGATTAATTTCATAAATTTTTATTTTACATAACATTTACCAAGTGATAAATAATTACGAATCTCAATTTCATTTAATTGGATTATATTACTTATTTTCCTCATTTAATATTATAGAATTATGTATATAACAATTGTTGATTTTATTATGTTTATGTTCATAAAATTTAGGTGGATTTATAATTGATAGAAATTATAGGATCGTTGACTAATTCCCACATCAATATTATATTGATAGTAAGGGTTTATTTTACAATCTCATTCCTGTTGTGATTGTTTATTCTTGAATTGTTGAAAAATATATTTTTTTAATTTATAATTAAACCATATTATTTTATCGTCTTTATGTTATTCATGATATTTTCATGTAATAGTAATGTTTTACACACTATGGTACTTAAAATAATTGAGAAATTGTTTTATGAAAATCTAACATCATTTCTGTCTTCGGTCATAAATTTTTTATCTTCCAAAACAATATTTTCTAAAAATTATTTCAAAAATGTTTTTTACCTTTTCTAAATAATTTATTAAATCCAATTTTACCAATTTGAATATTTTATAATTTTTTAAGGGAATATTTATCTTATTTTTAAAATAATACATGTTTGGATTTTAATAAAAAATATAAGGGAATATTGGCTAAAACATATACATCATATACAAAATTTATAATTGTAATGACAAAAAAACACTTTTCAAATATTATTTAATACGTTATACTATTTTTTCTAAAAAATTATTTTCAAAATATTTTTAGGAATTCTAGTTTTAAAATGTGATGTTCAAAATTCAAATTTTATTTTCGTCAATAATGTTTTCAATGAATTTTTTTTGTATTTATATTTATTAATGACAAAAAAACCTTCATTTTACATATTCTACCTTGGAGATGTGTTATTTTGATACCAAAATTATTATAGATCTTTATAGTTTATGATTATTTTGACCAAGGATATTATTTAATTTTAGTTCCTTGATATATTTTTTGTAGTAATTAACATCCCCTTGAAATATTCACTTTCATGTGACCATTTGGAAATTAAATTTCTACCAATTATCCATATAATTTATCTTGTATATGTTTATTTCATTAATTCTATCTTGTTTATATGTACGGTTATTTACTTTGAATGTTATTTTATTTACATGGTAAATGTTAATAACTCTTTATCCTTTACTCAATGTGGATATTTTATGTTAAGTACTTCAAATTAATGAGTTAGGTAGATTATTTAATATATAAGGAATTATTTGAAACTAAAGGGAAATATGGTGACTGATATTATATACCCCTTAGATGTGTTAGTCTGTCTAATGAGACACGTTGGTAAGAAATAATTAAACTGAATTGTTTCTATAGTTTTAAACCATCATGTGATTGGTATTTGTAGTAAATCTATCATGTTCATGAGACATGAATTCCACTAATTAAGAATTCTAATCATTCATAATTTCATTTTTATAATCCATGTTATTTTCACAGTGATATTTTTTCTAAATGAATTTTACAATTTTTTAATGCTTAAATTATTTATGTACTTATTTATTCACCTTTACATCATTCCTATTCCATATCCAGGATTCATAGTCATTTGTTGATTAAATGAAATGCCTTTTGGTTATTTACCATTCTATATTAACTATTATCTATGAGATTTTCCCATTTATATTATCATGGTATTAACTTCCTTCTCAATTTTTTTATTACATTAAATTTGTGATCAGTTATTTACCATTCCATATTGTTTATGCATATTGATTCATAATAACTTCCCTTATACATAACCCTTAATGATGATTTTAGATCACCGTTATTTTTTTATGTATAATTAATCCATAAAGTTTACTAGGATTGATATAAATGTTATTTATAGATTGAATATGGTCATTATCAATAAAAAATTATTTTGTAATATATGTATTCATATTTATTGTAAGATTATTGAATGTGTCTAGTTTTCGATGACTGCTAAACAATTCGGTCTTTAGGACGTGATCACATTAATCTTATGAAAATATTATAATAAATTCGTTGTCTTTGGGATATTGGGGTCAATATAAATATAGTTGGTATCGTAGAATGTTTATTAGAAACCTTGGGAACTTGATTTGGGAAAATATAGATTTATGAACATAACATTATTATTGATATTCAGGATAATTATAGAAGAACATAAAAATGTTTTTGTAGGTTATATTTTTGTGATTTTTCTCAAAATAAATCTCAAAATGGAAACAAAAAGTTGTCATGGTTATGTAAAAGATGTATCTTGGGTTAATTACTTTGAAAATGGTGCATTGGGATTGACCTGATCACAACCTGGGGCATTAAAACAAACCCTATTATACACCTGGTTTGACAATATCTGGGGATATGGATTGGAAAACTCACATTTTCATTACCAAATATTATAAAGGATTTGAATAAGATGATATAAATTAATGAACTAGGATAATCTTAAGGTGTATTAAATTTAAAATAAGGAGTATCAGAGGAATGAGAATATATTTTATGAGTGAAAAAATAAGGGAATAATGTAACTAATTTATGACGAAAAGAATTAAGAGTGTGATGGATGGAAATAAATCCCATCATAAGGACCACTTTATAGTTCCTTGTCTTAAATCTTGGGAACCTAAGAATTATGCATCTCAATTAACTCTTTTAATGGTTAACCACTAGATTAATGAAGTTCCTATGTTTAAATATAAATATTAAAGTATTTTGATATTATGAATAAATAATTAAATTGTTGAAGTATTTCAGCTATGTTATTTTATTTATAATAGCAATGAAACATATAAGAATATTATTAAATTATAGAATCATATTTTTCATCATTAACTTGTGAGTTTGGGATATAATCATTATTTTTTGAGTAATGGAGTGACCATATAATAAATTTCTTAAACTCGCATGTTTATTTTTTATGTTATGGGAGTCAACCATCCATCCAATGTTGAGATTTTATTTTATTAAAGTAAAAAGAGGGTCATAGTCAGAACCAGAACAAGGAGGTCTAAAAAATGAATACCTAAGGCATCAGTGCGAACCAAACTAACACATTCAGGGGGAAAATATCCAATACTACTAAAAATATGATGAGGGTTGTCAGGGGAGGCCCATGCTGCCAGGAAGTCTGTGACTTTGTTTCCTTCTCTCCAGGAATGATTCAGACAAGTGTCACCTTGAATAAACTTCTTGCAGTTGTGATTTAAATAGGAGACAGTCCAAGGGATGCTATAGGTACCTCAGATTGAATTAAGAAGAGTCATGGAGTCAGTTTAAACATAATGGATAGAGAAACCGTGAGCGCGACACAATTCCAACCCCTTGAGCAAAGAGGGAGCCTCATCCCTGAGGGAATCACCCAGATCAAACCACAAACTAAAGGCTAGGACCACAGAGCCATGCTGATTACAAACAACACCCCCAACCCTCACGAATCCGTTTAGATAAGAGCCATCAACGTTCAGCTTGAGGCCTAAAATATGAGGATTCCAACGAACCCAATGACCCTTAGAAAATGCCCTTGGAAAAAAAGAGATCTGGTTATTGGCCATGAAGCGCCGCAATGAAGGAGCCTGATCACCACGTTTGATAAGAAGCAACAAATCCATCGCCAAGGACCTCGCCCTAGCTAGCAAAGCCATACTGGAGCTGGAGCGACCCTCATGTCTGGCGCTATTACGAGCTGACCATACGACCCAACATCCCACCGTGAAGACCACAGAGCGAACCCTATGTTCCTGAACACAGTCCGACGAGCCGTAGAACCCTGCCTGGATAAAGGCATCCTCAGAGAGGCCCAAGAGATCATTCCTGGAGAAGTCCCGAAAAAGAACCCAAACACAAAATGTCCAGTCGCTCATAAAAAACAAGTGATCAGACATCTACTCCTTAGGGCCGCCGGAGAAAAAACATTTGGAGACGAGAGAAATACCCCTGTGACGTACCTCATCATTCGGGGGAAGCACTCGGTTGCAAAGCCTCCAAATAAGAAAACTAAATTTGGTCGGGATGTCAGAGCAACAAAGGAACACGCCCCAAGAAACAGAGGCCTCAGCGCCATGTAAGACCTCACGGAAAGCCTTCACTGATAAGGAACCAGATTGAGAACCCGTGAACACCAGCCCAGTCCGGTTCAGAGGTGAAAATAATACTATGGAACAAATCCAGTTGGGAGGAGGAGAAGACAACTTGGCTGAAAACAGGGAAACAGGAAGCCTGCAAGAAGGAAAATCCTGGAACAGGGCACCCTGGAAAACCGAGGAGACTCCCCGAGAAATTTTCTATCCAGAATTTGATCGCCCCTCACCAAAAATCAACTGTGAATGACGCTGCAAAGTAAGAATATGACGGTGAGTAGCATCCCAAATCCTGGAGCCACTCCCACTTGCATTATCAAAATGAGATCCATATTTTTTAATGGAGAACCGAGCCCATAAATATCTCCCCTCTAGAACATCCCAAGCCAACATTGACTGTAAAAAGGTCATGGAACCTGAAAATTTTCATAGATTAAATCCACCCTCATCAAAGCTACAAGCCATCCTTTGCCATGAAGCCCAATGATATTTCCCGTCAGCTTGAGCATCCCATATAATGTTAACCAGAATCTGCTCAATAGTACGATGAACCGTCTTGGGAACAATAGTGTCAGATAGGACATGCATGGGGATAGACGTTAAAACACTATTGACCAAGGTGATTCTCCCCCCAAAGGAAATGAAATGGTTTTTCCAGTTGAGAATATGAGAAGAAATTTTGTCCACAATACCATTAAAATGATGAATACGAACCTTTCATGATGAAATTGGGGCCCCTAAATATTCTATAGGAAAGCGTCTCTGAGCAACCCCAAGGCTATCTGCAATCCACTTTCCCCTTGTACTTGAACACAACTTTGAGATATAAACACCACTCTTCCCCACGGTTGATGAATTGCCCGCTCCACTTACAATAAATCTCAAGGATATGGTTAAGAGCCTGATTTTTCCTGCTACTACCATTGAGAAAGATAATAATATCATCCGCAAAGAAGAGGTGGGAAATACCTGGAATGTTTGGATTGCACCAGAATGGTTGGACAAAACCATCAGAGCACCTGGTGTTCAAATATCAACTAAAGGTATCCTGAACTAAAATGAAAACACTGGGAGAAATAGGATCCCCTTGTCTTAGACCCCAGACTGATTTAAAGAAACCATAGCTCCGCCCCATAAAAGAAACTGAGAACCATGGAGAACCAATACACCTAAAGAAAAGATCAACCACCCTCTAAGTGAACCCCATACATCTCAGGACCCTGATAATGAAAATCCACTCAACCCTGCCATAAGCCTTGTCCATGTCCAACTTAATGGCAATGTTAGAGCCCATGACTTTCTTGTTGAGATCACCCAACATTTCCTGAGCGAGGGCAATTGCTGCTTGAGTGGACCATCCTTGAAAAAAACCTTATTGTTCGTCTGAGATCCACCTATGTAAGTAACCCGCGAGTCTACCATTGATAATGGTAGTAAGAACATTGTAAGGAAAATTGCACATGTTGATCGGTCTGAATTGGTTTAAAGAGGAGGGTTCCTTGACTTTAGGGATAAGAATGAGTGTGGTGGCACATGCCACCCGAGGTAGAATACCTCCATAGAAAAAGTCCTGAATACATTCCACCAAATTGTGTTTTATGAAATCCCAGCAGATGCGGTAAAAAGATCCTAGAAAACCGTCGGGGCCAGGGGCACTCTCACAATAAAGCGCCGAGACAGCCTTTCATACCTCTTGCTCATCCAGAACCCTTTCGAAGACTTCATTGGTGTCATGGAAAACCACCTGAGGGGTGGAATAAAAAAGATCCATGTGTCCTACTGGATAACTGTCATGCATGCAAGGGTTAACACTCGCAAAAAGGGAATGAAAATGACTTTTAGCCATACCTCCCACCACCTGAGGGTCATTGGAGAAAGAACCATCATCAAGGAGGATGTTTGGAGCCTTGGACCTCTTCCTCTCCGTGATTCATGCATGAAAGAAATCCATGTTTTTGTCACCCTCTATAAGCCAAGACACCCCTGATCTCTCCCTGGCACTTTTTTCTTGCTCAAGGAGCAGGTTTGCAAGAAGATTCTTCAAAACCACGAGGTTACTGAAAACACCATTGTCCCAATGCGATTCCAGCCCCTGCTCATAATGTTCGATATTGGATTTAAGAGTATCCAGGTCCATGAAATGACAAGGCTTAGAATTCGCCCATAAACAGAGATCCCCTTTCATCCTTCGAATCCGGTTATGAAATCCAACCCAATAATTCACGGCCAAAGGACTCTCCCACAACGATCGCACCACAGAGAGGAAATCGGGGTCACCCTCTCAATATTTAGTATAGAAAAAGCGATCATGACTAATATTAAAACCTGCCAGACTGAGGAGGAGGGGGGAGTGATCCGAGATAGCATGAACTAAATGATCCACCTTAGTATCAGGAAAGGAAGAAATGAGATTTAGGTTAGGAAAGCAACGGTCAAGCCTACTCCACATTCACCGACTACCCTTCTGATTATTACACCAAGTGTGTTTATCTCCTGAGAATCCAAGATCAAGAAGACCAGCACATGCCACAAAGCTCGCAAAAGCTTGCATGTCCCTTAAAGGGTAAATGCCTCCACCTTTCCTTTCTTGAGGCTCAAGGATGCAGTTAAAGTCTCCACCAACGAGCCAGACCTCATTACCGGTGTCAATGTCAGACAACTCTTTCCAAAGAGGATCCATATACTTTGAATCACACTTGGCATAAACAAAGTAAAATAAACAAGAAGAGATACCATGATTGAATTTTAGAGAAATTTGCTGGTTTGAAACTGAAACCCTCTGTACAGACACAGAATGTTTCTAGAACAGCCAGATGTGCTGGTTAACTAAATCCCCATGCATGCGATGACGAAAGAATAGCTGACAAGAAAAATTGAAAATTCTGGACTACTGTTGTTTGTGCTCCAGGATTGCAACCAAGGACACCTTTCTATACCTATGTTCAGAAACAAGGAAATCAACCTTTACTCGTGGACCCAGTCCCCGGGTATTTCAGATTAGGAATGAAATCATGGTAAACAAGGGCGTCAGGCTTTGGCCCCCGACACAGAAGAGCAGTTTGGAAGGGTAGAAAAGAAGGATTGACCCCTTTTTGCCTGGGCCCGGGTTCGGACACTGCTGGAGGAGGGAGAGAAGAAAGAAGGCTGAAACTGCTTGACAGGGGAAGACCACTAGGAGAAGAGGGGCAGATAACAAGAGGTTTGTTCCCCTATCTTTGCTCTGAAGCCTCTCTCTGCTCTGGAGGCTGGTCATCCACAGAAAAAGCCTCATGCCCCATGGAAATTGGAAGATCAAGCAGAAGCTGTAACAATTCGAGGTTGGGGCCAAAAACCGGGTCCAGCATAAAAAGGACCAGGTCTATGCAGAGAGATTACCCGCACCACCATCAACCATTCCCAGACTATTTGCTGGAGCCGCGGGGGGAGGGAAATGCAAGACTGGGCTGACCCTGGAGGCTTCAAGAAGAGGGCCACAAGCCGCTGAGGAAGATGGAAGGCTTGAAGATGTCGAAACCAACAGTCGCAACTCGGGATCCCCAGAGGATGGGGGCTGGTTCGGAGGGGGAACAACATCCTTGACATGCACCTTACGGAAAACATGGAAAAAGCTTCCATGCAAAAAACAGGAAGTGAAATAACGAGCGGGCGAAAGAAACACAAGGGACTATCTCCAATGAAAGTCTTTACCCACCCTAAGCCAAATGCGGGAAGCGAAGGGCTGAGACAGGTTCAACTCCACACAGATGTGAGCCACCCCTGCGTCCTGGAGTTGAAGAGTCTGAATATCCGCATAGAGGAAAGATCCAATGGTGTCTCCTATACTACAGAGGAAGCCAAGGTTATAGAAAGGGAGAGGGAGTTCGGGTAAATTCACCCAGATCGCCGCTTGAGGAGCGTCTTCGCCGAAGTGAACATCCATATACCACCAAAAAAGGTTGAAACGCCATTTCCTGAACGACTGAGTACTTTGAGACCAGGCCTTCACAAAATATTCACGCGAGGCCAGCACCATGCAGAAAGATTTCCGATTCAGAAAAGAGACCCTTGCTGGAGCCTCCAAACCCCAAGAAGACACGAAGTCCTGGAAAAGAGGCAGGGGGGTTTATCCACACCAAAACGGGCCACGAAGGTCCACTTGTGAAGACCAACAACAGATACAAAAGACACTGAAGAAAAATCGATCGTCAGAGATCCTTTGACCAGAGATGCATGGATGCCACAAGGAATCTTAGGGATCAGAGGAAGCCGGGTTGTGCGGGAAGGCGCGGGGCGAAGGAGGATATCTTTTAGCGAGGTGCCGCCCCTGGAAACGCTGGAGGCCTGCGGATCCACTAGATCTGAGGAACCCCGAGGTTGGGGGGCGACACAGGGGCAAGGAAGGACCACAGATTTCCGCAGGAGGAGATGCAGCAGCGACTGACAGGGGAGGAGGCAGAGGAATTTGAAAAGGAGGAGGCGTGTGCGGCATGTTCTCCCGAGACATCCCATCCACATCAATGTCAATTGGAGTCAACCATGATTAAAGATATTCTGGGAGAAATTTATAGCAATTAATCCCAATAAATTATTATAATTTTTTTGTGGAAAATGTATTTTAACAATAATTCATTTACGTTATATATACATAAGCTTAATGGAATCAAAATACATTAGGTTTTATATAATAATTATAGTCAATGTAATAGTATTCAAATAATATTATTAGACATTTTGAAAATAATAGTTTTATTATAGTGCATATTAAAAAATTTATTTGGTAATTAATTTTAAATCAAGTATGTGAATCATATTTTTTTGGGAACATTATTTCTTTTATGAATATAGTTCAGAAAAATGGAAACATGTATGCTAGTTCGAAACCGATTGTGGCCAAAAAGGTCATGGGGCGTGAATCAATGATCAAATGATGACAAGGGTATGATTCCTATAACTAGCCTCCCTAAATTCCTGGTTAATATTACATTGTTTTTATTTTAAAATAAAAATTAATGATGAACCAATGGTGTTACTATAGAGGTATAAAATATAATGTTTTATATTGGATAATGTTTTCTAACCATATTGGATTTGGGAAATTGTTAGAGGCAGAAATAAATACTTCTACTCTTTTATAGATCTCACAATTCATTAAAAGTGAAATTCTTGTGCTTAATTCATAAAAATTTCATTTTTGGATATTCATTTCTTGGTGAAAGAAATGTGTTTCAAATCGATAGAAGCCCTACCAACTGGGTAATTTTTTCTCATGAAATAGAAACATATCATTTAAGAATATTTCCTTTTATTCATAGATAATAAAAGAATCCACAAATTATAGAAAAAATATCATGAAAGAAAAATGCTATCCAATTAAATTCATATCCAATGAATCTGATTGTCATTTATGCTTTTGAGGACTTTATATTTCAATTTATCATTAACTTTCTAGAAAATAATGACTCCAATCATGAAATATAATTATTTATTCATTCCAATCATTTAAATATCATCACATTACAACAATGTTCTCTTACATACAAGACCATGTTAAATGTTATTATGAAACACCCCTCCCCTCCTCTTTGGATTGAGAAGTTGGGAGTACATTAATTGACCTTATGGGACATCCCCAAGACACCAATGACTGACAATAAATTCAAATGGATTCACTAACAGTTGGGGGATGAATTTACCTTTTATGATAAAAAACAAAACATTACATAACCAAATAATCAACTACATGATACAAGATATCAATGAATGAAATTTCCATAAAAATAATTGATATTAAAATAATCCTGAAACCATGTACTACAACATAAGACTACAATATCAAAATACATAGTGGAATAAAAAACTCATGGACTCTAAAGACAACTCCAATATCTAAACAAGAACAATGCTCCAACTCCACAAAACCGACAATGTATCAGGAAGTAATACTAAATATGTGTGATATGATACCCTTTCACATGACTTGATAAACAACATCTACAAATGAACCATTTCACTATAGTAGATGTGAGTAATAAAACTCAGTTATTTTTCCCGCATTGATATCCCTACTCACTCAACTATGATAGAATATGTTAGGACATTTATATAAAATAGTTATATAAATGAATTTCTAAAATATTTTATATAAAAATATAAAAAAGTTCCATAGTAAAAAAATTATTCTTAAAATAATAACAAGTAAAAAGTAAAGAAAAAAAGTTCTTTAAAACCATTTCCAATTTCCATTTGGAATACCTCGTTCCATTCCAAAAAACTACACATCCACACGTGGATTATTGGTTATGAAAGTTCCATACACATGAGAAATTTCTCATCAATCAATCATGTCATCAATACATAATTAAATAACATGTTCCATTACACCATTTTCACCAAACACAAGGTCATATTTTAATGATTCCTCATACTATAATATTAATAAATACCACCTAGTATTCCCAAAAACCATGCCAAAACAATCATGCCCAAACCACTTGAATACCAAGACAAATCAATTCCAAAGAAATTTCAATAAAAAAACTTTTTATCGAAATCCTTTTCCATTAATATAACCAATACACTATTTTATAATAAACATTTCGAAATCATTCATCAATGCATTTTGGAAAAATATTCTACATTGTCACAAAAAGCCACAAACCCCCACTAAAGAAAGTTTCTAACAGAATTTATACACAAATTTTATAATAGAATTCAATCAATTCAATCAATTTGAAAAAAATATTGCATGTAATAAATTATAGAGTCATGATTAAAACCACATATATCAGGATTTATGCTGAAACAAAGAATGACATTCAAACGCCAACGAAACCAGGTGGAAAATCCAAAAAATCACCTTATATCTCTCTAACTAACATCAAATAAAAAAAATATAATAATTTTTATCATCCACTATATTATATATGTCCACAAAAAATATATATCTATGTTACCAAGGGAGATAACGATGTAGATCTAAGAGAAACAACGTTGAACATCCAACAACAATCACTTCATGTGAGAATAAAATTTCAAATAACTTAGAAAATCCTTTAGATCACCTCCTAATTGATGGGATAATCTTTATTATCCTTTTAGAAGATAGAATATTGAGTTAGGTATGAATAGGTGGAACAATGATGGAGTTAAAGATCAAGCCAACACATCCTCACAAGAATGCGTGTTTTTGAAAAATCCATAATCAATAGTGGTTTCTCACCGATCTAACAAGTATTCAAAATTTAATAAAATTATATGTTCCATTACACCTTTTTCACTGAGAAAAATGTCATATTTCAACTAGAATTATAATGAAATATAATCATACACCACCAAGTTCTCCCAAAAACCATGCCAATATAATCATTCCATAACCATATCAAAACCAAGAAATGTCAATGCCAAAACCATTTATATTCCAAAACCATTTCAATGAACAACCTTATTATTGTTTTTTAATAAATATAATAATGAAACTATTTAAAATCCACATTTTAAAATCATTCATCAAATAACATTGCATAACAATTCAAAAAATTCACACAAAATCACAACCCATCACTAAAGAAGATTTCTACCTTGATCTGCACACTAATTTTATAGTCAAAATAAATCAATTTATAAAATTTTAAACTTATAATTCATGTTTCAAATATTGGAGTCAAGAGTTAATACACCTGGTTCAATATTTGTGGTCAAAACAAGGAACGTCACTTAATTGACAACAAACCTGGGTTGAAATTATAAAAACCCACATTAGAACTCTTCCCCTAAAATAAAAATTGACTGAATATAATCATATTTGGAATCCACTATCATATATATGTCCACATAAGATATAGATATAGAAAACCAAGATATATTGAGAATATTATCTCTGATAAACCACTATGAAAAACTACGAACGATCACTAATTATGAGGGTCTAACTTCAGATCACCATGGGAAGCCTTCATATCACATCTAGATTGATGGGACAAGCTTATGTATCCTTTTGGAAGAGGTGATATTGAGATATAGATGAATAGTGGGGAAAATGGGTGTTAAATATAATAGCATTTGATATCCACAATTTTAGGATCTCACTTTTTACCCATTCAATATTAGTCTCATAGTTAAAAAAACATTGAAATAATTGTGTCTCATCCACTGCCTTAAGGATGAACCTCACACGGTGTCTTTCACAATTTCCAAACCATGTACCAATATATAAAAATCATAGTTTACAACATATAATTACATATATTACCCATCCGCATTGTTTGGAAAAATATTTTCCCATATGTTCGCTTACTCTTTAGCCATTGCCTCATTATGCAAGGTTTTTAGTATGTTATTCACGATTTTACCACACTGGGTACCTATTGTGAACCTATAGAAAATCCTAAAAAATAATTCAATAGTTGTAAAAACTCTCACAAACATCACCCATATACTTTATATATTTAAAAAATATAAATAATGTAATACTTACATGAAAATTGGGGTGCTCCGTATTCTATAAGACCCTTATACATCCATTCACACGTAATAATCAGATGTTTCATTAAATCTTTTACAATGTGAGGTTTTCAAAAATATATTTTACAAAAGCAATAAACGTGACTAATAAGATCAATTTTAAATTTTGAGTATGTAGTTTTTTTATGTCTGGTATAATGTAACACCATGAAATTCAAAAATAAAATCATTGGGTTTAATAGCGTATATGGAACGCATTTCCAAACATAGAAGATTCTATTAAACATGAAGAAATGATTTTACATTTATTTTTTAATAAATTAAATATTTTCAATAAAATGATTACATTAATTTCTAATACTATCTTGCATTACACACAACAATATTTTTTCCAATAGCTTGCATTACACACAAGACATCGTTTTATAAAACAATAATATATTATTATTATTATTCTGTATAGCAGTTATCTCATAGACATTTGAATAATGTGAAGGAATAGAATAGAATAAATAATTAAAATATTTATTTTACACATTTATTTTAATTATCTATTTATTATAAATAATATAAAGATCATTTAAGAAAATAAATATTTTCTGGAAAACTTCATTTTTCTATAAGATGGTTTGTGCACACATTGCATAGATAATCTAAAATTACATTCTCTAAAATTAGAAAATAGTATTTGAAAAAATATATTTAATTTTTTATATTTTTATATAAAAATTATCTTAATGATATTTTTTGGTTTCTTTCTAATTTTTTTTGTTGAGTAGTAAAAAATAATTAATTTTAATTCCAAAGTTCTTTTTTAATTGTTCTATTTGTATACAAAAATAAAAATTTATATTTGTTTCAAAGTAATTTGATTAAAATATATATCAATAAAACCAATTTATTTTATTGGAATCATTATAATATTGAATTAAGATATAAAAACTATGTATGATTTTGAACATATCAACAATAAAAACTTTTTCTCTCACCCATTTACTAGGATAATTTTAAATTAACATTTTTTTATTCTATAAATATATTTTGAAAAAATGATTCCATATTTAGAATCATAATAATTTTTAAATTATAACAGGTTAAAAAAGATTTTGTATAAAGATTAATAGTGAATATTGTAAAAAATATTTATCATGGTTAAGGTAAAAATGAATTTACTGGAGGTTAATATAAGAAGATAAGAATTAAAATGATCTAAAAACTAGTAAAAAATATTTTACACATATTTCTACCATAAATCATATATTTTTCATAATTTATCATTTTTACGATTCTTATTGATAAAAATCGGTGTATAATTGAATCTTTTAAAAAAATTACCAGTGTGACACCCACTACACATAAAAAAGGCCACCCAATATACACTCATATTTACACCATCAACCCCATTTGGTTTATAAATCAATACCTATATCACTTCCTATATTCCATATTATAATCCTAGAAGCATTATTATAGTCATAACGAGGGCCTAGGAATGCATTTGGTGAAATCCTATGGGGGATAGTCGAATAAGAGTTAAGGATCTTCAACTAATGTCCTTGTTTTACTATATTATCCACTTCCACAAAAAATTATTAAACCATTGTGATACAATATACTCAATGTAATAAATATAATTATTTGCTTTTATAATAATAGAATGACCAAAAAAATTTCACTTCAATCAAATGGGCTATGGGATCATCATTCATGTTTATGGAGGACAACCACCACACAAACTGGTGTTTTTGTTTTTCCATCACCACCTATCATGATTGAGTTTGATTTTGGATAAAAAAATTTTATATGAAATTTATAACATAATTATACTAATGGAGTAATTATATAATACATACCACTTTATGATCCATTCTTTTGGGGATACAATAACGTCACTCGTGTGTATAGAGGACTACCGCCTCACTAAGAAATGTTATTCGACATTCACTAACACATTACGTGGAAGGTGATAATGAAACATTAAATGATTATATGTTGAATAAATTATATAATTATGATATTAATTAAATATTCATCTATATTTATTTATAATATATAATTTTATTCTAACATTTTAACTCACTAAAAGATGATAATATATTCCTTTTATGTGTGGACCACAACATTCATGAAGCACTCTAACTCTATTTTCTTTACCAAACCACATAGATGATATACATATATATATAAGTATATAAAATTTTAATTTTTATATTATGATATTTTTTAATGATGAAAAGTGACTTACCTCATTTCTATAATATTCTTTGAAAAATCGAGTCATTATTCAAGTGTAGATAAGTGCTACCGTCTCCAGGATAGTAATGTGCATCATTTTTCATAATCAAATAAAATGAATTGTTATAAAAATATTTATTCATTAAAATTATAATTATTTCATGAGTATTATTAGGGATACAATTAAACAATATAACATGCTACAAAACCTGAACATTCATGAAAAAATATTCTTGGGAAACCAACGCAATTTACACCAAAAACATTAAAGATAGAGAATGAATATTATAGAATGGGTGAAATATTGGTATAAATAGACCATATCAGATATTAAAAAATTAATATGGCTATAATATATGTTAATAACATGTTTAAACACCCTATAAAGGTGATTTATGCATGTTAAACCAAAAGGAAGCAAGAGGTGTGGGATTTCTTATCAATTCCACTATATTAGTTCATGTTGTAATGTTGTACACATAATTTCTTTTATATGGTGTATATACTACCCTATTACTTGTAATATAATAATTAATTAATAATGAATCATATTTTAACTTCAATTTTAATTATTTCATTAATGTGGATTTTACAAAAGAGTTTCCAAGTGGTAATGAATTTCATATCACAATGTATTTTATTTGGGTCACATTACTTCTTCATTATATTTGATATTATTAGATACTGTGGATATTAAATTTTTATTACACTATATTGAATTTACAACTATTTTATGAGGATTTATAGTTGATACACATAATTGATTCATCGACTAATTCACAGTCCAACATTAAGATCATCATAACTGTTTATTTCAAAATCTCATTCTCATCAATATTATTCATTCTTGAGATTCAACTGAAGGAAATTGTTTGATAATTTTCTAATAGAAACATATCATTTTCTCTTCCTATTTATATTCATGATATTTTCAAGTAATAGTATTTTTTTTTCTTTTCTCAGTTAAAAAAATGTTAATTTTTTTTTCAAAATGTCAAACATCATTTTTCCCTTTGGATCGAAATCTATTTTCTTCTGAGACCATGTGATATATAAATGGTTTAAAAAAGGTTTTATCCTTTTTAAAATAATATTTTTATATATTTTTACCCATTAGTACTATTTAAAAAATTTATTACATGTATCTTTTTGTTATTTTCAAAAACAATTTACATTTCTATTTTAATGAATGTGTAAAAGGAATATGTGTTTTAACATGTATTGAATAAATGAAATTTATAGCCATCATGGAAAATCACATGTTTTAAAATTAATTTAAAAGAATCAAAATTTATTTTAAATGAAAATTATTTCCATTTTTAAGACATTCATTCCTTAAAATTTTATTTTCAAAATGAAAAGGATAATTTCCTAAAAAAATTTCATATATATTTATATTTCTTTATTAAATAATAACCAAAACCCTACATTTTAAATATAATATACATGGGATCTATTTTTTTTACTATGATAATTATCCCCCTATATTTTTCATTATAATTTTTACCCAATATAGTATTGAGAATAAATTCCTTAATTCATTTTTATATCCACTAACTTCACCACGAAATATTCAATTTCCAATAATAATGGGATATTAAATTTCTCCTAATTATCCAAATAATTTATCATTTATATTCCTATTTCTTAAACCATATATCATTTTTAAATATGGTGTTTTACATTAAATGTTATTGGATTGAGTTGATAAATATTGATAAATCTATATCCTTTACTCAATACATATATTGGCTGTTAAGGAATATTGAATCAGAAAATAAAATATTTATTTGTTATATTAGTAATGTTTTGGACATGAAATGATAGGTGGGGACCATTATTGTATATCCCCTCCATGCATCTATAGGTCTCATGGGATAGTTAAATAAGATATCATTAAATGGGTTTTTACCTGTAATTCTAAGCCGTCTTGTGAAAGGCATTCACGATAAATGTATCATGTGCCTAAGACATGATTTCCATTAATTAATAATTTCCATTATTCAGAATTTAGTTATTATTATCCATGATATTTTTACAATGATATTATATTTATGTGCATTTGTTTCTTAATTTTTTATTAAACTGAATGTGTATTAAGTTATTCACCATTCTATATTAATTATTCCTTATCTTGTTGTGATAGTCATGTATTTATTAAATGGAATTTATTTTCAGTTATTTACCTTACAATATTATTTATTATCAATGATATTTTTGAAATGATATTGTCTTTGGATGGAGTTTCTTCTCAGTTTATTGATTACATGGAATGTGTGTTTTGTTACATTCCTTTATTTTTTAATTATTATTGATTCGTGATATCTCCCACTATAAATATCCCTTACTAATAATTTGATCTCACCCTTATTTTTTCCTTTACTAGGAGTCCATTATGATTATTATAATTGATATGAAAGGATATCCTAGATGGAATCAAGTCATTCTCATAAAAAAATATGTTTTAATTTTTGTGTAGAAATTAAATTTAATATTTAAGTATGTATCTAGTTTTCTAAAAATACTAAACTATTCTATTATTTATGATGGGATCCCCTATTTCTTATGAAAATATAATTACATTATAACTAACTCTAGGATACTGGGTTCATGTTCAGTACATTACAAACATTAAAAAATTTCTATATAACAATGATCTCAAAGTTATGTTTAATGATAATGATTCCATTTTTCTATAAAAAATACTTTTTCCATTGAGACTCATATTTTACATTCATTTAGTAATAAATTTAATTAAAACTTATCCCACTAAAATGATGTAATACTTTTGAAAAATGATTATTTATTAGTGATCTATGGATTAAATTTAACAATGTAAGGATTAACTAAATACCATTTATCTTCTATACTAATTATTACATGTTTCCATGTAATGTGAAACCCAAATTGAATCCAAAAAATGAGTCATATAACTCTTAAGTTCATATCTTAACAGTAATTATATACATAATATAATCTATGGGAACCTTAATTTTCATGAAACAGCCTAGTGGAATGATCAATGTCTTGAAAAATGTTCACATTAGAAGGAATCTAAATAAGTGTAATTTAAATTATATTTCACTCTGACCATATTATATTAGAAATTCTATTTTTAAGTCTATAATAATCTAATGACTTCATTTATAATCTATATTCATTTAAAAAAATAAATATTTTCAAACCACATTCATATTTTTCTATTTAGAAAACAAATTTCTTGTGTTATAATTCCAAAAAAAATACAACAAAATTTGTACCAAATTAATATCAATAATAGGGTACATGAAAACTATCACGAACCAAGCCTGGATTCCATCTGACCCGACACCCGACCTAGTCCGTAGCATGTCTCTAAAGTCATTTTCAATCCACATAGGATGGAAACTAGTATTAGGGTATCAACAACATACTTTGGGAACTAAATCACCAATGAGTATGACCATAATCAATCAATAAAAGAATAATAAGCATAAATAATAACATAACCAAACATGGTACACAATTTTTTGAATAAAGATTTTACAAAATTGACCAAAAACCAAAATACTAAAATGGAAGGGAAACAAAAAAAATGTCCCAAAGGCCTCTGGGAAACATGAGGGGAATCAACCTCATCAACCACCACCAAAATATATATCACGTAGAATTCTATCAACCATATCCACCATCATAACCATGACACATATTTCCATTACCTATAACATACATAATAAAGTATACACACACCCAAATTTGTATGATTGGTGTGATATAAATACAAGTACTATGCAGACCAAAAGAAAAAATTCTATGAAACAATATTAGAAAGCAATTCAACATGAAAATTTATACAAAATCATTTGAATTTTTTTTCAAAAAAACATTTTAAGGAAAAATATTCTAAAAGAACATTTTTTTGGAAAACATTTTTCAAGGTTATTTCTTAAAAATAATGTATACACAATATCCACCATATTTTTATGGATGGAACTACTCCGATTAAGCATCATGTCACAATAGGCACTATGGGTAAATATCTTCGGGTAACTAGAACAAGTGGAACTTTATCAACCTCATACCTCAGTTAAATGTGGAATAGAGACCACAACCCACATCTCCCTCATGCATGATCATGTATATAAGAATCAATCCAAAATTAAGGTGGTATCCGGTCATCATAATAGTTTAGTTGGTTTTATAATCTTATATCCTTCTAAGTGAATCCGAAACTCTTCACTTCTGAGTCAACTAGCGTCAATTTAGAAAAATAATCTAGGATTTACACTCATGAAAAAGTAGAACACTAGATATAGTATTCCTCCCTAGGTACCTGGGATTTCCATTTTTCTCAACTTCACATTCACATTCCATATATATCAATACATTCACAGCATATGCCAAAACATCACAATAACACAAGGTAATCACCACTTACACATGAAAAAAGCCACTCTAAATGTCTAAACACACACTAACACCATTTAGAAATACATTTCTCATCACATGCACTATTTATGAAAACCATTTGAAAACATAACAATAAAATTACATTAAAAGTCTTCCCATTTCCATTATTAACACCTTTTCAAATCCCCACATGAACCCAATCCATTCTTGAAACACGTTTCCCATTAATACACAATAAAAAATTCATATCCAGGGTTCAAAAAAATAATCCAACATTAAAAAATTAAAATTTCATTTATAAAATTTATTTTCACCTTTAAATCCCTTTGAAATCCCATTTCCCACATTCCACAAGAGGCATAAAAACCTTTTTAAGAGACATCATAATAAAGAATAAACAAATAATTACCATTTTACTTGATAAAAGCCACATTCATAATATATGAAATCCAAAACACATCCAAAATATATTTCACACCACATAATTAACCCATAGAACACTTTCATGGATGCAAGAAAGAATTTTAAAAACATTTAATAATGTCAAAACATGGTACCACCTACCTCAAACTTGGAAAAAATTGTAAATTGGTGTGAAACCACAACTAAATCTCCACAAGATCCTTAGTATGAATTATCATCATCAAACCTCAAGATCTTAGTCAACAATAAAAGATCATCCCCTTCCTGTGTCAAATAACCAACTAGGGATGAAGTACACAAAGAGGGAGGTGGAGAAACCCTAAAAGAGAGAAATATTAGGGGAGAAAATACAAACATGATTATTCTTTGAAGAATCCAAAACAAAACCTACAAAGGAAGGGTTTACTAGGGAGCCAAGAGGGGGAGAGGGAGTAATCTAGGCAAGAGAATCTTGAATGTTGAAATGAAAGTTGAATGGCTAAATTACATAGAGGACCCAACCAATGTTTTCAAATATTTAACTACCTGGACATTGAATGTGGTTTTTAGACATAGTTTACATAATAGTGTGGCAAACGGGAACCCCTAAATATCCCAGAGGGACATATTTCATGGTTACCCCACTATGATTAAAAAAAATGCAGAAACTATGTGATTACCTACAATGCAAAAATACCACTTGATCAAACAATTTCTTAGGCAAGGGCATATGGTTTTCCAAATCATGTGCTAACCATGCAATACGTACTGTTAACCCAAAAAAAGAAATATTCTCTCAAAATATCTAAGGAAAAGTCATGAAATAAAAACGGGTTCAAAATTAAACAAGATAAACCCTCAAAATTAAATCATCATCACACCCAGAACTCAATAGGAAATCAAAAACCCAAACATAAAAAGGAAAAAATGGTTAAAACAAAAACCCTTTTGTGGAAATTATCCCTACCATATTGATTTCAGCCGCTAGAGAGCCACAAAATTTTCCAATTTATCGATCAAATTCAATAGATTTCTATGCATGTATGATCCAAACTCGGAATGAAATTACAAAACATTCATCACGAAACAAAAAAAACTAGAAAATATAGAACCCTTCAAAGAAATGACAGAAGTCCCGAATCACATATTTGAAAAATACCAAATTTCCCTCAAATTAATAGGATCTAAAAATTTAACAACATCATATAGAAACAACCTCCCATGGAACCAATGCTAAAAACCAAAATGAATTGTCATCATGGGAGTCCCAAACAGACGTCCTAACAGTTAAATGCAAGTTGCTTCGATCAAAATAACAAGAAACTATTGTGAAACCTATGGTGGGTCTCCCCAGCATTATAAACCACCTAACATATATTAACATGGGAAACCTGACATTGTTCAACCCTAAAATGATCCACATAGTCCTGTAAACCCCCACCAGAAGGGGAAAGAACTTGACAACGAAAACAACATCCCGTGAAAAGGCAAAAAACCATACTATATCAGGAAAAAAAGAAACCAAGGAAAACCAATCAAAATTCCTCATCCAAAAAGGAACACCATTGGACTTCTCATAAAACAAAACCACCACACGTCATCATAAACATGGTGGAACTATTCAATCCACAAGGATCGAAATAAGAATATGAGGTCCCTACACCTATTTCTAAAAATGAGGCCATTTAAGATGTGGAAACTTCAACAAAAGAACTTAAACTATCCCCATACCCATATTAAAGATTGAATCTAGATCAATTTCCATCATAACCATAGGATTTCATATTATGCTCAAGATTTACATTGGTGCCTATGGATGGAGCCCTGATGTATGTAGCATCTACTTACTTGTGTTCAGAAGATAAATGTCCCTGTTCAGATCTATTTGTTTCCATTGAAACAAGGAATCAATAGATATAAACTCATAATCCCCTTTAACTTTGAATGAGAAATAGAAGATACAAGACACTCAATAAGAAAAAATCTATATAAAATTCAATGATTAAAAATTTCCAAAACAAAAGCATACTTCCATTGAAATGGAAGATCAAAAGAGATACACAATGCCAACTTTTAAAACATAATGAGAAAACAAAACCAAAAACACCACCCAAATAACCATTACAACTGATGAAACATAGAAATAAATGGACTCTAAAATGTGCCCAAACAACACACTACTCACAAAAAATAACTCCTAGATGCCTCCTATAAATAGACCGATAGTAACGTTCCATGTGAATCAATCATCCATAGGTACAATAGGTATTTGGAGAATTTTTTAATGATGACATATTATGATTTAGACTGTTATTCTAATGAGACACCATAATCTTATACCTAGAAGAAACTGAACAAAGATCAATTTATATTTTAATTACAATGATAAATCCCAATAGCTCCAGGTCAATTACTCATATCAATAGTGGAATTCCTATAACAACTTTTAGATATCATCACAATACTTCATGCATCAAGTGCTCATACCTGAACAACATCAATAAGAATTGCTCACCCCACTATATTGGCCAAAGAGTTTAAAATGAGATGTGAGACCTTAAATTATAAACTAGGAAAAAGATCACTCTCCAAATGATGAGATTTTAAAAAACATTTTCATCAAAATCCATAATATAAAGAACTGGGTTCAACAAATGAAAAAATACACTAGCACCGTTCCATCACCTTGCTGTAGATAGTACATTTACATTCCCTTTCTCACTTTCACACCCTCATAGGAATACTACCTGGTGAAAGAATCCTTAAAAAAGTTTCAAATAAGATCTTTCAAGGGTTTGTTTCAAGAAAAAAACTTCTACCACTTCCAGGATTGACCTTCATGCATAAATGTATAAAACGTGACCATTAACAACTCAGAAAAATCAAGTAGACTTGATACCCTTTATATTTTTCATATCCACTATTCCATTTCGTGAGTATAAACTTGGCCATGAAAGATAAGAGGAATCATCTTCTGAAAATCAATAACAATATTTTTCATTTGATCAATGGGAGGGTAAACTGATGGTGAACTACCTATGGTCGCACTATAAAGATCCATCGAATCTTATTGGGTTGAACACTATCCAACAATGAAACCAAAAACCCAATCACTCTAATCCATTAGACAAAACATTATTAAAACAAAATTGGAACACATTAAATGGATCCAACCAATAGGATTCACAAAACATTTTTCAAAATAACCCACTAAACAAAATATCAAAACAAATTCATTGAATGAACTCAAACATGTAACGCCTTTCACATAGAAATATTTATAAAACTCAAAACACCTCACAAGCTAAATTTAGAAATCACAAGGAGAACCACCACAAATATATAGTTCATCATAACATCATACCATCACATAAAATCTCATTTAAAAATAAAACAATCCTGTTTAGTTTCACACTAACAAATGGTATTCCATGGAACCTCACATATGAATATTCTCAAGATAAATAGATAACTTACCCTCTTTCCACAAATATAAACTCTAGTGGTCCCCCATAGAAATTCAAATGTTCAGAACAAATAATTTTCAATTTCCAAGACAAGAGAATCAACCCACAATTTCAACTTATCAATTTACATCCTATTTAAAAAAAATCATAAAACTTTTTAGAATTCCACTAACCACAGAGTCATAAATTACCATCAAATCCCACACCTAATTTTTTTTTATCTTTTATAAAAAAAATTCCATGGGATGGATCCAAAAATCCACTTCATTACATTTAAATCAAACTTCCAAAGCGTTCTTTAGAATATTTTTTTTAATAAAACGTTTTTCTTAAACATGAGGTTCCAATTATTAAAATCCAATATTTGTTAAACTATAGCCTTTTACACCAAAAAGAATTCTATAGAATTACACAATATAAATCATTCATATAACAAATTATGAAAAACAATTATCTACCTTCCAAAAAACTAAACTATTACCTCTTTAAATCCACTTTTCACAATTCTTAAACAAGAGTTTTTAAAGTAATATTCAGAATCCAAAAATACACAAAAATAACATACAAGGGGAAACGAGTGTTGATGGGTGAGTTGGCCATATGGTGAATACCACATGACAATAATTCAACCATTATAGAGAGTGTTCTATGATCATGTCCCTAGATCCAAAAATCTTTTCAAGACCTACATGAAACCTGACACTGTTATCCCAACTCCCTTTTGTATCCCAAACAATAAATAATCCATAAGATCCATAGAAACCAAATATAACCATACATCCCATGAAAACTCATGGTTTTATCCATAAAGTGTAATATAGACATTCCAACAGACTCATACATCGAGTACAAAACGTTCCTACACCATTTACATTGAAATACAAAATAAAAAATTTCACTTTGAAAGCTATGTCTTCTAAAGAACCAGCCTCCTATGGTATCTTTTTTTCATGAAGCAAGTTGGGATGTATTCTAAACTAACACTTGAACTAGTTTGTTTCATGGATTGAAGGGGATTATTGATCCCCATGGGTTGTAAACTAGTTCCTGGTTAGGGAAACATAATTTGGTAATGATTTCTCCCATGAGTATAACCATGATCAATCATAAAAATAAAATAATAAACCATAAATTATATCTTAACATAAATGGTACAACACTTTTTAAAATAACGGTTTAAAAACATTAAATAAAACCAAATTAATTAAATGGAAGGGAAATCGAAAAATATCACAAAAACATCGATGGAAAATGAGGGGATTAACCCACATGCACTGCCACCAACATCTAAAACAAGTGGATTACAATCAATTAGATCAACCATCACTACCACTAAACATATTTCCTTTACATGGGTCATTAAAAATTAAGTATAAAAACACCCAAAGGTACATTTAGGTTGTGAGAAAAATCCATATTGGATGACAAAAAAAAATCATGCAACAACATTAGAATATAATTTAACCTGAATATTTATAAAAATGCATTCAATTATTTTTAAGAAATCATTTTAATGGAAACCATTCTCTAGGTAAATTTTAAAAGAAACCCATTTCTCAAAATAAACTTCAAAATGATGTATATGCAAGGTCTTCCACATACCAACATATAGAACCACGTCACATAAGCATCATATCGCAATAGAAAAATGTTAGTAAATCTATAAGGGTAACTATAAAAAGTGGACCTCTATCATCCTCATACATCAGTTAAACATGGTATAGAAACCACAACCCACAAAATTTGGGTGAAGGATCCACTGTAGATGAATATATATGAAATTATAGTGGTCTGTAATCATCATCTTTGTTTAGTTAGTGTTATAATCGTCAATCCTACTAACTAAATCGGGGCGTCGACACTTCTATGTCAAATAGTATTAATTAACAAGAATAAATCATACTTTACACTTCCAAAAAAACTAAGGAAAAAATTCTAGTTTTCCTACCTTGGTTCTATAGATTTCAATCATTCTAACATCCACATTCACATATCACATGTATCAATACATTCACAACACAATCCAAACATCCCATGCACACAATAGAAACCACCACTTCCACATAACCAAAATGATTCTCAATTTATAAATGCACTCTAAAAACATTTGGAAAAAAAATTCACCACATAAACAATTTATGAAACCCATTTGGAAACATAATAGGAAGAGTTAAATAGAAATATAATCATTTAAACAATAAATCTTATTTTAAAATCTATACATTAACCCACTCATTTTTAAAACATGTTTCCCATTATTTACACAATTCAAAATTAATATTAATAGTGAAAACAAGAATGAAAACATTAGAAAAATATAATTTTTTTTATAAAATTCATTTTTACCATCAAATCCCATTTGAATTCCATTTTAATCTTACACACAAGGCATGGACCCCTTTTTACGAATCCTGACAATGAAACAGACACAAAACACAACCATTTTACTTTATAAAACCAAAATTCATCTTATATGAAATCTAAAAAACTTCCAAAATATATTTCTTCTCCCATAATTAAAAAACAGAACACTTTCATGGAATCAAACTAGAATGTCAAAACGATTTAATAATAAAAAATTATGGAACCACCTACATCAATCTTGGAATCTTCGGGAAATTGGTGAAAAATCACAATTGCATCACCATAATACCCTAAAAATAAATATTAACAAAAAATATCAAGATCTTACTTGAAATCACAATTTAAAACCCCTCTTATTTGGACTTTATATATTATTTTTACAAAAACAGTTATATAATAGAAGTGATTTCATGTGATTATTCATGATTAATAAATAAAATTGATATTAATTATAGTTAAAATATTTAATTATTAGTCATATAATTATTTTTTTTCCAAGGAAGATTATTACTAAAATTTTGGTTAACTAAAATAAATTATCACTTCTTGATAATATTATTTCTTTAGAAAAATTAATAATTTATTTTTTTGTCTATCAATATGAAAAATTTAAATATTTTTTAAATTTTAAATGATGTCTTGAAGTTTTATGGAAGAACATGATTTTATTTTCTTATAGTTAACTAATAAAGAAATACATTAAAGGAAATTATAAGGAGGAAAAGACCCATGAATAATTAATAGAAGAGCACTGTGATTGTGACCAAGAAAATACTCTTCCCAAGAAAAATGTAGTAAATATAAAGATATTGGGTAACCATATTCACATAAAATAGAGTCTATAATACCCTATGATGAAATTAGAGGATAAAATAGTCCGTAAAATTTCCATGATTTTCTTTTCCATAATAATACTATGTTTAATGGATAATTTTTTTCATATGTTGAACACAAATGGATAGAATGAATTTAAATGATTTTTATACAAATAGAAAATTCTAATTTTTTGAAAAAAAAAATCTAAAAGCATATATAGAAGATATTATTACATGATAATGGTGGGATTTACTTATAATCATATATAGAGTATACGTAATGACATGGGAGGAATTTAATGTCTTATTTTATGTGAAATTTAATCATAATAAAATTAAGATTTATAAGAATAAAAAAAATAATTCATATGGTATGAAAATTCATTAATATGTGGATAAATTAACTAATATTTTCAACTCTGTTCCTACCATGGAAGGTGATTATGCGTCAATGTATTAATGGGTTTTCTATAGATAAAATCCACAACAATGATTATATGTGGGTTATATTTTATTAAATTGTTATATAGATTTAAAAATCAATACTTGTATAGAAAATAATGATTATTGAGTTTTCAAGAAGGAACCTATGGGCCTTGGTGAATAAATCATGGAAAGAAAAAGTAATATGAGGAATTTTTCTATAGAGACAATATATAATAGAGAAAGATAATAGATTTATTATGTCAACTATCTTAGGAGAGATATAATTTATAATATAATCAATGATTCATTATGAGTGATATTTAATCTATTTATCATAGTGATTGAATATACTATTATGTTTATTGGAAGTTAGTATATATTTTTCTTTTTTTGATAATAAAAGGAATAGATGGAATAATTTCGAACCTACTTTAGAATTTGATGTCATAGTTAGGGGATCCTAGAATAGAAATAATCAGATATCATATGGGATATGTAGACTGGTTAGTGGTTGGGTTCTGTAGGGTCAGCCTTACTTGGTTGGAATGAATCATTATATCCAGGTGACTTGGGGAAAATCTTGAGGTGTATGTTCTGATAAATATTTCATACTAAAAATTTACCAGTTAGTATTAGAGTGATATCTTCAACACTCTAAGTCATGAATCATGAGAAAAATAATTTTGATATTGTATTTATTTTATATAGTTTTATATAACTCATTTTGTATTTCTAATCTTGTTTGTGATTTTTTATTGACATTAGAGTTGGTATCTACAATTATGATTATAAATTCTCCAATGTTGCTAAAAATGATTTTATCTAAAGATGTTTAGCATGTGGGAACATGATCATCATGTAGGTTGATATTTAGGATTTCTATTCATTTGAAAAAATGATTTTTTTATATAATTTAACTCATACACTATGTGATACATTTTTCTCTCAGGTTAATTATGATAGAATAATAATGAAATTATATATATTAAATGACATTCAGTTTTTTTTTTCCATAATGGTAATATATAGGATAGTTGAAATTATTTTGATTTAGGAAATTTAAGGATTGATACTTGTTATGTAGAAAGATTAGTTCTTGGTATGGTTTAAGGGGATATTTTTGATATTTTTCCTACTATTATCGACCCTATTTTGGATATATTTTCTAAAGAATTATAATGGTTCCCTAATGAGTGGGAGGTTATTTAAAAAAAATACATAGTACCCAATATTGGGTCTATTTACATTACCTAATGTTAAATATATATTTTAATTTAAAAATAATATAATTTTTTTCATTATTTTGTGTTGAATTAGATTATAAGATATTGTATTTATCATTCTATCACTCATGGGTTATACTCTAAGAAGGTGGATGGATTAAGCTAATATATAGAATATTAGTATCACAACTACGTGTTAAGGAAATTGATATTTCCTATTATATAAAAAAATTATTATATGTGTTTATTTATTATATATTTATATATTCAAGATCACATGTGTGGCTTGGATGGTATTTTGGAATAGTCATGGTGACATTACAGCCCCATATATTTTATTCCAAATATTGAGATATCACTTTTGGATTTGAGAGGTGATATATTCTTGGAATATAGTATTGAAATTGGGAATTTTTATTTATCTTAAGAATGTAGTGAGGGTTATTTCATGGAAATTAACCTATAATGTCTTATAAATTTAATTTTTCTTGGATTCATGGGGTATTTTTAATAGTTTACTTAGTATTTCCCCCATTTTGAAGAAATAAGGATGGATTTTACCATTAATGTAGGGTTGTTTTATGGTATAAAAAATATTAGTCTATATTTAAGTAATTAATATGGTTTCATACATCTACAGCCATTCTAGTATTACATGATATGGTTAATTTACATTTATTTACAAAATCTATTTGATTCTACCTGGCTAATGTATATAGATATAAATATATATAATTCATAATATATATATATACCATATTATAGAAATAGATAGATTGATCTTATAATGAATATATCAAAGTAATTATCTTTAATACTGACTTCATTTTAGATATTATCCAAGTGGAATTTTTAACACATTGAAAATAATGGTATTCTTATTAATTTATGTCCTAGAGGATCAATGATTCCTTGAATGATTATATAACGGTTATTTTGGAATAGATAAATTCATAATAATTTCTTCATTTTATTTATTCCTATTCAATATAAATAATTCATTCTTGTTCTTATTCATGTCATCACTTCATAGAAACTTTATTAACATATAAATACCCAATTTTCTAAAATTACTCATATTTTAATTATAAATATGTCTTATTAAAAATAACAATGTTTTGAAATATTTTGTAAATCATAAAAAACTGATTTTTTTCAGAGGCACTATATCATTCTTTATGTTTGATCATTTTTCTTGAAACTATATAGTGGTTTTTAAGGATATATTTTATAAAAACACTTGTTTAAGATTTTTTTTGTTTTCTTTATTCACAACATCAGTGGATGATCATTTAAAAAAGAGTAGGTATATATAATGGATTAATACTCTAGATATTAGAAGTGTTCATAAGTATATTTAAATTTTATTACTATAGGAAAAATATTCACTATAATACCATAGATCATGTTTCAACATTTCCATGTATCGATAAATGTTCTATGAATAAATTTTTGGATTCATAGTGATATTTTTGGCAATACTACTAGGAAATACATTTGGATAAACCATCACTCGTGTATAAATAATTAATAGATATATTATTTTAATTCATTGCATAATATGATTAAATGTTAACTTATCACATTGAAAATATTTATATCACACTAATTTAGTGATCCATAAGATTAAACTATTCAGACAATATGTATGAAAGTTAATGATTCACACTTTAATAGAAATCCCATTGAATTTCATGGTTTCAAAATCTGAAACAAGATGGGAAATCACACTATAGTGGATAATTCTATATATTAATGAAGAAAAAGATTATATTTATAGATTTCCCAAAAATATGAATTTTTAATCATTAATTGAGGCTAACATCATTGATGGATAGTCAAAGATATTTTACTATTATTTTTCCATGTCACATTTATTAGATTAAAAGATGTAGACATCTAAAGACAAGAGAATTATACTATAATAATTATGGTTATGTTATAATAGTGTTAATTCAATAATAATTTTTCAAATTTTATGTTCTTATATTTTTGGGATTTTAGAGATCTCAAATTATGGAAGGGTGAATTGAAATTAATGACCTATTTATGATGATTTTTACTATAATAGTCATATTAAAATAAATATAAATATATTAACATAAGGGAATTAATGTGGTAATAGTTTAAAGAGGAAAATTATATTTTAGAGTGTTTTTGAAGGGTTAGTTAGAGTTCCCTTTTTATAATTGATGATAATGAAAATTTTGTAAGTATTTGAAGTTAACAATAATATATCACATGTTTTACCTATCAATAAGACTCAAAAATAGAAAATAATTTTGATGAGATATGTTTTTCTCTATACAGTCCTCATGAATTCAACTAGAAATAGTTTATTAAAATGTTATTACTTTTACCCCTTTGTTAATATTTTTTACCCTTTTGGGAATGTTTCATGGTAACTAGATTATGTCGAGGAAATTTATTATCAGGCCTACAAATAAAATATTTATTACTAAAGAATTTTTATCTAATATTTTAAAATATTAAATAAATTTTATTTTATAAAAGTTTAATTTTTAATATAAATTATTATTAACAATAGTGTGTGTAACACATAAAAACCAGTTTTTAGATATATGTATTTTTATGAATAAACATAATGTATATGATATAATTATTAATATCTTTTATGTACCTCATAAAAATTATTTTATTATAAAAAATTAAATTTTATGTGTCTTTTATATAAATAAAAAACCTAATTTCACAAAAATAATATTTATTTTAAAAAAAGATGAAATTTTTTTCTTTTATTGGAAAATATTTCTTAACTTATCAAACATTTTTTCTCTAAATTCATAATAGTATTTCAAGAAATAATATTTTAAATAGTAATAAAAATATGATAAAAAATGTATTCTCTTTTTTTTCATGCACTTAATTATTGATATAATTAAAAATGCTACCATTTTTTTCAAAACTGTATTTTTGACTATTCTCCTAAAAATAAATTATTTCTGAAAAATATCAAACATTAATCATAAGCTAATAAAAATCTGTAGACTTAAAAAATAAAGTTAGTTTAATTAATTTATAAAAAATAAATTTTTGAATTTTACTTATATAATAAATTTCTAAATATCAAGGAAAACTTATTTTATTAAAAAGTTATGTTTGTTACCCTTATGAGTTATTAAAATTATTTCAAATAAATATGTAATTTAAAATTTTTTAATATAATAGTTCATTTATTTTCATATCAGATATCATAAAAATAATCATTTAGATGTGGTTAATTTAATTTGTCAAATATTTGAAGAATTTTTTAGAAATAACAATAATTTTTTGTATTAAATTATATTATTTATTTATCCTCTAAATATAAGAAATTTTTGTTCATTAGTATAACTTTATACAATATAGTTTTTTCATCTAATATTTGTATCAATAAAACTAATATAATATGTTTAGGATTGTTTTTGTTTGTTTTAGAAATATAAAACAAGCTACAAAAACAATGTTTATTTAAGAAAATCATATTCAGAAATCTCATGTTATTATACTGGAAACAATCATCAATACAAAGGGAATTTTTATAATTGATAAATATAATTTTTCAGTTATACATGAAAAGAATCCAACACTATTTCTAATTATTAAGAATATATTTCTATTTGAATACCATTCATAGGTTCTTAGTCTATATATAAATCAGCTACTTATTATATAAAGACCAAAGTGATATAAATTTATATTCAAATAGTGTTAATAAATTAGGGGGAGCCTTTTCTTATTTGATCAATATAAAGGAGATGTCCTATAAATCCCCACACACCATATTAGATAATTTTATAAACCTTTTTATAGGTGAATCCTTGAATTATGAGGCAAAATTAAAAGTTAAATAGAAGAAGTTTCTGGAATTAGTGATGTGCCAAAAAGAGTTCAGTAATTCATCCTTGATCGAGTGACCATTATTGTCCATGAATGGTTCATAATCTAGGTAATACTTTATGAAATCAAAATAATAACAAGAATCGATAAAATATTACAACTATTTTTCAATGAACAGATATAAATTCTTGAATATGGTGATACAATGGAACTTAAACATGATAGTCTTCCTTGAACTCTAATAAAATACATGATAATGAATAATTATGATGAATTCATGGTAAGGAAAATCTATCAAGAAGGGGTGTACAATGTAATGAAGAAAATAACTTTAATAGATGATCTCAAGGATATGGAAGTCAGTGAGGTTATGTACTTCTTTTATTATAATATAATAATTAGAAATGAAAATTAAAAATAAAATTTCCACATGACTTCCATCGGTGTGGAAAGGTTGGGAACCTCAATACATTGTTCCCCAAAGGATTCCAAGAAAACTATAAAGATAATCACTCGTGATAAAATCATCAAAAGATGTGAAGTTGAATATATGTTCCGAACAAAAATATTCAATAATAAAAAAATTAATTTAAACTAAGATTAAATCTTGGAAGTGATATTATTTTAATAAAATTAGGTCTGTAAGGACTTCAATGAAGAAAATATTATGTCTATCATTAAAAAACATAAATAAGAGGAACAACATAGTGACAAAACAAACTTTATGAAAATTTTAAATCCCAATGTAGAGCAATAAGTGATTATTGGAGAAGTTAATTATTTTAGGGAAACCATAAAATAATCAAAATTTGTTTTTTATGGTTATAAAATTTATATAGAATAGTAAAAAGAAGATAAAAATTAGTTAAATTTGAATCTTAAGTGGCAAAATAGGGAAATCAAAAAAAAATATGAAAATGAGGTTGAGTATAAAGTCATAAATGAATAAAATGAAAGAATATTTTATATATCAACCTATATATTGAAGTAAAAACTAAAATGATTCAAATATATTAAAACCTATACAATTGATTTATGGGTAAAATATATATGATCCCAAAAGTCACTTGACTCTTGGTGTGACATTGAGAAACTATAATGTGTAGGATATGGATATTTTATATGTGAAAAACGTTAATCTAGCTATGAATATTGGGGATTTATCATAAATACATAATTATAATGATAGTGGAAAACTAAAGTGACATTTATCTAATAAAAAATATTGATGGTTTTTAAAAAACCACAAGAACTCAAAAATCAGAAAAAAGATTACACGGCTGGATTCAAAAAGACAAAGAGGGTTACTAAAATATTGAATTAATTGGATGAAAAATTAACAAAATGTTTACTAATATTATTTTGAATGATGAGAAATACTTGATATATGTTTCATTTAAAATCAACACATCAAGTCATATGTAAAAAAATTAGATTATTAAAAAAAATTATACCCATTATCTTTTAAACAGCTTTTTATTTTAAATTTTATAACACAAGGTTATTAATTGATCATAATGAATGAAAAGATGTGTTTCTAATGATACTTAGTGATGTAATTATAGGTTAATAAAATCAACATCTTGGGTTATAAAAACACAAAACCAATTCATACCCATAATATTTGAATTTGATAAATTCTATTTGGCGGATGAATGGATATATCCCTATATAATGATGAAAAGTTGTATATATTGATTAATAAAGGAAGGTATTAGACATATAATGTCACAAAAGTTGATTTAAAAATTTAAAATCATTGTTGAGTCAACATGTTCTGTTATGACCTTTCCATTCATTTATGTATTGAAAACCACAAACACATTTTCCTAAAGAAAATTATATTTCTCTAATAATTATTTTCATAATGAAAAGAATATTTCTCAATGAATTTTTTTCCTTTATCACTATTTTTCAATTCCTTATCTAATATTTTCCTAATAAAATTTTGACCATCATTTTAATAAATATAATATTAGATCCATACCTAACTAAAAACCTCATAGTTACTTTGAATCTAATCTCCCTAGAATTGTGAATATGATTTCTTTTAAAATCAGACTCTGATTTCTTATCAAAATCAGACACCAATTTCTCCTAAATCAAACTCCAATATCTCCAGATATTAGACTCTAGTTTCTTTTTGAATTAGACGCTTATTTCATTTTCAATCAAACTCTGATTTATCCTAAAATTAGATGTCAATTTCATCTAAAATATGACTTTGATATCTCTGAAAATTAGACTCTGATTTCTCCTCAAATCAAACTTCGATTTCTACTGAAATCCAACTCAGATTTCACCTAAACTCAGACACTGATTTCTTTTGAAATGAGACTCTGAATTATCCGGAAATCATGACCTATTTTCTCCTATAATTCAACTATGATTTGTAATGCCCTAACCGTAGTTACCTAGAGTCAGTACATTATTATATAACTTTGGAATGGCCACAAGAGATCAAGTCCCAAAGGACGAATCAGTTTAGTATCCTTGGAAGTACTAGATATATACATAAAAATTACATTACATTATGAAATAAAAAAACCAAATTTTGTCTCTTTTGGACACACTCATATCGCTTAGCCTATCCCTGTAGGTCAATCATAATGTACTTATTTTCATCCTCAGAAAAATAAAACATAAGAAATAAGATAGGTCATATGCTCAGTAAGGATAACAACATAGCTGAAACTATTATAAATAATTATAATCATTTAAGGTAATTTATAAGACTAAAACACAAGACTCTTAAACGTAAAATTCAGCATAACATGGAGAAGTTAATTAAAAGAATTACATTTACTTATTCACATGGATATTCTACTAGTTGACTAATCACATGTTATATCAATAGATAATTTCAAAATGATGGAATGCATAATTCCTGACATCATAACCACATATTCAAGGCCTCATGCCAAGACTACCAATAATTTTTTTCCAAGGCCTTGTGTCAAGACACTAGTTTTTCTCATGAAACCTACCGATTCATCTAGAGTCTATAGCGGGATATTCCCGTCACATATTACATCCAAATAATTCCTCATATGAAATGGTTAAAACATAACATAATCATTCGTATTAAATATATCATAAAAAATGTTAATAATGTAACCATAAAACATGAATGGTATAAAAATTCACATCCATAGTCAAACATGTCACAAAACATTCAATACAATATGGAATATTTTATCATAATAAATCAAAATCAAATAAGAATAAAATCCAACAAAGGATGTTTACATAGATGAAATAAATCCAAAAACTATTTGAGTGAAATATATCTTTCTACATTAAAATCATTTAAATATAAAGAAAACATATATTTTGAAAAAATTATTAAAATATTGTAAGGGAGATTTGAAGGTGTTATTATGGCAGAAAAAAATTTCACTCTCCATATAAGTTTCTAAAAATATTCATACCTTAATTTTCTGAAAAGGTTATAAAGTACTATGTTTGAAAAATGATATAAATATTCATTTCAAAACATTTTTTAAAAATTAAAACAAGGTTATAAATGAATTTAATCAATAGTGTAAAAAATAGTAAAAAGGTTTTGAAATACATTTTTAAAAAACATAGATGTTGATGATAATGAAGTCGCAGTTGATACTTATGTATAAATAACCCGGGACAATAAAGAGATTGTAAAGATAACCCCTGCTTTGTACTTTTCCTTAGACGAGGGTAGATTAACATCATATATAATGGTTAAAGAATTGTTACTAATTTATACAAGATCCCCATACATAAATATGATATCATATATGTTATTTTAATATTGCTTGTTAATAATATTTCATTAGTATCATTATTTCAGGCGATAACTGATTCATTTTTTATTTTATATTTTGTTACATAGGTCATGTTTTTTATGGATATGATTTGTTTTATTCATATAAATAATTATATTAAGTTCTTAATCATTATTTTTAATCATCAAATGAAAATTTTTCTATAGTGGTAATGATGGGGAATAAAATCTCATCGTATCGTGGAGATGGTAAGTCGTACATATGCACGAGGGATAATATCATTATATTTATGGTTAAATCATTATAAATTGAATGTTATATTATATTTACATAATAATTAACATTTATATTTATTATCTAGATCAATTATATTCATTATTATACACATCCAAATAATGACATGTTGAATGAAAAACTACACCACGACCTGGAGACAGTAAGCCTTATGTACACATGTATGGTGAATTTTTCACTCATATGATTGATAGAATAATGAATATGTTTATACCATATTTATAATAACATCACAGTTTGTAGATGTTACTGGATTTATTTTTTTGGTATTTATATAACAAAGAAAGAGGAAGTTGAAGAAGAAAAGAACATTGAAAGGGCGGGTTAAATAATTACCTCTTCTTCTAGTGCTTCCTGTTGATTTGACCAAAAGGGATCATTAAAATGTCTTTATGATTGAAGTAATTCATCTAGGTTGAGGTGAAGATAGTTGGGAGGATATTTTATCCAGGTTTTTCTGAGAGAAATGGCTTTAGAGGTGTGAATTTGAGAGAAGTGTAGGTTCCCTTTTCTAAGAGAGGTGAGAGGCACTTTTCGAAAAGATTGAAATATTAATATATTATAAAATGATTTCAGATTTATAATAGATCCAGGTTGAATTATTTAGATTATAAGATCGATATGGGTCTAAATACTTTCAACCAATAGTTTGTAGACATGTTTAGGTCACCATATATACCATTTATTTTTTATCTCTCATTTAAATAGTTTAACATTTACTATGTCTTTGTGTATTTTTATTTTACAAGGTTAATAAACAGACTATAAAATGCCAAGTGAACCTCAAGAGTTTCATTAATGAAATATCTAATGTTATCTAATTCTTTTGTCCTAGTATTATATTTTGATGGGTGTTATATTATTTAATAAAATAATATTTTTTTAGATTCTCATTTATGTCAATTTTGACACTATTTAGTAATTAGTGTTTGTTAAAGTCATAACAACTTGATTACATTGAAACCAATACATTTAATTAACACTAACATATCATATTCACCTATAAAATTTGTGGATGGCATCAAAAGTTTCAATATACATTTATTTTAATATTTATAACATCAATTATTTTAATCATTCATTAATAAGGTAATTATTGTATCATCATTATGTCATAAATAAATTTAATAATTTAACGTCTAAATATTATATATATTAAACCATTATGTAGGAAATATTTTTAGTTTTATAATGAATATTTACTGTTGAATTTATCTTATGTATAACCTTATATTAAAAATGGTTTACTTATTAAAATTAGAATTTAATACTTTCAACTATCCATTAAATAAAATATAAAAAATGTCCTAATATTATCCGAGTGTATAAAATAGAATCCTATTTTATTCCTAAGGTTTATTTTGGTTGAAATAAATTTATAAAATATAATTATAACATGTGTTAGGGTAATTATAATATCAAATTTTCCTTTAATTATGCTATTTAATTTTAATCGTGATAAATAAAATTAAAAAGTTACTATTCACAAAAATTATATTCATCATATTGAACAACATTTTACTTAGTGATAAAAACTGGGTCTGTCAGATTTTTGAAATTCAATTAACAGAAGCGGTAAAATTACATTTAATGCAAATAAGCAAATGTTCTTAGAAGGTGGGTAAAATGGATTAAAAAGTTCAATAAAGTTTGTATATATCTAACCGTATTATAAAATGTCTCTAATGAATTAAATTGGACTGATATTGGTATTATGTATCTATTTTGACTTGAAAATAATTTTAAATGAAAATAATTATCATTTAAATAAAATGTCGGTTTTAAACAATAACGTAGTGTTTTTCACTATTCATAAAAAAATTGAATGTTTTTCAAAAAATGCTAAAAATTACTCATAAGCTAATTTTGATATTCTGAATCAAAAAATGAAGTAAATTTTAAAATATAAAATTATAAAAATTTCAATAATTTGGTATTACTATTCATACCTACTTTTTAATAGACATGTTTGATTGATTGTTGTGTGCTAGAAATTGGAATTGTATACACCACAAACTATTGTATTATTCAAAGTGAAGTGTACCGAGGAAACATAGGGTGTTACATTCATCACTTATTCAAATAATTTTGTTCTCAAAATTTATAGAATATTACTGTTTAAAAAATTTGGGTGGTTCTTTAGCATATGTTTCTCATGATCCAATGATTCCCTTTCAATTTTAGGGTTTCTCTGAAGACCTTTTACCAGACAAGTCATCCGATTTGTCAACGCATGTTCTTTGGTGTCAAGAATACTAATATGCTCTGCACAATAAGATAGACCGGGTTCCAGTTCTATTTATTAAAATTTTACTACATGCATTGAGTTAGGTAAGTATCTTCTCGACAGTGATACATGAAACACATCAAAAACATTGGAGAGACTTGGCATAATTTCCATACGATAAGATACAACTCCAATTCAATCTAAAATTTAAAAAGGTCTGATGTACCTATGACTTAATTTACACTTCTTATGGAATCGTATAACACCCTTCCATATATATACATTCAAGAAAACATGTTCTCCTACTTTTAATTTTAAATCATTCCTTTAGTTATCGGCATAGCTCTTTTTCCTACTTCGAGTTGTTGGGATGTGGGTTAGGATAATCTTCACCTTTTCAATTATTTCCTCAAAAAGTTTCGGGCCTATGAGTATTCTTTCACCAAAATCATCCCAACAGTTTGGTGTGTGTCATCTCTTACCATATAACGCTTCATATGGTGCCATATGAATACATGAATGGATGCTATTGTTATAGGAAAATTCTACTAGAGGTAAATATTTATCCCATATACCTTGAAATTCATGTGAGAATGGTCAAAACATGTCTTATAAGGGTTGAGTAGTTCATTCTGATTGCCCATCAAGTTGAGGGTGGTAAGTAGTGATCAAACAAAGTTCAGTATATAGGTTTTTCTTAAAACTTTTCTAGAATCATTGTGTAAAATGGGGATCACGATCAGAAACAATCAATAGGGATATATCACGAAGTCTTAGAAATTCATTAATATATATCCTGACTAAATTTTGACGTGGTAAATCATCACTTATAGCAATAAAATGTGATGACATGGTAGTATGATCGACAATGAACCAAATTGGATCTTTCCTTCTATGAGTCTTTATTATCCCTCGGATAAAGTCTGTCGTAATATCATACCATTTCCGCTCAGTTATGAGAAGAGGTTGCAAGACTCTTTTGGGATGTTGTCTTCCAGCCTTCACCTATTGATATATGATACATCATAACACATAATCAGAAATATCCTTCTTCATTTTTTCCAACCAAAAATTTTCATTCAATTAACTATAAATCATAGTGATACTAAGGTTTATAGAGAAATTTGAGCTATGATCATCATACAACAATTCCATTTTTAGATCAGGTATATCAAGAACAAAATTCCTCTTCCCAATTTTCAGAATTCTATCTTCATATATGAATCCAATCTATCTCTTATCATACACAGCTTTAATTTTCTTTTGAAACATCTCATCATCAGTATGAGAACATTTTATCCTTTCTAGTAAATATGGTTTGGAAATCATTTGAAAAAGAATTAATGTTTCAACATCCATTATTATTCCCATAACTATCTTTACTAGATCCATGGTCAGATGATTTCATTAAACTCTCATCTTTTTCAGAAATCCATGATCATTTCTTATAAAAACATCTGATACCTTATTTCTATTCATTAGGTGGTAGTGTATAGTGAAATCATAATCCTTGATTTGATCAAGCCATATCCTTTTCCTTATGATGAGTTCTTTCTATGATGAACTATACTTCAAACTCTTTTTATCAGTATATATCTCACATTTTTTTACTATAGAGATTGTGTCTCTATATCATTAGTGAAATGATTACAGCTACTAAATCAACACCATGAGTCAGATAGTTTTGTTCGTGAATTATTAGATACCATGATGCATAGTAATTGACTCTATAATTCTGTATAAGGACACAACCAAGACTTTTCATTGATGCACCACTAAAAATAACAAACCCATCATTATCAGATGGTAGATTCAAGATAGAAGCATTGTATAATCTTCTCCTCAATTATTAAAAAACATTCATCACACTCTTTTTCCCAAATACATTTTACCACTTTATGTGTGATCTTGGTTCAGGTGTTAGCCAATCAGAAAATAATTTTGGACGAAATGTCGATTTTAACTTTCAAAACCAATAAAACTATTTACCTCAGTTATACTCATCGGTGCTGGCCATTCTTAGATTGCCCTTTTCATAGAAAGATCAACATAGATTCCATCCATATTGAAAATATTTCCAAGAAAAAATAAATCCTGATGTCAGAATTCACACTGGATAAATATCCAATATAATTAATTTTTCTAAAAGTCTTTAGAATAGTGCATAAGTGATTTTCATGATCATCAAAGCTTTTGTAGTATACCCATATATCATTAATAAATACCAATACAAATTCATCAAGATATTCCTTGAATGCCCTATTAATTAGATTCATGAAAAAATAGGGTACATTAGTCAGTCTAAAAGGCATTACTGCAAACTCGTAATGCTCATACCTTGTTTGAAATGTTGTCTTCGGAATGTCTTCCATTTTCATGCACAACTAATGGTATTCAGATCAAGGTTAAATTTTTGAAAAATATTGAGATCCCTAAATTTGATCAAATAAATCATCAATGTGAGGTCGAGGAATCTTTTTCATTATTATTATATCATTGATATCCCTGTAGTTAAGGCACAACCTCATAGATCCATCTTCCTTCTTAACAAAAAGAAGAGCGGCTCCCCTTAGAGAATCACTAGGGCGAATAAATCCTTTATTACATAATTCTTATTGTTTTTTCTTTAGTTCCTCTAATTTTACAATGGACATACTACAAGGTATCTTCGATATGGGCCTTGAACCATGAATTAAGTCAATGGAAAGTTCAATTTTTCATTCTAGAAAATGTCTATGTAAATCCTCTAGAAACACATAAACATATTCTGGAACAATATGTACATACACTATTTGAACATTCCTTCCACTAGGCACCATTTCTAAAAAAATTCATACACAAGATTAGTTTATGAATTACAATGCCTAATTCTAAAGTTGTAAAATACATAATATAAATTGAGAACATTATGCATGTAATTCATAATCATTAAAATATTTTCATTAGGGATGTATTTAATCATAAATACTTCAAAATGGTTTGTAAATAAAATGTGAATTATCCTAATCATATCCCCTAGGAGAGTCAAACTAGGTGCGTAGTAATCCCAGTTTTTGGGTACCATGATACCCCATGTCAAGCCCGAAACACCTTATCAGAATTTTCACTCCAAGGTACATCTGTGCTAGATTCACATCCACTTGTAGTATCCAAACATAGAGTTTTTTCTTGTAAAACCCATATAATATCTACATTACCAAATTTTTTGAATATTCTTCAATACTAATCCTCAATGTATATCTTAGGGTAATTTTTGATAATCAGTTTTTTTATAAATGTAGCTTCCATGGTTTATACTAAAAATACTTTGATACCAACTATAATGCCCCGACCCTAGTTACCCAGAGTCAGTTCCTTAATACATAACATTAACATGATCACAAGATATCGAGTCCTAAAGGACCAATTAGTTTAGTATCCTTGGAATTATTATATACATATAGAAGTTTTATATTATATTATGAAATGAAAAAACATTGCATCTCTTTTGGACACACTTTTATCCCTTAGCTTATCCCTTCAAGTCAATCATAATATACTTCTTCACATCATATAAAAAATAAAACATAATAAAGGGGTGATCTTAGATGCTCAGTAAGGACAACAACATAGCGGGAACTATCATAAATATGCATAAAAATTTAAGGCAAACTATAATACTAAATCATGATCATTTTAAACATAAACATCAGCATAAAATGGGAAAGTTAAATCAAATAATTCTATTTAATTATTCACATGAATATTATACTAGTCGAATAACCACATGTAATATAAATATCTAATTTTATAATAATGGAATGCATAATGCCAGACATCATAATCTCATAGTCTAAGGATCATGCCATAACTAAAAATAATTTTTTTTCAAGGACTGGTTCCAAGACACTAGTTTGTCTCATTAGAAGAACTGATGCATCGAGGGGCTATAGCGGACTCCACCCAACACTTACTAAATCCAATGCATTCCTCCTATGAAAAGGATGAAAGATAATATAAACATTCGTATTAAAAATAGCATAATAAATGTCAATACATTAACCATAAACCATGAATGGAAAAAATAGCACATCTATAGTAAAAAATACCACATAACCTTCTATACAATATGGGAAATTTTATCATAAAAAATCAACTTCAAATAAGATAAAATCTAAAAAAGGATGTTGACAAAGATGAAATCAATCAAAAAACTATTTGATTCAAATATCTCTTTCAACTTTTAAATATTTTAAATGTAAAGAAAATAATTATTTTGAAAACATTATTATAAGTTTATAAGGGAATATTTGAAGGTGTTATAATGGCAGAAAATAGTTTCACCCTCCGTATAAGCTAAAAAACATTCTTACAATAATTTGTCGAAATGGTCATGAAGTTCATTATTTAGAAAATGACAGAATCATTATTTTCAATACATTTTAAAAAAATTCAAACAAGGGTATACATGACTATAACCAATATTTTAGGAAATAGTAAAAATGTTTTGAAATACATTTTTACGTATAAGTGGATGATAAAGAAGTCCCAGTAGATACTTTCCTATAAATAAGATCTGATAATAAAGACATTGTAAAATTAACCCTTACCTTGTACTTTTCCTCATTTCAATGTACATTAACATCATGTATAAATATGAAATTATTGTTATTAAATTATTTAAGAACTACATATATAAATATGATATAATATATGATCCTTAAATATTTATTGTTAATAATATTTCAGTAGTATCATTGTCTAAGGTGTAAACTAATTCAGTTTTCTTTATACATCTTGTTACATAAGTCATGTTTGTTATCGATTGGATATACTTTATTAATATCCAGAATGATATTAATTTCATAAACATTATTATTAATCATAAATTGAAAGTTGTTCATGAATAGTTATGATGGGAAATTAAATCTCATCGTGTTATGGAGACAGTAAGCCGTACGTACACACGAGCTATAATATCATTCTATTGATGGTGAAATCATATGAAATTTGATGGTATATTATATATAAAAAATCATTAAACTATTATGTTTATTATTTACATCAATTATAATCATTATTATACCCATCCAATTAATGAAGTTTTGAATAACAAACTACACCATAATGTGGAGATGGTAAGCTGTACTTACAGACATATGGTGACATTGTCATTCATAGGATGGATAGAATAATGAATATGGTAGTACCATATTTATAATAAAATCCCAATATATAGAAGGTACTAGATATATCATTTTGTTATGGAGACAATAAAGAAAGGGGAAGTGGAAGAATAATATAACATTAAAAGAGGTGATGAAATAATTACCTCTTCCATAGGTGCTTCCTTTTGATTTCAACAAAAGGGATCCATAGGATGGGTTTCTGATCAAATTAAGGCCACAAGGTTCATGTGAGTGTTTTTGGGAGGATAATTGAGCAGGTCTCGGTAGATCCAAACAGATTTGGAGGTGTGAATTTTAGAAAAGGGGAGGTTTATTTATAAGTGAGGTGAGGGACACTTTAGGAAAAGGTTGAAATATTAATTTATTATAAAATGTTTTTTGGTTTCTAATAGATCCAAATTTCTTTATTTATATTTTATTGTAGGTATGGGTCAAAATAATTTCAACCAATATGATTTAGAAAATTTTAGGTCACCATATTAACCTTATCTTTCATATTTCACTCTTAGTTAAATAGTTTATCATTTACCATGTATTCTTGTATTTTTATATTACATGGTTAATAATGATACTATAAAATGACTAGTGAAACTAAATAGGGTCATTAATGGCATATATAACCTTATATACATCATTATTAAAAATCATATATTTCTTAGAGTATTATATCATTTAATAAAAAAATATTTTCTTAAAACTCATTTATGGAAATTTTAACATGATTTGGAATTTGGGTTTTTAAGTCATAAAAATCTGACTACTTAGAAAAAAATACTTTTAATCAACCCTAACATGTAATATTCACCAATATAATTCGTTGATGGTATCAAAAGTTTCAATTTAAATTTATTTTAATATTTATAACATCAATTATTTTAATCATTCATTTATAATGAAATTACTGCATCATTATTGTGTCATATAAAAATTTAATTATATAGTGTATAAAAATTATAAATAAAATTACATGTTGTATGAAACCTATTTTTCTTACAAATAAATATTTATAGATGAATTTATATTATGTATAACTCAATATTAAAAATGTTTTAGTTATTAAAATTTGAATTTAACACTTTTATCTCTTCTTTAAATAAAATATAATAAATGTCCTAATATAATCCACATTGATAAAAAAGAATCATATTTTATTCATAAGGTTGATTTTGGTCAAAATGAAGTCATCAAATTGAATTATGACTTGTGTTTGTGTGATTATAATATCATTTTTACCTTTAATTAACATATTTTACTTTTAACTATGGTAAATAAAATTCGAAAGTTATTATTCACTAAAAAGTATTTTCATCTTATTGAACCAATGTTTTCTTACTTATGACAACCATGTCTGTTGGATATTTGAAATTCAATTTATAGAAGTTGTAAAATTACATTTTATGCTAATTTTCAAATGTCCCTAGAAAGTGGGTAAAATACGTTAAAATGTTCAATAAATTATATAAATATATATATATATATATTCTTATTCTAAAATGGATCCAATTAATTAAATTAGACTAAAATAGTTATTATGTATCTATTTTTAATTTGAAATAAATTTAAATAAAAATAATTATTATTTAATTAAATATTCAGTTTTAAACAATAACACAATGTTTTTCACTATTCGTGAGAAATTTAATGTTTTCATAAAAATATCACAAATTCTCAGTAAGCTAATTTTGATCGTATGAATCCAAAAATAAAGTCCATTTTGAAAAATAAAATTTATAAAATTTCAAAAAGTGGGTATTACTTTTCATAACTGCTTTTTAAACAACTAGTGTGATTGGTCGTGGTGTGCTAGAACTCGAAATTGCGTACAACGCAAGCTATTGTATTATTCAAAGGGAAGCGTACCATGAAACTTGGGGGTGTTACACAATTTCATATCAAATAATTCAATGATTTAATCTCAAATAAACTCTTATTTCTTCTGAAATTAGACTCTGATTTATTTAGAAATCAGATTCCAAATTCATCTGAATTTAGACTCCAGTTTTCAAATACTTAAGAATCTGATTAAATGCATTTCTTATAGTTACCTAAATTCCATAAAATAATGATTCAAGTTATCATATCCTAAAAATGTTAATTTATTATAAACATGTTAATGTTTCTTAACTATAAAATTATTTCCATACAAATTGTTGTTTCTTACACATGATAATGTTTCCAATGATTTCTTACCAAAAATGATGTCATCAAATTTGTTTTGTAACTAACTGTTGGGTGAGTGAAACTTATACAAGTCCCTCCAAAATTTAAGAAATAATATAACTATTAGAGGATGAATTTGACCGTTGGATTTAATGCCAATAAATACCTAGCCTTTTGAATGAGGTGAGAAACTAATTAGAGAAGAGTTCTCAACAATCGGGCTATATTCTAGAGAGAGAATTTGTGAAGCGAGAGCTCTGATCAAATCTCCCATGTGAAAATGTTGTGAAAACTTGTACAATAATGAAAAACTTGTTCAGTATGCTTAGTGAGATTCTGATTATTATTTATCAAACAAGGAATTTTGGGGATAAGAAGGCTGAGTAGTCGATCACCATAGAGATCGAGGGATTGCGGGGAAAGCAGGTTATATTCCAATATTCTTATTGATGGATACCCTGTTGTGGATAAGATAGTCATTCATGAAACTATAAATCAAGGTACCTTTATCCAAGTTTTTTGGATACCTTTCTCTTTTGGTAAAATATTTCTTATACTTGTTTACTTTTTGTTGTTACAAGTTTTAATTCCACTGCTTTTTGTTAGAGAATGAATTATTAATTTTATTTATACTTTTCTATCCTTTTATACGTTGATATAAATAAGATTATATATAATTTACGATATATAGTTTCCTAAGTTAACTTGTCTTATGATTCTTTATCATATCCATATTTTTGGATCTTAAGCAAGATAATTAAATTGTTATGAAATAATGTGGGTTTGTGAATCCATCATATTTAATATTGTTAAACATAGATTTTCAAAAGGATAAATATGAATGTTTTTTGATCTTATAATTAACCCTCTCTTGTAATTGAGTATCTACATATTAATTTCAGACCTACAATTGGTGTCAAATGAGGTCTCTAAAATACTTATTTTTATATATAAGTTCTCTAGCTGAAATTTTCTTGCATTACTTTACCTACTCAAATTTTTCTTAATTTTTTTTACAAAATATTTCATTACTAATCCTTTTTGTGTATAAGATATTTTTTATTTTCTAATAGAATGGAAGTAATTAAAATTGGTTCCATAAAAAATCATAATCCTCTAAAACCACTAATTAGTGATGGTAATGATTACGAGTACTAGAGAGATTGGATGAATAACATTATTATAAAAACTGGATTGGATAATTTTTTCATGCTCACAGGTGAATATAAGATTCTTGACAAATAAATATGATCATTGAAAAATAACAAATATCAAGAATATCAATTAAACTACATGGTACACAATACCCTTTTGTGTTCCATGATAAAGATTATCTACACTGAAATATCCTCTTGTGAAGCTACCAATAGTATCTAGAAGAAGCTTAAAGTTAAACACTTTGGAACATCAAATGTAATAGAAACAAGAAGAGCTGTGTTAAGATATGAATATCATGGATTTGTATTTCCTTATAGAGAACCAATTTTCAAAGTGCTATAAATATTTATGACTGTCGTCAACAAGCTTATATCTATGGTAGAAAAAGGACTTTATTAGGAAATACATGTAGACAAGATAATTGATATCATTCCCAATCAGTAGGAATCTAAGAGGACAACTATTTATAAAAATAAGAAAGTATCTAACATCACTCTTGATGAGTTATTTGGAACTATTCCCCAAGATAAATGAATAATTAACATATATTTGGACATTAATAATAATAATAATGGTAATGGAATTGTTGTTTTCACTACTAAATGTAAATTCAAGACTCCAAAAAGAGTAATGAGATCTAAAGCATTGAATGTTATTGTAATATCTTAATCATTTGACAGTGATCAGTCAGTTAAAAAACTACCAAATCATGATATAAGCATGAACAAGATTGCAGGAAATAAATATTTTCAGCCCAAATATAAGAATAAAGAAATAAATGATAGAATATATTTAGAAGTAACTTGTAACGAATGAAAAAGGGTTAGACATATTAGTCAGGATTATCTTATTCTCAACAGAAAAGGCTGAAAGTTTAAAATTTCTGAAAGGAAAATAATGAATTAATAGATATTTAAGGCTAATAAATTCATAATTTCTAATTACTCGATGAATTCCATTGGTAGTGCCTCTTTAGATGAATACTTGGAATATGAATTTTCTAGTCAAAAAATATTAGTCATATATCTAAATTACATATTGAAAATTATTTCCTTATGGATACAAAAATTAAAGGATGTTCCAATAACAATACATGGTATATAGATAGTGGATTTTCCTAGTACATGACTAGTATCAAAAACATCTTTGAAAATATTATCAAGTCGAATGGTGGAAATGTAACATTCAGAGACAATGCTTAAGGAAAAATTGCTGGTAGAGGTAAAATTGTTCTTCTTGTAAAATCATTAATTTAAAATGTTTTATTTGTTAAATGTATTAAGCACTACCTTATAAGAATAATGCAATTATGTTATGAAGGTTACCTCGTGAATTTTAGGAATGATAAATGTCTAGTACATAATTTAAATGAAGAGTTTATTATCTCTACCCATAGGCAATATAATGTTTATACACATAAAATAGAAGACTTAGGGTCCATGACCTACATTTCCATAGTAAAAATAATGATCAGTATTGGTTATGGAATAGAAGACTAGGACATTGTAATCATATGAACTTATGAAAGCTCTTAATGAAAAGACTTGTTAAGGATCTACCAGAGCACAGAGTTTATTATCCAAAAGTTCATGATCCTTGTTAATATGGGAGGAAACATATGTCATGATTTAAATCAATTAGTGAAGTACAAACTACTAATTCATTATAGCTAATTCATATGGATCTTATTAGTCAAACAAAAACTAGATATATTGGAGGAAAATATTAAGTATTTGTTTCTGTTGATGATGAGACGAGATTTACATGAGTTTATTTTCTAGAATATAAATGTGAGTACTTTTCCTATTTTAAATTTTTTTAAACCAAAGATAAAAAAGATAAAATCCATCCACTGATAAAAATTCATAGTGACCATGGGGTAGAATTTAAAAAATTTAATTTGGAATCTTTTTGTCATAAAAAATCTATTACTCATAATTTATATGCTCGAAGAATTCCTCAACAAAATTGTTCCTTAGAAATAAGAAATCACGTTCTTCAAGATATTATTAGAACCATGTTGAGTGAATATTCTACTACTAAATAATTATGGGATGAGGATGTAAGTATTGTTTATTATACTATAAATCATCTTTTTATTAGATATTTTATTAAGAAAATACATGATGGGTTATGGACTGGCGGAAAACCTAATCTTTCTTACATCAAAGTATTTAGATGCAAAGTATTCATCCTGAATAAAAAAGAGAACTTACATAAATTAATACTCAAATCTGATAAATGAATTTTATTAGGAAATTCAATTACTTATAAGGATTATAGAGTTGTTAAAAAAAATTCTCATACTGTTGAAGAAACTGTACATATTAAATTTTATTAAAGTAATCCTTTTAATTTTAAACTACCCCAACCTACATCCTTAGATATTTTTTCAAAAAATGATTATAAATATTTATTATAAGACTCTTCAAATGAGTAAAATACTCAAGAGAATTATTTTAAAGTATTTATCCCAAAATATTTTTTACCTTATGTTGATACACATGTTTTAGAAAACTCAAATAAATTGTTTCTTAAAAAATATCGAAGTGATAGTATAATTAGTGATGTAGATAAACCATTAAGGACTAGTAGTTCTTTAAGAACTGAAGTAGAACATCAAGAATTTCATTCCCAATTATATCCTAAAATCACTAATAAAGCATTATGTGATAATTATTGGATTAAATATAATACAGATGAACTAAATTAATTTGAAAGCAACAAATTCTAGGTCATGGTTGAAAGACCTGAAGAATATTTTGTAATGGGTGTAAAATGGGTGTTCCCAAATAAATGTGATGAAAATGGAATCATTGTAAGAACTAAATAATTATTAGTTTCTAAAGGCTATAAAAAACATGAATTAATTGTCTGTGAAGAAACCTAGTCTCTAATAGAAAGACTTGAATCTATTCATATTCTACTTGACATTGTTTAATTTCTCAAACTAAATATTTTTCAAATGGATGTGAAGTGTGCATTTTTTAATAGACATGTTCAAGAGGTTGTTTTTAATGAAATAACTCTTGGTTATAAAGTCAAAAAACATCCTGAACATGTTTAAAAACTTACAAAATATTTATATAAACTTAAACAATCTCTTAGAGCTTGGTATAACATAATTCTAGGATTTTTGATACAAAAAAAAATGTTACAAGAGCTACTAATCGAATAATTTTTATAAATAAAAATAATAAAAATGTTTTGATTGTTCAAATTTAGTTGATATTATATTTGGATCAACCCATAAATCCTTAACTAATTCATTTTAGAACCACATGAAATCTGCAAATGAAATGTGTATCATGGGTGAGTTAACATTTTTGTTACTTTTTAATTTTCTCAAAAACTAGAATGAAAATATATATCTGATTATAAGTATATTTAAAATAGTCATTCAGAAGTATGGATATGACAACACAAAAAGTAAGAATACTCCAATTTGTGCCTCAAATTCTCTTGATCTTGATGAAGTTTGGAAACTAATAGATAAATCATCTTTTAGCATTGTGATAGGAAGTATATTATACATAATAGTTAGTCATACATACTTAATGATTTATATATTATTATCTACCTAATATCAATCTAACCAAAATTAATCTCATTTAAAAGTAGTGAAAATTAATTTTTTACAATCTAAAAAAAACCATGGATTTATGTATTTTCTATTCTTCTAGAAATGATTTTGTATTATAATGTTTTTAGGATGCTGATTTTGGTGGATGTTGAATGGAGGGGAAATGTACATTTGGAACATGTGATTTCTTAAGAGATTCATTAGTTTCGTGGTAATGTATGAAGCAAAATTTCATACCACTTCTCACTACTGATACTAATTATGAATTAGCTAGAAGTTATTGTGCACAAGTGTTGTGAATGCAACACACCCTCATAGATTATGACATGAGTTTTTCCAAAACAATGATAATATGTGAAAATAGTAGTTCCATTTCACTAAGAAAAATCTCGGCACATAACTCTCATGAAAACTACATGGACATTAGGCTTCACTTTCATAGGGATCACACTCTTAAAGAATATATTATTTTATAATTTATCAGAACACAATAACACCTTGAAAACATTTTTACAAAATCATTACCCTGGGATAGATTTGAATCCATAAAAAATGAAAGACTAATAAATGTAAGTTAATCATCCATATTAATTTTTTTAAAACTATCTCTTAACATAAAAATAATATTTTTCATAGGTGGGGTACATATGTTTATTATTTTATATTTCCTCTTCAAAAATAAAATTCAAATCCAAATTTTTTTTCATTCCCTAATAAAACATTCTAGAACCTATGTTATATAATAAAAACCTTATCAATATTGACAATTCTATCTGAGTAATTCAAAATGTATTTTTGCATACTTAAATCTTCATTATTTCATTTTTTACTTGTTGTTATTTCTATCTTGTTTTACTAAAACTTTATCAGATTCACTTTCCTTAAATCTGATTTTTCAAAAAAACCTAAAAAGATAGGAACCTATAAATCATTAATTAGAATTGATATCAATCTTCAGATCAGATCAAGGAAATCTCAATTTTTTTTGATTCGGGATTATGAACCATCAATGTAAAGCCTACATAATGAACCCCTATTCACATCCCACATCAGTTTTCTCAGTGATTTTACATCGAAGCTCTGCCTCCCTTCAATGCTACCATTTTGTTTTCCTTGTTTCCTTAAGATCAAAATGAATCTTGATGTTTCCTCCCAAACAATGATGACCTACAACTAGGAACATATGGATTTGTTAATTTACAATTAAAGGTTGGTGGAACCAAATTTTGTTGTTAATTAAGATTACTTGATTTCAAAAATCATAAAGAAAAATAGTTTTGGAAGTCTATGTGTTTCCAAAATGAAGAATTAGTATCTGTTTTATCCTATTCATCTTATAAGGTTTTATGATATAGTTCATCTTTATGTACAAGGATGAAGATATATCTTTTCATTCCAGATTAATGGAAAGTCTTATTCTTTATCTTTAAATAAGGTAGCCATTATTTTAGATATTCTTTATAAATGAGAGGATATCTTTTTCTCCAACAAACTGCCTGATAAGGAAGGATATTTTGTGAATGATAATTCAATTGGGTTTCTTGGACTTAAAATGTTAATGTCTCCAAATATTTACATCTTTCGACAAATTATAGATTGCAGGCTCTGTGGATGCAAGGTTTTATGATTCTAATAAAGGGAGACAAGGATTACCATAAGAAACGTGACATATTTATGATGGATTTATTGGTAATTTTAAAGATGACATACCTCATAATGTACATCCTTTTGACCATCAACAATTTTTAAATTGAACCATTAAGTCATAGATCAATATATACCTAGAAATCTTGTCAAATATTATTGCCACATGCTTAGAATAAATGAAAATTCGATTAATTTCAAAGGTAAGAGTTTTCAAGATTATATTTTTGATTGATGATACTCTAAGAAGAATGAAGATTGGTTTCACTATTAACACTGGAGATTTCTTTGAACATCTTAATAAGGATGATGATGTCATCACCAATAATGGGAATATTGGTTAATGTTCCAACAAAATACCCAAGAAAAGAAAATCTAAAGAGCTGGAACATCAAGAGAAAGCATTATAACTTGATTCAGTATCTGCTGTATAAGAACCTGGACCTCCTTTTCAGGTATGAGTTTTTATTTTCAAGTGTTTTTTAGGAAAAGAAGAGAATATATAAATTTATGGAGTACATGACTTGTATGTTGAAGCACACGCTATGTAACTGGTTGCTTCAGGTGATCATCTACAGGCCGTGTAACGGCCTAGTACATAGCTGTGTGGGGTGACCTAGAGACCACCTAAAGTGGGGATTGAAAAAGTAATATCCACGCCGTGTACTTTGAAAAAACATGCCATGCACTTTTTTTATTTGTTAAATTGGACTGGGGTTTCATTTCGTTCAAAAAAATACATTCTCCTAGTCTGTCTCATTGATGGGAGAACGAAGATAATTGATTCTACTCCGAGCCCCAGATCGAACATCTGTTCTCTGAATCAACCACCGTTGATTTCATGGGAATAACCACAATGAGATCTTTCTTCTTCTAGAGCCATGTTTCTTAATTTCTATCCATTCATGAGATATACTCGGTTGATATTTTTTGACGTTTTTATATATATACTACATTGTAGGTCTATTCAAGGGTCAACGCCAGAGTGTATCGATCGTAAAAGGCTACGATAGGTGGTTTCTTCCTTTCTGTTGTTAGTATTTGAATATTATGTGAAAAAGTTCCCAATACACTAGAACGGGGTATTTTGTGTTAAGGGTTTTTCACCATGTTATTTCTTGTTATTCCTTGTATACCTGAATAGAGGTTGTTTTATTGGGAATAGGTTTCTTTACCTTACTATGGCAGTTCAGGCCCTTTATTGAACTTATATTGGCCATTGGGTCTAAGTATTCTTGTTAGGCTACTTGTTTTCCATGCCTAGTGTGGTTATGATGGAGTGATATTATCTGATATTATTATATGCTTGTAGCTATTATCTAAGTAATACTTAATGTTTACTTCAACTATGGAACTTCATTGTGCACGAATAAGCTACAAAGGGTTATGGGAACCTCGTGTAGTAGACCATAGGGGAAATGGATGTTGAGGGCTTCTTTGAGTGTCTGTTTACTTTTTCACATTGCGAGACCATAGGGGTATGGACATGAGAGCTCCCTCTGAATTCCAATAGATCCATGTTGTGAGACCGTTGATGGAATTTTATGTTGTGTGCTTCCCCAGAGTGTCTTTTGTTTATAGATAAAATGATATAGGGGGAATTGACAGTGAGTTCTTCCTTAGAGAGTCTTTTCTAAAGCTGAACCATAGGGGTTAGACTCTGAGTACTTCCCTTGGTTTTGCTTGTGTTTGTTTAATTGAACCAGAGGGGTTAGGCTATGTTTTCTTCTCATAGGGTTAGTTGTTTTTTATTTACTGTTTACTTGATATATGAAAATTAATTCCATTAAAACTTTTGGTTTTTTTACTTTTGAGTAATTCCTTGTTTAATGCTTCATTTTTCTTATTTCCTTCCATATATATCCACTGACTATTAGGAATAGATCATTGGGTGGTTGCCTTTTGGGATTCATCTCACAGAATGTTTGGGTCATGATTTTGTTCCCAAATAGATTATATTGTTGTAGGTATAGATAATGGTAAGCACCCATGTATGTCAGGTACCTGAATATTGTGGAGCTAGATAGCATGAGACCAAGCTGAGGCTTGCGATGCTTCTGGAGTTTATTTTTTTCTTTTTACCTTATTTTACTACTGTATTCCATCATTATGACATGTTTGGAGGTTTTCCTAGACAAATTTATCATTAATCTTTTATATATGTGCTTTAGTTGTTTATTACATTTAGTATTCTGTTGTTTTCCTATTACATGTTATTACTGCTTCAACTATTGTTATCTATTTCGTTCCACTGCATTCCACTATCAAAGAGGGAATTGATTCCCCACTATCACACCCTTAGCTGCCACTGCTAGTCGGTAGCCTCTGGAATTTTGGGAAATTTTCTTGATGCCAAGTGACCAACCAGGTACGAGGAACCTCTTAGAGGAACCCAGAACCAGGATGTTACAATGAGGTATCAGAGGACCTAGAGAATGTGAGAGCAGTAGTTTCTTGGGAGAAGAAAAAGAACTTCTTTTAGGTACAAAGTTATCTAGTGTTGGTTGGATACTACATATGTTTAATAAATGACTTTTAAAGCTTAGTAGTGCCAATGAAGGGCCTAACTAATAAGGGTGTGAAGTACATATGGCCATATTCATGTGATTCATCATTTCAAAAGTTGAAAGGAATGTTTACTTCAACACTGATACTAGATTTTCCAGATATGGGAAAGAGTTATACTATATACTGTGTTGAATCAGGTATTGGTATGGGAGCAGTGATTATATAGAGAGAAAGAGTCATTGTGTAAGGGTATTGAGAGTTGAGGCCACATGAAAGGAATTACACGACTCACAATCTATATTTTGATGTAATTGTTCATTTTTTACGATTTTGTAGACATTACTAGTTGGGAGAGAATTTTGTGGTTTTCACCAACCAAGAAATACACATGTATATCTTTACTTAGTGTGATCTAAATTTGAGACTGTGAAGGTGGGTTGAGTATATTTTATCAATATTTGTTACCTCTACTCTTCTTGATCGAGTGAGAATGAGGTAGCTATCAGAATTTAAAGGCCTAGTCCTATAAAAGAGTGTCTCAGGGGAGGAGTCTATTCTTGGATGGACCAATGGCACATATTATATATTGTGTTTAGTGGGCATGTATGGGTGTTAGAAAACATACGCAACTAGATGATGTGATATTTTCATTCTTCAGTTTGGGTAGTTCATCATGATGTCACCAAGATATATTGAGATCTACACCGTCAATATTGATTACCAGGTATAAAGTGGGATGTTTCTGGGTTTTTCATGATGTGTTCCACCTGTCAGCTGGTAAAGCCAGAGCATCAGCGACTGAGATGGCTTTTGTAGTAGTTACGCATTCTCGAGTGGAAGTGGAATGATGTGACGATGGACTTCGTGATAGGATTACCTAGGTCTCCTTGAGGGAATAATTTTTTTCAAATTGTCATTGACAGACTCACAAAGGTTTCTCACTTATTGATGATCAAAAATACATTTAGTGTTGATGATCTAGGAAGGTTGTACATTTTAGAGATTGTACGTGTACACGGAGTTCTGCACTCTATTTTTTCAGATAGTGATGCCCATTTTACTTCTCAATCTGTAAAGGATTATAGAGGGCTTTGGAAAAAATGGTGCTTCTGAGTAAATCTTACTATCCCCAAATATATGGAAAGTCTGGGTGTACGATTTAGGTGATGGGGGACATGATTTGAGCATGCATTATATATTTTGGGGGTTCTTTAGAGGAGCACATACCTCAGGTTGATTTTTCCTACAATAATAGTTTTCAGTCAAATATTCAGATGGAACCATATGAGGATTTGTATGGTAGGACATGTTGATCCCCCTTATATTGGTTGGAGGCAGGAGAGGTAGCTGTTATGGGACCTCGTCTTGTTCAAGAGAGAAATAATTAGATTGAGTGGATTCAGATGAGGATGGATACTATACAATTAGAAGAAAATACACATGTTGATTGACGAAGATGACCTATAGAGTTCGATGTTAGAGATTAGGTTTTCCTGCATGTCACACAATGGTTTGGACACCTGAGTATTAGAAGACAGGGCAAGCTTTCACCGAGATATGTTGGAGCATTTGAGGTTTTGGAGAGTGGCAGACATGTTTCCTATCGGTCACAGTTAACATAGATGTACCAGGCTATGCGTGACATATTCCAAGTTTATTAGCTAGGACGTTACTTCTATGACCTAATTCAGATTTTTCAAACTGAGGAGGTTGAGTTTGAATTGGATGCCTTGTTTGAGGATCATCGAATCTGAATTATTGATCGAAACACGAAGGTTATCCATGGATGGTATGTTCCTCTGGTACATGTGCTATGGAAGCATGAGCAAGTACAGAATGAGACATGGGGAAGGGAGGCTGATGTACTATCATTTTGGATGGAGTTGTTTTAGGATTATACTTTTTTTCCACCTTATTTGGGAAATTTTGGGATAAATTTATTTAAGGTGGGAAGTTTGTATGAATCTGGACCTTTTATTATGTATGAGTTTTTCTCTTTTGGAGTTTTTAAGGAAAGAGGTGAATATAGAAATTTATGGAGTACATGCCATGTACATTGACGTACATACTGTATACCCAGTTTTCATGGGTGACCATGTATAAGTCGTGTAACAACATAGTACTTGGTTGTTTGGGGTGACCTAGAGACTTCCTAAATCGGGGCCCTATAAAGGAATATACACGCTATGTACTTTTAAAACAAACACCGTGTATATTTCTTTTTTATTTTCTAAATCAAACCGAGGTCGCATCTTATTCACAAATATCCTTTCTTTTGGTTTTGTTTCATCCAGGAGCGACTGAAGATCATCGATTCTTCTCCAATCCCATGACTGAACATCTATTCACCAATTCAACTACTTTCAATTGTTCTAGAATCTCCATGGTGAGCTCTTCTTTCTTCTAGATCCACATTTCCTAATTTCTCTCCATTTGTGTGATATCCTAAGTTGATAATTTTTGTCATTTTTGTAGATGTACCATGTTGTAGGTCGATTCAAGGTCCAGCAATGGATTACATTGATCGTACAACACCATAGAAGGTGGTTTGTGACTTTCTGTATTTAGTCTTTGTATATTATGGGAAAAGAGCCCAATACCCTAAAATAAGTTATTGCGTGTTTATGGTTTTTTTTCCCTATTATTTATTTTTATACCTTGTGTGCCTATGTAGAGGTTTTTTTATGAATAGGTTTATTCACCTTACTATAGATGTATTTTCCCATGTTTGAGCTGATATTGGTCGTTGGGCCTCGTTTTTTCTATTAATCAGTTTGTTTTCCATGCCTTGAGTAGTTAGGATGGAGTGGTATTATCTGAGGTTGTTATATTCTTGTAGCTATTAGCCAAGTAGTTCGTAAGGTTTACTCTAGATTTTGAACTTCTTTTTGCACAAATGGATTACACAGGGCTGTGGGAACATGGTGTAGTAAACCATAGGGGGAATGGATGTTGAGGGCTTCCCCATATCATTTGTTTACATTTCACGTTGCAAGACCATAGGGGGTATTGATGTGAGTGCTACCTCAGAGTGTATAGATTCACGTTTCACAACCACAAATGGAATTTCACATAGTGTGCATCACTAGAGTGTCTGTAGTTTACCAATAAAATACCACATGGGGAATTGATGGAGAGTTCTCCTCAGAGAGTTTTTATTAAAGATGGACTAAACGAGTTAGACTGTGAGTACTTCCCAGAGGGTTTATTTTGTTAATTGGGTTGAACCAGAGGGGATGGGATGTGTGTACTTCCCAGAGGGTTACTTATTTTTGATTGGATCTGTAGTTGATATATGAAAATTAATGCAATTGAAACTGTAGATTTGTTTACTTTTGAGTACTTCCTTGTTTAATACTTCATTTTTCTTATTTCCTTCCATATATATTCACTAACTATTACGCATAGATATTTGGGTGGATTCCTAGTGGGATTCATCTCAAACCCTATTTGGGTCATGATTTTGGGCCCAGAAAATTATATTAATAATGGTATAGATAAGGGTAAGTGCCCTTCTACGTCAGGTACATGACTATTATAGAGATGGAGAGAATTTGAGCATGTAGAGCCTTGCATTGCTGCTAGAGTTTATTTGATTATTTTAACTTTGGTTTAGTACTATCTCCCAACATTGTGACTTGTTTGGTTATTTTCCTAGACATATGTCCCATGCATCATTTATATATGTGCTCCGATTTATTATTACGCTCATTCTTCCATAGTTTACCCATGTCATGTTATTACTACTTCCGCTATTGTTATCTATTTATTTCTACCGGATTACTCTACCAATGAGTGAATAGTTTCCCTACTATCACAACCAAGCCCATCATTTCTATTCAGTAGCCTATGGAAGTTGGTGAAATGTGTTTGAGGCCATGTGACTAACTGAGTACAGGGCACCTTGGGGCGGATCCCTAAATCGAGACGTTACATGATCCATCCAATCCAAATAAAAAACGACCTTTTCTGATGAAGCTGTTTCAAAGTGGAGAGAGTAGATAAAAAAATAAAGGAGATGTAGTGTTTGGGTTAGACCCTTCTGAGTCTAATTCTTTAATGATTCAAGTACCTGAAGAACTTGAGAAGAAAAAAAAGATAAAAATTTAAAGAAGAAGATGTCATAAGACGATATTGTTTAAACTCTACTTGGAGATACATAGACAGAATCTGAAAGATTTAAGGTACCATAATCACTCATGAACGAATCAGTGCCTATTGATAATCTATTTGCAGATATGAGATAGAAAGTTATTTCAATTATGGAACCCATTATTGAAGAAGAAGATGTTCATCCAGAGGAATAATAATAATAGGAAGAAGAAATTGATGATTTAATCAAAATTGTGGAATAATACCAAGATAAAAAATGTAATTCTGATAATTTTTTGATCATAACTTCCTAACATGAATCAACCAAGATAATTATAGAAGAAAAATCAGTTTCGAAAAATTGTGATTCTCAGAATGAGGTTGATAAACCATAAGATAATGATAGTGGTAATCATGATTTTATTCATTCTAATGATTTTATAAAAATTGATGATGAATAAGTTTATGATGATGTTATAATAATTCATTTTTCTAATAGTGAGCATTATAATCTCAAAGTTTAGAAAGAAATCTGTTATGTTGAGAAAATTAAGAAAGTGGTTGTTGATTCACCAGAGAAATTTGAAGTTGTAAAATTACTAAAGGATGTTGCTGGAACATCAAATAATAAAGTATAAGAGCATGAAATGTTCCTTGGATAATAATGGAATATGCTTCCAAATACTCATCTTCTTTAGGACATGATTTTTTTTCTTGTCCATGAAAATGCTTGTCAATACCATTCCTTTATTTCCAAGCACTGTTTACAAGTGTCAGATACTCCATCAAATTATCATTCTAAAGTCATATTCAAAACTAATTCTCATGGAATGTTTTATAAAAATTGAATCCAATTTCAATACTTTTAAAATTGTTTATGATGCTCATAGAATATATAGAAAAGAGGTAAAAAAGTTGTCTAATTCAGTGATTGATGATCAGAAAATCATGGATGATATGAATGATTTAGTAAAATATGTCTTTGATAAGATAGGTAAAATGTTCAAGAAACTCTCAACATTGTATTTGAGAGAAACGGAATCAAGATCAAGTTGCTCAAAATCAAGAATATAATTACTTTAATGGAAAGAGGAAATTTGTTGCATTAAATTTGAAAAATGATTGAGAACTCATGGAATATGTGGCTAAACAGTTCAAAGAGAAAGTAGAAGAGATAAAATATCATGAAAAAAGGATCGAAAATCATGAAATGGAAAACTATTTTCAAGAACTGTTTATCATGAAGTTTGAAGATGATCCTAAAGTGGTCAAGAAGATGAAGGAAACCCTGAAATAGATGATGCTGATGAAAAAAAAGGATAAATGATTTCTTAAAATCTGTTCTTTTTTAGTTTTTCCTCATAACAATTTTTTCTTATTTTAATGAAATTTGGTATCTTTCCATTGTTTTATTTGGTATATTTCTAATATTTCAGGTATTTTATTCATTCCCTCTTTTCTTTTTCTAAAATCACAATAGTGGAGAAAGGAATGATCAAAAAATATATTAAGAAATATATTTCCTATGTAAGGGAGATATTATATAAAGAAGAAATTATTATGTAATAAAAAGTAATTTTTTCAAAAAAGACAAGAATACGATCATTAGGGAGGTCAAAACCTAAGGTGGAGTTAGTATTATTCATCTTGATCCTTAAGCAAAGTAATGATTATTTATGTATTTTTTATGTTAAAAAATAAAATTGTTTAGTCCTTATATTAGTTTATGAAAATTTTCAGTGCATTCCCAAAAGGAGGATATTGTAGAGTCAATAAGTTCCCTTATGAAATTCCCATTTTTTAATGTTTAGAAAAATACAAACACATTTTATTAAGGAAAATTATATTTCTCTAATAATTTTTTTCATAAGAAAAATTTTCTTTCTCTAAGAAAATTTTTATCATTATCACTAGTTTTAAATGCCTTATTTAAAATGATCCTAAACCCAATCTAACAGTATATTTCAAAAACCAAAAATTAGATCCTTACCTAACATTGAACATTATAGTTCCTTGGTATCATATTTCCCCAAAATTATGAATTCGTTTTCCTCTGAAATTAGAGTCCGATTTCTACAAAAATCAGACTCCTTTTTCTCTTGAAATTAGACTTCGATTTCTGTTGAAATCAGACTCTGATTTATTCTGAAATAAAACTCCAACTTCTATTAAAATCAGAATCAAATTTATCTAGAAGTCAGACTCTAATTTATTCAAAAACCTGAATTTGATTTCTCTTGAAATCATACTTCGATTTCTCCTAAAATTTGACTCTGATTTCTCCTGAAATCTGACTCTGATTTCTTCTAAAATCAGACTTCTATTTCTTCTAAAAATAGATTTTAATTTCTTCTAAAATTAGATTCCCATTTCTCCTAAAATTATACTCTTGCTTCTTATGAAATCAGACTCTAATTTCATTTAAAATTAGATTACAATTTCATCTGAAATTTGACACATATTTCTTCAAAAATCATATTCTGAATTCATCAGAATTCAGACTCATATTTTTACATTCTTTAGAGTCTTATTAAATGAATTTCGTATACTTACTTAATCTTCTTAAATTAAAATTACAATTTAGCATATCCTAATAGCGTTAATGTATCTTAAATTTTTTTTTATATCTTAAAATTAAAAATGATTTCCTTACATTTTATTTTTTCTTACAAATGATAATGATTACCATGATTTATTACATAAAATTTTGTCATAAAATTTTGTGTAACTAACCAAAGGATGAGCGACATATGTGTAGGTGCCTTTTAATGTTAAGGAATAATATGAACATTAGAGGAATAAGTCAGCAAATTTATTTCATGCCTAAAAATATCCATCCATTTGACCGATCTGTGTAACAGATGAGAAAAGAGTTCTCAATGATCTTTCGTAATTCTTGAGAGAGAATTTGTGATGTGATAACTCTCCTCAAATATGCCTTGTGATAATGTTCTGAACATCTTATTCAACTGTAAACAACTTGTTCATACTACTTAGTTTTATTACGATTGTTTTTGATCAATCAAAAGATATTTGGGATTAGAAGATATAGGTTCTAATCACCCTAAAGATTGTGGTCTTATGGTGATAGAAAGACATATTCCAATATTCTTATCGAGCGCTTACCATGGTGTGGGTATGACTAACTTTATTTAAAGTATAAAACAAGGGGAATTTATCCTAGGTTATTGGATAACCTTCTCTTTGGGTTAAAATATTTTTTATACTTGATTACTTGTTGTTGTTACATGTTTAAATTCTGTGACATTTTGTTAAATAAGGAATGTATAAATTTCATATACTTTCTTATACATGTATACTCTGATATAAAAGGATTATATATTCTTTAACGTAGAATCTTTACCGATGTAAAATTTTATTGTGTTTCTTTATGAGATCCATATTTTTGGATCTTAAGAAAGTTGGTTTCTTTGTTTATAACTAAAGAGGGTTTGTGAATCCATTGTGTTTATCTTTGTAAAACATATATTTTCTTTAAAAAACAATTTTTTTAAATTACAACTCACCCCTCTTGGAATTGAGCATCTTTATCTTAATTTCTATCCTACAAAAATGTTTTAATATAGACCCTAAAAATAAAATATACTTCCCAAATTATTGGGAAAAACGATTTCTCATGGGTTTAAAGTATGATAAATAAGTTATCATATATTTTTTCCATGATGAAGGCCTAGAAATTATTTACTCTCTGAAGTTCAAATATGAAAGAAATCACATAAGGTTTTGTGTAAAAACACATAGACAATAAACCCTTAGCTAGTTGTTATACTAAATTATTTTTATATATTAATATCGTTTGGAAATTATGCATTTACTTATTAGTATTTCAAGACTAGATACAAACATTTGTTTCACAATACTCTCTAGAATATAATGTAAAGAATAAATGCATTGTGGTAATATTATAATCTATTCTAAATGATACATGATAATTACACATAAAACACTTATAGATTTCATTGTTAATTAAAAATAAACTAAAATCATTACTAGGGTCACATAAAGGAGTATTTTAAAACAAAATTTATAAAAACATAAGAATGGAAAAAATAGTATGGGGAAAATTTTGGATTAGAATAATTCCATGATCAAATGAAAATGATGGCATACTATATCCATGAAAATAAATATATTCATATATAATAATTAATTATCCCATATTAATTTAATTATTAATTTGAGACATTATAAATATACAACTAAGGCTATATTAGATGAAATCATTGAAAAATGCGTATGCCATATGACAATACACTGAACATTTTACCACATGAGACCAATAAATTTATTGAGGGGGTTTTTTTGATAGGGGAAAACTATATATAATAATGTAAAATGTTTTCATTATATGAGTTAAAAATACATTTCATAACAAACCCTAATTATCTTATTACAAAATACTAAATAATATAACTATAAAAATATGTATAATGGAAATATGGACAGTAAATATTTCTCCATTAAACTAAATAATGTAGCTATATTGGAGAATAACATTGTAAATTAACGTAGAAACTATGACGTATAATAACTTAAATAAGAGGTATCCCTCCCAATGTAATAATGGTATTGATGTAGAGAGTTTAATTTCAAAGTGCTTTGTTACCAATTCAAGATATTAACTGAGTAATATAGTTTACAATGGAATGTGATTAAAGAAATAATATCAAAATATATCATTGAGGTTTTTAATGATCATGTGAATTATATAAAGTATATCCCCCAAAATTGTCTCACCAGGTGTGAAAACATTAGCCCACATATCCTGTATCAAGTAATGATTTAGTTCATAATCAACTAAAATTATTATAGGGTATTAAACCTTGGGATATGGTCCATAAAATTATCAATTTTCTAGTATATAAGTAAGGATGTATATTATGGTAAAACCACACACAGTTTTTTATTGAAATATTTTTTGATTTTTGGGAATTAGGATGGCTTATGTAATATATCTGTAAAAATTTATAGAAGGATATAATTTAAAAAAGAAAATAATATACCATGAGTAATGTGGGAATAATGGTATAAACTATCCAATTAGTATAATTCACACCATAAAATATATGTCATGGTGTCTTCCATAATCTATTCTCAAGACATGAAATTTGAGAACAATAACCCATTCTTTTATTCCCACTTAATCAAATGTGTTTTATCCACCAATATAATAAAAATAAATATACTAATTAGATATTTCATAACAAAATTAATAACTATAAAAAATTTTCAACATAATTTTTATTTATACTCTACATATATATTACTTAGTTATTATATATTTTTTGTATCGAGTGTTGTAATTTGATCATATTGAATTAGTGTCATAATAACATTGTTGTTATTATTTTTCTCCCAAATTTCAATATTCCTATATCATACTAGGTTTTTAAATTATTATTTATGATTATTTATAATTCTATAATTTCATTCAAGGGTATTTTTGGTTTCGATCATTAATGTTGAAATCAATGATTAGCATGTTTTAATGTTTTTTACCGAGAATCTATTGGTATCATGAATAATGAGTTTAGTATTAATTTAACCTTAATATAACTAAAATTAAAGAATTATTTATTTAATTATATCATTTATTACCAAAAACTAAATTCTCATAGTCATCAATGCAGTAAATATATAGCATTGTTCATGTAGGTGGTTATATCGGGCAAAACAAGAAAAACCCATAAATATAGGATGATTTTGAATTGATGTTGTGGAAATATCATTATAAAAAAACAATGATGACCTTATTTTGTTTTTTTTGTTTTATTTAATTATATTTTATAGATTTTAATAATAATAAATCCTGTATAAAATTATTACATTGTATGAAGAAATATCATCTTCCACCAAGATTGCTTGTTTATACGGTTGAATTTAACACTGCTGTTTATTTATAAAATTATTAATTATTTTTAAAATTCATATATTAACAAAAAAATTAACTTCATAATAATTATATCTACCTAATGAACCCATTTTTATGTTCAAATATTAATGGTGGCGGTGAAATGAAAAAAAAATATCACACATTTGAAGGAGGTAGTAGTCTGTACGAATATATAGTTGATGATTTTATTTTCCGTAGAATAGAATAAAAGTATAATATATTTTCTCATTTTTGAAGTAAAAGTATTTTCAAATATAATAATATTTTATTCTATTCAACATTATTAATGTCCTTGTATTGTGGATAACGAAAATAAAACATTATGCTCGGTGGATTTGGTAGCCAACATGAACGCACACACGCACATGGATGTCATTTTTGTTTTCCTTAAAGGGAAAATAGTTAAAATATTATTCCATTATATAAAAAACAATTAGTATAAAAATAATAATTGTTTTATTATATCATAACTATAACAATATTTTTGTAATAACATTATAATAAAGAAAATGTATTATATAAAATTAGTACACACACTAAGGACATAGGATTTCCCTTGGATAAATCGTTGAAAAGTGAGTGGTTGGGTTAATATTACCTGACCAAAAGATTATTTGGGTGAAATAATATTATATTTGAATTAATAATGGTATAGTATGAATAGGATATATAATTTCATGATTATTATTTAAGGGGAGATGAATGACCCATTTTATAAGAGGAAAGAATGTATTTTTTGTAAATATTTGAAATTAAGGTAAAGAGTGAACATGTTTCACATGTCATGTGGATCAAAAAATTTAAAATAATTTATTTCAGGTGATATAAATACTATATTAACTCAAACACTCAATCATATAATAAACGATTCAACATTTTTTATGTTTTTTACCCCTTGATTATTATTCTTCCAATTTTGTTATTACCATGGTAACACGTTTTTACCTTAGTAAATAATTGTCATGCCTCAAAATTAAATAAACCATATTAGAAAATTTGGACCTATAGATTTTAAATATGATATATATTTTATTAGATTAAGTTTGGATATGTAATAAGAAACAATTATAATATCAGCACATGTAACGGGCCAAAACCCATTAATTTTAAAAAGATTATTTTTAAGATTAAAATTTTTATATGGTGTAAAATTATAAATTTATTTTATTTTAATGATATAAATCTGTTTATTAAAAAATTTTATGGCTTAAAATGAATGAAGAAACCAAATTTTACTAAAAATGAAGTTAATTAAAAAAATAGAAAAAATCAGTTTTATTGTAAAATATTACTTAAGTCTATAAAATGTTAAACATATGTTTCATAAATTCAACATTATATATTTAAAATGTAAATATTTATATATTGAATACATATTTAACCATATAATATTTTTATACACTTATATGATTTTCATATAGATTTATAAATGGCATACTTTTGGTAAAAGCTGTATCTTTCACTATTCAATGAAAAAATAACTATTTCAAAAAAATAATAAAAATTCATCTTTATAAAATATTGAAATTACAAATCCGAAAATGATGTTTATTTAATAAAATTAATATTAAAATTCACCTTTTAGAAATCATTTATATAGGCTATTTAAATTGTTTATCATGTACTATTTTTGGGATATAGGGTTTTCTTGTTAGGGTTGGGTCTCAGATATTACATGACCCCACCCCATGAAATATTTCCTCCTTAAAATTACTTATATGTAAGAATCTAAAAATATATGGTTATTTCATCCTCAAAACATCATTATGTTCCCATGTTATTCTTGGATAGAATCATGTTTTACAAATATATCTTGGTAAATTATTTATTTTTAGGATTCAAAAAACCACTATTAATATTCAAAAGATTTATCTTAAGTGTTTCAGGTTTTACATCTAATTATTCTTATAATTCATGAACTATTTATTGAACATATTCCAAAAGGATATATCTTATGTTCCAATACCATTACCAGTTTAAATAGTTTTGTTTCATGGATGCTGAAATTTTAACTATTTATCGATAGAATGTATCTTATATTGCTTGTTTGTCTTGCCTATAATAAAACTATATTATGTAGGAAACTAAATATCTACGATGGAATATTCATGTTTTTCCTAAGTAATTTATGTTATGTAAAATCAGTTTATAGGAGAACATTCCAAAAATACTTATCTTATAAACATCAAAAAAATATATGGATGAAAATTATTAGTAATATAATACCTTATAAAGTTAAATTATCCTACATAACAGTGAATTAATTTTATCATACATATTGAAGAGGTGAATGGTATGTAGGGGTTTATCTTATGATGATTCTCTCTAAACAATCTTATGAGAAAAGTGATATCATCTATTTGTTTTATGGAGACCAAGCTACCATAGGAATCTCATTATTAGACTCACAATTTTTGTATAATATATCAATAATTCATGTTATAATTTTAACAATATTTGAAAATGAGATATATATAAATAAGGTTTGGTTTGGAAAAATTGTATTTTTTTACAATGTAAAATCTAGATAAATATTTCTTCTCTTATCCATTACACATAAGGTGCTTCCATATTAGGAAAATATGGGAAAATTCCATTAAAAACACTTCTCCAAAAAAATTTAATATGATTAGTTACTTGACCACTATAATTATTATGTGTTCTTAAGATAAAATTTGAAATATAACATATAAATTGAAGGTCTATCTAATGTAGGAAGTGGTGTGTGTAGATAAAATAAATCAAATATGTCTTTTAAATGTATTTTAAATTTTCAAAACATGATGGTTTTATACATGTTGGTAGATTTAAGTATCTCAATAGGTGTCAAATTGAGTACCCAATAAAAAATTATATCCAAAATAGGAATAAGTAAAATTTTGAAAATAATTAAAATATCATAGTAAATGAAAATATAATATCAATATATTTTTTATCTTTTAGAATATTTCTCAAATATTGATTAAGTATCAATTAAAACAATTTCTAAAAAGTTATTTATCTTTGGAAATAAATTTACATAATGAAAAATATATATAAACACAAATTAACTCTAACTATCAATGTGTTGGTTTTTTATAGTTTTAAAATGATTCCGTTTTAAACATATAAATAAAAATACAAAACAAACACACAAAAAAATAAAACATTGTCATTAAATTTGATATTATAACTATTTGAGAAATTTAATTCAAAATAAATATAAATAGTAGTAGTGACTCTTTTGAAAGGTGATACAATTCTGGCAGTGAATTCGGCTTGTAGTGTTTCAGGATGGTGGTGAGCCATACAGTCGGTGACAATATAGGGAAATGAGTCATCTCTATGGTAGGTCATCTAATTTTTTTTTCTAAATTTTAAGGTGAATTTTTTTTGTTGGTAGGTCATTCCCATACGTAGCCACATTTCAATAAGTCATATTTGATGGTATAAGTTTTCCACACATAGTCAAATTTCTTGAAACAATGGATATTTATCTCTTGGCAGTGAGTCTTTCCCATTAATATCTAAAATTACGTCAGGGAGGTGAAATATTTTTAATGGTTGGTCTTTCCCATACATAGACAAAATTCTATCCTGTCAATGACTAATCTTTAATGGTGATTTATGTGTTACAGTGGGAGCTTTCAATAATTAACCATATTTCTTGGCAATCAACCTTATATTATAAAAAAAATTCACTAAAAATAAATCTCATTAATATAATATGTAAAAAAATATTTATTAATTATTAAAACAAAGTTCCTGACAATATAACTCATTTTATGAAAAAAAATCCGAAAATTTTATGATACATAAACTGAACAAACTGAGGTATAAAAATATGTGAAACTTAAAAGAGAAGTGGTATAAATGTAATAAAAAAAGAAATGGTATCACATGTAGGTAAATGTAAAGATATATTGTATCATATATAATTAAATATAGTTGTTTAAAATGTACATTAATTTAAAATGAAATAAAAAAATTGATTGATCAGTTCTACCCCTTTTTGAATTATCAAAAACTGAGAATAATATAGAAAATGAAGATAAATGAAATAAGAGTGATAAATAATTTCTATTAAAAATATAGCGAACTATATAAAAAATATAAATAAAAATAGTAATAAAAAAATTATCCCCATAAATGACTAAAGTCCTAGTATCAACATTTTTTATGCTGATTTTAATGATCAAGATGAGCTTTTCCATTTCCCTTGTGAGAACCATAAGGTTCAGTAGTTGAGGATGAGGTAACTAATTGGTTGGATGAAGGGATAGATGAAAAATGAGTAGTCTATTATATAATTGTTGTCCAAATATACTAAATATATTTTAAGGTATAGATACTTAAAGGATGAAAATGAGCTAGAAAATGTGAATTTTGATATTTGGTTACACCTAGAATGAATAACTCTAGATCAGATGATGGAGGGGTCAGATGAGCTATAATAGGAATGAAATCCTTACCTGCCACTATATATCTAGAAACACAGAGAAACAATTTCATAAAATTTTTGAAGTCCATAATTATGTTTCTTCTCTATTACATATAACTAAAAAAATTCTCCTTCTCCAAGAAAAATACATTATTTACTATAGTTTTCACCTTGAAATAATTCACTTTCTCTTTAAAATTCTAAGAGATTAGATTTATCCTTAAATTTTCATCCAAGAACATGAAATGTGCATTCAACTAATGGTTATTATAAATACGAGATAGAAAATATATTATATTTTTTTTTTATTTGACTCTCTATAAACATTCATATCCTTCATATACTGCCGAACAATCATGTGGACATGATCATTATTATTTCAGATTTTACATATACTTTCCAGATGTATGTAATCTATATCACATGATAAAACATGATGTTATACCACAACTATCCTTATCAACTCAACTTCAAATGTAGGAGGTGTACCATAGGATGAAAAATATATATAATTAATATTCTACACCCTCTCTATAAAAGAATCCATAAAATCAACAAATGAAGATCTCATCTCATAGATTGTGCATCTCAAGGATTACAACTCATGTTCTAAACATTTATTCTCTATTTCTAATTCTTTTATATGATGTATAATTTTTGGATTAAGATGATATATCACTATATAAAAAAAATATTTTGCATATTTATTAATTAACTTGTTGACCTGGTGTGTTTAATTTCATAACAACATATTGAAAACAGAAATAATCCTTTCTCTAAAGGATTCCAAGTCACCTCTATTGAAAATATCTATTATCATTAAAGTAATAGTAGGTGTAGAAACTCTATTAATAGTATGTAAAGGATCTCTTGAAAAAAAAATGTCCAATTACCCTTTACTATCAATGTCATCTTCCAACAATCCATTAGGATCTCTAACTTCATTACTCAAAGGCCTCTCATTATCAGAGTCTAAGTAGTCCGGACCATGTCTGACTTACACTGGGAACTTATCCAATTCCTCATGAATTGGGTCCATCAATACAATATAAAACATACCATAGTTCTTAAAAACTGGATTCTCTACATTTGATGACTCAACAACGACATGTAAGAAGTCCATCTGCTCAATAGATCTCCACAAAACCATTATCTTCTCATTAATAATAGGCTTAACATCCTTCTGTTCATCAACTGATTATTCAACAACAATCCTTTCAGAAACTATATATTCATTAGTTTTAGGCTCATTATGAACACCAACAACAATGGGATCAACTGGGTGACTTTCCAAACACGGGGATACCTCCCCCCACTAGATTATTCCATCTCGTATATGTATTTCATATCAATATCTTCAACTGAGACTATCATGGTGAGATCCTTTATCATTTTAATCTTCATCTTTATCTCAATCTTCATTTCCACATCCATTTTTTTAACTTCCCCTCCTTCATCCCCTTCAATTTTATCACTATTCCCTTTATTTTTTTAGAGGATTTAGATGTTATTTTGAGATTCTCTTCATAAGAACCTTCTATTTATTCTTCATTACTACCTTATTTCAAGAGATCAACTCAGATTGGGAGAGAAATAGGGGGAAAAATCACTATAAGAAATATCTAGAGAGCTTTGGGGAAATATGGATCACTTATTTCTACCAAAAAAAAATTCATCCTCCTTTTCTCATGAGAAACCAAACTCTTATTTCTCAGTTGAATATTCCCCCACATTATGTAGTTCTAATCCAGGATCCATAATATTCTCTATCTTGGATGGATAGTCAATTAGATTTAAATCATTATAGGGTCTTTTAGCAACTTCAACCCATTATTTCTTACATGGATTATAGTATATCTCTATCCATATTCAAATAACTCTTATTATTCAAAAACCTTCACATTTAACTACTATTTATTCTTTTTCATCTATTAGTCCCTTGGAATATAGCATATATAAAATTAACATTCGGTCTATAAGGGAGTTTAAACATGAAGGACACTTTCACATTTCCATCGTGTGGGTCGTTAGGTATATATAGAGATTAACCTTATCAATAATATTTACAATACACAAAATATAAAAAAATTGATATCTCATTGTTGAAAATTAATATTTCCTTGGGCATAGAAAATTATTTATACATTTGAATATAATCAAACATTATCTAGCTATCTCATTAAAAATTGATCTTCTTACTATCCTGTCTTTTATCAAATATTCCAGATAAAAATCATACACAAACTTATCACTAACATCAAGAAAAGTTTCGTCATAGTAATTTTACACACCCTCATGAGGAATATTATGAAAAATTCCCCATTTCCTTTAAGAGAAGAAGACATTATAGAAATTTATTATAGTTTATACCCATTATTAATCTTACATGAAACTAATCTTAGGTAGAACTGGTGCACATTACATAGATAGAAGGGTATCTCATTGGAATATAACCATTCCTCCCATCCCTAGCTTAGAAAAAACATTCAGAACAATCAACTTTCTCTTCATTGACCATTCTTTGTGAGCTTCATTTTTAGGCTCCGAAACTACCTTCACAATATTTGCGTTTATTGGCTCAATATAAATTGATCGAATGGATTCCTTATTATAATTCATCAAAGGAAATGACTTATTTTTAGAAGATTTAGAGTCTCTATTTAATCGAACCATGGTGATCAGCTTATAAAATATGGAAGAAGGCGAGAGAAGTCACATGACTATGAGAAAAAAGAGGTTGTAGTTACTTTCACAAGCAATGTTATAGGAGAGTGAGAGCATTGATGTTATATTATTTTATAGTTTTATATCATTTAGTGATTTTAGAAAACAAAAAATCCAAAAACAAGAATGAAATTTGAATCAAATGAAAAATTAAATAAATAACTAGTCTTTATAATGAAATTAGAAATGATGGCTCAAAAACTAACAACAATAAATTGAAAATTGATTCTAATGATCGGTAACTCCAATGATTTGTAAATACAATGGTATGTAAAACTCAATTGTGGGTTAGACTAAATGGTGGGTAAACACAATGATGTAAAAAACCAATGAAGGGTATAACTAAATGGTGTGTAAAACTCAACGCTGGGTAAAAATCAATGATGGGATAACACAACGGTGGGTAAAAAAAGTAATGGATAAAACCTAAAAAGGGTAAAGAAAATGGTGGGTAAAACCAATGGGGGTAAAACCAATTGTGGGTAAAAACCAATGGTGGGTGAAACTCAATGATGGGTGAAATTCAATGGTGAGTTAAACCAAAGGTGGGTAAAACCACTGGTGGGTACAACCATTGGTGGGTAGATCCAACGGTGGGTAAAAAAAACTATGGGTAAAACCAATGGTGGGTCAAACTAATAGAGATTCCAATAAAATGAAATTTAATCAAAATTAATCATCCCAAATTCATGTTTGATGTAGTTCATTCTCAGTTAATTCAATGTATTAGTGAAGATATCCACAAGATATTGTGCTGTACTACTGTATTCAATAGTTGCATCACTGTTTTGAAAATTATCTCTCAAAACCCGATGGATTAAGTCAATATGATTAGATCAATAGTGAGATAAAAAGTTCTTAAAAAAATTTAGAGCACTTTTATTGTCACAATTTATATATACATGTCATAATTTATATCCATATTCTAGTAATATGTGTTTCATCTACAATATTTTTCCACACCAACACCCTATAGCTATGTATTCATCTTTTAAAATAGAAAATGAAATATAATTTTGATTCATACTAAATTATGAAACTAGTGACTTTCCAAAAAGGTTACATGTTGTAGAGGATAATTTCCTATCTAACTCGTAACCATAAAAATAATAATCAAAATAACTAACCAGATAAAACATTAGTCCTCTAGGGTAAAATAGTTACAAATTTTTTGTGATCTTGAGTTATTTTATAATCCTTTTTACAATAATTAACTATGACTCGTTTGGGTTTCCTAAAAATTAGCGCACATACACACACTAAACATAATTTTAGGTAGGCTAGAAGTTATGTAGATAATAATTAAAAGAATTATTGTGTAATGGGGTTGATATACTAATATCCCAGATTCATCAGGGTACAAATTGTAGTTGAAACTCATAGGAGTATCACTAATCTTATTTCTATTAAAATTAAAATTTTAAAAAATATTTTTAGCAGATTTACTTGGATTTGAATGATATAATTTTATTTTAAAAAATATGAAAACCAGGAAAGAAATTCATTTCACCCATAATCCATTTTGAATTTATTTTATCATTATCACTAAAAAAATTATTACATACATAATTTTTTGAGGATCCAAAAAAATATCATATATATAAATTTGAAGAACTAAAATTGATTTTGAAATTATTATTTTTAAATAATGGAGGATAATATATATCTTTTTAAAATCTTTTTTAAATAAAACAATAGTTTATCTTATCATTCCAAGATCTACATGTTTGTTTCTAACTACATGATTTTTTAAAAAATTGAAAACACCATTTGGAATATGGGGATTTTTAAATCATGGGGTTGTTCAATAAAATATTTTGGGCCTATATTCAAATTTAATAATTCTATTTTGATACTCATTTGATATAGTTTTAAATATAGATGTTCTGTGTAGGAAAGTAGTATTATAATGGATTTGTTTTTGGATACATGTGAAAATGTATCTTCATAGTCTATAACTTCTTCTAGAATATATCCTTGGTAAGTAGTTTAGCTTTATTCCTTATTATTATTCCATATTTATCAACATTGTTTCAAAACATCCATTTAGTTCCTATATTCTATGTGTCTGTGGGTTTATCAATAAGTCCCCAAACATTATTTGGTTAAAAAAATTAAGTTCTTCTTCTATATTCATTACCCAAAATTCATCATTTATTTCATCAAATATATTCTCATGTTCATACTGTGATAGTAATTATTGATGTGTATCCTGGTATCATAGAGAAGCTCTAGTTTGTGTACCTATAAGTAAGTCTCCAACAATAATGAAATATAGTCTTTAAGAGTCCAAATAGCTACATAAAAATAAGGATTGGTCACCTTATTGACATCAATAGTTATATGAGCATTCTCTTGATGCTCCTTATAACGAGATAAATTTTCTTCTTATTTTAGAGTAGAATCATATGGGTTGGAATTTATATTCAAAGGTGGTAAATCAATTTCAAGATTTTATAAAGGAGACATAGGATTAGTTAGAACCGCCACATCAAACTTGACATGGAAAGCCTCATCCATATTCGTGGTTAATTTTTAAAAATTATATTGGATTTACTAGAGCATGAATGACCTTGGAAAATTCCTTCAGTGTATTTAGAGGAAAACATCCCATGATTATCTTTAGTGTTTAGAATAAATAATTTTCAACAAAAAACATTAATTTAATTATCCTTATGCTTCAATTATTCAAATGTTAGTAAGTGAGTTTCATTAATATAAGCCTAATTAAATCTGCACTGATTACATAGAAGGATGCATTCACAACCACTTCCCAAAACCAGACAGGTAATTGAATTTCATTAAGCATTGTCAGTGATGTCTCTTGAAGTGTACTCTTTCTTCATTAAATAACTCCATTCTACTAAGGGGTCTTAGGAGAATAGGATTCCTGAATGTAAACATTTTGGGAGAAAAAGGAATCATAGAATTTATTTTCAAACAGAAATCCATGGTAACTTCTTAATGTCGTGATTCTATGTCCACTTAGTCATTCTTCAAATTCAGAATAATTCATAAAATAAGATCAATAATCTCTTTTTTGAGCTAAAAATAATGCCCATTTATACCTAAAAAATTCATCTACAAATATATTGATATAGTGATTTCCATTTAATATATAAATACTATATGTTTCAATCATGTCCATTTGAACCAAATCAAGAGGTTGAAAAGTTGAAACATCTTGGTTTATTTTAAAATAAATCTTCTAATGTTTCCCTTACAAGTAGGTGTTACAAACATTGTAAATTTAAAATTCATGTTTTGGTATAACCATGACTGAAAATTTTATTTTATGATTTATAAGTGAGTGAATGTTATAGAGGAATATTCTCATATACCATTTCCAATTTTCTCTATGAATGGTACTTAATCAGGAACAATTTATATAAATAAATGATTTAATATTAATAGAATATACCTTCTCAATTTTCAAACCAATAAATACTAATGAATTTTTAGAACTAAAATCAATATAAGAATTATTTTCCAAATTTATATGACAACCGTCGTCACATAATTGTTATATTCTAAGAAAATGGAATTTTAAACCATCAAAAAATATACTTTTGTAATTAAGACTGAGTTATTGTTACTGACTTTTAAAAGGATAATGATCCTTGATTCATGATATTCAGCAAAAGTGAAATGAACACTATCAACTGTTATTATTATTTTGAAAATGTTATATGAATGGAATATCCATTTTCCATGTACCACATATTTATATAGGATCTTATCAAGTTCCTTTTCAACAACATTTTTTATAACAATAATTATTTTGGTACACAGATTTTCGTGAGTCTATATATGTTAGAAAGTTGGGCCTTAGAAACCCATATTTTTTGATAGTTTTTTAAAATAAAATTTTAATCTTTTTGAAATAAAAATAATTATTATCTATAAGTAAATAAAATGTAGTAGTTTAACTTCCAGAAATAGAATTAGGTATAAAATTAATCTTAAAAAATCCTATTTTCCATGGTTGGTTACCTTGATCAGTAATAGATTTAGGAGAAATTTTGTCACTATAATTTTTTGGGGAGTTTCTCTTCAATTTTTATTTATCTCTAATTCTATCTTTAGTTTTAAATTTAATAATTATAGTTCATTATTTTCTTTTAATAATTGATATGTCTTCTATTTCTATTCAATAAGATCATACATAATATTTTTAGATAATTTTTTTTCTTTATGAAATTGTATTTTTATTTGAGTTAATAAAAATAATCTTCAAAAATATTGTTTTACTACAAAATTTCCTCATTTGATATATCATCATCATTACTTTCATCTTAAAAATTATACTAATTATGTAAAATTATACAGTATGAAACTTAGATATATTTTTCAGGAAGTACATATTTACTCTATTAATATATTCTCCATGAGATTAGTCTATGCCACTTGATCTATCCTTAAAGAAAATCCATGAATAATTCATGGATTTCTTATAGTTTCTTTTGTTATCCTCATAATTATCCTTATAACTGAACATAAGATAGTGAAACTTAATATTTTTTTCTTTTACACCCATTCAATGTAATATAATTTTAATTTTCAACACCTTTCTTATCCTTTTTCAAATTTACTCTACTATCATACATTCCCTTATGTCACGGTTTCATGAATAATTTCTTCTTCAAGATAATATTCTTAAAGCTTCTATACAAATGATCCATTTCCATGTCACTATCAGATGGTGACTCACCATCACTAGATCTTTCATCTTATTAATTTTCATTTTCTTTTTGTATTGATTTATTAGTTTTGAAGGGTAATGAATTCCACTTCAGGTCATCATCCTAGTAACAATAAACCTTAAGATATTCCTAACACATCTTCAACATCACAATAAATTCATTTAAAGGAATCTCACTGATGTAAGATGATTCCCTTATAGAAATAGATGACCATATCTATCTTCATCAAATATATCTCAGCATTTTTATAATTTTAACATGGTTAAATAGTGGGTTCCGAAAAATTTTCATTGTGGATTCAATCTCATTGAACATGAGATACATATTATAAATAATCTCATTAGGTTTCATCTTAAATGTATACTATATTATTGTTTAGGAGATCAATATCATATCTCTGAAATTATTATTTCCTTTATGATAAATAACTAATTTATCCTATATTTCAAAAGTAGTTTTACAAATAGATATCCTATTAAAATAATTATTTCCTAAACCACGGTAGAGGAAATTCATGGATTTCTAATTTTTATTATATGATTATTTTGTTTCATCATCCCAAGTAACTCTAACATTTATAGGTAATTCATATTTGTCATCTATTTAAGTCCAAATTTCTAATCCCATAATTTTTATATTAATTGTGACCTTTATATTAAATTGAGAATAGTTATTTCCATTAAAGGAAGAAGTTATTGTGGTATGAGAACCTACTTGTATATTATCCATTTAAATAATTAAATTTATAATTTATTGAAATTTAAAATCTTTAAAATATCACTAAAGTCACGGTTGAAAGTATGAAAGAAACACACAGATACCAAATATTGGTCGTAGTGAATATCTCATGAGGGAGTGAATTGAGTAGATAAGATTTTTTATGACTCAAATATGTTTAATTAACTCTACTATTAATCGGGGCTTTAACGCTACTAGGTATGGGGTTTTATCAGCCGAAAAAATGAGATGATATTTTAAGATATGATAAAAGGGGAGTTTCAAAAATGATTAAAAAGCACTTTTAAAGGTACCTTTTATCCATAACTTTTTAGAATTGTTAAAGGGTGAATTTAGTATAACTTATTTAGTGTTATTAATGGGTGATTTAAACATTTAATATTTAACATAGTTAGTGTTTTTCATTTAACAATGCTAAAAATCACTCTTAAAAAATATGGGGAAAAACATTTTCATATACACAATTCACACTTTTCCTAGTGCTTACATCCCCCTTTATCAATGCTTTCCACTACCCATATACCTTCACGCACCCCACCTGTAATTCCTCGACCCCAGTTACCCAGTGTCGTTGCATTATTACATAACATTGGCATGATCATAAGAAAGATCAAGTCTCGAAAGACTGATTAGTTTAGTATCCTTGGAATAACTAGATACATTCATAAAGTTTAAATTACATCATAAAATAAAAACTACAACAATATAGTCTCCATATTCCACACTCTTATCCCATCATACTATCCCTGTAGGTCATTCATAAAATACTTCTTCACATACTGGGAAAAATAAAACATAGAAAGGGGTGAGCTCAAAAGCCCAGTAAGGATAACAATATAGAGGACTTTCATAAATAATCATAGACATTTAAGGCAATATATAACAAAAACAAAAGCCTTTTAAAACTTGAAATTCAGCATAATATGGAATAAATAAAATGAAATAATTCCATATACTTATTCACATGGATATTCTACTAGTCGAATAATCAAATGCAATATCAATAACCACTTTCATAATGATGGAATGCATAATGTCAGACTATCATAACCACATTGCCAAGTCCTCTTGCCAAGACTACAAATAATATTTTGTCAAGGCCTTGTGCCAAGACACTAGTTTGTATCATGAGACCTTCCGATGCATCGAGGAGCTATAGAGGGCTCCACCCGTCACTTATTAAGTCGAATGCATTCCTCATATGAACAGGTTTAAACATAACATAAACATTCGTATTAAAATTAGCATACAAAATGTCAATAATTTCTTCATAAACCATGAATGGTAAAAAAATAACACAAAACCATCGATACAATATGGAAGTTTTGTATCATAATAAATCAACTCCATATAAACTTAAAATCTATCAAAGGATGTTGACATAGATGACATCAAAACTCTTTTTGGAGAAATATCTCTTTCTATATTGAAATCATTTAAGATTCATATATTTATAAAATAAAACATTTTATTTGAAAATATTCTTATAAGCTTGCAAGGGAAGCTTCGACGATTTTATAATGGCGGAAAATAGCTGCACCCGCCGTATAAGTTAAAAAAACATTCTTACCTCAATTCTGTCGAAAAGGTTAAAAAGGACCTTGTTTGGAAAATGACAGAAAGATTCCTTTATAAACCTCTTATAAAATGTCAAACAAGGGTATAAATAACTTTAACCCATATTCTGAAAATATCAAGAATGTTTTGAAATACATTTTTAAGAAACATTGATGTGGATGATAAAGAGGTCCCAATAGATAATTACGTATAAAAAACCTCAGATAATGAAGAGATTGTGAAATAACACTTACTTTGTACTTTTCCTTGGTTGAGGGTAGGTTAACCTCCTGTATAATGGTGAAATAATTTTTATTAAATTATACAAGAATCATATACATTAATATGATATCATATATGATCATTTAACATTGCTTTGCTAATAATATATTAGTATTATCGTCGTTTCAGGTGTTAACATACTCATATATGTTTTGTTACATAATCTATGTTTGTTATGGATAGGTTGTATCTTATTCATATCTGGTATGATATCAAGTCCTCAAATTTTTTTTTTTAAATCATCAAATGATAATTATACTTGAATGAATACGATGGAAATTGAATCTCATCGCGTTCGAGGAGACGGTAGTCCGTACGTACACACGAGCGACAATATCATTCTTTTGATATTAAAATAATATATAATTGGATGGTATATCATATATAAAGAATCATTATCATTTTATATTTATTATTTACATGAATTACACATCATTATTATACCCATCCAAATAATAATTTATTGAATAACAATTACACCACGACGTGGAGACGGTAAGTCGTACGTACACACGTATGGTGACATGTCATTCAAAGGATAGATAGAATACTGAATATTGTTGTACCATATTTATAATAACATCACAGTATATATAAGATAATAGAGTTATTATTTTATAATGGTAATAACAAAGAAAGAAGAAGTTGAAGAAGAAATGAACTTGAAAGAGGGTGGTGAAGACATTACCTCTTCTTCGGGTTCTTCTTTTTTATTTGATCAAAAGGGCTCTTTGGTAGGTTTTCTGATCAAAATAAGGCCTCTAGGTTGAAGTGGGGGAAGTTTAGAGAGTAGTTTTTGGGGGTTGGCGGATCCAAAAGGCTTCGAATGTGTGAATTAGTGAGATGGAGGAGTTCCCTTTTATAAGAGGGGTGAGGGGCACCTTTAGAAAAGCTAGAAATATTATTTTATAATAAACTCATATTCGGTTTCTAATGGCTCAAAAGTGGATTATTTAAACTTTAAGGTGGGGATTGGTCGAAAAACACTCAACCAATATAATTTATACAGGTTCGGGTCATTATATTAACCTTATCTTTTAGTTTTAACTATTAGTTAATTAGTTTGACACTTAACCTGTCACTTTGTATTTTTATATTATATAGTTAATAAACATACTATATACCTCAAAGAGACCCCCAAGTGGTCCATTAATAATAAAAATATCATGATATAAGTCTCTTTTCTGAACCTTAGATTTTTAAGAATTGAATACAAATTAATAATATAATATTTGTTTTAAAAACTCTTTTTTGTCAATTTTGACACTATTGGGTATTTTGTTTTTGATAAATTAATAACATCATTATTACTTCGAAAACAATTTATATAATAAATCCTAATATGTCATATTAACCTATAAAATTAGTTTAATTCATAAAAAGTCTCAAATTACATTTATTTTGATATTTATAATATCAATTATTTTAATATTTCATTAATTAGGTAATTACTTAATCACCATTGTGTCATAAATAAATTAAATTATTTAATGTCTAAAAATTATAAATAAAATACCATTATGTAGGAAATTTTTTTATATTTATAATGAATATTTACAATTGAATTTATCTTATGTATAACCCTATATTAAAAATGTTTTAATAAATAAACTTTGATTTTAACACTTTTAACTCTTCTTTGAATTAAATAATAATAAATGTCCTAATCTAATCCAAGTGGACCTAAATGATAATATTTTATTACTAAGGTTGTTTTTGGTCGAGGTAAACTTGTCCAATAGAATTAGGACATGTGTTAGGGTAATATTAATATCATTTTTATCCTTAATTACCCTATTTACATTTAACCGTGGTAAATAAAGGTAAAAAGTTACTATTCACCAAAAATTATTTTCATCTCATTGAACAAAATTTTACTCCTTGATATTAACCATTTCTTTCGGATTTTTGTAATTATACTCATAGAAGCGGTAAAATTAGGTTGTATGTGAATTTCCAAATTCTCCTAGGAGGTGGGTAAAAGATGGTGAAAAGTTCAATACAATTTTTATATATCTAAAATTATTCTAAACTAACTCCAATGAATTACATTGAACTTATATAGGTATTATGTATCTATTTTGACCTTAATTAATTTTAAATAAATAAATAATTATTTATATACAAATTCGGTTCTAAACTATAACTCAATGTTTTTTCACTATTCATCAAAAATTGAAAGTTTTCAGAAAAATAACAAAATTTCATCCTAGGATAATTTTGATATTACGAATCCAAAAATTAAGTCCATTCTGAAAGATAAAATTTATAAAATTTCAAAAAGTGGGTATTACTATTCATAACAGCTAGTTTGATTGGTTGTGGTGTGTGTGTTAGAACTCAAAGTTGCGTAAAACACACGCTACTGTATTATTCAAAGGAAAGCGTACTGTGGAAGCTTGGGGTGTTACATTATCCCCTCCTTCAAATAAATTTTTCCTCAAAATTTCCATAATACTACCACATGAAAAGGCTCGGGTGGTTCTTCATCATAAGTTCCTCGGGTTCCCACGTTGCCTCTTCCATCTTATGGTTTCTCCACAAGACTTTTACCAGACGAGTCGTCCAGTTTCTCAGTAGTTGTTATCTTGTATCAAGAATCCTGACGGGCTCTTCACAATAAGACAGATCAGGTTCTAGTTCTAATTCCTCATAGGTGAGTACATGCGTTGGGTCAGGCATGTATTTCCTCAACAGTGATACGTGGAACACATCGTGAACTTTGGAGAGACTTGGCGGCACTTCCAAACGGTAAGCTACAACCCCAATTCTTTCTAGAATTTCAAATGGTTTGATGTAACTGGGACTCAGTTTACCTTTCTTACCGAAATGTATAACTCCCTTCCATGGATATACTTTCAAGAAAACATGATCTCCTACCAAAAATTCCAAATTATTCCTTCGGTTATCGGCATATCTCTGTTGACTACTTTGAGCTTCTTTGATGTGGTTTTGGATTACCTTCACCTTTTCCATTGTTTCCTCCATCAGTTCTGGGCCTACAAGTTTTCTTTCACCATCTTCATCCAAACAGGTTGGGGTGCGACATCTCTTTCCGTATAACGCTTCATATGGTGCCATCTGAATACTCGAATAAAAGATATTGTTATAGGAAAATTCTACCATAGGTAAATATTGATCCCATATACCCTGAAAATCAAGTGAGCAGGATATCAATATGTCTTCTAAGGTTTTAATAGTCTGTTCTAATTTTCCATCTGTTTGAGGGTGGTAGGAAGTGCTCAAATGAAGTTCAGTATCGAAGGCCTTCTAAAGACACTTCCAGAATCTTGAAGTAAAACAGGGATCACGATCAGAATCAATTTATAGGGGTACTCCATGAAGTCTCACAACTTCATTAATATATAGTCTTGCTATCCATTCAAGTGGAAAATCTTCCCCTATATCAAGAAAATGTGCTGACTTGGTAAGACGATCAAAAATGACCCATATTGGATCGTTCCTTCTAGGAGTCTTTGGTAGCCCCATAACAAAGTCCATCGTAATATTATCCCTTTTCCACTCAGGTATGGGAAAAGGTTTCAATACTCCACCAGGTTGTTTCCTTCCAGCTTTCACTTATTGAAAAACCATACATCTTGACACAAAATTAGCAATCTCCCTCTTCATGTTGTCCCACCAAAAATGTTCCTTCAAATCTCTATACATTTTGGTGCTCCCAAGGTGTATAGAGAAATTGAAATTATGAGAATCATAAAAAAATTCCCTTTTTAGATCAGGTACATTGGGAACCCAAAGTCTCTTCCGAAATTTTAAAATTCATTCTTCACACACAAAGTCTCTCAATCACCCATCATTCACAGCTTTAATCTTCCTTTGAAATTCTTTATCATCAGTCTGAGAACTCTTAATCCTTTCTAGTAAAGATGGTTTGGCAACCTTTTGAAAAAGAATTGATGTTTCACCTTCTATGGTTATTCCAATGTCCATATTCACTAGATCCATGAAAATTGGATCCCTTTAAATTCTCATATTGTTCAAAACTCCATGATCTTTTCTCCTCAAAGCATCTGCCACCTTATTTTCCTTCCTAGGTGGTAGTTTATCATACAATAATAATCCTTGAGTAATTCAAGCCATCTCCTTTGCCTCATGTTGAGTTCTTTTTGTGAGAAAATATACTTCAAACTCTTGTGATCTATATAAATCTCACATTTTTCACCATAGAGGTAGTGCCTCCATATATTCAAAGCAAAGATCACAGCTACTAACTCGAGATCATGTGTAGGATAGTTTTTCTCATTAATTTTCAACTATTGTGATGCATAGGCAATAACCCTATCATTCTACATAAGGACACAACCAAGTCCTATCTTCGATGCATCACTATAAATAATGAACCCATCATTCCCTGATGGTAGAGTCAATATAGGAGCATTGACAAATCTTCTCATCAGTTCTATGAAAAATTCTTTACACTCTTTTGTCCAAAAAAATTTAACCCCTTTACGTGTGGGATTTATTAATGGGTTAGCCAACCGTGCAAAATTCTGGACGAAATTTCGATAATAACCTGCTAAACCAATAAAACGGCGTACATCAGTTATACTCATCAGTGTAGGACATTCTTGAATTGCCTTGGTCTTAGAAGGATCAATAGTGATTCCATATTTAGAGATAGTATGGCCAAGAAAAGAAATCTCCTGAAGCCAGAATTCACACTTACTAAATTTCCCATATAATTCATGTCTACTCAGAGTCTTCAGGATAATGCGCAAGTGATTTTCATGATCATCGTTTCTTTTGGAATATACCAAGATATCATCAATAAATACCACAAAAAATTCATCTAGATATTCCTTCAAAACTCTATTCATTAGATCCATGAATGGAGAGGGCGCATTAGTCAGCCCAAAAGGCATTACTGTAAACTCATAATGCTTGTACCTAGTTCGAAATGCTGTCTTCGGAATGCCTTCCTTCTTCACACACAACTGATTGTATCCAGACTGAAGGCCAATCTTTGAAAAGTATTGAGCTCCATGAAGTTGTTCAATTAAATAATCAATGCGAGGTAGGGGATACTTGTTCTTTATTGTTATATCATTGATCTCCCTATAGTCGATACATAACCTCATATATCCATTTTTATTTTTATTAAAAAGAACAGGGGATCCCCATGGAGAAACACTAGGGCGAATAAATCACTTATTACTTAATTCCCCTAGTTGTTTCATTAGTTAAACTAAGTCCTCAGTGGATATTCTATAAGGGCTCTTTTATATAGGCCTTGATCCATGAATTAAATAAATAGAAAACTCAACTTATCGTTCTGGAGGATGTCTAGGTAAATCTTCTAGAAACACATCTACATATTCGTTCAAAATAGGTACATCCTCTATTTGAACATTCCTTTTCTCACCCAAAATCATTTCATTCTCTTCCTCCTCAATAATTGAATTTAGTTGAGCTACTGGGGGTAGATCTCGATAAGAATTAGGTGGTGATGATTCTGCTCTAAAGATAAGGTGTTCCTTATAATCATCATCAAAAATTGTAACCTCCTTCTTCTTACAATAAATCTCTGCATCATGGATTGAAATCCAATCCATACCGAGGATTATATCAAACTCAATCATAGGTATGACAATGAGATCAGCAGATAAAGAAAATTTATGTGCTCTAATGGGGACTGATTCATAATACTTTATTGCAATGATACTTCCCTTAAGAGTTTTAACTGACAACTCCCTTGTTAAATCAAATTAAAAATATCTAATTTTCTTAGCAAACTGGGATGATATGAAACAATGCGATGATCCAGAATCAAATAATGCATTTTCTAAACTTAAGGAAACCATTAAATTACCTGCCACCACGTATTTCAGAGCTTCTACCTCAGCAGTAGTGATAACATAAGCTTGGCCATGATCCCTTGGCCTTTTCTGAGGTAATTTTCCCTGGAACTTAGAAATTCATTTGCATAATGTCCCATCTCCCTGCAATTGTAGCATCGGACATCGGTAGCTTCCTTATTCCCCTTGCAATCACGAGCATGGTGGCCTTTTTCACCACACTTGTAACAGACTCTCATTCCTTTTAAGCAAGTACCGGGGTGTTTCTTCCCACATTTATTACAGGATGGATATTCAAATTTTCCCTTCTTCACCTTATTTCCATTTCCATATTGATCACCATATCACTTCTTCTCTTGCTTTGCTTTAAAGTCATAAGACTTAGAGAATTCATTTTCTCTCTTGATAGCATATGACACAATGTCTTCATACGACGAGAAGGATTGTGAGACTAATGCTTGACAGAGAAATGGTTTTTACCCATCAAAGAAATGATCAATCTTACTTCTTGGGTTACGTATATAATCTCCAGCATACCTTTCTAACCTTGTAATGTTAGCCTCATACTTTGCGACATTCTCATCATCCTTTTGTCTCAGACTCAGAAATTGCCTTTACATATCTTCTTGATGGTCACGAGGAAAGTATTTTTCTAAAAACATATCTTTGAACTCCCTCGATTACATATTTGATACTTCATCATCTTCCTTCATGTTTTTAATCAATTAACACTATTGATCAGCATCTCTAGTGAGGCGATAAACTTCCATGACAACTTTTTCCCTTTCACTACTCCCCAAAGCCTGAAATATTTCTCTAGGGAATTTATCCATTGCTCAGCTACTAAGGGATTTGTAATCCCATTGAATGTTGGTGGTTACTGCCTCATGAAGCGATCTAACATTGATGCTCCATTCTGTGGATCGGGGTGCTCCATACGGGTAAGTTTATTATTCATAACCTGAGTCAGTTTTCTGAGTATGGTGATTAGTTGATCAGAACCAGTTGCATCACCAACTCCACAATAATTATCTTGAGAAGGAGTGAAATCCCTACATGCAGTGTGTTCCTTGATATAGTTTCCATTTCTTCCACTAGGCCCCATTTATAAACAATGGCATAAATAGATTAGTTTATGAATCAAAATACATAATTCCATACTTGTAAAACACATAACATAAATTGAACTATTTATGGATATAATACATAATCATAAAAATGTTTTCTTTGAGGAAGTATATACTCATAAACCCTTCATAATGGTTTGTAAGGAAATTGAGAATTATCCTAAGCATATTCCCAGGGAGTGTCATAATCAAGAGTGCAGCAAGGCCCGTTGTTGTGAACCAGTTCCCGTTCGAGTCTAGCTCAAAGTGGTGTTTTCAGGTTTTACCCCTTGGTACATCTGTGCCAGAGCTGCCTCTACCTGCTTGTATCCAGACAGGGATGTATTTCTTGGAAAACTCACAAAATATCTACAATATCAAAATTCTAGGAATTTATTCTATACTAATTCTCAAAGTCTATCTTAGGTCTATGTTCTCTAATTAGATTATACCTAAATCTAGCTTCCATGGTTTGTACTAAACTTCCTCTAATACCAACTGTAACGCCCCGAACCTAGTTACCCAGAGTCGGTGCATTATTACATAACATTGACATGATCACAAGAAAGATCAAGTCTCGAAAGACCGATTAGTTTAGTAGCCTTGGAATAACTAGATACATTCATAAATTTTACATTACATCATAAAATGAAAACTACAACAATATAGTCTCCATAGTCTACACTCTTATCCCCTCATATTATCCCTGTAGGTCATTCATAAAATACTTCTTCACATCCTGGGAAAAATAAAACATATAAATGGGTGAGCTCAAAAGCCCAGTAAGGATAACAATATAGCGGACACTTTCATAAATAAGCATAGGCATTTAAGGCAATGTATAACTTAAACAAAATCCCTTTAAAACATGAACTTCAGAATAATATGGTAGAAATAAAATGAAATAATGTCATATACTTATTCACATGGATATTCTACTAGTCTAATAATCACATGGAATATCAATAACCACTTTCATAATGATGTAATACATAATGCCAGACTATCATAACCACATAGCCAAGGCCTTGTGCCAAGACTACAAATAAGATTTTTTCAAGGCCTTATGACAAGACACTAGTTTGTCTAATGAGACCTACCGATGAATCGAGGAGCTATAGCGGGCTCCACTCATTACTTATTAAGTCCAATGCATTCCTCATATGAACAGGTTTAAACATAACATAAAGATTCGTATTAAAACTAGTATACGAAATGTCAATAATTTCTTCATAAACCATGAATGGTATAAAAATAACACAAAACCATCAATACAATATGGATTTTTTTATCATAATAAATCATCACCATATAAACATAAAATCCATTAAAGGATGTTGACATAGATGAAATCAAAACTCTTTTTAGAGAAATATATCTTTCTATTTTGAAATCATTCAAGAGTCATATATTTATAAAATAAAACATTTTATTTGAAAATATTATTATGAGATTATAAGGTAAGCTTCGACGATTTTATAATGGTGGAAAATAACCGCACCCTCCATATAATTTAAAAACAAATTCTTACCTTAATTCTGTCGAAAAGGTTAAAAAGGGCCTTGTTTGGAAAATGAAGAAAAGTTTCCTTTACAAACCTCTTATAAAAATTCAAACAAGGGTATAAATGACTTTAACCCATATTCTGTAGAATAGCGAGAATGTTTTGAAATACATTTTTAAGAAACATGGATGTGGATGATAAAGAAGTCCCAATAGATAATTACGTATAAACAACCTCGGATGTTGAAGAGATTGTGAAATAACCCTTACCTTGTACTTTTCCTTCGTTGAGGGTAGGTTAAACTCCTGTATAATGGTGAAATAATTGTTATTAAATTATACAATAATCATTTACATTAATATGATGTCATATATGATCATTTAACATTGGTTTGTTAATAATATCTTAGTATTATCGTCGTTTCGGGTGTTAACGTACTCGTATATGTTTTGTTACATAAGCCGTGTTTGTTATCGATAGGTTGTATATTATTCATATCTAGAATGATATCAAGTCCTTAAACATTTTTTTAAATCATCAAATGATAATTATACTTGAATGGATACGATGGAGAATGAATCTCATCGCGTTCGTGGAGACGGTAGTCCGTACGTACGCACGAGCGGAAATATCATTATTTTGATATTAAAATAATATATAATTGGATGGTATATCATATAAACAGAATCATTATCATGTTATATTTATTATTAAACAACATTATTATACCCATCCAAATAATAATTTATTGAATAACAATTACACCACGACGTGGAGACGGTAAGCCGTACGTACGCACATATAGTGACATGTCATTCAAAGGATGGATATAATACTGAATATGGATGTACCATATTTATAATAACATCATAGTATATATAAGATACTAGAGTTATTATTTTAGAATGGTAATAACAAAGAAATAAGAAGTTGAAGAAGAAAGGAACTTGAAAGAGGGTGGTGAGAACATTACCTCTTCTTCGGGTTCTTCCTTTTGATTTGATCAAAAGGGATCTTAGGTTGGATTTATGATTAAAATAAGGCCTCTAGGTTGAATTGAGGGAAGTTGAGATAGTATTTGGGAAGGGGTTGGCTGAGCCAAAAGGTTTTAATGTTTGAATTACTGAGAAGGAGGAGTGCCCTTTTATAAGAGGGGTGATGGGCACCTTTGGAAAAGCTAGAAATATTATTTTATAATAAATTCATTTTCAGTTTTTAATGGCTCAAAAGTGAATTTTTTAAATGTTAAGGTGGTGATGGGTCTAAAAGCACTCAACCAATATAATTTATATAGGTTTTGGTCATTATATTAACCTTATCTTTTAGTTTTAACTCTTAGTTAATTAGTTTGACACTTACCATGTCACTTTGTATTTTTATATTATATAGTTAATAAACTTACTATACACCTCAAAGAGACCCCCAAGTGGTCCATTAATGATACAACTATCATGATATAAGTCTCTTGGATGATAATTAGATTTTTATGAATTGAATATAAATTAATAATATAATATTTATTTTAAAAACTCTTTTATGTCAATTTTGACACTATTGGGTATTTTGTTTTTGATAAATTCATAACAGCATTATTACTTCGAAAAAAATTTATATAATCAATCATAATATGTCATATTAAACTAGAAAATTAGTGGAATTCATAAAAAGACCCAAATTAGATTTATTTTTATATTTATAATATCAATTATTTTAATATTTCATTAATTAGGTAATTACTGCATCACCATTGTGTCATAAATAAATAAAATTATTTAATTTATAAAAATTATAAATAAAGTACCATTATGTATGTAATATTTTTATCTTTATAAGGAATATATAAAATCGAATTTATCTTATGTATAACCCTATATTAAAAATGTTTTAGTAAATAATTATTGATTTTAACTCTTTTAACTCTTCTTTGAATTAAATAATAATAAATGTCCTAATCTATTCCAAGTGGACCAAAATGATAATATTTTATTCCTAAGGTTATTTTTCGTCGAGATACACTTGTCCAATAGAATTAGGACATGTGTTATGGTAATATTAATATCATTTTTACCCTTAATTACCCTATTTACTTTTAACCGTGGTAAATAAAGGTAAAAAGTAACTATTCACCAAAAATTATTTTCTTCTCATTAAACCACAATTTACTCCTTGATATTAACCGTGTCTCTCAGATTTTTAAAATTCCACTCATAGAAGTGGTAAAATTATGTTTTATGTGAATTTCCAAATTCTCCTAGGAGGTGGGTAAAAGACGGTGAAAAGTTCAATAAATTTTTATATATCTAAAATTATTCTAAACTAACTCCAGTGAATTAAATTGAACTTATATAGGTATTATGTATCTATTTTTACCTTAATTAAATTTTAAAAAATAAATAATTATTTAAATAAAAATTCGGTTTTAAACTATAACTCAGTGTTTTTTCACTATTCATCAAAAATTGAAAGTTTTCAGAAAAATTCCAAAATATGACCCTAGGATAATTTCGATATTCCGAATCCAAAAATGAAGTCTATTTTAAAAGATCAAATTTATTAAATTTCAAAAAGTGGGTATTACTATTTATAATGTCTAGTTTGATTAGTTGTGGTGTGTGTGTTAGAACTCGAAGTTGCATACAACACACGTTACTGTATTCTTCAATGAAAAATGTAACGTGGAAGCTTGTGGTGTTACACCACCCCCTTCCTCAGCACTAGAAGGCTACCCCCTATTTTTGTATGTGTTTGGATTTGATCACTGTACCTCCCTTATGCGACTAAATCTATTTACAATTATGCAATACATGTTTTTTTGTATATTTAATAGCTTTTAAATTTATTTTTATATATTTTTACTGGTATGATATATAAAAATATATCTACAAGTTTCTTTATTTATATATATTATAAATTAATATTCATTTATATATATTATAATATATATAAATGAATATCAATGTATAAATATATATGTTTATTAATGTACATACATATGCATATATAAAAATTATATATACATATTATTTCATTTTTATAAGGAAATAAAAATATATACTTTTTTACTTTAAATAAAATGAATAATAATTATTTAATTTATACTTTTTAGAACAATTCACTTAAATTTTTTGATTTATGTATTTATACAGTTGATTTATTATATGAAAATATTTAAATAATATACATATATTTAATTATAAAAAAACTACATTTTGTCAAGTGATAAAATTTCAAAACCATAATGTAAAAACTATTGAAATACATGGGAATATATTTAGCCTTCACTATTGAAAATTCAATAAGACCCACATAAACAAGTCTAGAAACCCATTGAATGTTATAAAATTTGGGGTACCTAGACTAAAAACTTAGTTTTTGGGGCCTTATGTGCCTTTTTTGCATCAAGAAAATAGTTTACAGGATCCTTCCCGATCAACACGGCATAGATCTTATCATAAGTTTCAATTTTATATGTGGTAGAGCATAAATGGACAAAAGGATCTAAATTTATGGACGTCTGATATTTGGGATTTTTCTAACTTAATTTAAATCTTTAATTAATTTTTTTTTATTTTTTTATTTTCAAATTATTTTAAAATGATTGTTATTATATAAAAATTATAAAATTATGAAAAAAATAATTTTAACTAAATATCATATATATTAAGTGTAAATGTTTATTTACAATAACTAAAACATATTTAATTTATATATTTTGTTAATTTCAATATAAATATATTTTTATATTTTTATATATTTTTAATGAAATATATTTTTTAAATATACCTTTTATCGGTGAAAATGAAAAAGTATAGATAAGGGGATCATTTGTAGCACTAAAAAATGATGATAAAGAACCCTCTGTCAGCGCTTTTAATGGAATTGATAAATGAGGGTATTTATCTGCGCTCTTTTAGAAGTGAAAATGAAGGGGCCCTTAATTTGTAGTGGTAAAAAAGTATTGATAAAGGAGGACTTTATTATTTCTTTTTTATCATTATTAGCAACATCCTTTAATAGTGATAAAAAATCATTATTAAGGCCCCCCATGTAGCAGCTCTTTTTATAGCACTGACAATGGTTGTATTTAAAAACACTTTTATCTAGACCTATTAAAGCTATAGAACTAGATAGACCCAGTTTTTTAGTAGGGTAAAATACTACAAATAATTAAACCCCTCAATTCAAAAAAATAGAAGATTGATATCTGTTTTGAACTTTTAAAATATTTCCCATATATTGATTAAGTCTATGTTTAAATAATTATGAAAAACATCTTTAAATTTTGAGAAAAGAAATATACTCAATTAATACCTTATATAAAAACTAATTAAGACTAACTATAAATGTATTGGTTTTGATTAGAGTTTAAAATAGATTCATTCATAAATCAAAAAAAAAATAGAAAACACACACAATGGAATAACAAAAAGATGTTCAGTCTCAAGATGATGCATTAGCCTCTCCGTAAGAAAATCACCCACTTACATATAGATTATATAAAAAATCTTTGATCCACAACCTGGAATAGGTTTAAAATAGAAACTTCGATGTCTAGACCATGAATGACCTCTTAATCAATAATCATGAGAATTAAACCAATACAAGAGATACATGGACCCAATACATGTGGCTAAATATGCATAATGAGACTTTAAAAGATATCAAGTATCTTCTAGTCAAAATTTTGGGAGATAAATTTCATGTTTAATGTACAAAGTAATTGCACACATCTCATAATGTAAATATAATAAAAATATAATGAAAATAACCAATGTAAAGAAGATATTGTTTCTCAGTATGATGTTATATAAAGATTTTGACTCCTTATATATAGCTTGAATTGGAGTTCAAGATGAGTTTCTAAAAATCACAGTAGAAAAGAGTGCCAGGAACTCCATTGTTATAAATAGAGTAAGGAACTAAATTTTCTATAAGCCTCAAACTTTAATAGTCAATTGACATTGAGTATGCTTCATGTAATAATCTCAGCATGTGGATTTCTTCTTGTTTCTTTTATTGGGTTTTCATCTCACTTCACATGTATGTGTATAACTCCCTCTATCACATAACTCTATTACATGAGGGAGTCAGTTACTTCATTTAACAATGGTATGCATGAATAATAATCCTAATCATCTTTTCATCACACCAGATGACTAAAAAACACTTTAATGTGTCTCTAAAATTTTCTGAGAACAATCATCAAAATAAAAATCTACATTAAATTTGATAATATTTTCATTAGAAATATATAATTGAAAATATGTTGAAATAGTGGGGGATTATCTAGTGAACGGTGAGACAATTTTTGCAGTGACATTGGATAGTGGTGAGTGATGCCACCGGTGACTTATCTAAATGGTGACTCTTATTTGACGTAGTTTATCTCAACACATTTCAAAATTTGAAGCTAAATACATTTTGATTGTAGTTATTTCCTATACATAGCCATTTCTTTATTGGTTATATCTCTAATGATATATATTATCTATACATTTTCAAAGTTATTATTTCAATGGTGAGTCATCTTCGGCAAGTGAGACATTCCCATAATTTTCCAAAATTCCATATTGATTGTGAATTTTATTGATGATATGTATTTCCTATAATTATCCAAAATTCCATACCGATGGAGAATCAACTTCAACAGCGAGTCATGTCTTGTGGTGAGAGTTTTCGACACAAAGAAATTTTTTTCACCAATATTCTTTATAATATAAATAAATTTCATAACACATAAAATTCATTAATGTAATAAGATAATTTCTTAGGGATAATTAAATAAAGGGCCCCAAAATATAATTATTGTAATCAAAAGATAATTGATTAAAATTGATGATCTTCCAGATTTGGACATTGAGGATTCTCATCTTCTCTAGAGATATCTTCAACTTCTGTCTTCTTCTATCAAAAATTGTGTACTATAATATTTTATAAAACTAATTTTATTCGGCACAATTACTTATATCATTCATTGTGATTGAATTTATTAAGGATATAGATAGAATTTAAAAAGTCAGTTCTCAGTTTAATGATATTCGCCTTTGTAACAAGTAATAGTTCCTTTCACTTAGTTTTACAACCCCTGGAAAAAGGTTTTTTATATTGAAAATCACCAAAATCGGGGAGAATAGTGTCGGTGGAGTGGACAAGGGGATTATTATTCCCAAAATCACTATAAATATATTTTTATCAATATTTTTACATTGTGATACTATTTTACACTACTTGTTTTTAAGGATATTTTTCGATCATTCCAACCTTGAATACTTTCATGCCCTTACCCATGTCGAGGCTCAAGAAGAAAATACCCCAGAACCGCCTCCATAGGATTGGTGGTGGCAACAAGAGTTAATGGTATAACTAACATGGGAATTCCTTTTCTTAAGTACATATATATATACAAAGATCCAACAAAATGAACAATTACAATGGGAATAAATATAAAATTCAAAGAATCTATAAAAAAATAAACAAAGCATGCATAAACCTCTAGATAGTACAAAATTACAACAATTTTATCGAAGAACTAATGGGGAAAAATACACACCCAACCCAAATGTGTCCCAACCTGATTGAAAATTAGAAATGAAAATAGTTTAATGAATTTCCCACTCCTAAATCCAAATCATTGAACATCGTACATGGTCCAAGAAACCGTTATCACAAAGATCCTATGTTTTCATGGTAATCATGTCTGGAATATTCAAAATACCAGACTTCTGTGGGAAAATCCATTGTAGGGGTGAGTTTGAACATACCCAGTAGGACCTCCTGAAAGATGATGGTGGAGGTGTATGAGATATGATATAAGGTAATGACAGAATATGTATAATGTATAGTGAAAAAAGTACAACTCAACCACACAAGAATTAAATTAATCCCATCAAAGCACAAGGGGATAAACATGATTAGTATATGATCTACCTGTCCAGCCTTCAACACCTATACTGGGAGAGTAGACTCAACCAAAAACTATATTCTATATATAAAAATTACATGGAATACCCCATGTTTTTTTACTCTCAAGGAAAGAGAGTTCAAAAATACCATAAGTGACACAGAAGAATGATATATATATATATATATATATATATATATATATATATATATATATATATATCTGTGTGTGTGTGGGTGTGTCCACTTTCGGTGGGATAGACTCACCTAAAATGTATTAGGTCACGTCACAAATATTAATATCAGTAGAGAAAGTGTTACTCTTTGTCAGCTCTTTAAATCTACATCAAAACATGAATCATCACCATATCACATAGTTTAGGGGCCACAATTATTAAAAATAGGACTCATGCCATGGTGCAACAATAGTGTTTCACTCATGTTGCTGAATACCCCTGCCGAACCAATCATGAGTGCTCCACTCTAATTCATAGAAGATCGGTTCCCTGATACCATAAGAGGATTCCACTTAGGTGGTAATGGACCCTTTCTTAGGCTAGTTGGAGGGTTCCAATCAGATAGAAGTTCAAGGAAGCAAGACCATCCTAGACGTGGGCTTCAGTTTGGGAGTTTATAAGGGACACATTCCCAACATGACTAGATGGTTACTCTTTAGAATCCATCGAAGACCCATGCCGAGCCTAACTGGAGGGTTTTACTTGAGATTCAACATGTGGTGATCCTTCTTGATTTATACCATCATCATTGTCTCCATTAAAGGATTCATTCCTATGAAATTTTAAATTGTATATCATAATCCATAGGTGAGGCTACCATCATGTTCTTCCCAAAAGAAACACTTCAGATTTCCCACTGATAGAAAAAAATCCTTGTTAAAATGAAGGATATATGGATTCTCAATGTTTATAAGAGGATCTAAAAAAGTAAAAAACATTCACAGGTCCCAAAAAACATAGGACCCCACTTCACATCCTAGTCGTGACTTTGGTTGTCACATGGCTTCCATTCTATATAGTAGTACACAAAATGAAGGTTGAGTACATGATGTGTCCTAGATAACTAGGACCACGCCCATTTGTTTCTCATAATTTCTATTTACCAGACCTTGTATCTTTTTACATTTACATGGAATCCTTCTCAATGTGTTCCACCACATGGTTTATCCAAACATGATACAACCATTAACGTATGATGGAGTGTTACACATTGTGTCACCCTCAACATTTCTGAATCCCTAGTTATGCCATTGAGGGGACTACGTGCCTTGTGTTTTTCATTGTACATGAAATGTATTCACGAATTTTGTAGGATACCAGATCCAAACTCTAGGCATGAATCCATCAATGCCGATTTGTATTTGGTTCTATAGATGGTCTAAAATGGGGGATATAACAATAGATCATGAATCCTATCCATCATTCTCTAGAAAATGGAAATCATTGGTCATAATAGTAACACTGTTCGAACCACACAAAACTACATCATCAACCTGAGTTGATTAATTATCTATATATTGAAATGATATTCCAGTCAATCCTAACATCCCAAACCTATCCATAGTTCATCAGTCCAATATCTTCTCGTGAAATCATTTTGAATGTGGCGGTTCAAATGGACTAAGTACCTCCTAACAATTGTCGAACCGAGATTGCAGGTATCCAATAGGTGAATAACACGATAAAAAATGGGAGAAAATAAATAAAACCAAAGTTTTACACATCCTTGGCCATGATTTTATTTCAAAAAATCTTGAACGGGAATCCAAGGTTAGATAAACAATTGATACAATTTGAGATTTCAGTTCATGTACATGTGCAATGTTTGAAATTTGAGAAGATCCAAGAAAAAGGATGAATTTGATGATTCATTTAATCAAAGTCTAAAAAATTACCATTTAATGAGTCTTAACATTATTTTTGATCAATCATTAATGAATAATGTGTTATCCAGTTATTTGGGAGGGGTCGATGCATTCATTGTGTCCTAATCTGCTTTATTTTGGAGCTTTATCATCATTCTCCAAAGGGAGCAGTATAGAGTTCTCAATATTGATTATAGAAATTATGAAAACAAACCCTAAATAATTTTCCAGAGTGATTAAATTGTGGCTGGTCCATTTTTCTTAAAAATAACTTAATTAATTTGTTAAATTAGTTAATTAATTTATTAAATGCACCACAAATGACTAGGGGTCCTAATGTCCTAGACCAACTCATTTTATGTCATTCCTAGGGTAAATACCAAATTCAAGACAACACCATGGTCTTAGATTTTTGATATGACCAGTAATCTAATATTTATCTTGTTCTCAGGAAGAATATTCATGTGGACAATATAAAATATTTTCCATATCTATATAAAATTAATTCTGGGCACAACTAGATTCTAAATCAGTCACCGTCTCAAGTATTAACTGAGGAAATGTATATTGAAATATTTCAAAGTCTTAAAGGTGGAAAATGGTCTCTATATCATTATGTCTACAAGATTTTTTACCAAAAAATAAAAAACTAGGACAAACATAGGAGAGTAAGCCTATACATGGCTCTTAAAAACTATCACTGGGGGTAGGGAAATATACTAGGCAACCTTGACAACCTTCTACATGATCTGGAGCAGCTTGATGAACCATGGGGATAACTTTCCTCATTATTTGAACCTCTAAATCCTCATCATTTAGAGAATCGCAAAACAATTTTGTCTCCCCGAATGAACTTTAAGGCACAACGATGATGATATATGAAAAAAGTTATGCCTCATCTAGACTATCCTCATCTGCTAATAGATGACCTTGACTTTCTCTATTTTTCCTATGCACCAACTCCGGGCCCATAAGTGATGACTCAAAAATCTCTATCCAACATAAGTGTGACTTTTGTGGATTTCTATAAAATCAATAAAAAGGTAAAATTATGGTGGTAGTGTAATAGTTTTTATTGTATGAGAACTCTTCCAAGGGTAGGTGACCCTCCCTACTCAGTTTAAAGTCCAACAAAGATGCCCTCTGCATATCCTCTAACACTTGGATCATGTTCTCAATATGCTCATCTGTTTGGGGTGAAAGGATATAATCAACAAAAAATGGGTCTTGAATTCCTACTTCAGGCCTCTCCATAATCCCAACGTAATCCATGTGTCATGATCATAGACAATCATCGAGTGTACCCTTTGAAGACGAATGATCTTCTTCATGTACAACTTACAATAACTCTCCTCTGAAAACTGCTCCCAAAGGTCAAGGATGTACATCAAATTCTTGATCTAGTAAAATATAACCTAGTTTTATTCATGTGTCTTCATTGTTCACAGAATCCATGTGACAAAGTTCATGGATATGTCATTCCATTGCCACTATGGGATCTCAAGAGGTTGCAACAAACATTACAGAAATTAGTGATCATCATTCACTTACTAACAGGTGGGGAACCAAGAGATGAACTCATCTACGCTTCATCTCATTTTTCCCAAGAAAAAATATCAATATAGGTCTTTATACATATCTCATATAATAGGATGTGTATATTGGAGAGAAGAGTGGAACTCCCATATCACCTCCTCACATAACAGGATTGGAACTAGTGTTCTTCAATATAACCAGATGGCATGATTCCATTCATTAGAAAATATTTTTAGTGAGTCACGTGTGGATATATGTTCACCTAATACCTCGAATTCTATTTCCCATAGTTGGGAAACTATCACATTCTTGAGGAGATAATGATTCAACACCATTGACTGCAAAAAAGTTATACCCTTCTTCTCCTCCATGGTTAGTTACAGAGAAGCTAACTGCTCAGAATCTTCCTACACTAGAGGGACTGGTCATTTTTACTAAGGGAATAATCTTGGATGTTTTCCTTCCCTATAGTTTATAATATCTCAAATTCATAGTACATTTGTAACTAAATCTACTTTTGTTGAATTAGGTACATGTCTCTATACGTGATAACATACCTAAGACTCTGGTGATCTGAGTAAACCATGAAGCTCATCCCTAGAAGGTTGTGCCTCCACATCATTAGGGAGGAGACTATAATCAATTGATCTAGGTCACGAGTGGTGTAGTTCTTCTTGTGGGGTCTCAAATTCCTTAAACCTTATGTGATACCAACCTAGTGATGCATCAACATGTAATCGATTCTATATCTTAAGGCATCTCCATTTGCAACAAACACAACACCTTACTCTAGAAATATCAACACTTAATGACTCACAGTCTTCATTAATTACTCTAAAAATTCCCTCTATTACTAATCAAAAAAGGTAAATAGTTTCCCTTTCATTTCTGGGTGGTCTATAGGGCAGTGATACAAGAAAAGTCTTTAAAAAACATCATTTAGTATCGTGACAAAGAAAGAAAAATTCACACCTATGACATGTTCTTGGATGGATCCCCATATAACACTACATAAACCTTTTTTTTGATCCATTACTAAACCATAAAAATAAATTAAATTCAGTAGAAAGAAAACATCATGTATCCAGAACTAAAACACTGAGCATTTACCATGAAGATGGTTTTCTCAATTAAATTATAGGACCATTCAAAAGACTTTTACATGCTCTCACATATTGTAAATAAGACCAGTATTTCATTGGGAAAAAAATGTTCATGTATGGGTGGAAAATTAGGTAAAGTAAAGACATAAAAACAATCAGAGCATTCATCAGGACAAAGGGAATCGATGAGAACCCATAGTGTAGATAGCGAAATAAGAATGACATATTTGGAATATCATCCACTTGGACCCTCAACTAGTGGTAGATGGACCTCAAATCGATCTTCAAAAACCATTTTACACCATTCAACTAGTAAAATATGTCATCAATCCTCTTATTAGGGTACCTTTTCTTTTATCATGACCTAGTTTCGGCAATGATAATCCATGAAAATTCGTAATATTTTATCTTAATTTTTCAAAAAAAGGATTGGATCTTCTTAGGGATACACAATATGCTTAATGGAAAATTTCTCACAAAGGTCCTCCAACAGAAACCTTTGATCCCAGAGCTTGGTAAGTGTCATCCTATATGACGCCGATGAAATCGGGGGTGTCCCTAGATGCAATTCTATGAAAAAATACACCATCCTACACTGGTAGTCCAAACATTTCCTCAAAGAAGATTCTAATATAATCCTCCACAATTGATAGATCCCATAAATATAAAGTGGCTATTATACCAGGGTATATACTAACTAACTAATGGGTGATGGGATATATCCTCTTGCTCACCAAACCCACATTCCTTACCATGTTATTTATCTTTCTATAAAAGGAGAATCTATTCCCATCTATTTATAGACATCTTACTTGTTTATGGTGATGGTAAACTTTGTCTTAGACCATGGAAATCCAATCAATAACCAAGATGACATCATAGGGTCCCACAATGATGACCAAAATATTTTACGTGGACCACTCTCCACCAAATGAAAAGTCACACTACAAGAGAATGTCATATATAGAATAAGTGTTCCATATAAAAAAATACAACCAAAATTGTTGTGCTAACACCTTAACTAGGAGTTCCATCTCTCATATTAGAATTAGGGATATTAAGGAATGGATCAAACATGTTTCCACTAGTACTAGAGAAATAAAATAATAAACATATATCGTATCACTTTTCATCTCATCCTCTATGGGATTATAAACATCCAAATCCCTTATCTATCAGTGGACCTAGCTGCCAGCTCCATGAGCCTGATATGGGCCTCTTGGTGGTGGTGGTGGAAGTATCTCAACGAATATTCCTTTAGTTATAGCTTCTCTTACTCCTCAGGTAGATCCACTTCCCTTAGAGACCAACATTTCCACACTAGGGAGACCACATATCACAATAATGCCTCTACCATGGCGGAACATTATATATCTTTCTCACTTCCTCTGCAGGTCTATTCAGGTTGTCTCATACCATGTGAAATCTCCAATAACAAGTAAACCATCTCTCTTGTATGGTCTTCCTAGTAACTCTACACCACCTCTCACCACATGAATGAGTCTAGCCATAGATGTATCTTATAATTCGAGATATGGGTGCCTTGGGTCTTCTAGTTTCTATAGACGACTCAAATTTCTGGTTCCCACTCCCAGATCCAACTATTTGGCATCCCTCTGAAAAAAATATATCTCTCACCAGTGGACTCTCCATTACCCTATCTTTGGTGATGATTCATTTGGGTACAAAACTAACATGAATATTTACATGGATTCTCCAGTCTAACATACTTGCAAGGAAGTATCCATCTATGATCATGTTAAGGGAGTAACATGTATGGTTTGTGAACCTCATAGAATACACATCCATTATTATCCCTCCCTTATTTAGCTTCAGAAGCTCCTGAATGCAAATTAAGAAAAAGAAGAAGGGGTTGTACTCTTTAATGAATAGCTTCTGGAAGTCATACCATGAGAATGTCGACTCATGGGGGATCTATTTAATTAATCTCCACTAATTCCCAGTCTGTCAATGAAAAAGAATGGCTTCCATTTCCACCACCTAATCCATCATGGTCTAAACAAGCCTAAAGATATAGACCACTGACTCTAGCAAATCCTCTACTACCTGTGGATCTAGCTCACCAGGGATCCTCTATATTCTTTGACGCTATAAATTTTGCAGTGCATTTATCATTCTCATATCCTTTGTCCAACATTATAAGGGGATTTGTTACTCAAAATGTGGAGGGGATTCTACCTTATCACATAGAGGAAGTGGTTGTGGGATAAACCCTCAACAGAGGCATCATCGCTCACTCGATGTTTATCATGAACCTAAGCTGGTATCCTGTCTGGAAATCATTATAGAGTAATACTAAACACTATCAAAGATTAAGAAACTCATATTTTCATATTTATATATATATATATATATCAACAAAAATGGGGATATTAATCAAGAAGAACAGTCAAAGACTCAATTTTATAGGATGCATGTACCATTAATCCCAACAACCAATGTCTCAGCACTACAAGATGACAAGTAGGTGGTGAAGGACCAAGTGAATGGATACTTCGACCTCCACACCAACTTTGTATTCCTATTCCAGAGAGATACACTCGAGAAACATTGAAATTTTATCCCTAAACCCAACCTAACCTATTATGGGTAAACGTATATGGAACATATCAAGGAATGAACATACCAAAATACGAATCTTTCATGACCCAACCCATGTTGGAGCTTGAGCTAAAAATACCCCAGTCATGACTCCATAGGCCAGGGGGTGGAAAAAATCCCCCGAAGGCATAAGAAACACTGGTAGGCCTTTTCTAAAGTAATAGTATGCATGCACACAACCAGCTTAATCCAAAAGTGAATAGGGAGTGAATAATGGATGAAACACTACTATAAAAAAATTAATTCATGAAATCAATAATATATATGCTGAAAACATATACAATAATGTAAAATAAAAAATGAAGGGAAAAATTAGAGTCCCAACCAGAATGTGTCCCAACTAGAAAAAAATAGAAAATTAAATCACTGAATGAAATCCCTGCTCCTAAATCCAAAACAGTGAGTGTTGTGCATAATCCAATATCCCAGTATCCCTAAGATCATCTGCAGTCAAAGTAAACCAATATATCCTCTTCATAAGACATAATACTTGCAGGAAAAGACTATGTAGGGGAATGTATAAACATATCTAGTGGGATTTCCCAAATCCAAAGGGAAGATGTAAGAGATACGATATAAGAGAAACATAGTATATGCATGTTTCATAGTGAAAGATTATAGATAAATGAAAAAAATACTAAAAGTAAGATCATCCAAGATTAATGCACTAAATAAGGGGCGAAGATGAACTACCCATATTTCCTTTTCCACCTATATCCGGAGAGTATACTTACCCAATCATGATAATCTAGACACTGAAATCACGTGGCATACATCATGCATCTTTTCCTCTATAGGGTAGAGAGTGTATATATCAAATATGTGGATACAAAAGAAGGATATATATATTTATATATACATATATTTATTCTTATGAAAATGAATCCCATATGATAGTGTATAGGGATATCCATCTCACAACTCAACCAAAGAAAAAGGGTGAACATCAGATCCAAAAGACCATCGATGATGCTCAACATCTAAAGAAACTTCCCAGGGCACATAATTCTAATGAACTCATTCACCACAATAGTATACTATTTGATTTGTGTGGAAATGACTCACCCACAAGGTTTTAGGTTGCGTCACAAAAAAAAGTCTCTCTGAGGAAAGAATTTATCATTATCATTAGGCTAAATCTACATCAAACCACGTATCATCATTCTAATGCAAAGTTGAGGGGACACAATTTATAGATAAAGGACACATCCCATAAAACAGTAGGAGGGCTCCACTCTAGTAGTCAATGACCCTTGTCCATTCCCATCTGGAGGGTTCCACTCTAAGTCATCAAGGATCCAAGCCTTAATAATACAGGAGGGTCCCCCTTAGAAGGTTGATGACATGTGCCTAACCCGAAGAAAGGGTTCTAATATGATAATACTCAAGGAACCATGCCCAGCCCCACTGGAGGTTTGCCCTTTGGTTTTTAGAGGAATCATTCTCATCCCAGCTACAGGGCTCTACTCTAGAATCCATCGATGACCCATGACCATCCCACTTGGTGGGTTCTACTCGAGAGTAATCAGTTGGTGATCCTTCATGATCTATACAATCGCCAGGGTTGCTAAAGGAGGTTTTATGCATAAAACATTTCATATCATATATCGAAACCCAAAACCTAGTGCATGATCTTGTTCTATGTAAAAATAACTAAAGATGGTCCACTCGCATGCTAAAATATGATTTTTAAAGAAGGATATATCAAAGAAAAAAAGCGTATTAGAAGATATCAAGACGTACATGTCACGTGAGGGGGACCACATGGTGTGGGACCCACTTCATAGTTTGGTAACGCCCCTGGGAGACACACAGGTTACAGTATGAGTAGTAGTACATTTTATGTAGGTGTACTAAATGGAAATTCATGGATAACTGGGACAAGGGTCATGTACTACTCACCGGGTTCGTGTACTTGACACCACGTCCATGGGAATCTACATAAACTCCAACCCATTTGGTCCACCAAATGAGTTAACCAATTGGTATATGTAACACAACATGTGATGGAGTGTTACACGTTTTTATACACTAAATTTTTCTAAAACCCTATCACTACCAATAATAGGGCTACAGGCTATGTGTTCTTCATTATACATGGAATTCAGTATAGATTATTACAAGATCCCATATCTAAACTCCGTGCATAAATCTTTCAATTCCACATCATTTATGGTGAAACATATGTCCATAAAAGGAGGATCTAACCATATACGCTGGATCTTTGTTGTCATTCCCCAGATAACAGCCACCAGAGATTTTCAGAGTTCCACCATTCGAATAACACAATAAAACATCTATAACTAGCCTTTATTCAAAATATGAGAACTGAAATTATCATCCTCTAATCACAAACATCCCAGATCTAGCCATTTTTCATTGTTCTATTCTCCGTTCATGAAACCTTTACGAATCCAATGGTCCGATCAGACTTGGTACCACCTAATAATTGTTAAACCTGGACTACATGGATACAAAAAGGGAAGAATGTGAAGTAACAAGTGAGAAAAATAAAATAAACTGAAGTTTAAATACCATTGGACAATATTTCTTGGCCAATTCTCAAGAATGACCATCAAAGAGGTTTTGGTTTATGTGGAATGATGATCGATAGGTTCATACTTACTTCTAGAATCAGTTTTCTTTTTTATGCATGCTACTGGATTTCTCCTCTACACATGATTGTTTCATTCATAAAAATCTACTACTAAACCATAATTTGACATCACATTCCATAGAACATCTCCCATTCTGATCTGGAACAGGCGAATCTGTTACATTTTAGGATGTATTTTTCCTCCATCATTAGAGGTCCAGATGAATCATGAGTCAATAATATCTTGGGATGTTTATTTCTTATTTCAATATTTTATTTACATTTCATCCTTAATGTAATTGGTGAATGTTTGGTTTGATTATTTTCAGGAGATATTTCTGTTTGATGATTGTTTGATGTTCATGTTGATTTAGGTTTCTAGTTTTGTGGACGTTTTTCTATGGGTAGTGCCAGATATCAGTATTGATAGTGACGAGAAGGTGTAGAAATGGTGATGTGTCTTTCTTTTGATGGTTATTATTATATAATGATCCCTGGTAGGGTTCTCAATAGTGAAGTGGTGACATCCTAGTGTGTATCTCAAGGCAACATGATGCATATTTATTTAGTAAAGCGGTCTGATAAGATATATAGACCTTTTTCTTTTTGAGTTTACCATTTGGGATGGTGGTTTTCTATGGACCATATTTTGGTAGAATGTAATCTAGGTGGTGGTTTGGTGGTATCTCATTGAATGTTAGGTTTCCACTTAAACATAATGATTATTTTTTAATATTCCAAAAAAATGTATTTGGAGGACTTCATGGGAAAGTGAAAAGTCTTCAATTGGTGAAAATCTATTAGAGAGGTTGAATGTATTCAATAATTTAATTAAAGGGGATAAAAATTACCAATTTAAAACACCTTCCTCTATTTTGGACCGATGGGTGATGAAGAAGATGTTTTATAATGATTTGGGAGGGGTCACTATGTTCATTTCATCATGTTCAACATTATTCTAGAGTTTCATCATCATTATCTAAAGGTCAGAGGATGGATCTCTCACTAGTTATCCCAGAAATTGTGAGTCCATAACTCAAATGGATTTCCAGGGTAATAAATTTATTTAAATACACATTTTTCTTCAAAATAAAAAATTTAATTCTTTAAAATAATTCATTATTTCATTAAATACACCGAAAATGAGTGAGGGGTCTTTAATTCCCTCATCGACTCATTTTATTCAATGCGTAGGGTAAACACCATGTTCCAGACACAATAATGATATCATATTTTTGATCCAAAAAGTAGTTTAAGTGTCATCCATTTTTATTTTAGGATTTTTTCACTTGAAATATAAAATATATTTAATATTTTTTATAAAAATAAGTCTAGGCACACCAAGCATCAGAATCGCATGTTGTCTTAATGCCTAGATCTATATATATATTGGAATATATTAAATACAAATAATGAAAAAACAAGGTCTCTATAAAGATATCAGTTTTAAATTAACTTTTTTATGAACACAATCCCCCCCCCCCCAATTTAGTTATTTCATAGACATTCTATGAGGAAAATATTTATATCCAATTTCTTTACTCTTGAGATCTCACCAATCAATGATTTAATTCTGAATATATTCTTTCAAATGTCTTGGATGGTAATGGAGAAATTATTTCAATGGTTAGATATCTAAATAATTATGGTGAGAATCATGACTTATGGAAATCATATAAGATAATATATATAAATATCCTTATCCTAAAGTTTTATTTTAATTCCATGAACCCTTACAAAATTACAAAGAAAAAACCATAAAATTGTGATACTAATAAAAAATTGAGTTATGATATAAACTAAAAATCATTGAATTCAATTATTTTTGAAATAGGTTGAGATTATTTTAACTAGGCTATTCAATTTCCAACAACCCATGAATTGTATAATATAATAGTGGGTTCTTATGAAGGTATACAAAATTGTTTACATCTCAGGTATAATACTATAATGATAATGATAAATAATTTAAATTGATATAATGTGAGAGTATCACCCAGATTATTTGGAAACATACTTAAGTGGTAAATAATGTTGTGGCATTAGGAGAACTCTTTAATAAATAATGTCAATATTTAAAAATTATCAGAATCCCATTACCATGTTGGAGTGTAATCTTGTATTCCATTAGACAATCTATATAAGTAAAAACGGGAATATCATTTGAACTCATATGGTGTAGGAGGAAAAAAAGGAATCTCAAGTTGGAGGGAACATTTTATTCAAAAATAATAACACTAGTTTAAATATTTTATCCTCTATAGATGACAAGAAAATAAAGGGTATGAAAATTTATTAATCATCCTGAAAAAAAGATAACACAAGAAAATTTTCCTGAAATGATGAACATCCATAATTTAGAAGGAATTTCAAGAACTAATATTAGAAGATAATAGATTATAATGAAACCTTCAAAAAGAAAAAAATATGATGTAATTACTAAATAAGTTAGTTGATATGAAATAAAATTTCCTAGTCACATCAATCCAAGTTTTCCTTATATGAAATACAATAAGAAAAATATAATAAATATCATAGGAAGGTCGGTTATAAGAATAAATTCAATATGTAAATAAAAGAAACGTGATGCTTTTATGTAGATTATAGTGATATTAAATCATTATAATCTGAAACTACATAATGTAATCAAAATGAAAATATGTCTTTTATAGAACATTCATATGAGGTGCACACTTATTTTTTTTTCTGATCATGAGTTTGAGTCTATGAAATTAAAATTTATCATATGAATAATTAAATAAATATATTACAATGTGGTAAAATGTGTTGGAAATAATGAAAATGGAAACTAATCCATCAATAATAACTATAATAAAAATTATAATGATGTTCCATTCTTAAATTAAAAAATATTATATTTAAAAACCCATTTAAAAAATATATTACATTTTATATTGAACAAAGTAATAAATTTATAAATTTTCAAATATAATTTCAATATCTTAAAGATGTTTAATGTTTTTTTACTAAGTGGGAAGTTTACTTAAATTAAATCCTTGGTAAAAAATGCCCAGAAAGAAAGAAATATATAATAGGGAACACAGTTTAAAACCTAAAAATTAACAAAAATAAAGTAAACTGATTCCAAAAAAACATGTTTTTTATTACATATTTTAATTGTGAAATTAGTGGTATTTTTTGAATTTATTACACCCTAATAAATTCTTAATTGTGCTGAATAAGGGTTTTAATTTATTTAAAATTATCAAATACTAGTTTTAATTTTGTAAAATGAATAAAAATTTGGGTTCCCAAAACTTTTGATACATACATAAAATGAACCAAAACTTATTGGGTCCCAAAAAAATCATTCTATTTGATTTTTCATTATGGGGAACTAGTAACAGAAAGGTAAATGAAAAATGGTTTATAAATATTGTATTTTAAAGGAACATGAGTGATTATTTATCCAAAATTTATTCATTTTCTATGGTTGATGGAGGCCATATAAAATTAGATGACAATGAAAACGGAAAGATAGTTAGCATTAGATCGGTTGTAAATCCACTACTTATACTCATAAATAATATACTCTAGGATGAAGGCTTATATAACAACTAGAAAATTATTTATCAATATTATAATGGTATTTATTTAGTTAAACATTAAAACAATCCGTGAATATTTAAAGTCACCTTAATTATGTTTAGGGAACCAAGAATAGATAATGTTAATAATCTATATAGTAATTATTTTTCTATAAAGAATTTAAATTTTTTGAATTCTATAGTAATTGAATATTTGACCTTAAAAAAAATTATGAATATTTTAATTTTTATTTATTAATAAAGATATCAAAAATTAATTTAATTTCTTATTTTACTGACCTTATATTGGACTAAATCAAACTATACAATGCATATCAAATGGGAAGAGAACAAAAGTTATATTTTAAACTAGTTGAAGACAATTGAAGTTATGGATATCAAAAACATATCCATATGGATCTATTTTGAAATTATATAATAAAGATACATGATTAAGAATACATTATTATTGATTTAGTTTATTTTTTCCAAGGATTAATTAAGTTTAATTTTTTATTATTAAAATTCAGAACTATTATTTTTTTAATTTTAATTAAATTTTAGAAAATGAAAATTATTAACAAGTTAATTCCTTATGTAGTGATCATGGAGGAGAATTAATAATCAAGAATTTAATTAATTTTTCTCAAAACAAAAAAAAATCATTTTCTTGAATTAAGACACCTAAAAAAATTTGTTACTCAAAAGGCCAAACATGACCTTGAAAGAAATTTTTAAAACTATGTCCTATGAATAAAACTTTACTACTCATTTTTTTCTAGAAGATATTAAAAAATGTGTTTTCATTAAACAAGTAATAATAAAACAAATTCTGAGAAATACACGTTCTATGATATGGAATAATAGAAAAAAATGTATGATAATTTAATGTTTTTGGATCTAAGCTTTGTGTTTTGAACACCATTGAAAATATTGGTAAATTTAATCCAAAATATGATGAAGTAAACTTCTAAGGTTATTCTCTTACTTCAAAATTCTATATAATTTTCAACAGTTCAATGATTTTTAAAGAGTTAAATTATGTAAAATTTTATGAGAGTGGATTTTTATCACAATATTACAAAATTTTGTGAGTTATGTGATTCTATTAAAGACATGAAATATGATCCTATTTTTTACAATAACAAATAAGTTGATTTGGAACATTATCATAGTGAAAAAAATCTTGAGAGGGAAGATGATAGTAGACCATAAAGCATGTTTCCTATAAAAACTATAAATCATAAAGAAAATTTTCTAGAAATATTTATTGGAAGTATATATAATGGAGTTATGATAAATATAATTGTTTTAAATATTTTTTAAATTCTCTACCATTTTATCTCATCTTGAACTTAAAAATGTAGAAGAATATTTAACAGATGATAGTTTGGGTTTTCTAATAAAAAAAGATACAAAAGTTAAAGAAGAACAACTTATGGCCATAAAACAAAATATCCATTTATTACCCAGTTGTTGAAACTTGATGGGTATTTTGAAACAATAATTCCTCATCAAGGGGTGATCAAAATACATAAATCTAGGTTAGTTGATAAATGTTATAACAAAGAAAAGGGAATAGATTATGATTTTATTTTCCCCAATATCTATGTTAGAAGAAATAATAATCCAACTAGAATATGAATATAATAGAAACATTAAATTATATTATATAAATGTTTATTTTGAACCCCTAAATGGATTTTTAATATATGATGTTTTTATTAAACAACCTCGCAGTTTTGAAGTCCATCATTTTCAAATTACTATTTTAAAAAATACTAAAGACCTCCATGGAATTAAACTATAACCTAGAGAATGTTATGAATGGTTGAGATATTTTCCATTATCAAATTATTCTAATGTATTAATGGAAGTCCCCAATACTTTTTTCAAAACACCATCAAAATTTACTTTTACAATGAAAATACATGTTCTTGATGTTTTAAAAAAAACAATAATTGTTTAATTATTTTTCTATACACATGAAGAATGTATTTGATAATTTGATGATGTGTGGGTAAAATTTTTTCATTTGATTTAATGTTTATCAATAATAATTTGGAAATTTTTTCAAAAAAATAAAATAAATAAATAATTTTTGAAAAAATAAATTGGAGTTGAAATAGTAAGAATTATTAATATACTATGATTTTTAACACTATAAATAACTTGGTTTAGGATATAAAAACATTTTATAATAATATATATAGAGTAATCATTGGAATATTTCATTATATTTCTAAAAATACGCCAATAATTGTGTTTTTAGTATGAATTTGTACAAGATTTCAATCTAATTCCAAAAAATCTCATTTAAAGCCAATGAAAATAATTTTATGGTATTTAACATGAAATATGTGTCTTTCTCCAATATTTACAGAAACATGTTATTTTAATTTAATTTCATAATCAGATGTGAACCTAAGTGGGTGTAGTTTATATATGAATAAAACCATCAAAAACATTCATTTATTTGGTAGATCCTTAGTATCATGGTCTAATTAGAAATAATTTTTTTTTAAAATTATCAACTAATGAATTTTAATATATTACTTATGGATGATGTTATGTGTTAGTTTTTTGGATGAACACCTATATGAAATTTGGATTGGATTCTACATATTTTTCATTAAAATTTGACAACCCATGTTCAATGAACCTTTCAAATAATTTAATAAACCATATAATAAAAAATAAGATAGATTCAATGCATCATTTATTAACATGTCAGGAAAAAAATTGACATCTATTTATAATATTTTTTTTAAAAAACCAAATTAGAATCAATTTTTATAAAACAATTCCCTACAAACATATATGATTTTTTAAAAATTTAATTAGGTTTTTTAAATTTTAGTATATTGTATTTTACATTTTACATAGTCAGGTGAGTATAAATTTATATTTTGTAAATTTCAATTCACATGATTTCATTATATATTTATCTCCTTTTTTTAATATTAGTCCCATAATTATGTGAAATATAGGCTTGTTTTTTATGATTAACAAACACATCACACTTTGAAGGTCTATAGTTACCACAAAATGAATGAATGAAAATTAATCCGACAAGTGAATTATTTATTAACCACTGAGCCTTAATATTATTGTTATATAATATTTTCTATCTAATAATTTAATACTTCATACCTACTTTAATAATGGAAAAATCACTGAGAATAAATAGTGATACTACTAGTAGTTTTATGTTCTCTAGTTCTGTAAGAAAGGTGCTGAGTCAAATAGTTGTTGATTTCAACTGGTTTGATGGAACAAATAATATCCTTAAGAAAGTCATCGATCATCAAGAATGGGAGTAAATTTTCTATCTAAAATGATAATTATTTCTTATTTTATAAATATTTCTTATAGTTTTATAAAACAACCATGTTTCACTTCATTGAGTTTTATGACCTCAAAACTACGATAATAAACCAAATGAACATTTCAATATATTCTATAGTAAAGTCTGATGTGTTTTGATGCCCTCATTAAGGTAATTATATTTTCAAAACCTTTTTACGACTAATTGATAATTTTATCTCTCCCATGATAATGAAATATTTGGTTTCAATTCAATATGTATAGAGAAATATGGTTAAACGATTGTACTAAAAAATAAAGGTTATTGTGAAGTTTTTCCAATCAAGAATTTTTTATTGCAATGAATAATTGAATAAAATTTTATTTCAAAATGGTATGTCACTTTATCCTTTCGTATAAAAAAATCTAGTAAATGTATAATGATATATTATTATAGACATGTACCATATTCTGAATTTATCATTAAATTTTCATACATATAAAAGCATTTTAACCTTGAATTTTGGTAAATCTTGTGTCTGTTGAGATGATACAACTTTTAATCATTGTATTTTTCAAGAAAATTTATGTTCGAGTGTATTAATTCATATTGGATTATATTACTGTTATTTTGGGGGTTTTTCACTAATATTTTCTATAGAGGTTGAGGTGTAGTAAGACCATGCTAATGTGTGTGTCAAATCTTCTTATTTGAAAATTAATGTTGAACTTCCTTATCAGTCTACTTCAAGTATACCTCTACCATTGGAAGAACATGATGAGAGTGTGGATGTGAGAGACCTTTTGGAAAATAGAACTCTTTTTGATAGATACATAATATTTTAAGTATTCATTTTTTGAATAAATTAAAACAATGTAATTTAACATTCCTAAAATCTATTTAGGAAAACGTTAGGTAATTGAAATCCATGCTCTTACAGTAGTTTAGCCATCTATTTTACCTATTTCTGAATATTGAGAATGTATTTTTTTACACCACTTACTAAGCAAGTGAATATCCAATAGAAAAATATTATCTCATCTATGTTAGTAGAAATCCATATTTTTAAAATATATATCGGGAGAGACTAGTTGAAAACCCATGTGAGAATCAGTTAGTTTTAACAGTCAGAAAACTGTTGGGAATGAGAAGGAAGAGGAAAAGGAAACTGATGAAACTTCACTAATCATTGTGAAAATAAATCCAAAACTGGAATTCAGTGAGCCCAATAATATTAGGGAAGTATCTCAAGTTTTGGAATATCATCATTTTAATGAAATCATACATTAAATTAAGACCATAATAACAAAGTTAAACAAGATTTTTTTACTTCAATTACCTCTAATCCTAGAAATTCTGAGATTTCTATACCATATCTAGTTAATGTTGATGAAATAGGTCATTTATGATACTATGAACTGATGTCTCAAAAATGTTTCTTAGAAAAACTAGTTGATCAATTCATGAGGTGAGGTATGATTTTTCATGCAAAAGACATCTCTAAAATGATCTAAATAATCTATATTTGTTGATTCAATAGGTCATTGATAATATTTTAAATGATTCCAAAATATAATCCTCGTTCTAGATAAAATTTCATTAAACTAAAATAAAATCATTGAAAGAAAGAATTTTTCTGGAAATAGATATTTTATCTATTGAATGGAATCTATGTAGTATGAAATTATCTCCAAATACAATGTGAAATATTATCAAAGGGATGTGGTAACTGAAGTCATGAAAATTATTATAATCACCTGAATAAACATAAAAAATATAAATAAATATCCAAATTAAATTTTTTATTTTATTATCTTTAGAGTTCCCACAATTCAGAATGTTTCAGTTCAAACACGTAAAGATACAAATTTTATTATTACAATTTTGAGAAAAATGGATGGATTATTGGCTAAAAAAAACTATAATGGAAGAAAAGTCTAGTAATCTACAACATGTGGAAGTGGATAACATTATATCATAATATTATTCAAAATAAGAATATAACTTTTTTTTAGCATAAAGTAATTTTGATTTCCTATAATGGGAAATAAAATATAATTGTCACATCAATTTCTAATCATGTTATTGGTTCATTATGTCTTCATGATAATCATTTTTATGTGATAATGTATATGTTCCATAATTTTTCTAAGAAAATATATATATTACTTTTTTGGGTGTTTTTATCAAAGGACATAGAATGGTTTCACAACTCTATTGGATTACTAAAAATATTATACAGTCAAGAAAATAAAATTGTGTGTGCCTGCATTATATAACAATCGAGGAAGATATATTTTAGAACCATTTATAGATGATCAACATTAAACTACATCATAATGGTTTAATTAGATCCTCAATTCAACAATGATCTATTAATCCGAGATTACAAGGTTTTCATAATATGTTTCATTACCTTTATTGATCACTTCAACAAAGATAGCCTTTATCCATAAATATCCTTATTATTTATCCTATGCCATGAAATATTATCTCCCTATCCATTTCTTTTTAGAAAGAATTTATCCAAGATATTGAAAAAGACTTTAATGAGCTTTTCCTATCATGGGATATATTTTTGGAAAAATTAATGGTCCTCCTCTACCAACCTACAACCTTACTTGCAACAAACACGAATCCTTTAAAATACCCCCTCCAAAATATTGTCTTATGCGACAACACAAAATTAGGTTCATTATTATGATGTTTAACTGATGGCGGTGAATAAAAAATATTTAATTGGTTTCTTATTTAAATGATTTTTTGTTGATTTAGAGGATTATTTTAAATTGTCATATTTTATTATTATTAACTTTATACATTTATCTTTTCTTTTTTATTTCTATTATTTAATTTTACATTCTCTTTTCCTACAATCCCATGAAATATTCAATTCAAATTTATTATAAATTATTCTAATCATTTACATCTATTCTTATTTGGTGTTAATTAAATTATTTTTTCCTTATCTTGCATCGTTTTAATTTCATACAAACTAATGGATGAAAAGAGAGTAAAAAAAATTAGAGCCCTTATAACATGTCTTTGTTAAATTTTTTTCTACCATTCAGTGGGTTATGTGATCATCAAACAAGGGAGATTATTGAATAGGATTGTGTTATTCATACATATCTTTGTATATCAAGTGTTTTTAGTATTTAAAATATCCATATTAATATTCTAATGAGTTAGTATTTAAAGTTTCAAATTTTATCTCACACTATTTTTAAATATTTTAAGATATTTACTGAATATATTCCAATAGATTTGATTTTATAAGACATTCAATTTTAAATCATTAAGTGATATCTTTTATGGATACTAAAATGTTACTATTTATTCAATTTTATTTATCTTCTGATTGATGTTTATCATACATATAATATAATTATATTATGAATGAAAATATGTATTGGTGCTAAAATATTCATGTTTGTGAGAATTTTGTTTATCTTATAGATTCAGAGTTTAGAAATATTATCTTACTTTATAACTAAATAATCTTATAGAGGAAAGAAATATTATTTTTCTTATTAAAATCCAGATTTATTGGTCAAATGAAAATTACATGATGTATTATATATCTCCAATATTTCTAAATAGATTACTATATGAAAATCATATGAATCCATGGATGTAAATTATCTTATGTAAGCAATATATTATCATATGAAGAGAATTTATCCTATGAAATTGTGAATTTAGTTAATCCTTAACAATGAAAATTTTAAATGTCTATATTTTTGTATCTTTTGAGGTTTCTCCATGCTGGGTTATGATCTATTTGGAAAGCCAGAAATAATTCCAGATATGAGGGGACTCACGCTTCAGGTAAGTCCATTATCATCAGGACAAAATCCATCCTTACTGACCTGGTCCATCTCCACAACAATTGGCGAGGCGCACCCTCCATCAGCTAGTTATTTTCCAGTCCTCATAGAGACCAACCGAGTGTGAATACCAATAGTGGTATTTGGGTTTTCCGGTCTCCCCCCAATAGGGGCTTTAAACTCAACACTGATGTGTCTTTTTCTATGGGTGTCCTATGTGGGGGTGGGGTGGTTCAGGACTCATGCGGTTTGGTCCTTCTGGCCTTCTCCTCCCTGTTAGGAAATGGATCCTCCCTCCAGACCAAATCTAAGGCCATACCTATAGGGGTTACCCTTTTTCATTAGAAGGGTGTTGATGTTTTTTATATTGAAACAGATTCTAAAATTATTCATGATTTTCTGAATGATATATTCTCTCCTCCTTGGTCCATTCTCTACATTATCAAATATTTAAAATATATGCTCGATAATGTAACCAAATTCATTCACTCCTGGAATGAGGGTAACCTTGTGGCGGATCGCCTTGATTCTATGGATGTCCTTGGTCCTGACCCGATCTGTTTTCATGATCTTTCCTCCTTGAAGCCTGAAGGGGCCAATTTTATTAGAGCGGAGGCCCTTGGTTTGCACTATTTTAGACCTCCTTAGGCTGGTTATTTAACATGTTTGTATGTTTTTTTGTTTTCCTTTCTTATTTGTATTCACAATAAAAAAGTAACACTGATGATGATGATAAATGTAACTTCATCCATCCATATCACATAAGTTGATTCCATATTCTAAAAGGAAGGTAACATTCCATTAATAACCAATCAATTCAATATTTAAAAAAATAATTACCCACTCAATCGTTATAATTATTGTCAGTGATTAAGTTCAAATTAGAAAAAGAATATATGAATAGAAGAGTTTTCTACTATATGAGGTGGTTCGTGTGAATATAATAAAATATATAAATCATTAAAACACTATCTAAATATAAAACACAACAACATACTCTATATATTCTATTCTTAGAAGAACATCCATTACAATCAATGATCTCCCAAAGGTGAACATCGAATATTGTCTTCTCTATATGTATCTTCAAATACTATCAGTTTTTGGTTAAAACCACATGTTATACCATTCTCAAAATAGAATTTTTGTTATATTTGTTTCTATATGAGATCTATTTTACTGAGATTTTGTGTGGTCTTGGATAGGTCTTGTAAGGGGATATCTTGGTTGAAGTCTCTTCAAAAATTTTGACAAGTAAAAACTACATAAACTCAACCGAAAACACATGAAATAGGCGGTTCTATAGTGAAAACCACCAAACTCATAGAGAAGAGTGTTTAGGGAAGGGAATAGTGTATTATTTCTCCCATAAAAACAATATATCTCTTGGGTTCTATCTATTTAAATTTTTCCTTTATGTTATACTTCTTATCATGATATGGAAAATATTGGAACATGAATACCATGAAGAGGATTCTTTTAAAGTAAATATATTTTTAATTTCTTAATTTACCCCAAGCCCATGAGCCTTTTATAGTCATTATTAGTGAAAACTTTTGACTATTATTTTCTATTTCTCTAATAGACTTTCACCAGTTGAGTTTTCCAATTCTATAACCCTTTCTCTCTAGTTTTAGGAATTTATAATGTCTTATAATTATATGATATGTTATGTCAGAAATATATTCCCTAATATGTGAGTATACAATTAGGATCAGATATGTATTTTTCTCAAATAAGGAAACATTTAATAATTCATGTACTTGATGTTATTTTTTTGGTGAAGCCAATTAGTTTTTTTTGCTCCAATTTTCTCTATAATTAGAAATCAAATAATGTATCTAGTCACTAACATCAACTTTTTACCAAATATTAAAAACCCATTGCATTGTGACATGATTAATAACATATTTCCCTAACATGAAATCCAGAGTCTTTTTATTGATCAAAATAATAACACTTTTTTTAACATTTATCTCATTCCAAATGAACCTCGTTAATCTATAATTTAATAGTTTTCCCTTCCACATGTTCTTGGAATAATAACTTTCTTTCTCCAACTTCTCAAAACATATTGGAGTATGCCATAGCTTTCTATAAAATTCCTCATATGGGGCTATCTATATTCATTAATATAAAATTTTATTGTTTAAAAATTATACCATAGGTATATAGTAATATCATGCACCATGTATGTAAAGTGAACAAGATCTCAATATTTCTTCAATTGGATGGATTATCCATTTAGGCTACCCACCAGTTTGGGTATGTTGGGTCATAAATAAATGTAACTCGGTATAAAAGGATTTTTCAAAACTCTTATGGAATTTTGATGTGAACCATGAGTCCTGAATAAATACAATTGTTAGTGTTTCCTTGTAATATTTCATGGTTTCATTGATATAGATGTAGGGAAAGAACTCAATGTGTACGTTTTCCCTTATTACTAAAGAAAATTACATAATTTTTAATAAGTTTTATGATGAAATATATATAATAGTTTGTATTTTAATCTACTACATGTATAGTAAAAATCCATTATAATATTATCCCATGCGTATATAGGTATAATAACAGTTATCATGAATGACTTAGGGGAACAACTATGATTTTGGGTCTTTCTTATGGTTGTGGGGTACACATGATTTCAAAAATAACCATGATAAGCTTGTACTTTCCCATAAACTATTTCTCTCATGTTATAGTTGATGAATCTTACCTTGGGTTTGGTCATGGGAAAGTTCTAGTAATGAAATATCCCTCATAATATATAATAAATGGGATGGATAGGGTATAATCCTATTAGTTGAGTCTATAATTTATTCTTTTTCTGTCAATTGGACATTATATTAACTCAAAAAATATACTAATCATGATGGTCACTATATAAAAGATATATCATCATTGGTTTTGATATTCACTTATATATTAAGACTGATAGAAAAATTATGTCTATAGTTTATAATAAACTAAAATAAAAATTGAGATATAGTACATATGTTTTCTATAAAAATTGTATTCCATAAGGAATTTATTCTTTCAAAAGGTAATTTCATTTATAAATGGTTAGATTCATATATTCATCACCCTTTAAAAATGTCACCCCTATAATTATAATTCTGTACAAAAGAACAGATGAGGGTACTTTTGTTTCATCTCCTCTTCTAGTTCCCATGATGTCTCCTTAGACTCATATTTTTTTCGAATGTTTTATTACTATTTGATTTTTCTTATTTATATAACTTTTTATCTATGATATATAATATTCACCAACTTATCTTAATAATAATGATACCTCTCCAATGAAACCACAACATATTTCACTAAATGTGAGGGTTCTATTATGTACTTCCTGAAGTGGGATACCTGGAACTTGTCAAATACATGAGATATGTTATGTGGATATTCTATATAAGGACCCAGCCTTAAACATTACTTATTATTGAATTAAATGAATAATTCACATTGAGGATCTTTTCAGGTTTAGATTTTTAGAGAATTAGGACATAACTATTACATCTCAAAGATTACAAAGTAGACACATCTACTCAGCTTCCATTTTTTTCACAAAATAAAAACTCTTGAACAAAAGAGTCATGTCTAGTTCCTTGTTTTAGACAGCCTGACATTTCTTTGATCCCATCCTTGACCCTATTCAACTTTATGTCCTGTGAAAAATATTTCAAAAAAACTTGGGATGAGCATAAAAAGCTCAGTAAGAGTTATAAAAATACGGAAAGAAAACATTAGTCCATGTATACATAAGAATCAATGAAATCATACTTTACTCATAAAACATAAGCAATTTAACATACCTCATGAAATCATAGGATTTACGAATAACTCATAGAAATCATAAGACATAAAGGTAACTTGAGGCATTCATAACATTCTTACATAGAGTGTAACCCTCATGGTTATGTTTGGAATACCCATCACAGTATATTCCCTAAATCTATTTGGAGAAACCTTAATGTTTAACCCCTTCACGTTACCCAATGCATTGGAGAGCTATATCAGGCTCACTCGCCCTTAGTTTCTCACGGAACCACCCGTCTTCATAAACAATTCCTAAGAACCATAACATAATCATAGCACATAAATTAAGCATAAAGGAAAGATAACATTCCCACATTGCAATAACAATATAACATTTTAAGATAATGAATCCATTCTAAAAACCATTTTCAAAACCATTTAAAACATTTAATAATGAGATTTTTGAATCAAAGTGTCCCATACCACATTGAAGTTTTTAAAATTTTAAACCATTAATATCCATATAATTAAATCCTTAACACCATTTTTAAAACATGGATATTAATGAGAAATATTTATAAGAATAAATCATTAAAACATTTAAAACGATATTTTAGTTAAAGGGTTTTTAACAAAATGAGAGACACTTGAATACCATAATTGAGGAATAACATTTAATCAAAACATTATAATATCATGAGAATAAATGGATTCACGATATAATATTCCAAGGGACAATATATACACCATATAAGAGTGAATTGGTGCATAACAACAATGAAGTCTCAATAAAAATGTAAAATGAGATGAAATCCCTTATAAAGAAGGTATCCTTAAATTAAGGATAAATCAATCTCATAATTATGTGTGAAAAATATAAATACACCCAATATAAGTGGATATTAATTTTAAAACAATAAAATGTCATTCACACATATTTAAAGGATGACATATTCAATAACTACATGTTGAACCCAAAGAAATCGAAATTGGATTAAGAAGTTCCCTTGGTAAAATTCGACAGCCTAACGGCGTCACTTTAAAATTAATAAAATTAGTTGATGAGAGAGAAAATGGTATATCATAACTTGGACATAAAATTTACATCAATAAGGATATAGAATAAAATATTCCAACATAAAAAGATGTAAATTAAAATACATAACAAAAGAAGTCATTTAAAAATAGGAGGGTGAAAGGTTCCCTTACCGATTTGGGCAACTTTCGAAACATACACCCCATGAAAGAAGGGTCATACAATGAATATGTAACTACCCATAAATGATATTATATTATACAAATATTAAAATAATGGGCAGTACATACACCACACAAAAGGAAATAGTTTCCAATGTAGCATGAATCTCACAAGAATAAAAAGTGACATGAAAATTCCCTTATGAAAATTTGGCAGCCTAATGACACCACATAAAACATCCAAAAATGGATTGATGAGATAAAATAGTATCTCTAATAATATTAACATAAACTTTAAAGAAATAGTAATATAAAATAACATCCCTCAACATAAGAAATAGGATATTAAAGTAAGTTACATAAAAAGAGTACTTAAAAATAAAGAGAGAGGTAGGGTCCCTTAACTCAAGTCCGACTTGTCTTGTTCGTTTATTTATATTCCTGAATAATAAACATTGGTAAATTTATAATTGCTTAAGGACCTCCTTTAAGGATTATTATTCATTTTATATCACATATTATAATGTTATAATAATTGTTTAATAATGTTAGTTCATATCAGGCATTTTTGTCGATGTTTGGTAGATGAGTCAAAAATGAACTTGTTTGAAAATTATTTTCCATGTAGTTATAAGTAAATCATCTCCATAATAGTATTAATGATTTAAATATCATATATATCCAGTAAATATTAATTTTATACTATTACATAACATTTTTAGATAAAAAGAAATGAAATGCACCGTTCATGGAGACGGTAGGCCGTACGTACGCATGAATGCTATTTTCATTTCATTGACATATTAATGGAATTAAAAATAATTGAGAGTTATATATATTATAATTCCAGAATAATATATATGTTTTATAGGTCACATAAGTTCATTAATTTTATTCTTTATACATTCCTTGTATTTCATGAACGAGTCACATCACTTGAGGGGGCGGTAGTCCACACTTCCTCGTATAAAATTATCACATTTGCACAACACACAAAGCATAATGGTATGTTTTAAATATAAAATACAGAAGCATATGGATAACATAAATACCATATATATCATATATAACATATAGTGACATCATAATGGACACCTTTAAAGGTGTTAGAAGAATATTGAACAATCATCGTTTCGTGAGGCAGTAATTAGCTATCAACAGAAACTGCATGTTCTTTAACCATTAGATGGATGTGTGTGTAAGTGTAGCTCGAATAATTCTTATAAAAACATCCTAGTATATTGAAGATACTGTTTTTGTTACAAAATATAGTAATAAAAAGAGTTTAGGGGGTTGGAGAAGCAAAATAAAACATAAGAACACAAGAGAAGACACTACCTTTAAATCAGGTAACTCTTTTTGATTTGAGCTCAAAGGCTTCCTTGGAAAAACTTATTCCAAAAGTGAGGATTCTAGGATTAAGAGAGGGATGTGGAGAGACAAAATGGTCAGGGTTTTTCCAATCCAAAGGCTTGAGAGGTGTGGGTAAGGTGGTAGAGGTGGGGGCCTTTTATAAGAGAAGAGGTGGGGCACTCTTGGAAAGTCTTGAAAAGCAACATTATTATAAAATGTTTTTCGGATTTTAAAGGTCCCAAAATTATATATTTCTAGGATAAGGTGATAAGAGTTCTAAATCCACCCATAAAATAGTCTTATTACAAGTGTAGGTCTTAGATTTTACATTATCCTTTCATTTTATTTAAATCGTTAAATAATGAGGTAATTGCTACATCGTCATGGTGTCATAAATAATTTAATTTATTTAATGCCTAAAAATTATAAAACAAATATCATGATGTAGGAAATCGTTTTAGATCTATAATTAATATTTATAGTAAAAAATATGACTTGTATAACCCCATGTAAAAATTGTTTCAGTAAAACAACACATGTTTGTGACATTTTAATTTTAACTTTAAATAAAAAGTTATTAATGTCATTTTCCTACCAAAGTGGCTCCATGGGGTCCCCAAGTTGACCCATGGATTTTCTTGGTCTGAGATGACACATCCAGTAAGAGTAGGAGATGTTTCAAGGTCATTTCATATTATTAAAACATTATTTTTACCTTAAATTATACTAATTACCTCTAATCGCGATTAAAAACTTAAAAGTTACTATTCACCAAAAAAATATTTTAATCCCATTTAACCACATTTTACATACTAATGACAACCATGTATGTTGTATTTTTAAAATTCAAATCATAGAAGTGGTAAAGTTTCATTTAAACGAAAAATCAGTTTATAAACTACCACTTAGTGGTTTTACTATTTATCAAAAATTGAAGTTTTTCAAAAAAATACCAAAAATTCACCCTAAGCTATATTTGATATTCCAAATTCAAAAATGATGTCGAATTTAAAAAATTCCAAAAATATAAGTTACATTAATTAATTTAATAACTAATTCCCGCTGTCAGAACAAATAGCGTGTTTTTATGAAACAATATATATCAAAAGATTGACACTAGTTTAAGTCCAATTTCAAAGTGAAATTAATTCCAATGACCACTATTGAATTAAATGGTAAAAATATATTCTAATTTCAATTTAAAACCAATTCAATAGATAATATAATCATATAAATAAATTAGATTAAAAAGAGATTTTGAATTAAAATACAACATTTTCACTATTCATTAAAAAATGATCTTTATCGGAAAAGTACCAAAAATTTACACAAAGTAAATTTTGATGTACCGATTCTAAAGAACAATTTTATTTTGTCAAATATAACACATAAAATTGTCAAGTAGTGGATTTAAAAGAGGTTTTCCATTAAAAGGCGATTAATCGAACTTTTAAAGAATATTAGAATGTTTACTCTTAAAGTTGGATTCATTCACATTTTTAATCCTCTAACATTTATTGTAATAAGTAAAAATATTTGACAAACATATATTATCATTTTGTACTTAGTTCTGTTCATTCCCACCATTACAACTGTTATGTGTTAACTACTATTTAAAATAAAATTATTTTATTATTAGAGTGCAATGTAAGATTTCAAAGGAACTCATTATTGCGTATTGGGTAAGCCATCGAGTATAGAATTACCTTTAAATTAATATTAAAATTTTATTCACAAATAGGGATAAATATAAAAAATGTCATATTCTTTATTTACCTAGGGTGTTACATCCTTCCCCCCTTTTGGGAATTGCTTCCTCGCAATTTTAAAATTGGACTCAGAAACTTCATTGAAAGCCCCACATCAGAACAAGAGTCGGTAAACAATCACTTTAAAAGAAAGAAAGAGAAGTACAGAGGTCACCCGAGTTAACCTATACTAGGATTCCATATAGGAAAACATGGAAATGGAGGAGAAAACAAAGGGTCGTGTTCTGATGGAGAGTGATCGAAAACATGTTTAGGAGAATGTTAACCACAAGAAAATCACAAACTTGTGATTGGTTAAACGGTATTTGATTCCCCAGTATTAAAAATTAACAGACAAAATTTTTGTTTTAAGTTACTTTTCATTGAAGAATTTATTTATGAGCTTAATTAAAACATAAGGAAACATACTTACTTGTCATGTTTACTTTAAACTTTTACTGGATTTCTTACACGAACTCATATTTTCTCTAAAAGACGAGTATTTAGGATGACTTGTTCACATTAAGAGAGCTATAATCAAATTCTAGAGAATCACCTAATCCACAAAAGAGAACTATATATTTCCCATGTCTTTAGACCCTTACCAAAACCAATATTTTTAGAACAAGATAAGATAATCCAAAAAAGGATAACTGTAACACCCGAGATTTTTATAGGTAATATTTTGTTTATATATATATCATCAAAGGAATCTTTCACTACATACTAGCTTGGCTTACTTTACACGCAACCGCGACCTTCCTTGATAGCTTGCGTCGTACGCAATACTGAGTTTCACTAAACAACGATATGCTATTAAAATATTATTAAAACTAGCCGTTATGAATAGTAATAACCACTTTTTGAAATTTTATAAATTTTATCTTTCAAAATGGACTTCATTTTTGGATTCGGAATACCGAAATTAGCCTAGGGTGAAATTTTGGTATTTTTCTGAAAACTTTCAATTTTTGATGAATAGTGAAACCACTAAGTGGTAGGTTAAAAACTGAATTTTTCATAAAACTTAATTTTACCGCTTCTGTGAATGGAATTTCGAAAATCCGAGAGACACGGTTAATATCAAGGACTAAAATGTGGTTCAATGAGATGAAAATAATTTTTTGGTGAATAGTAACTTTTTACTTTTTTTTACCACTGTTAAAAGTAAATAGGGTAATTAAGGGTAAAAATGATATTATTATTACCCTAACACATGTCCTAATTCTATTGGACAAGTGTAATTCGACCAAAAACAAACTTAGGAATAAAATATGACCATTTAGGTCCACTTGGATTAGATTAGGACATTTATTATTAATTTATTTAAAGAAGGGTTAAAATAGTTAAAATCAATGTTTAATAAGTAAATCATTTTTAATATGGGGTTATACATAAGATAAATTCGACTATAAATATTCATTAGAAAGATAAAAAGATTTCCTACATGATGGTATTTTATTTATAATTTTTAGACATTAAATAATTTAATTTATGTATGACAAAATGATGATGCAATAATTATCTTATTAATGAAATATTGACATAATTGATGTTATAAACACCAAAATAAATGTAATTTGAGACTTTTTATGAATTCCACTAATTTTCTAGGTTACTATGATATATTATTGTTGATGTAATCAACTTGTTTTGAACATATAATTCTGTTATGACTTTCACAAAAATCATATATCAAATAGTGTCAAAATTGACAGAAAATAGTTTTTAAATAAAATATTATATTATTAATTGTTATTTTATTCCTAAAAATCTAAGGTTCGGCCAAATGACTTAGATAAGGATATATATATTAATAATAAACAATTTGGGGTACGTTTGGCATGTTATAGTAAGTGTATTAACCATATAGTGTAAGAAAACAAAAAGACACGGTAAAAGTTAAATTATTTAACTTAGAGTTAAATCTAATTGATAAGGTTAAAATAATAACCTAAACTTGTCTAAATCCTATTGTTTGATAGGATTTCGACCCATCCCCACTTTAGCTTCTAAATAAGACCCTTTGGAACCATTATAAACCGATTTTGACTTTAATATAAAATAATATTTTGAGATATTCCTAAGGTGCCCCTCTCCTCCCTTATAAAAGGGAACCTCCTCCCCCTCCTCCTCACACCAATTTGAGCACTCAAGATCGGCCAACCCCTGCCATTTTCTCCTATCCACTTCCCTAGAATAATCCTAGAGGTCCGGGTCTTCTTCAAAGTCCTATCTTAGTTCCCTAAGTGGAGGATTCAAAGAGGCGTTCCAAAGAAGAGGTAATATCCATTACCGATCTTTTCAATTTCTTTCTTCTTCAACTTCTTCTTCTTTAGTTGTTTCATGATAAAGTAATAACATCAGTATTACTTACATACTGATATGTTATTATAAATATGAAACAACCCTAATTCACCTTCTATCCATCCTACGGAAAAATGAAATCACCGCGCGTGCGTACATACGGAATACCGTCTCCACGCCGTGGTGTAATCTATTTTCCACCACCACCTTACAAGGATGGGTATATTGGTGTAATGAGTAACTATTTATGATTATTATAAAGTAATATTGATACTGAAATAATATACATATACTACAATACAATTCCATGATCATAGGAACGATATCATCACTCGTGCGTATGTACGGAATACCGTCTCCACGATGTGATGCGACTCGTTCTACATGATCATCATTACATAGTAATTATATAAATGAATTGAATGAATAAATATGATATATGTTACACTAATACCATTCTGGATATAAGGTATCTATAACCTTAAAAGAATAATAAGAATTTATTCGGCAAAACATGCATAATAACAAAAGGCAATAAAGACCCGAGTAACAAGTAACAATGAAATATTACTAACAAGAAGCTAAGAATATGACCATATATGATATCATATCAATATGTATGATTCTGGAATAAGTCAATAACATTATTTAAACCATTATACAGGAGCTTCGGACACATACAAAGTAAATCGGACCTAAGGTAAGGGAAATATCACAATCTCATTTTTATCCGAGATTGTTTATTCATAAGTATTTACTGGGGTGTATTTTATCATCCACATCCATGTTTCATAAATATGTAATATTATTTCCATCCACCTACAATTTTTTAAATCCATTTTTACCCTTCGGTGAGTTTTTAGTAATATGTATGAAAGCAATCTTTTTTCATTTTTCGTACGAGGTACTTTTTGACTTTTCCGACAAAAGTACGAAGAATGTTTTTTTTAACTTATACGGCATGAATGGATTTTTAAAACATTATTTCCAAGAATCTTACTTTATAAGTTTTCAAGTTTATTTTTAATCAACTTATTTATTTTATAATTTTATGAAATGTTAAGGAAGGAAAAGTGTTTTTGAAGTAGAAAAGATATTTTCCTCAAGAATTAAGTTCAAGTATTTTATCGAAATTATTTTCCATCTAATATAATAAAAGGGTTCTGTTTTTATCCCTATTATTACATGGATTTGATTATGTTGTGATGGAAATATTTTTATGGATTCCTTTATCTTATAAGAATTGTTTTATGATGTCATGTTGTTTAAGAATCCCATTTTTATTACATGGGTTACGCTATGATGTATGGTTTATGATTATGTGGAACACATAAGAAAGGATTAATTATAAGATGGGTGGGACCTATATCTCCCTCCAATGCATTGGGTAAAGATTTATATCTCATGAGATAGACATGGCTGGAATGGAAGGTTATTTCGGTTCAGTGATTCAGGACTGAAACGAGAAGTGAACTCGGTTCAGAAATGGACTTTTTCCGCTAAGATAGTCTTGGCAATGAGTCATGACTAACAAGAAATGATTTTCCATGATTATGTGTGCATGCCACAAAGTTTCATGTTTCATGTTATGATTATGGGGATCTCATTTTCACTTCTACGATTTGTTCCATGTTAAGATATTATGATCTCTTTTGCAGGTTATGATTTTCAAAAAGATATGATATGATTTTTATTTCCTTTATTTGCCCTTGCTGAGCATTTGAGCTCACCCTTTTATGTTTTCTTTTCCCCAGGTCAAGAAGATGGATATTAAGTAGAATATTCTAAAAGGGACCCTAGATATGATGAAATAAATGGGAGACACTGTATAAGATTTATGAACCAGTTGTTTATGTTTCCCAGTTTCTAAAGACACTATACCTATACGGTCCTTTGTGGTTTTGTCATATGTTGTAATAAGTGTACTTCAATTTTGAAGTATTAACAATGTATGTAAAGTATGGGTCGTTATAATAACTCTTTATAAAAATAAAATATATTCTTAATATCCAAAATTTGTCCAACAAAACCCAAAGTTCAACGAGGACCATTCGATAAACAATTTGTCCATAAAATTTCTCAAAGTAAACCAAACTAAGATTGAAACCCAAATATTTGAAGGATTTAATCTCATAGTCTTCCAAGGTACAAATTAACACTTATCTCCAAATAATATCAGTTGCTCTAAAAGTATCATATTGAAAAGTAATTAACCTAATCACATATCCTCAATGATAGGTTAATAATTTCCATAGATAACCTAAAATTAACTTATTCTAGATTCATAAGATCATCTAACTAAAAATAATTAGTCAAACTAACCAGGGACTTCACATAGTCTAGTGGTAGGCGATAAATACCAGTCAAACATTGGTTGTGGGTACGATTCCCGCAGCTTCGTCCGACACGACGGGTTGTCCCACGGTCTTCGTGTTGTCCTTTTCCCAAAACTATATAATTCTTATAACATTCCCCAAAAGGCGATAAAATCTTTAAAAATAAACATAACATAATATAACCTCATATTTATCTCATGTAGTTCATATTCCATCATAACATATAGTAACCCATAATTACCTCAAAATTAAGGATCATATAAACCCTAATGGTTACCTTTATAATTATTACCTGAACTTCCACATCGAGTTGGTTCTCTCGTACATGATGCATTAGATAACTCACTAAGGTTCAAGTGGTTGATCATAACTCATGATAGTCGGTTTAGAATAACCACAAGATTTATCATTGAATCCCCCATTTCATCCAGTCTCTTAATCAGAGAACCACCACAGTTTCCTTCAAACCCATTGTCACATTGGTGCCTGCTAGATCCATCCATTTATCAAAACCAAAAATGTTAGGGTGAGTATATCAACAAAATAATCATGTACTAATAAGGAAGATAAACATACTCATTCATTTTATCTAAAAACTATGACTCTTTCTAGAATCTTAACAATTATGGTAATGTCACTTATGCTTAAAGAATACCCCAACTTCTGAAGATATCTAAACCGACCTCTGATACCAACTATAAGGACCCAGCCTTAAACATTACTTATTATTGAATTAAATGAATAATTCACATTGAGGATCTATTCAGGTTTAGAGTTTTAGAGAATTAGGACATAACTATTACATCTTAAAGATTACAAACTAGACACATCTACTCAGCTTCCATTATTTTCACAAAATAAAAACTCTTGAACAAAAGAGTCATGTCTAGTTCCTTGTTTTAGACAGCCTGACATTTCTTTGATCCCATCCTTGACCCTATTCAACTTTATTTCCTATGAAAAACATTTCAAAAAAAACATGGGATGAGCATAAAAAGCTCAGTAAGGGTTATAACAATATAGAAAGAAAACATTAGTCTATGTATACATAAGAATCAATGAAATCATACTTTACTTATAAAACATAAGCAATTTAACATACCTCATGAAATCATAGGATTTACGAATAACTCCTAGAAATCATAAGACATAAAGGTAACTTGAGGCATTCATAACATTCTTACGTAGGGAGTAACCCTCATGGTTACATTTGGAATACCCATCACAGTATATTCTATAAATCTATTCGGAGAAACCTTAACGTTTAACCCCTTTGCATTACCCAATGCATTGGAGAACTATATCGGGCTCACCAACCCTTAGTTTATCACGGAACCACCTGTACTCATAAAAAATTCCCAAGAACCATAACATAATCATAGAACATAACTTAAGAATAATGGAAATATAACATTCCCACATTGCAATAACAACATAACATTTTAAGATAATGAATCCATTCTAAAAACCATTTTAAAAACCATTTAAAACATTTAATAATGAGATTTTTGAATCAAAGTGTCTCATACCACTTTGAAGTTTTTAACATTTTAAACCATTAATATCCATATAATTAATTCCTTAAAACCATTTTTAAAACATGGATATTAATGAGAAATATTTATAATAATAAATCATTAAAATATTTAAAACGATATTTTAGTTAAAGGGTTTTTAACAAAATGAGAGACACTTGAATACCATAATTGAGGAATAACATTTAATCAAAATTTTATAATATCATGAGAATAAATGGATTCATGATATAATATTCCAAGGGACAGTATATACACCATATAAGAGTGAATTGGTTCATAACAACAATGAAGTCTCAATAGAAATGTAAAATGAGATGAAATCCCTTATAAAGAAGGTATCCTTAAATTAAGGATAAATCAATCTCATTATTATGTGTGACAAATATAAATACACCCAATATAAGTGAATATTAAGTGTAAAACAATAAAAGTTCATTCACACATATTCAAAGGATGACATATTCAATAACTACATGTTGAACCCAAAGAAATCGAAATTGGGTTAAGAAGTTTCCTTGGTAAAATTCGACAGCCTAACGGTGTCACTTTAAAATTCATAAAATTTGTTGATGAGAGAGAAAACGGTATCTCATCACTTGGACATAAAATTTACATCAATAAGGATATAGAAGAACATATCCCAACATAAAAATATGTAAATTAAAAGACATAACAAAAGATGTCTTTTAAAAAGAGGAGGGTGAAAGGTTCCCTTACCGATTTGGGAAACTTTCGAAATGTACACCCCATGAAAGAAGGGTCATACAATGAAGATATAACTACCCATAAATGAGATTATATTATACAAATAGTAAAATAATGGGAAGTACATACACCACACAAATGTAAATAGTGGCCAATGTAGCATGAATCCCATAGGAATAAAAAGTGACATGAAAATCCCGTTATGAAAATTCGGAAGCCTAACGACGCCACATAAAACATCCAAAAATGGATTGATGAGATAAAATATGGTATCTCATCATATTAACATAAAATTTACAGCAAGATTAATATAAAAGAACATACACCAACATAAGATATAGGAGCTTAAAGTAAGTTACATAAAAAGAGTAATTAAAAATAAAGAGAGAGGTATGATCCCTTACCTCAAGTCCGACTTGTCTTGTTCGTTTCTTTATATTCCTGAATAATAAACTTTGGTAAATTTATAATTTCTTAAGGACCTTATTTAAGGATTATTATTCAGTTCATATCACATATTATAATGTTATAATAATTGTTTAATAATGTTAGTTCATATCAGACGTTTTTGTCGATGTTTGGTACATGAGTCAAAAATGAACTTGTTTGAAAATGATTGTCCATGTTTTTATAAGTAAATCATATCCATAATAGTATTAATGATTTAAATATCATATATATCCATTAAATATTCATTTTATACTATTCCATAACATTTGGAGATAAAAAGAAATGAAATGCACCGTTCATGGAGACGGTAGTTCGTACGTATGCATGAACGCTACTTTCAATTCATTGACATATTAATGGAATTAAAAATAATTGAGGGATATATATATTATAATTATAGTATAATATATATGCTTTATAGGTCACATAAGTTCATTAATTTCATTCTTTATACATTCCATGTATTTCATGAATGAGTCACATCACTTGAGGGGGCGGTAGTCCACACTTTCTCGTATGAAATTATCGCATTTGAAAAACATGAAAAGCATATAGGTATGTTTTAAATATAAAATACAGAAGCATATGGAAAACATAAATACCATATATATAATATATAAAATATAGTTACATCATAATGGCCACCATTAAAAGTGTTAAAAGAATATTGAACAATCATCGTTTCGTGAGGCAGTAATTCGCCATCCACAGAAACAGTATGTTCATTAACCATTAGACGGATGTCTGTGTAAGTGTAGCTCTAATACTTATTATAAAAAAATCCTAGTATATTTAAGATACTGGTGTTGTTAGAAAAAAAGGAATAAAAATATTTTAGGGGGCCGGAGAAGCAAAATAAAACATAAGAACACAAGAGAAGACACTACCTTTAAATCGGGTAACTCTTTTTGATTTGAGCTCAAATGCTTCCTTGAAAAGACTTATTCCCAAATTGAGGCTTTTAGGAGTAAGAGAGGGATGTTTAGAGACAAAATGGGCAGGTGTTGGATGATCCAAAGTCTTGAGAGGTGTGGGTAAGGTGGTAGAGGTGGGGGCCTTTTATAAGAGGAGAGGAGGGGCACTCTTGGAAAGTCTTGAAAAGTAACATTATTATAATTTTTTTTTCAGATTTTAATGGTCCCAAAATTATATATTTCGAGGTTAAGGTGATAATAGTTTTAAATCCACCCATATAATAGGTGTTTGACAACTTTAGGTCTTAGATTTTACATTATCTTTTCATTTTATTTAAATTGTTAAATAATGAGGTAATTGATGCATCATCATGGTGTCATAAATAATTTAATTTATCTAATGTTTAAAAATTATAAAAAAAATATCATGATTTAGGAAATCTTTTTATATTTATAATGAATATTTATATTAAAAAATATGACTTTTATAACCCCATGTAAAATTTGTTTTAGTAAAATAACACATGTTTGTGACATTTTAATTTTAACTTTAAATAAAAAGTTATTAATGTCATTTTCCTACCAAAGTAGCTCCATGGGGTCCCCAAGTTGATCCATGGATTTTCTTGGTCGGCCATGACATATCAAATATGGGTAGGACATGTGTCAAGGTCATTTCGTATTATTAAAACATTATTTTTACCTTAAATTACACTAATTACCTCTAATAGTGATTAAAAACTTAAAAGTTACCATTCACCAAAAAACTATTTTAATACAATTGAACTGCATTTTACATCCTAATGACAACCATGTATGTCGAATTTTTAAAATTCAAATCACAGAAGTGGTAAAGTTTCATTTAAACGAAAACCAGTTTTTAAACTACTCATTAAAATTTGAAGTTTTTCAGAAAAATACCAAAAATTCACCCTAAGCTATATTTGATATTATGAATTAAAAAATGATGTCTATTTTATAAAATTCAAAACATATAAGTTACATCAATTAATTTAATAATTAATTCCCGCTGTCAAAACAAATAGCGTGTTTTTATGATACAATATATATCAAAATATTGACACTAGTTTAAATCCAATTTCAAAGTGAAATTAATTCAAATGACCACTACTGGATTAAATGGTAAAAATATATTCTAATTTCACTTTAAAACCAATTCAATAGATAATCTAATCATATAAATAAATTATATTAAAAAGAGGTTTTGAATTAAAATACAACATTTTTCACTATTCATTAAAAAAATGAACTTTATCGGAAAAATACCAAAAATTTACACAAATTAAATTTTGATGTCCCGATTCTAAGGAAGAATTTTATTTTGTCAAATATAACACATAAAATTGTCAAAAAGTGTATTTAAAAGAGGATCTCCAGTAAAAGGCGATTAATCGACCTTTTAAAGAATTTTAGAATGTTTATGCTTAAAGTTGGATTCATTCGCTTTTTTAATCCTCTAACATTTATTGTAAAAAGTAAAAATATTTGACTAACATATATAATAATTTTTTAGTTAGTTCTGTTCATTCCCGCCATTACAATGGCTAGGTGTTAACTACTATTTAAAATAAAATTATTTTATTATTAGAGTGCAACGTAAGATTTCGAAGAACTCGTTGTTGCGTATTGGGTAAGCCATCGAGCATAGCGTTCCCTTTAAATTAATATTAACATTTTATTCACAAATAGGGATAAATATAAAAAATGTCATATTCTTTATTTACCTGGGGTGTTACATTCTAGTCAATAGATATATAATCTGATTTGTTCAAATATATTGAAGGGGTCTATGTATCTAGGACTATGATTTCTGTTCCTCCTTACCCTTAGTACTTATCGATCATATTTATATAAAAGGAACAATATATCTCAAATCTAAAATTACAGTGATCATGAATGATTTTATATGTATATATTTATGAACATTCCACCTATTTCATTTGATGTTTAATAGTCTAAACATTTTTTATCATCCTTAAGACAAGATTAGATCCCATCAGCTTCCACCCTCCTAATTCATCTTTATATATGAGATTCCCACACCTCTTCCCATACTAAGCCTCAAAAGGTTCTATTTGATTGTTAGATTTAAAATTATTATTATATGATATCTCTTATAGGGGTACATGTTGATCCCAAAATCCCTAGAAATTAATCTAACATGATCTCACCTAATCCTGTAGAGTTTGAATGCTCTTTTTAGATCGAAATTTTTTCTAATGGTGAAAATAAGTAATAAATCTATTATTTATATCCAATGCTTACTGAATTATTCCCTAGAATCTTGAGGAAAATATAAGAACATTATTAGATATAATGGAGAGTGGAACTTATGAATTCTTAAAACAAATATTTTTTATATCGTATATTTTTTGTCCATAGAGAATTCTTCCTTGATAGAAATGAAATGAAATGACATTTTAAGACAATTTATTACCCCCATAATGGAATTATAGCCCTCAATTTACCTAGGCTTTCCTTTGAAAGATATCCATGGTTATCGTTTTCCAATTTCATAATGGTATAGGAAATGGTGGAATCATACCCACATACTCCAATTGTCCATCCTTGACTTGTTGGAATACTTGGCATTGGGATAAAAATTATTCAATATATCTCTTCATGTTATCCCACCTGACATTTTCATTTAACTATATATAAATCTTTTTTAGACCTAGATAAAAAGAGAAGCATAAGAAATTCACATAATCCAGAAGTTCCCATATATATTTATTCGTTGATGGGATACATATATATATTACAATCATTTTAACCCCATCTTCAACATATCCAAACTCTGGAATATTTTCCTCCTACGTATGTATATTCTCATTGTATTTTTAATCCCCTTAGGTCTTCTAAAGGATTCATAGTTGAGAATTTATTTGATTATGGTAGAATGATAATCCTTTTATGATTCCAATGTCCATACCATTCATTTTTAATAATATTCGATCAATTTTAATCTAAATCATGGATAGGGTTGTGAGTTACATTCTAGTTAGGGAATCTGGAACATTGTTTTCCATCTAAGGATGGTAATGAACTAAAAAAATCCTAATCCAACATCATATATAATCCCCTTTTTGGTGCATATTGAGATAATTATCTATGAATATATAATTGAGGATATTTATGATTCTTATATATTTTTCTCCTCTCCCAAAAAAGATTAGGTCCCCAAATATTTGATTCATAGATCGCTAAAAAATTCTATATCAGGATTCAGGTAGCTATTATAAGTAACCACCCTTAAATATTAGAAAATAGTATGTTTTATGTCAATGTTTCACTCTATAATTTTTTGAGTATAATTATACTTTATAGATTTAGATAATTAGTTTATCACCATTACATAAATAAATATTAAATTACAATGTGGACACTCCCACAATGTATCAATTTTTCTCACAACAAGAAAATTTTAAGATATGAAAATTTTTATTTTCAAGACATAAATTTTAACTTCTCTCTATGACTTATTCCTTTTAAAAAATAATCCATAATCCCCTATGATCTTTTTGTAAAGAATTATGAAGATAAAAATCTCAGTAAGAAACATATAAAGTGAAAACGAAATATCATTAGTCCATGAATACAGATAATAATATGCATTTTAAAAATACAATTTGTGCTTAAAATAAAAAAATTGACATTACTAAAAGAATATTAAAATCCAAAATATTTTCATATTTAATTTCTTAATATGTATTAATAGTAAAATAAATATCATAATGGGTTCTTTTAAATAATTAAAAACACATTATTTTTTTCATAAAGTTTTACATTTCACCCTCAAAAAGTAGCCTGTACATTTCTTTTAAACATAATATTATTAGTTCACAATGTTAAATACTAATATTTCAAGCAACCATATCATTAAAACATAAATAATGTATTTATCATGTTACATAATTACCAAATCAATCATGTAATCACACTTCTAAAAGAATAACTTATATAGTAACTTCTAATAATCACTTAGGATATATTAACTCTATTACATTAACCAATATATTTGAGAGATATATCAAGAATAAAAATCATCTTGTGATATATTTGGAACAACCTTAATCATGATAAATATTATGATAACCCGTCATCATATATATTTCTAAGGAATTATAACATGATCATTACATTTTAACGCTTTATTAATTCTAAAAATATTCTTTCCACTAATAAGAAAAACTTTTTTAGATATTTCAATACAATTTCTATTAAAAAAACTTTCTAAAATATATTGATCATAGGCAAGTAGGGGTTTTCAATGAATAAAACATGGAATCTTATAAAGGAATATAAATATAATATATATTTTATAGCTGTGGGAGAAACTATTGATTCTATATACATTAATATAAAATATTTCATTTACTTTTTTATCAAAACATTTCTTATAAAATACATAAAAATATTAATTTTGAAAAAATTTAAAAGAAATTATATTATGAAATAAAATGTTCTTTATAATTCATTCATGCCCATATAGAAACATCAATAAAACAATTTTAATAATTTGGAAATAGAAGAAACATATTTTGAAAAAAATTAATGGAACTTTTAAAATGATTTTTTAAGTTAAAGTGTCACTTTCCCCGAGTATGAATAATCACATACATTAGTTATCATCATAAATTATAAAATTATGTAATATATTTAATTTAATAAGATCCTATTTAATGTTTAAATTTCCATTAATTTTATATATTTCTTATTTTATACAACTACTTTATCAAATTGGTTCACGTCAGATGTTTTGGTGATATTCGACTAAAATTTATAAAAATGAATTTGCTAAGTTGAATACGGTAAAAGTGGTTAAATAATCACAAGGATATTAATAAAAAAATATATAATTTTTACAAATTAATTATAATTTTAAAACCAATCATGAAGGATTTTCATGAAAAATATATTACGTTACAATCATGGAAATGGTTGGTCGTATATACACATGAGTAATTTTTTTATAATTCAGTGAGAATAATGTAAAAAAGATAAGTATAATTTTATCTTTCCATAATGACTATTATATCATAATTGTTATTTTATTTAATTATGTATATTTATATATACCATAGATCTAATTAATTTTTTAAAAATGAATCACATCATTTCACGAAAGTAGTAATCCAACTTTGTGCATGGATGACATCTGAATTTTTAAAGGGATGAAATGATAAAAATTAGATAATAAATTATATAAATATAATGTTAAATACGTCTTTAATATACTATATATGCAATACACCCATCATTATAACCAGTTGTTATAGGCGATTAAGGAAGAAAGAATTGCATTGATTCATGAGGTGGTAGTTAGCTGTACATATGAAACATGGATTCATATCCCATTTAGTGGAAGATGGAGAAATATATAGATTATGTAATTAACATAAAAAATATATGTACAAAAAATAGTAGTTTTATTATTTCATCATTTTTCGAGAATATTTTAAAGAGTTTGAAAAAGAAATAAAACAAAAATCTACTTTTAATAACTATACCACTTTCTTATATAATCTCATTATGTTTATACATAAACCCTTCCAATGATGGTGTGATAATCAAAATAGAACATAAAATTAATTTTAATATATTTATGGATGGTATTTGAGTATCTTTTTGATGAATTATAAGTTTATCATAACTTCAGATAAGAGAATCCAGGGGTTCTATTTTATAGGTCGGGGAATGGGCACACTTGAATTTTTTTAAAAAGATTAAAATATGTTAATATAATACTCAAGAATATTTCATATAAAATGAACCATATATTAATATTAAATAGGATAAGGAAAAAATATATCCATCAAATTTAATTTGGGCATATTCTGGTACATTTTATCCACTGCAACTTTAGTATAATCCCCAAATTTACCTATTTTTACGGTAACCATTTTAACAGGTTTTTACTAATTTTGGTATTCATTATGATAAAAAATTATTTTCAAATTATTTACTAAATTTATTTATGATGATTCCAAATATGTAGTTTATTTTATAAAATTAAGTTAATTTAATTATAATAATTAAATTTAAAAGTAATCTTATAAAATGCAATGAAAATGGGTTATCATAAAAATGCATTCTATGTTTTTATATTTTTCAACCAAATTCAAGATAATGTTGATTCTAATTAGATTTATTGTATTATTTTTAATAGAAATTAAAATAATAAATTGTAAAACAATCTAATATTATTTTTCATTTTTTAGATACTAAAAATGAAATGATAATTCTCATTAAAAAATCATTATTTATCTTTATTCATGGAAAAATAAAAAATTTCATAAACTTTTTAGAAATTAATCATATTCCAATTTAAACATGATGAATTCAAAATATAATATAATTTTATAAAATTAAAAATATATGATCTGGAAATAAATATGTTAAACAAAACCATAGAATTCATGAAAACCTAATTTTATTTCAAATAATGATATTTCATTTAACAGAAATAATTATATTATATTATTATAATGAATATAACTCTATAATACCAAATTAATGGATATTAATAAGACATGAAATATATTTATACATAAATTTAAGAGCTTTTAAATTCTTCCCCCTATTTTTAAATTACATCCTTTTAATTTTATTCATGAAAAAAAATGGGGATATGTTTTCATTTAAATAATTCTATGATTCCCATAATTCTTGAAAAATCATTTAGGTTTTCCAAAAAAACAACAATGTGATGAATTGTCTTATAATAAATAAGATTAACTCTATAGTCAATGATTTTTACTTATAATTACAAATATGAAATGTTTTATTCAGAATAAAATACTTTAGTTCTCAAAATATGAGATGGTTCTAGGACATATTTTCCAAACAATGACACATGAAATATGTCATTTACCTAGGATAGACATGGGGGAAGAGAAACTCAATTGGAAACTCTTCTAATTTTCTATTGGACTTTATATTTTCCATAGATATAAAAATATAATTCTCCCCTTTAAAAGAAATATTTAACAATTTTCGATGGATATTATTTATGAAAAACATGATACCATATATAAAAGGAATGTTCTATACACTAGATATATGCATAAAATTTATACCTTCTCTGATATATCCTCCTTTTTTATTGAATCATAATTAGATTATCCACTAGTTGTTAAAAAAATTATGTTCCTAATGACTTTATTTTTCAATATATATCCATACTAGATTATGGTTGAAACCAATTTTCATATTAGGATTTAATAGGTTCAATCTGTATGATATAATTAAAAATGATATTTCATGAAAACTCAACCAGGACTAATATTGATCTAAAATTCCTTCATAATCCATTGAATGGGTCCAAGAATATGCTCATTAGACTAAATCATTAACTTTAATCCATTGGAATGAGGATAAAATACAATAATAAATTTTAATTATGTACTTAATGACTTTTAAATTCCATTCTATAATTTAGTTGTTAATTTAAGATCACGATCATATATAATAGAAAATGGATTCCATTTAATCTAATTCTCTATTTAATATAAGTCTGATAAATTTGATCAAAATACATATTGTTCTGTATTAGAAGAAGGTTAATAGATTTATTAAATTGATCCATAATTACCCAAATTAAATAATTACATTAATATGTATTTTGAAATACCACCCTGAAATATGTAGATATATTTTACTATTTCAATTGTTGGAATATAATATTCTAAAAATCACCTTCCATTATTATCATTTATCTTTACCCTATAGATAATTCCATAATTTAAAAGAAAAAATTGTAATATCTTTCCTCATCCCTTCCCACTAGAAATGTTCATGATCATATATACTCAATTTATATTATTAAGATGAATAAAAATGGAGAACTTTGAGCCTTACAAAAAAAATATTTAACTAGTGGTCACATTAAACACATAACCATTATCCTAATACCAAAACATATTCATTTTTAATATTAAATTATTTAAATTTACCCTTCTATGGATATTCAACTTTTTCCCATAAAACAATATCATTATTTTACTATTTTTTAAATTTATCATACAAATATTATTTCACTGAAACCTAAAAATACATTTGGAGTTCCTATATACAAAATTTTTAAGAAAATATTCATTAAATAATTAACCAAATGGTCATGTTAAAGATGTATCACGGTTTATGTTGTGTTATCTTTTAGAATAAAGAATAAGATACTCTTTATTTTTAACCAAGATGGTAATGAATTTGGTCTCTATAGACCATTATCTATTCGAAACATCTCCACTATCTCACGTTTTACTCTTTCTAAGTGAATATATATTTCATAATATTGTGATAAGTATATGTCTTACACATTTTGAATATAAATTATGTCGCTTAATTTTAAACAAAAATAGAAGATCCTCTAGTTCAATTTCATGTGTATGATAATTTTTATCTTGAGTAATTAATTGATTACAAAACAAAAGCAATTACCTGATCATTCGACATCAAAACAAAATCTCATTCCTATTAATAAAGAAACATTATAGATACAAAACCTACTATATTGGATTTTAGGGCTATGATTTCATTATTCATTAATCTTATTTTCATTTCCTAAAAACATTCCTCACAATATTTTATTCATTTGATCCTAACTCCTTTTCCTATTAAGTTTGATAGTGGGATAGATAAATGTGAATTTTTTTCTCAAAAAACCTCTAATGATAGACTATTAATCTAGGGAAACTATGAAACTACGATTAATTTAAATGTCATTTACATTCATTGAACACTTCATTTTTTGTAATATTAATATCTATTTCAATATTTATTTATGATATGTCTAAGGAATGGAATCTACTATAACCAAAAATCACAATTTATAAATTTTACATAAAACATATTTTCATTTTGGGATTTAGAAAAAATAATTACATGTTTTTAATGATCCTTCTATCATTTTGAATAAATAAATATCATAAATAACATAAAAATAACTAATCCAAATATTTATAGAGAACACAATTCATCTAATCCAAGAATGAAACTTCAGAATTCAACAACCCAGATAGAATAAAAACAAACTCTTAATACATGTACAAATTATAAACCACTATTGTCAAGATTTCATCCTCCTTAACCATCAGGTTATCATACCTAGACCTGATATAATCCATTAAAAAATACCGAGCTCCTAGGATCTGATGAACCAAGACATCACTCTACAGAAATTGATACTTATTATTAATAGTGATGCCATTAAATGATCTCAAATCGATTCAAAGCATCTTGGAACAATATTCTCTTTCAACATTTAAAATAGTTGAAACCAATGGTGAACTTCTAAGATTAGTTAAACCTTTATAAAAAATCTCCATCAACTAATTTTTCAATTCCATATGATATAATTGATCCATTTGACAAGGGGTTTTTGAAATTATTATATAATTAGGAAGTAATTCATTAGTAAACATTTATTTTCAACTAGGTATAATACAAGTTAACATGTCATGAAAACCATTTAGGTATTTTATTACAATTGGAACATTATTAATTGATACATTTCCATTATTTTCGACAATATTAGCTTGATAAAATCAATTTACGTCTCTTAATGGTTCCTCACATTGATGATATGTTATCAAAGGTTTGAATTTATTGTTATATACAAATTGAAACTCATTTCAAATAATAATTACATTTTATTTAAAATCAATTTTTTCATGATAAACTAAAATCCAATCCATTCCAAAATAATATCAAATTATAAAATGTTCAATAAAACTCAGTTATGAGAGAGATATATTCCAAATATGATGACAATAAGATCAATGTAAATTCACTTTTGCATAACACTACCCCCATGTGTTCTTAAAAAAATCCAAACATCATTTCATTAGCTGAAATTTTCATCTTACCAGTAGTTTTCATAGAAATGAATGTATATGTAAACCCAAAAGAAAACAAGACATTAGTGTAATATTAATAAACTAGTAATAACAAATGACACCAATTTGTTTTATTTCAAAACATCTTTTGATGTAGTGGAATTATATTTCACAATACCCTCCTACTTATATTCCATATACTCCAATAATTTGTGCTCATCCTTAAACACTCATCTATCAAATGAATAAACTCATTCTATTTAAAAAACTAGACTATCTCTTTATAAAAAATGGCCTTACCAATATAGATATCTTTTTCATTGCAATTAAGAACCACAATCCCAAAAATAAAACATCAAAATCACTTTCATTGTTTTGTAAGTCTTTTTATTGTATGATTTTTACCACAACTATCAAAAACTAGAAACTAAATTTTAATAACAGAAAAATTATTTGAGGTATTTTTTCTTTTTCCATACCACTTAAATTTATTTTTTCCCTTATTTTCATGGAATAAATAGTAATTAAAAAACATTTATAACTTATCATCTAAGTAGAAAAGTTTATCATAATGATAAAATTTAAGAGAAGCCAAATCTATTTGGTATCATGGATTTAATACTGAGTACAAATGATTAATTTTTCAATTAAGACATCTAAGTCAATTTGGAGTTTATTGTGTTGATAATGTTATTTTTTCTTCATAGATAGACACTGAATCATCCTTTTTCATACTCATTTACAATAACTTCTTTTCTATACTATGTTGAAAAAACTATGGAAAATATTTTTTGAATTAATGATTATTAAATATATCATATTACATGGTTTCAAACTCCTCTTTTTATCTATTAATCTAAAATATTATTAAGCATTTATTAGATACGCTATCAAAATGATTAACAGAAATAGTTAAATATATATACTCTGAATAACTTGTTATATCAAATATCTCTTTTGGTTCACTGATAAATCCTTAAGCTACCATAGTACCTGATGATCCACTAAATGATGGTGTGTTAAGTCTTATATAATACAATATTATTGGAATATCACTCTATGGATGATATGGTTTCCCTTTGTCATGAATTCCAAAACCATTTATATCATATGTAAACCAATGCGTCACTATACAAAACTATTGTTCCAATTCCAACACGTCTACATTGTTGTTTTGGAAGGATATTACCCTCTTGGTACATTCTTTATTAACATTCCATTTATCCTCTAGGGAAAAATATTATGCATAGACATAGATTATATAAAGAAACATGATAACATTCAAATTCAATATCTTTGTCATGACCCGTCCTCGAGGCCTGTGCCGGGACTACCCCAAGCCCGCCTTCCATAGGCCAAGGGCTGGCGACTAGCACCAAAGGCGTAAAATCCTGATAACTGGGAATACATTGACTTTATAAAAGAAAACAAGCACCACAGAGTACAAGCAGAAGCAAAACACTAAGTACAAAAGAAATGCTGAAAAGTAAATGGGCCAGAATACAAACCCAAAAGAAAATACGACTACAACTGAACAAGGTACAACAACAAAAAGACAAACAGCTGGAAGAAGGAAGCAGCTCTTGGGTTGTCCTCCTCAGATCCTACCTGAAGGGTAGGTACAGATAGCGCAGCTCCTGGTCGTCCACCACGGATCCTACCTGAAGGGTAGGTACAGATAGCCTCCTCCACGCTCTCATCCGTCAACCTCCTCTGTGAGTCGTCACGTCGTGTAGTCCACCTCCGGGTACTGACTCGTCGTGTAGTCCACCTCCGGGTACCATCCAGTCCTTGAACACTCAGCCTCCGTCAGCACTGCCCGTCGTCTGCAACGAACACAACGAGGTGCGGGCATAGCCCGTGCAGGGGTGAGTATAACGATACTCAGTAGGGACCCCGAGACCCTCAAGGTCTCACTAAAACCAACAAGGATAACCACAATGAAGATCTCAACAAATAATCTCTACTTAGGTATATGCCCATACATATACCTAAGTTATCAAGTAACCCATCTCAATCACGAGGAAACACAAGGATTGTGAAATCAACGGATAACCACTACCCAGGTATATGCCCATACATATACCTAAGTTATCAAGTGACCCATCTCAATCATGAGGTAAACACAAGGTCAAAAGTCTCAGCTCAAACAAGGATTTTCATTATCGAAACCGTAACTGCTGAAGAGATCCGTCTCTAGAGTGTACAGTGGTCCTATCACGACTCCGAGGTACTGCTCACTAACCTAATACTGTTGAGGTACTCCTCCTGTCGAGTACCGCGGGCCTGCCACCTCACACAGTAGTGCTTCCCGCCGGGGTCTGCCACCCAACACAGTAGTGCTCCCCCCTCATAGCCTATAGAGGTACTCCTCCTGTCGAGTACCGCGGGTCTGCCACCTCACATAGTAGTGCTCCTCCGCTATGGGTCTGACACCTCACAAAGTAGTGCTCCCCACTGGGCTACGTAAGTCACTCTGAATCAAATCGGACAAGCAGTCTTCAGGTCTCTGCCAGCTACACGGTCTCCGTACTCCGTACACTCGTCTCTGGGAGGGTCCGCTCCACGAGCTACAAGTCGATACTCCAAGTATCTCAAAGTACCACTAAGAAGTATCTCAAAGGACCGCCTCGTCATAGGGGTCTCAATGCAACAGACGGCGCGTCAATCGGACGCCCGGTCTGTGAGTTATTAGCCTTTTCGTCCCAGGGGCCCGGTTGGTTTCGTGAGCGAACCAAACCCGGCCATATCTCAACTGTACCCCGAACTCTCATAGGGTATACTCATAGGTACCATTTTTCAACGAGATCACCAACGCCGCTGACGGTTCGTCAAACGGACGTTCTGTTAGAAAGGTATCAGCTTTTCCGTTCCAGGGACCCGGTTGGATTTCGGTGCGATCCAACCCGGCCACTATCCATCTGCATCCAAATCTCGGGTGGAGGATGCCAAAAGTTCCGTATCGTCAGCAGGAACTCAACGCAACAGACAGCATGTCAATCGGATGCCCGATCTGAGAGTTATTGGCTTTTTCGTCCCAGGGGTCCGGCTGGTTTTTAAGGCAAAACCAGCCCGACCGTACTGCACCTGCGTCCAAACCTCGGGCGGAGTATGCCAAAAGATCCGTCTCACCAAGAGGAACTAAACAAAGCTAACGGCACGTCATTCGGACGTCCGTAACTCAAGATATGAGCGTTTCCGCTCCGAGGGCCCGGTTGGTTTCGTGTACGAACCAACCTGGCCGAACTCAAAGTATTCCAAAACGTTGAGTGCGATATACTGAAATGACCGTCTCGATCCAAGGATCGTATCGCCGCTGACGGCGCGTCGTTTGGAGGTCCGTATCCCGAGTTATGGGCATTTGAATCCAAACTGCTCGGTAACGGGGGTTTCGGGCCCGGGCCGTCCCGGCCCGAGACCCCCCGGTTGGCCCGAACCGGGTCGACCCGACCCGGACATGGTCGACCTGGCCCGGCCCGTCCCGGCCTGGCCTGGCGGACCGGCCAGGCGCGCCGGTTCGGCGCAAGGCAGCGCGCTGGGCGCGCTTCCAGCTCGGCCTTTGGCCGAGCTGATTGAGAACGGGGGGCGCCTGCCCCCCTTTTGTGAAACCGCGGCCCCTTAATTGGGACCGCTTGAAGACCCGGCCGGGGGAATTATTTCCCCAGGTCTCCACTGCCCGGCTGGCCCGCACTGGCCGGCCGGTTCCGCCAGCAAGGACCGGCGACGGCCGGTCCTTCCTTCGCCGAAACCGGCGACCCGGTGCCGGCCGCCGGTCATCTTGCTCTGCCGCGGCCCGGAACCGGCCGCGGTGTCTTCGACTTTCTTCGACGCGACGCGACGGCGTCGCGTTCTTGAATCTCTTTCCACGGTGCGGCGTGACGGCGCCGCGCGTATGTTCCGCATGAACCGCGTGGTGCGATGGAACCACGCTCCTTCGTACCAACCATAAAGAAAACAATTATGAAAAAGGAGGAGGGTCGGCCGTGTTTGTGCGGTCCGGCCCCCTCGCATTATTTGATAATAAAAAGTCGAAAACCACAAAATTCGACATGCCAGAATCAAGAACGGAATGAAATAACATTAAACCCCTACTTCATAATTGTCGTTCATTGACGATCTCGGAAAAAGGGCGAATATCGATTCCTCGATTGTCGTGTTCGTCACACACTCCCAATTCTCACGCTCATGCGTTGGAAAGGAAGAAGGGTACTCGTCGTTGGTGGACGAGCGTTCGGAGGTGACGTCGTCGTTGACGACGTTCTTCGCAGGTGACGTCTTCTCCTTTGACACGGATGAAGTTCGTTGAAGATGTCACGGGCGTCGCTTCCCTTTCCTTACCTTGGTTGAAGAACGATGAAGAAGATGTTGCTTCACGTTCTTCGGAGACGTGGAACGTTCTTCTTCGAGAGGTTGAAGGTCTTCCAAAAGTTCTTCTCCTCTCCTTAGTTCTCCCCACAAAGTTTATGCCAACCCAAAGAGAAGAATAGAATCTCTCATTTTAATGTTGGAAAAAAGATTTCAAAAGAAATCAAACACTCAAAATAATTAATTAAGTTGGTTTAATTAATTAAATGCAAAGTGTTGGAAAGAATTTCAAAAGTTTGAAATTAAGACAACTCTTCTCAATTAATAACCCAAGTTGTCAAGATTAATTAGAGAGGAGTTATTGGGAGTTTAAAGGGGAGATGAAGAGTTAGGTTCGTGTGGGCCCCACCACACTTAATCCTCTCAAGGGAGGTTAAGTGGATGTGGGTCCCACCTCTAACTCCCTTTGGGAGGATATAACCAACATGGATAAAATAAAATGTGTTTCCACACTTTATTTAACTTCATTTTAATTCCCCCAAAACTAACTCTCAACCCACATAAAACGCAACCTCGGAAATGGTCTCCTTAAGCGAATATCGGCGCTGCGAGATCATCGATGCCATCAGAATTCGATTCCGGGCACCGGTTCAAAAGTTAGAAAAACCCGTTCATTCGTTCACTGAACGTACCCAAGCCAAACTTCAGATTTTGATTCCGGGCACACCGTGCCTCGGAATCAGGTGCCGTCAGAAACTAAGTTCTTGTAAAATTCCAAATAAAATTAAGAAAAAAATTTCCCTTGAATTTTACGGGTCTTTACATTACTCCCACCACAGGGATTTACGTCCCCGTAAAGCTTCACCACAAACTTAGGGAAACAAAGGCGGTACTGAGCACGAATCTGAGCCTTCCACTCCCAGGTGCATACCTGGAGGTTCCCGTACTGCCAAAGAAAGCTCACCCTAGGAATCGATCGTCCTCGCAGGATCCACTCCTGTCGATCCTCGATCCCCACTGGAACCTCCGTAAAAGACACCCCATCGCCATCGTCTAGCTCCTCATGGTCGATGATATGAAGAGGTTCGAGCATGTATCTCCTCAGTTGAGATACGTGGAAAACGTCGTGCACCTAGTGAAAATGAAGTGGATGGGCCAAGCGGTAAACCACCTCGCCTACCTAGCTGAGGACCTAGAAAGGTCCGTTGAACCTCGGAGATAACTTGCCTCCCTGGCCACATCTCCATAAACCTCGTCGAGGTGAGACTCGTATAAGGACGTGATGGTCATCCTCAAACTCTAGAGGCCTCCAAGTCCTGTCAGCATAAAGCTTCTATCAGCCCTTTTCCATCCTCATCCGCTCTTGGATGACCTGGACCTTCTCTAGTCTCACAAGAGCTGCTATGATTTCTTCTTTGCCGAAAAAGGGAAATCCGGTCTCATTCCCTGGATGAACCAAATTCGTTGCCTAATACAGTCAATCCTGACATGAATGATGCGTTCATGCCATGGATGATGTCGTAAGGCCTTGACGTAACTACCAAGAGATCCAACTGTCACTCTCGCCTCTAAGGGTCGAGTCACACTGTCGGCATCAGTGTGTGGTCACTAGGTCTCCTTCAGTAGAAAACTCGAAAGTGAGGGTCAAGTCAACAGTCTTAACTGGAACTTCTTAGTAACAACACAAAAGAGGGCAGGACTGAAAACATCACAAAGGTAAGCATCTTTTATTATTACAACTCATAATACAAAGATGCTACACAATAGCAACAAGAAACTAGAAGTACAAAGGACGTATCTACTAGTTCCGCTCTTGTCCGTCTGCTCCAAGAGCTCCATGATCGAAGGCCTCAGATGCCTGAAGCTGAGCTCTCGCATGTCCACCAACTCCCTGCGGTCATGGCAGACCTCCTGGTGGTGGTGGTGGCAACACCTCAAAGCGTTGTCCACCTCCAGCTGCCCGACCAGCTCCTCTGCCATGGCCGCCCTGATCGAACCTCTACCTATGCCTCGGAGGTTCTTCATTTAACTACTGGTCATCTGCATGGCGGGTTGGACAGTCACGTGCTATGTGACCAATTCCGTCGAAGGAGTAACACCTCATGGCAGGTATGGCTCTATCACTTCCCTTGGTGCCCCGCACTACCGACCCTGAGTCATGCGGTCGACCACCTGTAGGTCTGGTCCTCTTGGACCCCTACGTCATCTGTCTACTGCCCGCTACAGATGACTTTGCCACATGCCGGCTAGTGGTGGGTCCTGCTACTGGAGACTGCTCAGCAAGGAAACTCTCTACTAAGAGGGATCGCTCCAACACTCCTGTCTGAGTCAGAATGTTGTGTGATACAACCGAAGCTCTGATCTCCCGCCTGAGCTCCTGATCGAAGGTTCGGGCCCTGAAGAACGGGCCCCGTACCATATCTGTGGAGTAGCGCGAGAGGTCTGTGAATCTCGCTGAGTACTGCGCCACTGACATGCTGCCCTGCCGCAGCTGAAGTAGCTCCTGTATACGCACCGCTCGAAGGGTGGCTGGTACAAACTCTGCCCGGAACAGGCTCTCGAAGTCTACCCATAGAAGTGTCGCCTCGTCATGCATCTGGAGCATCAGGCTCCACCATCTGCCTACTGCTGCCTGAAGAAGGCTAGCAGCAAGTATCACCATGAAATCTGCCGGCGTCCCCACTAGCTTGAAGACTCTCACCACAGCCTCCAGCCAAACCTCAGCCGCCTGCGGGTCCGTCTCTCCCCGGAACCTGGGTGGCCTCTGGCGCTGGAACTCGTGCAGCGCGCTCAAGCGTCGTGCATCGCCTACTGCTGGGGCTGGTGGCATAGGTGGCCCAACGGGTAGTAGTACCACTGGTGCCTCCGCCGGTGCCTCAACTGCAAGAGGGCCCTGTACCGAAGCCTCGTCACTCGATAGGCTGTCAGCACGCACATCCCTCTGGGCTCTAGCTAGTCGTCCGAGAAAAGGCATCCTGAAAGAAACAACGTAACATGGTTAAACGATTATACCTGGTGAGCTAACCTGGTTTGAGATGTTTTAAGGGGAAACCTTTGAAAACACACACGCAATCAGTGTTTTCGTGCACAAAGTTGGAAATCAGTTGTCAGGGTCCTGGTGTATGGATACGTCGGCCGCCCGCACCAACACTGGACTCCCTGAACGGAAGACCACACTCGGTACCCTTAACACTATTGCTTCACAGAAAGAAAATATCAGAGTTATAAGTTCTGCGGTAGAACCGACTCCTCTGATACCAATTTGTCATGACCCGTCCTCAGGGCCCGTGCTGTGACTACCCCAAGCCTTCCATCCATAGGCCAGGGGATGGCGACTAGCACCAAAGGTGTAAAATCCCGATATCTGGGAAGACATTCCCTTTATAAAAGAAAACAAGCACCACCGAGTACAAGCGGAAGCAAAACACTAATTACAAAAGAAATGCTGAAAAGTAAATGGGCCAGAATACAAACCCAAAAGAAAATACGACTACAACTGAACAAGGTACAACAACAAAAATACAAACAGCTGGAAGAAGGAAGCAGCTCTTGGGTCATCCTCCTCGGATCCTACCTGAAGGGTAGGTACAGATAGCGCAACTCCTGGTCGTCCACCACGGATCCTACCTGAAGGGTAGGTACAGATAGCCTCCTCCACGCTCTCATCCATCAACCTCCTCTGTGAGTCGTCACGTCGTGTAGTCCACCTCCGGGTACTGACTCGTCGTGTAGTCCACCTCCGGGTACTGTCCAGTCCTCGAACACTCGGCCTCCGTCAGCACTGCCCGTCGTCTGCAACCAACACAATGAGGTGCGGGCATAGCCCGTGCAGGGGTGAGTATAACGATACTCAGTAGGGACCCCGAGACCCTCAAGGTCTCACTAAAACCAACAAGGATAACCATAAATAATATCTCAACAAATAACCTCTACTTAGGTATATGCCCATACATATACCTAAGTTATCAAGTAACCCATCTCAATCATGAGGAAACACAAGGATTGTGAAATCAACGGATAACCACTACCCAGGTATATGCCCATACATATACGGAAGTTATCAAGTGACCCATCTCAATCATGAGGTAAACACAAGGTCCAAAGTCTCAGCTCAAACCAGGATGTTCATTATCAAAACCGTAACTGCTGAAGAGCTCCGTCTCTAGAGTGTATAGTGGTCCTGTCACGACTCTGAGGTACTGCTCACTAACCTAAGACTGCTGAGGTACTCCTCCTGTCGAGTACCGTGGGCCTGCCACCTTACACAGTAGTGCTTCCCGCCGGGGTTTGCCACCCAACACAGTAGTGCTCCCCCCTCATAGCCTACAGAGGTACTCCTCCTGTCGAGTACCGCGGGTCTGCCACCTCACATAGTAGTGCTCCTCCGCTATGGGTCTGCCACCTCACAAAGTAGTGCTCCCCACTGGGCTATGTAAGTCACTCCGAATCGAATCGGACAAGCAGTCTTCAGGTCTCTACCGGCTACACGGTCTCCGTACTCCGTACGCTCGTCTCTGGGAGGGTCTGCTCCACGAGTTACAAGTCGATACTCCAAGTATCACAAAGTCCCACAAAGAAATATCTCAAAGGACCGCCTCGTTATAGGGGTCTCAACGCAACAGACGGCGCGTCAATCGGACGCCCGGTCTGTGAGTTATTAGCCTTTTCGTCCCAGGGGCCCGGTTGGTTTCGTGAGCGAACCAAACCTAGCCGTATCTCAACTGTACTCCGAACTCTCATAGGGTATACTCATAGGTACCATTTTTCAATGAGATCACCAACGCCGCTGACGGTTCGTCAAATGGACGTTCTGTCAGAAAGGTATCAGCTTTTCCGTTCCAGGGGCCCGGTTGGATTTCGGTGCGATCCAACCCGGACACTATCCATCTGCATCCAAATCTCGGGCGGAGGATGCCAAAAGTTCCGTATCGTCAACAGGAACTCAACGCAACAGACGGCGCGTCAATCGGACGCCCGGTCTGAGAGTTATTGGCTTTTTCGTCCCAGTGGCCCGGTTGGTTTTTAAGGCAAAACCAGTCCGACCGTACTCCACCGGCATCCAAACCTCGGGCGGAGTATGCCAAAAGATCCGTCTCACCAAGAGGAACTCAAAAAAGCTAACGACACGTCATTCGGACGTCCGTAACTCAAGATATGAGCGTTTCCGCTCCGAGGGCCCAGTTGGTTTCGTGTACGAACCAACCTGGACGAACTCAAAGTATTTCGAAACCTTGAGTGCAATATACCGAAACGACCATCTCGATACAAGGATCGCATCTCCGCTGACGGCGCGTCGTTTGGAGGTCCGTAACCTGAGTTATGGGCATTTGAATCCAAACCGCTCGGTAACGGGGGTTTCGGGCCCGGGCCGTCCCGGCCCGAGACCCCCCGGTTGGACCGAACTGGGTCGACCCGGCCCCGACATGGTCGAACCGGCCCAGCCCGGCCTGGCCTGGCCTGGCGAACCGGCCTGGCCTGGCCTGGCGAACCGGCCAGGCGCGCCGGTTCGGCGCAAGGCAGCGCGCTGGGCGCGCTGCCAGCTCGGCTTTCGGCCGAGCTGATTGAGATCGGGGGGGGGGGGGGGCTGCCCCCCTTTTTTGAAACCGCGACCCTTTAATTGGGGCCGCTTGAAGACCCGGCCGGGGGAATTATTTCCCCCGGTCTCCATTGCCCGGCCGGCCCGCACTGGCCGGCCGGTTCCGCCAGCAAGGACCGGCGATGGCCGGTCCTTCCTTCGCCGACACCGGCGGTCCGGTGCCGGCCGCCGGTCATCTTGATCCGCCGCGGCCCGGAACCGGCCACAACCCTTGTCGTTCGGCGCGGTGCGACGGCGTCACACCCTTCCGCCGCGGACCTGCTCTGGCCGCGGTGTCTTCGACTTTCTTTGACGCGACGCGACGACGTCACGTTCTTGAATCTCTTTCCACAGCGCGGCGCGACGTCACCACGCGTATGTTCCGCATGAACCGCGTGGTGCGATGGCACCACGATCCTTCGTACCAACCATAAAGAAAACAATTATGAAAAAGGAGGAGGGTCGGCGTGTTTGTGAGGTCAGTCCCCCTCGCATTATTCAATAATAAAAAGTCAAAAACCACAAAATTCGACATGCCAGAATCAAGAACGGAATCAAATAACATTAAACCCCTACCTCGTAATTGTCGTTCGTTGACGATCTCGGAAAAAGGGCGGATATCGATTCCTCGATTGTCGTGTTCGTCACACACTCCCAATTCTCACACTCATGCGTTGGAAAGGAAGAAGGGTACTCATCGTTGGTGGACGAGCCTTCGGAGGTGATGTCGTCGTTGACGATGTTCTTCGCAGGCGACGTCTTCTCCTTTGACGCGGATGAAGGTCGTTGAAGATTTCACTGGCGTCGCTTCCCTTTCCTTGCCTCGGTTGAAGAACGATGAAGATGACATTGCTTCACGTTTTTCGGATACGTGGAACGTTCTTCTTCGAGAGGTTGAAGGTCTTCCAAAAGTTCTTCTCCTCTCCTTAGTTCTCCCCACAAAGTTTATGCCAACCCAAAGAGAAGAATATAATCTCTCATTTTAATGTTGGAAAAAAGATTTCAAAAGAAATCAAACACTCAAAATAATTAATTAAGTTGGTTTAATTAATTAAATGCAAAGTGTTGGAAAGAATTTCAAAAGTTTGAAATTAAGATAACTCTTCTCAATTAATAACCCAAGTTGTCAAGATTAATTAGAGAGGAGTTATTGGGAGTTTAAAGGGGAGATGAAGAGTTAGGTTCGTGTGGGTCCCACCACACTTAATCCTCTCAAGGGAGGTTAAGTGGATGTGGGTCCCACCTCTCACTCCCTTTGGGAGGATATAACCAACATGGATAAAATAAAATGTTTTTCCACACTTTATTTAACTTCATTTTAATTCCCCCAAAACTAACTCTCAACCCGCATAAAATGCAACCTCGGAAAAGGTCTCTTTAAGGGAATATCGGCACTACGAGATCATCGGTGCCCTCAGAATTCGATTCCGGGCACCGGTTCAAAATTTAGAAAAACCCGCTCATTCATTCACTGAATGTACCCGAGCCAAACTTCGGAAATTGATTCCGGGCACACCGGGTCTCAGAATGAGGTGCCGCCAGAAACCGCGTTCTTGTAAAATTCCAAAGAAAATTAAGAAAAAAATTTCCCTTGAATTCTACAGGTCTTTACAATCTTGATAACCATAAATTATTATTTCTTAAGGGTATTTAGTTATATTATACTAACATATGGAATTATCAAAACCTTTCCTTTGATATATACAATAAGTACCTGACCAAATATATTTAATAACCATGATTTTTTAGATAAGAATCTACTATATTACACGTTAAGGTACTATAAAGTTTATATTTTTAGATATAAACACCCCAACCATTGCATAAATATTTATTACCTCACAAAGTGGACATTTCCACTGAGTATCCATTTTTCCTCAACAAAAATCATCTACAAAATAATACAATCCTTTCATGACATACATTCGAAATTTTCATATTGACATCATCCTTATCACCACTCATTATTAAAATGCTATAAAAAACACAAAATGTGGCATGATCACCAAAGAAACATAATGTTTTATATAGAAACAATGAAATAATCTCATTAGTCTATCTTTACATAGAAAAAAAATCTTCTTCAAAATATTTTTTTCCCCTGAAATAAATTTTTGTTACCCAATAAATCAACTTCACTACCCAAAAAATAGTCATTTAATATTTCATATTATATCTTAACTGAAGAATAGTACTAATAAATGTTCATTTCAAGAATAAAACACTCATGATATTTTTTTAAAAGATATAAATTTCACTCTTAGGAAGTAAAAAACACATTCCTTTAAAAAAAATTCGAATATTTTAAATTTTAATATTTCTATAAAATTCAAAGAAATCATAGTTAAATATTACAAGTAACATGGGACATAATTTCATCCTCACTCATACAATCATTGTTACAAATGGAATAACATTCCTCAGTAATTCCAATAATCTCAAAGCAGAATCATATACTTTATTAACTGTATATATTTAACCAATGCATTAGAGAGCTATATCAGGCTCACCTTTAATTAAAAAAAATAAAAAAATCCCTAAAAATTATAACACATGAATTCATTCATAATTTTAAAAATATATTCTTTATACCCATAAGAAATACATTTTTGGATATTGTAATACCAATTCCATTTAAAACCCATTTTTGAAATACCAATATCAAATGGAATGAGTATTTTTGTTTAAATAATACATATTTTTTTAGATGAATTATTATATCAAATAATTATTATGGTTCTTGAAAAAAATAAGGATTACATATACAATTTAATTGAACATTCCTTTTTTGTTTTTGTGATAACATTCCATATAATATATATAAAAATATTCCATTTTAATCCTATAAAATAAAAAAAGTAACATAAATTATAATTTTTATTTAATTTAGTTACATATAAATAAAACATACTAAAAATTTTATGAAATTGTATGTTGAAAAAATATTTTATGAAAATAAATCATTACACCATTAAAAATGAGTTTTTTATGGTAAATGTTCCCCTATCTAAAATCTATGATGTCTCATATGTTTTTTATACTCTAGAATAATAATCATATGTTAATTATTTACTTTCTTAATACCATATTTTAAATTTATAAATCTTTTTATTTTACTTGTTTTTATATATAATTTAATTACATAATCATTTTTATAATGTTGGCAATTTTGATGGTATTCGTCTCATATGTCTAAAATGACATTTTTATGTTGACAATGGTCAAAGTATACATCATTAAATGACATACACAATAATAATCATCAAATAATTATCATTTTTATAAATTAATTTTACTATTAAAACCAACCAAAAAAAATGTTATGAAAAATGAATATGTTACAATAATGGAGACTATAGGTCATACGTACACATGAGTAACGTTTTCAATCTTCAATGAAAATGGGTGAAATAAGGGAAGTATCATATTTTATTTCCATAAAGATTATTAAAAGAGAAATATGTTATAAAATCATTAAACTAACTTATTATTTCAATTAATGTGATGCAGTAATGGAAATTGAATCACATAACTTCATGGAGGTTGTAATCCACACATATGCATGAACAATGTTATAAGTTTTTCAAATTAATAGAATGGTAAATGAATGGATAATAGAAAATATTAATTTATTTATTAATATTTAATTAATATCACATATATACATTAAATCAATCATTATAAACATCAATTAGAGACATTGGTGAAAAAATGTATTACATCAGCTCACAAGGAGGTAACGCACAATACACAAGAATGAGGGTTTCATATCTAATTCTTTTTGTGAAGGTCATGAATATATATTTTTATATTAAAAAATATATATTTATATGGATTATAAGGGGTTAATTATTTCATCGTTGTTGATTAGGATTTTAGGGAGGTGGAAAAAGAAATAAATCAGACCGATTGGGTTAAAAACTATACCTCTTTTTTGGAAAACCAATTTACGCTTTTTCTTAATGCCCACCATGTTTTGTTTTCTTAATTATCAAGGGAATCTAGGATTTTTTATTATTTTATGTAATAGTTAATTTTATTTCTTTTTTTATCTGAAATGATTTTTAAATACTAAGAGGAGAAGATTAAGGTGTCCTTTTTTATGTGGGGAGAGGGAATACATTGAATTTTTAGAGATAATAAAATACAATATTTTTTGAGTAAATATTAATAGCTCCCACATAAACCATTTTTTAATATATAATTATATTGAATAACAATATGACCTTAATATTGATTTTAGAAAACATTATAGGTCATTTTAACACATATTTAGGTATAACACCTCTGTAACATGTGTTACCCATTATTATGGTAACATATTTTTTATATTTTTACTACTCATTATCAGTAAGAATTAATTTTAAGCAATTACATAATATTATATAATTTAATTCATACTATATAATAATTTTTATAAAATCCAATTCAAATAAGTTGAAGAATTTAATTTATTATTAATCCTGGAAAATATGGTGAAAATTAATTTTTAGAATAAAGAATTTTAATTACAAATATTATTCTATAACTAATTAAAGTATAATATTGATTAAAATAATATTTATTAGAATATTTTAAATCATAAGAAACTAATGAGTTTTTACAACTAGTCCAAAACTGAATGATAATTTTTAAATTATTGAGAAAATATATTTTGTTAATTGGTATTTTTACTATTCCTTAAAAACACATTTCAGAAAATTCTCAAAGAAATTCATCATTATATAATTTTTAAATAATAATTTCAAAAAATATTATTATTTTTAATATTATAATTCTATAATATAGAAATAATAAATTTAATGAAAAACCTATAAGGAATGAAACCCCAATTTGGATAAAAACAATGAGATTTCCTTTTCACTAAAAAATTACTTGATATTATTATAATGAATATAAATCCATCAAATTGAATTATGGAATATTAATATGAAATGAAAATAATATTTCTTAAAAATACAACGTTTATTACATTTCTATACATGGTTCATTAATTGGTGTGAGACATAGGCTATTAAATTTTAATTTCCCATGAGTACATGACCCAATCCCTTTTTTGGACACTTTTATGGACAGAACAATTCCATTTAAACTAGTCGGTAATATGAGAATATATATAGTGATTAGACTCTTAATTAACTCATTGAATGTATCCCCACATTCATGAGTGTAGAAAAACACCACTCTCATTTTATTTATCTTGGTTAGTGTGCCTAAAAATTATGATATGTTTCTCAGAAATAAATGACTGTATCTAGATAGTCTAAGAAAACTATACATATTTATAATATATGATGTTATTTTCTATCTTTCAATACATATCTCTTCAATTTATCCGTAGATATCCCAATACTGGTGATAACATGCCCCCAGAATGTTACATTCCACATCTAGAACTCGAATTTACAATACTTTTATTGTAACATTTCATTTCACAAGGTATTCATCAAAACATAAAAGTACTCATCATGTTCCTTCATTATTTGGGAGAATATAATAATATAATCTATAAAGACTACAAAAATTTATTGAGGAAATCCATAAAGAATCAATTATATACATATTTGAATATTTTTTGAGAATTAAAGATTCTAAATGAAATCACCCTGATTTCATAGTTGCTATAACATGTGTGAAACACTGTCATGGGGATATAATCATTCCTCACCATTACATGATAATATCTTGATTTAATATACATTTTGGAAATGTATTATTCTTCATGCAATAGATCAAACTATCCATCAATATAATTTAGATGTTACCTATTCTATGTAATCATCTTTTTGATTTCACCAAAATAAATGAATAGGCTCATTAAACAACCATTTTTCTTGAAATAATGGATTGTCCGAAAACACAGTGAATTGCTATGGTGTATAAACCCTTATTCCAAAATCTACTATAACTTATTCTTCAGCTCATAATGTTTACATGTTTCTATTTTATATGGAGTCTTAAGTATTATAAAACAACTGATTATATGTTTTGTTGATAAGTCAACCTATCATCTTAGAGGAAGACTATAAAATTCATTGGTATGTGCCTCAATGTATTCACTTATAATGAAAATGTCATCATGTATGATCTTTTCCTTAGTATTAATAATTTAATCTAGATATTTTTTCCCATAAAAAAATAATCTATACTATTTAATTTACTTTTAAAAAAGGATTTTTATCCTCTTATTTTAACTTTTATATGATCTAAGGGAGATTCATGATAAAGTGGATGACATATTTCTCTCATAATTCAATATTTTCTTTATAAAAGGAAATCAAATCCATATACAGAATATAATTAAATTCTATTTAATGAGAAATAAAAAGGTTCACTAGGAAATTCATCTCACTATTATTAACAAGGTATAAGATGTATTCTTGATATTGAACAATTGAACCATTTATAGTCTATGGTGAAAACATGAGTTCCATGTTTTGAGGTAGTGTTTGAAAACTTCTAATAAATGATAATAATGTGAAATAATATAATGAACTGGAATCTAATAGTATATTCTCTATCATTGAATGAATTCCAACTGTACCCATCAACCATTTTTCAGAAAAAATATTATTTGTTGTGATTGAATATAATCTAACATTCCATTTATACCTTGGTGGCTTTCATTTTTAGTTATCATCATCAACCCTTGGCATAGTGAATTGTTTTACATAGTGTCATTATCCCTTATAGTTGAAACAGTTTATAGTAGGAGCAGGGTTGATTTGATAATTCCTTTGTCCATCAAATTGGTTGGTTTCCCTATTCAATATTTCCAAGAGAATTTTACATCCTTCCAACACATTAAACACTTCATTATATCCTTTATTAAATTTCTAAGATCATTATTCCCACATTTTATGATATTTTGATGTAGAATGTTTTTACCCACATCATATTTCTACATAACTCCACTGGAATCACATTCCACTCTCCAATTAATTCCTTTTGAAATATTATATCCCTTATATTAAATGTTTTACTTTTTTAATTTAATGGTACATCATAAAATATCTTCATAGATATCAAATCCTTAAGTCTCCAGATATTTTCATAGATTCTACTTCATTATATTTAAGAATATTTAAACATTACATTTAGGGCCAATGGAAAATATAAGTGTGTATCATGAATGTAATATGAATATTGACTCATATTACCTAATGTATTTATCATCATATTTTATGAGAATATGAAAATATCTTTCCATTTTATGTTATAGAGTATGAGACAAATGTTTATTGAATAACAATATTTTTTAATTTTTATACTCCAACACATCGATTTATAACTCAAGCTTTATATTATTTATAAATATCCATAATTGATTGGACTATACCACATTTAAATAAAAAACAATGAAGAACTTATTTTGATTATATAATTGAATAAAAGAAAATATATTTTTAATGAATTGGATACGTTGTTCCATGATAATGGTATCAAAAGATCCAATTAAATTCAATGTCCTTCGTTGCAAAACGACTTAGTTACAACATTCTCTTTCTTGGGGGGTGTTCCTTATGATTCGTGTTTAAATTTAAGACATGAGTTATTTGAGATATTTTTATCAAGAGATCTAAGATCATAGTCCCATTAGGTTCAGAATATCATTTGGCCAATCACACATTACCCTTCACATTGGGTGTTGATTTAGTTACTCTTATTTCAAGCTATTGGATAGTATAAAGGATAATTATAGTTGTAAAGTTTCAAATTACTAATAAAAAAAGGTAAACTATGACTATTTATGGGATAAACTATAAATTAAATGTATTCCTTATCCTATGAATTTCAACGTTTTAATAAAAGTTATATATGATCTATTTTTTAAAATTAAGTTTCCTAAAACATTTTTTAATGATGGATAATAGAAATAATCATATAAACTTGTGAATAGAATTCAGAGTATCTGTCTAGGTGTGTATTCTCAGGAAACTTTTTCGAACAATAGTTGAGGATCAAGTAAATACCCAGTGCACCCTTTTCAGGGTTTTCATCCCTAGGTACAACTATTACATAGCTTCATACATTGTCCAATATATAGATAGAGATGTATTTTTCAGAAGCCTGCTAAATTATTATATAACCAAAATTTAAATGTGTTTTTCAATTTTTTTGACTTTACCATATAACTATCAAAATGAATATCTAATCATAATCTTCAAATATAGATAAACCTTTATCTGATATCATCTATGGTAAATCATATCTTTAATATACATTATTTAATGAATTGTTACCTAATGATACACATTATAAAATCCTATGAAATCATGAGGTCTAATGTATTTCGGTAATTAGAAAAATAAAATATCAAATTAAAACATGTGTAAAGTGACATTATTTTAATACTCCAGAAAATGACCTTAAATTCTACTGATCATCAAAAACGGCATGGGATAACCTGCGAACCTACATAAGAAAGGGGTGTGATATGTGGCCCTAGAAGGTAATAAAAAAATAATAACATGATAAATTTAATACATGTTTGTCCCAAGGTATATCTATGAAAACGAAAATTTCTTGAATTAAAAACATAAGCATGAAAACATCTTATAAGATGATGAGATCAAGGAAACATAGGGATATGGAAACAACATAGGATAAGACATCATAAGACTAAGTCAAGGATAACTCCAAATACATTATAAAATGGTGTTCATTGTATAAAATACAATTAAACATACATTCAGTGTTATTATATAAAAACATTACTCAATTAATTATAGGGATATATAATTTCATTCCCAACTACCACATTTATATCACGTGTATTCACTTATGTGCCACAAAATTTGTAAAACATCAGAATAACATCCATCCATTTTAATACAATAATTAAGGGATATGGGTTATATACATGTATGTTACCATTAAATTAAGGATAGTTTAATATATTTTAATACCATTTACTAGAAATGGGGATGGGTATTCACAACATAATTAATCATCAGGGAAAATAATGACATAATTTTATATGTATAATGGGAGTATATATGGGTTCATAGTAAGGTTGCATGGGGGTGAAATGTGGCATACCATTACATGGGAATCATAAGAAAAATATAGGGTTATGTGAAAAAATATTACAAAGTTTTAAATTATAAATAACATTTCATAATATCAATAATGTACTTGAATAAATGGGAGGAGGAAAGGAATCCCTTACCTTGTGAGGGTGCTTATAAAATCTTGGGATGAGGGTCATAAGAGATTATAAAAACAATGATATGTAATTAGTGAGGGATAATGAGATTAAAATAATTATTAATGGGTTTTTATTAAATATGAATGGGAGGTTGGGTGGATACTTATAAAAAAATAGGTGGGTTTTTTAATAATTTTTAAATGTAGGTTTTGGAATCTAGTAATATAATTATCAAAACCAAAAACCATAAAAAGTTGTCTTACCATGGTTTATTACAATGATAATAGAGTTTAAATATTATTTTATTCTATAGAATAAATCCATTAAATGTTTACCATTAGTGATGTGGAAATGTTCCATGTTCATAATGAATTATTTTTAAATCCCAAAAATATTATATAGGTTATGGAGAATTCAATAATTAATTTTAAAATAAATCAATAAACTTAAAAAAGTAAATTATTTTAAAGGTGAAATATTTTTTTATCATGTATAACCTTTATAATTTTATTATATAAATTTTGATTCATTATTATGTTATTACACATATTATATATTTCTACCAAATTTAATTTTTTACAAACTAATTTGACAGTATGAGAAAATTATGTACAACTCACCATTAGAAAATTTGAACTATATTATTTAAAAGATATAATATATTGTACTAAATAATAATTAAATATGAGAGTTTTATTTTTTTTTAAAAAAATCCTTTTTTATTATAAAAAACTAGTTTTTTACGATAATAACTACTTTTTGAATATTATAAAAATTAAATTATACTTTAATAAATATTATAATGATTTGTATTTAAATAAATAATACTTATTAAAAATAATTATGAAAAAATTTATTTTTTTATTCATTCCTGAATTAAAATTTTTGTTTTAATTGAGACTTAATATTTCTCAAAATTAAGGAGTTCGTTTCATTTTTTCACAAACTAAATTTTATCAAACTCATTATATAATCATATATATTTATTAATAATAAATTTGAAAATTAATATAATTATTATATTAAAAATAAAATATAAAATTCATACTTCTGTTGTCTAGGTAAATTACTATATATTACACAAGAGTACACCCTAGTTGTATGGTGTGCGATATTGGTTCTTTCATTGGGAGTTTTGTTGAACATAATATGGGTTGTGATATCGATAAGATTAAAAATCCACAAATATAATTTTTATCATTATATTCTTTTTAAATCTTGGATTTGGCATGTTCAAGGGAAATTCCAAGTGATTTCATCTGCCTTAGAAGCTCTCATCATAGTATTTAGGGGGTATGCTACTATTGGTCAAAGACATCTTGTACTCCTTCAATATCAATTATACCTTTTTAGATACCATAATTTATAATAATATATATTTTAACTATATAATTGAAATATAATCAACTTATATGATTATTAATGGTCTTTTCATCGAGATAGATAAATTTAGGCAATAGTGTATAACAACCCAAAATAAAAAATTATATATTTTTCATTTGTTTTCTATAAATACATTACTAAATAATGAATTTCTTCATTATGGATGGAATTTTATTTTTAAATTTTTTTTTATTTAAGATAATAATCCATTTATGTTTCTAGACATACAACTCCTTTATTCGGGTATTTGGGGTTGATTCAGTGTTCGAAGTAAACATGCATGATATAAAATAGTGGGTATAAGTGAAATAAAATATATGATTAACTGAATATTATTTTAGGATCAATGTACCCAAAATAATTTCATTTGGTTCTTAGTCTTTTTTTGTATTGATCACGTTATCTTTACCTTACCCTCGTTGCCTTTTGTGAGCTAAATTCCCATAGAGTCTGGGGAACTATTTTTCATAGTTCCCTATCTCTTTATAGTTAAAGCATTGAACATAATCTTCATATTCATTAAATTTATATTCATGAACTCAATGTAATTTTTCTTCACACTTTAAAAAAATTCCATTAAATTAATGAATGTTCCCTTGTTTTTCTTTCCATATTTATTAGATTTTTGAAATACCATTTTTTTATTCTTCTACATTTGCACGATTTATTCTCTATGGTTCTCAGAAGACATATTATTCTCTAGATTGTCTTTAAATAAATAAGTCCTATATAAATTATTATCTCTATTAATGTAAAATGAGACTATATCAACATTTGATAAATGTTTATGGTAGGTTTACCCTCTTTGATTTCTCGTATTTACCATTCAATGAAATTAAAAATCATACATTTTGGTTTTCATATATCAACAAAATAATTTCTATATAACATTATATATTTATCAATGTATTTAAAAAAATCTCCACTAATATGAGATATAAGAATATCCTTTCCATTTAAGCTCATTTCATATAATTAATGTATATTTTATAAAATATATTCTTAAAAATCTATATTTCATGTTTTCTATCTTTACTTCTGCATTAGTGGTAAAAATTATTGACCACCATTTTGTCCATATGGACCTTTAAATGATAAATCTAAATGATGAAATTTTGACTTTAATTCAACCCAAAGTGACAAATATCTTTTCTATGTACATGATACTTTTATTGGTAACTAAATTGATTATTAGTTCCAGTGAATGGTGTAAGATATTCTCACATGAAGAACTGTATTATTATTAACCAATAGTGTGTATTGGTATGTTTCTCTATGATGGAGAGGTTATTTTTTATTACATGGGTAAAACTGTCTAATATGGTAATGATTTTATCACTTCCAACTCTAGCCATAATGGGTATCTTTGAGGAATATCCCAAAGCTGAATATAAGAATTGAAACAGTTCTTATTCTTTCCGTTAGACACCATCTATACAAAAAATAATACACATAAATTTTTAATTAAAGTTAACTATACATTTAAATACCTATTATTTCTTATATTCGTTAAAATCTCAAGGGTTTTCCTTCATAAATATTTATGACTAATTAGGTTACTAAAAATATGCTTCCGAATGTTTCAACTAATCTCACAATGATACCAACTTTCACAACATCCACATGAGAAAACCATATCTGGTAGTTATATTAAATTATTGGTCAAGAATAAAAGGTTTCTTGATTGATCCAATATATTCATTGTCTTAGAAGACTATATTCATAATAAATATTCACATTACACTTTACAACATAAACTAAAACATAAAAAATAACAAGAAGATTATAATATATTCTAAAATATCCTTGATGATTACAAACAGTTCTCTTATAAATTAACTTCATTAAGGAAAACTGAGGTTAAGCTGAAATTCTTAGTAAGGATCAACATAAATAGAATATATCATAAACTTAACATGAAATAATTTTTTTATAAAATTATACATCATAATGATTATATAATCAATTAAATATTAGGTAAAACTATATCCATTATAATAAATAAAGAAAAGGATAATAATTATAGATCCAATATTAATATAATTCATAATGTTGGGAAACAATATAATCAATTCCTTATTCTAAGACATCATAAATTATCAGGTTAGTAATATGTCAATTCCCAATCATGTTTGTCTCATGAGATATACTAATTCATCAGTTTTTACCTATATTGGTCCCCATATATCACTAATTATTTATAATTCAATAATTATATGAGTTAATAAGACATTTAGAAACATATCCTAATGAACATATTACTGAATCCTCATATATATAATAATAGATATCTATCTTTTGAAAATATAGAAAATAAATATTTCCCCATTCAATAGAAAAATGTTATTATATATGAGAATATCCTAAAAGTAAACACATATATAATAGTGTACTCTCAATTTAATACAGAGAATCCCAATAAAAAAAATATTAGGTGGTGGAAAGGGAATTATCAACATGTTAGGTTATCAATAAAATATTGTAATTGAGTTCGGTAGTTTTATAATTCCAGGAGACTAATGTAATGGTAGGAAACTCCTTTGTTAAGGTTCGAAAATATCTTGTGAATTTTCTAAAAAATTTCCCTCGAGATTTTCTTTCCAAGTGTGTATTATTAACACCAATCCTCATTCACCGAGGGAATATTGATTTTATACTCAACAAGACAATTTTAGTGAAATTTTCTTTTGGAAAATATTTTCCATAACCAATTAAATGTGATAATATCTAGATAGCTATGAAACTATTAGGAAAACGATAAAGAATTTAGTATCTAAAACTTAATATTTATGTGCATTGTGGAAAATTAATTAAAATTTAAATAAATATAAATTCTTATTTAGAATTTAAAATATAATATTAAATAACATAAGTAATTATCGAATCATTATATAAAATATCAATGTGGTTCTAAGTACACAACATAATAAAAAACACAATGTATGAATAAATTATGCCTCAAGAAATTTAAATTTTACACAAATAACCCTTACCATTAATCCCAATTAGTCGAATGTTCTCTAACATCATGTATAAAAATATAAATATCATAATAATATATTTTATAACATTATCCATACTTATAAAAATTTTTAAACTTCATTTATAATTATTATCTTCTTGTATATTAGTTATTTGTTTTCTATTAGGAATATCACGTGTCAGTAAACATGCTCGTTTTTCCCTAGTTTCATAATAAAAGTATTGTTTTTTAATCATATTCAAAATTTCCTCACTCATAGATAATTAATCGTATTTTAATGTATGAATTATAATTATTCAATAATTTTATAATTTTCTTTTATGGAATATGTCGTTATGATCATTAAGGCTGAAATTGACGATTGGCATGTCTCTGTTATTCACAAAAAAACTGAAATTTTATTTTTATCTAATGAGTTTAATATTAGTGACTCCATATAAGAAAAAAATAAAATAATTTTTTAATTATTTATACCATTTATTACATTAAATTTAATTATCATATTAAAACATAATATAAATTTAAAGCATTTTACAAGTTCGTCATTAAACTGACCCAAGCATGTTCATAGAATAATTAATTGTTTATTAAGAGGTGATTTCTTTGTAATATCCTTATATTAAAAAAATAATTAGGTAATTTATGATTTATTGGCATGTTATATTAAAATTTTAATGACTTATTATATTAATATTACCCATATAAATTTATTACATAGTTTAAATAAATCATTTGTTCCTCTTAGAATGCACTTTTGGACGGTTGAATTTATCATATTTGTTTATCGCTCATATTTTAAATATGTTTTCAAATATTTCATTAAAAAAAATTAATTACTTTATAAGGATAATATTTTTTCATAAAAACTATTTTCCTTACCAATTATTAATTATAGTGATGAAAATATAAATTGATATCAATCATTCTATGGAGGTGGTAATATGCACATATACATGGTATATGATTCATTTTTCCAAAGGATAAGAGAATTTTATAACTAGTTTTATCATTTTTTACTATAAATTATGTTATGGATATACTTATTCGTTAAATAAAACATTTTTACTTTCCATGTATGGTGGTTACAGAAATGGAAACACGACACCTTTTTGATGTGGTATCTTGGAGACACACACGTGCACTTATCTTTTTTTCTTAAGGATAAAGGTTATAGGTGGTTAATAATTATTATATTATGGTAATAAACTTATGTAAAAAATTATAATAACTTTATTATAATCGAATTTAAAAATTATTTTGAAATTTTGTGTTGAAAAGAAACAATATTAGAGAAAGTTTGTACTCAAGTCGGGAACATGGGTTTTCCTAGGGAGGATTCCTTCGAAACAGAGGGATTTGGATAATCTATTTTGACTATAATAATAATAATATTAAATGAGATTATATTCTAAGTAATAAGGTATATTTTAAATTGAAATCATTAAGTTTTTAGTAACATATAAGATATTTTTGGAGTCCCCTTTTATAAGATTTGAGGATTTAAGTTTTCATAATATTTCAACATAATATAAGGGGTCACAGTTTTTAGAAGTCAAGTAACTAAAACAAGGGAAAATAATTGTTTTAGTAATGATATAACTTCTATAATATCATGAATATTCAATTATAAATATGTTTCTAACATTTTTTTAAACTATATTCCTTTATATTTATTTATTTTTCTATTTTTAGTTTTATTTTGGAATCTTATTTTTACATCAGTAAAGAATTTTTATACCTAAAAATAAAATATCCCATATTGTATAACATAAATCATTTTATTACAAATAATAAACATATTGTAATATTTAAAATATTTATATTCTATAAATAATTTTTTTTTTCATTAATGAATATAATGTGAGAGCATTCATTTTTTTTAAAAAGTGTATTTCCAAGATTAATGTTTGTGTGTTTATAAAAGTATCAAATTATTTTATCTTAATGATAAAAATTATTTTATTAAAAAATATGTTTGTATTTAAAATCAATCCATAACCATATTTTAACAAAATAACATTTAATAAAAAAACACTAAAAACAATTTTCATCAGAAAATTTTACTTAAATCCTTGAAATGTTTACCATATGATTTCAAAATTAAACATTTTATTTTTTAAAAAATAGATTTTCAAATAATAAATAAATATTTTATCAATTAGAGGTTTTCATACAGTCATGTTCCTTTCTTATAATATCACATAATTTATAGCTTTATTAATATTTGAATTTATCACTATTCATATAAAAATCAATTATTTCTATGAATTTCTAAAAATTCATTTAAAGATAAAACTACAATTTAAAATAAAAAATTTATGGTATTTTAGAAAAATTAAATTAAATGTTTTTATTTAATATAAAACAATTAATTTATTTTCAATAGAGTTCTCATTATGTAATAGCTTTTTGATGTTTTGTTTACAAATTATTGTAGAGTCTTATATATTAAAAGAAGAGATGTAGCAGCACCTATACTATTTAGTAATTATTTTGTAATTATACATGAACAATATGACATAAGAAATGAAATTAATTTTACTAATAAAATTTTAAAATTCAATGGATGAAATGGTAAAATTTCAATGTGTGAGAACCATACAATGGAAAATCTCTAGCACAATACTATTGAAGAGGACATGTGTTTTCTATCCAAGAAGACAAGAAAAAATTATTGAATAAAATGGTTTTACACCTGATCAATTATTACGTGGGTGATTTGGTGAAAATGGAGGGGGTCATGATTTCCCAATTCTTACTCATGATATCACTCATTCATGTGAAATCATCCAAAAGTAAAAAAGTTTACCATAAAACATATAATCTAATGAAGTGGATGTTGATAAATGTATTTCATGCATGTATTTTAAAGTACTTTAATAAATTCATTTATATATTTTATTGATAATATTTCTAATATTTATACCATCATAAATTTTTTATTATACAGTAGGATACCAAAAATATTAGAAAAATGAAGAAAAATGAATATGAGGAGTCAGTGATACTTCACCCCATGAGCTTTTCACATGGCGTGACACTAGATTTTTTATTTCAAAAGAACAAATTAAATAATGGAATATCATGCTAAAAAACTAGATCTGCATCAGTATAGGTTGTGTAAATATTATATAGGGTGAGTGTGTTGGGAGAAAAGCCAGTTCTGCTACACATTGAAATTCATGAGGTAATTTACACTGTGAAAATACATTTCATGACTTTAATTATATAAACACTATGAGAAGTCCAACATATAAGAGATTGGGAGAAGCCACCTCTGTCAAATATTACATATTGTTTAATCCTTACATGATGTTAATGTGTCATAAATTCTTAATATTGTATGTGTTGGAAAAGGGTTTTATTCACAAATACTCTATATATTCACACCTCATGTCACCACGTTTAGGGATCGACAAAGGTGAGGACCAATGACACTGGACCAAGGCATTGGGTGAAAGCCTTGATTATTCTTATCTATAAGTATTTTATTATTCTTTCCTCACAAAATAATGATTTGTATGATTTTATTACTTCATTGTTTTTGTGGTGTACGAGATGAAAAAGGATTCATTTTTTAAGATATTTTTATTCTTGAATGCAAATCATGTTGGGTTTTCATTTTTTTCACAGTTAGCACTTTCGTGATTATTTTTGGATGGCCACTGTTGGTTGGGTTAAGAAGTGTATTTAATTTCAATATTTTTTTCTTTCACTAAATACTTTGTTAATTTTATTCCTTTGTTTAGCTTGAGATCTAGAGTTCTCACTATAACCATTGGGATAGTTCATACCCTTTATTTAAATATGGTTTCAAGTTTCCCATTCTATGTAATCCAAAGTACCCAACCATTAGAAAAGGATAGTCTAGGATGGACATTATTTTCAAATTCCTTTGGACTTTATAGAACAAGAGTTCATTAATTTCATGATTTTTAATAAATTATTGCATACCTTGTTATACCTGGAACATGGAATCATTACATACCAGGGATTATTTTTATTTTCATCCACCATATTCTTCACCAATCACACTATTAATATCATAGAATCAATTTCTAAAAATTCAAATATTTCAGGAATTAATTATTCAATTAATATATTATCCAACCCCATTTCTATGGGTTAATCCTCAGACAATCATGTCTAATAAAACCCTATATCTTAGTCAATTTTTTGAATCATGTTATAAATTTCTAAATTCCATAACCCTACAAGAATTAGTGACACCCATAGAAAATCAGATGTAATGAGGTTGGTTCATTGACAACCCATGTAATTTTAACAATAAATTAGTTTCATGTATTATTATTTTTTATAATAACATTTAATAGATTAAAATTCAATATAATAATTTCATATAATTTTTCTGATGATAACAAAATAACATTTTTCTAATAAAATTATTTTCAATGAATAACACAGTCTTACTTATAACATAAATATAAAATTTTAAAATTTAATCTTAAATAATGGAATTAATTTTAAAATTAATCGTAGAAAAAAATTAATGAAAATTTGTAGTATTTTTTTATAAATATTTTATATTTTCGTGAATTGTGAAAAAATATGTTTTTATAAATAATTTAAATATAAATAAATAATTCAGATATTATAATTATTTTAATTTTTATATAGACTTTTAACTATAAAAAATATATATTTAAGGTGCGAAATAAATCATTAAAAACATTATGATATATTTTTATAATATATGTTTAACATTTTTGAAACAAAGTGGCCTATTATTCTCATTAAAATTATATTTGGTTTATTTATTATAATAAATAAGTCATAAAGTTATATTAATGATTGTGTTAGTTTTAAAGAGACATAAAAATCCTTTAGTTGGTAAAAAAAATTATTGTAATCAATATTATATAGTTTTTTTGGTGTAAAATAATTTTTAGGTTAAAGAAATGCATTTTCTATAAAAACAATTTTTCATCATTATATGTATAATTATTTTAAAATTAAAATTTACCACTTATATGAATTGAATATTTGAAAATATATTATATAATTTGGATCATGATTTTCAGATTTTATAAGGAGTTCAATTTATTTTTTGAACGTAAAATTAATTTACCATTGGACAAAAGAGTCCATGCAATAAATGGTTAAATGAGGTAAAGGTGATAAAAATGTGATATAAGGACCCATAATAATATATATAATCTTATTGGATGACCTTTTATCATTCAATTTTATCTAATCCCTTATATATGAATATTAATTACAAATTTTTTTAGAATAAGTCATTAATATTTTTATAAACTTTTAATTTTTACAAGAGTCTCACTCCCCAAACCTATAAATGGATCCCATCTCAAATCAAATATCCAAACACTTTGAGCGCTTTAGATGGAAAAAATGATATCTAAATCCATTATTAACTATATTTAACCAATTTAATATTTCTTGGTTATAGAAAAATACTAAACTAAGAATGATTACGGTGTCAGTAAAAAGATGATATACAATGAAGAGGTAAAGGATATAATTATATTCTTTCATGTTTAAATCATCTTCTAAAAAAATATTTTATTCATAAAAATATAATTATATCAGTATTAATAATATACTAAAATGTTATTATGTTGATTTATCAACTATTTTCTTCTTACATTTCATCTAATTGAAAATGAAAATGGGACACTTGAGAACATTGGGACAGATATATTTCATTTTTATCACTGAATCATGTGGATGGTTGAATAAGAGGTTTTATGTATATATATAATAATTAGTACATTATTACCATTATAATTTTATAAGATATTGTATACATTCCTTCAATAATATCAATTTGAAAATAGAAACATTTCTCAGGTGGACTTACGAAATACAACCTCCACGACATGATGTATTTAATTTTTCTTAACTACCTTAATTTAGGGCATAGAAATAAATATTTTTATTAAAACATAATAATTATAAAATTATTGTGATTATGGTGATAACAGAACCATGAACCCTTATACAACGGTCTAGCTAACAATGTTCATTTGGGCAATATGAATTAAATAACACCAAAACGTTTGAGGTAAACATAACCGATTTAATATCCAAATTAATGGAAAAAAATAAGATAATAAATATGAAAAATGTTCCTAATAATATAAATAATTAATATAATTTTATAATTCATGAGTGTATATTTTTTGAGTGATTTTTCAGTATAGGTGAAGTATTTTTCTTTATAACCATGTTTTAAATGTTTTAATGATTTTATTCCAACACATTTTCATCCACATCAATGTCTATGAATGTTTTTGAAGAATGTTCTTATTTATTTTCATAGTATTATTTATGTTAATTCTCCTCTAAAATTTAATTTATTTATGATGGTATTCATAGAGATATTTTTAATGTTTTTCATACAAGTCATTTTTACCTTTTTTTAATGTTGTGAAAAGAATATTTTTCAATATTTACCCTATGAAATAATTTTCATACGGTCATATAAAATATTTGTTATAAATATTTATCATTAGTATTTCAGTTTTTATAAATGTAAATTAAATTTATTTTTGATGAATTTTAATATTAAAATTTAGAAAAAAGGGATATATAATTTTATATTCAAGAGATAATAATAACTGCATTTTTTTGTGTTCAGATGAATATATTTCTATTTTTATGATGAAAATAGAATAATTATGTCATGTAATAATTTTATGGTTCTTATAAATTAAATATATTTATTAATGGGTATGATATATCCTTCAAAATAATTGGGTTATAATTTTTTCTCAACATAATATATACGGAAATAACTGGTTAGGTTCTTCCATTTGTAAGGGTCATTGTAAGGGTGATATAAAGATAATGTAAAAATATTCCTACATTATTTTAGTATTATTTTAATGGAATATTATGATTTTTTTAAAAATTAATATTTACTAAAATGATATTTTTCTTAAATAAGGGTTTGAGATCTTTTTAATGTGAAAGTGTTGTTTTTATATAATTTTTTTCTTGAGTTCTCATGTATTAGAAGAAATATTCCTAATAATTATTTATAAATAACAAATACTTATGATATAGTAATTGAAATTTTTTTGGAAGTAATTTTTATATCAAGACTATGTATTTATTATTTTGGAATTAAAATTTTATTATGAGAAAGGGAATATTTTTTATTATAAGTTTCAATACTTTTAGAATGGATTATGGTTTTTCTATTTTATATCATTTGTTAGTTTCCTTCCTTTCATTTTTTTTAAATTTTTATCAAAATGTTTATCAAATATTAGAATATATATAACGGTGAAATCATCTGTTAGGATAAGTTTTATTAATAGTAGAAATATTTCCATGAATAAAATGTGGGAGTACAATTAAAAACCTATTTTTGAAAAGAACGTACACTACATAAAAGTTTCAACTTTTTTATATAATTAGTTTTACCCAATTATCATAAATTATAAACTTAAAAGATTGTAAGAATATAAGAAACTAAAATCCTAAATACGATTCAAACAATTACCAGTTGTTTATGTTATGGGTTGTCATAGTTTTTATTAGTGTAATGGTTTTGAAAACTTTATAGTATGGGATTTTATTAAGAAAAGATAATTTATGGATAATAATATATCATTATTTTATCATGGGATAGTCATCAAGGATTTACATAATACATCATCCAATACAATACTATTTTCTAATGATTTTATATAGAAGAAACATGTTTAATGAGGTAGGAATAAATAAGAGGATACTATCCTTTTGAATATGTTAGTTGGAATGGTTGGAGTTTGCGATGAAACGTTTGGGGCTTTGTAAATCCAGTTGAAGTAGGATATTAATGGTGGTATCTTTGTAAGGTAATTTTCTAATTATATATAAATAAATATAGAAAATGTGGATAATTTCCTGAAAATACACCCTATATATTTTGGTGGAACCAAAAAAGATGTGAATGATGAAGGATGTGTTACTGTGTTGGAGAAGATATTTAAAATTCTTTAACATTCAGAGCATCATAAGATAACTGTATTTTTTATGATTTAAATGTTATAACCTATAAAAACCAGGTATTTTAAAAGAATAAAATTATATTTGATATTCTAAGGGAAGAAATAATTAATTTATATTTTATTACATTCAGCATTCAATTTATTTTGCAGATAAGCAACCTTCAGATTTTTAAATTCAATTTAATATTCAACTTGAAACACCAAACATAAATGAAACATGATATATATTATAATAATAAAATAAATTCTAAAATTATTTTTATGAACATGATTAACTGATTTATGAAAATATATTTTAAAAATGTGTATATAATAAATTCTTTTGTGACCCATTAATTATAAGTAAATAATCTATTTTTAACATAAAAAGAAAAACATATCCTAACAAAATATTTGAATGCGCACAACATTGTTTTATACCAATGAAATAAAGAAAAACAGCTTACGGTATTCATGAATTTTATATGTAATATATTCTATATAATTTTTAACATTCAACCAATGTGTTTTTGAGAAAATAGGTAAAAATAAATCAAAATTTATGAGTAAAAGATGTATTTTACTAAAAGGTTGTTTTTTCACATATTAGTGGAGCACTATTTTTAAAATAAAATTTGATACTATTATAAATTTTATCTGAAAAAATAATCTTTATTTTTCACATAAGAATATAAAAAACGTTTTTAATGATATTCTAATATAATTTTGATTCATGAACAGAAAAATTCTTCTTTATAACTTATCCTCTACTAGGGATATTGGGTATTCATACCATCCTCATTATTTCTCTCAAAGGAAGAATATTTTTTCAAATAAATTGTTTTGCAACCCATATATCTTCCATGGTTGAACCATGGTTCGAATATATTATAATGAAAAATATTTATTTTACATGGATTAATCTTATTTTAAATATATTATTATATAAGATTTTTCTTTTCTAGGAGATGAAAATGATTCAATGAGAATATTATAGAACCCATTTCTTTTCTATTGGTTAATCATGTTATAAAAAGGATAATAGTTGTTCCTATGAATTTATGATGAAATGAAGATTTTTATTTGTTATTAACATATAATTGTCATGTGATATTTGATGGTTGTTATGGTACAAACCAAGGAAATGTTGTCCCATGAAAAACCAATGATGGGTTGGTCCAAGATATCCCTTGAACCCATTTGTTATGGAAGTAAATTGTACAATTATTCCATTTTTAAGAGTTATTATAAGATTGTAGTGAAAATTATTTCCAAGTTACACTATGGGAAAAATGGGTATTTGCGACGGGTTATTTGCGACGGGAATAAATCCCATCGCAAATAGCCCCGTGAAAAACTTATTTGCGACACGGGGTGTTTACCCGTCGCAAATAAGTAGGCTTTTGCGACGGGATTGCTTTCCCCGTCGCAAAAGACCTGGCGCGAGTTGCGCGCCAAATCGCGAGAAAACTATTTGCGACGGGGGAATATTCCCGTCGCAAATAACCGGCGGCGGTAAAAGGTATTTGCGACGGGAATATTCCCCCGTCGCAAATAGTATGTCGGCAGGTGGTTATTTGCGACGGGTCCCGTCGCAAATAACTATTTAACTGTTGACCGTAATAAATGTTGGCTAAGGTATTTGCGACGGTACCCGTCGCAAATAACACTATTTGCGACAGAAATCCCGTCGCAAATGGACCCGTCGCAAATAATCTAACCTATAGATACACCCATCCGTTTTTTCAAATCATTCTCAAACTCCATCAGCTTCTTCTCTCAAAGTTGTATTTCTAAAGTTCAGTTTTTCTCCAGTTTAATTTTTTTCTCCGGAGTTGATATTAAAGTTTTGAAGAACGATCAGAGCAGATCAATTTTCAAGGTATTTATGTTCATTTTAATTTAATATTTTTTTTTAATTTTTTATTAGTTTTAATTATTCTTAATTAGTTGTAATTTAATTATGTTTACATTGTTTTGTTACTTAATAAATTTAAATTATTAGTATTGTTCATAATTAATGGTAATTAGGAATAATTAGTAATAATTTTTAATAATTAATAATAAATACTAATAATTAGGAATAATAACATTATTACATTATTAGTATATTTTATTATTAATATTAAAATAATATAATTTTATATATATATACAATTCTCTTTTCATCTGTGGGTTTGCTGTCCTCACATGTATTATTTGTATGTGGAGATAGAAAACGCACAGATGAAAGGAGAATTGTATATAAATTAGAAAAATATATTATTTTAATATTAATAATAAAATATACTAATAATGTTATTATTTGTAATTATTGGTAATTATTCCTAATTATTGGTAATTGTTCATTTAATTACTAATAATTAGGAACAATTACCAATAATTATCAATAATCAGGAATAATTAGTAATAATTACCAATAATTAGTAATAATTATCAATAATTAGTAATAATTACCAATAATTAGTAATAATTACCAATAAGTAGTAATAATTATCAATAATTAGTAATACTTACCAATAATTTGTAATAATTACCAATAATTAACAATAATTAGTAATAATTAGTAATAATTATTAATAATTACCACTAATTAGTAATAATTACCAATAATTACCAATAATTACCAATAATTACCAATAATTACCCATAATTACAAATAATTACCAATAATTACCAATAACTGCCAATAATTTGTAATAATTAGGAATAATTAGGAATAATTAGGAATAATTAGTAATAATTAGTAATAATTAGTAATAATTAGTAATAATTACCAATAATTACCAATAATTAGTAATAATTAGTAATAATTAGTAATAATTAGTAATAATTAGTAAAAATTAGGAATAATTACCAATAATTAGTAATAATTAGTAATAATTGGTATTAATTACCAATAATTAGTAATAATTACCAATAATTAGTAATAATTACCAATAATTAGTAATAATTAGTAATAATTACCAATAATTAGTAATAATTAGTAATAATGACCAATAATTAGTAATAATTAACAATACTTACCAATAATTACCAATAATTACCAATGATTAGTAATAATTACCAATAATTACCAATAATTGGTAATAATTAATAATAATTACCAATAATTAGTAATAATTGGTAATAATTAATAAAAATTACAAATAATTAGTAATAATTATTAATAATTAGTAATAATTAATAATAATTACCAATAATTAGTAATAATTATCAATAATTAGTAATAATTACCAATAATTAGTAATAATTAACAATAATTACCAATAATTAGTAATAATTAGTAATAATTAGTAATAATTAGTAATAATTAGTATTAATTACCAATAATTAGTATTAATTACCAATAATTAGTAATAATTACCAATAATTAGTAATAATTACCAATAATTAGTAATAATTACCAATAATTAGTAATAATTAGTAATAATTAGCAATAATTACCAATAATTAGTAATAATTACCGATAATTAACAATAATTACCAATAATTACCAATAATTAGTAATAATTAGTATTAATTACCAATAATTAGTATTTATTACCAATAATTAGTATTAATTACCAATAATTAGTATTAATTACCAATAATTAGTAATAATTACCAATAATTAGTAATAATTACAAATAATTAGTAATAATTACCAATAATTAGTAATAATTACCAATAATTAGTAATAATTACCAATAATTAGTAATAATTAACAATAATTAGTAATAATTAACAATAATTAGTAATAATTAACAATAATTAGTATTAATTACCAATAATTAGTATTAATTACCAATAATTAGTATTAATTACCAATAATAAGTAATAATTACTAATAATTAGTAATAATTAGTAATAATTACCAATAATTAGTAATAATTAGTAATAATTACCAATAATTAGTAATAATTAGTAATAATTACAAATAATTAGTAATAATTAACAATACTTACCAATAATTACCAATAATTACCAATAATTAGTAATAATTAACAATAATTAGTAATAATTACCAATAATTAGTAATAATTACCAATAATTAGTAATAATTAACAATAATTAGTAATAATAAACAATAATTAGTAATAATTACCAATAATTAGTATTAATTACCAATAATTAGTATTAATTACCAATAATTAGTAATAATTACCAATAATTAGTAATAATTACCAATAATTAGTAATAATTAGTAATAATCACCAATAATTGCCAATAATTAGTAATAATTAGTAATAATTACCAGTAATTAGTAATAATTAGTAATAATTACCAATAATTAGTAATAATTACCAATAATTAGTAATAATTAACAATACTTACCAATAATTACCAATAATTAGTAATAATTACCAATAATTAGTAATAATTACCAATAATTACCAATAATTGATAATAATTAATAATAATTACCAATAATTAGTAATAATTAGTAATAATTAGTAATAATTACCAATAATTAGTAATAATTATTAATAATTAGTAATAATTATTAATAATTAGTAATAATTAATAATAATTACCAATAATTAGTAATAATTATCAATAATGAGTAATAATTATTAATAATTACCAATAATTAGTAATAATTAACAATAATTACCAATAATTAGTAATAATTAGTAATAATTAGTATTAATTACCAATAATTAGTAATAATTAACAATAATTAGGAATAATTACTAATAATTAGTAATAATTACCAATAATTCGTAATAATTAGTAATAATTAGTAATAATTACAAATAATTAGTTATAATTACCAATAATTCGTTATAATTAACAATAATTAGTAATAATTAACAATAATTAGTAATAATTACCAATAATTACTAATAATTACCAATAATTAGTAATAATTACCAATAATTAGTAATAATTACCAATAATTAGTAATAATTACAATAATTAGTAATAATTAACAATAATTAGTAATAATTAACAATAATTAGTAATAATTACCAATAATTAGTATTAATTACCAATAATTAGTATTAATTACCAATAATTAGTAATAATTACCAATAATTAGCAATAATTGGTAATAATTAGTAATAATTACCAATAATTAGTAATAATTAGTAATAATTACCAATAATTAGTAATAATTAGTAATAATTACCAATAATTAGTAATAATTAACAATAGTTACCAATAATTATCATAGCTTGAGTGTTTTTTCTAACAAATTATTCAAAACCAGTAATGCTTTTATATTTTATAGAGAAATATGGAACAACGAGGTCGTCAAAAATCATTATTAGGTGACCGCATATGGATAAATCAACGTAGAAATCCAAACGGTTCTGGTTTAAATCCAGTATATGTTGAGGGTGTGGAGACTTTTTTATCATTTGCGGCATCAAATCCAGAATTTGTTTCAAAAGGCAAAATAAAATGCCCTTGCAGAAAATGTGCATTGAGAATGTTTGACACGTTTGACAAAGTGGGAGAACATCTCTTACGTTTTGGTTTTCAACCAGATTATGTTTTTTGGTATCAACACGGTGAACGCAGTTCCAGAGCAGGTGATACCAACTTGATTCCGGATCCATCCCGGTTTCAAGATTTAGTACATGATGTTGCAGGTTCATCTGTTCAACATACAGAAACTTCGGCTGATATAGCTTCAAATCCTGAGTTGGCACCATCTGAATTTTATGAGTTGTTGAAGTCTGCTGAGGATGCATTATATCCTGGCTGCAAGATGAGCAAATTAGAAGCAGTTGAAAAATTTATGGCTACCAAATCAGATAACGGAATGTCAAACACCTATTTTGACCAGATATTTTCTTTGATGAAAACACTGTTACCTGAAGGAAATGTTTTACCTGCAAATTACTATGAGAGTAAGAGGCTGGTTCGAAATTTGGGACTTACTTGTCAGAAGATTCATGCATGTTCAAATGACTGCATTTTATATTCTGGGGAAAATGAGTCGTTGGATAGTTGTCCTACATGTGGGCAACTGAGATATAAAGAAGGACAACCCGGGAAGTCTGGTTTGATTCCTGTAAAACAGTTGAGATATTTTCCGCTTACATCCAGACTTCAGCGTTTATTCATGTCTAAGAATAAAGCGACAATGATGTCATGGCATAAAGAGAATATTTCAACCGATAAAAGCTTGAATCATCCAGCCGATGGTGATTCATGGAAACATTTTGATAGAGTGCATCCATCCTTTGCTTTAGAAGCTAGAAATGTTCGACTGGGCCTTTCCACTGATGGTTTCTGTCCGTTTGGATCTTATGGTAGTCAATATTCATGTTGGCCTGTTTTTTTAACTCCGTACAATTTACCTCCATGGATGTTGATGAAGGAGCCATATATATTTTTGACTTTACTAATTCCAGGACATCCGAAGAAAAATATTTATGTTTATTTGAAGCCATTGATTGATGAATTAAATTTATTGTGGAGTACTGGTGTCAGTACATATGATGTTGCAACGAAACAGAATTTCATACTGAGAGCAGCATTGATGTGGACAATAAGTGACTTCTCGGCTTATGGGATGTTATCTGGATGGAGTACACATGGTCAGAAATCATGTCCTTACTGTATGGGAGAGAACAAAGCATTTATGCTCATTCATGGAAAGAAACCTTGTTATTTTGACTGTCATCACAGATTTCTTCCAGCTGATCATCCTTTTCGCAGAAACAGATCTCATTTCAGAAAAGGAATAGTTGAAAGGGATGGACCTCCAAAAATTCTATCAGGTTCGGAGTTAAAATCAGTTGTATTTTCATTACCTCCCATCACTTTTGGTCCCACAATAAACCAACAGAAAATTTCTGGTTTTGGGAAAGAACACAATTGGATTAAACGTAGCATATTTTGGGATTTGCCATATTGGTCTGATCTGTTGGTCCGACACATGTTAGATGTCATGCATATTGAGAAGAACTGTTTTGATAATTTGTTTCATACAGTTTTGGATATGCCAGGAATGAGCAAAGATAATGTAAATGCATGTTTAGATCTTGCCCAAATTTGCAGGCGTCCAGAATTGGAACTATTTGAGAATGTCAGAACAGAAAGGTTACTGAAACCAAAAGTAGCTTATACACTGTCTAAAGAAAACCGTTTATTATTTTGTCAGTGGATTGTAGATTTGAGACTTCCAGATGGCTGTGCTTACAATTTGGGTAGATGTGTAAAGAATGGTCATATTACTGGATTAAAAAGTCATGATTGTCATGTTATAATGGAGAGACTTCTACCCATTGGATTAAGAGGTCTGTTGAATTCTGTGATTTGGGATTCCATAACAGACATGTCTCATTTTTTTCAGGAAATTTGTGCGGCTACGGCAGATTATGATGCTCTAGGAAAACTTGAAAAAGATGTTGTTGTAATTATATGTAAACTGGAAAAAATATTTCCGCCGTCTTTCTTCGACTCAATGGAACATTTGATGTTACATTTTCCATATGAAGCCAAATGTGGAGGTCCGGTACAGTTTCAATGGATGTACCCATTTGAAAGATGCATGAAAAAATTGAAAAGAAAAGTACGTAACAAAGCATCTGTTGAAGGATCTATTGCAGAAGCTTATTTGCAAGAGGAAATATCTTTTTTCTGCTCCCATTATTTTGAATCTGAGTATCCTTCAAAACACAACCGAATGGGACGGAACGAGAGGAATATTGATGAAATCGACAATCAATTATCTATTTTCAACCAGTCAGAGCTTGGTTTTGGTGGAGTTTATGAACGCCGGCTTTCAGATGATGAACATCAGAGAGCTCATACGTATGTTCTACTCAACTGTGAAGAGATGATATCAGTTGTACTGTAAGTTTTTATATCACTTATTCTATCATTTATGTTACAGTAAATAACTTTGGTTTTTATAGGTTGTATGATAATCATATCAAGAAACAAATTCCACAAATTACAGCAGCTGCTCTCGAAGAACGTCGACTGAAAAATTTCTCTCAGTGGTTTCAAAAACTGGTAACATAAATTCTTTATCTTTTAGCAACTCATTCAATGTATAGTTTACTATATTGATAATTATTTCACAAATTTTCAGGAGTCTCGACATGCTGATAAAATTGACAAACGACTGTGTGTATTGAGTAACCCACCTTCCAAACTTGTTAAAACTTATAATGCATATGTGGTGAATGGATTTCGATTCCACACACATGCATATGAGGAATCGAAAAAAACAATGAACAGTGGAGTTAGCTTGAGAGGATCTCATCATCGAGAAAATGAAGTTGACTTTTATGGCATACTTGATGAAATCATTGAACTCTGTTATCTTGGACAACATTACATAACCATGTTCAAATGTCGGTGGTTGGATATAGAGAGAGGCGTGCATGTTCATCTGACTCATGGAATCATCGATATTAAATGTAAAAGTGTTCTCGTAGTAAATGAACCATTCTTATTGGATCAACAGGCATATCAAGTTTATTATGCAAAGTACTGTGCAACATCACGAGACTTGACTGATTGGTGGAGTGTAATAAAAATCAAAATTCGAGACAATCAGTTTAGTCAAAGTGAATGTGCTTTCATTGATGTGCAAAGAATTGAAGTTTTTCAAGAGAGTACTCAAAATCAATCTTTTTTACAAAGAGACATGAGTATCGATGACGACACCCCACATTTAAGAGTCGGTGATGACGATGATGTTAATGATGTCACATATGAATTTGAAATGGTAAGAGATGAAGCAACTGTAACTCAAATGGATATCGATGATGTTGAGGAGGAATATGAAGATGACATTGACATATATGAAGATGATGATGAAGATGAACACTGATAGCATTCCATGGTATTTATATACAATCATAATATGTATATATGTATATATAATAGTAATTATCAATTATTTGCTAACATTAACATTTTCTGTTTCAGATGGACGACGCCACATTTCGTGAGTTGGCGGATGCTGACCTGACTTTCGATGCGGATGCATTGCTGACAGATGACCCTCAGCCTGCAGGCACTCCAGGGAGTACGCGGAGGGGGCGCGGTCTTGCATGATTGATGATTCCTGACCCCGCCCCCGAGCGACGTCCACGTCTTGGGTTTGATCCACGCACACAGCGGTGTGATAACCTGTGTGATAACCTGTGGATTTGACTAAGATTTCATTAATCTATTCACATAATAAATGTTTATTATTTTTTTAGTTTTCCACATATAGCAGTCGGACAGGGCAGTGCTATTTTGCGCAACTATTTCTCTCAGCCGTGGACCACATGGGAGCAGATTCCCATTGATGTGCAGCAGGCCATGTCCGGCCATTGGTTGGTACGTACGTAAATAAATAATTTTTATTTTGAAAATTATTTCATTTCTAACTTGATATTTTGATTTATTTGTAGGTTTTATGGTATCTGATCGAGGATACCATGCGTGACGCCATCCACGAGGCATGGGAGGTGGCCATGAGTGATCGCCTTTTTCAGTTTTTGCACAATTTAAGAAAAGCTGCGATGAAGAAAGCAGGAGTGTCAGATTTTGAGGAGTCATGTAGAGCACACCGACCAGAGTATATTTCATCCCATGTATGGGATGGATTATGTGTGCACTGGTTGAGTGGTGCCTTTCAGAGGAGATCATCGGTGGGGAGGCAGAATCGAGGGAGACAGGAGGTGACTCATCGAGCTGGGAGTCGTTCTTTCAGTACTCATAGACAGAATCTGGTACGTACATTATTTATAAATATTTTATATAACTATAAATATTAACAGTTTATTTTTTATTCTTATAGGCTGTCGAGCACCCCGATATTACAGAGTACGACGTATATCGGAGGATGTATAGTGATCCTACTACTGGGGAGCTCAGAGGTGATCGTCAGCATCACATCGTGGTCAGTATTATTCGTTTTCAAGTTTAAAAATTAACTGCATATAATATATTCACAATTTTAATTTTAAATTGCAACTATAGGAGTCATATGAGGCCGCAGCGTCTCAGGCCCGGCCTGAGAGTCAGGCCGAGTCATCAGATCAGACCACTGCCCGTCAGTTTGATGAGGCGACATGGATGCAGGCCACCCAGTATGCCTTTGAGAAGGGCCGGGTAGTTGGTATCGACTCTCGACTGACTCCCAGAGATTATTATGGCAGTGCTGCGATGTCGACGTCCAGCTCGAGAGGAGCTCGTGCATCTTCTTCTACTACACAGTATGAGGATCAGTTGCAATCTTAGTCTGCACAGATAGAGAGTCTCCAACAGGAGCAGGAGCAGATGCGTCAGCAGCATGAGGAGGAGCGTCGACGCCAGCAGCAGTTGTACGAGGAGCAGACGAGTCGGTGGTAGCAGCAGCATCAGGAGAAGATGGAGTACATGCGCCGACTCACTCATGCTTTAGGGATGGAGTTTCCTCCACCACCATCTTTCGATCCCCCACCTCCCCCCTCCTTCAGATTAGAGTTTGTATTTATGTTATAAAATTTGGGAAATCAAAATATTTTTTTTTCTATTCTTAGTTTTTGTCTCATTATAAAATATTAATAATATTATATTTTTAAATAACAATATTAATATGAATAATAATATTATTTATATTTTATAATATTAAATTATATATATATATTAAAATTTTATAATATTATAATTTAATTATATTTTTTGTAATACTTGAATTTTTTTAATATTTGAATGTAAAATAATTCTATTATTTTTATATTAATTAAAATAACTTATTAATATTTTTTTATTTATGAATTATAATTCTAATATTATTATATTAATTAAATCATTTATTAATATTCTATTATTTTTTATTTTTGATTTATAATTCTATTATTATTATATTAATTAAAATAATTTATTATTTTTATTTGTGAATTATAATTCTATTATTATATTAATTAAAATAATTTATTAATAATTTATTTTTTTTATTTTTTTTATAGTATTTGCGACGGGATACTATGCCCGTCGCAAATACTAGTATTATTATATGCATGAAAATAATTTATTAATAGTTTTTTATTTTTTTAAAAAAATGTTGTTTGCGACGGGTCTCGTCACAAATACTAGTTTAAAAGTTTTTTACAAATATACGGAGTACTATTTGCGATGGGGAAAATAACCGTCGCAAAAAAAGGCTTTAGCGACGGGCCCGTTGCAAATAAGTGTTGTTGCGACGCCGTTTTCAGCAACGGATCATTTGCGACGGGATCCCGTCGCAAATGACCCGTCGCAAATACCTGTTTTTCTAGTAGTGTTACTTGCATGTTTTATTTATTCTTTCTATGGGTTTATTATTCTTCTCCTGATCGAAATTGATATCGAATAGGTGTTTATTATGGATTTTGATGACTCTATCCTTTTAAATGGTTTGTTATTTCATGATCCATTTATTGATGGGTATGAATTATTTTTTCATGCTCTTATTCACATTAATAATTTCATAATGCCCTTATATTGTTTTATTCCCATTGATGACATTAAATAATTAATGATTATATTTACACTTACATTGTATTTGATCTCACCCTTTTTATGATTCATTTTACCAAGGTTATAAATAATAATATAGGTCAATTTTTAAGTATAGAGGATTCCACAAGAGTGATTTTTATGACCTAATATTAAATAATAGAAGCCCGGTATAATGGGAGACGATGTTCATCTTTATGAACGAGTTATTTATGAGCCAAAGTTGACATGTGTTGGTAAAAATTCACTAAAACTATTAAAATAAAAGTTTCCCATGATTTTAAGTGATCCAGGTCTTCCAATATATTTTTTAAGGTTTATATGAAGAACATGGGAAACATTTATCGACATCAAACTAGGAAATGTAATTTTCATGATTTCAATATAGGACTCAAGAGTGTGGGTCCTAGGTATTTTATAGTTGGAATCAAATGGTTGTTTCAATAACTATAGAGATTATGATGTTTTCAAGAGAGGTTATCTTAATGGTTATGTCAACCATTATAAAATATAATATTAATTATGATCATAAGATCACATTCGTTGACACCTTACTTGAGGGTTTAAAGAAGCATAACATTTTGTTGTTTTTAATGTAATTTTAGGAGATATTTTATTGGTTTGAAGTTTATGTAAAACATCACATTAATGTAAATTATTCATTAAATTTCCTCTGAAATAAGTTTTATGTTACTGATAACCTTTAAGGTTTATATGATCTTGTATATTCAAGCCATTATGGGATCACATGTATTATTGTATATATAAACACAAGATAGATAATTTATTTGGTGACTAAGCGATTAATGTTACTTCCAAATAAGAACAATATATTTTGGGCATGAAATGTGGAAGATGTGAGATACACATTAAGGATAAAAAAACTCTTTAATTTTAAAGAAGTTTTTTATAGGGGTATAGAATGATTTAATTTTATATTTGGGTATAGATATTTAATTTTAATGATTATAGTATCATATAAAGGATTATTCATTTTGGTAATTATTATACCATGTGCTAACCATTTTGGTTTTGGTTAATATTTAATGACAAGAGGAATAAAGTTTTATACCTTTTATGGTAATGTGGTATTTGAAATTTTATTTTAGTGAATTTCAAGTGAAAAATTCATCTTCAATACTCATATTCTAGAGAAAAAGATAACATTTCTATTTAAATTAAGTAAAGGATGAAATTATAATCATCAAGAATATTTCTAGGTTCTCTTAGTCTATATGGTAAGATAACACATTAAATCTAGTAAAATAACCTTAAAAATTATCATAGTACCTTCATTCATAATGAACCAATGATCTCCTTGATCATCACATATTATTTTTTTCTGAGGCCCTTAACATTACATTTATCAATAACTTGTTTGTGATCAATGACCTCAGTCACTCAATAGAATTTTTTATGTTTCTCTTATGTTACCAACTATGTTATCATATTTGGAATCCTATTCATGTTTTATTCCATATGAAATTTTTAATCCCTTTACCTTTTATAAAGAGTATATTTATTAACCCTTTTAATATGCGATTTTAAAACAAAATTAATTTCAAATTTTCACCCATCGGTTAGCAAGATAAAATTCAAATTGTGAAGATACAATTTATCAAAATAGGGGAGGATATAACAACCCATTATTTTTAACGAATAAAATAATACATGATATAATAAGGGATGTGAAATAATATGTTTATATTTTTTTACACTCAAAAATATTTTTATCTTATGGTGCATACAACCAAGTTATTTTTATGATTGACATAGTTTTCAACATGCAACAAAAAACCTAAATGACCCATGAGATATATTATTTATATGACCATGAAATTATAATAGATGATATGAATAATATAAAATAAAGTTAGAGAATATTTTTTACACACAAATAAATATAGTGGATTAAATTTTTACTAATTAATTAGAAAATAAAATAAAACCATTTTCAAAATAAAAATATATATTCTTCTGAAATACAATTTTATTCTAGAAAAGTGTGTTTTATAAAAATAAAATTATAAAATCACACTAGAAGGATTGTTTAAATTTATATTTAATATATTAAATATAATTTTTAACATTCATACATATTTTTTTCTAGATAATAGCTAAAAATAAATCTAATTTTATGAATATAAGGTGGTAGTTTTCTTAAAATTATTTTCTGACTTTTTAATTCTGTATTTATTTTTAATTTTTTTTCAACTTTTATAAATTTTAGATAACAATATAAAATTCATTTCAATGAATTTATAATATCAAAATTTACTTTGGATGATTTTTTTTAGTATTTTTCAAAGATTTTTATTTTTTATGAATAGTTTAAAATAATGAATTTAATTGAAAACTGCATTTTCATCAAAATAAAGTATAATTTTACTTTTTGTTTTAATTTTTTTAAAAGATAAATTATTTAAATTATAAATATATTCATAAAATATATTTCAATGGAATAAATTTCATACTCAAATTTTTTATAATAACATTTCAAAATTTTAATCATTTTCACTTTTTAAACCCTTTTTGTCGTCAAATATGTGGGATACTTTTAAAATTAAATTATTTCACTGATGTGATTTCAATTTGGAAAAATAGTTTCCATAATTGGAATTATAAGAATTAAACATGAATACAATGGTTAACAATATTTTCCAAAAAATATTCCTGAAATAATTAAAAAAATTTAAACTGATTATGCTGAAAACGAGTTTACTTGTTGTCAAACATTAATCATAAGTGCCCAAATGTCCTAGAAACATAAAAAAATCCATTTTTTTGAAATATTTATTCTATATCCCAAATTATATTATTTTTTTTGTATTTTATGAGTTACATGATATAAGGGAGACCTCCAAATACTTGTTTTTACTGGAATTTGAATGAATGTCACTCCTCCTCCATTAACTAATGAAATTCACACTCCCCCATTCTACCCACCCCTCAATACGTTTTTCCGGACCACAATATCCCCAAATTAATTCCAAAAAATCTCTCTTAAAATCATGGATTACTACGTTTTTGGATGAAATAAAACAACAGAAGGCATGTGGTTCAAACCAATATTAGTCAACTAAAGTGGAGGTAACCTTTATCAACAATTTTATTTATTTATTTTCCTCATAAAACCTATACAATTATTTTTATATCACGATTATGTACTAAAATTTATATGTTAACTATAGATAATTTTTTTATGTTATAGTTATGACCTAAAACCTCACACACTTCAATCAAATGGGATTCATTATCAATATTCTGGTATACGAGGGACTAACCCCTCATGAACGAAAATCATTTGTTATTCTATTACCACCTCTCACGGAGGTCCATAATGTTGGAAATTATATTTATATATATTATATATTTTATTTTTATGAATTTATGCATCTAAAATTATTAGATAATTCATAACTACATGGTTTTAATTTTTTTAGAATATGATAAAATCATTCGTGTGTACGTCAGACTACTGCCTCACGAAGTGATGTGATTCGCTTACAGTTTACATGGAATTTATTAAGGATTTTTTAATAGAAATATTTTATATATAATAAATTGAAATTAATCTATATTAACTACATGTATTTTATTTACATTTATTTCCTTACAAATGACAATAACTGAAAACAACGTTCATGTATATGTATTATCTCTTGTCTCAATAAACATTGTTTCTCATTAATTATTATTATATTTAATAGATTATTATAAATGAAAATATACTGAATATATATTGTATTTAAATTATTGTATAAAATATAGAAATCATGAAATAATGATCAAAATAATAGGTCCAAGAATAACAAGTCAAAACATATATGAAAAAGCCATTATTATCAGAAACGTAAATTTAACAAACAATTGTTAATAAATTGGTAATATATAGTAACAATAAAATAATATATTCTAGGATATATATTACTATGATTAATTTATATATGTATAATAAACTTATATTTATAACAATTATTTTCTTAACAATCATGATTTGAGTCAAGGCTTAAGGTAAGGGAATTTCTACTCGCACTTTTATTTGGGCAGGACATATGCCATATTCACCACTATTTTCTATTGTGTGGTGTATATAGTAAACTATGAAATGTTATATCATTAATTTTATTTATTTAATGATATTTATTTTTTAATTTTATTTATTATTTTTAGTATTAAATTATTTTAATGTTTCTTAAGTATTAAGTGTTTTTCTCGTCTAAATTTTATTTTTGTGAGAGACTTATTATATATTAACCATTCATTTCTAATGTGTGGTTAATAAAATGAACATGAATATATTTTATAATTATTACACATAAAATTATGTGTATTTACTTATATATTTTAGGATATATATTTTGTGGTTTTTATAGTTCCAAATTTACCAAAGTGGTACTGTATTTCTTTCACAATTTCCCCTCTTTAAGATGTTTGTTATGTTATACATTGATCATCTTTTTTAGGTGTATATACTACCCCATTGACAAGTTAAATCATTAATATACTTATTTTCATTATATTATAAGTATCATTTTTTTAATTATTTCATTGGTCTCATCATTAAATGTTACTAATGTGGTAATACTTTTATGTTAAAATATCATCATTTAACGAGATTGTTTGTGATTATGTCTCTAATATTGAAATAATATTATTGTCCTATAAGAAAATATTATGATGTTTCATCTTGACATTTTATTTCATTATATTACATTTTTTAATTCATTTACCAAATATTATATACTAAATAGTTCAAAATAATATTTTTATGAAAAATCGACTTTTGATCAAAATTGTTTTTCTATCAAAACAATTTTTTATAAAAAAAATAAAAAATGATTTAATTATTTTTAAAAATTAAAGGATATATTATTCGATAAAATTATTCAATAATTTTTAAAACTCAATTTATATTTTTCTAAGTGTTTTTCAAGTAAGGGGATTTTAAAAATGTTTTTTGTTTTAAAAACTTGCATTCAAAATTAAAATGGTATTTTCCTAAAAACGTTTTTAATGAAAATTCAATGGAATATAAATGAATCAATTTAAAAAACCATGAATTACATATATTAAAGTAGGGATATTATGTATTAATACAATCATAGTTTATTCTCTAGAAGAAATATGATTTTTTCAATGATATTTTTATGAATCCCATTTCTTTTCCACCAGTTAGTAATGATTAAAATAGATTTTTATGAAACTCATTTGTTTCCCATGTCTTAATCATGTTTCAAATAGATTTTCATGGAACCTATTTATTTTATATGGGATAGCTATGTATTAAAAATATTTCTATAAAACCCATTTCTTTTCTATGAGGGAATCATGTTAAGAAAGGAATATTGGTAGATTATATGTGTATATAATGAAAGGAAATCGTTTTTGTGTGATGATTGTTTAATTGTTCTTGAAAATTTAAAGGTTGGTTACATTATAAACAAAATAAGGATGGTTCTGTGATTATACAATTATGGGTGGGTCTATTATATCCCCCCGTATGATGCAGTAAGGAATTAAATAGTATGGCTATTATATCTGTAAGAGTGATTGAATGAGTGAATTGAAAATAGTGTTCTATGTTACATATATCTTTTCTTTATGCTTATTATGGGTATATAATTATTATCATGATAGAGATCGTTATCACATGGCTCATGATTATTTATTTTTATAACTCTTTCCTTTTCCATTATTTCATATTTTATTATCTAGGTATTGATGGGTATGAATTATTTTATGATTCTCTCATTCACATTGACAGTGTAATAAAACCCTTATGCACACTTATTCACATTGATGAAATTTAATTTTCAATGCTTATGTTTACCCCTACTGATCATTTCAGCTCACCCTTTTTATCATTAATATTCAACATGTTAAAATTAATGAAGTTGAATTATTTATATCTATAATTTATTTTTTAAGGATAATGTTGATGACCAGATGTAAAATATGGGACGTATGGTATAATGGGAGATGATTTTCATATTTATAAACATATTTCTTATGAGTATATATTGATATATTTTTGTGTTGATTATCAAAAACTATAAACCTAAAAAATTTTCTAGGTTATAAGTGATCCATTTTTTTCATTTTTATATTTTATCATTTTCATGAAAAATTGGGGTAACACATATCAGCGTCAAATCTAGAAATGTAATGTTCATGATATAATCCTCAGATCTGAGAGTACAAGTCCTGGGATGTTATATAGAAAATAAATGGTGGAATCTAATTAATAACACCAATTAAAAAGATTATATTTATTTATCCAATGGATAATATTTAATAATATCTTTCTTTATACATATTTTCTCAATTATAATCGACATAGAATGGAAAGGAAATTTTTAAAGATAAAAAAAGGAGTAGGATTTAGTTATCAAATTAGAAGAATGTTTTACCAAATTGTTCTGGTATGCACCAAATTTTATTATGTATTAGGATAGAAAATTTATAGATTTTACTCAGAATTTACCCCAAGGTTAGGAATGGATTTACAAACTCATGAGTTTAGATGTTATGGGTGTATTGTTCAATATGGATAGAAATTAGAGACTAGTATTGTATAATTTTACTCCAATTGGGATAATAGAAATTAAAGGTTCCAGTAAATGGAGAAACATTAGTAAAAAATACGATGAATATAAAATATAATTACCATATTATTATGAGTTTGGTATGGAAAATTTTGGAGAGTTTATTTACAGAACTAAGAAGTGTAATCAGTGGGGTAATTTTCTAAATATTGTTCATGATTGTAAATAAATATTTAATGATAATGGCCAAAATAATAAGGAAAAGATGGAAAATAAGTTTTTCTAATTGTAATGATAGTTTATATTTAAATAATATATTGTATTTCAGTCTACCATGCTATGATATGTTTCAAAACACAGGATTTTATAACCAAATCATGGAATATATTTGGATTTTTATATAGCAAGGTGTTCATACTAATGATAACGTATCATGAAACTGATAAATTTATTAAATATAAAAGTAAATATTATCTTTCCAATATTATTTAATGTTTGTAAACCAATAAAATTAGTGATATTATAATGGAAATTGATTAATAGAAACTATTTCCTATTGATATAACTATTTTTATTTATGAATAAGAGTTTTAATTTATTGTTTAATTAGTTCCTAATGATAATAAAATTCCAAAACAAACTTATCGAATTGATCTAGTGAAGCTAGATGAACAGAAATTGAAATCTCAAGAATTACTTTATAAGGATTTCATACACTGTATCACCTGATCTTATTATGAACGTATTTATTTATTTTTAAATAATGATGGGCATATAGGGAATTACATAGATTATATAGAACTAAATAACATTATTATGAAGAAAGGTATCACTTTCTTTATACTGATGACTTGTTTGATCATCCCCAAAGATCTCAAATGTTTTGTAAGATTGAACACTTATCTCTTTATCATTATCTAAATGTAGTGTTAGAAAACCTTCCAATGATGGTGTTTACATGTTTTAATGACCACTATTAGTTTTTTGGATTTACATATGGTTAAATAGATGTGTCCATTAAAATTATTCATATTATACAAATACTGTCTCATTTTGTTGGATAAAGTTGGTGTAGTAATTATTAATGATATTATAGATTATTCTTAAAATTATTTGGATAAAAAGAAACATAAAAGGATTTATTTTTAAGGCCTAAAAATTAAATGATGCAATATAAAAAATTTAGAAAATGTGAATTTTGGTTGCATTATATTTCACTTTATTGAAATATTTAAACTAAAGTGGGAATAATGGATTGTCCTAAAAATATAATGTTTTTGAAGAATGTTAAGAACATACATAATTCACTTAGATCCATAGTTTTCTATAATATGATTTTAATTTCCAACTATATCTTGAAATCCTTTCTTAATTAACAATCCCACTGAACCATTTAAATAAAAAAGGAGCTAAATTCATTGATAAATCGAATGTGATAAATTTTTTCAGGGATTAAAAATCATTGGTTAATTCAATAGTTGTGTTCTTAGCCTAAAATAAATTTTTATTTTTTATTTTTTTAATGATTCTTGGAATAAAATATTTTATGTATTGATAAACATGATTTTTTAATTAAATAAGTTCCACACTAATTGAAACCGCCTGAGAAGAATTATCTAACACATGACTTTGATCTTTCAGTTGTGGCTTTTGAATTGTTAATATGGAGGAATATTTTATTGTTGATAAATAATATATATATATATGGATAAAAAAATATTGAAATAGATATTCAATCAAATATATTTGATCATTTTTGAAAGGAGATGGTTGGAACAGATAATGTATTAGGATTTCATTCTTCACTATCATCCATGTAAATAGAACAATGTAAGAGATTCTGTAATTTGATATGTTTGGATCATAAACTAATATTTAATGAAATATTAAATCATGGATAATATGTTTTTTAATCCTTAACAATTATGTTTAGGCTTAGGTATCATTACAATCAACCTTTCTATAAATATTTAAGATCTTTTTGATGGAATATTATGGATTGAAAAGTAAGGTATAATTTTTTTAGAATTTTAATCAAGATTAATATTGGTAGAAATATTTTTATAATATTTTCAAAGAGTTATTATATGATTAATGATTCATTGATGAAAAAGAGAATGTTTTATAAAGATCACAAATATCATTTTTCCAATTCATATTCAAAGAAGAACATTTCATAGAGACATTTAAAAATATTATCAGTAGTATTTACTCTTGAAAAGTATATCTTAAGTTTTAATGAAATAATTGAGTTTCTAGTATTTTAAAAGATGATGAAAACTACTGAAGGGTATTATTTTCCCATTTCAAGTGATTTAATGGGAATAAGATAATATATCAATGGATTTGTTTGTGGTATTACGATAGAAATATCTAGGTAATAATTAGAGTGTGGGTCACTATTGATCATGTGGCTAAACCTATGCATTTTCATCATATTACAAATATTATTCCTTTAGATAAACTCATTGGTCTCTATATAAAATAGATATTCAGGTTATATTTATTTTTTCTCTATATTTTATTTCATCATGATTTCATAATTAAATAAATTTTTTATATGTAATCACAAGGCCAAGACAGAAAAAAAACCTTTTAGCCATGGTTTTTAATAATAATTACTATTTGTTTTTGGGCCAATGTTATAGACATGGTTTATATAAAACAAAAGAAATATGTACAGTCTATATCCATTGTTTTGGAAACCTTATTTATTAGTTTTTTCGGCTGACACTATAACAATGATTTTTGAAAACCTTTAATACAGGTCCATTGATAGATCAATGATATTTAAAAAACATGAATATAGAATCCCATGAAAATTTGAGAACAATGTTTTCCCACTGGATATTCATGGGTAGAAAAATAGCAACAATTTTTCATATTTTTGTGGTTTATCAATATATATATATATTTATTATATATATATATTGAATATATATATATTCATATAGATTATTTTATCTAGTGTAGTGGCTAAGTGTTTAGTGTCAGGATGTTGATGTCTGGGGATCAAATCTAGTTGTTCACATTTAATTTATGCTTATAGTTATAGATTCATTGGATATATACTCAGTTTTGAAAATAAGGAAATATAAATATAGATAATGTTTGAAACAATACAAATAGGGATATAACCACATTTTGAAACAATGAAATAAAATTTATAGCCATAGATTGAAACCATTCCATTAGTGTTATAAATACAGTTTCAAGGGATATAACCATAATTTGAAACCACAGAAATAGTTCAATTTCCACATTATCAAATCATGGGTGTTGGTTCAGTCATATTTTAATTCAAATAGAACCCATAACCAATTGGATTGTGATTATTCCCTATAACCACGATTTATACATCTATAGTGATGGTTCATTAGCATGGCTAGAGATGTATTTTCAAGATTTGAGTCATTTCGCAGTGAGATTAATATGAGTAAATCTTTTTCACCTTCAATATTATTGATATACGGAAAGGAAAATACATACATTAGTAAATATAATCATAACTAGATCATTATTTTTTCAGAGAGGTTTTCATAAATAGATTTTATTAGAAGAATTTTCTAATAGTAAATGATTTCATTTCAGTATACATATTTCACAATTTGATCCTTTATATTAAATGTGATTATATAAAGTCTCATATAGGGATTTATATATAGATATAAAATTTATGGGATATAAATTGGTAGATTATATGGTTGGAAATATAAAAATGATTCAGATTCATGCGAGGATGTCTCAAATAAAAGGAAGAGTTATTCTGATAATTGGGAGAAGAATTATTCATTTGAGCTAGAATACCATGTTTTTAATATTATATCTCCATGGAAAGGTCTGTTGTCTTTTGGAATAAAAAAACTAAGTCCATTATTTATTTTCTTGTATAAAGTTTTGGGAAAATTGGGATTATATGCCTATTAAGGTATCCTTATCACTATCTCTACCTCAGGTACATGATGTGTTTCATGGTTTTTTCATGGAAATATATACTCCAAGAATATCATGTTCTATTCCCTGAACTAATTTAGTTGGAGAAAAATAAATCCTATGATGAAAACCTAGATTGGATTCAAGATCATAGAGATCAGGAGTTATGTATTAAGGTTAATATCGTGGTAATGTTTTACACAAAAACCAGAGGTTTTAATAAAAAACATGAGAATCTAAAAAGGTTATGATAGACAAACTATCCTCTCTTGTTTTGTACTGATTAAAATTTTTAAGATGTTATTTTTTAAGATGGAATAATGTAACATACATGTAAATGTAAATAATAAATAAACTTCATGCCTTATTAATGTTCGTAAATTAAAATTATGGAATAATATTCAACATAAAAATTATATATGATTTTTCAGTCAGAAATAAAATAACATTTAAAAAAATTATTTTCATTGAATTTTATTGTTTTTGTAAAAATTAAAATATATAAAATATATAATATTAATTTTATTAAATATAATTCCTTTTCTAATTTATCAAGATAAATTTTGATAAGGGTAGTTTTTTTATTTTTCAGAAATATTTGATATTAAGTTAGTAGTGGGAAATATAATTATAAAAAATTTTGTCACTATTTTTAAATAATTATGATATATAAATTACTTTATAGTTCATGAATCATTTTTTATAGTAATGATATATTTAAAGACTATAATAAATCATTAATTTATAAAATAGTTGTGTGACACTTTTTTAAAGAAGTGGAATTTTATTTTAACAAACCCTATTTTTGGTTCTTCTCCATTAATCATGAAATACAAAGGATTCATTATGTTGTGGATTAGTTTTAAAAACATATAACTCTCATATTTTTAATAATAATAAAAAAAGTCTATTAAAATATATACTATAAAATAATTTATTACAATTTGTTTATGTTTTAATATATTTTTTTTGAAAATAGTTATGTTTTTCGTCACACAAACTTGTTTTAATCCTAATATATTCCACTTAATGAAATTAAATATTATAAAATGGATTCCATGTTTTCTATTATCCTTTTAATTATTTAGGTTATTAAAATTCAATTTTTCCATAATGATATGTTATTGTGGTTAAAATGGAGAGACATTTTCAGTGGAAAATTATAGTATAAGGGTTAAAACTATGAGGTACTCTCCACAAATATTATATCAAAATGTATTGGATTAGTGTATTTAAAAAATATATCATCCTAGATATGTGGAAAAAAATGAAAGATTTACTTTTAATGAAGAATTATTATAATTTTAAAGCATTGATTATTTACAGGAGTGATACCACCCCTCACATATAAAAGGATACATTCATTCCTCACAACTTTGTTCCATATGATCAACTTATATTGACCAAGATCTACTAAATACCCTACTAAGATATATTTTTCTTGTCATAGTGTCTTCGTAATCAAAGAAAGGAGAAACTAATAATGATTAAGGTGTGATCCAATGAATGATATTGAAGGAATATGTAAATGTCTTATCCATGTTCTTTCATGTTTCTGACTTATTACACCTACATAAAATTAAACTCAAAATAATTATATAATGGAAATTTTATCATTACTATACATAAACTTTATTATTATGATGTAACAACTATTATATAAATCATTCAAAAATTATGTAATATAAAAACATTTATCATGAATATGTGTGATCAAATTCCACTGTTAAGTGATGAAATTCAATTATAATTATCATCTGACATGGATTTTTATATAGATGGATTTAATAAATATATATGGAATTTATTAAATAATTATTGTTCTTAAAAGAAAAAAATTTATCCAAATTACTAACCACCCATAAATCTGAAAATGAAAATGTCACTCATATGTACGTGAATGTTGTTATCTCAAGGGAATGGCATATTTCAATTTTTATATCTTCGTTACATGGTTTTATATAAAAATATATTTACATTCTAAAAATAATAATTATGATATTACTATAATTCTAGTGATTATTTAAAATTATCCCCATTTAGCATAGTCATATTACTAATGTTTTTTTGCAGATTTGAACTGAATTTCATCAATATATCTAACATAAACTTAACTGATATGGAATCTAAATAAAAATGGTACTAAAAAATAAATGGAATGATAATAATGTAATTAAAATTAATAAGGTTTTAAATAAATAAATTATTAATATAATTTTATTATCCATAACAGATTAAGTCCTAAAAAGTTATCTGGGATATTATGTTAGGTATTTTTTGTTGAAACAAAATATTTAATGTTTTAGTATATTTCTTTTATTTCAGTTTCATCTTTATCCATGTAATTTAAATAATTTAATGATTTTTCTTATTTATTTTAGAAATATTATTTTAGGGAATTTTTACTCCCTTTGATGTGATGACCTCGACCATTGTATTTTAGAGATTACACCTTAAAATATTAATCTAGCATAGATAGAAAGGGTCAAATCCCAAAGGACCAACCATTTTAGTAGTTTTAGAGAACCATAAAAACACTTGATTACCATTTTATATTTGGAATTAAAAATGAAACATATTGAAAAACAATAGAAAATAAAATCCAGCCTTAGAAATTCATTCTAATATCACTTCATTATATCATGGGTAAATGAAATAAAATAAGGGTGAGATAAAATCATCCATAATGGTTATGTACATTTAAAGCTATCATGAATAAATAATGAATAATCAATATGATATTATGAATAAATGAATACGTATTCCATTTAGTCAATAACATATACATCATAATTTCATTACAAATAATCAATAAAGAATGTAAAATAAATGAATATACATTCCATTTAAATAACTATACTTCATGAATAGATAAGAAATAATAAATATGAAAAGGTAAATATCTTAACACACATTCCATTTAATGAATAATTTTATAATAAAATTAATCCAATGATAATATCATTGTGAAAATATCAAGTATAGTAATAATAACTAAATTATTAATAAATTAAGTGACTAATCTTTGGATTTAATGATATAAAGCAGCATGATACCACTACTATCAAAACCTTTCACAAGACAGTTTAAAAGAGTATGTTGAAATTCGTTCAATATGGACAACTTGTTTTTCCTATAAGACATTCTAATGCATCGAGGGGGTATATTAAACAAGGCCCCACCCATCATTTTATGTCCAATGAATTTAGAATATATCAAATATTTTTTTAAATTTATGAATGAATATGTCTTCTTATAAAATATCCACATAGAATAAAGAAGCCATAATTATCAGAATTTAACTAGTTAATCCAATAACATTACAAGTAAACACCAAATATAATAATTTTATAAGGATTATAAAATTATAATATCCTTCATGAAATAACATGAATATTTAATATAAATGTAATGATTAATGAAATTTTTTTATAAGAATGCGATTATTTCATGATAAAATTAATAGTTAAAAAAGTGACATTCCATAAGAACTTTTCCCACCCCATAATTTCCTTGGATGAAATAATTCTAGGTAAATGTTAAAATTACATAAATTATAAAATAATCAGGACATTATATTTAGAAGGGGTTTTATATACACCACATAAACATGAATTGGTGGCTAATATAAAATAAGTCTCAATGGAATGTTAATTGAGAATAAATATTTCACCTCATGATTTCCTTTAGTAGGACATGAATTAACCACTTTTATTTTGGTTTTAAGAGATAATTAATGCATAATAAAACCATACTCATATTTATAATTTCATATGCGATCCTATTATTACATTTTACGACCTTCATATTTACTTATATTTCATTATTTTCATTGTTTCTGTAGTAAATTGTCATGTCTTCTCAACTGCAATTTGTTATGAAACATAGTTTTCAAATAAATATTATATAGTTAAATAATATATAGTAATAATAGTTACATAATTATCATTTTTTACATTAATTATAATTTATGACCAATTGTTAATGTATTCATTGAGAAATAAAGTATGTTACGATTATGGAGATGGTAGGTTGTATGTATGCATGAATAAAGTTTCAATTTTTGAGGATAATAATATCATAAATAAAATATTATTTCTTTAAATAAACAAATATATATCATCCATGTCATTTTATATTGAAAATAGAGTCACATCACTTCACGACGGCGATAGACTACACGTACCTGAATAATCTTTTCATTCTTATATAAGTGAAAAGGTATGAAAAATTAAAGAATGTATTGTCATAAAAATGATAATTATATAATTAATATAATAAGTATTTCATGTATATCACATATAATCTCTAACATTACCCTTATCACCTTACACATGTAGTGTTAGTGAAAGATGAATCACATTGCTTCATGATGCGGTAGTCTATCACACACATGCATGACATTAACGTATACCCTAAAGAATGGAAAGTAAAGAATAATAGATATAAAATAATGAAACTAGAGGTATAATTTTGTTATAAATATAATATATATAATTTATATCCACCTTCATACAAAACTGTGATAAGTAGTATTGAAAAAACAAATGACATTGGTTCTTAAGCGGAAAGACATCCATACACCTAAATGTTTATTTTGTAACCCATTTAATGAAATTGAATGTGGTTATAGGTAACTAAATTTACCTAAAAAATATAATTATATTGAATATACTTAGGTTATTATATAATCAGGTTATAATAATAATTGAAATATCTGGTGTAATAAATAAAATAAATCCCCTCATTGAATAATGTTACCACTTCTTCGGATTTGTTCCTTAGGATTGTACTAAATACTCCATATGATGGATTTATGAGAAAAATAAAGATTTTAGGGTGATAATAATGAGTTAAATAAGATATTTGGGTAGGGTTTTTACAATCCACATAATTTCTAATATGTAATGAATAGTGTACAGGTGGTGGCCTTTTATAAGTGAGGTGAGTGGAATACTTGTAAGGTTTGAATATAATGATTTCTACCCATGATTTATTAATGTCAAATGGATCCAATAATATATTTTTATATAAAATATAAGGTTAAATGATGAAATATGGCCATAAAAAATTTATAGGAATTTTTAGGTTATTTTAACCCTTATCCTTTTAGTTTAGCCTAATTTTAAATCCATTTTTACCTTAACAGCGAAAATTAATTATTATTTTTTTAAGTATTAATTTTGGAAATAAATTAAGTTAACCTAAAGAGAAAATATAAATTATTATTTTTCAAATTATAGAATATATTTTCTAATTTTTGATTCCTATAACAGAAGAAAAATAATCTAGAAATAATCTCATATATGTGTTGAGAAAGCGAGATTCCATATGGAAAATATCCTTGTAACACCCGAGACTTTTATGAGAAATATTTTGTTTTTATGTTATATAAATCATCAAAGGAATCTTTCGCTGCACGCAATCGCGACCTTCCTCGATAGCGTATGTAGTACGCAATACCGAGTTCCAATAAACAACGATATATTATTATAATAATATAAACTAGCCGTTATGAATAGTATTAACTGAATTTTAAATTTTACAACATTATTATTCATCTTACACATTTTCTAGAACATGGTAAGAGAAAAAATATTTTTTTTGGGTAAAAAAAGTATTTATCAAAAAAATGCAGTTTTGCCGCCTTTTGATGCTGCACCCACATTAAATCTAGTTTTTAAAACATTTATAAGTTCAATTTGAAAAAATAAAATTCTTCTTTTGAATCAGGATATAAAAATTTACTTTGGATAAATTTTTGATATTTATCTGAAAACATTCATATTTGGATGAATAGTAAAAATACGCTAATTTTTAATTAAAAACAACTTTTTTCATTGAGATAATTTATATGGTTAAATTATAATGTTGAATGATTTTAAATTATAGATATAATATATTTTTACCATTTAATATAATGTATGTCATTAGCATTAATTTCACATTGAATTCATAGGTAAAAACATTTCAATCTTTGGCAATGTTTTAACTTCTAAAACTCGTTTTCTTAACAACGGGATTTATTTTAAATTAATTACTACAAATTATATGTTTTCAATTTTGAAAAATGGATTCCATATTCAGAATCAGTGGGTCCAAATTATGTTAATAGGATACTTTTTATTTTTGGGCATTATGAATAGTAACTACGGTAAATTTTATTTACCATAGTTAATGGTAAATCGGGTAATTAAGGGTAAATATAAGATTATAAAATTACCCTAACACCTGCCAAAATCCTATTGGATGACTAAACGTCGATCCATAGCACCTAAGGGTCGGATTAGATTCATTTAATGGACTTTTTTCCATGAAAATAATTTAATTATTATTAAAACCAAAGAATGTGACAACATGTCACTTTCTTAAATCTTATAAGTATAATAATTTTAATTCGGTGATGAAATTAATGAAACTTAGAACATGAATAGACTACAGAAATATAATACAATTATCAACATAATAGTAATTTATTTAGTATTTTTAGGGATTAAATAATTATCATTAATTATGACACAATAGTGATGTTGAAATTATTTCATTAATTAAAATATCGAATAAATGGTTTTAAAAATATTAAAATAATTATTATATGCACTATTTAATGTGCTCTAGTAATTTTCTAGATACATATGACATTTTATTAATCTCTTAAGGCTTTTAGTTCGAAAATATCTTCTGTATATATTTTATTTAAATTCAAATTAATAAATAGTGTCAAAATTGACACTATTGTTATTTTATAAAAATAACATATTATAAAATTTTTTGAAAATCACAAAAATATTTAAAAATTATAAAATAAAATTTATATGGTTTACAATGTCATAAATTGTCAAATTATGGAAAATTCACAACACATATGTAATTATTAATAATAATTTAAAATTTAGAATATTATTACCACAAATAAAATTAAATTGATAAACAAGGATAAATCAAGTTGATAATGTTTAAAATAAATTCCTAACATGTATAAATTTTATTGGTTGATGAGATTACAACCCTATATCATCTAATCTTAGAATATGAGTCATTTTGGAAGTTTTTAAGTGGGGATGGGATTTAATATAAACTAATATTTCTTATATTTCCAAAGGTGCCCCTCTCCTCCCTTATAAAAGGGCACCTCCTCCCCCTCCTCCTCACACCAATTTGATCCTTCAATCTCGGACAAACCCTGCCCATTTCACTTCCCCACTTCCCTAGAATCATCTTATAGGTTCTGGTCTTCTTCAAAGACCAACCCTAGTGCCCTAAGAGGAGGTTAAGAAGAGGCGCGTCAAAAAGAGGTAATATCCATAACCGATCCTTTCCAAATTCTTTCTTCTTCAACTTCTTCTTATTTAGTTGTTTCATTATGAAGGAATAACATCAGTATCAATCATATACTGATATGTCATTATAAGTATGAAACAACCCTATTTCAACATCTATCCATCCTACGGAAAACGAAATCACCACGCGTGCGTACGTATGGAAAACCGTCTCCACGCCGTGGTGTAATCTATTTTCCCCCACCACCTTACTTGGATGGGTATAATGGTGTAAATAATTACTATATATGATTATTGTAAAGTTATATTGATTCTGAAATAGTATAAATACACTCCAATACAATTCCACGATCATGGGAACGATATCATCGCTCGTGCGTACGTACAGAATACTGTCTCCACGATGTGATGCGATTCGTTCTACATGATATTCATTCCATAATGATTATATAAATGAATTTAATGAATAAATATGATATATAGTACATTAATACCATTCTGGAAATGATGTATCTATAACCTAAAGAGAAGAATAAGAATTTATTCGACAAAACACGCATAAGAACAAAAATTTATAAACCCCCGAATAACAAGTAGCAATGAAATATTACTACTAAGAAGATAAGAATATGAAAATATATGATATCATAACAATAATTATGATTCTGGAATAAGTCAATAACATTATTTAAATCATTATACAGGAGGTTCAGACACTTACGAGGCAAATCAGACCTAAGGTAAGGGAAAATATCACAATCTCATTTTTATCCGAGATTGTTTATACTTTGGTATTTACTATGCTGTATTTTATCATCCACATCCAAGTTCCCTCAATATGTAATATTGTTTCCATCCACTTACAATAGTTTAAATCCAATTTTACCCTTCGGTGAGTTTTTAGTAATGGATATGAAAGGAATCTTTTGTCATTTTTCGTACGAGGTACTTTTTGACTTTTCCGACAAAAGTACAAGAAGAATGTTTTTTTAACTTATACGACATGAATGGATTTTTAAAACATTATTTCCAAGAAGCTTCCTTTACAAGTTTTCAAGTTTATTTTTAATCAACTTCCTTTAGTTTAAAATTGTAAGACATGTTAAGAAAGGAAAATATTTTTGAAGTAGAAAGGATATTTTCCTCAAGAATGGAGTTCAAGTGTTTTATCAAAATTATTTTCCATCTAAGATAGTATAGGGTTCTGTTTCTATCCCTACTATTACATTGATTTGATAATGTTGTGATGGAATTATTTTTATGAATTCCTTTATCTTATATGAATTGTTTTATGATGTCATGTTGTTTAAGAATCCCATTTTTATTACATGGGTTATGCAATGATGTATGATTTATGATTTTGTGGCACACATAAGAATGGTATCATTATGAGATGGGTGGGACCTATATCTACCTCCAATGCATTAGGTAATGTTTTTATATCTCATGAGATAGACATGGCTAGAACGGCAAGTTATACCGGTTCAGTGAAACAGGAATGAAACGGGGAGTGAACTCGGTTCAGAAATGGGCTTTGTCCACTAAGATAGTCTTGGAAATGAGTCTTAACTAATAAGAAATGATTCTCTATGATTATGTGTGTATGCCACAAAGTTTCATGTTTTAAGTTATGATTATTGGGATTTCATTTCACTACTATGATTTATCCCATGTTATGAAATTATGCTCTCTTTTGCAGGTTAAGATTTCCAAAATGTTATGTTCTTATGAATATGATGTGATTGATATTTCTTTTGTTTACCCTTATTGAGCATTTGAGATCACCTTTTTGTATGTTTTCTTTCCCCAGGTCAGGAAGAAGCTTATTAAGTAAGATATGACAAAAGGGACTATAGATATGATGAAATAAATGGGAGACAGTGTAGACGCTTTATGAACCAGTTGTTTATGTTTCCCAGTTTATAAAGACAATATACCTATACGGTCCTTTCATTGTTTTGTTATATGTTGTAATAATTATGCTTCAATTTTTAAGTAATAACAATGTATGTAAAGTATGGGTCGTTATAGTTGGTATCAGAGGAAAGGTATAGTCAACCTTTGGAAACTAGGATGTGAAAGCCTTAGTAAGAACCCTAAGGATAAGTCTAAGCATAGAACACAATCTTAGTGTTTTAGAAATGGCCATGAACAACCTATGATAATAACTTCAGTGTGAAATTTTATTCTTCATTATATGGTTTTCCTATTATAATTAGTGTTCCTCACACAATTATTCTTGGTTTTAGTCAATGGATGGAACTCGAAGGAACCGTGTTAATGCGGAATGAAACGGGCAATGCAATGATTGTCCCCCTGAGCAACCAAACGTTATGGGAGCTGGAATGCAAAATCTGTTAGCCATACTCACACAACTTTCTCAAGCTATGAATCATGCAGGACTTCCAAATGAGCAAAGGATGGAGCAACATTCTGTTGAATCCTTCATGAGGCAGCGTCCACCTTCTTTTAGCGGGTCTACTGATCCATTAGTTGCTGAACAATGGATTAGTACTACTGAAAATATATTTTCAGTTCTTCAATGTTCTTAACATGATAAAGTCATCCTAGCAGTGTATCATTTGGAAGAAGATGCTGATCAATGGTGGAATATTATTAATAATACAAGGCAAAGTGATGACATTGAGTCCATGGAATGGGACAGGTTCAAGAACTTATTTTTCAATAAGTACTTCCCTCGTATTCTACGAACAAAAATGGATAAAGAGTTTCTTGAACTGAAGCAAAAGGATGATGAATCTGTTGGTAACTATGAAGAAAATTTTACAAGACTTGCATGGTACGCTTCTGGTATTATTATCCAACCGGAGAGTAAGATCGATCGATTCTTTAGTGTCTTAAAACCAAGTCTTCAAAGGGCGTTAGCCATAAGGGACTTCAATAGCTATGAGGAAATCGTTCGATGTGCTCTTAAAGTCGAGATGGAGATTGGAGTAACCCATCAGTCATATGGGTTTGATAAAAAGAGGAAAATGTAATTCAAAGGAAAATCTAAAGAGCACACTGAAAAGAAGACAAGCTTTCCCTTATGCTCAAAGTGTGGAAAGAAACATGGAGGGAGTTGTCTTAAAGGGACAAGTAAATGTTTCACATGTGGAAAGGAAGGTCATCGGGCATTTGAATGCCGCAATGATGGGAAGAAGATGTCTAATGATGCAAACAAAGGAAGGGAAACACAGAATGAACCTACTACACTTCAATGTTTCAAGTGTAAGGAGATGGGGAATTATGCCAATCAATGCCCAAATCCAAGGGTTGATGATGACGGTCGACGTCAACAAACTCTTAAGGCTAAAGACAAAGGAAAGTCACATGCAATTTCTATCAGTGATGTGGAGTACGATAATGATGTGGTGAAAGGTACACTTACCATCCACTCTAAAGTAGAAAATGTTTTATTTGATTCTGGATCCACCCACTCCTTTTTTTCTCAAGAATTTTCTAAGGATATCATTGTATTAACTCAACAAATAGATGTTGAGTTAGCTGTGACAACCCCTAATGGCACAACAGTCACATCAAAAGTTTATAATTCTTCTCTGATTAAAGTTTGTGGGAAAGTGCTTCCTGAAAATCTTGTGATCTTTCCTATAGTGGAATTTGATGTGATTCTTGGCATGGAATTGCTTTCTTTATATGGAGCTCATATCAATTTCCAAATAAGGGAAGTCACATTTCATATTCCAGATCAATCTATGATCGTCTATCGATGCAAGGATGAACATAACCTTCCAGTGGAAATTTCTTCCATCTTTTGGGTCTTGATTCCACTTAATGAAGGTTATTTATCTCAAATGGTTGGTGAGAAACTCACAATTAAGAATATGACCATTGTACGGGAGTTTGATGATGTCTTTCCGGAGGAATTGTCGGGTCTTACACCAAATCGTGAAGTTGAGTTTTCAATAGAACTCGTACCGGGTGCTTTGACTATTTCAAAGACACCTTATAGAATGGACCCAATTGAGTTGCAGGAATTGAAGAAGAAATTCCAAGATAATCTTGATAAAGGATTCATATGCCCTAGTGCATCACCTTGGGGATCACCTGTTCTGTTTGATAAGAATAAAGATGGATCAATGAGACTCTGCATTGATTATCGAGAACTTAACAAGATCACTATCAAGAACAAATATCCTCTCCCGTGCATTGATAACTTATTTTTCCAACTACGCGGAGGTCAATACTTTTCCAAGATTGATATTCGTTCAGGGTATCACCAATTAAGGGTCAAAAGGGAGGATATACCAAAGACGACTTTCCGTACAAGGTATGAACACTATGAATTTATAGTGATGCCATTTGGTCTTACTAATGCCCATGCTATCTTCATGGATCTGATGAATAGAGTCTTTAGAGACTATCTTGATCAGTTTGTGGTAGTCTTTATAGACGATATTCTTTTATATTAAAAGAGAAATGAAGAACATGAAGATCACTTGAGAATTATATTGAAGACCCTGAGAAAGGTGAAGCTTTATGCCAAATTTACCAAGTGTGAATTTTGGCATCAAAGAGTTTCATTTTTGGGTCACATAATCTCAAAAGAGGGGATATCTGTGGATCCAGCAAAAACAGAGGTTATCGAAAGATGGTCGAGACCAACAATAGTAACTGAGATATGAAGTTTTCTTGGTTTTGCTGGATATTATCAACGTTTTGTGAAAGATTTTTCACGATTATCTAATCCACTCACCAAGTTGACTTGGAAAGGAGTTAAGTTTGTTTGGATGGAGGAATGTGAAGAGAATTTCAAGGAGTTGAAAAGAAGGTTATCCAGTGCACCTGTGCTCACACTGCCTTGTAGTGGAGAAAGGTTTGTGATCTACAGTGATTCATCCAAGAAGGGTTTGGGGTGTGTTCTCATGAAAAATGATATGGTGATAGCTTATGCCTCACGGCAGTTGAAAATACAAGAGCAAAATTACCCAACTCATGATTTGGAGTTAGCTGCGGTAATCTTTGCATTAAAGATTTGGAGGCATTACCTTTATGGTGAAAGGTGTGATATTTATACTGATCATAAAATTTTAAAGTATATTTTCACACAAAAAGAGCTGAATATGTGCCAAAGAAGATGGTTAGAGCTGATTAAGGATTACGACTGTTCAATTCATTACCACCCTGGGAAAGCAAACAAGGTGGAAGATGCATTAAGTTGACAATACCATGCCAGTTTATCCATGATGAGGATCACAAAAGATCCAATATTTATGGATTTACAAAGGATGGATCTTGGAATTATAATGGAAGGGGGAAAATCGTATCTTTCTCAAATGAATTTTCAACCATCTATACATGTGAATATTAAAGAGGCACAGAAAGAAGATGTCGAGTTACAAAAGAAGGTGAGAAATGTTCCTGAATTCAACCTTGATTGTGATGGGATAATAAAGTTCAGGAATCGGGTTTGTGTTCCTCCCATCCCCAAATTAAAGAAGGAGCTGCTGGATGAGGCTCATAGTTCATCATTCTCTATTCATCTTAGAAGCACGAAGATGTATAGGGACCTGAAAGAGTACTTCTGGGGGGATGACATGAAAAAAGATGTTGCTGAATATGTCTCTCGATGCTTGATTTTTCAGCAAGTTAAAGCTGAGAGATAGAAGTCTAAGGGGATTTTACAACCATTACCCATACCCGAATGGAAATGGGAAAACATCACTATGTACTTTGTCACAGGACTTCCTAAAACAACCAAAGGCAATAATTCTATCTGGGTTATAGTTGATCGTCTTAAAAAGTCTGCACACTTCATTGCTATTAGGGAGGATTTCTCTCTGGATCAGCTTTCCAGGATATATGTAAAGGAAGTGGTAAGATTGCATGGAGTACCACTTTCTATTATATCTGATTGGGATCCTAGGTTTACCTCAATGTTCTGGAGAAGTCTTCAGCATACTCTGGATACAGAGTTGAGTTTTAGCACTGCTTATCATCCTCAAACAGATGGTCAGTCTGAGAGAACAATTCAAAATCTAGAAGATATGTTGAGAGCTTGCTCTATGGATTTCAAAGGTGGTTGGAATCAACACCTACCATTGGTGGAATTTTCTTATAATAATATCTTTCACTCCAGTATTCAGATGGCTCCTTATGAAGCTCTCTATGGAAAGAAATGCAGGACTCCAACTTTCTGGGATGAAGTTGGGGAAATAAATCTATTAGGACCTGATATTGTTGATGAGATGGCAGAAAAGGTCCGATCTATTCAACATCACATAAGAGCAGCTCAGAGTTGAGAGAAAAGTTATGCTGACAACTGAAGAAAAGACCTAGAGTTTGAAGTGGGTGATAAAGTGTTCTTGCGAATATCTCCCTGGAAGAGGGTCATGAGATTTGGAAAGAAGGGGAAGTTGAGCCCTAGATATATCGGTCCTTTCGAAATACTGGATCGTGTTGGGAAGGTAGATTACCGATTGGCGCTTCCATCGAATCTCTCTCAATTTCACGATGTGTTCCATGTATCTCTCCTGAGAAAGTACATACCTGATCCTTCACATGTACTCAGCTCAGAAGTTGTACCGCTAGAGCAAGATCTTTATTATGAAGAAAAACCGATAGAGATTCTAGATCATATCAAAAAATTCCTACGAAACAAGACCACTCGCTTGGTGAAAGTTTTATGGAGGAACTACCAATTAGAAGAAGCTACATGGGAGCTTGAGGATATGATGAGGGAGAGGTATCCTCATCTGTTTGTTACAAAGTGAATAATTTCGAGGGAGAAATTAATTTTAAGGGGGGTAGAATGTAACACACGAGACTTTTATGAGAAATATTTTGTTTTTATGTTATATAAATCATCAAAGGAATCTTTCGCTGCACGCAATCGCGACCTTCCTCGATAGCGTATGTAGTACGCAATACCGAGTTCCACTAAACAATGATATATTATTATAATATTATAAACTAGCCATTATGAATAGTATTAACTGAATTTTAAAATTTACAACATTATTATTCATCTTACACATTTTCTAGAACATGGTAAGAGAACAAAATAATTTTTTTGGGTAAAATAAGTATTTATCAAAAAAATGCAGTTTTGCAGCCTTTTGATGGCGCACCCACATTAAATATAGTTTCTAACACTTTTATAAGTTCAATTTGACAAAATAAAATACTTCTTTTTAATCAGGATATAAAAATTTACTTTGGATAAATTTTTGATATTTTTCTGAAAACATTCATATTTTGATGAATAGTAAAAATACGCTAATTTTTAATTAAAAACAACTTTTTTCATTTTGATAATATTATATGGTTAAATTATAATATTGAATTATTTTAAATTATAGATAGAATATTATTTTACCATTTAATATAATGTATGTCATTAGCATTAATTTCACATTGAATTCATAGTTAAAAACATTTCAAGCTTTGGCAATGTTTTAACTTCTAAAACCCATTTTCTTAACAATGGGATTTATTTTAAATTAATTACTGCAACTTATATGTTTTGAATTTTGAAAAATGGATTCCATATTCAGAATCAGTGGGTCCAAATTATGTTAATAGGCTACTTTTTATTTTTGGGCATTATGAATAGTAACTACGGTAAATTTTATTTACCATAGTTAAAGGTAAATCAAGTAATTAAGGGTAAATATAAGATTATAAAATTAGCCTAACACCTGCCAAAATCCCATTTGATGACTAAAAGTCGACCCATATCACCTAAGGGTCGGATTAGATTCATTTAATGGACTTTTTTCCATGAAAATAATTTAATTATTATTAAAACCAATGAATGTGACAACATGTCACTTTCTTAAATCTTATAAGTATAATAATTTTAATTTGGTGATGCAATTAATGAAATTTAGAACATGAATAGTATCCAGAAATCTAATACAATTATATACATCATAGGAATTTATTTATAATTTTTAGGGATTAAATATTTATCATTAATTATGACACAATAGTGATGTTGAAATTATTTTATTAATTAAAATATCAAATAAATGGTTTTAAAAATATTAAAATAATTATTATATGCACTATTTAATGTGATCCACTAATTTTATAGATACATATGATATTTTTTTAATCTCTTAAAGATTTTAGTTTGAACATATCCTCTGTATATATTTTATTTAAATTCAAATAAATGAATAATGTCAAAATTGACACTATTGTTATTTTATAAAAATAACATATTATAAAATTGTTTAAAAATCACAAAAATATTTAAAAATTATAAATTAAAATTTATATGGTCATAAATGTCATAAAGTGTCAAATTATGTATAATTCACAACACATATGTAATTATTAATAATAATTTAAAATTTAGAATATTATTACCACAAATAAAATTAAATTGATAAATAAGGATAAATCAAGTTGATAATGTTTAAAATAAATTCCTAACATGTATAAATATTATTGGTTGATGGGATTACAACCCTATCTCATATAAGCTTCGAATATGAATCATTTTTGAAGTTTTTATGTGGGGTTGGGATTTAATATAAACTAATATTTCTTATATTTCCAAAGGTGCCCCTCTCCTCCCTTATAAAAGGGCACCTCCTCCCCCTCCTCCTCACACAAATTTGAGCCTTCAAGATCACTCAAACACTACCCATTTTACTTCCCCACTTCCATAGAATCATACTAGAGGTTCTGGTCTTCTTCAAAGACCAACCCTAGTGCCCTGAGAGGAGGTTATGAAGAGGCGCGTCAAAAAGAGGTAATATCCATTACTGATCCATTCCAAATTCTTTCTTCTTCAACTTATTATTCTTTAGTTGTTTCATTATAAAGTAATAACATAAGTATCACTCATATACTGATATGTTATTATATGTATGAAACAACCCTATTTCAACATCTATCCATCCTACGGAAAACGAAATCACCACGCGTGCGTACGTACAAAATACCGTCTCCACGCCGTGGTGTAATCTATTTTCCCCCACCACCTTACTTGGATGGGTATAATGGTGTAAATAATTACTATATATGATTATTTTAAAGTGATATTGATTCTGAAATAGTATACATACACTCCAATACAATTCCACGATCATGGGAATGATATCATCACTCGTGCGTACGTACGGAATACCATCTCCACGATGTGATGTGATTCGTTCTACATGATCTTCATTGCATAATGATTATATAAATGAATTGAATTAATAAATATGATATATAGTACATTAATACCATTCTGGAAATGATGTATCTATAACCTAAAGAGAAGAATAAGAATTTATTCGACAAAACACGCATAAGAACAAAAAGTTATAAACACCCGAATAACAAGTAGCAATGAAATATTACTACTAAGAAGCTAATAATATGTCCATATATGATATAATAACAATAATTATGATTCTGGAATAAGTCAATAACATTATTTAAATCATTATACAGGAGGTTCAGACACTTACAAGGCAAATCGGACCTAAGGTAAGGGAAAATATCACAATCTCTTTTTTATCCGAGATTGTTTATACTTTGGTATTTACTGGGGTGTATTTTATCATCCACATACATGTTCCCTCAATATGTAATATTGTTTCCATCCACTTACAATAGTTTATATCCAATTTTACCCTTTGGTGAGTTTTTAGTAAAGGATATGAAAGGAATCTTTTGTCATTTTTCGTACGAGGTACTTTTTGACTTTTCCGACAAAAGTACGAGAAGAATGTTTTATTTAACTTATACGGAATGAATGGATTTTTAAAAAATTATTTCCAAGAAGCTTCCTTTACAAGTTTTCAAGTTTATTTTTAATCAACTTCTTTTAGTTTAAAATTGTAAGACATGTTAAGAAAGGAAAATGTTTTTGAAGTAGAGAGGATATTTTCTTCAAGAATGGAGTTCAAATGTTTTATCAATATTATTTTCCATCTAAGATAATATAGGGTTCTTTTTCTATCCGTATTATTAAATTGATTTGATTATGTTGTGATGGAATTATTTTTATGAATTCCTTTATCTTATATGAATTATTTTATGATGTCATGTTGTTTAAGAATCCCATTTTTATTACATGGGTTATGCAATGATGTATGATTTATGATTTTGTGGCACACATAAGAATGGTATCATTATGAGATGGGTGGGACCTATATCTCCCTCCAATGCATTGGGTAAAGATTTTATATCTCATGAGATAGACATGGCTGGAACGGCAGGTTATACCGTTTCAGTGAAATAGGAATGAAACGAGGAGTTAACTCGGTTCAGAAATGGACTTTGTCCACTAAGATAGTCTTGGCAATGAGTCTTGACTAATAATAAATGATTCTCTATGAATATGTGTGTATGCCACAAAGTTTCATGTTTTATGTTATGATTATTGGGATTTCATTTCACTACTATGATTTATCCGATGTTATGAAATTATGTTCTCTTTTGCAAGTTAAGATTTCCAAAATGTTATGTTCTTATGAATATGATGTGATTGATATTTCTTTTTTTACCTTTATTGATCATTTGAGCTCACCCTTTTTTATGTTTTCTTTCCCCAGGTTAGGAAGAAGCTTATTAAGTAAGATATGCCAAAAGGGACTATAGATATGATGAAATAAATGGGAGATAGTGTAGACGCTTTATGAACTAGTTGTTTATGTTTCCCAGTTTCTAAAGACACTATACCTATACGGTCCTTTCATGGTTTTGTTATATGTTGTAATAAGTATGCTTCAATTTTAAAGTAATAAAAATGTATGTAAAGTATGGGTCGTCATAATCCTAAAGTTTAAAATGTTTTTAACTCAATATTTAATATGGAAATATATCGTTTGAAATAAGTTTTTTAACTAATATATAATAGAAATAATTTTACTATAAAAAATTCAAAATTTAATTTATCATTATAAATAATTTAAATAAAATGAAAATTTTCAATTCAAATTTAGTAATATTCATTATTCATCAACAATTTTATATTTTAAAAAAATAAACAATTTTACCTATGATATTTTTGATATTATGATTTCAGAAATAATTTTTTTTATTAAATGGATTCTCTAAAATTATTATAATTTATTTTTAAATAATGTGTGAAAATAGGTATTAAATCATCTTAAAGAAATATATTACTTCCGAAACATGTCATTTTTCCTTTTAAATAATTATGTATTTTTTTAATAATTAAATAAATAATGAATTTGGTTAAAAAATATATTTTTATAATTTAATTAATAATATTAATACCCAACATGATAAATTCATACTAATAATTATCATATTAAATATTAATATTTAATAATATGTAATCCCTCATTTAAAATCGTTATTGTATGTAACCAAAGAAAAAATCAATGCTTGATGTCACAGAATATAAAATCAATGGTCCATGTGAGATAAGATAAACATAATGATTCAAATAATTATAACTATTTAAGATATTGAATTTATTTAAAAGTAAATATTTTGTAAATTCCTTAGGTGTCATATTTCCTTCTAAACACGGTGTTGAATTCCATACAAACTATAAATTACAATGTGATTACTTTATGATTTTAGGGATTTTCATTCTCCCAAACATAAATAAATTTCATCCACCAAATTAAAATTGATCTTCTATAAACCATCATCCACAAACCCACATTGTAAAAGATTTAATACATCAACCTATTAATGAGAGATAAAAGGGAAGTAAAAATGTCATATTGAATAACACATTATTATGTTTCTATGTAGGAATCATTTGTGGAATGTGAAGATATCAACATAGAAGAATGTTTTAATTAATTATTTTTAGTTATTAAGGAAATTTATCTCCAGAATTTGAATGATCCATGAAATATTAATAGAAGAAATACAATATATATGTGTTCATCTAAAAGACCACCAGATTTATCATGTATGAATGTAATAGGAAAACATTATTGTTTCAAGAAATATTTCCTAAATTTGATGAAATATTTTACATTCTTAAAATATAAGAAAATATAATTAATCAATAAAATTTTCATTCATAAACACAATTTTATCCTTTGTTCGTGCTTTGATAAATTTCTAATTCATATCTTAATCCATCAAATGTATATCCAAAAATTAGTTTTCTATGTCTAAAGCACAAAAATCCACTTTTAATAGATTGTAAGATCTATAAAAGAGTTGTATTTCATTCCATATTCTTATAAATAAAATTCCAATCCCAATTTGGTTTTCAAAAGTAGTAAAACGTTTTAAATTAATATCTAAAACTAAAAATAACACCATTGGATCTTTATTAATGTATATTATTTAATCTACATATCTAAAAAATAATGACATAAGAACCATGAAATTATGTGGGTCGGTGGTAAGTGTTAACCCATATCACCCATCAAACAAGGGTTAATGCCCATTAGCCTTTAAAGATATGACGAATTTTCAACCAACATCTAGGTTTTCCTTTTTCAAAACCTTTATAAAATAATTCCTATAAAATTCCCACAAAAAATATGATTAACATCCAAGAAATTAAATTAATAATTAAAAAAGTTTACTATGGTTTTGAATACCACTTATTCTTTATAATGTCTACAAATATTATTTCACTCATTACAATTTTATTATAGAATATGTAAACCCAAATGGTTATAAATACATTTAAATTTTTTAATATGAACATTAATGATATTATTAATTAAATTAAATTTATACTAAAACATATACTTGACACACACTTATACAATAATATCTTTAATCTTCATAGAAACCAATCATGTAAAACAAAAAATGGGTGTTTATGAATTAAAACTAATGAGAAAATTAAAAATAATAACACCCTAATGTTATCCATAAATATTTTGTTGAAGAATAAATATATCCTTCCAAAATTTAACTGAATACTTACATGTTTCATAATTATTATCAACAAAATACCATTGGTAAAAATAATTCTACAATTTATTTCCTCAACCCCAATACATAAATATTTCACATGTTTTATTTTTAAAAATTTATCTTCATGGTCTAGGGATTAACCTTTAGATGATTAAATTCATTCAGATAATTCCTTGGCTCCCCAGATTTAAGACAAAAAATTATATATGGATCCTTAAGATGATATTTATTGTTATCCATCGTACTCTTCAATTTGCATCAACCATTATTTCTTTATTCTGTTATTTTACAAACAGAAATAATTTTCCCATTACATCAAGAAAAATTCTTGGGTGTCTCTTTAAACATTTATAACGTGATGTAAACTAATACGTATTTCATCATTCATCTACATCACTCAAGATATTGGTGAACTCCAACCTACTATTCTTAAGCGTGTGTGGGAGTCGGTTAAGGTATATGTTAATCATATTTTGGGGAAACTGATTAGGTATAATTACAATATTCATTACTCTTGTAATCATCCAATTTTTTCTCATAGTCACAAAAATTTCATTTATATTCTATGATAACATTATTCTTTCATGTTCCATCCATTGATTAAAACTGAAAATCATAGTGTGAACACAAATAATCATATTGGGTAAACAATAAAATCATTTATATGGTGTTTAAATCTTTAAACCTATTTTATTAATCTATGAAACTGAATGATTAACCTATATAATTCATCATAATCATATATAAAAATCATTCATAATGGTTTGTAGAGATAATGTGAATTATCGTAGGAAGAATCCTTTAGACAATCAAACCTAATGTGTAGTGGGACTCTCTGTTGGGAATCAGGTTATGATTGAGTCCATCCCAATGTTTCCTTTTCATATTTATTGACCCTAGGCAACTCTATGTCCTAACCATATCCACTTTTAGTATCTATAAAGTATATTTTTCTATGAATAACCACATAATCTATTACTGGTGAAAATTTAGGATGTTCTTCGATACTTATCCTAATATTCTATCATAGGGCCGTGTTTCCAAATATAGGTTTTCCTTAATCTAGATTGCAATGTTTCTACTAAAATTCAAGTGATACCAACTGTATAGACACTAAACCATGTAGTCTAGATCCATTTAGTTATTTAATATATTGGATTAAGTTACAATTAATTTCACCCTAAAGGACCAAGTAGTTCCACAGTCTTGGTAGACCAGATACATAAATGATGCCCATTTTACCATGGGAATATAAAATAAAACATAATAAATAAAAAAATCCACTGAACATAATCCTTGTAAAATCATTCAAATTTATTTTTATCATATCCTAGGTAATTGAAAAATAATAATGGTGAGTTGAAATTATTAATAAGGGATAAACACAGTGGAAGATATTATGAATAAATAAAGAATAATCAATATGGAATGGTAAATTTCTGAACACACATTCCATTTAACCAATTAGTGGTATCTCATAATTATATAGGTAGTGATCAATATGGAATGTTAAATACCAAAAAACACATTCAATTTAAATAACATTAAAACATGAATAAATAAAGAAAAATCAATATAGAAAGGTAAATAACTAAACAAACATGGGATTTAATCAATAATATGATAATGAAATTCATCTAGTGATAATATCATTGTGAAAATATCATGGATAATAATAATTACTGAATTATTAATTAAGGAAATTCTTAACTATTTCATTTTCGGATCTCAGTAATGATGAAACTACTACATTCAAGACATTTCACAATACATTTTAATACTATGAGTAAAAATATGCTTTATTTGGACCACATATTTTTCTCATGAGTCCTACTAATGCATCAGAGGAAATATTACACAGGTCGCCACCCATCATTGTAGGCGCATATAAACCCCGAAATACCAAATAATTGATTTAATTCATGAATCAATATTCCTTGTTGTCAAATATCTATATTGATTAAAGGATACATATTTTTCAATATTTCCCCTAGTTAATAAAATATCTTTTGAAGTAATCACCACATGTAAAAATGGTAAAGGATTTTTAAAATAGCAGTATCTATAAATAAATAACATAGATCATTAATAAAAATGTAATTTTCTTTGAATAATTGTTACAAGAAGTTGATAGTTTCAAGGGAATTTTAACAATCATAATAGAAAGTGATATTATACAATAATTTTAAGAGCATGGTAATTTTAAAGTAAAACCACTTGGATGAAATTATTTAAAGTTATAATTAAAAAAATGAATTATTAATGAATCAATATAGTACCTATCAATGGGTAATTATATACACCATGTAAAATCTAGTTGGTTTATAATATCAATTAATTCTTAATGGAATTTAATTTAAAATGAAATCGCCTACCACTCGTTTTATGCTACTTAAAAATTATTGAATGTTAAGAATAATCATTTTAAGCATATTATTAATTTATAATATAATGTTAACCATATATAATTTCATATATTATACTTTTATAACATTTTACCACCTTTTTGTTAATAATATTTTATTATTTTCGTTGTTTTTTGTGTAAATCAACATGTTTCCTCATTTGTGATTTATTATGGATGTTTTTATTCTTATTCATAAATATAGTTTCATCGCCTCTAAAATAATAATCATGAAATAATTATTATATTTATAGATCAAATTTAATTTTTTATAGAATCTGAAAATATGGTTTTGAGAAATGAATTAAATTACAATTATAGTGATGATATGTTCTATGTAAAAATGAGTAGCATTTCCATTTTACAATAGATAATTACGGAAAAGTGTTAGGTAATATTTCATATTTCCATAATGGTCATAATTCATATGTACCATTTTATATCATTAAATATACTTATATATATATCATCCATTTTTTGTGGTTATTAAAAGAGGCTCACATCGCTTCATGAAGGGGGTAGTCTAGATATATAGAAATGATGTTATCATAATCAAATAATTTAAAAGGTAAGAAAAATGTTATGAACCAAGTCAGAGTTCGATCTGACTCAAAACCCATCCTAGTCTAAGTCATGGGATGAAAGGTAATTTGAATCCCCATAGGTTGTAAACAAGTGTCTGGGTATCAACAAAATACATGGGGTATGATTTCACTAAATTATATAATTATAACCCACCAACATTAATGGACAAAACAGTAACTAATAATCATTACCAAATAAAGTAAAACAAAATTTAGATTCTAGGTATAAAACTTTTAAGCTACAAATCATGTGGAATAATGGAAAACAAAACAATAAAGCAAACCCATCAATCTATGTCACAAGAAGATCATCACCCACATGCCCACACCATCAACAACACCTGCTTGTGGAATAACAATAACAACCAGTACCACCATCAAAACACACCATTCCTTTACATGAGTGATACACAAAAATTATACACAAACCCAAATGTGTATGTAGGGTGTGACCCAAATCCCAATAGGATTCCACCCAACAGAAAAGGAATCCATTCTATGAAATCAAAATAAAAATTAACATGTACTCTTTATATGAACACCTTTGGAACATTTTCATGAAAACATTTTAATAGAAAATAATTTCAATGAAACACTTTGACAGAAAAAAATTTAATCAAGGAATCATTTTTATAACAACCCTTTAAAATGTATCATTTATAATGGAATATTTAAAAAAGATAAACTTGTTTTATAGTGAAATTCAACCGAGGTCCACTATATTAAAATTGGTGGTAAAACGTCACATAAGTCTCATGTCATAATAGAGTACCATGAGTAAATCCATAGGGTAATCCAGCTCGAGTGAGACACTAGAACCTCATACCTCCATGAAACCTGGTATTGTAATCTCAACAGTCTATATCCTCACACACAATACACAAGATAAAAGAAGCATATAATGTTCTAGTGGCATAAAATCATCATAATAGTTTATATTGTCATGGAACTTCAAATAATTCTAATTAAAATAGGGCCTTGGCACATTTGAATCACTAACAAACTAGTTCTAGCCCACCCATGTAGATACTCGTGATTTAAATTTTGCTGAAATTCATGTTCACATTCTACAAATATAAACACTTTCAAGTATATATGGAAATATTTTTAAATAAATCATTAAATCACAATTTTCCATAAACCATACCACTTTTCATTTTACCCACTCCAAACCCATTTTTAAATACATTTTCCCACAACTTGAAAAATTAATGAATTCCATTATAAATGTCACAAGAAAGAACCATAATCTATTTAACCACATTCCATGGCCATTACCCTTTGAAATCCACACAAATATCAATTTCAATATAAAAACATGCTTCTATTCATTTTCATGATTCATAATTCAGATCAAAAGTGTAATATTAGAAATCCAACTTGAAAAAAAAACTCAATTCATTCAGAAAATAAATTTTTAAATTTAAATCCATTTGAAGGACTATTATTCACCTACAAAAAAAGACTAAACCCCCATTAAATAATCATAGTAATGAAACATATAGAAATTATAGGAATTTCCCTATTGAAAATCTACTTTCATCATATATTAATGCCATAAGTCATCAAAAATACATTTTTCACCAAAAAAATGAATCATATAACACATGATGGTAACCATGAAATAATATTAAAATCATCCAACAATGCTAGGCCATGGAACCATGTACCTCACACTTGTAAAATTCTAGAAATTGGTTTAAAACCATAACCACAACACCACAAGACCCTATCAAGGTAAGATTTAAAAAAAATATCAATTTCTCACTGAAAAAAACTATATCAAATAACATTGGGTCAAAACTCCATTGGAAATTAGGAACTCAATAATGACTGCACAAGAATGATAAAAATATAGTGAAAAATGGGATAAGACACTTAATGGATGACTCCTTAAAGAATCTACACTAATAATTCCCAAGGAATTGAGCGTTAGTGGTCCAAGGAAGCATAGAGGGAGCTCCAATGATTGAAATCATGTATGGGGTGGATGAGATGGGTTTAGTATCAAATCTCAAGAGAACACTAAGAGTATTTTCATATTTTTAAAAACCTGGTCAACCAACATGGTTTTCCCATACATTTTTAAAAAATGTGTTGTAACCATGCCTACTTACTATCCAAGAAGAACAAGCGGCATGGTTAGACCACATTGTTTAAAAACTAGGCATTTACATTGTGACTATCTATTATCTAAAAATGTCACTAGGCCACCCAATTTCCTCAAGAAGGGTGCACAGTTTGACAAACCATTCACTAATCATGCACCTCATTCATTCAATCCAAAAACAATAATTTTTTCCAAAAGGATCTTTGACGAACTAATGAGTAACCTCAGTACCAATGATAAACATAGGATCATCTCAATTTTTAAACCCATCATACTTGAAACATGAGAGAAAAATTGAGTTCCAAAAAAGAATGGGAACAAAGGGTTAAACTATATCCTAGATGTAATAATTTTACCCTCTATGAAATCATTCCTCCCATAAAAAGTAATTCCAAGTTTGATATAAAAACAAAACCTGATACTCAGTCATAAACTAAGGTAGTTACTAACAACACCAGATGAGGAGAAACCAAGTACCCAGGGAAAAGAAAAAGAGGCTCACAAGATTTAACTCAAGAGGCCCAAATGGACTCACCACAATACACATAATGCCCCAAAAAAGACATGACACCACCAATTGATTGATATAATGGAATCAAATTATCACAAATGCCACATATGACCTCTCAATCTATAAACACCTCGAACATTTCCAAATGAATCTCATACCTCTTAACTGAAATGAACACATGAACTCAGACCAAAAAATTTGAAGTTCTTGAATCAAAAAAGACCGCTGGGCACCACCAAAATTTCCATGCTTATATATATAGGAAACTAAGAGACAACATTTCCAATAAAAAATTCTTAATGACAAGCTATACTATATACCAAACTATATTATCACAATGGGAGACCTGAATGAAATCCCTATCATGAAAATCCAACTAACAGTAACCAACAATGGAAAAGATAAAAAACTACATCTTGGTTGGGTATTCCAATATAATTAGAAGACAAATAATTTAGTTTAACTACAATGAACCAATGTGGGGAAATCCTCCATATTACAAACCCCCACAACAATATGACCAAAAAAAGAAACTCCAAAATAAGAGGAAATCGTATAAAAATTTATCATCCACATAGGGACACAACCTTCTCCAAAATAATAGAAACCCAAATAGAAACATATTCACAAGGATTACCCCAAAAAGATAACCAAATATATATTATCATCCACATAAGACACAACCATATCCATTTGGAATGAAACAACTATACATGAATCTTAAATTGTTTCCATTTCCCACATTGAATAGAAAATATAGACCATGGTCTCTCATACTCATGTAGTTCCAAACTACATGCCAGCCTCATAATAGGGATAATGGATGGATCCCTAGTGTTTGATGAAATTAATACCACGGTGTCTTGAGCTGAAGACCCCTAATCATAACTCCTTTTAATTCCACAATTATATACAGAGTGAACCAAATAGATCCAGAGAACACAACAACCCATGGGACTCACTTTCCTTAAAAAAGACTCTTTACCAAGATGGTCATTTAGAGGATAGATATATAAAATCCTCTTTTCTAAATTTTATGAAACAAACATGGAAAAATAACACATAAATGAAAAACCCATTAAAATTGCTAATTTGGGAATTTTGGATAGAAAACATGATTCCATTCAAGTAGAAGTTATCAAAATAATCCTCAAAATCACCTTTTTGGATTTAAAGAGAAAATTTCACCAAACACACCGAATCAAATGACCACTATGGCCAAAGAATTATTACAATGAAAGGGAATTTAAACTAAACCCAAATAGTTCACTAGACCTGCAAACAGTTTGGGGTGTTTTTTAAATAGGTTCGCTTGACTCTAAGACACTTCCCGAGAAAACCCTAATAGATTCATTACATGTGACATAGAATTCCACAAGCATGGAAGGTATTCGGATCAATGATACATAATGAATTATTATGAACTGAATTTCCACACTTATGGGACATCATTATATTACACCCAAAAGAAGCGGATGAATGATCAAAAGGCTTTTCCTATACAAAAACCACTACCAAAATATTCAAGATGATTTTCATTACTTGAATTCACTTAACCACTTATAGTTTAGGATATCATGAATAGAGGGGTTAAAATCCCAATTAATGACTCAATAAATCAAGGAAACTAAATTTTCATACAATTTTCTATATCCAAACTTCCACACAAAGAGGATATTCTAAACCGAAAAAATAGAGGTGTATTCAATTTAAGAAACTTGAGAAGAAATTATATGGGGTTTCAAACTAATGTGTCTTCCAATGGGGATCTATCTGTGGTCATGATTTGAATATCCACAAAATATCAATGGGGGTGTCTAATAAAAAAACAAGAGAACTAAGAAACATGTAACATCAATCCACGACCCTATCCAAACACACACGAAGTCATCACTCATAATAATAAAAAACATAATGGATACCCAATACATTTATCAAAATAATTCACCAACCATTATAATAAAACCAACCCATCAACAAGAACATAAAATTGAAACAATATTCAAAGAAGAAGGGTTTTAAAACTCAAATCACACTGTAAGAAACATTCCCAAAACGCATGGACACACACCACAAAAATATTTCTTATCAATACATCACACATTTCTTTTAAATAAAATATAAGAATAAAAAAATCTTGATGGGTTGTATACTGACCAAAGGTATTCCATGGAGCCTCACATAAGCATATTCTCATGAAATATAATTCCTTAATCCACTTTTACCCATATATCCATGAATTTGTTCTCTTCTAGAAATGATAATGGCCAAAAAAATTCCACCTTCCCAGACCAAACATTCAACCCATATTTTCAAAATATGAATCACCATCAAATTCCAAAAATTTAAAAAACTTATTTTCAAAAAATACTAGCCAATAGATCAAAACCTATTTGGAATATCAAAAAACATTTTAAAAAAATAACTATTCAAATAAAATAAATTTTCAAACAATATGCATCAAATTAGTTTATCCTTCTCAAGAAAATATCACATGGATTCATTATAGAAACCTAATTCATTTCATTTAAATCATTTTAGATAGAAAAAACATCATTTCATCAAAAACCATAGATTAGTACTCATTTATTATTATTTTAAACTAATATCAAAAAACACTTTAAAATAAATTTTATTATTTTGAAAAAAAACTATTTAGATAAACACGAGGATTTGGATTCAAAGACATAATTATCAGAAAACTCATTCCCACTTTATACAAAAATCATTTCATTAAAATCCATTTTTTCGAAGACTTCTTCCATATAATTCTAAAAATCAATTATCACCATTACAAAATCAACCAGTACCACTTTAAATAAGGTTTTTACAAATCAAAACAAGAGTCTTCAATATAGTTTTTCAAATTCATGGATGACCTACGATGTTCACAAGAGGGAAACTTATGTCAATAATAAATTTGTCATATGGTTGGTTTCCATAATCCAATCGCACCACTATCAAAGAGAGTATTATAGAAACATTTCACCAAGTACACATGGTTTGAAAGGCTCTAAAACTAATTGAGAACATTGACCTAACTCCATTTTCATTTCTCAACACAAAACAACCCCTAAGAACTAATGAAACTGAAAGAAACCTAACATCACATGGAAACAAAAGTATTATCACAATGTGTGCTGGCATAACACCCTACGCGTAACGAAAACATTAAGTCCTTAAAATCATAAATCCATTATACCTAAAGTCAAACCTAATAAAGTGATCCAAAAATATTTTAACCTCCTCTAATAACATTTTTTGATTAACCAATTGGGAGTTCCATCTGACCCAAGACCTGAACCGGTATGTGGTATGACCTAAAGGGGTTTTCTGATCCCCACGTGCTGGAAATTAATGCTCAAATGTCAAAAAAATACCTTGGTAATGGTTTCAACAAATTATATGATTATAAATCACCCAAAATAATGGATGAAAAATAATCATAACCAAACGAGGTATAAAAATTCATATTCAAGGTTTTTGAATTTTAAGAAGAACCTCTAGTGTAGAAACAAGAAATAAAATGACCATCTAGAAAGAATACACCATGAAATGAGAGGGGGATCACCCTCTACACACCACCACCACCAACAGCTTCATGATATGGAAGAAAAGTAACCTGAACCACCATCATGACACACCTTGCCTTTATCTGAGTCATTCAAACATATATTACACACTCCAAAAGTTGTATGTATAGTGTGATCCATATCATTGTAGGATACCACACAAAATAAAATGATTCTATGATATAACACAAAATTAAATATAAAAATTTACCCTTTATACAAATTCATATGTAAAATTTTCAAGAAAACATCTTGACGAAAAACCATTTTCAAAGGAACACTTATAAAAACAATTTATTCAAGGAAACATTTTCAGAAGAAAAATTTTAAAGCTAACATTTCATAAGAAAACATTTACTAAGATAAAATTGTTTTTAATGTGAAATACACTCATATTACCTTGTATAATGATGTATAGATCCACATCACATAAGTCTCATGTCATAAGGGAACACCATCGTTAAATCCATTTGGGTAATCTTTCTTAAGTGAGACACTAAAACCTCATACCTTGGTGAAATGTGTTGTAGTAACTAAAAATGTCAGCATCCACTATCACAAGACAATTGAGTGGTAGAAAATACAAAGTTTTAGTGTCTTAAAATCATCATAATAGTTTATATAGTGTTGTAATAATCAGCCATACTAAGTGAAACTGGGCCTTTCCACTTCTGAATCACTAGCGTACTAGTTTTATCCTTCCCACCTAGATACACAGGATTTCACATCTGCTCAAATTCATATTCATATCTCACATATATCACCACTTTCAAATATACATAACATGAAATATAAACACATAGGGAAATAAACCTTTTCCATAAACCAAACCAAATTCATTTTTACTTGCACCAAAACCATTTTAAAATACATTTTTCCACCACTAAAAAAATTCACTAAACCACACTGAAATTAACAAAATAAATTCACCGAATCAATTTATCCACATTAATATTACAAGACCCTTTCAAATATAAATTCAAAACAATCTCACTTTAAAATCATTCTTCCATTTATTTACATGATGCATAATTCAAGTAAAAAGTGAAATACAAAGAAGAAAACATGGAACAAAAAATCATTTCATTTAGAAAAAACATTTACCCTTTTAAATCCCTTTGAACTTTCATTTATCACATTGTGAATAAGGCATACACCCCATTCACAAACCATTATCAATAAATATACCAAAAATATAATCATTTACCTTTTGAAAATAAACATTCATCTTGTATGCAAGACAAAAAAGTTCAAAAATACTTTTCTCATAACGAAATTAAATAATATAACACATATAAATAACAATAAAAGAATACTAAATTCATTTAACAATTTTAATGAATGGAACCACCTACATCACACAAGATAACATCCAAAAAGTTCTGTAAAACCATAACATCTCTATCACAAGACCCTAATAAGGAATTATTTGACAATAAATATCAAGATATCACCTAAAAACATAAGATCAAACCAACATTAGGTCAAAAACACCACTAGAAATTTGGAAATCATTAAATAGTTGAGAAAAACCATATATTGATTGAGAAATTTTGGGAGAAGAGAATTACATGGGGACTTTATTAAAAAACCACACCAAAATCACCCAAGGATGGGAGAACAAGTGGTCCAACATATCTTGTATAGAAAACCAAGGGTTAAAAATCATATATGGGGTTTATATGAGGGGATTAAGATTCAAAATCTAGAGAACAAAAAACCAAAATCAGATTTTTATTTACCAAGACAAGTGGTAGGGTATTCCAGCACAGTTTTCCAAACTTTGTGGTAAACATGAATCCATTACTGTTTAAGAGAAACATTCCACATTGTTATCCCAAAAAGATTACAAACTGTGTTATAACATTTTGATTATCCAATGACCAAAAAAGTCACTAGGCTTCATAGTTTTTGGGAGACGGGCACATGGTAGGACAAACAATGTGCTAATAGTGTGCCACATACTTCAAACCCAAAACACAAATTTCTTCACCAAAATATTCCAAAGGAAAAAATGAATAACCTCATGTCCAATGATAAACAAAGGATAATATTGATGTTTAAACCCAACACACCAAAAACTCGAGATAAAAATGAAGATCCAAAACTGAATCAAAATAAGGGGTGAAACAAACACCTGGTTGTGATAAAAACAATATGTACTATCTTTACATAATTAGAATTATTTCATGATTAACATAATTATGTAATTTATATCACATATCCTCATTAACATTATCTTTATCACATTATTTGTAAATTGGTTCTGAAAGATGAAACACATTGCTTTTTGAGGTGGTAGTCCATTGTATGCATGAGCTATGTTATCATATCTGCAAAATAATGGAATGTTATAAAGTTAAATAAGATATGGTGACTTCAAATGAATAATTATCTAATAAATATCATATATATATATATGATTTATATCAATCATTATATCAAACAGAGATATGTGTTAATGAAAAAATAATAATGGAATTATTTCATGAAGTGGTAGACCTTCGTACACATGAATTATGATTTCACGTCCCAATTTATGGAAGTGGGAGAGGATTTATGTCATTACCATAAAATTAAAACAGATCTGCATATGGTGTATAATAAATCTATTATATCAGATTTTTTAAAAAATAATTATGTACTATATGGATAATTAAAATAATAATTCTTGTTGAAGAACATCATCTCTTCGTCGAGTATCCTACATAAGACTGCACCAAAGTATTTCTATGATAAATTTGTGAAAAAATAAGGCTTCTATGAAAATATGAGTAAATTTTGGATGTGAAATTAGTTGGTATTTTTGAACTAAGTATGTTTTAGGGTGTGAATAAGAAAAGAGAGTCGGTGTCCTTCTATATGTGAGGTTAGTGGAACACTTGTATCTTTTGAAATGATTGAATTATACCCATTTACTATTCATGTTACAATGTTCCAATAATGGATAATAATATGTTATAGAAGTGATAAGGTCCAAATACTACCATAAAATATTTTTTATAAAAAAATTTGTTTATTTTTACACTTATATGTTTTGTTTAACCACTCGTAAATTCATTTTTACCTTAACCATGGTAATTAATTTTTACTTTTTCCCATTTTCATTATTAAAAATCTTTAAGTAGAACATATTATAAAATATAAATTATTAATAATCAAAAAATGGAATGAATTTTCATAGATTCCATTGATATAACCATAAAAATTTATTTGGAAATTAATCTCATTGATATGATGAGAAAGTAGGTTTTCAAAGAGAAAATGATTCAAAATATATAGTGTTTTGGTATCAAAATTCAAAATTAAAATGGTTTAAATGAAATAAATTTGTTTAATTTATATATAATTTTACTAATTTCTCTTTTAACACAATCTAAAATAAAATTTATTATTATAAATAATTTAAACAAAATATATTTTTCAATTAATATTTGTTATTTTTTACCATTCAAAATATAAATAAAAATTTCCAAAAAAATCACCTTGATATAATTTTGGTACTTAGATTTAAAAAATATTATTCCTTTTATATAATAAATATTATTAATGTGATAAAACATAATTTTAAATTACATGCGCAAAGTGCAATTAAACTATCTTTTAGAAAAAATTCAGAAAACATTTTTTATCTTTTAAAATATTATTATTTTATTTATAATGAATGAATAAAAAATGAACATGTTTACAATATATAATTTAATAATTAATATAATCATATTTGTAACCTTTATTTTAGTGACACAGTCATAACTATAATAATAAATAATAATATTTTAATAATATGTCATGTTTTTCTTAAACATGGTGTTGTGTGTAACACCATATAAATTTAGTGGCGTGTGTAACACAATAGAAACACAATGTTGCATGTAACACAAGGTAAATTTTTTGATTCTTGTAATCTTATATATTAAAGAGATTAAATTTATTTAAAAATAAATATATCATAAATTCCTGGGGTGTTATACTTTGAACTAATATTGGTGTTGTTTGCTAAACACACTATCAATTATATTGGTCAAATTTTAGAAATTTGGCAGGTAACATTTCAATTTCATTAAATTTTTTTAAAGTTTTGTGTTTTAAAAGCTTTATATGTAGTTCATATTTAACCTTCTTTATAAATATTTAAAATTAATGATTTATGTAATGTTTTAAAACATTTTCTCACTATCATGTGTGTTTTTTATTATAAATCTTTAAAGTTTAGTTTTTAAAATTGTATAATGTAATTTCAACTCACATTTTCCAATTACATTGTTATTTTAAATAGTTATAACTGAAAATGATATACCCTTTTATTTTTATTATATAACAAAATTTTATATCTACTAGGGAATAAGATGTCTATTTTTATGAGTTTTTTATAGAAATGAATGACTTTTTCTGTATTATTCATCTTATAGTATATGGAAAATGTATATGATGATGGGTGGGTATATTATATCCCAAAATAAATTGGGTAATTTTAATTCTATTGGGTGAATATATGTTGTAATTAACTATAAATATTATTCAATTTATAGGGCTTATTATAGAGGTAATTATAGTGGTTATAAAGATTATATCATAAGATGACTACATGATTTTTAAGAATTATAGGTATTTTTTTGGGAATATTTTTATTCCATAAGGTGATAATATAAACATATGATCAAATAAAGTTTTTATATATTTTAATAATGAATGTTTTTTTAACGGAAATTTATTCCTGAGTTCTAAATTTTTCTAAAAACCATGATTTGGATTTTTCATTTAATATTTATTAAAATATGTTTTATGATATACATTGGGAAAGAATATTTATTTTTTTAGTATGTAAATTATTATTTTTAGTTAAATTTTGAATATATTAAAAATGAAATATTTCTTATGGGTTTTCATTAATTTAATGTGAAAAAAAAGGTTTATTTTACTTCAATATCCATAATGGGATTTCTATGCTCACCCTATAATTTCAAAAATTATTTCCAAGATTAAATGATGATTAGAAACTATATAAAGGAAAAATTATATTCTATTATGACACTTATTATTTAAATAAATTATTCTTAAATGAAACTATGGTGTAAAAATAATATTTTGTTTTTTGTACAATATATGGATGTGTATACATCATTATGTAATATTTTTTTAATAATTAAAAAAACAATAAAACTAAAATATTATGGAAATTTAGGAAAATATAATCATTTAGATTAACTAATAATTATGTGTTTTTTAGGTTATAGGTTGTCCTGGTTTCAATTGGTGCATGTTTTTGTTTTTGGACTAATATTTCAATATTACGTTAATGATAAGTGGAATTTTGTGTCGTTCATTGAGGATCAAAATAACATGGTTGAAATTTTTTTTAGAAAAAATATTTTCATATTCTGATGTGATAATGGCATAGTTTTTATCAAAATCCATGTTGATGATTTTATAGAAAAACATGGGACCTGGAACTAAGTATTTGTGGTATGGAATCCTCAATAAATCGGTGTTCTTAAGAGGATAATTCATGTCATTAAAAGCATTATCTAGATGATACATATTTAAAAAGGAATTCCATATAGGTATTAGAGGGAATCTCATTTGAAAATGGTATAGATTATAAATAATTATTTCATGTGTCCAAAAGAAGATGATAATCCTAACGAAATGTGTTTAGGAAGAAATCTACAAAAAATTTCACTTGAATCATCAAAAAATTATTCTAAACATAGAAAAATTAATTGATTTCTTTAACCTCATACATATGAGGTGATTTTTCTATGATACTCATCCCGGATCAAAGTGTAAAAATGTTATAACAATATTATTATAATAATAGATGAAATATGATATTTAACTTATTATTAAAATTAGAATAATTTTAAAAAATAGTAATGAAATCCTATAAATTTTTAAGCATATTTGAGAAACATAGGGTAGGATCATGTTTTTTTTGGATTATTTTGAATTATACACTGATGAGGAGTTTAATGAAGTATTATTAATTCAAAAAAAATGTATGAAGAAGTAAATATATCATTGAAGATATTTTCATTGATTACCAGTTATCTTTTATTTAAATAAAAAAGATATAGACTCTATAAAAAATATATGTTATATCACGAATACTGATAAAAATTAATGTTTCTTAAATATGATAATTTCATCAAGGATATCCTAGAATATTTTATAAAAATATAGAATATTATAAATTTGTATATGATTCTATGTATATAAAAAATTTATTATTAGATCCAAGTAGATATTATATGATAAATTCATAAATATATAATGGTATTTTACAATAATGATTGGATAATGTGAAAATGGCATTTCATAATTGAAGGTATTTATATATATGATATTTTTTCTCATATAACAAGACTACATATGATTTTATTTTTTATATCTAACGTATTGAAAGAAGGATTTATGGTGTTTTAAATTGAAATAATAATATAATTTCTTAATGGATATAATAGAGGAGAGGTACAAATAAAACAAATGGTTTGATTTATCATTCATAAATATAATATTTTTTCTTTTTATTTAATAATGGTTTTTATGGGTTTGTGTAAGAAAAAAGATAATAGTATACTAGGATTTATAGACCCTTCAAATGACATTTATTCTAATGGTCAGGAGTTGATCACCATCTCTAAATGAAAAAGTAGAATGATCAAAGATTGATTATTCTCAATTTTTTTGTGAAAAAATATTATAAGGATTTAAAACAACACAATGGATTCAATATAAATATTTCTTATTTTGAATGTGTGAAATCTAATTGATAAGAAAATTATCATTATACTTTGTTTTTAGGTTATAAAATTAAGTAATTGTAAAATATTATGACATTATATATATATCCCTTTAAATATATATTGTTGTTTTATATAATTTCACATAATCAATTTGTCAAAAATGAAAAATGATATAATTTATGGAGATAAAATATTACAATGAATGATAAACCCAAATAAATTATGATATCCTAATATGAAACATCATTAAGAATACTATAGTAGGAATAAAAACACAAGTTTATAAAACATGTTAACATGAAGTCCTCATCCACATGGTTAGCATTGGAAATAAAACCTTTACTTATATATAACGAAAAAATGAAAATCATTTGAAATAAAATATATATTCTTATAATTATGAAAATTAAATGGACAGATAATTCTAGATATCTATTTATGAATATACATATAAATATAATATAGTCAACGAATATAAGACCAATGGATATATTTTCATTGAATATATGATCATTAAATATATTTTCATTGTAAAGACAAGGAAATTTCAAGGAAAATTTTTTTTCTTAATTTCTTTGGAATTTTACAAGAATGCAGTTTCTGACGGCGCCTAATTCTGAGGCCCGGTGTGCCGAGAATCAATTTCCAAAGTTTATCTCGGGTACATTCAGTGAACGAACGAGCGGGGTTTTCTAACTTTTGAACCGGTGCTCGGAATCGAAATCTGAGGGCACCGATGAAACCGCAGCGCTGATAATTTCTTAGAAACAACATTTCCGGAGTTTCATTTGCTCGGGTGTGGTTTTTAAATTTTTTTGGGTTAAGTAAAGGAATAAAATAAAAATGGTGCGACTAATTTTTATTTTATTTAAAGTTGTTTAACCTAAGCTAAGTGGTTTGAGTGGGACCCACTATATCCTACTGCACTAGGTAGGATATTTGTGGGGTGGGGCCCACACGAGCCCCACATTTTTTAAACCCCTCCTTTAATTTAGTAACACACCCGCACCCCCTTTAAATGAAGTCAACCCTTGCATTTAACTCGATATTAAATGCCTCTTTTAATTGGGCGGTTAAAACATTTCAATTAATTCAATTAATTGATTGATTCAATTTTGAATTTCAAAAATGTTTGGCTTGTGTGTTAATAAAATAAGACATGTCTTCTCTTATTAAGGGGATCGTTGTGCGTGAGGGTTTGGGATAATTTTCTCAAAGTCTTGAAGTTCTTCCACCTCGACGAAGAACATTCAATTAATTCAATTAATTGATTGATTAAATTTTGAATTTCAAAAACGTTTGGCTTGTGCGTAAATAAAATAAGACAAGTATTTTTTTTATTAAGGGTTCTTTGTGCGTGAGGTCTTGGGAGAATTTTCTCAAAGTCTTGAAGTTCTTCTTCCTCGACGAAGAACGCGAAGAACGACAACCTCCGACGACGGACGACGGTGAGAGATGCCTTCCTCAGAGATTGAAGACCCGACGGGCATTTCTTCGTTCCTTCTTCCTGAGTCAAAGGAAGGGAGACACTGTTCTTCCTCATACGATCTCCGTCAACGTGTGTGGAACCTTATTCCATGATGCCTTCTTCCGCGACGTTCAGTTCTGCGATGAGCCTTCATTCAACAAACGCTCGAGGTAGGGGGATTTATTTCTTTTTGTTCCTGATTGCTATCATCACTGATTATCGTCTTATTTGAGCCGTCTGATATCGCAATAAGGAGATGAGTTTGGACCGCATGAACACGGCCGACCCTCCTCCCCCCTTGATTGTTGTTTTGTTGCGGCATGTGTAAGGCGGATCGGTGCCATTGCACCGCGCTGAAACTATGGGAATGGGCGAAGAAGCACGGCGCAATCGCGCTGCGCCGTTGAAGTCGAACAAACCGCAGCACCGTCGCACCGCGCCGGAGAACCTGGAAGAGACCGCGGTCAGAGTGGGGCCACGGTGGAGGGGCGCGACGCCGTCGTGCCACGCCGGTCGGACTAAGGTCGTGGCCTGAGGCCGTGGCAGAGCAGGGAGCGGCCGCTGGCCTCGGAGAAGGGGGACGGGACCGCGGCCGTCCCGTGGCGGCAGCAGCCAGCCGTCCGAAGTGGGCCGGCTAGTCAGGGGAGAAACTGGGGGTTCGTAACCCCTAGCTAGAAGGGAGGAGCCCCCCCCCACGTGGGGGCCGTGTTTAATTAAACAAGGGGGCAGCGCCCCCCCCCCTGTCCGCCCAGCTCGGTCACACCGAGCTAGCCAGCGGACCGCGCCAGCGCGCCGGGCTGGGCCGCGCCCAGGCCGGGCCGGGCCGCGCTATCCGGGCCGGACCCGGACCTGGTTTGGGTCGACCCGGTTTCGGCCGACCTAGGGGGTCTTGGCCCGGGTCGGTCTGGGCCCGAAACCCCCATTTTCGGACTGTTTTCGTTATTTTTCCCATAGCTTGGGCTACGGACCTCCGATAAATGCACCGTCAGCTGCGATGCGATCCTTGGAATGAGGCGGTCGTTTCAGTATATTATACTCAGGGTTTAGGAGAACTTTGGGTACGTCCGGGTTGGTTCAATCACGAAACCAACCGGGCCCTCGGAGCAGAAACACATATATCTCGAGCTCCGGACGTCTGATTGACGTGTCGTCGACATTGTTGTACTCCTATTGATGAGACGAAACTTTTGGCATGCTTCTCCTAAGAGTTCAGGGTACAGTTGAGATACAGCCAGGTTGGTTCGCACACGAAACCAACCGGGCCCCTAGGACGAAAAGGCTAATAACTCACAGACCGGGTGTCGGTTTGACGCGCCGTCTGTTGTGTTGAGACCCAAATGATAGGGAGGTCCTTTGAGATACTTATTCGTGGGACATTGTGATACTTGGAGTATCGACCTATAGCTCGTGGAGCAGACCATCCCGGAGACGAGCGTACAGAGTACGGAGACCGTGTAGCTGGCTGAGACCTGATGACTGCTTGTCCGATTCGATTCGGAGTGACTAGCATAGCCCAGTGGGGAGCACGACTTTGTGAGGTGGTAGACCCATGGTGGAGGAGCACTACTTTGTGAGGTTGCAGACCCACGGTACTCAACAGGAGGAGTACCTATGTAGGCTATGAGGGGGAGCACTACTGTGTGAGGTGGTAGACCCATGGTAGAGGAGCACTACTGTGTGAGGTGGAAGACCTGCAGTACTCGACAGGAGGAGTACCTCAGCATTCTTAGGTTAGTGAGCAGTACCTCGAAGTCATGACAGGATCACTGTACTTTCCAAATACGGAGCTCTTTAGCAGTTATGGTTTTGATAATGAAAATCCAGGTTTGAGCTGAGTCTATGACCTTTGTGTTTACCTCATGATTGAGATGGGTCACTTGATAACTTAGGTATATGTATGGGCATATACCTGGGTTGTGGTTATCCGTTTATTTCATAACCTTCGTGTTGACCTCATGATTGAGTTGGGTAACTTGATAACTTAGGTATAAGTATGGGCTTATACCTAAGTAAGGGTTATCTGTTGAGATTCTTCTTTGTGATTATACTTGTTGGACTTAGTGACACCTTGAGGGTCTCGGGGTCCCAACTGAGTATTGTTATACTCACCCCTGCACGGGCTGTGCTCGCACTACGTTGTGTGGGTTGCAGACGACAGACAACGCTGATCGTGGTTGAGGCTTGCGGAGCAGGTCGATACCTGGAGGTGGACCACTGGGTGGGACGTACTCAGAGCGAATGGCTGGACCCAAGGAGCTGTTGAGGCTATCTATACCCACCCTTCAGGTGGGACTTCCAGTGGACGACTCGACGTTGCGGCTTTACTTTTCAGTTGTTGTACTCCCTTTTTCAGTTGTACTTTACTTTCATCTTGGGTTTTTATTCTGCCCACTTACTTCTCCGCAGTTATTATTGTACCCAGTTTTACTTAGTGTTTACTTCCGCTTGCTTACTCTGTGTGTTTTTTTACTTATTAAAGGAAATACCTTCCCTTTTTATCGAGAATTACACCTTGGTGCTATTCGCCAGCCTCTGGCCTATGGGAGGCGGGCTTGGGGTAGTCACAGCATGGGCCCCGAGGGCGGGTCGTGACATTCATTGTATATACAATTATTGGATATCTGATCTCTATATGTACTCCTTACCAATTCTTACATTTATGTTGAGAAACTATTTATAACTTCTTTAAAATGTAATTCATGAATAATAAATAATTCTGGAGTAAACTAAATAGATAATACTTAAATATATTATTTAATAATTTTATTCACCATATTATTATAATTATTATTTAAAAAACATGATTTTATGTTCTTATAAAATTAAAATAAATATTATAATCCCAATTTATTTTGAAAATTTATTAGTTATAAGATAAATATTTATGATTATGGGGATGTGATTAAAATCATTTAATTCCTAGAATAGATGTATTTAAAAGATTAAGTTTCTAACTACTAGGTATTTTTATATTAATAAATTAAATTGACCATTTTTTAAGAATGGTGATAACTTTTTTTCACTATATAATTAAATATTATCACTTATATAATTAGTAATTAAGAAAAAAGAATATTAAAAACAGTTAAAGATTAAAAAATAATTTCTTAATACAAGTAGTTTTCTATACATTTTAGACTTTCATTTAAATAATTAATTTCTCATACATATAAACAATTTTATAGTAAATATAGTACAAATTACTAACCATATTATTGAAATTCATAAATATTTTCAATTTCATTTTAAAAATAAAAAATTTACCCTTGGTAATATCATGTTACTATAGTAAATTTAAAATGAGGTAAAATCATTAAAGTAAGGGAACATGATTTAATATGGTTAGTAAATTGTATACATGGGAGTATTTGCAACCTGTATACATTATTTATTCTCTTTAGATAAACATTCCTTCCAAAAATGACAACCATTTACCTTATAGTATGGAATCTTCAAAAATACAACTCACAACTCGCCTATAAAAGGAACCCTACACTACCCTTAAAACCCACTCAAACCATTCAATCACCACTTGAATACATGAATATTATTCCCCACCTAAATCATTCTTCTATATGAGATAGAATCTATTTTCAATAAGGAGGCTAAAATACTTAATTTTAAAGGAACACATGTTGATAAGGATATAATTCATTGATCTATGTATCTACAATATTCACTAATATTTTAAATTACCTTCTAAAAAAAATAATTATAGATCTTATAATAATTCTAATAGTATTTTATTAACTTCATTATGATTATATAAAATCTATATTTCTATTATATGAGTCTAAACATTTACTAATTCATTTGTATGACATGTAATCTTTTGATTCTTGTTAATAACCAAAATGATTGATGTCATAAAAAATATGAATTTTAACCATGAATAAGTATTATGTATTTAATACTAGAAATATATTATATTAAGAAGAAATTATTATTATGAATATTATTCTGAAACATTTGAAAATAATTAATGGTCATTATAAATTAACTTGTCATTATCATTAAATTTATTGTCATTTTTTCATGTATATTTCTATTTATTCAGTGAGACAAATAATAATAATAATAATAATTATTAATATTATTACTAAATAAAAAATAAAAAATTAGATTCCTACTAATATAAATTATTTTCATGGAACAAAAAATGATCATTTTAATTCTATTAAAATATTCTATCTTTTAATTAAATATATTAAATTGAAAATTTAAAAACTGATTACATGGGTCATTACATATTCCATTAAACTCCCATTAACTTTATAAAATGAACATGGAATGAAAGAAAGCATTAAAAAAATTGTACACTATATAGAATAATATAGGAATTATATAATTCTTATCAATAAATGAGGATTAATGACATTATCATGAAACATGTATGACGTAATCAAAATTATTATCATCAAATGATGAAAATGAACAATTAAATAATATGTGTGTAATAAAATTATATAAATAGAGATTATAAAAGTTAATATTTATAAATATGTCCCGTAATTGAGTGATTAAAATGTATATTTTGCAGGGTTTAAATCACTTTCATGGAAAAAGGATTTAATGGTATGTTTTTATCATCTCAACATCAATTTATTATGTTATGATTCATATTAATCACTTGTTCTCATTTTTCTAGAGTATAAAAATACCATAGATGATTGTTATTAGAGTTTTTATTCTATTTTATGTATTTCAAAAACCATCTTAATAAACATCTTTCAAGGGAATCTGATTCTAATGTTAATAGAGACATTTGGGTTTTTTCTAAGTCTAACATTAAAATCAAGGTTGTTTATAACAACGTTTCTATTAGGGAAAATTGTATGTTGTCTCCCCCTTAAAAAGACACATATTTTATTCTACAATATTTTTTCTCAGTATAACAATAATTATTATAATTTTATCTTATTTATTTGTATATGTCAATAGAAAATATTCTTGTATATGAAATAAACACAATATCATCTTCCGGATAGGGAATCTTTCGCCTTCATGTCCATGTTTTTCGTGTTCTTTTATGTATGTACATATATATAACACTCTTGTTTCCTATTTTAGTTTTCTTTTAATGGTTTAATAAATTAAAATTTTTTAAATTGAATTATTTTAAGATTTTTTATATACAAATAAATTCCTATCTATTTTTATATTCTTTTCAAAAGTGTGAAAATAATACTTTTAATGACTTCTGTATGAATCTTTCATGTAGACAACTTCTTCATTTTTTAAAATGAATCCTCTATAAGTTTTCACAGATTTATAAAGTAATTTTTATTCTATTTTTTAGAAATAATATTTCTTTAAACAAAAATTCATCAAAAATGTAAATGGTATTTATTATTATTATTTTATGTAATTATTAATAATATTAAAATTTTATTTTAAAATATTTCATTAAACATAATTGTTTCTTATATTTATCTAGGAATTTTTTCTAATTGATATATATGTCTTGTCTCTCTAGAAATATAATTACCATGTCGTGTTCAAATATTCATGAAACCTATTTCTTTCACTATAGATAATTATGATATGATAGAATTATGAATAATTTCATGTTCATCATGGAGTCACATGTATGGTCTAACACTATTTTTTTAGTGGTTTCAATTTACACCATCAATAGATTGACAAAAAAAATTTATCTCTATGATCAATATGGGACACACATGGTTATATGTAGTAAACAATTTGATGGATTGTATGAAGTTTTAAAAAGTCCACAATGTAATAGGAAGTGGGATATACCACTCCATTATGTTACAAATGTCATGGTGGTCGATATTTACATATTTTGGGAAGTTTATCCGAAACATTTTTCAGCATTGTAAAATTTCAAATGTTCCTATATCATTTTTTTATGTATTATGATTATATACTCAATTTTAAAAACTATTGTAACTGTTGTATTATACTATCACAAAATATGTATTCCATGAATGTAGATTTATGATATATGTACTTTTAGGTTTTATTATTTTATAATATATCTATAAATATAGATTCTGTTCATAGGACTATATTATCACTTATCATATTCAATTACTATCTTTTATATTCACTCTTTACTAGTCATCAAAGCTTAATCTTTTTTATGTTTCATTTTCACTAACATCAATGAATGATTATTATATCTAATATGTTTATAATTTTATCATGTGTAAATAATATTGTTAAGAGATGTTTAAGAATGGTTTAAAAATAAATTTATTATATATCTATTATCCAAAGATAATAAACCTATAGGTTTTGTGTTGTGTTTTATTGTTATATGTAGTGAATATTCTTGTAAAATGATGAATTATATATGTATGATTTTACAAGGTCATATAAGTTGGTATCAAAGTAAGGTTTCGTTATTTTTGGGGATTATGATCGCAGTAATAAGAAGATAAAACATAAAATAACGTATGACGAACCAAAAAGAATTTAGGATAATCTTAATTTTTCAGATATTGAAATAATGTTCTCATTGATTAGGATAACCTATTATTAGTGTTCCTTATCATATAATTATTAACATTAGTTGTTGTTTCTTTATAGTCACACTAACCATTATAGTATTCATATTGGATTTAAGATTGAATCATGTTTTTGAAGTTGTGATGAACATTCATAATATCATAAGTATATTATATGGAAAAGTTAAATGAAAACTAAAAAATATTGAAAAGTGTATTTTTATTTTATTTATAGCCATAATGGCTAGATAATTATTTATATTTAAAATTAATAGTTGTATTATTATTTTATCATAAATTTATATCTATTATATAATAAGAGGTAATGGGAATTCACTTCAAGTAAATGTTATATTAATCCATTTAGTGAAAATTAATTTGCTTTTGGGTCTAGACCAGACCTCAAAACATAGAGATTATATTAATTGTTAGGGGAGAAAATTCACATTAATATCTCAAAACAACCTATGATCATTCTTCTATAAAACTACAAATGGAAATTAATTACATTGTAGGGGTCAAAATACAAAATCATGTGGGGAATTTAGCTCCAATGGTTAGGAAAAACACCAATATTAAAGATATAATGGTTTTGAAGGACAAAGTTGATTTTTCATTAAGTGTTCCTTGAAATTCCCCTGAATCAGATGGTTGAATTTTAAAAAGAACTAATTTTTTGTGGTGAAATTATATCGAAGAATCATTATAGAACATCCCCATTTGGTTATAATTAATTAATGAATAAATATTAGTTGAACATAGAAATTTATATTATACACCCATTTTCTTCACAATGGGGTTCACTAAATCTCTTTTTTAATAATATATATGGATCAATTCATCCGTTCATTTGTTTTCATGAAAATAAAATGATTACAAAAAAATGTATCATCTACCCTATATTGGTAACTATTTTGATCAATTATGTGGGGCTCAAAACATCTTAAAGATTTACCTTTAATCTATAAAAATATAATTAAGGGTTAAAAGGAATTTAATATCTAAAAAACTTGCATATAATATATAGACACTATGAATTCATAGTGATTCCATTCAGACATAAAATTTCGATTGTTACCTTTATTGAATTGAAGAATACTGTATTTATGGATTATATTGATCAATTTTTGGTATAATTTATAGATTATTCTCTTATATATAACTATATTAATTATGTTCATGAAAATAATTTAACTATAGTGAAAAGTAATTTTAGAAATGATAAATTTTATGAAATATTTTTAATTTTTTAATTATAGATTTAGAATGTATCACACATTTTTTATGTAATAACAAAAAATGTTAACATTTGTGGATCCTTAAATAAAATATATAATTAGATAATGTACTAGTCTAACCATGAAAATAAAGGTATATAGGTTTCATAGATTGGATATATATTATAAAATTTTTTAGAGAAATTTTTTTCTATTGTAAAATCAATAAACCATGTTGACTAAGAAGTCAACCATGTTTATTTGGATAGATTAATGTAAAACAAAATTCTTGGATCTCAACAAAATATTGGTCACATAACTTATATTCACCTCCCTATAGTGTATATGGTTTTTGATATACATTTATGTGTTAAAATATGTCGTGGAATATGTCCTCATGCAAAATGACCAAATAGTGACACTAGCCTCATGTCAATAAAAGGATCCTGAGAAAAATTACCCAAAGCATGATTTAAAGATCTTACTTACAAAATTTTAGTAAATTTGTAGAGTAATTATATATATTATGAAAGTATTAAATACATACCAATCAAAATATATTTATGTATAAATTCACAAATAATGATTTGAATTTATGGTAAAAGAGATGGTTTGAGGTTATCAATGACAACAAATTTTCAATATATTAAAACTGTGGGAATGTGAATACGGTGGCTGATAGGTAGAGTAGGAATGATCACGATACCTTTTCCATGATAAGGATTAAAAAAGATACAATAACAATGGATTTGAAAAGGTTGGACCTGGATATCATAACGGAAGTGAATAAATATTATCATTCCCAAATATGTGCTCTATAAATACAAAAATAAAAGTTTGACCAGTTGGATGATTATAATATCTCAACACTATCAAAAAAATTTGGATTGAAAAAATATGTATTGAATCATCAAAAATCATTTCTAGTGGTTCAACATGAAGTGTTATATTAGAAATTATTTATCTTGATGATTTATTATCGAATATTTTAAGGTTAACCTAATAATTCTAAGATGATGGTGTAATCATTGCTCACACCTTTATGAAATTGGGAGAAAAAATACATGATTTCTTTAGATTTTATAATACCACTACTAGATAGTATTCTATTTTTCATATAGTTTTACTCCTTTGAATCTGCCACATTCTATTTCTATTTAATAATATTTCTCACTCAACCAAATTATCAAGATATACATAAAGTATTAAGGCTTCAAGAGGTAAGACTCTAAATTATTTATAATCAAGATCCAAGGTTTTTCTAAAACATTAGGAAAAGGTTTCACCAAAAATTATATATACATAAATCATCTATTTTTAATTTTTATCCTTTTACAAATATTAAATTTTAATGGAAAATTAAAATCTTGAAGGAAATGTCAATATATTTGTTAATGGATTTCAAAGGATCTTAGGATTAACAAATTCCACATGTAAAGTTATAATATTATAATAATATACATTAAATAACTCGAAAATCCACATTTGAGGATCTATATAGGTAGATGTGTGTAACTACTACATTTTGGCACAGATTTGGAGATTATAAGCTATATGGACCATGTCATTCTCATGAAATGTAAAACCTTACTAATAAACATTCAATGAAGAATTAGCACTACACAAAATCAGCAATAGAGCTATATTGTAATTGTTGACGCTATATAGAGTTTAATGTTAAATAAATTGTATTCCTTTAAATATCACCATGGAATTGGTTTATGAGATTTAAGTATAAGGAAAAATTTATTCCTAGATACATTGGATACATTATATTTCAGGATCATGTTGGAATGGTAGGTTATCAACTTTTATTTCTACTATACATCTCCAATGATCATGATGCATTACACGTATCACTTTTATGTTTTAATAAACCTCAAAACTATTATATAATAAAATAATATGTATAGTAATTGGAAAATGATCTATCTTACGTAGAATAACTAGTTTCAAGGTTGGATATTTGAGATAAATTACAACAATGTAAAACTAATAAAACATTTGTCCTTCTTGGGAGGAATCATATGTTTGTTGAATCTACATGGCTTCACAATGATGTAATGAGGAATAATAACCAACATTTATTTAATCTATGTAAGGAAATATCAATGTTAAAACTTTATCAGGATGTAAAATATAAAATCCCATTATTTTAAAATATATTTCACTTTAAATAAATATTCTGATATATAGAAGTTTATATAACAATAAATGAATTTAAATGAATCATGATATATTGTATTGAGATAAAATGTTATATTTTTATATCTACTTAAGTAAATGATAATAATGAAATGCATAACATCATTCAGAAAACACAACACAAATAAAACAATAAGTTTATAAAAGGACCACAAACATGAAATCATTATTCACATGGATTACATCAAAGATCATACCTTATGTTAAATATAGATTGAAGGAAATAATAATATAAATATAACCAAAAATTACAATGATATAAATTAATAGGATTAATGAATATAAATATGTATGTATGTATTTCTATTGAAATATAATGTGGTTGTTGGATAAAGGGTTATTTGATACACTACCATCAGGAATATGGGTATTTGGTATATAGTCGATGGATATATGGTGGTTGTATAAACTATTGTCTACAAGTCACATTAATGTTAATTAATTTTTTGTATCAAATAAAAAGTAATATAATTAATATATAATAAAAAAATTTATAATGAAATAAAAAATTATAAGAAAAAATTATAATATTTTATTTTTTATTCATTATTATTTATTATTATTATTAATTATAAAAAAGGACATGGTGAGTTTATAAATTTCAAACAAATATTAAAATAAAAATGGATTTATAAAACTAAAATATTTAAAGATAAATACTTAAATTTAATAGCATTTTATTTAAATCATTATTAATATAAATGTGGTATTTTTTGAAAATGTTTTTTTACTATTTTGATTTTGTATCTTATTAATGTTAATTAACCATTTTTTCAAACATGATTCAAATATAATGTTCCAATTTAACAAAAAATACATTAAAATTTACTTAAATTTTATTTAATGTGAAATAATATTATCAACACTTAGACATTAAGACGTTTTTTTCTAAAAAAAACTCTTGTTTATACAGTTTTTTATTTTGAATTGAAAGCTAAATTTATAGAATATTGAAATTACAATAGATTAATTTATTTGTAAATTATAAATAAACAATAATAAAATATTTAAGAATGTCACATTTGTATTTATATTAAAAATCATTAAATAGGTAAGAATTGAGTTACCATAGTAAATAAAAATGAGATTAAAGGGGTAAATAAAGGTGGAATTACCAAAATATCAATAATATTATAAATTAACATTTCATAAAAGGATATCCATGACCAATATTCATTATTTCTTCACCTTTTTACACTTTCCCAACAAATTAACAACCATACACTTTAGGGAACAAGTATTTGGAGAAATGCCACATGAAAATCACATTGAAATAAACCCATACTCAACCAAAACCAATCTACTACGTTTGTTAATTATATATTGAATCCATAAAAATTTACATCTCAAAAATATTTTTTAGATGTTTGTTTTCATTTATCACCAAGAAGGTGGAAAAAATCCAACACTGTGAAGGAAAGTGTGTCGATAAATTTTGAATTTGTAAAACTAAGTATATATGTTCTTCTCATAAATATTCAATTACCATACAATATAAACAAATTTTATCCCATTATAAATTAAAATTATTTTATATTAACATCATCATACTTTTATATAAATTATATTACTATTATATATCATTAAAATCTTACTCATTAATTAATAGAGAATGTTCTTTTTTATGTTGGTTCGACTAGATACATGAATGAACCTACACCAATATCATCATTTCCAAAAATAATAAGATTAAATAAATCAGTATTCATAATATACAATATTAATGAATAATTTATTTAGTCATAATAGTATTTTAAGGATCGAAAAAATCAAAAGACATTATAATGTAAAATATTGTTAATGATAGATTAACTGAAACATACTCATTATGGATTTTATTCTCATTGACCATAATCAAATATTCCAAAAAACTAACATGGAAAAAAATAAAAAAAATTAACTCCATTATTCCACTATATTAAATAAAATTTTAATTATGACATTCTAAACAAAAATAAAAATCAACAAAATAATTATGAATATTTTTTGAAATAATCAAAATTACATACAACTCATAATGAAAAAATAAAACATACTAATATATATGTAATAAATTTTTATGTATAAACATTATAAATGTTGTGAGATATAATTATGAATTTTAATTAAATGATTATGATATATATTTTTGTTATACAAGGGGTAAAGTAACATTCATTGACGTCTGGAGTAAAGGTAATGATTTCCCATCTCAATTTTCATTTATTTAGATATGATTCATGTTGACCACATAATTTCATTCATGAGGCGTATAAACTACCCATGGATGAATTTTTACCATATTAATATGAAAGCTAAATATATTTTAAAATCTATCTTAGTTTATATCTTTCAATGGATTTTCAAGCAAAAATTAACAATGTTATAAGTGTTTCTTCCTAATAACATCAAGAAATCAAGCTTCATTCCGACTAAGTTTCATTTGGCGGTTATTATTAGTTATTTCCCATGGAAATAACATTTATTTTTGTATAATATAGTTATTTATAGGATTTAAAATATTTTTATTGAATTTTACCTCCCTTTCAATTATAATTCACCAGAAGTGATGATATTATGTAAAACATACCATATCTCTTCCTTTTGATATGAAATAATTCTCTTGCATGTTTATATTTTTGTATTATTTTCTTGATGTGTTTATATATATTTATATTACATAGCAAGGTATTTTCCTTATGAAGTTTATATTATTTTCAAATTACTGAAAGGAATACTTTTTTTATCATTTTCTACATTGGTCATTTTCTATTTATAATGATATTCTTTACAAAAGTTTGAAAGAAATATTTTTTAATTTATTCCACTAGAATTATTTTTCCCATTAAATTCTTATTTTTTTACAAATCATCCATTAAATGATTTCATGGAATTATAAATTTATTTATTTTACTTTTGTATTATAAATTTATTTTATTTTAAATAAATATCTTTAAAAAGGTAAAGGAGTATTTCTTCTAAATTCCCGATGTGGTTTTTAATCATCTAGAAATGTGTTTTTTATCCATGTAAATATCCTTAAATGAATCTCATGCTTCACTGGGGATTTAATCTGATGAATCTATCCTCATTCATTCTATGGAAGGCTTACAACCATGTATTTTGGAAATATTTTTGAAATCCATTTCATTAACATGGGTTAATAAAACTGTATTGTAAGAAATTTCATATGAGACACACACACATATATATTATCATTATATGATAGGTGGGAACAATATATCCATCCAATGAATTGGGTAATTTTCTATATCTCATGAGACCAGGATGGGTCAATGGTGGTCAGCCCATGTCCAAAATTAAATGGTTTGTGGTCGGTTATCCAACATCCTTTTTGTTGTTTTCAGGTTTTTATACAATTATACTATTATATGACTATATTTTTGGTAAACCATGGAAAACGATATGATTTCCTTGATGATGTTTTTTCACATTATTATGTTAGTAAATGTTTATATGGTATGTTCTCGTGTTATATAATTATTGAATAAAGTTTACACACTCTTATTACACACATATTATGTTATAAAAAATCATTATATAATCACTAATGAGTTATTATATATGTTTTAATGGTTGTGATTATTTTATTATATGTATATAAAACATTATTTTATTATCGTACACATATTCTCAATTTATTCTCATTTATGATCATCGACAAATGTCTCTTATAATCTCCCTTATTGAGAATCTATGTCCACCCTTCCTTCTATTTATTAAATATTGGGTCATGAATAAGAGAGTAACAAATGAAATGTCCAAAAGGGTATAGTGTGTGAAAAGTTTTTCTAGATATATTCAATAATTGTTCAAAAATAAGTTGATTATGTTTCAAGTCTACAAAGACATAACACCAACAAATTCTCAGGTGTGTTTAATGGAAACATATTCTAAATAATTATATTAAATAATTTATTATATACATATCTTTTTTTCAAAGAATATCATGCATGTAACAAATATTTCACAATCAATTGATGCCAAAGTGGTAGACAAAATATTTGGTGCGAATGATTTTAAGTTGATGACCACTCAATTTGAAAACCGAATAATGTTTTTAAAGAAATAGTAGTGTAAAAGAGGAAAATATTATAGAGTATATGCGTGAAAACTATATTTCAAAGATACATGTCTACACATTGAACATTACGCTTATCATGGTATATAGTACTAATGAAAATACAAAAAAAATCACTAGAAAGAAAGAAGAATTGTAACAACCCCAACTCAAGTAACCCCGAACCAGTGTCTAATTTATTAAATTTTCATATAACTAAGGGGCTAAATCCCATATACTGATCAATTTAGTAGTCTATGAGAGAACAACATATACATGATACCCATTTTACATTAAGGAATAAATATAAAACTTTTTAATTGTACACATTCGATTCTATTGAACTCATTAAATTAATTTAACATAATATCATGGGGATCTAAAACAAAATAATAGTGAGATGAAATTATCAGTAAGGGTGACATCTAATAAAATTTTTTGTAAATAAATACTTTAAAATCAATATTAAAATGTAAATAATTTTAAACACATTCTATTTTATAAATAATGTGACTATAATGATTAGAGTCATAGTCATAATGGAAAGGTAAGTTACTGGACACACATTCCATCTAATCAACAACATCACTATCATGATTAGATAATGTATAATCAATATGTCATGGTAAATAACTAAACACTTATCCCATTTAATCAATAACATGAGAAGAAATGCGCCCATAGATAATATAAATGATATAATTTCATTTATAATAATAATTAAATTCTATATCAAGGTAATGATTAATATTGGACATCATGATCTCAAAAAACACAATATTTATAAATTCATGACCATTCACAAAGAATGACTAATTTTTTTATAAAACCCATTTAGTTTGTTATATTTATTGGTCTTATGAGACCTATCTCAACCTTAAAGGGAAATATAGTTCTATCCCCCAACTTATACTATATGCTCAAAGAATTACTCATATATCAAATAACTAATTTAATTTAGTTATAATATTCGTTATTAAAAAATCCATATTTATTAATGAATATTTATTTTTCAATATATCCATAGTTCAAAAACCATAATGTAAACACCATTTGTAAAAATGGTGCATGGTTTAGGTAACAATCAAATCCTTGATACAAATAATATATATATTAAAGATAAATTTAATGTATAATGAAAAATGATAACAAGAAATATATCTTCTTAATTGAAAGTTAAGGATCCTAAAATTAATTAAGAAATGAGAGGTGGCCATCGGGTTATTAGGAATATATGATTTACAATAAAATAAATTTCTTTTAAAAATAAAATAAATTTATGTTAAATATAAAAATAATATTTAAAAAAAATTATATAGTTAATACCATTTAAAATTTATAGAAGTCTATGAATTTCAGATAAATGTTATTTCATCATGGAACACTTTTATTATAATATATGTTAAAGGAATTTCTTTTTACTTTTTTTAAAGATGGTAAAAAATAGACATTTCATAAAATAGTAGAAAGATTTCATTTGAACTAGTCTTTTTATAATTAAATAATATCATTATATTTTCATTAATAAATAATTTTAATAAATAAAGGAAATTTTAGAAAACAATTTGAAAAACTTGGGCATAGAATAAAAATATATCTCATTAAATTATAAGTAAATATATTTTTTCATTTTAAATATTTCATTTCTTGAAACATGTAAAAAATTAATGAATAAGTGGAATTTAATATTCTAAATAATTATATATCTTTTTTATTATAAAATTATTGATGGTTATGAATGATAATTGATAACATTACTTCCATAAAAATAAAATCAATCCCCAAATATTGTAAGATATAAAATTAAATCTTAACTCTTTAGTGACTTTTGAATCATAACCCCATGAATGAATGAATATTTAATGGGAAAATTAATCATAATGAATAAATATATATTCGTTCTAAACACCTCAAATGGGTAGTATATACACAACAAAAAAGTTAATTTTTTCATAACAAAAAATAGGTATTAATGAAATAAAAATTGAGACAAAATGCCCTTACTAATGCTTCCCTTAAGATGAAAATTTATTAACCTCATGATTAATGGTTTAAAAAAAGTTATTAATATTTTATATAACCATATTAAAATATATAATATCATATTTTATCTTATTATAATATCTCATGAACTATTAATTAACAATATTTTACAATTAGTATTCTTTTCAATGTTAATTTCCTTGTTTTCTCAAGCATGTTTTATCAGAAAAGTCCCATTTATTGTGTATAGGATATAGTTATATCACATAAAAAATATTAATGTTTTAAATATCATATATAATCATTATATAACATTTTAGAATCATTCTTCATATTTGGACATTGAAAATTAATTTCTTTGCTTCCTTGAGATGGCAGGTAGCTCCTAGGCACGATGATGATATCATATCTTTAATGGGTTGAATGTTTTGAAATTTTAAAATATATTAATTTTTAAAAATAAATATCCTATAATATTTATGATATTTGTAAATTATTTTAATCTTTATTAAAATTCATATGATTCGATGATGGAAATCAAATTATATCGATTTATGTGGTGGTAGATCACCATACACATGTGTGATGGATTTTTATTCCATTTTAAATATAAGGATGTGGATAAATATTATCAAATAAACATAATAAAATATTAATATATCAGAGAAACTATTATTATTTTATTAAATTTTTTAAGACATAATTATTTGTGGTTAATTATTAATGAAAAATAAAGGGATTTATTAAGTTGATTACCTTCTCATATAGAATCCACCTTTGGACCTCTTATTAAGGACTCAAGGATTGGTCATTGGGAAGATGAACACCTCTAGAATGTAGATAATATTATGTAGGAAAGAATTATTCAATGTTAGTTAATTTTTAAGGTCTTCAAATTTTAGAATAATTGAGGGCAGAGATGTCTCTTTTATAAGTTATAGAGGAAACATTCATGGAAACTACTTAGATATTTCCTAAAATAATACAAAATAAAAAACTCATTTTCTGGAAAAATTATATGGAATGACCTTATAATATAAATTCAGATGTACAAGGGTTAAATTTTTCAATAAAATAATTTTTGACAAGTTTAATTGGAAATCATACAATCCTATTTAGCTTTAACCACTCCCCCCTGTAAACATGTTTTATTATCAATCGAGATAATTATTTTTTACTATTTTTTCTATTCATTATAAAAAAATTAACTTTAAATACATAAATAATAATAAATATTCTGATTCTATATTTGGAACACCTTCTATAAAATCAAATTCATATAAGTAAAAAATTTTATTTAAAAATAATCATGTAATGTATGTAAAAATAGTTTTTCCTTAAATTCATTTTTCAAGTATAATAGATTTTTAATTAAATATTTGAATAATAATAACAAAAATATGGTTTTAAATTAATAAATGTGGATATATAATATATAAATATAATATAAATAATTATTAATTAATCATTATTTTAATTAATTAGAATTGATAGACATTGTGCCTATTTAACCACCTAATAATTTTTTATAAAAATGTTTAATGAAAAATATCAATTTTTCATCAAAATGATCAGATACTTATTAATATTAATTTTATAGTAAATAAATTTGTAATTCAAAATTTTATATTAAGTTATTTTAAATAAAATTATTAATATCTAAACATTACATTAAAAATGTTTTTTAAGTCTTATTTATAAAGAAAAAAATTCAAAAATAGGTTCATGGATTATTTTAAACAAGAAGCATATAAATAAATATTTATCATATAAAAATAGGATTTATGTGTAATAATAAATTAGAATAAAAATTTAATATATTTTTACTCAAATAAAATGTTACCTTATAATAATTTAGTCTCAGGTGTTACATTCTTCCCCCTAAAAAAAATAAAATAAATCCCCCATGTAAAGACCCTAGACCAAATTACCCATAGTCATTGTCTAAATTATTACATTAGAACTAAATAAAAGGGGTTGAATCCCAAATGACTAAAAATATTTCTATTCCTTATAAACTAGACACATACTTGAATTTAACATACATTTGAAAACATAAAATACAAAAAAAAATCCCATGTGAAAGCTATTGTTCCACTCATCATATCCCTAAATATCAATCACAAAACACTTCCTCGTATCCTATGAGAATTAAGAATAAAAAATGGTTGAGCATAGATGAAAAACAATAGTAACAATACAATAGATCATATCATGAGGAAATATGAATAATCCATATGAAAATGTAAATAACTAAAAAATATTCCATTCAAACAATAACATGACCATATTATGTTACGAATAAATGGTGATTTAAAAAGGTCGTATGAATAATCACATGATATTAAAACAAATCCATTAACAATATGAATAAAACAAATAATGAAAAGTATCTTAATAAATGGTATCATAATGATAAGATACATAATTTCACAAGTATGCTGCATGCTATTAAGACCTTTCAAATTACAGTATAAATCTATGTGTACAAACTCGTCTAATTTAGGTAAAAGATTCTTCTCACGGGACTACATGATGCATCAAGGGTATATCTATAACCAGGACCCATCGATCACTTAATATGTCTAATTAATTCTTTATATGAAATGAGTTACACATAATAAACCTAAAAATGGTATTGAAAAACTAATATATGAAATTATAATACTTAATAAAATAAAATAAACATAATCATAAATAATCCGGTGTAATATAGTGAATGATAATGAAATTTTATATCCTAAGTCCAACATATTTTAAACCACATAATGAAATAATAAGGATGAAATCAATATAACATATACCCATTATATCATATGATCAATGATGGGATGATGCCATTGATGAATAGAAATACCATAAAAATGTCATCAAAAACATTCTTGAGGAAAAATAACCTTTTAACTTGGAAAATATTTTTCTCCTAAATTAAAAATTGAAAAAAATATTTTTAAATTAATTTTTTTATAAAATAACATTTAAAAACATGTAATATAATCTTTAAAAAATTGAGTAGACATAATGAAGAAAAATTTCATTCATTTTGTACAAATTAAAAAAATATTCCATTTAGATTTTTACTAAAAACTAAATGAGTATGGTCTGGAAAATGACCGGAATATTTCACTCAAAAAATCATGAAAAAAATTAAAAATGGAAATAAATTTCATTAATACATCATTTTTATAATGTAAAAATTATTTCTGAAAACATCTTTTTATAAAACATAGTTTTTAAAGAAAAATATTTTTGATCTAAGAGAGGAATGAAGTATGGTTTCCTTAAAAACATTTTTTAAATCATTTTATGTACCAATGAGATGAAAATGGTAATATTACTCAAAAAAGTAATTAATAAAAATATTATAATGAAATGTATACGTTTTTAGTTATAAATACATAACAATTCCTTTAAGGTATATTTAAACATAAAGAATCCTAAATAATGATGAGATTGGTAAATAACCATTACAACTTTGGTAACCATTGAATCATAAGACTCGATAATATATTAACAGGAAATGAATAATTAAATTTGATGAATATAAATATATTAATGATATTACATTTTATAATGGTAATTCATTCATCATGAAAAGCAAGTAGTGGTGAATATGGAATTTGACTCATAGAAGTAAAAGTGAGACGGGAAACCCTTACCTCATGTTTGACTTCCTTCATATGTGTTCGAACCTCCTATATTATAAATATTAGTTTATTATAATATTTTCATAGAACAATAATAATATATCTAATAACATATATGATCCTATTATAAAATTTTAGCACATATTTTTTAAATAATTATTCCTTATTTTCATTGATTAGGGTGTTAATTTCCTTGTTTTCTGTTTTGTGTTTTGTCGTGAATTTTTGGGTTCATGTAAATTGGATATAGTTACATAATATCCAATATTATATTAATTTTATAATAATTATCTTTTGTTATATACTATATGTATTTTATACAGATGATATAAGGTCATAAATATCTCATATATTCTTTAAATATTTTCTTTTAACTTAATTTTTAATGTGTAATTGATAAATAAAACACGACACTTAGCGAGGCAGTCATCCACCATACACACGAATGAAGATATCAAATTTTAAAAAATAGAAATTAACAAGAAATATTTAATATTATATCTCAATATTCATAATTATATAATAATATTTATATATATAAATTTAATTATTCATTATATTATTTTTTTTATATGTATTTAGGGAAAACAAATTGCATCAGTTCGCTACCCTTTACCTCGCCTTACAAACAAATGAAAATTTTGCTTCCCATCTGATGAAAGTGGCGATGGGTAAATTTTATTCCATAATCATAATAAAATATTATTTTTTTAATATTTTTTTTATTATATTGTAAATGTTAATACATAATTCAATTTTGTGAAAAATGAAAGAAAAATAATTGCCCAACCGAAGACAACTACCTTCACTTAGATAAACCTAATTTGTATGAATTTTTAAAGACCCTAAGGATAGTAGTTTTGGAAGACCATTAGCTCTATAATTTTGATAAGGATGTTGGAGAGTACATTTTCAGGTTTTTTATCCAAATATCATTATAGTTGTGAAGAATATAGGCGGGTGAGTACCCTTTTATAATTGAGGATGAGTGTATTTATTATAAATACCCAAAAATATTTAAAAATAGGATGTCAATATCATGAAAACTCCCTAAAAATTGTTAAATAATATTCATTATGGCCAATATAGTTGATCAAAACTTCCACCACAAAAAACAATTTTAACATGTTTTTTCTTAGAATTTATGCTTACATAATTTTAGAATTTTGTTTTTTACAATAGAAAGTGGTACCTTTTTATTTCCATTGTTAATTTGAAATTTTACCAAAAAATTAATATAATCCCTAATTTAATATTTTAAAACAATTATTATACATATTAAATCTAATGTTTCACATAAAAATTCAATATGTCTGAAAAAATAATTTTATCACAAGTGAATTTAATACAAAAAAAACATGGTTTATCCTTAACCACCTTAATTAATTGATTATTCTTTTTTCACATTATTATATTTAAAAAAATATGTCAAAATTATTATAAAAAATTTATTATGATTCCAAATAAGGGGCCCATTTCTTCAAATTCAATTCATATAAGTGTTATAATTTAATTTAAAATTAAACCCCTAGACACATCGAATAATCAATTTTTCCCAAGAAAAAGCATTCAATAGAGTAAAAAGTTCTTTTATCATAATTCAATATGATATTTATATGACATAAAAAATTAGTTAACATGTAATATATATTAACTAGTGTTAATTTATACGAAATTTAAAATATAATTTACCTTTTTAAATAATTAAATTTAAAATGCAGTTCCTAATTTAAATTAGTATTTTTCACTATTCGCAAAAAATTAAAATTTTTAGAAAATTCTCAAAAAATCACCCAAAGATAATTTTAAATTTAGACATAACAAATGAGGTTTAATATCTCTAATAAAATTTACTGAATTGAAAAAAAAAATAATTTTAAACTATGGTGAAAAGCTCGACTAATCTTCATTTTAGAAAAATATATATTTTTCAAAAACATTTATTTCTATATAAATGGTTATTATTTTATTTCTAATATATAGATAAACATTTAATTTATTTTATAATTTTTTTAACCTTATAAGTTTTTAATTTTATTAATCCCTATTCATACCCCCCAACTTAACGGTTACATTATAAATGTAAAATTTAAATATTAATATTCTAATAGAGTATTCTGTTTCACTATAACCTAGTGTTGTGTGGATTTAATTCTATCAAAGTGAATGAATTTATTTAAATATAAAAAAAATAATAATGTATGAGGGTCATTAATTATCTTCTTATTTTTTTTATCATATACCCTATCGAAAATGATGTTCTTATTTTAAAATCATACTGTATTTTATTATACCCCCTTAAATAAATTTCATCGTCCTACTTAAATACTAATCTAGGTAATAAAGGGTTTAAAATTTTAAGATACACTTATTATACCCCACATCATAAAAAGGGATAATAAAACATTCCTTGGATAAGAGTGGAAGGTATTTTTTAAGGTTATCTAGAATAACACATACTTGGTTTCCATATCGGAGAACACTGGTAGCAAGTGAAGATATGAACATGGATGAAAATATTAACCCCAAATTATTAATAGTGAACAATGTAAAAAAATTATCATAATAAAGCGAGTGATCTAGAAAATTTAATGACCAAAAATCCATAAAGTTTTGATTAGTTAAGAGGCGATATAATTAATCAAAAATAAAGGCATTAGGATAGAATTTTTATTTCATGATATTTTTCTTATAGTGGATGAATTACATTATCATATAATATAATAGAATAAAAAAATACATTTACATGGTATATTTCTATTTTATGGGTACAATTTCATCCTTTGGATGTTCTTATATTAATTCTTACATCATATAATGCTCTAAAAAATGAGTATCCAATATGAATTTTTATGACTAAGGCACTAAAATTATCATTTAACATGATATTATATTAGTAAAATAATGACAATTAAATCTTTATATCTCAAGATATATTCTAATATAAAACTAGTCAGCATAATTTATCCTATAAGTCTTTAATATCAAATTAATCCATTTAGTAAATAGTTAACCATAAGCATCATATGAAATATTTCAGACTAAATTCAACGTCCAGAAATTCAAGAGGGCGGTCACTAAAACAAAATTTAATTCCCTATAAAATATAAAGTGGGTATAAGTGTCATATTAAAAATATTTGAATACCTTTATCATCATAAAAACTTAATGAAAACATTAATTCTTCCAAAAAAATCACAAGTTGTCAAATATATTCTATAAATTAAAAGTTCACAAAACATCCGAAAATTTAGCATAAACCACTATGAAATTTATTTATTAATAATAATATTCTATTGAATTCTCATTGTAATTTTTATTTTGACATCATAAAATTATTATTGTTTATATTTCATCAATAATACGTTTTCTAAAAAGACTAACATTCAACATAATCACTCCATTTAGTCAACAAAACTATTCATCCTAAGATTTATGATCCTCAAGGAAAAGGTCCTTTAGTATAATCCTTATAAATTTCATTATTATTATACTGATGATATAATTTATAAAATCCTCCAATAATGTAATTATTTGATCCAAATATAGTCACATTATTCATTCATCTTTATCTTAAGTAATAGTATAAACATGATTTTTTTCACATTTCTTGTTATGTGGTATTTTCCATTGACTCATATGGAATTAATTTTTTAGTTCCCCATCTATTTACAGTTGAAACACTAAACAAAAAACCTTTCAATATTAAATTTCAACCATGTGATTTATGTTAATTCCATCTAAACAAAAATCAAATTCGTATTCTCTTAAATTAACTAACATGGTGCTTATTTCTACAATTAACTCACAAGGAAAAACCCTTCTTTCCCTTCTTCGCCTCATCTGTTTTTTCCTCTACCATCATTATCACCTATTTTTTTCCTTAAAATCCTTAATTTATAGAATATTATTTCTCAATTGCTAAATCACATGATAATATACCCTCAAATGATTATAATCCTTGGTATACTAGTTTTTTTTAAAAGATCTTAGCTTATAATCATCAAGGAAACAATAAATCATTTCCTTTGGATTTTCAACATTTATACGGTTCAAAAATCATATTATAAGATCCATTTATAAAAAATATCATACATTATATTTGATCATAACATTGCGTACCATAGTGTAAAATTCCAAATCTAGTGAAACATTTAACATAAAATGAAAAATTTATGCATGGTTAATCTCAAAATAATAAACATAGTTTCTTTGGGAAAGTTTCCAAATTTAAAAACATTTATCAAATAATTAAAATTTTCTATCAATAAATTGTGAATAAACCCAAAAATATCTCCTAGGAGTGTCGATCCATGTTCACAATTGGGCTTAGTATCCTATAAAAAGTAATGATTGAGTCTAGCCCGAATAACCTTTTTTTGAGTTATTTCCCATAGGTGCATCTGTGTTTGAACGACATCTACTTTTACTATCCACATAAGGTTGTATTTGTAACACCCCCAGATTCAATAAACCATTTATTTTCTATAAAAATTAAATTTCCTTGATGTTTTGTGGTATACACTATACGAAGTTAATCTTACTCTACAGACAACACTGATTTATCTTTCTTTACACACAAAATTTAGATTCATAGAAACATAATTTTATTATTATACTAAATTAAAATAGAAATTTTAAACTAGTTTTTATATGGTATTGTTTAAAAATAATTAACTGATGAAATAAATTTTTTTAAATATAATTCATTGAATAATTAATCATAAATGAAGGTAAACTCCATTTTAAAATAAAAGGGAATAGTTTTTTTTGAAAAATAGTCTAAATGTAGACAAGTGTGTTTTATACCAATAAAAAAATATTATTGAATTCTATTAGTGAAACACATAAATATATAAAATGTGTTCAATATAATATATTACATTCATATTATGGGTTTTCTTGACATTATATGAGAATAAATCCAATTTGACGCATAAAAGATGTATTTTTCTAAAAAGGTATTTTTTTCAACCTTTTAATCGCGCACCTGTTTTAAATATAGTTTTTGAAAATTTTAGATTTTAAATTTAATAAAATAAAAAACATATTTGGAATTAGGATATAGAAATATACCGTGAATGATTTTCAGGTATTTTCCAAAAAAGATTCACGTTTTGATGAATTGTGGAAATACTGAATTTTAATTAAAAGATTCATGTCTGTTTAACTTATTTATTTATTTAAATTATGTTTTGAATTTTCTTTAAAGTATAATTAGATAATAAATTATTATTTAATCCAATTTAGGTCATTAGAATCAATTTTTCATTGATATTATATACAAATCATTATGAACTTGTTAACGTCTTTACATTAAAACCATGATTTCTTGTTCGCTCAACAGAATATTTTTTTATTATATTCAAAAAATGATGTGTTTTCTATTTTGAAAAATGGATTCCATATTTAGAATCATAATTTACAAATTTATCAAATAGTTACTTCATAGTTTTTTACAACATGAATAAAAACATAAATAATTTTTTTATTACCACAGTAATGGGTAAATCAAAAAAATATGGGACAAAATAATATAAGAAAAAAAAATTACCCTAAAACTTTAAAAAAATTATTTGATGGTTATTTTTATTCATTATGAATTAATTTATCAGGTTTTAGACCATTTATGGGATTTTTGATGTGTATAAAACTTTTATAATATTATATCCAAAGAAAATTAAATTTTGATATACTTATATTTTTAACAGTAACAATACTTTTAAAATGGTGTTACATAACATCTAGGTTATACTAAAAATAATATTTTTATAGAAACCATTTTTATCTACTCTATGGTAATTTTATTATATTTTTTAGAGACAACATGATTACATTAAATGGTGGCATAATGATGATATTGTCATTGTTTAGGTAAAGAAATAATCAAATAAATTATAATAAAAATACAAAAATAAATATAATCACATAATATTATTATCACAAAAAAAACTGATGGCTTTGACAAGTTATTTATCAGATAAAATATTTTGTTTTATGATATGATGTTGTTATACTATTTATAAAAAATCAATCAATGAATAGTGTCAACATTAACAATAATGACATTTTAAAATAAATAATATTTTATTAAAATAATCAAATTTCATAAAAATATAAAATTTATCCCAATAATTGGGATAAGACTCCAAATTTTATAAATGACTCATATAATAGTCTAATTTAATTTTATAATAATTATATTAACTCCCAAGTTCTAAATTACATGATATAATGGTAAGAATTAAAAAAGTTTAACAAGTGTTAAAACAAAAAGATAACGATCTCTCAATAATCAGATCTTTTACATTTTAAATTGGATAAATTTTTCTCTACCCTTAACCATCCTATCTATAAAATAAATATGTTTTTGATATTTATAATAAAAAATTAATTTATAATAATTTAAAAATTTGAAGAATTCAACGATCACCCCTCCTCTCTCATATAAAAGGGTACTCATTCTTCTCTTTTCTTCAAACATAAAGACATTATCTGTTAAGAGAAACTCTATTGAAATATCCACCCAAATTCTATCCATTCATCCTAGAATCCATAATGTTTTATGAAAGTCAACTGATGGTTCCCTGTTGTAAAAATAAAAAACGATGTACCAAAAGATGAGGTAATGATTGTCAACAAACATTGTTGTTTAATTTCATCCTTGACCCCCTTAATTTATTCTTATTCCATGATTATATAAAAACCTCAGTATCTTAAATATACTTATATGTTTTTATTACAATGGTTTGACCTAATCTTACCAACACTTCCATCTATTGGGTAATAAACATAAAAATATTCTGTACGGTGAACTGCCGCGTCACAAAGTGATGTTGTTAATTTTTCCTTTAGCACCTCTCATGGTTGAATATTATGATGGATGCTTATTTTTATATATATTTTATTTTATTAGTGATTTATTTATACATATCAAATTATTATATAAAACATACCTTTATAATTTCCATTTTTTGGAAATATGATTACTTCATTTGTTGATCTATTGAGTACTGCCTCCTCAAGGCAATGTGATTCAATAATACTTTACATGGAATGCATTAAAGATGGTATTAGTGAAATTATATTATATACATTACATAATAATTATACTATATGAGATATATATATATATATCAGTGTTACTTACAAACATTCTTTCAATACAGATTGAAATTGATATACCCTTCATGTGTACATATGGCCTTCCATCTCTATGAACATTGTATTTAATTTTATAATATTATATTTTATAGATGAAAATAAAGACATATATTTTGAATATATATATTATTTTTATCATTTTGATCATTCTTAGGATAATTAACTTATTTTATATGTATTAGTAAAAATAATATATATTTAAAACATGTATGAGGAACAATGTTTTCATTACCTGAAACATGATTTAACCAAGGAATTATTAATAAAGAGCTCATATAAATTCATCAGTAAAAAATATATGGTATTAAATTTATGAATATGGTTATATAATTGTTTTATAAAAAACTTATATATATTTTATAGGTTTTTTTCATGAGTGTGATGAGTGTCAAAATATTAGCTAAGGGATTTTCGTCTCAAATGTATTTTCCATGAGAAATAAGAAATGTTCAACTTCTATTTCTTTTATCTGATGTATATAAGAATCATGAGTGTCTTTTATGAGTATTATTTTTAATATAATGGTGTTTTAATGTCCATATAAACTTCTTTAATTCATGGGGCATAAAATTCTACATATAATAGATTTATAAGTTTTTATTCCATAATCACATCAATATTTGATATTATTTCATTTTAAATATCCATTGGGGAATATTCATGCTCCATGTAAATGTTTTGTAAAATTTATTTCAAAAAGGTTTTTTCTATTATCTTATAAATATTTTATGTCATTTTGACCAATGTATTCCTTTTTATGAAATGTTTTGAAAATAATATAATATTTTCATGGAAAAAGGTTATGTGTGACTTTTCTAAAAAGATAAACGATTTAAAATATATTCAATTTTAACATATTTTACCACATTTTAAATGACTTAATTCTTTGAATATTAACATAAAAAAATCTATTTTAAAAGAAAACATTTTCTTTTAAAATTTCTTAACATTTGTAGAAAAAAATGTTTTCAAAATAGAAAGGATAATTTTTATCAAGAATTATTTCAAGTGATCTCACATTTTTATTTTAAATCTAATATAATGTTATTTGATGTTTTTTGTTTTAATAAGTTATGATCCAATTTTACTATTCCTATTATTTTATTAAATAGTCCATTTTTATGACAGATTGATGTTTATTAATTACGTATCATTTTCATGAGCTATGTTTGGATGAATGTTTTATAAAAATATTTTTTATGGGTTCAGATATGATTTATGTTCTTGTGGCCTACATTTTCATGTTTTTTATTATTTGATGGGTGGGACCTATATCTACCTCTAATTAGTTTGATAAATATTTACGTATCACGATATAATGATGGAAATAGGATGACACTCTTGATTTACTATGAAGGATGTGGAAAACTAATACACTAGCGAAGATGGGGAAACTTGATCTGCTATAGGAAGATGGGGAAACTAGATCCACTATAGTAAGATGTAGAAACATGGTCCACTATAGAAATATGGGTTAACTAGATCCCTTAAAAGGAATATATTGTGACTAGGGACTATGGTTTGTCCCTTCCCATAGGTGTACTCCCCATAAATTACCATGTTATGTTTTGGAAATATGCCTTAACTTATTGGGAATGATATTAAATGTTTATTAATATATAAAATATTTCATTTCTTTTTCCTACATAATGATTTCATAGACTATTCTCTTGTTCTCGTACCCTTATGTTCAATATTATGCATATATATTTCCCTTTCGTATGCTTACTAAGCATCTGATCTCACCCTTTATTAAGTTTCCATTCCAAAATTTATAAATAAATGTTTTATGTAGGAGTACTATTGGGAAAAATCATTATGGTATATGTTCAATATATTTCACAAAATTAGAAGAATGTGTTCTATGTTTCCAAAGTCACTAAACTAGTACAATCCGTAGTCATGTGATTGTGTAATGAAATGAATTTTCATATAAAAATATTTAATATCCATGTATAAATTCTGGAGTCTTTATATATGGCATCAGATCAAAGGCTTATTCTACCTTTGGAAACCTAGATGAGAAATCATTAGAGAGATCCCCATATATAGTTCTAAGGAATTGTTTAGTGATGTCCCAAAGGATAATTCTATGTATATTCCACAATCCAATAATATTTGTAATTATCATAAATAACCTAGGATTATACAAAATATGTTATATATTGGAGGTAATTTACCTAGATTATGAGGTTTTCATAAAATTATTAGTCATTATCACTATTTTTTTCTATTCATTGCTGGAACCTGAAGGAATCATGCTAGTAAGAATACAATGGACAATAAAATTATTGTAATCTTGGGAAACTGAATTTTAAATAAATATAATATGATAAACCTCGTTTCTATGACCACACTACAATATCAATCCATGTATCAAGCTAGTCTTTCAAATGACCAATGGAGGGAACATCATTTTCTATAATTCTTATAAAGGAAACTCCCATGATCTTTTAGAGGAATGATTGATCCACTAGTTGATGATAAATGGATATGTACCATAAAAAATATATTTTTTATTCGAAATTATTCAAAATGTGAAAAATATAAGTCATCATGAACATATATCTGGGAATTTGAAGTGAACTAGTGGTCGAAATTTCTAAAGAATATGAGAAAATAAGATAAAATTGACTCTATATATATAAAAGAGTTCACATAATAATTTCTTGGTATGTATCTCCCCTTTATTATTTTTTCAAAAATGTATACTATCATTTCCCATATATATATTGGTTAGGATAAGAAAATAAGGATATAATTAAAAGGGAACTCTAAAAACTACATATAAAAGAAGATTAAATTAACATTATTATCAAAATTGGAAGGGAATATGGTGGAAATTTTCTTAAGTGGGAGAGTAAATGTTTTATTTCTAGGAAAGAAGTTCATCCCACATTTTAATTCCAAAGTAATTGGAATAAAAAATATATTCAATGAGTGGACCTACCTTGATTTAGTGTGCCAATTTCTAGAATTTTGGGCTCTATTTTCATCTTCCCCAATCATATGGCTAATATGGATGATGATCCCCAAAAACCACATAATATAAATAGAAAAACAAAAATTTTTACTCTCATAATAGATTTTGTGAACCATGATAAATTTTAATAATTATCCTCCTCCAAATTATTGAGTATTTAATGATTTATTTTGAATTAATAATCCCTATGAAAACCTTATTGTTCATCCATTACCAATATTTAATCTGATTATATACTTGGATTCTTGAATAATTACATCACAAATCCAATTGGTACAAGGATGAACATTAGATTCCAATAAAATTTTATTGGATAAGAAAAGATATTATATAAGGAATGAAGAATCATGTGTGTGTGTGTGTGTGTCTAATATGGTTTAATGGTAATTCATGTTATTTATGTAAAGAACTGGAATTACCATGTAAATGTTTTTCAATTAAATTGAAAAATTATGAGTCCATGAAAATTGACTGTGCATGATTCTGAGGCCCGGAGTTTCTGGAATGAATTTATGAACTTTTGTTCTGGTACGTTCAGTAAATGTATGAATGGGTTTTTCTAAATTTTTAATTGGTGCTCAGAATTGAAATCAGAGGGCACCATTGAAATCATAGCACTGGTATTCTCTTAAGGAGACCTTCACCTTGACCGCAGTAGGTTGAGTATGGAAGTTGGGTTTTCACTTATTTGTGAAACTATAAAATGAAATCAAATGGTGTAACATTTTCTTTTTATTTTTCTTTTGAAACTTCCATGTGGATGTTTCATTGGTGGGGACCACCTGAACTAAACCTCTCATGAGAGGTTATTGTGGTGGGGACCACATGAACTAACCTCCCATGAGAGGTTATGGTGGTGGGGACCACCCGAGGAAAAATCCCCTTGAACTCCCTCATAAGTGTGGGGAATCCTCTTAGACTTCCCCCACATTAAGGGTGACACCCCTTTAATTTATTATACCAACCACTGTGTAATTAATTAATCCAATTTGAAATTGTGCCTATAATTATAATTTGAGAAAAACAACAGTCAGCTATTTTGATTTTGGGGGAAGGTATTGGCAAACAGGAGAGCTCTAGAAGGATTCCTTTATCTAACGAAGAACTTCTTCCATGATGAACGCTCCACTAACGAAGAATGCCAATGCACAACTTCTACTTATTCCTCAGGATATCCTCCAATGTGGGAAATATTCAATCGAAAATTGTTATTCCCTCCACATCGATGACAACAGAAGAACGAGGTTGGGTGGTTGTTTGAAATTATTTCCTTTTTCATTCTTGACGACTCTAGGTATTTTAAAGAGTGATTGTAGCTGCTTGCTACATCTCTAATATGGAGAGTGCGGGCCAAACAAATATGGCCCATCCTCTCTGCAATTCTTGGGATGTTTTGTGGTGTTCTTCGCGATGGAGGAGGTCAATAAACATCCACAAAGGGGCCCGAGAACAGTGGTTGGCACCACTTCCAGTCGCGACGTAGGCGCTGGTGTAATGGCACTGCTCCGCGGCCACTGCCGCCCCATGGCCTTGGCCGACCACGACCACCGCTGACCACGGCCTCTGACGACAGAAGCCACTGCCGCCCGTAGCCTCTACCCTCCCCCATTAGCGCTCTGACGCCCGTGGCCTCCGCACCCCACCATGCACTGCTGCCCGCGGCCTCCGCACTGCACAACGCTCCACCGTCTGTGACAATGCCCCGCCGACCCGTGGGCTACTGCACTGCCCCGCAGCCTCGTCTCTCCGCCTTGACCCTCTGAGCCGGCCCGCAGCCTCGCGCTGCCCGAGTCCTCCTGTGGCCTCTGTGACCCACTCACGGTGCCGCGGCTCCCGCGCCGCCCTCACAGTCCTGTGTCCTCGTGCTGTTCGATGCCTCTGCCACCCCGCGGGCTATTTTCCAGGGCAGGCCTGGCCCAGTTGGTCGGGCCAGGTCGAACCATACCCAGACCCACTTCGACCCATATACGCATCTTTGGCCATATTTTTGGCACTGGGCATCCATTTGACGAACCTTCTGTGATTCCAGGAACCTTGGAGTGAGACGGTCCCTTTGGTTTTCCCCACTAGATATTTGGAAAATTTTGGGGAATGGCTGGGTTAGATCGAGCATGAATTCAACCAGGCCCTCGACACTAAAAGGCTAATAACACAGAGACTGAGCATCCAATTGTCGCACCGTCTGTTGCATTGAGACCCCTATGATGTGGAGGTCATTTGATATTATTATTCATGAGACTTCATGGTACTTGTAGTATTTACCTGTGGCTTGTGGAGCAGACCCTCCCAGAGACAAGCTGGAATAGTGTGGGAACCCAGTAGCTGGATGTGATGTGAAGAATGAAGAGCGATCTTCTGTGGGTTAGCACTGAGCGATCCTATGTGGGGAAGCACCTAGAGATCCTCTATGGGTCAGCACCTTGTGATCCTATGTGGGTCAGCACTTAACGATCCTATGTGGGTCAGCACCTAGCGATCCTGTGTGGGTCAGCACCGAGTGATCATGTGTGGGTATGCCTCTAAACAGAGTAAGATGATTTAGTAGTTACATATAATCATCTATACTATTGTACATAAGTTATACCTGGTGTGATATGATTTCGTACCTTTATGGTACTTTCCTTCATGGTAATACCTTGGTGGTATTCTTCTGTGTGGTGTGCTTGTGTGGTAATTGTCTTTGTGGTTTTCTTCATTTGTGGAACAGTTGATCTTTGTACTATTCGGTTGGACCCTGTGTTTCCTCATGATTGAGATGGGTATACATGATAACTTAGGTATATGTATGGGCATATAGCTATGTAGGGTTGACAATTGACTCCATGCTTTGAGGTTTATCCTTTGTAGATTTTGTGATACCTTGAGGTTCTCAGGGTCCCTATAGAGTATCGTTATACTCACCCCTACACAAGCTATGCATGCACCTTGTTGTGTTTGGTGAAGATGATGGACAGTGTTGATCGAGACTGAGGGTAGCAGGACTGGATGGTGCTCGGAGAAGGACCTTACGACGAGTCGATACACGAAGGAGATGAACAGACATGGTGTGCTGAGGAGGCGAATTGTACCTACCCTTCAGGTATGAACCACGGAGGACGACACAATAGTTGTCTTCCTTTTTACTCTAGTTTACTTTTATAGCAACTTCTTTTACATTCAAGTTGGGCTTGGATTCTGACCCCTTTTACTTAATGTAATCACTCAATTTACTATTCAGTTTACATGTGTTCGTATCTTGTTGTGTCCTTGGTTGCATGTGATTACAGGGTATAAAGGCAACACCGTCCTAGTTTTAGGGATTACACCTTTTGGTGCTAGCCTCTAGCCCCTGGCCTATGGAAGGCGGGCTTGGGTTAATCATGGAACGGGCCCTGGGGAATGGGTCATGAAAAATTGGTATTAGAGGAGTCGGTTCTAACTTAGAAAATAGGACTCTGATCTTTCTTTTTAACGACAATAGTGTTAAGTGTGGTGACTGTGGTTATTAGTTTACGAAAACCAGTGTTGGTGCAGCAGCTGATGTATCCATACAACAAGACCCTAACTTCTGATTTCTGACTTAGTGCACAAAGACACTGATTGTGTGTGTGAATTGATGGTTTTTTTGTGATCTATAAGGTCAGCTAACCAAGTATAAATTCTTGACCATGGAGAACCTATTTCTTTTCAGGATACCTCCATGCAGACAACCATCTAGGATTCTTAGAGTAGTACGCACTGAAGCCCACCGAGCGATGAGGCCTCGGTGCAGGGTCCTCTTCTAGTAGAAGCACTAGCGGAGGAACCAGCGATACCATTACCTTTTGGGAAACAAATTCCACCAGCTCTAGTAGAAAAAGGTTCCTGCCGCATGAGGGAGTTTCAAAAGTTCCAGTGCCCGAGGCCATCCAGGTTCAGGAGAGAGATGGACCCACAGGCAGCTGAGGATTGGCTGGAGGCCATAGTGAGAGTCTTTCAACTGGTAGGGAAACCAGCTGATCTCATGGTGATCATTGCCACATGACTTCTACAGTAAGCAGTAGGCATATGGTGGAGCTTGATTATCTAGGCTTAAGACGATATCACACTTCTCTGGGAAGACTTCTAGTGCCTTTTTCGGGAAGAGTTTGTCCCAATGACTCTTCATGCAGTGCACATGGAGGAGCTACTTTATATGTAGCAGGGCAGCATGATTGTGGCTCAGTACACAGCGAGGTTCACTAACCTCTCATGCTACTCCACAGATATGGTGCGGGACCCATTATTTAGGGCTCAGACCTTCAAGAAGGTACTCAGGAAGGAGATTAGGGCTTCGATGATCTCACTCTACATCCCGACATAGGCAGGGGTGTTAGCGAGAGCCTTTTTGTGGAGTGTTTCTTTGATGACCAGTCACTAGCATTGAGACCCACCACCTGTCATCACATAGAGGGGTCTTCTGCAGCTCGTAGTAGACATATGTCACAGAGGTCCAAGAGGATTAGAAATATAGATGGATGACCATAGGATTCAGGGTCGGTTGGGCAGGGCACATGAGTCAAAGCCAGTCAGGCCAGAAGAGGGTAGTGTTTCGCATGCGGCGGGTAGGTTCACATGGCTTCTGACTATCTGAACCACTATATAGATGATCAGAAGATGGTTTAAGGACCACCCAGGCAGAGACAGATATTCGATTGAGGATGCCAGTAGGGATCAGAAAAACGTGGCAAAGGAGGTGGCCATGCAGCTGGCGGGGGATGATGATTTGAGATGTTACGACCACCCCCACCAAGAGGTCCACCCAGACGACAAGAAGTAGGTGGACATGGGTGAGCTCAGATCCAGGAAGCTGAGGCCTACGATCACGGCGCTCTATAGATGATATGTGGTATGATCTATATCTACTCCACCTTAGTTTCATAACTTATAGACACAGGTTCCAGTCATTCTTCTGTTGCCACTACCCTTGTTCGAAGCTCGGAGATTTTGATGGGGTCATTGAATCGATCTTTACAGCTAGAGACTCATACAAGAGAGGATTTGATGATTACGCGCTGGTGCCGGTAGTGAAAGCTTACTCTTGGAGGTGAGAGCTTCGGCTGGGATCTCATAGTAGCAGCGTCGAGGCCATACGACATCATCTTGGGTATGGACTGGTTATCTACAATTTAATTTCAGATTAAATGTATCAGGCACATAGTGTTGTGTGTCTGCATGGATGGGACTAGGTTTACCTTCACCAGTGAGAAGGGAGCCTATGCAGCATAGGAATAACCTACCCGGAGGAGAGTGAGGACAACCACTAATTAGTGGGCTAGACTTAACCTCAGAGCGGTTGATGTGGAGAGTCCGAGAAATCCTTTAGTGGTGGACCAGTACATGGATGTTTTACCTGATGATGTTCTATGTATAACTTCTCAGATAATGGTGGACTTTTACATTGACTTGTACCCCGTGACGGCATCGATATCTACACCAGTGTATCGGATGGCTCCTATGGAGCTTTGGGAGCTGCGGGTACAACTAAAGGACATGTAGGGGAATAGATTCATCTGGATTAGTCTTTCCCCTTTGGCATCCCCAATTCTATTCGACAAGAAGGCGGATGGGAGCTTGAGACTTTGTGTCGACTATCAGCACCTAAACCAGGTGACCGTCAAGAACAAGTAACCACTCCAGAGGATTGACGACCTATTTGATTAGCTGAAGGGAGCACGGTGGTTCTCGAAGATACACCTCATATCAGTCTATCACTAGCTTAGAGTACAAGATGAGGATGTGCAGAATACAACATTCAGATGTCGGTACATCCATTACATGTTCTTGGTTATGTTGTTAAGAATAACCAATGGTCTATTAGTGTTTAAAGAACTCATGATTAAGATATTTTATCCATACATTGATCGTATTGAAGTAGTCTTCATCGACGACATACTGATTTACTGGGTACTGAAGAGGAGTATTCCTATCATTTTCAGGTAGTTCTGGACACACTCCGAGAGCATCATATTTAAGGTAAGCTCTCAAAGTTCCGGTTCTAGATCTGAGAGGTTCAAATTCTAGGACATTCCATATCTAAAGCTGGAGTTTCAGTGGATCCAGCGAAGATTGAGGTGGTACTTTCATGGGATCCAACCAGGAGTGTGACAGATGTATGGAGTTTCATGGGTTTGGCTGAATACTACCAGAGATTTGTACCAGATTTCTCCCGAGTCGCAACACTACTATTATCCTTGATGAAGAAGGGGAAACCCATCAAGTGGTCAGAGAGATTCTAGTAGTGTTTTCAAGAGATGAGGTAGAGGCAGACTAGTGCCCCCATCTTGAGGCTTCTAGAAGAGGGTGTAGAGTGCGTAGTCCACTACGACGCATCAAGGACCATGCTCGGATGTGTACTGATGCAGGATCGAGTAGTGATCGCATATTTTTCTTGAAATCTGAGATATCATGAGAAGAATTATGCTACCCATGACCTAGAGTTAGCAGCTATGGTATTCTCCTTGAAGTTGTGGCAGCACTATTTGATGGGAGAACGTTTTACAGTCTACTCAGATCACAGGAGTCTCAGGTACATCTTCTCTCAGAAGGACCTAAACCTGAGACAGCGATGTCAGCTTGAGTTCCTCTTGGACTATGAATTTGAGATAGTATATACTACTAGGAAGGAGAACATTGTAGCAGATTCACTTAGGAGGAGGTATGGTATACAACTGTTAGGCGAGGGGACGAAGCAGCTCACCGCTTTGCCGATATCCTTTGTAGATAGAGCTGGAGCAGCTTTTCTTTAGTATTTTATAGTCACTCCCCACTTCTTCATCGAGTCATGGATATGTAGCATGGGTACAATGACTAAGAGACAATACGTGCTTGGATATCCACAGGAAAAGAACCTGATGGATTTTCAGATGGTGGGGAGCATGTCATCCTCTTTAGAGAACGTACCATGGTACCAGTGTTGATTCAAGAGGAAGTGTTGAGGGAGTTCGACGCATCCCCTCTTTTGGTACATCCAGGAGTGGTGAAGATGTACTAGGATCTCCAACGACAACATCAGTGGCCAGTAATGAAGAAATTAGTAGTAGAGTTTGTCCCAAGATGCCTCACTTATCAGCAAGTGAAGGCGGAGCATCAAGTACCAGCAGTCTTGGTTCAACCTTTAGAGGTCCCAGAGTGGAATTGGGACGGGATATACATGGATTTCATAATAGGACATCCACATACATCCATAGTTCATGACTCAATCTAGGTGATCATCGACTGACTCACAAAGTTGTCCCACTTCATACCAATCAGAGAGCAAGGTTCAGTAGAGTGCATGGGACACCTCTATGTGCAAGAGATTGTGCGGATACATGGTGTACCATAAATGATTGTCTCCGATCGGGATGCAAGTTTTACTTCCTGATTATGGAAGGTGTTTCAGGAGGATTTCGGCATGTATCTTTGTTTGAGCACCGCCTTCCATCCTCAGATGGATGGCCAGACTAAGCGGACCATTAAGACCCTCGAAGACATGTTGTGTGCTTGTGTCCTCAAATTTTTTCACAGCTGGGAGGATCAATTTATTTTGGTGGAGTCTTCATACAGTAATAGATATCACACCAATATTGGGATGGCACCTTTCGAGGCATTATACGGGTGACCTTGCAGATCACCTTTGAGATGGACTGACCTAAGGGATTCATCACTAATGGGACCAGAGATGGTATAGGTTACCTCAGAGAACGTTCATATCATCTAGGAGTAGATGAAGACATCACAAATCTGGGAGAATTCATATTCTTACAGGAGATGGATACCTCTGGAGTTCGAGGATGGTGACCACGTCTTTCTACGGGTCTCACCACGATGAGGATTATAGAGATTTGGATGAGGGGACAAGTTATCTCCGAAGTTCATCAGGAATTTTCTGGTATTCAGCAGAGTTGGTGAAGTGGCTTACCACTTAGCTCTTCCACCTTAGTTGCACCGGATGCACGACGTCTTCCACTTATCCCAGTTGATAAGATAAGTGCATGATCCTTCTCACATCATAGACCACAGAGAGCAGGACTTCGATGATGGGATTACTTTTATGGAGGTTCTAGTAGATATTGAGAATTGACAAGAGTGGTTCCTTCGTGGAATATTGATAACTATGGTGCACATTCACTGGCAGCATGGGATCCTCTAGGAGATCACATGAGAGTGGGAGGCTCAGATGCATGATCAGTACCCCCCACTAGTTCTCTTATTTTGATTTGTGGCTTACGGGGACGTAAAGCCTTGAGGTGGGGAGAATGTAATGACCCGATATTTCCATGTATATTTTTTTAATTAAATGGGAATTTTAAGAGTACAAGAAAATTGACAATCCATGATTCCGAGGACAGAAGTGCCCAGAATGAATTTCTGAACTTAGTTCGGGTACGTTTTGTAAATATACGAGTGGGATTTTCTAACTTTTGAACTGGTGCTCGGAATTGAAATATGAGGGCACCGTTGAACTCACAACACTGTTATTCACTTAAGGAGCTATTCACCTCGACCGTAGTAGGTTAAGGATGGATGTTAGTTTTTCACTTATTCATCAAAGAATTAAATTAAATAAAAAGTTGTCACAATTTTTTTTGAAACTTCCATGTTGATGTTTCATAGGTGGGGACCACCTGAACTAAACATCCCTTGAGAAGTTATGGTGGGGTGACCACCCTAGGCTAAAACCCCATAAACTCCCTCTTAAGTGTGGGGAAGCCTCTTAAACTTCCCCCACATTAATGGTGCCACCCCCTTTAATTTATTATACCAAACATTATTTAATAAATTAATACAATTTGAAATTGTGACAAAAATTAATATTTTAGAAACACAATAGTTGGCTATTTGGATTTTGGGGCAATGTATTTTCAAAAGGGAGAGCTCTTGGAATATTTCTTTCTCCAATGAATAACTTCTTCCATGAAGAATGATCCTCCAACGAAGAACGTTGATGCATGACTTTGACTTCTTCCTTGAGAAATACTCCAATGTGGGAAGTCTTCAATCGATGATCATCTTTCCCTCCTCATCGACAATAACTAACAAACGAGGTATAGTGGTTGTTTGATATTCTTACCTTTTTTTCTTGACGACTCTTCGTAATTCCAAGAGAGATTATAGACGCTTTCTACCACTCTAATGTGTAGAGTGTGAGCCAAACAAACATGGCCCATCCTCTCCATAATCCTTTTGTTGATTTGTGGTGTTCTTTGAGATCTATGAGGTCGTCGAACAATTATGATAGGGCACAAGAACGGTGGCCGGCACCACCACCGGCCGCGACGAAGGTGACTGTAAAAGCGCCACTCCATGGCCCCCACTGCCTTTCGGCCTCCACCGTCCGTGGCCACCATCGTCCACGGCCTCCACCGACTGCTTCCACCTCAACTCGTAGACTCCATCGTTTGTGGCTGGTGCTTCGCCGCCCGTGAACTCCACGCCTCACCATGCTCTGCCGCCCCGCAACCTGTTGTGCCACCCCACATCCTCGATTTGCTGTCTGCAAACCTCTGAGTCACCATGGCTCTCTGAGCCACCTCGTGGACTCACGTCTCCCACTGCCTCTCGCGGCCCCTACAACCCCCTCGCATTTCCATGGCCCTCGCACCGCCCTCATAGTCCCTCAACCTCGCACCGTTCACGACCTCCGCGACCTCCTCCACCCCATGGGTCATTGCCCAGGCCGGGACGCCCAGCGCGGGCCGGGTCAACTCGAACTAGGTCGGCCCAGTCCAGGTCGGGCGGGGTTGGTCCGACCGAGTCTTGCAGGGTCTGTCTGATCGTGTCAGACCGGACCTAGACCCACTTCAACCCATTTACGCATCTTTGGCCATATCTTTGGCACCAGCTGTCCGTTTGATGAACCGTCTACTGCACTAGAAACCTTGCAGTGAGATGGTCCCTTTGGTTTTCCCCACTAGTGAATTAGATAATGTTAGGGAATGGTCTAGTTAGATCGAGAATGAATTCGTCTAGGCCCTCAGGACTAAAAGACTAATAACTTATAGACGGAGCGTCCTATTGATGCAAAAACTATTACGTTGAGACCCCTATGATGTGGCGGTCTGTTGAGATTATTCTTCATGTGACTTATTGGATATTGGTGTATCGACCATTAGCTTGTGGACCAGACCCTCCCAGAGGGAAGTGAGCATAGTGTGGGAACCCTGTAGCTGGCTATGGAGTGAAACATGAAGAGTAATCTTGTGTGGGTCAGCGCCGAGTGATCTTGTGTTGGTCAGAACCTAGCGATCCTATGTGGGTTAGCACCTTGGGATCCTGTGTGGGTTAGCACTTAGCGATCTTGTGTGGGGAAGCACCTAGTGATCCTGTGTGGGTCAGTACTGAGCGATCCTGTGTGAGTCTACCTCTTAATAGAGTAAAATGATTCAATAATTTTATCTAATCATCTATACTATTGTACTTAAGTTATACCTAGTGTGAGATGAGTATGTACATGTGTGGTACTTTACTTCGTGGTAATACCTTTGTGGTATTCTTCTTTGTGGTGTACATGTGTGGTACTTTCTTTGTGGTTTTCTTTCCTTTGTGGAATAGTTGAGCTTTGGGCTATTGGGTTAGACCCTGTGTTTCCTCATGATTGAAATGGCTATACATGATAACTTAGGTATATGTATGGGCATATACCTTAGTAGGGTTGACAGTTGACTACATTCTTTGAGGTTGATACTTTTCGAATTCTGTGAGACCTTTACGGTCTCGGGGTCCCTACTGTGTATTGTTATACTCACCCATGTACGGGTTATGCCTGCAACTTATTGTTTTTGGTGCATACGACAGACAACGTTGATCGAGACTAAGGGTACCATGACTGGATGGTTCACGGAGGAGAACCTTATGACGAGTTGGTACATGGATGAGACAGATGGACATGAAGTGCAGAGGAGGAGACCTATATCTACCCTTCAGGAAGGAACCTCAGAGGATGACCTAGAAGCTTTCTTCTTTTTTTCTCCGGTTTACTTGTACTTTCAGCTTTGTGTACTTTCAGCTTCTTGTACTTTCCATTTGGTCTTGTATTCTGGACCCTTTTACTTACTTTACTCACTTTGTTTACTATTCAGTTTACATGAGTTTGTATCTTGTTGTGTTCTTGGTTTCGTGTGATTACAGTTTATAAAGGCAATGCCTTCCCAATTTTATTGATTATGCCTTTCGGTGCTAGTCACCAGCCCCAGGACTATGGAAGGCGGGCTTGGGGTAGTCATGGCACGGGCCCTGGGGGACAGGTCATGAAAATTTTCATGTTTTGTAGAGAATACAAGATAATGGTATTCACTTATTTATTATGAGACACATCATTTTTAAGGGATGAATGTAGTGTTTTGTTACCTTATTTCAATGTTCATTAATTTTAATCTTATAGATAGTTTACAAGGGTAACCATTTATAAAAGTTTTTACATTTAAATTTGGATAAGGCTTTAGATATTAATGTTTTGATTTATTAATATTGGATAACATATGAATACTATTACATTGCGATGATAACTAGATATAGATAGAATGAATTATCTTCCCATTGGGGATCTTATGATCGGATGGATCTTCAAGCAAAAAAATTTCAACCTCATTAGTTGGATTAGGAGGTGGTGGGGAAAATCATCAAGGATCAACTTGTGGATGATATTATTCATAAAAAATGGAATGAAAAAATGTAAATATATATTATTTTATAAATTATTCAACATTAGGAAAGTTATATTTAAATAAAAATATGTGATTAATTTCATTTTCTATAAATAAAATGGTGTCTTATATCATCACAGATTTATCATTCTGTAATGATTAACTTTATAATCATCATGTTCTCAATCACTCCCCTTTAGAACTGGATAGATAGAATTATCTTCCATTTTCTCAATCACACCCCTTTTAATTTGGGCTCAGAAACTTTATTGAAAATCCCACAATTAGAAAAAGAGTCTTTGAATCAATCACTATAAAATAAAGAAAGAGAAATACAAAGGTCACGTTAGATAATACATACTAGGATTCCATATAGGAAAACATGAATATTGGAAAAAACTAACTCTCATTGACTAATAAAGGTTGATTAAGAACATGATTATAGAAAGTTAGCTATTAGAATAACATAAATATGGGTTTGGGTAAAATTCTATTGATAAAATCACGAGTATAATTTTTTTTATTCATGATCATTTTCATAGAGTTGAAGAATTGCGTTATTTACTAGTCTAATATCATAATAAAATATACAAACATGAAAATTAGAGGATCATCCTTTAATGGTTTTCCACAACACATTCATCTTTTTTCCAAACGTTGAGTATTCTAGGTAAGTTAACTTATATATAATCACATAATTCTCAACATATTAACAATCTATTTCTCATGTCTTTATAAGTTAATCATTATATAAAAAATTAGTTCATACAACGATAATTCCAAAATAAAAAGCTTATATGACGAAAAACTACCTCAATCTCTAAAATTAAACTAACAATACCCAAAGTTCAAGAAAGACCATTAAAAACAATTTTCCATAAAATTACTCAATATAATCCCATCTATTATTGAAACCCAAAATTTTAGAGGATTTGATCACATCATATACCAATATAAATTTTAATATTTATCTCCAAATATCATCAACCACTCTTAATGTCTCATACCAAAAATAATTAACCTAATCACATGATCTCTTAGATCAGTTAATCATATCATAAATCCAATACGTCTACAATTAAATAATTCAACCTTTAATCCTCCAATAAAACTCAATATTATTCCATTTACTTTAATCTTATAAATTCCCCAAAATAGTGAACATGCTCCAAAATAACATTTATCACATAATTCCAAAACCATTTTATGATCCCAGTGTTATCTACTTGATAAAATATATGTCTCCAAAATCAACTGATTCTTATTTAATTAACTTTTATAACTAAAAATAATGAATTCATACAAACTAATTACTTCACGAAGGTCAGTGGAAGGAAATAAAGGCCTCTCACACTTCGGTTGCGGCTTCAATTCATGAAGCCTTTTCCAAGGCAACGGGTTGTTACATGGTATATGTGTGGTCCCTTTTTCTCAAATAATAGAATTTTTATAACATTCCCAGAATATGCTAAAATACTCAAAAATAAATATTTTATGTTTTAACAAAAAAAATACCTCATACATTTTATTTGACTTTCAAAAAGTGATAATTCAAGAAAACCTGAAAAAAAATTTCTCCAAAAATAATATTAATTTACTTGAAATTTTATAACATAAATCCCAAAAGGGCTTTTGAGAATATAAAATTATTATCAACCAAAAACATATAAACCCATTAGAAGACATAAAAATATCTTATGTTATCTAAACCCTACTCTAAAATCAACTGGAAGGACCGAGCCTTAAGAAAAAATTATTACAGTGACTTTTAACTATAATTTCATTTCATTCATTTACAAAGGTCTTTTATGTCCACATTTTTAGAGAATTTGGAAAAAAATATTACATAAACAAACAATATTACACACTAGATAAGTCTAAAAATCATCCTTTTTTCATAAAACAAAAACTATTAAAAGGAAACATGGTTTATTTTCAAGAAAAATATTCAAATACTTTCATCATAACGTCTTCATTGTCCGTACCAATCTTAATACCTATGGAAAACATTCAAAACATGGAATGATATCAAAACAATCAGTAAGGAAAAACAAGGGAAATTGTTTACATGTGATCTTCTGAGATATAAATAAGAACAAGAGGACTTTAATAAAGGTATGGGAATGTGGAATATCATAATAATATGAACTTGGATCATAACATAAAAATGTGGCTACAATATTGAATTTAGGCATTAATAATTATATCACAAAGATCCATCCCTAAAGTGTCATATTACCATGGTCTATCGCCAAGATGTAATAAATATTACCAAGGTTATTCACCAAGGTATCATAAAAATTACTAAGGTTATTCACCAAGGTATTGTAAAAATTACTGAGTTAATTCACTAAGGCATCATAAAAATTACAAAAGTTATTCACCAAGGTTTCGAAAAGCTTTTCATCTCTATAACTTAATTTCCATACACAATGAATTAGAGAACTATCAGGGTGCACTATTAATATGTATTTAATTTCATGTTATCCATAGATATCATAATCGAACATTTCATAAATTACACAAATAGAATAAAATAAATAGGTTTCATATCAAAATATTGACGTTATAAAAAGTTCTTAAAAACATGATCATTATGTAATTTATAACCCGCATAAAGGGAACAAGGGTTTTACTTATGTCAATCCTAGAATCAAATATATCATTTTATTATATTGTTGTATAGCCCCATAAATGAAAAATTATTGGTTATTCACCTAAATAAAATAAGATAATTTCTTGAGAAAAGAGAGATATTTTTGGATGAAAATTTTGCAGCATAATAACTTTGCAACATCGTTTTAGAAAACAATAAAAAAGAGAGGATATTTGGGTCTCTCATTAATAAAACACTCAAAATATAGTAGATATATATAATATAATAGAAATAATAACTTGGTATGGAAACCTGAAATACATACCACATAAAAAAGGTAACTTGAATGAAAAAGAGTAGTGGATAATTCTCTTATGAAGGAATTGGTGGGTATTTATAGAAAAAATGATGGAATAATTTTATAAATTAAAAGGACACCTCATTACTGGTATTTTCAAAACCATGGGCATGCCCATGATTTTTTCTATGGTATTGGACACTTGGGACCCCTTATATTATATTTTAATTCATAAGAGTTGACCATCATCTTATCTTACGCATTACTTCTTTATGACATAGTTATGATGTCATTAAACTTACCGAAAACCCAAAACTGTATTTTTACTATTCACCAAAATTCAACTGTTTCAAAAATAAATTTACTCATGTAATTAATAAAAACTATAAATCAAATTTCATGACATGAGAAATATTTTTATCTTTCTAATTAAAGTTCATATTCAAAGAGATTAATTATATTAATCTATATGAAAAATGTAATACTTATTAAAAAAGAGTGTAAGAGATGCTTTAAACTAACTTCCATAGGTGGCTTTGTCCTTTTAATTAAAGAATCTTCCATGAGAGGCCTTAAATGGGATTCTATAGAAATATTTTTAAATTTAATTAATGAATATTCTATGGTAATATTTTAAAAGGCTTACATGAGAAGATTAGTTATTTTAATTAAAGAAGAATCCATGAGAAGCATTAAATAGTATTCTATAAGAATCATTGTACATTTAATTATTTAAGATTCTATGATATTCCTTAAAATGGATTCCATGGGATTCATAGATCTTTTAACTATGGAATATTCTTGGAGAATCATTAAACTGGCTTCCATATGATGTTTTGTACAAAAAATTAAAGAAGATTCTATGGCAATATTCAAAATGGCTTCCATGGTAATATTAGTTCTTTTCATTTAATAACCTTCTCTAAGAAGCCTTATAATAGCTTCCATGGGATGCATTATACTTTTAATTAAACAATATTTTATGAGAATCATTATAATAGCTTCTATGGAAGCATTATACTTTTAATTAAACAAACATATATGAGAAGCTTTATAATAGCTTCCATGAGAAGCTTTTTCTATTTAATTATATTATATTGTTTGAGAATGATTAAACTAACTCATCCAATATAATTATGACATGTATTATGGTAATTTAATAATGTTATTTCTAAACGTATTTACCAGATTTACAGTTAACTATAGTAATTAAAAATAATTACTGATGTTATTATTCATAATGTCAAAAAATAATATATTCCTATTTACCTAATTTGAACATTTTAATTCAAAATATGGAATCCTTTTTTTGAAATTAGAAACACAGAATTTTCAGTAATAAAATTAGAATTAACTCCCATTTTCAAAACGATATAACAAGTATTAAAAAGTAATAACCATCAAATGATAGACATGTGTTTATATCTTATTTCAATGTAAAATTATATTCAATGACCAAAATTGGATTAAATGATAAAAATATATTCGAATTATATATTAAAACTATTCGATATTTTAATTTAACCATACAAATTATCTTTATGAAATTTTTTTTTTCAATTAAAATATAGTGTATTTTTAATATTCATCAAAATGTGATCGTTATCAAATTATTATCAAAAATTAATCCAAAGTAAATTTTCTTGACTCTGTTATAAATAAGAAGTTTATTTTGTCAAATAGAACATTTAAAAGTGTTAAAATATAAAATTAAAAATGGTTCTCCATCAAATTCCTGTAAAAATACATTTTTATAAAAAAATAAATCTCTTATCCAAAAAATTATGTTTGTTCTTATATCATATCTAGAAAAAACATAAGATGAATTTAAGTAATTTTATTTAATATATGACATATATTTTTCATTAAATAAAAATTTACAATGAGTGATATGAATTTATAGACACAATTATTATATTTTGAAATAGGTTTTCATAAAAACACATCCTTTATATTCAATTGGTTGTTATGTATATTTCTATTAAATTTGGTAACCAATTAATAATTATTTAAATTTGTGTAGTCCAAATTTTTATAATTCAGTTGATACTATTCATTACTACCATTTTGATGGAAAGGTTATAACAGTAACATTTAAATACTAATATTTAGTATTCTGTATAAGCTCAATTTAGAGTATCATTTATGCTCTTTAATATACTGATTCTTTCATAAAACATGGGACGTTACATATTTCCCCCATTTTGGAAATTTCATCCTCGCTGTTTTAAAATTAGGCTCGAAAACGTCATTGATAATCCCACATCCAAAAAATAGTTAGTAAAACAATCACTTTAAAGGTAAGAAAGAGAGGTACAATGGTCACCTAAGATAACACATACTAGGATTCCATGTAGTAAAACATAGATATGAAGAAAAAACAAAATCTTATAGACTAATATATTTTGATCGAGAACTTGATCATAGAAACTAAACCATCACATTACCATAAATTTGTGGTTACGTAAATGTATAACGACAAAAGAACACGTATAACATTTTTTCTTCAAGATCCTTTTAATAGAGTTGAATAATTTCATTACAACCTATACTAAGATAATAAGAAAATATACTTACATGAAAAGTATAGTGTCATACATTAATTATTTCCACCACACACTCATATTTACCTCTAAATGATTACTATTCTAGGTATGTTAACTTCTATAGAATCACATAATCCAAAAAGGATTAACAATTTATTTATCATGTATTTAGATAGTAAACATTATAAAAAAAATTAATTCATGATATGATAATTTCAAAATAAAACTAAACCTTATATGGGTTAAAATAACACCAATCTCTAAAATTCAACAAACAATACCCAAAGTTCAAGAATACCATTCAAAAAAAATTATCCTTAAAATTCCTCAAAATAATCCAAACTATGATTGAAACCCTAAATTAAGAATCAATAAATAGATAAATTATTTTTCAAATAAATTATATGGTTTGTTTGATTTGGAGGGATGTCCTTCCCATGGATGAACCAACACAAACAAGAGGTATTTCTCTATTTTGGAATATAGATTATGCTCCCATTTTTTTGAATTGATTGATAAAATTTTTAACAAATACATAATGAAATGGGTACTCTATTCATATTTAGAAAAAATTTTAAATACATCCCTTATGATGGACTCTTTTGAGTTCATCCAATATTTATTCTTCATATACTCTCTAAAAACCCATGATAGGATTCATATGATTGGTATTATTATTTTTATTTTTTAAAATATCTTGTTGAGTTATAAGGATGTTATCCATGGAAGTATATAATTTCTATTTGACCATATTATTCATAATTTTTATAATACATTATGATATGTAGTGGTATATTATGGTTGTTTTTTAAAATGCCTCCATCATTCTCTAGTTCTAGATTTTCTTCAATTGATATCTCAAATTACAATTGTGTTGTATGGTCATTGAATTAGATAGAATCTCCCAAACTAAAATAATAATACTAACATGTATGGATTTAAATGTAATGGTATTATTGTGACAGTGTTTTTTGTGGATACTATGTCTCTATGGTGTTAGGATTTATAGCCAACTCTGTAATTGGATCCTCCTTAGCATATGAAGTTAAGGATTTACTAATTGGTATCAACTTCTACTACGAGAGTGGTAGTCATTTGGATTTTATTGAAATTAATGTTTCTCAAAATGATAATTTCTTGAAGGATTTTGGTTCTACTCACTGTTTTATATAATAAAAATTAGGCTTACTCCATGAATATGAACTAAGTTACTATTCAGAATCACACATGGTGAAATTGAAATATGATATCAAACTCCTTTTATTATCATTGAAATATTAGTAGTATGTTTGAGGTGTAATATACTACTTGGTGTCTTACTTTGTTTTTTTAATAGGATTTATATTGCTGATTCTATAGGGATCATAATATTCCATCCAATAAAATGGATGGTCTTGTTAGTTTTTTTGTCACGCTTATATATGGGTGTTAATTATTTCATAAATAAAATATATTTCTTTTAGGAAAATAATATAATAAATTTATATAAAAGACTAACCTAGAATTTAATATATATGAATATGGTTATAAAATATCTGGTTAATTATTCTATGATTGTTATTCTAGAATATAGTATATGCCATAGAAATTAAGTATCTAAGGAAAGGTATTGTGTTTATTGAATTTCCCCCTATTAGGTTGTAATCATTACTCTTGAACATTATTATTCTAAGTTGAGTTCATTATAAATTATCAATGTATTAAATTCTCAATCCCCTTATGTTTCTTGTGACCTTTATGTCATTCTCAAAATAACATTTTGGATTGATTCTTTTATCATTAAATATGACATTATAAGGGGTTTTTTCAATCAATTTTTATTCACTAGGTCGTATACATTTTTAATTTAATAGGTTCTTGATTATTTAGTTAACTATTCCTTATGATTAAATTATATTATATTTTAAATTTAATTTCTAAGGATTTACACTTCTTTTAAAAAACAACCTTTTTTATGAAATATAATATTGTAAGAGTTTTGTATCGATATTTCATTTATTTGGTACATATTCCAAATAATGATTTTTTTTTGTTTATATATTGTATATACTACCTATTTGGAAAATTATACTATATTAAACCTTATTTTTAATATATACAAAATTATTTCTTATTTTCTATCTCAATTTCCAATATTTCATTTGTTACTAAAGTCATATGTAAATTTGATAATGAATATCAATTCAATAATACATAATATTTATTATTAACTATGTTTATTTAAATTTGAAATATTTAATACATTTACTATTTATATATTATTTATTCTTTTACTAGGGTTGTAATTATATTCCATTATCAATGAAAATATTTTTATTGATTGAAAAATGAGGTTATAAAAAACTACAACATTCGGTCTAAGTTATTTTTCTTTCATATAAATATAATTTTTATCAAAAATAATTTATTTCTCATTTTTACAGATAAATATATGTTCTATTATAAATATTTAATATTTATATTTATCAAAATTAAAAAGTGATAATTTAATACTCTTTCACTGATATGTGTTTCTTTAATATTTAGTAATTTTTTTAAAAGATATAGATTTTTACATTAGTATATTGTATATATTCTATTAAATTTTTATCTTAATAAGAAATTATGTTTTTAAAATGGTCAATTCTTGACACCTATTCTGAAATTAATTTTCTCAAACTCATTCTATTCATCTATTAGAAAATTATTTTTAAAGTAGTGTATAACTTGAATTTTACAACAATACAACCAAAACATAATGAAAACTATTTTCATAATTTCACACCCATTTTATTTTCTTTAATAAAAATATTAATTTTTAATTAATGTGTATATATTATTTTACAACAACCATTTTTTGGAAATATCCTTGCCTTTATTTCATTTGTTAAAAATTGTATGTAAGATAGTTCCTTCATAATTGTCTTTTATTTCAATGTTTTAAAATAGCTAGGGAATTACATATTTAAGTATTGTACATTTTTTATCTCTATATAAATGATATTTAACTTCTTTAAATAAACTTTTATATTCTATCTTTTGAATATTATATGGTATTTTTCCCTCATTTTTTATGAGTCACTTAATTTGGTATAGTACTTTTATTCATCCTCAAACTTTATATCTTTTAATGGTGATATATATGAGTTGTTTGATATTTCAATACCTTTTTATTTTCTACTTGATATCATGTTTTAAATATAACAATTATTCTAGTGATTTCCCTTTTTGAGTACCATACACTTAATTCTTGTGGTTGAATAGTATTCCCCTAGATAGTAATACCTTTCAATTGATTGGAGAAAACTATTGACTAAACACATATTTTTTTAATATCTAGGTTAATAGTTATAATTCAACAGTTGATTTATGATATATGTATTTATATGTTGATTTTTATTCATGTTATGTTCCACAATTTTCCAAGGGATGAAATTTTATAACACATTAATGTTTATATGTAACCTGTTTTATTTTCACATGATAATCATACTATCATTCTTAATTGATTTAGGGGGAATATATATTTATTTTTTATCATTATATGATATATGTACATAATATAAAACTAAAATTCATTGGATAAAAGATCATATCACATGATAAAATGATTTTATGAGTGTAAATGACTATAGTTAGCCATGTTCACAACATTATGAAAGGATATCATTCTGGCTATAAATATTCAGAACATTATGTATGTACATTATTGTGGTTAATTATATTTATCACATTATTCATGGGAATGTTTTTGGTTATCAATTGTAACAAATTCATTTATTGACATGATTGTGGCTAACTATTTTTGTAACTTTATACATCTACTTGATTATAGTTATATATGCTCAAATATTTATTTATTTGATTAATTAAGGTTACATATGACCACAAATTTATGTATCGACATGATCATGGTTATCTCTATTCACAATGTTATTATTTCATATGATTACGTTTATACCACGTGAATATGTTTTTCCAAATTTCCCATGGTTACTATCTTATAATTTTATATTTAAATGTTTCGTTCTCTTAGACTGTCAAAATATTTATGTTATTATTAAAGATTTATGATCCATGTATTATTATATATGATTTCATTATAGTATATTCATGTTCTTGAATTATGTTATCATACACACATATTCATCTAATTCTCAATTTATATCTTCAATGGATGTCTCTATTATCTTCCATTAATGGGAATATTATCTCAATATATTATTTTATTTCCAAAATCTATGTTACAAAGAGTATTATGAAAGATTTTTTTTCTACAATATGGGTTAATTATTGTGGAAATATAGGGAAACTTTTACTGAATTATTGATTATGTATTTAATGTAACTAATCATGAAGGACCCAAAACAATTGGCTGTAGAGTGTTTTTAATGTTGAGATAGTATGTAAAATTATGTATGTGTTCTTTTGTTAATTTTATTCAGTATGGTTGTGTATGTGTGAAAATTTTGTTTCAGAATCAGATATATGATATTGGGTCCAAGGATGCTTCAATTCCACTATACTATCCATACAGGTGATAATCATTATTACAACAAGATTTTTAACTGGGTCTATTTACCAAGAAAAGGGTTTGAATGGTCTAGGGTGTATCGGTTCTATCAGTTTTATCATGAATATAATGTTGAGATAATGACCAAAGGAATTTATATAAGAATTTGGGTCTCCCAGTCAATTACATATAAATTAGACAACATCCTCCTTGATCTTTTGAGTTGTTGGTTCTCAATGAAGAATTCATAGCACAAACTACAGAAAAAGGTATCAATAAGAATATGGGATGTTTTTAAACATAAATAAATCACTATCATAATTTTTTTAAATTATTTCTTTCCCTAATTCTCTACCTATGGAGATGAAAAGAAATCCCCACATTTGGTGTAATGGATTCTATAGTGTGTATATAATGTTATAGAGAAAAATCCCCACCAAACAATGATGTTTCACATGAAAAGTTAATGAACATATTTTCATAACTACTATATATGGTGACCAAGAACATTATTAACCATGGATACCCAACCCATCAGTGAAATGTTTATAATGTATTATAATGGACAGACCTAGATAAAGGTAATATGATATTGGGTGTTATACATTTTGATTATACGTCGATAAACAATTTTGGCCAGAAAAATTATCAGTGATGTGATTAGGTTAGTATTTGATTCCTATTTGTGACCCTAACCATATAATAAATACAAATACAGTCATTATTGACATTGAGTTATCTTGGGGGTGGTGCATCAATCTCATAGTTCAAATACTATAGAAAATATACCATTCACAATAGAGTATTTATAAGTCAAGGGAAACTTTTTGGATCATCGGTAAATTACAAATTCATTAGGCGTGAATCTTAGCACACTTCAACCATATTTATTTTCATAACACTATTATTATTCTATGATCATTGTTCATACCATTTTGTTAAATAATAAATGTTAACATGACCATAGTATTAATGGGTATGAAAGTGGTAGTACTCTTTATATATCACTTAAAATATACCAACTTCCCATATATAGAGGTACCAACAATGGTTTTATTTGATAATGATGATGGGACCAATGAGAAAATATTGAATATAATTTCTTTTTTATGATAATAACTTGGTGGATATGATCAATTTGAAAGTTATCTTCAAATATTATACATTGAAATAAAAAATATATATATTTCATTACGTTCGAAATTTAATCCCATCACCCTATTATATATTTCATTCTAGAAATAAACTCATGGTTTTGGGTTAGTTTTGGATAAGCATCATGAATGGGATACAAGGGTGTGAATCACAGTTCCCTTGTATGATTTCATGGTTGGACATTAACACATGTATACTCATGCATGGATAAACATTTTTCTGGATTCTATATTAATAGATTTCATCCCATGATGGGAAAAATAAACTCTATCATAATTATGGGAAGAACATTGAGGTAAAAAAATTAACATCTCATTAGAAACATGAGATGTGAGATGTTAATTGGTAATGTATCGGATCAGGGTACCGTGGTCTTTTTAACTAGTGAGATGGAATATGAATTCAATAGTGAATGTTAATCCTACAATGGGTGTATTATATCTTGGAAATGCAGAGATTTTATCAATTGGTCAAGAGATCATCTCGAATAATTATTTGAGGGGTTTTAGGTCATAACATTCAATTTTGGAAATGGTAGGTAAAACATTCAATAGTAATACTGATATTGTGTACTATTGTTGGGGAATATTGAACTTTATTAATATACAATATTTCACTTATATATTTTTGGTATAGCCTTCACATACACGAATACCTCATTGGGATTAGTTACATCATTAAGCTATTGGAATTCATCATGTATATCAGGGAGCTTAATGTAGTTATTAAATCACATTAAATTATAGATCATATGATATTGAGGAATCATAAGATTTTGAAAAATATCTCCATATTAGACCAAAAACATGTTTTAATTTGAGAATTTCTAGAACCTTGTGTTTCGGCTCATCTACACCAAGCTCATTTACTTTGATAATGTCACATCGATGTTCCTCAGTTTTACGCTTATAATTTTTCATCTCATTAATCGTAATTCACACACCACAACAGAGAAACTCACATAAATATTTAGACACTTAGTAAGAATAATTTAAGTCATCATTTTATCTATTTACTTCATTTTACACTTAATATTAATGATTAATAACTCCTTGTTATTATAGGATATATCTAATATTCCATTGTCATAATCCCTCCCATCTGATTTAATTTATAATCCTCTTAGAATTTTATTCTACTCTAAGTGAGATATCAAAACTAAATGTCCATCAGACTAAAATAAGGCTCATAAAACCACATGGTTGGACCTATGCATGCATTTCCCTAACCCACTCAGTTGAATACCAATATCCCCCTTTTTGATGAAGAAATTATGCACCATAGGAAGTATTAGGAACAAAACGCGTGTATTCCTAAAAATATTCTACATAAGATCTATAAACTATGACTCATAACCCTCATCATACTTCAGGATCCAAAACTAGATATTATTCAATTATTCTAATAGTTATAAGGAATCTTGATTTGGTATCATCCTCTACTCACAAGGAAACATTTCTAGATAATATGTTATGTTATCCAGTTCTACGAATTAATAATCTAAATTACTATAAATTAATTCAAAATATACATCGTCATGCATAAATATATTTATATATTCCAAGATATGTTAATGAATATTTCAGGGACACCAAAATGTATAATAATATATATCGTATTGTTCTTAAAGACATAATTTCTTATTTTATTCCCAATGACATTGAAAAGTCATGGATGATTGTGTATAATCCCCTACATATTTATTCATTTTTACAAGCAAAAAGAGCAAATCCAGGTAGGAATAAACTTCTATACTTGAGAACTAAAACATTGGATATTGAAAATGTAAAGTTCCATTCCCCCAAGAATTCATTATCCACATTATAAGTAGGAAATTAATTACTACGGGAACAATACCAAGTCGTTCCTGGTAAAATACTATAGACTTATCTGATTATGAATAATGATGGGGAACTTAATGAGTTCTTATGGATAAATTAAATATATTAACTAATCATACACTTATTTTTTTTATATGGATCTTATGGTTGAATCTAATTTATATTTTGAAAATATTTTGAAATTTTATATTATCAGTTGTAAATATTAGAACCACACATTCTCTATGATCATTAAAACCCTATAATGGTACTTTTGTGTCAAAGAATGTTTCCTTAACTATGAATAAAAATATTTTAGATGAATTTATTGAACCATAATACATTTAGTGTAGTTCCATGATGTATATTGGACCAATATAATAATTCTATGTCTCTAAATATAAACTTCATAAAGAAGAGTCTACATTTCATTTTAGTAATTTATTAATGTCCATAGTTTTGATTATTTTACATGAGAAAGGGGGATCTCTATACTATAATTTTTTTATAAAGGTGATACCATCATCGAGAAACTATAATACTAATTAGTTCTTATGAAGTGTATATTTATAGTGAATAAATATAATATGTAAATTGATTAATAGTAATAACTAAAAATTTGGAACAATTTTACTAATTAAAAGTAAAAAAGTTATGTTGAGTCTATGTTACTAGAAAAACAATGGTAGGTAGCTTATTCTGAGCATTATATTTTATATAATTGAGATTTTATGTGGATATATAAATGTTATAATCCTAGAGAGAGTATGTATTTTTCCAACCATGTGGTATGAAATTTTAAAAATTTTATTTTTAGTGTATATAGAATTTCCTTTTATTTTATATCAATGAACATGACCCGTTTTGGATCACTTTATCTTTATGAAACAATCACAGAAACTAATATATATTTTTATAATGGTGGTGCAATGATAAATTTTTTATTTTTTATTGTGAAAAAAACATAAAATTAATTTTAATTATTTTATAAAAATAGACACATTGTTTGAAAAATTGGTTTATCACAAAGAAATATAAAAAAGTTATATAATTAACAACTATAAAAGATACTATGAATCACTTGGACATTAACAGTTGTTGTCTATAAATCATGATAAAATATTTTTTAGAAGGTGAAAGTGATTTGATAAGTTTATTATCCATAAACATGTGCACTCATATATATATATAGGAAAGTATTATGTGGGGTTCATGTATCATCCCAATGAAATGAAGTTGGTTGATCTGTTAAAATATATAATCATTGTTCTGTACTAGATATATTCACATGATTGGAATATGTGGGACATAAATGATGTGAATCTATCATCCATATAAACCAAGGATTTTATACATTGATATAAGATGAAAGGAATAATTTTGAGACATGAGTACTTGGAAAAATATTTGATGTCCATGTATATAAGTTCCATAAACCATCATCATATGTTAATAATGGTCATATAGATATAATGAAATTATAAATTCAATGTGTTTAGAGTATAAAAGTGGTTTTTTAAAGGTAGATATCTTTAAGAGGGATTTGGTCATCCCAAGATGACATCATCATGCCATTTTGTGGGCATTGGTATCAAGTAATGCTATAAATAACAGAGTGATCTATAAATACCTAGGTTCTTATCCTTAAATTCCAATATCAAGTGTTATATGAGTATATTACAACCCCTTGAGATTTATATCTTATTATTTAATTGTACATTATGTTTTTACATATTATTTTAATGTCACAACAATAGAATGAAAAAACTATTGAATTTTTAGGCTAGACTTTTTTGGTTTTCAAACTGTCCGAATATAAAAAAACTTTTTACTCAAAATTTATGTTCTTTCAATTTAAGGAAAATTATTTCCAAGATTAATGTCACACAACTTTGACTATATGGGTTAGATAATTCAAGGAAATCAAACATGGGATAAATTCACTCATGGTTTGAGTTTATTGAGCTTATACCATGTTATATAATACTTTTAGTAACATTCCTTTTAGTGTAGAAAACCAATGTAAATGAATAGTAATGTATTTCATTCAATTAAATTAAAGGATAGGTATTAAATTTTTAATGTCATATATGTTTGACCAAAAGAGAATACAATTTTTATTTCATATTACTCAGAGAAATGTATGATGTTTCTTTTTGAACAAGATATAATATCACAGAACATGTACGCTTTGATCCTATTCTGAAATCAATAACATTACATTCCCAAAATTGATGTCGATAATTGTAACCCAAATTTTTCCTCTAAAACTTTTAATGTTAAAATGAAAACATGGATAACGTACACACTGTATCACCTTTAAGGTTTATAGTTCTATAGATTTTGGAAAAAAAGTATTAATAAAACAATTCACGGGAGTCTAAAATAGTATTTTATTTCAACTTAACTTATACTTCAATTTAAACATTAATATGTCATCATCATCCATATGAAATACCTTTTATCTATAACCCATTCAACATAACTATTTAAAAACTATAGAAAATGAATCATAAGAAGGGTGAGATTTTATACTCATTAAGGGTAAAAATAGTCATTAAAAATTGAATTACATAAATGATAATAAAATTTCATAAGTGTATGGTGAAAAAATAAATGTTCATGAACAAGTCATAAAAGAACACAAAACTATCAGTACTTGGATCACCAAATATAAAAATATAGAAAAGTACGAAGTCATATAAATCAAAAATAAAAAGACATTGGATATAAATCTATATCATTAGAAATAGTATAAACTCATGGAAATCATAATTCAAACATATTGGTATCTTAGAATTTCATTTCATTTTACCCTTACAGAACAGTTACAGATTTCTAGCGGAACACATTAAAATTGGAATAAACATATGAATAAATTACGTAATGATCGTTACCTAATAGACTAAAGTGATAATTGATCTCACGTAGTTCTATCTAAAACACCCAATGTTAAGCTATAATGAGATTTCCCATCACTATTTCTAGCACCCCAAGTTAATTTGTAATGTGAATTCCCTTTGATATCTGGGTGCACCCATAATTTATAATGTCTAAAAATCAAATAATAAATAAATAATATATATATTTAATTTAATCATAACTCTTTTGAAGTGAAAAATTATTCTTTCTAAAAGATAATGAACCCATGAAAGGTAAATCGGTTCAACAACAATCTATTTTAAACATGGATAACCCATGGAAAGGAAAGGTGTTATATGAATATCTATTTGATACATGGTTATCATTTTAAAATGAAATGGGTTCCATAACAATATCTTTAGGATAAAATTAAACAATTCAAAATAAATTTGTTTCATAATTATGTCTTTGAAACATGATTAACTCTTGGAAAATAACTGGGTTCCATAATAATCTATTTAAGACATTATTAACCCATAGAAAATAAACTAATTTAAGAAAAAACTCATTCAAACGTGGTGAACCCATAGAGAAGAAATTGGTTCCAAAATAATCTCATTAAAATAAGTTTATATTGTCTAAAATAAATTATTTTCCTAAAAATATCATTGAAAAATGATTAAACCCTGGAAAAGAAATAGGGTCGACAATAATCACTTTGAAATATCATTAACCCGTGGGAATGAAATAGGTTCCCAAAATAATCTCTTTGAAACAATCATAATATATCCATAAAATTATGACAATGGTATCCATAAAATATATCCCTAGTGGAGGTTATGTAACCAAAATGTTTTTTTATGATGATGAATGGAGATACCACTAAAATACTATTTAAACATTCTTGAGGAAAATAATATTTAAACATTAATATACTTTTCTTTCAACCTTGAAACATTTTAATCATTAACCCCATGAATGGAATAGCAATAAAATAAACTTATAATATCATTAAAATAATTATATTCATGATATAACATGTCTAAGGAGTGTTATATAATCTTTATAAAAGAAGGTAGATGTATAACATAACAAACATCTCAATGAATGAAAGTTCCGCAAAAAATACATTATGCATTTGATCACATTGAAACCATATAAAACATGAAATAAATATCATAAAAAATAATTTTAAATCGAAATGAATTTATGGATATTAATCATAAATTAAATTCATGAACATAATATGTACTAGGTAACAATGATAAGTTGGGAATATTAAATATATCTCACATAAACAAAAGTGAGATGATAAAAAACCCTAACAGAAATTGTATCATTTGAGTGAGAATAAATAAGTAAAATATTTAGGTGTGACACATTAAATACCAAAAGTATAAGTGGAAATATATAATAATATAATAATTGTTAATTTCTCACATATTCTTTTCATAACATAGCTAAAGACAAATAATTTTGACCCAATGAATGAAAATTGAGTTAAAAAATAAATTCCCTTGAGTCTGATCCATCATGTGATTTCTCTATTTTAATGAATAATAAACTTATGTTAATTATTTATTTTCATGATAAACTTTTACTAGTTTATTATTAATTTTTTTAATCTTATAATGAACATATATACCATTACTTAGTTAATTAATTTTACATCAGTTGTTTTGACCATATTCAGTTGATGTGTCAAAAATGACTTTCATTGGTCGACTATATTAAATGAGATCATTATTTAAACATATCCATAATAATAAATATTAAATAATTATACCATTTTTACATTAAATGATCTTTTAAAATCATATAGTAAATATGGTTACAAAACATTAACCAATATTACGATCTAAGAGACAATATATTGTACGTACGCATGAGTAACATTCCCATTTTTAATTTATCATTATGAAATCAATGTAAGTGACTATTATTTTTATATAATGAAAATTATATAATAAATACAATTTTATTGAATTATATTAACTAATATATATCATTATTATGATTTTTTGATTGAAAATGAAGAATCACATCCCTTCAAAAAAGATGGTTGTCCACACGTGCACAGAAAACATTATCACTTTTTTACTATCTGAAATGGAAAAAAGAAGATGATATGTTACATGTAAAAATACATAATTATGTAATTAATATAATTAATATTTCATTTTTTTCATCTATTTTAATTAAACTCATCCTTAATACATTCTGTGTAAAGGGTTAACATATCACCTCATGTTGAGGAGGTTGTTGTCCACATGTCCACAATCAATGTTATTGTATTCCCACAAAATGTAAAGCATGATGGTAGGTGTTTTATAATAAATTCAGATGTATGAATAAATTATAAATTTAATATATTAATATATATATCATATAAAAATAGTATTTCAACCATAATTCCCAACCATAAGAGTTGGTAAAATAAAAATAAATGATGTCTCTTCATGAGGCAGTAGTTTGACCTACTCACGAATGAGGATTAGGATACCAATTTGATGGAAGTGTATGTAGGTGTTTGTAGAACCATTAAAATAATAAAAATTATTTATCTTATGGATTTAATTATATAATAATTTAAAAATAATAATTGAATTTTTTCGTAACGAAATAAAACAATATTGATAGTTGATGAATGATACCTCTATTACGGGAAACTACTTTCGGTTAACTCCAAATAACTTCATTGTATTGATTTATTCAAAACAATATCCTTCTTGGATGAGAGTATAGATGTTTGGATCTTTTTTTATAGTTTTTGGATTAGATAAGTTGAATTAGAGGTTTGAAGAGGTGGGGAGGGTGAGTACTATTTTATAGTGGAGGGGGAGTGGCATTCTTGTAAATATAAAAAGGGAAACTTTATTTGGAGTTCTAAATTACATAATTCATCCAAAAAGGTATAAACATTACATAAAATAGTGTATATTGTAGACTAATTTCCATATAATTGGTTTTTTAATCTTTATAGACCACTTTCCCTTAGAATTTTAAAGTCAAACCACTAAGTAAACTCATTTTTACCTTAATCAATGTAGTTAAATCTAATTACATTCACAAATAGTTTTAGTAAAAAACAGTGTTGAACTTATTATAAATTATAAATTATTTTTACACCAAAGAATTAACCAATTTCTCCAAATCTTATACCCCTAAATGGATGAAATTAATTTAAAATTAAGCCTCTAAAAGGGACGACACATTGTGTTTTTAAAGTGAATATGTTTAAAAGTTTACTCTGTTTTTATGACAAATTTCAATGTAAAAATGATTCCAATGACATAAATTGGAATAATTTATATAAAATTTATCTAATAATAATTTAACATGAAAGGGAAATAAAATTTAACTCTATAAATTATTTAGACGAAAAATTAGTTGTCAATTAAAATTTTGTGTCATTCACTTTTTATCAAAATATAAACTTTATCTAAAAAATATCAAAAATTCACCCAAATAAAATGTTAATGTCAGCCTTTCCGGAATGAAGTATATTTTTTAAAATTAAATTAATAGATCTTTAAATATTTTTTCTAATGAATTTATTCTATTAAAAGGCAGCAATATTACCTCTTAGAAAAATATACTCTTTCAACGCTTAAATTCGATTTACTTTTACCTTATGGCATTAAAACATGTAAGATGAATTTAAAAACAGTTATTAAATATATAACATATAAATATCATTAATATGGTTCACTTGTCATGAATAATTTAATTCTTATGATAAAATACCTATATGTGTATAAAAATAGTTTTTCATAGAAACACATCTACTCTATTCAATTGGTTTTTATTTTCATTTATTATTAATTGGACACTACTTAATTCACTATATAATATTTTGCAAACCATATATTCATAATATATATAAAAATATTAACTCCATAAATTCCAATGGCTAGGTGATAACTATTATGTTAAATAAATCATATTAATATTTTATTATAGTCTGATAAGACATGGCCTTGCATGTAACATAGGTTGTCAAAGAAACTAAATGTCATATGAATTTCAAGATAAAATTGGTGTTGTGAAAAACACAATCTAAATGATGAATTATTTGAAAAATTATATCAAATAATTTAAATTAATTATAAGTGTTATATTTCCTAAAAAATCATGTTGTAACATCCTACCCCGTTAAAATTACTATCACACTCAAAATTCATCTTGGTTATCAACGGATAAATTTTTGCGAATTCCATTATTGAAAGCCACATCATAAAAAGGGATAATAAATTATTCTCATAAAAATGGATTTTGGGAAACATAAATTTCACTCAAATATACAAACACATAGGACTCCACATCGAGGGAACATGAGTGGTAATAGAATAAAAAAATACATAATTATTGTGAGTGATTGATCATAAACATGTTAATGATCAACAGAATGTTTTGGGCCTCAAAAAAATAAATCAATAATGATTTAAAAGACAATTGAGACATCATAATTGAAGTCACTAGAATAGTAATAAAATTTAAAGATCCTTTTTCTTTAATTAATATAATTATATTATCTTTTAAACTAAGAGAAAAATAAAAAATACATACATGATGAGTAAAATATCATACTTTAATAAATTTCCACAAAAATATCATTGTTTTGTCAGAATGGTCAGTATTCAAGATGAATTATTATATCCTGATGCACTAAAATCAACTTTTAAAGACCACATAACCATAAAAGAGATATTCATGCTATTGGACCTATCTTTTTCTATTAAACAAAACAATAATGGTTGTGAAATGATAATATAAATTCAAAAGTGATTAATCCATCAAATTATAGTCTAACCTTCAAACATCAATCGTAATACCAAATGTTAAAACATAATTATAACATAACTAAATATTCTAAAAATTTATTAAACATTTAATGTGTAACTTGGAACCCAAAATATTAGTAGGATTTGATCATATATACTTGTAACTTCAATCAAACATTATTCCTCAAATAAAATCACCCATGTTTCTGAAAAAAAATATCTTAATCATAGTAATTTAGAATGTCATAAAACCCAGGATGTCAGGTAGTCCAGCTATAGGTGTAAAACTATTATCATCATTCGGTCATGTGTTCAATCCACACATACTAGCTAGATAATATAGGTGTCACCTAGAATTAATGTTTTAATTGTTTTATTTAAACACATAAAATAATTTGACATCAAAAAAAATTTATTTTTATCATGGGGGTTAAAAATATATCATCCCAAAAATTATATCATCAAAAACAACTTTAATATCTGATTATATAAAAAATCAATGGGGTTTCTAATTCATGGAATGTATAAACATCTATATGGTTATAAACTTAGGAAAATATTCATAACTATTAGGAAAACCTTAACTGAAAACATTATAATCCCAAAATATATCCAATTCAAAATTGTATACCTATTATAACTACTTATAACCTACACCCGAGGATTCTATGCTAAAATATTTACAATTACCTTCCCTTCCTTGATGCTGATAATTTTGAACCAAATTTTTCATCTAAAACATACAACATCAAAAGGAAAATATAGATCAATTATATAATGGAGTAAATTTTAGGTTTAGTGTTTTATAGAAGTTTCATAAACTCTTGCACAAACAAATCACATGACTTTAAAACAGAATGTCTCCCACATTACCAGAAATTTAGTTTTCACATTATGACATCATCATCATCTATACAAAATAAATTCTAGACATAACACTTTCAACATCATTCTTAAAAATATTGGAAAAAGAAACCAAAAAAAGTAATATTAGATACTGAGTAAGGGTTATCATACGAATTTACAATTAAATTTTATCAATGAGAATAAGATTGTATAAGGGTATGATGGCATAATAAAATTCGCTAAGCGATTCATAAAATAACTCAAACCTATCAATACATGGATCATAAAATATGAAAAAAGAAATGAATGAATCATTAGAAAAAAATATATCAAAAACCGTCTGATATCCATAACGATAATTAAAAATATTATAATCTCATATATATCATAATTAAAACATATTGGTATCTTGGAACATCGTCTCAATGAATTCTTATAGAACTCCTAGAGAACCCTTGGTGAATCCTTACAAATTAAAAAAATTAAATGGTTTACATGCATCATTATTATTACCAAATGTCTTGGTTATCTATAATGGTTTCACTCATAACAATCTAGGCAAACCCATGTTAAGGTGTAATGGGAATTCTCAGTGGTATTTAGTTCAGCATGTGTTAAGTTGAAACGGGTTTTTCCGACACCATCTTGGTGCCCCCATCATTTATAATTTCCATGAACTGAATAAATATAAAAAATATGGAGAATAAATTTCATAATAACTAATTGGAAACAAATATTAATCATTTCATCACATGATTAACTACTGTAAAGAAAATGGGTTCAATAAAAATCTCTTTGAAAAACATTTAACTCGTCGAAAGGAAACATGTTCCAAAAACTCAGTTTGAAACATTGTTAACTCATGGAAATGAAGTCAGTTACATAAAATTATATTTATGAAATAAGAAAAAAATAGAAAATAAATTTTTTTATAAAAAATCTTTTAATAAGATTATCCCAAGGAAAATAAGTAAGTTTCATAACAATATATTTAGTATATAATAAACCCATGAAAAAAGAAACATGTTTCATAACAGTATCTTTGAAACATTATTATACCATAAGGAAAAAACAGGTTAAAAAAAATATCATTAAAAAAATTATCCAATAGAAAAATAAATTGGTTCCATAACATTTTCCTTGAAATAATATTAACCCATGTAAAATAAATGGGTTCTATTATAATTTATATGAAACATGTTTGACTAGTGTAAAATAAATGGGGTCCCAAAATAATCTTTTAGAAACAATATTAATCCATCAAAAAAATAATGAGTGTAGAATCGATAAAATTTTTCCCAAATTTAGGATATGTAACAAAAAAGTGTTTTTGTAATTGATGAAATGAAATACCACTAAAATATCATTAAAACATTCTTGGGTATAATAATATTTAAACAATATAAAGCATCCCACAACACTTTGAAACATTTGAATCATTAACCTCATAGTTGGAATTGCATTAAATGATACTTATAATATTATGAGAATAATTTTAATCAAGAAAAAACTTTTCAATGGAGTAATATATACACTATTTAATAGAATATGGGTTTATAACTAGATAAGTGAATCAAAGAAGTCAAATTCTGAGAAAAATCAATTACCTCTTTGGTAACTTCGAATGAGTAAACCATAAAAAAATTTAGATAAAAAATGGATATATTAAACCATATAAATTTAATGATAATAATAATAAAATAAATTTCTAGGAATTATATATACCCCACAACAAAAATAAGTGATGAAAATGAACTATATCTCCCAGAAATAAAAGTGATACAAGAAAAGGCCTTATAATGATCATATCTTTAGAGAGAGAATAAATCAATGATACAATTATTAGTGAAAAAAATTAAATCCAAAAAATAAAATGTTAAATTCATAATAATATAATCCCATATCATTTAAAATATATTCTTTTCAAAACATAACCAATGAAAAAGATGTTCAACCCAATTAATGGAAATTAAGTTTTGTAATGCCTTACCTTAAAATTGTTTCATAATGTTTGACCACTATATTCCTAAATAATTAACATTATTTAATTCTTTACATTATTTATAATCATTTAAAAGTTTTTTATTATTTTTATTTCAATTATAGACAATATAAATATAATTACTTATTTTATTTAGTTTAAATAATATGTTTTGACTATATTCAATTTATGTGTCAAAAAAGAATTTGATTGGTGGATAATAGTCAATGTGGTCATTAGTTAAAAATATAGAAAATAATAAACATGAAATAGTGGAAACATTTTTACATAACTATTACTTTTAAAATTATACATGAAATATGGTAATAAAAAATGAACCAGTGTTACGATAATAGAGATAATAGTTCATACGATAACATGAGTAACGTTCACATTTTTCATTAATCATTTTAGAAAGAACTTAACTGTAATTAATCATTATAGAATGAATATTATTTCATAAATAAAATATTATTTAATTTTATATAATTATATATGTCACTAATGTTATTTTCTTATGAAAAAAGGAAGAATCACATCACTTGGAGGAGACAACAGTCCACACATTCATGGATGGAGTTATCACTTTTTTAGTGTGTGCAATAAAAAGTATAAAATGATATGATACCTGTATAGATAAATAATAATTTTATAAATATCTTAAATATTTCATTTATACAATATATTTTTATTAAATTCAACCTTAATACATTCCATGTAACAAATTAACGTATCCCATCGCTTTGTGGATGCGGTGGTCCATACATCTACAAATAATGTTATTGTATTCCCACAAAATGGAACGCATAAATATAAATGTTATATAACAATAATAAAAATATTATGAAATTAAAAATATCATATATATCCTATAAAAATATTTTGTTCACAATTATTCCCAAATATAAGAGTGGTAAAATAATGAAATAATGACATCATTTCGTGATGTGGTAATTCTCCATACACAAGAACTGTGATTTCATTAGCCATTTAATGTAAGTGTGTTTAGTTTTTCCCCCACATTATCATAGAAAAATATTAGTATATTTAGGATAATTATTTAATTACATAATCATTTAATAATAATAATTTATGTGGTTTGCGAAAGAAATAAAAAAAAGTGATCGTTGAAGAATGTTACCTCTTTCTCGGGTCGCTCTTTTTCATTTACAGTAAAAGACATCCATGTATTGATTTATTCCCAAATTTATGATTGTAGTATTTTTTGAGTGACATAGGGAGGTTATTTAGGATATTTATTTAGGATTAAATGGATTTAGTGGTTTGAATAAGTGGGGTAGGTTAGTGCATTTTTATTGTGGAGGGGGAGTGGCATTATAGAAAATATAGACATATAAACACTATAGGAAGGCCTTACTTACCTCATGATCCACAAATAATTATAAAAATTATATAAAATAGGGTATATTGTTAAATAATGGACAAAAACATTTTTTAAAAAGTTTCTAGGTCATTTTGTCCCTTAAAATTAAAATTTAACCAATAAGTAAACTAATTTTTACCTTAATTGTTGTAATTAATTTTAATTACTTTCAGTAATATTTCTTTAGAAAAATATGTTGAACATAGTTGAAATAATAAAAATTTTCATTTCAAATATTGAATTCATTTTCACAAATTCAAATCACCTAAGTGGAATAAATTATTTTTAAATTAATCCCATGGACGAGGTGATAAATTTGGTTTTTAAAATGAATATTTTCAATAGATTCCTATCATTTCTGTCTAAATAGAATTTTAAATCGATTATAATGACCTAAATTAGTTTAAATGATATAAAATTTATCCAATTATACCTTAAAACGAATTAAAATAGAATTTAATACTATAAATTATTTATATAAAAAACAGTTTTTAATTAAAATTCAGTGTCATTCAGAATTCATAAAATTCTAAATGTCTTGTAAAGAATACCAAAAATTTAACTAATGTAATTTTTTATTATAATTTAAAAAATGAAGTTTATTTTTGAAAATAAAATTTATAAATGTTTCATAATTTAGTTTTAAAAAAATCTTCTGGGATGTGGTAGTAAAACAGCCTTTTAGGAAAATACACCCTTTTATTGCTTAAATTTGACAATTTATTACATTATTCCTATAAAAATTAAATGATGAATTTAAAAATATTATTAAATATATAACACATAAATTTAATTAATACCATTCACTAATAGTAATTATTTTAATTTATTATGATATAACTCCTTTGTGTGCAAAATATTAGTCTTCTATAAATACAAGTCATTTATATTCAACTGGTTTTTATTTTCATTTGTAATTAATTGGTCACTAAATGATTAATTATATAAACATTTGTAAAACATATATTCATAATTTATTTAACAATATTATTTTTTTACATTATAATGTCTAGGTGAAAACTGTTTTGTTAAACAAATAATACTAATAGTATATTGTTGTCCAGTATGACTATGCCTCGCGTATGACCTGAGTTATCGAATAAACATGATGCTATGTGAAATGAAAATTAAAATTTGTGTTTCATAAAATTCATTATAAAATATTCATTGCGTGTAAAAAAATATATCAAATAGTTTAAATTAATTTTAAATAAGAGTTTTCATAATACCTCAAAAGGTTACACTATAATGACTCTACATACATGAACAAGCGATCAAAAACCATGCTGATAACTTAGTGGGGGAGAATATATTGAATTTGTTTTATATGGGACAAGGAATGAAGTTCATAATGTCACTAAATATCTTGTAAAAAAGGTAAAAATGTTTCGCATAGTTCTTGATTAGGGGTATATTTATTACAATGTAATACCAACAATAAAATCCTCATCTATGAAATATATCCTTTTTTCGGTTGGGTTCATTTTTGGCAATAGAAAATTCATAGGATGAGGATAAGTGATACATATGTAACAAAATCCTTGAAAATATTATTCTATCCACAAGTTCTCCTTGGATGGTGGTCATTAAGAATATCTATCTCATACACACGATAGTGTACAACAATTGCATCCTAGTGTGAGGCAATTAAAGGCGGATTGATGTTAATCTATGAGGGACTATATTTCATTCTACTATAATTGATGTAAATGGAGGACATATTTGACTTTTCTAAGAAATATTGTAATGAAATCACTATATATCCTTTATAAAGCATAATATATCCACATATTTCTCATTGAAACATATGGCATCTTTTTTCTAGTGTGGGATTCTTAACAGAAACTCAACATGGATAAAAGATACATGAATTAAGAGAACCTTCACATATTAGGCCCTTACATATTGTAATTATGTCACATATGATATTTAAATTGGGATATTTTTTAGGTTTATCCAGTATAGACCATGTTTCATCTTATGGTCACATAATAAAGAACTAGTGGGGAAAACATTTTAGATCAAAACATTTTTTAATAAAAAGTAAGTATATATGTCTAGTAAAAAATGGGTGATTGAAATGAAAGGAAATAATGTTACGTAAATTTCTATAATGAAAAGTGATAGAATTATCACAAAAAAATTGTAGGTTTTAGTGAAATAATTATTTCTAAATCCTAATATAAAAAAAGAAAAATTAAACTATACATTAATTCATTTGTATTTGTAAATTGTGAATTTTTATTTGAATGTCTAGGAAAATTATTGAGAAAATTTTAATTATAAGCTTATTATCATACAATTAAACAATCATAATAGGTCTGATTATTAACCACATTCAAATGACATGTTCCATTGTAATGATATTAATCATTAATAGGTTTATATGATCTTATAATTGGGAAAATGACATCAATTTTGTTAGTTATAATTAGGGCATATATGTGGCTTCTCTTCCATAACCAAGAATATAGGTTCATTAGGGGTTATATTTTCTCATTACCTATATCCATTAATGGTTTTTGGTGATTCCACCAGTCATGATACATGGAATGATATATGAAAAGGATGCGGTTAATTATATATGGAAATCTATGATTTGAAATTGAATAATACTGGATGGTCACATTTGAATAATGGAAAATTGAAATGAATGGGTATTATGGTTGGGTTCAGGACAAGTAGTTTGTACTTTTGTATGTTCCCTATAAAAATATACATAAATCCACATATATCTCTTTGTAGTGGAAGTAGATTAATCAAGGTATAAGACCATGGGAGGAAACCTTTTGTAACCTAATAGAATATACACTATAATGTTTTAGACGGTGATGAACGTTATTTAAAGGTTTGATATAGGAGATCTAGACATTATAGTGTATCATGAATCAATAAGAATCTTATCACACATAGTACTTAAAACGTTACCCTACAATGATATCACCCATGAATAGATGGAAATGGTATTATATTAATGAATTCATCAGGTATATAAAAATGGATAAAACAATATTTAAATTGGAAAGGTTATTAAAACTTGGATGAATTGGGGGATAAGTTGAGGATAAAATATCATAGGTTGACCTATGAATGGTGGTTTGGGTTTTATTTTCCATCCATTTAATACAATAATCAATCCATACATTTCCCTTAATGATGGGATTTCTATGCATTTGTGGGGTTATTGAAGTAAACCTAAAATTTATAGGGAGACCATACCCTAGGAATACATACAATGACTATCCATTCATTAAAAAAATATTGTCTCCTGAAACATAACATTGTGTTGTTTATGGTTTATGTAGGATTCACTATATACCTTATAGTTTTGAGGTAATATGGAAAGAACCTTTCATCATAAAATTTAATATCTTGTAATAATGATTTTTCTTCATATAGTTTATGTTATTATGTTGAGGACATTGGATCTTCAACATTATAATATTATGATGATGCCTTTAAGTTAGGTATGTTAGAGTCTTATGATAAGCGTATTATATTGTTTAGATTATAGTCATCTATTATGGAATTCCTAAAATGATGTATAATTATAAAAAGTGCTTATTTTGGAACTTATATTTGGTGGTAGGTGATATATTCTATATATAAAATTTATTTAGGTAATATGCTCCATTATATGAAAACTTGTGACTCTTATAATCATATTTCCATTTTGAATCTATCTTTGGTGCCTTCCTCTTAGGTATCATCACTTTACATGAATTATTATCATTCATCTTTAGTTATATTCTTGTAAAACATCTAATTTTATTTAATATTAACTTCAATGGGAGGCACCACCAATATTCCATACCAAAGGGAGAGAAATATTTATTGTGTGTGTGTAAGTTGGTGTGGTGGTTTGATAATCACCTAGTAAATTGAAAATATTTTATAGCCATTCTTTCTAATCCACATATACCATCTTCTATAAAAAATTTGGTAGGTCCACTAGGATAGATACTATGAGAGGTGGGGTGAATTAAGGTATGACAGATTGAAACAAATACCTCGTTTGATATTGTTTTACTATTAGAAAAAAACCCATTCTCTCTCTTTCCTGATGCAGAGTATGAAAAAAATTTAAAGAATCCCCAAGACACAACAATTTTTAAATGGTTCACCCACACTAGGCTATGTCCAAGGTGCATACACCGACAGTGTGTCGATGTACCAATTCCAGTATAAGTGCACTACTATTTACACGTTCGAAGTGGAATCACTGTCCCTCTTAGTTTACAACCACTCACAATTTGAGAACTCACTACTATCTCGACTGAAGTGAGCTCACTGCTTCTTCAGAAGATCAACTCATAGTTTATAGACATATAGGTCTCTTCATTATAACAAATGAATATATCCTCAACTATATGTAGATGATCTATTGAAGTCCAAATTTCATCCACTGATGAATACCGCTTTACCACAGATGTTCTGGGAAATTTTGAACTTTCACAAAACCATAGGGTGACTTGTGTTCCACTTTAACTAGTGCATAGCCTTTTCCTTCGTTGCAGAAAGACCAACTAGTGCACCACACATGTACGCCACACTAAGAAACCAAACTTGCATGCCACACAGCTTGTTCGACACTATTGTGGGGTACATTTGCACGGTACACTTGAGAGGTACACTTGTGTGGTACACTTGTGTGGTACACTTGCATGGTACACTTTCACATCACACTTGCACACCCCACTTGCATGCACACTGAACATTTCACATCACTTTCACTTGCAAATTCAGAGCTCCTATTTTCTCTAAGTGTTTATCTCATTTATAAATGAGTAGAGTTGTCGTCTATTTATAGGAATTTTGAGGACTTGGGCGCCACACTTGCGTGCCACACTAGCGCACTACACTTGTGCGCAATTTTAGGACTTGCGCACCACTTTCTTTCTTTTTTAATATTTCGATATGATGATATTAAAATATGACTTTCGTTCCACACTTGTGCATCATACTTTCACAACATACTAGTATGCCTCTTTAGGACTTGCGCACCACACTTGTGCGCCACTTTTGGACCTGCGCGCCACTTTTCCTTTGCCAAATTTTTGATGTTCTGAATTTGAAAAATTCCCAGCGTAAAACAATAGAAACCTGATTAACACAAGTGTACAAATCCTTTTTCCAAAAACACTTTTCCCCATTCTCCAGGAAACCCTCCTTTGTCAACAGTTTGAGTCATTGAGACATTCTTTTTCAATAAACACAACATGGAGTCCAACATTGTCAACAAACACAATAATCTCAAAAATTCTTCAGTGATACCATGAGGGATTTTTGCACAATAATCTCCCCCTTTGGGATTGTTGAAAACTATTCTCAAAAAAATTCTTCATTCTTTGATACCACATTAAGGCTTCATTCATCGTCAGCCGCCATTTGCCTCTTGCGATATAGATAGTGATCAAAAATTTACTCAACACATACTCTATGGCCACATGAGCAATGCTCGGAATGAGAAACAGTAGTATCATGAAATGTTCATCTATGAGTCACTTCGTCTCTAACAACATTGTTCATACCAACCTGAAATCAATTGAAATTTGCATACTAACCTGATACCAACCACACTTCTGCTTTTATCACGATCATCAACTTTCGTGATATATATTCTTTGATTGATCATGTCTAGCATCACCTGATTTAATTTTCTCCCCCTATCTCATTGCTCCCCCTATTTTACTGATCCATCTATTAGCTTATCCTCGTGTCTTGAATAAGACAATTTCTCCCCCTTGAACAATCACATTTTCTCACGTTTTCTCCCCCTTTCACAATGAACCCAAAGGTAACTCTTTTGTAGGCTACAGTAGGGTAAAAACACATATCAGAACATAGAGGAAAACACAACATACCTCGGGGAGAGGGGAGTGGTCCTACATCCACACTTTTCAAATTTAGGGAGTCGACTGGACTCCCAGAGCCAGTCAATGCCTCTCAAAATCTTCTTTAGGTAAGGCCTTTGTTAGAATATCTGCAACATGTAGCTCTGTGGGAACATACTCTAACTTCACAAGCCCTTGCTCCACCTTCTCCTTGATGAAATGATATTTGATCTCAATGTGTTTTGTCCTTGAGTGACGAATTGGATTTTTTCTAAGATTGATAGCACTTGAGTTAGTACACTGGATTCAGATCAGATATTTTACTTCAACTACCATATCATCAAGATCTTGCTTCATCCACAACAACTATGTGCATTTCTGAGTGGCTGCAATATACTCAGCCTCTACGGTGCTCAAGGAAATGCAATCTTGCTTCTTTCTTAGCCATTAAATACATAATATAGCAAGATAGAATGCACCTTCTGACGTTGATTTTCTATCATGAGATGATCCAACCCAATCTGCATCTATATATCCCAATAACTCTAGCTGAGATTTGTCATTATACATCAGACCAAAATCCACAGTGCCATTTATATACCGATTTTTTTTACTGTGAGCATGTTGATTTCCTTTGGATTGCTTTGGTAACGTGCTGCTTTACATGTGGAGAAAACAATATCAGGTCTTGTTTTTGTTAGTTATAGTAAACTGCTGATAATCTGCATATATTTATTGATATTAATTTCCCTTCCACTTTCATATTTTGATAATTTCATCCAGGTAGAAACTGGTGTTTTCATCTCCTTCGAATTCTCCATTCCAAACCTTCTCAGAACCTCCTTGGAATATTTAGATTGAGAAATTAAAGTGCCATTACTTCCTTGTTTCACCTGTAAACCAAGGAAAAATGTCACCTCACCAATCATAGACATTTTGAACTCACTTTCCATGAATTCAGAAAATTGTTTTCACTGAGCTTTATCTGATCCACCAAATATTATGTCATCAACATAAACCATCACCATCATCCTTTGATTATTGTTGTTGTTGAAGTAGAAATTTCAATAAACTCAAAAATATTGAAAGACAAACTTCTTCAAATACTGATCCAGCCTTGAGTACCATGCTCTTGGTGCTTGTTTCAACCCATATAGTGCTTTCTTAAGCCGAAAAACTTTATTCTCATCTTCATGAATGAGAAAACCATATGGCTGCTCAATGTACACCTCTTCTTCCAGAAACACATTCAAAAATGTAGATTTGACGTCCATATGAAACACTTTGAACTTTCTTTGCACTGTTATGGATAAAAATAATCTGATTTTATCTAGTCTCGCAACCAGTGAAAATGTCTCATCAAAATATATTCCCTCTATCAGGGAGTACCCCTTGCACAATAGCCGTGATTTGTTCCGAATCACTATGCCATATTCATTCATCTTGTTTGATAGACCCATTTAGCCCTGATGACATTCTGATCTTCTGGCCTCGAAACAATCTCCCACGTCCGATTCTTCTCAATCTGATCTAGCTCTTCATTCATTGCCTGAATCCAGTTTCCATCTTCAGCTGAATCAGTGAAGCATTTCGGCTCAACCTATGATATTAAAGATGTCTGCTGTAGTGATTTCTTTCTTCTTGTCTTAACTAGAGCTAACTGATCACCAATGATATTTTTATGTCAATTTCATCTCGACTCCTTGGTTTTTGTATAGATACAGATTTTACTTCATGATGCTCATCATTGGTATCATCTTCTGAATCAAAATCATCCACTTCTGCTCTCCCTGCATTTCATTCCTCCTCATCACTCTCATCAAGAAATTTTTCTCTGCACTGTTGAATGATCTCCTCATTCTCTACTACAGTGACATCATTACACTAAAATACTTTTCCTAGCCTTTTTTAAAGCATTTATATGCCTTACTTTTTCCTGAGTAGCCGAGGAATATCCCTTCATCTATTCATGACTCATATTTCCTATGTTTTTCCTTGTTGAGAATAAATCACTTACATAAAAATATTTGAAATAATTTCACTGTTGGCTTCTTTCCATACCACATATCATATAGAGTCTTTCCGGCCTTTGGACACAACAAATCCCTGTTCGAAATGTAGATAGATGTCAAAACCGCTTCCTTCCAAAATTTCTCTAGTAGGCCATTTTCCCTAAGAATCATTTTGGACATGTTATTGATGATATGATTTCTCTTTTCAACCACTCCATTCTATTGGGGAGTTATTTTTGAGGTATCTAGATTCCTTATCCTATTTTTCTCGAGATAGCCTTCCACTTGACTATTTTTGAATTCTGTTCCATTGTCAGTATGAAGCTTCAAATTTTTCTCTCCAAGCATCCCTTCACACTCCCTATGGTAATGTATTAAGTAGATAAACACATCCGACTTATGGGAAATAACAAATACTCATACCATTCCACTATAGTCATCAATGAAAAGAACATAGTACCTCTTTCCTTCAATTTCTCATGGTGTGATAGGACCATAGACATCAGCATGCACCAATTCGATAACTATTGTTGAATTATTTTCCATTACATTATACATATTTCTGATAAGCGTCCCTTCTTGGCATGCATCACACCTGTGAGTGCGATCATGTGATAGCTTTGGGAGGTCTCTTACTACATCACACATCACCAGATCTTCCACAGATGGTTGGAAAGGATGACTAAGTCGTTTATGCCATGACGTTTTTTCTTCTTCTCCAGATAAAAAACACATATCTTCTTCTCCACTTACCAGGTAGAGATTTTCCATTGTTCTTTTTCCCTATAGAAATACTGCTCAATCTCTTCCTTTGACAATAAACATCTTCTTAGTAACCCTTATAGAATTTCTGGAGTCACATAGTTTACCGAAACTAAGCAAATTGTGACTCAGGCCTTCTACTACTAAGACATCAGGACGTATCATCTCTTTGCCCCAAAACTTGGAATTTTATTTTGCCAATAAACTTCAGGCCGTCATAATTTACAAACTTCACAACTAATTATTTATCATATTTCATGCCTGTATCAAGATCCTTATTACCTTTCATGTGATATTTGCAACCACTATCAAGGATCCACACACTAGAGTGATCTTATGCTTTAAGGGAAACTTATTCCACAACTTCCTTCTCATCCGTCTTCTTTTTGTTCCATATTTTTTCATTCACACTTGGAATGGATTGAGACTTCTGTTCTTTCTCATAGTATGATGGACTAGCTTCATCTTACAAAGCTTCAAATCTATTTTTCATTTTTAACTCGCCTGTTGGATTATTGATTTGCTGCTTGTGAACATTTCTATTTTTATTTGGCACATTCCTATGTATGGTTGATGTACAGTACTTATCCATATGCCCAAATCCTCTATACCAATAACAGTGTCCTTCAAAATATGTTCTGGAGAACTATTCTCTGTTTGGCTGCCACCTTTTTTCTTGTTACCTTCGATATGTCTTGGCTATGGAACACACACACTATGAATGTCCCATATTTCCACAACAATAACACCTGATATAAGATGCATTCCATCGTGTTACTTATTCACTACAAGTTTCTCCTTGGGATCTCTAAATATTATGAATCTTCTTTGTTCCCAAATCAACCTTCAATCTTGGGATGGGTGATTGCGGTCTAACTTCAATTTTCATTGATTTTTGTTTCTGATCAAGCCCGAAATCAGCCTTTACATCTGAGCTCAATTACTTCTTCTTTCCTGCTAAACTACTAGGATCATCTTTCATATTTTCAGTCTTTTGAATGACCTGATTTCTTAAGAATGTGTTGGGAATAAAAGGTTTTTCCTACTCTATAACTTTCCTCTGCAGACCGACAACTTCCTCTTCAATCTCTTCGATACGCTTAAAATGATCATTCTTCGTGTTTTCAAGCCATCGATCTCCCTTTTAAATTATTCAATCTTAATTTTATACTCACTAATTGATTCCGAGTTCTATGTTGTTAATGACTTCAGTTTATCAATTTCTTCCCTCAACTCAAACATCTCTTCTTCCTACTACTGCATATAGAGTTTGGAGTCACGAAAATATTTTGTTAGCTTTCTTTGTTTTGGCTCTCCAAACATCTATCTCCTCAAGAGCAGCCTCAAACTCAAATTTCATATCTATTATTTCTTCAACATAATCTCCTTCATCATCACCTTTTGTTTCATTATTCTCATGAGAACTACTAACAACATCCACCATAGCATTTTCCCCGCGATCATTGTAGTTCTCTATATATTCTACCTCCTCTGCCTAATACTAATCCAAACTGTAAAATTCTTTGGAAAAGAGATTTTTATTTTTAAAGAAATTTCTCTTGAACTGTTTCTTTCCTTTACCATAGGCTGATGACTTCTTCTTGGGAATTTTGACTTCATCGACATCATCATCTTCATGGAACTTTTTGGGACACCTTACTGCAAGATGACCAACCCTTCCACTTCGAAAACATTCTAGTGGAAGTTTCCCTTTAAACATTACTTTTCCACATTGAAGATTTAAGGAGAGGAATGACATCACCTCATTTGTCTCTTCTTCTTCTTGAGAATATTTCATGGTGATCTTCTTCATGACCTTTAATTCCACTTCTTTAGATTTTCCCTTTTCCACAACCTCGTTATCATTGTTTCGGGTTTCATATAAAACCAAGGTACTATGCAAATTGTCCAATTTTAGCTCTTTTGGATCTTTATCTTCTAGTACTAAAACCATAGGATTGAACCAAGGTGGAAGTTTCCTCAAGATGCGCTTTACGATCTTTATGTCTTCAATGACTTCTCCCAGACCTCGCATATCTTCCACAACAACATTTACCCTATCAAAGACTCCATCAATAGACTCATTCGGGTTCATTCTTAGATCTTCATACTTGTTCCATAATACTTACAGCTTCGCTTCTCTGACCTTTGTATATCCTTCATATACTTTCAACAACTTTTCCCACATTGCATGTGATGTTTTTCATGATATCACCTTGGTATATATATAATTGGATAGGGATCCTCCCAAATCATTGATTCCCTTTGCGTCAGCATCCAATTATCTTCGCTCAGCATTTGATAATGCGCCGTTATTAATATCAGCTGTGATACCATGCATTACTACTGTAAACACATCCATTCCCCATGATCAGAAGTATTGTTGCATCTGATTCTTCCATAGCTGAAAATTGTTCCCATCAAAGATGGGAATCCCTTTATTATTAGTGACCTCTATATGAGAGAGAAACACTGATATCAACCTTTCCCTCTGATACTAATTGTTAGGTCCACTAGGATAGAAACCATGAGAAGGGGGTGAATCACGGTATGAAAAATTAAAATAACTGCCGTGTTTGATCTTGTTTTGCGGTTAGAGAAAACTCTCTTCTCTCTCCTTCTTGATGGAGATTATGAATAAAACATAAAGCATAAACATGAAACGTCAATTTTTACTTGGTTCACATTCACTGGGATACATCCATTGAGCATACACCATCAGTGTTCCAATGTACCAATTCCACTATAAGTGCATTGCTGTTTACAAGTTCAAAGTTGACTCACTGTCCCTCCTAGTTTACAATGACTCACAATTTGAGAACTCACTTCTATATCAACTGATGTGAGCTCACATCATCTTTAGAAGATCCAATCATAGTTTATAGACCTGTAGGTCACTTCATTATCACTAATGAATACATCCTCCAATTTTTGTAGATGATCTGTGGAAGTCAAAATTTCATCCACTAATGAATTCCGCTTTACCACGGATGTTCTGGGAAATTTCTAACTTTCACACAACCCTAGGGTGACTCGTGTTCCACTTTAACTAGTGCACAACCTCTGCCTTCATTGCGGAAAAACCAATTTGTGCACCAAACTTGCACGTCACACTAACATGCCAAACATGCACGCCACACAGCTTGCGCGGCACACCTGCATGGTACACTTGAGAAGTACACTTGCATGGTATACTTGACCGGTACACTTGCGTGGTACACTTGTGCAGTACCCTTGCATGCCCCACATGCGCACACGCTGAACATTTCATGTCACATTCACTTGGGCGTTCCGAGTTGAGATTTTCACTAAGTGTTGAGATCATTGATAAATGAATAGAGTATCCGTCTATTTATAGGAATCTTAAGGACTTGTGCGCCACACTTTCACACCACACATGTGCGCCATTTTAGGAATTGTGGGCCACTTTCTTTCCTTTGTCATATTTTGATATGATGATATTGAAATATGACTTGCACGCCACACTTTTGTGTCATACTAACACGACATACTTGCGCACCACTTTAGGGCTTGCACGCCACACTTGCACACTACTTCTGGACTAGTATGCCAAACTTGTGTGACACGTTTGGACTTGCATGCCACTTTTCCTTTTCCAAATTTTTTATGTTCTGAATTCGAAAAATTCTTGGCGTAAAACATTATAAACCTTCTTAACACAAGATCACAACTCCTTTTTCCCAAAAATCCTTTCCCCATTCTCCATGAAAACCCCCTTTGTCAACAGTTTGAGTCATTGATACTCTCTTTGTCAACAAACACAACATGGAGTCCCACATTATCAACAAACACAATCATCTAAAAAATGATTTTATGATACCTCGAGGGATTTTCTCCCAACATGGTCATTGAAAGATTTTTTTTGAAATATTATATTGAAAAATTATAGTATATATTATATCAATAAGAGTGATTATAATGGATTACATTATTTATATATATATATATTACATATAATAAACATAAAGTTTCTCCCTATTATATATGGGGATGGTATGGGGGATCCATATTTTTTGTTGATGTCATATTTGAACAAAGTTATTGAAATTTTTATATCAACTTATTGCATGGTAACCCCTTGATCCCACTTTGAAAACAAATATTTGGCATTAAGGACAATATTGAACAACAACCTTATCATTGAATAGTATACACCCACAAAATACATCCCAAAAGTAGTAAATGGTAATGAATGATTTGAAAAATGTATAAATTATCATCATTAGAAAATAAAACTAGTATAAATCTAACATATAAAGAATTTTTCTGATTTTAGTAGAGTCATACACTAGAAACAAATCGTTGTATCCTAATTTTATAATTTTATGGGGGAGATTACTTCCATATTTTTTGGTGCCACGTATGCTAAAATGAAATGTTGTCATGAAGTTTAAGGTATTAACTTCTTTAATACACTGAAGGATTACCCCCATAATAATTACACTTGTAGATAATTTTTGTGGAAATTTGGACCTTTTATAAGATGAAATTAATAGCCCATGAGTGAATTAATTCATTTATTCTAAAATTTGAGGAAGAATCAGGTTTAACAGATAATCATTGATTTGATAAATCCAATTCGACTATTGATAAATCTGCATAATATTAGATTCTATCTTAGTAGTTATTAAGAAATTTAAATCCACTTTTGTTCAATATTTACTATTAAATGTGGTTACTACTAACTGATATGAAAAACATATGTATATTTCAACATTAAAAATGATGGAATGGTTGGCTACAAGGTTAGTTAATGATTATATAAAAATATTTTTCTATCAAAATATATAATATATCATTGGATATGATGGAATTAATTTCATTAAATATGAGATAATGATAAATAGATGCATTAGTTACTTCTTATTGACTTTGTATTCTCTATTTACTTGTTTGATAACGAATTATATATCACCTTTGTCATCAAGATGTTAAACTATGATATGTATATATAATTACATTTTTTTATCAAGGCCATATATTTTACATTGTTATTTTGAAAACCCTCTTTGAAGTTGAATGAATATTATATAAGAACCTCTGTATGGGAAATAAGTGTAGTCCCTATGCATACTCAATTAAACTCAGAGAGATCCAACTTATTACCAGTCATGAAATAGGATGTTCCATCAAATTATATCAAATAGATATAAATTTTTCAATAAAAATTCGCCATGATACACCAAGGTCTTATTTTTATTTTTAAGTGCACACACAGGTTCTAGAACATAATTTTATGTGGAAGGTATTTTCCACTCCAACATTTATTAAATGATCTATTTATTAAAAAAAATATTTTTAAATAGGATTGTGTATGACTCTATTATACCGAAATCCTTAAATTTATCACTAGAAAATGTTGATTTGTTTCTCCCCTTGGTTTACATATTGAATTCTACCTGAGAAAATTAATTAATTATCTTCAATTTTATTTCTTATTTACATTTTTTCTCACATTTCAAAAACATTTGATATCATATATTGGTTTTAGATTTTATTCTCGCAATTGTTTCCATGAATAAATGGTTGTGGATGAGCGAAAGGTGAACATAAATCACTATAATAAAAATGAATTCCACATATGAGAGATAAAAATCGAAATTGTTTTGTGTAAAAAGAACATGGACCTTCAATATATATGGGGGAAACTATAATAATTTCATTTTTGGATTAGTAATTCCTGGATATATATTACTCAGTAATTATATGTCTTATATTGGTGGTAAAGGACACATTTAATTTCTAAGCAGAGATGAAAACTAATGGTTCGATGATTGATTTTTCAATCATATACAAAAAAAAATTCTACATAAAGCATGGTCTTATGAATGTTTATATTGTCTTGAGTGAATATTCATGAAGGTAACTAAATCAAAGATTATATTATTGAATTTAATATTATTCTATTGTATTTGAATTCATAGTTGATTTATTTCATGGACTAGATAAATTCATTACTTCTCTTTTCCTCACTATCAGAAAATTTAGATATGATGCTCACAATGATCATTTTTTCCTAAAGAACATGTAAATTTGTATTAAATAAATTTAATAATATAATACATATTAAATATTTTCATATAAGATAATCATGTAAATCATAGAGACATTATTTGAATGTTGGAGGTTGTATTTGATTATTTAATCAGGTAAATCTGAGAGTTATGTCATATTAAAAAAATGTTTATCCATGTAAAATTTAATAAGGAATACCCCACATGTTGGAATGTGGTGAAAAAAAACTTGTATATAAGGACTAAAAGATCATAAAAATGCTGCAAGTAGTGAGACATATAATTCTACTTTGGAAATATTTTAGGAGGAACAAGCTCTCTATGTCGACAATCCATTGGAGTTTTAAAAATTCAACACTAGAACTTCATTCCATTTAAAAACATGGAAAAAATTTCAAAAATATATTGTCATAAAAACTGGATTTTACATCACACTATTGATCAAAATCTAAATATTTTCAAAAAAATCTCATATGGGAAATATAACGTAAAATTAAAAAATGGATATTGAATATTGTTTGATATATTTTTAGACTTCAATAAAATATCATATCCATCAGATATTTTGATGATAACAAATATTGTGACACATTTTGTAAGGGAAAAAAATAAAATCATAAATAGTTTTTATGTCTCTCAAAAGAGGAATGATGAATGGAACACCTTATGTAACTGATGATTTTAATCAAATGTTCACTACTTATAATTTAGAAATAGACTCTAAAACCTATTATTATAGGTTGAGTCATATGACTGGTAAGAGGAAAATGGTTATTTTGATGAAGGGGATACTATGAAATGCAAAATCTAGGAAACTATTATTTTGTAATGATTATGTTTAGAAAGATAAGTTAAATGATTCCATTCCAAAATGAGGAATAAATATTATGGCATGAAAACAAGAGATGGCAGATTAAAATGTATGTGGACTCACACTAATACATTCATTTGGGGGATCACTCAATTCATTAAAATAATTTAGTAAATAAACATGAAAGATATGAGTTTTTTAATAAAAAATAAAATATATTTTACCTTTATTTAAGAAATAGATTTCCCTTACAAACAATTAAAAAGGGTTGAAGGTAAAGTGTTCAAGATTTAAAGATGGTAGTGAGTATGAAAGTCAAGATTTCAAAGGGATCTACACAAATAATGGAATTAATATAAATAATAATACTCTAATAAATCCAAAAAATTATATATCATAATATATAAATTAAACCTTGTTTGTGTATGCATGGAATATGATGCTTCATACTAGATTGTCTACAGTTTATTTGGGTATTATAGCTAAAAAAAATATTCCATCAATAATATTGGGATATAAAATAATATAATAATTATGGATGGAATATAAGTTATATATAAACTAATAATTTACATTGGAAGAATAATAAGCTCAATATATTGCATAAAATGATACATTTAGCTTTACAGAACTGTGATATACTTTAAAAACATACTATCTAAAAGTTTTTGTTATAACACAGTTGCTAAATTGATATAATTAATAGTAAGTACGACATTATAAAAAATATAAAGTTATTATATATTTCAAATTAATTAATTATTTAATAATAAATAACACTTAATTTTAAGTAAAGTAATTTTATGATTTAATAATACATTTTCATCAAAAAATGGATTTTATCACATTTTGTGCATAGAGATTATAATTAATTTATATCATTTTTATAAATTTTACATGTTTAAATGAATATAAATTTTTATTTCTTCACATAATAATTTTATTAGGGATGATTTTTTAATTTTATCTTAAATAATTGGTTTTTTATGTGAATATTTAAAATGGTGATTTATAATAATATTGTTATTTTTAGGGAATTATTATGATGTAAAAATAAATCAATAACTTTTAAAACAATATTATTAATAATATTCATGTTTAATGTGTTAAATAATATATCTTAAAACATTATTTTGTGTTTTGAAATGTAATCCTGATTTTCTGAACAAAATTTATATTTTATTCATACTCAAAACTGTTTTTGGGACATTGTATCTCATTATATGGTTAGTAGGGGAATTTTTGTTATTATTTATCCCAAATTATAAAAAACAAATTTTTCATTAAATAAAAAGAAACAAAAATAATAAATTTTTTACTTTATCTCATAGTAAAGTTATTTTTACCCAAAAATATGATATTATCCTAAAAAGTATTTCATAATTTTTGTGTTCTTATTATAAAATTTATTTCTACTACACATAGAATCTATATATGATAAAATTTATACCATATTTTTAGTTATAATGTATAAATTTATTTATATTTCACCTTTTTTGTTATATAAAGAGGTTATTATGGTAAAATTTCTTGTTGTCATGGTTAAGGTGTAATTTGACTTAAAGGTCTTTAACAAAAAGATTTCACCTTAAATGTCTCCAAACCTATATAAATGTTTTAAACTATTTTGAGACCCTATAATATTTTATATATGAATTTATATTTCTATGGCTCCACATAACCATGGATAACACCTTTTAATATTTTAAAACCTGGACAAATTTCAGTAGTGTCACTCTCATCACATATAAAAGAGTTCTGCTTTTATTATATTATTAATACCTCATCAGTCACATATTTCAACCAATATGTTGTAAAATAACATGAAAAAATTTAAACTTGTGATATATAGGCTTTGGTATCATAAAACATCCATCTCTCAAGGCATAAGTTGTAATCCAAATGAGGTCTCTCAAGGAAGATGTGATCATATTTACCAACTATTTCAAATTTTATTTCTTATTCTACTTCGTATTAATATATTTATGTCATCCTACCATAACTAATATATTATAATAAATATTAATATATTTTATTATTAATATGGGACAACCATTTTCCCCCTTATTTATAACCCATGGAAAATGAAAACATCACTTGTGTGTACATCCAACCTACAATATCCACATAGTTGAATAGTTTTTTCCATCATAGCATTTGATGGATTATTATAAATATAAAAAAATGAATATATATTATTTATTATATTAATATGAATTTATAAATACAATATATCTTTTAACACTTTTACCTTCCATCCCTTGAAAAATGATAATGCCTCTCTTGTGTAAGTATGGAATACCACCTCCATAAAGTAACATGATTATTTTATCATTTCCCACATTAGCATATAACTATAATAATGTATATAATGAATAAATATAAAATTTATATCATTATTAACATTATATAGATGATGAAACAATAATGAATATCTAATGACTATAACTATGGAATCATAAACTACATGAAAAATGAAGTAGTTATCATATGGAAATTGATGGTTACAATGAAATATTGTTTATGAACATGTGATCATACTTTTTAAGAACATTATGTATGGTATTATAAATATGAATATTATTTTGGTGTATAATTATAATAAATTTAAATTTATTATACACTATGTTAAAGGAAACTTGTGAAGTATGGCTTACTAGAGGTATGTATTTATTTCAAAATCAATCCTTATTCGGGATTGTTTATGTAAAGATTTTAATTTGAGTGATTATGTAAACTTTTTAATAAACCCTAATATACATTATTTGAGTATATTAATTTCCATGAATTACATGTTTTCAAGTAATTTTTATCTCTCTTTGTACTCCAAAGTTTGAATGAACGATTTTAGGAAAAACCAACATTGTCTTTATATTCAATAAAAAATGTATTTCATCCATGTACATATTTTCAATAAAATGGTTTCAATAATTCCTATAATTTTCATAAATGATTGACTGATGTCATTTTTTACCCATCTTTTATTTCTAAAAAATTATATAAAATGGATCATCTTATCTTTTTTAAAATGAAATAATTTTGAACAATGGTGTGAATTGAATCTTTTTCTAAACATTTAATGCATGAATGGATTTTTCAACCATCATTACTATTATTTTATTTGGAATTTACTTTAAAAGATTCCATGTATCTCTTCAAAGAAAAACATTCCCCAAATATTTGAGATAATTTTATATTTTAAATAACTTATTTTAAAATGAAAATTGTGCTTTTCTCAATAAAAGTTTAAATGATAACATAAAAATATTTTCATATATATCAAATTTTTTTATTAATATTATGATTTATGGGGGGAATACTCTAATGATACTGTCCTCTATATTTTTTTAAATGGATTTTGATCTTCTATTTCATGATTCATTAATATCTCTCATGATACAAACTACCGTAGGTATTTATTTTTATGTTTGGCAAATTATTTTTGATGTCTTATAATGAGTCCTTGATAGTATATTTATGATGTATTGTGACATGTATTGTATAGTACGATTATTATGTATGGAATTATGAATTCTATCATTATAAAATCAGTTATTATTTCTATTGTCATTATTTTATGTCGGTATTTCTTTCAATGATGTATTTACCTTTTGTGATTTTAGGTATATGGATAAATTTATTATTGTTTTATATATGTCATATTTTTCATGATTTATTTATTAAATCATATATTATATTGTACGCTTTCCATTTATGAGAATCAAAACTTTCACTTTATTATGTTTTAATTTCTATAGGATACCAAAAATGGATTTATGAATAATTATAAGGATATACTATAAGAAATTATAAGGTCTTTTTCATAATTTTATTTTATATTTCATGTTTTGAAATTTAATATGAGAATAATGTATGTATTTATTATTACATGACTACTACACAATTAAATAATGTCAGATGAGATCTCTTGTATGATGTTCCAATATACAAAAATAACATCAAACTCAGGGATACTTGATTCAAGGTGTTATAAAGTAAATATTTTACATTAGAAAGTATTTGGATGCCTATAATACGTATGTAATACTCCCCAGGTATAAAAACACTCACTAGTGTCTAGATGGCCTGTGTTACATAACACATCACATGTATCCCCATTCACCACTAGATTCCTACCAATATTGAGGGTATAAGACACTAATGTGGGGACATTATAACAACATATCATTTTGAAAATAGTTGGATATAAAAAAATTATATCCATTTAAAAACTAACCAAGTATTTATAGTCAGTAAACAAGAATCAGGCTATGTAAAAAATATTAATATAGAAGAATATATTCAAACATCATAACTAATCACCCACCAAGCTCATCACATATAAAATATATAAAAATAAATAAATATATATATATATATATAAGTAACTACTACCATCCTTGGTCCTTATCATATCCCAGCCTCCAAGAAAATATAAGCCATTCTACATGATCATGAAACGTTGGGCCTATGCAATACATAAACCTATGAAAAATAAGATACTTTAGGAATCTAAATGTTTTTATGATAAATATTTCAGTATAACTCATTAGGGTAACACCACTAAGGTCATAATAATAACCATTAAAGTAATTATATACACAATTTATATTCTAAAAATTAATTAACAAAAGAAGAAAATAAATAGTGATAATGATCCTTGATTTCTAACATAACACTAGAAATAAACCATATCTAATTCAATTACTGAAGGATGTCCCTATAGATTTCACATGGTATTCGGGGGAAATATTTTTTGAACTAGAAATCTTTTACAAATTTACACATATGAACATAAAATCCCTCAGAAGATAAAGTATCCCACTTGGATCATTTCATACGTATATATCGTCAAGGTATAGTTTCTAATTGAAACGTATCTCATGAATTTATCTTCATATTTAAAACCTATATCTAAGGATGTTAATGATTTTTGGCCCAAGGCTGATCAAATTTGGTTGCTCTGACCCATAACAAAGCTCGACTAAGACATGTCCTTCATCCATACCGATTCTTCGAGATGGGACAGGCTTGTTGGGCTAGCCCAATGGCCTGGGTTATTATACCAATAACATCAATGTAAAAAAATAATATTTTTTAAATATATATATATATATATATATAATTTTAGATGTCATATAAATATATTATGTGAAATGAATGGAGTAGTCAGTCTTGGAGCAGCCTTAAAAGTCAAGAGAGGGGGTTGCGTCTCCCCTATGGGGTAGGCTGTTGGGCCAGCCTTCCGAACAAGACCTAGGGGTCGGGATTTTTTGTCGGGCCAAGCTAAATTATAGTTACCTAAGGCTATTTAAAGAATGGATTGACCCAGTGAGGGTTTCATGGTTTAGGACTGGTCATGATTTAGTTTTATTCATTCGGGCTTTTAGGTTGTTAGGCCAATTTTACACAGTTAACAAGATCCTAGAAAATTTACTTCTTTTGATTACCCGTATCCATAATATAAATTAATTCCTGATTTATTACATAAACATAAACATACTACAAACCCAAAAAAATCAAATGGAATAGTGTCCTTGGGTACTTATATATAAAAACTATTTCATGAAATACTGATCCAATGACATTAGTTAAGAAATCCCCAAAACCCTTAAAATTTATTAATATTCAAAAACTGCATGGTAAAAACTGGGGATTTTCATAAGAAGTGGGTGAGTTATAAATACTATTAAATGAATAATCAACTAATATAATGGGGTGTAGTATTATATATGATCCAATAGAAGTAAGATGATTACACATAATGGTTAGAATAATAATCTTGAACATCAAAAAACTATAATGTGATAACATCTTGGAAACATAATAAATATAGAAACAACGTAAAACATGACCTCACAAGAATATTACAAGTGTACTCACAATGAAATCAAAACATAGTGTGCTTATGATAACCTCTCATTGATCATACACGGTATCTCATGAGATAAAAAACTATTGAACTCATTATATTTCTATAACATCATATTACCTTGAGCTGGTATGTTTTTTCCTCTCTCAAAGTTCTCATATTGATTTGGAGTCTTTATAGGTTGTTTTCATGATTTTTTGTAGGTTTTAAAAGTATTTAACATCATATAATTGGGTTACTTGTGTTTCAGAGTTGCTATAAAAAGTTCTGGAAGGATTCACATTGTGAAAGGATGCAAAACATAAAGAGCCTTTACACGTCATCAGTTAAAAAAATTAAGGATTTTATTATAAGTTGAAGTGTTTTCCAGAGTATGTGGGACTTTGGAAGATATATTTCCTTAAATAGGGTTACATATAATGTAATATCTCGCATACAATTTTTAAAATTGGCAGGCATATGATTTTGATTTAGTTATTTCCCTTGACTCTCTTGATCTTGACCCTAGGAAAATAACATGTGATTCTGGGAGACTCTTATACTTCTATATCGATCAATTTGGGATTCAATCTTCATTTTAGTTGTGGTTCATCTCTCTGGGTGAGTTATCTTTTAAATTCTTCATTTCCATTGATCGTAGTAATGCACCAGAGTTGTGTCATTCGATATATTGATCTAAATATTTTTTTTATTCTTATCTTATTTCAAGATCTATTGTGTGATTTCATTATTTAAATTAATCCTCTATCATTTGTGGTGTGGAGAGAGTTTTTTTTGAGGTATGTAGTGTTTTCTTCTCTCTATCGACACCTTTTTTTCTAAATTGGATCAATCTTGATATATGGATAGGATTATAGAGCCTTCATTGATGTCTTTGAGTTTTCATTATTAGTGGATCCCATTCTTGTAATGTGTGAACTGGGTTTCAAGATAGGTGGTTCCATCTCTAGTTTTTATTTTACAATACATATTTTTCTTTTTATATAAATTGGTTCATAAATAAATTTTTGTGATATTGACATGATTTTTTGTGTCTGCTGGAAAATGATTTTTAGTAAAAGTTATTTTTTAATTTTTTTTGATTAATGGAATGAAAATGGGTAGTTTTAAATCATTGAGATGAATTTTCTGTAATGGTCTAGATGTGATTTTCACAAAATTTATATGATCTTTAAAATTATCAAAAGGGTTACCATGGGAACAAGGTGGAAGGCTTATCTTGAGGCCATCGTCTATTTTTGGGGTTCCAATTTTGGGTGTTCCTCTTGTCTTAGAGGGTATATTATTGTATCTATGTATGTGTATGATGTTGGGGTTTCACATTCTAGGGTATCCCCCAAGTCCTAGAGTGTTGATAATTATCTTCAAGTACAATTTTGAATTGTTCAAATATTTTTTTGGGTATGATTATTCTTATCTATAACTCATTGTATTCCTTAGGTTTATAATTCATATGTTCCTACTTTTGTTTTGTGTTTCTTAGATTTTATTATTTTCAACATTATATGAATGTTGATGCTGGTGAAATATGTTATGAAAAAATGTATACACATTCTTGTTTTTATAATTGAGATAAAAAGGAAATGCTTACCATTTTTTAATAAACATCTTTACTGCTTATCATGCCATGTTTTATCTTAAATGTGAATAATGAAATTTTTTTTAATGGAATTTCTATGTAACACATGGATGGGATACTATTGATCCCGTTAGCTCACACCTTGTGCACCTCTTCGGTGGTGTGTAAACATTTGAATGTCTTCCAATGTAGGTAAAGGAAAGGATTCATAGTGTGGAAGTGAGGTTTTAGGTAATCTGGGTTGTGTAGAAGGTGGTGAGAAGGTGGGGTTCATATATGCCATCACATAGAGTAGCTGCTTGTTTTTGGCCCTTTGCTATTGGACTTGTCTATTGGAGTTTTTGGATACTTTTACTGTTATTTGTTTTCAATGACATTGTTATAGTTATGGAATATATTTATTAGATTTAAAATGTTCCTTATTTATTTGAGAATATATATTTCAATTTTTGTTCTAGTTGGGTCAATTAATTCACTATGGTTCGTCGTTTGATGTTCAGGTTCTTGTTTCCAGCCAGTGGGGATCATGAATGACTTTCAGGTATTTGATGGATTAGGTCATGTTCTATTTTTTAAAGAAACCTAATTTGGTTTTTCACAATTTGGAATTAAATGTGGTAAGTCCTAAATATACTTTTTGTTGAGATTTATGTTAAAATAAATATAGGATTGTCGGGACTTAAGGGGTGTGTTGTGATAAGTTCTTACCCAGCTCTTATCATGAAGAGACTCATGTTTCCATGGGATGTTGGGACATATGTCTCTAGAGTGGGGTTAGGTTTTAAATATCAGTATATGGTTATGGGGTTTTAGGTTTAAACTGATATATATTCTACTTTCTAATATTTATTATGTTTTAGTGTGAAACATTATGCCTCTAATAAGTCTTCCATGAGTTCCAGGAGAGGGTTCAACTGATTCTCCTCAAGGGAATCCAAATATGGAGTATAATTTCATTGAAACTATCATATATGTAGTTTTTTATGTTTATCATGATATAACATGGATTCAGAACATAGTTGTTGAGGTACATCCCAGATATGGAGGAGAGAGAAATAAACTGTGGGAATCCTTATGCGTGAATACACTATCCAATAATGTGATGGATAAACCAAATGAGGGGGAGGATTGGCTTTATAGGATCAATCAGATCTTCAAATTCCTAAAAATTACTGAGACTATCAAGGTTAAATATCCATCATTCAGGCTTGAGGGTCGCATAAATCAATGGTAGTAATCTATGATCTCGGAAGGGAGATTAGTGGACTTGGATTGGAAGGTCTTGAAAAACATGTTCTTTAATCAGTTTTTTACTCACTCACTGATGCTGGTAATGTCTCTAGATTTCCATTCTTTATAATTAAGAGATCCTTTAGTGTTAGTATAAACCAATTTTTTTTTCTAATATTTTCCATTTTTCTCTGGATGTGGTGTAGAATGACCAGCTGAATGCTCATAAATATCTATAGGGTTTGCAACTAGATATCAAATTGAAAGTATTAATTTTTAAAATTTATACCTATGTGGATATGGTAGATAGATCTATGAAGTTAATGATGTATATGGAGAGGAACATTGGTTTCCCATCACTTCTCTTCTATCTAGTTTCAATTTCAATGGAATGCATCAGAAGAAGAGAAAGTGGAAGGATCATCATTTTAGTGGTGGAGGTGGGTATTAATAACGAGCCCCTACTACACTATCTGCTTTATCTACCAGTGTACCACAAAATTATTATCAGTGTGGCAAGGTTGAACATACTAGATGTTTTTTAGCCTTTACCCATGAATATGTGAATTATATATGGACAAGTAGGTAATTTATAATTCATCTATAAGGCTATCAGTATGCATCATTATAGTCATGGTTCATCAGCTCCAAAGGATAATGTAGTTCATTAAGAAGAATGAAATACTATAGGGGTCCAACCACATGCCTCTGAAGTGAGAATATTTTACATAGTAGATGAGTATTTAGCGGAAGTTGAGGAATGCCCATTAATAATAAGAGGTAATATCTGTATTGCATCTTTTGTAGAAATTATGTTATTTGACACTGGTTACACCCACTCATTTATATCCTCTTGGTTTGTGTACATTATGAAACCTACAATAGAACTTATTTCCTCTTTTAATGGAGTTAGATAAGCCACTCAATAAGAGGAATTTAAAGGGTTTTCTGTTTCCTTTTTGTTCATTAATGATATCCAATACATATTTGGTCTAGGATTTTATCATTATTGATCTATATCTATTTGAAATCATCATCAGCATGGATTGGCTTGTCTCTCATTGAGATGAGGTTAATTGTTATCATTGCCATTTTGTTTTTTCTTTTTATTGATGGGAGCTATCCTATGTTTTTGGTGGAGTGGAACCTGAGGTCTTGTAATGCAAGTCCGTCCCACCTAGAGATTAGAATTTTTTTTCTACCATTTCAAATGATCCTGATAACATCTATTCAATTTTTTTCATTCTATTATTGTTTGGGACTTTTCTGATGTTTTGAAATATAATTTCTCTATTATTCCTCTAGAGAGAGTCTGAGTTTACAATTGACTAGTGGATCTTAAAGATCTCGAGATATAGTTGAAAAAACACTTGGAAAAGGGTTTTGTTCTCCCAAGAATTTCACTTTGGGATACCCCTATTCTCCTTACCAAGAAGAAAGAAGATTTACTTCAATTTTGTGTGAACTATCAGAAGTTGAACAGGGTAATAGTCAAGAACAAGTATCTTTTACTTCATGTGCATTATTTTTACATCAATTAGAGGTTAAATATTGTTTTCAATGAATTATATTTATTCAATTTATCATAATCTCATATTTTGGGAGTCTGATATGTCCAAAACAGATTTTAGGAGTAGGTATAGCCATTATGGATATATTATGATGCCTTCTGGTATGATAAATTCTCCTTTAGTTTTTATGGATTTGATGAATTGGATATTCCATCAATATCATGACACTTTTGTGGTACTGTTTGTGGATGATATTCTATTTTATTCGAAATCTGAGCACAAGCACGAGCTCCATTTGAGGTTGGTTCTGGAAATTTTGAGGAGTCCACATTTATAGGGAATTATTTTTAAATATAGACTCTAGATTCAGAAAAATAATTTATTATGGAACAATATTTCTAAACATGTTTTATCAGTTGATTATGAGAAGGTGAAGGTTGTATTCTCTTGTAATGAACCATATAATGTCATTAAGATATGGAGCTTCCCCGGTCTTGTTGTATACTACTGATGTCTTATTAAGGATTTCTCTAAAGTGGTGTCACATTTTACTTCTCCTGCCTAGAAATCGGTGAAATTCACATTGAATGTGATTTTTTGTCTTATTTTGATGAGATAAAATGACTTCTAACATCGACACCTATTTATATTTTACTTGACCTTAGTGTGGGGTACGTGGTGTTTTTTGAAGTTTTTGGGGCTGGTTTGGGAAGCATTCTTATGAAATATGACCATGTTTTACCTTACAGATCTCATCAGATTTGACCACATGAGAATAATTAACCCACTCATGACCTAGAGAATTATTTATTTATTTGTGCGCTTAAATGTTGGCTCCGATAACTCTTTGGGGAGAGCTTAAATGTCTTATTTGAACATAAGAGTTAAAGTGATGTATTTTCTCTAAAATTCCACAATATCAGATTGATATGATGGGTAAAATACCTTCAGATGTATGATTTTGATATCACCTATACCCCATGGTTTGGAAATTTCATCATATATTCTCTTTTTCAGAAATTAGCATCTCATGCTATTATGGATTCAAATGAGGAGTTGAACAATATGGGGATTTTCAGTCAGTTTCACATTGATGATTAGGAGGATCTTCTAGGTATATTTATTGCCAAATTTTTATTAGAATCATCACTCATGGAGTTAATTTTGTATATTCAGCAGCAATATCATGAGTTTATTAAAAATTGGGAAAGACATTATGGTGGCGAGATCGTTTTTATATACTCTCATTCATCAAATTGTATGCTCCACTTTGAAAAAAGAGTTTTCATCCTAGCATATTTGAGGAGTTTAGCCTTATTTAATTGTTAGATAAATTTGTTTTTTGTTCACCCAATCACAAATAAATTGTATTATGACATGAGATTATGTTTTTGGTGACTAGGTATAAAGCGTGACATTACAAATTATGTGTCCCACTAAAAGACCAGCCAACGGATAAAAGTAGAGCACTTAAAACCCACTAGTTTTCATCAATGTCTTCTGATTCCAGTCTATAAATGGGATGAGTTATCCATTGTTTTTTTTTTTGAATTACCATAGACTCTCTAAGGGAGAAAATCTATTTGATTCTTTTTTAATTGGTTGAACAAGTCTAAAAATTTCATTCTGGTCAATGATACTACTATGGTTGAAGATTCTAGTAAGTTGTATGTATAGGAGATTATGAAATTTCATGGAATTCTTTCTACAACTATTTCATATTGGTATCATTGGTTTAAAAAAAGTTATCAGTCCTCTATCAGAATGCCTCCCTTTGAGGTGTTGTTTGGTCACCAGTGGTGATCACCTCTTTGTTGAGTTTAGGTGGGAAAATGATATTTGGTTGGAAAATATTGGTTTAGGAGATGTCTGTGTAGATTCAATATGTTCATTGATGTATGGTTATATCCTAGAGTCGATATAAATCATATGAAAATTAGTGGCATTTCCACATGGAGTTTTCCATTGGTGAATTGGTTTTGATGATTGTTTCTCCTTGGTTGGGTAAACGTCGGCTTATGAAATGGGGAAAGATGGCTCCGAGATATGTTGGACGATTTGAGGTCACTGATAGGATCAAGTAGTTTTCTTATCAATTATAATTTCAAATTCCATTGATATGTATTCATCATTTTTTCACATTTCTCAACTCAGGAAGTATCAGCCTAATCCCACTCACATTCTGATTTTGGATGAAATTGGGATAGAGCCAAACTTTTCTATTTTAGAGAAACAATCTAATAACATTTAATCATAAGTGAAATTATTTCACGGGAAATTTATTACATTAGTCATAGTTATATAGAAACATAGAACATATTCTGATGAGACTTGGGAACATGATTCATTGGTGAGGGAGTAGTGGCCTCATCTTTTTCCAGGAATTACATCTTCCACATGAAATATTGGGGATGAATATTATTTAATGTGGGGAGATTGAAACATATTTTTACCTTGATTGGTCAATTTTATTCCCTCTCTTTAAGTTCTCATTTTTTTAAGTTAAGTCATTAGAGGTTGTTTTCTTGATTTTTGGTAGGATTTAAGAGGATTTCACGCCTTGTAACTATGTTACACGGTGTGTAGGAGTTACTAGAAGAAAGTCAGGAATTGTTTCACACTGTAAAGGATTAAATGATGTGAAGAGCCTTTACATATTAAAATTTAATAATGGTTTTAGTTTTTAATCAATGTTTATGGGTTTTTTGGAAAATTTGGGATGTTGGTCATTACATGTCATGTAATGAGGATAAACACTGTTCTATGCCTCGCATACAGTTTTTAAAAAATGAATGCGGCTGATTTTGCTTCGGTTCATTATTCATACTCCCTTGTTCATGACCTAGAAAATTCCATGCCCATTTTGGGATACTCCAATACTTCTAGATCGATCTATTAATAATTCAATCATCATTTCGGTTGTGGTGTGTTTCTTAGGGGGAGTTATCATTATGCTTGTTTGTTTTCATTGTTTTCTATAATACCATAGATTTGTGTTATCAGATACGTTGGTCTAAATTTGTGTTTTTCTTGTCTTCTTCCAAGATCAATAGTGTGATATTTCCCTAGAGGTCATTTCCTTTTCATTTTTAGTGCAATGGATGTTTTTTTGTTGAGATATGTGGTGTTTTCTCTTCACCGTTGACCCCTTATTTTTAAAATAAGATAAATATTGAGTTGTGGATTGAATTTTTGGGAATTTTTTGACATTTAGGGTATTCATTGTTAGTGAAACCTGTTGCGGCTGTGTGCGACCTGTGTTTTTAGGTATGTGGTTCCATCTTTAGCATTTGTTTGATAAACCATGTTGTTGAATTTTTATAAGCTGGTTTATAAATAAATTGTTATGAATTTGGTATGATTGATTGTGTGTGTTGGAATGATATTTTGAATAAAAGTGTTTCCCATGGTTCTTTTATAAATAGAATTAAAATGGTTATTTTCAAAGAATTGAAAAAGATTTTGTGAAATGGTTTTGAATGGATTTTTGAAGCATTTAGATGATTGGGAAAACTAGAACATGGGTTACCTTAGACACTAGGTTGAAGGTTTATCTTGTGGACATCATCCGTTGTGGGGTTTCAACTTCTGAGCTATTACACATGTCTTAGAGTGTAGATAATTGGCTCTAGGTATATATATGAAGTTGGGGATTCACATTCTGGGGTGTCTCCTTGGTCCTAGAGTGTAGATTATTGTCCTCTAGTACCTATGTGCATTGTTCATATATTATTTTGGCTAAGAGTAGTCTACTACCTAACTTTTAGTATTCCATAGTTTTGTGATGCATGTGCATCTACTATTGTTTTTATTGAATGATTTTGTACTATTTTAGCCTTGATATTTATGTTTATTCTTGTGAAAGATGTTATGAAAAATGTTCTCTGAAATTTATATACCTACTTTTTTTAGAACTATTATAAAGAGGAATTTTTTTCCATGATTTCTATAAAACTTCATTGATACTTATCATTCCATGTTTTATTTTAAATGAGCATAGATTAATTTTTATACAGAGACTTCTTATGGAACAACTAGGTGGGATCCTATTGATCTTATTATCTCACAGACTTCACACCTCTTTGGTGGGGAATATAACTTTTTATACCTTCCAATATAGAGAATGGAAAGGCATTGTAGAGATAATGTGAGGTTTCATGTCAACTAGGTTGGGTAGCTGGTGTTGAGATTGCGGGAGTTCGTCAATGCATCACATGGAGTAGTTGTTTGGTTTTGGTCCTTTATAGTTGGACTTGTCTCTTAGAGTTTTTTGATACTTTTATAGTTATTTCTATCCCTTATCTTTCTTATAGATTTGGAATATATTTATTTTCTTTATGATGATCTTTCTTGATTCGTTTATATGTATGGCATGTGTTTGTTTAGGATGGGGGGAATTATTCCCTCTAGTTTTTCATTCAATGTTTGGGTGCTTCTCTCCAGCCCATGGGGGTCCGGAACTCCCTTTGGGTATGTGATAGATCAGGTTAGTTTCTAGGATATAGGGAAACCTGTGTCAGTTTGTTAAAGGGTTATATAATTCCTAGCCTACTCATCACCTTCTTACAATGTACATACATTTAGGAGGTAGATAGATCATATAACATAATAACACATTTCATCAATTTTAGTCTCATGATTAATGAGTGAATGTAAAAAACATATAATTGGCCAATAAATAAATATTATTTCTATTTAATAGAATGCCCTGTAATGGAAATGGGTATGGTTAATCCCAATATTAAAGTTTAGCAGTAAAAAACATGGGATAATTTCATCATTAAAATGGGTGTACATAATGGTTTGTGGAAGTTATTACTATGTTATAACTATGTTCTATAATTATGTGATTGTTATAAGGATAGAAGAGGTTTGTTTCATAAAAAATTACAACATGAAATATTGTAATTCAAAAGTCTTCGTACAAAGATAGAACTCGATATGAAAAGAAAAAGGAGGGAATTACTTACCTTGAGAGATCAATTCAAAAATACTTACATGATCTTCTTAGGATCCTAGGAACACCATGGGGAATTTGTAGAAGTAATGGGACAGAAAAATCACAATCAATTTTTTCCGAGTGAAGATGAGTAGAAGATTTGGTGGGTATTTATAGTAAAGGGGAAGATAATTATTAATTAATATCTAAACATTGGTTTTAGAATCGACATGATAAAATATCCAATCCCACAAATCATTATAATGTGTTTCTGATGGTTCATGTTAATTAAGAGTGCTTTTCAATATTTTATAAGTCCATGAACTGAAAATATTGATGATATATCATTGATGAGGTGGAGGTGAGTCATGTTCATAAAGAATATATTTTCAAAAAACAATATATAATACAGTTTTTATAGGATTCATTAAATGATTATAAAATTGAAAAATTTACATAAAAAAATATTTTATAACTAAAAAATAATTGTTCTCATATATAATTATAATACAATTTATTAAAACACTTTTAGAGTATTTTGATTTCAAAATATAGAACATATATTTATTCTACCCATGTAGGTATTCAATTATTTTTATATGTAAAATTACGGTTATTTACAAATCCATTTTACGATATTTAATTTATGTGGCATAAGTTTCAAAAGATATCAAATTGGTAAAATAGTGTTTTTCTTGATTTTTAATCTTTACAACTCATGTTTTGTTATGCACCTAAATTTGTTTTCAAGATGAATTTACATAACTTTTACATTTTATATCATGAATATAATTATTTTATTTATTTTTTTGCATAATTAAATTTATGTTTCTTAAATGGATAGTATTATCCTTTGTAACCTAGTGGTAAGAGTTTATTGAAATAATCTCATAGATTTTGGAGATTGCTATTAATTATTCTTATTTGATAAAATATTATGATCTACCTCTCAAGAACACTCATGGGTTTCCTTATACTAAATTTATTAAATATATATCAATTTATAGGTTTCAATTTTTCACTATTTGGAACATGATATTATTATGAAATTTTTTAAAGAATAATCTAATTGTATTTACCTCTTTGGTCTGAAATCTATTTTAATTAAAATCCCATGTTTTCAAAAAATAATTGAAATTTTTTTATATATGATACATGATGATAATTTTTAAAGAAAAATTATGTCGAAATTTTTTTCTGGTTTTCAAATATTCCTTTGTATTTTTTCAAAGAAATTTTGAAAGAAAATGGTTTTTCAAAAGGATTTATATTATAAAAATAAATTTTTAATGCAGAAATGGTGTTTTCTTTTAGAAATATTTTTAAAATATCTTTATAAATTATTTTCCATCAATGATAACATCTTTTATTGTTACTCGCTATTTTATAGTTAAAATTATTCAATATTTCCTTTCAAATTCTTTCCCTCAATGGATTATGTTTTGATGGTGTGATGTCTGTGATACCTGTTTCTCTTTTACAGGTTGTCTGATGTTCAAACCCACATCTTTTCATGTGTTATGTGGATAAAATTATTATGAGACCTATATATTTTTTTCAAATGTTATGATATGATTACATGTTTATGAAAGAAATTTCGTTTCATGTGTTAAGATGTGATTTTTTAATGATTTTGTGGCACATGTTTGTATGATATTGTTGTGATATGGGTGGAAACCTATATCCACCTACAATGCATTGGGTAATGATTAATATATCATGATATAGTCCAAGAAGGTCTTGGGAGTGAACCTTAACAACTAAGGTACACATGGGAGTGATTCGTGACTACCAAGATGGCATGATAGGTGAACTCACGCTACTATTATGTCCATGGGAGTGAACCATGAAAACCAAGAAGGTATGAGGAATGAACACATAATACCAAGAGGTTCTTGGAAGTGATGACTTGGGTAGTATGGAAATAATATTATATGAATATATGTTTTCCATAATTACATGATTTATTCCTATGTTATTATTTCATGGATTATGTTCTTTATTTCTATGTGATTCATGTCTAGTAAACAACCATGATTTATACCATGATTCATGTATAGGATATTTTATATGTAGTGTATAATCTTATATTTTTACAATCATGTTATCATACCTTAATGCTCAAGATTATGCCAACATGTCTTCATTATTTACACTGAAAAATCATTTTATCTCACACTTTTTTATGTTTCGTTCCCATAGTTTTTGAAGTTATGTATTATTTTTTAGGTTTCTAAGAAGAGTTATAGTCAATAACAACTTAGTAGTAGATAATATAGCTCACTTATGTATTAGTTTCAATATTTACATGTTTCTAAAGGCCCTAGACTAGTTCGGTCTTTGGGCATATTTTGTATAATTTTTTAAGATTTATACAAAAGTAATGTAATTTTAATGTTTGTAAATACATTATCATTATGTTTTGGGACATTTTTAACCCTTATCTTTTGAGTTTAACCTCCAGTAAATCGATTTTTATTTTAACCATGATGAATAATTTTTACTATTTTAATTGTTCATTATGGAAAAAGATTATGTTGAACTTATCAGATAATATAAATTATTATAATTAAAAACATGGAATACATTTTTATAAATTATATTCACATATGTATAAATTTTTTATATAAAATTAATCCCACAAATGTGAGGAGAATGATGGTTTTCAAAGAGAAAATGTTCAAAATTTTACAATGTTTATACAAAAAAATTCAACATGAAATTTATTTCAAGGACCATAATTATATTATTAAATATATAATTTGAATAATTTTACTTTTAAATCCATTTCAAAAAAAAATTAATGGTTTTAAATCTTTTAATATAAATGAAAAATTGTAATAAAAACATGTTTTTGATAATTCAATAAAAAATTTATCTTCTTAGAAACCTCTAAAAAATTCAATCTGGGATAATTTTAAAATTTAGATTTCAAAAATTATGTTTTTTGCAATATTTTTTATAAAAGTGCTAAAAAAATACTTCTATTTTTTATTCAAAAAATCAATATTTTTTTTAAAAAATGTGTATTATAGAAACTTATAAAGACTTTTCTTAAAATTATGTAATCTTATAAATATTTTAACCCTATATTAAACCATTATAGATAACAGTTAAAAATTATTTATTACTAATCATGTCCTTATGTTTAATGGATATGTTATAATGGTCATATTTAAATAATAATATTAATGATATATCTTGGATTTTTAAAACTCAATGTCGTGTGTAAGGAAAGCTAAACTCAGTTCTTCAGGTTATAAAATATATAAAAAGTGTTTCATGTAATGTAAAACATAAAAAATATTAATTTTATTTAGAAAAAATATTTCATAAAAAACAAGAGATGTTACAATAGGTGTCTCTAACACCCCTTAAAACCCTTCATAAAATAATGGGTATCCTTAGATTCATCCCAAGAGGTTTTACTATATCATGGAATGGGATGGTATGTACTCCACTATGGTGTACCCCTCTATGAGGGTTCTCACTAACTATGGATAGATTACATGTTTTATAGATAGTAGGATTCATTATGTGTAATCAAATGTAGTAGTCATGATAGTAGTTTCATAGTTGTTTAAAATAACCATTGAGAGATGATCTATCTCAAGGGTGTCATTTTTCATTATATCAACTCCTATCCAATTAGTTGTCATGGAAACTCAATGTCAACCGGTGAAACTAATTTTGGATTTTCATTTATCTACAAAAGAAATATCTTAATTTTAATATCATACTTAAAATTTCATCATCAATGTGACGACCCATCCTCAGGGCCCGTGTCGTGACAACCCCAAGCCCGCCTTCCATATGCCAGGGGCTGACGACTAGCACCAAGGCGTAATTCCCAATAAAAAGGGAAGGCATTGCCTATGTAAAGTAAACAAACACCACGGAGCAAGAAAGACGAAGTAAACACTAAGTAAAAACTGGGTACAACAGTAAGTGCGGAAAAGTAAGTGGGCCAGAATACAAACTCAAACTGAATGTAAAGTACAACTGAAAAGAGAGTATAAAAACTGAAAAGTAAAGTCGTAGCATCGAGCCGTCCACTGGAAGTCCCACCTGAAGGGTGGGTACAGATAGCCTCCACAGCTCCTCAGGTCCACCCGTCCGCTCCGAGTATGTCCCGCCCAGTGGTCCACCTCCAGGTACCGACCTGCTCCGCAAGCCTCAACCACGATCAGCATTGTCCGTCGTCTGCAACCAACAAAACGTAGTGCGGGCACAACCCGTGTAGGGGTGAGTATAAGCTACTCAGTAGGGACCCCGAGACCTCCGAAGGTCTCCCAGAATCCACAAAGGATAATCTAAAAAGGAAAGATACAATCACGAAGTAACATTCGACACTACTTAGGTATATGCCCATACATATACCGAAGTCATCAATTCGAGTTCGTCTCCAACATCCGAGCCCAAGTACAACCCAGTCCACACAGGAAAACACAACCCAATCCACATAGGAAAGAAAAACATAATCCACACAGGTTATCAAGTCAATATTATCGAAGATAAGGATTGAAAGTCAAGATTCAGCTCACGCAGGTATACTTCTTCGTAAGATGATAGGGATGACCAGATGTATCCACTAATTCATCTAAGTCGTCGGACCCACACATGATCGATAGGTAACTAAACTCCACAATGACCCACACAGGATCGATAGGTGACTAACGCCCACAATGACCCACATAGAATCGGACCCACACAGGATCTATAGGCACTGGCCCACACAGGACCGCTGAGCGCTGACCCACACAGGATCTGACCCACACAGGATCGTCAGCACTTATCCATGTTGGATCGCTGAGTGCTGTAGTCGTCGCCGTCGAATCCACGGAGGATTTCTGTACAGTCGTCATCATCATCGCAGTCGCAGTCGCAGCCAGCTCTAGGGTTCCCGCACACAGCAAGATCATTCGGGAGGGTCCGCTCCATGAGCCGAGGAACTGATACATCAACTGACACATAGTCCGGAGTTGATGTATCCAAAAGTTCAGTATCGTCAAAAGAAACTCAACGTCACAAACAACGCGTCAATCGGATGCCCGGTCTGATAGTTATTGGTTTTTTCGTCCAAGGGGCCCGGTTGGTTTTTATGTCAAAACCAACCCAACCGTACTCCACCTATGTCCAAAACTCGAGCAGAGTAAGCCAAAAGGTCCATCTCACTAAGAGTAATCCAACAAAGTCGACGGCATGTCAATCGGACGTCTTGAGCTCAAGTTATAAGCGTTTCTGCTCCGAGGGCCCGGTTGGTTTCGTGTACGAACCAACCTGGCCAAACCCAATGTTCTTCGAATCCCTGAGTTTAATATACCAAAAATACAGTCTCGATCCAAGGATCACATCGCAGCTGACGGTGCGTCTATCGGAGGTCCGCAACCCAAGTTATGGGCAAAAGACCATGAGAGGTCCGGTATTAGGGGGTTCGGGCCTGGTCCGACCCGGCCCGATACCCGCTGGGTCGGCCGGAACTGGGCAACCCGTCCCATGTCTGGGCCTGGCCCGCTTGGGCGCGGCGCGGCCCGACGCGCTGGAGCCATCTAGGTGGCTCGGCCGTTTCGGCCGAGCGAAGAGGCGTGGGGGGCGCTGCCCCCCGCTTATTGTAACCGCGACCCCACATGGGGGCCGCTTTTCTGGCCAACCGGGGGTTATGGACCCACAGATTTCCCCCTGACCGGCCGGCCCGCTCCAGCCGGTCGGCTGCTACCGCAACGGGACAGGCACGGGCCGGTCCCCCTGCTCCGACTCCGGCGGCCCGAAAATAGTCGCCGGTCCTTGCTCTGCCGCGGCCTGGTCCATCCGGCATGGCGCGACGGCGCCTCGCCCCTCCATCGCAGCCCCGCTCCAGCTGCGGTGTCTTCGAGGTTCCTTCGATGTTCTTTGGCACAGCGCGACAGTGCCGTGGATTAGTTTGTTTCCAACAGCGCAGCGCGACGGCCCTGCGCTTCTCTGCCCTTCCTTTAACATTTCCCGTGTGGTGATTCCGCACCATGCCGCCTTACACGAGCCACAACATAAATCAACCAACATGGGGAAGGAGGGTTGGCCGTTTTTTTGCGGTCCGACCTCCTCCAGTTATTGCCATAACAGGTGGTTAAAATCGGAAGGAAGAAAGCGACAGAAGTAATCACGAAATAGAAACACATAAAACACCTACCACGAGTGTAGTTTGAACGGAGGTTCTTTGCGGAAATAACCATCATGGAAGAAGACGTCGTGGAAGGAGAATCTTCACGTCGCGGAGAAATGATTCGTCTGCGTCGCGTCGTTGATCTCCGAGGATCCAGCGTTCTTCGCGTTCTTCGCATTCTTCGTCGATGAAAAATAAGACCCTCAGGTTCCATAGCTTTTCTCAAAACCTCCCAATGCAACATGTTCCAACCCAAATAAAATAAGAACTTCCCTTATTTTATTAACATGACTTAAGTTTGAAAAAAAATTCAAAAGATGAATTAATCCACTCAATTAATTAACTCAACTTGACTTAATAAATGGAGGGTTATGGAAGGTTAGGGAAGATGAAGGGGTGGGGTTCGTGTGGTCCCCACCACTCTCATAACCTCGCATGGGAAGTTGGGCAGTTACCCCAACTTCCACTCAAAGGATAAACATATAGAGAAAATAAATATTGAGCTCAAAATTTTTATTTTTAACTTCCACAATTTTTAACAACTTTTCTCGTGAAAAATTAACTCCGAAAAAGGTGTTATTAAGAAATTATCGGCGCTGCGAATCCATCGGTGCCCTCAGAATTCGATTTCGAGCACCAGTTCAACATTTAGAAAGACCTGCTCATTTGTTCACTGAACGTACCCGAGCTAAACTTCAGAAAAATGATTCCGGGCACACCGGGCCTCAGAATCAGGTGCTTTCAGAAACTGTGTTCTTGTAAAATCCCAAAGATAATTAAGAAAAAAAATTCCCTTGAATTTTACAGGACTTTATATTACTCCCACCTCAGGGTTTTAAATCCCCGTAAAGGTACATAAAAAACTAGGGGAACAAATGTGGGTACTGTGCACGCATTTGAGCCTCCCACTCCCAAGTGCTCTCCTGGAGGTTCCTGTGTTGCCATCTGATGCGCACTTGAGGAATTGACCATCCACGTAGAACCCACTCCTGTCGATCCTCGATCTCCACTGGAACCTCTGCAAAAGTCGCTCCATCATCTATGTCCAGCTTTCCATGGTCAATGATATGCGCCGGGTCGTGCACATATCTCCTCAGCAGAGATACGTGGAAGACGTCGTGCACTCGGTGTAACTGAGGTGGTAGAGCCAGGCGATAAGCCACCTCGCCAATCCTGCTAAGGACCTGGAATGGTCTGATGAAGAATGGAGACAACTTGTCGCCTCGGCCAAATCTCCGTATACCATGTCGAGGTGAGACCCGCAAGAAGTTGTGGTCACCATCCTCAAACTCTAGTGGCCTCCGCCTCATGTCAGCATAAGACTTCTACCAGCTCTGAGCTATCCTCATCCGCTCCTGGATGACCTAGACCTTCTCTATCATGGCCTGGACCATCTCTGGTCCCACAAGTGCTGACTCCCCAGGGTCTGTCCAGCATAGAGGTGACCTGCAAGGTCGACCATACAACACCTCGTATGGTGCCATACCGATGGCGGAGTGGTAGAAATTGTTGTACGCAAACTCCACCAAGGGTAGGTGGTCCTTCCAGCTGCGACCAAAGTCGAGGACACATGCACAGATCATGTCCTCGAGATTATAAATGGTCCTCTCCATCTGACCATCTGTCTGGGGGTGAAAGGCGGTGCTTAGACGTAGCTGCGTCCCGAACACCTCCTGCAACCCTTTCCAAAGCTGGGATATAAAGCGAGCATCTCGATCAGAGATGATGGACGATGGAACACCACGAAGCCGTATAATCTCTTGAATGTAGAGGCATCCCAAGATCTCCACTGTTCCCTGCTCTCTGATGGGTATGAACTGAGCCGACTTGGTGATTCGGTTGAAAATCACCCAAATGGAGTCATGACCTCTGAAAGTGTGTGGAAGTCCAGTCACGAAGTCCATAAATATGACATCCCACTTCCACTCCAAGACTTCCAAGGGTTGTACCAAGCCTGCTGGTACCTGGTGCTCTGGCTTCACCTGCTGGTAGGTGAGGCATCGAGAAACGAACTCTACCACAACCTTCTTCATGCCTGGCCACCAGTGCTGTCGTCTGAGATCATGGTACATCTTCACCACTCCAGGATGTACCGCCAAAGGGGAAGTGTGAAACTCTCTCAGCACCTCCTCCTATAAAGCAACTGATACCAAGGTACGTCCTCTGAAAAGGACAACGTGCTCTCCTCCTAAAGAGAAACCATTAGGTTCCTGTCCTGAGGATATCTGCGCACGTCATGTCTCACAGTCAGCATCCCCACGCTGTGCCTCTCTGACCCGCTGTAGTAGTGGAGGAGTGACTGTGAGTGACTGAAGAAAGGCTGCTCTATCTCTATCCATGAAGGATATCTGCAAAGCGGCTAGCTGCTATGTCGCCTCCCCAAGTAGTTGAATGCCCGTCCTTCTGCTGAGATCATCGGCTACCACGTTCCCCTTTCCAAAAGTATAGACTATCTCAAAGTCATAGTCCTGGAGGAACTCGAGCCATCACCACTGTCTCTGGTTCAGGTCCTTCTGCGAGAAGATGTACCTGAGACTTTGGTGGTCCGCTAGACTGTAAAGACCTCTCCCATCAGATAGTGTCACAACATCTTCAGATCGAAGACCACTACTGCTAACTCCAGGTCATGGGTAGCGTAGTTCTGCTCATGCAGCCTCAACTGACATGATCCATAGGCGATCACTGCCCACTCCTGCATCAGGACACATCCGAGTCCAGTCCCGGATGCATCACAGTAGACTACGTATCCAACTCCCTCCTCCGGTAGCCTCAAGATAGGAGTGTTGTTCAATATCTGTCTCAGCTCTTGGAAGCTCTACTGACATCTGTCTGACCACACAAATGGTTCCCCCATATTCGTCAAGGCTGAGAGTGGTGCCGGAACTCTGGAGAAGTCTGGCACAAATCTCTGGTACTACATAGCTTTTCCCAGAAAACTCCGCACCTGTGTCACGCTCCTAGGTGGCTCCCAAGCTAGCACTGCCTCGATCTTCGCAGGATCTACCGCAACTCCTACCTCATAGATGACGTGTTCCAAGAAGTGGACCTCACATATCTAGAACTGACACTTCGAGAGCTTACCATAAAGCTGGTGCTGTCTGAGTGTTTCTAGTACAACCCGCAAGTGGTAGGAGTGCTCCTCCTCAGTGGTCAAGTATATCAAAATGTTGTCGATGAATACGATGACAAATCAATTGAGGAATGGCTGAAAGATCATGTTCATGAGGGCCATGAACACTTCTGGAGAATTGGTTACACCGAATGGCATAACCAAGAACTCATAGTGGCCATACCGACACCTGAAGGCCGTCTTCTGCACGTCCTCGTCCCGAACTCTGAGCTGGTGATAGCCTGACCTGAGGTCTATCATCGAGAACCACCATGCTCCCTTGAGATGATCGAAGAGGTCGTCAATCCTCGGTAGCGGATACTTGCTCCTCATTGTCACCTGGTTCAGGCGACAATAGTCAACACAAAGTCGCAAGCTCTCGTCCTCCTTCTTGGCGAACAATATCGGGGAAGCCCAGGGTGAAACACTAGGTCGGATGAATCCCTTACCCTGCAAGTCCTCCAACTGTACCCGTGGCTCTCGAAGCTCAGTGGGGGCCATCCGATACGCTAGAGTGGATATCGAGGATTTCCCGAGGTACAGTTCAATATAAAAGTCTACCTCTCTGCGAGGAGGTAGTCCTGGAACATCGTTAGGAAAAACGTCTGCATACTGATCCACCACGGTAGGAAAACCAGGAATCTGCACGTCAACTGCTCCTAGGATGAGGCTAGCCAAATGATGAGTGATGGGTTGTACTCTCCTCTGTGCGAGTCCATCCTGTGCTGCGAAGGATCCCTTCTCGCCGGTGAAGGTGAATCTGCTCCCGTCGGTGCATACACATCGCACCTTGAGCCTAATACAGTCGACCTGAGCATGGACTGTAGATAAACAATCCATGCCTAAGATGACGTCATAAGGCCTCGACGCCGCTACAAGAAGATCCCAGCTGAAGCTCTCGCCTCCTAGAGTAATCTCAGACTACCAGAACCAGTGTGTAATCATCTAGTCTGCTCCCGTAGGAGTCTCTAGCCGTAAGGATCGAGCCAACAGCTCTGTCAGAATATCCAAGCTCCGAACAAGGTCAGCAGCTATGAAAGAATGACTCACTCCTGGGTCTATAAGAACTGCAGCAAGGGTGGAATAGACACATATAGTACCTCGAATCATCTCGGGCGTGCCGTGGTCGTAGGCCTCCGTTGCCTGAAGTTGTGCATGTCTCTGCCTGCCAGCTCCCTGTGGTCGGGGTGGACCTCCTGGTGGTGGTGGTGGTAGAGCCTCAAAGCGTCTCCCACCACCTACTGCTCGGCCAGCTCCTCTGCCTTGTCTGCCTTCTCCCTGCGGACCACAACGGTCGACCCTCTGCCTCTGCCTGGGTGGTCCCTCAACCGTCTGCTACTCCTCTGCATGGCGGGTCGGGCAGTCATGAGCCATGTGGCCCTGCCCGCCGCATACGTAGCACTGTCTGCCTCTCGAAAGTCTGGAACCATGTTGTGTGCCCCACACCACTAAGCTAGTGTCCTGAGGTCGTCTTCCTGAGGGTCTGGTCTGCCTGGACCCATGAGTCATCCATTGACTACCTGCTGCAGAAGACTCTGCTACGTGCCGCCCTGCGGTAGGTCTCGCTGCTGATGCAGGCTCAGTAAGGAAGCTCTCAATCATAAGGGATAGCTCCAGTACCCCTTCCCGTGTCGGAATGCTGAGGGAGATCAGAGATGCCCTGATCTCCTGCCTCAATCCCTGCTCAAAGGTCCGGGCCCGGAAGAATGGGTCCCATACCATGTCCCTCAAATAGCGGGAGATATCAGTAAATCTCGACGAGTACTGGGCGACCGTCAAGCTGCCCTGCCGCAGCTGAAGAATCTTCTGGATGCGCACCGCACAGAGGGTGGATGGGACGAACTCCGAGTGGAAGAGAATCTAAAACTCCATCCAGATATGAGATGCCTCGTCGTGCACATGGAGCATCAAGATCCACCATCTTCCTGTTTCCGCGTGCAGTAGGCTCACTGCGAGGATCACCATGAGGTCTGCTGGTGTCCTCACTAACCTAAACACTCATACAACTGCCTCCAGCCAATCTTCGGCTGCCTGAAGGTCTGTCTCCCCATAGAACCTGGGATGTCGCTGATGCTGAAACTCGTGCAGTGCACTAAGGCGACGTGCATCGTCAGCGGATGGGGCTAGTAGCATCGGTGTCTCGGCGGGTAGCGGTACCGCCGGTGCCTCTACTGTCAAAGGGCCCTGTACCGAGGCCTCGTCACTCGGTGGGCTGTCATCACGCACATCTCTCGGAACCCTAGCTGGCTGCCTTCATGGGGCCATCCTAAAAAGAAACAGGTGTGCCACAGTCAAACATTATACCTTGTGAGATGACAAAAAGTAATCACAAAGAAAACTTGAAACACACATACAGTCAATGTTTTCGTGTATTAAGTCAGAAATCAGAAGTCATGGTCCTAGTGTACGGATACGTCGGCCACTGCACCAACACTGGAATCCCTAGACTGATAACCACACTCAATACTCTTAACACTATTTCTTCACATAGAAAAAGATCAGTGTCCTGAGTTCTGCGGTAGAAACGAACTCCTCTGATACCAATTTATCACGACCCGTCCTCGGGGCCCGTGCCGTGACTACCCCAAGCCCGCCTTCCATAGGCTAGGGGCTGGCGACTAGCACCAAGGCATAATTCCTGGTAAAAAGGAAGGAATTTCCAATGTAAAGTAAATAAACACCACAAAGCAAGCAAGAAGAAGTAAACACTAAGTAAAAACTGGGTACAACAGTAAGTGGGCCAGAATACAAACCCAAATTGAATGTAAAGTACAACTAAAAAGAGAGTACAACCACTAAAAATTAAAGCCGCAACGTCGAGCTGTCCACTGGAAGTCGCACCTGAAGGGTGGGTATAGATAGCCTCCACAGCTCCTCGGGTCTATCCGTACGCTCCGAGTATGTCCCGCCCAATGGTCCACCTCCAGGTACCGACCTGCTCCGCAAGCCTCAACCATGATCAGCGATGTCCGTCGTCTGCAACCAACACAACGTAGTGCAGCCACAACCCGTGCAGGGGTGGGTATAAGCTACTCAGTAGGGACCACGAGACCCCCGAAGGTCTCCCAGAATCCACAAAGGATAATCCACCATGGAATGATACAATCACGAAGTAACATCCGACACTACTTAGGTATATATTCATTCATATACCTAAGTCATCAATTCCAGTTCGGCTCCAACATCTGAGCCCAAGTACAATCCAGTCCACACAGGAAAACACAACCCAATCCCCACAGGAAAGAAAAAAGTAATCCACACAGGATATCAAGTCAATCTTATCGAAGATAAGAATTGAAACTCAAGATTCAACTCACGCAGGTATACTTCTTCGTAAGACGATAGAGATGATCAGAGGTAGCCACTGATTCATCTAAGCCATCGGACCCACATAGGATCGATAGGTAACTAACCCCTGCAATGAACCACACATGATCGATAGGTAACTAACCCCCACAATGACCCACACAGGATCAGACCCACACAGGATCTATAGGCGCTGGCCCACACAGGACCTCTGAGCGCTGACCCACACAGGATCTGACCCACACAGGATCTGTAGCACTGATCCACATAGGATTGCTGAGTGTTGTAGTCGTCGCCATCAAATCCATGGAGGATTTTTGTACAATCGTCATCGTCGTCACAGTCGCAGTCGCAGCCAACTCTAGGGTTCTCGCACACAGCAAGCTCGTTCGGGAGGGTCCGCTACACGAGCCGAGGGGCTGATACATCAACTGACACATAGTATGGAGTTGATGTATCCAAAAGTTCTGTATTGTCAACAGGAACTCAACGTCACAGACGGTGCGTCAATCGGATGCCCGGTCTGAGAGTTATTGGCTTTTTCATCCCAGGGGCCTTGTTGGTTTTTAAGTCAAAACCAACCCGACCGTACTCCACCTATGTCCAAACCTCAAGCAGAGTAATCCAAAAGGTCAGTCTCACTAAGAGGAATCCAACAAAGTCAACGGCACGTCAATCGGACGTCCGGAGCTCAAGTTATAAGCATTTACGCTTCGAGGGCTCGGTTGGTTTCGTGTACGAACCAACCCGGATGAACCCAAAGTTCTCTGAAACCCTGAGTGTAATATACCGAAAAGACCGTCTCGATCCAAGGATCGCATTGTAGCTAACAGTGTGTCGATCGGAGGTCCGCAACCCATGTTATAGGGAAAATACTGTGATAGGTTTGGTATTAGGGGGTTCGGGCCCGGTCCGACCCAGCCCGATGCACTCTGGGTCGGCCCGAACCGGGTTAACCCGAACTGGGTCAACCCGTCCCAGGTCCGAGTCCAGCCTGCTTGGCCGCAGCCTGGCTTAGGCGCGGCCTGGCCTGGCAGTTTCGCCTGGGCATCCGGCCCGGCGCGCTGGCGCCAGCTAGGTGGCTCGGCCGTTTCGGCCGAGCGAATAGGTGCGGGGGGGGGGGGGGGGGGGGGGGGGGGGGCGCTGCCCTTCGCTTTTTGTAACCGCGGCCCACATGGGGGCCGCTCTGCTGGCCAACCAGGGGTTACGGACTCCCGGATTTCCCCCTTACTAGTCAGCCCGCTCCAGCCGGTCGGCTGCTACCACCACGGGCCGGTCCCCCCTGCTCCGATGCCAGTGGCTCGAAACCGGCCACCGGTCCTTGCTCCACCGCGGCCCCGCTCCATCCGCGGTGTCTTTGAGGTTCCTTCGAGGTTCTTTGGCATGGAGCGACGACGCCATGGATTAGTTTGTTTCTAACGGCGAGGTGCGACGACATCGCGCTTCTCCGCCCTTCCTTTAACATTTTCCACGTGGTGCTTCGGCACCACACCGCCTTACACGAGCCGCAACATAAATCAACCAACAAGGGGGAGGAGGGTCGGCCGTGTTTGTGCGGTCCGACCTCCTCCCGTTATTGCGATAACAGGAGTTTCAAATTGTAAGGAAGAAAGTTACGGAAGTAATCACGAAAGAGAAACTCATAAAATCCCTACCTCGAGTGTAGTTTGAACGGAGGTTTATCGTGGAAATAACCGTTGCGGAAGAAGACGTCGCGGAAGGAGAATCGTCACGTTGCAGAGAAATGATTCGTCGGCGTCGCGTCGTCGATCTATGAGGATCCGTCGTTCTTCGCGTTCTTCGCGTTCTTCGTCGATGAAGAAGAAGATCCTCAGGTTCCTTAGCTTCTCTCCAAACCTCCCAATGCAACAAGTTCCAACCAAAATAAATAAGAACTTCCCTTATTTTATGAACATGACTTAAGTTTGAAAAAAAATTCAAAAGTTGAATTAATCCACTCAATTATTTAACTCAACCTGACTTAATAAATGGAGGGTTATGGAAGGTTAGGGAAGATGAAGGGGTGGGTTTCGTGTGGGCCCCGCCACTCTCATAACCTCCAATGGGAATTTGGGCAGTTACTCCAACTTCCACTCAAAGGCTAAACACTTAGAGAAAATAAAAATTGAGCTCAAAATTTTTATTTTTAACTTCCACAATTTTTAACAAATTCTCTCGTGAAAACGCATCCCCAGAAAAGGTGTTCCTTAGCAATTACCGGTGCTGCGAACCTATCTGTTCCCTCAGAATTAGATTCTGAGCACCGGTTCAAAAGTTAGAAAAACCCACTCGTTCGTTCGCTGAACGTACCCGAACTAAACTTTAGAAAATGATTCTGGGAACACCAGGCATCAGAATCAGGTGCCGTCAGAAACTGCATTCTTGTAAAATCCCAAAGAAAATTAACAAAAAAAATTCCCTTGAATTTTACGGGTCTTTAAAATCAAATAGTATCTTTCCAAAATGATGTAATTCATATTGGTTTTGTCATATTTTATTATTGATACACCCATACACACATTTCAATGGAACCCCTTCCAAAATGAAGGAAACTATTAGAGTGAATTAATGTATATTTGTCATTAAATATTGAAACCAAGGAGATGGGTGGTTAACCCATTTCATTAGGTATTTTTTATATTCTAATACACTCTTATATATTTAAGCATATTTTCAAGAAATATTAACATGTTACAATATTCTTTTTTTACATCAGTTGGAATAAAATAGATGAAATTCCATTTATAGGAAGATTGATAATTTTTTCATGCATTATGATAGACATAACATCAATATAAATCATCTCACTAAGGTAAATTTCATTATCACTACCAAATATGTTATATTACTATATAGTTTTACATTATATTGGAATGAGCACTTAAATTTAATTCCATGTAAGGAGATGTGTTATAAGTAAAGAAATAGTTTAAATCTAGGTGGGAAGGAATGTTGGAATATACTAAGATTTAATGTCTCCAGGGAATACTTAATGATACATTGTAGTTTAATGTCTCCCAACAAGTCTTAAGAGTAATTTTAGAGTTTCTAGTATTACAGGAAGTATTAAATTAAACTCTATAGTTCAAAGACACAATTAAATACTTAATAGTTTTTTAGAGAATCATTTATTCTATAATGGTCTAAATATACATTACGGTCTATGTTCTCACAGATTAACTTTATTTTAATCAATAGTTTCATGTTTCACCAGTTTTTTTAGGGGATGGAATATGATTTAAGGTCTCCTAAAAAAAAATATGGTTACTCCTGTGTTTAAGGACTCTATGGAAAACAAAAATGATAAAAAAGGGTCTAAGGTATGACATTAATAATTATGGTTTTATTGGAAGTTAAATTTCCTTAAGAAGACTTAATGTTTTTAGTGAAATTTTAATGGTTTTATGGGGTTTGTATTAGGCCCATGAAAGGCAGTTCATTTTTATCCCTATATAAGGAGTATGAACCCATAATATATAGTTTTTTCCAATGAAATATATCATACCATTTAATATTTAAGTGATAATGATAATTTTTATTCTTATTAAGTATATGGGGATATGAGCAATGGTACTCCATTTATGTTCATAAATCAAAGACCATTGTCTCTTGAAATATAATATTTTATATCTACATTGTTCTTTAATAAATTTAATTTCCTAAATCGTTGGATACTAGAAACATTATACTAAAATTAGTATAATATGATTTTTATGAATGATTGCTAGTTTTGGATTTAACAACCCATATAATTTTAGAATAAATATTTTTCTTTCCTTATTCATATTTATTAATTATATTTTATTGAGTAGTAAGAATATTAGAAAACTTTCATTTAGAAGGAAAAAATATTTTTTCTATCCAAATTGGATTTTCAAACAATATATGATTGTATTTAAAATATTAATTTTAAAATTATCTAATTTAAATTTGAAAAAATGAAATTATTTTCTAAATTATTTTTTTCATAATTAAAATTGAAATATCTTCGGTATTTTTTGGAAAAGTTTTATTTTTCAATGAATATTGAAATATATTGATTATTATTGAAAAATGTCTTTTAGTTTCATGAATTTACAAAGTCCCGTTTTTTTTAAATGAATTCAAAAAATTATAAATTATATTATTAGTAAACAAATTATCATCATTGTAATTTTTTTAATAATTTAATTTGGTATGAAAAATTTCTATACATAAATATAAAATTTTCTACAAAATTATTTTCCATCCAATTTTTTGTGTTTAATTTTAAATCAAATTATGCAACTTATATCAATTTAATTTAATAAAAATGATTAAATATATAGACTAAAAATTATAAATATTATCTAACAAAGACGTAAAATTTATATTGGATTAAATTTTTTTGAACATATAACATCTCATTCTTAGAAATAGTCAATTTGTGATCCATTTTCCTTTAGTAATACAATATTTTATTTTATTCATTTAAAAAATTCCAAGTGTGCCCTCTCCCCCACCCATTATAAAATAAAACCCCTCTACTATCACCTCCACAGTATAAGAACATTTTATTTTTTCCAATATTTACCCAAATACATTCTGTAGATCAATTAACATTACTTATTGTCCTTATTTTGATCAAAAAACTATCTTAGGAAGGCATTTTTTGATAATGATAAAGAGGTTGTCTGAAAAAGATGTATAGTTCCTAGCCATGAGATTTCATTTTATTTCTTATTCCACCTACTTCAAATATTTTTCTACCAGAATAAAATAATAACTCAATTATATTTTATTTAATATGATTTTATTATATTAATATAATAAAACATATCCATTTCCTCTTCTATCATATGGGAAATAAAGTCAACGTTAGTATAAACAAAGGACTAACACCTTATAAATTGATGTAATTTGGATTCTATCATCAACACTAATGGTTGGTTATAATTAAGTATTTTATGATTATATATGATATTGATGAAATTTTTAAAATTTTATAAAATTAATATTCCAAATATTATTAGTATTCTTTTTTTCAAAATTGATAACATTTTTCTTAAGTGGGGACTACCACCTTCATGAAGGGGTATGATCCCTTTTTCTACCCCACACCACATGGATGGTATACATAAGAGTATTTAAATAAAAACCTGGTAATTATTATATATTGATCATTCTTCATTGATAAAATAATATATATATTTATTCCAACATGATCGATGAAGAATGGAAAAGTTACTCAAGCATATATGTGAAATACCATATCAATGATTTGAACATATTCCATTTTTACAAACCATATATTTTTAGTGGTTTTAAAATTAAAATTGATATATAAAAATTATAATTCCATTGAAATAATTCTAGATATTATGGAACAAAGACCTCTTTTACCATAATCAACCTACCAAGGTCACTCATTACCTATGAACTGAAGATTATTAAACATATGACATGAACATAATTTATTATGTAATTAAATATTACTTGAAAATTAACAATATATAATAAATAATAAACATTAAAATGCATTAAATAATGTAAATAATTAATATAAGTTTATTATTTGAGATAATAAAGAATGTATGCGGTGAGTTGGACCTAATATAAGGGATTTCATAACAAAATTTCCGGTCATTAGGTGATACTTCTATGTCATTGATTATGTTATTCTAGGGTTATATGTGGAAAAACTTATAATTTTTTATCTTTTAGTTAAAAATTATTTTTAGGGATTTACATTTATTACGCATAATAACTTTATAGATTAATTATCACTTTATTGATAAGATCTTTATAAGGGATTTTTCCTCAATTTCCACTCCATTGAGACATATTTGGTATTATGAACCTATTTAATTTAACATGGTCCATATTCTATAATTTTATTTATTTAACATGAATATCAATTTATTCAAGATAATTTATGTTTCAATTCAATTATATTAATTTATGGGGTTACAATTTGACACTTACCAATGAGGTAATAATTTATTTCACTATCCCATTTTTTGGATTTTTCTTATTTTCATTGAAGGACTCTTATAATATATCCTTACTAAAATACATATATTTTCTTAACCTCATTATATTTTTAGAGTCTCCATATTTCATCATATATTTTTCTCTATTTGGATCTTGAATCAAGAAAATAAATTTTTCAAAGAAAAGAAGATTTCATTGTCATTTTTGATAGGGTATATTTTTCTTCCATGTCCATATTTTTTAAAAAAATATTACAAAAGTTATTTTTTATTAATAAAATTATTTAGTAAGGAATGTTTTTTTATTTGATAATTTCAATGGTTATAAAGGAATTAATCTAATTTTTTTATAAAAGGTTCATTTTTTACATTATTTAAAAAAGTCAAAAGGAATGTTTTCTTTTTAATGTATATAATATTAATACAAATTTTTCCCGAAATAACCATTTTATGACAATTATCTTATTATATATGTTTTCAATGGTTTTAAAAATAATTCACTTTAATGAAATATTTTATTAATTTTTTTATCCTCTTTATTTTATTATTTAAATGACTTGATTTTACTTATCTGATGGCCACCCCTCATCTCTTCATTAAATTTTTGGTCATTAGATTTCTCTTCAAAAATTATCTTTATTATTATCATCCTTCGTTTGATAATAAATTACTTATAAATATCCATGTTTTTGTATCATGGATATAATTATTTCTTAAACAGTGTATCATTTTTAACAATGGTGTTTAAGTAGGAAACATATCTAATTAAATGGGGAAAAACATGATAAATATATATTATTTACCCAATATAAATATTTATTGATAATGACTATTGTTTATGAATTAAATTTATTATTAAATATTTGAGGAATGAATTGGATATGAATTGATAGGTGGATCTAGATTATTGATAAATCCTCAATGTATCGACTAGTCATATGAGACAAACCAGTTGGATGCATTAATATAATATATTTTTGGTGTATTCATAATCATAGATTAAACTATCTCTACAAAATTATTTGAATGAATATATATCATGATGTCTAATACCATGATGTATAATAGTTTTAATTAAATTCATTTAAAATTTAATTATTATTAATAATGAGATTATTTCATTTTATAAAATTCATCAATGTATTTGGAAGGTAAAATCTTGATTAACTAGCACGTGTTTCAGTTATTTATCTTTATATATTGATTACTACTAATTGATTCATGATAGGTTATATTTTAGATAAGTTTTACTAATAATCTGACCTCACCCTTTATTTATTTTATTTTCACCCGAAAGTGAAGAAGGATAATATTAATATCATCATGGATAAATGTAGGTTTTTATGCTATGTATTCTTTATTTCCAACATAATATTGGTATCAGGTATGTATCTAGTTATTTGATAATACTAAACTAATTGGTCCTTCAAGATTAGATCCTTTATATCATGTACCAATGTAATAAGGTATCCACCAACTCTCGGTTAGTAGAGATTGGGTTTTTATAGATAATATTGCTGGAAGTTTAGTAAAAACCTTAGGACCTAGATTTTAAGTGAACATAGATAACATGATAATTATAAAAATCCCTTATAGTATTTGAGAATTTTTAACATTATAGAGATTTTATTTTATGGATCAATATTCTAGAATATAATGAGACAACATTGAGTGTTCTATTATTCAGTGATGGTATTTAATAATAGAAATGGAACTAATAATAATATATAATTTTGCAATTACCCAACTGAGCAATCCAATATTGATGGTATTTTAAATGAGTAGATCATAGTAATATTAAGGAAACATAATCTGGTTATGATGAATAATCTTTCCCAAATTTTTAAATGTGTAGTTTAATAGCATGATTCTCTTATGTTGGGTTTCATTATAAGATAGAGGCCTCAATATTTTTCTGTAACCACTAATCCCTCAGAATTTGGTAAAGGGATTTAATCTCTCGAAAATAAATTTCCCCGTATAGGATGCAATGATAGTGGAAAGTTTATTCAAGAATATTATTATTTTTATAGGAGATGAAGATCATTGGTGTCCATTGATTCAAAAACACTAAATATTTTGAGGAATTAGAAACCATGGAATTGATAACTTTTAATGTGATTTTATTTTTGAAATAATTTCCTAAAGAATAGTGATTTGAAATAAAGAGGTTGTTTATAACATTAAAGAAAAAAAAGAACCTAATTTAATAGAGTGTAAGGATAACTTTATAAGATTATACAAGAATACTGTAGACTACATATGTAATATAGAATGAAAGATTAACAATTTCATTAATGGGATTAATTTGATTCTCTCAAGGGAACTAGTTTCTAATAGACTTTATATAATGGTATACAATTGAGTTCCACAAAGATATAGAATAAATTTTCTAGATCCTAAATATTTATGGGAAATTAAGAGAATAAAATGATGATAAAACAATAATTAAAATGGAATTATTTAGATAAGATATAGTGAATGAATATATTTTTATCATGTAAAAATAATATAAAGAAACAACTTATAAACTTATTTAAGGGAATGAGATTTTATTATATGTATGGAGAGAGGGTTCATCTAGATAATGAATTTATGGAAAATGAAGATATCACTACTATAATTTTCTTCAATGCAAATGAAATAGTCAATTATTCAAACCAATATCTCAATCATCAAGATAATATGCCATAGATAATACCAAAGGGAGAAATCAAAGTTTATGAGATTACTATAGATGAGATTGAATTTCATAATGAAATGGTGGAAGGTACTCTAATAAAAGGTTGTAATTAATATAATTATTTATTTGATTATGAATCTTTTAACTACTTTATATATTTTATGTTTTAAAATAAAATCATATTTATCTTTTACACCTTAATAATATAGTTTTTAGTCAAATACCCTTGTATAAATTTAACCAGAACAATGATGTATCATTGAGTTCCCATTATGAAACATAATCATTCCCTATTTGTAACTTTATAATTACACATATGGTTGATTTTGATATAGTCTTTTGTATGGTTTGGGATTCAGAATATTATAAAAATATATATTGAAACGAGAAAGAAACATTTATCCATAAGTATGATGGGGAATTCCTTATCTTTATAAGGGAGACAGAATCATTATATTCATGTCAAGATCCACCCCAAGTAGCTCTTTTAAAATAGATTCTTTGGGAAGAAGAACCAGCCATATTTAATTAAAAAATAATATCCATTAAAATTTTATGGTTGAAATTTTTATAAGAGGTATGAAATTAATGACCCATTTGATGTTATAATAAATAATTTCCATGTATTATTAATATATAAATATAATATTTTAATTAGTTATAATAATATTATATAATTTTTCATTCAAAAGGAAAACTATTTATTTGTAAGAAAATTTGATTTTCATGGATTATATAATTTTATTTACAACCATTATTTAAAAATTATATAATTTTCAAATTGAAAAAATAAGATTAATTTTTAAATCCAGCACATAAAAACTATGGTATCGTGAATTATTGGGTATTTTATGAAAATATTGATCTCAAATGAATAGTAAAATACTATTTTTTTTATCGAAAAGTGGCTTTATTTTCAGAATTTACAAAATCCCATTTTTAAAAAATATTAAAAAACCTTTTTCAATTATATTATTTATAATAAAATTATATACTTTTAGTTAATTTTAAGCTTAAATTTTTAAAAAACATTTTTATACTTAAAAATATATATTTTTTCTGAAAAAAAGTTCTTCATTACGATTTTCGTGTTAAATTTTAAATTAAATTATACCACATTTGTGAATTATATTTAAAAAATGATTTTAATATTAAAAATAATCATAATTAATTTTTGAAAAAAAAGTCAAATTAATTTTTGGTCATAATAGATTGTAAAAATAATAAACATATGTTACCATAGTTAATGTTCAAACCTATTTATCATGGGTTAAACTAAAGAAAAAGGGATAAAATGATGAAAAACTTGTCTAATTTCATTTATATGGAAATATTTCAACCCATTGACATATAATATTTATAAAATTATTACTATTTATTCATTTTGGAAGACTAATACATTATTATATTTTATTCTTTTTAAAAATTCTAAGTGTGTCCTTTCCCCTACTTATAAATGACCACCCCCTCTTATCTCATATGAAAACATCAAGTGCCTTTTGGTTTGGCCAAGGCCAAACCAAATAATTTACTTACATATCTAAAAATTAACTAGAGTTATTATTTTTACCATAAAACCATCTCATGAGAGATTTAGTTGTGAACTTAAAGAGTTTGTCCACAGAAGATATATAATTCTTAACCCTGGTTTTTTTATTTCTTCTTACTCCTACTTCACATTTTCTTAAAACATGATGAGATAATAAAAAAAATTATATTCTATATATTGGGTTTTTTATATGTTTATTTTAAAACTTGTATACACCTACTCTTCCATCAAATGGGAAATCAAACAGTAAATCATGTGTACGGATGACTACCCCATCGTGGATTGATGTAATTCATTTTCAGTCACCACCTCCCATGGATTGTAATAATAAATAATTTAATGTATATATAATATATTAATAAATTATTATTAAATTTATTAAATTTAATATATCATATATTTTCTTATATTTCCATGCATTGAATAATGATAACTTCGATTGTCTGTATGCGTAGACTACCACCTCCTTGAAGCGATGTGAATTGTTTTTCACCATTGCATCACATAAATGGTAAATTTAAGTTTATTTAAATAAATAATAGTTCATTATAATATAATTATCATTTCCTAATGATAAAATAATACTCACCTATTTATCCTAATGAACTATGAAAAATAGAAATGTTACTCAAGCATATGTGTAGTCTATTGTCTCCATGATTCTAACGTAGGTCATTTTTCAGAAACATATTTATTGATTCATTATAAAAGTTTATTCAATTTATAATTTTTTTTAATTATGTCATTATTATTCTATAGATGCTGTAAAAAGCATTTTTTACATAATCAACCAAATTAATTACATAATGACATGTTAATTCAATTTCATCAAAATGTTTGACACAAACTTAAATCAATAAGTGATTAAAAATAACAATAGAATAAATAAAACAAAATTCACAATAAATATTATAAAATTATTATGAATCATTGTAATTATCATATGTTTAATATTTATGATGATAAATAATGTACGTGATGAGTTGAGCCTATTGTAAGGGGTTTCTCAACTCAATTTACATTCTATATATTATACTTCTACGTCATCGATTATGTTATTAAATTATTATGTGTGAAATAACCTATCATTTTTTATATTGTATTTACACTTTTTTGTGTGTATTTAAAATTATTAAATATAATCACTTCATTGGTTAATTCTCACATTAATGATACAATCTTTGTAATGGATTTCATTTTAATTTTCATTCCATTGATACACATTTTTCACTATATGCCTTTCTAATTTTATGTGGTATATTTACTTCCCCTCATAAATATAAACTTAATCCTGATGTTTAAATTCTAAATTAAAATTCACTCTTACAAGGGCTTACAATTTTAAATTTACAGAGAGGAAATAATTTACTTTATAGACTCGTTTTTTAGGATTGATCTTATTTTCCATAAGGGAATATTATAATATATCTTTCTTAAACTGCATCTAATTTCCTATCCATTGGATATTTAAGTAGTTTCCATATTTTTCCAACAATTCTTTTATTTAGAACTTGATTTAAGAAAATAAATGTTTAAACAAATTCTGATCATATTTCACTTTTTTATTTTGTATATTTTTCTTCCATGAACATATATTTCTAAATCAATATACATATGTCCTTTTTATAACTCAAACAACTTATTATAAAAATGTTAATTTATATTTTAATTTTTACATAGATTTATATGAATATTTCTAATTATTTCCAAATATTTCATTTTTTACTTTATCAATAATAATTCAAAAAGGAATGTTTTATTTTTAACTTATACAATATTAACAACTTTTCCCTATTCCATAACCATTTTATGACCATTAGATTATTATATAAGTCTTCAATGGTTAAAAAATTATTTATTAAATTATTAATTTAAATTTTTCACATATATTTTATTCTATTATTTAAAAGGAAACATTTTTCTTATTTTATGTCCATATATCATCTCATGATTAATTTTTTTGACATTAACTTTCGATTGAAAAGATATATTTCTTTTTGTTATTTTTCATTGGATTTTACATTTCTCTTAAATATCCATAGTATTTTCATCTTGGATATTATTGTTTCTTAAATTGTATATAATTTCTATTTATGGTTTTTTAATTGGAAAAATATCAATTTGACTAGGTAAATCCTTGATAAATCTATATTCATTACTCTAAATGGATATTTATTGATAAATAATTTTTTTTATGAATTTCATTTATCAATAAATATATGAGGAATGAATTGGACTAGCAGTGTTGGGTGGGGCCCTTTATAGATAGCACATAAATGCATCGAAAGGTATCATGATATAAAACAATAGGCTAGCTATATTTTTATGGGTTTTAGGTGTATTTCCACACATAGTATAACATATCTTAGTGAAAGGATTAGATAGTAGAGATATCATAGTGTCAGAGATAATGAAATATAATAGTATTCATTTTCTTCTTTGAGAATTTATCAATTATTATCTCTGAGATTTTTTCAGCTGATATTTTTCATGGATTTATATCATGATCATATTATTTATTAAATAACATGTGATATGGTTATATACCTCAACATATTGATTACGCCTTATTTTTTCATGATTGACTCTACTGTAAGTAACTATTACTAAGCATCTAAGATCACACTTTATTTGTTTTCTTCCCTCCAAAATAAGAAGAAGGATATTTAAATCCATAAAAGGTATTAAAGAATATTTTTATGATTTTTATTTTATATTTATAATGTAATATGGGAATCATGTGTGTATTTGGTTCTTCAAGACTATTAAAGTGGTTGATCCTTTAGGATAAGAAACTTTTTCTATTATACCAATGTATTAATGTAGGAACTGGATATAGGTTACTAGATTTTGGGTGGTTATAACTTATTTTCTTAGTATACGAGTAAGGTGATTGTATGGGTGTTATACTCGATTAGATACCCTAAATTCCCATGTTCCCTAATGTACTTGAGAATGAAATATAGGGAATCCCTTAGAAATGTCTTCCTATTTGTATATCACTCCCATATAATGAGTAACAATGTAGGGGGAAGGATAAATTCATAGTAGGGAAAAAATAAATGGAGCATAGTTAGGGTCTTTTCAATTTGGTAGATAATATGAGGGCAGGGTTTTCACTTTATAAGAGGAAAAAATTAACAGTACCCCCAAAGATGACATGTTTGTTTCTTAGAGAATGAATAGATCAAGTGATTTAGTACCAATTACTATAAAAGCGTGTTTTCCAAATAATACCATACAAGGACCTTCTTCTCAATGAATCCCCCATATCAAAGTGGTGCATAGTTTCGTTGAGATTTTGGATCCTGTGAGAGGATGATACGTCCCAAGGGACCATTCATCTTTTAGTATTGAAATATAATTTTTCAATGGTATGTGTATTCATGTTATATAATCATTGCTTCTAAGAATAACTTATGGGAAGAGAGATTATAATAATAAATTATGAATTTTAAGATCAATACCAATAAACGTGCAAAGTGGGTATAGCATAAAATTACCAAAAATATTGGTTTAGGATGTGTAAAAATTGATATAGTCACTAAGGGATATGGGATCACAGATGGTTCCCTAATTGAGGAATTGAGTTGGGTAAAACCATTTTTGATATGTAACCTCTTATGAAATTTTTTTAGATACATGATATTATTATAATGAGATCTGGATGCTCAACAATAAATTTATCATTTTAGGATATGTAGTCATGTAAAACTATTTTATGATATGAATTCTGTATAAAAATTATGTATAAATCCCTGGAAAAGGATCTATAGTATACACAATATTTATTTTATTCCTTCTTGGGTAGATTTTGTGTTACTAAAATATAATGTTCCACTCTTGGAGATCCATATTATGAGTAGGTCAAGAATGCCAAGGATGGGGGAGCACGAAAATGCATAAATCTATCATTGATTTATGAATTATTAATAATTATATTCTATTAATCATTCTAATATTTTCAATATAATGTTGTTTTTTCAATCATTTTATAGGTTATTTTAGTAGGGTCTTAATATGAATCATCTATATAATGACTTACATAAATTCCATCTATAATTTAAATCATGATATGATTATAAATGATTCAAACATTTTTGGTGTGTTTGGAAACACTGGATAATGCCTTGATATAAGAAACAAGATTATAAAATTGATGCATAAAATAAAAAAATAGCTCAATACTATGTTAGGGGATTACATAAGGGGTTTTGGGAACCTAATAATATTTCACCCTCCAATATAGCAATGCAATACCTCCTAATAAGATTTATAATCACCAACTTTATGTCATAGATTATCGGAAGAGGTTATCAATATGTCAACATAGCATAATTTGAAAAAATCATAGTAAGTTAAAGTTAATAGAACCTCACATTAAATATTGATAGAACTCTAACACTCCTACAAAATCCCTAATCCATCCCAATGGGGTTATATCCCCTCATTAATGGGTGGTTCATTAATACACCATGATTATACCATACACAATGTAGTATGGGTTAAACACTAGAGGTTCTGTTTCTACCAACGCTACCTTTATCAATCCAATTATATATATATATATGTGTGTGTGTGTGATTGAATTTAAAATAAGGTACCAACAGATACTATACACAGATGGTGACTCCCTCAGTATTATAACATTATACATATAGTAATTTGAATATTTTAGTGGTTGGGGATATGTTTCTAAGGTAACTTGGCCTCCATCACATTCCCAGGTTATACCCAAACCAACGTGGTCGATGTCATTCTAAAATTATACATTTTCCCTAAAAAGCATGTTTCGTTAGTAAGAAAAGTTTTTTCAACATTTTAATATCACCATGATTCAACCAAAACAAGACTGTATTATCATGAAAATATAATATTGGTCTTCAACCCAAAACATGTTTTCTCCAATATATCTCAATGTCTCAAATTATATATAATTATTCAATTAAATCCAACACCTTTTATATCTTTATGAATTTTATTTTTTGGACCTGAAACATGATAAAATAAATATTAGTTATTAAAAAAAATAATTGAATTAGACCATGTTATTCTTTTTGTTCACCAATTATACTTCCAATTTAATTAATCTCATAACTTATAGTTAATAGTGGAATCCCTATAAAAAATATATGACAAAATTGGGGAACATAATAATTTTGTGATTAAATGGTATATAATTAAAGGGAGAGGGAATAATATCTACATAGAAAAGGCTGTGGAGCTCAGCCGAGGAAAATTCTATTCAATATGATAATTTTGATGACAATAACAACTCACTACCTATGTGGAATGATCAAATATAGAATAATAAATTCTGAAAGGAATATCTCATTCCCGGAGAAGGTTGCTTGTCACTTTATTGGAATAGTAATAGAATAATGATCGATCCATATAATGGATATCTATCTAGAATAAAAATTATATATTAATTTACGCAAATTATATATTCTAATAATAATTTCTTGAATATACATGGATATTCCCAATTTGGGGTTCTGGTGAGTTGGGGTTTTGGACACTAGTCAATTCCAGAATGAATTATTTTCTTCTATTTTCTTCATTTATTATTATTTGTTTTCCATCTTTATAACCTAGTAATTAAGAATATGTTATTGGGTGATTCAATAAGAGTAGACATCGAAACCATAGACCATAATTTGGGACTTGTTCTGAAGAAGAATGAGAGTGGACAAGTTGACTATGGGACACACATGTCATATAAAATAAAAATCACTTATCATAGTATAGTTGAAATATAAAATCTTATAGGGACATATAATTTTACTAAGATGTTATATATTTTATCAGGAGGATACCTAGAAGAACTAATTGATTATGCAAGAATAGAGCCCATGAATTCAGGTATGGAAAATATAAAATAATGAAGTAATTCCAACACCTCCATTATTCATCATAGATTCATCCAAACAAACAATCATTTATCTTTCTCTCATCTCATGTTTTTTATAATATCTCATATTATTTATTTTATACACACTTTTTTTGTTGATACAAAAACACTAAAAATAAAGACCAACCAGATACCATACTCTAGACACAATCTAATATATGTTGATTCAATCTCTATTTTAATTATTTTTTATGCCAAAGGTAACTTTGTGGGTAACATCCCAGTTTAATTTTTATATAACCCTATACACTTGTAGGGTTTTTTTAAAACTTTTAAAACATCGATTGATACAAATAATGTATGACTCAAAAATCATGTATGACTCACAAAACAATCCTCAAGGATTATTTCTTGAAAAAACTTCATGGGGGGTGTAAAATATCCCAAGAGTCTATGTGATTCACAAAATATATGGGTAACACTAACTTCTATCTAAAATTTTGGTAACCTAAAACCACTGAAAGTTATCTTGTGTTTATAAGAAAAATAGTCATGAGTCTCTTAGATAGAAGGTGAATGATCACACATTATACTAAATATTTTGTGTTATAATGTAAGGTAATGAAAACATGTGCATAATTCATAAATGAAATTAATTTTCTAAAGATTTAAATGTTTTCTAGAGATTGTCCAAACTTATTTTGGGGATGATGATGTTGAATAGATATTTTTTTTTGAATTTGAACAGGTATATTGTATTTTTTGTTTTAAATTATATTTATTTATTAATTATTTATTATTTATAGTCTTATGATAAGGGTTAATATATCAGAAAGACAATTATCTACCCTCACCTATTGTTTTAATTATCAGTATTATAAGGATACATTCTTGGGGTCATAGTGAGATCTAGCATGGTTAATTTTCCAGTTCACTAGTCTTAGGATGACACAATGTGGTATTAATTCATTGTTTTATTATTTACTTATTTGAGAGATGGAATATAGAGAAAAAATTGGTTTAAATATCTTATGGTCCGTATGCTTGTCCTTATAGAACACATGTATAATGAAATCCAAAATTCTATTGATATATTATTATGACTCATGGTTTTTAAATATCATAATCTTTTGATTTCGAGGATTTTTTTTAGAACACTATTTTTTCTCAAGGATTGGGTTGAAATAAGGGATGCCTTTATACATAATATTTAGTATGAATGTTAACATGAAATTTTTATTAATATATGGGAATAATTAAATATTTTTAAAAATTAGTTTTGGAATTTTTTATTTTCAATAATTAATTTTACATTGTTTTTTAGAATAAGTGATTAGTGGTTCCATACTCGACCAAACCTTTGGTGAGTGATTTTCTATATGACTAATATATAATGATTGAATATTCAAATTATGTCTTTATTAATTATTAAACCATATTATTAGGGTATATGGTCTAGGTATTCTCATGTTATATGGATCACTATATGTATAGGGTGAGTATAGAGTAACCGTTCACATTGCCTATTATTAATTTCCCTAAAATGTGATATAAAAAACTCCAATAGAAATTTGTTAAGTTGTGTGTTTGGTATTTAAGTGATATAAAAATCTCATTATAATATCTAATGTAAGGTTTGAATGTTTTATTTTAAATTCAATTTAACAATCATTAATTAGAATTTATATAGTTATATTCATTATAAGAATATTAAGTAATTTTTTTAACTAAAATATATTTCCATATATTATATGGTATATTTAAACTATTTATCTCCCTTTAAATATTTTAAATATGAAAAAATGAACATAATTTTTTAATTCACCATGTCAAAAATATCAAATTACTATTTTTTTGAAATTTTTTGGAAAAGTATAATTTTTTGATGAATAGAAAATGATACTGATTTGTATTTAAAATAAATTTTATATTTCTTTTATTTACATAGGAAAAATAATTTTTGGATTATTTATAAAAATATTAGTTAATTTTGATTAAAAATAGTCAAATAATATCAGTAGAATCAATAATATACTTGATTTTGTTTAAAAATTTATACTTAAAATGGTATTTGTCTAGAAACATGATTTTCATCAAGTTTTTTGTGATTAATTTTAAACTAACTTATTACACCAACATGAATTGATTTTTATAACATTTATTCAATATTTTTAATAAAAATAATTAATATAATTTAATAAGCTCATGTTAATTTTTGGTTCCTAATGAATAGTAAAAATAGTGAAAATTCATTACCAAAGATAAGGGTAAAACAAGATCACACTGAGTTAATCAAAATAGATAAGGATTAACATTACCTAAATTCTTTTATTTATCTTATTTTAGAAGTTTTTCTATAAAATCTATATTTATGGAGTTAAATAATGTTTTTTTAAACATTGATTTTAAATTTGGAACCCAACCTTGAGTTTTGATAAGATATGTTATATTTTATTCAAATTTAAAACTATGATTGAGTCATTTAATTTAATGGAATGGTTGGAAGTTTATATTTGTTTTTCTATTTCCTAAAAATTCTAAAAAATACCTTTATTTTTTATTAAACCAAAAAAATATTGAAACAGATTTATTACTTGATTACATAGAAAAAGTATTTTTAAATATAAATCTGTTATATTCCTAAAGACTATTTTTCATGTGTTTTATTTTCTCATATTAGTATTAATTTTTATAGCCTATAGAATATTAACCTGGTAAAATATATTAAATTTTTTTAATCATCATGGTCATTTTTTTTCTAAATTATCCATTAATCTTGGTCATATAATTATGTTATCATGGAATAAATTATCGTTATCATGGTTAAGGATAAGATTATTTTAAAGTTGTTTATCTAAAAGATATGGATCCAAATGTAACAAAAATTTGTATAAATATAATTTAATGATTTTATTTTTTCCATATAAAAATTATCTTTTAATTTGGGATTCCATGGGTCCCCATGAAATTATTATGCTATATATATTATATAGTATTTTTGTAATTTCATGAATTTCCCTCCCCTAAATTATAAATATTAAACCTACTATCATATATTCCTCACACATTTTGAGATTAATATCTTAAAAAATACCAAACAACAACCCTTAAAAAAGTAATAAAAAAATCTTACAGGCACTGGTTTTATTTGAAAATTTTATTTTTAAGAATTTTGGTTTAAACATAAATAGATGTTCTGAAAAAGAGGTGTAGTTTTTAAACCATATTTTTTATTTTATTTATTATTCTACAAAATTAATATATTTTTCAATAATTTTAAAATAATTATATTTTTCAATGTTATATTTTTTATGTTAGTATAATAAACTATATCCATCTCCGCCTCCATCAAATGGAAAATGAAACTATCATTTGTGTGTATGACGAAATACCACCTCACGAGTTGATGTAATTAGATTTCCATCATCACATTTCAATGTTGTTTATGATGACCGACTTAATTTATATATATGGTATTATGTACATTTTTATCATTTTATAAAGATTTTATATCATCTACTATCTTATTATTCAATCCAATGAAAAATCATAACTTCATTCATGTGTACGTGTGCACTACCACCTCCACAAAGCAATGTGATTCATACCACCTCATATAGATGATATGAATAAGTTTATTTAAAAAACAAAAGACAATGTTTATGATATATTCATCATTATGTAAATATAAAATGATACTTACCTTTTTTTTATCATAATCATTGAAAAATGGATACATTACTCAAACATATGTACAACCTACCATCTATATGAGTATAACATAGTTCATTTTTTGTAGCCTTATTTTATATCTAATATTAAAAGTATAATTACAATATAGAAAATGTAATTATTTAATTATTATTATTATATATGTTATAGAATAATAACATCATTAATGATAGTAAAACTACAAGATTCATTTAGGACTTACGTGTTGAATATCATATAAGGTTAAGGGAAGAACATAAAGGATTAGTTAAATGAATATAACATAGTAATAAATAAAATAAATGGAATAATAAAAATGAATTGGATTCTTAATAAAGTAAATAATTGACATAATTTTATTATTCTGGGAGATTAATAATGTATGTGATGAATCAAAATTGATATAGGAGACACTTTAACATAAAACATTATTTTAAATTTTTTTGATGATTTATTATATAAATCATTTTCTTCTATGAAAATATTCTTTTAATTAAATTTTATATGTATTTATTTGGACATAATTCAATTATAAAAAAAATTAAATGTCTCCCTTGACATTCATTTAAATTTATTCATAAGGGAAATTTTTTATGGAATGTTTTGACAAAAAGGTAAAATAAATATTTTATTTTAACGTATAAAGCATCAACGGTTGTTCCTACTACCATTATATTTTTCATATTATTCTATTTATTTATATGATTTCATGTATTATTAAAATAAAGATACTATTTCTCTTCATTCATGTCATTTTAGTTTTCAAAATGATTTTAAAATAGGAAAACATATTTTAATATCTAGAAGTGTTTTCTATATGGTTTCAAAGGATATTTTCATGGGTTTTAAAATGAAAAAGTGAAAGATTAAAAGTTTTTATTTATGATATGGTTCTTAATAATTATATATTATAGCAGGTGATCTCAATATAATATATAAAAAAGAGTGATCCTAATATAGTTTACATGAACAGGTGGTCCTGATAAATAATATATGTAAGGGTAAGCCGGATATATCTCTCCAATTATTTGGTTAACATTGCTTATCTTTGTAAGGAAATAAATAAAGATTTAACCATGATGGTTTCTCTAGTAGACTTAACTGGGAACTAGTTATTTTGGACACAAGTGATCATGAGTTATAAATTTTATTCTCTTACCTAAAATGGTTTTTATATTTTTATTATAGGTTTTAATGTTTTTCTTAACCAAGACTTTGTTTTTCATGTAGAAATGGTTTATTTCATACTATCATATATTTTTGTGATAAATGTAGATGTTTTAATGGTTTTCATTTTTTTAATGGACTAATTGATTTTTTTTATTTTAGGTCCCTTACTTAATTTTTTTTTATCTTCATACAATTTTATACTTTTTCCACATGGATTAAGTATGAGTATGAAAAAAGAATAATTTATATTTAATGTCATGAGGATTTCTAAGGTAAAATAACATATTTCATTTTAAAAAATATATATTCTGGTAAAAATAAATACAAATTAGAAGTTCCAACATTGTAATATATGGGTTTTAAGTATTATTTATAAAATATTTATCTAAAACTCTGAACAATAAAGATCCTATAAAAGTAATAATGATAATTCATGACTAAAATCTCAAGATTATTTCCTTTTTAAGAATGTTTCCTCATAATTTGTATCAAAATAATAGTTTTGATAACATTAAATTTTATGATAATGTAAATAGAATACCTTTTAATGTTATATCATTATGGTTAAGATGATATGATAAATCAATTAAAAATTACCACGTTGCTTCATCTAATTAGTTTTTATTCAGAATAGTTTTATTTAAAGGTAATATGGTGGGGAGAGTTAGAAAGTATCAAGAAGAAAATTACATTCCAAATCAAAACCCTTGAATTTTTGGAATTTGAAACAAAAAAAAATAAAAGTGATGGATCAATTAACATATGCTAAAAATTCTAGTATCACTCATGTTAGAGAAAAATCAGAATTACCATAGTATAAAATTTTGATAGTTGAACATTATTTAAATGATTTTATTCTAACATATAGTGGAACCTCATATCTAGTGGTATCTATAAAATAAATAAATTCCTAGGAAAATATATTTAATGTCATGGTATGTTTAAAAATATATAATTTCTTTCTATCCATTAATAATTTTGAATATGAAGTTGATCAATTGTAGACTTTGGTAAAGAATAACAGATATATATATATATATAATGGGGAGATTGATTCCATATAATGGCATACATTTTATAATTTTTTCTTGGAGAAATATTAACCTATTATTTTTTCACATAGAATATAGAAAAATTATTAGAATTAAAGAAAATAATGAATATTTAGAAGTTGCGTAAGAAGAAAATTTTACAATATTTCTAAGGTACACACCGAATTTTATTTTGAAAATATATAGAAAAATTAATATAATTTAGTTAGGATTGAATCCTAGTCTATTAATATATATTTTCTCATGATAATTTAAAATTTATGAAAAAAAATCATTATGTTGAGAATATTGAAATGGAGTTCTCTGAAAGTTATTTTCTATGAGATGATAAGAGTAAGAAGTGGTCACAGTGGAATGTAATAGAGAAGTAAACAACTAAAAAATTTGGAGGTAATTCGACCAAAATGTTTGTGGTGTAGTAAAAAATACAAGGAATATTTTGATAGGTTTTAGAATGTGTTATTAGTATGGTAAGTTTGGAAATATGTTTAAGAATTCAATGAATGGATACTTCAACAATCCCAGAATGGGTAACACATAATTGACCAATGGTGAGATGTTTTAATTGCAATTATTTTAGGAATTATTATAATTTGTCACTGATATTAGTTAGTCATGATAGAAATCATCATTCTTTAAACAATAAGGGTGTGTAAATATCATTTTATACTTGTACGATTAATGTTGGTTCATCAACTGAAGTAGGGATATATACATTACATATTTATTTGAATTATGAGAATTACCTATTTCATTCTAGATCTTTTCATTATTTTATATCTAGTAAATTTTTAATTAAAATGTTAACAAAAAATAAACAAAAAAATTAAAATTTTGGTGAAAATTCTATGTCGAATTATAAAATAAACCAAGATTTATGGAAATCTTTCTATATTTATCAGTGGGATGATTTTTCCTAAAAATATTGTTAAACTAACCATAGTAGAGATTGATTTCATTATTGGCGAGGATTTTATTTTAGTTTATCATGCTAAGATATTAGAATAACTAATAATATTATATCCCATGATTTCATACATTTGATAATATATCAAAACGTTGAGAAATTTATTAGAGATGAAAGTGATAGTTACCTAGCTTGTATTGTTGAGAAGAAATTAATTGTTAATATTAGTGGTATTCCATCAAAATAATGAATATATTTATGTATCCATAGTTATTTTTTAGTTATTATTTATGATCAGAATTTCGATTTTATTTCTGACTTGGTTCATAATTCCAAGACTCTTTCAAAACACTTTGGAGAATGGCACAGGTAAAATATTTTTAATTGAAAAAGCAATTATAGGCGATTCTAGATAAATATTTTATTCATATTATAACATCACAATGGATTTTTCGTATTTTTTAATAAAAACAATTATTTTTCAATAAGATATTTTATTACTTATAGACCCATAAATAATATCATTGTTGTCTTGAACCAATGTAGATACCATGTACCCTCATAATCGAGCCAACCTTGACATGGACTGAAGGGTGTTCTCAATCTCCACGGGTTGGAGAATTGAACATGGAATCATACATGAACAAATAGGGAATGATTTTTACCCAAAATATTAGAAGATAAAATATACCAGTCAGTATGATCAATACTACTTGGGGAGAAATTAAAAGAAAAAATAGTTATAACTGAAACCAAATAAGTACATCATCAATGAACCCAATATATAACAAGAAGTAAACTATAACATTATATTATATAATTGGATAACAGATATACCAATTATCATAATCAAAACTCCATGTTCAAAAGTATCTACAACAACCCCCCCCCCCCACAAAGTAGCACATTCACTTTTCTCAGATCTAGAATAAGAAATTTTAGTAACGTAAAAAGGAAAAGGTTGGGTGTAAGTTATAAATACAAGTAGGGTCTCACCAAGTCCTCCAGAATCAATACCGTAAAAATTTCTAATTAATGATATTAGTTAAAATAAAATAGATAATGAAATTTCATTTATAATATTTTAAACCAATACATGCATTCATTAAAAATGGAAGATATATCAAAACAACTTTGAAGGAGGCATAAATAAAAATTTATATAAAATAGTTTATATAAATCAGTTGGAATGATTAAAAAAGTTAAATAATAAATTAAATGTATATGAAATGAAACAAATCATTGTAATTAAATATCCATGTTCAATGTCTCTATGATAAGTTAGTTTATTAGGTAATAACATCCTCAGTCATAACATAATTATCAAGTGACTTGTCTGGTGTGTACACACAAATACACCGCAAAATGGGGAACCCATCATAGGTAGTCTACACTCCAATTTAGGAATTTGTAATGGGAATTCATGATGTATTTTTATTTTTAATAGTTTTCAACGTAAATCCATTACTATGGATTCAATGTCCTAGCATTCTTTTCTCGTTATCAAGTCACTACATAGGAAAACATGTTAATCAAAATTCAACCAATAAAATTGGTAACCCATCATTTTAACATATTATAAAATACAATTTCCCAATTTCTGTTTTCATCATTCCTTTTTCAATTTCATGAACAAATCATTGGTTTCATTATTTCATTTCATCACTGATCACTTTTAAATTTGGGCCATTTTTTCAAAAATAATGTCAAATCATTTGGTCAAAAATATTTCTAAATCCGGATATAATTTATATATAAACCCACCCAAAAATTTAGTTTCCATTGAAATTGGGGGTTTTTTCAAATTTCATACGCAATTGAAATAAAATATAAAATCATCAAATTAGAATGTTTTTAAAACAATTGAAACATCATTTAAATTTAATCAAGAAATTCATATTTTCTTGTATAGGAAATGAATCATGTAACCACCGACCATTATATTGATGATAAAGAAATAAACACTTGCAAAAGGATTCACCAATGAAGGATTAAGGTGTTGAATATCTATAAACACGACATATAATTAATACTCAATCAAATAGTGTTTAGATTTATTAAGTACATAATGATACATCAAAATATAAGGAGGATATAAAGATATATTATAATAACTATATTATAGAAGATCCACTACCTAGATGAGATTGAACAAGATCAGCAATAATTCTATCTACTTATAAAAGGGTTTATAAGAGCCAAAGAAACTTCTATAGATCCTTTATGATCAAGTAATTAGAGTTATGGTTGAATGGAAGTTTCAGGAATATTAAATAAAGTTTTGGGGAATTCAAAATTATTTTTTATAATTTTTTTATCCTGTATGAATGGTTAACAAGAGGGGGATGTATGGTTTAGGGAACTTTTCTACCAGTTATGCACCCCAACTATTTGGGGAACATAATTTCCCCTATGTGGGTGCACATTTTTGGAAGCCAGGTTCCAACCATGAAATACCCACTATCCATGTAGTCTATATCTTGAACCAGGGACATGTGGATTTGGTAAACCACACACCAACCACGAACAATGAAAAAATCCACCAAAACTCAAAAATATCTAGAAAAAAACCATAAACACAATAATTTAAAGTGTAAAAAAAGGGTCAAGGAATACCTAAAACAAGATAACCGGATTTTTTAACCTCCCTATCATAAAAACTTTTTATCCTTATAATTCATGCCAATAATATTTATTATTATATATATGATATTGTTTCTCGATTATTAGTACAAACACACTTAAGTGTTATAAGAATCATAACCATTCTTATATATAACATTGACCAATGTTATCCTCCTCCCATGAAGAACCTTTTTACCAGAATCAACAATATGGACTAGATAGTCAATCATTCCTAAATCGTTCTCACCCCCATTGTCCTCTTAGATTAGAAAATGATATGGGTCAGAAATATAATACTAATGTTATGATACATGGAACACATTACGTATCAACATCAAATGTGGTGGAAGTTATAAATGGTAGTACACTTACCCCCAACATCTCAGAAACCTCAGATTACCCCCACAAAAATGATTAGAAATATTTATTTACCTCCCAAGACATCGATGAACAAAATCGGGAGAAACTCTCAAAAACACTTGATCACTAATTGAAAACTCCAATGGACACATGTGACAGTCATTATAATATTTGTAAATGATCTTTTCCATCATAATTCTACAATGAATCAACTTAAATTTTCTATTTATATCTTTTACCAAACGTAGTGCAACATAATATGTTTCACTAATATCCGAGCAACACATTGTGTATTTGGAACATTCTCCATTCAAGGACTCAAAATTATCCATCCAAATTGGGAACTAGAAAATTTTGTTTTAATAAACATCAAACATTCCCTAAGAAATATCCCAAATTTCAAAAGAATCATTCACAAAGAATGTACCCATGATTAAGTATAGCTCATTTTGTCTAGTAATCCATCTACAAATGGTATGTGGTCTTTAAAATACCCATAGAACCTATAGAATTCAGATAGAATCTCCAAAAGAAGAGGTAAAATGTGGATATTTATTAGAGACAATAGTAGATGGAAATCAATTCAAATGAAAAATATCTTTCACATGGATAATTCCCAACTCATTGATGTTGGTTATATATTTAATGGATAAGAAGATAAACCATTCCTTCAGCTAATCAATCACAACCCATGTCACATTCTTTCCTTGGTTGTAAATGGAAACCCAACTACAAAATTCATAAAATAGTCATAACACTTCCAATTTAGCATTGGAATGGGTTAGATTAATCCTAATGGTAACAAGTGCTCAGCCTTGACCATTTGGAATGTATAACTATGAGAAAAAATCCATTCATTCCTATCTCATGCTTGGACACTACAATTATTGATGCACATTATAGAACATATTACTGGTTCTAGTATGTACTTCTAACTAAGAATTATTGAAATCCCCCATCATGGATTCTGTCAGGGATAAAGTAACAAAAACTTACCCTAAAAACATAGGATTACCTTATAGGAGAAAGATCACTCACAAATGTTCTCGCCACTAAAAAGTGTCCCTAATTACATAGAATTCATCATCAAGTTTCTACTCTTAAAGAATCATCTCAAGAAGATAGGAGATCAAATAAACATGTGTCAATATAGACCTGGCCCCTTTCCCCAAAAATCCTAAATGAAACTTTGTTAAAATATCTATCATGTTCTACACTTATAATGATTCCTTAAATAACTAGGTCGGAATGTTCCCTCTTAAAGAATCAGTAATGGAATTCCCTTTTCCTATGGTGTAGGAAATTTTAAAATTGAAAAACGGTTGGTAATCCACCCAACACATCCACCGAAGAACCAAATATTTTTTAGAGAAGATGTAACTAAGGCTCTTGTGGTTTGCAAACATGTTAAACATCTATAAAAAGTTAAATATGACACCTCTTAATAATATGCATCATGAATATGAGTTCAAGTTCATCGGTTGGATATTTCTTCTCCTGTGCCTTAAGTTATTGAGAACTATAGGCCAACACATGATAACCATTAATAAGTAGCAGCCCAAACCTGAACCTGATATGTCACAAAAGACCAGAAATCCTTGCATGAACTCATGATAATTCAAAATGAATGATGAAACAGTAATATGTTTCATCTCATCAAAATAACTGTTAAATTTATCATTCTAAATGAACCTAACCCCTTTCAAGTGTGTGGTGTAATCGAAGAATCCAATTTTGATAAATCCATTACCAAACAATGATAATACTCTACTAAACCAAAGAATATTTTTATCCCAGAAATCATAATGTGGTTTCTCCATTGTTATAAATTCATTCCCCAAATCATTATCAACAAAAATACCCTTTTTGTAGACTACGTATCCCAAAAAATTCACTTTTTATATCCGAAAAACACATTTCGAAAAAGTAAAATAAAATTGGTGGTTTCTCAAAATTTCCAAAACTACTCTAGAATGATGCACATGATCCTCCTTGTACTTGGAGTAATCTGAGATGGAATACAAAAATACCACTATGGACATATCAATCTAATCAAGAATTAATTTGTTCATTGAACCATAAATATTTTTTGACCATTGGGTAAACCAAATGACAAGAAAAGATATTCATAATGGTCAAACCTCTTATAGAAGTCTATCTTCTTGATGTTAGATTATTTTATTCTCAACTAGTGATATCAATATCAATGATAAATAATAGAACAACACTTTTCCCCTTCAAAAGGGTCAAACATATTATCAATCTATTTGAAAGGATACTTTCTCTACAACATGACTCGATTTAGTTTTTGGTAATCAACAAAAAAGCAAAATGTTACTTTAGCTTTATTTGTAAAGAGATCGGGCACTAGAAATGGAGATACACTTCGGCATATAAATACATTCTCTAACATATCATCATACTGAATCTTGAACCCTTTATATTTTGTGGATTCTATATGATAAGAAGTAATTTCTATTTGTTGAGTGCTTGGTAATAAATCAATATAAAACTCAAAATCACTTACTACTTCCAAATAATATAAATTGGTGGAAAACAAGATGGGAAAGTCGATGAATAATTGAGGGAGATCCTCATTCAGATATTTCCACTACATATCAAAATAATAAACTAATATTACTTTCCATGGCTATAGATAAGAAGTTACTTGTAACATCTCTGACCCAAATGCCACTAAAAGGTTATCCTTTCATAGTTGGACACATGTACTCAAGTACATCTAGCCAAGTATAATATGTTTACAACTAGAATCGAGGGCTTACAGTGTGTCTATAGGGATACTATTCCCTCTTATCAAAGTATAACACATTAATAAAAGTCATACAGTCAATAGAGGTACAATATACCAATCTAATAAATGACTAATGGAAGGACTAGATAAATGAGTCCAGAAGAAATATCATCTACAAAATATGATGATACATTTCTTGTTTCTATAAAATTTCCAAAATCGGTACACATGGGAGGTGTACAATGCATGTCACAAAATACCAAAAATACTAAAAGGTATCTACCTGGAATCATGAACCCCATATAGGTGATGTGGCCCATTTCCCCTAAGCAGAAATAAGAACCATGTAGTAAGGAGTTTTTCCCTATCCATACATATATCCACTTAGTCTGTTCAGGTACCGAAAGGTGGCCTAAACTTGGTGTGAGATACAATACCACAAAGAAAACACATATATTTCTAATTCCATTCAATCTATAAACATATATTAAATATAGTGTTTAGGTTTATAAACAATAATCAAGGTTAGGGATGAAAGTAAATATCATATAAAGGTTCGAGTTCTTAGGGACACATATCTGATTCTACCTACTCCAACCATAACTAGAAATTCTGTAAATATAAATCTATCCTATATCAATTTATCTTCAAATTACTTTAGTCAAACAGTATCATTTAATTAATATGACTTGGAAACTAGCACATGGCCTAGAGTCTGTCATAACAATATGACCAATAGGTTTCTAAGAAGGGAAGAAATATAGCTTAAATATATGACTCAATCAAATATTTTTTATTGGCTTGTAATATGCATCATATAAATTATTTAATTTGTTAATCAATTTAGATCTATATTATATCCTTGAAATTCCTCATTGGGAGACCATGTATCGCTCCATTAATATCATTAACCAAGCACCTTATAAGTCCATTATAGGCATTTCTCATTGAAATCCTCATATTTCTCTAGGTTTGGTATAACATCACAAGTCAGTATGTCACTTTATTATGGTCAACTAAGGGATCACTAGTGTAACCCATGGATTATGTATTCAACATCTCCTTGAGTCTATCCCTCACAATCCATGAGGATTCCAAGTATCACTTTGGTGCATAACATTAATCCCCAATAAGTATATCCTTGGACATCCATATAAGGATTTTGTGTGTCACTTGAGCATAAGCAAGGAATTATCCAAAATTGTCCATCCATGGAATTCAAGGATGAAACCATCTCTCACCCAAGGAATATATATTATACATTTAATAAATTTCATTCAACTATGTAAAGGTCAACACTATGATCATTTCAATTTAACCTTTCCTCAAAACATGAAAAAGGAATGGGTTAAATGTCGAAGTCTTAACCTTTTAATCATCACACATGGGAATTTCATTTAAAAGGAAACTCATGAATAATCATGAAATCACATGGAAATCCTAGGATCATCTTCATCCATCTATGTACTTTAATCAATTCAACAGAAAATTTCATCTAAAATTTTGATTACAATTAAATTTATCAATTGATATCCCATAGAAAGGAAAAACGGAACACCTCAATGGTGGACTAATTCAAAATCCACCCATGGTTTTCAATTTAATTAAATGAAACACCCAAGGGGTTGTTACAACTAAATTTTATTAGTCGTTATTCAATTATTAGTGGGTCTTTTCAATTACATAGGTCAAACATATCAATTTAAATCAATGATTAAAATCCATTTCAAGGGCATTGATTTCATTATCAGGCATGTAGAAGAATAGAATATATATAAACACTTGAATTTAAAAAAATGAGACCCCCTACCGTAGGTCTATAATAGAGTTCTCATCTAATATCTTCTAAAGAAAGGACTCACATTAGGATAAAATCAAAGAACTAATGAAGTACCTGAAAATTGGTAAAATTGGATTTCACCTAAATAACTCTATCTACAACAAGAGGTAAGGGGAATGTAATAAAATGAATTTATATTTTAATGAGATGAATTTGATTCTTCTTATAGTTCTTGATTCTGAATTCGGATAGATAAGATCCTTTGATTCCTGGTTTATCCTTTGAGGGATCTCAAAGGGTGACATTTTTGTGTGGAGGAAGACTGGAAAATTTTGTCGAACTAATAGATTAATTAAGATAAATTTCATAAATTCAAACAAAATATTGGTATGTGTAGTTTTTCCTCATGGTTAACAAATATAAGGTCCAACCATGAACAAAATTTTATAGGGAGGGGCCCTTCGCATGGTTTGACTAACCGTGAACAAATCATGTCTTATATACTATAAAGAACTATAGAAGCAATAACATGGGAATGCTTCCTAAATCTTGTTGTTCTTTAAATCATGTTAGATTCTCCATCCAATAGTCAATTTGTGATTTGTTTTATCTAACCATGAATCTTCCCTACACTATTTCTACCAACCATGTGGTAGGTCTTCTTCACCCACGACAGATGGGTTTTTGGCTCCAGACAACCCATGGACACCCCTAAAACCTCCATCACCAAAAAGGGAATTCACATTAGGTAATAATTAATCATTTAAACTAAAATTTGGAGGAAAGTAAAAGATTACATAGATTAAGAATGAATTGGGTTCTTACAACCTTCCCCCTTAATTAAATTAGTCAGCCAATTTCCCCCTCAGGGGTGGTTGATATTGTCTGAGAATAACAATGGAAAATATACTCAAACATTAGTCTCCCACTCCCAGGTCTCATTGTGTACACATTTTTGATTCCATAGCACACGTACTAGAGGAACTGATGGGGCTTGGAAAACATTTGTTCTATTCTACACAATAAGAATATGATGCTCCCAAAAGGATTCATCTACCAGTAACTCAACCACGTCAATCTAAAAACATGATATGGGTCTAAATGAAAATGGTACGGTTGAGATACAAGGATTATGTCATGCTAGAATTTGTACCTATGGTTTAACTACAATCGATAGGAAAATTAAACTAACTCTCTCAAGAATCTGAAATGACCTGACATATTGTGGTGAATGTTTCCCTTATATCTTGATCATTCTGTGTCCAAACTTCAATGGGACACATAATAATAATTGATCCCCAACATCAAACTCTAGATGTATTGTACATTGATCATTGTAATATTTTTGTCAAGAATATATATTATCTATCCACTCTTGAATTAAATCAACCATCTCTATAACCTCATGTCTGAGATGAGGTTTGAGAGTTGCTTCATATTCTTCCTCTAACTAGAACTGGGGTGATTCAAAGTATCTACCATGAAAATTCTCATAAAACACCATCTAAATAGTATCCTTAAGTCTATTATTTTAGTGGTATTCAACAAGGGTTATATGTCTCTCCCAAGATCCCCCAATGTGCGAGACTCATTCCTACAGTATGTCTTCAAGTCCTTGTATCATATGCTCTGATTGGCCATCAGACCAAGGGTGGTATGCAATGCCTTGTAGCACTTGTGTACCTAATTCCCTCTATAAAAAATGTCAAAAATGATAAATTAACCGATTCTCATTATCTTAAATTATATTTTATGGGATCCCATTAAGTCATAATATCTCATGGTTACAAAACCTCTGAAGATCATCTAATGAAAATATCTCCCTGATAGTTAGAAAATGTGATCCATTTTTTTACCTATCAAAAAAAACCCACACGACATCATTACCTTGAGGAAAAATTAGTAAAACTATCCATAAATTCATCATAAAATCACCCTATTTACACTCAAGAATCATTAATTACGGTAAAAGTCTATCGGGTCTCTCCGGTTCCACCTTAACATCCTAATAGGTGGGACACCTCCTGAGAAAACCTATTACATCACATTTTATACTCAGCCACCTATTTTGTGATGAAAATAATGATACATCATGGTAATTGTGGCATGAAATACCCATTCTAAATTACAAAATTATAATGTTATCTCCTTGAGATAGTCTACGGAATCCCAAACATGACCATGAAAACTAAAATTTTCATCCTCCTCTATGGTCTGACTAGGAGGGGGTCCTCACCACCCACACTCTATTATAAGACTAGGCCCTAAAAATTTGATAGATTAATTATCCAAACAATATAAAATATGGTTGAGGTCATATATAATGATGAAGTAAATGTATTCCCGTTATTTTCATTCAAATAAAAGTATATCGCATATAACAAATCCATGACATGTCACTTTCTACTGGCATACTGTATTAGAGGTATTTGAGTCCCCCTTCTTAATGAATTGGCTACTGAATTTCCCATTTCAATCATGTAGGGAATCATGAATCCAAAATATTGTATGTATTCAACACACCTTCTATGACTCTGATTCAGATCACACTATATAAATATGTACTTAAGTCTTTTTTACTTTGTGTACACCACAAAATTTTCACTAAGTAACAAATGTATCTGACAACCCAATGGGTGAACAACTATTGATAACTAGAGATCATGTGTTTTGAAGTTATTCTTGTGTGGCCTCAAGTTTTGATACCAGTATTCCAGGACTCTATCGCCATGCATAAAAAATGATCCAAGCCTAATACCTAAGGCATCATAGTAAAGAGTGTAACTCTTACCCAGATTGGTAAAAATCAGTATCAGTGTTAAGGTAAATCTTCTTTTCATCTCATGAAAGGTTGAATCACATATATATGACCATGTAAACATCACATCTTACTTAATGAATCCTATAATAAAAGATTCTAAGAATAAGGATTCATTTATAAAGTGCCTATAGTGAATAGTTAGCCCCAAAAAACTCTATACCTCAAAGAAATTATTTGGATACTCCCATGAAACAACAACACTCACATTATATAGATTAACTAATACACATATATCAAAGATAATGTTACCCAAAAATTAAACATGATCCGTATAAAAGTGTAACTTTGTGTGCTTAGTGTATAATTGATCCTCTCATAGTGTATTCAATAAATTATCATGATGTTTTTCACGGTCATGTAGAGTGCGAGAATACACCAACATACCATTCATTAATACCATGACAAATGAATCTAGATAAGGATGGATAACTCGGTTTATCATTTCCATAAAGAATATGGGTGAGTCCATGAGACCAAACTATATAACCAAATACTCATATTGACCATACCTCTTATGAATGCTTGTGAAAGGTATGTTTGTAGGTTTAACACACATCTGGTAATATCTATATCACAAATCAATGTTTGAGAATACTGATCTCTTGGGATTTAGTGGAAGAGATCATCTATTTGTGGTAGAGGATATCTGTTCTCAACCATCATTTGGTTCAATTTATAGTAATCCACACATATCCTACGGGTTTTGTCCATAGTTTTCACAAAAAAAAACAGGGAAATCCATGAATAGGCAATGGGTTGGATAAAAACCTTTACCTCTAAATCGAGAAGCTTCCTATTTATCACTTACATCTCAGTATCATCCATCCTATAAGGAGGAATTGATATAATTGTATCTCCTAGTAAAACCTAAATATAGAACCTTAACTCTCTCACTACATGTAATCCTAAAATTTAATCCAATAAAATGTCCCTAAAATGATCAATAATGAGAGGGAAATAAATATTACATGTTCACTAATCATATAAATATAGAATCATTATCAGAGATATTATTATACCCAGACCACGATTCTTGAGTCCTTCTTAACTTTCCTAGACATCCCATTCACCCTTTTTAATAAACTCTCTGTCCTCTGGTGGTTTAAAGGCCACTCTTCCATGATATAAATCAATTAAATAATGAATGGATATCAAGAATTCCATTCATATAATGATGTCAAAACCTGTCATCTAGAGGAAAATATGCCTCATATAATGTGAGACCCCCCAATCCCCTGGAGGAACTCCCTTCACTAATGTGCATCCTCTATTATAATACAAAATGGTGTATCGAGCATCATAAAACCGTCATAACATTGAACGTTGATCCCAAGGATCTCATTAGTGGTCATATATATAAATATATGAGGATATCATATACCTAGAAGATAAGATGCTAAACTAAAGGCTACTAAAATAGTACCACTCAAAGTAAAATGTTTCAGACTCTTCTCCTCATAGGTTGGTTCAATGGGTATATATAGCCTCATTTTTAGCCATGTGATATTACCTGACTACCTTGAAAAAATATTCATTATTGTCACTCCAAATTTGGGGACTGACTACCAAGACCATGACCACAACCTCGGCCAGATCAACAAGATATACTATACTCCCTACATGATGAGATTATGTTGACCCCTCCCTTGAATATCGAGTTGGTGAAGACCCTACCTCACTCGCTACGAGAGGAAATGTTCTTTAGAATTTATATATATGACCCATAATCCCATAATATCAGTAATCAAGTGGGTCTCTCATACACTAATTTATCATATTTCTTTCCCTATGTAAATTGTGTACCCTCTCCTCGACACCAGATAATGCTCTTAGTATACTCATTTAACAATGTTTATGCTCCAGATTATGTTTCCTACTACCAGTCGATGTAGCACCCGATCTAGATTCTAAACTACCATGTTTCACACCTCCAACCTATATCAGGTTACGCTCTCTAATAAAATATTGATTCACTATTCTTGAAGTTTTATTCTACAAAAATGAATTCACCTATGATCAGATGTCAGGCTTGAGACCATCCAAGATTTTTCTGGTTCTTCATAATACATCATGTATACAAATATGTGTGAACTGTTCGAACTATGTAAAATGGTTTGAATAATCCAAAATAGATAATGCACCCAAAACCATGTCCATGAACACTAAGGATCTATATTCCGTCAAATTCTCAAGATAGAAGTTATCATAGAATGCATTTTCAAAATCCATCCAAACCATCTCCCAGTGGAAATCCTTCAAAGTAATAATATCCACCATATCATGGAATAACCATGAAATATATGCATAGTGTTATTTACCCACCCCTTGAGAGGCGTCTCGAGATTCTTAAAGATAGATATCATCGCCTATATCTATGACTCTACATCCTATTGTCCACCATCCCCTAAAAACATGAGTGGATGGTACTGTAGGAACTCTTGCGTTAACTCTACCATAGTCAAGGCAGGCCATGGTGATCCCTAAATGGTCTACCTAAAATTCATTAAGACTTCACGGTACTGTTTATTAGATCTCGTTTCTAGTGAAACTAACAGTTCCCAAAATATAATTATTGGAGTATATACATGTATCCCACCGCCTGCTACCTTCAGAGCAGGATCATCACCATCTTTCTGATGTATAACTAGAGGTCTTCATGGTGGAATGTATCTAAAACACCAAATCTACACCTTGGATATAGATTTAACAACCACTAAAACACATATATATTAATAGGATTGGTAAAACACTTCTCATATTATGGAACTCCCCTATACCTTCTCCCTATTTCATGTATGGGTGACATATAAATCATATAAAGGCAATAGATATAGCCTACATTCACTACTAAGGTCGGTTATGAGTCAAGTTCATTGTAATAAACAATTTCTTTTTCCATTACGTTTTCACATTTATTAACATTCATCTCACATTATATCATAGTATATCTTAAAAAGTTAAACCAAATAGTTCAAAAAATTTAGATCCATAAGGGCACATACACCATATGAACCGAAATATAGGCTCCACCCAATCCACACAATTACATGTTCCAGAATTTCAATCATAATTGAGGTATATCTTTCACATCACCTATCACAACACCATGAAAAAAGAGATGCAACCTAAATGTCTTGGCATAATGCATGGATGCTATTCATGTAAATTACTTAAAATGATGAAATATATAGAATACCCTCATCTTATCTATTTAAAAAAACTAGAACCCACAATAATATGAATAACAAAATTAAAATTCCTGTGGATCACCTAATAGTTGAATTAAGTCATCTAAAATTGAAAAAATCTAGAAAAAATAAATTTAATTTGAGGGAATTTTTATTTTTTCTGTATGTGGGTTAGCTACACCTAAGCATAGATCATTACCCAATTCTTATTCCTTCATATCCCATTTGATTTTGTGAAAATATTTGATAAAACTCTGAAATAATCATATGATGCCACTTTGAAATTTCCTAGATTTGGATTCCACAGAAAGGTACCTCGATCCTCATTGGGCACACAACCTCAATCAAATCTCCCTAAATTCCAAAGGTTTCCAACTAGCAGTGAGGGCTGAGGGTGTGTCCATAGGGATACTATTCCCTTTAATCAGAGTGTTACATATCATTATTTTTCATAAAATCAATAGCAAAGGTAGTATAACAATAAAAAATAGAAAAATTTCATTATTATATAAATAAGATTATAATAAATATCATATACAAAAGATGATGAAAATATCATGTTTCCAAAAAATACACAAAATAGGTATACAATGTAGGTGTACACTGTATATTACAAAATACCAAAAAGACCAATAACTATCCAACTAGCTTCATGAACTCTACTTAATATTGGGATCACCTTATCCTATGTAATAATTAGAGACATATAGTAAGGAAATTCCCGTTGTCCATACCTACATCCATATAGTTTGTTTCTGTACCCAATGGTGGCCTAGACATGGTGTGAGATGAAATCCCATTAGGAAATCACTAAAATTTCTAATATCATCAATTTAGTAATTATGTAATAATAAAATTTTACATGATGTAATAGAATAATGAAGCTAATTTCTAAAATTAAACAACCCACAAAGGTCTAGGTTCTAATGGATTACCATCTTATGATACCTCCGTTGGTCATAGCCATAAAATTACTAAATGACATTCAGTACTATCTCAATTTATAATAAAGTTCACCTAATCCAATAATAACATTTAATTAATATGTTTTGGGACCTGGAATACAGCCCAACATATCCCATAAAAATATGACCAATAGGTTCCTAACAAGGCCATATATGTTTAAAAAGTTTCTAAACTAATCCATGTTTGTTCCTTAGATTGGAAGAAACATCATATAAATAATTTCTTTTATTAATTAATTAAGAACCAAAGATCATATATAAAATTTCTCATTTGGAATCAAGGCATCACTATAGGCTTATCATAAACCAAAAACCATACAATCCCATCCTGGGAATTCTTCATTAGAATCTTAGTATCACTATAGTGGTGGTATAAGATCACCGCTCAGAGAGTTAGTCCAGGGTGGTCCTATAAGGGATCCCTAGTGTCACCCATTTCATATATATATAATGTCCCTTTAATTTCATCCTTTTAAATCTGTAAGTAGTAAAAGTATCACTCAGGTGTATAAGAGATTATCCCCATATGTTTTTCCTTGGAAATCCGTATACAAATTCCACATGTCACAAAGGCATAAGAAAGGTAGTATAGAAAATATAATATGCATAAAATTTGTATAAGAACACATGTATCAGTGAATTCATATATATATAACATTTAATAAATTCCATTTAACTATGTTATGTTCAACATAATGATCATATCAAATCATAGTCACCACAAAAGTTAGCCAAAGGCATAGCCTAATATTAGAGGGATTTCTCTCTAAATTTTCTCGTGTTGGAATTTTATTTCAAAAGAAACTCATGCTTAATCAAACAAATAAATCCAATTCCTCAAATTATGGTCATTTATCCCATTATTTAATAAATTTAACTCACAATTCATATTATAATTTCAATAACATATTAAATGATCAATTGGAATCCCATAACAAGTGAAAAAGGCACACATCTAGGTTGACTCAATTGAAAACACTACTATAGTCGTCTATTTAATTTAATCAAATCGTCCAATGGGTGGTTCTAATGCAAGGGTATTGACCATTATTCATTTATTAGTGGGTCTATTCAATTAAATAGATTATATCATTCAATTAGAATCATATATTCAAATACATTTCAAGGGTGTATTTCCAATATTCATACTCATGAACAAAGACATATATATATAAACACTTGAATTAGAGGGAAAACCATAAGAACACCAAATTTATGTCTATAGTGGCATTCTCGTCTAGTATCAGCTCTTGATTTTTCTTAGATCATCAGAATAATGAAGAACAAAAAAAGGAGATGAAAATAGGAAAAACACCCTTGAACCGAAATAGTTCATATAATACAATGAAAAATAAAGAATCACAAATAATGAATAGATATCTCATGTAGATGGATCTGACGCTTTTGCTTGATCTTGATTCGTTGACCAGATTTAAAAGATCCTTAGATTAATAGTTTAGGATTCAAAGAGGTCCAACAAAGGGTTAAATTGTTGTGCAAATGAAGAATGAAAAAAATAGGTTGAATTTATGGATTAATTAATCTTATTTTTTGTATATTTACCCCAAAACGGGGCTGCATGGTTTTGATGCATGGTTGGCCAAACAATGTGACAATCGTGTGCATGCTACTTTAGAGAGGGGAACCCCACACGGTTTTTACGCATGTTCTGACTAACCATGTGAAAAATTTGTCCTAGATTCATGTTGAAAACTAAAAACGTACCTGAATAAGAATGCACACCAAATTATATAGCTTTTGAAACAGTTATATCACATCTATCCCACTGTCTAGAAGTTAATATCTTTAACTAACATTGTTGTTTTCCCAACATGGTTTCCACTAACCATGTGATAAAAAAGTTTCTCTGAAAAATTGGGTTTCTAAGCTCCATACAGACCTTAGACACCATCGTGATACCTATATGAACTCAAAGTGAAATAAAATTAGTCCAAAATGGGGAATTTAAATATAAAATTAACACAAAGTAAAATATTTTTTTACCAAAAAAAAAATCTAGGATCTTATAGACTTGTTATACTGGACCTCAGGTCCCATTCTCCATGAAAGACATGGAACAACACATCAAGTGAATTAAACAAAAATTATTGAAGATATCATTCAATTAGGGCCACATTAGAAATTAATTAATCCATTATGAAATTTAGATCAATAGGTTTTATGTTTAGAACCATAAATTATTTTTCAAGCTCAATCTCTAATCAAGAGAAAACTTAAGCAGGACAACAGAGACCCTACTCTCGCTTCGTTAGGAGGGGTTTAGTTATATCCATCACTTAAGAAAAAATATATTTAATAAGATTTATAAATTTCATAATATATTTCAATATAAATATGTTATATGCACTACTATCAATTAAATTAGTCATTATAGCTGAATCTATAGTGGTGGTACCTCTCACAGTGGCTATACTTATATCATCAACCTCTGGAGACTCTTCCAATACATGAAAAATCATAATTCATGATGCATGTGGATAGATAAAATTTTGTTTTAATTGTCATATTTCAATGAAGTACTTTTCGGTTTTGATGAGCATGTTCCACTATGTGGATAAAAAAAGAAAATGTATAATTGTTGTAAGTTCCCTAAGAGACTGCATGAAATTTATATCTTTGGAACCCTAGTAAATACACATCTCAAATTTACAAACATTCCAAATTGGAAAAAAGTTAATTGGAGACTACTAGTAGTGAATCATTCCTTGAGGATTCAGTATTTACACAACCAAAATCCACCAGGAGACTCACCACAATCCATCTTTCCTTTAAAAGAACTCATATAACTTTTATTAGGAGAAAAAATAACTCCATACCACCTTGACTTACCAATTAGGTCATGATCAACCATCAACACAACATCCAGTAAATCATCATACGATGATATATATAGTAATAAATCCTTTGACTTTCTATTATATCAAGGAGCCATTTCAAACCTTCAATCAATCATCTTCCCACCTAAAAAAGTATCACGTAAAAATTACCCAAGATTAGAAACATGTTTTGTATACTACATCAATGTCCATTAGTTAGCAGGATATTGAAAAAATCTGTAGAATTAGACGGTACCATATATTCTAGTTAGAGCTAGTCCTAAAAAATTTCTTTAATATTCATCCAATCAAAACCCAAAATCTTTTTTTCAAAAACATTTAATTCTACTATCTCTTGTTAGGCCCTTCCACATTAAAGGTAGCACATTACACCTTCAAGCTTTAAGTTTTTCCATGAAATAAAAAAAGTGATCTATCTTTTTTAACCAATAATTTCCCTATTTTGGATCATTTCTCCTTAGAAATTAATTAGATTATAGTAATGAAAATCCCAATCATAATTATCATATTCATCTCTTTTTTGTTTCATAGAAAAAGCGAGAAAATAAATGAGTGCGGGTACATCTCCCTATTATTCCATAAAATATATTATATTCTAAAAAATATTATTGTCCATGGGAGGATATGCTCACTATGGATAAATAAAAACTTCCCTATGTAGACAATTAACATATCTTCTCAGATTCATGATGCTTCACAACGTCAAAAATGAACATTAAAGATATTAGAATATTATTTATATCAATAACTCAAACAATATAAATTGGAATATCAATCCCATCAGATAAAATTTGATGATTTTATTCTAAACATACCCAAATCAAAATTTGTGAAAAGTAAAGAATCATATAAAAAATTTTCTAAAGATACCATTCCGTAAACCAAATGTTGACTAAATCTCATTATGATGATTCTTGTCTAATAAATCAGTCACAAATACCTCATACATCTGGACATTCCTACCATCTATCATCCAAGACACCCCAAATTGCATTAATAAATCAAGGAGAGATTCTTATCCTCCCTTTGATACGTGTTTTTCATGAACTATCCTGGTTGTTTTTGTGACCTGATGACAAATATTATCCTGACAAGGCTAGAAGGGAATTCCCAATCCACACCCACTACAACTAAAACCTAGAATCATACATTAATAGAGAGTGAATAAATTTTCCACAAAAACAGTAAAACATAAAAGATACAAGCCCTTATTTTCAAAACTCAAAAGAGATAAAGTAAGGTAAAATGGTTATAAAACCCTTCAAATTAATACATCATTGAAGAAATCGATATTTAATCATAATGAAACTCAAACAACCAAAGAATAAAGTAGATAAAATCTCCACTAGTCACCTCTATCAATACTCATTGGTCAAAAGGATCATGAACATCCACCACCTCTTAGTGGTGCTTTACCTATTATCAAAGAAACCATAATAAAATCTAAAAACATCCAAATGAAAAGGTAAGGTGTGGCCTATTAATCCTACAAGGATCTCACCAAGTGTACCATAATTAATACCATAAAAATTTAAAATTAAAGTTATCAAGTAAAATAAAACCAGACATGACATGACATTTCATTTTTCACATATTAAACCAAAACATAATTTTATAAAAAAATGGGAAAATATATCAAAAAAACTTTAAAATAGTCTTAAATAAACATTTGTTATAAAATAGTTTATATAAGTCATCTGGAGTGAATATAATAGTTCAATAATCAACAAAATTTATATCAAATCAATCAACTGAAACTACAGAAAGCAACTTGTACAAAACACTCATGGTAAGTTAGTTTCTTAGGTAATAGGATCCTCAAGCATAATAATCACAGGTCTATTCAATTATGACCCAAATAATAAACTCCAAAAATGGGAACCCATTGTGGAAGGTATACACATCAATATGCGAACAACATATAGGATATCATGCTGTAATTCTTTGAATAATGGTTATCATCCTCAATCCGTTATTAGGTTTTCCACATATCAGTGTTATTATACCAATTACCACTACTATCCATGTGAAAATTTTCTTTAATATTAAATCAATAAAATTAGAAATTAATCATTTTAAAAAATATAATTTCCCTCTTTCTATTTTCAACGTGTATTTTTCTATTTCAAATATAACTCATAGGATTTCATCATTTGTTGACATTACAAATCACATTTTAATGTATAATTTTTGTTATAATAATTTTAAATTATTCAATCAGAACTACTTCCAAATCAACCAATAATTTTTCATAAATCCACCCCATAATTTCAATTCCATTAAAATTTGTGGGTGTTTACTCAAATTTTGTACCCAATTAAGATCAAATATTAAATCATCACATTTTCATTTTTTAAAATAATGAAAAAATCTTGTAAATTTAGTAAATAAATAGAAGGATTAAATTATAGGGAATATAATCTTGGAACCACCATCCTTTAAATCAATGATTCTGAAAACAATACATTTAATTGGATTCACCAACAATGAACGAAGGTGCGGAAGATCAAAGAATATAACCTTGAAACATGATCCAATCAAATGACATTTAGAACCATCAATTACATTATGATCGATTAAAATATAAGGATGAGAGAAATTTTTTTGGAAGAAACTATATGAGAAGTGTTATATTTTCTAAGAGATGATCAATAGAGATTAATGTTTCTTTAATCTACTATGAAAAGTTTTAAGAGGGGGAAATCACTTCTAAAGAGCCCTCACAAATAAGGAATTCGTTTTAGGGCCGAATTGGGGTTTTAGTAATCTTAAATGGGGTTTTATAAATTAAATACTAATTTTCAGAACATTTTAATCATGCATCCACTATAAGCTAATAGGGGTGCATGGTTAGTGAAAACGATGCACCATCCATGCCCCCTACTATTTGAGGTGCATAGTTTCGACTATATTAGAGATAAGTTTTGAAAAATGTGCAGCAACAATTCATTGTCAACTATCTGGGGGAAAATTTATCATTGGGGGTGTACTGTTTGGTGAAAACATGCTCTAACCGTGAATATCCCAAAAGGACTCCAAAAGAACTCCAAATTCTCCCTATATAAACCCAAAAGAAGACCATATTTAAAGGATTTCAGAACAATGGTCAAAAAATTACTATAATATGGTAATGAGATGATACCAATGATTTGAAATTTTATCATTTCTCTCATGTCTACAATATGTTTGACCATCTTTAATGAATGTATTATTTTTCAAAGATTTTTATCAAGTCAAGGTATTATTAGTTGAATCTAAAAGGCAAAGATATTCTGAATATGGTGCTCCAGAAAATATATGGGATTTATTAAATTGTATTTATTCCCTTTGGGTTGTCCAATGAACTAGTTGTATTAATATATATTATGAATGGTGTTCTCTGTGAATTTTTAGATTTGTTTTTATTATTTTTATTGATGATATATTATTCTTCAAAAAAAAAGTAATAAGGGTCATAATAACAAATAAAGAATTATTTTTTATAACGAAAAACATAAAAATATTTATGAAAAATTTAGTAACTGCGAATTTTGGTTCCAATAAATTAATTTTCATGGGAATATTATTTCTAAATATTGCATAAATGTTAACTCTTATATGAGAAAAAGTTGTTGAATAATGGAAAATAACTAAAAATGTTACAAAAAATCATATTTTTCAAGGATTAAAGGGTTACTACCATTGGTTTGATAAGAAAAATATCATTTTTCCATATTGTTGCCTAATTTAACATGAAATATAGCTTAATTCATCATAAAAAATAACGTGGATATTTTTTTTATCAAAACTTAAGAGAATATTAGCTAATTGTTTAGTTTGGGTCATACCATCAAGATGTGATAATGTTTTCTTATGTGGTGATCCTTTTTTAAAGGTAATAGGTTTTATTCTAAAAAAAATTATCACGATATTTAGTATGCTTCACTTAAATGAAATAATTATGAGTTAATTTATCCTATATCTGATCTAGAATTATATGTTGTTTTTTTCTTTAAAATTTTTGAGGCATCATTTATATAGATTAATTTATCAAATATATAATGATCATTAAATTTTGAAGTATATTTTCTCTCTAACTACGTTAAACTTGGTGTAGAGAAGATGGATGGAACTGATTAAATACTATAATTGCATGATTCATTAGAATCCTAGAAAATTAAACAATGTACTTAATTATTTCATTCAATAAGATAATACATAATTAATCATTATTGTTTTGGATCAGGAAACTTTGGTAGATGATAATATGAATGGTGTCTTAGAAATTTTGAATGTAAGAAATTATTTTATCCTCTTTTATTTTTTAGTGTATTTGATACTGCTAGATGAAATTAATCAATCTCAGATAGATGTCCATGTTTTGTATAGAAAGGAGGAAATGTTAATGAAATTTATGTTACATGAATTTAACATTGAAATGATAGTTTTTTTCAGATTTGGTAAGAGATTAATTTTCCCTGTGATTCTCAGTTGAAAATTGAATTTTTGAGTAAAGCTCATAGGTCCCCCTTTTTGTTCATTTGATAAGTCCTCATTTTTATAGAGACCATAAGAAGTATGAATTTTTGGTTTGAAAAAATGAATATACTACAGAATTTACCTCATAATTTTCTACTTTTCAATAAGTTTAATCCCAATAAAAATTAATGAAAATGATATATTTTCACTTTTCACAGTCATAGTGTAAATGATTAAATATATCCTAGGATTTTGTGGTCGAATTACCAAAGAAGTCTAGAGGTAATAATTCAATTTAGGTTATTATTAATCAAATAACTATATTTTAACATTTCCTTCCCATTCCTAATACCATGTCTTTAGATAAAATCTCTTGGCTATACCTCAACAATATATTTAGGTTACATGGAATTCCTCTCTCCATTGTATCTAAACATGATACTAGGCTCACTTATAATTTTTGGAATGTCCTTCATAATTCATTTCATATTGAATTTAATAATGGTATTTCTTTTCATCCAAAATCAAATTTGAAATTTGAGAAATTTATTTTGTCCATGGAACACCTGCTTTGTTCTTGGTTAATAGATTACCAAGGAAGATAGGATTCTCATATTACATTGGTCAAATTTTCTTATAATATTTGTTTTTATTCCAGTATATATATATGGAAACTTTGAGTATTTATTAAGAAATCAACTTAGTTCTACAGCTTATTAAAAAGAAATAGGTGGAAGGAAATTATTATCACTAGAATTTGTATAAGAAATTGTTGAGAAGGAGAATCTAATTCAATAGCATATGAGTACATATCAAATGACATAAAAAAATTTATACAAGTTACTAGATAAAACATATTTCTTTTGAGGAATGTAGTCATGTTTATCTTTAAGTTTCTCCATGGAAATGTGTTTTGTATTTTGGTAAAAAAAATGAAGATAACAATAAAGATCATTAAAGTATTTTAAATAATAGATAAATAAAGATATTTTTCTTACCCAATGGTATTTTTTCTAATTTTATCACACTTACAAGATATATTTCATGTTTCATTAGTAAGAAAACATGTACTAGACACATATCATGTTTAGTTCCCTACAGTAGTAATGTTGGAAGAGAACATTTCATATAAGAAATAACCGATTCAGATTTCTAACCATAGAGAGCATGAGTTATGGAATATGGTGATTAACTAGGTTAATATTTTCTTGAAAACTAATATTACTGGAGAATTAATACGGGACTCTAAAAATTCAATGAGGGAAAATTATCCTCAATTGTTCAAGTGATGAAAAAAATTAAAATGATACAATTTTGATATGGGGAAGACTGTAACAATCCACGTAATGTTATAATAAATAATTTTAATGTCTCATTGTCATTCACTATTTATATTTTATTGAGTTATATTAATTATAACAATATTATTTGACTTTTTAGTCAAAAGGAAAAAAATAATTATACTTAACCAAAATTGGAATTCCTGGTTTATATAGTATTATTTAAAATAATTAATTCCAAATTATAGAAAATAAATATTAAAAAATGAAATTAATTTTGGAATTCAACATTCTAAAATTATCTTAGGATGAATTTATAATATTTTTTGTAAATTTTGATTTCATAATGAATAGTAAAAAAATACTTATTTCTATTGAAAATCATCTTTTTCATTTCAAATATAAATAGGGTAAAACTATATTTTGTATTCTATTTAAAATTAATTTATTTAGTATTGATTAATAATAACTCGATGAGTTTAATTTCAATCAATATTATATTTAAATTTGGTAAGAAAACATTTTATATTTAAAAATGCAATTTTCTAAGAAAGTATTTTTCATTCTCTTTTGAAGGTTTAATCTTAAATTAAATACTACCATTTATATAGATTTAATTTTAGAAATGGATTCCATATTTTTAATCATAATAATTAATATAATTAAATAATTTCAATGTACATTTTGGTGATAATGAATTGTGTAAACAATAAATACATATTAATATTTTTAATGTTAAAATACGTTTAACAAGGGGTTAACTAAAGAGAGAAGTGTTAAAATTACCTAAACACATGACTTTATTGTATTGGTTTTTTTAGTACCAAATATATATTTAAGAATTTAAATAATTTATTTTAAAATAATATATTGAAATTTGTTAACCTATATTGACTTTTTGGAAGACAAGTTATTTCATTTTCGGATTAAAAATTAGTTTTATGAATTTTCATTTAATTATATTTTTGGAAGCTTCCTTTCCATTTTTTAATTCTCAAAATGTCACAAAAAATTTATTTTTTTATTATTTTACCAAAAAATTTATGTAACCCAATTTAATAATTTTACATTGGGTAACAATATTTTTTCATATAAATTGAGTATTTTCCTAAAAATTGTTTTACTACAATTATGATATTATATGAAAAGTAATATATTCTACATAAAGAATTTGAACATGATAAAATTTATACCAAATTTTTAATCATAATTTTCATTTTTCGTCAGAATTCCCCTACTATTTTTGGACTAATAATAAGGTTTCCATCATAAAAATGTTAATTTATCAAGGTTAAGGCAAAAAAGAGTTTAATGTGGTTTAGTAAGGATTTAAGGATTGAAATGTAAACCAAACATTTATTAATGTTAATGGTTTTGTTTATTTTGACCTTTTAACACATTTTATTTCCATTTATGATTCCATTTATCACTTTACATGATTATGTTATCAATTATTTAATCTATTATGTAATTCCGAAAATGACCCTCCCCGCACTTATAGAGGTGGCACGTTCTCTACTCTATTTCTCCCATACTTTGAGCACTCTATCTCAGTATTACCCGAACATAATTTCTATTGAACATCCATCACCATTTTAAGGATTATTTGGTTATATAATAAAATCATCCTTGAATGTATTTTTGTTTAAACCTAAAGAGTTTTCCCAATGAAGATTTATAGTTTTTAAGCAAGTTTTTTAATTTTATTACATCTTCTACCTCCTTCTGGTATTATTGAGCCATGTTGAACTGATAACATTAGTGTATTATATATGATTACTTTTTATTATAGTAATTCCATGACCTATATCAATAATCTCTTCCATCAAGGGTAAAAATAAATTGTCATTTGTGTGTAGTTTTTACTACCATCTTGCGAACTGATGTAAATAATTTTCCATCACTCATTCTCACGGATGGTTATAGTGATGTATTTAATATATTTATACGATATTAATAATATATTTATCATTATTTAATGATAATAAATAATTTTATTTATTACATTTCCATGAATTTAGAAATTATGATATTCTTTTTGTGTACATATGCACTTCTATCTCCACAAAGTGACGTGATTCATTTTTCATCATTAAATAATATAAATGATATATATTAGTTTTTTTAAAGAAATAATATGAAATTTATGATTTAATAAATATTAAGTAAATATAAATTAAGTATTTTTGTCATTTCATTATTATTGATGAAAAATATAAATTTCACTCATATCTACCTACGACCTACCGTCTCTATGACTTTAACGTAGATTATTTTTTATTACTATCTTTCATAGATAGTATTAAAAGTATAAATAATTTATAAAAATGATAAATAGGATATCACTATTATTCTAGAGATGATCTAATAATGACCTCTTTTACCATAGTCATATTGCTAAAAAAAATTTGGTCAAACGATATGAAAATCATCAAAATGTACCGCATGAACTTAAATGATTAAGTAATTGAATATAATATGGTAGGAAATAAAATAAAAGCAATAATAAACATGAAAATGTTTCTTAATATTATATTTAAGTAACATAATTTTATTATTCTTGTAGATTAGTAATAAATGTTATTATTTGTAAATTAGTTAAGGGACACTTTAACATAAAATTTCATTTTTAAATGTTTAAAATATTTATTTTCCAAATATTTTCATTTCAAGTCCGTTGATTAAAAATATTTTTTATATGTATTTATATAGATAAAAATTGACTATAAAAGAGATTTTATGTCACTTTTACTTTCAATAAATGTTTATAATTATAGAATATGGTTAGAGAATGTTTTGACAAAAAGGGAAAAAATATTTATTTTAACATATACGATATCATTCGTTTTCCAACCTCCATAACTGTTATTTGATGTTTGGATTCCTTCACCTGCTTTATTATTTTATTTAAATAGAAATCTATGTTCCCAATGTTCTATGTATTTTTTTAAATATGTTCTTAAATGAAATGATATTTCAATATCCAAAAAAGTTTTCCAGATGGATTCAAATTAGTGTTTAATGGGGTTTAAGATAAAAATGTGAAAGATTAAAAAAATCATTATTTTATGTTACATGAGAATTATATATGATAATGCGTGGTCCAGATATGTCTTATAAAAATGATGAGTCAACTATAGTGTAGTGACCAAAACCCCAGTATTTGATATCTAGTGAAAACATAAATACATTGGCATAAGATACACGGAATCACATCACAAATAATATAACATTTTTTTAGTCTTCGTAAACTAGATATATACATGAGTCTTGTATTACATCTCCATATTAAATTGTCAACACATTTTTTTGAGAATAACATTATTCACTCTGGAATATCCTTTCATGTATGTCATAGTATACATCATATATTCTTGGGAATTAAAACAAAATAAGGGTGATCTCAAATTATCAGTAATGGGAAAGTAAAATAGAATAAATTGTAAATCAATCAATCTAATCATTGTGTAAAGGTAAATAAATTAACAAACATACCATCTAATCAATAAAAATAAAAGTAAGTGCTTCTACAAATAATATCAATGGGATAATTTCATGGATAATAAAAAATATAGAAATTTAAATAACAGAAAACTCAATCTGTTTAATAAATAAAATGACTATAATAACTCGATAAGGGATAATAAATATGAAAAGTTAAATAATTTATAATTCATTACCTTTAATCAAAAACTAAGAAAAAAAATACACCTATATATAATATAAATTTAAAAATCCCATGCATAAGAATAAGCTAATTCTAAATTAATGTAATATACATTTTTAGAGATAATGTCTCAAACACATGATACATATATCATCAATACCATTCAAAAAAAATAAAGTATAAGTAAAAACCTATTTAATGAAATCATAATTATTTTCCTCACGATACTATAGCTTCATAGAGAGGATATATAATGTTTGGTACCTCCAATCAACTGAGGTCCAAAGCATTTCACATATATTTAACAATAGATTTAATTCCATAATTAATATTCCTTGTCATCAAATATACATAATGTATAATGAATATAGATTTTATAATATTTTTTCTAGCCAATCAAAAACATTCAAAGTGAAACTACATATCTAGATATGAGATAAAGTTTACTATATAATCATGTCCATGATAAATATGATAGATATTTAAAGTTAATATAAATTCAGATAATGAGAGGAAAATGAATATTTCATGGGAAAGATAGTGACTAAAAATAAATAAGGAATTAATTGTGAATATTGTCCTTGTTCAAGCAATAATAAACCATATAGAGGAAGAATAAAGATGGTATTAATAAAATATATCCCCATTAGAGTATATAAATAAATTAAATGTTTTTTTATTGATGAATAATAAAAAATTTAAAAATATTCTTTTTGAAAATATAATTTTCTTTTGGGAAATAAATTTTTAAAACATAAAACATTTTTAAAATCCTTTTATTTGAAATCACATTTAAAAACTAAGAATTTATAGACTATTAGGACAAATATTTCCTTAAAAATAACCGGATAAATATTAAAAATAAAATTCATGGAGATAATGGTAATGTTATTAGGTTAATCCTAACATTCTATACAAGTTAAAAATAACATCCCTTTTCCCTATAAAATGGTTATAAAAGATCCTTGTTTATAAAATGGCATGAAGATTCATATCACATTTTCGGTAAAATAAAATCATGGATTATTTTAAAAATGACATTAATATTCCAATAAAAAACTATAATAAGTAAAAAATTGGAATTTTTTTAATAAATGATTTTTTAATGATTTAAAACATTTATTGAAAGTGTGGTTTTGGAAGAAACTGGATCTCCAGCCAAAGAGGGAAGTGAAGTCATACTTTATGAAAACAAATTCTCAAACCTTTTAATTATCAAAAAGTATAAAATGTTATTATTAGTTTAAAGTATTATTAATCACCATAGGAGAATTAAATTGAAATGGTTTATTATATAATGATCAAATAATTTTTCCCACAAATATTCAAGAATAAACAATCTCGAATAGAATGAGATTATGAGATAAAATCTTATAGTGATCAAAACATTTAAGTGATAATTAATAAATGAATAGATTGTGTTTATAAACATTAAAAATAAATAAAATAAGTTTAAATAAAAAAATATATTCCAAATTAATTACACACATAAACATAGAATATCATATACAATAAAATAGTAATATAACACAATGAAATGAAATTGTGTTATAAAATTCTTTACCACTCAGTAAATTATAATTCAAATTCCTAGAGATGAAATGATAAAAACATAATCCCAAAATACCATGAATAATGAACTATTAATCATATTACATGTTACGGTGTTTGTATATACACTATGTAAAAGAAATGGGTATATAATATACAAATCTACCTCAATTAAAAACAATTGAAATAGAATACCTTATCTCATGCTTCATTTTGTTGGATGATTTTTTAAACATATGTACATGGGTCTGAATAAAACATTATTTATTAAATATATTTATTAATATTAATTACATTATATATGATCTTTTTATAACATCTTATCAACCATTCATTAATAATTTTTCATTATTTTCATTTTTTGACATTTTAATTTCCCAGTTTTTCTTCCATGTTTTGTCTAGAAAGCTCTGATTCATATGCATATTATATGACATATCATATCTAAAATATTAATAAACACATAATTATCATATCTATAAATAAATTATAGTTTAAAAACCAATCATGAAATATTATTATGAAAAATAAATTACGTTATGATCATGGTGATGGAAGGTGGTACGTACACATGACTCGCATTTCCATTTTTCAATGATATTTAGGGAAAGGTTGTATTTTTTATTTTATCATTATATAATGATTATAATATCATATATATATATATGTATATATATCATTTTATTTTGACAAATATACTTATATATATCATCAATGTTTCGTGATGATGAAAAGAGACTCGCATTGCTTCATGAGGGTGGTAGTCCACATATATATGAATGATGTAATCATATTTAATTGTATAAAATAAAATGATAAATTATCATTTTCTAGGGATAAATTCATCATTAATTTCATAAATATTTCATATTTATCACATTTATTTGTTAAATTTATATTTGTCACCATCCATTGAAAGTGCTCGTGAAATACAAATTTGAAGGTGGTAGTGTGATGGCTTGGCCAATTCCAATCCATTAATTTGTGCTAAATATGTTGTGTAGGGTGTCTTTAGAATTCAAGGTGACCCTTTTCATCATTTTTCAAAATTCCTAGTTTTCCCTATTTTCCTATGGTTCTGCATCCCAATGGCCCCTCAATGCCAAACGTATCTCACCCTAGAGGTGCCTCGTTGGTGGGGTCTCACCTTAGTAGTGGCTCACTAGCGGTGTCACGCCCAAGGGGTTCCTCATATAGCGGTGCCACATTCTTGGCTATAGGTCTCCTTGGCGATGGATCACTAGTGGTGTCTCACACTAGTGGTTGCTCATTCGATGGTGCCTCATCAGACATTGCCCATGCCTAGCTATAGGCCACCATAGTGGTATTACATCTAGAGGCACCTCATATTGTAGTGTCTCACCTAGAATTGAATCACTTATGGTAGAAGTTTGTTCATCCTAGAGGTTCCTTATCTAGAAGTACCTCATGTATATTATTTCAAGTTCTCTCATTTTTTCCATTTTAAGGTCTTTATTTTATGTAAAACCTGTTTAATGCCAAAATTTAAAATAGTTAGAGGCGGATTCAAAGACCATTAATTTTATCTTTAATCCCCTAAGGTACCATAGGATTTTTAAAGGTCAAACAATGCAGTCCTAGTCTCAAGAACCAGCCCAGGTACCCCGGTAACCCGATAACCATGCCAGCCCTGACATAGCCCGAAGGGCGTCCCCGATCCCCACGGGTCAGTGACAATCCCCTGGCATCGTATAACATACAAGAGGGAATGATTTTTTCTATAAGAATATAGAAGAAAAATAAAACAAAGGAGTATTTATTATAAAAGAAACTCAACTGGGAGTGATGTACCAGAATACAACATGGCATGAAAACCCAATGTAATACAACCCAAGTACTAAAAAGTGAAAACAACCCCAAGGTCCCAAGGACACATCCCACCAAGACCAAACTCAACAGCTGGATCCACCTCTAATAGATCCATTCCCTTTACTCGAACCTGGATGAAGAAAGTCAACAGACACATGAAGGAAAAAACAGGGTGTGAGCCTAAGCCCAGTAGGATACCACCGAAGATTCCATAATAGATTCCAAATATATATTATCCAAAGAAAATCTTTCAATTGTAATGTAAACAGGTTTGAAAATTCTAATATCATATTTAAAAAAAACATGATATACATTTTTTAAATGATGGAAATGAATATTTTGGGCATTTATTTTACAAATGATGTAATATTTTCTAAAACAATAGCTTAAGTAAAACATTTTTATAAAACATTTTATATAAAATTAGCAGGCAGGTAAAGTAGTTCAAAACCATTGGCATACATTTATATAACCAATATAAATAAACAAGTGACCAACATCGTCATCTTCCAAAAGATAAGATAGTATTAACTTGTTATAGGATTCCGCCCTCTCTCTATGAACTCATAAAAATGTGTATACACACGTCCCTATGACATTGGAAAAGGAGACTCATCACCAACCCGTCAGGGATATGACTCACCGCAAGTATGTATTAGAACGTTGTCGTAGCATAGAGTTTATCCAAATAACTCACTAACCACTTAAGGCTTTCATGTGCTCTTACATGATGGGTAAATTATTTTATGACTGCTTAAAAATACGATCAATCCCATTCTTCCATTTCAAAAGTTCCAATTTCATTCCATTTAAAACCAAAATAGATTTTATTAAAAAACATGACTTTCCAAAAGATAAAACCCTTGGGTTTCTATCAAATCATTTTAATCCATTTTTATATGTTTGAAATCCATACAAAACCAATTTTATCATTACACAATTTATTTCCAAAATTAAATTCAACAATTCAATTTAAATCATTTCCATCAAATCGAAAATTTAAATTAAACAATTTAGATCACTCAATTTCCATAAACACACCCAATTCAACAGAATTAGGGTTTTTTCCAAATTTTAGTGCCAAAACCATTTAAAATATTTTGATTCAATGGAATTAGGGTTTTATCAATTTAATTGAAAGAAAATTTGAGCAGTTGAATCTAAATCAGCTATTGAAATAAATCAAGCAATATAAAGATAATCAATTTGGTAAGTCGGGACGGAACCACCTACCTCAAGGTCTTCGATGTTAGCGACGAAGATAATCCACCCTATGTGGTTAAAAACACCTCCTCACATCCTTATTATCATAAGCATCGACACACCAATGGTCGACATTCATCAAGGGTTCCTAGAACCAGAATCAGATATTTTATTTCAAAAGGAAATAAAATATCACATTTGATGATAGTTTCTCTCTCCTAAATAATTTTCTAATTATGGATTAAAATATTAAATGCAATAATATTTTATCCCCCTTGAATAATTTTTAAATTACCATTTTATAATTATAGTAATTATCCTTTGACAATTTATGTAATTCTCCTTTGATAATTTTGATAATATGGTCATGTGATAACTACCTTAAAATTATCTCTTAACAAAAAAAGGAATAACTATATTCTAATAAGTATTCTTTACAAATCATCATTTTGTAATTATCTTTTGATAATTTATTGTAATTATCGCATGGTAATTATTTACAATTATTCTTTCAATTTTATATAAAACATGTCATTTTCCTTTGATAAACCAAATCAATTATCATTTTAAAAAATGTTAATAATTAGCTTTTGATAATATCAATGTAATCATCTGATAATTATATTAATTATCCTTTGATAATTTTGATAAATTATCCTTTGATAAAAAACACGCATTTATCATTAGAAAATCTTTCTGTAGTTACACTTTGATATTCCTATTTGATTATCATTTTATAAAACAAAAATTATCTTTTGATAATTTTATGCAATGAAATATTGATAATTATATGAATTTATCATTCGGTAATTCTTCAAAATAGTTACTTGATAATGTTGATAATAAATCCATTTAATTATTACATTAAAATTATCCTTTTATAAAATTTCATTATCCAAAATAAATATTCATGATAGAATAATCAAAAAAATGTTGAAATCAACCCTTGATAATTCAAGGATGGCTATTTTTTATGATGTTTTTCTTTTTGAATTATAGAAATAATGAAATAAATGAAATAATTAAATAAAAGGAATAAAATAAAACTGGAAACCTGTATCTCTCTCAAAATCACAGCACACAAAATCCTATGGAGGTCCACCACCATGGAAGAAGAACACGTCCATCACCATGGAAGAAGATCACCAAGGATGAAAGAGGAAACAGATCCACGGGTCACATACAAATGATATCTGGTATTTTTTTGTTTCAATGGATCCAACATAGGTTAAAGTCTAAGACAAATGGGTATTTAAATACCCACACAATACATCTTCCACAAATTAAAAACATTAAATCAAAATTATTAAAATACCCAATAGAGTGTTTAAAAACACCTCATTAATGTGAAAATAAAATAAGCAGTTGAAAATGATCCATAACCAAAGCTTTTGAAACTCCCATGGTGTAAAAATGGAGTTTGGCGTGAAATTTAGAGATAATGAACTGTAAATCCCATTTTTATATAATTAATATTTTTATTATTTGATATAAAAATTAAATGACAACAAACATATGTTGCAAATGAAAGTAATACCCTGTCTAGGGTAAACACCCCGTTCTAGACCCAAAGGTGGTCACATATTTCTCAAATGAGAAGAATCTTGAGAGATACAAATGATTTTTTAATTAAAACCCAGAATAATTAATTAATTAATATAAAAATTGGTATTCTTGCGAGTGAGGCATCCAAACAGATGATGAAAACAAATTTTATACCTTTTCGAGGGTAAACCCCTCATTACGGACCCATTGGTTGTCTCATATTTTCCATAAGATGCACCGTTTGAGAGATATTTAATTTTTAATATATAATATATTAAATATTATTTAAAAACTTTATCTCATGAGCGAAACATCTACATGTTCGGAGCCTTTGAATGTTATACCATTCATAGGGTAAACACTTTATTTTGGATATAACAGTGGACTCAAATTTCTCACACGACATACCATTTTGATGTTATTAAATTATTTTGAATAAATTTCTCACTCTTAAAATAATAAATTTAATATTTTTATTCCTTCCTATTCGTGACTTTGCAGACCTCAAAAACTCATAATTACATATTTTATAACATAAAAAATATTTAATTGAATAATCTAGAGCATTAATTGGGAATTTGACCATTTTGCGATGTGTTTTAACAGAAATGCAACTTTTTACTGATAAGCCAATTTTCCAAATTAACATAAAAAAATAACATTAAAAAATTAACATAAAAAGTGTTTAGGAATACCTGAAACAGTAACGTGATGTTACAACCTCCTCACCATAGGATCTTTCTGCCCCCAGAAATCCTATAAAGAATCCTCGACGTCAAAAAGACGAGGACACTACTCTCTAATCAATGCCTCTATTTCTCACGTCTCATGAGAATCAGAACAATGCTGTCATAGTATATGGACCAGAGGTATCATCCTCCCACAAAGCACCATGGTCTCAGAATCGACAACCCAGACTGGTCATTCAGTCACAAATAAATCCAGTTCAATCTCAAGATCATTCCAGCTCAAAACATGAAATGGATCAGAGAGATACTTTTACCACTGCAATACAAGGAACCCGTTATGTATCGACATCAACTGTGGTGGTAGAGATAGATGGTAATCAACTTTCCCTACATGACCAACAACCTCGAAAGGTCCCAAAAAATGAGGAGCAATCTTCCCTTGCCTCCCAAGTCGTCAATGAACTAATTGGTGTGAAAAATTCAAGAACACCTTGTCACCAACTGAGAATTATAAAGGTCTATGGTGGCGATTAGCATAGACTTGTACCAAATCTAAGCTATCAACATTCTCTGATGAATCAATTGGATCTTAGCTCTCGTCTCTTGGACCAAACTCAGTCTTACCAAGGTCCTTTCACCAATCTATTACCAACATAGAGGATCTATACAAGGAAGGCCATACAATGCCTCAAAAAGAGAAATTTTGATCGCAGACTGATAACTATTGTTATAAGAAAACTCAACTAGCCCCAGATGATCATCCAAAGACCCACCAAATTCTAGAACACATGTGCAGAGCATATCTTCAAGGATTTGAATAGTTCTCTCTATTTGGCCATCTGACTGTGGATGGTAGGTCATGATCAAACGGGCCTGAGATCCCAGTGCCTCCTAAAGGCCTCTGTAAAAGCAAGAAGTAAATTGAGGTTCTATATCAGAGACTATAGCAGATGAAACACTGTAAAAACGAAAAATTTATTTCACACAAATATTTCCCAACTTCTCAACTTTGGTTGTATCTCGAATAGGTATAAAGTGATCCGACTTGGTCAGCCTATCAGTCACAACCAAAATCGTGTTCTTCTTCCTCTGGGTTTGAGGTAACCCATCCACAAAGTTCATAGAGATTTCATCCCACTTCCATATAGGTACTGGAAGTGGTTCAAGAAAACCTGAAGGTTTCTGGTGCTCAGCTTTCGCCCGCTAGCATGTATAGAAATGAGATACAAACTCAACAATGTCTCATCTCATACCTGGCCACCAGAACTATCGCCACATATCATCGAACATCTTCGTGGTTCCCAGGCTCATATCCCACTGAGAGTTATGTAAATCCCCCATCACATCCTCCCTTTCCGCTAACGGCACAACATAACAGCTTTGATAACACAGAACACCCTCTTTGGAGAACGACCACTGGGTGTCGGTCGCACCAGCATAAATAGAGTCCTTAATTCTATGGAATTAATCATCTAGATGTTATTCTTGAAGAATTAACATGATAAGAGAAGATGTCAACTAAACACTGGCTAAAGAAACTTCATTCCCCTTCCACTCAACTCCAATATGCAACTGAGAAAAAAGAGCCATCAAACTCCACCCTTCTGAATATTCTTTCACAGCCTCTGATGGAAGTTTTCTACTTAACGTATCTGCAACTACATTTCTTTTCCCCATAGTATAGTCAATGTCAAAGTAGAAAGATTTCAGGTACTCCACCCAATGCCTTTGGCGGAGATTCAAATATTTTTGAGAGAAGATATAACTCAATATCTTGGGGTCTGAATACATAGTAAACCTTTCTCCATAATGGTAATGCCTCCAACACTTAAGTGTGTGCATCACAGCTGCAAGTTCAAGGTCATGGGTATGATAGTTCTTCTCATGAGGCTTAAGCTTGTGAGATCCATAGGCAACAAAATGATTACCTTTCATAAGGACACATCCCAAAACTGAACCCGATGCATTATAAAACACCACATAACCTATCCCAGCCTCAGGATGAGTTAACACCGATGAAGTAGTCAAAAGTCACTTTAGCACAACAAAACAACTCTAACAATTATCATTCCAGGAAATCTTCACTCCCTTTCGAGTCAGATCATTCATTGGAGAAGCTAACTTTGAGAAGTATTTAACAAATCAGTGATAATATTCTGTTAATCCCAAGAAGCTCTGAATCTTGAAAACATTTTGTGGTTGTTCCCTAGAAATAACATCTTTCACATTATTAGGATCAACTAATATTCCTTGTTCTGACATGAAATGTCCCAATAATTTCACTTCCTGAATCTAGAAATCACACTTTTAAAGCTTAGAATAATGTAGGTGATTCCGTAAAAGATTCAGAACTCTTCTCAGATGATGCACATGATCCTCCTTAGACATGGAGTAGACAAGAATTCCATCCATAATGACTACCACAAATGTATCTAGATACTCATTGAAAACCCAGTTCATCAAATCCATGAAAAATACAGGAGCATTTTTTAGGCCTAAGGGCATAACAAGGTACTTATAATGGCCATACATACTCTGAAAAGCAGTCTTATGAATGTCAGATTCTTTTATCCTCAACTGATGGTAACCAGATCAAAGATCAATTTTTGAAAACCACTTTTCCCCTTCAATTGATAAAAAAAATCATCAATTCGTGGTAACAGATATTTGTTATTTATCGTAACTCGATTGAGATTTTGATAATCAACACATAGGCAAAGAGAACCACCAGCCTTCTTGGTGAAGAGAACTGATGCTGCCCAAGGTGACACAATTGGGCGTATAAATCCTTTCTCAAGAAGATCGTCTAACGGAGACTTCAGTTCTTTTAGTTTAGTTAGAGCCATTTAGTAAGAGGGAAAAGAAACCGGTTGAGTATCAGGCATTAAGTCAATAGAAAAATTAGCCTCACTTACTGGTGGAAAACTATATAGGTTAGAATGAAACACGTCGGGAAACTCAGCTATGGCTGACGGAAGATCACCACACATTGAATCTCACTCTAGATCAAAAGAAACCACTGATATAACTTTCCCCAACTCTGGATAAGGTGGTCCAGCTCTGCTTGACCTTGGGTCCCATTCTCCTTGAAAAACAAAACACACACTACTGGGTGTAGTAAGGTAGACCTGTCAATGATAATAATTTATCGGGTCTTTATTTCCAATGAGCGAATACATCCCAACTATGACTTCAAAATATTTCATGTCGAGAACCAAAAAACTCCAAGAAAGATCCACATCTGATAGAGAGAAGACACAAACAATACTACGGAGACCCTTCTGTCTCATTGTACCAAGGGGTGTAGAAATATCCATCTCACAAGATAAAATCTCCATAGGTAGATTAAGCAGATTAACAATATGGGTTGAAATAAATTAGTGAGATTCACCATTATAAAAAAGAGCAGTCACTAAAGATGAAGCTATTGTAATGGTACCACTCACAGTTGCAAAACATGTATCAGCTACCTCTGGCGACTCTTCCACTACGTGAAGAAGCTTCGTTCCTGATGTCTGTGGCAGGAACCCTTTTGTACATGAAGCATTTTATTGCCCCATAGTTTTTGGAGGTGTTGATGATCTTGTTCCACTACGTAGAGTAGAGAAGTGACGGAAGAATATCTTTAAGTGCCCTAAACATCCACATGATCTACAGTTCTTGGGTTCCTTAGTGAAAACCCTCTTATAATGTCCTAGCTTTCCACACTTATATCAAGTCAATGAATCCCCTCCTGGTGCTACCAGAGGTCTGGAATGACTCTGTTGTCGAGAACTACCATGAGAAATGTTGTGTATCCATTTTACTTTAAAGGAACCAACACTGCCACTAGGAGGAAGAGGAACTCCCTTCAACCCTAACATTCCTGCCAGGTCCATCTCAACCATCCTCACCCTATCCAGCACATCAGCAAAAGTGGTTAGCTTCCGTAAGAAAACCTGAGAACAGATAACTGATCGAAGTCCCAACATGAATCGTCGAGCCTTCATCTTCTCATTAGATACAATCCTAGGAGAAAAATGTAACAACTCAGAAAAGTGATTTGAGTAATCAATCACAATTTTGTTGGATAGATCAAGCTTGAAAAACTCCATAGCCTTGGCCAACACCATTGATTCTGGATATAACTGGTTAGTGAAAAGAACCCTAAAGTATTTCCACTCAAAACCCCCATGTTTCCTACCCATCACCATCATGTTCAACCATCTCCTACTTTGTACCTCCACCATGAAGGTGGTACACTTTACCTTGATCACATCAGGCATCTCCAATAATCCAAAAAGATATTCAAGATAACTCAACCATTCCTCATCATGTTGAGGCTTAGTAAATCCTTTGAGAACTGGTGGCTTCTGGCATAAGAACTCTTAATAACGATTTTGGAGAATATAACTATGAGGATCTATAGATGGATCTTGAATAAGAACTATAGGAGGTGTCTGTCCTAATGCTTGGATAGTGCAAACAATCACCTTAACCAGACTCGGATCAACAATAGGACTCACTTGCGGAGATTCAGCAGCAGCCTCTTTTTGGATCCAATTTCCATGTCTTCTTGGAGGCATGATGCTACACAACATCAGAAAATAAAAAGACATTATATTAACACTCAAAATGAGTAACAAGGAAAACTATTCTTAATATAATGTATAAAAAATATTTTTATTCCAATCTATCCAAATCAAAATAGGGAAAAATACTAGATCGAATCCACAAGTCGTATTTCCTTAACCAACCCTAGTGACTTAAGGTTCATTGCGGGGAGAGCTGGCAAGGAACTCAATAACAAATACCTCCTAAGTCCCGATAAGAATACTAAAAATCATACTGTCTTCAAGAAAAGATTATTAACCTGCATTTGATACCATTTTCTCACAAACCAGCCCAGGTACCGTGGTAAACTGATAACCGAGTCAGCCCTAACATAGCCCAAAGGGCGTCCCCAATCTCCACAGGATGGTGACTAGTAGCTGGCATCGTACAACATACAAGAGGGAATTATTTTTTCCACAAGAATACAGAAGAAAAAGAAAACAAAACAGTATACATTACAAAATAAACTCCACTGGGAGTGATGTACCAGAATACAACATGGCATGAAAACCCAAAGTATTACAACCCATGTAATAAAAAAGGTAAAACAACCCCAAGGTCCAAAGGACACAACTCACTAAGAACAAACTCAATAACTGGATCCACCTCCAAGAGATCCCTTCCCTTTACTCCAACCTGGAAGAAGAAAGTCTACAAACACCTGAAAACAAAAGTAGGATGTGAGCCTAAGCCTAATAGGATACCACCAAAGATTCTATAATAGATTCCAAATATAGATTATCCAAATAAAATCTTCCAATTTTAATGTAAATGGGTTTGGAAATTCTAAAATCATATTTAAACCAAACATGATATACATTTTAAAATGATGGAAATAAATATTTTAAGCAATGATTTTACAAATGATGGATTATTTTCTAAAATAAAGGCTTAAATAAAACAGTTTATATAAATTTAGCAGGCATGTTAAGCAATTAAAAATAATTGGAATACATTTGTATCACAATTATAAATAAAAAAGCAAGAAACATGATCATCTACCAAAAGGTACGATAGTATTAACCAGTTATAGGAATCTAAACTCTCTATGTGAACTTAGTAAAATGTGTATACACACATCCCTATGACGTTGTCCAAATGACACTTATCACTAACCCATCGAGGATGTGAACAACCGCAAGTATGTTTTAGAAAGTTGTCGTAGTGTAGAGTGTATCCAAATAACTCACTAACTACCTAAGGCTTGCATTCTCTCGTACATGATGGGTGAACTGTATTAAGACTAGTTAAAAATATGGTCAATCCCATTATTCCATTTCAAAAGTTCTAATTTCTTTCCATTTATAACCAAAATAGGTTTTATTCAAAAACATGCCTTTCCAAAAGATAAAACCTTTAGGTTTCTATCAAATCATTTTAATCCATTTTATTTAGTTTGAAATTCATTCAAAACCAACTCAATCATTACACAATTTATTTCCAGAATTAAATTCAACAATTTATTTGAAATCATTTCCATCAAACCAACAATTCAAATTAAATAATTTAAATCACTATTTACATAAACACACCCAATTCAAATGAATTGGGATTTTTACCAAACTACCATGCCAAAACCATTTAAGATATCTTGATTCACTAGAATAAGGGTTTTATCAATTTAATTGAAAGAAAATTTGAGCAATTGAATTTAAATCTGCAATTGAAATAAATCATGAAATATAAGGATAATCAATTTGGGAAGTCGGGATGGAACCACCCACCTCAAGGTATTTGATGTTAGCGTTGAAGATAAACCACCATATATGGTTCAAAACACCTCCTCACAGCCTTATTATCATAATCACGGATACACCAATGGTCAAAATTCGTCAAGGGTTCTTAGAACAAGAACTATATATTTTATTTCAAAAGGAAATAAAATATCACATGTGATGATAGTTTATCTCTACCAAATAAATTTCCAATTATAGATTAAAATATTACAAGCAATAATATTTTATCTCCCTTGAATAATTTTTAAATTACCATTTTATAATTATACTAATTATCATTTGAAAATTAACGTAACTATCTTGTGATAGTTTAGATAATCTGGTCACGTGATAACTACCTTACAATTATCTTATAACAAAAAAAAATAAAAATATTCTAATAAGTATTATTTAAAAATCATCATTTTGTAATTATCTAATGATAATTTGATGTAATTTTCACTCAATAATTATTTACAATTATTCTTACAATTTTATATAAAACATGTCATTGCCCTTTGATAAACCAAATCAATTATCATTTTAAAAAATGTTAATAATTAACTTTTGATAATCTCGAAGTTATCTTCCAATAATTATATTAATTATCCTTTGGTAATTTTGATAAATTATCCTTTGATAAGAAAACATGCATTTGTCATTAAATTTTTTTTATTTAATTTCACCTTGATAATCCCATGTGATTATCATTTCATAAAACAAAATTTATATTTTGATAATTTTATGCAATTACATTTTGATAATTATATGAATTTATCATTAGATAATTCTTCAAAATTATTATTTGGTAATGTTAATAATAAATCCATTTAATTATTACAATAAAATTATCCTTTTATAAAATTGTATTATCGAAAATAATAATTCATCTTTGAATCATAAAAAAAATGTTGAAATCAACCCTTGATAATTCAAGGACGACCATTTTTGCATGATTTTTTTCTTTTGAATTATAGAAATAATGAAATAAATGAAAAAATTAAATAAAAGGAATAAAATGAAACTAAAAACCTGTATCTCTCTTAAAAGAGCATCACAAAAAATCCTACAGAGGTCCACCACCGTGGAAAAAGAATGTGTCCACCACCATGTAAGAAGATCACCCAGGAGGAAGGAGGAAACAGATACACGGGTCACATACAAATTATATCAGGGTTTCTTTATGGTTTTAACAGGGCCAATGTAGGTTAAAGGCCAAGAAAAATGGGTATTTAAATACCCACACCATATATCTCCCACAACTTAAGAACAACGAATCAAAATGATTCAAATATACAATAGAGTGTTTAAAAACTCCTCATTAATGTGCTAATAAAAGAAACAGTTGAAAACGATCCATAACCAAGGCTTTTAAAACTCCCACAGTGTAAAAATGGAGATTGGCATGAAATTTAGTGACGATGAATAGTAAATACCATTTTTATATAATTAATATTTTAATTATTTCATATAGAAATTAAATGACAAAAAACATCTTTTATGAATGAAAGTAATACCCATTTAGGGTAAACACCCCGTTCTGAACCCAATGGTGGTCTCAGATTTCTCAAACCATATGCGGTTGGAGTGATATAAATGATGTTTTAATTAAAACCCAAAATAATTAATTAATTAAAACAAAAATTGGTATTCTTGCGATCAAGGCATCCAAACTCCCGATGCAAACAAATGTTATACCATGTCTAGGGTAAAACCCTCATTCCAGACCCATCGGTGGTCTCAGATTTTTTATACGGCGCACTGTTTGATAGATATTTAATTTTTAATAAATAATATATTATATATTATTTAAAAACATTATCTCACGAGCAAGACATCTACATGTATGTCACCTTTAAATTTTATACCCTTTATAGGGTAAACACTATATTTCTGATATAATCGTGGCCTCAAATCTCTCACACGACAGACCATTTTGATTTTATTCAATTATTTTGAATAAATTGATCATGCCTAAAATAATAAATTTAATATTTTTATTCTGTCCTATTCAATACTTTGTAGACCTCAAAAACTCATACTTACATAGTGTTTAATTTAGAAAATATTTAATTGAATAATCTGGAGCAGTAATTGGGCCTTTTACGATTCTATAACGTGTTTTAACAAAAACGCAACTTTTTACAGATAAGCTATTTTGTCCCAATTAAGATAAAAAGTATTTAATGTAAACAGGGTTTAGGAATACCTGAAACAGTAACATCATGTTACACCTAGTCAAATATACCTTTAATGGAAATATTAAACTGCATCTAATTTTTGTTGAATCAAATCTGCTCTATATAATGTCGAGATACCCTTCCCTTCATCAATACCATCACTATTCTATTGAGACTGGATTTCATCAATGGATTATTCCATAGAGATTTTTCCTGAGTTTGGTTCATGATTCCCTGCACATTTACATGTTGTATGTACTCCCCTGTTTTTGGTGAAACCTAGAAGTGCTGATTTTTCTTCTTCCATATAAGTATTTATTCAACTTTCTTAATTGCGCATCATGAGGTATGGGCATAAATATGCTTTCCCTCATGAAGATTATTGATTCCAGATTAATAAAGATAATTTAATTAGTTAAAATCAATAATAAGGGGAATGGTAAAGTGATAGATGATCTTTTTGTGTTATTTATTTATATTATCTTTTGAATGGGATAACATCCCAATGAAAATCATGGCAGTTGGGGGGTCCTTGTTTGTGCACTGGATGGTTTTTGGAATAAATGTTGTTTGGTTTTTGTTGAATGATTATTTATAAAATTTGGTTAACTGCATATATTGGGGGAGAGGTGGTTTGCGTCATCCTAGGTGTCTTTAGGAAAAAATGTAATTTCCCATGTTTTTGCGGGTGATTTATTTTGTGTTATCCTAGGTGTCTTTAGGATGGGATGTGATGAGATTTCCTGGGTGTCTTCAGGATGAGATATTATGTGATTCTGTTATGAGGCTCATGTGTGTGTATGTGGGAGGTGTTGTGACTACCAACTGTGTTTTAACGGGATGTGTTGTTAGGACCTTGTGTGTTCAGGTGGTATGTGATGTAGTATACAGAAGTTATGGAGTTCTCAGATGTACATAATTAGGCGAGAGTGGAATACTGGTTGGAATGTTCTATGGGTTACTTTATCATCATTTTTATTTATAATATAATATATTACATGGGTTTTGATACTTAATGAGTGTGCCTCAGTGAGGTTGGCATGGTTTGTGTGATTGTTTAAGTGATGTTTAGTTCTGTTGTTTTCTCATAATATAATTAATATGATTATTTTACATATTCATAAGAGACTTTGGTTTTTATACTAAGTATACTTTAATGCTCAGCCTACATATATAAAACTTCTATTAAATCTTCAAAAGGATTTTGAAGACTGTGTTGTGTGTTACTAGTTTGGACCTTTCGATAGTTGATGCATCATTTCTTAGCATCACATTTGGTTATTTACATTGGAGACTTTTATTGTATTAGTTCTACTTTTTCAGGACTATGAGATGGTTTTGGTCTTTCTCTTTTATATTATGCCTTGGAGTTGTTGTGGATGATTTTTTTATATCCCAATCTTGTTTCTTATAAAGGTTAATTCCTCAAATATTATGATATTTGTACACCCTGGTGCTATTTTCCAACAAAGAGCCTACTAGAGGTGGAAATCAAGAGTCGTTATCTCTCTTTATTCATTACCATATCAGGATGGGTATCTTTAGAGGGAGGGGTGTGGTTGGTAGTCCTCTGTACACACCAATGACGTTATCACATACCCTTCAAAATGTAATGTTAACAGTTATATATTATATAATGAATCTAGGTGAAGAAATATTTTTTTAAAATTATATATATATTAGTTATAACATCATACCCAACCTTGAAAGGTAAAAATTTGATAATAAATGCCATCGTTTCATGAGGTGTCAGTCTGTCGTACACACTAACGATGATTTCCAAATCCATTTTATTGAAGCTGAGGTGGTTGAAGGTAAAGAAAAAATATATACCAAAAAATATGTACGTTGGAGATATTGATGCTGTTATATCCTCATTTTTTAATAATAATTTAATGTGGTGTAAGAAGAAATAAAATAAAAATGCTCATTCAAGAATTTCACCTCTTCATTAGGAAACCTCCTTAGGATTTAACAAAAATCCTTTCTATGTTGGATTTCTAACAAAAATAACAGTTATATGATGGGAGTTGAAAAATTTAAAACTAGTTAGGGTAGAAATTCTCCGAACAAAAATTCTTTTATAGTTTGAATAACAGAGGCGTGGGTGGCCTTTTATAACTGGGGTGAGTGGCACACTTGTAAACTTTTTAAAAGATTTAATCATACCAAAATTTTTATCATAAAAAATACTCCAAATGGTCCTTTCGCAATCATAAAATATACAAGGTCTAAATATTCACATCCAATGGGTGTTGGGATAGTTGTTAGGTCATATTTTACCCTTATCTTCATAATATTACAACTCGGCAAATCCATTTTTATATTAACCACGGTAACTAATTTTTATTATTTCTAGTATTCAATTTGGAAAAAATTAAGTTTCCTTTTTTAGATATTATAAATTATTATGATTGAAAATATAAAATACAATTTTTCATATTCAATTATCATAATTCAGAAATTTTATTTTAAAATTAGTCCCGCAGACGCGATGAGAATATATGTTTTTAAATAAAAAATTATCATAAGATTTAAAAGTTTTTATATATAATTAAATATTAAAATTATTCCAATGAAAAAAATTGGATTAATTTACAATAAATTGGACTAATTTTGCATTAAAACTAAATGAAAATATAATTTTCATTTTGAATTATTTAAGAAAAATAGTATCTTTCAATTAAAATTCAGTATTTTCACTATTAATAAAAATAAAACATTTCAAAAAAATCCCAAAAATTCACCCTATTATAAATTTGATACGAAAATTTTTCAAATTTACTCTATTTTTTAATATTAATTTTTCAAAATTACTCGAAATTAATTTTGAATTATAGTTTCAAAGTGTGAATAAACATTCTATTAGAAAAAATAAAATTTCTCAGCAAACATTTATATTTCTTTTAAATGATACTTATTTAATTTCTAATTAATCGATTACCATAACTATTAAATATTGTTATGTAACATTCATACTAGACAATATAATCTCCAGGTGATAAATCTAATATTAAATTAAAATATAATTAAAAATATTTCATATTTCATTTGAACTGTTTGTTGCATGTAATGCAAGCTAAACTGAGTGTTTCTTGTAACCCAAGCTAAACATGGTTTCATGTATAATGAAATAAAAACTTGGTATTTCATATAATTCATTATGTTAAATAGATTTAATTTATTTAAAAATTAATATATTATAAATTCATGGGGTGTAATATTTTCTTCTAAGCCCGGTGTCATGTGTCCCATTTGCTAGGAAATATAATGTTCGTAATTTAGAATTTTTAGGTGTTATATTCTCCCCACATTTAAGATATTCCATCATTGAAATATAAACATGATCTTGGTAATAAAGGGATTGATATTTTAAATTTATATCATTGAATACCCATATAACAAAAGTAGTAAATAAATCATCCACTTAATTAGATGGAAGAGGTAAAAATGATAAATAAAATGACACACAAATGGGTTACTAAATAAGATAACATTTGTGGTATATAAATATATTTACATCGATGAAAATAATAAATAATTATAAATAGTGATTCAGGTCAATGATAACAAGAAATTGTATTACCATTAGAAATTTAAGGACCATAAAAACTATAAATCTTTGATGATTTAAAAGACTATCTGATTCATCAAATTTGAATGTAATAGGATAACAATTTCTTTTCAAGAACCATTTTATAATTTTGAGGAATTATTTAACTCTCGAAGAATATAAGGAAATATTCATAGTTGATATAGTTATATTTCATAAGAAAAATTCCATCCTTTATTAGTTCTTCAATAAATTTCTAATTCAACCCTGAATCCAATAAACAAAGAACCAAAATTGATTTTTTAATGCCTAAACCAATAAGTTTCACCTATAATTTCTTATAACATCCATAAAAGTGGAATAACTATTTTCTTCTATCTCTAAATATCTTCTAAATCTAATATGGTTATAACAAGTTATCCAATATAATAAATTAATCTCTAATCCTAAAATGTTACACCATTTCTTCACCATTAATTCTTATTATTAAAATATTTTAACTAAAAAATGAAAAATTAATGCAGAAATCACGTTGTATGGTGGTAGGTGTTAAATCCTTACCTTTCTTTGGTCATGGTTATGTGCCCTGTAGCCTCAACGGACATAATGGGTTGTCACGTAGCATCTAGTTTTTTATAAACAATATAAATATGATTCCTATAACTTTCCCAAAAAAATATGATCCACATCACTAAAATAAACTTATTAATACGGTTTTCAATACAAACCTTTTTTCAAAATTATAATATTATTATTTGAGTATTATTACAATTTCATTAATGGTCATATTTACCCAAAATTTTACCAATTCATCTAAACATAGGTCTATAAAATGTAAAGGCATTAAACATAAAATATCTTTTTCACTAAATTTTTATAAATTTATCAGAAAAAATCATTAATTTTGGTAGACTCTAATCATAGTTAAGAAAATAGTTGTTTAATATGTTGAACTTATGATAAATCTTAAACTCGTAAAACCATTAATGTCTCCAAAACTCTTAATGTTAATGAATAAACACATACTTCTAAAATTTTAAGCAATCCTTCGATCTTTCTTAATTCTTATCCACAAAAATACCATTTGTAAAAAAATATTACTATAATTTAGTTCTTGAATAAAAAACACAAATACTTCATCCATTTTATTCCAGCATAGTTTCTTCCCTGGTCTACGGGAAACATTTAGACATTTTAATTGGCCTCAATAATGCATAGATTCTCTATATTTAAGGAAATTATTAATAAATGGTTTACTAGGATGGAATTTATCTTTTTCCATTATACTGATCATTTTTCCATTGAAAATCATTTATTTATTCCCTTATTTATCTCACATAAAACATTTTCATATTCCTTTGTGACAATATATTCTCAATCAAAGAAGACTTGTGTTTAAACTAGGTCATTTATTGTCATCGTATACTAAAATAATTTTTATTTGTTTGTAATAGAAATATGAATTGTTCTAAAAATATACATCAGGAGGGTCAAACTTGGAGCACATTAAGGGCCTTTGTTATAACCCAGGTAATGATTGGATCAATCTTGATTCTCCCTGTTTAGATTTATTACCCCATGTTACATATGTTCTAGAAAAAAAGTCCACTTTTAGTATTAATAAGATAACATATTTATCATAAAAGAAAATAATCTCTTATTTACCATATCTGTAGGTGGTTCTTCTATACTCATCCTTTATATTTATCATAGTGTTACATTCCTAATTAAAGGTTTTATTAAATTTAGTTTCCAATCATTCTACTAAACAAAATTTGATACAAACTTTTGAGACCCCAACACTAGTATCATAGAGTCGGTTCCTACTTTATTATATTGGAATAAGATATAATGAATCACATCCTGAAGGATCAAATAGTTTAGTTTCCTTGGTCATTTAGATACACATATAATTCTTATGTTATATTTGGATAAACAATTTGCAACATATTTTTTAGAATAACATCACTCTTGAATATCCATGTATGTTAATCAACGTTCACTTCATGGATTCCTAAGAAAGGAAACAAAATAGCAGTGAGATCAAATTCTCAAGAAGGGTAAAATATGATGGAATAAATCGTAAATCAATTACGATAACCACTATGGTAATGTAAAAAACTGAAAAAAGTTCCATGTAATCAATAAACTGGAAAGTAAGTGCATCCATAGATAATATCAATGAAAAAATATCATGTATAATAATCATGGTGGAAAGGTAAAAAAAAGACATTATATTTTCTAATAAAAGAACTATCATGCCTAGATAAGGCATAATCTATATGAAATGAAAATAACATAAAACACATTCCATTCAATGAATAAATGATAATGAAATTCATCCTGAGATATTATCATTTTTAAAATATCATGGATAATAATAACAAAATTTAGAATATTGGAAATGCATAATTATTTGATGCCATATCTTAGACATATGATACCTCTACCAAAAAGACATTTTATAAGATGGTTTAAGGTATAAGTAAAATCCCATTTAATCCGAACATACTTATTTGTCTTATAAGACAAATGATTCATCAAGGGGATAAATAATTTCAGTCCCCACCTTTCACTATATATCCAAAAAAGTCCTCATATATCAAATAATCCATTTAATTCATTAGTTAATATACCATATCATTAAATATTGGTATTAAGTAAATAATATATATTTATTAATATTTCCACAGTCAATCAATGAACATTAAATGTAAAAAACAATATGTAAAAATGAGTTATAATTTAAGAAATAAGATTTCATGTGATAAATAATATGGATATTTAGGATAAAAATAATTCTTAATGATCACATGAAAGTGAATATTTCAAGTGGAATTTATTGACTATAAAAATAAATTAAGGAAGTGAATTCCAATACAATCTTTGGTCAAAATAATTATAAAACATCTAAAGTAATAATAAGGATTGTATTAATACAATATATCCCCATATATAAAATAAAAAGATGTTTTTTATGATGAATAAAAATACCTATAAAATATTCTTGAGGAAAATGAATTCTTATTTTTATAAATCAATTTTTAAAAAATAAAACATTTTGAAATCCTTTTATTTAAAAATAGATTTTAAAAACAATGAATTTCCATTATATTTGAAAAGTAAATTTCTTTAAAGGTTATGGGGGATGGTAATTTCATAAGTGAAATACAAGTTAAAAATAACATACCTTTTGATGAGTAAAAAAGATAAAAAAGTTCCATGTTTGTAAGATGACAAAATATTACTTTACTGTTTTCAATAAAATCAAAACGAACATTGGTTTGAAAATTACATGAATATTTATTTCAATAAAAATTGTAAAAAAATAAAATTGGGTGTTTTTTTTGATAAAATAATTCTGAGAAGGATAAAAAAATATCTCTTTAAAAACATAGTTCTTGATGAAAATATATTTCTAATCAAAAAGATAAATAAAGTCATTTTCTAAAACATATTACAAAATATTTTAATTACGAAATAGTGAAAATATGGTACTATTAATTTAAACAATTATTAATAAGAAAAGGATTGGTAAAAGAAGATTTTTTAGTATACAATGATCAAATAATTTCCTTCATCTGAATTTCAATAATAAGGGATCTTGATTAGATTGAGATTGTGAAATAAACCCTCACAAATATCCTCATGTTGAAGTGATAATTAATCAATGAATCAATTATTTTATCAACTATAAATTAACAGAAAAAAAAATCTGAATTAGAAAATCTATAATCAAAATTAATTATATACATAACTCAAGAATATCAAAGATATCAAAGGAGTAATATTACCCAAAGAAAAGAAATTGATTTTTGGAATTCAATACCACATTATATATTTTAATTTGAATCTTAATAGAATAAATAAATAAAATATAATGTAAAACACCAAGATTAATGATTTATTTATGATATTACATATAAATGTGGTTGTATATAAACTATTTAAATGAAATTGGCGCATCACCAACAGATGTGCCTTAATTAAAAGTAATTAAGACAAAATCCCTTACCTTGCACTTTATTTTAGTTAAACATTAGTTAAAATCTTACATAGGGATTTTAAACATGTTATTAAATATATAAACAACCATAATAACATTAAAAATTATATATATGTTCATTTTATAACATTTTAAAATGTTTTTCTTGCTAATCATTTGTTATTTTCATCATTTTGAGTGTTAATTTCCATGTTTTCTCATGTGTATTTCATCATGAAATATCTAATTATTTCAAATATTGTTTGGATATATCATATCTAGAAAAATAATAATGATATATTTATCATACTTACAACTAAATTATAGTTTTAAAACCAATCATGAAATATAATTATAAAAAATGAAACCCAATATGATCATAAAGATGGTTGTACATACGTACCCCTGGGTATTGTTTAAAATTTTTATGATAATTTTGGAGGATTGGTATGTTATATATAATATTTATATAAATATCATAATAAATATCATATGAATTATTTTCTTTAAAAAAATTATATATATCGTCCCTATGGTGTGATGATGAAAATAGAGTTACATCACTTCGTGAAGGCTTTAGTCCACACGTACGCGAATGATGTTAACATCATTATGTGTAAAAGGTAATATGATATATTATTTTCTTAAAAATATGAATATGTCATGAATGTAATATTAATATCATTAATATCATATATATTTATTAAAATTATCCTTATCAACTTTCATTTAACGTGTTAGTGGAATGTGAATGACATTGCTTCATGAGGCGGAAGTCCAACATTCACAAGAGCAATGTAATTGTATCCCCTACATAATAAAATATAAGTAGGTATCTATGATATAATGACTAAAAAGATATAATTATGCCAAAAATAACATAAATATATATTATAAATCATTATACACAATCATGAATGTTGGTAATGGGATAATGAATGATATCAGTTCGCGATGCGGTACTCTGTCGTACACAACAACAATGATTTTGTAACCCATTTTAAAGAAGTGTGTGTGGTTTTAGGTCATAGAATTATATTAAATACATATAATTATATTTAATAAACTTATTTTTTTATATAATTATGTCTTAATAATGATTAAATGTGTTGGATGTAGAAATCAAATAAAAACACTAGTGGAAGAACGTTGCCTCTTCTATGGGTATCCTTCTTAGTTTTTCACAAAAATCATTCCTAGGATTCCTTATTTCAAAAAAATAATACTAATATTATGATTTTATATAATTTGGTATGTTATGTGGGAATTTAATTTTAGAAAAAAATGGTGATATAGTGTGAAAAAAGATGGGAGATTGGACTTTTATAAGTGCGGTTAGTGGAACACTTGTAGTTTTTTGGAAAGATTCAATCATAACCATGGTTTAATCATCCCATAATCTTCTAAAATGGTCCATTATTAAAAATATAAGAGATAAGGTGAAAATTTGGAAATAAAATACTTGTATTAAAAGTTGTTAGGTTATTTTGACCCTTTTGTTCTTATTTTAACTTTTGGTATATCCATTTTTTACCTTAATTGTGGTAAATAATTTTTAATATTTTCAATTTTAATTTTAAAAAAATATTATGTTTTCATTACAGGATATTAAAAATTATTATTATTCTAAATATTTAATTAATTATTTTAAATTCAATTCACATGATTGGAAAATTTTAATTTAAAATTATTCACATAATTACGATGGGAAAACGGGTTTTTAAAGAGAAGTGTTTAAAAATTATACCATTTTTTATATCAAAATATAATATTAACATTACTCCATTGACCAAAATTGTTGTAATTTACTTAAAATTATAATTATTTCACTTTTAAAAAATTTAAAATTATGATTTAACAATAAAAATAATTTAAACTTAATGGAAATTTTCAATTAAAATACACTATAATTATCTATTCATAAAAAATGAAATATTAAAAAAACCAATACCACAAATTCAAGATATGATTATTTTGATATGATTATTTTTAAAATGAATCTTATTTTTTAATATTAATTTTCTAAAATTGTTAGAATTAATTTAAAATTATGTGTGCACAACATGACTAAACCATCCTTTAGAAAAAAAATTAAGATAATAATTATTTTTCTTTTAAATGATACATATATTATTTCTAATCAATATATAATCATAATTTTTATATTTTATTTAGTAACACTCATACCTGAAATTCCATTGTACATATTGTAACTATTATATAAAATAATAATATTTTAATAATATTTCACATTTGGTTTAAACCTTTTATTTTAGGTAACGTAACAAAAACTGAGTGTTCTATGTGACACTAGACAAATTGATTTTCATGTGTATTGAAAACTAAAATTAGTGTCACATGTAATTAAATTTCAACTTTATTGAATTTATATAAAAATAAATATATGATAAAGTCTTGGGGAACCATATTTTCTTCTATTCGTGGTGTCACATATCACGTTCATTATCCACTACAATTTTCTTATTTTACAATGTTTTTGTTCTTACATACTAGTTATATCAATGGGTGATCAAGATATTTACATCCAATTCAAATCTTAATATTCCTTGCCTTAAAAATAAATAAGGAAATAGTTAACTATGATAGTTTCTCCTGTTTATTTAACTGGGATCAATTTATTTCTTACATAAGTGAACATGGGTTATGAATTTTATTCTATAAGTTTCTTAAAGGGATATCAATTTTATTAATATGGGTTTTAAGGTTTTCTTGAGAAAAAATGGTTCTTTTATTATCTAAATTATTTATTTATTTCACTTAAATATTATAGTGATAATTCTAAAAAATTAATGGATTCTTTTTTTGTTTATCATTGGACTGAAATATTTCTTTCATTTATATCCTTTCTGGAGATTTTTTAACAACTCACATTATTAAATGTTTTTCACTAGGTTGAGGGATGAGTAATAAAAAATAATAATTAAAGATTACTTTCATGAGGATTTATCAGGAAATGAAAAAAAATTTCATTCTGAATGTTTTTTATTGTAGAAAAAATGGATAATGTGTAAAATTTTCCACGTTATAGTATAATAGTGTATTATTTAAGATTTATAACATAGTTATCTAAAACAATATATTATAAATATCCTAGAGATGTAATAAATTAAATTCATGACTAAAAATTCAAGATTAAGTAATATTTTAAGGTTGTGAAATAATAATTATGGCCCTAGATTGAGTGTATAGAGTTTTTGGATTATGGGAATCATGGTCTAATAATAACGTTATATTGATAAAAATAAAAAAAATTCAGTTCTCTTTTTGATAACATTTTTCAAAATATTAATTATATTCATTATTAATATGAGAGAATAAGTGTTCCTACACTACATCTTAAGAAAATATAAATACAAATTCATCAAATTTCAGGATAAAACATACCATTACTCAACGATGCTATAAATTCCATGAACCCAAACATTGATGACACTTTTTTGGAATTTAATATTTTCATTTTATTTTTATCTGAAATTTTTTAATATCATATATCATTTTTTATTATATATTTATTTTATTATAATAATAAAAGAACCCATAGAAACACTATATCTTTTATATTTCCATAAAAGTTTTCAAAATGTAGAATATCATAATAGAGTGATAATACTGAGCTGATTCCATATCATGAATTACATAAGGAAATAATTAATCTAACTCTCCATAATTTTTTTTAATTTTGTTTATTCTAAGAGAGTTACTGTTATGGTGGCAATAAAGAATTATATTTTTCCATAGATAGCCAACATGGAAATTTTATACAAGTAAGTGAGTGTATACTACCATAACATAAAAAAAATTGTACTCAAATGGGATAACATCACCATTAAAATTTATTATTAGAAATAATCATATGAAATTATTTTTAATAGAAAAACTAATTAAATTCATAAAATAATATATTATTATCGTATTAGTGAAGTATTTCTAACCAAATATTGAGGATACTAGAGCATAACTTGAAAAATATTAAATTATTTTAGATGAATATTCAATAAATCATGCAACAATACTTTCCCAATAACTATAAAGGTTTTGTATCTGTAGAGAATAAATACATAATAATCATTTTTGACAAAATATTTAATTATATCTGATAATATTCTACTCACTTTTTACCCTTCTATGAAATATTTGACAAAAAACATTTTTTTTATAACCCGGGGAAGTAAAAAACATAACAATTGATGATATTATATGCACACTATGGGTAAACATTGGATATACACATAAATGATCACAAGTGAAGATATCATAAGCATAATACATAAGTTTTTGCAAAAAATGATAAGAATATAAAATCATTTTATTATTTATGTATCATTTCCAAGACATTGCAGTCAATAGCATACCATAGTGGATTGAGTTCACTCATTATTCCCATAAACATAATCGATAAAGTCCCATAGTATTTTTGGATCACGCCCCATTCCCATTAATATTATCCCAATAGATATAAATATTTAACCAATTCATTTGAGGGATATATAATATCGCACCCACCCATCACATATTGAGAACCATACAAATGTCTACCGTAAGAAAACATAAAAATTTATCATTTTATCATAGCTTAATTAACCCAAGGAAAATAAATGGGTTTCCAAGGAACACATATAAAACATAATTATCATGGGAAATCCATAGAAATAAATTATATGGCATTACTAAAATATATCACTAGTGAATTAAAATATTCAGTAAAGGATGTTTACATATATGAAAATTTGTTTATAAAAACAATAGAAATATTCTCTAAAAACCAAAGAAAACACATTTTCTCTTTTGATGACTTTTAAAAAAAAAATCCAAAAAAAGGAATATTTTTTTTTAATATGGTAACTTATAAATGTATTAAAATAATGAATAATGTACATAATTATGGTAAAAAATATTCACTCCATATATGTTAGAGAACATAATTTTTTGAAAATTTTGTAAAGTAATTCAAAAGTGAATTAGTTGGAAACTATTTGAAAATATTTCATTGAGTCATTTATAAATTAAGTTATTGGAATTATAAAATACCTTTATAAAAAAATCTGTATGTATATAAAAACATCCACAAATAATTTTTTAATAACATTGATATAGAGGAAAATTATTTGAAACATGATAGGAGAGATAAGTTTGTATTTTACTAAAATAATTCTTTTAGTACATTGGATAACCAAAGGGGGTTAAAATGGAAATAATAATTAAAAAAATCATTATATGATGATAATATATATGTTTTTTATGAAAAAAGTATCATATAATCGTTTTCAATGAAAATTGAAACCTAGACTATCATAATAAAAAGTGATATTTTAACATAAAAACTTATATCTTTTGTAAAATTTGAATTAAAACCTCATGAAATAATTTACCATTGATATATTAGTAAATACCAATAATTCTAATTAAACTTTAATTAAGATATATTCAAGGGTATAATATACATCACACAGAACAAAGAAGATGGTAAATATAGCACATTTATCGATAGGTGAAAATTGAGATAAAGAAACCCTCATCTCATGTCATAAATTCTATCATAAATGATCAAAACTCTTATATAAAAATATAAAATTATTATAAATATATAATTGACCCATATTTATACTCGTATTAATTCATATATTTCACTTAAAATTTTAAATTACCTCCTTGTTAACAATTATTTATTAAAATCTAAATCTTGTTTTTAACAATTTTATTTCCCATGTATAGTTTGGTTTGGTGATTCCATTCCTTGAACTATGATTAGGGTTTAATCAGCTCCATAATATTTATCATTTCATAAAAATACTTCTTATTTATTATTTATGACTTTATAACCATCCATGTAAGGTTGTGATGGGAAATAAATTGCATCAATTCCCGGATGTGGTAGTTTAAACGTACGCATGGGTGATGTTTTTTTTTAATGAATGAAACGAATGGTATGAAAAAATAAATTATATTTATAGAATAATAATTATTTCCTGAATAAAATATATAGTCATTAAATTAATCAATATAAATATTCATCATATTTGGTGATGAAAAATGAAATACATCACTTCCTGGAGGCAGTAGTTTTTACATACACATGAGTTGCATTTTCATTTTTCATTTAACGTAAATAATTTAGATAATTATTTTTCCATAAACATAATAATAATTAAACATAATAATAATATTTATTATATTATTTTTATGTTATCATATAATATTTGTAGGAGTTTATAGATAAAATAGTCATAAAATAAGTAGTTTAAGACAATTACCTTATATTTGGGTATCATCTTTCTTATTACACCATAAGCCATCATAGGTAGGTATTTTTTTGAAAAAAACCTATAAAAAATGTGGATTATACTTTTAAAGTAATTTTAGTTAATCTTTTATAAAATTAACAGCACAATGAGTGTGGATAAATTAAGACAAAAGGTGCCCTTTTATAAGTAAGGGGCATCACATCCTTGAAAATACCCATAATATAAAATAATATAAAGTCATTATCATGGGATATTGGAACGAAAAATCATATTTTAAAATATAATAAAATATAAGGTTTTAATTCACTCAACCAATCAAATTATTTCGTGTTTTAGTTATAATCATGTCCTAATCACAAACGTTTCCCCCAAACCATTTTAACTTGTATCATTGTGACAAAAAATTTCTACGGCAACTTATTTTTATGCATATAAATTAAGTTAAGTTATTAATTAATATATATTATAATTATTCCAACTATGGAATCTAATTTTTTATTTTCTTTTTATATAAGCAGTGTATATTAATACTACTATTCAGGAAAAAAAATGTAAAAATCAATTTTGAAAAAAAAATGTTTTTAAAGCATAAAAATGGCTTTATTATAATTCCACTCTAGGTAAAAACCATTATATTAATGTAGATTTATTTATTTAATATATTATTTAAACATTTAAAATAATTCATATATATTTATCAATTTAATTTATTAAGAGATAAAAAATTTAAAAACAAAAAAAAATAGTTTTCTAAAAAATATCTCTTTTTGCATTCATATGATTTTATCATTATTTACACATAATTTATAATAAATGTATGAATGATAAATAACATTTATTTATGTTTGAAAAATACTACTCCATAGTATTAATACTTAAATCAATGTAAATTATCTTTTTAGTATAACATATAAAAATAAAATATCTATAGTAAAAAAAATTTCCCAACCAATAATTTTTATACTATTATTCATTATAATTTCATAACAAATTATAAAAGTTCTAGATTTATTTTAATTACTTTTAATAATATTTTATCAATAAATTTCATTAATATAATTCCTAAAACTTGTTAAATTGTTTCAAAAATATATATTTTAACAAAAGAGTTTAAAAAGGTTCCCAAAAATTAATGACATTTTCATAAGTACATTTTATACTTTTTATATAGCCATTTATTTTATAAATATAATTTAACTATATAATAATGTATTCAATTTTATATTATAATAATGTGATATTTATTAAATTTAATTTCTGTCTAAATTAAGATATGTAAAACATATTAAATTTACAAAAGAGAAATATATTGTAAAATATTAGGGTGTTTCATTATACCCTCTTAGAAGACAATTTCCCTTGAAATTATATTATTATAATTGATATAGATGATTATATTTCTCCCTCATTAAATCTTCAATCTCCCACATAGCATCCTTAAATTTAGGGTTCTATTAAAAAACATTTACCTTGTTAGTAGACATATTTCATAGTGCCGTATGCCTCTGATCTAGAATCACCATCGATTTTTCCTCATAAAAATGTTATTGCTGCTTCTATATTGCTTATTATTTTTTGTAAATTTTAAGGATTATGAATTTACTTCCACAAAATAGATACAATGAACACATCATGAAATTTATAGACGTTTTTTGAAATCTCTATTTGATTGGAAATTGTTCCAAAATGATCAAGAATATTAGTGGGACTGATATATCTAGGGATCATCTTCCCATTCGTTACAAATCTCATAATTTTATTCCTAGGAGATATTTATATAAATACATTATCACCAACATTAATCTCTAGATTCATCTATGGATTTTCATTATAACGTTTCTGTTAACTCTGAGATAATCTGATGATTTACAAATTGGATCTTACATTATATGCCACTTCCAAAGATATCTCAAGCCCCCATAGCTTTATATCTATTACTTTATATTATAATTTTAGTGTTTAAAATTTATTTCCATAGGTGGATTCAAAAGGAGTCATCTGAATTCTTCAGTGAAAAATATTTTTATAAAAAAATTAGGCTAGAGGGAGGTGTTGATCACAACCACCTTTAAAAAATATAGAGAAATCTCATAGTATATATTTTAATTTTTTAATGGTCCTCTCATACTAACCATTTGTATATGGATGATATGAATTATATAAACTCACCATTGTAGTCAATATTTTTTGAATAAATCTCCATAACTTTGAGTTAAACCATATATCTTGATCTGATACAATGAGATTGGTACTCCATGGAACTTTACCACCATTTTAATATTTATGTGGAAAGCTGTTAAAATGGGAAAAATTATCTTCATATAAAAAAATTTAAAAACATTATTAGGTAATTTTCTATAACAGAAATGGTTTTAGGGGATTTAGATGTTTTGGGAAAACATATAATGAAATTTGTGGTGATGTTTTTTCATTTATATATAGGTATGGGAAATGGGTACATAAATCCCTTAAATATGTTCTTTGATATCTCTATACAACATAGTATTTCCTTTTTTGATAAGGAATAATGAGATATGTGCTACAACCAAAATCTCCAACATAAATTATAGTCTTTAAGGGACATATATCCAATTATTAAATCTTTTCAACCCATTATGTTTATTTAAAAACTATAATATTTTAAAATAGTAACATTATATTCAATAGAGTATACAATTCACAACCTCGAGATTAAACGACCCGGGAAACATATGAATTTTATAATCTAACCATTAAATTGGTGGTTGATAATTGTGTTAAATGCATGGTACAACTTCTATATATGTCCTTTTAAATATATATGTGTTCATAAATTCATATTAAAGAAGCACTCAATTTTTTCATAAATACATATTATTCATCAAAAAATGGGTTTCCTTTAAAATGAATTTTTATTTATTATGAGATAAAATTATAAAATTTTATAGATATTTTGGAAAATTTATTTTATAAAATGACAAATATTTTTTAAATCAAAATACTAATTTTATCTTTGGGTTAAATTTTGGGATTTTTAGTAAATATTGATTTTGTAGTGAATAGTAAAAATACAGATGTTGTAAAAATGTCATTTATTTTCAATAAATTATTTAATTCAAAAGTAAAATTCTTCTTATAATTTGATTTCAAGTAATATAATTATTATTTATTTATATTTAATTAAATTAATTACATTTTAAAAAATTTCATACTATATTTTGGTATAAGATTTATTTTTTGTTTTAAAAATTCATTTTCTTGAAAACTACATTAAAATAAATAAAGATTATCCTTGTTAATTAATTAAAATAAACCATAATTAGAAATTATTTTAATGTAATTTTTATACTATATATCTATAAATATAAATTTAAAATAATATAATTATTATTACTAGTCAAAAATTAAATACAATATCATCATATACGTAAGAAATACATTTCTTGAAAGACCGTTTTTTGATCACATTTATAGGGTTTAATTTTAGATTAATTTCTTCCAATATTATGTATTAGATTTGTTGAAATTTATTCAGCATTTTAAATCAAAATAATATATATAATATAATAATATTAACTTAATTTTTGGTCATAATGGATAGTGAAATCATTATAAACATTTTAATGTGGTAAAGGTTAAAACGAGTTTATCGGGGGTCAAAATACAAATGTAAGGGTAAAAACGTACTAAAACATATATAAATTCTATTTTATACCCATATTTAATATTATAACATATAATTATTTATAATGTTCCATTCTGGAGCCTAGTGGAATTTTAAAATGTGGGTATAAATTTTTCTTTTCAAAAATTCCAAATGTCTTCCCTCTCACACTAATAAGTGGACACCCCATGTTCTCTCATATTCACACCTTAAAATAATTTTTTATGGGGAATTACTACCAGAATCCATTTAATAATTTCTTCTCCTTGTTTAAAAGGCCTTTATCTAATCATAAATTAAATATTGGAGGGATTTAGGAATGATACTTAAGAGGCTGTCCAAAAAAGAAGTATCTTTTTTTAACGAGCATTTTTTTATTCTTATATAACTAGTAAATAATTTTAAAAAAACATGATATAATAACAAAATTATATCCCATAACATAGAATATACTATATTAATGGAATAAACTATATTCATCTCCTTCTCCTTTAAATGGGAAACGAAACCACCATTCGTTTGTACAATGGACAACCACCTCACAAACTGATGTAAATCATTTTTCATAATTTTATTTCATGGATAGTTATAGTTATGGAATTAATGTTTATATATTTTATAAATGAAAGATTTATAAATATAAAAATATAATATATAATTTTCTTTTTTACCTTTCCACTAATAGAAAATTGATAATGTCATTCATAGGTACTGGGGGACCATTGAACCCACAAAGAAAATTGATTCCTTTTTTAATCACCAAATCATATAGACGATATATATATATATATCTATGTGTGTGTGTGTATTTAAAAATAAATTTCAAATTTATGATATTATTATAATTCAATAATAATAAAATATTACTATCCTTATTTACATGATAATCATTGAAAAATGGAAATTTTTATCTTGTGTTCTTATGACTTATTGTCTCTATGATTGTAATGTAGTTCATTTTTCAAAATTATATTTCATGACTGATTGTAAAATCATAATAAATATATACAAATTTTAATAAATATATACAAATTATACTTATTTCATAATTATTTTTCTATATATGATTTAATAATTACAACTTTAATCAAAGTCAACATGAGCATGTTATTTTTTATATATAAGAATACAATCAAAACATATAAAGAAAACATAAATTATTAACAAATTCTTTATAGCATGGTAGTGGGTAAAATAAAATAAATAATAAAATATAAAATAATTTTTTAAAAAATAAAATAATTAACATAATTTTATTATTCAAGTAGATAAAGAATAAATGAGGTGATTTGGACTCAAAGTATGGGATTCGTTTATTAAAAATAATTTTTTAAATTTCCATTCAAGCTATTTTTCTTCCATATTATTCTAAATGATTCAAAAAACATATTTATAATTAAATGGGTGATAATTTTCATTTTATTCCACATTTAAATTTTTTTAGATGTTTTTTAAGAAATTAATCTTTTCAAGGTTTTATGTATGAAACATTTTAACTTAAAACCTCATTTTAAATTTTTTTAAGATTTATCTTCAAAATCATTTTCTTAAATGAAATTATTCTAGAAATTATTTTATAAATGTATTATAAGGTAACCTTTATGTCTCTTTGACCTTATTTCTACTATTTAAAAAAGGAAACTTTTTATGTAACTTTTTTACATTCATTGCTAAAAAAGAAATGTTCTATTTTAACATTTACGGTGACAATAACGTTTCATTCCACCAAATAAATTTTTTAAAATATGCCTCCCTCTCTAATATTTCATTTGGTGTTCAGATAAAACCCATATTTACATTTTTTTGTTGTTTATTAATTAAAAATATGTTTTGAAAAGAAAATCATATTTTGAAATCAAAAAGTGTTTTACATTCCAGTTTTACAGTGTTCTTTAAAGGTTTTATGATTAAAAGGTGAAACAATAAAATAGTTTATTCATGATATAGTATTTCAACATTATATATGTAAAATATTGGACCCTAATATATCTTATATATGGGTACACTCTAATAGTGCCAGGTGAGCCCTATATAGCTTCTACACTGGATGTGCCCAGATAGCATTAGGTAAGACCATTATAACATTTATGATGGGTGAAAACTTATAAAAATCTAATTAATTGGTAAATTTCATCGGTATTAATAGGATTGAATTAGGGAGTTAGTGTTTGTTCTCTCATATGGATTTAAATGGGCTGTAGTTATTTATGACATGAGTTTAAAATTAGTTGTGAATGTCATGCTATATGTTTCCAAAAAGGGATTTTATTTTCTAGATATAGGTTTTAAAGGTGTTATTTGAGAAGAAATGTTGTTTTATTTTCATGTAAAAATGAATTTTTTTCATTCTATAAAATAAAATTGAAATTATATTAAAAATTTTATGGGTTTTCATGTTTTCACTGGACTAACATATTTCTACTTTATGTGACCCTTATTTAGGATTTTGTGCTTATTCCATGTTTAAAAACAATTAACTGGTTTTAAGGCTTATTAAAGTCAAAAAATTCAAGTTTAATTTCATGAAAATTTTTCACAATGAAAAAACACATTTCATTTTAAAAATATTATATTCTGAAAAAAATGGATACTGTGTAAAAGGGTCCACTTACAATGTATGAGTTTTTTATGTTGGTCTTATCATCAAACTATCAAAACACTACAACATAAAGTTATTTGGGAATGAAAAAACATTAATTATATTCTAAAGATACTAGAATTTGTAATGTTTATGGTATGGTTATAATATATTTTATCATATGATTGTTTTAGATAAATTAATAGGTTAATATTTCAATAATCATAAGTTAAAAAACCTAAATAACCAAAAATGTTAGTATGAATGGATAATTATAGTTATTTTAGATAAATTGAATAATTTTAATAGAGGATGGTATTTTTAATGAAATCGTCATTTGTATCCTACATACATGATTTTTTATATGATTTATTTGGAATAATCACACTATCGTTTTTTTGTTTTATTAAATAGATGGATCTAGAAGGCACCAGATTAAATGTGGATGTTAAGGAAAATTTGGTTATTATCTGAATGGGAAACTAAACAGAATGTGATATTTAGTGGAAAAAAATTTGGTTATTCTCATTCATCTTTCATGAGTTGCGATTAATAACTTGAACCTACGTGAGTTTCCTAACTAACTGAATAAGAGATAATTTAAGTTATGTGTAAATTAAGTTGATAATCATAAAATTTATAATATAAATGACCTATATTTCAAAAATGTGTGAAGAAGATCCAATAGAAATTTCTTAAGATAACATGAATATTTTTTGAATATAGTAAAAGAGGGAATAGAAAAACTATCTTCCAAGGAAAAAAGGCAGTGTCACTTAACACCATGAAAGGGAAATAAACTCATCACAAGGAATCAACATAATGTTATAAATGTGGGGGGTCTTGGGAATTATGGAATTAAATTTCCCCAATATAACCCCCAATTAATGTATCAATAAGATGATATAGAAAAATGGAATGAAATGCTTGATTCGATTAAAGTTTAAGGTGAGTAAATTTCAAATAATATATAAAAAGTATAAACTATATCTTTTATTAATATTAAAAAAAATGAATAGTAGGATGTGATTCACATTTTCTCTTGGAATGGAGACTTAATTAATAAGATGATAATCTTGTTTAAAGGATTAAGAAGGATATTGAATGAATTTTGTGATTTTTTCTATAATATTCAAATTTTAATGAGGTCAAAAACACATAAAGATTATTTTTATTATAGGTTTTGTTTTCAATATTTGGAAACATATGTTGGATGGAATAAATACTTTTTAGTAGTAATTTTTTTTCAAGGTGATAATTTAAGGACATAGGGTCAAACTATAAATAAACCTTTGTTTTAAAATTTTCTTGAGGTTAAGGAAATGATATTCAATTATGGTTATTTGAGTTTTTGGAAAAATGAGCTATTGAAAATTGATTTTATGATTAACGATATTTTTTTTATTTTATTCCACTTTTATAGAAAATTTATAACACTTAGGTTTTAGTAAAAGGAAAACCCACAGATTGGGTAAAAACCCATCACATTGAGTAAGGTCCTAGGTCTTGTTCCCAAAACTAAAGGGAGAAAAGGGTGTGGTGCCTACCACTAGTCTATGTGATGTCTTGGTTGGCATGTATTCATTTTTTTGTATAAGAATTTTTGAAATATAATTATTAGTTTTTTTGGAACATAGGTTTTGTACTTTAGATAACCATGGAATTGGAACACAATTTGGTGATTAGTTGATTATTGTTATTTTGAAAGAAGTTCATGATTTTTGGATCCTTATATAATTAAAGTAAACCCAAAATATTGGTATTTTTTTAGTAATAAATATAAATTTATATTTTTGAAGCATATATGATTTTATAATCTTATTCTGGTGATTCAGGTAATTTACAGAAATTACTTTCATATCTTTGTGGTTTTGTGATTTTGGATTATACATTTATATAAAGGGACTTTAAAAGTGATTTTGGATATTTGGAGTTAAATATTAAATCAATCTTACAATAATATATGATAAAACCCTTCTCATTTTTGGCTTTCAACCTTAGTGAGAAATATTTTGAATAAATTTATGAATTATTTTTTATCGAATGATTTATGCCATACTTTGGAAATTATTGTTGAGTAAATTTATATTACTGTTGTATTTCTCCACTTCAAGGTTTATTCTTTTTCTAAATTATCTTACCTTTTAACAACCATTTTGATTTTAGTTAATGTATAAAAATAGAAATAATAGTATTTTATCTATTTACTAAATTATGTGATCCATTATTAATAGATTTTAATACATCATGTATAAATAAATTCATTGTTAATACCAATAATTTAAGGACACAGATGATATTATTTTAGAGATTTATTAAAGGATTAAATTATACTTTCAAAGTATAAATAATCTCCTTACTTTCTTTTTATATATGGAAATAAAATATTAACATCTATTAAATGGATCTTGAAAACAAAAATTTTATCCAATTATTTAAATTTATGTTTAGTTGATGGTTTTTTACACCACTTGTGTTTAAGGTTTTGTGGTTGTTAACGTTATCATGATCATTCACTTTCATGTGATCAGCTATTTCTATCATTTTACATCACTATTTGGGAATTATTAATTTCTTCCATGCCCATATCTTCACTTCCCATAAATTTATTTCTTCTTTTAAAAATAGTTATGTATTATACTAGATGACTTTCAGACATTCCTATCTCACATTTCATATGGATGTTTTATTAAACATTACAATTATGTAGGATTTATAAAAGAGTATTTTGAAATATCAAAACATTTTTTACTAAATTCATGTTAAAATTAATAGTATTAAATTTATTAAATGTGTTAGAATATAAAATACTGATATTTTAAAATAATAACATTATATTCAATAAATTATATGACACACAACACCAAACATAATCAAACCGAAAAACATATGACCATTATAATCTAGTCTCTAAATTAGTTTGAATTTATAGTATTGAATAATTTATGAAATTTATATAATCTTCCAACTCAATATATATGTATTGTTAAACTATTTGGAAATAGGCACTCAATTTTTAATAGACATTTTAGTATAAAAATATAGGTTTTCTTCAAAAATGAATTTATTACTTTTTGAGATCAAATATTCTTATTAATTTATTGTTATTTTAGAAAATTTACTTGATAAATGTTAATTAATTTATAAAAACATCTAATAAAATTTAACTTTGGTTGAAATTTTGGTATTTTACCGAAAAAGTTGACTTTTCAAGGAATATATAAAATAATGATTTCTGTAATAATGAAATTTATATTCAATAATTTATGTTATTTAAAAGTACAATTATGATTTTAAATTTATTTCTTGAAACATAATTGTTATATATGTTATAATATTAATTTAAATTTACTAAATTATTATTAGTATTTATTCATTTAATATGAGATCATCTTATGCTTGAAATTTACATTTCTTGAAACACTTCTTGTTCTTAGTTTGTATGGGTTTTATTTTCACTTAAATTATTCCACGTCAATGAATTGGAATTGAAAATATGGATTGATAATTATTATTAATCATAATTGATATTATATAACAAGGTTAATTTCATTTTACTTTATGACGAATAATGAAAATAATAAAAATATTTTACCATGGATAAGGTTAACATAGGATTACCTGGGGTTAAAAAACAAAGATAACAGTTAAAATAACCAAAATATTTTATAAATTCAACTTAATAAACATTTTAAGACCCTATAACATAAAATCCTCAATAATTTTCTATAATTAATCCTTTTTTATTATGTAAAACAAGGGTATAAATTTTTCTTATCCAAAATTCCACGTTTTTCTTTTCCCCCATTTTTAAAAGTCCACCCTCTCCCCTCTCCTCCTAAAACATTTAAATCCTTTTTGTTCCTAAAATATATTCCCAAATATATTCATTAATTCCATAAACACATTTTATAATCCTTTTGGTGACCTAAAATCCAATCGATGAAGAATTTAAGAATAATACTAAAAGAGTGTTCTCAAGAAGAGGTATTTTTCTTAACCGAGGGTTTCTATTTTGTTTCTTCTTACATATATGTCAAATAATCATCAATAATAATTCTATCATAACTCAATTATTTTTAATATAATTATATTTTCTTATTTTAATGTCATTACATAAATTATTCTCCTCCTCTATATAAATAAATACAAAACCATTATTCATTTGTGTAGCGAGCTACAACATCAAAAACCCATGTAATCCATTTTTTATCTTTTCCCATCACAGTTGTTTATAATGAAAGAATTAATATTTATATATTATATTAATGATAAATTTATCATTATTAAAATATAATATTTTATTTTATTTCTTATCTTTCCACTCACTGAAAATGATATTGTTGTCCGTCCATATGTGTGGAAGATCACCTCCTCGAAGCGATGTGATTATTTTTTCATAACAACATCGCACATATAATATATATAAGTATATTTTTTAATTAAAAAATCTATTTAAGATATTATTATCATTACTTAAATATAAAATATCACTTACCTTCTTTCCAAAATGATTATTGAAAAATATAAATGTTACTCATTTTCATGTATGACTTAGCATCTTCATGATCATAATGTAGTTTATTTTTCCAATCCATCATTATTTATTATTCTTAAAATTAATAATATATGAATAAAAAATTTAATTACTCCCTGAATTATATTATATATATTTTATAATATTGATCTATTTGAATATATACAACCTTCTGAATTCTTTTTCGACATATAAAATTAATACCTTCTAAATAACGTAAGTGATCATAAATGATTAAATAATTGTTTATAGAATGGTAATTGGTACAATAACATGAATAATTAACAAGAAAAAAATTATTAAAATATAAATATTTTTATTATTTTTATTATTAATTAATATATATAACATAACAGAAAGTTTAGACTCATATTTAAAAGCTTTTCATGAAAAATTATTATTTTAATGTTTTACTTCCAAATATTTTTCTTACAGGTTCTTCCAAATGTTTGACGAAAACTCTTATTTATGATTCAATGGTTAAAAATGTAAAATTTTTATAATATTTCAATCTCTCTATAATTATCTTAAAAATAAAATTTTGTATGGTTTTATTTAAGTGACACTTCAACTTAAAACATCACTTTAAATGTATTTAAGATTTATTTTAAAAATATTTTTATTCCATTTAAATTATTTAAAGTATTTTATAAATTTATTATAAATTAACTTTTATGAATATTTGACCTTCTATCAAAGGTTTTAAAATAATAATTATGTTTAAAATATGTTTTCTCATTCTTTACAAAAGTCAAATGAATTTTTCTATTTTAATATATACTTTGATAATGAATTCTTCCACCGCTGCCACCATTATTTTAGTTTTGAATTCTATTAAAATATTAATTTGTTTTTAAATAAAACCATTCTTTCCATTTTTATTTTTATTTATTTATTATTCATGTTTTTTGAAAGGAAATGGGAATTTTGATATATAAAAAAATCTTACAGATTTAAAAGAGTTTTTCAAAGGTTTTTTGATGAAATGGTGCATGCATAAATTATTTTATTCATGATATGGAACATTGGAATCATATATTAGAAACATTTAAAATTTATATAATAAATAAAATGGGTGAGCCTATATTGAAAACGGTGATCCCAATTTAGATTATATGATGGGTGTTCCCAGATATCATCGGGTGAGCCCATTATAGCTTATACGTTGGGCATGTCCCACTCACACTCCAATGAATTGTGTATTGTGCCATATATTATTATTAAATAATTATATTGTTACCAATGGGTTTATCCTATGGATTTAATGGGGATCTAATTTTGTTTACATGGATTTAATATGGGTTTTGAATGAGATTCTCTAAGATTTAGAAAAAAGGATTAAATTTTATTGATATGGGTTTTTTAGATTTATTTGAGAAAAATGTATGTTTATAGGTGATTTAACTGGAAATAAATTGTTTAATTTTCCAAAATAAAATTGAGATAAATTTAAAAAATTTAGTAATTTTCATGTTTTTCACTGGATTAATGGATTTAACCTTTTATATCCCTAACAGATATTTTTTTCACATCCCACATTATAAATTTTTTTTAACATGATTTAAGGATGGGTAATTATAAATAATAATTAAAATTAAAATTCATAAAGATTTATATTGAAGAGAAAACATTTTTCATTTCAACGGTCTTATATTGTCGAAAATGGATATTTCATAGAAGTATGTTCTTATAATGTATGGGTTGATTATGTATAGGTTAGGACCTAACTCTCAAAAAATATAAATTATAAAGTTCATTTTTAATTCAAGAAGGTTAATTATTATTTAAAGATACTAAATCTTATAAAGTACATAAATGATTCCATATAGTCCTGAATTTACTCTATAACATTCCTTTCCTTCTTTTTCAGTTCCACATATTCTATTTGTTCTAATTTCATTATGACATGGAAGGATGATTGAACATTAATTAATGTGAGATGATATTTCTATCATTTCATTAGGATTTTATGTTCTATATTTTAAAAATACATATTTAATTTATATCTCTCAATACCCATCCTATAAAAACTAGTATGGTGATTCCAACTAATGAAATAACCCACCAGGTTCACCTTCATAGGATGGTAATTTATAGAGTATTCATAATATTTTATAAAATAAAACTATCACCTTTTCTATATGTTAAACACTTTTACTATGAATATATTTTTCATTATTTAATAATGAATAAGGATATGTATATATATATCATACTTGTCTCCCTAATGTTGATGTCATCACATTTTCAATAAAAAAATTACCAGTACTCGCTCCAAATCCTGATTATGGTAAATTTTCACATGTATCTTCAATTTATGTGAGTTTTATGAAACTAAATAGCAATTATACATGATCAAAAAAATCCCAATATTTTCGTCGATGCAACATTGTATTTAATAACCCCTCCTCCACTAAAAATTAATGTGAGAAAGTGTGTACTGGTCAATATTTTGTTTATCGCCTTGAAATTTTCATCACATCAATATATTCGAAGGAAACAAGATCCATTCCCTCTGTAATTGGTTATTGTGTATGATAACTATAATAACTATGTAACAAAGTGTTTGAAAAATACAAATAATCCATGTAAAATAAATATCACAGTCATCATAATGGGTTTAGGCCATTTTTTAATAACGTCCACCAATGAAGGTTCTGCTGATATACTATCTCTTATAACTACATCAGTCAAGAATTATACTTTTTGTAACAATAATTCACTTATTATAAATTTTTCATACATATTCTTGTTCCTCAATGTCTACAAAAGAATCCTTAGATCAACCTTATAGTCATCTTTCTCTTGGAATACAAGAGAGTATAACCTATAAATACTACTAAAAAATATCTATATAATCTATGACAAAACTATTCATTAGAACCTTAAATATAGATAAACTTCTGTTATAATTTATGTCAAATTTCCCATAAAATAAATTTAAATTCAATGATACTTTTCATTACCTATAAAATAAAGTTTAAGCACATTGGTATATTATGTTAAAATATTATTATTTAATTTCACCTAGAGGAGAGCCTCTGAGAAGCTTCTCCCCCCCCACTTCTTTCCGCTAGGGTTCTTCAGTGGTGCCTCGGCGGGGGGAGGACGGTGCACCGCTTCCAGCTTTGCCTTCCCCCTTTCCCCCCTCCTTTCTTTTCCCTCCCACTTTTACCTCCCACTTTTCCCTCCCCCTTTTCCCTCGTTCCATGGTTCTCCGGGATCTCTGGTTCATTTCTATTTTTCTTTGCTTTGTCATTATATCTCGGACCCTTTTGTGTCCTTTCCCCTGGTTGAAGCCTCTATTTGTTCTTCCCCAGCTCTGTCCCCCCGGTAGCCATGTTTCCGACCCCACATTGGTCTGTTTCGCCGGTTTTCTCAGAGAGATTTGGGATGTGCGGGCTGAGTTTTGTGGGTTTCTCAGGTTTTATTTTATCTTTGCTATGGCTCTGACAGTCCAAGTTGACAAATCAGTTCTGGTTGCGATTTTTGGTGATGCCCAAGCCTAATTATAATGTTTCTCTGGCTTCTAGTGCCTTTGTTTCACTCCAAGTAGATCTTCCATGGTGGTTTCATAGAAGCTTTTGGATGTGTGGTTTGATTAGTTGATGGTGTTCTCGGAGGCGCTTCCATTGCTGGCATTATTCCAAGCTATGGTGGTACTCTTTTTTCTGATGATTCGCAGGTTCAATACTTTTTTAGGAATGTGTAGAGTCAAGCGGCCTTCAATGATAGCCATGGTTTGTTTTAGATCTTTTTTGTTTTGTTCGAAGATATTTGTTTAGTTTGGTGGCGATCTCATTTGATGATGGCTCTTGGAGACATTTTTGTTGTATTGGAGGTTATGGTGGTAAAGTTTCCTTCATTTTTATAGTCTTAGACAAAGATGTTGACATCGGAGGTATAACATGTTGATTAAAGATGGAGTTGGGACTTTACCTTACGTGTGTGAACATGGCTTGTGATTTCTTTGGCTCATGATTCCTTTCTGTTTCATGTCTGTTTTTGGATGTTTTTTTCCTTTTTATTTCTATATTCTGGCATCCATTGTTTTTTTGTTCTCACCGGCGATGTGGAGACCATGAACACCAGTATAATGGTATGGTTCTTTGATCGGTGATGGTGACGATACCAGTGTAACGACAACATCGAGCGGCGACGACGATGCAGACAGTGGTGTCAGTGATGCTGGAAATGTTGGTTCTGATGCTGGTGCGTGATGAGATGGGTGATGAATTATGAAATTTGAAATATGTGGATTTTTGAAAGGTGGTAATGGCGATCTTGGATCAGGAGTGTTGTTTGATTTGAATTTTCAATTGTGAATATGGTGTTTTTTTAAGGGTTGACACTTACCCCTTAAAAGTGTCATTAGAAAATACCAAAAATATGGATTGGGATCAATGTCAGCGTAATTGCGTATTCTTTGGATTTTGGGATATTAATTGTAATAACAGAATTATGAATATTTACTATTTATGCATGTATAAAGTGAAATCATTGGTCATCAATTAATTATAAAGGAAAATAAAACAATTTTAAATTAAAAATGATAAGTTATTCTATATTTATGGTTATTTTTAACGAAATTTGTTTATTATATATTCAATAAAATATTTTAATGTTATTTTAATAGTTTTTACTGGTCATGGATTAAGAATAAATCAAGTTTTATTCTATAAATTTATTTTTCTAAAAATGGTTATCATTGAATTTTAACCACATATATTAAAATAAATTTATTAAAATTATATAAAATTACCCTTTTAAATTTTATTTCATATTTGGAATCGTAATAATTAATAAAATTTAATATTCCCAACTCAATTTTTTTCTATAATGAATAGAAACAATAGTAAACAATTATCATGATTAGGGTTAAAAAAGGTTCATCAAGGGTTAAACTAAGAGATATAGATTAAAATATCAAAAAACACTAAATTTAACTTAATTTATTGCAGATATATAGATATTATTTTTACTATATTTAATTTATTTTTATTTTTAGTCACACTTTACATGAGTTATAGATTATATTATTTTAATATTTTGGAAAATTAAAATAGTTTCATATCTTACTCTTAGAAATAAATACCATAAGTACTCAATTAATAACCTACTTCCAAATTTCCTCAATGTATTAAGATTTTCATAATACCATCCTTTCTAGGAAAAAGGATTCATCCAAAGGACATTTCTCAATAAATATATACAACTCTTAACATAATACTATCAATTTTGTTACTTCTCATACCTCTTATAAATATATTGTATCAATTATAAACTAATTAGATAATTATAATAAATATAATTAAATATTATAATTATGGTATGTCAACCATTTCCCATATCCTTTATACCATATGTGAAATAAAATATCACTTTTGTATACATGTGGACTACCGATTCCACGTAGCGATTTGATTAGTTTTATATCAATACTTCACACGAATATTTGTTTTTATTGAATTAATATTTATATATGATATTTATGGAATAAGTTTTTTTATTAAATCATTTTACTCATCTACCCTCTTACTTTTACATTCATTATAAAATGATATTGGCCCTCATGCGTACGTCACATCCATGTAGTGGTGTGGTATATATTTAATAACTGATTTATATAAATAATTATAAAAGTGAAAATTATTAATAAATATGGTAATTATTTAGTGGTTCTGAATATTTACATGACTTAATCATCCCCAAGGCGATTTTACAGGAACTATTAAACCGAAACATGCATGGAAAATAGACCAATTTTCACCTTAATGTTCTTTTTCATGAAGAAATTATTAATAAAATATAATTAGATATTATAAAAGAATAATAAATGGTTATTTATATATGAATATGTATTCCTAATATATTTATAATAAATATATATTTATTATAGAAGATATATTAATACTCCCGATGCAAGATTGGATTTTAGGTAAGGCTTAATGCTGCAATCTTTTTTATTTTTGATATTTTTTTGATAAATTTATATTTAGTGAAATTATATAAATCCTAACCTTTAAAATTTATTTATGTTATTCTTATATATAAATTCACTAAATTTTTATGCATTATCTCAATTTTCTTTTCCTTTTCACTTTAAATGATCAATTTTATATTTTTGAATAAAAATTAACCTTATTCTACTTTGGTTGATGAAATGTTTCTTCCATGTCCATGATCATAAAAAAATTATGGATGTTTTTACCTATTATTGAAATAATATAAAAATTTAATTTTCATTAACCATTATTTTTTTTCCATAGGATTAAAATGAATATTGTTTATGAAATTTTTTATAAACAAGTTGTTTTTTTACTTTTTATAAAAGTGTGAAAATAATGTTATCTTTTAATGTATACAGTGTTAAAAAATTATCCTAACATCATAGTTGTTCAAATATTAGAATATTAATTTAAAATATTTCATGGTTATTTTAAATTAAAATAATTTACTCAATATTTTGTGAATTTTTAGATAAAATTTTATCAAAATTAAAGGTTAATTTTCTAATGTCTTAAATGAAAGGCTAGAATGGTATTTTAAAGGTATTTTCATATATTTCACTATCCTCTAGGGACTTTTTCTACTTCAATGGGGATATGATCATAAGGTACAATCCACTTTATTTCTCTTAGTGGATTACAATTATGATTAATTGATATTTATTCTATGAAACTCATTCGTTTTCTATGGGTTATGCTACAATTTAATGTTTATAAAATTTATTTATTTTCGTGAGTAATGCTAGGATGAACACATGGAATTTTAATGAAATTAATATTTTTTGGAAGGTTACGAAATGATTAATTTATGAGTAATCAATTATATTGGGTTGCACATTTGTATAGTTTCCATTAGGTGATAGGTGGGCCCATAATTATATAGTATTCCTATTCAATGGGTAATTTTCTCGGAGATGAGAAACTTCTAAGAGATGATGGATTTAATAAACTCATATAGATTACATTTTAAACTAAATGGATGATATTCCTAATAAAATATTGGAAATAACCATGTAGGAATATCAATTATGGGACTTTTTCTACAATGAAACACTTAAGAGTGAACCTTGGATGAGGATGTGATTTTCTATTCTTATATATATGACATAAACATAAATTTTTTTCTTATTATATCTCAACATTTCTTATTATTGATTACTTATTTCTCCCCACAATTATAGCTTATATATTTTATTATGAAAAATATGTATTTCAGGACTTATTATTAATGATATTTGACTCATTCTATATGATTACTGTATGTTATGATCAATTTCTCGTACCCTTACACTTGTATTTTTATCAGTAATGATCATTGATTGATATCTCTTATTTTTACCCTTATTGAGCAGCTAAGCTCACACATTATTATGTTTCCTCTACAAAAATTATGAATAAAGGATTCAAGTAGGATATTTCAATAAAATTTAATATATGTGAAAACAATTGTGGGATATATTAAAGATCATTCATGAAATAAAAATATTTTATTCCTAGCCTCCAAGGAATCCAAACCATTATTGGTATAGTGGACATTTTATTATAAAATTTATTGTGTATTCGACTGAAAGATGAAATATATATGTATCAAATGCTAGGTTCACCTGTATTTATATCAAACAAAGTATTATTTATTTTTAGTAATTATTATTATAGAAATTTTCCAAAAACACTACTAATAAGTATAGGTATAGGATAACATCATAAAATTTAGGTAAAGGGGATATCATGTTTTTACTTGAAAATAGTTCTTCTCTCGATATTTTCAAGTGAATACAATTGTGGAATAGATGCACCTAAGGGTAACAAATCTAAAAGAAGTGTATTGGGTATTAACTCGATCTTCATTAGTGCATTATGAGTGGCCCTAATAATTCACACCTACCTAGATAATCATTGAAGATATTCCTGGATTAATTTATATTTTCTTTATGAACCACTTTGATGGATTTTAATAAATTTTGACCATGAATCACCTAGGTTAAACCTAAGCTTTAATATAATTAAAAAAAGTGTCATGATTTAGATATCCTATGAGTGATTTTTCAGGATTACATTATTAATCTCTATGATTATTTTATCTCACACTATTCTTTTTGGTATGAGTCAAAGGCTAGACATAGGACGAATCTTGTTAACGCTAAATGTGAAAGGAAACTGAACAACTATCCTCATGCGAAAAAATGAAATGTGATATAGGATATAGAATCTTACAGATGTTCTCCCCCAACTTTCCCAATCTATTAATAGAAACATTAATCATGTTGATCTTCAAAATAAAAAATACAATGTAAAACTTTCTAGGGATTCCCTTTTTCAGAAACAATCATCTTCCAAAAGTGGTTCATCTTATCAACAAATTATTGATAAATGGATCTGAACCACTAAAAAATTTTACCATTCTATTTTTTTAGAAAATAGAAAATTTATCCTAGAAGTATATGATTTAGATGGTGGTGAAAATTTATAGTTGACTCTTTTTAAGAATATGAGGCAAGGAAAGGAAATTGAATCCTTGAAAAGGAAATATTTTAAGAAGGTAATTTTTAGTAAGTAATTTTACTTATCTAATCATATGAAAATATAATGGTAATTTATGGAAATATATTTTAAGTTTGATGAAACCATTTGTACTTATGGGGTAAATTTAACAACCCTTTTAAGGAATAATTTTGTTTTTACCATAAACGATCAAGGAAATGTTCACTAAATCTTTATTATCAGAAGATTTGGTGTTTATATAGTATTGGCTATAAGATATTATGATAAAACTGAAGAAATATTTTTCTATTCACACATGATGAAAATGGGAATTGTAGACTCAATGACCTCATAGATTAGGGGAAGAAATAGAGAGATATAATTTTTAGGAAATTATACTAATAAATCCCATGAAAAAATAATAGTTAATATTATTTCATGTTATATGTGTGTAATGTTGTGCGGTGGAAACTAATTTTTGGGTTTTGGAAACTATTTTAGGTGTAGAAATAAAGTCAATCATGAAAGAAAATTTTGAACTAATGTGAATAGGAAAATAAATGACTGTAAAAGTGAGAAGGCTCTTCTAAATGTGCCACCCATATTCTAATGCTATAATTTTAAGTAATATAGGCATTATAACAATCGTTACATGAATCCAAGGGTTAATTAAGACAATCTATAACATCATGTTACCTTGATTGAGTCAGTCTTCCCATTTTCAAAGTTCCATTTTGGTTTTTAAAATCCTTAGATGTGTTTTTCTAGGATTACTACATAATGTAGAACATGTACACATCATGTACCTGGTGTACATTTCATGTAATGCATGATGGTTCCATGTCATGGACTAAGAGATCATGTAGTGAATGGGGAGATCATGTCGTGAGTTGGTACAGGTTGTGTAAGGGTTAAATAGAGGATTTTTAACCTAAGGCGATGCATGTTTTCATGAAACTTATCAAGTGTGGACTACATGTTGTGACCAAGGGGTACACATCATTACCAGTCCCACACACCATTTAAATTCTTGAATATAGTAGTTTTTCTCATCTATTATTTCTACATCTCCTAGATCTCAGATAAATCTCTCCCTATGTTATTTTTAGAGGTGTCTCACCATCCAGATCGATCCGATTAGCTCTGGATCATCGTTGATTCTACATTACATCTCTCTATATATGTTTTGAGGTCTTGTATCGAAGGTCATTCACTGGCTAGTTTTCATGAAACATATGCTCATTATAGAGGTATATGGGATTTATCTTATCTGATAATACCTTTTCATCAAATATGAATCAATACATTGAGATTCTGGTTTGATTTTAGGGTCTTTATTTATGGAATTTTTGGGTTTTGTTTCTTTTGGATTCAATGTTGGGAATGTCAGACCCAAACATTAAGGTAGGTGGTTCCATCTCTAGCATATGATAAGGATCATGATTTATATTACTTTATAATATTTATTTATGAAATTGGCATGATTGTTTTTGTGTGTTGAAAGGGGTTTTTGAAATAAAAATGGGTTTTCCTTGTCTTATGATAAATTGAATGTGAAATGGTTTTGAATGGTTTTCAAAGCATTGAAATTGAATTGTTAAATAGATCACATGGGTTACCTTGAGTAATTAGTTGGATCTTTTATCTTGTGGCCATCATCAATTGTTTTTATTATCAAGGAGTTTTGTTTTGGGGCTTTTTTCTGTTTCCTAGGCTTATTGTTCTTGGGGACCGATATTGACATTTTGGGGGCTTACTCATGGGTTATTCCTCTCCTACATAGTCCTGTTATTCAATGATCTGTATTTTTTGCACATGATTCTTATGGAATGGGTATTATATTACTTAGACCTTTAGTATTACTTGGTTATGTGATACTTATGATTCTATTTTTTATTACTTGGATTTTGGAGTTAGTCGTGTTGTGCATGTTTATGCTTGTGGAAAATGATATGGAAAATGAGCTTTGAAACTCATATACCTGATTTTGTTTAGAACTATCAAAAAGTGAATGTTTACCATGTTATCTATAAAACTTCTTTACTACTTATCATTACATGTTTAAATTTTGAATAATTATACAAGAATTGTTATACAGAGACTTGTTATGGAACACCTATGTGGGATCTTACTGAACCTGTTAAATCACACAATGTGCACTACTTCGGTGGTGCGTAGAATTTTTATTGTCTTCTAGTATTGGGAATGGCAAGGAACCCCTATAATGAAGTGTGTTTTATGTTAGATGGGATGGGTAGCTGGTGGGGAGATGGTTGGAGTTCACCCATTACATTATTGGAGTAGCTCTTTGGTTTGGATTCCCTTGCACCTGAACTTGTCATTCATAGTTTTTAGATATATTTTCAGTTGTTTCATTTCCACAATTTGTTTGCAGTTGTAGAATTTATATTTTTTATCCTTCTTTTGTACCTTTATTTCTCTTTATATGTATGTTGCGATGTTGTTTAGGATGGGTGAAATTGTTACCTCAGTTTTTTCCTTCGATGCTCAGGTGCTTGTTGCTATCATTTGGGGATTGGGAATTCTCTTCGAGTTTGTGACATATTTGGTAGAGTTCAATGTTTCAAGGTAACTCGCGTTGGTTCATTCAGTTTGGTATTAGAGGATGTATGTCCTCAATAATCTTTTCTTTGTGTATCATTTTGACTGGAGATAGGATTTTTGGGACTTGAGAGGTTTGTTGTGATGATTTCCTAGCCATCTCTTATCATAATGAGACTCAAGCTACCATGGGATATCGGAATATGCGTCTCATGTGATTGTTTATGCTTTTAAAAATATCTATTTTTTCTTGTGGGTTTTATAGTGTGAACTTATATTTTTTCTATGTCCCATCTGTCTTTTGTTTTGGTGTTTAGTAGTATGCCTCTGAGATATCTTCCATAGGTGCCTCAGGAAGGTGCAGTTGATTGTCCTCAAGGAAATCCCCCCATATATTAGACTCTCATCAAGACTATCATATGTGTAGACCATTCTATCAATTAGGATTTTCCATTAGTTCAAAAGACAGTGTTTGAAGTACAATTCGGAGTTGGAGGGGAAAGTGATCGATCGTGAGAGTTTTTGCACGAGAAGGCACAATCCTTTAAATGGATGACAAAACCTCAAGATGCAGAGGATTGGCTAGATAAGATCGATAAACTCTCCAACTTCGTAGAGACATGTGATAATATCATGGTGAAGTGTGCAGCGTTCAGACTCAAGGGACCCGACAAGTGTTGGTGGGACTATATGGTCCAGGCAGAAATTTAAATCATTTTAATGTACGACCTACCATCTTCATGATCATCATGATGTCAATTTTCCCTTACCATCATTATTTATTATTCTTAAAAATAATAATCTATGAATAAAAAATATAATTACTAAATGAATTTTATTCTATATATTTTATAATAATCATCTATTTGACTATATTCTACCTACTGAATTCATTTTCGACATATAAACTTAATACATATAAAAAACTTTAGTAAACATAAATGATTAAATAATTGTTTATTTAATGGTAATTGGTACGATAAAATGAATAATAAATAGGAAAACATTATTAAAAAATAAATAAATTATATATGTTTATTATCTATTAATATATAGAACATACGAGAGGGTTTGGACACAAAGTAAAGAACTTTTCATAAAAAAATCATATTTTAAAGTTTCACTTCCACCTATTTTTCTTCCATGTTCTTCCAAATGGTTCAAGAAAACTCTTATATATTATTCAATGGTTAAAAATGGAATTTTTTTACAATATTTGACTCTCTAAATAATTAATTTAAAAATGTATTTTTTATGGTTTTATTTAAGTGACACTTTAACTTAAAACCTCGTTTTAAATTTTTTAAGATTTATTTATAAAATATTTTCATCCCATGTAAATTATTTAAAAATAATTTTATGAATTTATTATAAATTAACTTTTATGAATATTTGACCTTTTATCAAAGGTTCTAAAATAATGAGTATTTTTTGCGATATGTTTTCTGATTCTTTACAATAGTCAAATGAAATTTTCTATTTTAATATATACTGTGATAATGAATTTTTCCACCGCTGCCACCATTATTTGATTTTTGAATTACATTAAAAGTATAATTTGTTTTTTTAAATAAAACCATTCATTTCATTTTTCTTTTTATTTAGTTATTTTGCATGGTTTTTTAAAGGAAATGGGTATTTTGATATATAAAAAGTCATATGGGTTGAAAATAGGTTTTCAAAGGTTTTTTGATGAAAAGGTGCATGTGTAAATTAATTTATTCATGATATGGAACATTGGAATTATATATTAGAAACATTTCAAATCGATATAACAAATATAATGGGTGATCCTAGATAGAAAATGGTTATCTAAATATGTCTTATATGATGGATGAGCCCAAATAGCATCATGTGAGCCCATTATAGCTTATACGATGGGCATGCCCCACTCACACTCCAATACATTGTGTATTGTTCCATTTATTATTAGTAAATAAGTATAGTGTTACCAAATGGTTTATCCAATGGATTTAATGGGAATCTAGTTTTGTTTACATGGATTTAAAATGGGTTTTAAATGAGATTCCCTAAGATTCAAAAAAACGGATTTAATTTTATTGATATGGGTTTTAGAGATTTTATTTGATTAAAATGTATGTTTATAAGTGATTTAAATGGAAATGAATTGTTAACTTTTTCCAAATTAAATTGTGATAAATTTATAATATTTAGTGATTTTAATGTTTTTCAATAGATTAATGGATTTTACCTTTTATATGCCTTACAGATATTTTTTTTTACATCCAACATTTTAAAATGTTTTTAACATGGTTTTAGGATGGGTAAGGGTAAATAATAATAAAGTTGAAATTCATGAAGATTTATCTTTAAGAGAAAACACTTTTCAATTCCAAGGTATTATATTATTAAAAAAATTGATATTTCATAGAAGTGTGTGCTTATAATATATGGTTTTATTATGTATAGGTTATGACCTAACTCTCCAAAAATATAAATTATAAAGATATTTTGGAATTAAATATGTTTAATTATTATTTAAAGATAATAAATCATGTAATGTAAATAAATGTTTCCATATTGTCATGAATTTACTCTATAACATTCCTTTCCTTTTTTTCAGTTCCACATATTTTATTTGTTCTTATTTCAAAATGACATGGAAAGATGATTGAACATTCATTAATGTGAGATGCTATTTATCTCATTTAATTAGGATTTTAAGCTCTATCCTTTAAAAATTCATATGTAATTGATATAGTTCAATACCCATTCTAGAAAAACTAGTATGATCGTTTCAACTAAAGAAATAACCCACCAATTTCACCTTCCCAAGATGGTAATTTATAGAGTATTCATAATATTTAATAAAATATAACTATCCCATTTTATGTATATTAAACACTTTTACTATGAATATATTGTTCATTATTTAATGATCAATAAGTATATGAATATATATATTATACATTTCTCCCTAATGTTGATGTCATCACATTTTCAAAGAAAAATTACCATTACCAGCTCCAAATCATGTGTTGGGAAATATTTATCATGTATCTCCAATTTATGTGAGTTTTATGCTACAAAATAGTAATTATGCTCTATAAAAAACCCCAAGATTTTCTTCGATGCAACATTGTATTTGATAACCCCTACTCCACTAACAAGTAATGTGACAAAGGGTGCGCTGGTCAATATTCTGTTTAACTCCTTGGAATTTTCATCACATCAATATATCCAAAAGAACCAAGATTCATTCCCTCTGTAATTGGTTAATGTATTTTTTTAACACTAATAAATGTGCTACAAAGTGTCTATAATATCCAAATAATCCATGTAAACTAAATATCATTGTCACCGTAATGGGTTTAGGCCATTTTTCAATAACTTCGACCAGTGATGGTTCTACCAATATACTATCTCTTATTACTACATAACTCAAGAATAACAATTTCTATGACAAAAAATCAATTCTTATAAATTTTTAATACATATTCTCATTCCACAATGTCTATAAAACAATCTTTAGATCAAATTTAGAATCATCTTTCTCTTATAATACATAAGAGTATAATTTAGAAATACTACTAAAAAATTTCTAGGTAATCTATGATAGCAATATTTATTAGAACCATGAATATAGATAAAAATCTATTATATTTTATGAGATATTTTTATTTTAATAAATTTAAATTCTATGATACTATTTTTACATGTAAAATCCAGCTTAAGCACATTGAGATATTATATTAAAATATTATTATTTACTTTCATAGTAATCGACAATTATTTGGATTTTAGGATATGAATATTAATAACACATTTATGAATATTTATTTTTTATGCATGTATAAATTTAATTCATTCGTCATCAATTAATTATAAATAAAAATAAAAAAATTTGAAAGTAAATAGATAATTTTTTCTAAAATATGGATATTAAGAGAACAATATTTTCTTGTTATAATAAATTATTTTATTCTATTTTTATGTTTAAATCTTTTGAAATTTTTTTATTATATATTTATTAAAATATTTTTATATTATTTTTATAGTTTTTACTAGTTATAGATTAAGAATAAATCCAGATCAATGCGTTAAATGCATTTTCAAAAAATATTTCTCATTGAATTTTATGCACATATATTAAAATAAATATATTAAAATTATATAAATTTACTCCTTTAAATTTTATTTCATATTTGGAATTGTAGTAATTATTACTATTTAATATGTCTATCTCATTTTTTTCCTATAATGAATATAAAAAATAGTAAAAATTTATCATGGCTAGGGTTAAAAAAGGTTTATCAATGATTAACCTATGATATATAGATTAAAATATCACAAAACCCTTGATTTAATTTAATTAATTGCAGGTATATAGATATAATTTTTATAATATTTAATTCATTTTTATTTTTAGTGACACTTGACATGAGTTATACATTATATAATTTTAATCTTATGAAAAATTAAAATTGTTTCATATCCCGCTCTTATAAAAGAATACCATATTTACTCTATTAATAACAACCTTCCAATTTTCCTCAATGTTTTTTTTCATAGTACTATCCTTTTGAGGAAAAAGGTTTTATACAAAGGACATTTCTCAATGAAGATGTATAACACTTTACATAATACTATCTATTTTGTTTCTTCTCGTACCTCTTATAAATATCTGGTATCCATTATAAACTAATTATATAATTATATTAAATATAATTAAATATTATAATGATGGTATATTTAACATTTTTCACCTTCTTTCTACCAAATGGGGAATAAAATATAACTCATGTATACATGTGGACTACCGATTCCACATATTGATATAATTAATTTTATATCACTACCTCTCATGGATATTTATTATTATTGATTCAATATTTATATATTATATTTATGGAATAATTATTTTTATTAAATCATTTTACTCATCTACCCTTTTACTTTTTCATTCATTAGAAAATGATAATGGCCCCCATGCATACCTCACATCCATTCAGTGATGTGATATATTTATCAAAACTGATTTATATAAATAATTATAAAAGTGACTATGATTAATAAATAAGATTATTATTTAATTATTATGAATATTTAACTGATTTAATCATCACCAATATGATTTTTGAAGAACCATTAAACTAAAACATTCATGGAAAATGGGACAGTTTTCACCTAAATGTTCATTTTCAAGATGAAATTATTAATAAAATATAATTAGATATTATAAAAAAATATTTATTTAAATAATAATATGTTTTTTTAATATATTTTAAAAATATATTTTATTATAAAAGATATATTAATACTCTTGATGCAAGATGGGATTTTAGGTAAGGGTTAATGCTACAATCTTTTTTATTTTTGAGATTTTTTATGAAAAATTTATATTTAGGGAAATTATATAGATCCTAACCTTTAAAGTATTATTATATTATTCTAATTTATGAAGTCATATAATTTTTATGAATTATTTTAGTTTTCTTTTCTTTTTCACTTTAAAAGATCGATATAATATTTTTGATGAAAAATTGACATTATTTCACTTTGGTTGATGAAATGTTTCTCCCATGTCTGTGATCATAAAATAACATTTAGGGATGTTTTTACATATTATTGAAATATTATAAAAATTAAATTTTCATTATCCTTTACTTTATTTAAATAGGATTAAAGTGAATATTGTTTATGAAATTATTTCTAAACAAGTTTTTTTTACTTTTTACAAATGTTTGAAAATAATGTTCTCTTTTAATGTATACAGTGTTAAAAAATTATCCTAACATAATAGTCATTCATATATTAGAAGTTTATTTTAAACTATTTCATGGTTATTTTGAAATAAAATTATTTACTCAATATTTTGTGAATTTTTAGATAAAATTTTATCAAAATTAAAGGATAATTTTCTAATGTTTTAAAACAAAGGTTATAATGTTATTTTAAAGGTATTTTCATATATGTAACCATCCTATATGGATTTTTTTCTGCTTCATGGGGGATATGATGATAAGATACAATCCACTTTATTTCTCTCTGTGGCTTATGATAATGGTGAATTGATATTTATTCTTTGAAACCCATTTTTTTCTATGGGTTATGATACAATTTAATGTTTATAAAATTTATTTATTTTCATGAGTTATTCTAGGAGAAACACATTGAATTTTCATGAAATTAATCTTCCTTTGGAAGGTTATTAAATAAATAATTTTTTAGTATTCTATTATATTGTGTTCCACATTTGTATAATTTGAATTAGGTGATAGGTGGGCCCTATAATTATATAGTATCCCAATTCATTGGGTAATTTTAAAGGAGTGGAGAAACTCTTAAGAGATGTCATATTTAATAAACTCCAAATAGATTAAATTGTAATCTTGATGCATGATATTCCTAATAGAATATTAGAAATAACCATGTAGGAATATGAATTATGGGACTTTTTCCACAACGAAACACTTGTGAGTGAAAAATATTTATTTCATGATTCCCCACAATTATTGCTTATATATGTTATTATGAAAAATATTTATTTCATGACTTATTATTAATTATATTTTACTCATTGTGTATGATTATTTTATGTTATGATCAAGTTCTCATACCCTTATACTTGTATTTTTATCACTAATGATCATTGATTGATATCACTTATGTTTACCATTATTGAGAATCTAAGCTCACCCATTCTTATGTTTCCTCTCCAAAAATTATGTGTAAAGGTTTAAATTAGGGTATTTAAATACAATTTTATATGTTAGAAGAACATTTTCCTATATAATAAAGATCATTCATGAAATAAAAATACTTTATTACTAGATTCCAAGTAATCCAAACCTTCATTGGTATAGGGAATTTTTTTTATAAAATGTATTGAATATTAATCTAAAAGACAAAATACATCTGTATCAAATTTTGGGGTCACATATTTTTTTATCAAAGAAGGTTTTAGTTATTTTTTGTAATTATTGTTATAAAAATTCTCCAAAACACTATTAGTTAGTATATGTATAGGATAACATCATAAAAGTTAAGTAAAGTTGATATGATGTTTTTTCCTAGAAAATAGTTCTTCTCTTGATATTTTCAAGCAAATGCAATTGTGGAATAGATACACCTAAGTGTAAAAAATATAAAAAAAGTGTATTGGGTATTAATTTGATCTTCAGCAGTGCATGATGAGTGGCCCTAATAATTCACACCTATCTAGATAATCATATAAGATATTCCTAGATTAATTTATGTTTTCTTTGTGAACCACATTGATGGATTTTAAAGAAATTTGACCATGAATCACCTAGGTTAAACCTAAGATTTAATATAATTAAAAAAAAGTGTCATGATTTAGATATCCTATGAGTGATTTTTCAGGATTACATTATTAATCACTATTATTATTTTTTCTCACACTATGTTTTTTTTCTATGAGTCAAAGGCTGGACCTAGGAGGAATCTTGTTATTTCTAAATGTGAATGGAAACTAAACAACCTTCCTCGTTAGAAATAAAATAAAATGTTCTCTAAGATATAGAATATTACAGATGTTCTCCCCCAACTCTCCCAATCTATGAATAGAATCATCAATCATATTGATCTTTAAAATTACAAATACAATGTGAAAATTTCTATGGATTCCCTTTTGTAGAAACAACCATCTTTCAATGGTGGTTCATCTTATCAATTAATTATTGAGAAATAGATCAAAACCAGTAAACAATTTCCCATTATATTTTTTTAGAATATAAAAAATTTATCCTAGAAATATATGATTTGGAGGGTAGTGAAAATTTATAGTTTACTCATTTCAAGAATACGAGGAAAGCATAAGAAATTGAATCTATGAAAAGGAAATATTTTTATAAATTATTTTATGGTACGAAATTTCCCTAATCTATTCATATGGAAATATAATGTCAAATTATTAAAATATATTATAAGTATGATGAAACCATTTATACTTATGGGGTAAATTTAAGAATACATCTAATGAATAATTTTGGTTTTACAATCAACCATAATAGAAAAGTTCACTAAATATTTATTATCATAAAACTTGGTGTTTGTACAGTTTTGTCTATAAGATATTATGATATCACTGAAGAAATATTTTTCTATTCAGACTTGATGAAAATGGGAATTTAAGACTCAATGGCCTCATAGATTAGGTGAAAAAAATACAAGGATATAATTTTGAGGAAATTATAATAATAAATCCCATGATGGAATGAAAATTAATCTTTTTTCATGATATATGTGTGTAAAGTTGTGCGGTGGAAGCGGCTTTGTGGGTTTTGGTAACTGTTTTAGTTGTGGAAACAAAGTCCATCATGAAAGAAAATTTATATCTGATATGAATAGGCCTGTAAATGAATGTAATAGTGACAAGGCACTTCTAAATGCACCATCCATAATCTAATGTTATAATTTCAAGTAATATAGCCATTATGACAATCATTTCATGAATATGAGGGTTAATGAAGACAATCAATAACATCTTTTTACCTTGATCAAGTCTCTCTTCCACTTTTCTGTGTTCAATTTTGGTTTTTAAAATCCTTAGATGTGTTTTTCTGGGGTTACTACAGACTATAGAACAGGTACACACCATTAACCTCATGTACATGTCATGTACTTCATTTGGTTGCATGTCATGGATTGGGAGATCATGTAGTGAATAGGGAGATCATTTTGTGAGCTGGTATAGGTTGTATAGGGGTTAAATAGAGGCTTTTTAACCAGAGGCGATGGATGTTTTAGTGAATCTTATCCAGCATAGACTAAACGTCGTGACCAAGGGGTACACATCATTACCAGGCCCACACACTAGTTAAATTCACGCATTTAGTATTTTTTTCTCATGTATTATATTTATATATCCACCATTATAGAATAAATATCTCCCGGGGTGATTTTTAGAGGTGTCTCACCTTCAGGATCTATCTGATTAGGTTTGGTTCATTTTTTATTCTAGGTAGCGTCTCTCTATGTCTGTTGTGAGATCTTTTATCGAAGGTAGAACTTTTGCAAGTTGTTTTGTTGAAGATGTTCATTATATAGGTATGTTGTCATTCTTCTATCATCTAATAACTTTTCTTCAATTATGATTCAATCCTTTGAGATGCTGGTTTAATTCTAGGGTCTTCATTGACAACATTTTTGGGTTTTGTTGCTTTTGGATTAAATTGTGGATGTGTCTGACCAAAACATTTAGGTAGGTGGTTCCATCTCTATAATATTATAAGGATCGTGATTTCTATTACTTTATAAAATTGATTTATGAAATTGTCATGATTGTTTGTGTGCGTTGAATAGGGGTTTTGAAAGAAAAATGGGCTTTCCCTGTCATTTTATAAATTGACTATGAAATGGATTTGAATGGTATTAAAAGCATTGAAATGGAGTTGTGAAATTGATCGAATGGGTTACCTTGGGTACTTAGGTGGATGTTTTATCTTGTGGCCATCAAGCATTTTTTTTATTATCAAAGAGTTTTTTCTTGGGGCTTCCATCTGTTTCCTAGGCTTATTGTTCATTGGGACCGATATTGACATTTTGAAGGGCTTACTCATGGGGTATTACTCTCCTTCATAAGCTTGTTATTCAAGGATATGTTTTTTGTGCACTTGATTCTTATGGAATGAGTAGTCTATTACCTAGACATCTGGTATTCCTTAGTGATTTGATACTTATGATTCTATTTTGTATTGCTTGGATTTCAGAGTTATTCATGTTATACATGTTTATACTTGGGGAAAATGATATGGAAAATGTGCATTGAAATTGATATACCTATTTTTGTTTAAAACTGTCGAAATGGGAATTTTTACCATGTTATATATAATTCTACTTTACTACTTATCAATCCATGTTTTAAATTTTAAATAATCATATAACAATTGTTGTACAAAGACTTGTTATGGAACACCTTGATGGGATCCTACTGAAAATTTTAAATCACACCATGTGCACTACTTCGGTGGTGCGTAGACCTTTGATTGTCTTCCAGTGTAGGGAATGGAAAGGCACCACTATAAGGTAGTGATGTTCATGTTAGTTAGGTCGGGTTAATGGTGTTGAGATGGTTGGAATTCACCCATTCCATCATTGGAGTTGTTGTTTAGTTTGGATTCCCTTTTATCTGGACTTGTCATTCATAGTTTTTAGCTCGTTTTTTAGTTGTTTCATTTCCACAATTTTTGTATAGTTATAGAATATATTTCATTTTATCCTTCTATTGTTATTTTCTTTCTCTTTATATGTATGTCATGAGGTTGTTTAGGTTTGGAGAAATTGTTCCCTTAGTTTAGTTGTTTTATGATCAGGTGCTTGTTTCCAACCCACAGGGATGGGGAATTCTCTTCGAGTATGTGACATATTGGGTCGAGTTCAATTTTTCAGGGAAACTCGAGTAAGTTCAATAAGTTTTGTCTTAGAGGAGGAATGTCCTCGATAATCTTTTCTTGTCCTGTCAGTTTAACTGGAGATAGGATTTTCTGGACTTGAGATGTTTTTTTGATGAGTTCATGGCCATATATTATTATAACGAGACTCAATCTACCATGGGATATTGGGATATGTGTCTAAAGTGTTGTTTTTTTACTTTTAAAAATATCTATTTTTTCTTGTGGGTTTTCTAGTTTGAACTGATATTTTTTCCTCTCATCGCTCTTTTGTTTTGGTGTGCAGTAGTATGCCTTTGAGATATCTTCCACAGCTGCCTCAGGAAGGTGCATTTGATGGTCCTCAAGGAAACCCATCTATATATTATAATCTCATCCAGACTATCATACGGGTAGACCATGCTATCTATTAGGATGTTCCATGTGTTCAAAACACAGTGGTTGAAGTACAAATTCCAGTTGGAGGGGAAATAGATCGATCACGAGAGTTCCTGCACGATAAGGCACTATCATTTAATGGGACGACTAAACCTCACGATGCAGAGGATTGGAAATATAGGATCTATAAAATCTTAGACTTACTGGAGACACCTGAGAATTTCATAGTGAAGTGTGCAGTGTTCAGACTCGAGGGACCCAACAAGCGTTGGTGGGACTCCATGTTCTAGGCAGATGTGGGATTAGATTGGAAGTGTTTCAAAACCCTATTATTTCATTAGTTTCTTACATAGTCTCTATTTTTGAAAAATTCATTGCAGTTCTTGTCTTTATATCACGGAGAGTGTATGGTGTCGACAAACACCAATCGGTTTAATAATATTTTATTTTTTTAGATGTCGTAAAGAATGACCAGCTGAAGGTGGTGAAGTACCTACAATGATTGCAACCGGACATTAGATTGAAAGTGTTTACATTAAAGATTTCTACCTATGCTAGGAAAATGGATAGAGAAATTATGGAAGATATGGACATGGAAGGAACAATTATATTCACTGCCTCTTCTCTTCCATTGGTTGATATATTAAATGTCATGCATGGGAATAAGAGGAAGTGGCGGGACAGTCATAGGAGAGGTGGAGGTGGGTCTCAATAGTGAGCATCCACCTCACTATCTATTTTAGTTGACAGTGTGCCTCTAACATTATACCAGTGTGGATAGGGGGTCACCCTATATGTTCATTTCCAATGCCCACAAATATGTGCAATAATTTTGGATGTGTTGGTTATCTATAGTGTTTCTGTCAAGCTATGTATATGCCTCATTATATTCAGGGTTTGTCAGCTTTAAAGGCTACTACGGTGAAGTCTGAAGCTTTAAAGACTATAGGTCTATAGCCAGAGGCCTTATGAGTGAAGCATTTACATATAGTAGATGAGTTTCCAATGGAAGTTTATGTGGGTCCAACTATAGTTATAGGTGCATTCCATATTGCTACTTATGTAGCTACTGCGTTTTTTAATACCTATGACTCCCTATCATTTATATCTTCATATTTTTTTGATATGATTAAACTTCAAATAGAACTTATTCCATTTACAATAAAGATAGAGACACCTCTTAGTAAGAGTAAAGATAAGTTGTTCTTGTGTCTTTGTTGTTCATTCATAATGGCCGATATAGAGTTCGTCTAGGATTTTCTCATTATTGATCTAGATTCATTTGATATCATCATTGGTAGAGATTTCCTTGTTTCTCATTAAAAAGAGGTTGATAGTTATCATCAGCATGTTTTATTTCTTGTTTCCAATGAGAGCTCTAATGTGTTTCAGAGAGAGTGGGACCTGAGTTCAGGTCAGGTAGGACCATCCCTCCCAGAGCTCAATATTTTCTTTCTTTCTATTGCATTTGATCCCAAGGACATTTCAACTATTGATGAACTTCTTGTTGTTCTCTGAGACATTCCTGATGTTTTCCTAGATGACTTCTCCAGTATTCCTCTAGAGAGAGAGGTAGAGTTCATGATTGACCCAGTGCCAGGTACACAACCGATATTGATTCCTTCTTACCATATTTCACATGAAGATTGGAATGAACTCAAGATTCGGTTTGATTACCTATTATAGAAGGGTTTTGTTCTCCCTAGTGTTTCAGCTTGGACATCTCATATGCTTGTTACCAAGAAAGTAGATGGTTCACTTCGTTTATTTGTATACTATCGGTAGATGAAATGGGTAATGATTTATAATAGATACCATTTTCCTCTAGTGTTTGATTTGTTTGATCATTTTAAGGGAGGAAAGTGGTTTTCAAAAATTGATCTCCGGTCAGGTTCTCATCAACTACAAGTCTTGGAGTCTGATATACAAAAGGCAACCTTCAGAAGATGGTATGGCCATTATGAATATCTTTTGATTCCTTTGAGTCTGACTAAAACTACTATAGTTTTTGTGGACTTGATGAATCAAATAATACACCAAAATATTGATACTTTTTTGGTGGTTTTGGTGGATGATATTCTAGTTTATTCAAATTTAGAGTGTGACCATGAGAACCATTTGAGTTTGGTTTAGGATATTTTGAGAAATCGCTATCTATTTGGAATGGTTTCAAAATTCAGTTTATAGATTTGAGAAGTGAAGTTATTGTTAAAAATAATTTTTAAGCTTAGCTTATTAGTTGATCTAGGGAAGGAAAATTTTATTTCATCCTAGAAGGAACCACGAAATGTCTTTGAGGTACGAAGCTTCCTTGGCCTTTCTATATACTACCAAAGGTTCTTCATGGATTCCAATAATCTAGAGTTACCTATGACTAATCTTAAAAAGAAATTGGTTAAATTATCATGGTATTTAACGTGAAAATCATCTTTTGATGAACTGAAATAAATTCTAGAATCGACACCTGTTCTGATCTTACCTAATCCTAGTAAGGGGTACATGGTGTTTTGTGATGCATATCGTGATTTTTTGGGATGTGTTCTAATAGGGTATGATCATGTGGTAGCATAAGAATCTCATAAACTATGACCACATGAGTATAACTACATCACTCAATTTTTAGATCATACGACGGTGATGCATGCACATAAGTTTTGAAGGCACTGTCTCATTGGGGATAAGTTCACAGTTTTCTCTGATAAAAAAAAGATAAACTATATATTTTCTCAGAAGGACATGAATCTTAGAGAGAGATGATTGGTATAATACCTTCAAACATTTGACTTTGAAATACCATACGCTCTATGAAAAGTGAATATTGTTTTAGACTCTTTAAGAAGGAAGGTACCATCACATGTTGTTCTGGAATCGATGGATGAGTGGAATATTAAGGGGATTTTTTGTTAGTTGCGCTTGGATGTTCAGGAGGATGTCTCATGTATGGTTATGATTAGTGTCTAGTTTTCATAATCTCTCATATATTATATATTGCAAGTACAACAACTAGATGATGACTTTCAAAAAAATTGGAAAACCATTATTGTGGGGAGACCATTTCCGGTTAGTCTTTTTCTTCAAATGGCCTACTTCACTTCAAAAAGTGAGTTGTTATCCTCGCATCTGTGATAAGTTCAGTTTTTTTTAATTGTCATGTCTCTTCTTGGTTCATTTTTCTAGGTGCTAAAAATATTTATTATGATATGAGAAGATGGTTCTGGTGTCTAGTTATGAACTATGACATTGCAGATTATGTGTCTCGCTATTACACCTTCTAATGGATAAAGGTAAAGCACTTGAAGACCTCTAGTTTACTTCAACCTATCTCGGTTCTAGTTTGTAATTGGGATGAGGTGTCCATGGATTTTTTTTTGGTTTTATATGAACTCCTTGAGGAAAAAATGCTATCTGGGTGGTTATTTATTGGTAGATGAAGTCTTCTCATTTCATTCAGATCAAAGACACCACTAAAGTTGAATATCTAAGTAAGTTTAATGTGTAGGAGATTGTGGGGTAACATGGGAGTCCTATTGTCATTGTTTCATATAGGGATCATAAGTTGACCTCAAGGTTTTAGAGGAGTATTTAAGAGTCAATGGTGACTCAGGTCATTTTTATCCCACCTTTCCATACACGGAAAGATGGATAGATGGTGCATGTAATTCAGATCCTAGATGATATGCTTCCTGCCAATGTCTTGGATTTTGGTGGATCGTGGGATATCCATCTAGGACTAGTTGAGTTTTTTTACAACAAAACCTATAATTCTTCTATCAGAATGGCCCCCTTAGAAGGATTGTATGGTTGTCTATGTAGATCACCACTTTTTTTTGAAGAGGTGGGAAAAGTACCAATGGTTAGACCAAGACCAGTACATGAGACTTCAGCAAAGAATCAGGATGTGAGATGATGTCTAGTTATATCCTAGAGTTTATATAAATCATATGATGATCAGAAATATTGCACTTTGGGTTTTAGAAGTTGTTTATTAGGTTTTCTTGAATGTTTCTCTATATATGGGTCACCGTCGCGTCAGAAAAAAATAGTTGGCTTTGAGATATGTTGGAAATTTTGAGATCACTGAACAGCTTGGACATGCTGTTTATCGGTTACCATTGCCAGAACATTTGACAGGAATTCATGATATTTTTCACATATAACAACTTTGGAAGTATCACCCTGATCATGCTCACATTCTGAGTTTGGAATAAATTAAGTTAGAACCAGATGGTTTTGTTTTGGATAAACTAATGTAGATCGTTGAATCTTAAGAGAAATATGACATGTTAATTCGATTATGTTGGTTTGAGTTATATGGAAACAAGGATCATATTCTCATGACACATGGGAGCATTGTTTGTTGATGAGGGAGTGGTGGCCTCATATTTTTTCAGGGATTATATCTTCCACATGACTTCTTGGGGATGGAAAGTCCTTATGGAGGGTAGTTTGTAACATCTTGTTACCATGATCAGGTATGTTTTCCCTTTTTCTATGTTCCCTTATTGTTTTTAAAATCCCTAGATGTGTTTTCTAGTTTTAATACAGACTAAAAAATAGGTATATGTCGTGTACCAAAATACATGTTGGGTACTTGGTGCTGGTTTCATGTCATGGACTAGGAGATCTTTTCATGAATGGGGAGATCATGCCATGAAATGGTACACATAATGTACCTAAGGTACACATTATATAGGGATTGAATAAAATATTTTTGACTAGAGGTGGGAGGTTTTTTGACGTAACTTATCCAACATGGACTACACGTTGTGATCAAGGGGTACCCATCGTGATCCGAATTATGCCCAGGATAAATTCACATGTTTAGAATTTTCGCTCAACTATACTTTCCATATCTTCTAGATCAAGGACCAGTTCTCTCCCTATGTGATTTTCAAAGTCTTCTCACCTTTCATATCGATCTAATCGGCTCTGGTACATCATTTCATATATGGTACATCACTCCAGATCCGTTGTGTGATCTTGTGTTGATGGCCATTCCTTGGCTAGTTTTAGTGCAGTGGATGTTTTTTCTTGAGGTACGCGGGCTTTAATATATTCACCAATATCATTCATTTAATTTTTAATCAATACATTGATATGAGGGTTTGATTCTAGGGCCTTTGTTGATAGAATTTTAGGGTTTTGTGGATTTTGGATTCCATTGTGGGCTTGTGCGACACAAACTTTGAGGTAGGTGTTTATATCTCTACCCTATTATAATGAGATTGATTTCTATTGCTTTATGAAATTAATTTATGAATTTGGAATAATTTTTTTTGCGTTTTGAAAAAAAAATTAAAAGAAAAATGGTTTTTTATTTTCTTTTGATAAATTTATTGTAAAATGGTTTCGAATAGTTTTTAAAGAATTCAAATAGAATTGTGAAATTGAGCACATGGGTTACCTTGGGTACTTAGGTAGAAGGTTTAACTTGAGTCCATCATCCATTGTTGTTATTATAAATGAGTTTTTTCTGGGGTAATTCAACTACTTCCCAGGCCTATTATTCTAGGGGACTGATATTGATTTTTTGGGTTGTTTACTCGAGGGGTATTCCACTCCTTCGTAGGCCTATCGTTCTAGGATTAGTTTTTTGGAAAATGTTTCTTAGGGTATGAGTAGTTTTTTTCCTAGGCATATAGTATTCCTTGGTGCTCTGGTACCTATGCTTCTATTTTGGGTTCCTTTTCATTCTGAGTTATTTGTGGTATAAATTTTTATTCTTGTGGAAAATGATATGGAAAATATTCTTTCAAATAGATATACCTACTTTTTTTAGAACTGTTAAAATGGAAATATTTACCATTTTTTCTATAAAACTACTTTCATTTATCATGATGTGTTTTAAATTTTATATAGGCATACAAGAATTGTTATATAAGGACTTGTTGTGGAACAACTGGGTGGGGTCCAACTGATCCTATTAACTCACACCCTGCACACTGCTTTGGTGGTTCATATACATTTTTTTTCTTCTAGTATAGGGAAAGGCACGGTGGAGAGTTTAATTTTATCTGGGATGGGTATATGGTGGTGAGATGTTTGGATTTAATCCATTCCATCATTGGAGTAGTTTTTTGGTTTTGAGTCCCTTGCAATCAGACTTTTCATTTTGAGTTTTTCGATACTATTTCAGTTGTTTTGTTTTGGTTTTTTTCTTATAGTTATCGAATATATATTTTGTTAGTCTTATGTTGTTATTTTATTTCTCTATATATGTATGTTGTTAGGCCATTCAGGTTGTGAAAAATAATTCCCTTAGATTTTTGTTCAATGCTCAGGTGTTGATCACCATCCCATGGGGATCGGGAACACCCTTTGGTTATGTGATGGATCGGGTTGGGTGCTTGGTTTTATGGAAATCCGAGTCCATTTGTTAAACAATAATCATTAACAACCTATTAATCTCATTTAAAAATAGAAAGATCATGTTATTACAACTACGAATGTTTTCACGAGAATGATGTAATCAAAGCTACACTTACCATCCACTCTAAAATTGAAAAGGTCTTATTCCATACTATATTTATCAACTCTTATACCAAAATAATTATCAGATGGAATTACATAAACACAAAAATGATTATATGTGGACTTGGTAGTAGAAATTATAATTTTTATGCTAATTATATCTCAATTATATCACTCTTCTTCATTAAAGGTTTGTAGGTATGTATTTTGTGAAAGTATTATGATTCTCCCTCTAGTTAAATTTGATGTTACTTTAGACATGGATTCCCCAATTCATACTGATGGGGTTCACCTGTTATTTTTGTTAATAATATTTATGGTTCAACCTATATTTAAATATATTTTATAAAACTAATCAATATTATTGTTAAGAATAAATTTATTATACCCAATATATATGACTTTTTTGATTAATTATTTAGAGCTCAATACTTTTCCAAGACTGAAAATTATTATTCATGCCATAAATAAAAGGGGAATAGTAGGATATATACAAGATGTCTTACCTTATAATGATTATGAATTATGAATTTATATTTATTCCTTTTGGATATACAAATTCACATTCTATCTTTAAATACCTAGTCAATAGAGTCTTTAAATATTACATGGATCATTTTTTGGTAGTCATGGTTGATTTTATTCTTATATATGGGATGAGAAAAAAATATTATGGAATAAATTGGAGGATTGTATTAAAGGCCTTGAAGAAATATAGGTTTTTTGAAAAATTTACCATGTGTGAATTTTGGATATATAAAACCACATTCTTGGGAAAAATAATATCAATTATAGGTATATTAGAGTATCCTCCAAAGACTGAATTTATTAAACAATGGACAAATCCCACTGTGGTAATCAGGAAAAATATTCTTCTTAGGATTTAAGGATACCAAATATTCTTATTGATATATTTCTCATGAATGTGTAATATAATAACCATGTTTTCTTGGAGGGAATATAAGATCCACTGAAAAAGGAATGTGAGGATAATTTTAAGGAGTTGAAGATAAGTTTGTTCAGTGCACATGTACTTATCATACCTACAGTAGGGAAGGGTTTGTGGTATTTAGTGATTCTTTGAAGAAGTTAATGGAATTAATCATTATTTATAATTATATATTGATATATTATACCTCATACTAGTTAAATATTTTAGAGAAAAAAATTCCGAACTAATGATTTAGAGTTAAAAGAAGTAATTTTGGCACTAAAAATATGGATGAATTATCATTAACATGAAAAGTGTGACCTATATTCTAATCATAAAATATTTAATTATATATTCATAGAGAACTATTTGAATATGTAACAATGTATATGGATGGAGTCAATTAAATATTATGACTTCTCAAAACACTGTCATTGTGGGATGACGAACATTGTGGAAGATTCCCCCACTTGTAAAGGCCATACAATTTTATCCATGATGAGGATTAAAAGAGATAAATTACTTATTGATTTTTAGAATTTGGATCTTAAAACTATGATTAATAGTGAAATATTACATATTTCTCCTATGAATTTACAACCATACATCCATGTGATGATTAAAGAGGCACAAAAAGAGGATGTGAAACTACAGAAGATGGACATAGTTTTTCCTGAGATCAACCATTATTGTGGTTGAATGATTAGATTAGGAAACCAAGTTTGTGCCCCATAAATATAAGACATAAATAAAATTTAATTGGAATAATCTCATTGTTTATCATTCTATATTGATTTTATAATTATGAAGAAGTATAGAGATATGAATGAGTATTTTTAGAGGAATAAAACAAAAAAAGGGATAATACAAAGTATATATCCCAATGCATAATAGTTCAGAATTTTATGGTTAATATATATAATTAAAAGAATATGTCATAACCATTACGCATACAAGAATGGTAATGGGAAAACAATACGATGTATTTTTTCATCAGAATCCCCAACCTATCTAAATGGCATATTGTTAAATGAGTTGCAGTCAATCTTCTTATGAAATCATCACATTTTACTACCATCATACAATATTCCACTCATGATTATATTTAAAATATATAAATTAAATATGTGGTAAGGATTTATGGAGTACTATATTCTCTTATATCTTATCATGATCTAATTTTTACCTCAACATTCAACAAAAATCTTTAGTAACATTTAAATATAGAGTTAAAATTTCTCATCGTATACCATCCTGAGACAAATGGCCAGATTTAGGGGACCATTAAGACCCTATAATATATGTTGAGATATTTATCTATGTATTTTAAATGTGTTTGGGATAAATACCATTATCTAGTTGAGTTTTCTTATAATAATTTCATTCAAACGATTATTTAGAAGTTTACTTATGAAGCCCTCTATGATAGGAAGAATAGAACTCTAATATGCTGTGATAAATTCAATGGAAGAAAAATACTAGTACTTAATATTGCTAAGGATATTTCATATAAGGTTAAGTATACTCATTAGGGTATAAAATAATCTTATAGTCAATAGAATAATTATGTTCACAATCATCGATGAGATTTAGAATCCAAAGTTGGGGGTAAGTCACTCCTATGAATATCAACTAGGAAGAAGGTTATGAGATTGGGAGATAAGGTAAAGAATATAACTAAAAATATTTATCCATTCAAAATTCTTGATAATATAAAGATGTTTTTTTATCACTGGGTTCTTTCATTAAATATCTCTCAAGTTCAAGATGTTTTCCACGTATATTCCCCAAGTATGTAAATAATAGATCTTTCACATATGATGAACTCATAATTCATACCACTAGAGAGTGATCTATATTTTTAGGAAACATTAGTAAGTATGATGGATTTATGAGATAAAGTTTTTTGATGTAAGACAACTCACTGTGAAAAAGTATTCAGGTGAAACCATAAGTTCGTGAAAGATACATGGGAACTTGAAGATGTGTTGAATAAGAAGTATCTATAGTTTCTTGTATCAGACATGCCAAATTTTAAGGTTAAAATTTTTATAAGGGGTTATAATGTAACAAATTAGTATCTTACCATATATTTATCTATAAATATATCTAATTTATTTTCTATCTTTCTTTACACGCAATAGCTTATTTAAATGAACTGTGATTTACTATTAATATATTTATTTCTTAATGCGACATTTATCGCATATCTGTTTAATTATCAGATATGAATAGTACATACTAAAATATAAAATATATATGTGTGTGTGTATAAAATGAATTCAGTCATAATCAATTTATTTGAAATTAAATTAAAATAACATGAAGGTAAATAGTGTTGTTTTTCTGAAAAATAGCTTGTATGGGCATAATGTGTTTTTATTTTAATAAGTTTAATTAATATATTTTGATTAATTATTTCTATTAAATTTATATATTATATATTCTATAAAATTATTTAATATTAATTAATTACTTTTTAATAACCAAGGAATAAGAATAAATATCATTTTAGGCTTAATAATGCATTTTTCTAGAAACAAAATTGTTTTGAATTTTGCGCACTTATTTTAAAATGAATTTCTTCAAATTTTAAGAAATAAATATATTAAGTAGGATTATATATTATTAATTATCATATTTATTACAATTTATTATGTTTTTCATAATTTTTTTCAAAAAGAATTTTTAAAAAAAGTACACTTTTGTTGTCATATTTAGGGTTAAAATGGGTTTATCAGGGCTCCACAAAAGAGATAAGGTTCAAAATATTAAAATAAAGTCCATTTAATTTAATTTATTGATGTTATTTATAACATATAATTCATATATTTTATTTATTTCTATTTTTCAGTCAACTTAATTGAGTAATAAATTATTACATTTGAATCTGTAGAAAATTTCAAAGTGTTTCGTCTCCCTCCTTTATAAAAATAAATCACCTATCTTCTCTTCCTCATATTTCATGATCTTTATATTTCGTAAAATACAATCCCTAATATATTTATAATATACCACCCCATGTCTTATATGTTTTTTTTATCATAATACCATCTTTTTGAGGATTAAAGTTTGAGCCAAAGGAGGATTCCCAATGAAGATATATAACTCTTAATCAAGTACTTTCAATTTTTTCTTCTTATTCCTTTTATAAATATTTTGCATCCAATATAAAATAATTAATTTATTATCTTAAATATAATTAATAGTTACTAATTTTATGGATCATCCATTTTCCACCTCCTTCCTATCAAAATGGAAATAAATGTATCAGTTGTGCGTATGTGTGGACTACGGTCTCAATATAGAATTATAATTTATTTTTCCTCATTTATTCACATGTATATTTATTATAATGGAATTAATATTTTTATATGATATCTAATAAATAATTATTCTTCTTTAATTAGAATAAATTATCTTCCTTTTTCACTTTCCTTTTATTGGAAAATGATAATATAACCTGTGTGTACCTATGGACAACCACCTCTATGTAGTGGTTTTATTTTTTTCCATCACCACCATATATGAATAATTATAAAGAGAATATAAAGAATAAATATGACATAAATTTCATTATCTAGTTTCTATTGATGATTAAACCATTACTAAGGTTCAAGTACAGGTGTCATCGAACTGAAACGTGCATAGAAAATGGACTAGTTTTCTAATGAATGTTCATTTTAGTGAACATATAGATAATAAAATGAAAAATGGATATTATAAAATAAAAATACATACTAAGATATGTATTAATATAGTTTAATAATATATATGTATAATAAATATATATTTATTATATAGGACTTTTCAACTCATATGAATAAAGAATGACTTCAGGTACGAGTTTAGGTTACACTCCCCTTTATTTTCATGATAGTCTACGCTAAATTTCAATTGAGGTAAATTATATATTTCATAAATTTTAAACCCCATATATTTAATTATACTCTACTTATTCCTATAATTTTTATGTATTTGTTTCATTTTTTAATCATTGGTACCTAAAATTATAAATATAATGTTCTAATTGAAAAATCGACCATATTTTCTATTTGGTCAAAAACATTTCTTCCAAATCAATGATCTTTAGAACAATTTTACAGATTTTTTTCTCTATACTTAAATTATTTTTAAAAGGTAATTTTATTTAAATATTACTATATTTACAATGTTTTAAAAAGAATATTTTAATATAAATATGTTTATATAAAGACATTTTCAACTTATTAAAAATGTTTAAAAAGAGTTATCTCCTATAACATATACAGTATGAGTGGATTTCCCCACTTTCATAAAAATTAATTTTTTTTTATATCCTATTACTAGTTTCCATGGTTATTTTCGAATAAAATAATTTTTACAATATTCAACAAACTTTCAGCTGAAATTTTATCAAAACAAAATGAAATTTTCATCATGTTTTCCAAGAAAGGTTCAAATTATATTTTATAGGTATTTTAGTATACATCAATATCATTTTTGGACATTTATACTTAACTGGTGATATGAAATTATGATATCATCCAATTTCTTCCATTGGATTTCTCTTAATAATTATGAATTAGGGTTTAATATTTCAAACCCATTTCCTCTCTACGGGTTATGCTATGATGGAATCTTTATCATCTCTATTTATTTTCCTTGGGTTATGGTATGATTAAATGATATAATTTTTATGAATTGTATTTCTATTAAATCGGTTATGAAATGATGAATTTATGCATGTTTTATGATCTTTTTTCACACATATGTGTGGTTTTAACTATGTGTTGGGTGAGACCAATATTATATAGACCACCAATTAATTTGGTAATGGTGATGAATTTTAAAAACTTCTAAAATATTATCGAGTTAATAAACTCATATGATATGATGAAGATAACAAGAGGAAAATGATTCTTAATAGAATATTAAAAATTATTGGCTAGTTGTTCCCATTATTGGGATTTTACTACAATTTTAGACTTCCATTTTAACCTTGACTAAGTGATTTTATATACTTATTTATTTTCTAATACGTTATGTCTTTTACTTATGATTCGTTCTCAGGGATCATGGTTGATTATTTATGATTCCACACACTTTCAAATTGTGTCTTGTATTATGAATAATATCTATACCATGTATTATGATTAATTATTATTGATTTATTAGGCATGAATACTATATGTTATGAAAATTTACTCATACCCTTTTGGGTAACATATGCTCAATTATGATGACTAATTAATATCTATTATATTTACCATTTCTGAGCATTTTAACTCACCATTAAGTATATTTATTCTCCCCCAGTTATAATTAAATGTTTTATGTAGAGTGTGTTTAATAATTATACTATGTGATAATTAATTTTTGGGATATGTTGAATATCATTCCTGATATAAGATTATTATATAAATATACTCCAGAGAGTCGAAAAACATATGAGTTTAGGGTATTTTGTAATGTAAAATGTAATGAATATTCATAAAAAATATGAAATCTTTTGGTTTTAATTTCTTAGGTCTCCTCTATATAAGGGGAATCAGTGAGTATGAATGGGATCAGAATAAATTCATAGAATTTAAATCTAATACGAAACACTATCTTGGATATAACCTCAATTTTTACTATTAAAAGATTATATCCAAATCCAAAATCAGTATTGTAAAAGTATTATTCTCTACATATCTGATAAAACATTTACCCAATATATGATATTGGGTACTTGTTCTTGGAATTTATATTATTTGGTTCACAACAATCAATTAAAATATGCATTTATTCATATTACATATTTAAAAAATAACATGTACAACACATGGTGATGCACTAGGGTGCATGAATCCTCATTCTAGGTTCTCTTAGAGTTACTTATTCATTAATGAAAATAAATTTGAGTCATTATATATGGATTCTTTGAAATAGGTATATCATTATTTTTGTGTTATATTGAAAACTCAACTTCACTATTTAGGGTAAGACAATGAAAATCTTTTGTAAATTCATCATTAAATTCTTGAACAATAGAAATATCCTAAATGTTAAGGTTACTTGTACCATTATAGATAAATACCGCTCAAGATAGGTAACTGGTCCTATATAATGGAAGTAATTTCCATTGTTATTTCATGTAATTTCTCAAAGAAATGGATAATCATCAGTTTATTCAAAATATGAAATGAAACATTCCTTACATGGAAAATAATAGGGTCCCTATATTGAAAGTATCAATATAAGTGAAAAATAACATAAAATTCAATTGTCAATCCATGCCTAAAAATTAATCAAGCCCAAATAAAGGGTGAAATAAAAAAATTAAGGAATACGATTCTTGAAAAATTTATTAGATAGAAGCTATATAATTGGGTGAAGTCACTATACCAATAGTCTTTCACTAGAAAAATGATATCTGGCAGTTGAGTAAGCGATTTTATACTCTTAATAATTATTATGATATGAAATATTTGGAAGAACATGAAACATACAATATATTTTTAATTTCTATGGTTGAGTAAAATTCTAAATTTTACCACTTATTTCTCATGATCCACTATAATAGTTGTTATTTCATAAGCAATCCCTTAATCCTTTATCTTAAGAGGTTGTTTTCACAAATTTTTATCATGAACTATTTGATATGAAAATATATTAGAATAATTTCAATACTTCTTCAATTTAAAACTTTGGAGTGTGGGTGTACATTTGGTTGATCCTTATTTTCATCATTGATTGACCTATACATGTCTCAAGGACATTCATTTTCCAGATGGACTTCTTTTCCACATATAAATAATTTAACTATTAAATTAATGAAATTTTCTCAAAGATTCTTATAATGACACTAACTCCAGTAACCCAGACCTGGTGTATATGTTATTCTATTGGCATAAGACACAGGAGGTCAAATCCTGAAATACTGAATAATTTCGCAGTTTTGGACAACTAGATACATACATGATTCCCATTTTACATTTAAATGCACTATTAACAAAACATTTTTTTAATGTAATTATTCCTTATAGAATAGTGCACTTCATGGATTCCAAAGAAATGAAACAAAATATGGGTGAGGTGAAATTCGTGGTAAATGATAAGTGAAGTGATAGATATTGTGAATCAATAAGTATAATCAACATGGAATGTTAAAACCCTAAAAAAATTCCATTTAAACAACATGACCCTTATAATAAATATCAAAAGTTAAATAACTATAAACATAATGCATTTAATCAATATCATGACAATAATAATTGGTTATTGAATAATAAATATACCATGTTAAATATCAAAAAACACATTCCTTTTAATCAGAAAACCGATAATGAAATAAAACCTAAGATGATATCATTGATAAAATATCATGGAAAATAATGAAAAATTCTCAATAATGTAAATTATTAATTATTGGACTTCACAATCTCATGCATTATTAAAACCACTTATTTCAAGACCATCCAAAATATATTTTAAAATGGATGGATTAGTATAAAATAGAAACCCAAGTAAATAAGGATATTCAATTTATTCATCTCATGATAATATTGATGCATTAAAGGTATATCTATACCTAGGCCACACTCATATCTTTATGTCCAAATCATTCCTTATATATAAAATAATAAATAAAATTCATGAAAATATACCTTACCCTATATTGAAGAAAGAATACAGATTATCAATATTTCCTTAGTTAATCAAATAACATTCAACGTAAAACACTCCATGTAGAAATGATATACTGTTTAGTCAATAAGCAAAACTATATGGATTTAGAGGCAAGAAATACTTATATCCAAAAGATTTTTTTAAAAAGAAAGACATAAACAATTACACAAGGAGGATTTGTAGTGTTGAGTGTACACATCACCATGTGCATCCACCTCAACCAACACGTTACAAAGTTTTGGTTTCACAAATAACCACATAGTGTTTCCCTCCTTAATAGCTCTCTTGGAAAGGGAATCATCAACCTAATTTGATTCTCTATAGACATATATCACAACAAGACAGTGTTGATCAACAAGCCCAATACATTCAATATAAAATATAAATATCTTCCATGGAACATTTATTTAATGACTTCTAAGAATTATGAAGGCCATAGTGGATTCAGATACAATCCAGATATCCCTCTAACCATGATATAAAATAATATGATCTTTCTAAACATAACCCATAACTCAGCCTCAATCGAATAAACTTTTCCAATGAAATTTTATAAGTATACCTTAACGAATCCATTATGAGTGAAAAATATAACACCACATTTTAAGGTTTTGTGAACACCCAAAATCGCCACAAAAACATTGATTTTATACCTCTGATAAATCGGTGGCATCCATCTTGTAAACTTAACCATTAATATATTTTTACACATACCAGTAACACTAAGAGATCTGAAAAATATTAGGTCAGAAACATTATACTTCATAGTTCCATTTTGGATTGTTGTTATATCCATAACACCATGGTGAATCTCCCTAATTCTAGTATGCATTAAGATGACATGGTTCTTAAATTCTCATGCATTATGATCCCTCCAAATAAAATAAATAATCATGGCCATAGAATACAGCAATAGGGTATGCACTTGATCGCTCCAACCTACACTATGAATAGAATTTATAAGTTGTTGAAAACTTATAATATTTAACAAGAATCCCAATAGCTCCTATAGATAAATTGATAACCTACATCAAAAGATTAAATATGAAAAAAATTGATCAATAGTCTCATCCGTGTAAATACATAGATTTCAAAATAGAGCCAAAATAAATCATGCATGTTGCAACATCTCATGAAAAGGGAGTCTCACCTCCGATTTCTCCACAATATTAAGAAATGAGTGGTTGAAATAAATTCACTTTTTTAATATAACAACCAGGGAGGAGGCATCACAGATGCATTAAAATTGTATTTATAATACTCCTTGGTAATAAAAAACCATTTAAAATAGGAATCCATACAAGAGTCTTCGTATCACTGTACTCATATCTATCCATCTCCAGTTTAAGGTGATTTGAAAGTATCCCTTAAACATCATAGTTAAATTGAATTATAGTGACAGATAAGTCTACCATTGAATGAGGGATATCCATCTCATTATAAATAACATTCGATAACCAGATAGTTATCCAAAAATTATGAGAGGACTCCCTGCATACCATAAATTTCAAGGATTTTAGGATTCCACTATAAGCATGCTTGATAGAATAACAAATCGAGGATAGGATGTGCATAGAATACCCATTGAGTTGTTTAGTCCCAAATCGGTTATATAAGATTTCATATGAAATATAATGTTACCAAAGAATATTACATATGAATTTTTTAACTAAGGTTCCATTCAAGAGCCTTAAATACTTAATTTCAATACCTCCCATGTCAATAGGTTTAAGACTCTCACACCAAGAAATAGTGATAAGCTTCCTCGCAAACACTGATATGGTCTAAAAATAAATACGAATCGAAACATTCATCTCCTTAAGAAGTTTTTAAGACATATATATAAAGAGAAGGTAGAAACACACATGGAAGTGATTACATAAAAAACAAGGAAATATCTTCCTACCCAAGACATAGATTTACCTTTAAAGTTTTCCAATTTGTTGATAATTCTAAAATATATATTCTCTAGATTTACCATTTTAGTTTTTCTGTAAAAAAGATGTACTATGAGGTAAGAAAAAAATAATATTACCTATCTTAACCCAAAACTTTCTACCCACTCTATTTTTCTAGGATATAGTAACCCCTTACCTAAGGACCACAAAGGATTTCCCATAATTGATAACTTATCTAGATAGTTATTCATAGTTCTCAGAAACATATTTAATATATCGAATGGTTGATCGATTAGCTTTACCAAAAAAAAGGATATCATTCGCTTACAAAATATATGAGGGTTCCTAGAGTTCTGTTTCAGCTTTCATTTTTTGATATAATATAGCATTCATAGGATGATGAACACATGTACTTAGTTAATCTTCTCAAACTAAAAATATAAGACTAGATAAGGGATCCCCTTGTCTGACCCCTCTATAATACTTAAAAATGCCACTAGAGGACCAATTAACACGAACATATATCTTGGAGCTTCAGAGAATGCAATTAACCAGATTGATGTTCCTCATGGAAAAATCATTCATTCTAAGAATAGTAAAAGTTAAGCTCTATTTTATTAAGTCAATGGACTTAGAGATATCAATATGATAATCCATGTTACCATCCCTCACTTTCTTTCTCATTATATTGACACATTAAGAGGTCGTATAAAGGTGTTTTTGTTGTTTCTTCCCAGTACAAATCCAAATTTATTACTTGTAATAAATCCTTTGACAATTCCCCCAAAATATATTTTTTATAATTTTACTGATCACCTTTATAATTTTATTTCCAATGGACATAGGTCTGAAATCCCGTATATATAGGTCATTTTCATTATTTAGAATGAGAGGAATGATGATGTAATTAACTCCAAATGATACATGGACATGATAAAAAATTATATAACTGTATTAACAACCTATGTATGTATAATTTCCCAATATAACATAAAAACATATTTGAGAACCCATTTGTCCCTACAACACTATTAGAACTTATAGAAAATAATAAGGTTCTAATTTCTTCCTCACTAAGTGTTTGATTAATCATACTATTTTGAGAATCATGAACCATGGGGAAAATGTTTTTGAGCATTATTTGAGTTTAATAATCACATGAATTCATATATAGATATTAAAAGTGTCTACAAACAATATTAGATATCTCATCCTCATAATACAATATAACCCCACTAAAATGAAGGGAAGTGATCCCCTTTTTATCCTTCTTCTCCATATTAAAACAATGAAAACCTATAATTTAAGTCACCTTCCGTCAACCACCTCATATTAAATTGATTCTAATAAAGTATTTCCTATAAACACAAACACTCATCAAACATGGATAGATAATTCACCTCATCCCTATAAATCCCCTCTTGAATCATATTATGTCTTTGATAATGCATCAAATAATCTTCAACATTATTAATATCATAATCAAGAGCTGTGAAATATTTTTTACTCCACTCTTTGAGTCAAGCATTAATAGTTTTCAGTTTTATGGAAAACATATGAAAATGAATTCCAAGGAAATTATTCTACCATGCATCAGCAATTATCACCCAACAACTATGTATTGTGGAACAAGAATTGTTAAATCATAATTGAAATGATTTTGATCTTAGATTATCGTCATAAAGGTACATTAAAGGAGGATTATAATCTGAATGAATTTTTTTAATGGTGATACCATAAAACCCAAGAACTAGATTCCTCTATTCCACTTGAACAAAACATATATCAATCTTATTGACCTACTTTTAATTAAGGGTGTACGTACTCCAGGTGTAATCATCCCCCAAAATGTGGACTTTAGTTAAATTTTAGTTTTCAATATAAAAAGAGAAATCATAAGTGGATAGCCTATAAAAAATTATCCTAGTATTTTTGTCAAGCCTCATCAATGAATTAAAATCCACAATAATCACCCAAATATGTCTCATACTCATCGCTAATCCATTGAGATATGTACAGAGGTCATTCATTCTTTCATATTGATTAATTTTATACATAAAATTGAAGGAAATATCATATTCATTCAACCCAGTTGATATAGTTATTAACTGCGGATTTGGAAAAATAGAGTTCAAAGAGATGATGGCATGCATAAGAATCCAAAAAGACTCTACTATATTCTGGGTAGCATTATGAGAGAAAAATTAATATCTAAGGGTTTCCCATTTAAATTATTTCCACTTGAAAAAATATATTCTTGGTTCAGCAAGTATAACCAGAATAGGCTTGTTGGTCAATAAAAATTGCCTTAAGGTTATGACTGTGGTAGAATTCCCATGAACTTGGAAATTACAAAATAATATCTTCATAAAACAAGATACTTAGACCTTATATTCAGGCCATCATATTGATCTTTCAATTTCATATTATTCTTTACACTTTTCTTCTTCTTCCCCTTGTTTATTTTAGATGTGACTGAAATTGAGGGAATGAGAGATTTAGAAGATGGAAAATAGTTAGGTACAATGGATGGAATATCTATATTATCTTCCTATGATAAATAATCCTTGTCCTCAAGAAAAAATAGAACCATTTAGATGATTTAAATTATTCCATGACTGAACTGATTCATGAGAATTCTAGAGAGTGGATTTCTTTGCATTCTTAGACATTGATACTTATGATAAGGATCTATTATCATCATCATGAGGACACATTTCAAGTATCTCATTTTCATCAAAATCTTTAATACCATCATTGGGTCCCACTAGAGGTTCTTTCTACTCACATTGATCATGTGGTGAATGATGATCACCTTGGTCTTTCTTATCAGAAGGCAGATTTTGAGTACCCTAAAAACAACAGTGCCAGAGCCATCAGCACCTCCCATAGAAGGGTGGATGGCATTTAGAGAAGTATCCACAAAAGGTAAAAGTGGTGGGATGGTCCTCAAAATATTCTCAGGAATTCCAGAAACTGGTCGAGGTATTGAGGACTCATTATTCATTCCATGATTAATTTTATGATCCAGGGCCTACTTTGGGGACTCCAACATCTTATCATCAACAGAATTACATCTTGAATCTAGACCATAGTGTTCTTGGTCCATAAGATCATTCTAAATGAGACCATTAGTAGATAGACCATAAATATGTCCAATATCATAGGGGAATTTTTCCCTCTCTCTTTTCTTATTTCAAGTTCCATCATCATGACTTATCATCTTAAAAATTTACAAACCTTATTCCTATTACATTCAGTGTTCCTATTCCTAATGAAATAACTAATGAGACAAAATTTGGGTTCTTTTCATATTGAATCTCCACAATAATGTTGTCATGTATTTTTAAAATAACCTCTTAAAAAGTGTAGAGGCTATATTAACTTCAATAAGGATTCCCTCATATTGAAAAACCAAGAACTATCAATATTTCTATCCATTCATATTTAATTTATAACTAACGAAGAGAAATCCTAGAGAAGTATTGGCTACCTATAAATCCAATTCTACTTTCTAATTTCTATCCAAACCTAAGAATGTGTGTCTCTAGGTTTATCGGGGTAAAAATTTATGTCCCATTCTTGAATAGTAAATAATTCAAGGGATAGTTAATAACTATAAAAATAAATCAAGGAAGTGAATGTCAATACTATAATTGATAAAAATAATCATAAAAATGTAAGGGAAGAATTGTTGTGGTGTCAACATAATATATCCCTAATGGAGTATATTTAAAATAATGGTTTTTTCTCGTTGAGGAATATAAATACTCTAAAAATATATTTAAATGAATTATTTACTAAGATTTACAATTCATTTTGGAAATAAACTTTTAAAACTAAAAATTCAAATTACATTTTTCAAAAAAAATTTATTTCAAATTTCCTATGAAACAAACAAAGGATTCTTTAAAATATTTGTTGTTCAATATGGGAGGAAATTATATACAGGTTTTTCACGCTAAAATGAAGATTACTTTCCTTTTTTTAATAAAATAAAAACATGCATTGTTTGGAAAACAACGACACAATTACTTTAAATTCATTTTTCCAAAAATTAAAACATGGGTAAAAATTTATTTAAAAATAAGTTTTTAAATTTTTTCAAAATATTTTTTAAAACATTTTTATAAAACATCAGTTTGGATGAAAAATAATTTTCTCCCGAATATAGAAATGAAGCCAACTATTTATAAATAATCCTTAATAATTTTATGTAAAAATAGGGTAAAATGTTTATATTACTTGAAAAATTCATTAATAGTCATAGTAGAATAATGTTAAATGGGTTTATTATAAAATTAGAAAATTATTTCCTTTATTGTAAACTCAAGTATAAATTATCAAGATTAAACTGATATTCTGAAATAAACACTTACAAAGATCATGACATTGACATGATAAATAATCATAGAATTAATTATGTTTGTAAAAATTAAATAAACATAAAACTACTATAAATATAGTATAATATAATCAAAATTAATTACACACATAATTCTAGAATTTCCAATACAATGAAGAAGTAATATATCCCAATAAATGAAATTGAGATATGAAATTACTTATCACTTGGTAATTTTCAAGGAAAAGTCCCTTTGATGAAATAATTAAAATTAAACCATAAAATACCATGAATTATTATGGATTTATGATATTATATAAAAATGGTGTTGTATTTACACAATTTAAAATAAATTAGGAACAGAAAAATAAAATATTCCTCAATGATAGGGAATTGAAATGAAGTCCCTTTCCTTGCACATTATTTTGGTTGAACAAGATTTAATCTCAGGTATATTGGTTTTGAGCATGTTATTACCTTATACTAGAACCATATTAATTTTTATAATACCATATAACATCCTTTTATAACATGTTTCCACTATTTAATTAGTAATATTTCTTTATTTTTTATTGTCTCGGGTGTTAATTACCTTGTTTTATCATTTTTTATTTGTCAGGAATATTCTCATTCTTGGGAATATTATATAGTTACCTCATCTTAAAAATTATATTAATGTCATAAATTAAATTTTTTCATTATACATATTTTTAGAATCGTTAATTTAAATTTGAACATGGTTAATGGATCCCATCGCATCATAGAGATGGTAGTTCATATAAATGCAAGAAAGACACTATAATTTCTATCATGGGAGGAAGGGTAAGGTATTGGGGGATATATTAGTTTTATAGAAACAATATCAATCCATATATATCCCATTTATTCATTAAATATAGCATTATTACATTCCATGTAAAGTGTAACTGAAAAACCAATCACATTTCTTCATGAAGTGGTAGTCTTACATATGCATTGCCATAAAATAATATTGTTACAAATTTGTAGTCAATTTTAACCCCTAACTTCTTAGCATAACCCCTAGTAAACTCATTTTTACCTTAATAGTAATAATTAATTTTTACTATTTTCATTATTTATTTGATAAAAATTTCAGATAAACTTTTTGGATAATATAAATTCTTCTGATTCGAAAAATCAAATACATTTTCTCAAATTAAATTTTCAAAATAAGATGAATCAATTTAAATTTATATATGTAGACTTCCGGAAAAGAGGGTTCCTAAAGTGAAAATTATCATCAGTATATAAGGTTTTAATATCAAAATTCAATATGAAATTGATTTTAATAAACTACGTTAGTTAATGTGTAATATAATTTAATGAATTTTTACATTAAAAGATATTAAAAATAAATTTAACCCTTTAAATTATTTAAACAAAAAAGAATAGCTCAATTAAAATCAGTTTTTTTACTATTCATCGAATAATGAAACCTTTGAGAAAAATACCAAAAATTAAATATATGGTAATTTTGATTTGATTATTCAAAAAATTATGTTTTTTTTAACAAAAAAATATCAAATTGGTAAAAGTTAATTTGGAATTATATGCACAAAGAGATATTGAACTATCTTTTATAAAAATAAATAATTTTTTAAAAAACATTTCGTTTTCTTTTAAATGATTATTATTTTTTATTTCTCATTAATACATAACTGATGAATATTTTTTTTCAGGTTTAAACTATATAATTTTAATAAATTATATATTATTATTTATACCCTTCAATTTAATGACTGTTTTATAATAGTATATTGTATTACAGTTCAATTTTACTCGGGATTGTGAATTTCACAAGCTATTAAAATATTAAATTTAAAAAAATGTGGGTTGTTTAATCTTGGTGTTTCACATTTCATATTGTATAAAATAAAATTTTATTCTTTTATAATGTTAGGGTGTTACAGTTCCTTCCCAAATTTTAGCCCAAATGAAGATTACTTTTCTTTCCTCCATTTATTCTATTATAACAATTTCCTTAAAATTTCATGTTTCTCATATTTTACCCAAACCCATAAAATAAATGAGAGCATCCATTATTCATTTCAACAAAAATTTAATAAAAAATATATTTATAGTCATTAAATTTATTTATATTCAATTCCATTGACATACCTGGTATTAATCCATAAATGAATCGATCAAATTGGATTCTATGTTCAATGAAAAATCCATAATCATACCTAGGATTCCTTATGAAATTTAATATTTATATACCAATGGATTCATCATATATATACATTGGATCAATGAATTAACTGTACCTATTAGATTACTAACTTTGAGAAATTTTCTTACTGAAAAATACATTTTTTAAAAACTTCTTATTTCATGGAGTTAATTTATTCCTCTTTCCCCATATTCTTGATATGATCCCATTATTTTTCAACTTCAACTTTAAAACGATAGACAAAAAAACCTTCTCATGGTATGATCATTGTATAATGAATAATAACTTTTCAATATCATTGATATATTTCTGCATAATAAGTTGACAATATGTTCTAATAAAGGAAGGTGGACACTTATATATAAAAGGCAAAATAGTGAGTTGTTCCACTATTTGGACGTTTAGAAGTTCAATATGATTCATAAAACCATTCATATCTTAACATAGGTTATTAAAAATCTATAATAGTTTGCATACCATATTCCATTATAATTGGTTGCTCCCAAATATTATCATTTTATCAACTGTCACATTCGTTGTGAACATGATTCCTCTTTATTATTATAATTACCCATCCTTATTACATACATAATCTTGAATTTATTCAAGATAACACTACCTTTATCATTGAGAATCTTTTATAGTTTAGATATTTAGATATTTGTGAAATAATACATTTATATCATTACACATTATTAGAGAGTGGATACCATAAAAATAGTTTCCATTTTAAAAAAAAATTAGAACATTAAAATTTAAAACATGATTCCTTGAAAATTATTCCACAATTAACATGCCTTCATTCATTTTCTTACAAATCCATTGACCTATGATAGTCATTTAGAACTTGGGATGAGCACAAAAACTCTGTATGGTATATAAAAAGAAGGAAAGAACACATTAGTCCATGAATACTTGTAACATATGAAATCATTTTCAAAAGACATACATATCGCAAGTATATATATATACTTAATTTTTGAAACATGAGATTTTTTCAATACCTAATAAAATATATAGAACCATAAATGTATCTTGGGGCATTAATTACATAATCTTGTATCCCTCTTGTCTACCATATAATTTGTAACCCTCATGGCTACCTTACTATTTGTGTAACCATCGCAGTTACACTTGGAGTAACCATACAGCCGACCTCCAACATACACATACCCAATTAATTGGAGAGAAAATAGGTCACAACCATCATAATAAACAATTCCCAAGATCTAGATCATAATCATAAAACATGAATATCAGCATAAAAACATTGCATTTGAAATTTGAAAAACCAAATTTTAAAAGAAGATTTTATAAGAAATGTCCCTTATAAATATCATATAATTTGATGTGAGACTTAATTGAGTAAATGGAATATGTACATACTCTGAAAATATAAATAATTAAACATATTATAATCAGAATTCATCACAAAATCAATTTAATACCACATAAATAATGAAGAATAAGGTTAACATAAAGGATGGAAATCAGGTTAAGAATTCCCTTACCTCAGGATTGTCTGACTTCAAACCAGTGTAAATGTAAAACCCCAGGTAAATAAAGAATATAAAATTTTCATATTTATCCATATTTTTGAATAAAATATTAATATGAATTTAAAAGTGACACTATGCTCGATGACGTACCCAACACGCAACAACAAGTTTCTTGAGAATCTTACATTGTACTCTAATAATAAAATAATATTATTTTAAATGGTAGTTAACATGTAGTCGTTGTATTGGAAGGAATGGATAGAAATAACTAAAATATTATTATATATGTTTTTAAATGTTTTTACATTTATCTAATAAAAGATAAAGGCTTAAAATACGGAAAGAATTCAATTTTAGGCGTATATGCCCTAGTTTTCACTAAAGGTTCACTTATCGCCCTTTGATGGAGAACCATCATTAAATATAGTTTTGTTCACTCTTATACATTCTATTAGACCAAATAAAACTCTTCTTAATAATTGGGACATCAAAATTTACTTTGTGTAAATTTTTGGTATGTTTCCGATAAAGTTCATTTTTTAATGAATAGTGTAAAATGTTGTATTTTAATTCAAAACCACTTTTTAATCTAATTTATTTATATGATTAGATTATCTTTTGAATTGGTTTTATAGTGAAATTAGAATATATTTTTACCATTAAATCCAATAGTGGTCATTGAAATTAATTTCACTTTGAAATCAGACTTAAACTAGTGTCAATATCTTGATACTTATTGTTTCATAAAAACACGCTATTTGCTCTGACAGCGGGAATTAATTATTAAATTAATTAATTTGACTTATATGTTTTGAATTTTGTAAAATATACTTCATTTTTGAATTCGGAATATCAAATATAGCTTAGGGTGAATTTTTGGGATTTTTCTGAAAAACTTCAATTTTTGATGAATAGTGAATCCACTAAGTGGTACTTATAAAAACTGATTTTTCCGTTTAAATGAAATTTTGCCATCTTTGTGTTTTTAATTTCAAAAATATGACATATATGGTTGTCATTAAGAATTAAAATGTGGTTCAATTGGATAAAAATAATTTTTTGGTGAATAGTAACTTATTAAGTTTTTAATCGCGATTAGAGGTAATTAGTGTAGTTTATGGTAAGAATAATGTTTTGATAAAATGAAATGACCAATACACATGTCCTACCCTCATTGGATGTGTCATGGCCGACCAAGAAAATCCGTGGGTCAACTTGGGGACCCCATGGAGCCACTTTGGTTGGGAAATGACATAAATATCTTTTTATTTAATGTTAAAGTAAAAATGACACAAATATGAGATGTTTTACTAAACCAATTTTTACATGGGGTTATACAAGTAATATTTTTTACTATAAATAGTCATTTGAAATATAAAAAGATTTCCTACATCATATTAGTTTTTTTATAATTTTTAGACATTAAATAAATTAAATTAATTATGACATCATGATGATGCAGCGATGACCTCATTATTTAACGATTTTTATAAAATGGAAGGATAATGTAATATCTAAGACCTAAACATGTCCAAAACCTATTGGATGAGTGTATTTCGAACCCTTATCACCTTATCCTCGAAATACATCAATGTGGGACCTTTAAAATCCAAAACTCTTTTGAAAATAAAGTAACATTTTGTAACTTTACAAGAGTACCCCACCTCTCCTCTTATAAAAGGCCCCCACCTCTACCTCCTTACCCACACTCCCAAAGCCTTTGGCTCAGAAAACCCCTGGCCATTTTGTCTCTACACTTCCCTCTATTACTCCTTGAAGCCTCACTTTGGGTAGAAGTCTTCCCAAGGAAGCCTTTGAGCTCAATCTAAAGGGAGTTACCCGATTTTAAGGTAATGTCTTCACTTGAGTCCTTTTGTTTTATTTTGCCTCTCCAACCCCCTAAACTCTTTTTATTCATTTCTTTTGTAACAAATCCAGCATCTTAAATATAATAGGATGTTTTTATAAGAAGTATTCGAGCTAAAATTACACACACCTACATCTAATGGTTAAAAAACATACTGTTTCCGTGGATGGCGAATTTCTGCCTCACGAAACGAAGATTGTTTAACACTCATATAACACCTTAAAAGGTGGACATTAAGATATCAATATATTTATATATGACATATAATATGTTTATGTTTTACTTAAGCTTCTGTATTTTTCATTTGGGGCTTACCTTTATGGCTTCTATTATGGGTATACACGATATCTTCATTTTAGGAAGTGCGGACTACCGCCCCCTCAAAGTGATGTGATTCGTTAATGCCATATGTGGGACGTATAAAAGATGGATTTAATGTTATTATATATGATTTTATACTGGAATTATAATAAACCTCTATATCATTTTTATTTCTTTCCATTAAAGTATGATATAGAAATGAAAGTAGCGTTCATGCGTACGTACGGCTTACTGTCTCCATGAACGGTGCATTTCATTTCTTATCCCCAAATGTAATGTACTATTATAAGTGCATGTATATAATTGATATATATGATTAATGATACATCTAAATAATTAATATAATTCTGGAATTAAAATATACATACCTCTCATTTAGTTTTAATTCCATTAATATGACAAATAAATGAAAGTAGCGTTCATGCGTACGTACGGCTTACCGTCTCCATGAACGGTGCATTTCATTTCTTACCTCTAAATGATTATGTGATATTATAAATACATGTATATTATAGATATATATGATATATATGATATCCAAATCAGTAATTTCATTCTGGATATAAATAACATTTGACCACACGAACAACATGTAATTGTAAGAAGTCCACTTTCGACTTAAGAACCAAATATCGACAAAACAAACATTATTAACTTAAATGATTGGATAATGTTTATAACATCGAAATAAGTGATATAAAAGGAATAATTAAATTGAAAATGGTTATTAAGAAAATATAAGTTAACTCATGTTTATTATTCAGGACGTTAAAGAACGATCAAGTCAAGTCGGACCCGAGGTAAGGGATCCTACACCTCTCTTTCTTTTTAAGTACACTCTTTTATGTCATTCATTTTAAGCTCATATTTCTTATGATTGGGATGTTATTTTATATTACTCCTACTGTACTTATTATGTTCATATGATGAGAGACCCTCTTTCTTCTCATTAATCCATTTTGGAAGTTTTGAGTGGCGCCTTTAGGCTACCGAATTTTCGTAAGAGATCTAACCTCTCTCTTTCTTTTTAAGTCCTCTCCTTTATGTCACTTCCTTTAAGCTCCTCTTTGTTATGTTGGGGGATGTTCTTTTATATTCCTATTTCTGTAAACTTTATTTTAATACGATGATAGACCCTATTTGATATCATCAATCAATTTTTGGAAGTTTTAAGTGGCGTCGTTAGGCTGCCGAGTTTTCGTAAGGGATTTTTTCATCTCACTTTTATTCCCGTGAGATTTATGCTAAATTTGCCACAATTTCATTTGAGTGGTGTATGTACTGCCCATTATTTTACTCACTTTGTAATATAATCTCTTTTATGAGTACATACATCAATGTTGTATTGTCCTTATTTCATGAGGTGTATGTTTCGAAAGATACCCATGTCGGTAAGGGAACCTTTCACCCTCCACTTTTTAAAAGAATTATTTTGTTGGGTATTTTAATTTACATATTGTTATGTTGGGATATGTCCTCATATATCCTTATTTATGTAAATTTTATGTCCAAGTGATGAGATACCCTTTTTTTAATCTCTCATCAACTCATTTTGATGTGACACCGTTAGGCTGTCAAGGGAACTTCTTAACCCAATTTCGATTTCTTTGGGTTCAACATGTAGTTATTGAATATGTCATCCTTTGAATATGTGTGAATGAAATTTGATTATTTTACACTTAATATCCACTTATATTTGGTGTATTCGTTTGTCACACATAATTATGTAATTGATTTATCCTTAAACCAAGGATACCATCTTTGTAAGGGACTTCGTCTCAATATCCATTCATTAAGGCATATTTTGTTTTATACACAACCTTCTTTTATATGGTTTATAAACCCCTTTGAATTTTACGTTTATTCAAAAGGAATATTTTTTATACGAAGCGTTTACTAAACGACAAAAGGGAATGATTTTGTCGTACGTATGCGGCGACAACGACTTCCCCGCCGCCGTGACCATTATTTGAGTTTCGACTTCCTCTACAAGCCATACCATATTTTTAAAAGAAAAATAAATACCATGTTTTACTTTTCTTTTATTTTGGTATTGAAAAAGGTTTTCATAATGTATTTATATCAATGTGTTGTATTGATATCATGTTATTGAAAGGTGGAAATGTTATGTTTCCTTTATGTATGTTTTATGTGATAAGATTATGTTATGGTACTTGGGCATTGTTATGAAGACGGGTGGTTCCGTGATAAACTAAGGGCGGGTGAGCCCGATATAGCTCTCCAATGCATTGGGTAACGTGAAGGGGTTTAACGTTACGGTTTCTCCGTAGAGATTTAGGGAATATACTGTGATGGGTATTCCAAAACATAACCAAAAGGGTTACTCCCTACGTAATAATGTTATGAATGCCTCAAGTTACCTTTTATGTCTTATGACATCTATGATTTATTCATGATTTGATGAGGTATGTTAAAGTGCCTATGTTTTATGGGTAATGTATGATTTCATTCTTATGTATACATGTACTCATGTTTCCTTTCCATATTTTTATATCCCTTACTAAGATTTTTATGCTCATCCCATGTTTTTGAAATGTTTTTCACAGGTCAAGGGAAGGGTACATGATGTGATGATAGTGTAAAGGATGTGTCCAGAAAGAATCCATGTTTTATTTTAAATATGTTTCTGTTGATGGGAAGAATAAATACTATATTTTATGTAACCACTTTGTTTAAATGTGGAATGTAATGCAAGTTTCATGATCTAATTCTCTAAAACTCTAAACCTGAAAAGATCCTCAATGAGTAATCTTGTAATAACTCAAGATTAAGTAAGGTTTAAGGCTGGGGCCTTATAGTTGGTATCAAAGGTCGGTTTAGAGAACTTTAGAGGTTAGGGTATTCTTTAAGCATAAGCGATATTACCATAATGGTTATGATTTTAGAAAGAGTCATAGTTTTGGATAAAGTGAATGAGTGAGTATATCTTAGTGTTTATCTTCCTCATTAGCACATGATGGTTTTGTTGATATACTCACACTGACCTTTTTGGTTTTAGTAAATGGCTGGATCTAGCAGGCACCAAAGAGACAACAGGTTTGAAGGAAACTGTGGTGGTTCTCTGATTAAGATACTTGATAAAAGGAGGACTCAATGAGGAAACTCGTGGTTGTTCTAAACCAACTATAAATGAGTCATGATCAACCACTTGAACCTTGGTACGTTCTGTACGAGATGACCAATCGATGTGGATGTTCAGGTAATAATTATAAAGGTAACCATTAGAGTTTATATGATCCTTACTTTTGAGGTAATTATGGGTTACTCTGTGATATGATGGAAAATGAAAGGCATGAGATAAACTTAAGGTTAAAATAGGTTATGATTTTTTTGAAGATTTTATCTCATTTTGGTGAATGTTTTAAGAGTTATATAGTTTTGTAAAAAGGACAACACGCATACCGTGTGACAACCCATCGCGTCGGACAAAGCTGCGGGAATCGAACCCACAACCAAAGTGCAACTGGTATTTATCGCCTACCACTGGACTACATGAAGTCCCTGGTTAGTTTGACTGATTCTTTTTAGATTATTTTAGGAATCAAGAGTAATTTTATTTTGGGTTATCTATGGAAATTATTAACCTATCATGGAGGATATGTGATTAGGTTAATTACTTTTCAATATGAGAATTTAAGAGCAACTGATGTTATTTAGAGATAAAAGTTAATTTGTACCTTGGAAGACTATGTGATTAAATCCTTCAATATTTGGGTTTCAATCTTAGTTTGGTTTACTTTGAATAATTTTATGGACAAATTTTTTATCAAATGGTCCTCATTGAACTTTGGGTTTTGTTGGGAAAATTTTGGAGATTAAGAATATAGTTTCTTTTTATAAAGGGTTAACCTTTTCTGGATCATCTGATCTTGTACTAACCTTTTCGGTTTTGGTTTTGGTTAGTGTCTAAATACATGGGAAGTATATAGTTATCTTTTGTGGATTAGGTGATTCTCTAGAAGTTGATTATAGTACTCTTAATATGAACAAGTCTTCCTAAATACTCGTCTTTTGGAGAAAATATGAGTTTGTGTAAGGAATCTAATAAAAGTTGAAAGTCAACATGATAAGTGATTATGTTTCCTTATGAATAAATTCCTCAATAAAAAGTAACTTAAAACAAAAATGTTGTCTATTAACTTTTCCTACTAGGGAATCGAATACCGTTTAACCCATCACAAGTTTGTGATTTTCTTATGGTTAACTTTCTCTTATACATGTTTACTATCACTCTCCCTCAAGAACATGACCCTTTGCTTTTTCTTCCATGTCCATGTTTTCCTACACGGAATCCTATTATGGGTTAACTCGGGTGACCTCTGTACTTATCTTTCTTTATTTTAAAGTGATTGTTTTACCGACTCTTGTTCCGATGTGGGACTTTCAAGGATTTTTCCAAGCTCAATTTTAAAAATTGTGAGGACGCAATTCCCAAAAGGGGGGAAGGATGTAACACCACAGGTAAATAAAGAATATGAAATTTTCATATTTATCCATATTTGTGAATAAAATATTAATATGACTTTAAAAGGGACTCTATGCTCGATGGCGTACCCAACACGCAACAACAAGTTTCTTGGGAATCTTACATTGCACTCTAATAATAAAATAATATTATTTTAAATGGTAGTTAACATGTAGCCGTTGTATTGGAGGGAATGGATAGAAATAACTAAAATATGATTATATATGTTTTTAAATGTTTTTACATTTATCAAATAAAATATAAAGGCTTAAAATACGGAAAGAATTCAATTTTAGGCGTATATGCCCTAGTTTTCACTAAAGGTTCACTTATCGCCTTTTGATGGAGAACCGTCATTAAATATAGTTTTGTTCACTATTATACATTATATTGGACCAAATAAAACTCTTCTTAATAATTGAGACATCAAAATTTACTTTGTGTAAATTTTTTGTATCTTTCCGATAAAGTTCATTTTTTAATGAATAGTGTAAAAAGTTGTATTTTAATTCAAAACCTCTTTTTAATCTAATTTATTTATATGATTAGATTATATTTTTAATTGGTTTTATAGTGAAATTAGAATATATTTTTACCAATAAATCCAATAGTGGTCGCTGGAATTAATTTCACTTTGAAATCAGACTTAAACTAGTGTCAATCTTTTGATACTTATTGTTTCATAAAAACACGCTATTTGCTCTGACAGTGGGAATTAATTATTAAATTAATTACTTTGACTTATATGTTTTGAATTTTGTAAAATAGACTTCATTTTTGAATTCGGAATATCAAATATTTCTTAGGGTGAATTTTTGGGATTTTTCTGAAAAACCTCAATTTTTGATGAATAGTGAATCCACTAAGTTGTACTTATAAAAACTGATTTTTCCATTTAAATGAAATTTTGCCATCTTTGTGTTTTGAATTTCAAAACTCCGACATACATGGTTGTCATTAAGAAGTAAAATGTGGTTCAATGGGATAAAAATAATTTTTTGGTGAATAGTAACTTATTAAGTTTTTAATCGCGATTAGAGGTAATTAGTGTAGTTTATGGTAACACTAATGTTTTAATAAAATGAAATGGCCTAGACACATGTCCTACCCTCATTGGATGTATCATGGCCGACCAAGACAATCCGTGGGTCAACTTGGGGACCCCATGGAGCCACTTTGGTTGGGAAATGACATAGATATCTTTTTATTTAATGTTAAAGTAAAAATGACACAAACATGAAATGTTTTACTAAAAAAAAATTTACATGGGGTTATGCAAGTCATATTTTTGACTATAAATAGTCAGTGTAAAGATAAAAAGATTTCCTACATCATAGTAATTTTTTTATAATTTTTAGACATTAAATAAATTAAATTAATTATGACATCATGATGATGCAGCGGTGACCTCATTATTTAACGATTTAAATAAAATGGAAAGATAATGTAATATCTAAGACCTACACATGTCCAAAACCTATTGGATGAGTGGATTTAGAACCGTTATCACCTTATACTGGAAATAAATCAATGTGGGACCTTTAAAATCCGAAATTCTTTTGAAAATAAAGTAACATTTTGTAACTTTACAAGAGTACCCCTCCTCTCCTCTTATAAAAGGCCCCCACCTCTACCTCCTTACCCACACTCTCAAAGCCTTTGGCTCGGAAATCCCCAGCCCATTTTGTCTCTACACTTCCCTATCTTACTCCTTGAAGCCTCACTTTGGGCAGAAGTCTTCTCAAGGAAGCCTTTGAGCTCAAACCAAAAGTAGTTACCTGATTTTAAGGTAATGTCTTCACTTGAGTCCTTTTGTTTTATTTTTTCTCTCCAACCCCCTAAACTCTTTTTATTCATTTCTTTTGTAACAACTCCAGTATCTCCAATATAATAGGATGTTTTTATAAGAATTATTCGAGCTACACTTACACACACCTACATCTAATGGTTAAAGAACATACTTTTTCTGTGGATGGCGAATTTCTGCCTCACGAAACGATGATTGTTCAACACTCATATAACACCATAAAAGGTGGACATTAAGATGTCACTATATTTATATATGATATATAATATGTTTACGTTTTACTTAAGCTTCTGTATTTTTCATTTGTGGCTTACCTTTATGGCTTCCATTATTGGTATACGCGATATAATCATTTTAGGAAGTGCGGACTACCGCCCCCTCAAAGTGATGTGATTCGTTAATGCCATACGTGGGACGTATAAAGGATGGATTTAATGTTATTATATATGATGTTATACTGGAATTATAATATACCTCTATATCATTATTATTTCTTTCCATTAAAGTATGAGATAGAAATGAAAGTAGCGTTCATGCGTACGTACGGCTTACCGTCTCCACGAACGGTGCATTTCATTTCTTATCCCCAAATGTAATGTACTATTATAAGTAAATGTATATAATTGATATATATGATGAATGATACATCTAAATGATGAATATAATTCTGGAATTAATATTTACATACCTCTCATTTAGTTTTAATTCCATTAATATGACAAAAAAATGAAAGTAGCGTTCATGCGTATGTACGGCTTACCGTCTCCATGAACGGTGCATTTAATTTCTTACCTTTAAATGATTATTTGATATTATAAATACATGTATATTCTAGATATATATGATATATATGATATCCAAATCAGTAATTTCATTATGGATATATATAACCTTTGACCACACAAACAACATGTAATTGTAAGAAGTCCACTTTCGACTTAAGAACCAAATATCGACAAAACAATCATTATTAACTTAAATGATTACATAATGTTTATAACATAGAAATAAGTGATATAAAAGGAATAATTAACTTGAAAAATGTTCTTATGAAAATAGAAGTTAACTCATGTATATTATTCAGGACGTTAAAGAACGATCAAGTCATGTCAGACCCGAGGTAAGGGATCCTACACCTCTCTTTCTTTTTAAGTACACTCTTTTATGTCATTACTTTTAAGCTCATATTTCTTATGATTGGGATTTTCTTTTATATTAATCCTACTGTACTTATTATTTTCATATTATGAGAGACCCTATTTCCTCTCATCAATCCATTTTGGAAGTTTTGAGTGGCGCCGTTAGGCTGCCGAATTTTCGTAAGAGATCTAACCTCTCTCTTTCTTTTTAAGTCCCTCCTTTATGTCACTTGTTTTAAGCTCCTCTTTGTTATGTTGGGGGGTGTTCTTTTATATTCATATTTCTGTAAACTTTATGTTAATACAATGATAGACCCTATTTGATCTCATCAATCAATTTTTGGCAGTTTTAAGTGGCGTCGTTAGGCTGCCGAGTTTTCGTAAGGGATTTTTTCAGCTCACTTTTATTCCCGTGAGATTTATAATACATTTTCCACAATTTCATTTGAGTGGTGTATGTACTACCCATTATTTTACTCACTGTGTAATATACTCTCTTTTATGAGTATTTACATCAATGTTGTATTGTCCTTCTTTCACGAGGTGTATGTTTCAAAAGATACCCATGTCGGTAAGGGAACCTTTCAACCTCCTCTTTTTAAAAGACTTCTTTTGTTGGGTCTTTTAATTTACATATTGTTATGTTGGGATATGTCCTCATATATCCTTATTGATGTAAATTTTATGTCCAAGTGATGAGATACCCTTTTTTTTATCTCTTATCAACTCATTTTGATGTGACACCGTTAGGCTGTCAAGGGAACTTCTTAACCCAATTTCGATTTCTTTGGGTTCAACATGTATTTATTGAATATGTCATCCTTTGAATATGTGTGAATGACCTTTGATTATTTTACACTTAATATCCACTTATATTTGGTTTATTTGTTTGTCACACATAATTTTGTAATTTATTTATCCTTAAACCAAGGATACCGTCTTTGTAAGGGACTTCGTCTCAATCTCCATTCGTTGAGGCATATTTTGTTGTTTACACAACCTTCTTTTATACGGTTTATAAACCCCTTTGACTTTTACGTTTATTCAAAAGGAATATTTTTTATACGAAGTGTTTACTAAACGACAAAAGGGAATGATTTTGTCGTACGTATGCGGCGACAACGACTTCTCCGCCGCCGTGACCATTACTTTAGTTTCGGCTTCCTCTACAACCATACCATATTTTTAAATGAAAAATAAATACCATGATTTACTTTTATTTTATTTTGGTATTGAAAAAGGTTTTCATATTGTATTTATATAAATGTGTTGTATTGATATCTTGTTATTGAAAGGTGGAAATGTTATGTTTCCTTTATGTATGTTTTATGCGATAAGATTATGTTACGGTACTTGGGCATTGTTATGAAGACGGGTGGTTCCGTGATAAACTAAGGGCGGGTGAGCCCGATATAGCTCTCCATTTCCTTGGGTAATGCGAAGGGGTTAAACGTTAAGGTTTCTCCGAAGAGATTTAGGGAATATACTGTGATGGGTATTCCAAAACGTAACCAAGAGGGTTACTCCCTACGTAAGAATGTTATGAATGCCTCAAGTTACATTTTATGTCTTATGACTTCTATGATTTATTCATGATTTGATGAGGTATGTTAAAGTGCCTATGTTTTATGGGTAAAGTATGATTTCATTCTTATGTATACATGTACTCATATTTCCTTTCTATATTTTTATATCCCTTACTGAGCTTTTTATGCTCATCCCAAGTTTTTGAAATGTTTTTCACAGGTCAAGGGAAGGGTACACGATGTGATGATAGTGTAAAGGATGTGTCAAGAAAGAATCCATGTTTTATTTTAAATATTTTTCCGTTGATGGGAAGAATGAATACTATATTTTATGTAACCACTTTGTTTAAATGTGGAATGTAATGCAAGTTTCATGATCTAATTCTCTAAAACTCTAAACCTGAAAAGATCCTCAATGAGTAATCTTGTAATAACTCAAGATTAAGTAAGGTTTAAGGCTGGGGCCTTATAGTAAACATCCAATATAATGGTTAAAATAGTGTTATTAGTATTTTACAGATAAATTTTCATTTTTATGACATATTATATGATCATTTCATAACCTCATTTCACCCCTTGTTTTTTAATATTTTGTTCCTTGCACTGTTTTGGGTGAGTTCCTTACATGATTTTCATGATTGGTTCCCGATGGATGTTCTTGTCGATTGGAAGTGTAACATCTGAATTGGAATGGAAATTTATTTAAATATTTACCATACCATAACTTATACCATTTATAATTTTGATTTTTTATATGAGGATGATTCATGAGTTAAAACATTAATGATGTTCGTTTGATCATTTTAGTGGTTCTTTGATAATAACATCTTTACTTTGTCTTATAAATTAAAAACATGAGTAACAAAGAATTATATAATCATGGATAATAAATAATACATATATCATAACCTGGTTCAACCATAGAAATGGTTTAATGACCATACATGGATGAAATAATGGAAATTAAAATCACACCATCCACGATGTCTGTAATTAGACACATCATGGACAATGTTGTCTTATTCCATGAATTAGTGGGAGAGGATAAGCATAATGATGGTGAATTTTACATGAAAATGAGAAAAACTGAAATATACATGATTTCTAGAGACTTCATGCTTCTTTGGTAAGAAGAGATGAAAAAAATAATAAGAATAGAAAGGAACTCAAAATAATAGAATAATTGGGAAATCCCTTACAAAAAATCGGCAACTAACGGCTATGTAACATGGTTTTAGAAAATATTAAAAAGATATATGACAAGAGTCACCTATCCAAAAAGGAATCATAATACAGAATAAATCATGAATAAGAAGTAAATAAGAACATCGTATGGAAACTTGAACGTTATGCCACATAAAAGAGAACTTGAATGGAAAAAGAAAGAAATTGTGGATATTCTTACCTTGTAGAGTAACTCCTAGAACATAACAGTTGGGACATTGGGGGCTTGAAGAAACAATGGGAGGGCTACTAGGGAAGTAAGTAGTCTTTAGCTTCATTGATGAGTAATTTGGAATGATGTTATTGAAGGAATGGGTTGGTATTTATAGCAAAAGTGAAAGATTAATTTAATAATTCCCAAGGGACACCTCATTAGTGGTATTTGCAAAACCATGGGCTTGCCCATGGAATAAGCCACTAGGGACACCTCATAAATTATTTTACTGTACAAAAGTAGAATAGATTTATTATATCATTATTACATCATTAATGATTTCATTAACACATCGAAACTCAAAACTGTATTTTTACTATTCATCGAAAAATCAACTATTTCAAAAAAAATCCCCAAAATTCACAATAACCCTTTATCAATGTTTAGAATTAAGAAATGAAGTCCATTTTTGAAAAAAAAATAGTAAATATTTTTAATTTAATTTTTAAATAAGATCATCTTAATTCAAAAATTAATCATTTTAAAAACTATAACTTCTTTTATATCACATTAAAAAATTAATCAAGATGTCATTATCTTAAATCCTTAAGGAAATATAATAATAATACAATTCACTATTCATTAGGTTCATATTTTTATTTGTATTACTATTCATAAGGGTTTGTTAATATTCACCAAAAAAACAAGTCAGTTCTAATAGACTCCAGATAAAATACTGAACACAATTGTAGATGAAAATTTTTTAGAATTCAAAACATAGAAGTAGTAAAATTATGTTTAAAGGATACTTATAAATATCTACATTAAAAAAATATCAATGATTTTAATTTAGTTTTAGAAAACCTTTGGGGTTACATTATCCCCACCTTTTGGATATTGTGTCCTCGCAATTTTATTTATTTATTAAACATGTGGTGGCTTCTTTCCCTCATTGCATTTTTAGACTCCCATGTTTCTTCTTCAAACATGTGGTTTCTCCACCAAATGTTTACCTGGTGGATTACGTTATTCCGCAACACCAGTTCCCTTTGATCAAGAACCTGAACTGGTTTCTCTTCAAATAAAAGGTTCTCCTCCAACTGAACTTCTTAGGGACTCAAAACATGAGTTTAATCTGGTACATAATTCCTCAATATTAAAACAAGAAAAACATTGTGTACCTGAGAAAAACTCAACGACAAATCTACTCAGTATGCAACTTGTCCAAATTTCCCTATGATTTTAAAATGACCGATGAACCATAGACTTAGCTTTCCTTTCATACAAAAAAGCATCACACTTTTCCACGGAGATTTTTGAAGGAAAACATGGTCACTTACCTCAAAAGAGAAGTATTTCTTTATGTTATCTGTATAATTTTTCTGCCTGCTTTGAGATGTCCTCATATGCTGCTGGATCATCTTCACTTTCTCATCCACTTCCTCAACTAATTTTGGCCTCATCTACTTTCTTTCACTGAATTTATCCCAAAATGCTAGAGTTTGACACTGCTTTCTATATAAAGGCTAAGAAGGTGACATCTGTGTACTAGAATGATAACTGTTATTATAAGAAAACTCAACTAAAGAAATATGATGATCCCAACTTCCCTGATAGTCCATTCAATAAGCTCGAAGCATATCCTCCAAATTTTTAATCGTTCGTTCTGATTTCCCATCAGATTGAGGATGAAAAGCTGTACTGAAATTTAACTCTGTGCCCAATAACTTCTAAAGTCCCCTCCAAAACATAGAAGTGAATCTGGGATCCTGGTCAGATACAAGGGAAATAGGAACTCCATGTAACCTGAAAATCTCCTTGAGGTACAATCAAGAAAGAAGATCAAAATACATTGTATCTCGAATAGAAAGAAAATGGGTAGATTATGTCAGTTGATCCACAATAACACAAATTTCATTGTTACCTTGAGATGTCTTAGGTAGTCCCACCACAGATTCCATGGATACATTATCTCACTTCCACTCTGGCACTAGAAATGTCTGAACCATCTCCTATGGTAACTATCACTCTACTTTAACATGCTGACATGTCAAACATTTCATGGTAAAATCGGCAATATCCCTTTTCCTTCCATACCACCAGTAATACTTCCAAATGTCTCTATATATATTAGTACTACCAATATGAACCGAAAATGGAGAACTATGATCTTTACACAACAAATATTTTATCAACTGAGAATCACAAGGCACACACAACCATTTTCCAAATCTTAAAACACAAACATTATCAAGGTTTAATTCTGTAAGCTTACTCATTTTAACAAATTCTATCTTTTTCTCTAACTCACGGTCTTCCTTCTGTGCTCGTTTAATTATGTTTTACAATTAATAGGACTCTAAAAACTGAAACAAAACAAATGTATTCCCAACAACAACAGCTTCTAAGCCAAAATTCATGATATCATTAATCAAGAGACCATGTTCTAAGTGAAACATGGATAATGATGCCTGATGTTTTCGACTCCAGGTATCCACTAATTTTTTTGATTTTCCAAAATGGTAATTGATAGTGAAATCATAATTCTTTATCAGTTCAATACATCATCACTTCCACATATTTAATTCATTCTCAGTGAATATATACTTCAAACTTTAATAGTGAGTATATATTTGACATTTTCCTCTGTATAAATGATGCCTCCAAATTTTCATAGAAAAAACTACAGTTGCCAATTACAAATCATTTGTGGGATAATTTAACATATGAGGTCTTATTTATATTGATTCATAAGCAATTAATTGATCATTCTGCATCAAAACACAACCAAGTCCCTTCAACGAAGCATCACTGTAGATGACGAAATAACCATTTCAGAAGAAAAATTCAAAAAATAGAGCATTTACCAATCTCTTCTTAATATTCTAAAAACAAACATCACGTTCTTCTATCCAAATAAATTTAACCCCTTTCTGTGTTAACTTTGTTATTTTGATAGATAACCAAGAAAATTTCTTAATGAAACGTCGGTAATAAAGAGATACTACAAGATAACTACGAATCTCTATAGAAGTTGTGGATCTTGGCCATTTATCAACCACTTTTGTTATGGCAGGATCAACTGTTATTCCATCCTTATTTACAATGTTCCCATGAAAAGAAATCCATTTCAACTAAAAAATAAATCTTCTGAATTTTCTATAAAATTTCTTTTCTTTTATGGTTTGTAAAGCAGTCCTTAGATTTTTATCATGATCCTCTTTATTTTTAGGAATTACTAGAATTTCATCAATAAATAAAACCACAAACACATCCAAGAACTCATGAAATACACTATTCATGAGATTCATGAATAAAACTGGTTCATTAGTTAACCCAAAGGGCATAAAAACAAATTCAAATTTCTCATATCTTGTACGAAAGGATATTTTTGGGATGTCATCCTCATTCACCTTCAACTGATAGTATCGGGATCTCTAGTAAATCTTGGAAAAGTATTGAGATCCCTAGAGCAGATCAAACAAGTCATCGATATGAGGCAATGGATACTTATTTTTAATAGTGATGTTATTCAAAGATCTATAATCAATTAAAAGTCTCATGAAACCATATTTATTTTTAAAAAACAAAACATGAGTTTCCCAAGGTGAATTTCTATGATGAATGAATCCAATATCAAGAAAATCCTTCAATTAATTATTAAATTCAAGAAGTTTTATTTAAGCAATAGGATATAGGGGTTTTGAAATTGGCTTAGCATCATGAACTAATTCAATTGAGAATTTGACTTACTGATAATGTATGATTCCGAGTAACTCATCTAAAAAAAATCAAGGTATTCATTTACCATAGGCACATCATCAATCTGAACAGTTCACTTGTTTTCAACAATATGAGCAAGATAACTTTCATTACCATCATTCAACAGTTTATTAGCTTCCGGATATGTTATCAATTTTATGGGTTCATTCTTGTATACAAACTGAAACCCTTTCTAAAAAACAACTTATTTAGCTCTATAGTTAATCTAAACATGATAAATAGAAATCCAATCCATTCCAATAATAACATCAAACTCGACTAAGGGTGAAACAACAATGTTTTCAGGTAAAGTCCTTCCACATACCACGATAGAATGATTCTTATAATTCCTCTTTGCTACAATATTTCCCCCCCGGTGTCATAACAAGTTAAGGTCTCATTTCTTCAGGTGATATTTCCAATTTACCTGAACATTTCTTAAAGATGTAAGAATGTGTAGACCCCATATCAAACAAAAAATTATAAAAATCTGAGTGAACAAACAATGTACATGATACAACTTGATTTGATTTCCCAACATCTGCTGACGTAGTCGCAAAGGATCTCACTATATGATAAACCACTATTTTTTGAATATTTTATTGATAATAAATGATATAATTTCCTCAAATTATGTTAAATATGTTTATTTATAAAATATTTGGGATTTGATCATTCATTTGAAAATTTGGATAAAATTCCAGTTTTACCCTTAATAGTGCACTGTTGTATTTCGAAGATAAATATTTTTATGTTTATTATTGGAATTTGAAATTTTTTAACAGTGTTCCTAACTTAATTTAGTACAACTTTCATTCAGGACACTAGAGCTAAAGAGTGAATTTGAATGGAGTAAATGGGCCATTAATACAATGGTGGGCGGGACTCGGCAGAATGGACATGGGTTATGTATTTGGGACATATATTTTTCATCAAGGCTTGGGTGGAGCCAAAATTTTGAGGAACTATCGGGAACATGATTTGGAAAATATCCTCATTCTGTAAGGCCAGTCAATTCACGTGTTTTGGAGGTAAAATGGGCGGTGCAAGTTGGAATAAAATATTTGGCTGAATTTCCACATTCACACTTGAAACCACTTGTAACCTATCCTCCCCTGACCTCTAGAAATTGGAGTTTTTCTCATTTGGAGGAGTTGGTACGTGCATTGGAAAGTTTAGTGTAGAGGAGAATTGGATCCACTCCAATTCTCCAACCATTTCAATAAGGGTAGCTCTTGAAGCAAGGATCCCTTCGACGAAGCCTTCTTCTTCTCCTTCATGTTGTAATGATTTTGTTTATGTAATAAACTTCGTTGTTCTTCTTTTAATTATTCTCTTTTATTTTGCTTTGTTTAAATTTCTTCTCTTAATATTCCTCTTTGGGCTGGAATTCTTGAGTAGAAGCGTTATTGAGTTATACCCATTATAAACCGTTGCACATGCAAAACTCTTCTACGATGATTACGCCACCCATGGAAGAGTAGTCCTTTTTAGTAATCGATCGACCACTATCCTTCTTCATTCATTTATTTTAAATCAATGATCTACTACAATTCGCATATTATGATCTATTAATTGAGTTTTTAATTTAAATGAAACTAAGCAAGAAATTGAATAGTTAACACAAAACACACGGGGTCGGGAATTGTGTGAACTGTGAGAGCGCAACCTTAACCGGTAATTCAAAACCACACGGGATCAATTTTTAGAGTTAAAATATAATCCCTAAACTCAATTAATCCTCATTTACAGAGTGTTCATTGCCTTAATTTACCACTGACCATAATCTAATTTTATAACATCAATCAAAGTAGGGTGTTGCGATTGCATGTTCCGAAGTTAGCCTAACGTTAAATTCACATCAATATTCGTGGTAAAGTTAATTCTCGTAGGGTTTGGGATTTAAAAAATTAAGGGATTATAATTAAGTGAATATTAATTTAAATGATAATGATTAATAAATGATTGAAGAGGTACAGTTAGATTGACTACTTCTTTTAAATATTGTCTAAAAAACACCTTTTTGTTGTGTCATTTTAATCGATCTTCATTTCAAAACTAAAAACAAAACAAAATACAATCTTCTTCCAGGAAACTTCTTCTAGATTCATAAACTATAACCAACCCCCATCCTTTAAAGTAGTGTTTTTATTATATTATATTTTATTTGTTTTATAATACCTTTAATAAGTTGTTAAATTCACTTCCTCCTTTGAGAGACGACCTTGGTCTGCCACTCTGCTGCACCTAAGAACCCAAAAATCACATTAATCATTTGAGGGCGCCCACGACAACGCTCTATAAAATTGGCGCCATTTCCAAGGAGGCAAGTAATTATTTCAACCAATTAGAGGTATTTATTTTATTTTACATTTTAATTATCTTCCTCTCTTCTTTCTTCCATCTTTACCCAATCTGATTTTTTTTCTTCTTCTTTTATTTCCTTCTACTTCTTTTTGGAACAATAACTCAAACTTCTAATTTTTATTTTACTATGGTCCAATTTACTTCTTTTCATCTTTCATTGATTAATGACATGAAATAATCCTGAATATCTCTTAGATTTTGACCCTGATATTGAACGCAGCCTTAGGGCACGAATCAGACACTCTCAGTCTACGGGATGTTTCAATATTCAACCAGTTGGTGAATTCCTCTCTTCTGGAAACATTGGAATTGGAAGTTATTCAAATTCAAACATAAAAAAGAACCAATGGCTGAAAATAATGGAAATGAACTTAATAGAACCATTCGAGAATTGGCTTCACCTGATATTAACTATCAACCATATTGTATTGCATACCCAAATCTCGAATCAGACTTTGAACTAAAATATGGGTTAATTCACTTACTTCTGATGTTTCATGGCCTCTCTTGTGAGGATCCCAATAAACATTTGAAAGAATTTAATGTGTTCTACTAAACCTTGAAACCAAGAAATGTATCTGAAGACCAAATAAAATTAAGAGCATTCTCATTCTCACTTAATGGAGTTGCGAAAGATTGGATGTATTATTTACAACCCGAAGATGTAACTTGTTGGAACGATTTGAAACATATTTTCTTACAGAGATTTTTTCCAGCATCAAGGACCAATTCAATTCGTAAGGATATCTCAGGGATCAAGAAAGCACAAGGGGAGTCAATTTATAAGTATTGGGAGAGATTCAAGAAGTTATGCACAAGATTTCCACATCACCAAATCTGTGAGCAACTCCTTATCCAATACTTCTACGAAGGACTCACACCCATGGAGAGGAGCATGGTAGATGCTGCAGATGGAGGAGCATTGGTGGACAAGACACCAGCAGCCGCACGTGTATTGATCAAAAATATGGCCCAAAACTCCCAACAATTGGGTGATCGAGTTACACCACATATCAGGGGAGTACATCAGGTAAGTCCATCTTCTCTTGAGAGTCATTTGATTAATACCAAGTTAGAAGAATTGAAAACTATGGTGAGGCAAATTGCTTTGGCACAAAAGAAATCTCTACCCCCTCCTTCAAGGCCTTGTGGCATTTCCACTGAGACAAGCCACCCAACTGACTGTTGCCCACAACTACAAGAGATAGAGGATTGCGCAGCAGTATTACCAGGGAGACCATTTCAGCAGCAACAACAACCATATCCCCAAAAGAAGTTTGATTCATTTTCTCAAACATACAAACAAGGGTGGAAGGATCAATCAGACATGAGATATGGATCTAGACAACAACAAAGGCCACCCTTTCAACAAAACTTCCAGAAGCCTCCGCCTTACCAGCAGGGTTTCCAACAACCCCAAAGGAGATTTGAAGCTCAAACATCACCAAGACAACAACAAGGGAATCCCCCACCCAAGGTAGATTCTCACACTGATGACCTTTTGAAGCAAATTTTTCTTAATCAACTGAATGAGCTAAATAGTCAAGGTTCGGAGCTGAGGGAGTTGAAGACTCAAATGAGCCAGATTTCCACCGCCCTCCCTGAACTTGTGAGTAATAATTCTGTAAATATACCTTCCCAACCCACTCCAAATCCAAAGGGGAATGTTAGTGCCATCACATTGAGAAGTGGGAAGAAAATGAATGATATATCTGGACCTACCATTCCACCGAGATTCACCTCTACTCCAGAGAAGCCGCATTCCATACCAACTGATGAGAAATACAAGGAGAAAGATAAAGGTAAGAAAAAGATTGATGATGTTCCCCCTAAACCCCTTACTTTTCCAAAAAGGGTTGTTCAAACCAAGAAGATGGCTGAAGAAGCAATACAAAAAGAGGTTTTGGACACATTCAAGCATGTGGAGATCAATATTCCTCTACTTGAAGCCATTAAGGAAATCCCAAGGTATTCCAAATTCTTAAAAGAACTCTGCACCAATCGAAGAGGGCTCAAGGGAAATGAGAGGATCATCCTTGAAAGGAATGTCTCAGCACTCATTTCACCAACTCTAGCAATGCCAACAACGTGCAAGGATCTAGGGACATTCACCATCCCATCCACCAAAAGGGAGTTTCACTTTTAAGATGCACTTTGTGATATAGGTGCTTCTATAAATGTGATGCCTCACTTTGTATTATCTTCCTTGCAGGTTGGTGAGTTGAAGTCGACAAGAGTAGTGGTGCAATTGGCGAATAGAGCTATAGGATATCCAGCGGGAGTCCTTGAGGATGTACTTGTCTGGGTAAGAGACATGATCTTTCCAGCAGACTTCTATGTTCTTAACATGGAGGATGATCAGGTAAGTTCTAATGCCCCCATTATCTTAGGTAGGCCCTTCCTCAATACTACAAAAACTATCTTAAATTTCAATGAGGGTACACTTTCCATGGAGTTTGGATATGAAGTTGTGATATTTAATGTTATGGATTCCATGCAGTACCCCTCGGAGGACCATTCTGCTTTTGTTATCTCCCATTTTGAACCACCAAATAAAAACTCCATAGAATTTGATTATCCTATGCTTAGGGATATTATGAGTATTTGTTCGAGTTTGATGTCTAAGAGCACTTCCACACATCTTGCTGATACACAATCCTTTCTTGGATTTGATTTTGATGTGAATTCATATTCGGAATTTGATCATGTTCACTCTGATTATGACATGGCTGTTGAGTATGCTGATGGATTTTATGCTTTATTCTCTGATTTTGATGATGTCTATTCTAATATCGATGATCTTTGTGCACATATTTCAGTTCCTTCAATGTCTCCATCCATACTACACCCTCCTTCATTAGAACTCAAGACATTGCCACCAAATATGAAATACTCATACTTGTTGAGTGGTGAGAGATTACCTGTTATCATTGCTAAGAATCTCCCTTTTGAACATGAAGAAAATCTTTTGAATATTTTGCGGGAGAACATCAGGGAGATTGGGTGGACCTTGGCTGACATATCAGGTATTAGCCCCTCCATTTGCATGCATAGGATTCTCTTGGATGATGGGGCTAAACCAGTGAGACAACCTCAATGGAGACTCAATCCCACCCTCCTGGAAGTTGTTAAAAAAGAAGTTGAGAAATTTATCGAGGAGGGTATAATCTTTCCCATTTCAGATTCTTAGTGGGTAAGTCCTATTCAGTTTGTGGCTAAGAAATGTGGTGTTACTGTTGTTAAAAAATGAGAAATATGAGTTAGTTCTCATGAGGGTGCAAAATAGTTGTCCTGTGTGTATTGATTATAGAAAACTAAATCAGTCCACTCGTACGGACTATTTCCCCCTCCCATTTATTGATCATATGCTTGAGAGACTAGCTGGGAAGACACACTATTGTTTCTTGGATGGATTTTCTAGATATTTTCAGGTTTCTATAGCTCCAGAGGATCAGGAGAAGACTACATTCACCTGTCCTTTTGGCACATTTTCTTACCGGAGGATGCCATTTGGACTTTGCAATGCCCCAGGTACCTTCCATAGATGCATGGTGAGTATTTTTTCTGATTTTATTGAGACATGCATGGAGGTATTTATGGATGATTTTACAGTGTATGGGTCTTCATTTGATGAATGTATAATTAGTTTGGGAAAGGTGTTGAATCGTTGTATTGAGAAGAATCTGGTCCTGAACTTTGAAAAGTGTCATTTCATGGTAGAGCATGGCATTGTCTTAGGTCATGTAGTGTAAAAACATGGGATAGATGTTGATAGATCAAAGGTAGATATTATTTCATCCTTACAATATCCTTCATGTGTGCGTGATGTTAGATCTTTCCTAGGGCATGCAGGATTTTATTGGTGCTTCATCAAAGATTTTAGTAAGATTTCTCTTCCTATGTCAATTTTACTTAAAAAGGATTCTGATTTTGTGTTTGATGTTTCTTGGAGGAATTCATTTGATGGGCTAAAACAACATCTATCCACTCCAACTATCATACATCCCCCAAGGTGGGAGATTCCTTTTGAGACTATGTGTGACGCCTCCAACTTCGCGGTTAGAGCTGTCTTATCTTAGAGGGTGGAAGGACGTTCACATGTGATTGCCTATGAATCAAGGACATTGGATTCAGCCCAATCAAACTACACTACCACAGAAAAGGAGTTTCTTGCTGTCATATTTGCTTTAGATAAATTATGTTCATATTTATTGGTCTCTAAAGTAGTTGTTTTTTCTGACGATGCAGCTATGAGGTACCTCTTGATGAAGCCAGATGAAAATCCACGACTTATCCATTGGATGCTCCTTCTTCAATAGTTTGACATAGAGATAAAGGATAAAAAGGGGTCAGAAAACTTGGTGGCGGACCACATGAGTAGGCTTACTCACACACTAGAGGATGACACCTTGGATCAGGTACCACTTTAGGACACTTTCCCCGATGAGCATCTCTATACCATCTCAGGTACGCATCCTTGGTATGCTGATTTAGTTAACTAACTTGTTTCCTTTGAAATTCCTGCATATTTAAAGAAACATCAAGTCCAAAAATTAAATAGTGAGTCAAGATTTTATGTTTGGGATGATCCCTACTTATGGCGCATGTGTAGTGACCAAGTTATTAGGAGGTGAATTCCTGATCTTGAGTTTGAGTCTGTTTTGCAATTCTGTCATACACTTGCATGTGGTGGAGAATTTGGACCCCAATGGATAGCTCAGATAGTTTTAGACTCTAGATTATATTTTCCTAGCTTATTCCATGACTCCCACATGTTTTGTAAGTCATTCTATTGTTGGCAACACACTGGAAATATTTCAATGAGACACGAGATGCCCCAACAACCCATTTTATTCTGTGAGTTTTTTGATGTTTGGGGAATTGATTTTATGGGCCCTTTTCCTATTACCTTTGGTTTTTTGTACATTTTGGTTTCTATTGATTATGTGAGTAAATGGGTGGAGGATAAGGCCACTAGGACTGATGATTCTCATGTTGTTGTGGACTTTGTCAAAGCACAGATTTTTTGCAGGTTTGGAGTACCAAATGCCATCATCAGTGACCAAGGGACACAATTTTGCAATAGGAATTTTGCTTCCCTCCTTTGATTGTATGGGGTGACACACAAAACATCAACACCATACCACCCCCAAACAAATGGTCAGGCTGAGGTTTCAAATCGTGAGTTGAAACAAATTTTTGAGAAAACTGTGCAGCCAAATAGGAAGGATTGGAGTAAGCGCTTGGATGATGCATTGGGGGATTATAGGACAACATACAAGACGCCCATTGGTATGTCCCCATTTCGGATTGTTTTTGGGAAAGCGTGTCATCTCCATGTGGAAGTTGAGAATCGAGCTTATTGGGCTATAAAGAAATACAACATGGATTTGGCCCAAGATGGAATCCAAAGTAAGCTATAAATTCAAGATCATGAGGAGATCAGATTGTCTTCATATGAGAACTCAAGGCTCTACAAGGAATGATCAAAAGCATCTCATGACAAAATGATCCAACAAAGGGAGTTTCATGTTGGAGAGAAAGTACTTCTCTACAGTTCACGACTGAAGTTGATGCCCGGTAAGATGCGTTCCAGATGGTTAGGTCCTTATATTGTATCTAATTTATTTCATTATGGTGCAGTGGAGATCACACAAGAGGACACTGGAAGGAGATTTACAGTCAATGGGAAACATTTGAAGAGATACATTGAGGGACATCCTACTGATGCAGTTGATTTTCTCACACTGCATGACCCCATCATCACTTGACCACATCAGGCTGTTCATAACCCATTCACTTTTATATTACTTTTCCTATTTAAAAATTCCGCATTTCATGTGAATATATCATCTCATGGGTTCACATTGAGGACAATGCAATATTTTATGTGTGGGGGAGGGAACCTTTTAGTTTAGTAATTTCAATTGTTTTCCTATTTAAAAAACCATTTTTTGTGTTTTTCAAATTTTGTGTGTTTATTTTACAATTTTCTGTGTTTTGTGAAACTTTTGAGCTAAAATGATTCTCATCACCATTTTTAAATCCATATCAATTAGTTAAACAATTTACCCCTTCAAACTAAGCTTAAATGAATGCTGAAATGACTTTGTTTCAAGTTCAAATATTTAGTAATTTAATGAAAAGTACGCTGAATTTTGAATCACATACCATATATCAGTGTCTTTATATTTGAAATCACTTTACTTTGAGGATTCTAAACCATCATTTTCATATTATTTACATTCACCTCACTTCTTGAGAGAACCAATCCATGCTTGATTTAACCATAATTTGATCTATTCCTGTCAAAACTTGAGGTTTGAGGTACATATGTTAAAATGATTGAGGCATTTGTTTGGTATTAAAGCCCCTATTTCAAAGAATTGTTTTTTTATAATGGTCTACCTTGAATATTTAATCCTTGTAGCCCTTAGAAGCCATGCATAGCCTATTAGGTTAGCCACATTACAAGCCAATTTTCCCTATCCGATCAACTCTTGAAGTGAAATCTCAAAATCTAGTTGAGCTAAAGTGTGGGGGAATCTATCTTGTGTTGTGCCACCACATTCTATGATACTTTGGGTGGAAAATTAAATTCTGGAGAGATGTGTTTGCTGCTAAAGAAATTATTTATATTGAAAGATGTGACTTTTATGGGGCCTTCATGACAAGTGATGTTGTTCCTTTTCTAGAGATTCTAATTGAGGTGGAAAGTTGTGCCCATCTGAAGCTTTCATGAAAATCATGTTTGGGAAGATTGAAATTTTTGATGCTGAAATGATGAATGGTGTAAACTTTTCATTATTTTCATGATGATGGAGATGAATTGATACTATGGGGATTGAGGAGAAGACCATATTTAAGTGAAAATTAGATTAATGCAATTTTGCTTCAAAAAGAGTCAAGCCCTCCTCATTCAGCCTCAGAATTTTTCACATCTAAATCCTACCCACCGAAAGCCACAGAACAACCCAGAAAAGTCCTCATGATAAACATATGTCCTTGACTCACATCGGTTAGCGATGTAGGAATCTATCAAGCCTATGGTGACCCTTGTATGAGTTTGGATGAGAAAGAAATTTAAAAAAAAATGATATTTGTGTGATGAGAAAAAATTCAAGCGAGGTGAGTGTTTTGTGCATGGGAGGATAAATGAAGTGGAAGTATATTGAATAATATAAATGAAGAACATGAAATAATTTTTTTATGAGGCATTAAATATTTTGTTTCTTGTTGTATAATTGTTTGATCTCAATGGTATGTGTTTTAAAATTGGTTTTGATTTGATATTGATGTTTACTTGACATGAGGTTTTGCCCACGAGTGCAAAAGGGTAATAGTGGGGGAGTTGATAAACCACTATTTTGTTGACTATTTTATTGATAATAAATGATATAATTTCCTCAAATTGTGTTAAATATGTTTATTTATAATATATATGGTATTTGATCATTCATTTGAAAATTTGCACAAAATTCCAGTTTTACCCTTAATAGTGCACTGTAGTATTTCAAAGATAAATATTTTTATATTTATTATTTGAATTTTAATGTTTTTCACATTGTTTATAACTTAATTTTCTAAAACTTTAATTCAGGACACTAGAGCTAAAGAGTGCATTTGGATGGAGTAAATGGTCCATTAATCCAATGGTGGGCTGGACTCGGAAGAATGGACATGGGTTCTGTATTTGGGACATATATTCTTCATCAAGGCTTTGATTGAGCCCAAGATTTGAGGAAAGCTCGGGGACATGATTTTACACAAATAATCCTTCTTGAATGCCAGTCAATTCATGCGTTATGGAGGTAAAATGGGCGGTGTAAGATGGAATAAAATATTTGGCCGAATTTCCACTTTCACACTTGAAACCACTTGTAACCTCTCCTCCCCTCCCCTTTATAAATTGGAGTTTTTCTCATTTGGAGGGGTTGGGACGTGCATTGAAAATTTTATTGAAGAGTATAAGTGGATCCACTCCAATTCTCCAACCATTTCAATAAGGGTATCTCTTGAAGCAAGGATCCCTTCGACGAAGCCTTCTTCTTCTCCTTCATGTTGTAATGATTTTATTTATGTAATAAACTTCCTTATTCTTCTTTTATTTCTTCTATTTTCTTCTTTTTTGTTTAAATTTCTTCTCTTAATCTTCCTCTTTGGGATGGAATTATTTAGTAGAATCGTTATTGGGTTATACCCATTATAAACCTTTGCACATGCAAAACGCTTCTACGATGATTACGTCACCCATGGAAGAGTAGTTCTTTTTAGTAATCGATCGACCTCTATCCTTCTTCATTAATTTATTTTGAATAAATGAGCTAATGTAATTCACATATTATGATCTATTAATAGATTTATTAATTTAAATGAAACTAAGCAAGAAATTGAATAGTTAACACAAAACACGCGAGCTCGGGAATTGTGTGAACTGTGAGAGCGCAACTTTACCGGTAATTCAAAACCACACAGGATCAATTTGGAGAGTTCAAATATAATCCCTAAACTCAATTAATCCTCATTTCCATAGTGGTTATGTTACTTAACTTACCACTGACCATAAGCTAATTTTATAACATCAATCAAAGCAGGGTGTTGCGATTGCATGTTCCGAAGTTAGCCTACGGTTAAATTCACTTCAATCTTCATGGTAAAGTTAATTCTCGCAGCGTTCGGGATTTAAAAAAATAATGGATTATAATTAAGTGAATATTAATTTAGATGATAATGATTAATAAATGATTGAAGAGGTAGAGTTAGATCGATAACTCCTTTCAAATATTTTATAAAAAAACATCGTTTTGTTGTGTCATTTTAATCGAACTTCATTTCAAAACTAAAAACAAAACAAAATACAATCTTCTTCCAGAAAACTTCTTCTAGATTCATAAACTATAACCAACCCCCATCCTTTCAAGTAGTGTTTTTATTATATTATATTTTATTTGTTTTAGAATACCTTTAATAAGTTGTTAAATTCAGTTCGTCCTTTGAGAGACGACCTTGGTCAGCCACTCTACTGCACCTAAGAACCCCAAAATCACATTAATCATTTGAGGGCGCCCACGACAGCACTTTATCAAATTGGCGCCATTTCTGGGGAGGCAAGTAATTATTTCAACCAATTACAGGTATTTATTTTATTTTACATTTTAATTATCTTCCTCTCTTCTTTCTTTCGTCTTTACCCAATCTGATTTTTGTTCCTTCTTCTTTATTTTCCTTCTACTTCTTTTTAGACCATTAACTCAAACTTCTAATTTTTATTTTACTATGGTCCAATTTCCTTCTTTTCATCTTTCATTGATTGATGACATGAACTAATCCCGAAGATCTCTTATATCTTGACCCTGAGATTGAATGCAGCCTTAGGGCACGAATCAGACACTCTCAGTCTACTGGAAGTTTCAATATTCAACTAGTTGGTGAATTCCTCTCTTCTGGAAACATTGGAATTGTAAGTTATTCAAATTCAAACATAAAATAAGAACCAATGGCTGAAAATAATGGAAATGAACTTAATATAACCATTCGATAATTGGTTGCACATGGTATTAACTATCTACCAAATTGTATTGCATACCCAAATCTCGAATCGGAATTTGAACTAAAATATGGGTTAATTCACTTACTTCCAAAGTTTCATGGCCTCTATGATGAGGATCCCAATAAACATTTGAAATAATTTAATGTGGTTTGCTAAACCTTGAAACCAAGAAATGTATCTGAAGACAAAATCAAAATAAGATCATTCCCATTCTCACTTGATGGAGCTGCGAAAGATTGGATGTATTATTTACAAACCGAAGATGTAACTTGTTGGAACGATTTGAAACATATTTTCTTGCAGAGGTTTTTTCCAGCATCAAGGACCACTTCAATTAATAAGGAGATCTCGGGGATCAAGCAAGCACATGGGGAGTCAATGTATGAGTATTGGGAGAGATTCAAGAAGTTATGCGCAAGATGTCTGCATCACCAAATCAGGGATAAAATCCTCATCCAATACATCTATGAAGGAATCACACCCCTAGAGAGGAGCATGGTGGATGCTGCAGCTGGAGGAGCATTGTTGGACAAGACACCATCAGCTGCACATATATTGATTGAAAAGATGGCCCAAAACTCCCAACAATTTGGTGATTGAGGTACACCACATATCAGGGGAGTACATCAGGTAAGTCCTTCTTCTCTTGAGAGTCATTTGATTAATACCAAGTTAGAAGAATTGAAAACTATGGTGAGGAAAATTTCTTTGGAAAAAAATACATCTCTACCCCCTCCTTCGAGGCCTTGTGGCATTTTCACTGAGACAAGCCACCCAACTGACTATTGCCCACAACTACAAGAGATAGAGGATTGCACAACAGTATTCCCAGGGAGACCATTTCAGCAGAAACAACAACCATATCCCCAAATGAAGTTTGATTCATTTGCTCCAACATACAACAAAGGGTGGAAGGATCAATCATGCATGAGGTATGGATCTGGACAACAACAAAGGACACCCTTTCAACAAGACTTCTAGCAGCCTCCGCCTTGCCAGTAGGGTTTCCAACAACCCCAAAGGAGATTTGAAGCTCAAACATCAACAAGACAACAACAAGTAATCCCCCAACCAAGGTAGATTCTAACACTAATGACCTTTTGAAGCAAATTTTTCTTAATCAACATAATGAGCTAAAGAGTCAAGGTTCGGAGCTGAGGGAGTTGAAGAATCAAATGAGCCCGATTGCCACCGCCCACCATGAACTTGTGAGTAAGAATTCTGGAAATCTACCTTCCCAACCCACTCCAAATACAAACGGGAATGTTAGTTCCATCACATTGAGAAGTGGGAATAAAATGAACGATATATCTGGACCTACCATTCCACCGGGATTCACCTCCACTCCAGAGAAGACGCATTCCATACCAACTGATTTGAAATCCAAGGAGAAAGATAAAGGTAAGAGAACGATTGATGATGTTCCTCTTAAACCCCTTCCTTTTCCAAACAGGGTTGTTCAAACCCAGAAGATGGCTGAAGAAGGAATGCAAAAGGAGGTTTTGGACACATTCAAGCGTGTGGAGATCAAAATTCCTCTTCTTGAAGCCATTAAGCAAATCCCAAGGTATGACAAATTCTTAAAAGAACACTGCCCCAATCGAAGAGGGATCAATGGAAATGAGAGGATCAACCTTGGAAGGAATGTCTCAACACTCATTTCACCAACTCTAGCAATACCAACAAAGTGAAAGGATCTAGGGACATTCACCATCCCATGCACCATAGGGGAGTTGCACTTTTCTGATGCACTTTGTGATTTAGGTGCTTCCATAAATGTGATGCCTCACTTTGTATTCTCTTCCTTTCAAGTTGGTGAGTTGAAGCCGACAAGAGTAGTGGTGCAGTTGGAGAATAGAGCTACGGCATATCCAGCGGGAGTCATTGAGGATGTACTTGTCCGGGTAAGAGACATGATCTTTCCAGTAGACTTTTTTGTGCTTAACATGGAGGATGATCAAGTAAGTTCTCATGCCCCCATTATCTTAGGTAGTACCTTCCTCAAGACTGCAAAAACTATCATAAATGTCAATGAGGGTACACTTTCCATGGAGTTTGGAGATGAAGTTGTGATATTTAATGTTATGGATTCCATGAAGTACCCCTCAGAGGACCATTCTGCTTTTGTTATCTCCCATTTTGAACCACCAAATTAAAACTCCATAGAATTTTATTGTCCTATGCTTAGGGAGATTATGAGTATTTGTTCGAGTTTGATGTCTAAGAGCACTTCCACACATGTTGCTGATACACAATCCTTTCATGGATTTGATTTTGATGTGGATTCATATTCTGATTTTGATCATGTTCACTCTGATTATGATATGGTTGTTGAGTATGCTGATGGATTTGATGCTTTATTCTCTGATTTTGATGATGTCTATTCTGATACTGATGCTCTTTTTGCACATATTTCAGTTCCTTCAATGTCTCCATTCATACTACACCCTCCTTCATTAGAACTCAATCCATTGCCACCAAATCTGAAATACTCATACTTTTTAAGTGGTGAGAGATTACCTGTTATCATTGCTAACAATATCACTTTTGAACATGAAAAAAGCTTTTGAATATTTTGCGGGGGTACATCAGGGTGATTGGGTGGACCATGGCTGACATATCAGGTATTAGCCCCTCCATTTTCATGCATAGGATTCTCTTGGACGATGGGGCTAAACTGGTGAGGCAACCACAAAGGAGACTCAATCCCACCCTCCTGGAAGTTGTTAAAAAAGAAGTTGATAAATTGCTCGAGGCAGGTATAATCTTTCCCATTTCAGATTCTCAGTGGGTAAGTCCTATTCAGGTTCTGCCTAAGAAAAGTGGTGTTACTGTTGTTAAAAATGAGAAAGATGAGTTAGTTCCAATGAGGGTGCAAAACAGTTGGCTTGTGTGTATTGATTATAGGAAACTAAATCAGTCCACTCACAATGTAACATACCAAGTATGTAATGAATAATAGATATTTCTTATCTACGTCTATTAATGAATTAGATTGTGTTTTAGAGGCTTAAAATGAAAATAAATCCAATCTTAAGCATGGAATACACTAATATTCTTAAAAGATTGTTTTACTGCCTTTTGATGGAAAACCCTTTTTAAATCAATATTTTGACAATTTTATAATCTATATTTGTCAAAATAAACATATTTATTATGATTGTAACATTGAATTTTACATTGCATAAATTTTTGGAATTTTTCTGACAATGTTCATTTTTTAATGAATAGTTAAAAATACTGCATTTTACATCAAAACTGCTTTTTCATTTAATTTAATTATATGGTTAGATTATATTTTTAATTGGTCTTAAAGTGTAATCTGAATATAATTTTACCATTTAATCCAATGGTGGTCATTAAGATCAATTTCACTTTGGAATTGGTCATAAACTAATGCCAAACTTTTCATAGCTATTGTTTCAAAAAAACCTTCTATTTGTCATGACAGCGGGAATTAATTATTAAATTAATTATTGTGACTTATATGTTTTGAATTTTGTAAAATAGACTTCATTTTTGAATTCGGAATATCAAATATAGCTTAGGGTGAATTTTTGGTAATTTTTTGAAAAACTTCAATTTTTGATGAATAGTAAAACCACTAAGTAGTACTTATAAAAACTGATTTTTTCGTTTAAATGAAATTTTGCCATCATTGTGTTTTGAATTTTAAAAATCTGACATACATGTTTGTCAATAATAATTAAAATGTGGTTCAATGGGATTAAAATAATTTTTTGGCGAATAGTAACTTTTATGTTTTTAATCGCGATTAGTGGTAATTAGTGTAGTTTAAGGTAAAAATAATGTTTCAATAGTATGAGATGAGCTTGACACATGTCCTACCCTTATTGGATGTGTCATGGCCGACCAAGACAAGCAATGGGTCAACTTGTGGACCCCATGGAGCCACTTTGGTTGGGAAATGACATAAATAACATTTTATTTAATGTTAAAGTAAAAATGACACAAACATGAGTTATGTTACTAAAACAATTTTTATATGGGGTTATACAAGTCAGATGTTTGACTATAAATATTCATTAGAAATCTAAAAAGATTTACTACATCATAGTATTTTTTTATAATTTTTAGACATTATATAAATTAACTTATTTATGACATCATGATGATGCAGCGATGACCTCATTATTTAAAGATTTAAATAAAATGGAATGTTAATGTAAAATATAAAACCTACACATGGAAAAAACAAATTGGATGAGTGTATTTTGAACCCTTATCACCTTATCATCAAAATATATCAATGTGGGAACTTTTGAATCCGAAACTCATTTTAAAATAAAGTAACTTATCTTTACTTTCCAAGAGTTCCCCTCCTCTCCTCTTATAAAAGGCCCCCACCTCTACCTCCTTACCCACACTCCCAAAGCCTTTGACTCGGCCAACCCCTGACCATTTTGTCTCTCCACTTCCCTATCTTACTACTTGAAGCCTCACTTTGGGTAGAAGTCTTCCCAAGGAAGCCTTTGAGCTCAAACCAACGGGAGTTACCCGATTTTAAGGTAATGTATTCTTTTGAGTCCATTTGTTTTATTTTGCTTCTCCAACCCCCTAAACTCTTTTTATTATTTTCTTTTGTAACAACTACAGTATCCTAAATATACTAGGATGTTGTTATAATATGGATTCGAGATACACTTACACACACCGACACTTAATGGTTAACGAACATACTATTTCCGTGGATGGTGAATTTATGCCTCCCGAAACGATGATTGTTCAACATTCTTTTAACACCTTCAAAGGTGGACATTAAGATGTCACTATATTTATATAAGATATATAATATGTTTATGTTTTCCTTAAGATTTTGTTTTTTTCTTTTGGGGTATACCTTTATGGTTTCCATTA